>BSBM01000504.1:4420000-10197249 GCA_027924585.1 Larix kaempferi
ATGAAGATGATGATGATGATGATGAATATGATGACGACGACGACGATGACGATGATGATGATGGTGATGATGATGATGATGATGATGACAGTGATGATGATGATGATGATGATGATGATGATGATGACGACGATGGTGATGACGACGATGACGATGATGTTGATGATGATTTGGATGAGGACAAGGATGAGGATGGGGATGAGGATGAGGATGAGGATGATGATTATGATGATGATGATGATGATGACAACGACAACAATGATGATGATGAAGATGATGAAGAATATGATGATGATGAAGATGATGAAGAATATGATGATGATGAAGACGATGATGATGAATATGACGATAATGATGATGATGATGACAATGACGACAAGGGTGATGATGATGACGATGAAGAAAAGGGAGATGATGATCATGATGATGACGATGATGATGACAACAGCGATGTTGATGATGATGATGATGATGATGATGATGATGATGATGATGATGATGATGATGATGATGATGATGATGATGATGATGATGATGATGATGATGATGACGATGACGATCATGATGAAGATGATGAAGACGATGATGATGATTATGATGACAATGATGATGATGACGACGATGACGATGACGACGACGATGACGATGATGATGACGATGATGATGAAGAGGAGGAGGAGGAGGAGGAGGAGGAGGATAAGGATGAGGATGAGGATGATGATGATGAGCATGAGGATGTGGATGATGAAGATGATGATGATGATGATGAGGATGAGGATGATGATGATGATGATGATGATGATGATGATGATGATGAGTTTGAGGATGAGTATGATGAGGAGGAGGAGCAGGAGGAGGATGAGGATGATGATTATGATGATGATGATGATAGTGATGACAATGACAATGATGATGATGAAGATGATGAGGATGAGGATGACGATGAAGACAATGATGATGATGATGAAGATGATGATGATGATGAAGATGATGACGATGATGATGATGATGATGATGATGATGATGATGATGACGATGACAACAACGACGACGATGATGATGATGATGATGACGATGAGGATGAGGATGAGGACGAGGACGAGGATGATGATGAGGATGAGGAGGATGAGTATGAGGATGATGATGATGATGATGATGGTGATGATGAGTACAGTGATGATGGTGAATATGATGAGGATGATGATGATGATGATGAGGATGATGATGACTATGATGAGGATGATGATGAGGATGACGACAACGACGACGACGACGATGATGATGAGGAGGAGGAGGAGGAGGAGGATGAGGATGAGGATCAGGATGAGGATTAGGATTATGATGATGGTGATGATGAAGACAACGATGATGATGAAGATGATGATGACGATGATGAATATGATGAAGATGATGGCGATGATGATGATGATGATGATGATGATGATGATGATGATGATGATGATGATGATGATGATGATGATGATGATGATGATGATGATGATGACGACGATGACGATCATGATGAAGATGATGAAGACAATGATGATGTGATGATGACAATGATGATGATGACGACGATGACGATGACAACGACGATGATGATGATGATGAGGAGGAGGAGGAGGAGGAGGAGGAGGAGGAGGAGGAGGAGGAGGATAAGGATGAGGACGAGGATGATGATGATGAGCATGAGGATGTGGATGATGAAGATGATGATGATGATGATGAGGATGAGGATGATGATGATGATGATGATGATGATGATGATGATGATGAGTTTGAGGATGAGGATGATGAGGAGGAGGAGTAGGAGGAGGATGAGGATGATGATTACGATGATGATGATGATAGTGATGACAATGACAATGATGATGATGAAGATGATGAGGATGAGGATGGCGATGAAGACAATGATGATGATGATGAAGATGATGATGATGATGAAGATGATGACGACGATGATGATGATGATGATGATGATGATGATGATGACGATGACGACGACAACAATGACGATGATGATGATGATGATGAGGATGAGGATGAGGATGAGGACGAGGACGAAGATGATGATGAGGATGAGGAGGATGAGTATGAGGATGATGATGATGATGATGATGATGATGGTGATGATGAGTACAGTGATGATGGTGAATATGATGAGGATGATGATGAGGAGGAGGATGATGATGACTATGATGAGGATGATGATGAGGATGACGACAACGACGACGACGACGACGATGATGATGAGGAGGAGGAGGAGGAGGAGGAGGAGGAGGATGATGATGAGGATCAGGATCAGGATGAGGATTAGGATTATGATGATGGTGATGACGAAGACAACGATGATGATGAAGATGATGATGACGATGATGAATATGATGAAGATGATGGCAATGATGATGATGATGATGATGAAGATGATGATGATGATGATGATGATGAATATGATGATGACAAAAGAGACAACAATGAGGATGAGGATGAGGATGATGACGATGATGTAACATACTAAATAAAAAATGACAAAACTAAATAATTTAAACATAATATATTATGCAAAAATATACACTCACATACCTCCTAGATTCCAACATTTATACAATGTCATTTATATTCTTCTTCATCTGAATCAACATCTGGTTCAGAATCGCTATCGTTGAAAGGATTTCTCATATCAACATTATCATCAACATAATTTTTGGTTATATACTCATCATCAATATCATCACTAAATATTTCATTGTCTGCTACATCATTTGGATGATCAACTTCTTGATCGAATTCTTCATTTGACACATATACTTTGACGGCTGACTGCTCCTAATCTGCGTCACCTTCTTCTTCAACATTGTCTTCTTCCTCTGCATTATACTTGACCGGACTTCCTCTTGGATCATATCTAACAATGTATGACCAACCTACTTTACCTGGCACCTCTTAGTAAAAGACCTACTCACATTGAATTTTAAGAATATAAGGCTCTATACCCAGTTCAAGTGCTTGTATTAACCATGGTAAATCCATTGGCATGCTCAATAATAGTTCTTTTGGGATCACGTTTATTCATTCGTAGCCTGTACAATTTGACCTCAAATAGAAATATTTTAAAGGAATTAAATTCACACTCAATTATATCTTCCAAATAACCATAGTACCTATTTTCAGATACTTCTGGATGCTTGTCACTTCCAAAGGAAACATTAGTGACTTGAAAAAATGCAGTTATCCCACAATCGAATGTTTTCTTCTTGTCATCCAACTTTTTGATGTGAAATTTACGACCATTGCACCACATTGCCTTGTGGTGTATCAAATTGCATCATGCCCAACTCAGTAAATAAATATATAAGAAGAAATAAACGAAAGAAATGCATTGATACAATGGGAAACAATGAAACAGATGAGCAGGGTAAATATACTTGCCTTTTTATCTTTTAAACCACATGCTAAATCAATTTCCCTTTACGTAAGTTCACCAGGATATTATTCTTGATAACGATGCATTGTTTTAATCATTTTACTAACCCCTTCCCATGATAAGGTACCATATAATTTTGTACATTGTTATATCCATTCCTCCATCCAATCAAGATTGTTTTCAATGTATAAATGTAGTGCATCCCACACGCGACCAACTATATGAAAAAATAACAATTAAGAATTGTAAATTAGCTATCATTAAAGGCAATTAAGTTTACCTTAAAATACTGATGGCATAATAAAAATTACATGAGTATTATATATATATATATATATATGAAATTGAAAAATTAATTGTATAATAAATTAAATCTACACCATTCAATTACCTTTCACTTTCCTCATTCTACCTTTCTCCAACATGACCTCCCCTTCAAATTTATTGATGGGTTTGACATGCCAAATGCGAGGCAGATTGATATTTTTTGCTAAATTTGGAAGATACTGACTAATGTACACGATGGATTGATATATCATATAGCATTGCACCATATAACCCTCAGGACGTGCTCTTTGTCTAACAAAATACTTCAATGAATTCAAATGCCTTTCCACCATCCACATTGACCTTAAGTTTACAGGTCCATGCAATTCAATCTCCTCAACTTGGTGTATGAGATAGTGTTGTTGTGCATTGTAAAATGATGGAGGTAAATACTTATGCATTTCACACATTAGATGAGGAATTTCTCTCTTCCAATACCTAATATCTTCTTTATGGAATTCTTTAGACGAAAGCTACCTACAACAGATGCAAGAAAATAACAGTGATCAACAAGATTGAGGCATATTTAATAAAGTTATAAGTTGTAAAACACAATATGTCAATAAGCTATGAAACAAAGAGAACAAACATTTTCATGCATATAAATTGTTACTTACCTCATGTATTTTCCAAGATCATATATAACTTGTTTTATGTTTTCTTCAAAGCTATCTGGAAGAGATAGAGGTAGAACGTACTGTAGCAAAAAGTAAATCATTATTTAATGTTTCCAAATAGGAGAGAAAAATTACTAAAAATATGTACTAAATGGAAATTATATACGTAAATAATTACCTTGATGAATGTATGACAGTCGTGAGTTTTAACACCGGAAAAATCACCTTTTTTCGTTAATATATTTTGTATGTTCGACAAAAACCCCGTCGGAAACCTTATTTTCTGAATGACCTCTTTTATAGCATTGCTTTGTTGCTCTGTCAATAACCATGGAAGACTAATATTTCGGTCCCCATCTCCGACATTGGAAATAATTACACTTTGCAATGCATGATTGGATTCTGCAATGTCACTACAATTTTTTCCAATTTTATCTTTGTCATACCTTCCATCTAATATCTACCATATCATTTATGTTACATTCTTCCCGATATGCATTGTATCGAACAAATGAGCTATTTGTGGGTGCTCGTAGTAAGGAAACCTACTAAATTGTATGGGATAAATCTTCATTCCTCGAGGAATCCCATTCATGACTTAAATACACTCATTAAACATAAACAAAAACACATTAACAATAATTCATGAAACCCATGGTAGAGAAAATTCAGCAAAAATATAAAAATTCATAATATTACGTGTTTATATATGCTACATATACAATTTGCACACCTCGACGATTTCTATTATATTCCAACTTCCATAGGTGAGGTTTCATTCTTTGTGGTGTCTTTCCATTCTCTTCTTTACAATTGAACTTTGTTTTCTCGGTAGTTCGATACCTATGGTTCTTAGGGAGCAAGTGTATATACTCATCAAACAGCTCCTTTGCTAAAATTCTTGAACGATGAGATTTTATCCTAGGACCACATACTGGACGTGCAAATTTACCCTTTGTTTGAATACCCGCAAGATATATGTATTAATGTTATAGCATTGAAAGATTATTAATTTTAAAAAAAAATCATGCTATTTACCTTGAAAACATATAATTTTAACAACGTGCAACAAAAAGTTACATACCACAAAAATGTGTTAACCCGGGAGCGTCATGAATTGTCCATGCAAGTATTCCATGGAATTGAAATTGTTTCTGCCCTATTGGTCTGGAGATGTCATACATAGTGATGTCAGCCCATAACTTCAATAACTCATCGATAAGAGGCTCAAAATATACATTCATATATTTAACTTGGTACTTACCTAATTGATCATTCAACATACAATATTTCTATTTAGTTATCTGTCCCAATATATAAAAGGTGTTCTCATGCAGAAATTAAACAAATAAATTAATGAAATAATATAATTAATTTCAAAAACATACCTGGAATAATCATGCCAACATTGTGTGCTCTCTCTTTATCATCATCCAAGGAGGAAGGTTTTTGTTTATGACAAAAATAGTCCACACTAAGTAAGTAGAAAAAATATCACCAAATGGATTGAAACCATCAGCTTCCAATGAAAGTCTAACATTACAAGGTTCATCCTTAAAAATTGGCCATTTTTCTTCGATATTCTTCAATGCAGAACCATCTGCAGGCATTCGAAGAAAACCATCTTCACTTCTTTTCTTTGCAAGGTAATCCATAAAATTTGTTATACTTTGGCACCTGAATAGTCGTTGGAAACATGGAATTATGGGAATATAACGAAGAACTTTGCGAGAAACCTTTTTTGTTACTTGATCAGTTCGATATCTACTAATTTCACATTGTGGGCATTTGTTTTCTGATCCATACTGTCCATAATATATAATATGATCATTGGGACATGCATCAATAGCTTGATACTCCATTCCAAATTCTTTCATAATCAACAATACCTCTTGACATGTTTGAGGTAAATTATTTGATGGTGGTAATAGAAATTCACCCAACAATCTGCAACATTGACAAAAAAAACTAAATGTAAACAATATTGTTAGGAACCCATGCCTTTACTTTGTTAGTATATTGTTGTTGGATGCATATGCTTTGTAAGTCGTCCCGTAGTATTTGTTGATCCATAGTTTGTGTTATTGTTGTTTGGCGCATATGCTTTGTAAGTCGGTCGTTGTATTGTTGATCCATAGTTTGTATTGGCCCATGGTTTTGACCCATAGTATTGGCACCTAGACTTAGTATATAAGTGTGTGTTGAGGCCTATGAAGGCACCGTGAAGTTATTTGTATTGATCTTGCTCAAAGTGGCTTGTGATCAATACAAGTGATTTTGAGTTCTGTTATTTCTGCTATCTCGTGTATTTTCACTAATTAATTGTTGCAGGTTCATCACATCTGGTATCAGAGCACTTTCTTGGGCTCGTTGGGTGGAATTTATGCCAAAAAAAAAATTCATATCTGTTGCAAGTTCGGATCTAGGAATAATCCCTATCCGCTTAACTGTGGGAAGTACTTGGGCATAATCCCTAAAACTCATTGTGAGTACCACAGGAACCCCAAAGTAGTTGGCCCATTGAGAGGACCTGCTAGCGAAAAGGGAAACGACCCCTACTTGATTGACTAGTTCCCACCCATGAGGTAAACCAAGAGCTGTTGTTTGTGGCAAAGCGGTTATCAGCTTTACCTGAGCCATGGAGTGAGGGATACTGCCCCAATACACAAGCCGTCAATTAGCATTGGTGGCTGAGTGAAACCCCTGAACTGTTAGGAAGCCGTACATACCTGGGGTCCATATCTATTTTCAGTTGAACTGTTGCCGATCTCTTTCACGCCATTTCAGATCCAGCCATTCTAGATCCATTCTGAAATCCATTACAGATCCATCCATTTCATATCTATTTCAGATTCAGCCGTTTTCACTTCGTTCGACGTCGTTTTAGATCTCTTTGTTTCCGATCTCTTCCGCGTCGTTCTAGATCTATCTGTTCCAAGTCCCTTCCACGTCGTAGCAGTTATCTATTCCAGATCCCTTCCGCGCCGTAGCAGCTCCATTCTGAAAAAAAATTAAAAAAATAAAAACCTCCAATCTCAGTTTTTTCTCCATATCTCCCTTGTTTTCACTCGGTTTCCCTTGAAACTTCCCAGGAGCCCCTGTAATCCCATTCTGTATATTTCATTCCTGAGGACCCTATCCCAAATTCCACTTCTCAAAACCCGAAATCCCACATTTGTCTATTTTTAGGGTTTGCCATAACTTCCTCGGATTTCACCCAATCACCTTCAAATTTTACCACAGAGTTCCTTTCCTAATTCTGCTTCTTTGTCCCAACAGCACTCCAAACCCACTTTTGTTCCCTTCCGAAATATGGGTTCTCAACGACCTCCCATCCCACCAGCTCCTTGACCAACTCCTATCAAGAATTTGTCTGAAACTGAGATGTAGGCATGCAGAGAAAAAGGGCTTTGTTATAATTGTGATGAGAAATTCACTCGGGAACATAGATGTGTTCAGCAAAAGCTCTATCTCTTGGATATGGATTCTCCTCCTGCCTCTGAAATTGGTGAAGAAGCTCCAGATACAATGGATGCTCAGGTCGACATTCCAGAGATGCCTATTGGCCCTCCGTCTCAGGATGACCAGCCAGAGATATCTCTCCATGCTTTAGCTAGAATCACCACCCCCCAAACCATGCGGGTCAGGGGTTACTTCAAGAAGCTTCCTCTCACAATACTCATTGATTCTAGTAGCACTCATAATTTCATTGACCCTCGGATCGCCAAATAGGTTGATTATTTTATCCATCCTTGCTCCAAATTTGAAGTCATGGTTGCTAATGGGGGCACCTTACCTTGCAAAGGGAAGTGTCATAATGTGCATATCTCTATGGGAGATTATAACCTGCACTCTGACATGTTTGCATTGACCTTAGGCGGATGTGATGCGCTTTTGGGCACTCAATGGCTACGCACACTTGGCCCCATCTTATGGGATTTTCCAAACTTTGGATGCAGTTTTCCCCCAATGGACAAAAACACACATTGAAAGGCTTACAACAAGGGTCTCTCAGCATCATTAGCTCACATCGCATGGAAAAACTCCTTAAGAAAAATTCACATGGTGTCATCGCTCAGATCCATTCCATTCAGATGCAACCATCAACAGTCTGCACTACTTCTTTGGATCTACAACAAATTCTGGATTGATATACTGGTGTCTTTGCTGAACCAGTGGGATTTCCACCTTCAAGGCTAGAGGACCATTGTATTCATCTCCTTCCTGGCAGCGTTCCTCCCAACATCAGGCCCTATCGCTACCCATTTCACCAAAAAAAGAGATTGAAATGCTTGTTCGGGACTTACTTAAGCAAGGTATTATTCGCCCAAGAACTAGTTCCTTTTCTTCACCAGTTCTTCTCGTCCACAAAAAAGATGGGTCATGGCGCCTTTGCATTGACTTCTGAGCACTTAATCACCTCACTATCAAGGATAAGTTTCAAATTCCTCTTGTTTATGAGCTTCATGGTGCTCAATTTTTCTCCAAGTTGGATCTTCGTTTTGGGTATCATCAAATTCGGGTTCATGAGGATGATATCCCTAAAACAGCTTTCCGCACACATGATGGCCACTATGAGTTTTTGGTCATGCACTTTGGCCTCACTAATGCTCCTTCCACATTCCAAGCCTTGATAAATAAAATATCCTGGCCCTACTTGCGGAAATTCATTTTGGTAATTTTTTATGATATCCTCATCTACAGTAAAACATGGGTTGAACATCTCCAGCATCAGGATCTTGTAATGAAACTTTTCTCTGACCATCATCTCCACACCAAACAGTCTAAATGTGTTTTTGGACAGCAGGAATTCAAGTATCTCGGGCACATTATCTCAGCATAAGGGGTCCTGCCAAAATCACTGCCATGAACAATTGACCACGTCCTCAGACACTCAAGAGCCTTCGTGGTTTTTTGGGGTTGACTGGATACTACCACAAGTTTGTCAAGGATTATGGGAAGATTGCAGCTCCATTAACTGCTCTATTGAAAAAGGATGCTTTAACATGGACACATGCTACTGAGTGTGCATTTGACAAACTGAAACAAGTTATGTGTATTACACCTTTTCTAGCTATGCCTAATTTTTCCAAGCCCTTCACTATTGAGAGTGATACTTGTGGCAATGGACTTGGTGCTATTCTCCTTCAAGATGAACACCCCATTGCGTTCACCAGCAAGGCCCTTTCAGGTAAGAATTTAACTGCCTCTACATATGAGAAGGAAATGATGTCTATTTTGCATGTAGTACAGAAGTGGCACCCATACCTATTAGGGAATCATTTATGCATCAAGACTGATCACTAGAGTCTTAAATATTTCATGGATCAATGTGTATCCTCCCCAACACAACAGAAATTGGTTATCAAACTCATGGGTTATGACTATGAGATCACGTACAAGAAGGGTAAGGACAATATTGTGGCAAATGCTCTTTCTCGCACATTTGATGACCAAGGTTCTCTTTCAGCTATTTCTATGCCTGTTCCAAATTGGTTGCAATCTGTTCAACAGGGCTATGTCAATGACTCTTCATTATCTCAAATCATCCAACGCTTGGCCAACAACCCTTCTGTTGTAACACATTACTCTTGGGATGGTGCTTCCCTGAGATACAAGGGTCATCTGGTGCTTCCCCAGAGCACTGATATTCAACAGGATGTCTTCTATGAACTCCATGCTTCTCCATCAGTAGGGCACTCTAGGTTCCTCAAAACGTATGAGCGGGCACGGCGTAACTTCTTTTGGCAAGGCATGAAAAGGACAATTCAACAAATGGTGGCCGAATGTGATACCTGCCAGCGCAATAAGGGTGAAACGACACTCCTTCTGGGATTGCTCGAACCCTTGCCCATACCTACACAGATTTGGACAGATATTTCTATGGATTTCATTGAAGGGCTCCCTAATTTTGGAGGGAAGACAATGATTTTGGTTGTGGTTGATTGTCTCTCCAAATATAGTCATTTTTGTGCTCTCAGCCATCCCTATACAGCCTCCTCAGTCGCTCAAATTTTCCTAGACCAGATCTTTCGTCTTCATGGCATCCCTTCTTCCATTGTCTCGGATCGTGATGCGACTTTCACCAGTCATTTTTGGACAGAACTATTTCGCCACACTGGCACCAAACTGAATATGAGTTCAGGGTATCACCCACAAACAAATGGTCAGACTGAAATGATCAATAAATGCTTGGAAACTTATCTTCGTTGCTTCACCTCTGAACAACAACATCAGTGGGAAAAGTGGCTCCCTCTCGCTGAATGGTGGTACAATACCTCTTACCACACTACCTATAAAATGACCCCATATGAAGCAGTCTATGGTCAGGCACCGCCAGTTCTTCTTCCATACACCCCCAGCAGTTCACCAGTTCAGGCAGTTGACATAGTCCTTCGCAACTGCGATTAGATTCTTTTCATTTTGTGGGAAAATCTACACATGGAAAGAAATCACATGAAGCAACAAGCCGATCGACACCGTTCTGAGCGCACTTTTCAAGAAGGTGATATGGTTTTTCTTCGTCTCCAGCCGTATAAGCAATCCTCCCTGAAACTCAAAGGAAATCATAAGCTCGCTCCAAAGTTCTATGGGCCATATCAAATTCTTCATAAGATTGAGTCTGTTGCTTATAAATTGGAACTTCCTCCTTCTTCCCGCATTCATCCAATATTTCATGTCTCTTGTCTTAAGAAAGTTCTTGGCACCAACATTAGAGTATAAACTATTTTACCTGAACTGGATAATGAGGGATCCATCCTTTTGGAGCCGGAGGCTATCCTCAATAAGCGCACTCGTCAGCTTCACTCTCGCTCTATCACAGAGGTCTTAATTCAATGGCACGACATGCAACCAAAGGATGCTACATGGGAACCACTCCTTCAGATTCAACAACAATTTCCACATCTAAAGCTTCGAGGACAAATATTTTTCTAAGGAAGAGGGGATGTTAGGAACCCATGTCTTTACTTTGTTAGTATATTGTTGTTGGACACATATGCTTTGTAAGTCATCCCATAGTATTTGTTGATCCACAGTTTGTGTTATTGTTGTTTGGCGCATATGCTTTGTAAGTCGCCCGTAGTATTGTTGATCCATAGTTTGTATTGGCCCATGGTTTTGACCCATAGTATTGGTGCCCAGACTTAGTATATAAGTGTGTGTTGAGGCCTATGAAGGCACCGTGAAGTTATTTGTATTGAGTTTTTCCCCTCGAAGTGGCCTGTGATCAATACAAGTGATTATGAGTTCTGTTATTTCTGCTATCTCGTGTATTTTCAATAATTAATTTTTGCAGGTTCATCACAAATATACGTCATAAATATTGCAAATCCCTAATTTACGAATTAATTAACACTAAAAGTAGGGTAAAATAGTCAACTTTACATACCTTAGGAGCTGTGTGAAACAATGTTTGATAAACCATTCAAAACCTTCAAGTTCACCAACAACAATATAACAGATAGAATCTTGGTTGTAGAGCCTTCATAAAGAGGTGTTATTTTTTCATCATTTAATTCAATAGATCTAGGATCTTAATTGAAAGAACAACATGTACAACATATCAAGCATAAGAGACAAGAGACAAGAGACACAAAACATTTCACTTGGGAAAACCAAGAAGGCGAAAAACCCCGCAACTTCTTCGGAGATATAATAAGCATCAATACAAGGATCACAATGATCAAACCTAAGAGATAGATATCTTCAGCAGCATACTCATCCTCCACTTATGTGCACTCCTCCTCTCTCTCAATAATGCGAAGTGAGTGAATGAGAGAATGTGTAAAATGAGAGAGACACACTCTCTATTTATACACTACTTCACTTGTCTTTTAAATCTAACTAGGTCGGCCCCAACTTTACCACTTAACATAATGTTGACTGGGCCGACCCCCAATAGGGTAGTCTAATAACCCTTTAACCCACATGACTCATATAGGGCCGACCCCATCAAGGTGGTCTAATAATCCATCAAGTATAAGTCACGACACTTACAATATAACTTGCGACACTTTCAAGTACAACTGACGACACTTCCAATCGGAGGAATAATACATCTCCGTTGGGAATACAATAAAGTACAAATACAATATACAATTGAATATCTTCTTAACGATATTCTTCAATGCAGAACCATCTACAGGCATTCGAAGAACACCATCTTCACTTCTTTTCTTTGCATGGTAATCCATAAAATGTGTTATACTTTGGCACCTGAAAAGTCGTTGGAAACGTGGAATTATGGGAATATAAAGAACTTTGCGAGGAACCTTTTTTTTTACTTGATCAGTTCGATATCTACTAATTTCATATTGTGGGCATTTGTTTTCTGATCCATACTGTCCATAATATATAATATGATCATTGGAACATGCATCAATATCTTGATACTCCATTCCAAATTCTTTCATAATCAAGAATACCTCTCGACATGTGCGCGGTAAATTATTTGATAGTGGTAATAGAAATTCACCCAACAATCTGCAACATTGACAAAAAAAAAATGTAAACAATATACGTCATAAATATTGCAAATCCCTAATTTATGAATTAATTAACACTAAAAGTAGGGTAAAATAGTCAACTTTACATACCTTAGGATCTGTGTGAAACAAGTGTTTGATAAACCATTCAAAACCTTCAAGTTCACCAACAACAATATAACAGATAGAATATTGGTTGTAGAGCCTTCATAAAGAGGTTCTTGGAAATTCTCGAGTAGAGGAGCACCATGAATATCATGGAGGTTGTCATCATCTGATGGAGAAAATGTGTCTTGGAGAAATATATTTATCTCATCTTCGCCATTTGTATCAATAACGTCATCTTTGTCCATAGGATCATTAAGAACTCGATATTCAATATCCTGATCTCCATGTTCCTCACCTTGTAAAGTAGTATTTCTACTATTATGTGGAAAAATGCTCTATGGAGGTTGACATTTAGGGGGCATTGTCTTTATATTTACAAACAATGTAATAACATTAGTGTATAATATACAACACATATATTTAAAATGATAAAACATTTTGTATATACATGATTAGTACTATTACAAGAAGTACATTATGTAATGAATAACGTCTTACCAAGGGATGATATTCATACCCCCCTTCAACATGCCCCTTATCCTTACAATGTTTTTCAGCTTTTGTTCTTAAAATTCTTCTCGTTTGCAAACCTCTGCAATAATTGCAAGGGCAATAACACTTTTCATCACCCTTCGCCTCCAATGCTTCCTTAAACTCATCATACCTCTTATTATTTTCTTCCCAACTATATTTATTTGACATTCTAATAGCCTATAAGAACAAAAAAACTCAATCAATATATAAGTAAATTGAATAGAATATATATATATATGTGAAAGGAGACAAAAAATTAAAGGACGTGACATGGAAAGTGAAAAATCTAATTAGTAAATGACCCTCCATTAATATGGTATTTAAAAATAGATCATGTATCTATCAAATTCTAAGCGACAAATCTATATAAGCATTAGTATTGAGGAGAGAATGAATAGTCGACTCACTTTAAATTTTTCTCCACATGGGGACAGCGAGTTCCTTTCGGGGTGTTTGAAACCTTAGATTTATGTAATTAAGGAAACCAAAAACCACATATACAACTATGATTCAAAAAATTGACGCTGCAAGATATGTTGGATGGGGATAATAGGGAATTATTCGTCATATAAGCCAATGGGGAATTATATATCATATAGATTTTATATTTTTAGGTAGAGGTATATTATGACAACATGGATGGAAAAGAGCTAGTGGTTTGATATTTGTGCAGGGTGGAGGCTAGTCAATGGAAAACATTAATAGTGAATATGAAAAATTAAATAAATAAATCTAATAGAAGACGATGATTGATTGGTTTGGTATTGGAACTCGTTGAGTGAATACATTGCTAATATGGGTAACACATTCATGTTTCTTGATGGGGATACCAACGAATCTTAGTGGGAGAATCCATTCCAAAATTTTAGAAGTTTAGTAATTCAAGGCTATTTCTTTGATTATCTTTGAGTAGTAAAATTTTAACATGGGGAAACACATACATAGGTTTTGTATTCCGTGAAGGTAAAATTAGGTTGAGTATTCCGTTTGTTCTTGATAAGATTGTACCTCATATTGTTATTGATGTATAAGGTGTATATTAAAATGGGTAGATGGGGTTTGCATGTGTAGAGGATTACCTAAGTAATTCCCTTGGATTACTAATTGTTGTTCCAATAAGAATTAACGTATGGTGGGTAATAGTTATTGATTCTACATAACATGAATTAATGGCCTCCCAAGGATTCCATATACTATGTAATATTATTTTAGAAACTTTGACTTTAGTAGAAGTGACTATCACAGTTTGAAAGGATACACCTCTGTGGTCTCATTGGTTATCTATGAGTGGGATAGTTAAATCTAATAAGATAGTGTTGAAATCTACGATGATGGTCGTATTGATTACAATGAAGATGATTTCATCATAAACATCATCATCATCATCATCATCGTCGTCGTAACTGATGATGATGGTGATGATGAGGATGGTGATGATGATGATGATGATGACGACAATGATGTTGGTGTTGTTTTTTATGATGATGATGATTGCTGACGATGACGATGATGCTTACGATGATGATGATGATGTTCTAGATGATGATGATGATGATGATGATGACAATTATTATCATGATGATGATCAGGATGGTGTTGATGGTGATGATGATGATTTTCAATGACATCGATGTCGTTAGCATCACCATCACTAACATCATGTTCCAAGTTGTTAGGTTGATACGTGAGTTGTTGCTAGTTATACACTAGACTAGATCAATTGTTAAATGATTGTAGGAAAGGGATGGAAAATAAAATGTGATTGATACATAAGTTATGTATCAGAACATTCCAATTTCAATACTAACATTGGAAATGATATTAATTCCATGGATTATGGGTGATATATTTATTGTGATTTGTTATCTATGTGACTTCTCAACATTTGTAATTTTTTGTACAATGTTCTAAAGTAGGACATGGGAAACATTCAAATTTATAGGCCCAAGTTCAATGTAAATACTTTTAAAATGGGAAGAGGTATATTCTAGGATTTTCTTGAAGTCATAACAATTTATGAATCCAAAAGGGCATAATCCATAATTTCCTTAAAATAGCTCATTTTAGATCTATCTAGCTTGGAGATCTCCTTGATATTATTTTTCATCCACCTAGATAGAACCAAAGGATACCAATAAAAAGCATATAAGGATATAAAAAAAGCATTTTAACACAAAAGACCATTTAAAAAATTACATTTTAACAAAAATGAAAATTTTAAAAATTACATTTTAATACAAATGACAATTTAAAAATTTAGATTTTAACACAAAAATCCCAAACTATATAAACATTTTTTCCATTAAATTGAAGCCCTACTTGGAAGAAAAATGGTGCAAACAAATAATTAACTAGTGCATTGCAGTCCAACTAACCTAGAAAATGAAGGAGATAAAAAATTTGATATGTCAAACCAGTACCGGACTCTTGAAATCACATAACGAACAATCAACAGAAAAATTGTTGCAACTATAGAAAATAATTTGTGGAAATATGTCTTAAGAACATGTACTTATAGATCAATGAGTGTCGTGGTTCCGGAGAAAATGCACAACGATCAAATTTAAAAAATAACAAAAAGTCAATGATCGTTACTATGATAATCATTGACGTTGCATGTGTAAATTTTACCATCTCTATAGTGACGAACTCATGTATGTCGCTATAGTGACGAATATTCGTCGCTATATCAATGAAATGTTACTGTTGTCGCTAGAGCGATAATTATCAGGGGGCAAAACATTTTTTTTCAAAATTGTTATCTGTTTATCCACGAAAGTTTCGATTTTAACTTATTCGTGGCAATATTTCATGGGAATTTTGAACCCTATGTACTAGTGACATTATCACTTTAAAAAAAAAGAATGAGAATGGAGTATTTATCCTTCTCCTCTTCACTTGAATTACAAAAGTGCAAGAAATGTATCATTCTCCTTCTCCTCCTTAGTTGAATGATAGATGAGTGAGAAAGGGCTTGTGCTCCTTCTCATGTTTCTTGGAATTACTAACATGTGAGAAAATAAATCCACTCCTCCTCCCCAACTCTAGGTAAAAATGTGTGAGAATGATCTCATTGTCCTTTCCTCTTCATTTGAAATACAAAAGTGTGATAAATGGCCAATTCTCCCTCCCCTCCTCTTTAAAATTACTATGGTCTAAGAGAGGCATAGTTCCACTTCTCTTCTTCACTCAAACATACAAGAGTTTGATAAAGGGCGAGTGCTCCTTCTCCTCCTCACTCAAATTACAAAGGTGTGAGCATGGACCCATACTCCTCCTCCTTGATAAAATGTTTAATGTGTGAGAAAGGGTCAGTGCTCCTTCTCCTTCACATCATCACTCTAAATACAAAAGCATGAGATTGGGTTTTTGCTCCTTCTCCTCCTCACCCGAATTAAAAAAAGTGTGAGAAATTAAAATAACCCATGCTCCGTCTCCTACTCAGCTAAATTATATAAGAATGAGAAATGGCCAATGCTCCCTCTCATGTTTATTTGAATTACTAGCACGTGAGAAAATAAATCCACTCCTTGTCCTCCCCACTAGTTAACAATGTGTTAGAAGGATCCCATTATCATTTCCCTCTTCATTCAAAATACAAAACTATGAGGAATGGATAGTGCTCATTCTCATCCTCAGTTAAATTACAAAGGTTTGAAAATGGGCCCATGATCCTCCTCCTCCTTGATAAAATGTACTATAATATGTGATACAAGTCCATTGCTCCTCCTTTACATCGTCACTCTAAATACAAAAGCATGAGAATGGGAAATTTCTTCTTCTCCTCCTCACTTGAATAACAAAAGTGTGATAAAGGGCCCATGCTCCTTCTCCTCCCCATTTGAATAATAGAAGAGTGAGAAAGGGCCATTGCTCCTTCTCATGTTTCTTAGAATTACTAACATGTGAGAAAATAAATCCACTCCTTCTTGTCCCCACTCTAGGTGACAATGTGTGATAAGGATCATGTAACGTCCCCATCCTTCAATCCGACCAGCAAGAGGGGGAATTAATTGAATCGAGGCCTCAAAATTCGCCCCATAATCATAATTATGAATTCACAACATCTATAATGCATGCGCATACATGAAAATAAAAGACATTATAATAAAATAAATCCACACATACACCTTTCAATTTATAGGCATAGTTATCACATGAATACAAATAAAATCATTGCACATCAAATACATAAGAATACTTAGTATTTAAACAAAGAAGATCTAAGCAACTGACTGTGTAAGAGCAATTTTCCACCCATCCATAAGCATTCTGTCCAGCATATACTCTTTCTGCTGAGAGGCCACCCCCAAGATGGGCTATGAGTCCACCAGGGAAAAGGAAACACCTACATGCTTCTATCTCTTAGCACACAACCCATTCTACTCACTATGCTTAGCCAAAAATCTTAGCCAAATCTCTACAGGGGTCTCACTAGGCCATCGCAGCCATGTCACTCCTTCCCAAATTCCCCACACAACACAAGTAAGGAATTTACCTTCACTAATCCACATTTCCCTCAGGAAATCCAACCCTTACAGTGCTTACCAGTGTGTGCAGTAAGATTCCAACCTGTTGTATGCTAATAGAGAACCTCTTGCAACATTAATGCATGGCTTATCAAGCATCCAAAAGTAGCATAAATCAATGGGTAAAGGTTCCTAGCTTTCCCAACCTCCATGCTCATCTACAACCATCTATTTTCCCTTCCAAAAATGCATCTCTATCTTCAAATTCGAATTTCTGGGTTAAACATAGTCTGGTAATGGACGTGAACAACAATGGAAAACTCTATGTAGTGTAGAAGCTTGCATGAGAGAATGAGAATGATCAAAAGAGTGTTGAATCCCAGGGATATGAGATAAGGGTGAAAAGACAATTGACATAGCTTTTGGCCATAGAATAAATAGTACAATTGATAGCTGACATAACTATCACAACCCCCATGCTTCAATAACTACTTGAAATGACTTTCCCCACCAACCTCACACATACATTCAATGATTGGGTTTATTATTCAAGAGAAGGTAATTGGCTTATTTAAATCACATGAAATATTTTGGATGAGCTCTAAGGTTGACACATGGAAACCTAGGATTTGTTTTCCCCATAACCCACCTTCCTCTTCCCCTCTATTGGAATCATAAACCCTCTAGTGCTCTTTACACAACCATCTTGGACCATTTTATTAATTTTCAACATAATATTTACATACATTTCAAATTGGCATGACAATCCAACCATATGGTCCAAATAAAAATATATACATCATGCATGCCTAACCATTCACTAGTTGGGCCTTGGTATTGAGATCCACACTAGGAATCCATACTAGCATATTTACATCATTTACATAATTTTGATTAAATACATTCCTGTCATGTCCCCAAACCTTCAAGGTGGCCTTCAGATGCCATGGGAGACCCTCTAATTCTTTTTTTGTTCCAAATGCTCTCAAATCCACACACAACCGCAATGGGCTCAGGTCCTCAATCCTCATTGTGATCCACAATCCGCCTTTCCGCATTCCGCAATCTGCATGCGGGACTTGGAAGGAAGATTTCCAAAACTAATCCACAAACGAAATCGTACTTCCAACTTCCACAATCCTCATTGCAGAAGTCAGAAGTCGGAAGCCAATTTGGCCTCAAAATTTCGTCCTTCTAACTTACGCAGTTCCGCATTCTGCATGCGGAAGTCGATTTCCTTTTTCCATCCCGAAAGTTTCCTCCCGCAACCCGAATCCTGAATTCCACATTGCGGATGCAGAAATGTGAATTTCCATATGCCCCAATCGAAGATTCACGACCTCCGAAATCCTCAATCCGCATCATGGATGCGGAAAGGACCTTGCAAATGCGGAAAGGTCAGGGCCAAATACCCATGCTCCAACAATCTTTCCAAGGAAACTTCTAAATGGAATAACTTCCTCCTCCTTGGTCCAAATGGGACAAGGTCAGTACCATTGGAAATATCTTGGAGAGATCTGTCCAATGGTGTAACCCCCAAATCCATATGAGCATCATAACCATGTCAAATTTCCAACTGAACTTATGTGCATAGCTCCACTTAAGTGCCTTTATCCCTCTGTCGGGGTTCTACCTCCTTCCTGCTATGAATTCTCCCCTCACCTAACCACAAAGGGGCTCTGAGGCACATCAGGGGTTATCCCCTTTCCTCCCCAAGTCCAGGTGAATTCAAAAATTCCCTTTAAAGGGGTGAAGGTCAATGTATAATAAACACATATAATGGACTAGGTTAGCTAATCATATTAACAACCTGCAGGGGTTATCCATGCCTATCATTCATGTAACAATGAATTCTTCCAACATGCATTCAATATTATATTCAAGATTATATATGGATACCTAACGAGTAATTTCATGGAGTCCTTCATTCATTAGTCTAAAGCATGACAATCATAACTTAACAAATAATTATAACACATGAATTTGCAACATTTAACGCATAGAAACACTTATCTTTGAATTGAAGTTGCCCCCAGCAACTGGCTAAGTGAGGACAACGCTCCACCCAACCTTACGTATCTGTCCAGCTTTTACTCTTTCAGCTGGGAGACCACCCCCAAGATGGGATGTGTATCCACTAAGGAGGGTAAGGGACTCTCTCACAGTCAAGGTCTCATCCCAATGCTAAGCCAACCTACAGCTGGGTTTATCAAGCAATCTAGGGAACAAGGATGCTAATCCAACCTGCAGTTGGGTTTATCAAGCATATAAGGGAAACATGGAGGATATTTCTAAGCCAGTGAGCTAAACCACAGAGCTACAAGAATCTCAACACTCAATAGATATGGAACCCAGATTACCTACCTCACCCAACACAAGGAA
Organism: Larix kaempferi; assembly: GCA_027924585.1. NCBI lineage: Eukaryota > Viridiplantae > Streptophyta > Pinopsida > Pinales > Pinaceae > Larix > Larix kaempferi. The sequence continues at coordinate 4,440,348 of BSBM01000504.1, forward strand.
GGCCCTCTTCTTTGTTGCACAGTCCCTCAAGGCCCCTTCCCTTCTAGTGCTATTCAGGGTGGGCATAGAAATTTACAATTGCTAGTTCTATGATATTTCATCCCTCACTGGGTTTTTCAAGCATTCCAACCCTAAATAGACCTTGTATCTCTGTTAGTCTTGCTGGCTCTTATCAGGGTTTCGGACTAAGCTATGTCCCGCAATTTAACTCTCAGTAACATACCCCAGGTATTCTTACGTCTCTATAGTTCATCTCAGGGTTTTATTTCATGGAATTCTCGAACAGATGAGATTCACACGTAGATATTTCTATGACATTGAACTCTGTAATTTCGAATTACACAGGAATCGTGATTTTTCCTTCTCCGCTCATGACTTGGCTCTACAACCCGGTCCATGAATGAATGCCTCCATAATGAATGAATTCCCCCCCCCCTTTCTTCCCGTTTTCCCGGTCAAACAATGGGTATTCATCCGAATGCCGAATTCCCAGGCGGTTGAGTGTATTAAGGAACAAGTAACACAGGTCATGCCCTGCCATACGGATTCGCAGGGTCGTCCCATACTCAATTGGCTTCATCAATGGGGTTTTTCAACCACCTTCTTACACTGACAATAAATTCCAGCATGGGGTCAAATGGGTTCCTAAATGGACATTTTTCATCATGGTTACCAATACCATAACCCCCTCACCTCTCCCTAATGGATACACATGGCCCATTCTCATCAATTTCCTCCTTAGCCATCTTCTTGGGTATTTCATTGCATTAATTAATAATTACATCATTTAAAATTCTCCATGGATTAAGAGCTCATGGATAATCAAACTGTCAAATACTTTCCTATGCAATTAAACTTGAACATCCACTAGTGGGGGCCTTGGCCTTGAGCTCCACGCTAGGGAAAATACACACTGTATTTACACAATATTTACATTAAGACCAATAAACCATAAGGGCCAAATAGGGGTATTACAACTCCAAGTCAAAATTGGGGGTATTACAAAGCCCATTTTCCTTTCCCTCTTCACTACAAAGACAAAAGTGTGAGAAATGGTGAATTCTCCCCCCCCTCTTAAAAATTACTATGGTCTAATAGAGGTCCAATTCCACTTCTCTTCTTCACTCAAAACTATAAGAGTGTGGGAAAGGGTGAGTGCTCATTCTCCTACTCATCCAAATTACAAAGGTGTGAGAATGGGCCCATGCTCCCCCTCCTCCTCGATAAATTGTCTAATGTGTGAGAAAGGGACAATGCTCCTCCTTCACATCGTCAGTCTAATTACAAAAGTGTAATAATGAGATTTTGTTCCTTCTCCTCCTCACTCGAATTACAAAAGTGCGATAAAGGGCCCATGGTCCTTCTCCTCCTTAGTTGAATGGTAGAATAGTGAGAAAGGGCCAGTGCTCCTTCTCATGTTTCTTTGAATTATTAATAGTTAAACACCCATTTCGTTAAATATGGATTAGTTCGAATACAATTTTATTTGGACAAAGACCAAAAGTAGGTTTTCTACAACCTAAAATTAGGTTTAATGCCCAAAATTGCACCTTTTGGAATACAAAATTGTGTTTTAGAAATAATATTTCTGGGCATTAGAGAGGCTAATTTGGGTTCCTTTTAGTCCATATTCTACTGGATTAGTCTATATTTATTCCATATTCTGAATAAAGTGTGACAAAGTGATAATTGTGTTACTAACAATGGCACATCCACACCAAAAGTGGGATGTAAAATGTAGATAGGTATCATCCTCTTAAAATATATCACGCCTCATTCAAAATCATTCATATATTTTTCAGTCTACCATAATGATCTGATTTGAATGGAGGGTATTATAGCAATAGCTAGTGTGCATGGAACCCTGATTCAACTACACATATTCATTTCCATTAAGGTATGAAAAAACCGGTACTAGACCCGTGACCATATATGGGCATGTATATATTGCAACAAATAATATAGAATCAAGGGTATAGTAATAGCTATGGCATATGAATCATCAATGCAGGGACCGTAAATGTAATTGCACCGAGAGTAGTGAGGTGCTCTACAACCCATTATGGGGGAGATGTTGTAATGTAACATTATGTAACATTATTTTGTGCTATGTAACATTATGTAATGAAAATTTCCCATAAATAATAAGTAAATAAAAAATCCATGTCGACTCATAAGTTACCAACAATAAAAAAATTATTAAAAACTTCATGTGGGCTCATAAAATAAAAAAAATTAAGACCAACATAGAACCATCTTAAACCTATATCTATCAAGAACCGAGAAAGATCAAATATCTTGAGGTGTAAATTTTCCATTGATGTGTAAAAAAATTAAGATATATATACAAATAAATTCCACCTCAAGGAATTGGATCCATCTCGGTGCTTGATAGATCCGGGTTTAAGATGGGTTTATGATTGTTTTATGAATTTTTATGAAAACAAGTGAAGGAGAAGTGACGTGTATTTTTCTCGGGAATATAAGTAATTCTTTGTGTGCTTGAGGAAGGATGTGTAATTTGTAATAGTGATTGAGTATTGTTTTAAATTTTCAATTTTTTATAACAACCCTGTAGATGCTATCAATCATCCATCCACACTGCTTGGTTGGTAAGTCGGTAAAATAATTCCTTTGTATTAGAAAAACAAGAGAGAACTGGTGTGGAGCCACTATCCTTCCAAACTTAGGAGAGGGAAGGTACATAATCATGTCTAGCCTAAAAGAGCATTGGAGTCATTCTCCTTCCAGTGGGCAAATTTAATTTTCAGGCATGAAAAAAAGTAATAAGCGCTTCTTTTGAAATTTTGGAGAAATATTGAAAAATGTTTATAGGGAAGACTCTGCAGTAGCAATTCCATTACATGAGCATGCAAAAGGATACCTGGTTTAATTTGTGGATTTAGTGATAGTTTTTGACATGTCATAAATCTCTAAACTAGGTAAAGGAAAACAAAGGAAGTAAAAAAAACTAGCCTAAAATCCAACAATCTTATGTTCTAGTCAGGATGTTCTATTGCCTTCAAGATGTGGTTGTCATACTTTGATCAAATCATTTTGGAAACTGATCAAAACTAAGGAAGTATTAAGAACATGCATCACTACGAAAAAAATGTTGATGTATATGTAACTTCGGAATGTATTTCACATATATGTATATTGTATTCCTATAGAGATGTTATTATTCCTCTATACGGAAGTGTCGTCATTTATATTGTAAGTGTCGTAACTTATACTTGATGGGTTATTAGACCACCTTGTTGGGGTCGGCCCTGTATAAGTCATGTGGGTCAAAGGGTTATTAGACCACCCTATTGGGGGTTGGCCATGTGGGTCAAAGGGTTATTAGACCACCCTAGTGGGGGTTGGCCCAGTCAGCATTATGTTAAGTGGTTAAGTTGAGGCCGACCTAATTGAGTAAAGGTCAAGTCAAGTTAGTGTATAAATAGAGAGTGTGTCTCTCTAATTTTATACATTCTATTCTCTCACTCACACTTGGGAGAGTGGTGCACTTGTGGAGGAGGAGGCTCTACTGCTAGGAGAAGACTATCTCTTGTATTCTGGTTGTATCATTGCTCTATCTATCTCTGAGGAAGTTATTGGGGTTTTTCACCTTTATGGTTTTCGCCAAGTAAACTTTGTGTCTCTTGTGTGCTTGCATTATTGTGTCCATGATTGATCTGCTGTAGATTTGTTGTACATGTTGTTCTCTCAGTTAAGATCCTATATCAGATTGAAGTAAATTCTGAAAATTTAACAAAAAATGAGGAATTAAAAAAAAGATTAATACAATAAGTTTAAACAAAACAAAAAAGGGGGGTGAGGGATGATTAAGAACCTATACCTGAAAGTGTTGCAGAAAATAGTGGTCATTTGATGGATGCACAATTGAAATTTAGGCCAATAAATCAATCCCTATCCATTAGAACTGGAGACCGAAAATTTTGTAGATTCAAAACTAAAATTGTTGTCAAGAAATCACATGGAAGCTTGCAAGCAAGGTAGGCCATATGCAAAGTTTGCATTGAATGATGCATTGAAGGAGGGTATGCTTCATTGATGAGTCTACAAAGAGTGTAGATTGAATTTAAGATCTTGCATTGAGTGATACATTTATTGCATCTCGAGATAGTATATGCACTGTTGGATCTCTTATTATGCACCGTTAGATCTTATTGATCACCTTCATCAATACTATTGTAATATCCATAGTTGGATATTCTCAATTAGTTAGGGTTGAACCCATGCTTTCTGAAATAACCCACAAATCCGTAGATGTGAGATGATATATAAATTGATAAAATAAGATGATAAATATACAATTGTTGACCCGCTTTTATAGTAGCTTGGGCATTGTCTATTTGAGGGGACGCATCCTCTCATTTAAATATTACTCCTACTTATTATTAATATTAATGTATTATTAATTATTTGTTACATTGCCTTCCCCTTAAGGGAAGCTTTGTCCTCAAATATTTATTGAAGACAAGGTTCATGTCTTGTTTTTTTTAACTGTCGTCTCTTGATCTTTTGTGTTTATTCTTTGTGACATTTGATGAAACTAGGCGATACAAGTTACGAATTCCCCAGAAGAATTGTCACATCGTCTCTGATGTGTTCCATCCCAAATCTAATTTTATCGAAGCTATTTGATCACTTTGTGGGATGGGTCTTCTTTTTTGTTGTTTTGTATTTTGATTTGATGTTCTTGCTCGTCTGACATCATCTCTCCTCCATGTGTGTTCATTTTGACCCTTTCGTTGGTCAAAATGACCTTTATAATTGGGTTGTCGATAAGGAGTTTTTGTTGTTTGTTCTTCTGCTGGATTGAATTCTTTTTTATCTATATTGATGACTGGATTCGTATTTGCTTCTTTTTCCTCAACTTGTTTTTTTGAGCCCAAAGGTTTTGATGTCCTCTTCTGAATGTTCGCCAACTTGTTTTCGAGTAAATCTTTATCTTTCTTAAGATTCTTGATCGTTTCTTCTTGAGATTTTGCATCATATTTAAGCTCTAATAGTTTCTTCTGGAGATCTCGATTTTCCTCCTCTATATTTTGATGGTCCTGTGCCCTATCTTTTTCCTTCTTGACTTGAAAGAGCAACTTCTGATTATGATCCCTTAAACGCGATATCTCTTCTTCTTTGTCCCTGATGACTTTGTCTAATTCTTTGTGCATCTTTTGTCTTATTTTTTATCTTCTTGTGAAATCATCTTCGAAATGTCTTTGAAATCTTCAGATGACACATCCTTTGAATCCGATTTCATTGAAACATCCTACAGTGTGATTTGCTCTTTCTTGTATGAAAACGTTAAAAACTTTTTCTTCATATTTAAAATAAATGATCCCAATGTTTCCATCCAGGGTGAACCTAGAATGATGTCGAATTCGTTTAAATATATAGTCGAAACATTGAATTGGGATGTGAACTTGTACTCATTAATTGTTAGTTGTAAGTTCATAATTTCATATTGCTTCTCATCATAGTTATCTCTCTTTTCGATTATACTTGATTCTTGGATTAATAATTGATTTGCCAAACCATTGCTAATGCGATTTTCCTGTATGTTAGGATAAGTAACAATACTAATATCTTTTCCTTGAATAGTTCCCTCAAGTTTTAGTATGTTATTGGCTACTTTTGAGTAGGTCTTAGGGAATATTTATTGATTTTCACTATAAGACTCCATTTTTGCTGAAGTTTGTTCGATAATATTAATTATTAATTTAATTAATTAATAATAATATTATTATTAATGTTATATAAACTATATATATAGTTTAATATATAATTTTTTCACAATAAAATAATTATTATTTCCAAAGATAATAATAATATTATTATGATGAGGATTCTGAATTTTAAGGGTTATATTATAATAATATATATTATAAAAAATAATAGTATTATTATAATATTCTTTTTTGTTTGTTTTGCAATTGAATTAGGGTTTAGGGTTTACGTGGAGCCAAAAGCGGAAAGGAGGAGCAACATTGGTGAAGTGGCACGAGATGGAGGTAGGGATCAGTGGGGAGGAAGGGAGGAGCAGCGGTGGTGAAGACGATGGAGGGAGGTGCGATGGAAGGTAGGAGGAGTTGCGGTGGAGTGCAGAGAGGGAGGCACAAGTGGGGTGAGGGCACGGAAGGGCGGAGAGGGATGGACGGGAGCGGAAACGCGTGGGGGTGGTGCGGGCTAGCAGGTGGAAGTGCTGCGCGGGGGGAGCTGGGAGGTGATGGAGCACGGTGGTGGAGGGAGCGGAGATGGATATGGGAGTAGCGGTGAGGAACTACGTAGGGAGTAGCGGCGAGGGGGGTGGCAGCTTTTGGAGTGTGGAGCTGTGGAGGTAAGGGTGGGATGCGGCCTGGAAGAGGTAAAGGGGATGGAGAGGGGAGTGTGCAGCTAGCGGAGGCGGTGTTGTGCGGTGGAGGAACCAGGCGATCAGGCTTGAGCTTAGTGGGCGTAGGAGTATGGAGAAGGGAGTTGAGGGCGGATGGATGTCGCGGTGGGTGAACGTGGAGAGGAGAGAAGAATGGGGAGGAGGCAGTTGTGGCGTGGGAATGGTTGGTTGGGGAATGGAGTGGAGGAGAGATGAAGTGCGCTTTGAGGTAGGAAGGTCAAAAACCTACAGCTCAGGGAAACCCTGAATTCCTCAGACAAGTTCTGAATTTGATGACCACCGGCTGGATCAAGCAACGAGCCCTCTGATACCTGATACGACTGTAATATCCATAGTTGGATATTCTCAATTAGTTAGAATTAGTTAGGGTTGAATCCATGCTTTCTGAAATAACCCACAAATCCGTAGATGTAAAATGATATATAAATTGATAAGATAAGATGATAAATATACAATTGTTGGCCCGCTTTTATAGTAGCTTGGGCATTGCCTATTTGAGGGGACGCATCCTCTCATTTAACTATTACTTCTACTTATTATTAATATTAATGTATTATTAATTATTTGTTACAACTATGTGGTTTATTGTTACAAAAATTACAATGAGATGGGTGAAATTTAGTGAAACTATGGAGGTTTGACACAATTATATAATGTGATTATGTAAATGATTATAAACTACTTGATTTTTTCAAATGCATAGTATGTTCAAATGGTGGTGTTTCAATTGATTTATGAAATTTGTATAGAGTGAAATTAATAAAAACAAAGATTTGTTACACAATTTAGTATAGTCACGATTAAATATGTCATTCTATTTGTAAATTTATTATAATATTATAATATGACCATACACAATTGAAAGGTCTAAGAATTTGGTTTTTTAGAAGTGTTTGTATAGTTATGTTATGATAGTTAATTAGGATAATAGTTTTGAAATGGAAGTTAATGAATGGTTTGTGATGGTGTGGAAAGGTATTTAAATTGTAGAAATAATACTAAACACATAGATGTTCGACATATTTGACTTAGTAATGGACATTTTTTTGTAAAGGCATGTGTAAAGGGATGCTTGGAGTACTGCTACTTAGAGAATTTTATTGTATGTTATAACTCCTTATTTGTATTTATTTTCCAATTAATTATGTTATGCATGTGATGGTGTGATGGTGTTTGCTAATGTGTCGCTCCATGGTCAAATCAAGTTTAGGATTGTTGAAAGTTTAGAAGGCCACACTGGGTATGGAGGTTTACTAAGGACACTACTATACCAATGAGTCTCATATTGGTGAAGGTTATGGAAATATTGTATTGAGGAAAATCCTTGTTGTAGATATTTCTCCCTACGGATAGGTAGAAACTCTCTTAGGTTAAAGTAGACTTAACCGACTCTAAACTAAGACAAAAAGATAACAAATGCTACCTTGAATTCCTAGATCTAAACAAACATCTCAAGATTATATTGCTGAAAGAAATGGAAGATATCTAACTGGCCTTTGATTTAGTTGCTCGTCTTAGTCGATGCTCCAATTCTCAAGTCCTCGCGAATGAACCTATTAGAATAAACCAAGATACAAGCATATACAATCTTCTAGCAATCTTGAAATGTATGTTAGAATCTAAATCTATAGCAGAAACAAATCATATGATTGAAACAAGATCAACACACACAATTTGGGAAACAAGACAAGTTATATTTTATTGCAAACTTGAAGTCACTTACAATGGTTGCTTGATGTCCAAGCCAACTCCCAGCTCCAAGTGCTTTCTCCTCTAGCTATCTCCACAAAGATTCAAGATCATAGGTTTGATGTCTCCAAGAGTCCTCCCCTTTGCTCATGGAAGGCCTCTCTCTTATAGTGTGTAGTAGGGTTAACCAATAAGAGAGAATGATGGATCTTGGGAGTGTTTAGTGGATCAGGCCCTCTAATCTGAGAAGGTGAGTTAGGATTGAATCAGAGATGCCAATCCTCAAAAATATCTCGAAGATCAAGATTCCACAAGCCATGGAAAAAAGACTAAAAAAGGAGTACCGCACCCCTTCAAATGAGCATAGCATGGTAGTACCGCGTGGAAGAGAAGGAGCATAGCACAGTAGTGGGGACTACCGCGCTCCTGAGCTTGAACAATGCGCAGTAGTGTAGGTATATGAAGTCTCAGCTGGGTTGATTCCTGACAGGACAGGTTTGTCTTCATGGATCATTCATCATTTTTCTCTTCTGGGTATTTTAAGCATCAGGGGAAGTGTCGTCAACTATTTTTATGGTGAAGATGTGACACTGTGAAATATGGAGGTATAACAGATGCCCCCTAAAGTGTGAGGTCAGAAGGGACTGATGGACGAAATACTTTACAAATGCTGTGCAGAGATAGCATCGAGGAGAGCAATGAGGAGCTGAAATAGAAACAAAATGTCAGATATACCACCGAGGCGGGCATCCCCATGCTCGGAAACAATTGAATCGAAGCATGGCTACGGACCAATACATTGCAAATCCATGAGTACTAAGATGATATAGACTGTAGACAAATCATGGCTACTATGAACAAGCGTAGATCCATGAGACGGTAATGACATAGCCACGACCAATACAAAATTGATCTGTGTGACAATACAAAGGACATCTTCATCGCAACCTGGACGTAATCAAAGTACAAAGGTGTGTCTAGGGTCTTCTACTCAATTGCAAATGATACGAATCTAGCCATGTGATTACAAGGTGTTGAATTCGAACATGGTAGAAACCATTTGATTACCGGTCAATGACGTGAACCGTTAACAAATGCAAGGTAAATCACCAATGATGACAATGATCCCCAAGGTATCTATAGTACATCTCAACGAAATGTGAATGAATGAGTTCATGTCGAGCATTCGAGAGATTGTTCGATCAGAGGTCAATGATGTGAACCTATTGTTGAACACGAGGAAACCTACCATTGAGGCATGCAGGTACCAAGATACTAGTGGTTGATTCCTAAGTCCGATTCTCGGATAGTGATTTGGCGTCGACGGGAACAGACTTGTCAAAGGTGGGCCATAATGATTCCCACATCATCGACACGAAATCGGAATGAAAGATGGTATAGGATGATGAAACAATAGAAAATGTACTAACACAGCGGAGGTCTGACACAATGAATGACTGTGAAAAATGCAACCCTTTGAACATATAACGGCATGAAACAGGACCTGGCAGCATGGATTATTGATGGAAGAGGATAGACATCGAACGAGTAGGATCGTGGCCAGAGAGACGACTCAGGATGATGACCATAACTCAGCGAGAATAGATACCCAAAAATAGACAAGGGACAGATGCATGCCATGTTCAAAGGTGACGACTGACAAGCTACCAAAAAAATAAACTCAACTTGTTTCCCATTTTCCCCCGATATGATAGACGAGTACCTCTTTGTTTTTTTTCGAGCTTGAAGAGGATAACAGATGCTCGGTATAGCTCATCTCATAGATGAGTCCAATCTCACATGTTTTACAAACCTGAGAAAGGAGAGGTTCGTCCCAAAGTGGGTCCTTTGATTTCAAATTTTAACGAGTCCAAGGAAGGAAAACTCAGTAGTTTTTCACATTTAGAGAGCCTGAAAAATTTAAAGAAGGCTCCAAAGTGTACTTTTTCGTAAATTTAGTCCCTCGATCCCGAAAAAGTGTAAAACAATTCTCGAGAGAACTCTCCCAGTCAAAAATTGACTGAGGTGTGCCTTTCTCGTAAATAGTCTAGACGGGCCGAAAAAGAGGTAACCTATCACCGAATAGACGACCTTTCAAATACTTTTACAAGTGTGAAAGAGACAAGATCACTTGGAAATCTTTTCAATTTTAGGGAGTCTGAAAAGAGATTAACTATGGACTCCAATGGTCTTTTTCGTAATTTTTAATTATTTTGGTCCGAAAGAAGAATAAAATACAACCAGGATAATACTTTCCTCATCATTTAATGAGCATGAGTAAAGCTGACTAAGCTCGACACCGTCTACTTGAGCTTGACAAGCACGATACGGGTGTAAAAGCGCTTGGAATCTTTTTCAAGTTTTAATCTAGAGCACGAAAAATATAAAGTAGGCTCAAAATGAAGGTCAAATAAATAAATGAACGCTAATGTGAACATTTTTAAAGGAGACCCTGTCAACAAATGCTCATGGAACCAAATATTAGTAATGTGAAATGGGTTTTAATTTAACCAGATAAAATAATGAGTAAAAAATAAGTGAAAAAGTTATATAAGGAATAGGTAAATATGGAAAGTTACCATTTCACTTGTGCATTTGCCCAAAGAGGAAATTTTACCCATTAAGGAGCAAAAACTTCAAGAGTTCATATATGGAGGTCCGGAGCAGCGTTTCAACAACCGTCTACGCCAGGTAAGAGATTTCAAGCCCCTCTTTCATTTCATAGGTAGAAAATTTGATTTCAGTAGGGGAAAAATAATTTTTGGGTAGGCCCTAATAGGCTTTTTTCGCCCTTCCACAGTACCGCGCGCTCGCCTTATCAGGAAGTGTGGTACTGCTTAATACTAACGCGTTGTATCATTAAGAAGGGGAGCGGTACTGTAGGGTACCACATGGACATATTTTCCCCAGGCGCGGTAATGGCGATTTTTAAGGGTGAAAATTTGATTTTTCTCCGATTTTTAGCTGAGATCAAGTTATTAAATGATTCATGAATGTTTCCTATGACCTTTTGCAGGTGTTTGCAACTTGTTTGGGGAAAAATGATCAGCTGGAAAGAAAGGGAGCATGAAGCGGATGATTTGTTGGCCGAAGATGACCAAGAGACCTTGACTGCACTGCGGGAATGTGGTTTGTTGAAATTCTTCAAAACCAAGGGTATCCGCAAGCAAGCAAAACTTCTCACCCACATTATACAAATGTGGGACCCCGACATTCAAGCTTTCCGAGTTGGAGAACACACCCTCTAGATTGAACTCGAGGACATTTATTTCCTCACGGGTCTCTTAAAGAGAGGGGCCTGGGTGATTTTTATTGGGTTCATGGCCTCGGAGGCGAGCACTGATTCTTTAATTGCTCGTTATTGTCGTCAAGGTTCAGGGAAAAAAAGCAGTAAGGTGGTCATTAAAGATATTGTGGAACTTCCTTTAAAAACCATGTTGTTGACCATCACATGTGCAGCAGGAAGTACAGGTCCCCATTAGGCATCCCGTACACAGATGAATCTTGTTGTGGATTGCATGGCACTAACACTATTCAACTGGTGTGAAGCAGTGTTGACCAACCTCAAAGAGTAAGTGAACAAGTGTAGGCTTGGAGAGAACTCTCAGTTTGGGTACGGGAGCATTTTGGTCACCTTTTTCTTGGAGAGGGTGCCATTGTTGCATCCGCAGCTGACCATGCCCCCCCGTCCACCTACCAAGCCACGGATGGCTCGATGGAGTGAGTATGCAGGATGGCTTGGAGGGCCGCAGCATTTGGCCTTTGGTGAGGACTTCTTCTCATGGCTCGAGGAACAGATCGTGATGATCGATGACTACCCCTATGCGGGGGTGGACTTCCGCGAGGACATAGACTTGGCACTGCCGGAAGATGAGGATTGGGACAATTCAGGTATGACCTTCATTAATGTGTTTTTTCAATTTTTTGAATATATGATTTTTTAATTGTTTTTTAGAATGTGTGAAAAAGATTTTAATATATGTATGTGTGCATGTCGCAGATCGTGGACCACAAAGACCTCCAAGCTATTCGCCATTACGCCGAGGTGGTGTTGAGCGTCGAGTTGCTTCGAAGGGAGAAGAAGAAGAGGAAGAAGAGGCAGGAGGGGTTCAAGACATAGAGCAGAACCTACAAGGTTTAACCCACGAGGTTCCGGCCATGAGGATGGATGATGTTCCTCTGCATCTCCAGTGGCATACTGTGGGTGTGCCTAGACGTATTGGTCTTCTTCTCCGTAGGGTGGCCAGAGCCATAGTTTGCGACCACGAGCGGCGTGAGGAATCTGAGGAGGATCGTGATAGATCTCCTAGGTTTCCTTAAATAGCAATATTTTACTTTTGCGGCATGTATACGATATGTAGGCTTGAGAGCCAAATTTTGTATGGGATTAGATCCCAAATTTTGTCTTTTTGAACACAAACTTTATGTATTTTGAGAAAAACATTTTTATATGCAATGATATATATACATGGACCTACTTTTATGATCTATTTACAATGACTTGTGTGTTCATTTTATGATGTGTTTTTATGTATGGGCTAGATGCCAATCCAAAATGTAATTAGCTAATGAATCAGCTACATAATTGAATTCCCTCGGTATATGTTGATATGAAATATAATTAAAAGATAGTTCCAAGAGGCGTACCCTTCGAAATAAGCGAAGTAGGATAGGATCGCGGACTGTGTAAACACGATTTAGATGGGAAACCACGAGTTGGGAATCTAGAAAGACCAATAGGGAGTCAATTCCAAGAGAAGCAACCTATGTTAAGAGTCTAAGGACTACATGGTACACTGCAATATTGTTGGTTGCGGGACCCAAACAATTGGCTCCTGATGATAACAACTCACCAGTAGGAGAATAAATTACCCATGCTGCGGAAGCGAGGTTCCAAGTATGTCGGCTCACACCATCGGCAAATCCGTAGTAGGCAGACATCTGCACATAAAAGCACAAGTCAAGGTAAGTATGGATACATGAGATCCGTGTGTGCATACAAAAAGATAAGTGAAAACAAACTAGTTACATTATGTACAAAAAGTATCTCGCGCAAGATGAACCCACGCGTAGAAATGTTTGAGGTACAGCCCGTTGCGGGGCCGTGCCAACGGTGTGCCGTCACAATCGACAAGCTCATAGGCTCCTTTCTCTAAAACACATTTTACAATGAAGGGGTCGTACCACATGGACTCTAGCTTTCCTTTTCCAAGTTTGTCGTGCATTTGGTCGTATGTGAGTACGAGGTCACCTTCATTGAAAACCCGAGGTTGAATGGATTTTTCATACTGTGCTTTGACGCGTTTTTTATGAGCTTCGTTGGCTAAAGCAGCGTCTTGGCGAGTTTCATCTAGCTTGGCTAGGTATAGAAACCATTCCTCTTCGGAAGTGGTGTGGGGAAGTAGCTCTATGGCTATCTTAAGTGACGGAATTTCACATTCAATCGGTAAGATGGCTTCCAGGCCATACACCAGTTAGAATGGTGTGAACCCGGTAGCACTTTTCACTAAGGTTCTATATGCCCATAATGCTGAAAACAGGGCTAAGTGCCAATTAGACTTGTAAGTGCCCACAATACACTGAATCATTCGTTTCAAAACTTTGTTAATGGCTTCAACTTGGCCATTAGCCTGTGGGTAGTATGGGGTTGAGTTTTCATGATGAAAACCCAAGTTGGCACTCAGTTCCTTAATCATATGGTTCCTAAAGTGGGAGCCATGATCGGCCACGATGGATTGTGGGACACCAAACCTAGCTATAATGTGATTAAATATGAACTGTGTTGCTGTTTTGCCGTCTTCAACATAAGTAGGCATCGCTTCAGCCCATTTTGTGAAATAATCGACAACTACTATGACATAGCTATGCCCCTCGGCTAAAGTGGGCTTACAGTGCATGAAATCTATGCCCCATTTGGAGAAGGAGCCGACGGCAATAACAGGATGGAGTGGAGCAGGGTGCGAGCGTGTCTTACTATGAAAGAATTGACAGGGTGGACATTTCTTAACCGTTTCAATGCAGTCTTTGAAAATCGAGGGCCAGAAATATCCCGCTCGCAGTATCTTCTGGGTCGTGGCCATCCCAGAGAGATGACCACCACATGCTCTAGCATGGCAGTCATTAAGAACGTGTTCGGCCTCGTCTAAAGTCAAACAGCTTCGAAGAACGGTATCAACACCACGCTGGTAAAGGGTATCGTTGACTATAAGGTAGTACTTGGCATGGTGTCAGATACGTCGACGTTCATCGCGGTTGAGGTCGGGGCGGAAACGTTGAGTTTGGAGATATAATAAAATATCCCCGTACCATGGGTCAGACGTGCTAATGAGGAACAATGATTCATCAGGATGAGAATCGATGGGCTCAGGTTGCTCAGTAACACGGGGCAGGTTACAAATCAACTCAGAAAAGACCAAAGATTTCTTGGATTTGGCTTTGGCAAATTCCAAGTCAAACTCTTGTAGGATGACAATTGAGCGAGAATATTTTCCCCCAAGCACTTGACGTGTGAGGATATAGTACATTGGATTGAAATCCACTATGACAGTGGTCTGGTGGAGTAGAATGTAATGACGAAACCTCTGGACAACAAAAACTGTTGCTAGAGCTAGTTTTTCAACATGTGAATAACGAGTTTCAGAGTCGAGAAGACTCTTACTAAGATAGTATACCACATGTTCTATGCTGTTAGTATCTTCTTGGACTAACACCATACCGATGGTGGAAATCGAAGCTGCGAGATAAAGAATGTAATCCCGTGTATAGTTGGGGGGTTGAATCATAGGATCTTTAGTTAAGGCTGCCTTTAGATGATCAAAGGAGCGTTGGGATTTGTTGTCCCATATGAAGGGAGTGTTTTTCTTTAGAAGCCTCATATAGCCTTTCGTTATCTCGAAAAAATTACAAATGAAACGGTGTAGAAATTTTGCGTGCCCTTGCAAACTTTGAAGTTCTGGGATGTTCGTGGGGGAAGGCAGGGCTAAAATAGCTTCTACCTTCGTGGGATCTAAGCGTATACCGCTTTTGGAGATCATGAATCCCAAAAAATTTCCGGCTTCAACGCAAAAGACACACTTATGTGGATTCAAACGGATATTGTAGCGATGGCACCTTTCAAAAATGGTGCCTAAGTGATCAAGATGATCTTCCCAGGTTTGAGAATGAGCGGGAAGGTCATCAAGATACGGTTCTACAATATGTTTGATATCATGAAATGCGTACGACATCGCCCGTTGGAAAGTTTCCCCAACATTTTTTAGGCCAAAAGGTAGCTTTCGATATGCGAAAATTCCCCATGGGCGGATAAAGGTTGTTTTATGCTGGTCGGCTGGGAGGATATCGATCTGATTATAGCCAGAAAAGCCATCCATAAATGAAAAGATGACACTCCCAGTGTAGTTATCGATGATCTGGTCGATGAACGGAGTTGGGTAGTTGTCCTTTGGACAAGCTTTGTTCAAGTCACGGTAATCTACACAGACTCTAATCGTACCATGTTTCTTGGCTACGGGAATGATATTAGATACCCATTCTGTCAGTGGGACGGGATAGATAAAACCAGCACGCAAAAGCTTTTCAACTTCTGCTTTGATAGAGGATGCCTTACGAGGGTGGACGGGTCGGAGTTTCTACCGAACAGGTCGGGCACCAGGAAAGGTTGGAATCTCATGGACCACAATCGAGGGGTCTATTCCTGGCATCTCTTCATAACTCCAAGCAAAAACATCGCGGAAGGTTTTAAAGTAGGCAGTGTAGAACTCCATTTCGAGGGGAGTGCATGTCTTGCCAATATGAATGTTTTCCACGACACCAAGCTTCACTGAAATGTCAATGGGAGTGGTTTCCATAAGGTTGGCCAAGTTTCCTTCGGAGAATACTTTGTCGAAGGAAGTGGGAAACTTGGTTTGAACCATTCCAAGTGAAGGGATGGATTTTGTATTGGGCTCAATCGTTTGAATGGTGGGGAATGAAGATTGATGATGGAAATATCCCCATGGTGGTTCATCACCGCACATAACCTCCATAATTGATTCGTCAGTGGGAAAAATCAATGTGAGAAGATCGATAAGTGGTGGGGATGAATGAGTCTCAAACGAGAGTTGTGCCACGGTGTGATGGGTAGAAAAATAGACCCAATCGATGGCTGACTAGATCGCTTTGTATGCTGCGAGGTTCCCATTTAATGGCATGGAGTTGCCGTAGTTTTCAATCCTAGTGGGACTCAGGATCACCCAAGAATCATTGGAAGGGGTGACATTCAATGATATCATGTTGACTGGTTGAAGATGGGACCCCAGCTCTGGGAAAACTCCAATAAGGGAAGAATCCTTCATAAGACCAACGCCAACGTCTTGGAACCGGTACCGAGGTTGATCCAATAATGGGACGGTGTTGGTGGAGTTTGGATGAGAGTCTGGGATACAGTAATCAAGCTGATCTATGGTGACAATTTTCCCTTCATGAGGGAATTGCATGATCCGGAAGACAATAGATGCTATGGCGGTCATGGCATAAAACAAGTTCCGACCAAGTAGAAGATTGTAATCTAATGGTGCATCCATGACTTCGATGTGTACAGATACTGTATTTCCCCCCAGTTCAACACCAATCGCAAGAATGAGTCCATAAGGTTGAAAACCGTGTCCGTCAAATGCTCTGAGAGTAGTGGGAGACGACATGACTTTGGGTGTGCCTAAGGCTCTCCAACAATTCAAAGACATAATCGATGTGAAGGCACCCTCATCTAAGACAGTGCGATGGATGTTATTTCCATGGATTTTGGTATGAACTTGGAAGGCTAGCTGGTGGGAAAGCCGAGGTTTGACATACTCCAAGTTAAACATGATGGTGTTTGAAGTATCTAGGTCTACTGCCCCCAGTGCTGCAAGTAAGGTTCTGCGTTGTGTGGGGCAGTGTTGAAGAACCTCTAGAGTCAACATCACACAAGGTGCTTGAGCTAAATCCTCAACAATGTTGTAATTTTGGGCAGCTCGCGCATTGGGATTAAATGTCGCCTTTTGTATGGTGCCCTTGGGTGGGCGGAGCACTGTGTCCGTAAGCGGTCTCTCGATGTGGAGATGGCCGTTGGGGGGAGGGGTAGGATAAGGATCTTCAACAAGAGACTTTCCTTTGGCTTTCTCTGACTGTTTGTTTGAACTTGGGGGGTTTTCATATGTATTTGAACGAGTGGTTATGTGAATCTCTTCATTACTCGTCATCAGGATTTCACGGTTTGCAGACATTTCTCTGCGAGATGGGTTGTTCGGGTTGCCCCCTTGTGGGGTTTCTTGGGAAACCATCTGCTGTTGCTGCTAAGGGAAGGGGTCAGTTAACACTGCCGGACGAGAGGATCCTTTAACGAATTTGTTGATTTCATCCTTGTAGGGACAGTCACGTGTGTAGTGATCGTCTTGAAAAATGAGGCAGGGAAACTTAGCCTTCCGGCGTGGTGTCGAGTCGGTGTGGGTGGGTTGTGGCTTGGGGTTCTCTTGCTAGTTAGAAGTCTTCTTGGATTTACCGCGATTGTTCTTCTTCTTTCCTCCGGATGGTTGTGACATAGATTGAACTGCGTTCACTTCAGAGGAGACAGCAGGAGAGGTAGAATATTTTGGAGCAGCCTGAGATGGAGCGGGGAAGCGGAAGCTTGTTTCCCTATTGGTTGAATGGTAGGCTAGGCCTTAACTGAACCGACAATACCATCGATAGGGGGTTTAGTGGCAGGCTTATTTGGATCAGTAGTGATGCGGGTGGCGTGGGGAAGAAGTTCGTGTAAAGTGTCGGATTGGGTGTATACCAAATCCATGTACTGGGCTACCGATATGGCTTGTTCCTCCGTGACCGGCCCGCGCATAGCAATGTCCCTGGCTATGGGAGGCAAGAATGACTTTTTGAACCAATCATCGAGTAGCTGATCCGGAATGGGTGCCTTGATTAGCCTACGGCATCGACGTCACTCATGGATATGATCCAAAATGTGCGTAGAAGTGGTTTGACGCAATGAGGTTAACAGTTATGTTCCAGTCTCGTACCGGATGGGGAGCTGGAAATGGTCAAAAACTGCATAGTCAAGGTGTTAAAATCATGAGTGTTGTGGCAGCTCGATGTACCATTTTGCTGCCGTTCCGGTAAGCGTGCGCTGGAAGACCGTAGCCAAATGGAGTCGTCCATCAATGAGTTGGATGAAAACCAAAGATGGAACATCATCACGTGGTTCTTGGGGTCTTCCCCAGGCTTGGAATCAAACTTAGAAATGTCCGATGGAATTTTGGCTGGAATAGGTAGCCAGTGAGGTTCATGCCATATAGGATCGTTAATGAGCCTCGACAAATCAGGTAAATCTAGCGTGGCCAAAAAGGGAAGTTGACGATTGGTCTGTGGGTATGAGTAATAACCATATGGTGCAGAGAAACCTGGGGGGCCCTGCACAACATATTGCTACGTGTTGTACCCATACATGTTTCCCACAGGGTACTGCTGGAAGTTCTGGGGGTAATAGGCCATCTGGTTAACCAGTTGTGTGTTGGAAGTCATTACCTTACTAGGAATCACGGTGGTAACCGGTTGTTGGATGTTCTACTGAGTGAGGATGGTAGGTATGGTACCCTGGGGTTGTTGTGTCCCAGGAATGGTTGCTGCTCCTTGTTAGGGGATGGTTACCTGGGGTTGTTGAATCCCAGGAATGTTACCACTACTTTGAGTAAGTGGAGGATTTCCCGTACCAGGTTTAGGGTGTGGCTGCAACAGTGGTGTCCATGGAATGTGGGTTCCACCTTGATGAAGAGGTGGGAATTGAAGGGATGGGTTCCATGGGGTTGTTGCAGCCGAAGGATAGGGGAAGCCAGAATTCAAGGTGGGGGGAAATTGAGATTGCCCCCCATCTTGGTTCCAGTTTCCAAACAATGAGTACCCCCCGATTTGTGGGATTTGAGATCCCCAAGAAGGAAGCGTGCCTGACGAGGGATGTTGAAGATGAGGCCTAGTTGGAAAACCGGTGTAAGTTTGTCCACTGCCAGGTGTGTTGTACATACCATACTAAACAGAGGAAGCTAGTTGGGAGGGTTGTTGGATGGTGCCGATGGGTTTCCCTCCAAAAGATTGGTTGGATGGTCCTATAGGAGGAGGTTGTTGACTGGGAACAGGGTTCCCAACAAAGGTTTGTCCTCCAGTAGGTTGGGTTGATGGCCCGATGGGAGGCGGTTGGTGACTAGGAGCGGGGTTCCCAACAAAGGGTTATCCTCCAGTAGGCTGGGTTTATGGCCTGCCAGGAGGGGGTTGGTTGTTGGGATTAGGGGTCACAACAGTCGGTTGTCCACCTCCTGAAATGGTGTAGATAGTGGCTGAAGGTGAACCTCCGGTCAATATGGATGATCCAGCGGTATGACTTGATGTTCTTCCGACACTAGAAAGGTGAGATAGTGTAGATTGGCCAACAGTGCCAAAGGTGCAGATTTGTGGAGGGAGTATTCCATATGTGATGGGCAGGGACGGAGAAAATACCGGGTTATCCCTCATAGAATGTGCGCCAAACATGCGTGATGGCAGTAAATGTGGGGAATTTAATCGAGGGGTGTCGGGAATTTCGTCCATAGCATCTTCAACAATAGGAGGACAGTCGAGGACTGGGTCTGGGTTTGTATCCTGAAAAAGGTTTTCGGGGTCCGGAGGGAACAGAGGTATAGTAACATCTGAAGGTCCAGAACCATCTACATAGGAGTGATGAAACTCTGTGCTAGACAGAACGTTGGGAGCCGGATAGTCAAGAGGACAGGTAGCAGGGGGATATCTAGAATTCGACGAGAGCATTTGCTCTGTATCACATTTAAACTGTGTCGACGCTAACAGGGAGTTAGCTAGACTAACCATACTAGATTGGATGGAGGCCATGATCTCATGTCCCGAAGGGAGGTTGGGGAGGGATACTATACGAGGTATGTTGCTGGAAGAACCGGTTTCTTGTGGATGAACACTGGATGGCGTAGTGATAGCAGGCGGAGGTTCCACCTGGGAAGCGATAAATCCATAGTCAGGTTCAAAAGGTGTATTAGGAAGTTGGGTTTCTTCGATAACTTTGATGTATCCACCTGGGACTGCAATCAATTTGGATATATCTTGGTCGGATCATCCTTCGGTGGTGCCAACAGATCCTTCCATAACATCATAGAAAGTCTTTGGTGGAAGGGTAGTGCTGACATCGGCGAGGATGATGGCCTTCGGTCTAGTATCTTGGGTTGTACTAGTTTCAGCCGATGTAGTGTTGTCCACTATGACAAATATATCTGGAATGACAGTGGGTGAAGAGACAATGGGAGTCTCAGGTGTACTAGTGGTTGCGGAAATTGCAAGAGGTTCTGAGACCGTACTGTCAGTAACAATTACAGGCGGAACTGAAGATGTAGTGCGTATCGGTGGTGGAACGTTCCCTCGGCTGGCACCATGGCCAAGAGGGGTGGGAATACGTGATGTAGGTGGACCAGAGGTCCATGGTGGTGGTGGGATTCGTCCCTGTACTCTTCGTGATCTCCGTGGTGGTTCTGACATAATAGTAGATATACAAACTCCGGGGGCAGTTTCGTAACAAAGAACTCAAAAACCCTAATGAAGCCAAGTGTGCAAAAGGGGAGCTAGCAAAAGCAAGGCTCGCAGGCCAAAAAAGCAAGCTCTAAAATCTATACTGAGATCGGCGTCCCAGTAAGCGAGCTAAGAAAAACAATGGCCAGAATGCCAACAAGCAATCACTAAAACGAAAAATGACCCTCTATTAAGATGAGATAACAAGCAAGCTTCCTAACTAAGAACTGGAGACCTCAACAAGTTGTATCCTTCGCAAGGTGATGAAATCCAAGTTGAACAATACAAAGTGAGAGACCAATATGAGAAGGATATCCCTCTACCGAAAGGGATCCTGGGTAAAAGAGCCCTAGTAGAAAAGTTACTAAGCTACCTCGTTCATGACACGTTGGAAAAGGTTTTTGGTGCTTCTTCCTTATCACCCTTGTATTACTATGAATACAAGGAAGATAATGATCGATGTTTCCTTAGGGCTAAGTGGAGTGCGGCATTCCACAGAGTCCTTCTGGTTCTCAATCTCGCGGCGGTTTAACCCATGAAAGTTTAAAACAGTCAGAAGGCCCCTCCACAAACTGGTCTATGACCGTGTCAACAAATACTAGAGGATTTTAGTTCCCTAGAGGACAACGACTATGTCTCAGATGATAATGACAAGGGGGAATTATTTGGATGCATATCCCCGGTGTCCTACCTAACTACCAAATTATTTTGATTTCCTCAAGTGAGGTTAATGTTGGTTTAGTTAGGGAGATTAATTTTAGTGGTTGTATTACTCAATCGGGTAAATGGACGTGAAACTTGGTGGTTTTGTGACAACCCAAACCATGCAAGTGAGAATGAATCGAAATAAGCCTTGTATTCGATGAAAACTAGCTATGGAAAAGAGAGAGTTCTTCGATCATAAATGCATGAAACTTTCACAAACAATGAAAAAACACTTCAAAACAAACTTTTTGTTTTCTTTTTTCTAAGTAAAGCCAAACTAAAATAAACACTTCTTTCAAATTTCACTGATCTACAATTATAATACTTCAAAAATGAGAATTTATGTGGCAAATTGAATGGTTCACTTCCTAATGCACGATATTATAACTAGATCGTTCCAAACCAAGCAACACAAATGTTCTGCAATAACAATTTCCAATATAGATTTGAATAACAATAATGGAAAAGATGATATTTATAAGAACAACTTGATTATGAAAGATACACAATCCAGTAAGAGAGGACAGTAGTAACAGTTTGGTTGTGATGGGAAGATCAAGCCAATGAAATCAAATTGAAGGGGTGACCCAATATGTAAATAATGCCACTAACTCAACAAAAATAATCAAGCTCACACCAAAGGGTAAACAAACCACAAATGACTGTGCAAATGGACAGGATAGTAATAAGCAACAGAAAACACCAAAATGAGGCAGAGAAAATCAAAAAATGACTCAGGGATCCAAACAGGAAAAAAAAATTGAAAAAATGCAGACACTACCGCGGGGTATACACTGGCTAGGACGCGGTACTGATACACTACCGCGCTGGTAAGAGATCTGGGTACGCGGTACTACCACTCTGTAAGCAGTAATGGGGGCGCGGTACTGATGCAAAGAATGGAAAAACACAACTTTTGAAAAAAAATCTAAATTTTTCAGGGTTGTTGCAGACCCAGAGGACTCACTGATCATAGAGGGAGAGAAGATGTAGAGAGAAGGGATGAATAGAGGTCAAAGAGACCAAAATTCAGTACTGGTTTGAAGAGAAAGAAGAATCACAATAAAAAATGACTGAAAGTGAAATAAATCAATCAAATGGGGTTCAAGCCAGCGGAGTCACCAGTTTTTGTTGTAGATATTTCTCCCTACGGATAGGTAGAAACTCTCTTAGGTTAAAGTAGACTTAACTGACTCTAAACTAAGACGAAAAGATAACAAATGCTACCTTGAATTCCTAGATCTAAACAAACATCTCAATATTATATTGCTGAAAGAAATGGAAGAGATCTAACTGACCTTTGATTTAATTGCTCTTCTTAGTCGATGCTCCAATTCTCAAGTCCTCGCGAATGAACCTATTAGAATAAACCAAGATACAAGCATATACAATCTTCTAGCAATCTTGAAATGTATGTTAGAATCTAAATCTATAGCAGAAACAAATCATATGATTGAAACAAGATCAACACACACAATTTGGGAAACAAGACAAGTTATGTTTTATTGCAAACTTGAAGTCACTTACAATGGTTGCTTGATGTCCAAGCCAACTCCCAGCTCCAAGTGCTTTCTCCTCTAGCTATCTCCACAAAGATTCAAGATCATAGGTTTGATGTCTCCAAGAGTCCTCCCCTTTGCTCATGGAAGGCCTCTCTCTTATAGTGTGTAGTAGGGTTAACCAACAAGAGAGAAGGATGGATCTTGGGAGTGTTTAGTGGATCAGGCCCACTAATCTGAGAAGGTGAGTTAGGATCGAATCAGAGATTCCAATCCGCAAAAATCTCTCGAAGATCAAGATTCCACAAGCCATGGCAAAAAGGCTAAAAAAGGAGTACCACGCCTGTTCAATGAGCATAGCACGGTAGTGGGGACTACTGCACTCCTGAGCTTGAGCAAGGCACGGTAGTGTAGGTATATGAAGTCTCAGTTGGGTTGATTCCTGATGGGACAGGTTTGTCTTCATGGATCATTCATCATTTTTCTCTTCTGGGTATTTTAAGCATCAGGGGAAGTGTCGTCAACTATTTTTATGGTGAAGATGAAACACTGTGAAATATGGAGGTATAAAAATCCTATTAGTTAATTTATCTATATATTTCTATCATTTGTTCAAGGAAGGATAAATTCTATTGCTTTCTAATAACAAGTGATTCCCTTCATTCAACTATATATTTCTATTAAAATGTAGATAACAACCAATTGCAAGTACAATGGATTTCAATGATAGAATTATAAAAGCAAAAAGTATTGAGTTATTCCTTATCTGAATCCAACATTACAAGAGTAGAATCAAAATACATTACCTTCTCTATATCTTCATTTAAAGTAAAGAGAAGAGCTTCATGGTTGCATTTTTTTCTTACTTGAAATATTTGGATTTCTTACTATATTAGGTCGTTGTGTTAACTTTTCCTTTTTTTAACATTCTCATAGGCTATAAATTTCATCCTGTCATATTCTTACAATGTTGTAGATATATTTCCCCTATATATCTTCCAGATAAACTTACTGATCACTTGTTATGTTTTGAAGACAAGTAACAAGATAAAACAAGTGAACTAGCATGAGTCAAGCTAAATAAGAAAATATGAGTCCTTCTATATGAGGAAATCCCAAATGATTTTATCCCTACCAAGATAAGATGTGTTGAGACAATCCAAGTAAGACAAGATCAGATGAACCAAACCATGTGATAGGAGACAAGTCAAAATGAGAAAGGGGAGGAAACAACGAACAAACAAATGGTCAGATAACATGGTCCAAGTGATATGAGTTTAGTTATCATAGTTTTTGTCCCATGGCATCTCACAAATTTGGGGTTTTCAAGATATGTAAGTAGATAAGACGAGCTAACCTCACCCCTTGGCTTGTGTAAATGTGTCAAGTGGTATTTTGAATTTAGAAAAAAAAATATAGGCATTGGGGTTATTTGAAGATATTGGGTGAGTTGAATAGGTATTGGGATATATCTATCATTTAGTGACCATGTTTATGAATTCTTATTGAAGGTGGGTGGTATAAGTTACCAACTATATTAACCATTCAACACCTAGCACCATATCCATCTTGTGTAGGGTTGTAGCATGAAATCATGTTTGTTGTTCCAATTATTTTATTTGAACCGAGACTTTATGGCATATTCCTTAATATTGTATTATAAGTTATTTTGGAAAGCTACTAGCAAAGTTTCACTTATAAAAAAATTTAGTATTTGTGTTCTATATGATGGATATATATTCAATGATGGTATCGTTGTAGCCTATTGTTGTGTCATATGATGGTGACATATTCAAGTATGGTTATTGGGGTCCATGCCATAGTCTAAAACTAAAGTGAGGGTCTTAGGCCATAAAATATTCATCTAGAGATCATTTCCCATGTACTTGTGATTGGACTGAGTAGTATATAAGTTTTGATGCACCTGGTCTGTAAGGAAGAGAGAGGGGTAGAAATTCAAGACATCCGAGACATCTAAGTCATAATCCGTGAGTTATGAAAGTCTGGGACACTTTAATAAACCCTAGCTATAAAATTGAAATATGGGGTCTCAAAAACATCCATGACTTGGGATGGATCTTACAACCAATTGTCTATGGAGGTTCTTATCCAATAAGGATATGTGGATATGGTTTATAATCCATCACTTGTGATTAGACTAGGAAATATATAGGTTTTGTTGCACTTGTTCAGTAAGGTAAAGAGAGAGGGGGTTAGGGATATAGAGAAAGGGGTTAGGGGTAGACATTCAAGTCACCCGAGACATCTAATTTATACTCCCTGACTTACGAAAGCTTGAGACACTTCAATAAACCATAGGAAATTTGAAGCATGGGGTCTCAAAGACATCCATCTCTTGGGAGGTAACTTACAAACAATTACCTATGGAGGTTCTTATCCAATAAGGAGATGTGGATATATGTTCTTATCTATCACTTGTGATTAGTTGATGGTATGAACTTGTGATTAGACTGGGAAATATATAGGTTCCGTTGCACCTGGTTAGTAAGGGAGAGTGAGAGGGGGGGTTAGGGTTATACATATGAGACACCTAAGTCATACTCCATGACTTATGAAATCCTAAGAACACTAAGAAATTTTAAAGATGGGGTCTCACAAACATCCATCTCTTAGGAGGTCTCTTACAACCAATTATTTATGGATGTTCTTATCCAATAAGGAGATGCGGATATAGGTTCTTATCCATCACTTGTGAATAATTGATGGTATGAATATGTGATTAGACTAGGCATTCTATAGGTTTGATTGCACCCGATATATAAGGGGGGGAGAGGGGGGGATTTATGGAGAGAGATATGGGGGGTTAGGGGTATACATTCAAGACATCCAATGCATCTAATTCATACTCCATGACTTATGAAATCCCAATACACTTCAATAAACCCTATGAAATTTGAAGGATGGGGTCTCAAAGACATCTCTTGGGAGGGAACTTACAACCAATTCTCTATAGAGGTTCTTATCTAATAATGATATTTGGATATAGGTTCTTATCCATCACTTTTGATTAGTCAATGGTATGTACTTGAGATTAGACAAGGAAATATATAGGTTCCGCTGCACCTAGTCTATAAGAGAGAGAGAGGGGGGGTTACGGGTAGACATTCAAGACATCTAATACATCTAATTAATACTCAATGACTTACGAAAGTCAGAGACACTTCAATAAACCCTAGTAAAGTTGAAGGATGGGGTCTCAAAGACATCCATATCTTGGGAGGGAAATTACAACCAATTGTCTATGGAGGTTCTTATACAATAAGGAGATGTGGATATAGGTTCTTATTCATCACTTGCGATTAGTTGATGGTATGTACTTGTGATTATACTGGAAATATATAGGTTTTGTTGCACCTAGTGTGTAAAGGAGAGAGAGGGGGGGGTTAGGGGAAGACATATGAGACATCTAAGTCATACTCCATGACTTATGAAAGCTCGAGACACTTAAATAAACCCTAGTAAAGTTGAAGGATGGGGTCTCAAAAAAATCCATCGCTTGAGAGGGATTTTACAACCAATTGTCTATGGAGGTTCTTATCCAATAAGGGGATGTGGATATAGGTTATTATCCATCACTTATGATTAGTTGATGGTATGTAATTTTGATTAGACTATGAAATCTATAGGTTCCTCTATAAGGGAGAGAGAGATGGGGTTAGAGAGAGAGGGGGGGGGGTTAGAGGTAGAGATTCAAGACATCTGAGACATCTAATTCATACTCCATGATTTACGAAAGCTCGAGACGCTTCAATAAACCATATAAAATTTGAAGGATGGGGTATCAAAAATATTAATCTCTTGGGAGGGCACTTAAAACCAATTTTCTATTGAGGTTATTATCCAATAAGGTATGTGTATATAGTTTCATATCCATAACTTGTGATTAGTAAATGGTATGTACTTATGATTAGACTAGGAAATATATAGGTTCTTCTTCACCTGGTCTATAAGGGAGAGACAAAAGGGGGATTAGGGGTATAAATCTAAGACATTTAATTCATACTCCATGACTTATGAAATCCAAGACACTTCAATAAACCATAGGAAATTTGAAGGATGGGGTCTCAAAAACATACATCGCTTGGGAAGGATTTTACAACCAATTGTCTATGGAGATTGTTAAGCTAATCATGTTCCTTAAGGAAGCATGTAGGATGCCTCTGGGTCTTGTGGAATTAAACAAACTCTTATTGAAGCATAATAAATTTTAAGTCATACTCCATGACATAATACAATTATATTATATATCAATAGTGTATTTTAATGACATAATTATATGTGGAGATGGAGTATGACCTACAATCACTTGTGCTTGGATAATAATTGGTATAATGCCTCAATACCTAGAGGCATCATACATACATACATGCATACATACACCAATGTTCATTATGCTTGTCATAGTAAGGATGGAAGGGTAGGCCCCCCTTGAGTGGGACCCCTACCTACACCAAGTGTGTCTCATGATGTCTCGACCCTAGGCTAAATAAACTATGAGTTTCATGTATATGTAGCTTGCAGGATATTTATTATACCCAGGGATGTTGATAGTTCCTCGTCCCCCAATGTTTTGTGAAACAACAAACATGCTTCCTTAAGGAACATGAGTAAGTGATTAAAATTGGCGAGTTTTTGTCTCTACACAATGCAATTGCATGTTGAAGTTTTGAGACAATAAAATGAAAAAGAGACTTGCATGTGACATTGTTTACTCTTTTTTCATGCTTTGAATCAAGAAATTATATCTAATATCCTATAATAATAAAAATTATACCAATAAAAAAATATTTATTTTTAATCAAAATTAAAGAATAATGGGGAAACTACAATTTTTTTTCACGTGCATAGAAAATGGGGATGAAGAATGAATGACCAAAGGGATGTTGGATTCACCACAATTAGGGGATACTGGCTCATATCGAATGGGATATTGGTTCTCATTAAATGGTGTATAGGTGGTGTAGTTGCGCTCAGTTCCCGCTCCCATTGAGGTATGCATTTTCAATCTCGTTCCTTAAATCAAAATTTTGTGACTTGTGTAATGGCTTAGATTTCGAACTAGATTTTAACAATTTGGGTTGTGGGCACTTTGAAACAATAAAAGTAGTTATCTACAAGTTTCACCCCTGATTTGGACATCCTATAAATTATTTTTTGCATGGGAAATTCAGCTATGTTCACCAATCCATTGATTCCTTGATAAATCCAAGACATGTAATTTTGATTCTCAACTTTAGAGGCATTACTCAAAGCTATATTCAAGAATCGATATTGGATAGGTGAATGGAAAAGTTTGCGGAAACAAAAATGAAATGTGAAAGGTATCCTCATGGATAAATCTTGCAACTCATGGTGGAAGAACAATGTACTTAGCAATTAAGAATTCAGTAGTTTAAACAAAGTAATTTAAATCTATGTGAAACTCATGGCAATGGAAGCTAGAACATTCATGTATTAAAAAACAATGAAACAATATTAAGAGGAGGATGCATTGGTGAAGAAGGTCTCGACATTTCAAACCCTAAATGCGGGTCCATCTTCAGGAGAGCGAGGCTCACGATCTTTCATTAGCATTTAGGGATGATATATATATATTTGATACTGCCAATGTAGATTTATAAGGATAAGTCGGCCCCCAATTATAATTAATAAATTAATGAATTGGGTTTTGACTTTCGTTAATAGTGTGAGAGTTAGGGTTGTTTCTTATGGTGCGTACAACTGGTATCCATGGAAAGAAATACATCGGGGAAATAGGATGCTCCATAATGATAAGGTTGAAAGAACATGCTTCCGACGTCCATACCGTACAAATCAAGAAATATGCCATTGTCGAACATTGTTATAACACAAAACATTATATGTGCTTTGAGAATGCATATTTCCTTGCATCCATCCCTCATTACTACAAAAAGAGAGTGAGGGCAGCTCTGGAGATTGAGAAATTTGTGGATAACTTGAACAAGGACAACAACCTGAAACTAAAGGAGGCATGGATGCCAGTTGTATGCACCATAAGAAACAAACCTAACTCTCACACTATTAACGAAAGTCAAAACCCAATTCATTAACTTATTAATTATAATTGGGGACTGACTTATCCTTATAAATCTACATTGGCAGTATCAACTATATATATATCATCCCTACATGATAATGTAAGATCGTGAGCCTCGCTCTCCTGAAGATGGACCCGCATTTAGGGTTTGAAACATCGAGACCTTCTTCACCAACGCAACCTCCTCTTAATATTGATTTAACTTGCATAAAAATCAGGAATCAACAATGAAACATTTATTAACTATTCAACAAAATAAACATTCATGAATAAATTTGGTCATATGAATGAAATCATCTTTCCTCATTTTATATTCATCACAATCATCACATTTACATGATGAAATAATAGTCTGCTCATGCTTTTTATTAATGATTCTAAAGTATTACATCATATGAATTAGACTTTGAATTACCAAAAAAAATTTGCATTAACAAAAGCAGATTTGTACAAACTGATATAAATATGAGATCTGAATCTCATGGAGCTTCTTTATTATAACAATCTTCCTTGTCCTCGTAATCCCATGACCCTGAAATTCTTGAGAGAGTCTCTCTCCCAAAATATGACTGATAATGTTGTTGGATTCCCTTTATATAGATGTTCTTTGCCTCTTGAAACTGCTTCTTGTTTATTGCATGACCCAAAACTACCTTCAGTCACTGCTTCTTGATTTATTCATTTCTTTTGTTTGATGTCTCCAAAATTGAGCTTCCATTTGATTAGTTGTCCCAAAATTATTTCCAAATACCGCTTATTTAAACCGACTCTACCCTTTACTTAACCTTGTTTCGTTGAGACTTGTGCTGAGGTTGAGCTCTTCCCTTGAGCTGACAAAATTACCATTGAATATTTGGCAATTTGTTTCCAATTCTTCTACATGGGATACATGTGTTTTTTCATGGAATTTACTACCATATATGCTTTTGTGAAATACTCATTTGATATTGGTGGCAAACTCTTGAATGAGAGCTTTAGGATTCCTAACAACTCAATTATTCAAACAATATTTATACTATAGTTGTCCCTTTTAGGTTCCACTGCATGTCCTTAAAATTTCCACCATTATTTCTTTTATCATTCAAAAATTCCTAGTATTCCCTATTATTATAAAGGTACCAATTCACATTCCAAATGGAAGGAATTCCTCTTAGGAATGCATCGTTAAACATGCATGTTGTTAGTACTTAGGTCTGCACCTAGGATTGTCTACATTTTTCTACCTCAAAACTTGAAACTCAAACCTATCCTATGGTCATTTCAAGAATTTTTACTTTAGACAAAACTCTTATCCTTGATGTTATGCTCTTTAACATTATGTTTGTTGTATGTTTTTGTTTTCAAGTTAATTATTAGTTAGTGAAACATGCTAAGATGGAACAATGTATGCATGGAGATTGCTATTAGTTTTGCAGGTGTTTTTCCCTTGGTTAAATATCTGTAAACTTTGGAAAAGTGAAAGTCAGTTTCAGGACCATAATTTCCTTGAAAAAAGTAGCGCTACATAATGGTTTTCAAGCTGCGCTACCAAATTTCTAGAAAATTGCGCTATGTTGCTTGTAGGTGATTGTTTTAGTCATCATATTTGGGAACATATTCACGCCAAACTGTAAGGAATCGTTTGAAATGGTTAAAACCCCAATTCAAGAATAGACCAAATTACAAAATCCTCTCTCATTTTTTACACAGGTGTCACTATTTTGGAGATACCGATGGCGTTTTGAATCCTATTTTTCAGTATTTCACCATATCCGGTTTCCTAAAAAAATGCATGGTCAAGCAGTTGAAAGGCCACCTCAACAATTCGATTTGGGATGAGATATTTTAATTAGAATTAGAAAACTAAATATAGAAGAGTAAGTTTTCATATCCATTATTTTTGGATCTTGATGATTTTGTAATTTTTTATAAAACTTTAAAAAAATGAAGAAGAAGAGGTTCTTCCTTTGAGGAGGAAGCAGAGGGTTCGATTTTGGAAAAGCTAGTGAAGGGCTTGTGGAATTTGTAAGATTATTTTGAATATAGAAGGCTATGAATGTCTGAGATCATTTAGACTGTGAATTAAAATTGTGCCTCTTGTATATTAACTATTGATTTTCTATTTGAATATAGAAATGTTATGTGCTACATAATCAAATAGTTGCATGACTAATACATTTATGTTGTGAATGCCTATTGCTTGTGATATCTTATATGTTTTTATTTATCCTTCTTGATTATAACATTTTTATATGATGGAATATTCTGTAAATATGTGAAACATGTATTTTACCTTTTCATATGTTTACATCTCAGCTTTGTTTTAATGCTTGTGTTCTTATTTAGTTCATGGTTGTAAAGCCTTTGAATTCATAGATTATTTATGTTCTTTATGTATTGTTCAAACACTCCACACAGACCCTGTTCGGCTTGATATTTATCCAACGACTTACCAACAAATCCAAAACCACAATTTATCACCAATCAATATTCAAGTGCCCTAGATATGCCTTTAGCAGTCTGGGTGCAAACCTTAGGGATACCATTTTCTGGCATCGTTTCCGGGGAGCGGAGGCATGAGATATCCATCAATGGGTGTGTTTAATTTCATAGAGATAACTCTTGATGGTGGACAAGGTTAGACACAGATTGGACTACAGATATTTCACCGATGACTCCACGATCATAAGATTTCACTAGGAGAAGAATTATGCTAACAAAAGATGAATTTAAGAACAAAGGGAAAAACCAGGTATCAATTTGTTATTTTTATTCATGAACCTTTGTTCTTATTCATAAGCTCATTCCTATCTTTACCTTTACACGTGAAATAATTGTCCTTTTCTTTGTTTATTCAGCTAATCATAAGCCTACTGCTGTATATTCTTCTTTGAGAGAAAATTATTTGCTCTCTTCCTGCATTGGTGATCTTGATTCATTTCCTTCATATCAATCACATGAGAATCATGATGTATGTATCATAATTACTCCCAAGAATTATCACCCATCTTGTAATCGGTTGATACTAAAGCTGATTTATTAACTCATGTGAGCACTTTTGTACCTTGCAATCAACTCATTGAAATTTAGTCCAGAATAAGAAGACAATTTTTAGACTTTTCAAATTACCATCTATTATTCATGATTACCCTCTCAAGTTTTTCAAGCATATTCGTATGTTCAATGGTGAAGACCGTGTTGTAGTTGAGAAGCACCCAAAGCATTTGAAAATTTCATTGATAATTTTGAAATTATGCATGAGGATGTAGTTATGAGGATATTTTGCAAATCTTTATTTGGAGATGTTGCATTATGGTTTAGAAATTTGGAAGCTTGTTCCATTGGTTCATGGATTGATTTTCATAGTGCTTTTTTGAGATATTGGGGTGAGAACAATTCCTTTGATCAGTACTTGATTGAGTTTAATGCTTTGAAGAGGGAGGAGGATGAATCTCTTACCACATTCAATAGGAGATTAATTCACAGTTTTTATTACAATATGACTAAGGATATTCAACCTTCTAAAATTGTTGCTATATTGTATTATTTAGAAGCTCAACACCTTGATCTTGTTTTTTTATCTCAGAGAAAGGAAAACCTCATCATTAGAATAGTTATTTGTTGAAGCTAGAGAAATTGAGGAAAAATTTCGAGCCTATGAAAAATTTCAAGATCCGTTTTGTGATGAACATTTACATCCAGAAGAGCAGGAGGATAATTGTGAACATAATTAGATTTGGATCAAAATTCTACATCATTTTAATTTTTTTAATTTTTCCATGGATATAGATTATGCTTGTGTTCATGGTTTAAGTCAGCTTGATAGTTTTTCACATGATGATTGTATATATGATTATATACCATCAGTTGCTTATAGTGGGAATTTTTTAACTCCTATTATGAAATTGGATCATGATTATTTTGTTGACAAGACAATTGTTGCTCCAAAGCATCTTGTTGTTAATACTATGAATCATATTGAAAATTTTTGCGGAGATCATCAAATAAGATATGATTCTCAAGTTTTTGAAGATCCCGTGGCTACCTATATGTAGGATTTTATTAGTTCACAATGTCATCCATTATTTTACTATGAAATTAAACTCAGGAATCATATTAGAATTTTCATTTGCTTCAGCATGATGATTCATCATCTTCAGATTTCATTCTTTCTCCAAGTCTTACAACTGGTGGATCAGATTTTTCTATCATCACTAATATGCAACAACGAGATGATTTTCTAGTAGAAACATTTCCTAGTTGTGACCATGAAGATGATTATGCTAATAATTTTCATGAAATAAATTTTGCAGAAGGTTATGATCAATTTGTTGAAAGCGAAGTTGTTGTCCTAAAATGTCTTACTGTTGATATACAAGATCAACAATATTTATTTGTTTATAATGATTCTCAGGATTTCATAGTTCCAAATTTTTGTACAGGATTTTCATTGCAGAAAGAGTGTTAGAAGTTTGTAAAGAGCTCTTTAGGATCTCCTTTCAGGTCGGAATTTTTTCAAGTGGATTATGAAAATCATATTTGTAAAGTTCTAGCACCTACAACAATTACAAGAAGTATATTGTTGTGTTCTGAGTTTTATGATAATCATGTTGTTCTAAATGTTGCTAATGAGTATATGTCCAAGAAAATAATCAATAGTTTCAAGAGGTTTTTGCTGCTCCTAATTCTTATGAAGCATATGGATTTTATGAGTTGTTTCTAGGAGTATAGGAACAACCCAGTTTCACCAATATGACAGATTTCAAACAACAACAATTTGTTCCTTAGATCGCTCAAATTTCTTTCCTATTTTACATGATCCAATGGATGATTGGATGGATTCATTTTTGTAAGGGGTCTCAAATGTTGCAGCATTAGGTTTACAATCTATTTGCAACAGTAAGTATAATATGTTTATCACGATTTCATTGCAAAAATTTCATTTGTTACACATTCTCTTATTTAGTTGTAAACAAGATGTTCATTTCATCAGTAAATCGTTGGATTGGTTACATTGGAAGTGTTGTTCAGGATTTCTACCTTATAGTGAGGAGATGGACACTACCAACTGGGCGGAGTTTGATAGGTAAACACATTGATTATATTGCATCTAGTTACTACAAAAGAAAGAGATCGGGATTGAGAGAAATACCTCTTTTCGACGGCCGGTCCTAGCTTTCGCTTGATCTCCTACTTGCTCTTCTACTTGATGAACCTGAAACACAAAAGATACCTTCCTCAGTGTATCTTGACCATATAACATATGATGAAATTATAAATCAATTTAACATCAACTATAATCAAGAATTCAGCCAAATAGACATACAATCCAATAGATATCTAATTTGGGACAGGAAGGGTGTTTCGACCTTCTTATTGTCAAAGAAACATGAAATCAATACAATATACCTGACGTGTAGAGATGTTTCTGCAACCGGATCCTGGACTCCTGCTCTTCACTCTAACTTGGGGATTTCTCCAGCGTAACAATCCTCCAAGTATTCTCTCAATATTTTAGGAACATTATGAGTAACCCCTCTCATGGATCCTCCTTGTATTTATGGGACAAGGTAGGCAGTTTAGATCGAGAGGTGGTTGAATTGGGAGGTTGGGGAAGTTGCAGAACCAACTTAAACTAATCCCAATTCGTCAAATTAATATATTTTTTATTTCATCTTAAGATGTACGCGGGTTTCATACAACAAGAGTAGCGTACAGGAAGCAACTTTTGGGCTTTACAACAAGCGTTTACAACCTTTTGGAAGATGTACGCTGGTTATCCTTAAGCAAAGTAGGGTATTTTATCAAGGTGTATGCTAGTATTCTATGTAGAGAGGGGCATACATGTGTCAAAATCAGGATAAACTGCAATCTTTTCAGGTGAGGAGTGTACTTCCAGCAGCAAATCATCCAAGGCAATCTAGCTCTTCAATCCTTTGTGTCCTTTTGTGTGATCTACAAGGCAAGGTGATCATGGGACGGAGAAGTGCAGATTTGACCTATAACAGATGCCCCCTAATGTGTGAGGTCAAAGGGAAATGATGGTTGAAATACATTATAATTCCAAGTCAGAGGAGGAGCAAGAAACCGCAGAACCAAGTCACAAAAAACACCTGAAACAACGATCAAGGTCAGCAAGCAATTACAATATTGACATCATATAAATATGTAACATGATATCCGATACATATCTAGGAGATGTATATATAGAGCATGGCCACTGAAATACAAGAGTGGATCCATGTCAAAATGAGAGATCATAGCCATAACAACAAACTGGATCTATGTCTCATGAAGAGCCAAAAATGAGTGAGGCTCAGTCTTGCGTAGCTTGGGTGATAACATAAATATGGTGATGCTATCAAAGTCCCAAGGTCTTCATCCAAACAACCCAAGGTAAAAACCCTATCCATGTGAATAAATGAGTTGAAGTCGAACATGGGGGGTATCGTTTGATTACTGGTCATTGATGTTTATTGTTAACAAACGCGAGGACTTCCATCGATAATGATAATGGGGTCCAAGGTACCTGGTACGATCCAACAGGTGTGAATAAGAGGACTTGAAGTCGAACACTTGACGATCCTGTCGAATAAGAGAGATTGATGTATTCCCATTTATTCAATAGCGAGGGAAACTGCCACTGATGACTGCAATCCCCAAGGTACTAACCGAAACTCTAAACTTCATTCCCAGAGCATAATGAGCTGATGTCGATGGAAAGAAGTCCGCAGGAAGGGAGGCATTAATGCATCCTCCATCATCCAACACGAGGAACACTCACAGGTATGAGATTATGTGGAGTAGGACGAGTAACAAGATGAAACAAACTGACACCAGGATGGCAAACACATGAAGTCAAAGTAAACTACAGAATGGCCGACACAGGTTGTATCCTTGAACAGTGAGCACGACACAAAGTGACTTAGGCAGTTTTCAACATAAAAGGGGAAGATGATATAAGCCTACAATGTAGGAGACATTGACAGACCCTCCATATGATTGGAAGAATAACCAACTGGGGGAGTTGACAACTCGGAGACCAGGTTCTCCCTGAGGTCAAAAACTAAAACCCAACTGAAATGAAAGACTCAAGTCGGTGTTGTGTTCAAGGACATAATTGACTGAACTGCCTGTGAAGCTGAAAAGATGTGATATATACGCTTCTTATCCCTTATTCTTTTTGGTAAGAGAATATCCTTCTTGTTGTTTTAATGAGTCCAAGAAGAAAATAAAACTCAATAGGCCCAACCATGTAAAGAGTTTAACAAGCCCATGGGAGGAAGACTCAAGACCTTCTTCATTGTTTATGGAGTTCGAAGAAGAGATAGAAGAATACTCTATAATACTGATCTCTGGATTTTAATATCAAGCCGAGATCTATTCTTGCTCGCCGATGTTTTCAATTTTAAGGAGTCTGAAAAACTTAAACAATAACTCCATACACCTACTTATGGATTTTAATATCGATCCCAAGTAGGTTAATGATCGCCAGTTTTTTCCTGTTTATAGAGTCTGAAAAACTTAAACAATCCTCTATTTACCCTCTCGTGGATTTCACATCGAGCCCGAGTAGGTGAATGCTCACTTGGTGTTTCATGTTTAGATAGCCTGAAAACCCTAAGGAGAGGCTCCAAAAGTCCTTTTTTGGACATTTAGTCCCCTCCCTTGAAAAAGTATAAAACAATGAGAGGAGAACTCTTCTAGCCACGTATGACTAGAGTATTCCTTTTTCATAATTAATCCGCAAAGGTCCGGAAAAGGGTTAAAATTATACCTAAGCGGATGGACCTTCAATTCCTTTAACGAGCTTGAAGAGGCCAAGTTTGCTCGATCATCTTGTTTAGTTTTTCAATAGTCAAAATAAGAGCTTAAAATGACTTAAAAGACAGCTACTAGGATCATATGTTCATGACCTGCCAAGAATAGGATCTCAACAATCGCATTAGTAACTATCGATAGAGTTTCTCAATGAAAAAATAATGATAATATGATACTAGATGCGTAAAACATAATTACAAATGTAAGAAAAACTAACTATACAAAAATGTACAACTATAATACAGGAAAAAGCACAGATACCTAAGCATAGTACTTCTTCAAGTAGGGTCAATGCCTGGGATCTCATCATGAGATCAGGCAAAGATGTCATGGAAGCCATTAAACAAATTGGTGTATGGAATGATCTCATCAAGATAACAGTCTGCTCCAATAAAGATGTTTTCGGTGACCCCAGGTTCAGTGGAAATATTGATCGGGATGGTTTTCATTGTACTTGTCCTATTCCCTTCGGCAAAACAGCTTGTGAAGTGGAAGGGATAGAGGACCAATCAACATTCTCACTAGGTCTCGGAAAGAACTCACCTCTCTCAATCAAGTCTAGAACAGGAAGTAGATAGGACCTGGGGTGTAAATGTTCCCAAGGGTGTCTCAGGCCTATCATAGATTCAAAAAATGTTTCGTCGGAAGGCAAAACCGTGTCTAAACTATCAGGAGAGAGGGTAGAGTCCGTTGACCGTGCAGGAGCAGGGTCCATATCCGACTCGACAGAGACCAACGGAGTCATGATATGTTCAGTTGCAGGTTGTTGTGAATCCACATGGGTTATCTCTGCAACATATACATGCAAAACTAGTTTTGATTCAATGGGGAGACTCCGTGTATCTGTCGTTGAACAGACCATGGAGGTCTTAGAAGATGAACATTCTTCAGAACCAACAAACAAGGCGGGAGAAGGTCAGTCAAAAGTTCCTATTAAGGACCCATAGAGACCTGCTCTTAAGCTCTCAATGATTGGGTTGGACTGATCAATCAATGGAATAGATGAATCCGATGAAGTCGGTTTGTTCTTCCGGGTGAACGAAATTTGATCAACTATGACGATCTTTCCTTCATGGGGGAACATTATGACTCGGAAGATAGTTGATGGCATTACCTGCATGGCATATGTCCATCTCCTACCCAATAACAAGTTATAATCGAGTGGAGCATCCAGAACTTCAACCTCTACTGATACTAGCTTGCCCGCAAGTTCAATAGCAAACGATGGTAAGACTCCATGTGGACGGAAAGATCTTCCATCGAAGGCGGTGAGTATCGTGTTCGAGGGAGCTAACTCAGGTTTGCCCAAAGCTTTCCAGCAAGAGATAGACATTACACACATTGATGCACCCTCATCTACAACAGATCGTCGAATGGTCGTACAACCATGGACGACCTCTATCTGGAGAGAAACATGATATGGAAACCAGTACTTGATATCTATCATATCAAAGCACGCAAGCATGGTGGATGAATCAACACTCCCAATCGCTGCGAGGAGTGCATTGCGTTGCAATGGGAAACTTTGTAGTACCTCCAAGGTAGACATGGCACAGGGTGTTCGGGATAATTCCTCCACAACATTGTAGTTGGGGACATCTCGCACGTAAGGGTTGTGCACGGCTCATTTGAAAACACCTGTCAGTATTTTCGGCAGCGTCTCCACGGGTATGTGAAGAGGAGTAGAGGATTTAGGATCATCTTTTTGCTACGGATCCAGAGTATATTTCTTTGCTCTAGTTTGCAGTAGAGCATCTGAGTTAACCATATTGACGAATGACTGATCAGCAGGGGTGGCACGAGTGATGCCCTCGGCACTAGAGCTTCCAGAAGCTAAACTCTGTCCATGAGGGAAAGGATATTTCATGACAGCTAGTTTCTTCTCACGGATCAGCTTTTGGGCTTCTTCCATTAGAGGGAATTGATGGGTAAGGTGGTCCTCTTGACACAATTTGCAAGGGAACCTAGCCTTCCTTTTCTCTTTTTTTCCCTCCTCGACAATTTGTTTGTTGTTGGGATTTTGATGGTTTCCCTCCCCTTTCTTTCCCTTTATTTTGTGTTGCCGAGATCCCTTTTGGTTTGTCTACACCTTCTGTATAGATTCTGTAGTAGAAGGGGAGGATGCAACAAAATTTGCTTCTGCAGCAGATTGTTTGACTGGAAAGGCGTGAACCTGCTTTGTTAAGGTGTCAAACGCTGCAGAGTCGACTAAACCCACGATGCCATCAGCATGTGGTCCAAGTTTAGGCTTACCTAGGTCTATATTAGACCTTGGCGCATCAGGAATAATTTCGTACAACAACCCAAACTGAGCATAGACTATGTCGAGCTATTGAGTTCTCAAAATGGCCTCCTCCTCGGAAGACACCCCTGAAGTGGCAACTTCCTTAGAAACATAAGGAAGAAGAGACTTAAGGTACCATTCTAACAAGAATGCTGGGGGAATGTCGGCCTTGATGAGCCTCTTTCACCTTCGCCACTCCTGAATATGATCAGATATGTGAGTGGCCTTGTTCTGTCGAAATGTCGACAAAAGGTCTGTACCGGCATCGTACCAGACAGGAAGTTGAAAGTGTTTCAAAAATACAATGGAAAGATCTCGAAAGGTGCCATAGGCAGCAGCAGGAAATTCAATATACCACTTGGCTGCGACACTAGTTAAGGTCCTTTGAAAGAGCCTCAACCTTATGGAAGCATCGTTCAGTGAGTTGGAGGAACACCAGAGGTGAAATGTTGTGACATGGTCACCAGGGTCCTCACCAGCCTTGCCTTCAAACTTCGGAATGTCCGAGGGCAACTTGGTGGAAACGAGTGACCATGAATCATCATGACGCATGGGGTCGTTCGTAAGCTTTGAAAGATTTGGCAAGTTTAAAGTTGTCAGAAAAGGTAAACGTGGTTGAGCCGATGGCATCTGGTAAACAGGAACCTGGTATTGGGAACCACCCATGGCCTGGTTCGTGTACTGTTGGTTGGGGTTTCCCCCAGCCACCGGTTGTGAAATGAAAGGATTGAAATTGTTCCATCTAAAGGTAAGTGGATCAAAACCTTGGGCAGCAGTCCATTGTGACTAGGAGTTAACCCCACCGAACTGCGGGTTAATGATATTACCCCCTCCTCCAGCAAATAGAGAGAAGGGGATAATCCCTACAGGCATATTCAACGGATTAGCGTTATAACCTAGATAGGGGTTGAAACCTGGCGCGGTAGTAGTGGATGGTGTCGTCATCGTGCCCATGGCGGGCATGGATGTAGAAGGGATGGATCCGACCACGGATGAAGAAGTAATGTTCTAAGTTACACCTTGTAATGGTTGAGTGGAAAAAGACTGAGTGAAACTTACTGCGGGTATCCCCGATAGAGGGACATTGTTGGTGCCAAAAGTGGGTGTGGAGGCTGAGGCAAATGTCGAGGCTAATGAGCTCGACATGCCTAAAGTACCAACATTGAATCTAAAGGACGGGGCTGAGGCCGAATCATTCTGCGATGAACTCGATTGGGCAGTGTTTGAGAAAGAAGGATTAAGAATCCTTGCATCCATGGCAGTTGTGGGAGTTTGTGGAACTCCTTACTCGTCTCTTGGGTTAACCATGGTATAACCTAGTGTAAAAAGATAAGCACTAAACTCAGGCTGTTGGAAGCCAATAGGAACCAGAAGTGGATCGTTGGGTCCAGTAAGAGGAGGGTTAAAAGGAGTATTAAAATCTATAGCAGTTAAATCCTCAACCTCGATAGTATCCAAGACTTTTCGATCCGGTGTTCTAGGCTGTGGTTCTCCAAGAACCTCTGTGTCACCCGTAAGTTAAAAAGAACCA
Source organism: Larix kaempferi (assembly GCA_027924585.1). NCBI lineage: Eukaryota > Viridiplantae > Streptophyta > Pinopsida > Pinales > Pinaceae > Larix > Larix kaempferi. Next base: position 4,480,902 of record BSBM01000504.1, read on the forward strand.
CGGGAATCAGTTCTCCTACATCGCGGTGGCGGTGGAGGCTCCACTATGAGTGGGGGAAGGTTTTGCAACCTTCGAGACTGATGAAGATCCTTGTCCTCCACAACTATAACAAAATAAAACTAAGTAAAAACCTAGTGGACACTACAACTAAGGGGCAAACAGCATACCACTAAAAAATTCCTAAGTAGTCAAACCAGGAAAACAGATAACAAATACTCTCGGAAGCAAGTCTGGGATGATTAGGGCCCAGAACAGACTAACAGAGTACCGAAAGTCAGTTACGTGGTGTGCTCCAGAGGTCCACTGGGTGCAAGCGCTTAAATCACCAAACCTCTTTCCCAGGATTACTTCCAAAGGGTTACCTTCCACGTCTATCCAGGGTGAAGTGGGAATAACCGCCCACTCTACATGTGTAAGATCCTAGAGGTCTGATACTAAGGCTACCATCAATACGAAATAACCTGGGGGGACAATCGTCAGCCTAGTCGAAACGCATGGGCAGGGTAACAAATCCCAAAGTCCAAAAGGACCCCCATACACGAGTCAACTTTGGTTTATGGTCAAAAGGAAAGTGAGGGGATATCCTCAACCATTCCAATCTCCCACGGCCTCGTTCTTAGCTATGGTTTACGTAGAGTTTCCCAAGACTATTTGATATAGATGGATTTACCTAAATGAATGTCATACTACGATTTTTGAGTAATGAAGACAGTTTTGAGCAGTTTAAGGTGATTTAAGCTCGAAACTCTAGCTTAAGCTAGTTGATGTCGTGAATTCCTAAAAAGAAAATGTTGCTAATAAATTTGATTAATAATTCCTTTTTAGGGCTACTTGTTACTGAAGGGTTGTAGTGCGGTGTGTAGAATGGTTTGTTATGAAAGTAAAGTGCAAATGCTTTCAAATTCACAAAAAAAATTCTCTTTTTCGTTTATAATTCTTTCAAAAACTTGAAACCTAAGCAATCCTAAAACAAAATCTTTTTGTATTTTCTTTTTAATATTTCAAAGCAAACTATGCTACTTCGAAATAATGCAAGACCTTACTACTAAGCTATTTGAACATTTTTTTGTCTTTTCTGATAAATGTAAAAGAAAGAGAACCTTTGTACAAAAGCAAGCAAGATCTAAATATAAAGCGTGTGTAAGACAAACATCTAAATGGCTCAAAGCAAACGAATCAAGAGACTCGATGAAGATTTGACTTACCAAGTTTTTTCCAAAAGAAAAACTTGAGGCTTGGAAACAAAGTGAAAAAGAAAGGGGGAAAAGAGACACTTGTGATGGAAAGGCAAACCTAAATAGGTTGCTCCTAAGTATCAAAACCCTAAGAAAAACACTAAGCCAAGCAAAAAGTAAGCAAGCGAACCAAGAATGACTTTAACAATAGATGGACTCAACAAAAAGACAACTAAGAGGCTTCGACTTACTTGAACTGAACTGATAAGATAATCAACAAGCATCTGAACCAAGCAATCTTTCGAAAGCAACCCTAAGGACTCAAACTTGACAGGGAAACCCTAATAGAAAGGATAAGACAAAGAGAAAGTGTGCTATACGTTGAAATAGACAATAAACATTCAAAATGAAGGTATGTATGACTGCAACAACAACTAGGGTGAAGGTATGCAGCTATGTCGGAAAGAGAATAGTGCACGAACTTCAAAAAGGGCTAGTAAGCGGAAAAGACACTTAATCAAAGACTCAAGCAAGAAAAAATAAGCTAAAAGATATTAGAGAGGCCAACAAGACTCAATAGAGATATAGGAGGTCTCAGGGTACAGTGCAGATAGCAAAGCAACAGGATGGAAAAGAAACCAAAGCTTGGAAATCAAACCCTAACAGCAAACTAGACACTACAGGAAAAATACACTAATGTGTAGTGTAGCAACCAGCGTACATCAGGAGAGGTACGCTATTGTGCAGTGCAAGGAGGGGCGTTTAACAGGAAAAAAATGTTGTTGTAAGTAGGGAGGACCAGTGTACATGCCTCAAAAGGGTACAAATAGGCTTTGCAAACAGTCAACTGAAATGAATCAAGCACAAAGGATAGGTAACACGGACCTATAAGGCCTCTCAGACAATAAAAAAGACTGAAAAATGGGTTGGAAGAAAACCAAAACTAAGTCTCCTAGAGTAGAAAAGACTAAACAGTTACTCCCCAGTGAAGTGGCCAGTCTGTTGTTCAGGATTTCTACCTTATAGTGAGGAGATGGGCACTACCAACTAGGCGGGGTTTGACAAGTAAAAACATTGATTATATTTCATCTAGTTACTGCAAAATAAAGAGATTGGGATTGAGAGAAATACCTATTTTCGATGACTGGTCCTAGCTTTCGCTTGGTCTCTCGCTCGATCTCCTACTTGCTCTTCTGCTTGATGAACCTACAACACAAAAGATACCTTCCTCAGCGTATCTTGACCATATAACATATGATGAAATTATAAAGCAATTTAACATCAACTATAATGAAGAATTAAGCCAAATAGACATGCAATCCAATAGATATCTGATTTGGGATAGGAAGGGTGTTTCGACCTTTTTATTGTCAAAGAAACATGAAATCAGTACAATATACCTGACGTGTAGAGATGTTTCTGCAACTGGATTCCGAGCTCCTACTCTTCACTCTAACTTGGGGATTCCTCCAACGTAAGAGTCCTCCAAGTATTCTCTCAAGATTTTATGAACATTATGAGTAACCCCTCTCATGGATCCTCCTTGTATTTATGGGACAAGGTAGGCAGTTTAGATCGAGAGGTGGTTGAATTGGGAGGTTGGGTAAGTTGCATAACCAACTTCAACTAATCCCAATTCGTCAAATTAATATATTTTTGATTTCATCTTAAGATGTACGCGGGTTTCATACAACAAGAGTAGCGTACAGGAAGCAAGTTTTGGGCTTTACAACAATCATTTACAACTTTTTGGGAGATGCACGCTGGTTGTCCTTGAGAAAAGTAGGGTATTTTCTCAAGGTGTACGCTGGTCTTCAATGCAGAGAGGGGCGTACATGTGGAAAAATCAGGAGAAACTGCAATCTTTTCAGATGAGGAGTGTACTTCTAGCAGCAAATCATCCAAGGCAATCTAGCTCTTCAATCCTTTGTGTCCTTTTGTGTAATCTACAAGGCAAGGTGATCACAGGACAAAGAAGTGCAGATTTGACCTTTAACAGGAAGTATGATTTCACATGAGTTAAGAGTCTCAGCTGGTTAGAGTAGGTATTGTATATAAATAAGCTCCCTCTTCCGAGAATATGGTTTTCAACAGTGTGATTTTCAGTTTTATTTGTAAAGTAGATTAGCATAAGCATGACTCCATCACCCAATGGAATCACTAGTACATAGTTTTTACAATTTGGATTAGATTTTGTTTGAGGTATTCAGAATAAGGTAGAATATATATCAGAACATAATGAAGATTGCAGAGTATAGAGTTGTCAAAATAGAAAGGACATTGATCTGTGGGTTCATAGCACCTCACAGATCTGTGGGTTCATAGCACCTCACAAGGAAGTGTGTTGTATTCAAGCAAATAGTAAGCACATGCACACAGAGATAATCAAGACAAGAGAGATGAGTCGAATGCATCCAACTGGTTATATTCATCTTGATGGTATTATTTATACATGTTACATGTGGTTGGAGCGGTTGCACCCGCTCCAATGGCTTCTTTAACTATACTATTACATAAGTAACTAATGACAATTAAGGATCCCAAAGGGTCCCCTCCAACATCTCCCCCACCTCAAAATATTTCTTCGTCCCGAAGAAAACATTAATAACCATGAACTGCAATTCCTTTAGTCTCTATTAGCAGTCTGGTAGTGGTCAATCGAGCCTCTCACCCCTTTCACCTTCCTGTCGGATTCATCTTACATGGTCTAGGAGCTTCTGGGCTTCCACGCTCTGCCATTGCACCAACTCACCATCTGCCTAAAAAACTTCTGAAATGACACTGAATAGATGCTTATGTGTTTCAGCACCCAGGTACTTGATCAATTTAAGTGTCCTTTTGTCATTATTAAACGTGAAGCACTTTCTCTGTGTGGTATAGATGTCTTCTGCTTGAATACATGGTTTTTGTAGAATCAGTTGTCGTGAGGCTTCCTGGAAGTTTTGAATGTGTCCCTGTTGCTTGTGGTCGATACTGACTGATATTGGTTGCCTTGACTTGACTCGACATGACTTACTTGACTCGACATGATTTATTAAGTCGGCTAGAGACCGACTGAATTACAAAATTATAATACAAAAAGTTCAACTCTTGACCATCGACTTCATAAAACGACTCGACCACTTATTGTTGGCAGGTGGTTCAATGGGGAATTGTTGCGGTACTACCGACGCTGCGACACATCGGATGAGGGCGCAGAAGGAGTATTTTGTGTTAAAGTATACTGCAGTTGGTGGGATTTTGGGTCACTTGGACCATATGTTATGTAACAGTGAGTCAGGTATACCGCAGTTGGTGGGTTTTTAGGTCACTTGGACAATATGTTATGTAACAGTGAGTCAAGTATACCGCAGTTGGCGGGTTTTTGGGTCACTTGGACCATATGTTATGTAATAGTGAGTCAATTGTACCGCGGTATATAGGTTTTTGGGTCATTTGGACCAAGTCAGTTAGATATTTGGTCATTTGTCCATAGTGTCGGTTAGGAAGTCGTTTGTAAGTGGACAAATATTGTAATGGCAGAAGCCTATAAATAGATGAGAATTGTAAGTGTTAGAGACACAAATAGAGATGAGACAGAGAGAGTAGTTAGCGAGCAAGAAGAAGGTGAATGTATACAGAGATCTATGTTTTTTCTTCTGGTATATGGCTGACAGTAATACAATGATGATTTTTTGGTACGATCTTTGTGCAATGTTGCGATATATGAATGTTGTTATCCTTCCTTAAATGCAATGTTTGCTTACTCTTGTTGTGATGATAAATGTTGCGATTAAGTAATATTTTATAATTCCATGTCGAATGCTTAAAGTTTCTGGTTAAGTACTGCAATAGAGCTAGTCTGCACAGCCACAACTCTCCTCCTCCATCGGCGGAAACATGGTTCCGTCTGCTCTTCCTGGACGCCTCGGGTGAGACCTCATCTGCTCTACGGGTGTTGTTGGGTGGGCTCAAACCTACCCAGGCTGGTGCCCAGGGAGACTGTAGTATGTGTCGACAGTGAGGTGAACCCCTGTCGACCGAGGTCGCATTGGTCAACAAATTCTTCCATTGTCGGGATCGTGTGCAGAGTGAAAGGAGGCCATGTTGTGGCACCTGACGAAGCTGGGGATACAGAGCTGGTTTGATCAAAAATTGAGGGAGTTTGCTGAAGAAGAAAGTCAGAACACGCGACTGACAATAGACCACTGGCTAGGAAGGTATATTCACGACGGTCCGCACGAATGGTTTTTCTGTGAATTCCCGGTCATTCTATACGAGTGGTTGTCAAAGCTGACCTTCCAGAAGAGGAACTTCCAGGGTGGTGAGCCGAAGGCTTGGACCCCGGAGTTGATTCAGGAGCTGCAGGAAGTCGATAACAAGGCATCGCGGGCTATCAAAATTTGGATTGATAGCATCTTGGAGGGATATATCACTGAATTTGCGGTTGAAACGAAGAAATCCTATAGTGAAGCTGAAAGATAATTCTTCCGAGGACCAAGGGGAAGGTTTCTGTTGTCGCTCCAACTGTCGATTAAGATGATAATCTGTGAAAGGGTATATTAAATATGCACCTTGATCAGTAGACATCCTCGTGGGAGGAGGCCATGGGTACCATGACTGCTAGGGAACGGTACATAGAATGGCAAGGGGTAGATGGGTGCAGACCATGAGGAGACTGTGATCGAATCCGAGGAAGAAAGTGGTCTTACAAGAGGAGGAGCGAGGTTTCGACAAGAGAAGAGGCAGAGGACAGGAGAAGGTCCTGCTGCGATCGAACCACAAAACCGCAAAGGAAGATCACACGGGACGAAGCAACCTCACAGTCCTGATAGGGATGACCAGGCTACGCCCAGGATAGAGGCAAGACCAAACCCCGACACCAACATACCCACACCTCCGCTCACTGACTCACAAACAACAAGAAATACCACCTCGACATTGCTAAGTTCGTCAATTGGTAGTAGCACAGCGACAGGAGGAAGGAAGCCCAGAATGGTGGGAGATGATGCTAAGTTACCATTGTTCCACGAAAGTGCGACAGACAACCTAGAACAATATTGGTTTTTATGTGAAGCGGTCTGGACCATGAAACAGATCACTGATGCTAATGTTAAGAAAGGACATTTAGCCACGACTCTGCGAGGTCGTGCATTAGATTGGTTCATGAAATTTATTCTAGTCCCTACGGGGGCCCCAGAAAAGTCACTAGATGAGATTCGGGATGGGTTGATTGCTAAATTTAGACGGCCTAAGCCGGAGGCTCAATATATTACTAAATTGAAGGAAATTAAGCAGTATCCCAATGAGACAGTATGGGATTTCGACCAGCGATTCAAGACGCTGATGGCAAAGGTTAGTTTCAATATGAATGCCATTCAACATAAAGAATGGTTCATTGCGGCACTGCTACCCCACATTCGATTGCTGCTGATGCAGCAAAGCATATCGACGCCTAGCGATGCTCTAGATATTGCAATGCGATTGGAGGCATCACCGATTGGAGATAATGCAGCTGGGATGTCGCAGATACAGACGCAGCTCGCTAACTTGACTATACAGTTGTAAGATTTGAAGAAGAACGAGGAACAACGCGATGAAGTATGGTGTACCCGATGCCGAGGAGAAGGGAATACAAAGGATAATTCCCCAGATTTCCGTAATTATTTGGTATGAGGAGTACCAAACCCGTTGAATGGCGGCAGTATGCCGTGGTGTCGCGTTTGTCACGTGTTTGGGCACAATCACAATAATTGTCGTATATGCATAAAATGGTCACAACCCCGCGAAATCTTTATTGCACATTCTGCAAATCGGTGGGTCATTATGAAAAGGATTGCTAGGCATATGGGTTGCTGCAGGAGAGAATGTGTGATGCATTCTACGTCAAGGACGATCAACGCGCTGTGCAACAGCCACAACTGCAACCACAGGTAGCTCAACTGCTACCGCAACCGCAGATGCAGTTTGCACCACAGCAACAGCAACCGTAGCAGTTCATGTCGTAATATGCTTCGATGCAGATGACTCCCCCTCAGCCACAGTATGTACAGCAACCGCAGTATGCACCACAAGGGAAAGGGATACCACCAGCACTGATGCAGCAACAGTTTAACCAACCTCAGTACCAGCAGCAGGGTGGCTACCGAGGAGGATACAGGGGTAGACGCGGTGGCGGATTTGGTCATGGAGGAGGAGGCCGAGGTGGTCGTGGACCTGTTCAATGTTACCACTATGCAGTATGGGGGCATTATCAACGCGACTGCCCACTACTACAGAATCAGTGTATGTTCTATTTTGGTAATGATCATATGGTTGAGAATTGTCCACAATTGATTGCACGATGGCAGGCTGGGAACGCTCCACAGTTACATAATCAGACCCAGCCATAGCAACTAGTACAGAATCAAGTATAGCAACCAGTACAGAACCAGCCCCCATGACCACCGCCGAATGCCAATCCAAATGTCAATCAAATGGGGAATCTGCAGCAGAACCAGACGCAGGGTGCAAATATTGCGACCATTTCTGCAGAACCGCGACCACAAGATGCTTCGGTGGCTGTTGTCACTCGTGGAGGCAAGACGACTGGGGAAGATGGTTTGCGACCACTGATTTGGTTGGCTGGTCAGAAGATGGTACCTTTCGACATTGATACGGAGCAGGAGACATTCCTGGAGGCACGTCGCACCTTGGAGAAAGACCGTGGTAAGGCTGTTGTTTGCGATATGTCACATGTCTTTGATACTACATCAGACGCTGATCGACCGCCACCACAGGGGACATTGCAAAATTTTCTTGAAAGTTGTCTGTTATTGGCCCGAGACCCAGCTGCCCTGGTTGAGATTGAGGGATAGTTGCAGTGATTTCCGAAAGAACGGCAGGAGTCGACAGTAAATTCCCTACAGCGACGGAAGACTGGAAAAGAGATGCAGATGAATATTCAGATCGAGGAATATGATGTTGACTCTATTATCCTAGACCTTGGTTCAGATGTTAACATCTTAACCAAGTAGGCATGGAAGAAGATGGGGAGTCCCCCATTGAGCTGGTCTCCTGTGCAGCTCCGGTTGGCTAACCATGCGAAGGTAACACCCATTGGGAGCGTTCCGCGGCTCATGATCGATATTGAGGGCATGAAGACTTATGATGACTTTGATGTCATTGAAGTCGTTGAGGGAGGAAGCTCTTATCCGGCGCTATTGGGGATTGGATGGGCTAACAATAGTGGAGCTGTACTCAACTTCAAGAAGTGCATGATGACCTTTGAGAATCACGATTTCAGAGTCATAGCCCTATTGGATCCGGCTGAAGGACATCGATACGCTGAACCCGTAAGAGATGATGATACCGCTAGATGGGACCATGCATTCAATATTTCTGAAGATTATATTCATCCTACTATCCACGGTGAATTGGAGTGGCGTAGCGAGAGCTCTGCATCTTCCGGCTCTAATGATGCCTTGGAACATTGGCAGAACCGATTGCATGAAGTACCATTCCGAAAATGTGGCTTAGTTACGTAATCCTTATGTCGTGTTGCGACAGAAATGATCACATTGCTTGTCTATGAGGGGTTTCCTGGACTAACCACCTTTTTGACAGAATTTGAAGACCGCGTCTCTGAACCACAGCAATTGTTGGCATTGGCGGAAGCACTGAAGGCTGCTTTAGCATGCTGGTGGGTGACACATAAGCAATTCATTAATAGTTGGTCACAGTGTCAAAGGTTGATGATGGTTCGGTTCTGCGATACTGAGGTTTATCACAGTGGCAAGTATGATGGCCAGAATAATCTTAGTGACCATGTGATGAAATTCCAACGGTTATGGGTTGCACGAACCAAAGATGAGTGGGTCCATGCTTTTATCCACACCTTGGATGAAATGCCGCTCTCATGGTACACTGCAGCCGAGTTGCGGCGAGACATAACAACATGGGGGGAGTTGACGGTCTGTTTCACTCATACGTTCAATTTTTCGAATGCCAATCCGGATTCCCATAATGCCTTACAACTCATCCGCGATGTGGTACTTCAGGTTGTTCCGATGGCCTACCCTGTCGACCCGCACACATATTGTCAGATGCAGTCTCTCATGGAGTGCTTCAACATCAGCGGTGGGCCAGAGGATGATGATGATCCCCGAAATGTTAACATTCCTGAATCTGAAGGGACCCACGATGTGGCACCACCTGTTGCGTCAAGTACTCCATTCAGTCAACCATTGCAGCTTCGCAAGATTAATATCGGCACAGAGGCTACTCCCAAGTTTGCTAATATTGGGGATTATTGGGATGATGAGATGATGAGTAAGGTTACTGAGCTACTTCATGAGTTTCAAGACGTGTTTCCCACGAAGTTTTATGAAATGAAGGGAATACTGGATGATTTAGGAGAGATGAAGATTCCATTAAAACCAGATGCTAAGCCAGTCCGACAGTGACCTTATCGGCTGAATCCGCGACATAAAGAAAAGGTCAAGGCAGAACTTGATCGCATGTTGGATGCCGGTATTATTGAACCTGTGGAAGACTCTGAATGGATCAGTCCTATGGTGGTGCAGGACAAGAAAACAGGTGAAGTACACATTTGCGTCGACTTATGGAAACTGAATGATTCCTGCTTGCATGACCCTTTTCCGACCCCACTTACTGATGAAGTACTTGAAGGAGTGGGTGGCTAGGAGATGTACTCATTCACTGATGGCTTCTCTAGCTACCATCAGATTCGCATTGCCAAGGAAGATCACCATAAGACAACTTTCAGTACTGAATGAGGTTGCTTTCAGTACACGGTAATGCCGTTTGGTTTGAAGAATGCACCTGCGATATTCTCCCGTGTCGTTGTTGCTGCATTCAAAGATTTTATTCATAAGTTTTTGCAGGTATATATGGATGATTGGACCGTTTATGGATTGATTCGTGATCATTTGGCCAATCTGCGGTTAATGCTTGAACGATGCTGACAGCACCAGATATCGCTGAATTTGAAGAAATGTATTTTCTGTGCACCGTTTGGGATATTGCTGGGTCATATCATGTGTAAGCAGGGATTGCTGGTTGATCCCGCCAAAATTGCGCTCATTTTGGGGTTGCAACCGCCAACCACCGTTAAGCAGTTGCGCGCGACCTTGGGTCATACGGGATATTATCGCAAGTTTATCAGGGGTTATGTTGCGATTACTGCCCCTATGGAAAAATTGTTGAAGAAGGACACGACATTCCAGTGGAGCCCGGAATGTCAGGATAGTTTCGAAACACTCAAGGCGAAGATGGCGTCGGCACCGATCTTGGTCTTTTCGGACTAGAGTAAGGAATTCCATGTCCATGTTGATGCTTCATCGACTACATTAGGTGGTGTGTTGGCTCAACCTGGAGACGACAACCTTGATCATCCCATTTCTTTTTCCAGTCAGAAGCTGTCCTCTACAGAACGAAACTATACTACCACAGAGCGAGAAGGTCTGGCCATGGTTTACGCGCTGCAGAAATTTAGGCATTATTTGTTGGGTGGACACTTTAAAATGTTCACTGATCATTCTGCATTGAAATACTTGGTCAATAAGCGTGTGTTGGGGGGGAATATCTGATGTTGGCTACTTTTGTTTCAGGAGTTTGATTTTGAAGTCATTGTGAAATCGGGGCAGTTGAATGCTGGACCAGATCATTTGTCACGAATTGACACAGGGGAGGAACCGACTAATATCGAAGATGGGTTGCCGGATGCCCAACTATTTAAAGTTGCCACCGCTGATCAATATTTTGATGACATCCTTTAGTTTTTGATGACCAGCACCGCACCCGATGACTTTACCACTACTCAGAAGAAGCAGTTGGTCGTCAAGGCTGCTGACTTCCAGCTAATTGCGGGAGAGTTGTATAAATTAGGCGTTGATGAGATATTGCGCAGATGTGTCTTGCCGCATGAACAAGCGCAGATATCGGCTGAGGCACATGGTGGAGTAGCGGGATGACACTATGGCGGTTGGGCGACTGCCAAGAAGATACTACGTGCCGGGATTTGGTGGCCCACGTTACATAATGATGTGACAGACTATGCGTGGCCTTGCAATGTTTGTCAGTGAACTGGAAAATCATCCAAATGCAACAAGATGACGCTGCTATCTCAAGTGACATTGCAACCGTTCGAAAAATGGGCTGTGGATTTTGTTGGGCTGATCACTCCACCGGGGAAACGTAAGGGTGCGCGGTACATCATCACGGCGACAGAGTATTTGACCCGATGGGCCGAGGCAGCACCCGTAGTGGATTGTTATGCCGAAACGGCCGCTCGATTTTTGTTTGATCATATTATCACTCGCTTCGGCTGCCCCAAGAAATTGTTGAGTGATCAAGGAAGCCACTTTCTTAATCGCACCATCAGTGCATTAACGGAGGAGTTGCAAATACAGCATAAGAAGAGTACACCCTATCACCCACAGGCGAATGGAACGGTGGAGGCATTTAACAAGGTATTGGAGCATGCGCTGACAAAGGTGTGTAATCGCACCACATGTAAAAGGTTGACTGGTCAGACACCTTTTAGGCTGGTATATGGGAAAGACGCAATTATACCAATGGAGTACATTGTTCCAAGTCTACGAATTGCGGCTGTTACGAGCATGGATGATGTTGCAGCATTAGATGAACATCTAGCGCAATTGGTGTAGCTGGAAGAGGATCGATTTATCGTTGTCTTTCACCAAGGGGTGGAGAAGGATCGACAGAAGGCATGGCATGATCGCCACATTAAAAGTAAACAGTTTCAGCAAGGCGACTTGGTGTTATTGTACGACAGCAAGTTTATGAAACATCGAGGAAAGTTGCAGATGCATTGGCTGGGACCATATCGCATCAGCAGTATTACTTCAGGAGGAGCGGTCCAGTTGCAGCAATTGGATGGGGCGGTACTCCCCAAGATGGTAAATGGTCACAGGTTGAAGCCCTATCGGTCGAGCTTGGAACAGTGTGATGCCTGAGTCACATCGGGTAAAAAAAAAAGGTGTGTTACAGGTTGCTTGGTGGCATATTTCCACCAACAGAAGGACTACCCAAGCAGGGAGGCTTGCGCCGCAAGTTTGGAGACTCATGGCAATATTGCGACCAGGATCGACGACAGATTTTGTTGAAGGATTTTGTGATGATTACGGAAGATTTGGGGGGTACGGGGTAGTGTTGTGACTACTGTTTCACTAATATCTTGTGACCACTGCCCATCATCCCTATACATGATTGCAACTGACAGATTCGGCCGGATTACCACATGACGACGGCATGTTTTGCACATGGCACACTGGGCCGATACGATCAGCACAATGTGAGGAGATTTCTCACGCGTCGGCACCTGGGATCTTCGGTGACAGCATGGTCACCCCCCGTTGTGTCAGTCGATGGGTTCACACACGTAGATGAGAGGTAGTGGGGCATCATTCCCACCATCGTGACCCGGGAATGGTCCAGCTATAAGTAGCCGAGGAAGTTGGTAGTTCGCTACAACGAAGTTGTTCTGAAATAGAGTGGTTATACTGGTTGATCAATTTGCGAGTTGAGTTGTGAGGAATTCCAAGGAGGCTGTGGAACTGCTTCACTTCGTTTCCCGTGGCAGCACCCCAGGGGCCCTGCAAGCCCGAACGACGAGTGTCCTTGAGCGCCTTGATACGGCGGGTGCACTTCCATTGTGTTATGCCCAAGCCAAGGGTCGGTTCAGCATGGTTAAGTGCGCAGTAGTTGTTCGAAGGATTGTGCTCTTCTCGACCCCTGAGCTAGTTGGGGCAGTAGCTCCCCGCCCACAGTAGGAACCGATTGTCGATGCGAAATAGATTTGCCAAAGTCATCTGCTCATTTCGCACCTTGGTACTATTTGTCCTCTTTTCCTTCCTGTCAATACCATTCCAAGAGACTGGAGGATGAGTTTGAGAAGTACATGACAGCAAGTCGGATGATGACCATTTTTGGGGAATTGTCGCGGTACCGTCGACGCTACGACACATCGGATGAGGGCGCGAAAGGAGTATTTTGTGTTAAAGTATACCGCAGTTGGCGGGTTTTTGGGTCACTTGGACCATATGTTATGTAACAGTGAGTCAGGTATACCGCAGTTGGTGGGTTTTTGGGTCACTTGGACCATATGTTATGTAACAGTGAGTCAAGTATACCGCATTTGGCGGGTTTTTGGGTCACTTGGACCATATGTTATGTAATAGTGAGTCAATTGTACTGCGGTATGCGGGTTTTTGGGTCATTTGGACCAAGTCAGTTAGATATTTGGTCATTTGTCCATAGTGTCGGTTAGGAAGTCGTTTGTAAGTGGACAAATATTGAAATGGCGGAAGCCTATAAATAGATGAGAATTGTAAGTGTTAGAGACACAGATAGAGATGAGACAGAGAGAGTAGTTGACGAGCAAGAAGAAGGTGAATGTATACGGAGATCTATGTTTTTGCTTTTGGTATATGGCTGACAGTAATACAATGATGATGTTTTGGTATGATCTTTGTGCAATGTTGCGATATCTGAATGTTGTTATCCTTCCTTAAATACAATGTTTGCTTACTGCTGTTGTGATGATAAATGTTGCGATTAAGTAATATGTTATAATTCCATGTCGAATGCTTAAAGTTTTTGGTTAAGTACTGCAATAGAGCTAGTCCGCATAGCCACAACTCTCCTCCTCCCTCGGTGGAAACATGGTTCCGTCTGCTCTTCCTGGACTCCTCGGGTGAGACCTCATCTGCTCTACGGGTGTTGCTGGGTGGGCTCAAACCTGCCCGGGCCGGTGCCCAGGGAGATTGCGGTATGTGTCGATAGTGAGGCGAACCCCTGTCGACCAAGGTCTCGTTGGTCAACACTTATAATATCGACCAATGATAAAATAGTATCAACCACATCAACTTACAAATTAGAATGACTCGTCGGCTTATAAAGTTTGGACCATTCCACTATATTTTACAAACAATATTAACCATATTAAAATGGTCGCGCAAAGAACATATTGACTTCGACCGTTTCACCTAGTATCGACCAATTATCACCGACCAGATATAATATATATCCACGTTATGAAACATCTTGACCCAAAAAATATCAAAATTTAACTCTCAACGAAAAGGGAAAAATGGACCACTTGAAAGTCGACCACAAGATTAAAAAAAAAGGTACCAACCCGTAGAATGAAGTCGTCCACGATCAAATCCATGCATGTAAAGTAGTATTCGACACAGTTCATCGACGAGTCTCCAACCAGTCGAATACATATGATTAGAGTAACTTCCAACTTATCATTCACTGCTCGGTCCATGGGATAACCAACTTCTCAAGTCGGTTTCCAGTGCCGACTAGGTGCCTTCCAACTTCAACGAAATGATTGTCCAGGTGGACTGAATAGTGCATCGATGGTTGATCTTTGGCAATGCATTTTTATGAATTCAACTCTCCCAATCGATAGTTACCAGGAAATCAAACTACAAATCACCGCTATAGTTTGTAGGAGCACAACGATCTAATAGCAAAATTGTTGATGGAATTGTAGAAATTGAACACAACATTATTCAAATGAAAGCTTCGATGTACTCAGTTGACCCGGATGTACTCAATCGACCGATATTCGATAGAAAAAAATTCTCGTGGATGAGTTGGTTGACATATTTATATGCTAACGGATGCTCTCTTCAACGCTTAAACGATATTGGTTGTTGAACAACAGTCGGTGAAAAGTAGTTAGGGAATAGTCGACGAAGAACAAACCACAAGCATATATTGAGGATCACTTAAATAAATACAAAACACATTGTCGGATGACCGTTCTTCACCCAGTTGATCACCGTTTTAAGCTCCACTCCCATCGGGAA
Organism: Larix kaempferi; assembly: GCA_027924585.1. Lineage (NCBI taxonomy): Eukaryota > Viridiplantae > Streptophyta > Pinopsida > Pinales > Pinaceae > Larix > Larix kaempferi. Next base: position 4,495,903 of record BSBM01000504.1, read on the forward strand.
CAAACATTCTTGGTGCATTCAAAGGATTTGATTGTCACAACTTCGATCGGGTCGATGCTCACGTAGCGTCGATTTTATTGCAGTATTTATACATGTAGCAATATCCACGAATATTTCTACACGCAACAATATCCAGAGAGACTCTTCTACACACAGCAAATCCAGGAACATCCTTTAAGCTTTATATTGTGATCATCCTCACTATATCTTTGTCTTTTACAAGGGTTTCTCTTTCAGAGAGCAGCATCGGTATTTTTTTGCCCACGAGCAGAATTAAATCAGAGCATGCGCAATCATTGTTAATAATGCATCGATCAGGGTGCATCACCATTCATTTCCTTGCCTCCCTTTTTCTTGCAGGTTCTGATCGCTCCCATCAGCTTCTTTCTCTTTCATGCAGGAAAGTCTTCAACGACGCATCAACAATCGAGCAATGTTAGCATTTCTTTGATTTTTGTAGGGATTCTTTCTCCTCACGATCTTTTGCAGGTTCGATCCAGCTTCCATGCGCTGCTGTTGTCACCCATACCGCATGAAAGAGGCAACAACGCTAGATGTTGTATTCAAGCAGATAGTAAGCACATGCACACAGAGATAATCAATACAAGAGAGATGAGTCGAATGCATCCAACTGGTTATATCCATCTTGATGGTATTATTTATACATGTTACATGTGGTTGGAACGGTTGCACCTGCTCCAACGGATTCTTTAACTATACTATTACATAAGTAACTAATGACAATTAAGGATCCCGAAGGGTCCCCTCCAACAAAATGCTATCCCCAATGGGAGTTAGTGTTAGTACTTAGGTCTGCACCTAGGATTGTTTACATTTTTTAGCCTGATACCTTGAAACTCAAACTTATCCTATGGTCATTTCATGAATTTTTACTTTAGAAAAAAATCTTATCCTTTATGTTTTGTGCTTTAACATTATGTTTGTTGTGTGTTTATGTTTTCAATTTGATTATTAGTTAGTGAAACATGCTAAGATGGCACAATGTCTGCATGGATCTTGTTATTAGTTTTGTAGGTGCTTTTTCCTTAGTTAAAGATATGTACACTTTGGAAAAGTGAAATTCAGTTTCGGGACCAGAATTTCCTTGAAAAAGTAGCACTATAGAATGGTTTTGCAGCTGCGCTACCAAATTGATAGAGAATTGTACTACGAAACTGCCGGTAGGTGACTGTTTTAGTCATCATATTTGGGAACATATTCACACCAAAATGTAGGGAATCATTTGAAATGGTTAAAAACCCACTTCGGGAATGGGAAAATTTATAAAATTCTCCCTCAGTTTTTATACTTCTATCACGATTTGGGATCTACGAACAGAGTTTTGAAGCCTATTTTTGAGGATTTCGCCAGATTCAGTTTCCTGAAAATATGCCTAGTAAAGCATTTGAAAGGCCACCTCAGTATATCGATTTGGGATGATATCTTTTAATTTGAATTAGAAAACAAAATATGGAAGAGGACGTTTTCAGACCCATTATTTTTGGATCTTGATGATTATGTAATTTGCTAAAAAACTTTGAAAAAATTAAGAAGAAGGGGTTCTTCTTTTGAGGAGGAAGCAGAGGGTTCGATTTTGGAAAATCTAGTGAAGGGATTGTGGAATTTGTAAGATTAGTTTGAATACAAAATTATATGAATGTATGATATCATTTAGATTGTGAATTAAAATTGTGCCTCTTGTATGTTTACTATTGATTTTGTATTTTAATACAGAAATGTTATGCGTTGCATAATTAGATAGTTGCAGAACTAATACATTTACGTTGTGAATGTCTATTTCCTGTGATATATTCTCTATTTTCATTTATCCTTCTTGATTATAACGATGTTATATGATGGAATATTCTATAAATATGTGGAACATGTATTTTACCTTTTCATATGTTTACATCTCAGCTTTGTCTTAATGCTTGTGTTCACAGTTAGTTCATGGTTGTAAATCCTTTGAATTCATAGCTTATTTATGTTATTTATGTATTGTTAAAATAATCCACATAGACCTTATTCGTCTTTATATTTATCCAAACACTTACCAAAAAATTCAAAACCACAATTTATCACCAATCAATCAAGTTACTTAGCTTTTCCCTTAGCAGTCTGGGTGCAAACCTTAGGGATAACACCTGTGAAAAAATCAATATGTATTACTAATAAATTCACCTTGGCTTCAACTTCGCTCATTATATTTTTATTCGATATTAATTTATCTTCATTTGTTATTATGTTGGTCTTTTCAGTAGCCCCCAAAGTTTGCAATTGATTCTTGGTCCTGTTATTTAAAAAATTAATTACAATGCATGCAATATCAGGTTTTGCTTCCAGCTCTGATGAGGTCCTTTTGATATATGTTGTTGAGGTAGTTTCCATCTCTAGTTCATTTTGGATTAGATCAAAATGTTCCCAATGTGAAAGGATATCTTATGATATGTTATCCCACAATGTGTGTTTATCTCTTTTGATGGGTGATTCCCCAACAAGCCTCTACGACAGTGACCTCACCTCTTGTTGTAGCTCATCCTTATATTGATTCAGATGTTCTTTGATCTCTTATTTTTCCTTTATATCATTATTAAGTTTTGTAATCCCCTCTCTTTATCTTACAACCTTTTTCCCATATTTTCTACCTCCACCTACTTTGTGGCCAAGTCCATCAGACATTTCCTACTCCTTTAGTGGATTGCGGGGTGTATTTGGTACTGATTGTAGTTTTTTCCAAATCTAACCTTGACACTTGAAGTTCAATATCAGTTACTCTATCCCTGTATTTATCCATGGAGGATTTTTATTACATCATTTTCTTGTATATCTTCTCATTTTCCTCCTACAACACCACTAGCTCAGGGGTATGTACATGTTCAACATAATGAAACTTAAATTTCATTTTTAGCACCAGAATTTCATTGTCTTTCTATTGAATCAATGATTGAACGGGGGTCGGGTCATTTGGGTTGGCCCCCAGTGTAACAATATTCTAATCCATCTCTTTAATTGTTAGTTTTTTTTCCCTGGTGGCCACCTTCTCTAACTTTATTTGTTTCACAATATTTGCACCATTGATTGCATTTTTCTGAAATTGGCAGAGGATTGGAGGACATCCTTGCATAAAGATTCCTCGATTTCCTGTAAAAATAAAATCTGTCAACAGGGTTGATTTCATCAAATTTGATTTTTATTTTTTGTTTCTTTATAATCATCATATGTATTCTCCATTGGGATATCTGGCTCTAGAATTTCCATTTTAAAAGTTCCATCTTTGTGGTCTACTACTAATAACAGCTTATTTTGACTCATGTCTATCTAATTCTTTGGATATCTATCCCTCATAATATCAATGTTATGTCTCTTGATGTCCATGAAATGGGAAAACATATTAGACTAATTTTGAGAATCCCAAGTTGATGATGAATTGGGTTGTGTCTCAAATGTGGCCATAACTTCTAAGGGGAGATGTTCTATTGTTACCATAGGTAGTTTTGAGGCTTCTCTAGATTGACTGGAGACTTTCTCTAACCCACTGTCTTCAGTCTCTATGGCATATATTGTGGTTTTCTTTCTATCCTCTTCTCCTTATGCTCTGGCCCTTTTGTTGATGTGTTATGTTTTAGGATCATCTATATCCATGTATGTATGTTTCTCTAATATAGTCCTTTTATCTCCTAATTCATGTTTTTGTGAAGGACCAATTTGTTTTGGATCCCTACTTTCATAGTTTTCCCTTGTGTATATTTTCTGTTATTAGTCCAAAAAATCTTGATCACCTACTCCCAAGTGTCCAGGTTGACTATATTTTCCAATTCCATGTTGGTCTAATGACTGTAGGAAAATTTATTATTCTCTTTCCTTTTCTTGGATATAATTTGGTGGGGGTCATAAGCCCATTTTTCTCCTTTAGACAGACCCAACTTCTTTAACATATATTCCACTTGGACCAGGTCATTCTGAGTCCTGATTATGAAGGGGGGCACTTCTTTGGGCAACTTAAATGTGATATGATGTCTAAATTTTACAAAGTGTAGATGGTCATAGATTAAACGTTTCCTTATGCACTCCATTGCAAAGATACTTGTGGTAAGGAATGTTGGAAGTGGATAAGGATCATCCTAAAACCAATATTAAACCCTTAACATAGTATGATATTCATATGCAAACCATTCTCCCAACCTTGTATTGTGGTTTAGATGTAACATATCTTTATAATATGGAAATATCTCCGGGGGTATGCAACAAGAAATATACTATATTCATAAATTGATTTACAAATGGAGAGAAACCTTGATTTCTTGGCCATTTGATAACAACACTTTTCCAATCATATATAAGTATTTGAACCCCTACACTATATTTTGTCTTCAACTGTAAAGCCTCAAAATAATGAGCATTGGGATTTAGTACTAGGTACATCAGATAGGATTAGTACCTGAAATATTTGACACTTTGAAATTTCTCAGTCTATGTGGATATTATCATCTAGGTATTGACAACAACAACAAAAATTAGTCAACATTTGGCCACTTGGAGGATTTAAGGCTACCATTAACCCTATAAAGGTGTCATCTACAACCTTGTCATGGTCATAACCCAAGATCTGGCACATCAAGGAAATTGCCTTTCTAGAATTGTTAGAAAATATGGAGGATTTAAATGGAGCATGGTTTGATGGTAGTGGAGAATATTTGCTTAGGTAGATTTTTATTATTTGATTCTTGTTTTCTTGGATATAGGCCTGGTAGATTGAGGCCAATGCATCATCATGTAGTTGAAGTAATCCTGGTTGGTCAAGGAAACACAACATTTGGGATATGGCTTCCTTGGAGATAATACATATAGCTCTAGTTCCATCCAAATACATGATGGATCTCTTCTCAGCATATAAATTAGCAACATACCAAGTCACAAATTCAAGAAAATGATACATTTGTGAGCAAGCAAATTTAGATAGGTTCAATTCCCATAAATGGGAAAAGTCATGTCCATTGGAAAAATTGGTTTGGGCTTCTTTAATAAGATGATAAATATTAGGAACATACAAGGAGGTGTAAAATATTTTCCCTTCCATGTCACCTAGGTGCTCTTCCTTAGGATTAGTTTTAGCTTTGGGAAATGGTGGGTTAGGGTTGAATGCGGAGGAAATTTTAACATTTATTTTATTGCAAAGAAATGATAGGTATATCGAGGGTGAAAAAACGGTCATACTTGCCCATCCAAAATATATATTTTGGAGGTTGAATGGTGTGCAAGATAGTTCATGCGTTGGTAGAGTCAGCCGAAATAACTGCTCGTCAGATGTAGCAAATAAGCACTTTTTTTGCCCTTTTTCATATTATTCAATTCATATTTCAAGAAGAGACATTGATATTTCACACTAAATTTGTAATGACGTCCCAATGATGTCATATGGGCCCATCTCACCATGTGCCACCCTTGGGTTGGTACATGTGGCGTGTGCATGGTGCCATGGTGCTGATGCGTATATGAAGCCTTGATAGTTTGAGTGTACCTTCTTATTCCCTCGGAGGGAACCTTTTCTATCCAGGTGGCGCGTTGGTGGAGGATTTTGTGGGTGCCGGTTGTTGGAGAGTAGGCGGTGTCACCTCGAACAAAGGTGGTTTTATAAATATACCATTTCAAGTCGTTAATGATCATCAATCGTTAATGATCATGCACTTTGTGGGTGCATTGTGGAAGTGAGCCATTGCTCAAGGGTATTTTGTGGGAGATATGATTGACGCACATTTTAGCACCAATTGGTTTCTTATCCATGCAACTATGACCATTATTACAATAGAGTTTGGGTGTATTACAGGCATTAAAGACATCAATTAGGGCCACCATTCCCTCATCCACTTCCTCGTCGGTTTCCTAGCCCATAATAATAGTGAATGCAATGATAATTTCTTGAGCCTAGGATGCAAAAAATTTCAACCTCCAATGAACATGAGGAATTTCCTCCTTCCCCTGATTATATTTAAGCTGGGAAAAAATGGAAAACACATTCTCTAACCCACAATGGTTTTCCACAATTCGAGCTTAGGAGGGTGGATTAGGCTTGTTAACGGCTTCGAGGAAAAATATACACAACAAACATGAACAATTCTTAGTAAAAATGATCAAAGGAATGAATTGGTATTTACGTGGCAGGATATTACCAACATCTTCATTGGATATTAGGGTGGTGTCATCGGTCTATCTGATCTAGTTGTATGAAAAATCACATTGTTTAATTCTTGAGATATCGATAGGAAAAGTACTAGAATCTGTAAATTCTGGTGGTATATTTGGCAGGATATTTTCCTTTCTGGTGAATATTAGATTCTCTTTTAAATCTCCAATTATTACTTTTGGAGGCGGAGAAAGATCCCTAGCGTGAATGGTTAGGATTTCCTGACATGGGATGTGGTTGAATCGATCTAGATCATTGATGTGGTCTATAACCTTTAGATCTCCCGTGTGATCACAATAGTGCAAATGGTCCTAATGGAATGTTGGAAAAGGTGACTGGTCAATCTAATCTGTTCACACAATGTATCCCCTTTCTATACCTCTTGTACTTACTCTATCATGAATGGCCCCAATGGAATACTGAAAAGGTTCTTGATTAATCTGATCCATTCACGAGGATGTCCCTTTGTTATATCATGTGTCATTTCCTTAGCGTGAATGACTATGATTAAACCTTATCAACTTCCCTGATTTATCATAGTTGTTTGTGCATACCTCATCTCTTTTATCATGTGTCTTAATTTATGTGTGCAAATGGTTGTGATCAAATTCCATCAACTTATTCAATCTATCTTGACCACCCACGCATGCCTTACCTTATATTACCATTATCACCATTATTTGTTTTCAAACTTATGAAGGTATTATGATCAATTGTTTATTTCCAACTCTTTTTTTCTTTGTGGAACTCACCAAACCAAAGAAAGGAGAGGAAGGTCAACAACACTATTGCCAAAATTAACAATCAATTGGCATTGCAAGGAAAGTTGTTCAGTTCACATTCAATATCTTAAAGGATCATACACTCTTTCTAATGGTTTAATAGTTTGAGTTAAGATAAGAAGGAACATTGGCTCTTTCTCACACTTTAGTAATTCAAGGAGAAGAGGAAAGAGCATTGAATATTGTTTATTGCACTTTTGTGATTTGAATGAGCATAAGAAGTATTGGCCATTTCTTACATTTTTTTCCATTTGAATGAACAGGAGAAGGATAAATTTATATTTCCCAAGCTTTAATAATTCAAGGGGGGAGGATCATAATCGCTTCCTCTTTGTAAGGAGAACCTACTGCTTCTCAAGAATTGGTAATCTAAAGGATGAATAGAAGGACAATCAAATCTTCCTAGAAGGTGATTCGAAGGTGGAGGAGAAGGAGTGTCAGATCTTTTTCATGCTTAGTATATCAAGTGAGGAGGAGAAAGAGTGTGAAACCTTTTCATAATTTTTTCATTGGAGTGATGAGGATAAGGAGAATTGGCCCCTTTTAGACACAAATGACATTTGATTGAGTAGGAGAAAAATCCTGTAGCCCTTATAACACCTTATAAATACAAGGGATGAAGAGGAGCATGATCCTTTTCTCACACTTTTGTAAATTGAGGTGGAAGGAGAAGGAGCATTGGCCCTTTCTCACACTCTAAAATTTAAAGAATTAGGAGAAGGAGCATTTGACTCTTTCATGAGATTTATTATTTCAAGGGAGGGGGAGAAGGATCATCAACTCTTTCTCAGGGTTTCGTAATTTGATGGAGTAAGAGGAGTATTGGCTCTTGCTCACACTTTCATAATCCAAGGAGAAAGAGAAAGAGCATTGACCCATTCTTGCACTTTTGTGATTTGAAACAATAAGTATCATTGGCCCTCTCTTACATCTCTTCCGTTTGAGTGAGTATGAGCAGAGTTCCATTCTCACGCCTTATCAACTTGAGGGATAAATATAAGGAGCATGTTCATTTTCTCACACATTTGTACATTAAGGTAGAAGGAGCATTGGTCATTTCTCACATTTACGAGTAATTTGAAGAATGAGGAATTCATTTATCATAGTTTAATAATTTGACTAAGGATGATAAGGAGCACCGACTCTTTCTCAAGGTTTGTTAATTCAAGGGGGGGGAGGAGCATCACATCTTTGCCAAGATTTAGTAATTTGAGGGATGAGGGGAATGACCATGCATTTTAACTAAATATTTACTAATACAAAGGATAAGTATAAGGACATTCGAATATTCCTACACTTGGTTAATTCAAGGGAGGAGGAGAAGTAGCATTGACTCTTTCTCACACTTATGTAATTCAAGTGAGGAGGATAAAGAGCACAACCCTTTTACACACCTTTATAATTGGAGTTGTAATTTCCCTCACCCTTGATCCCTATTATTGTAATTGAATGAAATCGATGTAAACGTATTTATGTACAAGTTCATGGCATGGATATCAAGTCCAAGGCCCTCCCAGTGAATGTTGTAGCATAATTTTTTATTTCATAAGCATAACCGTGCGCTAGCTAAAGCATAGTGACATCATGTATGTGATGTAAATGGAAAATGTACCTAATTTATGGATGACGCTAATTCATTAATTATTTTGAATGGGTATTGTTCTATCTTGTTAGGAGTTAAATGAAAATTATTATACCCCATAACCCAACTAGTTACTGAGGGTAACAAGTACATTACAAGTGGTATCAAAGATGAGCTTCAACACCGTACCCTTTAGATGGTTCAATAATTGTAGTAAGCATAAGTAACGAAGTGGTGACCGTAGAAGTTCCTCCTCCTCACCTTGATTCATTTACAAACATACTTTGAAAGAAATATTGTAGGCTGATATTTAAGCTTTTTATTATCATCACTAATGAATGTGGGAGGCAATGATAACAGGTTGCGATACAAGTTGAGATGAGGTTACCTGCCAATTAAAGAAACTTCCGAGGGAAGGAATACAATCTTAATTATATTTATTTATCCATGTTATTAATTCGTGTTGTATGATGAACTAAATATAAATGTGTTTTGTGGTAAGAAATGCATAGAAATAGGAAATAATGTGTTCACGGTGTTAGCATGATGTGTTTAATAATGGTATATCGATGTAACCAAATGCATATAGGTGTCCCTACACATGTAAAATCTTGTAATGTTTCATAATCAATTAGTGGTGATGATATAATCACAAATTTGATGAATTTAAAAATTGAAAACTAACATGATTGTTTCTCCTCTATGTGATAGAGAAAGAGGTACTAAGAACAACAACGTAGGTATGAGCCGAAGTATAATCCTGCTAAAGGGATTAGTTACATGTTCATTTTAGCCATGATTTGATATCTTGATAACAATATGTATGCCATTGAATGCATTGTGTTAATGATGCTCGAGAGAGTTATATTGAAGTATTAAACCTTACGGTGATAATGAATTCCATCCATATAACAAGCCATGATTAGGATACGTGATTATTGTAAATTGTTGTACCTTGTTAAATATAAAGCAATAACCAAACAATGTCAGATGTGATGAAAAGTGTGTGTGAATGTATGCATACTAACACATGTGTAATATTGCATTAATATTTTGCATGTCAATATGTTTTATTTTCACTACAAATCATTTTTTGAAGTGACCATGATGATGATATTTCTTTGTAAGTTTTATTGTATGCATTTGAGAGGAGCATGCATGAGTAGTCGTGTGTACATGACTACCTAAAACATTATCAAGAGGGAGAAATGCTAAATGTTGGAAAGTGAAAGGGAATTGGTTATGGAAATATCAATAAGGACATAATGAGAACCAAGGTCCCATGGTTGCGAGAATAAAAGACCTCATACTTGTGAATTATGGTTTATGTAAGAAACATTACTGCAAAGAGAAGTGCAAGAATAAATAAATAAATAAAAACCCTAACCCTACTAACTTAAGCTAAAGTTAACTTATAAAAAATAACTCATTAACAAAGGCGTGAGAAGTGAATATGTATGAGATCCCCCTAGCAAGCTAATTCCCAATGAACGGACTATGGGGATGCTCGATTTGTAATACTTTTGGTTATAATTATATTTTCACACATGAACATCATGAGGACTTGCGCAAAAGCGGGGGAATCAATGAAGAAAATAACCTCTTGTGTTGAGTGTCCATGAAAGGAATTTCCTTAGCTTGATGCAGTACCTGGATTACTGTTAGCACTTGGGTGTTGTTTATTTTGGAACTTGGTGTGTTGGTGTGTAACACTTGGTGTGTTTCTTGATGCAAAAACACCTTGAATAGCAATGGAAGTAGGTTCCATTGAGAGATGTAAAAATATAATTAAGGGTATCGTCCTCGTGTTGGGTGCATCATGTACGATATGAACACAATGTGTGTTAATGTAACAGAACTTCCAAGGGAAGTAAAGGCTCCTACATGTACACTTAAGAAGTTCTTAGAAGAAGTAAAAACATACAACATGTCTGTGTTTGATATTATTTGGATAAATTTAATTTAATGGCATGGCGTGCGCGCACAAGCACACACACACACACATTATCATTTAATATATGCTTGCTTAGTTTTGTGCTCATGATATGTACACATCTTATGCCTTCAACAAATATTGCAAGTTTAATCCAAAACGAATGTGATGATAGGCTAATATTCCTTGGGGTTGTTCACCCAGAAATGAATATTATGTTATGTGCAATATAACTTGTTTATTGAGCACAATAGATTAAAAACTTTAAGGGTAAAGTCGATTGTAAGGAAATTGTTGCTAGAAGGAAGAAACAAAAGGATGAAAGTAAATTCATTCAAGGAAAACTATGAAAGAAAATTACTTATATTTGTTATGTCTTCCTCCTTGATTTAAAGATAATTATATGATCCACTTGGGCGTTGGAGAAACCTTGTATTTGGTTGTTGCAGGGAATAGGTGTGGTTGGATGCAAAAATCCTTAAAGACCTCTCAATAAAGTGTCATACATGTGGTTGTCTTGGAAAGTCCATAGGAGCAACAAGAATATAAAAAAATAAAAGCTGTTGTTGTGTGTAGGTAGATGAAAGTCAAGTTTGAAAGAATGAAAACATTGAAGATGATGTTATTCTAAGGGGGAGTGGATGTAATATCCCTCACTCTTGAACCCTATTATTGTAATTGAATGAAAGTGGCATAAATTTATTTATGTAATAGATCATGGTGTGGATCTCAAGGCCAAGGCCCCGCGAGTGAACATTGTAGAATTTTGATTTCATAAGTATAACCATGCAGTAGCTAAAGCATGGTTGTTATAGGTCAAATATACACTTCTTCGTCTGTGATCACATTGCTCTGTCGATCACACAAAAGGACATTATGGATTGAAGAGCTAGGTTGACCTAGATGACTTACTGGTGGAACTACACTCTTCAGCTGAAAATATTACTTTGTCTACTGATTTCATGACATGTGCGCTACTCTTTGCATAGTAAGCCAACATTCTTCACCAACATGTGTGCTGCTTTACTCAAGGAAAACCAACGCACACCTTAAAAAATGTTGCAAACGCTTGTTGCAAAGTACAAGAGTTGCATACTCTGTGTTACTCTGGTTGTATGAAACCCGCGCACATCTTAAGATGAAGTCAAAAAATATATTAATATTATGAATTGGGATTAGTTGAATTTGGTCTTGCAACTTTCCCAACCTCCCAATTCAACCACCTCTCGATTCCAACTGCCTACCTTGTCCCATAAATACAAGGAGGATCCATGAGAGAGGGACCTAGAAATAATGCTTTAAGTGTTGTTACGCTGGAGAAATTCTTAAGTCATTGTGAAGAGAAGGAGCCCAGGACTCGGTTGTAGAAGCATCTTGACCAATCAAGTATATTTGTACTGATTCATGTTTCTTTGACAATAAAAAGGTGGAAATACCCTTCTTGTCCCAAATTGAATGTCTATTAGATTGAATGTTCATTTGGTTTAATATCTGATTGTAGTTGATGTCTAATTGTTTTCAATTTCATCATAATTATTGCAGTCAAGATACACTGAGGAAGGTTTACTTTGTGTTGCAGGTTCATCATAGCAAAAGATCAAGCGGAAGACCAAGCGAAAGCTAGGACCAGCCATCGATAAAAGGTACATCTTTCGATATCTCGATCTCTTTCCATTTGTAAGAACTAAATGCAATACAATGAATGTATTTACCTGACACCCTTCCCAAGTTGGTAGTGTCTTCTCCTCACTATAAGGTATTTTTCGTGCACAACAGACTAGTGACTCCGTTGGGGAGTAACCGGTAGTTTTTCTGCTCTAGGAGACCTTGTTAGGTTTTCTTCCAGTTCGTTTTCAGTCTTTTTGATTCTCTGAGAGATCTTATAGATCATTGTTATCTATTATTTCTATCTTGATTCATCTCAGTCCACTTTTGCAAATCCTTTTTGTTTACTTTTGAGACCTGTGCGCTGGTTTACTCTACTTACAGTAGCGCATTTTATCTAATGAACGCTGCTTTGTCCACTACACAATAACGCATCTTTCCTAATGTGCGTTGGTTTCTATACTGCACAGTAGTGCATTTTCCTGTAGTTTCTAGTTCTCTGTTAGGGTTTGATTTCCAGTTGTTTGGTTTCAATTCTAGCCTTTTGCTTTGCTTCCCCAACTGACCCCTGAGACTTGTATGTCTCTTTTGAGTCTTGTTAGCCTCTCTGAAGTCCTTTAGTTCACCTTTGCTTGCTTGAGTACTTGTTTAAGTGTCTTCACTGCTTTCTAGCCCTTTTTGAAGGTTGTGCACTGCTCTCTTTTAGACATGGCTGCATACTTTTTCCCTAGATGCTTGTTGCAGTCATATAGACATGCGTTCTTAACGTTTGTTGTCTATGGAAACAGTAGCACGCTTTCACTGTGTCTTATCCTTTCCATTAGGGTTCGACCCCAATTTTGAGTTCTTAGGGTGACTTTGAAAGGTTGCTTGGTTTAGATACTTTCTGATTATCTTTTCAGTTTCAGTCCAAGTGAGTTAAAGCTTTCTATTTAACTTTCCTTTTGAGTCTATGTGTTGGTAGGGTCACTTTTTGGTTTGCTTGCCTACTCCTTTGATTGGCTAGTGTTTTCTTAGGGTTTTGGTGCTTAGGAGCAGCCTTTGAGGTCTTCCTTTCCATTACAAGAATTTATTTTCCTTGCTTCTTTTACACTTCGTTCCAAGATTAGATTTTTTTCCATGGAAACAACTCGGTGGGTCGAGTCTTTCTCAAGTCTCTTGATTTTTTTTTGAGCCATTAGGTGTTTGTCTTACTCACACTTTACGTTAGCTCTTACTTGCTCCTTTCCAAGTTATTTTTCTTTTACAATTATCAGAAAATACAAAAAGTGAATTTGGTAGCTTAGTAGTAAGATTCATCATTGTTGAAGTAGCATAGTTTGCTTTGCTTTGAAATTTTAAAAGAAAATACAAAAAGAAAATTGATTTAGGATTACCTAGTTTCAATTTTTGAAATAATATAAATGAAAAGAAAAAGAGTCTTTTGTGAATTTGAAAGCATTACTTTACACGCACTTTACTTTCTGTCGAAACCATTCCACACACTACACTACAACCTTTGAGTAAAAAGTAGCCCTTAAAAAGAAATCTTAATAAAATTAACTAGCAACAGTTTTCTTTTTAGGTATACACATCATCAACTAGCTTAGGATAGAATTTCGGGTTTAAATCACCTTAAACCACCTGAAATCGGCTTCATTACTCAACAATCGTAGTACAACTATCTATTAGGTAAATCCGCCTCTATCAAAGTTTCCTGGGAATGCTCTACTCAAACCAGAGTTGAGCACGAGGCCGTGGGCGATTGGAATTGTTGAGGATATCCCCTCACTTTCCTCTCAACCATAAACCAGAGTTGACTCGTGTGTGGGGGTCCTTTCAGACTTCGGGCTTTGCTACCCTGCCCATGTGTTTCGACTAGGCTGACAACTGTTCCCCCAGGTTCTTTCGTATTGGTGGTATCCTTAGTATCATACCTTTAGGGATCTACACAGGTAGAGTGGGCGGATATTCCCACTTCACCTCGGACAGACATGGAAGGTAACCCTTTGGAAGTAATCCCGTGAGGGCGGTTTGGTGATTGAAACACTTGCACCCAGAGGACCTCCATTGGATGCCACGTAACTGATCGTTGATACTCTATTAATCTGTTATGGGCCCTCATCATCCCAGACTTACTTCTGAGAGTATTTTCCTTGTATTGCTTGGTTTGATCTCTTAGGAATTTTTAGTGGTATGTTGTTTGCTCCTTAGTCGTAATGGCCACTAGGTTTTGTACTTAGTTTATTTTTTATATAGTTGTGGAGGACCAACATCTTAGTCGGTCTCAGAGGTTGCAAAACCGTCCCCCACTCATTGTGGAGCCTCCACCGCCACCACGACGCCAGAGGACAGATTCCCTTGGTTCTTTTGAACTTACGGGTGAAACAGAAATACTTGGAGAACCACAGCCCAGAACCCCAGATCAACAGGTCTTTGATACTATTGAGGTTGAGGACCTAAATTCTAGAGAGTTTAGTACTCCTTCCAACCCTCCTCTTACTGGATCCAATGATCCACTTCTAGTACCTGTTGGCTTTCAACAACCTGAGTAAAGTGCGTACTTGTTTACACCTGTTTATACCATGGTTAACCCAGAAGATGAGCAGGGAGTTCCTCAAACTCCCACAACTTCTATGGCTACCAGGATTGTTAATCCTACTTTCACAAACACTGCAACACCGAGTTCATCGCAGACTACTTCTGCTTCAACTCCATCCTTTAGTTTTAATGCGGGTACTCTAGGCATGCAGAACTTACAAGCTTCGACATCTGCCTCAGTTTCTACCCCTACTTTTGGACCCAATAATGTCCCTTTGACAGGGGCACCTGCAGTGAATTTTACTCAGCCTCCTGTTACACAACAGTTTCAGGGTGTAACTCAAACTATTTCTTCCACTTCCGCAGTAGGATCGATCCCTTCTGCATCTATTCCTGTTATGGGTACGATGACGGCACCGTCTGTTACTACTACGCCTGGCTTTAACCCCTATGCAGGTTACAATGTTAATCCATCAAATATACCTGCAGGGAGTATCCCTTTCTCTTTGTTTGCTGGAGGAGGGGGTAATATTATTAATCCACAATTTGGTGGGGTTAACTCCCAGCCGCAATAGACTACTGCCCCGGGAAATAATCCTCTTTATTACGGGTGGAACAATTTTAATGCATTCACTTCACAACCGATGGTTGGGGGAAACCCCAACCAATAGTACGTGAACTAGGTGGTGGGTAATACCCAATACCAGGTTCTTGTCTACCAAATTCCATCAGCTCAACCTCGTTTACCATTTCTGGCAACTTTAAACTTTCCAAATCTTTCAAAACTCACAAACAACCCCATGCACCATGATCCTACATGGCCACCTATTCCCACTAAGTTTCCCTCAGACATACCACAGTTTGAAGGTAAGACTGGTGAGGATCCCGGTGACCATGTCACAACTTTTCATCTCTAGTGTTCCTCAAATTCACTGAATGATGATTCCATCAGGTTGAGGCTCTTTCAAAGATCCTTGACAAGTGTCACAGCCAAATGGTATATTGAATTTCCTACAACTGCCTATGGCACCTTTCGGGATCTTGCTATTGTTTTCCTGAACCACTTTCAACTTCCTGTCTGGTACGATGCCGGCACAGACTTTCTGTCGACATTTCGATAGAACAAAGCCACTCATCTATCTGATCACATTCAGGAGTGGCGAAGGAGAAAGAGTCTCATTAAATCCAATATTCCTCCATCATTTTTATTAGAGTGGTATCTTAAATCACTCCTTCCTTATATTAAAAAGGAAGTTGCAACTTCAGGGGTGTCCTCCGAAGAGGAAGCCATTTTGAGAACCCAACAACTTGACTTGGTATATGCTCAGTCTGGGCTCTTATACGAGATTTTTCTTGATGCGCCAAGGTCTAACATAGACTTAGGTAAACCTAAACCTAGACCACATGGTGGCATTGTGGGTTTAGTCGACTCTGCAGCGTTTGATGCCTTAACAAAGCAGGTTCACGCCTTGTCAGTCAAACAGTCTGTTGCAGAAGCAACTTTCATTGCATCCTCCCCTTCCACAACTTAATCTGTACAACAGGTACAGACAAACCAAAAGGGCCCTCGGCAGCCCAACAACAAAATAAAGGGCAAGAAAGGGGAGGGAAACCAACAAAATCCCAAGAATACGCAAAATGCCGAGGAGGGTAAAAAGGAAAAAAGGAAGGTCAAGTTCCCTTGCAAGTAATGTCAAGAGGACCACCTTACCCATCAATGCCCTCTAATGGAAGAATCCCAGAATCTAATCCATGAAAAGAAAGTTGTTGTCTTAAAAGACCCTTTCCCTCACGGACAGAGTTCAACTTCTGACAGCTCTGGTGCTAGGGGCACTACTCATGCCAACTCAGTTGATCAGTCATTCATTAATATGGTTAATTCATATGCTCTTTTGCAAACTTGAGCTAGAAATTATACCCCGGACCCGCAGTAGAAGGATGTTCCTGAGTCATCTACCCCTATCCACATCGAGAGACCGGTGGATCTGCTGTCGAAGATTCTGAAAGGTGTATTCAAATGGGCTATGCACAACCCCAACGCAAGGGTTGCTTCCAACTACAATGTAGTGGAGGATTTATCCCAAACCCCTTATGCCATGTCCACTTTGGAGGTACTGCAAAGTTGTCCATTACAACACAGTGCACTCCTCGCAGCGATTGGAAGTGTAGATTCATCCAACATGCTTACCCATTTTGATATGAAAGATATCAAGTTTCGGTTGTTGTACCACGTCGCTCTTCAGACAGAGGTCGTCCATGGTCCCATGACCATTAGACGAGATTTGTAGATGAGGGCGTGTCCACGTGCATAATGTATATTTCTTGTTGGAATGCTTTAGCTGAACCTGAGTTAGCCCCCTCGACTACAGTACTTACCTCCTTTGATGGAAGATATTTCCGTCCACACGGAGTCTTACCATCATTTGATGTTGAACTTGCGGGAAAACTAGTATTGGTAGAGGTTGAAGTTCTAGATGCTCCGCTCGATTATAACTTTCTGTTAAGTAGGAGTTGGACATATGCCATGCAGGCAGTGTCGTCAGATGTTTTCCAGATAATAATGTTCCCTCATGAAGGCAAGATCGTCACAGTCGATCAACCTTTTTTTTCTCGGAAAACCAACCAGACTTCATCGGATTCAACAATCCCGTTGGTTGATCAGTCCTTCCTAGTTACTGAGAGTTTGGGAGCAGGTCTCTATGGGTCATTAATAGGCACTTTTGACCTACCTTCTCCCCTTCATTTTATTGGTTCTCAAGAATGTTCTTCATCCAATATTTCCATGGTCAGTTCAACGACTGATCCCTGGATTCTCCCAACTGAATCAGAACCAGTTGTGCCTTTATTTGTTGCAGAGGTGGCTTACTTAGATTCACAACATGCTACAATAGAACATATCGTTACTCCATTGGTCTCTACTGGGTCAGATATGGACTATGCTCCTACATGGTCAGTGGACTCTATCCACTCTTTTGATTGTCTAGACACTGTTTTACCCTCTGATGAGGTGATTTTGGAAGCTATGATAGGCCTGGACCACCGTTGGGAACACATGCACCACAGGTCCTATTTTCTTCCCGAACTAGACAGGATAGACCTGGTGGAAGTGTTGATTTGGCCTCTATCCCTTCTACTTCAAAAGTTGTTTATGCCGAAGGGAATATGGAAAATATATCGAAGACCATTCCGATCAACATTTCCATCAAACCTGGGGTCGTGGAAAATATTTTCATTGGAGCAGACTGTTCTCCCGAGGAGATCATTTTGTATACCAATCTCTTTAAATAATTCCACGACATCTTTTCCTGGTCATACGAGGAGATTCCAGGCATTGAACCCGCCATTGTTGAGCACATCATCACAACGTATCCCAACGCTAAGCCTGTGAGATAGAAGCTCCGTCTAGTTAACCCTCAAAAAGCTGTTGCCATCAAGGTAGAGGTAGAAAATTTTCTCAAAGTTGGATTTATCTATCTGATAGATATGACGGAATGGGTTTCAAATCCTATTTCGGTAGACAAGAAGCAAGGCACCATTAGAGTCTGCACTGACTTCCGGGACCTAAATAAAGCTTGTTCGAAAGACAATTACCCCACGCCATTCATAGAACAGATCATTGACGCATGTGCGGGCCATGAGATATTCTCATTCATGGATGGGTTTTCAGGATATAATCATATACATATCAAACCTGAAGACCAACACAAGACAACTTGTATTTGTCCTTGGGGCACCTTTTCCTATCGGAAGATGCCTTTCGGTTTGAAAAATGCTAGAGCTACTTTCCAGGGAGCAATGAATTTTGATTTTCATGACATCAAGCATGTGGTCGAACCTTACCTTGATGATCTCCCAGCACAATCTCAGAAGAGACGGGACCATCCTGATCATTTAAGACTCATGTTTGAAAGGTGCATATACTACAAGATTCGATTGAATCCCAGCAAATGTGTATTCTGCATTGAATTTGGACGACTACTGGGTTTCATAGTATCCAGTCATGGCATAATGGTGGACCCATTGAAAGTTGAGGCGATTGTAAATCTGCCTCCTGCTCGAACCCTGAGACAACTTCAAAGTCTGTAGGGCATGTCCAACTTCTTGAGACGCTTTATCATTAACTATGCCAAAATTACAAAAGGTTTCATGAGACTGCTTAAACAAGACACCTACTTTTTGTGGGACGAGGCTACTCAAGCATCATTTGAGGCTTTGAAAAAGGCTTTACTGTCATCCCCCTTTTTAAGTCCTCCAGACTACACAAAGTATTTCCTCTTGTACCTGGATGCATCCGTATACACAATAGGTATAGTACTAGTTTGGGAGGATGGCATGCTCTAGGAGAATATCATTTATTATCTGTCGTGTGCTCTGATAGCTCCTGAGATCAAGTATTCTCACGTAGAGAAGTTGGCATTGGCTACTATCTATGCGGTCCAGGGGCTACGTCACTACATATTATTGCGTACCACCACTATGGTTGCGGAGGTCAATCCTTTCCAATATTTTCTCACCCAATGAATAATCGGGGGGGAATTTAACAAATGGATTGTCATCTTGCAAGAATTTGACTTGGTTTTTCAGTCTGATAAGTCAAAGACATCATTGGTGTTCGCCGAACTGATTTTAGAGTTTCCTAGTGACATAGTACACATTGAGGAAGAATCATCATTCCCGGATGAACATATCTTTCTCATTGCATCCTCTGACCCATGGTATGGGGATATCCTAGTATATCTCCAGACTTTGAGGTGTCCCACCACTTTCTCTAAGGATGAACGACGTAAGCTTAAGAGCCATGCGAAGAATTACCTCATCATTTCTGACACTTTGTACAGACGTGGGGTAGATTCCATCTTACACCGTTGTTTAACCTTGGAGGAAGCAGAATCAATATTGAATGATGCCCACAGTGGAGCTTGTGGGGGTCATCTTTCTGGATTGGAAACAACCCAGAAAATACTGCGTGGCGGTTATTTTTGGCCCACAATATTCAAAGATTGTGTGGAAGCTGTGAAACGCTGCCAGAGATGTCAGTTTTTCACCAGGAAGATGCGAGCACACCCAACTCCTCTCCATCCTGTATAATAGCAGGCCCCTTCACCAAATGGGGGGTTGATTTTATGAATTGTAATCCAGTTTCGGCTGGAGGCCATCATCATATAATTGTTGTCGTCGACTACTTCACCAAGTGGGCCGAGGAAATGCCTACTATTAAGGCGGATGGAGAAACAGACGCTTATTTCATTTTCAACCAGATCATTGCAAGATTTGGTATACCCAAAGAGATCGTGACTAATCACGGTCGTCATTTTCAGAACAGCATGATGACCGATTTGTACACCATGTTAGGTTTTCGACAGGAGCATTCATCTTCGTTTTACCCGCAGGAAAATGGTCAAGTCGAAGCAGTCAATAAAACTTTGAAGACTATCTTACAAAGGACTGTTAATGCCAGTAGAACTAACTAGAACATTATGTTGTATCTTGCTCTTTGGGCCTACCGAGTCAATGTAAAGACTGCTACCGGGTTCTCTCCCTTCCAATTGGTACATGGGATAGAGGCAGTCATTTCGGTTGAGTGTGAGATTCCTTCATTAAAGTTGGCTATCCAACTTTTACCTGACACTTCAGCCTTGGAAGAACGTTTGCTGCATTTAGAACATCTGGATGATCAGTGCCACGACGCTCTCACAGCAAACGAAGCGCATAAGAACCGAGTCAAGGGAGAGTACGATAAGTCTGTCAAGCCTAGGGTATTTCTCGAAGGAGACCTTGTTCTGCTCTGGGATCAGGACAAGGAACCTTTAGGGGCTGTCAAGTTTAATTCCATGTGGTTCGGTCCCTACATAGTTTCTAAGGTGTTGAAGAAAGGTGCATACGAGTTAACATACTATGAAGGTAATAAGTTGTCAAAGCCTAGAAATGGGCTCTACCTGAAGAAGTACTACGCTTAGGCATCTATGCTTTTTCATGTATTATAGTTGTACATTTTTGTAGAGTTAGTTTTGTTTACGGTTGTAGTTACGTCTTATGCATCTATTGCTTTGTGTTTCAGATGTCTATTGAACACTTTATAGGGTTTGTTGATGGCGCTAGCCGCCACACCTGTCAGTTGGTCGTGGATGCTTGGGTTATTTACTCACCAACTGGCCAACTGGTGTCTTCGGAAGGGGCTTGTTTAGGTCCCACAATGAACAATGTGGCTGAATAAAGTGCATTCATAGAGTTACTCCGAGATGCTCTGGTCCATGGCATTTCACATTTGGAGGTACGGATCGACTCGCAGTTAGTTGTTTTTCAGTTAAGGGGTGTTTATTAGGTTAGATATCCTACTTTTCTACGTCAGTTTCTGCGCGTTAAGTTACTTGAGAGACAGTTTGATTATATCACATATCAACATATTCCAAGGAACTTGAATGCATTAGCTGATTAATTTGCGAACTATGTTTTAGATTGGCATTTGCATCATTCACATACATAAGTAAGTCATGCATAAAACACAATAACACACATGTAAATAAACGATATTGTATATATATATATCCGTATCAAAAAATAATATGCGTTTGGGTCATAATTCTGTCACTGAGTCATGTCATAAGATACAAAATTGGGCTTGATGGCCTCAAAAATATACATAGAATATCTTTCTCCTATGGAGAAGGAGTGGCCTCATCTGCCTCTGCTGCCTCTAGAAACTGCTCAAGAGCTGGCACTTGTCTTTCCCACCAACCCCAGAAATCATCCTCATGGTAACAGAAGTTTCTCTCACCACCACCCTAGCAAAGGAAGATATCACCCCAACGAGACAGCATTGGCTCACGAGGGTTGACTGGGGGCAAGGCCATACCCAGATTTATAGCAGGCACCCTTTCAAAGAAGAAGGTGCAAAGTATGCTTTCGTACCCAAAATTATTCATTCTCTCGGTCTTACACCCTGAGAGTTGAAGCTTCATGTTGGCTAAAAGACTTGAACACCAATCATACACTTTGCCTTGCAGGCATTCAGTACCTATGTGCATGTAGTGTCTCGAAGCAAGATGTTGTGTAGCACTCCCTCCCATACGGTTAAGAATACTCACGATGACTTTGAGGGGGAAGCTTGCAATAATAGAGATAAGAATTTGACTGCTGGATTTCTCAATTCCCGGTAGGCAGTAGGCATTGGCATACTCTTGCATGGACAAGGCACCCACATTGTGAGAGCCCCTTGATGAAGTAGATGTCATCTATGGCGAATTCCAGTATTTCTCCTTGCATATCGAATACCAATGCATTGGCATCCCAGTATTGGACTAGCCTCTCAAGCAAGCGGATTTGTGCCCACATGTTGACCGTTCTATAAAATTTCAATAACCCGCATCTTCAAAGCGCATGGAGGGTTAATGGATCTTGTAATGCTATCCGATCCATATCCTCACGCTCCCTTTCATGCCATACAAGAACCATCCTTCCAATCAACAGTCAAAATTTTAGTCTTTTTCACTTTTTACCTTACTTTCAGGGGTGTGCGCTATTGTTTGCACTAGAGAGTCACGCCTGAACCCTGCTCTGTCTGAACTAAACCAACGCACATGGCTAGTATGTGCTGATTTTGCTCACACACACTAGCGCACACGCAGAAACTCGTTGTGAACATTGCTAGAAAGTTATTTTGACCATAAAAATTGACAAAAAAATGCATGAAATTGCAAGTATGGGAGGAAATAACTTACTTGGTGGAAGTAGAAGATCGATTGGTAGCTCGGTTTGATCGCAGCGAACAGAGGAAGATCAAGGTTTTGCTCCAATTTGCCCTAAAATTTTCAATTGTGATATTTGATTTTTCAATTTGAAACTATTTATATAAAATGAACTTTGATTTTTACCCACTTTTTGTAAAAGTGTATAGTTTCAAGTTGTCTATAAAATGTTCTATTTAATCACTAATACCTACAAATGTTGGTGAGTTAAATTTAACCTAGGTATTTCAAATTTTCACTAGAAGTTCACAGTATTAAACCAGATATGACTTAGTTTTTTTATTGATGGACCAATATAAGTATCATATTGTCTAATTATTATGTCATCAAGAAATTTTGTCGATAGTTACTAACGTGGTTGTTGAGATCCTATTCTTTGGCAGGTCATGAACCTACGATCCTAGACGTTGTCTTTTAAGTCATTTTAAGCTCTTGTTTTGACTATTTGAAAAACTAAACAAGATTGCTGAGTATACTTGTTCTCTTCAAGCTCGTTAAAGGAATTAAAGGTACATCCGCTTATGTATAAGTTTAACCCTTTTCCGGACTTTTGTGGATTACTTACGAAAAAGGAATACTCTAGTCATGCGTGGCTAGAAGAGTTCTTATCTCATTGTTTTAGAATTTTTCGGGGGAGGAGACTAACTGTACAAAAAAGGACTTTTGGAGCCTTCTTTAGGGTTTTCAGGCTCTCGAAACATGAAAATACCAAGCAAGAACTCACCTACTCGGGCTCGATGTGAAATCCACGAGCGGGTATATAGAGGATTGTTTAAGTTTTTCAGACTCTGTAAACAGGAAAACACTGGCGAGCATATACCAACTCGGGCTCGATATTAAAATCCATGGTTAGGTATATGGAGTTATTGTTTAAGTTTTTCAGACTCCTTAAAATTGAAAACACCAGCGAGCAAGAACAGATATCGGCTCGATATTAAAATCCAGATATCAGTATTATAGAGTATTCTTCTATCTCTTCTTCGAACTCTGTAAAAACTGAAGAAGGTCCTGAGTCTTCCTCCCATGGGCTCGTTAAACTTTTACATGGTTGGAATTATTGAGTTTTCTTTCTTGGACTCATTAAAACAACAAGAAGGACATTCTTTTACCAATAATAAGGGATGAGAAGGGTATATCACATATTTTTTCAGTTTCAAAGGAAGTTAAGTCAGTCATATCCTTGAACACAACACCTACTTGATTCTATCATTTCAGTTGGGTTTTAGTTTTTGGCCTTAGGGTGAACCTGATCTCTGAGTTTTTACTCCCCTGATTGGTTATTATTCCAATCATATGGAGGGTCTGTCAATGTCTCCTACATTGCAGGCTTATATCACTTCCCCTTCATGTTAAAAGCTGCATAAGTCACTTTGTGTCGTGCTCACTGTTCAAGGATACAACCCGTGTTGGCCATTCTATAGTTTACCTTGACTTCATGTGTTGACAATCTTGGTGTCAGTTTGTTTCATCTTGTTACTCGTCCTACTCCACATCATCTCATACCTTTTGAGTGTTCCTCGTGTTGGATGATGGAGGATGCATTAAGGCCTCCCTTCCAACGGACTTCTTCCCATCGACTTCTACTCATTATTCTCTGGGAACGAAGTTTAGAGTTTCGGTTAGTACCTTGGGGATTGCAGTCATCAGTTGCAATTTCCCTCGCTGTTGAATAATGAGAATACATCAATGTCTCTTATTCGACAGGTTCCTCAGGTGTTCGACTTCAAGTCCATTTATTCACACTTGTTGGAACGTACTAGGTACCTTGGACCCCATTATCATTATCGATGGAAGTCCTTGCATTTGTTAACGATATACATCAATGACCAGTAATCAAACGATACCCCCCATGTTCGAATTCAACTCATTTATTCACATGGTTATGGTTTGTACCTTGGGTTGTTTGGATGAAGACCTTGGGACTCTGATAGCATCACCCTATTTATGTTATCACCCAAGCTGCGCAAGATTGATCCTCACTCATTTTTGGCTCTTTATGGGACATAGATCCAGTTTGTTGTTATGGCCATGATCTCTCATTTTGACATGGATCCACACTTGTATTTCAGTGGCCATGCTATATATACATCTCCTAGTTATGTATCGTAGATCATGTTGTATCATTTTACACATCTATATGATGTCAAGATTGTAATTGCTCACTGATCTTGATCGTTGTTTCAGGTGTTTTTGTGACTTGGTTCTGCGGTTTCTTGCTCCTCCTCTGAATTGGAATTATAATGTATTTCGGCCATCGTTTCCCTCTGAACTCACACATTAGGGGGCATCTATTATAGGTCAAATATGCACTTCTCCATCCGTGATCACATTGCTCTGTCGATCACACAAAATGACACTATGGATTGAAGAGCTAGGTTGAACTAGATGACTTACTGCTGGAACTACACTCTTCAGCTGAAAATATTACTTTGTCTACTGATTTCATGACATGTGCGCTACTCTTTGCATAGTAAACCATCTTTCTTCACCAACATGTGCACTGCTTTACTCAAGGAAAACCAGAGCACACCTTAAAAAATGTTGCAAACGCTTGTTGCAAAGTACAAGAGTTGCATAATGTGCACTACTCTGGTTGTATGAAACCCGCGCACATCTTAAGATGAATTCAAAAAATATATTAAGATTACGAATTGGGTTTAGTTGAAGTTGGTTTTGCAACTTCCCCAACCTCCCAATTCAACCACCTCTCGATTCCAACTGCCTACCTTGTCCCATAAATACAAGGAGGATCCATGAGAGAGGGACCTAGAAAGAATGCTTTAAGTGTTGTTACGCTGGAGGAATTCCCAAGTCATTGTGAAGAGCAGGAGCCCAAGACTTGGTTGCAGAAGCATCTTAACCGATCAGGTATATTTGTACTGATTCATGTTTCTTTGACAATAAAAAGGTGGAAATACCTTTCCTGTCCCAAATTGAATGTTCATTTGGTTTAATATCTGATTGTAGTTGATGTCTAATTGTTTTCAATTTCATCATAATTATTTCAGTCAAGATACACTGAGGAAGGTTTACTTTGTGTTGCAGGTTCATCATAGCAGAAGATCAAGCGGAAGACCAAGCGAAAGCTAGGACTATCCATCGATAAAAGGTACATCTTTCGATATCTCGATCTCTTTCCATTTGTAAGAACTAAATGCAATACAATGAATGTATTTACCTGTCACCCCACCCAAGTTGGTAGTGTCTTCTCCTCACTATAAGGTATTTTTCCTACACAACAATGGTGATGTCATGTGTGTGATGTAAATGGAAAATGTACCTAATTTATGGATGTTGATAGTGCATTAATTCTCTTGAATGGGTATTGTTCCATCTTGTTAGGAGTTAAAGGAAACAATTTACACCCCATACTTCACTTAATATTGAGGGTAATGGGTACGTTGCAGGAGTGAGGAGGAGAAGGCCTCAATGGCCCTTTTTGAAACTTTTGTCAAGCTATAGTAATTCAAGGGATGAGGATAAGGAGCACCCATTTTTCTCAAGATTTGGTAATACAAAGGATGAACAGAAGGAAAATAAAATCTTCCCATACTTGGTTGATTGGAGGGAGGAGGAGAAGGAGCAACGAACCTTTCTCATGCTTAGTAAATAAAGTGAGGAGGAGAAGGATTTTCAAATATTTCTCATGCTTATTAAATCAAGTGATGAGGAGAAAGAGTGTTAGAACTTTTTCACAATTTTGTGATTGAATTGATGAGGAGAAGGAGCATTGTCTCCTTCCTAACACATTTGTCATCCGATTGATTAGTATAAGGGTCTCGTAGCCCTTATCACACCTTATCAATACAATGTGTCACGGCACTAGAAAGTATGACCCAGAAACAATGGGTTCCCATTCCTATTCTTCTCCCTAATGAGCACTGGACTCTTTGATGAGATTTAGTATTTCAAGGGAGTGGGAGAATGATCATCAAATATTTCTTGGGGTTTAGTAATTTGAGGGAGGAGGAGAAGGAACAATAATTCTTTCTCACACTTTCATAATTTAGGGGGAAGAAAGAAGAACATTGACACATTCTCACAATTTTGGGATTTGACATGCTAAGGAGCATTGGCCCTCTCTTATAGTTCTGTCATTTGAGTGAGTATGAACAAAGGTCCACTCTTACACCTTATCAACTTGTTGTTCCCATAAAAACTCCCATGCCATTTTTCCATAAAAATAAAAATCATGGGCCCCCCATACTCAAGCTTCTTTCACTAAGGGTAGATTGGAACTTTCAAATAGTTTTCTAAATTGATTCCTCGATAAACATCCTTGATGGCCGCAATGGACTTTCAAATAGGTACTTTCCTTGAAACACTTTATTTGATCACCGATGTATAAGGCTCGATGCAATAGGAGTCTATATATTAGTATATTGTTTTGATGCACCATTTTTTGTCATCCATGAAACTCCCTGACGATTGTCCCTTCGACAGCGGAGTTCTAATTTGAACAAATACATTTCAATTCGATGAACCAATCCCAACCGACAGGACATTGGACTTACCATATCAGGATGAAACCCTATGCACTATACTTACACCCCCGATATACATGTTCTGATGGTTTGTGTCAGATCATTAGGATCAAATTTCACCTGCAACGCATCTTGTAATCACGTCGATAGGTTATCTCGACACTCTTATGGTGGAACTACTCATCAAAGATAAACAAAAACAATAATTTGTTAGCCCTGATACCTATCTATGATTCATGTTTCTAATCACCATTGGTGCATTCAGTATCGTCGATAAATCCACATTCCTTTTGGTAGGCCTGGAATTTGACATGCTACAGAACCTTTTTTCCTTTCCAAGAAGTTTTGACACATGGATTCAAATTTGGAACGTTACCATCTACAGGTTTGCAAAAAAACATCCCATCAAATTGACATTAAACAACATTGCTTACCCGTCATAATTTTTAATGTATGGTACTTATTCTATATTCTATGATATATATAGATTGTACTTGGATGGGTTCGGCCCCCAAATCCTAGGAGGTGGTGGCAGGTGCTGCAGCCTGCATTATATTTTCTGCATTATATTTTAAGAGGCATGGTGCCACCTTCACACGCGTTTAATTAAATTCTATACAATAATTAAATGATGATGCAGACAACGTACAGTTTAATTATGTGGTAGAGTGACAAAGTAGTAGGTCAGAAGGGTGAATACTAGGTGGTATTCATTAGTGGAGCATTGTAAATGGTGAATTTCAATTAATTGATCACTGAAGCAAAATAACTACAGTCGTGCATCCTGATCTATTATTTTGCTAATTCATGAATCGTTGTTTATTTGTTCTAACTCAGGAGGTGAGGCATTCGGTCAAATCCATGGCCTTTAGCGGGAGCTGGTGTCATCCTTCCCATGGACCAGAGTGCTATAAAGAGTCAAAATTACAGAGGACCGGGTTTTTCGAGCAAGCCACCCTACCTATTGTTTGGTTGGTATCGCACTTCTATTCTTTCCACCCAGATCAAATATAAATTATGCTTGTAATTGAATATGTCCAGCAAGATGGCCGAGCTCCAGGTGTACACCGCGGGGATGCAACAGAACAAGATTGATGCATGCTTCCCGCCTCTTTTGATAGTCGTCGCCCCTACCTTCTATTAAATTAAGAGTAGTTTTTTTTGTTCATTCCATCTGTAAAATTAGTCACAGCAGATATATTGAACAAGAATATCAATCACAAAGATGTAAAAAAATTTGGAGTAAAAACTGTGCAAGAGAGATGCATCGGTGCTCTATAATCCAGAATGGTAGAATTACAATACAATACTATCACAATGAGTGAGAAATTCAAATTAGCCAAGGAGGTCATTCGAATACACTGCATGGCATAGCTTGGCTCTAACTAGGAGTCCTCATCATCAATCAGCAGTGGTCATCAATGCACAAGTCACTATCAGACAAGTGTCAAACTGAGTCGAACTGAGTCTAACTGAGTGTAATAAGTGTAAATGATGGTAAGTGGCACTAATGTAGGGATGGAGGCTTAGTGGATCGCGCATGAGGAGTTAACTGCACTTAGAATAGGTAGTCAAGTCTCATCGGAGGTCAATCGGAGTGATAACAACAGTTATGGGTCAATCGGAGGTCAATCAGAGTGATAACTGAAGTGAACTGGACTGGTAGGTGAGAAAAAATGCCCTTCTCAAGTGGTAGATGAGAAGTGGGCACCTCCTTGACTAGGAGGGCTAAATCTGAGTGGAAAGTAGCTCCTGAGTGCTGGAAGACTAGGGACTAGGTGCTGGAGGCATCAAACTGGTGACTGGGCAGCATTCGAATGCATGCATGCATGCAGAATGCATGCATGCATGCAGAATGCATTCATGCATGCAAAATGCATGAAAAGTACATAACTGAATGATGAGATATCCTAACACCCCCCCTCAAGCTATACTTTGATGTAAAAAATAAAATGTAGGGCCCTGGTTATTGAGACCAAAGGTCACCCCAATACAATAATCCCAAAAATGTTGAAAATAAGCTAAGTGAGGAAAGAGGGAAAACCCAGTGGGAAGAAAGCCCCCCCTCAAGCTAAACATAAAAATGGATCTAATCTGTCTCCACCATGATGGGATTCACCCCCAACAATGAACGGAGGTAAGAGAACTTCTTCTCAGTGAAGCTCTTGGTGAAGATGTTTGCAATTTGCTCATCAGTAGGGCAATATTGCAAAATGATGGTGCGATCATGCACCAACTCTCGGATGTAGTGCATATGAATCTCAATGTGATTGGTCCTCTGCCATTGAACTGGATCGGTGGATATCTTAATAGCACTTTGATTGTCACAAAATAGGACAGTCGAAGTAGTGCTACCAAAATAAAAATCGGAAAGAATACCCTGCAACCAAACTGCCTGAATGCAGGCATTGACTGCCCCTCGATACTCTGCCTCTGCTGAAGAAAGTGCAATGGCTGCCTACTTTTTGCTTGACCATCAAATAGGGCCATGGCCAATCATGAAAACATATCTGGAAGTGGACTTCCGATCTATGCTATCACTCGCCCAATCCGAATCAGTAAAACCAATGAAATCTAGCTCAAAATATGCAGCATAATGTATGCCAAAATGTCTCGTACCTTGCACATACTGCAAGGTCCACTTGGCTTCCTTCCAATGAATCTCACGGGGCTACTGCATATACCTTGATATAGCACTCACGTCATATGAAATATCAGGCCTTGAGTGTGTCAAGTAGAGTAGTGAACCAATCAACTGTCAGATACATAGTGCAATCTGCAAGTGGTGTACAATTTCCCTCTTCAAGACTGATTCTTGAGAGGAATGGAAACGGAGCAGCCTTACATTCTTCCATATTAAAATTTAATAGCAGGTATTTAGCATACTTTTTCTGAGATAATGTGATCCCATCAAAATTTGGAGCTATCTCCAAGCCCAAAAATTGCTTAAGCAAGCCCAAATTGCTCATGTCAAAAGCTAGATTTAAAGCGGTTTTTAGCTTGTTGATTGTAAGGAGAGTGCTACTAGTAATGAGAAGATCATAAACATATAAAAAAACAATCAGAAAATTACCTTTAACTTGTTGTAGTTACAAATTCGGATCAGATTTGCATCTTTTGAAATTCTGAGAAAGAAGGAAGGAGTCCATCTTTGTGTACCAAGCTCTTGGGGCCTGTTTCAATCCATACAAATATTTCTTCAACCTGCAAACTAATGATGGATCTGATATGTATCCTTCTGGCTACTTCATATATATTTATTCATCAAGGTCTCCATGTAAAAAAGCACTCTTCACATCCATATGGTGCACTTCCCAGTGCTTGGATGCGGAAATGGCCAAAACTAGGCGGATGGAATCCATCTTTGCAATCGGTGCAAAGGTCTCAGTGTAGTCCACTCCTTGGACTTGGGAGAAAAAATTTTCCACCAGAATAGCTTTGTATTTGTTGATAGATCCATCAGCAGCAAATTTCGTGCGGTATATCCACTTACATTGGACCAATTTTCTTCCAAGTGGAAGAGAAACTAACTCCCATGTATTGTTCTTTTGAAGAGAACTGTACTCTTCATCCATGGCGGTTTGCCATCGTGGATCTTGGTGGGAATGATAGTATGATTTGGGATCTGAACCAATCATCAAATAAAATTTCTCAGATAATAATGGATCAGAAAATTAAAGAGCCATACCTGCTCTTTGATAGTTTTCTCTTGTTCTCCTTGGATCAGCAGGATTTCCAATGTTTGGAGCAGCAGATTGTAGAGTGTTTTGGCCCACTTTGGTAACTGAGGAGGATCATTAAGGTCGGATTCCGAACCTGATATGTCATGGCCATCAAATTCTGATAAAATATCAGAGATATTAGATCCAATGCTTTCTTCATATTCTCTTGAATCTTCTTCTTGTGGAGGCTACGGATCAACAGTGTTTTCCTCGACTAGTTTCAGATCTGGCAGTGGTTCTTCAAACTTCACACTTCGCTCTATGAATATATTTTTGGATCTGATATTCATGATTTTATATGATTTTGATTCTTGCACATATCCTATTATGATACATTCAATACTTTGTGGATCCAAATATTTTCTCTAATCAGAAGGAATTCTAGCCCATGCAGTGGAGCCAAAAACCCTCAAATTGGACACATCCGGTTTGCGACCAGTGAATGCTTCGAAAGGAGTTTTACCTTTCACGGATGAATGTGGAACTCAGTTCTAAATGTATGCAGCAATATTCATGGCTTCAGCCCAAATATTTGCAGCCAAACCTTTTGACTCAAGCATACAGGTAGCCATCTCTTTCAATGACCGATTCTTCCTTTTCGCTACACCGTTCTGCTGGGGTGTGTAGGGAACTGTATGTTGGATATGAATTCCGCTTTCGGCATAAATTTGCAACAACTCAGTCTTGATATATTCTCCGCCATTATCAGATATAATAGCTTTGGTCTTGTTCTCAGTGGCGGTCTCAACAGAAGCCTTAAAATCCTTGAATTTTCCAAGCACTTCTGACTTGTTTTTGAGAAAAAATACCCAAGTAAAGCAGGAGAAGTCATCGATGAATGTAAAAAATACCTTGAACCATTCATGGACATATTTGGTAGTGGACCACTGATATCAGAATGTATGAGACCCAAAATTATAGAAGCTCCGCTAACTTTGTCGTGGTCGAACTTGTGCTCAGGGTGCTTCCCAACAATGCAACCAGGGCAAATTCCCTTCGAGGAACGAAGTTGCGGAAGACCATCAACCATGTATTTGTATTGTAACAGCCACAAATACTTGTAATTAAGGTGTCCAAACCTTTCATTCCAAATCCTACCAACCTCATTTCCATGAGTGAGGAGAGCAGTGGGCTTTTCAAGCGGCACAAAGTGAGAAAACTCATAGTATTTTGCAGTGTGGTTTGTCTTTTCGACTGCAATAAGTCTTCCACTTTTAATATCAGAAATTTAAAATTTTTTAGGGCTGAATGTAACTTGCTTCGATTCACCAGTGTGTGTCATTTGATACACATAAAGTCGATTTGAAGCCAAGGAAGGCACATAGAGAACATTCTGAAAACTTCCATGCTCTAAACGGATGGTACCTTTACCCTTTGAAGAAATTTTTGAGTCATCTCCCAAATGGATGGGGATGGAGCTATTTGGATCGAATGCAGAGAAGGAGTCAATATTTGCATCCATATGATTCGAGGCACCGGAATCTATCAGTAGAGTGGTGGGTTTCGAAACAGTTTCCATGAGTGCTTGACCTCTTTCATGATCATCATTTCTATCCTTCTTCCGTGCACCGTCGAGAAGACATATGTTATTATTTTCCAAAAGGAGGGCCATTTGATCTATTGTTTTCTTCATGCATGAACTTTCAGGATGAAAGCCATGGTTGCAATATTAACATTTATATTTTTCCTTACCCTCTTTACTCTTTTGCTTGTTCCTTGAACTAGATGGTGCATCCGATTGCTTGCTTTTCTCTCTTTGCTTGTTAGCTTCGAATTTGGGCTTCTCTTTCTTTTGCTTTCCTTTGCCATTATAATTCTTGGATCCTTGAACAAAGAGGGCTGAATCTTTGGAGCTTATGGACTCCATTTGAATTAGCTTATCATGCTCTTTGGTAACGGACTCAATGAAGGCATTCAAGGTAAGCATCTTCCAATTTGGGGTAGTTAGCTGACCGGAATTGAAAGTAGAGACAAATACCAAGAAATATTTACCAAGCTTCGAAAGAATGGAGAGGATCAATTGCTTATCCTCTTTAACAACTGCACTGTTCTTCAATTGCAAGGCCAAGTTCTTGAATTTTGTGAAAAACTCATTGATGGTCTCGAAATTCTCAGGACTAAGAGCAATCAATTCATTTTCCAATTGAAAGGCCCTAAGCTCGTCCTACTTGCCAAAAAGTTTGTCAAGTTTCTCCCATACCGCTTTTGGAGAGTTCAATCCGCTTAGATGGAAGTGAAGATCCTTGGAGATAGCGAGGCAAAGAAGACCATAAGCTTCATCAAGCTTATTGAAGTGTTTTGTTTTCTCAAGCAATGTGTTTGGCTCCAATTCGAGGCCCATGGTGACTCTATAGAACCCTTTAAAGCAAAATATAATCTCCATGTCTCCTTTCCAATCAAAATAATTGAAAGGAGTTAGCATAGGCTTTGAAGAAGAGTATTCCATCACTAATGGCGAGTGCAATTGATGGATAAGAACCTGCAAATCACAAGATAGCGAATGCACTTGATGGAGATGATAAACCTGCAAATCACAATCAAAACAAGAATAGTAAGGTCGAACAATCCACCCTTTTAGAGTTGCATCACACCTAGGATTGGATATCAAGCAAGCTTGAATGGATCCAATGTATCAAATCCAGGAATTCTGTGGAAAACTCAAGCTTCTGGAGTGGATTGGAGTGTATTTTTCTGCTTTGCATGCACATGAGATTTTGCATGCCAAAACTTCAGTAATTTTGAGCAAATTTACTCAATTCTTCATGTAGAACACCTGTAGGAGAGAGATCTTGTCCCTGCAATGGCTCTGATACCATGTAAAATTAGTCACAACAGATCTATTGAACAAGAATATCAATCACAAAGATGTAAAACAATTTGGAGTAAAAACTGTGCAAGAGAGATGCATCAGTGCTCTATAATCCAAAATGGTAGAATTACAGTACAATACTGTCACAATGAGTGAGCAATTCGAATTAGCCAAGGAGGTCATTCAAATATACTGCATGACATAGCTTGGATCCAACTAGGAGTCCTCATCATCAATCAGTGGTGGTCATCAATGCACAAGTCACTATCAGACAGGTGTCAAACTGAGTCTAACTGAGTGTAATAAGTGTAACTGATGGTAAGTGGCACTAATGTAGGGATGGAGGCTCAGTGGAGGGTGCATGAGGAGTTAACTGCACTCATAATAGGTATTCAAGTCTCATCAAAGGTCAATCGGAGTGATAACAACAGTTATGGGTCAATCGGAGGTCAATCGAAGTGATAACTGAAGTGAACTGGACTGGTAGGTGAGAAAAGGCACCCTTCTCAAGTGGTAGGTGAGAAGTGGGCACCTCCCTGACTAGGAGGGCTAAATATGAGTGGAAAGTAGCTCCTGAGTGCTGGAAGACTAGGGACTAGGTGCTGGAGGCATCAAACTGGTGACTGGGCAGCATTCGGGTGCATGCAATGCATGCAAAGTACATAATTGAATGATGAGATATCCTAACACCATCTACCAGAGAAAGTACAAAAGGGGACCGAATAATATCAATGGTGAGTTAAGCATATAACCTTCTCCTGTCTTGTCATAGTGGGGATCATTGGAGCTAAGTGTTTGAGTTCGAGTGTGAGATTTCAACCCTACGCATAAACCTGGATTGTAGAGGGATGCTAAATTCTGAAGTGATCATCGAACACCTTGGTCCCTCCTCGTTGGAGTTCTTCACCTATTTAAAATACAGATCTTGGAATGGTACTACCACAAGGAGAATTGGTGATTCAAATAGTTGAAGTTGAGCGAGGGGAATTGGAATTTGGGAGTCCTTAGTCACTGAATAATTTGACACTAAGAGAAAGGGAGTGTTGCTTGGTTTTTCAACCAAGCATGTGCAAGGATGCACCTACTAACTTGTAGTAGCAGTCTTCAAATTGAAATCAAATACAACTATAAATTAATCTGAATCTAACATGTGTATATAACAATAAAATTGAAAAGATTTAAGAACAAGAACAAGAAACGAAATAAAAAATGACTTTTGTATTATAATACCTCAAATGGTGAGGATGTTTGGTGTTGAGCAGCTCCAAGGTTGAGATGCTCCAGGCTCCAATGGTCTCTTCTCCAAGATTGCTACAATGGTCAAAGAACTCAAGAGAGATTTTGACATCATGAGGATAGGATGATGGATGGATCGAAAGTGAGGAGCCCCTATCACCTTTTTATAGTTTTTGGTGATGGGGAATACCATTGTGGTTTTAAGGAAACCAATGGTATTGACCAACATGGTTTAGGTACCTTTTTCCCTCTTTTTTCCTTTTTTGAATATTTTGAATATTTTTATTCCCTTTTAATATTTTTTGGGAATTCTTGACCCTTTTTTAGGGTTTTTTGTGTTTTTTGAGGAAAAATATATATTTTGAGGGGAAAAAGGTGTATTATGGTCTTTTTGGTGACCTTTTGATGGCTTTAGAGGCTCAAATGGTGGAAAAGTGGACAAATGGGTCATGTGAATAAGGGAATGAGCTAGTGAGCACTTTTTGGGTGTTATCAGGGAGCACCGAAGAATTTGAATCGAAGTGAAAGGGAGCATGGCCAAGGAGCAAGGGCATTAGTTCCAGGTACCTCCACGCTCCAATATAAGCCATGAACAGTTTTTTTTTAAATGTGTGCTTGGCTACTCTGTAGGATTTTTTATATGGATCTCCTATGTTTTTAATGGGTTTCATAGGGTTTATTTTCTATTTTTTTATTCTTCTATGATCTATGACAACTCCCATAATCCATTATGTTCACGGTACCTTCATATCAAGCCTAATTTTAAGATATATCCCGCCTAACCACTCCAACTGAAATATAGCGAGTCCTGAATCCCATACTTTGTCACCTAATAGAGATCATTATGATTAGGATTTGAAACGGAACACACATTATGTGGAGTTGCGTGGATGCTCATGCGGTCGGCGATGGAATTGTTGTTCCGCAGACAGTTAATAGATTCAAAGTTTCAATGTGCCCAACACCACCATCCACCATGCATTACATTTGCATGTGTGGGTTTGAATCCCATTTTCCTTACCACATCGGAGTAGTGGATAAATTGCATAAGAATATATCGGAGTATTTTGGATAATTTTAAATAGATGATCAAAATTCCAAATCATCTTTATATATCTAAATTCTCACAATGAGTCCCATCCACCTTCTTTATTTGGAAAAATACGAGACCTGATCACACTCCTTACCTCTCAATCAATTTGGTAAGAATATGATAAAACATTAATGTTTTCAAATCATAAAAATATGATCAAAAATCCAAATCAACTTTATATATCTAGGAATTCTAAAAACCTAAAAAATAAAAGTTGCTCCGAAGTTAAATGGATCCCATCCCTTCTCTTATATTTGGCATAATGCTAGAAAACGATGAGACCTCACACTCTTCAACTCTGCATGTGCCATAACGCAGCATTGATGCACTCTTGTCGTCCATACACCCTCAATTCCTTAAAATAATTCTACTGCCAACTTGATTACCATTTATTATACTAATGCATGAGGCGATTGTATTTTTGAACTTGTACTCTGGACAAGATAATACCAGTCTGTAAAGCATGAATTTTGTGGACCTTAGATTAATTTTAAACTAAAATGGTAAAAAAATTGCAAATATTTGAGTAATATTTGAATATAACATAAAAACATTTGACACTCTATAAAGTTTAATCAAACGTAAAATGATAGGCAATGAAAATTAGTAACTATCATGAAATTTGGACTTGACATGCAGTGAAAAATTGAAATTCCAAGCCTACCTTTTGGAACTACAAAACGTCGGTCCAATAATTGATGGCATGGCTAATCAATCCTGAGGATCTTTCCATAATTGTACCACTCACTCGCTTGAAATGAATTAAAAAAAGATCCCGAAAAATATGACTTTAGATCTTTTCCACCCTTCCAAGTATTTATAATTAGTGAACCACATGAGTGATGGAGTTGGTAATAAATGAAATGAAATCATCATACAATTAAAGATTCTCAAAAATTGAAATATGTTTAAATGAGGAAATTAAACAAGTCGAATGCATTTGTATATTTACTATTACTACTGAAGTTTCAAAGCTTGACTGCTCTGCATTCTCAATCTGTTTTCCTATAAATTGCGAGGTTTCGAGAAAAATGGGGTGCAAAAGAGTTGCTCTGAAGGAGGTAGAAGAAAATCCCCCCCCACTTGTGGAAGTTTAAGGGATAATATTATCAGACACCATCTCTTCAACCATGATTGAAGGCGATCCAGATTGGAAAGAAATATACATGATCTATTCTATGGGGGATTTTCCTCCAGATGATGACGATTGAGAAGTGTACAAAAACACGAAGAAGAGTCATATTTTCACCATTGCACTATTGGAGTATATTTGGGGTCTAAAATGGGCCTCATAAGAAAAAGAGGCATTAATAAGTTGAAATTTAAGAACTAGTAGAATTTCAAGAAAATGAGTCAACGATAATCGTTGACTTTCCATATTTGTCACAAAAATACTTTCTTAATCTATATATTCAAATTGTCTCCCTATGGTTTTACTCAAATTTCGAGCAAGAGCACTCATTGGATGCAGAATTCAATTCTGAATCTAATGAGTACCCACTCTGCATACTTTTGATGGACCCCACACCACAAAAAATCAGAAATACATTAATGTATTTCTCATTTTTCTTAGGGTGGGATCCATCAAAATTATGTAGTGTGGTTACTTGTTGGATGCGAAATGAATTGAATTCCACGTCCAATGAGTGCTCCTGGTTGAAATTTGAGTAAAACAACAAGGAGATAAGTTGAAAATACAAAGAAAAAAAATAGTTTTTTTCTCTTTTCATCCAAAATTCATAAATCTTATTTTATTATTTTATTATTTTCCTTAGGAGGACAATTTTAGGACCCAAATTTACTCTAATGAGCTAGGTCGGTCATCAAGCCTTATAACAACACGGCCAAATGGATTTATGAGTCATGACCATATCATTCCGGAGACTAGAACAATAGTTGATGAAGAGGGAGTTGTGATAGCATCACTCAGGCTAGAATCTTTCATATATATGTTTAAGCTGAGAAGACCAGAGGTATTGTTGAATGAATCTTTCTTGGGGACATTTCTTGCATAAAATCCAAATCGATTAAATATTTTCAAGAATTGGTAGGCCGAAGATCAGAGTTTCATCGAGAAGGAAAATAAGAAGTACACCATAGAGTACTTTAGCCATCCTTACAGACTTTTGATGGCTATGATCTATTGCCTATACAACGAAGAAAATTTGACTCATTTTAGACTCAACTGGGTGTCATTAGTCCACCATGTAATAGAGACAAGGAAGGTCTTAATTAGGAAAACATCCTATCATCCAATCTTCTGGGGTTTGTGTGTCCTGCAAAATAGGTACCCAAAACAAAAATATGCAAATTTTTTCATGTCCAATTATCTACTAGATGTCATTTGTTCTGCTAATCCTTTTCCTTTAATGAATTGGGAATCGAAGGATGATTCATTTCCCATACATGTTTACTATCGACAATTGTGGTTTTCTAATTACATATCCCATTTTTATGACATTTGTCATGCTTTATTTTCCCCTTTGTATTCTTTGATTTTTAAAAGTATATCTCCTACGATATCGAATGAAACCATTTACACTCAAATAATAATGGGAGACTGGTATATCCTAGAGTATTTCACCTATATCAATATCTATGGCATGTTGGCTCACCCCATATCTTACCTACTTATGTCCCTGATAGATTGCTGACCAGAAAAATTACATATCAAATAGTCTTGAAAGGTGTCAGGTCTCAATGGTTTAAAATGAACAAAAGGGCTTGGTCCAGTTTCCCTATCAATTTTTATCCATATACCCTTAAAAACACCCCTCATTCTCGAGAAGAGGCTCTTATCCTTGATGAGATGAAACTCAAGTGGACTACATAGAGGAAAAACGACCCTTGGAGATTCATTGAAGATATCTACAATTCCACAATGCTAAATCCCACCTACAAACATGAAGATAATACCTAGGAGCTTCTTTTTTAAGGAACTATAAGTTTTCAAGAATTTTTTGGAAAGCTCCTCAATGTCGCTCAAAAGTTTGAGCTACATAAACAATAGGTGTCTCTCCTAATATGTAGTCAGATTGGAAATAAAAGTAGCCTTTGAGGCTGAAGCATTGCAGGAATTACATAAAAAGAGGCAGATGAAGCACACAAAGAGGAAGCTATCAGAAGGTTCCTTGAATAAGAATAAAGACAGTATCCTTAATTCAATAAGAAATATTTTCAAGATCCATTGGTTGGAGAAAAACCAAAAGCAGAAGTTGAAGAAAAATCCCACCAAGAATCCCTAGCTAAAGAAGATATGGAAAAGAAAGAAGTTGATCTAAAGGCACAATAGGAAGCACAAGAAGTCCAAAGAAGGAAATAGGAAGATGCAGCCAGGAAGGATGCTGAAGAAAAACAAATGAAAGAAGAAGTGACCCAAAAGGATACCGAAGAAGAAAATAAGATAAAAGAAGAATAACATAGGAAATAAGAAGAGGAGGAAAAGATGAAAAAATAAGCGGTCGATGCTACATTTATTAAACAACTCCTCCAAGAGAAAATACAAAGAGAACAAGAGGCCCTCACCACTAAGGAACAAAGGAAAATAGAATAAGAGGAGGAGGAGAAGAAAAAATAAGTGGCCAATGTCAAATTGCTTAGACTGCACATTCTTTATGAACAAATAGAAAGACAACAAGAATCCCTCGCCACTGAGGAACAAAGGAAAAAAGAAGATGATGAGAAGAAGAAAAAGAAGCGACCGATGTTGAATTGCTTAGACTGGAACTTCTCCGAGAAGAAATACAAAGAGAAAAAAAGGCCATCGCTATTGAGAAACAAATGAAATAGAAGAAGAAGATGAGAAGAGAATATAGGAAAAATAATAGAACGCCAGCCATCTGGCCTTGCTTACATCATTGATCAATCCTGAAACCCCACTCTTGATGCGATCGATATTTGCTTCTTCTGCTTCGGTGATGGATATTGACAACACGATCGTATCACTTAGTGATTAATTTCTTAGTCAGGAAAAGTAAGGGTATTTCAATTCGGCCATCGAAGAGATAGAATATCCAAGATGTTTCAAAGGACCTTGTTGTTTTTTACATGAAAGATAAAGAATCTTAAGAAATATCCTATGACAAAGCCTCATTGGTCAGAATATTGGCGAATGGTAATATGCCTTATGTCAATTATGTAAATCAATTTATAGAGAAGTACAAGGATCATATAGAACAACATAAAGAAAATTGGAGCATTTAAAGAAGCATCTTTTTTATTCTAAGCATGAACATTTCATAGAGCAAGAGCATTTTAAATTTGAATAAGATAATGAGGTGGCTCTATTAAATAATCAACATCAAAATTATTTGAACGCTATGAATACTAGGAAAGAAAACATAGAATCTAAGTTGCAAAGTTATCAGGAAGAAAACATGTTATCCCTCAGCACTTTGAAGGAAGAAGCTCTGAAGGCCAACCAAAAATTAAAAGAACCAAAAATGAATCTCTTCTTTCAACTCGATGAGTTGCAACAATGTTATAATATTTTTTTAAGATTAACCAATGAAGCAGAAATATTTGAAGATGAATACAAGTTAAGACATGATTGTTTTGGTGAGTTGTTACTTTAGCAACACCTTTACAAGGAAGTCCCAGAGGGTTTAGCCAGGATGTCAAGGCATGAGATAGCCAATATCACTTAAGCAGAAGTGAATGATACAATCAACAATGCTAAGAAAGATTGCACTAGAATTTAGAACTCTACCGATTTTTCCATGGACAAAATGATGATGCATGCTCTTGATTAATTAAAACATGCATATTTGATCAAGTTGAAAGTTTCCATAGTGGAACAAGATAGGGATCATTGTGAGGAATCCATAAAAGAAGCGGTGAAGGAAGATCAAGAGATCCTCAATGACTGCTTGTACCAACCTCTCAAACTGGATACATGGTTCGATGCATTTGCAGAGAGGATCAAGGTTGACATGGGAAGAGAAATTGAGCCATGGATACTCGTTGTTGAAGTACAATTCAAAAATCTACAGGATGATCGAGTTGCAAGTATTAAATATTTGCATGTTCAGTGGAATAAATTCCACATTGAATCTATTTAAGTTGTTTGTTTATTTTATTTTTGTTTATTATTTTGTAATAAACAACCATTATTATTTTGTTATTTACCTTGTCCCCCGGATGGAAACTATATAATAAATTTTTTCTAAAGTAAAAAATGGGGGTGGTGCTTAGAAACCCTGTCATCTTATATTTTTGTACACTATTGCATGAGTTTGGTGAAAGAGGGAGTCCAATGTACTCTCTGGAAGTGGTTTTCAAGACTTGAATGTTGTGGATTCTGCTTCAATTTTCCGAGTGATACTATGAATGTTGTGTTTTCGATGTGAATTAGAACTAATTCTTAGTTATATGAATATGTATTATTAATCACAATAATTAATCGATGATTTAGATTACATTTTTTTATATTTATATGTTGAATACCAAGAATTATTTTCTTAAATCAAAGATACATATAAAAACCTAGATATATATAAAAACCTATAATTTGCTCAACACATGTATTCCATAGGATATACCTAGAGGCATCATGTACCTTGGCTCTAGAACCATCATCGAAGGGTTCCCTTGGATCAAGGGGAGACCTCATTGCCCCTTGGATTGGTTGGTTCTCATGTGCTTGACTCCATCTCATTATCACACCATTGTGTATCGTACATTATGGTGGTTTCCTTAACCAATTTGGTCGAAGACCCCAAACATCCATGACTCCCTCCAAATCTTGAGTATATTCCAGAATCCCTTTAGTATTTTTCTAGGCTTGTGGTGTCTCGGTTGCATTGGCGAAGTAATCCAGTTTCAGTTATAGTTCCCTAGACATGTTTGACTCAACATTTTAGCTATTTGAGTCACCTGTAAGGAGTTACATCACCCTTAACTCCTTCCATATCTTGGGCCCCTCCAGTTTCAACAAGGCTTCAAATACTGTGATTCAACATCCTGAATGGGATGCCATTGTCCCTACTCATGTACTTCATATCAACCATGGTTGGATGATGATTGTGTACTTGGATTGGGTCCCTCTTTGACCCTCATGATGTATTGTACCTAGTAGTTATTCGTGTATTGATCAGAACCCTCTTGGTCTAGATCCCAATTTATATTGAAACATTGATATGAGCATAAGGATTCACGCTTCCTTTATATTTGATATTATATGTAACGCACCTCTTTGAGTGGTTTTTCTGTAGGTATGGGCCTCTGTAGTCCCCTGGGAAGGGGAGTCATTTCTAGAGTAGTCTATGTTTCTAATCCTTGGTTCCCTTCCCTATTGAAAGTATGAAATACTTATGATGTGATTTGATCATAGGACGAGCTCCTAACCTCACACTTGAGGGGGCAATCTATTAGCAACCAAAATTTTCTCACCTACCTTGTCATTAGTTTCATCACCATTATACATCATGACTGACAATATTAGCACCATTTTCACCCTCATATCATTCATATGACCCAAGGAAATGACTAAATGACCATAAAACTGAAATTCAAACTAAAAAAATGACCATAACTAAAAGTCATGCTTTTTGAGTCAAAATAAAAAAAATTGACCATAATTAAAGGGTTGTGATTTTTCCTTCGAAAAGTGCAATCTCGGTTGCGCCTTTTCCCCTAAAACCCACAACTTGGTAAAAAGTACTTATTTTTAATAAAATTCATCATTTCATGTTTCCCTAAGTAAAGTAGCGGCTAAAAGTATACACATACAGTTGACATGGTTGAAATTAACAACTGATCTAGTCCTCCAAAACCCTAACATCTCCACTAAGTCCTCAAGAGAATGGAGAGCATACACATTGGATCTAGATATCAATTTTTGCCACTCTTGTGCTTATAAAATGGGCCTTCAAAATCACCACTTCACATCCATTCCTCCATATGCTAAAAGCATTGTCATGTCGTTGGAATTTCGCTAGAGAGAACGAAAGAAACCTCATCTTCCTCTCTACTTTCACCGTCAAGGGAATTCCAATTTGACACCTGTCTAGGTATTAGGGTTGAAAATGATACACACAAACCTTCCCTTGGATAATATATGAAGTCCCTTCACCTTCAATATACCATACCAAGGTGTGATTGTATCATCTCATTCTTTATATATATAATAGATCTCATTCTTTTACGTGATGTGTGTTCCTTTTAATGGATAGTTTTTTTAAGTTATCTTGCATGCATGTTCAAGAATGGTTGTTTTTAGTTTAGTTCAATTTAGATTCAAATTAATTTTGATTTTGATATGCTACTAATGATTACATAACCCCTTAGTAGGTGTTTTTAGCACCTATCTATGAGAAATTATACACATCACATGGAAGAGATCTTCACAAGCCAAATGTTTGCAAGCAATTTCAATCCATGGATGGAGGCAAGAGGAGAAGTTCATATTCCTACACCCATTGATGAAGTGGCCCAACTTGGATCTCTTCTCATTCAATAATTAAAGGGAGCAATTTATCAAGCAAAATCATAAACATAGGAAAATTAGTTTGGATTAAAAAGTCATAGTTACTATTGAGATTGTAGTTATGGATACCACAAGATTTAGTCTCACATCCTTTGTCTCACTACTTTATCCCATGCACAAGAAAATATAGAGAATTAAGTGGAATATTACAAATCCAATCGGTGTAAACATTTTGAATTTGTGGAGTATGCTTTTAGAGTAGAAAATGAGTTGAATTAAATTTAAAAAGGGTTTTAATCTAGAGATCAACAATTTCAGGCATAAGGACAAAGTATATTTGATGTCATGAGTCACATTCAAGGATGGAAACTTGCATATGAGATGGCCATGCTTCAATTTTCTATTGTAAAGGGATGACAATCTTCTCTAGCTACTATTCCTCTTGAAATCCATGTTGCCCCTGAGGATGCTCTATTGGAAATGGATTTCAACCTCAAATATTGAAAGGAATTATCTAATAGCACCATAAGAGGAACCAAATATAAAACTGAAAATATCAACACCATGTGATAAGTAACTAAGAACATGACTAGCACTTGTCACCTACCTTCTTTTGGTCCTAAAAACATCCCATACCCACAACCACATGTGATTAAAGAACTAGCGGATTGTATCAATTCAAACATGAAAAGTATGAGAATGTTCCCCATTGTAAATGAGGTTGTGATTCAAAAATTTATTGACTTC
Organism: Larix kaempferi; assembly: GCA_027924585.1. Classification (NCBI taxonomy): domain Eukaryota; kingdom Viridiplantae; phylum Streptophyta; class Pinopsida; order Pinales; family Pinaceae; genus Larix; species Larix kaempferi. The sequence continues at coordinate 4,539,768 of BSBM01000504.1, forward strand.
TATAAAGGATATCACATTAATCACAACAATGTTTCCCAAGCTAGAGAAATTAGAGAAAAGAATGAGCCAAAGCATTGCCACTTACACATCTATTGTCAAACAACATAACTTTCCTCAATAGGGAGCACTCAATTTAATTTTTTAGGCTTGGGAAAATTTTTATCATCGAATACAACAAAAAAGATGCAAGCAAAAGAAGAAGCCAAAAATCGAACAAAAGAAGAAGCCCGAAAGAAAAATAATGAGATCAGCGCACATGCAGAAAATTTGAACATTCAATTTCCAAGTTTGAATAATCAAATAGAGAATTTGAACAGCCAATGAGGGGAACCAAAGTGAGTTGTCTCCCCTATCTTGTGTATAAATGTGTTAAGCTCGATCTAGAAGGGGATTTTTACTAAGGAATTTAAACTACTCTTGATTCTTATTTAATAAGCCAATGCTAGCCACTTTTGGAGAGTCATTCTAGTATATATGTGTGTTAGGAACTATCTCCTTTTGTGCTTATAATAGAAAGATAGTAATATATATGCTTTTGTTGTAAACTACGCTCATGAAGATAGTGTTTACCTCTTGCTATTGGTTTCAAACTGTGAATGTGAGGTCGCTACTAGTTATTGTGTTAAAGATTAACCATATGTTAATACTTCATCAACCATAATATTTCAACCATCAAAATGTAGTAAACTATTTTCTCTATATAATGGAGAAAGTACTCTCATGTTCAAATGTAAATCTCAAATCCTAGCTAGGTGAGTAATTAGGACTACATTCTATTGTTAGAATATTAATACATTTATGATTTAGACACTCAGAAAACCAATTTTATCTCTATATTGGTAGTTGGGCCTACATATCAAGGGAGCTTACTATTCCAAACAAATAAAGGGATAATCAGATCCTATCTTTTGGTGAACTCCCTTAAGTTGACAACAAACATTCCATTATGCCAGCACATTGTAAGCAGATGAATCTCCAACAACATTGTTCTTTGATGTTTATGCATACTTGTGTTGGGAATACTACTACACTTGGTAGAACCAGATTCCAGTTTGATAATTGTAGCTTATTCGTAAGACCAGCGTAAATTCATATTAACTCTAGATATATTATGCACCAAGATGGATAAAATCCCCGGACGTGAAAACCATTTTTAGAGTGAAAAAATTTGAGAAAAGGTTTGCACCTTACAGTATTTTATCCCTCTTGGCCCATGGTAGAGCAAGAGTTAAGATGGATCTATGTTGGTATTTAATTATAATAAAATTTACCTTTTCACATTATCCTTTAAAATGTTAACCAAACAAAGTAAATGAATCTATTACTTTTTGAATTGTCATCTTATCTCAAAAACCTTATTTAACAAATAACTTACATCTATGTGTATATTATAATTAATTGTTTTAGTTATAATTAATCGGAATACATATGTTTAGGGTTGACATTGTAAATTTTTGTTTACTTAATATTTTATTATTTTATTAAGGTACCACATGTCAACTCCAAGTTGAGCATGTAATTACACTTCTCCCTCGTACTAGGCTGTAAAAAGTGCCTCTCGGCGCAACAAGTTGGCTTAGATGGAGAGGAAAATACAACGAGTTTTCCATTCATCTATTCAATGTGAATCATTAACTAGAAATGACACATTCTTTGTTCCATACACGCGTTGAGGTTTTGTATTTAACTGAAGTTTCCAATTTGTAATTTTATTCTAGGCAATTAATATGTTTTTGTCACAACTATTGATAATAAGATATGATGATTATTTAAAATAAATTAGATGTATATTACAGTTTTCCCTATCTCATCACCAATAGACATGACTTTTAAGTTTTTTCTTATATACTCCACCACTAGATAACTATTATCCATTGTAATCTACAGGATTACACGTGGTTGCCTATAGTGCATTATAAACATATCAACATATAGGAGAACATACATACATAAAGAGAGTGAAGAAGAAGTAGTGGTCACACCAACAACAATTATTATATTATATTAGAAGGTCATTCAATACAATGGAGGATAATTATCTCTATCTTATCATGGCTCAACAACCTATATATATGCAATGTACAATCAGTTAGACATCTACAACTAAATTTCTGATATTTGGATTAATTGAATCAACTAGACTGGGACAACCATTGGGTGGTCATTTGGGTTGACCTAGTTGACTTGTCGACTAGGCTTCTCCAACATCTCTCCCATCCCAAAATTCTTCTTTGTCCCAAAGAGACCAGGGATATGTAAATTTACAAAAATTACAGGATGACAAATTATTGTATAGATTTTCATGGTTGTTGGGAAGTGGACGTTGCGCTAGGTGGAGTGGCTTCAACACAATATTCCACTATGGAATAGAAAAATACGATAATGTGTTGTGGAAAATATCCCTAGTCGGATAGAATGAATTATATATTTGAGTTGATTAATGTGAGTTCTGAGAATCGTACAACTTTATCTGGAAGCGAATTGTTCTTTACTTTCTGAAGGTTGGGTCTGAGATACTGGTGTTGAAGTTCTGTGGCACACATCAATTTGTATATGAGACTAGTTAGACAATTGACTTTTCCCTATGCAGTCTTGGATTCATGCAGCCACCGATGCTCCTTCTTCTGCAAATCTAAACTACAATGTTGTTCCATTGTAATTTGTTCATCTAATATTCTAATGGACTCTAAATTTGTTGTGGTTTTTATTAGATATAAATCATGGAGAGTGGTATGTGTGTTTTGTAATCCAATACAAAATTTCCCATAGTATGCATACCAATTGTTCAACACCATGATCGATTTAGTCACCATGACCTCACATTCATGAAGATGCTTGTCCCTTTCTTCAAATTCTTTAAATTGGTCAGCCATGAGTAGATTAGTTGCATACTCTTGTTGTTGGATTTGTTGGTCAAGTACTTGCTAGAGGCAGGTCAATACGGACCCAAGGAGACTATGAATCCTGTCGAGGGGTCTTTCTGGGTGAATTCCTACTAGTGGCCCAATTACATGTGCAACCTTTGTTGAGCATGCTTTCTATGCATCCTCTTTCTCATTCTTCAAATACTTGATCTTTTTGTTAGTGTCATTCCTTTTATTCTTTTCTTTGTTGATAACCTTGAGGAATTCCTCCAATTCTTCATCTAAATCATTTGCGGGTACAAAAATGTATGTGGTTGATGCAGTTTCAGTTGTATGCTAAAATGGTACTGTGATCCTTTCATCGGATTATTTTTTGTTTTGCTTTATTTTATCTTCTTTTCTTGAACTTTGTGGTAAGCTCATTCCACTAGTCGAAGGTATTTGTTGAGCAGTTGTTGTCGGATGAGCCAGAATAGTTGTGACTACTGTCGATGTTGTGATAGTAGAGGCTGGTAAAGTTGATGGGACTAACATGGTACTAGTTGGGGGAGTGGAAGTGATGACTGGGATAGGGATTGGGCTAATGGTCACAATGGGGGTCGATGAGACAGTCGAAAATGCAGTCGATAGTGTGATGGATATGAAAGTAGTATGTTGATAATTCGATGGGATAGGTAACGAACCAGTCCATGGAATGAATGTTTCGATTTTGGTATGCATAGAAGTTGAGTCCAACTGGGGTAAAATTTGCAAAATGATTGTATTGATGGTCGTAGCAGTGGTTAGGATGGCAGATGGGATGGTCAATAAAAGGAGCGGTGCAATAAATGATAAGGTTATTGTAGATGATGAAATTTGAGTCTTAAGTACGGATTTGATTGACGGAATTTGAAGTTTTTTCTTAGGATTCCTAGAAGCCTACAGTGGAGGTGGAGAGAAAATGGCCAATTGACTTGGAGAAGTTGTGCCATGAAGGATTGGTTGGATCGTGGTTAATTGTTTCAATTCAAGAAATACAGTTGAAAAAGTACTAAGAAGTCTAGGAACATTAGGGGTTATAGAAAATATTGGAGCAGATGATGTTGTAGGTTGGGAAATTTATTCCTATAATCAAGTTGAGGATGGAGGTGGTATCCCGTCAGATACATCAACTAGTTCCCCTTCCTGACTATTTTGTGTTATTCTCAAATTTTTCTGAAGGGGAGGTACGAGTGAAGTGGTTACCTTTGTTGCTACTGTCATTGTTGACCTTCTCTTTTATGAAATTTGTTTTCTGTATCTATAGCTCGGTGGTAAATTTGTTCTTGGCTACTTCAATCATGATGGTCTTAGCTTGTTCTCAAATTCCTACTAAGTCCTCCTCAATTGTAGAGGTCAATAACAACTTCATCTTCTTAGATTGTTGACGTGTGGCTTTACCTTTGATATTTTTCTGGTATGTAAGCGAGTCTACTTGATGACTTGGTCTTCAAGCGTATTTCCTTGAATTCGGGATCCACTCCTTTTATAGTTGGTTCCTCTTCTTAATATTTAGTCAACTCTCTAGTCTCCTCATCAATTGGTTATTTCCCTTAACTGCTCAACGAAACAATTTCCAGTTATTGTTTCGACGGTTCATCTTTTGGGCCGAATGTTGTGATGTATAGAGCAATCTCATACTGATCTTTAATTTTTCCATCAATTAGGGGAAAAAGAAGGTCCGACTATGAATACCAGGCTAAAGTCGGAACAGGAATTGCATTGTTCAATTGCCTAGATAAATTAGAGAATAATTCTTGGACATTCTGATAATAATTGAGTTGTTGTGTGTCTCCTCATGCTCCCTCGGGTACTAGAGCCTAGTGTGTTCAAGGTCGAGCTAGATGTGGGTCGATAGTGGTAAGATGTGATGGATCAACTAAGGAACCCTCCACGTGTCACACTTTGTTTTTAGAACCTGAAACCAGTTTTCAAGTAGCATTTTGGGCCTTGTCGGACCAGATGGTGCATCCTTGGGTGCGAAGATTCAAAAGTTGTTCATTAACAGCAGTGTTATGATAGTGAATACCACCTCAACGATTAGGGGTAATTCCATGATTGCAATCCATATAAGAAATGACAAAAATCGCATTTCATGCCCAGTTTCTTGGCATTTTTCATAGTTTGTCTTGATTATTGAGGCTATGTGGTCGAACCAGTTCAATATCTTTGCTTCATGTGTGACTGCTTTGACATCATCCAACATTTCCAACTTAATGTTAGATGGTCGACCAGAATTGGTGAGGAAAAGTGAGATTATTATTTTTGTCCACTTGATAAGGGGGTAAATGAACTTGCTGATAATTAGCCCCTTAGAATTCTTTCCGTGCGGAGTTCCTGTAAACTCTTCAACTAGTTAAAGGGGTTTAGTTGATATAGGAACTGGATCCCCTTTGCTTGGTAGACCTGTGATGTGGGAGATCAAGGAATCATTTATTTCAATAGGTTCATCCAACCAAATATTCCAATTGTGGTACCTTCTCATGACAAACTTTACTATTAGATATTTTAGGTTTCCATGGTTTCCAACTGTAGTGTGTTCAGATAGTGGTGTATTTTTTATACAAGTGATATGTTAGCTTCCTCTATCCCTTTATTGTCTCTTATTACCCATTCTCTGAGTTCTACATATTGTTTTCCTCAATTCTGTTCATTTGTCTTTACTTTCTTGATTCTATTCAGACAGGCTTGCAGAGGTGTCAATGTTGATTCCTCTCGTTGTGCTTTTATCTTTTCCTATGTTTCCTTTTATTTAGATAATGACCTGGATTTCTTGGGTTTCATTTCTAATTGTTGGTTATCGGAAGTTGGGATGTCTAGCTATGAATTGGTGGTTTTCAGAATGGATTGTGCTCGCTCCAATTCACAATAAAAAAAATTCCAACAATCTTATAGTGTTGGTGTCTTTATAGGGACGAAAATTGGTGAGCACTTATTGTGCATAGGTGAGTATAGTAATTGTGGCCTTTTTGCGGGACAACTACTTTTCATGCTTGATGAAACTTGCACTAGAAGTTTGGTTCACAGTCTGGTTGATTCACTAGATAGTCGACGATCTTTAGGATGATTCTATCCATACTTGACTTCTCGGTTGGTCTTCTCATTCCTTGATCCACGGGGGACGATCTTTGTCCGCCTACTTTCATATTTTCTGATGGATGGATCAATCGTCTTATTGCTAGATTCTATTTTCCTTTGGTTGGTATTAGGTGAGGGTCTTCTACTTCTTGGTTGATGCATACTTGCACTCTTCCACTATGCTCCCTCTATCCAGTCAATTGTCATTATATTGAAGCTCTTTTCGTCTACTAGTGCCCATGTCTTAGTTCCCTTTTTATATTTCATTTATTCTAATTTAGTTAAATAATTGTTTTTAAACAAATTAGTTATGGATTTTAATTAATAAAATGCAAACCTGGAGGCATGACGGTCTACTAGTGGTGATACGACCATTAATAAGCAAGGTGCCTCTTATATACGATATATTTTTAGTCGAGATCCATTAATGAATTTGGTGAACACTTGACCCTAAATTGTTTTTAGCCAAATAGATCCATTGTGGTTCAATTAGATTCAACTATATAGGGACCCATCCATGTAGTTTCTAGATATCTTGGTTTTCCTTTTATCTTGCTATCATACAAGAGCACTAAATCTCTGACTAAAATATCTTTATTCCTGATATTTTTATCATGCCAAATTTTCTGTTGTTGTTTTTGGACCTCTTGGTGATGAATAGCCACTAATATATGTTCTTCAAGTTTCTATAGCTCAAATAACTTGTCTTGAGTAGCTTGTACGGTATCCAAATGTAATATATATATTATTGGGGCTTGTTTTTTGAAATGAAATGGTACGACTGCTTCTTACTCATAGACTAACTTGAATGGAATATGTCATGTCGATCTCTTATAGGTTGTTCTATAATCCCATAGGATAGCATGAATTTTGTCATCACGTTCGTCCTTGTCGATATTACAAATTTGTGTTAATCATTTGGTAAGTGTCTTATTAAATGCTTCTATAGCACCGTTTGACTAGGGATGGTATGCTAAAGTCTTGTGATGATTTATCATGAATTCCTTAAATAATACTGATACGGTTTTCTTAATAAAATGCATTCATTTTTCCATGATTAACATGAGGTGACATCTGAATTTGGTACAATTTTTTCATAGATAAACTTTGCTGCAACTTCACTCGTACATGCTTCAACTAGTTTCGCTTCTTCCCATTTAGTGACATATTCGACTGCAATGTTGATGTATCGGGTGCCCGTTCGTCATCTAGGTCCCGGGAATGGACTAACAAAGTTGATGGCCCATATTTTGAATGTTATACTTGGGTTTAATGATATAAATGACATTTTGTTTGTGATAGTGGTCGACCCATTCTCTGGCATTTATCACATTTACTAATAAAAGTCTTGTAGTCTTTATTCAATGTTAGCCACCATAATCCAACTTGAATATAATTTTAACAGTTGTGTCAACTTCAAAGTGTCCTCCCACCAGTCATGAATGTGCTTCATCCATATTGGCATCTTTTTATGGTTGAGTACACACCAACATAGTATGTCGTCTTGTCCTAATTTGTATAGGAATCCATTGATTAAAGTGTATGGTGTTTTTTCCATAGCTAATATTTTCTTCTTTTTCTCAGACATCCCTTCCAAAGCTTGTCCTTTCTGCAAGAATTGACAGTTATATCTGCTAGTCTAGTCTGTATGGCTTCGATTCTGAAAAGGTGGGCATCAAGTAATTTGACATCTATTCCAACAGAGTCTTCTCATGTTTCTATATGTGATAGATGACCAGGCCCGACATTGGACTTCCCTGGTCGGACTATTATCTTGAATTCAAATTCTTGAAATAGTAGGACCCATCAACATATTCTTCCATGGTGCATGGGTTTATTAACTAAATATTTCAAAGCCTGATGATCTGTGAAAAAGACAAATGGGATAGCCAATAAATAATGATGATATTTTTGTAGAGTGAAAATCATACCTAGCCCTCTGTTGTTCGGGAATTCTACCCTATAGCGAGGAGAGGGACACTACCAACTTCTGGGGTGACAGGTAAATACATTAATCATATCACATAGGATTCTACAAAAGGAAAGAGATCAAGGTTCTTGAAGGCATACCTTATTAACGAAGTTTGATCCTAGCTTTTGCTCGCTCCTTCGATCGATCCTCCACTTGATCCTCCGTTTGATGGACCTGCAATACAATAGATACCTTCCTCAGCGTATCTTGACTGATATAACAATGATGAAATTGAAAGACAATTTAGACATCAAATACAATCAAGCATTAAACCAAACAAATATGCAATCCATTATACATATGATTGGGATGGGAAGGGCATTTAAACCTTTATTGTCAAAAGCAAATAATCAATACAAGTATACCTGATCATTCAGAGTGCTTGTGCAACCGGATCCTGGGCTCCTGCTTTTCACACTAACTTTGGAATTCCTCCAGCATAACAACCCTTAATGCATAGTTTCTCTTCCCCTCTCTCATCTATCCCCCTTGTATTTATGGGACAAGGTAGGAAGTTTGGATCGAGAGGTAGTTTGATTGGGAAGTTGGGGAAGTTGCAAAACCAACTTCAACTAATCCCAATTCGTCAAATTAATATATTTTTTATTACTTTTTAAGATGTGCGTGAGTATTTCGCAGTAGAGTAGCGCACCACATGCAACTAAACTGCTTTACAACCAGCGTTTGCATGATTTTTTAAGGTGTGCGCTAGTTTGCTTAAGCAAAGTAAGGCATACTAACAGGTGTGCGCTACTGTTATGCTTGTAGAGTAGGGCACACTCCAATAAATGCGCTACTATCATGCCTGTAGGGTAGCGCACATGTCAAAAGGTAGAGTAAAACAGGGTTTTGTCAGCTGCTGAGGGGTAAGCCAAGTCCATGTATCATCTAGGGAAATCTTGCTCTTCAATCCAAGTTGTCATTTTGTGTGATCGACAGCTTAATGTGATCACGGATGGAGAAGTGCAAATTTGACCTATAATAGATGCCCCCTAATGTGTGAGGTCAGAGGGAAACGATGGCCGAAATACATTATAATTCCAAGTCAACGGAGGAGCAAGAAACCACAGAACCAAGTCACAAAAGTACCTGAAATAAAGATCAAGGTCAACGAGCAATTACAATCTTGACATCATATAGATGTGTAGAATGATACAACAATATCTCCGGTACATAACTAGGAGATGTATATATAGCATGGCCACTGAAATACAAGCATGGATCCATGTCAAAATGAGAGATCATAGCCATAACAACAAATTAGATCTATGTCTCATGGAGAGCCAAAATGAGTGAGGCTCAGTATTGCGCAGCCTAAGTGATAACATAATGAGGTAATGTGTAATGACCCTTTTTCAAAATTTTATTAAAATGTCAATTTTTCCACTTTTTCCCCAATTTTGACTTTTGACTAGTTTTACTGTTTTGACCTCCAAATCAACCCAAATGCTCCCAAATATGTTGTAGGAGTGTATGAATGGTATTTAGAATTGAATATTAGGTTCAAGTATGTTTTATGGCCCTCCAAATACTTCTGCAAACTTTATTTGTATTCTGATCAATATATGTAATTTTGACTAGTAATTTGTGCATCAAATCCCCCCGGGGTAACACTGCAAATGGCCTTCCAAATGCCTCCAAAATCCCACGAATTTATGAAAAGAGGTAGGTAATGTGTTAAGTATGTGATTAAGGTCTCATATGCACCATTAATTGATTTTTACTACAGTTCTAACTCTCTCACATTCAACAGCAAAAACCTCCAATTCGACCTTTGGGGAAATGGCACTATTTCACCTCTCAATACAAACAAACTGAGTAAAAATGCTTCAAATGCTCAAGTATAGTACATGAAACTTGTAGAATATATACATGGCAGTATATGAATCACAAATATATCATAGAATCATCTATCCATTCTAAATAATCAACCTTATAGTGTCATACATCAAAGCATTGGGGAAATGGACATTGTTTGCTCATTAATCAATAATTTTACATACAGTCAATGGGTATTTCGACCTGATAGTTTCTGAATATGAATAAAAGAGGATATTAAGCTATTACAATCAGAAAAATATCATATGAAGATCTCCCAATGAGTGCAAGATCTCACCCAAAGCGCAATCCCTCAAGGAGCCCGAATATGCCTTCAAAATTGGAAATGGTGGAAAGAAAGTGTTGCACTAAACCAAATCATGAAACTTCCTGTAGCTTCTACCTACAAATAAAACTCCATTAAAGCACCATGAAATACCTGAGTGGCCTCTCCAAACACCAACTTGTATGGGAATCTTTCACCCTCGAAATTGGCTAAGGCAAGAAACTAGTCATCCACTAGTTCTCTCTTCACAAATGCAATTTTTCTCAAATCATCAAAATCCATTCTCATACTTGATTTCTACATTTTATAACCAAAATTAGCCTTCAAGGGGTCGAAATCCTCTCAATAGATTTAATAAATTTCCATTTAGAAAATATTCCTCATTTGCCACTTGTCTCCTAGTTCCAACCTTCCATCTTCTCCCAAATTTGAATTTGAGTCTCTTTAGCTTCCCCCAACTCCATGAGCACCTTCCTTGAGCCTATTTTTGGGGCTGACATGTCATAATGGTCAGGTGCAATAAGTCAGGTCTGAATTTTGTCATAAATTTCATAGATGCTTCATTATTGTTGTCATAAAACTAGGGAATCTAGCCAAGTGTCCACTAATCTCCAATTTGACTCTTGCTCTCCCATGGAGGTTACTATTCCATTCCATTTCGACCTAAGATGCTCAATGCCATGTGTTGTGACTTACCAACTCACCCAAGAGTGTTCACCTTCCCATGAATTCAAATTGGCAAGAGAGAGCTGCCATGTGTCATTGAAAAATCAATCTAGTGTGGGTCCCACCACCTCCATATGTCTCCAAAACCACTTGCAACTTAGAATTTCTCTTGAATTTATTTATTCACCATATTTATTAAATGCTTGAACCCTTCTAATGTCTAAATATCATTTATTAGCTTCTTTATTACCATCCCACATGTGCCCATCCAACCTAGGAAACTAGTAGGATTGATGGGATTGTCTTCCTATGCACTTATTTGAATGGGGACATTACATAATGCTATCAAAGTCTCAAGGTATTCAACCAAAAAACCCAAGTTACAAACCCTAACCATGTGAATAAATGAGCTGAATTCGAACATGGGGGGAATCGTTTGATTACCAGTCATTGATGTATACCGTTAACAAATGCAAGGGCTTCCACCGATAATGATAATGGGGCCCAAGGTACCTAGTACAATCCAACAAGTGTGAATAAGAGGACTTGAAGTCGAAAACCTGAGGAACCTATCAAATAAGAGACATTGATGTATTCTCATAATTCGACAGCGAGGAAAATTGCCACTGGTGACTGCAATCCCCAAGGTACTAACCGAAACTCTAAACTTCATTCCCAGAGCAAAATGACTTGATGTCGATGGGAAGAAGTTCGTTGGAAGGGAGGCCTTAAGGCATCCTCCATCATCCAACACGAGGAACACTCAAATGGTATGAGCTGATGTGGATTAGGACATGTAACAACACTGACACTAGGATGGCCGACACATGAGGTCAAGGTAAACTGCAGAATGGCCGACACGGGCTATATCCTTGAACAGTGAGCACGACACAAAGTGACTTAGGCAGTTTTCAACATGATGGGTAAGTGATATAAGCCTGCAATGTAGGAGACATTAGCAGACCCTCCATATGGTTGGAAGAATAACCAACCGGGGGAGTAAACAATTCGGATATCAGGTTCACCCTAAGGTCAAAAACTAAACCCAACTGAAATGATAGACTCAAATAGGTGTTGTGTTCAAGGATAGGACTGACTGAAACTGCCTTTGAAACTGGAAGATGTGATATACCCTTCTTATCCCTTATTCTTTTTAGATAAAAGAATACCTTTCTTGTTGTTTTAATGAGTCCAAGAAAGAATGAAAACTCAGTAGATCCAACCATGTAAAGATTTCAACGAGCACATGGGAGGAAGACTTGGGACTTTCTTCATTGTTTATAGAGTTCGAAGAAGAGATAGAAGAATACTCTATAATATTGATCTCTGGATTTTAATATCGAGCCGAGATCTGTTCTTGCTCGCCGGTGTTTTCAATTTTAAGGAGTCTGAAAAAATTAAACAATAACTCCATATACCTACTCGTGGATTTTAATATCGATCCCAAGTAGGTTAATGCTCGCCGGTGTTTTCCTGTATATAGAGTCTGAAAAACTTAAACAATCCTCTATTTACCCTCTCGTGGATTTCACATCAAGCCGGAGTAGGTGAGTGCTCACTTGGTGTTTTCATGTTTCGAGAGCCTGAAAACCCTAAAGAAGGCTCCAAAAGGTCTTTTTTCTTAAAGTTAGTCTCCTCCCCCGAAAAAGTGTAAAACAATGGAAGAAGAACTCTTCTAGCCACGGATGACTAGAGTATTCCTTTTTCGTAAGTAATCCGCAAAAGTCCGGAAAAGGGGTAAACTTATACTTAAGCGGATGGGCCTTCAGTTCCTTTAACGAGCTTGAAGAGGACAAGTTCGCTCGACAATCTTGTTTAGGTTTCAATACTCCAAACAAGAGCTTAAAATGACTTTAAAGACAGCTTCTAGGATCACGACTCATTACCTGCTAAAGACTAGGATCTCAAAAACCAAGTTAGTATTAATGACAAAAAATCTTCAATGACATAGAATTTCAACTATAAAGTACTGAAAATGATATGTAGGTAAAGAAATTAAGTCATAATATATTGATGCTACAAAAATCTAGTGAAAATTTGAGAGACATAGGTTGAAATCATTCTACCAACATTTGTAGGTATTTAATGATTAAATAGATCATTTTTTATGCAATTTGAAACTATAGACTTTTCACAAAAGTGGGTAAAAAATCAAATTCAAATTCATATATGTAATTTCAACTTAAAAACTCAAATATCACATTTGGAATTTGTAGGGCAAGTTTTTGGAGCAAACCCTTGATCTTCATCCATTCGTGGCGATCAAATCGAGCAACCAATCGACCTCTTTCCTCCACCAAGTAAGTTCTTTTCATCCCAACTTGCATTTTGATGGATTATTTGTCAATTTTTATGCTTAAGAACCAATTTCTAGCCATTCTCAACTAGTGAAGTGTGTGTGCGCTACTTTGTAAGAGGGAAAGTAGGGCATACTGGAGGTGTGCGCTACTCTTCATCAAGGACAGCAGCGCCCAAACGTGATTGTCTACCTTAAGGAGTAGCGCACACCCCTGAACATGGAGAAAAACATGTCAAGAACTAAAAAACTGACCTTCTTTTGGCAGGATGGTACTTGTTTGGAGAGAGAGGGAGCATGAAGAGATGGATAGGGTGGCTATGCAAGACCTGACAACTCTACATGCACTCCGAAGGTGTGGTTTGTTGAAATTTTATAGAACTGTGAACATGAGGGCACTTAACCGCTTGCTTCAGAGGCTCATTCAGTATTGGGATGCAGATGCCAATGTGTTTAATGTCCAGGGAGAGACCCTAGACCTCACCATTGATGACATATACTTCATTACAGGACTCTCTAGGAGGGGATATATTGTAAACCTGAAAGGGTCCTCACGCAATGTGGGTGCCATGTCCATACCAGAATATGTAAATGCATACTGTGTGGCCGGAACGGAAAAATCAGGAAGTCAGATCCTTATTTCCACTATTGACAGCCTCCCTTTGAAATTTATTGTAAGTATGTTAAACCGAATGGGAGTGTTATCGGACAATCCACTCGAGCGGACATGAGTCGGATCTCCCTAGCTCAAAGTGAGTTAGAACAAATAGAACATACTACTAATGCATTTCCTAGATCTGCTTAAGGATCAAGTACTAGATGTCTTACCTTTCACTTTGCAATCCTTTCTCCTGAATGTTGATCCATGTCCCACGGTCGTCAGATCCAAGCTGCAAGACCTGTCAAGACAAGAAACAAGAGAAACCAGTAAAATACATCTATGCAATAAGAGACCTAAGTAAACAGTTAAGCAGGTAAACTACTCAATATCATTACACACATGAACAACATTAACGGAAAGCATTTGTATTACTGCAAATAGAGGAGCACATGATAGAGATATAGAACCACAACCAAGGCTTAATGTTGTAGCCCTTCTCCGACAAAGCCGATTGCCATATCCTTCCAAGGAAGTATGAGTTCTCCAATAGGTGAGTGGAGGTGTTCTAAGAATGATTTCACCAGCATGTAGATACCATAGCCTTCCTCCCTTTGGAATGGGAGTGAGCTTCATTTATATAGGAATAAATGGATAGGGTATGGATAGGATAGGTTGAGAGATGGTAGGAGAGGCTTAAGGGATCTCTCCAAAGGTTTAGGAACCGAGTGCCAGCTCTTCCAAGAGGTCAGGGATAGGGTCCCAAGTCAGCAAGCTTCGAGATGGACCTCGAAGAAGCTATTTTTGCCACTTAACTGACTTCGTCGCACCCTGTAATGGAGCAAGGTGAGACGTCGCATGTTTCTAGTGTGCAGCCTACGATGACCCTTCAAAAATTAGCACAATTGGGTACAAATCCTCCCAGGATGATTACTTAGTCCAAGTATCTTCAAGGGTGTATACATTGAATCTCATGATGAGTAGATTTTGGGTGTAACAAAATGCCCCCCAAAGCATGAAGCTGTTGAAGATAGATAGGTGAAGTGCTTTGATGGAAGTAATGGAAATAGACTCATCGGGCGAAGGACACTGCTGCAGTACGACTGACTTTGAACTGACAATCTCATATGAAGTACAACATGGATGCCGACCAATACATTGCAGATCCATGGTAGTAATGACCGACTGAACACAATCATGGCTACTAGACACAAGCATAGATCCATGATGAGATGATAACACAGCCACGACCAATACAAAAGTGGATCCATGTGATATAACTCAATACAAACTCCATCGCAACCTAGGTAAAACATGACTCCCTAGAGTCTTCACGCTGGACCCGCAATGATACGAATCTATCCATGTGATTACAAATGTCTTGACGTCGAACATGGTAGAAACCACTTGATTACCGGCCATTGATGTAAACCGTTAACAAGTGCGAGGGAGATCACCATTGATGTCAATGATTCCCAAGGTATCATAGTACATATCATCAAGCATGAATAAATGAGTTGAAGTCGAACGCGAGATGAAATATTTCAATCAAGATTCAATGATGTAAACTCATGATGAAAGCGAGGTAACCTTCCATTGAGGCATGCAGGGCCAAGGTACTTGGTTGGTTTCTAGATTCGATCCTCGGATGATGAGTTGAAGTCGACAAGGACGAATCCGTCGAAGGAGGACCATGATGAATCCCCCATCAATCAACACGAAACACGACAAAAGATGTGTAGAGTGGATCGGATAGTACAGCAACATGTGAGACTGACTCAAAGTAAACCAACGTGATGGCGGGTGTACTGACTATAGATGATTATTGATAGACATATTCTTGAACATGGGCATGGAATGACTTGGCAGTATTGACACGACGAGTGTGACACAAATTCTCAAAGCGACTGATGATGGAGGCTTTTCTTTGAATGACTCATAGGAGTAACAAAACTCAGGAAATAAGTGGAACTCGAGGGAAAATGGATGATCCAAGGGCTGTATGCAAATGCAGATGAGTGCCATGTTCAAGAACGACTACATACTACCACTAATAAGGTATGTAACACAAATACTTTCATTTTTCCCCATCATGAATGATGAGTGCCTCATGTGTTTTTTACGAGCTTGATGAGGGTAACCAGATGCTCGGTATAGCTCATCTCATAGATGAGTCCAATCCCAAATATTTTCCGAACTTAGGATAAGAGGGGTTCGTCCCATGATGGGCCCTTCAATGTGAAAATTTTAACGAGTCCATAGAAGGTAAACTCGGTCATCATTTCATGTTTAGAGAGTCTGAAAAGAACTAAAGGAGACTCCAACGGTCCTTTTTTGTAAAGATAGCCTCATCGCCCGAAAAAGGGTAAAACAACACGGGAGAGGACTCTTCCAGTCATGATTGGATGGAGTATACCTTTTTCCTAATTAGTGCCTCCTGGTCCGAAAAAGGGGTAAACTATCCCCAGGAAGACGACCATTCAAATACTTTAACAAGCGTGAACGCGACAAGTTCGTTTGGCAATCTTTTCATTTTTCGGGAGCCTGAAAAGAGCTTAACGGTAGACTCCGGGGGGTGTCCTTTTCTGTAGAAGTTTAACGAGCCCGAAAAAGTGATAAATCATAACTCGGTACTTGTTCTCATAGTTTCTTGAGTACGAGAACAAACGAAGAGTAAACTCATCATCACGCAATAATTACAGACTAACCATTGCAAAAATAACGACAAAACATTCAAGGGAGTGTTCATACCTGTGATGACCGTTGTGATACGAGAAACGACACAAAAGACCACTTACAACTCCTGCACACTAGAAAATGTGTCAAATAGCCTCAAATATGACAAAAATGGTCAAAAACTATGATAAATGGCCCAAGAGCATCAAAATATTTGAAAAGGAATATTTCATTCTATTTATAAATAGAAAAATGGGCAAAAATAGATTTCATTGTTTCAATTGCCAATTTGGGAGGAGAAGTACCAATTTGGAGCCAAAACTTCCTTTGCCAATTTCGAGAGCTACGATCCGCCATTTCACCAACCGTCCGGATCAGGTAGGCCTAAACTTCATCCAGCAACTTTCCAGTGGATTAGATTTTGTTTTTAGGTTCATTTTTTGGGTTTCTTGATGAGTTCATGGAGGGCTACTGCGCTCTCGGCTCGTCGCAGTTGGCCCTTTCGGGACCTGCGACGAGACCGAGTCGTCGCAATCCTCGAATGGGTGAAGTGCAACGACATCGCACTGTACGCAAATGTATAGTGCGACGGCGGAGTTGTGAATTCCACACATCAAAAAGAATCCAAAAAATGGACTTGTGAAGGTTGAAGCAGGACCTAACAGTGTTTAAATTCCCTTTTTGGCAGGTTTCTTGCTAGCCAACATGGTTTTAGAGTGGCGAGAACGAGAACACGAGATAGAAGATGAACAAGATGCCAACGATCCACAATGCGTGGATGCCTTGAGGAACTTTGGTTGGCTCAAGTTCTTTGAGATTCAGGGGATGAGATCCCAAATCCCATTGCTATCACACATGCTCCAGAGTTGGGATGCGGCCCAAAAATATTTCGTGATTGGTGAGCACATCCTCACAATAGATGTTGAGGACATCTATTTTCTCACAGGTATGTCTCGGAGAGGGGAACCTGTGCATCTTACTGGAACACGGGCCAGTGACCGCACAGTTGATGACATGGTGTCACAGCATTGTATCGCTACTTCTCGACCTTCCAGTGGGAAGATTCTTATCAAGGATGTGGTGAGCCACCCACTACATACCATATTGCTTACTATTACTAGAGCGGCGGGTAGCCAAGCCCCACACACGGCTACTCGGACCCATATGCTTTATGCAGAGGACTGCATGTCCCCCATGGTTTTCAACTGGTGCGAGGGTCTCCTCGCAAACCTCCGAGCTCAGCTGACCAAGTGTCAACGGGGAGAGCTCAAGCAGTTTGGTTATGGGTCGATCATGGTATCGTTCCTCTTGGAGCAGATCCCTCTCTTACGCCCATAGGTGGTATTAGATGACAAGGAGCCTAGAGATCCCCACATGCTCAGATGGACTGAGGTCATGACTCGTCATGGTGGAGGACCTATCATCAGTTTTGGTCCTGAGTTCTTTAGCTGGCTGGAAGGCCAATTACTTATAGTAGAGGACTTTCCATACAGCAGCACGGACTTCCGAGAGGATCCCGACTTGATGCTTCCAGAGGGTGCAGCATGGGGTGACATAGGTGAGAACAAAACTACCTTTGTATTTTTAGTTTTGTATTTATATAAAAAAAATTATGTAGTGCTGACAAGTATATCATATGTGTGTGCAGATGTGGGCCTCGTACAGCCGGTGGGTCTCTCCCTTCTGGCGAGGAGAGACAGAGGCGGCGAGGCAGTCGTTCCTGCAAGTGCTCATGCTGCCATCGAGGAGATGGAGGAGGTGTACAGGAACCTATCCCAGCTGACCGTGGAGTTACCCGAGCCAGCTATTGATGACTTACCGAGACCTATGCAGAGGTTTGGGGTTGGAGCGTCTGTACGCTTCAACGCCTTACTCTGCAAGATGGCTCGGATTGTGGACTACTTCCTCACCCAGCGACAACGAGTTGTTCGTGCTAGGGGTGGTGTACGGATCAGGTGTCAGGCATGATGACACTCTTATACTTGTACTGAGAGCTTAGAGGCCTCATATTTTGTACTACTGAAATCTATGATGCTTCAGATTTTTGTAGAGACTCACTGAAACCCATCGTGCTTCAAATTTTGTACCAGCACTACTTTTTTTATGATATATATATATACAGACACTCTCGACGATTTATACATTATGTGTTTTTAAATGATGAGTGATGTGATCTTATTTACATGTTTTCTTTTATACATTGTATTATTTACATGTTGTGAATGCTTTTACATATTATGAATATTATGTGTGTGTGATGTACCAATCCAAAATGAAGTTGGCCATCGAGTCAACAACTTTGTTTAACTCTCGTGGAATGTGTAGGTACTGAACGGATTCAAATGACCTTTCCAGGAGACGTACTCGTCTGAAGAGACGGAGTAAGGTGGGATCACGGATGGCGTAAACCCGGTTAAGATGGGAAACCACTAATTGAGAATCCATGTGGATGATAATGCGGTTCATACCCAAGGAAATGGCGTTAGCTAGGGTTCTGATTACTGCCTGATACTCTGTGGCATTGTTGGTCGCAAACCCTAGGCAACTTCCTCCTGAGCTAATGAGCTCACCTGTTGGGGAATATAGTACCCAGGCTGCCAAAGCAAGGTTACGGGTATGTCGGCTGGCACCGTCCGCGAATCCATATCACGTTGCCATCTGCACATGCAGACAGAACATGGTATAAGGAGCGGAAACAAGATCTAAAGACACTCAAAAACAAAAGCGTCACAGCACACAAAAAACACGCCATGTACAGTATATACAAGAAAGTCTAAGCATGATGAATTTGGGAATAGTATCTCTTCAGGTAAATCCCATTGCGGGGTTCACCCAAATAGATTCCGTCATAGTATTCAAGCTCGTAAGCTCCCTTCTCCAAAACACGTTTGACAATGTAAGGTCCATGCCACATGGATTCGAACTTTCCTGCTCCTAGTTTGTCGTGCTTCTGGTCATAAGTGAGGACCAGGTCACCCTTGTTAAAGATATGAGGTTCAATTGACTTGTCGTATTGGAATTTGATTCATTTCTTGTGTGTTTTATTAGCAAGAGTAGCATCTCGGCAGGACTCGTCAAGTTTTTCTAAGTGCAAGAGACGTTCATCCTCGGCAGTAGTGTTAGGAAGAAATTCGACAGGGAGTTGTAGAGATGGAATTTCGCACTCTATAGGTAGGACAGCCTCCAATCCATATACCAATTGAAAAGGAGTGAAGCCTGTGGCGGTTTTGACGGAATTTCGGTAGGCCCATAACGCTGAAAAGAGCATGTTGTGCCAATTGGACTTATGTGTTCCTACCATCCTTTGGATCATAGTTTTCAAGACCTTGTTAATGGCCTCGAATTTTCCATTGGACTGGGGTTAGTAGGGTGTTGAATTTTCATGGCGAAAACCCAACTTGTCGCTCAATTCATCAACCATATGGTTCTGAAAATGGGAACCATGATCGGTAACAATTTCCTGAGGAACTCCGAACTGTGCTATTACATGATTGAACATGAAGAGTGCGGCGGTTTTGCCATCGTTCTGATATGTAGTCATAGCTTCGGCCCACTTTGTAAAGTAATCCACAGCTACAATGATGTAACTATGCCCCCCGGCTGAGGTAGGCTTACAATGCATAAAGTTGATGCCCCATTTGGCGAAGGGGCCCACGGCGATAACCAGGTGTAACGGGGAGGGATGGGTGCGCTTCTTCGTATGGAAGTGTTGGCAAGGAGGACATTTTTTTACGGCCTCAATACAATATTTGAAGATAGTAGGCCAGAAATATCCTGTGCACAAAATCTTCTGGGCTGTAGCCATCCCAGAGAGGTGACTGCCACATGCCCCAACGTGACAGTCATTGAGAATGCATTCAGCCTCATTATGAGTGAGACAACGTCGAAGAATTGAATCAATGCCACAGCGATACAAAGTATCATTAATGATTAAATAATACTTCACATGGTGACGTATCTTACGACGGTCGTCGCGAGATAGTTGAGGGTTGAAGCGTTGGGTTTGAAGATACAATGAGATATCTCCATACCATGGATCAGTCGTACTGATGAGAAACAATGATTCGTTTGGAAAGGAGTCATTGTGCTCAACTTCTGCATCAGGACGGGGAAGGTCGCAAATGAGCTCGGCAAACACCAAAGACTTCTTTGACTTGGCTTTCTCGAAAAGAAGATCAAATTCTTGTTGTATTACGATCCGGCGTGAATACTTGCCCCCAAGCACCTGGCGTGTCAATATGTGGTACATGGGGTTCGACTCGGTGATGATGGTGGTGGTGCGGAGCAAGATATAGTTCCGGAACTTCTGGACGGTGATGACCGCTGTGAATGCGAGTTTTTTGACATGTGAATATCTAGTTTCGGCGTCAGCAAGACCCTTACTTGCATAGTATATTACATGTTCCTGGGCGTTTTGAACCTCCTGTACCAAAACCATGGCGATAGTGGTGACAAAAGCGACGAGATATAAGATATAATCTCGATAATAATTAGGTGGTTGGAGCACAGGGGCATGCGTGATGGCATGTTTGATACTGTCGAAGGATTTTTGAGCTTGATCATCCCAAATGAGCGGGACGTCCTTCTTGAGCAGTCTCATATACCCCTGAGTCTTCTCCGCGAAATTGCAAACAAAACGTCTTAAGTAAGTCACCTTCCCTTGAAGACTTTGAAGTTCCGTCACATCAGTCGGGGGTGGTAGGTTGATTATGGCCTCCACCTTTAAGGGATCAATGTGGATCCCATCCCTCGAAACGATAAATCCTAAGAGGCGTTCGGACTCAACGCAAAAGATACACTTATGAGGATTCAGACATATATTGTACCGTCTGCATCTGATGAAAATGGCCGTTAGATGATCAATGTGGAACTCGCGTTGCTTTGAGTGAGCAGGGAGATCGTCCAGGTAAGGTTCCACAAAGTCCTCGATATCATGGAAGGCATACGACATAGCCCGTTGAAACGTGGCTCTAGCATTTTTAAGGCCAAACAGGAGTTTGCGGTATGCAAACGTTCCCCATGGGCAGATGAAAGTCGTCTTATGTTGGTCGGCTGGGTTGATATCAATTTGGTTGTAACCAGAAAAGCCATCCATAAATGAGAAGATGACGCTTCCGACACAATTGTCGATAATCTGGTCGATGAAGGGGGTCGGGTAGTTGTCTTTTAAACAAGCCATATTAAGGTCCCAATAATTGACACAGACACGAATGGTACCCTGCTTTTTGTTCACAGGGACGACGTTTGAGACCCAATCCGTCAATGGGACATGATAAATAAAACCAGCCTTTAAGAGCTTTTCAATTTCTTCCTTAATTGCCGCATTCTTCCAGGGGTGTACCAGTCGCAACTTTTGGCGTACAGGTTTGATGTCGGGATAGGTTTTTATTTCATGAGAAACAATTGCGGGGTCTATCCCAAGCATATCCTCATAGGACCAAGCAAATACGTCTCGAATATGCTTGAATAAGGCCGTGCTAGCGGCGATTTCTTCAGGGGAACACTTCTGGCCTATGCGAATGTGTTCCACTATACCAGGTTTCGCCGAGATGTCTACCGGGGTGGTTGGCTCAATTTTGTCCAAGTTGCCCTCCGTGTCCATAAGACATGTAAGGATGGGGGAATGAGGGAATGGGTAGATATCTGGTGAAAAGAGGGTATGGATGTTGTCCTCTATGTACTCCAAAGGAGGAAGAAAAGATGACTTGTGGTGGAGATCATCCCACGGACCGTCGTCAACATTCATAACTTCCATGATGGACTCGTCTGAATGAAAAGTCCGAAGTAAGAGATCAGGTAGAGATGACGTCTGTCGTAGAGAACAATATGGAGGGGCCACTATTAAATGGTCCTCTGGTGCTGATTG
The DNA here is from genome assembly GCA_027924585.1 of Larix kaempferi. Classification (NCBI taxonomy): domain Eukaryota; kingdom Viridiplantae; phylum Streptophyta; class Pinopsida; order Pinales; family Pinaceae; genus Larix; species Larix kaempferi. The sequence continues at coordinate 4,561,906 of BSBM01000504.1, forward strand.
GATAGCCTTGTAAATACGTTCAACGGGTGAAAGAGGCATTATATCTCCAAGCAGGTGTGTTGTGGCTTCATCCGGTACAAGCCAAGCATCGGTAGAGTGAGATAAAATATCTGTGGAGATCATGTTCACCGTAGAAACATGATTAGGGGGGTCCACGGCTGGAAAAATGCCCATGAGAGATGAATCTTTCAAAAGGCCAACCCCTATACTCTCATACTATTTTGACATCTTTCCAATGGAAGGAATATGGTCACCAGGATTAGTAGTAGCGTCTGGTGTACAAAAATCTAATTGGTCGATAGTAACAATTCATCCTTGGTGGGGGAATTTACTATGCGGAAGACTGAAGAGGCTACCGCCTGCATGGTGTAAAACCAATTGCGACCAAGCAAGAGATTATAATCTAACGGGGTCGATACCACTTCCACGTTAACGGTTACGGTCTTTCCGCCCAACTCAACTGCAAGAGCTTGTAAGAGCCCATGAGGTTGAAAGCCACGCCCGTCAAATGCTTTCAACATGGTGGGAGAACGATTCAATTCGGGGGAGCCAATGGCTCTCCAACAGGCGATCGACATGACAGAAGTGGAGGCGCCTTCGTCTAAAAGGGTACGATGGACAATCTTCCCAGCAATGTTCACAGAAACTTGGAATGCGAGCTGGTGTGAGAGCCTCGACTTAAAGTTGTCAAGTCGGAACATGATGGTATTCGAGGAATCGGGGTCGACTGCACTGATGGCTGCAAGTAGAGTTTTGCGTTGATTAGGACAATTATGCAAAAATTCCAAGGTAGACATGGCGCAAGGAGCTTGTGCCAAGTCTTCTACGATATTGTAATTTTGTGCTGCTCGAGCGTTTGGATTGAAAACAGCTTTTCGAATCATGCTCTTGGGAAGTCGCAATATTGAGTCTAAGGAGGGCTTCTCAATGGTGAGAGAAGTTGATGGTATAGTGACATCAGTTAAGGATTCGGAAGCTTTTTCAGTATTACTTCCAGTGGATTCCTTCGAAGGGACCGGTTTGTAAAATCGCGAGCGAGTGTTCAAATTGATTGTCTTGTTACACACCATGAGAACATGCACGGTATTGGATGGTTCCCCCTGTGCTGGGGGGGTTTGAGCAATCATCTATTGGTTCTGAGTAGGAAACGGATCATTGAGGACTGCGGGAGTTGGTTTTCCCCTAAGAAACTTTTGTACTTCGTCTCTATGGGGACATTCTTTGGAGAAATGGTCATCTCCACACAGTAAACAAGGATACTTTAGTTTCTGTTTCTTCTTGGTATTGTTAGGAGTGCTCTTTTGTTCCTGTTGGGCGGAAGAATTTTTGGGTTTCCCCTTGTTCTTCTTTTTATCACTGGACTTCTGAGATGAAGCTAATTGGAACCTCTTCAGTTATAGAAGGAGGGGTTGACTTGGTGGTGCTATGGCCATCCTGAGTCGGATTGGATGATCCAATAGTGCTAGTAGCAGGTTGGGTGTTAACGGAACCAATGATTCCATCGGCTTGGAGTCCCTTATGTGGTTTCGCAGGGTCATTAATGTCACAGGGTGCATCAAGCAGAATATCAAACAAAGTGCCGGATTGAGTGTAGACTAGGTCTAGTACATGGGCACTCGCGATGGCTTGTTCTTCGGTGACAGCACCTCGCATAGCAACGTTTCTTGCTATGGTAGGGATGAGGGATTTTGTGAACCAGTCTGCTAGGAGCTTTAATGAGACGTCGTCTTCTTCGCCACTCGTGGATATGATCTGAAATGTGAGTGGCGGTATTTTGACAGAGCGAGGTTAAAAGCTCGGTACCGGTTTCATACCGTATGGGCAGCTGGAAATGTGTCAAAAAGTTCATGGCAAGAGAACCAAAATCAGGAAAAGAGTCGGGTGGAAACTCAATGTACCACTTGGCAGCCGAACCAATGAGATTCCTTTGAAACAATCTAAGACGAATTGAATCGTCCATTAAGGTATTAGATGAACACCATAAGTGGTATGTCATCACGTGGTTTTTAGGGTCTTCCCCCAGCTTGCCGTCAAACTTGGGGATATCAGACGAAAGTTTCATCGGAATCGGTGGCCAGTTAGATCCGTGGTAAATAGGATCACTGGTCAAACGGGATAGGTCAGGCGGGTCCAAAGTATCCAGGAAGGGCAGCTGTGGGTTAGGCTGCGCATATTGATAATACGGATAAGGCGTGTAAGGACCAAACTGACCGTAAGGTGTACCAAGAGGAAACTGGCCATAGGGCGGCGTGCCGCCTGGACTGTAAGGGGGTCCGCCACCATAAGGTGGTCCGTTCCAATAAGGTGGGGGCCCACCTCCACCACCGGGAGGGGGTGGAGGTCCGTCGCCAACACCAGGAGGAGGTGGGGGTCCATAACCATAATAAGGTGGCCCACCACCGCCTCCGCCTGGAGGAGGTGGGGGACCACTTCCGCAGCTAGAAGGATGGGGGGCCCCACCACCTCCATCGCTGGAAGCATGAGGGTCTCCAACACCACTGCCACCACCATACTAATTAGGTCCTCCACTACCTCTGCCTGGAGAGGGTGGTGGACCACCTCCGCCACCCGAAGGGAAATTTCCTCCTCCACCATGATAGGGTGGTCCCCCGCCGCCTCCGTCGGGAGGGGGTGGTGGACCATTCCTGCCACCACCGTAAGGGTGAGGGATATTGTTGGTAAAATGAGGTGGACCTCCACCAAGGTTAGGTGTGGGCCCACCGCCTCTAGCAGGGGGTGGGGGAGGGCCGATCGGGGGTGGTGGTACTTCAGAGATAGTCGGTTGGGGTCCGTGTTGCAACACAGGTTGTTTCCTCCATAGAGTGTGTGGATTCTCGAGATAAGATATCCCGTATGGTGCGTTTCCAGGATTAGATTGGCCCGGCGCAGGGTTAACAGGACCTGGATATGTTTGACTCCATGAGGTTTAAGTTACATTGGACGTCCCCCGAACATGAGATAATCCCATGGTGGATGGTCTAGCGGGTTGGGAAGGTCCAACGGAAAGTCCGTTGGGGATTCCACCGCCTATGTTCTGGTTAGGAAATGGGGGTTGTCCCCCAGCCACAGTAGGTTGACCACTATCCACAGTAGGTTGACCACTATTCAAAGGTTGAACCAACGTAGCTTGTTGACTAGCTACCCTAGTAATAACATTACCAATAAGATAACCCGAGGGAATGGAATTCCCTCCCCTCGAATTTTGAGGTGGGGGAGGAATTAGTAAAGTAACTGCGGTGGTAATAGGTGTGTTGGACTGTTGTCCCTCCACTGGATGGTTCACTTGAGGTGCAGGACTAGACTCTTGTGAGGGTTGACCAGTCTTATTAGTGGTCTCGTGGTGAGGTGCTTCAAGTGATCTGAAAGATATCGGATGAACGCGGATGTCTCCGTCGTCAAATCTTATTTGGAAATGGCGATTTCAAAACTCTTCAAAGTGTTTCTTGAGACTTTGTCTTCGAAGCTCATCACCTATAATACGTAACTATTCCAAACGTTCATAGATGGGGCCGAAAATCTCGGCAGGGTCAGGCCTAGAGAACTCTGGAGTAGTCCAGTTAGGTGGGGATGAGATGGCAAAATGAGCCACTGGGTGGTCTATAGAAGATGTCCAGTAAGTTGCTGAAGGACCAACAGCTACTATAGGGTTTTCCTGGGGTCAGTTTATCCATTCCAACGATCCAGGTTCTCCCAGGGTGATGGGAGAAAGGTCTTGTGAAGCGGAGTTTTGTGCTCCTTCATCCTGCGGGGGATGAGAGGCAGGTGAATCAGGAGGAGTTTGTGGAAACAAAAGTCCTCCAACATTCAGAGTGGGATTTTCCACTTCAGTAACTACGACTATGTTACGCTGATCTATTCTTACCCTCAAAATAACCTCCGGATTAAGGGGATATTTGGGTGATAAGTTTAAGATCCTATGGGATCTTCTCCAGGGAAAATCCACCAGAGCGTCAGGATGATCAGCTAGGATGGCTGAAACAGCTTTTCTCCTAAGGGTATGCTAAAAGAAAAGAAGTCCAGAAAAACCTAGTCAAACTAAGGAAACAAGCAAAATTATGTGACAAAGTGAATTCAAAATTCTGGAACTCACGGGATTGTCAAGGCATCGCAAACCGCGATATACTGCAGGGTCCAACAATATGACGCGACAAGGAGGATTGGGACCATACCCTTGCCTGCATACCCGATTACCTGGACAGTACGTGCGTGCTAATATCCCCGAGTGTTGTTCTCGGTGTATTGCTTTGCCAAGACGGCCAAATGGTTAACTCAGTTGGTTTCAGGAATCCTAGTGGTGTCTCCTGATATACGCAAGGTACGTGGGAGCTCAAATCCGCAGTGGTGTTGTCTAATGCACAACCGTTCAGAAAGAGACCTTCCGATATACTACCAAGTACGTGATACACCCTTCGATATATGCCAAGTACATATTATGGTACTTAGTGGGTACGTGAAGGAGCTCGATATACCGATAAGTACGTGGAAGACTACAATACCCCCGGGATACAGTGCTGGAAAATAACGACAACTGCCATGCTTAACGACACCGGAACACGTCTCTAACTTACACACAAGTTGCTAAAAATTTTACCTAGTTCTACCGTTAATTTTATCTTGGACGGTTAGGTGAATGCATGAGGTGAGTACATAATCGGAAGCATAATGCAAGCCCTAGCTACATGCACGAAATATTCTTTTCTTTCAATGAATTCTAGCTATGGGAACGAGAAATATTTTTCCAATAGTATTTCCAAAACAAACTCAATGCAACACAATCCCAATTCAAACAAAACTTGACAATGAAAGTATTCTTTTCCTTTTTCAACGAAACACGAAAAAAAATCACAACACTACTATCCAAATCAAAGCATTTTTCCTTTTCTTTTTATTTTCAAATCAAAACGATACTAGGTAATGAAAAGAGAGGATTCTGAAATAAAATATGCAAGTTTTTCAATTTCACTTTCAATGGTCTAAAAGCAACAAAAGCAAAAAATGCATCTATCTTTCCTTAGCATGGAGTCAATTTCGCAAAAATCGAAGCGTTCTTTGAGCCTTTCAAGAAAATGAGCGATTCATAATTCGAGAAAAACACAATAGATCATACATTCATTCAATTCTTCCAAAACATAAACGAGAATTTTCCAATGCACAACAATTTTCTTCAATAACGTTCAAGAAATGATGGGAAAGAAGCACTTCTTAATTTTTCAATGGATGCATCAAAGAATAAACTTGATAAAAACTGAGCTTTCAGATCTAAATGACTAAAAAGAAAACACTACTTGTTGCACTAGTACATTCAGAAAACTCAAGAAAAGACAAGCACTCAACCAAGCTGAAAGATACACTTAACTCAAAATCAAGCAGCAGCAAGCAAACTAAGCAATCAAAGCTCAAAACAAATGTAAATGAGGTATGGAAGATAATCTAATGTACTGATCAGATCAGGGATGGAAATAAGGGAATGCAAGGGTGAGCGGATGAAGGTGGAAGAGACAAAAGTATCCACCACTACCGGTCTTCAAACTTGTCAGAAACGGAACCCAAAATCAATCCAAACACTCAAAACACAAATCATAAATGGGAACCCTGGCTGGATGTTGGAGCACAGAGAGAGTTCATACAGCAAACCAAAGTCCAGATTGTCAAACAGAGAAGAGATGCCTGCATGCCAAAAATTTGACAAATCGGTGCACCCTATGCTTGTACACAGTGCGACGTCGCAGTCTGCCTACACGGGAAGTGCGCCGATGTCACAGTCTACCAATGCAAGGAATGCGACGAGCAACTAACAGGTAAAGAACAGAGACCCAGAATGACACAGTGTCGCTCTGTTCCCACTACCTAGGTGCGACAAGCGAAGTCTAGATTCAAAAATTAATCAGATCTCTCAGCAATGAACCATGGAATGGTTTGGGAATGAGTTGTACAAACTCAGAGGAAGTAGATCAGAGTCTTCAATACGAAGATCTGATAGTGAAATCAACTCCAAGAAGTAAATGGAAAAAATAGAAAGGCTTTTGTCAAGCAATCAACTGAAAATGACTCTCAAATTGACAACTACTGACCAATTTCTATCTCATCCCCAGTATGGTCGCCATATTTGTTATCAGACAATCCACTCGAGCGGACGCAAGCTGGATCTCCCTAGCTCAAAGTGAGTCTAGAACAAATAGAACAAACTACTAATGCATTTCCTAGATCTGCTTAAGGATCAAGTACTAGATGTCTTACCTTTCACTTCGCAATCCTTTCTCCTGAATGTTGATCCATGTCCCACGGTCGTCAGATCCAAACTGCAAGACCTGTCAAGACAAGAAACAAGAGAAACCAGTAAAAGACATCTATACAATAAGAGACCTAAGTAAACAGTTAAGCAGGTAAACTACTCAATATCATTACACACATGAACAACATTAGTGGAAAGCATTTGTATTACTGCAAATAGAGGAGTACATGATAGAGATATAGAACCACAACCAAGGCTTAAGGTTGTAGCCCTTCTCCGACAAAGCCGATTGCCATATCCTTCCAAGGAAGTATGAGCTCTCCAATAGGTGAGTGGAGGTGTTCTAAGAATGATTTCACCAGCATGTAGATACCATAGCCTTCCTCCCTTTGGGATGGGAGTGAGCTTCATTTATATAGGACTAAATGGATAGGGTATGGATAGGATAGGTTGAGAGATGGTAGGAGAGGCTTAAGGGATCTCTCCAAAGGTTTAGGAACCGAGTGCCAGCTCTTCCAAGAGGTCAGGGATAGGGTCCCAAGTCAACAAGCTTCAAGATGGACCTCGAAGAAGCTATTTTTTCCACTTAACTGACTTTATCGCACCCTGTAATGGAGCAAGGTGCGATGTCACATGTTGCTAGTGTGCAGCCTGTGACGACCCTTCAAAACTAAACACAATTGGGTACAAATCCTCCCAGGATGATTACTTAGTCCAAGTATCTTCAAGGGTGTATACACTGAATCTCATGATGAGTATATTTTGGGTGTAACGGGGAGGGAGTGCCACACAACACTTAGCATCAAGGCACTATATGCATATTGGTATCAAATTCTTGCAAGGTCATGTGTATGATTGGTGCACTAGTCTGTTAGCAAACATGAAGCTTCAACTCTCGGGGTGTAAGACCGGGGGAATGAAGAACTTTGGATATGGCAGCATCCTTTGTACCTTCTTCTTCGAGAGGGTACCTGCTCTTAGTTTGGGCATGCCTTTTCCCCCTGTCATTCCTCGTGAGCCAAGATTAGGCCGTTGGGGTGACATTTTTCTCCGCCAGGGTGGTGGTGAAAGCCACTTTTGCTATCACACCGATGATTTCTAGGGATGGTGGGAGAGACAGGTGCCAACATTTGAGCAGTTTTCGTATGTTGGTTTAGACTTTCGTCATGATCCAGAGCTAGTACTTCCTCCAAGTGGTGCCTGGGGAGAGATAGGTATGTTTATGTTTTGAAAATTATTTAATTTTTTCAATTTAAATTATATTATTTTTATGATGAGTTTGAAATACTAAAACAAAGTGTCATATGCAGATGTTGGACCAGTTCATCCAGATGGACATCCTACTATTTTCGTGAGGCCCATTGATGTGGGTGCAGTTGATGCTACGCTAGGGGTTATAGAGAGGAAGATGAGTCGGTTGACTCATGATATTCCCACATATCGCATTGAGCAGATGCCTATTGACATGCAGGAGGATGTAGTCGGTGTGCCCCCAGCTTGGATTAGATTGCTACGGAAAGTAGCCAGGCTGGTCATATGTTACCGAGAGGCAGTGGATGCTAATGAGGCCCCACCTTCTCCATACGAGAAGGATATTTTATGTATATTTTAGAGGCCATCGAGCCCAATTTTGTATCTTATGACCTGACTTTGTGATAGACTTATGTTCCAAACTCATGTTATTTTTTGATACAATATCGGATATATATACAGTATCGGCTTATATTTACATGTGTGTGTTTAACTTTATGTGCAATTCTTTTCTATGAAAGTGTATGATACAAATTCCATTCTAAAACATAATTTGCCAATGAATCAGCTAATGCATTCAAATTTCTTGGAATATGTTGATATATGATGGAATCAAACTGTCTTTCCAATAATTTAACTCGCAAAAATTGTCATCACAAAACAGGATCTCTGATCTGATAAACACCCGTCAACTAAAATACAACTAGTTGCGAATCAAGTCTTACCTCCAAATGTGAAATGCCCTGGATAAGAGCATCCCGAGGAAGTTCTATGACCGCACTGTACTTAGCTACATTATTCATCGTGGGACCCAAACAACCCCCTCCCCCCCCCCCCCCCGAAGAAACCAGTTGGCCATTCGGTGAGTAAATGACCCAAGCTGCTAAAGCCAACTGTCGGGTGTGGCAATTGGCGCCATCAGCAAATCCTAAAAAGTGTTCAGTCGACTTCTGAAACACAAAGCGAGAAAACACACATAAGGTCAACTAACAATCACAAGCAAAAACTAGTTCTACAAAATGTACAACTATAATACATGAAAAAGCACAAATGCCTAAGCATAGTACTTCTTCATGTAGATCCCATTTCTAGGCTCGGGCAGCTTATTACCCTCGTAGTCTGTTAGCTCATAAGATCCTTTCTTCAATACCTTCGAGATTATGTAAGGACCAAGCCACATGGACTTGAACTTGCCAACCCCTAAAGGTTCCTTGTCCTGATCCCAAAGCAGAACAAGGTCTCCTTCAAGAAAAACCCTAGGTCTGCCAGACTTATCGTACTGTCCTTTGAATCATTTCTTATGGATTTTTTTTGCTGTGAGCGCATCGCGGCACTGCTCGTCTAGGTGCTCTAAATGTAGCAAACATTCTTCTAGTACTGAATTTTCTGGTAACAGTTGGACAACCAACTTTAATGAGGTAATTTCGCATTCAATCGGAACGACTGCTTCTATCCCATGCACAAGTTGGAAGGGAGAGAACCCAGTAGCAGTCTTTACGTTTGCTCAGTAAGCCCAAAGAGCAGGATACAACATGATGTGCCAGTTATTTCTACTGACATTAACGGTTCTTTGTAGAATAGTCTTCAAAGTTTTGTTAACCACTTCGACCTGACCATTCGCCTGTGGATAGAATGAATACGAATGCTCCTGACGAAAACCTAGCATGGTATAAAGCTCGGTCATCATGTTGTTCTGAAAATGGCGACCGTGGTCTGTCACGATCACTTTGGGTATGCCGAACCTTGCGATAATCTGATTGAATACGAAATAAGTGGTGGTTTATCCATCCTTCTTAACAGTAGGCATTGCCTCGGCCCACTTGGTGAGGTAGTCGACGGCAACGATAATATAACAATGGCCTCCAGCCGAAACTAGATTACAAGTCATATAATCAACCCCCGATTTGGTGAAGGGACCTGTTGTGATCACAAGATGAAGAGGAGCTGGATGTGCTCTCATTTTTCTGGTGAAAAACTGACACAGACGGTAGCGTTTCACAGCTTCCACACAATCTTTAAAGATTGTAGGCCAAAAATACCCGGCATGCAGTATTTTCTAAGTTGTTGCCAACCCAGAAAGATGACCCCCACAAGATCCACTGTGAGCATCATTCAATATTGATTCTGCTTCTTCTAAATTCAAACAACGTCATAAGATGGAGTCTATCCCACGTATGTACAAGTGTCAAAGATAATGAGATAGTTTTTCACATGACTTTTCAGTTTGCGTCGTTCTTCTCTAGAAAAAGTGGTAGGACACCTCAAAGTCTGGAGATATACTAAAATATCCCCGTACCATGGGTTATAGGAGGCAATAAGGAAGATATGTTCATCCAGGAATGATGACTCTTCCTCAATATGCACTAAGTCACTTGGAAATTATGAAATTAATTCAGCGAACACTAGTGATTTCTTCGACTTGGCAGACTGAAAAACCAAATCGAACTCTTGCAAGATTACAATCCATTTATTGTATTTCCCACTGATGATATGTCGAGTGAGAACATATTGGAAAGGATTGACCTCCGCAATCACAGTAGTGGTTCGTAAAAGGATATAGTGACGAAGCCTCTGCACCGCATAAACCGCAGCTAGTGCTAACTTCTCAACATGTGAATACTTAATCTCAGGAGTTATCAACGTGCACGAGAGATAATAAATGACATGCTCTTGGAGCGTGTCGTCCTCCTGAACTAGTACTATGCCAATTGTGTAAAGTGATGCCACCAGATATAAGAGGAAATCCTTTGTATAATCAGGTGGGCTTAACAAGGGGGCTGATAGTAATGCCTTTTTCAAAGCCTCAAACGATGCTTAAGCAGCCTCATCCCACAAAAAGTAGGTATCTTGTTTAAGAAGTCTCATGAAACCCTTTGTAATTTTGGCATAGTTTATGATAAAACGTCATAGGAATTTAGACATGCCTTGCAGACTTTGGAGTTGTCTCAGGGTGCGAGGAGGAGGCAGATTCACAATCGCCTCAACTTTTAATGGGTCGACCATTTTGCCACGACTGGATACAATGAACCCCAGTAATCGTCCAGACTCGACGCAGAATACACACTTATTAGGATTCACTCGAATCTTTTATTGTCTGCACCATTCAAACACAAGTCTCAAATGAGCTGGATGATCCTGTCTCTTGCGAGATCGCACTGGGAGGTCATCCAGATAGGGTTCAACTATGTGCTTGATATCGTGAAAAGCGAAATTCATTGCTCGCTGGAACGTAGCTCCAACGTTCTTTAAGCGAAACGGAATCTTCCCATAAGCAAAAGTTCCCCACGGGAAAATAAAAGTTGTTTTGGATTAATATTCGGGTTTGATTTGAATTTGATTATATCCCGAAAATCCATCCATGAAAGAAAACATCTCGTGTCCCACACACGCATCTATGATCTGGTCAATAAATGGTGTGGGGTAGTTATCTTTTGGACAAGCTTTGTTCAGATCCCGAAAGTCAGTACAGACTCGGATGGTACCTTGCTTTTTATCAACGAGAACAGGATTCGAAACCCATTCCGTCATGTCGATCAGATAGATAAATCCGGCTTTAAGCAATTTTTCAACCTCCGCCTTAATGGCAGTCACTTTTCGAGGATTCACAGGATGGAGCTTTTGTCTCACAGGTTTTGCGTTAGGATATGTTGTGATGACATGCTCAACAATGGTAGGATCGATTCCTGGCATCTCCTCATAAGACCAGGAAAAAATATTGCGGAATTCTTTAAAAAGTTTGGTATACAGAGCGATCTCTTCCAAAGAACAATTTGAACCAATAAAAATGTTTTCCACGACCCCGGGTTTGGTGGAAATGTTAATCAGGATGGTTCTCGATATATTAGCCATATTCCCTTCAGCGTAAACAATACTTGAAGTGGAAGAGGACAAATCAACATTCCCACCAAGTCTCATCGAAAACTCTCCTCTCTCTATCATGTCTAGATTTGGAAGCAGGTCAGACCTAGGATGCATGTGTTCCCAAGGCTGGTCCAGGCCCATCATGGCTTCCAAAATGGCTTCGTCAAATGGAAAAACTGTGTCTAAACAGTCAAAAGAGTGGGTCGAGTTTACTGACCATGCCGGAGCATAGTCCATATCCAACTCAGCAGAGACTGGCGGAGTTATGATATGTTCCATTGCAGCATGTTGTGCTTCCATGTATGCTACTTCTGCAACGGATAAAGGCACTGATGGTTCTGACACGGTAGGAAGGATCCACAGATCAGTCCTTAAACCGACCATGAAAGTTTCAATAGATGTACCTTCATCAGAACGCATGAAAAGAACGGGAGAGGGTAGGTAAAAAGTGTCTATTAATGACCCGTAAAGCCCTGCTCCTAAACTCTCGATTACTGGGGCAGATTGACCAACTAAGGGAACTGTGGATTCCGATGAAGTCTGGTTGTTTCGCCGAGAGAACAAAATTTGATCGACCGTGATGATTTTTCCTTCGTGAGGGAACATAACAACTCGAAAAACTGCCCATGGAATAGCTCGCATGGCATATGTCCAGCTCCTGCCTAACAACATATTGTAATCAAGCGGAGCATCCAGATCTTCAATCTCTACAACAACTATTTTACCGGCCAGTGTGACGTCAAATGATGGCAAGACTCCGTGTGGACGGAAGGTTCTGCCATCAAATGCAGTAAGCAGTGTGTTAGAGGGGGCTAACTCGGGAGAGCCCAAGGCTTTCCAGCAAGAAATCGACATTACGTACGTAGACGCGCCTTCATCTATGACAACTCGTCCAATGGTCATAGGACCATGAACTACCTCTATCTAAAGAGAAACGTGGTATGGAAACCGGTATTTTATATCAGACATATCAAAACGCGCAGTCATGTTGGATGATTCCATACTTCCAATCGCTGCCAGAAGTGCATTTCGTTGTAATGGAAAACTTTGCAAAACTCCTAAGGTGGACATAGCACAAGGGGTATGGGCTAGATCTTCAACCACATTGTAGTTGGCAGTAGCCCGTGCGTTGGGATTGTGCAAAGCCCGTTTCAAGACACCTTTCGGGATCTTGGGCACCGAATCCACAGTTATGTGGAGAGGAGTGGAAGATTCAGGAACTTCTTTATCCTTATTCTGTGAATCCGAGGTATAATTTGTTTCCCGCGTTTGTAAAAGGGCGTTCGAGTTAACCATATTAATAAAAGTTTGATCAACTGAAGCGTGGGTGGTGCCCCCAGTATTGGAGGTGCCAGAAACTGCTCCCTGCCCTTTTGGAAATGGATCTTTAAGGATGGCAGGTTTATTTTCATGAAGAAGCTTCTGGGCTTCTTCGATTAGAGGGCATTGGTGAGTGAGTTTGTCCTGCTTGCAAAGCTTGCAAGGGAACTTGACCTTCTTCTTTTCTCTGTTACCCTCCTCGGCATTTTCTTTGTTTTTGGGCTTCTGTTGGTTCCCCTCTCCTTTATTTTCCTTCTTTTTATTGTTGGGTTGCCGAGGGCCCTTTTGATTAGTTTGAACCTGTTGTACAGATTCAGCAGTAGAAGGAGAGGTTGTGACGGGAGTCACTTCTGCAATCGATTGTTTGACCGATAAGGCATGAACCTGTTTAGTCAATGCTTCGAAGGCTACAGAATCAACTGAACCTACTATGCCGTCAGCATGTGGTCCAAGTTTTGGTTTAGCTAAATCAATGTTTGATCACGGTGCATCAGGTATAATCTCGTAAAGGAGCCCAGACTGAGCATAAACCAAGTCTAGTTGTCGGGTCCTTAAAATGGCTTCTTCTTCTGATGACACCCCAGAAGTGGCTACTTCCTTAGAAACATAAGGAAGGAGTGATTTCAGATACCACTCTAATAAGAATTTTAGGGGGATATTGGCCTTAATGAGCCTCTTCCGTCTTCGCCACTCCTGAATATGATCAGATAAATGGGTGGCTATGTTTTGTCTAAAGGTAGACAAAAGATCTGTCCCGGCATCGTACCGAACAGGAAGCTGGAAGTGGTTCAGAAAGACTATGGCGAGATCCCGAAAGTTCAAAAAGGTGGCTGCAGGTAACTCAATGTACCATTTGACTGCAGCACTGGTCAAGGTTCTTTGAAAAAGTCTCAACCTAACGGAATCTTCGTTCAACGAGTTCGAAGAACACCATAGATGAAAAGTGGTAACATGATCACCAGGATCTTCACCATTTTTACCTTCGAATTTTGGAATGTCTGAAGGTAGCTTAGTGGGAACTGGTGGCCACGTAACATTATGGCACATCGGATCGTTCGTTAACTTGGAAAGATCTGGCAAATTCAGGGTTTCTAGAAATGGTAAACGAGGTCTATAAGATGGCATTTGATGAGTTGGAGTCATGAAGGGGGAACCTCCCATAGTTTGACCCATAAACTGCTGGTTAGGGTTTCCCCCAGCCATCTGCTGGTAGGGGTTTCCCCCAGCCATCTGCTGTTGTGTGAAAGTGTTGTTGAAATTCCCCCACCCAAATGAAAGTGGGTTGGTACCCTGTGCATTTGTCCACTGTGGCTAGGTGTTAGCCCCTCCATATTGTTGGTTAAAAATATTACCCCCTCCTCCAAAAAACAAAGAAAAATGGATATTTCCTGCAGGTATATTACTTTGATTCATATTGTAACCTGCAAAGGTGTTAAAACCAGGGGTATTCGAGGTGGACAGCGCAGTCATGGTACTAATGACAGGCATAGTTGCAGAGGGATTCAACCCAACATTGGGTGTGTAAATCCAAGTACTAGGTATATGGTATGACTGTTGAGTTGCAGGAGGTGGAATGACATTCACTACATTACTGGGTCCAAAAGTAGGGGTAGTGACTGAGGCCGATGTCAAAGTTGTTGAGCTTGGCATGCCTAACGTACCAGCGTTAAAACTGAAGGACAGAGTTGAAACAGAAGTTGTCTCCGTCGAACTCGGTGTAGCAGTGGAAGAAGGATTCACAATACTTGTATTCATACCCATTGTGGGAGTCTGTGGAACTCCTTGTTCGTCTCCTGGGTTAGTCATAATATGCCTAGGTGTGAAAAAATATGCACTATACTCGGGTTGCTGGAAACCTACAGGGACCAGAAGCGGATCATTAGATCCGGTAAGAGGAGGGTTAAAAGGAGTGTTAAACTCACTAGAAGTAATATCCTCAACCTCGACGGTATTAAGAACTTGTCGATCCAGATTTCTGGGTTTTGGTTTTCCAGGAACCCCTATTTCACCAGTAAGTTCAAAAAAACCACTGGAGTCAGTGCTCTGTCATCGTGGTGGCAGTAGTGGCTCCACACTGGGTAGGGGAAGTTTTTGCAACCTCCGAGACCTACGAAGCTGTTGATCTTCCACAATTATATAAAAATAACACTAAGTAAAAACCTAGTGGCCACTAAGACTAAGGGGCAAACAACATACCATTAAAAAAATCCTAAGTAATCAAACCAATCAAACGGATAGAAAATACTCTCGGAAGTAAGTTTGGGATGATTAGGGCCCAGAACAGACTAACAAAGTACCGATGGTCAGTTTCGTGGCGTCCACCGGAGGTCCACTGGGTGCAAGCGCTTGAATCACCAAACCGCTTTCCCAGGATTACTGCTAGAGGGTTACCTTCCATGCCTGTCCAAAGTGAAGTAGGAATAACCGCCCACTCTACCTGTGTAGGATCCTAAAGGTCTGATACTAAGGCTACCATACATACGAAATATCCTGGGGGGACAGTCGTCGGCCTAGTCAAAACGCATGGGCAGGGTAGCAAAGCCCGAAGTACGAAAGGACCCCCGTACGCGAATCGACTCTGGTTTATGGTCAAAAGGAAAGTGAGGGGATATCCTCAACAATTCCAGTCTCCCACGGCCTCGTGCTTAACTCTGGTTTGAGTAGAGCATCCCAGGGTTATTTGATATATATGGGTTTACCTAAATGAAAGTTGTACTACAATTGTTGCGTAATGAAGCCAGTTGCGAGCAGTTTAAGGTTATTTAAGCTCGTAACTCTAGCCTAAGCTGGTTGATGTCGTGTATACCTAAAAAGAAAATGTTTCTAATTGATTTTATTAAAATTTCTTTTTAAGGAAACGTTTTACTCAACGGGGTAGTGCATTGTGTGGAAATGGTTTGAGAAAGTAAAGTGCAAAAGAAATAACTTTCAAAGCAACAAAAGACTCTTTTTCTTTTTCCATTTATGCTCTTTCCAAAATGAAAACTAAGCAAAACCAAAAACAAATCTCTTTTTTCTTTTCTTTTCAAATTCAAAACAAAGTAAACTACGCTACTTCGAAATTATTACAAGCCTTACTACTTTAAACTACCAAACTCATTTTTTTGCTTTTTCTGATATACGTAAAAGAAAAAGAACTCAAAAATGGAAGCAAGTAAGACCTAAAAGAGCAATGTAAGTAAGGAAAAGAAACTCTAAGGATCACAACAAACAAATCGATGATTTGACGAAGACTTGTCCTACAAAGTTTTTCCAAAGGAAAAGGCCTTGGTCTTGGGAAACAAAGTGGAAAGAAAAGAAGGATAAGAGACGCTTCAAATGGAAAGGTAAACCTCAAAGGTTACTCCAAAGCATCAAGAACCCTAAAAACCACCAATCCAATCAAACGGTAGGAAAGCGAACCAAAGATGGCCTTACAATAAAAAAAACTCAAATGGAAGCAAACTGAAAGACTTCAACTTACTTGGACTAAAACTAACAAAGCAATCAGGAGGTATCTAGACTCAAAAATCTTTTGAAAACACCCTAAGGACTCTAACTTGGGATCAAACCCTAAATTAAAGGCCAAGACACCGTCAAAGTGTGCTTAGTGTTGCCACAAACAACAAATGCTACAAAACAAAGGTTTGTATACCTGCAACAAGCATCTAGGGTACAGAAGTGCAGCTATGTCCAACTAGGAACAAAGTGCGGTCTTCAAAAAGAGTCACAAACAACAAGACACCTCAAAAGTACACAAACAAGCAAAAGATGACCTAAGGGACTTAGGAGAGGCAAACAAGACTCAACAAGGGCATAAAGACCTCAAGGATCAGTTAAGAAAGCAAGGCAAGAGACTGGACATCAAACCAAACAAGTGCAAATCAAAACCCTACAGCAAACAGAGAGTTACAGGGGTATGCGCTACTGTGTAGTGCATAAACCAACGCACACTGGGAGATGTGCCCTACTGTACAGTAGAGAAAGTAGCACTCATCATCAGGTATGCACTACTATGTATAAGGCAAACTAGCGCACATGTCAGAGGAGGTCTGAAACAGGCTCTAAAACTTCCAATTGGGATGAGTCAAGCAATGGAAACAGGCTACAGTAACCTACAGAGCCTCTCAGAGGATCAAAAAGATCAAAAAGTATTGGAAGGAAAGTTAAATGAGTCTCCTAGAACAGAAAACAACCAGTCCCCAACGGAGTCACCAGTCTGTTGTTCAGGAATTCTACTCTATAGCGAGGAGAGGGACACTACCAACTTCTGGGGTGACAGGTAAATACATTAATCATATCACATAGGCTTCTACAAAAGTAAAGAGATCAAGGTTCTTGAAGGCATACCTTATTAACGAAGTTCGATCCTAGCTTTCACTCGCTCCTTCGATCGATCCTCCACTTGATCCTCCGTTCGATGAACTTGCAATACAATAGATACCTTCCTCGGCGTATCTTGACTGATATAACAATGATGAAATTGAAATACAATTTAGACATCAAATACAATCAAGCATTAAACCAAACAAATATGCAATCCATTAGACATTTGATTGGGACGGGAAGGGCATTTCAACCTTTATTGTCAAAAGCAAATAATCATTACAAGTATACCTGATCATTTAGAGTGCTTGTGCAACTGGATCCTGGGCTCCTGCTCTTCACACTAACTTTGGAATTCCTCCAGCGTAACAACCCTTAATGCATAGTTTCTCTTCCCTTCTCTCATCTACCCCCCTTGTGTTTATGGGACAAGGTAGGCAGTTTGGATCGAGAGGTAGTTTGATTGGGAAGTTGGGGAAGTTGCAAAACCAACTTCAACTAATCCCAATTCGTCAAATTAATATATTTTTGATTACTTTTTAAGATGTGCGTGAGTATTTCATAGTAGAGTAGCGCACCATATGCAACTTCACTGCTTTACAACCAGCGTTTGCATGAGTTTTTAAGGTGTGTGCTAGTTTGCTTAAGCAAAGTAGGGCATACTAGCAGGTGTGCGCTACTGTTATGCTTGTAGAGTAGGGCACACTCCAAGAAATGCCCTACTATCATACTTGTAGGGTAGCGCACATGTCAAAAGGTAGAGTAAAACAGGGTTCTGTCAGCTGCTGAGGAGTAAGCCAAGTCCATGTATCATCTAGGGCAATCTTGCTCTTCAATCCAAGTTGTCATTTTGTGTGATCGACAGCTTAATGTGATCACGGACGGAGAAGTTCAGATTTGACCTATAACACCCTCCCTGCTTTGTAGTTGAATATTACAGTCAACTTTATTTAACTTTCGACTAACATAGGCATTCAGATAGTCGATCTCGTCATCGCCTGGCTAGGTTAGTATTGCATTGACTGTAATACCCATCGTAACGATGTGTAAATGAAACTTGTTAGACGAATTTGGTAATCGGAGGATTAGGGATTTGACCAGGTTGCGTTTAAGAAGCTCAAATAATTCTACGCATTCTTGTGTCCATGTAAAATCAACATTTATATTGAGCAGCTCCTCCAAGGGGAATGTCATGTCTGAATAATGTCAAATGAATTTTCGATAATACCATGTATGTACTAGAAGTATTATGACTTGTTTAGGGTTCACAAGGGGATTTAAGTCGAGGATGAATTTTATCTTTTCTAACTCGACCCTAATTCCTTCCTTCCAGAAAACGTGGTCCAAAAGTATTCCAATGGGTGTGGCAAAGATACACTTCTTGATATTTAGTGATAGTTGAAATTGTATACATATTTCTAACATCAATTGGAGCCACTAAACATGATCTCTTAGCAAGGTATATATGGTCCAATCATTGAAGTAAACAACCATGGTTTTATATAGGAACTCTTGAAAAGCTTTGATCACGATTATGGAAAATACTGCAAGGGCATCTTTTAATCTAAATGGCATAGCTCTATATGCGAATGACCTAAATTCACATATAAATGTAGTCTTATGTTGATCTTCTTTTGCTATGGGCAATTGATTATAGCCTGAAAATCCATCTGTAAAATAATAACATTCATGAATTTCAAATTCGTTGATAATTTCATCTACGAAGGGCATAGGGAACGAATATATGAGGGTTACTATGTTTAATCCTTTGAAATAGAGACAAATATGAAGTATTTTTGGGTTGTGCTTGTTAGGTTGTACGGCCATTGGATTGGCCCATTCTGACTTGTCGATTGGATATATGATTCTGGTGGCTAGCATATTTTCTATTTCTTTCTTATTTATATCTTTATATTTGTGGGCTAATTTGTACGATCACTTCTTGACATGTTTTGCATCTAATGTCAATCTTTATTTCTATCATTTGTTGTACTAAGCCTTTCAAATCTTTATAATCTCCAGTAAATACATTATGATGTTCTTTAAGAAGATTCAGTATCTCTATTGTTTGCTACTATGACCAGTAGTCCCCTATTTTTCCTAACCTAGGTTTATTGTCGATGGAGATGTCAACTTCTTTCGTCTTGATTTATGCGTCCTTCCATTCAAATGCTTTTGATTCATCGATGTGTAGATCGTCTTCTTTAGATTCAGTAAAAGATGGGGGGGAATATTTTTATGTAAGTTCTCCATATTCTTCCTTGATTTCAGTAGATATTTTCATGGCATATTTAATTGGGTGGACTGTGTTGGTGTTATCTTTTTTTCCATCTGAAGCTTTTCCCTGGGATATTGTCATTTTCTAAGTCCAAGCAAGTCAGAAGGTGAACTTTCTACTTTTGGTCAGTCGTGATATTGTTGCAAGTTGAGCTCAGTCGATGAGTAGGTGTAGTTCTTACTATAATGAATGGTCATTCTACTGGTTTAATAAAATTTTGAATTTCCTGCACAACTTCTTTAAGATGATCTTTGGTGGGAGTAAATGAAAAATATTTAATAAAATTTTATTTAAGAGATTGTCAATTAAATGTTTCACCTCGTGCTTCTTTGATCGTGTACCATTTACTGGGAAGGTCATTCAATGTACTTGGAAACATATGTGTCCAAGCTTGTTCATTGCAGTAGCCAAGTCTTTTCCATTATTTTTCACATGTATTGATATGGTCGACTAGATCTTGTCCTTAGGTGAATTTAGGAATTTCTGCTTGCGTTGTCAACTTCTTTCCTCTAAAGCGCTAGACAAAGTAAGTAGTTGTTGTCTTCCAAGTTTGAAGATGAGACATGGGTGTCCCACCAATGAGCGGCTTGACTAGTGAAGGTTTCGACTAAGCTTTGTAGTCGTCCTTGCTCTCCCACATTTTTGGAAACTTTGTTGACATGACTCGATGGCGACTCGTGTTCTTTATACCAAAGCGGTGGTAAATTGGTCAGTTAATTTCTATTCGGCACCAAAGTTGGGTAATCCCTTACTTTCTTTCTAAATACTTTCAAGATTACTGAGATATCAAATCATTTTTGCATAGAGTGTTGAGGAATGGCTTTGATCGTCCAGTGTTTTTGTGCTCGGGCTTCATAATTTTTAATCTGTCAATCATATAATTTTGAGTCTGAATTTTGTCCAATTGACATGGGGGAGCCTAGATGGAGCTCCCCATTTTCATTAGGCTTGATCAAGTTTTCATTATTCTGCATTACTTGGTATAATTACATTATATTTGCGTCATTGCCATCATGTTCAGCCCAAGGTTTACCTTGGGACGGGTAGATGGGCATAATGACCTTTTTCCGTTCTCCTTTAACTTTATTCTATCATTTTCTAATGATATAAAAACCTTCATCTTCCTTCCCCACGACCGACCAATTAGAGCAAGGAATGATTTAGAACCTTCCTTTGGATCAATTTCAAAATCAACTTGGTGGTGATGACCATTATCGTCGTATGAACATTTTTCCAAAATTCGATTGGTTCGATTAAGCCCTGGTCAACGAGCTTATGGTAGATGCCCGACTCAAGCAATTGCGGTCAGCCCAATCTTTCCCAAGTTGATCTTGTTATTATATTTGCTTGAGACCCGAAGTCAATGACGACTTGTGAAATACAATATCCTTCGACTTCAATTCGACAAATGGGTCGATATCAATTTTATCTTTTTTATTTAGTCAGCATAGATTTTTAGATATCTTATCATTCACCGGATTATTTCTTATTGTATACATCAAATCAATCCAACGAGCCACCGCATCTTCTTTTGTGAGAAGTTGCAATAATTCATTAAGTGTTTTTTTTTTTTCCTTCGACTTCAATTCGACAAATGGGTCGATATCAATTTTATCTTTTTGATTTAGTCAGCATAGATTTTTAGATATCTTATCATTCACCAGATTATTTCTTATTGTATACATCAAATCAATAAAACGAGCCACCGCATCTTCTTTTGTGAGAAGTTTTTTTTTTTTTTTTTTTTTCTCTGGATTCTTGGGAATCTTCTTCAAATGCTATTTCTTCAAATATTTTTGCAGCATTATTAAAAATTTATTTCTGCTTGTTAGGATTAGGATAATTATTTTCTTTGCTTTGAATTTTAGTAATGTGTGGATTGTCTCCTCCAGTCCTCGTACCTTATCTAGTTATGATATGCATATGTTTAGTATTGAGAGTTTCATGCTTGGGAACACCAGACAAAAGATTAATGTTCTTCTTATTGATAATTTTCTCGAGGATTATGGGGCAATATTCTAATGAATGATCACCCACCCCGCATTTTGTACAAAATTTGACATCAGTCTTATCCTTCCAAAGGCAGACTGGATTCAAATGTTCTTCACTGTAGCATATGAAGCATCTAGACTTCCTTCGACCAACAGGACAATTATCTCAATTATTATTGAATCTTCATCAACTGTTGTATCATCCTCGTCGATTGTAGCCATTGTTTCTGAAGTCTCAACCATTCTGGTCATTCTGGTCGATGGTATGATCTTGGTAGACCAACTGAACCATTCTTCATATTTAGTGCACATTCTGCAGTATTATGTGAACCATCCCAACATAAACCACACCATTTATGTTTGGCATTCTTTGCATTGTATGGGAAATATGTTGTAGAGAGGGACTCAAATCCTTCGCATACATCACAATAATAACTCATGTGGACATTTCCATCATTATCTGGTATTCTATCCTTTTGTAGCCAACAATTATCTTTGGTGTGCCCCTTCGTCGAGCACGTTGTACACCATTGGTCCTTATCTTGCATAGTAAGCTCTCGAATAGATATTTGCATGGTTTCCATCTTTTCCTCTAATCTTCTGTTGGCAAGTGCAACTGTGAAGTCATTGTCGGACTCAATTCATTGAGTTTTCTTTGAAGCATCCTCGTATGACGTGGATTCATGTAGCCTCAAAGGTGTTCTATTTTTCTGCAGGGGCCCGCGACAAACCATTAGATCAACTGATTTTCATCAATCTGGTATGATATTTGGCTGAGTAAATATTTAAATTTTTTATCATACCTTTGGGCATTTTCTCCCAACATTGGTGTGATTTCTTTAAGCTTTTTAGCCGCTAAATATGTGTTGTCTTGAGTCTAGAAAAATGCTAGAAAATTCCACTTTATCTCATCCTTTGTTCTGGTCTGATTTTCAATGAAGTTCATGTACCAAATAAGTGCTCTTTTATGAAGGGCACCAACAAATTATTCCATTTGTTGATTTTCATCATTGACAAGGTTAGCTTCCCACACGAACTCGTAGACGAATCGATGTATTCTAGGGTCTTCATCCCCCTCATATATTGGGATGTGCATTGAATGATGAAAATCCATATTAGAAATTTTTTTGTTATTAGCTGGAAGGAGATTACCAATTTTAGTACTTACTTCTTTCTGTCAAGTTGTATACCACAGTAGTTGAACCTCTTCTAGTTGAATTTCCTTGTCGATTCGATACT
Source organism: Larix kaempferi (assembly GCA_027924585.1). NCBI lineage: Eukaryota > Viridiplantae > Streptophyta > Pinopsida > Pinales > Pinaceae > Larix > Larix kaempferi. The sequence continues at coordinate 4,584,383 of BSBM01000504.1, forward strand.
CCGACGGACTGTGTGCTTCAACCAATATTATTGATGGCAAGGGGGTGCTTCCACGTGATTTGAATAAAATAGATGAAAATTGTTTCTTCTCGAACTTAGGTGTAAACGTGATCCAACTACCATTCAATGGTCTATGAATCATCAGTCAATCCATGATTCATCCACAATTGTCTAGTCAATTCCATATGCTTCCTTGTCTAGGTACAATAACTAAGTCACGCTCGACGATCTCCCTTACATTTGTGCCATGGGACGACAAAATTAACAATGTGTCTACGAAACTCATAGTTTCTGGAACTGCTATTTGTAGGGCTCTTGGGCCTGCCTCTACCGGCTTTAGTTCCTCAACAAGAATCGACATCTCATCCTTTCTTTTTTTCGGTCGACTCTCCCTCGACTCAAATGTTGCACGACCTTCTCAACCTGTTTTTTCATCTCTCTTGTTTTGGAGCAGACTTAGGATGTTCGTAAGCTCTTCCTTTTTTTATGTCATTTCTCTCTTTCAAGACTTTGGATATCAGTTATATACTTGTGACTGGCCATTTTATTTCGTCGAGTCACACTTGAGCTTCTATTGGCTTCATTATATTTTCATTGGTTGACTAGCATTGGTCTATTCTTTCGTGTCACATGGTTGGCAACCCTCCCATTGCTGACCCAAATTACTGATGGACAATGGATTTGGATTCAACAATTATGCTCATTTGCTGAAAAAATATTCCCTCTTTCGCTAACAAAGTGCTCTCAATCTCTTTGCCTCTTTTCCGAATTTGAGCAACCATGGCCAGATGTTGGTCGAGGTTCAACTATGTGGCCGATGCCTTTTTCAATTAAAAATTTATGAAGTAGAGAAGGAATCATGCAGAAAAAACTATCATGCAGTTAGTTATAGAAGCTAGTTCTAACGTCATCCAACAAAGTTCTTTCTTCTATGGCTTGTTCTTCGTAGAATTCATCGACTATTTTCTCGACCCACTCATGCAAATTTGTTCACCCGTCGTTGCGAAGCTTTTTCATCAACAATGCTTCATTCTGACCTTCTAGTTTGGTGATGACCATTATCGAGAAATTTCTTTATTTCATTAGGAATGGTCTCTATAAATCGTTTGAGAGATTTTGTAAAGGACTTTTCTCTGGACGTTTTCCTCAAAGGTTAACTTGTTTCTTTTGGCATAATTAATTCTAAATGTAATTGGCAACTTTCATATTCCACCACTCACGTATTTCCTCCTCACTCAATATTTATGTACAAATACTCATGCTTTGTCCCAGTTCAATACTACTGGCAATGAAACCAATGTTGTAATCTACAGGATTACATGTAGTTACCAGTAGTACATTATAAACATATAAACAGATACGAGAACATACATACATAAAGAGAGTGAAGAAGTAGTGGCCACACCAGCAACGAGTTTTATATTATATCAGGACATATAATAGAATGGGGGACAATCATCTCTATCTTATAATGGCTCAATAGCCTATATATATGCAATGTACAATCAGTTAGACAATTACAACTATTAACTGTCTAATAGTCGACTTAACCGACTCGACTAGACTAGGCCGACCATTGGGTGACCGGTTGAGAGGATCTAGTCGACTCATCGACTAGGGTCCTCCAACAATATAATAACATGCATTTATATTTAAGCTATATTACATTATTAGCCTGTGTTACCTATAATAAAGAATATGCAATGAGACTCCACTCAAATAAGACACCATTCCAACGGGATATAAGACAAGTACGAAGGGACAATCTTCTTTAAAAAGCTTCAAAATATACAATCCAAGAGTCTTGTATTTTCTTGTTGCTGCAGTCCATAGAGCAAATCCAATGCAAATTGGTTTTATTAAACACTGATTGTTACTATGAACTTATGCCTTCAGCCAACCTCAAGGAACTCCTATAAAATCCAAATGCCTAAATAGGACAAGTTTCCTTTCCTTTTCCTGCTCTGAAACTTGCTATTTTCAGAATGCCAAAACAAGGTGCAATGCAAATGTTACAATATTTTATGTCATATGTTTTCCACTTGGCAAAAAATACTTGTGACAAAAATAGGGGCCTTTCTAGAGATGATTGAAGTAGTTTACCAAGTTGCACAAATCTTACACAAACCCACATAAATGGCCAACTTCTTATGGTAGCATAAGGGGTATCTCTCCTGCTCCTGCACCACAATTGATGCCCTGTCACAAAATAATAAAAGAGTAGGAATATATAGAAAACATTTCAGGAAGGAACCAGCTTGTAGCAATGCCTCCAAATAGTCGGCAATAACTTAACCAACTGAAACATTTGTATTCCAGTTATAAATGCTAGCAAGAAATTGGAATGACCAAATTAAGCAGAAGTGGCATATCAAAGATGAGCACAAAGCTCAATCAGAAGTGGCATATCAAAGATGAGCACAAAGCTCAATCAGAAGATAAAACAGCTGGGAACCATTCCATCAGAAGAAGAAACAAAGAAAAATGGTGTGTCTCCAATATGTTGGTAAGCTCCCAAATCTCCATCCCAAAGTAGCTAATTTTGCTGTGTGGGATGATCAACAGCCATGCTAACTAGTATTGTTGTATTCTAGTTATTAATATCAAAGAAATCCTTTAATACATTTTTACCATATAGTGACTCATTGTTTTAGCTGCAGCCTGCCCCAAAATGGCAATGTACTTCAATTGTGAATACTTTGATTCTTTCTTATCCTACTCTGACCTCTACTCTCTAGATGGACAAAATTACACACCTCTAGATTCAAATTTGAGCCAATAAATTGTTTATGTTGTGTATTTCATTTAGTGTCACCAAATAATCCCCACAAAAGCAAAAACCATTCTCTCGCAACTATTTCACACACAACAATCTTGGAGATAAACTTAATTGCAGTGTGACAGTCACCACATACACAGAGATTCTTAATGATTCGAATGGGGACCCCAAGAGGAATCTTGATCGGACCATAAGCAATGGCCATTTTCTCTGTGGTGATAGAGAGAATGCTCCTTCTGCTCCCGCTCCACATCATACAATACAAATTTCATATTGGGCAAATAGCCTGCCTCCTGTATCTGCTAATCTAATTCCTTTAACTTCATAAATATCTCCTTTATCTATGGGTGAGATGTATCTCCCGCAACAAATACGTGCACCCTGTTCTTGACCTCAATCCAGCTGCTCCCTGGATCTTTTATCAATCCCTTATCTTTCATCGTTCTTCTAACCTTTACTGCTTCATCCCAACTGCCAGCTGCAGCATAGATGTTTGATAAGAGTACATATGTTGCCACGTCTTCTGGGTTATTCTCAAGAAGGCACTCTGCTGCATGCTTTCCTAGCACTATATTGCCATAAGTTCTGCAGGCACCAAGCAATGTACGAAAGACCACAGTGCCAGGCCTAAATGGCATAATCTTAATGAAATTTACTGCTTCGTTCAACAGCCCGGCGCGTCCAAAAAGATCAACCATGCAAGCATAATGTTCCATTCTTGGAGTGATTCCATGCTCACGGCTCATAGAATCAAAGTAGTAACAACCATCATCCACTAAGCCCACGTGGCTGCATGCAGAGAGAACGCCTACAAAGGTTATGTGGTCTGGCTGTATGCTGTCGTGTTGCATTTGTTAATAACTGCAGGGCTTCACTTCCATGGCCATGATGGCAATACCCTGCAATCATTGAATTCCATAAAACAATATCTACTTGAGACATTTTGTCAAACACAAGCTTTGCATATTCAATGGTCCCACATTTGGAATACATGTCAATGAGGGCACTCCCTATAAAAACATCCAACAGAAGTCCAAATTTTATTATCTGGCCATGGATTGACGTTCCTTGTTCAAGTGATGCTAGACTGGCACATGCCATCAAGACACTAGCAAAAATAAATTGGTTGGGTTTCATGCCTGCCTGTTGCATTTGACAAAACAATTTCAGGGATTCTTCCCCAAACCCTTGCTGAGCATAACCTGCAATCATTGCACTCCATGAAACAAAATCTCGTAAGTGCAATTTACTGAACACTTTCTGAGCTTCGTCTGTGCTCCTGCACTCTGCATACATGGTCAGAAGGGCTGTTCCAACAGAAACATCGATCTCGAGTCCAGTTTTCAGGATGTGGGCATGTACCTGCTTGCCCTGCTCTATAACTCGCTGGTATGTGCATGCTGAGAGGATACTGACAATTGTGACATTGTCTGCCTTGAGGCATGTTATTTGCATTTGAGAAAAGAGCTTCAAGGCCTCCTCACAGCACTCATTGTGGACGTAGCCTGAAAGCATTGCTGTCCATGAGATAATGTCATGTTTGCAGGGTATTCCGTCAAACACTTTGCGTGCATCTACTATACTCAAACACTTAGAATAGGCAGTTACAAGAGCGCACCGAATGGAAAAGTCTGCTTCATATCCACTTTTCGTAAGTATAGCATGAAGTTGCTTACCCCATGCGAGGAATTCCGAGTTGGTACATGCACTGAGAGCACTAGCAAAGGCAATCTGGTCAGGCTTCATGTCTGTTTGTTGCATTTGAGTAAAGAGTTTCAACGCCTCCCAACCATACCCAGCCTGAGCATATCCTGTTATCATTATAGTCCACGAAACAATGTCAAATTCAGTCATATTATCAAACACATTACATGCAGCATCTATGTTGCCGCATTTGGCATACATGCTAGCAAGGGAAGTCCCAACAAAGGTGTTTGACTCAAAACCAAGCTTAATTATATGAACATGCATTTGCCTGCCCTGCTCTGAGGTCTTTGGCGTGGATAATGCATTGAGCACACTTGCGTAGGTGATCCGATCTGGACTAATGGAAACCCGCTTCAATTGATAAAAAAGCAGGAGAGCATCCTCACTATTCCCTTGCTGTGCATATCCCTCAATCAAAGTATTGAATGTGATCACATCGCGCAGGGGCATTTTGTCAAACACTTTGCGTGCATCGTCTATATTCCAGGTTTTCACATACATGTCAACGAGTGCACTTCCTACATAAATATCATGCTCAAAACCAGTTTTAATTGCATGTGATTGTACCTGTTTTCCCTCCTCTTGAATTCCAATACCAGCACATGCTCGAATGGCACTAGAAAATGTAAACTGACTAGGCATGATGCCATCCCTTTGCATTCTGCAGAAGTAATTCAGGGCATCCACTCCATGTCCACATCGACTGTACGCTGAAATTATAGTATTCCAGGAGACGGCATCTCGTAGAGACATTCTGTCAAACACTTTGCGCGTATCCTCTAAACTTTGGCATTTGGCATACATATTAAGAAGGTTATTCATTAAAAGAATGTCGCACTCACTTCCAGTTTTGATGATGAACGTGTGAAGGCAAACGCCCTCTCGCAGTGCTCTGTTGAACGTAGTAATTGAAATCCAGCGATGGAAATCCCAAAGGCATTTCTGTATCATTTCTCCTTTCGCAAATTATGCCTGCACTTCGACTCAATCCCATTCGGACTTCTACTGTATGAATTTGCGATTTCCAGCCATTGTATAAATTCCTAATATTTTATGTCACACCAAAGATAGACTCAATCCCATTCAGATTTCTGCTGCATGAATTTGCGATTTCCAACCATTATATGAATTCCTAATTTTATGTCATACGAAAGGATCCATGCTATTTTCATACCATTTCAGCTCAGTACAGGCCCACAGCAATGGGCACTTCTGAAGTTCTGAGTACACATTTTGGCGTGAAGGGGTTTGCTCTCCGACTAGCATAATTTCATCATTGTATTGTGTTGTCGTGACTCTATTAAATGTGTTTTGATATTATTGGAGTAGTTTATTTATGGTAGGTTTTGGTATGAATTCTGTGGTAGGTTTTGGTATGAATTCTGTAATTTGTTTTTTTTTTTTTTTTGGTAAAATTCACATTTTTATTTGTTTAAATTGTGTTTAATGTATTAATGTTCAAATAGATAACAATTAAATCCTAAGTTAAAAGTCCATGTTTATGGACTCAATTTATGAATGTAATTGCATTTCCATCTTCGTCACTATCATCATTAAAGTTTTCGGCCTCATCATTACTAGCACCTTCATATCTAAGCAGTTCATCGTCATCTTCATCATCCATGCAATGTGTAGATGTGCTTACATCATCAACACCTCTAGATGATGATCCCACATCATATGATGTAGGATTTGCAAGCAGAACCTCTCTTATTGCCTTTGAAGTGGATGTCTTCCCCTCCAAAGATCTCATCCATAGGTGTAAATTGCAATGAACATTGGCCAAATCTGCCAATTTTCCAATTGACAATTTGTTTCTCTTCTTGATGTGGATGAACTCATGTGTGCTCCAACTCCTCTCACAAGTTGATGCACTACTAACCTATTTTTTATACAAGAAAGTAAATTATGTCAAATTTTCATAAGATAACAAATCACATGTATGTTTAAGGTAAATTGCACATCAAAACTTAAATTTCAATACTCTATTATATTTACGTGGCTCAAAACCCTGATTGCAAATTGTTTCAACTTTGGTGTCTCATAATGGCATGCATCATCCACCACTCAACATGTGAGTTATTTGTGCAAGGCATAGTATCCAACCGCTCGTGTTGTAATAAAAAAATGGCTAGTACCATTCATATATGTTAGGGATTGTAATCCTATTTTCTTTTGCACCTTAGGGTAAGGATACATCCTCTCCACACAAGTGAAAAATCCTTCCATGATGTCAACATCTTTGTGTACATGAAAATAGTTAAGTGATAAGAAAACACCTACAGCATGCAATGGCCTATGCAACATTGTCCACCTATAATCCATAATGTTCCATATTGGTCGATATTATGATTGATCATGATTGCATACCACTACTATGTGTTCCTTTGTTTTGTCCATACATTCATAAACAAATCCTATGCATGCAACGTTTGAATCAACCATCCTTAATACTTTTACAATAGGCTCACAAATAGATACAATTTTCTATGTCGCTAGCCAAATGTCTAATTGAAGATAGTATTCTCTAACATTTTACCATGTTTACTCTTTGCAAGGTAGTTGTTCACCCACTCTTCATTGTAAACAAGTGATCTCAATGCATTTTTTTGCTCTACCAACCTCTTCAATGCAATGTAATGAGTTGCAAATCTAGTCTCACCTAGTCTAAGTAAATTTTGAGTGACAAATTTTCTAAAAATGCTTGAAATCAATCAATGATTAAGAATGAATTTCACTATTTTTTCACATATATATTTTCATGAACCCAAGGTATCTTACCAATGTCATGAAGGGCTAAATCTATACAATGTGTTGCACAAGGTGTCCAAAAAAGCGTTGGGAAATGTTGCATTAGTAATTCACCAGCACATACACAATTGGATGCATTATTAGTAACAACTTGTACTACTTTGTCCTCCCCTATTGACAAGATGGTGTCCTTTAATATCTGGAACAAATATTCAAAACTCTTTGTTTTGTTTATACAATCAATGGTGGGCGAATGAACCACCCCTAGAGAACAACAAGCAAGGGTATTCACAAGGGATCTAGATCGTTGATCTATCCAACCATCATTGACTAGAGTGCAGCCAATAACTTTCCATGAATCCCTAATAAGCTTAATCATTTCTTTCATTCTAGCTTTGCTCCCATCAACTCCTTCAGTCCTAAGAGTATTATAGCTAGTAGGGTTATATTTTGGACCAAATTACGTTGCCTTCTTTATCATATCTCGGAATAATTGACTTCTAATAGTATTAAAAGAAATATTACACCCAATAAAAAAATCGTAGATGGAATCATCTACCTCTTTGCGCTCCAGCGGATTCCAAGCTTGTTTTAGTGTTTGTTGTCTTTCATCGGGATCAAGGAGCGTGAGTTCTCTTTGTGATCCATATGGCATAGAGGATGTTGGTAATGTCATGGAAGTTGTTGATGGGATGGGCATAGCTTCTCGTCTCATGATTGCAATTTGGACTTTCCTCTTTTTAGTTGCATGGCTTTCATTTATTCTTTTATAAGATTCAATTTATTCTCTTAAACTCTCTCTCACCTCTGGCTTAATCTTTTCACATCCTTTGACTCCTCCACTAAGTTCACCTACAATTCCAAGAAAATGATCTTTTGCTCAAGTTACTAATGTCCCACATTTTTTATCATATTCTTTGCAATAGATCCTCCCATCTGATTTTTTATTTTAGTATATCCATTCAGGGGCTTTAGATTTAGATGGTCCGGAAGCCATTAAACTTATCCTATAGGCAAAAAAAAATATTTATTATAAAAAAATTAAAACATAAAAAAATATTTATTATAACAAAATTAAAACATAAAAAAAAAAAAAACATAATTAACAATTACGATATAAAAATAATAAAAATAAATACCAATAATTATAAAAATATTAATTTAGTTTTCCTTCACAATATAATAATATAAATTTAAATATTAAAAATAAATTATAAAACAATTTGACAAATTTCTAATAATATATTCTAAAGAATATTACCTAACTAGTTATAGAATTTATATTTATATTATAAAATAAATTTAATATAAAAATTAACCTAAATTATAAAATCTAATCTTTATATTATAAAATAAATCTAATATAAAATATTTATAAACTTTAAACGTTAATGCTTTATAAAATAAATCTAATATAAAAATTAAAAACTAACATAAATCATAAAATTTAAATTCTAATATATATAATTAAAAACTAACGTAAATCAATAAATATAATGCTTTAAAAGTTTAAAATGTAAGACCCACACTAATGACAACTTGAAAATAATGTAAATATTTCCTAAAATGACTAAGCGGACTGTGCAGTCATGCACAGTTACACAGTGGAAGCCTAGTGGGTATATGAGCAAATTGCAAATAAACTTAAATAAATATTACCTTATGATGCCCAAAAATGATCGCACGACAGGCCCACAGTGAACTGTGCAGTCACGCAGTGGCAGGGAGGTTGAACCCATTCTGGACTCTTGACTCTTATCCGTAATCGTATCCATCGTCTCCAAGATTTCAGAATCGTGAATCACGAGTGTGTTATTTATAACAAATGTAAACATAAATTTTGATTTACAAATCGATTTGTTTCCATCATTTCGGATAAGAATATGGATATGATACAGTCAACAATATGTTGAACGTACCATATTCGTATTATGCCCAACTCCTTACTAATTTCCATACAAGAAAGTCCAATGCAACTGAATTATGCTACTATGGTTTCATGTTCACAAAGTTTCCCTTTCTTGAATGTTCTCACTTTAAAAAATGTGTCATTTTCATTATTATGTTCATGTGGGATATATAATGACCGCAGGGACACAATAATTTGTTCCTACTATAGTTTAATATTTTTCAATCCAAAGTTGAACATTATAAATCTGGTTTTATTTATGTGATTTTTTTTCTTATTTTTTAATGGCTAGACAGAGATGATGTCACCCTCGGGAAATGGCATGGGTTTTGTTCACCATCTATCTTTCGTGACATCTTCCATCACCTATATTCGATAGAGATGTCAAATCCATTAATATTCTCTTGAACAAGAAATTCAAAGTCAAGGTTGCAGATTTTGGGCTCGGTATACTTTTGCTTGTGGATGCCTTACATGTCCCTACTGCCCCACAAGGCACACCCGGGTATGTTGACCCACATTACCATGGATGCTATCAACTGATAGAGAAACCCGGTGTCTATAGATTCGGCCTCATCTTTGCCAAATTAGTTGTGGACATAAATCGGAAAATAGGGGAAATCAACCTTGCTTTCATGGCAATATCGAAGATCCAAGAAGGGACTTTGCATGAACTATTAGATCCGCAACTAGAGATTGAAAAGAATGATCAAGTGAAGGTCATGGTAAGTGAGGTTGTAGAATTGGTTGTCTTTTGATGCCTAGCCTGGCGTTAGAAGGGGATGACAGACCAAACATGAAAGAAGTTGTTGCCTAGCTTCAGAAAATCAGGGATGCCTCTCCAACTCCCAATGAATAATGGAATCATTTCCAAACATGAAACAATAATTATTTCCCACCTCTATGAAAGACAAGTGCCCCAACCTAAGTACCAATTTCAACAACATTGCAATCTATCTCTTATATATTTAAAGTTTAATCTACAACTTTCTTATTCAAGCTATCCATCTACTTTTATTTCTTGGCTTTATATATGTATACATATGTATAATGCATATAGAGGTAGCCACGAAAGAAATATTTTACTAGATCTTCCCAAGATTGTAAGGGCTCTCTTTGAATGGTAACTTTCTGGTTTTTCTTGTGGTTCTTTGTTTAAGCATGGGAATAATATTTTATATCAACCTCATATTTCTAAATACATATTTTCAGGCCATTTCACCATTACAAACATGGAAATTGGAAAAGGTCAGGTTTGCCCCATGCTAATAGGCATAAGAAGGCATAAGAATAGAGAGAAAAGCTCAGGTTTGCTCCATGCTGATAGGTATAAGAATAGAGAGAAAATAAATATGTTTATTAAATTTATGTATTTCAGTCAATTTTGTTCAATATTAAAGTAACAGTTTTTTTTCTTAGAAGTTTGGAAAGTGTAAATTTCAAGTAGGATTCTCGAAAGATATATGATGTTTAGAGGAGCTTCATGCATTCTAAGCAAACGTTATTTTTGTTTTTATAAGTAGAGTATGGGACAATTATCTTTCTGAAAATCTCACTTTTAAACAGAGCTATTTTGAACAATGAAGTGACAAATTTCCTTTAAAAAAACCTGTAAGACAAAATTCCCCGCAAAAACATAAAACCTAAAACCCCTCTTATGCTCATCTATTTTAATTTTATATAACTAAAACACAAGTACGAATACTAAAGAAATACTCATTACATTACTTTTAATTAGTTGTCGAGCTTCCATGATCTAGAAGTCATCCCTCTTCTATGAAAGGAAAGGGATGCCACTCCAGAAAATTTCCATCAAAGCTAATTTCGAAAGAATATAATACAACTGCTTTACAGTCGTTCCTCAGGGTCCCATGGTCATTTGTCATTTAATGTTATTTTATGTATTTTCTATTTTTACTAAGTGATTAAGAATAAAAGTATCCTTCTGAAGGGATAGTACTTTCTTTTTTATGTGTAGGGATTTGATTTCAAAAGTGTATAAAGTAAATTTGAATATGTAGCTTTTTAGGAGGTAATATATTCTTAACCATTAGATCCATTCAAATTATGCATCCAAGTGTTGATGTAAAATTTCTTCCTTTTTTTATGATGATTAGGTAACAAGTTTTAAAATCTAAAATCCATCCATTCAGATTCTAAATAAATTCACATTTAAAATGAAAACAAAATGTTATTAACATTTTATATGGAAATGAAAAGTATAAAAAGAAAGTTAATACTTGTATCCCTATATTCTTTCGTGGAAATCTTATTATGTCCTTGCTTAGCAAGAATATCGCAATCCATATCCACTATTAACAATACACCAATGTCCCTGCGGGGGCATATGGGGCATATAGTGACCGCAGGGACACATTAATCAGATCATATAACATGGAAATGCTTAATTATCCTTATTTTGACATTGCAATGTGCAAATTCAATTATCTATTTTTAATTTATCTCAATTGTTATTGGTTGAAGAGAGGCCATATCAACCTCGAGAATTGACCACTGGGCTAGCAGGAGCGGGAGGAGTTCTCTATGAGTCTGATGGAACAAAAATAAAAGATTATGCATGGGGAATAGGCAAAAAGTCCAATAATGGAGTTGAATGGCTCGCCTTGATTAAAGGACTTGAACTTGCTAGAAGAAAGGGAATTGAGGAGCTTGTTGTTTTTGGCGATTCAATGTTAATTATAAGGGAAGCTAGGAGTTTGGAAAAATGCAGAAAGATGCCAAGCACAAAGACTCATCATCTGCTGAAAAAAATCGTACAATAATATAAAGCTATCAATTTTCTACATATTCTCAAATCCAACAACAGCTATGCGGATAAAATGGCAAATAATGGAGTTAAGCTAGCCTGCGGGGTCTTGGTTTGCAACCAACAAGACCAGGAACTTGCCTGGGTTCCATAATCCCCCTCACTCCTAATGTATTTTTGCAAACTCATTGTTTCTCTTGGGATTTGGTTTGGCTGTTGCAAAGGATCAAACCCAAATTCGTATAAGCTTGGGCTCCCTAACGTCAACCTCAGCGAGCTCTTCGAGGTCCTCCTAAGTGTACGGAAGATGAAGGATCAACATACACGCTTGACCCACATGGCTTCCATGTAGGGCGTAATTTCTCCCACCCTCCGTGGTAGAAGCGGCTTCAAACTTGGACAAGACGCAATTTTACCCTCATTTGAACTCTATCTCAGCGTTGTATTCAGGCTCTGCATCAGGTTTTGTAAAGGAAATTGGTTTAGGCAGCACAGATTGTATTCAGGCTCTGCATCAGGTTTTGTAAAGGAAATTGGTTCAGGCAGCACAGAAGTGAGTGCAGTATGGCAGACGACCTCTCCTCACTCCAGTCCAGCCTCTACGGGAAGCAATTTATTGCGCATGGGAAACCACTTTTTGCCAATTTGGACCCGAAAGCAGCAAGAGAAGAGACCAGCAGCGTGCATCCATCTGCGAAGAATCAGGGCAAGCGCAAATTTCTTGGGCAAGGTCTCCACACGACAACTGATGGATTGGGTTTTGACAATATTTCGACTGCATTACAGACATATCTAAAGGACTTGGAAGCATGGCTCTAAACTGTTAGAAATGAAAATTGTGAACTAAAACAGTCCTTCACTCATCTCTTCTCTCTGGTGAATGCAACAAATGTTGAGGTCCGAAGTCTTAATGCGAAAATAACAGGGTAGGTAGCTATTATGGTGGAAGCTAAGCTCGAAAATATGGATGCAAGGATATTGGCAGTCCATGACACAGCCAAGGTGGTGGTAGCTATGCTCTACAAAATGAGTACAGACATCACCAATCTCGTTGCGGAGTCCAGTGGAAATCGCTCGTAACTTGTTGCATCTTAGTTTATTTTTTGATGTTTTTTGGTTTATTATGCTTTGTCTTAAGAACTCTATCGAGTTGTTACACCCAAAATCTACACCTATGTAACCTTAGTGCCTAAATCCTTGAAGTCCCATGATCAAGCTAGTCATTTAGAGCAAGTTGATAACCTTTATCCACACTCCTAATTAGGCCGACGCAGGTTGTCTTTGAGAAAAGTGCGCCGCCACAGGTTTCCTTCATGCAGCATGCACCAAAGTCAGTTTCATGGGATAAAGGTAGCTTTCAAGCGAATTATAGAAGTTGGATGAGGTGGATATCTATCCCTAACTCCTAGGTGAGCTTGCCTTCGGTTCCCTAACCTAATGGGAGGATCCCTTAACCCTCTCCCCATGATCCTCAACCTACTCTATCTACTTGGTCCTATAAATGCAAGAGCCCTTTCCATTCCAAGGGGAGGAAGTCTATAATACTCTTATGCTGGTGAAATTAGCTCAATAGTTTAGCACCCTAGTCTTGGAGGCACCCACTTCTCTCTAGGAGCTTTGGTTTGGCTTGTCGGAAGGAGATTGTGACGTTGAAGCATCGGTTGTAATCCTCTCTTCTATTGTACTTCCCACTTTTTATATAGTAATATAAACGCGTTCCATAAATGTTATTGTGTTAATGATATTGGCTTGAGGATTTGTTTTTTAATAAATATGGTTTCCACAAATATAATGATGTTCATTTCCTTTATGAGGATGATGTGGGTATGGATTACTGGAAATTTGTTGAAGAGCCCATATATGATTCTTCCAATGAGGGAATTGCCAATTTTGAATACCTTGGAAATTGATGCAGGAGCATCGGGGCCTAGGAAAAACAGCTGAAGTTGATTGACAGGAGAAGTTGACCAAGGGGATTTTCGACGACCACTGGTGTGAAGGAAGACTGGTTGTCAAAGACAAGTAGTCAAGCAAAAGTTGTCAAAGTGCGGTCGATAGTCAACAAGTCTGATGTCGACAGATGACATGATTGCAGCGAAAGAGGTCGGGTGTCGACGGGTTGTCGAACAACGACACCGATGGATTGCTAGGAAATCCAAGCGTGGAGGACGGGGAAGAATGGAAGTCATGGAAGCGAAGTGAAGCCGAAAAGTAAGATCAAAGGTGACGAAGTGCAGTATGGTCGAAGAAGGAGATGAGGCCAGCAATTGTAGCAGATTCAAAGATGCAGAAGTCAAGGCGAAGTACTTAGCAGCCGTTGGAGGTTGTTCAGGAAGTTATGAGTAGTTACGAAGGTGGTTGGCATCATGACAGATGTCACCACGGGAAGAGTTTGTGCAGCACGACCAGAAGGAATTGACAACTACAGGTCTGCAGGATCTGGAGGATTTGGCGGACAGAGGAAGAGTGTCTCGGGGAACGGAGTAAGCCTTGAGAAGAGCAACGGGGTAGAAGAGCAGTGTGAAGGCACATGAGAGGGGATCGTTCATCCATAGATCAGCAAGTTCTTTCATTCATTAGAGACCCTGAGAGGGAGCAAGATCACACACAACCGAGAACACACTGAGAGAGACAGATTTTCATTCTGTATATTGTAACAGGCTAAGGCCAACTAGTTTGATAGATTTTCTTTGTATTTCACAATGTAATTTGATTCAGTTTAATAGAAACCAACTTTTGGAATTCAATTCACATCCAGTATGTGTGAGCACCTATGTGTTTTTGTGTGTCATAGTTAAGCAAGAGGCCCCTTATCGAGACCGACCTTGCGCCAGTTTGGTATCAGAGTAGGAAGAACTTACGTGTGCGTGAACAACTCCAATTGCGGTTGGGTAGAGTTGTGCACAATGGTGAAGTCCGGTTGCGATTGGACGAGAGAATATTTCAGTTGAGGTTGAAAGATGGCTCAAATAGGATTTAATGTCCGAGGTGTAGGATAAAGAGCGCATGGCACAGCAGTCACGGTTGATCGTGAAATGTTCAACGAGTGCATGCGAACAATGCGAAGCTTGACGAGTGAAGTCGCAGCGATCAAAAAGAGCCAAAGACGTGGTTGTATTCCTGATGCACTTGACCACAGCGACGAGGAAGTCAAGGAAGTGGAAGCACGGGAAGTAGCTGAAGAAGAACCAGAAGATAGACTAATCAAGCTACTAACATAGATGAGGGGTAGAACAAAGATGGATGTACCTACCTAATCAGGAAGTCTGGACTCAGAAGACTTGATAGACTGGTTCAAAGAGATGGAGAAATACTTCGACATAGAGCAGATAGAGGATCCTAAACGGGTTAAAACTGCATGTCTGAGATTGAAGGGTCATGCCTCATTGTGGTGGAACAATGTGAAGGCTGACAGAGTCACGAAAGGAAAGGATAAAATCAAGTCTTGGGACAGGATGGTTTCCAAGCTGAAGGGGAAGTTCTTTCCTAGCGACTATGTGATTTCCTTGTTCAGGAAGTTGCAAAACTTTCGACAAAAAGAGATGACCGTGAAAGAGTACACGGAAGAGTTCTATAGATTGTCGATTTGGTCGGGTCAAACCAACGAAGGCGAAGAAGCTATCGCAAGATATGTAAATGGCTTGAAGTATGCCATACAGGACGAGTTGAGCCTGTCGAGGTTCATAGCGGTTGGTGAAGCCTACCAGTTTGCTCTGAAGGAAGAAGAGAAATTGTCGAGGAAAAATGCGTCGACCAGAGGTAGGATGACTGGTCGAGGTGCGAAGACTGTTTCCGCGAAGGGCTAAAGTATCGGAACCAGGAGGGAAGCCATCGAAGATAATCGACGTGTGGAAAGGACAGTGACCAGAGAGAAAACGCAGGGAAACCAACGGGATCGTCAAGAGACCCGCGGTCGGGGTGCGTATGGTCGAACTAATTCGATAGAAAAGAAAGGAGATGACAGACCAATTGTAGTATGTTATAAGTGTTGTGGTGTGGGACACAAATCCTAGGAATGCCCGGAGAATCTATACGTGGAAGATGAGTTGAAACCCAGACGTCGAAGAGATGAGCAAGTCGACGAGAGGGGGGAATCGACATGAGACAGTGGTGAAGAGGGTAGAGGAAGAGGTTGAACTATGACGGCTAGGAGAACGTTGGTTCAAGACGACTGACGCAACGAGAAGGAGCCAGCACAACGAAAGGCTATCTTTTGGACAAGAGTGTTGATCGACGACAGGTATTGCAAGACCATAGTCTATGGTGGCAGCACGAAGAATCTTGTGTCGATGGAGTTCATCGACAAGTTGAGTTTGAAATGTCGGGAACACCCAAATCCATACAATATATCATGGTTGCAAAAAGGACATCATTTCAAGGTAACCAGATAGTGCCTGATAAACTTTAAGGTTGGGAAGCTTGAAGACAGTGTGTTGTGCGACGTAATCCCAATGGACGCATGTCATCTGTTGTTAGGGAGACCATGGCAATATGATCGGAAGATGATCTATGATGGTTGAGCCAACATAGTTACAGTGTGGAAAAAGGGCACGCAGAGGATGCTGAAGCCGAAGCAGGAGGACCAAGCCGACTGCAAGTAGGGCGAGAGCAAATATTGGGAGAAGCGAGTGTTGATGTGTTCAACCAAGGAATTCCTCGCAAAGGAGGAGAAACATTCAGGATGTTTCTCCATCATTCCGAAGGGACCATGTGTCGAGAATTCGACAATGGAGAGGATTACGGTCAAAGTCGAAGAGATGTTCGACGAGTTTCAGAGCATAGTAGCCGACGAGATGCCGACTAGATTGCCACCGACGATAAGCATATCCCATCAGATCGACTTGATTCCAGGATCAATTTTTCCAAACAAGGCACCACATAGAATGACTCCGACAGAGGGTCAGGAACTCAATCGACAAGTCCAGGAGTTGTTGGACAGAGGATTGATTAGAGAGAGTCTGAGCCCGTCTGTGGTATCAGTTGTACTAGCACCGAAGAAGGGTGGAGAATGGAGGATTTGTACAGACTCTAGATCTATCAACAAGATCACGATCAAGTACAGGTTTCCATTGTCGAGGATGGATGACTTGATGGATTGTTTGATTGGAGCGAGGTACTTCACCAAGATAGACCTGAAAATTGGTTATCACCAGATCAAGGTCAGAGAGGGCGATGAATGGAAAACAACCTTCAAGACGAAGGAAGTACTATATGAGTGGTTAGTCATTCCATTCATATTGACTAATGCACCCAGTACGTTCATGCGGTTGATGAATGAAGTACTAAAACCGTTCTTTGGAAAGTTCATCATAGTGTATCTAGACGACATCCTGATATTTAGTCGAACCAAGGTCGAACACTTGGAGCATATTCGACAAGTATTGCAGAAGCTGCAGGAAGAGAAGCTGATGGTGAACCTACATAAATGTTTCTTTATGAAGGAAGAACTGGTGTACTTGGGATTTGTAATCTCGGGTAAAGAGTTGGTGATGGACCCGGAGAAGGTAAAGGCTATATTGGAGTGGTCGGAACCAACAAGCACAACAGGAGTGCGGAGTTTTCATGGCCTTGCTAGTTTTTACCGGAAGTTCATCAGAGGATTCAGTCGGATATGTGCACCATTGACCCAGTGCATGAAGAAAGGGGAGTTTAAGTGGATAGAAGCTAGACCCAGAAATATTTCGACAAGTTGAAGCAGAAGGTGACTAAGATCCTAGTGTTAGCGCTCCAAGATTTCGACAAAGTTTTCCAATCCGATTGTGATGCGAGTGGAATGGAAATTGGAGCAGTGTTGAGGCAGGAGCGCCAACCAATTGCATTCTCAGCGAAAAGTTGGACGACGCGAAGTGAAAATATTCGGTCTACGACCAAGAGTTCTATTCTATTGTCCAAGCATTGAATAATTGGAGGCACTATTTGCTCCCAAGGAGTTTGTATTGTACATAGACCACCAAGCACTGAGGTACTTGAATACTCAGTCGAAGTTGAATCAGCGGCACATGAAGTGGGTTGAGTTCCTGTAGGGGTATACTTCATGTTGTGACATAAATCAGGCAATTCGAACAAGGTTGCCGACGCGCTGAGTTGAAGAGTTGCATTGCTGAACACGACGATAGTTCAGGCAGCGGGAATAGGTTCGGTGAAGACAGAGTATGAGACCGACGAGGATATTGCGAAAGCATGGAAGGCGAGTCGCGAACCATGGAGTGTCAACAGGATGTCGTACTTGGATTATTATCCAAGAGGGATACCTATTCAAGGGACAACAGTTATGTATTCCCAGAGGATCTATAAGAGAGAACCTAATCCGAGAGCTGCATAGTGGTGGATTAGCAGGTCATTTTTGCATCGACAAGACCAAGGCATTGGTCGAAGAAAAGTATTATTGGCCAGGAATGACAATAGATGTCGGAAAATGGGTATGACAGTGTCGAACTTGCCAGTTGGAAAAGGGAAGAAGTCAGAATATGGGGCTGTATGCACCATTACCTGTGCCAAATACCCCATGGGATCACCTAAAGCATGGATTTTGTACTAGGATTTTCGAAGACGCAGCAAGGTAACGACTCAATCTTTGTTGTAATCAAAATATTTTCGAAGATGGCACACTTTATTCCGTATCGGAAGACAGTGACGCCACAAGCATTGTTGTACTATTCTTCAAGGAGATAGTCAGATTGCATGGGTTGCCGAAGAGTATAACATCGGACATAGATACCAATTTTATGGGTCCTTTTTGGAGAACCCTATGGAAGAAACTGGACACAAAGTTGCAGTTTATCTCGGCATATCATCCACATACAGATGGACAGACCGAGGTGGTGAACAAAATTTTGGGAAACCTTCTGAGATGTTTGACGGCCAACAGACCCAAGTAGTGGGAGAAAGTGTTGGCGCAAGAAGAGTTCTCATACAAAAATTATGTGAATCGGTCGACAGGTATGATCCCATTCCAAATTGTTCAAGGATGAATCCCACATGGAGTGGTGGATTTAGTCGAGATACCGACAGAAATCAGGAAAAGTGTGGATGTAGAAACATTCGCGGAGCATATGAAAGAAGTGCATGAAGATGTGCGAAAGCGCATTGAAAAGAGTAACACGGCATACAAGTTGAGAGCCGACAGAAAGAAGAGGCTATAGTCATTCAGCGATGGAGACTTAGTCTATGCACACTTGCGGAATGAGAGATTTTCGACATGAACGTATAACAAGTTGAAGCTGAAGAAGATTGGACCATGTAAGATTCTGAAGAAGATTTCAAACAATGGTTATGTGTTGGAGCTACCGAAGGACTTGATCATATCACCTACGTTCAATGTCTTAAATCTGTACAAGTATGAAGAAGATTCAACTAGTAGCAGCGCAGAAGTGTCAAGTATCAACTGGACAGTGCAAATTCTAGGTCGACACGACAAGGAGGAAATCGCCAAAGTGTTAGAGGAACGCAAAGTCGAGCGCACGTGAAGTTTGCTGAAGAAAGAATACTTAGTCGGATGAAAGGATGATGGGTTACAAGTGGCAACATGGATTTCTGAAGAACAATACAGGATACTGACGGAGCAGTCAAGTTCTTTTTCACCTGGGGATTCTGATGCAGGAGCATCGCGGCCTACGAAAAATGGTTGAATTTGATCGATAGGAGAAGTCGACCAGGGGGGTTTCTGACGACCACTGGTGCGAAGGAAGACTGTCTGTCGAAGACAAGTAGTCGAGCAAAAGCTATCGAAGTGCGGTCGACAGGAATAGAAAGGTCAAGATTCGACAAGTCTGATGTCAACAAACGAAAGGATTGCAGCGAAAGAGGTCGGGTGTCGACGGGTTGTCGAACAGTGACAACGAAGGATTGCGACGAAATCCAAGCGTGGAGGATGGGGAAGACTGGCAGCCTTGGAAGCAAAGTGAAGCTAACAAGTAAGGTCGAAGGTGATGAAGTGCAGTATGGTCGAAGCAGGAGATGAGGCCAACAACTGTAGCAGAGTCAGAGATGCATAAGTCAAGGAGAAGTACTTAGCAGTCGTTGGAGGTTGTTGAGGAAGTTATGAGCAGTTATGAAGGTGGTTGGGATCATGACATATGTCACCACGGGCATAGGTTGTGCAGCACGACCAGAGGGATATGACAACTGCAGGTCTACGGGATCTGGAGGATTCGACAGATAGAGGAAGAGTGTCTTGGGAACGGAGTAAGCCTCGAGAAGAGCAGCAGCAGGGTAGAGGAGCAGTGCGAAGGCACATGAGAGGGGATCGTTCATTCATAGCTCAGTGAGTTATTTCATTTAGCAGAGACCATGAGAGGCAGGAAGATCACACACAGCCGAGAGCACACTAAGAGAGACAGATTTTCATTATGTATATTGTAACAGGATAAGGCCGACTAGTTTGATAGATTTTCTTTGTATTTCACATTGTAATTTTTTTCAGTTTAACAGAAGCCAGCTTCTGGAATTCAGTTCACATCTAGTTTGTGTGAGCACCTATGTGTTGTTGTGTGCCATAGTTAAGCAAGAGGCCCCTTGTCGAGACCAACCTTGTGCCAGAAATCCTACCTTTGGTGAGATCTCTTACGATTTGGATCAACTGTATTTGTTCTCCATTGATGATGATATGGGGTTATATATGGAGACATCCATTGCAGATGTTAGGCAACCAAGTTTACCCTCTCCTAAGGAATATCTTAGATATGATTTTTAGCCATGTTTCTCAAGGATTGATGTAGGTTATGGATAATAAGAAGGTGGTTTTGTTGCAGGGTTAGAGCAACAAAGTGTGCCATCTCCCAAGGAAAATTTGAGACCTCTATTCTAGTCATATATTTAAGGTCTTCTTGTTGGTTTTGAAGGTCATTTGGGCAAAAATCGCTCAAAAAACAAATTTCAAGAGTAGGTTCATCTTGAAGGTAGTTGGTACTCGATCCCTATCCAAGCTTGGATAGAGGGGGATTGTGAAAGGGTCCCTTCTCCTTGGAAAGGGTTTGAAGGAATCCAGGTTTGTAACCTTGTCCATTATTCCATCCCCATTCCAATAAAGGTAATGATGTCTACTCAGCTTATCATTGGTATGGTTTTATCTTGGACTATTTCCAAAGACAACGGAAGAAGCTCCAACATTGATGATATGCTAAGGTGGCTTCACTGGTGGTATGATTTTACTTGACGTATTTATATTACCATGCTTAGAGTATGTATATAGGTTGCATAATCTCTTACATAAGCATTTCAATGTCTCATTTTATTTTTCCATGCATTACATATTTTTTTTATTGCATCTCATTTTTATTTGAGCAAGGCAGGATGAAAGTGTCTGCCCTAATGTGTTTTATGCTTCTTATTGTTTGAATTGTGTGTAGGTATATAGGTACCAAAAGATTAAGAGGTTCTCACAAAATTCTGGGAGAAGCACATGTCCCATAGTTGGAGCTAGTTGTTACCCTTCAGATCCTCTGCAGTGCACCATACCAGATGTGCCAAAGAGGGGGGTCTTTTTTCCATTGTAAAAGGCCAAGTTAGGAATTCTTTATGTAAAAGTGTTGGCCTAGTAGGGCTCATGACCCTTGGTCGGGTCATGGCAGGTCCACTTGGTTCTCATTTCAAGGAGTGTTGGCCCTGTTTTGATGACTACCCATTGATGGGTGGACATCCCTCCTCATATTGGGCATTTATGCCCTAGGTGTGTGTTCCGGTGCACCTCGAGATGAATCCATTAGGACACATGGCTTGGGATCCTAGCCACACTTATATTTTATGCTTTGTAGAGGTGATTGCACTTGTAAGGGTTGTCATAACCACCTTAGAACACCTCATATATACCCCCTTTGACCTATTTTTGTTGTATTATTCCACCCTCTTGTCCATCTTGGATTTGAAGAGTAAATTGTCCACCTTCCAAGCAATTTAAAAGAGGTTGTACCAACCTAAGAAGGAGGGCATTGAGGGAAAAATAAAAACTTTGGGGTTATATGGGGCATGGTGTCCTCCTTCCAAGATCAACGCATCAATAATTTGAAGCATTTCATCTTATTTTATCATTGGTTTATTTTTTACAAGGTTTAGTCCTCAGATTGTGGGTGAAAAACCCTAAACAATCATTAAAATCATTTTAAATACAAAATTTAGGTAGGTCGGCTTAAAGGAGAAATAATTTAGCATTTTCAAGTATAAATAAGAAAACTCCTCCTCATTTGCAATCAAGATCACGCAATCAAATAAGACATTGTTTCTTTTTCTTCTTGTGTACACGAGAGACTAAGTGGTGCACACCTCCTTTGTTGGCAAGTTCTAGGGTTTTCAAATATCAAAGTTCATGTCTGAGGTTTCTTTATTATCTTCCAAGGCTCATCTAAGGTGGAAGGATTCTTGAGACGTTAATATCTTTTCCTTTTCTCCTCAATTGTGGTAAGATCTCTTAAGCTCTTATGTTGCATTGTCGAAGGCATCCACTGTAAGGGTGACCTAGGGTTTTTGTGCATAATAGTATAGTCTTGTAAGTGAGAGACGTCCTTCTTGAAGGGCCTCTCTTGTTTGGGACTTGGCATCTTTATTTTCCCTAATTTGGTCAAAGCTAACACAACCTAAGGTTTCTTAGCTTTCCCCTAGCCCATTCTAATATTGAATTGCCAATTCTTAGGAGAAACATTAACCCTAATTTCTAGGTGTTCGGAAGGAATAAGACTTAGGTCTAATTCCCCCATCTTCACCAAAATATCTTTTTACAAAATTCCTTATATTATATATTGGAAAAAATACAAAAGCAAGATCTAAAAACCCTAAAAGAATATTTTTTTTAAATCCAAAATTATTTGTTTTGTGTCATTGTACTACTTTAGTATTAAATTTATTTGCACAATTCCAAAGTTTGTTGTGGTTGTTTATTTCTGCAATATTTATATTACGCAAAAAAACCATTAAAAAAACCCACAAAAGTGTGTTTTGCATCTTTTGGAGGCCTAATCTAGGGTGACATTATCCCTAGAGGAGGTGACATCATCCTCTAAGGTTGGATACAACCCTATTGCAGGTCTAGTTGAAGTGATTTTTAGGTCCAAATTTCATCAAAGGAAAACCCTACTATTTGGGTGGTGTCCATACTTCATCATTAAGCATTGATGGTTGACCCTAGGGGGTTTTGAAGTGTCAAATCAAACCTTTTAGCCATTACTACAGGTTATTACAAATATGAAGGTGGAATGTGGTTGAAATCTCCTCATCCATATTTCAAAGCAAGTGTGCCCTGGGGGGATTGAGTCTCCCTTGGTTGGTGATCATCTACAGGTTTATTTTGTGGCATTTTCATGGTATATTTTGAGTATTGAACTTGCAAGTTTATGTTAGTCATTTTTACTACAGTAGATAGACATATCTTATTAATCAAATAGTACCAATTTTTATTTCTCCTAAACCTTCTTGTTCATTAAGTATCTGATGAATATATTGTTGACTCCATTAAGGCACTAATCTACAAACTTAGTGGGAAGGTCTTGTAGAGATAGAATTGTTCTTGTTGCATATCTTACAAGTCTATTTCTACAAACATTTGGGAAGCCTCATATGGACAAAGGAGCAGTCCTAAAGAGAGAGAAGAGTGCACTGATGTGAGAATGACTACATCTCCTGAAAATTTGTCAATCTTAGCACCCACCGTCCCTAGTGACCTAATATGAAGGATGTTAATTTGTGAGGTAATAGGTTGAAAAAAATAGGCATTTTTTAAACTTATTGTTATGGTGCCAAAATTTCTCTAGAACATTAATGCTACTAAACACTCATGTTGAGATCACAAAGACTCTAATGTGTTTTCACCATTTGTTAGTTGTTGAATAATACAATGAGCATGCTTTGAAGTGCGAGGCTTTTTTCTCAAAAGGGTTATCCCTATAAAATTGTTGTTTAATGGTTGTATGTTTTCTTGTTTTTTATTATTACAACTATGTTTATTTAGTTTCATATACAATCTTCTCTCAATGATTAGTGTAAAAATAATATTCCACACCTCTTGTAACATACCCAACTTCCACGAAGCATTTTCAGGAAATAGGGTATAAAAAATTTTCCTCAACAACAAATAATCGATTGCATTATGGCCATACATTTGTGCCCTTCTTTAATTTATGTCTATGTTCTTAAAAATATATAGTTTGATCCTAACAGTACACATTTTCTTCTTTTAATAAAAGAATAACCATTCTTATCGATAATCATTTTGTTTTCTCATTTTCTTTTTGTATATATAAATGAACCATATAGAATGAATCTTATCTATAATAGTAGTGTCTTCACCTTTGCATTAGGAATGTCTTTGGCCTAAATGTAGGTAATTAATTTTTATAATATTTTAGCAGGTGGTAAAATTTCAATTCACTATACGTTCACAACCATATAATAATTTATTGGTCATTGCATAGGAATGATGTGTTGCCCCACAACACTTAAAAGCTAAGTTTGAACTTAGAATATAAACTTCTAGGCAATTAAGTGAACATCACTAGTCCATTTTCCTTCCAGTGCCCAAGTCATCAAGATGACGCTCATCATAAGTAACTAGATCCTCATGGCTTTCAATCCATTCTCAGTCTCCCTAGTGGATTCAAATTGCCCAGCTCGGGGTGGCCTCTCGGTGGGTAAACATAAACCGAATAGAGAGTCAGATGGTTGGGTGGAACGTTGAAGTCAAGCCTTCAGTCGCATAAGTCTGCTTGGTTCAGTTAACTGTTCTTCATTTTTCATGTAATTAATGTTAAGGCTAAGTTCTAAAGAACTATTCTTATTGAGTTGAATTAAATGACTTGTGGGATTAAATGGTTTTTATGTGAATGTTAAAATAGTTGTTGTGTTTTATTAGTGTCACTCTTTAATTAAGTTCTTTTATAACTTTGTATTTAGTCTTATATAAAAGCATAATTACATTGGATGATAGGAGTGGATATCTATCTAAGCATTCAATTAAAGTAAAAGCATACATCTAAGACTAAAAGTTATCTTAGAGAACAATGTAAAGTAGAAGTTGATTTTAAAAGGGTAAACCGTTTTTGGAAGTAATTGTTAAAGAATGTGCTTTCATAACAACATAACTAATAAGTAACATGTTTTGGAATCCATTTGAAAGATATCAAGAGCTTATACTCTTGACTTAATGGTACCTCAAATGATTGTATTTATTTGATCATGTGAGTTTTAAAATAGTTAGAGTTGTTTGAATTTCATGTTTCTAATGCTTGGATGCATATTCATAAATAGTTATATGACCTTAGAAGATTGATTCTACATAAGAAACTAATGTATTCTAAGAAACTAATGTATTCTATGTGGTGTACTAAATTGTAAACAAAAGATAGATATGTCTTCATGTTTATTTAGGAGCAATTGTTATATTTCATGCTCATACTAAGATTAATAATGAACTATTATTAATGTAACAATCACTCTAGTTGATTTTAATATATAAGTAAGTATCTCTTTAATTCGTAAAGGATTTCTAGCAATGAGGAATAATCATCCTCTTCTTAATTAATAGACAAAATTTACGTTAGTAATGGAAATAATAAGAGAATGCTTATATTAATGGAAAGTCTCTTGCATATTTTAATTAGAGAGTGTAATCCATTAATCACCATATCTTCATGTGATCGATTATACTAACTCACTTGGTTGTTTGAGACCATGTATAAGGAAAAACAATTATACCCAATTTCCCTAAATATCTATTGTGGAAATTGGGTATATTACACCTCTACTTCCTTTCATTATCTAGTGTTGATAATAGCTTCAACTCACTTTTTCATATATAAAATGTTTATTTACCTATTTTATTTAAATTAATAAGAACCACATGGTGGCATGTCCTTTCTCTTGCACGGAAGTTATTTATGAATTGTGCATGAGAAGGAATAATGTCAACAAGAGAATAGTTTCAATAAATATACTTTATGTGCGATCATAATCCTACTGCGCCAAATATTTTTAATTCCTTACCTAGTTTTTACAGAATGGTGTCATCTTGAACAACACGATGTTTCTACATTAAATTATTTTGGAATAAGACAAATTTATATCGATTGCATAGATCAATACTGTCGTATGTGATTATTGATATTGATATAGCCTTCTGGAAGTTGCTGAGATTATAAAATATGCCATTCCTTGTTAAAGTACTGTGAGTTGTTAGTTGATAGTTGTTAGGGGTAGGCGGTGTTGTTAGTTGTTGTTGGGTTTATAGTCCCTCAAAAAGATGAGTTCCATTATATATATATATGGATGGTCAGTCGGGTTGTGGTCTATGGTCTAACAACAACTTGGAGCAGTTGCCACCACAATGACTCAAGTTCAATTCCATGCATCCTAGGTAGATATCCTGTGTGGGGATACATTCTTACCAGGTTAACAACACCTTAAAAAGATAGGTTCAAATTAATATAGGTCAGTCAGGTTGTGATCAAGCAACAATTTGGAGGAGTTTCCACCACAATGACCTAGGTTCAATTCATGGCAGGCTACCTCCACAACCTGCATAGTAATAGCCTTTATACTGATTATGTAATTGATGCATGAAATAGAATGAACATGTTTCGATGGGTTTATATATTATGCCTTTGGGCTCTACTCAAATTCATGAGCTGCATGTCACAACTGATGTCTTCCATAAAATTATCGCATGTTTTTCTAAGGCAGAGGAAAATACGACAAAAGTCATCCATACATATCGTTTTTCATATTAAAAATTTGACACAACACAAATTCGGATTTGTTGATAGCCTTGTACCAATAATTTTGTTTTCCCTTTTCAACAACTAAATCATCCAATGAGGGATTAAATATAATTATTTAACCCAACCATCCCCACCCAAAAAAACATTAAATACAATTATTTAACCCAACCATCCCCACCCAAAAAAACACATATATATCGATAAACAAAAAAACAAAATATATATGTTTTATTAAACCTGGACTACAACCCATTCACAATAATATTTAAAGAAAAACAGAGTACAACCAACTCACAATAATATTTAACAAAAAAGTAGAGCGTTCAATAAATTCCCAAACAAAAATCAACACCCTAAACGAATTCAGAATGCTAAAAAAAAATACTTATGAGTGTTCCATAAATTCCCAAACAAAAATCAACACCCTAAAGAAATCCAGAACACACATAAAATCCTTATTTTTGATATGTAACAGTAATCAAAGCAAAACTCATGGAGCACCATATAGCTAAAATTGGCCAAAATAAACATTACAAAACCTCAAGGAAAACCAATGTGAAATTCGATGAGAGAGATTGTTGAAGAATGAATAAAATACTTATGAAATGTGATATTGAGAACAAGGAGAGAGTAGGTATCCCTGATGTCGGTGGGTCCAAACCTGCTGAAGTGTGACATGCATTTTGAAGAGTATTAGACAGACCCTATGCTATAGAATGAATGACTGAGTGGATATGGACTCTGGAAGATTCCAAGGGTTTAAGGGAAAAAAGGAGAGCCTAATATTGATTATAGCACTTTAAAGTTCCTTCTAGATCACTAGAATCTTGTGATGAATAAATCAAAAGATCAAATTCGAAGGGTACATTGATCTACTTGGAAAAAATGGAGTCTCTTCATATCCTTTACCATTAATAAAGTTTAAATATCCATTCCATATTTCCATGGAAAATGGGCATTAAATATCCATTCCATATTTCCATGGAAAATGGGCATTAAATATCCATTCCATATTTCCATGGAAAATGGGCATTGAACCCATAGGAGATTTATGTACATCCCATCATTTTTGCAGAAAAAACATATATTATGCCCTTGCCAGGTCCTTCCCTGAAGAACATTACATGTTAAGACCTTATTGGACAGGCCAAGCCAGGATTTTTACTTTCTATATGGATTTCCAGCACCACACATTTTCATTCTCCAGCCTTAATCAAATGGAACTTTGGTTTGTGGGGGCAGATCAAGTGGTAAAGATGAGAAGTTGTAATCAGTTGTAGATGGAAGGTCACGTTTTTCGAATCCCCCAAGTTTACTGGTGCGCCATGGTTCAGGCCCTGTGGATGCACCTAGGGGTATAGTGGTAGCGAGATTGGATCCCTGGACCCCGTGTCACATGAGTACCAGGCCAACTCCAATTGTTGATTCCTCTAGTTTTAAAAAAAAAAAACTTTGAATTAATCTCTGCACACATGCATTCCATGTTCTAGCATCTTCTCCACATTTAGAAATGAGTCTAAAATTTGGTGGAGTTGTTTGTTGTTAGGTAATAAGAGTAAAGACCATTTTGTGACCAAACCTCAATTTGTTTTTCATAAATACCATACGCTGATACAACTCGCTACTCAACTCAGGCGGGGAGTTTATAAATATCTGTGTGAGATGGAGATTTAGCTTGCGAAACACCAAATTTCATTTAGACAACCTACAAAATTATTATACTTCCATTTCGGTTAGAGTTCACATAATAAAGTTTGAATAGAAAATGATACCATTGTATATTTTTGAAAAATATATATTACTTGAAAAATATTCCTCACAGAAGAAATTCAAAAAATGTGGCTGCTGGGATTTGAGCCCAGCTCTCCATGACCTCTGGTAAGATGGAACTCTAAGGATGAGGAGGCATACAAGCCAAGCACCGTGAGGCAGATTGGTGGAGTGCCACAAAGCTTGACCGTAAGATTGATTAATTGATTCAGTTTGAAGTATACATTGCAATTAATTCACAATTTAGAGAAGGTGACATCGCTCAATCACTTTGCGAGGGGAATCCCACATCAATTCTCGAGGTTTTTTTTTTAACAGAAACGTTTAATCGGATTTTATATAAAATTTGAAACAGAGTTTACAATGGAGTTGCATAAGGGCTGCTCACTGATAAGTATTAGAGCTAATCCTGCAAAATTGAATTCAATTGTTCGAGTCTGCTCAAAAAAGGATCCTATTCTAAGGAGCTTGAAGCTCTTTACAAATTGGCCTAGTAGAAAGACATAGGTGCGTAGCATTGATGTATTCGATACCAAAACAAGACTTGTAGAAGAAAGAAAAACTACACATCTGTTATCAAACAATCTACCAAAAGTGGACTTAAGGCGTGATCTCTCTAGCTTAATGTAATTCTTGAACAAGTGAGACAGAATATGAAACTACTCTCCTAGATCTAGTTCGAGATCGAGTAATTAAGCATCTTACCTCAGATTCATAGATCTTTCTCCTCGTGGTTGTTTTAAGTCCCGCGGTCGTCAGATCTATGGCTGTAAAACCTATCAAAATACATAGGAACAATACAAGCAGTAAAACATGCCTAAACACTAACTAGTCTAAGTAAACAGTTGAGGAGGTCAACTATAAATATCATTAACACAATAACATTTATGGAAAGCATTTATATTACTGTAGAAAAAGTGGGAAGTACAATAGAAGAGAGGAATACAACCGATGCCTCAACGTCGCAATCTCCTTCTGACAAGCCAAACCAAAGCTCCTAGAGAGAAGTGGGTGACTCCAAGACTAGGGTGTTGAACAACTGAGCTAATTTCACCAGCATAAGAGTACTATAGACTTCCTCCCCTTGGAATGGAAAGGGCTCTTGCATTTATAGGACCAAGTGGATAGAGTAGGTTGAGGATCATGGGGAGAGGGTTAATGGATCCTCCCATTAGGTTAGGGAACCGAAGGCCAGCTCACCTAGGAGTTAGGGATAGATATCCACCTCATCCAACTTCTAGAATTTGCTCGAAAGCTACCTTTATCCCATGAAACTGACTCTGGCGCATGTTGCATGAAGGAAACCTGCACCGGTGCACTTTGCTCAAAGACAACCTGCACTGGCCTAATTAGGAGTGTGGATAAAGGTCATCAACTTGATCTAAATGACTAGCTTGATCTTGGGACTTCAGGGATTTAGGCACTAAGGTTACATAGGTGTAGATTTTGGGTGAAAAATGCCCCCCAAAGCATGAAGCTGGTCAAACTAATCAGGTAAAATGCTTTGATAGAAGGAATGGAAAGGACTTGTCGGAGAGAAGATGTTGCTGCAATACAACTGACTC
Organism: Larix kaempferi; assembly: GCA_027924585.1. NCBI lineage: Eukaryota > Viridiplantae > Streptophyta > Pinopsida > Pinales > Pinaceae > Larix > Larix kaempferi. The sequence goes on from BSBM01000504.1 coordinate 4,614,330, forward strand.
TGAGAACATAGTCTCATATGATGCACAACATGGTTTCCGACCAATACATTGCAGATCCATGGTAGTAATGACTGACTGAACACAATCATGGCTACTAGACACAAGCGTAGATCCATGATGAGATGTTAACACAGCCACGACCAATACAAAAGTGGATCCATGTAATATGACTCAAACAATCTCCATCGCAACCTGGGTAAAACATGACTCCCCATGGTATTCAAGACTGAACCCGCAATGATACGAATCTATCCATGTGATTACAAATGTATTGACGTCGAACATGGTAGAACCCACTTGATTACCGGTCATTGTTGTATACTGTTAACAAGTGCAAGGGAAATCGCCATTATTGTCAATTATCCCCAAGATATCATGGTACATATCATCAAGGGAAAATGAATGAGTTGAAGTCGAACGCTTAACGAAATATTTCAATCAAGATTCAATGATGTAAACTTATGTTGAAAGCGAGATAACTTGCCATTGAGGCATGCAGGCCCAAGGTCCTTGATTGGTTTCTAGATTCAGTTCTCGAATGATGTGTTGAAGTCGACAAGGATGAATCTGTCGAAGGAGGGCCATGATAAATCCCCATCATCGACACGAAACTCGATAACAGATGTTTGGAGTAGATCGGATGGTACAGTAACATGTAAGACTGACTCAAAGTAGACCGACATGATGGAAGGTGTACTGACTCCAAATGATGAGCGGTGAATACATCTCTTGAACATGGGTATGACATGACTTGGCAGTATTGACCTGATGAGAACTACGCCAACTACTAATGCAACTGATGGTGGAAGCATTCTTTGGATGACGCAAAAGGAGTAATAAGACTCACAAAGTTAATAATACTTGAGGACAAGTACTGAATGAAAATGCATAATGAGTGCCATGTTCAAGAGTGACTAAGTACTGCCGTAGATAAAAGTGTAACACAAAAACTTTCCTTTTTCCTCATCATGACTGATGAGTGCCTCATGTGTTTTTAACAAGCTTGATGAGGGTAACCAGATGCTCGGTATAGCTCATCTCATAGATGAGTCCAATCCCAAAAAAAATTCGAACCTGGGAAAGGAGGGGTTCGTCCCATGGAGGGCCCTTCAATGTCGAGTTTTAATGAGTCCATAGAAGGTAAACTCGGTGTCATTTCATGTTTAGAGAGTCTGAAAAGAACTAAAGAAGAATCCAAAGGTCCTTTTTCGTAAGGTTAGCCTATTCGCCTGGAAAAGGGTAAAACAACGCGAGAGAGGACTCTCCTAGTCATGATTGGCTGGAGTATTCATTTTTCGTAAGTAGTGCCCCCTGGTCCGAAAAAGGGGTAAACTATCACCAGGAAGACGACCATTCAAATACTTTAACAAGCGTGAACGTGACAAGTTCGCTTAGCAATCTTTTCGTATTTCAAGAACCTAAAAAGAGCTTAAAGAAAACTCTGGGGGGTTTCCTTTTTCATGGGAGTTTAACTAGCCCGAAAAAGTGATAAACTATAACTCGGTGACTAATTCTCATCGTTTAACAAGCACGAGAAAGAACAAAGAGTTAGCTCGGTTGTCATTTAATAATTTACATTAATGAGCGAAATAATGACAAAAAGACGCTCGAAGATTGTTCATACATGATGATACTTACAAGACGACCACCACGTCGAGTAATGGCATTAATGAGGCACCTGTTGCTCAAAAACTAGGTCAAAAGTGGTTAACCGAGTATTTAAGTGTAGTGAATAACCCAAACTATAGTAAAAAACCCACTAAAGCATCAAAATATAAAAGGAATATTCCATTTTTGTTATAAAATGGATGAAATAGTGAAAATAAATTACAATTGTTTTTTACCAAATTTGGAGGGTGCAAAGTGTCGTTTGGAGCCGAATTTCAACTGCAGTTTTCGGGAGCTACAGTCCATCATTTTGTGAGCCGTCAGTGACGGGGTAACCCTAAACCTTCCCATTTAACTTTTCAATGGATTAGGATTTGCTTTTTTATGTTTTAGGTAAATTTTGAGCGTTTTAAGTTGGTAGGTTTACGTCCACGGGCCGACGCAGGAAACCCATTCAAGATATGCGCCAGTGCAGATCCCCAAAGAGAGTTCTGCGTCGGCGGAGCACTGTCAGAATGGGTGATCTGCGCCAGCGCAAATGGCCAAATGAAACTCAAAACCTAGCAAAAAATAAAAGTTTTGGATGGGGGGGGAAAGTTCTAAACATGTTTAAATGGCTTACTTGGAAGGTTTGGAGTGACACAATGGTCCTTGAATGGCGGGAACGTGAGCATGAGCTCGAGGATATGCAAGTGGAAAACAATCCACAAAGTGTTGTAGCATTGCGAAACTGTAGGCTATTCAAGTAATTTCGAGTGCTAGGGATGAGATCCCAAGTCAACCTACTGACACACATGGTCCAATGTTGGGACCCTATTCAGCAACACTTCTGGATAGGTGAGCACACGCTTACCATAGATGTCGAGGACATCTACTTTCTGACAGGATTATCTCGGCGAGGGAATCCTGTATCTTTGACCGGGTCATAGGATGGTAACCGTTCGGTCGAGGACATGATAGATCAGTGGTGTACTCCAGGTACAGCGATGGTTGGTGTGAAAATTCCCATCAAGTATGTTGTGGACATGGACTTACGAGCAATACAAGGACCATTCCCAATGAAGCAAGATTGTCTGATGGATATTGGAAGGAAGCTGTAAGCACAATAGTACACTTATTAAATAGAGGTTAGCTCAGGATTAATAGTAATAAGACTCCTTATGAGCTATGGTTTTGGAGAGCTCCTTCAGTAAAATACTTCAAGGTTTTGGTAGTAAGTGTTACATCAAAAGGATTGATGAGAATCTCGGAAAATTTGATGCTAGATCTTATGAAGATATCTTCCTTGGATATGCTTCTACCAAGAAAGAATACAAATGCTACAATCTTAGATTGCATAAGATTGTTGAGAGTGCAGATGTCAAAGTGGATGATTTAAAAACAAAGAAGAACAAACATCAAGAGACCATAATTGACAATGAAGACGAAGATGATGATGAGTCAGTTACAAAAGTAGATGAAGAAGAAAAGCAATATATACAAGAAGATGAAATGGATACCAGAGAAGAAGAGGAAGATATTCGAGAAGAAGAGATAAAGGAAGAATCCCCAAGAAGAGACACAAAGACACCTTCAAGAATAACTCAAAGAAATCATCCTGAAGACCAAATTATTGGAAATAAAAGCACTGGAGTGCAGACAAGAAGACAATTATTGTATCAAACTGAAATAACACTTTTGTCACTTATTGAGTTCAACTCAATCAGAGAGGCATGCAAAGATGAGAATTGGGTCAATGTTATGAATGAAGAATTGGACCAAATTGAAAAGAATCAAACTTGGGAATTGGTTCCAAGACCAAAAAATAAGAATGTCATTGGAACTAAATGATTGTTTAGAAACAAAGTAAATGAAAATGGGCAAGTAATCAGGAACAAAGCCAGATTAGTATGTAAAGGGTATGCTCAGGTTGAAGGAGTAGATTTTGGAGAAACTTTTGCACCTATGGCCAGATTAGAGGCAATTAGGACGTTCTTAGCCTTTGCCAGCTACAAAAAATTTAAAGTATACTAGATGGATGTCAAGTCAGCATTTCTCAATGGAAACTTAGAAGATGAAGTCTATATTGAGCAACCAGAAGGATTTCAATTAACTGATAAAGGAGACTATGTCTGTAAACTTAAGAAAGCACTCTATGGGATAAAACAAGCACCCAGAGCATGGTATGCAAGGCTAGACTCGTATTTACAAGTGCAAGGCTTCAAAAGAGGATCAGCAGACAGTAATCTTTATTGTGAAATTGTTGATGATATCTTGATTATTGTAGAAGTATATGTTGATGATATTATATTTGGTAGTGATGATGAAAAACTAAGAGAAGACTTTGCTAGAAGGATGCAGCAAGAGTTTGAAATGTCTTTGCTTGGTGAACTAAATTTCTTTCTAGTATTACAAATAGTACAGTCCAAAAGGGGAATCTTTATCCATCAGTCTAAGTATGTTAAAGATATGCTTAAAAAATTCCAGTTAGAGGATTGCAAACCTGTCTATACACATATGACAGTAGGATGCAAAGTAAGCAAGGAAGATGAGTCCAAGGCTATAGATCCAAAACTCTACAGGTCAATGATTGGGAGTTTACTCTATGTAACAACTTCCGGACCTTATGTCAAACAAGCCATTGGAATGGTGGCTAGATTCCAAGATGCACCAAAAGAAAGCCATGTTCAAGTTGTGAAAAGAATCTTTAGGTACTTAAAAGGAACCATAGATCTTGGATTATGGTACCCTAGCAAGAATTCATTCTCCTTAAAGGCCTATTTAGATGCAGATTGGGCAGGTTGTGTAAATAACAAAAAAAGTACAAGTGGAGGAGCATTCTTCTTGGGAGAGTCACTAGTAGCTTGGACAAGCAAGAAACATACCTCAATTTCTCTGTCTACCACTGAAGCTGAGTATATTGTAGCAACAGAATGTTGCACACAAGTGGAATGGATGGAACAAACCTTACAAGATGTCAAAATTGTGTTTGAAGAACCCACTACTATCTACTGTGATAATACAAGTGCTATAAGTCTCTCCAAGAACCCTGTTCAACACTCAAAATCAAAACACATTCCAATAAAATATCACTATTTAAGAGAACGGGTTGCAAACAAGAACATTAAACTAGAATATGTCCCAACACGGGAACAGCTGGCATATATTTTTACAAAACTTTTAAACAGAGATATATTTGAATATCTTAGGAAAAGATTAGGGGTGGTATCCTCTCCAATCTAAACTCTCTAGAAATTAATGCATCATAGTGGCATCAATTCAGGGGGAGAGTTGTGATTAGATTTGAGGAAAATTTGTGGTTGAGGACATGGATAATCATGCTGAAATTCATTGCAGTCAAAGAAATGAAGAAGGCCACTACAGTTGGGGCCAGAAGAAGTACATCAGTTCAGGGGGAGATAGTGATCAAAATAAGGGGGAGTCATTCAACCCTTTTCCATTGATTTCAAAGGGGGGGAAATGAAAGCAGTATTGCCATCAATGCCAAAGGGGGAGATTGTTGGCAATATGGTAATGCAGGTTGGCATTGATGGCATTGGCATTGACAGTACTGACTCTACTATATATACATGTCATGATGGCATATATGCATCATTAGAGAAATTTTGAGGTCAAAAAATAGCCTCAAAACAAAGAAAATGTACTATAAAAAACAACCAATTACATTCTAGTAGATGACATCATCCCCCTTGGTGAGGTGGCATTGCATGAGTTAAGAATGTTTATTTGTCAAATTTTCTATGGTGGATGAAAACACATAGTTAACCAAGGTAGTGGTGTAAGTACTTTTAAGTCATAAAGTAAAGTACTCATAATGATAATCTTTTCATAAAATAATATTATTGTCATTTTCAAGTGAAGTACTCTTAATTCATAAAGAAAGTCCTTTCACATTCTTTTATAAAATAATATATTATCATTTTTATGTTTTTAATTTTAAATTATATATTCACTCCATTCTATTTAATAACATAATGTCAAACTAATAAATAATAATAATAGATTTAATAAATAATAATAATAATAATGCAATGTGGATTATAATAATATTATTAACATTTTACATGTAAATAAATTCTCAATTAAATTACATTATATTAAATTCATGAGAAAAGTACTAAATATAAAAAGTCAACATAAAATTAAAAAAATAGTTCTTAAAAATATTTTTTATTATTTAATTTCATTTGCAAGTTCAAAACAAATAAATGCTAAAGGACAATAAATTTTTGGGAATTTACAATGAATCTTAGTCACATCAATGTAGACTTATTTTATTAATTTTATTTCTAGTGAATTTTGAAAAGCAACTCAACCATGGTTATTTATATTGTGCATAGAAAATAGTGTGGGATGTGACTTGTCATATATATCTACCCCATAAAACCCCCAATTCATAATATTTTAATACATCTCATATTTATTTTTGTAGTACATCTCTTAGGAGAGGCCATTTTTTAACCTCAAAATCTCTCTAATGGATGTCCTATTTGTGAGGAAATACTCTCAACCCCTGAAGCACTTGAAAAGCACTTGGAGAGTCATAGTGACTTGCAAAGGCAACACTCAATTGCAGAGATGCACAAAAGCAGTGCGATTGGTAGCACTGAAGATTGTTGAAGGAATCAGTTGACCAAGCAAGACCTGCTCTCTCTCATCCATATATAGCTGCAACAAATATGAACGAGGCATATCGTGAAGCCGATGGGATAGCAGAGAAAAAGACAAAGTGATTAATTCTCAACGCTGTGGTTCACAATGTATGAAAAATGCTGAGACTATTGAAATCGTAGAGCATCATGGATCATCCATGCAGCAAGGGCATAAAGGTTCAAAGCAAATTTGCTCCGAGGAGTAAAACCCTTTGAAGATCTGAGATCGTGACAGAGTGTGTAATTGACAGAGGATTTGCGATCTAGCTGAATATGTATGAATCCTTGTTTGTGAATAGGATACGAGAATTGGATGATGTATGGCCAGTACAAAGGCAGGTCGTGGAATTCCAATTCTGTTTGAGTGTAAGACACACCAAACACTGGCTTTGAGATCAAGACAAAGAACACTCAAACGTGCATATTCATTATCTGAAATTATGAAGCCTCCTATCCACAGATCGTCCACAAAAAAAATATGTTAGAAGTAATTTTAGGAGGAGCCAAAATTCCTCAAGAAAGAAGATTGATGGGTAAAACGTGATGGCTAGCCCGTTGCCAGAATGATGATGCCCGCGCTATGGGAGACCCAGGAGCCATCATAGTGGTGAAGCCTGCGTTTGGGGAAAGGGAGAAGCCCGCAGGCCAGCAAATGAATGAATCTTGTAGGCGTGAAATAAGAGGAAGCCTGCAGCGTGAGTGGATGGAGAAGCCCGCAAACGATATTGGAGGAAGCCAGAAAGGTGAGATAGCATGAAAGAAAGGTGCTCGCAGGTGTGGAAGGAAGAAAGCACACAGGGAGCCAGCAGAAGGTTAAGAATCCCGCAGGCATGAATAATAGAAGCCCGCAGGTGGAGAGAGGAAGTGATGCCCGCGTGAAGGAAGCCAGAGGGTTTAAGGAGGAGTCCGCAGGTATGTGAAGAAGTGAATCCATCGACCATGAAAGAAGGATAGCCAGCAAGCCAGGAAGAAGATCACGAAGTTTTTAATTAGATGATTAATTAAATTTTGTAAATAGACAGATATTTAGATTAAAGATTAAAATCAGTAATGAACCTAGATTTGAAGAGGCATGAGTCAATTCTGAAGAGATGTCCACTGATAATTTAATTAATTAATTAATTAAAACAATAACAAACAGAGTTATAATTAATTTGAAGAGGTGTAAACGTTGAAAGAGCACGATGCTTTTAAAAATGCGTGTCTATCTAGAATGAAGAGGTATGAGTTTGAAAAGGCATGAAGATTTGAAGAGGCATAAGCAAAGTATTTATTGAAGATTCAAAATTGGAAGAGAAGTGTGTCTTGGTGTCATAAGTTGTTGTAGCAGCTTGAGCAGTCCAAGATAAATTTGAAGTTCCAGAATTGACATTCAAAGGGTGGAAGGGTGGAGCTAGGGAAGGTTGGTGCTTGCAGGGGAGTAGGTGTTTCCTTGTCAATTTGTAATTGACTAAATACGGGTGTGGGTGCATCCTGATCAGTTGGTGTTGATCCAAAAAGGAAGAAGTCATCTTCCTTCAATTGTATGTTGTAAAAACAAGTTTTGCAGATAATAGAAAAGTGTTTAGTGGTTTACCTTATTGGGTTCCACGATAAATCATTGTGTCCAAATTTGTTTTTACATTTTCTAAAGTAAAAGAAATTGTGTTTAAATTTGTGTCACTGATTCACCCCCCCTCTCAGTGGCATGACTTGATTCATCAAATAATGATCACAAGATAACACGTAGGAGACTGTTCTTATAAAATTGCTTTTATAAACATGACATGATTAAACAAAAAAGAACAAATTAGTTATTAAGTATCTTGTTAAAAAAATTAAGCATTAGATGGTTTATAGCTATCATCATGACAAAATACTAGATATCCATGCCCTTAAAAGATGCCAATGTTTTCATATAGAAAGGTGAGACAAATTTATATCAAGAACAAGAAATAATCTCTTAATAAACATGACATAAGCAAAACTTAAATGCAAAAAATGAATAACAAAAAACTTAAATACTTTACCGTACTGATCTGAATCTACAAAAAAACACAGTTAGAAAAACAGTAAAGGAAAGAGAAACTTTTACTTACAACCCTTTTGATTGAGTGCCCAGACTTGCCCAGACTTCTGTTTTGTTTCCGTAGGTGGCAAAGAACAACTTCTCCAGTTCCAAAAACAAGTTATAATAAAAATTCTGGGAAATATTGACCGATTTATGGTCACTCGCGGGTTTTGCCACAGGAAACCTGCGAATAAACACTAATACTCACGGGTTATGCTCAACAAAGGCCGCGGTTACTCATGGGTTGCGATGTAATGGAGTCGCGGTTACTCGCAGGTCTCTGCACTGTAAGGTCGCAAATCTGTCGAAGCATTCACGAGCTCAGCACAGGGAGGGTCGCGAATAGTCTGAAGAAAACGCGGGTTCGGCAGTGGAACAGTCATGAGTATGTCGTAGCATACGTTGGTCTGCGCACTGGGATGTCGCGAGTCTACAGAGTATTCGTGGGTTCGCAGTATGAACAGTCACGGTTAACCGCAGGTTCCTGCGAAGAAAAGTCGTGAGTGTCCAGTTTAAGGCCGAAAACACATCCGATTGATCTCTCTTCTCTATTTCTTATGTATCTTCACCTAGAGTGTTTGGTGATCTCTTATCTTTTGAAGGCAATCTGCTATGTTGTAAAATAAATACATTCTCTACTATCCATTATATTATACTAAGAAGAGTTGTTGGTTTTTTTGTTCTCATTGTTTTGAGGATTTTACCTGAGGTATATCTTGTGTTATGGTTGTATGTTTTCATGTGATTGAATTGTCTCTTTGTTTCAAGTTTCTGCATCTAAAAGAATTAAAGATCAAAGCTCAATCAAATTTTAACAAAATAATCTATAAACAAATATGGTGTGATTATAAAGCTATTATATATATATATATATAAAAGATAAAATGGTAGCTAATATAATAATAAATCAATAAATAAAAATAAGATATAAAGTAAATAAATAATAATAGTCAATATGATAAATAGATGCTAATAGGCATACATTTTCATAAAAAAAAACACATGGCATTTTCAAGTTATATTTATATGGGCTACTCAAATGTAAAAGATATTATTCATTATTGTATACTTTCAATATTATATCTCTTAGTATATTTATTTGAAAATTTTAAATAAATTTTAGCTTCCGCTACTTTTGGCATCAAAATAAAAAACTTTGGTCAGTTCAAAGATTAAAGCACTATCTAATATCATATTTCCTAAATGTATGAAATATATAAGTAAAGAAGGAATATATTGAAGCAATTTGAGATTTGGTAACACAATTATCAAGGAGTTTTAGCATAATAATAAAGGACAAAATCAACTGGAAAATTGAAGAAGATAGTTAGGAAGAGAAAGAAGAAGGTGAAATTGTGGAGGAGGAAGAGCATTTTGAACCAATGAAAGTTGTAGGATCCAGAATTAAGTCTGATGAATTTCATTCAAAGGATGAAACAAGCTTAACAATTGGGCTTGACTAAGTTTTCAACCCGAAAGATTGCACATGTAGTTTCAAGATGTCGATTGCTAAGGAATTTAACAACATAACAAATTACGATATGGAATCCAAATGAGAAGTACCACCATATCAAGCTTACTATGGGGGAGTATTTATTGGATGGTCTAATGATTGCAATCCAAATGGATAGTGTTTATGTTGTACTAGAGGTCCAATGGTTACAATCATTGGGAATAATGAGTCTTAATTTTTAAGAACATTTCATGACATTCTCCTCAAAAAGCAAGAATAAGTGTGTTAGTATTTTTAACGGATATACTAATCTATATAAAATATTGGGAAGAGCATGTACAACATGCTGACATAGAATTAAAACTATTAGAGGAGAACCAACTATATGCATATCCTTCTAAGTGTTCCTTTGGGGTTTAGGAAGTGGAATATTTGGGTCGTATTATTCTCATGAAGGTATCATAGTAGACCCTAATAAAAGTAATGTTAGCATGGAATGGACAATTCTTAAATCATTGAATAATCTTATAGGATTCTTAGATTAATAGGATACTACCACAATTTTGTCAATAACTACGGTCAGATAACAACACATCTAATAATGTTACTGAAAATGAGGCATTCTCTTGGACTCAAGAAGCAACCAAAATTTTTGAAATACTTAAAGAGGATATGTGTACAACTCCTATATTATCCATGTTTGACTTTACAAAACCTTTATTGTGGAATTTGATGCCTCAAGGCATGGAATTGGTTCGGTTTTAATGAAAGAATGAAGGTTCCTTGCCTTTGAAAGTCTCCAAATTAAAGGATAAAAATTACTCAAACCAATTTATGAAAAGGAAATGTTGGCCATACTACATGCAATTAAGAAATGGTGCCCTTACCTAATAGGAAGACACTTCAAAGTAAGAACAAATCATGATAGTATTAAGTACTTCTTGCAAAAACAATTGTCGTCGGAAGAGAAACAAAAATGGATTACAAATATGCTAGGTTATGACTATGAAATTATATACAACAAAGGAAAAAAAATGGTGGTAGATGCACTTTCAAGAAAAAAAGATGACACAAATATCTCACTTTATGATATTTCCATTTTTTAATATGTTTCGGTGGAAGAAGAAAGAATATAATGGAAGTAGAATCAAGAGCCGTGCAAGATAATTCAACAAATACAAGAAGACCCTAGTTCATTAGGAAAATTTGTGTGGAAGAATGATTCACTATGGTAACAAAATCACCATTAATTATGTAAGAATTCCCAACTCAAATAAAAGGTCAATTTGGAATTGCACACTTCTCCTATAGGGGGACATTTAGGGTTCTTGAAAACTTACCACAAGATTAAGAAGGATTTTTTCTGGGAAGGTCTTAAAACTGATGTCCAAAATTTGGTGGTAGAATGTTTAGTTTTCCAACAAACGTAAGGAAAGACAATCAAGACACCAAATCTTCTACAACTATTATCCATACCAAATTAGCATTGGAAGAGGTCTCAATGGATTTTATCATAGTTCAACCAAATTCAAAAGGAAATAATGTCATCATGGTAGTGGTGGATCGACTCACAAAATATGCCCATTTCTACTCTCTTTATCATCCTTTTAAAGCAAGTACAATAACTACAGTATTCATGGAAACAATTCAAAAAACTACATGGGAATCCCTAAGATTACTTTAAGTGATAGAGATCCAATTTTTACTAGTAATTTTTCGAAGGGAATATGTTCTTGTTTGGGAACTCAATTGGCTCACAACTCCTATTACCATCCTTAATGCGATGGGTGAACCGAGGTTGTGAATCAATTTATATAAAGATATATATGTTGATTTACATCCGATAAATAAACACAGTGTGTCAAGTGGTTTCCCTTGGCAGAATGGTGGTACAACATGTAATTCCATTCTTAATAAAAAATGTCCCCATTTATGGCATATTATGGCTATCATCCTCCATCCATTAAATCATCCTCTAAATAGAAAGCTAGGGTTCAAGCAATAGAGGATCACATAGAACACCAATAAGAAATTCTCCAACTATCGAAAGACAATGTGGTCATAGCACAAAATAGGATAACAAAACAAGCATATCAACATTATAGTGAAAGGAAATTTGAAGTGGGGGATTGTGTATTTTTTAGGGTACAACCATACAAACAAATGTCCCTCAAGCAACAAAAGAAGAAGAAAATAGCACCCAAGTACTATGATCCCTATAAGGTGTTGAAGAGGGTTGGAAGTATCTCTTACAAATTGGAGATGCCTCCATCATCATGTGTGCATCCACTCTGATATTTCTTTCCTAAAAATGGTAATTGGAGACAAGATCCAAATTTAGACTATTTTACCATAGATTGATTAGGAAGGAAAAATCATACTAGAACCTGAAAAAATCTTTGAAACACAGATCAAACAACTACGAAATTGAGCAACTAATAAGTACCTCATCAAGTGGAAAAACTTGCCAATAGAAGAGGCAACATGGAAAGATGATTTCTCCATGCGTAAATGTCCAAATCCAATCAAGTGTTGAGGACAACACTTGTTTGAAGGGGAGGGGCATGTTAAACCCTAGATATTGTGGCATTACATTTCTATTATTATGTTAGTATTGTCTTTATTGGTCTCCTAGGACTTAATTGTAACTCTTGTACATGCATAGAAGACCTAGTTTAGAAATGATCTCATATTGTATTGTGCATTTGATACATTGTAAATGGAGGTTGTCCCCTCGAAGAGGCTTCTTAATATCCTCTTTCTTTCACTCTCAATGAATTGGGTTACTCTCTCTCTCTCTCTCTCTCTCTCTCTCTCACCGTATGCTATTTGGGGAATTTGGTGCATAACAACCCTCAAATGGTCAACATGAGGGTAATGGGGTCCATAGTATGGAATCGAAATTACTTCAAGACTTATTTGTTGAAAAATCATAGATGAGAGTATTTAAAAAAAACTAGATTTGATTCTATGACTCTAGAGAGGAAATTACATAGTTATTAACACAAAAGGGGAAATGTTGTCCAATTGTAGGAAATGGTTTAGAACTAGGCCATGGTTTAGAATTTCATGTACACAAATTCTCAATGCAGAGGAAAGGGAGTGTCTTAAGAGAAATTAACATCATATTTGGAAATACTAGAGTACAACAAAACCTTGTTAGTAGCTTCATTTTTTTCTTAAATTTACATTTTTAGTTTATTTTGTTAATTTTGTTATGAAAACGCAGTGTTATTTCATGGGTTGACACTAATGGTGGCATTTTAAACACCTAGTATAATGTTAAGTATTTGTGCCGGCCATTGTGGTATTTTTTTCAGGTTGGCTCTAAATTTAATGCAATTATTGATGATTTTAGCACCTAGTGTTGCATTGGATATTTTGCTAATTTTAGTATTGGTTTGTTAGGTCAGTGCTAAATTCAATGTAATTATAATTGAATGTAGTGCCTAGTGTTACACCTAGATTAGCACTATTACTAGCGCAAATAGATAGAATTCTATTTAAAACTAAAGTGGGTGCTCAAATATGTGCTAATGGGACTCTCATTAACATTGAATGTGATGTTGCACTGGATCTACCATTAATTTGAAAAGAAAAAAAAAATCTGGTATTTTATAAGGTTACAAAGAGACAAGAAATTTTTTTAATTTATTAATTGTTATAATTCCATGTCTTATATGTTTTGCATCTAGTTTTCATGCCTTTTGAGTCTCATTCATGTCCTTCTTTTGTGTTGGTTAGCATCCATTTTTGTGTCAATTTGTATTAATCCTAGACCTAGTGTAATCTTGGTGTCTTTATTGCATCTTATAGGTGTCAAATCATGTTTCTATATGCACATGAGCGTTTTTCTTATGTGCACTACGTATATGCATGGGTTACATGATGACTCGCCAAATTGACACTCCGTACACTATCCTTTTGTCTATTTTGACTTCTTTGTTTGGCCATTTTGCCCTTTATATTCGCTTATATCCTCATATATTCATTGATTTACCAAGCAAGCATAGTAAGGTATAATTTGTTTATTAAATCCTTCAATTTCCTTTGATTTAATGTGTTAGATATGATTATTAGATATATAATGCTAATAATGGTGGATTATGCAACATATCGTGGTTCTAGTGACATGTCTTGGTTTCAGCAGCATGATTCTATTTCGATGACTGTTCAGTTTTGTCCACATATGCCATTGCTTCAGATGTTGACATGAATTCAAGCAAGACTTTGCCACTTGGACTGTAATCTAAATATCTTCCAATAGATGTGCTCATCCAAGTTCGTCCAACTCATCGACATCCATGCATTCTCCTTTTACCTTCCACATGGAAACGAATTAGTGTTTAACGATTTAATGAGATCTTCATCTCTATGCACTACATGTCATAGAGATGAATATCGTTTATTAGTTTAGTTATTTTGTGCGCATTCTTGGGCATATGGAAAGGATGATTTATATTCACTAGATCGCTTCACTCTGGCATCTGATCAAAGCATTTGTACATTTTTAGTTTATGAGTTATGTTTGTCAAATACAATGGGCATCTTTTCCTATAGAAACAGAATAGTTATTCCAGATCTCAAGTTATAAATAGGTCAATCCTTTGTGTAACAAGGGTGGGGGGAAGACCTTGAACTTTGAGCTATGATACTACTGATCAAGAAGAGAATAGACAAAAAAATTTCTAGTTCCATATGTGTATACAAACCATAAGAGACATAATCGTGTTTATGATCTTATTACCATTGTGATTTAAGTTTTCAGTGTGTTAATATAAGGCATAATGGTTGATGATATTATGTTGATCGATTTGGAATGATTCTGAAGGTTAATTAGGTCTTATGGTCATGTTGGAAAGGATCCACGAGGAGAACCGTAAGCCCTTTTCGTTTCTTATTCATTGTACTTAATTTTTATAATTTGTCTTATTTATTAAACTTGTATGTATCTCGGTGCCTTTAACTATTTGTGTAATTTTGATTTTTGCAATAGAGATTAGCAATGTTGGTATGTTATCCAATATAAAAAGTTCCTATGTATTATTCCTCGGTTATGTCTTTCATGCTTTAACAGATTTACATAGTGCCTAATGCTTAATATTTAGTGATTTTAGTAAGTTTTCATTTTAGTTTATTGAGATAATTTAAAAGATATTTAATCGTTAGTTGTTAGATGAGATAAGTTGATATGTTATTTAGATAATGTGATTTAGCTTGTAATATCTTTTTTTAATTTTAGTTATGTAGATTAACTTCACAAGAAAGGATTGTTAATATAGTTTCTATCCATTTCTAATTTGGTTATTGAAATTTAGTTATTGGAGTGAATTTTTATTTTTCGTTTACTTTACTTTAGTTTGTTTAGTTTAAATTTGTTTTTGAATTTGATTAAGCCTAGGCAATTGACACATTATTTATTGTAATTGAATTTACATTTCTAAAAGCATAAAAGTGAATTGATATATTGTTATGCAGTCATTTATTTTCAAATCAAAGCACTTATTTTGAGATAAAATCATTACTTGTATTAATCTTTATTATTAATTTGTATGTACATAATTCACTTTCTACTACATACTATGTTTTCTATGTCATTGTATGGTTTTCTACACACTTACACTAGTTTTGTGAGTTTATTGGATTAAGCATTCTACATTAGCTTTTCAGCATATCAAGAGTGTTTCATTTCAAGAACCGCTATAGGAAAGCTATTGAAGATCAGGTTCTAACTCGAGAGACATGATCTTGCGATCCAGTGATAAGCATAATCATGTGATGTTAATTTGCTTTATCATTTGATCTTGTTTGTTTTCATTTATTGCATTCTGAAACGTGAATTTAAACTTAGTTTGTCAACATTAGCTCGTTAGATTAGAATAGCTTAGGTTCTAATCCTGCATTTCTTGTTCCTGCACCTCTAATTTTACGATTACCCTGGTTGACAATTTAGTATCAATTAATTAACATATATTTTGCTCAATATTACCTATGATACACTAAACCATACCCCCCAACACACTAAAACATACTACTTATTACTCTATCGCATACCTACCAACAAATTAACCTTGTAACACACTAACATGTATTCCCTAACACATGAATCCATACATCCTAATACATGACCTATACCCTCCAAAACACTGACCAAAAACTTCTAACTGGCCTCTCACTTATATGTATGGGCTAGGTGGATGGGTTATATATCCAGTTTACATGTTATGGGTAGTTGCATGGGATAGATGTATTATTAGGTGGAATATAGGTTAGGTTGATCTCTCATGTTATAATTAGGCGTGGTTTTTATATGTGTGTGTCAAACATTATGTTGATGGGTAAGTGTGTAGGTTTGGTGCATCATTATGTTAGTTATGATGCTTATGTATTGACTCTTTTGTGTACATGGGTTAGGAATGCAAAAGTTAAAGATTGGGGTTATGTTATGGGTTATATTTTTGGATAGGTATAGAGGTTGTGTGCATTGATCATGTTAATTAGATGCATTTCCCTAAGTGCATGGGTGCATGGGTAGGTGTGTAAGTGTGTCCCTTAGGTACATGGATTACATGTGTGGGTTATCAAGTGCATGGGTATATTTGTGTGTAGGTGAATATTATATGTCCATTTCTTATATTAGTTGTTTATTATGTGGGTAGTGTATAGGTTAGATGTGTCTCTAAGGATAAGTATAGTTTCTTCTCTCCATGTCCACATCCATGTCTAGGTCCACATCCACATCCATATCCAGGTCAACATCCATGTCCTAACATCATAAGCCCCTAACCGCTCATCCAAAATGTTTAAATCCCCAACCCCTAAAACCTAAACAATATCCTATTGATCCACTAAATAAATAATTAATAACCCTCTAACCCACAACCTTAAGTTCTAAATCTCACTTATCGTAATGAATTAACACATTATTACCACTAACAGATTGTGTAACCTAAAAAATTACTACCCTAATCACATTATGAACCCTAACAATATAACTTGTACCCTAAAACACATTAAAGCATAACTTATACCCCATAACATACTAACTACCTAATAAAGTAGATCGTATCCCTTAAAGCACTAACCCTCTAACACATTGAATTGCATTACCTAGCACACTATGACCACAAACACACTAGCACATACCCCTTAATACACTAAAACCTTGAAACATTAACCCATATACCTTGTGTATGGCTTACTAGTTATGCGCATTAGGGGGTATGTGCTAGTTTTCCAATGGGTATGAATTTGTTCTAACACACTGACACATAAACCCTAATACTATATACCCACCAACATAGTGCCCTTGTAACACACTAACTCGTATCCCTAACACATTAATTCATACCTTCTAACACATTAGCATATACCCTTTTAACACACTAATCCATAACCCATTATTAACATATCACTTATATATTTGGGCTAGGTTAATAGGTTATCTGTGTGGGTTACATGTTAGGGTTAGTTGCATGGGATATATGTTTTATTAGGTGCAATATAGGTCAAGTTAATATCTCATGTTGTAATTAGGTGTGTTCTTATCTGCATGGATGTGTGAGATATTAGGTGAATGGGTAACCATATATGTTTGATGTGGGATTATGTTAGTTGTATCACTTATCTACTATGTATTTATGTACATGGGTTAAGAATGCATAAATTAACTATTTTGGTCATGTGCATCGGTTATATGTTTGGGTAGGTACATATACATAGGTTGCATGCATTGCTCATGTTAATTAGATGCATTTCCCCAAGTGCATGAGCGTGTTGGGAGGTGTGTGATTGTATCATTTAAGTGTGTCTCTTAGGCACATGGGTTAATTATGAGGGTCACAGTTATGTGTAGGTGCATATGACAATTCCATTGCTTGTGTTAGTTGTGTTTCTTATGTTGATGGGTGTGTGAGTTAGATGTTAATATTAGGATACGTATATTCTCTTATATCCATGTGCATGTCCAAGTCTAGTTCCACATATGTGTCCATGTCTAGGTCAACATCCATCTCCTAAGAATAAAACTCTAACCATTGATCCAAAAACTAAACCAATAACTAATAACCATGTAACCCACTAACCCTTATGTTCTAAATCTCACTTACCATAATGAATTAACAAATTATTAACACCAATAAATTATATAACTTAAAACATTATTCCCCTTATCACATTATGGCCCCTAACAACATTTCCCTTAACAACATTTCCCTTAACACAGTAGCTTGTATCATTTAACAATCTAACTTTAACTCGAAAGTAAAATAAAGGCATATACATCTAACACACTAAACAATACTAGTTAAACACTAATTTTTACCCTATAACAAACTAACTTGTACACCATAATACACTAACCCCTAACACAATAAATTATACCCACTAAGATACTACAACCCAAACACGCTAACACATACCCCATATTTCTCTAAACCCTTAAAAAATTAAACCATTAACCCCAATATATTAAATCAAACACCTTGTAACACTAACCCATGCCCCCTAACAAGCATAACCACTCAACCATACACCCTGACTCACCACCCTTCTAACATGCCCACACTTACCCCTAATACTCTAATTCATGCCCACCAACACACTGACCTTGTAACAGACTAATGCATATCCCCCAAAACAATATTTCATACCTCCTAACACACTGACCCGTACCAGCTAACACATCAAGACATTTCCCCTAATTGACTTATAGCCTACATATATGGGGTAGGTAAATGGGTTATCTATGTGGGTTACATGTTACCATTATTTTCATGGTGTAGATGTATTATTAGGTGCAATTTAAGTTAGTTTCATCTCTTATGTTGTAATTAGGTACATTTCTTATATGTGTGGATGGGTGAGACAAGAGTTGCATGGGTAGGTGCATAGGTTAGGTGTCATTAGTTTAGTTGTGTTGCTTGTGTACCATTTCTTTTATGTACATAGATAAGAAATGCATAGTTAACTATTTGGGTCATATTCATGGATTAGATGTTTGGGTATGTGCATAGGAGGTGTGCATTACTCATGTTGATTAGGTTCATTTACCCAAGAGCATGGGTGTGTTGGTAGTTGTGTCGGTATGGCATTCAAGATACCATTAAAGCACTAACTTGTACGTTATAACACACTAACTACTTAACAAACTAACTCGTCTCCTTCAATAGACTAAGAAACTAACACATTGAATTGCACGTCCTAACATGATATGGCCCCAAACAAACTAACGCATACCACCAATTACACTAAACGATTAAAATACTAACCCATATACCCTTAATGTAGTAACTAATACTCATTGACACACTACACCCTAATACATATATCCACTAAGCCATACTCCTAACATGCAATGCTTTGAACACAATAATAGATGCCCGCTAATACACGGGTTAGGAATGCATAGTTTAACTAATCGGGTCATGTGCATGGGATATATGTTTGGGTAGGTGCATAGGTTTCATGCATTTATCATGTTAATTGGGTGCATTTTCCCAAGTGTGTGGGTGTTTGGGTAGGTGTGTGAGTGTGTCCTTTAAGTGTGTTTCTCATGTACATGATTAACTATGAGGGTTACACGTGTGGGTTGTTAAGTGGATGGGTTAGATGTGTAGGTAGGTGCATATGCTAAGTCCATTGCTTGTGTTAGTTGTGTTTCTTATTTTAGTAGGTATGTGGGATATGTGAATCTCTTAGGATAAGTACATTGATTTATATAAGTGTGGCAACAACCTAAACCTTGATCAATAACTTGCTACCACCCACAACCAACTACAAACCACTGACCTAGGTAACGCTTATCCAACTAATCCTTGTTATTTTCCACTACCAAGTCGTAAAAATTAAATAGAATGAAATTCACAAGACCATAAATCAAACACTTTTAAGGAGATTGCATTTCGGAATGAGTACAAAGACAAGAATCAAAGCCTATATATATATATATATATATATATATATATATATATATATGAAATTATTGTCTCAAATGTAAGGCACGAGTGTAGGTAAACAACTAATTTTAAATTATAATTTATTTATTTATTTACATTGACGTCTAACCATAGTAATTAAATTAATATTACATGCCAAATAATAGGAATCATTTCAAAAATGCTTATTTGTAAATATGAATTACAAATCACGTAAATGTAGAAGTCCTCATTTACGTTTTATGTGTATCTACGTTATCTAATGCATCCTTGCCAATGTTCATATTTCCTTGCGCATACTTAATATTATGCTTTCCACACCATCTTGTAAAAGTGGTATTGTGATCATCTTTGTCTTCATCTTCATCATAAAATAATGTTTCTAAACCAACTATATTGGTATTGGAGCTATTTTGACCATCATATTGTATATCATTTATTTTGCTTCCTTTTATAAGATCGCCCAACTCTGAATCGCAATGTTTATCATTGTCATTAATAACATCACTCTTGTAAATCGTGTATAATATCCACATTGTCATGGTGAATGGTGTTGTTCCTCAAGATGTTCCTGGCTAGGGAATAGTCCCAAAGCACCCTATGGAGGTTTTGAAGACCTCACCGCTTTAGGCCTTTAGCACACTTCTTCACCCCCCCAATCTTATTAGATATGATTAAAAACCAATAATGAAAAGTGGCTAATTCAAGTAGAGAATGCCCCAAAGTGTCACGGGAAAACCTCCTCTCCATTCAGGCTGGTGTGTGCCAAACCCAGTGGGGAGTCCCTAGGTAGCAGGTTGTTGATTTGTACCTGATCTTCTGCAAAAAATCATAAAAAACAACAGCAAATATGCTTTGGACAACGTATCAACACTCTACCAAAGCCTTTAGAACAAAAAAATGAGTAAACTTGCTTGGTCAGGTCCTACTGGGTTAGCGTGAGAAGATGAGAAAAATAAAAAAGAATACTTATTGAAAGATTGAAATTATAATCACAACAATAGGCTATGATCTATTAATCGATGAGCAAAATAAAACACCATACCAACAAAAAGGGAGGTTCGAAGAAAACACAACACTTTTTTATTAAAATTCTTGCCAAAGGGTTGATTGTGCCACGATGGACAATCCAAAAACCGATACAGTGATTATTCTTGCTCAAAGGAATAATAGCTAGTCTAAGAGAGAGAAAAAAATAAAGATGGATGTCGTTGCTACAAAGAAAGTCGAGAAAAAAATAAAGATGGATGTCGTTGCTACAACGAAAGTCTGACCCTTACAATGAGCCTTGAACCTCCCTTTATAGGCCCGCTTTGACCTAAACCAATGTGCTTTAGGCAAGAATGCATGCAATTGGAACAAATCATTTAGTCATGTGAATCAATTTGCTACTATTTATTTAAACTATTGTTTGATTTTAGAGTAAGTTGCCAGTAACTAGTGCATGCTTTCTTGGTTGCGCCTCTATTCACATGATTTAACAATTCAAGATCCTACTCGTTTAAATGATGCATATATGAGGTGGTTCAACACAAGTTTACATGCAATAGATGAGTGTTTAATTTTACCTTCACTCCGAGCATGTCTTCGAACCTTAAGTATTACTTAATAACTCATGCGAATTATTATCGTGATCATGGTACATGTTTTAAAGTGACGAAGGCCCCTTTACTTTTGAAAATCTTATCCATTGTAACTTCCACTTTATTTTCCACGATCCAAGCACCTTGACTCGAATTGGCTTTTGAACTTGTATGCTAACACATATGCACCACTCTTTTATCCTTTTTTGCACTAGGTAGTCACCCCTTTTTTTTAAATTGCTAGTGTATCATTGTTTGGATTGTTGATGTTTCTCCATGGTTGCAGCATCGAGCAACATTCTACAGACATTCTCCCATAGAGGTCATGAGAAGTGACCAATCGTTGGTAGAGGATGGCCCCGATGTAACCTTGATTAGTCATGAGAAGTGACTAAGAGTAAATAAGGCTCAAGATGCTTACTTTGAGAAAGTGCTCTGAGAAGGAAGCTAGAGGTCACATTGCATTCTCGAGGAGTGCTCCAAGGAGTGATATATTATATATTAGAGTGAGTTGACTTGTTTATTTTGATAGGGGATTTTATCCCCTTGTGAAAAATACAAAGTCTAATCTAATGTTGAATTCAACATAGGATCTAAGAAGTGTCTGGGACTTCTTAGAGTGGGATCAAATCAACATTAGAGCTCTATGGATAAATTTGATTTGCATGTGAGGAGTTGAACATCAACAAGGTCAACTTTTCTATGATGAAAAATAACCAAGAAGTCAAGTCAACCATTGAAGAAATCCCAGATAGCATTGAAGAAGTCCTAGAAGAAAATTGAAGGCAAGAAGACAAGTCGGCCTAGAAGAAAAAACAAGTTTGCCCCAACAAAGAAGACAAGTCGACCACATCAATTGTACAAGTCGACCCCATTGAGCAAAAAATCAAGTGTATTGAAGAATATAAATAAAATGCTCTCACACTTCATTTTCGTCATCACACAACATCTCTTCTCTCTCCACTTGTACACACTTTTCAAGGAAGGCCTAGCAAAGGCAAGGAAGCAAACATTTTGGGTTCTTATCATCTTTTTGTTGTTCGTTATATCTTCCTAGAGATTCGCTAGGGTTTCTTGTGAAAGAAGGGCACACTCTTGTGCTAGGGTTTCATCTTCATGAATGGTATTGTACTTGAATTGGATTGATTCTTCTAAGAAAAGTTGGTTGGGTTTTCTCCCTGTTGGGTTTCCTAGGATAAAATCAATTGTGTCTCTTGTGCATGGTTATCTTTTAGTGATCCTTGTTTTATTTCCGCTACAAGTGAATGGTGAAATTTTTAATGTGCAATTATTCAATGAAACTCTGAGATGAATTGAGTTATGAAATGAATGCTTGAAATCATTGTGAAATAATTGTCAAGATTTAGAATAGATAAAAATTCAACAGAGATGCCACAATTTCCCCACACGGGATTTGTCATTATGCAATTGTTGTATCATGGTCTTCATGCATTTTTTTGTTACTACACACCAAGGTAGTTGTTCCTTCAGATTGTTGGTGTATTTGATGTTTAGATACTGTGATTCCTCCTATATTTGCCGTCAAAGGAAAACTCAGACGTTCAAATCTCAAATGATTGAAGGCTTATTCATTGGGATCTTTCAACAATCCATTGACTTTTTTGCATGTATGGCCTCAATTTGCAGTTATTAAGCGACAGAGTATGTCCCTGGATCCATCTTCGATTTGCTCATAAATCTGGTCCATTTGTTCTCCAAAATGCTTCTATGTCATTTCTTCTCCTCATGTTCGTGGGCAAACCAATAAAGTTTGTGAATCTTCTAGGATTCATCCCATATACAATTATGAATGTTGAATATCCTATTAGCTTGTTTACAAAGCTATTATATGTAAACTTAACATGCACCAAAACTTGATCCAATTACACCAAGACAAGATTGTGATTGCATTATCTTGTGAAATCCATGAGTTACATTATCTCCTTGAAGAAAACCTTCATGCAGTAAGTTGCATCATTGGTCTTCCTACAAGACAGGAATTACGATATATCTCAAAAATCCCTTGGTATATGAACCCTCAACATTTTTTTTGCACCGCCTCTAGCCTTCAATGATTTTATATGTAGCATTTAGACTTTAAATGCTAGAAAAAATCGTTCTATACACTGATAACCATTGTTGCTTGCACTAATGTCATAATTTCCCAAGCCCCTGAATGAAAAGCGTTCAATGCTTCAACATAAACAATCCATATATTGAATATTCTCAATCTTTTACAGAATCTGTAGAAGCCACTATTGCAGTCTAAGCATCCTTGAGAGCCTTCATACAAAATACCTTAGTGCTTAATATTGCAAGGAGAGATCCTAGAGTTACTACCAACCCTAACAACAAAATAAGTTCATCAAAGAAGGGGTTTTGTTGCAGGTAAACTCTAAACCCAAGTGTGTCTTAAAAGCTTTCAGTATAGGCTGGATCAACTTTACCCACCGTACCATTAGGCTGAACAGGAATAACCTGTTGGAGCACGATTTTCATTAGACCAAAACCTGCAGGTGTTAATCTCCGCTACAATCGCCAAAGTTAAGATCCACGAGAGGGGGTTAGCCCATGTCGCGAAACTCACGGGGAGCATTGGATGCAAATGCCAACAATCTCCCCCTCGGCGTTACCTGGGTGAGTTTCGAACTCGAGACCTGTCGCTATGACACCATTTGTTGGAGCACGATTGTCGTTAGACCAAAACCCGCAGGTGTTAATCTCCACTACATTCACCAAAGTTAAGGTCCACAAGAGGAGGTTACCCCATGTCGCGAAACTCACGGGGAGCATTGGACGCAAATGCCTACATAACCTTCCAATAATCATATAAATAGGTCAGACGAGTTGAATATGATGCAAAATACAAAATAACACAAAATTTAACCTAAAATAATATTTACACATGTAAAATTAGGGTTTTTAGAGATTTTTGATATTTTAAAATTTTAGGATTCCTAAAATTTCGCCCTAGGGTTTTTAGGGCTAAAGAAGGAAGGACGAAGTTGTAGGAGAGTGCCGAAATTTTAGGAAGGCCAAAAAATGAAGAAAAAAAAATCTTCTTTTTTTTGTTTTTGTCATAAAATTGCAAACCTAATTCTAAACCTAATACCACCATGAAAATGCAAAATTACATATGAAAATGCAAGTTTAACCTAGCAATAATATTTACAAAAATACAAACTAAGGTTTGATGTAGAGAAAATGGACAAACTTATGATTTTAATGGATGTTACCCCAAACCCTAGCCTTAGAGGAAGGTGACAAGCCTTCTTTTTGAAAGTAATTCTCCTTGCTACTAGGTTAGGGCTTCTTGAAACAACCTCTAGAGTTGGTTTCAAGAGCCTAAACTAGAGCAAATTTGGAGCTCCAAGGCCAAAGTTTGTAAAAACCTTCTCTTGGGAGCGTTTTTACTATGCAATGAAGATAGAATAGCAAACAAAATCCCTATTCAAAGATAATGTAGCCCTAGGACTACCAGTCAATCATTCAAGATGTAAAATTTACCTACCATTCATCAAGCAAACCTTAAAAATGTAAAAGACTTACTTGAGCATGAATTATTCCAACCATTATAGCATCCACAAAGCATTAGCAAGACAAATAATGTAATATTCCAACTGATATTTTTCTCTGTTTATGGAGTTTTTGTTGCTTGCTAGTAGTCTTCAGGGCTCAATACTTGAAATAAATATGAATGCATGTAGTGAATTATTCTTGCATGAGCATGAATGCAAATGCATAGGTTTTCCAACCCCTAAATAACCCAAATAATAAAAAATGCTATAAAATAGGGATAGAAAATGTGCATGTACGTACCATCAGCTGAAGGAGTGGATATACGTCAATATGAGACCAGCATGCAAGAATTGTGTCGGAGAACGAGCAAGATATGGAGTAATCCTCCTCCAAGAATGCACCCTTGTAATTAATGCACCCTCTTCAGACTTAATATGGATGTACAAGTGTTATGCTGATGGGGAGTAGCTCTGAAAGGTGTGCACTAGGGTTAGAATCCCCCTTTGATCACTATAGAAGCTGCATGCAGACCATGCACCAGCTTTGAGGTATAAAACGTGAGCCCTCCTCTGGAAAAGTCACCCATGCAAGAGAAGACGTCCTCTGAAAAGGGAAGATGTTGATAACTTGCTTCGAAGTCCGAATAGGAAGCCATTCTTCGAAGGAAAGGGTAATAGTGGTGCTCTCGGAAGAATGAAGCCAACATGCAGATGAAAGGAGCCATGTGTGTTGAGATATGAAGATATCTCACTAGAATAATGCGCCCCTGCAGAGATAGCGAATTCTTTTGGTCTGTATATTGCATGGAACCTGTAAATTGCTGAAGATTGGTACCGGATGATAGTAGTAATGTTGAACCTGGATGATCCAGCCCTAATAGTGACTAGGGCAGATAGATTTTGCTGCCTAAATACACTGAATGGTTGAGTGGTGCGCCCTCAACCCTAATTGGCTCACTGAGCTCTCCAAATCGACTTCTCAATTCAATAATCATATAAGCAAGCCTTACTCACTCACTTTACCTTTATTTTATAACATTCACCTGGCATGGCTTGGCCTAACTTTTGCATGACTAGGTCACTTTATCTTCTAATTTCCAGTTGACTTTCATGCAGTGCTTTCGGTGTGCATGGAAGCTCAATAAAGCAGTTTCAGTGCATGCAACATGAAATATGGCCTGCATGCCATGCATTCAGGGGGGCCCTAGTTTCTGTGGCCCTTATTTAACTACTGATTATCTAATAACCATGCTTAAGATCTTCTTATGGTGTAAATGGCATCAATCCTCAATCAATCCCCTGGATGTCAATTCTCACTCGAACCTATGGGAATCAGATAGATTAGCGGGATGGTCCTTAGTGCTTAAGCATAAGAGGACATTACAGTCCTCTCCGCTCGAAATTGCGTGTCCTCAAGCAACTGTAATGCTAGGTGATGTAATACATGTTCTCCTTCCCAAGTGGCCTCTTCTATAGGCAATTCTTTCCATTGAACCAAGTATTCTCTAATGATCATGTTCCATAGTTTTCTTCCTCGAACCTCTAGGATTCGTTCTGGAACCAAAATCAATTGCCCCTCATCATCAAGGGGGGCAGTTCGGATGAAGTAACAATCTGTTGACCTACTATCTTCTTAAGGTTAGACACGCGGAACACGTTAAGAATCTTGCTTTCTTGTAGTAATTCGAGCTCATATGCTACCTCTCCAACTTTCCAGATTATCTTTTAAGGACCATAGAAGCGAGGCTTAAGTTTCTTTGCTCTTTTCTTCTTAAGGGGTGATTGTTTGTAAGGTTGTAGACGTAAGTATACCAGATCCCCTACCTCAAAACTGCGCTCAATCTTGTGTCTATCTACATATACCTTTTGTTGATTCTGAGCAACCTGTATGTTTTCCTTAAGTATCTTGAGAATATCTTGACTTTATTGAATCAACTCCCTGGCTTTTGGAGCCCTACTATCACCATGATACGAACCGTTACACCAAAACCCCGAGGTGTTAGTGAAGGCCGTCCACTAGGGTCTTAACATCCCACCACGCTCCGTAGTCCAGACTCTAGGCTGGATGTGCGCCCGTACGATGGTGTCCCCTTTGCGTCGTACAAGCCTCGGACGAACACTACAATGCCAACATTGCCACCCGCTCTGTGACTTGAACCTGGGTGGAGGCTCTGATACCAAATGATACGAACCGTTACACCAAAACCCCGAGGTGTTAGTGAAGGTCGTCCACTAGGATCTTAAACACAAACAGAAGCCGATTTAGTAAAGGGAAATTTGGATTGGGGAAAAAATCTTATGGGTAATTGGGGTTTGACTAGATTTTGGACACTGTCAAAAGGACAGAAAAGCAGAAAAGGGGGATTTCAGAAATAGGGTGAAAAAATGAGAAAATTTGGCAGAGAGGGACAAAGAAGCAGAATTAGAAAAGGAACTCTGTGGGAAAATTTGAAGGTGATTGGGTGAAATCTAAGGAAGTTATGGCAAACCCTAAAAATAAACAAATGTGGGATTTCGGGCTTTGGGAAGTGGAATTGGGGATAGGGTCCTCAGGAATGAAATATGCAGAATGGGATTACAGGGGTTCCCGGGAAGTTTCAAGGGAAACGGAGTGAAAACAAGGGAGATATGGAGAAAAAAACTGATTTTTTATTTTTTTTCTCTCTCCAGAATGGAGCGGCTATGGCTCGGAAGGGATCTGAAATAGATAGATCTGCAACGGCTCAGAAGTGAGCGGAAACAGAGGGATCTGAAATGGCGCCGAATGGATTGAAAACGGTTGGATCTGAAACGACGCCGAATGGATTGAAAACGGCTGGATCTAGAACGGCTGGATCTGAAACGGCACAGCAGTGATCGACAACAGTTCAGCTGAAAAATAGATATGGACCCCATGTATGTGCGGCTTCCTAACAGTTCAGGGGTTTCACTCGGCCACCAATGCTGTCTGACGGCTTGCGTATTGGGGAAGTACCCCTCACTCCACGGCTCAGGTAAAACTAATAACCGCTTTGCCACAAACGACAGGTCTTGATTTACCTCACGGGTGGGAACTAGTCAATCAGGTAGGGGTCGTTGCCCTTTTCGCTGGCAGGTCCTCTCAATGGGCCAGCTACTTCGGAGTTCCTGTGGTACTCCTAACAATGAGTTTTAGGGCTTATGCCCAAGTACTTCCCACAGTTAAGCGGATAGGGATTATTCCCAAATCCGAACCTGCAACAGATGCGAAAAAAAATTTGGCAGAAATTTCACCCAGGGAGCCCAAGAAAGTGCTCTGATACCATATGTGAAGAACCTGCAATAATTAATTAATGCAAATACACGAGATATCAGAAATAATAGAACTCATAATCATTTTTATATTGATCACGGGCCACTTCGAGGGGGCAACCTCCTTTGAGCAAGCTCAATACAATTAACTTCACGGTGCCTTCATAGGCCTCAACACACACTTATATACTAAGTCTAGGCGCCAATACCATGGGTCAATACTATGTGTCAATACAAACCATGGGCTAAGTCTAGGCGCCAATACTATGAGTCAAAACCATGGGCCAGTACAAACTATGGATCAACAAAACTATGGGCGACTTACAAAGCATATGCGCCCAACAACAATATACTAACAAAGCAAGGACATGGGTTCCTAACACACCAAACATCAGATCTGCAAAAGATAAAGCATCATAACCGTACAAGGCTTTGAAGGGAGTCATACCAATGGTAATATGGTGTGTAGTATTGTAGCAGTGTTCCCCTAGGTGAAGCCATTTAATCCATGTCCTCTATTGACCTGCTACATAGTTCCTCAAGTTACAACAGCAGTTTCAGAGGACAAATGATGGTTCAAATATTGTGCATTCAGGTATATGACTTAGCAGGTATATTTTGGTGTTCTAGTTATATTGCTTTTATGTTCATTCTTGTAGCATGTCTTAGCACTTAGTATCATGATCTGGAGATCATATAGATATGTGGACCTGGTTGCATATATATATATTTGTCCCCACTCAGACTTAGAAGTTCACTACCCATACTCATTGGTTTTACCCTCCCTAGGGAGAATAGAGGTGATCATTCCCACCATACTTTGGCTTGCTAGTGTTAGTCTCATTTTTCACTGTCTTCATCTATCCATTACCTCCCAGTTTGTTATTTACCCTGACTTACTACTTGATTAGTGGCATGGAGGACCTTTTTCCATTGTAGCCTCTGTATTGGATTAGCTTCCTTGTTTATTGTGTCTCGGCTTTGAGTTGGTGACAAAACTTACCTTTGGTGAGTTGGATTGTAGGCCTAAATCATTATGGTCAGTTATCCCGATGTTTGGCACTGGGACAAAGTCCCCCTAGTCACTAAAGATGTTGTTGGCTAAACCTGAAACAGATAGTACTGCCATGAATGCAAATTGTGAAAAGGAAATGTTATATCTATTGTGAAAAGCCAAATGAATCGGGCAAAGAAATATCTAATGTTATATCTATTGTGAAATGTAATACCCAGGTAAACAAGATGTCTAAAAAACACACCGGAAGTGCTCAAGTAAACAAGTGCCTTAAAAACACACCTGCAGCAAGAAGCCTTATGAAAATGTAAATCTATGCAATGTGTTTAAAAACACACATAGTTCAAAGGCTATGGAAACTAAAGGCCCCAAAAAGCAATGGAACTTAAATTCTATATCAAAAAGATTGTTGGCCTCATTTGTATTATGGATTGTGAGCATCTGCCAAGGTGAATAAACACTCTTTGAACAACTTACCCATTTGTGAGACACAGCCATCCCCTGTGTTATTGCTTGTCCAATATATGCTATGGTATGTATTCCCTTTTCCATATCCAAAGTGTCACAGTGTTAAGTCAATGAGTCATCCTTTGGCCTAGCCATTTTATTTTTAGCCTTCACCCCTTCACTAGCAAAGTGGTCACAACTATGAAGTGAGTATGGTCTTGAAAGTCTGATCTGAGTAATAATATTAATTAATGACTTTATATATTTGGATTTAGATCGCCAGTAATGATTACTTTTTGTTATAATTGTTATTTGAATGGATTGTAAAGCATGCTTTAACCTTGGACGCCTTGCAACATTGTGATGATAGCCTGAGTTATATTTTGGGTCATTGTTGACTTGGTCAAACCCAATTTGACCACAAGTCAACCACAGGACATGAGGTGGCAAACCTCAAATGATGCAGAGATATTATATATGGTCTGGTACAGGTCACCATGGTGGTCTTATGTAGTGGTTTCAGGCTTATGATGATGATTTGTGCTTTTCAGCACTTTTACAGATTATTATTATTTGGTTTGTCGGATATTTATTTTTGACCATGCAGAGGTCTATATGGTGTATGAGTACACATCTTAGATGGACTTGGACCTTTTGAGTCCAATGGGACAGCCTGTTTTTAGTTCCGGGTAGTTATGGTGATTTTTAGCCTCAGTTGGCTATCCTAGTGCAGTTTTGGCCTATCAGAGGCCCTATCAGAGCAGAGCAGAGAGTTGATGAGTTCACCTAGGGCGTTGTGCATGGAGGGGGTGATCCAACCACTTGATTTTACCAAATTACCCCCCTCCCAAAGAGCCTGGCGGCCTCACCTTGACAGTGCAGGCACTCCAGGAGGCAGTTTGGGCAGTTTCACACTTCCTAAGGCAGATTAGAAATGATAAAAATGGCTATTGAGGGATTCGATTTGGGCTACTGAGGCGGGGGATTGGCATGGGATGACTTGTGATAATGAGTGGGATGTCTTCCACACCTTCTCCAGCAGTTTCAGCTTTCAGTGGGACCCACACCCATCACTTTTGGCATTTTATGATGATTTCTGGAGCCTCCTAAGGCTCACGACTTTCCCAGAGAGGCACAATTTGGTGCTTAGAGTATTATTTTTTAGATATTGTGCCATGGGGATTGACCAAGGGTGTTAGAAATTACCCCTTGGACCCACCATGAGCTAGATCTTATATTTTATCATTGATATTTGGTGGGACCCCCTCTCCTAGGGCGATTTGGTCCATTGATATATTATTTTATTAGTGATCTATGTATTGTATTGTTGAGCTCATCTCAACCATTGATTAGATCATTTGATCTTTTAATCTTAGCCACTCATTCAAAAAGTGGTTAGGATTATGGCCTCTCTCCATCCTATTTAAAGGAGAGAGCTTCTCATTGTAAAAAGGACTTTTGGCTCTGGATTATTGGAATAGAAAAATACTATTGCATCTATCTGTTGTGTTGTGGTGAATGCTTTTGGAGTTCGTTCGTTGGTTCTTCCTTTGCACTGGGTTATTGGAGATTTATCTTGCTATCGATTTTGTTCCGTGATTTTGTCATCTACAGGTGGAGGCCGATTTGGTTCAAGGAGGACGCATTGGTAGGGGAGGACCGTCCCTGCTTCTTCTTTGGGTTGTTTCATCGGTAACAAGGAGTATTACTGTCTTTGTACCTTCTACTTCATGTTATCATTCGCTTATACTTGTATTTCCTCCATGCTTGTCATTTTTATTGAATCGACTTTCCTTGGTTTGACAGGTAGAGGAGGGTGCACGTGTGGAGCTAGGGCATCAATTCAAGCAAGGCAAATCAAAGATCTCCCATTTGATCTCTGCGGGAATCTTACTCAACAACAAGGCAACTTCATCCATCACTCAGGTATGATCTCAAGGTAAATTTCTCATTCCATGATCTATCCATTTGTCTAAGTAACTGAAAACCCTCATAACTTAAAACCTTCATTTCACAATTTCTCAGATCTACTTAGATCTAGTGGCGTCTTGGGTAAGATATTGAAAACCCACCTCTATAGCATCCACAGCAATCTGGATCTATAGTTTGGTGAGGATTGGCATCCATTTGACCCCTTTCCCAAGGCAACTTAGCCTCTCCAAGTGAGGTTGCACTCCTTGGTTGGGTGAGTTCTCCTAGATCTAGCACCTAGGTAGGTGAGATCCCGCTTAATCCTTAATTTCCACTATTGATAACCTACCCCTAGTGTGTCATTTTAGTGATTTTCACCTTGTGGGCCCCGTTCCTCATGTTGAGGGTTGAGCCCCACTTGGGTCATTTAGTGATACATCTTAGATCTCAGATCTACTGAGATCTAGCCATTGGATAGACTTGATCTTTTAAACCCACCTAGCCTTACACCTTGACATCTCTGATCTGTAGTTTGGTGAACATTCGACTCCATTTGGCCCATTTCCCAAGGCACTGATCTTTCTCCAAGCCCTCACGACTTTCTTGGTTTGTTGAGTTTGCTTGTGGTTTGACCTTTGTCTTACTGCTTGAACACCTAGACTTTGTCATATCCATTCATCAAGCCTATCTTTGGTACTCATTAGCCCCAACTATGTCCCTAACTACCCTGCATTGGACACGGTTCCCAAGGCAGTGGAATTTCTCATCTTTGACTAGTACCCTGATCCCAAATCTGGTTTTAAATCTTATAGGTCACTTACACAATCAAGTTGGATCAAATTTACAATGCTTAAACCTCTTGATCCAATCCATTACTCATCTTGTGACTTTATCCATAGATCTTGGGTTTACCATACACCTTACGTACTTCATCCATACTTGACTTGATCTGGTGTCTTGGTTTGATCTCTCCTATCGGGAATAGATCTAGGTCTCCCCCTTTGTTGTCTTGGGCTAGATAACATAAAGTGAAGATTGCCTCGATTGGTGTGACAACCATCCATTGGGAGTCGAGGCTATCTTGGTTGCACCGCTTTGGTTGCCCATCCCCTCTGCCATCCATCTTGGATACATCTTTAGGGGCAACTACAAGTTTGGTGATAACACTACCCTTTGGAACTCTAATATGAAGGATTTTGGACTACCTGTCTGCTTGAGTTGTGTTAGCTCTCTGAAATGCACCTTGGGGTCTTTCCTGTCAAAGTGCTCGATGAGCCTTTATGTAAAATCTATGTAAGAGGTGATGGTATTGTGACCCAATGTCACTAGCCTGTGGTACCACCACTCATGGGCTTCCCCATCCAAATGCAAGGTAGCCAACTTAATGGCATTTGTCTCCATCATGGGATTGAGTTGAAAGTAAGTGTCCAACTTTTGTACCCAATTCCGCGCTGGGCCACTCCGGGTCCCATGAAAGGTAGGGATAGTCAGTTTTCCTATTGTGCGTTGTAACTCATAGTTTTGGTTGAAAGGCCTGTTATAAGCCCTCGATTTGTTCTTACTTTTAAAATGACAAAAATATGCAAAGGTCATGGCTGACTGGAAATCATCTCCCAGTGCTCTGTACTCTCGTAGATATGCCCCCATGGGCTCTTCTGGCTCTACCTGTACTATTGGCATTGTTATCGAGTTATCCTAGAATTGTGGCATGGTAGGTCTGGAGGACTTATTGTACAGGTGAGGGTGACTCTACATATTAGTATGTAACTGTTCCCCACTGCTACTAGTGGATACCCGGTCACTGTAGGGGAATAGAGGACTATGTGGGGTGGACCCCGATTTATCTACCAATTTGTTGATGGCAGATAACATTTCTTTATGTCCTGAAGTTAGTTCATTTAAAGTAGAAAGGAGGCTAGTGAAAGCCATTTTATCATCATCTGCCATTGTTTCTTTACCTTTACCTTTTCCAAATTGAGTCTATGTATCTCCCAGTTCTATATCCTCTAACTCTTCTTCTTCTCTTCTTCCACTGTTCCTAAACCTCTGCCTCTTGTAAGTAATATTGTGTGGGTCCTCTGTATTCATTTACTGTTCACAACTGCATGCTCCCACAGCTGGCGAGGAACATGCTCTGATACCACTGTAATATTCCAACTGATATTTTTGTCTGTTTATGGAGTTTATGTTGCTTGCTAGTAGTCTTTACGGCTCAATACTTGAAGTAAATATGAATGCATGTACTGAATTATGCTTGCATGAGCATGCATGCAGATGCATGGGTTTGCCAACCCCTAAATAACCCAAATAATCAAAAATGCTATAAAATAGGGATAGAAAATGTGCATGTACATACCATCAGATGAAGGAGTGGATATACGTCAATATGAGACCAGCATGCAAGAATTGTGTCGAAGAACGAGCAAGATATGGAGTAATCCTCCTCTAAGAATGTGCCCTTGTAATTAATGCGTGCTCTTCAAACTTGATATGGAGGTACAAGTGCTATACTGATGGGAAGTAGCTCC
This sequence comes from Larix kaempferi, assembly GCA_027924585.1. Classification (NCBI taxonomy): domain Eukaryota; kingdom Viridiplantae; phylum Streptophyta; class Pinopsida; order Pinales; family Pinaceae; genus Larix; species Larix kaempferi. Next base: position 4,648,300 of record BSBM01000504.1, read on the forward strand.
GAAAGGTGTGCACTGGGGTTAGAATCCCCCTTTGATCACTATAGAAGCTGCATGCAGACCATGCACCAGCTCTGAGGTATAAAACGTGAGCCCTCCTCTGGGAAAGTCGCCCATGCAAGAGAAGGCTGGGAAAGTCGCCCATGCAAGAGAAGGCGTCCTCTGAAAAGGGAAGATGCTGATAACTTGCTCTAAAGTCCGAATAGGAAGCCCTTCTTCCAGGGATAGGGTAATAGTGGTACTCTCGAAAAAATGAAGCCATCATGCAGATGAAAGGAGCCCATGTCGACTTAAAATTATAACATAAAATAATCAAATATGTGGGTAACTTGGGGCATTTTCCTCAGAGTTTACCCAAAAATTACTAAAATAGCTAAAAATGAGCAAATCACTTTGAACTGAAGGCTGGAGTGGCGAGGGGGGGGGCGTCATGCCCCATCTAACTCCAACAGTGGTGAAAATCCCTCAGCGCCCCCCACCCCATATCAAGCAATGTAGGCCTGGTACAAGGATAACGTCATCATGACTAGGAGCCCAAGGAGAGAGGGCGTTGCAGTGCAGAGGAACCAAGAGGGTTTGGACGATGACCTAGAAGAGAGACATAAGCTTCAGTGCTGAGAGGAACGCCACTGGAATGACAAAAAAGGTGGGGGGTCATGTGACCCAGTGACCCACCCCTAAGAGCTCCAGACACCAACCTCAGGGCTTCAAGCCCTTTCATGAGGCAATCAGCAATGCCACTAAGCCGTAGTAGTCCCAGGAGAGGAACCAAAAGGCCCTGGCCATAACCTCCACTCAGAAAATGCTGGAAAACACCCTTCTTGGTCAAAAGAAAATGATCATCTCTCCCTGGGGGACAGCTGAAGGTGCGCTAGTACTGGTACCACGTAACACCCCCCTTGTGGCAGAAAAGAACCAACCTAAAGCAAGGGGAAGCATTGTTGTGTTGACAGTGGGCAACCTCCCTAAGTTCGCCTGGGGTTCACTACTAGGTGTGGCTATAATGGTTACAAACAATGAAAGTAACTGAGTAGAGTGGTATATCCAAGCACAACAATTTAACAATAATGAGCTCAATTTCAACTATAGCACTCCAAATGAGTTTGGAACATATAAGTATGGGACTCTAACAATATCCACTTCTTCCACCCACTTTATTGTCAAACCACATGATATTGTTTACATATGAAATTTTAAATATAGCTTAGGGTTTTCCTTGAATACAACATTTTCTACTAGTTTATTTTACAAAATAAATCAGCTTTTCAAATAATGCCATTTGAATAATGTAATGTTAATACAAAAATAGTGGTCTTAGAGATATTAAAATATATGAGAAACACACAGATAATAACATCCTCATAATATCTCTATTAAAGAGACACACATGCTATAAATCATCTGTTAAGTAATTCTTGGAGCTAGTACACTAATAATATTAGAAATAGTACATACACTTTGCTTGTACAGGATATAGCACAATGTACCCTCACTTCAAGTATGTACTAAACCATTCTAACATTTTATTATGAGCCAACTCTGCATTTTTCACAGCAACTTCATCTTCAATATTGTATCTTGCAGCCCAACCATGAGCAACTGCAGGGTAGATCTTCACAAAACTATCTATCTGTAATAAACAATGAGACATAAAATGCATTAGATTATGTACATCTTCTCTTAAGTTGATCAGAAGATTCTAACATCAACAGTAAAAGAAATAACTCGGCTTATGCTGAAGAAAATATGAAAAGCATGGAAACTGATCTCTCAACACCTCTCATTGGATTTTCAGCAGTTGAGACATGTAGAGTTTTAGGCTCTAGCAGCATTTGGTGTTTCAGATCACCTGAAAGCTCATTGGAGTCAATACTCAGATCTGATGTGAAATCACTCACTAGAAAATGTATTCTCACTTCGTTAGGTCTTTAGGACAGGGAAAAAGGAAATCAGTTATCTTGGAGGGATCTTTCTCAGAACCGCATACGCCGTAAGAATGTAAAATGTTATCATGGACACCATTTGTTCATTGGTCCAGGTGAAAAATTCAAAGCGGCTTTAATGTATAAAGAATTGTGCTGAAAGAAAGACTGGCCAAATGGCAGGCCTTTTTATGAATATGATTCCTGAGCTTTGTATGGATGGACCAGACAGCGAGCATTAGTTGCAGACAAGGCAAACCAAAGATGGAACTTAAATAATCCAAAAGACGGATCAAAAGGAGTGACTCTATTTGAAGGTCTCCGTGCATTTTTAAGCTTACAGTCACAGATCGGCTCACACTTTTACATGTGTTTCAAGCAAACAGAGGTTGGCCAGATTAGGACTCACTGATGAACATTGTGTTCTGTGTCAAATAAAAGAAGATTTGGCACATGTCTTCTGCCGGTGTCGCTTCACCAAATCTCTTTGGAAGGATATTACATCACATTTCTATCTTGTTTCTCCTCCCTATGCATTGGAGGGCAGTCCTTCTTGGAGACTTATTTGTGTAGAAGGCTAGAAGCCCCATCTAGTCATTGCTTAGTCTCATCGTTCCCCTTCCTTTGGACTAATTGTTGTAAACACACATTTGAAGGAAGCAAGATTTCATATGGAAGCCTTGTGCTGCATACTTTATGGATGAACATGCAAACCAAGTAGATGCTAAAGGTTTTTTCCTTAGCAAGTACATTAGAGATTTGGATGATGGTGCTCAGTCTGAACAGTTGTCTCTTCTAGCATGGGTGGGGAATGAGGAAGTAAAGCATTTGATGTATTTTGTATATTCTGTAATAGAAGACTCGGCCTTTTACAACCAAAAAAATGCCTGTTAACAATCCAGAAGGAACTCTCTTTGTACAAGTCTGCCAAACTATCCTTACAGAGACTAGAATAGTCACTTGCTGCCAAGTTCTATACAAATTGAGAGTAATTGCTGAGATTCAACCTTTAGCATGCAACCACTTATTTTCAGAGTACAAGTGCCAGGACTTCAAAGAGAATTGAATGCATCACTAAAGATATGAACAGAGTGCTTTGGCCAGCATGTTATTATAAGAATTCTTTTTATACCATTGTTTCCTTGACTCAGCTGATGCATATAGTTCCAGTGAAAGAAACATTGCAAGTAACTCTAATTTTAATAGAACTTCGCTAAGACAATATGCCATCAACAGTTAACATCAATCTATGAAACAGCTTCAAATGTTTTTTTGGTTCTAGGTATTCCTTCAATGCCATCTTCTAGAGTAAGATGTCTAGCTTGATTAAGGCATTTTTTTCCCTGCTATTAATTTGAGATAGATAAATATAATTTTACTTATTGAATTTGTCATAAGAAATAAACAAAAGGATGTACCTCTGGTCTGGCAGACAAAATTGCCTCGTATTGCTCAATGAGTTCTGGCGGTGTAATATGATCAAATTCAGCTCCCAATATAGCAATAGGTGCTTTGATCACTGCTTTGAAACATATCCCATTTATCATAATGATTCCAGATTATTTAAAAAAACATTAAAAATCACAATGAAGGCAACAAGTGCATAGCATGAAAGATCAAGATCTCATGATTCAGGCTAGGAAAATCAGAGAACGTGTAATGATATTTAAAATATACCAAGTGGTAAGAAGAAAGTGCTCCAAAATATGGTCTCACCTCTGAAATCATCCTCATGAAGAAGAGATGGATGCAATAATACTCCTGCTTTTATATAATCTCCCTTTGCTAGCTCCACTACCACCTTGGCTGCCAAGAGAATTTATACAAGTCTAGTGACATTTATGTGAATATAATCTCCCTTTCCTAGCTCTACTACCACCTTGGTTATCAAGATAAATTATATAAGTCTAGTGACATTTATGTGAAGACATTGATTCATGCACTTGTTTGTACATCTTCAAAAGATGTCATTATCCTTACAAATCGCATCATCAAAAGATGTCATTATCCTTGCATGTCATTTTCAACTTATGATCTCTATCTGAACATAATTCAGCACAAACTTTGGCATCTTCCAAGGTTCATCTCTAAAGCGAAAAAGAATTTAAGAAAGTGACACTAACCTCCCCAGCAGAATCCACTTGCCCCAATTGTTGTTATGCCTTTGTTGTTCAAAATCCCAATAAGCTTTTTAGAATCCTCAAATCCTTTGGCCTATAGAAGTGTAGATAGGCATTAACTAGCTTAATGTCCCATTCTCTTTCCGTGACATAAAATCATTTGAGATATTCAATGAAGGCAAAAGGTGTATTGCGTGATTCCCAAACTAGAGGGAATAAAATGGTGCATTTTGCAGTATAAATAGAACTAAAACTTCAGCAAATAACACAAAAGAATGATTCAACTTATAGCTAGACAAAAAGAAGAAATAGATAACTAAATTCCTAAAAGTATACAATTGTGCTCCTTATATGAAGGAAATATTTTAGTACAAAACAAGCATGGTCAAGATGGATCACCGGCTGATGCTTTTGAAGCCACTCTGGCTGGTTAGCAAAAGGATCTCCAGTAGATGCACGTACATATGGATCCCCGTGAAAGTAGTCAGGGACCAGCACAAAATATCCACATGATGCTACCTTGTCAGCAAGCCTTCTGTGTAGCCAAATTCAAAAAATCTCAGAAAACCAAGAACAATCGTTTTCATAAATTACTTCATAAAGCAATGTATATGCTAGAAAAGCATTTGCTACAGCATATAAACATTAACAAGCTACATGACAAACTTTGTCAATCATGATAAAAATATAGTTATTCAAATACCACAATTTTCATTAGAACTGAACATCGGATCATGGAACCTAAGGGCATATATTCTACAATAAAAAAATTTAGATACCCATGTATAACTCATATATAGATCCACCATTATTGGGAAAATTGAATGTATATTCTCAATGGCTGGCAGATAATCTAAGCATATGATTTACAAGGTCTGAGAAGGCAACCTTAGAAGCAATTCATTTCAATGTCCATAGCCAAAACCAAGTTTCAAATGAATCTAGAGTATCAAATAAAGAACATTAAAGCCATTTTTTAGGACTCTCACATAAGAGTTTGCCAATCTGATCCCCTGATTGAAATGAAGATTTAGTGAAACACTGAACCAACACACACACACACATATATATAAGCAAAGACATTAGCATGCAAGACAACCTGCTCAGAATCTCAGGATAATCAGTGATTCATTCATCCTACAAAGATACCTCAAAAGTTAGGTTATTAGACAATACACCTGAAGTTGCCATTTCTGGCAAAACCCCGTTCCAAAACAGAAACCATACTAGAAACCCGTTTTTGGCATATATTCACAATCTCTGCACAAGAAACCCATTAATTGAGAAACAGTTTGCATTTCTGTTGGTCATTTTTCATAGGTTTCTCGTTAGGATATTTAGACACTTAAGATTTAGTTAAGAACTTTAGATCAGCTTGGTCTAATGTGTCTTAAGTAAAGTGTGTTTCTTTAGTATATATTTGTACTTATGTAATCCAACAGTCATGATATGTTTTAGACATAGAGTGATCCGACGGTTCATCTTCACCTCGATTTTAATGGCTATTGATCTGTGGTTTAACACCTAATTGGTCCATGATCTCTATTTAAAAAGCATGGAGGATCATTTGCTTGATGATCAATTGTGAGAAACTCATATGTAAATTATTTTTCCTTTTGCATTAATATATTGCCTCAAGTGTCTATTTGGCTAAGCCCGTGGACTTTTTCCCTCTTTGAAGGTTTTAACCACGTAAAACATTCGTGTTTTAATCTATGATATATTTGTGCAAGCGGTTGCTTAAGGTGTTCGATATATGTGGAATTACCATGTTTTAGTCGAGCATCGTCACACAGGTCAACGTCAAAGACATTCACAATTCTAACGAACCTCTACCCTTTTGGCTCAAGTTTTAGAGGCTCGTGATACAGAGACATATGCACAAGCTTCTGGCCATCTAGATTGAGACACAACTAGGAATGAAGAATATCGTTCCTTAATGTCGAACAATACTTGGGATCTTGTACCTCTTTCAAAAGAAATAAAACTTGTCAGATGTAAATAGGTGTATTGAACTAAGTATGCATCAAATGGAAGCGTTGAAAGACTTAAGGCAAGATTAGTTGCCAAAGGATTTTCCCAAGTTGAAGGAACTGACTACAATGAAACCTTTGCCCCTGTCACCTATTCAATGAAACCTACAATGAACTCCATTTGCCTTGTTCTCATCCTTGCCACTTCGCATAAATGGGAGGTTCATCAAATGGATGTCAAATCCTCGGGCATGATATCTCTTTTGCAGCCAACATGGTCTTGAGGTTTATGAAAAAACCTCATGAAAACCATTGGAAAGCAACAAAGAGGATTCTCAGATATTTAAAGGGGACATTTGCATTATGGTGTTTTCTATTCTAGTAGGGCTACAGTTTCAATTCTTGGTTATATAGATTATGATTTGGCATGTGATACTTCAGATAGAAGATCTACTGTAGGATATATCTTTCATCTAGGTTCATATCTGATTTCATGGTCCAGGAAGAAGTTGAGAACTCTTTTTCTCTCTTGTTGTGAAGCAGAGTACACGACAGCCAAAGAAGAAACTAAAGAAGCAGCGTGGATCCTGTTGTCCGCCAAACTGCACACCAGCAGCATAAATCTTTCAAAAGTTGTCTCTTCACTACAAGTGAGAGAGGTGTGGCCTTGGGGGCAAGCAATGAGCCAGGTACTGTCACCTGAATCCCAGCTCCTCCGTTTAGGCTAACTCCTAACGAAGCCAAGGGGGGTAGTCCCTAGAAAAGAGTTTCACTAAGGCTCTAGTATTTATAGTGTTTTTTGTATGGGGTGATGTGGATGAGTATTGTTTTAGGAGTTTTTGTGATGAGACCAAAAAATATGAGAAAATGAACAACAAATAATAAGCAATCCACGTTGCGAAATAAGACAACAAGATGGCAGTATGATTCAAGACTTGATAAATTACTAAAGCATTCACAATATGAAATAAACACAAGGACAAATGGTCCTGATCAATATATAAGCTTTTAAAATAACCAGTGCCTTATGGAGTCAAAGAAAATCAAAGATTGAGATGCTGAAAGTGTGGGTCTTGAAAAATGTCGTTTGTGAGATCGTTGTGCAGATTATCTTTGTAAATTGAAGATTTTAATGGTCTTGATTATTAGGATAAAACCAAAGATATTCAAGAGAAAGTCCGGAAAGACAGTATCAAGTGCCTCCGTTCAAGGACATGTCGGGCCACCCAGTGCTCTAGCCAGGTCGTGCAATGCTAACCAGCAAACTAGAGGCTGAACATGGAACCCCGACGCCCCCAACTAGGAGATTACCCACCGAACTTATCTTATCGCTCAACTCCGGATTGGTTGGTTATGGGGGTGAAATTTTTATTAGTTATCACTTATGAACTTAACAAGTCTTCCACCTTTCTGAGTACTAGCCCACCGTTTCCAGTTGGCAGAGCATACCGGTGTTGGACGATCAACCAAAAGTAAATTTATTAGGGGAAAATGTGGGTTGAAATATTTTATTAAACTTAGAGCACTTTGTTCAACTCTCCGACAGAGAGCGCTCTTGACTTAGTCTTAAGACCACAGTTCAAGAGACTTCCTACTTTAAAATGCCTAATGCAAGGGAAGATGCAAGTCTAACAATGCTCTCCGACAGAGAGTGCTCGACTTGGATTTGGCCAAGTTCAAGAGACTTTGTTCGTTTTAAGAAGCAAGAAGCAGTTGTGATAACAAGATATTGCAACTTTATAACATTTAACTCATGTGATAGCTCAAATAGATGTGAAATACTGCTAGCATGCTACTTGCAAAATAAAATGAAATAATTGAAAGATCTAGTGTTCTACCAAGCAATTCTACTCTAAAGGTGGGATCAACCTTCGAACAAGGTCAACCACTAGAACCGTCAGTCTTGGAAACCTTCCAGCTAGCTGGATGTCCACAAGAAGCTGATGGGGGAACGAGAAGCTACCACAAAACTATGTGGCCTTCGGGATACAATCCCAAAGTTAGCTTACTCTGGTCAAAACTTGAGAGAGAAGCGACAAGATGAAAATAAACTACTCTAAAATATGAACTGAAAAGATCTAAGCTAAGCAAACCCAACACTTTTCCCCAAATGGGGATGAAACGCAAAAGGTGGAGGACTCCTCCACTAGAAACTTTTATTAATTTTTACAAGTGCCTTAAGGAAAATTCCTTGAAAGGTCTTAGATCTGACTTGAGATAAACTTTTAAAGAGAGATATTTAGAGCCCTTAATGGCTAGTTACAAAAGGATAATCGTTTTGGTTCTTTTTGCTCGTTTTATGCTCCTTTCTTGAATGTGACTTCGATCACTTTTGTGCCTTGCTCGCACAAGCACTTCTCTTTCCTTTGTAAAGATCTACACAAGTTCAACAAATCCTCAACAAGCACCCATTAAGTGTTAACGAAAAAATTAAATCAAATAAGCTTGAACTAGATGCAAACAACTAAGATCTAATGCATGTGCAAAATGCTCTTTTTAAAATGCAACTTTTGGGATTTACGAAATGAAGTCTATTTTGTTAAAAGCATGAGATTTTGAAATTAAATTGCGATTTTAACCAAACGCACCAGCAAGCTAAAATGCCCCAAAAAACGATGGGAATGAGAATGCAACCACAAAATTTCACACTACTTCATATGCCAACTTGTCTACTTTTGAAATGAAACTATAAAACTTTAAGAAAGAGACTAAATGCAAGCCCTAAATGACCTTTTGATATGCCTAAACTAACCTTTCAATGCATGAAATTTGATTTATAAAAGAAATCTAACTACTAACCTTCCCAAGAAATGCAACTAGCTAATCTCTAACTTAACAAATTTTTGGTTTTAATGTTTTGTTGTGATTTTTTGAAGGTGGACGAATGGGAAGAAAGGAGGACAAGGAGGGGCAACTGGTGGATGGAAGAGAAGGGACGAGAGGAGAAGAAGGTAGGGAGAGAGTAGAGAAACGAATGAGAGAAGGAGAGACAAAAAATAAAGGAGGAGCGAATGGGAGAAGGAGAGACAAAAAATAAAGGAGGAGCGAATGGGAGAGAAGAGGAGCAGACTTGGAGTGGATGGAAATGGGACTCAAGTGGAACACTTGAGGGCTTGAAACACTGCCATGGAAATCCTCCGGTTAACCGGTGATACGCCAAAAACAAGTGTTGAAGAGAGCACAAGGGAACAAATCCCAAGCTATTCCCCAAGGTAGAAGGAACTTCAACCTTATGGCAAACTGATCTAAGGCTTAAAAACAAAACAACTTCAACCTTGGATTAAGATGTGGAAGGGGTTTCCACAAGAATGAAGGTATCCAAGTAACTAGTAACCAAGAAAGTGTGTTGGGTGTTTGATGGAGAAGAGCTAGATTCTCTTGTTTCTCAAATCCATAAAGCTAGAACTCCTTTGGCCTTATGTGGAGTGAAAATGTACCTGCAAGAACCTTAAGCATGGGATAATATATATGAAACAAAAATATTCAAGTGAAAAGAACTAGATACATGCTTGCTTGTGCTAGATTGTTAGCCATCTTGAACATGATCTACAACTTAAAAGCCTCAAATATAATGCAAAACAATATCACCTTAATTCTCAAGTGAAGCAATGAACATCAAGAGCCTCCATGTTTTTTACCTCCAAAGTCTTAACTTTATTAACAATAAAAATGCTTACAATTTCTCCAGAGTTTCTTTGCCTAACAATCCATGATGAATGAGGAAAAAGAGCCTCATTATATAGCACAATACAAGAGCTAGCCTACCCTAATTCGAATTGGCTTGAATGGAGCCAATAGCACCTAACATAATTCGACTTCCAATCAAGAATGTGTCTAAAACCAATCAACATGAAGCTTGGAGCTAATCTCACTAAACAAACTCGAGTTTGTGGATGATGTGGTTGGGGAGGTGGCCTCCACCTTGGCAAGGCGCCCCCCATCTCACTTTGGATACATCACCAAGCTAATAAACAATTGCCATGTGTAGAACTCGCCTTTCCAAGGAGATTGACGTGAGTTGATGGTAGGTGGCGTGGATTGGATTGGTAGAAGCTTGGAGTTTGACTACCAATCATGGTAGTTGAGAGTGGGAGGTGGCCTCCACCTAGGCAAGGCGCCCCCACTCCTCATTCAATGCAACCTCTCACCAACCCAAAACTCATTTAATTTGATCTCCACATCATCAAACTCGACTTTGCATGCATGGAGGGCGAATTAGTTTGGAGAGATCCACTTGTGCTGACTGTATACTTGATTGAATGTTGACTGAGATGATTGGGATCTTCATAAATGCTGAGTGCCATGTCATTTAGCCTTTTACTTTATTCCATTTGGATTATTTTGGAGAGATTTGGATTATCTCCAAAATAATCATTTTTATTATTTTAATTAATAATTTCTCTGTAAATGGTTTTTTAGAGAAAATATTAATTATGAGGCCTAAATGACATCCGAAACTTGGGTTTAGTTGGTCCATAGGTCATGTGTGATTTTTGGCTTATGAAAGGAGCCATCAATCACCGAATTCGGGCCCCGGACGACTGACATATTACAAATTATTATTTCTCTATTTAAACTATAGAGAAATTTATTAAATTTAAAAAATAATTAAAAAACCCAAATTTGACGGACCCGGTAAAAAAATTTCGAAATTTTTTCTGAGGGTTTTATGGACCTAGGACATGACCGACACCTATTCTAACAGTGTCTAGTAGGCTTATATACATCAGTTGGCCTCTAATAACCCCTCATGGCTAAAATTTTCAAAATCGGGCATTCCAGCTTTGGAGGAGCGGGAGAAAACCTCATCGATTATAGCTCAGCTGTAAGCAAAGTATAATTGACAAGGAAAAAAACTCCCTGGAATGCCTTAGTTGCTTAAACAAGTCATGGGGAACCGAGACACTCAGATCCTACTAGCACACTTTATTACAAACCCCATGGGGCCATGGTCATGTTGACTCAAAAAACAAAACAGGCTAACCAAAACTGGCTAGCCACAAATGTTGGATCATCTGATACACTGGAGTCAAACACTTATCATGTTTGTCAAATGGCGGCTCTTAAGATAATCCAACTATGGTACAAATAAGTTGGTAACAGATCCGACACGTTTCTACAGACCTTGGACTTGTTCAAAAGTCTCCTACAAAGTTATGATGTGACAAGTAGAGTGCAATCCATTGTATCACTCCAAGACTAAACACATTGACCTTGATACTCATTACATTTGAGATCTTGTTGCAAATGACGTTATTTGTTTGTAGCATTGTCCCACAGAACAACAAGAAGTCGATATCTTCAACAAATCCATGACATAAGAAAAGTTTGTGTAATTTTGAAGTTTGTTTGGAATGTGGGAAGTTGTCATCAAGGGGGAATGCTAATGTAATGACATCTTCCTCCATATATATGTGTTGTTTTTCCTAGTCATCATTAAGGGGGGCATTAGAATGTGTAATTTTAACATCACATGTTTAATGATGTCTAGTATGATGTCATAAGATGTTTTATCTAACAAAGGAAGGCATAAATAACTCTAATATTATGTAAAAGGAGTTATCCCACATGCATCATGCAGTAATATTATCCTATTACCCTTCATTATATAAGGAGAATCATTTATCCCACATGTAGTATGGGATGTAATTCTTCCATACCTCTTGGTATATAATAGAGCTGAAGGAGAGCCTTTAGGCATAAGATGATATGTTGAGTATTGCAATGATAGGTATGTAATGCTATTGTAAAGTTGTGAAGCATATGTAAAGAGGAGCTCAAGTGTAAGGCTGGAGATTTCTGAAGAATAAGAAGGCTATACCTTTTTGTGGATGTTTCCCCATTTGGGGTTTTACCACATAGATCTGGTGTATCATTTCTTTACTCGTATCTCTTGTTTCTTACATGATTATTTGTTGCTTGTATGGTTAGAAGGTTAGACTAGTAGATTCTTTCTATTGATTTACATATTGTTGTATGTTCATGCATATTCTCAATATTCTAACTGTTGGATTTTGTGCAACTTCGGAAGATATTCTTATTATATTTTATTGTAATTATTTGTACCTCCTACGGGAGTTGATCTTAATGTAATTAATCATGTAAACCCTTGAAAGAATCAATGTAAACCTCGGAGATAACTTACCCAAAGAAAAGATTAAAATAAACTTTATTTATTTTGTTCCTAGGTCAAGTCGGCCTTGTTAGGAAAAAGGGCAATTTGGCAAGTGTATTTCATCATTTGATTCATTCACTCACTCACACAAGTTCGCATCACTTGGAGAGGAGCTCGCATCTGCAGTGAAGAGAAGTTGTTTTTGGGGTTTTACTTAGAGAGACTTTCTTCTTTATCTCTCTCATCATTGTACTTTGTTCTCAAAATTATTCATCTCTATACGAAGCTTGTTGGGTTTTCTCCCGATTGGGTTTCCCAAGATAAACTCTCGTGTTCTTTATTTCTATGCTTGTCTTTTTTCTAGTGATCCTATGGATCTTATGCAATTGAATTATTATGCTATAATTGTATGAAAAACTAACATGGTTTTAGAGCAGTACTAGAAGAAGCCTTTGTTGAAACCAAGGTTTCATCTTTCAAAGCCTTCACTCATCAATTTGTTAGAAAAAGTGCCTTGGGAATTTCGCTCTAGGAAGGGTCCATCTTTTGGTGAAGGCAGAATCCAATTCTGAGAAGTTTCATTTTTTGACCTAATTTTGCAGCTACAGTTACCGCAGAAATTAGGGTTTCAGTTTTTTACTTACTCCCTCAACAGATTTGGCTCGACCCCACCTTTTCTCAACTCGCCTCGCTAGGGCACATCTCCCTATGGAGTCAGTTTTCCAAGAATCCAACTTCCATTTTTGACCTAGCTCCTGCTAGGGTTTTTGCTTCAGCTTTGCAGTCAAGATGATTGGAATGAAGGTTGAAGATCGTCTAGAAGGGGCTTCCAACTTCATCTCTTGGAAGTCTAGGGTTCTCTTACTAGAAGAAAATGATCTCTTGCAGTTTGTCAATGAGAAGGTCCCAGAACCAGAAGTCGAAGAAGACAAATCTCGTTGGAGGAAGAATGATGCCATAGCAAGAAGGATTTTGGTGGACTCAGTTAGAAACCACTTGGTTCCTCAAATCTCAAGAAAGAAGACTGCTAGAAAGATGTTCAAAACCATAAGGAAGTTATTTGAACATAGTAGTATCAATGTGACACTCACATTGAGGAACCAGCTATCGAATATGAAGATGTCCAAGTCAAAATCCATTGCCTCATATTTCATGAGGATCACAGAACTAAGGGACAAGCTTAGAACCAATGGAGATCCCATTGATGATAAGGAGCTTGTCATTACTACTCTAAATGGTTTCCCACCATCTTGGGAGTCATTCATTCAAAGTATAAGTGGTCGATCCAAGCTACCCAAATTTGACAAGCTATGGATAGATTGTACTCGAGAAGGGACAAGAATAGCAGCAAGGCAGAGAATTCATGACACTCAACCTGAGGAGAATCAAGCATTCATGCCCCATGCCAAGAAAGGCAAGGGAAGGAAAAGAAAGTTTCACAACCACAAGCACCAAGGTAGGAGATCAAGTCCTCCTCCAGATCAAAAGAAGAAGAAGAAGGATTTATCTCAGATACAATGCTACAGGTGCAAGGCATATGGCCATTACGCCAGTAATTGTCAAAGTTCAATCAAAAGAAAGCATGAAGCCTCAATTGCTAATGTAGAAAAAGACCACCATCACAAGAAGCAAAGGAATGAAGATCGTACAGAATTCTTCTTCATATCAACTTTATCAGGTACTGTTCCCACCACTAGTGATATGTGGCTCATATATAGTGGTGCTTCTAGACATATGACAGGTTATAAAGAAAATATTTTAGAATTAGTTGAGAAAGATTCTCATCTCCGTATTGTACTTGGAGATGATGCTAACTACATTGTGAAGGGATATGGGGCCACCTCCCTTTAGCTAGAGTCTAGTGATACACTACACTTGAGTGATGTGCGTTATGTACCTGGTATGAAAAGAAATCTTGTCTCCATCTCATCCTTGGAGGACAAGGGATATAAAGTTGCATTTTCAGATGGGAAAGTGCTTGCTTGGCACAAGAACTCAAGTATGAACACGGAAAAGGTAAGTGCTATAAGAGAGGAGAGCTTGTATTGGTTGAGCACTCCACCAGCTCAAGCCCTAGTTCACGACTCTACAAGCATGGGTGAACTATGGCACAGAAGACTAGCTCATCTAAATTATAGAGCTCTCCAAGCATTGAAGAATATAGCGACATGTTTACCAGTGCTTCAGGTAGACCATCATGGAACATGTAGAGGATGTGCACTTGGAAAGAATGCCAAGAGATCTTTCCCAGATAGTGAGAGCAGATCTAAAGGAATTTTGGATCTAGTGCACTCTGACTTGTGCGGACCCATGACGGTTGCTTCATTGGGAGGATAGCATTATTATGTAACATTCATTGATGACTACTCACGGAAGACTTGGATATACTTTCTCAAGACCAAGGAATCCGAGGAAGTACTCAGTAAATTCAAAGAATTCAAAGCACAAGTCGAGAATTTGTCAAGAAAGAGGATCAAGATCCTGAGATCTGATAATGGTGGAGAATACACCTCTACGGAATTTAATGATTTCTGCAAGGAAGCAGGAATTAAGAGGGAGCTCACGGTTCCCTACAACCCTCAACAAAATGGGGTTGCGGAAAGAAAGAACAGAACAATTATGGAGGAGCCAAAGCCATGATACATGACCAGAGCTTACTGATGTTCTTATGGGCAAAAGCATCCAGAATAATTGTATATGTACAAAACAGATGCCCACACAAGATTGTGAAGAACATGACTCGGGAAGAAGCTTTCACAGGAGTGAAACCAGAAGTGGGCCACCTTCGTATCTTTGGATGTCCAGTCTTCATACATGTGCCCAAGGAGAAGAGGACGAAGTTAGAACCTTTAGGCAAAAAGGGAACTTTCGTGGGATACAGTGAATCTTCAGAGGCGTACAGAATTTACATCCCACTTACGAAGAAGCATCCAAACACCAAGTTTGGAAGGATGCCATGGTGGAAGAATACCAATCCATCATGAAGAATGATGTGTGGGAGGTTGTACCAAGACCTGAGGGGAAGTCAGTAGTGACTTCCAAGTGGCTATACAAAATCAAGCATGGAGCAGATGGGAGTGTTGAAAAACACAAGGCTAGATTTATTGCCAGCGGATTCTCTCAGAAAGAGGGAGTCGATTATGATGAGACATTTGCTCTTGTGGCTCGATATACTTCCATTAGATCAATTATTGCTATCGCTTCAGTTATGGGATGGATGTTGCATCAAATGGATGTCAAGATAGCCTTTCTCAATGGTGTTATTGAGGAAGAAGTATATAGTGAACAACCAGAAGGGTTTGTTGTCCATGGAAAGGAGTCTCACGTATGCAGACTAAAAAAGGCCCTATATGGACTCAAGCAAGCACCCCGTGCTTGGTATGGAATGATAGACGGATTTCTGGTGAGTTTGGGATTCACCAAGAGTGATGCAGACCCCAACCTTTACTACAAGGTTGTAGATGATGAGCCACTGATTTTGGTCCTTTATGTTGATGACCTGTTTCTCACTGGAAATGAGAAACTTATCGAATGGTGTAAGAAGAAACTTACCTCTAAGTTCGAAATGAAGGATATTGGATTGATGCATTACTTCTTGGGATTAGAAGTATGGCAGAGGAAGAAGGAGATTTTCCTAGGTCAAGGAAAATACACCATAGATATTCTGAAGAGATTTGGGATGTTGGACTGCAAGTCCATGGCCACTCCGATGGATGCAAATTTGAAGAAGCTGAGGGATTCTGCTTTAGATTCAAATTTGATTGATCCCACTATGTATCGCCAGTTGATTGGATCCTTGATGTATCTGACGAACACCGGACCAGATATATGTTTTGTTGTGAATGCTCTCCGCCAATTCATGTGCGAGCCAAGGCAGATTCACTGGATTGCTACAAAACATGTGCTCAGATACTTGCGTGGCACTGTGGGATATGGCTTGAGATATGCTTCAGAGTGTGACTTGATATTGCAGGGGTTTACAGACTCAGATTGGGTCGGATGTGCTGCAGTAGGAAGAGTACTTCCGAATGTTGCTTCAGTTTGGGTTCTGCAGTGATTTCCTAGTGCAGCAAGAAGCAGAACTCAGTAGCACTCAGTACTGCAGAGGCCGAGTATATGGATGCTAGTACAGCAGCCCAAGAAGCATTATGGCTTCAAAAACTCCTTGCGGGATTGTTTGGCCAGATTCCATAGCCAACTGTGATTCACTGTGATAACCAGAGTTGTGTGCAGATGTCAGTGAATACCGTATTCCATGACAAGTCAATGCATATATAGATTTTGTATCACTTCATTCGTGATATGGTGCAGAAAGGTGAGGTTGAGTTACAGTATGTTCCGACAGATAACCAGACTGCAAATGTTCTCACCAAGCCTCTTCCCAAGATGAAGTTTGAATACTTTCGTGTAAGACTTGGAGTAGAAGAGAACGTGTCCCTCCTTGAGAGGGAAAGATGACATAGAGATGTTTACCCTGCTTCCACCCAGGTACCTCTACTCGTCCAAGTTCTCAACCAGGTATGGGAGAAATCCCATCGGCAAATGAGACAAACAGGTAGTAGATTGTCGGGTTCCACCCAAGTACCTCTACTCATCCAGGTTCTCAACCAACTATGGGAGAAATCCCATCAGCAGATGACACGGACAGGTAGTAGATGGTCAGGTTCCACACAGGTACCTCTACTCATCTAGGTTCTCAGCAAGGTATGAAGTAATCCCATCGACGGATGAGACGGACAGGTAGTAGATGGTCGTGTGATGCTTGCATGGGCACCTCTGCTCATTCAGATTCTCAGCCAAGTATGGGAGTATCCCATCAGCAAATGAGACGAACAGGTAGTAGATGGTCGTGCACCTCTGCTCGTCCAGGTTCTCAGCCAGGTATGGGAGGATCCCATCGATAGATGAGAGAGACAGGTAGCAGATGGTAAAGGACATGGTAAATCTTACCTCTCGAACATCCAGGTAGGATGGAGAGAATACGCTTGGACTCACCAAAGGACTGGTGCAATTGATGCATGATGACACTTCTCCAAGGATTGAGACTGTGTTGACAACCTTTAGTATGTATAGAGATGATTGAGACAGTATAGATGTACAGATGAAACCCAGATGATCGTGATGCTCATGATGACCGAAGAATACCTTCCTTGTCGAGAGGGAGTGTTGGATTTTGTGCAACTTCGAAAGATATTCTTATTATATTTTATTGTAATTATGTGTACCTCCTACAAGAGTTGATCTTAATGTAATTAATCATGTATACTCTTGAAATAATCAATGTAAACATCGAGGATAACTTACCCAAAGAAAAGATTAAAATAAACTTTATTTATTTTGTTCCTAGGTCAAGTCGGCCAAGTCAAGATAGACAAGTCGGCCCAGTTAGGAAAAAGGCCAGTTTGGCAAGTGTATAAATAAAGGGGATGTGTTCCTCATTTGATTCATTCACTCACTCACACAAGTTCGCATCACTTTGAGAGGAGCTCGCATCTACAGTGAAGAGAAGTTGTTTTGGGGGTTTTACTTAGAGAGACTTTCTTCTTTATCTCTCTCATCATTGTACTATGTTCTCATAATTATTCATCTCTATACGAAGGTTGCTGGGTTTTCTCCCGATTGGGTTTCCCAGGATAAATTCTCGTGTTCTTTGTTTCTGTGCTTTGTCTTTCTTCTAGTGATCCTATTGATCTTATGCAATTGAATTATTATGCTATAATTGTATGAAAAACTAACACTAATGTGCATTACTAAATGACATTAAAAGGTATAAGTTATTCTTTAAACAACATACTCAATTCTTATTGCCATGATTTTATCTTTCTTTACATGGGAATTTCTTTTAAGTTGTATTACAAGAATAAGTTGTGTTACCAAATTCGGCTAGGAAGGGCCCGAATCAGTATCTGATCCTACTAGAAAATGGTGAATTGCAAATTCGGTTCCGAAACAGGAAGATTCGATGGAATTTTGCACAGGATACAAATCCGATTTTGTATCTGATTCTTCACACCCGGGATTCAGTTTCCATTGTTGGACTCGATATCGGAGTCTACAGGAATCGGTTCCCATTGGAGGAACCGTATCCCAAATTTCGAGATATGATTCCTCCAGTGGGAACCGATTCCCTTAAAACCATTAAAAAACACCCAAAAAATAATAAAAATGAAGGCGGGAACTTTCTTACCTAGCCCCACCGCCCACCTAAACCACGGAACCCTACCTTCAATCTTCATTTTGCATTTGGAAAACGGTAGACCGTGAGGAGCATTTGGCAATTGACAGAGATCAGAGACCAGAGCATTTGGCAGAGACGAGCATTTGGCAGACGGTAGACCAAGACCAAAGCATTTGGCATTTGGCATTGAAGTTGGAGGGAGCTACAACAAAGAGCCAGAGGAGTTGCAACAGGGAGCTACAACAATCACAGAGAGCATGGACTGAGTGATGGGAGAAGGATCCTTTGCACGAGGAGCCCGCGGGACGGGAGGAAGGGAGGACCGGTCATGAGTCACGGGTAAGTACCTTGAACTTCAGTTGAAGTTTTGAACTATGAAATAATCGAAATTGTTTACTAGTTTAGTGTTCATTGTTTACTAAAACTTTTACTGTTTTGAACATGGGCCATGGCATATGTTGTAGCTTGTTGTGCTCACTGCTCAATGCTATGTATGCTAACAAGCGCACAAAGCAAAACAATTTGTTGTGTGCTTGTTAGCATACACAGCAAATTTTTTTTGTTGTGTATGCTAACAAGCTCACGCAACAAATTTTTTGTTGTGTGTGCTTGTTAGCATACATAGAAAAAAAATTTGTTATGTATGCTAACAAGCACGCACAAAAAAAAAATTGTTTTGTATGCTAACAAGCACACACAACAAATTTTTTTGTTGTGTTTGCTTCTTAGCATACACAATAAAAATATTTGTTGTGTATGCTAAAAATAATTGCAATGACCCTGTGGACTGGTGATAGACCTATGTATGCTAAAACAAATTGCAAATAAATCTATAACAGTTATTAATCCAGTATCAGTGACAATGTGCAATGAGTCAGTGATAGGACAACTTTACAAAACACTGAAAGTCTGTAACAGTAAACACCAAGTGAGTCAGTGACCAAACTAGCAATGGCCTCACGTCATTCTAGGGAGGGAGAGGAAGCGAACTCAACAAAATCAGAATGTGCAGCAACAAGCACAACCATTACCAACATACCCTGTTGACTCTCCCCTATGGAAATATGTGACCAAGATTGGGCCAAAAGAAAAAAACAAAGGTGGTGGCAGCTGCATGTGGAACTGCAACAGGTGCAAAATTCATTTTACAGGGTCATACACGAGGGTTAAGGCCCATTTTCTTTGGCTGGAAGGTGATCATGGATTTCACTGTTGCAAAAAATAACCCGAAAGGATGTGAAGGCATTTCAAGCAAAGCAAGATGCTGTAGATATGGCCAAGGCAGAAAGGAGGAGTTTAAGACAGGCGTCCTTCTCAAAAAGGGGAAATGAAGTTCCCTCCATTGTTGAAGAAGCCAGCAAGAGACAAAATATTGGTCCCTTGGCCAAAATGTTTGACATTGAAGGGAGGGATGAGACAGACAGCAGAGTCGCAAGAGCTATATATGCATGTAGATTACCCTTCAATGTAGTGTGGTCTCCATATTGGCAAGACATGCTAAGGGCAGTGAATGAGGCCCCTAGGGGTTACATGCGACCAAAATTTGAAAAGGTGCGCACCAGCCTTCTATGAAAGGAGTGTAGATTTCCTTAAAATCCACTCTAGGGCTAGAGTATGCTGGATTAATTAATAAACCCAAATTGTTACTGTTAACCACACATGGATTTCTTCACCAAAATAAAATGCAGTGGAAATAAAACACTGAGAGAAATATCAATCACACAATAGACACAAATCGTTTTGGGTATAAACCCCCGGACAAAACCCAAGATGGGAAAACAGGTGCAGCAGTCTAAGAAGATATTTTATTAAGAAAATATGGAACAATACAATTCAGAAAATCAATTTATGCCCAACCTGGCAAAATCGAACCTCTACAACTCACTGAGAAAATCCTGCTGGTTTGTACGGCCTTCTGCGCAGATGTACGGCCTGCTGCTGCTATATGGAATCCATACGGCCCACACGTGCGGGTTGGTGTACGGCCTATTGTTGTACGACAGAAGTACGGTTGCTATACGGAATGCCTTTGCAGATCAAACCAGTCCTCTCCTCTACGAATCCGTACAGTCTGCTCTTTGCCTGGATGCTCTATCGATCTCTGAATCTCTGCTCCTCCATCTTCTCTGCAAAACTCTCTTTCAGAATTTTCCTCTCTCTCCGGCTAACAGCTATGAGTGAGAATCTCTGTCGGAATGTGTGTGTGTCCTCTCCACCAATTGACCCTCTTTTTAACTCATTGGCTAAGCGAAAAACCTAATCTCACTACGGATCAATGGATGAGATCCTCCGGTGAGATCAATGACCAAGATTAGATTAGCCATCACTTAAATATTTTTCTCTTTCACTTTATAAAAAAGTGTTCCACTAAGTCAATTAATAATTAGATCACTTTAATATATTTTCCGAAGTAAAACTTAGGAAAAATTCATTAAATACAATTGGCTTCATTATTTAAGTCTTCTGCATGCAAGGACACAAGCAATGGAGGAAGACCTTCCTTGTTGTCACTTTCTAACACTCCCTCTCAACGAGGAAGGGATTCGGTAACAACCCCAACTTGTCTCTGAACTTTACAAACTTGAGTTTGCAAAGTGCCTTGGTGAATATGTCTGCCACCTGCTCATTTGTCTGAATGTACTCCAACCAAATGGTTCCTCTCTGAACACAATCTCTGAGGAAGTGATACCGGATGTCAATGTGTTTACTCCTGTCATGGAAGACTGGATTCTCAGAAAGGTTGATACCACTCTGATTATCACAATGAACTATAGTAGTCTCCAACTCACTCTCGAACAATCCTGAGAGGAACTTCCTCAGCCACATCCCCTCACATGCAGCCATGCTAGCTTCCATGTACTCAACCTCTCCTGAGCTCAATGCAACTGACTTCTGCTTCCTACTGAACCAAGAGACAACCCTTGATCCAATGTTGAAGCAACAACCTGAAGTGCTCTTCCGATCCTCTACACATCCTGCCCAGTCAACATCTGTAAACCCTTCCAACTGGATACTCCCATTGCGCTCATAAACCAAACCATACTCCACTGTGCCTCTGATGTAGCGAAGTATGTGCTTCGCAGCTGTTTAATGCACTCTTCGAGGGTTCAACATGAACTGACTCAAAGAGTTAACTGCAAAGCTGATGTCTGTTCGAGTGTTGACCAAATACATAAGCGACCCGATAAGCTTCCTATACAGTGTAGGATCAAACTCCTCTGATCCCGATACATCAATCTTACTCCAATTGGTAACTAGGGGTATGGCCATAGATCTACAGTCCTCCATCCTGAATCTCCTCAAGATCTCTACTAGATACTTCCCCTATCCAATGAAGAAGCACCCATCTCTCTACCAGACCTCCAGACCTAGGAAGTAATGCATCAACCCAAGGTCTTTCATCTCAAACTCCACTGCAAGATTGGACTTGCAGTCCTCGATCATCCTCTCATCTCCTGTAAGAAAGAGATCATCCACATATAGGACCAGTATGAGAGGTACCTCACCAGACAAGAAGTACAGGTTATGGTATGCTTCACTTCGTTGGAAACCCATCTCTCGTAGATAGCTGTCAATCCTCGAGTATCATGCTCGAGGTGCCTGCTTGAGCCCATAAAGAGCTCTCTGCAACCTACATACATGCGACTCCCTGTTCTCCACCTCAAACCCCTCTGGCTGCTCAATATACACCTCTTCCTCAATAATCCCATTGAGGAAGGCAGTCTTCACGTCCATCTGATGAACGCGCCAACCCATCTCTGCTGGATAGTCCGAATAGAAGAATACCTGGAGACAGAGGCAAAGGTTTCCTCATAATCAATACCTTCCTTCTGCGAATACCCCTTCGCCACGAAGCCTGCCTTGTACTTCTCCACACTTTCGTCTGCTGCATGCTTTACCTTGTAGATCCATCTGGATCCCACCACCTTTTTACCTTCTGGCCTCAGCACAACCTCCCATACCTGATTCTTCATGATTGAGTCATACTCCTCAACCATGGCCTCTTGCCACACATCATGTTGAGCAACCTCCTCAAAACTAGAAGGTTCAGATTCAATCAACTCTAACATAAGTGCCATATAGCTCAGTCTATCTAGTGGTTTGCTTCGCCTCATGGAGCTCTGTGGAAGACTCACCTGCCTGGAATCCTGAACAGTGGACCTATACCACCTAGGTCGTGGCCTAGTGTCTACCTGTTGCGGTTGCTGGATATCCTCCTCCTGCTACTGCTCATCCTCCACATCTATGATAGGAGGATCCTGTCCACCTGACTCCCTCTGACTACCAGAGCCTGTGCCCTATGTCAGTACCTGTGACTCTTCCAGTTTGACTCCCGAGTCCTCAACTGGCTGCTCCTGTGCTGGTAAGTCCATAGATCTTCTCAAGGCTCTGTCCTCATCAAACTGAACATCCCTGCTCACAATGATCCGCTTGCGAGCTAGGACATATACTCTATAAGCCTTGGAAGTATCACTCTAACCAACTAGAAGCCCCTTCTCTCCAGAAGGATCCAGCTTCTTCCTAGTGTCAGCATGAATGTGACAATAGCAGATACTCCCAAATATGCGTAAATGACTCACATCTGGTCTAGTACCTGTGAATACCTCCTCAGGTGTCTTCCTCCCCAATGTTGTGTGGGGACACCTGTTCTGGACATATATTGCAATTCGAAATGCCTCGGCCCATAGGAATAGTGGTAATCCCTGATCAAATAGCATGGCCTTGGCTACACTCACCAATGTCCTATTCTTCCTTTCCACCACTCCATTCTGCTGCGGGGTGTGAGGAACAGTGTGTTCCTTCTTGATCCCCTCCGATGCACAGTACTCCATGAACTCTATGTCGGTGTACTCACCACCATTGTCAGTCCTCAATATCTGAATCTTTCTCCCTGTCTGGTTCTCCACGAGAGTCTTAAAAGTTAAAACTCTCGGAAACGCTCGAAGACCTCTAACTTAGCCTTTAGGAAATAGATCCAAGTTTTCCTGGAATAGTCATCAATGAATGTGACGCAATAATTGTAACCACTGAAAGAATGGACGCTCATCGATCTGCATACATCCGAATGCACAAAGTCTAAGGCCCCCTTAGACTTGTGCTCACTATGTGGGAAAGGTTTCCTGATGTTCTTCCCCAACGCACAACCCTTGCAATGGTTGTGCTTCTCCTCCTGTACTAAAGGAACTTCGATAACTGCCTGTCTCATATGCCTCAGTGCACCATGATGTAAGTGTGTCATCCTCCTATGCCATAAGTCACCATCACTACTGCTGCTATTGACCAGAGCCTCTGCAGGCTCAAACTGTAGTCTGTAAACCTTCCCACTCTGAACCCCAAGCATCCTGTCCAATCTCTGATCTGACCCATGTGGCCTGATATATACTTTCTTGTCCCGGAAAGTCACCAGAAAACCCTTGTCTTCTAGTGTGGAAACTGATATGAGATTCTTTGTCATCCCTGGGACATATAACACATCAACAAAGCTGATGAGATTTCCAGAATCCCTCTGAAACGAAACAGTGCTAACACCTTGCGCCTGATACCGCGCATCATCTCCTAACTAAATATGGAGATTTACTCCACCCTCCTTCAAGCTCTTGAAGAATGACCTATGTCCTGTCATGTGACAAGATGCACCGCTGTCCACATACCATATACTGCTGTCGACAGAACTTGCCATGCAAGCTATCAAGCAAAAGTCTTCATCAAAACTTTTGTTGAAGTCATCCACCTCGGCAGAACCTGCCATCTGTGTGTTGTTCATCTTCTTCCTCTCTGGGCACTGAGAAGCAAAGTGTCCATGCTTGTGGCATATGAAGCACTTGACTTTTGACATGTCCAAGTTCTTCTTTCCACCCTTCTTCTTTTCCTTCCCCTTACCTTTGCTTGTTAGGGCTAGAGCCTTTTCATCCACGATCTATGTGGCACGGTTGGATGAAGCTGAACCTTGACCCATCCGAGTCTCTTCCTGTGCGAAGTCATCCCACAATCTTTGCCAGTCAGGGAGCTTCTCCCTAGCCACCACGCCTTTAACAAAGACGTCCCATGGCTTAGAAAATCCATTGAGAGCTATACGAACTAGCTCCTCATCCTCAGTCTTAGAGCCCACTGCTCTAAGCTCATCCCTAATCTGTGTGAGCCTTGTAAGATAAGGCACCACTCCTTCTCCCTTGGCCATCCCGATGCTACACAATCTCTCCTGCAGCACCATCTTTCAGTTTTCGTTCTTGCTTTGGTAGAGACTCTCCAAAGCCTTCCACATCTCTAATGCGAACTTCTTCCCAGACAGATGAGAGACTATGGTCCTTCACCCCATCCAAGATGATCAACATAGCTCTAGAATCTATCTTCTTCCACCTTGCTAACTCTGTCGGATCTGTGGGAGCTACCTTCTGATCATCAATGTGCTCATCAGCATCACTGAAATCCAGCATCCTGGTGATCCTCTCTTTCCAAGTAGGAAAGTTCTGTGCCTCCTAGATTCTATCCTCAACTCTCAACTGTACGGCCATAATGAATAGTACCTGTAAACCTTTGGATAGATATGCCAATGATCTATCCAACCAACTTGCTTCTTCCTCTCAGTCTGCTCAGAAGAGCTCTGATACCATGTAAATTTCCTTAAAATCCACTCTAAGGCTAGAGTAGTTGGATTAATTAATGCACCCAAATTATTATTGTTAACCACACATGGATTTCTTCACCAAAATAAAATGCAGCAGAAATAAAACACTGAGATAAATATCAATCACACAATAGACACAAATCTTTTTGGGTATAAACCCTCGGACAAAACCCAAGATTGGAAAACCGGTGCAGCGATCTGCGAAGATATTTTATTAAGAAAATATGGAACAATACAATCCAGAAAATCGATTTACCCAACCTGGAAAAATCGACCTCTACGAATCACTGAGAAAAACTGAACCAACCTGTACGGCCCCTCTGCACAGGTGTACGGCCCTATACGTCAATTGTACGGAATCCGTACGGCTGTCACACGTATGGATTGTTGTAAGGCAGACATACGGCCTCTGCTGTACGGTTCGGCTTCCTCTCCTGCTGATCCGTACGGCCTCTCTCTGCTGGATCTCTGCCTCTGCTGTACGGTTCGGCTTCCTCTCCTGCTGATCCGTACGGCCTCTCTCTGCTGGATCTCTGCTCCTCCGTCTTCTCTGCAAAACTCTCTCTCAAACTTTTCTTCTCACTCTCCAGCTGACAACTATGAATGAGCAAGAATATCTCTGTCGGAATGTGTGTGTGTCCTCTACACCAATTGATCCTCCTTTTAACACATTGGCTAAGAGAAAAACCTAATCTCACTATGGATCAATGGATGAGATCCTCCGGTGAGATCAATGGCCAAGATTAGATTAGCCATCACTTCAATATTTTTCACTTTCACTTTATAAAAAGTGTTCCATTAAGTCAATTAATAATTAGATCACTTTAATATATTTTCCAAAGTAAAACTTAGGAAAAATTCATTAAATACAATTGGCTTCATTATTTAAGTCTTCTGCATGCAAGGACACATGCAATGCAGGAAGACCTTCCTTGTTGCCACTTTCTAACATGTGCGACTCGTGTCCCGATTCCAGGACACGTTTTCTGCAGAAAAAGCCGCCAGGGGTGAGTTTAAAAACAAAATTTCATTTCTTTTTGGTCCATATGTTATTCATCTTTCTTTTGACTGATAAAGAAATGACATAATCAGTTTGAGACATTAACTAGATCTTATTTTTCAGGTCTAATACACAGCCATGGCTCTTATACAGTTAAGAGGGAGAAAAGAATCCCTCTTACATCCTTTCTTATCCTCTGAAAGAGCATTGTCCCATAAGAAGGAAAAGAGAAACAGGAATTACTGTATGGAATCCATATCCAGCTTTCTTTGGTTGTAGAGCATAGCCATAAGGAAAAATGTTCTTTTCAAGCATGGCATCAGTGCACTTGCAAATTACCTAAATTGGTACAGGTCAATCTAGGCTCAAAAGCAAATCCTCCAATGATTAGCTTAATATGAATCAAAATAGCTAGCATTCCGAGGATATTTTGCATTACAAAATTGCTTTGAAACTTATCCTAAAGTGTTCATCTTAGGAATTTATTCTGCAATCTCCACCCATTGTTTAGCAATTCAAAAATTGGGCGGTTGGAAAAGAAAGTGCATTACAAACTATTTTGCTCAGGTTACTGGATGTTGTACTCATCCCGTGAACTCTAATTCTTCAGACCTCATTTGTGAAGGAAAGAGGTGTAACTCAGAGAACCACTTAGCTTATAGATGATATCTTTGACATCTTGAATAGCCTTGCATGGTCTTAGGGGAAGTTCAATTTGTTCAGAGATAATATTATTATCTCTGAAGAGGTAAGAATATTAGTGCTTTCCAAATATACAGTTATTTTATGGGTGTTCATAGCTCATTTCCAGGAGTATATTCACTAAAGCTTTCCTAAATATCTCACACATATTCTCTTGTACTTATCAGTTATCCTCTTACCTGTTAAGATTCAATATGCTAAGATAGATAACATCAATATTCAATTCAATTTCACAACAATAGCATATACAGGATCACTGAAAGAATAACAATCACAGCATAAACACAAGAGACACAAATTCATCCTGGGAAACCCTCATGAGGTAGAAAACCCAGAAAAGTTTCCTCAATATAGATGACCAAAAAGTACAAAGATGAAATCCCCAAGCAAGAGCTCCTTCTCCTTCACCGATATCTCTCTCTCTCTCTCCTAATGCGCAATCCACAAGAGAGTATGTGTGTGTGAATGAATGAATGAATAAATGAGAGAGCCTAGCTCTCTATTTTTACATTCACTTCTACTTTAATTTGACATGTCGGCCTCAAATAACTTTACCACTCAATTAATGCTGACTGGGCCGACTCCTCTAGGGGACTTAAAAACCCCATTACATTTGACTCTAGGGGGATCTAATGCCCCGACTTACAAAGGAGGATTTACCTCAATGACTTTACATGACCGAATGTAATAATAACATCCTAACGGAGGAATAAAACATCTCCGGATAAATTACAATAATAAAGTACAATAGAATATTCTTCGAAGTTACAATATTTCAACATTACCTAACATTTCTTGTACCATGGATCTGTATCTTCTAGTTTCAAGGATATTTATTCATTATCATTACTGTTTTGAAATGTGTAATCATTTATGTGTTTTTATTCTAATTTCTATTGAATATTTGTAAATGTTCTAGTTTCTAAAAAAAATTGGATCTATATGTCTATATTTTTAAATTTTAATATATTTTTAAAAATATATATATATGTATATAAAACGTGTCCTGATTCCGGGGGTCACCGTGTCCGTGTCGGACACTCCTATTTTCGTGTCCACTCGTATTTTCGTGTCCTTCGTGTCCCGTGTCCTCGTGTCAAGTGACTTAGGGAAAACGTGTATCCAGCAGCATGTATTTGGAATGCAAATGACAATTTACAGCTATACACCTTTAACCATTGCACACCCACTAACAGAATTTTATTCATAATCAGAGCATTAAGTTCCTCAATTGAAAACTTATACTACATAATTGCAAATTTCCAGTACTAAAATGCAGCTACAGGAATTTTTTCCTAGCATGGCCATTAAAACATGGTACCTATCAGTTCCTTTCAAGCTCTAAGTGTGTTTTAAACTTATTTAAGGTGGCAAAATATGCCAAACAGAAATGCATTTTGAACCTTTAATCACTCGAGAATTTTCGCAAACATTTAGCATGCAAACTCGGAAATCTGAACCAGCAACAAATTAACTCAATGAACCACTCAAAATCTGAACTTGGACTCCTAGCAAGCAACCCAAAGGTGTGTCTTAAACAAATAAATCGCTTACCCCAATTCTGGGCAAGAAATTATGCGAAAGAGAATGAAATCTCTTTGAGTGTTTTTGTCAAACACTTCACAGGTAAAATCCAGAATTTTAATCCAGCAAGGAAGAACCCAGGAAAAATGCTCAACAAATGAAATTAACAGGTAATTGGCCATCAATTTAACCTCTAAATCATTAAGCAAATAATTCAGCCAATCTTTAGTAAGAATTTCTCATTGCGTATCAAAAAATTCCAAAGACATAGCCAATAATTCAACTGGGAATACAGAAATCCAATAGCATTTCAATCCACAATTTCAGCAGTACAACTTGTCTGGATGATTGAGAAGCTGCACAATTGATTGTGGGTGAGGCACACACCACCCGACCATAGGCTGCCTTGTTTATCAATCTCTCAACAAGGTGCCACCCCTGTGCTGAGACCATGAACCCACAAGGAGTAAGACATTTCACTCTGAATTCTCCCTTTCAACTCTTTCCCCAAGAAGCTCTCCTTCAAATTCTTGGATGACAGACATATCAGCAGAATAAGTAGAATGGAATTATGAACAAGTTGAGGAATGACATTAGCAAGATGCAGGAAGGATGGTGAAGGAAGGGCTACCTCTCAACATAGTCGAATGCTCCCTCTAAATGATATCTCCCCCCAAACATTGGAATATATCTTCTTATTTTATAAAAAAATCCTTGCATGTTAACCCTTCAACCATGTGGTCTCTCCTAGGATCCACCTCCTTTTTCCTTAATCACCTTTACTTAATACAAATCACTTTATTAACACATAAATATATTTAAGGCTTAATAATAAGTGATAAGGTTAATAACATCATAAAGGTATGTTAGGCACTTAAGGATAGGGATAAGGTCATGTGATAAACCCCCCAAGCTTATCTTCAACCCCCCTTCCTTTCACTCAATGTCATTTCTCACTCGTGGATTCATGGTCCCCCATTTCTTCTGCATTTTCCTCCACCACAGTCGGCTATGTTTATATATTACTAATGTAGTGTCCATTACATATTACAACGATTTTTGGCTTTCAGCCATATGAGTTAAACAAAACATGGGGGTAGCTCTTGGGGTGTTACATCGTCAATGATATACCCAATATCTCCTCTGAAATAAGGATCGCATCTCTTACCAAAAACCTTGATAAATTCTTCGAGCAAGCGGATTCCTTTCTTAGGAAGCCCATCTTACCATTCGTATAGATCATCATTCATCAAATCAAGAGACAACATGAATATCTTCATCTTAGCATCTTCATGAACGACTTTTAAATCTGAAATAGCTCCCACGAACAATATAACACGGAAATCACTTGAATCCTCATCTCCATGGAATTTGGGGATGTATTTCTTCCAATCATCCTTGTGTGGATCAAAGCATGGAATTGATTAGGATACCCCAAGACCACAGAGAAATCTAATGTATCAAACCAATCTTGTATCCATTCTTCGTCATAAAATGCCATATCATCTTTTTATTGATGCTTCTAGCCGTACTGGATACTCATACCTATGTACCCAACATACCCACATTCCAGAGACTTGTGCAACATAGGATTTGACGCTTAACTTGATGATAAATGAAGAGGTTTACTGCTGCTATAATCTGTTGTAATAAGAGAATTCAGATATATGATTGAAAGTGTGCCCCAAGGGATGTAGGATTGCAGTAATGAAGTACACGTGTATGGTATTTATTCTCTTGGGATGCTGTGTGAAATTGAGTTGAAGAGAGGTGAAAAATTATTGCTGCACTTCAATAATTCAGGTCAGATCTAAGGCTGAAAGTTCACAGGGAATAGATCTGAGAAACCTCAAGATTGAGGTGAAATTTCAAGAGTTGCAATCATTGCCCGATTTTCAAATTTTCTACAATCACAGTCACTTTCGGCCTTTTATCTGTGAGTAGTTGTTGCAGGCCTGCAACACCTCTCTCTTGTTCCTTCCATGGCTGCAGCCTCCCATGACTTTGTACTCTAAGTTTGTGCCTGTCACAGCCCTATTTGTTGGCATCTTGCTTCCACTACAGGCCATGAATCCTTGCCTCAAACAGCTTGTTTGGCCTTCTCCTACCACTGCTACATTGTTGTGGTTTTGTGTTGGCTATGCAACTTCCTACACATGACACTCATGTGTTTACAAGTGCCAAAATAGAAAGTCTCTCACGTGATTCATACACAATTCAGATGTTTATTGAATAAGTGAACAATTTTTCAAAAGCTGACTTAGGAACTTTAATAGATAATAATGTCTGCCTTAAAAAATATAACCTGTCTTTTCTTTATTGGATTACCTCACACTGCCCAAGGTAGGTTCCTTCAATTTGTGTGTTACAGTGCCTATGCTCCTTCATCGTCTCCCAACTGAATCCCTTCGTCTAAGGCTCTAATACCATGTCAAAGACACACATATACACACAAATGCAAGGAAGAAATTGATGCGAGAAAATGTACTTTGCTTAGTTGTTGAATGGATTAATGTCACAATATACAAGGAAAGACGCATCAGTTGTGTAATTTACGTAATGCCCATTTTCTAACTTATTTTATTGATTATATAATTAAGTCATGTTAGGACTGTTACCAACTTGTTTGTACCATAGTTGGATTATCTGAAGAGCCTCCATTTGACAAACATGATAAGTATTTGACTCCAGTGTATCGGATGATCCAGCATTTGTGACTAGATAGTTTTGGCTAACCAATTTTGTTTTTGAGTCGACATGACCATGGCCCCATGGGGTTTTGTAATAAAGTGTGCTAGTAGGATCTGAGTGTCTCGGTTCCCCATGACTTGATTAAGCAACTAAGGTATTCCAGGGAGTTTTTTCCCTTGTCAATTATACTTTGCTTATAACCGAGCTATAATCGATGAGGTTTTCTCCCGCTCCTCCAAAGCTGGAATGCCCGATTTTGAAAATTTTAGCCAGGGGGGGTTATTAGAGTCCAACTAATGTGTATAAGCCTACTAGACACTATTAGAATAGGTTTTGGTCATGTCCCAAGTCTCTAAGACCCTCAGAAAAAATTTCGAAAAAATTTTACGGGGTCCGTCGAGTTTGGATTTTTTAATTATTTTTTAAATTTAATAAATTTCTCTATAGTTTAAATAGAAAAATAATAATTTGTAATATGTCAGTCGTCCGGGGTCCGAATTCAGTGGTTGATGGCTCGTTTCATAAGCCAAAAATCACACATGACCTATGGACCAGCTAAACCCAAGTTTCGGATGTCATTTAGGCCTCATAATTAATATTTTCTCTAAAAACCTAGTTACAGAGAAATTATTAATTAAATTAATAAATTTTATTATTTTGGAGAAAATCCAAAACTCTCCAAAATAATCCAAATGGAATAAAGTAAAACGCTAAATGACATGGCAACAGACACTCATGATGATTCCAATCAACTCCAAGTTCATCCAGTTGAAGATACAGTCAGCACAAGCTTATCCACTAAAGAGAATTCGCCCTCCATGCATGCAAGCTCGATTTTGGTGATGTGGAGTATGCATTTATTGGTTTTTGGTTGGTGTGAGTTGCATTGAATGGAAGTGGGGGCGCCTTGCCTAGGTGGAGGCCACCTCCCACTCCCAACTACCATGATTGCAATCAAGTATTAGTTCAAACTCCAAACACCTACCTCAAAGCTCACGCTATCTCCTAATTGCTCACGTCATTTCTCTTTAGAGCTCGACTTTACCACATGGCAGCTCATTACTTGTTTGGTGGTAGTTCCAAAGTGGGATGGGGGGTGCGTTGCCTAGGTGGAGGCCACCTCCCCATCCACATCATCCACAAACTCGAGTTTGATTGGTGTCTATTCACTCCAAGCTTGTTAAACATGAGATTCGATTGGTTGAGACTAGTTGTGATTGGAATTCAACTTTGTGTCTATTGTTATTGGCTCTCTCTCATGCCAATTCGATCTAGGGTTTTAGTATGTAGCCTTTGCTATATAAGAAAGGTCTTTTAGGCTTGTTCTTCATGGAGATTTTGAGCATGAACACTCTGCCAAAATACAATTGTAATAATTGTTTACTTTTTGAATAATATATTGACTTTGGAGGTCTACACAAGTGGCTTTGGGGATTGTTTTCACATTTTTTGGTGATATTCTTCTCACCCTATCTCTCATATCAAGTTTTTTCATTATTTAATGTATGTTTTATAAATCATAGAAGTACATTATTCGGTTTAAACTTGTTTGGTTTAGGGGTTTTGCAGGACTCATCAAAGCGGAAAATGACTTGGATATCAAGTTACTTTTTGTTTTCAAATGGTTATTAGCTTCTAAATCAAAGTTTGTCTTGCAGGTTTCCAAAAGATTCATTGTTCAAAAGAAAGAAACACTTCCAAAGAGCCCTAGCCTCTTCCTCCATCAACAAACTTCTCAAAACTTTCTTGGTTACATTGGTTCTAAGCTTTTCTCTTCAAGCCCATCCCCATTAGATTAGCCTCTTCCATCCATTCACCTTGCCCTTTCTCTCACTTGCCCTTTCGTTTTGCCCTAGGTTTGCCATCTGTGTCCATTCGTTTTGCCCTAGGTTTGCCATCTTTGTCCATTCGTTTTTCCCTTTCAAGTTCATATTACCTCTTCCACCTTTAAGCTCCATCATCCTCCCTTCTCCTTGCCATTTGCCTCCATTCGTCCACCTTGAAAGAGCCCTAAAACATCAAAAAGTACAAAAACGATTTGTTAGTGTGAGATTCTTTTTGTTAGTCTTAGTTCTTTTTATATCTCTTAAGTAGTTAGATCTCTTTTATAAATCAAATCTCATGCATTGAAAGGTTAGTTTAGAAGCATTATAAATCACTTTTCTTCATTAGTATAGCTTGCATAGTTTAAATTTCCAAGTTTCCTTGTTAAAGATAGAAAATTTCTCATAAAAATTTCTTAAATTTTTTATAGCTTAGATCTTATTTCTAGTATTTTTTAAGCCAATTTTGTTCGCTGGTCCGTTTCCCCATACAAACTTTTTCGAACAAAATTTTCATGTTTTTCATGTTTTAGGCTTTATTTTTCAAGTTTTGACTTGGTAGATTCAAATTTATTTGATTTTTCTAATACTAATGGGTGCATGAGTTTGTTGTTTCATCTCTTACTGTAGGTTGTAAGAAGAGGAGATTGTTTTTGGTAAACAAGATCAAAAACAAAGAGAAGGAGTAGAAACCATGAAAATGAGCAAAACCTGATACACCTATCCTTTGTAATAGCTATCAAGAGCTAAGTTAAATTTTTCAAAGTTTTATTTTCATTCCAAAGTCCTTCAAGGTTTTAAAACCCAAGGCAATTGTACAAGATTAATAAAATTTTCATTTTTTGCTTTAGAGTAGTTTTTATTTCATCTTGTATTTCTCTTCTAAGCCTTCGACCAGAAGTTGTATCCTTGGGATTTCATCTCAAAGGCAGGACCACATAATTTTGTGGTTACTCTTCCTTCCCCGTCGGTTTCCTTGGTAGAGCTTTCAGCTAGCTGGAGGTTCTCAAGTGCAGGCGGTTCTAGTGGTTGACCTTGTTCGGAGGTTGATCCTACCTTAGAGTAAAACTGTTGGTAGAACACTAAGTCTTTTTAGCATTATTTCATTCTGCAAATAGCATGCTAGTTGTCTCTTACTTTATTTCAGCTATCACATGGTTTAATTCTACAAAGCTTCATAACTGTTTTTCACAACTACTTCTATTTTCTTAAAATAAACAAAGCCTCTTGAACTTGGCCAAATCCAAGTCAAGAGCACTCTCTGTCGAAGAGCATTGTTAGATTTGCACTTTCCCCTTGCATTAGGCATTTTAAAGTAGGAAGTCTCTTGAACTGTGGTCTTAAGACTAAGTCAAGAGCGCTCTCTGTCGGAGAGTTGAACAAGTGCTCTTAATAATAAAACATTTCAATCCACATTCCCCCTTAATTAATTTATCTTGGTCGTTTGTCCAACACCCGTATGCTCTGCCAACCGAAAACGGTTGGGCTAGTACTTAGAAAGGTGAAGGACTTGATAAGCTTACAAGTGATAACATAATTAAAATTTTACCCAAAACCAAAACCAGTATCAAATCACTGAGGTGCTTCCTGAAACAGGTGGTGCCGGGAATCCACTGTCAGACTCGAGGGCGGTCAAGCCGTAAGTACACTTGTCCTCTTTGCAATCTGGGTGCTCCCGACATACCATCTAAGAGGTTGTCAGTATTTGTTCATGGTTAAGGTTCCACTCTTTTGATATCCTTGGTTTAAGCCCTAATAATCAAGAACACCTAAAACGATCTCACAAATAGCTACTTTTGACTTACATTTTCCAGCATCACAAGCATTCCTTTTGACTCCATTTGGCACTGGTCTTTAAAAACTCTTATGTATCTTCTGAATCTAGACCATATGTCCTTGTCATTTGTTTGATCTTTATCTTGTGGATGCTCTGT
This sequence comes from Larix kaempferi, assembly GCA_027924585.1. Taxonomy (NCBI): domain Eukaryota; kingdom Viridiplantae; phylum Streptophyta; class Pinopsida; order Pinales; family Pinaceae; genus Larix; species Larix kaempferi. The sequence continues at coordinate 4,682,904 of BSBM01000504.1, forward strand.
TTTAATTATAAGTCAAAGTATATTGTTCATCTTCTAAATTGTATCTTGTAGAATTTGCAACGTGGATTGTGTGTTTAATTGTGTTCTCATCATCATCAAAAAACTCCTAAACAACACTCATCCACATCACCCCATACAAAAAACACTTAAAAAACAAGAGCCTTAGTGAAACTCTTTTTTAAGGACTACCCCCCTTGGCTTCGTTAGGAGTTAGCCTAAATGGAGGAGCTGGGATTCAGGTGACAGTACCTGGCTCATTGCTTGCCCCCAAGGCCACACCTCTCCCCACTTTCCAATGAGGGAGACAGCTTTCGAAAGATTTCCGCTGCTGGTGTGCAGTTTGGCGGACAACAAGGACCTCACCTAACCTTATTATATAAAGTGACATTATAAAAAAGTACTCAATGTACATGAACAAAACTCCTAAATTCCTAATTAAATATGACCTTTATAATAATCTAACAATATTGCCATAAAACACATATGTCTATTCAAGTACACAAACAAAGCCAATGACCCTTTGTGACTTAGTTTAGGCTATTCATGATTGTTCAATCTTTTAGACGATTATATTTATTGATAAGAGTGGGAACTTAAATTCAGAATAACATTATTGCAGTTGCATTGCTTTTAACAACTGATTTACTTATCAACAAAATTTGTTTTTCTGTGTCTTCAAAAAGAAGAATTAGACATCAAAATGAAAACAATTAACTAAATTAGAAGATTATTTAGAACTCATGTGGAACTAGTTTTGACTCAACTAAATGAGATTGTCAAACAAGCCTTCTAGGTATTCCTATGAAAAAGTTCACAAAATTTGGTGATATCCCTATATCATTCAAATTTGGCCTTCAAGGGGTGTTGATGGTAAAAATTGCAAGTGCAACAAATTAAGATTCTAGTTAAATAGAATTTCAATAATAGCAAAAGTTTGACATGTACCTCAAATTGAGGGCCTCATATCCTGCAGTAACACAAACAACAAAACACAATGCACTACCATCAGCTTAGATACTTATTGTTATGGTAGTCTGAAAATACCAAAATTACAAGCAAGCCTTTCACAATACACTTCAAAACAAAAGCAGAAATTAAAGCAAGGGACCACAAGGTAGCAATGAAAAATGGAGAATCTTCAGCATGAGAACAAATTTCTACCAGCTGATAAGTTATTGCCTCATTTTAAGAATGTACAATTAATTAATTGGGTATAAAAGCATAAGATTGGATCCATATAAAAACACATCTACATTGTAAAAACTACTATGCTACATTTAAGGATATGTTCAAGCAAGCATTTTGACACTTCAAAAAAATACTTCTACAAGAAAATTTGAAAATTTCCTTTGGCAAACCACTATGGCGTATTGTTACATAAATCAATCTAATTGAGGTTTTCATTAAAGTTTTCAGATAACAAGAGAACCAAGAATGTGACCAGTAGAGCACTTTGTTCTTTTAAGATCCCTTGTTAATGTTGAGATAAGATAGATAATTTTATTAATGTCCAATGAATAACCACAAAAGTAGGTCAATGGGACTAAAAGATACACCCAATGTGAATACAATGTGGAAGTGCAAAAGCAGCTCCTAGATAATGCTGAAAGCAAGATAGAGAAAAAATTGGACTAATGGTAGAAACCAACATTTGATAAATGTCCTTGGTGTTTCAGCTAGTGGTGCATTATTTTTGCAGCGCATGACTCCTCATCAATCACTTCATCTGCTCAAAACATAGCAGAGCTCCTACTAAAAACCATTGATGAGGTTGGTCCAGAAAATATGATTCAAGTAATCACTGATAATGCAGCAAATTGTAAGGCAGCAAGAAAAATCATTGAGCAAAAGTATGCTCACATCTTTTGGTCTGGTTGTTTGGTGCACACTTTGAACCTTTTGATGCATGATATTGTCAAGCATAAAGAATGTGCATGGATTAATGCCTTGTACAAGTGAGGAAAGAAACTCATCAAATTTGTGACAACTCATACAAGGGTCAATGCATTTTATGGCACTTACTCTAAGTTGCAACTACTTAAGATTGCAAAGACTAGATTTGGTAGTTATTTCCTCACCTTCAAGCACCTATTGAGGGTAAGACAGGCATTGGGTGCTATGGTGATGAGTGATGAGTGGGATGACTTGAGCACTGATAGAGAGGGCATGGATGCAGCAAAGGACACTGTTCTTGATAGTTATTTTTGGTCACATATCAAGAATGTTTTGCAGATCACCAAGCCAATTTATAACATGCATCGGTTTGCAGATTCAGATTGGTCGGTCATTGCGAAGGTGTATGAGCAAATGGACACCATGTTGGGGCAAATTAAGGACATTGTTCAATCTAGAGATGTGAACTTGTATGAACATATCCGTGTAGAGGTGGAAAAATGGTGGGAAAAGCTAAATATTCCACTACATGCCTTAGCATATATGCTTACCCCAAAATACTATCATATATCATGGATTTCAACATTAGCAGCTGGTGGTGGGGTGAAGAGAAAACCACACCAAGATCCAGAGGTTCAAACTTGTTATATGCAAGCATTAGAAAAAATGTATATTGATGAGGAGTGTGATACCATACGGAGACAATTGAACCAGTACATTAGTAGCAATGGTGCCTTTGGGTCCAACCATGGAATTAGAGATCGAGGGAATCTGCCTTCTCTTGAATGGTGCGACATGTATGGCGGTGCTACCCCGGAGCTACAACGTTTGGCAATGCGGGTGCTCTCGCAGGTGGTGAACACTTCTTCTGCAAAGAGGTGTTGGAGCACCTACGGTTTCATTCACGATGTTAGAAGAAACAAGTTGAATGCAAGCCGGGCAGAGAGCTTGGTTTATGTGCATTACAACATGCGATTGTTGTCCCATCACTATGAGGAATCAAAGATAGATAAATCATTTAAGACTTGGGACTACAATCCAGAGGAGGACAATTTGGAGGATGGAGCATTGGTTTTGGAGCAATTGGAGAATGCTCTTTTTGATGATGAAGATAATGTTGAGATGCCACCTCCATCCATGCCACTCACATCCACTGCCATGGTCCCCCTTCAAACAAGGACTCTAGTAGCAACTACATCAGCAGGGCCTTCATGTTCAGTTTCATTTCCATCTACAAATTCTACACAACTACATCCTGCTTCAAGCTCACTACCACTACGCGGAGGCTCACAGAGCAATCGTGGTGGTGCAAAGAGAAAGGGCCAACTTTAGTGTTTTGGTCTTCAATGATCATAGTTTCATACTTCATAGTTCATAGTATCATACCTTTCAATTTTCATATTTTAGTTAAATTATCATTTTGGGACTTATGCAGATGGCCTATTTTGTAAACATAACTATTTGGTCATGACACATGTTGACAATTGGTGGATAAACTATTTCACTCCATAAGTTAATGGTCTACTTCTTATTATATGGTTTTAAAATTTCAATCTGTATGTTTGTAATTGCTAGATGGTTTGTAACTTTGTAATTGTTAGCAGCTAGATGGTTGATGCTTGAATGATTATTCATTAATGTACCATGGTAGTATGTTACTGTGTAGTAATGAATATTCATCTAAAAGTTGCATAAATATACATGTTTCACATATTCTGCAACTAATTTGGCATTCTACATGTTTTTTTAATATAAATGTATTTTTAAATATATATATATATAAACGCTCTCGAGATGCTCCGCTCCCTAACTTTTTTGGAAAATGGCGCTTCTGAGCTCTCGCTCCCGCTTTGCTACCACTCTGGCAATCTTGGTGCTACTACTCATGATTATGTTTGCAAGTGTGAGAGATGAGTCAAGGAACCAAGACCTATTGCAACTCAAAATCAATGAGATTCCAAAATCAAAACCAAAATCAAGCACTTACCACTAATCCCTCGGTTCTACCCAGGGGGGCACAAGGCCTAGGTGTCCACTAAAGTCCATCCCTGCATAAGGGTACTTCTCCAAGACGACAATTTGTTGCTCGCACACAACAAAGAAATCATGATCAAAAACTCTCCCAATCTCTCCTCCCCTAAGGCAAAGCATCAACTCTGCCCATCATTAACCATGGTTCCCTCCCGCCCTAAACAAAATGGGGGAGAAATAGAATCAAAGATACCTACTCAAAGAAAAATATACATGTCACTGTCCCAAAGACAATCTCACCTCAAGCCCTTTGTTGACGGTGTGTCAACCATGCCCGAAGACCATTCAACAATATCCCGACCCATGTGAACATGCCCCCACCTAGGTTGCTCGACTAGCCTCCTCTAGCTGCTAGAAATCTGATGGGTTGCAAAAGATTGTCCCACCCACAAAACCATATGGGCCATCACCCTTGTGCCCAAATATCGGATCAAATCTTATGGGACCTACCCATCTAGTTTGTTTGTCCCAGGCAAGAAGTGTCAAGCAACCAATGCCTCCACGGTGGTTGTCTCTTGCAACAATGACCTCAGGTCCACCTCTTCCCTTGAACTAGGAGACTAGTCAAGAAAAATATATCCTAGAGTATCAATTCTAACCATTGCTCCTGGACATCAAAGTACCCATCTAGAAGCCACATCCAAATTATCCTCTCCAAAGCATTGATTCAATCCAGATTAGAGGGTAGTCAAAACACTTCAAAAATCCAACACTAAGGCAAGGCCCTATGTGCTAAAGTGTCCCCTTGGATCTACCTCTTAAGCACATCATCCTCTCATTCCCTCCAATTGATCACCATAACTCCTACACCTTGCAAACACCATTCCTAGTCTCAATCAATCGTGTAGATTCCATGCCCTATGTCACGTGAATCGTGCCATTTTCACAAGAACAGTCACACTCCATCACGCAATTGTTCCTTCGGCTCCCATGCAAATCGTCGAAACCCCAAACCATGTTCTTTTCAAGCCCCAAAAAAATGAAAAACTAAAGGGTTAAGAATTACAAGAAGAGGATGAGAACCTATTTCGAAGTCACAAATTCAAAAACTTCAAGTCCAATCTCCTATAATCAACAAATAAATCTCTAGCGAATAAATACTCGCTTGAAACTCACGATGAACAAATTAATTTAAAATCATGATTCTTCACCTTATTTATAATTTTTCTACCTAAGCCTTCACTTGGCCCACACAAGAATACCCTCTGTTTCTATTGCACCATCAGATTTGATTTTTTCAAGCACTTTCATGTCATGGCTTTAGTCTCTTGTGTGCAGGGTATTGATATGGGAGCCGCTTTTAGCACCAATTTTATATATGGTGTTTTTGTCCCTTGTTGACACTTAATTGGTGTGCCCTACGGAATGTGAAGATTACTCACCCATGGACACTTTATCATCATGAAATAATTAACACCTTGTGGAACACTTGCCTAAGAAGGACTTTAACGAAGATAAGTTGATGGATGGTTTGACTAGGGTCATGACATAAAGAGGCATACTGCAAAAACGCCCTACTCATTTGATTGTGCTTGCACTTGGACAATTTCCAATGAATGCCAAGCTACTAGATGCCATGGAATGTCATCCCAAAATATTGAAGAATAATTTATTAAAAAAATATTTTTTAGGGGGGCACACTCCATTTTCAAGCATAAAAAGGTGTTCTAGTGGTCAAAAATGGGTCAAAGGTTGGTTGCTTAATGACACGTGTGAAGTAAGTTGAGCATGATGGAGGTTGCACATTCCTCAAGAAGTTAGTTAGATGCACGCATGTAAAGATTCTCTCTTGAGGGCACACTAATATTTTTGGTAAAAGTGGTAAAGTCAAGCACTTGTCACTGAAATATTTCTTCCAAAAACAATATTTTATTCCTTGGTCCAAATTTGTTATTCATTGCGCATCTATCAAGACTTGTGAGACCCCTTGATCCACTAACACATGGAAAGTTGTTAGACTCTTGGAGGGCACATCACTTGGAGTGGGATCTATTCATATGTTGAAGCTTCTAGAGTGTGCATTTGTGGAGAAGATGTCAAAACATGATCAAAGCATTCATTCATTTAGGCAAACACTCCACCTTCTTGGCCTTGGTGGTTCTAACCAACTCAGATTGTTTATTATTTGTTGAACTCTTCTCAAAGAGTTGGTTACTTTAAATCTATTATTGTATTAATTTTCCCGTGGATCTAACCACTAGTTTGTTATTCCTAGAAAGATTTGTTGAGCAAATAGTAGATCTAGAAAGGGAAATTGTTATTCTATTATACAAGGAAGTTGAGTTGAAACATATATAAGGGATTGCTCACTTCACTTGAAGGGAGGATGGTTTTGGGAAAGTTTCATTGTAGTTTTGTATATATTTTGGTGTTGGAGAATAGTAATGAAGACTAAGCTATGGAGTCTTGATGTTGGAGTAATTCTTGACGGTGCTCATTGTGATGAATACATGCCATGGAGTGATTTTGTGTGGTGAATCTAATTTTCCCAATTGAATTTGTTAGGTAGGAAAGCTTTTTCTTTTAACACTTCAATTGTCAAATTTCCTTGATGATATCTTGAATCATTAAGACTATGTAAAGGAATCATCTCCACTTGCTATGTAATTTTTATTGTAAAAGGCTCATTTTGCAATCACTTGATCTAACCATTTAGAATCTTTGGTAGGGGGATTGGACTATGTAATTGTATGTCCCTTTTCCATTTTTGAAGTAAACTATTCATAATATTTTACTTATGACCCCATGCACCCAATGGATTCTAGGCACTAGTCCCTTCCTATATACCATCACTCATTCTTAATTCCATGTAAACCCATAATTTGTTTCACTAAAGTATCTTTCTTCCTTGAGTATTCACTCTTAGCCTTTAGCTCTCCTAGTAGTAGGGAAACCTCCCTTGTGCTAGAGGAGAACTAGCACTAAATAGGGTGGTGAGGTGATGGTGGCCCCCTCTTAGTTCAATTTGTATTTAACTAGTGATTTAGGACTTTGTCACTTATGTGCTAGATAAAGTTGTGACATTTTGGCATCATTGTCGTGGATAAAGTCCATTTCCCAGATTTGTAATTGGCTACATATAACATCTTGATGAGTGGAGATTTTGAAGATCAAAAGTTCATGATGGCAACTCCATGAGGGACAAAAGTCTTTTGTCCTATTGCATATTTTGAATAACTTTTTGGGTGTTTAAGGTGAGCACATCCAACAAGCATTAAAGGCACATCTAAGCTTCATCTTGGTCACTCCATTGAAGATGTTTTGTATGAAATCTATTTCAAATTTCATTTTCAGATTATGGATATGCAGAAATCTGTTTCTTAATTTTCAGAATTTAAGAAATAAATACGGGATGGAAGGATAATCTATACTGAGATTTTGATTTTTCTAACATTCATGGGTATCCAAACAAGGCTCCTTGACGAAGATGGGTTACTAATTCTTCAAAATTTTATAGGGAAATTTTTGTTGCTTTACAACACATTGCATCTTTGTTGGAATATGCTTCAATAGTAAATGTCGAATATGAGGATGCAATGATGATATTTGTTTTTCTTTAGCTTGAGGTGTAATGCAATAGATTGGTTCCAAAGCTTGTGCAAAGGAACAATTTCTTTATTTTCAGATTCTATTCAAAACTAATTGTAAAAGATGGGAGATTGGGGGAAACCCCCATAAAGATTTACCCATCTCCCATAATATCATTGACAATAAGCCCCCCATACCCAATGAGCATTTTGAAAATGAAAATTCAGATATAGAAGAAGACATTGCAGATTTTGGAGATGAAAGCCATTGAAGATTGTGTTGCACCCCAATGAAGGCCCTCAAACACCCATGGAAGGTAAAAGTTAGGTGGAAAACACTTTGTTATAGCTTAAAGTAGCATGTGTGATTGAAGCCCAAAATAACAATGCTATCCCAGCCACAACTTAGAGGTGTTACCCACTATCACCTCAGTAACTACCTCTCTACACTTTAGGTTGCCTCTTCTCCAACTCAAAGGGGGCTTCCCTAGGGATAGGATTGCTAAAGATTAGCAAGGAGGCATAAGGTGATATGAAAAGATGGCCTTAGAAAATCGTTGTTGTGTAGAAAATAAAAGGTGATGGTAGGACCATGAAGACTAGTGCCAATCTGCAAGGCAATGGAGTCAAAAAGTTCTAGTCCAAGAAAAGGGTGAGTTCATGAAGGGATAGGGAAATTAGGATTACATTCACATGTCACAAATAAACCCCAACATGCTAAAAAAAGAATGTAAGAATTCGCTAGGCGAACCCAAGAATGGTACCACATCAAACATGGCTAACTAGGGTGTGTCTCGACTCTCATTCAATGAAGTATTACAACCAACTACTCTAGAGGTGTGGCACCCGTGTGAAGAGACACTTTTTAATGCATGTTATGGCAGAGGTGTAGTGTAGAGTCCAAGTGACTTCTCAGATAGTCCAAGGGCCCATGGGGATGAGTTACATGGTGCAGTATGTTCCTCAAAGATTGATCTTCAATTGGTATATCACCAGATCAGGGTCGATGATCAGGATACTCACAGGAATGCTCTTAGGTATCATTATGAGTTCTTGTTCATGCCCGTGGGGTTGACCAACGCATCTACCACTTTCCGTTTTTGCATACAGTTGCAGAGGTTTCTGTTGTTGTCCTTTAATGCTCTCATTATATACAACAGGACATGGGAGGATCCTCTGAGACAGTTGGATGAGATATCGGGCATTATGGACATGACAAAGAATTTTTATTTAAGGTATCTGGTTAGTGCACAGGATGACAAACATAGATTGGTGGATGGCATCACCTACTATAGAGGTAGCAGATTTCTCTGTGCAGTTTGGCAGGAACTAGACAACTTAGCAGGCACAGGGTTGATTCATAGTACATTGTTTTCACTAGCTTGTTGCATACAGGAATCAGAGATGAGGCTTAGTTGGATTCTAATAGTTATCAGTGGGGCACAGCAACAGTCAATAGGAATTGGAAGTGGTGGACTTCCAATTTGGCTATGGGATCCAGGTATTTATTAGGTTGGTAGATTACTTCACCATTTATTAGACAGGGTTGTGACAGCGATTGGTCTACTTCATTTTTGGCTCATCACGATGGGGACTATTGAGACTTGTTCGATTTGGCAAGATAGGTTTTCCCTTCTGTCACCCAAGATCGAGTCTAGTTGTGGATTGGTAGACTCTGACTTCATTAAGATGCCTTGGTAGGATATAATTCATGATCGTGGGTTCAGCTCTTATAGGCATTTCAACGTGGGGTTCTAGGAGAGGAGGGGATGCAGACAGGACACATTGTTCTGACGGTTATGATCAAAGTGGCGCAACATCGGCATGGTGGTTCCGTTCAGGGATTAGTTTGAGACCCTTGGATTACATTGTTTAGCAGCTCAACTAATATTAGACATGAGAGAACCGATTTTGACTTTCAAGAATTTACTCATGGGATGCATGGGAATGGCTCCCTAGTAGAGCAATTCTCAGAGAGGTTGACTGAGTTTATGTTGTATATGATCGCTCTACTTATCAGTTGTATTCAGAAGGTCTCATAAGTTAGCACCTCGCGGAACAGCACTTTGAGCACGAGGCGCTTCATATCTTCCATGTTGGTTTGGGACCCAAGAATCATTATTAGTTTCACTTTGGCCCAGCTTGTTCCTATGGTTTTGATGTCGATGCTTGAGGACAAACAATCTTTGGGAAGCGAGGACTATCATGTCCCTATTTTTGGGCCTCCCTATTATACAATCGGAGATGACTTTCGGGGCTTGTGTTGGCTAGATCGGAGGAGTGAGATTATGTTACCAATGAGTTCGGAGGGTTTGGAGGAGTTTTATAGGGTCCAACCTAGTCCATTTACCATTATTCATCATCAGGATCACTTCTGCACAGTTCGTTCTTGGTTCCATTGCATTCTGACGATTCCCGTAAATTGGGAGGATTATTGGGCATAATTTAATTAATTTCACTAAGGGTGTCATCTCGATCATATTATTTGAGGGAACATCTTGGTGTAATAGCTCATTGGAACCAGGATGAAGAGTTTTAAATGTTGGCACGATGAAAAGTGACTTCCAGTGCCCAAAAACGTTTTAAAATAAAATAAATCACTTTTTTTAGTAAAAAGACTTAATTAATTAATAAAGTGACAATGACTTTATAAAGTCACTTTAATTAATTAATTGAGCAGGAAAAATGTAATAGTGTCCCAAAAAGGTAAAATGAGCTTAAAAGGGCAAATCAACCTCTCTCTCATTCATTCATGATATTTGCATTTTTGAAAACTTGAGAGTTCTTGACCTTTGTTTCTCTTGGAATGCAAACCCTTGGAGAATAAACGATTTCAGTGGTGAAACCATCCACCCTAGTCGTCCTTGGGGAAGAAATCACTCAGGTTTCTTCTTTGCATTTCATGGTTGTGGTCAGAGGAAGGTTTTACAAGCAGATCAAGAGTTTATGGGGGTTTCAGTCAATCATTGAGGAGGGCGCACTCAATGAAGAATCTGCATGTGTTTCCTTGGAAGTTCGTGCCAATCTAGCAAGGAAGGAAGGGGGCTGAGTTTACCCACAGCTCCTAGTAAAGGGCACAACCACTTAGTGAAGAAGAGCGTGGAAGATTGGACAAACATGAGGTCTGTAGGAGGGCCACTTTCAGTGTAAGGGAGGGTGCACCAGTTGATGAGAGGTCAAGTATCATAACTCTTCTGTTGATGTATATGTAGCTTCGGAATGTATTCATATATGTATATTGTACTCCTATAGAGATGGTATTATTCCTCTATACGGAAGTGTTTGTATTCCTATAGAGATGTTATTATTCCTCTATACGGAAGTGTCGTCATTTATATTGTAAGTGTCGTAACTTATACTTGATGGGTTATTAAACCACCTTGTTGGGGTCGGCCCTCTATAAGTCATGTGGGTCGAAGGGTTATTAGACCACCCTATTGGGGGTCGGCCATGTGGTTCAAAGGGTTATTAGACCACCCTATTGGGTGTCGACCCAGTCAGCATTATGTCATGTGGTTAAGTTAAGGCCAACCTAGTAAAGGTTATTAGGCAAGTCAACTCAAGTATAAATAAAGTGCGGGAGGCACTCTATTTCATCATTCTATTCTCTCTCACTCTCGGGAGAGTGGCGCACTTGTGGAGGAGGAGAAGCTGTTGCTAGGAGATGTCTATCTCTTATGCTTGGGTTGTATCATTGCTCTATCTATCTCTGAGGAAGTTATTGGGGTTTTTCACCTTTATGGTTTTACCCAAGTAAACTCTGTGTCTCTTGTGTGCTTGCATTATTGTGTCCATGATTGATATGCTGTAGATATGTTGTACATGTTGTTCTCTCAGTTAATATCCTAGATCAGATTGAAGTAAATTCTGAAAAATGAACATGGTATCAGAGCTAGCCTGAATGAAGGCATGGTATGGCATGTATGACACTTGTTGCACTTGCGATGCTAGGACTTGATATAGCAAAAACCAGTCATCGTAGCACTTTCGCTATAAATAATTTCGGCGAGGTTTCAGGGTCTGAAAATCGTACAGGACAAAGCTAAGACCCCCATGTACCTTGTGTCCAAAGGACAATCTCTAATTCGTTGTACTTTGTGATTTATGATCTGTACAATATAGGGTTTCTGCCTCTTCCAGATCTCAGTCATAAACAAGTGACCTTGGCAAAAAGGTCATAACTTGGGCTAGGAAGCTCCAAATGAAATTTCGTAAAATGTGACAGGTAGTACACGGACTGTAATTTCTCAAGTAACTTTTTCAGAGGCCAAAACTGAACCAGTGACACGTGGCACGTCGTACAAGTTCGCTCTCCTGTTTTATCCCATAAACAGGTCACGTTGCGACACTTGGCATAACTCTCTCTCTTAGAATCCATTTGAGGTCAAACCTGTGGGGTTGGAAAGATGACAGGTTGGGCTATCACAGGAAAAAATTTCAGACCCTGTGGGTCGAAAAGTTCGGAGTTACACCAGAAACAATCAGGTACATATTTCTGTCAAAACATAATTATTTTTTAGCACCTTCATTCATGGCTTCCGAAATTTAGGGTTTCGGAGAAAGTTGGAATTTTTGTAATCGGAGACTACGGCTGAATGCTACTCATCAAAATCGAAATTTAGAGACCAAGATCAGAATATTTGGTTGGGCAGAAGGTCGGGCTTGATCAGACCCTAGTTCGGGACTTTGATTGGAAAAGTGGAAAATTAGTGCTTCTGTAAAAATCGAAAATTTTGAAATCTGTGACCACAGCTGGAAGCTCCTCAGAAAACTAGAAGCTTAGAGCTTTGGATCGAACCTTTTGATTCGGCAGAAGGGTGGGCTTTATCAAACCCTAGTTCGAGGACATGTCTTGTGAATCCGAAAGTTTCAAAGGCAAATTTGAGGGGTGAAACTTTGCAGTTTTCAAATTCTGAGTATACCAGCTTGATCAGCTCATCAAGGCGCATATTTCTATCCTTTTGGAAGTTTGAAATTCAAAGTTTGAATTTTTAAGGTTTCTCTGACAAACCCTAATCCAGTTCCTGCAAATCAAGTGGATTGGGTTAATCCTAGAAGAGAATGGATTGGTCACCTGCATAAGTGAAGAAGTTCCTGTTTCAGATGGAGATGAGGCTAAGGCCTTACATAAGAAGATTACAAGCAATCTCCACAGGTATGACTTATCCAAATATGTTTCAAGATTTGTTCATGATTAAGTTTATGGTATGTTTGTCTTCATGTTATTACGGTTAGTACAATCTTGATTAAATTTAGACTTATCGTATCACCTTAATAAAATTATGAATGCATGATAGAAGATATTCATTGATTAGGGTGTTGACACTTATGATTGTACTAATGCATTATGGTGTTGTATGAGGTTTATGTTGTCCGCTAACATGAAAGGTACACCAAGAAAGACAAATCATGTTCTAATTCAAGAACATATGATCATGATGACATGAAGACAAAGATTCATCCATTGTCATGGATCACTTAGAAGATCTACTTATGAGGTATGTATAACTTGGTTCTATAATGGTTAACCTATGAGATATGCAGGTTACTAGCACAAGTCATTGAAGAGAACAAGAAGACATCATGTGGGTATGTTAGACATAACTAGCTAACATACCAATCCAGGTATGTTTTTCCTATATCAAGTTAGAATCCTACCTTGTGGTAGGATCCCTTATATAAGTATACTTGGTATGATTGGTTATGTTTATTCATAAAGTTAGAAATGTAAGTAATCAAGGGTTTATGCATTTTATGTCTCTTATCTTGATTGATGATTTAACTAACCAGAAGAGTCCTATGATCAAATAAGAATATGCATGAATAAAAGAAGACTTCCCTGAAACCTTGAATACTAATGTTTATTATCTGTGTTTGAAATGATCATGACTATACATGTTTAAGATTATTGTCGTTTGATAGTATTAAGATTATACTAATGAATGTGTGATTATGTATGAGACCTCGAGGATAACACAATGATGATACTAATAAGCATGCAGAGTGAAGGATATAAGTTCAAGGACAAGTAATCTAGGAAGCAAAGATCAAGAGGGAGCACACTCCAGTTGTTCTTGCAAGGAAGCAAAGATCAAGAAGGAGCACACTTCAGTAGTTTCTGCAAGGATGCAGATATTCAGAGGGAGTTGACCACTTCTCACAATCCACATCAGAATGGAGTTGCAGAAAAGAAGCAAAGACTGAGAGGGAGTCAACCCAACAAACAAACAAAGATAAGTATTTGAATTATCATTCCTTGCATATTTTATTGTTTAAATAATATTGTTCAATAATGTATATACTCATGTTCCTAGAATTAGGTTGTGTATTATGCATATTAGAATAGTTGCATTAATGAACAGTATACTACTAATATACATGGGTAAGTGGCCTATGGCACTGTACAACATTCCATTGCTACTTATCTAGAATGAAACCTCTTTGCTAACATGTTGGGAGTTGTGCACACTCTTAACAATGTTCCGGTAGAGATTGGAAGGCATCTAGAAAGTTACGGGATATGGATAAATGTTGTATTGAAGCATTGGCTAAGATAATTGCATGACTGTATGACATATTTCTTTATGTGTAAGAATTTGTTCTGAAAACTATGAGATGTTTTCTAATCATGCAATTTAACTTGTTGTGTAGGAAAGATCGTATACCATCACCTACAAAAGAAGGACTACAACATTTGTTCAGCAACAAAGTTATCTATTGAAAACATTGAAGATATTGAAGTTCCCAGGATCTGGGAAGAATGCCATGATCGAGGAGTACCAGTCGATCATGAAGATGTTTGGGATGCAGTCCCAAGACCTAAAGGGGAGTCTGTAGTGACTTCCAAGAGGATCTACAAGATCAAGCATGCTGCAGGTGGTAGCATAGAGACTTTTTCTCCTGTAGCCAGATACACTTCCATTAGATCAGTACTTGCTCTGGCTGCAGTGATGAACGGGAAGATACATCATATGGATTTCAAGACAACTTTCTTGAATGGTGTAGTTGAAGAAGAAGTGTATGTGGAGCAGCCACTTGGTTCTGAGACACATGACAGGGAGTCATATATGTGCAGAACTTAGGATAGACAGCTTTCTATCCAGTTTGGGCTTTACCAAGAGTAAAGCGGATTCCAACCTTTACTACAAGGTTGAGGAAGGCAATCCAGTGATACTACTTTTGTATATGGATGACCTGTTTATTACAAGTGAAGATAGATTGATTGCCGACACACAGCAGAAGCTTGCTGCCGAGTTCGAGATGAAGAACTTGTGGATGATGCACTATTTTCTAGGTATGGAGGTGTGGCAGAGTGCAGATGGAATCTTCCTTGAACAAGGGAAGTATGCAGTAGAGATCCTAAAGAGGTTCGGGATGATGGACCGCAAGGCCATGGCCACACCTATGGCATCAAACCTGAAGCTTCTGTGTGATGCTTCATCTGAGCCGGTTGATATCACTATGTATCGTCAAATGATTGGGTCCTTGATGTACTTGACGAACACGAGACCAGATATTTGCTTTGCGGTGAACACATTGAGCCAGTTCCTGACGGATCCAAGGAGTGTTCGCCTGGTTGCTGTAAAGCATATTCTGAGGTACCTGAAGGGTACAGTTGATTATGGGCTCAAGTATGATGCGAATCGAAAGTTTAACCTGCAGGGTTATGTTGATTCGGATTGGGCAGGCACTGCTGCAGATAGGAAGAGCACATCTAGGTGTTGCTTCAGTATGGGATCAGGTGTGATCTCTTGGTTTAGCAGGAAGCAGTCTTGCGTAGCACTGAGTACAACCGAGGCTGAGTATGTTGCAACATGTTTGGCTAGTTGTGAGGCAGTATGGCTCCGGAAGCTATTGTCTGAGTTATTTGATCTCCCGCTGGAGGCTACTGGTATCTTTTGTGACAACCAGAGTTGTGTGAAGCTGTCTGGGAACCCGGTGTTCCACGACAGGTCGAAACACATTGAGATCAAATATCACTATATCAGGGATATGGTGCAGAGAGGAGCAGTGACGCTCCTGTACGTTGCGACGGATGAGCAGATTGCAGATGTGCTGACGAAGCCACTAGCCAGAGTGAAGTTCGAGTACTTCAGAGAGAGGCTTGGCGTTCTTCAGATCGACAACACTTCGAGGAAGAAGTGATGGACACATTTGCTGAAGCCATTCCAAGCATGGTGGAAGGAGGACCCTTCACATGGCTATGAATGTAAGCGTTGGATGATGAGCATTAGGATGATGTTCTAGTTTCTGCTCTATATGATCAATTGGATCATTTATATGTATGTATGTACGCATCATGTTGGATGCTGGATATGATCAGTTGGATCATTTATATGTATGTATGTACGCATCATGTCAATGCTGGATATGATCAGTTGGTTCATTTATATGTATGTATGTACGCATCATGTTGATGCTGGATATGATCAGGTAGATCATGTATTTGTATATGTATCAGGTGGATACTTGTATGATCAGTGTGATCATGTACTTATGTATGTATCAGGTGGATACTTGTATGATCAGTATGATCATGTACTTATGTATATCAGATGGATGCATTGTATGATCAGGTGGATCATGTATGATATGTATCAGGTAGATACTGTGTATGCATCAGATGGATATATTGTTTGATCAGGGTGATCACAGATGACAAGCTTCGGGATGTGATCCAGATGATATGCATCAGGTTGATGCTATGATGATCAAGATGATCACAGATGACGAGCTTCAGGATGTTGCTCCAGATGATATGCATCAGGTTGATGTTATGATGATGATCAGGTTGATCATGTGATGATGTACATCAGGACGATGTATGGTGAGTATCGGTTTGATACTCTGTGGCCGTGGACAGGTTGTGCAGGTAGCATAGAAAATATCCTGGGAGATCCTATAGTCTGCGCTAGGATGCTCTTTCGAGGTTTTGCTACAGGTAGCATAGAAAAGATCCTTTAAAAACCGGACAGGTAGAGCAGTGTGCTCGTAACATCCTGGGTTGCTCTATCGAGATCCTATAGTCTGCGCTAGGATGCTCTAAGTAGGTTTTGCTACAGTTTCGCATAGAAAAGATCCTTTAAAAACCGGACAGGTAGAGCAGTGTGCTCGTAACATCCTGGGTTGCTCTATCGAGATCCTATAGTCTGCGCTAGGATGCTCTGAGTAGGTTTTGCGAAAGTTCACATAAAAAAGATCCTTTAAAATTCGGACAGGTAGAGCGGTGTGCTCGTAACATCCTGGGATGCTCTATCGAGATCCAGACAGGTAGAGCTTTGTGCTCGTAACATCCTGGGATGCTTTGAGTAGGTTTTGTGAAGGTCAACATGTAAAAGAACCTATAGTCTGCGCTAGGTTTTGTTGACGCACGTAATCAGTCTTGGGATCCACAGTATGGCCATTGATGATGAAGACCTGCAGGTGGTGGGCCTACATCCAGTATGAAAAAGGACTGGCTCTGTAGAACTTCCTATGACGAGTAGATTCAGAGATTGATGGAGATAGCAGCAGCAGTGACGATGACGATTATCCAGTGACGATGATCCAGAGAAGATGACTTGTGCTAGAAGACCTGTGTCGAGAAATACCTTCCTAGTTAAGAGGGAGTATTGATGTATATGTAACTTCGGAATGTATTTCATATATGTATATTGTACTCCTATAGAGATGGTATTATTCCTCTATACGGAAGTGTTTGTATTCCTATAGAGATGTTATTATTCCTCTATACGGAAGTGTCGTCATTTATATTGTAAGTGTCGTCATTTATATTGTAAGTGTCGTAACTTATACTTGATGGGTTATTAGACCACCTTGTTGGGGTCGGCCCTGTATAAGTCATGTGGGTCGAAGGGTTATTAGACCACCCTATTGGGGGTCGACCATGTGGGTCAAAGGGTTATTAGACCACCCTATTGGGTGTCGACCCAATCAGCATTATGTTATGTGGTTAAGTTAAGGCCGACCTAGTAAAGGTTATTAGGCAAGTCAACTCAAGTATAAATAAAGTGCGGGAGGCACTCTATTTCATCATTATATTCTCTCTCAAACTCTCGGGAGAGTGGCGCACTTGTGGAGGAGGAGAAGCTGCTGCTAGGAGATGTCTATCTCTTATGCTTGGGTTGTATCGTTGCTTTATCTATCTCTGAGGAAGTTATTGGGGTTTTTCACCTTTATGGTTTTCCCCAAGTAAACTCTGTGTCTCTTGTGTGCTTGCATTATTGTGTCCATGATTGATATGCTGTACATGTTGTTCTCTCAGTTAATATCCTAGATCAGATTGAAGTAAATTCTGAAAAATTAACATCTTCATTGTGTTTATTACCTATGGTATCTCTCATTCAGATCTGAGTCTGAACAGATGAGTGCCATCAGCAAGACATTACTAAGATTGTAAGAAGGGGATTCTCCTATTTGTAGAGGGTGCATTTTCCCCACAAGTCATGGTACCAACTGGGAAGAAATTACAGCAGTGTAGAATCCGAGTTATTGGGTGTGAAAACCTTGGTTGTTGCTACTGGGTGCACTAGTGAGCATTTTACCATCAGTTGAGATCATATACTTCAGTTCAGGCAAGGAGGAGATCTTCTACAACAAAGAAATTGAGGTCTGCTAGCACACTGTCACCTACAGGAGGGTCAACTCCAACACTGGTATATTTCTCTTAAGACTATCTACAATTTTCCTATGTAAAAGGTAGCTACAACTCCATAAAAAGGCTTGTAAGTTGCCTCTATTCACATGTTAGAGTTTGTAATTACATCAGCTCCTTTAAAAGTTTGTTACTACTGGTTATATAAAGACTGCTCATTATAGTTGCCCCATTTGCATATATCTGAAAATTGTTATGTGATAGTGGTGTGGTATTTTTGTTAATCTGAATACACAGACATGCATGTTAAAGAAACTCAACTTCGAATATAAATCAATCAAACCAGCATTAACACCTACAGGATCCATTAGACCAGTGTTACGTGGTACCCGTACCAGCGCACCTTCAGATGTGTCCCCAAGGAGAGTGGGTCAGTTTTTTTCAGACCAGGAGGGTTGTTATCTAGCATTTTCTGGGTGGAGGTTATGGCCAGACCTTTTGGTCCTTCTCTTAGGAGTACTATGGCTTAGTGGCTTTGTTGACTGCCTCATTAAATGGCTTGAAGCCCTGAGGTTGGTGTCTGGGACTCCTAGGGGTGGGTCACTGGGTCACATGACCCCCCCACCTGTTTCATTACTTCAGTGACATTTCTCTCAGCTCTGAGGCCTTTGCCTCTCTTCCAAGTCACCACAGACACCCTCCTGGTCCCTCTGCATCATAGCGCTCTCTCTCCTTGGGCCTCTTCAAAGGATGACGTCATCATCCTCACCAAGCTGTACTGCCTCTTCTGGGGGGGCGTTGAGGGATTATCGGCACTGTTGGGGTTAAATGGGGCATGACACCCCCCTGCCTACTCCAACCTTTAGTTTGGAGTATTTTCCTCATTTTCAATCATTTTAATCACTTTTGGGTAAACTCTGGGGAAAATGCCCCAAGTTACCCACACATATGATTATTTTATATTATTTTATGTTATAATTTTAAGTTGACATATTATAATTTTAAATTTATATTTTAAGGCATGTAGGTTTGGTTATTTTTTTTTAAAGTGAGTGTCAGATCATATAAATACAATCTCCTCACTTCATTTTTACACACAACTTATGGAATAAAATTCATTATGCTACTCTTTTACCCTAGAAGGGCCTTATGAAGTGATGCGCACCTCTTGGAGGGATGATTTTTCTTGCTCTTGGATGAAGTTGGATGTTTTCATTGTCTTGCTAATGCTTTGTGGAGAATAGAATGGTTGGAATAACTCATGTTCAAGTAAGTCTTCTACATTTATAAGGTTGCTTGGTGAATGGTAGGTAAATCTTGCATCTTGAATGATTAGATAGTAGCCCTAGGGCTGCATTCTCTTTGACAATGGTCATTTATCTACTTTTCTATCCCTTAGCATAGTAGAAACGCTCCCAAGAGGAGGTTTTTACAAAGTTTAGCATTGGAGCTCCAACTTTGCCCTAGTTTAGGCTCTTGAAACCAATCCTAGAAGTTGTTTCAAGAAGCCCTAACCTAGTTGACATGAGAATTACCTCCAAGAGGAAGGTTGGTCACCGTCCTCTAAGGCTAGGGTTTGGGGGTAACATCCATTAAAACCCTAAGTTGGTCTATCTTTTCTACATCAAACCCTAGTTTGTACTTTTGTAAATATTATTTTTAGGTTATTTTTTGTATTTTGCTTTTGTAATTAGGTCTGCAATTTTATGTTAAAAAACCCTAGAAAATCAACAACAACAAAAAATTTGGCCTTCCTAAAATTTCGGCCTCTCCGACAATTTCTCCCTGCCTTCTTTAGCCCTAAAAACCCTAGGGCGAAATTTTAGGAGCCCTAAAATCTTAAAAAATCAAAATTCCTAAAAAACCTTAAATAAATTATAAAACCCTAAACAGTCCCAAATCTGCCCTAAAAGCCCTAGTGGCCTCCTCTTCCTCCTCCTTCCTTCCTTTTTCCTCCTCACCATCCCCTTTTACCTTCTCCCTCACCCTCACCCTTGTTTCCTACACCCTCGATCTTCCCTTTGGGAGCCTCCCCAACCCTCGGTTCCCCTCCTAGGACGCTCGGCCTTGTCCACAAAAACTCCTCCTTGGCTCAGCCTCCATTCACTGCCCAAAATGAAGGCTGAAAACAGCTTGTAACAGCCCTCCACTCCTGCTGTCCTAGGTCTGCAATAAAATTGCAGGCTATACATTTTGACAGTCTCCTACCTTGTCTTCACACCTACACATGCAAGCCACAAAAAGGGGTTAGATATTGACTTATTTTGCAAATATTTGTGGACTGTCCTACCTAATTAGAGAGGTCTGAAATTGCATTAAAAAGGTCTGAAATTATTCCTTTACAGTCTGAAATAGTATTACTTAATTGATATAAACTATAAAGTGGTTGTAATCTGAATTCATATTGTTTACATCATTTCACTTAGTCCAAGGTATATTTCTGTTGTTATAAACTTCTACTGAAATCAATCCCATACTGCAGTTAATATTACCATACACGGTCTGAAAATTACTCTTAATTGGATGCCATATAAGTGGTTGAGTATATTGGAAAGCTACATTGGAAACATTTGCTACCTACATTACACTTAGGTTACTGTTCTTGCACACAGCTGTTTGGATTGTCTTCATAATGACATATTGTGTTAATTGTGGTATTACATCAACTTGTCATTGAAAGATACTACTGCTGTCATATGTTGATGTTATGGTACATGATCTCTAATATGCTTGGATATTATTGAAAGTCAATTTTGTATATCTCGGAGTGCATATACTAAATTGCTATATCTATTCTTAGCATCTACAAACACCTTCTAAACCTATAGTATGTCTTCTTCATCCATATGATTCCATTGATCGAAGGCACTGGTCTCTAATTTGGTTGTCTATGAGGCATTGTTGTTTTTGTCAGAAGTGTTTGCAGATCATTGAAGGGCTCTCCCCTTGGAGGTTCCGACTCTCCGAAATAGTTTTGGAGGGGTAACTAAGGTGACAGTGGTCACTTGCTCCATACTTTGTTCATTGGATACTAGCCCTGTTAGTTCATCCAGTAACAACCAGTATTCAAATTATTGTCAACAAAGTGTTTGACGGAGGTAGTGAGCCAAATAACTCTAAAGTGTCTGCAAATCAGTAAGGGGAACTATTCAGGGACTCGGCATCAGTGTGGGACAAGTGTTTGACAGTAGCCCTGACAAAGTTATTTAAATTTTGAAGTAGGGAGGAAAAATTTAACTCAAATTTAAACCAGGACCATTACATTGGTATCAGAGCTGTGCATCCTGCCAGCCTGAGGTGTTATCAGTGACAGGTACTTTCAGATTGCTTGTTGAGTAACCAGTACTCATTAATTTCAGTCTCAGCAGTTTCTCATTGGAAAAGATGAAGTCTAATCAAGAACTCATGGCGAAAATTTTGCAAGCCTTACAGGGATATCAGAAGAATCTAACATCATTGTTAGAGCATCCGGAGTTGTTGGAGCCTCACGTATCAGTGAGGAAGGAAGAAGAGGGATTCCAATCTGAAGTGGTTTGTGGTCTGAATGCCTCATCTCATGAGGGCAGGTTGACAGAACCCCAGGATGACTTCTTGGAAGTGCATGCATCTACTCATGTTGAGGATGTGTGCAATGAAGTTGACAAAACCCCAACCTTCTATCCACCATTAGAGCTGTCCTACGAGGCCAATGACACCAGCACACATGAGGAAAACAAACTAGAAAAATTGCTTGAGGAGGAATATTGTTCCCATGAGTCCCATCATTTCACAGGGCAATTGAAGGTAAGTGAAGACCAAATCATGGCAGCCATGAAACATTTTGATGATACACATGCATTGGTGGTAGATTGTTGTTGGGGAGCTCCAAGGACATGTGATAGTTTGAGAGGAGAACCTTCCCTTGCAAATTTTCAGGCACTTAGAGAAGCAGTGGTAGTAATGAAAGCTAACTACCTTCACCTACTTTTTGATAAAGATCATCTTCTCATGCTTGCTGAGATATACCATGGTCCGCTACAAGAGAAAGGAGAGGAAGTAGACAAGCTCACTCATGAACTTGAGATCACCCAGGATTCCCTGAAGAGCACACAAAAGGCCCTTCAAGAATCAAAGATGCAGGTTGACTAGCTCCGTGTGGAGTTGAGTTGGTTACACCCTTCATTGTGCACAGTGGACAATCAATCGTATATGGCAGCCTTGATGCAGGAGAAGGTTGGTGGCACTTATGATTCAATGGAGGAACCTCATGTGAGGGTTGAGCATGAGGGGCATTCAAATTTGTAGGCATTGGCGGAGAAATATGACCCCGAGGTATTTGATTTTGCACATATTTTGCATCATAGGTATCATGAGCCACCTCTTTTCGAGAGCCCCATTGAAGGCTCAAGTCAGAACCACAAGTGACATAGTGGAACTTGAGCATATACCTTGTGGACCAGCCAACAAGGAAGCGTGTGCATCCATGGATTGTGGGGACAGGTATATTAAAGATGGGGACACATCCATCCGATATCCAGGTTCAGTTGACACTAGTGGAGTGATTGATACAGTTGTACATACAGAACATAGGATGATATGGGATGGTCCAATAGTATGCAACGAGTGGTATACAGTGGTACACAGTAGTGTGCAGGGGTATGCAGTGGTATGCAAGTTGTATAGTGGCACACAATGGTATACATTGTGTAATGTCCTCTTATGCTTAAGCAGAGAGGACCATCCTACTAACCTATTTGATTCCCATAGGTTCGAGCGGGCACTAACATTCATGGAATTAACTGAGGATTGATGCCATATACACCTTAAGAATATATCAAGTGAACCAATTAGAATATCCCAAGTGAACCAATTAGAAAATATCAAACTCAACCAAGGCTTTTGGTAAATGATTCTCGCCCAACTCAAGTAACTAGAACCTTTAGGAAACCCAAGCCATCCCCTTTTGATTTTTCAGACATATATGGGCAACCTCATCTTCTGCCAAATGGATACATCAGGGGGTTGCCTCATTTTGATAGAAGTAATGGAGCATCTATTGAAAGTCATTTGGATGCCCTCTGGGACCATATGGAATTTCTAGGTGTTGATGGTGAGGATGTCTATATGCGAGCCCTTGGTGCTTCCCTAGAAGGGGATGCCCGACTATGGTTTGATCATTTAGCCCCAAGATCCATCACTGGGTATGACATGTTCATGGATTTGTTAATAAATGAGTGGGGAGAAAACATTAATGAGCCTATGGAAGAACAGTCAGACATTGAGTGTCTTGATGAATATCAACTTGACGAAGATAATCAAGATACCGATAATGAATTAATTAATGATTGTCCTTATCAAATTGATTTCTCTTCTCCTGAGCCAATTGATTCTCACAAGAAGGTAATGTATGACAGTGAGCAAATTTCAATTCCTCGGGATTATTGCCTTAATATTGATATAAGAGGAGAACTTATGAAAATCTTGTCATCATTACCTGAAGAAGTCTCAAATGAAGAGGATGATTCCAATGATTTCCATCAGGAAGCATCCATGGTTGAATCTTCCATTACTGAATCCTTTGAAAATACTCTTGAGATTCCTTTTCACAATCCTTATGTAATTAATGACATTTATGATCATGATATTGAAGAAGAAGAAAATAGGGACGTACCCACCCATCCATCCAAGGCAAGGGAGGGAACATGATGCCAATCTCTGAGGCTTTCACATAATCTCAGCCCATTCATTAGAATCATATGAATAAATCATTTGTGTGCAGATGTAAAACAAATCAATTATGCACAGCGGAATTAAACTATCCACACACATTACTCATGCATACAACATATCTACAGTCATCAAATTAATACAATGCAAAAATAAATACATAGACAGAAAAACACTTATCTCCATTTTGCAATTGTCCCAAACAACTAGCTATGTCGCTGCAACGTTCCACCCAACCATAGGCCAGTTGTGTTCATCAATCTCTCAACACAACTGCCACCCCCCGAGCTAGGCATGATTCCTACAAGGAAAAAGGGGACATTCAGCTCATACGCAGCCAATTAAGCAATTCATTTGAGCCAAGCCAGTCCATAGCTGGGTTTATCAGGCTACATCAGAACCCTGGATGCTTGCACTCAAGCTCAAGCCAAAACAATGGAGACCCATAACCCATACCCCAACATACTCTTTTCTCACATAGCAAGCACAATCATTGGGCAGGGATACACATTTAACAATGGGATTTACAACAGGATGGTCATGGGTTTTCCCCAATTTTCCCCAATTCGTTTCCAGCCAAAAACGGATTATGGGATGGGGAGAAACAATCACAAGGAGGAAAACAATTTCTTCCCCAACTAACTAAGCATTCAGCAGCCAAACGATCTCTACGGAACCCCAATTCCATTCCCCTTCTTCCCCACTAGTATACAACACAAAAACGCCCTTCTCCCAGCTAAGAATGAAGGAAAACACAGGAAAACATGGCTGGAAAATGCCCAGTTAGCTCCAAACTCGTGAGGGAGAGCAACTGGCTGATGGATAATGGCTTGGGGAGCAATTCATGGCTCTTTTCTTGCCCAAGAATCAAAACTCGATTTCCCATGCAGGGTGGCTTGCCCATACCCGAAATTGGACAGCCATACTCTCATTCCCCAAGGCATCAACTACCTCAACCAACTCTTGGGAGAAATCAATGATTGGGTACAAAAGTCAACATGGGTAGTTGAGGGTTTGATGGGTTCTCTCATTGACACTTGGCTTGACTTGATTGGCTCCAAGGGTTTGAATGTTTTCCCTCCCAATTCCTTGTAAAATCATGCCCCCATCTCTTCTTGCATTGCATAGCTAGTTGTGGGTATTTTATTAAATGCATATTTACATGATATTTACAATTCCATTGTGTCGGGCTAGCACGTAAACCATATGCATCAATAAATCGATGGCGGGGCCTTGGCATTGAGCTCCTCAACACGATTATATAACAAGATTACATCATTTACAATTTTAATGTGATAGGGTCAAGATGGGGACGTGACAGGGACAATAACCAAATTTCTTCTGAAACGAATTCATCTGATCATTGCGTTTTTAGAGATCAAATTTATGAAAATGATCAAGTGGTTGTTGATACGATCCCTGATAAATTATCAGCAAATGAATTTAGTGATAAATCAATTAAAGAGAATTTTCATGATGAGGATGGTTTAGTGAGTCAAAATAATCAAGAGATTTCCTTAATAGAATCCTCAAACCAATATCTTACTGATTATGGGAAGCTCAGAAATAATCCTTCACTTAAGCCATCCAATGTTTATATTTTTTCCAATTCAATTTTTTATCAGGATTGCCTTTTTCAATTTTTGGGGTTGGGTGCTCGCAATAAGTTCTTTCCTTTTTGGCAAAATTCAAGGTCAATCAATTTTCAATCCACTCTCCCATCCCAGCTTTTCGAATCTTCTTTGGGTTTGTGGTCTGATCAATCTTTGATTTTTGAAATTTTCATGAGTGGAGGTAAAGCACTTCATTTCCTTTCCCAATCACCTTTGATGAATAACATTTTTCATTTTTCCAATCATTTTCATTGGTGGCTGGAAAAGTTATATAAAGATCAATTTCATCGTTTCTCCATTTTTTAGCAACAAGTGGGGCTAATCTCGATCTTAATTTTATTTCACAATTTATCCGTGCTTGGTTTGTACATCATTCCTGGAGTAGTCATAATTGAGTGTCCTAGTCAGGTAGATGAGGAAAGTAGTTTGAAACAAGGGGAGTTGAATTTGCTATCGCATCTTTTCCCTTTGCACATGTTGAACAATAACTTGCATAATTTTTATGATCCGATTAATATTTTGATGGAGGATGTTTACATCAATTAAACTCCCCATTGGCATGTTTTCATTTTGCGCCATTCCAATGCTCTCTCAAATTTTGAACAAGTCAGGAATGTATTGATTTTAAATTCGTTAAACTTTAATCTAATCCTGATTTATTTTGTTAAAAAACATCAAAGAAGAATCATTAGTCAAATTGATGAATGGTTGCACTGGATTTATGCTTTTACTTAGTATTTTGCTTGCCTGCTAGGTTAGAGTAGGTAGGATTTGAATAAGCTCACTTGAGCAGTAGTTAGTTTTTCAGCCATTGAGTCTGGTACCTTTTGTCTTTTCCTAAGCTCACTTTTGAAGCTCTTAGCGTAGTCTTGAGTACTTGCCATTTGCTTTTCCTGCAAATCATGATATGGTGCAGAAAGGTGCGGTCGAGTTACAGTATGTTCCGACAGATGACTAGACTGCAGATGTTCTAACCAAGCCTCTTCCTAGGATAAAGTTGAATACTTTCGTGGAAGACTTGGAGTAGAAGAGAATGTGTCCCTCCTTGAGAGGGAAAGATGACATAGAGATGTTTACCCTAGTTTCACCCAGGTACCTCTACTCGTCCCGGTTCTCATCCAGGTATGGTAGTAATCCCATCAGCAGATGAGACAGACATGTAGTAGATGGCCAGGTTCCACCCAGGTACCTCTACTCGTCCAGGTTCTCAGCTAGGTATGGGAGTAATCCCATCGGCAGATGAGATGGACAGGTAGTAGATGGTCGAGTTCCACACAGGTACCTCTACTAGTCCAGGTTCTCATCCAAGTATGGGAGTAATCCCATCGGCAGATGAGACAGACAAGTAGTAGATGGTCGTGTGATGCTTGCACAGGTACCTCTACTCGTTCAAGTTCTCATCCAGGTATGGGAGTATCCCATCGGCAGATGAGTTGAACAGGTAGTAGATGGTGAATGAGAGGAAATCTGCGGAAGATTTTTAAAATCAACAGTTTCAAACCTCTTAAGCAGGTTCATCCTCGGAGAAGCAAATCTCACTCTCTAAAAGTAAAGACATTAATAAAGTCTTCCGCAACATAAAAAACAAATACAAAAACAAAAACAAAATCAATAAAAAAGAATTTGATTTAACCCGCCCTAGAATTACTCTCCCATATATACATGGCACCACTAACAAAATTGCAAGTGTTCTAAAAAAGAATAACATTATGGTGTCGTTTACTCCTCCAAATTCCGTGAGAAACATGCTTGACAAAGCCAAGGACCCCATCGACCCCAAAAACCAAAAAGGTGTATACAAAACACCTTGCTCATGTGATGAAGCCTACATAGGCGAAACAGGTAGATCAATCGCAATTAGATTAAAGGAACATAGCGCAGACCTACGACATGAAAGAGTAAAAAACTCAGCCCTGGCCGAACACGCTCACAACACAAAGCATCATATTTGTTTAGAAGACTCTAAGGTCTTAGCCATCGTTCCTCGATATTACAGAAGAAAAACTCGCGAAGCCATAGAAATCGAGAAATGTCGAAAGAATTTGAACCGAGATGATGGCTTCAAACTAAAAGATGCATGGAAACCTGTGATTCATAAACTTAAAACAAGTTAAACGAATAAGTCTAACCAAACATATACATTTAAAAACAATTAAAAGCTACTTAATTTATTTTTACCTAAAATTAAGAATTTTAAATAACAAACACTCACTTAAAAACATACTTTAATTATTATTCCCAAAACACTACACTAAATTTCCATCACCCGTGGAGCCATAGTTGATCATACATCTTCATCATTCTTTATTGATAATCACCAAAGATTTTTATCTTAGAGCATATACATTTATCTATTAGATCATTATCAATAAACCATTTGAATAATCATCAAAGATTTTTATCTTAGAACATATATATTTATCTAATGGTTCATTACATTTCATAATATACAAGATAAGAAAGTTATTACATTAACCTTTCTCTATAGTAATATTATTGCTAATTGTTTATTCAATAGATTAAAATTACAACATAATCTACAAATAAATGTACCATTAAATCTTGAAAGGTCTTAAGCTAATTTGGTAGATCATGTTGTAATTTT
Organism: Larix kaempferi; assembly: GCA_027924585.1. Lineage (NCBI taxonomy): Eukaryota > Viridiplantae > Streptophyta > Pinopsida > Pinales > Pinaceae > Larix > Larix kaempferi. The sequence goes on from BSBM01000504.1 coordinate 4,710,873, forward strand.
CTCAATAATAATAAATTATAAAATAGATAGCATGTTGTGTTCATAACTATATTAAATATGATGATTATATTATATTTTAATAAGGTTAAAATTCATTAATTATGTCATTTTTAATAAATCAAAACTTTTAAAAAAAAATTATTAAAAAATATTTTTAAAAAAATTTATTATAAAATACTTTAAAATAACTATTACATAACACAATAGATAAAAAAAAACAAAAAAACTTTAGTAAGTTCAATAATAATTAATCTATCTAAAAATAAATTCCACTTAGGTTAAAAAACAAATTAATAATTCTCTTTAAGAATTAAAAGATTTTAAAACAAATTAACCGACTTGTCCCAAACCCTAACCCTAAAAAAACTAAATAAACAAACATAACAATATTTATTCTTCACCTCCCCGTGCTAAAGAAGAGAGTGAGATTTGCTTCTCCTGAGGATCAACTTGCTTAAGAGGTTTGAAACTGTCGATTTTAAAAATCTTCTGATGATTTCCTCTCATTCACTATTTACAAAACTGTGGAGTAATGAACAACCAGGTAGTAGATGGTCGTGCACCTCTGCCCATCCAGGTTCTCATCCAGGTATGGGAGGATCCCATCGGTAGATGAGACAGACAGGTAGCAGATGGTAAAGCTTATCTCTCAAACATCCAGATAGGTGCATTCTCCGAATCACTCTAGGATAGAGTGAGGAGATCTCCCGGACATACAGATAGGATGGAGAGGCCACTGCATTCCCCAGATCACTCTAGGATAGAGTGAGGAGATCTCTCGGACATCCATATAGGATGGAGAATCCATTGCATTCTCCAAATCACTCTAGGATAGAGTGAGGATATCTCTTGGACATCCAGATAGGATGGAGAGGCCACTGCATTCTCCGGATCACTCTAGGATAGAGTGAGGAGATCTCTCGGACATCCTGATAGGATGGAGAGGCCAGCGCACACTCCCGGACACTCGCTAGAGTGGGGATATCTCTCGAACATCATGGGATATGATGGAGAGATTTGGTGCATTCTCCATATCACTCTAAAAAGAGTGAGATCTCTTAGACATCTTGGGACGGGATGGAGAGGTTGGTGCACACTGGCGCACACTGGTACTCTTTGACTCATTGGTTGAGTTGGTGCATGTTCCCCGAAGGACTGGGTTGAGCTAAGGCACGTTGTTCTTGTGCATGTTCCCCGAAGGACTGGGTTGAGTTGAGGCACGTTGTTCTTGTGCATGTTCCCCGATGGAGTGGGTTGAGCTAAGTTACATTGTCCTTGTGCATGTTCCCCGAAGGACTGGGTTGAGTTGAGGCACGGTGTTCTTGTGCATGTTCCCCGAAGGACTGGGTTGAGCTGAGGCACGTTGTTCTTGTGCATGTTCCCCGATGGACTGGGTTGAGCTAAGGCACATTGTCCTTGTGCATGTTCCCCGAAGGACTGGGTTGAGTTAAGGCACATTGTATTGACTCTCCAATGGACTGTGTAGAGTTGTGGAGCTAGTGCATGTTCTCCGATGGACTGGATTGAGCTGATGCACGAAGATTGATTTGTTGACACTTCTCGACGGACTGAGATTGTGTTGGAAGACCTTCCTTATGATATAGAGAGGTTAGAGATAACTGTGATGTACGAATGATATCCAGATATGTTCCAGTATGATAATACTAATGATGCCTCCCTAGCTAAGAGGGAGTGTTGGAGTAGTAGCTGCATGAGGCTTCACCTCATAGGTTGACCCAAGAAAGAATAAAATTAGAATACCTTCCTTGTTGAGAGGGAGTGTTGGAATAGTGCAACTTCGGAACCTATTCTTATTATATTATTTTTGTACCTCCTACGAGAGAAGATATTGATGTATTTGATCGTGTAAACCCTTGAAAGAATTAATGTAAACCTTGGGGTGAAAAACACACAAATAAAATTATCTTTAAATGTTATTTATCTTTCCCCAAGACAAGTCGGCCCTGTCAGTTAGACAGGTCGGCCCAGTGGGTAAAATGCCCCAAAACAGTGGGCAGTCTACCCACTGGGCCGACCTGTCCCAGTGGGTAAACTGCCCCAAAACAGTGGGAAATCTACCCCAAAAAATGGGAAGAACTGCCCCAGTTAGGGCAAGTCGGGTCGGCCCAGTAAGGGAAAAAGTTACTTTTTGATGTGTATAAATAGAGAGTTCGACCTCTCATTTGGTGATTCACTTAAGACAAGTTCGCACTAGTCAAGAGAGGTTCACTACTGCAGCTAGGAGACTATTTTTGGGGGGTTCTCCACTATTGGATAAGTTTCTCTCTTATTTTTCTTGGGTTTTCGCTACTACTATCTGGATGTACATCATTCTCTATTGGAAGGTGTGAGCTCGAGGGAGACAAATAGCTTTGTCTATGGTTGGGAGATGATTGTTCTTATCATCATGGTTAAACGAACTCCACGCTCATTTTGTTTCTGTGCTTTGCCATTCTTTTAGTGATCCTGGTTATGCTGCTATAAATTCTAACACGTTCAACCCAAAAGGATGTCCAATGAAGTTAAGATGCCAAGAAACAAGAAAGTCTTTCCTATCATCCAAGAGAAAAGAAACAAGGACGCTCCAACCAAAGTGAAGGCAAACCATGTTATGATGCTAAACAAGGGTTTGAGAACAAGAGTGCGTAGAACAAGAGTGCGCTAAGAGGAAACCATGACAAGGCATCCACAAGTGAAAACCATCTCCAATAAGCTCAAACACTCCATCAAAATGAGGGTCCAAGACATCAAACAAGTGCTAAAGAGAGAGCACTCCATAGAAGAGTAGACACCAACCGTGAAGCCATCACATCATCGTATAACCTCTGTTAATTTTTTAGTGCAACTGCGAGACCCATTCTCAGAGAGAATGGTACCCTAGTCAGTTAACTAGGGTTCCTGGTCAAGTTAACCAGGTAGAGTAATGAGTAAGACCCTAGAAGGTACCCTAGGGCCCCCAGCTGTGTCCTGGGGTTCTTGGTCAAGGACCAAGCAGATGGATGCCATGGCAAAGTCCCTAGCATGTAGCTAGGGCCCCTATTTGTCTCTAGGGTATTCTGGTCTGGGACCAGACAGTTTCTTGGTCACGAGGACCAAGCAGATCCTGCAGGTTGAGACAGAGACATCCTAGGTCCTGCAGATGGTTGATCAACATTCAGTGTAGGACTGAATGCTCAGCTTGAGGCTGAGGACCATTCTCTGGGAGAATGGAGAACCTGGTCATGGACCAGATGGTTGATCAACATGTCCCAGTCTACGACTGAGGCTCAGCCTTGGGCTGAGAAGCCATTCCTTGAGAATGGAGGCACTTGGTCAGTTACCAAGATTATGATGTATGATGTCCTCTTCTCCTAGGTCTTCGAGATGGATGAGTTGGTTGGTCTTCTCAAGGGACTGGCCACCCCTTGTGGAAGCTACTAACATTTGACCTAAGGAGCAGTTGAGAGGACCACATGATCACATCATCTGTGTGAACCCTTCCTTATACAATGATGATGAACTTTCAGGTTATATGGAACATTTGTACATTTGAGAGAGAGATGACTGGTTGTACCTTTCCACCTTGGGTGATTTACTTTTGGTCCTTGCACCTTGTTGTTTATTAAGTCTTGTGGTACCCTGTCTTTGATTTGTGGTAATTAGGGTCATTGACCCACCTTCTATTTATACCACCTTTGTTGTTTTAGTCTTATGGGTACTAGTCCACTTTATGTGACTCTTTTATTTTTTATTTTATCTCTTATTTATTTTTTATTTTTATTTTTTATTTTTTATTTTTTTATTTTATATTTTATATTTTATATTTTATATCTTATATTTTTATTTTATCTTTATTTTTTAAAGTGACCTTTCCCTAATTTAATGAAATACTATTTTATTATTTTGTATCTTTCCTAAATCTATGGAATCCTAATTTAAAGGATTATTTTAATAATCCTATTATCCTATTTAATGAGGTCTATTGTTTCTCATTTAATATGCTCTCCATATATTTCAGCTCTGCTTGACGTCAAAGGTTTCAAGGTTAGTTCTGCTGCTTGCTCACCTGTTTTGGAGGCTGCCCACCTGCTGAAGTCTACCTTCTATCTCAGATATGATCTAAAGTGACTGCTGTAGGTTGACGTCAAGGCTCATTTACAGCTAGGGTTTGTTTAAAGGTTTATTGCTGCCATAGATGACTGAACCGTGAGCCTTTTTATGACTGTTGTTGCTAACCCGTGAGCCTATTGTTGATAGCCGTGACTCTGTGGGGTAAGTTCTGCTTGACTGAGATTTGGTTGAAGCCCGATCTGCTTGACTGAGGTCTTGTTTGAAGTCCGATCTGCTTGGTTGAGTTCCGATCTGTTTGCTAAGGTCTATTTGAAGTCCGATCTGCTTGCTGTGGGTTTGATTGAGGTCCGATATGCTTGCTGCTATCTTGTTTCACTGAGTCGTGATGTTGTTGAGGGTTTTTCTGTTCACAGTGAGCTTATTTGTGAAGGCCGTGAGCCTTGAGTTCTGATTTAGTCTGCTGGTTACATATTTGTGGATGCTGTGAGGCCTGTAGGGTCTGATCTACCCTACTGAGTGCATACTTATGAAGGCCATGAGTTCTGGTGGTTAGATCTTTTGTGTAAAGACCTCATGCAACACAAATCTATTGTACTCAGACTTTGTTGAGTCTGATCTATGTGTTCAGACTTTGTTTATATATGCTGAACCTTTACTGTGGCCAGATCTTTGTGCTGAGTCTTGTTTGTGGACTGATCTATGTGCTAAGACTTGTCTTTGATTCAGATCTATTATGCTGAGACTTGATTAAGATTGTCACTGTGTTCTTGACTGTCTTTGACTATTTGACTGTATCTCAACCTGTCATCTCTCTCTCTCTGGTTTGTACTACCCTCTTGTAGGGTCTGATAGTTTCCAGATTTGACTGGCCTCTCTGAGGCACAGTGTTTACTGAAAGTAAGTAACTCTTCTGAGTATTTTATAGGAAGGGTCCCACACACAAGTAAGTATCTTCTCTTTTATTATTATGTCGTTAAACTATTTATTGTTGAAGATCAATTTAGCACAGTGACCTAACTGGTAGTGTTAAAAGTACTTTAACACAGTGACCGACCTGAGAGTGCTAAAGGTGTGAAGTTGAAATAGATGAAAATTATGTTAGAAGTTACTGTTGTACTTTTTCATATTTAATTTCAGTATTTGTTTATCTACTTTGTGCATTAAAGTATGATGAATTGTTATTTTTCTGTACATAACCCTAACTTGATGAAATTTCAACAACCTCATCAATAGCCACATCCCATAGCCACTACCTCAAGAAAAGACATATCCCATAGCTACTCACCCAAATGTATCATGAACATCCATATACTAGGGCATCATCACAACATGAAGCAAAAATCTAGCATCAAATAACCTAGGCCACCCATAGCTCCATAAACCTATAACCCCTGGCTAAATGTGTGACAAAATCACATGTTGACACCCATGTCGAAATGGGGGCTAACATATTCCTTTGCAAAATTCTGGTCTTAATGATTTGTGTTTTCATGAGTTTGAAAAAGATGTATTTGAAAACAAACTTTTAGGTCAAGATCTAAATATAAATATGTTTGAGGAATGCAAATCAAATAATGTAATTCACATTAAAATCATAATGGGGATGAGAATCGTTGGGGTTTATATGGAGACCCCATTTATGATACTAGTAGTGAATTTTCTTAAGATATAGTTGGTAATTTTCAGTCTTTTGGGAAGCTTTATTGTGTTGATGAGATGGATGGAAATAAGGGTGAAATTATAGAAAATTTCCAGCTTTCAATTCCTACATATAATGCAGAATTACAACATCTAATTAGGTCATCTTCAAAAAAAGTCATGCACAATTTCCAGCCATGTATCTCATAAAAATTGCCAAAATATACTGATCATTTTCAACGACTTTCACATTCAGATTTTGGTGAAATTTCATGCAAAATAGTGGCTCGAAATGAGTATTTGGTTGCTATAAATTGTATGGGGTAGCAAGGTTTTCAGTCTGAAATGGCTTGGGGAAATTTTCAATCTTCTAATTTGGGCTAACAAATCATAATAAGCAAACAGAAATCTATTTCCGAATTTGAAGATGTATTTTATAATTTATCTTCATGCACTTTGATGTGGAGTTGTCTAAGTGGTTTTCTCTTGTGGGCAAGAGGAATGTTTTGCAAGGTATGATGGTGTGCCTTGTCCTCAACAAATTTATATCAGCTCTATCCATCAATGGATAGAGAATTCTTGTATGGAATCATGTCATGGTTGGCATGGTTTTGGTATTCTTGGTTTTGTTCATGACACTCCTCCAGATTTCAGCATAGCACTCATGGACATTCCACCATATGTCCATCTCATTTTTTCAGGTTGCTTGTTCTATTTGATCATCAAACACAAGGAAAAAATCTATGCCATTGATAAAGTGTTAACATGGTTGCATTGGTTGTATGATTACACCTAGCACTTTCACCTTTCTTAAAGACCATTAAGAGAAATAAGCTCAACATGTGAGCATCATTTTTTATGCATGTTATTTTGGCATTATTGGCTTATGCCTTGTCTTTTGAAAGTCAAATTTTCAACTTTAAGTATGTGATAAATATGTGGTTTTGGGGATGTGAATTGGGCCATCCCACCACATAGAGTTCTCTTGCCTTATTTTTTCTTCTCAATGAGGCACAAACCAAAGATTCTAAGGTTCTCATGCATTCTCCCTTGAGAACAAATGTCCCCAAGATGGAGCCAGTTGTTACAGTATGTCATTACATTGTGATTTTGGTCACATCACATGTGAAATTTTGGTCTGTCACACAAGACAGATCTGCAAAAAGATCATACGGAATACTTGACAAAAAGCAATAGATCACAAGAAAGAAAGAGAATTGAGCAAAATGACCATATCTTATTTAGAATAGTAGGCAGTCTTATATAGAGAACTGCTATTACAATTGTCTGAAAGAGTCAAACTACAGCTAACTAATTCCAACAGCTAGTTAGCTAACTTCCTAACTGTCTTCTTGGAGATTGCACCCTGCTTTTATTATCCACCACTAGCTGAGTTTGATGGTGCGCCTTCCTCTCTTTGACTGTCCAGAGGCGCACCCTCCTTGGGAGGTGCACCTTAACCTACGTGATTGCCCAATTCCTCCTTGTTTAGTCCCGAAAGTGTCCCTACTTCCGTCGACAAATGTGGAAAGGACCGATGCATTGCATCCTCAAAAAACAAGCAAGCTCGTGCTGGAGTTTGGCCTTGGCGACTGACAAGATAAGAAGTATGTTGGTGGTGGCAAGTGGAAATAGTGCGAGCGTCCAATAGGGTGTCTTGGAGCAGAGGAAGCTGGAAGTCAGGTACGAACTCAGTGGGATGTGAGATGGTAACCGACTCCTCAAGCAAGGGAGGCACATAGCATTTGAGGCTATTGACATTGACCACATCATGCATACAGAACTGAGGAGGAAAGTTAAGATGATAGAGATTAGAGCCAATCTATTGCAGAATAGTATAGGGACCATAGTGGAGAGGCTTGAGCTTATGATGGTGTTGGGACTTGAAACGCTGACGTTCCATATAAAACCATATTTTGTCTCCAGAAGCAAGATTCTAAGGAGAGTGATGGGCATCATGGCGCTCTTTATAGCATTGTTGGGAATATTTGAGAGCTTCGAAGACTTGTGCATGGCACTATGCTAAGGATTGGAGGAAGGATAAGGCAGATTTTTGTTCTTGTTGTTGATGGGGAGTTCCTGAAGGATGCACGGTGAGCGGTAATTCATAAGGGGCTAAAGGTTGATAACCAAAACATGCTTCAAAAGGAGACAAACCAATGGAGGAATGCACAGTGCGATTATATCTATGCTGAATGATATGGAGAGACGTATCCCACTATTTGGATTTGGTGAACTGAATGCAGAGGGCATGCACAAGGCTACGGTTGATAACTTATGCTTGGCCATCGGTTTGAGGATGCAAGGCAATGGAATAATGAAGATGGCAACCAAGGAGATCCCACAAGGTTTTCCAGAATATGCTAAGAAAACGAGCATCACGATCAGAAATGATGCTGGTGGGTAAGCCAAAGTGAACCCAATCATGAGTAAAGAAGAGCTTTGTTGTTTGAGCAGCGGTAGTAGTTTTGCTACAAGGAAGAAAAACGACCATTTTAGAGAAACGACAGACTACCACCCAAATTGCATCACGCTTACGGAGAGTCATGGGCAAGCCACTAATAAAATCCATGGATATGGAGTCCCAAAGGCGAGAAGGAATAGGCAGGGGCTGATACATACCATACTTCTAATTGGCGGGCTTATGTTGGCTACACAAAGAACAAGCATGGCTGAAATGCTCCACTTGTTGGTTCATGGAAGGCCTGAAAAAGTGGCACTGAAGGTTGTGGACTGTCTTCTTCACACCAAAGTGACCACCATAAGAGGACGCATGAGCTTCCTTAATTAAGGTCAGTCGATAGTCCATATATCAACAAAGAAGGGATCAGAGGCCTAGAGGCTTCCAAGTCTCATATTGTTAGATTTTCTACATTTAATCAATATTTATCTAAGATCTTACTGAAAGAATAACATGCACAGCATAACACAATAGACACAAAGAATTTCCTCAGAGAAACCATAAAGGAGAAAACCCTGCAACTTCCTTGGAGATAGAATCGTCACCAATACAATATCACAAAAGTAAAACCCCAAAACAAAGATGGTCTTTTGCAACTCCTCTTCTTTTCCTCCTATGCGAACTTGTCCTCTCTCACTAATGAGAACTTGTGAGTGAGTGTGATGTCCAAATGAGAGAGCTCCACTCTCTATTTATACTTTATCTTTCACTTGACCTTTTCACTTACTAGGTCGGCCCCAGTTGTACCTGACTGGGCCGACTTCTCTAGGGGACTCAATAACCCTAATCTAACTAACTCTTGGGGGATCTATTGCCCCGACTTACAAAGGAGGATTTACCTCAATGACTTTACATGGCCAAATGTAATAATGACATCCCCGGCCGGAGGAATAAACATCTCCGTCGGAGGTACAAATAAAATACAATAATAATAACAATATAAAATACAAGTGAATATCTTCCGAAGTTACAATTACATTAACACTCCCTCTTAACTAGAAAGGTATTCTCTTGACACAGTCATCAACACATCTGGACACAAGTCTTCGTTGCTGGATCATCATCAATGCTGGAACATCATCGTCAACAGTTGATCATCGTTGTCACTGCTGTAATCCTCATCATGTCGATCATCGATTAGTGACATCTCTCGAATCTACTCGTCATAGGAATTTCTACAGAACTAGCCCTTTTTCATGTTGGATGTAGGCCTAGCCCTCATGTAGGTCTTCATCATCTCTGTGAACAAGCCATCAAGTAGGTATAGCCCAGGACCAGTCATTACATTGCCTCTGCAAACACCTCTGTCTCCTACTGTCGCCTCATCGTCTTCAGATCATCTCATCATCACACGGAGCACAGCCCAGATGCACATCACTTGTCCCACATCGGTCAACCCACATCTACCAGCATGGCAGGACTTTCCTACCACCATGCGAGATCCTGCCTAGGCACACACACAGTGTCTTAAGACCGGTGGACGTCTCCAGTATGGGAGGCACGAACCTACCAACATACGAGACCTTGTCTACCAACATGCAAGGACTTTCCTACCAGCATGTGAGACACGACACTTACATCAACCGACATGGGAGGACTTTCCTACCACCATTCAGGAAAGGCTCAACACTTACATCTACCGACAAGGGAGGACTTTCCTACCACCATTCGGGAAAGGCTCGGCCCTTACATCTACCAACATAGGAGGAATTTCCTATCACTATGCAAGAATGGCCCGGCCCTTACATCTACCAACAAGGGAGGACTTTCCTACCACCATGCGAGAATGGCCCATGCGCATCTGCGTCTTCCGGACTCATCACTTCCTCTTGGAAAGGACCTCAATCTGGAGAACACCAAGCTTCTCTCTGAAGTACTCGAACTTCACTCTGGCTAGCGGCTTGGTCAACACATCATCTATCTACTCGTCCGTCACAATATACTGGAGCTTCATTGCTCCTCTCTGCACCATATCCCAGATATAGTGGTACTTGATTTTAATATGCTTCAACTTGTCATGGAACACTGGGTTCTCGGACAACTTCACACAACTCTGGTTGTCACAGAATATACAAGTCGCCTCTAACTAGAGATCAAACAAATCAAACAGTAGCTTCCTAAACCATACTGCCTCACAACTAGCCGAAAAAGCTACAACATACTTTGCTTCGGCTGTACTCAGTGCCACGCACAACTGCATCCTGCTAAATCAGGAGATCCTACTGGATCCCATACTGAAGCAGCATCTCGAAGTGCTCTTCCTATCTGTGGCATTGCCTGCCCAATCTGAATCAACATAACCCTGCAGGTTAATCTTCTGATTCGCGTCATACTTGAGCCCATAATCAACTATACCCTTCAGGTACCTCAATATATGCTTTGCAACAACAAGGTGAACTTGTCTCGGATCCGTCAGGAGCTGGCTCAATGTGTTCACAACAAAGCATATGTCTGGTCTCGTGTTCGTCAGGTACATCAATGACCCAATCATCTGACGATACATCGTGGCATCAACTGACTCTGATGAAGAATCACACAGTAGCTTCAAGTTCGATGCCATGGGTGTGGCCATAGCCTTGCAGTCCATCATACCGAACCTCTTCAGAATCTCCACTGCATACTTCCCTTATCCAAGGAAGATCCCATCCGCATTCTACCGCACCTCCATGCCTAGGAAATAGTGCATCATACCCAGGTCCTTCATCTCGAACTTTGCGGCAAGTTTCCTCTTCATGTCTGCAATGAGCCCATCCTCCCCTATTACAAATAGGTCATCTACATAGTGTAGAAGTATCACTGGATTTCCCACTTCAACCTTGTAATAAAGGTTGGAATCTGCTTTACTCTTGGTAAAGCCCAAGCTCATCAGGAAACTATCCATTCTGTCGTACCACATCCTGGGTGCTTATTTCAATCCGTACAAGGCCTTCTTCAATTTGCACACCTGAGTCTGCCTGTCATATGCCTCAAATCCGAGTGGTTGCTCCACGTATACTTCCTCCTCTACTACACCATTCAAGAATGTTGTCTTGACATCCATCTAGTGTACCTTCCATTTCATCACTGCAGCCAATGCAAGTACAGATCGGATGGAAGTGTATCTGGCTACAGGTGCAAATGTCTCCTCATAATCTATGCCTTCCTTCTGGGAGAAGCCACGTGCCACAAACCTTGCCTTGTGTTTCTCAATGTTGCCTTCTGTAGCATGCTTGATCTTGTAGATCCACTTGGAAGTCACAACAGACTTCCCTTCTGGTCTCGGAACTACCTCCCAGACATCATTCTTCATGATCGACTAGTACTCCTCGATCATTGCATCCTTCTATTCTTTCTTCTCCGTCGCTTCCTCATAGTTGGCAAGTTCTTTGTCAATGATGTCGCACAACAGGGCTACATAGCTGGAGTATGGCCTAGGTCTCTTGCTTTCTCTTTGCATCCCTTCTGGAGCACCATACTTCTATGCATCTTGTATTGCTTCCCGTACCCATGTTGGTTTCCTCTTATGGGAGTTCTTCTCACGAGGTGGATCTACAGGTTCTTGTCGTTCTTCCATCTTGCAATCTTCATTATCTTATGGAATCACTTATGCATCTCTGATCCTGGGAACTTCAGGTTCTTCAGTCTCTTCAATAGGTAGTTTTTTGGATATACTGTATGCCAAGTCTTCGTCACTTTGTTCTTCGGAACAAATGTCGTCGTCCTTCTCTTGTAGATCTTTCCTACAAGTCAAATCCAATTACATGATTAGAAACTTCTCATAGTTTTCAGAACAAATTCTTACGCATAAAGACATAGGTCATATAGTCATGCAATTATCTAATGCTTCAATACAACATTCATCCATATCCCGTAACTTTCTAGATGCCTTCCATCTCTACCAGAACATTGTTAAGAGTGTGCACTACTCCCAACATGTCAGCAAAAAGGTTTCATTCTAGATAAGTAGCAATGGAATGTTGTATAGTACCATAGGCCACTTACCCATCACATGCATATTTGTAGTATACTTGTTCATTAATGCAAATATCCTAATATGCATAATACACAACCTAAATCTAGGAACATAAGTATGTACACCACTGAACAATATTATTTAAATAAATAGATATATACGAAATGACAATTCAAATACTTATCTTTGTTTGTTTGTTGGGTGGACTCCCTCTTGATCTTTGCTTCCTTGCAAGAACTACTGGAGTCTCTAACAGAGTGTTCTTCCTCATCGCCTGATTCTGAGGTCCTGTGCCTTTCTTGCTTAAGATCGGAAATGTTGAGCAAGTATTCTACATTGTAGATCACTTGTTCTTTGTACTGGAACAGACTCTGTGTTCTCCTTCTCTGCATCTTTAACCAATGCCGAAATGGATGAGAAGTTCTTCCATAGAGCATTGATCCTTATTTGTTTCTGGAGTCCAACTTTGTAGGAGCTTTTCCTACTCCTTTCATGTAATACTGAAAGTCATCTCTAGCTTCACCTTATGAGGTGGAACCTTCTGAATGAACCCTTGTAACTGGTTACCTTCATTACAATACATATTCTTCATCACTTGAAGAATCTTCTCTTTCTTCTTCTCTGGTTCTTTTCCTTGGAGGTTCATCGTCTTCTGCAGCGTGAGCATGGTGCCTTTTCTTGTTGTTCTTCTTGTTGAGGGAGCCACTTTTGTTTTTGGGACAATCTCCAGAGTAGTGTCCCTTCTCATCACATGTATAACATCTAATAGTAGATAGATATTTCCTGAATCTTCTAAAGTTATCCCTCTGACTTTGGTGGTGGTGTTTCTCCCTCTTACTGTGATGGTGCTCCCTCTTGTTATTATTCCTCCTGGAGTGTGTTGTGAGAGCTTGATCGTCGTTTGCTCCCATCTTCTCTTCTCGAGCTACAAGTACAGATTCTTCTTGTAAACATTCCTCCCACAGCCTACTAAATGTGATTAACTTTTTCCTAGCACAAATCCCTTGAATGAAAGAGTCCCATGACCTAGGGAGACCATTCAAGGTGGTCATCACAATTTCTCCATCTTCTACATTTTCTCCCACAGCTTCAAGTTGCTCCTTGATCTGAGAGACCCTTGTAAAGTAAGACTGCATGGTCTCTGCATTTTGTATCTTCACATTCTTCAATTGGTTTCTCAAGGTCATCTTCCGGTTTATATTCTTCCCTTCAAATAGCTTGGTCAAGGCATCAAACATCTCTTTAGGTGTCTTCAAAGATGACACATGTGGGGTGAGATGATCCTTAATAGAATCTGCAATGATCCTCTTGGCCTTAACCAAGTTCTTCTTGTGTAAGGCTTTAGCCTCATCTCCCTTTGGTGGTGGAATCTCCTCATTTACATATGTGTCCAATTCATTTTCTGCAAGGACAAGTACAATCCTATACTTCCATGCTCAGAAGTTATCAACCCCTTCAAGCTTATGCTCAAGCTTGGTGTGGTGAGACATCTTTAATGAGAACTTCAAATGGAAATAGAAAATATTTTAGATCTTACCACTTTAGATGCCAAAACTAGTTCTGAAGCTAGTTGGCCCTAGGGTTTGTCAGAGAAACCCTAATTTTCCAAACTTGGAATTTGGAACTTCTGATTGGATAGATAGATGCGCCTCCTCAAGGCGAATTGCCCAATGTACTCACTTCCTCAAATCAGTGAACAAAAACCCAAAATATCTGATGTCGTAGTTTTCCTCCGGCAGTAGTGACGGGCCAAAAAATGAAAATTCTCAGAATCAACTTCTGCTTCGACAGAAACATGCACCCTCCTTAGGCAAGTTAGCCTAGCCTCTTTTCGTTCATGATTTGTGGAGAGAAGTCCAAAAATTAAGAAGCCCTAGCTTCCGCAGCTGCATAATGTCTTCTTTTCAGGTTAGCTCTGATACCATGTTAGATTTTCTACTTTTAATCAAAATATTTATCTAGGATCTTACTGAAAGAATAACATGCACAGCATAACACAATAGACGCAAAGAATTTCCTCGGGGAAACCATAAAGGAGAAAACCCCGCAACTTCCTCAGAGATAGAATCGTCACCAATACAATATCACAAAAGTAAAACCCCAACACAAAGATGGTCTTCTGCAACTCCTCTTCTTTTCCTCCTATGCGAACTTGTCCTCTCTCTCACTAATGCGAACTTGTGAGTGAGTGTGATGTCCAAATGAGAGAGCTCCACTCTCTATTTATACTTTATCTTTCACTTGACCTTTTCACTTACTAGGTCGGCCCCAGTTGTACCTGACTGGGCCGACTTCTCTAGGGGACTCAATAACCCTAATCTAAATGACTCTTGGGGGATCTATTGGCCCAACTTACAAAGGAGGATTTACCTCAATGACTTTACATGACCAAATGTAATAATGACATCCCCGACCAGAGGAATAAACATCTCCGTCGGAGGTACAAATAAAATACAATATAAAATACAAGTGAATATCTTTCGAAGTTACAATTACATTAACACATATGCAGCGCAACGTATAGCCAACAACCGAAGGGCCTGCACCGGAGGTCGACTCAATAGATCGACCATACAATTGGAGGTATCCTTCGTGTATTTAATCACTAAATGAAATTGTTGGATATAGGAGGCCCATTTGAGATGTCATTGCTCCTAAATCTTGTTCTGGGAATTGAGAAAGATGAGAGGATGGTGATCAATATGCAGGACTATTTCTTTACCCAGAATGTAATGGCGCCATTGCTTCAAGGCTTGGACCAGGCTATAAAATGTCATAAGTGTTGTAATTGTGCTTTGCATCAGCCAATGTTTCTGAGTGATATGCAATAGGGTGTCCTCCTTGTTTAAGAACCGCGCCAATGGCATATTGAGAAGCATCTGTCTCAATTTCAAAAGGCAACTGAAGATCTGGAAGTTGAAGGACCGGAGCAGAGCAGAGAGCATCCTTTAAAGACTGAAATTGGTTATGTGCCAAAGAGGTCCAACTAAAGTGCAACTAATTAGAGAGTTGATGTAAGGGTCGAGCCAACTGAGAGAAGTTGGAGATGAATTTGCAGTAAAAAATAATTCCACCCAGAAAACCTTTAAGGGCCAGTGCTGACTGAGGAGCAGGCCATTGTGCTAGAGCCTGAACTTTGGTACGATCTGGACTCACCCCTTTAGCTGAGATGAGAAAATCAAAATATGAAACTAAAGTTTGCCCAAAATAAGATTTAGGACGCTTGACTTGAAGGTGATGTTCAAGCAGAAGCTGAAGAACAATGCAAACATGAAGCAAATGATCTTCCCATGTCTTGTTGAAGATCAAGTTATCATCAAGATAAACGACCACAATCTTGCCAAGATGATCCCTGAAAATATCATTAATCAATCGCATAAAAGTGGCGGGGGCATTAGTAAGACCAAAGGGCATGACTATTCATTCAAAGAGACCAAACTTGGTCTTAAAGGTTGTCTTCCAGGTGTCAGCAGTATTCATATAGACTTGATGATAGCCCACGGTCAGATCCATTTTAGTAAAGAAACAAGCACCCTTCAAATGGTTCCGGAGATCATCGATGCATGGCAATGAATAGCAATTTTTTATAGTGGATTTATTGAGAGCATGATAATCTGTAACAAGGCGCCATTCCTCAACTTCCTTTTCGGGGATGATAAAGTTGGGAGAGGCACGGGGAAATGAGTTGGGTTGGATATGGTCGGAATTCAACAATTGTTGGAGTTGGCGTTCAATTTCTTGGGCTTCACGAGGTGCCAATCGATAGGAGGGAACATTTGGCAAGGTAGTACTAGGAATAAGATCAATAGTGTGTTGAATAGGGCGTAGTGGACGAAGCCCAGTAGGAGAAACAAACACTTCCTCAAAAGATTGGAAAAGCTTCGCCATATTAGAGGGAAGGTTGTGAGAGGGTCTGTTAGGCTTGAGAGGGTGCAGAAGACAAAGAGACAAGTGTTGGTGTAGACTAACTTGATACACAGCAATGTTACCCATGAGTAAAGGAGGTGACTTCAGAGAAGAGGATGTGAGGACATAAGTGTGCCCATCCTTCTAAATGTGATATTGTTGTTGATGAGCATGATAGACCATGTGGCATTGCTCTTGATAGGGAATGCCCAACAGAAGGTCTGCACAATTGAGAGGAGCCACATCACAAAGGATGGTGTCACGAAAGGGGCTGATAGCAAGCATAAGAGCACAACGGTGTGTCACCATGACACGAGGGCCATATTTCTGAACCCACCCCAACTGATATGGTGTCGGATGGGGAGTGGTGGGTAGCGCAAGGCACTGAACCAAATCATGAGCCACCAAATTCTTTTGGCTACCATTGTCCATAATGAGGGTTGTGATAGTCTACTTAATTTGGCAGATGTGTGTAAACAGCGAAGCCAATGAAAGAGGCGGAGAGTCTCTGGTCATGAGGACTAAAGAGGGATCGAGTTCAAAAGGATTATCCAAAGGAATTAAATCAGGCACCGGTGTGGGAGGAGTAGATGTCTCCGCAATGTGTGCAAAAAGAGTTTTAGCAGCTTTAGAGTGGCGAAGGGCACAACATTCGGTAGATGAATGGAATTGGGATATATGAAAGGAACACCATTTCCTAATGTTAGGATAATGAGAGGAAGAAGCAGGAGAGGAAGGGGTTGAGGAAGGACCCAATTGTGACAAAGGAGAGCAGGGAGCCCGCTTATGTTCCACCGCCAAAGCTCGGAGAAAAGCCTTATCCAAGGTAGAACTGTCAAATAAATCGACTTCCCTACGCAACATTGTTAAACAACCGGAATTGAATTTAACAATGAATATCTCTTATGGCTCCTGAATCTGGAATTGAAGGCAAAGTTTGGTGAAGAGATCAATGTAACTCTGAACTGATCGCTCGGCAAGTTGATGCAGCTGTAACCAATGAGCAAGGAGGTGTTGTTGATATCCAGGAGGGTAGAAGCGCTGACGAACAACCTCACACAAGGCGTCCCATGAATCCAAAGGAGAGGTTGTGGTCGGGTCCCCCAACATTTGAGTATCACATCAAGCCTAAGGGATGCCCCCAAGTTGTAGACTAGCAATCTGAAGCTTCTCGGCCTCAGGCAGATCAAGACTTGTCTAGAAATACATAGAAAGACTATGTATCCAAGAATTAATGGCCTCCCCATTCATCGGCCTGAAAAACTTAGGCAATTGATATCTGGCATCTAACTAAAGAAGCGCAAGAGATCGATGTTGCAAACTGATAAGCTCATTAAGGGCAGGAGCTAAAAGGGCTAAATCCTAAATTGTTAGAATTTTAATGGTTATACAATATCTTAAAACATTTAGAATCATAACATCATAACCATATGCAATAGGATCACTAAAAGAAAGACAAGCACAACAACACGAAAAGAACACAGAGATTTTCATCTGGGAAACCACAAGGGAGGAAACCCAACAACTTCTTTAGTATAGATTCCGTCACCAAGTGCAATTCCAACCAAGATAAGATACCCCAAAGACAACAGCAGCTTCTTCTTTCTCCAGCGAGCCTCTTCTTCTCTCTCATGCGCACTTGCTTGTGTGTAAGGTGTGTACAAATGAGAGGAGCGTCCTCTCTATTTATACTCATCAAGTGCGTGACCTTTTTACCTAAATGGGCCAACCTGTTTCTCTAAACAGGGTCGCCCTCCTAGGGAGACACAAAATAACATTTATATAATATTTCCTGTGGGTACTGTTGACCCGACTTACAACGGAAGGGTTACATTGATTCTTTCAAGTACATTTTGTCATTTACATGACCAAGTACATCAATCACATCTCACGAAGGAGGTACAACAATAATACAATAAAAGTACAATAAGAATATCTTTTGAAGTTACATTCTTCAACATGAATGGAAGAGGAGTGGCTAGAAACAAAATCTTCGAGGGAGGTCCCGCTGCGTGGAGGCATGATCTTCATAAGTTGTACATAAGAGTGCATCCGGCGAGAATGGAAGCTCAACCAAGAGATGCCCCAAAGAGCATATTGAGCAGAAGCGTGGGGGGTGCAAAGCCCCAACACGACCCCTGGAAAAAAAATGAAGAGCGGAAAAAAGGAGGTTGTGAAAGCTCGAGCGCACTATAGAGGAGGAGATGGAGAGCACAGGTACTCCAAGCGCTTCTCATGCAGGGAAAAACAAGGCAAAGGAGGGAGGGCGAGACGACCCCTAGTGCCTCTCTGTCCAAAAAAATTCTAGCCTCTAGCAGTGGAGGTCTTGGCATATCCTAGCGCACTGCAGCTAAGGAGAAGGAGGGCAAGTTTTCCCCTAGCGCCTCTCCTGGCAGTTGAGGCCTTTGAAACCCTAGCTCACTACTTGAGGGAAGGAGGGTGGATCCACCCCTAGCGTCGCCTAATTAAATCACCAAATCTGACTGTTTGGAACTAAGTGTAGCAAAAGCATCTCAAATCGCTACTCTGATACTATCCGATCTGTCACACAAGATAGATCTACAAAAAGATTATACGGAATACTTGACAAAAAGCAGTAGATCACAAGAAAAAAAGAATTGAGCAAAATGACCATATGTTATTTGGAATAGTAGCCAGTCTTATATAGAGAATTGCTATTACAATGGTCTCAAAGAGTCAGACTACAACTAACTAATTCCAACAACTAGTTAGCTAACTTCCTAACTGTCTTCTTGGAGATCGCACCCTGCTTTTATTATCCACCACTAGTTGAGTCTGATGGTGCACCTTCCTCTCTTTGACTCTCCAGAGGTGTGCCCTCCTTGGGAGGTGCACCTTGACCTATGTGATTGCCCAAATTTTTCACAAGTATCAAGCTTTCAGGTTTTCATAGCTAGACGATTGGATGGGCAGGTGGTACACTTGTTTCCTTGAATGTAGATGGTATTTCTTCATGGTGGAGTGGTAACCATGGTGGTTGTCTAGGAAGTATGGCGTGATGTGTTCTTATGCCTTCGTGATGTTAATCAATGATCATGGTGTGCCTAACAAGTAAGAATTCTCATAAGATGACTCATTCCCTCTAATTGATGATTAAAGGAATGGAAGACTCTCACTAACTTATTCGGTTAAGGTGTGGGTCTCGTTAGCAAGGCGACCCAGGTTCAATTTCCCTTAGGGGTGAGTTAGTTGGGAGGAGACACCCAAAATCCAACCAGTTGAGATTTGGTGTGGCCCAAGCCAGGTGCGATCCCCGGGTGATTTTGACGGCTTAGATGCCCCTAGATCATGATTTCTTAGACCAAAGGCCACTCCCGCAAGTCAGGGAGATTCCAGCAAACAAACAAAAAAACTTAGGGTCACCCTAAGTTTTGAATTGTTAATAATTACACCTTTAAACTAATGGATTAATAAAAATTTCTTACCTTTGGTTTTATAAGGTTTTACTGTGATTAATTAAAGTCAATCAAGAAAAAGAAATTATCACACTAATTAACTAAAGTGCCTAAGGTTTTCACTTTAGATTAATTTAAAAATCACTTAAGAGGGGGTCACTAGGCACAATGATCTTGTTACGATGGTACTAGCACCAACGTACCTACAGAGGTGCCCCAGGGAGAGGTGGTCTTTTCTCTAACCAGGAGGAGTGTTTAGCCAACTCATTCTGAGGTAGGGGCATGGCCTGACCCTCTGGCTTCTCTTCTAGAAGTACTATGGCTTAATGGCATCGTTGACTGCCTCATGAAAGGGTTTGAAACCCTGAGGTTGGTGTTCAGGTCTTCCAGGGGTGGGTCACTGGGTCACATGCCCCCCACCTTGTTTCAACACTCTAGCGGCAGTTGTTCCAGCACTGAGACTCACTCTTATCTTCCGGAGCACATCCAGCACCCTCCTGGTCCTTCAGTTCAGCAACGCACTCCCTCTGGGCCCTCCTTCATAGGATGGCGTCATCCTCCTGGCAGACTGTTTGCTTGCTAAAAGAGGGGGGCGTTGAGGGTTTTCATCACTGATGGGGTTAGTTGGGGAATGACAACCCCCCCCATACAGTCTGGCCTTTCGTTTCGTCAAATTTGGCCTTGTTTAGCATATTTTTGCACCTAGGGGGTAAAATACCCCAAGTAGCCTACTATAGGCCATCTTTAGATTATTTTATATTATTTTTGTTATATTTTTAAGTTGACATTTTTAAAAATTAAATTGACCTTATTTTGTGTAAAGTGAGTGTGAGATCATATAAATAAGATCTCCTCACTTCATTTTTAGACATCAACTTTTGGGATAAGATCATTATGTCTATTATTTGCCCTAACTAGGGCTCTTTGAAGGAAGGCACTCCTTGATGAAGGTTATTTTGCAAGTTTGAAGCATCTCTTGGAAGTTTTTCTTTTGTTCATGCCATTGCTAAGGTGAGGCTAGAGTTGTTTGCTTAACACATGCACTTGGAGGTATCTATATTTTTAGTTTGATGTCTCTTTGTCAATTTGTATGAAAGTGATGCTTGTTAGGGTTGAATGGAAGCCATTGTTGCTTCATTTTGTCTTGATTTGCATTTCATTTTTGTCATTGGTCACCATAGCATTCAAGCTTGAGCTTTAGGTCTTCAAGTTTTGCTAGGCTAGGTCTCCTCAACGAATCCTAGAGATTGTTGAGGTTACCCCTAGTTTCCAAGCTTTCCAAGTACTATCTCAAGGAGGGTAACTCCTCTCATTGATGCCCTAGGGTTTGGTGACTAGCTCTCTCTTGAAACCCTAGGTTGTTCTACATCATTTAACTTAAATTTTACTTGCATTCTCATGTGTAAATTTGCATTTTCATGGTAGAATTAAGGTTAGATTTAGGTCTGCAATTTTATGCAAAAAACCTAAAAAATTTAAAAAATCCCTAAAATTTCAGCCCTTCCTCCTATAATTTCGGCCTGCCCTATTTGTCCCTAAAAACCCTAGGGCGAAATTTCAGGAGCCCTAAAAATCCCTAAATTATCAAAAACTCCCTAAAAGGCCCTAACTTCTGAGTTTTGTTTGTTTTGTAATTATTATGTTAAATTATTTGATTTTCTGAGTTTATGAATGTAATTGTTTAAATTTCTGAGTTAGTTGCTATATTTTATTGTTAACAAAATCCTAAAAATTTAAAAAAAAAATCAAAATCAAAAAATTTTGATTTTCCTAAAAATTCGGCCCTCCTACAATTTCGGCCCCCTACATTTCTGGCCTGCCACTCTTCACACCCGTCCTCCATCCATTTTCAGCACCTTTCCCCTTTCTCTGCTGCCTTATCCCTTCTTCTCCCTCCTTATCAACCCTCATTTATTGCTGTAACCTTTTTCCATCTCTGCTCCACGTCTCCTTTCCCTTCCACCTTCGTTTCACCTTCCCCATCTCTCTCAGCTGTGACTTTTCCTCCCTATCCTCTACCCGCAGCCATTCTTCATCACCTTGCTGCCACTCTCCTACATCCCTACCTCTCCCTTTTTCTCCATCACCTAACTCTCCCTATCCTTAACACAGTCCTGCCCTTTGGGCAGGGCCTTGTGTGCCCTAACTCACCTTTTACCTACACACAGTAAACAGAAAAACTGAGTTAGTATGCTATGTTAGTAGTTGGTATCTTTTCACATTAGTGCAAGTATTGTGAAGTTACTTTTTGACACTGCTGTATTCTTTTGTAAGGGTCTGATTTTTATTTCTGAATAATGCATTTGTGATCACCCACAGATCAGGATTGTACTTGGATCATTATTCATTGGATACATGCTAATTATTCCTTGTTTAAAGTGGCATCTATTGGCAAACTTCAGTGCTGATATATATACTTGCATTTATGAGATAATTTTCTGTGTTACTTTACTGTATATTCTCAGCTGAAGATATTATATGTAGATTTGAAAATCGACATGTTGATTAACTTAGTTTGATGACTTTTAATCCTTTGTCCTGATACTTGATTGGTGATGATAAAGTCCTCTAAATTATCTATTTGAGAGTAAGTATCACTGAGGTTTCCTTGATTACACTTCACCTTGTTTATGATGATTAATGAATTGACATTTGTTAAATGTTGATGCTGATCCTCATTTACTTTCACATACAGCTGGCTCAGCTAATAGTTGCAACTTTTGACAATTACTACTTAATGCTTATTTGATGGTTGGTTAATGGTTGTTGACAATATAGTCTTTGGATCCAATATTGTTTATCTTGATATACATGTATGGGATTGAATGCATTTGACTCCATTTAGGCACTGGTATAACCCTAAGATAGCATAGAACATAGTTTGTTGGTTGGCTTAGTGTCTTTACAGGATCCAATAAGGATACTTCTCCTTGGAGGTTTCGACTTCCGAAGAAGTTAGAACGGTGACCGAGGTGACATTGGGTCACTCGTTTTTATTTGTGCTTACTGGGAATTAGCCCTATTACCCCCCATTTTGGCAGGGGTGTCCACAGACGCAGCAGGAAGACATTTTTGCAAAACCAACAGTCAGAATGTGCTCATGTTCTCGTAATTATGAAGAATTGCAGCAGTAATTCATCAACTTTTGACATTTGGGCAAACCTGGGCATGCAGTGAAGACATGCACCTATTCACCAACCTGCAGAAAATCAAAATTAAGGGGAACTCAGCTTGGAATCCTTTCTCATCAATTGTCCTACTGGTGCTCTCCCAAAGTCTAATTCTATGAAAAGATGGCAAGAGAAAGAGAGAGCTGATACAGGTTATCTGAGAAAACATAGAAAAAACTTGGGAGCTTTTCTTCCCATGAGCTTAATGAAAAATGTTATGGGCCTTTTTGGATAAACTGAGTATTTTTGTGGCGTGATCTTGTGATGTTTTAAATGAGTGTGAGCATTTCCAGATTCTGCGTTTTCCTTTCTTCGTGTAAGAGGCCATAGAAGGGTGACAATCCACCACATTGGAAGGTGAAATATTCTTAGCAGCTGCCTTCTTTTTCCCTTTGGCGAAGAACTCTTGGCATCTGCTTTCTTTTTCCCTTTGTGAGCGTGCATACACAGGTATTGATCTTTGCATTTAATCTAGTTTGATTGTGTAATATTGATCTTTGGTTTGCATAGCGCACCTCCCGCAGCTAGAGAAGAAGAAGTACTCTTTCTGATTGTCAAACACTAGACTGAGCAAGGCTTGCTCAATAATGCGATCTTTCCCCCTCAGTCACATATGACACAAGGCCCCTTTGATCTCTCTTTTGACTCCATTCGCCCCTCTGATATACTGGCACTGGCCTTTCCTAGAGGATTGATCCTCCCAACTTTCCCGTCACTCAATCAAGATACATTTTTCTGTTACAATCATTTCCTAAGGCAGCCTCTTCAGTTCACCTTGCCCTCCGTTGCACCTGCCTTAACGATCCTATCTTAGGGATACCCCCCTTGAGTTGGAGAAGAGCCAACCTGAAGTGAGAGGAGAGGAGTGTGGTGACATTGGCCTCTCTCCTGAGAGTTGTCAATAGAGTTGGTGTGTTCACATTTTGGGCTTCAACACACGCATGCCAGTTTTGGGAGACAACATTTTGGCGTCGTTGCCGGGGACAAAGTCCAGTTCCCGATATTTGAAGACTATGCTTCATTGACGACATTTGTGGGAGATTATATTGCAGATTCTTTTTCTCACATGGCGACTCCACGAAGGGACAGAGCCCTTGTCCTTTTGCAGATTTGAAGATCCTATTGGGTGTAGAGGTGAGCACACTCATTGGAATGCTTTCAAGCTCACCTTGGCAACTCCACAGTTTGATATGAGGTATGATTATATGCATTTGGTACCTCATTATTTGATTTATGGATGATAATAAGGAAAAAGTTCGTGATCTTCCGCACGAATCTTTTATGCACGAAGCTTTCACCCCGTTAGATTTCTCGAATATCTGTGGATTTCCTAATGACTGCTATGAGTGTGAAAAGGTGCATGACATTCTTCCAAAGTTCCATGGAAATGATGGTGTTTCAGCCATATATCACATTGCCTCTTACTGCAAATTGATGGTTGATTTTAATGTTTATTGTGAGGATGACCTTATGATCTTTTTTACTTAACTTTGGAAGGGGATGCATTAAATTGGTTCTATGGTATTTTGGATGAATCCATAGCTTCAGTGGCAAAGTTTTTTGAGAGGTTTCTCCTTCGCTGGCATGATGGAACTATTGATGAGATTGAGCAACTTGCTAAGGAATACGATGCTCTCATCCCTAGGGTCCATCTTGAGTTAAAAGAAAACATTGAAGATCTCATTGAAGTAGAAATACAAGGGCCCCTGTTTGAAGATGTAGCTAAACAACATCCTGGCATTGCTGCAAAAGAAGACATTGAGGATACCAAGCTGCCCCAAGTTTATGAACAGGCTTTTGATGAAGTGATGGAGCTGCCTCAGATTTACGCCATTGAAGATGTTCATGAGTAGTTTTGCTGTGAAGATTTGGACTTACCCCAAGTTCATTTTATTAAAGATAGCAATACTTGTTCAGCAGAACAGCTTGAGCAGCCTTATGACGAAGGTCTGTATTTAAGCCCTATCAGTCAGTGGGTAGAGGTTTCTTGTTCACAGTCTGATTTTTTATGCCAAAGCTTCAATAATTTCTTATATCCTAACAATCTGAGTTTTCAGCTTAGCCCATTTCATCAACAGATTGTAAGGCAGATCGGTTTTCTGTCTATGTTCCTAACTAAGCATAGGAGAAAGCAGTCTAACATAGATGAGGAGCTGAAATGGCTCCACTAGCTATATGCATACACTTAACAGGTTCTACGCTCATGTTAAGTTAGGGTAGGTAGGAAGAATAAAGCTCTTACATGAGTATTTGTTGTTGTTAATTAACATCATTCATTTTTTTTATCAATTTTGTTATTCAAGCATGTAATAAGCTGGTGGTCTCGGGATGTGAATTGAGCCATCCCCACCACACTGTGTATTTTGTTGGTCTGCGATAACCATGAGTCTGGGGTTCTCGTGCACTCACTAGGTGAGCACACGTCCCGCAGTTGGAGCCAGATGTTACCCCCCATTTTGGCAGGGGTGTCCACAGACGTAGCAAGAAGACATTTTTGCAAAACCAACAGTCAGAATGTGCTCATGTTCTCGTAATTATGAAGAATTGCAGCAGTAATTCATCAACTTTTGACATTTGGACAAACCTGGGCATGCAGTGAAGACATGCACCTATTCACCAACCTGCAGAAAATCAAAATTAGGGGAACTCAGCTTGGAATCCTTTCTCATCAATTGTCCTACTGGTGCTCTCCCAAAGTCTAATTCTATGAAAAGATGGCAAGAGAAAGAGAGAGCTGATACAAGTTATCTGAGAAAACATGGAAAAAACTTGGGAGCTTTTCTTCCCATGAGCTTAATGAAAAATGTTATGGGCCTTTTTGGATAAACCGAGTATTTTTGTGGCGTGATCTTGTGATGTTTTAAATGAGTGTGAGCATTTCCAGATTCTGCGTTTTCCTTTCTTCGTGTAAGAGGCCATAGAAGGGTGACAATCCACCACATTGGAAGGTGAAGAATTCTTAGCAGCTGCCTTCTTTTTCCCTTTGGCGAAGAACTCTTGGCATCTGCTTTCTTTTTCCCTTTGTGAGCGTGCATACACAGGTATTGATCTTTGCATTTAATCTAGTTTGATTGTGTAATATTGATCTTTGGTTTGCATAGCGCACCTCCCGCAGCTAGAGAAGAAGAAGTACTCTTTTTGATTGTCAAACACTAGACTGAGCAGGGCTTGCTCAATAATGCGATCTTTCCCCCTCAGTCACATATGACACAAGGCCCCTTTGATCTCTCTTTTGACTCCATTCGCCCCTTTGATATACTGGCACTGGCCTTTGCTCGAGGACTGATCCTCCCAACTTTCCCATCACTCAATCAAGATACATTTTTCTGTTACAATCGTTTCCTAAGGCAGCCTCTTTAGTTCACCTTGCCCTCCATTGCGCCTGCCTTAGCGATCCTATCTTAAGGATACCACCCTTGAGTTGGAGTTGAGCCAACCTGAAGTGAGAGGAGAGGAGTGTGGTGACATTGGCCTCTCTCCTGAGAGTTGTCAATCGAGCTAGTGTGTTCACATTTTGGGCTTCAACACATGCATGCTAGTTATGGGAGACAACAAGCCCTGCTAATTTGCCCGGTAACAGGTCCCTTATTGACACTTAATTGGTGTGCCCCAGGGGATATAAAGATTACTCACTTGTGGACACTTGATCATGATTAAATAATCAACACAATGTGCAACACCCACCTTAATGAAGATAATTTGATGGATGATTTGAGTGGGGTCATGACACAAGGAAGCCTATTGTAAAGGCACCCAAATTGAAGAAGAATTTATTCAAAAAATATTTTTGAGGGGGGCACACTCCTTTTTCAAGCATAAAAAGGTGTTCGAGTGATCAAAAATGGGTCAAAGATTGCTTGCTTAATGTCACACGTGTGGGCTATGTTGAGAATGACGGAGGTTGCACATTCCTCAAGAAGTTAGTTAAATGCACACATGTGAAGATTCTCTCTTGAGGGGTGAACTTCTATTTTTGGTAAAAGTGGTTAAGTCTAGCACTTGTCTCAAGGAACTATTCTTCTAGAAACATTATTTTATTCCTTGGTCCAAGTTTGTTATTCGTTGCACATCTATCAAGACTTGTGAGACCACTTGGTCCACTCACACATGGAAAGTTGTTACACTCTTGGAGGGTGCATCACTTGGAGATGGGATCTATTCATATGTTGAAGCTTCTAGAGGGTGAATTTATGAAGGATTTGTCAAAACATGGTCAAAGAATTCATTCACCTAGGCAAGCGCTTCGCCTTCTTGGCCTTGGTGGTTCTAACCAACTCAAATTGTTTATTATTGTAATGAACATTAATATATATAACAAATGTCAATAATAATAATAATAATAACCATACTTAATGAACTGTCGCATCCTAATGAAAGGACATGAGCATTCAATCACGTGACCAATCCATGTGTATATATAGTATATAGTAATATACCATCACATAGGTCATTATAATCATAACTATCTATATATTCATTATTCATTAATTAAATGTTTGTCCTGCATGGATTTTTGTTTAGTGTCCTTATGTTGGATATACCCACCTTGTTCACTTCATTGGTATCAGAGTCGCATGTTGTTTTGGCCTTTAGCCACATCTTTTTAGACTTTGTCAGATCCATCCTTTGGACATACAATACCAAAGTTTCTCTAATCCATGTTGTTTGACCAATAAAGACATATACAAGAAAAAAACCTCAAAACAAACGCAAATAGATAACATTTATCTACAGTAGTGTCCAATATCCATAGCAAAAGAATCAAGATCCGTAGCAATCAACAACATGCTACAGTCACCACCTTTTGATACACTGTCAGAATAAGTTAAGGGGGATATCTTCAAGAATTCTTGGCATCAAATCTATCAGTTCTGCTATAAAATCACTATCAAGAGAACCCCCTCAAAATTGTTAGGTGATACGTCCAGCGGAAGAAAGGCTATTGGTGTTAAGGCAAAAGGAGTATACCACATCCAAAGTTGAATACCCACAACCACCATTTCCCAAGAACCATTGACTAGAATTGTCTCAACCATAATCAACTGCAAAAGCAAGGAATTAGATTGGATGAAATACGATTTGAGTGTTTTTTCATAAAAAGGGACAGACCCAAACTTGTCACGACCTTGCAAACAGTATATAATCGAGCTCAAATATCGACTTGACCATGGACAAAAAAATCACTCTATTGTCATGGTAAGAAGTGTAACAGAGGGTGACGCATTGAACAGTCAACGAGGAATAAACTGGTTGTGTGGATTCAATGGAGAAGCAAGTATAAATCATAAGTCATTACACACAGGTCACGATGTGGTTAATTCAACACATACTAAAACTCATGTCGCTCCTTTGAGATGTCCAAGAAGGAAACCATTAAAGAATCTTGAATCAAGAAAGATCGCGAGGATTAAAGTGTTAAAAGTTCAACCCCATATACTTTTGGAGTTAGATAATAATAGGGAAATATACAAAATCAACGAAAGTTAAAAGCTTAGTAACAACCATAAGGGTATCGTTACAACTTTATCTCACACCCTAAGTGACAAAGTCCTAATTACAAGGTGGAAGACAAATTGAACTCAAAGGGGATCGTTATCACCTCACCACCCTCTCCTGCTATCTAGTGCTAGTTCTCCTCTAGCACAACTGAGGCTTCCTAATGGTATTGCTATCTAGTGCTAGTTCTCCTCTAGCACAACTGAGGCTTCCGTAATGGTAGGATTGCTAAAGACTAGGGGTGGATGGTCAAGGGAAAAAGGTACTTTAACAAAACGGATGGGAATTTTAGATGTGGAAATGAAAATGAGTGGTAGCTAAGGAAAAGTCTAGTGCCTAGAATCCATTGGGCACATTGGATCATAAATGGGAAACCATGGATGAACGCACTTGCAAATGGAAGAGGGCATATAATTATGTAGTCCAAACTTCCTACTAAAGGATTATTAGATGATTATATCAAGTGGTTGCAAAATCAACTTTTGACAACTAGGACTACATAGCAAATGGAACAACTTCATGACTACATAGCAAATGGAACAACTTCATTACATAGGCTTCAATGTTTCAAGGTGACACTTAAGAAATATGACAGTTGAAATGCAAGTAGAAATAACTTCCCTACTTAACAAATTCAATGATAAAATTAAGGTTTACCACATAAAGCCATTCCATGGCATGCACTCTTCCATAATGAACACCACCAAGAATCACTCTAACATCAAGGCACCAACATAAATCTTCATTACTATCCTCTAACATCAAGACTATTTACAATAGACAAAGAATCTCTCCAAAAACCATCCTCTCCTCAAGTGAAGTGAGCAAACCCTCATATAGATTTTAACTCAACTTCCTTCTACAATAGAATAAAAATTTCCCTTTCTAGATCCACTATCTACTCAACAAATATTTTTAAGATTAGCAAATTAGTGGTCAGATCTATTATTTATCCAAGGGAAATAATACAATGATAGTTATCATCTAACCAACTCTTTGAGAAGAGTTCAACAAATAATAAACAATAGAGTTGGTTAAATCCACCAAGGCCAAGAGAATGAAGCCCTTGCCTAGGTGGATGAATGCTTTGACCATGTTTGACAACGTCCTCCACAAATTCACACTCTAGAAAGATCCAAGACATGAGAAGATCCTTCTTCAAAAGAGGCGTCCTTCAAGACTACAACAGATGGATCTAACCAACTTCTTGATAGATGTGCAATAAATAACAATTTGGACTAAGAAATAAAATAATTTTTTTTAGAAGATATAGTTCCTTGAGTCAAGTGCTTTGACGTAGCCATATTGTCCACAAATAGAAGTGTGCCCCTCTAGGAGAATCTTCCACATGTGCATCTAACCAAAAACATTGGAGATTGTGCAACCTCTATTATGCTTTACTTACTCCACACACGTGGCATTACACTCTTTGACCTCTCTTTGACCAAGAAGGAGTGCACCCCCCTTAGGGAGTTCCATCTAGGAGCCCCTCAACCTTAATATTCATAAGATAAACCTCAAATTGCCTAGCACCCCCCTTTAGGTGATTTTTAAATTATTCATAAGTGCAAAACTTAGGTACTTTGGTTAATTAGTGTGATTAGTTATATTTCTTTGTTGACTTTAATTAATCACACTAAAACCTTAGAAAACCCAAAGTTAGACAGCTCAATTATTCCATCACTTAAAAGTACAACTATTGACACTTCAAAACTTAAGGAGACCCTAAGTTGAGGGGTTCCTATTCCATTAAATAATCAAATGTTAATTAATTTCCTAATCGCCTAAGTAAATTATCATTTTAATCATCAATTAGAGGGAGTGCATCATCTTATGAACATTTTCACTTGCTAGCCAAACCATAGTCACCAATCAACACCACGAGAACATATCACACCGCCTCTTAGCCAACCATCATGGCCACCACTCAATCATCAAGAAGCAACATCTCCGAGCAAGGAGACAAGTGTACCACCTGCCCATCCAACTGTCTAGCCATGAAAATCCTACAAGCTACTGACAGTCATTTATTTGGATGGTTTTAAGTTCAAATCAAGGTAAAGGGACTTCGTAAAACACCAATTTCATGCACATTAACAGCATCAAATACCAAATTTTCAACATGATCATGCTAATCTGAAAGAAACAACAATGAGTTGGCTACAACCTACCTAATTTGACGATAAAATAGAAAAGTTGCTGCAAAGATGAGGATAAGAGATTTGTAACTACTAGATTACAGAAAGTGTGTCACATAGCTTTTGAGAAGAATCTTCACAAGTAGACGTGTATGCATAGGCTATTGTTTCAATACAACAAGGAGGCGAGCCTAGTTCTTACAGTGTCATCCAATTAGTAAGTTGATAGGAAGAGCAGTGTCATCCAATTAGTAAGTTGATAGGAAGAGCAAATGTGCTGGACCCATATGCAAAGCTTACTCTTGCCAGCATCCAAATTAAGACGTGAAAATGCATTACCAGTGTTTTTTGCATGAAATATTCCCATGGGTGAGAGTAAGATGTATCTATCTATTGATAACGATTCCTATGGAAACGAGCCAGGCAGACGAGCAAGTACAATTCAAATCCGTTGGATATGTCATATGTAATGTTAACCATAGAAACATTCACTATAAACTTGACAATAAACTTCAAAAATTCAACATAGAGAAGCATTGGAACAAGGAAAACCGATGATTTGGACAATTTCAGAGCATGATTTGTAATAAAGAATATAACTTTCAGAGTAAAGGTACAAAAAGCAGAGGGTAGTATCTTTTGAATCCTCCATCAAAGATATTGGAACGGAATTGATAACATACCGTGCAATTTTTATTATTATAGCAAACTTATTTCCAAATGAAAGTAGTGCCTACAGAATATGGAGGAAATGGATGAAACAAAACTAGAAAAATCATGTGGGTTTTGTTTGCGTAGGTAATAATCGATGAAAATACAATATGAAATGCAAGGGGCTGACTAGCACGGAGAAGCTTGAAAACTAAACCATGCTTAATCCATACAACGAATTGAAAAAACCAAAGCCCTGGAGATTCAGAGGCATTCATTAAGCCCATAAAATGATATCTTCGAATAAAAGAGAAGACAAAAGAACGGCAGAAAAATGCCGCCTCTCAACAGCATGGCAATGACATGGAATAAGTGGATAAGATAGAAACGATACCATAAACATCGGAGACGAGGATAACAGCTTTGTGACTGTGTTGGGATCCACCTGAAACGTACGCCTTCATATGTCCCAACGTTTCCACGCGCCCTTTCAAATCCATGTACATGCTCGGACTGGGGTTACTCAACTCGGGAGGAGGGTTCTCACAGCACTGAGGACCTGCCATCTCTTCTCTTCTCTGGAATAACTAGTCACACCAACACACAACACGGAATGTTGACAGGGATATACTACTCATTTTGTGAATCAATCATACCGTACAACCACACAAACAGTGACACGTATGCTTGCAAAATGAGTAGGGTAATTACGCCATTAATTTTCTTCAGGGAAATTGAATTTGTTTTAGAAAAACCCCAAGAAATTGAAGTTTTTTTTCACAGCCCTAAGAAATTGAAGTTAAAAAGGAATTTTCTCATATTTCATTTGAGCTCCTTCTTTATTAATCACTCCTTAGCAATGCTTGCTTTTATAATTAATTTAAAGTGAAAATTTAAATTTATTTAGATTTAGAAAGTTGGATAGAAATGTTAGTTTTTGGTAGCTTGGAGTTACTCTTGCATAGTATGTCTATGTCTATGTCTATGTCTAGGGATCCTACAACATGGTTTTTTTATTGATGATATAAAGTTATTTTATTAAATGTATTTTTAAAGTGATTTTAAGATGTGTATTATTTTATTAAATGTATTTTTAAAGTGATTTTAAGATGTGTAGGGTTCTATGACATGAGGTTTTATTAATGATAAAGTTATTTTATTAAATTTGTTTTATAAGTGACTTATGATGTGACTTTATATTATTAAAGTGAGATGTACTTTATAAAGTGTTTTTTAAGAAGAAGAAAAAAGAGCACTTTTGTTATTCAAAAATATGAATCAAAAAGTATATTGTCTCATCGGACCATCCGTGAGATAAATGGGCCCAACATCATCATATAACATAGAAAGGACCACATCCAAATAACTATCGTGACAGTTTTCTCTAGAAGGCAATATATATATATATCAAAAATAACAGTCGAGAAGAAAACAGATGTCCTCAAAAAGACAGAAACATATAAGGAGGAAAACAACTAACTACATCAAAAAGATGTTGAGAGAACCACTAACTTTATAAAGTGACTTTATAATATTAAAGTGCACTTTTTATTATTTTAGGGCTAAAGTGGCTTTTCAAATGTAATGTGGTTTTTATATAGTTTCACTTAAGAGAATTAAGTGAGCTTGAGATTAAATCTCATTCGTCGATCTTGTGAGCCAAGCTCAAATGTGGGTCCTAGAAGATGAAAAGACAAAGGAGTTGCCCTAAAATGTAAATAAAAAGAGTTTCATGGGACCATAAGCACGCATTGCAAAGAGTGAGTTTTTTTAGTGGCTTGAATTCCTAGAGAGGGGAATTGTGAGAAGTGTGTGAAGCACCATTTTCAAGAGAGCAAGAAGATTTGAGCTAAGAAGAGGAAGAGGGAGAGTTAGCTGAGAACAAGGAGGGCACTGCCTTGAGGAGAAAATTGTGGCACAAATCCCAAGATTCTCAGCATTAATTACAGCAATGAGTTTGGGTGCAAATTTCAAGGAGAAAGCAGTGGCACGAGTTCCAAAGCATCCCCAACAGTGATTGTTGGTCTGTACTACAGCAAAGGAGGCCGTACTGTATGGATTTACAGAGGTCGTAATGTTGTTCATGCATAGAAATCGAGGTTGTCAATCATGCACTGATTTCAAAGTGGTGTTAGATTTGCTTGGTAAGCGTTTGTTTCATGTGTGTGTAATTTTTTGTGGTTGTGACTAATTTGTTGTCAAGATAAAGACTGTAAAATGGATGGTATAGTCGTACCCTTGCACAAATTTCGAGGAAGTTTTCTTTAGCAATTTTCTGGGTATTCTTGGCATGTTGCTAGAAGAAGTGTTGGTACTTATTTTTGTATTTGTATTGTGTTTTATGCCACAATATTCTAATGTTGTAATCCTCTCCTGTTTTCTTGAGAAACTCAATAAATAACTCTCTTGATTGGTTTCCCCCTAGGGGGATTTTCTAGGGTCCTAGACCAAATCACTATGTAAAATCAGTTATGACTGTTTGTTGTTATGTAATTGTTTCTGTTGTAAAATGTACCTAGTTAGCAGTATATCATCTTACAGTGCATGAGAAATTAATGCATGTGAAATGTATTAGTATTTTCTTCATATAGAAGACTAATAACAGAGGTTATATATGTGTTTGACTAAATCTGTTAGTGAAATGTGTGCTCAGATCAAAGATTTTAACATGGTATCAGAGTTGGGGCTCTGAGTTTGATAATGGGCAGTTTGTGGCAACTATGTGTGCATGTGCTTTGCTGGTTAGTATAGCTGTGTGTTGAGTTTAGCGCCTGTGAGCAGAGTTGGTTGGTCTTGTGATTGGAAAAAATGCAAAGAAAAGGGGAAGATGACCAATATTCGATATGAAGACCAATTGGAGGGGATCTCCAACTATTTACAATGGAAAGCTCGGATGGCTATTGTTCTCAACGAGAGCAAGATATGGCAGTTTGTCAGTACCATTGTGGTACCTCCTTTAGATCCCATTGCCCTTGACTTGCATGAAGTGAGAGAAGCAAGAACTCAGAGAATACTCGTGGATGGAGTAAAGGATCACCTCATCCCACATTTGGATGAGAAACAAACAACCTAGGAGTTGTGGGACACTTTGAAGAGTTTGTATGAAAACAAGAACGAGAACAACAAGATGGCTTCGAAAGGTAGGCTTCACGGCACGAAGATGGCGAAAAGTGAGAATGTAGCCTCGTATCTCACTGGGCTCAGACAAGTGAAGGATGAGATAAACGCGGTTGGTGAGATCATTCCTGGTCTCAAGTTCGTGTGGATAGCCCTAAAGGGTTTCACTAAGGATTAGGACGTATTTTTGAAATGTGTGGTTGGAAGGGGTAACTTTCCCTCTTAAGAAAGATTATGGGATGACTTCACTCAAGAGGAGATCCGAGAGAGGTCTTAGGAGAAGACATAGCATGGAGACGATGAACAGAATGTGGCCCTTTCAGCAAAGGGTAAGAAGAAAAAGAACTCAAGCAATGGAGCGAAGTCTGAGAAGGACATGAGCAAGGTGATATGTTTTTCTTGTTAAAAGTATGGCCACTATGTTGGGAAGTTTCCAACTAAAAAGAAAGGCAAGAAGAAGGACGAGATAGAGGAGGCAGTGTTAGTTGAAGTTGAAGATTACACCAAGAAATTCGAGAAGGAATTCTCTTTGGTGAGTATTGTCTCGAGGAGCAGTGTTGTCGAGAGTGTGGACACTAGAGAATGGTATGTGGATGGTGGGGCACCACGCCATATGACTGGAACATGAGCTATGCTTTAGTAGTTGACATATATAGACAGATTTATACTTGCGGAGGATGGGTTTCATGTCACCCATGGAGTAAGAGTTGGATGTATTATATTCCAGCTCGAGTCTGGGGGTTATTTGGAGGTTAGAGGAGTGTTGTTTGTTTCAAAGCTGAGAAAGAATTTACTCTCAGTGTCAGCTCTGGAAGATGATGGATGTGCGGTCCTTCGTTGTCCTGAGCATGTGATTGATTATCCGTTGGGTGAGAGTGTGGATGCAACACAAGTGCTTGGCACTCAGGAGGGCAGGTTGTAGAGGTTCCAGGGACAACCTATAGATGGTGAGTCTAGTGGGATGTCGGACTCAGTGGCAGCAATAGTGGCAACCAATGGAGAGGATTCTTCCAACTCTGTGAGGAGACCAAGCCAGTATGAGATGACTCTTGAGGACGAGCGGGAGAGTGAGTGGAACTCTCAGCTCAAAGTGGCCTGGTGCAAATCTCCAGCACATTATCCAGGTGGTTGAGGGACCTTCAGGTTCAGATGGAGCAGCTTCGATTTTTGGAGAGAGGAGGTTGATCCAGGTGGATCTCCCAAAATGACCAAATTTTAAAGTCTTCAAATGTTGAACATAAGTATACAGCTCCGTAGGGATCGTCGAAATCTTTCCAACGACACTCGTTTCATCAAAAATAGACTCTCGATGCAAAAGTTATTGCATTCTAAATTTTTGGCAAAATAGGTAAAAATGGAAAAGGGGGTGCCACGTGGCAGGTCCAAAGGATGCCACGTGGCATAATCGTACAACTGACTTGGAAGAGATGATGTCACGCTGATGTCAACATGGTGATGTAGCAACATGAGAGGATGACACGTGTCACCCATAAATGGATGACCTGACACCCAATCAAACCAATATGGGAGTGCCACATGGCATATGATGACGTGGCCTGTGATGATGTGGTAGGTGTTGAGGTGGCAAACGATGAAAGGGAATGACATGGCACAATGGTCAGTTGACATGTGGCAACCATGTACACCAATGGCAAGTTGCCACGTGGCAGCCATAAAATGTTAATGAAGGGCTAAGATTCGAAATTTTTGGTTTATTAAATCCTAACTATATAATTTATATAGTTAAATATAACATGTGTACATAAAGGAGAGGTTTTAGGGATTTGAACCCACAACCTCTCTTTTAATACTCCTAATCCTTAGCCAATAGACCATATAAATTGCTTGTTATAGCAATTCGAAATTAATTGTTTTAACTTAAGCGCAATGAATTAGGATCACGGTTGGACTGCACTTGGCCTATAAAACCAGGCAGAGATTTCGAGGTCTGGGACAAAGGAACGTTGGGTTTATGCACGGAAACCAAGACAGAGAGGTTCAGTCTTGGCATGTTTCCCAAGACGATTTTGGGCACGAAAACCAAAGTGGTTTTCACACAGTGCATAGTGGGTTTGTGCACGTATCCTGAGGCAGGTCTGTAGACATCCCAAGGTCACTGCCTGCACACATCCCACGGCGGGTCTGCATGCATCTCGAGACAGTTTTCAGAGTGCATGTAGTTCGAGGCCATCTGGAATGTACGGATCAGAGGGAGTCTTGGAAGTTGTGCCAGAGGGGACATCTCGAGGTACATCTCATAACTATATGGATTTTATACTCAAAAGACTCAATTTTTTGCAAGGAGTCTGAATCTAGCTTCAGTTTTTGCATCCAGGCACTATGGCAAAAAAAGTGCTCATAGAACCCTTCAACTACACCGAAGTATAGCCATGTTTACACTTCAAAGAGTCAGAAGGTCCTTCTATAGCTGCTGCTAAAGTTTGTTTCTGCTCCAGAACAGCAGAACACTAATGTGATGTTTGGGGTGATTCCTAGCTTTTGCATTTTTGAAGACTAATAAAATCGGTCTCACCGAAAGGGGACCAAAGACATAGTCCATATTGGACGAACTTCATTATCAGTTGTTGTCTCATATTATGGTTTGCATTATCTAAGTTTATGTGCTATTTGAAAGTGTCATTCTAAAGTCTTTACTGGGGTCAGTTATCTTCAAGATAGGTGCTGTCGTCAATAGTTCCTTTAATTTCTTAAAACTCTCAGCACATTTATGATCACAAACAAATTTCTTCCCTTTCTTCTGCAAGGAAGTTATGGGATTGGCAATTTTTGAAAAATTCACTATAAACTTTCTGTAATGCCCATAAATGATCTTACATCCGACACATCTTTAGGAACCGGCCAGTCATTAATGGCCATTATCTTGCCGGGGTCAACCGAGATTCCTTCTGCTGAAATTATGTGTCCTAGATACTGAATTTTGTCTTTGTGGAAGTCACACTTACTAAATTTGGCATATAGTTGGTGATCTCTTAATACTTGTAAGATAATCCGTAAATGTTCATCATGCTCTTCTTTGCTTTTTGAGTACACTAATATGTCGT
This sequence comes from Larix kaempferi, assembly GCA_027924585.1. Lineage (NCBI taxonomy): Eukaryota > Viridiplantae > Streptophyta > Pinopsida > Pinales > Pinaceae > Larix > Larix kaempferi. The sequence continues at coordinate 4,747,930 of BSBM01000504.1, forward strand.
CTATAAACACAACAACAAACTTGTCTAAGTATTTATGCAAAATATTATTCATCAAACAAATAAATACAGTCGGGGCATTAGTCAAGCCAAACGACATGACTACGAACTCGTAATGTCCATACCAAGTTCGAAAAGCTGTTTTGAAAATATCTTCGTCCTTAACCCTTACTTGATGATACCCTGATCTTAGATCAATCTTCGAAAATACTGTTGCTCCAAGCAGCTCATCAAATAGATCATCTATGCGGGGCAACGGGTATCTATTCTTGATCATCATCTTATTAAGCTGACGATAATCTATGCACAGTCTTAATGTTCTATCTTTCTTCTTAACGAAGATGATAGGTGCTCCCCAAGGAGACACACTTGGTCTAATATACTTCTTGTCAATAAGTTCCTTCAACTGAGATTTTAATTCGTTTAACTCTAGTATATTAATTCTGTATGGAGCTTTTGAATTTGGTACTGCCCCTAGTATCAACTCTATGGTAAAATCTAAATCTCTTTTGGGTGGTAATCTTGGAATCTCCTCAGGAAATACATCTTTAAAATATTTTAGGACGGGTATGTCCTCTAATTTCAGTTTGTCCTCTTTATCCATAATCTCATCATTTACCACGTTTACTGCAAACAATTGGCATCCCTTCCTAACTGCCCTCTTAACTTGCATGGCTGAAATTTGTCTAAGGGTTACCTTCATTGGAATGCCTTTTATTTCTATAGTTTTCCCTTCATCATTTAAGCATGTAAAACTTTTTCCATAATAGTCCAAGATGACATGATGGGCTTCTAACCAGTCCATCCCAACTATAATATCATAAGAACCTAAGGGTAGAATATTCAACTTGATTTGTGTTTGCAAATGATTCATGGGAAACACACAGTTTTCTATAAAATCTTATGCTTTCCTTTTTGTTCCAGTTGCTAGTCTAACTAGCCATGATTTACTAAACTTTTCAGTTTTCAGTTTAAGACTTTCCACAACATCTGGTGATATATAACTTAAACTAGCACCTGGGTTAATTAAAACAGTAACAGGATGATATGTATCGTACCTTCAATCTCTACCATGGAGATTTGATGATCTGCTTGCCTGTTGTCAAGTGCTGTGTTAATTCTTGGCATCTCCCTTGTTACGTCTCCAACAGTAGGTTCAGTCTGTATAGAGTTGATGTTGTTTGTCTTCCGCTTCCTTAAGGGACATTTTGATGCGTAATGGGGGCCTTGACATTCAAAACATTTAATATGTGTCTTTGGCTCACTAGTCTTTGTAGTATTAGATGCATTTTTCGGTGTTGTCGAATTCTGTTGTGAATTATTTCTGGAATTATTCCCTTGGGAATTTCGATTCTGAAAATTCTTCCTCTGGAATCCGGAATTTCCACTGAATCTGAAATTTTTCTTTTTCTGTTCAAAATTGTTGGGCTTATGATTTTTCAAATTAGACATACCCTCTCTCTTCCGATTTGTATCATAACAGAAAACTGCCTTTCTCATAGCCTCCTCTAAGGTTTTAGGACTGTCATACTCAATTCTGTCTTTAATGCTGAAAGGTAAACAACTTAAGTACCTTTGAATTTTTGGTTTCTCTTCTATGAAGTATGGTACATATCTCAGTAGGTTCATAAACTTATTGTTCAGTTCCTTCATGTTCATACCTCCCAACTTCAAATCGTAGAACTCTTTAGATTTTTCTTCGTAGTACTGTTCAGATAGATACTTCTTTTTGAAATATCGTTTGAAAGCACTCCAGCTTACATCTTTATCCTTGATTCCCTTTACCCTTTTGACATCCTACCACCAGATATCCGCTTTTCTGGTCAAGTTATATATCGCCATTTTTGCCTTTAAGAACTCTAAATAGTTGTAGATATAGAAGTATTTCTTCATCCCTGATAGCCAAGCTTCAGTTGTCTCGCCTTTCTCAGTTTCTCCATTGAAAGTTGGAGGTCTTATTTTCTTGAATTCTCCAGAAATGTGCTCGTATTCCTTATGATTTTTCCTTCTTGGTTTGGAGTCTACTTCACAGCTGTCACTAGTATAGTTACGCATTCTGCAATAGCATCTCCGGATGAGGTTGAGCTGTCTTTTACTTCGCTGATTTTTATGTTCTGAGTTTTATCAGTGTGAGGCATGTCCTCAACTTTGGAAATATATTCATTGTTTCTCTCTTATTCCTCTGTCTGCTTGCGTTCAAACAGGACTTGATTGAGTTGTTCTTGTGCTTGCAGAATCTTTTCATTATCTTGTTTCACAGATTTGATTTCTGCCTTTAATTCTTGAAAGGCACGTAACAACTCCGTTGAACTGTTATTTAACTCCCCGTGACCTTCCTCTACAAACTGATGTCCCGAACTGTGACTGTTTGGCTGAAATCTGTCACTTAAATGTTAAGCTAAGTTCTCCATACCTGTAACTGAAAATAATTTCTGATAACATAATAATAAAAATTTTAAGTTAGTATAAATTTCTGATGCAAAAAAAGAATTTCTGTTGTATATAAAAAAAATTATGCTGCGTCTTTTGGACCTAAATCAGGCCTAGAGCTTGAATCTGTGCTCTGATACCACATGTAACATCCCGGATTTTCAAAAAAATTTAAAATTTTTGTTAATAGCAATAATAGCTTAATTTACGATAATTTATAATTGTTGAAAATAATAATTGTTGAATGTAACAACGTTAAGTAAACAACTGTTTGCACTAAACACAATTAAATTTCAGATATAACTAATGCGACAGTGACAACTTAATTAAATTCGTAACAACTATCTTTAAGATAGTGAAATGCATGATTAGATCATACTTTTGATGCGACACTTTTCAATGCAATGAGAAATATGAATGATGTAATAATGAAATGCCAGGTTAGAAATATGATATGATATTTTTTCTCTGAGATGATACTGACAGTTTGCTTCTTTGCTGTCCAAGGGAGTCCTATGAGGGACCCCGAAGCTTACTTAGTTGTACGCTAAAACATTGGACCTGTTCTATGTGTAGATGACAAGAAAGAAGTTTCACGATTGCAATAAATTCCAGTTCGTGTGAGTTCAAATTCATCATTTGAATATAAAAAAAGAATAATTAAAGACTATTGCATTTATAAAAGCATACAGGTAACAACGTTAACTAAATAGCTGTTTGCACTAAACACAATTAAATTTCAGATATAACTAATGCGACAGTGACAACTTAATTACATTCGTAACAACTATCATTAAGATGGTGAAATGCATGATTAGATCAGACTTTTGATGCGACACTTTTCAATGCAATGAGAAATATGAATGATGTAATAATGAAATGTCAGGATAGAAATATGATATGATATTTTTTCTCTGAGATGATACTGACAGTAACAGGATGATCATGTATCGTACCTTCAATCTCTACCCTGGAGATTTGATGACCTGCTTGCCTGTTGTCAAGTGCTCTGTTAATTCTTGGCATCCCCATTGCTACGTCTCCAACAGCAGGTTGAGTCTGTATAGAGTTGATGTTGTTTGTCTTCCGCTTCCTTAAGGGACATTTTAATGCGTAATGGGGGCCTTGACATTCAAAACATTTAATATGTGTCTTTGGCTCACTAGTCTTTGTAGTATTAGATGCATTTTTCGGTGTTGTAGAATTCTGCTGTGAATTATTTCTGGAATTACTCCCTTGGGAATTTCGAATCTGAAAATTCTTCCTCTGGAATCCGGAATTTCCACTGAATCTGAAATTTTTCTTCTTCTGTTCAAAATTGTTGGGCTTATGATTTTTCCAATTAGACATACCCTCTCTCTTCCGATTTGTATCATAACAGAAAACTGCCTTTCTCATAGCCTCCTCTAAGGTTTTAGGACTGTCATACTCAATTCTGTCTTTAATGCTGAAAGGTAAACAACTTAAGTACCTTTGAATTTTTGGTTTCTCTTCTATGAAGTATGGTACATATCTCAGTAGGTTCATAAACTTATTGTTCAGTTCCTTCATGTTCATAACTCCCAACTTCAAATCGTAGAACTCTTTAGATTTTTCTTCGTAGTACTGTTCAGATAGATACTTCTTTTTGAAATATCGTTTGAAAGCACTCCAGCTTACATCTTTATCCTTGATACCCTTTACCCTTTTGACATCCTGCCACCAGATATCCGCTTTTCTGGTCAAGTTATATATAGCCATTTTTGCCTTTAAGCACTCTGAATAGTTGTAGATATGGAAGTATTTCTTCATCCCTGATAGCCAAGCTTCAGTTGTCTCGCCTTTCTCAGTTTCTCCATTGAAAGTTGGAGGTCTTATTTTCTTGAATTCTCCAGAAATCTGCTCGTATTCCTTATGATTATTCCTTCTTGGTTTGGAGTCTCCTTCACTGCTGTCACTAGTATAGTTACGCGTTCTGCAATAGCATCTCCGGATGAGGTTGAGCTGTCTTTTACTTCACTGATTTTTATGTTCTGAGTTTTATCAATGTGAGGCATGTCCTCAACTTTGGAAATATCTTCATTGTTTCTCTCTTGTTCCTCTGTCTGCTTGTGTTCAAACAGGACTTGATTGAGTTGTTCTTGTGCTTGCAGAATCTTTTCATTATCTTGTTTCACAGATTTGATTTCTGCCTTTAATTCTTGAAAGGCACGTAACAACTCCGTTGAACTGTTATTTAACTCCCAGTGACCTTCCTCTACAAACTGATGTCCCGAACTGTGACTGTTTGGCTGAAATCTGTCACTTAAATGTTAAGCTAAGTTCTACATACCTGTAACTGAAAATAATTTCCCGATAACATAATAATAAAAATTTTAAGTTAGTATAAATTTCTGATGCAAAAAAAGAATTTATGTTGTATATAAAAAAAATTATGCTGCGTCTTTTGGACCTAAATCAGGCCTAGAGCTTGAATCTGTGCTCTGATACCACATGTAACATCCCGGATTTTCATAAAAATTTAAAATTTTTGTTAATAGCAATAATAGCTTAATTTACGATAATTTATAATTGTTGAAAATAATAATTGTTGAATGTAACAACGTTAACTAAACAACTGTTTGCACTAAACACAATTAAATTTCAGATATAACTAATGCGACAGTGACAACTTAATTACATTCGTAACAACTATCATTAAGATAGTGAAATGCATGATTAGATCAGACTTTTGATGCGACACTTTTCAATGCAATGAGAAATATGAATGATGTAATAATGAAATGCCAGGTTAGAAATATGATATGATACTTTTTCTCTGAGATGATACTGACAGTTTGCTTCTTTGCTGTCCAAGGGAGTCCTATGTGGGACCCCGAAGCGTACTTAGCTGTACGCTAAAACATTGGACCTGTTCTATGTGTAGATGAAAAGAAAGAAGTTTCATGATTGCAATAAATTCCAGTTCGTGTGAGTTCAAATTCATCGTTTGAATATAAAAATAGAATAATTAAAGACTATTGCATTTATAAAAGCATATAGGTAACAACGTTAACTAAATAACTGTTTGCACTAAACACAATTAAATTTAAGATATAACTAATGCGACAGTGACAACTTAATTACATTCGTAACAACTATCATTAAGATGGTGAAATGCATGATTAGATCAGACTTTTGATGCGACACTTTTCAATGCAATGAGAAATATGAATGATGTACTAATGAAATGCCAGGATAGAAATATGATATGATACGTTTTCTCTGAGATGATACTGACAGTAACAGGATGATCATGTATCGTACCTTCAATCTCTACCATGGAGAGTTGATGATCTGCTTGCCTGTTGTCAAGTGTTGTGTTAATTCTTGGCATCTCCCTTGCTACGTCTCCAACAGTAGGTTCAGTCTGTATAGAGTTGATGTTGTTTGTCTTCCGCTTCCTTAAGGGACATTTTGATGCGTAATGGGGGCCTTGACATTCAAAACATTTAATATGTGTCTTTGGCTCACTAGTCTTTGTAGTATTAGATGGATTTTTCGGTGTTGTAGAATTCTGCTGTGAATTATTTCTAGAATTATTCCCTTGGGAATTTCGATTCTGAAAATTCTTCCTTTGGAATCCGGAATTTCCACTGAATCTGAAATTTTTCTTCTTTTGTTGATAATTGTTGGGCTTATGATTTTTCAAATTAGACATACCCTCTCTCTTCCGATTTGTATCATAACATAAAACTGCCTTTCTCATAGCCTCCTCTAAGGTTTTAGGACTGTCATACTTAATTCTGTCTTTAATGCTGAAAGGTAAACAACTTAAGTACCTTTGAATTTTTGGTTTCTCTTCAATGAAGTATGGTACATATCTCAGTAGGTTCATAAACTTATTGTTCAGTTCCTTCATGTTCATACCTCCCAACTTCAAATCGTAGAACTCTTTAGATTTTTCTTCGTAGTACTGTTCAGATAGATACTTCTTTTTCTAATATCGTTTGAAAGCACTCCAGCTTACATCTTTATCCTTTATGCCCTTTACCCTTTTGACATCCTGCCACCAGATATCCGCTTTTCTGGTCGAGTTATATATAGCCATTTTTTCCTTTAAGAACTCTGAATAGTTGTAGATATAGAAGTATTTCTTCATCCCTGATAGCCAAGCTTCAGTTGTCTCGCCTTTCTAAGTTTCTCCATTGAAAGTTGGAGGTCTTATTTTCTTGAATTCTCCAGAAATCTGCTCGTATTCCTTATGATTTTTCCTTCTTGGTTTGGAGTCTCCTTCACTGCTGTCACTAGTAGAGTTACGCGTTCTGCAATAGCATCTCCGGATGAGGTTGAGTTGTCTTTTACTTCGCTGATTTTTATGTTCTGAGTTTTATCAATGTCAGGCATGTCCTCAACTTTGGAAATATCTTCATTGTTTCTCTCTTGTTCCTCTGTCTGCTTGTGTTCAAACAAGACTTGATTGAGTTGTTCTTGTGCTTGCAGAATCTTTTCATTATCTTGTTTCATAGATTTGATTTCTGCCTTTAATTCTTGAAAGGCACGTAACAACTCCGTTGAACTGTTATTTAACTCCCCGTGACCCTCCTCTACAAACTGATGTCCCGAACTGTGACTGCTTGGCTGAAATCTGTCACTTAAATGTTAAGCTAAGTTCTCCATACCTGTAACTGAAAATAATTTCTGATAACATAATAATAAAAATTTTAAGTTAGTATAAATTTCTGATGCAAAAAAAGAATTTCTGTTGTATATAAAAAAAATTATGCTGCGTTTTTTGGACCTAAATCAGGCCTAGAGCTTGAATCTGTGCTCTAATACCACATGTAACATCCCGGATTTTCATAAAAAATTAAATTTTTTTTAATAGCAATAATAGCTTAATTTACGATAATTTATAATTGTTGAATGTAACAACGTTAAGTAAACGACTGTTTGCACTAAACACAATTAAATTTCAGATATAACTAATGCGACAGTGACAACTTAATTACATTCGTAACAACTATCTTTAAGATGGTGAAATGCATGATTAGATTAGACTTTTGATGCGACACTTTTCAATGCAATGAGAAATATGAATGATGTAATAATGAAATGCCAGGTTATAAATATGATATGATACTTTTTCTCTGAGATTATACTGACAGTTTGCTTCTTTGCTGTCCAAGGGAGTCCTATGAGGGACCCCGAATCTTACTTAGTTGTACGCTAAAACACTGGACCTGTTCTATGTGTAGATGACAAGAAAGAAGTTTCATGATTGCAATAAATTCCAGTTCGTGTGAGTTCAAATTCATCTTTTGAATATAAAAAAAGAATAATTAAAGACTATTGCATTTATAAAAGCATACAGGTAACAACGTTAACTAAATAGCTGTTTGCACTAAACACAATTAAATTTCAGATATAACTAATGCGACAGTGACAACTTAATTACATTCGTAACAACTATTATTAATATGGTGAAATGCATGATTAGATCAGACTTTTGATTCGACACTTTTCAATGCAATGAGAAATATGAATGATGTAATAATGAAATGCCAGGATAGAAATATGATATGATATTTTTTCTCTGAGATGATACTGACAGTAACAGGATGATCATGTATCGTACCTTCAATCTCTACCATGGAGATTTGATGATCTGCTTGCCTGTTGTCAAGTGCTGTGTTAATTCTTGGCATCTCCCTTGCTACGTCTCCAACAGTATGTTGAGTCTGTATAGAGTTGATGTTGTTTGTCTTCCGCTTCCTTAAGGGACATTTTGATGCGTAATGGGGGCCTTGACATTCAAAACATTTAATATGTGTCTTTGGCTCACTAGTCTTTGTAGTATTAGATGCATTTTTTCGGTGTTGTAGAATACTGCTGTGAATTATTTCTGGAATTATTCCCTTGGGAATTTCGATTCTGAAAATTCCTCCTCTGGAATCCGGAATTTCCACTGAATCTGAAATTTTTCTTCTTCTGTTCAAAAATGTTGGGCTTATGATTTTTCCAATTAGACATACCCTCTCTCTTCCAATTTGTATCATAACAGAAAATTGCCTTTCTCATAGCCTCCTCTAAGGTTTTAGGACTGTCATACTCAATTCTGTCTTTAATGCTGAAAGGTAAACAACTTAAGTACCTTTGAATTTTTGGTTTCTCTTCTATGAAGTATGGTACATATCTCAGTAGGTTCATAAACTTATTGTTCAGTTCCTTCATGTTCATACCTCCCAACTTCAAACCGTAGAACTCTTTAGATTTTTCTTCGTAGTACTGTTCAGATAGATACTTCTTTTTGAAATATCGTTTGAAAGCACTCCAGCTTACATCTTTATCCTTGATGCCCTTTACCCTTTTGACATCCTGCCACCAAATATCCGCTTTTCTGGTCAAGTTATATATAGCCATTTTTGCCTTTAAGAACTCTGAATAGTTGTAGATATGGAAGTATTTCTTCATCCCTGATAGCCAAGCTTCAGTTGTCTCACCTTTCACAGTTTCTCCATTGAAAGTTGGAGGTCTTATTTTCTTGAATTCTCCAGAAATCTACTCGTATTCCTTATGATTATTCCTTCTTGGTTTGGAGTCTCCTTCACTGCTGTCACTAGTATAGTTACGCGTTCTGCAATAGCATCTCCGGATGAGGTTGAGCTGTCTTTTACTTCGCTGATTTTTATGTTCTGAGTTTTCTAAGTGTGAGGCATGTCCTCAACTTTGGAAATATCTTCATTGTTTCTCTCTTGTTCCTCTGTCTGCTTGTGTTCAAACAGGACTTGATTGAGTTGTTCTTGTGCTTGCAGAATTTTTTCATTATCTGGTTTCACAGATTTGATTTCTGCCTTTAATTCTTGAAAGGCACGTAAAAACTCCGTTGAACTGTTATTTAACTCCCCGTGACCTTCCTCTACAAACTGATGTCCCGAACTGTGACTGTTTGGCTGAAACCTGTCACTTAAATGTTAAGCTAAGTTCTCCATACCTGTAACTGAAAATAATTTCTGATAACATAATAATAAAAAATTTAAGTTAGTATAAATTTCTGATGCAAAAAAAGAATTTCTGTTGTATATAAAAATATTTATGCTGCGTCTTTTGGACCTAAATCAGGCCTAGAGCTTGAGTCTGTGCTCTGATACCACATGTAACATCCCGGATTTTCATAAAAATTTAAAATTTTTTTAATAGCAATAATAGCTTAATTTACGATAATTTATAATTCTTGAAAATAATAATTGTTGAATGTAACAATGTTAACTAAACAACTGTTTGCACTAAACACAATTAAATTTCAGATATAACTAATGCGACAGTGAACACTTAATTACATTCGTAACCGCTATCATTAAGATAGTGAAATGCATGATTAGATCAGACTTTTGATGCGACACTTTTCAATGCAATGAGAAATATGAATGATGTAATAATGAAATGACAGGTTAGAAATATGATATGATACTGACAGTTTGCTTCTTTGCTGTCCAAGGGAGTCCTATGAGGGACCCCCAAGCGTACTTAGCTGTACGCTAAAACATTGGACCTTTTCTATGTGTAGATGAAAATAAAGAAGTTTCATGATTGCAATAAATTCCAGTTCGTGTGAGTTCAAATTCATTGTTTGAATATAAAAATAGAATAATTAAAGACTATTGCATTTATAAAAGCATACAGGTAACAGCGTTAACTAAATAGCTGTTTGCACTAAACACAATTAAATTTCAGATATAACTAATGCGACAGTGACAACTTAATTACATTCGTAACAACTATCATTAAGATGGTGAAATGCATGATTAGATCAGACTTTTGATGCGACACTTTTCAATGCAATGAGAAATATCAATGATGTAATAATGAAATGCCAGGATAGAAATATGATATGATACTTTTTCTATGAGATGATACTGACGGTAACAGGATGATCATGTATCTTACCTTCAATCTCTACCATGGAGAGTTGATGATCTGCTTGCCTGTTGTCAAGTGTTGTGTTAATTCTTGGCATCTCCCTTGCTACGTCTCAAACAGTAGGTTCAGTCTGTATAGAGTTGATGTTGTTTGTCTTCCGCTTCCTTAAGGGACATTTTGATGCGTAATGGGGGTCTTGACATTCAAAACATTTAATATGTGTCTTTGGCTCACTAGTCTTTGTAGTATTAGATGCATTTTTCGGTGCTGTAGAATACTGCTGTGAATTATTTCTGGAATTATTCCCTTGGGAATTTCGATTCTGAAAATTCTTCCTCTGGAATCCGGAATTTCCACTGAATCTGAAATTTTTCTTCTTATGTTCAAAATTGTTGGGCTTATGATTTTTCAAATTAGACATACCCTCTCTCTTCCGATTTGTATCATAACATAAAACTGCCTTTCTCATAGCCTCCTCTAAGGTTTTAGGACTGTCATACTCAATTCTGTCTTTAATGCTGAAAGGTAAACAGCTTAAGTACCTTTGAATTTTTGGTTTCTCTTCTATGAATTATGGTACATATCTCAGTAGGTTCATAAACTTATTGTTCAGTTCCTTCATGTTCATACCTCCCAACTTCAAATCGTAGAACTCTTTAGATTTTTCTTCGTAGTACTGTTCAGATAGATACTTCTTTTTGAAATATCGTTTGAAAGCACTCCAGCTTACATCTTTATCCTTGATGCCCTTTACCCTTTTGACATCCTACCACCAGATATCCGCTTTTTTAGTCAAGTTATATATAGCCATTTTTGCCTTTAAGAACTCTGAATAGTTGTAGATATAGAAGTATTTCTTCATCCCTGATAGCCAAGCTTCAGTTGTCTCGCCTTTCTCAGTTTCTCCATTGAAAGTTGGAGATCTTATTTTTTCTTAAATTCTCCAGAAATCTGCTCGTATTCCTTATGATTTTTCCTTCTTGGTTTGGAGTCTCCTTCACTGCTGTCACTAGTATAGTTATGCGTTCTGCAATAGCATCTCCGGATGAGGTTGAGCTGTCTTTTACTTCGCTGATTTTTATGTTCTGAGTTTTATCAGTGTGAGGCATGTCCTCAACTTTGGAAATATCTTCATTGTTTCTCTCTTGTTCCTCTGTCTGCTTGTGTTCAAACAGGACTTGATTGAGTTGTTCTTGTGCTTGCAAAATCTTTTCATTATCTTGTTTCATAGATTTGATTTCTGCCTTTAATTCTTGAAAGGCACATAACAACTCCGTTGAACTGTTATTTAACTCCCCGTGACCTTCCTCTACAAACTGATGTCCCGAACTGTGACTGTTTGGCTGAAATCTGTCACTTAAATGTTAAGCTAAGTTCTCCATACCTGTATCTGAAAATAATTTCTGATAACATAATAATAAAAATTTTAAGTTAGTATAAATTTATGATGCAAAAAAAAAGAATTTCTGTTGTATATAAAAAAAATTACGATGCGTCTTTTGGACCTAAATCAGGCCTAGAGCTTGAATCTGTGCTCTGATACCACATGTAACATCCCAGATTTTCATAAAAATTTAAAATTTTTGTTAATAGCAATAATAGCTTAATTTACGATAATTTATAATTGTTGAAAATAATAATTGTTGAATCTAACAACGTTAACTAAACAACTGTTTGCACTAAACACAATTAAATTTCAGATATAACTAATGCGACAGTGACAACTTAATTACATTCGTAACCACTATCATTAAGATAGTGAAATGTCCAAGGAAAAAAAATTAAGATAGTGAAATGCATGATTAGATCAGACTTTCGATGCGACACTTTTCAATGCAATGAGAAATATGAATGATGTAATAATGAAATGCCAGGTTAGAAATATGATATGATACTTTTTCTCTGAGATGATACTGACAGTTTGCTTCTTTGCTGTCCAAGGGAGTCCTATGAGGGACCCCGAAGCGTACTTATATGTACGCTAAAACATTGGACCTGTTCTATGTGTAGATGACAAGAAAGAAGTTTCATGATTGCAATAAATTCCAGTTCGTGTGAGTTCAAATTCATCGTTTGAATATAAAAATAGAATAATTAAAGACTATTGCATTTATAAAAGCATACAGGTAACAACGTTAACTAAATAGTTGTTTGCACTAAACACAATTAAATTTCAGATATAACTAATGCGACAGTGACAACTTAATTACATTCGTAACAACTATCATTAAGATGGTGAAATGCATGATTAGATCAGACTTTTGATGCGACACTTTTCAATGCAATGAGAAATATGAATGATGTAATAATGAAATGCCAGGATAGAAATATGATATGATACTTTTTCTCTGAGATGATACTGACAGTAACAGGATGATCATGTATCGTACCTTCAATCTCTACCATGGAGATTTGATGATATGTTTTCCTGTTGTCATGTGATGTGTTAATTCTTGGCATCTCCCTTGCTACGTCTCCAACAGTAGGTGTAGTCTGTATAGAGTTGATGTTGTTTGTCTTCCGCTTCCTTAAGGGACATTTTGATGCGTAATGGGGGCCTTGACATTCAAAACATTTAATATGTGTCTTTGGCTCACTAGTCTTTGTAGTATTAGATGCATTTTTCGGTGTTGTAGAATTCTGCTGTGAATTATTTCTGGAATTATTCCCTTGGGAATTTCGATTCTGAAAATTCTTCCTTTGGAATCCGGAATTTCCACTGAATCTGAAATTTTTCTTCTTCTATTCAAAATTGTTGGGCTTATGATTTTTCCAATTAGACATACCCTCTCTCTTCCGATTTGTATCATAACTGAAAACTGCCTTTCTCATAGCCTCCTCTAAGGTTTTAGGACTGTCATACTCAATTCTGTCTTTAATGCTGAAAGGTAAACAGCTTAAGTACCTTTGAATTTTTGGTTTCTCTTCTATGAAGTATGGTACATATCTCAGTAGGTTCATAAACTTATTGTTCAGTTCCTTCATGTTCATACCTCCCAACTTCAAATCGTAGAACTCTTTAGGATTTTCTTCGTAGTACTGTTCAGATAGATACTTCTTTTTGAAATATCGTTTGAAAGCACTCCAGTTTACATCTTTATCCTTGATGGCCTTTACCCTTTTGACATCCTGCCACCAGATATCCGCTTTTCTGGTCAAGTTATATATAGCCATTTTTGCCTTTAATAACTCTTAATAGTTGTAGATATGGAAGTATCTCTTCATCCCTGATAGCCAAGCTTCAGTTGTCTCGCCTTTCTCAGTTTCTCCATTGAAAGTGTGAGGTCTTATTTTCTTGAATTCTCCAGAAATATGCTCGTATTCTTTATGATTTTTCCTTCTTGGTTTGGAGTCTCCTTCACTGCTGTCACTAGTATAGTTACGCGTTCTGCAATAGCATCTCCGGATGAGGTTGAGCTGTCTTTTACTTCGCTGATTTTTATGTTCTGAGTTTTCTAAGTGTGAGGCATGTCCTCAACTTTGGAAATATCTTCATTGTTTCTCTCTTGTTCCTCTGTCTGCTTGTGTTCAAACAGGACTTGATTGAGTTGTTCTTGTGCTTGCATAATCTTTTCATTATCTTGTTTCACAGATTTTATTTCTGCCTTTTATTCTTGAAAGGCACGTAACAACTCCGTTGAACTGTTATTTAACTCCCCGTGACCTTCTTCTACAAACTGATGTCCCGAACTGTGACTGTTTGGCTGAAATCTGTCACTTAAACGTTAAGCTAAGTTCTCCATACCTGTAACTGAAAATAATTTCTGATAACATAATAATAAAAATTTTAAGTTAGTATAAATTTCTAAGGCAAAAAAAGAATTTCTGTTGTATATAAAAAAATTTATGCTGCGTCTTTTGGACCTAAATCAGGCCTAGAGCTTGAATCTGTGCTCTGATACCACATGTAACATCCCGGATTTTCATAAAAATTTAAAATTTTTGTTAATAGCAATCATAGCTTAATTTACGATAATTTATAATTGTTGAATGTAACAACGTTAACTAAACAACTATTTGCACTAAACACAATTAAATTTCAAATATAACTAATGCGACAGTGACAGCTTAATTACATTCGTAACAACTATCATTAAGATAGTGAAATGGATGATTAGATCAGACTTTTGATGCGACACTTTTCAATGCAATGAGAAATATGAATGATGTAATAATGAAATGCCAGGTTAGAAATATGATATGATACTTTTTCTCTGAGATGATACTGACAGTTTGCTTCTTTGCTGTCCAAGGGAGTCCTATGAGGGACCCCGAAGCGTACTTAGCTGTACGCTAAAACATTGGACCTGTTCTGTGTAGATGACAAGAAAGAAGTTTCATGATTGCAATAAATTCCAGTTCGTGTGAGTTCAAATTCATCGTTTGAATATAAAAATAGAATAATTAAAGACTATTGCATTTATAAAAGCATACAGGTAACAACGTTAACTAAATAGCTCTTTGCACTAAACACAATTAAATTTCAGATATAACTAATGCGACAGTGACAACTTAATTACATTCGTAAGAACTATCATTAAGATGGTGAAATGCATGATTAGATCAGACTTTTGATGCGACACTTTTCAATGCAATGAGAAATATGAATGATGTAATAATGAAATGCCAGGATAGAAATATGATATGATACTTTTTCTCTGAGATGATACTGACAGTAACAGGATGATCATGTATCGTACCTTCAATGTCTACCATGGATATTTGATGATCTGCTTTCCTGTTGTCAAGTGCTGTGTTAATTCTTGGCATCTCCCTTTCTACATCTCCAACAGTAGGTTCAGTCTGTATAGAGTTGATGTTGTTTGTCTTCCGCTTCCTTAAGGGACATTTTGATGCGTAATGGGGGCCTTGACATTCAAAACATTTAATATGTGTCTTTCGATCACTAGTCTTTGTAGTATTGGATGCATTTTTCGGTGTTGTAGAATTCTGCTGTGAATTATTTCTGGAATTATTCCCTTGGGAATTTCGATTCTAAAAATTCTTCCTCTGGAATCCAGAATTTCCACTGAATTTGAAATTTTTCTTCTTCTGTTCAAAATTGTTGGGCTTATGATTTTTCCAATTAGACATACCCTCTCTCTTCCGATTTGTATCATAATAGAAAACTGCCTTTCTCATAGCCTCCTCTAAGGTTTTAGGACTGTCATACTCAATTCGGTCTTTAATGCTGAAAGGTAAACAACTTAAGTACCTTTGAATTTTTGGTTTCTCTTCTATGAAGTATGGTACATATCTCAGTAGGTTCATAAACTTAATGTTCAGTTCCTTCATGTTCATACCTCCCAACTTCAAATCGTAGAACTCTTTAGATTTTTCTTCGTAGTACTGTTCAGATAGATACTTCTTTTTGAAATATCGTTTGAAAGCACTCCAGCTTACATCTTTATCCTTGATGCCCTTTACCCTTTTGACATCCTGCCACCAGATATCCGCTTTTCTGGTCAAGTTATATATATCCATTTTTGCCTTTAAGAACTCTGAATAGTTGTAGATATGGAAGTATTTCTTCATCCCTGATAGCCAAGCTTCAGTTGTCTCGCCTTTCTTAGTTTCTCCATTAAAAGTTGGAGGTCTTATTTTCTTGAATTCTCCAGAAATCTGCTCGTATTCCTTATGGTTTTTCCTTCCTGGTTTGGAGTCTCCTTCACTGCTGTCACTAGTATAGTTATGCGTTCTGCAATAGCATCTCCGGATGAGGTTGAGCTGTCTTTTACTTCGGTGATTTTTATGTTCTCAGTTTTATAATTGTGAGGCATGTCCTTAACTTTGGAAATATCTTCATTGTTTCTCTCTTGTTCCTCTGTCTGCTTGTGTTCAAACAGGACTTGATTGAGTTGTTCTTGTGCTTGCAGAATCTTTTCATTATCTTGTTTCACAGATTTGATTTCTGCCTTTCATTCTTGAAAGGCACGTAACAACTCCGTTGAACTGTCATTTAACTCCCCGTGACCTTCCTCTACAAACTGATGTCCCGAACTGTGACTGTTTGTCTGAAATCTGTCACTTAAATGTTCAGCTATGTTCTCCATACCTGTAACTGAAAATAATTTCTGATAACATAATAATAAAATTTTTAAGTTAGTATAAATTTCTGATGCAAAAAAAGAATTTTTGTTGTATATAAATTTTTTTATGCTGCGTCTTTTGGACCTAAATCAGGCCTAGAGCTTGAATCTGTGCTCTGATACCACATGTAACATCCCGGATTTTCATAAAAATTTAAAATTTTTGTTAATAGCAATAATAGCTTAATTTACGATAATTTATAATTGTTGAAAATAATAATTGTTGAATGTAACAACGTTAACTAAACAACTGTTTGCACTAAACACAATTAAATTTCAGATATAACTAATGCGACAGTGACAGCTTAATTACATTCGTAACCACTATCATTAAGATAGTGAAATGCATGATTAGATCAGACTTTTGATGCCACACTTTTCAATGCAATGAGAAATATGTATGATGTAATAATTAAATGCCAGGTTAGAAATATGATATGATACTTTTTCTCTGAGATGATACTGACAGTTTGCTTCTTTGCTGTCCAAGGGAGTCCTATGAGGGACCCTGAAGCTTACTTAGCTGTAGGCTAAAACATTGGACCTGTTCTATGTGTAGATGACAAGAAAGAAGTTTCATGATTGCAATAAATTCCAGTTCGTGTGAGTTCAAATTCATCATTTGAATATAAAAATAGAATAATCAAAGACTATTGCATTTATAAAAGCATACAGGTAACAACGTTAACTAAATAGCTGTTTGCACTAAACACAATTAAATTTCAGATATAACTAATGCGACAGTGACAACTTAATTACATTCGTAACAACTATCATTAAGATGGTGAAATGCATGATTAGATCAGACTTTTGATGCGACACTTTTCAATGCAATGAGAAATATGAATGATGTAATAATGAAATGCCAGGATAGAAATATGATATGATACTTTTTCTCTGAGATGATACTGACAGTAACAGGATGATCATGTATCGTACCTTGATTCTCTACCATGGAGAGTTGATGATCTGCTTGCCTGTTGTCAAGTGCTGTGTTAATTCTTGGCATCTCCCGTGCTACGTCTCCAACAGTAGGTTCAGTCTGTATAGAGTTGATGTTGTTTGTCTTCCGCTTCCTTAAGGGACATTTTGATGCGTAATGGGGGCCTTGACATTCAAAACATTTAATATGTGTCTTTGGCTCACTAGTCTTTGTAGTATTAGATGCATTTTTCGGTGTTTTAGAATACTGCTGTGAATTATTTCTGGAATTATTCCCTTGGGAATTTCGATTCTGAAAATTCTTCCTCTGGAATCCGGAATTTCCACTGAATCTGAAATTTTTCTTCTTCTGTTCAAAATTGTTGGACTTATGATTTTTCAAATTAGACATACCCTCTCTCTTCCGATTTGTATCATAATAGAAAACTGCCTTTCTCATAGCCTCCTCTAAGGTTTTAGTACTGTCATACTCAATTCTGTCTTTAATGCTGAAAGGTAAACAGCTTAAGTACCTTTGAATTTTTGGTTTCTCTTCTATGAAGTATGGTACATATCTCAATAGGTTCATAAACTTATTGTTCAGTTCCTTCATGTTCATACCTCCCAACTTCAAATCGTAGAACTCTTTAGATTTTTCTTCGTAGTACTGTTCAGATAGATACTTCTTTTTGAAATATCGTTTGAAAGCACTCCAGCTTACATCTTTATCCTTGATGCCCTTTACCCTTTTGACATCCTGCCACCAGATATCCGCTTTTCTGGTCAAGTTATATTTAGCCATTTTTGCCTTTAAGAACTCTGAATAGTTGTAGATATAGAAGTATTTCTTCTTCCCTGATAGCCAAGCTTCAGTTGTCTCGCCTTTCTCAGTTTCTCCATTGAAAGTTGGAGATCTTATTTTTTCTTGAATTCTCCAGAAATCTGGTCGTATTCCTTATGATTTTTCCTTCTTGGTTTGGAGTCTCCTTCACTACTGTCACTAGTATAGTTATGCGTTCTGCAATAGCATCTCCGGATGAGGTTGAGCTGTCTTTTACTTCGCTGATTTTTATGTTCTGAGTTTTATCAGTGTGAGGCATGTCCTCAACTTTGGAAATATCTTCATTGTTTCTCTCTTGTTCCTCTGTCTGCTTGTGTTCAAACAGGACTTGATTGAGTTGTTCTTGTGCTTGCAGAATCTTTTCATTATCTTCTTTCACAGATTTGATTTCTGCCTTTTATTCTTGAAAGGCACGTAACAACTCCGTTGAACTGTTATTTAACTCCCCGTGACCTTCCTCTACAAACTGATGTCCCGAACTGTGACTGTTTGGCTGAAATCTGTCACTTAAATGTTAATCTAAGTTCTCCATACCTGTATCTGAAAATAATTTCTGATAACATAATAATAAAATTTTTAAGTTAGTATAAATTTCTGATGCAAAAAAAAAGAATTTCTGTTGTATATAAAAAAATTTATGCTGCGTCTTTTGGACCTAAATCAGGCCTAGAGCTTGAATCTGTGTTATGATACCACATGTAACATCCCGGATTTTCATAAAAATTTAAAATTTTTGTTAATAGCAATAATAGCTTAATTTACGATAATTTATAATTGTTGAAAATAATAATTGTTGAATGTAACAACGTTAACTAAACAACTGTTTGCACTAAACACAATTAAATTTCAGATATAACTAATACGACAGTGACAACTTAATTACATTCGTAACAACTATCTTTAAGATAGTGAAATGCATGATTAGATCAGACTTTTGATGCGACACTTTTCAATGCAATGAGAAATATGAATGATGTAATAATGAAATGCCAGGTTAGAAATATGATATGATACTTTTTCTCTGAGATGATACTGACAGTTTGCTTCTTTGCTGTCCAAGGGAGTCCTATGAGGGACCCCGAAGCTTACTTAGCTGTACGCTAAAACATTGGACCTGTTCTATGTGTAGATGATAAGAAAGAAGTTTCATGATTGCAATAAATTCCAATTCGTCTGAGTTCAAATTCATCGTTTGAATATAAAAATAGAATGATTAAAGACTATTGCATTTATAAAAGCATACAGGTAACAACGTTAACTAAATAGCTGTTTGCACTAAACACAATGAAATTTCAGATATAACTAATGCGACAGTGACAACTTAATTACATTCGTAAGAACTATCACTAAGATGGTGAAATGCATGATTAGATCAGACTTTTGATGCGACACTTTTCAATGCAATGAGAAATATGAATGATGTAATAATGAAATGCCAGGATAGAAATATGATATGATACTTTTTCTCTGAGATGATACTCACATTAACAGGATGATCATGTATCGTACCTTCAATCTCTACCATGGAGAGTTGATGATCTGCTTGCCTGTTGTCAAGTGCTGTGTTAATTCTTGGCATCTCCCTTGCTACGTCTCCAACAGTAGGTTCAGTCTGTATAGAGTTGATGTTGTTTGTCTTCCGCTTCATTAAGGGACATTTTGATGCGTAATGGGGGCCTTGACATTCAAAACATTTAATATGTGTCTTTGGCTCACTAGTCTTTGTAGTATTAGATGCATTTTTCGGTGTTGTAGAATTCTGCTGTGAATTATTTCTGGAATTATTCCCTTGGGAATTTCGATTCTGAAAAATCTTCCTCTGGAATCCGGAATTTTCACTGAATCTGAAATTTTTCTTCTTCTGTTCAAAATTGTTGGGCTTATGATTTTTCCAATTAGACATACCCTCTCTCTTCCGATTTGTATCATAACAGAAAACTGCCTTTCTCATAGCCTCCTCTAAGGTTTTAGGACTGTCATACTCAATTATGTCTTTAATGCTGAAAGGTAAACAACTTAAGTACCTTTGAATTTTTGGTTTCTCTTCTATGAAGTATGGTACATATCTCAGTAGGTTCATAAACTTATTGTTCAGTTCCTTCATGTTCATACCTCCCAACTTCAAATCGTAGAACTCTTTAGATTTTTCTTCGTAGTACTGTTCAGATAGATACTTCTTTTTGAAATATCGTTTGAAAGCACTCCATCTTGCATCTTTATCCTTGATGCCCTTTACCCTTTTGACATCCTGCCACCAGATATCCGCTTTTCTGGTCAAGTTATATATATCCATTTTTGCCTTTAAGAACTCTGAATAGTTGTAGATATGGAAGTATCTCTTCATCCCTGATAGCCAAGCTTCAGTTGTCTCGCCTTTCTCAGTTACTCCATTGAAAGTTGGAGGTCTTATTTTCTTGAATTCTCCAGAAATCTTCTCGTATTCCTTATGATTTTTCCTTCTTGGTTTGGAGTCTCCCTCACTGCTGTCACTACTATAGTTATGCGTTCTGCAATAGCATCTCCGGATGAGGTTGAGCTGTCTTTTACTTCGCTGATTTTTATGTTCTGAGTTTTATAATTGTGAGGCATGTCCTCAACTTTGGAAATATCTTCATTGTTTCTCTCTTGTTCCTCTGTCTGCTTGTGTTCAAACAGGACTTGATTGAGTTGTTCTTGTGCTTGCAGAATCTTTTCAGTATCTTGTTTCACAGATTTGATTTCTGCCTTTCATTCTTGAAAGGCACGTAACAACTCCGTTGAACTGTCATTTAACTCCCCGTGACCTTCCTCTACAAACTGATGTCCCGAACTGTGACTGTTTGGCTGAAATCTGTCACTTAAATGTTCAGCTAAGTTCTCCATACCTTTAACTGAAAATAATTTCTGATAACATAATAATAAAATTTTTAAGTTAGTATAAATTTCTGATGCAGAAAAATAATTTTTGTTGTATATAAAAAAATTTATGCTGCGTCTTTTGGACCTAAATCAGGCCTAGAGCTTGAATCTGTGCTCTGATACCACATGTAACATCCCGGATTTTCATAAAAATTTAAAATTTTTGTTATTAGCAATAATAGCTTAATTTACGATAATTTATAATTGTTGAAAATAATAATTGTTGAATGTAACAACGTTAAGTAAACAACTGTTTGCTCTAAACACAATTAAATTTCAGATATAACTAATGCGACAGTGACAGCTTAATTACATTCGTAACAACTATCATTAAGATAGTGAAATGCATGGTTAGATCACACTTTTGATGCGACACTTTTCAATGCAATGAGAAATATGAATGATGTAATAATGAAATGCCAGGTTAGAAATATGATATGATACTTTTTCTCTGAGATGATACTGACAGTTTGCTTCTTTGCTGTCCAAGGGAGTCCTATGAGGGACCCCGAAGCTTACTTAGCTGTACGCTAAAACATTGGACCTGTTCTATGTGTAGATGACAAGAAAGAAGTTTCATGATTGCAATAAATTCCAGTTCGTGTGAGTTCAAATTCATCGTTTGAATATAAAAATTGAATAGTTAAAGACTATTTCATTTATAAAAGCATACAGGTAACAACGTTAACTAAATAGCTGTTTGCACTAAACACAATTAAATTTCAGATATAACTAATGCGACAGTGACAATTTAATTACATTCTTAACAACTATTATTAAGATAGTGAAATGCATGATTAGATCAGACTTTTGATGCGACACTTTTCAATGCAATGAGAAATATGAATGATGTAATAATGAAATGCCAGGATAGAAATATGATATGATACTTTTTCTCTTAGATGATACTCACAGTAACAGGATGATCATGTATCGTACCTTCAATCTCTACCATGGAGAGTTGATGATCTGCTTGCCTGTTGTGAAGTGCTGTGTTAATTCTTGGCATCTCCCTTGCTAAGTCTCCAACAGTAGGTTCAGTCTGTATAGAGTTCATGTTGTTTGTCTTCCGCTTCCTTAAGGGACATTTTGATGCGTAATGGGGGCCTTGACATTCAAAACATTTAATATGTGTCTTTGGCTCACTAGTCTTTGTAGTATTAGATGCATTTTTCGGTGTTGTAGAATTCTGCTGTGAATTATTTCTGGAATTATTCCCTTGGGAATTTCGATTCTGAAAATTCTTCCTCCGGAATCCGGAATTTCCACTAAATCTAAAATTTTTCTTCTTCTATTCAAAATTGTTGGGCTTATAATTTTTCCAATTAGACATACCCTCTCTCTTCCGATTTGTATCATAACAGAAAACTGCCTTTCTCATAGCCTCCTCTAAGGTTTTAGGACTGTCATACTCAATTATTTCTTTAATGCTGAAAGGTAAACAACTTAAGTACCTTTGAATTTTTGGTTTCGCTTCTATGAAGTATGGTACATATCTCAGTAGGTTCATAAACTTATTGTTCAGTTCCTTCATGTTCATACCTCCCAACTTCAAATCGTAGAACTCTTTAGATTTTTCTTCGTAGTACTGTTCAGGTAGATACTTCTTTTTGAAATATCGTTTGAAAGCACTCCAGCTTACATCTTTATCCTTGATGCCCTTTACCCTTTGGACATCCTGCCACCAGATATCCGCTTTTCTGGTCAAGTTATATATAGCCATTTTTGCCTTTAAGAACTCTGAATAGTTGTAGATATGGAAGTATTTCTTCATCCCTGATAGCCAAATTTCAGTTGTCTCGCCTTTCTCAGTTTCTTCATTGAAAGTTGGAGGTCTTATTTTCTTGAATTCTCCAGAAATCTGCTCGTATTCCTTATGATTTTTCCTTCTTGGTTTGGAGTCTCCTTCACTGCTGTCACTAGTATAGTTACGCGTTCTGCAATAGCATCTCCGGATGAGGTTGAGCTGTCTTTTACTTCGCTGATTTTTATGTTCTGAGTTTTATCAGTGTGAGGCATGTCCTCAACTTTGGAAATATCTTCATTGTTTCTCTCTTGTTCGTCTGTCTGCTTGTGTTCAAACAGGACTTGATTGAGTTGTTCTTGTGCTTGCAGAATCTTTTCATTATCTTGTTTCACAGATTTGATTTCTGCCTTTAATTCTTGAAAGGCACGTAACAACTCCGTTGAACTGTTATTTAACTCCCCGTGACCTTCCTCTACAAACTGATGTCCCGAACTGTGACTGTTTGGCTGAAATCTGTCACTTAAATGTTCAGCTAAGTTCTCCATACATGTAACTAAAAATAATTTCTGATAACATAATAATAAATTTTTTAAGTTAGTCTAAATTTCTGATGCAAAAAAAGAATTTATGTTGTATATAAAATTTTTTTATGCTGCGTCTTTTGGACCTAAATCAGGCCTAGAGCTTGAATCTGTGCTCTGATACCACATGTAACATCCCGGATTTTCATAAAAATTTAAAATTTTTGTTAATAGCAATAATAGCTTAATTTACGATAATTTATAATTGTTGAATGTAACAACGTTAACTAAACAACTGTTTGCACTAAACACAATTAAATTTCAGATATAACTAATGCGACAGTGACAACTTAATTACATTCGTAACAACTATCATTAAGATAGTGAAATGCATGATTAGATCAGACTTTTGATGCGACACCTTTCAATGCAATGAGAAATATGAATGATGTAATAATGAAATGCCAGGTTAGAAATATGATATGATACTTTTTCTCTGAGATGATATCCACAGTTTGCTTCTTTGCAGTCCAAGGGAGTCCTATGAGGGACCCCGAAGCTTACTTAGCTGTACACTAAAACATTGGACCTGTTCTATGTGTAGATGACAAGAAAGAAGTTTCATGATTGCAATAAATTCCAGTTCGTGTGAGTTCAAATTCAACGTTTAAATATAAAAATAGAATAATTAAAGACTATTGCATTTATAAAAGCATACAGGTAACAACGTTAACTAAATAGCTGTTTGCACTAAACACAATTAAATTTCAGATATAACTAATGCGACAGTGACAACTTAATTACATTCGTAACAACTATCATTAAGATGGTGAAATGCATGATTAGATCAGACTTTTGATGCGACACTTTTCAATGGAATGAGAAATATGAATGATGTAATAATGAAATGCCAGGATTGAAATATGATATGATACTTTTTCTCTGAGATGATACTGACAGTAACAGGATGATCATGTATCGTACCTTCAATCTCTACCATGGAGATTTGATGATCTGCTTTCCTGTTGTCAAGTGCTGTGTTAATTCTTGGCATCTCCCTTGCTACGTCTCCAACAGTAGGTTGAGTCTGTATAGAGTTGATGTTGTTTGTCTTCCGCTTCCTTAAGGGACATTTTGATGCGTAATGGGGGCCTTGACATTCAAAACATTTAATATGTGTCTTTGGCTCACTAGTCTTTGTAGTACTAGATGCATTTTTCGGTGTTGTAGAATTCTGCTGTGAATTATTTCTGGAATTATTCCCTTGGGAATTTCGATTCTGAAAATTCTTCCTCTGGAATCCGGAATTTCCAATGAATCTGAAATTTTTCTTCTTCTATTCAAAATTGTTGGGCTTATGATTTTTCCAATTAGACATACCCTCTCTCTTCCGATTTGTATCATAACAAAAAACTGCCTTTCTCATAGCCTCCTCTAAGGTTTTAGGACTGTCATACTCAATTCTGTCTTTAATGCTGAAAGGTAAACAACTTAAGTACCTTTGAATTTTTGGTTTCTCTTCTATGAAGTATGGTACATATCTCAGTAGGTTCATAAACTTATTGTTTAGTTCCTTCATGTTCATACCTCCCAACTTCAAATCGTAGAACTCTTTAGATTTTTCTTCGTAGTACTGTTCAGATAGATACTTCTTTTTGAAATATCGTTTGAAAGCACTCCAGCTTACATCTTTATCATTGATGCCCTTTACCCTTTTGACATCCTGCCACCAGATATCCACTTTTCTGGTCAAGTTATATATAGCCATTTTTGCCTTTAAGAACTCTGAATAGTTGTAGATATAGAAGCATTTCTTCATCCCTGATAGCCAAGCTTCAGTTGTCTCGCCTTTCTCAGTTTCTCCATTGAAAGTTGGAGGTCTTATTTTCTTGAATTCTCCAGAAGTCTGCTCGTATTCCTTATGATTTTTTCTTCTTGGTTTGGAGTCTCCTTCACTGCTGTCACTAGTATAGTTACGCGTTCTGCAATAGCATCTCCGGATGAGGTTGAGCTGTCTTTTACTTCGCTGTTTTTTATGTTCTGAGTTTTATAAGTGTGAGGCATGTCCTCAACTTTGGAAATATCTTCATTGTTTCTCTCTTGTTCCTCTGTCTGCTTGTGTTCAAACAGGACTTGATTGAGTTGTTCTTGTGCTTGCAGAATCTTTTCATTATCTTGTTTCACAGATTTGATTTCTGCCTTTCATTCTTGAAAGGCACGTAACAACTCCGTTGAACTGTCATTTAACTCCCCGTGACCTTCCTCTACAAACTGATGTCCCGAACTGTGACTGTTTGGCTGAAATCTGTCACTTAAATGTTCAGCTAAGTTCTCCATACCTGTAACTGAAAATAATTTCTGATAACATAATAATAAAAATTTTAAGTTAGTGTAAATTTCTGATGCAAAAAAAGAATTTTTGTTGTATATAAAAAAATTTATGCTGCGTCTTTTGGACCTAAATCAGGCCTAGATCTTGAATCTGTGTTCTGATACCACATGTAACATCCCGGAATTTCATAAAAATTTAAAATTTTTGTTAATAGCAATAATAGCTTAATTTACGATAATTTATAATTGTTGAAAATAATAATTGTTGAATGTAACAACGTTAACTAAACAACTGTTTGCACTAAATACAATTAAATTTCAGATATAACTAATGCGACACTGACAGCTTAATTACATTCGTAACAACTATCATTAAGATAGTGAAATGCATGATTAGATCATACTTTTGATGCGACACTTTTCAATGCAATGAGAAATATGAATGATGTAATAATGAAATGCCAGGTTAGAAATATGATATGATACTTTTTCTCTGAGATGATATTGACAGTTTTCTTCTGGAATTCTGAGATGATATGTCTTTAATGCTGAAAGTTAAACAGCTTAAGTACCTTTGAATTTTTGGTTTCTCTTCTATGAAGTATGGTACATATCTCAGTAGGTTCATAAACTTATTGTTCAATTCCTTCATGTTCATACCTCCAAACTTCAAATCGTAGAACTCTTTAGATTTTTCTTCGTAGTACTGTTCAGATAGATACTTCTTTTTGAAATATCGTTTGAAAGCACTCCAGCTTAAATCTTTATCCTTGATGCCCTTTACCCTTTTGACATCCTGCCACCAGATATCTGCTTTTCTGGTCAAGTTATATATAGCCATTTTGCCTTTAAGAACTCTGAATAGTTGTAGATATGGAAGTATTTCTTCATCCCTGATAGCCAAGCTTCAGTTGGCTCGCCTTTCTCAGTTTCTCCATTGAAAGTTGGAGGTCTTATTTTCTTGAATTCTCCAGAAATCTGCTCGTATTCCTTATGATTTTTCCTTCTTGGTTTGGAGTCTCCTTCACTGCTCACTAGTATAGTTACGCGTTCTGCAATAGCATCTCCGGATGAGGTTGAGCTGTCTTTTACTTCGCTGATTTTTATGTTCTGAGTTTTATAAGTGTGAGGCATGTCCTCAACTTTGGAAATATTTTCATTGTTTCTCTCTTGTTCCTCTGTCTGCTTGTGTTCAAACAGGACTTGATTGAGTTGTTCTTGTGCTTGCAGAATCTTTTCATTATCTTGTTTCACAGATTTTATTTCTGCCTTTCATTCTTGAAAGGCACGTAACAACTCCGTTGAACTGTCATTTAACTCCCCGTGACCTTCCTCTACAAACTGATGTCCCGAACTGTGAATGTTTGGCTGAAATCTGTCACTTAAATGTTTAGCTAAGTTCTCCATACTTGTAACTGAAAATAATTTCTGATAACATAATAATAAAAATTTTAAGTTAGTATAAATTTCTGATGCAAAAAAAGAATTTCTGTTGTATATATAAAAAATTATGCTGCGTCTTTTGGAGCTAAATTAGGTCTAGAGCTTGAATCTGTGCTCTGATACCACATGTAACATCTCGGATTTTCATAAAAATTTAAAATTTTTGTTAATAGCAATAATAGCTTAATTTACGATAATTTATAATTGTTGAAAATAATAATTGTTGAATGTAACAACGTTAACTAAACAACTGTTTGCACTAAACACAATTAAATTTCAGATATAACTAATGCGACAGTGACAGCTTAATTACATTCGTAACAACTATCATTAAGATAGTGAAATGCATGATTAGATCATACTTTTGATGCGACACTTTTCAATGCAATGAGAAATATGAATGATGTAATAATGAAATGACAGGTTAGAAATATGATATGATACTTTTTCTCTGAGATGATACTGACAATTTGCTTCTTTGCTTTCCAAGGGAGTCCTATGAGGGACCTTGAAGCTTACTTAGCTGTACGCTAAAACATTGGACCTGTTCTATGTGTAGATGACAAGAAAGAAGTTTCAGGATTGCAATAAATTCCAGTTCGTGTGAGTTCAAATTCATCGTTTGGATATAAAAATAGAATAATTAAAGACTATTGCATTTATAAAAGCATACAGGTAACAACGTTAACTAAATAGCTGTTTGCACTAAACACAATTAAATTTCAGATATAACTAATGCGACAGTGACAACTTAATTACATTCTTAACAACTATCATTAAGATGGTGAAATGCATGATTAGATCAGACTTTTGATGCGACACTTTTCAATGCAATGAGAAATATGAATGATGTAATAATGAAATGCCAGGATAGAAATACGATATGATACTTTTTCTCTGAGATGATACTCACATTAACAGGATGATCATGTATCGTACCTTCAATCTCTACCATGGAGAGTTGATGATCTGCTTGCCTGTTGTCAAGTGCTGTGTTAATTCTTGGCATCTCCCTTGCTACGTCTCCAACAGTAGGTTCAGTCTGTATAGAGTTGATGTTGTTTGTCTTCCGCTTCCTTAAGGGACATTTTGATGCGTAATGGGGGCCTTGACATTCAAAACATTTAATATGTGTCTTTGGCTCACTAGTCTTTGTAGTATTAGATGCATTTTTCGATGTTGTAGAATTCTGCTGTGAATTATTTCTGGAATTATTCCCTTGGGAATTTCGATTCTGAAAAATCTTCCTCTGGAATCCGGAATTTTCACTGAATCTGAAATTTTTCTTCTTCTGTTCAAAATTGTTGGGCTTATGATTTTTCCAATTAGACATACCCTCTGTCTTCCGATTTGTATCATAACAGAAAACTGCCTTTCTCATAGCCTCCTCTAAGGTTTTAGGACTGTCATACTCAATTATGTCTTTAATGCTGAAAGGTAAACAACTTAAGTACCTTTGAATTTTTGGTTTCTCTTCTATGAAGTATGGTACATATCTCAATAGGTTCATAAACTTATTGTTCAGTTCCTTCATGTTCATACCTCCCAACTTCAAATCGTAGAACTCTTTAGATTTTTCTTCGTAGTACTGTTCAGATAGATACTTCTTTTTGAAATATCGTTTGAAAGCACTCCAGCTTACATCTTTATCCTTGATGCCCTTTACCCTTTTGACATCCTGCCACCAGATATCCGCTTTTCTGGTCAAGTTATATATAGCCATTTTTTCCTTTAGGAACTCTGAATAGTTGTAGATATGGAAGTATCTCTTCATCCCTTATAGCCAAGCTTCAGTTGTCTCGCCTTTCTCAGTTTCTTCATTGAAACTTGGAGGTCTTATTTTCTTGAATTCTCCAGAAATCTGCTCGTATTCCTTATGATTTTTCCTTCTTGGTTTGGAGTCTCCTTCACTGCTGTCACTAGTATAGTTACACGTTCTACAATAGCATCTCCGGATGAGGTTGAGCTGTCTTTTACTTCGCTGATTTTTATGTTCTGAGTTTTATCAGTGTGAGGCATGTCCTCAACTTTGGAAATATCTTCATTGTTTCTCTCTTGTTCCTCTGTCTGCTTGTGTTCAAACATGACTTGATTGAGTTGTTCTTGTGCTTGCAGAATCTTTTCATTATCTTGTTTCACAGATTTGATTTTCGCCTTTAATTCTTGAAAGGCACGTAACAACTCCGTTGAACTGTTATTTAACTCCTCGTGACCTTCCTCCACAAACTGATGTCCCGAACTGTGACTGTTTGGCTGAAATCTGTCACTTAAATGTTCAGCTAAGTTCTCCATACATGTAACTGAAAATAATTTCTGATAACATAATAATAAAATTTTTAAGTTAGTATAAATTTCTGATGCAAAAAAAGAATTTCTGTTGTATATAAAAATATTTATGCTGCGTCTTTTGGACCTAAATCAGGCCTAGAGCTTGAATCTGTGCTCTGATACCACATGTAACATCCCGAATTTTCATAAAAATTTAAAATTTTTGTTAATAGCAATAATAGCTTAATTTACGATAATTTATAATTGTTGAAAATAATAATTGTTGAATGTAACAACGTTAACTAAACAACTGTTTGCACTAAACACAATTAAATTTCAGATATAACTAATGCGACAGTGACAACTTAATTTTATTCGTAACAACTATCATTTAGATAGTGAAATGCATGATTAGATCAGACTTTTGATGCGACACTTTTCAATGCAATGAGAAATATGAATGATGTAATAATGAAATGCCAGGTTAGAAATATGATATGATACTTTTTCTCTGAGATGATATTGACAGTTTGCTTCTTTGCTGTCCAAGGGAGTCCTATGAGGGACCCCGAAGCTTACTTAGCTGTACGCTAAAACATTGGACCTGTTCTATGTGTAGATGACAAGAATGAAGTTTCATGATTGCAATAAATTCCAGTTCGTGTGAGTTCAAATTCATCGTTTGAATATAAAAATAGAATAATTAAAGACTATTGCATTTATAAAAGCATACAGGTAACAACGTTAACTAAATAGCTGTTTGCACTAAACACAATTAAATTTCAGATATAACTAATGCGACAGTGACAACTTAATTACATTCGTAACAAATATCATTAAGATGGTGAAATGCATGATTAGATCAGACTTTTGATTCGACACTTTTCAATGCAATGAGAAATATGAATGATGTAATAATGAAATGCCAGGATAGAAATATGATATGATATTTTTTCTCTGAGATGATACGGACAGTTTGCTTCTTTGCTATCCAAGGGAGTCCTATGAGGTACCCCGAAGCATACTTAGCTGTACGCTAAAACATTGGACCTGTTCTTTGTGGAGACGACAAGAAAGAAGTTTCACGATTGCAATAAATTCCAGTTCGTGTGAGTTCAAATTCATCGTTTGAATATAAAAATAGAATAATTAAAGACTATTGCATTTATAAAAGCATACAGGTACGATTCACATGCTTACACTTTTGCTTTCCATGATTCGTCTTGTATCTGAGTAAAATCAACCCAAGTTAGTTGTATGAATAAGCATCTAATTAGCAGCGTCGTCACTGTAGTCGTCATTGTACTTAGTTGGTTCTGTCCACGTCCTTGTACTAACTAATTCTGTCGTCGTCATTGTACTAGCTTCCTTGTTGTCACCATTTAGCTGGTAGTACCAAAATGGTACAGTGCCATTGTATCGCATGAATAAAAGTGGATAGGGGGTTGGAGAAAATTATTACTCTCATTACCAAACTATATAATACAGCATGTATGTGCTTGTGTGGTTATACAATACTCTTAAACCCTATGAAAAGAATTGATTAACGATATAATTTTTATGGATCATAAATCCTATCTATCTCCATAATTATTTAAGTCTTAAGTAAGCAAAAGTACTCTTTCCTAGAGACTAGACACTTGTAGCAATTTGATAATTAAACAAATATTAGCCATAGGTTAACTATGGTGCAATTAAGATTAGAACTATTTAACTTTCAATCTATAATGTGACAAAATCTAGTTCTTATGAGTATAGTGGTACAACTATATCGATCCTTGGCTTGATATCGATATTAAGACATATGGTGTGACTATTGTAATAACATGCAAACATTGGCATTATTCCATACTATAATATACGTTGCAAAATGTTACCAATATGTCGGATTTGATAACCATATCGTGTAAACATTATAATAAAAACTATGCATAACGTTACTAATACTATGATGAAATTAAAACTCGTTATGTTAACAAAGGAAATTTAAGAGTTTATTGTCACTTCGACGTTTGCTGACATGCATTGAATGTGATAATGGACAGGTCGCTGGTTCATTAAAGTGGCGCCGGTCTCGATCTATGGTAGAGATCACCCTACGATCCTGCATTAAAGACTTGGTACTGCCTCCCTGCCGAGTTGTATTTCCAAAGATCCACGTAGACGTGAATGCCTCCATGCTTGTTGTCGTGTAAGGGTTATGCGCCATGCGTTGGTTGTGCTTGCTCCACTGTGTGCCATGGTGGCATTGTCAATCTGTAATGTAGGTCGGGCATTTATTATTGACGTCATTCATACCAAAGCTAAGTTCATTGGCAAAGTGGAGATCGTTGATGGTGATGAATTGGGGTCGTTGGATTTGTAACCCTACCTTCGTTGTTGTTTTGGTTTATGAACTTGGGAAAGCAGTTCATTGTGCTATTGTTTCGGTTGGGGTGGCCATTAGGCTACCGAATTTTTGGTAGAAACCAAAGGAGAGGTTTCGGCCTCGAGACCTTCTAAAGAAGTTAACGTTGTAGGTTTTCTTACTGTGATAATGATGTAGCTTGTAAAGGATTAGATCTCTGGTTCGAGGGATTGTAGTTTTAGTTTAAGCTTTAAGAAAAGAGTGTGAAGAAAACTCAGAACTTCGAGAGGATGAAGCTTCCTAGTATCGTTTGTGGCGTCGTTCTCGTCAAAGCTATGAAGGTAAGCTTTTCTCTAAGCAAAGGGTATTTGCATTTCACATTTTTGGTTAACAATGTACAGATTACTAACTTCGAGCTTATCGTTGTCATTTGCCGGGTTCTAAAGCATGTTTGAGTAAGGATTTGGCAAAAGAAATGGCGTGCTTCCTCTCCGGTAAGTTTCGGGTCTTCCAAAACCTCATAGTACTGTCCGACTGTGATTGAGGTGGTTTTTTAAGAATGAGTAACGGATCCTGCCACGATTTTCTCTTGTCTTGTTGTTGTTGATAGTTTGATGAAAACTTTCAAATCTCGTTTACTAAACAGTGATATGGTTCACATTCGTTCGATTGTTTTTGGTTTCTATAATTTAAGTTTTTGGCAATGATGGCTTGAGCTGTGACTCGTCGATGTTTTGAAAAGATTTGGGTTCGTTCAGACTATAAAAAAAATGGGATAAACCCTGTGTAAAAAAAAATTGTTTGCAAACATATTATAAAAACTAGTTCTTGAAATTCATGACTTCAATGGTTAAGTTTTTAAAAGAGCCGTGGGTTCGTTCACTGTGTAAACATTATCTATCCTTCTCGACAATACAAAGATGTATGCTAAATGTTATGTGTAATCGTCTATGTTATCCGATTCGATGCTGTAGGTTACTAAAGTGATTTTCAAGCTTGATTAGGGTTTTAGCATTTCGTTGTAGTTGAGGAGTCTGTAAAAAAAAAGGCGTTGAATGAATTTCAACTTGTAAACTCAATGTATCAACTGGAAACTTCACTCGAGGTGTATATCGGGTCTGTATTGAATAGTTTAAAATTAATGTAAGATTCTTCTGTTTTGAAAAATGAATGCATCATTTTATATAAGTATGGAAACTTATAATGGTAAAAACATTTTGTTTTTCGAAAGTTATATTGTTGTCTTTATACAGTGATATCAACAGAAAACTATGAGTATGAAAATAATTCGAATTCTCTGTTAACTAAATTTAAACTGTAGAATGATAATGTAAATGTTTTGTGGCTAGGGTTTAAGCATTTTGTCGATGCTAAAAACTATAAAAATGTATACTGTTTCTAATTAGAGAGAGTTCTTATTGTAATGAAAAACCAAATAGGTCAAACCCTAAATAAGTTAGTTTGTTTAACTAGTGAAAACAAAATCTTATCAGCAATAGAATGTTTATATTATTTCTAATATCTGTTTGAATTGTAAAAAATTCTGGAAATGATAGAATAAAAATGGAAACAGTGTATGTGTATTGTGTAGACTGGGAAATATAAAATGTCTGTGTAATGCTTGTTTTTGTAGCATGTAAATAATGATGATAACACAGTTAGATAATACTTCTTGAAAAACATTAACATAGATAATGAAAGCAAAGTGTCTGTAAACAATATTAAAAACCGGTGATGATTGTTATATACAATCTTATTCTGATGAACGCTATCATTTAATGGTTACTCTGTTATGATACATGTATACCTGTGATTTCTATAATTTTCTATACAGAATAATGATAAGAATGCAGAAATTATGCATTATTTAAATTTTCAGAAAGCTCTAATACCTTATAATACATACATAGATATTATGTAGAACTTTCTACTATTATTTAACTTGGGAACAGAAAACCGAAACATATATAATTACTATCTATCTATCGAATTCAAAATGGCAATTTGCCTATCTTCTAATCTATTTTTAATTTGCGTACCTCTACTAGAGTACGATGCTTCAAAACAGCATGTGGAAAAATAGAGGTATTGATTTATCAATTCAACCTCAACATTAAACTTAAACATTCAGACTTAAAACAATTTCTAGGATTAGATTCTTTTTCGAAAGCAACTAAACAGAAAATACTAGATAAACAGAACATAATTATTTACTGAGAATAAGTTAGGAAATCTGTAAGAACCTGAGAAAATCTGTAGGGCAACAAACAACCCAAGAAGACTGTTCCACCAGACCAAATTTCCTGAAAACAGTCAAGTACTGTCTTAGGACCCCCGAGCCCGTTCACTGAACCACTAGGAGGAAGAAACTCAGGAATGAGGACTTCTTCTTGCTGTAGCAATTCACTTATGAATCTTCAATAGATAGCAATCCAATAGACTTGCACCACCATTTCTGGTTCCTCTCAACAATAATGCAGAATCAAAATTATAGTCACCACTAACCTCCCTATTCGAATCTCTCTTGAAATCACTTGATTCACAAGAGGAAAATATTCTGCAGAAATATTGATTAAGAGCTGCCTGCCCAATTCGAATTTGCCTTTATAGGCTGCCTAGGCCTTTTTAGATGTTACTGGGTCGTTAAATGAGTTGCCTGCTCACTCCCTCCACCTGGGGGATAATGCCCTATTTTAGGGGAAGTTGTCCCATAACCAACAGTTAGTGGTGTGATGCAACTGCTGCAATGTGTCCCATACCATCCAACAGCTTCCATTCCTCCTAGTGGGTCAGTGAACACTCATTCAACAGTCCTCTTGGGTGTTTGTCTCCTAATTAATTTATTTAAATAATAATATTCAATAATTACGTTCATCCATTATCAAAACTGATCATAATTACAAAACTTTGTAATTTAAATTAACATAAAGTATTTTTGCAAGATAAAATGTTAATTCTCAGAAATTTGGGTAGGTGACATACACCCCCCCTTAAATCTCAACATCGTCCTCGATTTTGGCTAACCACTCCTTGAGTGTTCCTGAAACAGAGTTGGGTATGCTGTCCGCATACTACTCTCCAACTCCCAAGTTGCCTCTTTTGGGCTAAGGTGCTTCCATTGCACCTTCACTTGCCCAATGCTGCGATTCCGGAGAATAGTTTCTCTCCTTCCCAGGATACAATCCGGTTCCATCGGAAAATCTCCGTCTTGTCCCACTTGTACATCATTCCAGTTTACAACATGAGTAGTATCGTGCACATATTTCTTTAGAAAAACTATATGAAAAACATTATGTATTTTTAGGTTAGATGGAAAATCCAGTTGGTATGCCACTGCTCCAACCTTAGATAATATTTCAAAAGGACCGCAATACCTGGGTGCCAACTTGGCACAGCTCCCCAATTTCAGTGAACTCTTTTTCGGTCTTACCTTGAGAAACACATGTTCACCCACCTGGAACTCTTTATGAGTTCTTTTCGAATCTGCTTGACCTTTCTGCCTATCTTGAGCAATTTTTAAATGTCCTTGCACCTGTTTCACAATTAGTTCTAACTCTTGCAATAATTCAGGTCCTAAAACAACTCTATTTACTGGATCATTCCACAAAACAGGTGTATTACATTTCCTACCTTAAAGAATTTCAAAAGGACTAAGTCTGGCCGATGCATGATAATGATTATTATAAGCAAATTCTGCTAAGTGCAGATAATCTTCCCACTTACCAGGCTGATCCTTAACATACATTCCTAATCAATCTTCTAACACTTGATTTACCCTTTCTGTCTGTCCATCCATCTGTGGATGAAATGCCATACTGGAATTTAAAGTTGTATTCAATCCCTTAAACAATGACCTCCAAAAGTTTCCTGTAAACTTCGAGTCACGATCTGAAATTATTACTTTCGGTATTCCATGAAGTTTAAAAATCTGTTTCATAAAAATTTCTGCAATATCTGGGGCTTTATGCGTGGTCTTCACTGGTATGAAGCGTGCTGCCTTGCTGAGTTTGTCCACCACTACCATGATAGAATCATGTTGTTTCTGATTTTTAGGTAATCTAGTAATGAAATCTATGCTGATCACTTCCCATTTCCAGCTTGGTATTGGTAATGGTTGTAACAATCCCGCTGGATGTTGGTGTTCAACCTTCACCTTTTGACAGTCCAAGCATTTTGCGATGTTTTCTGCTACTTCATCTTTCATTCTGGGCAAATAATATTCTTTTCTCAGCATAGTGATGGTCTTTTGATATCCTGGATGACCAGAATAGTGACTTTTATGCATCTCATTTAATATCAGAAATTTTATTTCTGGTATATCTGGTACATACAATTTGTTTTTATACAGTAATAGACCATTTTCCTCAATTCTGTAATCTGCCATACAATTTTCAGAACTGTTATTGGCTGTCATTTCCTTCATTTTTCTGTATTCTTCATCTGTTTCACCTTTTTCTAGAATCTGATTTTCCAAATCAGTTGAATAACTACTGATTGCTGAAATGAAATTTAGTTTTTCCTTGCGACTCAAGGCATCTGCAACTTTGTTCTCCTTTTCTTTAATATGCTGAATTTCGAAATCATACTCACGTAAGAACGTTAACCATTTAGCTTGTCTAGCGTTCAGGTTTGTCTGATCCAATAAATATTTCAGACCCATGTTATCTCTTAATAATGTAAACTTTCTACCAATAAGGTGATGACACCACATTTTTAAGGCATGAATAACTGCTAATAACTCTAAATCATAAGTAGAGTAATTCTTTTCATGTACTTTCAGCTTTCTAGATTCATATGTTATCGCATGCCCTTCCTGTGTCAAGACTCCACCGAGTCCATCATTACATGCATCTGTACAAACTACAAAATCCTTGTTGGGGTCAGCTATCTTCAAGATAGGTATTGTCGTCAATAGTTCCTTTAATTTCTTAAAACTCTCAGCACATTTCTGATCCCAAACAAATTTCTTCCCTTTCTTCTGCAAGGAAGTTATGGGATTGACAATTTTTGAAAAATTCTCTATAAACTTTCTGTAATACCCCGTAATGCCCATAAATGATCTTACATCTGACACATCTTTAGGAACCGGTCAGTCATTAATGGCCCTTATCTTGTCGGAGTCAACTGAGATTCCTTCTGCTGAAATTATGTGTCCTAGATACTTAATTTTGTCTTTGTGGAAGTCACACTTACTAAATTTGGCGTATAGTTGGTGATCTCTTAATACTTGTAAGATAATCCGTAAATGTTCATCATGCTCTTCTTTGCTTTTTGAGTACACTAATATGTCGTCTATAAACACAACAACAAACTTGTCTAAGTATTTATGCAAAATATTATTCATCAAACACATAAATACAGCTGGGGCATTAGTCAAGCCAAACGGCATGACTACAAACTCGTAATGTCCATACCGAGTTCGGAAAGTTGTTTTGAAAAAATCTTCGTCCTTAACCCTTACTTGATGATACCCCGATCTTAGATCAATCTTTGAAAATACTGTTGCTCCACGCAGCTGATCAAATAGATCATCTATGCGGGGCAACGGGTATCTATTCTTGATCGTCATCTTATTAAGCTGACGATAATCTATGCACAGTCTTAATGTTCTATCTTTCTTCTTAACGAAGATGACAGGTGCTCCCCAAGGAGACACACTTGGTCTAATATACTTCTTGTCAATAAGTTCCTTCAACTGAGATTTTAATTCGTTTAACTCTAGTATATTCATTCTATATGGAGCTTTTGAATTTGGTACTGCCCTTGGTATCAACTCTATGGTAAAATCTAAATATCTTTTGGGTGCTAATCCTGGAATCTCTTCAGGAAATACATCTTTAAAATCTTTTAGGACAGGTATGTCCTCTAAGTTCAGTTTGTCCTCTTTATCCATAATCTCGTCATTTACCACGTTTACTGCAAACATTTGGCATCCCTTCCTAACTGCCCTCTTAACTTGCATGGCTGAAATTTGTCTAAGGGTTACCTTCCTTGGAATGCCTTTTATTTCTACAGTTTTCCCTTCATCATTTAAGCATGTAAAACTTTTTCCATAACAATCCAGGATGACATGATGGGCTTCTAACCAGTCCATCCCAACTATAATATCATAAGAACCTAAAGGTAGAATATTCAACTTGATTTTTGTTTGCAAATTATTCATGGACAACACACAGTTTTCTATAAAATCTTATACTTTCCTCTTTGTTCCAGTTGCTAGTCTAACTAGCCACGATTTACTAAACTTTTCAGTTTTCAGTTTAAGACTTTCCACAACATCTGGTGATATATAACTTAAACTAGCACCTGGGTCAATTAAAACAGTAACAGGATGATCATGTATCGTACCTTCAATCTCTACCATAGAGATTTGATGATCTGCTTGCCTGTTGTCAAGTGTTGCGTTAATTCTTGGCATCTCCCTTGCTACGTCTCCAACAATAGGTTCAGTCTGTATAGAGTTGATGTTGTTTGTCTTCCGCTTCCTTAAGGGACATTCTGATGCATAATGGGGGCCTTGACATTCAAAACATTTAATATGTGTCTTTGGTTCACTGGTCTTGGTAGTATTAGATGCATTTTTCGGTGTTGTAGAATTCTGCTGTGAATTATTTCTGGAATTATTCCCTTGGGAATTTGGATTCTGAAATTTTTTCCTTTGGAATCCGGAATTTCCAATAAATCTGAAATTTTTCTTCTTCTGTTCAAAATTGTTGGGCGTATGATTTTTCCAATTAGACATACCCTCTCTCTTCCGATTTGTATCATAACAAAAAACTGCCTTTCTCATAGCCTCCTCTAAGGTTTTAGGACTGTCATATTCAATTCTGTCTTTAATGCTGAAAGGTAAACAACTTAAGTACCTTTGAATTTTTGGTTTCTCTTCTATGAAGTATGGTACATATCTCAGTAGGTTCATAAACTTATTGTTCAGTTCCTTCATGTTCATACCTCCCAACTTCAAATCGTAGAACTCTTTAGATTTTTCTTCGTATTACTATTCAAATAGATACTTCTTTTTGAAATATCGTTTGAAAGCACTCCAGCTTACATCTTTATCCTTGATGCCCTTTACCGTTTTGACATCATGCCACCAGATATCCACTTTTCCGGTCAGGTTATATATAGCCATTTTTGCCTTTAACAACTCTGAATAGTTGTAGATATGGAAGTATTTCTTCATCCCTGACAGCCAAGCTTCAGCTGTCTCACCTTTCCCAGTTTCTGCATTGAAAGTTGGAGGTCTTATCTTCTTGAATTCTCCAGAAATCTGCTCGTATTCCTTATGATTTTTCCTTCTTGGTTTGGAGTCTCCTTCACTGCTGTCACTAGTATAGTTACACTTCCTTTTGCGTTCTGCAATAGCATCTCTGGATGAGGTTGAGTTGTCTTTTACTTCGCTGATTTTTATGTTCTGAGTTTTATCGGTGTGAGGCATGTCCTCAACTTTGGAAATATCTTCATTGTTTCTCTCTTGTTCCTTTGTCTGCCTGTGTTCAAACAGGACTTGATTGAGTTGTTCTTGTGCTTGCAGAATCTTTTCATTATCTTGTTTCACAGATTTGATTTCTGCCTTTAATTCTTGAAAGGCACGTAACAGCTCCATTGAACTGTTATTTAACTCCTTGTGACCTTCCTCTACAAAGTGTTGTCCCGAATTGTGACTATTTGGCTGAAATCTGTCACTTAAATGTTCAGCTGAGTTCTCCATACCTGTAACTGAAAATAATTTCTGATAACATAATAATAAAATTTTTAAGTTAGTATAATTTTCTGCTTCAAAAAAATAATTTTATGTTGTATATAAAAAAAATTCTGCTGCGTGTTTTGGACCTAAATCAGGCCTCGAGCTTGAATCTATGCTCTGATACCACATGTAACATCCGGGATTTTCATAAAAATTTAAAATTTTTGTTAATAGCAATAATAGCTTAATTTACGATAATTTATAATTGCGGAAAATAATAATTGTTGAATGTAAGAACGTTAACTAAACAACTGTTTTTACTAAACACAATTAAATTTCAGATATAACTAATGCGACAATGACAACTTAATTACATTCGTAACAACTATCATTAAGATAGTGAAATGCATGATTAGATCAGACTTTTGATGCGACACTTTTCAATGCAATGAGAAATATGAATGATTTAATAATGAAATGCCAAGTTAGAAATATGATATGATACTTTTTCTCTGAGATGATACTGACAGTTTGCTTCTTTGCTGTCCAAGGGAGTCCTATGAGGGACCTCAAAGCTTACTTAGTTGTACGCTAAAACATTGGACCTGTTCTATGTGCAGACGACAGGTAAGAAGTTTGATGATTGCAATAAATTCCAATTCGTGTGAGTTCAAATTCATCGTTTGAAAATAAAAATAGAATAATTAAAGACTATTGCATTTATAAAAGCATACAGGTACGATTCACATGCTTACACTTTTGCTTTCCACGATTCGTCTTGTATCTGAGTAAAATCAACCCAAGCTAGTTGTATGAATAAGCATCTAATTAGCAACGTCCTCACTGTAGTCGTCATTCTACTTAGCTGGTTCTATCATCGTCCTTGTACTAATTAATTCTATTGTCGTCATTGTACTAGCTGTCTTGTTGTCACCATTTACCTGGTAGTACCAAAATGGTACAGTGCCATTGTATCGCATGAATAAAAGTGGATAGGGGATTGGAGAAAATTATTACTCTCATTACCAAACTATATAATACAGCATGTATGTGCTTGTGAGCTTATACAATACTATTAAACCCTATGAAAAGAATTGATTAACGATATAATTTTTATGGATCGTAAATCCTATCTATCTCCATAATTATTTAAGTCTTAAGTAAGCAAAAGTAGTCTTTCCTAGAGACTAGACACTTGTAGCAATTTGATAATTAAACAAATATTAGCCATAGGTTAACTATGGTGCAATTAAGATTAAAACTATTTAACTTTCAATCTATAATGTGACAAAATCTAGGTCTTATGAGTGTAGTGGTACAACTATATCGATCCTTGGCTTGATATCGATATTAAGACATATGGTGTGACTATTGTAATAACATGCAAACATTGGCATTAAATCCATACTATAATATACGTTTCAAAATGTTACCAACATTGTAATATGTCAGATTTGATAACCATATCGTGTAAACATTATAATGAAAACTATGCATAACGTTACTAATACTATGATGAAATTAAAACTCGTTATGTTAACAAATGAAATTTAAGAGTTTATTGTCACGTCGACGTTTGCTGACATGCATTGAATGTGATATTGGACAGGTCGCTGGTTCATTAAAGTGGCGCCGGTCTCGAGCTGTGGTAGAGATCACCCTACGATCCTGCATTAAAAAGTTGGTACTGCCTCCCTGCCAAGTTGTATTTCCAAAGATCCACGTAGACGTGAATGCCTCCATGCTTGTTGTCGTGTAAGGGTTATGCGCCATGCGTTGGTTGTGCTTGCTCCACTGTGTGCCATGGTAGCATTGTCAATCTGTAATGTAGGTCGATCATTTATTATTGACGTCGTTTATACCAAAGCTAAGTTCGTTGGCAAAGTGGAGACCGTCGATGGTGATGAATTGGGGCCATTGGATTTGTAACCCTACCTTCGTTGCAGTTTTGGTTTATGAACTTGGGAAAGCAGTTCATTGTGCTTTTGTTTCGGTTGGGGTGGCCAACAGGCTGCCGAATTTTTTGTAGAAACCAAGGGAGAGGTTTCGACCTCGAGACCTTCTAAAGAAGTTAATGTTGCAGGTTTTCTTACTGTGATAATGATGTAGCTTGTAAGGGATTAGATCTCTAGTTAGAGGGATTGTAGTTTTAGTTTAAGCTTTAAGAAAAGAGTGTGAAGAAAACTCAGAACTTCGAGAGGATGAAGCTTCCTGGTATCATTTGTGGCGTCGTTCTCGTCAAAGCTATGAAGGTAAGTTTTTCTCTAAGCAAAGGGTATTTGCATTTCACATATTTCGTTAACAATGTACAGATTACTAACTTCGAGCTTATCGTTGTCATTTGTAGGGTTCTAAAGCATGTTTGAGTAAGGATTTGGCAAAAGAAATGGCGTGCTTCCTCTCCGGTAAGCGTCGGGTCTTCGAAACCCTCATAGTACTCTCCGACTGTGATTGAGGTGGTTTTTTAAGAATGAGTAACGGATCTTGCCACGATTTGCTGTTGTCCTGTCGCTGTTGATAGTTTGATGAAAACTTTCAAAGCTCGTTTACTAAACAGTGGTATGGTTCACATTCGTTCGATTGTTTTTGGTTTCTATAATTGAAGTTTTTGGCAATGCCGGCTTGATCTGTGACTCGTCAATGTTTTGAAAAGATTTGGGTTCTTTCAGACTATAAAAAAAAATGGGATAAACCTTGTGTAAAAAAAAATTGTTTACAAACATATTATAAAAACTCGTTCTGGAAATCCATGACTTCAATGGTTAAGTTTTGAAAAGAGTCGTGGGCTCGTTCACTATGTAAACAATATCTATCCTTCTCGGCAATACAAAGATGTATGCTAAATGTTATGTGTAATCGTCTATGTTATCCGATTCGATGTTGTAGGTTACTAAAGTGATTTTCAAGCTTGATTAGGGTTTTAGCATTTCGTTGTAGTTGAGGAGTCTGTAAAAAAAAAGGTGTTGAATGAATTTCAACTTGTAAACTCAATGTATCAACTGGAAACTTCACCCGAGGTGTCTATCGGGTATGTATTGAATAGTTTAAAATTAATGTAAGATTCTTCTGTTTTGAAAAACGAATGCATCCTTTTATATAAGTATGGAAACTTATAATGGTAAAAGCATTTTGTTTTTCGAAAGTTATACTGTTGTCTTTATACAGTGATATCAACAGAAAACTATGAGTATGAAAATAATTCGAATTCTCTATTAACTAAATTTAAACTGTAGATTGATAATGTAAATGTTTTGTGGCTAGGGTTTAAGCATTATGTCGATGCTAAAAACTATAAAAACGTATACTGTTTCTAATTAGAGAGAGTTCTTATTGTAACGAAAAACCAAATAGGTCAAACCCTAAATGTGTTAGTTTGTTTAACTAGTGAAAACAAAATCTTATCAGCAATAGAATGTTTATATTATTTCTAATATCTGTTTGAACTGTAAAAAATTATGGAAATGATAGAATAAAAATGGAAACAGTGTATGTGTATTGTGTAGACTTGGAAATATAAAATGTCTCTGTAATGCTTGTTTTTGCAGCATGTAAATAATGATGATAACACAGTTAGATAATAATTCTTGAAAAACATTAACAGAGATAATGAAAGCAAAGTGTCTGTAAACAATATTAAAAACTGGTGATGATTGTTATATACAATCTTATTCTGATGAACGCTATCATTTAATGGTTACTCTGTTATGATACATGTATACCTGTGATTTCTATAATTTTCTATACAGAATAATGATAAGAATGCAGAAATTATGCATTATTTAAATTTTCAGAAAGCTCTGATACCTTATAATACATACATAGATATTATGCAGAACTTTCTACTGTTATTTAACTTGGGAACATAAAACTGAAACATATATAATTACTATCTATCTATCTAATTCAAAATGGCAATTTGCCTATCTTCTAATCTATTTTTAATTTGCGTACCTCTACTAGAGTACAATGCTTCAAAACAACA
This sequence comes from Larix kaempferi, assembly GCA_027924585.1. Taxonomy (NCBI): domain Eukaryota; kingdom Viridiplantae; phylum Streptophyta; class Pinopsida; order Pinales; family Pinaceae; genus Larix; species Larix kaempferi. Next base: position 4,791,310 of record BSBM01000504.1, read on the forward strand.
TGTGGAAAAATAGAGGTATTGGTTTATCAATTCAACCTCAACATTAAACTTAAACATTCAGACTTAAAACAATTTCTAGGATTAGATTCTTTTTCGAAAGCAAATAAACAGAAAATACTAGATAAACAGAACATAATTATTTACTGAGAATAAGTTAGGAAATCTGTAAGAACCTGAGAAAATCTGTAGGGCAACAAACAGCCCAAGAAGACTGTTCCACCCAACCAAATTTCCTGAAAACAGTCAAGTACTGTCTTAGGACCCCCGAGCCTGTTCACTGAACCACCAGGAGGAAGAAACTCAGGAATGAGAACTTCTTCTTACTGTAGCAATTCACTTCTGAATCTTCAATAGATAGCAATCCAATAGACTTGCACCAGCATTTCTGGTTCCTCTAAGCAATAATGCAGACTCAAAATTACAGTCACCACTAACCTCGCTATTCGAATCTCTCTTGAAATCACCTAATTCACAAGAGGAAAATATTCTGCAGAAATATTGATTAAGAGCTGCCTGCCCAGTTCGAATTTGCCTTTATAGGCTGCCTAGTCCTTTTTAGATGTTACTGGGTCATTAAATGAGCTGCATGCTCACTCCCTCCACTTGGGGGATAATTCCCTATTTTAGGGGAAGTTGTCCCATAACCAACAGTTAGTGGTGTGATGCAACTGCTGCCATGTGTCCCATACCTTCCAACAACTTCCATTCCTCCTAGTGGGTCAGTGAACACTCATTCAACAATCCTCTTGGGTGTTTGTCTCCTAATTAATTTATTTAAATAATAATATTCAGTAATTACATTCATCCATGATCAAAACTGATCATAATTACAAAACTTTGTAATTTAAATTAACATAAAGTATTTTTGCAAAATAAAATAATAATTCTCAGAAATTTGGGTAGGTGACAGCAAGCTTACAGTAGGTGAAGGAGAGCTTGTGCCTTTTGATCCAGAAATTGAACCTACGATTCGAAGGAAGAAAATGGCAGAGGATGATGCCCGTTCAGAGCACGATAAGGCTTTCCATAAAGCCTTCTACAGGATGTCAGATATGGTTGTGAAGTTGTTTGCATATTATCAAGAGAGAATGGAAAAGAGGGAAAAGGAAGAAAACAAAAGAGGAAGGTAATGCTTCGGTGCATCAGGGAAATGGAGGAGGCCCTCCTGAACCTCCATCCTCACCTTCTAGTTCAGATTCAAGTTCTGATTTTGCTTCATCTAATCATTCCCATCATTCTAAAGGTCATTGGAAAGATGTTGTTAATGTGCCATTATTAAAGCTTGATGTAAAATTTGATTTACCCATGTTTAACGAAGAACTTAATGCTGAAAAATTGGATAACTAGATGAGATAAATTGAAGTATATTGCAGGATCCATAAACTTGCAGGTGATGAACCAAAAATCCAGTTGGACACCCTCTAACTTGGTGGCACTGCTCAAATTTGGTGGGAGAGAAAAACTCAAGAGGACCTTCTTACAAAAGGTAAAATTATTTCCTCATGGTATGAGTTTACTACAACGTTGAAAAAACAGTTCTATCCGTTGGGTTATATGTAACATGCTATGATGGACTAGAAATTTTTTAGACAAGGTAAGGGTCAAAGCGTGCAAGAATACACACACGAATTTAGAAGAAGGGAATTAGTACTTGGTACATCTCTCTATACTCAATAAACACTTCTTAAATACATAGGAGGATTGCATAGTTACTTAAGACATACAATTCCTGTGTTCAATCCGACTAACCTAGATGAAGTGTGTGTTCAAGCCACCCATATTGAATCTAAGGGGAAGAGTACCTCTGATAAATTTTCTAAGAAGCCTTTCAAACCAGGTGGAAACAAGTTCAAAGGTGAAGGGAAAGGTAATCACACAACTACCATGAAGAAAGGAATATATAAGCCCACATGCACACATTGTCAGAAAAGGGGTCACGATGTATCCAAATCTTGGAAGCTTCACTCGGAGCTTAAGCCATAAAATTTATTCCACATAAGGGTGATTTCTAAGCATACTAAAATTGATACTTTATTTGATAGTGGATCACAAGCTAACTTGATTTCAGAAGAGATAGTTAAAAATCTTGGTTTAGAAACAAAACCTCATCCCAAACCATATACACTTGGATGGGTTTGTAAAAATGCACAACTTCAAGTTTCTAAACAATGTCGACTCAAATTTGCAATCACTTCTGGATGTATGGATGAAGTTGAATTGGATGTGGTCCCATTAGATATGTGTGGTATTGTTTTAGGTAGCCCTTTTCTTTATGACGGGAAAGCAATCTTTTACAAAGAAGAGAACAAGTACCAGTTAACCAAGTGTAATATCCCGATTTTGACCCTATTTGCATTAAAATTGTAAATGATGTAAATATTGTTATTAAATCATGGTGAGGAGCTCAAGGCCAATGCCCCACCATCGATTTAGCATTTTATGTATCGGCAATTGAAAATCAATGCATATGGTTCTTGTGCTATCCACGCACAATAGAAATTAAGACATCATGTAAATATGAATTTTAATGAAATACCCACAACTAGCTATGCAATGCAACAAGAGACGGGGGCATGATTCTACAAGGAATAGGGAGGGAAATTATTCAAACTCTTTATCCAATGGTGTTAAGCCAAATGTCAATGAATGAACCCATAAACCCTCAACTACCCATTTTGACTTATGCACCCAATCGTTTAATTCTTCCAAGAGTTGGTTGAGGTAGTTAGTGCCTTGGGAATGGAGAGGTATGGCAGCCAATTTCATGCATGGGAAAGCCATCAACCTGGGAAAACATATTTTTGCTTCTTGTGAAAGAAAGCACCCATGAAATGGTGCCCAAATCCATTCTTCACCCATGGTCTTTGCTCTCTCACACAATCTGACCTAGCTAGGACTTTCTCCTTCACGTTTTCCATCATTTTCCTACATTTTCCATAGTTGGGAGCTCGTTTTTGTATTGCACAGTGGTTGGGAGGAAGGGAGTCATGATTTGGGGGATTATAGAGGTCATTCCTGCCCTTGAATTCCCATGAACGTTTTCTGAAAACGAATTTGCTTCCCCAGGGTTGATTCCCTATCTACCAGTTCATTTTTGGTAGCCCACGTTTTTCTTCATACCCAACACTTGTGATTTTGCTGTTGTGTGCATCATTATTTTGGTTTGAACTTGTGAGAAAGAATTTAGGAGTGGAAGAGGACATAATTGGCTTGATAAACCTAGTGAGGAGGTAACCTCTCAAGAAGATCAAAAGGGATGGTTGCTCTTCTATGCACACCTTGAACAACACTAGAATGGAAGGTATGGCCTGAGGGACTATGTAGTAGTGAAGGGAATACTTCCTTGGGTTGGGTTTGTAGACATTGTGGGTACCAAGATAGATAGATCTTGTAGAGGTATCCATACCTCTGTGGTTGAGCTCACTAACTTAGCAATTCTCCATTTCCATTGCTTAGCAGCCTGATAAACCCAACTGTAGATTGTCTTGGTTGATTTTGGTGTATATTGGGCTATGTGTGAGTTTGTTGTTCCCTTTTTCCTTGTAGAGATCATGCCTAGCTCGGGGGTGGCAGTTGTGTTGAGAGATTGATGATCACAACTGGTCTATGGTTGGGTGGAACGTTGCAGTTGCATAGCCAGTTGCTCGGGACTACTTTGTTTGAAGATAAGTACTCTCTTGTGTTAACTCTACAATGTATTTATTTGATGACTATCATGGATATCTTGAATGTATGATAGATGTGTAATTGAATTTACTTCCGCTGTGTTTCTTACGTTTATACATCCACATATGTCTTTTTATATTATGTGAATTTTGTTAGTAATCATGGGGCCAGATGCCCAGTTTTAGCATAACGTTCTCTCCATAGCACTTGTTGATGGGAGGGGACGTTACAAAGGATGGTGTTCAGTACATTGTTCAAGCTCATCGTTCGAAAACTAACTTATCTTTGGTTTCTGCAAGTCAAATGAAGAGATTAGTAAATGCTAGTAAGAGTTTTGTTCTCGTGATTGTTAAAGTTAAGGATGTTAATAAGAATGATGCTTTTAAAGGTTGCGATCCTAACCTTAAAGATGAAATGGTTAAGGTTGTTGGTAAGTTTGATGCAGTATTCCAGGAACCTAAAGGATTACCTCCTAAAAGAGAAATACAACATGAGATCCATTTTCAGCAAGATGCTCCTCTTCTGAATATTGGTATGTATCGGTCTTCAGTGATCGAGAATGCATAAATCAAGAAGTAGGTTCAAGAGTTACTCGAGAGGGGGGACATTCGGCCAAGTTCTTCTCCATGTGGTTCACCGATTGTTTTGGTACCAAAGAAGGATGGTACATGGAATATGTGCATGGATTACAGAGATTCGAACAAAATCACGATAAATAATCGATATCCTCTTCCTCGTATTGATGATCTTTTGGCTCAGTTAAAGAATGCAAAATATTTCACTAAGTTAGACTTGAGAAGTGGTTACCATAAGATCAAAATCCATGAAAATGATATTTGGAAAACTACTTTTAAAACTAAACAGGGTTTATATGAATGGTTGCTCATGCCCTTTGGGCTTTGTAATTCTCTCGCTACTTTCATGCGCGTTATGAATGATGTATTTAGGTCATTTATTGATGACTTTGTAATAGTCTACTTAGATGACATCCTCATATTCAATCGAACTTGGGAGGATCATGTCAGGCATGTTAAGAAAGTCCCAGATGTATTAGAAAAGGAGAAATTGTATTTGAAGATGTCCAAATGTGAGTTTGGAAAGACATCTTTGGATTACTTAGGTCATATTGTAGGGGGTGGTGAACTGGGGATTGATCCCTCTAAAGTTGAAGTCATTCAAAATTGGCCCAAGCCAACTAATGTAACATAAGTTAGGAGATTCCTGGGGGCATCCCAATACTGGATAAAGTTCATTGCTAACTTCTCATATATTACTTCTCCTTTACATGCTTTGACAAGTGTGAAACATGGATTTCAGTGGGGAGGTAGAGAGCAGAAGGCCTTCAACACATTGAAAGAAAATATCAGCTCAACTCCGGTACTTGCATTGCCAAATCTACAACATCCATTTGAGATTGAGATGGATGGTAGTGGTTATGCCATGGGGGAAGTCTTAATGCAACATAAGAAACCAATTTGTTATCATTCTAAAATATTCCCTAAAGCAGTAGCTAACTATCCCACTTATGTTAAAGAGTTGTATGCATTAGTACAAAGTGTGAAGAAGTGGAAACATGATCTAATGGGTAAAGAAACAATAATACACACTGATCATCAACCCTTACAATACCTTCAATCACAAACTAAGCTACAACAATCAAGGCACTTCAGATGGATGGGATTCTTACAACAATTTCATTTGGTCATTAAATATAAAAAGGGAATTTAGAACAAAGTTGCATGCATGTTATCAATACCTCCAATCAATGCATCAGTCATCTGGCAAAATAGTCCTTTGGCTCATGAAAGTTACATTGAACAATATGCACAGGATGAAGACTTCAAAGATGTTTATGAATCTTTAATGCATGGTACTCAAACTGAAGAATTGGATTATCTTGTTCATGATAAGTTCTTATATAATCGTGTTAAAATTTGCATTCCAAAGAGTGAAAGAGTTCATGTAATCAGAGAAACTCATACTTCTCTTATATCTGGTCACTTTGGTGTAGGAAAGACAGTAGCTCAGCTTTAGAGATATTGTTATTGGCCTCAGATGAATGAAACTGTATCCAAATATGTAAATGGATGTGTTATGTGTGCTACAATTAAGCCAAGCAATAGAAAATTGGGCTTGTACACTACAGTCCCTCTACCTTCTCGTCCATGGGAAAGTGTGTCAATGGATTGTTGGGTGTATTTATTGTCTTAAGGAATCACCAAATATTTAATTATCGACCAGGGTTGGTAATATTAGAGTTGTGGCATAATATATGTTGAGGTAGAATGGCACCTAAGATTTCGGCTCGGCAAACCTTAGAAATGTTTAATAAAGAAAAGATCGAAAAATCTTTCAAAATGAAAAACCGAGTCAAACTTCTAGAAAATACAACTACTGAACTGATTAAACCTAACTAAACCAATAGATCAAAATAGTATTAATTTATACTACTCTACTCCATGAACAATAACTAAAAAGGTAAAAACAACAATATTATTCTAGGAAGCAAGACTGGATCAAAAATAGAACTACTTTGATGAAATTGAAAGCTATTGATTAATAATTCAAACTCTAATCTAGGAAGTAGAAAACAACTATAAATGAGTTTAGAGACCTATCTATGAGATAATCCATTTGACAACTAACTATGGAAACATGAAACTATATTAACTTAAAGCGAAACTACAAACTACTTAATGAATTAAAAAACTATTCGTGCATTCAATTCAAGATCAAACTAAACTACCTAATTCCATTCTCCTTGAGGATTCTGAGAAAATGTATCAAATGTAATAGGAACAGGAGAGAATGTATCAAAATGACTTTCAAATGTGACAAGGAAACAAAATGGAAGCAAATCTAGTTTAACTTCTACAAATAAATGCAAACTAAAGAGTGTCCAATTACAACTAACTTTAAACATTGTAATCTATTTCCTGTCCATAAGCAAATGACATGGAACAAATGTAATCTAGAAGCAAGTAGAAAACTTAATAAAGATATTTTACTTGAAAATGAATTTGATTTAGAAGCAAGTAGAAAACTTGATAAAGATATTTTACTTGAAAATGAATTTGATTTAGAAGCAAGTAGAAAACTTGATAAAGATATCTTATTTCTGAATCAGATCCTATTCTATGAACATCTTCATTAACTATGTGAATGGGAAAACAAATCCTATGCTTAAATGAAGAAACTATCAAAACTAATGTGCTTTGGAGAATGAAATTACTTAACAAAACTAAACTAAGAATGAGATTGGTAAATTCTATAACAGTAAAGTATTTAAAAAATCAGACATGAGCAGGACATCATTTGAAAAGCAACTAAAGCAAAGTTAAGGAAATGGAATGAAAACTAAAAATGAATATGAAACGTAATTAAAACTCTATGCAGTGTAGAACAAGGTCATAATTACATATATGAATGCTAATCAACTACAAGAAATATTACAGTTTGAAAACCTAAGAAACTTAATTCTAAACAAGCAAAAAAACAATGCAGAAAATATTAAATTCTGTATGAAGATCCGAATGACAGTTCGGATGGGAGAAAACGATATAAACTAAGGAAAGAAGCAAACTGAATGATCTTAACGCCAGTTGGTTGATGCATATGAACCTACAGTGCAAGGAAAGCAGTAAATAGACTGTCTAAAGTTGGAATGACAAGAAGCAACCTATATTAATCATTATCTAAGGAAATGAACTATTTCTACACATGATAAAACAAGGCTGAAATATAAATGGAACTAATCTACAGCTACAGGGAAAAATTAGCAGAACTACCTCTAACTATGAACTAAACTCTGAAATAGTAACTAATTAAATCTATCTAGTTGCAAATGAAAAGACTAAAAGCAAACTAAGAAAACTATGCATGACCGGTCACTTTCACTTCTAAGAATGTAAATTAAACTAGCAGCAAGATATGAATTACATGAAATAATGAAATGGCATGTACAGGAAACAAGTTAAATACATGTACTGAAAAATAAACTATCTATTTGCAGAAAATAAATACAGAATATACACAAAACCTTTGGTTGTTGAGGGGCCCTTCTCAGCAATCAGGGATTGAAGCTTAACTCAAGTTATTCACCAACAACAGAACATCAATAGCTAGAATATGGAACTTCCATTAACTGATAAAAATTACACACCGTGTATGTAAAAATTATTGCTATCGTCTATGTGCTTTATGCTGAAATGCTGTTGCATTTCTTCACAGGAAACGTCTTTATATAAGTTTTACAACAAGAGAGAAGGTCGACGTAGTCTACCTCTCTAAAAATAGAGGTCTTAATGGCTACAAAACGGTTGTAGGGTGGTTTACGATAGCGCACAGGCCGTTTGCCTAAGTCCACGAGCGTTGATCCTCCTTCACACGGGCAGTTGTGCGTTGGTTATCCTTGACGTGGGCAGGTGATGCAGTGTCGAGCTAGGCGGACGAGAGAGCGAATATTCTAGAATGGAGGCTCACGAACAATGAGGGCCACGTCCTTAACAGAACCCACATCATCGTTTTTGTCTTTAATGCCCCGAAATATCTCAACCAACGATTCCGCGGTTGTGAATGGAGGGCTGGGCGACTTCGACGTGAACGCGCGACTGAATGAAGGTTTGAATGACGACCACAACTTGTAGGACAAAAACTAAATGCCAAGCACGTCTAGAAATGTGAGACAATTGTCAATAAACCATAAAAACAATGATATTTAACCAAGATTCATGTGATATGCAAATACGTTTATACCTAGGTCTGATTGGCAAAGAGAATGACTTATCATATCAAAATAGTGAAAATAACACCAATCAGAGCATGTTTACTGATCAAAATGGTGACAAAAATGGACACCAACATGGATTTTGTAGGAGGTTTACCTATGTCTAGGAAAGGTCATGATTACTTGTATGTGGTTGTGGATAGGTTCAGTAAAATGTGCATCTTAATTCCTTTTAAAAAGCAGGTCACTATAGAGTTGACTGCTCAGTTGTTCTTCTAGCATGTTTGGGTTCACTTTGGGTTACCCACTTCTATAATATCTGATCGGTACTCCCGCTTCCTTGGGAAGTTTTGGTCAACCTTGTGGGAACTTATGACACTAAGTTAAAGAAGAGCACTGCCTTCCATCCACAAAACGACGGTTAGACTGAAGTAATCAACCGCACAGTGGTACATCTACTTCGAGGATATTGTTCCAAGCATCCTAAGATTTGGGATGAACAATTGCATTATGTGCAACATGCCTACAATTGAGCCATACACTCTTCTACAAAGAGGTCTCCATTTGAGACATGTTTTGGATACTTTCCAAAGTCTCCTTTATACTTTGTTTATGGGAAATATTTTGTGGAAGATGGACAAGTTGATGCAGATAAGGCTTTGAAGTTTATCCAGCAGATCCAGTTGGTACACCATGCAGTACAGGAACAATTGCAAAAGATCGAGGCCAAGTACAAGACGAGGCATGAAAAGCATCGAGTGGATCATCATTTTCAAGTTGGTGATCAAGTTTGGCTTCACATCAACAAAGTCTGACGGAAAAGGAACCCCCCCGGACTCTATCTTTAAGCTCTTTTTAGGCTCTCGAAATACGAAAAGATTGCCAAGCGAACTTGTCGCATTCACGCTTGTTAAAGAATTTGAATGGTCATCTTCCTGGTCATAGTTTACCCCTTTTTCGGAACAGGGGGCACTACTTACGAAAAAGGTATACTCTAGCCAATCATGACTGGAAGAGTCATCTCCCGCGTTGTTTTACCCTTTTTCGGGCGATGAGGCTAACTTTACGAAAAAGGACCGTTGGAGTCTTCTTTAGTTCTTTTCAGACTCTCTAAACATGAAATGACGACTGAGTTTACCTTCTATGGACTCGTTAAACTTTCACATTGAAGGGCCCGCCATGGGACGAACCCCTCCTATCCTGGGTTCATAAAATATTTGGGATTGGACTCATTTATGAGATGAGCTACACCGAGCATCTGGTTACCCTCATCAAGCTCGTAAAAAACACATGAGGCACTCATCATTCATGATGGGGAAAAAGGAAAGCTTTTATGTTACACCCTCTAACAGCGGTAGTATCTAGTCATTTCTTGAACATGGCACTCATCTGCATTTGCATACTACACTTAGATCATCCGTTTGTCCTTGAGTTTCACCTATTTCCTGAGTCTTGTTACTCCTTTGAGTCATTCAAAGAACGCTTCCATCATCAGTTGCATTAGGAATTGGTATCATAACTCGTCAGGTCAATACTGCCAAGGCATGCCATGCCCATGTTCAAGAATACTCTCACTACTCATTATCTACAGTCAGTACACCTTCCATCATGTCGGTCTACTCTGAGTCAGTCTTGCATGTCACTGTACCATCCGATCTGCTCTACACATCCTTCGTCGTGTTTCGTGTCGATGATGGGGGATTCATAATGGCCCTCCTTCAACGGATTCATCCTTGTCGACTTCAACACATCATCCGAGGATCGAATCTAGAAACCAACCAAGTACCTTGGCCCTACATGCCTCAATGGCAGGTTACCTTGCTTTCAACATGAGTTTACATCATTGACTCTTGATTGAAAGATTTCATCTCGTGTTCGACTTCAACTCATTTATTCACGCTTGATGATATGTACTGTGATACCTTGGGAATCATTGGCATTAATGGTGATCTCCCTTGCACTTGTTAACGGTGTACATCAATGACCGGTAATCAAGTGGTTTCTACCATGTTTGACGTCAAGACATTTGTAATCACATGGATAGATTCGTATCATTGCGAGTTCAGCTTGAAGACCCTGGGGAGTCATGTTTTACCCAGGTTGCGATGGAGTTTGTATTGAGTCATATAACATGGATCCAAATTTGTGTTGGTCGTGGCTGTGTTATCATCTCATCATGGATCTACGCTTGTGTCTAGTAGCCATGATTGTATTCAGTCGGTCATTACTACCATGGAGCTGCAATGTATTGGTCGGCAGCCATGTTGTATGTCATATGAGACAATGTACTCAGATTCAGTTGTACTGCAGCAGTGTCCTTCGTCCGACAAGCCATTGCCATTCTTTTTGTCAAAGCATTTCACCTGTCCAAATTTCAACAGCTTCATGCTTTGGGGAACATTCTGTTACACCTAAAATATTACCATCTTGAGATTCAATGTATACATCCCTGAAGTTCCATTAGCTAAGTCATTTACTTGGAAAGGATACCTTTGTATTTATGATAGGTTTTGAGATCTCGTCGCAAGCTGCATTCATGCAAACTGTGACGTCACATCTTGCTCTACTGCAGGGTGCAACGAAGTTAGTTAATGGACAAAAATAGGCCCTTCGAGCTCATTCTCGAAGCCTGCTGATTTGGATCCTTATCCTTGGCCTCTTGGGGGAGCTGGCACTCGATTCCTAACCTCTTGGGGGGATCCCCTATCTCTCTCCTACCATATCTCAACCTACCCTATCCATATCCTATCCACTTAGTCCTATATAAGTGAAGCTCTACCCCTCTCCAAAGGGAGGAAGTCTATAGTGTCTGCATGCTGGTGAAATCATCTTGGAGAGATCTCTAATTCATCTATTGAGAGACTCAAACTTCCTTGGGAGGATATGGCAATTGGCTTGGACGGAGAAGGGCTACTATGTTAAGCCTTGGTTGTAGTCTATTCTTTACTATGTACTTTCACGATTTACAGTAATATAAATGCTTTCCACCAATATTGTTTATGTGTGATGATATTGTGTAGTTTACCTGCTTAACTGTTTACTTAGATCTCTTATTGTATAGATGCTCTTTACTCGTTTGTATTGTTCTATGTGTCTTGATAGGTCTTGCAGTTGAGTTCTGACGACCGCGAGACGTGGAGCAGCATCCAGGAGAAAGGATTGCGAAGTTAAGGTAAGGCATCTAGTCACTTGATCCTTAAGTAGATCTAGGAAAGTAGTTTGTAGTCTGTATTATTTGTTCTAGACTCACATTGAGCTAGGGAGATCCGACTCGCGTCCGCTCGAGTGGATTGTCCGTCAGACAATATGCCACTAACAATGATGACGACAAAGATGTCGATGACAATGATGATGATGAGGATCGTACATGTTATATAACTATATGACACCTCGTGATCCTAATGGAGGAACCTAAATGACCCTAATGGCATCAGAGTGTCCCCAACGACATTTGAGTTACCCTAACAACATGACGACGACGATGATGATGCATGATGACAATGATGATGGCATTGATGATGATTTGGTTATAAGGTCATGATAACAATTACAATGAACATGATGAGGATGATTATGATGATGACAATTACTAATTAAGGCCCATCCATTGTGCTCATAACGTGTTAATGGTGTTTGCATTCCACTCAAAGGACAAATCCCATAACAATGATTTTGATGTCTATGACAACGACGATGATGATGATAACGACGACCACGATGATGATGATGAGGATCATTACACTTTCTAATTAAGACCCATCCCAGTCAAAGGCCAAATTGCTCATTTATGAAATTCATGTAGGCTAGTAGGATGCCTTTTTCCTCATCACAATGATGAGGAAGAGGAGAAGGAGGATAATGATGATGATGATGAAGATAACGTTGATGTCTATGATGTTGAAGTTGATGGTAAATATGATGATGATAAATGCAATGTCGATGAAAATGATGATGATGAGGATGATGCATGTTATGTCACTATTTGACCTTGAGTGATACTAACTGCACCTAAATGATCCTAGTGGTGTATGAGTGACCATAATGGCCCCTAAATGACCCTAATGTCATTCGGGTGTCTCTAAAAAACATTTGAGTGACCGTAACAACATCTGAGTAATGTTGATGTATATGTAACTTCGGAATGTATTTCACATATATGTATATTGTATTCCTATGGAGATGTTATTATTCCTCTATACGGAAGTGGTTGTATTCCTATAGAGATGTTATTATTCCTCTATACGGAAGTGTCATCATTTATATTGTAAGTGTCGTAACTTATACTTGATGGGTTATTAGACAACCTTGTTGGGGTCAGCCCTGTATAAGTCATGTGGGTCGAAGGGTTATTAGACCACCCTATTGGGGGTTGGACATGTGGGTCAAAGGGTTATTAGACCACCAAGTGTGGGGTCGGCCCGGATTAAGTTAACCATGGGTTAAGATAGACATGTAGGCCTCATTAGTTTATTGGGCAGGTCAGAACAAGTATAAATAGAGATCGGGAGATCTCTATTTGATCATTGATTCACACACTTCTCTCATTCGGAAAGTGGTGCACTTATGAGGAGGAGGCTCTGCTGCTAGGAGAAGACTGTCTCTTGTATTCTGGTTGTATCATTGCTCTATCTATCTCTGTGGAATTTATTGGGGTTTTTCACCTTTATGGTTTTCCCCAAGTAAACTCTGTGTCTCTTGTGTGCTTGCATTATTGTGTCCATGATTGATATGCTGTATATTTGCTGTACATGTTGTTCTCTCAGTTAAGATCCTAGATCAAATTGAAGTAAATTCTGAAAATTTAACATGGTATCAAAGCTAGCCTGAAAGAAGACATGGTATGGCATGTATGACACTTGTTGCACTTACGATGCTAGGGCTTGATATAGCAAAAACCAGTCATCGTAGCACTTTCGCTATAAATCCGTTTTGGCGAAGTTTTTGAATCTGAAAATTTTACAAGTCGAAGATCAGATCCCCATGTACCTTGTGTCCAAAGTACAACCTCTAATTCGTTTTACTTTGTGATTTATGATCTGTACAATATAGGGTTTCTGCCTCTTCCAGATCTGAGTCAAAATCAGGTGACCTTGGGAAAAAGGTCATAACTTGGGATAGGAAGCTCCAAATGAAATTTCGTAGAAAATGACAGGTAGTACATAGACTTTACTATCTCAAGAAAAAATTTCAGAGGTCGAAGTTGAACCAGTGACACGTGGCATGTCGTACAAGTTCGCTCTCTTGTATTATCCCATAAACAGGTCACGTTGCGACACTTGAAATAACTCTCTCTCAGAGAATCCAATTGAGGTCAGACCTATCCGGATGGAAAGATAACAGGTCGAGCTATCTCAAGAAAAAGTTTCAGACCCTATGGATCGAAAAGTTCGTAGTTACACCAGAAACAATCAGGTACATATTTCTGTCAAAACAGAATTATTTTTGAGCACCTTCATTCATGGCTTCCGGAATTTAGGGCTTCGGAAAAAGTTGGAATTTTTGTAATCGGAGACCACGGCTGGATGCTACTCATCAAAATCGAAATTTAGAGACCAAGATCAGATTTTTTGGTTGGGCAGAAGTTTGGGCTTGATCAAACCCCAGTTCGGGACTTTGATCGGAAAGATGGAAAATTAGGGCTTCTGCAAAAATTGGAATTTTGGAAATCTGTGACCACGGCTGGAAGATGCTCAGAAAAATCAAAGCTTAGAGCTTTGAATCAAATCTTTTGGTTGGGTGAAGCTCTGGGAAACTCAAACCCTAATTCAGGGTCCTCCCTAGTGAATCCAGAAATCTAAAAGGCAATTTCGAGGGGTGAAACTTTGCAGTTTTCAAATTCTGAATATACCAACTTGATCAGCTCATTAGGGTGCATATTTCTATCCTTTCGGAAGTTTGAAATTCAAAGTTTGAATTTTTGGGGTTTCGTTGACAAACCCTAATCCAGCTCCAGGTCTAGTTCTTGCAAATCAAGTGGATTGGGTTAATCCTAGAAGAAGATGGATTGGTCACCTGCATAAGTGAAGAAGTTCCTGTCTCAGAGGGAGATGAGGCTAAGGCCTTACATACGAAGATTACAAGCAATCTTGACAGGTATGTTTCATGGTTAAGTTTATCATATGTTTGTCTTCATATCATTACAGTACAATCTTGATTAATTACTAGACTTGTCGTATCACCTTAATAGAAGATATTCATTGATTAAGGTTTTGACACTTATGAATGTACTAATGCATTGTGATGTTGTATGAGGTTTATGTTGTTCGCTAACATAAAAGGTACACCAAGAAAGACAAATCATGTTCTACTTCAAGAACATATGATCATGGTGACATGAAGACAAAGATTCATCCATTGTCATGGATATCATAGAAGATCTACTTTCGAGGTATGTATAACTTGGTCCTACAATGGTTAACCTATGAGACATGCAGGTTACTAGCACAAGTCACTGAAGAGAACCAAAAGACATTATGCGGGTATGCTAGACATAACTAGCTAGCATGCTAATCCAGGTATGTTTTTTCCTATATCAAGCTAGAATTCTACCTTGTGTTAGGATCTTATACTGTTGTGTTGTTGATAATGATTATTCATGAAGTCATAGGTTTGAATAGTCATGGTTGTGTGCATATTATGCTTCTTACCATAATTGATGATATGACTAACCAGAAGAATCATGAAGGTGTAGGTTTGAGTAATCACGGGTTTAGGCATATTATGTTTCTTACTTTAATTTATGATATGACTAACCATAAGAGTCCTATATAAACCTTGAAATGCTTATTATTTCTGTTTGAAATGATCATGACTATACATGCTTAAGATTATTGTGTTAAGAATATACTAATGAATGTATGATTATGTATGAGACCTCAATGATAACACAATGATGATACTAATAAGCATGCATAGTGATTAAGGATGGATATAAGTTCAAGGACAGGAAATCCAGGAAGCAAAGATCAAGAGGGAGGACACTCTAGTTGTTCCTGCAAGGAAGCAAAGATCAAGAAGGAGCACACTTCAGTAGTTTCTGCAAGGATGTAGATATTCAGAGGGAGTTGACCACTTCTCACAATCCACATCAGAATGGAGTTGCAAAGATTCAGAGGGAGTCCACCCAGCAACCAAACAAAGATAAGTATTTGAATTGTCATTTCTTACATAATGTTATTCAATGATGTATATGCTTATGTTCCTAGAATTAGGTTGTGTATTATGCATATTAGAATAGTTGCATTGATGAACAGTATACTACTAATATACATGGGTAAGTGGCCTATGGCACTGTACAACATTCCATTGCTACTTATCTAGAATGAAACCTCTTTGCTGACATGTTAGGAGTTGTGCACACTCTTAACAATGTTCTGGTAGAGATTGGAAGGCATCTAGAAAGTTATGGAATATGGATAAATGTTGTATTGAAGCATTGGCTAAGATAATTGCATGACTGTATGACATATTTCTTTATGTGTAAGAATTTGTTCTGAAAACTATGAGATGTTTTCTAATCATGCAATTTATCTTGTTGTGTAGGAAAGATCGTATACCATCACCTACAAAAGAAGGACTACAACATTTGTTCAAAAACAAAGTTATCTATTGAAAATATTGAAGACATTGAAGTTCCCAGGATCTGGGAAGAATGCCATGATCGAGGAGTACCAGTTGATCATGAAGATGTTTGGGATGCAGTCCCAAGACCTGAAGGGGAGTCTGTAGTGACTTCCAAGAGGATCTATAGATCAAGCATGCTGCAGGTGGTAGCATAGAGACTTTTGCTCTTGTAGCCAGATACACTTCCATTAGATCAGTACTTGCTCTGGCTGCAGTGATGAAGTGAAAGATACACCAGATGGATTTCAAGACAACTTTCTTGAATGGTGTAGTTGAAGAAGAAGTGTATGTGGATGACTTGTTTATAACAGGTGAGGATAGATTGATTGCCGACATGCAACGAAAGCTTGCTGTCGAATTCAAGATGAAGAACTTGGGGATGATGCACTATTTGTTTTTGGCATGGAGGTGTGGAAGAGTGCAGATGGAATCTTCCTTGGACAAGGGAAGTATGCAGTAGATATCCTGAAGAGGTTCGGGATGATGGACTGCAAGGCTATGGCCACACCTATGGCATCGAACCTGAAGCTTCTGTGTGATGCTTCATCTGAGCCGGTTGATATCATTATGTATCGTCAGATGATTGGGTCCTTGATGCACCTAACGAACACGAGACCAGATATTTGCTTTGCGGTGAACACATTGAGCCAGTTCCTGACGGATCCGAGGAGTGTTCACCTGGTAGCTGTAAAGCATATTCTGAGGTACCTGAAGGGTACAATTGATTATGGGCTCAAGTATGATGTGAATCAAAAGTTTAACCTGTAGGGTTATGCTGATTCAGATTGGGCAGGCAGTGCTGCAGATAGGAAGAGCACATCTGGGTGTTGCTTCAGTATGGGATCAGGTGTGATCTCTTGGTTTAGCAGGAAGCAGTCCGGCGTAGCACTGAGTACAGCCGAAGTAGAGTATGCTGCGATGGATGAGCAGGTTGCAGATGTATTGACCAAGCCGTTGGACAGAGTACAGTTTGAGTACTTCAGAGAGAGGCTTGGTGCACTTCAGATCGAGGTTCCTTCCAAAGGGAAGTGATGAGTCTGGAAGATGCAGATGCACATGAGATTTTTTGACGTGGTTGATGTGTTCTCCCTTGGTCGTGATGTAATTGCTGAGCCATTTTTCACATGGTGGTAGATGTGTTCTCCCATGGTGAAAAAGTAAGGGCTGGAGCCTTCCCCGAATGGTGGTAGATGTGTTCTCCCATGTTGGTGGTGTAAGTGTTGGATGATGTTCATCTGGGTTGTGCTTCGTGGACGATGAGATGATCTGAAGAGGACGATGCTATGATGATCAGGAGGATCATGGATGATGAGCATCAGGATGATGCTCCAGTTACTACTATGTATATGTATATGCATCATGTTGGATGCTTGTTATGATCAGTTGGATCATTGCATCATATTGGATGCTTGTTATGATCAGTTGGATCATTTACGTATATATGCATCATGTTGGATGCTGGATATGATCAGTTGGATCATTTGTATGTATTTTGTATATGCATCATGTTGGATGCTTGGACCATGTATCTGTATATGTATCAGGTATGATCAGGTGGAGCATGTATTTGTATTTGTATCAGGTGGATACATTGTATGATCAGGTGGATCATGTATGATGATATGTATCAGGTAGATACTTGGTATGCATCAGGTAGATGCATTATATGATCAAGATGATCATGGATGACGAGCTTTAGGATGTTGCTCCAGATGACATGCAGCAGGATGTTGCAGTGATGGCGATCAGGATGATCATGTGTACATCAGGATGACGTATGGTGAGTATCAGGTTGATACTTTGTGGCCGTGGATCAGGTTGTGCAGATGAGCATATAATTTGGCCCTGGGAGATTTGCAGATAGTCTTGCAAGGTTTTTCCTATGGCATGTAATTTGGCCCTGGGATATCTGGAAAATGCTCTTTCGAGGTTTTTCTCTGGGAGGACATATAGTTTGGCCCTGGGATATTTGCAGATAGTCTTGCAAGGTTTTTCCTATGGCATATAATTTGGCCCTGGGATATCTGGCAGATGCTCTTTCGAGGTTTTGTCCTATGGCATATAATCTGTTCCTGGGAGATCCGATAGGTTGGGCTGTGTGCCCGTAATAAGTCCTGGGATGCTCTTGCAAGGTTTTGCCATGACCACATATAATTTTTCCCTGGGAGATCCTATAGGTAGAGATGTGTGCTCGTAACAACCTGGGATTCTCTTGCAAGGTTTTGTGGTGAGGTCACATATAATATGGCCCTGGGAGATGCTATAGGTAGAGCTGTGTGCTCGTAACAACCTGGGATGCTCTTGCAAGTTTTTGTGACGCACGTAATAAGTCCTGAGGATTCCACAGTATGGCCAGTGATGACGAAGACCTGCAGGTGGTGGGCCTACATCCAGTATGAAAAAGGACTGGCTCTGTAGAACTTCCTATGAGGAGTAGATTCAGAGATTGATTGAGATAGTAGAAGCAGTGACGATGATGATGACTCGATGACGATTATCCAGTGATGATGATCCAGAGAAGATGACTTGTGCTAGAAGACCTATGTCGAGAAATACCTTCCTAGTTAAGAGGGAGTGTTGATGTATATGTAACTTCGGAATGTATTTCACATATATGTATATTGTATTCCTATAGAGATGTTATTATTCCTCTATACGGAAGTGGTTGTATTTCTATAGAGATGTTATTATTCCTCTATACAGAAGTGTCATCATTTATATTGTAAGTGTCGTAACTTATACTTGATGGGTTATTAGACCACCTTGTTGGGGTCATCCCTGTATAAGTCATGTGGGTCAAAGGTTTATTAGACCACCCTATTGGGGGTCGGCCATGTGGGTCAAAGGGTTATTAGACCACCAAGTGTGGGGTCGGCCCGGATTAAGTTAACCATGGGTTAATCTATACATGTAGGCCCCATTAGTTTATTGGGCAGGACAGAACAAGTATAAATAGAGATCGGGAGATCTCTATTTGACCATTGATTCATACACTTCTCTCATTCGGAAAGTGGCGCACTTATGAGGAGGAGGCTCTGCTGCTAGGAGAAGACTATCTCTTGTATTCTGGTTGTATCATTGCTCTATCTATCTCTGAGGAAGTTATTGGGGTTTTTCACCTTTATGGTTTTCCCCAAGTAAACTCTGTGTCTCTTGTGTGCTTGCATTATTGTGTCCATGATTGATATGCTGTAGATTTGCTGTACATGTTGTTCTCTCAGTTAAGATCCTAGATCAGATTGAAGTAAATTCTGAAAATTTAACAAGTAACCCTAATGACATTAAGATGATGACAATGATGCTGCACGATGATAATGACGACGACGTTGATTATGATGTGGTTAATATGATAATAGTGATTACAATGAGCATGATGATTATGACAATTACTAATTAACTCGACACATCCATGTTAAAGAAATGTAACTGCGGAAGATATTCTAAATGTACTTGTCTATTGTATTATTGTATTCCTCCTTTCAGAGATATCATTGATGTAATTGATAATGTAAGAGTCATTGAAAGAGTCAATGTAAACCCTAGGAGTTGTGTCGGCCTAGAAGAATCCAAAAAAGAATATTTTATTATGCAATTGACAAGTAGACCTAGTGAGTTAGGACAAGTCGGCCTTGTTGGGGAAAAGTCACCTCAACTGAAGAATATAAATAGGAGGGATGTGTTGCTCATTTGACACACACACTCATCCTCTCAAGTTCGCATAAGAGAGAGATAAGTTCACACAAGTGAAGGAGAGAAGTTGTTTTGTCTTGGGGTTTTATCTTGTACTTGGTGATTTCTATATTGAGGAAGTTTTGTTGGGGTTTTCTCCCTTGTGGTTTCCCTGAGAGAAATTTTGTGTTCTTTGTGATTGTTGTGCTTGTCTCTCTTTCAGTGATTATATTGTTTAATTTTATTATGCTAAACAAGTAAAAATTTAAAATGGTATTAGAGTTTCCCTGAAAGAAAACATAGTGTAGCCTCTGCAACTGCAGAAACTAGGGATTCTTTTTCCAGGAGCTCTCTCCACAAATCAGCTGAAAAAGAGGGTGCATCTAACTTGCCTCACTAGGGCGCATATTTATGTCGAAGCATAATTCAATTATGAGAACTTTCATTTCTAGGTCCACCACTACAACCCAGAGAACTAGGGCATCAAGTTTTTGGATATTTGCTCACAGATTTGGGAGAAAGAGTACTTTGCTCAAATCGCCTTGAGGAGGCGCATATTTCCATCAAGTCAGTTTTCCAAAATCCCGAAGTTGGAAAATTAGGGTTTCTCTGTCAAACCCTAGGTCAAGGTAGAAGCAGTTTTTTTTCAAAAGGACAACTTTACTGGTAAGTACTATATCCATTCTATTTCCATTTGAGGTTCTCATAGTATCAAAATGACAAACACTATCAAGCTTGATGAGAAGCTTGAAGGAGCTGAGAACTTCAGGGCATGAAAATATAGAGTCATGGTCATTCTTGAAGAACATGACCTAGAAGACTTTGTAAAGGAAGAAGTTGCAAAACTAGAAAGGAAATGAGGCCAAAGCCAGACACAAGAAGAGTATGATCAAGGCTAAGAGGATCATAGTTGACTCTATCAAAGATCACTTGATTCCTCAACTGCCTTCAAAGAAGACCCCAAAAGAAATGTTTTATGCTTTGAACAGTTTGTTTGAAGGAAAGAATATTAACATAAAGATGACCCTGAGAAATCAACTCAAGGGTGTGAAAATTCATAAGTTTGAGACTATGCATTCATATTTCACCAGAGTATCTAAGATCAAAGAACAATTAGAAGCTATTGGAGACATGATAGAAGAAGTTGAAGTTGTGATGACCACTCTGAATGGTCTTCCTGAGATTGGGAACCTTTCGTTCTTGGCATATGCTTTAGGAAGAGATTAATCAAGTTTATGCAACTATGGGAAGAGTGTGTGCAAGAGGGATAAACAATAGCAGTAAGAGAAGAAAAACTCAATGATAATGAAGATCAAGCTTTGGAAACCCATGCCAAAGGAGGAAAGAAAATAAAGAATGATGTACATGCTCATGACCACTCTCCCAGAAGACCTCAAATATTTCAAAGGAACAAGAGGATCAAGAACGACTTCTTATCCTTAGAATGTTTCTCTTGTCACAAGATGGGACACATTGCAAGAAATTGTCCTCTCAAATCTGGACAATGCAAGAAGCAGAAGAAAATATTCCATGCTCATGCAACCGAAGATAATGAACTTGATGACGAAATCAAAACCAGAGAAGACAAAGATTCCAGTGAAGAATATGTTCTAATATCATCCCTCATTGGTTCAATGTATCATGGAAGTGAAACTTGGCTAATGGACAATGGAGCCTCCAAACACATGACATGATATAAAGAGTCCCTTTCACATCTCATGCATAAATATTCTCCACACAAAGTAAAAATTGGAGATGATTACCAATATCCTATCAAAGGAATGGGAGAGGCTACTTACAAATTGGACTCTAGAAATTCCATGAACATGAAGGAAGTCCTATATGTTCCAGGTTTGAAAAGGAATATTATTTCTATCTCAACATTAGATAAGAAAGGTCTTAGAGTTTCATTTGTAGATGGTGAACTTCTTATGTGGCCAAAGGGGAAGAAAATCAATGATGCAGTTGTTATTGGAGTTGAAGAAGGAGGACTCTATAAACTCAAGGGTCATGCGGATTCAACACTAATGGCTAGTACCATGAGCCCTTGTGAATTATGGCATAGAAGACCAGCTCATGTACACTACAAAGCTTTACCAATAGTGAGTAAATTGGTAACTAGATTACCAGAAATCCAAGTTGATCATGAAGGGGTGTGCAAAGGATGTGCACAAGGAAAAAGTACAAAGAACCCATTTCCAAGCAGTGATAGCAAAGCAAAAGACATATTGGACATTTTTCACTCTGACATTTGTGGACCTATGTCAACCACTTCATTAAGAGGGTATGTTTACTATGCTTCCTTTATTGATGACTATTCTTGCAAAACATGGATTTATTTCCTAAAGAATACAAGTGAAGTTTTTTGAAAAGTTTAAAGAGTTTAAGGCTCTTGTAGAAAACCTCTCTGAAAAGAAGATCAAAATACTAAGGTCAGATAATGGAGGAGAATACACTTCAGGTGATTTCAAAGGATTCTGTAAACAAGCAGGGATTAAGAGGGAGCTTACCATCCCTTATAATCCACAACAAAATGGTGTAGCTGAAAGGAAGAATAGATCTATCATGGAAGCAGTGAAGGCCATGATCCATGATCAAGACCTACCCATGCATCTATGGGATGAGGCAACTAGAACCGTAGTTTATGTACAAAATAGAATCTCCCACAGTGCTCTTGGAAATAAGACCCCATAAGAGATGTTTGCCTGAAGTCAGTCATCTAAAGATATTTGGGTGTCCAGTATTTATTCACATTCCAAAAGAGAAGAGATCAAAGTTGGAGCCTTCAGGAAGAAAGGGGATATTTGTGGGTTACAGTGAGCAATCAAAGGCTTACCGTATCTACATTCCAGGATACCGCCAGATTGAACTTAGTAGAGATGTTACATTTGATGAAGATACAACCTTCAACAAATATAAGAAGACTCATTATAATGAATAGGAGCATTAAGTTCCTAAAATTACAAAAACTAATAATGCACCAGACAGGAATATGAAGAAGAACATATTCCAGAGGATCATGTCATGACAGAACCTCAGAGACTTGAGGAGACACCTCATGAGGTAAATCCACGGAAGAGAAGACCCGATTGGGCATGAGAAATAATCCAAGATGTAGGAAAATATGGTGCCCCAGAAGGAACCAGTAGAGAAAGCAAGAGACCAAGGCCATACTCTAGTTATGTAGCCTTGATGTATAACCTTGTTGAAGAAGAACCCACATGTTTCAAAGATGCGGTAAATAAGAAGGAATGGTTGGATGCTATGACTGAAGAATACCAATCCATCACAAAGAATGATGTTTGGGATGTGGTACTAAGAGCGAAGGACAACTCAATAGTTTCGTCAAAATGGATTTTCAAAACGAAACATTCAACAGATGGAAGCATTGAGAAGTACAAGGAAAGGTTCATAGCTCGGGGGTTCTCTCAAAAGGAAGGAATTGATTATGAGGGGACTTTTTCTCCCATGGCTAGATATACCTCAATTAGAACCATACTTGCCTTGGCATATAAGATGAAATGGAAGTTACATCGGATGGATGCAAAGACATCCTTCTTGAATGGAAAAATAGAAGAAGAAGTATATATCGAGCAACCAGAAGGATTTGAAACAGATAACAAAAAATCACATCTATGTAAACTAAAGAAAGCACTATATGGGTTGAAGCAAGCACACAGAGCATGATATGGAAGAATTGGCGTTTTCCTAATCAGCTTGGTCTTTACCAAGAGTAAAGCAGATGCCAACCTTTATTATAAGGTCATAGATGATGAACCTATGATATTGCTATTGTATTTGGATGATTTATTTCTGACAGGAGAAGACAAGTCCATCACTAAATGTAAGAAGAATCTTGTTGTAGAATTTGAAATGAAATACCTTGGGATGATGCACTATTTTCTAGGTCTTGAAGTACGACAGTTTCCAGAAGAGATTTTCCTAATCAAGGAAAATATACTGTTGAGATCCTAAAAATATTTGGGATGTTAGATTGTAAGGCCATGACTACTTCGATGGTGACAAATTTGAATCTCTTGAATGAAGATTCATAAAAAACAGTAAAATGTCACATTATACAAACAGATTATTGGATCATTGATGTATTTGACCAATGCAAGACCAAATATATGTTTTGATGTGAACACTTTGAGCCAGTATATGGTGGATCCTAGACATGTTCACCTGGTTGCAGCAAAACATGTGATGAGGTACCTAAAGGGTACATTGGATTATGGACTTATATATGTATCGGATAATGAGTTCAGATTCCACAGTTATACAGACTCATATTGGGCGGGAAGTGCTGAAGACAGAAAGAGCACTTCAGGATGTTGTTTTAGTTTGGGATCAGGTATGATCTCATGGCTCAACAGAAAGCAGAGCAATATTGCTCTTAGTATGGCAGAAGTTGAATACATTGCAACATGTTCAACTTGTAGCGAAATGGTTTGGCTTCGCAAGATGTTGGCAGGATTGTTTGATGCAGAGATAGATGTGACTGATATTCTCTGTGACAATTAGATTTGTATCAAGATTTTAGAAAATCCAGTGTTCCATGATAGATCGAAGCATATAGAGATCAAGTATCACTATATACGTGATATGGTGCAGAAGGGAGTTGTAAAGCTCAAGTATGTTCCAACAGAGGAACAAGTTGTTGATGTGCTGACTAAGCCTCTGTCTCTCATAAAATTTGAATACTTTCGAGACAAGCTTGGTGTGGTCCGAAAGGACCTCCTTCCAAAGGAGTGATGATGATGATGAGTCTGAAAGGACCTCTTTCGAAAGAAGGAGTGATGATGATGATGAGTATGAAAGGACCTCCTTCGAAAGAAGGAGTGATGATGATGATGAGTTCGAAAGGACCTCCTTCGAGAGAAGGAGTGATGATGATGATGAGTCCGAAAGGACCTCCCTTGAAAGAGGGAGTGAAGATGATGATTGGTCTGACAAGAGCTCCTTCGAAAGAAGGAGTGGCGTCCGAAAGGATCACCCTCGAAAGAGGGAGTATTTTCCTGGAGCCTTGGTATGGCAGCTTAGTCTAGGATTGGTTCGTCATCCTGACAAGGCCTGGTTGATTTGAAATGATTGGCATGTCATCACTGGCTAGATCCTAGGGGGATTGGTATGTCTGGCTAGGATTGTTTGGTATGAAAGGATTAGTAAGCCAGACAAGGCCTGTTTGATCCCTGGGTAGATTATGATTTCTAACTAGGCTTGTTTGGTCCAAAAGGATTAGTAAGTTAGCATCATCTACTAGAGTGCCCACCACAACGCATATTCCAGATGTTGATGTTGTTCCTTCATTCACATGCTGATGGTTGCTATTGTTCCAACATTCACATGTCGATGGTTGATGTTGTTCCAATACTTACTTACTGATGATTGATGATGTTGTTCCAGTATTTATTTACTGGTGATTGATGATTGTTCCAGTATTTACTTACTAATGTTTGATGTCATTGTTCCAGTATTTATTTACTGATGATTGATGATTGTTCCAGTATTTACTTACTGATGTTTGATGTTGTTGTTCCAGTATTCACTTACTGATGATTGATGATGTTGTTCCAATATTCATATACTAATGATGATGATAATGTTCCAATAATGTCTTGTTGACGATGATGATCCAACAGTTCCTTGCTGATGTTGATGTTCCAACAATTCCTTGTTGATGATGATGTTCCAATAGTTCCATGTTGATGATGCTGATGATGATGATGTTACCCCAAACATATGATGATGTTCCAAAAACTGCCTACGACATATAGAGTTTCACAAATTAGTTGTACAACTGTTGATGTTGATGATGATGCTCGTAGAATACCTTCCTAGTTAAGAGGGAGTGTTAAAGAAATGTAACTGCGGAAGATATTCTAAATGTACTTGTCTATTGTATTATTGTATTCCTCCTTCGGGAGATGTCATTGATGTAATTGATAATGTAAGAGTCATTGAAAGAGTCAATGTAAACCCTAGGACTTGTGTCGGCCTAGAAGAATCCATAAAAGAATATTTTACTATGTAATTGACAAGTCGGCCCAGTCGGTTAGGACAAGTCGGCCCTATCGGGGAAAATTCACCTCAACTGAAGAATATAAATAGGAGGGATGTGTTGCTCATTTGGCACACTCACTCATCCTCTCAAGTTCGCATAAGAGAGAGAAGTTCGCACAAGTGAAGGAGAGAAGATGTTTTGTCTTGGGGTTTTATCTTGTACTTGGTGATTTCTATATTGAGGAAGTTTTGCCGGGGTTTTCTCCCTTGTGGTTTACCCAAGAGAAATTTTGTGTTCTTTGTGATTGATGTGCTTGTCTTTCTTTCAGTGATTATATTGTTTAATGTTATTATGCTAAACAAGTAAAAAGTTAACAATCCATAGTGCTCAGAATGTGCTAATGGTGCTTGCATTCCTACTCAGAGGCAAAGGCTCATTTACCAAATTCATTTAATTAGGTAGTTGGATGCCTTTTTTGTCACCACAATGATGATCATGATGGCAATACTACGATGATATGTCACAATGGCAATGATGATGATGATGAAAATGTTGATGTTTATGAAGCTGACAATGACGATAACGATGATGATGGTGATGATGACGAGGATGAAAATTACTAATTAAGACCCATCCTATTTAGAGTCCAAATATCCTTTATGAAATTCATGTAAGGTAGTCAGAAGCATTTTTCATCATCACAATGATGATGATTACGAGGACGACAATGACAATGATGATGACGATGATGATAATGATGCATATGACATTGAAGATGATGATAAGGATGATTATGGTGATGATGATCATGATGATGGTGATGTTGATGACAATGATAATGATAAGGATGATGCATGCTATAGCGCTATTTGACCCTAAGTGATCCTAATGGAACCTACATGACCTTAATGGTGCGTGAGTGACCCTAATGGCACCTAAATGGAATAGTTGGATTACCTAATGGTGTCTAAGTGACCCTAATGACCTAAATGAGGATGAGTACAATTTCTAAGTAAGGCCCATCTTAGTCAAAGGCCAAAGTGCTCCTTTACGAAATTTATGTAAGGTAGTGGGATGCCTTTTTCATCATCACAATGATGATGATGATGACAATGATGATGACAATGACTATAATATTGATGTCTATATTGATGTTGATGATGATGGTAAGGATGATGATGATGAATACAATGTTGAAGAAAATGATGATAATGCCTGTTATAGCACTATTTGACCTTGAGTGATCCTAACGACACCTAAATGACCCTAATTATGTTTGAATGACCCTAATGGCCCCTAAATGACCCTAATGGCATTCGAGTGTCCCTAAGAAACATTTGAGTGACCCTAAAAGCATCGAAGTAACCTTAACGTCATTACGAAGACGACGATGCTACTGCATGATGATAATGACGATGGTGTTTGTGATGTTGTGGTTATAAGATAAATATATCGATAACAATGAGCACGATGATTGTGATAATGAATAACTAATTAAGTCAACCCATCCATAGTGCTCAGAATGTGTTAATGGTGCTTGTATTCCTACTTAGAGGCAACAACTCATTTACCAAATTCATGTAATTAGGTATTTGGATGCCTTTTTCATCATCACAATGATGATGATGATGATGACAATGACTATGACAATATGTGACAAAGACAATGATGACGATGGCGATGATAATGTCAATGTTTATGATAATATGATGACAATAATGATGATAATGGTGATGAAGATGATGATGGTGATGACGATGATGATGGAAATTACTAATTAAGACCCATCCTATTTAGAGGCCAAAGCTCCGTTATGAAATTCATTTAAGATAGTAGGAAGCATTTTTCATCACAATGATGATGATTATGAGGATGGCGATGATAATGATGATGATGATGACGATAATGTTGATGTTTATGATGTTGACGATGATGATCTTCATGACGATGATGTTGATGACAATGATAATGATGAGGATGATGCATGTTATAGCACTATTTGACCCCGAGTGATCCTAATGGCACCTAAATGACCTTAATGGTGTATGAGTGATCCTAATGGAACCTAAATGACCAAGTTGGATGAACTAATGGTGTCTAAGTAACCCAAATGACCTAAATGAGGATCATGAGTACAATTTCTAATTAATACCCATCCCAGTCAAAGGACAAAGCGCTCCTTTATGAAATTCAGGTAAGGTAGTAGAATGCCTTTTTCATCATCATAATGATGATGATAATGAGGATGACAATGATTATGATGATGATGATGATGATGTTTATGTCTATGATGATAACGATGGATATAAGGATGACGATGATGACTACATTGTTTATGAAAATGATGATGAGGAGGAGGATGCATGTTATAGCACTATTTGTCCTTGAGTGATCCTAATGGAACCTACATGACCCTAATTGTGTTTGAGTGACCCTATTGGCACCTAATGACACTAATGGAAATCGAGTGTCCCTAACAAACATCTAGGTGACCTTAACAACATCCGAGCAACCCTAACGACATTACAATGATAATAATGTTGTTGCATGATGACAATGACGATGGCGTTGATGATGATGTGGTCATAAGATTAATATAGCGATTACTCTGAGCATGATAATTGTGACAATGATGCTAACAATTACTAATTAATTCGACCCATCCATAGTGCTCAGGATTTGCTAATGGTGCTTGCATTCGTACTAAGGGGCAAAAGATCATTTACCAAATTCATGTAGTTAGGCAATTGGATGCCTTTTCAAGCATCATAATGATGATCGTGATGATGATGATGATGATGAAAATGACTATGATGATATGTGAAAATGACAGTGATGATGATGATGACGAGGAGGAGGAGGATTACAATTAATAATTAAGAACAATCCTAGTTAGAGGCCAAAGCTCCTTTATGAAATTCATGTAAGATAGTAGGAAGCATTTTTCATCATCACAATGATGATGAATATGAGGATGATGATGACAATGATAATGACGATGAGGATACTGTTGATATCTGTGACATTGACAATGATGAAAAGGACGATGATCATGATGAAAATGATGTCGATGAAAGTGATAATGATTAGGATGATGCATGTTATAGCACTAGTTGACCCTGATGGATCGCAATGGAACCTAAAATACCTTAATGGTGTATGAATGACCCTAATGGCACCTAAACGACAATAATGGTGTATGAATGACCCTAATGGCACCTAAATGACCTAGTTGGATTACCTAAAGGTGTCTAAGTGACCCTAATGACCTAAATGAGGATCACGAGTACAATTTCTAATAAGACACATCCTAGTCAAAGGACAAATCATTCCTTTACAAAATTCATGTAAGGTGGAGTTAGCATACAAGATGTACCTTGTAAAACCCAAGAAAGGTCATAAAATACGCAAGAGAATTGCATGCAATTGTTAAGAGTGTTATCCAAAGTGTCACTAATAACACTCTTCTTCATTCAAAGTGAAGTGAATTAACTCTCAGGGAGGTCCCTCAATGTTCTTATGCTTCCTGGAAGCTACAAAGATGTAAAATAAGTGTTAGGATAACAAAAGATGACTAAAAATTAATTGAAAAATAACTATTGTTCGTTGTCGTGAATACCCAAAATGATAAAATTTGCATGTAAGATGAATGTAATTGGTATCTAGAATGAAAAGCAACTCAAATATATGATGTAATGCTAATGAATAGTGGGAATAAAAGTCATTTTATGGTATTGTACCATAAAAATTAGTGAACTAAATACTATAACAACAATGTTTATTCAAGCTTTTGCATGCAAATAAATACCACCAAAGAAATTGTTTAAAATTTTGTTGATAGTGGTGCGAGATTTGTTTAAAACCAACTCAATAAAAATGGAAAATGAGAAATAGAAGGCGCTTCTAAATGGTACATTTCACCTATATAAAAGGCTAATAAATTCTAATTATTGCACATAAAACACATCAAAATGCCATCAAACCTTGAGATCCAGATATGAGCATAACAAATATTTATTTTGCATAAATCAAAAGGTTGATATCATCAAAGAGATGGACAGAGAAATGGTACAATGATATTCCCTGCACAAAAATATAGAAGCTGGAAGAGAAAATAAAATGTGTGAGAGAGAGCTTTGACTGAAGAAAATATTACCATTAGAATATGCACCCTCTCTCCTTTTATAGGTTTCAAATAGATTTTAGGTCAAGAGAGGGGGGGGGGTACATGAGTCAACAAAGAGGGGTGCATGAGTCATGCAAAGAGGAGTGCATGAGGAACATCTATGAGTTAGAATTCCGATGAAGTCACTAAAAACCATGTGCACTTATGTGGAATACTCCTCACTCTAGTTTTCTTAGGGGGTGCATTAGTTAACTAATCTTGACCCTGGTTTAACTCATATTGATGCCAACTTTCTCATGCATGCATTCTAGATCATTCAAGTTACTCATGCATGCATCTTGTTTAATTGAAGCAAGTTCCTTCATGCACTCTTGAAACCTCCAGTGATCCATGCAAATTCCCTGTATAACTGAAACATATCCCTACATGTGCTCTTAAAACTCTTGTGATCCATGCATGCATTGTAGTTAACTACCACTTTTTCTACAGTTGATGCATGTGTTCCCATATGCCATGCAAAATGATGTATATTTGTGCATGTGCCATGCAACACTTGAGTCAAAACCCTAACCCTAAAAGTGAATTATCTTGCATGTTGTCTGAAAAAGTCTTATTGAAAACCTGGGCTTGAAAGGATGCGAAAAATGTGATCATCTCTATCATACGATTTGTCGAACATTGTTTCCTAAAAATTAGGAATCTTCTCAAAATTGATGAAACTTGTGAAATATTTGCATCCGTGTTAAGGAAAACATCACTATACCAATCATACATCTGAACTCCATGGGAAACTACCTTGTCTCTATCAAAATGTCTCTAGAGATGGTGTCTAAATTCAACCTAATGGATTTTTTTGGCCCTTAACCCATCTAGATTGCTATGGATCAAATCTAGGGGTTAGCAATGGCGTCTCAACGGGATGAGATCTCCCTATAGGATGTCAAGAATCCCATGACTATTTGTATCTATTCCCTATAAAATAATGATGCATTCTACCATGGGATATGGAGTAAAAAATATGTGACCCTCTGTTGATCAAGAAGTGAAAAGAACAAAGTCGTATACTTATGTCCATTTTTGTTAATTTTTTTATCTTTAATTCGGAAATGCAATAGTACTTGAAATCAAATAACAATTGTACACATAAGCAATCACATTCAACACATGAATTTACCTTGAGGAAACCCTCTATGACTTGAGGGAGAAAACCCTAGCAAAACCTTGCTTAGTATATTGATAGATAGCAGAGAATGTCTTTTACATCAAGCACCCCCGGTGCAATTACAAAGCAAGAGAAAGATAAAGAAGAGAGAACCAGAATAATATCCTCCACAAAGAAAAGCGTATTGCCTTCAAGGGAGAAGAGAATTCGCTTCACTTTAAATTCATCAATCCTGTATAACATATTTATATATTCTTCACATGCATCGGCTTCTATTTTTATCTTTTGACCTCATGATGAACTCGCCCTCCATCTGGATGTATTAATATTGCATGAATAAGAGCGCCCCACTTCTCATGCAATACATTAACTCACTTAAATGAGTCTTAGGATGAACTCGCCTTTTAATTGAAATCTTTCCCACTTAGTTAGGTGGATTACTTAAGTGTCGTCATGCAAGTGTCACAACTCAAGTGTCATCTTTTAGTTTAAGATAAGTGTCATCTTTTAACATAAGTGTTGTCATGCAATAACACTTAGTTAAATAGATATTATTTGTTATCACTTAGTTAACTCTCTTAACTGACTCTTTCTTGTTAACATCACTGTAGTGATCAATTCGAGTTCTCCATTGATTTACTGAAGCTTTCACTGAAGTTTAACAATTCAAATTCTCTCTTAGTTAATTCTTTTATGTGAAATTCGAATTCTCTCGTATCTTGTCACATCTTATCTTTATCTATTGTCTTATCTGCATGGTCCACATGTGCTAGCTTAATCATCATATCAAATATACCAAGGATATTTTCCCAATGATGTGATCATATTGTCCTACTATCATTACAAGTGGTTATATGCGAAAGTAATTCACTCTAGAAGTGGCCAGCCTCTAGAGGAGACTTAATAGCTCAACCATGGTTAGTAGTACATCACACACCATACATGATTTGACATGCAAAGCATCACCTCAACACATGAGGAACCACCTCAACATATGAGGATTTGTCTTGACACACAAGACCTTAGCCTTGACAAGCAAGACTGTACAACATCATCACTTTGACAAACAAAGCACTTGCCTCAACACATGAAGCTTAACCATTCTTGAGTCCAAATCAAGATTCTTCTCCAAGTTTCCTGTGTCCAGACCGGGCTCCTATAAGGCACTACCTTGAAACACAAGGCTCAATCTTGACACAAAATATTGACCCAGAGAATGCCTCACGATACCGTAAATTTAACAATTTTCAACCGCAACACGTAAATAAGTACGATTCCCCTTGATGGAAAAATGAATTGAAGTTGAAATGCAAGGGAAAACCACTTGGTCAAATGTTAATAATGTAAACACCTTCCAAGAACAAGGATACCCATCGATAAGGAAAATAGTTTCCAAGGTATGAGAACAACCTATCAATGTGAAAGATGTTCTGATGTTGAACAAGGAAAAGGAACACCCAATTAGGACCCAATAATGATCAACCCTTTCAAGTGTGAAATGGAAGCCAATGAGGCTAATGGAATCAAGGTGATCCAACTCTTGGGCCACTCCCATGGTGGTGTGTTGGGGTCTGTTACCAGGCAAACTAGCAGGGATATTTCCCGACAAGCAAAAATAAGAATTGTGATACAATGTCACCTTGATCACGATTCTAACTTCTTTGGAGCATTGGAACCTCCAATGAGAAGTACCCTTTTGTAACCTATAGAACATTGATACAACCAAAATACTATCTTATCTATGCAATCATTAGTTAGACCAATGCCTAAATGGAGTCAATTAGTGAATGAAGAAAACATACAATTTATCCTTCGGTGTGAGTAAAGAGAAAGATAAGGTACAAGTATCATAAAGAGCATTCATTAAAGTGACAAGATCAACCCAATTATACCATTAATCATTCAAGATATCACTCACCAACATTCAATGTGTAAGTATGTATTGTAGCAATGCACAACCAATAGATTTATTTAATGAAGCGTAAGGTCAATCCATTCACCAATTAAATATAAGCATGTATCATTAACCAAGTGTAAGTGAGTTAAGATAGTGTCAAATATCAATCTCCTAATACCTTTGACATTCAAGAGATTATTCATATAACACCCAAGTCAATATAAAGACACCATATACACAAGACCAATACCACTATTTATCATGTAAACATGTATCGCCATGAAGTGTGAACAAGTCCAATTACCAATGTAATATATCCAAGCCCAAGATCACTCAAGTAGTAATAACAATTTAGAATATCAAGTGTGTTTCAATCTTCAACAACCAAAATGTGAATTTCAGATCAATATCAAAGATTTATAACAACTGTATGTTTAGTATGCCAATAGCTGCACTGTACTATCCGATTTGGTAAGGAAAAGATCAAGCAAATACGCATACGCTTCCAAATATCTGAGTGATAAATTAACTATTATAAACACCAACCTATGACTTATACCAAACTTCATATTACACAAGTAAATATCAGACCTATGAGAGAGAGTATTTCAGAGCTTTATATATCATATATGTTACACATAAAATTAAAAATTACATACCCCAAACTTAATTTTTTGTTGTTGGCTGCAGGTTAGGGTAAGGAAGGGAAGACAGTTGGTCTGCAATTTTATTACATACCTTTGTCAAGTGTAAAAGAGAAGGCTCAGATGTTAAGGGAAGCGAGGAGAAGGATGAGAGAAGTGGAGGGAAGGAAGGAAGAGGAAATAGGGAAGGAAGAGAGGAGTAGAAGAGGGAGTAGATCAAGAAGGCTGACCAAGGATGGATGATGGAGAGGGAATAGGACGAAGGGATAATAGGGAAAAATTAGCAAGCCGAGCTTGGGGAGAGGCCAACGAAGGAGGAAAAAGGCAGGTCCGAAGGTGTAGGGGAGGAAAGGAGAGGAGGCCGAGGATCTTAGGAAGGAGGGAGAGGGGAGGATATGGAAAGAAGAGGATATCGTAGGGTTTTAGGGTATGAAAACTAGGGTTTAGCATAACTTCTAGGGTAGAAATAAGAAATTAGGGCTTTTAATTTAAAATAAAAATAAAAATATAGGTTAAAAATTAAATAATGCTAAATAACTCAACATACAAACATAACAATAATATTTACAATATTTACAAAATAGACAAACTCAGAAATTAGGTTAAAAGTAGGAGAACAACCTAGGGTTTGCATGAGAAATTCACCCTAACCCTAAGCATCAAGGAGGAAAACCTCCCCTTGAGATGGCACTTGCTAGGTTTGGAAAACTAGGGCTTCCTCAACAACTAGAAGAGTTGGTTGATGATGCCCTATCTAATACAAACTTTGGAGACCTAAAGCTCAAGTTGACAATGCTAGGGTAACTAAAGGCTGAAAATGACTTATGCTAGGGAAAAATGCAACATCAATGGCTACCATTCAACGTTAGACAAGACAACTCCAACATTTAACAAGGAAATATCAAGAGAAAAGACTTGGATACCTCCTTGTGCATGTGTTAATCAAACAACTCTTAGCATCACCTTAGAAAAGAACAAGAGCAAAGAATATTCAAAGAAGTGTCCCCAAACTAGCAAGCATATCCATCCTCAAGAGGTGCGCATCACTCCATTTAGCCCAAGAAGGGTAAAGATCAGAAAAATAAGTTTTATCCCATAAGTTGATGTGCTAAAATAAAGTGAGGAAAATTTATTTATACTTTTTCACACTCACTTTTACAAAATTAAATTAAATCCAGACCAACATGCCTTTTTAAGATGTCAATTTGAAATTATAGATTTCAACTTAAAATTAAAACAATAATAATATAAAATAATCAGAACTCTGGGTAATTTGGGGTATTTTCACTAGTTTTTACCCACATATGACTAAAATGCCTACAAATGAGAAAATAAGCTTGTTTTGAAGGCCAGACTGCGGAGGGAGGGTCATCATGCCCTAGCTAACCCAACAGAAGTGAAAATCCCTCAACGCCTCCTAATCAAGCATCATATCCTGGCTCCAAGAATGATGTCATCATCAGAAGGAGGCGCTAGTGAACTGAAGGGCCAGGAGGCTGCTTGAGGTGACCTGGAGGAGAAAGAGGTGCCTTAGTGTTGAAAGAACCGTCACCGGAATGCTAAATCATGGTTGGGGTCGTCTAACCCAGTGATCCACCCCTGGAAGCCTCGGACACCAACCTCCGAGCTTCAAGCCCATTCATGAGGTAGTCCGCAATGCCACTAAGCCATAGTACTTCCAAGGGAGAAAACAGAGGGTCTGGTCATAACTCCTACCCATAAAAAGCTAGCTAAACACCCCTCTCGGTGAGAAAAATGACCCCATCTCCCTGGGGCACCTCTGCAGGTGCGCTGGTACTGGTACCATTGTAACACTGGCCCCCACTACGAGACGAGTACTCCTCCCAAGGGTGCTCAAGAATCCAAGAATCATCTGGGCACCTGTAAACCTACACACATGTCAAATAACCAAGGACATCAAACTACAATGAGGTAGACACTTTCGTCGTTCCTTGCTCATCATATGAAAATAAAACCAATGCATAAACAAGTGACTAACATGAAGAACATCAAATGTAAAGCATGGGTAACCGTATATGCCTAACTAAACCTGTCTATGCTAAATATAAAAAAATGGAAAGATTAAGTGAAATCATACCACCAATGTAACCATTTGAGTAAGTAATTCATACCTGGTGCTTTACCTTTGTCTTTAGAATGAATCCATGACAAGATCTTATTAATCACAAAGCAAATACGTACCAATGCCTCTGTTATGATATGAGATGAGGGTTGGATGGCTACGGGGACATGGGAGCCTTGATATTTCTACCACGGAGAAGGGTTGATTCCACAGGATCCATTTATCCAGGCTTCCATTGGGCTAAGGTATGGACCATCTTCATCGTATACTGGTATTGAGAAAGAATTTTGCCTCAGAATCGTTGCCTGATCATCACTTCTAGAGACCACTGTTGGAGATAGATCATGCAAATCTTCGTATATTAGCTACACCCTATTTGAAAATTGCTTTGGAAATACAAGCATATTGTTCATCTTCATATTTATCATGTTAGTACCCCCACTGGTCTTTAAAATATTGAGATTGTCAACCACATAATTAATGCTTTCACATTTCAAATGAGAATATAAACAATAAAAATATTGACAATGTGAGAAGAATGTTATACTTGTCCACATACGTGTATTGGTTTTATTGAAATGCATCGTTGACAACTTACCGATACTAGACAAAAAGGGCAGACCACTTCTCTTAGAACGTTGTCGGTTAGGGCATACCATGAACTGAGATATAATGGAGAAACTTTGCATATGGCCATTGAATATCGTCCCCACATCTTGCACCACTGCACCATTGAGCAAAGAAAACGGGTTGATCGATTCTTCATTCAAGTCAGACTAAGCTTCTTCACCCACATATGTGCTCGGGAGACGGTCTACTATGATGCTACAAGGTCGTGAAGAATCGTACATTGGTGGACCAAGGAACTTCCAATAATCGTCATCTTCCTCAAACATGTAATTTTCTTCCAAGAGGGACAAAATATCATAAGAAACCATAATCTGGGGGCACAGAGAATTCACCTTTTCTTTATATCCTTCAGTTTATTCAATTAAAGCTTCTTAATTTTCATCTTTAGGAGTCACTCCATCTCCAGTCACAAGGGCCATTACGTCATTTACCTGGTCCTGAACAGTGTTTTCTTAAAGTAAACCTTCTGAGAATTGATCTTCGTCAGGGATTGTTTCTTGCTCCTTTAATACTTGTTCGTCAAAATCCGTATGATAGTCATTTACAATCATCATGATTTATTCTTTAGCATGGGGATCCCATTGATCGCTGAATACTTCAACTAGTTGGAAGAAGGAAGATATCCCCTTAGGAGGGAGTCCTTCGTACCAAACATCCATATCTTGATGAACTCCTAGCTCGAAGGACATTATGAACAATTGTATAATGGTTTCCTCATCTGTGATATCCCATGCGGTCAAAACTTCTTTGAATTTTATGACATGTGTTGTAGCAGTACCTTTTTCCTTGTGGAACATCGGGATAAGCTTTAGGCAGCGATGCTTGTTGAACCTATTCGGGTATCCCAGAATATTTGAGAATTTGAACGGATCGAGGATCCCCATATCTCTTGACTTTCAGTTTTGTAGAGTACTTCCTTTTAAGTTTCTTGAGTAGGAGTTGCCAAGAGAGACCTAAGATAATGGTGATTGCTTTGAATTGCTTCTCAATGAGTGGAGTCACCTTAAATGAGTGGAGTTTCTAGATAAGACCTATGGGGTTAGTCCTTTATAGATATTTTCCAGAATATAAGGAAGGAGGACTCACCTTTGAGTTCTTACCAAATGTCGTTTTTCCAAGGGTGTAATGACTTTGGATAGAACACTTCAATCTTTGAAACATCCCCGTCAACTACGCCAAAAATATTACCGGGAAAACTAGAAGGGCTATTTCCTGATAAGCAAAAATAAGGAGTGTGATCCAATGTCACCTCGATCACGATTCTAACTTCTTCGGAGCATCGGAACCTCCAAGGAGAAGTACGCTTTTGTAGCCTGTAGAACATTGATACAACCAAACGACTATATTCTCTATGCAATCATTAGTTAGACCAATGCCTAAATGGAGTCAATTAGTGAATGAAGAAAAAACACAATTTAT
Organism: Larix kaempferi; assembly: GCA_027924585.1. NCBI lineage: Eukaryota > Viridiplantae > Streptophyta > Pinopsida > Pinales > Pinaceae > Larix > Larix kaempferi. The sequence continues at coordinate 4,828,959 of BSBM01000504.1, forward strand.
CCTTCGGTGTGAGTAAAGAGAAAGATAAGGTACAAGTATCATAAAGAGCATTCATTAAAGTTCCAAGATCAACCCAATTATACCATTAATCATTCAAGAGATCACTCACCAACATTCAATGTGTAAGTATGTATTGTAGCAATGCACAACCAATGGATTTATTTAATGAAGTGTAAGATCAATCCATTCACCAATTAAATATAAGCATGTATCATTAACCAAGTGTAAGCGAGTTAAGATAGTGTCAAATATCAATCTCCTCATGCCTTCGACATTGAAGAGATTATTCATATAATACCCAAGTCAATCTAGAGACACCATATACACAAGACCAATACCACAATTTATCATGTAAATATGTATCGCCCATGAAGTGGGAACAAGTCCAATTATCAATGTAATATATCCAAGCCCAGGATCACTCAAGTAGTAATAACCATTTAGAATATCAAGTGTGGTTCAATATTCAACAACCAAAATGTGAATTTCAGATCAGTACCAAAGATTTATAACAGTTGTATGTTTAGTATGCCAATAGCAACACTGTACTATCCGATTTGGTAAGAAAAATACCAAGCAAATATGCGTACGCTTCCAAATATTTGAGTGATAAATTAATTAAGATAAACACCAACCTATGACTTAAACCGAACTTCAGATTACACATGTAAATATCAGACTTGTGAGAGAGTGTATTTCAGAGCTTTATATATCATATATGTTACACATAAAATTAAAAATTACATACTCCACTTCTTTCTTTCTTTTTTCTCTGTTGGCTGCAGGTTAGGGTAGGGAAGGGACGATAGTTGGTCTGCAATTTTATTGCAAGCCTCTGTCAAATGTAAAAGAGAAGGCTCGTATGGTAAGGGAAGCGAGGAGAAGGACGAGAGAAGTGGAGGGAAGGAAGGAAGAGGAAATAGGGGAGGAGGAGAGGAGTATAAGAGGGAGCAGATCGAGAAGGATGACGGAGGATGGATGATGGAGAGGGAAGGGAAATCGAGAGGGAGAGGGAAGAGGACGAAGGGAGAATAGGGAAAAATTAGGAGGCCAAACTTGGGGAGAGGCCAACGAAGGAGGAAAAGGGCAGGTCAACAGAACTATTTGTTGACTCAGACCTAGTCGATAGGGGTTCCCATGACTATCGACACCAAACCACCGCAATCTCCCTGAGCACCGGCCCAGACAGGTTTTACCCCGTCCAACAACACCTGCGAAGCAGATGAGGTCTCACCCGAGGCGTTCAAGGGAGCGTGGATGGAACCATGTTTCCGCCGAAGGAAGGAGGATGTTGTGCATCAAACATTCAACATATTGCAACATTCAGAATAAGATCTAAACATTCAACTTAAGCATTAAACTTAACCATATAATAGATCACATCAATTGACAGAATCATAACAGATATAACAATAAAACATTGATCGCAATAAGGAAACATCACATCATTCACATAGTCATAACATGCATTGCCACAGATACCAAAGAAGACCAGGGATTCTGCTCAAAAGCTCTGTCGCATTATATTAACTCCGCAGAAACCCAGATACAACAAAATACTCAGTCGCACAATATTTATCTCTATCACAAAGACAATATGGATCAAATCATCATAGGATAGGATCGGATGCCTCTCTCAACACTCCCATATCTTCATCTATTTATAGGCGTGCGCCTTTACAATGCTTGTCCACTTTCTAAGGACTTCCTAATCGACACTTCAAGTAGTTGACCCAAAATCTATCTAATGTGGTCCAAATGACCCAAAAACCCTCATTCTACGGTACAATTAACCAAAAACTACATAAGATGTCATCATTTGCATTTAATCTTCCGCGGTATCGCAAGGCTCACGGTGCTGCGATAATGACCCATCTAACCGCCTGCCAACAAGGTGTAGGGGAAGAAAGGAGAGGAGGTCGAGGAGATTAGGAAGGAGGGCGAGGAGAGGATATGGAAAGAAGAGGAGGCCATAGGGTTTTAGGGTCTAAAAGTTATGGTTTAGAAGAACTTCTAGCATAGAAATAAGAAATTAGGGCTTTTAATTTAAAATAAAAATAAAAATTTAGGTTAAAAAATTAATATAATGCTAAATAACTCAACATACAGACATAAAAATAATATTTACAAAATAGACAAACTCAAAAATCAAGTTAAGAGTAAGAGAACAACCTAGGGTTTGCGTGAGAAATTCACCCTAACCCTAGGCATCAAGGAGGACAACTTCCCCTTGATATGGCACTTGCCAAGTTTGGAAAACTAGGGCTTCCTCGACAACTACAAGAGTTGGTTGATGATGCCCTAGCTAAGACAAAATTTGGAGACCTAAATCTCAAGTTGACAATGCTAGGGTAACTAAAGGTTGGAAATGACTTATGCTAGGGAAAAATGCAACATCGATGGCTACCATTCAACCTTAGACAAGACAACTCATACATTTAACAAATAAATATCAAGAGAAAAGACTTGGATACCTCCTCATGCACGTGTTAAACAAACAACTCTTAGAATCACCTTAGCAAAGAATAAGAGCAAAGAATAATAAAATGGTGGAGAGGAGAACTGCGTTAGTGAAATTATTTCTCGATGTTTTGAGCCACAAAGTAGGGCTCATCATCAGGAGAGAGTGTCTCACGGTTTAAATTGGGTATGGAAGATAGTAATTAATAAGTGTGAGGTTCATTTAAAAATTTTAGGGTTTGCCGACAATCTAGTTTTTATATTTAAATTTTTTTAAATTTTTTTGATTATTAATTTTAATATTTAATGGTTTTTAATCTTTTCTTATAAGTTCTAACAATTATTAACTTAATTAGAATTTTTAATTAAGAATAAAGTCTTAAAAGTATTTGGTTAATAGTTAATTCAAAATTTAATTAATAATTTTTTTTTAGTTTGTTCCCTAAATTTAATTGTTGAAATAATTATTTTTTAATAAATTAATATAAGGTCTTTTAGAAATATATAATGAAAAAGTTTTCTATTATTATTAATAATTTTTTTTGAATAACTTAAAAGAATTCTTGTAAAATTAAGTTTAAATTGAAAATCTTTTTTTGGTTAATTGGATAATAATTAATATTGAAAGAGTTCTAATTTTATCTAACTAAAGTTGGAGAGATATAAATTAGTAATTTTTAACCTAATTTATTAAATTATTAATAAATTTCTAAACTAAATTTTTTTAAGATTTAAAAACTTTATTGATGAGAATTAAAAGTTTTAGGGTTTAAAATTTTTTATGGTTTAATTTTTTTTTAGTTAAAGTTATTAAAAATTATCAATTAATTTCATTAGTTTAATTTTAGAGTTATTGTCCTTCTGTATGTGGATTATTGTCTTTGAAATGGCGAATTATGGGGTGCCAACATTCACTAAGCTTAAGGCCATCATCCCTATTTAAATTTGATGGGACCTTCTCTATCTCAATGGCCGCCCTGATCTTCCTCCTTCTATAATGTTCCTCCCTAGCAATGAGTTTTGTTTCTTCAATGCATATATGGTGGCGTGAGTGGTGGGCATGTTCAGCTAGTGAGGATTTCTTATGACGATTGTGTCTAATGTCTGCGCAGTGTTATTTGAGTCTTACTTGGATGGAGCGTCCAGTTTCCCCTATATATGGTATATCACAGGAGCAGGGGACACTGTAGACACCCTTCTGTTTTAATGGTTCTATTGGGTCTTTAGAAGAATCTAACATTCTACCTACCGAGTTTGGGGGAGAAAAGGTAACCCTCATGTCTTTTTTTCCGAAGGATCCTAGCTATAACATCCGTTGTTCCTCTAATATAAGGAAGGGTGATCTTAGTTCCATCAATGTTCTTATTTTGTTTCCGAGATTTTTTACGAGCTTTTTAGATCACCCTCGTGATTTGATTTTTGTTATAACCATTCATTTGGAAGACCTTAGACAAGTGGTCTAACTCTTGCTCTAGGTGGTCCTCATCTGAGATCCTGATAGCTCTAGTTACTAGTGTGTTTAATAGTCCTATCTTTTGAGAAGGTAGATGATGTGAGTCCGCATGTAGGTACCTATAAGTATGGGTTTTCTTCCTATAAACCTGATGACCTAGCGTTCCACCATCTCTTTTTGTGATGAGCACATCCAAGAATGGAATATGGTTATCTTCTTCAACCTCCATGGTGAATTTGATATGGTCTGATATGCTATTCAGATGTCCTAGGAACTCAATCAGGCTTTCTCTCCCATGTGTCCAGTTAATGTTAGTGTCGTCTACGAACCTCTTCCACCATTTTGGTTTTAATGGGAAAGTTTCAACATCTGATTTTTCAAATGCTTCCATGTACAAGTTTTCCACCACTGGGGAAAGAGGTGATCCCATAGCAACGCCCTCAACGTGTTCATGCAATACCCCTTTGAAGCTGAAGAAGGTTGATTTTAAGCAAATTCTAACTAGTTTTTTTGTTTCTTCATCCGTCACCTCCCTAACTACCCTAAGGGCTTCATCTACTGGTATTTTAGTGAAAAGGGACACTACATCAAAACTAGATAGGATATCCCCTTCTTCTGCCTTGAAGTCTTCCATTTCTTTTACCATGTGAGTGGAATATTTGATAAAGGAGGGAGTTTGTCCAACAAACCCTTTTAATTTTCTTGCCAAGAACTTAGCTAAGAAGTATGTAGGGGATCCTATAGTGTTTACTATCGGTCTGATAGGTGCGCCTTCCTTGTGAATCTTTGGAAAACCATAAATCCTAGGAACCATTGTATCTTTTGGTATCAACTTCTTCTTCGTGTTCTCGTCCAGGGTAGAATTCTTAATGGCTTTTGTAACTTCATTTATAATCTTCTTCGTGGGATCTTTATCCAGCGTTATGACTTACTGAAATATTCTCAAGCATTTTTCTATCATATTCAACCCTATCTTGTATGACGGTTGTGTTTCCTTTGTCAGCTCTTAGCACAATGATGTTGTCATTACTCCTTAAGCTTCTTAACGTTGCTCTCTCACCTAGGGATATTCAAAGAAGTGTCCCCAAACTAGCAAGCATATCCATCCTCAAGAGGTGTGTTAGTTTTTCATCATTTAATTTAATATGATATAGGATCTTAACTGAGAGAACAACATGTACAGCATATCAAACACAAGAGACAAGAGACACAAAGCATTTCACCGGGGAAAACCAAGAAGGTGAAAAACCCCGCAACTTCCTCAGAGATAGAATGAGCACCAATACAAAGATCACAAAGATCAAACCCCAAAACAAGAGATAGTCTCATAGTAGTTGCTCCTCCTCCACTTGTGCTCACTCCTCGTCTCTCTCACTAATGTGAAGTGAGTGAGTGATTGAATGAATAGAATGAGAGAGACACACTCTCTATTTATACAATGACTTGAATTGCCTTTTACTCTAGACCTCCCTTAAGACAGTCTAATAACCCATTACCACTTGTCATTGGGCCGACCCCACTAGGGTGGTCTAATAACCCTTTGACCCACACTAGGCCGACCCCTCTATTGTGGTCTAATAACCCATCAAATATAATTTATGACACTTACAATGTAACTTGCGACACTTGCAAATACAAATGACGACACTTCCAATCGGAGGAATAATACATCTCCGTTGGTGATACAATAAAGTACAAATGTAATATACAAGTGAATATCTTCTGAAGTTACAAATACATCAACACTCCCTCTTAACTAGGAAGGTATTCTTTTGACACAAGTCATCAATACATATAGGCACAAGTCTTCAATACTGGAGCTGGATCATCATCATTGGATCACATAGCTCATCGTCACTACTTATGTACTCGTCATCTCGATCACTAGGCTATCGCTCAATTCTTCTCGTCATAGGAATTTCTACTGAGCCAACCCTTTTTCATGTTGGATGTATGCCTAGCCTCCTGTAGGTCTTCATCATCTCTGCAAGCTGGCCATCCCATGGAATCCTCAGGGATGATTACGTGTGCCAACAAAACCTCGAAAGAGCATCCCAGGACTGATTACGAGCTTACTGCTCAACCTATCGGATCTCCCAGGGAAATATTACATGTGACCACCACAAAACCTTAAAAGAGCATCCCAGGAACGTTTATGTGCCTAGCATGACCGACAAGATCTCTAAAGAGCATCCCAATACTTTTACGTGCCTAGCACAACCTATCGGATCTCCAGGACTGGTTACATGTGGTCTGGAAAAACCTCGAAAGAGCATCCCATGACTGATTACGAGCTATTGCTCAACCTATCGGATCTCCCAGAGAAATATTATATGCCACGAACAAAATCTCGAAAGAGCATTTGGCAAATCTCCCAGGGAACTATTATATGCCATAGGCAAAACCTCGCAAGTGTATCTGCAAATCTCCCAGGGAAATATTTTATGTCCCGGACAAAACCTCGAAAGAGCATTTGCTAGATCTCCCAGGGAACTATTATATGCCATAGGAAAAACCTCGCAAGAGTATCTGCAAATATCCCAGGGCAATATTATATGCTTATCGCACAACCTGTCCACGGCCACAGAGTATCATCCTGATACTCATGATCAACCTGATCATCCTCCCATGGAGCATCATCCTGATGCTCATGATCATATTGATCATCATCATACAGTGCATCATCCTGATGCACATGATTATCACATGATCATCTTGATCATCATCATATATAGCATCATCCGGAGCATCGTCCCGATGCTCATCACACAACTCTTACATCCAAAGCCATGGGAAGGATCCTCCTATCACCATGCTTGGAATGGCTCCTGCAAATGTGTCCCATCACTTCCTCCTCGAAGTATCTTCTATTTGAATAACACCAAGCCTCTCTCTGAAGTACTCAAACTTCACTCTGGCTAGTGGTTTGGTCAACACATCTGCAATCTGCTCATCCGTCGCAACATACAGGAGATTCACTTCTCCTCTCTGCACCATATCCCTGATATAGTGATACTTGATCTCGATGTGCTTCGACTTGTCATGGGACACCGGGTTCTTTGACAACTTCACACAACCATGGTTGTCATAATATATACAAGTAGCATCCAGCTGGAGATCAAATAAAACAGACAGTAGCTTCCTTACCCATATTGCCTCACAACTAGACGAACAAGCTACGACATACTCTACTTCGGCTGTACTTAGTGCTACACATGATTGCTTCCTGCTAAACCAAGAGATCACACCTGATCCCATACTGAAGCAACACCCCGAAGTGCTCTTCCTATTTGCAGCACTGCCTTACCAATCTGAATCAACATAACCCTCCAAGTTAGATTTTGATTCGCATCATACTTGAGCCCATAGTCAACCGTACTCTTCAGGTACCCCAGAATATGCTTTACAACAATCAAGTGAACATGTATAGGATCTGTCAGGAACTGGCTCAAGGTGTTCACAACAAAGCAAATATATGGTCTTGTGTTCGTCAGGTACATCAAGGACCCAATCATCTGACGATACATCGTGGCATCAACCGACTCTGATGAAGCATCAACCGATGATACAATTCAAATACTTATCTTTGTTTGGTTGTTGGGTGGACTCCCTCTCAATCTTTGCTTCCTTGCAGGAACTACTGGAGTGTGCTCCCTCTTGATCTTTGCTTCTTTGATTATTTGTCTTTGAACTTATATCCATCCTGGACCATTATGCATGCTTAAGTGTGCACTAGTGTCATCATTCTGTCATCCTCAAGATCTCATACATAATCATACATGCATTAGTATAATCTCAATACTATCAAAACATTATGATTCTAAATATGTATGGTCATGATCATTTCATACACAGATAATTTATCACAAGCGTTAGTATTTCAAGGTTTCAGGGAGTACTTCTTTTACTCATGCATATTCTTATTTGACCATAGGACTCTTCTAGTTTGTCATATCATTAATCAAACTAAGAAGCATAATATGCATAAACCCATGATTACTCAGACTTATAACTTCATGAATAATCATACAAAGATATACTTATATAAGATCCTAACACAAGCTAGGATTCTAACTTCATATAGGAAAAACATACCTGGATTATCATGTTTGTGAGTTATGTCTAACATACCCAAACAATGTCTTCTTTGTTCTCTTCAATGATTTAGAGACCTTGTGCTAGTAACCTGCATATCTCATAAGTTAAGCATTGTAGAACCAAATTATACATACCTCGTAAGTAGAGATTCTATGTGATCAATGGCTATGGATGAGTCTTTGTCTTCATGTCACCATGGTCATATGTTCTCGATCTAGAACTTGATTTGTCTTTCTTGATGTACCTTTCATGTTAGCGGACAATATCATCCTCATACAACACCATAGTGCATTAGTACAGTCATAAGTGTCATAACCCTAATCAATGAATGTCTTCTATCATTCACATGCATTCATACTTTTACTAAGGTGATAAGACAAGTCTAAAATTAATCAAGATTGTACTAACCTAAATAATATGAAGACAAACTTAATCATGAACAAATTTCAAAACATACCTGTATCTCCTCAAGTCATACCTGTTGGGATTGCTTGTAGTCTTCTTATGTAAGGCCTTAGCCTCATCTCCCTCTGAAACTGGAACCTCTTCACTTATGTAGGTGTCCAATTCATTCTCTTATAAGATTAACCCAATCCACTTGAATTGTTGAAACTAGATTTGGAGTTGTCTAGGGTTTGATAAAGAAACCCTAGAAATCCAAACTTGGAATTTCAAACTTCTGTCTGGACAAGGAGATGCAATTGATTGAGGCGAGCAAGTTGGTGTGCTCAGATTTTGAAAAATCCAAAAATTGACCCCTCAAAAATGACATGCGAGTTTCGGATCTGCAGCTTCTGTCAAATTCTGGTTTTTTGGTCAAAAACCCGAACTAGGGTTTGATAGAGCCCGGGGTTCTACCCAACCAAAAACTTCGATCTTGGTCTCTAAATTTTTATTCTGATGAGGAGCATCCAGCCGTGGTCTCAGATTTGTCATGTCCCCATATTTTTCCATGGTCCATGGGGTAATTTTGGCCCAAGTCACCTAGGCAATAATTATTTAATTAATGAGCAAGTATGAAAACTACCTTATGGAAGATGCCTAAGGTTGTATTTGGGAATTAAATGGACAAGGAGGGACCCCCATGCAGTTATTAACCCCATGACTAAGTCCAAGTGATTGACTAATTGAGAAATTAATTAATTGGGGAAATTTTGAGGCATTACACTATAACAATTAATTAATTACTGGATAATTAATTAATTGCTAAGTTAAATTATTTCTGAGTTGTATTATTTCCATTTAAATGTTTATTGCTAATAAATGTGCCAAGTGGTTGATGACTTGGCTAGGAAATTCGAATTGGTAAGTGAGCCAAACTTTCCTAAGTGGTAAAGTCTCAGAAAAGCTAAGGAATCTAGTGGAGACAAGTTGGCAAGATGAACCCAGAAAAAAAACTAACAAAAGCTAGCAAAATTAGACAAAAGCAGGAAAGAGGAAAGTAAGGAAAGTGGAAAGATTCAGAAAATCTTTCTGAAAGAAAACAGAAACAATCAGAAAAGCTACCTAAAGTGCACTTGCCCAAATTTAGTGAAGGAGGTGAAGGAAATAATGTTTTGAAAGCTCAGAAGTTGCTATTCTCCTCAAGAAAGGCGCCCTCATGGCTTTGGAGTAGAATGGGAAAGTGGGTAACCTACTCTCACAAGTCACCAAACCAAGAAATTGCTCAGCAGGTCATCATGAAGTTTATAAAATAATCCAACCAACTCCATTTGACGACTTTTGTCATTTGCAATTTTGGTTTGAGAGCTCTGAGCCTCTTTAGTTGAGTGATGTGCCTCAACAAGTTTGCTTGGGTGATGTGCCCCAAGACTCTGTGAGTTATCTAAGAGTGTTATGCAGGTCCAGAATATGTTATTGCAGCCAATAACATTCATATCAGTCCAGCCATGAATATTTATAGTCAGCTTGAAGAGGAGGACAATTCTACAGTGGATTGGCAGCTAGATTTGAAGGAAAATAACTAGAAGGAGGAGCTAGTTCTCAGGAGTTGCACCCAGGATATCCATGAAGCTCAGTATGCGATGATTTGCAAAACATCGAAGATTTATATGATCAGATATCAGATTCATATATGATCCTCACTCTCTTTTTACATTCTTCTCCCATTCACAGCTAAATCTAGAGGAGCTTTCCCTGAAGGAGAGGGTTGGCTCAGTGAATGCGCCCCAATCAAGTCCAGAAGTTCAGTATGCAGCCAATGATAGTCATATGACCTGTAGGTGACCTAATCATAACTCCGAAGTAGATCCACAGTAATATTATAATTCTTCTCTTCATTCTCCATCAAATGTAATGAAAATCTAGCCTGTGAGGCATGTACTTTGGAAGGCAATCTAATAATGAGAAAGAGAGTGTTATGAATCTATATTTTGACTTATATGTGTTGAATATCATCTATCAGAGCTTTATTTAATATCAGAACATATTATATGAAGTTTTGGAGCAATTTGATGAATTACAATGCAAGACTAGCTACTTGGGTGTGTTTTCTAGGCTAGTTTCACTGATTTCTTTGTAAAATGCAATCTGTGGGTCCATTTGACCCCTCGTCTTTTGCAGTATGTTAATAAAATGATATATTAACCATATCAGTCCAAAAAAACATAATTTGAATGCTTTTAGTCTCATTTTGTAAAGATAAGAAAATTATTAGCTCAACAATCCCGGGAGAGCCCAGAAACTCCAATTCTTCCCATATTTTCACAGGTATGCAAAATTACCTTACTGAACTTATCCATCATATATGTGACTGATATAAACTCTGTTATTAACTCCCAGTGACCCTACCCTTCCCTGTATGCATATGCCAGACACCCAGGAAGCCTCGAAGTAGGCAATAGAATATCTCTATTGTTGAAAAGTGAATGGTGCTGGTACCTTGTGCATAAGGCAATCTGATTTGACCTCCGTGACCTGTTTCTGCACCTAATCCTATATATTTTCCAGAATTAAAATTTCATCCCACCATCCTCAGTCTTTAGCTCAGTACACCTCACTTACTCCTTGTACGGTTCGAAGAAATTGGCAGAAAATTTGTCTAGTAGAGTTTAAAGAAAATTGGAGTTGAGTTAATATTCTAGTTAAATTATTCCAAGGATATTACAAGATTCCAAAAATTCCAACTTTTGCAGAAACCCTAATTTCCCGTAGCAGTGGCAAACCAAAAATGAAAGTTCTCAGAATCCAATTCTGTTTAGACAAAAATATATGCCATATTTTTTCTGATGTATCTCTGAAATTTTGGATCCTCAGGGTCTGAAACTTCGGCCTGTGGTAGACTGACCTGTTGTAATACCCCATTTTGACCCTTAGGATATATTAGTTTTTAATGTAAATATTGTATACATGTGATGTATGTTTTCCCGGCGTGGAGCTCAAGGCCAAGGCCTCGCTAGTGGAAGCTCGAATTTTATTTAAAGGCAAGTATTAGACATTATGTTTCCCATGTGCTATTTAGCCATGGAACATTGTAAAAATGATATAAATAAACATCATGCAATAAAATACCAAAACTGGCTATGGAGGCAACGAATGAGAAGGGGCCATGTGTATCCACTAGGGAGTGGTGAGGGGGTTGTGGGATTGAACCATAGGCTACCATATGTCACCTTGAGAACCCATTTGACTTCCCTTGCTGACATTTAATTCTGTTGTAAGGAAGTGGTTGAAGAAAACAGTCCATGGCTTCAATGGAGCATGGGCAGCCCAGAAATTCGTATGGCAGGGTATGGGCTCTGTTTTGCTTGACCCACAAGTCACTCTACCTCTTGGGAATCCTTCCAATATCATTCCCATTCCATTGTTGATCACCCAACATCAATTCTTATCACCCACGAATTCCCAGCAGAGAGAAAAACCAAAAAACGCAACTTTGCAAGAACCCACGTTTTGAAGAGCCAAAAACGCCCAGATTTGGTATTGGACAGAAAAATTCAATGGGGGATCCATAGGTATGAACCTTGGGGCGAATTTGGGAGCATTAGCTACCCTGAAATCCATTGGAAAACCCAGTTTTGATAGCCCAGAAACCCAGTGATGAGATTGAGTTATTTTGTTGCCATAATGGTGAGGAATCCAAGTGTGGATGTTTGCACAGAGGATGGGATTGCTTGAATTTAGCTTGAGATGTCTGTAGCTCTGTGTTTGAGCTCACTGGCTTAGCATCCTCCTCATTTTCCTTATTGCATGCTTGATAAACCCAGCTGTGTACTGGCTTAGCATGACCGTTTGAGTGAATCCACGACTGTGAGTGAGCCTGTCTAGTTCCTCCTTAGTGGATACACAGCCCAGCTCGAGGGTGATCTCTCAGCTGAAAGAATACAGGCTGGACATAGATCTATGGTTGTGTGGAACGTTGCTCTCACGTAGCCAGTTGTTTGGACATTTGCATTTCAAGATAAGTATTCTCTGTGGATTAATTTATTTTCATTATGTGTTCAACAATGTGTCAATCCTGTATGTTAAATTACTCATGTTACTTGGATGAAATGATTATCTTAAGTTAGTTGGCATGATGCCTGTGTATAGCATGAGAATGGAATGGATTACTGTATGACCGTTTCATCATTTTGCCTGAAAGAAATAGGCTGATGCATCTCCTTCTGCTTGTATGTTATTATGATTATTCCACTGTGTTTATTAAATGAGTTGTGTTAATTCTATGTTCTATAATGTCTTAATTAGTGACTGTTGCTTATATGCTAAATGCATGATGAAACTATGTGCATTTATAGTGTTTAATTCTGCTGTGCTTGTTGAGTACGAATATGTATGCACAAGTTTTTATTTAACCATGCATTTCTTAAACATTTCGAATGGGACTGAGATTGCCAATAAGCCCGGTATGTTGGTTCATGTTCTCTCCCCTACATTGGGATGACGGGAGGGGACATGACACCTGTCATATTTCCAATCCCATAGATCTGAGCATTAATGGATTCTCTGAGAGAGAGATATTCTAGGTGTCACAACATGACTTGTTTATGGGATGAAACAACATAGTGAACTTGTACATAGTTCCACGTGTCACTATTTCAACTTCTGCCTCGGAAACCCGGACCTATGAAACTACAGTCCGTGCCCTAACTGCCACTTTTTTCGGAATTCCATTTGGAGCTTCCTAGCCCAAGATATGACCTTTTTTCCTAGGTCACCTGTTTAGGACTGCATTCTGGAAGAGGTAGAAACCCTAACTTGTACGGATCATATCTCACAAACTACAGTGAATCTGAGGCTGATCTTTGGACACAAGGTTCATGAACATTTCATCTTCGTCCTGTAAAAGTTTCAGATCCTGAACCTTCTCCAAAGTGAATTTATAGCGAAAGTGCCACGATGACTGGTTTTTACTATACCAAGCCCTAGCTTCCAATTTGTCGCAAGTGCAACAAGTGTCATAAATGCCATACCATGCCTTCCTTCAGGCTAGCTCCGATACCATGTTATTTTTTCATCATTTAATTCAATATGATCTAGGATCTTAACTGAGAGAACAACATGTACAACATATCAAACACAAGAGACAAGAGACACAAAGCATTTCACTGGGGAAAACCAAGAAGGTGAAAAACCCCGCAACTTCCTCAGAGGTAGAATGAGCACCAATACAAATATCACAAAGATCAAACCCCAAAACAAGAGATAGTCTCCTATCAGCTGCTCATCCTCCACTTGTGCGCACTCCTCCTCTCTCTCACCAATGCGAAGTGAGTGAGTGAGTGAATGAATAGAATGAGAAAGACACACTCTCTATTTATACAATGACTTGAATTGCCTTTTACTCTAACTAGGCCGACCTCCCTTAGGAGAGTCTAATAACCCATTACCATTTGTCACTAGGCCGAACCCACTAGGGTGGTCTAATAACCCTTTGACCCACACTGGGCCGACCTCTCTAAGGTGGTCTAATAACCCATCAAATATAAGTTACGACACTTACATTGTAACTTGCAACACTTGCAAATACAAATGACGACACTTCCAATCGGAGGAATAATACATCTCTGTTGGTGATACAATAAAGTACAAATGTAATATACAAGTGAATATCTTCCGAAGTTACAAATACATCAACAAGGTGCGCATCACTCCATTGAGCCCAAGAAGGGTAAAGATAAGAAAAATAAGTCTTATCCCATAAGTTGATGTGTTAAAATGAAGTGTGAAAAAGTTATTTATACATTTTCACACTCACTTTTGCAAATATAAATAACATCCAGATCAACATGCCTTTTTAAAATGTCAATTTGAAATTATAAATGTCAACTTAAAATTAAAATAATAATAATATCAAATAATCAGAACTGTGGGTAATTTGGGGTATTTTCCCCAGGTTTTACCCACATATGACTAAACTGCCTAAAAATGAGCAAATAAGCCTATTCTAAAGGCCAGACTGCAGAGGGGGGTCGTCATGCCCCAACTAACCCCAACATAAGTGAAAATCCCTCAACGCCTCCCCCTAATCAAGCAACATAGGCTGGATCCAAGAATGATGTCATCATCAGAAGGAGGCCCCAGAGAGAGGGCGCTGGTGAATTGGAGGGACAAGAGGGTGCTAGAGGTGACCTGGAGGAGAAAGAGGTGCCTTAGTTATGAAAGAACCGTCACCGGGATGCTAAATCAGGGTTGGGGTCATGTGACCCAGTGATCCACTCCTGGAAGCCCCGGAAACCAACCTCAAGGCTCCAAGACCTTTCATGAGGCAGTTAGCAATGCCACTAAGCCATAGTAATTCCATGGGAGAAACCAGAGGGTTTGTTCATAACTCCTACCAAGAAAATGCTGGGTAAACACACCTCCTGGTGAGAAAAATGACCCCCTCTCCCTGCGGCACCACTGCAGGTGCGCTGGTACTGGTACCATCATAACACTGGCTCCAACTGAGGGACGAGTACTCCTCTTGAGGGTGCTTGAGAATCCAAGAATCATCTGGGCACCTATATACCTACACACATGTCAAATAACCAAGGACATCAAACTACCATGAGGTAGACACTTCCATCCTTCCCTGCTTGTCATATGAAAATAAAACAAATGCATAAACAAGTGACTCACATGAAGAACGTCAAATGCAATACATGGGTAACCCTATATGCCTAACTAAACCTACCTATGCTAAATACAAAAAATTGGAAAGATTAAGTGAAATCATACAACCAGTGTAACCATTTGAGTAAGCAATTCATACTTGGTGCTTTACCTTTGTCTTTAGAATGAATCCATGACAAGATCTTATTAATCACAAAGCAAATACGTACCAACGCCTCCGTTATGATAGGAGATGAGGGTTGGATGGCTACGGGGACCTGGGAGCCTTGATATTGCTACCACGGAGAAGGGTTGCTTCCACAGGCTCCATTTATCCAAGATTCCACCGAGCTAAGGTATGGACCATCTTCATCATAAACTGGTATTGAGAAAGAATTTTGCCTGAAAATCGTTTCTTGATCATCACTTCTAGAGACCACTGGTGGAGGTGGATCTTGCAAATCTTCGTATATTAGCTGCACCCTGTCTGAAAATTTATTTGGAAATACAAGCATATTGTTCATCTTCATATTTATCATGTTAATACCCCCAATGTTCTTTAAAATATTGAGATTGTCAACCACATAATTAATTCTTTCACATTTCAAATGAAAATATAAACAATAAAAATCTTGACAATGTGAGAAGAATATTATACTTGTCCACATACCTGTATTGGTTTTATTGACATGCATCGTTGACAACTTACCGATACTGGATGAAAATGGCTGACCACTTCTTGCAGAACGTTGTCGGTTAGGGCATACCATGAACTGAGATATAACGGAGAAAATTTACATATGGCCATTGACAACCGGCCCCACATCTTGCACCACTGCATCATTGAGCAAAGAAAACAAGTTGATCCATTCTTCATTGAAGTCAGAGTAATCTTCTTCACCCGCATATGTGCTCAGGAGACGGTCTACCATGTTGCTACAAGGTCGTGAAGAATCATACATTGGTGGACCAAGGAACTTCCAATAATCGTCATCTTCCGCAAACCTATAATTTTCTTCCAAGAGGGCCAATATATTATAAGAAACCATAATCTGGGGGCACAGACAATTCACCTTTTCTTTATATCCTTCAGTTTATTCAATTAAATCTTCTTGATTTTCATCTTTTGGATTCACTCCATCTCCGGTCATAAGGGCCATTATGTCATTTACCCGGTCCTGAACAATGTTTTCTTCAAGTAAACCTTCTGAGAAGTGATCTTCATCAGGGATTATTTCTTTCTCCTCTAATACTTGTTCGTCAACATCTGTATGATCGTCCTTTACAATCTTCATGATTTCTTCTTTAGCATTGGGATCCCATTAATCGTTGAATACTTCAACCAATTAGAAGAAGGAAGATTTCCCCTTAGGAGGGAGTACTTCATACCAAGCATCTATATCTTGATCACCTCCTAGCTCGAAGGAAATTACGAACAACTATATAATGGTGTCCTCATCTGTGATATCCCATGCGGTCAAAATTTCTTTGAATTTTATGACATGTGTTGTAGCAGTACCTTTTTCATTGTGGAACATCGGGATAAGCTTCAAGCAATGATGTTTGTTTAACCTATTCAGGTATCCCGAAATATTTGAGAAGTCGAACGGATCGAGGATCCCCATATCTCTTAACTTTCAATTTTGTAGAGTACTTCCTTTTTAGTTTCTTAGGTAGGAGTCGCCAAGAGAGACCTGTCAAGTTAGACTTAACCAAATCTCACAGAAAGCACTAAACAAATATGTACCTGAGATAATGGTGATTGCTCTGAATTGCTTCTCGATGAGTGGAGTCGCCTTAAATGATTGGAGTCGCCAGATAAGACTCATGGGGTTATTCCTTTATAGATATTTTCCAGAATATAAGGAAGAAGTACTCACCTTTGAGTTCTTACCAAATGTAGTTTTTCCAAGGGTGTAATGACTTTGAATAAACCACTTCAATCTTTGAAACGTCCCCAGAGAGAGGGTGTTGGTGAAATGGAGGTCCAAGAGGGTGCTGGAGGTGACCTGGAGAAGAAAGAGGTGCCTCAGTGCTGAAAGAACCATCATCATAATGCTAAATCAAGGTTGGGGTGATAGGACCCAGTGATCCACTCCTGGAAGCCCCAGACACCAACCTTAGGGATTCAAGCCCTTTCATGAGGTAGTCATCAATGCCACTAATCCATAGTACTTCCAAGGGAGAAACCAGAGTGTTGCTCATAACTCCTACCCAGAAAAAGCTCGCTAAATACTCCTTCTGGTGAGAAAAATGACCCCCTCTCCCTTGGGAACCTCTACAGGTGCGATGGTACTCGTACCATCGTAACATTGGTTCCAACTGCGTGATGAGTACTCCTCCTGAGGGTTCTCAAGAATCCAAGAATCATCTGTGCACCTGTAGACCTACACACATGTCAAATAACCAAGGACATCAAACTACCATGAGGTAGACACTTCCGTCCTTCCTTGCGCATCATATGAAAATAAAACAAATGCATAAACAAGTGACTAACATGAAGAACGACAAATGAAATGCATGGGTAACCGTATATGACTAACTAAACCTACCTATGTTGAATATAAAAAATTGGAAAGATTAAGTGAAATGATACCACCAGTGTAACCATTTGAGTAAGCAATTCATACCTGGTAGTTTACCTTTGTATTTAGAATGAATCCATGACAAGATCTTATTAATCACAAAGCAAAAGTACCAACGCCTCCGTTATGATAGGAGATGAGGGTTGGATGGCTACAGGGACTTGGGAGCCTTGATATTGCTACCAAAGAGAAGGGTTGCTTCCACAGGATCCATTTATCCAGGCTTCCACCGGGCTAAGGTATGAACCATCTTCATCATATACTGGTATTGAGAAATAATTTTGCCTGAAAATCGTTTCTTGATCGTCACTTCTAGAGACCACTAGTGGAGGTGGATCTTGCAAATCTTCGTATATTAGCTGCACCCCGTTTGAAAATTTCTTTGGAAATACAAGCATATTGTTCATCTTCATATTTATGATGTTAGTACCCCCAATGGTCTTTAAAATATTAACATTGTCAACCACATAATTTGTGCTTTCTCATTTCAAATGAAAATATAAGCAATAAAAATCTTGACAATGTGAGAAGAATATTATACCTGTCCACATACCTGTATTGGCTTTATTGAAATGCATCGTTGACAACTTACCGATACTGGACGAAAAGGGTTGACCACTTCTTGCAGAACTTTGTTGGTTAGGGCATACCATGAACTGAGATATGATGGAGAAACTTTGTATATGGCCATTGGCAACCAGCCCCACATCTTGCACCACTGCATCATTGAGCAATGAAAACGGGTTGATCCATTCTTCATTGAAGTCAGAGTAATCTTCTTCACCCGCATATGTGCTCAGGAGACGGTCTACCATGATGCTACAAGATCGTGAAGAATCGTACATTGGTGGACCAAGGAACTTCCAATAATCGTCATCTTCTACAAACCTATAATTTTCTTCCAAGAGGGACAAAATATCATAAGAAACCGTAATCTGGGGGCATAGAGAATTCACCTTTTCTTTAAATCCTTCAGTTTATTCAATTAAAGCTTCTTCATTTTCATCTTCAGGAGTCACTCCATCTTCGGTCATATGGGCCATTATGTCATTTACTCGGTCCTGAACAATGTTTTCTTCAAGTAAAGCTTCTAATAATTGATCTTCGTCAGGGATTTTTTCTTTCTCCTCTAATACTTGTTCGTCAACATCCGTATGATCGTCCTGTACAATATTCATGATTTCTTCTTTAGCATTAGGATCCCATTGATCGCTGAATACTTCAACCAGTTGGAAGAAGGAAGATATCCCCTTAGGATGGAGTCCTTCGTACCAAGCATCCATATCTTGATCACCTCCTAGCTCCAAGGACATTACAAACAACTTTATAATGGTGTCCTCATCTATGATATCCCATGCGGTCAAAACTTCTTTGAATTTTATAACATGTGTTGTAGCAGTACCTTTTTCATTGTGGAACATCGGGATAAGCTTCAAGCAGCGATGCTTGTTTAACCTATTCGGGTATCTCGAAATATTTGAGAAGTTGAATGGATTGAGGATCCCCATATCTCTTGACTTTCAGTTTTGTAGAGTACTTCCTTTTTAGTTTCATAGGTAGGAGTTTCCAAGAGAGACCTACCAAGTTAGACTTAAACAAATATCATAGAAAGCACTAAGCAAATATGTACTTGAGATAATGGTGATTGCTCTGAATTGCTTCTCGATGAGTGGAGTCGCTTTAAATGAGTGGAGTCGCTAGATAAGACCTATCGGGTTAGTCCTTTATAGACATTTTCCAGAATATAAGGAAGAAGGACTCACCTTTGAGTTCTTACCAAATGTCGTTTTGCCAAGGGTGTAATGACTTCGGATAAACCACTTCCATCTTTGAAATGTCCCCGTCGACGACACCAAAAATGTTACCAGGAAAACTAGCAGGGCTATTTCCTGATAAGAAAAAATAAGGATTGTGATCCAATGTCACCTCGATCACGATTCTAAATTCTTTGGAGCATCAAAACCTCCAAGGAGAAGTACACTTTTGTAACCTGTAGAAAATTGATAGAACCAAACGACTATATTCTCTATGCAATCATTAGTTAGACCAATGCTTAAATGGAGTCAATTAGTGAATGAAGAAAACATACAATTTATCCTTCAGTGTGAGTAAAGAGAAAGATAAGGTGCAAGTATCATAAAGAGCATTCATTAAAGTGCCAATATCAACCCAATTATACCATTAATCATTCAAGAGATCACTCACCAACATTCAATGTTTAAGTATGTATTGTAGCAATGCACAACCAATAGATTTATTTAATGAAGTGTAAGGTCAATCCATTCACCAATTAAATATAAGCATGTATCATTAACCAAGTGTAAGTGAGTTAAGATAGTGTCAAATATCAATATCCTCATACCTTTGACATTCAAGAGATTATTCATATAACACCCAAGTCAATCTAGAGACACCATATACACAAGACCAATACCACTATTTATCATTTAAACATGTGTCACCCACGAAGTGTGAACAAGTCAAATTATCAATGTAATATAGCCAAGCCCAGAATCACTCAAGCAGTAATAACCATTTAGAATATCAAGTGTGTTTCAATATTCAACAACCAAAATGTGAATTTCATATCAGTATCAAAGATTTATAACAGCCGTACATTTAGTATGCCAATAGTAGCATTGTACTATCCGATTTGGTAAGGAAAAGATCAAGCAAATATGCGTACGCTTCCAAATATCTGAGTGATAAATTAACTAATATAAACACCAACCTATGACTTATACTAGACTTCATATTACACAAGTAAATATCAGACCTATGAGAGAGTGTATTTCAGAGCTTTATATATCATATATGTTACACATAAATTAAAAATTACATACTCCAAACTTACTTTTTTGTTGCTTGCTACAGGTTAGGGTAGGGAAGGGACGACAGTTGGTATGCAATTTTATTGCAGACCTCTATCAAGTGTAAAAGAGAAGGCTCAGATGGTAAGGGAAGCGAGGAGAAGGATGGGAGAAGTGGAGGGAAGGAAGGAAGAGGAAATAGGGGATGAAGAGAGGAGCAGAAGTGGGAGGAACACGGGAAGAGGGGATGAGGGCAAGGCCTTGAGAAGGCTGGACGAGGATGGATGATGGAGAGGGAAGGGAAGCTGAGAGGGAGAGGGGAGAGGGCAAAGGGAGAATAGGTCAGAAGTAGCAGGTCAAGCTTGGGGAGAGGCCAATGAAGGAGGAAAAGGGCAGGTCCGAAGGTGTAGGGGAGGAAAGGAGAAGAGGCCGAGGAGATTAGGAAGGAGGGCGAGTGGAGGATATGGAAAGAAGAGGAGGTCATAGGGTTTTAGGGTCTGAAAACTAGGGCTTAATAGAACTTTTAGGGTATAAATCATAAATTAGGGCTTTTAATTTAAAATAAAAATAAAAATTTAGGTTAAAAAATTAATATAATGCTAAATAACTCAACATACAGACATAACAATAATATTTACAAAATAGACAAACTAAAAAATTAGGTTAAAAGTAGGAGAACAACCTAGGGTTTGCATGAGAAATTCACCCTAACCCTAGGTATCAAGGAGGAAAACCTCCCCTTGAGATGGCACTTGCCAAGTTTGGAAAACTAGATCTTCCTCAACAACTACAAGAGTTGGTTTATGATGCCCTATCTAAGAAAAACATTATAGACCTAAAGCTCAAGTTGATAATGCTAGGGTAACTAAACCCTGGAAATGACTTATGATAGGAAAAAATGCAACATCAATGGCTACCATTCAACCTTAGACAAGACAAATCCAACATTTAACAAAGAAATATCAAGTGAAAAGACTTGGATACCTCTTTGTGCATGTGTTAATCAAACAAATCTTAGCATCACCTTAGAAAAGAACAAGAGCAAAGAATCTTCAAATAAGTGTCCCCAAACTAGCAAGCATATCCATCCTCAAGAGGTGCGCATCACTCCATTGAGCCCAAGAAGGGTAAAGATTAAAAAAAAAAGTTGTATCCCATAAGTTGATGTGTTCAAATGAAGTGAGGAAAATTTATTTATACCTTTTCACACTCACTTTTAAAAAAATAAATAAAATCCAGGTTGACATGCCTTTTTAAAATGTCAATTTGAAATTATAAATGTCAACTTAAAATTTAAACAGCAATAGTCTAAAATAATCAAAACTGTGGGTAATTTTGGGTATTTTCCCCAGTTGTTACCCACATATGACTAAAATGCCTAAAAATTAGCAAATAATCCTGTTATGAAGGATAGACTGTGAAGGGGGGAGGCCATCATGCCCCAACTAACCCCAACAGAAGTGAAAATCCCTCAACGTACCCCCCAATCAAGCATCATAGCCTGGATCCAAGGATGACGTCATCATCAGAAGGAGGACCCAGAGAGATGGCGCTGGTGAACTGGAAGGCAAGTAGGGTGCTGGAGGTGACCTGGAGGAGAAAGAGGTGCCTTAGTGCTGAAAGAATTGTCACTGTAATGCTAAATCAGGGTTGGGGTCATGTGACCCAGTGATCCACCCTTGGAAGTCCCAGACACCAACCTTAGGGCTTCTAGCCCTTTCATGAGGCAGTCAACAATGCCACTAAGCCATAATACTTCCAAGGGAGAAACCAGAGGGTTTGGTCATAACTCCTACCCAGAAAAAGCTGGATAAACACCTCTCCCGGTGAGAAAAATGACCCCCTCTCCCTGGGGAACCTATGCAGGCGCGCTAGTACTAGTACCATCGTAACAGGGTCGATGATGAATGATTTTCTAAGAGAAATGCAATGATGAACAAATATCCCCCAACACAAAGAAAAGGCATATGTTCTACAAATATGTTGTGGCATCCTTAAATGCTGGATGAGGAGCAAACTTTGGAGACATGACTCAAATGAAAAGACTGAAGAGACAAACAATGAGATGACTCAAGACTATTCCTATTGTCTCTTCAACTCTACCCATCCTAATAGTCTCAACGCTTCACAATGGCAAGGGAAACAATTCTCATTTAGACTTGACATCTGCATATGTACAAAATACTACTGAAGGTACAAAATTCTGACTCCATATCGACAATGGACATAATAACATCAATGTAAAGTGACCCAAAAAAAAAACATACCATACCCATTTAGGGCACTTATTAAGAAAGGAAAACAAGGCTAAATGTTGACATAAACATTGGACATCAACGACTAAGATATAGGACTCAAATATAAATTACAATAAGGGAAAAGCAACAAACTAAAACTCAAATCAATGTAAAAAAGCATAAAACCCAACAAACTAAATCATAAAACTACTATCCAAAATCCATGAATTTGCCTCAAACTTCCTTTTTTGTGGGTACGGTGGCCCTTATTTCTAGATGTTTGTCATAATAGATGTGATCAATAAATATACTCAAATGACCAATGTAGCCATGCATTTAGGTGATCAATGATACGAGAAAAATCAACATAGTCAATCCTCTAATGCAACCAATCATGCAATCTTTGAAGATGAAAAAATGAATTCATTGCATCTTTCAATTGAAACTTGGGACATGGTTTCTCATTAGTGATCGCGAAGAAAGCATTAAAACCCAAACTTTTCAAATCCACCTTCTAAAAAATATTTGCCATCCTGGACTCAATTGGGTCATGACTCATCCTAATACTCAATTAATGATCCCTCAGGGTATCTTCCTAAAAAATAAAATCTATTTGTGGGATCATATAAGGAAAAATATGAGGAATATCATCTTTTGGTTGAACGAGAGGCTGGTCCTCCTATTTCAATGGTATCTGATGAAAATGTTATTGGATCACTATGGGGATGTGAAGGATAAACCCTCTGATTCATTTAAATTTGCATGGCTGATTTGTTCCTCTTGCTTTAGAACGACAAAGATGAACTCGTTGAGATCACATGATTCATGAGGCACTTGTTGCCTGCAACTAAGAGAATTTGATGTCCCAATGTCAAAAAAATTCTCATCCATCACTTCACAAACTTTCTCTTCAATACTAGGCACAAAATGGAAGTGTGGAGATTCATATTCCTTCGAAGCTTTGGCATCACTCATTTCCCCATTATTATCTTACATTGGTGTTGATTTCTTTATGCATTGTTCCCCTTTTTCTAGGAAATATTCATTTTCTTGAGGTTCTCCCCAACAATCCATGAAGATTGTTTCAAAGGTCAGCATTGAATAAATGCTTCCATTCCTCAAACCAATAAAGTACCCGAATTTTCTCGTATCTCCACACAAGGTTTTTGAAAATATTTCCATGACCACATCCTCATGTTGGAGGTCAAAATTATCTGCAAATTTATAAAAATATTCAAGACGTTTCTTAGCAAAATCCCCACTTCCATCGAATATGGGGAGAAAACTAAGCCATTTTGTTGTAGCAGGCATTGGATTTGGATATCCATGAATAGCAATGAAATCCAAGGGAGCATGTCTCTTGGCAAAAAACTCTTCAAAACTCATTTTGTAACTTTTCAATAATGGAGAAAAGTATTGCATTCAAAGCATACCTCTAATATGGAGTCACCATATGGCGTTAAAAATTACTTTTTTAGAGAAGGAATTTACCCTCATTGGAGTTTCCAGGGGAGACTTAAGTGGTCTACCCTCATGTTCCAGAATATAATTTCAAGTTCTTTAAGGATGGAAATTGTGCCTTATGCATGGTCAAATCATAGAGATCTTCAGATTGTCCAACCTGATAAGACCCAACAAAAGTGGAGTCGCAAGGTGAGATGAAACAAATTATAAAGAAAATCTCACCAATGTCGTTGTAAAAGCCGAGAAATGATGATGATCTCCATTAATGGCACCAATTTGTTGGTACACAAAATGTATCTTGTAAAACCCAAGTAAGATAATAAAATCTATGAGAAAATTACATGCAAATTTTAAGAGTCTTATCCAAAGTGTCACTAATGAAACACCTCTCCGTTCGAAGTGAAGTGAATTTACTTTTAGGGGGGTCCCTCATTGTCCTTATGCTTTTTGGAATCTACCGATATGTAAAATAAGTGTTAGGACAACAAAATGATGACTGAAAATTAATTGAAAAACAACTATTGTTTGCTATTGTGAATGCCCAAAAGGATAATATGTGCATGTAATATGAATGTAATTGATATCTAGTATGCAAAACAACTTAGATCTATAATGTAATGTCAAAGAACAGTGGGTAGAAAATTCATTTTATGCTGTTGTACCTTAAAAATCAGCGAACAAAGTATTAGAACAACAATGTTTATTAATTCTTTGGCACTCAAATAAATGCCACCAAAGAAATTGTTTAATTTTTTTTTATAGTTGCATGAGATATATTTAAAACCAATGCAGAAAAAATGGGAAATGAGACATAAAAGGCGCTTCTAAATAATATATTTCACCTAGATAAAAGGCTAAAGGCTTCTAAAATTATTGCACATAATAAACATCAAAATACCTTCAAACCCCGAGGGCTAGATACGAGCATAACAAAGCTTTATTCTGCATAAATCAAAAGGTTGATTGCACCAAATAGATGGACACAAAACCGGTACAATGATATTCCTTGCACAAAAATATAGAAGCCAAAAGAGAAGAGAAAATGTGTGTGTGTGAGAGAGCTTCGATTGAAGAAAATACAACCATTAAAAGATGCACCCTCTCTCCTTTTATAGGTTTCAAATAGCTTTTAGGTAAGGAGAGGAGGGGCACATGAGTCATGCAAAGAGGGGTTCATGAGTCATGCAAATAAGAGTGCATGAGGAACGTCTCTAAGTTAGAACTCCAATAAAGTCATTGGAAACCATGTAGATTGATGTGGATTGCTCCTCACTCTAGGCTTCCCACATGTAGCAAGATGCATTTTCAATGATGATGATGATGATGATGACGACGAAGATGATAATGTTGATGATGATGGTAAGGATGATGATGATGACTACAATGTTCATGAAAATGATGATGATGAGGACGATGCATGTTATATCACTATTTGACCTTGAGTGATCCCAACGAGACCTATATGACCATAATGGTGTATAAGCGATCCTAATGGACCCTAAATGACCCGAATGGCATTCAAGTATCCATAACAAACATCCAAGTTTAAATTTCATTTTCAGCTGTCTATGGTTGAATGAGATGGGTTATTAAACATTGTAAATATGATTTTAACTTGAAATACTGTTAGAGAAGTGATTTTCCTACAGTTACAAGAGAAGCAACACTTGTTTCTAAACCTATTGAAAATTAGGGGGAAAAACTAGGCACTAAACATGTTGCTAATATGGCTCAAATGTGGGTGCCAACTAGGGAGTCCTACTTGAACTTCATAAAGGAGATTTTGCATCTAACTAGGATGGGTATTAATTAGTAATTTTCATCCTCGCCATCATCATAATCATCGTCATTATCGTCATCCTCATAGACATCGACATTATCGTCATTGTCATCATCATTTTCATTGTCACATATCATCATAGTCGTTGTCATCACCATCATTGTGATGATGAAAAATGCATCCAACTACCTAATTACATGAATTTGGTAAATAAACTTTTGCCTCTAAGTAGGAATGCAAGCACCATTAGCACATTCTAATCACTATGGATGGGTAAACTTAATTAGTAACTGTCATTGTCATCGTCACAATTTGTGTGCTCGTTGTAATTGTTATATTTATCTTATAACTACATCAACGTCAAAGCAATCCTCATCGTCATCATGCAACATCATCATTATCATCGTAATGTTGTTAGGGTTACTTATATGTTGTTAGACTCATAAACACATATGGACTGGAAGCACAAGAGAAGTCTACCAAAAACACTAAGAACAAAATTAAAACAATAGCCATGCACATGAAAAATTTCAGACTCGGATTTTTTTGCCAATTTGGCCAGGAAAAACCCCGAAGGTAAAACATGTGAGAGAGTTAGAGTATTTATATTTATTCAGGAAAATAATTACAACAACAACAATAACTTATTTAAACCAGAATAAGAATGATTCTCTGCCTCGAATTCTGTGCTAGAATCTGCATTGAATTCTGTGCATATATTTTTGGGGAATAGTGCCCTTCTCAATCAACACAGAGCTGTACGGACAACTCCTCGATTTCAGTGCCAAACTCAATTTTCTGTCTAGAAATTTGTTCCCAACAAAACAACAGTGTAGCTTCCTCGAATTTCGTTCCCATGAATAGAAATTTAAAGCTCTATACAGACCTCTATAACAACTGCAATTAATGAGGTACGACCTGCTATATTCTCCCTAGAAATCTATGCTAGCTCCCTTGAAAATTGTTCCCAATCAAACAACATTGGAATGCGTGCAAGACATCTCAAACTTAGTGCTGGGAATATTTATTAGAAAGCATGCCCAATATCTCTCGCTCCTGCTGTAAGTGCTTCTCCTTAAGGACTCAACTTGCTCTCTTGGATGATCTCTACTTCTCTAACTCGCTTGGGATGTGTGCAAATGAAAGAGGGAAAGCCAATTTAATTCAAAAACTTGTCTTTTGGTTTGCCTCTCAAGGGTATCTGAAGAGTCATCTAATCCAAGGTACCACAATATATTAGATCAATGGATGAGATTAAATGCTCATAATTGTCTCCATAAATTAAATTCATTCACTTACCACTTAAATAAACCAAAAGTCACTTTATTATAATAAAGTGAATTAATTGCTCGTCTCAAGCAATTAATACAAGGTCATGTCCCCTTTTCCCTCATTAATTACTTAGGCATAAAATGAATAGGAGAACACTTCCTAGGTACAATTTCAACACTCGCCCTTACCAAGGAAGGTGTTCTCCCATACTACCAACTCATCCCTGAAGAAGATAAAATGCTTCCTCACCAAAGCTAGTAAATTGCTTATGTGCTTCTCGCACAATATCAGAATCTTCTCATGTGCTTCTCGCATAATATCAGAGATTCCCGCCATTTCTAAAATCTGCTATAGAAATGTCAAATCAAGTGTTCCTTCATGTTAAACATCATTACATGAAGGACATCCTGAACTGCAAGGCTTAGTGCTTCCACTTCACACAAGAAGACATTCTGACATATCCTCCGCCATAACCACACTCCTGTCTCACACTATCAGTCGTAGAAGCTCCCCCTGTCTCTGGAAGTTTTCATGCATCCTGCACGGATGCCTCATGTCGAGACATCTCATCTCGCTCATCCATCAGTGACAAGTCATACCAGTTTACCCTCTTTCCAACACTGGAGGAACTAGCCTCTCACTGACTCCTCAGAATAGAAGATGAACTACTCGGTACCACAATAATCTCTAGAGTATCTCACTCTCTCCTATGAAATGCAGACTAACTACTCGGCGCTACATCAATCCTCAAAAAATCTTGCTCACCCTCTATCTCAGACTCAGGATCTGATATCCACCCAGATCCTCTAACTGTAGGTTGACCATACATTACATACTCTCCATATCTTCGATGACCTATCAACACAGGGTCAATGTGATCCACTCTCAATACATAGATGAATATGTGTTCACTCTTGAACAATACTGCATATCCTGCTGCCTCCAAGGCTGGAATTGAAATCCTACTGTCCTGTAGCCCTGGAATATAGCGTACTCCTAAAATCTCTAGAATCTCTCCAAACTCAAGCTGGAACCATACTTGTTCCAAACCTTTGACTGCATGCATTGTCCCTTCTCAATCTTGTACGAGTTTCTCTGGAATAGTCTCAAAATTGAGGAAGGCATATTGATTCCCAGTCATGTGACTAGAATAGGAACTATCCACAATCCACTTCCCAGTATCAACTGGTCCGCTACTACCGCAACTCGAAACAACAGTGGTAAGAGAGAACTCTTTCTCGAACTGTGTAACATACCACTCAATATTTGTTGTAGCTGCAACCTACTCCTCTTTCGCTTGCTTTACCTTCTTCTTAATAGGACATTGGCCATCATAGTGACCAAAATCATTGCATGTGTAGCACCTGACTCTACTCAGGTAATTCTTCTGCTCACCTATCTGCATCTTAGCCCCTCTCGGGCCCTTCTCGGGCTTCTTGCCTTTAGCTAATAAGGAAACATTTTGCTCATCCTCACTATTTGGAGATATCCCCTGCACAAATCCTCTCTAGGTCTCCTCCTGCACAAAGTCATCCTAGAGGCGATCCCAAGAAGGCATGTTCTCTCGTGCAACAACCTCCTCCACGAAGAAAACCCACTACTTGGATGCTATATTCAGTGCCATCCTCACTAGGTCACTATCTGTTAGAAAAACAGGATCGCAAAGCAATAACAATAAACAGAAATGAAAATATAATCACACATACACATTACAAGAGAGACACAGATATATCGTGGTTCACCCAACTTGGGCTACGTCCACACTGAATTTGCCAGTCCTTATTATTATTACCGTCCAGCAAGTCGAAGGGATACAACCTGCAGCACAACCGCTGCACTTCCTCTTCTTTGTTTCACAGTCTCTCTCCTGATCTCAAAGATCTTTACAATGCATAAAACCTAATACATCAACAACCCTAGCCGTATTACAATGTCTTTCTTTTACAAGGGAAATACAATGGGAAAATACCACGAGATACCCAAAACCATGGGCCCGCAAAACAGCTGGCGAAAACAGCCCCAAAAAATTTCTTCGGGGGCGTTGCCCCCGAACCCCCGGAACCCCGTGGGGGGGCGATGCCCCCCCGCTGGGGTGAGTGTACAGTCCACCTACATATCATATAAAACTGGGGTACAAACACGGCTAATACAATATCATCTATGAGACTAGAAGATCTGGCTCCACAACCAACACTATCCTGGACAACCGCTAGCTCATCTCTCACCTGGGTGATACGAGTAAGGTAAGTAATCACATTCTGAGAGTCTTCCATCCGTATGCCTTCCAACTTCTCTCTCAGTACCATATTTCAATTTTCATTTGAACTTTGGTACAGCTTGGTTAAGGCATCCCCCATTTTATATGCACGATCTTTACCTGAAATGTGAGGGATTACATTGTCCTTTACTGCATAGTGTATGATCATTCTAGCCTTGATGTCCTTTTTGTTAAAGGAAACCGGTGTTGCTGCATCAGTGGATGCAGGAACTTGAACATGATCATCTTGAGTGTTGTTCACTACTTCATCCCACAACTCATTCTCCTCCAAAATGAGCACTATCCTAGCCGTCCATGGAACAAAATTCCCTGCTCCATCCAGCTTATCTTCCATCCTTAACCCAATGGCCATCTTACTGAGAATAACAATCCAACAACTTTGCTTGGTGAACAAAAACTAAGTCTCCCAGAAGTTTGAAAATTTATCACTATCAATCTGCCCTTAATAGGGCTTTGATACCATGTAGGAAAATCACTTCTCTAATAGGCTTTCAAGTTAAACTCATATTTACAATGTTTAATAACCCATCTCATTCAACCATAGACAACTGGAAATGAAATTTCACTGATAAACACATATGAACTGGAAGCACAAGAAAAGTCTACCAAAAATACTGAGAACATAATCAAAACAACAACCATGCACATGAAAAATTTCAGACTCGGATATTTTTTCCAATTTGGCCAGGAAAAACCCCGAATGGAAAACCTGTGAGAGTATTTATATTTCTTCAGGAAAATAATTACAACAACAAAAATAACTTATCTCAACTAGAAGAAGAATAATTCTCTGCCTCGAATTCTATGCTAGAATCTTCCTCGAATTATATGCATATATTTATGGGAAATTGTTCCCTTCTCAAGCAACACAGATTTATACGGACAACTCCTCGATTTAAGTGCCAAACTCAATCTTCTGTCTGGAAATCCATGCCCAACAAAACAATAGTGAAGCTTCCTTAAATTTCGTTCCCATAGATAGAAATTTAAATTTCTGTACGAGCTGCTATAACAACTGCAATTAATGAGGTACAACTTGATGTATTCTCCCTCGAAATATGTGCCATCTCCCTTGAAAATCGTGCCCAATCAAACACTATTGGAATGCATGCAATACATCTCTAACTTAGTGCTAGGAATCTTGATTGGAAAGTGTGCCCAATCTCTCTCTCTCCTGCTACGAGTGCTTCTCCTCAAGGACTCGACTTGCTCTCTTGGATGATATCCACTTCTCCAACTCGCTTGGGATGTGTGCAAATGAAAGAGGGAAAGCCAATTTAATTCAAAAAACTTGTCTTTTGGTTTTCCTCTCAAGGGTATCTGAAGAGTCATCTAATCCAAGGGCCCACAATAGATTAGATCAATGGATGAGATGAAATGCTCATAATTCTCTCCATAAATTAAATTCATTCACCTACCATTTAAATAAACCAAAAGTCACTTTATTATAATAAAGTGAATTAATTGCTCATCTCAAGCAATTAATACAAGGTCATGTCCCCTTTTCCCTCATTAATTACTTAGGCATAAAATGACTAGGAGAACACTTCCTAGGTACAATTTCAACAGTAACGTATACTGCAACATCTAGTTTTGCTACCAAAGTAGCACCTCATTTCACTCCTGGTATGGCACCTACTTTTGCTCCTCGATTTGCTCCCAAAATAGTGCCAAGTTGTGTTCTTAGAACTATGACTAGTTTAGCATATGAGTTATATAATATATGGGTTAGAGGCTATTGGTTATAAGGGCAAGGGGTTATAGGAGTTGAGGGTTAGATTTGGAAGCTTTATATGGTTTATAGGTTATTACATTAACAATTCAACAACTATAGACAATTATGATGATGAGGAAGATGCATGTTATAGTACTATTTGACCATGAGTGACCCTAATGGAACCTAAATGACCCTTTTGGAATTTGAGTGACCCTACTGGAACCTAAATGACCTGAATCGTATCCGAGTGTCCCTAACAACATTTGGGTGAGCCTAAGGGAACGGTGATGATGATGATGATGATGATGATGACATTGAAAATGATTTGATTATAACATGATAATGATGACAATGAGCACATTGATGATGACAATTACTGATTAAGACCCATCCTTAATGCTTGAAACATGCTAATGGTGCATGCATTCCTAGACAGAGGTCAAATATCCTTTACCAAATTCATATAATTAGGTAGTAATTGGATGCCTTTTTCATCATCATAATCATGATCATGACCATGATGATGATAATGACTATGATGATATGTGACAATGATGATAATGTTGATGTTTGTGATGAACATTGTAATAATGATAATGATGATGATGCAACGAGGAAGACAGTTACTAATTAAAACCCATCCCATCCAGAGGCCAAAGATCCTTTATGAAATTCATGTAAGGTAGTACGCACATGCCGTTTTCATCATCAACATGACAATGATGATGACGCTGACGCTGACAATGACAATGATGATATATGATGATTATGACGACGATGACGATAATGGTGATATCTATGATGTTGACAATGATGACAAGGATAATGACGACGATGATGATGTCGATGACAATGATGATAACACGTACTATATCGCTATTTATCCTTGAATGATCCTGTTGGAGCCAAGGCCGCAGCTATGGTAAAAGCTGCGAATTTTGAGGAAAAAGCACAAGTATGGAAGAGAAAGTGCTAAGTTTTGAATAAGCGCCAATTTTGGAACAGAAGCAGACGGTGCGCAGTACGGTGCCAGATGGATAATCTCAGCGCAGATTACGGACCGGAAATCGCGGAGCTCGCGCGCACGTCAGAAGAGAATGAAGGTAGCTGAGTGGAAAGCCCAGCTACCACAATCAATGAAGCAATGGAGTAGAGGGCTCAGCTACCCTCATTAAGGCTAAGTACAGAAGTTATGGTTGCTCGGATCAAGGAAGAGCAACGGACCAAAGCATTGAAGGCGAAGGACAAGGCGCCCATACCCGGAAGTTGCGCCGAAATTCATGGAGCCTGCAGGAAGCGGCGACATGACTGCAAGCGGCGCCTACAGTACACCTAGCCATGTGCGTGGTTAGGGTTTTTGGGGATTACTGTTGGGAAAGGCCCACAGTTTTGTAAAGGTGCGACCGCCATGGCCACCTATATATATGTATAATTGTGAAGGGTAGATGTTAGAGAGTCAGTGAGTCAGTTAGCTAAGCCTGTGAGTAAGCTAGCTAAGATAGTAGATACTAGATGTAAGAAGGATTGATCGAGTTGATCATCCTCTGTTACGATCTTGTGGACTGTTTTCTACCGTGTTGCTAGAAAACAGGAGTTAGAGCTGGTTAGCAGTGAAGCTAATCCTTGAGTTGCAGACAGTCGGAGTCGACGTCTGAACTATTGTAATCTCTGGAGAGGAAGAGACTAGATCGAGAGAAGGGATCCTAGCTGTGTGCGTGGAGTTTCCTGGAAAGATCTAAGGCTGCAGCTGTGTGCGCAGCATATTGTATGAATCTATCATTTTCTGGTTAATATAAGATACTTCCATGGACGTGGATTTCCTCGTGGAGGTGGACTTCGTATTTCTCGTTGTTGTGATGTTGTGATTAAAGTGATTGCCTGTTTTAGTTTCTTACAGTGTATACAGGAGTACTGCATTATCTTTATGAATGTGTTGAGTAAGTTCTTGGAGCTTCCTTGAGGATTATAATCGTTAAGGATCGAAGGAATCGGTAAGATGATGTCGCCGCAGCAATAGGAGAACGTGTTGCTGCGACGGGCGCGCTAGCGAAGCGACGCTTAGAATATCGGCGCAGAGGATAATTGGTCCTAGAGCAGGAGTGGAAATACCGCGCAGCTAGGCTGCTGAGCAGGAGCTTGAGCGCTGCTGCGCTAACGAGTCTGAAGAGGGGTCAGACACTCAACCTAGAGGAATCGTCAGTGGAAGAGAGAGCAGTCTCCGCGTCGCCTCGGTTAAGGAAATCCGATTCCTTAGCCCCCCCATAGCCACTTCGGGTGAGACCTCGAGCTGCTGCGCAACTCATTGCCGAGAGGGCCAGTGCGCCAAGGGGTTTTGTTGCTGCGCTTCATTAAAACCCGGGTCTGTCCAAAAAGCAGCCAACAAATGGTTCCGTTGCCTTGCGATTTATTACTGTGAGACTTGATATTTCGGTGACGCGCGAGATTGATGCGAAACCTAGAGAAAGAAGGAGCCAACAAATGGTTCCTTTGCCGCGTGAATGAGACTTGCTATTTTTGCGACGTAGAAGATTGTTGCTGAAGCCAACAAATGGTTCCGTTGAGTCAACAAATGGTTCCGTTGCTTTGAACCCTGTTGTTGAGCCAACAAATGGTTCTGTTGCCTTGAGACTTGCTCAGCTAACAAATGTGTTACTGGAATCCTGCAGCTACAGAAATTCAGGACTGGTTCGATTTAAAGGCTAAAGAGTTCGCTGAACAAGAAAATAGAAGCTCTAGGCTCCAGACAGAAGACTGGTTGCAGAAGTATATCTATACTGACCTTCATGAAATTTTCTTTGTCACATTTGCACTTGAGTTACATGCTTGGATAGCCAAGTTAGCAGATACTAGACCCACTATGCATATTGATCGACCAATCGCTTGGAACCCTGAGCTAGTCAGTATTTTGAAGCGGGTAGATAATTCTGTGTCCCGCGCAGTAGACTTTTGGTTGAATAGTCTGCTGGAAGGTTTCATCACTGAGTTTGCAGTGGATACAAGAAATAATTTCAGTGAAGCTGAGAGGAGTTTCTTTCAAGCACATAGAGGTAAGTTCTTAAATTCTTTGAACTTATGGATTAAAATGCTTCTGTATGAAAAAGCAAAACTATGTATAGCTTCAGATGAATAGCATAGACAAGTAATGTCCGTAGACTCTGATAGTGACCCTAAAGTTATTGGTTGCACTCGTAGTGGAAAACGGTATAAAGTAGGCCTTGACCAACATTCTTTTGAGTCGAGCCCAGAAGACAGCCAAGTTCCTAGAGCAAGCCATCTAGAGAGACAAGGGAGCGCTCATATCCCTTATCACCCTTTTACACCGCAAAAGCCAGACAAAGCTCAGTATAATCCCACAGTAACACCTTCTAGTAGCCCACACGGTACTTCTAGTACCTCTGTGCCACCTTTGTTCAACCAGCCCAAAAGAACTGCTACAGCACCTCCACCTCAACCTAGCGCAAGAAAGATGGGTGATGACATGAAACTACCAACTTTTAGAGGAACAGGGATAGAAGACCCTGAGCAACACTGGTTCCTATGTGAAGCCATTTGGACAATTAAGCAAATTAATGATGATGCTGTTAAACTGGTTCAGTTAGCAACCACACTAAGAGAAAGAGCCTTAACTTGGTTCATGAAATACTCAGCAGCACAGAATAGAACGCTTGCTGATGTAAGAAATGCAATGATTAGAGAATTCAAGAAACCTAAATCAGAATCACAGTGTATAACAGAGCTCAAAGACATCAAGCAGTTACCTACAGAGTCAGTATGGGACTTTGACCAAAAGTTCAAAGCCCTGATAGATCAAGTAAGCTTTGAGTTTGCACCACAACAGCATAAGGAATGGTTCATTGCTGCGATGCTTCCACACATTAGACTTCCTCTTATGCAACAGAATCTCACTACTCAGGAACAAGCTCTAGAGATGGCTATGAAACTAGAAGCTTCACCACTTGCTGGAACAAGCAACGAGGTTGCGCAGTTGCAGAACCAATTAGCAAACTTAACCTTGCAAGTGCACGATATTAAAAAAGGCAAGGATGTTAAGGAAGAGATATGGTGTACAAAATGTAAAGCACAAGGTCATTCAAAGGACCATTGTCCCGTTTTCATAGAGTATATTGCAACTGGAGCACCTAACCCTTTACCACAGCCACAGGGGCCTTGGTGTGAAATCTGTAGAACTAGAGGTCACAGACCATAAGAATGTCACTTACTTCAGAAATATGTACAAACTCCAAAGAATCTATATTGTAATTTCTGTAAATCGGTAGGCCATGATGAGAACAATTGCAGAGCATATGACCTTATGATGGAAAGGAAACACGATGTCTATAGAGTACAATCAGAAGCACAAGGACCCGTAGCAGGTCCACAGTATGACCAAACTCGCGACGGCCGAACAGGAAATAATAGGGGCCGCGGACGTGCAACAAATTTTGGCCGCGGAAGAGGCCAGATCACTTGTTATAATTGTGGAGCGCAAGGTCATTTTGCAAGAGATTTCCAAAACCCTACAACCCTTTGCAGATACTGTAAATCTTATGATCATATCATTGAAGAATGCCCTCAGTTGATGGCTAAGATGCAAGCAAAGACGCCACAGGTTAACTAGAATATTCAATTGATTGGAGCTGAAAAAAGGGAACCAGACCCTACAGTTAATATCGTGACGCGCAGTGGAACAACCACTGGTGCGCCAGAGTCGGGAACTGGAAAGCAAGCGACGCAATGGGTGCGCCGCGCTAATATTAAACCAGCCCCACTTAATCTGCAGAAGCAAAAAGAAGCATTCAAGCAATCCCAAGAGTATTTCTCAGATCCGAGAGCTTCAAGTTCTATCGCAACTCCGCATAAGGATACTAGATCGCAAGTGCTAAGACAGGACAACCTGGTACAAGAACAGGCCACTACATCCGGAAGGCTCGATGAAGAAGATGCACTAGGTACTGTCCATCATTTTCTAAGGAACTGCTTAAAGTTGTTGCGCAATGAAAAAGCAACTATGGAACTTCAACACCTATTGGATAAATGTCAACAATCTGCTTCGACGAACACACCGCAGCGTGCTGTTCACCAGATTGGGAGTCACACTAGAACTGGAAAAGAGATGAGGCTCACAGCACAGATTGGAGCATTTGAGATGGACGAAGTCATTTTAGATTTGGGCTCAGAAGTTAATGTTCTCACAATGCAGACATGGGAACAGATGGGAAGCCCTCAACTTACAAGATCCCCCATCCAGCTAAGACTCGCGAATCAGCAACGAGTCTCTCCATTTGGCAGATTACCCAATGTACCTATTGATATCGAGGGAGTAAGAAGTTCTGCAGACTTTGAAGTAATCAAAATTCTGGATGATAGTAGACCTTACCCAGCACTTTTAGGTATAGACTAGGCATTTGATAATTTGGCTGTCATTAATTTGAAGAAAAGACAGATGACCTTCGAGGACGACCAGATTAGGGTCATTGCACCGCTTGATCCTATTCAAGGACCAAGGTATATAGAACCCATTCGGGCAGAAGAAGAAGCGCGCCACATGGAAAGTTTGTATCAGATGACTGCTAGTCAGAGTGACTATGTCAATCCCACAGCAGATGGCCATATCAGCTGGCGATGCGATAGCTCGTGCACATCAGACTCAGATGCAGGATTGGAAAACTGGCAGAATCGCTTACATGAGGTTTCTACAAGACGTTGCGCCATGATGACTAAATCCATTCGATGGATTGGCACAGAATTGACTGACACTCCAAACTTTGATGGGTTAACTGAAGTAAGCGAATTCATACATGCATATGAACAACACATTCCAGAACAGCAGCGCATATAGGCATTAGATGTATCACTACGCGCTACACCCGCAAGATGGTGGGGTGCGCATAAAGAGAATATTTACACATGGCAAGACTGTCGCAGATTGATACTGCGCAGATTCCAGGACACTACAGCAGAAGTGTCGCGCAAATATGAGGGACAGAGTGACCCCAGGTCACACATTGAAGCATGCATTCAGCAATGGTCGGATATTCCGGAAGATGAGTGGGTTCACCTATTCATCCACACATTGGACACAGTTCCAAGGAACTGGTATACTGAAACAGAATTGCGCAGAGGCACTATCAGTTGGCCTCTTATGATAGAAAGTTTTCAACTTACCTTCAGCTTTGAGTCAGAGCATCCAAGTATTGATCAGGCTCTGAAGTGTATTAAAAAGAAGGTATTTGAACCATGTCTATTACCAGAATATTCCCAACCGGATTGGGCTGTTCAGATAGAACATGCCCTGGAATGCTATAATTTCACCGCTGGAGAAGAGGAGGATGATCCTCGCAACATCAATATCCCAGAATCAGAAGGGACACGCAATGTTGAAGGTCCTCAGCTTGATATCCCTGCCATTACAGAACACGTCAAGCTCAAAAAGATTAACATTGGTACAGAAGCCGAACCCAAGTTTGCTTCTATCGGAGACTATTGGGATCATGAAACTGTTGGGCATATTTCAGATTTATTACGTGACTACCAGGATATCTTTCCTACCAAGTTCACAGAAATGAAAGGCATCCTAGGAGACTTAGGAGTGATGCGCATACCTCTGAAACCAGATGCCAAGCCAGTAAAGCAGCGCCCATACAGGTTGAACCCACGCTATAAAGAAAAAGTCAAAGAAGAAATTGACAAGATGCTTGCAGCAGGTATTATTGAGCCAGTAGAAGAAAGTGATTGGATTAGCCCTATGGTCGTACAAGAGAAGAAGACAAAAGGTGAAATAAGAATTTGCGTGGACTTGCGCAAACTCAATGACGCATCAGCGCATGATCCATTTCCTACGCCCTTTACAGATGAAGTGCTTGATAATGTTGGAGGACAAGAGGCTTACTCCTTCACTGATGGATTTTCGAGATACCATCAGATCGGAATCCATCCAGACGACCGCCATAAGACTACTTTTGTGACTGAATGGGGATCATTCCAGTATACGGTAATGCCCTTTGGTCTTAAAAACGCTCCTGCTATCTTCTCTAGAGTCGTTGTTGCTGTTTTTAAAGAATTCATCCATAAGTTTTTAGAAGTCTATTTTGATGATTGGACTGTGTTTGGTTTACTAAAGAACCATATGGGAAACCTGCGAATGATGTTAGAAAAATGTAGACAACATCAGATTTCCCTTAACTTGAAAAAATGTATCTTCTGTACTCCTTTTGGTATTTTGTTGGGTCATATTGTATGCAGACAAGGACTCCTGATGGACCCTGCAAAGGTTGCCATCATTGCTAATTTACCTGCGCCCAACTCAGTCAAACAATTGCGCACTACATTGGGACATACAGGATACTATAGAAAATTTATCAAAGGTTATGCAAAGATCACAGCACCTATGGAAAGATTGCGGAAAAAGGATTCGAAATTCCAATGGACAGAAGAATGCCAACAGAGCTTGGACACACTTAAAGACAAGATGATCAGTGCGCCAATTCTAGTTTTCCCAGACTGGAATAAACCCTTTCATGTTCATGTCGATGCTTCTTCCATAGCATTGGGGGTCGTACTTACACAACCAGGAGAAGGAGGTATCGATCACACCATTGCTTACTCTAGCCGGAAGCTGTCCACAGCCGAGAAGAACTACACTACTACAGAGAGAGAAGGACTAGCTATGGTGTACGCCCTACAGAAGTTCAGACACTACTTACTAGGCGCACATTTTAAAATGTATACTGACCATTCTGCTTTGAAATACTTGGTCAATAAGCCAGTGTAGATTGAATGCAGGACTTGACCACTTATCTAGGATCGAGTCAGGAGAAGAACCTACAAATCTGGAGGACAATCTGCCTGATGCACAGCTATTTTTTGTTCAAGCAGCAGATGAATATTATTCTGATATCCTTGAGTTTCTCACTACCGGACAAGCGCCAGTTGAGTTTACAATCCAGCAGAAGAAACAACTTGTCGTCAAAGCCGCAGACTTCACTTTGATAGCAGGCCAGCTTTACAAGTTGGGCCCCGATGAAGTCTTGCGCAGATGTATTCTACCGCATGAAAAGAACTCTATCATCGCAGAAGCGCACTCAGGCACCGCAGGAGGCCATTTCGCAGGAAAGCCGACTGCTCAGAAGATCTTAGCCGCAGGTCTTTGGTGGCCGACATTGCATAAGGATACTAAGGAATTCTGTAAATGTTGCGATGTGTGCCAGCGAACAGGAAAACCTTCAAGAAGAGATGAGATGCCGCTAAGACCTCAGATAACACTGCGTGCTTTTGATAAATGGGCCATTGATTTTGTAGGTCCTATCAACCCACCAGGAAAGAGAACCGGCACAAGATACGTCATTACAGCTACTGAATACCTCACCAGATGGGCTGAGGCTAAGCCAGTGAAGAACTGCGACGCTGCCACTGCCGCGCAGTTCATTTTTGAGAATATTATCACTAGATTCGGATGTCCACTGATTCTAATGAGTGATCAGGGTACACATTTCCTCAATGAGACTATAGAAGCCCTTACTGAAGAATTCTAAATTAGTCACCATAAGAGTACACCATACCACCCTCAAGCTAATGGTACGGTGGAGGCATTCAATAAAATTCTTGAGAATGCCCTGACGAAGATCTGTAATCAACAAAGAGATGATTGGGACCTTAGAGTCACAGCTGTATTATGGGATTACAGAACTACATGCAAGAAATTAACAAGCCACACACCTTTCAGTTTGGTGTATGGACAAGAAGCAGTTATGCCTATGGAATACATTATTCCCAGTCTCAGAATTGCGCAAATTACAGAAATGGCAGATACGGATACTATGAGTGGAAGACTTTCACAATTACTTGCCTTAGAGGAAGACAGACTTTTAGCCGGATTCCATCAACAGGTACAGAAGGCAAGACAGAAAGCTTGGCATGACAGGCACATTAAGAATAAACACTTTGCAGAAGGAGACTTGGTACTCCTCTATGATAGTAAATTCATCAATTTTCCAGGCAAGTTTCGTGTACACTGGTTAGGCCCTTTTCAGGTAATAAAAATAACAGAAGGAGGAGCAGTTCAGCTTGCGAAGCTGAATGGAGAAGTACTGCCTACAAAGATCAACGGGAGTCGGCTTAAGCTTTACCGCGACGGCCACTCCGCCCTGTCGACTTAGATAGCTGCTCAAAGAAATGCAAATGTCCAGTGTAGTTGAAAGAGGCATCGCATTATCAGTCTATACGGAAGTCGCGAGACCCTCAGTCTCTGGCTTCCCGCGCAGTTCCTTGAAACATCCGCGCATGTCTATAAAGTTTGGTTGGAGCGAACCTAATTGCGCTCTTGCGAAGTTTTCCGGATGGTCAAACCATCGCTCTTGCGAAGTTCCCTGTGTCAATTTGCCGCTTGAAGAGTTCTCGACGTGGACCCCTACAGGCACGGTTACCTAAGTTGAAATGACCCGCCGAAAAATTTGAATTACAACAGTTATGTAGCCGCGTCTGAGAATAAATGAAGGATAAGCCCGCCATTTAAGAGTAGCCGCTCTGACAGATTCGGCTTGATCTCCGTAAGATTTGCATTTAACTCATGTGCCGAAAGCTTTAGCTTCTCCCGGAAGGCTGTCAGAGCCCGTCCATCACAATAAATGCACCGCAGAGGCGAGGGGGATAGAAGGGTTGTCAATTCATGCAGAGCCGCCTACAGCTAGTAGCCCCACTTGCCCGCATTTACTATCACCTTTGGCTATAAATACCCCACACTTGTATATTTTCGGGTTACTTTCCTCGAGTTGCCTAGTCTTATTTGAGAATCTAAGCTATTGTTTCAGAGCCGAGTTGTGTAGACTGCTTCCTTTGTTGTCAGCGTTCATATCCCACGTTGTTCCGCCGCTTTGTTCAAAGTTCTTGTTACCTATACCCATTCACGATGGAGAACCTGTCGACTGAAGAACTTGTTCGTCAATTCCTACGCCGAGGCCTAGATTTCGGCATGACTACTCCCGTGACGGCTTCGACTTATGTACACCCTGGTTATCCTGAGTCCAGACAATCTCCGGGCACAAGAGCGTCTCAGCCACAGCCAGAAGAGCCCGTTCCAGAGCCGTTGGCCACTATGGTGAATTATATTCCGCCGCGTCCAGACGATGCACCAGAGGTGCATATTCCGAAGAATGCAAAGTATCCACTTCCGTTACCGCCACTACCGGCTGGCGTGCGAATAGAAGGGTCCTTGCTCGGACACCTTCCACTGGTCAAGTTCTCTTATTTCAACCTGGGAGACTATAAAACATATCCTCAGTTCGCGCTAGACCGATATCTGACGGTAGTGCATAATCCCACCAGAAAGGTTGACGAATTCATCCCGAAGGGATTTGCCGCAAATCTTGAGCGCCCTGGACTCCTGAACCTGTTAAAGCTACCGCATTTCGGACGTAGCAATGAAGTGAACGCAGTTGTTAAGACACTGCTATCCTGCGTTCATGGAGGTTACCTTTGGCTGGGGAGGCCAATCGATTTAAATGTCGATTTGATTTATCGTATTACCGGCCTATCTAAGGTTGGTAAGGATCCCAATATCCATTTTGTGGGAAAGGACAAGGATAGAAAATTGGCTGCACGGCTGGTGCAGAAATACAACCTTACAAGGGGAGGTCGGGCTTATGACCTCACTACAATAGAAGACGAAGCGCTTAGATTTACAGGAAGTCTGCTCGCAGGCAGACTTCTCACAAAGTGCAGACCGAAGGAAGTTACTGGAGCTGTCGTGGAACTTGCCATCGCAGCTGCGGAGGGAGAACAGTACAACTGGTCCCTCTTCCTCCTCAATTCTTTCTTGGAAGACTGCCGGAACGTCCAAGATAACCCCGGTCAGTTGTTCCATTTTTCTTGGCTTTTGATTTTATGTGCTCTTGTCGGGTGGAAGGAGCCCCCGAACACTCAGTTCCTCCCGCGCCGCGCAGGAGAACCTGCTGGAATCCGCTATGTTAACCTTTGGGAGTCTGCTAATCCCGCAAAGTGCAAGATGAACCGCGCTGTATTCGGTGAATACTACTATCTCCTCAGAGATACCATTCAGGAAATGCCAAGGCTGAGTGAGGAGACAGCGAACAGGTATGACGGAAAGTTGGCCTTTACTGCCGACTTACATCAACTTTACCTCCGTCCCTGCGGCATTCAAGAGGAATGGGCCGTAGGCCTTTACAGGATGACCACCGAAGATATCGAAGAAACTATCAAGTCTTGGTTGGACGAATGGAGAGAAGCCGTCGACATCGCATTCGCGATGC
This sequence comes from Larix kaempferi, assembly GCA_027924585.1. Lineage (NCBI taxonomy): Eukaryota > Viridiplantae > Streptophyta > Pinopsida > Pinales > Pinaceae > Larix > Larix kaempferi. Next base: position 4,871,409 of record BSBM01000504.1, read on the forward strand.
CACTCGCCGCTGCGCAAGAGAAGGATAAGGGCAAGGAAGCCCCCGAGCAAAGAAGTGATGAAGGCTCGACAGAACCAGCCACCAAGAAACAAAAGGTGTCGCATCCCTCTGAGGCCATTCCCTCGGGGATCGACCAGTATTTGAAAGAGCAATTTCGCGAGCTGCGGAACACGCACGCTCACATCAGAAGTGCTCTAGACCTGCAGTTTGTGGAAATAAAAGGTCTCACAGGAAGGATTGCGCAGACCCATGCGCCAGCATCTACTTCGCAGGCGCCACAAGTAATTCCAAGTACCGAGCGAGTTGAAGAACTCATAGAAAGGCATATTGTCGTGCATATTCCGCCTACCAGCATGACACTTCCAGATCCGCTAGCTGCACTACAGGTAAGCGCAGTTGGGCCCGTCGAAATAAATTTGTCTTTAATTCCTATAGAGACTCTACAGCTAGTGCATGAGAAAGTTTCTCTTGAGTTGAGAGCTAGAGAGCTCTCTACATTCCAGGCAAACCAACGACTGCAATCGCAGGAGATAGAGCTGAAGGCAAGCCATAAGAATGTCTCCGAGAAGCTCGCACTTTACGAGGCGCAAGACATTGGCATAAGAAACGCAGTGGATGAGATTTCCCAGGAATTGCCGGCTTGCGAGATTCAGCCAGACCTCCCTCTGGTTGAAAAAGTTCAAATTATTGGAGGAAGGGTGAAAACCCTGGAGCACGAAATAGTTGCTATGGCTGAGGGCCATAGAACCCAAATCGCCGAGCTAGAAGCTCGTGTTGCCGCGCAGTTTACAGATGATGCGCAGGAACAATTTGAAGCGCTGAGCAGAGCTTCCACACAAATGAAAGACAGAATACAGGAAGCCGAGAACCTGATGAGCCAAGCTACGGAAGCTTGGACGGAGCTTGAGAAGCTCCCTTTTAAAGTTGGCCTTTTGGAGCAGGTGCAAGCCGCAGAACAGTCCCTGACTGATCTGACTGAAGAAGCTAAGGCCTTAGCAGGCTTAGCAAAAATGAAGAAAATGAGTGAAGTGCGCAGAATGCAACAGCAACTGCACAAGCTCAGAACTGAAGATGAGAAGCTCACCAACAGCATTCAGCCATTTATGGATGAGTATGCTGACATCGTTGCCCAAGTCGAGGTAAAAATCAAAGAAATTGCTGAATCTCAAGAGGTGATTGATGCCATAACTAAAGAAGAAGTCACTGCAGAAACGGTGCAGACAGCTGTGGAGTGTGTCGATGAATTGGACTCCGCTATTGCGTAGTGGAAGAAAACATTCGCGGAGACCCAAGCAAAAGCAGATGTGCAAGTAAAGCGACCACACGCTAGTGCGAGTGGCTCGAGGGCGAGCCACAAGTAAGTGTTAGGGGCCTGTTGGAGCCAAGGCCGCAGCTATGGTAAAAGCTGCGAATTTTGAGGAAAAAGCACAAGTATGGAAGAGAAAGTGCTAAGTTTTGAATAAGCGCCAATTTTGGAACAGAAGCAGACGGTGTGCAGTACGGTGCCAGATGGATAATCTCAGCGCAGATTACGGACCGGAAATCGCGGAGCTCGCGCGCACGTCAGAAGAGAATGAAGGTAGCTGAGTGGAAAGCCCAGCTACCACAATCAATGAAGCAATGGAGTAGAGGGCTCAGCTACCCTCATTAAGGCTAAGTACAGAAGTTATGGTTGCTCGGATCAAGGAAGAGCAACGGACCAAAGCATTGAAGGCGAAGGACAAGGAGCCCATACCCGGAAGTTGCGCCGGAATTCATGGAGCCTGCAGGAAGCGGCGACATGACTACAAGCGGCGCCTACAGTACACCTAGCCATGTGCGTGGTTAGGGTTTTTGGGGATTACTGTTGGGAAAGGCCCACAGTTTTGTAAAGGTGCGACCGCCATGGCCACCTATATATATGTATAATTGTGAAGGGTAGATGTTAGAGAGTCAGTGAGTCAGTTAGCTAAGCCTGTGAGTAAGCTAGCTAAGATAGTAGATACTAGATGTAAGAAGGATTGATCGAGTTGATCATCCTCTGTTACGATCTTGTGGACTGTTTTCTACCGTGTTGCTAGAAAACAGGAGTTAGAGCTGGTTAGCAGTGAAGCTAATCCTTGAGTTGCAGACAGTCGGAGTCGACGTCTGAACTATTGTAATCTCTGGAGAGGAAGAGACTAGATCGAGAGAAGGGCTCCCAGCTGTGTGCGTGGAGTTTCCTGGAAAGATCTAAGGCTGCAGCTGTGTGCGCAGCATATTGTATGAATCTATCATTTTCTGGTTAATATAAGATACTTCCGTGGACGTGGATTTCCTCGTGGAGGTGGACTTCGTATTTCTCGTTGTTGTGATGTTGTGATTAAAGTGATTGCCTGTTTTAGTTTCTTACAGTGTATACAGGAGTACTGCATTATCTTTATGAATGTGTTGAGTAAGTTCTTGGAGCTTCCTTGAGGATTATAATCGTTAAGGATCGAAGGAATCGGTAAGATGATGTCGCCGCAGCGATAGGAGAACGTGTTGCTGCGACGGGCGCGCTAGCGAAGCGACGCTTAGAATATCGGCGCAGAGGATAATTGGTCCTAGCGCAGGAGTGGAAATACCGCGCAGCTAGGCTGCTGAGCAGGAGCTTGAGCGCTGCTGCGCTAACGAGTCTGAAGAGGGGTCAGACACTCAACCTAGAGGAATCGTCAGTGGAAGAGAGAGCAGTCTCCGCGTCGCCTCGGTTAAGGAAATCTGATTCCTTAGCCCCCCCATAGCCACTTCGGGTGAGACCTCGAGCTGTTGCGCAGCTCGTTGCCGAGAGGGCCAGTGCGCCAAGGGGTTTTGTTGCTGCGCTTCATTAAAACCCGAGTCTGTCCAAAAAGCAGCCAACAGATCCTAATGGAACCTACATGATCCTATTGGCATATGACTGCCCCTAAGGGAAACTAAATGACCCTAATGACATTTGGGTGTCCCTAATGACATCTGAGTGACAGTAACACCATGACGATGATGATGTTGATGCATGGTGACAATGACCATGGAATTGATGATGACTTAATTATAAGATTATAATGATTACAATGAGCTTGACGGCGGCGATGACGACGAAGATGATGATGATGTCAATTACTAATTAAGATGCATCCATAGTGCTTAGAATGTGCTAATGGTGCATGCATTCCCACTCAAAGGCGAAAGATTATGAAAATTATTTCGATGTTTGTGATGATGACAATGATGTTAACAATGATGATGACGACAACGATGAGGATGCGCATAATTTGTAATTAAGACCCATCATAATCAAATGCCATTAAAGCTCCTATACAAAATTCAGGTAAGGTAGTAGGGTACCTTTTTCATCATCATAATGATTATGACAATGACGATGATGATACATGATGATGACAATGACGATAATGCTGATGTATATGACGTTGATGATGATGGCAAGGATGATGATGTTGACTATGTTGTTGATGACAATGATGACAATAAGGATCATGCATGCTATAGCACTATTTGACCCCGAGTGATGCTAATGGAACCTAAATGACCTTAATGGCGTCTTAGTGACCCTAGTGGCACCTAAATGACCCTAATGGAATTCGAGTGTCCCTAAGGACTTCTGAGTGACCCTAACAACATTTGAATAACGCTAAAGACATTATGGTGCTGACAATGATGGATGATGACAATGACGATGATGTTGATGATGATTTGATTATAAGATGATATAGATTACAGTGATCACAACAATGATGACAAGTACTAATCAAGACCCATCCATAGTGCTATGAATGTGCTAATGGTGCTTTCATTCCGACTTAGAGGCAAAATATCATTTACCGAATTCATGTAATTAGGGATTTGGATGCCTTTCTCATCATCACAATGATGATGATGGAAATGCCGACGACAATGACTATAATTATATGTGATGACTTGTTTTTCTTTGTGTATTTAATTTTTATGTATTTTCAAATATTTGAGTTTTTTGATGCACTGAGACTTTGTATTTTCCTAATGCAGATGTTGTACCCACGAGGCCACCCAAATCATCTCCCCTTCTGAGGTGGGAAGAGAATAGAGCGATGATGGCTTGAGACCATGAGGTGGATGAGGAGTTGGGGGAGATAGGGGAGAACCTGGAGAGGCTCACCGCCGATATTCCAGACATTTCCATGGATGAGATGCCACGTCATTATCAACGCCACACTATAAGGGGTCTCCAGTCGTATTGGACGACTGCTCCAGCAAGTAGCTCAAACGATCATGTGTTACCAAGAGCATTGTCCTTATTTTCTATTATCTGCATGTGGTTATATCTGAAGGCTTGTGAGCTTCAGGTTTTGTCCCATGACATTTTGTAAAACCATTTTTGGCACACTTAATATAACAACAACTTATATCAGCTTTAATATATGACGTGGTTATGTATGTACATGGATCTTTTGGACTACTTGTTTTATATATGGATTATTTACATGGTGTTGTTGTTATTTACACACTCTTTAATGGAATATCTACGAATGTGCAATATACCAATTTAGAATGAAATTGGTGTTGATGTATATGTAACTTCGAAATGTATTTCATCTATATATTATTGTATTCCTATAGAGATGTATTATTCCTCTATATGGAAGTGTCGTCATTTGTATTGACAAGTGTCGCAAGTGGTGTAACTTGTTGATGGGTTATTAGACCACCTAGTAGAGGGGTCAACCCGATATAATGTAACCTGGGGTTATTAGGCTGAGTAAGACAAGTCGGCCCCATAGGTTTATTAGGCTGCTCAGAACAAGTATAAATAGAGAGCAGGATCTCTCTATTTGATCATCTCATTATTCACTTTTACATCACTCAGAAAGTGGCGCACTAGTTGAGGAGGAGGAGGAGCTGCTAGTAGAAGACTATCTCTTGTACTTTGGTTGTATCATTGCTCTCTCTATCTCTAAGGAAGTTGTGGGGTTTTTCACCTTTATGGTTTTCCCTAGTGAAACTCTGTGTGTCTTTTGTCTCATGTGATTGCTTGGTGTGATTGATATGCATTGTTATACTTGATATGTTGTACATGTTATTCTCCTAGTAAAGATCCTAGAGTATATTGAATTAATGCTAAAAAATTAACATGGTATCAGAGCTAGCCTGAGAAGAAGACATTGTGCAGTGGCGGAAACTAGGGTTTCTTGTTTATTGGGTTTCTCTCCACCGATTGTGGAAAAGCAGTAAGGTAAATTGACTCTAATCATCAAGGAGAATCTATCTGTCCAATCAGAATTCAATTCTGAGCACTTTCAGTTTTGGCCCTAAAAATTAGGGTTTCCTCAAAAATAGAAATTTTTGAAATCTAAAGACATAGCTGGAAGCTCCTTGGAAAACTCGAAGTGTAGAGCTTTGGATCGAGATTTTTGGTTGGGTAAAGCTCCAGGAAACTCAAACCCTAATTCAGGGTCCTCCCTAGTGAATCCGAGAGACTAAAAAGCATTTCTGAAGGGTGAATCTTTGTATTTTTCAAATTCTGAATATACCAGGATGATCAGCTCATCTAGGCGCATCTTTCTATCCTTTCAGAATTTTGAAATTCACATTTTGAATTCTTAGGGTTTCTCTAACAAACCCTAATCTGAGACCAGATCTAGTTTTCAGCAAATCAAGTGGTAAGACCTATATCTTTTCTATTTTCATTTGAAGTACTCTTTAAAGATGTCTCACCACACCAATCTTGAAGATAAGCTTGAAGGGGCTGATAACTTCCGAGCATGGAAGTATAGGATTGGGTTAATCCTAGAAGAAAATGAGTTGGACTCTTACATAAGCTCTGAGGTCCCTGTCGCAGAGGGAGAAGAGGCTAAAGCCCTCCACAAGAAGAACTTGGTCAAGGCAAAGAGGATAATCGCTGATTCTATCAAGGACCATCTCATCCCACATGTGTCATCTCTAAAGACACCCAAAGAGATGTTTGATTCCCTGACCAAGCTATTTGAAGGGAAGAACATAAATCGAAAGATGACCCTGCGGAACCAATTGAAAGGGGTAAAGCTTCAGAATGGAGAAACCATTCAATCTTATTTTTCTAAGGTCTCCCAGATCAAGGAACAACTCGAAGCTGTGGATGAAATTGTGGACAATGGTGAAGTTGTCATGACCACACTGAATGGCCTACCTAGGTCATGGGATTCATTTATCCAAGGAATCTGTGCAAGAAAGAAGTTGGTATCCTTCAGTAGACTGTGGGAGGAATGCTCACAAGAAGAAGCAAGGCTTGTGGCAGGAGAAGAAAAGATGGGGAATGAAGATCAAACTCTCACAGCACACACCAAGAAAGGCAAGTTCAAGAGGGAGCCATCCCGTCACAAGAAGAAATCTCTCGCCCATTCCACAAAGAAAAGAAAGATCTGAGGTGCTTCAATTATAATGAGAAAGGACACTTTGCCTCAGAATGTCCCAAGAAAAGAAAAGAAGATACCAACAACTTCAACAAGAAGAAGAACAACAACAAAAGAAGATATCATGCTCATGCTGTTGAGGATGAACCTCCCAGGAAGAAAGCTAGAGCAGAAAATGATGACTCATCTAGTGAAGATGAATATGTTCTTGTTAAATTTTCAGAATTTACTTCAATCTGATCTAGGATCTTAACTGAGAGAACAACATGTACAGCAAATCTACAGCATATCAATCATGGAGACAATAATGCAAGCACACAAGAGACACAAAGATTTACTTGGGGAAAACCATAAAGGTGAAAAACCCCAATAACTTCCTCAGAGATAGATAGAGCAATGATACAACCCAACCATAAGAGATAGACATATCCTAGCAGCAGATCCTCCTCCTCCATAAGTGCGCCACTCCTCCTTGAGTGCATGAGTGAGAAGTGAGTGATCAAATAGAGTGCCTCCCGCACTCTATTTATACTTGACTTGACTTGCCTTTTACATAAATCATGTAGGCTCGAACTTAACCACATAACATAATGCTGACTCGGCCGACCCCCAATAGGGTGGTCTAATAACCCTTTGACCCACATGGCCGACTCCCAATAGGGTGGTCTAATAACCCTTTGACCCACATGACTTATACAGGGCCGACCCCAACAAGGTGGTCTAATAACCCATCAAGTATAAGTTACGACATTTACAATATAAATGACGACAGTTCCGTATAGAGGAATAATACCATCTCTATAGGAGTACATACAACATACATATATGAAATACATTCCGAAGTTACATATACATCAACACTTCCTCTTAACTAGGAAGGTATTTCTTAGCACAGGTCTTCTAGCACAAGTGATCTTCTCTGGATCATCGCCACTGCTGCTGCTATCTCAATCAATCTCTGAATCTACTCGTCATAGGAAGTTCTACAGAGCCAGTCCTTTTTCATACTGGATGTAGGCCCGCCACCTGCAGGTCTTCGTCATCACTGGCCATACTGTGGAATCCTCAGGACTTATTACGTGCGTCACAAAACCTGGCTGCAGCATCCCAGGCTATTACGAGCACACAGCTCTACCTGTAGGATCTCCCAGGAGCACATTACATGTGACCCATCACAAAACCTGGCTGAAGCATCCCAGGCTGTTACGAGCACACGGCTCTACCTGTCGGATCTCCCAGGAGCACATTACATGTGATCTCACCACAAAACCTGGCTGAAGCATCCCAGGCTGTTACGAGCACACATCTCTGCCTGTCAGATCTCCCAGGAGCACATTACATGTGGTCCACCACAAAACCTGGCTGAAGCATCTGAGGCCTTTTTCATCCTATCTAGATCTCCGAGGAGCAAATTACATGTGGTCATGGCAAAACCTGGCTAAAGCATCTGAGGCCTTTTTAATCCTGTCCAGATCTCCCAGGAGCAAATTACATGCCATAGGACAAAACCTTGAAAGAGCATCTGCCAGATATCCCAGGGCAACAAATTACATGCCATAGGAAAAACCTCGAAAGACTATCTGCAGATCTCCTAGGGCACAAATTATATGTCCTCCCAAGCAAAACCTCGAAAGAGCATTTGCCAGATGTCCCAGGGCACCGAATTACATGCCATAGGCAAAACCTTGAAAGACCATCTGCAAATCTCCCAGGGCACAAATTACATGCTTACCTGCACAACCTGATCCACGGCCACAAAGTATCATCGGATACTCATCATACATCATCCTAATGTACACATGATCACCCTGATCATCATCACTGCAACATCCTACTGCATGTCATCTGGAGAAGCTCGTCATCCATGATCATCCTGATCATACAATGCATCCATCTGATGCACACCAAGTATCTATCTGATACATATCATCATACATAGTGTATCCACCTGATACATAGATACATGATCCACACAATGTATCCATCAACATACATGATCTACCTGATACATATCAATATACATAGTGTATCCACCTGATACATAGATACATGATCCACACAATGTATCCATCAACATACATGATCTACCTGATCATACCTGATACATATCAATATACATAGTGTATCCACCTGATACATAGATACATGATCCCCACAATGTATCCATCAACATACATGATCTACCTGATCATACCTGATACATATCAATATACATGATCTACCTGATCATACAATGTATCCACCTGATACATATACAGATACATGGTCCAAGCATCCAACATAATGCTTATACAAAATACATACACATGATCCAACCGTCATATCCAGCATCCAACATGATGCATACATACATATAAAAATGGTCCAACTGATCATATCCAAGCAGAAACCAGAAAATCATCCTGATGCTCGTCATCTAGCGCTTACATCCACGGCCATGTGAAGGATCCTCCTTCCAACATGCTTGGAATGGCTTCAGAAAATGTGTCCATCACTTCTTCCTCGAAGTGTCATCAATCTGAAGAACACCAAGCCTCTCCCTGAAGTACTCGAACTTCACCCTGGCTAGTGGCTTCGTCAGCACATCTGCAATCTGCTTGTCCGTCGCAATGTACAGGAGTTTCACAGCTCCTCTCTGCACCATATCCTTGATATAGTGATATTTGATCTCTATGTGTTTCGACCTGTCATGAAACACTGGGTTCTCGGAAAGCTTCACACAACTCTGGTTATCACAGAAGATACGAGTAGCATCCAACGGGAGATCAAATAACTCAGACAGTAGCTTCCGTAGCCATACTGCCTCACAACTAGCTGAACAGGCTGCAACATACTCTGCCTCAGCTGTACTCAGTGCTACGTAGGACTGCTTCTTGCTGAACCAAGAGATCACACTTGATCCCATACTGAAGCAGCACCCATATGTGCTCCTCCTATCTGCAGCACTGCCTGCCCAATCTGAATCAACATAACCCTGCAGGTTAAACTTTTGATTCGCTTCATACTTGAGCCCATAATCCACTGTACCCTTCAGGTACCTCAGAACATGCTTTACAGCAACCAGGTGAACACTCCTCGGATCTATCAAGAACTGACTCAATGTGTTCACAGCAAAGCAAATGTCTGGTCTCGTGTTCGTCAGGTACATCAAGGACCCAATCATCTGACGATACATAGAGACATCAACCGGCTCAGATGAAGCATCACATAGAAGCTTCAGATTCGATGCCATAGGTGTGGCCATGGACTTACATTCCATCAGCCCGAACCTCTTCAGGATCTCTACTGCATACTTCCCTTGTCCAAGGAATATTCCATCACTCTGCCACACCTCCATGCCAAAAACAAATAGTGCATCATCCCCAAGTTCCGCAACTCGAACTCGGCAGCAAGCTTCCGCTGTGTGTCGGCAATCAATCTATCCTCTCCTGATACAAACAGGTCATCCACATAGTAGTATCACTGGATTGCCTTCCTCAACCTTGTAGTAAAGGTTGGAACCCGCTTTACTCTTGGTAAAGACCAAACTGGATAGAAAGCTGCCTATCCTACCATACCAAGTTCTGCACATATATGATTTCCTATCATGTGTCTCAGAACCAAGTGGCTGCTCCACATACACTTTTATATTTCTCAATGCTGCCATCTGCAACATGCTTGATCTGATAGTTCCATTTGGAAGTCCAACAGACTTCCCTTCAGCTCTTGGGACCGCATCCCAAACATCGTTCTTCATGATCGACGGATCATGGCATGCTTCCCGTATCCTGGGAACTTCAATGTCTTCAATAGATAATTTTGTTGTTGAACAAATGTTGTAGTTCTTCTTTTGTAGGTGATGGCATACGATCTTTCCTACACAACAAGTTAAATTGCATGATTAGAAAACATCTCATAGTTTTTCAGAACAAATTCTTACACATAAAGAAATATGTCATACAGTCATGCAATTAACTTAGCCAATGCTTCAATACAACATTTATCCATATCCCGTAACTTTCTAGATGCCTTCCAATCTCTACCAGAACATTGTTAAGAGTGTGCACAACTCCCAACATGTCAGCAAAGAGGTTTCATTCTAGATAAGTAGCAATGGAATGTTGTACAGTGCCATATGCCACTTACCCATGCATATTAGTAGTATACTGTCCATCAATGCAATTATTCTAATATGCATAATACACAACCTCATTCTAGGAACATCAGTATATACATTATTGAACAGTATTATTTAAGAAATGACAATTCAAATACTTATCTTTGTTTGTTCGTTGGGTGGACTCCCTCTGAGTCTTCGCTTCCTTGCAGGAGTTATTGGATTCCTAATCTGAAGTAGCTTCTTCTACACCTTTTTGTTGTGGAATGAAGAGAGATGGTCAACTCCCTCTGAATATCTGCATCCTTGCAGAAACCACTGGAGTGTACTCCCTCTTGATCTTTGCTTCCTGGATTACTTGTCTTTGAACTTATATTCATTCTCGATCCCTCGAAAGTAGATCTTCTATGTGATCCATGACAATGGATGAATCCTTGTCTTCATGTCACCATGATCATATGTTCTTGAAGTAGAACATGATTTGTCTTTCTTGGTGTACCTTTTATGTTAGCAGACAACATAAACCTCATACAACACCATAATGCATTAGTACAATCATAAGTGTCAACACCCTAACCAATGAATATCTTCTATCATGCATTCATAATTTTGTTAACGTGATACGACAAATCTAAAATCAAGATTGTACTAACCGTAATAACATGAAGACAAACATACCATAAACTTAATCATGAACAAATATCGAAACATACCTCGATGAGTCATACCTGTCTGTAAGGCCTTAGCCTCATTTCCCTCTGAAACAGGAACTTCTTCACTTATGCAGGTGACCAATCCATCTTATTCTAGGATTAACCCAATCCACTTGATTTGCAAGAACTGGAACTGGAGCTGGATTAGGGTTTTTCAGAGAAAGCCCAAAAATTCAAACTTTGAATTTCAAACTTTCGAAAGGATAGAAATATGCGCCTTGATGAGCTGATCACGCTGGTATGCTCAGAATTTGAAAACTGCAAAGTTTCACTCCTCAATTTTTCCTTTGAAACATCCGGATTCACTGGACGTGACCCCGAACTGGGGTTTGATGAAGCCCACTCTTCTGCCCCATCAAAAGGTTTGATCCAAAGCTCTAAGCTTCTATTTTTATGAGGAGCTTCCAGCCGTGGTCACAGATTTCAAAAATTCTCATTTTTGCAGAAGCCCTAATTTTCCACTTTTCTGATCAAAGTCCCGAACTAGGGTCTGATCAAGCCCGGCCTTCTGCCCAACCAAAAATTCTGATCTTGGTTTCTAAATTTTGATTTTGATGAGTTGCATCCAGCCGTGGTCTCCGATTACAAAAATTCCAACTTTCTCCGAAGCCCTAAATTCCGGAAGCCATGAATGAAGGTACTCAAAAATAATTCTGTTTTGACAGAAATATGTACCTGATTTTTTCTGGTGTACCTCCGAACTTTTCGATCCACGGGGTCTGAAAAAGTTTCCTGAGATAGCCCGACCTGTTATCTTTCCATCCTGACAGGTCTGACCTCAATTGGATTCTCTGAGAGAGAGTTATGCCAAGTGTCGCAACATGACCTGTTTATGGAATAATACAGGAGAGCGAACTTGTACGGCGTGCCACGTGTCACTGTTTCAACTTCGGACTCTGAAAAAAAATTCTGAGATAGCCCGACCTGTTATCTTTCCATCCTGATAGGTCTGACCTCAATTGGACTCTCTGAGAGAGAGAGTTATGCCAAGTGTCGCAACGTGACATGTTTATGGGATAATACAGGAGAGCGAACTTGTACGGAGTGCCACGTGTCATTGGTTCAACTTCGTCCTCTGAAAATTTTTCTTGAGATAGTATAGTCTGTGTACTACCTGTCACGTTTTACGAAATTTCATTTGGAGCTTCCTAGCCCAAGTTATGACCTTTTTCTCAAGGTCACCTGATTTTGACTCAGATCTGGAAGAGGCAGAAACCCTATATTGTACAGATCATAAATCACAAAGTACAACGAATCAGAGGTTGTCCTTTGGGCATAGGGTACATGGGGATTTAGTCTTCGACCTGTAAATATTTCAGATCCAAAAACTTCGCCAAAACGGATTTATAGCGAAAGTTCTACGATGACTGGTTTTTGCTATATCAAGCCCTAGCATCGTAAGTGCAACAACTGTCATACATGCCATATCATGCCTTCTTTCAGGATAGCTCTGATACCATGTTAAATTTTCAGAATTTACTTCAATCTGATCTAGGATCTTAACTGAGAGAACAACATGTACAGCAAATCTACAGCATATCAATCATGGAGACAATAATGCAAGCACACAAGAGACACAAAGATTTACTTGGGGAAAACCATAAAGGTGAAAAACCCCAATAACTTCCTCAGAGATAGATAAAGCAATGATACAACCCAACCATAATAGATAGACATATCCTAGCAGCAGATCCTCCTCCTCCATAAGTGCGCCACTCCTCCTTGAGTGCATGAGTGAGAAAAGAGTGATCAAATAGAGTGCCTCCCGCACTCTATTTATACTTGACTTGACTTGCCTTTTACATAAATCATGTAGGCTCGAACTTAACCACATAACATAATGCTGACTGGGCCGACCCCCAATAGGGTGGTCTAATAACCCTTTGACCCACATGGCCAACTCCCAATAGGGTGGTCTAATAACCCTTTGACCCACATGACTTATACAAGGCCGACCCCAACAAGGTGGTCTAATAACCCATCAAGTATAAGTTACGACATTTACAATATAAATGACGACAGTTCCGTATAGAGGAATAATACCATCTCTATAGGAGTACATACAACATACATATATTAAATACATTCCGAAGTTACATATACATCAACAGTTCTAATCTCAGCCCTCACAGGTACTATTTCTCATGGTTGCAATGATTGGTTAATTGATAGTGGGGCTTCTAAACACATGACTGGGTTTAAAGAATATTTTGTAAATTTATCTGAACATGAATCACCCCATAAGGTGAAACTTGGGGATGATTATCAATACCCTATCAAAGGAAGTGAGGAAGCCTCCTACAACTTAGACTCTGGAAATTCTTTGAAGATGAAAGATGTGTTATTTGTACCTGGGCTCAAGAAGAACCTACTCTCCATCTCTGCATTGGATGCAAAGGGCATGAGGGTTTCATTTGTAGATGGCCAAGTCCTAATGTGGCCAAAAGGTAAAACTATTGATGATGCAGTGGTGATTGGAGAGAAAGAGGGAGGATTGTACAAATTGAAGGGACAACCTGAACATGCCATGGTACATGAATCCATGGAGCCAAGTGAACGTTGGCATCGAAGGCTTGCACATGTGCACTACAGAGCACTACCAATTGCAAGCAAAGTTGTAGAAGGCCTTCCTGAAATCAAGTCAAAGCATGAAGGAGTTTGCAAAGGATGTGCAAAAGGAAAGAACATTAAGAAGGCATTTCCAAGCAGTGAAAGCAAAGCGAAAGGGATCTTGGAAATTATCCACTCCGATGTATGCTTTCCAATGTCATCCAGCTCTCTGAGTGGGTATGTATACTATGTCTCTTTCATTGATGATTTCTCTAGGAAGACTTGGGTTTACTTCTTGAAGAACAAAGATGAAGTATTTGATAAGTTCAAGGAATTCAAAGCCTTGATGGAGAATCAAACTGACAAGAAGATCAAGACATTCAGATCCGATAATGGCGGAGAATTCACTTCAGGTGATTTCAAGAAACTATGTAGTGATTCAGGGATTAAGAGGGAGTTGACTGCTCCCTACAATCCTCAACGGAATGGAGTTGCACAAAGAAAGAATAGAACAATCATGGAGGTAGCTCGGGAAATCTTGCATGACCAGGATCTGCCTATGCATCTATGGGCAGAAGCAGCTAGGATAGTTGTATATGTGCAGAATAGAACACCTCACAAGATATTGGAAAACAAGACACCAGAAGAAGTCTTCACTGGTAAGAAACCTGAGGTCAGCCATCTCAGGATATTTGGTTGTCCAGTATATACACATGTTCCAAAGGAAAAGAGGACAAAGCTAGATCCTTAAGGAAAGAAGGGTATCTTTGTGAGGTACAGTGAAAGCTCGAAGGCTTACATAATATACTTTCCAGGGTTCAAGAAGATTGATGTCAGTAGGGATGTGACATTTGATGAAGACTCAGCTTTCATCAAGTCAAGGAAGGCACCTGTTGAAGATCATGAAGAACCAAAGGAAACCAGATTTCAAGATACCACCATGACTGAAGCAAATCCAGAAGCAGATCGAGAAATTGAAGATTCACAAGAACCTGTAGATCCACCTCGTGAGAAGGACTCTCACAAGAGGAAACCTGCATGGGCTAGAGAGCTCATTCAAGATGCAAAAAGGTATGGCATTCCAGAAGATGAACACAGAGCAACGAAGAGAACTAGATCTCACACCAGTTATGTTGCCTTACTCTGTGACATTATGAACAAAGAACCTTCCAGTTATGAAGAAGCAACAGAAAAGAAAGAATGGAAGGATGCCATGGTCGAAGAGTATCAGTCGATCATGAAGAATGATGTTTGGGATGTAGTTCCAAGACCTGAAGGGAAGTAATTTGTGACTTCCAAGTGGATCTAAAAAATCAAGCATGCTGCAGATGGCAGTATAGAGAAATACAAAGCGAGATTTGTAGCTCGTGGCTTCTCTCAGAAAGAAGGGATTGATTACGAAGAAACTTTTGCTCTTGTAGCCAGGTACACTTCCATCAGATCAGTACTTGCTCTGGCTGCAATGATGAAATGGAAGATACACCAGATGGATGTCAAGACAACTTTCTTGAATGGTGTAGTTGAAGAGGAAGTGTATGTGGAGCAACCACTTGGTTTTGAGACACATGTCAGAGAGTCATATGTGTGCAAGTTGAAGAAAGACTTGTATGGCTTGAAGCAAGCTCCTAGGACTTGGTATGGTAGGATGGACAGCTTTCTATCCAGTTTGGGCTTTACCAAGAGTAAAGCAGATTCCAACCTTTACTACAAGGTTGAGGAAGGAAATCCAGTGATACTACTTCTGTATGTGGATGACCTGTTTGTTATAGGAGAAGATAGTTTGATTGCTGATACCAAGAGGAAGCTTGTTGCCTAGTTCGAGATGAAGGACTTGGGGATTATGTAATATTTTCTAGGCATGGAAGTGTGGCAGAGTGCAGATGGGATCTTCCTTGGACAAGGGAAGTATGCAGTAGAGATCCTGAAGAGGTTCGGGATGATGGACTGCAAGGCCATGGCCACACCTATGGCATCAAATCTGAAGCTTCTGTGTGATGCTTCATCTGAGCCGGTTGATGTCACTATGTATCATTAGATGATTGGGTCCTTGATGTACCTGACGAACATGAGACCAGATATTTGCTTTGCGGTGAACACATTGAGCCAGTTCCTGACAGATCCGAGGAGTGTTCACCTGGTTGCTGTAAAGCATATTCTGAGGTACCTGAAGGGTACGATTGATTATGGGCTCAAGCATGATGCGAATCAAAGGTTTAACCTGCAGGGTTATGTTGATTTAGATTAGGCAGGCAGTGCTACAGATAGGAAGAGCACATCTGGGTGCTGCTTCAGTATGGGATCAGGTGTGATCTCTTGGTTTAGCAGGAAGCAGTCCTGTGTAGCACTGAGTACAGCCGAGGCAGAGTATGTTGCAGCTTGTTCGGATAGTTGTGAGGTAGTATGGCTTCGAAAGCTACTATCTGAGTTATTTGATCTCCTGCTGGAGGGTACTGGTATCTTTTGTGACAACCAGAGTTGTGTGAAGCTGTCTGAGAACCCAGTCTTTCACGACAGGTCGAAACACATTGAGATCAAATATCACTATATTAGGGATATGGTGCAGACAAGAGCAGTGAAGCTCCTGTATATTGCGATGGATGAGCAGGTTGTAGATGTGCTGACGAAACCACTAGCAAGAGTGAAGTTTGAGTACTTCAGAGAGAGGCTTGGTGTTCTTCATATTGAAGACACTTCAAGGAAGAATTGATGGACACATTTGCTGGAGCCATTCCAAGCATGGTGAGAGGAGGATTCTTCCCATGGCTGTGGATGTAAGCGTTGGATGATGAGCATCAGGACGATGCTCTAGTTACTGCTCTGTATATGCATCAGGTGGATGCATGATATGTATCAGGTGGATGCATGATATGTATCAGGAGGATACATTGTATGATCAGGTGGATCATGTATATGCATCAGATGGATGCATGATATGTATCAGGTAGATACTATCTATGATCAGGATGATCATGGATGATGAGCTTCAGGATGTTGCTCCAGATGATATGCATCAGGACAGTGCAGTGATGATGATCAGTATGATCATCAGCATCAGGATGATGCTTCATGCGATGATGATCAGTTGGATCATGAGTATCAGGTTGATACTTGGAGGTCAGAGATGATATGTGGCAGGTTGTGCAAGTAGCATGTAATCAGATTTCAGAGATCCGATAGGTTGAGCTGTGTGCTCGTAATCAGTCCTGGGATGAGGTATTGCTATGTAGTATGTAATCAGTCCTCAAGATCCGATAGGTTGAGCTGTGTACTTGTAATCAGTCCTGGGATGAGGTATTACTACGGAGACATGTAATCAGTCCTGGAGATCCGAGAGGTTGAGTTGTGTGCTCGTAATAAGTCCCGGGATGCTCTTTAGAGATCTTGCCGGTCATGCTGCGGCACATAAATGTTCCTGGGATGATCTTTAAAGGTATTGTCTATTCACATGTAATCAGTCCTGGAGATCCGATAGGTTGATCTGTGTGCTTGTAATAAGTCCTGGGATGCTCTTTAGAGATCTTGTCGGTCGTGCTGCGACACATAAATGTTCTTGGGATGATCTTTAAAGGTATTGTGAAGGGGATGCATGTAATAGGTCCTGGGATATCTTTCCGATCGTGCTTAGGCACATAAATGTTCCTAGGATGCTCTTGTCAGGTATTGCATCAGCACATAAAATCAGTCCTGAGAGACCACCTCTATCAGACCATTCGCACAGATGATGAAGACCTACAGGTAGTGGGCCTACATCCAGTATGAAAAAGGACTGGCTCTGTAGAACTTCCTATGATGAGTAGATTCAGAGATTGATTGAGATAGCAGCAGCAGTGACGATGACGATGATTCAAGGACGGTGGTTCGCTGATGATGATCCAGAGAAGAAGACTTGTGCTAGCAGATCTGTGTCGAGAAATACCTTCCTAGTTAAGAGGGAGTGTTGATGTATATGTAGCTTCAGAATGTATTTCATCTATATATTATTGTAATCCTATAGAGATGTATTATTCCTCTATACGGAAGTGTCGTCATTTGTATTGACAAGTGTCTCAAGTGGTGTAACTTGTTGATGGGTTATTAGACCACCTAGTAGAGGGGTCGGCCCGATATAATGTAACCTCGGGTTATTAGCCTGAGTTAGACAAGTCGGCCCCATAGGTTTATTAGGCTTCTCAGAACAAGTATAAATAGAGAGCGAGATCTCTCTATTTGATCATCTCATTATTCACTTGTACATCACTCGGAAAGTGGCGCACTAGTTGAGGAGGAGGAGGAGCTGCTAGTAGAAGACTATCTCTTGTACTTTGGTTGTATCATTGCTCTCTCTATCTCTGAGCAAGTTGTGGGGTTTTCACCTTTATGGTTTTCCCCAGTGAAACTCTGTGTGTCTCTTGTCTCATGTGATTGCTTGGTGTGATTGATATGCATTGTTATACTTGATATGATGTACATGTTATTCTCTCATTAAAGATCCTAGAGTATATTGAATTAATGCTCAAAAATTAACAATTGGATAGCGAGTCAACAATTGTATTCACGCTTCTTGGGATATGTTGGTACTGTATGAAATCAAATGACCTTCCAAGAAGACGTACATTTCGAAACAAATGAAGTAGTGTGGGATCACCAATAGTATACACACGGTTTAATTGAGAAACCACAAGTTGAGAATCCAGGTAGACAGTAATATAGGTTATGCCATAGGAGGAAGAATCGGTTAGCAATCCAATCATTGCATGATATTCGACGATATTATTGGTTGCAAGGCCTAGGAAAACTTCGCTTGAACTCATTAATTCGTTGGTCGGGAAATAGAGTACCCACATTGCCTAAGCGAGGTTTCGGGTATGTCTACTGGCGCCATCAGTGAATCCAGAATACGTTTCCATTTGCGAGTTCAAGCACAACATGGTATAAGTAGTCATAGTTTTCAAAAGACCGTAACACACAAAACAAAAATTCACACCACACTAGAGCACACTCTATGTACAAAATGTACAAAGTACATATGCAGGATATACCTAGGCATAATATTTCTTAAGGTATATCCCATTTTTGGGTTCTCCTAAAGGTATTCCATCGTAATCTACCAGCTCATAGGCACCTTTATCTAAGACACGTTTGACGATATAGGGACCATGCCACATGGATTCAAACTTTCCTATCCCCAACTTGTCATGTTTATAACCATAGGTAAGGACTAGATCGCCTTCATTGAAGGTGTGGGGTTGAACAGATTTGTCATATTGAGCCTTGAATCGCTTTTGGTAAGTCTCATTGGCGAGAGCAACATTGCGACGAGTTTCATCTAGTTTGGTCAGATAGAGGAGTCGTTCTTCCTCGGTAGTAGTGTTGGGTAGAAGTTCGACGACTAGTTTTAAAGATGGAATCTCACATTCGATAGGTAAAACTGCTTCTAGTCCATACAAATATTGAAAAGGTGTGAAGCTAGTCATGGTTTTTACTGAAGTCTGATAATCCTAGAGAGCTAAAAATAGTTTCAGGTGCCAACTATACTTGTGAGTTCATACCATCTGTTGGATCATCGTTTTCAAGATCTTTTTAACGGCCTCTACTTGTCTATTTGCTTGAGGATAGTAAGGAGAATAATTTTCATGATGAAAACCGAGTTTAGCACTGAGTTCAGTCATCATATGGTTCCTAAAGTGAGAATTGTGATCCATTACTATAGCTTGAGGGACTCCAAACCTAGCAATAATGTAGTTGAAAATAAAAAGTGCAACCGTTTTTCCATCTTCGGTGTATGTAGGCATAGCCTTAGCCCATTTTGTAAAGTAGTCAACGAAAACGATGACATACCC
Source organism: Larix kaempferi (assembly GCA_027924585.1). Classification (NCBI taxonomy): domain Eukaryota; kingdom Viridiplantae; phylum Streptophyta; class Pinopsida; order Pinales; family Pinaceae; genus Larix; species Larix kaempferi. The sequence goes on from BSBM01000504.1 coordinate 4,890,949, forward strand.
ATGCCCTGCGGATGAGGTAAGCTTACAATGTATAAAATCCGCACCCCATTTGAAAAAGGGATCGACAACAACGATTGGATGGAGTGGAGTTGGATGGGAGTGCCTTTTTGGGTAAAACGATTGACAAGGAGGACACTTTTTGACTGCTTCCATGAAATCCTTGAAGATGGAAGGAAAAAAGTATACGACACGTAATATTTTATGGGGTGTAGCCATCCTAGAAAGATGACTGCCACAAGCTGCAGAGTGATCGTCATTCAGTACACATTCGACTTCCTCATGGGTTAAACACCGCCGTAAGATAGAATCAATATTGAGATGATATAGGGTGTAACCAATGATAAGATAATATTTCACACGATGACGGATCCGACGGCGGTCATCACGAGATAATTCGGGCCGAAAGCATTGGGTTTGGAGATACAAAATGATATCTCCATACCAAGGATCAGATGTAGTGATGAGAAATAAAGACTCGTTTGGTAGAGTGTCAATGGGATCAGATTCCGCATCTATACGGGGAAGATCACACATAAGCTGAACAAAGATCAAATACTTTTTGGATTTAGATTTCACAAACTCTAAGTCAAAATCCTGAAGGACTACAATCCAACAAGAGTATTTCCCCCCTAGTACTTGATGTGTCAATATATGGTACATGGGGTTGGAATATGCCATAATGGTCATTTTGTGGAGCATAATATAGTGACAGAACCTATGGACAACGATACTGCTTCCAAAGCTAACTTCTCAACATGTGAGTATCAAGTTTCAGAGTCAGAAAGACTCTTAATTAAATAACAGATCACATGTTCTTGGTCGTTGTCGTCCTCTTGCATTAACAACATTTCAATGGTGGAAGTGGACAAGCTGAGATACAAAATATAGTCCCGTGTGTAATTAGGGGGTTGCAACACAGGTGCATTTGTCAAGGCTTTCTTAAGGCTATTGAAGGACCGTTGAGCTTGGTTATCCCAAACAAAAGGGACATCACTCTTCAGCAATCTCATGTAGCCTTGGGTAATCTCCGCGAAATTACAGACAAAGCAGTTCAAAAAGTTTGCCTTCCCTTACAAACTTTGAAGTTCGGGAATATCAGTAGGAGAAGGTAAAGCTAAAATGGCCTCCACCTTCAATGGATAAATCCTGATCCCATATTTGGACACCATGAATCCTAGGAGTTTGTTGGATTTGACGCAAAACACACACTTGTGTGGATTCAAGTGAATATTGTAATGACGACACTGAAGGAAAATGGCTCTAAGGTGCTCTAGATGTTCTTCCCGACGAGTAGAATCAACGGGTAGATCATCAAGATAGGGGTCCATAATATGCTTGATATCATGAAAAGTGTAGGCCATAGCCCGTTGGAAGGTATCCCTAGCATTCTTAAGACCAAAAGGTAACTTTCGATAGGCGAAGGTTCCCCATGGAAAAATGAAAGTTGTCTTATGCTAATCATATGGGAGGATCTCGATTTGATTGTAGCCGAAAAATCCATCCATGAATGAAAAGACGACGCTTCCAGCGCAATTATCGATAATTTGGTCGATGATTGGGATAGGATAATTGTCTTTTGTACAAGCCTTATTCAAATCCCTATAATCAACACATACTCTAATGGTGCCTTGTTTCTTCAAAACCGAGACAATATTAGAGACCCATACTGTTAACGACATAGGATAAATAAATTAATCCTTCAACAATTTTTCGACCTCTGCCTTGATGGTAGCATCCTTGCTGGGGTGTATCGGGAAGAGCTTTTGTCGGACAGGTTTTGCTCCTGTGGGTAGGTTTTTATCTCATGAACAATGATAGATGGATCAATCCCATGCATCGCTTCATAGCTCCATGTGAATGCGTCGTGAAACTCCTGAAACAAGGCCTTGTAAATGTTTACCTCTTCTATGGAACAAGTCTGGCCAAGCTGGATATTTTCCACAACGCCGAGTTTCACTGATATATCGATTGACATAGTGGGTGTAATGTTTCCTAAATTACATTCAGAGAGTACTCCCTGAGTTAGAAAGGGAGACTATGGATTGTCGATTATATTGGATGGAACCACAGATTTAATGTGATTTTCTAACTTATCCTGGTCGGGGAGGAAAGATGATCGATGATGGTTATCTTCCCATTGAAGTTTGTTTAGGATCATAACTTGCATTATAGATTCATCTAATGGAAAATTATTTTCCAAATAATCCATGGAAGGTGTGGATGAATCCAACCAATAGGGTAGAGAGTATCGGTCGGATACCGTAACACATTGGTTCTCAGGAAGTGGGTCATCGGAAGTGGATTGAATAGATTCATACGCCGCCTCAGTGGGACTGAGCAACATCGATTCACCTATGGAATCAAATTGAGATGGACTAGGCACTACCCATGGGTCATCTGATGCGTGGGATTGTTGTACCACGGTCGAAATCATATTAGTCGTGGAAACTCTGGGTGGGATATCGGGTGTAAGTAAAGGGAAGACTCCGATGAGTGAAGATTCCTTCATAAGTTCAACTCCAATGTCCTCGTATTGAGGTTTTGCATGACCTAACAAAGGAACATTATGTGTAGAGTCTTTGTGGATATTCAGTGTGCATAAATTGAGCTGGTCAATGGTGACAATTCTCTCTTGGTGGGGAAATTGCACTAAGCAAAATAATGAGGATTCTACAACAGTCTTTGCGTAAAACCGGTTATCAACTAATAAAAAATTGTAATCCAAGGGTGCATCTACTACTTCCACGTGAATGGAAATAGACTTGCCCCCAGTTCCATGGATAAAGATGGTAAGAGTCCATATGGTTGAAAGCTGCGACCGTAAAAAGCTTTGAGGGTGGTTGGGGATCAGTTAACCTCAGGAGAACCAATGGCTCTCCAACAAGATAAAGACATAATCGATGTGGAGGCTCCCTCATCTAAAATGGTACGTTTGAAATGTTTCCTAGCAACTATGGTATTAATTTGGAAAGCAAGCTGGTGGGAGAGCCTCGGTTTAAAGTATTCCAAATGAAACATGATGGAGTTGGACGTTTCGGGGTCCACTGCTCCTAAAGCTGACAATAACATTCCGCTTTGAGTAGGACAGTTCTGCAGAACCTTTAAAGTCGACATAGCACAAGGTGATTGGGCCATATCATCAATAATATTATAATTCTAGGAAGATTGAGCATTTGGATTAAATGTCACTTTTTGAATAGTTGCCTTGGGTAGGCGTAATATCGAGTCAAACTGCATGCTTCTCAATCTGAAGAGGCTCCGTAGGAGGGGTGGGAGTAGTGGAAATGGAGGCTGGAGTTTTATCAGCAACATCTCCACTAGGTTTCTTATCTAGAATACGTTTGTATGTCTGTGATCGAGTTCTTAGGTGAACTGTTTTTCCACACATCATAAATATATCTACGTCTGGGGGTGCATCCCCTTGATGGGGGTGGGAGGTATTACCTACATGAGGTACATTATTGTGAGTGACCATCTGTTGTTGTTGTGGTGGGAAAGGGTCAATTAACATTACAGGATGTGGTAGACATTTTAGAAATTTGTTAACTTCCTCTCAATCAGGACATTCTTTTACGAAGTGGTCATCCCCACATATTAAGCAAGGAAACTTAGCCTTTCTCTTAGGCTTAGCATCAACATTGGTCTCTTGGGGTTTGGAATTCTCCTGCTGGTTTGAAGACTTCTTGGATTTCCCTTTGTCTTTATTCTTTCCCTGGGATGAGCAGGATTGAACCACATTCACCTCAGAGGATTGAGCAGGAGAAGGGGTAGTTTTGGTGTTGGTGGCAGCTTGATTTTGGGTCGTATTTGAAGTCAACTGACCTTGTTGTCCGATCGTTTTTTATGTAGGCTGGGATTTCATGGAACCAACTATGCCATCGGTAGGAGGTTTAGTGGAAGGCTTAGAAGGATCATTGGTGGGATGAGGAGCGTTGGGGATCAAGTCATACAAAGTTTCAGACTGGGAATAAACCAAGTCTAGGTACTGAGCGCGACTGATCGCTTGCTCTAACAACGTCTCCCATAGCAACATCTCTAGAAATGGGTGGAAGGAGTGATGTTTGTAAACCAATCAACTAGTAATTAATCCAGAATGGGAGACTTAATATACCTACGTCGTCTTATCCAATCATGTATATGATCAAAGATGTGAGTAGAGGTGGATTGTCTCAGTGAGGTTAACAGGTCTATACTAGTTTCATATCTAATTAGAAATTGGAAATGTGTAAGAAATTGCATTGCAAGGGAGTTAATATCTCTGAAGGAGCATTGTGGCAACTCAATATACCATTTTGCTATCGTCCTAGTGAGCGTTCGTTGGAAGAGCCTTAAGCGTATGGAGTCATCCATCAATTAGTTGTAAGAACACCAAAGACGGAAATTAATGACGTGGTTCTTCGGGCATTCCTTGGGTTTACCATCGAATTTGTGAATATACGATGGTAGTTTGGTAGGTATGGGAGGCCAATGAGGCTCGTGCAATATGGGATCATTAATAAGCCTTGAAAAGTTAGGAAAGTATAGCGTTGCTAGGAAAGTAAGTTGTCTATTTGCTTGCGGGTATGAATAATATTGATGGGGCATTGGAATTCCTGTGGGGCCATACATTGGTGGTGGTTGCACAGTGTAAACATATGGAATACCCGTAGGATACTATTGGAGATCTTGGGGATTCGAAACCATATGATTAAAAGGTTGGGGATTCTGAATCATGGGGATGAAAGGTTGTGGATTCTGCATCAGGGGGTTAAAGGGTTGAGAATGAACAACTCCTTGAGCGAGGGAGGCATTGGAGGGGGTGGAATCCACTGATTATTCACAAATCCTGGGATAGGTAAACCAAAATTAAGGTTTAGTGGGTAAGGGTGTTGAAATTGGTTGATTTCCCCCCATAGCGGGATATTGGTTACCTACCATGGCTGGCCCCTAAGTAGGTGGTTGTTCTTGTTTTCCCCATGATATAGATTGTCCTATAGCTGGTGGTTGAATACGGGCCATGCTTGGTCCGATAGTGAAAGGATGTTCTCCAGATATGCTATAGATTGCAGCTGAAGATTGACCTCCAACTACATTTTGGATTCCAACGGAAGGTATATGCAAGCTTCCTACTGGAACATTGAAAGAAAAAGATTGTGCAGTCTGAGTAACTGCTGTAGTGTTTCCAACTTGCGAAGATGAATGTGCACCTAACCCGGTAACCATAGGTAATGATGTGACATTAAGATCAGTCCCTCGAATAGGAAAAATCCCTATAGAGCGATCAAGGATTTCACTTGGTAATATAGGTGGAAGAGTCTGATGCTGAGGGTCTGCATTCAATTACATGGGTCATGGGTAGGTACAAAATTCATTAAGAGCTTGTCCCAACGTAGTGTTCCACAATGAGGAAGAAGGGTAAAAAATATTTGTTGTTTCCATATCATTTGGTGGGGCTGTGTAAAAACCCAATATGTGGGTGCAAATCGCCCTACAAATGACATATGGAACGATGTATCACAGGAGAAAGGTTGGGGTGTTCTCATGCCAAAAGGGTCTACCACTTCAAAAGTGGAATGTAATAGAATTTATGGACTCGAAGGAATCATCCTTTGATCTTGTGTAGCTTGGGATGTCCATATGTTCCTATCCATTTATCTAAGATCTTCACTTTTACGAGGTACATAAGCAATTGTTTTTCGTATGGATTCCATAACCTCTTTGTTTGTATGAGGTCCGGGTTTTTCCATTCCTAGAGTCCTTCTGTGAGAAGATTCATCTTGGAAAGAGGGGATAACGGGGGTAGTGGGCACATAAGTTGTTTCCTCTAGCTGAATCAATGGTTGATGATAACCCATTGGAAAAGTTGTAGAAGGAATAGACTCTGTATTTTCAATAGTTTCAATGGACCCCTCAGGTGGGTCATTTTGTGAAGGAACTAGTGGTGCTACACTAATATGTGGCACTGCACTAATTTGTGGTGCCGCACTAATCTGTGGTGTTGCACTATTTTCACCCGGGACAACCTCCCCACCCATATGTCCTCCGGTAGAAAGAGCTTGGGTACGTTGAGGCGGTGGTCAGCTAGTTCTGGACGCAGATGGTTTGGGACTCATACCTTGTTGCCTCCATGATTTTCTTGGACCTTGGTCCATCATGGTGTAAAAACAAGTGGAACAAGCTAAATCTCTCCCTAAATTCTTCTAAATGAATCTCACACAAAGTAAACGCTATTCAATCTAAGGCAACAAGCAAAGGTGCGAACATGTGGGATTAAAAGTCGAATCCTCATAGGTTTTCCGAGTGTAACAAATCGCGATATACTATATGGTCCAACAGTAATACTCGACCCAATTTTTTAGAGCACTAATCAAGGAGTATTGGGACCATTCCCTTGACTATATTAACCGACTACCTGACCGTACGTGCGTAGTAATATCCTAGACTGTTGTTCTGAGTGTATTACGACGACCGAACTGCTAGAAGGTTTACTCAGTTGGTTCCAGGATTCTATAGGGGTATCCCTATATACACAAGGTACATGGGAGCTCAAATCCATAGTAGTGTTTTATAATGTGCAACCGTTTGAAAGGGGCCTTCCGATATACTCTTCGAATGTGGAAGAACGACATAGTCCACGGGTTGTAGAGCTGAAAAATAACGACAACTCCTATGCTTAATGATGTCGGAACATGTCTCTAGCCTAACACACGAAGTTGCTAAAGATTTTAATTAATATGTGCTTTATTTTATCTTGAACGGTTAAGTGGACAATATGGAATTTTGACTAACTCAAAAACCATGCAAAGAAATGAAAATGCATCTTTTTCGTTTCAATGAATGCTATCCTATGAGAAGCAAGAGAGTTTTTTTTCCTTAAAATAATTGTCGTACTTAAGAGGGAGAGAGAAAAAGCGATTCACAAATGCAAAAATCCCAATGCACATGCACTATTTCAATTTTGATTTTTTAATGACGTGCACTAAGCCAAACTAATATGTACCCAAATTCGAAACAATGAACACAAATCCTTCAAATTTATACCAAAAATGCCAAATATTCCAAATTATCTACTATCCTTTTCAAAGCTAATTAAAGGTGGATATCTAAGTTCACTAAGAAGAAGATTGCACTAATGTTTCCAAGTTCAATAACAAAGCAAGAAAAAGGCATTCACTAACTCCTTCAAACTATGGAACTTGAAAACAAACTTTTTTTTCTTTTCTGTGTAAATGCAAGATTCTTAAAGCTAAAATCAAAGCAATACAAAAAACAAAAATATTTTTTCTTTTTTATTTTCAAGTGTTTAATCTGCTAAAGGAAATAAAAGAAATCCTCCTTTATCATGCAATGGAAACTAGAAGAGCAATCAATTTCTTATGAATTCAATCACTAAGAGATCTAATGGAACTAGACACAAATCCCAAGATAAAAAAACTCACTATACACACCAACTCTCAATAAATCCTATGTAATAAAACTCAATCCAATCTTCAAACAATGATAAGAGGGAGTCAAATATAGGTCCCAGAGACAAATGATACTGTATCACACAATGAGGAAGCAGAAGAAACAATCTCATACAAAATCCAATGAAGAAACCCAAGCAAAACTCTAAAAATTCGTTAGGGTGTCGCAGTCTAGAGGAATACACTAGTGTGATAAGGGAGAGTGTAGCAGGCTATGATCAGCCCAGGTGAAACAATTTCATACTATACCTGAACGAAAAGTGTGACAGGCGAAGCTTAGGGATTTTGATGAACTAAATGTTCCAGAGTCATTCTGGATGCTCCAAAGACTCAGAGGACTGAACTCAAGCGAAAAAAGAGCAAAAATTACTAGATCAAGAGGATTTAAATATATAAATCAAACAAACCCTAACTAAGGCAAAGAAACTCTTAGAGAACACTTTGTTCCCTAATGGAGTCGCCAATTTTGTTTGAGGACAATTCTACCGATTCAGAAAAAGGTGGAAATCCCTAGTCTAAATATTTATATCTAGAACAAAAAGACACAGAGTGCACAAATTTTCCTAAATTCTTTGTAGCAAGAGATACAATTAAGGATAACTGACCTGTTTAGCTTGAAGGTTGGTCTTGATTTAGCTCCTAGCTTCATCTTTCCATGCAAGATCCTTTATAAGAGACCTGCAAAATAGTTGACAAAAGATAAAACAAGATAATAGAGATCTACAAGAACTTATGCTATCGGCCAAGGAAGAAAACAATGGTATTAATGAGAAATAATGTGGAAAAGAAAATGCAATGTTGTATTAAATGAAATGAGAGAAATATTACAACCAAGCCTTGGCGTTGCAAGCTCCTACTCGACGATTCTTTTCCTTGATCTTGTCACTTTTCTCTAAGAGGATGATCACTCAAGATTAGACTGTCCAACACTATTACTCCAACATTTAGCTATACCAGACTCATCCCCCCTTTTCATCCATGGGCTAGGATTGCTTTTATAGGGCAAAGAAGATAAGGGGAAAGTGAGAGATAGGAGGAGAGAAATAGGGAAATATCCCAATAGGTTAGGAGTCGAGTTAGATCCATCCTATTAGGAAGGGATATCCATCCATGAGGGCCTTTATCTAGAAGGTCCTCGAAACCTCTCTTTTTTCATTTTAAGTGACAATATCACACTCTGCATTATAGCAAGCTACGACATATTTGGGTGTCCCAGTCGCATACTAAGGAAACTGCGAAAGTGTCACACCCTACAGAACAACAACTTGCAACAAGGGGAAAATGTCGCATGTTGCTCATTGACAACCTGAGACACAATTGCAAAATAATGCACTTAAAAGGGGAAAACAATGACTTTCATCTCTCAAGGAAGTTTAATCACAAGTTCCTCAGGGATTGTGGCAAGTACAGGGTTTATGAAGAAAATACCGTGTAACATTTTCAGTTGATATCTTCAAATTTAAACATTTATAATGTTCAAAATTATGACAGAGGAACATGTAAAATAGATATGAATGATATCTAACTAGTTCCATAGAAGGGAGCTCCTCTAACTCCGCATGAATAACTTGAGCTAGAAAATTGTAGATGTCAAGCTTGGGAGGACTACGTCCATATGTAAGGGTTAAACTAAGGAGGATACCTAGGATAGTATCATCCACGGTATTATCATCTTCATACCCCAACACTGTACATATCAATGAAATGGCTTTCTTGGTGTTGTCAGCAAAAATCACTGTCATATGGTGGTGAGGAAGTAGTGACTACAATTTTTTTTTTTAAGTGGAGATAAAAACTGGTTTCTATCATAGGGCTTCAACATTTGGTTGGAGGTCGCCAAAATTTTCTTATTCAGGGTTTACATGGATAGAAAGTCTGGGATACATAACATATTTTTTAGGGTGTTGGCATCTATGGTACATAAGGTTTTAGAATAGTTTGATGACAATACAATTCTTTTACTAGGGGCATATTGAGTGCAACACCATGTGACAAACTCATGAAAGTATATTGTGCATGGGCAAACAGATTTGACCAAATTTGAGTCCCACAAATGTAGGCCTTGTTCTACAATAGCCAGGGAGCAAGTCTCTCGAATATTGGAATTTAGGTTGGAATTTGTGAAAGCTATGCCGAACATGTTAGCATGATGATCATATATGTGTTCCATCCCAACAAATCTTGGATTAGGGAGCTTAATTTTGGATTTAAAGGCCATCTTAAGCGAAGTATTTAAATTGGTAGGTTAAAAGATGGTTTTGTAGGGAAACTAGGGTAAAAATATTTTACTGTTTTATATGGTGGTAAAAACAGAATTACTGTGGATTAGATACAGTGATATACCCAGGGTTCAAAAGCTCAGAGGTATGCAGGGACTCCTAGTCACTGAGGTCGAATGGATGGGTACAGTAGATGCCGGTTGCTCAAGCTTTTATTCAAATGAACATGATAACTTTGAAATTTGAAATTTTCCCCTTGAATGGTTTTGAACAATGTGAAATTTTGGACATTTGGAAAATTTTGATTTGGCATGATCGATGACGTTGGATGGGGTAGTGGGTCCAACCTGACACGTGTCCACTTTAGAGGGATTGATGTGGATTCCACTTTGTCATTATTTGCATGCATGTAGGCCTTGTCTATTTGCACCTTGTGTAGATACCACCTTGGTTTCCCATAAGTGGTAATGTCTCATGAGCTTGTTGGTTTTGAAAAGGGCCTCGACGAGCCATTATAAATCAGAACGCCCCACATGTCCATGGCGGTTTTGGGCCAAAAATTCGTTTGGGTGAAATTTTTTAAATATACAACATCATGAGACATTATCCAAACCAATATTGTGTAGTCAAGATTGATCCTCCCGTATAGAGGTGAGCACTTTGATTGCCTTCCGTGTAAAGGTTATTCCTCCCATATAGAGGTAATTGATCAAAGTAATGATGTTGTAAAGTCTTGTTGGACAAGGATCCGGACTTCTATGTGTCAAGTCATGATTATCATGAGAATCTTCCGTATAAAGGTATCCATGAGATGGACCTCCCGTATAGAGGCAGACCTTCCATATAAAGGTCATGCTTTACTTTTTAAAAGTGATTAATGTTGTGTGATATATTATTAACCATGATCACCAGATTGTTATTAAGTCTCCTTTAGAGATTGATCACCTCTAAAGTGAATTAATTTAGCATATGATCATTTGGTCCAGAAAAATATGATCACAGCATCCAATAATTCTTCTTAGTATAAGGTAATGTGATGGATAATTAAAGTTAGCACATATTGACCATGCAATGAGAGATAAGTAAATAAAAGATAAAGCATAGAAATCAATAGAATTCGAAATTTCCCATGCAGACACTTCAGCTAATTAAAGAGAACTCAAATTGTTAAAGCTTCAGTTATAAATCTTTAGTTATAAACGCTCCAGCTAAGTATCAATGCTTTAGTTAAAGCATCAATTAAATATATGCCTCAGTTAACTAAAGAACTCACAGTGGTCACTTCAAGTAAATCAATTAGCATGATTTCAGTTAACTAAGTGTTAAATAAAAAGGACTAGTTAACTAAAAGACGACACTTCAATTAAAGAGATTTAAGTAAGTGACAACAAATAAGTGTTATTGCATGATGACACTTATGTTAAACTGAAAGATGACACGTGAGTTGTGACACTTGCATGTAAACACTTAAGTTAGCCACCTAACTAAGTGGGCAAGCTTTCAATTAAGAGGCGAGTTCATCGCAACTGACATCTCAGTAAGATGAAGCATTGCATGAGAAGTGGGGCGCATCTCTCCATGCAAGATTAATACATCCAGTTTGAGGGCAAGTTCATCGTGAAGTTAGAATTTAAAAATAGAAGAGAAGAATGTATAAATATGTTATACGAGATTGTTGAATCCATTGTGAAGCGATTTCTCTTCTCCATTGAAGTAAAGGCGCTTCTCTTTGTGCAGGGTATTGTTTGTGCTTGTTATTGTTGTGTTGGGCACACATCCGATTGATCTCTCTTCTCTATTGATTTCGTATCTTCATCAAGAGTGTTTGGTGATATCTTATCTTCCAAAAGCAATATGTTGTGTTGTAAAAGAAAGCATTCTTTGATATCCATTATATTATATTGAGGAGATATGATGGGGTTTTTGTTCTCATAATTTTGAGGATTTTCCCCTGGGTATATTTTGTGTTATGGTTGTATGAATTTCATGGATTGAATTCTCTCATTTTTTTTTAACAGAAACAGATAATAGCATTGATTATATATAAAAAGGAGAATTACATCATAATAGACTGATCATATTGCTCCCATGAAAGGAAGACAACCATCACTCCAAATTCATCATGTTCCAGCTGATAATAAGCATGATACCTTTCTGTTCAGTGGAAACTATAACATCTAACAAACTGACCTAGGAGGAGTATGCAAGAGAAGAACATTTCTGATAGTCTGCCTGATACAAAATCTAGGCATTGAGCCCATCCAAGATGCCAACAAAACAACTAGAGCCTAAACTGAAAGTAGCAGAGTTCCTATGCATAGTGATAGAAAGCATAAATAACATAAATAAACTAGAAAATCCAACCCGTGACCAGAGTAGACAAGCTGCTAGTGAGGACCAACATCCATGGCCGCGCCCACAGAGTTTGCAGCCATATTCTTTTCAGTGCTAAGGTCCACGAAATTACCAGCTGTTGCCATGAACTTCTGTAGCTTCTCCATCTTTCGATTGATGTCCTCGAGTTCGCTGCCAGTTACTTTGAGCTTCCGGGCCTTGCGAGGGTAGGCCAAACCCAAGGTTTCCTCCAAATGCTCTATTTTTTCATCCACACATATATTATGAGCTTTGACCTCGGAGTGAGAAGCGGTTGCAAAGTTGTAGAGACGAGATATGACCTTCTTAAACTCTATGTTTTCACCACGAATCATCCTCACCTGCAGCTCCAATTCCTGCAAATGGTCCAGAAACTCCACCTCAAACTTGGATATGCTGCATTTCCCATCCTGACCGATGACATTCCCTACCCCTGCATGCCTGCGACAGGGGCCAAGTCCAGGGTGGATCTCGAGTTCTACTGAATCGCCCCACCTTTCCTCCAGCTGTACTCCCCTGCTGTACCCAGCATTGGAGCCTCTTCCGGTCTTGCAACATCTTCCACAGGTGGGAATCTCTTCCCCTTGGTAGCGCCCAACACCACGGAAATAGTGTTCCCCACCACACCCGACTCCATGATGAGTGTAGTGCTCTGGTTTTACAGCAGAGCACTATGTAAAATTTCAGGGTTTATTTTTCTACGTTTTAAACTTTATCTGTTTATGGAAGTAAATTTCTAAGAATTACTATGTGCCTAAATAATTTTAGTGTACTGTCGTGTTTTTACTAACCTTACATTCGTAATTTAAAATAGACAAACATATCAATATTTCCTTTTCAACAATCATGTTCTAGCATAAGAATATGTTTCACAACTCAGTAAACCAGTAAATAGCAGTAAATTAGTAACTAGCAAGTTATGCATGTTTACAGTAAGTTTTAGCATAATAGTAAATAACGGAAATTACCTGATGCTGATGCTAACCGTAAGTTGTAGCAGGTTGTATAACCCCTTAGACAGCCAAACTGAAGTGTCCACCCTACCGACTAGCTATAATCTTGCTGGCCCTTGGAAATCAAAGGATTTCCAAGCCCCCGAGCCCACAATCTGATAATCCCGAGAGCAGTGTTTCCTTCCGTTCTCAAAATTTTTCTGTTCTCCAATCAAACTTTCTGTTCTCCCAATCCTCTGTTCTCAAAACTTCTTTTCTTCTCCAAACCAAAAAAAAACCTCCCCTTTCTCCAAGCTCTCCCCCTCTATATAATTTCCCTTCCTCGAGAATATCTTGGGCTTACTCCACCGCCCCAAAATCCCCCTCTCGAGCCCCTCAACATTTACCCCTCTCACTAGTTCATTCATACACGGTTCTTTATAAAAATGTATAATTAATTACTCTCATGGAAAAATTAGTTGGTTTTGGATTGACGGTCGTAAATATTTATTACGGTGGGGATTATCACCCCAAGGTTATCCATTCGGGACAAGTTTCATTAAATACAAGTCTATCCGCCATCCTTGATATTTTAATGTTATTAATGTAATTAATAAAATATTATATAATTAGTTGCCCCTTGTCAACTTGGACATGATGTGTCTTAATGATCCACCTTATCCGTCGAGACTACTTAGCTTGAGGTTTAAATTCCAAGATTAACATTGAACAATTAAATATCCATTTTCCATCACATCACGTTTATTCCAAAAATGATTATCTTATTATGGCTAACTTTTGAAATGGAATTAATCACACAATATTAATTTATAAATCAATATTTTAAATCTTACTTATATTGCATTTGTTACGATAGGGATATAAATGTTGCTGGAATATCATTTATTAATTAATAATAATAATTAAATCACCCTTTGAAAATAATAAAAGGTGAATCAATCATAGTATTCTTAATTATTTGTTTATCACATGAGTACCCTATCATCAACATAGCATCCTTGTTCTTATAAACAAAGCACTTGTGAGGGCTTAAACAATTTTACTAATTAATTAGACACTATCATTACCCTATTCACAACAGTTCTTCTATGACAATGTTAACTGACGACACTTGTCTTAGTTTATTATTACAATGTTTTCATATAATTACTAATTCACTTATTTACACATTGACAACCTAACCATTCATTACCTAAGTTGATTGATGTATCCTTAACTGAGTTATCTATGACATTTATACTACTATTCAAGCATGACAAGTATGTTATATACCAGTAATATTGTACACGTACAAGGTGTGCATGCATGGCCAGTGTATGCACATGTCGGATATGCACTATAAACAAACCCCATTCCGCCTATGCATACTTGCTAATTAATAATAGTATCTACCCCCATGCAGAAGAGCAAGCATAATATATAGTATAATTACTTTAACATCCTCGGTTATTTAACAGTTAACCCTTTACGATTTAACATCATTGTCTTTATGTTTACATTAGTTTAATCAATCAAGTATAGGAAGGGTGCCTACTCCCACTAACTCGGAATAAAGGAATACTAAACCCCCAACAGTACTAACTAACACATCCTCCCATCATAACCTACGTCCAGCATCCTCCCTATCCTCCCTCTGCTAGTACAACAGTGGATGTCGGACTCACCGATCTGACCACGTAGAACTTGAGAGCGATAGCGTCGGCTGAACAGCGGACCTATCCTCCCCTAGCAGGCATCCGACCATCGTCATCACAACAACATGGGGAGCGTGTCTCAGCACGGCCCTCCCACGACCTCGGGTCTCATGGAAACATAGGGTGGGAAACACATCCATCCCTCTCAACATACTGGGCCTACGCCCTTATCAACTCATACTTGCTGCTATCGGGATTATCAGTTTGTGTTATCGTATCCTCATTTTGGCTGCTAAGGTTTGCTGTATGAACATGTTTTTCCTTTCCAATATATATCAGATCAAGTAACTGGCTATCCCATAGCCCTTGTGTCCTGTAGGTTAGTATTTTGCAAAATATAATTTATAGAAAGCATTTTCCATTGATCGCCAATTGATCCATGTTATCATTTTATTTCATGTGACCTTTCAGCTCATCATAGATACATATAACATTTCAATAATTCACATAAGAAGATGGTATCCACGTACCGAATCATATATTTCACATTTCATTAATGAAAACATATAAACATATACTGCAATCGTAAAATAAGGAATCATATGATAATCATGACATCATAATCGCATAACATAGTAACATCATAATCATGGTGAAATCATAAAACATAGTAACATCATATAACGAGGTCCAATATAGTTTACTCAGTCGAGCTGAGTTCAACAGAATATATAAGAAATAAAGTATGGTGTATCTAACTAATAAATATGCCGAATCAAAAATATGGGCGTTACATACACCCACCCTTCGGGAAACTTCGTCCCGAAGTTATGGTCAAAATAGTGAGGGAAAATCTCGACGCATGGTCTCTGCATCCTCCCAGGTAGCAGACCCCGGGCTATACTTGTCCCATTGGACCTTAACTTGGTCCACATGGCGACTACGGAGTTGTCGAACCCTACGATCAAGTATACGTAATGGTTCGACCCTGAAGGTTCCCTCGTCCGAGACCTGCAATTCCTTCCAATGAATTTTGTGAGTCTCATCAGCTATGTAATGTCGTAATACAGAAACATGAAATACATTATGAGTTTTATGCAAGTGGGGTGGCAGCGCGAGACGATAAGCAACTGGTCCGATTTTCTCAAGAACCTCAAATGGACCTATAAAGCGAGGTGACAACTTGGTACCCTTCCCAAACCGAATGGTACTTTTATTTGGTCTGATGCGAATAAATACACGATCCCCTACTCCATAAGTTCTATCTGATCTGTGTGCATCAGCGTAACTCTTTTGCCTATCCTGTGCTTCCTTCAGCCGCTGCCTAATCTGTATCACTTGCTCCTCCATCTCCTGAATCAATTCAGGCCCAATTAAAACTCGATCCTCTAACCCGTCCCAACTGAGTGGTGTCCTGCACGGCCTCCCATACAATGCCTGATATGGCGGCATACCAATGGAGTTGTGATGACTATTGTTGTATGCAAACTCCACTAAAGGAAGATATTTCTCCCACTGTGTCTGTTGATCCATAACATACATCCTAAGCATGTCCTCCATCACTTGATTCACCCTCTCAGTCTGTCCATCTGTCTCGGGGTGATAAGCTGAGCTTAAGTTCAACTGTGTCCCTAATGCTGACTGCATGCTTGTCCAAAATCTGGAGGTGAATTTAGGGTCTCTGTCAGAGATTATCTTTTTAGGAACTCCATGAAGACGTACAATCTCATTTATGAATACTCTTGCCACATCTGTCACATCATAGGTGTCTCTGACTGGAATGAAGTGAGCACTTTTGGTCAGTTTTTCGACTACCACCAAAATAACATTATGTCTCAAAGATGTGAGTGGTAATCCTACAACGAAGTCCATGGAAATGACTTCCCATTTAGTCATAGGAATATCATGCGGTTGTAGGAGACCGGCCGGGGTGACGATGATCTGCCTTCACTTGTTGACACTCAAGGCACTTCGAAACAAAATCCACTACATCCATCTTCATACCTGGCCAAAAGAAGAGTTGCTTCATGTCAGCATACATCTTCTTCACCCCTGGGTGCGCACAGTAATGTGATCTATGGGCCTCTCTAAGGATTGTTTTCCTGATATCACCTTCCTTAGGAACATACATCCTTCCCTGATACCGCAACAATCCATCTTCCTCAAGATGGTACCCATCATACTTCAATTCCTGTTTCTTTCCATTCTGAATAGCTGAGGTTACTTTTAGATACCAACTATCACCCAATAGTTGTCCTAGTACCCTTTCCCTCAAGTCAACCTTCAAGGGAATTAAGGAAAAAAGTCTCGGCCTTCGGCTTAGAGCGTCTGCCACCACATTCTCCTTTCCTTTGATGTAAGAGATACCAAAGTCATACTCACTCATGAACTCACTCCATCTCCTTTGCCTAGCATTCAAATCCCTTTGGGTAAAGATGTACTGCAAGCTCTGATGGTCTGTTTTAAGGGTGAAGCTTCTACCAACTAGGTAGTGCCTCCATAATTTTAGTGCCAACATTACTGCTGCCAATTCTAGATCATGCGTGGCATACTGCTCCTCATGAGGTTTCAACTTTCGAGATGCATAAGCTATTACCCCACCTTCCTGCATCAACACCGCTCCTAATCCTTGCTTCGAGGCATCGATGCATACCATGAAATCTTTATCCATGTCTGGTACCCGCAAGATCGGTGCACTTGTCAACAATCTTTTTAACTCTGTAAAAGCGGCATCGCATTCATCGGTCCATTCATACCGGATTCCCTTGCGTTGCAAGGTGGTAATAGGTTTTGCAATTTTAGAAAATCCTTCCACAAACCTCCGGTAATAGCCTGCTAACCCCATGAAGCTGCGCACCTCATGAGCATTCCTTGGAATTGGCCAATCTTCAATGGCCTTTACCTTTTCTGGGTCTACAGAGATCCCTTCACCTGAGATGATGTGCCCCAAGTAGTGAATCTCTTTTTGGAAGAAGGAACACTTTGACAATTTGCCATAAAGTTTATGTTCCCTTAAGCATGTCAAGACTAACCGCAAGTGTTCCTCGTGCTCCTTCTCATTCTTAGAATAGATAAGAATATCATCTAAGAAGACCTGAACAAAGCGGTCCAAGTATTTTCGGAAGACCCCATTCATGAGGCTCATGAATACAGCTGGAGCATTGGTCAAACCAAATGGTACCACTACAAACTCGTAATGCCCAAATCGAGTTCGAAAGGCAGTCTTAGGAATGTCGCCTTCCTTGATCCTCAACTGGTGATATCCTGATCGCAAATCAATCTTTGAGAAGACTGACGCACCTTTCATTTGATCAAAGAGGTCATCAATTCTTGGTATGGGATACCTGTTCTTCACTGTGGCTTTGTTCAAATCTCTGTAATCTATGCACAGTCGCAGGGATCCATCCTTCTTCTTAACGAAGATCACTGGTGCTCCCCACGGCGAGATACTAGGTCTAATCAGTCCCAAATCGAGCAACTCTTTTAACTGGATCTGTAACTCACGGAGCTCTGGAGTTGTCATTCTATACGGAGTTTTTGAGATAGGTTCTGCACCAGGTTTTAGTTCGATTGTGAAATCGAGCTCTCTTTCTGGAGGTAGTCCTGGTAATTCCTTCGGAAAGACATCCTTGAACTCGGAAAGTACTGGGTAAGAATTCAAGGAAGGTCCTTTACTATCGCTCACGGCCTCCACTACGAACAACTGGCATCCTTGTCTTAGGCACCGCTTAGCTTTCACCATAGAGATGAAGCGGAGGGATACCTTCCTTTTCAAGCCTTGGATTTGAATTGTCCTTCCCTCGTCATCGAGGCACAACACCTTCTTCGCATAGCAGTCTAAGAAAGCTCTATGGCCTTCTAACCAATCCATGCCAATAATGAGGTCATAAGTCCCCAAATTGGTGACATAAGCATCCAACATAGTGGTGCATACTCCTAAGTCAACCTCACAACTCCTCACTTTAAGACCTACTGGTTGCTTAGTTCCTGAAGCCATTTCAACCAGTTTGAAATCATCGTGCTCGTAGGCTGCCAACCCACATTTATCTAATGCAAATGGTGAAATAAAACTGTCAGTTGCTCCTGGATCAAACAAAATTTTAAGTTTGACATTGTTTACATTACTAGTGGATTCTACTACGGTAGACTGATGTTCTGCCTGGTGGTTATGCACCGCTGCATGAATCCGATGACTGTTACCCGAACTGTCCATGGGTGCCTTTCCTTCCCTATACCTGCTGCTTGACTGACCCTTGGGACAGTCTCGCTGGAAATGAGGACCTCCGCATCCCCAACAAGAGAGATTGGGAGGGGCTTGCATGTTGCTCGAAGGAATCCTCTGAGATGAGTTCCTTCCCCTGGTTCCTCTAAAACCCCTTGCTCCTCTATAGGAACTTCCCTGTGTACGTCCCTGGCTTTGGTGGGTTGCGGACGATGCCTGCGAGATTGAGTTAACTGAAGTATTACCCCTCGGTGTGAACTTGTTACCGTAAGGAGGAGGCCTAGATTGTCCTCCCCTGAAGTAAGGGCGTGACGCCTTCCCTGTAACATACTGATTGGTTCCTATCAACTTACTACCCCCTTTTCCATCTGACATATCAGCTGCATAACGAGCATACTCAACTGCCATGGCAACTGAAGTTGGCTTCCACATCCGCACAACAGCTCTAATCTTGTAGTTAAGTCCATACACAAAACGCTCTACCTGACAATCATCTGCATCCAGGTAAGGAACATATTTTACCAGTTCCATAAACCGAGATTCATACTCCTCCACCGTCTTGTCTCCCTGTACTAAGGCATGGAGTGCACCTGCCTGTTCTTCCTTGTAATAATTTGGCAAATACTTCATGTGGAACCTCTCCTCGAACAGTTCCCAAGAAGTTGTAAAAGGAGTAAGGTGCAACTGCTTCTCGAGGTCTGACCACCAATTCAAAGCATCACCTTTAAGCTGAAAGACGGCCATCCTAGCCTTGGAACTAGATGTGTACTCATTCAATGCGAAGCATCTCTTCATGCCTTCCAGCCATGCCTCTGCATGCTTACTGGGTCGTCCTCCTGAAAACTCTGGAATTTTTATCTTTTGTAACTCCCTCGATATGTCCTGAAGCGGTTCCAGTCTTGGGCCATGTGCCCTTTCAGAGTTCTCTCGACTCACTTGAGTGGTTTCCACCTCGGCGGCCCTTTCCGACTGCCTGTTCATCGTGGTCATAATAGCCTCCAATGACCTCATTATGATCTGCATTTCTGGTGTTGAGGTTGGTGGTGGCGGTGTTGGCGGTGGCGGAGGTGGTGGTGACGGTGGTCGACCTTGACCCCGACCTCGACCTCTGCGTGTTGTCACCATGATAGTTCCTGAGTTTATTAAAATAAAATCATATCCTTAGTTGTTCAATCAAATATCCGCGGAACTAAAATGTAGGTATTCAATAACTTGCATCATGAGATAACAAATTGTCAAGATTAGCGCCGTAAAATCTATAGTTGTTTTTATTTAAACAATTCTGTCATGGTGTTCAGCTCGTCGTGCTGGTCTTAATGGTGTCTTGTTTTTGAGATTTCGGGTCTCCTTCATCCCTTCGACTAGGAGTTGAAATCTCGGCAAAAATTTTTAATATCTCTATTTTAGTTAACTTTAAAAGTTACCCTTTAATCTAAACAACTTAATTAACATTATTTGTTTAAACCTCGACCAATCATAGTTAAGTTTAAAAAAAAAATTAAAATTCCTATAAAACATATTTTTAACAACATATGTTATAACAGAAAAGAAAAATTACTTCTTATAATACATATTTTCTAACAAAGTATGAATAAATTAAATTTTTATAACACATATATTCTATGAGAGTATATAACAATAAATTTAAACTTTAATACAACATTTATTATAACAGAAAAGTAAAATTAATCTTTATAATACATATATTCTAATATGAATAAATTTAAATTTTATAAAACATATATTCTATGAGAATATCTAAAATAATTTAAATTTTAATATAACGTGTTTTATGACAGGAAAGTAAAATTAATTTTTATTTTACGTATGTTCTAACAAAACATGAATAAATTAAATTTTCGTACAACCTCTTTTCTATCATAATATATAACAATAAATTTAAACTTTAATATAACCTATATTATAGCCGTAGATTTACAAACCGTAGATTTTATTTTACCACGCGGCCTTTCACCGCCATGCAGAGAGCGAGTATGCATGAAGGACACGTGGTCTCTCCAAGCAACCCACTGCCATGTGAAGGTGGGGAGACCCTAAATAGAGTCAATCCCCAAGGCGCGGCCATTTTCACCCTCTCTCCTGCAGTTTTAGCTCTGCAACTCTATGCAAGCTCGCTTAGGGTTTCAGACAGGAAGGAGCTTTTGATCCAGTTCAAAATTTGTTGTTGTGATTGCTTCCCCCTTCTCTTTAAGTCGTTTTCCTCAATTGGTTGCTGGTACAGACCCTCTTAGAATTAAAGCAAAGCCCTTAGATGCTTGGGTGAGGATTTTTTTTTTCTTCTTCTACCGGACACGATGCTCATGGATCCCCCAGGCATGATATCCACATCCTTGAAATTCCACGTTTTGCTTAATGAACA
Source organism: Larix kaempferi (assembly GCA_027924585.1). NCBI lineage: Eukaryota > Viridiplantae > Streptophyta > Pinopsida > Pinales > Pinaceae > Larix > Larix kaempferi. Next base: position 4,912,175 of record BSBM01000504.1, read on the forward strand.
GAGAGCACAGGAGGATTCAGATTGAGGCTTGTCGTGTTGGGGTATTTCGGGCATTCCTGCAAGGAGTTTTCTAAGAAGCCGGCGATCTCAGCAGGTCACGGGTTCCCCCTTGCTGGCCGGGCAAGGAGCCTTGCAGGGAGTTTTAAAGGGCGTGTCGAGCCAGGCGTCGAGTATCTTCTTGCCCTCTTCGGGGTGGTGTGCATTCCTCCAACGGCTATACGTTCGAGTTAATAACCGACCTGCAGTTCTGGGCATCCTCCACGGAATCGCAGGTGACAGAATAGACACCCGTTCCGCAGGCCACGAGTCCCCTGATCTCTGCTTGGTTTCATTGTGCTGGGCGTCGCTCACTCTTCTGCCGACGCTGTAGTATTTGTCCATGCCGAGATCTGGGATCTTGATACCATTTCTATCCTCAATCCCGAATTGCTGGAAACGTTCAGGAAACCCACATTAATAATAGTGGTTATGACGGATTCTGACGTTGTTGGCGGCTAGAATTTGCACTGGTTATCTACGCATTTCATGGCCGCTAGACAAATAATAGAGATGCAGGCCTTTCTCTCTGCATACTTTCTGTGGACGCCAGGTAAGAAAAGGGCGCAGATGGGATGTAAGTAATAAATTTATTTTCCAAAATGCAGACGGGCGCCTCCTTGAGGGGATCGACCTCGGTTTAATGTATTATACAGTTAAGTAATTTTTAATTGTTTGTCTATGAAGAATAAAATATACCCTTGAAATTGGTTTAACATTTTCCCTCTTTCCATTTTGTATTTCCCATCATCTGCTTTTGATTTTGCGTAGCTTTCTTCCTTCTGCATGCAAGAAATTCAGTCTCACTGGCAGGAGGAACAAATGAACTCTGTAAGAAGACTCTATATGCCCACGCGTCTCTATTCAACGTGTTCTCTATTCAACCAGTTAGGCATCCTCACAACCAGTAAACCTAATTGTTGTTGTACCTTCCCTGAAACCCCGTGAGTTGTTTATTATGCATTAGCCATTAATACTAATGGGTAGTGTCAATAAGGAATAATAATCAATGCTCTGTTTTTTTTTTGATATAAACGTTTACCCGGTTTATCCGGGAAGAATTTAATTTTATCTAAGCCTGTCTCTATCACTGCAAATAATCTCTGCATAAGATTATGTTACTTACAGTGTTTATGTTTAATAGAGGTGTAATTCCTATTTTGGGAACCTATATTACCGGAAACTCCACCCCAAGGTGCTGGAAACACATTTTGGTGCTTCAGAAACGTTTCCTTGTTTAAAATGCCTTTGAAACATTTCTGAACATTTCAATGATGTTTCAGACCATTTCAGTGGGTGTTTGAATCACTAAGACAAAGAAAAACAATTTTTTTTTTTTTAATTAAAAAAAATGCTAAACAACTATTAATAGCTCAAAACATAAATTTGCTCAAAATAGCTCAATATTTTGTCGGCAACAACTATTAATTTCTATATAAGCTCTTTTGTTTTTGTTGTAATTTCAATTTAATTTTCTTCTCTTATTTTTGTTCATGGATTCAACAGTAGTAGGAAATAGAACGGAAGGGGATAAATTGCTGGAAGCCCTAATTAATTTGCATTTGTTTAGTGGTAGATTAACTATATAAAAAATGAAAATATAAATATATATATATATATATATTTTTAATGTAATTATTGTTATCGTTGTGCAGGTACCTTGAAAGATGACTATGGCTGGAGGTCAAGTAGGTAAATTATCAAGTAAATTTTCTAGGTGAAGCATGAATAGGCCTGTAGGTTCAAGAGTCTGAACAAAGGCTCTGATACCATCTGTAGTGCTCTGGTTTTACAGCAGAGCACTATGTAAAATTTCAGGGTTTATTTTTCTACGTTTTAAACTTTATCTGTTTATGGAAGTAAATTTCTAAGAATTACTATGTGCCTAAATAATTTTAGTGTACTGTAGTGTTTTTACTAACCTTACATTCGTAATTTAAAATAGACAAACATATCAATATTTCCTTTTCAACAATCATGTTCTAGCATAAGAATATGTTTCACAACTCAGTAAACCAGTAAATAGCAGTAAATCAGTAACTAGCAAGTTATGCATGTTTACAGTAAGTTTTAGCATAATAGTAAATAACGGAAATTACCTGATGCTGATGCTAACCGTAAGTTGTAGCAGGTTGTATAACCCCTTAGACAGCCAAACTGAAGTGTCCACCCTACCGACCAGCTATAATCTTGCTGGCCCTTGGAAATCAAAGGATTTCCAAGCCCCCGAGCCCACAATCTGATAATCCCGAGAGCAGTGTTTCCTTCCGTTCTCAAAATGTTTCTGTTCTCCAATCAAACTTTCTGTTCTCCCAATCTTCTGTTCTCAAAACTTCTTTTCTTCTCCAAACCAAAAAAAAACCTCCCCTTTCTCCAAGCTCTCCCCCTCTATATAATTTCCCTTCCTCGAGAATATCTTGGGCTTACTCCACCGCCCCAAAATCCCCCTCTCGAGCCCCTCAACATTTACCCCTCTCACTAGTTCATTCATACACGGTTCTTTATAAAAATGTATAATTAATTACTCTCATGGAAAAATTAGTTGGTTTTGGATTGACGGTCGTAAATATTTATTACGGTGGGGATTATCACCCCAAGGTTATCCATTCGGGACAAGTTTCATTAAATACAAGTCTATCCGCCATCCTTGATATTTTAATGTTATTAATGTAATTAATAAAATATTATATAATTAGTTGCCCCTTGTCAACTTGGACATGATGTGTCTTAATGATCCACCTTATCCGTCGAGACTACTTAGCTTGAGGTTTAAATTCCAAGATTAACATTGAACAATTAAATATCCATTTTCCATCACATCACGTTTATTCCAAAAATGATTATCTTATTATGGCTAACTTTTGAAATGGAATTAATCACACAATATTAATTTATAAATCAATATTTTAAATCTTACTTATATTGCATTTGTTACGATAGGGATATAAATGTTGCTGGAATATCATTTATTAATTAATAATAATAATTAAATCACCCTTTGAAAATAATAAAAGGTGAATCAATCATAGTATTCTTAATTATTTGTTTATCACATGAGTACCCTATCATCAACATAGCATCCTTGTTCTTATAAACAAAGCACTTGTGAGGGCTTAAACAATTTTACTAATTAATTAGACACTATCATTACCCTATTCACAACAGTTCTTCTATGACAATGTTAACTGACGACACTTGTCTTAGTTTATTATTACAATGTTTTCATATAATTACTAATTCACTTATTTACACATTGACAACCTAACCATTCATTACCTAAGTTGATTGATGTATCCTTAACTGAGTTATCTATGACATTTATACTACTATTCAAGCATGACAAGTATGTTATATACCAGTAATATTGTACACGTACAAGGTGTGCATGCATGGCCAGTGTATGCACATGTCGGATATGCACTATAAACAAACCCCATTCCGCCTATGCATACTTGCTAATTAATAATAGTATCTACCCCCATGCAGAAGAGCAAGCATAATATATAGTATAATTACTTTAACATCCTCGGTTATTTAACAGTTAACCCTTTACGATTTAACATCATTGTCTTTATGTTTACATTAGTTTAATCAATCAAGTATAGGAAGGGTGCCTACTCCCACTAACTCGGAATCAAGGAATACTAAACCCCCAACAGTACTAACTAACACATCCTCCCATCATAACCTACGTCCAGCATCCTCCCTATCCTCCCTCTGCTAGTACAACAGTGGATGTCGGACTCACCGATCTGACCACATAGAACTTGAGAGCGATAGCGTCGGCTGAACAGCGGACCTATCCTCCCCTAGCAGGCATCCGACCATCGTCATCACAACAACATGGGGAGCGTGTCTCAGCACGGCCCTCCCACGACCTCGGGTCCCATGGAAACATAGGGTGGGAAACACATCCATCCCTCTCAACATACTGGGCCTACGCCCTTATCAACTCATACTTGCTGCTATCGGGATTATCAGTTTGTGTTATCGTATCCTCATTTTGGCTGCTAAGGTTTGCTGTATGAACATGTTTTTCCTTTCCAATATATATCAGATCAAGTAACTGGCTATCCCATAGCCCTTGTGTCCTGTAGGTTAGTATTTTGCAAAATATAATTTATAGAAAGCATTTTCCATTGATCGCCAATTGATCCATGTTATCATTTTATTTCATGTGACCTTTCAGCTCATCATAGATACATATAACATTTCAATAATTCACATAAGAAGATGGTATCCACGTACCGAATCATATATTTCACATTTCATTAATGAAAACATATAAACATATACTGCAATCGTAAAATAAGGAATCATATGATAATCATGACATCATAATCGCATAACATAGTAACATCATAATCATGGTGAAATCATAAAACAGAGTAACATCATATAACGAGGTCCAATATAGTTTACTCAGTCGAGCTGAGTTCAACAGAATATATAAGAAATAAAGTATGGTGTATCTAACTAATAAATATGCCGAATCAAAAATATGGGCGTTACAATGAGCCGTTATCCTACCAACAAAGAGACCGTTCCAGACAACAAACAACAAATGCAGACCGAGCAGGGCGACGAGGAGAGGGGAGACAGAGGAATGAGGTATGAGGGTTTCCCGAGAACGAGGCTTTATCAAGCCAACGAGCCCGCATGCCAGCCAACTAGAAGTACGTTGAGAGGCATTAATTTAATGCATGCAAGGGGAAGGATCAAGAGAGGGGAGAACCGTCAAATATCCAAGGGAGATATCCCAAAAAATGTCAATAATGATGCAAATGAAATGAATAAAGTCCATAAAAGAGGGAGGGGGTAGTTTGGAGGGTCTTAGGACTAATCCCAAAGTCCAAATCTTGGGTTAAGGAATCCAAGAGGTTTCCAAACTTTCATTATCGAGCCTTAAGATTCCATAAGCTAGCTCGACTCCAATATTCACCATCTCGTCCGCTTTCTCATTCAACCCTCGCAGAATATGAAGGAAGGTGAGCTCATGGAAATCAATACAGATGCAATGAAGGAGGTAATGCATTTTGGAGATGGGGTCTTTCCTTTTGGCAATAATACGTCTGGCTTCTCTGATTATGATTAGAGAGTCTCCGAGAACTGTGAGTTTCTTAATTCCCAGGCTGGCTGCAATCTCCATTCCTTTGATGAGTCCTAACCATTCCACTGCATTGTTGGTCTTCCTCCCAATGCCCCAGGCAAAGTCTTTCTGCTTGTTCCCTGTGGAGTCAAGAAATACTCCCCCCGCACCTGCCAACCCTAGATTTCCCTTCGATGCACCATCAAAAATAAAATGCTACAATCTTGTTGAGCCATCCATAGCGGGAACTCATCTTTGACAATTCTAAGCTTCCATGTCAGGTGCCTCGAATTCTTGAGAGGTGTAGGCCGAATAGAGGAGGGATACGGCAAAATAAAGTCCGCCATCCAGTTTCTTTCGAGAACAGATAGAGGCTTCTGCTGAATACTAGGCATCCGTCGCGAAGAGAGGACTTCAAACTAGAGGGTCTTTGCAGCTATATAAACCTTTCTAGGATTGGTGACCAAGCCTTCAAAGATCTCTTTGTTTCTTGCTGTCCAGACCTTCTAGTTGATAAACGTGGGAAAAGCTTCCCAAGCTCTGGAGAAATTTGGTTTTCTGAAGAAGGAGCCATGGTAGAAGTCCTTCCAACAATTAAATAAGTCGCTCCAGTTTGTAGGCATCACCAAATTCCAAACCTCAAGCGTGAATCTGCAGTTAAGGAAGAGATGATCTATTGTCTCTTCATCATCTTTGCACAAAATTCAGCGAAGAGGCCCCTCAATTCCTCTTTTTCTCAAATTGTCTGCAGTTAACGTTTTTCTATGAGCAAGAGTCCAGTAGAAAACATTAACCTTGGGGAGACTGTCTTTGCACCAGACCTTAGCCCAGTTTATATCTCTATCACCTCCTTCCTTTCTGGGTTGAACATGTTGATAACCTTCCTTCACCGAATAGACTCCTGATCTTCCCCAACCACGTCTTTCTTTGAGAGTGCAACTGATAGGACATTTCTCTTGTAAGAGGAGGAGAAGGGAATTATAATCTTCTTGCAAATGGGGAGGGAGGTCTAAATCCTTCCGGCCAATCCATCGACCACTGCTGGACCAGATGGAGATATCGAACAAAGTATGAAGATTGCACTTGTCCATCCAGTTTTTGAGGTGACTTAGTTCTTGTCGAAAGTTGGCTGTGGAGCTTCTTCCCAAAGTATCATACCAAATCTTGATTTTTTTTATGTTACCAGCAATCCAGTGGATTTTTTCCTTTATAATGAATGATGCTTTCTTACACAAGTCCCAGATAGGGGATCCTTTCTTCTCCATAACAATATTTTCAATGCAATGAGTTCTAGATCCCCTCATGTATTTTTTCTACAAAAATTTCTTTCACCAGGCATCTTTATCCATTACAAACCTCCACATAATCTTAGCCCCAAGGGCCAAATTCATGATGCTTGGGTCTTTCACTCCAGCTCCACCTCTGATTTTTGGACTGCAGACAATGTTCCAATTTATTAGATGGAATTTCTTGGTGTTGCATGTTTTTCCCCCCTGCCAAAGAAAGTTTATGATTTGTTTATTGATTTCCTGAATAATGTAACTTGGATCCAGAGAGATGGAGCAGACATAGATAAGGTAAGCGGACAGGATGGACTTGATCAGGGTAAGCTTCCCCACAGGGTTAAGCCATCTAAACCCCCACGCAGAGATTTTCTTTTTAATTTTATTGATCAAGCCTTGCCAATCCTCCTTCCTTTTTTTCCCTTTGAAGACTGGGACTCCAAGATAATTGAAATAATTCTAGTTTGTAGTTCCTTCAAAGCCAAAAATTCTAGATATGCCGACCAAGGTTTCCGGTGGGAAATTCCAACCATACACTTTGGATTTTAACTCACTGATTTTGCCGTCCGAGGCATTTAGGAAGGTTGTGAGAGCTCTTTTGAATCGTTCGACAATGACAGTGGATGCCCCAACCATTAAGATAGTATCATCGACGAATTGTGCATTGTTAGCAGCACGGACACCCCTAGCAATCTTAAGACCCTTGAGCTCCCCTGAGATCTGGAGACTTTAAAGTCTTCTACTCAATGAATATGCAACCAAGATGTAGAGAAACGGGGAGAGAGGACAACCCTGGCGGAGTCCACAGGAAGCTTGGAAGAAGTTGGTTGGGCAACCATTAACCAAAGGGGCTATCCAGGGTTTGCTAATGCAGGCCTTAATCCATCTGAAAAAACTTTGTGAGAACCCAAACTTTGTCATTATTTCAAAAAGGAAGAAGTGGTTGACCCTATCAAACGCGTTTGCCATGTCAAGCTTGACAGCCATACCTTGCTGCTTGCGATTCATGCTAGAGTGGATGGACTCTTGAACAATTATGATGTTGTCCAGGATTTATCTTCCAGCAATGAACCCACCTTGGGACTCCGAGATAAGGCGACCCATGATCTTCTTCATTCTGGTAGCCAGGATTTTTTCCAAGATTTTGTAAGAAGTGTTGCATAGAGAAATTGGTCGAAAGCAGTCTATAGAAAGGGAATTCTTGTCTTTAGGGATAAGGGACAGGAATGACGAGTTGGTGGCTCCTCCTATCTTGTCCTTTTTCTGAGTCCAGTTCAACATCTTTTTTAGATCTTCCTTGATGATGTCCCAAGCTTCTCTATAAAAGTTTATAGTGAAACCATCTGGCCCTGGGGATTTATCAGCTTGTAAGGACTAGATTGCATCTTTGATTTCATACTCCATGACAAGTTTGGAAAGCTCCCGGTTTTCCTCGTTGGTGATGAGAGAGGGGATTTCAGAGAGAAGGTTAGCCTGCGCAAGGGGATCTGCCTCATTCTTGTCCGAATAAATCTCATGGAAGTGCTGCAGAATATGAGCTTTTATCAAATCTTGATCAAGGATTCTTACTCCGTTTTTATCTCTGAGCTCTTTTATCATATTACGGATTAATCTAACTTTTGTTTGCTTATGAAAGAAACTGGTGTTGCTGTCCCTTCCTTTTAACCATAGCTGTCTGGATTTGAGCCTCCAAACCTCTTCCTCCTTAATGGTCGGAGAGAGAATTTTGCTATTGAGGTCCTGTTCTTGACGGAGTAGCGCTGGGGTGATTTCTACCCTTTCCATATCAGCCTAGAGAGTTGCAAGATCAGATTGGAGAAGTTTTTTGGAAAACCCTAGGATTTTGTATTCCAATTCGCTCAACTTTTCAGCACATAGCGGACATTTCTGAGCTTTCTCTCCCAAACGTAGCTCGGAGAACCAAAGCAGGGGTAATCCTGGCCGTGGAAATTAAGGTCAGAGCTTTTTCTTCTTGCAGATAGGAGGGATTGAACCTGAAGGGAATAGGGCCGAGATTATCCGGGAGGGAAACCGAGAGGGAAATTGGCTTGTGGTCAGAGACATCGGAGGGAATTGCAAAGGAAGACGGGATTACGTTTTTTTGGAGAAAGGAGGAGCTAACAAGAAAAAGGTGTAATCTGGCAGCAATGTGTTCCACACCCAGACGACAATTACTCCAGGTGAAGTTTCCATTTTTTAGAGGGGGATCAATCAAATCGAGATCAAAGAGCAGATCCTCCAGGTGAAAGGGTCCCCGACCCTCGATCCACCACACTGCTCAGACTGAGAGATGGTAGTGTTGAAGTCCCCAACAAGAATGATTTCCTTGTCCCTTATGAATTCCTTGAGACTAAGAAGGTTGTTCCAAAAACACTGTTTATCCTTCTCATGTGTAGGTCCATAGACGTTGCAGACAAAGAAGGAGAGGTTGTCTTCCTTGTTACAAAGCTCATTTAAAACCCAATGTTGACATTCTTGCAGGACTTTAGAGGAGTACTTACTTGAAAAAAAGGATGCTATACCTCCCAAAGGCGCCTCTGGCGCTTATTGCATGTCCATGGTCATTTTTCTAGAAGAGATGTGAGATGGCCAGGATCTCCACATCGCTCATTTTCATCTCTTGAATCAGTAGGATGTCTGGTTTTTTCTGAGTTAACTATTTCTTTCATTTCTTTAACTTTATTAGATCCACCAAGACCCCTATAGTTCCAAGAGACGAGCTTCATTATTTTTCCTAGATTGTTGGCATGCTCGAGCCCTACTGTCTGACTTTCCCTTGTTGGTCTGAAGCAACTTCATTTCCTCAATGCTTCCATGTCTTACTAATTCGAGCTCCCTCTCTGCTTCTTGCTCCCGATGATAATGCAGGGATTTTCTTCCTCAAGTGTTTAGGGGCGGCCCAGGTTCAAGAAATTCCTGAGAGCCTTTGGATGAAGATTCCAAGGTGACTAAGAAGGGGGCTACCTTTCTCTGTCTGACCGCATCCACCCAAGAGCTTCCGGGAGGAGGAGAGCCATCCCAACCCGAGTTAACACTATAATTACCAAGAGGGGGGGTTATGATACTAGTATCTAAGACTTCATTGAGCACAGGATCCATTTCGGAGGCCTCGGGTTCAACTATTTCACCTTCTTCTACAGTAAGGGCGTTGAACTGGTTGCCTATCGAAATTTCTAGATTTGGCTGGGATTTTTCTTTATCTTTGGTCGGCTGCTGCCTTTTTGGATCAGACTTTGGAGCAAGGGCCTTCTTCCCTTTCTTCACCTGATTCCATTCTGCTTCTTGTGTTTGCTCCAGGGTTTCTTTAGCCATTTTTAGGCAGTTCTTGACGAAGTGGCCATATTCATGGAACTTCTTACATTTAAAAGGAAACTATTCATAGTCCACTTTCTGTGCATATTCCCAGTCATCCATACAAAGTCTGACCATCTCCGGGAGGCCTTTCTCCATGTCCACCTCCACATAGATTCTTGCACAGGAGAAAAGGGGGCCTTTCGGTTCAGCTTTATCAATGTATTTCCCGAAGGAGTTCCCTATTGCCTGTAGGGATTCCTCGTTCCAGCAGTGAAGGGGAAGGTGGGTTAAGCGAACCTAGATGGGAACGACAGAAGGCACATCTTTTTCAGGATCAAAGGAGAGACTCCAACGGTTGAGATAGATCTCCCGAGGACCCATGAAATACGGACCGCTACGGAAGATTAGGTCTTTGTCTTCCTTTGCTTCAAACAAAAATGTGAAAAAACCCTTACTGCAGAAACAATGATGAATTCCTCCAGCAATCAAGGGCATCCAATTCTTCTTAATCTAAATGTCCATGTTTTTTGGTGACAGCCAAATCCCGGTGAACTGACCGATCAAACCTCTTTCACTAAGAGCAAGATCCTTCAGTCTTGAAGCAGCTGACATGATCTGAATCTTGGGAGCTTCAGAAAGTCGGACAAAGCCATCACCAGACACCGGAGCAGCAAAGGGGGGGGGGAGGCGGCCACCAGAGCCCTGAAGGCCTCGTTAAGGAGGCACCGAGGATCAACCAGGATTGGATCCGGAGGGGGATCCATCCCAAGCAGCAGGAGGACGCGCGTGAGGAAACCCTAACAAAGGTGCAGGGGAGAGCCAACCGAAAAAAATAAAATAAATTAAACCAGATTGAATTATCTCATTGCTTCAAGTCTCTGCATCTAAAAGATTTGAAGATCAAAGCTCAACCAAATTTAAACAAAATTAACTAGTGAGCACTTTCAGGCACATTATCAATATCAACTGTCGTTCTTTAATCCTTTCTCTTGATTAGCTCGATCACCGGTATTATCTTTCATGCAGGTTGATTAGGCACTATCACCTTAGGCCATCGATCTCCCTATATCTAACGGTGATCCGCCTGCTCATATTTTAGCACCCCTTTTTCTTTATCACCCAGCCTCTAGCTCACATTTTTGCGCTCTCTTCTTTGTTCATTCACTTAATCTCTCGGGAGGCTTAAGATACTTCAGGCTTTAGCTCCTACTGGCTAACACCATGAATCTTCAATATCAACTTTGGAGGCTTGATGAACCTAAAATATTTTAGTGCTAATAGACCCTAATGGCACCTAAATGACCCTATGGCATTCAAGTATTCCTAGTGGCATCTTAGTGACCCTAACGACATTTGAGTAACCCTAGTGACATTATGATAATGAAGATGATGCACAATGACAATGATGATGGCATTGATGATGATTTGATTATAAGATGATAGCGGTTCTAAGATGATATATAGTAATTGAAATAGACGATGATGATGCTTGCTAACGTCCATTAAGACCAACTCTGGTCTATTGGAACCCAAAACAATATTAGGGAGGAAATGGATGCCCAATCCAGCGCACTTGGCACCTTAGAAGGCATCCCAAATCAATCAAATTTTTTTACCTCAATTCGACGCCATTTCAAGTGATATTGATGGCGCTATTAAGGGTGATAAAAGAGATGCTAATTCATGTGATATTCCATGGGCATGTAGCATCCAAATTCATTGCAATTGTCCCATTCAACCAAAACAAATAAAAAAATTCCCGTGTGGGAGGGAAAAATTGGACATAAAACCAAAAGTTCACTTCAAAAATTCTCATAAAACATATTTGCAAGGAGGGAGGAGCCTCTATGATCTAGCATTAACCATTTAGATTTGAATATTTTATAGGTAAATCACACCTTTTGAATTCATCCTTTGCCAGGTAGTTGATTGAATTTGTTGAATTTTCCCTTTGATAGGTAGTTGCTTGAATTTGTTGAATTTTCCCTTTGATAGGTAGTTGCTTGAAGAATTTTCCTTCTAGTTGCTCGAATAAGTTTCCTTGAGGAAGAGGGTTTATAAAAAAAATACATAGAGGGTTGAAGAATTTTCTTTGATGAAGAGGGTTAAACACTCAAAAACAAAGGATTGAGGAATTTGCATTTAGTAGTTAAATACAAATATTGAAGAGGAACAAACCCTAGGGTTTTGGAAAGTCATGGGAACACCAATGCCATCAAGCTTTCGGCAATGGCAAGCAGAGAAGAAGGTACTAGCTGAGGAAAAATGTCTTGCAACAAAGACAAATGACACTCGCTGTAGTGGAAAAAAAGGACTAAAAGCATTGGCTACTAGTTTTTTAAGTATCTTCAATATGTGAATTCATTTTTTTCAAGATTTCCTTGTAAAAAATAAATCTAAGATATATACTCTGTCCATGTGTCCTCTTCTAACATGAATTGATATACATATAACATCCAAACAATATTGAAAAATAAATGATGAAGCAAAATAAATAGATAGACTTTGTCATATGGATGGAGAATGAGGGTATGCCATTTATGAGTTTTCTTTTTAATGTATTTGATTTGTTGCATTGTCTTGATGTGGTGCTTCCACTGAGTTACAAGGTTGGTTCAACTTCCCAACTGAAATCTATTTCCAACAATCATGAACTCAAGAAATAAATCCATCATGCAACCCCTAAAGATCATAATGAAGACATTGAGTCACGCAAATTAAAGATATGGTTGAGAAGTTATAAGTAAATTATTTGGTGAAGAAGAAACCCACAGGAGACCATTTGCATATTTTGTATAGGTAGTGTTACCAGCTAAGTTGTACTTAGTTGGACTTTCAAATGAGCGAGCAAAGTTGAACATGTTACATGTTCATTATCAGTGATCTGAAGTCCATTAGGCCTTTATAAGGGCCATTTTATTTTTATTTTTTTTCACATGTCCATGCCCTGCGGGGTTTGTAATAAAATGTGATCGCATGGTATTTTTTGTAAAGGACTTGGATTCCTAGGACTTGTCGATCAAGTCAGGTATTCCAAGGAGTTTTTTCACTTATTAATTATGTCTTGCATTTTTGCATAACATAATTTTTGAGTTTTTCTCCTGCTCCTCCAAAGCTAGAATGCCTGGTGAGGTGGATAGGCCTTAGGGGGTTATTAAATTCCACGGGTCAATGTATATGAACATGATATACATTAATTTTGAGTTGTATGGACATGTTCTAGGTCCCCACAGTTTTTTTTTTAATTCCGAGAAAAAATATTTTTTCGTAAAAACAAGCCAGTTTTTTAATGGTTTGATAAAAAAAATTGAAAATGATATAAAAGTGTGGTTTAGGGGTATTTTTTGCCATGGAGGTGCTCATTTTCAAGCTCATAGCACCCACCATACCCCAAAACCCACTTTACTAAGTTGTTGAGCTCTTTATTTTTTACTTTTTGTAAAAAGGTTAAAAGAAAAAGTGAAAAAATGTGAAAATTCAAATTCCAAATTTAATGGGATTTGGTGTAAGTTTTGGATCAGCTATCATTTAGGGGCATGTAAGAGATGTTTTAGTAAGTATTTGGGGCAGCTACAAAGGTGGGAGCACTTCCCCATTTAGGGGGGCACATTTTCCCATGAGGGGGGCACTTTTATGAGGAGTTGGCAACTCATTTCATGGCTGCATTTGGGCTGCGTTTTTGGCAGCCTAAATAAGAGGTGGCAGCTCTATTTCAAGCCTTAGTTCATTCCTTAATACTCTCCACCAATTCACCCTCCCTATCCTCAAGCTAATGCGCCCTTCTCTCCTTCTTCCCCTATAAATTGAAGGCTGCCCACTCCATTTTGTTTTGGTTGGAGTGTGGAGAAGACCTATTTGTACTTGTTCTATCTTTCATTTGTGAATAAAGAATACTTTGGAGGTCATACATGTGTGATGCTTTGCAAGTGGATGAATGATCTCGTGGCATGAGGTAACTTGTATCTAAGTCAGTTTTGTGCAAGTATTTTCAACCATAAACTAGCTTACTAAAAGATTGGTATCAATTTTGTAAGGAAGATTACTAAACTTGTTTGTATTAGTTAGTCTTTTATTTGTCATTTGATTAGAGATTTAAGACGTATATGTTTCATTTGTTTATGCTCATATTGTCTTAATTTCTGACCATATGCATTTCTATATTTGATGGGTTTTTGTGAGTGTTTTTAGCTGTAGGTTAACAGGATTGGAAGAAGAATATAGCTTGCTTGCTCTCCTTTTCTCCATCAAGACTTGCTTTGGTGGATCTTGCCCTAGGTGTCCCACATCCAAACCTTCAAAACCTTCTGAGTTCACAGGCTACTCTGCTTCATTTTCTCTTTCTCAGCATAAAATTTAAATTTCTTTTGGTTACTTGAGTCTTTTGGAAATATAAAATATTTCTTAGATCTATTCATAAAAAGATTAATCACAAGTAGATCTAGTTTTGTTTGCATAAAAATAGATTTAGTTAAGTTGTTAAAGATTTATCTCGTTTTGTAGATCTATTTTGCTAGTTTCTTTACAAAAAGTCATTTTTTATTGAAAAAATATTAAGGCTTGAGTAGGAAACTAGTTGTTTGGATTTAAAGTTTATATTGCAATTTTAAAAGAGCATTTCATTGGCTGCCTCGAAAGTAAGCCAAGATCCCAAGGAAAGCTTGCTTTCCTTGGTTATTTTCTCTCGGTTTATCATAGATTAACTTAGTCATTTTTCAGTAATTTTTGTAGTGACCCAAACTCACTTTCTAAGTGTTTTTGGGAACATATTACTAATATTTGTTCATTGTTCTGTAACATTTTGTGAACAAATGGGAGGATACTTGCCCAAATTTTGGTAGATTGAGCCATTCAGAACACACAAGAACCATACCCTTTCATCCAGAAACTCTTTCCATCATTTTTTGTAAGCATTTGAGTCAATTTTGAATGACTGGGGCACTTCTTTTCACATTGTAAACAAAAAATTAAACGAGAGCAAGTGGGCTACCCAACGCCCACACCCCATCCCCCTAGGGGGGAAACTGTGTTGACTCAATTTTCGTGGTTTGCAATTTTTAGTTTAGATTTTCTTTTCCGACACTTAATAAAATCAAAATAGGATTAAAATTTACCTTGTTGGTCTGTTCCATTGGTGGGCCACAAGTTCACTTGGGACCTAGTTTTGTACATTTTTTAACAATTTTCCTTTTGTTTAAAGTTTCAATCAACCCCCTTGCTTTCCCGAAGTATGGTTTTAAGATAAGGGCTTGCCTGAGTACTGGCCAGAAAAGAGACTCTTGGGGTTTTAATAAAAAAGAAAAATATTGTTAAAAAATCTATAAAATTAACAAGGCTTTGTCCCCATATGCTCTCGATCACTGCAACTTTGATTGAACATGCTGATCAAACCAGAAAGGGACTTAGTGACTAGTAATTAGTTTCACATTCTTCCAATTAACCCCCAACTTAAAAAAATAACGTAAACTATTATTGATAATGTGTGGGGAAATTCCTCAAAGGAAGCGAGAACCATTGGAGAGTGACCTCAGGATACCGTTAGATTACACCCTCATTTGGTGTAGTGTTGAATACCTCCCAAAGACTTCGATCCAGCCCGCATGTCCAAGTGAGGATCCACCTTGTCAAATTTCGGACATATTTCCAGTACCTCACGGTATCTTGGAAATCCCCCATCCCTAAGAAACAACTCATTACCACAGAAAAAATAAAATTTACCAAGAACAATTGCAAAACATTGTCATTTCATTTCGAGCACTTTATTTGACTCCATTATCAGCACTGGTCTTATTATTGAATATTTCATGATGATGGATGTTTATGTTTAAATGAAAATGTTGGATGATAAATGATTTCAAGTTGAATATTGCATTGTTCTTATGTTTAAAATTCTAACTCCTATATTAGTTGTTTTATCTTTCATAGATTAAACACCTTAGGTTTTCTTTCTTTTTAGGGTCCACCCCCCTTGGCTTCGCTGGGAGTAAGCCTAGATGGAGGATTCGAGTTTCAGGTGACAAAATTTGACTCTGGCTTGCCCCTAAGGCTATACCAACGGCTTGAATATTTTTGCCGCGTTTTCCCAGGTGTGATTCCAGGCGACAACATTTTGGCGCGGTTGCCGAGGATCGAACCCGGGTCACCCGCGTTCCAGGCGAGAATACTTCTCAGGATATTACCAAGTGTTAGTAAGCAAATATGATCAACATAAAACCACCTTTACTACACCTTGGGGTACCTTTAAATACCTTAGAATTCCTTTTGGTCTTTTAAATTCGGGTGCCACCTTTCAACGAGCTATGGATGTTGCATTTGATGGGTTAATTAGAAAAATTATTGAAATATATCAAGATGATCTAATGATGTATTCTAAGGAAAGAGTAGATCATGTTGGTCATATCAGAAAAATATTTGAGAGATGCAGGAAATATGGCATATCATTAAACCCAACTAAGTCTGTGTTAGGTGTTGATGAAGGCAGGTTATTGGGGCATATTATCACTAAGGATGGTGTGAAGGTTGATCCTGAAGGAGTTGAGGCCATAATAAAGGTTCTTATTCCCACAAATGTCAAAACTCTCCAATCCTTTAATGGCCAAATTAAATTCATGAGAAGATTCATTCCAAATTTAGATGAATTAATGAAGCCTTTACAACTTTTACTTAAGAAAGGTACTAGATTTGAATGGACCAAGCAAGGGAAAGAAGCTTTCTCAAGTATCAAAGATGTCATATCTAGATCCCCTGTGTTGATAATCCATTATTATTCAAAATAATTCCAAGTCTTTTCCTTTGCTTCTAAACATACTATTGCTGGGGTTTTACTCCAGAAAAATAGCCAAGGCCATGAACAACCCATAGCCTTCTTCAGTAGAGCCTTACAAAACTCAGAACTTAAGTACACTATTATGGAGAAGCAAGCTTATTCCCTTGTTAAATATTTGAAACATTTCATAATGTACATAGGGTATTCCAAGGTTGTGGGTTATGTTCCTCATCCAGCTGTTAAAGATATATTAGCTCAGCAGGATTGCCTTGGTATAAGGGGTAAATGGGTATCAAAAGTCCAATAGTCTGACTTGGAAATCAAACCTACCAAGCTAATCAAAGGTCAAGGCCTTACCCGCATGATGACATAAAGCAATGAGAAACTTGTCGGAATTATTTGGAAAAATAATGAGTCAGTACCAGTCATGTCAGATGAACTTCAAATATTAAGTCAAACACAATGGTATTCCAACATTATATACCTTCTTAATAATTTTGCTTGTCCTGAACACTTAGCTGGTCACAAAAGAAGGTCTCTAAGACTTAAAGCCACCAAATATTGTATAACTCAGAATGGATTGGGTTGGAGAAATCCCGATGGATTGATTCTTAGATGTGTTGATGAACCAGATTCCAAAAAGATTCTGGTTGAGTTTCATGTAGGATTTTGTGGTAGGAATTATGCAGCAGATACAACAACCCACAAAATTCTTAGATCAGGTTACTATTGGCCCACTTTGTTCACTGATGTGAATAAGTTTGTCAGGTCTTCTCCCCAATGTCAGTTGTTCACTGGGAAACAAAAGCTGGCAACTTTACCTCTTGAGCCAGTAGTAGTTCAAGCCCCTTTTCAGCAATGGGGTCTTGATTTCATCGACTAGTTTAAGAAAAAATCAAGAAATGGTCATACTTGGATCCTTACTACCACCAATTACTTCACCAGGTGGGTGGAAGAAATCCCCACTAAATTTGCAACAGACAAAGTAGTTATGAATTTCCTAGAAAATCAAATCATAACTATATTTGGGGTACCATCCAAGATAACAATTGATAACGGCCCAAGTTTTAGCTCAGCAACCTTCTCTTCTTTTTGCTTCAAGTATGGTATCATCCTATGTAACTAATCCAACTATTATCCCCAAGGAAATGGATTGGCTGAGTCAACTGACAAGACTTTAATGAATATATTAAAAAATACGGTTGGGGAAAATAAGTCTTGGGACAGTAAGATAAAATTTGCAATTTTGGCTGACAGAATAACGCAAAAGCATGCCACTAGAAAGACTCGTTTCCAGTTGGTTTATGGTTTAGAAGCTTTTGTACCCATTCATGTTCAGTTGCCAGTGTATCAGATGTTGCATGATTATGATCCAGATGATGATGGTATGCAGAACATGATTGAGCAAATTATGAAGTTAGATGAGATCAGAAGAAAGGCCTTAGAACAAAGTATAAGAAATCAAGACAGGGTTAAAAGGACTTTTGACAGATCTGCTAAGCCAAAAGACTTTCAACCAGGAGATTGGGTGTTTTTATGGGATAAGCGAAGAGATAAGCCGGGCAAGCATGGAAAGTTTGATAGCTTGTGGTTGGGACCATATGTTATATTTGAACTAGTAGGGGTTAATTCCTTCTTTCCTTGCACAATGGATGGAGAAATATTGACCCTACCAGTCAATGGACAACATCTTAAGCTGTTTTTCAAAGAGGATCTTCTAATTCCCATGGTGGCAGATTGATATCATGCCCATTTCTAAACCTCTGCCTTGCACTTTATTTTTGTACATTATGCTTGATGTATATTATTGAAGTATATTAGTTTCATTTGTTTGTTTTAACTTTATTTTGAATAATGTTGCAACTTATGTTTCATTTGACAAAAGCATGTGGGACTGATGCATTCTAGTTTTTATGCAGGAACCAAAGATTATGGGATTCTTGCATACTCTCTATGATTGAGAGAATCAGATCGAGCACACATCCCACAGTTGGTGCCACATGTTACCACCTAAGTTTTACTTAGTTGGACTTTCAAATGAGCAAGCAAAGTTGAACATGTTACATGTTTATTATCAGTGATCTGAAGTCCATCGGGCCTTTATAAGGGCCCTTTTTTTATTTTTTTCACATGTGATAATGAATTAGGGTATGTCTTTTTCATCATCACAATGATCATGACATTGACGATTATAATCATGACATTGACTATGATGATGTATGATGATGACACTAGTTATGAATATGGTGATAATTTCGATGTCTAGGACAATGGAAATGATGATAACGACTGTGATGATGATGATAGTGAGGATCATGAAAATTCCTAATTATTAAGATCCATCGACTAGTTAGGCGACGGAAAATGTCCTTTATGAAATTATCAAAAGGTAGTAAAATGTCGTGTTCATCATCACAACGTGGTTGACATGAATGACTATGATCACAATGATACATGATGATGATGATAGTAATGTAATGTATGATGTTCATGATGATGACGATGATGATGATGTCGATTCCAATGTTCATGATGCACGTGATAGCACTTACAGATCTTGATTGATCCTAATGGCACCTAAATGACCCTAATGTCACCGAAACGGCTCTAATGGCATTCAAGTGTCCCTAACAACATTTGAGAGACCCTAATGGCATCTGATTGACCCTAACAACATGGAAATGATGCATTATGACAATTATGATAGACCTGGTGATGATTTGATAATTATAAGATGACATCCATCAAAATTGATGCCTACATTCCCATTTAGTGCCCAAATATCTTTTATGAAACTCATGTGATTAGGTGGTTTGATGTCGTTATCATTATCACAATGATGATCATGATCTCGATTGTGATGATGACAATGATGATGATTATGGTGTTAATGTTGATGTCTAGGACGATGACGATGATGATATCGACAATGATGGCGATGAAGACAAGGATACTGACAATTAATAATTATTAAGACCCATCAAACTAGTTAGGTGAGGGAAAAAATCCTTTAAGTAATTCTTCTAAGGTATTTGTTATAGCATGATTTGCCACATCTCTACAACATGCCTTTTTGTTAGCTTATTTACATCATTGTGGAATCCCTTATCCTTTTATGGTTCAATTCCCATATCCCTTCCGAGTTAAACCTTCAAAAAATCCCATTTTTATACATGGACATGACCTATACATGGCTAGCCCGTGTCCACGTGACTCTATAGTGTCAAGTCCGCTTCCTTGTTGTTTTGAAGGTAAAAAAAATTAAAAAATCAGGAAACGTGAAAATAGTTTCACGGTTATTCAACCATCCTTTTCCCATAAAAAACTAATGGAATTTCCCTAACTTCCTCCCCAAAAGTATAAAAGAGGCAAGAGGAAGCATGAGAGAGGAGAGAAGAATTAAAAACACCCTTATGCTGCTCTTTTGCATATTGAATCCATAAACCCTTACATTGTTAATTATGTACTTGATGATGATGATGACGACGATGGAGACAATGATGATGATGATGTTGATGTTTATGTACCATATGATGTTTACAATGATGATGACGTCGATGTCCACGATGATGATGCATGTGATAGCACTTATGGATCCCGATGGCACCTAAATGAATGTAATGGTGTCTGAGCGACCCTAATGTCACCTAAATGATTCTAATGACATTCAAGTGTCCCCAAAAACATTTAAGTTACCCTAATGGCATATCAGTGTCTCTAACATCATGATGACGACGATGATGATGCATGATGACAAAGACGATGGCATTTATGATGATCTGATTATAATATGGTAGCGATGACAATTGATGCCTACATTCCCAGCCGTAAGCCAAATCTCTTTTAAGAATCCCATTTAATTAATAGGTGGCTGGATTCCTTTTTCATCATCACAATGATCATGACGATTATAATCATGACATTGACTGGGATGATAGACTATGATGACAATGATGATGACTATGGTGATAATGTCAATGTCTAGGATGATGGTGATACTGATAATGACAATGATGATGATGACAACAAGGATCATGGTAATTACTAATTATTAAGGCGCACTGACCCAATTACTAGAGGGAAAATGTCCTTTATGCAATTCTTATAAGGTAGTAGGATGCCTTGTTCATCATTATGTCATATGCATGCATTGCACATATACATAATCACTATGGTCACTAACCAAAAATGGGTTGGAACCCTTCTCCTTTTCTCCTGCAATGCCCTCATTCGAAGGTGAGGAGACATTAATATCAATTGGCTTGACTGTCAAAAGTGGATTAGGGTTTGAATCCAACAATAATGGAATATGAAGGATAGTGCCATTTCATTTACCTACTTATGAGGATCGAGGGTGGTATTGTTTCCACATGCACTCCAAATTGTCAAATTGATTAAGAGTCAATTCCAAGTCCCCAAAAGGTCTTGAGTAGTGTCTTGTTGCTCCTCGTGTTGCTCCTTCTCCAACTCCAATGGAATATTGATTTTACCTACAACCATCTCATTACCAACTACGCCCAAACCACCAAAGGCTCTCCTGTTATTGACTAGGTCATCCGCCTACAATGACCCTATGTCAACCTACATATTCTAGTTCCTAGGATATGCCTCTTAAACTATCCCCCCAACCAATTTTTTCTTCCTCCATACCTATTTCTTAAATTGACTATTACAATCCACTAGAACATGAGCTCAAAGATGGAACCCCATGCATTTGAACAAAATATTAAGCTAATCCAAAATATGGGCCCCGAATCTCCCTAAATACTACATCAACAATATTCAACATAATGAATATCCATGCCCAATAGATCCCATGCAATGGAGGAGCATGCCTTCCAAGATTTGAATCTAATTCATTGCCACAATAATCGCTCCAAGTTGTTGCTAGACTGTAGATTGACATAGTTGACAGATGATTGTTTATGACTTTGCTTCTGCATTCATTTTGCACTTCTCTTACATATGCACTCAAACTCTCTTTTTTGTGGTTGACAATGTAACAATAAGTGCAAAATTGGATGTAGTTTTGAGTCCCACTTACCTTCTTTTGTAGTTAATAGTTAGACATTATTAAAATGATCTAATATTATATTTGTTTTTATCTATGCTCCAATAACGACAACAAAATAAAAATACAAACCTATTCACTTAACTTTATCTGGAGAAGAACAATAAAAATTCTTTGCATAAAAAGTGCAAGGTTAAAATCAACCTATGTTAGTTTATTTATTTAATTTAATATTTTTTATGTTTTCTTTTTAACATTTGAACTTATGTAACATGTAACACACATCTCTGGTTAAAATCAAACTATGCTAGTTATTATTTATTTTATTATTTTTTTGTTTCATTTTGAACACTTGAATGGTTCATGTAACATATGTTACACGTCTCCTTTAACTGAAATATATATTATAAGAACGCTTCTCTCGACACAAGAAGTTACATCAATGCAAAAAGCATAAAAAAACTAACATTGATTATTAAATGTTACACCAACATAGATCCATCTTAAACCCAGATCTATCAAGAACCAAGAGGGATCCAATTTCTCGAGGTGTCAATTTTTTTAACTTAAATTTTTTACACATCCAAAAAAATCACACCTCCATAAATTTGATCCATCTTGGTGCTTGATAGATCCGGGTTTAAGATTACTAGTTTTAGTTTTTATTTTATTTTATGAGTCAACATGGATTTTTAATTACTTTTCATTTGATTTTAATTTGCTTACCTTTTATTTTTCATAACTTAATGCTACCTTACGTGACAATATCTCCCTCATATTGGGTTTTAAAGCACCTCACTCCTCTCGGTGCAATAAGGTAATCTTAACACCATTTTTAGGGTCCCTACCTGTACTAAGGAACACATGACCCCACCAAAGACATAGTTTGTTCCCTTTGATGCCAAAAATGAACTAAATGAAGGAAAATATACCTAGTTTACCAACTTGGTAAGATGGTATATACAATTGTCGATCCTCACCATGATTATTATTGTATGGGTGAGGAATCGGTTGTTGCTCCCATACCAAAAATATATGAAATACCATTTAAGGACATATGTTCTTTTTTGTTCTTGGTGGCGAGGTTTGCCATTCATATTGTCACAAATTTGTAGGGACTCAATAGGGATCGACGAGATTTTTTTTAGCAAGAGACTTTGAAACTTCGATGTATTGCATCCTAATTTTTTTATCACACCTTCCTTCACATAGTCCTTGAAGACTACCTTGAAGCTTGTAACCTTTGTTGAAGACCATCCTACCTTAAAGATAATTAGCAATTCACATAGTACTTGAAGACTACCCTAAGCTCATAATCCTTATTAAAGACCATCCCACCTTAAGAATAACTAGCAATATTTTTAGAGAGACCATTCCTAAACCCAAAGCTCGTAACCTTTATTGAAGACCATCCCACCTTGAAAATAACTAGCAATGTTCTTAGAGAGACCATTCCTACTAGGAATAGTCTTACTATAAAGACCATCTTACCTTGAATACAAGGAGAAATACTCTTAGTATATATATAATGCTTTCTAAAGCACCTCCTACCCACCATTATTATGTCCCCGAAGGGGATATTTATATTTCACGCAGACCCTATTATTTGCACCTATTTGCACCTAGGGCTAGAAATTTTTTTGCTCCATGCTATGGTTTTGGGTTATTTGTAAATAGTTGGAAAAAAATATTTATATAAATTTTTTAAACAGCACTAATTTGTTAACGTTTCATTGGATGAGGGCTGATAACGTCAGCCTCGGTAATCGCTTCCTGTTTTGGCGACGAGGTGTGCGTCATCCGAGTTAAGGCTTATTATTTATTGTTTGTTTGACGTTTTTTTTTTTCGGAATAATAAAATTTAATTTTTATAATATAATAATTTTTATTTTTATTTTTATAAAAATAGTATTGTTGCTTGCTGCACAATACGATGGTTATGTTCTTATTATTATGGTCATAGAAATATGGGAAAGTCTAACGCGACAGGTGGCAGGTGGCAGACGTGAGAAACGAGAGTAAGGACAGGGTAATTATTATGGTTTTAATGGTTCAATGCTAGCGGGCAAGGGTGTCCTGTCATAGTCTTAAGTGTGCTACGAGTTCGCTAGCTGGAGTATCTACGTGGTGGCTCATGTGGCTTGCAACCTGTCATGCTAGATGGCGAGTAATAAATGTGAGCAGTTGTGTTATAATGTCAAAATCTTCGTTTAGCTATTCATCGAGCTTGGCATTGTTTGTTTTGTGTTTGGGAGTGGTTTGAAGGAATGGTCGACAGGCCTGCGATGTATTGGCTTTTAGATTCAGGAATGGCGTTTTCCCTTCGTGGTTTGAACCCATAACCAGTGCTTCGGGTCTCCATCGTCGCTCTCAGAGTCGAACCACTCTGATGTTGTTTTTGATGCAAGCTTTGAACCTGGTTCTCGTCAGTTGCAGAAAGGTTTTGGCTTATGGTTCGAAGTCTGCTTTCAGCAATGTAAGTTCTCAGATCTTGCTCGGGTTTTCAGTAGGTTAAAGATATAAGCTTGAATGTATTTGTTATGACGTTTTAACTTTTTCAATGGTTTAACCAGAACCGTGTACTTGTGGCAGGTAAAACGGTGTCTTTGGTTTTCTCCTTTGCAGTAGCAGTGGAACAAGGATTCAAATCGGTAAGTCTCGGAGGTTGTTATTGTGACTTTGCTGATTCTAAGTCTGGTTTAGCCGAGGCTTTCGTCAAAGGTGCTGGGAAATAGTTTTAGCTGTTTTTTGTTGGTAGCCAGTATGGCATGTGAAGAGAACGTGATTTTCAATCTGCGTTGTCCTATCTGTGTGCTATTCTTGTTCTTGTATTTGCAACATTTTGCGATACTGTCTGCGAGGTTCAACCTGTGGCATTTGTCATGAAGAATGAATAATGTGAATAACGGTTTAAATATTGTAGTTTTAACTATAAATCTGGTTCTGCTGATATGGTTCCTTGTTTTAGATGAAATTTGAATGATAAGTGTCTTTCTTGTCGTGGGTAACTTAGAAATCATGAATTAATGTCAAGCTCTGTTGTTTTCTTCTATCAATCCGTCGTTTCTGGAAGGGGATGAGCCCAAGCTGTAATGGACGTTTAAATGTATCTAAATGGCACTAAAAGCTTTAAATTTTGATTTAAGATGTCGACAAAAGAATGAGGGTATCGGTCATTTGGTCGGTTCTCGACTCTACTGTCAGTGATTCAATTCCTGTAGGGTGTAGCCGTATGGTATCGTTTCAAATTCAGACATAGGTTGCCTTAGGGAAATGTTTCTATTGTTATAAGATGTGAAATACTACGATAGTTATGGTTAGCATAAAACAACTTCAACATTTTTGATAATTAGTTGATGCTGCATAGAGGTTTCAAACTCTAACCTATTTTTTATATATAATAATAACCCGGCAGGTCGCAGACGTGAGAAACAAGAGTAAGGACAGGATAATTATTAAGGTTTTAATGGTTCAATGTTGGCGGCAAGGGGTGTGCTGTCATAGTATTAATTCTGCTATCGGCTTTCCTAAGTGGTATATCTAGGTGGTGATTAATGTGGCTTGAAACCTGTGATGAAAAATTGTGCGTCTCTTCGCAATGCCGAGCTGCGCTATGAAATAGCTTGGAAATTGTCCTAGCTGGACTTCATGGTAGAAAGGAATAATAAATGAGATATTAATGTGCTCAGCACCTCGTAAGCAGTTGTGATTGTGCGTGTCCTCGCAATGCCGAGCTGTGCTATCAAATAGCTTGGAAATTGTCCTAACTGGACTTCATGGTAAAAAGGAATAATAAATGTGATATTAATGTGCTCAGCACCTCGTAAGCAGTTGTGCTATAATGTCAAAATCTTCGTCCTTGATGTTATTATATTGCCTTGGGTTTTGGCGCTTTAAAAATCCTGATGCTCCACTGCGTATTCATCGAGGTTGTTTATTAATGGCATTGTTTCTTTCGTGTTTGGGAGTGGTTTGAAGAATTGGTTGGCAGGGTTGCTGCGATGTATAGTCACTTCCTGTTTCGGCGGCGAAAGGTGCGCCATCCGAGTTAAGGCTTATTATTGTTGTTGATGTTTGATGCTACATTTCAGAATATCAAGATTTAATTTTTTTTTTATAACGATAGAATTACTTGCTGCTTAGTGTAAATAAATAACATGTGGTGGGTCCGTGACACGTGAACGGTCATACCCCTCCTTGTTTAGCGTGTCTATGCCTGATTCGTGGGCGTAGCAACGCGTGGCATATAAGCTCGTCTAGTTTTTTGCTTCGGGAAATGTGTTTGCCACTTTCTCCACAATACGATGGTTATGGCTATCATAGAAAAGTGGAACAAATTTAACCCGACAGGTGGCAGACGTGGCAAACCAGAGTAAGGACAGGGTAATTATTAAGGTTTTAATGGTTCAATGCTGGCGGACAAGGGTGTGCTGTCAGAGTATTAACTCTCCTACGGGCTTGCCTAAGTGGAATATCTACGTGGTGACTAATGTTGCTTGCAATCTGTCATGAAAAATGGTGAGTAATAAATGTGATATTAATGTATTCAGTGCCTCGTAAGCAGTTGTGCTATAATGTCTGCTATAATGTCAAAATATTCGTTGTTGATGTTATATCCCACGTAACGATTCATCGAGCTTGTTTATCAATGGCATTGTTTGTTTTGTGTTTGGGACTGGTTTGAAGGAATGGTCGACAGGCCTGTGATGTATTAGATTTTAGATTCAGGAATGGTGTTTTCCCTTCGTGGTTTGAACTCATAGCCAGTGGTTCGGGTCTTCGCCGTGGCTCTCAGAGTCGAACCATATTTATGTTGTTGTTGATGCAAGCTTTCAACCTGGTTCTGGTCAGTTGCAGAAAGGTTTTGGCTTTTGGTTCGAAGTCTACTTTCAACAATGTAGGTTGTCAGATCTTGGTCCGGTTTTCAGCAGGTTAAAGATATAAGTTTCAATGTATTTGTTATGATGTCTTAACTTTTTCAGTGGTTTAACCAGAATCGTATACTTGTGGCAGGTAAAACGATGACTCTGGTTTTCTCCTTTGCAGCAGCAGTGGAACAAGCATTCAAATCGGTAAGCCTCGGAGGTTCCTATGGTGACTTTGCTGGTTCTAAGTCTGTTTTAGCTGAGACTTTCGTCAAAGGTGTTGGGAAATAGTTTTAGTTGTTTTTGTTGGTAGCCAGTATGGCATGTGAAGAGAACGTGGTTCTCAATCTGCGTTATCCTATCTGTGTGCTACTCTTGTATTTGCAACATTTTGCGATACTGCCTGCGAGGTTCAACCTTTGGCATTTGTCATAAAAAATGAATAATATTCACGACGGTTTAAATATTGTAGTTTAAACTATAAATCTGGTTCTACTGAGATGGTTCCTTGTTTTACATGAAATTTGATTGGTAAGTGTCTTCCTTGTCGTGAATAACTTAGAAATCATCAATTAATGTCAAGCTCTGTCGTTTTCTTCTATCAATCGATCGTTTGTGAAAGGGGATGAGCCCAAACTGTAATGGACGTTTAAATGTATCTAGATGGCACTAAAAGCTTTAAATTTCGGTTTAAGATGTTGACAAAAGAATCAGGGTATTGGTCATTTGGCCGGTTCTTAAGTCTACTGTCAGTGACTAAATTCCTGAAGGGTATAGTCGTATGGTATCGTTTCAAATTCAGGCATAGGTTTCCTTAGGGAAATGTTTTTATTATTATAATGTGTAAAACAACACGATAGTTATGGTTATCATAGAACAACGTCAACATTTGTTGATAATTAGTTGATGCTGCATAGAGGTTTCAAACGCTAACCTCTTTATATATAATAATAACCCGGCAGGTGGCAGTCGTGACAAACAACAGTAAGGACAGGATAATTATTAAGGTTTTAATGGTTCAATGCTGGGGGGAAAGGGTGTGCTGTCATAGTGTTAACTCTGCTATCGGCTTTCCTAAGTGGAATATCTAGGTGGTGATTAATGTGGCTTGTAACCTGTCATGAAAAATTGTGAGTGTCTTCGCAATGCCCAGCTGTGCTATCGAATAGCTTGGAAATTGTCCTGGCTGGACTTCATGGTAGAAAGGAATAATAAATGTGATATTAATGTGCTCAGCACGTCGTAAGCAGTTGTGCTATAATGTGAAAATCTTCATCGTTGATGTTATATTGCCTTGAATTTTGGCGGTTTAAAAATCCTAATCCTCCACTACGTATTCATCGAGGTTGTTTATTGATGGCATTGTTTTTTTCATGTTTGGGAGAGGTTTGAAGGATTGGTCGACAGACCTGCAATGTGATATTAATATCACATTAATAAATGTGATATTAATGTGCTCAGCACGTCGTAAGCAGTTGTGCTATAATGTCAAAATCTTCATCGTTGATGTTATATTGCCTTGGATTTTGGCGCTTTAAAAATCCTAATTCTCCACTACGTATTCATCGAGGTTGTTTATTGATGGCATTGTTTTTTTCGTGTTTGGGAGAGGTTTGAAGGATTGGTCGACAAACCTGCAATGTATTAGATTTCAGATTCAGGAATGGCGTTTTCCCTCCGTGGTTTGAACCGATAACCTATGATTCAGGTCTCCACCGTAGCTCTCAGAGTCAAAGCAGTCTGATGTTGTTGTTGATGCAAGATTTGAACGTGGTTCTCGTCAGTTGCAGAAAGGTTTTGGCGTTTGCTTCGAAGTCTGCTTTCAACAATGTAAGTTGCCACGTCTTGCTTCGGTTTTCAGTAGGTAAAAGATATGAGTTTGAATGTGTTTGCTTTCACGTTTTAACTTCTTCAATGGTTTAACCAAAATCGTATACTTATGGCAGGTAAGACGATGTTTTTGGTTTTTTTCTTTGCACTAGAAGTGGAACAAGCATTCAAATCGGTAAGCCTCGGAGGTTCCTATGCTGACTCTGGTGGTTCTAAGTCTGACTTAGCTGAGACTTTTGTCAAAGGTGTTGGGAGACAGTTCTAGTTGTTTTTGTTGGTAGCCAGTATGGCATGTGAAGAGAACGTGATTCTCAATCTGCGTTGTCCTATCTGTGTGCTATTCTTGTGTTCGCAGCATTTTATGATACTGTCTGCGAGGTTCAACCTCCGACATTTCTGATGAAAAATGAATAGTATGAATAGCGATTTACATATTGTAGTTTTAACTATAAGTCTGCCTCTAATGGAATGGTTCCTTGTTTTGCATGAAATTTAAATGATAAGTGTCTTCCCTGTCATGGATAAGTTAGAAATCACCAGTTAATATCAAGCTCTATCGTTTTGTTCTATCAATCGGTCGTTTGTGGAAGAGGATGAGCTCAAACTCTAATGGACGTTTAAATGTATCTAAATGACACTGAAAGCTTTAAATTTTGGTTTAAGATGTTGACAAAAGGATGAGAATATCGGTCGTTTGACCGGTTCTTAACTCTCCTGTCAGTGATCAAATTGCTAAAGGGTGTCGTCGTGTGGTATCGTTTCAAATTGAGACATATATTATCTTAGAAAAATGTAATACCGCTAAAATGATGGTGATGATGTCGAACTATTATTAGACTTTAACTATCGTGACTCTCAATATATGGCCTATGTACCAACATCGTCGAAATGATTAAGTTCTGATACCCAAGTAGAAATTCGTTGGTAGGCAAACTATCCAAAGATTTGGATATTAAAGTTTCCATAGATACGACCATGCTGAGAAGCTCTTCTGCCTATAATCAGATGGTCTGGTCGATTTAAGTTGATAGTATTTTTGGTAGGCAAGACCTGATACGCCGAACCCAATTAGTCTTGATGAGAATAAGTCCTCGCTGGATCTCTTATTGGCAAGTTGGATCAGTGTTGGCAAACTTGATTCATCGTTGATGACAATGATCACAAGCAAATTAATGTGGTGGATGAAAATGAAGTCGCAAGCTTTGCTGGCTAATTCCGCACCGTAGAGATATGGTGTTCTTGGTACTTGCACTAACCCTAATGTTCTACTAGACTTTCTTCGAGAGCTCCTTCCTCAGAATTCATTTTGCATGGGCGAATTTGAGGGGAGAGGCCGACAGGCGCTTCTGGTTAAAATCCATTAGAAAAATAAACTTCATTTAAAAATTAAATGGCTCCGAGTAGAAGCTCTACAAGGTGGTTTTTGTTAACCAAAACGCTGGTTCGAATATATGAGTCGTTATATACACATTATATGCCTGCGAGTTTTCGTCAAAGGCAAAGATGTAATTTGATCCCAGAATGCCCAAATGGATTCTTCTTCTTTGCTTTGTTCAGAGTGTCTATATGAAGATTGAAAGCCTATAATGGATTGTTTCTTCCTCATTGGAAGTATAAAAACCTTGCTTTGCTGGCTGTAATTGTTTAGGTGTATAATCTATCCTAAGAGGAAGTATAGAAAGCTTGCTTTGCTGGCTGTAATTCTTTAGGTGTTAATCTATCCTAAGAATGGAATAGCTTAAACCAATGAGTAGTTCCGGTCGGCTGCCTAGTAAAATTCAAAAATGATTGATGGAAGATAGTTGCGACCCTCCTCAAAGCAGTCTGTGCGACCCTCCTGATAATATAGAAGTTATTTAAAAAGCTATCCTTTGCCATGAGTCGAGGACAGAGAATATTGTCCGAAGGTCGCTAAAAACTAAATAGCTTGTGCCTGCTTGGCTGTGTAAGATAAACAATTGGCTGTAGTCTACCTTAAACACGATCTCTAGACTAAGATAGGTGTTGGACTAAGATAGGCGGTTGTTAGCCGTATTCATTTCTTACCCAAAATAATTACCAATCACCAAAGGGTTCAACCCAGAATGCCCAGAATAGTTACTAGTCACCGAAGGTTTCACAGAGAGATCATTTCACCAAAGGTTTCGCCGCATAATGCCCAGTATAGTTCATCGAGGGTTCACCGCATAAGGCTCAAAAATTCTAGTGCAGAATACCCAGAATCCTGTGCTCCGAGGTCAAATTAAAGCCTAAACCTTCTACAAACTCCGAATATTAAAATCCTAATCCTCCACTACGTATTCATCGAAATAGGGGATAGCTAGATCTTGGATAGCTAGATACAGGCCCTGGCCCTGGTTGGAAAATTCAAGAGATCCCTTGGAATTGGAATTAAAGAGAGGGCTTGCATGGAGAAATACATTTAAGATAATCAATCAATACTATGCCAGGCAACCTCCAATTAACAGCACCTGCCTGCATTATGCAGATACCTATACATTCTGCATTCGGCACCCTTAAAGTTGCGAAATTAAATATCGTTGCTTTGATTGGAGATAAAATTTGAATTTTTTAATAGCAATATAAATCTATTTTAGTGTTTTTGCAATTTTCAAATCACGGTTCAGAGATTAAAAAAAAATAATAATGAAAGTAAGCATTGTTCAAAGATTTAAAATAATAATAATAAACATTGAGAGAAAATTTAATAATAATAATAAATATTGACAGAAAATTGTTTTGACCTGCGTTTTGTAATTTGATGTTTACCGAATGTATGGATGTTACGCTAGAACATGCACAGTATACAGGTGATAAGAGAAAGAGCTTACTTGTGCAGAGGAAGGCCATTACTAAAACGCTATTGCTTTCACTAGGCTTGAACCACTGTGAGAGAAAAAAAAACCTTTCATCTAGAGGAAAATGGAAAATATGGCATATGCATAAGAAATCTCTTACCAGAGCCCGGAAGAACATAAATCTAGATAGCTGTTAGAGATATTCTTTACCCTCCAAAAGGAAAATCACGTGTTGTGGCACACTGCAAAATAGAACAGTAAATTAGTTGTCTTTGATATTTCTGCCCATAGCATTTCTGGCACTATATATAAACTGTCGGGCTTCCTTCTTTTTCACGGATTTATTAGCAGCCTGTTGGATTTCTTGGCTCCCTCCCCTTCCTGCTCGTTAGCTGCAGTTATGGCTCAGAGCGGTGTAAAGAATGGTTCAAGATTTACCACTGCCTCTAGTTCTGCTATTGTCCATTTTAAATTCACGTTTTCGGTCCATGCAACAGAGCTAACGATCAATTGAATTTTTGAACATATCTGCTGTGGCTGCACGCATCGTCCAGGCTCCTTCGATTTCAAAAGTTTCTTAGCTTAAACCTTGAGTCAAATTATATAGACCGAAAAGCTTTAATGCTGTCCATTTTCAAATGCACAGTTTCTGGTAAATTCACGACAACATAGTTTTATCATAATGCAAATGTTCTTCCTCGTCTGTGGACCTAGATGACCTCAAAAGTGGCAACTAGGCTGTGCAATAAGCATAATAGAATGCCATGTTCAGTCCATTGTTGGAAAAAATGTTGATACTCTAAGATTTGCTGCATTCTCTCCTCAGTATTTGAGCTCTCTCCGCAGTCTGTGATCTGAGCTCGCAACTATTAAAAAGAAACAAGTGCTAATAAGATATTCCGCTCATACTACATGCTTACAACTGCCATATAAGCTGGCAAACTAGCGTCTGCATGCAAGACAAGGTTAATTGTTTATAACTTTTCCGACACAACGATTAAAAACAAACAGGTGCCAGCAAGATATACCGCTCATACTATGTGCTTACAACTGCCATATAACCTGGAAAATTAGCGTGTGCATGCAAGACAAGGTTAATTGTTTATAGCTTTTGCATTGTGGATAGTGTAAGTGCATTGGTAGAATGTGCCCAAGATTTTAGACGCTGAATACCAAAGGTAACTTCAATAGCCAGATGTAGCGCATGCACGGAAGCATTGCTATTTGATTAGTGCTATGGCATGGATACACGACATGTGTTTACATTAGTTCGATCTGATTATATTCAATGGATACATTCATAGTTGTTTAAGTTGTTGCAATATTTATCCCCCTTTCCCTAGGTTGTCTATACTGATGGGTTCGGTTCAATTGTTGAAAATATAGTTAGGAAAAAATATACTTTTATCTCATACGGACATCGATTCGCTAGTATTAGTATAATGCAACAAGGTTGTGTTCATTGTCTTTATGAGAAGTTTGATGCTAATCGCTAGATTTTGAAATGATTAATGCCAAATCATCATAGGATGAATGCTTAGACACTTTCTATGTTCCTAGGATGGATACTTAGATCTCATGTGGCCTCAATGCTACAAACTTCATCATTTGTGTCTTTGTTAAAACCAACGCTTGAAATTGTGGATCCCACTCCTCTTCTGGTGATTCGAATTTTGTGTTTTAACATAGGTTCTTGCTGTAAGTATCAAGGGAAATTTTGGTTTTGAAGTCGCTTATAATATGTATATGGGCGGTATCGATTTCTACTATTTTGTGTCGACGATGATTTCCTGTGTACAATTTATGGGTACTATTCCGCTTCGGTTTTAATGCTCTTGACCAATTTTTTAAATGTACAATGTTTGATGGTTTGCATTGCTGGTTTTGCCGTTGTAGTTTCACCTATTGCAATTTAATAGCCTCTTTGCACAACGTTTTTTATACTTTTGCGATAGACTATATTATTAAACCGAAAGGGTTTATATAACCATAGTTTTAAAGCCGTGTATTTTGATTTTGAAGCTATTCGATGGCTAGTTTCTTCGCAGTGCCATATATTTAAATATGTCTTGACAACATCTTTGACAACTATAAATAAATTTTAATTCAAAATTTAGAAAAAAGATAATGTTCAATACCCTAATCTTGCTTATATCGTCCCCAATTTAACATATGTTTGTTGACAAAATCCCCTGCCTATGAGGTTGATGGATTTTGGCTTTGCATTGTTTGTCTTTTCCATTGCATTTAATTGAAAAATTCATTTCTATGTGTGAAGAACTTATCAGGAAATTGATTAACATTTATCGCTTTGCTTGGAGGAATCTATAAGGGTAGTCAATTGGGTGTAGATCAGGTGGTTGGGAGGAATGTTGTTGCTCTCCCCACACAGGTTCAAATCATGCTTTGTGACACTTGCCCCTTAGGAGCCGGTTTTGACTATGCAATCATTTTAATGCTAGTCAGACCTTAATTCTTTGGAATAACAAGTGTAGATTATAATTTATGCTCTGGCTTGGTAGAATCTATAAAGGTAGCCAATTGAATGTGGCTTGGGTGGTTAAGAGGAATGTTGTTGTCGTCCCCAGCCGGGTTCAAATCTTGTTTTGTGCCATTAGCTCCTTGCGAACTGACTTTGGCTATGCAATGATTTTAATGCTAAACAGACTTGAATTTTCCGGAGTAATAGGGCTTGGAAATTTCTTAATAGATGTAGCCCTCTAGCAAATGGTGGGTCATCATTTTAAAAAAGCATATTACTTTGGATGTAACCATATAAATATTTTAGTCATACAAACATGGAGATATTTACTTTGTTCAGAAAAAAGAAAAGAACCATGAGTCAACAACCTTGAACACGAAACCTGCATATGTGCATTTGCTTAACAACATGAGGCCTCTAGCCTTGATTCACAAATCCATTATTAGTGAGTCATTATTTTTATTTAGTATAAAAAATCTCATGGATTTATAACATAACTAGTAAAAACATTGAAAACCAATGTTGTATCTCAACATTGTTATTGTTTTCAATGACCTAAACATAGATTAACGAAATGCAATGACAATAATAGTTGATCGACATCTACAATCATAACAAATGTTCGTAATTTTTGTTGAATATAATATTTTTATTAAAGGTGGATACGGATTAATATGCCACCCATTATTATGTTAAAGGGGAAAGCATTTATTTAGACAAAGGCATTGCAATAAGATTACTAAATTCAAACAAGGTAGAGAGAAGTAAAACTTTAAGCTCTCGTACTTATAAAACGAGGTAAAAAGAAGTGAAACTTTAAGTCTTTGCACTTTTACACTAGCAATTGCTTCATAGGATGTGAAGAAACACTAGCATGAAAAATAAAATTAATACAAAGTAAAGTAAACATGATAAAGCAAAAAAGCGAATAGTGAAAGAGATGCTATGACAAAAATAATAAAATACAATGTCGTGTATATTTATTAAAATTAAATTTTAGTTTCTTATATGAATGTTGCTACTTGATGGAATATAGGTCTGAAACACTGTCGATCTGGGGACTGGTTGGAAACTGAGAGCCTGGCCGTTTTGGTAACAATTGCATTTATATTGTAGGCATGATAAAAAATATAATCTGGTAGGCAGAGTCAATATTTTATATTGATGATAATAAGGATAAAAGGACTACTACGCCCTGCTACAGGGATTAAAGGACTATTTACCTATGTTGCAATCACAAGACATGATGCTAGGAAAAGCTTATTGGTTGGCATGATATCCACCTATAAAATGTTTGGTGGTTCGTAGCGATTTACTAATATACTAGGCATGCCCATGCATTGTCCATGAGAATAGCCATCGCCAAACATATAGATAATAACAAATTGATGCTATCATTGTTAATTGCTCAACATATGGTTCAAAGTGCTTACCAAAGACCTGTCCAGTAATCAAGTTTTAAAAATGAGCAAGTGTACAAAGGGTGGTTAAGACATTGGGTTGTTTATATAGGTTAGAACATAAAGAAAGATATTCCCACAAGCAAAGGTAAATGGCGATGTTCTAAGTCGCCACCCCAAAAAAGCTCTTGAAGTCTAGGTACACAGCGAATCAATCCAAGCAAGATAAACAAAGAAGATCTCTAAAGCCCACTTGATATTACATATATAAATAGAAAGGTGTTCATAGATAAATAACATATACAAAAGTCCCAGATCTAAAGCGATGCAGCGCGAAAGTGAGGAGCAGAGTTTTAAGTTAGTAAAGAGAATGAACAGAGTGTTTTTTTTACATGGACTGCCTCACCAAACCTAGTTATTAGTTTTCGTTCTTGGCTTTTATACACAAAGTTCTTGAAATCATGGTTGTTTTCATTTAACGTGCTTTTTTTGTACAACTTACTATGGCTATTTTCCCTAGGCCAAGTTGGTTCGGCCAAGCCTTGCCAATCTACAGTTAAGTAATTAGAATCCATTAGACTGTTTAGAAATACAACTGCCCTTTCTTTTCATGCTTAAATCTCGTAGTTATCTACCTATTTTACCATTATCTGACTTACTGCTCTCATCCTAATTGACTGAGTCTCAATCCTTCTATGAAGTCAAGTGCTTATGGAATGGCTTTACCCACCTATAGAAGGGAGGCTTGGCACTTGTTCTTGCTATACCAATTTTGAATGAATCTTAGTAGTGACATATCCCTTCTTATGTGTTTTTTAGGAATCTTAGGAAAGACAGCTACGATCCCTTACCTTAGGTCTACACACCTTATCATTGTCTACCATATGGCTTTTATTCTAGGAGCTTCGAAGATGCATCTCAATCTTTTTATGCATACAGCATGAGGAAACTCTTGATCGTCTCTTTGATCTTTGTCTTTTTGCATTGAATCTTTGGGGCCAAGCTACCATGATTTTCCAACAAATTTATAAAATTAGAAGTAACCCAAGCAAAAAAATCATAGATTGGGAAGACATTGGCTTTCACACTAGTTATTTGAATCAAGACTGGAAACTATTCTCAGGCTTTCTCCTATGGGACATTTAGCACGAAAGTAATAACAAAATTTTCCAGAATCAGGACAAAGGGGAAGCAATAGTCTGGGCAAAAGCTCAGCATCATATTTTTGAAACTTTGAAATGTTGACAAATGGTTTTATTTTGGCATTGTATCAGTTTGTGAAACAAGAAGCTCAGATTTTCAAAATCAAACTGCATTTACTTAAAAACTTAAATTGTTTACATAATCATACATCTTAAATTTGTTTGTTTTCCCATGCTCTGGCATCTAGTTTTATCATTTTGGTTTAATATCAAGAATATATATTCTTATGTAATGTTCAAAATATATTTAAACATAGTAAGAAAAGCTAAATAATAATAGTATCGTAGTAGTAATATACAAGGATAAATAGGATAATCATAATACATAAGTATGTTATTAAAAAGACATGTCTTTGTATCAAACGTGGACAACATTTCTGTTTTTTTTACTTTAATAGTCAATGTTTTTTGATTTCAAAGAGTCTCATATGCTTTTGCAAGAGTCTCATTGAACTTTGTGTCCATCTTTTTATTTCTTTTGTACTTTACCCTTTTACGCATTGCCCCTATTATTTACCAACAGTGGCATCAAAACTCCCGCAAGTTATGCCTTTGAGGATTCAACAAAAATCCAGATGGAAGTGAGTTATGGCTTTGACGTCAAATAAAGCCTAATCAGAATTGAATTTGCCTAAGTTATAACAAATTTTTGCCATAGTTACGAACTTTAATTTTTACTTCCAATTACTTATCATAAAGGAAATAGTTAGTATATATAAGCATATTTTTTTGTTTTATTTTGTAAGACGTTAGTTAGAAATCTTTAAAAAATGTTAGAATCACATATATTGGCTGTGGAAATTGCAAAGTTTAGGTGCTATAGAGATATCCATGTGTGCTGAACATCGATATATATATTTGCAATAGCATACATTCATGACATTGAGAATATCCACATGGTTATAACATTATTTGATAGCCATTGTTTAATTCAGATTGTCTATTTTTCAAAGCTTTTTCATCAAGGTTTCATATAGTTTTATTAGACATAGGTTTTGAACCATCGCATAAAAACTTATTTGTGCTAAACAATTCATTTGTTTTTTCCTATCATATAAACCGCTACATTGTTTAATCTTCTAAATTTTGGCTTGGCAAAATTATAGTTTCCAATATGTTGCTTTGCAAAAAATAAAAATATACTTTGATTTCACTTTTCAAACATCGTTTTAAACTAGGCTTATCCAATAAGTATGTTATGTAAGATGATGTACATGTGCCCTAGCTTATATTTTATCGGCCGTATGGAAACATTGTAGGAAAGCTTTTTCTATTTTGTGCTCATTTGCAGACTTGCTTCGCACCATCTCTGTCAATCATAGCTAACAAAGCCAGGACTCAACCTTTTCAGGAATAGGTGTTTTCCTTGTTCCCTATGCTTCTTCAATTCGATTCATTGCAAAGCACACATGCTTTTGCTTGTGAAATGCATGTGAATGGAAACATGGATATGATTCATGAATAGAGTTTCTAAACTTATATTGATTCTTTTAAGAGCAAATGGACCTAGTGTCTAGTCTCGGCAACTTGGCATCATTATATTAGTATGATTAAAAGTTTGAAGGTTTAGTTATAGTTATAAATGTTCTTTTTAATTATTATATATATAATAACAATAAACTAGTTAATGTTGTGCACATTAAGACTTTTTGCATTGATATCAAATCTTAGATATTTAATAATTTCAACTTACCAATCGACATGCCGTTTCTTCGTATTCTACTAGGAGGGCAAAATACATTCCATTTAAAAAAAAATTGTTGTGAATATGTTCTTTCCTTTGCTTTGGTTATTTGCAATAACAACAACAGTTTACAATGTTTATAACATCATGGTTTAAAAAAAAAACCATGCCCTTTGCTTGTTTTCTTTTCCTTAGGATCTGCTTCTCTTCACTTGCTTGCAGGTTTTCCTATATAAACAACTAGGGGCATAGAAAAAGAACAACAAAGAAAGGCAAAAAAATATATGCTATTGCAAATTTCTTTGTAGGCAATATGGGAAAAGACAAAAGTAAAGGCGACTATGTTTTAAGAGCAAATGGTCTTGGCATCAAATATTCTAATTGGCAACAAATTGATGAGGCTTTGGCTACAAGCAATCTGTTTCGACTAGACAATTTCCACTATGAGCCAGGAAATTGCCTATTTGATGCACTTGCAGTATTATTGCATTTTCGATATACATCAATAGAGATAAGGGAAGGGATTGTGAATCATTTCCGTGTTTATCTAGATCAAAAAGATTCCTCTGCATTGTTATCAATGCGCACAGAATTGACAATTGACTACTTGCTAGAATTGCATAGCATAGGAAATGTTAATGAATATCTCAATCGCATGTCGCAATCTGCCTCGCAACCAGATGATCAATGTGTATATGGACTATGGGGTGATATATTTTGCATCAAGTGGTTTTCAAAATGGTTGAATGTTCCAGTCGTTGTTTGGTCATTAACAAAAGGAACAAAATACCTTCATTTCAATTCTGGGGAATTTGAATATTGCTACAATATATTGTTCCATGACCACACACCAGCTTCTGGCCACTTCGAACCATTGTTGTCATATAAAACAATGCAAGTCAAAAGACAAATGACTAATATGCTTTCTCAAAGCGCATATGTAAATCAATCTGTATATAACGAAGTTGAAACATCATTTCAACTTCGAGGCAATTGCCATGACTCCTTGTTTGAATCAATCTCCAAATTAACATTGTTTGCTGATGGACAAAGTGTTAGAAAAGCAATTGCGCAAACTTTTTGTAACTCTATTGCTTCAAACGATATTAGAGCAATACAATGCTTGGACATATATCTTGATAAAAACACATTAGCAAATACACCTCTTGTTTCTGGATGGAAAACCTATATTGTACATTTGGCAGAGCCATATATCATTGGTCACATAGAAGGAGATCGATTTGCTCTTCAATGGTTATGTGAGTTGCTAGACAGTAACATACATCTATGGAGCAATAATTTGCAAGAAAGTATTGCCGTATTTCATGCAACAAATAGATCGTCGAAAGTTATATGCCTGATGCAACATGTAATAGATAAAATGCACTCGCATTTCCAACCCTTGTTACAAGAACACTATGAAAATAAAATGCCCTATCCGCTCAATTGCAAGAGAAATACTTCCACTGCAATTGCAATGGATAATTTTGAAAAGAGCAAACAGACAACAACAAAAGAAAATATTGTAGAGAAGAACATTGATAAGGGATCCTTGAATCAACCAATATACATAGATGCAATTAAAGCAAAGAGACAAAAACAAAAGATACAAACATAGAAAAAAGCAGCTCTTGCATTGCCGAGCAATTTTCAAAAACCGAAACCAGCATACAGACATGCATTGATGGCAATATGCAAAAAAACTTGCGCTTGTTGAAACACAATCTGCGCAGACAAGGAATGGACATTCGTCAAAAGCAAAAAGAATGTGCAAAGGCAAAGAAAGCAATTGTCACATACTTAAAAGTTATTCAAGACACACCTATCCATGCATGTTCTGTTTGTAAGCAACTACATTTTAAAAAAGACATTTGTTCTATGAACAAGACAATTAAATTAGCCTTTGAAACTCTAGCAAATATAGAAGCTGTGACATGCCCAATGCTACTTGTTCAGATTTGTAGACCTTGCAAGAAAGCAATTGCTAATGGGAAATTGCCTACATTTACATCGCCTACACGAATCTGCCGCAATAACATATTGCCATCTGTAGCTATATTGACTCCTTTGGAAGAACGATTGGTGTCACCAAGAATAGCCTTTGCACAGATAAGACAACTTGGTTATAAAAGAGCACAAATTGGGCTAACTGGCTCAATTATCAATGTGCCTGCAAACTTGGATAAAGTTCAAATAGCATTGCCTAGAAGTCTAGATGACAATTTGACCGTTGCAGTTATGCTAAAGCGAAAATTGGAATACAGAAACGCATATCTATCTGGAAATATTCGGCCAAAGATCATCATGACTGCGCTAAGTGATTTATGCAAAACCGAACTTTATAAAATTGAAGGCATTGTAATCAATACTAGTTGGGAAAAAATATTTAATGAAACAGCCAAACAAGAATCAAATACTCAACAAGCAATGGAACAAGTAGATGATGATGAAAATGAAGTAGACATAGAGCCAATATCAGAAACATTGATACATGGATATGGAGAAACACATCTAGTAGATGATTTAGACAACAAAATCATAGAAATTGCACCTTCTGAGAGCTTCCGACCATTGAGCATTTTCCAAGACAAATACTCTGAAGAGCTAAACTTTCCTACACTTTTCTACGGATTCAATCGACCTAATGAAATTTTTGATCGCTTTTCTTATCAACAAGTATCACAGTGGGAGCTACAACATGAAAGTTCAAACTTTGAGACACATGGCACAAACATTTTCTTCAAAGCAATTAAAGTCATAATAAAGCAAGTAAAAAACACTGCTTGGATATCGATTCGCATGGG
Organism: Larix kaempferi; assembly: GCA_027924585.1. Taxonomy (NCBI): domain Eukaryota; kingdom Viridiplantae; phylum Streptophyta; class Pinopsida; order Pinales; family Pinaceae; genus Larix; species Larix kaempferi. The sequence continues at coordinate 4,952,716 of BSBM01000504.1, forward strand.
AGAGTTAAAGGACAAAAAATTATTGGCAAAAGATGTCAAGTCAAAAGACAATCTTGTAAAAATACTCCAATCTCCGATTGGGTATCGTACATTGAAAGCAATCAGAACATCACCTGATTACTTTGAAAATATGAAAAAAGATCTGTTCGCAATGATTCGACAACTTGGTCCTCCTACGTTCTTTTTAACCTTTACAAGTGTTGAACACCTTTGGGCGTCTTTATGCAATGCATTGAAACAAATTGAGGAAAAACATTTGGGAAACGTGCAAGACAGTGTGTTGGAAGAAAATATTGACACATTGATAAGAAGACATCCAGTGCTTTGTACTCGCTACTATAGACACAAAATAGCAGCACTAAAGTCTCTTATGTTAAAAAACAACACATTATTTGGAAAAATACAAGATTTTTTCTTCACGACTGAATTTCAACAAAGAGGAAATGAGCATGAACATGGACTAATTTGGATTCAAAATGCACCTGTCTATGGAAAAAACTCAAATGAGGAGATTACTACTTTTGTTGATCGCTATATATCCACAGACTCGTCTTTACTTGATCAAAATCTTATTCAAATTCAAACACATCGTCACACAAAAACATGTAGAAAACATCGACATTCCACATGTAGATTCAATTTCCCATTGCCTCCTATGGATAATACCATCATTCTAGAGCCACTGGAAAATGCTTCAAATGATCTTATTCAAAGAGCAAAAAAGTATTCGCTCTTGTTGAACATAAAGAATATTCTAAAAACATGTCATTTGCAGAATTGCTTCTAGAGCTAGGCTTAGCCAAAGATGAATACATTTTCCTGTTGCGGTCTTTGCTTTCTCGTTCTACACTAATACTAAAAAGAGATGCTGCTGACATTTGGATCAATTCATTTGCAAAAGCGATACCAGAGTTATGGCAAGCAAATACAGATGCACAATATATCTTAAATGCTTACGCTACAGCAACATATGTAAGCTCTTACATCACCAAATTTGATAGATCCATGACAAATGCATTCAAAAAGATCAAAGAACAATGTCTTATTGAGAATGATGGAAAGATTGAAACGATACGTAAGCTTGGCAATGCGCTTCTGAACATGCAACAAATGTCTAGTAAACAAGCAGTACATATCATACGCTCATTACCTCTACATTCATCCTCCAGGAAGACTATTTTCATTAACACTGCTCCAGACGACAAAAAAATAGTTGTCTTGAAAAAACCATCACTTTTGGAAAAAGAACCAGATGACTCTGCTGACATTATTTGTCCATCAATTTTGGACAAATACATTGCACGCCCCGTTGAGCTTGAAAACATTTCCTTGGCAGAATATGCATCTTTCTATTCTTGTATACACTCAATTACAAGAAAAAGAAATAGACCATGTATCATACGATCTATTCGCTACAACAAACAAAAAGACCCTGAAAATTTCTCTCGAGAAAAGATCATGCTTTTTATGCCATATAGAGACAATTGCAACTTGCTAAAGAGCAATTTCAAAACATGGTCTGATGCATATGCCACATTCAAAGAACAAATAGACATTGTAGAACAAAATCTCATGGCATCAACAACGACAAAGTGGGGTGACCTTGATAGTGCCGTCGAAACAATTGAATTGCAAGACATAACTATGCCTCCTCTAACAACAGACAAAACAACAACCATGTCTGGATTAGAACAATATGACATTCAACATGATCTAATCCGCAAAACTATGCCCAGTGCACCAAAACCTGGCATTGCATGCAACTTCACAGAAAAGCCATTTCTTTTGGGCATGCATGAATACCATGCAATTTGAAGAAACCTAAATACTCAACAACAATCAATTGCGAAAGAAGTTATTGCAAGGAAAAAAACAATCCGCTCGCTCCAATTCACTTGTTCCTGACAGGAGGCGCAGGAACAAGTAAAACTTACACCGCAAAAGCAATCTATCATGGTCTTCTACATTATTATGACAAAGAAATTGGTAGTGATCCTTTAAAGAGAAAAGGTCTTATAGTTGCATTTACTGGAAAAGCAGCATATAATGCAGGTGGCATTACAGTCCACTCTGCCTTTAGACTGCCATTAAGTTCAAACATGCTTCCACTAAATTCAAACACCCTAGATCTCCTGACAAAAGATTGTGAACAACTTCGAGTATTGTTGATTGATGAAGTGTCTTTAATAGGGTCTCGAATGCTATACAACATTGACAAACGACTACGTGAAATCATGCACACACCAACCAAAGCATTTGGAAATCTTGATGTCATATTCTGTGGTGATTTGTGTCAAGCACAACCAGTTCATGATTCTTGGATTTTTGAACAACCAAGATTCCAACAACAAACATTTCCTTACACATTTTGGTTTGATGACATAAAATGTTACGAACTTACAACAGTTGTACGCCAAACAGATCAAACATTCATATCGATTTTGAATAGAATTAGAACATGCTCTCAAACATTGGATGACATAGATTACTTAAACCAACATTGCTACAAACAACCACCAGCAGATGCAACATTTCCTTATCTTTTCCATAGTAATAAGGATGTTCAACGACATAACTCAAAAATGTTATCAGCTATGCAAACAGAAACATTCACACTTGTAGCACATGATAGCAAAATTGATTTAATTGAAAAAAATGACCATAGACAAAAGACATTGCAACTTCCCTCTACGATAGCAGTAAAAAAGGATATGCTTATTGAACTAATTGGAGGCAACTACTCAACTGAGGATGGATTGGTTAATGGTGCAGAAGGTGTGTTTAAACACTATACACAAACAAACCATGATATTGTTTGGATTGAGTTTGCAGATCCAAAAGTTGGAGACAAGCAACGTGCAACTATGCAACATCTTTATACACCTGCCGTAAAGTCCAATTGGACACCAATCAAAAGGATTGTGATACAAACAAGAGTTGAAAATAAAATCAATGTTATGCGAGCACAATTCCCAATTCAGTTGGCATGTGCAAGGACAATTCATAGAGCACAAGGATTGACAATGAACAGATTGGCATTTGACCCAAAAGGAATTAAGAGACATGGCCTTGTTTACACTGCGCTCTCGCGTGTCAGAGATATCGATTGTCTTTATCTTTTAAACAAATTGGAACAAGGAAATTTTATAGCTTGTCCAAAAGTCAGCACTGAAATACATAGATTAAAAACACATGCAAGCTTGCAATTTGAATATGGTCTGCATTCTATGCCAAATGCCAGACAATTACTCATTTCATCACTGAACACACGCAGCTTGCTTTTGCACTATGATGATGTTCTCAATGATCATGAACTTATGCAAGCAGACATTCTATGTTTGCAAGAAACTCACATGCACACACTTAGCAAAGAAACAACAATGATAGACAAATACAATTTCTTCTCAGCATTTTCAATGCATGGAATCCTTACATTGATTAAAAAAAATATTCCCATTTTCGACTCTAAAAACTATACAAAAAACTTCACTGAAGCAATTTGCGTAGATCTAGAATTAGACTACAGTGTATTGAAAGTAGTGAACATTTACAATAGACCGTGTGGTGTGCTTGATGATCTCTTTCATATATTGAGCTGCATTTTGTCAACTTGCACACCAACCACTCAAATCTTAGTGGCTGGCGACTTGAACATTGACATGTTGCAAGAAACGACATCAAAAAGAAAACTGCAATTGTTTATGCAAATGAATGGCTTGACACTAAAAACAACAAAGGGAACAACAAACACCGGTTCGATGCTTGATCACTTTTGGACAAATCTGAAACACAAAGATATTGTTTTCAATATCTCAGATGCTTATTGGACTGATCACTATTCAACATTCCTATCGATCTTTGATAAAAATGCATAGTCTACTCAATTTTGCACTATCTAGTTTTATTGTCTTCCTATCTATGAACGGATTCATAATAGCATATTTGCATAAAATCAAAAGCAGGTACTATTCTTTCCTCTACAACCTTCAGGCACTTTAAACTACAGCAATTTGGTTTTTTCCTATTCATAGTGAGCTAGGTTTAAATCAACTTTGGGCATCTGCAACATTGAACTAACGCTATGAGTTTAAATTTTGTTGAACTTTCTCAAATCTTTATAATCTATTTTGTGATGTCAAATTTTGATTTTTTGTTGTTGTTGAAAGTTGTTTACGCTTTATTTTGTCCACAATTCAGATCTAAAAAATTAGCAATTATGCCACAACATATGTAGACACTCTTTATAAAAAATATGCACATGCTATGCCCATTTTATAATAATGCAGACCATATATAAGCTACATAAAACGTTTTAATAACAAATTCTTATGTTCAAAATAATTTTAGATGAAAATTTGTTCAATATCTAACTGTAAATAGTTTTCAGCGTTTGGTTAATTGAAATTCTTGACACTACATAGACTTTGCGCTATGCATATGTCGAAAATCCAGTCAAAGAATTATAGACATATGTTTTTTTTTGCTTCTTTGTTTTTATGCTGCCTGTTTTTCTCCATATTTTCCATCTGTTATAATCTTTTCTACTCTTTACACTAATTAGCAATCTTGGTTACATCTGATTTGCTTAATGCTTCTCGCATGTGCAGCTTTTGAAACTCAAATCTAAAACTGCAAAATAATGGAGGATAGTTCCTTGGCTATGCACAATAGAGCAAAAACAATATCGGCACCAAACAGTCCGGGAATGGGAACAACATCAACTGCCGAAAGTCCAAAAAGGTATGCAATTATTTTGGTTCTAGTTGCTTTTTACATCATTTATAACACATGGAACTTCTCCATCTTCTTTTATGATTTTCTAGCACAGAAAACAATAGAATATAACAATTGCATTGACAACTATTTTTCCATTCTCAAACTTGATCCAAGTTTCAACTTTTTCTGCTATTGATTACTGATAATTTTCTCCCTGGGCTTCTTCTGTAACTATAACAATAGCAGGTTCAAAGAAACACCTTTAGAAGCAGCTACTATTATAGAGCTATGCACAATAACACCGAAAATTGTTTTTGAAGGAGACATCTTGGCCGTATATGGCCCCGCACAGAACAAAATTCAAACTTCTCCTGTAAAGGCACAAATACTGCATGCAGACTTTGTTGATAGAGATGGGCTAATGACAATCACTGCTGGAATAAGTGACAACTTGATCAAACGTTTTGGTAGCTATTTTTCAACTAGCAAAAGTCTAAGGATCACTCGATTTGGCCTCAAGAAAAAAGGCCAATATGACAGAGGCAATGCCAAGTATTCAATAGTCATATTCCCACATACAATAATTCAGACAATTGATCGAGTTTGCAAAATGAGAAAGCTAGCTCCAGATATGACAATTTCTGATTTGTTGTCATCGAACGACTCCTACTCTGTTGGCTCTGTCGCAGCAATCGTTGTTGCATGTGAATACAACAACAAGCAATTCGACTTGTATATCAAAGACGGTGGAACGGAAAACGACCATGCAACAGTAAATATGCCATTTGCATAGCTAATGTTCTTTTGAAATTGCTATTTTTAAAAGCTAAATAAAATTCCCGCTCTTTTATATAGACAAGAAAATAGGGAAAAAACAAGCACAGATAGCTTTAACGATTTCTCATTGCAACCTATGCTCATTGACTGCTCTCTTCTGCTATTGCAGTTACAGGTCGGTGAAGGATTCAAAGAACTGCTCTTGCAAATTCAAGAACAACTTGCATCTGATAATTCTCCATTCTATCTGTTTAAAAACATTGTCCGAAATGACACCAAAGGAAGCCATATGCTCCGGACCTGTGCAGCTACCTTTATTGACCCTCTTAATGATGATTATGCAATTCAAAATTTGCTGCCAATCATTGATTCAAAGACACAGGTATGTTGAAAAATTGCCCCTTTCTCATTCCATGAACAAAGAAAAACAAAAACACAATCTATTTTGCTGCAAAATAGTTCCATTGCTTAACACCTTCTTCTGTTTTCTCGTCTCTTGTTCATTGTCTAGTAGCATTGACTTTGTTAACTATAATATGCTTGAGTTAAAAACATCTCTAAATTCTTGTGGTCTCTTGGGAGCATTATCATCAAAACTGGTATAGATTTTGCAAAGAAACTGATATAGGATTTCCTTTTGACTATATAACTAGCCACAAATTTATTTTGATTTCATTGTCCAGTTTTACAACACATTTGCTATGCAAATTTTGAAACCCCAGCCAACCTTTCCATCCTTTAAAAAACAAGCAATATCTACTTTAGTTTCCATTACTTAAATCTATATAAACTTACTTAAATAACTATTATTTAACTACCAAAAGTGCATCCAATTAACCCACATTATTTACATCATCTAAAACTATAAATGCCAAATAATATGACAGTAGCATGAGTAGATTTTTGTGATCGGAAGATAGATCCACGACGCTTAGGTTGCCACGAGACAGGTTTTATATTCGTTTAACACCTCAAAATTGCATTTGCAATAGCATTGGAGAGTTGGATATTTTGCTTTTCGCAAAAACTGCATTGTGTGTCTGTACTCTCAATGTCTGGAGGAAAATTATGAGAATACAACATTGCATGTCAATTAAATGAAAATTCTCTTTGCCTATACAATATTTGTTGCAAACTGGGAAAGTCCAATTTACTCTCTCCCTATGAGTGTTTCAGAACACTGTTTGCATTGCAACAAATTTTAAATTGAAGCATATAACTCTGTTCATAGCATTTTTATTCATCAGTTTGTAGAAATTGTTTTTGCAATGTCTCTTTGGTTTCACCCTTTTGGCTAACGACAGTTAGCCAATGGCTACATTGCTCATTAAAACTGTAATTAGTCATAGTGCTTTGAATCTAAATTTAATTATTGTTTAAATAAAAAGAAATACTGACATAATTCTATGTTAAAATATGCTGATATTATATGCATTTTCTATGGTCATTTTTCATGTGACTTTGACAGATACACGGAATACTCAAGGCAAGAAATCCATTTGCACCTCCGTATCGATGCATTTGTGCTCAATGTAAACAGCCCCTGATTCAAAGCTGTGTGGTCTGTGCATTTTGCAAAAAAGAAATGCAAATTATATATGAGCATAATCTGGAATGCAATTTGGACACAAATGATGGGCTGATAGAATGCACACTGCGCAACCCACAACTAAAAGAATATTGTGCAGAAGTAGCAACTATTACATTTGAAGAATACTCAAAAAACATATCGGCAACAGTTTTCAATCTTCGAAAGTTTGCCCAGCAAGGACTATTTACATTGGCCCTGGATAACAGAATCATCAACTTGAAAAGAAATTGACTTCCAGGTACACAAATCTATTTTCTGTTGTAAAAAGTTCAAGTTTCTAAAAAGTGAAATTAAGTGTATTTAACTATTAAATTCGTTCATGACAAACAATTGACTCATCAAGTTTCATCACTGTTTCTGCACTTAAGTGTCTAAGATCTTCCTAAATCACTATGTAAAATCTTAGTAAGATGTTTTTAGATCTCTAAGACGGAATTCCTAATTCCATCTTACTGATCTAAAAAGATCTTGCTTAGTGATCTATAAAGATCTTAGACATTTAAGAATAATAAAAGCTATTTTTATGCCAATAAAAGTTAGCCAGAAATAATAAAGTGTATATTATTGAAATCATGATATATTCTGCTTGCTAGATAAATTCACCATTGTAGGCATCTAGAAAGATCTTAGACACTTATCAATAGCAAAAAAGCCATCCTTTATGAAATTAGCTATTGATATAGCAATGAGAACCACATTTTATGACAATAAAAGTCATGTTCTAATACTAGTGTGTAATATGTCAAACAAATCCAGGCCACTGTGTTGTTTTGTCATGTTATCAAATTGAAGTTTATGTCAATGAAAATTAGATTGCAATATTAATGTGTAATATGTCAAACAGATTCGGGCCACTATGTTCTTTTGTCATGTTATCAGATTGAAATTTGCATTGGCTAATCTTTTCAGCAATTTGAATATGGCCCTGGAATTTGAAATACATTTAAACAATAAGTATCATGACCAATATACCATTGTCGCAGTACTTTGAATTTATCGATTCCTAGATTCTAGATCATTATAATTCATTTATGAGTTTCGATGAAATAGCATCTATTCATATAGTCTAATCATAATCATTGTCAATTACAATACTGCAAAGAATATTACCGGCCTTTGCAAACTATGTTTTGATAATTGTATTCGATTGCACTAGCTACAAACACAAACACTTTGCCATTTCTTCAGTTTACATTGATATTTTGCAGCTTCAAAACATTTGGTATATGTCTAATTTAACATATATTCATTTTTCAATTTATGAACTTTCCCTAATTAGTTTTTGCTTAAACAATTTTCACAAAGTTTTACGTCACATTTGACTTTGATTATCTGTTGCAAAGTTCAAAAGTCTAATGATAGAATGCCATGATTTAAATAGTGTAGATTTAAATACGAACATTTGATGAAATGCTAGTTCCAACAGCTTAATACTCTAATTATTGATAAAAGCCGTATTGCTAAATAATTTCCTGTAATTTATTACACAACCTAATAGAATAATTTGTTATTCTTCATAGGATTTTTCCTGTTGTTAAATTGTTGCTACAGATCTATTGCTTTCAAACTTCGCGATTTGAAATAAACTATAAGTAATTCCAATATTATAGTCCAAATAGTGTCTAGTCTTTAGAAATAGTTGCAGTCTTGCTACTTTTCCCAATTATGCTGACTACAGTTTGAATGCTATTGGCAGGTGCAACAACAATTAAAAACTAACACAATGGCGCTGGGAGCACAATCAATGCAAGAGTTGATATTACATAGCTTTTTTGCCAAAAAAAATAAAATGCAAAGATTCATTTCCTCATGCAAAAGCACAACTACAATCTGGTGCACTTATTGTCTTTTTTTGTCCTCTGGTTTATTGACACAACTCAGCCTGTTGGGCCTATTCCTTTTTTGTCATCTGCTTTATTAACAGAACTGTCGAATTGCTGTTTTTGCTGCTCATGTAATGGCTTTAGACAATATAAAAAATACACTAGGACTTTCGCTGCTTAACATTTCAATAGTTTTTTGGTCATTTGCTAAGTAGACAAATATACTTGCCACAGATTTACATATATAATATAATATTTCCAACAGGGCAATATGTTCCTTTCTTTTGCAAATTAAATATGTTTTTCCCTATCATGATCTGTTCATTATTATTATGTCCCCAAAAAGAATTATATATATATCATGCAAACCCTGTTAATTTGTACCTAGTATTATAAGTTTTCCCTGTGTTTCTTTCTACCATAATCTGTTCATTATTACCATGTCCCCAAAAGGAATTATATATATATCATGGAAACCTATTAATTTGTATCTAGCATTATAAATTTTGCCTCTAGTCTATAGTTCTCAGTTATCTGTATATAGTTTAAAAAAAAAATTAACTATATAAATTCCTAAAACGATGCTAATTTGTTAGGTTTTTATTGAATGTCAGCTGTAACATCAACCTCAATAACCCCTTCCTGTTTCGGCGGCCAAAGCTGTGTCATAGATTATTGATGCCTATTTAAAATTTATTTAAAAATGCATTTATCTCTGACACCAACCTGGGATTTTGTGCCCCAAACACAGGCGGTGAGGTGATGTCAACATTCGGCCATGTAGCGGAGGTTCTGACAAACAGGTTTCATTCATGCAACAAGGGTTCTGACAAACTGGTGCACATCTAATTAAATTCTTTATTGTGTCTTGTCTACTGTATTGAATACCTATTATAAATTTAATGTAATTGTGGGATAGTTGAGTATATGGCCTCTGGTCATGTTACTCCAGCTCATAATGCATTGAATGCAATTTAAAACCAGCTTAGTCTGCAGATCCCACACATCATTCAGACTCGTTTGCTTCCACCACTTGCTAACGAGACTCCATCCTACGTTGATTCTGCTTAACAAATCTCATGACTCTACATTGCTTAACTGCAATCTAATTTTATTTAAGTGGAATCTAGTGTTGAGAAATATGCCGTCATTTATTCCCTCTATTGGCCAAAGGGTATTGTGCATGTTGGATAGTTAATACTGCTGAGTAGCATTCTGGCATATCCTGGCTATAAGAAAAGATCATATATGGTCCTCGTTGAGTTTATGCATCTAACCTTCTTCGAACAGATTAGCCACAGGTCTCATGGGATCCGCTTATGAATCGCATCCAATGCTAATAGAACTATTAACGCGATAAGCATAAATATTTCACTCGATACCATTGACAGATCCGCAAGCTATTTGCATACTCCAATAAGTGTGTATAACCCTAGTGCATCCCTCCACGAATACGTAGTGCAGCATTAGAGTTTTTAAAGCACCAAAACCCAAGGGGATATAACATCAACAACGAAGATTTTGACATTATAGCACAACTGCTTACGAGGTACTGAATACATTAATATCACATTTATTATTCCTTCCTACGATGAAGTCCAAGTAGCAGAATTTCCAACTTATTTGATAGCACAGCTCGGCATTGCGAAGACACTCACCATTTTTCATCACAGGTTGCAAGCCACATTAGTCACCACCTTGATATTCCACTTAGCGAAGCCAGTAGCAGAGTTAATACTATGAAGGGACACCCTTGCCCGCCAGCATTGAAAGATAAACAATGTGCTTTTAGTGCAGCTTGTTAGCACTAGGCACGCGACTGAGTTCAAATCTGAGTGGCGTGATTAATGGTTGGAATTGCGATAAAAAATCACTTGCCTTAACAAATAGCACACTGTAGCAGTCGCATACCTCCAACTTTACAAATAAAAAGCATAATAACAAAATTCATAAACTCCATTTCTGTAAATACTGAATAATGGAACAAATTCTAAGCCATGTATTCGATTCTAGTAGCAAGCCAGTCGCTTGTCTCCGATTCTAGCATATCAATTCATTAATTATATTTCTGCCATTTAAAAGCAGCAATAAACTCCACCACTGGTAACTACATTGCCATGTTCTTTTATTAATTTGCTTAGTCTCACAACAGGGACTGCATCAACTAACGCATAAGAACCCTTGTTACTGTTTCTAATCAATTGAACACAATAGATTATGTGGTCCTGAAACCACTGCAATAAATGCGGATGTCCTGAGTAAATGAATGAACAAGCCTTCTGTTGACTGTCATTATTTGTTTCGGATGCTCAATTTCAATGTTTTCCCCTTTCGTTGCAGAGGCATACTCAACGTTTGATATTGTGGATTTTCTCATGAATCTAGCTAGCGTTGATGTGTGGCTCCGCGATACCTTGATTTGTCAACTATACCTCGGCCACTGCAATGATTAACGCTGAATAGTGGAGCAAATTCTAAGTTCTGTATTCGATTCTAGTAGCAAGCCAGTCACTTGTCTCCGGTTGTAGCATATCAATTCATTCATTATATTTCTGCCATTTAAAAGGAGCAATAAACTCCATCACCACTAACTACATTGCCATGTTCTTTTATTAATTTGCTTAGTCTCAGAACAGAGACTGCGTCAACTAACACAGAAGAACCCTTGTTATGTCCCCGAATGGGATATTATATATTTCATGCAGACCCTATTATTTGCACCTAGTTTGCACGTAGGGCTATAATTTTTTTTTCTCCACACTATGGTTTTGGGTTATTTGTAAATAATTGGGAAAAAAATTATTATTATAAATTTTTTAAACAGTCCTAATTTGTTAACGTTTCATTGGATAAGAGCTGATAACGTCAGCCTCGGTGGTCGCTTCCTGTTTCGGCGGCGAAATGTGCGTCATCCGAGTTAACGCTTATTATTGTTATTGTTGATGTTTTTGGACGACGAAATGTACATCATCCATTATTATGTCCTTATTAGTTGTCGCCCGGACATAAAAATTATCATAGAACTCACTCAAATTTGTCATCTTAGAGAACGTTGAGCTATCATTTAGCTTTTATGATTGAGCCCGACGGTGCCATCAGACGCGTGTGACCCGGGCTGACATTGGTGGATGTACTAGAGTACCCGTCATTCAATTAATGAATATTTAGTGCATCCAATATAGTGTAGGTTTGGCTTTAGTGAGAATATAGATCCACCAGACAAAGCTAAGTCTAGTTTAATGGAGCTAGAATCCACCGTTGGATTGCACTCAATTCATTCGTACAACTTTTAATGGCAGGTAGGCTTGATGTGGTTTACACTATTTCTCATTTGGAATTTGATTTAGTAAAGAAGTGTCTGGATTTACTTGTGTTATTAAGTTATAAGAGAAGATATGTTTAACAATATAACAAATATTCCCAATATCACTTCACCATCTTTCTTAATATTATTATATATGAGCTTCTTGTATTAAACCAAACACACATATCATAATTTATTAATGAGAACATCATACATGCATGTGCAAATCAAACACACATCATAATTTATTCATGAGAACATCATATATGCATGTAAGTGATATTAAACTTTATCACCCACATGAAAACCATATTTTCAATTCTCTTGGCAACCCTTTACGAGTCTATCACCTTTTGATAGCATAAGCTTCCAAAAGTTTAAATTGATTTTTCCTTGCACGGTGCTTGTTGTTTCCATATGCATTAAATCATCATAATATTATTTTATTATTATTGATAAAATCATCATAATATTGTTTTATTATTATTGATAATACATCAACTACTATACGGTCCACTTATTAATAGTTGAAAGCTCCAAGAAGGTGAAGCTTTCCTTTTGAAGAGCATTGGTAGCCAAGCTCACATGACTAATGAATATAATTAACTAGTCATTCACAACTTCAAAAATATTTCTAAGTGCATTGTTACATAGTAACTTTGGTCCAATCATGCTCTTCAAAGTTTTTGTTTTGAACATAAGACTAGTGATCACAAATAACTAGTCATTTTGAACTTCGCATGTTTATGTCACTCAAGTCCGAACCATACAATAAGACCGTAAAATAACTAAGGAGTATGCATGACTATTGACTTACCAAGGTTGGCTTACATGTATCATTGTACACCATCAACATTACTCCACACATGAGTATCACAAGTACATAAAAAGTATTCAATATGACCCAAAAAATACATCAATAACTTGAACTATATACATAAACACCATGTTCTCATAATCGGTCCCAGTTTATGTTGGCATGGTTTGAGTTGTCCCAGCTTATGTTGGCATTTGTGTCCAATCCTCGCTCACAACTATCACTTTGAATACTTACACTTCAAATTTATGATAATAGACTATTAATTATTTCACCTCTAGGAGGACCTGTTGGGTTGAATGATGTGTTTTCCATCATCAATGTTGTTCCGTCCATTGCATTGATGGCCTATGGATTCTTCGACAAAGGTTTTGTGCCAATTTTTTGCTTTGGTGTTCTAACTACTGGCCTATCTTGTCTATTGCCATCATTGAATTTTGCACAATTACGAAATTGACACTATTCTTTAAAGATTCTATGATCACTGTAAATTTCAGCCAAGTTTGCTTTAATAGATATGTCAAGGTGATTTCTAGCAACATGTTAGGAACACTATTCTCAAAATTAAATTTGAACCAAGTTTGGATTAATAGCTATGTCAAGGTGATTTTCAAAAACAGTATGTTAGGGACACTATTATCAAAACTTACCATGCATTTTGAAAATTTCCTCGGGGCCTTGGTATCATTGTTTTTGGGATGACATATATGTTTGCTTAGCATGATTTCTTAAGCCATTTGTCTTCTTTAAAAAAACTAAGATTTATTTTGATAGTCAACTCAAATTGAGATATAGTTCAGAATTTTCAAGTAATTGTGGTTAAAATGGCATGGAAAGATGTTAAAAATTTATTCTCCAGTGTGTTCTCGCTCACTTGTGATATGTGAGTAGATGTCACAAAATAAAATTAGTGTCCAACACACTAGAATTTTTGCACGAGTTAGAATTTTTTCCCTTTAGTGTTACGAGAGAAGAAAAGTTGTCTCAAGTGCAAGAAATAAGTGTGCGATAGTCATACTGCATTTTGGTTTTGTCTTTCATATTTAATTCCTGGTATTGGACTATGGTTTTGTCCTTTGTAGTTAATTCATGACATTGGACTAGGGTTCTGTCCTTGTATTTAATTCATGCCATTGGAATATTTGTATTGTTCATAGCAAGATTATTTTCTGTCTACATTTTATTTTCCATAGCTAACATCTTATAGCAAGTCTAGCTAATGGCAATATCGGGGACATTGCCACCTCGTGGCTCTTGTTACGACTATACGATATTGTTGCTATTAAGTCAACTTTTATTATTTCAACTTGAGGTCAACAATCATAACAACAAAGTATTTAGTATTTGTAATAAATTGTCCACAAATAATCCCGAACCAAACCCAGGGATTTTCCATTTATGCTTGTCTAAACAAAAAAGGCCAATTAAAAACCGTTGTGAGAGATCTTCGTAATTTGATGTAAATATGATCTCTACACAAAGAGACTTCAACGTTCTTCACAATATATAAAATCAAATGACGAGGAACGAGAAAATGCAGGCGGTGAAGCCTAGAATTCGAGCTATGGTATCCTGCCCATGGGCACACACATGGAAATACACCATTACACATCCACCCAATTACTCGTTTTGGGCAGCATAAACCAGAGATATGTATGGCATACATGCCCATGAAGGCTCAATGCTCAGGGGACTTCTTAATCTGGGAAGAAGGGAGTATACCCAATTGGCTTATTCCCATGCGTCTTATCTGGACAAGCAGGAAGTCACTAGCAGGGTTCTTAAAGTCTTCAAATATTGCCCTCAAGTCGAGTCTTCCAAGGTATGTTGTTTGCTTTCTTCCCATTTCATTGGGTATTGGGTGTTGAATTTGCTTGAGATCTTTTGCTTAATTAGTTCCAATCAATAAAGTTTTCCTTTGTTCGCCATGGGTTTGGAAATGCGGGTCAGGGTTTAGGGTTTGATGTAAGGGTTCGGGAGCAAGCTTTATCTCATATTTTCACGGTTCGAATCCAGTGCCCTTTGTGTATTGCCACTGGTCTTGGCAAACTCTACATTCTAAAAGGGGCATAGAATCTCATCTGTAGAAACAAAAACTCAAAAAATACAATGCCCTGGATAATGTGACAGTTGTCAATACTAACTGAGATAGACTGTCAGAAAGCACACTATTGAATTTGAAATGAAGCATCCCTCAAGTATTTTCAGATAGATGAAAAGTAGAGGATCGTCAAAAAATTTCTCCCGTCATTAACCCAACTATTATGGCTTAAATAAATAAGCATGACAACTATAACATTTTTATATATACAAAATTCAGGAATGGTTGTTGAATGTTCCACAATGGATTATTTCACAAGTTTTTTAAATGGAGCTCACATTCTGGAACAAGGTTGAGCAGAAAAGCATCAATAACTTACTCTTAAGTGCACATCCTAGCTATTATGAATTTTATCCACAACAATCTCTATATTACCAGGAACATACAGATCGTTAACTAATCAACACATAGGGGATTTTAATAGTGTGATTATTCCTTTAACAAGTCTTCTTGTAGACCCCAAGTGTAAAAGATGAATATATATCATTCTCAGCTTTAAGTTGGTATATGTGTATGACTTGTGTAATAAAAAACAAAGCAACTCTCCAAAAATTAAAAGGTACAAAAGAGAGATGTTTAGCAATGAGGCATGATAGGCTCCATAAGATATTCCAATGCTCAATGATCCAAATAAAATTAAATTCACATGGAAATATGACTAGATAAAACTTTACATTTAAATAATTTAGAAGGTTTCTCCACATATGGGGATTCAATGAACTTTGTGCAGCAGAGTTGAATTTTAATTTCCAAAATCCACTCTTAATAGATGACTTGCATGAGGCCACAAAGAATGTTTTCCAGGCTATTGGAATAGTCAAGTCTCTGTTAAAAGCTAAAGAGTATGGCATCAAGGTGGAAAAAATCCCAAGAGATTGCTAGAACAAAAGAGAGAGAAAAGAACAAATATAGGATGACTCAAATGGGTACATCCAAACCCATCCTTGCATTAAGAGGCTATTAATTTTGATCCTAAAAGACTTATGTTGGAAGAATGACCCACTTAAGCCAAATAGAGGAAGAGTTGATTGACGAAAACTACTTTGTGCTTGATCTTCTCATATGGGTAAATTTGATCCCATTAAACTTATGGACCAAACTCTTGAATTTCTACTATTTGTCCTGCAAGTCTCATTTCTATGTAACCATTATGCTTTCAAACAATGGTATGTTAGGTTTGGGTCCCTCATCATCACATGATTTCTGATCCTTCAAGGTCATCAGATTTCTAAGCCTTTATAAATGGCTGTCAATTAAGCCTCGGTATTTGTTTCCCATAAGATTCCATAAGGTATCTACTATCATCATATTGTATTTTCATCTTTCATTGTGTTTTCAATGGTTGCATGTATGATCTAGGGAGTACCTGAAAGGTGACAGTCAGCCTAGGGAGATGTCTATAGATTTGAGCTAGTCGAGACAATATCTCGGAAGAATGAAGAGGTAGATAGGGATATTGATTCCTCCTGGAGGTCGAGTCCCCAAAGATCCAAATTCTGTGAGGGGATGAGACCAATTGAAGATGGTCTTGAGTTGTAAAGGTTGGGCCATGAACTCCACTTGAACAATGGGATGGGAAATAGTTCGCTTGCCATGGATGATGTGCTTGAGGGTTTGGACTATCTCTGTCCTAGCCCAATCAACTTGAAGCAAACTTGACCATATATTATGGAATATGGGAGCAATGACCTCTCATAATGGATTCTTCCCGACCGATCTATACAGGATTAGGGGCCAGGGAGGGGCCAGGGAGAATATGAATCTACTTATCTTGACAACAAATGGTTAAAATATCTAGATTTGTGCCTGGAGGATACAACAATATCTGAATAGGAAGAGATCAGGGTCCTACTCACAAGAATAATTTTTATTTTTATGAACGAGGTGGTTGATATTGTGCCTTGGAAAGGAGATAATACTTATGTGTCCTACTCACTCTCCAGGGGCCTACAGATGAAAAATAGAGCTCCAAGCAATGGGTAGTGACAGAGCTCTTTCATCTGGAAACTTAAGGTATGTTGTGATTATGAACCTCTTAGCTTACAAATTGATTCAAGCACATTAGTCTGAAGAAAAAAATAATCCTTAAGGAAAAATGGCTTTGCTTTCTTATGATTCCCCAATTGAATTTATATAGCATTAAAATGGTTGAAACCGAGCTTCAACACTTGAGAAAAGAATGGTCGAAACAAAGTGGTTGTGAAAGTAGTGGAAAAGAATGGGTAGTATAAGCTAGATGCAGTCCCAACAATGCATAAAGCACTGACGGGTTGTGGACAGGAAAAAAAATATGCTTTGACACGAAAGTGTGGTTCTTTGAGTATGTTGTCTCTTTAAATTTTATATAGATAGCCTATGGTTTCTAGAATTCCAAAGGTAAAGTTGGATAGTGAAGTATGTGATGGATGTATTTCAGTGAAGTAGCACAAGGAGAAATTTGATTCAGGAAAAGGTTGGGGGGTAGCAAGTGCATTGTAGTTGATTTGCAATGAACTATGTGGGCCAATGTAATCTTAGGCCATGGGTGGTGTTAGGTAGTTCATTCTCTTCATACTACACAAATTATTATTCCATAAATGTCTGGCTATATTTTTTTCAAGAAATCCAATGCCCTTTGTTTCTTTATTTTTTTTTGAAGAAGTATAAATTTTGAGCTGTAGGTAGTTGATGTTAGATAATAATTGGATTACCTGTAGCAGTGTGCTACTGCAAAATTTAAAATTCATCTCAGCAGTGGTGCCACCGACAAAGAAAACCAGTGTGCTGCAGCAAAATTGGATTACAATAGAAATGTGCTACTGCAAAATTCAAAATTCATCTTAGTAGCAGTGCCACCAAAAGAGAAAATCACCTTGAGATCTGTGCACAACGTTAGATAAGATAAGATAATTTGATTAATTCCCAACAAATGACCACAAAAGTAGTTCAATGGGACTATGCGGTACCATGATAACAATACAAAGTGGGAGCATAAAAGTAGCTCTTATAAAAAGTTAAAAGCAGAACTCAAACCATAATATTATTGATAAATTATCTTGGAAATGGTTTTGGAAGCATTTTCTCAAGAAGGGCAATGAATCCATTTCCCTTGTTGTACTCTGACTATAGATGAGTTCATTAAGACCTCTCTCAAAGGGATGAGAAAATAAATCAGTACCTTATATGTAATGAAAAATAATACTCCAGTACGACAATAACAATTTACCAACAATGTTGTCCTTGAGACTTTTAGCACGTGAATCACATGTCTTAGCTGTTAAATTCGTAAGTAAAGAAATCCTTTGTCACTACAAGCCAATAAACTGTCAATCCTAAGAGGCAGGAGTGTCCTTGAGGTTCTGATGTGTTCCCCACAGATCTTTTAATTTTGAAATATAGTCCTTCTTAAATACCTCTAGCAACAGGGGTCCTATCATTATCATGGATGCCACTTCAGTTTTGTGATGCATGTGGGCCCCTTAAGAGGGACCTAGGTGGAGAATATCTAGATGTAGGTGGCCATATCACCTCCCTTTTTTATGGGACATACAATTCCTTTTCTGTGGCATGATGTTGATATTTGGTAGTACAGTGTGCAATTCTCAAACCTTCAACCTAATTCACCCATGTGTAGGATCCCACACACTAGGGTGGCTCAGGTTCATTTATGATAAAGATGGAATCTAGCAGCAATAAAGGTGGCTCATTTATGATTTGATTTTGAATGCGCTATACCATGTTTTGATAAACTGTCCTTATTTTGATTTCAAGTCAAATAGTTTAGTGGAATGTGATAAATGTGATCTCCAAGTCATGACTTTGTTTGTGTCTCATAGACTTAACTAGCTTGCAGCTTATAATAGTTTTTACAGATGTTAGGTCAGGCAACAAAGATTTTATATTATAATTTATTTTTATCATTTTGAGTTGTAATGTTATTTTCATTTTTATTCTTCCCCCTAATAATACAGTATTTTTGACTATGTTTTTACTGTTTTGTCCATTTAGGGAGTGACATTGAAGCTAGATGATGAAATGAAAAATGGAAATGAAGAGCAACAAGAACTACTACAAGAAATAATTAATAACACAAAACTGAGTGAGGGTTGTCTAACTCTAGCATGTGATCTTGAGATGATGGAGTCCAAGTCCCTTGAGGATATCTATAAGGTGACACTGCTTTGGACAATTTTTAGATTCTCTTTTTATGTTATCTCTGTTTATCATGTTCTGAACTTGCTAGACATACTAGAAGGACACCATGAACTTATGGTTAGTAGCTTATTTCATTTAATAAAAATTAAAACCAACAGTGTTTTATTTTATTAACAATAGAACTTGTTTATGTCCTTGTTTGCCAACTTATGGTTGACTAAAGTCATTTTGCATATTTTCAAAATTTTATTATCTGGTCCTTCATGAAAGAGGATGTACTTGTTGATTCCTTGATTATTCTCGGACTTTTAATGTTAATAAATTTCTTCTTTTAAATAAATGTGATCCAAGGTTTTCAATTTTCCTTTTTTCCATTGTACAGTGCTTAGAATTTCTATGCATCATAACTTCATCCTCAACATCTATGAACTTGATTCTAGGAACTCATCATGTATGTTCCATAGGCTTCCTTTTTCCATGCTTTCAACTTATACTACACAAACTGCAACCTTTTATACATCTTGTACTTCTCAATGAATTTCTCTAGTTTACTTCACCAATCTTCTAGCATTTTGTTTAATTTCAGCAATCCAACAGATTCACTAAACACATCTATGTTCACCAAACAAGTCTACGTTCAGAGTCAACATTTTCATTTAATGACATTTGCTATTAAGGGCAGAGATACCTCCTTCACCTTGAATAATTTTTATAGATTTGTCCAACAAAATAAAATAATTTTCCGTCCCTATCTGAGATTCCTTAAAACCGAATAGTCATACAAAATGAAGATTTCAGGTTGCTCTAGCTGAGTTTTACTTTACCAATGCCCTTACTTATTTGAAGGGACATGCATATTCCTATTTGAATGGCTGTAGATTTTGTTTCTTCTTGCTTTGTTTGGTCTCACCCAAATTTGTCAAACTTAGACTAGGCAAAGACTTGGCAAGTTTTCCTTGCTCTTGCATCATTTTCAACACGGTGCTCCAACAACATGACATCTAATGCCAATGCCTCATGTCACCTTTCGTATACAAAAGAGCCAAATAATATGGTAGTGTTAGTTGGTGGTTTTAGGATGGTTGCATTGAAACTTCGGAGGTTATTGTAGCAAATAGGATTTGAGCTGATTTTTTTGGTAAAGAAGGGACAAATTGAGCTGATTTTGTGTTTTATAGGAACATGACAAATGACGAAATGTTTTCACACATGGTGGATTTGTGGGATAGGGTACTTTACACAATGGTTTATTGAAGAACCCTCAGTTATCTCATATGCTATAGGTTGTTGACAAACCCACATTTATTGGGCTATGTTAGATAATCCAATATGATAGTGTGTTTATGTTAGACTTGGCTGACCAAGGGTCTATTTGGAAACATTGGAAATGGTCTTACCA
Source organism: Larix kaempferi (assembly GCA_027924585.1). Classification (NCBI taxonomy): domain Eukaryota; kingdom Viridiplantae; phylum Streptophyta; class Pinopsida; order Pinales; family Pinaceae; genus Larix; species Larix kaempferi. Next base: position 4,973,378 of record BSBM01000504.1, read on the forward strand.
AAGGTAATTTATGGACTTAAAAACTAAGGATCTTTACCCCAAGATTCAGACACAATGTCCCATTATTGATTGTCTCAGTTGGAAATGGACCCTGCATGACCATAAAACAAGATGGATTAGGTGGTATTTGGAAGACTTGATCCTTATAAATCCAAAGTTATACGTTGGTTGGTTGTTCATAATAGATGGATGTTGCGTGGAGTCCCACAAGTTAGAAACATGTCAAACATGTTTTGTGGAAGTACAAGGTTGTTGGAGTATCTCGGGAATGGAATGTTGCCGAGTACAATATTCTCTTAGTTGGCCCCCTTTACTGGAAATGCATTCTTTTTGGGGACAAATGGATGGCTTGACAAGCATGAAAGGGTTTGTGAGATATATCAAATTGATAAACATCTCCTTATGGAAAAGATGGTGTCATGCAACGTTTCATGGGTTGCCTACTCCATTCTAGTTGGGAGAATTAACAACTTTTGTATTTGACTTGGCTATGTAGATCTTAGTTAGGATGGATATTTTTAGAAAAGAATTGTATCTTTAGAAGTTGGGGCCAAACTTGACATCTTTTCCCTCTTATCTTATGTTGGGAGTGGGCACTTGTGTGATCACCCTTTGACTCCTTGATGTATCATTATTGATGTATCTTTTTATGGTTCAATAGTGTAATAACACATGCATTTCTCCCATTTAGGCAAGAGTTACCATGTGTGACTCAGTCTCATGAGACATACTTAGCTTGGTGCCCAACTTGTTCGAGCAAAACCTCAAAAATAACACGAGTCCAACTCAGATTTGTGAATAACTCGCGTTTTTTGGACCCAGAGAGTTTGTCTTGGTGAAACCTTTTGGGTGAAAATTGTGTCTTTGTTTTCTTTAATCTGTAGACTTTCCAAGCTTGAATACTTCGATTTATCCAAGAAAGCAACAAACAAAATTGAACTCTCTATTGGAAACCACAGTTGTGTTGATGTATTTGTAACTTCGAAAGATATTCACTTGTGTATTGTATGTATTACATTTGTACTTTATTGTATCCCCAACGGAGATGTATTATTCCTTCGATTTAAAGTGTTGTCATTTGTACTTGCAAGTGTCGCAAGTTATATTGCAAGTGTCGTAACTTATATTTGATGGGTTATTAGATCACCTTGGTGGGGTCGACCCTGTATGAGTCATGTGGGTTAAAGGGTTATTAGACCACCCAAGTGGGGTCGGTCCAGTCAACATTATGTTAAGTGGTTAAGTTGGGGCCGACCTAGTTGAGTAAAGGTCAAGTGAAAGTAAAAGTATAAATAGAGAGTGTGACTCTCTCATTTGACAGATTCATTCACTCACTCACTTCGCATTAGTGAAAGAGAGGAGGAGTGCGCACAAGTGGAGGAGGAGCTTCTGCTAAGAGTCTATCTCTTGTTTTGGGGTTTGATCTTTGTGATCTTTGTATTGGTGCTCATTCTATCTCCGAGGAAGTTGCGGGGTTTTTCACCTTCTTGGTTTTCCCCGATGAAATGTTTTGTGTCTCTTGTCTCTTATGTTTGATATGTTGTACATGTTGTTCTCTTAGTTAAGATCCTAGATCATATTCAATTAAATGATGAAAAAATAACATGGAGTCAGATCTAGCCTGAAGGAAGGCATGGTATGGCATTTATGACACTTGTTTCACTTGTGACAAATTGGAAGCTAGGGCTTGGTATAGTAAAAACCAGTCATCATGGAACTTTCGCTATAACTCCGTTTTGGCGAAGCTTTAGGATCTGAAAACTTTATAGGTCGAAGATGAAATGTCCATGTACCTTTTTCCGAAGGACAGCCTCAGATTCGTCATACTTTGTGAGATATGATCCGTACAGGTTAGGGTTTCTACCTCTTCCAAAATGCAGTCCTAAACAGGTGACCTAGGAAAAAAGGTCATATCTCGGCTAGGAAGCTCCAAATGGAATTCCGTAAAACGTGACAGTTTGGGAATGGACTGTTATTTCACAGGTCCCGGTTTCAGAGGCCGAAGTTGAAACAGTGACACGTGGCACGCTGTACAAGTTCGCTATACCGTTTCATCCCATAAACAGGTCACTTTGTGACACTTGGCATATCTATTTCTCAGAGAATCCATTTGAGCTCAGATCTATAGGGTTGGAAATATGACAGGTCAGTCTACCATAGGCCGAAGTTTCAGACCCTGAGGATTTGAAATTTCAGAGATACATCAGAAACACTATGGCATATATTTCTGTCCAAACATAATTGGATTCTGAGCACCTTCATTTTTGGTTTGTCACTGCTGTGGGAAATTAGGGTTTCAGAGAAAGTTGGAATTTTTGAAATCTGAGACCACAGCTGGATGCTCCTCATCAAAATCGAAATTTAGAGACCAAGATCGAAGTTTTTGGTTGGGTAGAACCTCGGGCTCTGTCAAACCCTAGTTCGGGATTTTGATCAGAAAACCCGAAAACAAGAATTTGATAGAAGCTGCAGATCCGAAACTTTCATAGTCAATTTTGAGGGGTCAAATTTTGGAGATTTCAAAATTGAAGTATACCAGTTTGATCAGATCAGCAAGGCGCATCTTTTCATCCAATCAGAAGTTTGAAATTCAAAGTTTGAATTTTTAGGGTTTCTCTAACAAACCCTAATCCAACTCCAAATCCAGCTTCATCAAATCAAAGTGGATGGGGTTAATCCTAGAAGAGAATGATTTGGACACCTACATAAGTACAGAAGTTCTAGTTCCATAGGGAGATGAGGCTAAGGCCTTACATAAGAATACTACAAGTAATCCCGACAGGTATGACTTGAGGAGATACATGTATGTTTTGAAATCTATTCATGATTAAGTTTGTCTTCATAATATTGAGGTTAGTACAATCTTGACTTGTCTTATAACCTTAGTAAAAATATGAATGCATGTGAATAGAAGACAATCATTGATTAGGGTTATGACACTTATGATTGTACTAATGCACTGTGGTGTTGTATGAGGATGATGTTGTCCGCTAACATGAAAGGTACTTCAAGAAAGACAAATCAAGTTCTAGATCAAGAACGTATGACCATGGTGACATGAAGACAAAGACTCATTCATAGCCATTGATCACATAGAAGCTCTTCTTACGAGGTATGTATAATTTGGTTCTAAATGCTTAACTTATGAGATATGTAGGTTACTAGCACAAGCTCTCTAAATCATTGAAGAGAACAAAGAAGACATTGTTTGGGTATGTTAGACATAACTCACAAACATGATAATCCAGGTATGTTTTCCTATATCAAGTTAGAATCCTACCTTGTGTTAGGATGTCATATAAGTATACTTTTGTATGATTGATTATGATTATTCATGAAGTTAGAAGTTTAAGTAATCAAGGGTTTATGCATATTATGTTTCTTACTTTGATTAATGATATGACTAACCAAAAGAGTCTTATGGTCAAATAAGAATATGCATGAGTAAAAGAAGTCCTCCCTGAAACCTTGAATACTAACACTCGTGTATGAAATGATCATGACCATACATGATTAATATTATTTAGAATCATAATGTTTTGATAAGTATTTAGATTATACTAATGCATGTATGAATATGTATGAGATATTGAGGATGACACAATGATGACACTAATGCACACTTAAGCATGCATAGTGGTCCAGGATGGATAGAAGTTCAAAGACATATAATCATGATGATATCATAAAGGAAGCAAAGATCAAGAGGGAGAACACTCCAGGAAGGAAAGATCAAGAGGGAGCACACTCCAGTTGTTCCTGCAAGGAAGCAAAGATAAAGATGGAGCACACTACAGTAGTTCCTGCAAGGAAGCAAAGATTGAGAGGGAGTCCACCCAACAACCAAACAAATATAAGTATTTGAATTGTCATTTATTATGTATTTGATTACTTAAATGATGTTGTCTAGCCATGTACATGCTTATGTTCCTAGATTTAGGATGTATATTATGCATAATAGAAAAGTTGCATTAATGAACAAGTTACTACTAATATGCAAGTAATGGGTAAGTGGCCTATGGTACTGTACAACATTCCATTGCTACTTATCTAGAATGAAACCTCTTTGTTGACATGTTGGGAGTTGTGCACACTCCTAACAATGTTATGGTAGAGATGGAAGACATCTAGAAAGTTACGGGATATGGATAAATGTTGTATTGAAGCATTGGCTAAGATAATTGCATGACTGTATGACATACATTCTTATGTGTAAGAATTTGTTTTTGAAAAACTATGAGAAGTTTCTAATCATGCAATTGAATTTGACTTGTAGGAAAGATCGTGTACAATCACCTACAAAAGAAGGACAACGACATTTGTTCCTGCGACGAAGTTCAAGAAAACTACCTATTGAAGATGTTGAAGAATCTGAAGTTCCTAGGATCAGGGATGCAGTAATGGAAGGATGCCATGATCGAGGAATACCAATTGATCATGAAGAATGATGTTTGGGATGTGGTCCTAAGACCAGAAGGGAAGTCTTTTGTGACTTCCAAGTAGATCTACAAGATCAAGCATGTTGCAGATAGTAGCATAGAGAAATACAAGGCAAGTGATGAAGTGGAAGATACACCAGATGGATGTCAAGACAACTTTCTTGAATGGTGTAGTCAAAGAGGAAGTGGAGCAACCACTCGGATTTGAGACACATGACAGGGAGTCACATGTGTGCAAATTGAAGACATCCTTGTATGGCTTGAAGAAAGCACCCAGGACATGGTACGGCAGGATAGACAGCTTCCTGTCCAGTTTGGGATTTACCAAGAGTAAAGCGGATTCCAACCTTTAGTACAAGGCTGAGGAAGGCAATCTAGTGATACTCCTATTGTATATGGATGACTTGTTTGTGACAGGTGAGGATAGGTTGATTTCTGATACGAAGAGGAAGTTTGCTGCCGAGTTTGAGATGAAGGACTTGGGTATGATGCATTACTTTCTAGGTATGGAGGTGTGGAAGAGTGCAGATGGAATCTTCCTTGGACAAGGGAAGTATGTAGTAGAGATCCTGAAGCGGTTCAGGATGATGGATTGCAAGGCCATGGCCACACCTATGACATCAAACCTGAAGCTATTGAGTGATGCTTTATCAGAGTCAGTTGATGGCATGATGTATCGTCATATGATTGGGTCCTTGATGTACCCGACGAACACGAGACCAAATATTTGCTTTGTGGTGAACATATTGAGCCAATTCCTAATGGATCTTAGACATGTTCACTTGATTGTGGTAAAGCATATTTTGAGGTACCTGAAGGGTACGATTGATTATGGGCTCAAGTATGATGCGAATTAAAAGTTTAACCCGGAGGGTTATGTTGATTAAGATTGGCTAGGCAGTGCTGCAGATAGGAAGAGCACTTCGGGGTGCTGCTTCAGTATGGGATCATGTGTGATCTCTTGGTTTAGCAGGAAGCAATCCTGCGTAGCACTGAGTACAGTCAAAGCAGAGTATGTCGCATCTTGTTCGGCTACTTGTGAGGCAGTATGGCTAAGGAAGCTACTGTCTGATTTATTTGATCTCCAGTTGGATGGTACCTGTATCTATTATGACAACCAGAGTTGTGTGAAGTTGTCAGAGAACCTGGTGTTCCATGACAGGTCGAAGCACATCGAGATCAAATATCACTATATCAGGGAGATGGTGCAGAGAGGAGCAGTGATGTAATTGCTGAGCTATTTTTCACATGGTGGTAGATGTGTTCTCCCATGGTGAAAAAGTAAGGGATGGAGCCTTCCCTGAATGGTGGTAGATGTGTTCTCCCATGTTGGTGGTGTAAGTGATGTATGATGTGCATCTGGGTTGTGCTCCGTGGACGATGAGATGATCTGAAGAGGGCGATGCTATGATGATCATGTGTGATGAGCATCAGGATGATGCTCCAGATGATAGGCATCAAGACGATTCTATGATGATGATCGGGATGATCGTGTGTGATGACCATCAGGATGATGCTCCAGATGATATGCATCAGGACGATGCTATGATGATGATCAGGATGATCATGTGTGATGAGCATAAGGACGATGCTCCAGAGGATAAGCATCAGGATGATGCTGTGTATATGATCAGGGTGATCATGTGATGATGATGTGCATCAGGATGATGTACTATATGATGATGATCATGAGTATTAGGTTGACACTTCGTGGCCATGGACAGATTGTGCAGGTAGCATAGAAAATATCCTGGGAGATCCGATAGTTTGAGCTCGGATGCTCTTTCGAGGTTTTGCTACAGGAGGCATGTAATCAGTCTTGGAGATCCGATAGTTTGAGCTTGGATGCTCTTTAGAGATTTTGCAGGTTGCAAGACACTCTTTTAAGGTTTTTCCTGACCACATGTAAAATATCCTGGGAGATCCGATAGGTTGAGTTGTATGCTCGTAAAAGTCCTGGGATGCTCTTTCGAGGTTTTGTGGTGGTCACATGTAAAAGATCCTGGGAGATACGATGGGTTGAGCTGTGTGCTTGTAAAAGTCCTGGGATGCTCTTTCTGTTATATTTTCATCATTTAATTAATTAGCTCTAGGATCTTAACTGAAAGAACAACATGTACATCATATCAAGCATAAGAGACAAGAGACAAGAGACACAAAACATTTCACCGGGGAAAACCAAGAAGGTGAAAAACCTCGCAACTTCCTCAGAGATAGAATAAGCATCAATACAAGGATTACAATGATCAAACCCAAGAGATAGATATCTTCAACAACATGCTCCTCCTCCACTTGTGTGCACTCTCCTCTTCTCTCACTAATGCGAAGTGAGTGAATGAGACAATGTATAAAATGAGAGAAACACACTCTCTATTTATACATTAACTTGACTTGACCTTTACTCAACTAGGTTGGCCCAAACTTAACCACTTAACATAATGCTGACTGGGCCGACCCCTCTAGGGTTGTCTAATAACCCTTTGACCCACATGACTCATACAGGTCCGACCCCATCAAGCTGGTCTAATAACCCATCAAGTATAAGTTACGACACTTACAATATAACTTGCGACACTTGCAAGAACATATGACAACACTTCCAATCGGAGGAATAATACATCTCCGTTGGGGATACAATAAAGTACAAATACAATATACAAGTGAATATCTTCCAAAGTTACAAATACATCAACACTCCCTCTTAACTAGGAAGGTATTCTCTTAACACAAGTGATCAATACATATAGGCACAAGTCTTCAATTCTAGAGCTGGAACATTATCACTGGATCATGGAGCATCATCATCATCACTGCTGCTGTACCTGACATCTCGATCATTGGGCTATCTCTGAATTCTTCTCGTCATAGGAAGTTCTACAGAGTCATCCCTTTTTCATGCTGGTTGTAGGCCTAGCCTCCATGTAGGTCTTCATCATCTCTGCGAGCAAGCCATCAAGTAAGCACACCTCAAGACTGATTACACTGCCTCTGCAAAACCTGCAAGATCTCCCAGGACTGATTATACAACCTCTGCAAAACTTGCAAGAGAATCTTAGGACTGATTATATGCCTCTGCAAAACCTGTGTACCATATTGTCACCTCATCGTCTTCAGATCACCTCATAGTCCACAAAGCACAACCCAGATGCACACACTTCACAGCACTTACACTCACCGGAATGGAAGGACTTTCCTCTGACCATCCGGGAAAGGCTCAACACTTACATCAACGACCATGGAAGGACTTTCCTCTGACCATGTCGGAAAGGCTACAACAATTACATCACGACCATGGAAGGAATTTCCTCTGACCATGTCGGAAAAGGTCGACAATTACATCATGACCATGGAAGGAATTTTCTATGACCATGTCGGAAAAGCCCCGACAATTACATCATGTCCATGGAAGGACTTTCCTGTGACCATGTCGGAAAATCCATGCCCAGCCCTTACATCTCACCATGGAAGGACTTTCCTCTAACCATGTGAGAATGGCCCAGCCCTTACATCTTACCATGGGAGGACTTTCCTATCACCATGTAAGAATGGACCCAGCCCTTACATCTACAGTCACCATAGGAGGAATTTCCTACCACTATGTGAGAATGGCTTGTGTGCATCTGTGTCTCCGAACTCATCACTTCCCCTTGGAAGGAATATCGATCTGAAGTACACCAAGTCTCTCTCTGAAGTACTCAAACTTCACTTTGGCCAGTGGCTTGGTCAACACATCGGCTATATGCTCGTCCGTTGCAACGTATAGGAGCTTCACTGCTTCTCTCTGCACCATATCCCTGATATAGTGATATTTGATCTCAATGTGCTTTGACCTGTCATGGAACACTGGGTTCTCAAACAACTTCACACAACTCTGGTTGTCGCAATATATACAAGTAGCATCCAATTGGATATCAAACAAATCAGATAGTAGCTTCCTAAGCCATACTGTCTCACAACTAGCTGAAGAAGCTGCAACATACTTTGCTTTGGCTGTACTCAGTGCTACGCAGGACTAGTTCCTGCTAAACCAAGAGATCACACATGATCCCATACTGAAGCAACACCCAGAAGTGCTCTTCCTATCTGCAGCACTTCCTGCCCAATCTGAATCAACATAACCCTCCAGGTTAAAATTTTGATTCGCATCATACTTGAGCCCATAATAAATTGTACCCTTCAGGTACCTCAAAATATGCTTTACAACAACCAGGTGAACACCTCTAGGATCCATCAGGAACTGGCTCAATGTGTTCACCGCAAAGCAAATATCTGGTCTCGTGTTCATCAGGTACATCAAGGACCCAATCATCTGACGATACACTGTGACATCAACGGGCTCAGATGAAGAATCACACAGAAGCTTTAGGTTCGGTGCCATAGGTGTGGCCATGGCCTTGTAGTCCATCATCCCAAACTGCTTTAGGATCTCTACTGCATACTTCCCTTGTCCAAGGAAGATCCCATCTGCACTTTGCTACACCTCCATGCCTAGAAAGTAATACATCATGCCCAAGTCCTTCATCTCGAACTCAGTAGCAAGCTTCCTCTTCGTATCGACAATCAATCTATCCTCACCTATCACAAACAGGTCATCCACATACAATAGAAGTATCACTGGATTTCCTTCCTCAACCTTGTAGTAAAGGTTGGAATCTGCCTTACTATTGGTAAAGCCCAAACTGGATAGAAAGCTATCTATCCTCCCATACCAAGTCATAGGAGCTTGCTTCAAGCCATACAAGGCTTTCTTCAACCTGGACACATATGACTCCCTGTCATGTGTCTCAAAACTGAGTGGCTACTCCACATACACTTTCTCTTTGACTAAACCATTCAAGAAAGCTATCTTGACATCCATCTGGTGTATCTTCCACTTCATCACTACAGCCAGGGAAAGTATTGTTTTGATGGAAGTGTAACTGGCTACAGGAGCAAAAGTCTCTTCGTAATCTATTCCTTCTTTCTGAGAGAAGCCACGAGCTACAAACCTTGCCTTGTATTTCTCTATGCTACCATCTGTAGCATGCTTGATCTTATAGATCCACTTGGAAGTCACAACAGATTTCCCTTCAGGTCTTGGGACCACATCCCATACATCATTCTTTATGATCGACTAGTATTCCTCGATCATGGCATTCTTCCATTACTGCATCCCGAATCCTGGGAACTTCAGATTCTTCAATATCTTCAATAGATAGTTTTCTTTGAATTTCGTTTGCTGGAACAAATGTTGTAGTCCTTCTTTTGTAGGTGATTGTACACGATCTTTCCTACAAGTCAAATTCAATTGCATGGTTAGAAACTTCTCATAGTTTTTCAGAAACAAATTCTTACACATAAGTACATATGTCATATAGTTATGCAATTATCTTAGCCAATGCTTCAATATAACATTTATCCATATTCTGTAACTTTCTAGATGCCTTCCATCTCTACCAGAACATTGTTAAGAGTTTGCACTACTCCCAACATGTCAGCAAAGAGGTTTCATTCTAGATAAGTAGCAATGGAATGTTGTACAGTGCCATAGGCCACTTACCCATTACATGCATATTAGTAGCATCTTGTTCATTAATGCAACTTTTCTAAAATGGAAAATGTACATCCTAAATCTAGGAACATAAGTATGTACATGAATGAACAACATCATTTAAGTAATAAGAAATGCTAATTCAAATACTTAACTTTGTTTAGTTGTTGAGTGGACTCCCTCTCAATCTTTGCTTCCTTGCAGGAACTATTGGGGTGTGCTCCCTCTTGATCTTTGCTTCCTGGATTACTTGTCCTTGAACTTATATCCATCTTGGACCACTATGCATGCTTAATTGTGTGTTAGTGTCATCATTGTGTTATCCTCAAGATCTCATACATAACCATACATATATTAGTATAAACTCAATACTATCAAAACATTATGATCTTAACATGTATGGTCATGATCATTTCATACACAGGTAATTTATCACAAGCATTAGTATTCAAGGTTTCAAGGAGGACTTCTATTACTCATGCATATTCTTATTGACCATATGACTCTTCTGGTTTAGTCATATCATCAATCAAAGTAAGAAACATAATATGCATAAACTGTTGATTACTTAAACTTCTAACTTCAAGAATAATCATTCATACAAAAGTATAAGATCCTAACACAAGGTAGGATTCTAACTTGATATAGGAAAAACATACCTGGTTATCATGTTTGCTAGTTATGTCTAGCAATGTCTTCTTGTTCTCTTTCAATGACCTGTGCTAGTAACCTGCATAACTCATAAGTTAACCATTGTAGAACCAAAATTATACATATCTTGTAAGTAGAGCTTCTATGTGATCCATGACTATGGATGAGTCTTTGTCTTCATGTCACCATGGGCATATGTTCTTGAACTAGAACTTTCTTGATGTACCTTTCATGTTAGCGGACAACATCAACCTCATACAATACCACATTGCATTAGTACAATCATAAGTGTCATAACCCTAATCAGTGAAAGTCTTCTATCATGCATTCATACTTTTACTGGGGTGATAAGACAAGTCTAAAATTAATCAAGATTGTACTAACCTCAATAATATGAAGACAAACATATCATAAAATTAATCATGAACATATTTCAAAACAGACCTATATCTTCTCAAGTCATACCTGTCGGGATTTCTTGTAGACTTCTTGTGTAAGGCCTTAGCCTCATCTCCCTCTGGAACTGGAATCTCTTCACTTATGTAGGTGTCCAATTCATCATCTTTTAGGATTAACCCAATCCACTTTGATTTGCTGAAACTGGATCTGGAGATGGATTAGGGTTTGTCAGAGAAACCCTAAAAATTCAAACTTTGAATTTCAAACTTCTGATTGGATGAAAAGATGTGCCTTGCTGAGCTGATCAAGTTGGTATACTTCAATTTTGAAATCTCCAAAATTTGACCCCTCAAAATTGCCTTTGAAACTTCTGGATCTTCTGAACAAGATCCCTAACTAGGGTTTGTTAAAGCCCGGTCTTTTTCCCATCCAAAACGTTCGATCTTGTGTTCTAAACTTCGATTTTTCTGAGGATCTTCCAACCGTGGTCATAGATTTAAAAAATTCAAACTTTTGCAGAAGCCCTAATTTTCCACCTTTCCAATCAAAATCCCGAACTAGGGTTAGATCAAGCCCGACCTTCTTACCAACCAAAAAATTCGATATTGGTCTCTAAATTTTGATTTTTATGAGGAGCGTTCAGCCGTGGAATCTAATTCCAAAAATTCCAACTTTCTTCGAAGCCCTAAATTCCCGCAGCAGTGATAAGCCAAGAATGAAGGTGCTCAAAATCCAATTCTGTTTTGACAGACATATGCACCTGATTGTTTCTAGTGCATATATGAAATTATGAATCCACAGGGTTTGAAACTTCTTCTTGTGGTATCCTGACCTGTCATCTTTCCAACCCCACAGGTCTGACCTCAATTGGATTCTCCGAGAGAGAGTTATGCCAAGTGTCGCAACGTGACCTGTTTATGGGATAAAACAGGAGAGCGAACTTGTATGGCGTGACACGTGTCACTGGTTCAAATTCGGCCTCTGAAAAACTTACATGAGAAACTAAAGTCCGTGCTCTTACTGTCACTTTTTACAGAATTTAATTTGGATCTTCCTAGCCCAAGTTGTGACCTTTTTTCCTAGGTCACCTGTTTATGACTGAGATCTAGAAGAGGTAGAAACCCTAGATTGTACGGATCATATCTCACAAAGTACAACGAATCCGATGCTGTGCTTAAAAAAAAAGGTACATGGGGATGTTATCTTCGACCTGTAGAAGTTTCAGATCCAAAACCTTCGCCAAAATGGATTTATAGCGAAAGTGCCACAATCACTGGTTTTTGCTATATCAAGCCCTAGCTTCCAATTTGTCGTAAGTGCAACAAGTCTCATAAATGCCATAGCATGCCTTTCTTCAGGCTAGCTTTGATACCATGTTAGATTTTCATCATTTAATTCTATAGATCTAGGATCTTAACTGAAAGAACAACATGTACAACATATCAAGTATAAGAGACAAGAGACAAAAGACACAAAACATTTCACCGGGGAAAACCAAGAAGGTGAAAAACCTCGCAACTTCCTCAGAGATAGAATAAGCATCAATACAAGGATCACAATGATAAAACCCAAAAGATAGATATCTTCAGCAGCATGCTCCTCCTCCACTTGTGCGCACCCTCCTCTTCTCTCACTAATGCGAAGTGAGTGAATGAGACAATGTATAAAATGAGAGAAACACACTCTCTATTTATACACTAACTTGACTTGACCTTTACTCAACTAGGTCGACCTCAACTTAACCACTTAACATAATGCTGACTGGGCCGATCCCTCTAGGGTGGTCTAATAACCCTTTGACCCACATGACTCTTACAGGGCCGACCCCATCAAGGTAGTCTAATAACCCATCAAGTATAAGTTACGACACTTAGAATATAACTTGCGACACTTGCAAGTACACACGACGACACTTCCAATCGGAGGAATAATACATCTTCGTTGGGGATACAATAAAGTACCAATACAATATACAAGTGAATATCTTCCGAAGTTACAAATACATCAACACTTTCGAGGTTTTGTTGATGCACATTCCACAGGATGGCCAGAGATGCTGAAGACCTACAGGAGGCTAGGCCTACAACTAGCATGAAAAAGGGATGGCTCTGTAGAACTTCCTATGACGAGAAGAATTGAGAGATAGAACCAGTGATCGAGATGACGAGTACAGTAGTAGTGATGATAATGCTCCGTGATCCAGTGACGATGATCCAACTCCAGAATTGAAGACTTGTGCCGATATGTATTGATGACCTGTGTCAAGAGAATACCTTCCTAGTTAAGAGGGAGTGTTGATGTATTTGTAACTTCGGAAGATATTCACTTGTATTTTGTATGTATTACATTTGTACTTTATTGTATCCCCAACAGAGATGTATTATTCCTCAGATTGGAAGTGTTGTCATTTGTACTTGCAAGTGTCGCAAGTTATATTGTAAGTGTCGTAACTTATATTTGATGGGTTATTAGACCACCTTGGTGGGGTCGGCCCTGTATGAGTCATGTGGGTTAAAGGGTTATTAGAACACCCTAGTGGGGTCGGCCCAGTCAACATTATGTTAAGTGGTTAAGTTGGGGCCGACCTAGTTGAGTAAAGGTCAAGTGAAAGTAAAAGTATAAATAGAGAGTGTGACTCTCTCATTTGACAAATTCACTCACTCACTCACTTCGCATTAGTGAGAGAGAGGAGGAGTGCGCACAAGTGGAGGAGGAGCTGCTGCTAGGAGACTATCTCTTGTTTTGGGGTTTGATCTTTGTGATCTTTATATTGGTGCTCATTCTATCTTTGAGGAAGTTGCGGGGTTTTTCACCTTCTTGGTTTTCCCTGGTGAAATGCTTTGTGTCTCTTGTCTTTTATGTTTGATATGCTGTACATGTTGTTCTCTCAGTTAAGATCCTCGATCATATTGAATTAAATGATGAAAAACTAACAAGTTGTTCATAGCATGGATGGTATTTTTGTTGATTTTGGATTATGTAGTGAAGCTTCAAATTTCAAATTATTTGAATTGGAACAACTTCTCATCCTATACATGTGTACTGTTATCAAACTTAACGATATAGTACTGTGTGGGTCTGTCTTTATCAATGTTATTAGAACCAGACTGGTTTTACCAAAACTAGCTGATTTGACCGGTTTACAGGCCTAACTGGTGCAAATTGAGCACCCAAATCGTACCAGTCGGTTATGTATGGAACTGGCCTTAAATGCCTAAACTGGCCGGTTCCATATAGATCTGTATTATGGGCATGGGACCACTATTTTGACCCCAAAAACTTAAAAATAAAAAGGAAAAAGTAAAAACCAAAGCCCTAAATTGAACCCTAGACCACTCCCATTGATATTCTAGTATTTAATGAGGTCCCCATCTTCTGTGTGCTTCATACCCTTCATTTCATCAATTTGGAGTTTTTGAGCTGGTTTGGACTCTTTCTTGGGCTGATTTATAGTGTTGAATCAGAGAGTTGTTGCATTGATTTGGAGAACTGACTGAAGGGCTGATTTGGAGAATCTCTTGGGCTGATTCAAGGGTTAATTTGGAGAATTTCTTGGGCTGTTATAGAGTTGGTTTTTTTCTGCTGTTTTGGCACGACTCTTTTTGTCTTGATTTGGAAGGCTTGTTAGGTATGTAAAAGAATATTTCAATCCTCTTTTTCTTTGAAATTGTCAATGAAATTTCTGTTCCCCCCCCTAGAAATTAAGACAATCCAGGGTTTTATAAAATTTTTGTTTTCTTCCCCTAGAAATTAAGAAAGCCTAGGGTGTTATTTGCAGATTTTTTTTGTTGGTAAAAACAATTGCCATGGGTCCAAAAGACATGGATTCACATGGGTTCACCAGTTTCTAGTTTTTAGGGTCCACCTTTTCGGTGACCAGTCCGGTTTTGATAACATTGGTCTATATATTGAAATAGTGCCGTGTGTATGTATCCTTATATAACATGGCATATTGAATTATACTTACCAAAGGGGACCAGTGTTATATGATTCCATTCATTGCTGGGCATATGGAATCCATCCTAAGGCCTTTCATTAGTTAGTCAACTTTCCTGCATTGGTTAGTCAACTTGCCAGCCTGTGATAGCAGAAGTACAACTGTTAGTGCCAGACCATCAATAGTTAGTTACAACCCAATGTATGTTTTTTTTTTTTTCCCCGAAAAAAAAGCGTAATTTCATTTCATCCATGGAGTACGAAATTACATTGATCAGCTCACTCATCTAGAGTGGAGTGTAATACTGCAGTGACAATCACCCTGTAGTGTGCCCAAAAAACTACGATGTTCTCACTGTGTGAGCAATAACATCTTTTACAAAACTCGAAGTGTATACTTCATAGGTGTCATTCAAAACTGGAAATGTTGATTACAAGATGTTCTATTTCTATATACAAATCTGCAAGAGCAAAAATTTTAGTTCTGTCTCCACAGGAGTATAACAACTGTGACTGAAACCGGTGCCATGGACCCAATGTCCCGATCATTCTATAAATGGTCTGTGGTAAAAGACATGCACTATCCCATTCAAAGATTCAGTAATTTTCCAAGTGCCGACCCCCAAGTTGAGTCCCTCCTTGGAGGCTGCATCCGCCTCAGCATTGTTCTCACGGTAGATGTGCCTGCAAGTAAAAGTATCCAAAGTGAGAGTGACATTCTGGATTTGGTCCAAAACAGAAGCAATCCTCCGATTGCTGCAGAGATATGTGCCATTAACCCAATTAACCACATTCAAAGAGTCACCAAAGACGTTAATTTTCTGGATAGAAAGTTCCACAGCGTAAGAAATCAGCAGCTTGAGACTTAGTAACTCTGCCCAATTGTTGGTTCCCCTTCCGAAACCGAAAGCCATCACATAGTAGTGTACGGGGGAGATGTATAGAACAGCCCCTCCCCCACAAGTATCATTTTGACAGGCCCCATCGAAGAGAACCCAATGTATGTTATTAAGTAAAACTTTGTTATTTGAATTGCATGTGCCATGTTCATATTAATCAAGGTCATTCTCTACTGATTAGCTTTCTTCATTTACTAAATAGAAACTTGCAATGCGGGAGTTCATTTAAAGTGCACTTGGTTTAAGAATGTCATAATTGAAGTCTATAACATTTGTGGAAATAATTAAATGGCAGTTCGGAATAGGTCTAATTAAGAACTTTATATTCTTAGAAACCTAACACCAATAGCTATGATTAATTTGTAAAGCTGTGATATGACCAATCTACATTTTAAAAACTTTGGAACTTGGTCAGCTGTTACTAATATTTGATTTCTATATAATATGGGTCTTTGGATATAGGAGCAACACCCAAGGGTGTTTTGAGGTTGATGAGCATACCGTGGCTCACTATATATCAGGTTAAGAGCCATTCAAAGGCACATGATTTCACAACATATTTTTTTTTTTTTTTCTATCAATTGTTCCACATGCATGTTTTTAAATGTTATGTTTATTATTCACCTGAATTTATATATTTTCTCTTAGGTACTCCTGCAGGTGCTCATTTATGATTGTACTTTTTTCTTCAGTCCCATCAACCTACCGTTTTAGTTGTTCATTGGATATTACTATGTTTAATTTACCTTCTCTGCAGAAATTTCGGTTGGCCCGATATATTCCTGGTTCTATGGATGATGGTAAATGAATTTGTTATTTTTAAATGTTTGAAGCATGCCAAGTTTTTCTTTTCGCAGCCGCAACAAATATTAGTAGATATTAGTTTGCGTGGACACCTATTTATGGATATAGGTGTGAATTCCATATATGAGCTAAAGGAGTAAAGTCTCGCTGCTTATGCTGTTATATTATTCTATCTTTTTCCTGTACAAATAAAGTATATTAGGAAGAAACTTGAAAATTTCTGCTGGTTTTCTGTTTTAACCAAGTCAAAATACAAGAAGGAAAGACACTGCAGGCATCCTCTCAAACCTAGATGCAAGATCGTGAGCGATTTTACTCTGCCATGTTCATTTAGTTTTCTTCATAAATTATTTTTTTGAAAATACTATAGGGAATAACTCTGTGAAGAAATTACGTAATGTAGAATGTAATCCTAAAACTAAAGGTCTCCTGAATTTTCAACCTGTGAAATATTCTCTAGATCTTTTTCAACATTGGCACTCGCTAATATATGGTTTATCAGCTGTATTATGTGAACTGACTGTGTGCTTATGCCATTGGCATAGCAATGACCATCAATTGCAAGGAAACCTATATTTTTATTCCATACTTATATTCTAACTTTGCTTCAGGGGCATACAGATCATAGATGCATTGAAGATGCAAATGGAAGTGCAGACTCGGTTGCATGAACAACTTGAGGTATGTTCTCTACTGTGCAACATTTCAGAGATTTTGCCGGATTATTAACACTTCAACGCTATTTATGTTAGGAGTCTTTTATATTTGTGTCACTTTATATATTAGTGATGGCAACCGATGTAATATTTAGATGTGTTGATTAGGGGTTAGGTGGTTAAACCACCAATACCATAAACATTTATGGGAGATATGAATATATAAGGTAAGGCATGATACATGGTGAGGGAGTGGTATATACACTACAACATCAACATCAATAACTGTCTTTATATTTTAAATTGTATCCACCTTTGTGTGATTCTTCACATGTTTTAGACCATACAAAAAATCAACATGGTATCACAACAGTTCATACTCAGATCGTGAGAGAAATCTGTGTAAAAAATAAAAAAAATCATTGTTGTATTTATCACTATAATATCGGCAATATCACAATAATATTGTGTTTTTTAAAGGTAGTGATAATGCCACCTTAGTATATTGCGATATATTAAAAAATGACATTTTGCCGATATTTTCCAATATTTGTCGATATTTTCTCAATATTTTCTGTTTTTTTCCGATGGAGATTTTTATTGTTTTTAAGTTTGTTGATATTTTCTGATTTTCTCCCCGAAATAATTGATATGTTATATTCTGTTCCCTCAAGGATATGTTCCTCGAGACGATAAACGTAATATTGGTAAAAATTGTGCATCAAAGCTGATGTCCAAATTGTGCATCAAAACCAGTGTCCATTTTGCATTGAAGACCATGTCCAAATGCAAAGCTCAGTACATAGTGAAAAATGTGAAATATTGTATGCACTTAAATTAAAGCAGTGTTTTCATTTTAAATTCAAAAGTTGAAAGAGGCAAATTTTTTAATTTGAAGACTAGGTTAGATGTATGGGTGAAATAATAAAATGAAAGAAGAATAGTGGCCTGGCTTTGTATCATGGTGTGAAAGCTGCATGCCATCGCCATCCTTTTTGCAATCAATACATCTCTTTTCAAAATGAAGTTGTCCTAGACAAAGTCACCTGGTTCATGTTTGTGTTCAAATTCAACGATAATGAAGTTCAAGAAAACTTCACCTAGCCAAAAACATTTGCTAAAATTTTCCATTAAGTCCACACACACATATATATATATATATATGTAGAATTTGTTAATTGTATTACTTTCATAAATTTATTTTTAAAATATATAAATTATTTAATACATAATATGACTTCTCATATATATATATGTAGAAGTTTTAACTTTGTACCCTAGTTTAAGACATGGAGAGTGGAGCTAATGCCTTACATGATTTGAAGCCTTACTCTTGTGGGGTGTGAGGCTAGGACAAGATAATGTAGAGATGAGTGTGATGATTCTTGATCGTCAGAAGATGTATTTGTATCAATAATTCATATTTTGATACTTAGCCACCACTGTTTTACATGTTGTGTGGCTAGATGGTAAGCAAAAATGATTCATCATAGTAGAAATTTTGTATAACTTCATAAGTCAATTATCATGGTTTCCTTCTCAGTTGCTTATGCTTCAATTAATAGCATTGTTGTTCATTTATGTGCATGCAGGTTGTTCTTCAAAATTCACAAACCATGTTCAGGCCTTTACTATCAAATGTACCTGTGACATCTTTTTATGCCAATAAAACCACTTATACTTTACTATGCCATACAAATAGTAGTAACTTATCAGTGGCTACAAGTAGTCAGGGAAGCTGTGAGCAGACATCCATGGAACTTGTTGCTATAATTATTGATCAGGTAATAAAGACCTCAGTAGTAAAAATAGTCAGGTCACATTTCCTGGTGGTGGTGAAAATATCCCAGTCTTTGAGAAGATGGAGGTAAAGAGTCAAAATCGTGGGAGTCATTGTAATGGTTGTGGTAGCCACCAATCAAAATACCATGAATCTCCTGACCCTGGAAATTTCTCAGTAGTTGGGGATCAATTTCTTGATGGGCATGATAATTGTGACAAATTTAACATTTGTGAAAATAATATGAGAGCAAATGACTGGACGCATGGCAAGCTGTTGATGGATAGGAATGCAAAAAATTTGCTTAGTGATATGATGAAAATTGTTTCACAAATATCTTAGAGTATCACAAATTGTAGATAGAGTGTCACAAATATCTTCTGACGAAACAAAATGAAGGAACTGAATTTCACTCCATACTTGTTTGCTTAAGCTGCTGCCCTGTAGGTCTTCTTCTTGAAATTTTGTTTGTAGAGCATATCCATGACTGTAGATGAAGATAAGGAGACAACTTATTGTATAAAATGTCATTGACTGTGTTGAATATTAGCCGACAGTTCCACTTCTCAATATTTGGTTTCTTGCGTGAATCCTGTCTATCTCGATGATTTTATGATGATAAATTTGAGTGTGTTTGTTCTAAGACAGAGACCACCAATTTTTCATGGGGAGATGCCCTCCTTAGATTATACAAAAGGGAAGGATTCCTAAGAGTTGGGCTGATTCTTGAAGTTATCCTTAGAAATTATGGACCTCCATCCACTTCCTCGATATGTAGCCATTCTGTATCTTTGGTGAGACTGGTCTTT
Organism: Larix kaempferi; assembly: GCA_027924585.1. NCBI lineage: Eukaryota > Viridiplantae > Streptophyta > Pinopsida > Pinales > Pinaceae > Larix > Larix kaempferi. The sequence continues at coordinate 4,993,281 of BSBM01000504.1, forward strand.
GACAATATATCTGCTTCGGTATTCATTTCCCTGTAAATATGAGCAAATGAGATGTGAGTAAAAGTCCTGGAAAGAGTTTTGAGTTGATTTTTCAGTGATTGTAAATTTATGCTTAGAACAAAAGTTTCACTCCACCTCCATTTAATGACAAACGATGAGTCTTTGAATACTTGCAGATGTAAAATATTTTTACTAATGGCAAGTCTTAAAAGTACTCTCAATGCTGATAACTCCACTTTGTTGTTTGTGCCTGTGCCCATATTTGAATAGAAATGGAGATAATGACGGTTGCTCAAATAAAGCACACCTCCAATACCACAAATCCCATCTTTTCCTTGACAGACAGCGTGAAAGAAACTCCAGGGAAAACTCCTATCAACCATCAATTCCCTAATAGCTTGCCATTTCAAGGAGATGTCTTCTGAGGTGAAGTGTTGTGCTAGAGAGCAAATTTTAGTAGTGATCTGGAAGGTCTGTGAGACTTTACCTTCAAATAGAGTCTAGACTATGATTTCATGCCATCCATATGCCCCAGAGAGTCAAGAACGGAACAAATCTATGGATGGTCAATTTTTTTCGACGAAGACAATGAGTGAGACCCTCTTCCACCGAATTACATTTCCACTGATAGTTGTGTCCCACCCAAGTGAAAACATCCTTCCAAACTTGTAGTGAGAAAGGGCACTGTGTGAAGAGATGAGCAGTGTTCTCAGCTGCTTCTTTACACAAATAACATATGCTTGGACATTGGGTATTCTTCTTATGGAGGAGATCCAAGTAGGGATTCTGTTCATTAGAACCAGCCACATAAATACCTTAGTTTTTTTGGGGGAATGAACTTGCCATATTTTAGACCACCATCACCGACGATCAACCTAGAAGCTCCCATTGCCACTTCATAGCCCATTTTGGCTGTATAATACCCCCTACAGAGTTGCTGGCCCAGATGAGTAAATATTTTTCATCTCACAGATGAATATGACCTGAAGACATAGTGTTTAAAAACATAGTCCACACAACTGCAGAGTTGTCAGTAAGACCCAAATCATTAGCTGTTAACAATCCTTGATTCCATAAGTTCATAGTTCCTTCTTTTGCAATTTGACTTAAAATGTTTAAGCCCCTAGCATGAATATATATATAGGACATAGGAGACATGACTATGCAATGGGACATGCCTTTACATATAATTATTAATAAATAATAGAATGAAGGCATATTACACCAAATCCTATTCTATTCTTTGCAGAAATGGTAGACAAGTTTGGCTCCCAAAGCCTCGTTTTCCCAAGCTCCCCAAAGGAAACCTGAACTGTCGCAAGCTTTAGGTAAGTGCACCCTTTTCCACACCAGCAAAGGAAATATCCTAGAGTCTCGAGGCCCTTTCCAAAGAAAATTCTTTGTATATCATTGAGTGCATGGAGAACATTCACAAGCATTTTGAGAATAGAGTCAATAGACATCATATAACTTAGAACTGACTAGAGAATTGAGTTAAGAAGTTGCAGTTTACCTTATAGGATGAGACACTTGCCTTTCCATCTTGATTGTTTCCTAGAGATACTTCCCATCAGTTCAGAAAAAAGGTCTTCTTGCTTGACCATGAAAGAGAGGGACCCAGTTACTGACTATGGAGTGAACTCTTCTTGAACCCATAATATTAGTGATATGAACTTGCTTGACCTAGTTGACATTAAAAAAAGAAAGATTTAAAAACTTATAAGGATTAATTTTGTTGACTACTGCCATTTCAAAGCTTCTGAGAATCTTTTTAGAGTGTTGGGGCTTATGTGATAGCTAAGGCCCTACACATTGCCTATGAGCCATAGAGGGAAATATTGGTGTAATACTTTGTCTTTTGGCATTGGACCTGGGCAATCAGAACCACATTTAGCATCCCAGAGCTTTAAATGAGCACCATATCCCTCTCACATGCCAAAGTATGGTGGCTTGAGGCCCCACACATGGCCCATGAGACTCAAGGACAAATGTTATGTCCAAACAACCTATATCTTGGCACCAAACCATGTATTAGGCGCTAAAACTAACCTCTAATGTGGAAAACCTCAAAATCACCACCATTTTGCACTCATGGGATGATATTTCCTACTAATTTCCTATGTGGTTGTTGTGGCTCCACGAATGGCTCGTGACCTCTACAAAAAAATGTTATGGCTCAAGACCTTGAATTTCAACCCTAAAACATCTTATAATCCCTAAAGACCATCCATGGTGTGATAAACCTTGAAATAAACACCACATCTCACTCATATGCCAAAGATTCCCTTTGTAGGACTTGTAGGATTCATAATAGAGAAACATATCATAAGTATTACAGGAAAATGATGCTAACTTACAAATTCAAGGCCACTGGAAATGGTTCGAAGCGAATAATATATGTGATATCATATTTTTCTTTACTTTATATATAATCGCCGGGATGTCTATTTTTCTTTGCCTCTATGTCTTGTATTGTTGTGATATGTAAATTTATGGTGTACATGTGTGTGTATGTGTGAGTGTGTGCACGATTGTGGATATACTTTATATGTGTGGTTACTATCTGTTGATGAGAAGATGTTTATATTCATGGTTGGAAAACTCGTGAGAATGCATAAATTATTACACTAATATTTGCAATATAACACAAAATATGCATTATGTAATGAAATTAATACTAATGTTTTAAATTGATTATTTCTTGTTGTTTGCAGAAAAATGGTGAAGATGATTCCTTAGATGATCTAGATTATGTTGTCACCAATGTACCAGAGAAAGAGATATTGCTGATAATGATGCAAATGGATTAGATGAAAATGATGATGAATATGATGTTGGGATAGATGAGGATGATGATGATGATGATGATGATAATGGTGGTGGTGGTGATGATGATGATGATGATGGTAGCCATTGATGCTACTATTGAGATTGTGGATATTTATTGCTTTCTCGATGCTACTAGACATGTATTGTTATTTTTTGATGATCCAAGTTCATATTAAATTCTGGGTCATTTTGATTTGTATGGTGGATTTATGTTGACATATAAATTTTGATTACACTTGATCATTTTGACATTTCTATATATGGATATTAAAAAAGATATTTCTTGTGATATTGGTATTTTCACTATATCTATCGTTCACTTGTTCTTTTAACCTTAATATGATGATCTGTATGATAGGTTACTGATGTGATGATGTTTTATAATTTCACTTCTTTTGATGAAAAATAATGGTGATGTTATCGATATTATATTGTAAATTTATCTATATTGGAAGTTGTCGATGATCCTTTCATGGAAAATTAATATATATGATGATGTTACTACTTTGAATAAATGTTGTCTGTTTGTGTTAAATTTCTTCATAAATGCTATGCAATTAATTTCAATAATGGTATCTACAATTAATTTGAATGTTTCATTATGTTATTTCAGAACTATGAAGTAAATAATATATGAGAACTATTGAAATTAATGAAATAATTATAATAATTTGATATAATAAATATATTAGCACACAATTGGATATAGCTGTAGATGTTAAATAGAAATCCTAATGTGGTGCTAATAAGGAAGCAAAAATATGAGCTAAAATGGAATCCCACTATTTCATAGATTTAGAAGCAACATTGGATGCAACACCTAGCGCTAAGTTGGAAGTCAATTATGATGCTATTTTGGATGTCATCGTAGAAGCCAAACCATAAGCTAAACTAGTGGCCAACACAGAAACAAAATTAGATGCTTAATGGGAAGTTAAATGCGGCATTCACGAGGAAGCAAAACAAGAAGAAATTCAAGGAGCTAAACGGGAAGCAAAATGTGGCGATAGTGTGGGAGTAAAAATGGACGCTAAAGTGGTAGCAAAACATGGTGCTAATGTTGACATCAATAGAGATGCAAAAGCTAGGCGTTAAAAATGATGCAACACTTGACGATAATGAGGAAGCTTAACATGGCGTTGATATGGTAGAAAAATAAGATGTTACTTTGGATGCAAAAAATGGTGTTACATAGGAAGCAAAATATGGTGTAACAATAGAAGAAAAATTTGACACCATTTTGGTAGCAAAACACGACGCAAAAAAGGAAGCAAAAATTGGTGCAAAATTAGAAGTGGAAATTGGTGCTTATTGCAAGTAAAATGTGGTGCAAAATGGGATGCTAAAGTGGTGGCACATATGGATGCAATATTGGATGCTAATTTGGATGCAAATATGGCGGGAATGTAGATGCAAACATAAATGCTAACATGGGGATTTTAAGGATGCAAATAGGACGCTAATGGGGACATCATTTAGGAAGCAAAAGAGGACGATCTCTAGGAAGCAAAACCTCGATGTCGTTTATGAAGCAAAATTGGACGCTATTCTGGAAGCAAAAAAATGGGCGCTATTTTAGACATCTGAAAGGATGCTATCTAGGAAGTGAAAAAAGACACTATTTTAGACTCTCTACGTTTTGTACATGACACGTCCCATTTAGCGTCTACTTCGACCACTCAATGAAAAAAAATTACACTAAAAAGGGACGTTAATTCCAGGATTTGTTGTAGTGCATTCTAAGGTAGGTAATATTAGCCACTATAGAATAGGGACATGTATCAACAAAGAGGTTGATATACTAATCTAATAGTAGGTGGAATAAATAATACAAGAGGGTCTTATATCCAAGATGGCAGGATAACTACTGAAAGAAGTGGTGGTTTAATAAGAAGAGGTGGTAGTGCACTAGGTTGGTAGCTCATGTGGCTCTTTCTCTATGTGTTACTATGTTTAACTTAGGGTGCAAGACCTCCTTATCATACCAACAAGAAAATTAGCTTTATACTTGGACAAGGTATGACTGTGCCTTTCAGTTAGCATTCTTTGGATGAATTAGGCCTCTTTAATATTTCCCTTTAGATTCTTACTTCGTTTGAGATTGAACAAATAGCTTATGAAAGACATAATAATCTAAAAGGTCATGGCCTAAAGAATTATGACGAGAGTATAATTTATTCCTATCAAAATTGAAACAATGAATATAATATGGATGTGATTGAAATGATGATTGATAATAGGGTTGTTAATTAGTAACCTAGCTACATCCTTTTAGGTAACTAGTGACTAAAAGAGAGGTGAAACCTAATTTCCCTTTAACAAATCTATATGGATAGCTGAAATGTGCTTTTGAGGTGATGCAAATAAGATAATAACTATAAGGACCTTACTCAGTAACATCATCATCTAAGGCATTCCTATATCTATTGTTTTTAGGGTGACGTACTTAATCAAATAATTAGCTAGGTTCATTAGACTAGATAGGAGGATTCAACTTTTTATAAGGGATGTTAACTCTATAAGTGGTGCGTAAAATATTTGTATATAGTCTCTATATAAAAATCCCAAAAGAATCTTCTTTAGTTCCCTAGCTTGGGATATATACCTATATACGGTAGCGGGATATCCTTCTTTGAAGATAGGTGTTGAACTAGGTTGGGAATCACAGTTTAAATTGGGTTGGGAGATATCCCCGATCAAGTGCTATTGGGACGGGGTAGTGAGAGAGAATTGTTTTTGGGGGGGTAGGTGTGAGAATAAAAATATACATTTTTATGAAGTGTTATGGGCTCGAACTCCATAGGAGGCTCATCGGGTTCTATCTCGAGATATTTTTTAACAACACCACTTTTGGGCAGTCGTTTCCACTCACTATGTAGATGATTATTTTTGAAAACACTATGTATACTTTTATATAAGTACACTATGTTGGTTGTTATTTGAACACGCTACGGGTAATATGTGATGGGTTATTTTAGAACTCAACCATGGGCAGTAGTTTTAGTCCCTATTTCCTGCTATGTGAATGGGATAGTTCTATAGCACTTCTTAAGGGATATAAGAGTTGGACTAGGTGTTGGAGGAGAGAGGAAGGCAAACTATCCTCTCCTCTCTCCCGCTTGGATTCCTCTTTCCAATAAAAAATAAAATCTAGTAGTCTCCTCACTCTCGCTCGTTGTTGGTTACCACTCTGAGACCATTTACAATCACTATGAGGCCAATTGTTGCTTACCACTTTGAGGCCATTTACACTCACTATGAGGCCAATTGTAAAGAAAAAATAAGAGAGTGAGATCTTACCTATGAACTAGGTTTGAGGGGATCTAACGAAGTCGAGCTCCTTTGAATCAAAATAGCCAATAACCTTCCTTTAGCAAGGGACATCCGATATATAAGGGACACAAAAATAAGTTGAGACCTTATCGACTTACAAGGTATTTGACTTGTTGTCTTTTATTTGTTTGCTTTCTTCTCCTTGATCATAACAATGAATCTCCTTTAGGTAGCTCTATCCTTCCTTGTACATTACAAACTATGTAAACTACATAGTAGAACAATCCTATCCCTGTGATTTTTCACAATAGATTGTGATGCCCTTGTTAGAATATCATTTTGCAAACCTATTAAAAAGTATTATTGCAAGATTGAAATCCCTACACATTTGAAAGAATCCATACCCATGTCCATATTTATAGGTCAAAATACATTGTTGCTTAGAAGAATATACCCTATAATCCTAGTGCTTTGACTATCTTCCAACTGTTTCTGCACCACATATGGGGTGTTTGGGCCTTTACATCTTCCAAATATTTTATATTAGAAGCATGCAATGCTCTTTTTAGGTTATCAAAGAGCTTGAAGTTCTCACCTACTCCAAGCCATGGATCCTCACCAATACGGATCTTAGATCTATTACCAGTTTTCCACATCATCCAGAATCTTATTTGCTCAAAAGCACTAGCCATTGCTTTCCAACAAATAGAGCCATTTGTTTTCTAGGAGAGCGATACCGTTCCTCAATCGAGAGGCCTTCTAGATATTTAGAACACATCACTTATCCCCATAGAGAAGAGTTATATTTTAGCCTCCATAAACTCCTTGCCGCAAGAGATTGACTAAAGGTGAATATTTTTAGACCCCATATGCCCAAGTCCTTGGGTTGAGTAATTCGCTTCCAACTAACCGGCGGATGCCCTCTTGTTGGCTCCCTATTGACCATAGAAAGATGAAACACTTGTTTATTTATTTATTTTAGTTAGAATCCCTTTTGGTATGTTAACTATGGAGGTCCAATAGATTAGTATACTTTCAAGCACATATTTCAGGAGAATCAAAACCCCTCCTCTTGATAAGAGTCCGTTAACCCAAAAAGAAATTCAAACTTCTATTTTATTGTATAGCCAAATCCAATCCATGAAATGTTAGTCGTTTGGATTCAAGAAAAAACCTGAGTATTTAAAGCCAATATCAAGCGCTTTTTTTGGATAAGGGAAAAGGGCACCAACCATAATCTCCAAGCCATTAGAAAGATGGTTTATAATCATACGAGATTTATCCACATTAATTATCATCCCTGTAGCTGTGTAGAAGATGTTTAGAATTCACTTTAAGGTACAAAATTCATTAGTAAGACCTGAGGAAAATAGGAGCACATTGTCTACAAAGAGAAGGTGTGTTACAAATTGAGGAGTGATTTTCAAACCTCAAAGTTCTCCCTTTTATTTTGCATCTTTGATCAAAGCGCTAAGCCCTTCAAAGATTAAGAAAAAAGAAATGGTGATAAGGATAATCCTTTCCTTATGCTGCCCCCGAGAAGCACAAAAAAAACTTAGAAGGGGCACCATTTATAAAAACTGCAAAGGATACATATTCGACACATGCAAGGATCCAGTTTACCACCGAGACGTTCATTCCCAACTACAACATGACTAGATGCAAAAAAATTCAATTGACTCTATCAAAATATTTGGAAAGATAAATCCTTAGAATGGTTGCTGCTAAATTGAGCTTGATGGAGATCCTATATTATTAATGAAAGATATTGTTCTCTTTTCTATATACAAATGTGTGTTCTTTTGTGTACTTGTATGCTTGATTATTGGTGTTTCATATAACGATCTAGCACATAATTGGCTAATGCATTAGTTAATAAATTTAATCTCTAGATGCATAATTGGCTAATGCATTAAGAGATCCTTCCCGGGAAAAGGGTGCCAACCAAAATATCCAAGCCATCATATAGATGGTTTTTGAATCATAAAAGATTTATCCACATTAATTATCATCCCTATGGTTGCACGAAATCTGTTTAGAATTCACTTTAAGGTCCATAATTCATTGGCAAGACCTAAGGAAAATAAGAGCACATCGTCTACGAAGAGAAGGTGCGATACAGATTGAGAAGGAGTGATTTCAAACCTCGAAGTTCTCCCTTTTCTTTTGCATCTTTGATCCAAGAACTGATCCCTTCAACAATTAATAGAAAAAAATGGTGATAAGTGGCATCTTTTCCTTAGCCCCTGGGAAGCACGAAAAAACTTAGAAGGGCACCATTTATAAGAAATGCAAAGGATACATGTTTGACATCAATTAGCTTCTTATAATCCCCTTCAAGAATCCATGCATGACTAAAATTTAGAGGCATTGTCAGCTTTTGCATTTCACTCTCTAGTTTTAGAAAAATCATAAGATGATCAGTGATTGCACCCGAATTAACCCAAGACTTATGGAGGAAGGATATTTCAATTAATCTCTCAAAAATGAAAAAGCGATCAAACCTCTTCGATACTGCGTCCTCCCCTTCTCTAAAGTTCCTCTATGCGGGCACACTTTTAACCAGCTCTAAATTGAATATCCTGTGTTTCTCAAAGAATAACATGAAGAAATTAGATCGTAAAGTTTAGATCACCACCAAGAATTAAAGGAAGGAAGACAAGTCCCCCCATTCTTCTAGCAATTCCCAGCATGATCTCCTATTGACATAGGGGCCATAAACATTAAACACTCTTAAGAGAGTGCCAAAATTTTTGATGACCAAATCCAAATAGATTGAAGAGCTATGGAGCTTCATTTCTACTGCATTTAGAGAAGGATTCCAAGCTTTGAGAAAACCACCAGATAGACCTTCCAAGTCCACTGTAGCAAAATACCACCCTCTTAAACAAGGCTCAAAAATATCCCCAGCTTTTTTACCTGCCATCATCGTTTCTTGAATTAATATAATATCAGGATTAGAAACTCCAATGATTCTTTTGAGGGCTAGTTGCTTCTGGCCCCCCACCTCTCTCGTGTTGAAGATAGACAGATCATGGTGGAGGCCTCTTTGGGGATTTTCTGACTCGAAGGGCCCCGCATATAGTGGCTTGCTTGCCATGCTAAATACCCATCTCTGCCTTCTGATGCGCTTTAGAAAGGAAAGACTTTCTTCCCACAGAGTTCCTTCGGATCGGGTCCATTGCTATACCACCTTCTGAGGCAACAACCTCCTAATCCTTAGAAGGGGAGCGAAGATAATAAGATTTGAAAGGAATTTCTCTCAAGGTTTTAGACAAAGAACAGAAGCCCGAAGCACCTTTAAGAGAAAAATCCGGTTTACCCTTCTTAGTTCTTACTACCCTGCGAGTCGAGAGAATGGAATGAGGAGGGAGGGTATTGGGGAGAAATCTGACAGAATTTTTTTGGAACAGAAAGGTCGACCGACTAACCCGACCCGGATAAAGACTGGGACTGGAGGTAGAGCTCAACAAGGGGATGGGGAGGCTGAACAACACAATCTTCCTTCAAGGAGCTTCAATAACAATTAGAGAGGGAAAAACAGAAGAAGGATTCGACTCAAGCTTACCAAGTTCCTTTGATGAATCCTGACAGAGAGGACCCGCTTCATCTACTGACTTTGAACGAACTTTTTTGTCTGATGATTCATGATTCTTTTATTTCCTTCTGAGCTTGCTGGATAGAGATTTGATTTGAAGAAGAGGGTTTTTTAACCCATAATTTCTTCACTCGGGGGAATTGAGATGGCTTGCCGTAGACTTCTTGAACGTGTCGCACCCTGTGACAAGAATAACATCTGAAGGGAAATATCTAGTAGTCTATCTTTTGGATCCATGATTTTTCTCCTGCCACTAATTCCAGATTTTCTAGCAGAACTTCCCGCAAGTCCAACTTGACTTGAATCCAGAGCCATCTCCTGTAAAATTTGGTGTCCCAGTCTTCTTTGAAACCCACGAATTGGCTTACTTGGTTGCCAATTTCCTTCAGGATATCTTCACACCAAAAAACCAGGGGGAATCTTGGAAGTATGGACCAAACCTTCTAAATATTACGCGGTTCCTCAAGAGGATCGAAATCGGTGCATCATGCTCCAATGCTGTAAGACTAGCTCGGAGGGGCCCTAATTCTAGTTCTAGGATGTAGAGGGAGAACACTATTCAGCCTGCTACAGTCCATTTAATACGGCTACAGTGGTCCTGTTGATCGTTGGATCTTAATAGCTTAAGATCCAAAGATCAACAGGCCCACTACAACCACATTAAATGGGCTGCAGCAGAATAAATAGTTTTCATCCATTTGGAGCATCTGGAACATGAAAGTTGTCAAACACTATTTATTCTGCTGCACCCCATTTAATGCAGCTGCAGTGGTCAAGGGATGGCTTGGATGGCTTGGGATCGTCACCTTCTTGCCTCTTTAATTTCCAGATCTGACGGAAAGAAAGATATGGAGACATGTCCCCAAAGACCACCTCCTCCTCTTCCATCATGATGGACTAACACCCGGCGTCGGAAAGGACCTCGAAAAGAAAAACCCTTACTTTGACATGCTTACCTCAGACCTCCATACCTCCCAGACCTCTCACCCTTTTTCTACATTTTTTCTTGGTATACACATTAGTTAACAAACTTTAAATGTTATTTATGAATAGTGGACACCCTCGGAAAAAACTGCCGAGAAAACCCTTACTTTGACATGCTTACCTCAGACCTCCATACCTCCCAGACCTCTCACCCTTTTTCTACATTTTTTCTTGGTATACACATTAGTTAACAAACTTTAAATGTTATTTATGAATAGTGGATTCTTGAGTTGACAATAAATTGAGAATCCCCCATTTTATGGGCATGTAAAGTTTGCAATTGTGAACGCACAATTATGAATGCAGCACTTGGTGTATTTAGATAATTTTTATCTCTAGAATTTATGGTTGAATATTTTTCATACTTTCTGATTTTACGTATGTGTATTTATGTTGATTTATCTTGCATTTATATTGATTATGGATCATATGTTACATCAATTTTGTAATTCCATTTCAAGGGCTTTTAGCATGAAAGCCTTTTCAATAAGAATTTTAATGAATGTTTAAAAATTAGTCCAATAACATTTGGCATAAACAAATACCTTGTAGATCTAGTTGAAAACATTCATTTAGTTGTAAATGTAATTTTACTATTGTACATGTCCACGTTATACCATATGGCCTTATTTCAAGATAAAATATCCCTTATTGAGCTAAAATGTCATATAAAGAATAATCAACTCTCAACAAGTATCAATGTTTTCAAAACTCCTCAAGTCACATAATAGATTAGGCCTTGCTACTTTCAATATGCATACTTGGATTCTTACTTAGGCATCCCCATCCTTTGGAGGGCTCCCAAAGCTACATATTGGAACCAAGTAATGTAAAAAATCAAAGTGAAAATTCACGAGTAAGCTAAACTATAGACGATTTGAACCAATTATCTGACGCGTTTTTCGGCTAAAATACGACATGAATTGTTGAAATGGCAGTTTCAAGTTGTTGGAATTGAATAATCGGGGTGCCCCAGGGGTAATCAAGGGGTTTGAATCCATTTATTCAATCAAAATTTCAATTTGAACAACCCAAATCAAAATTTTAGAAAATAATTGAGACACTGAATTCCGGCAAAACTTGCCAGAAAGATGCAAATTGTCTAGAGTTTAGCTTACTTTGAAAATTCAGGCCTATGGAGCTAAATGGATAAACCCTACTAGTAAAATCACTTTGATCAAATATGTTCTCTCTTCTCTTCCTATATATCAATGCTCCTCTTTATTGGCTCCCATTCTTGTTATGAACAACATCGAGAAATCAATTCACAAAGTTTTGTGGAAAAGGGGTAATTTGAACAAAAAAGATTTCACTTAATAAGGTGGGAGGTAGTTAAGTCCCTCATGACAATGGAGTAGGGATAAGAGATCTAAGGTTAATTGGGCATAACAATGGAGTAGGGATAAGAGATCTAAGGTTAATTGGGCACTAGGAGGAAAAATTATATGGAGGATCATCGCATGGGAAAATGAATGGTGGAAAGCAACTTTTCGGAAAAAATATTTGAGGGACACTAGATTGAGGTGTATTGATCCGATCAACTTGAATGGTAGAGGCACCAAAATATATCAACTGTGTAAAGCGACCAACTCAATAATTTAGAGGATTGTATTGGATCCCTGGGAATGGGAAAAATATTGGCATCTAGAAGGATAGGATTGTCATGTGTGCCCCTCTAGTTACAAATCCAAACTTAAAAAATTTGGAATTGGTAATTGAGCAAGGGAATACAAAAAAATCTATGATATTTTAGAATAGGAAACCACTGGGTAATATAAGAACTTAAGGCAACTCGAATACCAAATAATCTCCAATATCAATACATATCTCTCTTAGGCATGTTGTAAGGTGTCTCGCTGCTCCATTTGGAAGTAAAAGATAATCATGGTTGGAGAAAGTATGTAATATACACAATTAGAGGAGGTTATGAACATCTTCTTGATACCCTCGCTCCAAAAAGGGAGGAAAATTTGACATTTGGATGGACTCCCAAAAATATTTTTGTTTGGTTCTAGTGCATGGGAGAATTTTGACAGCTGAGAATCTATATAAATGTAACATTCAAGTTCCATCAATAGTGCACTATGTATTTAGGAGGAACAACAACCCAACACTTATTTCTTGAATGTTTATATACTAAAAAGTTTGGGAAGAGTTCATGTATGATTTGGGTGAAAAAATAATACTCACTATGCAGTGGAGCGATTTGTTCTCTAATTGGAGAAAATATTACCTAGTCTCTCTCCAAAATAAAACAGTTTTGAGTAGATGTTGGATGGCTCTACCTAAGTATGTCTATTGGAAGGTTTGGCTAGCTTGCAATAGGGTGATCTTCTCATCAACCAAAGCTTTACGGAAGGAGTCACTATACTCTCGTGGAATTCAAGAGATAGGACAAGAAAACCTCACATACCAAGAACGACTATGGATTCAAGGTTCGTTGCATGGGAACCCCCCTTGGTACAAATTGATCTATTAAAAACCAAGGCTTGATAGACAATGGACCCTAGATTATGGTGAATTAGAGTTTTGAGTATGATAGAATTTTCACAAATGTAATAGTATGAGTGAATTATAAGATTCGAGTATGAGTATGAGTGAATTATGAGTGAGTATGAGTATGTTTTGAGTATGAGTATGAGTGAATTATGAGTGAGTATGAGTATGTTTCGAGTATGAGTATGAGTGAATTATGAGCGAGTATGAGTGAATTATAAGATTCCACACCCGACCTTCTCTTCAATATTATAGGATATTCACTTAGTTTCTCATATTGATTATATGTCTTAAGTTAGTTCATGGAATAATACAATGAATTTTATAATTAGGATGATAATAAAGCATCCTTGCATCTTGTTTTTATTTTTGGGACTTACATCTTTTAATACTTTTGATGCTTTATTGGTTGATAAGATTTTGATTCAATATGTATTGGTTCCTTTATCTAAGATTCAGATTTTTACATATGATGACTTGTTGTTTCTTTATTGATCACTGATTTCTTGCTGGTGAGTTGCTCAACATTTTTTTGTTGTGACTTATTTTCACTTTTTAACTTCTTAATCTGTGCTTTGAATATAATTCTTAAGGCCGTAAATTTCTTTGTTTTAATTGGTGATAACCTTGTCAAATTATTTTATTTTTTGCATATTTTGTATTTGTTTCTAATTATCTTAAAAGATCACCTTTCATATATCTTTAAGCTCTTCTTATTGGAGAGCTTCTAAATACGACTTCAATGTAACGTATTGCAATGTTAAATTCTTCTTCTTATAGTAGAATGTATAAAAAACTTCATCTTTTAGATGGAAGTACCCAATGTTTCCATCTATGTTGAACCTAGAATAATATCAACTTCATTTAAATATATGTTGTAATATTAAATTAGGTTATGACTTCATGATTGTCAATTGTTAATTGTTATTTGGAAGTCCCTAATTGCATATTGCTTCTTGTCCTAAATATTTTTTTCTTTTCGATTATGCTTTGCCTTGAAACTAATTATTGATTCACCAAGTTGACATTAATGTGATTTTTCTCATTGTCAGGAGAAATATTGATGCTAATATCCTTTCCTTGAATAATTCCCTTAAATTCTAATAAAGCAATAACACCTTTTTGTATAAGTGTGAGGAGATCTTAATTTTTTTCACTACTAAGCTTCTTTTTATTCTCGATGAAACTTTTGTTTAAAAATTACATGTTTACAATTTGTATATTCTTATAATTATCTAAAGTCCATTATAATTAGATACCAATTTGAATGACCCTTTTTAAATATTTCACTTATATACTCAAGTAGATATTTATTCCTTAATAATGTGACCTTTTGTTGGTAGTGATTCCTTACTCAACTCACAAACTTAACGTGATTTAATATTTGATGCATAAATTTTCTTAGATATACGAGTCTCACAATTGAAGTAAGGCCCAGAAACATCCCTCCTTATGAATCACTTTATTAGTCCCTGCCAAGAGCAACATGGAAACTTGAAATTGCTATGGGAGAATGTATTAGTCTCGACACGGTTTCTAGGGCATTTTAACCTAATTTTTTCCACTACATTTCTATTGGAACCAATCATCAGTTTGGAGGCCTTATTTGGGCTCATATTAAGGTAGCTCAGTCTGGGATAGTAGCATATGCCATATCCATGCTTTTGCTCGCCATTGGCGTATAACCGTGTAATGTCTAAGAGCAACACTTTGAAAGAAGGGTTAGGTGCTACTTCCACGAGTCTTCCTAATGTCCACCTGGTACCTACAACACCTACACATTTCATGCCCAGGACGCAGGATCTATCGCATCAATCAAGACCCATAACAACAAATCTCATTGAATTTGAACCCGTTGATCTTGAATTAACATCTAAACCATCAACTAGACCTTGACCATCAAAGGTAGAACCAAAACAAGTAGTCTCACCATGATATTTTGTAAGTAGGTGGAAAGGCGGGAACCAACATGCAAGTGTGCCCTTTGAGAAAAGTCCATTGTGTGAGGTCGCTTTGTCACCTTCTCTCCATCGATGACTTCAATTTTCTGGTGGATTGTGGTTGGAATGACTTCTTTGATCTTGAACAATTGTAACCCCTAACCAAGTAATTGCTTTTTTCGCTCTCAAAATCGAATGTGTTTGCATAGAAGTTTAAGCAATCCTTTGTTTTCACCTAGGGTTGAATTTCTTAGTGAAAGAAAGAAAATGCTATGGCACGATATTGTTTTTTATTTATGGGTGTACTTTTGATATTTATTTTTTCGAAGGCACTCTTACACCTGACATATAAACCTACATCGTGACAACACTCTTGCAAGGGAAAAAAGGCCAAGTACTTTTGATATCTATGTTTTCGAAGTCGCTTAGACACTTTCCTAACAGGTAAGTGATGACCTGATCTTGCCACTTTGTCGAAGGAATCCTGCCTATTTGAGGGTAGGATTTTTGGTACCCTTGCCTGCGAGGACCCTCAAATGCTACAGGTCACTTAGCTACTTGATGCACTTACTGTGGAAAGAGGTGATGATTTATTTTGACCAAGACGATAAATATTGTATTTGTAGGATTTCCAAATGTGGGTAAACAATTGCTGCAACGTTTTGCAATTTTCACATCAAGTTGTTTGTTCATGGACATAGGTAGGTAAATTTTATCTAATTTTTATATGCCTAATGCTTATCCCTTCAGAGAAAAAAAGAACAAGGCCTCCATGGGAGACTCAACTTCGCCCCCTCTTCTACAAAAACTAGAAAGCCTCGCATCTAGACTCGATCTCTGCATTCTGTAGCACAAACAACAATGAATTCTCTATCAATCCCAAATTTTTGTTCAACATCCAAATAACGACCTCTTGGCACTAGAGTGAGTGCTGAAATATAATTTTGGTGGAGATTATGGTGGTGGAATTATTCCATAGTAAGGGTTGGTGGTGGGTTGCCTCAGAGTTACAACTTAACCCAAAGTTGAGAGCACCGACATAAGAGTGGTATTATTATCTACCAGTTGGTGGTAGTTTCATTCGGACTAGTAGACTCATGAGTGGTTGAATCCAATTGTTGGAAACAACCATGTACTCTTCTATATGCATGCAAAGTTGCAAACATTGATAATGCATATGTGGCAAACGTGATATAACTTGTGTACATATCAGTGGGTATGTGTCATCCCCTGGTCATGTATCTTAGCATGGAGTCAATCATATCAACCACGCAACGGTCAATTCCATGCTAGACTTATGAAGTGAAGTGTAATAACTTGAGAAAATGTAATTTGCTTTTTATTTGGACAATAATCCTCAATATTTTATTCGATGAAATTGGATAAATAAATTGTGCAATTAATTAGCTTAGATTGTACAATGTTATTATTAGATATTTAAAGTTTTATCAATTAATATTTGTTAAATATATAAATATTAATTTATTTTTTAATTTAAATTATAGAAAAAGCATTTTATAAACCATCATTTTTCAAAATCTTACATTTTAATATGTGCATTCTGTTCTTTAGAAAATATTGCTAATGGAGAATGTGGTGTTATACCTCCATTATAAATTGATGATAAAGTAAACTTTTGAAGACAAAGGGTTAGCTTTAGTTATACCTTTTTTTTCCATAGAAAAAAAGTCATAATCTATCCATTCATATGAAATATAGATTACATCCTTCAAGTACATAATGCACTGTTCAATTTATCATTCTTTTACATCATAGTGGTTTCCAACAATTTATCAAAATGGTAAAAAAAACTTAGTAAAACATACAATAATCTTTCAAAAAAATGAAGTCTTTAGCTTCAGACCATAAAGTCCAAAATTTTCCTTGTGATTAACTGTTGTTCTCCCTTTTTTCTGTTCATCACACATTCACCTATAGAAAGAATTATTCCTTCTTTGGATAAATCATCAACAGTCTCGTTCTGCTCTCTATAGACATGATTACACTTGAGGAACAAGAAGGGTTGTGCTATTAAGTCCACATTTTTCCCTATACCTGTAAGAATCAGATTTTTAATTCTTTGCTCCTTCTTCATATATTTTATCCAGAATTCCGAATCCCCAAATTTTCTTAGATTCTTCACTGATTCCTCTCTTGCAATTTGCAGCAAGGTTCTCAAAGCCAAGCCTTCTTCTCTATTATTTTTTCCATATCCCCCATTTGCTTTGAACTCTATGGACTCACTGTTAAAAAGATAAATAACACCCCCTAGTCTACACAATCTATCAGGATCCTCACAAGCTCCGTCAAAATAACCCATAATTTCCTCTTGTTATGTGCTAATATATTTCATAATCCTGTGTTTTACCTTGCTTTCTTTGTCGATAAAAAACCTGTAGGTTTCTAGTACGTTTAATATAACATAGAAAGCAGGAAAATATTTATTCTAAAAAATGGATTCATTTCTAACTTTCCAGATACTCCATAAAACAAGATAAGGAATACATTTAATGAACTTCAAAAGCAGATTGACAAACCAGAATTTAAAGTTACCATCAATGGAATCAGCTTCCCACAACCGATCCAGATGAAGGATATCTTCCAATCCTTTCCAGATTTGTATAGAGAAAGGACACTTAAGAAATAAGTGGTCGATAGCTTCTTCTTCACCCCTGCAGAGACAACACCAGCTGGGTACACATAAAATACTTTTCCTCAGATTGTCCCAGATCAGAACCTTCCCTCGCAAAATCAGCCACATAAAGATCTTGTTCTTTTGGGGTACTCGAACCTGCCAAAGAATTTTCCACCACCAGCAAGCTATGGTATCTTGGTGGTTCCAGAAAATTTTATACGCTAGATGTACTGCAAAACTGCCTCCCTCCTTATTACCAATCCATACCAAAGTATCTAGTGAATCCTTTATAAATAAAATAAACCCCGTAATCATGTCAACAGTCTAGATATTCCAGTTCTCTACCCATATTTAGTTATACCTATAGAGAGTTTTATTAATAGAAGAAACACTTTCCATTTTTTTTGAAATATTGTATAGTTAGGTCATTATTATTTTCCAATAAAGCTTCCAATGAGAGTATATATGATTGGCATTGAAGGTTTAATCAAATGTGCATCGAAGGGAATTATAATGC
This sequence comes from Larix kaempferi, assembly GCA_027924585.1. NCBI lineage: Eukaryota > Viridiplantae > Streptophyta > Pinopsida > Pinales > Pinaceae > Larix > Larix kaempferi. Next base: position 5,011,553 of record BSBM01000504.1, read on the forward strand.
GCATTGAAGGTTCAATTAAATGTGTATCCTTCGGCCAACATAACCCTTCCGAGTATATAAATGTAATAGTAACCCACTGTACTTATATATATAAAATAATCATATGAACAATAATGTTCATACTTTGCCTTTATATATCTAGATGTACGTCGAGTTACAAGTTCTATCACCTCTTCTTCCAACATGAGAGATTTATTTCATTAGATTTAGCAAGCAACATGTTGATGGCCTGTGGGGAGTAGTGGATGTATCAATTGACCGCTTATTAGACAATCTAGATTCATCATTAACCCAATGGAGGAAACACGTTTTTGGTTGTTTGTTACAAGATATTCCTAATAATCGCTCCAAGGTCTATATTGCATTCTTTCATCTATGAATTTGACATTAATGTCCTGGAAATAGTAACTGCATGTACTACAAATTCAAATTGATGCAACTCTAATGTAATCTGTAATCATGTGAACATTTGGAGTATGATAATGTGGGGTTGCATAGGATTTTGTGTTCTATCATAAGCAGTGGAATGGCTTTTGGAGCTCAATGATGAGTTGCAACTCTGCAACGTCAATGCAAAAGGATTTCCTTTCTCATGTCAAAAAATGGTCCTACAGGAGATCTTGCAGGTAGGTTTAATTTATATTTACATGAATAACTTGTTTACTTATATTTAGTGTTAGAATTCTTTTAAATTATTATTGGTGCGAAGCCTGTTTTTTCTCTTTTAACTTGCTAATAATAATTGTTCCAATGCCCAATGGATACATAATACTTATGAAACTTGCTGAATGTATGACAAATAAGTTTTGTTGTGGAGTGAGTGCATCCAGTAGGCATATATGGATTAATATATCCCAGGTCACTGCAGACAACGATGTTCGAATGATGTCAGGAAAGAATGTGGATGATCCCGGGGAACCTCAAGGAGTAGTTATGAGTGCAAAGAGACTAGGGATTTAGAAGCGAGGTATGACTGTACCCAATTTTTAGTTTTCTTCAAAATATTAATGACATTGTCCCCTGTGATAAGGTTGCAAAACAAATATACAAAAATACTTCTAACCTTAACCTCCTACATATATTATTATTGCCACACTAGATAATTTGTCTTTAAATGCAGTAGGATATATTGTCCAATGAATGCTCAATTACCAATAGTTGAAGTAACCCACTTATCCAACAGAAAAGATCATGGGAACGAGGTTTCTGTTCTTAGTGTAATTTTCTCCAATATATAGACTTTTATTGCTTTGATTTGAACGTGAGAAGGAGAAACTCAATAGTAAAACAAAATATAGTTGTGCAAATATTTCATTAAAATTTTTGAAAACTTGTATAAGATTTCTACAAGATTTTTTATTTTCAATGAGGAGCCAAAGCTTAAGGGGAAGGAAAATTGACATATCAACTTCCAAATTGTTGCTGGCACTTGAGCATTGCCAAATGGCTGGAGAGAAAAAGAACGTGTCGCATTTTGTCAGTCTGTCAGCCACGCACTTAGTTTATAGTTACCATGTTGACAACATTAAATCTAGTTTGGAATACATTAAAATGACAATGATATTTCATTCCCACTATCACCTACTTGAACTATTTGCAGTAATTTAGTATATTATCCAATTTATCTCTATTTATAGAGTGCAAATCTAATGGGATTGGCCATGTTTCTGGTAATTGCAGGGTGAATAGCAGGAGTCCCTACTCAATGAAACCCCCCCCAAATCCAAGGAGTGATGCTAAAGTGCACCCATTGTAACTTATCCTCAGAAGTCACCGATTGGCATTCATTCATTTAAACCATTTTTTCATAAAGCTGCTGCTATTGGTCCATCAAATGTGAACCTAAAAAGGCTCTTTAATGTCGATTGAGCAATGAAATTTGATGAAAAGTTCTCTTAATATATTATATATTCATATAAGCAATTTCTATATTCATCCGGATCTATATAAGGGCTAACTAGAACGCCCCCGACTCGCCGGAATTCGACAGAGCAATTCTTGCTCAAATCGCAATTTGGAGTGCTCAGATCGCAATTTCAACGATCTGGATAGTTTTAAAATTGGGCAATTAGTCTAGAACAGACAATACCAATGGCTGAAATCACAAAATTGTGAAAATAGCAATTTCCAACAAAATTTTTAACCGATTTTTATCCCAAAATAGTCGGAAAAGCGGGAGTTTTGGTTGTCTTTTATCCTACACGTATTCATTCGATCAAGGCATAGGGTAGGTGTTCAATTAGCACCAACTCATGATCTATGTACTGCATAATTTTTCTCGGCTTGGAGTTTTGATTGAATCTGTACTAGATCTGAATTAAAGAATCATTTGTGTAACAGTGTTGAAACACTTGTGATGTTAAGTTTTTGCAAATTTCATAATAGAAATTCCAATTTCCATTGCAAAAATTCTAAAGGGTAGTGTGTGCTCTTTTGGAATAGTTATAAAATTGTTATGCCAAATATGTAATTTAGTTGAATTTAGATTCCAGTCATTGACCATAGATGTTTTCTAAAATTTAAATCTTACACATTTTATACGTGTGAAAATTTGTACCCAAGTTTGGGTCAGTCTTAAAAGCTATCAAATTGTGCACTCTGATACTTTATTCCTTACATATGAGCCATCATAACACTACTCGTAGATTTTTCCATAGAAAGAAAGCATTACCACTAAATATAAATGTTTAAATGATTATAAATAGAAAATACTACCACTCAACAACCACAATTAATGTCCAAAGAAGTGTTGCATTGTTTTGAAAATTAATAACATTGTTTATAAAAAAAAAAACATATATATAATTACATGAAAAGCAAAGAGAAAAAATAAATAATATATGAATTTTGTGGTGTTAGAAATGCAAAGGACATTTTGTAGAGAAAATATCCACCAACACCTAGAGCAAGAGCAAGGACATAATACATTCATGATAGATACTTGTTGTTCCATAACTCCACTTGTTACCCTTGTACTTAAGTATTAAATATTTTTTTCATGTAACTTTGTGTTATACCTCAAAGTTACACTTTGAGCTTTAGTGTTGCATCTTTGTACCATGTGACCTAGCGACATTTCTCCCTAATGTATGTTACATGTTGTTGGTACCTCCCTTGGTCTCATCTGGATACATTGGAGACAAATCCACTTCTCGTTTGCCGAGAAACAACCTAATAGGTCAAGTGTCACCCTAGATTGACCTTGTTTGCCTTGATTTTTGTGCCCTGTACATCTCCGACCACAATGCAAAAAACCCATATTTTTGCACTCTGCATAACCCATGGGGCACGAAAATAATCAAATTTCCGTGCTATGCTCAGTCTCTGGGGCGAAAAAATCCCAATATATCCTTTGGACTTGGATCTTGGATCTGTACCTTCCAACAGGTTTCCTTGGGGTTGACACCCTTGATTCGATCTCAACCTCTGCTCTCTGTTCAGCCTGTTTGATCCACTAAACCCTCACTAGATCCACCTTCCTCTCCTTATGGTTAACTTCTCAAGTGCTATAAAGGAGAGGCCATCCATGATCCAAGGGGAGGACTACTTGGGGTATCCAACTTATGATCTTAAGATACTTGCAAAGATAGCTAGAGGGAGGAAGTCTTGGAGCTGGAGCTGACTTGGACATCAAGCAACTCTATGTAAGTGTCTTCAAGTTTCTTATTAATGATAACTTGTCTTGTTTCCCATTTCGTTTGCATTATGTTTGAATCATTGGCATGAAGCGTATCTAGTAGGATTTGAATCTAACTTGTACTTCAATGTATTTGGGAGATTGCGTGTTTGTTTCTTGTTTGATCTTGGTAAGTTCAACTTGGGAGCTTCGGGATCAAAGCTGGAAGCGGAACAAACGTCTGGTTTGAAGGTGAGTTACATCCTTCTGTAACTATCAAATACATTTAATCTTGGTGTATGAGTTTAGTTCAGGGTTCAAGGTTTCATTTGTTACCTAATTGTCTTAGATTAGAGCTAGCACATCCTAGTCTAACCTAAGAGAACCTTTTCTTACCCGTAGGGAAAAAGTTCTACCACAAAAACTGACAACTCCACTGGTTTGAATCCATTTTCTTTGATTGTGAAGTTTTCTTTTACTTTCACTCAAATTGATTGTGAAATTGGGTCTTTTTACCCTCATTCACATCCCTCTTCTCTGCATTGGATTTCTGTCATTTAATTTAACCTCAACATCTAGTCCCCTAGGTTGGCAAACCCTAGAAAAATCCAAATTTTTTCTTAAAAACTCGCCTTTACTTTCCCTCTGTTTATTTTCGTGCCCTGCATACTCTTACCAGAGCGAAAATCATCAAATTTTTGCGCCCTATACACTCTGCAGAACGGGAAAACCTAGAATTTCCGCGCCTGGGCTGCATGCTGACCCGCAAAAATTCCCTGAGAAAGTGATTTTTTTGTTTTTGTTTGGTTGATTTCACTTCATTTTTGGTTATCTGCTTCAGATTTCTTTGTTGAAATTTGTCAGACCCCTATGACCTGTGTAGTTGCAGTATATTGCTTGCATTTTAGTTTCTTTTGAAAGATTTTGAATCTTTGCTTAATTTTCAAGATCCTTTGGTAGACATTTTGAACAATTTGAGACTAGGTCACTGTTTCAGTAGCACCTCCATACTCATCATTTTTTGTATCTCGTCTGCACATTCATCTTGATATCCCTTAGCAAAGTTGCAAGTGTGTCTGGTTTGTTTCATCCATTGTCGAGCTTGGATTTTATGAGTCTTATGACATCATAACTAGCTTATTGGCCTCCTTACCATAGTTTGCAAAAGGATTGGTCATTTATGAATAGTCAAGGTCCTATGAGCTTATGTATTTGAAATCCTTGATTACATTATTGAGAGATTATATTGTTTTGAAGTAGCATCTTTCTATCTGTTTCATAAATATTGATATTGAAAGACATTATTGAGACACTCTTTCTCTTCTTGTTGAAAAGATCAAAGTCATATTTTGTATTTGGGAAGCATATCTTCATTGTTATTTGTCACATAGTTATACTCATTAGAAGTAGAATCAGTAATAGATCATATCCATCTTGAAAGAAGTAACATTAGTTTGGAATATTCAAAGAAAATTTTTGAGTGGTTTTTTTCATCTTTTTGAAAAACGTTCGTGCTTGCATTGATCGAAGAACTCTCTCCTTACCTTAGCTAGTATTCATCGAAAGGAAAGGATTATTTGATTCATACTCATTTGCATGGTTTGAGTCAGTCATCACACCACCAAGTTTCACTTCCGCTACCCGATTGAGTAATACAACAACCACTAAAATTTATCTCCCTAACTCAACACATCTTAACCTCACTTGAGGATACAAAATAATTTGTTATTTAGGTAGGACATCAGGGATAGGAATCCAAATAATTCCCCCTTGTAATTTTCATCTGAGACATAGTTATTTTCCTCTAGGGTAATAAAATCCTCTTGTATTTGTTGACACAGTCATCGACCAGTTTGTTGAGAGGCCCCCTTGCTATGTGGGAGTAAGCAGCGAGGACAGGTTCTAGACGGAATTTGTGGAATGCCGCACTCCACTTAGAACCTAAGGACATATATCCGTTGTCTTCCCTAGCTCCAGTATCCTTCTCGGATGTGTCATGAACGAGGTAGCTTAGTGACTTTTCTTCTAGGGTTCTTTTGCCCAAGATCTCTTTCAGTAGAGGGATATCCTTCCACTTTGGTCTCTCCTTTCGTATTGTTCGACTTGGATTTCATCACCTTGCAAAGGATACGATTTGTCGAGGTCCCCAACCCTTACTTAGGAATTTTTCTTGCTATTTCATCTTTGTAGAGGGTCTTTTTCTTTTTAGTGTTGCTTGTTGGCATTCTGGCCACTTTTGTTTCAGCTCGCTTACTGTGACGTCGGTCCCAATATAGTTTTTTGAGCTTGCTTTTTTGGCCTGCGAGCCTTGTCTTTTCCTAGCTCCCCTTTTGCACACTTGGTTGATCTAGGGTTTTTGAGTTCTGTTTTCATGAGACTGTCCCCATAAATTTTAATCCTATCACATGGTTTATAAAAGGAAATCACAGAGACAACAGGGGAGAATCCCCGAACCACCACCTTGGACATCCCATCCACCTGATTCACGTATCCCTACCCACCCTGCCGACCGAGGAGCTGGTCGGGGGTTTGTTCCACCATCTACCAGTACTTCACCCTATGTCACGCCCGAAGGAATTATCCTCCTAGAGACTAGCACTACACCAAAATTGACAACATTATTTGATGTCCTTGAAGGGTACATTGAAACCATTGAAGAAACTGAACCCACACCTCCTAGACCGTTTCATCTATCTTCTGATTTTGTATATCCTACTAGACAGCTGGAAACTCCACCTGTCATCACTACATCATTAATTACCCATAGTTATGAAATTGGCTCTTCTAGCAATGTATCGTTCAACTTGCATTCCCCTAATCTCCCTTCAGGACCTGAGATCATGGCATCAATCCAAGCCAATATGGTTAGTCTAGCCAACTCACCCGTAGTATCAGAACACTTTAGACGTGAAACGGATAGAATGCTGACATCGGCTTCACAATATCCCCCTGCACCCACTTCCCAAACGACAAATCCTCCTGATTTTCGAGCTTCTCGACCTCCATCTAGTGACACGACTTATCGTGAATCATTCGTAGGTCAATCTAGACCCTCATAATGGACTATACCAGAACTCTTTCCAGACCCCGACAGGATAGCCAACATTTTTGATCCAACCTCCACTTTATGGAATACAACTCTAGGCCAAGCCCTTGACGATTTTCGCATTGTTTCAATTTCTATGAACGTGACACCTGGAAGTCCTCGACTATTGTCCCCACACTTATTTCCGCACAACATGTTCGACTTACCTTCAGGGGATAAACCCATTATGAGGACCAACCCAATCTTTTCACTGTCACCATTGCTATCCGGAACCGGTGCAAGCTCCTCTTCACAAGTCGACACCTTTAGTGTAGTTGGCCAATCTGCACCACCTCACTCTTCTAGTGTCGTTATTGGAAGAATTCTCACCTTTACTGTTCTAACACCCAACGTGACTGGAGGTCATTATTCAACCATAATATATACCATTTCTGGAGGACAATAGTTCGTTGGAACCGTTGGTCCCAATAACCAACCTCCTCCGGTCGGACCATCTACATCCTGGGTACCACCAATCCCATATGTTGGAAGACAACTACTTGTGTCTGCCCCAAGCGGGGCTACTCAACAACTGCCTCCATATGCTCCATCGGCTCAATGGGGCCCACATACCACATCTTTTGGAGGATTACCATTTGAGCGGCCCAATAGGAACCATTCAACAACCCCCTCCATCAACATCATCTGCTCTGTGGGGAACATATAATCCACCTGGAAGTGGAAAACCTTATGTTAGTACCCCAACCGAAACTAACTTCCAAATTCCCTCACCAGGTCCAATTCCTTCTTGGGGACCTCATATCCCACCGAGTGGGGGGTATTCCTTATTCAGAAACCTGAATCAAGCTGGGGGGAAACCTAATCAACATCAAACTTTCGTTCCCCCTAACTTGAATTCTCGAGTTCCTTATCCCACCGCCTCAAATACTCCATGGAACCCGCCTCTTCAAGCTCCTCCTTTTAATCAGGGCGGAACAAACATTCCATGGGATCCATTTTTTCAGGCACCCCCTACCCTAGGTATGGGTAATCCACCCAACCAAGGATTTGGAAACGTCCCTTGGACACAACAATCCCAAGGGCCTACACCCCTTATCCCCACCCAACAATACACTCAACAACCGGTCTGTAATTCGATTCCGAATCACTTCGTTAATCTATGATTCTGAATCCACCACCAGTTAACCAAATGGTACCCAACCCAAAAAAATTTCAACAGTATCCTGCGGGTAACATGTTTGGGTACAATATGCAGCAATATGTTGTGCAGGGTCCCATAGGTATCCCTGCACCCTACCAATATTACTCATTCCCGCAGCCTAATTGGAAACTTCCATTCTTGGCAACATTAGATTTTCCCGATTTGTCTAGACTCATCAACGATCCTATCTGGAATGAACCACACTGGCCACCCATCCTGACCAAACTACCATCGAACATCCCAAAGTTCGATGCCAAGCCCAGGGAAGACCCCAAAAACCATGTCATGACATTCCATCTCTGGTGTTCATCAAACTCATTGATGGATGATTCCATTCGGTTACAGCTCTTCCAATGCACACTTACCGGCATGGCAGCAAAATGCGATATCGAGCTCCCCATCCGATACGATACTGGAACAGACTTGTTAACTTTGTTGCACCAATCCACTGCCACACATATATCCGATCACATTCTTGAGTGGCGGCGACACCGAAGATTAATCAAAGCACCGATCCTGGACCAATTATTGGTTTATTGGTTCACCAAGACATTTCTTTCCCCCATTGCCAGGGATATTGCTATGGGCGGACCTGTTACATAGGAACAATCAATTTCTCGTGCACAGTATATGGATTTGGTTTATACATAATTTGGAACATTATACGAGCTCATTCCTCACGCTTCCCGCACCACCATTGATCCACGAAAGCCCACCACTGAACTCCCCATTGATGGTATCGTCGGTTTAGTAAAGGCCCACCCTGTCACTAAAACGAGTGGGAAGCAAACTACTACCGCTCCATCTCAAACTCAGGATACACCTAAGACATCTACTTATCCTACTCAGTCCTTCGAGGTGAATTCTATTCAATCCTTGTCACAACAATCCGGAGGAAAAAAAAAAGAACAACAGAGGAAAACCTAAGAAAAATTCTACTCAACAGGAAAATCCTAGACCACAATAGACCAATAATGACAAAAACCGAAATGGAAAGCAAAGTTTCCTTGCCTTATATGTCAGGAAGATCATTATACCAAAGACTGTTCTTACAAGGACGAAGTCAACAAATTCGTAAAAGGTTCCTCCCTTCTAGCAGTGTTAACAGATCTTTTCCCTCACCAACAACAACAACAAATGGTCACCCATGAACCCCCGCAAGGGGGGAACCAAAACAACTCTTCCCGAGCAGAAACGTCCTCGAATCGTGAAGTACTTATGATGACTAATGAGACGGTTCACATATCTACACATAAAAAGACATATGATCTTCCCCTAGGCTCGAACAAAACTGAGACTGCCCAAGGAAAGTCCCCCTCAAAAGAATCTCCCTCGACACCTCCCCCTAATGGCCATCTCCACATTGAGAGACCTGCTGCTGAAACCGTGTTGCACCCACCCAAGGCCAATATTCAGAAGGCGGCATTCAATCCCAACGCGCGAGTAGACCAAAACTACAACATCATTGAAGACTTAGCTTAGGCGCCTTGTGATATGTCAACCCTCGAAGTTCTCCAACACTGTCCTGTACATTGTAGAACTTTGTTATCAGCATTGGTAGTTGTTGATCCAAATTCTTCCAACACAATTTTGTTTAACCTGGAATACTTCAAACCTAGGCTTTCCCACCAGTTAGCTTTCCAGATTCATACTCGGATCCGTGGAAACAACATCCATCGTACCATTTTGGACGAAGGTGCTTCCACCTCGATTATGTCTTTGACCTATTGGATAGCCATTGGTTCTCCGGAAGTGGCTCAATATCCTACTACTTTAAAAGGATTTGACGGACGTGGTTTTCAACCGTATGGACTCATCCCATCGCTTTCCATAGAGCTAGGGGGAAAACGTGTGTCTATCCACGTGGAAATCGTAGATGCTCCGTTAGACTACAATCTCTTACTTGATCGCAATTGGTTTTATGCCATGACTGCCATAACATCCTCCGTTTTTCGCTTAGTGGAATTCCCCCATCAAGGGAAGATCATCACGATAGACCAACTAGATTTTTGCACTCCAGACATACATCAGAATTCCACCAACAATGTCCCATTGCTGGAAAACTCCCAGCCTCACTTTGAAGACATTGGAGTTGGTCTTTTGAAGGACTCCTCCATCATAGGGGTATTTCCAGAAGTTCCACCCCCGGTTTTTTCAATTAACATGATTTCGACAAGCACCTCTCTACCCTACGAATCTATCAGGATATTTAGTCAGCTCCCGACTGGATCGACACAATTGACCACCATCAGGTGGCAGGTTCATCGTCTCGAATCCTTTCATCCTTACCTTATAGTGACTCCATTACACAAATTTTTCCTACAGACGAATCTATTATGGAGATCATGAGTCTGGATGAACCCCCTTGGGAAGATCACCACCATAGATCATCTTTCCCCACGATTCGAGCGATAGATCCCGATTCTGAATCCACTGTTTCGCTAGATAATGTCAACAATAAGACTCCCATCCATACATATGACGTATTCTATGAAGGGAACTTAGCAAACATCATGGAGACCATCCCCATTGACATATCTGTGAAACCTGGTATCATGGAACATATCCATATCGACAAAACATGCACTCCTACGGAGATAGAATTTTATACTGCCCTATTTAAAGAGTTCCACGATGTTTTTGCTTGGAAATATGAAGAAATGCCAGGGATAGATCCGTCCATTGTGGTACATGAAATTCAAGTCTATCCTGTCCCGTTGACAGACTGGGTGTCCAATATCGTCCCCATCGCAAAGAAACAGGGCACGTTCGGGGTCTGTGTCGATTACAGAGATCTAAACAAGGCTTGTCCAAAGGACAATTATCCAACGCCTTTTATCGACCAGATTATCGATAATTGTGCCGGGAGTGTCATCTTCTCATTTATGGATGGCTTCTCCTGCTACAATCAGATAGAGATACGCCCTTCTGAACAACATAAGACCGCCTTTATTTTACCATGGGGTACCTTCGTGTACCACAAGTTAACCTTTGGTCTCAAGAACGTTGGGGCCACCTTTCAACGAGCAATGTCATACGCATTTCATGATATCAAACATGTTGTAGAGCTGTATTTGAATGACTTACCTGCTCATTCCAATACAAGAGAAGATCACCCAGATCATCTAAGTGCCATTTTTTCATGATGCCGCCACTACAACATATGTTTGAATCCACATAAATGCGTGTTCTGTGTAGAATCCAGAATATTTTTGGGATTCATCATTTCCAAGGATGGCATACGCCTTGACCCCGCAAAGGTAGAAGCTATTTTAGCCCTGCCTTCACCCTCTAACATTCTAGAACTCCAGAGTTTGCAAGGGGATGCAAAAATTTTACGCCGCTTTGTTTGCAACTTTGCTGAGATCACAAAGGGCTACATGAGGCTTCTAAAGAAATATATCCCATTATTTTGGGACAATGAAGCCCAATGGTCATTTGACAATTTAAAGAAGGCCCCGACCAACGCTCTCGTCATTCAACCCCCCAACAATACACGGGACTTTATTATATATCTCGCCGCATCCCTCACCACCATCGGCATGGTGCTGGTGCAAGAAGACGACAATGGTAACGAAAATGTGATTTATTACCTCAGTAAGAGTCTTTTATACTCCGAAACCCGTTATTCACATGTGGAGAAGCTGGCTCTGGCTACAGTATTTGCTGTCCAGAGATTCTGTCATTACATACTGCTCAGGAAAACTACCGTAATTGCAAACTTCAACCCCATATATTATATCCTAACACGTCAAGTGATAGGGGGAAAATACTCTCGCTGGATTGTGGTTCTCCAAGAATTTGACATGGAATTTTCCAAGGAAAAATCCCAAAAATCCTTAGTTTTCACCGAGCTCATGTGCGCAATCCTCGTGCCACTGACAAAGCTGAGCCCATCGATTCTCTTCCATATGAATTGTTGTTTCTCATTGGCGCATCTGACCCTTGGTATGGAGATGTTGTTTTGTATCTCCAAACCCAACATTTTCGGCCGAACCTCAACCGAGATGAACATCGTCGTAATCGAAATCATGCTAAGTATTACCTTATAGTTAGCGATACTCTTTATCGCCGTGGTGTTGAATCCATCCTCCGACGTTGTCTAACTCTAGATGAGGCTGAACACATTCTTAATGACTGCCACTCTAGAGCATGTGGTGTTCACCTTTCTGGGATGGCTACAACCCATAAAATCTTACGCACAGGATACTTTTGGACATTATTCAAGGACTGTATCGAGACGGTCAAGAAATGTCCTCCATGTCAATTCTTCCATCGTAAGAAGCGTTCGCACCCTTCTCCACTCCATCCTGTTATTGTCGTCGACCCCTTTGCAAAATGGGGTATTGATTTTATGCATTGTAAGCCTACTTCAGCCGGGGGGCATGGCTATGTCATAGTAGCCGTGGATTATTTCACTAAATGGGCTGAAGCAATGCCTACTTACGCAGAGGATGGTAAAAAAACCGCACTTTTCATATTCAACCATATCATCGCTAGGTTTGGAGTTCCACAGGCTATCGTGACCGATCCTGGTTCCCATTTTAGGAACCACATGATTGATGAACTAAGCGCCAAATTGGGTTTTTGTCATGAAAACTCAACCCCATATTACCCACAAGAAAATGGTCAAGTAGAGGCCATAAATAAGGTCTTGAAGCGGATGATCCAACGCACTATAGGTACTAAGAAGTCAAATTGGCACTTAGCTCTTTTTTCTGCTCTTTGGGCCTATTGAACCTCAATAAAAAATGCAACTGGGTTTACACCATTTAAACTGGTGTATGGCCTGGAGGCTATCTTACCAATTGAATGTGAAATTCCATCACTAAAGCTAGCCGTCGAACTACTACCCAATACGACCTCCAAGGAGGAACGGTTTTTGTATATAGCCAAACTAGATGAAACCCGCCGTGGCGCCGCATTAGCTAATGAAGCTCATAAGAAGCACGTCAAAGCCCAATACGATAAATCTGTCCAACCTCGGATCTTCAATGAAGGGGACTTAGTCCTTACCTACGATCAGATGCATGATAAGTTAGGGAAATGCAAATTGGAATCTATCTGGTATGGTCCCTATATCGTGAAATGAGTATTGGATAAAGGAGCTTACGAGCTTGTCGATTGTGATGGTACACCCTTGGCACAACCCCATAACCGGCTGTACCAAAAGAGGCTCTACGCGTAGGATTATCTTGCGTGAGACACCTTGTACATAATGTACTTAGCTTGTTTTTAAGTTCATTTGTTTGTGTGTGTATGGATTCGATTTCGTATACCTTTATTGACCTTGACTTGTGCTTCTATATGCAGATGTCAGCTTACTATGGGTTTGCAGATGGCACTAGCTGACATACCCGGAACCTTGCTTCTGCAGCATGGGTACTATATTCCCCTGTCGACGAGTTGATATCCTCGAGTGGCATCTGCTTGGGCCCCACAACCAACAACACTGCGGAGTACCATGCAGTCATCAGACTCCTAACTGAATTCATTTCCCTTGGGATCCGCACCTTTTTGGTCTACCTGGATTCCCAACTCGTGGTATTCCATTTGAATCATGTCTACATTGTTCACGATCCTACATTACTTTGATTTTTCAGAAGAGTACGCCTCTTGGAGCGATCATTTGATTTCGTTCAGTATCAACATATACCAAGAGAATTCAATATGGTAGCTGATTCATTGGCTATATTGGATTGGCATCTAGATCATACATAAAACATGGCATAACAAATACACAAGTGGCTGTAAATAAGAAAATCACATAAATAGGTCCATATGTATAAATATTGCATACAACTGTTTTTCTGAATACATATAATATAGTGTGTCGAAAAGACAAAATTGGGCTTATGTCCCATACAAAAATTGGTTCTCAAGCCTACATATAGTATACGTGCCGTTGAAAATGCTACTGCCTATATCCTAGTCACGGGGCTCGCGGTGCTCATGATAGCACATGACTTCTTTATCCACGCGGTGAAGTAATCTACCAATCCGCTCTGGCACACCGACGATATGCCTCTGAAGATGATATGGTACATCAGGCAGTCTCATGGGAGGGACACCCATAGTCAATCCCTGGAGGTTCCGCTCCACATCACGGAACCTCCCTGCCTCCTCCTCATCCTCGTCGTCATCTTGACGCTAGACCCCGCCTCAGCGCAGTGGTGAATATCCCGCTGGCCTCCTCGACCCGTGATCTGTAGCATTACATATATACATGTCAGGTCTTTTTCGCACATTAAAAAACAACAAAAAATTATATATTACAAAAATATCAAAAAACATGTCTGTGAAGGTCATATACCTGAGTCATCCCAATCATCGTCCTCCGGCAGTGCTAGGTCGATGTCTTCCCGGAAGTCCACCCCATAATAGGGGTAGTCCTCAATCATAACAATCTGTTGATCAAGCCACGAGAAGAATTCCTCGCCGAAAGCTAATACTTTTTGCCCACCAAGCCGCCCGACATAATCAATCCACCTCTCCATCTGAGACTCGGACGCAGGACAGATCAACATACTTACTCGAGGATGCAACAAAGGCACCCTCTCCAGGAAGAAAATCAGAAGGATGCTGCCATATCCAAATTGGCTGACATCCCCATTCCTTCACTTAGTGACTTGGTCCTTGATATTTACTAGGACCCCCTCACACCAGTTGAATAACTTTGGTTCCATACACTTGACCGCATAGGTCATTTGTGCTTTGGTAGCATGGTGAGCACCCACACTTCCTACCACACACGCTATGGTGTATAGAATATTTTTCAAAGGAAGGTCAGTCACATCCGCAATGGTAACTTTCCCGCTCTTCTTGCGGGACCCTTGTCTATAATAACGAGAAACGTAGGCCTCCGTGGTCTCTTCTACGGTCCGATGCCTGGAAAAACTAACCCGTTCCCCTCTCTTGGAGATACAAGTCAAGAAATAAATATCCTCGAGCTCTATCTCAAGAACGTGCTCTCCAACACGGAAAGCTTGGATGTCACTGTCCCACATCTCAATGATGTAGTTTAATAGCTTTCCTTGCTTACAGATGCCCCTTGTTTTGAATATTTTCAGTAAACCACATTCTCTTAGTGCTGTGAGCATGGCATTGTCATTTAGGGCCACTCTATCAACATCTTCATGCTCTCTCTCTCTTTCTAGTCAACCATCTTCGCTCAAACAAGTTGCAAACTCCTGCAAAATGTCAAAGGAAACACTTGTCAGAAGGTGAAAGTCTGATTTCATGCTCAACATGAGAAAACAATTTTGCATTTTTTCATTTTTGCGTATTTTTGTGCCTGGGTGGTCTCCTTGAACGCAAAAACTGAATATTTCATTATCTTCCTTGACGCCCTCACGCGAAAATTTAGAGATTTCCGCTCCTCTCGACATAGAGAGGGTGCAAAAATATCTGAGGGTGAATTTTTTTCTCTACAAACCCTCCTAACTCAGAAAAAATGCCGTAAAATAGCACAATAAAGACATGAAAAGAAAGATGAGCTCAAGAGCATCTACCTAGTTCAGATGACGGTCGAAACAGTGCCCTCGATCTCCGGATATCGTCGCTTGAAGATTTTCCCTCCACAAGGTGAAAATTCCTCTTTGGGTTAAAACAACCAAGTTAAAATGGTTAACTTCTTCTTTTATCCTCTCTTTATACATGTTAAATGACTATTTTTGCTTATTATTTATTTTGGAAACCTTTTTAGGTCAAATTCTTCTTATATCTTAATAACTAATGTCCTATTTCCAAGGTTTTTTAACCGATTTTGACAGGATCCCATATGTTGTTCACATTGGCGGTATGACGTTGTTTTGACCTTCACTCGAGCTTACTTTATCTTTTTTGTGCTCTGGACCTAAACCTGAAAAAGATTCCAAGAGCTTTTCACACCCGAGTCGTACTTTTTAAAACCAAGGAAAACGGTGTCGAGCTTAGTCAACTTTACTTGTGGTCATAAAACGACGAGGAAAGTATCGTCTTAGTATTATTTTATTCCCTTTTCGAACTAAGACGATTAACTCATGAAAAGGATCTTAGTAGTTCTCTTTAAGCTCTTTTTAGACTCCCTCGTTGTGAAAAGATCGCTAAGTGCACTTGTCTATTTCACACTTGTAAAAGTATTTTAAAGGATGTCTATTCGGTGATAGGTTACCCCTTTTTTGGCTTGTCTATATTATTTACAAGAAAGGTATACCTCAATCAACTTTTGATTGGGAGAGTTCTCTCAGAAATTTTTTTACACTTTTTTCGGGTCTGGGGGACTAAATTTACGAAAAAGTATATTTTGGAGTCTTCTTTAAGTTATTTCAGACTCTCTAAACATGAAAAACTGTCGAGTTTGCCTTCTTTTGACTCGTTAAAATTCAACATAAAAGGGCCCGCATTGGGATGAACCCCTCCTTTCTTAGGTTCGTAAAACATGTGATATTGGACTCATCTGTCAGATGAGCTATACCGATCATCTGTTATCCTCTTCAAGCTCGTAAAACAACAAAGAGGTACTCATCAGTTATGATGGGGGAAAATGGGAAATGAGTCAAGTTTACCTTTTTTGGTAGCTTGAAGGTCGTCACCTTTGAACATGGAATGCAACCACACCTTGTCTTCGTTTGGGTATTCAGTCCTTTCTGATAAGTTATAATCACAGTCATGAGTCGTCTCCTTGGTCTTGAGTCCACTCATCTTGTGGTTGTTCTTTGCTAATTAAATCCCTGCTGCAAAAATCTGGTTAATGCCGTTATATGTTCTTGGAAAAGGATCAACATTGCTTCGAGTTATCCATTATGTCAGTACGTATCCTTTCAATCCATTTCTTCACATATCTCTCTCATGTCGATTTCGTGTCGATGATGTGGGATTCATTATGGCCCGTCTTCGACGAGTCTATTCCTGTCGACTCCAACTCACTATCTAGAAATTAGGCTTAGGAATCAACAATTAGTACCTTGGTACCTGCATGCCTTAATGGCAGGTTTCCTCACATTCGACAGTAGGTTTTCATCATTGACCTATGATCGAATGATCTCACGGATGTTCGACATCAACTCATCTATTCACATTTCTTCAATATGTACTAGAGATACCTTGGGGATCATCGTCATCATTGGTGATTTCCCTCGTACTTGTTAACAATTTACATCATTGGCTGGTAATCAAGTAGTTTCTACCATGTTCGACTTCAAGACATTGTAATCACATGGTCATATTTGTATCGTTTTGGGATCGGGTAGAAGACCTTGGACGTTCCTGATACTGTTTCCATGTCTAGATTGCGATGGCGATTATTGAGTAAGTCTCCACATACACATCATGTTGATGATCTCAGTATTGTATTGTCACACAAATCCACTATTGTATTGGTTGTGGCTGTGTTATTTTCATCTCATGGATCTACGATTTTTCATAGTATCCATGACTTGTCCACAGTCTATATCATCTCAGTTCTCATGGATCTGCAGTGTATTGGTCGGCAGCCATGCTTTGAGTTAGTTGTTTCGAGTAGGGGTATGCCCGCCTCGGTGGTATTTGACATCTTGTTTTCTTGCATCTTCTCTCTGACTCCATCGATGCTATCTCCGTGCAATTTATTGGTAAAGTCTTTCGGCCATCAGTTTCTTCTGACCTCACACTTTAGGGGGCATTTGTTATACCTCAAAGTTACACTTCAAGCTTTTTGTGTTGCATCTTTGTACCATGTGAACTAGAGACATTTCTCCCTATTGTATGTTACATGTTGTTGGTAGCCCCCTTGGTCTCATCTGGACACCTTGGAGACAAATCCACTTCTTGTTTGCCGATAAAAAACCTAATAGGCCAAGTGTCACCCCATATTGACCTTGTTTGCCTTGATTTTCTTGCCCTGTACATCTCCCAGGATGCAAAAAACCCATATTTTTGCGCTCCGCATAACCCCTGGGGCGCGAAAATAATCAAATTTCCATGATATGCTCAGTCTCTGGGGTGCGAAAATCCCAATATAGCCTTTGGCCTTGGATTTTGGATATGTACCTTCCGAGAGATTTCCTTGGGATTGACACCCTTGATTCGATCTCAACCTCCTCTCTCTGTTTAGCCTAGTTCATCCACTAAACCCTCACTAGATCCACCTTCCTCTCCTTATGGTTAACTTATCAAGTGCTATAAAGGAGAGGCCATCCATGAGCCAAGGGGAGGACTACTTGGGGTACCCAACTTATGATCTTAAGATATTTGTAGAGATAAGCTAGAGGGAGGAAGTCTTGGAGTTGGAGCTGACTTGGACACCAAGCAAATCTATGTAAGTGTCTTCAAGTTTCTTATTAATGATAATTTGTCTTGTTTCCCATTTTGTGTGCATTATGTTTGAATCATTGGCATGAAGTGTATCTAATAGGATTTGAATCTAACTTGTACTTCAAGGTATTTGGGAGATTGCGTGTTGTTTCTTGTTTGATCTTGGTGGGTTCAACTTGGGAGCTTCGGGATCAAAGCTAGAAGCGGAACAAACGTTCGGTTTGAAGGTGAGTTACATCCTTATGTCACTATCAAATACGTTTAATCTTGGTGTATGAGTTTAGTTCAGGATTCAAGGTTGCATTTGTTACCTAATTGTCTTAGATTAGAGCTAGCACATCATAGTCTAACCTAAGAGAACCTTTTCTTACCCATGGGAAGAAAGTTCTACCACACTTTGAATATGATTAATAATCCTTTAGTTTATTTTGTATTTCATCTGGACTATGATTAACATTAATTCAACCCATTGTTGAGATATTTTAATTTCCAAATGGTGGCTACATAAAAGGTGACGTATTTTTGTTTTAATACTCTCTATATCTTAGTTGTAGCCCAAAATGATGGTTGTAAAAATTAGTAACCTTTGGTCAATGCCCTTCTATACATATCAGTCCATGTGGACTTAGATTAGTGTGACTCACATTGGTGTTTGCACGATTCATGATGCCCTTTATACTATGTGGAAATAGTGATGATTTAATCCATATGTGTGGATCATGGTAAATGATTTCAATAGATGTGCAAGGGTAGCGAAATGTGTCGCAATTAAACTTCTCTCCTATGGTTTCACAATTGTAGTCATAGTAGAATTTCCAACTTGTACTTGTCGAATTAGTGATGCCTTGATTTGATTATGACAAACTTGAGGTATGTCAATCCCAATATATCGCTCCTCACAACCACCTAAATTAGACGCAATTGATTGAAACAATGCTATATTCCACAAGGTTGGTTTATTGATTTTGATTCTAATTAATTTACAATGGTAGAAAGTGGATTTTGGTCAAAGAAATAGTAATTAGAGAAACTCTAATATAAATTTGGGTGCGGTCAAGTTGGATCAAAATATGGTTTTGATACCAAATAAAATGAACAAAGTTCATTTATGAAAATATTGACAAAGTTTATTTACTTAATATCCAAATTTAAAAATGGAATATGTTAAAATCCATATAGGAAAAGTATTTAATAATGGATAAGATAAATTGTAGATTGATACATTTCCATGTGATGGTGTACTTGTAGCATTGACTAGTCACAATAGTTGATAGGCCATGTCTCATAATTAGGTAGTGAATGATGTGTTACTTCATTTTATTATTATTATATTTATGTTCATTGTACCACTTCTATCTCTTTTTGTTTGACTATGAGATGCCTCGACAAAAAAAGGGTGCAAATGTCAAATTTCTCTCCATTATTGGATTTAATTTAACATGGATCACTATATAATTTGTCATTTATTTTGGTGCTTTATGTGTGGAAAAAATGGAGCTATTTGCCAGTAGGAAACATTTTAGGGGCAAGTCTATTTTGGTGATTTGGGGTCCATAAATATTTGGAGTCTATTAGAGGCATTAAACATCATATTTTGGCATCAAAACTTTGCAAAAAAGGCTTGTAGCCTCTCAATGCTATTTTAAACATCAAGAACTTTCCAATAACACAAAGATCACCTCTTCACATGTGGAAGTTATGCCTCTTGCAAGTTGACCTATCCCATAGACCACTATGGTATCGAGTGGATGCCATATCAACTTCCATTACTCACACATGTTGATCTAGTCACATGTGGACTTTCAAGAAGATTATAGAGGCAATATAAGGAAAACACATTCCATTGGAGTTTTTTGTGGAAGACTTTAATGTTACAAGATTTGGAAAAATTAAAAAAAAAAACTCGTCTAAAACCTTTTCCATTGGTAATGGAGGATTTAGTGGAGGTTGTAACATATGTTCAAGATAAATAACAAAAACCATGAGGACAAACATTATAGTATATTTTATTTATTTATTTTTATGGTGCACATAACTAATACGAATGTGTTGGTGCTTTTTTTTCAAGCAGAAAAAAAAGTAACTTGTTATTCGATCTGAATCAAAGTTTTTTTTTTAACAGAAACAAAGTATAAAGGTTTGTAGTTCAAAAGGTTGTGCACATCCATTCATTACAAAATAGAGAGCCTTGAAATAGAGATAGTTTTCACACTGGAGATTATGTATATACCCAGCATGGCTCTATAATAGTTCTGGAACTGTTGTCTAGTATTTGTAACTATAGAGGAGGGATATACTTTTACAAACTGAAAGTTTAACAAGATGCAAAAAAACATTCAAAAATTCAAACAAGAAGTTACCAACCCAACTAAAGAAGAATCCCTTCTAACCATACTTCTGCTATTGAACGAAGGTTTCCTCTGCAATTCTCATATCCACGGAGAGGGATTCCTGGTAGTGACTGCATTGCAACATCCTAGCCATATTTAAAATTTCCTCTTTTATCACATATACAGACCCCATCAGTTCAAACATGTTGTTTTCTAGATCATCTATTCACGAATCCTGGCAATTTAACTATCGAGAAATATACCTTACGTCCTCAGTTGAATCCTTGTGCGCTTTGATACCCAAGCAATCTGCCTCATAAAACTTACGCAGGTGATGTTTGAATTCCTCCACGTTGTATTTTAAAAATGCCATTCCGTATGCAAGGCTAACCATTGAGATGAATGCGAAGGTCTGAGAGGAGGCCAAGTCGTCCCATTTCCCAACCAAAGAAACCTAGGGAACTAACTGCGCATTTAAACTAGACACCGGACAGTGGATATGAGATGGATAGGCCTGCCAAGCTGTGAGGGAGAGAATTTCAAATCCTCTATGGAACCAAGGAGGTAGAGAATTCATAGAGAGGTCCGAGTCGTGAGGAGGGTTCGTCATTATGCCAATTTTAGGGCTGTGGAAGAAGAAGAAAGCTGAAGCCTTAATTAAAGTTGAAGCGAGGCTTCTGCCACCGAAGGGACATGAGAGGGTAGGGCCATGTGAAGACCCACACGTCCCTTCTGGAAGCAGTATAATACCATCGGGACACCCAACCTTTTCCCCTCTTGATTTCCCTCGGGAACGGAGCTTAGGGGATGCTTTTGAATATCCCCCCCGTCACAATATTTAATAACTCCATGGGGAGGTTAACCCCTTAATTTGCTATTTCATCAACTTGCTTGTTATTTTCCCTTAGTATGTGGAAGTAAAGTACCTCAAGGGGGAGGTTGTATGCTTGATTATCCTTTGCATTATATTGCATATGGAATCTCCTTTAAGTGTCCCTGACCTCATTTTTTGGATGACGTGTCTAGAGTCTCCAAAAATCTTGAGTTTGTTTATGTTGAGAGTTGAAATAATTTCCATGGAATGATAGAGTTCTAATCATTATTATTCATTGTTGGTTTTCTTTCTGATCCCCCATGCATATGATATAATTTTGTTTCCTCCTGGATCAAAGATAATCCCACCCACACATGCCTCCCCTGGATTCCCTCTAGAAGCCCCATAAAATAAATAGTATGGCTTTGTTGCGCCTTCCACCATTGGTTAAAGTATAAGCTTTCTTTTCTGATTTCCCATTCAGATCTATCCTTTTTGGGTTTGGACTAAAGTGAGCTCACTTTCAAAAAATATTGATACCATTGGAATTCTTTCCATGATAATTCCTCTGAGCTAGGAAGATGGGCACCTTTGGCTGAAAGAGCTTCAAAAATCATATTAGTCACTCTATAAGCTGCTCTGTTATAATCTCCTTTCTTATTCTCAAATATACTTGTGTTCCTTTCAATACACACCTACCAACATATGTTCATGGGGAGCAATTTGAAAATTCGAGCCATTGTAGTTTTTACTTTTGTTGAGCCCAGAAAGTGGTTCCTCCATTTTTCTATCAATTCATTGACTTGATTCGGAATTGCAGAATCCTTCCATAAGGGCCTCATGACAATTCCCCAAACCTGTATTGCAAATTCGCACTCAAGAATGAGATGTTGGGCATTTTCTAAGGACCCCCTACATATCTCACATTGGGAGGGACCTTTTATTCTTCTCTTGCTTAGATTGTCAGTAGTTAGAAGTTTATTATGAGCCAAAAGACAAAAGAAGTAATTTATTTTTGGAATACAGTCAGAATTCCAAACCTTTGCCTAGATATTTTGAGGGGGGTTCCCGTTGATGTTGATCAAGCTCTCATATCCTTCCTTGACCGTGTAGTATCCAAATTGACCCCATCATATGTTGTCTTTGATACGTATGTTAAGAGGATATTTACCATGTAAAAGCTTGAGGAGAAGAGAGTAATCCTGCTTGAGATGGTCTGGAAGGTTCAGCTGCTTCCAACCTTTCCAAGCCCCGTGTTCCCCCAAATTGAGATATCCTTCAGATTATGATAACCCTCATTTTTCATCCAATCTCTTATTTCGGCTAGTCCAGTGATTGAGCTCAGAGGAGGAGAGCCCATTATTTTGTCCATCCATATTTTATTCTCTTCCTATTTCCTGGTATCCAATAAAGTTTGCCTTTAATTAGACCTGCATATGTTTTCATAAGATCCCAAGTATTAGTGCCTTTCCCTTCCAGCTGATTATCCAGACATCTAAGGCACTATCTTTTCGTGTATTTTTTTCTGAGTACTTCCTTCCACCATTATTTTTTCCCTGATATTAACCTCCATGATATCTTGGCTCCCAAAGCTTTGTTCATTTGAATCAGTTCCATTATTCCCAATCCTCTTTTCTTCCTGTTTTTCTTTACTATTCTCCAATTTACCAGGTGGAATTTTTTACTTTGTGTTTTCCCTCCTTGCTAGAGGAATTTTATAATTTATATGTTGATGGTGTTCATAAAATTTTTGGGGGCCAAAAAGATAGCCCCAGTGAAGAATGGATAAGAGGATAGGACTTCCTTAATCAGAGTAACCTTGCCTGCTAAATTTAACCAACGCATTCCCCAAGACCGTTTTTTTTTTTTTTTTTTTTTTTTTTTTTTTTTTTGGATGAAGGGGATCCATGAAAAGGAAGTGGATTTTTTAAGATTGATAGGGATTCCCAGGTACATAAAGGAGGACCAGTCCACACATATATTGAAATTAAGAACTACCTCCATATTTCTTATAACTATGGGCTTACAATTCCATCCATATATGTTGCTCGTGCCGCTATTTATTTTACCTCCCGAGGATCTTAGATAAAGGTCCAGAATGGGCTTGAATCTCATGACGATTTGTACTAAGAGACTTCCCATTAAAATGGTGTCATCGGAAAATTGTGCATGATTGATCGGCTGAACTCCCCTTGCAAGGAGTAACCCAGGAATAGAGCCATCCGAGATCGAGCTGTTGATTTTTCTACTTAGAGAGTCTGCCATGAGAATGTAAAGAAACGAGGATAAAGGGTAGCCTTTCCGGAGACCTCTAGTGAGGCTGAAGAAGGAAGTAGGTCTTCCTTTGGCTAAGGGGGAAATCAAGGGGATCCGATTCAAGACTTGATTCATTTAATAAATTCGGTTGAAAACCCAAGCCTTTCCATAACTATATATATAAAATCATGCCTAACTCTATTGAAAGCATTCGCCAAATCAAGCTTCATAGCCATTCCTGATTCTTTTTTCTTTTGGCTTGAGTGTATCGCCTCTTGTACCAAAAGGATGTTATCATAGATTTGTCTCCCTCAGATGAAGCCACCTTGATTTGCAGAAATTAAGTTGGGAAGATAACCTTTGACTCTATTTTCTATGATCTTCGTTAAGATCTTGTAATAGGAGTTTCAATGGAGATTGGTCGGAATATCCAGATAGAGGAGGGGTTCTTCTCCTTAGGAATTGTTGATGTATATGTAACTTCGGAATGTATTTCATCTATGTATTTTATTGTACTCCTATAGAGATGTATTATTCCTGTATACGGAAGTGTTGTCATTTGTATTGACAAGTGTCGAAAGTGTCGTAACTTGCCGATGGGGTATTAGACCACCATGTGTGGGGTCGGCCTTGATTAAGTTAACCTGGGGTTATTAGGCCGAGTTAGACAAGTCGGCCCCATAGGTTTATTAGGCTGCTCAGAACAAGTATAAATAGAGAGCAGGATCTCTCTATTTGATCACTTCAAAACTCACTCTTCCTTCACTCGGAAAGTGGCGCACATGTGAGGAGGAGGATCAACTGCTAGGAGGAGTCTATCTCTATGTACTTGGGTTGTACTTTAGTTGTGCTATTTCTCTATCTATCTCTGAGGAAGTTGTGGGGTTTTTCACCTTAGGGTTTTCCCCACGGAAACTTTGTGTGTCTATTGTCTCTTATGATTGCATCTTGTGATGATTGATATGCTTGCTATGTTTGATATGCATTGATATACTGTACATGTTATTCTCTCAGTAAAGATCCTAGAGTATTTTGAATTAATGCTCAAAAATTAACATGGTATTAGAGCTAACCTGAGAAGAAGACATTGTGCAGTTATAGAAGCTAGGGCTTCTTGTTTTTGGGTTTCTCTCCAAATATTTTGGAAAAGCAATATGATAGATTGACTCTCCGCAACAAGGTGCATCTTTCTGTCCAATCAGAATTCAGTTCTGAGCACTTTCAGTTTTGGCCCTAAACATTAGGGTTTCCACAAAAAAAGGAATTTCTGAAATTTGAAGACATAGCTGGAAGCTCTTTGGAAAAATGAAGTTTAGAGCCTTGGATCGAGATTTTTGGCTGGGTAAATCTCTGGGAAACTCAAACCCTAATTCAGGGTCCTCCCTAGTGAACCCAGGAATACTAAAAGGAATTTCTGAAGGGTGAAGCTTTGCAGATCTCAAATTCTGAATACACCAGGCTGATCAGCTCATCAAGGCGCATCTTTCTATCCTTTCAGAAAGTTGAAATTCACATTTTGAATTTTTAGGGTTTCTTTGACAAACCCTAATCCAGGACCAGATCCAGTTTTCAGCAAATCAAGTGGTAAGACCTAAATATTTTCTATTTCCATTTGAAGTACTCTTTAAGATGTCTCACCACACCAAGCTTGAGGATAAGCTTGAAGGGGCTGATAACTTCTGAGCCTGGAAGTATAGGATTGGGTTAATCCTGGAAGAAAATGAATTAGATACTTACATAAGGGAAGATGTCCCTGTCCCAGAGGGAGAAGAGGCTAAAGCCCTCCACAAGAAGAACTTGGTCAAGGAAAAGAGAATCATTGCCGATTCTATCAAGGACCATCTCATCCCCCATGTATCATCTCTGAAGACACCCAAAGAGATGTTTGATTCCCTATCCAAGCTATTTGAAGGGAAGAACATAAATCGGAAGATGACTTTGCGGAACCAATTGAAAGGGGTAAAGCTTCAGAATTGAGAATGCATTCAATCTTATTTTTCTAGGGTCTCTCAGATCAAGGAACAACTAGAAGCAGTGGATGAAATGGTGGAGAATGGTGAAGTTGTCATGACCACTCTGAATGGCCTACCCAGGTCATGGGATTCCTTTATCCAAGGAATCTGTGCAAGAAAGAAGTTGGTATCCTTCAGCAGACCGAGGGAAGAATGCTCACAAGAAGAAGCAAGGCTTGTGGCACGATAAGAAAAGATGGGGAATGAAGATCAAGATCTCAAAATTCACACCAAAGGAAGCAAGTTTAAGAGGGAGAAATCTCATAACAAGAAACATTCTCATCCTCATCACAAGAAGAAAGATCTATCTCATGTTCGATGTTACGAATGTAATGAAATGGGACACTTTGCTTCAAATTGCCCCAAGAAGAAGAAAGACAACAACTTCAACAAGAAGAAGAATAATAACAAAAGAAGATATCATGCTCATGCTGCTGAGGATGATGAACCTCCTAGGAGGAAAGATAGAGCAGAAAGTGATGATGATGACTCATCAAGTGAAGAGGAGTATGTTCTAATCTCTGCTCTCACAGGTGTTATTTCTCATGGTTGTGATGATTGGTTAATTGATAGTGGGGCTTCTAAACACATGACTGGGTTTAAAGAATGTTTTGTAAATCTTTCTGAACATGAATCACCCCATAAAGTGAAACTTGGGGATGATTATCAATACCCTATCAAAGGAAGTGGGGAAGCCTCCTACAACCTAGAATCTGGAAAATCCTTGAAGATGAAAGATGTGTTATTTGTACCTGGACTCAAGAAGAAATTAATCTCCATCTCTGCATTGGATGCAAAAGGAATGAGGGTTGCATTTGTAGATGGCCAAGTCCTAATGTGGCCAAAGGGTAAAACTATTGATGATGCAGTGCTAATTGGAGAGCAAGAGGGAGGATTGTATAAATTGAAGGGACAACCTGAACATGCCATGGTACATGAATCCATGGAGCCAAGTGAACTTTGGCATAGAAGGCTTGCTCATATGCACTATAGGGCACTTCCAATTGCAAGCAAGGCTGTAGAGGGTCTTTCTGAAATCAAGATAAAGCATGAAGGTGTGTGCAAAGGATGTGCAAAAGGAAAGAACATAAAGAAGGAATTTCCAAGCAGTGAAAGCAAGGAAAAAAGTATCTTGGAAACTATCCACTCCGATGTATGTGGTCCGATGTCATCCAGTTCTCTGAGTGGGTATGCTTACTATGTCTCTTTCATTGATGACTTCTCCAGGAATACTTGGGTTTACTTCTTGAAGAACAAAGATGAAGTGTTTGATAAGTTCAAGGAATTCAAAACCTTGATGTCAAAACAAACTGATAAGAAGATCAAAACATTCAGATCCGACAATGGTGGAGAATTCACTTCAGGTGACTTCAAGAAGTTATGCAGTGATTCAGGGATTAAGAGGGAGTTGACTGCTCCTTACAATCCACAACATAATGGAGTTGCAGAAAGAAAGAATAGAACAATCATGGAAGCAACAAGGTCAATGCTGCATGACCAGGATCTACCTATGCATCTATGGGCAGAAGCAGCTAGGACAACTGTATATGTGCAGAACAGAACACCCCACAAGATATTGGACAACAAGACACCAGAAGATGTTTTCTCTGGTAAGAAACTTGAATTCAACCATCTCAGAATATTTGGTTGTCCAGTATACACTCATGTCCCAAAGGAAAAGAGGACTAAGCTAGATCCTTCAGGAAAGAAGGGTATCTTTGTGGGTTACAGTGAAAGCTCAAAGGCTTACAGAATATACTTTCCAGGGTTCAAGAAGATTGATGTCAGCAGAGATGTGACATTTGATGAAAACTCATCATTCATCAAATCAAGGAAGACACCTGTTGAAGATTATGAAGAACCTACGGAAACTAGATTTCAAGACACTACTATGACTAAAGCAATTCTAGATGCAGATCATGAAATTGAAGATCCGCAAGAACCTGTAGATCCACCCAGTGAGAATAACTCTCACAAGAGGAAACCTACATGGGCTAGAGAGCTCATTCAAGATGCAGAAAGATATGGCATTCCAGAAGAAGAACACAGAGCAAAGAAGAGAACTAGATCACATACCGGCTATGTTTCTTTACTCTGTGATATCATGAACAAAGAACCTTCCAATTATGAAGAAGCAACAGAAAAGAAAGAATGGAAGGATGCCATGGTCGAAGAATACCAATCAATAATGAAGAATGATGTTTTGGATGTTGTCCCAGGACCTGAAGGGAAGTCTGTTGTGACTTCCAAATGGATCTACAAGATCAAGCATGCTGCAGATGGCAGCATAGAGAAATACAAGGCAAGATTTGTAGCTTGTGGATTCTCTCAGAAAGAGGGAATAGATTATGAAGAAACTTTTGCTCCTGTAGCCAGGTACACTCCCATCAGAACAGTACTTTCTCTAGCTGCAGTAATGAAATGGAAGATACACCAGAGGGATGTCAAGACTGCTTTCTTGAATGGTGTAGTCGAGGAGGAAGTGTATGTGGAGCAGCCACTCAGTTTTAAAACACATGACATGAAGTCATATGTGTGTAGATTGAAGAAAGCCTTGTATGGCTTGAAGCAAGCTCCTAGGACTTGGTATGGTAGGATGGACAGTTTCCTATCCAGTTTGGGCTTTACCAAGAGTAAAGCAGATTCCAACCTTTATTACAAGGTTGAGGAAGGAAATCCAGTGATACTACTTCTGTATTTGGATGATCCGTTTGTAACAGGTAATGATAGTTTGATTTCCAATACCAAGAGGAAGCTCGCAGCCGAGTTCGAGATGAAGGAATTGGGAATGATGCACTATTTTCTAGGCATGGAGGTGTGGTAGAGTGCAGATGGTATCTTCCTTGGACAAGGGAAGTATGTAGTAGAGATCCTGAAGAGGTTCGGGATGATGGACTGCAAGGCCATGGCCACACCTATGGCATCGAACCTGAAGCTTTTGTGTGATGCTTCATCTGATCCGGTTGATGTCACGATGTATTGTCAGATGATTGGGTCCTTGATGTACTTGACGAACACTAGACCAGATATTTGCTTTGCGGTAAACACATTGAGCCAGTTCCTGATGGATCCCATAGGTGTTCACCTGGTTGCTGTAAAGCATATTCTGAGGTACCTGAAGGGTACAGTTGACTATGGGCTAAGGTATGATGCGAATCAAAAGTTTAACCTGCAGGGTTATGTTGATTTAGATTGGGCAGGCAGTGCTGTAGATAGGAAGAGCACATCTGGGTGCTGCTTCAGTATGGGATCAGGTGTGATCTCTTGGTTTAGCAGGAAGCAATCCTGTGTAGCACTGAGTACAACCAAAGCAAAGTATGTTGCAGCATGTTCGGCTAGTTGTGAGGCAGTATGGCTCCGGAAGCTACTGTCTGAGTTATTTGATCTCCCGTTGGAGGCTATTGGTATCTTTTGTGACAACCAGAGTTGTGTGAAGCTGTCTGAGAACCCGATGTTCCACGACAGGTCGAAGCACATCGAGATCAAATATCACTATATCAGGGATATGGTGCAGAGAGGAGCAGTGAAGCTCTTGTATGTTGCGACAGATGAGAAGATTGCAGATGTGCCGACGAAGCCACTAGCCAAAGTGAAGTTCGAGTACTTCAGAGAGAGGCTTGGTGTCCTTCAGATCGATGACACTTCGAGGAAGAAGTGATGGAAACATTTACTAAAGCCATTCCAAGCATGGTGGAAGGAGGATACTTCACATGGCTATGGATGTAAGCGCTGGATGATGAGCATCAAGATGATGCTCCAGTTACTGCTCTATATATGCATCATGTTGGATGCTTTGATCAGTGTGATCATGTATTTGTATATGCATCATATTGGATGTTGGATATGATTAGTTGGATCATTTATATGTATATGTATGTACGCATCATGTTGGATGTTGGATATGATCAGTTGGATCATTTATATGTATATGTATGTATGCATCATGTTGGATGTTGGATATGATCAGTTGGATCATTTATATGTATAGGTATGTACGCATCATGGTTGATGCTGGATATGATCAGTTGGATCATGTGTATGTATCTTTAGATGTATTAGGTGGATACATTGTATGATCAGGTAGATCATGAATGTTGATATGTATTAGGTATGATTAGGTGTATCAAGTATTTGTATATGTATCAGGTGGATTCATTGTATGATCAGGTAGATCATGTATGATGATATGTATCAGGAAGATACTGTGTATGCATCAGGTTGATGCTATGATGATGATCAGGATGATCAAAGATGATGAGCTTCAGGATGTTTCTCCAGATGATGTGCATCGGGTTGATGCTATGATGATGATCAGGTTGATCATGTGAGGATGTACATTAGGATGATGTATGGTGAGTATCGGTTTGATACTCTGTCGCCGTGGACAGGTTGTGTAGGTAGCATAGAAAAGATCCCTTAAAAATTGGACAGGTAGAGCGGTGTGCTAATAACACCCTGGGTTTCTCTATCGAGATCCAGACAGGTAGAGCGGTGTGCTCGTAACATCCTGGGATGCTCTTAGTAGGTTTTTCTATAGTTTCGCATGGAAAAGATCCTTTAAAATCTGGACAGGTAGAGTGGTGTGCTCGTAACATCCTAGGATGCTCTATCGAGATCCAGACAGGTAGAGCGGTGTGCTCGTAACATCCTGGGATGCTCTGAGTAGGTTTTGTGAAAGTTCACATAGAAAAGATCCTTTAAAATCTGGATAGGTAGAGCGGTGTGCTCGTAACAGCCTAGGATGCTCTATCGAGATCTAGACAGGTAGAGCGGTTTGCTCATAACATCCTGTTGTTGCAGCAACATCCCCCCCCCCAAATTTTTGTACATATTGGGGGCCCCTCCTTTTATTTTTTGAAAAGCTGCCTTAAGAGTCCATTTCCATCTTTCATCTTTGTTCTAAATAGAAAATCTTGCTTTGAAAGTGTCCAAGTTTTCTTCCAAATGATAGAATTCGTGAAGCCTTCCTGAAGATGCAGAGCTTTTCCGAATCCTTCCCTGCAGTTCGGAAGCATTCGAGTTTTCATCCCGAAACAGCGGGAGTTAATTGCATAAGCCTTTCCAAAAGGAACTTAGAAAATTTTCCAAAACATCGCGGAAGAATTCGAGGAAGCTGCCTGAAACTTGCGGAAGCCACTCACATAAGCTTCCCGAAAAGGGACTTATTTTTTTTTTTGCTCATAAGTTGCGGGAGCCATTGGCAAATTCTTTCCGAAACGGCGGAAGAATTCAAGAATTCCTTCCGAAGCTGCGGACGTCTTCACTTTATCTCACCGAAACAGCGGGGCCATTTCGCCAATTCCTTCTGAAACGGCGGAAGCAAATCGCGAGAGCTTTCCGCAACGTCGGAAGCAAGCCCGACCAATACTTAGGAAATTTTCTCAAGTTTTCGGAAGCCTTTTGCGGAAACATTCGAGAAATCCTTCCGAAACTGCGGAAGCCATTTACGAAAGCTTTCCGCAATTTCGGAAGTTTTCACGTTATCATCTCGAAAAGGGCCACCAAAAGGACTCAAACGCTCATTTAACTGCGGGAGTCGTTCGCCAATCCCTTCCGCAACGTCGGCAACCTTCGCGGAATCTTTCCGCAATTGCGAATAGATATCCGTAATCCTCCCGAAGCTAAGCCTCCAAAGGTTAAATTACGGAAAGATTCATGATTCTCTCCCGAAACACCGAAAGGCTTCAGCGTAACCTTCCGCAAACGACGGGTGAAATCCACGGGTTTGTCCCGCAGATGGTGGTCGCACGCAAATCGAGACTGCTTGACATGACCGAAACGGACGATGTATTAAAACCCGTTTTAAATGCGCCACCCACCCCACATGTGCCAGCTCATTTAAATAGACGGTGGGGGTTTCGAGCCAAACATATTGTTATTTTTTGATTGGAAAACGACGTGGAACGCCGCGCAACCGCTCCAGCTCAACTCGCTCGTCCACGTACTCGTCCACCTCATTCGGCTATCGTCGTCATTGCCAGGTAGGATTCTAACCGTTAAATTTTGTCTCCCACTCGTCAGATTACCTTTGGGTTTTCTTGTTTTCTAAGACGATAGGAATTGGTTGGATTTTGACGGGCAAAATGCCCGTCATGGGCTGTTTTGCCCGTCAAATACGGTCTAAATTTCGAATTTCCTGTCGTGAAAAAAGCAAAGAATTTGTGAAAACGTTTTGTAAAGACC
The DNA here is from genome assembly GCA_027924585.1 of Larix kaempferi. Lineage (NCBI taxonomy): Eukaryota > Viridiplantae > Streptophyta > Pinopsida > Pinales > Pinaceae > Larix > Larix kaempferi. The sequence goes on from BSBM01000504.1 coordinate 5,043,283, forward strand.
GTCGGTTTTGACGGGTAGAATCTTTCCAAATTCCTACCCTGGCCGCATACATCGTTATTTTTGCTTTTAAAATCGCCAAACCTTGTCAAACGTCTCTTTCTTTTCAGCCGAAACCATAGAATGACTGCCCGAGAATTTAAACCAGCCATACCCCGTTCAAATTCTAAACCAGCCATAGGACGCCTCGTCAAACATTATAAATAACAATAGCGGTTGGGCTGAAACCCCTCGCCCGTGTGTCAACGCGGAGGGTCATCCCTGGTCTCGTATTAAATTTGTTTCAACCCCAGACTCGCCCGCCACTAATCATTAAAAGCACCATGGCGAAGGACACCATCCCTCCTATAGCTGGACCGAGAGCAGGTTGCTTCCGCAACATGCTTATCCTCTCAGGAGCATTCCAAACCCGCCCCTTTAAAAGAGTTAGGATGTTTAAATCTAGATTTATTGTTTGGAATGGTGTTTTTGCTTCCTAACATACAGCTTCACATTGTATTTATCTCATTGACATGTTAAAATGGTGATGCTCTCTGTTAAAATCTCACAGTATGTTGCTCAAATTTATAATGGCTTATATTTGGTTGCTATCAGGGATAAGTCAAAATTCCAAAAGGTGGTAGGAAGAAGGCTAAGATGACAGAGAAAAATCCTACACCACTTAAAACTGAGACCACACTCCAGGATACTAGGTGCACCACCAGTATTCCTCCTGAAAACCGATGGGGTGAAATCTATAGGATGATCCGAGACCAAGAGATCCCGGATATGTTGCTAGAAGAGGAGCAAATCTATATTAATATCAGGACTTCAGGCATAACTAGAGCTGCTACCCGCCCTGAACTATTCCCATGTGCTGAAGTAATCGGGTGAATGTTGATTTGAGCGACCCTCTTCAAGCTGAGGCACACGTGTGGGAATGACAGCGCTGATATTAAGACATTATTTCTGCTATTTTGTATTTTGGCTCTCAGATGTGTAAATCGTGGAAGCTAGGGGACAACTGTCCCAATTTTCTGTTAAAATAATTTCTGTAAAAGAAAATGAGTCACAATTTTGTCTGTTATAGAAGAGAATTCCTGTAGATGACAAGTGTAAAAGGCCAGGTGGCATCCCAAAGGGCATTTTTGTAATTATAAATAGAAGTTAGGAAGTAGTGAGCAGGACTTTTGGCAGGGATTTAATTTTCAGACTTGTACGAGCTATCTTGTGTATGTTCTATGAAAGTAAAATCTTCTAATAAAAGCCAGGGAGAGGACGTTTTGCATGGGAATGAAGGATGGATGTATATTGGACTATTCTGGTGACTTCCGTACTGTAATGTGAGATCTTTCTTGCTATCTGAATTATTTCTTTGCAACTAATGATTTCACTCCTTTCTGTGCAAACGAATTCTTTGTTTCATGAGTAATGAATGTGTTTACATTAAATCAGAAGCTATCTTCTGATATCTCTCATCTCTGCTGTAGCATTCTCTTTCATATTTAATGGCTACCTGTTCTTTCTTTAAGCTAACTGTTACAGCTCATTGCTCATGCGTTAATTTGGCTCCTTGCAGGGACAATTAGATTTATTTCATGTGTTTTTAGACTTAGATCTGTTCTTTCAGTTTTGCATCTAGATTAAATAATTTTGCTTCTCTCTTTGATGAGTAATGAAAATGTATTATTTGTAATTAGAAGCTATCTTCTGAGATCTTTATCTTGCTGTAGCTTTCTCTTTAAAGCTTTAATGGCTGCCTGTTCATTCTTTAAAGATAACGCTTACAGCTCATTGCTCATGGTTAAATGTGGTCCTTGCAAGGATAGTTAGGTGTATTTCAGTTTTATACTTAGATCTGTGTTTCCAGTCTTGCATTTAGATTAAACTTAGAATAGGCACTTGCATTTCATTGTAAAACATAAAATCCAAAAGAAAGGTGGATCGGGCCATAACCGGTATAATTGGAATTAAACTCCAAACCCACGGTTACCGGAACCGCTAACCGGACGGATTCCCTATACCAAACGGTAGATAATCTAATTGGGATCATTTATCGGGGAGAGTCCCTTTCTGATTGATGCTACGATATCCGAGGCATCAACACATCCTGGGATGCTCTGAGTAGGTTTTGTGAAGGGCAACATGTAAAACATCCTGGGAGATCCAATAGGTTGAGCAGTGTGCTCGTAATCAGTCCTGGGATGCTCTTTCGAGGTTCTGTTGATGCACGTAATCAGTCCTGAGTATTCCACAGTATGGCCAGTGATGATGAAGACCTACAGGTGGTGGGCCTACATCCAGTATGAAAAAGGACTAGCTCTGTAGAACTTCCTATGACGAGTATATCAGAGATTGATTGAGATAGCAGCAGCAGTGATGATAACGATGATTTGAGGATGATGATTCTGTGATGATGATCCAGAGAAGAAGACTTGTGTTAACAAATCTGTGTTGAGAAATACCTTCCTAGTTAAGAGGGAGTGTTGATGTATATGTAACTTCGGAATGTATTTCATCTATGTATTTTATTGTACTCCTATAGAGATGTATTATTCCTCTATATGGAAGTGTCGTCATTTGTATTAACAAGTGTCATAACTTGCCGATGGGTTATTAGACCACCATGTGTGGGGTCGGCCCTGATTAAGTTAACCTGGGGTTATTAGGCCGAGTTAGACAAGTCATCCCCATAGGTTTATTAGGTTGCTCAGAACAAGTATACATAGAGAGTGGGATATCTCTATTTGATCACTTCAGAACTCACTCTTCCGTCACTCGAAAAGTGGCGCACATGTGAGGAGGAGGATCAACTGCTAGGAGGAGTCTATCTCTGTGTACTTGGGTTGTACTTTGGTTGTGCTATTGCTCTATCTATCTTTGAGGAAGTTGTGGGGTTTTTCACCTTAGGGTTTTCCATACGGAAACTCTGTGTGTCTATTATCTCTTATGATTGCATCTTGTGATGATTGATATGCTTGCTATGTTTGATATTCTCTTAGTAAAGATCCTAGAGTATTTTGAATTAATGCTCGAAAATTAACAGGAATAAGGGCAATAAAGGAGGATTTTGTTGCTCCTCCTATGTGTTCTCTCTTTCTTGTCCAATTTAGCATTATAATTAGATCCTTCTTGATGAAAGACTAGCACCTCCTATAAAAATGAATGGAGAACCCATCATGCCTAGGGGCTGTTAACACCCAAAAAGTGCTCACTAGCTCATTTCCTTATTCACATGACCCATTTGTCCACTTTTTCACCATTTGAGCCTCTAAAGCCACCAAAAGGTCACCAAAAGACCTTAATACACCCCTTTTTCCACTCAAAATGGATATTTTTCCTCAAAAAGCATAAAAAACCCTAAAAAAGGGTCCAGAATTCCCAAAAATATTAAAACGGGAATAAAAATATTAAAAATATTCAAAAAAGGAAAAGGAGGGAAAAGGTACCTAAACCATGTTGGTCAATACCATTGGTTTCCTCAAAACCATAATGGTATTCCCCACCACCAAAAACTATAAAAAGGTGGTAGGGGCTCCTCACTTTCAATCCATCCATCTTCCTATCCTCATGCTGTCAAAATCTCCCTTGAGCTTTTGACCATTGTAGCCATCTTGGAGAAGAGACCTTTGGAGCCTGGAGCTACTCACCTTGGAAGTTGCTCAACAATCTTCACCATTTGGAGGTATCACCATTGCAAGCACTTGCTTGGCCCTTTTCTTAATACAAAGTTATTCTTTATTTTATTTCTTGTTCTTGTTTTCAAATGCACATGCTAGTTTAGTTTAGTTTTAGATTTAGATTTACAATTGTTTTTGCTTTTAAAATTGAAACTGCTATCACTTGTTGATAGGTGCCCATAGCACTAAGCTTGGTTGCAAAACCAAGCCAACAGTTTTTGGCGACTCCGCTGGCTTAGAATTCTTAGATCTCATATTTTAGCTTTAGATCTTACTTTTTGTTAGTCTTAGTCAGTTTAATTCATAGATTTTCCACCCTAGACAGCAGATCCATTGCTGTTCTAGATCTTGGCCCCTTCTATTGCCATTAGCAGCCCGAAATTTCCAATTTTTGGGTTCGTTTTCGGCGTCCGTGTACGGCTTTCGCCTCGCGGATTTTTGCCCAACAGTCGCGCGGCTCATCGCGACTTCGTGGCTCTTTTCCGCGCGGCTCGCCGCGACTTCGCGATCAATTTGCGCGCTGCACATCGCGGCTTCGCGGCCATCTGCCGCGCTGCACATCGCGACTGTGTGACGAAATCCCGCGCTGCACATCGTGGCTTCGCGGCTGAATCCCGCGCTGCCCATCGCGACTGTGTGACAGAAACTCGCGCGGTCCATCGCGGCTGTTCTGCCAAAACCCGCGATGCAAGTTTTTTCCATTCGGCCAATCTGTTAAAAAATTAATTTTTTGCTGTATTTTCTGCCCACTTAGCTATTTTACAGTATTTAAATTCCTGCATTTTTTACAACCATAGAAATCTTTTTACTATTTAGAATGCACCTTTAAAAAAGTCTTTTTAAAAATTTTTAGAAATTGAAAGAAGGATTTATTTGCATTTTATCTAGATAAAATTTTTACTGTTTACTTCCTTGATATTTTGCCCATAGCAAATTTTAAAAAGAAATCCATTTATTTCTTGAAGAATTCATATTATTTGCTTTCCTATTTCGAAGATCCTTTGTTTTTTGAATAGTTTTTGCAAAGCATTTAATTTCAGTTTAAAATACCACACGTGCACCCACTCAAACACATAATTTAAACTGAGCCTTAAAATTTACCCTAACTTCAACCAACTTTTAACCCCACTTGGGGAGCACTTAAAATAACTTTGTAGCTATGTAGAATTGAGGGGATAGGTGTTCCAATAACACCCCTCAGTTATTACATTTGAGACATAGCTGTTGTCCATTAGGGAACCAAAATCTCCTAGTATTTTTTGGCACGGTCACAACCAGTTTATCAGAGGGCCTCTCCCCTAGGAGGGTTGAAGTCGCAAGGATGGTTCCGGAAGCCTGAGTGGAATACCGAAATCCATTCAGTAACCGAAGGCTACCATTCGCAGTTCTCGGGATATCCCTGTATGGGGGTATTGCGGTAAAAGGACCAAACGGCAGATTCACCTTTTCTGAACGTGTCATGAACGGAGTATCCTAGTTGCCATTCTTTAGGATTGATTACCTGGTGTCCCTCCCGGTAGGGGGATATCTAGCCGTTGATTCAACACTCAATATTGTCTGACTTGGATTTCATCACCTTGCAGAGAATATCGTTTGTTGACTCACAATACTTCTAGTTAGGTGTTTGCATGATACAATCCACCTTTGGTCTAGTAGCACCTCTTTTTTCTAGAAGCTGTTTGATTGTTGGTATTCTGACCATTTTTGTTGCATCCCTCCACTTATTATAGCACAGCTGCTATAATAAGTGCTTTTGAGGTTGATTTTTTGGCCTGAGAGCCTTTATTTTCACTCCCCTTTTTGCACCCTTGGTTGCATTAGGGTTTCGAGTTTTTTATACATCACCATCTTACACTGAAAGTTTTTTACAAAACATATTTCTCACCATTGATAATTTTAGACGATCTCGTCGTCTTCAGGGTGAACGCCCTCAGTTCAGTCTACTTGGCTCTCCACGTCACCGACGTCGAGCCTTATCCCTTGACTCGACACGTCATCGGCCAAACATACAATCATCCGATTCTGACACGCCTCACTTCACATCTGATTCTAAGGCTGAATCCGAAAACCCTACTGAATTATTACCAACCAACCTCATGGTTGGAACACAATTCGACCCACTTTTTACCAGTACTATAGGAGATACATCCACAAACCCTTCTACTGCGGTGCCATCCATGGCAACAACCACCCCCCTAGGTATGCTTAATATGGGGGACACTCCACCTTTAGGAATGCCCAACACAAGACTACCTCCTATTATGGGTATGCCAAACATAGGGGTCACACCCCCTCTCATTACCACAACCCAGATCCCAGGAATTCCTACTACTATTCCTAACCCCGGTGTAACCCATGTTACACTTGGAAACGCTGGCCCATACCAAACCACAGCAGTTGGAGGACACATACCTTCAATACCTAGCATACCCTTAGGGGCTACTGGACCACTACATAATGCCACCATGCATAGTTATGTCCCAGTCACTACGCCACACCCATCTACTAGTTTACTTTACATGGCAAGTCTGAACTTACCAGACTTAGCCATGCTAACCAATGATCCTATCCGGCACAACCCTACATGGCCACCCATTCCTACGAAGCTCCCCTCGGACATACCCAAGTTTGAAGGAAAACCTGGGGAGGACCCTCAAAACCACATAATGTCTTTTCACCTATGGTGTTCATCTAACTCCATAGTGGATGACTCCATTCATCTAAGACTATTACAACGAACCTTCACTGGCTCTGCAGCCAAGTGGTACATCGAACAACCACATGGGACCCACCAGACTTTTATGTCTCTCGCCTCCACTTTCCTTCAGTTTTTTCAGCTACCTGTATGTTACGATGCGGGAGTTGAAATACTGTTGTCTTGCAGACAGAACACAACTACCCACATCACAGACCACATCCATGAGTGGCGCAAGCGCTGTAGCCTCTGTAAGATTAAACTGGATGACCGGATATTTTTGGATTGGTTTCTTAAATCACTCCTACCCCTCATAGCAAAAGACGTAGCCTCCGAACGACCCCAGTCAGAGGAAGAAGCTATCCTAAAAGCTCAGCAATTTGACCTAATTTACGCCCAATCAGGCTATGTCTACACCATCTTACCGGACGCCCCACGAGGCGATTCTTCACGAGGTGACGCGCCGGGGGCATCACATGCCGCTGATGGTATTACTGGCCAGGTCACACCGCAAATTAAACCTTTTAGCATGGTGAGCACCATAAATGCCCCAGACCTCTCTAGGGCTACATCTAATTCTGGAGCGACAACTTCGTACGCTCCAACGAATCAGACTCATCACACTCATGGACCCTCTTGTCCACAACATTGCTATGGGCAAGCGCCATCGACATATGTACCACCCACATAGGTTAACCAACTGGCCACCCAGAACCAAATTCAGTTTCCGCCACAACCAATGTATTACCCACAGCAAGCTACAACAACTATCCCAACACCTCCAATAGCTCAGGGTTACCAACAACCCCAGCAGGTAACTAGACCACCTCCAGCCCCACCAGCTTATTATCCACAGCAACCTGCTCCCGCACCTGCGGAAAACCAAAATCCTCCCGCTACTCAAGGGCAAGTGTACACACAACACAATCAGCCCCAACATCAAAACAACCAGCGCAACCAGGGTGGAAAACAAAACCGTGGAAGAGGACGTAACCGCGGCAACAACCAACAACAAAATCAAGGTCCACCACCTCCCAATCCCCCAAATAACAACAATGCTGCTCCTCCCAACCAGAATCCGTATCGTCATCCCAGGAAGCCCAAAAACAATAACCTCAGAACAAACCATCCTTGTTCTATTTGCGGGGTCTATGGCCATTACACACATGCTTTCCCACATTTGGAGCGAGCTCGGCAACTCTGGACTGACGATGCCCATCGTCAAGGGAAAGCAGCTCCTCAGGGGCCACCCAACCCTCCACCACCTCAACATCAACCTTTGGTGCTGCAAAACCCCTTTCCAACCCAAGGCGTAGTGAACACTCAGCCGTTAGCTCCCCCTCAGGTCAACGCACCACAACAACAACAAATCACTTATGCCGCTCCTGATCAACCCATGTTCGATTCAGATACCCACCACTTGTTAATGATGTCATCCGCAGATGCCAACCTCCAAACCCGCCGGAACCAATATGGCTCCACCCCTGAAGCCCCTCCCACCGACAAGAACACTAACGTTCATCCCACGGATCAGACGTTACGTATACCTCCGGCTCCACTCGATGGCGCTTCTAAAGCACCCTCGCTTCCCACTTCGTCGCATCAACAATAATCCCAATGCTCGTGCCGCGTCGAATTACAGCATTGTATATGACTTAGCACAGTCTCCCGTAGCCATGTCTACTTTAGAAGTCTTAAAAAACTGTCCTTCACAGCGCAAGACTTTGCTCTCTGCCATTGGCGCTATTGACCCCAATGATTCACAACTGATTGCATTCGATTCAGACCAGTCCGAACCACGCTTGCCTTCCACTTTAGCATTCCAAGTTTCTGTTTACGTTCGGAATCTTGTCATCCATCGGTGCATTATCGATGAAGGTGCCTCTACATGCGTTATGTCCACATTCGTTTGGCAGAAGTTGGGATCTCCTACTCTCTAGCAGTCCAGCACCGCATTATGAGCCTACGACGGCTGTTTGGCTCAACCCCAAGGTCTCCTCGCTAATGTCCCCGTCCAGCTGGCTGGTAAAAACGTGCTCATTGACATAGAGGTCATCAATGCCCAACTTGACTATAACCTCTTACTTGGCCGCAGCTACATGTATGCCATGCGGGCTGTTGCCTCATCCGTTTTTCGTACCATGATGTTCCCTCACGACGGACGCATGGTCAAGGTCGACCAACTCACCTATTATGATCCCAAGGCCCCCGCTGCACCTGAAAATGTTCTCCCTATGATTGAACAACTTGTTTGTGGTGCAACTACCTCGTTTGTTTCCTCCGTGGGACCCGTACTTTACTCCGACGTGCCGATGACTTCTACATTCCAATCCATTCCACCACCGTCACCGGAGACCCACGTCGCTAACCTCTGTACTCTTTCACACAATACACAAACACCCAACAATCAACCATCCTCGTTACCTAAACCACCATTGGTCCCTAGTCACATTGGTGTTACACCCATCCACACAATCCCCTTTCTATTTCCTCCCTCAGGCGTAGTAAGCGCTCCAGTTATGGCTACCCTTAGTCTCCCCGGGTTAACATTGGGACTACCCGTGTGGTATATTTCGCCTCCCGTTCCCCCGCCGACACCAAATGTCATCCTGCAACCGGTGCAACCCATTGTCACTTCTACTCAACCACCTCCCGGTATCACTACCCCTTCGTCATCTACGAATCCCCCTCCTCTCATCAGGCCCACTGGGGGCAGAGGCCCACAACCATACACTGCGGTACCCCCTCCCAAAGCAGTTAAACCTCCCCCCGTGTTCCGTGCTCCTCCTAAATGCTCGTTGTGTGATGAGTTAGGCCACCCAACTCATCAATGTCCACAATTACCTGCATTACAGGAACACATGCAAATGCTTGATGACGACCCCAACATCCCGGTTGTCCAAATCGACTCAAACCCCAAGCCTCGTGACAAATCACTGCGTACCAACCACCCTTGTGCGATATGCAGTATTTACGTCCACTACTCACATCACTGTCCTGATATCCCGGATTACAGAGCAGCGTTGTACGAGTTAAATAACGTCAACTTAGAAATATCTCCTCCCCTCATCGAGGAAATCTACCCTCCCGTATCATCCTCATCCGGAGAGATTAACACCGTTTATATGATCTCTTCGACTACTACTACCTCGTCAACCGATTTGACCACTCAAAGTTTCTGCAATGATGAGGAGATTCTAGAGGCTCTTACTGCCCCTGATTACCCCTGGGAAGATATGCACCATCGTTCATACTTCCTCCCAGAAGAGACCTCATCCACCACCGCTACCCAATTCGCGGTTGAGTCCAAAGATTTCCCTCCTACTAAAGTCGACTGGTTTAAGGATCCTATTCCTACTCCTGATGCCTTTGAGGAAGGTAACATGGCCAATATCTCACCCGTCATCCACATCGATATCTCTGACCCACCTGGTGCCCTTGAAATCATTACATTAGGAGCCTCCTGCAGTGAGCATGAGATTGGAAAATACAAAAATTGTTCCAAGAATTCCGTGATGTCTTTGCTTGGTCCTATACCGAAATGCATGGTCTTGACCCCGCCATTATAGAGCACCACATCGACACATGGCCTGATGTACCCACCATTCGTCAGCAACAGCGACCCATTCATCCCCCACAATCTTCCTCCTCGGAAGAAATTAACACCATTTACACGATTTCCACTGGATACCCCTCTATCCGGTCGGCCCCTGCCATTTATCCCTTTCACACACATGTTCCACTCTGCTACATCGGTTTTGCTGATGGTGCGAGCTGTTGGTCCCCTAATCTGGCCTCCGCAGCTTGGGTAATATATTCCCCTTCACATAAGTTGATCCACATCGACGGAGTGTGTTTAGGTGCTGCCACCAACAACCAAGCTGAATATGATGCCGTGACCGATCTCCTGGCCACAGCTCTCCAAATGAACATACATCACCTTAACGTTTTCTTGGACTCACAACTCCTTGTTTCCCAGCTCAACAATGATTACCAGGTACGCGATCCCTGTCTTTTTAGAAAATTTTTGCGCACTAAACAAATGATTCGACAGTTTGAATCCATTTCATTCACACATGTCTCAAGAAACCTCAATAGTTTAGCAGACCATATGGCCAACAACGTTCTTGACTGGCACACCAATCGAATCATTTCATAAAGAAAATGCATCCACGTGCATAACATGTGCCTCCGCGGGCATATACCAAAACAAAATGTGCATCCACGTGCATAACATGTGCCTCCACGGGCATATACAAAAAATCAAAATGTCACATCCACGTGCATAACATGTGCCTCCACGGTCATACAGATAATCAAACATGCCTCCACGGGCGAACAAAAAGACAACAAATGCATCCATGTGCATACACGACTATATACCAACATCATATATATATATATACATCATAGTATAGTCAAAACATGAAATAAGTGCCCTCAACACCCAATTTACAAAAATACATCAGCCGTACAAAAAAGAGCTTCCCCATATGCTCATCAACATTTGGGGGCAAATACATATCATCTACTCATCATGGTCCCTGGGATCCTTTGGCGCCTCCTCCGCCAGCCCCGCTGGATCATGCCGAGCCCGAACTCTCCGCTCTGCCGGCCCCGCTAGATCATCTCGTAGACGAATCCTCCTCTCCGCCGGCCCTGCCGGATCATCCCGACCACCATCCCTGTACTCGGCCGCCAGCAACGCTGCCCTTAGCAGAATCGAGCGCCACTCATGTGGCGCATCGAAACATCGCTCGACGATTTCTTGATCTAAGTCTCTCCACCCATCCTCTGGGAATCCTGCTAGAATCATATAAAGTGTCTCTCGGACACCAGCGACAGCATCATCTCGAGGGCCAGCCCCTCGACCACGAGCCCCAAATCCTCGACTATGTGGAGGCGGTACAACTGCCAGAGGTGGAGCAACCACCATCGCTCGTCCCTTGCGAGCCACATAGTCAGCCGGTGGAACAGGACCAACATCTGCACAATGCAAATAAACCATCATATACATATCTAACTATAATCATAACCAATAAATCTAGAAACACATGATATAGTAGAGAACAAAACATACCATCTAAACCCCAGGCCTGTCCCTGGGCTCGAGGCATCTCCGGATCTCCTCGGTAATCCATACCAGCATATGGATAGTCCTCAATCAGCAGGGGGATCTTCTCCCACTGCTCGTACATCTCCTGCGAGATAACCCGCGGATACCACCACCACCGCGAGGCATCATCTGCCCCCACCGCACCATCCGCGGCTCGCTCACCAAACCATCACGAATGGGCACCCGTGGTCGCAAAGTCGGTACCCCGCTCAAAGAAAAAAGAACACAGAAAGGAGGCATAGCAGAACTCTCCCCCCTCCCGACTGACCTTGTCCAGATCTCTTCGGACACAAGCTAAAAACATCTGACCCCATGCATAATAGGTCCCCCTCAGCACAGAATCCACCATCATCGTTTGTCCCCCTGACAAACGATGTGGCGCTGCGGCACCCAACACTCGCAGAACACAAGCCCCGACAACCCGCATGTCCCACTCTCGCAGTGATCTCAGACTTGGCGCGTTGTTCTGCACAATCGCCCCAGCGACACAGAAAGTCTCCAGGAGATCCTCCATGTCAACACCGGCCGGGATCCTCGGCAGAAGATCCCCCACCTCCCTTAAGCGCGGTAACCCAGTAAGAAAATAAACATCTGTGAGGGTGATCTCCAACCTCTCACCCCCAACAACAAAGGCACCCTCTGCAGGTACCCACCAACTCACCAACTTGTTCAGTAGGGGTCCTACTGAACGCATTGGTGGAATCTGAGCGAACTTTAGCAGTCCACCCACTGCCAAAGCCTGCCGGACCCCCTGATCTGTACGAATCCGAACCATCAAATCTTCCTCCATCTCTCGCTCTCTCCATGACGTCAATGGTCTCCTCAGCATCCTGCCAAAAAACAAAGAAACTTTTAGCACCATAGAATTTTTTTTCAAAAATACCATCGCGGCTTTTCCATCAAAAGCCGCGATGATCATCGCGGCTTCCATAAAAGAACCCGCGATGAACATCGCGGGTATTGGCCAGACAGTCGCGATGAACATCGCGACTGTTTCCTCCGTACTCGCGATGAACATCGCAACTTTCAGCCTGATAGTCGCGATGAACATCGCGACTGTCAGCCTCAAACCCGCGATGTCCATCGCGGCAAAGGAGCCGAAACCCGCGATATTCCACGTTGGAAGGCCAACATGGAATTTTGCGGCCTTCGGGGGCCTGCCGCTAACCAAAAAAGACATAATTGAAAAGGCTAAGGCGAATAGAGTTACTTGAAACTCGCGGATTCGAAAACCAACGGTCAAATCTCCCAGAAATCAAGAAATAGGTCTAACTGCTCTGCCAAACTCGCACGTAACAATGACACGTCATATGGGCCCCACGCCTTATTTATAGAAATTCCACCATTTTTCAAACAACCATTCCGGTGTCATACGACGTCCGTTCCTCAAACCGTTGGTACCGTTGGAATCAGCACAGCGAGAGCTTCATGATAGTACCTTTCTTTTCCTGTTTTCACCAGGTACATTGTTTGACCACTTTTTCACGCCCTCGTTGTCTCGGTTTGCGTGCCACTCGACCGTCGTCCGTTTTTGACGAGTGTTATATCGCAGGATTTAGTTTTCAGCGCTCGTGATGATGCTTGAGATCATTTCTCGCTCTCACGCCCAGATTTTTTGGGCATTTTTTCCATGCCCCCTCATCGCCTCGGTTTGCGTGCCACATCGGCCGTCGTCCGTTTTTGACATATCTTATATCGCCGGATTCAGTTTTCTGCGCTCGTGATGATGCTTGAGATCATTTCTCGCTCTCACGCCCATATTTTTCGGGCATTTTTTCCATGCCCCCTTGTCGCCTCGGTTTGCGTGCCACATCGGTCGTCGTCCATTTTTTACGAGTCTTATATTGTCGGATCCAGTTTTCCGCGCTCGTGATGATGCTTGAGATCATTTCTCGCTCTCACCTCCAGATTTTTCGGGCATTTTTTTCCATGCCCCCTCGTCGCCTCGGTTTACGTGCCACATCGGCCGTCGTCCATTTTTGACGAGTGTTATATCGCCGGATTCAGTTTTTCGTGCTCGTGATGATGCTTGAGATCATTTCTCGCTCTCACGCCCATATTTTTTGGGCATTTTTTCCATGCCCCCTCGTCGCCTCGGTTTGCGTGCCACATCGACCGTCGTCCGTTTTTGACGAGTGTTATATCGTCGGATTCAGTTTTTCGCGCTCGTGATGATGCTTGAGATCATTTCTCGCTCTCACACCCAGATTTTTCTTGCATTTTTTCCATGCCCCCTCGTCACCTCAGTTTGCGTGCCACATCAGCCGTCGTCCGTTTTTGACAAGTGTTATATCGCCGGATTCAGTTTTTCACGCTCGTGATGATGCTTGAGATCATTTCTCGCTCTCACGCCCAGATTTTTCAGACATTTTTCCCATGCCCCCTCGTCACCTCGGTTTGCGTGCCACATTGGCCGTTGCCCCTTTTTTGACAATCTTTATGTCACCGGATTTAGTATTCCGCACACATGATGATGCTTGAGACCTTTTCTCGCTCTCATCAATCCCTTTTTGTTCGGTATAATTTTACCCCTTTTTCGGGCCGAGCAATCCCTTTTACGAAAAAGGTACTTAGGGAGTTTCTGTTAAGCTCTTTTATGACTCCTAAAACAATGAAAAGATTGCCGAGCAACCTTGCTTCCTTTCATGCTCGCTAAACGTATCTAAAAGGGCATCTACCTGGTATAAGTTTACCCCTTTTCTGGACCTTGTAGACTAATTACGAAAAAGGAATACTCTAGTCACATCGGCTAGAAGAGTTCTCCATTTTGCATCATTTTATGCTTTTTCGGGCCTTGGAGACTAACTTACGAAAAAGAACACCAATGGAGTCCACTTACCGCTTTTAGACTCTCTAAACATGAAAGCAACCACGAGCAATCACCATCCTGGGCTCGCAAAATCCACAGGACAGTACCATTTCAGAACACACTTTTACCCCTTCTTGGAGCTCATTAAAACTACGAAGAAGGACCCAATGGTGCTTCTTGGTGCCACACAGATCATGTCTACTCATATGGCATCTTCCCCATTTTGGTCACCTTTGTTCAGAGTATTCTGCAATATGTCACCCTGAGAATCCCTTGACAGCACCCATCAGCTCGTCCCCCCCCCCCAGAGCTAATACATACCTTTCAGTCCTTAAAAGCAATGATACCCACACCTACAAGTCAGTTCCCTACGCTGCCAGGTCAACCATGTCATCATGCTCTGAACAAAGGAAGTTTAAGTCTACCCACTCTATGACCCCAGTTACTTCCCATCCCCACAAGTATGTCAGTCCTACCATTAGCACTACCACACTTCAGTTCTACACCTCGCGCTCCTATCAAGGAAACATCATTGCCTTGTTAGTTGCTGGTCTCCCTCTGTCGACGAAAACCAAACTTATTCCAGAGGATAGACCTAGAGGTCCCTGTGTCTTGGACTCATCACCATTTATGATGAGTGCCTACGAATCATTTCGAAAGGAGTCATCACTACCTCTCCAAATTGTTGTTTCTCACATGCTCGACTTCAACACCTTGATCGCATCGTAGAGACTCGCACAGGGTATTGGTCCTTTCAGTTATTAGTCGAAGACCCCGGATACCACCTGACTCTTCCACATTTGAGAGTCTACTTATGGAAACAACCAGTTACATTTTTTCTATAGATATCTAGGTCACGCATGGCGACAGTATTCAGATGTACCACAGTTTTATACTCCCTTGAGTATACAGTTACATATACTTCCCAGAGATGGCTCACAGTCATTGAGTCCCTACAGATGTTGGACACCTTCACTTTCAGCAATTCATCAACCCTTATGAGACCTTATTCAGAACAGTTGTTGCTTTATTCCAGTGTATCAGTTATTGAGATCAGTCATGTTATGATCATGAGTACATCCCAAACTGATGTCCCCTCTGGACCATTATGATGTACCAGCAGATTTTTTATGTATTTTTCAGGTCCCCCTTCTTGGGACTAATTGTTATGTATATGTCTTGATACGAGCATGGGTATGCCCGCCTCGTCCATTATCAGAGATGATTCCTCATTCATATTGAGGCCATGTAATATTGTTTATTTTTGCAGCTTCCAAGGGCCGTGGATCCAGTCTCCAATCGGTCTCTTCTCCTCCCCAAACCCCAGAAAAAAGACAAAAGAACTATGATGTCTATCGGCCATACGATGAGCTCCTGCCCTCACACATCAGGGGGCAATCTGTTAACACCCAAAAAGTGCTCACTAGCTCATTTCCTTATTCACATGACCCATTTGTCCACTTTTTCACCATTTGAGCCTCTAAAGCCACCAAAAGACCTTAATACACCCCCTTTTCCACTCAAAATGGATATTTTTCCTCAAAAAACATAAAAAACCCTCAAAAAGGGTCCAGAATTCCCAAAAATATTAAAAAGGGAATAAAAATATTAAAAATATTTAAAAAAGGAAAATGAGGGAAAAGGTACCTAAACCATGTTGGTCAATACCATTGGTTTCCTCAAAACCATAATGGTATTCCCCACCACCAAAAACTATAAAAAGGTGGTAGGGGCTCCTCACTTTCAATCCATCCATCTTCCTATCCTCATGCTGTCAAAATCTCCCTTGAGCTTTTGACCATTGTAGCCATCTTGGAGAAGATACCTTTGGAGCCTGGAGCTACTCACCTTGGAAGTTGCTCAACAATCTTCACCATTTGGAGGTATCACCATTGCAAGCACTTGCTTGGCCCTTTTCTTAATACAAAGTTATTCTTTATTTTATTTTTTGTTCTTGTTTTCAAATGCACATGCTAGTTTAGTTTAGTTTTAGATTTAGATTTACAATTGTTTTTGCTTTTAAAATTGAAACTGCTATCACTTGTTGATAGGTGCCCATAGCACTAAGCTTGGTTGCAAAACCAAGCCAACAGGGGCCTTGTCCGGATGTAGGGACCAGACGGGTCTTCTATCTTCCTCCTCAGAGATCGGCTCGAGGAGGGCCTTGTTGTTTTCTCTTGAGATGAGATGTGGGATATCAAAGCTCATTTGTTCCATCTCCTCTCTGCTCACTTCTTCTTCTTCTTTGTATAACTTCTCAAAGAAATTTTTAATTTCTAGTTTAATTTCCTGTTGATCATTTGTTTTCTCTATGGTTTTGTTTGTTCAATTCCAAAATTTTGTTTTTTCTTTGGCTTTATTTGGACTGAATATGATTTTTTTTTTGTATTTTTGTCACCTCTCTGTAACCAAAGACTCCTTGAATGCATTCTCCACTCCTCCTCTTCTTTCCTGGTGAGATCATGTATCTTTCTATCTAATTCCTTTTCCTTTTTCAAGATTTCTTCTCTGATTGAGGCTTCCTCCATTTTTGTTTGTAGTTCCTCTAATTCATCTTGGGAATCCTTTAATTATGCTCTCGGATCTTTAGAGTTCTCCTTAACCCAATTTTTCAATACCTTTTTGGCACACTTCAACTTTTTCTCCCAAATCTATCCAGGGGATCCCGTAACAAATTGTCTCCAAGAGTCTTTAATTGAATCCTTCACTTTCAAACCATCTAGGATTGAACCTGAAAGGCAAAGGGACAAGTTTCCCTACAACTTTAAAGAATATAGAGATGGGCATGTGCTCTGAAGTTGCTATTGGAAAATTTTTGGATTCTGGAATAATGGGATTAGATAGAAAGGTGGAACTTACCAAAAATTTGTCGATCCTTGCGACTATGTGCCCTGGTCCATCTCTTTTGTTGTTCCATGTTAATTTCCCATGTTTTGGATTTATATCAATTAAGTTCTAGAATGATTGCATATCTTCCATTCTTTCCCTGTAAGGATCTCTTATTTTTTATCCTCCTCTTCTTTCATCGACGGAAATAGTTACATTGAAATCCCCTGCTAGGATACAAGGAAGGTTTTCCCTTCCTTGTCGTTGTGACATTAAAGAAGTCCATAAATTTTATTTTTGTCTTGATATTGTAGGACTGTAAACATTTTCCACCCATAATTTCTCATTACTGGATAAGTCCTCTAATTCAAAAAAAATCCAATGTCTGTTGACTATATAAGAATCACATCTATAGTTACCTTTATTCCACCAAGTGATGAGTGTTGGTTGTGGAGCCAGATCTTCTAGTCTCATAGATGATATTGTATTAGCCGTGTTTGTACCCCAGTTCTATATGATGTGTAGGTGGACTGTACACTCACCCCAGCGGGGGGGTGTGGGGGGGCATCGCCCCCCCACGGGGTTCTAGGGGGGCCCATCCCCCCTGGCTGGGGGGTCCGGGGGCAGCGCCCCCGAAGAAATTTTTTGGGGCTGTTTTCGCTAGCTGTTTTGCGGGCCCATGGTTTTGGGTATCCCGTGGTATTTTCCCATTGTATTTCCCTTATAAAAGAAGGACATTGTAATACGGCTAGGATTGATGTATTAGGTTTTATGCATTGTAAAGATCTTTGAGATCTGGAGAGAGACTGTAAAACAGAGAAGAGGAAGTGCAGCGGTTGTACTGCAGGTTGTATCCCTTCGACTTGCTGGACGGTAATAATAATAAGGACTGGCAAATTCAGTGTGGACGTAGCCCAAGTTGGGTGAACCACGATATATCTGTGTCTCTCTTGTAATGTGTATGTGTGATTATATTTGCATTTCTGTTTATTGTTATTGCTCTGCGATCCTGTTTTTCTAACAATGAGGCCACCAGAAGCCCCGGTTGCACTATTGAATTTCCCTTCACCATTTGTCCAAGCCTTATTCATTATCCTGATGTTGTCCTCTTCTTGCATTTTGGTCTACTGGATCAAGAAGATTGTGTTATTTTCCATTTTCCTGATTCTTCTTACTGCTTCGCTTTTCTGCTTACCCCCTAATCCTGTACAATTCCAGGAGACTACTTTCATTATTTCTTTTGTGTATGGGTTGAGACATTGTCCCTCTTTTCCTCTATTACTCCTAGTATCTGCTTCCCATTTGAGATTATCCTTATATGTTGATCTAAGCTGGTTTTCTTACCCGACGCTTTTTCTCTACCGGCTTCCTATTCCCTCAATGTTTTATTAAGATTTATTCCTTTTTTGTTTATGGTTCCGCCTCTTCATCCCTACTTTTAGAGGTGTCTTCCATGTTTTCCTTGGCCCTCGATCTGGTTACTGAGCCCCCTGAGATGAGGGGAATTTCATTTCTTGTTTCACCATATGGCTGCGTGGATATGACTGGTTCACTTGTTTCTTCTTTTTCCTTGTATTTAATTAGCATTGGAAGATCCTCTTCCTTGTTGTCTATATTTCCTTGTGATGGTCCTTGCTCTTCCTCATTATCTTCACTAGAGAGAGATTGGAACCTGTTTGAACCCATCTTCTTCTTTCCAGGAGAAAGAGGGGGGTTATTGTTAGGGTTTGGTTTGACTCCTTTTTTCCTGGATACCTCATTCCATTCCCCTCCTTGAACTTCCTCTACTTCCTGTTGCTTCTTTTTAGGGCATAACATTGCCAAGGGTCTGTATTCATGGCATACTTTACATTCGAAGGGGATTTTTTCATAGTCCACCGTTGGCAAGTGGTCTCATACTTCCATGGAAATATTTATGGCTTCCAACATCCCTTTCTCTAAATCTACTTCAATGCAAATTCTTGTGCATGAGAACATGGGGGCTCTAGGCTCCGATTTATATATGTACTTCCCTAGGGAGTTCCCTATTGCTATTAGGTCTTCATCGTTTCAGTAGTGTAAGGGTATATGCGGGAACTTAACCCATACTAGAACAGCTGATGGGATATCTTTTTTTGGGTCAAAGGAGAGGTCCCATTTGTTGATGTACATGCCTCTAGGTCCCATGAAGTAAGGCCCATTCCTGAAAATCAGGTCCCTATCTTCGTTTTTGTCAAACGGAAAGACAAAGAAACCTTTTCTACAAAATATTTGTTGAACTTCGCCCTGTATCATGTGCCTCCAGTTCTTATTCAACCATACCTCGATGGCCAGAGCGGACGACCATAGTCCTGTGAAATGGCCCACTAAGCCTTTTTCATATAGAGCTATGCTTTACACTTCGAAGTAGTGGAAGAAAGTTTTACATCTAGTATTGTTGATTTCTTAAAAAACTTAGAGTCGTTAGCGGGTGCAGATTTGGAAGAGGATGATTGAGATGCTACTACCTGACAAAAGCGCTCGTTCAGAAGGTGACTCCGTTCTTCCGGGCCAGGATCCAGTGGGGGAGGATGGTCCATGGAATCCAAATATAGGAT
This sequence comes from Larix kaempferi, assembly GCA_027924585.1. NCBI lineage: Eukaryota > Viridiplantae > Streptophyta > Pinopsida > Pinales > Pinaceae > Larix > Larix kaempferi. Next base: position 5,062,961 of record BSBM01000504.1, read on the forward strand.
TTTGAAACTCTAGGTCATTGTGGAAGCGTTTGGGTTCAATGGGGCACAACTGCACTCACACCAATACTCAAATTGACAAAAGATCGATCTGAATCAAAGTTGCAACTTTCAAAGTACATATATATCTCGAGAGACTTATAAAGTAAAATAAATCTCCCACCCACTATACCAGATAAAGATCATCATTCTGAATACAAAGTTGTGCTAGCAGGATATCCATAATCATAGACTACATATCTACTCATTTCTAAGAAACAACAAAACTTTAAGTCAAAACTGTCCAAAAAATAATGTCTTTAGTTATAGAGGAGAAAAAGAACCACTGTCGATGGATATTCCATCAACAATTTCCTCAAAATATATGTTTCCATCAAATATACCCACATCATCTTTTTATAACTTGTCAACTGTACCATTGGAAGACTCACCACAAGACATATGGGTGCTCTGTGCCTTTAATGCTACTTTCTTGACCCTCATCCCAAAGTGTGAAGGCGCTGATACACCAGGTAAATTTAGACCCGTTTCTCTTTGTAATGTGATATACAAAGTTATAACAAAAGTAATGGAAAATAGGTTGAATCTCATTCTCCCCAACCTAGTCTCTCCAGAGCAATCTGGCTTTGTGGAAGGCCTCCAGATTCTAGATGGTGTAATTTTGGTTCATAAATTCATCCACTCCCTAAAGGTCTCTAAAATTCCGGGGATGCTCCTCAAATTGTATATTTAAAAATCCTATGACAAGTTAAGCTGGCATTTTATGAGATAAATGCTCAAAGAACATGGTTTTAATCGGTACTAGATCGACTGGGTCATGAGCATGACCTCATCTACCTTTTTCTCCATCCTACTCAATGGTTCTCCTACCAAGACTTTCTATCCTACTAGATCCATTCGACATGGGGATCCTCTATCCTCGTTCCTTTTCATCATGATGGTTGAGGGTCTTAGCAGATTGGTCAAATCCATGACTGATAACGGAGAAATTAGAGGCCTCAATCTCCACCAAGGAGCTTATAAACAAGCCCATCAACAATTTGTTGATGATACAAAGCCCATGGGCCATCCCTCCATCCAAGAAGCTAGAGCCTCCAAGAAAGGCCTCAATACATTTTCGAAGGCCTCAGGTTTAGAAATAAATAGATAAAAATCACAAGTTTTCTTCTTCAATACCCCTTGTGTATCCCAAAGGAACATTCTTCGAATATTGGGATTCCAGAGGAGTTCCCTTCCGTCCAAATACCTTGGAGCCCCGTTGGATTAAGGAGTCATCAACATATTTTCTCGGGATGATTTACTGGATCGCATGAGGAAAAAGTTGACCAATTGGGTATTTTGACCTCTCAACCTCGCCAATTGACTCATCCTCCTTAAATATTTTCTCCAGGAAATTCCCATATACCTCTTCTCTATCATGGCATCTCCCAAATTTGTCTTCAAGGAAATGAGAAGCTTACAATACAAATTCTTGTGGGAAGGTAGCCTGGAGAAACCAAAGTGGGCTCTTGTCATTTGGGATAAGTTGTGTCAACCTAAAACCAAAGGGGGGCTGTGCCTCAGAGGCCTGGAAAAGAATAGTGAGGTACTGGGGGCCAAAATTTGTTGGAACCGGGTCACGCATAACTCTAAACCTTGGGAAAAATTGTGGCATGTAAAATATTATTAGGATATACCAAAGAAAGAACTCATTAGATTCAACGAGGAGGTTCAAGGATCACACATATAGAAGACTACCCTCAATAGTAGAAAAATCATACAAGACCACAGATTCTGGGAAATTAGGGATGGAAGGATGGTGAACTTTTGGGAGGATTCCTGGCAGCAAATTCCCAAACTTTCATCCCAACCTCCTTTTCAGGCTATCCAGGAAAGATGCAGGGAGCTTGGGATGTCCAAAATCAGTCACTTTTGGAGGATGGTGTTGGATGGATATGAGTATCATGAATGGCACCAACCAGAATGGTCGCACCAACGATACCCAGATGAGGAGTACAGACATATTGAGAGGGCCCTCTGAGAGAGAAGCATAAAGATTCAAAGAGGCCCAGACAAACTGCGATGGGGATATGCTACCAAAGGTAATTTTTACACCAAATAATCTTATGAGCTATGGGAAAATCAAGAGGAACAACTTGCAAAGGACATATGGAAAAATATATGGAAATCCAACCCGTAGCCAAAAGTGACCGCCTTTGTATGGATGGTGGTCTACAGGAGGATTTTAAAAGGGGAAAATATTAAGAAGAGGGGCGTCATAGGACCCTCGCAATGCCCCATGTGTTCCAGTGATGAATAAACTATGAACCATCATTTGGACTCATGCCCATTTTCCTAGGCCCTTTGGGATAGAGGCGCTAAAATCATCAAACGCTCGAATTGACAACATGATCAACCAAACCAAACGCTCAGGGAGTGGGACATAAAAGCTTTCCAAAATCCTATCATGATGTATATCTGGATCATGTTCCCAAGTTTCCTGATGTGGGAAGTATGGAAGGAACTCAATCACATAAATTTCCATGACTCCCATTCTTCCACCCAAGTTGTCTAGAATAAATTCGAGACTCATATTCAAGAGACGGTAAAGATCACCCCATGGGATGATAAATATTGGGAAATGGGTGATCTGGAGCAGAGAATAATAAATGCTATTGTTCATAACAAAAACGACTAGGGATGGATCAAAAGGAGAGTTAAGAAGCTCGATCAAAGTAGCCTGAAATCATGGCCCCCCCCGGATGGCTCATTTAAACTGAAATTCAATGGAGCCTTGAAAGGAAATCTGGGTTCAATTGGTTTCGGGGGCGTGATGAGCAAAAAAAATTGCCACATCATGCAGATCTACCATGGATATATTGGACATGATACAAATAATGATGCAGATCTCTAAGGTTTGCTCTATGGGCTGAAGCTGGCAAAGAGGAAAAACTGGGAACCACTCATTGTGGAGGGCGACTCAAAGCTTATCATACACATGGAAAAAAAGGTCCATCTTGGGCAAAAGGATTCCAAGGTGGAAAACAACTAGAGGCTTTCCCACAGGGTGGAAGACCTGTGCACCCTCCTTAGAGAGTCCCACACGTGGACCTTTTTCCACGTAAGGAGGGGTGGAAACAAAGTGGCAGACTGTTTGGAAAACGTTGGAGAAGACGCCAAACTCCAAAGAAAAGAAGGCCAACTATCGGATTTTGGATCTCATGAATGGGTTGCAAATTTCTCCCAGCTGGCACGTCAAGACATACCCCATCCAAGTGTGAGAGATGGCGACACGAATCTTAGGCCCGAGGCTCAGAAAATGATCCATGGGGCCGGTTTAAATGCCACTATGAGAATTGATGATTTCCCACCTTCCAACGATGATGACACCAATCGGATGTACTTTTGATGGTCTACACATTTAAATCCCCAAGTGGGAAATAATGGGGATAGGGTTCCAGACAGTCCTCGACCGATGAACACCGTATGAAGAAATGAGGTAAGAGGACGCCAGTCCTGACGGCTCTATACAACAGACTGGTCTGGAGGGTCATCAAATGATGGAAATAATTAAGGAAAGAGATGAATTGAAGGATATAAATAAGGGGGGGTAGTTGAGGCCCGCATGTAACCCCCCCAACCTTATCTCATTTTAGGTGCTTCTGAGATATTTCACCAGTATGTGTAGAGCTTCACCGTCCCCTTTGGTAGTCGAGTATGGCTCTAAGGGGAAGCTGATCAAAATAGGGGGGGAATAAAAATCGAAAAGGGAAGTATGAAATTCCGAAGCATGTCACCCGTGAACATAGAAAATCCACCCAAGTTGCTCATTTCTTTCGTGCAAATCCCTCAGATGATTCAAGGGGAAATTGAGCCACTGGAGAAGGGACTCTAGGCTCATGTAAATGAGCAGAATATGGAACACATTAAGACGAAGGTGGAGGAATGGGTCCTTGAACCCAGTACAATTGCGGGTCGTTTGGAATCCCATGACCGCATTGTGACCACCTATTGGGTGACGAAAGGGATACTCACGCATGTTCTGATGGATTGTGGAAACAAGGTGGTGGGAGAAATGGAGCCAGTGCAAGCCATGGAAAGATCACCACCGTGATTGCAAGCTAATGCATAGGAATATTGATTTGATGACAATGAAAATGAGAATTCTGCTTCATCCCCCACCTAGCTTGGGCCCCTCGGTCTCTGGTGGAAGAATTCAGGAGCAACAGTTGAGTGTTGGAGAAAAAAGGGTCATTAGAACAGCTATGGATACTCCTGGTTCCAGTTTTGCACATCAGCCATGCACATCTTTGTGTCTTCATACGGTTCAACCAAGGGAGCAAAGCTAAGCATATGTGGTTTTTGTTGTCCTCTGTGTTTTCAATTCGCAGTTTATACCTTTTTGTCTTGTTATCTTTTCTGTATCTAGTTGGCTAGTAAGTGTTGTAATCGGTTATGGGGGTGTATGAGAGGTCTAGATTTAGTTCCGATAAGAGTCTGGAATGAAGTACCTTTTTGTAATAGAAGTTAGAGATCAGGTTATGAACAATAGAGGGTATTTTGGAAGGGATAGCCCCATGTCGAGCTGCCTTCTCACTGGCAGGAACTTCTGACAGCCATGTAACTCTTTTGATGATAATATAATGTTTTACTTACAAAACAAAAACTTGTCAACTGTACTATTAAAATCTCTATATATGTGTATGAAGGACAAGAAATCAAAGGACTACTTCAAATCCAATATCCTGCTTTGCCAAGATAATAAGTGAAGTGCATAAATTTAAATTGTATGCATAGGTGCATCTTATAATACATGCACCGGTGCATTTTAAAAATACATGGAACGATGCATACAATTTAAATTACACGCATCGATGCTTTTCATTTAAATAAAATCTTGTGCATATTTTATATTATAAAGCATTGTTTCTTTGTTAAACCACAATGGTGCATATGGTTCACAAACATGCATTGATGCTTATATTACCCTTTTGCACCATTGTGTCCTATAAATTTAAAGGTTACTATAATTACCATTGGATTTCCATTTTATGTGGACTTTGGTGCACTTGGTATACACAATAGCAATGGTGTGAATGTTATATATAAAATACTAGAGATGATTCTTACTTGAGTACCATGATACCTATGAGTTGATGACAAGGAGACACACCGGTGTGGTTTATCCAATGAAAAGAACAAGTGTGTAATCTCTCAATTTAAAAAGAACCACAACATTAGTGATTTGTGTATGTCCCACACTATTTAATGATTTCAAAAAAATACAACACACCAATATATATATATATTTTTTAAATAATTGTGTTTTTTTAAATTTCAATTAATCATAAAAAATCAAATAAATTTATAAAGATATTGATATTTTAATTTTAATTCTTATGTTTGGATATAATTGTTGTATTAATGTTTTATACCACTAGATTACACATATGTCCATTGTAATATTTAATCATAATATATAACATCCATATATTTAATCAACAATTTAACATTTTACAACATTGGACATTCCAATAGAATAAGAGACCAATTTTATTATATATGAATAAGAGACCCTTTGTCATATAAAATGGGGCAACTTAAAGTTCCACAATAATCAAAATGTCAATATGTAATTATTACACATATTGGTAACCCGTGGTCATCCAATTGGGACAATCTCTCCAATACACTAAACATAATGTCTGATTTTCACAAACAAACATTTCAAAACATTCAACTTGCAAGAAAATTCAATTATATTGATGATCATTCTTCACTCAAACTGGTTTCATTGCTTGATTTGTTTGCATGCCTCATTTCTTCATCACTTGGGTTACTTGACCAAATGTTTTGTTGATTTGCTTGATTTTGTTCCACCTCTTCATTTTTCATCTACAAACATAGAAAAAAAGTGTAATGAGTATATCTATATTTATAATATTATAATATACATGATTGTGTAAATTGAAAAGTGTACAATATAAATAAGTGATTCATAAACAATACACATTCTTTCAAAGTCATTCCTCGTGTCGTCTCTTAACAACTCTTATGTTATCTCTACTCCATACTTTATTTCTTGCAATTTTTATATATCTTTACAAAGCATTGATATAATTAATATAAAGGTGTATTGTTGTTCCATTAATTCTAAATTGAGGGAAGTAAAACAACATAATTACTTACAAATTTCTCAACTATCTTTTGGTATTGCAAAATATATTCATAACCCATACTTAACCCAATGTCAATCAATTATTTGGATGATTGTTCTTTGTATGTTAGCACCTATTATAAGACATCCAAAGACAAGTGTACATTAATTAAAATATAAAGCTCGCAACAAATATGAAATCTTAAGTAAGTCGAGCACAAGTTATACTCACAAACTTTGCGATCAAGCCTTTTCTTCCTTGTCATGTCTTTTTTTTTTAAAGATTTTTTTAATATTCCATTAGAAAATATATATTGTGTTGATTTGTATCTTTCGGCTTGTCCAAAACAACTTTTCTAAAAAACGAAAATTTTTTTTTCTATGAAAACAACTTTCTTCTATGGCCTCTCCAAAAAGTTCTTCTTTTCTAATGACTTTGGCTTTGCCAATTGTCTGTTACCTAAGCAAAAAAAATAAAGTAACCTATGAAAACACACAAGACATGAAAACTCTTCTCCACAATAAAAGCTGAAATCTAAACCATCATATAAGAGACCAAACTATAGACTCAGATGGTTCCATATTAGTTGAAAGGTTGGTTAACCTCTGTGAAATCGAGATGGTTTCATCTATCATAGTTTCTTCCATAAGCAAACCTGGTCTTAAAGATAACACTTGTTTAGAGAGAGTGTATTCTTTCAAATTCAATTCTCTATGGATGTGAGTGAAGGAAATCCATTCAAAATCCTTGATCATAGACCTAAGCAAGTCCAACAAGCCAGAAAGACTGAGAAAATTGACATTGGATTTATGCTTTGGTCTAATCAATTACCAAATTGGAATCGCACAAGACTTGTAGATGCTTAATTAATTTTGATTTTGCAGCATGCAATAACATCCAAAGAGCAACAAATTCAACCTTGTTGTTGGAGGAACTTTCAACTGCATATTTTAGATTAATAGAATATTTTTGCTGTTAGTTTTTTCAAAAATTTCAATATGATCTAGGATATTAACTGAGATAATAACATGTACAACATATCTACATGATATCTACAACATATCAATCATGGACACAATAATGCAAGCACACAACAGACATAGAGTTTCACCGGGGAAAACCAAGAAGGTGAAAAACCCCGCAACTTCCTCAGAGATAGATAGAGTAATGATACAACCAAAGTACAACCAAAGTACAAGAGATAGTCTTATCCTAGCAGATGATCCTCCTCCTAACAAGTGTGCCACTTTCTGAGAGAGATATAAGTGAGTAATGAGTGATCAAATAGAGATCTCCCGATCTCTATTTATACTTGTCCTGTCCTGCCCAATAAACTAATGGGGCCGACTTGTCTAGCTTAGCCTAATAACCCATGGTTAACTTAATCCGGGCCGACCCCAAACTTGGTAGTCTAATAACCCATTTAACCACATGACTCATACAGGGCCGACCCCATCAAGGTGGTCTAATAACCCATCAAGTATACGTTACGACACTTACAATATAAATGACGACACTTCCGTATAGAGGAATAATAACATCTGATCTATAGGAATACAAACACTTCCGTATAGAGGAATAATAACATCTCTATAGGAATACAATACACATGGGTAAAATACATTCCAAAGTTACATATACATCAACACTCCCTCTTAACTAGGAAGGTATTTCTCGACACAGATCTGCTAGCACAAGTCTTCTTCTCTGGATCATCATCAGCGAATCATCGTCCTCGAATCATCGTCATCGTCATCGTCATAGTCACTGCTGCTGCTATCTCAATCGATCTCTGAATCTACTCGTCATAGGAAGTTCTACAGAGCCATTCCTTTTTCATACTAGATGTAGGTCCACCACTTGCAGGTCTTCATCATCATTGGCCATACTGTGGAATCCTCAGGACTTATTACGTGCGTCAACAAAACCTAGCAAGAGCATCCCAGGACTGATTACAAGCACACTGCTCAACCTATTGGATCTCCCAGGGAGCTATTACATGTGACCAAGCAAAACCTAGCAAGAGCATCTCAGGACTGATTACGTGCCCAACACAACCTGCAAGATCTCCCAGGGAGACATTATATGCTACCAAGTAAAACCTAGCAAGAGCATTTCAGGACTGATTACGTGCCCAACACAACCTGCAAGATCTCCCAGGGAGACATTATATGCTACCAAGCAAAACCTAGCAAGAGCATCTCAGGACTAATTACGTGTCCAACACAACCTGCAAGATCCCCCAGGGAGAAATTATATGCCATGGAAAAAACCTAGCAAGAGCATTTTCTAGATCTCCCAGGGAGCTATTATATGCCAGCAGAAAAACCTAGCAAGAGCATATGCAAATCTCCCAGGGCACTATTATATGTCCCTCCAAGCAAAACCTCAAAAGAGCATTTCCCAGATCTCCCAGGGAGATATTATATGCCAGTGAAAAAACCTAGCAAGAGCATCTGCAAATCTCCCAGGGTGCTATTATATGCTTATATGCACAACCTGTCCACGACCACAGAGTATCAACCTAATACTCATCATACATCATCTTGATGTCCATGATCATCCTGATCATCATCTCTGCATCGTCCTGATGCAATTCATCCAGAGCATCGTCCTGATACTCATCACACATGATCATCCTGATCATACGATGTATCCACTTGATACATATCATGCATCCACTTGATGCATATCACATACATGATCCACTTGATCATACAATGTATCCACCTGATACATATCATGCATCCACCTAATGCATATCACATACATGATCCACCTGATCATACAATGTATCCACCTAATACATATCATGCATCTACCTGATGCATATCATATACATGATCCAATTGATCATATCCAACATCCAACATGATGCATAAACATATACATGATCCAACTGATCATATCCAAAGCAGTAACTAGAGCATCGTCCTGATGCTCATCACACAACACTTACATCCATAGCCATGGGAGGATCCTCCTACCACCATGCTTGGAATGGATTCTGCAAATGTGTCCATCACTTCTTCCTTGAAGTGTCATCAATCTGAAGAACACCCAGCCTCCCTTTGAAGTACTCAAACTTCACTCTGGCTAGTGGTTTCGTCAACACATCTGCAACCTGCTCATCCGTCGCAACAAACAGGAGCTTCACTACTCCTCTCTGCACCATATCCCTGATATAGTGATATTTGATCTCTATGTGCTTCGACCTGTCATGGAACACCGGGTTCTCAGATAGCTTCACACAACTCTGGCTGTCACAAAATATACCAGTAGCATCCAACGGTAGATCAAATAGCTCAGACAGTAGCTTCCTTAGCCATACTGCCTCACAACTAGCTGAACAAGCTGCAACATACTCTGCTTCGGCTGTACTCAGTGTTGTGCAGGACTGCTTCCTTCTAAACCAAGGGATCACACCTGATCCCATACTAAAGCAGCACCCGAAAGTGCTCTTCCTATCTGCAGAAATTCCTGCCCAATCTGAATCAACATAACCCTCCAGGTTAAACTTTTGATTCACATCATACTTGATCCCATAATCAACCGTACCCTTCAAGTACCTCAGAATATGCTTTACAGCAACTAGGTGAACACTCCTCAGATCCGTCAGGAACTGGCTCAATGTGTTCACCGCAAAGCAAATATTTGGTCTCGTGTTTTTCAGGTACATCAAGGACCCAATCATCTGACGATACATAGTGACATCAACCGGATTAGATGAAGCATCACACAAAAGATTCAGGTTCGATGCCATAGGTGTGGCCATGGCCTTGCAGTCCATGATCCCAAACCTCTTCAGGATCTCTACTGCATACTTCCCTTGTCCAAGGAAGATTCCATCTGCACTCTGCCACACCCTCCATACCTAGAAAGTAGTGCATCATCCCCAAGTCCTTCATCTCGAACTCGGAAGCAAGCTTCCTCTTGGTATCAACAATCAAACTATCATCACCTGTAACAAACAGGTCATCCACATACAAGAGTAGTATCACATGATTTCCTTCCTCAACCTTGTAGTAAAGGTTGGAGTCTGCTTTACTCTTGGTAAAGCCCAAACTGGATAGAAAGTTGTCTATCCTACCATACCAAGTCCTAGGAGCTTGCTTCAAGCCATACAGGGCTTTCTTCAACTTGCACACATATGAAACCCTGTCATATGTCTCAAAACCGAGTGGCTGCTCCACATACACTTCCTCTTCGACTACACCATTCAAGAAAGCTGTCTTGAAATCCATCTGGTGTATCTTCCACTTCATCACTACATCCAGATCAAGTACTGATCTGATGGAAGTGTACCTGGATATAGGTGCAAAAGTCTCTTCATAGTCTATTCTCTCTTTCTGGGAGAAGCCACGAGCTACAAATCTCACTTTGTATTTTTCTATGCTACCATTTGCAGCATGCTTGATCTTATAGATCTACTTGGAAGTCACAACAGACTTCCCTTCAGGTCTTGGGACTGCATCCCAAACATCATTCTTCATGATCGACTGGTAGTCCTCGATCATGGCATACTTCCCGAATCCTGGGAACTTCAATATCTTCAATAGATAACTTTGTTGCTGGAACAAATGTTGTAGTCCTTCTTTTGTAGGTGATGGTATACAATCTTTCCTACAAGACAAGTTAAATTGCATGATTAGAAACATCTCATAGTTTCATAACAAAATCTTACACATAAGAATATATGTCATACAGTCATGCAATAACTATGAAAGTATGAGATGTTTCTAATATTTATAATTGTCCTGTCCTACCCAATAAACTAATGGGGCTGACTTGTCTAGCTTAGCCTAATAACCCATGGTTAACTTAATCCGGGCCGACCCCACACTTGGTAGTCTAATAACCCATTTACCCACATGACTCATATAGGGCCGACCCCATCAAGGTGGTCTAATAACGCATCAAGTATAAGTTACGACACTTACAATATAAATGACGACACTTCTGTATAGAGGAATAATAACATCTCTATAGGAATACAAACACTTCCGTATAGAGGAATAATAACATCTCTATAGGAATACAATACACATGGGTAAAATACATTCCGAAGTTACATATACATCAACATTTGCTTCAAAAAAAGGTTCGCCCCTGTTCCTCCTATTGTTGGATGCCATTGGATGGCCTCGTCAAAATAGCCATATGGTTTTTCTAAATCAATTTTCTACATATGGATCTCTCAGAGCTTATTTAATTTTTTCGAGACTCTGAGCTTTACCATCTATTTACGAATCATAAAGGAAACCAATTTTGGTGGCACCATAATGTCTTCGAAATAACATAATTATGAAAACACCAAATCCCGTCAATGAAAACACTTTGCTATGGGAAAATACTCACCTAATATATAGGGTGAAAACTATCAATATATCAATGAGAAGACCTACTTATACTATCCTACTTATTCAATCAAAATGAATTAGATGAGAAATGGTAAATGCACTTACTCATGTCCTATGCTTGAAATCCTTTCAAGTATATGGATCCGAACACCGTCCGTCAATCAACCTTGAAGCTCTCATACACTTCCACACAAGCAACATAATACATAAATTCAATACATTTGGATACTAGAAAGTGATAACAAAAACAATACTCAATTCAATGGATGGAACAAGTAAATTGACTAGCAAGAGCTAATATCAATTAAACCTCAAAACATGATGCAAGAATGAACTAGATCATCAACAAGATTTTTTTTTTTGGGGGGGGAAGTAGAGTGATATTGTATTAATCAAGAGAGAACTAAAACAACAAGTTATACCTGAATCTTCAGCTAGGTGTCTCCGTCACCAATCTGTATTCTCCTTTCCCAAGCCACTGCAAGATATTCTTCCATGAAATTCTTCAAACTAGGAATAAAAGGGATCAAGAAGACTAATCCCCACTCACTCTAGAAAGAAGGGAGCACTCATCATATATGGGAATAGAGGGGAAATTGAATATAAAAACCCTGAGGCAAAAAATCCTAATCTGATTCCTCTAGCATGCACTTACTTTCTTGGAAAATGGTCCCCATCCTTCAATTTGAAACTCATTTTTTAGTTTGAGATGGATAGTTTGGGTGGTTTGTTTTGGTGTAACTGAGACCAAACTGAACTCTAATTGTCTAAACCACACATGGAAATTCATTTTATTTTTATTTTTTGAATTTCAATATGTGTATGCATGTTTCTAAAGGGTAACACGCACATACACATGTTGCTAATTGGGAACTCATGTACATATATGCCAAAATTGTGTTTTTTGAAGGATTTTGCTTACAATTTGATATATGAGGGGGATGTAGGAGGCTTTTCGATGTCACTTAGTAAATTAATGCTATAGAAGATTCCCATTAATGTAAGAGGTTAGAGGAGAATTAGATGGACTAAATGCATTATAAATCAACTGGGGTATTAGTTAGTGGGCCCAAATAGGATTCACCAAAATTAGATCTGGAAGACAACTTGCAACTAAAAACCAAGGATCACAACACTCCCTTCTTGAGGCGGGCATACCCATGATTAGGTGAAGAATAAAATGGCTGCCAAATCAAATACACTATGGATCCATTACATATAAAAGATGTAAAATCATGGCCACGACAAGAGTACAATGTTGATCCATATAGTATATATAGAATGAGGGGTCATGGACACCAAAATGATACACAATGGATCCATATCAATAGTATATCATAACCACGAACATATACATAGTGTATCTATGTATCATAATATATTGAGAGAACATGTAGTGTCCATTTTTATAAAATTGGAAAAATTGGGAAAAATTGCAAATTTTGGCCAATTCGACCCTTAGACTAGTGATGACTCAAATGCTTCCAAATGGCTCCAAATGATTCCGAATGGGGTATGAATGTGTTTGAAAGGTATTAAGACATAAAAATGAAGCTTTTGGATGCTTGGACACTCTCAAAATACTTTTGCAACATTCATTTACAATTAGGAGAAATTAGGGAATTTTACTAGTAATTTCGAGGTTCAAACCCCCAAGGGTATAGGACACTAATGGATTCCGAAATGAAACAATACCCTCACAAATTTCAGAAAAAAGACATGGAATAGTTACAGGACTTAAATGGGATCCCAAATTCATCATTAATCAATTCCTAAAGGCTGCCACAACTCCCATAAATCAGAGGTTTGTAGACATGCTTTCACATAGGGGGAAATGATAGAAAAACTCCACAACTTGCTATGAATTTTAAGATAATTGTTCCAATGACTTGTATAATGTTTATGAAACTTATTAATTACATTAATGGCTCTCCATAAAGCAATAAAATCACATATATTTACTGAAACAAATAGAAACTAAGCAACTTCAAGTTCTCACAACAAGATAGAGGGGAATATGGCACCATGCATACATAGTTTGACATTTTTACATAGTTTCACTTGGAGTTTCTACCTGAGGTTATTTTTAGAATAAAATACATATTAAATACATCATATTAAAAATAAATGGGGCCCCATTATCTCCCCCAAAGAGATCAGCATCTCACCTAGTGCGCCATTCCTCCAAGAGCAGAAATATGAAGAGAAATGTGAGAGAGTTGTGGAAGCAAGTTGAATGAGAGAAGATCACGAGCAGCCCTGTAGATTCAACCTGAAAAAAATGAATCCATTACAGCTCCAAATTAAATTTCAGAATGGCCTCTCCAATTTCCAATTAGGATAGGAATCTTTCACCCTCAAAATTGGTACTAAGGCAAGTAGAGTAAACACTCCACTAACATGGAAAAGCTATGCTCTCCAATTTGCAAAATGAGAAATGATCAAAATCCCATATCCTTTTCTGTTCTTGTCTTTTATAAACTTACCAAGCCATACATGGTTCAAATTCCTTCCAAAATCTTCATGCCAACTCGAGTTGGGAAGAGATTCCAATGTGTGCCACTTGTCCAACAATTCGTAGTCTCCATCTTCCACCAATTCGAATGGGGAATATTCTTGGTTGCCTTAAATCCCTTGAGCGCCTTATTGGAGGCTATTTTTATCGTTGACTTGTCATATAGGTTAGATTTCATCAATAAGGTTTGATTCTTGTCATAAGTGTCATAGAATCTTCATCATTGTTGTCATAGAATATAGGGAATCTAGCCCAAGTGTCTCAATATCTGCAAGATGCCTCTTCCTCTTCCATGGGAGTTACTCTTCCACTCCAATTCTACCTTCATTGAGTCATGCCAAGTATAATTAACTTTGTTATACCTCAAAGTTACACTTCGATGCCTGGTGTCGCATCTTTGTAACATGTGACCTAGTGACATTTCTCCCTAATAATCGTCACACATTATTGGTTCCCTCCTTGGTCTCATATGGACACCTAGGAACAAAATCCATTTGTTGGGTAGCGAAAATTAGGGTTTTTTCATTTTGCACTTTCCCTGGGGCACGGAAATCGAGATGATTTTCGCGTTATGCTCAGACCTAGGGGCGCAAAAATTCCTTTTTATCCTTTTGCCATGGATCATGGATCTCATCCTTCGAGAGATTTTCTTGGGATTATCAATCCTGATTCGATCCCAACCCCCTCTCCCTGTTTAGTTTGGTTGATCCACTAAACACTCATTAGATCCACCTTACTCTCCTTATGGTTAGCCCTTCCAAGCACTATAAAGGAGAGACCTTCCATGAGCCAAGGGGGGACTACTTGAGGCATCCAACCTATGATATTGAGACTTTTGCAGAGATAGATAGAGGAGGAACTTGGAGCTAAAAGTTGGCTTGGACATTAAGCAACCATTGTAAGCATTCTTAAGTTTCCAATAAAGATAACTTGTCTTGTTTCCCAATTTGTGTATGTTGATTATGATTCAATTACATGACTTGTATCTAGCTAGATTTAGATTCTAACTTGTAATTCAAGGTACTTGGAGAATCATATATGCTTGTATCTTGTCTAATATTAACAGGTTCATCATGAGGATTTCGAGATTCGGACTACAAGCAGGACGAACATCAGAGTGAAAGGTTAGTCATTTTCTCTCATGTTCTCCAATACTAAAATCTTGAAATGCTTGTTTGATCTCAGATTCAAGGTAGAATTTGTTTTACTTTTGTCTTAGATTAGAGTCAGTCTATCCTGCTTTAACCTAGGAGGGCTTCTTTCTATCCATAGGAAGAAATCTCTACAACAAAAACTGGCGACTCCGTTGGTTTGAACCCCTTTGTTTTGCGTTTTTTACTTTCATCCATTTTTTATTGTGAATTTGCTCTCCTTTCAAACCAGTTGTGAAAGTTGGTATTTTAGACCCTCATTCACTCCCCCCCTCTCTGCATCATACCTCTGTCAGTGAACAGTTAGTCCTCTGGGTTGGAAAACCCTTGAAAAGTCAAAATATTTTCTTAAAACTCCCACCTTCATCCTCCTTCTGAGCATTTTCGTGCCTTTTCCACTGCTTACAGAGCGAAAATTACCCAATTTTCGCTACTTAGCCACTTTCCCAGTTATCGCGCCTAGGCTGCTTGTAGACATGCGAAAAACTCTGTAAAAAGGGATTTTTTTTAGTTTGCTTGGTTACTTTCATTTAAGTTTTTGGTTTCTCTGTTTCTGATTGTTGTTCTGATATTTATTAGAGACCTGTAACCTTCCCAGCTGCAGTACATCACTTGCATTTCATTTCTATTTGAAGTTTTTTCAGTCTTTGCTTGGTCTCAAAAACTCTTTGGTAGACACATTGGATATTTTGAGTTTTAGGTCACTATTATAGCCATACCTACTTACTCATTACCTTTTACATCTTGTCTGCACATTTCTTTTGTCACCTTTTAGAAAAGTTGCAAGTATCTTTTGGTTTGTTTTGTTTATTTTTCGAGCTTGGATTTTTGAGTTTTGTGGCATTGTACCCAGTTTGATCACCTCCTTACCATTTTTTGCAATTGGTCCTTTCAAGATAGTCAAGTTTATTTGTTGTTTGTCAAATTCCTTGATTGTATTATTGCAGAGACTATATTTTTCTTATAGAAGTAGCTTTCCATTCTCGTTATCAAAAATCAATATTGGAAGACTTTTTGGAACATTCCCTTTTTTGTTGAAAAGATCAAGTTCGTAATCTTGCATTTAGGAAGTGAATCGGTTTTCATTGCTTGTCACATAATTTTACTCATTAGAAGTAGCATCTGTTGTATATCAGTTGCATCTTGAAAGTAGTTACATTAGTTTGGCATATTAAAAAAGAAAACAAATTTTTTGGAGTGGTTTTTTCATTTCCTTGAAAAATTTCGTGCTTACATTTGATCGAAGAACTCTCTCCTTACCTTAGCTAGCATTCATTGAAAAGGAAGGCTTGTTTTCATTCATATTCATTTGCATGGTTTGAGTCGTCATAACACCATCAATTTTCAATTCCATTACACGACTGAGTAAGGCAACCTATAAATTCAATCTCCCTAACTCAACCAACATTAACCTCACTTGAGGAAATAAAAAAAATTGGTAATTAGGTAGGACAACGGGGAAAAGCATCCAAATAATTTCCCTTTGTCATTTTCATATGAGACATAGGTGATGTCCTCTAGGGTGCTAAAATCCTCTTGTACTTGTTGACACAGTCATCGACTAGTTTGTGGAGGTGCCTCCCATTTTTTCAGGGGTTAAGCCACGAGGATTGATTCCGGATGGACTTTGTGGAATGCTGCACTCCACTTAGTGCCTAAGGCTATCGATCCATTGTCTTCCTTGTACTCTACCGTATTGGTGATATAGGGGCTCAAAGACAGAAGTGTCGAATAACCTTCTCTGATGTTTCATGAACGAGGTAGCCTAGTGACTTTTCTTCTAGGGCTCTTTTACCCAGGATCCCTTTTGGTAGAGGGATATCCTTCCACTTTGGTCTCTCATTTCGTATTGTTCAACTTGGATTTCATCACCTTGCGAAGGATACGATTTGTTGAGGTCTCCAGCTCTTAGTTAGGAAGTTTGCTTGCTATTTCATCTTCTTAGAGGGTCTTTTTCCTTTTTAGTGCTACTTGTTGGCATTCTGACCACCTTTGTTTGGTCCCAGTATAGTTTTTTGAGCTTGTTTTTTTGGCCTGCAAGCCTTGTCTTTTCCTAGCTCCCCTTTTGCACACTCGGCAACTTTAGGTTTTTTGAGTTCTTTTTCATGAGGCTATCTTCGAAACTTGTAATCCCATCATCATGGTTGATCAAAGGAGATCACAGAGATAACAGGGGAGAAGACCTGACCCACCACCACAAACTTCTGGTCCGCCTACATCACGTATTCCTGCCCCTGTCGACCGCGGAGCTGGTCGGGGGATCATTCCACCACCTATCAGTACTACATCTCCAATTGCTTCTATACCCATAGACCATGGCACCATCTCAGAACCTCTTACAGACACTGAAACTAGTATTCCACCTGAGATTCATGCTATACCACAACCCACTGTCATTCCAGAAATTCCTACCACAGTGGACACTACATTAGCTATTGAAGTCAGTACTTCACATGATGTTACACCGGAGGACCTCATCCTCCCAGAGACTAGCACTATACCACAATTGACCACATTTCACGATGTCCCTGAAGGGTACATTGAAACTATTGAAGGATTTGACGAAGACACAACAGACCTTATTGCAGTCCCTGGCGGGTACGTTGAAATCATTGAAGAAACTCAACTTCATTTATCTGATTCTAATTTTGAATATCCTACTGCACAGGTGGAACCTCCACCTGTTACCACTACATCATCAGGTATCCATACTTATGAAACGAGCTCTTCTAGTAACGTACCGTTCAGTTTGTGCTTCCCTAATCTCCCTTCAGGGTCTGAGATCATGGCATCAATCCAATCTAGTATGGTTAGTCTAGCTAACTCTCCCCTAGCATCCTAACATTTTAGACGTGATACAAATCAAATGCTTACATCGGCTTATCAATATCCCCCTACGTACACCTCTCAAAGGACAAATCCTCCTGGTCATTGAGCTCCCCTGCCTCCATCTAGCAGGGAATATCACGAATCATACGTGGATCGGCCCAGACCCTCAGGCTGGACTATACCAGAACTCCTTCCGGACTTCGATGGGACAACTCACATCTTTGATCCCGCTTCCACTTTATGGGATACAAATCCGGGCCAAGCCCTCGATGATCTTTACATCGTTCTAATGGACATGATGCCTGACAGTCCTTCATTATTCTCCCCACACTTATTGTCACACAACATGTTCGACTTAAATTCAAAGGATGAACCCCGTATGACGGATAACCCAATTTTTTCACCGTCACCATACGGAACCGTAGAAGATCTCCTTCACAAGTCGACACCTTTGGTGCAGTTGGCCAATATGCACTACCTCACCCTTCTAGTGTCAGTATTGGAATAACATCTATCCATACTATCGGATCACCTATTTTGATCGGAGGTTCACCTTCGGCCACCATATATACCATTTCAGGAGGACAACCGTCTATTAGAACCATTGGTCCCAGTAACCAACCTCCTCCGGCCAGACCATAGATCCCATCCGTCGGAGGACAACCATCTATTGGAACCATTGGTCCTAGTAACTAACCTCCTCCGACCGGACCATCAATCCCATCCGTTGGAGGACAACTGCTTGGTGCCATCCCAAGCGGGGCTACTCAACAAACACCTCCATTCCTTTCATCGGCTCAGTAGGGCCCACATACCACATCTTTTGGAGGTATACCATTGTTAATGCCCCAACCGGAACCATTCAACAAATCCCTCCATCAGCATCATATGCTCACTGGGGAACATATAATCCACTTGGAAGTGGACAACCTTACGTTAGTATCCCAACCGAAACTAATTTTCAAAATCCCTCGTCAGGTACAATTCCTTCTTGGGGACCTCAAATCCCACAGAGTGGGGGGTACTCTTTATTCATAAAATGGAATCAAGGTGGGGGGGAACCTAAACAACATCAACCTTTCATTCCCCTAACTTGAATGCCAAAATTCCTTATCCCACCGCCACAAATACTCCATGGAACCCACTTCTTTAGCCTCCACGTCTTCATCAGGGTGGAACCAACATTCCATGGACTCCATTCTTTCAGGCACCCCCTAACATAGGTATGGGAATTAATCCACCACCTAATCAAGGAGTTGGAGACATTCCTGGGACACAACAATCCCAGGGAACTATACCCAATAAAGGAATTGGAAACATTCCCGGGACACAACAATCCCAGGGGACTATACCCATTATACCCACCCAGTAAAACATTCAACAACCGATCACTACTGTGATTATGAATTAGACAGTAAATCCTATGATTATGAATACATCACCGGTTAACTAGATGGTCTACTATCCTCAGAATTTTCAGCAGTATCATGTAGGAAACATGTATGGGTACAATATGCAGCAATATGTTGTGCAAGGTCCCACGGCAATCCCTACACCCTACAATTATTACTCATACCCGCAGCCTAATAGACAACTTCCATTCTTTCCTACTCTAGAATTTCCCGATTTGTCTAGACTCATTAACGATCCAATATGGCATGAACCACACTGGCCACCCATCTTGACCAAAATACCATCGGACATTTCAAAGTTTGATGCCAAGCCCGGGGAAGACCCCAAGAACCACGTTATGAATTTCCATCTCTGGTGTTCATCAAACTCATTGATGGATGAATCAATTCGGTTATGGGTCTTCCAGTGCACGTTTACCGGCACATCAACAAAATGGTATATCAAACTGCCACAGTACTCCTTTCAAGATTTCAATACCCTAGCGATGCAGTTTTTGACACATTTCCAGCTCCCCATCCGATACGAGACTAGAACATACCTACTGACTTCGCTGCGTCAAACCACTTCCACGCATATATCTGTTACACCTAAAATATACCCATCATAATGATTTAGTGTATACATCCCTGAAGTCATCTGGACCAAGTATTCATTTGAGAGGATTTGTACTCAATTGGTACAACCTTTTGAGAGGTCATCGCAGTTTGCACACTAACAACATGCGACGTCGCAGGTTGCTCCATAGCAGGGTGCGACGAGGTCTGTTAATGGGAAAAAATAGCCATTTCGAGATCTTTCTCAAAGCTTTCCCATCTGGGGGCTTATCCTTGATCTCTTGGAGAGCTGGTACTCGACCCCTAACTCACTGGGAAGATCCCCTATCTCTCTCCTACCATCTCTCAACCTATCCTATCCATAATCTCATCCACTTAGTCCTATATATACGAGGCTCACTCCCATACCAAAGGGAGGAAGACTATGGTATCTACATGCTGGTGAAATCTCTCTTAGAACACCTTCACTCACCTCTTGGATAATTCATGCTTCCTTGGAAGGGCTTGGAAATTGGCTTGTGTGGAGAAGGGCTGCTACATTAAGTCATTGGTTGTAGTTCTATATATCTATCATTTATTCCTCTATTTGCAGTAATACAAATGCTTTCCACCAATATCGCTCTTATATGTGATGATGTTGTGTTGTTTACCTGCTTAACTGTTTACATAGATCTCTTATTGTATATATTCTCTTTACTCGTTTCTCTTTTCTGTGTCTTGACAGGTCTTGCAGCTTGGATCTGACGACTGTGGGACGTGGAGCTATATTCAGGAGAAAGGATAGCGAATCAAAGAGGTAAGACATCTAGCACTTGATCCTTAAGTAGATTTAGGAAACGTATTTGTAGTCTGTTCTATTTGTTCTAGACTCGCATTGAGCTAGGGAGATCTGGCTCGCCTCCGGTCGAGTGGATTGTCCGGTAACAAATATGGCGACCATACTGGGGAGTATTCTTGTTTAGTGATCGTTAATCTGAGTCGTTTTCAGTTGATTACTTGTCACAAGTCTTTTTGTCATTTCTTTTTCCATTTTCCTTCTCAGGATTGATTCCATTGTCAGATCTTCACGTTGAAGATCCTGATCTTCTTCCTTTGAGTTTATACTACTTAGTTTCAAACCTATTGGTGGTTCATTATTAGGAGATCTAATTCATTTTTGAATCTAGAACTCACCTGTCGCACCTGAGAAGTGAAAACAGAGCGACGGCTGTGTTTTTTTGGGTCTTTTTTCTTTGACTGTTGCTTGCTTGTCGCGTCCTGTGCATTAGTAGACTGCGACATCGTCGCATCTCTCGTGTAGGTAAACTGCGACGTCGCATTGTATGCAAAGACAGAGTGCATCGATCTGTCGAGACTTAGTATACAGGCATCCATCTTCTTGTTTTACAGTCTGAGCCTTGTTTTGATGTATGGATTCCCTCTGTGCTGCAACATCCAGCCAGAGATCCCATTTTGATTTGTGTATTGAGAGTTTGGTTTCATTTGGATTGACTTTGGGTTCCGCTTTGGACAAGTTTGAAATCGGTAGTGGCGCATACTTTTGTCTCCCCCACCTTCATCCATTCACTCTTGCATTCCCTTCCTTCCATCTCTGATCTGATCATTACATTGGATCACCTTCCAGACCTCATCTATTTTTTTTTGAGCTTTGTTTGCTTAGTTTGCTTGCTGCTGCTTGATTTTGAGTTAAGAGTATCTTTCTGCTTGGTTGAGTGCTTGTCTTTTCTTGAGTTTTCTGAGTGTATGAATGCTGCGAGTAGCATTTTCTTTTCAGTCATTTAGATCTGAAAGCAAAGTTGTCTTCAAGTTTATTGCTTTGATACATCCATTGAAAGATTAAAAGTGATTCTCTCCCATTGTTTCTCAAAAAGTTATTGAAGAAAGATCGTTGTGCATTGGAATGTTTTCGAAAAGATGAATGGAAATATGATTGATTGTGTTTTTCTTGAAATATGAATTGGTTCATCTTCTTGAAAAGCTCTAGTACATTTTGTTTTTTCTCAAAAAGTTGTTTCCATGCTAGGGAAAGATAGGTGCATTTTTATTTTTATTTTTGTTGCCTTTAGATCATTGAAAAGAGAAAGTGAAAAACTTGCATTTTCCGTTTCGGAATCCTCTCATCTCATTAATTAGTGTTGTTTTGATTTGAAAAAGAAAAGAAAAGAAAAAATACTTTGATTTGGATAGTAGTGTTGTGAACGTTTGTGTGTTTCATTGAAAAGAAAAGAGTACTTTCAATGTCAAATTTGTTTGCATTGGGAATTGTGTTGCATTGAGTTTGTTTGGCAATACCATTGGAAAAAGATTTCTCCTTACCATAGGTAGAATTCATCAAAAGAAAAGAATATTTCATGCATGTAGCTAGGGATTGCATTCTGTTTCTGATTATGTACTCACCTCATGCATTTACCTAACCGTCCAAAGATAAAATTAACGGTAGAACTAGGTAAAATTTTTAGTAACTTGTGTGTAAGTTAGAGACGTGTTCTAGCGTCGTTAAGCGTGGCAGCTGTCGTTACTTGCCAGCACTGTAGTCCGGGGGTATTGTAGTCTTCCACGCACATCGGTATATCGAGCTCCTTCACGTACCCACCAAGTACCATAATCCGTACTTGGCATATATCGAAGGGTGTATCATGTACTCGACACGTATATCAGAAGGTCTCGTGCCAACGACTGTGCATTAGACAACACCACTATGGATTTGAGCTCCCACGTACCTTGCGTATATCAGGAGACACCATTAGGATTCCTGAAACCAACCGAGTTAACCATTTGGCCATCTTGGCAAAGCAATACACCGAGAACAACACTCATGGAGATTAGCACGCACGCCCTATCCAGGTAGTCGGGTATGTAGGCAAAGGTATGGTCCCAATCCTCCTTGTCGCGTCATATTGTTGGACTCTGCAGTATATTGCGGTTTGCGATGCCTTGATAATCCCGTGAGGTTCCAGACTTTTGAATCCACTCTGTCACACAAGTTTGCTCGTTGCCTTAGTTTGAGTAGGTTTTTTTTGGACTGCTTTTATTTTAGAATACCTTTAGGAGAAATGTTGTTTCGACCTTTTTTGGTTGATTTTCCTGATACTCTGACGAATTTTCCTTGGAGAAGGTCCCATAGGATCTTGAACTTGCCACCCAAATTTCCCCTTAATCCGGAGGTTATTTTGAGGGTAAGAATGGATCAGTGTAACGCGGTCGTAGTTACTGAAGTAGGTAACCCCGCTTTGAATATTGGTGGACATTTGTTTCCACCTGATTCACCTGCCTCTCATCCCACACAGGATGAAGGATCCCAAACCACCACTTCACATGACCTTTCTCCCATCATATCGGGAGAACTTGGATCGTTGGAATGGATAAACCGACCCCAGGATGACCCTACAACAACTGTTGGTCCTTCAACAGCTTACTGGACATCTTCTACAGAACACCTAGTGGCTCATTTTTCCATCTCATCCCCACCTAACTGGACTACTCCAGAGTTCACTAGGCCTTACTATAGGCCTGACCTTGCCGAGACTTTCAGCCCCATCCATGAACGTTTGGAACAGTTACGTGTTAAAGGAGATGAGCTTCGAAGACAAAGTCTCGAGCGACACTCTGAAGAGTTCCACAATTGCCATTTCCAAATAAGACTTGACGACGGAAACATCCCAGTTCATTCGATATCTTTCGGATCACCTAAAGAACCCCACCACATGACCACTAATGAGACTGGTCAACCCTTGTAGGAGTCCAGTCCTACACCTCAAGTGAACCAACCGGTGGAAGGACAATGGTCCAACACACCTGTCACTACCATGGTTACTTTACCAGTTCCCCCCCCATCTCAAAATTCGAGGTGAGGGTATTCCATTCCTACGGATTATCTTATTGGTAATGTTATTGCCACGGTAGCTAGTCAAAAACCCACATTGGTTCAAACTTTGAATAGTGGTCAGCCCATTGTGGCTGGGGGGCAACCCCTGTTTCCTAACCAGAACGTAGGTGGTGGAGTCTCCAACAGACCTTCCGTTGGACCTTCCCAACCCGCTAGACCGTCCACCACTGGATTATCTCATGTTGGAGGGCCGTCCAATGTAACCCAACCCTCATGGAGTCAAGCGTATCCAAGTTCTTTTAACCCTGTGTTGAATCAACCTAATCCCGGAAACGCCCCATACGGGATACCTTATCCCGGGAATCCATACACTCTATGGGGGAAACAACCTGTGTTGCAACACAGACCCCAACAAACTATCCCTCAAGTACCACCACCCCCGATCAGTCCTCCCCCACCTCCTGTTGGAGGCGGCAGGTCCCCACCTAACATCGATGGAGGCCCACCTCATTTTACCTACAACCCCCCTCACCCCTCAGGCGGTGGCGGGAATGGTCCCCCACCTCCTCTAGGCAGAGGCGACGGAGGACCTAATTACCCTGGTGGTGGCGGCGATGGTGGAAACCCTCATCCTTCCGGCAGCGGAGGTGGTGGGGCCCCCCACCCATCTGGCAGCAGAAGTGGTCCACCACCCCCTCCAGGAGAAGGCGGTGGTGGGCCACCTTATTACGGTTATGGACCTCCACCTCTTCTCGGTGGTGGCGGCGGATCTCCACCCCCTCCCAGAGGTGGAGGTGGACCCCCACCTTATTGGAATGGACCACCTTATGGTGGCGGACCTCCTTACGGTCCGGGTGGCACACCCCCCTACAGTCAGTTTTATCTTGGTACACCTTACGGTCAGTTTAGTCCTTACACGCCATATCCGTATTATCAATACGTGCAGCCTAATCCACAGCTGCCCTTTCTGGCTACTTTGTACCTACCTAACCTCTCTCGTTTAACCAACGATCCTATTTACCATGGATCTAACTGGCCATCGATTCCAGTGAAACTTCCGTCTGATATACCCAAGTTTGACGGCAAGCCGGGTGAAGATCCCAAGAACCACGTGATGACATACCACTTATGGTGTTCATCTAATTCCTTAATGGACGATTCAATTAATCTTAGATTGTTCCAAAGGACTCTCACTAGTTCGGATGCCAAGTGGTACATTGAGTTGCCACCGCACTCTTTTCTTGATTTTGGCTCTCTTGCTATGAACTTTTTGACGCATTTCCAGCTGCCTATACGGTATGAGACTGGTACTGAGCTTTTAACCTCACTCCGTAAGAATACCGCCACTCACATTTCGGATCATATCCACGAGTGGCGAAGGAGACAACATCTCATTAAAGCTCCTATTCCAGATCAACTCCTAGCAGACTGGTTTACTAAATCGCTTCTTCCCACCATAGCAACAGATGTTGCCATGCGAGGTTCTGTCACCGAAGAACAAGCCATCGCGAGTGCTCATCTGTTAGACCTGGTCTATACCTAGTCTGGCACTCTATTCAATATTTTTCCTGACACACCTCGGGATGTTAACTATCCCACAAAACCACATAAGGGACCCCAAGCTGATGGGATCATAGGTTCCCTTACCACCCAGCCTGCTGTTAGCACTATTGGATCATCCAACCCAACTCCGGTTGGACACAACACCGCCAAGTCCACTTCTCCTGCTGTAACTAAAGAGGTGAATTATGTTCAATCAGCTTCATCTCAGAAGTTTAATGGCAAAAAGAAGAACAATGGGAAACCCAATAAGTCTTCTTCCCAGCAGGAAATGAAGAGCACTCCTGGAGATACTAAGCAGAAAAGGAAACTGAAGTATCCTTGCTTACTGTGTGGAGAAGACCATTTCTCCAAAGAGTGTCCCCATAGAGACGAAGTGCAAAAGTTTCTTAGGGGTAAACTGACTCCCGCAGTCCTCAACAATTCGTTTCCTGCTCAAAACCAGCAGATGATTGCTCAAACCCCCCCAGCCCAAGGGGAACCATCCATTATTGCGCATGTTCTCATGTTGCGTAACGAGGCGATCAATTTAACTACTCGCTCGCGATCTTATGAAAAGGTCCCTTCGAAGGAACCCGCCAGAAGTAATACTGAAAAATCTTTCGACTCTTTACCTGATGTCACTATACCATCAACCTCTCTCACCATAGAGAGACCCTCCTTAGATTCGATATTGCGTCCACCCAAGAGTACGATTCGAGAAGCTGTTTTCAATCCTAAGTCTCGTGTGGCACATAATGACAATATCGTAGAAGACTTGGCACAAGCTCCTTGCGCCATGTCTACCCTAGAAGTTTTGCAAAATTGTCCCAATCAACACAAAACTCTCCTTGCAGCTATTGGTGCAGTTGACCCGGATTCCTCGAACACCATCATGTTTCGACTTGACAACCTTAAGCCGAGGCTCTCACACCATCTCGCATTCCAAGTTACTACGAACCTTGCTGGGAAGATTGTCCATCGCACCCTTTTGGATGAAGGAGCCTCCACTTCTATCATGTCCATCGCTTGTTGGAGAGCCATTGGCTCCCCCGAATTGAATCGTTCTCCTACCACGTTGAAAGCATTCGACGGGCGTGGCTTTCAACCTCATGGGCTCTTACAAGCTCTTGCAGTTGAGTTGGATGGAAAGACCATAACCATTAATGTGGAAGTGGTCTCGACCCCGTTAGATTATAATCTCTTGCTTGGTCGTAATTGGTTTTATACCATGTAGGCGGTAGCCTCTTCAGTCTTTTGCACAGTACAGTTCCCCCACCAAGGACGAATTGTTACTATCGACCAGTTAGATTTTTGTACATCGGATGCCACTACTCATCCTGGTGACCATGTTCCTTCCATTGGACAGACGTCAAAACAGTATGAGAGTGTAGGGGTTGGCCTATTGAAAGATTCATCTCTCATGGGCGTTTTTCCAACCACGGACCCCCCTAATCATGTTGCTACGGCGAACATGATCTCTACTGAGATTTTATCTCACTCAAATGATGCTTGGCTTGTACTGGATGAAGCCACAACACACCTGCTTGGAGATATGATGCCTCTTTCACCAGATGAACGCATTTATGAGGCTATCCAATCAGCTCCGGAGGACCTTTTAACTATGGCCTCCTCATCTTGTTCTCTACGACGGATGTCCTCTCTACCTGATCTCTTACTTCGGACTTTTCATTCAGACGAGTCCATCATGGAAGTAATGAATGTCGACGACAGTCCGTGGGATCATCTCCATCATAGGTCATATTTTCTTCCTCCTTTGGAATACATAGAGAACAACATCCATACCCTCTTTTCACCAGATATCTACCAATCCCCTCATTCCCCCATCCTTACATGTCTTACGGACATGGAGGGAAACTTGGCCAATATTGAGCCAACCACCCCGGTAGACATCTCAGTGAAACCTGGTATAGTGGAACACATTCGCATAGGCTAGAAGTGTTCCCCTGAAGAAATCGTTGTTAGCACGGCCTTGTTCAAGCAATTTCGAGATGTGTTTTCTTGGTCCTATGAGGAGATGCCTGGGATAGATCCCGCAATTGTTTCTCACGAAATAAAAACCTATCCCGACATCAAACCTATACGTCAAAAGTTGCGACCGGTACACCCCCGGAAGACTGCGGCAATAAAGGCAGAAATTGAAAAGCTCTTTAAGGCTGGCTTTATTTATCCTGTCCCATAGACGGATTGGGTTTTAAATGTCGTTCCTGTGAACAAAAAGTAGGGCACCATTCGCGTCTGTGTTGATTATCGGGACCTTAATTGGGCTTGTCCAAAAGACAACTACCCGACCCCCTTCATCGACCAGATCATCGACAACTGTGCCGAAAGCGTCATCTTCTCATTTATGGATGGATTTTCTGGTTACAACCAAATTGAGATCAACCCAGCTGACCAACATAAGACGGATTTCATCTGCCCATGGGGTACATTCGCTTATCGCAAGCTCCCATTTGGCCTTAAAAATACTGGCGCCATGTTTCAGCGGGCTATGTCATACGCCTTCCACGATATTAAGGACTTTGTGGAACCCTACTTGGACGATCTCCCTGCTCATTCAAAGCAGCGTGAGTTCCACTTTGATCATTTGACGACCATTTTCCTCATATGCAGACGATACAATATCCATCTGAATCCTCACAAGTGTATCTTTTGTGTTGATTCTGGGCGCCTCTTAGGATTTATCGTTTCAATGGATGGGATCCGCATTGATCCCTTAAAGGTGGAGGCCATCATCAAGCTACCACCCTCGACTGATGTTACAAAACTTCAAAGTCTCCAAGGGAAGGCGACTTACTTAAGACATTTTGTGTGCAATTTCATGGAGAAAACTCAGGGCTATATGAGACTACTTAAGAAGGACGTCCCATTTATTTGGGATGATCAAGCTCAAAAATCCTTCGACAGTATCAAACATGCCATCACGCATGTCCCCGTGCTCCAACCGCCTAATTATTATCGAGATTACATCTTATATCTCGTTGCTTCTGCTTCCACTATCGCCATGGTTTTGGTATAGGAGGATCAAAACACTCAGGAACATGTGATATACTATGCAATTAAGGGTCTAGCTGACGCTGAAACTAGATATTCACATGTCGAAAAACTCGCTTTCACGGCAGTCATTTCCATCCAGAAGTTCTGTCACTACATTTTGCTCCACACCAGCACTATCATTGCCGACTCGAACCCCATGTACCACGTACTGACACATCAGGTACTTGGGGGCATGTATTCACGTTGGATTGTGATATTGCAAGAATTTGATCTTCTTTTCGAGAAAGCTAAGTCTAAAAAGCCTTTGGTGTTTGACGAGCTCATTTGCGACCTTCCCCGTCCTGATGCAGAAGTTGAGCACAATGATTCATTTCCGGATGAATCCTTGTTTCTCATCAGTACAACTAACCCCTAGTATGGAGATATCCTGTTGTATCTTCAAACCAAACGCTTCGATCCTCAACTTTCTCGCAATGATCGTCGTAAGATTCGCCACCATGCAAAGTATTATTTAATCATCAATGATACTTTGTATCGTCATGGCATCGATTCTTCGACGTTGTCTCACTCATGATGAGGCTGAACGTGTTCTGAACGACTGTCACACTGGGGCATGTGGCGGTCATCTCTCTGGGATGGCTATAGCCCAGAAGATTTTGCGTGTAGGATATTACTGGCCTACTATCTTCAAAGATTGTATTGAGGCTATTAAAAAATGTCCTCCTTGCCAACACTTCCACACGAAGAAGTGCACTCATCCTGCCCCACTACATCCGGTTATTTTCGTTGGCCCATTTGCAAAATGGGCATCAATTTTATGCACTGTAATCCTACCTCGGCCGGGGGGCATAGTTACGTCATCGTAGCTGTGGATTACTTCAAAAAGTGGGCCGAGGCTATGCCTACATACCAAAACGATGGAAAAACCACCACACTCTTTGGTTAATAGCGCGGTTTGGATTTTCGCAGGCCATATTTACTGATCATGGTTCTCACTTTCATAACCATATGGTGGATGAATTGAGCAACAGGTTGGGTTTTTTCCATGAAAACTCGACACCCTATTACCCGCAATCTAATGGACAGGTCGAGGCAATTAACAAGGTCTTGAAAACTATGATCCAGAGGATGGTAGGGACACAAAAGTCCAACTGGAATAATATGCTCTTTTCAACATTATGGGCCTATCGAACTACCATTAAAACCACCACAGGCTTCACTCCATTCCAATTGGTATATGGATTGGAGGCTGTTCTCCTGATAGAGTGCGAAATCCCATCTTTACAGCTCACGGTCGAACTTCTTCCTAATACTACTGCTGAGGAAGAATGTCTTTTTTCACTTAGAAAAACTTGACGAGTCTCGCCATGATGTCGCTCTTGCTAATGAAGCACATCAGAAATGCATCAAGGCCCAATATGATAAGTCGGTTGAACCTCATATCTTTAACGAGGGTGATCTGGTCCTCACTTATGACCAGAAGCACGATAAGCTAGGAGCTGGGAAGTTCAAGTCCATGTGGCATGGACCCTACGTTATAAAATGTGTGTTGGAAAAAGGTGCCTACGAGCTTGAAGATTATGATGGAATCTCTTTAGGTGAACCCCGCAATGGGATTTACCTAAAGAGATACTACACTTGATATCTCATGCATAGACTTGCTTGTATATACTGTACATGGTGTGTTTTTGTGTGGTGTGACGCATTTCTCTTTTCGAGTGTCTTTTGATCTTGTTTCCGCTTCTTATACCATGTTCTGTTTGCGTGTGCAGATGGCAACGTGCTATGGATTCGTGGATGGCGCCAGCCGTCATACCCTTCACCTTGCTTTGGCAGCCTGGGTACTATATTCCCCAACAGGTGTGCTCATTAGCTCAGGAGGAAGTTGCCTAGGGTTTGCGACCAACAATGCCGCAGAATATCAGGCAGTAATCGGAACCCTAGCTAATGCCATTTCCTTCGGTATGAACCACATTGTCATCCACATGGATTCTCAATTAGTAGTTTATCATCTTAATCGGGTCTATGCCATCCGTGATCCCATCTTACTCCATCTCTTTAGACGAGTACGTCGCTTGGAAAGGTCATTTGAATTTGTTCAATACCTGCACATTCCACGAGAGTTAAACATAGTTGCTGACTCGATGGCCAATTCCATTATGGATTGGTACATTGCACACACATAACATCCATAATATGTAAAAGCATTCACAACATGTAAATATAATGTATAGAAGCACACATATAAACAAGATAACATCACTAATCATTTGAAGAACACATAATGTATAAATCACCGATAATGTATATATATATAAATCGCTCAAAATTAGTGTTGGTACAAAATCTGAAGCACGATGTCTTTCAGTGAGTCTCTACAAAAATCTGAAGCATCATAGTTTTCAGTAAGTACAAAAAATATGAGGCCTCTAAGCTCTCAGTAGAAGTCTAAAAGTGCAATCAGGCTGGACGCCTGACCCGTACACCACCCCTGCCTCTAACAACTCTCTGACGCTGGGTGAGAAAGTAGTCTACAGTACTAGCCACCTTGCAGAGTAAGGAGTTGAAGCGCACGGACGCTCCAACCCCAAATCTCTGCATGGGCCTCAGTAGATCGTCGATGGCTGGCTATGGTACCTCCACAGTCAGCCTGGATAGGTTCCGGTACACCTCCTCCATCTCCTTGACGACAGGATGAGCACCAGCAGGAACCACTGCCTCTCCACCTCTGTCTCTCCTCGCCAGAAGAGAGAGACCTACTGGTCGCACGGGACCCACATCTACACACACATATAATGTACTTGTCAGCACTACATAAAAAAAAATATAATTCACAAAACTAAAAAGTACAAGGGTTTTGTTCTTACCGATGTCACCCCATGCTGCACCCTCTGGCAGCACTAAGTCGGGATCCTCCCGGAAGTCCGTGCCACCGTATGGAAAGTCCTTGACCATAAGTAATTGGCCTTCTAGCCAGCTGAAGAACTCGGGACCAAAACTGATGATGGGACCCCCACCATGGCGGGTCATCACCTCTTCCCACATGAGCATGTGTGGATCTCTCAGATCCCTGTCATCCAGTACCACCTGCGGGCGCAAGAGAGGAACCCGCGCCAAGAGGAACGACACTATGATCGATCCGTATCCAAACTGCTTGAGCTCCCAGCGCCGATACTTGGTCAGCTGAGCTCGGATGTTGGAGAGGAGACCCTCACACCAGTTGAAAACCATGGGAGGCATGCATTCTTCCGTGTATAACATCTGAGTCCGAGTAGCTGTATGTGGAGCTTGGCTACCCGCCACCCTGGTAATAATAAGCAGTATGGTCCTCAGTGGACGACTCACCACATCTCTGATGAGTATCTTCCCGCTGGAAGGATGAGAAGAAGCTATGCAGTACTGTGCCACCATTTCCTCCACTGTACAATCACTGGCCCGTGTCCCAGTGATTTGTATAGTGTCCCCTCTTCAGGACAAACCGGTCAAAAAGTAGATATCCTCAATATCAATTGTGAGGATATACTCACCTATAACAAAGTATTGTTGGGTTGCATACCAACTTTGGAGAATGTGTGACAAGAACGGGATTTGGGCTCTCATCCCCTGTATCTCGAAGAACTTGAGCAAACCACAGTTTTGCAAAGCAGCCACACATTGTGGATCATTTGCGGCTTACTCATCTTCCACTTTATGTTCTCTTTCTCGCCACTCTAATACCATATTTTCTTGCTTGGAACCTGCCAAAAGGAGCATTTAAAACATGTTAGGTCCTTTCCCAACTTGCACAAACTCATTTTTTGGGATATTTTTTATGTTTGAGTTGTGGGTTTCTGTCGTCGCACCTCACCTTCAGGTACAGGGCGACGTCATCGTAGGTCCCGTTTTCGAGGCTTACGACGACTCGGGATCACCACAAGTCCCGAAAGGGCCACTTGCGACGAGCAGAGGGCGCAATGGCCCCTCCCCAAATCATCAAAAAACTCAAAAAATGAACAAAAATTGGAAAAGTAAATCACTGCAAAGTTGCAAGACAAGATTTAGGCCTACCTGGTCCAGACGGCTTGTGAAATGGCGGATTGTAGCTCCTAAAATTGGAAAAGGAAGTTTTGGCTCCAAATTGGTACTTCTCCACCCATATTTCTATTTATAGAATAGAATGGAATATTCCTTTTCAAATATTTTGATGCTTTTGGGCCATTTACTATAGTTTCGACCATTTGTCGTTATATTTGGGACTATTTGACACTTTCTCTAGTGTACAGGAGTCGTAAAGTGGTCTTTTGTAGCGTTTCTCGCATTACCAACATTAATTACAGGTATGAACACTCCTTTGAACGTTTTGTCATTATTGTTTTTGGTTAAGTCGTAATTATTGCATGAGGATGAGTTTACTGTTCGTTTGTTCTCATACTCACTAAATCATGAGAATAAGTACTGAGTTATGATTTATCACTTTTTCGGGATCGTTAAAATTCCACGGAAAAGGACACCCCCCGGAGTCCATAGTTAAGCTCTTTTCAGACTCCCTAAAATTGAAAAGATTGCCAAGCAAACTTGTCACGTTCACGCTTGTTAAAGTATTTGAATGGTCGTCCTCCTGGTGATAGTTTACCCCTTTTTCGGACCAGGGGGCACTAGTTACGAAAAAGGAATACTCCAGCCAATCATGACTGGAAGAGTCCTCTCTCGCGTTGTTTTACCCTTTTTCGGGTGATGAGGATAACTTTACAAAAAAGGACCGTTGGAGTCTTCTTTATTTCTTTTCAGACTCTCTAAATATGAAATGACGACTGAGTTTTCCTTCTATGGACTCGTTAAATTTTCACATTGAAGGGCCCGTCATGGGACGAACCCCTCCTATCCTAGGTTCGAAAAATATTTGGGATTGGACTCATCTATGAGATGAGCTATACCGAGCATCTGGTTACCCTCATCAAGCTCGTTAAAAAACACATGAGGCACTCATCATCCATGATGGGGAAAAAGGAAAGTGTTTGTGTTACATACCTTAGTGGCAGTATATAGTCGTTCTTGAACATGGTACTCATCTGCATTTGCATACCGATACTTGGGTCATCTGTTTGTCTATGAGTCCACGCTTACTTTCTGAGTCTTGTTACTCCTCTGAGTCATTCGGAGAAAGCTTCCACTATCAGTTACATTAGAAGTTTGCGTCATTCTCATGTTAATATTGCCAAGTCATGCCATGCCCATGTTCAAGAACACATTCATCACTCATCATTTTCAGTCAGTACACATGTCGTCATGCCGTTGTTACTTTGAGTCAATCTCTCATGTTATTGTACCATCCGATCCACTCTACACATCTTTTGTCGTGTTTCGTGTCGATTGATGGGGGATTCATCATGGCCCTCCTTCGACAGATTCATCCTTGTCGACTTGAACTCATCATCCAAGGATTGAATCTAGAAAGCAGTCAAGTACCTTGGTCCTGCATGCCTCAATGGAAGGTCACCTCGCTTTCGTCATGAGTTTACATCATTGACTCTTGATTGAAAGATTTCATCTTGCGTTCGACGTCAACTCATTTATTCACGCTTGATGATATGTACTGTGATACCTTGGGAATCATTGACATTAATGGTGATCTCCCTCGCACTTGTTAACGGTTTACATCAATGACCGGTAATCAAGTGGTTTCTACCATGTTCGATGTCAAGACATTTGTAATCACATGGATAGATTCATATCATTGCGGGTTCATCTTGAATACCCTGGGGAGTCATGTTTTTACCCAGGTTGCGATGGAGTTTGTATTGAGTCATATTACACGGATCCACTTTTGTATTGGTCATGGCTGTGTTATCATCTCATCATGGATCTACGCTTGTGTCTAGTAGCCATGATTGTGTTAAGTCGGTCATTACTCCCATGGATCTGCAATGTATTGGTCGACAACCATGTTGTACTGCATATGAGATTGTCAGTTCAGAGTTAGTTGTACTGCAGCAGCGTCCTTCACCCGACAAGTCTTTTGCCATTATTTCTATCAAAGCACTTCACCTATACATCCTTAACAACTTCATTCTTTGGGGGGAATTTTGTTACACCTAAAATCTACCCATCATCATGATTTAGTGTATATATCCCTGAAGTCATCTGGACCAAGTATTCATTTGAGAGGATTTGTACTCAGTTTTTACAACCTTTTGAGAGGTCGTTGCAGGTTTCACACTAACAACATGCGACGTCGCAGGTTGCTCCATAGCAGGGTGCGACAAGGTCTGTTAATGGGAAAAAATAGCCATTTCGAGATCTTTCTCGAAGCTTTCCCATTTGGGGGCTTATCCCTGATCTCTTGGAGAGCTGGTACTCGACCCCTAACTCATTGGGAAGATCCCCTATCTCTCTCCTACCATCTCTCAACCTATCCTATCGATAATCTCATCCACTTAGTCCTATATATACGAGGTTCACTCCCATACCAAAGGGAGGAAGACTATGGTATCTACATGCTGGTGAAATCTCTCTTAGAACACCTTCACTCACCTCTTGGAGAATTCATGCTTCCTTGGAAGGGCTTGGAAATTGGCTTGTGTGGAGAAGGGATGCTACGTTAAGTCATTGGTTGTAGTTCTATATCTCTATCATGTACTCCTATATTTGTAGTAATACAAATTCTTTCCACCAATATCGCTCTTATATGTGATGATGTTGTGTTGTTTACCTGCTTAACTGTTTACATAGATCTCTTATTGTATAGATGCTCTTTACTCGTTTCTCTTTTCTGTGTCTTGATAGGTCTTGCAGCTTGGATTCAACGACCGTGGGACGTGGAGCAACATTTAGGAGAAAGGATAGCGAATCAAAGAGGTAATACATCTAGCACTTGATCCTTAAGTAGATCTAGGAAACGTATTTGTAGTTTGTTCTATTTGTTCTAGACTCGCATTGAGCTAGGGAGATCCGGCTCGCCTCCGGTGGAGTGGATTGTCCGGTAACAATATCTGATCATATTCATGAGTGGCGTCGACGCCGAAGGTTAATCAAGGCACCCATCCTGGACCAATTGTTGGTTGATTGGTTCACTAAGTCATTTATGCCTCCCATAGCCAGGGATATTGCCATGGGAGGACCTGTCACGAAGGAACAAGCGATTTCTCGCACCCGGTATATGGATTTGGTATATACCCAATACAAAAATTTATATGAGCTTATTCCTCACGCCTCCCGCACCATCACTTTTCAACCAAGCCCGCCTATGAACCCCCCGTTGACGGTATCGTCAGTTCAGTAAAGGCCCAGCCTGCAACCAAATCAAGTGGGAAACAAACTACCGCTGCCCCATATCCAGCTCAGGATACACCCAAGGCTTCTACTTCTCCTGCTCAGTCCTCCAAGGTGAACGTTGTTCAGTCCTCATCACAACAATCTGGAGGAAAAAAATAAGAACAACCGAGGAAAATCTAAGAAAAATTCTACCCAACAGGAAAACCCTAAGCCGCAACAAACCAACAATGATCCTAAACCACGTCGGAAAGCAAAGTTTCCTTGCCTTATTTGTTAGGAATACCACTATACATGAGACTGTCCTTACAAGGAGGAAGCCAATAAATTTGTTAAAGGATCTTCCTGCCCGACAGTGCTAACCGATCCTTTCCCCCATCAGCATCAACAAATGGTTACTCATGATCCCCCGCAAGGGGGCAATCTGAACAACCCACCCCATGGAGAAATATCCGAAAACCGTGATATTTTGATGATGAGTAACGAGGAGATCCATATATCCACTTGAGCAAGGATGTACGATACCCCTCCAAGTTCAAACAAAATAGATACAGGCCATGGCAAGACTCCTCCTGAAGATCCTCCTATCACACCTCGCCCCAATGGTCATCTCCATATTGAGAGACCTGTCGCTGACACGGTGCTATGCCCACCCAAGAACACTATCCAAAAAGTGACATTCAACCCTAACGTGCGAGCAGCGCAAAATTACAATATTTTTTAGGACCTAGCTCAAGCACCATGTGTAATGTGGACTGTAGAGGTTCTACAACACTGTCCCGTACAACGCAAAACCTTACTTTCAGCACTAGGGACGATGGACCTGGATACTTCTAACACGATTATGTTTAACTTGGAGTATTTTAAGCCTAGGATTTCCCACTAGTTAGCCTTCCAGATCCAGACGAAGATCCATGGGAGCAACATTCAGCGCACTATCCTAGACTAGGGTGCTTCCACGTCAATCATGTCCTTGACTTGTTGGAGAGCCATAGGATCACCTGAGGTTACACATTCTCCTACTACTCTTAAAGCGTTTGACGGACATGTTTTTTATCCATACAGACTCATCCCTGCACTTGCTGTTGAACTAGGGGGAAATACAGTATCTATACACGTCGAAGTCATAGATGCACCATTAGACTATAATCTTCTACTCGGATGGAACTGGTTCTATGCCATGACCGCCATCGCATCCTTCGTCTTTCGACTAGTACAATTTACTCATCAAGGGAAAATTGTTACTATAGATCAGTTGGATTTCTGTACTCCGGACATTCATTTGAACTCCGCCCACAATGTCTCGCTGCTAGTTCAATCCCAGGATCGTTTTGAAGATGTTGGTGTTGGTCTTATGAAGGACTCCTCCCTCATAGGGGTATTTCTAGAACATAGAACCCCTGTCTTTTCCATAAACATGATATCGTCAAGTGTTATTCCATCCAACGAACCTGCTGATTCATGGGTGATACCGAGTCCTACAGAGCTTGAAACCTATGGCAGTTCCATGCCATTGAACAAGAACCTCGCGACTTACCAGGCGATCCAGTCAGCCACAGATTGGGTCGATTATGCTACACATCACGTAGTGGAATAAATCTCGTCTGAGGTTGGTCCATCGTTGCCATTTATTGATCCTCTCACACATATTTTTCCTTTTGTCGAGTCAATTATGGAGGTTATGTGCGTCGATGAGCCACCTTGGGAAGATTACCATCATCGGTCTACTTTCCCAACTATCCAGGCGATCGAGCAAGATACCAAATCCAGTAGTTCACTTGAAGTTGTCAAACCCAAGTTTCCCACTTCACTCGACGATATATTCTCTAAAGGAAACTTGGCCAACATCATGGAAACCACTCCTATTAACATTTTGGTGAAACCTGGCATCATGGAAAATATTCACATAGGCAAGACATGCACTCCCACTGAGGTGGAGTTTTATACTGCCTTATTCAAAGAATTACGTGGCATGTTTGCTTGGAGTTATGAAGGGATGCCAGGAATAGACCCATCAATCGTGGTCCACAGAATCCAAACTTTTCCTGGTGCTCGACCTATCCGGCAGAAACTTCGACCCGTTCATCCCCGCAAAGCAGCAGCTATCAAGGCGGAAATTGAAAAACTTCTGCGTGTTGGTTTTATCTATCATGTCCTGTTGACAAACTGGGTGTCTAACATTGTCCCCATGGCCAAGAAACATGGTACGATTAGGGTCTGCATCGATTACCGAGATTTGAATAAGGCTTGTCCAAAAGACAACTATCCAACTCCATTTATCGACAAGATTATCGATAACTGTGCAGGGAGTGTCATCTTCTCATTCATGGATGGCTTCTCTGGCTACAATCAGATAGAGATACTCCCTGCAGACTAGCATAAGACATCCTTCATTTGTCCATGGGGGACCTTCCCGTAACGCAAGCTACCCTTTGGCCTTAAGAATGTCGGGGCTACTTTCTAACGGGAAATGTCGTACGCATTTCATGACATTAAACATATTGTGGAACCATATATCGATGACCTTCCCGCCCATTATTAGACTCGAGATGATCATCCAGATCATTTGAGCGCCATCTTTTCAAGGTGCCTCCACTACAATATTCGTTTAAATCCACACAAATGCGTCTTTTGTGTTGAAGCTGGAAAACTACTGGGATTCATTATCTCCAAGGATGGCATACGCCTAAACCTAGCAAAGGCAGAAGCCATTCTAGCTCCGCCTTCACTCACTGGCATTCCAACACTCCAAAGTTTGCAAGGGAATGCAAAATTTCTACATCGTTTCGTTTGCAATTTTGCAGAGATCACAAAGCGCTACATGAGGCTTCTGAAAAAGGACATCCCTTTCATCTGGGACAACAAATCCCAACAATCCTTTGACAATCTGAAGCCATCCCTCACTAAGGATCCCATAATTCAACCCCCCAACTATACAAGGGATTACATCTTGTATCTCGTAGCTTCCACTTCTACCATTGGCATGGTGTTAGTCTAGGAAGATGCCAACGACATAGAACATGTGGTTTATTATCTCAGCGAGAGTCTTATCAACTTCGAAACCCACTACTCGCATGTGGAAAAATTGGCTCTGGCCACAGTTTTTGCTGTTTAGAGGTTCCGCCATTACATTCTACTTTGCAAGACCACTGTCATAGTAGACTTCAATCCAATGTACTACATCCTCACAGGCCAAGTTCTTTGGGGAAAATATTCTCATTGGATTGTTGTCCTTCAAGAGTTTGACTTGGAATTTTCCAAGGCAAAATCCCAGAAATATTTTGTCTTTGCAGAGTTGATTTGTACTTTGCCCCATGTCACTTAGCATCCGGAGCCCATTGATTCTCTCCCAGATGAATCGTTGTTTCTCATTGGAACGTCTGATCCTTGGTATGGGGATATCATTATGTATCTCCAAACCCAACGCTTTCATCCCAAACTCAATCGAGATGAACGTCAATGCATTCGACATCATGCTAAGTACTACCTTATCATTAGCGATATTCTTTATCGCCGTGGTGTTGACACCGTTCTATGACGTTGTCTAACTTTAGACGAGGATGAACATGTTCTCAATGACTGCCACTCTGGAGCATGTGGTGGGCACCTCTCTGGGATGGATACAACCTAGAAGATTTTACGCACAGGATATTTCTTGCCCTCGATTTTCAAGGATTGCATTGAAACGATCAAGAAGTGTCCACCCTGCCAATTCTTCCATAGAAATAAGCACTCGCATCCTGCTCCACTTCATCTTCTTGTTGTCATTGGCCCCTTTTCCAAATGGGGCATCAATTTCATGCATTCTAATCCCACTTCAGTCGGGGGGCATGGCTATGTCATAGTAGCTGTAGATTATTTCACAAAATGGGCTGAAGCGATGCCTACTTTTGCAGAAGATGGAAAAACAGCAACAAAGTCCATATTCAACCATATTATAGCTAGGTTCGGAGTTCCACAATCTATTGTGACCGATCATGGATCCCATTTCAGGAACCATATGATTGAAGAATTGAGTGCCAAGTTGGGTTTTCGTCACGAAAACTCAACCCTGTATTACCCACAGGTGAACGACCAAGTAGAGGCCATAAACAAGGTCTTGAAACGCATGATTCAACGCACTGTAGGTACCCAGAAGTCAAATTGGAACTTAGCTCTCTTTTCAGCTTCGTGGGCCTATCGAACCTCAATAAAAAATGCAACCAGTTTCACACCATTTCAACTGGTGTATGGCCTGGAAGCTATTTTACCAATTGAATGTGAAATTCCGTCACTGAAGATAGCCATTGAGCTACTTCCCAATACAACCTCTGAGGAAGAAAGGTTTTTGTATCTAGCCAAGCTAGATGAGACTCTTCGCGATGCCGCTCTGGCTAATGAAGCCCACAAGAAATGCGTCAAATCACAATATGAAAAATTCATTCAACCTCGAATCTT
Source organism: Larix kaempferi (assembly GCA_027924585.1). Classification (NCBI taxonomy): domain Eukaryota; kingdom Viridiplantae; phylum Streptophyta; class Pinopsida; order Pinales; family Pinaceae; genus Larix; species Larix kaempferi. Next base: position 5,102,985 of record BSBM01000504.1, read on the forward strand.
TAACAAGGGAGATCTTGTCCTTACATACGACCTAATGCATGACAAGCTAGGAAAAGGCAAGCTAGAGTCGATGTGGTATGGTCCCTATATTGTGAAATGCATATTGGAAAACGGAGCTTATGAGCTTGTCGACTATGATGGCACACCTTTGGCACAGCCTCGTAACGGGCTGTACCTCAAACGGTTCTACACGTAGGTTTACATTGCGTGAGACATCTTGTACATAGTGTACCTAGCTTGTTTTAAGTTTTATTTCTTTTTGTGTGTGTCTGCATATATTTTGTTTTATGTACCTTTATTTACCTTGACTTGTGCTTCTATGCGTAGATGTCAGCTTACTACGGATTTGCAGATGGCGCTAGCCGACATACCCGGAACCTTGCTTCCGCAACATGGGTTATCTATTCTCCTGCTAGTGATTTGATATCCTCAGGTGGCACTTGCTTGGGCCCCACAACCAACAACATTGCAAAGTACCATGCAGTCATCGAACTCTTAACTGAAGTTGCTTCCCTTGGAATCTGCACCTTTTTGGTCTACTTGGATTCCCAACTCGTGGTATCCCATCTGAATCGTGTCTACACTGTCCGCGATCCTACGTTACTTCGTTTATTTAGAAGGGTATGCCTCTTGGAACGATCATTTGATTATATTTCATATCAACATATAACGAGAGAATTCAATATTGTAGCTGACTCATTGGCTAACTACATATTGGATTGGCATCTGGCTCATACATAAAATACATCATAAACAAACACACAAGTTGTTGTAAATAAACAAGTCATAGAAATAGGTCCACATGTATATAATCACATATAAAATATTTTTTCTGAATACATATAATAAGATGTGTCCAAAGACAAAATTTGGGATCTCGTCCCATACAAAAATTGGCTCTTTGGCCTACATATCGTGTACATGCCGCTAAAAATAAATATTGCTATCTAAAACACTAATCATCATCCTCGCGATGCTCGTGGTAGCATAATACTGCTCTGGCTACCCGACGAAGCAGTCGGTCGATATGCCCTGGAACGCCTATAGTATGCCTCTGGAGATGAAGAGGGATATCATCCATCCTTATAGCAGGAACCCCCATGGTCAAACCTTGAAATTTACGCCGTACATCGCGGATCCCTCCTGCTTCTTCTTCCTCCTCCTCCTCATCAACGACACATTGTTGAATGCCTCCTCGGTGTAGCGATGAGTATCTTGCTGGCCTCCTTGGTCCACGATCTGCAGCATGAACATGTACATACGTTGGATCTTTCTACACATAGAAAAATCACTAAAAATCATATATTAAAAAATTATCAAAAACACAACGGTGAAGGTCATATACCTGAATTGTCCCAGTCCACATCCTCAGGCAATTCTAAGTCAATTTCCTCATGAAAATCCACCCCTTCATAGGGGTAGTCCTCGATCATAATGATCTGCTCCTCGAGCCATGAGAAGAAATCCTCACCGAATGCTAAGAGTTGTGGCCCGTCGAGTTGTCCTGCATAATCACTCCATCTCCCCATCTGAGGCTCGGTTGCGGGGAGGATAGGCATGGGTACTTGAGGGTGCAACAATGGCACCCTCTCCAGGAAGAAGGTGACCAGGATACTCCCGTACCCAAACTGGCGAGTGTCCCCATTCTACACTTGGTGACTTGTTCCTTGAGGTTAGTTAGGACCCCTTCACACCAGTTGAATAGTGTCGGTGCCATGCACTCTACAACAAGAGTCATTTTCCCCCGTGTTGCATGGTGGGGACCCACACTACCCACCACTTGTGTAATGGTGAACAACATAGTTCTCAATAGAAGTTATATTATGTCTTTTATGGGCACTTTCCCACTTGACTTGCGAGAGCCCTGTCTGCAGTAGCGAGCAACCAAATCACCTGTGCTCTCTTCCGAGGCCATGTGCCCAGATAGGTTAACCCTTTCCCCTCTCTTGGAGAGGCCAGTGAGGAAGAAGATATCTTCAAGCTCAAACTCGAGGGTGTGTTCCCCGATCCAGAAAGCCTGAATATCGATATCCCATAGTTGTATTATGTGATTCAGAAGCCTTCCTTGCTTCCGGATACCCTTGGTTTTGAATAACTTGAGTAACCCAAATTCACGCAGCGTGGTCAGTGTCATTTGATCATTCAAATCCAATTGGTTATCATCTTCATGTTTTCTCTCTTTCCAATCAACCATCTTTGCTCAGACGAGTTGTAAAACCTTGAGACAGGCCAAACAAAGCATCTATTAGAAGATGGCAACCCGATTTCATCTTTAGCAACTGAAAACACTTGAACGTTTTTCTTTTCTACCAATTTTCGCGCTGCACAGGTCTGGAGCTGTGCGAAAACTGGTAATTTTCGCGTTCCAGCTTGACCCTGCTACGCGAAAATCAGGTGTTTATCACATTTCCCGACATGGGGATAGCGCAGAAATTACTGAGAGCGAAAATGATTCCCTAGGATCGTTCCTAGAAAAAGAAAAAAATGCCTTGAATGTTAAATTTTCAGAATTTACTTCAATCTGATCTAGGATCTCAACTGAGAGAACAACATGTACAACAAATCTACAACATATCAAACATGGACACAATAATGCAAGCACACAAGAGACACAGAGTTTACTTGGGGAAAACCATAAAGGTGAAAAACCCCAATAACTTCCTCAGAGATAGATAGAGCAATGATACAACCAGAATACAAGAGATAGTCTTCTCCTAGAAGCAGAGCCTCCTCCTCCACAAGTGCACCACTCTCCCAAGTGTGAGTGAGAGAATAGAATGTGTAAAATGAGAGAGACACACTCTCTATTTATACACTAACTTGACTTGACCTTTACTCAACTAGGTCGGCCTCAACTTAACCACTTAACATAATGTTGACTGGGCCGACCCCCATTGGGGTGGTCTAATAACCCTTTGACCAACATGGCTGACCCCCAATAGGGTGGTCTAATAACCTTTTGACCCACATGACTTATACAGGGCCGACCCCAACAAGGTGGTCTAATAACCCATCAAGTATAAGTTACGACACTTACAATATAAATGACGACACTTCCGTATAGAGGAATAATAACATCTCTATAGGAATACAATATACATATATGTGAAATACATTCTAAAGTTACATATACATCAACACTCCCTCTTAACTAGGAAGGTATTTCTCGACACAGGTCTTCTAGCACAAGTCTTCTTCTCTGGATCATCGTCACTAGATAATCGTCATCGAGTCATCATCATCGTCACTGTTGCTGCTATCTCAATCAATCTCTGAATATACTTGTTATAGGAAGTTCTACAGAGCCAGTCCTTTTTCATACTGGATGTAGGCCCACCACCTACAGGTCTTTGTCATCACTAGCCATATTGTGTAATCCTCAGGACTTATTACGTGTGTCACAAAACCTCGAAAGAGCATCCCAGGCTGTTACGAGCACACGGCTCTACCTATAGGATCTCCCAGGGCCATATTATATGTGACCTCACCACAAAACCTCGCAAGAGCATCCCAGGATGTTACGAGCACACAGCTCTACCTATAGGATATCCTAGGGACAGATTATATGTGGTCATGGCAAAACCTCGCAAGAGCATCCCAGGACTTATTACGGGCACACAACCCAACCTATCGGATCTCCCAGGGACATATTATATGCCATAGGACAAAACCTCGAAAGAGCATCTGCCAGATATCCCAGGGCCAGATTATATGCGATAGGAAAAACCTCGAAAGACTATCTGCAGATCTCCCAAGGCCAAATTATATGTCCTCCCAGAGCAAAACCTCGAAAGAGCATTTGCCATATATCCCAGGGCTAAATTATATGCCATAGGCAAAACCTTGAAAGACTATCTACAAATCTCCCATGGCCAAATTATATGCTCATCTGCACAACCTGATCCACGACCATAGAGTATCAACCTGATACTCACCATACATCATCCTGATGTATACATGATCATCCTGATCATCATCACTGCAACATCCTGCTGCAAGTCATCTGGAGCAACATCCTGAAGCTCGTCATCCACGATCATCCTGATCATATCATGCATCTACCTGATGCATACCAAGTATCTACCTGATACATATCATCATACATGATCCACCTGATCATACAATGTATCCACCTGATACAAATACAAATACATGATCCACCTTATTATACATGATACATATCAACATACATGATCTACCTGATCATACAATGTATCCACCTGATACATATACAGATACATGGTCCAAGCAGCCAACATGATGCATATACAAAATACATACAAATGATCCAACCGATCATATCCATCATCCAACATGATGCGTACATACATAAATGATCCAACTGATCATATCCAGCATCCAACATGATGCATACATACATATACATATAAATGATCTTACTGATCATATCTAGCATCATCCTGATGCATATACAGAGCAGTAACTGGAGCATCGTCCTGATGCTCATCATCCAGCGCTTACATCCACAGCCATGTGAAGGATCCTCCTTCTAACATGCTTGGAATGGCGTCTACAAATGTGTCCATCACTTCTTCCTCGAAGTGTCATCAATCCGAAGAACACCAATCCTCTCTCTGAATTACTCGAACTTCACTCTAGCTAGTGGTTTCGTCAGCACATCTGCAATCTACTCGTCCGTCGCAATGTACAGGAGCTTCACAGCTCCTCTCTGCACCATATCCTTGATATAGTGATATTTGATCTCTATGTGTTTCGACCGGTCATGAAACACTGGGTTCTCGGATAGATTTACACAACTCTGGTTATCACAAAAGATACCAGTAGCATCCAATGGGAGATCAAATAACTCAGACAGTAGCTTTCGTAGCCATACTTCCTTACAACTAGCTGAACAGGCTGCAACATACTCTGCCTCAGCTGTACTTAGTGCTACCCAGGACTACTTCTTGCTAAACCAAGAGATCACACCTGATCCCATTCTGAAGCAGCATCCAGATGTGCTCTTCCTATTTGTAGCACTGCCAGCCCAATCTGAATCAACATAACCCTACAGGTTAAACTTTTGATTCGCTTCATACTTGAGCCCATAATCCACTATACCCTTCAGGTACCTCAGAACATGCTTTACAACAACCAGGTGAACACTCCTCAGATCCGTCAGGAACTGGCTCAATGTGTTCATCACAAAGCAAATATCTGGTCTCATGTTCATCAGGTACATCAAGGACCCAATCATCTAACGATACATAGAGACATCAACCGGCTTAGATGAAGCATCACAAAGAAGCTTCAGATTTGATGCCATAGGTGTGGCCATGGCCTTGCAATCTATCATCCTGAACCTCTTCAGGATCTCTACCGCATACTTCCCTTGTCCAACAAAGATTCCATCTGCACTCTGCCACACCTCCATGCCAAAAAAAATAGTGCATCATCCCCAAGTTCTTCATCTCGAACTCGGCAGCAAGCTTCCGCTGCGTGTCGGAAATCAATCTATCTTCACCTGTAACAAACAGGTTATCCGCATAGAAAAGTAGTATCATTGGATTGCCTTCCTCAACCTTGTAGTAAAGGTTGGAATCCGCTTTACTTTTGGTAAAGCCCAAACTGGATAGAAAGCTGTCTATCCTACCAAGTTCTGCACACATATATGACTACACCATTCAAGAAGGCTGTCTTGAAATCCATCTGGTGTATCTTCTATTTCATCACTTTTATATTTCTCTATGTTGCCATCTGCAGCATGCTTGATCTGATAGTTCCATTTGGAAGTCACAACAGTCTTCCCTTCAGCTCCCAAACATCGTTCTTCATGATCGACGGATCATGGCATTCTTCCCGTATCCTGGGAACTTCAATATCTTCAATAGATAATTTTGTTGCTTGAACAAATGTTGTAGTCCTTCTTTTGTAGGTGAAGGTATACGGTCTTTTCTACAAAACGAGTTAAATTGCATGATTAGAAACATCTCATAATTTTCAAACAAATTCTTACACATAAAGAAATATGTCATACAATCATGCAATTATCTTAGCCAATGATTCAATACAACATTTATCCATGTTCCACAACTTTCTAGATGCCTTCCAGTCTCTACCAGAACATTGTTAAGAGTTTGCACTACTCCCAACATGTCAGCAAAGAGGTTTCATTCTAGATAAGTAGCATTGGAATGTTGTACAGTTCCATAGGCCACTTACCCATCACATGCATATTAGTAGTATACTGTTCATTAATGCAATCATTCTAATATGCACAATACATATCCTAAGTCTAGGAACATGAGCATATACATCATTGAACAATTTTATTTAAACAAACAAATATGCAAGAAATGATAATTAAAAATACTTATCTTTGTTTGGTTGATGGGTGGACTCCCTCTGAGTCTTTGCTTCTTTGTAGGAGCTGCTGAAGTAGCTTCTTCTACACCTTTTTGTTGTGGAATGTAGAGAGATGATCAACTCCCTCTGAATATCTGCATCCTTGCAGAAACTATTGATGTGTGCTCCTTTGCTTTCTTGCAGGAACAACTGGAGTGTGCTCCCTCTTGATCTTTGCTTCCTGGATTACCTGTCCTTAAACTTACATCCATCCTTAATCACTATGCATGCTTATTAGTATCATCATTGTGTTATTCTTGAGGTCTCATACATAATCACAAGTTTATTAGTATAATCAAAACACAATAATCTTAAACATGTATAGTCATGATCATTCACAGATAATAAACATTAGTATTCAAGGTTTCAGGGAAGTCTTCTTTTAATCATTCATATTCTTATTTGATCATAGGACTCTTCTGATTAGTTAAATCACCAATGCATAAACCCTTGATTACTCAAACCTATACCTTCATGATTCTTCTGGTTAGTCATATCATCAATTATGGTAAGAAACATAATATGCATACAGCCATGACTATTCAAACCTATGACTTCATGAATAATCATTATCAACAACACAACAATATAAGATCCTAACACAAGGTAGGATTCTAGTTTGATATAGGAAAAACATACCTGGATTAGCATGCTAGCTAGTTATGTATAACATACCCGCATAATGTCTTCTAGTTCTCCTCAGTGACTTGTGCTAGTAACCTGCATGTCTCATAGGTTAACCATTGTAGGACCAAGTTATACATACCTCGAAAGTAGATCTTCTATGTGATCCATGACAATGGATGAATCTTTGTCTTCATTTCACCATGATCATATGTTCTTGAAGTAGAACATGATTTGTCTTTCTTGGTGTACCTTTTATGTTAGCGAACAATATAAACCTCATACAACACCATAATGCATTAGTACAATCATAAGTGTCAAAACCTTAATCAATGAATATATTCTATTAAGGTGATACGACAAGTCTAGTAATTAATCAAGATTGTATTGTAATGATATGAAGACAAACATATGATGAACTTAACCATGAAACATACTTGTAAGCCATACCTATCAAGATTGCTTGTAATCTTCTAATGGAAGGCCTTAGCCTCATCTCCCTCTGAGACAGGAAATTCTTCACTTATGCAGGTGACCAATCCATCTTCTTCTAGGATTAACCCAATCCACTTGATTTTCAAGAACTGGACCTAGAGCTGGATTAGGGTTTGTCAAAGAAACCCAAAAAATTCAAAATTTGAATTTCAAACTTTCGAAAGGATAGAAATATGTGCCTTGATGAGCTGATCAAGTTGGTATATTCAGAATTTGAGAACTGCAAAGTTTCACCCCTCGAAATTGCCTTTTAGATTTCTGGATTCACTAGGGAGGACCCTGAATTAGGGTTTGAGTTTCCCGAAGCTTCACCCAACCAAAATATTTGATTCAAATCTCTAAAATTCGATTTTTATGAGGAGCTTCTAGCCGTGGTCACATATTTCCAAAATTCCAAATTTTGCAGAAGCCCTAATTTTCCATCTTTCCGATCAAAGTCCCAAACTGGTGTTTGATCAAGCCCGACCTTCTGCCCAACCAAAACATCTGTTCTTGGTCTCTAAATTTCTATTTTGATGAGTAGCATCCAGCCGTGGTCTTCGATTACAAAAATTCCAACTTTCTCCGAAGCCCTAAATTCCGAAAGCCATGAATGAAGGTGCTAAAAAATAATTCTGTTTTGACAGAAATATGTACCTGATTGTTTCTGGTGTAACTCCAAACGTTTCGATCCACAGGTTCTGAAATTTTTTCTTGAGATAGCCCGATATGTTATCTTTCCATCCCGATAGTTCTGACCTCAATTTGATTCTCTGAGAGAGAGTTATGCCAAGTGTCGCAACATGACATGTTTATGGGATAATACAGAAGAGCGAACTTGTACGGCATGTCGCGTGTCATTGGTTCAACTTCGGCCTATGAAATTTTTTCTTGAGATATCCTGACCTATCATATTTCCATCTTGATAGGTCTGACCACAATTGGATTCTCTGAGAGATATTTATGCCAAGTGTCGCAATGTGACCTATTTATGGGATAATATGGGAGATCGAACTTGTATGGCATGCCATGTGTCACTGGTTCAACTTTGGCCTCTGAATATGTTTCCTGAGATAGTACAGTTTGTGTAATACCTGTCACTTTTTACAAAATTTCATTTGGAGCTTCCTAGCCCAAGTTATGACCTTTTTCCCGAGGTCACCTTATTTTGACTCATATCTGGAAGAGGCAGAAACCTTATATTGTACAAATCATAACTCACAAAGTACAATGCATTAGAGGTTTTCCTTTTGATACAAGGTACATGGGGATCTTATCTTCGACTTGTAAAAGTTTTAGATCCAAAAACATTGCCAAAATGGATTTGTAGCGAAAGTGCTATGATGACTGGTTTTTGCTATATCATGCCCTAACATCGTAAGTGCAATAAGTGTCATACATGCCATATAATGCCTTCTTTCAGGCTAGCTCTGATACCATGTTAACTTTTCAGAATTTAATTCAATCTAATATAGGATCTCAACTTAGAGAACAACATGTACAACAAATCTACAGCATATCAATCATGGACACAATAATGCAAGCACACAAGAGACACAGAGTTTACTTGGGGAAAACCATAAAGGTGAAAAACCCCAATAACTTCCTCAGAGATAGATAGAGCAATGATACAACTAGAATACAAGAGATAGTCTTCTCCTAGTAGCAAATCCTCCTCCTCCACAAGTGTGCCACTCTCCCAAGTGTGAGTGAGAGAATAGAATGTGTAAAATGAGAGAGACACACTCTCTATTTATACACTAACTTGACTTGATCTTTACTCAACTAGATCGGCCTCAACTTAACCACTTAACATAATGCTGAATGGGATGACCCCCACTAGGGTGGTCTAATAACCCTTTGAACCACATGGCCAACCCCCAATAGGGTGGTCTAATAACCCTTTGACCCACATGACTTATACAGGGCCGACCCCAACAAGGTGGTCTAATAACCCATCAAGTATAAGTTACGACACTTACAATATAAATGATGACACTTCCGTATAGAGGAATAATAACATCTCTATAGGAATACAATATACATATATGTGAAATACATTCCGAAGTGACATATACATCAACACTGAAATCAATAAATGCTGATACGAAATGAAAGAGAAGATCAAGAGCACTTACCTGGTTCAGATGACGGTCGAAATGGTGCCTTGGATCTCCGGATATCTCTAGTGGAAGATTTTCCCTCTCCAAGGTAATTTTCCTCTTTGGGTGAAATGGCCAAGGTAAAATGAGTAATTTCCTTTTTTTCCCTTCTTTTATACATCTAAAGAGTCATTTTTTACTCATTATTTTATTATAAAAACATTTTTGAGTCAAATTTTCCATATTACTAATGTCCTGTTTTCCAAGGTGGTTGGCCAATTTCTGGCAGGATCTTTTATGCTCTTCACATTGGTGTTATTACACTTTTTTTACCTTCATTTCGAGCTTACTTTATCTTTTTCGTGCTCTGGACCCAAACCTGAAAAAGATTCCAAGCGCTTTTTCACCCCCATGTCGTGATTGTTAAAATTAAGTAAACGGTTTCGAGCTTTGTTGTAGAGATTTCTTCCTACGTATAGAAAGAAGCCCTCTTAGGATAAAGCAAGATAGAATAACTCTATACTAAGACAAAAATGAAACAAATGTGATCTTGAATCCTAGATTAAACAAGTATTTCAGAGTTTCTGTATTGAAGAGAATGAGAGAAAGCAACTCACCTTCCACTCTGACGTTTGTCCCGCTTGTTGTTCAGATCCCGAAGTCCTCACGATGAACCTGTTAAGATAAAACAATGCACAAGCATATACAATTCTCCAAGACCTCTGAATCACAAGTTAGAATCCAAATCTAGCTAGATACAAATCATGAAATTGAAACACAATCAACACACATGAATAAGGAAACAAGACAAGTTAACTTTATTACAACTTGAAGATACTTACAATGGTTGCTTGATGTCCAAGCAAACTTTTAGCTCCAAGTCCTTCCTCTAGCTATCTCTGCAAAAGTCTCAAGATCACAGGTTGGATGCCCCAAAATTCCTCCCTTTGGCCCATGGAAGACCTCTCCTTTATAGTGTTTGGAAGGGTTAACCAAAAGGAGGGTAAAATGGATCTAATGAGTGTTTAGTGGACCAGGCCTACTAAACAGAGAGAGGGATTTGGGATCGAATCAAAGCTGATAATCCCAAGAAAATCTCTCCAAAATTTAGATCCAAGATCCATGGAAAAAAGGATAAAAGAAGATTGTTGTGCCCCTGGTTCTGAGCATAACGCGGCATTTCCGCGCCCCAGGGTCTGAGCATAGTGCGACAACCCTAATTGTCGCTTGTTATGTGGAATTCTGCCCTACGGATAAGTCAAAATTCCCTTAGACTAAAGCAGACATTAACTAACTCTAGGCTAAGAACAGACAAAACAAATGCTACCTTGAATCCCTAGATCTAACAAATATTTCAGGATTAAAATGCTGAAGAGAGTAGAAGGAGTTTAACTGACCTTCTATCCAAACGCTTGTCTTTGGTATTTGCTCCAAGCTCCAAGTCCTCATGAGTGAACCTGTTAAAGAAGAACCAAAATACAAGTATGCACTATTCTCTAGCAATCTGAAACATGAGTTAGGATCTAAATCTATGAAAGATACAAATCATATCATTAAAACAAGATTAACACAAATGATTTGGGAAAACAAGACAAGTTATTCCATTACAACTTGAAGATTACTTACAAAGGGTGCTTGATGTCCAAGCCAAACCTTCAACTCCAAATGTCTTCTCCTCTAGCTATCTCCACAATGCTGCAAGACCATAAGTTTGGTGCTCTCAAGAGTCCTCCCCCTTTCCAATGGCATGCCTCTCTTTTATAGTGAATGGTGAGTTTAACCAACAAGAGAGATGAGTGGATCTAAGGAGGGATAAGTGGATCAGGGTTTCTAATCGAAGGAGATGAGTTGAGATCGAATCAAGGAACCCAATCTTCCATTATCTTCGAAAATCCAAGATCCCACAAGCCAAGGGCAAAAAACTATTAAAAGGGTGCCGCGCTTTGCAACTGCTACAGGGCGCGGCACTGTGCCGCGTTTTGTCAAGCTGGCAAGGCGCGGTAGTGTGTAAAAATAAAGTCCAAGGTGGGTCAAAACTTGCCAGGGTGGGTTTACCTTCAAGGTTGACTCATCATCTGTCTCTTCTAGATGATTCAAAACAGTAGGGAAAGTGTCGTCAATTTGTTTTGTGATGGAGATGCGACACCGTGAAACATTGAGGTATAACAGATGCCCCCTAAAGTGTGAGGTCAGAAGGGACTGATGGCCGAAAGACTTTACGAATATAATGTGCAGAGATAGCATCGAGGAGAGCGACACGGAGCTGAAATGGAAACAAAGTGTTAGATATACCACCGAGGCGGGCATTCCCATGCTCGGAAACAAATGACTCAAAGCATGGCTGCCGACCAATACATTGCAGATCCATGAGTCCGGAGATAATGTAAACTGTGGACAGATCATGGCTACTATGAACAATCGTAGATCCATGAGACAGTAACGACACAGCCACGACCAATACAATAAGTGGATCTGTGTGACAATACAAGAGACATCTCCATCGCAGCCTGGACGCATTCAAGATACAGTGATGCACCCAGGGTCTTCTACCCGATCGCATAAAGATACGAATCTAACCATGTGATTACAAGATGTTGAAGTCGAACATGGAAGAAACCATTTGATTACCGGTCAATGATGTGGACCGTTAACAAATGCGAGGGAGATCACCAATAATGACAATGATTCCCAAGGTATCAATAGTACATCTCAACGAAATGCGAATAAATGAGTTGATGTCGAGCATCCGAGAGATTGCTTGATCAGAGGTCAATGATGTGAACCTGCTGTCAAACACGAGGAAACCTGCCATTGAGGCATGCAGGTACCAAGGTACTAATGGTTGATTTCTAAGTCCAATTCCTGGATAGTGATTTGGTGTCGACAGGAATAGACTCGTCGAAGGTGGGCCATGATGATGCCCACATCATCGACACGAAATCGGCACATAGGATAGGATGATGAAGTAATGGAGTATGTACTGACACAGCGGAGGCCTGACACAGTGAATGACTCGATACAATGCAACCCTTTGAACATATAACGGCATGTAACAAGACTTGGCAGCAGGGATTATTGATAAATAGAGGATAGACACCGGATGAGTGGACTCGTGGCCAAGGAGACGACCCATGATGATGACTATGACTCAATGAAAGACGGATACCCAAATATAGACAAGAGATGGACACATGCCATGTTCAAAGGTAACGACTGACAAGCTGCCATAGATAAACTTGACTTGTTCCCCCATATTTCCCCAACATGATGGACGAGTACCTCTTTCTTGTTTTACGAGCTTAAAGAGGATAACAGATGCTCGGTGTAGCTCATCTTGTGGATGAGTCCAATCTCACATGTTTTACGAACTTGAGAAAGGAGGGGTTCGTCCCAAAGTGGGTCCTTCGATGTTAATATTTTAACGAGCCCAAGGAAGGAAAACTCGGCAGTTTTTCATATTTAGAGAGCCTAAAAAACTTAAAGGAAGCTCCATAATGTACTTTTTCGTAAAATTTAGTCTCTCGATCCCGAAAAAGTGTAAAACGATTCCCGAGAGAACTCTCCCAGCCGAGATTGACTGAGGTATACCTTTCTCGTAAATAGTCTAGACGGGCCGAAAAATGGGTAACCTATCACCGAATAGACGACCTTTCAAATACTTTTACAAGTGTGAAAGCGTCAAGATCACTTGGCAATCTTTTCAATTTTAAGGAGTCTGAAAAGAGCTTAACTATGGACTCCTATGGTCTTTTTCGTAAATTTTAAATTATTCTGGTCCGAAAAAAGAATAAAATACAACCAGGATAATACTTTCCTCATCGTTTAACGAGCATGAGTAAAGCCGACCGTACTCGACACCGTTTACTTGTGTTTGACAAGCACGACACAGGTGTGAAAGCGCTTGGAATCTTTTTCAAGTTTTAAATCCAGAGCACGAAAAAGATAAAGTGGGCTCAATATGAAGGTCAAACTACAAACAAATACCAGTATGAATGTATCCCATTTTGACCGCAGATCCTGTCAATAAATGCTCAAAAATCGGGCATTAGTAATATGAATAAGGGTTTATTAATTTGAAATAGTAATCAATTAATTAAAAAATGTGAGAAAATGCTATATAAAGCATGGTAAAAATAGAAATTACTATTCATTTGTGATTTTTACCCAAAGGAGACATTTTTACCCATTTTGGAGCAAAATTTCAAGGATCGATACCGAGAGTTCTGGGACACCATTTCGACCGCCGTCTGCGCCAGGTAAGATTGCTTGAGCCCCTCTTTCAATTCGTGCAAGAAATTTTTACTTTCACCAGGGGAAAATTAATTTTTTGGGAAGCCCTTTTGGGCAAAAATCGCCGGCCGTACTGCCGCGGGGGTCCCCTATCGAGGAACGCGGCACTGTTGAACAGTGCCGCGCTGTAACCTCAAAATGAGACGCGGCACTGTGGACTGCCGCGCGGCAGGGTGCCCTCCAGGCGCGGCACGTGCGAAAATTAAGTTTGAAAAATCAATTTTTCCTCAAATTTTTGCTAGAAGTAAGTTGTTAAATAGTTACTAATTACTTTGTTTGCCCTTTTGCAGGGATTTGCAACTTATTTGGAGCAAAATGGTGAGTTGGAAAGAGAGGGAACACGAAACGGACGATTTTAGGGCCGAAAATGACTTACCAACCGTGACCGCATTGCGAGAATGTGGTTTGCTAAAGTTTTTCAAGACCAAAGGGATCCGCCAACAACCTAAGCTTCTTACTCACCTTGTTCAATTGTGGGACCCTGATATCGAAGCTTTCCGAGTGGGAGAGCACGTGCTTGAAATCCAACTTGAAGACATCTACTTTCTCACGGGCCTCTCGAAAAGAGGGGCCCGGCCGAATCTTACCGGGTACAGTGCTTCAGACTCAAGCACAGATGATTTGATTGCTCGATATTGTCAGGCGGGTTCGAGTAAGAAGAGTGGGAAAGTGGCCATAAAAGAGGTCACAAATCTTCCTTTTAAAACCTTGCTATTCACTATTACACGTGCAGCAGGAAGCGTGAGCCCACATCAGGCAACCCGCACACAGGTAAATCTCGCAGCAGAGTGCATGGGAGGAACAATCTTCAACTGGTGTGATGCAGTGTTGTCCCACATGAAGGAACAGGTGCATAAATGTAGAACTGGGAAAAATACCCAGTTTGGCTATGGGAGTATCTTGGTCACTTTCTTCCTGGCAAGGGTGCCATTACTGCGGCCACGGATATCTATGCATCCTCGTCCACCTACTGAGCCATGGATGGCTCGATGGAGCGACTACGCCGGGCGCCTTGGAGGACCTCAGCGGCTAGCCTTTGGAGAGGACTTTTTCTCTTGGCTAGAGGAGCAGATAGTCATGATCGACGACTATCCCTATTCAGGGGTAGATTTCCGTGAGGATATTGATTTGGCTTTGCCGGAAGATGATGACTGGGACAACTCTGGTATGGCCTTCATGGATATGTAATTTTTTGCTTTTAAATATTTAATTTTTAATGCTTTTTTAGAATGTGTAAAAGACTTCTAATGTATATTCGCATGCATGTTGCAGATCGTGGACCACAGAGGCCAGCTGGATATTCTCCACTACGTCGTGGCGGTGTAGACCGTCAAGCTGATCCTGTCGAAGAAGAAGATGAGGACGAGGCAGGAGGTGTCCGGGACATTGAGAGGAATCTGCAGGGATTGACTCATGGTATCCCTGCCATGCGGATGGATGATGTCCCTTACCCCCTCCAGCGTCATACTGTAGGTGTACCTGGTCGTATCAGTCGACTCCTTCGCAAGGTGGTTCGAGCTGTGATGTGTTACCACCAGCGGCGGGAGGAGTCCGATGAGGGACGTGATAGGTCTCCTAGGTCTCCATAGATGGTCTTTAGATCTTTTTGCGGCATGTACACGATATGTAGGCTTTGAGGGCCAATTTTTTGTATATGGGATTTAATCCCCAATTTTGTCTTTGACACAAACTTTATGTATTTTGGAAAAAACACTTTTATATACAGTGATATGGACCTATTTATGATCTAAATATTTACAATGACTTGTGCATTTATTTATCTTTTATGATGTGTTTATGTATGGGCAAGATGCCAGTCCAAAACATAATTGGCCAATGAATCGGCAATATAATTGAATTCTCTCGGTATGTGTTGATATGTGATAAAATCAAATGACCGTTCCAAGAGGCGTACTCTTCGAAATAAACGAAGTAGTGTAGGATCGCGAACTGTGTAAACACGGTTTTAGTGAGAAACCACGAGTTGGGAGTCTAAAAAGACCGATAAGGAGTCAATCCCGAGTTAAGCAACCTCTGTCAAGAGACCAATGACTGCATGGTACTCTGCGATATTGTTGGTTGCGGGACCTAAACAAATGGCTTCTGAAGAAATCAACTCGCCAGTGGGGGAATAGATCACCCATGCTGCGGAAGCGAGATTCCGGGTATGCCGGCTTGCACCGTCAGCGAATCCAAAGTAGGTAGACATCTGCGTATAAAAGCACGAGTCAAAGTAAGAGTAGATACATAAGATCCACGCGCACACTAAAAATAAAGCAAAAAGCAAACTAAGTACATTATGTACAAGAATTAACCCGCGTGGGGTAACTTCACGCGTAGAAACGCTTGAGGTATAGCCCGTTGCGGGGCCGTGCCAATGGCGTGCCATCACAATCGACTAGTTCATAGGCTCCTTTTTCTAAGACACGTTTTATGATGAAGGGGCCGTACCACATAGATTCAAGCTTACCTTTTCCAAGTTTATCATGCATCTGATCATATGTAAGTACGAGGTCACCCTCATTGAAGATCCGAGGTTGAACGGATTTGTCGTATTGAGCTTTGACGCATTTTTTGTGAGCTTCATTAGCCAAAGCAGCGTCGCGGCGGGTTTCATCTAGCTTGGCTAGGTATAGAAACCGTTCTTCTTCGGAAGTAGTGTGTGGGAGTAGCTCTATGGCTATCTTGAGTGATGGAATTTCACATTCAATCGGAAGAATGGCTTCCAGGCCATACACCAACTGAAATGGTGTAAACCCAGTAGCACTTTTCACTGAGGTTCGGTACGCCCACAGTGCTGAGAACAGAGCTGAGTGCCAATTGGATTTTTGGGTACCCACAATGCGCTGAATCATTCGTTTCAGGACCTTATTGATGGCTTCAACTTGGCCGTTAGCTTGTGGGTAATACGGGGTTGAGTTTTCATGGCGAAAACCCAGTTTGGCACTTAGTTCTTCGATCATATGATTCCTAAAATGGGAACCATGATCGGTCACAATAGACTGTGGGACACCGAATCTAGCTATGATATGATTGAATATGAACTGCGCTGTTGTTTTGCCGTCTTCAGCATATGTAGGCATCGCTTCAGCCCATTTTGTAAAATAGTCCACAGCTACTATAACATAGCTATGCCCCCCGGCTGAAGTGGGCTTACAGTGCATAAAATCAATGCCCCATTTGGAGAAGGGGCCGACGGCAATGACAGGATGGAGTGGAGCAGGGTGCGAGCGTGCTTTGCTATGAAAAAATTGACATGGCGGACACTTCTTGACTGTTTCAATGCAGTCTTTGAAAATCGAAGGCCAGAAGTATCCCGCTCGCAATATCTTCTGGGCCGTAGCCATCCCAGAGAGATGACCACCACATGCTCCAGCATGGCAGTCATTGAGAACGCATTCCGCCTCATCTAAGGTCAAACAGCGTCGAAGGACAGTGTCGACACCACGCCGATACAAAGTATCGTTCACTATAAGGTAGTATTTTGCGTGATGTCTGATACGTCGTCGTTCATCGCGGTTGAGGTCGGGACGGAAGCGTTGGGTTTGGAGATATAAGAGAATATCCCCATACCATGGATCAGACGTGCTAATGAGGAACAATGATTCGTCGGGAAGAGAATCAATGGGCTCGGATTGCTCAGTAGCATGGGGCAAGTGACAAATTAACTCAGCGAAGACCAGAGATTTCTTAGACTTGGCTTTGACAAATTCCAAGTCAAACTCTTGAAGGATGACAATCCAACGGGAGTACTTGCCCCCAAGCACTTGTCGTGTGAGGATATAGTACATCGGATTGAAATCAGCGATGACGGTGGTCCGACGGAGTAAGATGTAGTGACGGAATCTCTGGACAGCAAACACTGTTGCCAGAGCCAGCTTTTCAACATGTGAGTAGCGAGTTTCAGAGTCGAGAAGACTCTTACTGAGATAGTACACCACATGTTCTATGCCGTTGTGATCTTCCTGGACTAACACCATACCAATGGTGGAAATCGAGGCTGCGAGATAAAGAATGTAGTCCTGTGTGTAATTGGGGGGTTGAATCACAGGATCTTTGGTTAAGGCTGCCTTTAAATTATCAAAGGAGCGTTGGGATTCATCATCCCATATGAAGGGAACATTCTTCTTGAGAAGCCGCATGTAGCCTTTTGTTATCTCGGACAGATTACAGATAAAACGGCGTAGAAAGTTTGCATGCCCTTGCAAACATTGAAGTTCTGGAATATTGGTAGGTGAAGGCAGGGCTATGATAGCTGCTACCTTTGCGGGATCTAAACGTATCTCGTCTTTGGAGACTATGAAGCCCAACAGTTTTCCGGCTTCTACACAGAAGACGCACTTATGCGGGTTCAAACGTATATTGTAGCGCCGGCACCTTTCGAAAATGGCACTCAAGTGATCTGGATGTTCTTCCCGAGTTCGAGAATGAGCGGGAAGGTCATCGAGATATGGCTCTACGATATGTTTGATGTCATGGAATGCGTAGGACATCGCCCGTTGGAAGGTTGCCCCGGCATTTTTGAGGCCAAAAGGTAACTTCCGATATGCAAAGATCCCCCAAGGGCAGATAAAGGCCGTTTTGTGCTGGTCGGCTGGGAGGATATCGATCTGATTATAGCCAGAAAAGCCATCCATAAATGAAAAGATAACACTTCCGGCACAGTTATCGATGATCTGGTCAATAAACGGAGTTGGGTAGTTGTCCTTGGGACAAGCTTTGTTCAAATCACGGTAATCAACACAGACTCTGATCGTTCCCTGTTTCTTGGCTACAGGGACGATGTTGGATACCCATTCTGTCAATGGGACAGGATAGATAAAACCAGCACGCAAAAGTTTTTCAACTTCTGCTTTAATGGCGGCTGCCTTACGAGGATGAACAGGTCGAAGCTTTTGCCGAACAGGTCGGGCGCCAGGAAAAGTTGGAATTTCGTGGACCACAATCGACGGGTCGATTCCTGGCATCTCTTCATAACTCCAGGCGAAAACATCGCGGAAAGTTTTAAAGTAGGCATTATAGAACTCCGTCTCGAGAGGAGTACATGTTTTGCCAATGTGTACATTTTCCACGATACCAGGCTTTACTGAAATGTCGATGGGAGTGGTTGCCATAAGATTGGCCAAGTTGCCTTCAGAAAATACTTCGTCGAGGGAAGTGGGGAACTTGGTTTGAACCATCCCAAGTGAAGCACTGGATTTGGTATCAGGCTCAAGTGACTGAATGGTGGGGAATGAAGATCGATGATGAAAATCTCCCCATGGTGGCTCATTACCGCACATAACCTCTATGATTGATTCGTCGGTGGGAAAAATCAAGTTGAGAGGATCAAACAATGGTGGGCGTGTATGAGTTTCAGTCGAGAGCTGTGCCACTGTGTGATCAGTAGAACAGTAGACCCAATCTGTGGCGGATTGGATCGCGTCATATGCTGCAAGGTTTCTGTTCAAAGGCATGGAATTGCCATAGCCTTGGATCTGAGTAGGACTCGGGATCACCCATGAATCATCGGACGGGGTGACATGCGACGAAATCATGTTGACTGGTTGAAGATGGGTTCCCAGCTCTGGAAAAACTCCAATGAGGGATGAATCCTTCATGAGACCAACACCTATGTCTTGGAACCGGTACCGAGGTTGATCCAATAACGGCACGGTATTGGCGGAGTTCGGATGGGAGTCTGGGATACAGTAATCCAATTGATCAATAGTGACAATTTTCCCTTCATGAGGAAATTGTACAATCCGGAAGACTGTAGATGCTATGGCAGTCATGGCATAGAACCAATTCCGACCAAGTAGGAGGTTGTAATCCAAAGGTGCGTCTACGACTTCGATGTGTACGGATACTGTTTTGCCCCCAGTTCAACACCGATTGAGGGGATGAGTCCATATGGTTGAAAACCATGTCCATCAAACGCTCTAAGAGTAGTGGGAGAAGTTGTGACCTCAGGCGAGCCGAGGGCTCTCCAGCAGTTCAAAGACATAATCGACGTGGAAGCACCCTCATCTAACACTGTGCGGTGGATAACATTTCCACGGATTTTCGTATGCACCTGGAAGGCTAACTGGTGAGAAAGCCTAGGTTTAGCGTGCTCCAAGTTAAACATGATGGAGTTTGAAGTATCTGGGTCCAGTGCCCCCAGTGCTGAAAGTAGGGTTCTACGCTGCGTGGGGCAGTGTTGGAGAACCTCGAGAGTTGACATAGCGCAAGGTGCTTGAGCCAAATCTTCAACAATGTTGTAGTTTTGGGCAGCTCGCGCATTCGGATTGAATGTCGCCTTTCGTATGGTGCCCTTGGGTGGGCGTAGCACTGTATCCATAAGTGGTTTCTCGATATGGAGATGACCATTTGGGGGGGGGATAGGAATCGGATCTTCAACAGGAGATTTGCCTTTGGCTATCTCCGATTGTTTGTTTGAACTTGGAGGATTATCATACGTCTTTGAACGAGTGGTGATATTAATCTCCTCATTACTTGTCATTAGGATTTCGCGGTTTGTGGACGTCTCTCCACGGGAAGGATTGGTCGGGTTGCCCCCTTGTGGGCATTCTTGGGAAACCATTTGCTGTTGCTGTTGGGGGAAAGGGTCAGTTAGCACTGCCGGTCGAGAGGATCCTTTAACGAACTTATGGACCTCGTCCTTGTAGGGACAGTCACGCGTATAATGATCATCTTGACAAATCAAGCAGGGAAACTTAGCTTTCCGACGTGGTTTTTGGTCATTCTGGGTAGGTTGTGGTTTGGGGTTCTCCTGCTGGTTCTTCTTAGGTTTACCACGATTGTTTTTCTTTTTTCCTCCGGATGGTTGTGATGTAGATTGGACTGCATTCACTTCGGAGGAGACAGCAGGAGAAGTGGAAGCTTTTGAAGCGGCCTGGGTAAAAGCAGGGGAAGCAGAAGCTTGTTGCCCTGTCGAGTTGGTGGCAGGCTGAGCTTTGACTGAACCAACGATACCATCAATGGGTGGTTCAGTAGTAGGCTTTGTAGGATCAGTGTGAACGCGGGAAGCATGTGGAAGAAGTTCATGTAAAGTACCGGATTGAGTATATACTAAATCCATGTATTGTGCTGCCGAGATGGCTTGTTCTTCCGTAACAGGTCCGCGCATAGCAATATCTCTGGCTATGGGAGGCAAAAAGGATTTTGTAAACCAATCAGCAAGTAGCTGATCTGGAATAGGTGCCTTTATTAGCCTACGGCGTCTTCGCCACTCGTGGATGTGATCCGAGATGTGTGTGGAAGTGGTTTGACGCAGTGAAGTTAGCAGTTCTGTTCCAGTCTCATACCGGATGGGAAGCTGGAAATGTGTCAGAAACTGCATAGCCAAAGTGTTGAAATCACGAAAAGAGTGCTGTGGCAGCTCTATATACCATTTTGCTGCCGTTCCGGTAAGCGTACGTTGGAAGAGCCGAAGTCGGATGGAATCATCCATCAAGGAGTTTGATGAACACCAAAGATGGAAGGTCATCACGTGGTTCTTGGGGTCTTCCCCGGGCTTAGCATCGAACTTGGGAATGTCCGATGGTAGTTTGGCTGGGATAGGAGGCCAGTGAGGTTCGTGCCATATAGGATCGTTGATAAGCCTCGACAAATCAGGTAGATCAAGTGTGGCCAAAAAGGGAAGTTGACGGTTGGTCTGCGGGTATGAGTAATAACCATGTGGTGCAGAGAATCCTGGAGGACCTTGCATAGCATGCTGCTGTGTGTTATACCCATATGTGTTTCCCGCGGGATACTGCTGGAAGTTCTGCGGATAGTAAGCCATCTGGTTAACCGGTTGATTGTAAGCAACTGGTTGGTAAGTGTTCTGCTGAGTGGGTATAGTACCCTGAGGCTGTTGAAACCCAGGAATGGTTGCTGTTCCTTGTTGGGGAAAAGTTCCTTGGAATTGTTGTGTTCCAGGGATGTTGCCACCATACTGTGTAAGTGGAGGATTTCCCATAGCAGGGTTGGGGGGTGGCTGAGACGGTGGTGTCCATGGAAGACTCGTTCCTACTTGAGGAACGAGTGGAAATTGAAGTGACGGGTTCCATGGAGTTGTAGCAGTCGAAGGGTAAGGGAAGCCAGAATTCAAGTTGGGGGAAATCTGAGATTGCCCCCCAGCTTGGTTCCAGTTTCCAAAAAGTGAGTACCCCCCACTCTGTGGGATTTGATGATCCCAAGAAGGAAGCATACCTGACATGGGTGGTTGAGAGTAAGGCCCGGTTGGAACACCGGAATAAGGTTGCCCACTGCCAGGTGGATTGTACATACCGAACTGAGTAGACACTGCTGGTTGGGAAACTTGTTGGAGCGAGCCAATAGGTTGTCCGCCAGCAGTTAGGTTGGATGGCCCTATGTGAGGAGGCTGTAGACTGGGAACTGGGTTCCCAGCAAAAGGTTGTCCTCCGACTGGTTGGGTTGATGGCCCACCAGTTGGAGGTTGTTGACTAACAATGGGGTTCCCAACAAAAGGTTGCCCCCCAACTGGTTGGGTTGATGGCCCACCAGGGAGGGTTTGTAAGTTGGAGTTAGGGACCATTGCAGTCGGTTGTCCACCTCCTGAAATAGTATAAATGGTGGCTGAAGGTGATCCTCCGGTCGAAACGGAAGATCCAGCAGTATGACTAGGTGTTCTTCTGCCGCTAGCCAAATATGATAGCATGGATTGGCCAACGGCGCCAAAAGTACCAATTTGCGGAGGAGGTCGTCCATATTGGACAGGTGAGGACGGAGAAAAAACTGGGTTATCCCTCATAGAATGTGCACCAAAGATAGGTGATGATAGCAAATGTGGGGAATTTAGCCCAGGGGTATCAGCGTCGTCCATCACGTGTTCAATGATAGAAGGACCTACGAGAACTGGGTCCGAGTTCATATCCTGAAAAAGATGTTGGGGATCCGGCAGGAACCTAGGTGTAGTAAAGTCCGAAGGTCCTGAGCCGTCTGCAAAGGAGTGATGAAATTCTGTGCTAGACGGGACGTTGGGATCCCTATGGTCAGAAGGACGAGAAACAGGGGGGTACCTAGACGCTGTCGAAAGCATTTGCTCTGTGTTGCGTCTAAATTGCGCCAATGCTAACGGAGAGTTCGCTAGGCTAACCATACTAGACTGGATGGAAGCCATGATTTCGTGTCCCGGTGGTATGTTGGGTAGATGTAAAGTGCGAGGTACGTTGCTAGAAGAACTTGTCTCCTGAGGATGAACACTGGGTGACGTAGTAATAACAGGCGGAAGTTCCGTCTGGGAAGTAATGAAGCCATAATCAGGTTCAAAAGGTGTGTCAGGTAGACGAGTATCTTCAACGATCTCAACGTATCCGCCTGGGACTGAAATTAGGTCAGGTATATCCTGGTCGGACCCTTCTGTGGTGCCAATAGATCCGTCTATATCATCATGAAAAGTGTCTGATGGACGGGAAGTGTTGGCATCCGGTAAAAGGATGACCTCTGGTCTAGTACTCTGAGTTGTGCTAGGTTCAGCTGCTGTAACTGTGTCCACTGTTACAGATAAATCTGGAATGACAGTGGGTGAGGTGACAGTGGAAGCCTCAGACATGCTAGTGGTCATAGAAGCTGCAATAGATTCTGAGACTGTGCTGTGTGTGGCAGTTACAGGCGTAACTGAAGATGTTGTACGTATCGGCGGTGGGATGTTGCCTCGACCAGCACCGCGGCCAGGAGGAGCAGGAATGCGTGATGTAGGCGGACCAGAATTCCGTGGCGGTGGTGGTGGTGGAGGGCTTAGGCCCTGTTGTCTTCATGATCTTCATGGTTGATCTGACATGATGACAGGAAAATGAAAATTGGGGGCAGTACCGTAAACAAAGAACTCAAAAACTCTAATGCAGCCGAGTGTGCAAAAGAGGAGCTAGAAAAAGCAAGGCTCACAGGCCAAAAAAGCAAGCTCTAAAATCTATACTGAGACCGGTGTCTCAATAAGCGAGCTGATCAACAAAATGGCCAGAATGCCAACAAGCAGTCCCTACAAAGAAAAAATGACCCTCTACAAAGATGAGACGCCAAGCAAACTCCTAACTAAGAGCTGGAGACCTCAACAGGCTGTATCCTTCGCAAGGTGATGAAATCCAAGTCGAACAATACAACATGAGAGACCGATATAAGAAGGATATCCCTCTACCGAAAGGGATCCTGGGTAAAAGAGCCCTAGTAGAATAGATACTAAGCCACCTCGTTCATGACACGTCGGAAAAGGTTTTGGGCACTTCAGCCTTCCGAAGAAGACAGCGATCGATGTTGCCTTAGGGCTAAGTGGAGTGCGGTATTCCACAGAGTCCGTCCGGTTCTCAATCTCGCGGCCGTTTAACCCCTGAACAGTTGGAAACAGTCAGGAGGCCCCTCCACAAACTAGCTGTGACCGTGTCAATAAGTACTAGAGGATTTTAGTTCCCTAAAGACAACGACTATGTCTCAGATGAAAATGACAAGGGGGAATTATTTTGATGCCTATCCCCGGTGTCCTACCTAACTACCAAATTCTTTTGATTTCCTCAAGTGAGGTTAAAGTTGGTTTAATTAGGGTGATTAATTTTAGTGGCTGTCTTTACTCAATCGGGTAGTGGACGTGAGACTTGATGGTGTTATGACGACTCAAACCATGCAAATGAGAATGAATCATAAACAAGCCTTTGTCTTCGATGAAATCTAGCTAAGGTAAAGATAGAGGTTCTTCGATCCAATATGCATAACAACTTTCACAAGCAATCAAAGTAAAAGATTTTTCTTTTCTTTTCGATTTATAAACAAAGCCAAACTGAAGTAAATACTCTTTTCAATGCACTGATTTTACAATCTACAATGCTTCTATAATGAGAATTTCTATGGCAAAATTAATGGTTCATTTCTCTATGCAAAATACCACTAGACTTTTTCAATTTAAACAACAAATTTGCTCTCAACCAATGATCTTTTTAATTTACTGAAAATGATAATGACAATATGACTGTAAAACTACAGTGTTCAGTAACAGAAGACAGTGGTGTTGAGTTGGTTGTGGGGAAAAGCCAAGTCAAATGCAATCAAATTGAAAAATGACCAATATGTCAAAAGTGCCACTTAATTCAATCAATCAATCAAGCTCACAAACCATGTAATAAGCAGACCAAACAGACTGGAAATTAACCAGGATGCTAACAGGCAACAGTAAAGACTATCTGAGGCAGGGAGAAACTCAGGAAACCAAGCAAAAATTAAAAAACAATTTACCCACTTGCAGACACTGCCGCGGGCTAAAGCCTGACTGAAGCGCGGCACTGTGTAACTGCCGCTCTGGTATGAATGCCTAGGACGCGGCACTGTGTAAATGTCGCGCTGGAAGTGGTTAAGAGGGCGCGGCACTGTGGCAAGAGATGAAAAAAGCGCAACTGGAAAAGAAAAACTAAAGTTTTCAGGGTTGTTGCTAACCCAGGGGACTCAGTAATGAAACAGGGAGATAAATACTGCGAGGAGGGGTGAATAAGGGTCAAAAAAAGACCAAAATTCAAGCTGGTTTGAAGTGCAACAAAAGACTGATAATTCAAAGATAAATGACTGTGAATTTGAACCAATCAAGCAGTAATCAAACCCAGCGGAGTCGCCATTCTTGTTATGTGGAATTCTGCCCTACGGATAAGTCAAAATTCCCTTAGACTAAAGCAGACATTAACTAACTCTAGGCTAAGAACAGACAAAACAAATGCTACCTTGAATCCCTAGATCTAACAAATATTTCAGGATTAAAATGCTGAAGAGAGTAGAAGGAGTTTAACTGACCTTCTATCCAAACGCTTGTCTTTGGTATTTGCTCCAAGCTCCAAGTCCTCACGAGTGAACCTGTTAAAGAAGAACCAAAATACAAGTATGCACTATTCTCTAGCAATCTGAAACATGAGTTAGGATCTAAATCTATGAAAGATACAAATCATATCATTAAAACAAGATTAACACAAATGATTTGGGAAAACAAGACAAGTTATTCCATTACAACTTGAAGATTACTTACAAAGGGTGCTTGATGTCCAAGCCAAACCTTCAACTCCAAATGTCTTCTCCTCTAGCTATCTCCACAATGCTGCAAGACCATAAGTTTGGTGCTCTCAAGAGTCCTCCCCCTTTCCAATGGCATGCCTCTCTTTTATAGTGAATGGTGAGGTTAACCAACAAGAGAGATGAGTGGATCTAAGGAGGGATAAGTGGATCAGGGTTTCTAATCGAAGGAGATGAGTTGAGATCGAATCAAGGAACCCAATCTTCCATTATCTTCGAAAATCCAAGATCCCACAAGCCAAGGGAAAAAAACTATTAAAAGGGTGCCGCGCTTTGCAACTGCTACAGGGCGCGGCACTGTGCCGCGTTTTGTCAAGCTGGCAAGGCGCGGTAGTGTGTAAAAATAAAGTCCAAGGTGGGTCAAAACTTGCCAGGGTGGGTTTACCTTCAAGGTTGACTCATCATCTGTCTCTTCTAGATGATTCAAAACAGTAGGGAAAGTGTCGTCAATTTGTTTTGTGATGGAGATGCGACACCGTGAAACATTGAGGTATAACATCGCTACCCAGCAGATGTGCATAGCGCGACAATGTATGCAGATTGGGTCACTTTGGGTGACACGTGGTAGATAAGATGTTGTATTCGGTATTCAAGCAATAGAATTTACTCTTGGGTGTCCAGATGAGACCAAGGAGGGTACCAGTAATGTATAATGATCATTAGGGGGAGGTGTCATTTTGGTCACTTAGTGTAAGGATGCGACACTAGGCGACACTAGGGTTTAGTGTGTAATATTGAGGTATAACAGATGCCCCCTAAAGTGTGAGGTCAGAAGATACTGATGGCCGAAAGAATTTACAAATACTTTGCGAATATAGCATCGAGGGGAGCGACGAGGAGCTGAAACATAAACAAAATGTCAAAAATACTACCGAGGCGGGCATACCCATGCTCAGAAACAACTGACTTAAAGCATGGCTGCCGACCAATACATTGCAGATCCATGAGCACTGAGATGATATAGACTGTAGACAAATCATGGCTACTGTGAATAATCGTAGATCCATGAGACAATAATGACATAGCCAGGACCAATACATAAGTGGATTTGTGTGACAATACAAGGATGAGGTCTTCCACGTAATGGTTGTGTGGAAACTCGATCAAAAATCGCCATCACAGCATGGATGCAATCAATATCAAAAGGTGTCTAGGGTCTTCTACCCGATCCCAAATGATACAAATCTAGCCATGTGATTACAAGGGGTTGAAGTCGAACATGGTAGAAACCATTTGATTACCAATCAATGATGTGAACCGTTAACAAATGCGAGGGAAATCACCAATGATGGCAATGATCCCCAAGGTATCTGTAGTACATCTCAACGAAATGCGAATGGATGATTTGATGTCGAGCACTCATGAGATTATTCGATCAGAGGTCAATGATGGAAACCTATTGTCGAACACGAGGAAACCTGCCATTGAGGCATGCAAGCACCAAGGTACTGATGGTTGACTCCTAAGCCTAATTCCTGGATAGTGATTTGATGTCGACAGGAATGGGCTCGCTGAAGGTGGGCCATAATAAATCCCACATCATCGACACGAAATTGGAACAAGAGATAGTATGTAACAATGGAACAAGAAAACATGTACTGACACAACGGAAGATTCAACATAATGGATGACTTGAAACGATGCATACCCTTTGAACATATAACAGCATGAAGCAGAACTTGGCAACAGGGATTATAGAGAACATAGAACAAACATACGACAAGTAGACTCGTGGCCAAAGAGACAACTCGAAACCATGATCATAACTCAGTAGGAAGAGATAAATACCCAAAAAGAGACAAGGGATAGACGCATGTCATGTTCAAAGGTGACAACTGACAAGCTGCCAACAAGATAAACTTGACTCATTTCCCATTTCCCCCCGACATGATAGACGAGTACCTCTTTGTTGTTTTACGAGCTTGAAGAGGATAATAGATGCTCGGTATAGCTCATCTCATAGATATGTCCAATCTCACATGTTTTTCGAACCTAAGAAAGGAGGGGTTCGTCCCAAAGCGGGCCCTTTAATGTTAAATTTTAACGAGTCCAAGGAAGGAAAACTCGGTAGTTTTTCATATTTAGAGAGCCTAAAAAACTTAAAGAAGGCTCCAAAATGTACTTTTTCATAAATTTAGTCCCCCGGTCCCGAAAAAGTGTAAAACAATTCCTAAGAGAACTCTCCCAGTAAAAAATTGACTGAGGTATACCTTTCTCGTAAATAGTCTAGACGGGCTGAAAAAGGGGTAACCTATCACCGAATAGACGACCTTTCAAATACTTTTACAAGTGTGAAAGAGACAAGCATGTTTGGCAATATTTTCAAAATGAGGGACCCTGAAAAGAGCTTAAAGAGGACTCCGATAGTATTTTCGTAATTTTTTAATCATTTTAGTCTGAAAAAAGAATAAAATAATACCAAAATGATACTTTCCTCATCGTTTTACGAGCACGAGTAAAGTCGACTAAGCTCGACACCGTTTACTTAATTTTAACAAGCACGACACGTGTGTGAAAAAGCGCTTGGAATCTTTTTTAGGTGTTAATCCAGAGCACTAAAAAGGTAAATTCAGCTCAAAATGAAGGTCAAAATAATGATATATCGCCAGTGTGAACAGCTTATGGGGATACTGTAAAAAATGGTTGATGAAACATTGGAAAAAGATATTAGTAATGTGAAAAATTTGACCTAAAAATATATTTAAATAAAATAATGAGCAAAAAGTATAGTCATGCAACTTATATAAACAAGAGGTAAAAATAGAAAGTTACCATTTTAACTTGGCTATTTTTGCTCATAGAGGGATTTTACTTATTGAAGGGCAAAACTTCAAGTGACCATATTCGAAGATCTGAGGCACCATTCTGACATCCGTCTGCACCAGGTAAGAGCTCTTAAGGTCCTCTTTCAATTCATGTTCTTACCTTTTGATTTCACATCAGTTTTGTAATTTTTTTAGGAAGCCCTAGGGCACTTTTTTCGCATATGAAATTGCTGCGGCCTCCCTTTGTCGGGAAACGTGGTAATCGCCCGATTATCGCTCTATGGCCTTATGCGGGGGCGTGGTAATTTACAATTTCCGCACAGCTAGATAATGCCTAGTCGCGATAATTGCGGAAAAAGGGAAAAATTTCTTGGTGTTCCCTCATGTTTGGCTTGAAATCAGTCTTTCAGCTTCTCATGAATGCTTTATTTGGATTTTTGCAGGAGTTTGCATCTCAATTGAGGTAAAATGGTTGATTGGAAGGAAAGGGAACATGAAGCTGATGATTAGTTGGCTATAGATGACCAAATGACACTAAATGTGTTGCAAGCATGTGGGTTGTTGAAGTTCTTTAAGACCAAGGGTATCTGAAAACAGGGAAAACTTCTAACTCACATAATACAATTGTGGGATAGCGATATCCAGGCTTTCCGAATTGGGGAGCATAATCTCGATATTGAGGTAGAGGATATTTAATTTCTCACCGACCTCTCTAAGAGAGGGGCTTGGGTGAACCTGATGGGTTACACGGCCTCAGAAGAGAGTACAAGTGGCTTGATTGTTCATTATTGCTGACAGGGTTCTTCAAAGAAAAGTGGGAATGTGGCCATCAAGGATGAGATAGAGCTCCCAATGAGAACTATATTGTTCACTATAACATGCGAAGTGGGTAGTGTGAGCCCTCACTAGGAAACCCAAGGACAGATGACTCTTGCTGTAGAGTGCATGGCACCGACTTTGTTCAACTGGTGTGAGGGGGTGTTATCCAACCTCAAGGAACAAGTAACCAAGTGCAGAAATGGAGATACTCGCCAATTTGGGTATGGGAGTATCTTGGTCACCTTCTTTTTGGAGAGGGTGCCATTGCTGCGTCCATAGACATCCATGCCTATCCGCCTTATGACCGAGCCTCAGATGGGTCAATGGAGTGACTACACAGGGCGGCTCGGCGGGACACAAGTCTTGGAATTCGGCGAAGACTTCTTCTCGTGGATGGAGGAGCAGATTATTATGATCGAGGACTACCCCTATGTAGGGGTGGATTACCGAGAGGACATCGACTTGGCACTTCCCGATGACGAGGATTGGGGAAAATAAGGTATATGACCTTCACCAATGTGTTTTTAACTTTTTAAATATATAATTTTTAGTGATTTTTTAATGTGCAAAAAGATCTAATGTGTGTACGTGTGCATGTCGCAGATCATGGACCAAGGAGACCAGCGGGCTACTCGCCGCTGCGCCGAGGTGGGGTTCAGCATCAGGCTGCTGCTGGGGAGGAAGAGGAGGATGAATAAGAAGCAGCAGGTATCCGCGATGTAGAGCCGAATATTGAGGGTTTGACCTTTGGAGTTCCTGCTATGAGGATAGTTGATGTCCCTCTTCATCTCCAGCAGCATATTGTGGGTGTGCCTAGGCGCATCGGCCAACTCCTCCGTAGGGTGGCTAGAGTTGTGGTATGCTACCATGAGCAACGCGAGGAGTACGATTAGTCTCCTTAGATAGTAGTATCTTCTTTTTGCGGCATGTACACGATATGTAGGCCAAAGAGCCAAATTTTGTATGGGACGGAATCCCAAATTTTGTCTTTAGGCACAACTTTATCATACGTATTCAAAAAAACGTTTTATATGCGATTATATACATGTGGACTTATTTCTATGATTTATTTATTTACAGTGGCTTGTGTGTTTGATTTATGATGTATTTTTTATGTATGAGCTAGATGTCGATCCAAAATGTAGTTAGCCAATGAGTCAACTACAAAGTTGAATTCTCTTGGTATATGTTGATATGAAATGTAATCAAAAGATTGTTCCAAGAGGCGTACCCTTCTAAATAAGCGAAGTAATATAGGATCATGAACAGTGTAGACATGGTTCAGATGGGACACCACGAGTTGGGAATCTAGGAAAACTGACAAGGAGTAGATTCCAAGGGAAGCAACTTCAATTAAGAGTCCGATGACTGCATGGTACTCTACAATATTGTTGGTTGCGGGGCCCAAGCAAGTGCCTCCTGAAGATACCAACTCGCCAGGAGGAGAATAGATAACCCATGTTGTGGAAGCAAGGTTCCAGGTGTGTCGGCTAGCACCATCTGCGAATCCGTAGTAGGCAGACATTTGCGCATAGAAGCACAAGTCGAGGTAAATGAGGATACATGAAATAAAATCCATGCACACACACAAAAGAAATAACTGGAAACAAGCTAAGTACATTATGTACAAGATGTCTCGCGCAGGGTAAACCTACGCGTAGAAACGTTTTAGGTACAACCCATTACGGGGCCGTGCCAAAGGTGTACCATCACAGTTGACAAGTTCGTAAGCTCCTTTTTCCAATACACGTTTTATAATGAAGGGACCGTACCACATAGACTCTAGCTTGCCTTTCCCTAGTTTGTCATGCATTTGGTCGTATGTGAGTACAAGGTCGCCTTCGTTAAAAATCCAGGGTTGAATAGATTTGTCATACTGTGCTTTGACGCATTTTTTATGGGCTTCATTAGCTAAAGTAGTGTCGCGGTGGGTTTCATCTAGCTTGCCTAGATACAGAAACCGTTCCTCCTCAGAAGTTGTATTGGGAAGTAGCTCTACAGCTATCTTTAGTGACAAAATTTCACATTCAATCGGAAAAATGGCTTCCATGCCATACACCAGTTGAAATGGTGTGAAACAGGTAGCACATTTTACTGAGGTTCAGTAGGCCCATAATGCTGAAAAGAGAGCTAAGTGCCAATTGAACTTATGAGTACCCACAATGCCCTGAATCATGCGCTTCAAAAATTTGTTTATGGATTCGACTTGGCCGTTGGCCTGTGGGTAGTTCAGTTTCTTCAATAATTTCAAAGTATCCGTCCGGGACTCGAATCAACTCGGACGTGTCTTCGTCGGATCTTTCAATAGTTCCAACAGATCCTTCAGGAACATCGTAGAAAGTGTCTGTTGGCGGGGTAGTGCTAGGCTCTGGGAGGATGATGACCTCCGGTATAGCATCATGTGCAGTACTAACTTCAGTAGCTAATGTGTTGTCCACTGTGGGAGGAATTTCTGGAATGATAGTGGGTTGTGGAACAGTCGGAATCTCAGGTATATTGCTGGTTTTAGGGACTGTAAGAGGTTTTGAGGCAGTGCTGTGAGTTACAGGTATAGAAGGAACTAAATATGTAATACATATAAGTGGTGGAACATTCCCCCGGCCAACCCCACGACCGGTAGGGGCAGGAATACGTGATTTAGGAGGACTAGAAGTCCATGGTGGTGGTGGGTCAGGGCTTCGTCCCTATATCCTCCGTGATCTTTGTTGATTAGCGATAATGATGGGATTACAAGTTTCGGGGGCAGTCTCATAGAAAAGAAATAAAAAACCCTAAAGCAGCAGAGTTTGCAAAAGGGGAGCTAGAAAAAGGCAAGGATCACAGGCCAAAAAAACAATCTCAAAAAACTATAGTGAGACTGGTGTCACAGTAAGTGAGCTAAGACAAAGGTGGCTAGAATGCCAACAAGCAACACTAAAAAGAAAAATGACCCTCTAAGAAGATGAAATAACAAGCAAAACCTCCTAACTAAGAGCTAGAGACCTCAACAAGTTGTATCCCTCGCAAGGTGATGAAATCCAAGTCGGACGATACAAAATGAGAGACTGATAATGAAAGGATATCCCTTTACCGAAAGGGATCTTGGATAAAAGAGCCCTAGAAGAAAAGTCACTAAGCTACCTTGTTCATGACACGTCGGAGAAGGATACTGGCACTTCTGCCTTATCAACTTTGTATCACCTATACGGTAGAATACAAGGAATACAATGGATCGATATGCCTTAGGTACTAAGTGGAGTGTGGCATTCCACAAAGTCCATCTGGAACCAATCTTTGTGGCTTACCCCCGAAACGATGGGCGGCCCTCTCCACAAACTGGTCGATGACCGTGTCAATAAATACTATAGGATTTTAGCACCCTAGAGGAAAACAACTATGTCTCAAATGAAAATGACAAGGGGGGGTCATTTGGATGCATATCCCCGGTGTCCTACCTAACTAACAAATTCTTTTTCTCCTCAAGTGAGGTTATAGTGTGTTGAGTTAGGGAGTGTAAATTTTTATGGTTGTATTACTCAATCAGGTGATGGAAGAGAAACTTGTGGTGTTATGAAGACTCAAACCATGAAAATGAAGATGAATCGAAATGAGCCTTTCTGTTCGATGAAAGCTAGCTAAAGTAAAGGGAGAGTTCTTCGATCACAATGCATGAAATTTTTCAAAAGAAATGAAAAAAACCACTGAAAACATTTGTTTTCTTTTTTGAATAAGCCAAACTAATGGAAACTAATTTCAAAATGCAACTGATCTACCACTAATGGAACTTCAAAATGAGTAAAATTATGTGACATGCAATGATAAGCGATTCACTTCCTAATATGAAAAATCATAAACTTGATCTTTTCAACAAAAACAAGACAATTTTCCAAAAGATATCTTCCAATATTGATTTTGATAACAAGAACGGAAATTTATTGCTGTAAGGACAATGTAATCTTGAAAACTATATAATCAAGGAAAGGTAAATAGTAGCGAAACTTGATTATCATGAAAGGACCAAGCCAATGCAAAAATAATAAGGAGGTGGTCAGGATGGGGTATGGTGCCACTAACTCAAGAAATCCAAGCTCAAAACAAATAAAAGCAAACCATAAAAAAATTGCAACTTATTGAAAAGTGAGAAGGTATGTAGACAAGAGGTAACAGGTAAGGGGTAAGTAGGTATGGTAATAACAATGACCACGAACCCAAAGATGTCCAATATGTCTAAAAAACATAAAAAAAATGAAATGCAAACGATGTACTGCAGCCGAGCCGGTTACAAAGGTCTGATAAATATCAGAGAAACAACCAAAAGCAGAGAAGTCAAAAATTGACGAAAAGTAACCAAGCAACTGAGAAAAAATCCCTTTCTGCAGAGATTGCCGCGTGGCTGTAATCAGTCCAGGCGCGATAATTATGAATTATCGCGTTCTGGTAAGAATGTATGTAGCGACAAACTGGTAATTGTCGCTCTGTAAGCAATGGTAGGGGCGCGACAAATCTCAGAAAGAGGATAAGGGCGGGAATTTGAGAAAAGTTGTTGACTTTTCAAGGTTTTCCAACCCAGAGGACTCACTGATCATTGACAGAGGTCTAATGCAGAGGGGAGGGGGGTGAATGGAGGTCAAAGAGACCAACTTTCACAACTGGTTTGAAAGAAGAGAAAATTCACAATCAAAGAGGAATGAAAGGAAAATAACTCAAACAAAAGGGGTTCAAACCAACGGAGTCGCCAGTTTTTGTTGTAGAGATTTCTTCCTACGGATAAAAAGAAGCCCTCTTAGGATAAATCAAGATAGACTAACTCTATACTAAGACAAAAATGAAAGAAATGCGATCTTGAATCCTAGATTAAACAAGTATTTCAGAGTTTCTGTATTGAAGAGAATGAGAGAAAGCAACTCACCATCCACTCTGACGTTTGTCCCACTTGTCATTCAGATCCTGAAGTCCTCACAATGAACCTGTTAAGATCAAACAATGCAAAAGCATATACAATTCTCCAAGATATCTGAATCACAAGTTAGAATCCAAATCTAGCTAGATACAAATCATGAAATTGAAACACAATCAACACACATGAATTGGGAAACAAGACAAGTTAACTTTATTACAACTTGAAGATACTTACAATGGTTAGTTGATGTCCAAGCCAACTTTCAGCTCCAAGTCCTTCCTCTAGCTATCTCTGCAAAAGTCTCAAGATCATAGGTTGGATGCCCCCAAAGTCCTCCCATTGGCCCATGGAAGGCCCATCCTTTATAGTGTTTGGAAGAGTTAACCAAAAGGAGAGTAAAATGGATCTAATGAGTGTTTAGTGGATCGAGCCTACTAAACAGAGAGAGGGAGTTGGGATCAAATCAAATTTGGTAATCCCAAGAAAATATCTTGAAAGGTTAGATCCAAGATCCATGGAAAAAAGGCTAAAAGAGGATTGTCGCACCCCTGGTTCTGAGCATAACGTGGAATTTCCGCGCCCGAGGGTCTGAGCATAACACGACAACCCAAATTCTCTCTACCCAGCAGATGTGCAAAGCACAACAATGTATGCAGATTAGGTCAGTTTGGGTGACACATGGAAGATAAGATGTTGTCTTCGGTATTCAGGAAATAGACTTTACTCCTGGGTGTCCAGATGAGATCAAGGAGGGTACCAGTAATGTATAATGATCATTAGGGGTAAGTGTCGTTTCGGTCACTTAGTGTAAGGATGCGACACTAGGCGACACTAGGGTTTAGTGTTTAATATTGAGGTATAAAAAGCTTAGTCGACTTTACTCGTGCTCGTAAAATGATGAGGAAAGTATCATTTTGGTTTATTTTATTCTTTTTTCGGACCAAAGTGATTAAAAATTATGAAAAAGACCATTGGAGTTCTTTTTAAGCTCTTTTCGGACTCCCTCGTTGCGAAAAGATTTCCAAGTGCACTTTTCTCTTTCACACTTGTGAAAGTATTTGAAAGGACGTCTATTCGGTGATAGGTTACCCCTTTTTCGGCCCATTAAGAAAGGAATACCTCAGTCAACTTTTGACTAGGAGAGTTCTCTCAGGAATTGTTTTACACTTTTTCAGGACTGGGGGACTAAATTTACGAAAAAGTACATTTTGGAGTTGTCTTTAAGTTTTTCAGACTCTCTAAATATGAAAAACTGTCGAGTTTTCCTTCCTTAGACTCGTTAAAATTTAACATCGAGGGGACCATTTTGGGACAAACCCCTCCTTTCCCAGGTTTGTAAAACATGTGAGATTGGACTCATCCATTAGATGAGATATATCGAGCATCTGTTATCCTCTTCAAGTTTACCTTGTTAGCAGCTTGTCAGTCGTCACCTTTGAACATGGCATGCATCCTCACCTTGTCCGCTTTGGGTAGTCAGTCTTGCTGATAGAGTCATCATCAGGGTTATGCGTCCTCGTCTTTGCTATGAGTTCATGCCTCCACTGGTTCTGTCTGTTCAAGTAGTCCCTGCTGGCAAGTTTCACTTCATGTCGTTATATGTTCAAAGGGTTTTTGCTATCGAATCAGCCTCCGCTTTGTGCCAAACTTTCAATTATGTCTGTACGTGTCCTTTTGTTCCATTTCTACAGACCTCTCTCATACCGATTTCGTGTTGATGATGTGGGATTCATCATGGCCCACATTCGACGAGTCTATTCCTGTCGACGCCAAATCACTATCCAGGAATTAGGCTTAGGAATCAACCATCAGTACCTTGGTACTTGGATGCCTCAATGGCAGGTTTCCTCGTGTTCGACAGTAGGTTTTCGTCATTGACCTCTGATCGAATGATCTCATGAATGTTCGATGTCAACTCATCTATTCACATTTCATTGAGATGTACTAGGGATACCTTGGGGATCATTTTCATCATTAGTGATTTCCCTCGCACTTGTTAACGGTTCACATCATTGATTGGTAATCAAGTGGTGTCTACCATGTTCGACTTTAACACCTTGTAATCACATGGCTAGATTCGTATCATTTTGGGATCGGGTAGAAGACCCTGGACACATTTTGATGTTGTTTAGGTCCAGGTTGCGATGGCGATTATGGAGCAGGTTTCCACATAGTCATTACGTGGATGACCTCACTATTGTATTGTCACATAGATCCACTTATATATTGATCGTGGCTATGTCGTTATTGCCTCATGGATCTAGGATTGTTCATAGTATCCATGATTTTTCCACAATCTATATCATCTCAGTACTCATGGATCTGCAGTGTATTGGTCGGAATCCATGCTTTGAGTCAGTTGTTCTGAGCATGGGTATGCCCGCCTCGGTGATATTTTTGACATATTGTTTATGTTTTAGCTCCTCGTTGTTTCCCTCGATGCTATCTCCGTGAAATTTATTTGTAAAGTCTTTCAGCCATCGGTCTCTTCTGACCTCACACTTTAGGGGGCATCTGTTATACCTCAAAGTTACACTTCGAGCCCTGGTGTCGCATCTTTGTACCATGTGACCTAGCGACATTTCTCCCTAATAACCGTCACACATTATTGGTTCCCTCGGTCTCATATGGACACCCAGGAGCAAAATCCATTGATTGAATGCCGAGACATGACCTTATATGCCACGTGTCACAGTAGCTGACCCTGTTCGCATAGATTTTCTCACTCTGCACATTTGCTCGGTAGCGAAAATTAGGGTTTTTGCGTTTTTCACTTTCCCTGGGGCGTGAAGATCGAGATGATTTTTGCATTATGCTTAGACCTAGGGGCGTGAAAATCCCTTTTTATCTTTTTTCCATGGATCTTGGATCTCATCCTTCGAGAGATTTTCTTGGGATTATTAGTCCTGATTCGATCCCAACCCCCTCTCCCTGTTTAGTTTGGTTGATCCACTAAACACTCATTACATCCACCTTACTCTCCTTATGGTTAACCCTTACAAGCACTATAAAGGAGATGAGCCAAGGGGGGACTACTTGGGGCATCCAACCTATGATATTGAGACTTTTGCAGAGATAGCTAGAGGAGGAACTTGGAGCTGAAAGTTGGCTTGGACATCAAGCAACCATTGTAATCATTCTTAAGTTTCCAATAAAGATAACTGTTACACCCAAAATCTACTCATCATGAGATTCAGTGTATACACCCCTGAAGATACCTGGACTAAGTAATCATCCTGGGAGGATTTGTACCCAATTGTGCTAGGTTTTGAAGGGTCATCGCAGGTTGCACATTAGCAACATGCGACGTCACATATTTCCCCATTACAGGGTGCGACGAAGTCAGTTAGATGGAAAAAATAGCTTCTTCGAGGTCCTTCTAGAAGCTTGCTGACTTGGGACTCTATCCCTGACCTCTTGGAGGAGCTGGCACTCGGTTCCTAATACTTTGTAGAGATCCCTTAAGCCTCTCCTACCATCTCTCAACCTATCCTATCCATACCCTATCCACTTAGTCCTATTTAAATGAAGCTCACTCCCATCCTAAGGGGAGGAAGTCTATGGTATCTACATGTTGGTGAAATCACCCTTGGAACATCTCCACTCACCTATTGGAGAACTCATACTTCCTTGGAAGGATATGGCAATTGGATTTGTCATAGAAGGGCTACAACGTTAAGCCTTGGTTGTGGTTCTATATCTCTATTATGTACTCCTCTTTTTTGTAGTAATACAAATGCTTTCCACCAATACTGTTAATGTGTGTAACGATATTGAGTAGTTTACCTGCTTAACTGTTTACTTATATCTCTTATTGTATAGATGTATTTTACTTGTTTCTCTTGTTTCTTGTCTTGACAGGTCTTGCAGCTTGGATCTGATGACCATGAGACGTGGAGCAGCATTCGGGAAAAAGGATTGCGAAGTGAAAGGTAAGATATCTAATACTCGATCCTTAAGTAGATCTAGGAAATGCATTAGTAGTCTGTTCTATTTGTTCTATACTCACTTTGAGCTAGGGAGATCCTGCTCGCGTCCGCTCGAGTGGATTGTCCGATAACAAATCTGGTGACCATACTGGGGAGTATAGAATCTGGTCAGTAGTTATCAATCTGAGAGTCATTTTCAGTTGATTGCTTGACACAAGCCTTTTTATTTTTTCCATTTACTTCTTGAAGTTGATTTCACTGTTAGATCTTCATATTGAAGACTCTGATCCACTTCCTCTAAGTTTATACAACTCATTCCCAAACCATTCCATGGTTCATTGCTGAGAGATTTGATTCATTTTTGAATCTAGACTTCACCTGTCGCACCTGGGTAGTGGGAACAGAGCGACACTGTGTCGTTTTTTAGTCTCTATTATTTACCTGCTAGTTACTCGTCGCATCCCTTGCATTGGTAAATTGCGACATCGTCGCACCTCCCATAGAGGTAAACCGCGACGTCGCACTGTGTACAAGAGCAGAGTGCGCTGATTTGTCAAAATTTGGCATGCAGGCATCTCCCCTCCATTTGACAGTCTGGCCTTTGGTTTGCTATATGAACTCCCTCTGTGCTGCAAAATATAGCCAGGGATCCTACCTATGATTTGTGTTTGAGTGTTTGGTTTTGTTTGGATTGATTTTGGGTTCCGTTTTGGACAAGTTTGAAGACCGGTAGTGGTGGATACTCTTGTCTCCTCCACCTTAATCTGCTCACCCTTGCAATCCCTTCCTTCCATCTCTAATCTGATCATTACATTAGATTAGTTTCCAGACCTTGTTCTCATCATTGTTTGAGCTTTGCTTGTTTGGTTTGCTTGCTGCTGCTTGATTTTGAGTTAAGAGTGCCTTTCAGCTTGATTGAGTGCTTGTCTTTTCTTGAGTTTTCTGAGTGTGCTGAGTGCTGCAAGTAGTGTTTTCTTTTCAGTCATTTAGATTTGAAATCTCAATTGCTATCAAGTTTATTCTTTGATGCATCCATTGAAAAGTTAAAAAGTGCTTCTTTCCCATCATTTCTTAAACATTATTGAAGAAAATTGTTGTGCATTGGAACATTTTCATTTGTGTTTTGGAAAAATTGAATAAATGAATGATCTATTGTGTTTTTCTCGCATTATGAGTCGCTCATTTTCTTGGAAGACTCAAAGTACGCTTCGATTTTTGCAAAATTGATTCCATGCAAAGGAAAGATAGATGCATTTTTAATGTTTGTTGCTTTTAGACCATTGAAAGTGAAATTGAAAAACTTGCATATTCCATCTTAGAATTCTCTCTTTTCATTACCTAGTGTCGTTTTGCTTTGAAAAGAAAAAGAAAAGGAAAAATGTTTTGATTTGGATAGCAGTGTTGTGATTTTTCGTGTTTTGTTGAAAAATGAAAAGAATACTTTCATAGTCAAGTTTTGTTTGAATTAGGATTGTGTTGCATTGAGTTTGTTTTGGCAATACTATTGGAAAAATATTTTTCCTTCCCGTAGCTAGAATTCATTGAAAGAAAAGACTATTTCGTGCATGTAGGTAGGGCTTGCATTATGCTTCCGATTATGTACTCACCTCATGCATTCACCTCAACGTCCAAGATAAAATTAACAGTAGAACTAGGCAAAATTTTTAGCAACTTGTGTGTAAGTTAGAGACGTGTTCTGGTGTCGTTAAGCTTGGCAACTGTCGTTATTTTCCAGCATTGTATCCCGGGGGTATTGTATTCTTCCACGTACTTATATGTATATCGAGCTCCTTCATGTACCCACCAAGTACCATAATCCGTACTTGGCGTATATCGAAGGGTGTATCACGTACTCGGTAGTATATCGGAAGGTCTCTTGCCGAACGGTTGTGCATTAGATAGCACCACTACGGATTTGAGCTCCCACGTACCTT
The DNA here is from genome assembly GCA_027924585.1 of Larix kaempferi. Taxonomy (NCBI): domain Eukaryota; kingdom Viridiplantae; phylum Streptophyta; class Pinopsida; order Pinales; family Pinaceae; genus Larix; species Larix kaempferi. Next base: position 5,143,194 of record BSBM01000504.1, read on the forward strand.
GCGTATATCGGGAGACACCACTAGGATTCCTAAAACCAACTGAGTTAACCATTTGGCCGTCTTGGAAAAGCAATACACCGAGAACAACACTCGGGGAGATTAGCGCGCACGTACTGTCTAAGTAATCGGGTATGCAGGAAAGGGTATGGTCCCAATCCTCCTTGTCACATCATATTATTGGACCCTGTAGTATATCGCGGTTTGCGATGCCTTGATAATCCCGTGAGGTTCCAGACTTTTGAATCCACTCTATCACATAAGTTTTCTTGTTTCCTTAGTTTGAGTAGGTTTTTCTAGACTACTTTTATTTTAGCATACCCTTAGGAGAAACGTTGTTTCAGCCATCTTGGCTGATCATCCTAACGCTCTAGTGGATTTTCCTTGGTGAATATCCCGTAGGATCTTAAACTTATCACCCGAATATCCCCTTAATCCGGAGGTTATTTCGAGGGTAAGAATGGATCAGCGTAACACGGTTGTAGTTACTGAAGTGGAATATCCCACTTTGAATGTTGGAGGAATTTTGTTTACACAAACTCCTCCGGATTCACCTGCCTCTCATCCCTCGCAGGATGAAGGAGCACAAATCCCCGCTTCACAAGACCTTTCTCTTGTCATCCCGGGAGAACCTGGATCATTGGAATGGATAAACCGACCCCAGGACGACCCTACTGCAGCTGTTGGTCCTTCAGCAGTTTACTGGACATCTTCTACAGACCACCCAACGACTCATTTTTCGATCTCATCCCCACCCAGTGGGACTACTTTGGATGACACTTTAGCCTACTTTCGTGGCCAATTAGCTCACTTTTGTTCCATGGATGAAGAATTTTGGCAGTCAAGTCTCCAATGACAGGTTCAAGACCCATCGTTACCTCCTTACCGACCCATCCCAAATCATTCGATATCTTTCAGGTCACCTGAAACATCCTTCCACAACCAGACCATTAATATGATTGGTCAACCCTCACAAGAGTCCAGTCCTACACCTCAAGTGAACCAACCTGTGGAAGGACAAAATTCCAACACACCCGTCACTACCACAGTTACTTTACCAGTTCCTCCCCCACCTCAAAATTTGAGGGGAGGGTATTCCATTCCCCCGGATTATCTTATTGGTAATGTTATTACTATGGTAGCTAGTCAACAACCTACGTTGGTTCAACCTTTGAATAGTGGTAAACCTGTTGTGGTTGGGGGGAAACCCCCGTTTCCTAACCAGAACATAGGCGGTGGAATCCCCAACAGACCTTCTGTTGGACCTCCCCAACCCGCTAGACCATCCACCATGGGATTATCTCATGTTGGGGGGCCGTCCAATGTAACTCAACCCTCATGGAGTCAAGTGTATCTAGGTTCTGTTAACCCTGTGCCGGGCCAATCTAATCCCAGAAATGAACCATACAGGATACCTTATCCCGGGAATCCATACACTCTATGGGGGCAACAACCTGTGTTGCAACACAGACCCCAACCGACTATCCCTCAAGTACCACCACCCCCGATCGGTCCTTCCCCACCTCCTGCTGGAGGCGGCGGGCCCCCACCTACCCTTGGTGGAGGGCCACTTCATTTTACCAAAAATATCCCTCACCCTTCCGGCAGTGGCAGGAATGGTCCACCACCCCCTACCGGCGGAGGCGGCAGAGGACCAGCCTATCATGGTGGAGGAGGACATTTCCCTTCGGGTGGAGGAGGTGGTGGAGGACCTAATTACTATGGTGGTGGCGGTGGTGGTAGAAACCCTCATCCTTCCGGCAATGGATGTGGTGGCGGTGGTGGTAGAAACCCTCATCCTTCCGGCAATGGAGGTGGTGGCGGCCCCCATCCTTCTGGCGGTGGAAGTGGTCCACCACCCCCTCCAGGCGGAGGTGGTGGTGGGCCACCTTATTACGGTTATGGACCCCCACCTCCTCCCGGTGGTGTCGCCGAACCTCCACCCCCTCCCAGTGGTGGAGGTGGACCCCCACCTTATTGGAATGGACCACCTTATGGTGGTGGACCCCCTTACGGTCCGGGCGGCACACCTGTCTACGGCCAGTTTCCTCCTGGTACACCTTACGGTCATACCGGTCTTTACATGCCTTATCCATATTATCAATGCGCGCAGCCTAACCCACAGCTGCCAGTCTTGGCTACTTTGGACCTACCTGATCTATCTCCTTTAACCAATGATCCTATTTAACACAGATCTAACTGGCCACCAATTTCGGTGAAACTCCCGTCTGATATCCCCAAATTTGACGGCAAGCCGGGTGAAGACCCTAAAAATCACATGATGACATATCACTTATGGTGTTAATCTAATTCCTTAATGGACGATTCAATTCGTCTTGATTGTTTCAAAGGACTCTCACCGGTTCGGCTGCCAAGTGGTACATTGAGTTGCCACCCCACTCTTTTCCTAAGTTTGGTTCTCTTGCCGTGAAATTTTTGACACATTTCGAGCTGCCCATATGGTATGAAACTGGTACCGAGCTTTTAACCTTGCTCCGTCAGAATACCGCCACTCATATTTCGGATCATATCCACGAGTGGTGAAGGAGACGATGTCTCATTAAAGATCCTATTCTAGATCAGCTCCTAGCAGACAGGTTTACAAAATCCCTCATCCCTACCATAGCAAGAGATGTTTCCATGCGAGATGTTGTCACCGAAGAACAAGCCATCGCAAGTGCCCATGTACTAGACCTAGTCTACACTCAATCTGACACTTTGTTTGATATTCTGCCTGACGCACCCCATGACGTTAATGATCCTGCGAAACCATATAAGGGACCCCAAGCTGATGGAATCATTGGTTCCCTTAACACCCATCCTGCTTCTAGAACTGTTGGATCATCCAACCTTCACGGTTCCTCCTCATTACCAACTCAAGATGGCCACAGCACCACCAAATCCACCACTCCTGCTCTAATTGAAGAGGTGAATTCTATCCAATCGGCTTCATCTCAGAAGTATGGCGGTAAAAAGAAGAACAAGGGGAAACCCAAAAAGTCTTCCGCCTAGCAGGAACAAAAGAGCACTCCTGGCGATACCAAGCAGAAATGGAAACTAAAGTATCCATGTTTACTGTGTGGAGATGACCAATTCTCCAAAGAATGTCCCCATAGAGACGAAGTACACAAGTTTCTTCGGGGTAAACCAACTCCCGTAGTCCTCAATGATCCGTTTCCTACTCAAAACCAGCAGATGATTTCTCAACCCCCCCATCCCAGGGGGAACCATCCAATACCACGCATGTTCTCATGGTGCGTAACGAGACGATCAATTTGAACACTTGCTCGCGATCTTACGAACCGGTCCCTTCGAAGGAATCCACTGGAAGTAATGCTGAAAAAGATTTCGACTCCTTAACTGATGTCACTGTACCATCAACTTCTCTCACCATTGAGAAGCCATCCTTAGACTTGATATTGTGACCTCCCAAGAGTACGATTCAAAAATTTGTTTTCAATCCCAATGTTCGAGCGGCACAAAATTACAATATCATAGAAGACTTGGCACAAGATCCTTGTGCCATGTCTACCCTGGAAGTTTTGTAGAATTGTCCTAATCAATGCAAAAATCTCCTTGCAGCCATCGGTGTAGTCGACCACAATTCCTCGAATACCATCATGTTCCGACTTGACCACTTCAAGCCGAGGCTCTCCCACCAGCTCGCATTCCAAGTTTTTGCGAACATTGCTGGGAAGATTGTCCATCGTACCCTTTTAGACGAAGGGGCCTCCACTTCTGTCATGTCGATCACCTGTTGGAGAGCCATTGTCTCCCCCGAATTGAATCATTCTCCTACCACGTTGAAAGCATTCGACAGGCTTGGCTTTCAACCTCATGGGCTCTTACAAGCTCTTGCAGTTGAGTTGGGCGGAAAGACCGTAACCGTTAATGTGGAAGTGGTCTCAGCCCCAATAGATTATAATCTCTTGCTTGGTTGCAATTGGTTTTATGCCATGCAGGCGGTAGCCTCTTCAGTCTTCCGCATAGTACAATTCCCCCACCAAGGACGAATTGTTACTATCGACCAATTAGTTTTTTGCGCACCAGACGTTACTACTCATCCTGGTGACCATGTTCCTTCCATTGGACAAATGTCAAAACAGTATTAGAGTATAGGCGTTGGCATTTTGAAATATTCATCTCTCATGGGCGTTTTTTCGGCGTCTGACCCCCCTAATCATGTCGCTACGGATGAAGCCACAACACACCTGCTTGGAGATATAATGCCTCCTTCACCCACTGAACGTATTTACGAGGCTATCCAATCAACATCGGAGGACCATTTAACCATGGCCTCTCCATCCTGTTCTCTACGATGGATGTCATCTCTACCTGATCTCTTACTTCGGACTTTTCATTCAGACGAGTCCATCATGGAAGTTATGAATGTTGATGATGGTCCGTGGGATGATCTGCACCGTAGGTCATCTTTTCTTCCTCCCTTGGAGTACATAGAGGACAACATACACACCCTCTTTTCGCTAGACATCTACCCGTTCCCTCATTCCCCATCCTTACATGTCTTACGAACATGGAGGGAAACTTGGCCAACATTGATCCAACCACCCTGGTAGACATCTCGGTGAAACCTAGTATAATGGAACACATTCGCATAGGCCAGAAGTGTTCCCCTGAAGAAATAGCTGCTAGCATGGCCTTATTCAAGCAATTTCGAGACATATTTGCTTGGTCCTATGAGGAGATGCCTGGGATAGACCTCGCAATTGTTTCTCATGAAATAAAAACGTATCCCGACGTCAAACCTATATGCCAAAAGTTGCGACCAGTACACCCCCGGAAGATGGTGGCAATCAAGGCTGAGATTGAAAAGCTCTTAAAGGTTGGCTTTATTTATCTTGTCCCATTGACGGATTGGGTCTCAAACGTTGTCCCTGTGAACAAAAAGCAGGGTACCATTCGCGTTTGTGTCGATTATCGGGACCTTAACCGGGCTTGTCCAAAAGACAACTACCCGACCCCCTTCATCGACCAGATCATCGACAATTGTGCCGAAAGCGTCATATTCTCATTTATGGATGGCTTTTCTGGTTACAGCCAGATTGAGATCAACCCCGCCGACCAAAACAAGACGTCTTTCATCTGCCCGTGGGGAACGTTTGCATCCTGCAAACTCTCGTTTGGCCTTAAAAATGTTGGCGCCACGTTTCAGTGGGTTATCTCGTATGCCTTCCATGACATTAAGGACTTTGTGGAACCTTACCTGGACGATCTCCCTGCTCATTCAAAGCAGCGTGAGTTCCACATTGATCTGACGGCCATTTTCCTCAGATGTAGACGGTACAATATCCATCTGAATCCTCATAAGTGTATCTTTTGCATTGAGTCTAAATGCCTCTTAGGATTTATCATTTCGAAGGATGGGATCTGCATTGATACCTTAAAGGTGGAGGCCATCATCAACCTGCCACCCCCGACTGATGTGACGAAACTTCAAAGTCTCCAAGGGAAGGCGACTTATTTAAGACGTTTTGTTTGCGATTTTGCGGAGAAGACTCAGGGGTACATGAGACTGCTCAAGAAGGACGTCCCATTCATTTGGGATGACCACGCTAAAAAATCCTTCGACAATATCAAACATGCCATCACGCATGCCCCTGTGCTCCAACTGCCCAATTATTACCGAGATTATATCTTATATCTCGCCGCTTCTGCTACCACTATCGCCATGGTTTTGGTACAGGAGGATCAAAACGCCCAGGAACATGTAATATACTATGCAAGTAAGGGTCTTGCTGACGTTGAAACTAGATATTCACATGTCGAAAAACTCACATTCGCGGCATTCATCGCCGTCTAGAAGTTCCGACACTATATCTTGCTCCGCACCACCACCATCATTGCACAAACGAACCCCATGTACCACGTCCGGACACATCAGGTGCTTGGGGGAAAGTATTCACGTTGGATCGTGATACTGCAAGAATTTGATCTTCTTTTTGAGAAATCCAAGTCAAAAAAGTCTTTGGTGTTTGCCGAGCTGATTTGTGACCTTCCTCGTCCTGATGCAGAAATTGAGCACAATGACTCTTTTCTTGATGAATCATTGTTTCTCATTAGTACGACTCACCCATGGTATTGAGATATCTCATTATATATTCAAATCCAATGCTTCAACCTTCAACTATCTTGCGATGACCATCGTAAGATACGTCACCATGCGAAATATTATTTAATCATCAATGATACTTTGTATCGCCGTGGCATTGATTCAATTCTTCGACATTGTCTCACTCACGATGAAGCCGAACACGTTCTGAACGACTGTCACGCTGGGGCATGTGGCAGTCATCTCTCTGGGATGGGTACAGCCCAGAATATTTTACGTGCATGATATTATTGTCCTACCATCTTCAAAGATTGTACTGAGGCCATAAAAAAATGTCCTCCTTGCCAACACTTCCATACGAAGAAGCGCACCCATCCCGCCCCGTCACACCCGGTTATTGCCGTGGGCCACTTCACAAAATGGGGCATCGAATTTATGCATTGTAAGCTTACCTCATCCTGGGGGCATAGTTACATCATTGTAACTATGGATTACTTTACAAAGTGGGCCGAAGCTATGCTTACATACCAGAATGACGAAAAAACCGCCACACTCTTCATGTTCAATCATGTAATAGAACGGTTCGAAGTTCCTCGGGCGTTTGTTACCGATCATGGTTCCCATTTTTAGAACCATATGGTTGATGAAATGAGTGATAGGTTGGGTTTTCGCCATGAAAATTCAACACCCTACTACCCGCAGTCCAATGGACAAGTTGAGGCCTTTAACAAAGTCTTAAAAACCATGGTCCAAAGGATGGTAGGTACGCAGAAATCCAATTGGGATAACATGCTCTTTTCAGCATTATGGGCCTACATAAGCTCCGTTAAAACCGCCACAGGTTTCACTCCTTTCCAACTAGTATATGGATTGGAGGCTGTCCTACCTATAGAGTGCGAAATTCCGTTTCCTACAACTCGCTATCGAACTTCTTCCTAATACTACTGCTGAAGAAGAACATCTCCTTCACTTAGCAAAACTTGACGAGTCCCGCCGAGATGCCACTCTTGCTAATGAAGCGCACAAGAAACACATCAAAGCCCAATATGACAAGTTAGTTGAACCTCGTATATTTAACGAGGGTGACCTGGTCCTCACTTATGACAAGAAGCACGACAAACTAGGAGCAGGAAAGTTCGAATCCATGTGGCATGGACCTTGCATTGTCAAACATGTTTTGGAAAAGGGAGCTTACGAGCTTGAAGACTATGACGAAATCTCTTTGGGTAAACCCCGCAATGGGATTTACCTGAAGAGATACTATACCTAAACTCGCCACACTTAGACTTTCTTGTATATACTGTACATGGTGTGTTTTTTGTGTTTTTGTGTGCTGTGACGATTTTATTTTTGAGTGTCTTTAGATCTTTTTTTCGCTCCTTATACCATGTTCTGTCTGTGTGTGAAGATGGAAACTTGCTATGGATTCACGGACGGTTCTAGCCGGCATACTTGTAACCTTGCTTCGGCAACCTGGGTACTATATTCCCCAACAGGTGAGCTCATTAGCTCAGGAGGAAGTTGCCTAGGGTTTGCGACCAACAATGCCGTAGAATATCAGGCAGTAATCGAAACCCTAGCTAACGCCATTTCCTTGGGTATGAACCACATTGTCATCCACATGGATTCTCAATTAGTGGTTTCCCATCTTAACCGGGTTTACGCCATCCATGATCCCACCTTACTCTTTCTCTTCAGACGAGTACGTCTCCTGGAAAGGTCATTTGAATCCGTTCAGTACCTACACATTCCACGAGAGTTAAACACAGTTGCTGAATCAATGGCCAACTTCATTTTGGATTGGTACATCACACACACATAATATTCATAATATGTAAAAGCATTCACAACATGTAAATAATGCAATGAATAAAAGCAATCGTGTAAACAAGATCACATCAGTCATCATTTTAAAACACATAATGTATAAATCATCGAGAATGTCTGTATATATATATCACTCAAAAGTAGTGCTAGTACAAAATATGAAGCACGATGGCTTTCAGTGAGTCTCTACAAAATCTGAAGCATCGTGGCTTTCAGTAGTACAAAATCTAAGGCCTCTAAGCTCTCAGTACAAGTATAATAGTGTCATCAGGCCTGACGCCTAACCTGTACACCACCCCTATCATGGACAAGCCGCTATCGCTGAGTGAGGAAGCAATCCACGGTCCTTGCTACCTTGCGGAGTAGGGAATTGAAGCGTATGGACACTCCAACCCCAAACCTATACATAGGTCTTGGCAGGTCATCTATCGCTGGCTCAGGAACCTCTACTGTCAACTGGGACAAGTTCCTGTATACCTCCTCCATCTCCTCGATGGCAGCATGAGCACCTGGGGCCACGACTGCTTCCCCACCTCTGTCTCTCCTCTCCAGAAGGGAAACTCCTACCAGCCGTATAGGCCCCACATCTGCACACACATGTTACATACTTGTCAACACTGCATCAAAAGAAATGATAAATATGCAAAACTAAAAATACAAGGGTTTTTGTTCTCACCTATGTCACCCCATGCTGCACCCTCAGAGAGCACCAAGTCAGGATCCTCTCTAAAATCCATACCTCCGTATGGGAAGTCCTCAACCATGAGTAACTGGCCTTCCATCCAGCTGAAGAACTCAGGACCAAAGTTGATGATAGGTCCTCCACCATGATAGGTCATCACCTCAGTCCATCTGAGCATGTAGGGATATCTAGGCTCCCTATCATCTAGTACTACCTGTGGACGCAAGAGAGGGATCCGCTCCAAGAGGAATGATACCGCGATCGATCCATAACCAAACTGCTTGAGCTCTCCCCGCTGACACTTGGTCAGCTAAGCTCATAGGTTTGTGAGGAGACACTCGCACCAATTGAAAACCATGTGGGACATGCAGTCCTCCGCATAAAGCATCTGAGTCCGAGTAGCTGTGTGTGGGGCTTGGCTTCCCGCCACTCTAGTAATAGTAAATAGTATGGTACGCAGTGGGCGGCTCACCACATCCTTGATAAGGATCTTCCCACTGGAAGATCGAGCAAGAGAGGTACAATGCTGTGACACCATGTCATCGACTATGCAGGAATGGCCCGTGTTCCAGTAAGATGTACAGGGTCCCCTCTCCAGGACAAACCTGTGAGAAAATAGATGTCCTCAACATCTATTGTGAGGATGTGCTCACCAATCACGAAATGTTGTTGGGCCGCATCCCAACTCTCGAGCATGTGTGATAGCAACGGGATTTGGGATCTCATCCCCTGAATCTCAAAGAACTTGAGCAAACCACAGTTCCTCAAGGCATCCACGCATTGTGGATCATTGGCAGCTTGTACATCTTCTACTTTGTGTTCTCTTTCCTGCCACTCTAAAACCATGTTGGCTTGCTAGCAACCTGCCAAAAGGGACATTTAAACACTGTTAGATCCAACTTCAACCACAAAAAGTTCCCTTTTTGAGTTTATTTTGATGATTGGGAAGTGCATCTCCTCCGTCGCACTGTATGTTTTCATACAGTGCGATGTCATCGCACTTCACCCATTCGGGACTTGCGCTGAGTTGGTCTCGTCGCAGTTCCCGAAAGGGCCAAGGGCGACGAGCCGAGAGTGCAATAGCCTTCCATGAATTCATAAAAAAACCCAAAAATTGAACCTAAAAACAAAATCTAATCCACTAGAAAGTTGCTGGATGAAGTTTAGGCTTATCTGTTCCTGACGGTGGGTGAAATGGTGGATTGTAGCTCCCGAAATCAGCAAATGAAGTTTTTGCTCCAAATTGGTACTTCTCCTCCCAAATTGGCAAATGAAACAATGAAATCTATTTTTGGCCCATTTTTCTATTTAAAAATAGAATGGAATATTCCTTTTCAAATATTTTGATGCTCTTGGGCCATTTATCATAGTTTTTGACCATTTTTGTCATATTTGAGGCTATTTGACACATTTTCTAGTGTACATGAGTTGTAAGTACTCTTTCGTGCCGTTTCTCGTATCACAACGGTCATCACAGGTATGAACACTCCCTTGAACGTTTTGTCATTATTTTTGCAACGGTTAGTTTGTAATTATTGCGTGATGACGAGTTTACTCTTCGTTTTTTCTCGTACTCATGAAACTATGAGAACAAGTACCGAGTTATGATTTATCACTTTTTCGGGCTCCTTAAACTTCCATGGAAAAGGACACCCCCTGGAGTCTACCATAAAGCTCTTTTCAGGCTCTCGAAAAACGAAAAGATTGCCAAGCGAACTTGTCGCGTTCACGCTTGTTAAAGTATTTAAATGGTCATCTTCCTGGCGATAGTTTACCGCTTTTTTGGACCAAGAGGCACTAATTACGAAAAAGGTATACTCCAGCCAATCATGACTGGAAGAGTCCTCTCTCGCATAGTTTTACCCTTTTTCGGGCGATGAGGCTAACTTTATGAAAAAGGACCATTGGTGTCTTCTTTAGTTCTTTTCAGACTCTCTAAACATGAAATGATGACCGAGTTTACCTTCTATGGACTCGTTAAAATTCTCACATTGAAGGGCCCGTCATGGGACGAACCCCTCCTATCCCAGGTTCAATTTTTTTTTGGGATTGGACTCATCTATGAGATGAGCTATACCGAGCATCTAGTTACCCTCATCAAGCTCGTAAAAAACGCATGAAGCACTCATCATTCATGATGGGGAAAAAGGAAAGTGTTTGTGTTACATACCTTATTAGTGGCAGTATGTAGTCGTTCTTGAACATGTCACTCATCCGCATTTGCATACAACACTTGGATCATCCGTTTGTCCTCGAGTTCCACTTATTTCCCGAGTCTTGTTACACCTTTGAGTCATTCAGAGAAAAGATTCCATCATCAGTCGCTTTGAAAATTTGTGTCACACTCGTCGTGTCAATACTGCCAAGTCATGCCATGCCCATGTTCAAGAATATGTTTATCATTTATCATATGTAGTCAATACACCTTCCATCATGTCGGTCCACTCTGAGTCAGTCTTGCATGTTACTGTACCATCCGATCTACCCTATACATTTTTGTCGTGTTTCGTGTCGATTGATGGGGGATTCATCATGGCCCTCCTTCAACAGATTCATCCTTGTCGACTTCAACACATCATCCAAAGATTGAATCTAGAAACTAGTCAAGTACCTTGGCCCTGCATGCCTCAATGGAAGGTTACCTCGCTTTCATCACGAGTTTACATCATTGACTCTTGATCAAAAGATTTCATCTTGCGTTTGACTTCAACTCATTTATTCACGCTTGATGATATGTACTGTGATACCTTGGGAATCATTGACATCAATGGTGATCTCCCTTGCACTTGTTAACGGTTTACATTAATGGCCGGTAATCAAGTGGTTCCTACCATGTTCGACGTCAAGACATTTGTAATCACATGGATAGATTCGTATCATTGCGGGTTCAGCTTGAAGACCCCGGGGAGTCATGTTTTACCCAGGTTGCTATGGAGTTTGTATTGAGTTATATCACATGGATCCACATTTGTATTGGTCGTGGCTATGTTATCATCTCATCATGGATCTGCGCTTGTGTCTAGTAGCCATGATTGTGTTCAGTCGGTCATTACTACCATGGATCTGCACTGTATTGGTCGGTAGCCATGTTGTACTTTATATGAGATTGTCAGTTCAGAGTCAGTTGTACTGCAGCAGTGTCCTTCGCCCGACAAGTCTATTGCCATTACTTATATCAAAGCACTTCACCTGTATATATTCAACAGCTTCATGCTTTGGGGGGCATTCTGTTACACCCAAAATCTACTCATCATGAGATTCAGTGTATACACCCCTGAAGATACCTGGACTAAGTAATCATACTGGGAGGATTTGTACCCAATTGTGCTAGGTTTTGAAGGGTCATCGTAGGCTGCACATTAGCAACATGCGACGTTGCATCTTGCCCCATTACAGGGTGTGACGAAGTCAGTTAGATGGAAAAAATAGATTCTTCGAGGTCCTTCTCGAAGCTTGCTGACTTGGGACCCTATCCCTGACCTCTTGAAGGAGCTGGAACTCGGTTCCTAATACTTTGGAGAGATCCCTTAAGCCTCTCCTACCATATCTCAACCTATCCTATCCATACCCTATCCACTTCGTCCTATTTAAATGAAGCTCACTCCCATCCTAAGGGGAGGAATTCTATGGTATCTACATGCTGGTGAAATCACCCTTGGAACATCTCCACTCACCTATTGGAGAACTCATACTTCCTTGGAAGGATATGACAATTGGATTTGTCGGAGAAGGGCTACAACGTCAAGCCTTAGTTGTGGTTCTATATCTCTATTATGTACTCCTCTTTTTTGCAATAATACAAATGCTTTCCACCAATACTATTCATGTGTGTAATGATATTGAGTAGTTTACCTGCTTAGCTGTTTACTTAGATCTCTTATTGTATAGATGTCTTTTACTTGTTTTTCTTGTTTCTTGTCTTGACAGGTCTTGCAGCTTGGATCTGACGACTGTGAGATGTGGAGCAGCATTCAGGAGAAAGGATTGTGAAGTGAAAGTTAAAACATCTAATACTCAATCCTTAAGTAGATATAGGAAATGAATTAGTAGTCTGTTCTATTTGTTCTAGACTCACTTTGAGCTAGGGAGATCCTACTCGCGTCCGCTCGAGTGGATTGTCCGATAACAAATCTGGCGACCATACTGGGGAGTATAGAATCTGGTCGGTAGTTGTCAATCTGAGAGTCATTTTTAGTTGATTGCTTGACACAAGCCTTTTTATTTTTTCCATTTACTTCTTGAAGTTGATTTCACTGTTAGATCTTCTTATTGAAGACTCCGATCTACTTCCTCTGAGTTTATACAACTCATTCCCAAACCATTCCATGGTTCATTGCTGAGAGATCTGATTCATTTTTGAATCTCGACTTCGCCTGTCGCACCTGGGTAGTGGGAACAGAGCGACACTGTGCCATTTTTTAGCCTCTATTCTTTACCTGCTAGTTACTCGTCGCATCCCTTGCATTGGTAAACTGCAACATCGTCGCACCTCCCGTGTAGGTAAACCGTGACGTCGCATTGTGTACAAGAACAGAGTGTGCCGATTTGTCAAAATTTGGCATGCAGGCATCTCCCCTCCATTTGACAGTCTAGGATTTGGTTTGTTGTATGAACTCCCTCTGTGCTGCAAGATCCAGCCAGGGATCCTATGTATGATTTGTGTTTTGAGTGTTTGGTTTTGTTTGGATTGATTTTGGGTTCCGTTTTGGACAAGTTTGAAGACCGGTAGTGGTGGATACTCTTGTCTCCTCCACCTTCATCCGCTCGCCCTTGCATTCCCTTCCTTCCATCCCTGATCTGATAATTACATTATATCAGTTTCCAGACCTTTTTCTCATCATTGTTTGAGCTTTGCTTGTTGTTGCTTGATTTTGAATTAAGAGTGCCTTTCAGCTTGATTGAGTGCTTATCTTTTCTTGATTTTTCTGAGTGTACTGAGTGCTACAAGTAGTGTTTTCTTTTCAGTCATTTAGATCTGAAAGCTCAATTGCTATCAAGTTTATTCTTTGATGCATCCATTGAAAAGTTAAAAAGTGCTTCTTTCCCATCATTTCTTAAACATTATTGAAGAAAATTGTTGTGCATTGGAACATTTTCGTTTGTGTTTTGGAAAAATTGAATGAATGTATGATCTATTGTGTTTTTCTCGCATTATGAATCGCTCATTTTCTTGAAAGACTCAAAGTACGCTTCGATTTTTGCAAAATTTATTCCATGCTAAGGAAAGATAGATGCATTTTTAATGTTTGTTGCTTTTAGAACATTGAAAGTGAAATTGAAAAACTTGCATATTCCATCTTAGAATTCTCTCTTTTCATTACCTAATGTCATTTTTCTTTGAAAGAAAAAGAAAAGGAAAAATGTTTTGAATTGGATAGTAGTGTTGTGATTTTTTGTGTTTCGTTGAAAAAGGAAAAGAATACTTTCATAGTTAAGTTTTGTTTGAATTAGGATTGTGTTGCATTGAGTTTGTTTTGGCAATACTATTGGAAAAATATTTCTCCTTCCCGTAGCTAGAATTCATTGAAAGAAAAGAATATTTTGTGCATGTAGCTAGGGCTTGCATTATGCTTCTGATTATGTACTCACCTCATGCATTCACCTAACCGTCCAAGATAAAATTAACGGTAGAACTAGGTAAAATTTTTAGCAACTTGTGTGTAAGTTAGAGACGTGTTCTGGCGTCGTTAAGCGTGGCAGCTGTCGTTATTTGCCAACACTGTATCTTGGGGGTATTGTAGTCTTCCACGTACTTATCGGTATATCGAGCTCCTTCACGTACCCATCAAGTACCATAATCCATACTTGGTGTATATCGAAGGGTGTATCACGTACTCGGTAGTATATTGGAAGGTCTCTTGCCAAACGGTTGTACATTAGACAACACCACTATGGATTTGATCTCCCACGAGTTAGACAGAAACCAACTGAGTTAATCATTTGGTCGTCTTGGAAAAGCAATACACCGAGAACAGCACTCAGGGAGATTAGCACGCACGTACTATCCAGGTAATCGGGTATGCAGGAAAGGGTACGATCCGAATCCTCCTTGTCGCATCATATTGTTGGACCCTGCAGTATATCACGGTTTGCGATGCCTTGATAATCCTGTGAGGTTCCAGAATTTTGAATCCACTTTGTCACATAAGTTTTCTTGTTGCCTTAGTTTGAGTAGGTTTGTCTGGACTGCTTTTCTTTTAGCATACCCTTAAGAGAAATGTTGTTTCAACCATCCTGGCTGATCATCCTGACGCTTTGGTGGATTTTCCTTGGAGAAGATCCCATAGGATCTTAAACTTATCACCCGAATATCCCCTTAATCCGGAGGTTATTTTGAGGTTAAGAATGGATCAACGTAACACGGTTGTAGTTACTAAAGTGGAAAATCCCACTCTGAATGTTGGAGGAATTTTGTTTCCACAAACTCCTCCGGATTCACCTGCCTCTCATCCCCCGCAGGATGAAGGAGCACAAATCCCCGCTTCACAAGACCTTTCTCTTGTCATCTCGGGAGAACTTGGATCATTGGAATGGATCAACCAACCCCAGGACGACCCTACTATAGATGTTGGTCCTTCAACAACTTACTGGACATCTTCTATAGACCACCCAGTGACTCATTTTTCCATCTCATCCCCACCTAGTGGGACTACTCCGGATGACACTTTAGCCTACTTTTGTGGCCAATTAGCTCACTATTGTTCCATGGCTGAAGAGTTTCAGCAGTCAAGTCTCCAACAACTGGTTCAAGACCCATTGTTACCCCCTTACCGACCCATCCCAGATCATCCGATATCTTTCGGGTCACCTAAAACATCCCTCCACAACTAGACCATTAATACGACTGGTCAACCCTCGCAAGAGTCCAGTCCTACACCTCAAGTGAACCAACCTGTGGAAGGACAACAATCCAACACACCCGTCACTACCGCAGTTACTTTACCAGTTCCTCCCCCACCTCAAAATTTGAGGGGAGGGTATTCCATTCCCCCGGATTATCTTATTGGTAATGTTATTACTATGGTAGCTAGTCAACAAGCTACGTTGGTTCAACCTTTGAATAGTGGTCAACCTGTTGTGGCTGGGGGCCAACCCCCGTTTCCTAACCAGAACATAGGCAGTGGAATCCCCAACGGACCTTCTGTTGGACCTCCCCAACCCGCCAGACCATCCACCATGGGATTATCTCATGTTGGGGGGTCGTCCAATGTAACTCAACCCTCATGGAGTCAAGCGTATCCAGGTTCTGTTAACCGTGTGCCGAGCCAATCTAATCCCAAAAACGCACCATATGGGATACCTTATCCCGGGAATCCATACACTCTATGGGGGCAACAACCTGTGTTGCAACACGGACCCCAATCGACTATCCCTCAAGTACCACCACCCTCGATCGTCCCTCCACCACCTCTTGCTGGAGGCGGCGGGCCCCCACCTACCCTTGGATGAGGCCCACTTCATTTTACCAACATTATCCCTCACCCTTCCGGTGGTGGCGGGAATGGTCCACCACCCCCTCCCGGCGGAGGCGGCGGAGGACCACCCTATCATGGTGGAGGAGGACATTTCCCTTCGGGTGGCAGAGGTGGTCCACCACCCCCTCTAGGCGGAGGCGGTGGAGGACCTAATTACTATGGTGGTGGCGGTGTTGGTGGAAACCCTCATCCTTCCGGCAGCGGAGGTGGTGGGGGCCCCCATCCTTCTGGCGGCGGAAGTGGTCCACCACCCCCTCCAGGCGGAGGCGGTGGTGGGCCACCTTATTACGGTTATGGACCCCCACCTCCTCCCGGTGGTGGAGGCAGACCTCCACCCCCTCCCAGTGGTGGAGGTGGACCTCCACCTTATTGGAATGGACCACCTTTGGTGGCGGACCCCCTTACGGTCCGGGCGACACACCCCCCTACGACCAGTTTCCTCCTGGTACACCTTACGGTCGTACCGGTCCTTACATGCCTTATCCGTATTATCAATGCACGCATCCTAACCCACAGTTGCCATTCCTGGCTACTTTGGACCTGCCTGACCTATCTCATTTAACCAACGATCCTATTTAACACGGATCTAACTGGCTACCAATTTCGGTGAAACTCCCATCTGATATCCCCAAATTTGACGGCAAGCTGGGTGAAGACCCTAAAAACCACGTGATGACATACCACTTATGGTTTTCATCTAATTCCTTAATGGGTGATTCAATTCTAAATTAGGATGCTGCAAAATTTGTTCCTCTTCCCATGTGGCATCCTCACTTGGAAAATATTTCCATTGTACCAAATATTCTCTTATGGTTCTGCTCCTCAATTTTCTTTCTCGTGTCTTCAAATTTTTTTCTGGAATAAGTATGAGTTGTCCTTCATCACCCAATAGAGGGAGTGTTTCTGAAATATAAATTTGCTGACCAATAGCCTTCTTAAGGCATGAGATATGAAATACATTGTGGATTTTTCCACCTTCTGGAAGTTCTAACTCATAAGCTACCTGCCCAACTTTTCGAACTATCTTGTATGGGCCATAATAACTCGGTTTGAGATTTTCTGATCCTTTCCCTTTCAAGGAGGTTTGTTTATATGGATGCAGCCTCAAATAGACCAAATCATTCACTCTAAAAGTTATTTCCTCCCTATGTTGATCCACATATTGTTTTTGTTGATTTTGGGCAACCTGCAAATTGTCTTTTAGAAGCTTCAAAATCTCTTGACTTTCCTCCACCCAATCCTTAGATTTTGGGGCTCTACTATCACCAAATATGTGCTCAACAAAGGTGAGTGCTTCATAACCATAAAGTGATTTGAAAGGAGACATGCCAATGTACATATGGAAAGTAGTATTGTAGAAAAACTCACACAATTAGTGTACCCATTTAACCCATGCTTTCTGCTGCTCACCAACATAGTTCCTCAAGTACCCCTCTAGCCATTGGTTCACTCTTTTTGTTTGGCCATCAATTTGTGGATGATAGCTTGTGATTGGATTCAATTGAGTGCCCACCAACTTGAAATTTTCTTTCCAAAAGGCACTCATAAATATGCTATCCTATCACTCACAATGTTCTTGGGAAGACCATGCAATCTAAATTTTTCTGTAAAGAATAGATCAGCCACTTGTGCAGCAGTAAAATATGATATAATAGAAAAGAAATGATCAAATTTTGTGAGTCTATCCACCACAACATAAATACAATCCTTACCCAAATCTTTGGGCAAACCTGTGATGAAATACATTGAGATAATTTCCCATTTTTGTTTTGGAATGGGAAATGGTTGAAATAGACCAACAGGATGTGTGTGTTCAACTTTCTTTTGCTAACATATCTTGCATTCATTCACATACTTTAGAACATCTTCCTTCATCCCTTTCCAAGAGAACCTTTGCCTTAGTTGCCTATATGTTTTGAAGAAACCAGGATAGCCTACTAAAGGGGAATCATGAGCTTTCTTCAAAATATTGTGCTTTAGATTCAAACCATGAACCAAATATATCCGGTCCTCATAGCAGATCAGGCCATTCAAAATCTTGTACCTATCATCTCCTTTGACCCCATCTAACACATCACAAGCAAAACTATCTTTGGCATACTCAACTATTAGCATATCTTTCCAATCTTTCGAAATGTCCATAAGGAAAAATGAAGGTCTCCTAGATAATGCATCTGCTACAATATTATTCTTCCCTTTTACATATTCAATGTCAAAATAAAAATCTTGGACCTTACTTACCCACTTTTGTTTCCTTTCATTTAGATCCTTTTGTGTGAGAAAATGCTTTAAACGGTTATGATTAGTTTTGACCACAAACTTGTTCCCCACCAGATATTGTCTAAACTTGGCCGAGGCATGCATGATGGCTAACATTTATTTGTCATATATGGAGTAGAGCTTCTCATGTGGCTGAAATTTTCTGCTATCAAAATATATGGGGTGTTGGTTTTGCTTTAGGACAGCCCCTACTCCTTCTCCTGATGCATCACATTCCAAAACAAATGGTTTAGAAAAATATGCTAATGCAAGTACTGGAAAACTACTCATTACCTCTTTCAATCTTTGGAAAGCATTTTCAGCCTCTTCATACCATTTGAAATCATCCTTCTTGGTCAAATCAGTAAGTGGAGAAGTTAATTTGGAGAACCCCTTCACAAAATACCTATAGTAAGTGCATATTCCAATGAAGCCTCTTAATTCTGTGATGTTTTTGGGTGATGGCCATTCAAGAATAGCCCTTATTTTTTCCAAGTGAACCTTTACTCCATCTTGCCCAATTATGCGCCCAAGATACAAAACTTATTTCAACCCAAATTCACACTTGGACAACTTATCAAACAAATATTGTTCATGCAATATTTTCAATACAACTTCCAAATGGTGCAAATGTTCCTCGCATGTCTTACTGTAAATCAAAATATCATCATAGAAAACCAAAAAAAACTTATGGAGCTGCTTGCAAAATATTTTGTTCATGCATGATTGGAAGATGGCTGGAGCAATGGTCAAACCAAAAGGCGTGACAAGAAATACGAAATGGCCATAGTGACATCTGAAAGCAGTTTTCTGCACATCCTCCTCCTTGATTCGAATTTGATGGTAACCAAATATAAGATCAATTTTGGAGAAGAACTTTGCTCCAAATAGCTCATCCATGAGCTCATCTATTCTAGGGATGGGATATCTATTCTTAATTTTCTTCTTGTTTATATCTCTAAAATCAATGCACATCCTCAAGGTTCCATCCTTTTTCTTCACCAAAACAACTGAAGAAGCATAGGGACTAGAGCTTGGTCTAATGAGTCCCAATTCCAAGAGCTCTTGAATAGCCTTCTCAATCTCATCTCTGAAATTTTTTGGGTGTCTATATGGTGGTATTTGGATAGGTGAAGTACCCACCTCCAAAACAATGGTGTGCTCAACTCCTCTATCAGGTGGCCTTCCAGGAGGAAGGTCTCCAAAAACCTTTTCATATTTGTGTAGTAGTTTCTTTATCTCCCTTGGATGTTCTGCAATATTTATGTTTGGCTTGGGGGAGGTGATGAAACATTCAGCATCCCATTCAATATCCCCATGCCTCAATATGGACCTCATACTATGGGAAGACACCACTTGATTCGAATAGGTGTGCATTCTTCTCACCACCCTTTGTTTTTCTTCTGAATCTTTGAATTTCATTTCAGGTATTTGGTAGTTCACTGTATGATCCCATATAGAGTATAACCATTTCACTCCCAAGATTAGTTTCAGCAACATCAACCACATAAAGACTATAAAAAAATGTGTAATTACCTATGGTGAGTTGTAGCTTTGGAATCCATGTTTTGCACTCCATAGTATTGTGACTTGGAATGATGATTGTGAACCCATCAAATGGTTTAGTAGGTAACTTTCTCCTCTCCACCATGGCTGCATCAATGAATTTATGATTTTCTCCTCCATCTACCAATACCGAAACTCGCTTCCCTTGTACCACTCCTTTGCATCGAATGGTGTGAAAATGAGGCACTCCTGAAAGTACTGCCATTCTCCATTTTTCAGGTGAGGGGTGATCTTATTTTGCTGTGTCATATCCCTATTCTTGGGCTGAAAGATGTTCTTCTTCTTCCATGTCCCCTTTACCTTCATCATCATCAGAAAATACTTCAATGTATTGTGCTTTCCCCTTAGCACATTTATGCCGTGTTACCCATGGTTGGAAGCATGTGTAACATAGTATATTTATTCTGAGTTCTTCCTTTCTTGGTCCCTCTTTCTTTTCCTTTCCAAATGCATATTTTTTCCATGGCTTCTTGTCAAATCTGAACTTGGAAGGAAAGTTGGGATTGGGAGGAAACCTTGTCTTGGGTAGCACATTTTGTAGATCTCTTGCCAAGTTCATGGCATATTTCAATGAAGTAGGTTTGTGGGATTTAACTAAACCCTTAAAAGGTTCATCCAAACCTTCAATAAAGAGAAATTCTAATTGAATCATAGATATATCAACCACCTTAACTGATAGTTTTTGAAATTCCAACATGTACTCATCAAGGGTTCCAATTTGCTTCAACTGTGTTAGTTCCTTGAAAGGAATTTCAGGGTCTTTTTGTTAGAAAATTATTATACCATAGTACCTTAATCATACATTAATCTGGTTGTTATTTGGTGCTAAATTGGTTAATAATGACAATCCTAGGTTGTTAGGAAGTTGTTAGAAGTTAGTTGGGGCATATGATGACTAAACCACCAAAGTATGGGCCAAGGGTGGTCAAATATAGTTGTTAGGCGCTCTCATTATTACCACCTCATGAATTTATTACCACTATTTTTCCTAAGGTTCCCTTATCACATGTTTTAAGGATCTGAGTTTGACTGAGGGCGCCCATGCATTGAATCTAGTCTTCCCCCCCCCCTTCTTGTCTATTTTGGCCTATCCTAGCCTACCTAACTTCCACCCAGCCTTATCCACCACATGTGTGACCTAATTTATGACTTACCATGCTCACCCAATGTTCACATGACCAATTCGTAACTGTTTGGGATAATTTGGGGGCCATTTGGTCAACCTAGGGGGGATTGTGGTCCAGTCTAAGCTATCCACTTGTACAACCTCCAAAGGAAAATGAATTCTTCCTTGTTATATAAGTATTATCTCAACTCATTGAGATAATGGACTGTTAATAGAATCTGATATTTTATCATTTATATTACTGGTTTTTTTATCATTTGTATTATTGGTTTTTTATCATTTATGACTGTTTTTTTATCATTTGTTTTCCAGAATTCTTCTTGCACATATTTCTTGCATAGTAATCTAAATATTTCAATTTTGAGGTAATCTATAGTATCTATATCCTACTGTGATAGATATTTTATATGTATCAGAGATCTTGGAGCTATTATTCGAACCAAAGACTATTTTAGTGGTGTGCAAGAAGCAGTGGAGAAACCACAGAAGTCCTTGGAACCATTGCATTGAATCCATTGGAGAAATCCATTGGAGTCTATCCAGGGTGTGATTCTCTCCTGAATGTACCCACTATCAAACAGGGTTTGAATCTGTTAGTGTAGATCCCCTCCTGAGTGTTGAGAGTTTTTCATTACAGGTACAACAACTTCTACATGGATTCGAAAGTTCCTCTTCTTACTCCATTCAGTTATGCAGAGTGGAAGCCTAAAATGTGTGCATATATCAAGATATAAAGTATCTATGATGTGTCCATTGGTACTGAGAGTGAACCAGAGTCTTATGAAGAGAAATATCATTGGCTAAATGATTGTGACAGAGCATTTGGAGCTATGTGTCTAGCCATGTCTCCAAGTATGCACTACTTGATTGATTCTGCAAAATATCCAATTAAGGTATGGTCCAAATTGGACAAGGCTCTTGATAAGCATAGGATTGGTGCATTGAGTGAGCCTATGGACACCTATACATGTGCTCTCCCTCTTACTATTTCGGCTTCTACTCCCTTTGATTAAGTTGTTCAAGAAGATCAAATGGAAGAATCTTCAACACAAGTTCCTATTGTTAGCGATCTCTTTGATTTGAATGCTTCCTCTACATGCTATGAAGTAGAATGTGAAGAGAAATCATCTATTGCACAATATTTTGCTGCAAATGATGAAGATACAACAAATGGAGCAACCATTGTTGAAGAAGATCTATCTCTACAGTCATTGTTCTCCCATCATACTTCTTCTACTGGGGATTCTCTATCAGTTATTGCTCTAGAAGATAAGCATTCTTCATATGAGTTTGATAATGTGAAAAGTTGTTTTTCTTTGGATATTTTGGAGTCTACATCAGATTATGGAGTTCATGCATTCGCACGCCTTAGTCCTTTGCCTCCTCTCACTTCCTACATGGTCACATGCACACTTCTTGAAGGTTTTGTTGAAGATGGAGACAACATGCATTCGCTTGGGTTTACACCTCAAGCACATCAAGCTTCATATGGTTCGAAGTTCAAGCTTTTGGGCCATATACAAGCATTTGGAGTTGATCTCCAAACCCCTTTGTTCTCTCACATTCGAATTATGAGGATCATAAGTCAATTTTTACAGCTCATGTTCAGTATGGAGTTGATGTATTCGCTCTCATTGTCATGCTTCCTATTGGCACTTGTTTTCAGAATTCCATAGAAGATGGAGGACATTATTATTTAGTTGGGATTGATTCTCAAGCTCATCAAGTTTCATTTGGAGTTTTTCTTGCCACATTTGGTATAATGAGCAAGTTTGAAGTGTATCTACTTGCACTTGCTTCCAAAATTGCAGAAATCAAGCCTATGATCCAAGCATGGGAGAAACATCCACTTCTTCCAGAGAATAAGGTTCCTCCAGACATATAATCAAGTTCACACCTACTTGAGTTTTGGAGAAGTTTATTTTGGTGTATTTCATGTCCACTTTGGAGGGGAGGTTCTATTTCCCATGTTTTTTCCTCCTTACCTTGGTTACATGGACAAATAAAAATTGTTGTTGTAAAAGGTGACTTGAGGCTTAGTTTCCAAGGCCTTATTTTGATTATGTACACAAGTCTAGCTTATGGGGGGGTTTTAGAACATTATTATACCATAGTACCTTAATCATACATTAATATGGTGGTTATTTGGTGCTAAACTGGTTAATAATGACAATCCTAGGTTGTTAGGAAGTTGTTAGAAGTTAGTTGGGGCATATGATGACTAAACCGCCAATGTATGGGCCAAGGGTGGTAAAATATAGCTATTAGACACTCTCATTATGAACACCTCATGCATTTATTACCACTATTTGGCCTAAGGTGCCCTAATCCCCTGTTTTAAGGATCTGAGTTTGACTAAGGGTTCCCATGCATTGAATCTAGTCTTTTTCCTCCCTTCTTGGCTATTTTGGCCTTTATTTTTCATCATTTGTTTTCCAGAATTCTTCTTGCATAGTAAGATAAATCTTTCAATTGTGAGGTAATCTATAGTAGCTAGATCCTACTGTGAAAGATATTTTACACTTTTTGCTTGAATCTTTCCAATAACTTGTTAACAAATTCTTCATATGTTATGACCTGATCATGTCCCAAGGTTTTAATACCATGGAACCACCAATAATTGGTTTCTCCTTCAAGATGCAAAATAGCCATTTTCATAGCATCCTCTTCAACCATTGGATTCCACTGAAAATACACATCTAACTTTTGTATCCAAGTATTTGTATAACTTTGAGATGAGCCATCAAAGGTAGGAAGGGGCATTTTACCTATGGCATAATTCAATTCTTTATTTTGGAAAGGAGTTCTATTACCTCCTCTCATTTTGAGCTTGTTTGAGTCAGTAAAGAATTGATCAAATGGTAATGTCCTTCTATAATCTTCACTCAACTGTTGCCATTCTACTAGAACTTCATTCATGCAATATTAGGTGTTAGGATCTTCTTTGGGCTCAAGAAACCTAGGTGTGGTAGCTCTTATTGAGCTCTGAAATTAATTGGGTCGATTATGAGACCACGTCCTTGAGAAAATCCTTCCACCAAATGCCTTATTTTCCTCACTAGGGGAACTAGTGTTTCCTTCTATTTCCAATTTGCTACCAATTTGAATAGCCATAAATTCAAACCCTTGCATTATCTGCCTTGTCATGTCTTCAAAAAATGGTTTCATGAATTTCCTAAACTCCTCTTTCTCCTCCATATCTGAATTTCCTTTCTCATCCTTAGCCACAGTTTCAACAAAGAGTACCTCTTCTCCTTCTTCTTCCTCTTCACGAAAAGTACTTTCAATGTGGGTTTATAAGTGTGGGCCCTGAATTCTTGCCCTCATAGATGGTCACCCACATCAGGTTAAAGGACCATGCTCTGATACCACTTGTAGTGTCTCTTTTTATAAAATTGGAAAAATTGGGGAAAATGGCCAATTCGACCCTTAGACTAGTGATGACTCAAATGCTTCCAAATGGCTCCAAATGATTCCGAATGGGGTCTGAAGGTGTTTTAAAGGTATTAATACATAAAAATGAATTTGATGGATTCTTGGACACTCTCAAAAGACTTCTACAACATTCATTTACAATCCGGAGAAATTAGGAAATTTTACTAGTAATTTTAAGGTTCAAACCCCCAAGGGTAGAGGACACTAATGGCTTCCCAAATGCAATACGACCCTCCCAAATTTAAGAAAAGAGACATGGAATAGTTATAGGAATTCAATGGGCTCCCAAATTCATCATTAATCAGTTCCTAAAGGCTTCTACAACTCCCATAAATCATAGGTTTGTAGACATGCTTTCACATAGGGGGAAATGATAAAAAAGCTCCACAACTTGCTATGAATTTTGAGATAATTGTTCCAATTAATTGTATAATGTTTATTAAACTTATTCAGTACATTAATGGCTCTCCATACAGCAATAAAATCACATATATTGACTAAAACAAATCAAAATTAAGCAACTTCAAGTTCTCACAACAAGATATAGGGGAAAATGGCACCATTCATACATAGTTTGGAATTTTTACATAGTTTCACTTGGAGTTTCTACCTAAGATTATTATGAGCATAAAATAAAGAGTAAATAAATCAGATTAAAAATAAATGGGGCCCCGTTATATCCCCCAAATAG
The DNA here is from genome assembly GCA_027924585.1 of Larix kaempferi. Classification (NCBI taxonomy): domain Eukaryota; kingdom Viridiplantae; phylum Streptophyta; class Pinopsida; order Pinales; family Pinaceae; genus Larix; species Larix kaempferi. The sequence continues at coordinate 5,168,322 of BSBM01000504.1, forward strand.
ATCAGCATCTCACCAAGTGCGCCCTTCCTCCAAGAGCAGAAATATGAAGAGAAATGTGAGAGTTGTGGAGGAAATTTGAATGAGAGAAGATCACGAGAATCCTTGTAGATTCAACCTGAAACAAATGAATCCATTTTATCTCCAAATTAAAGTTCTGAGTGGCCTCTCCAATTTCCAATTAGGATGGGAATATTTCACCCTCGAAATTGGTACTAAGGCAAGTAGAGTAAACACTCCACTAGCATGAACAAGCTATGCTCTCCAATTTGCAAAATGAGAAATGATCAAAATACCCTCTCCTTATTTGTTCTTGTCTTTTATAAAATTCACAAGCCATTGATGTTTCGAATTCCTTCCAAAATATCCATGCAAACTCGTGTTGGGAAGAGATTCCAATGTGTGCCACTTGTCCAACAATTCCTAGTCTCCATCTTCCACCAATTCGAATGGGGAAGCTTCTTGGTTTCCCTAACTCCCTTGAGCGTCTTCTTGGAGGCTATTTTTATCCCTGACATGTCGTATAGGTCAGATGTCAGCAATCAGGTCTAATTCTCGTCATAAGTGTCATAGCATTTTCATCATTGTTGTCATAGCAGCTAGGGAATGTAGCCCAACTGTCTCAATATCTCCAAGATGCCTCTTCCTCTTCCATGGGAGTCACTCTTCCACTCCAATTCGACCTTCATTGAATCATGCCAAGTATAATGACCTTCCAACTCCCCAAAGAACATTAGAATCCACCTTGGATTCGAATGGGTAAGGATAGGATGCCATGTGGCATGAGGAATCTTGCTTTGTGTGGGTCCCACACCACCAATGTGCCTTCATGGCCAAGTGCCACCTTATTTTTCTATTGTAAATATTGATTTAGCCCCTTTTAATAAATTGATTTCAAGCTAATTTCCATTTGGGTTTTATTAGCTCCCTTATTCCAAATTCAAATGTTTCCACCCCAACCTAGGGAACTAGTAGATTGGTAGAATTTTCCCTTCTAGTGATTTATTTGGATGGGGACATTACAGAACAACTGAAACTATAGTGAGGATAAATTCGTTCTCCATGTAGTATCCATGTTTCATGATGTATGGTACAACCTTGCGCAACTCGGGAAATAACAAAATGTGAGAATGTTATTGTTGGCCCAATGTATTCCATCCAAACTGCCTAAAGGTATGAGTCCTAATTATGTGAATAGATGATCTGGAGTCAAACATGGAGGACACCATTTTATTACCGATCAATGATGTATATTGTTAACAAACATGAAACAACCCACTGATGATGATAATGAGTGCCAAGGTACCTAGTACATTCTATAAAGTGTGAATAGATGTCTTTGGGTCGAACACTTGTAGAACCTATCTAGAAGGATACATTGATGTATTCCACTGCCAAATAGAAAGAGAACTTGCCATTAATAATTGCAAGCCCCAAGGTACTATATGGAATCTAAATTGCATTCCCAGAGCAAGATGTGTTGAGTTTGATTGGAAGAGACTCATTGGAAGGAAGGATTTGAGGCATCCTCCATCAATCAACATGATTAGTTATTAAGAATTGATTTGACTTGGAAAAGGACTTGGACAAAGTTTTGTATGATGGACCACCGAGTACATCTTTTGCATGCACCAAATGTGAATAGCACATGAAAGAGACCCTCTGATCAACAACCACTAATGAAATTCATTGACAGAGGAGAGAGATTCCACCAATGATGAAAATGGAACCCAAGGAACAAAAAAAATCCCAATATGTAAAAGAGGTCTTTTCGTCAAACATAGTGGGAAACCACTCAATCAACAACCAATCATGTGTTGTCATCTATTGAGTGCAAGGTCACCTGTAAATTGTTGGCTTCCTATTTTGACTATTCAGCATCATATTTCTAGTTTCAAGTCACATGAGATTAAGTGCTAGTCAGCCTTATTTAGTGTTGTTTTGTACATGATTATGCCTTTTTGAAGATCAACATTGCTAGGTTTTGGTAAGTGACTTTTTAATTGCTTATTCATTACTTTGCTTTGTTTTTATGTGTGTAATGCAACCTTTAAGTTTCCATTTAAATATTTGGTCAACTAATGAGTCTTTGTTTCTTCCATGTAGTGGTATCGACGCTCAGAAGATATGTTGAACCAGCGATTTGGGGGATTTGGTCCACAGTGGAGATGTTTCTCTTGGATTCACATCACCTTCCAGATACTTATGAAGATTATCCAGTGTTGTTCTGAGGATGTCATTTGCTCAAAATGGCATTTCCGTCCTTGATCAGGAACCTGATTTCGGGCTCAATTTCTGAACAATCGGTTTGGAATTGTTCAAAACGGTTCGAAACCCACTTCACAAATGGCCCCATTTACCCCTAACTGCTGGCAGTTTTCAGAATTTCTGAACGAATGTGGAGAAATCCCTTCCGGAACAGACGTGGTTTTGCCAGATTTGGTGTTGGCCGTTTTCTGGGTAGTTGCTCGAATTTATGAATTTTGGGATGGATCTTGTCCATCTGTTCATGTATAAATAAAGCTTGAGAAGGAGATACACGGGGGAGAAGACTGTAAAACTTTATTTTTATCAATAGATCCAGCGTTTATCTTCTTTAAAGCTTCGATTTAAGACTGGAAGGCGTTGAAGGCAGGGCCCACCTTCAAGACCGATCCTTCATACTTAAGTGTTGTGTGTTTTGCAGTAAGTAGAGTGAAGTTTTTATCCTTTGACACTATTTTTATGGAATGATTAATGGTTTTGTTCATTTGTGAATTGAAATGGAATGTATGTCTGCAGAATATTAATTAATATCATTTGCATTCGATCTAGCCTGTAGAATAGATTCAGGAGTGGCTTGTATTTAAAACCCTCTTTGGTTTTCAGCGTGGATTGCTTATTGATGGTTATGATCATTGTTCAGAGTTCTGGCATTGATAAACTGTGTGATGAACTTGATTTGGTTTGTTGTAGAATCGATTTAATGAAGAGAATAGATTGAAATTTCATATTTCTTTTATTGGCAGCATGACATTGAATAGTGAATAGCTCCAATACTTGTCAAGTTTATCAGACTGTAGGGTATTTTCGAATCATAGTGTGTGGATTTTAACCAGAGTTGCAGTAGATTGTTGAATGAGCAGAGGGTTTTCATTTGTTAAGTTCTTTTTAATAAGCTGTTTCCTATACAAGATAGCTGTAGCCTAGTATTGTTTTGGAAGATTACTGTAGTTTCATATTGCTTTGAAAGATTGTCGTAGGTTGTTGTAGGTTATATTGAGTTTGACAGTAAGATAGGGGTCAGCAAATTGATTTTGTTTTCTTTAGGACAGACCTAGTAACCTTAGCATTAATTACTTAATAAAGTAATAGCTTCATCAATTACATTTTGTTTTTGGTTTGTGAGTAGACTAGAATTTCTTTAAGTTACTATTAGCATGAGCATTGAAACCACCTTGCCCGCACATATAGTGTAGCAGCTCGAAGTTTACGCACCCTGGTTGACAATTAATTGAAGGTAAATTAACTAGTGATAATTTTACCCAACATTTTGGCGCCGTTGCCGGGGAGTTGCTCCAAGGTAAGCTGTATTTTGCTCATTTTCTACGAATTTGTTGGCTGTGAAGTTCAAGTAGATAGGGGTAGATAGGTTTCCTTTACATTACACAACAAGGTGGAGGGGAAACAATAAGACGCAAAGACGAATTCACTACGGGATTCCCATGGTGTAACAGCCTAACGCATCCACTTTAGTGGGTTGCCCCAAATCCCTGTTGTTTCTTTCTCGTAAGTGTGTTTGCTTTTTCACATGTTTGATTTATTTTGCTGCAAAAGTGTGTTTACCTTCCTGTAAGGCATGTTTACTTTCTTGCAATTTAATTTCATGCCAGTGTGTTTTTCTTTTTTTTGCAAGTTTGGGTGTGTTTACTTTCTGCAATTTAATTTCAAGAATGTTTTATTTTATGCAAGAGTGGCGTGTGTTTGATTGGCGTAAATATGTTTTTAGTGGTAGATAGTCTTGATTAGAATTATTTAAAACACATAAAAATAAAAACTTGGGTGCTGTAAGAGCCCCAGACATTGATCCTTCTGCGAGACATGAACAAAACAACCGACAGAAATGGATGCAGAAGTAACCATCAATTTGGGAAAACTTTCTCAAATCCTAGCTGCAGTTGGGAGTTCTTCTTATCAGGTAGAACACATACTGATAGCAGTTAAGAGTTTATCTACCTCTCCTGACATAACAAATGAACCAAAGTCCCAAGAGCCACAAAAAGACATTCCTTGCCAAATTGCAGAGGAAATTGACAACTTGGGTATTACATCCGATGGAAAGTAGCTGAAAATTGAGGAGGTATTAGCGGATCCTCTATGTACTTACGAAATCAATCAATCAGAAGAAGGGGATCTACATGATATGATGAAGGAAGGTGAGTACCAGGACTACTTCGAAAGTTGGTTCCAAGAGGCAACCAGACTACAACACCATTTCCTCCTTCAACACCTTTTGTTGCAGAAGCAAGTAAGTCAGTTGGTTCTCCTTATCCAGGTAATCATTGCACCAACTTTTTCATATGTGGATAAAGGTATATTTTTAATTTTACTTCGCACTTGGTTACATTGGAAGAATTCCTATACTTGAATAGAAATGTTTTCTTTCTTCTTAGGTAGAATAGGAAAATATGTATATAAATAAAAAAGTTGCATGTTTAGTTTAGAAATTAATGCAACTTCGTTGTTTTTCTTTCTTTTCAATAAAATGATAAGATCTTTAACCAGAATTTATACCTTCTCTCCAGTCCATATTTTCAGAAAATTTATTATAACAGCAGCTCATAGCCTATAAAAAGGAAAAGTGCCAGAAGGTAATATGAAATTGTGACTGTTTTTTTATAATGGTTCTGTCAAGATAAGGACAATAGATGAAGAACAAGCTACATTTGTGGTGAATGGACACCGGTTAAAGGTACATCACAAACCTCTTTCTAAGCAAGAGTTCCTTCATAACATGAGTCAGCAATCAGAACTAGAGCTGGCAGGGGGAGAAAGGATTTCTTCATCTCCTACTCTCTCCCAGTAATATTCAATGAAATTGTTTTTTGTATATATGTACAGGAGTGTTTTTTTTACCAATAGGTTTCTTTTTGAAGGATGCAAATATTTTCTGCAGTGAGGCTCAGGATGTTTTGAAGGCATAAGGGAAGTCTTTCTGTTACTACCCCTATTTCAGCCTTTGATTATTTTTACAAATCATTTTTAAGGATTGTTAATCTGGATTAAATTTCTGAGTTACACTGGCTAATTGGAATGCCTGTATCAAGTAAATAAATGTGTGCTGTTAGGTTTTTCAGACTTGTCCTCTTTATTCATATGAGTACTTCTTCACCTGGCATTGCTTCCATCAGTGATTTAAGCTTCCAAAGTGGTTTTTACTTATGAATTTATGGGTTGCTAGGACCATTTGACTTGGTTTCACACTAGATGGAGCGAGGGAATTGTTTTTAGGAACAACTATGGGCATTAAGTTATCTTTAAGTCAGGCACCATTGTGGAAAAAGGTCTCCAGGACTGAGCAGTCAGTTGGTTATTATCTATTGGCTTCTATAATATCAAATACATATATATATATATATTTTTGTGCAGACATTTTATGACTTTCACTTTATACAGTTGCAAAGGTTAGTTGTTCATTTGGGCAAATTTTTACAGGCATGTACAAAGAATACTCTTCCAATTCTGATACCATCCCACTCCTAGATGGTTCTCAGAGCTGCTCCCCCACTCATCTATGCTTGAGAAAATCATAAAATTTATCTTTAAGATGAACTTGGGACAAGGGCCTCTGATAGAAAACGGGTGTAAGAGGTTAACTCGCCAGGATACTGAACAGGTCCGCTGGCAGTGGGTACCGACCTGTGGTATAAATAGGCAAACCCATCAGGGTACTGAACGGGCCTGTTGGAAATGAGGCATCTGCCTGGGGAAGAAGATTCTTAGATGTTACAGTTACCCCACCGGAGTACTGAACAGGCTCGCTAGCAGTGGGGTTTGAATCTAATATCTCTTTTTAAAAGCCTCATCTATACTTGTCTGTATGAACAATGAACCTATGTAAGGGTAAAAGAGAGGTCATATGTGTGGGTTAAATAAAATTTAAGGAGACTATTTGTAAAATTCAGCTGATAGCCAGTTAGTAATCATCTTCAGCTGCTCTGAATTCTGGTTACCTGATCCTTGCGAAAAAAAATTATGCCTGATATTTTCTGAGCCCATGAACATAGCTGTGAATTTCAGTACTGGTTTTTCTTTTCACTACTCAACTTGTCCTGTGTGAAGCTGAGTCAAGTGGGCCAGTACCCCATTGGCTTCTTGTAGTACTCCTTTTGTCTTGTGGTGTAAGGCACATGTCCGGGTGGAAAAAGTTCTATATGAATGACGAGAATGAAGTCTGTGTTCATGATTGAGGTGTGGAATATAGGAGTAAGGTTGATTGTTTGTGAATTGTAGTTACTTTTGTTTTTTTGTATTGTTAATAAAAATTGGTTTCATAACTCAGCTCAGTTTCCTGTGTGATCAGGTGAAGCAACAACCTTGAACTGAGGTAATTGTGCCACAAGCTTGTTGGGGTAAAACAAATTTTCAACCAGTTTTACTTGCTTTTGCAACTCACACAAGTGGTATATTTTCAAAGACATTTATTTGCTTTAATATCACTATCATGCTGGCAATGAATTGCTCCCTATATAATTTCAGGTGAAGACCTTTCGTACTGCTGCACAATTGAGCCTGAATTTAGATGAAGCTCAAGAGCAGAGGTTGATGCAATTAAATGGGATTGATGAAATTAAACAAGATGCTGTCCATGAACTGATTTAATACAAAATCAGAGGACTAAATGCCATGACAAATTGTTGAAGAAGAAAACTTTTGAAGAAGGTGATAGGCTCTGTTGTTTGACTCACGGTTCAAACACTTTAAAGCTGAGGACGCAACCACTGAATAATGGTAATTGTGCAAGGAGCCTGCTGATAAAACAAAATTTTCAGGCTGTTATTTAATTTTCCAGGCAGTTATTTGATTTTTTTTAGGCAGTTTTAATTGTCTTTTCAACTCACAAAAGTTGGAAAGACAGTTATTTGCCCTTACTGATAATATTACTACTATGATGGTGATTATCACTCCTTCAACATATGCTGGTAATTATTGTTTGTCCTTATCAGCCTGGAAGTACCTCTGTATTTTAAAATTGTTGAAGTGCCGGATTGAGTGCCGGATGGGGTGTCGGAATAAAAATTGAAAAAATGGCATGTTCAATGGTAAGGGTAATGAACGTAATGAACGTTGCATGATTGGGTAAGTCCTAATTGTTATATATTAAGGATTATTATTATTACCAATTGCTTTTTCCTTTAATACAAGGATGGATGAGCTATGTGTTGCCATATAACCTTGGCGTTTATTTAGTTGAGATTCCACCATTTCTTCATAAATTATTTTATGGCATTTGGTAATATTTTATTTCCTTATTATTAATTTGACATTTTTAATAAAACTTATGCCATTGATATATTTCAATTTGGGTTCGTAACTCGCCATGAGGTGAAGGTGAATTAAACGTGTGATAAAATGGGCATAATTCATTGCAACGTGGGAAGCATGTGCCACAGCATGTGCCAGCGAGAGAAAGATTGATGCAGTTCTCCATTGTCTTCGAATTGACTGTCTGATCTCTGTTAGTTTGTTGTCATTTCTTTTCCTGTTTTTCACGATGCTTATTCTAGCTGAGTTAAAGAAAAAGGATTGGGTATGGGAGCAATTTGTATATGAGCTGTCCAATTCTCATCTTAAATCCTCCCTGGGGAATGAACCATGTGAGCCTTGTATTCCTGATTTAGTGGATAAAGCCTCCTTTGTAAATATTTCTGAACATCAAGCCAGTCATCCTCAGGAACCAGCTGTTAAGAGTTGTAAGAAGGTTGGCCCATCCCATACTAAGAAGTCTCCAGTATCTAAGGGGCAACGTGTCAGCTCTCAGTCTGGGGGAGAAAAGGGTCGTGAAAATTTGTTTGCTTCACCCAATCGAAGATTTACCCGCAGCATGACTGTTAAAGAGAAAAAAAGGAATCCAAAGGTAAGAGCCTGTCCATGTTGAATTGTCCTCATCCACTGCTTCTTCTGCCCATGATAACTCTGATTCTCATGGCTCTCATCATAATTCTTCAATGCCTAGTCCTGTCAGTGAACCTTTGCTGGCAGCATCACCTTCAAAATCTAGTTTAAAATCTGCTAAAGCATCACCTTCCAAGTCAGGTCCAAAGTCTGCTAAATCTCATAGATCTGATACTTCAGCTTGAGGAATTGATTATTTTAGGCAGAAGAATTTTAAGCTGACAAATAAATTGCAAGAGTATGTGAGATTGGACCACTATATTAAGCAGGAAAATGCCATTTTGAAGGCTAAGGTAGCCTCTTTACAGACTTTAGTTGATGATATCACAGGGTCTAATCGCAATCTTAGGAAACAGTTGAAGCAAAAGGATAAACCGTTTGAGAAGTTGATTAGTGTACAACAACACACTGCTCCATCTCCTCCTCAGGTTCAAGTTCTGTTTAATACTTCGGCCTCAGTTTCTGGGGTTTGATCCAAGGCTTGATAATCTATTATGAGTTTCAAATTTTGTTTGTTTGAAACTTTCTTGCATAGGGTCATGCAAGATCTTCAGTCTGGGGGAGATGTTGGCTTCCTATTTTGACTATTCAGCATCATATTTCTAGTTTCAAGTCACATGAGATTAAGTGCTAGTCAGCCTTATTTAGTGTTGTTTTGTACATGATTATGCCTTTTTGAAGATCAACATTGCTCGGTTTTGGTAAGTGACTTTTTAATTGCTTATTCATTACTTTGCTTTGTTTTTATGTGTGTAATGCAACCTTTAAGTTTCCATTTAAATATTTGGTCAACTAATGAGTCTTTGTTTCTTCCATGTAGTGGTATCGACGCTCAGAAGATATGTTGAACCAACGATTTGGGGGATTCGGTCCACAGTGGATATGTTTCTCTTGGATTCACATCACCCTCCAGATACTTATGAAGATTATCCAGTGCTGTTCTGAGGATGTCATTTGTCAAAATGGCATTTCCGTCCTTGATCAGGAACCTGATTTTGGGCTCAATTTCTGAACAATCGGTTGGGAATTGTTCAAAACGGTTCGAAACCCACTTCACAAATGGCCCCATTTACTCCTAACCGCTGGCAGTTTTCAGAATTTCTAAACGAATGTGGAGAAATCCCTTCCGGAACAGACGTGGTTTTGCCAGATTTGGTGTTGGCCGTTTTCTGGGTAGTTGCTCGAATTTATGAATTTTGGGATGGATCTTGTCCATCTGTTCATGTATAAATAAAGCTTGATAAGGAGATACACGGGGGAGAAGACTGTAAAACTTTATTTTTATCAATAGATCCAGCGTTTATCTTCTTTAAAGCTTCGATTTAAGACTGGCAGGCATTGAAGGGCAGGGCCCACCTTCAACACCGATCCTTCATACTTAAGTGTTGTGTGTTTTGCAGTAAGTAGAGTGAAGTTTTTATCCTTTGACACTATTTTTATGGAATGATTAATGGTTTTGTTCATTTGTGAATTGAAATGGAATGTATGTCTGTAGAATATTAATTAATATCATTTGCATTCGATCTAGCCTGTAGAATAGATTCAGGAGTGGCTTGTATTTAAAACCCTCTTTGGTTTTCAGCATGGATTGCTTATTGATGGTTATGATCATTGTTCAGAGTTCTGGCATTGATAAACTGTGTGATGAACTTGATTTGGTTTGTTGTAGAATCAATTTAATGAAGAGAATAGATTGAAATTTCATATTTCTTTTATTGGCAGCATGACATTGAATAGTGAATAGCTCCAATACTTGTCAAGTTTATCAGACTGTAGGGTATTTTCGAATCATAGTGTGTGGATTTTAACCAGAGTTGCAGTAGATTGTTGAATGAGCAAAGGGTTTTCATTTGTTAAGTTCTTTTTAATAAGTTGTTTCCTATACAAGATAGCTGTAGCCTAGTATTGTTTTGGAAGATTACTGTAGTTTCATATTGCTTTGAAAGATTGTCGTAGGTTGCTGTAGGTTATATTGAGTTTGACAGTAAGATAGGGGTCAGCAAATTGATTTTCTTTTCTTTAGGACAAACCTAGTAACCTTAGCATTAATTACTTAATAAAGTAATAGCTTCATCAATTACATTTTTTTTTTGGTTTGTGAGTAGACTATAATTTATTTAAGTTACTATCAGCATGAGCATTGAAACTACCTTGCCCGCAGATATAGTGTAGCAGCTCGAATTTTACGCACCCTGGTTGACAATTAATTGAAGGTAAATTAACTAGTGATAATTTTACCCAACATAAATGATGAAAACAGGGCTAGGGTGTTGTGACTCTAGGTCAACTTCTTAGAGTGATGTGTGGTAGTTGATGAGAAGTGACCCTCCAGTAAGAAGTAAATGGGGACCTTCTATGCTAGCATGAGTCTAAACATTAAATAAGATGGTATTGAGACAAATTGACAATAGGGAAGTTCGACATGTAAATGCGGGGAATTTGAGGAATGGGAGACTCAAGCTAAGACTTCCTTTGAACAAAAACACAACACATTATTTGACTTGATAAACTATGATGACTTGTGGATAGAACAAATATATATAGCCAACATTGGATGAGGCAATTAAGACTACTCCATAGTGGTCGGAAGAGTAACCAAGTAGAGGAGCTCTAAGAGTCAAATCATGGTTCAGTTTCTATGGCCAATACTACCACCCAATTAGGAGATAGACATGAGACAAGTGCTTTGAACAAAGGCGACATGACTGTGTTGCTAAGGACTTTCATATGAGATCATGATTCTTTCTCGCATCTCTTTTTATAAATATTTGATTTTTAGTGTATTTTTCATATTATAAAGCTTGGAAAATAATAATAGAATTCTATATTATTGTGGAGGATATGAGTGTCACATGGCGTGCTACTAAGATCCAAGCAGATAGAACATACCTATGCAAAAAATAAAAAATAAAAAAGGGACACGGAGGAAGTGGACATGCATACGTGATGTCTTCTCCAGTCATGATTTTGAGCAGTGACTACAATAAATGCAAAGGATTACAACTAATGAGAATGTGTGCGGTGAGAAATGAGTGTCAAACTGCAAAATACATTAGGCTCAAATAATGAAAGTAACGATATGTAGTGCAACAACACAACTGAAACAAAAATTGTGGGAGCCCCTACAGGTAATGGATAGCAGTAAAATAAAGAAAATGAAAATTTGGCTTCAACATATAGTCATGGCGGGACTGAAAGGGACTCCTTAAGCTACTATATATCTTCAGCATGGGAACTAGATGATTAAAAAAGGATCTATCTAGGGTACCCATGTTTAAGGTAGGATCTAATTAATTAATTACAATGTTTTAATATGGAGGGTTCATGTCACAATTCAATGAATGTGGATCCTAAGGATGATCACAATTCAATGAATGTCGATCCTAAGGTTGATGACATCTCAAAACTGATAATGCATGTATGCAGGTATGTAAGTTAGAGACATTATTACCTTAGACACTGCATAGTAATGTTTTCCTGACTGAATTATTGCATAGCACCACCTTATTCTCAAGTAGCACCATTAGTATAAAAAATAAATTATAAAGTTTTTCTAGTTCGCCAATGTGGCTTACTGAACTAAAGTTTTTTTTCTAGGAAGACATGAGATCCCAACCATGGTTACTTAACATGCTTATACAATACTAGGATGTGGATTGGGAGGCCTTTATAAATGATGGATCTAGCCTTAGCATTGATATTTATGATATTTAATTCCTTTCCATCTTATCTCACCGAGGAGGGGAGGTGAACCTCAAGGAAAGTCCTTGGGGAGAACTCACAGTTAGCATGGTGTTACACCTAAAATATTACCACCATTAGATTTAGTGTATACACCCCTGAAGTTCCATTAGCTAAGTCACTTACATGGAAGGGACATCATTATACTTATGCTAGGTTTTGAGAGGTCGTCGCAGGCTGCACTCATGCAACTTGCAGCGTCGCACCTTGCTCCACTACAGGGTGCGATGAAGTCAGTTAATGGGAAAAAATAGCTTCTTCAAGCTCATTCTCAAAGGTTGCTGACTTAGATCCTTATCCCTGACCTGTTGGGGGAGCTAGCCTTCGGTTCCTAACCTCATGGAAGGATCCCCTATCTCTCTCCTATCATATCTCAACCTACCATATCCATATCCTATCCACTTAGCCCTATATAAGTGAGGCTCTACTCCTCTTCAAGGGGAGGAAGTCTATGGTACTCTTATGCTGGTGAAATTAGGCTTAATAGATTTAGCACTCTAGCTTGGGAGACATCCACTTCTCTCTAGGATTTTTGGCATGGCTTGTTGGAAGGAGCTTGCAATGTTAAAGAAATGGTTGTAATCCTCTTTTCGATTGTACTCTCCACTTTTCAATACAGTTAATACAATTTATTTCCATAAATGTTGTCGCATTGATGATGTTTAGAGTTTTCCTCCTTAACTGTTAACTTAGATCTATCATATGAAATGTATGCTTTCACTATTCTTGGTCGGTTATATTTTCAACAGGGCATAGTCGTTTAAGATTTGGCAGCGCTGGAGCATTGGATCAATGAAGGAGAAAGGGATCTACAAATCCAAGGTAAACGATCTATCCTTCCATTTGCACTTCTATTTGATCTAGGAAAGTATTTTGTGTTTTGTCCTATTTGTTCTAGACTTACATTAAGCTAAGGAGATCAAGCCTTGAGTCTGCTCTCGGTAGATTGTCCATCAAACAAATATGGCGACCATACTGGGGAGAACATTGCTTTATAGTTGTCAATTTGAATGTCGTTTTTCAGTTGATTTCTTGCCAAGCCATACTATTTTGTCATTTCCTTCTTGAAGTGGATTTCACCATCATATCTTCACTTTGAAGAGTTTGGTTAGCTTCCTTTGAGTTTGCACATCTCATTTGCAGACCTTTTTATGCTCACTAGCTGGAGAATTGGTTCATTTTTTAACTCATATCTCGTCTGTCGCACCTGGTCAGTGTACCCAAAGAGACACTGTATGTTTTTTGATCTTTGTTCTTTTCCTGTTAGTCTGTTGTCGCATCCCTTCCATTGGTATACTGCAACGCCGTCGCACTCCCCACATTGGTGAACTGCGACGTCGCAGTGTGTATAAGCACAAAGTGCGTTGATCTACCATTTTTTCCATGCAGGCATGCCCTCTCCAGTTCTGTTGTGAGTTTGGTTTGTGTGCAGACTCCCTCTGTACTGTATGATCCAGTCGGAGATCCTTTTTGCTTTGTGTGATTGAGTTGTTTGGTTTTTGTTTGGAGTTGTTTTGGGTTCCATCTTGGACAAGTCTGAGACTTGGTAGTGGCCGATACTCGGGGAGCTACTACGCACGTATCGTCCAGGTAATCGGGTATGTAGGAAAGGGTACGGTCGCAATCCTCCTTGTTGCGTCATATTGTTGGACCTTGCGGTATATCGCAAGTTGGGAAGCCTTGACAATCCTGTGAGGTTCCAGACCATTGAATCCACTCTTATAACATAAGTTTGCTTGTGGCCTTAGTTTGTGTAGGGTTTTTTCTGGCATGCTTTTCTTTTAGTTTTCCCTTAGGAGAAACTTTTCGTATCAGTCACTCTGGCTGACTTTCCTTGGAGAAGGTCTCGTAGGATTCAAAATTTGCCACCCGAATATCCCCTTAACCAGGAGGTAATTTCAAGGGTAAGAATGGATCCACATGCCAGGGTCAGGTCACATGAAGTGGAAAACTCCACTTTGAATGTTGGAGGACTCTTGTTTCCTCATACTCCTCCAGATTCACCTACCTCTCATCCCCCGCAAGATGAAGAAGCACAAATCCGCACTTCACAAGACTTACCTCCCATTACACCAGGAGAGCCTGGATCGTTGGAATGGATAAACCAACCCCAGGATGACCCTACAGCTGCTGTTGGTCCATCAACATCTTATTGGAAATCTTCTACTGGTCACCCAGTGGCCCATTTTTCCATTGCACCCCCACCCAATGAGACTACTCCAGATGATCCCTTGGCCTACTATCGTAGCCAATTGGCTCACTTTCGGTCTATGGTCGAGAGGTGTCGGAATTCAAGTCTCCAACGAAGGGTTGAAGACCCATCGTTATCCCCTTACAAACCAATCCCAGGTCTCTCTTTATATTTCGAGTCACCGGAATCATCCACGCAACATGTGACCACTGCTGAAACTGGTCAACCATCCATTCCTGCACATGCATCTCCTAGACAAGAGACCAGTTCAATACCCCCCATAACCCAACTTGTTGAAGGACAACAGTCCAAAACACCTGTAACTACCGCGGTTACGTCACATGTTCCTCCCCCACCCCAAAATTCACAGGGAGGATACTCTTTATCCCCTACCTTCTTTACGGGTAGTGGTAACCTTGCGGTGAATAATCAACAACTAGTGTTGGGTCAACCTTTACCTAGTGGTCAGCAAGTTGTTACTGGGGGGAAACCCCCATCTCTTAACCATAATCCTGCAGCAGGGGATCCCATCGGGCCTTCCGTTGGAAATTCCTTACCTCCTGGACCTTCCACTTCAGGACTATCCCATGTTAGGGGACCGTCCAACGTAATTCAACCTCCATTAAGTCAAGCATATCCAGGTCATCTTAACCCTGTGCCGGGTCAATTTAATCCCAGAAATGCACTCTACAGGGTACCTTACCCTAGCAATCCTTACACTCTATGGGGCCAGCAAAATGTTTTACAACATGGACCCCCACTTACAGTCCCACAAGTCCCTCCACCCCCATTTGGTCCACCCCCACCTCCCATTGGAGGCAGCGGGCCCCCACATAACCCTGGAGGAGGCGGACCTCTACCTTCTAGCAGAGGACCGGCCCACTACGGTCATCATGGCCCACCACCCTTTAGCGGCAGTGGTGGAGGACCACCTCCCCCTCCCGGAGGAGGTGGGGGAGGACCATCTCATCTCGGTGTTGGTGGAGGAGCACCACCCCCTCTCGGTGGTGGTGGTGGTGGACCCCCACCCTACTATCGTGGAAGTGGTGGAGAAGGCTCTTACCCTTCCAGTGGTGGCGGTGTCCCACCACCCCATCCCAGTGGAGGCAGTGGAGGCTCGTCCTATTCCAGTAGAGGCAGTGGACCACCACCTCCTCCCAGCGGAGGTGGCGGACCACCACCTCCTCCCAACGGAGGTGGCGGACCACCACCTCCTCCCAATGGAGGCGGTGACCGCCCATCCTACCCTAACGGTGGTGGAAGACACCCACCATTTGGAGGCGGCCCACCCCGTCTTGGCGGTGGAGGCGGACCACCCCGTCTTGGCGGTGGAGGCGAACCCCCACCTTATGGTAACGGGCCACCTTATTATGGTTATGGACCTCCTTACTATGGCACCGGACCTACATTTGGTCCAAGCGGCCAGTACCCCTATGGCCAATTTCCTCCTAGAACACCCTGTGGTCAGTCAATACAAGGTCTTACAGGTCCTTACACGCCTTATCCGTACTGTCAGTACTCGCAGTTGGCCTTTTTGGATACTTTGGATCTACCTGACCTGTCTCATTTAACTAATGACCCCATTTACCACAGAACCAATTGGCCACCCATTCCGGTGAAACTTCCGTCATATATCCCAAAATTTGATGGTAAGCTAGGTGAGGATCCTAAAAAACACATGATTGTTAATTTTCGAGCATTAATTCAAAATACTCTAGGATATTTACTGAGAGAATAACATGTACAGTATATCAATGCATATCAATCATCACAAGATGCAATCATAAGAGACAATATACACACAGAGTTTCCGTGGGGAAAACCCTAAGGTGAAAAACCCCACAACTTCCTCAGAGATAGATAGATCAATAGCACAACCAAAGTACAACCCAAGTACACAGAGATAGACTCCTCCTAGTAGTTGATCCTCCTCCTCACATGTGCGCCACTTTCTGAGTGAAGGAAGAGTGAGTTCTGAAGTGATCAAATAAAGAGATCCCGCTCTCTATTTATACTTGTTCTGAGCATCCTAATAAACCTATGGGGCTGACTTGTCTAACTCAGCCTAATAACCCCAGGTTAACTTAATCAGGGCCAACCCCACACATGGTGGTCTAATAACCCATCGGCAAGTTACGACACCTGCGACACTTGTCAATACAAATGAAGACACTTCTGTATAGAGGAATAATACATCTCTATAGGAGTACAATAAAATACATAGATGAAATACATTCCGAAGTTACATATACATCAACACTCCCTCTTAACTAGGAAGGTATTTCTCGACACAGATCTGCTAACACAAGTCTTCTTCTCTGGATCATCATCAACGAATCATCGTCATCATCACTACTGCTTCTATCTCAATCAATCTCTGATCTACTCGTCATAGGAAGTTCTATAGAGCGAGTCCTTTTTCATACTGGATGTAGGCCCACCACCTGTAGGTATTCATCATCATTGGCCATACTGTGGAATACTCAGGACTAATTACGTGCCTCAACAAAACCTCGAAAGAGCATCCCAGGACTGATTACGAGCACACTACTCAACCTATCGGATCTCCCAGGATCTTTTACATGTTGACCTTCACAAAACCTATTCAGAGCATCCCAGGATGTTACGAGCAAACTGCTCTACCTGTCAGGATCTCGATAGAGCATCCCAGGTTGTTACAAGCACACCACTCTACCTGTCTGGATTTTAACGGATCTTTTCTATGTGAACTTTCGCAAAACCTACTCAGAGTATCCCAGGATGTTACAAGCACACCACTCTACCTGTCTGGATCTCGATAGAGCATCCCAGGATGTTACGAGCACATCGCTCTACCTGTCCAAATTTTAAAGGATCTTTTCTATGCGAAACTGTAGCGAAAACTACTCAGAGCATCCCAGGATGTTACGAGCACACCGCTCTACCTATCCGGGTCTTGATAGAGCAACCTAGGATGTTACGAGCACACCACTCTACCTATCCAGTTTTTAAAGGATCTTTTCTATGCTACCTGCACAACCTGTCCACGGCCACAAAGTATCAAACTGATACTCACCATACATCATCTTGATGTACATCATCACATGATCAACCTGATCATCATCATAGCATCAACCCGATGCATATCATCTGGAGCAACATCCTGAAGCTCATCATCTGTGATCATCTTGACCATCATCATAGCATCAACCTGATGCATATCATCTGGAGCAACAACCTGGAGCTCATCATCTGTGATCATCCTGATCATCATCATAGCATAAACCTGATGCATATCATCTGGAGCAACATCCTGAAGATCATCATCTGTGATCATCCTGATCATCATCATAGCATCAACCTGATGCATATCATCTGGAGCAACATCCTGAAGCTCGTCATCTGTGATCATCCTGATCATCATAGCATCAACCTGATGCATACACAGTATCTGCCTGATACATATCATTATACATGATCTACCTGATCATACAATGTATCCACCTGATACATATACAAATACATGATCCACCTGATCATACCTGATACATATCAACATTCATGATCTACCTGATCATACAATGTATCCACCTGATACATCTACAAATACATACACATGATCCAACTGATCATATCCAACATCCAACATGATGCATATACAAATACATGATCACATTGATCAAAGCATCCAACATGATGCATATATAGAGCAGTAACTGGAGCATCGTCCTGATGCTCATCATCCAGCGCTTACATCCATAACCATGTGAAGGATCCTCCTTCCACCATGCTTGGAATGGCTTTAGAAAATGTCTCCATCACTTATTCCTCAAAGTGTCATCGATCTGAAGGACACCAAGTCTCTCTCTAAAGTACTCAAAGTTCACTCTGGCTAGTGGCTTCGTCAGCACATCTGCAATCTGCTCATCTGTCGCAACATACAAGAGCTTCACTGCTCCTCTCTGCACCATATTCCTGATATATTGATATTTGATCTCGATGTGCTTCGACCTGTCATGGAACACCGGGTTCTCAGACAGCTTCACACAACTCTAGTTGTCACAAAAGATACCAGTAGCCTCCAACGTGAGATCAAATAACTCATACAGTAGCTTCCAGATCCATACTACCTCACAACTAGCCGAACATGCTGCAACATACTCTGCTTCGGCTGTACTCAGTGCTACACAGGATTGCTTCCTGCTAAACCAAGAGATCACACCTGATCCCATACTGAAGCAGTACCCAGAAGTGATCTTCCTATCTACAGCACTGCCTGCCCAATCTGAATCAACATAACCTTATAGGTTAAACTTTTGATTCGCATCATACTTGAGCCCATAATCAACTGTACCCTTCAGGTACCTCAGAATATGCTTTACAGCAACTAGGTGAACACTTCTCGGATCCGTCAAGAACTGGCTCAATGTGTTCACCGCAAAGAAAATATTTGGTCTCATGTTCGTCAGGTACATCAAGGACCCAATCATTTGACGATACATCGTGACATCAACCGGATCAGATGAAGCATCACACAGAAGCTTCGGGTTCGATGCCATAGGTGTGGCCATGGCCTTGCAGTCCATCATCCCGAACCTCTTCAGGATCTCTACTGCATACTTCCCTTGTCCAAGGAAGATACCATCTGCACTTTGCCACACCTCCATGCCTAGAAAATAGTGCATCATCCCCAAGTCCTTCATCTCGAACTCGGCTGCAAGCTTCCTCTTGGTATCAGCAATCAAACTATCATTACCTGTTACAAATAGATCATCCACATACAGAAGTAGTATCACTGGATTGTCTTCCTCAACCTTGTACTAAAGGTTGGAATCTGCTTTACTCTTGGTAAAGCCCAAACTAGATAGGAAACTGTCCATCCTACCATACCAAGTCCTAGGAGCTTGCTTCAAGCCATACAAGGCTTTTTTCAATCTGCACACATATGAATTCCTGTCATGTGTTTCAAAACCAAGTGGATGCTCCACATACACTTCCTCCTTGACTACACCATTCAAGAAAGCAGTCTTGAAATCCATCTAGTGTGTCTTCCATTTCATTACTGCATCCAGAGCAAGTACTGTTCTGATGGAAGTGTACCTGGCTATAGGAGCAAAAGTTTCTTCATAATCTATTCCCTCTTTCTGAGAGAAGCCACGAGCTACAAATCTTGCTTGTATTTCTCTATACTGCCATCTGCAGCATGCTTGATCTTGTAGATCCACTTGGAAGTCATAACAGACTTACCTTTAGGTCTTGGGACTGCATTCCAAATATCATTCTTCATGATCGACTGGTATTCCTCGATCATGGCATACTTCCCGAATCCTGGGAACTTCAATATCTTCAATAGATAACTTTGTTGCTGGAACAAATGTTGTAGTCCTTCTTTTTTAGGTGATGGTATACATTCTTTCCTACAAGACAAGTTAAATTGCATGATTAAAAACATCTCATAGTTTCATAACAAAATCTTACACATAAGAATATATGTCATACAATCATGCAATTATTTTAGCCAATGCTTCAATACAACATTTATCCATATGCCGTAACTTTCTAGATGCCTTCCAATCTCTACCAGAACATTGTTAAGAGTGTGCACAACTCCCAACATGTCAGCAGAGAGGTTTCATTCTAGATAAGTAGCAATGGAATGTTGTACAGTGCCATAGGCCACTTACCCATCACATGCATATTAGTAGTATATTTTTCATTAATGCAATTATTCTAATATGCATAATACACGACCTAAGTCTAGGAACATAAGCATATACATCATTGAAAAACAAACAAATATGTAAGAAATGACAATTCAAATACTTATCTTTGTTTGGTTGTTGGGTGGACTCCCTCTTGATCTTTGTAACTCCATTCTGATGTGGATTGTGAGAAGTGGTCGACTCCCTATGAATATATGCATCCTTGCAGAAACTACTGGAGTGTGCTCCCTCTTGATCTTTGCTTCCTGGATTACCTGTCCTTGAACTTATATCCATCCTCGATCACTATGCATGCTTCTTGAAGTCACCTGAAGTGAATTCTCCACCATTGTCAGATCTGAAAGTCTTGATCTTCTTATCGGTGTGGTTTTCTATCAAGGCTTTGAATTCCTTGAATTTGTTGAATACTTCATCTTTGTTATTCACGAAATAAGTCCAAGTATTCCTAGAGAAATCATCAATGAAAGAACCATAGTGCACATACCCACTCAGATAACTGGATGACACTGGACTGCATACATCGGAGTGGATAATTTCAAAAATTCCTTATGCCTTTCTTTTACTGCTTGGAAATGCCTTCTTAATGTTATTTTATTTTGCACATCCTTTGCAAACACCTTCATGCTTTGACTTGATTTCAGGAAGACCCTCTACAGCTTTGCTTGCAATTGGTAGTGCTCTATAGTGCACATGTGCAAGCCTTTGATGCCAAAGTTCATTTGGATCCATGGATTCATGTACCATGGCATGTTCAGGTTGTCCCTTCAATTTGTACAATCCTCCCTCTTGCTCTATAATCACCACTGCATCATCAATAGTTTTACCCTTTGGCCACATTAGGACTTGGCCATCTACAAATGCAACCCTCATGCCTTTTGCATCCAATGTAGAGATGGACAGTAGGTTCTTCTTGAGCCCAAGTACAAATAACACATCTTTCATCTTCAAGGACTTTCCAGATTCTAGGTTGTAGGAGGCTTCCCCACTTCCTTTGATAGGGTATTGATAATCATCCCCAAGTTTCACTTTATGGGGTGATTCATGTTTAGAAATATTTACAAAAGATTCTTTAAATCCAATCATGTGTTTAGAAGCCCCACTGTCAATTAACCAATCATTACAACCATGAGAAATAGTACCTGTGAGAGCAGATATTAGAACATACTCTTCTTCACTTGATGAGTCATCATCATCACTTTCTGCTCTAGCTTTCTTCCTGGGAGGTTCATCATCCTCAGCAGCATGAGCATGATATCTTCTTTTGTTATTCTTCTTCTTGGGGCAATTTGAAGCAAAGTGTCCCATTTCATTACATTCGTAACATCGAACATGAGATAGATCTTTCTTCTTGTGATGAGGATGAGAATGTTTCTTGTTATGAGATTTCTCCCTCTTAAACTTGCTTCCCTTGGTGTGAGCTGTGAGAGCTTGATCTTCATTCCCCATCTTTTCTTCTCGTGCCACAAGCCTTGCTTCTTCTTGTGAGCATTCTTCCTACAGTCTACTGAAGGATACCAACTTATTTCTTGCATAGATTCCTTGGATAAAGGAATCCCATGACTTGGGTAGGCCATTCAGAGTGGTCATGACAACTTCACCATTCTCCACCATTTCATCCACTGCTTCTAGTTGTTCCTTGATCTGAGAGACCCTAGACAAATAAGATTGAATGGATTCTCCATTCTGAAGCTTTACCCCTTTCAATTGGTTCCGCGGAGTCATCTTTCGATTTATGTTCTTCCCTTCAAATAGCTCGGATATGGAATCAAACATCTCTTTGGGTGTCTTCAGAGATGACACATGGGGGATGAGATGGTCCTTGATATAATCAGCAATGATTCTCCTTGCCTTGACCAAGTTCTTCTTGTGGAGGGCTTTAGCCTCTTCTCCCTCTGGGATAGGGACCTCTTCCCTTTATGTAAGTATCCAATTCATTTTCTTCCATGATTAACCCAATCCTATACTTCCAGGCTCGAAAGTTATCAGCCCCTTCAAGCTTATCCTCAAGCTTGGTGTGGTGAGACATCTTAAAGAGTACTTCAAATGGGAACAAAAAAGATTTAGGTCTTACCACTTGATTTGCTGAAAATTGGATCTGGTCCCGGATTAGGGTTTGTCAGAGAAACCCTCAAAATTCAAAATGTGAATTTCAACTTTCTGAAAGGATAGAAATATGTGCCTTGATGAGCTGATCAGCCTGGTGTATTCAGAATTTGAGATCTACAAAGCTTCACCCTTCAGAAATGCCTTTTAGTCTTCTCGGGTTCACTAGGGAGGACCCTGAATTAGGGTTTGTGTTTCCCGAAGATTTACCCAACCAAAAATCTCGATCCAAATCTCTAAACTTTGATTTTTCCAAGGCGCTTCCAGCTATGTCTTCAGATTTCAGAAATTCCTAGTTTTGTGGAAACCCTAATTTTTAGGGCCAAAACTGAAAGTGCTCAGAACTGAATTCTGACTGGACAGAAAGATTCACCTTGCTGAGGAGAGTCAATATATCGTATTTCTTTTCCAAAATATGTGGAGAGAAACCAAAAAGCAAGAAGCCCTAGCTTCTGCAACTGCACAGTGTCTTCTTCTCAGGTTAGCTCTGATACCATGTTAATTTTCGAGCATTAATTCAAAATACTCTAGGATCTTTACTGAGAGAATAACATGTACAGTATATCAATGCATATCAAACATAGCAAGCATATCAATCATCACAAGATGCAATCATAAGAGACAATAGATACACAGAGTTTCCGTGGGGAAAACCCTAAGGTGAAAAACCCCACAACTTCCTCAGAGATAGATAGAGCAATAACACAACCAAAGTACAACCCAAGTACACGGAGATAGATTCCTCCTAGCAATTGATCCTCCTCCTCACATGTGCACCACTTTCCGAGTGAAGGAAGAATGAGTTATGAAGTGATCAAATAGAGAGATCCCGCTCTCTATTTATTCTTGTTCTAAGCAGCCTAATAAACCTATGGGGTCGACTTGTCTAACTCAGCCTAATAACCCCAGGTTAATTTAATCAGGGCCAACCCCACACATGGTGGTCTAATAACCCATCGGAAAGTTACGACACTTGCGACACTTGTCAATACAAATGACGACACTTCCGTATAGAGGAATAATACATCTCTATAGGAGTACAATAAAATACATAGATGAAATACATTCCGAAGTTACATATACATCAACAATGATGACATACCATTTATGGTGTTCATCCAACTCCCTGATGGATGACTTGATCCGTCTCCATTTATTCCAATGGACTCTCACTGGTTCGGCTACCAAGTGGTACATTGAACTACCACCCCATTCTTTTCTTGATTTTGGTTCTCTTGCTATGAACTTCTTGACTCATTTTCAGCTGCATATATGGTATGAGACTGGTACAGAGCTTTTAACCTCGCTCCGTAAAAATACCACTACTCATATATCAGATCATATACATGAGTGGCGGAGGAGACGACGTCTCATTAAGGATCCTATTCCAGATCAGCTCCTAGCGGAGTGGTTCACGAAGTCTCTCATCCTGACCATAGTAGGAGATGTTGCCATGGGAGGTGTTGTCACTGAAGAACAAGCCATCGCATGTGCCCACTTACTAGACTTAGTCTATGCTCAGTCTGGCACATTGTTTGATATCCTTCCTGACGCACCCCGCAACACTTACGACCCTGCAAAACCACCCAAGGGATCCCAAACTGATGGCATCATCGGATCCCTACCACCCAGCCTTATTCTGAAACTGTTGGTTCATCGAACCCCTCGAGTTCTTCCCCATAACCAACTTAGGATTATCACGGCACCGCCAAATCATCCACTCCTGCTGTCACTGAAGAAGTGAATTTTGTTTCATCAGTTTCACCCCAAAAGTCTGGTGGTAAGAAGAAAAACAAGGGGATACCTAAGAAATCTTCCACCCAACAGGAAAAAAAGAGCACTCCTGATGATACCAAACATAAAAGGAAGTTGAAGTATCCTTGCCTACTGTGTGGTGATGATCACTTTTCTAAAGAGTTCCCTCATAGAGATGAAGTTCAAAAGTTTCTTAAGGGTAAACCCACACCCATAGTTCTCAACAATCCCTTCCCTACTCAAAATTAGCAGTCGATCACTCACACTTCTTCTTCCCAAGGAAAAGCATCCACCACCGCACATGTTCTCATGGTGCGTAAAGAGACAATCAACTTGAACACCTGTTCTCGTTCATATGACTCCGTTCTAGCTAAGGAACCTGTTGGAAGTAATACTGAAAAAGCTTCCACTTCGATGCTCGATGTCACCATACCGGTTGTGCCTCTCACCATAGAGAATCCCTCTCTCGAGTCAATGTTGCATCCACCCAAGAGCACGATTAGAAAATCGGTTTTCAATCCTAATGCTCGGGATGCTCAAAACTACAACATTGTAGAGGACCTAGAACAAACTCCTTGTGCTATGTCGATGCTCGAGGTCTTGCAAAACTGTCAAAATCAGCGCAAGACTCTCCTCGCTGCCATCGGTGCAGTTGAACCGGATTCATCGAACACCATTATGTTCCGGCTGGAGTATTTCAAACCGAGGCTCTCCCACCAATAAGCATTTCAAGTTGCTACAAACATTTCTGGGAAGATAATCCATCGTACCGTTTTGGACGAAGGAGCCTCTACGTCAGTCATGTTGATTCGCCTGTTGGAGAGCCATTGGTTCTCCCGAGTTGAACCGTTCTCCTACCACTTTGAGAGCCTTCGACGGATGTGGCTTTCAACCTCATGGGTTGTTACAAGCTTTACCAGTCGAGCTGGGGGGCAAGACCACAACCATTAACGTGGAGGTAGCCACTGCCCCGTTGGATTATAACATTCTACTTGGTCGCAATTGGTTTTACACCATGACTGCAGTCGTATCATCTGTCTTCCACATAGTACAATTCCCCCATCAAGGTCGAATTGTTATAGTCGACCAACTGGATTTCTGCACACCTGACACTACTTCTCACCCGAGCGATAACGTTCCTTCGATTGGACAATCTTTGCAGAAGTATGAGAGTGTGGGGGTTGGCCTTCTTAAGGATTCATCCCTTATGGGCGTCTTTCCTACTTCGGATCCCCCAAACCATGTTGCTACGGTGAACATGATCTCCTCGCAGATTTCATCTATCCCCAACTCCACTAATTCATGGATTGTACCTGATGAAGCCACCACACACTTGATTGGAGACACTATGCCTCTGTCACCGGCTGAAATCATGTATGAGGCTATCTAGTCAGCACCGGAGGACCACTTAGTTGTAGCCTCCACCTCCTGTTCTCTACAACGGGCATCATCCGATCCTCTGCTACGGACTTTTCATTTTGACGATTTCATTATGGAAATCATGACTGTAGATGATCCGCCATGGGAACACCTACACCATCGTTCGTCTTTCCTTCCCTTGTTGGACACTGTGGAGAACAACATTCACACCATATTTACACCGAATGTCTACTCTGGCTCCCAGTTTTTGATACACGCGTGTCAAATGAACTCTGAAGGAAAATTTTCCAACATCGATCCCACCACTTTAATAGACATTTCGGTTACTCCTGGTGTAGTGGAACACATTCATTAAGGCCAGAAGTGTTCCCCTGAAGAAGTCATCACCGCCACGGCCTTATTCAAGCGATTTCGAGACATTTTCGCTTGGACCTACGAGGAGATGTCTGGGATAGACCCCTCCATTGTTTTACACGAGATTAAAACCTATCCCGACGTCAAACCTGTCCGCCAGAAGCTCTGACCGGTACACCCTCGGAAGAATGCGGCAATCAAGGCAGAGATTGAGAAACTCTTGAAGGCTGGCTTCATTTACCCTGTCCCATTGACAAAGTGGGTCTCAAACGTCATCCCTGTTAATAAAAAATAGGGTACCATCTGCGTCTGTGTCGATTATCGGGATCTCAAAAAATCTTGTCCTAAGGACAACTAATCGACTCCTTTTATCGACCAGATTATCGACAATTGTGTTGGAAGTGTCATTTTTTCATTC
Organism: Larix kaempferi; assembly: GCA_027924585.1. NCBI lineage: Eukaryota > Viridiplantae > Streptophyta > Pinopsida > Pinales > Pinaceae > Larix > Larix kaempferi. Next base: position 5,194,117 of record BSBM01000504.1, read on the forward strand.
ATGGATGGATTTTCCGGCTACAACCAAATTGAGATCCACCCCGCCGACTAGCACAAAATGGAATTCATCTGCCCTTGGGGAACGTTTGCGTATCGTAAACTTCCGTTTGGTCTTAAAAATGTTGGTGCCCCATTCCAGTGGGCCATGTCGTACACCTTCCATGATGTGAAGGACTTAGTGGAACCTTACTTGGATGACCTCCCTGCCCACTCAAAGCAGCGTGAGTTCCACTTAGATCATCTGACGACTGTTTTCCTCAGATGCAGGTGGTACAATATCCATCTAAATCCTCACAATAGTATTTTTTGTGTCGAGTATGGACGCCTCTTAGGTTTCATCATCTCGAAAGACAGGATCCGCATTGATCCCTCGAAGGTGGAAGCTATCATCGCTCTTCAACCTCCGACCAACATTACGGAACTTCAGAGTCTACAAGGACGTGCGACTTATTTAAGGCGTTTTGTTTGTAATTTCATACAAAAGACGTAGGGTTATATGAGATTGATGAAAAAAGACGTCTCGTTCATTTGGGATGATCAAGCTCAACAATCTTTTGAAAGTTTGAAACATGCCATCATGCATGCCCCTATGATCCAAACGCTAAATTACTATTGAGATTACATTTTATATCTCACAGCTTCTGACACCACTATAGCCATGGTTTTGGTACAGGAAGACCAGAACGCCCAAGACCATGTGATATACTGTGCCAGCAAAGGTCTCATTGACATTGAAACTCGTTATTCATATGTCGAGAAGCTCGCACTCGCGGCAGTCATTTCCGTGTAGAAGTTTCTTCATTACATTTTGCTTCGCACCACCACTATCATCGCTGATTCAAACCCCATGTACCACGTTCTGACTCGTCAAGTGCTTGGTGGCAAGTATTCATGCTGGATCATGATACTGCAAGAATTCGATATTCTTTTCGAAAAATCCAAGTCGAAAATGTCTTTGGTGTTCGCTGAGCTCATTTGCGACCTCCTATGTACTGATACCGAATCTGAGCCCAATGACTCGTTTCCAGATGAGTCATTGTTTCTTATCAGTACGTCTGATCCATGGTATGGAGATATCACATTTTATCTTCAAACCCAATGCTTCAACCCTGAATTGTCTCGCAACGAAAATCGTCGAATACGCCACCATGAAAAGTATTATCTGATTATCAGTGATACTTTGTACCATTGTAGTATTGACTCTATCCTTCGACGTTGTCTGACTCATGATGAGGCTGAACGCGTTCTGAATTACTGTCACGTTGGGGAATGCGGTGGTCACCTCTCTGGGATGGCTACAACCTAGAAGATTTTGCGCACAGGATATTATTGGCCATCAATCTTCAAAGATTGCATCGAGGCCGTAAAAAAATGTCCTCCATGTCAACATTTTCATACCAAAAAGTGCACACATCCCACCCCGTTACACCCGGTTATTGCCGTTGGCCCCTTCACTAAGTGGGGCGTCGATTTCATGCATTGTAAGCCTACCTCGGTCGGGGAGCATAGTTACGTCATTGTAGCTGTGGACTACTTTACAAAGTGGGTCGAGGCAATGCTTACATACACGAACGACAACAAGACTGCCGCACTCTTCATGTTTAATCATGTAATAGTGCAGTTTGGAGTCCCTCAAGCGATAGTTACTGACCATGGTTCACACTTTATGAACCACATGGTTGATGAGTTGAGCGACAGATTGGGTTTTCACCATGAAAACTCAACACCGTACTTCCCTCAGTCGAACGGACAGGTCGAGGACATCAACAAGGTCTTGAAAACTATGGTCCAATGGATGGTGGATACGCACAAGGCCAATTGGCATAATATGCTCTTCTCCGCACTTTGGGCTTATAAAATATCCGTTAAAAACACCACTGGATTTACTCCTTTCCAACTAGTGTATGGATTGGAGGCGGTCCTTCCCATTGAGTGCGAGATCTGTCTCTCAAGATCGCCATCGAACTTCTCCCAAACACTACTGTCGAGGAAGAACGCTTCCTCTACCTAGCTAATCTCGACGAGACTCGCCGAGATGCCGCTCTCACCAACATGGCTCATAAGAAACGCATCAAAGTGCAGTACGACAAGTCGATAGAACCTCGCACCTACATCGAGGGATATTTGGTCCTCACATATGACCAAAAGCATGATAAGCTGGGGGAAAGAAAGTTTGAGTCCATGTGGCATGGACCTTACATAGTGAAACGTGTCTTAGAGAAGGGAGCTTATCAGCTTGAAGACTATGACGAGATATCTTTGGGTGAACCCTGCAATGGGATTTAACTGAAGAGGTACTATGCTTGAGTCTTTCATGCATGAGTAATTTTGTATATACTGTACATGGCATGCGTGTGTGTTTTTTGTGTGGTGTGACACTTTGATTTCTTGCGTGTTTAGGTCTTGTTTCATTTCTTATACCATGTTCTGTTTGCTTGTGCAGATGGAAACGTGTTATGGATTCGCGGACGGCGCTAGTAGGCATACCCGTAACCTTGCTTCGACAGCCTGGGTACTCTATTCACCTACCAGTGAGCTCATCAGCTTAGGGGAATGTGTCTAGGTTTCACAATCAACAATGTTGCAGAATATCAAGCAGTCATTGGAACCCTAATTGACACCATTTCTTTGGGTATGGACCATGTTGTTATCCAACTGGACTCTCAACTAGTGGTCTCTCATCTTAACCGAGTCTATGTCATCCGCGATCCTACCTTACTCCGTCTCTATCGACGAGTCTGTCTTCTGCAAAGGTCCTTCGAGTCCATTTAGTACCTGCACATTCCACGAGACGTTAACAATGTTGTCAACTCTATGGCCAACTTCATCTTAGATTGGTACATTGCACACACATAAGCATATTTATGAATTGTTAAAAGTAGACATAACATGTGAATAACTCATTTAATATATAAGCAAACACATAAAAATACCACACCATTCATTCATTTTGAAACACATAATGTATAAATCGCCGGAATGTCTGTATATATATATATATCTCAAAAAGTAGTGTTGGTACAAAAATATGAAGCACGATGGCTTTCAATGAGTCTCTACAAAATCTAAAGCCTCGTGGCTTTCAGTAGTACAAAATCTGAGGCCTCTAAGCTCTCAGTACATACATAGTAACAACATAAATCCTAGCGCCTGGCCCGTACAACCCTGGGTGGTATAACAACTCTGGCCTGCTGAGTGTGGAAACAGTCGACTGCTCTCACAACCCTGCGAAGCAACGCCTTGAAGCGCGCAGTCGCTCCAACTGTGTATACCTGCATGGGTTGCGACACCTCATCTACCGTTGGCTCGGGAACATCTAATTTCAACCCACTCAGGTTGGCATAGATTCCATCCATCTCTATAATCGCAGCATGCACTGCAGGTCCCATGACTGCTCCCTCTCCTCTCTCTCTCCTAGCAAGAAGAGAGACTCCCACCAGTCATACAGGTCCCACATCTGTACCCACTTGTTGTTTACTTGTTAGCACTACATTAAAAAAATCATAAATGCATAAAACTTAAAAAGTACAAAGGTTATTTGTTCTTACCAAGGTCTCCCCATGCTGCTCCTTCTGGCAGCAGTAAGTTCGGATCATCTCTAAAGTTTGCACCACTGTATGGAAAGTCCTCCACCTTCAGCAACTGGCCCTCCATCCAAGTGAAAAACTCGGTGCCGTATGAGAGGATGGGACCCCCACCATGACAGGACATCACCGCCATCCATCTAGCCATGTGTGGATCCATAGGATCCCTATCATCTAGTAGTACCTGAGGACGCAAAAGGGGAACTCGTTCCAGTAAGAACGAGATCACTATCGAACCATAGCCGAACTCTTTGAGCTCTCCTCGCCAACACTTGGACAGCTGATCTCGCATGTTTGCGAGGAGTCCCTCACACCAGTTAAAGATCTTCGGAGACATACAGTCCTCCACGTATAGCATCTGTAATCTGGTGGCTAGGTGAGGAGCTTGGCTCCCTTCCATCCTCGTAATGGTGAAGAGTATGGCGCGCAATGGACATTCCCGCACGTTGTTTATGGGATTATTCCCACTAGAAGCAGTGGTGTGGGGAGTACAATGCTGCAGGATCATGTCATACACAGTCCGATCACTCCCATGTGATCCAGTCAAAAGCACATTTTCACCTCTTCGGGACAATCCAGTCAAGAAATAGATGTCCTCGACATCTATGGTAAGCACATGCTCACCAATCACGAAGTATTGCTGGGCCGCATCCCAGCATCGGAGCATATGGGTTAGTAGTGGGATTTGGAACCTCATCACCTGAATCTCGAAGAACTTGAGGAGCCCATAGTTCCTTAGTGCTTCCACACATCGTGGATCATTTGCAGCTTGTTCATCATCTAACTCATGCTCTCGTTCACGCCACTCCAAAACTATTTTGGATGCTTGGAACCTGCCAAAAGGAGAGTTTTAACATTGTTAGAACTTGCTTCAACCACCAAAAGTTCTTTTTTTGAGCTTGGCTTGAGTTTGGGGATGGAAGTTTCCATCGTCGCATCCCGTTTTTGCAAACAGTGCGACGTCGTTGCAGTCCATTTATTCGACCCTTGCGACGACTCGGTCTTGTCGCAATTCCCGAAAGGGCAGCCTGCGATGAGCCAAGGGCACAATGGCCCTTCCCAAACCAAGCCAAAAACCCAAAAACTGAATGCAATTCAAAAATGTAAACCACTACAATTATGTTGGATGAAGTTTAGGGTTACCTGCTCCGGACGACGGGTGAAATGGCTACTCATAGCTGTCGGAATCTATGAGTGAAGTTTTGGCTCCAAATGGCACTACTCCTCCCAAATTTGGCAAATAGACCAATGGTGACTATATTTTGGTTTTATTTCTATTTATAAACAAATTGGAATATTCCTTTTTCAAATATTTGATGCCTTTATACCGTTTGCTATAGTTTGGATCGATTTTATCATATTTGAATGTTCGATTGACTATTTGACCTAGTTTCTGAGTGTGCAGGAGTTGTTAAGTGCCTTTTTATGCCATTTTCACATTGGAACGGTCATCTCAGGTATGAACACCCCTTGTGAATTTTTGTCATTTATCTTTTCATTCATTGGTTTGTAATTATTTAATGATTATGAGCTTACTCTTTGTTCTTTCTCATGCTCTTGAAACTATGAGAATACATTACCAAGTTACGATTTATCACTTTTTCGGGCTCGTTAAAATCCTACGGAAAAGGAACCCCCTCGGAGTCTATCTTTAAGCTCTTTTCAGGCTCTCGAAATACGAAAAGATTGCCAAACGAACTTGTCGCATTCACACTTGTAAAAGGATTTGAATGGTCGTCTTCCTGGTGATAGTTTACCCCTTTTTCGGACCAGGGGGCACTACTTATGAAAAAGGTATACTCCAGCCAATCATGACTGGAAGAGTCCTCTCCCGAGTTGTTTTACCCTTTTTTAGGCGATGAGGCTAACTTTACGAAAAAGGACTATTGGAGTCTTCTTTAGTTCTTTTCAAACTCTCTAAACATGAAATGACGGCCGAGTTTACCTTCTATGGACTCGTTAAATTTTTACATTGAAGGGACCGCCATGGGACGAATCCCTCCTATCCCAGGTTCAAAAAATATTTGGGATTGGACTCATCTATGAGATGAGCTATACCAAGAATCTGGTTAGCCTCATCAAGCTCGTAAAAAAAATGAGGCACTCATCGTTCATGATGGGGAAAAAGGAAATCTTTTGTATTACACCTTATCTGTGGCAGTACTTAGTCATTCTTGAACATGGCACTCATCTGCATTTGCATACAGTACTTGGATCATCTATTTGTCCTCGAGTTCCGCTTACTTCCTGAGTCTTGTTACTCCTTTGAGTCATTCAAAGAAAGCTTCCATCATCAGTTGCATTAGAAGTTAATGTCGTACTCGTCATGTCAATACTGCCAAGTCATGCCATGCCCATGTTCAAGAATACTTTCACCATTCATTATCTGCAGTCAGTACACCTTCCATCATGTCGGTCTACTATGATTCAATCATGCATGTTACTGTACCATCTGATCCACTCTACACATCCTTTGTCATGTTTCATGTCGATGATGGGGGATTCATCATGGCCCTCCTTCGACAGGTTCAGCCTTGTCGACTTCAACTCATCATCCGAGGAATGAATCTAGAAACCAACCAAGTACCTTGGCCCTACATGCCTCAATGGCAAGTTACCTCGCTTTCAACATGAATTTGCATCATTGACTCTTGATTGAAAGATTTCATCTCACGTTCGACTTCAACTCATTTATTCACACTTAGTGATATGTACTGTGATACCTTGAGGGTCATTGACATCAATGGTGATTTCCCTCGCACTTGTTAACGGTATACATCAATGACCGGTAATCAAGTGGTTTCTACCATGTTTGACATCAAGACATTTGTAATCACATGGTTAGATTCATATCATTGCGGGTTCAGCTTGAAGACCCTGGGGAGTCATGTTTTACCTAGGTTGCGATGGAGTTTGTATTTGAGTCATATTACATGGATCCACATTTGTATTGGTCGTGGCTGTGTTACCATCTCATCATGGATCTACACTTGTGTCTAGTAGCCATAATTGTGTTCAATCGGTCATTACTACCATGGATCTGCATTGTATTGGTCGACAACCATGTTGTACATCATATGTGATTGTCAGTTCAGAGTCAGTTGGACTGCAGCAGTGTCCTTCATCTGACAAGTCCATTTTCCATTTCTTCTGCCAAAGCATTTCACCTGTCCAATATTTCAATAGCTTCATGCTTTGGGGGGCATTCTGTTATACCTAAAATCTTACCACCATTAGATTCAGTGTATAAACCCCTGAAGTTCCATTATCTAAGTCACTTACATGGAAGGGACATCATTATGCTTATGCTAGGTTTTGATAGTTCATTGCAGGTTGCACTCATGCAACATGCGACGTCGCACCTTGCTCCACTATAGGGTGCGACGAAGTCAGTTAATGGGAAAAAATAGCTTCTTCGAGCTCATTCTCGAAGGTTGTTGACTTAGATCCTTATCCCTGACCTATTGGGGGAGCTGGCCTTCGGTTCCTAACCTCATGTAAGGATCCCCTATCTCTCTCCTATCATATCTCAACCTACCCTATCCATATCCTATCCACTTATCCCTATATAAGTGAGGCTCTAGTCCTCTTCAAGGGGAGTAAGTCTATGGTACTCTTATGCTGGTGAAATTAGGCTTAATAGATTTAGCACTCTAGCTTGGGAGACATCCACTTCTCTCTAGGATCTTTGGCATGGCTTGTACGAAGGATCTTGCAACGTTAAGGAAATGGTTGTAATCCTCTTTTCTATTGTACTCTCCACTTTTCAATACAGTTAATACAATTTCTTTCCAAAATGTTGTCGTGTTGATGATGTTTAGAGTTTTCCTCCTTAACTGTTAACTTAGATCTATCATATGAAATGTATGCTTTCACTATTCTTGGTCTGTTATATGTTTAACAGGGCATAGCCATTTAAGATCTGGCAGCGCTGGAGCATTGGATCAACGAAGGAGAAAGGGATCTGCAAATCCATGGTAAACGATCTATCCTTCCATTTGCACTTCTATTTGATCTAGGAAAGTATTTTTTGTTTTGTCCTATTTGTTCTAGACTTACGTTAAGCTTGGGAGATCAGGCCTTGAGTCTTCTCTCGGTAGATTGTCCGTCAAACACATGGTGAGGGTGGTCGGCTCAAATTCTCCTCATATTTCCTTTTGTACCTATATGTATTATGCCATAAAGTGCATTTGTACTATAGTTTATTATTGGTGCTCACCTTTGTTAATTAGTCTAAAGTCTCACCTGACATGATGCAGGACATGTAGACTTAGATTGTTTGGTTATGGGACCCTTATGGTGTCATTCTTCCTAGAGAGGGTTCCAACTATGCTCCCACATAGTATCATGACCCCATATGACCTTAGGGAGTCACGGATGAGTGTGTGGGGTGATATGATGAGGAGGCTTGGAGTTGGGCAGGTCCTCCATGCCTTCAATGATTATTTTTTCGATTGGTGTCATTCTTAGATCATATCCATTGATGCTATCCTTATGAGTTGATGGAATTCTACCATGAACCTAAGATGCCACTCCCACCATATGCGTGTTGGGGGATTATAGGTAACTATTTATATTTTTATGTTATTCAAATTTTATGGTTTATTTAGAGATATGGGATTTTTATGGATTTTCATTTATATATGTTATTTTGTGTGAGAATCTTATTAACAAACTATTTATATATATCAAATCGTGGCATTGTTCGATTGGTAGGACCACGCCACAGGAGGAAGTGCCATGAGGAGTAAGGTTTGGATGATTTCAAGGCATATGCAATGCTCAACACCCTTGAGGGGAACCTGGAAGGCTTGATCAATCAGGTCCCCATGGATTGTAAAGAGGACCATACAGAGGCAATTTTTTGGGGTCCTTGGAGTATGTATCTAAATCCTTCACCGAGTGGCCTTTCTAGTGAATACATACTGCACCATGTACCCTACACTTGAGGCATAGTGTTGGCAAGATGGTACATTTTCTATAGAGGCCCTAGAGCCCTATTTTTTGTATATGACTCATTGAGATCTAGATTGATTCTCATTTTGTATTTTGAGATTGATGGAGATCCTATATTATTAACGAAAGATATCGTCCACTTTTCTATATACAAATGTGTGTTCTTCTATGTAATTGTGTGCTTGATTATTAGTGTGTCATATAATGATCTAAAACATAATTGGATAATGCATTAGTTAATAAATTTAATCTCCTTGGAATGTGTACATATCAAATGAATTCAAAATGTCTCTCAAGAAGATGCACCCATAGACATTTTCGTAGAAGACTAGGATCACGAACATGGTACAACCCATAAAGATGTAATACCACCAACTGGGATTCCAAGTGGATCACCAAAGTCTATATACCATGTGATATGGAATCCAACAAGAGTTATATAACTGCATTGTATTTGACAATATCGTTGGTTGCCAATCCAAGGCATACTCCTCCTAAACTTACCAGTTGACCTTTGGGTGAGTAAATCACCCAAGAAACGGATGCAAGGTTTCGAGAGTGGTATCTATAACTATCTACATAAGAGAGAAATACAAGTACTTATCATGACATCTTCCAACCAAGCACAAATCACGATGAGCAGTGTCTAAAAGCAACAATAATAGTACAAGAAAAACAATCTAACAACTTATAATACAACAAGTTCAAGGCATTTCCCCGACTTTCCACTTAGGCATAATACCTCTTCAAGTAGAGCCCATTTCTAGGCCCAATTAGTACATTTCCCTTGAAATCTTATAATTTGTAGGATCCTTTATTAAAAACTCATTTCACAATGTAAGGGCCGAGCCACATAGAGTTGAGCTTCCTTAACCCTAGTTCATTATGATCCTAGTCATAAACAAGTACCATGTCTCCTTTAGAGAAGACATGAGGACGGATTGAATTATAATATTGATATTTGATGCACTTTTTGTGCTTCGTTTGCAATAGTGATGTTCCTTTGATGTTCATATAATTGCTTAAGATAAACTAATCATTATTCTAACTGGCTAGTGTTAGGGAGTAGCTCAATTGCTAGATTTAACGAATTAATTTCACACTTGATTGGTAACACAAATTTGAATCCGTGAACAAGATGGAATGGGATAAAACCTATAACAGTCTTGACCGAAGTACGACATTCCCAAAGTGTTGAGTATAGCATAATATGCTAGTTTTTCTTGCTCCTACTCACCCTCCGATGCAACATAGTTTTAAAGGAATTATTGCAACCTCTACTTGTGCATTTTCTTATAGATAGTATGGAGAGGAGAAATCCTATCTGAATCCAAATTTGGAAGCTAATTCCGTCATCATCTTATTTTGAAAATGGCTGCCATTATCAGTGACACAATCTCTGGGAATACTAAATCTAGCTATGATCTTATTAAATGCAAAGTGTGCGGTTGTATCTACGTCACATGTAAACGTAGGCATAGATTCAACCCACTTAGTATAGTAGTACACAACCACAATAATGTACTTATGGTATTTTTTTATGCTTGTTTACAAGTTGTAAAATCTATCCCCCACTTTGTGAAAGGCCTAATTGTGATGACATGATAAAGTGGAGTAAGGTGTGTTCGCATATCCCTGGTGAACATTTGACATGGGTGACATTTATTTACTACTTCAACATATTCTTTAAAGATTAAAGGACAAAAATATCCACCACACAATATCTTTTGGGGTGTACCCAACCCTGATAAATGACCGCCACATGATCCTTCATGGAAATCATTCAAAACCTTCTCAACTTCTTTGTGAATTAGACATCACTTAAGTATCGTATCTAGGTAGGCTTAGACAATATTTTTGAAATCATGAAAATAATATGACATATATCATGGAAACATGTCTCCAACAGTTTTCAAGACAAAAGGAATCTTCCTATATTCAAACATTCCCCAAGGGAAAATGAATGCAATCTTGCACTGATATTCAAGGCGGATTTGAATATGATAATATCATGAAAACCCATCCATAAATGAGAATATTTCATTTCTTGGGAATTCATCAATAATTTGATCAAATAATGGGGTAGGATAATTACCCTTAGGACATGCAAGATTCAAGTCCCCGAAGTCAGTAAATACTCCATTTTTTTCTTATTTCTTGTCAACGGGTACCAAATTTGATACCCATTTAGTCAGTGGGACATGATAGATGAAACCAATGTGGATAAGTTTCTCCACTTCCTCCTTAACAACAACGACCTTTCGAGGGTTGAATGGTTGTAGCTTCTACCTAACATGCTTAACATTGGGGTATGTTTTAATTTCATGTTTGACAATGATAGGATCAATACTTTTCATCTCTTCATAAGACCAGGAGAAAATATCTTGATATTATTTAAATAGTGTAGTATAAAATTATATCTCTTTTGGAGAACAATATGCACCAATACAGACATTCTCTATCACCCTGGGGGTTAATATATCAATTGGGATGGTTTTAGAAGTGTTAGTCATATTTCCTTATACATATACTTCGTACTTGGCTAGAGGGATCCCATACCAATCCATATTCCCCACTATGATAACTCCATTCTCATAAATCCTTAATTCATTCATGGTAGGAAAGAATGATGCATGTTTTTGCATATCCTTCCACAGTATTTTCTCTAAAGACGTGGATTTCAAGATAGCTTCATCAGAAGGAAACACCATGTCTAAGGGGTCTTGACAAGGTAAAGAATTGATAGCCCAGATGAGCATGGTGTACTGATCACATTCATCCACGGGTGTATATTTACGATCATGGTCTTCTATAATAGATAATAAAAAAAACTTGATAAGCTATTTCGGCTATAGACAATGCTTTGTGTTCCCTTCTATACTCGAATCCTTGAGTGGACTCTGACACCATCCACAGATCTTTGAAATAAGAAGTTTTGAAGTGACATACTCTTACCATAGAACTAGTGGAAAATGAAGAGATCACACATGAATTGGGGAAACATTCTCTTCAAGGTTGGGTGGGGGAATATTGTATGTGCCCATAAGAAAAGGGTACATCCCCACTCCGATTGTTTCACAAGATTTCATGGAATGACTAACCAATAGAACATTTTTCCTAGTTGTTTAGATGGACTCATTTCTACATAAAGATAGTTGGTCTATGGTGATGATATTTCCTTCATGTGGAAAGCGTATAGCTCAAAAAATCGAGGACACTAATTCAATCATAGCATAAGTCCAAATGCACCCTAATATGAGGTTATAATCTAGTGGAGCATTGATGAATTCCACCTCCATGGTTATAGTATTTCCCCCCTAGCTCTAAAGGAGGAGCCGAGATAATTCCATGGGTGTGAAAATATGGATTTCAAATGATTTCAACATCATAGCCAAGGGAACGATCTTAGGAAATCCTATAGCTTGCCCCTTCATCTACTACAGTCCTAGAACTATTCAACCTACTAAAGTCCTAGAACTGTTCAACCCTCTGGTCAAAATCTGAATCTGAAAAGTGGTAGAGTGAGGGAGGTGAGGTTTCTAGTTATCTAAGTCAAATGTTCTCAACAAAGAATCCAAAGGGCCCAAAGCCTCAATTGTTGTTAACAAGGTTTTTTTTTTTTTTGTCTGTGTATGACATCTCTAGAGTATCTCTAAAGTTGACATCATACATGGATCTTGGGATACTTATTAAACAATACTATAATTTTGGGTGGCTCATGCATTAGGATTGTATGCATTTCAATTTAGCACACCTTTATACATGCGAGGCGTCGTGCCATTAGTTGGATTTTTTTTTTGGTAAGGATGCAACATAAAATTATATTATAAGTACAAAAAATATTACATGGAAAAGTGTTAGCCTTGGCGGTCTAGGTTGGCGGAACCACCAACCCCAATGCACAAAATTGCTAGGTTGATATGTAGCATGATAAAACAAGCATGTCCCGGGAGGCTGGATGCCATAGAATTTCTTACATTTCTTAACATAAACCATAACTGAGCAAAAAAACAAACTGTATAACAAAAAAAGGTGGAACCTTTGACGATAATAGAGTGAGATAAGGACGGGCATCGGAGGCAGTAGTTTCATCCCTCTAGGGGCTAGGTTTGTCTTTGAAAATGGGGTAGCTTCCAAAGCAGTCATCGTCCCACTCCTGTGGAGGGAGCTTTGGCATCAGTGGCTCATTTTTGTGACAGGGTGAAGCACCCCCTTCAGAAGTTTGGACCTGCTTGAAGTGCATCAAATCGATGGTGGTGGGCATATGAAAGGTGGTGTGCAGAGGAGCCAAGCTGGACGAGACACCAGAGACAGGAAGAACCGGTTCAGAAGGGGTAACCATCGTGGCCTCAGAGCTTTCGGATACCACATCCATCATTTCCCCCGGAATTGATGGAGCCGTAGGAGCAGAAGAAGACCCTCCAAGGCGAACAGCTGCCAGGCCATCCAAACAAGCCTGAGACATTGTGGGCTCTGCTGAAGCAGAGCCCATTTGCATATTAGAGCACCGTTCAAGAGATTACTTTCCACTGGCAAGGATGGGGTCTAGGCTTACCAATTTTGCATCCAAGTGCACCATAAGAGCCCTAATATCCATGATGGAGGCCGTGGAAGAGTTCCAATTGGCCAACATTTCTTCAACCAGATTGCCGAGCATATTTTTAATCAACTAGTAGTAATTGATTTGGTTTTCGTGGTTACCTGTAGCGAGGATGTTTGCCACCTGACTAGATTCCCAGTCGTCAATGAGTGTGCGAACCGGGGTCGAGACACTGCTATCATAGCCACTAATGGTCGCCTTGCTTTTCCTTGGAGACACAGCCTCTCTGCTAGCGCCATTCCCAGCTCCACGATGGGAGGTACCTCTCGGACAGGTCATGGTGAGGAAAAGAATCTCCCAGGCGTTGACAGAATGCGCAGAGCTGAACAAAACAAAGCGGTGCCAAACGGAGTGCAGCGAGAGGGGGTGAATGAGTAAGGAACATGGTTGGATCACCATTTCATGCACTGAGGGGAAGGGATACAGGTAATCCACATATGGGAGATGCAACATATAGATGCCTACGTTAATGCCAGGGGACGGCCTCCGTCGCATCGAGCCTCGGCTCATTAACCTTAGGATGAAGCGCATTAAACCATTCAAATTCCCGATGATCACCATTAATAGGAAGCCTGTCTTCAAGATGGGAGGGTGATGGATGCTGCATGTCGGTGCTAGATCATCGGATCGAGCCGCTGGGTGGAGTATGCTCAGGGAAAGCGCTCACATCCGGGGCCATTAGTTGGCTTCTTGATGTGTAGAGGATTGGGCAATTTGGAGTCAAGTACATTGTTTCATTTCGATCCAAATGCAGGTGTATCATAATTTTGAGCTCTGGTCTGGACATTAAAAAGTATCGTTTGCACATGTATACATTTGCATTCAACAAATTGCCCCCTTGGGAGGAGGCTCCCTGATTTCCCTTTTGTGGGGGTGCAGGGTTTCTAACAACTATTTTTTGATGCTATGGAAGGAAATAGTTGGTCAAGACAACAAGTTGTTTAGGAGATTCTTGCAATGCAAATAGTCATTGAGTAGCCTCCATTTTGGGAAATTAATGAGTTAAGTGATATTCGCCTCATAGTTTGCATGGGAATTTCACCTTATTCTTTTCTTTCTTATCCCCACCAACATCGTTGTTATTTTCCTTATTTCCGTTGTTCCCATTATTTTTTATTGTTTTTGTTGCTTCCCTCGACGTTGTTGGTTTCCTTTAGCTTTAGATGTATGAATTGAAATAACAAACCTATTATACTTTAGAATGAGAACCCACATGAGTTATTGTTTTTTTGGAGGTCAAATTGAGTGGCTATTTTTATCCTCGAATCAAACAGTTGTGCTACTGGTAGCATCCATTTTTTCTATAGCTAAAATTGTAACTTTTTTCAAACTCCAACTGGTGTGGTTGTGATCAAAACCCTAAATCAGTGCCTGAATTGAAAAGTGGTGCTCCTACAATCACCTTTTTTTTCGGGATTAAAAGTATGCCTTGTTTGAAACCGTGGCCCTAGAAAATCGGCATTGTTGCAACCAAAACCCTAAAATCTTCCCCTGAATCGAAAACTAGCACTACCATGGCACCCCCATTTTTCTTTCAAAAGTCAAGATTACAACTTATATGAAACCATGGCCTTAACATCTGGTACTAATCCAACGAAAATGCCAAAACCAACCTTTGGATCGGAACGAGCTGCGACAAGTGGCAACAATTTCTTCTCTTAGATTAAAATTGCAAGCATTTTCGAAACATGGCCCAATTTTTTTTAAACCTTTTGAAAAAATTACTTTAGAAACATAAGTAAAAAAGAGTTTTCAATAAAACAATATTTTTTTGAGATAAAAAACACCATAAAAACACAAAATAAAAATAAAACCAAAAAATGCAAAAAAAACAACATTAAAAAAGTCAAATTAATAAAAATAAAATGCAAACAAACACATCATAATATATATATATATATATATATATATATATATATAACAAAGAAAAATATATATATATATATATAAATAAATAAATAAAACAAAAAAAATATAAAATATATATATATATATATATATAAAGCAAATAACAAAAAAACATATAAAAAAAGAGTAACATGGCTGCAATGTCCGTGCTAACAATTCTAGGAATGAACAACCATGCAATGGGCATATTCCCAATTGTAGAAACTCTGTAAAAGCATGAAGCCAAAAAGCCCAATAATTTCTAGTTTGCATTTAACAAATGATACATGCTTTGCATTAACATAAGACTACGTAGGCCATATTGATTTTGTAGTGCATGCATTTTGCAAAGGACATATTGTTTGCATGAACAATTTTTTTTTGTTATATTGGAAACATAATGAGCATATTCTTTTGTATGTGTAGATAACATATATTAGACTTAGCAACATTAGATCTAGCCGAAGAATATGAACATCAAAAGCACATCTATATCATTTCCATCACTATCTTTAGAAGCAACAACAATGTCAAAATGACATTGACTAAGAAGATTCTTTAGCTTTGCCACATCTCTTGCAAACTCCATAACTATTCTATGCAATTCAACTCTAGACAGACCAACCTACAATTCTATGCTATACTTTCTGTTATAATATAATTGTGTAAACTTATAAATATAGTAGACCAACGACAATTGCACTTGTAGTTGCAGTTGGAGGAATTATTTGCTCGTATATGAATATACGTTTTTTTAGCAAAGGGGAAAAAACAACATAGAATATGGCAACAAACACTTGTGATTTCGTATTTGATGTTGCAAATACACAAAGAACATATTATTGGCCCTTATCAAATATAGTTTTATTTTAAATAGATGTGGAAAATCAGCCCATATGTTTCGAACACCGTAGTCTAGTCAAAGGCCACTTGTTTTTATCACTAGCAAACAATTGTTAGTGCTGAGCTATTGCCCAGTTTTTTTCCTTTCCAAAAGAAGGTCTATTTGATATACTTATTTATTACCATGCACCAACTATGTTACCTTCTATAGGCAGCTTGCCAAAGCATTAACAAAACAAAGGAGATGGAGATGCTCTGCTTGCTATCTTGTATAAGCAACCTGTTACAATACTGAAATAGTAAGAAAACATAAAACAATATTAGTTTCCATAAAATTGTTTATGAAATTGTATTTAAAGTACCAATAAACATTTAAAAAAGAAAGGACAAGCATACTTATAGCTCTTGGGACCATCCAAGGAAATCACAGTGTTTTTTATTATGTTTTGTTTGCGAAGCCAATGCAACAAGAGAGGCAATGGATTTAGCACCTGAATGAACTTGGGAAAACAAAATCTCCCATGATTTTTGCTAAAAGGACGACGATATAAGGATCAGCAAATAATGTGCAAAAGAAAAGCAAATTTTAATTTGGAAAGCACTAGAAACATTGCATTAGCAAACGTTATGTACCTGGATCGGAATCATGAAACCAAACCAATGGTAGAAAGTGTCAGAAAAATATTAATTACTCCACCGTTTGATGATGTCCGCCGAAATATTCAAATGACATCAGCGCTCAGAAATAATATATTATATTCCTGAAAGGTCATGAAGATCGGATTTTGCTAACTGCTCAAATTGCTGAAGAGTCTCCACCGCTTAACCGACTTAAACATTAAGGATGAAGATACATCTGTTGCAGCATATCAAGTTCAGAAAGGCCAACACAGTTTTCTATTCTGTCAGTCTGTAACAGCCTGTAACAAAGCATTTAGTTTTGCAGATCATATTTTGTTACGAAGGGCTAATTAAACATTTAATGATCAACTGGGTTGAAACACTATTTATACCCAGCATTGTAATCGTGATTTTAAAGTAATACAGAGCGAATGAAGTTTATGTTAAACTCAGAAGTTTTTCTTGTGTGTTTCAGTTATGCTCTGTTTATGAGTTTGTAAACTCAGAAATATTTGTGCTGATTAGTTTGCTGAAGCAGCTTAAGTAATTGATGATATTTGAGAGTTAATTATAATTAGTTGTTATTAGATAAGTTTGTGAACGCAGGGGTCATCATAACGTAGTTGTATCATACAGCTGTAACAGAGCTACAACAGTCCTGTAGGTGACTGTTAGCTAAAACAGTGAGCTGATACAGTCAGCTATGACTGTGCTGAAGATTGCAGTCAGCTATGACAGTGATCTGAGACTGTACTGTAGGCAAGTTTTCTGAATTTTGAATATCTGTGAGTGTTGCTGGAGTAGCTGCAACACCTCCCCTACCTTCCCACAGTGGTATCAAAGCCTGGTTAAGGTTTATTTCTCGTTTTTGTTTTGAGTAATTTGGATTTAATTAGTGATGGCTACTAACAGCAGTTCAGTGCAGCCACAAATTCCTGTGTTGAATGAGAGGAATTATGACACATGGTTTATTAAGATGAGAACTATCCTGCGTGCTCAGGATCTTTGGGAGTTCGCTACGATTGGCTATCCAGAGCTAGCTAATCAAGTCGCTGAATTGGCTCTGTCAAATGTTGAGCGTGTTCTGTTGAAGGAGAATAGGAAGAAGGACAACAAAGCTCTTGGCCTTATTCAGCAAGGCCTAAATGAATCAATATTTCCGAAGATATCAAGTGTTGATTCTTCGAAGAAAGCTTGGGACACTCTTGAAACCTGCTATCAAGGTGTGACCAAGGTCAAGAATGTTAAGTTGCAGAGCTTAAGAAGGGATTTCGAGAATCTGAATATGAAGGACAGTGAGACTGTTAATAATTTTATGACTCAAGTTATGAGTACTGTAAACCAGCTGAGACAGTATGGTGAAGTCCTTCCAGATCAGCGTGTGATAGAGAAATTGCTGAGATGTTTGCCAAAGAAGTTTGAAGCAGTGGTTGTTCCCATTGAAGAGTTTAAAGATCTCATTCAAATGCACATTGATGAACTGACTGGTTCTTTGATTGCTCATGAATCAAGAATGAACAGGTATGATGATATTCCTTTAGAAAATTCTTTTAAATCTCACTTACATGTTACTAGAGGCAGAGGCAAAGGAAGATCTAGTAGCAGAGGAAGAGGAGGTCGAACTGATGATCATTGTGACAGCAAAAATGATTCAGAATCTGAAGAGATGTCACAACAGAATACTCCTAGTGCAAGGGGGAGTAGCAGCAGAACGTGGCAGCCAAAGAATCAAAGGTATGATAGATCTAAAGTTCAATGTTTCTATTGCAAGAAATTTGGGCATTATGCTAACAAGTGTTGGAAGAAGCAAGCTGATACTGGTAAGCTGTCTACACACGTTACTGAGGAGGCTAAAAATGAAGAGAAGCCTATGTTTCTGACTTGTAATGTCACCCAGGAAAGTTCAAAGGATATATGGTTCTTGAACAGCGCATGCAGCAATCATATGACTGGAAATAAGGAGTTATTTGTAAATCTGGCTACAAGCATTCAGTCTGAAGTAAAGTTGGGTAATGACTGTAAGGTAAAAGTTGATGGTAAAGGTGTGATTGCTGTATATTCCAAGAATGGAAAAAGAAGAACTATTCATGATGTTTATTATGTTCCTGGTTTAACATGTAATTTATTGAGTATGGGACAGTTGTTGGAGAACTACAGAGTGGTCTTTAAAGACAAGGTATGTACTATTTATGACAAATTTCCAAGTAAGCAGTTGATAGCTAGAGTAGAAATGACAAAGAACAGAATGTTTCCATTGATTATGAGGAATGATTTGACTAACTCTTTGAATGATTATAAAACTAAGAGTTTAGATCAGTCATGGTTATGGAATTTAAGGTATGGTCATTTACATTTTGGTGGCTTAGATCTATTACAGAAGAAGCAGATGGTAAAAGGGTTTCCTAGTATCCAACAACTAGTAAGCTCATGTGATAGTTGCATATTGGGAAAGCATCATAGAGAGAAATTCATCTCTGGAGTATCATACAGAGGAAAAGCACCATTGGAGTTGGTACACACAGATTTGTGTGGACCGATGCAAACACCTTCCTTGACTGGTAATGTTTACTTTATGACTTTCGTTGATGATTTCAGTCGAAAAACTTGGGTGTATTTGCTGAAACAAAAATCTCAAGCATTTGATGTGTTTAAAAGCTTTAAAGCTATGGTTGAAAAGGAGAGTGACAGAAGTATTAAAGTATTGAGATCAGATAGAGGAGGTGAGTATATGTTGAATGAGTTTGTGGAATTTTGTAAATATCATGGAATTAAAAGACAGTTTACAGCTCGCTACATTCCACAGCAAAACGGAGTAGCAGAAAGAAAGAATTGAACCATTATGAACATGGCTCGAAGTATGATGAAGGAGAAGCATATTTCAAATGAAATTGGGGAGACGTTGTTTCCTGTGCAGTATACATTCTGAATAGAATCCCAAATAAGAGCGTGAAGGATCGAGTTCCCCAGCAAGCATGGAGTGGTAAGAGTAGCAGCATATCTCATTTAAGAATTTTTGGTTGTGTAGTTTATGCACATATACCTGAAGAGATGAGGAGAAAGTTAGATGACAGAAGTCAGAAATGTATTTTTGTTGGATATAGTGAAGAATCTAAAGCATATAGACTCTATAACCCAATCACCAAGAAGTATGTCATCAACATAGATGTGATGTTTAAGGAAGAAGAAGCATGGGATGGCAGCATAGATAAGTTGGTTGTAGAGGAAGCTGTTACATCTCACGCAGAAGGTGAAGAAGATGAGCAGGACATACAGGGTGGACAATTAACTCCACATACGCGTACACCAGCGGTTAGGACACCTGCTAGAATGCCCAAAACTCAAGAACGTGGTGAATCATCAAGTGTTTCTGGATGACAAGGAACAGGATCAGAGGTAAGCAATGAATCAAATCCTACACTAGCTTCATTAAGAAACAGAGTTAGAGGTCAGAAGACTAGAAGTTTAAGGGAACTATATGAGCAAGATGATGAAGTAGATCAAGTTTCAAATTTTGCATTGATAGCATGTGATCCTATAAGTTTTGATGAAGCAGTTAAAAAGGATGTTTGGATAAAAGCAATGAATGAAGAAATTGACGCCATAGAAAGAAATAATACTTGGGATCTTGTAGATCTGCCTGATAATAAAAATTGTATTGGTGTCAAATGGATTTATAAGACTAAGTTAAATGTTGATGGTGAAGTTGAAAAATAAAAAGCAAGACTTGTAGCTCAGGGGTTTAGTCAACAACCTGGTATTGATTATAATGAGACGTTTGCACCTGTAGCCAGACTTGATACAGTAAGGATGGTATTAGCTATTGCTACTCATAATAAATGGTATGTATATCAAATGGATGTAATGTCTGCGTTTTTGAATGGATCTTTAGAAGAAAAGGTTTATGTGAGACAACCGCCTGGATATGAAATTGATGGACATAAGGACAAAGTTTACAGATTAAAGAAAGCACTGTATGGATTGAAGCAGGCACCTAGAGTTTGGTACAACAGGATTGATGAATATTTGAATAGTGAAGGATTCAGCAGAAGTCCAAGTGAGCCAACCTTGTATACAAAGGTAAACCAAGAAGGTAAAATACTAATTGTTTGCTTATATGTTGATGATTTGATCTTCACTGGAGATATTTCAGTAGATGAGTTTAAGAAATCCATGAAAACAGAATTTGAGATGACTGGTTTAGGAATGATGAAATATTTTCTTGGTATTGAAGTTACTCAGTCTGAGGATGGTATTTTTATAAATCAAGCTAAGTATGCAAATGATGTACTGAAAAGATTCAGAATGATGAATTGTAAGCCAGCTGTAACACCAATTGCAACTGGTACAAAACTCAATAAGGAGGATGATGGGTCAAATGTTGATGCAACGATGTATAAGAGACTGGTAGGAAGTCTCATGTACTTGACTGCAACAAGACCTGATATAGTGTTTGCAGTAAGTATGATTTCGAGATTTATGGAGTCCTCAAAGAATACCCATTGGCAAGCTGGAAAGAGGATTCTGAGATATATTGCTAGAAAAACAAATTTTGGTATCCAATACACATAAAACTCAGATTTTAAATTGATTGGATATACTGACAGTGATTTTGCAAGTTCTACAGATGATAGAAAGAGTACATATGGATATGTATTCAGTTTTGGATCGGGATCAGTAGCATGGGATTCAAAGTAACAGCCCATAGTGACACTATCCTCTGTTGAGGCAGAGTATGTTTCAGCAACAACAACTGCATGTCAGACTGTGTTGATGAGAAGAACTCTTTCGGAGTTGCAGCATGAACAAGATGGACCAACACAGATTTTCTGTAACAACAAATCAGCGATTGCACTATCTAGAAATCACGTCCTTCATAAAATAAGTAAGCACATTGATACAAGGTATCATTTCATTCGAGAACTGATAAACAAGAATGAAATCAGTATGGAATTTTGCAAATCAAAAAATCCGTTTGCAGACCTATTTACAAAACCTCTAGGAAAAGAGTTGTTTGAGTTTCATAGGAAAAATATTGGGGTTTGTAAGCTGTAACAGAAATCCAGTATTTCGAATTTTTTTTTTTTGAGTGTAGTAATTAAGGGGGAGAATGTCAGAAAAAGATTAATTACTCCACCATTTAATGATTTCCGCCGAAATATTCAAAAGACATCACCGCTCAGAAATAATATATTATATTCCTGAAAGGTCATGAAGATTGGATTTTGCTGACTGCTCAAATTGTTGAAAAGTCTCCACCGCTTAACCGACTTAAACATTAAGGATGAAGAGACATTTGTTGTAGCATATCAAGTTCAGAAAGGCCAACACAGTTTTCTATTATGTCAATCTGTAACAACCTGTAACAGAGCATTTAGTTTTGCATATCAGATTTTGTTACGAAGGGCCAATTAAACATTTAATGATCAACTAGGTTGAAACACTATTTATACCCAGCATTGCAATTGTGATTTTAAAGTAATACAGAGCGAATGAAGTTTATGTTAAACTCAGAAGTTTTTCCTGTGTGTTTTAGTTATGCTCTGTTTATGAGTTTGTAAACTCAGAAATATTTGTGCTGATTAGTTTGTTGTAGCAGCTTAAGTAATTGATGATATTTGAGAGTTAATTATAATTAGTTGTTATTAGATAAGTTTGTGAACGCAGGGGTCATCATAACGTAGTTGTATCAGACAGTTGTAACAGAGCTACAACAGTCCTGTAGGTGATTGTTAGCTAAAACAGTGAGCTGATACAGTCAGCTAATACAGTCAGCTGTGACTATGCTAAATATTACAGTCAGCTGTGATAGTGAGCTGAGACTGTACTGTAGGCGAGTTTTTTGAATTTTGAATATCTATGAGTGTTGCTGGAGTAGCTGCAACACCTCCCCTGCCTTCCCACAGAAAGAACTAGTTTTTTTAATAAAAAAATGATACTAATTCATTTTACTAACTAGAATCCTAATTCATTTAAATAACTAAATCATTCGATTAATTCAATAGCATACACCATGAATCTACATCATAATAATGAGATGAATGATAGAAAGAACCAGTGTTTCAATAAAAGAAAAAGCCGCGATATTTCATTTAACTAAGCAGGAGCACAAATCCAAGCACTAGACAATTGTAAATTCTATTCATTAAAGCTTACCAAAAAATGTTTAAATTCCAATCAAGATTTTTTGTTCTCCACCTCAGATTTAATGTGTTTTGTTATTTGTTTGTAATAAACTGCAATCAAGTTTTTCAGTTCAAATTTATCTTGTGCGACAACAAAATTATTGTGATATGTTTTTTTTTCCATTGTTTTTTATCACTTTTTGCAGCTTTTGATACACATGTTTTTTTGCTAAGGATATAACCACCTGTAAAACAAATTTAGTAAATGATCGACTAATTAAATGAAAATATGGAAGGAATTCAATATTTTAGAAGAGCAAAAGAAATGGCTGAAAACAGTGAAAGCAAGAGAATGGAAAAAAAAAATGAAAATAAATGGAAGAGAATTTGTCATTAAACCTATGTAGCATGGGTGTACCTGGGTACACGTAAGGTACATCCCTTGACTAGCTCCACGTACCGGAGATGCCGTTATAAAAAAAGGGGTTCTTATAGGCTAAATGGTACTTCGTACCCTGTGTTTGGGTACTCCGGGGGTACGTCCGACTCAGCAAAATGCAATTCCACTGGGGAAAATATAATGACCCCCAACCAAATTTGAACTAATCTTTTGCTAACTGCGTATGGAGTCTCGTTCAAGACTTATGTCAAGCACTTTGCAACACTGTTCAAATTCCACTGAATATTGTCCAAATCTGGTAGACTGATTTTGCAATGATTTACAAGGAATGTTTTATGGTTTTGGGTTCAACGCTCATGGAACATAATTTGACTACCAAATGTGCACATAAAAAATATACATATGTATTTAATACTAAGAAATACACTCACATCAACCCAGTATTACATTTGGAACTTTTTATCACCTATAATAGCAGTACAAATAGGTGTTTAAAATCAGATTTCAAGTGTACCTTCATATTACAGTTTGACTATTTGTTACAACTACCTGGTACAGTTATTTATCAAATTTTATGTAACTTCCAGTCTTCCAATTGATATCTATAATGAGTCTATGATTTTTCACATTTTCAATGTGAATGTTCATTGTTCAACGAATCATTGAATTTAGAATTATGAATCGTGATTGATAATTTATGAAGAAATCTATTTTTATATTTTTATAATATATATAGTACCCCCAACGTACCCAAGTACCCTCAAAAAGTGGCGTCCCCATCCCCGTACCCGTACCCATCCCCGTCCCCGTACCAAAGTTTCCTGGCAACATAGCATTAAACTAACCTTTTTTCCTGGATGATTTTGTTTAAAGATCTTATAGGTAGTTTTGTTTATGTTCGGAATTTTCTTTTGCATAGGTTCAATGTTTCGCTATTGAAAGAATATATAACAAGAGATTTAAAACAAAATGGCATTGTCAAAAATTTCAAGGGAAATATTTTACTATGCTGTGAAACTTGAACAAATGTGGAAGGAACTTGCATAGGTTCAATGGTTCACTATTGAAAGAATATATAACAAGAGAATTAAAACAAAATAGCATTGTCAAAAATTTCAAGGGAGGTATTTTACTATGTTGTGAAACTTGAACAAATGTGGAAGAAACTTTCTGCAAGAAGGTTTGTACTCAAATGTTTTCTACAAAAAGCACAATCCAGTTGACCAAACAACTATGCTGTGAAACTTGAACAAATGTGGAAGAAACTTTCTGCAAGAAGGTTTGTACTCAAATGTTTTCTACAAAAAGCACAATCCAGTTGACCAAACAAAGCCATTAACATTAACAAAATCATATATCCATTGTTGTAATTAGTAAGCTTTGCCATGCTCTAAGTTCAACCCTAAATTTAAATGAGTTTTGGACTAGAGCCAAGTAGAAACCGAATTAAGAATTCAATGGTTGAAATAGGAAAGAAAATTTGAATTGTTATTCAGGTCGAACAGGTGTTCAACTAGAAGCTTTGAACAAATGTATACAATTCTAGTTGAGCATTAGATTTCAAAGCTCCCTTATCAACTAAGATCAACCTTATTCCGTTCTCATAAGGACTAAATTGCTCAAAAATTCATATCCTAAAGCACAAGGACCAATAACAAACAATTTTGCATTTTCCAATTATTTATGCAATTATTTTCTTTAAAATTCTATATCCATTTTCCAAAATGGTTTTAGAGGAAGAAGTTTGCATTTTCCAATTATTTATGCAATTATTTTCTTTAAAATGTTATATCCATTTTCCAAAATGGTTTTAGTGGAAGAAGTTGTAATGGATCAAAAAAGAAGAAGTGCACAACATAACATAATATTATAACAATTTAATTTCCAATGAAAATTTTTGACCTAATCCCTAGCAAATCTTGAATTCTGGGGAAATTTTATAATCTTAAAAAAAAAAGACAAACAAGAACCTGGAAAAGTGGATGAAACGTTTTAGAACAACTTTTTACAATTTGTTGTGTGACTGAAGGTTGGAGGCAAAAATAAAACAAAAGATTATGCAGAATGAGCTATGGCTCTTCAATCTTTATTCATAAACAAAGATCAACTGATGTAATACAAACCAAAATGTAATGTGTATTTAAACACTTATGGAAACCCTAAAAACTCTAACCTAGATTTTGCATGCATGCAAAGCATGCGGTTTCATTTATTAACTGAACTTCAAAATAGTAACTAAAGTAAAATCTAAGTTAACTGAAGTAATTACTATTTCTAACACTCCCTCTTGATTAGAACTGCTAACTACTACAGCTTTTACAATGCCTAAATTATTTCTATGGGTTTCAAAAATATCTTTTGCCAATGGCTTTGTGAATATGTCAGCCAATTGGTCAATTGATTTACAATGCTCAACACGAACTTCACCATTGTTCACAAGTTCTCTTATGAGGTGATATCTGTTATCAATGTGCTTGCTTTTCTGGTGAAAAACATGGTTCTTGGATAGAGCGATCGTTGAATTGTTGTCACAATAGACTGTGGTTGGTCCTTCTTGTTTATGTTGAAGACCTTCTAAAAATCCACGTAACCAGATTGCTTGACATGCTGCTGATGTTGCTGCTACATACTCTGCTTCTGCTGATGAAAGTGCCACAATGGAATGCTTCTTGGATGTCCATGAAATTACCCCTGATCCAAGATGAAAAACATGACCAGAAGTGCTCTTCCTGTCATCCAAACTTCCTGCAAAATCACTATCAGTGAAACCTGTCAAAACATCATACTCAGTGCTTGAGTATAAAATTCCATAGCTTGAAGTCCCTGCAACATATTGTAAGATCCTTTTTTCCAACTTGCCAATGCGAGTCTTTGGGAGACTCCATGAACCTCAAAATCAAGCTGACAGCAAACATAATATCTGGTCTCGTAGCCGTGAGATACATGAGACTTCCGACAAGTCTCTTAAACAATGTTGGATCTACATTGGGACTGTCATCTTCTTTGCTCAACTTTGTACCTATTTCCATTGGTGTAGGTGTCGTTTTGCAATTAAGCATTCTAAATCGCTTGAGAACTTCAATAGCATATTTATTTTGAGAGATAAATATACCTTTTTTTTACTATTCTACTTCTAAGCCAAGAAAGAAATTCATCAATCCAAGGTCTGTCATCTCGAACTCTTTCTTCATAGCTGCCTTGAACTCATCTACTGACATTTCACCTGTAAAAATCATATCATCAACATATAAACAAACTATCAAAATTTGTCCTTGTTGATTTACCTTTGTGTAAAGTGTTGGTTCGCTGCTGCTTATGCTAAAACCAATTTTGATCAGATAAGAATCAATTCTGTTGTACCAAGCTCTTTGAGCTTGCTTGAGCCCATATAGAGCTTTCTTCAACTTGTAAACTTTCTCTTCATGTTCTTTTATTTCATACCCATGTGGCTGCTCCACATAAATTTCTTCTTCAAGAATGCCGACTTGACATCCATCTGGTACACTTTCCATTTTTTCTGGGCTGCAATTGCTAGGACTGCTCTTACAGTGTCCAATCTTGCCACTGGTGCAAAATTTTCTCCAAAATCAATTCCTGGTTGTTGCGAGAAACCTTTTTCTACTAACCTTGCTTTGTACCTATCAATCTCACCTTTTTCATTGATTTTGGTCTTATAGACCCACTTCACACCAATGGGTTTCTTATTCTTTGGCAGGTCAACTAGATCCCATGTATCATTTCTCTCAATGGAATCTATCTCTTCATCCATATCTTTTACCCAATGCTCTTGTTTTACAGCCTCTTCATAAAACACAGGTTCACTAGCAATAAAAACATAATTGGTATTTGCATCCAATTCATCATAAATATCTTCCAATCTTCTAGTCTTTCTATTACTGTGATCAGATTCATTACCTGATTGGGGACTTGATGCTTCACCTCGAACTGAGTTTGTAGGTGTTCTTTCTAGATTTTTTTCTATTGGTGAAGATGCTACTGGACCCTGTTGTCCAATCAACTCCTCTTCTTCTCCATCTTCTGGTTGTGGTATTGCAGCTCCCACACCCTTGTCTATGGTTCCATTCCATTACTCTTCCTCCTTGAACAAAACATCTCTGCTGAAGATAACCTTTTTGGAAATAGGGTTATAAATCTTGTAGGATTTAGTTTCTTCACCGTATCCAAGAAATATACATTTATCACTCCTGTCGTCTAGCTTTTTTCTTAGCTGTTTAGGAACATGAGCATAAGCAACACAACCAAATATTCTGAAATGAGAAACATTACAACTCATACCTAACCATGCTTCCTCTAGTACTCTGTTCTTCACAATTTTGGTGGGACATCTCTTCATCACATGAACAACACAAGCCACTACGTCTCCCAAAAATTCATGGGACAAATTTCTTCCTTTCAGCATGCTCCTTGCCATATTCATGATGGTTCTATTCTTGCGTTCTGCAATACCGTTCTGCTGAGGTGCATATCTTGTAGTGAATTGCCTCTTGATTCCATGATGTTTGCAGTAATCATGAAAATCCTTTGATTCATACTCTCCCCCTCCATCTGATCTCAATATTTTGAGTTGATAACCTTTCTGTTTTTCAACCAGAGCCCTAAATTCCTTGAACTTGCCAAAATTTTCAGACTTATGACGAAGGAAATACACCCATGTTTTTCTACTGAAATCATCAATAAATGTAAGAAAATAATAGCTTCCACCAATTGATTGAATTTGCATTGGTCCACATAGATCAGTATGAATAAGTTCTAGAGGTGCATGTGCCCTTCAATACATACCTTTAGGAAAGCTATCCCTATGCTTCTTTGCAATGATGCAAGACTCATAACTGCTTGCTGGCTCCTTCATAGGGGGTAATCCTTTTACCATCTCTTTCTGCTGCAAAAACTTGAGACCACCAAAGTAAAGATGTCCATATATAAAATGCCATAGCCAATAATCATCCATGCAAGTGGCTTTTTGGGCAAAAGAGGTTACCTTGCTGCTGCAATTCATGACTAGTGGATACATCCTGTTCCTTGTCACTTGTATTTTGATGATCAACTGTCGATTTGGGGGTTTGTCATAAATTTCACATTTTGATCCGTCAAAGACAAGTCTATATTTCTTTTCAGTGAGTTTCCCAATGCTAAGCAGATTATGCTTCAATCCTGGAGCATAATATACATCTGTGATTGTCTTTTGTTGGCCTTGTTTGGTCAGAATGTTGACCACTCCTTTGCCAAGAACTGGAACTACCTCATATGTGCCGACTTTGAACTATGTCCTCACTAATCCATCTAGGTCTGCAATTAGACCTCTATCACTTGTTATATGGTTACTGCAGCCACTATCTAAAATCCAAAGTCCCTTTGGGCTTTCGTGTGCAGCATGACATGTAAGAAATAACATGTCTTCTTTATCCTCAGAGGTATTAGTCACATTAGCATTATGATTTTCTTGATCGGACTTTTTCTTTTTGCATTCATGAGCATAATGCCCAAATTTATTGCAATAATAACACTTAATATTAGATTTATCTGACCTTTTTTTGTCGTAGCTCCCGCCTTCATGGGTAGGATGGTGATCTTGATCTTCATTGCCATTACTTCGGCCACTTCTGCCTCTTCCTCTTGATCCTCCTTTGCCTCTGCCTCTTCCTCTACCTTTTGAGAATGAGACATGTGCTTTGAAAGCATTCTCCAGAGAGGACTCTTCATTCCTGTTGATTCTAGATTCATATGAGAGTAGCGATCCGGTCAACTCGTCTATAGAGAGAGTACTCAGATCCTTTGCTTCTTCAATCGCTGCAACTTTCGAATCAAATTTGTGGGGTAGGGATCTCAGAACCCTTTCAACCACCCATTGATCTTCGATCTTTTCACCATAGGTATTCAACTGATTAACAATCCCCATGACTTGGGTCATGAAAGAATCTACTGAGTCTGATTCTTTCATCTTCAGATCTTCAAAATCTCTTCTTAGGTTTTGGAGTGTAGTTGTTTGTATCTTACCAGCACCCTGATAACTGGTCGCCAAGGTATCCCATGCTGCTTTGGCATGTAATGAAGCTGATATCTTTGGAAATACGTTGTCATCCAAAGCGTTCATTATGAGATGCAGTGCCCTTGCATCCTTCTTCATGTGCGCTCGCAGGACATCCTTTTCTGCGTTTGAAAGGGCTTGAAAAGCTGTGTCATCTGCTAGTTCAGAATATCCATTCACGACATATTCCCACACATCTTCTGATCTGAGATAAACTGCCATCCTTGTGGTCCAGACATCATAGTCCTTTTTCCCTGTAAGAGAAGAAATCTGAAATTGATTATTGTTGCTAGAAGCCATAGATGTTGCAGGGTCTTTCAGTGGCCTTTCTAAAACAATCTCCTTCCTCTTTTTTTAAAAAATAATGTCTCCCTCTTAAATAAAAAAGATTTTTGTAAAACAAATCTCTTCTACTCTTGTAAAAAAAAAAATCTTACTTAAAGAATCTCGTGAAAGTAAAAAATCACTCTCATGAAAAAAAACTTCTTGCCCTAATTGTCGCAAGTCTTCACTAATTATGGCGCTTTGGCCCATAGAGAGGCCGCGATAATTCCCAAAAAAAATTCACTCTCTCCCTAAATTATCGCGCTTTAGCCTATAGGGAGGGCGCGATAATTTCTGTAAAAAAAAAATTGTAAAATTCTTCAAAGTTATGGCTTTGGCTTCTCTGGAACTCTCACAATCGATCTTCTCCTAAGCTCTGATACCAAACTGAAGATTGGAGGCAGAAAATAAACAAAAGATTATGCAGAATGAGCTACGGCTCTTCAATCTTTATTCATAAACCAAGATCAACTGATGTAATAGAAACCAAAATGTAATGTGTATTTAAACACTTATGGAAACCCTAAAAACTCTAACCTAGCTTTTGCATGCATGCAAAGCATGCTGTTGCATTTATTAACTGAACTTCAAAATAGTAACTAAAGTAAAAGCTAAGTTAACTGAAGTACGACTGCTCTAAGCATAGTTATTGTCAGATTTAACATTGCATGCGATCCACTTGCAAGATACTTCAAAACATTTGTGCCAGGCACAACCAATTTCTGATCATTTGACAGACTTGTAATCAAAGCCTTAACCAAGTCGATTTTATTATTTGCATATATTTTGGAATTAGCATAAGGGAAACATCGATATTCATGAACAAACACATTAAGAGCCTGCAAAGGCAAGTGCAGAAGTGGAGGACAATCAAATTTGGAAAAATGATTCAAAAGAAATTGACCAAGTTTGTATCTTGATTTGCTCAATGGTTTAATGTTTAACATTCTTGGATGCTTTAGCTGAGTAAGAGTGCCACCTTTCTTATGGGTTCCAAACATCATTTCCTTCTCCTCTAGCAAGGAAGAGGTTGGTTTTGCATTTTTTTATTTTTTTAAGCTTCCCATGGTTGAAGATGGTCATACCTCGTACTTCAAAAACCACATTGGAATTACTATGCTGCAAATCAAGGTTTTTGTCATAAACACATGATGTAGAAAGACAATTATCCTTGTCAATAGAGCGAATGATACCTATGTTTTCTTCGTAATCATTTAGTTTAATTACAACAAACTCTACCCCAAAATCATGAAACAAGCTGCTAATCAAGTCAACACAAGCAGAATACACAATCATGTATCCAACAAATAGGAACAAGTATGAAAACAACCTTTGCAAAGTCTATAATATAAGAGAAAGTAATGAAAAAAAATCAGGAAAAGCAATTCAATGACATCAACTGTTCAGACCAACATAATAATTATTAAGTAGCAGTTTTAAACATAGAAATAAACCAGAGTTTAAAGACATTCAATTATCTAGATTAATATATTAATTACTTGATATTGGACCTAGAAACTGCAGACATAATTTGTAAACGAATATGAAAGAGTCTCAGTAACCGTAAAAGGCACTCGATCCAATGACAATGCTTAAAGTTGAAGAATCCTTTTGATACAAATTACTAAACTAGAAGGCAATGTCAGTTAGAGAGGAATGACGTTTGATATACTTACACATTTCTTTCGCAATTAAAGATCCTCGATACAAAAACAATAGCTATTTGTTTTACTAGTTATAGCAGTTTCACTTGATGACAATCCTTATCTTGGAGTTCAAGCCTTTCATCATCAGTATATAATACACAACAAGCAAGTACTTTTTTCCTAATATTTTGGTTATGCCATGTTGCAAATGCTCTTTATTTGTTGTTGTCTTTTGTTGTAAATCTGTATCCAAATATTCGCATTAGTCCATTTAAAGAAAATAAATATGTAAAAGCATTTACCTGCATCCAAAAATTCGCATTAGTCAATCTACAGAAAGGAAATATTTAAAGGCATTTGATTGATCTTCATTTAGTCAATCTACAGAAAGGAAATCTTTATTTAATTGTAGGTGTTTGATCTTCATTTGGTACCTATATTGTTACTGTCAAATTTTAAGCATTTAATCATTAATTGCTATAACAGAGAAAACATAAAGCTACTTATTATATCATGACTAGTATACACGTTTACAACTATGGAAAGGAAAAAGACTTTGGCAAAAGAAAATTGCAACTCTTACTAATAAAAAAACTACGCATTTTGTGAAGCCGCATATTTGAATCTGATTTACTGCGTTTTGCATCTCCAGGAAAGTTGGACAATAACAATTTGCTACCAGCTTTCTGGAAAACATATAGTACCATGTCAAAATAAATAATATTCTGAAAAATATATAATATCATGTCAGAATATATAATATTATAAAAAAATCTAAGGTGTATATCAATCCAAAGGACACTTTTTGCTATAAACTTGTCTATTCAATATACCTTTATCTGTGTCCTTACACACAAATACTTTGCAAAGAAGGATTGAAGGTCCTTCGCTTCAGCTTCATGTGATACGAATATAGCTTTAATAGACCTTCATCCTTTGATTTTATGCACAATGCCAACAATTTTCTTCAGCATGTTTATGGTACGACCCTAGCAATCGGAGCGTAATATCGTCAATTTAAATTCTATATTACCATTTTGGCCCGAATTTTTTATAAGACGTTTGTATTTTAATGCAATTAAAAAAAACAGGAAATAATAGAAAGCATGTTACTTCAGATGCCATTATAGGTATTGTCCACATATTAGAAATTCATACACAATTAGAAGGGACTACATAGAATTATTGGGAATACAAAAGATAGTAAAACACTTACCAAACATTGTTTTATTCTGTTTCAATAATGATCTCGTTTTGTTGATCTTTGTTTTTTTTGTTTCACCCTCTTACGTCAAAGGCTGTGGTTGCATGTTTTTATTGGTTTTTTTGCACGGCAAGTGTGAATGCTAATTAGCAAAACACAAAACAAAATTGTTGTTTGATTTTCCTTTTTTTTCATAGTTGGAACCTGCCACAGAAAATGAGGAAATGCATTTTCTTTCCCTAACCAGTCAAAGGAAAGGGGTTCTTCCTTGAGAAATGAATTGAATAGCTGAAAAGGAAGATTTGCAATTTCTATTGCAAGCTCCATACAAAGTTAATAAAGTTTGCATCACAAGAGATCTGTGTTGAGAAGTTTTAACACAAAGCAAATTGGTTTTTTTCTTTTTTTGGAACTATGTTCCCCACGGCCAAAGGAAAAGAAACATAAAAGGAAAACAAAGTTGTTTTGTTATATACATGGAATAATTGAAAAGCAAATATCTTTGTTTTCTTTTATGCCCTTTGCTTTAGCAGATAGCACTTTAATTAATGAATAACCATAAAAAAATAATGGGAAAGGAAAATAGATTTCTCAAAATAACAACAAAGTAACCACTCGTAGTTATATCAGAAGAACACAAAAATAAACTTCTAAAAATAGTCTGCTAACTGAACAAAACAACTGTATAGTTGTGAAGATCCATAGCACATTCTATTTCTCAAAGTTCAATGGCATAAAACATAGCTATCATCTCTAGAACAAGAAGAAGAAGGTCTTGCACATGTTTTTTTTCCTTTGGCAGCAGAAGACAATGCAAACACATTAAAACTTTGTACCAATAACAATGGAAGATGTAATTGCTTACAACAAAAGAACAATCATTTGGAAAAGAATTCTACAAACATAATTAGTTTGCCAATAATGAAAAGTGGATAAAGGGTTTTGTTCAATTTCGAATATCAAAGTGAATATAGATGACAATGAGTGGGCAATATGACAAACCAAGGGGTAACAATAGTATAGCAATAAATGCTATCAGTGTATCGGACACTCAAAGCACATACTTTGAAAAGTAGCTAAAACCTCGCAAAGTTTTTGTGCATGTGTTTGTTTTTTTTGCCATAATGGGGAAAAATATATCAGCTGGCATGTCCATTGTGTAGTATTTAAAATCATAATCCACCTGAAGAAACCAATCAGAATGAGATCAGTCTCGATTCTTAACAAGGTGCTCATAGTTTGAAAAGCATGGTCACCTCAAGTGAACAATACTACCTTTTGCCACTCCAGCATATTCCTAAATATCTGAACATTGTGAATACTTGTTGAATTTAAAGGGAGTAGTCTATTACATCGACGATTTGGCCCGGAAGACACGTCGCCGTCGCCGATTTCTGGCCAAATCGCCCTTTCCGCCGACGTTCCTTCTCGTGGAATTTTTCGGGCTCCAGTTCACCGGAAATAAGCTTGTCATGCGCGTGGACCGGACGAGCTCCAGCCACCTTCCTGTTTTGAATGCATGGCACCCCGCATTTTTAGGCGGCTAAAGCCCCTTCGAACCCTTCGTGACTATTCTACCTCTGCTTTTCCCCTTCGTCTGTCTCGCCCTAGTGACTCCTCTGCATTGGATTACAGTGTGCAACTGCTCCAATCCATCTCTGCATTCGATACCAACAATAAATCTCTGCACTGGCAGACGGGGTGCTCAACTCCAATCCATAAGTACGATCTCCGACTATCTCAAAATTTGCCTTTGTTGTGAGCGCTGCTATTTATGCTATAAATGACAGGGTTAAAATTCATAGCCAGTATTGTAGTAGTTCGAATGGATGTAACTTGAGGATTTTCCCAGTAGTTCAACCCACCTTTTACATGGTACACAATCTGATTTCAAATTTTTGAGCCCTTCCAAACCATAACTTGCTGCGCTGCTCATGATTGGCATATTGGTCATGTTCTAGAAAGATGGCACCATCACTTGCTGCACTGTTCATGATTGGCATATTGGTCATGTTATAGAAGGCTGATTGTTGGTAAGATTCATAGAACGAACATGTTTGAAGAGGAAACTAATATTAAGGCTCATCTTCATTGAGTTTATTGTAAAGTCCCGTGACAACCATAAATTTGGGGTTTCCTACTATAATCAACACATGTTTGTTGTGTGATGGAAAATGGAAGATGTGGAGTAATTCAGAGATGATAGATAGGGGTAAACCATAGATTTCTTCATAGTTTTGAATAGGAGACAATGGATTTGGGTGGCCACAGAGATATCAAATTTTGTTACTTTGAGCTACCAATCTCTGAAACCAAAAACCTCTCAGGCAGCAAATCAAATCCCATTTAAAACTCAATTTCGGGACAATAGAACATAAACCTCAAATCCCTCACCATGTACTCGCTCTAGTTTCCTTGGTCATGCCCACGTGTTTCCCTTTGCCTCCCCTCCACTGCTTCTACCCAGACTGTAGTAAACATTACCCTAACTATTAGTATTGCACTATAGTAATGTAAGGATCCCTTTCCCCCTTAATACAAGGCAATATATTTTAAATTTTATCAACATATTTTATCCACACAATATGAATGAATGTGATAGCATATTTCCTAGCAACCGACCCCCCCATGTTAGGATCTTAGTTGATACTTGGAAGAAACAGGTCGATGCAGAAATGAAGAACAATGACAAAGTCTGAATCAAGCTAGAAAGAATCTTTGCAATATAAAAAGGCTACATGAAAATTTTCTTATATTCATGGTGGCATGTGTGCAGGATCTACTAAAGCTGTGAAAAACTCAACACCATCAAAATCTATTGCAAAAACAGTCTCAAACAGATCATGCTAGATAGATATTCTATCAAGATCAACATTTGTCCCCTCAGGGTCTGCTAAGGTTTCTTTGTTGCTCTCCTCAACCATTAGCACAAATGATTCTCATTGTAAGTTGACCATGTCGAGTGGCACAAATGATTTCCTAATGATTTCAATTAAGGAAGAGAAAAGTAGCAATTCGAGTCAATCACAGAATAATAGTCAGTCATGGTTGAGTGAGCCTGGAAAGGCTGCAGGTTCAGTTTGGAAAGAGGATGCTAGGATCTCTACAACGTGTTCTATGAGTGCCAGAGGCTCAAGTTTAGGATCACACCATAGGTAATCAAGTAATGGAGTTTTGGGATCTGGTAAATCAGGATGCTAGAAAGAGGCAAGTGGAGGGAAGCTAATATGGAGTAAAAGTTCAACATATGAAAAAACATCACAATCCAGTCACACATCTGACAAGGAAATAGATAATTCCCATGGGGATAATACAAACAGTCCTAGACTGATAGTTAAACTCCCAACCCTAGATGCACTCTAGCTCCATGTCCCAGTAGTGGGACGATTGAGGACATTGTCATACCAACCAGTAGAGGATCTTCTCCCATTATCTTTGATAAAAATTATGCAAGTGACGCAAGAAAAAAAGTGAAAATTGATTTTTATCATGCTAATAGTGTCCTGGTGGTTAATACTGAATCATGGTAGAGTAACGAGGTTAAAGCTGGCTTCACAGAAGGGGATGATGGAGATAGATCATTCAATGTCATTCCAAGTGAAGAGCATAAAAATATTGGTGAAGAAATTGAGAAAACATAAAAAAATATCCAAAATGGCTCTGTCTCATTAGAGCTGGGCAAGAAGAATGATCCATCAAAGGGTCTTATTCAAGTAGAAATTGTTAAGAAAAGTGAACAAGTTGGCTTTGCAATTGTTTCAAAGAAGAGCCTCTCACAACTTTCTAATGCAACTATAGGT
Organism: Larix kaempferi; assembly: GCA_027924585.1. NCBI lineage: Eukaryota > Viridiplantae > Streptophyta > Pinopsida > Pinales > Pinaceae > Larix > Larix kaempferi. The sequence goes on from BSBM01000504.1 coordinate 5,230,149, forward strand.
GAGAAGAGATCATAACAGATTCTTGTTATGGTTTGTAAAAGAAAGGAAAGCCTAGATGAAGGCCTGTGGGGTATCAATATTGTGCGGTTGCCCTATTGCTAATTGTTCAATTTGAAATACTGTCCATCTCTCATGCAAGTAAATGGAATGAATGCGGGAAAGGACTCGACAGGATAGGGCTTCAAGCTCTAATACAGAAGCTTCATTAAGCTGTTGTTGCTTCTCTTCCAATCTTCTCTTATAGAATTGAATATTATTCTTCCACCTTCTTCTTGAACTAGGTATAGTGAAAACAACTTCTCCTTGAGATGGGTAATAGCCTATTGATGGATTTGTTTATCTATAATTCCCAAATAAAAAATCTCATATTGGTTTCTCCAGTTCGGTAAATTAGGTTTAAGCTGGATTAATGCATGAGTGTTGACCAAAATATCATACAGGATGGTATTGACTATATCATCTGCATTTAACGGGTCATCTTCAGTTTGAGTCTCAATGAATCGCGTGGTAGGATCTTCTTTCTCTAGTGCCTGTAAAAGGGAATCCATTAGAGTATGGTTGTTTCCATTGGAATCAATGTCTTTAATCCTCTGTTTCAATTTCATATTCTCACAACGTAGCTTCTTATTGGCTTTCAACAAGGCTTGGTATTTATCTTCTTCTATATATTGTAAATTCCAAGACAGTCAAAGGTTAGAGGGTTAAGTGAACCGACCTCAAGAGAGAGGAAGGGTCGATAGACCATGTATAGCAGTAGAGTAGCAATATTTTATATGTTTTACAATTTTTTGAGGGGTTAATGGAAAATGCAATGGTTTCTGCCATATCTTTGTGTGATTCTCTGTTGTAATTATCCAAATCAAATCATTATTGAAAAAGACAGATGGTTCTGTGTGAGATATACTGGTATTTTCTGAAAAATTGCATTTGAAGTTTATTCTGTAATTGTGTGAAAACAGAGTGATCTCTGTGTGAGTGAGTGCAGTCCATATGCGTTTGATTAACCAGTTGCAGACAAAAGAAATGTTAATAATTTTCCTAAATGAATGAAGCTCGAGCTTGAGGAATGAGTAAACGTAGCTCTCTGTTTTTATTAAACTGTTTTGATATCAGAAAGTCTTATTGCTCTTGGTCATAATGAATGTTAACCCTGTCAATCTGAATGAAGCCAGCGCAGGGTTTTGTGTTTAATTCCAATTTCAGGGTTTGAATTCAGACTGATATATTTTCTCAGATAAGCATCGCAGCTTTCAGGTTTTATTGTAATAACCACCAGATTAGCTTCGAGTGAATTTTAACCCTGTCATTTATAGCAGAAATAGCAGCGCTCACAACAAAGGCAAATTTTGAGATAGCCGGAGATCGTACTTACGGATTGGAGTTGAGCACCCCGTCTGCCAATGCAGAGATCTATTGCTGGTATCGAATGTAGAGATGGATTGGAGCAGTTGGACACTGATCCAATGCAGAGTAGTCACCAGGGCGAGAGAGCGAGACAGAAAAAGCAGAGGTAGAATAGTCGCGATGGGTTCGAAGGGGCTTTAGCCGCCTAAAAATGCGGGTGCCATGCATTCAAAACATTCAAAACAGGAAGGTGGCTGGAGCTCGTCCAGTCCACGCGCATGACAAGCTTGTTTCCGGTGAACTGGAGCCCGAAAAATTCCACGAGAAGGAACGTCGGCGGAAAGGGCGATTTGGCCGGAAATCGGCGACGGCGACGTGTCTTCTGGGCCAAATCATCGATGTAATAGACTACTCCTAAATTAAATATATGATATCATCAACTTCGAATCAGATTTATAAATTTATTTGTTTATATTGATATCTCTAATTTTTAATATAAAGAGTTAGTTTAGTTTTTAATATAAAGAATAAGTTTCGTGGATTGTGCTCTCAAATTTTTCCCAAAAAATGCACTGAAGTCGTCTTAAAATTTTCCCAAAAAATGCACTGAACATTTGATTTGTTTCTCGTGTGATACCATGGAGACGGAAGAGATGCTTTTTATAGAGCTGTGAGTTTATTTATTTATTTCATTTATTATTATTTGTATTTAGAACTGGTAGACATTGGACTACTAAACTTGGCAAAGCATATGAAGTATAAACAATTAATAAAACTCAACTACAAGCAAGGACTAGAAGCTGTGCTTCTATTTATCTTGTTTATTTTGACATACTTAATTGACCGTGAAGAAGATGTAATGTATCTTAAACTACTTACCCTTTTAGGATGAGGCTCTTTTACTTACTTTGTGATGAACATAAAAACAATTATGAACATTACTTTTTATATAAATATTTTTCTACTTGGCTAGTAGTCCAACTTTTATTCTTTTCTATTTTCGATCCTATTTTAAAATTATAAGATTTTTTTTTTTCAATTTTAAAAATATAAAATGGTATAATGTGTGGGTGTGGCTTAAGCATCACAACATTGAATGAAATAAAGTTGGTATCACAACATTCAATTAAATTAACTTTATTATTTGCAATTTTTTATATTTATATTTATAGGTGTTAGAATCACATCTATCCACTTTTGGGGATGAAGTCGATCTCCAGAATCCCAAAAATCTAGGAAGATTCATGGTAGCCGTCATTGTTTAAGGAACATAACAAATTTGTATCAATTGTTAATACGGGGTTTAATTGTTAAGGATTGTTTAATGGTTGCCGGATTTTTCAATAATCGTTTAACAATCCTCTTAAATCCGACAAGTGTTCAACAATCCTCTTCCTCTGTCACGCCCAAAACGAAGGTTCTCGTGAGGGCAGCCGCCTAGTACAAATATAAAAAATTCGAAGCAAAATGACTTCAGATCTAGATATGAAGTGATTGTGTCATTTTGATTCTCCAATGGGTTTTGGGAGTATTGGGTTCGATTGATTTATGGGTGTCATATATTATATTGATTAGGTGCAACATGACATTGCAAAAGTAGAGGAATGGGGCAATATTGGCAAGCGCGAATCGGAAACACATAATGATGCAAATTGGGCTAAAACATACTTTGGTTGAGGAGTAAAGGATGGCCCCACAATGATTGGTGAGATATTTCAAATCTTTTACTTCAGAATCAGCTCACAAATTTAAGCTTTTGCATCAATAAAATCGGTTCTTTTGTTGTGTGTTTTACTCTAAACGATGGGAAGGCATATTCTCTTTTCTTCTCTCACTTTTTAATTATGTGCGTATTTGTTTGATTCTTCTAGAGTGTTTTGTATAATTCAATTTTGATGTTTTCATGGCAAGAATTTGCTATTGGTAGTGGTGTAACATGGATCTAGAGCAAGGAAATCTCTTCATCAGTGGTATATCATCGGAGATAGAAAAACACGTGAATAATTATTTCTACGAAATTTGAAATAATTTTAAGAATTATTTAATTATTGAAACAATAATAAAATAGTATTACTCAGAGGTTAATATTTCAAAAACATTAATAAGAGCTCCAAAATAGATGTTGTCCTGAACCAAAACTAATTTGTTGCGCCAAGAAGGCTCATTTCTATAGTCGGGTGGGGGGAAGTGTTAGTGTGTCCCATACAAATAAAAAAAAAAAAAAAAAAAAACTAGTATAGACCCATCTAACCCCGGTTCTACAAAGCGCCGAGAGGGATTAAATCTACAAACCTTTCACCACTAAACTAAAACACGCATCTCTCTTACCACTATGCTACAAACCTCTCACCACTATGCTACAACACATTGATGCACGCATTCTTATTTTATTTATTTATTTATTTTATTATTACACCGATAGGTGTTTATATCTTTACATCGATAGGTGTCTATATCTTAGAATTTGGGGTGGACTACCATCTATGATTTTAGTATATTGAAGGAGGTTGGGACAAGTGTACTGTCCAGATTGATTTTATGGGCGTCGTTTAAAATTCAAAATAAACAATTATAAAAATAAATAAATAAATAAATAACCGGTAGTTGATGCATGGATAACTTGTAGCTCATGCATGAATAACATGTAGTGACAAACAACCCATTTAACTAAGCATAGACAACAGGTGATTACAACTAAGCATGGAGAACAAGTAGCATATAACTTGTTCATTCCACTTAACTTGTGATCTATTGGTGTTCACCAGCCACAAGTTAAGTGACTGTGCTAGTAGAATTTGGGGTGGACTACAATCTATGCTTTTCCTAGATTGAAGGGGGATGGGACAAGTGTACTATCCATATTGATTTTATGGGCATCATTCAAAATTCAAAATAAACAATTATAAAAAAAGTATAAAAAATAATTGCTAGCTAATGCATGCATAACCCGTAGTTGATGCATGGATAACACATAGTGACAAACAAGTACAACTCATTTAACTAGAGAATGTAACATGTAGCTGAGACATAGACAACGGGTGATCACAACTAAACATGGAAACAAGTAACATATAACTTGTTCATGGCACTTAACTTGTGACCTATCGGTGTTCACCCAACCACAAGTTAAGTGGCCTGTAACGTCCACATACCTCAATCCGGCCAACAGGAGGGGACATTAACTAAACCAGGGCCTCTAAATTTCTCCCCACAACCAATTACAAATTTATACAACTAAAATGCATGTGCAAACATGGAAATAAAAACACACAACGGAAATAAAGTTGATCCACGTACACATAACATGCAATTCCAAGCACAATTGTCACATGCATGTAAATTAAAAATCATTGGACATCAAATACATAAGAATACTTATATTTAAACAAAGAAGATCCAAGCAACTAGCTATGTAAGAGCAATTTTCTACCCAACCATAGGCACTCTATCCAACATATACTCTTTCCGTTGAGAGGCCACCCCCAGGTTGGGCTATGAGGCCACTAAGGCGAAGGAAACACCTATAGGTTTCTCTCTCTCATCCCACAGCCCACTCTGCTCTCTATGGTTAGCCAAAAGCTTCAACAAATCTCTACAGGGGTCTCACTAAGCCTTCACAGTCATGGCACTCCTTCCAACTGCCCCAACCCTGATCCATAATTTACTCAGGAAATCCAACCCTTACAATGCTTACCAGTGTCCGCAATAAGAGTCCAACCTGCTATAAGCTATTGGAGAACCTCCCGCAACATTAATCTATGGCTTCTCAAGCATCCAAAAGTAGTAGAACTCAATGGGTAAAGGTTCCTAGCTTGCCCAACCTCCATGCTCATTTGCAACCATCTATTTTCCCTTCCAAAAATGTAGCTATGTCTCCAAATTCAAATTTGTGGGGTAAACACAGTCTGGTAATGGACATGAACAACAATGGAAAACTCTACGTAATGTATAAAACATGCATGAGAGAATGATCAAAAGAGTGTTGACTCCAAGGATATGAGGTAAGAGTGAAAAGACAACTGACATAGCTTCTGGCCATAGAAGAAATAAGACTGTTAGCAACTGACATAACTGTCACAACCCACATACTTCAATAACTACATGAAGTGAATTTTCCCACCAACCTCACATATGCATTCAATGATTGGGTTTAATAGTCAAGATAAGGTAATTGGCTCATTTAAGGCACATGGCATATTTTGGATGAGTTCTAAGGTTGATAGATGGAAACATGGGATTTGGTTTCCCCATAGGCCCCCTTCCTCTTCCCCTTTGGTGGAATCATAGCCCCTCTAGTGCTCTTTACACATCTATCTTGGACCATTTTATTAATTTTCAACATAATATTTACATACATTTCAAATTGGCATGATAATTCAACCATATGGTCCAAATAAAAATATATACATCATACATGCCTAGCCATTCATTAGTCAGGCATTGGCCTTGAGCTCCACACTAGGAATCCATACTAGCATATTTACATCATTTTCATAAGTTTGATTAAATACATTCCATGTCAAAACTGGGGGTATTACAATCCCCTCCCCCTTGGAATAACATCGTCCTTAGTGTGTGCTCAAAATCATAACAAAAATAGATATGCCTCTTTCATGGAAGCCTCCAACTCCCACGTAGCCTCATCAGGGCTGAAGTGTTTCCATTGCACCTTTACTTGTCCGATGGCTTGGTTCCAGAGCAATGTTACCTTCCTGTCTAGGATGAATAGTGTCTCGGTTTGGAACTCTCCCTCGAGTTCCACCTAAATCACATCCCAATCAATCACATGGCTAAGAACATGTACATATTTATTAAACAAAGAAACATGAAAAACATTATGAGCTCTAGTGTTATCAGGAAATGAAATTTTATATGCAATTGGCCCTTTTCTTTCAAGCACTTCAAATGGCTCATAATATCTTGGTGACAGCTTGGCACAATTTCCCGGCTTCAAGGAACTCTTCCTTGGTCTCACTCTTAGATAAACATGATCCCCAACACTGAATTCTCTATGCATTCTATTCTTATATGCGTAGTTTTTCTGCCTATCTTGGGCTGCCTTTAAATTCTGCCTAATTTTTGCAACCTCTTGTTCCATTTCCTTAAGCAATTCTGGCCCAATTACAATTCTATCCGCTGAATTATCCCATGTCACCGATGTCCTGCACTTTCTGCCATATAAAACTTCAAATGGACTCATGCCCAACGAAGCTTGTTGCCCATTGTTATATGCAAACTCTACCAAGGTTAGATAATATTCCCACTTGGATGGTTTGTCCATCACATACATGCGAAGCATGTTTTCAAGAATTTGATTTATTCTTTTTGTTTGTCCATCTATTGTGGATGGTAGGCAGTGCTAAAATTCACATGTGTTCCCAAGTCTGCAAAAAGACTTTTCCAAAAATTTGAAGTAAATTTGGTATCCCTGTCTAAAATTATTGCCTTAGGCAATCCATGCAATTTGAAAATTTCCTTCATGAAAACCTTTGCAATGGCATCTACTTTATATGTGGATTTAACTAGAATAAAGTGTGTTGATTTTGACAATTTATCCACCACAACTATGATAGAATCATGTTGTCTCACAGTCATTGGAAATCCTGTAATAAAATCCATGGAAATTATTTCTCATTTCCACTCTGAAATTGGCAAAAGATTCAACAAACCTGTTGGGTGTTGATGCTCAGTTTTCACTTGTTGTCATTTTATACATCTTGAAATATACTAAGCAATATATTTATTCATCCTCGGCCAAAAATATTGTTTCCTAGTTGTAGCAATTGTTTTCTGATATCCTGGGTGAGCAGAATATGGCATTTTATGGATTTCATCCATAACAATTCTCCTCAAGTCTGCTACAATTGAAATATAAATTATGTTTTTATAAACAAGCAGTCCATCATTTTCTAAATGATAGTCTTCATCCCTCTTTTCTAAATTCTGATGCTGCAAATTACCTTTTATTTGCACATATAATTCATCTTCAGCAAGGTAATTAACAACTTGCTGTCTCAAATCTGATCGGTAAGTTGTGATGGCCGCCACATGCATTTCATGCACCTTTCTGTTGACTGCATCGACCACTTTATTTTATTTTTCTTTTATGTGTTTGATCTCAAAATCAAACTCACATAAAAATTCCATCCATCTAGCTTTCCTGGCATTTAATGTTGGTTGCTCAAATAAATATTTTGGACCACAATGGTTTGTCCTCAACTCAAATTTCTGCCCATTAAATATTGTCTCCACATTTTTAAAGTATGCACTATGGATGCAAGTTTTAGATCATGTGTGGCATAATTCTTTTCATGCTCCAATTCCTATACTCATAACACACCACACATGTTTCTTGCATGAGAAATCCTCTAAGTCCATGTTTACATGCATCTGTACACACCACAAATTCTTTTTTTGGGTCTGCAATTTTCAGAATTGGAGCACTTGTAAGAAGCTTCTTCAATAGCCGAAAGCTTTCCTCACATTTATGTGTCCATTCAAATTTCATTCCCTTCTTTTGCAAGGAAGTGATGGGGTGTGCAACCTTGGAGAATCCATCAATGAAGCTTCTATAGTAACCAGCAAGGTTCATAAAAGATCTCACATCCGTCACATTCCTTAGAGTTGGCCAATTGATAATGGATTCAATCTTTTCCGGATCCACTGATATTCTTTCCTCTTAAATAATGTAACCTGAATAATGAATTTTATTTCTGTAAAAGTCACATTTGCTTAGCTTTGCATACAACTTACGCTCCCTTAACAATTGCAAAGCCATTCTCAAATGTTCTTCATGCTCCTCTTCATTCTTAGAGTAAATCAGAATGTCATCTAGAAAACAAGAACAAACTTGTCCAAATATTTGTAGAAAATGTTATTCATGAGACACATGAAGGTAGCTGGTGCATTAGTGAGGCCAAATGGCACCACTACAAATTCATAGTGTCCATACCTTGTTCTAAAGGTTGTCTTGTGAATGTCGTCTTCCTCGATCCTTACTTGATGGTAACCGGACCTCAAGTCAATCTTTAAAAATACCTTTTCCTCTTTCATTTGATAAAAAATATCATCAATTCAAGGCAATGAGTACTTGTTTTTCACCGCCACTTTATTCGGCTACCTATAATCAATACATAACCTGAGTGTACCATCTTTCTTCTTTGCAAATAGTACTGGTGCTCCCCATGGAGACACACTTGGCCTTATGTACTTATTTTCCAATCATTATTGCAATTGCATTTTCAACTCTAATAATTCTGGTGTGTTCATTCTGTAAGGTGTCTTAGACACTAGTGCAGCTCTTGGCACAAGATCAATTGTGAAATCAATGTCCCTCTTGGGAGGAAGTCCTGGAACTTCATCGAGAAACACATCCTTGAATCTTGAAGCACATGATAGTCCTCCAATTTTGGAATTTCATTTTCTGTTTTGTCCAATATATGGGTTGTATACAATTGACAACCTTTCCTACAAAACTTCTTCAGTTGGATGGCTGAAATATGCCTAAATAGTTTTTCTTTGGAATTCCTTTCACAACCCTTGGGTTTCCTTCATCATTAATGCATTCAAAACTCTTGTTGTAGCAGTCTAGTTTAAATTTGTGTGCTTCCAACCAGTCCATTCCAATGAGAATGTCATATGAACCAAGTGGTAAAATATTCAGATATGCACAAGTGGACATTCCACCCATTTCTAATGGACATTTATCCACCATCTCACTAACTTTTCTCTTGGTTCCTATGACTAGTTGAACCAACCATGACATACTATGCTTGGTTTTTTTTTTTTAACATAAACAGGTATTGTATATAAAAAAAGTCATGGTAATGCACCAAATCGGTAGGTTACAACTGAAGCCAAATTGGCCTGAGAGATCCATTGTTGTATGAGGATTCAAGTAGAGTAAATGATTGTTTATCATCAGCTAAAGGAATGCTTATTTAGTAAGCTTATTGCTCAGGGCCGAGATGAAGAAAGAATGCTAAATGAGTTGATGCTTACTAAAAAGAACAAGTCTTCCAGTAGATCCTAAAATTATGTAGAATAAACTAATGAAAAAATGATAATTCTATGCCTGTTGAGTGACTGAGTCAGACTTCCACCATAATTGTGAAACCTGAGATGGAAATTCCATAGTAGACAGCGTTTAGCTTCTTCTTCACCTAATAAAACTGGAACACAAGAATGAATGTTTGCTATAAAATATGCTTGACTGATTTCTAAATTAGAAGTCTAGAAAGATGCGATTGTAACTTTGCATTGGGAGGTAGTGTTCTGATTGCTCTATCTCAAAATGGTGTATCGGATTCGAAGCCTCAATTTTCGTGGAGCTCTGAATGCTCTGTACACACAAAGAATCACTGCTACGTTTGCAAGGAGGAAGATGTTTTTACTCCATCTTATCTGACTTTGCTGCTAAAATTTCCAGGAGGGAATTGGAATAGGAATTACACATATTAATTGTCTTCTCTGTCACAAATGAACTTGTGAAACCTCTGATTCTGATGGGACCCTACTGAAAAAAAGAAAAAAAGATGATTCCGAGATAGCTTTCATTTCCAGAAAGAATCTTAAATAAGCCTTTCAATGGTCAGCCATGTCACTGAATTTTGATAATTTCCTTAATTAATGCCACAGTGACTTGTTGGTTATATTCCTTCACTCGATTCGAGTTAATGACTGAAAGATTGCCTACGAATTAAGAGCCTATGTCAAGGAATATGTTGATCTTCGATTTCCACATTGGAAAGACTAAGAATACCTTGCTTTTGTCTAGTTGCAGCGTTAGCTTCAGTATTTGCCTCATTGTTTAAGATTCTTAAGATATGGTAAGCTTTGAACTGAGTGAAGGTACTCGAGATCTGTCGGATTCGCTGAATGATGTGGCTGAGAGGAAGATTATTGCTATTGATGTTGGAATTGAGAGCTCTGATAATGATCAATGAATCTCCGAACACTTGAATCTTTTCGATTTTATGTTCTCTAGCTATCTGGCATCCTTTCATCAAGGCTAAAGCTTCTACAATATTATTTGTGCAGATGCCCAGTCCCCATCTATACTTAAGTCTTATATTTCCTTCTCTATTCCATAGGACTCCCCTAGCTCCTGCTAAGCCAGGATTATTCTTGGAGGCACCGTCGAAATGCAGACTGTCCTTAGCCTGTTTTGTTCTCCACTCTTGGAATTCGGTGTTAGTTAGTCTAATCTTCCAGGCATGAATGTGTCTCGGTTGGGGTTCTTTACTAAGCTGAGGGCGGATTGCTCCTATCCAGCTCAATTCAATCTTGCTTAGGGTTGCATCAGACCTATACTTGGAGTTGTTGAGGCATTCAATCAGAAGACCTTTGGTTTGGATAGCAGTTTATAAGGGGTTACATAGCTTTTCCTGGAAGATTGCCTGGTTTCTTGCGATCCATATTTTCCAACATGCATATTTAGGGATGGAGATCCATAGATGATACCATAATTTTTCCTTGGAGAGGGGCGCAAGGTAAATAGATTTCCAATCTTTAAAAAGCTAATTGGTGGAGGTAAAGGTGGGCATGGTGATATTAAGTTCCCGAAACAGATAGTTCCAGACAAACTTGGAGTATAGACAATCCAAAAATAGGTGGTTGAGCGTTTCAAGATTGCTTTGGCAGAGGGGACACCAAAATGGCTCGTGGAATCCTCTCTTAATGAGATTTTCACCTATGATAATTTTCCAAATGTCTTTTCTTGTTTCATCCTTCGATTGTAATGCTTTGTATCCAAGGATAGATGTATACGAGCCTGTAGGTCCCCAGCCCCGCTCATCCCTGGCAGTTAGATGTAAGGGGGCACTACCTTTCAGATTCTCGATTAGAATGTCTTTGGTTGCCTCGAGATGTGCAGGAACAGTTACCTTTTTCCAGCTGTGCCAATTGCCTTGACTGTCCCAGGAGCTGAAATCATTTAGAGTTTTGATCCCATTATGGGCTAGCCAAGCTGCAATATTATCTAGCTCATGGATATTCTGCAGTGCTTCTTTTTCCATAATTTTGTCGTTAAAGATATCTATTTTCTTACCATTTCCCGGTACCCAATATAATTCTTTTGAAAAAAATTCCCAGGCCGCTTTGCATAGAGTCCAAGTGCTTGAGCCTTTGGATGTAGGCTTTTGATCTAGGCATTTTAGATTGGTTCCCTGTAGATATTTCTTCCTGAACACTGGACTAATTCGATGTCGTTTCTTGTGCAGTATTTTCCAAAGTAGCTTACCACCCAGTGCCAAGTTTGCATGGCATGGATCGCGAATTTGTAGGCCTCCCACGATTTTTGGCTGCTTAATTACCTCCCAGTTCACTAAGTGGATTTTCTTTTCATTGTTTTTCCCACCATACCATAGGAAGTCTCTCATTAACTTACTTATCTGATTTGTTGTTCCTTTTGGAGCTAGGAGAGTAGAAAATTGGTAAATAGGGGAGGAAGAGATAACCGAGTTCACAAGGATCAGCTTTCCCGCCTTGCTGAGCCAATGTCCTCCCCATCTTTTGATTCTTCTTTTTCTCTTGTTGATCGTGTCATCCCAAGTTCCAGCCTTTGAGTTGCCATATGTGATGGGAAGACCCTGATATGTGAATTTGTCCCAGTGATTGTGTACATTAATGCCCAAAATTATGCTGATATTTGCAACTACTAAGTTGTTTATATTGCAGCTATAGACTGCGCTTTTTTGTAAGTTAATCTTTCCTCCTGTGGCATTGCAGTACAAAATCATATTGTGCTTGAATTTTCAAGCTATGTTGGAGGATGCTCCACCCAAAAATAATGAATCATCTGCAAACAAAGTGTGATTGAGGGGATGGGAGTCCAGGGTCAAATGGAGGCCAGGGAGGGTGACTACGAGGAGTTCGTGGTTTAATTTCCGGCTGAGAGAGTCTGCCAAGATAATGTACAGGAAAGGGGAGAGAAGACAACCTTGCCTAATGCCTCGGGTTGCTTGAAAGAAATCAGCAGGACGACCATTAATTAAGGGAGCAATCCAGGGTTTGCTAATGCATGCTGCAATCCAACTGGTGAAGGTTTCATTGAAACCAAAACGAGTCATAATTTTGAAGAGGAAGGAGTGCTTGACTCGGTCAAATGCATTGGCCATATCAAGCTTGATTAACATACCTTTTTATTTTCTGGATTTGCTAGAGTGGATAGTTTCTTGTATGAGAATGACATTGTCCATAATTTGTCTCCCTTCCAGAAAGCCGCCTTGGTTCTCAGAAATCATGTTGTTGAGTAAGGGCTTCATCCGATTCGCCAGCATCTTAGATATAATTTTGTAGGAGGAGTTGCATAATGAAATGGGTCTAAATCTGCTGAAGGAGCTAGGATTTGTATCTGCTGAAGGAGCTCGGAGCTTTATCAGAATCAAAAGAGTGAATAGTATTGACCACTTCCTGCTCGGTGAAGAGTTTGAGGATACTCTGATTTTCCTCAGGCGTGATGCTATTCATGATATGCTCCAACAAACTGTGCTCGTCGTGTCCTTCAACCCTGTCATCTTCAGGGAACAGCCTGGAGTAATGTGCATGTGTTGCATTTTTTATTTTTTCATTTCCTATGCAAACGGTGCCATCCTCTAATTTGATTTCTCCAATGTGATTGACTGACTGTCTTACCTTGAATTGTTTATGAAAATATCTCGTATTCTTGTCCCCTAACTTTAGCCAAATGCTCCTCAATTTCAACTGCCAATATTCCTCTTCCTCACAAAATGCATGATACACTCTAGTTTGCTGCATCGTTTCTTCATGCAGCGTATTAGCTTCCACCTGCTGCTCCTCCATGGCGAGTTGTATGTTTTCTAAGACGCCCACGACAATCTTCCTGGGTTCTACAGGGGCTGGGTAGTTGGACTTTGCCCATATCTTTAGAGCTGACTTGGTATTTTTTAATTTTTTTTCCCATACGTGACAGGGAGAGCCTGTGATGGGGATTCTCCATGCCTTTTCCAGGATGGGCCAGAAACTATAATGATCGAGCCACTGAGGACTGAATCGGAAAGGAATTGGGTCGAGATCCTCAATGTCATTAAAAGGGAGTTGGATTGGTTTATCATAAGAGGCGAGGTTGGATATAATGCTTGAGGAAATGATTTGGGTGTCGGACAGGAGACTGCTTTGGACGAGGAATCTGTCCAACCTGGACATGTTATTCCCCTTGCCAAGACGCTTGTTGGACCATGTATACTTCCCTTTTTTCGGATTGATATCGATGAGGTCCCAATTATGGATAATCTTTTCAACCTGCACTTTGAAGAAGTCATTTCCACTTATGCCTCCTTTCTTTTCTGATTTTGAGAGAGTGATGTTCATATCACCTGCTAAGATAATGCTATGTGGGTTATACGCTTCCTCAAATGCTATGTGATTTTTTTTTCTCTGAATATAGATTTGGCACATACATATTGAATAGGGCGATCTGCTTGTTGCTTTGCAGGTGGGTTAGTTCTGTATAAATCCAATGTTGCGTAGCAAATTGATTGTGAAGCTGGAATTTTTCGGAGGACCATAAGGTTGCTAAACCTCCAGATGCTCCTTTGACGCTTACTGCATAACCAACATTATGCTTCCAATGTTCTTTTCCGATGGCTAAGACTATATTGTCATTGAGTTTGGTCTCCTAGAGTAGTAGAAGATCAGGCATGTCGATTCTTTGTAGATCTTTGACTGCTTCTATCTTGTAGGGATTACCCAGACCTCTACAGTTCCAAGAGACCAACTTCATCATTTAGGTAGGTAGATGGATGAGGGAGTTCCTCCTGGAAGGTCTCCATATTTTTTCCCTGTTGTCCTAGTTCTAGTATTTCTGCTGAAAACCATATCTATCATTGCTTGGGATCCTTGGACTTTCTCTCGCTTTGCTTCTTCTTCCCTTAACTCTTTGGTAGATTTTCGACCTAGTTTTTTGATAGATTTATCAAGGGGTTCTTCCGATGAGGAGGGTGAGTTTGGGGATCTTGCTTTAGTGATTTCAGCATAGGAGGGGGTCTCTTTGATTAGGGTAGAGCTTTTGGGGCTGGGGGTACTCTAGGCTGGAGAGATCAGCGGATTATTGGGTTCGAGTTGAGTTGCTTGAGTTTCTTGCTGTTCGCGTATTTCTCCTTCTTCTTCAGCCTCCGGGTTCTCCTGGTTCTCATCTGATTCCAGGGCTTTGAAGCTATTCCTATTATTCGAGGTCGACGGATCTTGTTGTTGCTGGTCTGCTTTCTGTAGATTTAGATTTTTTGAGTGAGATTTTGTACCTGCTCTGATATTTTTTTGGATGGCTGTCCATTATTCTTTTTTCCCGTTCGACTCTGTTTCCGAAGGCTTCTTTTTGCATGATCGTGTGAAATGACCGTATTCGTGGCAGAACTTGCATTTGAAGGGGATCTTCTCATAGTTGAGTTCTTGGATATGTGACCAATCTGCTACTGTAAGGTTTATTGCTTCCGGAAGGCCGTTCTCCAAATCTAATTCGACGCAAATTCTCGCACAGGAGTATTGATCTTTCCGCTCAGCTTTGTTGATGTACTTACCTAGGGCATTTTCGATTGCTTCCAGGGATTCTGTATTCCATCAATGAAGAGGAAGGTGGGGGAGCCTCACCCAAACAGGAACAGTTGAGGGAATATCCAACGATGGGTTGAAATTCGGAGTCCACCTATTCATATAAAGTCCTCGCGGCCCCATGAAGTAGGGTCCGTTCCTGAAGATCAGCTCGCGGTCCTGCTTGCATTCGAAGACGAAAGCGAAGTAACCTTTACCCAGGAAGAAAGATTTCACATCTTCAGAGATCAAGGGTCTCCAATTTTTATGGACCCAGCTTTCGATGGATTTTGGGGATGACCATAAGCTTGTGAATTGTCCGATCAGAGCTCATTCCGACAGATTAAGGGCTGTCTTGCAGGGAAGATCCACCAACAGAGCTACAGTGGGGATCTCATCGATTTTCTTCATGAATTTTTGCTGAGTTGAAGAGAGCAACTTCTTGCCTTGGGAAGAAGCAAGCTTCAAGAAAATAGCTAGGTCAGGAGGGGGGCTTTCTGCTCCCGAGGCCATTGGAGGCCTAGACCTAGGAGAGGGGAAGAGACGGGGCAACAAAGAGGATCCAGGGTCAAGAGGAGGGTACCGGGTTCGAGAAGGGATAACGAACGTAGAGGGGGGGGCGGTGGGCCTAAGGTCGGCCTCAAAGAGCCGATAGGGCCGTGGATCGAAGCCTAAAAATACCCCGTGCTCCAGAAAACTCAGGTCGAGCCTATCAATCTATAGCTTAAAGAAAATTTAACCATTGAATGGATAACCAGCTATGCTTGGTTTTCTTAAAAGCACAAATCTCAACAATTTTATGACTGATATAACTGTGAGTAGATCCAGGGTCGATCAAAATAAAAATAGATTGCTTAGCAATCTTACCTTCAATCTCAACCACGGTTGATTGATGATCTGCTTGGCGGTCCTCTAGTGCAGCATAAATCCTAGGGATAGTCGTTGCCACTTGACCCACAATTTCAACTTCTTAAATGTTGTGAAATTGCTTTGCATTCCCATTTCACTGTGGACAATTTATAAACAAATGGTCCTCTCCATATCTCCAATATTGAAGTGGCCTCTTGGCTCTCTTGGCTTGTCTCACATCATCTTAGATGGCTTTGTCACAACTTGTGGTGGTTTCCTTGGCTGATTTATGAAATGAGTAGGCTTGAACCCCTTCTTTCTTTGATCAAACTTCTCATTCTTCTTGTCCTTCCATGCCTTTTGGAAATCTGGCTTGCTTTTGGCTTGATCATAACAATACTTAGCCTTTATTATGGTCTCATCTAGAGTTTGAGGCTCATTAAAATCAATTCTAACTTTATAGGACCGAGGCAACCAACTTAGAAAACGCTGAATTTTGACTTTATCATCCTGGGTATACTTGACATATCTCAACAACTCTAAAAATCTAATTGCATATTCATCCATAATCATTTGTCCCAACTTCAACTTATGGAATTCTTTAATTTTTCCATCATAGTACCTATAAGAGAGGTACTTTTGCTTGAAGTATTTCTTGAATTGTTTCCAAACAATTTTCCTTTCATTGATCTTCTTCACTTGCCTAAGGTGATCCCACCATATAGATGCTCTCCCATTCAGGTTGAAGATAGCCACTCTTGCTTTCATATTTCCAAAGTAGTCTTGGACTTGAAAATAATTTATCATCCCAAGAGGCCAAGCCTCAACTTCCTGACCATATTTTATCTCACCATCAAATGTAGGAGGTTTGGCCTTCCTAAATTCTTCACGCGAGTTGTTCTTTGAATACCTCTTCCTCTTCTTCCTGTGAGATGAGGATCTTGATCATTCAGTGGAATCCTTAGAGTCATATGACTCACTAGAAGATATTTCTGGAGTATATGACCCACCTCTAGAAATTCTTCTTGAACTATGGGACCTCTTGTGAGAATGCCTCCTTGAGCTACTTCCACTATTTTCCTGATTTTCTGAGTGATGTCTAGAGTTAATCTTTCTTTGAATGTTTGTCAAACTTTGGAGCATAGATGCATTTAACTGATTATTCTCTTCTTGAGCTCTAAGCAGCCTCTCATTGTCTGCTCTATAACTTTGCAGCTCCACCATTAGGCTTCTCATGGTCTCTGCAATGTTTGGGGGAGTCACTTGGTTTCTCCTACCATTAGATTCTATCTCTTCATTCTCAACCTGTATATTTTTTCCCATTGCATTTGCCTCAACTTCATAAGGATCCTGTGCATCATCCATGACGATGACCTTTTTGTCCCAACCAAGATTAGAGGTTTCTCAACTGCACTATACTCACTCTTGACCCTTTAACAATCACTGACATGATTTTGAATCTGCAAAAGTGTTGATATAAACACATTTGTTAGATTTATTACAAAATAAAATTCAATTTTCATATATTCTGGAAATTACCCATATTGACAGTTTTTGTCAATTATGGCTATATGCACTTTTTCTGATCAAATTATAGAATCATATGAATCACCAATTCATAATTTAACTCTATAAAATTGTTCCCCACTGGACAAGCTTTCTAACGACTATACATATGCTCAATTCTGAACTCCGAGCACAAAGTTACAGTATTTGGGAATTGTTGATTTGACCCAAATTTTACACTTTTCCTGTAGGTGCATTTAACCCAAAATGCCAACTTCAGACACCTGTAAAAGATCACTTGTGGAGATCTAGAACAACTTCTCTATTGACTTATATAATACATACAACCAATATTACTCAACAATTCCCGGTTCTCTGATCTGATGACCCAGTCACCTACTATAAAATTATGGAATTTACTACTTTGTATTTTTCCACTTATTCCATACTTAAAAAAATTCGGCAGTCCTGTAATACACCCTCACAATCCAAAATATGACCAAATTCATGCTGCTCTAATGACCGTTATTAAAATCCAGATCCAACTTTGTTGATTAAAAAAAAAGTGGGGGTTAAGGGAGCTTGCCCCCCTTGTGGCCTCATTTCACGCAATCTAGCACATAATAAAATATGATTTTCTGCTGATGTTGCAAGGGTGCCAACGTGGCCTGACATGTGCCCGCCGATGTGTCAAACAAGCTTACCTATCACCCTATGACGCGACCATGTCACTTCTCGCCAACCACCATGCTGCCACGCCACCATACCACTTGTCCGCAGGCGTTGACGATTTTCCCTTTTACCATAAGCAGTAACGCGCCCCCGCGAGGTGGTTTTGAAAAACAACTCTTGGGGAGGTGTTATTAATCAAAAGTTGACATGCGCCCCAAGTGGTTTTGGGCCCAACGTGCCGCTCACCCCAAATTAACCATCGTGTACTTTATCGACGCGCGATGAGTCTGGGCCGTTGATCTTCCATAAGATCTGACGGTCAGATCTCTTCTCGCCTACCATTAGTCACCACGCATGTTCCCAAGGCACGGTGATCCTCGACCATCAATCTTCCTCTTCATCCAACAGTTAGATCTTCATCCGCTCACTATTAACCACCACACAATTTGCTTATGCGCTATCAACTGCAACCATTGATCCGCCCTATTGTTCAACGGTTGGATCTTCATCTGCCCCTGCGCTTCATCACCTATGATTACCCATATGCGGGCCTAATGTGGCGGGTCCACATCATACCTTCTGCACACATGGCTCCTCCACATCACTCGTCTATGTGGCATGGGTGGGGTCCACATAAAATTACCAAATTTATAAAATTTTGGATTTAAATCAAAATTACTATTGGGTCCTTATCTATCAATTAACATAACCCGACATCTACACAAGCAATTCATACGCAACCTCATATTTTTGCCTGTAACTATGCATTCATGACCCATACAACTCCGGTGTTATAAACAAAAGCTTTGATACCACTCTATAATGTCCCCATACCTCAATCTGGCCAATAATTAAATCGGGGACATTAACTAAACCGGGGCCTCTAAATTTCGCCCCACAATCACAATTACAAATTTATACAGCGAAAATGCATGTGCATACATGGAAATAAAAACACACAACGGAAATAAAATTGATCCACACACACATAACATGCAATTCCAAACACATTTGTCATAGACATATAAATTAAAAATTATTGCACATCAAATACATAAGAATACTTATCTTTAAACAAAGAAGATCCAAACAACTAGCTGTGTAAGAGTGATTTTCCACCCAACCATAGACACTCTGTCCAACATACACTTTTTCCGCTAAGAGTCCACCCCCAAGCTGGACTATGAGGCTACTAGGGCGAAGGAAACACCTACAGGCTTCTCTCTCTCAGCCCACAACCCACTCCACTCCCCATGCTTTAGCCAAAAGCTCCAACATAGCTCTATAGGGGTCTCGCTAAGCCTTTACAACCATGGCACTCCTTTCAAATGCCCCACACCACACAAGGAAGACTTTTCCCTTCACTAATCCACAGTTTTCCTCAGAAAATCCAACCCTTACAATGCTTACCAGTGTGTGCAGTAAGAGTCCAACCTGCTGTAAGCTATTGGAGAACCTCCTGCAACATTAATCCATGGCTTCTCAAGCATCCAAAAGTAGTAGAATTCAATGGGTAAAGGTTCCTAGCTTGCCCAACCTCCATTCTCACCTCCAACCATCTATTTTCCCTTCAAAAACTGTAGCTCTGTCTCCAAAATCGAATCTATGGGTTAAACGCAGTCTGGTAATGGACATGAACATCAATGGAAAACTCTACGTAGTGTAGAAAACATGCATGAGAGAATGATCAAAAGAGTGTTGACTCCAAGGATATGAGGTCAGGGTGAAAAGATAACTGACATAGCTTTTGACCATAGAAGAAATAAGACTACAGACAGCTGACATAACTTTCACAACCCCCATGCTTCAATAATTACATGAAGTGACTTTTCCTACCAACTTCACATATGCATTCAATGATTGGGTTTAATAGTCAAGATAAGGTAATTGGCTCATTTAAGACACATGGCAGATTTTGGATGAGTTCTAAGGTTGACAAATGGAAACATAAGATTTGGTTTCCCCATAGGCCTCCTCTCTCTTCCCCTCTGGTGGAATCATACCCTCTAGTGCTCTTTACACAGTCATTTTGGACCATTTTATTAATTTTCAACATAATATTTACATACATTTCGAATTGGCATGATAAGCCAACCATATGGTCCAAATAAAAATATATACATCATACATGCCTAGCCATTCACTAATTGGGTTTTGGCATTGAGCTCCACATTAGGAATCCATACTAGCATATTTACATAATTTTGATTAAATACATTCCAAGTCAAAACTAGGGTATTGCATGACCATGCTAGTTTTTTATTTTTCATACAGACACTTTCTTCCCACTCGGGCTCCACTATTATGTAACACACTAATGCATGCATTCTTATTTTTACATCGATAGATGTTTATATCTTAGAATTTGGGGTGGGATACCATCTATGCTTTTCCTAGATTGAAGGAGGATGCGACAAGTGTATTGTCCAGTTTGATTTTATGGTCGTCGTTCAAAATTCGAAATAAACAATTATAAAAAAAAGAAATATAAAAAATAATTGGTAGTTTATGCATGGGTAACTTGTAGCTCATGCATGAGTAACAGGTAGTGATAGATAATCCATTTAACTAAAGAAGGTAACATGTAGCTAAGGCATAGACAACATAAAACTACAACTAAGCATGGAGGACAAGTAACATAGATAACTTGTTCATGACACTTAACTTGTTACCTATTGATGTTCACCGACCACAAATTAAGTCACTGCGCTAATTTATTTTTATTTTTATTTTATGGGACTGACGGACACTTCCCTTCCACTTTGGCGCAAAAATAAAAATAAAAAATAAGAATGTATGCATCAGGGTGTTGTAGCATATTGGAGCTCGGGTGGGGGGAAGTGTCCGTTTTCCCATATAAAAAATACAAATAAAAAATAATTGAAAATAAGAATGCATGCATCAGTGTTGTAGCATAGTGGTGAGGGAGATGTGTAAAAAAAATAATAATATATGCATTAGGTGTTGTAACATATTGGAGCCCAGGTGGGGGAAGTGTCCATCTTCCCATAGAAAAAAAATAAAATAAAAAAAATTGAAAATAAAAATGCATCCATCACTGTTGTAGCATAGTGGTGAGAGGGATATGTGCTATAGTTTAATGGTGAAAGGTTTGCAGATTTGATCCCTATCGACGCTTTCTAAAATTGAATTTAAATAAATCTATACTAATATTTAATATAGTAATTGCACCGAGTGAAACGAGGTGCTTTACAACCTAGTATGGGGGAGATGTTGTAATGTGTATGTAGCGTTACATCTAAGAAAATGTAAAAAGTGATAGTAAAAAGTGATAATATGAAGGAGATGTTGTAACGTGTATGTAGCGTTACATCTAATAAAACGTAAAAAGTGATAGTAAAAAGTGATAATATGAAGGAGATGTTGTAACGTGTATGTAGCGTTACATCCTAGTATGGGAGATGTAAAAAGCGTTACATCTAATAGTAAAAAATGATAATGTGATTCATAAAATAAAAAATTATGGAAAATATTTAAAAAAAAATCCATGTTGATTCATAAAATAAAATATGATGAAAAGTAATTAAAAAATAGATGTTCGTTTATAAAATAAAAACTTAAAACTTAAACTCGGATCTATCAATCAAGAGAGATCAAATTTCTTGAGTTTAAATTTAAAAAAAGAAATACACCTCAAGAAATTGGATCCCTCTGGTGCTTGATAGATATGGGTTTAAGATGGATCTATGCTCGTCTTTACAATATTAAAGAACATAGGTATAATCTTTAATATACTAATTGCACCTTATAATATTAAAGAACATGTGTATAATCTTTAATATACTAATTGCACCGAGAGAAACGAGGTGCTCTACAACCCAGTATGAGGGAGATGTTATGGGTTTAAGATGGATCTATGCTGGTCTTTACAATATTAAAGAACATATGTATAATCTTTAATATACTAATTGCACCTTATAATATTAAAGAACATGTGTATAATCTTTAATATACTAATTGCACCGAGAGAAACGAGGTGCTCTACAACCCAGTATGAGGGAGATGTTGTAACGTTTGAGATGTACCGTTTGTTAATAACAAAATAATTAAAAAATTCATATCCACTTATAAAATAAAAAATTATGGAAAGTATTTAAAAAAATCCATGTTGGTTTATAAAATATAATATTATGAAAAATAATTTAAAAATAGATGTTCGTTTATAAAATAAAAACTTAAAATTTGCTGGAAAAAATAAAAACTTAAAACTTAAACTTGAATCTATCAATCAAAAGAGATCAAATTTCTTGATTTTAAATTTAAAAAAAATACACTTCAGAAAATTGGATCCCTAACTGGTTTAAAATGGATTTATGCTGGTCTTTATAATATTAAAAAAGAAGAAGTATCTAAGGTATTGGCCTATTATTGATCTTTATTGAGCTTCATCCAAGACTGTGCTAGTTTACTGGGCGTGGTAGACTGAACACGTGTACTGTTCTTACCTTTTGAAGGCCTCTATCTTGTGGTGGTAGTGGATGGGATGGACACAAGCGAACAAGAATTTTCCGTGAAGAGCTGGGGTTGGTTTTCGTGAGAGAAGAATCCTCCATAAAGGCCTACTACTGTTACTTCTTTTATTCTTTCAAACACCATATTCCTTGGCATATTATTTGGCATTGTGCATCTTCATGGCCTACATCTGCTATTGCTCTGTGGATACGGAGGACAATTGAATTTCAAATTGAGGTGCGCAGGGGCTGGGTGGATTTCATAGTTTTTAAGGTTGGTTTTTCGTTTTTATTTTATGATATTTTTCGGTACCAAAAAATAAATACCTTTGCTTGATGTGCTGTGAAAATTTCTGGCGCGGCTCGTCTAGATTCTGGTTTTTTTTATTGAATTGTAGTTTTGTGAAATTCTAGATAAAGAAAGCTCCACGTTCGATCCATGGCAAAGAGCTCGTTTAAGCAGGACCATCCTCCAGGTGTGTATTTATAACTGAAGCCTGTGATCGTATTTGATGTCTGTGTTTTGAAGTTGTCTGGGGTTCGTATTATGAGTGGGCTTTTTGAGTTTTATTTTAGGAATGGGTAATGGCCTCAGTTAGGGTTTTCATGGGGAGGAACTTTTTGGTAGTTCGCAAATGTAAGAGAGTATATACATCATATGAACCATAACCGGGAGGAAAACAACTAAGAATTTTGCAGTTGTGCTTACAGAGCGTTACCATTCATCGAGATAAGTTCTATTATAGTTTCTTGTTGAGTCCGCGTTTCTAGTTGCGAGGCCCTTGTGCCTGTTTTCAACCTGCCTACCAAAAGCCCTTAATAAATGACTGTTTTCCCTTCTGGTGGTTTCAATTTCCAACACAACCTATCCCAGCGATTAATCATGAAACACAACATGGTTATAAAGCTTTTGCCAATAATAAAGTAGGTTTTATGTTGCAATCTGGTTGATGTGTTAGTACCTTCCCTCTCATCCGTAATGTACCTGTTTGATGCTTCTGCATATTTTATGGATTCCTTCGGTGCCCTGGCTAACCTTTTTTCTGTTCAAAGTGCTACGTGCCCTGAGAGGCTACAGCACATAGAGTAGACTTCCTTCAGTTCAGGTGCCAGGTCTTAGGGGTATCTATTCTGCCAAAATTGCTCAGGACTTTCATTTGGCTCTATGCCATTTAGTTGGGGCAGGCGACATCAAGAATAGAACCCTGGTGGATAGCATAATTTTCCATTAACCTTACCAGTGAATCAACCCAATGGTGCGACGTTGTTATTTTAATTGTAGGGTGCTCTGTAAAAGTGGGTTGGAATATGCTGCAGCCTACAATGTTAACGTTATACATATATGCGTACTGCTGACAGCATGCTACAATGTGAGGACTACTTATGAGATGAATATACCACGAGTCTGAATAATGAATAATCTGATGTTGGTTTGAGGACATTAAAAATTTCACATCTGAGATGGTTTGATAATGGATCTATTGTTTATCAATCACAAAGGATTCACTGGATTTGTTAACTACCAATCCATCTTTTCTTGGAAGTTTAACCTATGAAAATTGCCAAACAATTTTTTTTGCATTGAAAAAGCTTGGGTGAGGATTGCAGAAAATCTCACTGGTCTTTTGCATCTAAATGGATTCACCTAGCCTTTTTTCACTGTTATTTGAAGTTTGACCCAGGAAATTTTTCAAACTAGCTTTGAGGTCAGAAAGATTGCAATGAGGAATCTCTAATCAGGATTTTTTTTCATCGTCCAGCTGGGATCAATGGTAACAGGTAAATATTTTGACTATTTGAAAACAGTTTGAGTGAATCATTGTTACAATCCCAGCAGTATTTTTGTTTTGTGGTGTTGATGTCATGGCCCTGGACTTGTTTGAGTTTGAAAACCTGAAAATCTCTTTAACCCTTCACACACAATGCTTCTCTGGAGAAATTACTTGGTTGGATGCTATGTTCAAAGGGTACAAGTTGAGTTCGATGTTAATTGAGTAATCCCTTTGAATTTAGGTAGTTGGAGTCACAATGCAGGTGTCATAGTCATGACTTTGTAAGAGGCTGAAACATGGTTTTGTCTTGAAAGCCCTGTCATAAAATTCTAAAAGTGCACTGAAAACTGTGGACTTTCGAGTTATAGTGTTGTACACTCTGGGCTGGCTAAATCTTGATCCACTGCAATGTTGTCTAGAAATTCAACAAGGTGCAAACTATGGGAATGTCGAAGGCATCCTAAACTAGACGATGATGTTTAGAGTGCCTGTTGTTTGGGAATAGTGAGGAGCTGTGCCACTTCCTTGTCATCGGGAATGAAATAGCTGAATCTTGTACCTGTATGTTACCGTGTGTAGGATATTTCATGCTTTATTTAAGGTTTTGAAGTGGAAAATATACTTGTTCTCCTGGACTTAACACATTTGATGATATTGTCATTTAGAGTTAGTATTATTTGCAGACTTTCAGATGGCATCTGGAAACCTTTGACAATCTTCTGTTTCCATTTGTACTTGATCCTGCCCTTCCACAAATTTGTAGTTTATTTACTTTTTTTCTCTGGACTCATCTGGATGATAGTAACATTACTGGAGTTTGGAAAGCAAAATTGGAACTGATTCTCATATACAGTGTTGCAATTATTTTTGACAATATTATGTCAGGCTTTACAATTTGATATTTTGTTTGATATATTCAGAGAGAAGAAGAGCTGAAGCTTCTCGGATTCGAGAAAAGTACCCGGACAGGATTCCGGTGGGTGTTAAAATATTATATCAAAATGAAAGATATTTTATGCAGTTGGAGGCACAGATATTGTATTTTGTGTTGTATAGATTTATGCTAATGAATTCAAAGTTCTAAAAAGTACTTGCTTCTGTTTTTTATGCTTTGTTCATTCAGGTTATTGTGGAGAAGGCCGAGAGAAGTGACATACCAGATATTGATAAAAAGAAGTGAGTTGCACTTATCCAATTACAAAGATCTCTTTGCAGGTTTACAGTAATTTAACAATTATGATTGGAGGAGATATTTAATCTTTTGAAAAGTTTGTTTTGCTTTCAATCATAAATTCAAATTCATGGGAGTTGAGCATTGTTATGAATATGCAATTCAATGTTATGGTGGGAAAAACAAAGATTTTAATCCTTGTTTTTTGCTTATTGTTGATTAACCTACCTGCATAATAATTAATTATCTTGAAAAGTGTAATTACAATTTACAATGGGTTTATACTCATTGCAACTGTATTTAACTGACTGATTTGCAACAGGAAAGTATTTGCTTTGCTTGTGCCTAATGATTAATCATTACAACCTTCTGGCCTCACCCTCTGGTTCTTACCAGATGGGGTACATGTAAGTTAACTATTGGTTACATTGTTTTTCTTTGGCCATGAATATGCAACTATGGATTCTTTCCAACCACAATGCTAGCATATTTAAGTAACCATGGTTCTTTTCAACTGCAATGCTAGCAGATTCAAGCCCAGGTCCTTTATGGGAAATTTGATCATCTGTTTAACTAGCTATGGCTGTCAATACTGGATGCACTATATAGTAATCAGGAGTAGTGTATTCATGCGGCAATTCAGGGTATTCTATCTTTTGGTTTTGGAAATTTGTGGCCAAAGATGGAAAAGTTAAAACGCATTCATTTTTGAAGGTGAACTATGACCTTTTGGTTGCTAGAGTTAGTGTTTATGGTGATAAAAATATGTTGAATCTGTTCTTTTGCCATTTTTTACAATAATGGGTAGAATATATACTAACAAAGCTGTGGCCACACTATACAATGGCTACAAAAATAAACATATGGTTCTAGGCAACCATAGCCTGGAATCCACAAACAGATACAAACCATCCAAAAGTAGCTTGAGTGGTTGAGTGCTTGAGCTTCATGCAAGAGGCCAGGGGTTGGTTCCTTGGGTTGGCTACCTCTATTGTGTGGCTCACTCGATGTCCCTACTAGGTCAGGTGTCGTAGTCAACATTGATGGGTTTGCACCATTGTAACAAGATTGGAGTATGAATACTCAACAAAAAAGCTGAATGTGGAATACAAAATTTCTCTCTGTGATTTGGGGGTTTTTGTGGCTAATTTCTAGAGTTTCAAGCTCGTCCCTCATTCGGGAGCTGTTTCGTTGGTGAAGTTCTTTCGGCTGGAAGCATATGGGTTGCTGGAGCTAGGGCAGCCATGGCTGTGTTTGTGGGTGTTAGATTTCAATCATTCATAGCATAATAATTCAATTGCATAAATAGGATCACTAGAAGAAAGACAAAGCACAAAACAATAACAACAGAGTTTATCTTGGGAAATCCAAACGGGAGAAAACCCAACAACCTTCGTATAGAGATGATAATCCCGAGATCAGAGTACAATCATAAAAGAGAAAAGATGGAAAATGTCTTCCAGAAGTAGAAACCCCAAGATAGTCTTCTTCTCCTCCAGTAGATGCGAACTTCTTTCTCTCCCAAGTAATGCGAACTTGTGAAGTGAGTGAGTGAGATAATGAGGTGACATAACCTCTTATTTATACAAGTGTAAAACTGACTTTTACCCTAGGTGAGCCGACTTCGACTTCTCTACTTGACTGGGCCGACTTCACTTGGGGGGCAAATAATAATTTTAATTTTAATCTTTGACTTTGCTTCTTTTCTCCCCAAGGTTTACATTGATTCTTTCAAGGGTTTACATGGTCATTTACATCAAGTTCATCTCCCTTAGGAGGTACAATCAAATACAATAGAAATACAATAAATAATATCTTCCGAAGTTGCACAAAATCCAACATGAATGAAATCTAACACATGTTAGCTTTCCTTCTAGCACAAAATCCAACAGTGGGTTCGTCATCTTTGCGTTGTCGGAGGTGGAAGTGTTCAGGTAGCTCATTGCGGATGAAGGTAAGAAGCCGACTTCCTCTGCCCATTCTCCCTTCGTGAAGAAATTAGACTTGATCCCGATCATTGCTCTTCCTTCGGAGTAGCCTTGCAGGGTCGCCCTTTCTCTCATTGACAAGGGATTGGTAGGTTAGTTTATTGGACAATGGCCCTCTCCCAAATCGATGGAGGCTTGGATCCAACGAAATTGGAGCCCATTGATCTCGCAGGGTGTGGCCTCCTACTTCGTTGGAAAGGTTTTTTTTGCGTTTGATTTTATCTCGAAGCTATGTCACAGGGTTTGATGTTTTTAATCCTTCAAATTCAAAATTCGCCGAATTCAAAGAAAATTTTGGAGTTCGATGAGGTTTGTCGGACCTATAAGTCATATATGGACTTTGCCCCTAAATTTATCCTAGCTACTAGTAGGTCCAAGTTTTGATTCTTTCTTTCGAGGGAATGATGAGAATATTTGTGGTCATTTTTTTTACGCAGGGATGGGGAATTGTATTCAATCGTATATCTCGGCAACTACTTGAATACAAGCCCCGCCAGTTTTACGAGTCTAAAAATAGTCATACCCATGTTGTTTCTCGATTTCCCGCTCCAGTCTAAACATGAAACCCTACCCTCAAAGCCTATAAATGATAGCTTTCCCAGCGGCATACACATGATTGACAAAAGGCATATCTGTCATCCCAACACCAAAATTTTTTCAAATGAATTCGGAACAGCAACAGACGAGATTTATTAGAAAATAATTAATAGGAATTTGCTCTAGTCATATCTGCGTTGGGATGGGGGATTGTAATCCGCTCTAGTCATAATGCACTTTTAAGTGTCTAATAATTTCACGGCCAACATTTTAATATTTAAAAAGCCTTATATAATAATTCAAACATAAAATATGTGAGACACTTCCTTTAGTGATAATGAGAGTAGTATTGTGTATACATTCAAGAGAATGATGTAACCACATTATATGAGGGCATGGTATTTTTATTTTAAAGAATATATATATATATATATATATATATATATTTTTTTTTTTTTTTTTTCCAAGGAAAAAAGCAATATATATATATATATATTTTTTTTTTCCAAGGAAAAAAGCATAATTTCATTTAAGCAAAATCAAATTACATTTGTATAAGATCTTCTGCGAGCTCTTTCCGATATAAGCTTTTCAGCTTGTGTGGCAAAAAATATGCAGTAATATATGTTTCGATCCCGTGGGATCCATAGTATAACCATCAGAAGTACAGTGCTATGAATAGAAGAAGACCAGTCATGTGATGCTATAAAAGTTGCCGATCAATAAGAGGAGAGTTGTTCAAAAGTGAGGAAAATTTTGTAGATTTGGACCTTCGATGAAAGGTCCGTGTATATATATAAGGACGAATTTAATGGTGAACCTTATCCGAATCTCGTAAAAAAATACGAATTCAAACCTGAATTTTAACCTTGTCGAACTCAAATTCGAACTCGAACCACGTGACAGTCTCGAAGGAAGATAGAGATCCGATCTTCCGAAATGGTCCTTACTTCATGGGACCATAAGGACTTTATTTGATCAAATGGAGTCTGGACTTCGATCCCTTGCAGGACATCCCTAAGATTGTTTCGGTTTGGGTTAGGCACTCGCACCTTCCCATCCATTGCTAGAGTTTCGAATCGCTAAAGACCATTGGAAATGCTCTAGGAGAATTCGTTAACAGAGAAGACCCTAAGGATCAATACTCATGTGCTAGAATTTGTGTGGAAGTAGACCTTGAAGTAGGTCTCCCGGAAGCCATTTCCCTAATGGTGGACGACTGGTCTCACATCTAGCCACTTGATTATGAGCAACTCCCATTCAAATGCCACATTTACCATGAGTATGGGCATTTTTCCAAGGACGCAAGCATAATCAAAAGTCTGTAGTTGAACCCCCACAAACATAAAAATGGAATGTGGTTAAAACGACAAATGGCTCCAAGAAGCCCAAGTGAGGATTGACAAAGGACACTCAGGGTGGTCCTTCTTCTAGGATTTGTGACCCCCTCAAAGGAAATCAATTTCAAATTCTTAGCATAAATTTCGAAGAGGAACCCTTTGAAGAGGCAATAGAGGAGCTTGAGCCTCCTTTTCAGTGAGGGCTAGCTTCAAAACCTTTGATTGAAGAGGACCTCCGGATTATCAAGGAAGCACAATCAATCCCAGATTCTCAGATCCCCACATCAACTTCTTTGTAGGAAAAGGAGACCCCTCAAGAAGCCCTAGAGGAGTCCTCAGAAGAGGAAGGTCAGGTCTTAGACAAAAACCCTAGGAAGAAAAGCAGAAAACCAGAAAGAGAGAAAAGGGAAGAGGAAACCAGGAGAAAAAAATCTTGGATCTCAACCCACAATTGGAAAAGTCGAGGCTAGAAGTAGCACTAGGAATGGAAGCAAAAGTAAGATTTAGGATTGGGTGCCGAAAGGGGCCCATCCCTCTTCGTTATCAAAATGATGTATTTGGTCTCCTGGAATATTAGAGGAATGGGAAATAGGCCTAAAGAAGCAATTCAAGATCTCATTCAAACAACGAAATCAAACATTCTTTTGATCTAGGAGACAAAACTTAATGTGGAGGAATTCTCAAAAATAAGTCGGAAACTCTAGAAATGCAGTTCAAGCACAACAGGAAATTCAAGGGGAGTGTGAGGAGGCATCAAACCCTTTGGGACTTTGCTAAATTTGCTCTTCTTCGTTCCCACTCTTCCCAGCATTGGGTTTTCTCATCTCTCCTTAACCTCCAATCGCTCAAACAGGTAAACATATTCAATTTGTATGTGTGTGCCAATTATATCTTTAGAAAAAAGAGACTGCTGGCTGTCCATGCAAGACTTCAAGAGCAATTTAGACTTCGGAAAATATCATAGTTGTGGGAGTTTTAAACATAACTCTCCACTAGTGAAAAAAGGGCGGATCTCTGGTAAGGGATCCACTGATGGGGCTTGTGGAAGATCTAATAGTTGACTAGGATCTACTTGACATCAAGCCGTCCAAAGGAGCATTTACTTGGACAGATAAGAGGATAGGACCAGGGCACATTGCAACGAGGTTGGATCGATTCTTAATTCATAGCTCCTTTTTGCTACAAGGGATTGAAGCTTCCTCCCGTATCATTCCTTTTTGGGTATCAGACCACAAACCAATCTCGTTATTTCTCAAGGAAGAGGCTAATTTGGGGCCTATCCCCTTTCACTTCTCCCCTTTATGGATCCAAGAGACAAGATTTATGGAATTAGTGGAATTGGAGGCTGTCGATGAATGGGTTGGACTTCTTTGTCTGGGAAGAGAAATTAAGAAGGGTCAAGAAGGCACTAAAAGTATGGGTGAAAGGCCTTCCCTCTCCTGTTCAAGGTAGAAAGGAAGCATGGCAAATGCTAGGAGCGCATTAAGCTGTAATGGAAGGGAAGGAGATCCTACAGGAAGACTTTCAAGAAGAAGCCAAGCTCCATACAAACTTTCATAACGCATGTAAAAATAAGGAAGAATATTGGAGTTTAAAATCTAGGAGTCTTTGGCTAAAAGCAGGGAATCATAATATCAGTTGCTTCCACAAGTAGGCTCAATTTCAAAAGGCTAGAAGCAGGTTGAAGGAGATCACATTACAGGATGGGAAACAAGTGACAGGATTTGATAAGATCAAGAGACAACTTATGATCATTTTAAGGCACTGTGCTTTGAGGATGGGGAGCTGGATGAAGGGTTGATTATGGATTTTATCTCCTAGATCCCTTCCTCCTTCTCGAAGGAAGATAATACCTGTCTTATGATTCCAATCTACATGAATGAAATTAAAATGGCCATTTGGGAGATGGATCCAGATAAGGCCTCGGGGCTAGACAATTTTACTATTAGGTTCTATCGAGCTTGTTGGCAAATCATCAAGAAGGACTTGCACCAAATGATTAGCAAATCCAAAGTTGTCCAAAGATTGGAGGGGCCACAAATTCTTCCTTTCTTGCTCATCCCCAAAGATTTTGCCCCTTCATCTTTTTCCCGCTTTCGTCCTATCTCCCTTTGTAACTTTGCCTACAAAATCCTTACGAAAATCTTGGCAAACCATCTAAAAGGCTTGCTCCCAAAATTAATCTCGGAGAATCAGAGTGGGCTCATAAAAGGAAGGCAGTTATTGGATAATGTAATTTTGATCTTGGAAGCCATTCACTCTAGCATTAAAAGAAAAAAAAAGGAATGCCCATCAAGATAGATATGGCCAATGCATTCAATTGGGTCTGTCATGAATTTCTGTTTAAGGTTTTGGACAAAATGGGATTTTTGCAACCCTTTATTTCCTGGATCAAAGCTTGCATCAGTGCCCCTTGGATTGCTCCTCTTGTAAATGGGTGGGTTGTTCCCTTCTTTGGTGCTAGGAGAGATCTCAGGCAAGGGTGCCCCCTTTCCTGTTAAAGTTAGTGCAGCTGCGAGGCCCATTCTCAGAGAGGATGGTACCCTAGTCAGTTAACTAGGGTTCCTGGTCAAGTTAACCAGGCAGAGTAAAGAGTAAGACCCTAGAAGGTACCCTAGGGCCCCAACTGTCTCATGGGGTTCTTGGTTGGGGACCGAGCAGGTTGATGCCATGGCAAAGTCCCTGGCATGAGGCTAGGGCCCCTATTTGTCTCTAGGGTATTCTGGTCTGGGACCAGACAGTTTCTTGGTCACGAGGACCAAGTAGGTCCTGCAGGTTGAGACAAAGACCTCTTGGTCCGGGACCAGGTAGATTCTTGGTCACGAGCTCCAAGTAGTTCTTGCAATGACATACCTGGTCAGTTAACTAGGTGGATCATGGTCAGTGGACCAAGATGATGATGTGTGATGTCCTCTTCTCCTAGGTCTTTGAGATGGTTGAGCTAGATGGTTTTCTCAAGGGACTGGCCACCCCTTGGTCCTAGGGGTTATGGGTCATGTACCCACACTTGTTTTATGTTGTACCATGTAATGGTCCTTGTACACTCACTTAATTAATTATATGTGGTAACATGACCCTAGTACCCACCTAAGTCAACCTATTTGTATTTTATGTTATTTTATTGTTATAAGTTATTTGGTGTCTTAACCCCTACTTGTTGGTACCCTCCTAATTTAATGGAACCCTAAAGATTTATTTATGACCTTTCTAGAAGATCCTAGGATCCTATATATTGAAATCCTTTGTTCCTCATTTGGCAAGTTGTCAATATGACATTTTATCTCAGCTCCATGCTTGACGTCAAAGTTTTTGCTGCTTGCTTACTGGTTTTGGAGGCCGCCCACCTGTTGATCTGATATAGAGTTGACGTGAAAGCTCTTTTATGCTATTGCTGACCTTGCCGCCACCCTGAGGAAGACCAATCTACTAACAACAAACTTGTTGAAGTCTGATTGAGGGTCGATCTAACTGTTGAATGCTGATTGAAGTTTTGGTCTGCTTGCTCAAGGTTTTGTTGGGGTTCGATCCATCTATTTGAGGTCTGATTTGTTCAAATTGACCCAGCCCGTGAGCCTATTTCAGGTGGGCCGTGATCTTGTGAGCCTGCTGTTCAAACCTTGTGCCTTGTCAAGGTCACATCTGCCTGCTAAAAACCCCGATCTACTGTTTTAAGGTTGACTGAGATCCGATCTATCCTTTGTGAGACTCGGTCTGCTGTTTTGTGTATGATTGAGGTCCAATCTGCTGTTTGAGGTCTACCTAGGATCCGATCTACATGCTGAGAGACCATTGGTGGAGGTCGTGAGGCATTTCTGGTCTATTTCACTTGTTCGTGATCTGCCTAGAGTCTAATCTTTCTGCTTGTTTTTTTTTTGTCGAGGTCGTGAGGCCTGAGGGTTTCACTCAGTCTGTTGAGCACATAATTTTGATAGCCATGAGCCCTGTTGGATTGGTCCTATGTGTTGAGACTTTATTAGGGTCAGATCTATACTGTTGGGACTTGATCTCGTATGCTGAGACCTTATTAGGGCTAGTTCTCTACTCTGAGTTTTTTGTCTGTGATCTTTACTCTGTGCTAAGAACTTGTTATGGATAAATTTATGTGCTGAGACTTATTGGGATTTATCTTTTATGCTGAGTCATGATTGAGACCGTAACTGTGTTTTGACTGTCATTGGCTATCACTGCTGTTATCTATAACCTATCATCTCTCTCTCTGGTTGTACTTACCCTCTAAGTTAGGGTTAGCTGGTTCCTAATGAGTGATTGACCTCTGAGAGGCTCAGTGCATTCTGAAAGTAATTTCTTCAGAGTATAAAGACAGGAAGGGTACCACACTCCAGGTAAGTACCCTAACTTGTTCTTCTTATTAATTATACTTGTTATTGTTAGTCTCATAATGCTGGTTACATGTTACTGAAGTTTACTTTAACACGGGGACCTACTTGGTAGTGTTAAAGTTGAAAAGTTGAAAGAGATGAAAATTATGTTTTGAATTACTTGTTTAAGTTACTGCTGTACTATTATGCTTCAGTATAAATGTGTTATATTGAATTTTTCCATTAAAGTATATAAGATTTGATTTTTTCTACATCAAACCCTAACCCTAACCAAAATTTAACATTCCCCCCCTTCTCTATATTATAATGATTGATGCCCTCAGTAAAAAGCTCGAAGAAGAAAGGCTTCGAGAGGAGATTCCAAGTATCCAAATAGCTAAAATAGTCAGGAGCATAAACCATGCTTAGTTTGTAGATGATGCTCTGTTGATCGGGGGTGCCTCAAGTCTTGTCGCACTTAGATTCAACAGGATTATTTCACACTTTTGTTTAGCTTTGAGAAGCAAAGTAAATAAGGGGAAGAGCTCAATCTATGGATGGCATATCAACACAAGGGAATTGACAGAGATCACTTGAATATTTGGTTTCTCAGGGAACACTGGATGGGAAGATTTCAAATATATGAGTTTGCCTATTGTTAGTAAGACTCCTCAAAGAAGAACCTCGCACGCCTTACTAGAAAAATTCTATACCAAACTCCAGGATTGGTGAGCATCTTGGTTAAACTCTGCAAGGAAGTTGGTCATAATAAAATCAGTTCTATCAGCTATCCCTATTTTCCAATTCTCTTTAATGTCAGCTTCGGCAAATTTGGGATCTCAAAAACAATAACCTGGCAATCAATGCAATAAACTTACGGAACTTGGTGTCTGGAGAAAATTCCTGGGAAAGCGAATGATGATGTGTAAATACTTGAAAGGCCTTCGGCTGAGATGTCTTGATTCCTTCCCCCCTCCTCAGGGCGAGACACAGATCTGGCAGCTATGGTCCAAAGCTTGGGACTTTTTTTAGAAGCATTTATATTGGATCCTTGGAAATGGTAAATGAATCAAGCTATGGAAGGATTGATTTCTTAACAACCCGGCTCTGGGTGAGTATTGAAACCTCCTAGATCTTCAAGAGTGGATGGTAGAAGCGGGTTACTCTACTCTTTGGGATATATTAGTCTAGTCTGATTCGACAGTAGGAGAATGGAGAGCGTGGGTGGATATTGATCTTCCAGATCATTTAAACCCAAAATACGATTGACTAAAGGATCTTTTAAGTGGAAAAGCCCCCATCTACAACAAGCCAAGAATTGTAGGGGTTGGGGATCTACTAGCAACTACTTGGTATCACATGGATATCAAGCTCTATCTTCCGCTTAGGATGCCAACTCGGATTGTGCATTGTGGAAAGGAGTGTGGTGTAAATGCAACATTACTAAAATCTCCTTTTTTTGCTGGCTCCTTGCTCATGACAGGATTCTTATAGGAGATAATCTTATCAAGAGGAGAATTTATGGCCCATTCAGATGTCCTTTGTGTTCCTCAAATGATGAAAGCATTATCCATTTGTTTTTTGATTGTCCTTTTTCTCTATCAGTTTGGTTCTATGCTTATGCTACCCCTCGTTGGAAAAGGTTTGTTAGCGTCGAAGTCTATTCCATAGATGTTCAAATCTTGGGAGAAGAACTATCCAACTCTCCTCAAAGGAAAAGGTTGGTTTAAAACTTGTTGGTTGACTCTTCCAAATTTGATTTGCTGGAAAATATGGTTGGATAGGAACAATCTCATTTTCCGCTATCAAGCTACCCCTTCGACAGTGGTCGCTGCACAAGCCAAAGCTCTTCTCTTTGAATGTTTGAAATCCAAACGAATTCACTCTCCCGAGCAGAGCCTCTCAGCGGATGAACTTCTTTGGGTTGGAGAATTTCTTCCCCTCCTTTCCTCTCCTCCAGTTTGCAGTCAATCTATAGAATCTTGGTAGGTAAAGAAATCCAAATAAGACTTTAAAATATAGTGGAAATCTCAACGAAAATTTTGTATGTTCTTTGATGGAGCTTCCAAAGGGAACCCAAGGGCGGTAAGAGCGAGAGGGATTTTCTTTAATCTTGAGGGCCAATGAATAATTGAATTTGCGTGGGGTTTGAGCAAGACTATGCGGGGTTTGGGAAGGACCACTTGTAATCGAGCAGAAGCTCTGGCGCTTCTTCAAGGATTGATGTTAGTTAAGTAGAGAGGAATCACTGAGGTTTGGGTTTTTGGAGACTCCTTGAACATCATCAGTTAGTTTTGCATGCAATTGGAGCCTAAAGATCTCCTCCTTCAAAGATTCATTGGTAGAATTGGATCCATCCTATCCTTGCTCTCGGACTCTCGGACCTTTCATGTTGTAAGGGAACTAAACTCAGCTGTTGACGACCAAGCTAACCAGGTGGTGAACTTATCGAAAGGTGGGGTATTAATGGGCCTTCAAATTGGCAAGTGATGAAAGAAAGAGACTTTAGGATCTTTTGGTATGTATCTAATATAATTCCTCCTCCCCCGCGAATGGATTTGATGGCTCCCGAGTTGAAAGTTGCAAAGAATTTACTCCCAAGCGAGGCTACTCTATTTTGCTGTATTGGATTATTTATGCGAATGAGTGGGTTGAGGAAATTTAAACCATGCCGACCAAAGCCTTTGATATGGTCTCAGTCTTTGATCACTTTCACCATTCGAACACCTTTTTCCTTTGAGAATATTATGTCATCAACAAATTGCAAGTGCTACTTCATTGTTAGTGGCTATTCCCAACCCCCATGCTAACTACATTATGTTTTATTGATCGGGGTCATAGATGACTCCCCCTGTGCCTACCTCCCCTAGGTTGCTCTTCAAAGCTTCATCAAAGATATAATCCATTGTTTTTTGGAGGTCCTCAATCCTTCAAATTCCTTCTTCATCAAGATTTGCTAGTTTTTTCCCCTTCTTTGGCCTCTTGTTTAGGATTGAAGTTCTAGTGGAAGGATTTGTAAGAAGTGAAAAAAGCCAATTTCTCTCATGAATCTTGTTTCGCACCATGAGCTAGTGGAAGAATCTAATCTCAAGGTAGACAGTCCCCTGAGATTTTTCCAAAAGTTCGACTTGGGTGAAAGGTTATGAGTTGCGAGGATGGTTTCATATCCTTCCTCGACAGTGTAGGATTCTCCATTTGTCCTAGATCCTCTTGCACCTTTGGTGATTTGGTCAATTGGGACTGCTCCTTGGAGGAGACTAAAGAAGATGGATAGGTGTTCTTTTAACTTAGTAGGGGGTTAGAAATTTTTCTTGCTTTCCCACTTGCCTTCAGCTTCTTCCATCAAGAGAGGTCATAGAGATAATGGATACCTTAGCTTACTTGCCTTCAGCTTCTTGATCCCATCAAGAGAGGTCGTAGAGATAATGGATACCTTAGGTACATTACGAAGGCCGATTGCTTGCTATTTGTTGAGTGTAGGAGAGGGGTGGCTGCCCCATGAGCTTATCTTCCTAGATTTAGATAGTCTTTCCATTGCTAGATAGTACCCACAAGATGTTTGTTTGGATGAATGGAGCCAACCCCCGACAAATACCTGGTACAAGTGATCCTTTCAAATCTGAGAGGGGACCATCTAAGCTCCTTAATCTACTACAACTTGGGTATTTTTTATGGATCACTTCTTTTTGCTAGAGGCCTCTGAAGCCTTGGAAGAGAGGGGTTGGCCAACCAGTAATAGGGGGACTGTCTAGGGTTGAATGATGCACGCCTTGGCTCATTCATAAATTTTGTAGTGAATCCAAACTTGTATAAGATTGCAAAAAGAAAGCCATGCCTTACTCTATGAAAGACATTTTCCTTATCGATTTTGATGACCATAATCCTTGATGAAACATCCTTGCTTGTCTTAGATGAGACTGGGCAAGATAGTACTTAGGTGGTTTGACGTGATCTTTGTTAATATATTTTAATAGGCATTGCATGGAGAAATGGGCCTAACTCTGTTGAATGAGATAAGATTACTCTTTCTGGGAATGAGACCAAGAAATGAATAGTTTATTTTCCCCTCCAACCTTAGTTTCTGTTTGGTACCATTTAACATTTTGCAAAGGTCATGTTTAATTATTGACCAGCACAACCTATGGAAATGAATAGTAAATACATTCAGTCCAGGTCCTTTGTTCTGCTTTGGATCCTAGATGGCTTTGATTAC
This sequence comes from Larix kaempferi, assembly GCA_027924585.1. NCBI lineage: Eukaryota > Viridiplantae > Streptophyta > Pinopsida > Pinales > Pinaceae > Larix > Larix kaempferi. The sequence continues at coordinate 5,267,877 of BSBM01000504.1, forward strand.
CTCTTCCTTGTAATATATTTCATGGGTGAGCTTGCTATTGTCTTCCACAAAGACTAAGGGGGATGTCACACAACGTGTCATCCCAAGCAATAGAAGAGGGCAGAGAGCCTTTCGTGAATAGATCATGCAAAAAGGTCACGAACTACTTGGAGAAGGTCTTATAATTGGGATGCTTTGCTGCTGCTATTAAGAGTGATTTCTTGGACATGGTTTCTGATTTGTGGGCCTTGGGCTCTCTTGTGGAAGAATTCGGTATTTCTATCTCAAACATTTAGCAAGAGACTTTGAGATTTCAATCTCTAGTGAATTTTCTTTATTTTGATGGGCTTTGTGCATTTTTTCTGCAAGATCCTTTTTTTTTGGCTAGCAGTGCTCTTGTTATTTGTACAGACTCATGGTCTCTTGAAGATTTGTTTAGTTGAGCTTGGTATTCCTCTCTCCTTGGATGGAGGAGAAGACTTCTTGGCCTAGTGCTTGAGTTGGAGTTTAATTTCATTGATTTTGTTTTCTCAAAAAACGGAAGGTGATTGTTGAAGTAGGATATATTAAAAAATGATTTCCTAAGATTGTTGGTGTTGTAACCGTAGGGGATTGAACTTGAATAGAATCGGGCCATAATCCTCATTTGCTTATATGCTTAGAGAAATTGGTTTGGTTGGAGGATGAGGATGAAAAATGAAGGACCAAGTTTTCTAGTAGGTGTGCTATTTGGATGAGGAAACTTTTTAAGTAGGATATATTCAAAAATGATTTCCTAAGATTGTTGGTGTTGTAACCATAGGGGATTGAACTTGAATAGAATCGGGCCATAGTCCTCATTTGCTTATATGCTTAGAGAAATTGGTTTGGTTGGAGGATGAGGATGAACAATGAAGGACCAAGTTTTCTAGTAGGTGTGATATTTGGATGAGGAAACTTTTTAACTTCTCTGTGACATGCCCTGGCCCAAGTCTTTAGTTATAGCATGTGTGTTTCCCTCTCTTTGGCTTTCAGGTCAAAGAGGTCTTAGTTTCATGAGTTTTGGTTGCTTGTCATCCACAAAGACTAAGGCGAGCTGTCACAGAGCATGTAATTCCAAGCAGTAGAAGAGGGCGGAGGACCTTTTGTGAATAGAGCCTAGAAATGTTCATGAGCTACCTGGAGAAGGTCTTAAAATTGGGATGCTTTGCTGCTGTTATCAAGCGTAGTTTCTTGGACATGTTATTTGATTTGTGAGTCTTGGGCTTTGCTTGTGGCAGAATTTGATATTTCTATCTCCAACATTTAGCAAGAGACTTCTAGATTTCAATCTCTGGTGTTTTCCCCATTTAAATTTGCAAAATCCTTTTCCTTGGCTAGTGGCTCGCTTGTTATTTATAGACACTCCCATGGTCTCTTGGAGATTTGTCTAGCCAAGCTTGGTATTCCTCTCTTCTTGGATGGAGGAGAGAAGAACTTCCTGGCCTAGTGATTGAGATGTAGTTTGATTTCTTTAACTTCCTTTTACCAAACAACAGAAGGTGATGGTTGAAACCAATGTTACAAAAACCGAACCGGTTTAGGCAAAACCGACCGGTTAGACTGGTTCTGGCACCTTTCCGGTCCGGACCGGCCCTTCAAACCGTTTTTGGCCGGTTTTGTCCTGAACCGGCCGGTTCAGTCACCGAACCCCGGTCAAAACCGGCCGGTTCAGGACAAAACCGGTTTTGTAGAGAAAACCGGTTTTTACCAGAAAATGATTTTTAAATTTTTTTTTAGACTTAGACTTTGACATGTAAGTCGGGTAGAAGCCCACAAGTTCTGTAACACCAATCTACACTGAATCATTTCAAAAGGACATCTCTCAACAATTTATGGCATAGCCCTGTGATAAAAGATGAATCTTTATAGTGCCGTGGTAGATAATAAGATATTTGGAATCCCTTTTGGCATTGAAGTATCTGAGAAATATATGTGGTATTGGGTTTTAACTCCTTTTAGTGGAAAATTTAATAATGGTTCACCTAGGATATTATTGTACCAAAAGGGAAATCACTATAATGGACAAAATACTTGCAGTACAGCATGTTCTCTATTCATCTTGATTTTCCCAAGCTGCTTCAAGCTCCAGGTAATTAGAGGAGACTTTCATGTCTGGAAAGTTAGGGAAGAGTGGGCTAGTCTTTGTTGATCAGTGCATTTTTTATATGCACCTTCCAAGAGAGCAGGGTGGCCTTGTTTTACAAATATCAGAACAGAGGGCAATGCATCACAATGGACAGTAAGAGCTATTTTGGTTCTGTGCACTCTTATTTGCTATATCAATGAGATACTTTTCATATTTTGTGTATAATAGTTTGAATGTACATGGATGCACATGAATATATATATATAATTTTTCAAAATTTCAATATTTTATGTATTTTTGGTGGACCGGTTTAATGATCCGGTTTTTTTTCCGGTTTTGGTCCGGTTCACAGGGTCGGCCGGTTCGACCACCGGTTCGGTTTTTGTAACATTGGTTGAAACAAGACATTTGAAGCTTGTTGAATGGTTTCCCAAGACACTGTCGGTGTTGTAACCACAAGGGATTGAACTTGAACAAAATCGGGTCATAATCCTAAATTGCTTGTATGCTTGGAGAAATTGTTGGTCCAAGGATGAGAATGAAACAATGAAGGACGAGGTTGTCCAGTAGCCTAGTAGGTATGAGCTTTGGAGGAGGAAATAGTCTAACCTCTTCATGATATGCCCTGGCCCAAGTCTTCAATGACTTAATGTGTATTTCCCTCTCTTTGGTTTGGGGTCAAAGAGGTCCCAGTGCACAATTAATTCATCGACTACTCCCTGAAGAAGTCTCTAATGTACATCCCACCACTCTTTTCCTTAGATGACAACACAACATTTAGATCTCTAGCTAATATACTCTTCCAGGTTGGAGTAGAATCTCCAAAACCTTGAGGGAATCCCAACGTCCCTCTTTCTCCCAATAATGCACTGGGGTGTATATATTAAAAATTTGAGTCTGCATACTAGTGGGTCTTATTCATTAGGAGAGTAAAATATCTAGTGCTACATTTAGATTAAAGGCACTCCATTACATTCAGATCCCAAAGATTGCAATGGACCTCGGAGGTGCCTCTAGCACTTGCAACTTTTCCTTTCCTGTGATTCCACAACTTATTGCTTAAATCCTGGAGTGAATCTTCTTTTAGTTTGGTTTCTTGAAGTAGAGTGATAGTTGGTCTTCCAGAGTAGATCAAGTCTCGTGCTTTTTCCTGATTCTTTGTGGTTACCATCCCCTTGTAATTCCAAAAGACAATCTTCATTTCTTAAGGTGGTCGTTTTTGCTGCCATTACTGAAGGGATTCTGGAGGGTTTCATGGGCTTTGAACTCTCATTGCCTCTTCTCGCTTTCCTACCAGTTTTCGTCTATGTTTACCTTCATCCTCTTCTTCTTCTTGTAGTTGGACCTGATCCCTAGTGAGCACCTCACTGTGAGAAGGAAAGAACTTAGAAGTAGATAGTGGTGCCCACAATGGAAAGGCCTTGGGATTCATGGATAATTTTAAGGGAGATGGTCAAGGGGAAGTCAGGCAAGACTAGAGGGTGATTTGCACCCACAGGTCTGGAGGTGCCCTCCTCAATGGAGTCCATAGAGATTGATGGCAAAGCTATAGAGGGGGCAGGCGAGTTCTCTCCATGGAGGGGAGAGGTTGCCCTTCATCCGTGAACGGGGTATAACTGTTTGGAAGGAGCAGTGAGGGGATAGGCATTGGCTCTTCGTGGTCCATTTGTGAGATGGCTAGAAATCTGTTTGAATTTTCAGGAGCAGGTTTGCCTTTGGGTACTGGAGCAAATTTTGGTTTATATACCTACTTATTTCCTTGTGGCTTCTTAGCCGGCTGCCAAATTTCTCATTTCGATGATTCTAGGGGAGGGGGGTCTTTTTTTGCTCATGCAATCTTTGGCAAAATTTCCATATTCATGGCTGGCATTGCATTTGAAGGGTAGTTGCTCATAAAAACCAAGGGTTGAGGGTGAGACCAGTCATCAAGGGTGAGATTGATAGCGTTCCAGAGGCCTTTTTCTAGATCCACTTCAACACATGCGAGTGCAGGAAAACATTCCTGATTTGGGTTTAGTGTTTTTGATGTACTTCCCTAGGGCATTTCCTATTGATTCCAAAGATTGGTCATTCCAGCAATGCAAAGGCAGCTGAGGAAGGTGCACCCAGATTGGAATAGAAGAAGGGATGTCTACCTCCAGGGGAAATCTAGGGACCCTTGGCCAAGGTGCATACTGTGAGGCTCCATGAAATAAGGTCCACTTAAGAAGATAAGATTGTGGACCTCCTGCTCAAGTAAAAAAGGTAAAAAGAAAATCTCTTCCACAAAAAATAGGAGAGATTACCCTTGATGTTAGCCATCCAGTTCTTCTGAAGCTGATGCTCCATCGCATGGAGGGAAAGCCAGAGTCCCGTGAATTGGCCAATCAGCGCGAGCTCAACTAGGGCAGGCGCTTTCATTCGGGGTGCCATTGGGGGCAGCTTCATGGTGGGAATTTTCTGTCTTCTTGCTGAATTGCAAAGGGGCGGGTTTGTGCACAGCAGATTTTTTGCAGGCAAAACCATCAAGGATTTGAAAATAAGAGTGTCATAGGAGAGGGTGGAGAAGCTGCAGCCACAGCCACAGCTACAGCTATGGAAGAGTTGGCAGGGAGCTAGGGGTTAACGGCTAAATCTGTGCCTTTGCTTTTAATGAGAACTTAAGGGACAAGTTCTAGATTTGTACCAAGATTCTAACGGCCACGCATGTGTATTATTCATCTTTATGGGTCCCTTCACGGCATTCCAATCCTGCATTATTGGGGATTGAGTGGATTTTGAAAAATAGTGATTTCATTGGTCTGAAGAAGGAAAGGGTGAGATTGATAGCGTTCCAGAGGCCTTTTTCTAGATCCACTTCAACACATGCGAGTGCAGGAAAACATTCCTGATTTGGGTTTAGTGTTTTTGATGTACTTCCCTAGGGCATTTCCTATTGATTCCAAAGATTGGTCATTCCAGCAATGCAAAGGCAGCTGAGGAAGGTGCACCCAGATTGGAATAGAAGAAGGGATGTCTACCTCCAGGGGAAATCTAGGGACCCTTGGCCAAGGTGCATACTGTGAGGCTCCATGAAATAAGGTCCACTTAAGAAGATAAGATTGTGGACCTCCTGCTCAAGTAAAAAAGGTAAAAAGAAAATCTCTTCCACAAAAAATAGGAGAGATTACCCTTGATGTTAGCCATCCAGTTCTTCTGAAGCTGATGCTCCATCGCATGGAGGGAAAGCCAGAGTCCCGTGAATTGGCCAATCAGCGCGAGCTCAACTAGGGCAGGCGCTTTCATTCGGGGTGCCATTGGGGGCAGCTTCATGGTGGGAATTTTCTGTCTTCTTGCTGAATTGCAAAGGGGCGGGTTTGTGCACAGCAGATTTTTTGCAGGCAAAACCATCAAGGATTTGAAAATAAGAGTGTCATAGGAGAGGGTGGAGAAGCTGCAGCCACAGCCACAGCTACAGCTATGGAAGAGTTGGCAGGGAGCTAGGGGTTAACGGCTAAATCTGTGCCTTTGCTTTTAATGAGAACTTAAGGGACTAGTTATTTTACATGCATTCCGTTGTAAATAAGTGAATGCCCCGTCAATGTTTGTAAGAGTGGAGGATATCCAGTGATTGGTTTTTTCCTCGTGCAGTTTCAAGATATCCAGGACTTCAATGTTTGTTTAATTCATAGTAGCAATATTTGAGTATGAATATGAATACGATTTGGTACGGAAAAAATATGTAGACTAAAATACAGAAGTAGACATCTAATAAATACAAAAATATGCATTTTTAAACTTAAAAATATATTTGGCCATTCAAAATTTTAAAGTAGCATTCATTCGTCATTGTAAGCAACTTGCAACATATCTCAAATTTGAAACATAACATATGCTATAGCAATGTGAAAATATAATTTAATAGGTAAGTATGGGCTCATGCCCTCGTTGAATGTATTTTTTTTAATGTTGATTAAGTAATAAGTATGGGCTCATAGCCTCAATATACATATTTTTTTAATGTTGATTAAGTACTGTGTGTTACTTCAACATTTATCTAAAAGATTATGTGGAAGAATAGTCACAAATTTGTTTGAAATGATTCATGAGTGTTTGTGTGTCAGTTTTTACTTTGTTTTGCTTTGCAAACTCATTTATTAATGTGATTTGAGTTTATATTTATTTACAAGAAAAAAACTATGACCCTCTGGAGAACATGACTAATGTGTTAAATTTATCAGATATTTAGTGCCAGCAGATTTGACTGTTGGACAATTTGTTTATGTTGTTCGGAAGAGGATAAGGCTGAGTCCTGAGAAGGCAATCTTCATTTTTGTAAAGAATATACTGCCTCCAACAGGTAAGTCGGCATCAAATACCAATGCACATGGTGTGTAATATTGTTGTCTACTGTTAGATTTTTTTGTATATAATGCTTATGCAAAAGAAATAATTCCTTCATTAAGTAATTTATTTTCTTAATTCTATTTTCTCAGCTGCCATGATGTCGGCCATCTACGAGGAACACAAGGACGATGATGGCTTTCTTTATATGACCTATAGCGGGGAAAACACTTTTGGTATAGATATGGCATACAGTGGGGAAGCCACATTTGGTATTGTGTAGAATGCTGTAGAGCATTTTCTGCATGCGCAACTCTGGGTCTGATTGGATATTGTACAGGTTGTTACTTGTTAGTGGCTCTTGGTATATTGGAAGTGTTTGGTTGATCACCAACTATTTTCTTTTGAAGGATATTGCATTCTTTTGCACTTCTGTATAAATTAGTATGTACAGAATACAAGATTAGTGTTTAAGGTTATCGTGGAAGTTGATGGTTTTGGAGATGTAGCGAGGGTCATAATGACTTTTCTCAATTGTAAATTTAAAATTAGCTATAAATAGTAGTGCAATCTTCTATCAATGTTAATGATTGACGCTGTATTTATATTTACATTTTGGAATTTTATATGAGATGTTATTAGTGGGTTTATTTGTGCTGGTTTATGTGGGGTGTGCATGGATATTTAATTCCAAGTGAAAGCGAAAGCTGTGCGTGTCTGAACTCTGTATTGTCATATATTCTTGTATGATGGGGAACTCTCCAGCTTTATTATTAAAATTTCGGCATCATCATTTCTGCATTTAGAATGCTTACATTTAAAAATACTGCTTTCATCATAGTATTAGTCATTGCACTGAGAGGAGCCAGGTGCTCTACAGCTCAGTATGGGGGAGATGTTCTCACGTAAAGTAGCGTTAAGTTACCAAAAATAAAAAGTAATTAAAAAAAATTCATGTTGGCTCATAAAATAAAAAATTAATACCAAATGAAAAGTAATTAGAAAAATCCATTTAGGATCATAAATCAAAAAAATTAAAATCAACATAGTTTCATCCTAAACCCGGATCTGTCAAGCACCAAGAGGGATCAAATTTATGGAGGTGTAATTTTTTTGGATGTGTAAAAAATTGAAGTTAAAAAAGAATTACACCCCAAGAAAGTATCTCAAGAAAGTGGATCTTTGTAGATCCAGGTTTAAGATGGATCTATGCTGGTTTATTCTGAGAATTAGGATAAAGATTTCGACCAAGTTTTCCAGAGATGTTATATGAAGTTGAAGTACTAAATGTAGGAGCATTAGTTACATTGCTTTTAATTTTGTTATGTAGTTACTACTTTATATTGTGCTGTCTCGTAGAAAGATAACGCCCGTTTAAACTAAACTCTGTTTAAGCTAAATTAAAACAATCACACCAATTCTACTGGCCTGACTGGTTGCCTTGTAAGCATATGATGTTACCACTGTAAAACGAAGATCATGTGACCACTGAAACGCATATGATAAGGAATGTCAATAATGAAATGTTTGATCGATAAGCTAGGTGAAAGTTAAATATTCGTAATAATGATCATCCATATAATATTGTTAGGATGTGTTGACGTTTCAACTAGTTCAAAGTCCTCACACTTGGGGCCACCAAGTAGACTATGCGCTCCTTTGGCATTGTGCCTTATGTGTAATTGATGATTGTATCTGGTCGAAATCATATTTGAATGGATATATATCTAACACCTATGTTCTCGGGGGGCAGTCATGCTGGTTAGCTTTGCAAGTTTTACTTTTCTTGCATCACTTGCACCATCAATCAGCGCAATGTCTTTAAACTCGGGGACCACCTTTAATTTTTTAGACAAACCTTGTCCGGTGGACTTTGCTTTCCTTTAGCATTGTTTTTTACGTTTGATTGATGATTGTGTTGTTGGTTGGGATCATATTAAATGGATATGTTATATAAAAATATATATTTTCCAATTGAAAAATATCATCCAATTCATTCATAGAGAATGAACATGAACCGTCCAAGAAGGACTAGTCAGTACACAAACATTACATCCACATTTAAAAAAAGACATTCTTTATTACATAAACATCTTCTTTACATTTTCCTTTATACATTTGAAGCATTACTTCCTTGTCTACAGTCTTCTAGTATCATTCTGGCAGCAAAGAGCTAGTTCCTTCACTTCTTCAATCCATGTTTTCCCAAAATCCAACAAGGCATTTCTAGATAACTGATCCGCTTTTACATTCAGTTCTTTGTATATATGAGTAAATGATAAACCCAATAAGTGTTCCTTCTGTTGGTGGATAGAAGTTAAGAGATGCTGGAGATGAGGAGCCTTTATTTGGATCTTGTTATCGGCCCAATCAATGACCATTTTCGAATCTCCATATATATGAAGAGTGGATATATTCCAAGAAATTGCCACCTTCAGAATAGAGCAAGAGCAACAAGTTCAGCCTTGCTATTTGAACAGTGACCGGGAGTGAATTTGATGCTGAGCTTAAGAATGCCCCTAGAGACGCCCAACGAGGGTTCACCTTGGCTAGCCCCATCGAAGAATGTCCACAATATCGATTTATCAATTGTTGGGAGGCACCAGTGTACGTTGCTTCCTCTATTTATTTGTTGTTTTATGCTCCTTTGTCCATTGCACAATAAGAGCCACTGTCACCTCTACTGGAATTAGACGGTCCTGGAAGATAACTGTGTTTCGTGCTCACCAAATTCCATATGCAAAGGAATAAGGGAAAGCATTGAAAGAACATACCATTGGGCTTTTCTACCACGAAAGGCAACTCCGATCCAATGAATTCCCCAACTGCACTATAGCAGCCTTAAGTTCTTTCGCCACATCATTCCAAACAACCACTGCACATGGACAAAAAACAAATAAATGTAAGCATGATTCCTCATTCAAATGGCATAGGACACACCAGCTTGGACCTTGCCATCCTCGTTTCCACAAATTGTCCCAAGTTAGTAATTTGTTGCTTAAGACAAGCCACAGAGTGATTTTGGATTTTAAAGGACTTGAAGCCTTCCGCACCGCAGACCACCAGCACTCTCTAATACCATCAAAGGAATTTAGAGCCCGAGTCTCATATCCAAGCTTTGCAGTAAAATCTCCCGTCACTGTTTTTTGACCATACTAGTATGTCACTCTCCATCTTCTAGATGAATAAAACAAGAAACTAGCTTATCAACAAAGTCCATTCTCTTTCTTCCTCACCTTCCAACCCCAAGGCCTCAGTGGATTTCCACACCGTTCTAATTCCATACTGAGAGAATTGATCAATGGCATTGTAAATATTGTTTATATGTTGAAGCTTTAGAGAATCAGTAGTACTTCCCGAGAGTTTGTAGTTATCTCCTGCACCGACCCATGGATCTAAACCAATCCGAATGCTTTTGCCATCCCAATTTGCCACGCTAACCATTTACCTATCAAGGGGAAGGTTTCCACAAAGGACTTCCATCCTATGCATCCATTTTATGAGTCTTAGTAGGGCTCCTTATCCAGTCTATAATTGAACAATTGAGGCAATATTTAGAGATCAATACTTTACCCCATAAAGAGTTAGCATTCTGAACTAGTCTCCACAGGGATTTTGCAGCAAGAGCTTGACGGAAAAGAATTGGATTTTTCAGATCCCAACCACCTAATTCTTTTAGTTTGCCACTGTTGATCACTTAACCAGCGAAATTCCATCAACTTGTTTGCTTGCGGTCCACAAGAATGAAAAGAACTTCTTCATGATATGAGTGAGGATCCCCTTGGGGATATAAGCAATTGAATCCCAATAGATTGGAATACTTTGTAGCACTACTTTGATCAAAACCAACCTACCTCCTCTTGATAAGAATCTGTTAGCCTAACACAAAATTCTTCCTTTCACTTTTTTATACAACCACACCTAGTCCTTGAAAGAATAAGCATTAGGTCTTAGGTAGAACCCAAAGTATTTGAAGCCATCTGAGAGGGACTTCAAGGGAAAGGACACCTCTCTAATTCTTGTCTGCAAATTCTTAGACAATAAGTTATTTGTAAGACATGATTTCTCCACATTGATGTGCATTCTAGCGGTCTTCTTATAAGTCTCAAGGATCTGAACAATAGAATGGATATTTTCAATCGAACCCTCTCCCATTATTAAAACATCATCCACGAACAATATATGGGAAAGTTCCTATGTTTCTGAGACTTTCACCCCCTTGAAAGAGCCACCCCCTTGAAAGAGCCAGATTGCTTGGCCTGATGCACTAGCTTGATGCATTAGCTTGCTCAGAGCATCAACTACCGAGAGAAAGAAAAGGAGAGAGAGGGCATCCTTGTTTAATCCCTCTAGTAGTTTTGAAGGAGGACGGCGATCCATTGATAAGGACCGCAAAGGATGCCGATTGAATGCACCCCATAATCCAATTCACACTATCTATTGCAAAGTCCACCTGAAGGAGTAGTCTGAGAAAGGTCTAACTTACCCTATCATAGACTTTGGAAAGGTCCAATTTAAGGGTGAAAGCATTGCATTTGTTCTTCTTGATCGAATGGATAGCCTTCTGAGCTAAAGAAATTGCATCATGGATTAGTTGATTGAATAAAAACCCGAACTGTTCCTCAGAAATTATCTTGTTCAAAATACGCTTTAGTTTCCATGCAATGATTTTAGCAATGATATTGTAAAGAACATTGCAACAGGAGATTGATCTGAAATCCTCAAAGGAAATAGGTTTATGTTTATTTGGAATTAAAACCAGAAATGTGGAATTTAAACCTCCCAAAACCTTTCTAGACCTTTGGGATTCCCTCACAGTATTAAGCAAATCTCCTTTCACCAAATAATAAAAACCCTGGAAAAACTCAATCGAGAACCCATCTGGTCCAGGGCTCTTACCTTTTTGGAAGGAGTGTACCACTTTGTTCAGTTCCTCTTCAGACACTTCCATTACTCCCTCATTCATTTCATCTGTAACCATCTTTGGGAATAATCTGAGAACCTGCATTATTTCTTGAATGGGGCACCCTTCCGGTTCCTTGAATAGATTATGGAAGAATGCCTTCCCGGCACTAGCTTTATCCTAAAAGGAGCTGACCAAATTCCCATTGATATCTTGAATTTCCGAGCTTTCTATGTGAAGCGAACCTATGGAAAATTTTTGTGTTGTTATCTCCCTCAGAGATCCATATAGCCCTGCTCTTGAGCCTCCATTTTTGCTCCTCAATAGCCAATATCTCTTCCCGCTTTAGTTCCAAAGCTTTCAATACCGCCAACTTTTCTTCTAAAAAAACCTCTACATTGTTTCCTTGATACAATTATGCTATCTTACCTTCCACCTCTTTCAACTGTTCTTGTTGCCGAGAATTGTATGATTTTTCCCAAGCTTTTGAAGCCTTCTTCGTTCTTATGAGATTTTCCGAGAATTGTTTCATGTAAGACACAAGGGAGATATCTTGCAGGGAAATCCACGATTCTTGCTCCAGTTTCCTATAATCATCTTCCCTGAGCCAGGAGGGGTTAAACTTAAAAGGGGGAAGGCTTCAGATCTTGTTTCTCTATGGACAAGAGAATCAGCCGGTGGTCTGAAAAACCTCTGACCTTTATCCAAGACTTTACCATTAGGGAACCATCTTGCATATTCTCTAAGACTAAGAACCTGTCAATTCGTTTCACTATCACATTTTCCCCACTTCTATTGTTCCTCCAAGTGGGTTCTAACTTCAGAGGTTGAACATTAATCAATCCTTTGGAATAAAAAAGTGCAGTGAAGATATTGCTTAACAAGTCAACTCTAGCTGTTTCCCCCCATATCTCTTGCTCAGAGAGGGTAAGATTAAGATCTCCACCCACAATCATATTACTCTCCTCTAGCAGTCTCGATGAAAAGAAAGACTCCCAAAATGTCCGTCGATTCTGAAAGGGTCCATATATATTGAAAAATGAAAAAGTACTCCCCGAGATCTTATCTTCCAAAATAGTCTTCAGCACTGTCTCATAAGAATTTACTGAAACTTCCCTCAATTTCGGCTTCCACGCTGTTACAATTCCGCTCGAATGACCATCTGAGCTAATGGAAGCAAAAGACCAGTCTTTAAGCCAAGGTTCAAGAATTTCCCGAGCTTTACACCCTTCCACCATTGTTTCCTGAAGGAGGATGACTGAGGGTTTTATATTTTTTATCATTCTTTTGAGAACATTTAGTTTGGGGGACCTCCCTAACCCCCTCAAGTTGAAGGATAAACAAAGCATTAGGGAACCCTGGGCTGGGCTATCCCTGCTCTAAGGGCCCTATTAATAGTTGACTGCTTACCCGATTTGACTTCCAGATCAACTTGTTTTTTAGCTTTGGAAATTTGGGATTTCCTTCCCAACGTGACCTTCGAAAGGGGGTCAAGTGCAAGACCTCCAGCTGATGCTTTCTCCTCCAACCCTGCTAGCGCCCTTCTAGACCTGGTATTATATATTTTATGTCTTATCGATGAGGGGGGGTTCTCCTCTTTCATGGGTGGTGACAACTCAACATTTGACGAAGGATTGTCAGTACTCTCCTACTTTTTATCTGAAGAGGGAGAATCTTGAGCAGAAGGAATAGGGAAATCCAAAATAGTCTCCTCCTCAATTCTCTCAATGCTTGATGTCGACTTTTCCTAACTACCCAAGGACGGGACAACCTCGACAGGAGGGGATAGGGGCGTGTCCAATATTCCAGGAGGATTTTTAAAATCTAGGACTAAATACGAAAGGGAATTTACAAAGGGAGAAACGGTCTTACTAGGGAGAGACTCCTTCTCTTCACTGATCACCAACTTTGTGACATCGTCTTCCTCGATTGAAATTCTGCCACCTTTTTCTTCTTTGACCCTGCCCCCTCCCATAATCTGCGAATTCACAACTTTCTTCTTCGACCAAATCTTCTTATGCTTTGAATAACCAGGCACCGGATTGTGACAGTCCCCAATTAAATGACCAACTCGACGACGTCCAAAACAACGAAACGAGATCTTCCAATAATCTAATCGCTGTCTCCAGACACTCTCATGCAGTTCCAGAATAATTTCCTCATATAAGCCATCCCTGAGATCAAATTCCATTAGAATTCGAGCACAACACCTGTCCAGCTTTTGTTCCCAGTCATCTTCCAAAGAAACAAATCTCCCCAACTTATCTCCAATTGCCTCTAACATTGCTTTCTACCAAAAAAACCATCAGGAGACTCGTCAAGATCGTCCAAACCTGTTGTAAGTTTTGAGGTTCTCTGTTCGCATTGAAGTCTGCTTACCACTTCTTTAGAATTGGTCCGGAAGGTCCCCAATTCCAATTACGTTCCATAAGCTTATGTCTATCCTCCTCTGAATTTAATTTGAACAAAATCCCTCCTCTAGACATGAAAGTTCAAAACCTGGTTTAGAATAGGATACCGGTTTTCTTTCATCCAATGAATCAAGGAGGCTTCTCCAACCACCTTGCCACATAAACGACCTACTAGAGCCAATTTGAGTTAGTCTGGGACTTCCTCTATTCCGATATCTCTTCCAATTGAAAGAGAAACATTCTCTTTTTTCACATGAGTTCCCATTTTCCTTCTGGGACCATTAATTCCTACCGTCATGTTCGAACCAGAACCATTATTAGGTTGCGTGGGAGGAGAATTTTATTTAGGTGTCTATTGGTTGTGGAGCCTGATCTTCCAGATTCAAAGATGTTATTCAGTCGTGTTTGTACCCTAGGCTTACTGTACACTCATTCCCCAACCTTTGGGGTTGTTTTCGCCAACAATTTACGGGCCCATGGTTTTGGGTAACCCGTGGTTTTTTCCCATTGTATTTCCCTATAAAAGAAAGACATTGTAACACGGCTAGGGTTGATGTATTAGGTATTATGCATTGTAAAGGTATCTGAGATCGTGAAGAGAGACTGTGAAAGAGTGTGAAGAGGAAGTGCAACGGCTGTGCTGCAGGTTGTATCCCTTCCCTTTGTTGGACGGTATAATAATAAGGACTGGCAATTTCAGTGTGGACGTATCCCATCTTGTGTGAACCACGATATATTGGTGTCTCTCTTGTAATGTGTTTGTGTAACTTGTATTTGCATCTTGTTTATTGTTATTGCTCTGTGATCCTGTTTTTCTAACAGTGTCTGCCATGGGCCATGCAAGGGTGCCATCTTATCAGTTTGAACAACATGAGAGTATTTAAAGCGACATTTAATTTCATGACTAGCACTGAAAATTGGAGCCCCAAGAGAGACGCCATCCCATTCCACTTCGTCGACGATTACCATTGCGTTTGGTTATGCTCGAACGAAATGAAAAACCCTCTTCAAAGAAAAAGCACCAGTTTAAAACAAAAATATAAAAAAATCCTCGCTTAATTCAAACTGTATCTTACACGAACTTCAGAGACACAAACCTTGAACCTTCGGACCTCCCTTATAAATATATATATATATATATATATATATATATATATATCTTTCGAAAGGAAAATATCCATCACCTTAAATAAAGAGTGATCATAAACTGCCCATGACGAGCTATTCATTCATATTCAAGAGTTTACATTATTTTACAAAATTCTGTCCATTTTGGATCAGAAAGCTTCAAAAAAGGCTGTTCTTAAATGCAATTCCTAAAGTTGCTCTAAAATTTTATAGTGAGCCAACTACATAGGCATGCGCCTTTACAAAACAAAAATACATCATTTCACTTGAAAACGCATCTTCACCCTAAGGGTGTTGAAGCTGAAATTCCACTCTAATCTCTCCTAGTGGAATTATTAGAGTTTTTTTTTGAAAGTAGATCAGCCTCAGCATTGAGTTCTCGGTATACATGTCTGAAAGTGATAGAGCTGAAGCAATTGATTAGGCTCTGAATTTGAGTTAACAGAGACCGCAGATGAAGAGCTCTAATTTGTAACTTGTGGTTTGCCCAATCGATAACCATTTTTGAATCACCGAAAACTTGGAGATTCGAAATCTGATGCCTTAGAGCAGTAAGCAGCACTGCCCATAAAGCTGTTAATTCAACTTTGCTGTTGGTACCGTTCCCAGTGACATAGAGGATGTTTAATTTATTGTGATCATTTAGGTATATAACTCCTCTTGAGCCTCCTAATTGTGGAATACCTTGATTGGCCCATCGAAATAGGCCGAGGGAAAGTTGTTATCAATGGTGGGATGGATTAGAACTCTCTGCTTCTTCTAAGTCTCTTATTTTTTGTGTTCTTTTGTCCACTGCACGATTAGGGCCGAAGTGATGTCAGTCGAGATTCTATTTTCTGTTAGTTTTTACTTGAGCAACATATATCATATAAACAATTACTGAAAGATAAACAAGCACAACATAAAAGACAAGAGACACAATTTATCCTGGGAAAACCTCTTGGGTAGGAAACCCAACAAATCCTTCCTCAATATAGAAATCACAAAGTACAAGATAAACCCAAGACAAAACATCTACTCCTCCACTTGCGCGCACCTCTCTTCTTCACCTATGCGAACTTGCTTGAGTGAATGAATGATTAGAAGTGAGAGAGAGCACTTCTATTTATATTCTTCTGTTGAGATTACTAATTCCCCAACAGGGCCGACTTGTCTACTTGACTGGTCAATTACATAATATAATAATCATTTAAGGGATTTTCTGAGCCAACACATGTCCTAGGGTTTACATTGATTCTTTCAATGACCTTTACATTATTAATTACATGACCATCAACTCCCGGAGGAGGAATACAATAATATAAATAGAATATCTTCCGCAGTTACATTATTTTAACACTCCCTCTTAACTAGGAAGGTATTCTGCGGGTAACAACACTGCACAACTGACTTGTGAACTTCTATATGTCCTAGAAAGGATTTGGATCATCATCTGTCTTGGGTTATCATCAGCGGAGTAGCAACATCATCATTTGCTGAAGTATGATCATCATCAGCAGCATCATCATCAACAATCATCCTCTTGCTGGAACATCATCTATTGGAACAACATCTTCGTCAACTGGAACATCTTCTGCTGTTAGCAACCTCGTCAGCTGGAACACCATCTGCTGGAACATCCTCATCAGCAACACCATCAGCTGGAACATCCTCATCAGCAACACCATCAGCTGAAACAACATCATCGTCAGCTGGAACACCATTTGCTGGAACAACATCAATAACAATCAGTAACTAAGTACTGATACTATCAGTCAGCCAGTACTGATCTCCCCTCACCCCTAGAGAGGCATCAACTCGTGAGAGCTGGAACTATCAGTCAGCCAATACTGATCTTCCCTCACCCCCGGAGAGGCATCAACTAGTGAGAGCTGGAACTATCAGTCAACCAGTACTGATCTTCCCTCACCCTTGGAGAGGCATCCATCCCTCCGGACAGGCATCAGCTCATGAGAGCTGGAACCATCAGTCAGCTAGTACTGATCTTCCCTCACCCTTGGAGAGGCATCCATACCTACGGACAAGAATCAACTCGTGAGAGCTGGAACCATCAGTCAGCCAGTACTGATCTTCCCTCACCCTTGGAGAGGCATCCATCCCTATGGATAGGCATCAGCTTGTGAGAGCTGGAACCATTAGTCATCCAGTACTGATCTTCCCTCACCCTTGGAGAGGCATCCAACCCTACGGACAGGCATAAAATCGTGAGAGCTGGAACCATCATTCAGCCAGTACTGATCTTCCCTTACCCTTGGAGAGGCATCCATCCCTACAAATGCATTTATCCTTTCGGATATGAACTTTATCAGTCATCAGGTACTGATCTTCTGTCCCTCCTGGAAAGGAATCTATCCTTTCGGATAGGCATCATCAATCTCTCTTCCTAGAGAGGTCCCTCTGGACCACACCAAGCTTGTCTCGAAAGTACTCAAACTTCACACGAGCCAGAGGCTTAGCCAGCACATCAGCAACTTGTTTCTCTGTAGGAACATACTCGAGATTCACAGCTCCTCTCTACACCATATCCCGGATATAGTGGAACTTAATCTCGATGTGCTTCGATCTATCATGAAACACAAGATTTTCTGTCAACTTGATGCAACTCTGGTTGTCACAGAGTATCTACATAGCATCAATCTCTGCATCGAACAATCCTGTCAACATCTTGCGAAGCCACACTGCTTCACCACAAGCTGAACAAGCTACAACATATTCAGCTTCTGCTGTATTGAGTGCAACACAGGGTTCCTTTCTACTGAGCCATGAGATCACACTTGATCCCAAACTAAAGCAACATTATGAAGTGCTCTTTTTGTCTTCAACACTTCCAGCCCAATCTGAGTCTGTGTACCCATATAGTTTGAACTCCCTATCTGAGGCATATTTGATTCCATAATCCAATGTACCCTTCAGATATCTCATCACATGTTTTGCTGCAATCAGGTGAACATTCCTGGGTTCCACCATATACTGACTCAAAGTGTTCACCGCAAAACATATATCTGGACGAGTATTGGTCAAATACATCAATGACCCAATAATCTGTCTATACATGGTGACATCCACTTTCTCTGAAGAAGCATCACTCAGAAGCTTCAAATTTGTCACCATCGGAGTGGTCACGGCCTTGCAATCCAGCATCCCAAATCTCTTTAGGATCTCTATTGTGTATTTTCCTTGACTCAGAAAAATCTCGTCTGGAAACTGCCATACCTCAAGACCTAGAAAGTAGTGCGTCTTTCCAAGGTCTTTCATCTCAAATTCTGTTGCAAGCCTCTTCTTACATTCAACAACAGGCTTGTCTTCTCCAGTCAGAAATAAGTCATCCACATTCAATAATAGTATCATGGGTTCATCATTCATAATCTTGTAGTAAATATTAGAATCTGCTTTACTTTTCAATGCTTCCATCTGCTGAAAGTTTTGTTTTGAAGATCCATTTTGACGAAACAACCGATTTGTCCTTTGGTCTTGGTACCACATCCCAAACATCATTCTTGATGATGGACTGGTATTCTTCATTCATGGCATCCAACCATTCCTTCTTCTTTACTGCTTCTTCAAAACAAGTTGGTTCTTCTTCAACAAGATTGCACATCAAGGCTACATAGCTGGAGTATGGCCTTAGTCTCTTTATCTCTCTACTGGACCCTTCTGGTGCACCATCCTTTCATGCATCTTGGATGAACTCACGTGTCCAGGCTGGTATTCTCTTTCGAGAGATCTCCACATGAGGTATCTCCTCAGGTCTATGAGGTTCTGCCATGCCATGATCCTCTGGGATAGGATCACCTTCAACATTTGGAATTAGTTCTTTGGTTGATTATGCAATTCTGGGAGCCTCTTGCTCCTCTTCATCATCATGAGTCTTCTTAGACTTGTTGAAAGCTGAATCTTCATCAAACATGACATCTCGACTAATCTCGATCTGACGGAATCCTGGGATGTATATGCGGTAAGCTTTAGATTGCTCACTATAACCCACAAATATTCCCTTCTTCCCTGAAGGCTCTAGTTTTGATCTCTTCTCGTTTGGAATGTGGATGAACACCGAACATCCAAATATCTTCAGATGATTGACTTCAGGCTTCTTCCCGACGAACATCTCTTCAGGGGTCTTGTTGCCAAGAGTACTATGAGAGATCTTGTTCTGTACATACACTGCGGTTCTGGCAGCTTCTTCCCATAGATGCATGGGTAAGTCTTGATCATGTATCATATCCTTCACTGCTTCTATGATCGTTCTATTCTTCCTTTCGGGTACACCATTCTATTGTGGATTATAAGGAACAGTGAGCTCCCTCTTAATTCCTTCTTTCTTACAGAAATATTTGAAATCTCCTGAGGTATATTCCCCTCCATTATCTGACCTCAAGATCTTAATCTTCTTTTCAGAGAGATTCTCTACGAGAGCTTTGAACTCTTTAAACTTTTCAAAGACTTCATTCTTATTCTTCAGAAAGTAAATCCAAGTTTTGCGAGAATAATCATCAATAAAATATGCATAATATTCATACCCATTGAGAGAGGTGGTGGACATTGGTCCACAAATGTATGAATGAACAATATCCAGAATACCTTTCACCTTGCTGTCACTACTTGGAAATGGGTTCTTCGTGCTCTTCCCTTGAGCACACCCTTTTCATACTCCTTCATGATCCACCTGTATCTCTGGTAATCCAGTCACTACCTTACTCACAATAGGTAAGGCCTTGCAGTGTACATGAGCTAGTCTCCTATGCCATGGCTCACAGGGGTTCATGGTACTAGCCATCATTGTTGCATCTGCATGACCCTTTAGTTTGTAAATTCCTCCTTCTTCTACTCCAATGACTACTGCATCATCAATAGTCTTCCCTTTAGGCCACATGAGAACTTCACCATCTACAAACACAACTCGAAGACCCTTCTTATCTAATGCTGAAATAGATAGAAGGTTCTTCTTCAACCCAGGTACATAAAGTACATCCTTCATGTTCATGGACTTCCCAGAGTTCAACTTGTAAGAGGCTTCTCCCATTCCTTTGATGGGATATTGGTAGTCATCTCTGAGTTTTACCTTGTGAGGAGATTCCTTCTGGATAAGATGAGACAAGGATTCTTTGTATCCTGTCATGTGATTTGAAGCTCCACTATCCACTAGCCAAGTATCACTTCCATGAGATACTGAACCAATGAGTGCTGAGATAAGAACATATTCTTCACTGGAGTCTTCATTATTTCTGATCTTGTCATCATTGTCACTATCTTCCGCTGCATGAGCATGGAACCTCTTCTTTTGCTTCTTGTGATGTCCATGTATGTTTGGACAATTCCTTGCAATGTGTCCAGTCTTGTGACACGAGTAACACTCAATTGAAGAGAAATATTTTTTGGTCCTTTTCTTCTTCTGGGGTCTCCTTGGAGAGTCCTCTCGAGGATGGGGGTTGTCCTTCCTTTTCTTTCCACCTTTAGCATGAGTAGCTAAAGCTTGGTCTTCATCGTTATTTATCTTCTCCTCTCTTACGACTATTCTTTCTTCTTCTTGGACACATTCTTCCCATACATTTATGAACTTGATTAGTTTTTTTCTGGCACAAATGCCACGAACAAATGGTTCCCAATCTCCGGGGAGACCATTCAGAGTAGTCATCACAACTTCTGCATCTTCAATCATATCTCCAATGGCTTATAATTGTTCTTTGATCTGGGATACCTTGGAGAAATATGAGTGCATGGTTTCAGACTTCATGCACTTCACACCCTTGAGTTGATTTCTCAAGGTCATCTTCCTGTTGATGTTCTTTCCTTCAAATAGACTAGTCAAGGCATCAAACATTTCCTTTGGTGTCTTCTTGGAAGACACATGGGGGATCAAGTGATCCTTGATGGAATCGACAATGATCCTCTTTGCTTTGATAAGATTCTTCTTATGCCTTTCCTTCTCTTCATCTCCCTCTGGTTCTGTAAGCCCATCCTTCACATAGTCTTCTAGCTCATGCTCCTCAAGGATGAGCATGACTCTATACTTCCAGATATGAAGTTCTCAGCTCCTTCAAGCTTCTCATCAAGCTTGGCATTTCTTGTCATCTTGCTATAATGAGTACTTCAAATGGAAATAGAAATAGATTTGAGACTTACCAGAATTTTTTCCCTTTTGAGATCTGGTCCTCCTTGAACTAGGGTTTGTCAGAGAAACCCTAAAAATTCAAACTTTGAATTTCAAATTTCTGAAAGGATAGAAAGATGCGCCTTGCAAAGTTGATCAATTTGGTATACTTCAAATTTGAAATCTGCAAAATTTGACCCCTCAAAAATTGCCTTGAAACTTCCGGATCTTCTGGACAGGATCCCGAACTAGGGTTTGATAAAGCCTGGCCTTCTTCCCAACCAAAAGTTCGATATTGTGCTCAAAAGTTTGATTTTTTTGAGGAGTATCCATCCATGGTCACAGATTCCAAAAATTTCAACTTTTGCAGAAACCCTAATTTTCACCTTTTCGATCAAAATCCGGATTTAGGGTTTGATGGAGCCCGACCTTCTACCCAACCAAAAAGTTCAATCCAGGGTTCAAAGGTTTGATTTTTCTGAGAGGATCAATCCTATGCAAAGAAAACTCAAAAAATTCTCCCTTTGACAAAAGCCCTAATTTTCCGTGGCTGCACAATGTAATCTTTCAGGCTAGCTCTGATACCATGTTAGTTTTACTTGAGCATCATATAGCATATAAACAATTACTGAAAGATAAACAAGCACAACATAAAGGACAAGAGACACAATTTATCCTAGGAAACCCTCTTGGGGTAGAAAACCCAGCAAATCCTTCCTCAATATAGAAATCACAAAGTACAAGATAAACCCAAGACAAAACAGCTACTCCTCCACTTGTGCGCACCTCTCTTCTTCACCTATGCAAACTTGCTTGAGTGAATGAATGATTAGAAGTGAGAGAGAGCACTTCTATTTATATTCTTCTGTTGAGATGACTAATTCCCCAACAGGGCCGACTTGTCTACTTGACTGGTCAATTACATAATATAATAATCATTTAGGGGCTTGTCTGAGCCGACACATGTCCTAGGGTTTACATTGATTCTTTCAATGACCTTTACATTATTAATTACATGACCATCAACTCCCGGAGGAGGAATACAATAATATAAATAGAATATATTCCGCAGTTACATTATTTTAACATTTTCAAAAAAGATGATAGAATTTTTTTCCCACCAGATGTTGTAGAGGAAAAATGAAGGGAAAGCATCGAAAATGCGTACCAAAGGGTTCTTCCACTAGTTATAACAACAAATTTCCAGAGATTGATCCATAGGGACTTCAGCATCCACGAGCTTCTTGGTGGCATCCTTCCAGACCGTTTCTGCATAGACACATGATGAGAATAAGTGGGATGAAGTTTCAATATAGGCATGACATAGAGAGCATCGGCTGGGGCCTTTCCAACCTTGTTTAACCAGATTGTCCCAAGTAAGAAGCTTGTTACTCAGGACAAGCCACAAAACAATATTGGCTTTCAATGTGCCTCCCATTTTCCAAATCACCGACCACCACCATTTTTTTCCACCATTGAACTGGTTTTTGTTATATGCTTCATAGCCAAGTTTGGATGTGTAGTCTCCATCTAGACTATTTAAGGTCCAGACAAGTTTATATTCAGATTCTTCAAGTAGTGCAACAAAATTAAGTCTGAGAAGGTTTACATAATTAGTCCATTCTGTGGCTTCTTCGCTTCCAAGACCTAAAACATCTGCTGAAATCCAACTGTCAACTTGGGAGACATTAACCTTAGCATCCACTAACACCAGGATATTAGATCTCTTAAGTTTCTGAACTAGCCCTTCAAAAAGGCGAAATCTGTCTCTCGCTCCAACCCATGGGTTTGTGCCAATACGAACCTGTTTTCCGTTGCCTATTCTCCAAGTAATCCAATTCCCAATTAGAGGAAAGGATAAAACCATATCTTTCCACCCAACGGAGCCTCCTTTAAATGATTTATTTCTGCTTTTGAACCAGTCAAGAATGGATGAGTTTGTACAGTATTTGGAAATCAGAGTTTTTCCCCATAAAGATGAGGAATGTTGTGTTAATCTCCACAAAGATTTGGCTGCCAGTGCTTGACAAAAAATGAGGGGATTCTTGATCCCCCATCCCCCTAGCTCTTTTAAATTTGTAATAGTGGTCCATTTTCCAGGGGGGTACCTTCTCTTTTGCTGCTTGATGTCCAAAGAAAGGATAGGAATTTCTTCCTTAGCTTGACTAAAATTCCTTTGGGAATGTAAGCAACCACTGCCCAGTAGACATGGATGCTCTGAAGAACCGCCTTTAATAACTTTAGCCTCCCTCCTCTAGACAAAAACCTATTTTCCCAATAGGAGATTCGAGTTTCAACTTTCTTGACAAGCCATACCCAATCTTTGAACGAGGAAGCGTTTGGTTTTAAAAAGAATCCAAGATATTTAAAACCCTCCTGAAATAAGGATAAGGGGACATACAGGAGGGAAACTGCTCTATGCCGAATATCTTCAGGGAAATCATGGACTACCAGGTTTGATTTTTCTAGATTTATCTCCATACCCGTAGCCTGCTGATATAAAGAGAGAATATTGGCTAGAGCACTTAGATTGTCCTCAGTACCTTTACCAAAGAGTAAAACACCATCCACGAAAATCAAGTGAGTCATAGTAGAAGAATCATACACCTGAATCCCTTGGAATGCACCTGATGTCTTGGCCCGCTGCATTAGTTTGCTGAGGGCGTCTGCTATAAAGAGGAAGAGAAAAGGGGACAAGGGGCACCCTTATCTCAAACCTCTAGAAGCTCAGAAAAAGGAAGAAGGAAAACCATTAGTAAGAACTTCAAAAGAGGCTGAGTTTACACAAGCCATTATCCAATTCACCAGTTCCACCGAGAAGCCAAGTTGGATAAGCAAGAGTCTGAGAAAGGTCCAATTGACTTGATCATATGCCTTTGAGAAATCTAATTTTAGAGCGAAAGCTCTTTTTTTTATAATGATAGCATGAATTGTTTCTTGAGCCAATGATACAACATCGTGGATCTGTCGATTAAAAAGGAAACCAAACTGCTCCTCTGAGATGACTTCGCTCATTATAGGCTTCAAGCGAAGAGCAATGATTTTCGATATAAGTTTATAAATCAAGTTGCAACAGGAAATTGGACGGAAATCAACAAAGGTTTGAGCCCTCTGCTTTTTTGGAATGAGGACTAGAAAAGTAGAATTTAGAGCTCCTAAGACTTTGCCAGATTTATGAGATTCTTGGATAGCCAAAAGCAAATCTGATTTTATCAAATCATAAAAGCCCAAGAAGAATTCCACTGTGAGCCCATCAGGACCTGGGCTCTTACCTTTCTGGAAGGAAGAAAGCGTATCTTTTACTTCTTCCTCTGTGATTTCCTTCATTAAGGAGATATTCATTTCCTCTAAGATAGATCTGAGAAAAAGTCTCAGGACTTTTAACATTTCTTGTATTTGGCACCCCTCCTTCTCTTTGAAAAGAGAACTAAAAAAGGAGACACCTGCTGCTGCTTTATCTTGGAAATTGGAAATAATTACTCCTTCTTCATTATTTTTACTTATTGAGTTTAGATTTCGACGGTAGGAAGCAAATTTATGGAAGAACTTAGTATTATTATCCCCTTCTGTTATCCATACTGCTCGGCTTTTCAATCTCCATATAGCCTCTTCTTTGGCTAAGAGTTCCGTTCTTGTTAGTTCTAGAGTGTTTAGTTTCTCCATCTCTTCAGAGGAAAAAACACCCAAAAGATTGTTCTTGTATAGAGCAAATATTTCCTCTTCAGCTTCTTTTAAAAGGGCTTGCCGATTCTTGTTGTAATTAATGGACCAAACCCTAGAATCCTCCTTAGCTTTGGCTAGATTGTCCCTTAATTGCTTCATGCAGGAGTCATGTGAAAAGGGGTTCACTGGAAGCCAATGGTCGTTAATCAACTGTAAGTAACTTTCTTCCTTAAGCCATAAAGGGTTGAAGCGGAAGGGATCTTTCAACTTGTTTTCCTGAAGCAGTTTGAGGAGGATGGGATGAGGATCTAAGAGTCTTCCTTCCCCGACCCATGAAGAGATAGAGAGATGACTGTCAATGATAAGGTTTGAGACAAGAAATATGTCTAATATCTTCAAGATGGCTTTGTCACCACTTCTTCTATTTCTCCAAGTTGGTTCTAATTTGCAGGGGGTGACGTCCACAAGGATGTTAGCTTCAAACAAAGAGATAAAGAAATTACAAAGGGAGTCTGGTCTAGCAAGGCTTCCCCAGATTTCTCTAATTGAGACCGTTAGATTTAGATCACCTCGTAAAATTGCATGCTGATCCTCCAATACTCCGAGGGATGCCATGTTTTCCCAAAAGCGTCTGTTGTTAATAAAAGGACCATAAACATTCAACATAGTAAAGGAAGGACCAATTGCAGAGTCTTTCAAAACCGTTTTTAGTACTGAATCAAAACTTTCAGAGACCACTTTTTCCATCGAAGGACTCCATCTTGTTAATAACCCCCTTGAGTGTCCGTCTGCATCCTGAGAAAAAAAAGACCAGTCCTTGAGCCAATTCCTGACTAAATCAATAGATTTGGAGCCTTTTGTCATTGTTTCCTGAAGAAGGATTACGGTTGGATTCAGGGTTTTTATCAACCGTTTGAGGGCATTTTGTTTTGGGGGCCCCCTAACCCCCTACAATTGAAAGAGAGAAGACGCATTAAGGAACCTTGAGCTGGGAACTTCCTGCTCTAAGGTCCCTATTTATAGGGGAATGTTTTCCAGCTTTAATCTCCTTCACAGCCTGATTTTTAGCCTTTGAGAGGAACGACTTCCTTCCAAGAGAAATTTTGGGTGTTGGATCCAATTCCAGACCTCCAGTTATTACTTCAACATTTTTTTCTAAGAAACCCTTTTTTTCGAAGGAGGAATATTTAGACCAGGTATTGTAAATTTTTGGAGGTAGGAGTTTTGTAGCAAATGGAGGCGAGGTAGAGGGATGCCCTTTCGTAGGGGAAGACAATCGGGGGGGGGCGTGTGCAAAGGGGAAGGGGCAAGACAATGAGTATCCAGAGAAACTGACACATAAGAAATAATGACATCAGGAGATAACGAACGAGAGGAAAAGGGAGATGAGATATCAATCTTACTGGGAGATGAAGGCAAGCGTCCAGGAGGATCTTCAAGCTTGTTTTCTGGTGAGGCAACAGTTTCTGATATAATTAGACCGGTCTCCATTGTTCCGGCGTCCGTTGTTCTGGTATCCGCTGTTCTGTGTTCCGAGTATTCACTTCTTATACTAGGGCTGATAATATCAGCCTTCGCCACCTTCTTCACCCAGACCTTCTTCTTATTGGGTGAAAAAACTGGAGCAGGACAATCCTGGGCCAAATGGCCAACCTGCCTCCACCCATAAAATCTGAATGGTATTTTCCAGTATTCCAACCGTTGGTTCCATATGCTGCCGAACATTTCAATTTTCAATTCCTCATAGAGTCCATCACGGAGGTCCAATTCTACTAGGATACGGGCACATCTACGATCAACCTTAAACTCCCAATTATCTTCTAATGCAATAAAATGACCCAATTTTCCTCCAATTGCTTCAAGGATCTTGTTTTGCTAGAAAATTAATGGTAATCTAGGGAGTATTACCCAAACTCGTTGAACGTTCTGTGGTTCCCTCCTGGCATCGAAATCCACTTGCCATTATTTTAGAATCAAACCTGATGGGCCCCAATTCCAGCTGTGGTTTAAGAGACATTGCCTGTTGAGTTCTGAGTGCCCATGGAAGAGTATCCAACCACGGGAAAAAATGTGAAAGGAGGGTCACTGATCCAGCAGAGGATTCCAATTGAGCTCCATCCAGCTTCTCAAGTCCGGTTGGTCGACCTGATTTCCGCAGAACCTACCAAGTAACGCTGCAGAGAGATACTTAGGGACTTCTTCGATGCCGATTTATTTGCCAACCACAAGTGAAGCCGCCACCTTTTTCGCTGAAGCTCCTTTCTTTTTACGTCCATCTCTCACGTTAGAGGTTTTAAGCATACTATTAACATTATTCTGGAGCATGGCTGATGGTACCGTCTCAGGGATAGGCTGGTGCAAGGGCGAACAAATCGTCACTTCAGCCTTCTTTTCCACACTGCACTTGAAGCCATAATCGTTTGGGAAGATTTCGCCATGTTCGGGTGAAGGTTCATAATTGACCTCATCAATTACCATGATGAAGGTATGTGTGGGGAAGTATAAGAGGTGATGTAGAACAGAGAGGGAAAGGGAGAGGGAACATGAAGACGGAGTTAACAGGAAGACACCGGTCAGAAAGGATGGAGTACGCGTGTAAAAGGAAGGGGAAGACTCATGAAGGAAGTGGGGAGGCACGTGAAGGCTGGGAGTGAAGGATGAGCCTTACGCCATGAAGTAGGAAGGACATGGATTAGGACCGGAAAAATATTAGAGGAAAAACTTACGAGCGAAATCAGAGATGAACCTTTGGGAAAGTGCGCATAAACTGAACCCCCCGAAAGAAAGACCCCCCCCGATTTTGCAATATATATATCTATATATCTATATATATATAAACATAATAATAAAATATATATACACATAAATAAATAATATAACAAGTCAAATTATAATAAAGGAATTAATAGCAATTATAAAATAATCATAAAAATAGATCAAATAAAAGAAACGAGATACATTTTTATGAAAAGACAAATCTGTTGGCCCATACCATTATTTAATTGGGCTTCCATTGTAATTTATCATCAATTCAAATTATCAATTAAAAATTTATTCTATGTTTGCAATTTTGTGTTTATAGTCCAAT
Organism: Larix kaempferi; assembly: GCA_027924585.1. Taxonomy (NCBI): domain Eukaryota; kingdom Viridiplantae; phylum Streptophyta; class Pinopsida; order Pinales; family Pinaceae; genus Larix; species Larix kaempferi. The sequence continues at coordinate 5,295,546 of BSBM01000504.1, forward strand.
CGAGGGTTTTAACACTTCATTAGTATTAGAGCTGGGTCGACGGCCATTGCTCCTGCCGTCGCGGTCTGGATCCAAGCCAAAGTATGCCGCCTTCCGCTGCCCAATCCTCTGCCGTCTATCGCTGCTACATCCACATCTCGCCGTCCGCTGCCCAGTCGTTCGCTGTCCATCACCGCTACACCCGTGTCCTCCTCCTGCATCCTCCTCCAACGTCTACCCTTTTCTCTCGAGACCCGCAACCGCATCCCTCCTTTTTACCCACGTCCTCTCTCCTCTCCATCTCCCTTCAATCTCCCCAATGAGCACGCTCTCCACCGACGCTTCCATTCCCGCGTAGCTAGGGCCCTCTCTACCGCTGCAACCATATCTGCTCCATGCCTGTGCTCTATTTGTCCCTCCTTCCATCGACCCCATGCTCCTATTCTATGTTGGTCGACCTTGTGCCCTTTCTTCCCTCCTGCTCGCACCCCCAACTCTTCCACTTCCAAGCGCCCACCTACATTCCACAACGTCTTCCCAATTTCCCCCTCACACCACCAAACAAACACCAACTACACCGAATGTTTTTAAACATATAAAGCGTGGCTGGACGGGAACAAATAACCAACAAGAATAAATCACGATTTAGCATAGAGAAAATTCCAGCCGTCACCAGAATGGGAGATATCAACACTAGATTGGACAAGCTTGACGAAAATTCAACAAAAATTATGCAGAGCTAAGAGCAGAGATCGAAAAAAAGAATAGTGAATTGGATCGGACTGTTGCAAGAGTTAGGGAAGACATAAAAAACTTAAGAATTGAACAAAGACAAAATCACGATAAACTTATGAATTTTAGCCAGTTTGCGTTCCTCTGATCCCCTTCATTCCAAATACCCACCTCTAGATCCTTTTAATACACCTAATCCAAGCACACCAAAAACACCTGACCCTCAAGCAAACCCTACCTTTCAGGGGTTCCATCTTTTTAACCCTGCCCCCAACAACCCAGTTCCACCAGCACATGGATACCAAATGAGGGTAAAATTGGAATTACCTAAGTTCGATGGTGATGAGAACAATGTATCGCATGGATTAATAAGGTAGAAGAATACTTTGACATCCATAACATACATATCGACAGTGAAAAAATTAAATATGCATCCATACAGTTGGATGGTAATGCATATAATTGGTACGTGTGGTGGAAGGATACAACAAAGGTTTGCGACTTCAGCTGGAATAATTTTAAGAATGATCTTCTTAAAAGGTTCCAAGGTGTAACTAAGAAGGATATTTTTTCTAAGATCACTCGATTACAACATAAAGGCAGTGTAGATGAGTACACCTATGAATGGGAGGCCTTGGAAACCTGAGTCCTAGAACTCACAGATGAACAACGTCTTCAAACTTATATACATGGGATGAAACAATACATACAAGACGAATTAGAGACGCATAACATCACAACTATGGAGAAGGAAAGACATAAAGCAAAGGTCGTAGAGAAAAAGTTTAAGAGATCTTCTCAAACTAGTTTCGATAAAGTCTACCCAAGAAAGAAACCTCCTCAATCAACAAATGTGAGAACCTCAAAATATACGCACCCGCATCTGAGAGATGGAGGAAAACTCAGTTTAGAGGCCCAAAGGATGAAAGAGGGAAAATGCAAGTACTGTGGAGAAAAATGGGAACCCAAACATAGATGCTCCCAAAAGAGCCATCCCCAAAAGTTGTATTCATATGAAGCATAAGAGGAAGTTGTGACTATTCCAGTGATGTTCAAGTGAAGGCGATGAAGGAAATCACCAAGACTATCCCTCAGAGTTAGAGGACACTTCTCCAAAAATTTCACTTGCCTCCATTATAGGGATATTTGAACCTCAAACCCTAAAATTGAAGGGTCATGTAAAAAATAACAATGTCATGGTCCTCATATATCTAGGGATCACCCATAATTTTATCAATGTTAATCTCGCAAAGAGGTTGAACCTATTCGTATATCCTGTACCTAACATGAAAGTGATGGTGGCAGAGGGTAAGAAGATTGAAAATGTGGGAAGATGTCACAAGGTTAAATTACAAATGCAAGAGTATAACCTAGAATCCAACTTCTTTGCAGTGCCTCTTAGAGGAGTAGACGTGGTGTTGGGAATTCAATGGTTGCAAACATTAGGTACTTACTCCACTAACCATCAAGAGCACTTTATCAAGTTCAAGTGGCTCTGAGAAAAGTACAAATTGTACGGTTTCCAACCACCCCAAACACAAATTGTGTCATCACATCAAATGGAAAGACTAAATAGAAAAGGAGCACCCGCATACGTAACCCAATGTCAATAAATGGAGATATTAACATGCAAGACAGAAGATCCTAAACCACCAGAGGTCTAAGAACTGATTCAAAAACACAATAAGGTATTCCGAGAGCTCCTGATGGAAATACCGCTTAACAGAAAGATCGAACACATGATTGAGATAAAACCAGGCCCATTAGAGGAAATTTGGATGAAAAATGGCCCTTTTAACCCTAAAGTACAATTTCTTGTCATCATATATATCCAATCAAAATGATTTAAAATTCAAACAAGGAGCACCTAAAACAATTGGAGGGAAAAAATAAAAAAACTATTTTTTTGGATCGTATTTTCAACTTATCCCCTTGTAGGTTTACTCAAATTTCAAGCTGGGAGATTTGTTGGATGCATAATTAAATTATGCATTCAACGAGTACCCATGTTGCATACTTTTAATAACATCCACACCATGAAAAATCGAAAATACATTAAAAAACGTGTTCTCTCTCACTAGTAACACGTTTTTTTAATGTATTTTCAATTTTTCATGGTGTGAATGTTGTTAAAAGTATGCAACATAGGTACTCATGGATGCATAATTTAATTATGCATCCAATGAGTCCTCCCGCTTGAAATTTGAGTAAACCTACAAGGAGATAAGTTGAAAATATGATCCAAAAAAGTAGTTTTTTTACTCTCTCTCTACTATTAGTTTATTATTTTCCTTAGGAGGCCCTTTTTTACCCAAATTTCCTCTAATGGGAGAAACTTGTCAATATAAAACCTTACATATATCCATATCATCATAAAACAAAGATTGAGAGGTTAACCCAAGATCTGTTAAGATGTCATGTCATTTCAAAAAGTAGAAGCCCTTATGCAGCTCTGGTGGTGTTGGTTCAAAAGAAGGATGGATCCTTCAGGTTGTGCATAGATTATCGAGGGCTGAACAAGATAACCATTAAGAATAAATTTCCTATCCCCTTCATTGATGAGATGTTGGACGAACTTCAGAAAGCTAAGTATTTCTCAAAATTAGATTTGAGATCAGGGTATTATCAAATTAGGGTTAAATTAGAGGATGTAGTGAATACTGCCTTCCAAACTCATGAAGGCCCTTATGAGTTCAAGGTAATGCCTTTCGGATTAACTAACACCCCAACTACATTTCAAGCGCCAATGAATGAATTGTTCCAACCATATTTGAGGAAGTTCCTATTAGTATTTTTTGATGATATACTCATATACAAAAAAACTTTGAGAGAGCACCTCCAACACTTAGATCAAGTACTCACTATTTTGGAAGAACATCAAATCTATGCAAAAATGTCAAAGTGCACCTTTGGAAAAGAAGAAGTGGATTATCTGGGCCACATAATATCACAGGAAGGAGTCAAGGTGGACCCAAGTAAGATCAAGGCAATCATTGAGTGGCCCAAACCCAATAACATCTCTAAGCCAAGAGGATTTCTAGGCTTAACTGAATACTACATAATATTTGTGAAAAATTATGCCCATAAGACTGCTCCTTTGACAAATCTCTTAAGGAAAAATTCATTTCAATGGAATTATGAAGCCAAAAGATGTTTTGAAGCATCCAAAACTAATATGTCATCATCTCCAGTATTAGCGACACCAGATTTCACAAAACCCTTTGTAGTCGAGTGCGATGCTTCAGGATTTGGGATAGGAGCCATATTGATGCAAGAAGGCCATCCAATTGCATTTGAAATCCAGAAGCTCAACAAGAGAGAAAGTTTGAAGTCCACGTATGATAAAGAAATGCTTGCCATTATACATGCTCTAGAAAGATGGTGACAATACCTTATAGGGAGTAAAATCTTGATACAAATGGAACACAATAGTATTCAATATCTTGTAAAACAAAATACATTGTCAACTGAACATAAGAAATGGATAGAAAAAAATGGTACATTTGACATGGAGATATTGCGTAAAAGAGGAAAAGACAATGTAGTCGTTGATGCCCTGTCTTGAAAAGATGAAGAAGTCAAAGCTTATGCGATTTTAGTGGCAGTTCCATACTGGTTGGATGGAATCTGAGGTGAATATGCCAAGGACCCAGAAACGTGCCTTGATTAATGATCCTACTCGAAGTCCAAAATTCGAATGGAGGAATGACATCCTTTGGTATAAAGGAAGGATCTACTTCAGACCAACATCAAGATTTAAAACTAAGGTTTTAATGGAGTCCCATGACTCAGTAGATGGAGGGCATGTAGGTCTATTCAAAACTTACTACAATGCCAAGCAATCATTCTTTTGGAAGGGAATGTATAAAGACATTCAAAATTATGTAGCAGAGTGTGAAATATGTCAACGAAACAAAAGCAAAAATGTCATGACGCTCGGGCTACTCCACCCTCTACACATTTCAAACCAGAAGTGGGATGAAATCTCCATGGATTTCATCGAAGGATTACTATTATCCGAAGGCAAAGATAAAATATTAGTGGTAGTGGATCGACTAACACAATATGCACACTTTATGGGTGTGAAAAAGGATGACTTCGCTAAAAAAATTGCTGAAGTATTTTGTAAAAATATTTACAACTTACATGGGTTTCCCAAAATCATTGTTAGTGACAGAGATGCCAAATTCACAGCAAATTTTTGGAAGGAATTCTGCAACAAATTGGGACCACTCTTAACATGAGTTCAGCTTACCATCCCCAAATAGATGGACAAATGGAAATTGTCAACAAATGTTTAGAATCCTATCTTTGTAGTTTCGTCACTGATAAGTAGAACAAATGGTTACAATGGTTACATCTCGCCGAGTGGTGATATAACTCTACCTACCACACGTAGGCCAAAATGACACCTTTTCAAGCATTGTATGGATATGAACCACCCAAATGGAAGAAAGTCACCCAAGATGATGCAAAAGTACCCTTAGTAAAAAGTCAATTTGAAGAAAAATAGAGTAATCCAAGTACTCAAGGATAACTTAACCATGGCACAAAACCGTATGAAGCAGCACGCAAATAATCATATAACAGAAAGAGGGTTTGAAGTAGCAGATTGGGTATTTATAAGACTTCAACCATACAAACAATTGTTACTTAAGCAACAATGAAAGAATAAATTAGCCCCCAAGTTTTATGGACCATATCAAATTATCCGAAAGATTATCCTCGAGGAAGTTACCGTGACATTGCCACCCTCCCAACTTCTGGTAATAGTACGACCTCATCGGAATATAACCGGAATCTGGGCCTCATCGGTGCTATCCGACATCTGGTCCCGGTACCCCGATCATGATATCATGATCATTATACCCTAGGCATATCAAAGGCTAGCCAAAACATCCTCCACTTGCACCCTCAAGGCACTAGCCCCATGCATTAGAAGTCCTTCTACATAAACCTCCCTCTCGGTGAGTGTGCCTCTAACCGTGGACTTCTGGAAGAAGTCAAGAGCTGCTGGCATAGATTTAATTGTTGAGGTTGTCCCCAAACCCATAATATATTTATAGTAGCCATTCTCATTCGTGGTTATGGGCTCCCACGAAATCACATAATGATTAGCCTCATCAGGTTTATTTGAGTCGCTTACCTGGAACAACTTGCACTTACCACAATGAATAATGATTAGTATCTATTTATCAAGATAATAAGATATCATGAAATCAACCTTGAATCATGTGCTAACAAGAATGTCTTGTCACCAGTTCATCCTGTATTTCATTACATCATAAGCCCTTATCATGATAAGACATGCCACGTTAAACACCTAATACATTCAGAGGATTCGTGCTGTCATTATAAAATAACTGGTCATGATACTCTCATAAATTCACTAAGCATCTTATTAATATGTCGTGACAAGCTGCCATAATTCAACATTAGTAATATCAACATGGAGTAACAACTTACATAATTCATCATCATGTCAAATATGCATTCTACGGGGAGCAATAAGGATTAGCATGAAATGATAACATGTCATATACCAAATGTCTGATATAATCTCTTATTCCTTACTAATACATGACAGAGCTGTAAAATACCATAATAAACCACAACATGATTTCATACCATTTATGTGCCAAATGTCATTTATCTCTAGATGCCTTGATAAAGCTATTAAAATGCTAAATTAATATCATCACAAAATAATATCATTTTATGTTCCACATGTCATCTATCTTATAAAACACCATAACGTCATGAATAACATCAAGAAGTATCACATGCACAACCCATGGCTATAAATCTCATGGCTACAAATAACATCATCAAATTTCACATTAGGCATGACCATGAATCACATGTTTATAAGGCATCATTCTAAGAAACATGTAATAACACCATATCATGTACCACGTAACTTACATTTCAAGATGCCATAAATAAAACTATAAATTACCAATTGAGTATCAACAATCAACGTATCATGTACCTCATGTCCTATACATCTATAAACCATAATAAACTAAGTATCAACATGAAATATGCATCATGGAAACTGAGTAGCAGCATGAAAAACTGAGTATCATCATGAAATATGCAACGTATGTCCTCTAACTTCAGAAACCATAAGAAACTACAAAATACTAACTCAGTATCAACATGAAATATGTATTCTAACTCTAGAACTGTAAAATACTGACTTAATATCAACATGAATTAATAGAACCAATCCATGTGTCACAAGCTCAAGTCTACTAAAAAAAGGCAAGGAAACTCACGACGCATAGTGTCTGCATCCTACCAAGTGGTTGAATTTGGACTATACTGATCCCATTGGACTTTAACTTGGTCAAGGATGTGATTGCTCAGCTGTCGACTTTTGTGGTCCAGTATACGATATGGTTCAACCTGGACGACCCCATCCTTGGAAAGCCGCAATCCATCCAAGTTGAAAATGTGAGAGGGGTCATGAATGTAATGTCTAAGCACAGAAACATGAAATACATTATGCATTCTCTACAAGTGGGGTGGAAGCTCAAGTATGTAAGCAACAAGACCGATTCGTTCTAGGATCTTAAATGGTCATACAAATATTGGGGTGAGTTTAGCCCCTTTTCCAAATTTGAAGGGGCTCTTCATGGGTCTCACTCGAACAAACAACATGCTCCCCTCCTCGTAGCTTCTATCAACACGTTTAGAATCAATGTAAATTTTCTGATTATCATGGGCTTCCTTAAGCCTTTGTTTAATGGTGACCATATGCTCCTCCATCTCTTGAAGCAGGTCAGGCCCTAGCATGACCCAATCCTCTAGACTATCCCAGCTAAGAGTGTTTCCACAAGGCCTACCATGCAAAACTTCATACAGGGAAGCACCAAGGGAGCTGTGGTAACTATTATTGTGAGCAAACTCCACCAGTGGGAGATACCTCTCCCATTGACTCTGTTGGTCCATGACATATGATTCTCAACATATCTTCCATTACTTGGTTAACTCTCTCTGTCTGACCATCAGTTTCTGGATGATATGCAATGCTAAAATTCAATTGAGTACCCAACGACTCTTGGAGGCTTTTCCAAAACCTAGAGGTAAATAGAGAATCTCTATCAGAGATAATTTTATGAGGGATTCCATGTAGACGAACTATTTCTCGAAGAAAAACCTGAGCGATAGCAGGTGCATCAAAGGTACTTTTTACTGGAATAAAATGAGTACTCTTAGTCAGTTTTTCCACCACAACCATAATGCAATCGTTCCTTTGTGGGGTGGCCGGTAGACCAATCACAAATTTCATAGATATCACTTCCCACTTAGTTTCTGGTATCTAATGAGGTTGAAGAAGTCCTACTAGGTGAAGGTGTTCAACCTTAAATTGTTGAAATTCTAAACAATGTGCCACATAATGTGCTATATCCGCTTATTCATTCCTCGCCAAAAGAATTCCCTTTTTAGACCTTCATACATCCTTTTAACTCTTGGGTGAGTTGAGTATGGTGCTCGATGTGCTTCATCCATTAATAGTGTTGGCAGGTGGTTTGGTAAGGAAGAATCGCAGCATCGCCGATGCTGCGACACGTTAGAAGAGGTCGCGGAAGGAAGAAGGCTCTATTATTTTATGTATTTTTTGAGTCGTTTGTACCACATAATGTGGGTTTTTGGGTCATTGGACCATATGAGATGTAATTTCGAGCTAAGTATACTGCAATAGGTGGGTTTTGGGTCATTTGGACTGTGTCAGTTAGATTTTGGGTCATTTTCCAGGAGTCAGTTACAAAGTTGTTAGTAAGTGGACAAGCATTGTAAAGGTGGAAGCCAATATATAGACATAAAGTTGTAGGTCGTAGAAAGGGAGAGAAAAGGGGAAGACAGGAGAGATTAGAGAGAGATTTTTGGTATGCGTTTTGTGCATATGTTTTGAGATCCAGAGATATTGCTGAAGTCTGTGATCTGCAGAGGCATTGTATTGGGTTTTTGCAGAAATAATATGATGTGATGAAATTGTTTCTGTGCAATCCTGGTGTGTCTTCTGTCTTTTGATGGTAATGCAATGTTTCTTTGATGCAATAGTCGCTTTACTGTTATAATCTGCCGCAACAATGAATGTTTCCATTAAATGATTCTATGAGTACAATGTTATGTGGAATTCTGCCCTACGGATAAGTCAAAATTCCCTTAGGCTAAAGTAGACTTTAACTAACTCTAGACTAAGAACAGACAAAACAAATGCAACCTTGAACCCCTAGATCTAACAAACATCTCAGAATTAAAATGCTGAAGAGAATAGAAGGAATTTAACTGACCTTGTGTCCAAACGCTTGTCTTTGATATTTGCTCCAAGCTCCAAGTCCTCACAAGTAAACCTGTTAACAATGGAACCAAAACACAAGCATGTACTATCCTCTAGCAATCTGAAACATGAGTTAGGATCTAAATCTATGAAAGATACAAATCATATCATTAAAACAAGATTAACACAAATGATTTGGGAAAACAAGACAAGTTATTCCATTACAACTTGAAGATTACTTACAAAGGGTGCTTGATGTCCAAGCCAATCCTCCAACTCCAAGTGTCTTCTCCTCTAGCTATCTCCACAATGCTGTAAGATCATAAGTTTGGTGCTCTCAAGAGTCCTCCCTCTTCCCAATGGCATGCCTCTCTTTTATAGTGAATGGTGAGGTTAACCAACAAGAGAGATGAGTGGATCTAAGGAGGGATAAGTGGATCAGGGTTTCTAATCGAAGGAGGTGAGTTGGGATCGAATCAAGGAACCCAATCTTCCATCATCTTCAAAAATCCAAGATCCCACAAGCCAAGGGCAAAAAACTATTAAAAGGGTGCCGCGCTTTGCAACTGCTACAGGGCGCGGCACTGTGCCGCGTTTTGTCAAGCTGGCAAGGCGCGGTAGTGTGTAAAAATAAAGTCCAAGGTGGGTCAAAACTTGCCAGGGTGGGTTTACCTTCAAGGTTGACTCATCATCTGTCTCTTCTAGATGATTCAAAACAGTAGGGAAAGTGTCGTCAACTTGTTTTGTGATGGGGATGCTACACTGTGAAACATTGAGGTATAACAGATGCCCCCTAAAGTGTGAGGTCAGAAGGAACTGATGGCCGAAAGACTTTACGAAATATAATGTGCAGAGATAGCATCGAGGAGAGCGACACGGAGCTGAAATGGAAACAAAGTGTTAGATACACCACCGAGGCGGGCATTCCCATGCTCGGAAACAAATGACTCAAAGCATGGCTGCCGACCAATACATTGCAGATCCATGAGTACTGAGATAATGTAAACTGTGGACAGATCATGGCTACTATGAACAATCGTAGATCCATGAGACAGTAATGACACAGCCACGACCAATACAATAAGTGGATCTGTGTGACAATACAAGAGACATCTCCATCGCAGCCTGGACGCAGTCAAGATACAGTGATGCACCCAGGGTCTTCTACCCGATCGCATAAAGATACGAATCTAACCATGTGATTACAAGATGTTGAAGTCGAACATGGAAGAAACCATTTGATTACCGGTCAATGATGTGGACCGTTAACAAATGCGAGGGAGATCACCAATAATGACAATGATTCCCAAGGTATCAATAGTACATCTCAACGAAATGCGAATGAATGAGTTGATGTCGAGCATCCGAGAGATTGCTTGATCAGAGGTCAATGAGCTAAACCTACTGTCAAACACGAGGAAACCTGCCATTGAAGCATGCAGGTACCAAGGTACTAATGGTTGATTTCTAAGTCTAATTCCTGGATAGTGATTTGGTGTCGACAGGAATAGACTCGTCGAAGGTGGGCCATGATGATTCCCACATCATCGACACGAAATCGGCACATATGATAGGACGATGAAGTAATGGAACGTGTACTGACACAGCGGAGGTCTGACACAATGAATGACTCGATACAATTCAACCCTTTGAACATATAACGGCATGTAACAAGACTTGGCAGCATGGATTATTAATGAATAGAGGATAGACACCGGATGAGTGGACTCGTGGCCAGGGAGACGACCCATGATGATGACTATGACTCAATGAAAGACGGATACCCAAATATAGACAAGAGATGGACACATGCCATGTTCAAAGGTAATGACTGACAAGCTGCCATAGATAAACTTGACTTGTTCCCCCATATTTCCCCGACATGATGGACGAGTACCTCTTTCTTGTTTTACGAGCTTGAAAAGGATAACAGATGCTCGGTGTAGCTCATCTCGCGGATGAGTCCAATCTCACATGTTTTACGAACCTGAGAAAGGAGGGGTTCGTCCCAAAGTGGGTCCTTCGATGTTAATGTTTTAACGAGTCCAAGGAAGGAAAACTCGGTAGTTTTTCATATTTAGAGAGCCTGAAAAACTTAAAGGAAGCTCCATAATGTACTTTTTCGTAAAATTTAGTCTCTCGATCTCGGGCCGAAAAAGGGGTAACCTATCACCGAATAGACGACCTTTCAAATACTTTTACAAGTGTGAAAGAGTCAAGATCACTTGGCAATCTTTTCAATTTTAAGGAGTCTGAAAAGAGCTTAACTATGGACTCCTATGGTCTTTTTCGTAAAAATTAATTATTCTGGCCCGAAAAAAGAATAAAATACAACCAGGATAATACTTTCCTCATTGTTTTAACGAGCATGAGTAAAGCTGACCGTACTCGACACCGTTTTACTTGCGTTTGACAAGCACGACACAGGTGTGAAAGCGCTTGGAATCTTTTTCAAGTTTTAAATCCAGAGCACGAAAAAGATAAAGTGGGCTCAATATGAAGGTCAAACTACGAACAAATACCAGTATGAATGCATCCCATTTTTACCGCAGATCCTGTCAATAAATGCTCAAAAATCGGGCATTAGTAATATGAATAAGGGTTTATTAATTTGAAATAGTAATCAATTAATTAAAAAATGTGAGAAAATGCTATATAAAGCATGGTAAAAGTAGAAATTACTATTCATTTGTGATTTTTACCCAAAGGAGACATTTTTACCCATTTTGGAGCAAAATTTCAAGGATCGATACCGAGAGTTCTGGGACACCATTTCGACCGCCGTCTGCGCTAGGTAAGAGTGCTTGAACCCCTCTTTCATTTCATGCAAGAAATTTTTACTTTCACCAGGGGAAAATTAATTTTTTGGGAAGCCCTTTTGGGCAAAAATCGCCTGCCGTACTGCCGCGGGGGTCCCCTATCGAGGAACGCGGCACTGTTGAACAGTGCCGCGCTGTAACCTCAAAATGAGGCGCGGCACTGTAGACTGCCGCGCGGCAGGGTGCCCTCCAGGCGCGGCACGTGCGAAAATTAAGTTTGAAAAATCAATTTTTCCTCAAATTTTTTCTGGAAGTAAGTTGTTAAATAGTTACTAATTACTTTGTTTGCCCTTTTGCAGGGATTTGCAACTTATTCGGAGCAAAATGGTGAGTTGGAAAGAGAGGGAACACGAAACGGACGATTTTAGGGCCGAAAATGACTTACCAACCGTGACCGCATTGCGAGAATGTGGTTTGCTAAAGTTTTTTAAGACTAAAGGGATCCGCCAACAACCTAAGCTCCTTACTCACCTTGTTCAATTGTGGGACCCCGATATCGAAGCTTTCCGAGTGGGAGAGCACGTGCTTGAAATCCAACTTGAAGACATCTACTTTCTCACGGGCCTCTCGAAAAGAGGGGCCCGGCCGAATCTTACCGGGTACAGTGCTTCAGACTCAAGCACGGATGATTTGATTGCTCGATATTGTCAGGCGGGTTCGAGTAAGAAAAGTGGGAAAGTGGCCATAAAAGAGGTCACAAATCTTCCTTTCAAAACCTTGCTATTCACTATTACACGTGCAGCAGGAAGCGTGAGCCCACATCAGGCAACCCGCACACAGGTAAATCTCGCAGCAGAGTGCATGGGAGGGACAGTCTTCAACTGGTGTGAGGCAGTGCTGTCCCACTTGAAGGAACAGGTGCACAAATGTAGAACCGGGAAAAATACCCAGTTTGGCTATGGGAGTATCTTGGTCACTTTCTTCCTGGCAAGGGTGCCATTACTGCGTCCACAGATATCTATGCATCCTCGCCCACCTACTGAGCCATGGATGGCTCGATGGAGCGACTATGCCGGGCGCCTTGGAGGACCTCAGCGGCTAGCTTTTGGAGAGGACTTTTTCTCTTGGCTAGAGGAGCAGATAGTCATGATCGACGACTATCCCTATTCAGGGGTAGATTTCCGTGAGGATATTGACTTGGCTTTGCCAGAAGATGATGACTGGGACAACTCTGGTATGGCCTTCATGGATATGTATTTTTTGCTTTTAAATATTTAATTTTTAATGCTTTTTTAGAATGTGTAAAAGAATTCTAATGTATATTCGCATGCATGTTGCAGATCGTGGACCACAGAGGCCAGCTGGATATTCTCCACTACGTCGTGGCGGTGTAGACCGTCAAGCTGATCCTGTCGAAGAAGAAGATGAGGACGAGGCAGGAGGTGTCCGGGACATTGAGAGGAATCTGCAGGGATTGACTCATGGTATCCCTGCCATGCGGATGGATGATGTCCCTTACCCCCTCCAGCGTCATACTGTAGGTGTACCTGGTCGTATCAGTCGACTCCTTCGCAAGGTGGTTCGAGCTGTGATGTGTTACCACCAGCGGCGGGAGGAGTCCGATGAGGGACGTGATAGGTCTCCTAGGTCTCCATAGATGGTCTTTAGATCTTTTTGCGGCATGTACACGATATGTAGGCTTTGAGGGCCAATTATTTGTATATGGGATTTAATCCCCAATTTTGTCTTTGACACAAAATTTATGTATTTTGGAAAAAACACTTTTATATACAGTGATATGAACCTATTTATGATCTAAATATTTACAATGACTTGTGCATTTTCATTTTTTATGATGTGTTTATGTATGGGCAAGATGCCAGTCCAAGATGTAATTAGCCAATGAATCGGCAATACAATTGAATTCTCTCGGTATGTGTTGATATGTGATAAAATCAAATGATCGTTCCAAGAGACGTACTCTTCGAAATAAACGAAGTAATGTAGGATCGCGAACTGTGTAAACACTGTTTAGATGAGAAACCACGAGTTGGGAGTCTAAAAAGACCGATAAGGAGTCAATCCCGAGTGAGGCAACCTCTGTTAAGAGACCAATGACTGCGTGGTACTCTGCGATATTATTGGTTGCGGGACCTAAACAAATAGCTCCTGAAGAAATCAACTCGCCAGTGGGGGAATAGATCACCCATGCTGCGGAAGCGAGATTCCGGGTATGTCGGCTTGCACCGTCAGCGAATCCAAAGTAGGTAGACATCTGCGCATAAAGGCACGAGTCAAAGTAAGAGTAGATACATAAGATCCACGCGCACACTAAAAATAAAGCAAAAAGCAAACTAAGTACATTATGTACAAGAAGTAACCCGCGCGGGGTAACCTCACGCGTAGAAACGCTTGAGGTATAGCCCGTTGCGGGGCCGTGCCAATGGCGTACCATCACAGTCGACTAGTTCATAGGCTCCTTTCTCTAAGACACGTTTTATGATGAAGGGGCCGTACCACATAGATTCAAGCTTACCTTTTCCAAGTTTATCATGCATTTGATCATATGTAAGTACGAGATCACCCTCATTGAAGATCCGAGGTTGAACGGATTTGTCGTATTGAGCTTTGACGCATTTTTTGTGAGCTTCATTAGCCAAAGCGGCGTCGCGGCGGGTTTCATCTAGCTTGGCCAGGTATAGAAACCGTTCTTCTTCGGAAGTAGTGTGTGGAAGTAGCTCTATGGCTATCTTGAGTGATGGAATTTCACATTCAATCGGGAGAATGGCTTCCAGGCCGTACACCAATTGAAATGGTGTAAACCCAGTAGCACTTTTCACTGAGGTTCGGTATGCCCACAGTGCTGAGAACAGAGCTGAGTGCCAATTGGATTTTTGGGTACCCACAATGCGCTGAATCATTCGTTTCAGGACCTTATTGATGGCTTCAACTTGGCCATTAGCTTGTGGGTAATACGGGGTTGAGTTTTCGTGGCGAAAACCCAGTTTGGCACTTAGTTCTTCGATCATATGATTCCTAAAATGGGAACCATGGTCGGTCACAATAGACTGTGGGACACCGAATCTAGCTATGATATGATTGAATATGAACTGCGCTGCTGTTTTGCCGTCTTCAGCATACGTAGGCATCGCTTCAGCCCTATTGTTTTGTCGAAGTAAATGCATAGGTCTATTGTTGAATGTTGCAATAAGATTAAGTAGTTGATGTCGCATCCATCCTCCTTCATTCGACTAAAACATGGTTCCGTCCACTCTCCCTTGATCGCCTCGGGTGAGACCTCATTTGCTCTGCAGGTGTTGCTGGGCAGGGTAAAACCTGTCTGGGCCGGTGCTCAGGGAGATCGCGGTGGGTTGGTGTCGACAGCGATGGGAACCCCTGTCGACTGGGTTTGAGTCAACAAATGGCTCTGTTTCCGGGACCGTGTGTGAAGTGAAAGGATGATATGTTTAGGCACCCGACAAAACCGAAGATCCAAGAATAGTTTGACCAGAAGTTGCAGGAATTTGCTGAAAAAGAAAGTCAGAACACTCAACTGATGGTAGACCAATGGGTGGATAGATATATTCACGACGGACCACACAAGTGGTTTTTCTGTGAATTCCTAGTCATATTGTATGAGTGGTTAGCGAAGTTGACCTTCCAGAAGAGGAACTTCCAAGGTGGTGAACCGACGACCTGGACCCCCAAGTTGATTAAGGAACTGCAGGAAGTTGATAATAAAGCGTCGCGGGATGTCTAAGTATGGTTTGATAGCATCCTAGAGGGCTATATCACAGAATTCACGGTTGATACTCAAAAATCCTATAGCGAAGCCAAAAGATATTTTTTTCCGCGAACCCCGGCGCAGGTTTCTGCTGTCGCTTCAACTGTCCATTAAGATGCTTATTTGCAAAAAGGGTATATTAAAGATGCATCTTAATCATTAGACATCCTGGTGGGCAGAGGCCGTGGGTACCGCGACAGTTGGAGGGCAGTACATGGAATGATAAGGGGTAGATGGGTGCAGGTCATGACGAGACTGTGAGTGAAGCAGAGGAAAAAAGTGGTCTTACGAGAAGAGGAGCGAGGTTCCGACAGGAAAAGAGGCAGAGGATAGGAGAAGGTCCTGCTGCGGTCGAACTGCAAGGCCGTGAAGGAATACCACACGGAACAAAGTGGCCCCACAGTCCTGACAAGGAAAAACAGGCTATGCCCAGGATAGAGGCAGGACCAAACCCCAGCACCAACGTACCCACACCTCCGCTCACTATCTCTCAGATAGCAAGAAATACCACTTCGACACTGCGAGTTCGTCAATACCACAAAAGTTAATCGGTATTAGTACAGTGAAAGGAGGAAGGAATCCCAAAATAGAGGGCGAGGATACTAAGTTACCACTATTCCAAGGAAATGGAATAGATAACCCTGAATAGTACTGGTTTCTATGTGAGGCTGTATGGACCGTCAAACAAATCACTGATGATGATGCTAAAAAGGGACAATTGGTGACGAATCTTCGAGGTCGTGCCTTGGATTGGTTTATGAAATTTACGCAAGTTCCCGTCGGCACTCTGGCAAAAACCCTGGATGAAATTCGTACAGGCCTGATCATAGAGTTCCGGAAGCCCAAATCTGAAGCACAATACATCACAGAGCTCAAAGAAATTAAGCAATGTCCCAATGAGATTGTGTGGGATTTTGATCAACGATTTGAAATGCTGATGGCAAGGGTCAGTTTCGATATGAGTATCATCCAACATAAGGAATTGTTTATCGCGGCCTTGCTTTCGCATATTTGGCTACCACTGATGCAACAGAACATTACCACACCGAGTGAAGCTTTGGAGATTACGATGCGGCTAGAGGCATCTCCTATTGGGGACAATGCAACTGGGATGTCGCAAATCCAGACACAATTGGCTAACCTAACCATCCAGTTACTGGATTTGAAGAAAGGCAAGGAGCAACATGAAGAAGCCTGGTGTACACGATGTCGGGGAGAAGGACATACTAAGGATAATTGCCTGGACTTCCGCAACTATCTAGTTTCGGGAGCACCGAATCCGTTGAATGGTAGTAGCATGCCGTGGTGTCGCGTCTGCCATGTATATGGGCATAGCCATGACAATTGCCCATACATGCAGAAAATGGTCACAACCCCGAGAAATATTTATTGTACATTTTGCAAATCGGTGGGTCACGATGACAAGGATTTCTGTGCATATGGGTTGCTACAAGAGAGAATATATGATGCGTTCTATGTAAAGGACGACCAACGTGCCATGCAACAGTTGCAATCGCAGCCATAGGTATCCCAGCCGCTAACTCAACCACAGATGCAGTTTGTACAACAGCAGCAGCAACCGCTGCAGTTCATGCCGCAATATGCTCCGATGTAGATGGTTTCACAGCAGCCACAGTATGTACAGAAAACGCAGTATGCACAACAAGGGAAAGGAATGCAACCGGCACCAATGCAGGAACAATTCAACCAACCACAGTACCAGCAGCAGGGAGGATTCCAGGGAGGATACCGGGGAGGACGTTGTGGAGTATTTAGTCGTGGAGGAGGACGAGGTGGTCGTAGACCTGTTCAATGCTATCACTGTGCGGTATGGGGACACTACTAGTGAGACTGTCCACTGCTGCAGAACTAGTGTACGTTCGGTTTTGTTAATGATCACACGGTTGAGAATTGTCCGCAATTGATTGCACTATGGCAAGAAGGGAATACTCCCCAGTTGAAGAACCAGCCCCAGGCACAGTAGCCTGCCCAGAACCAAGTGCAACAACCAGTGCAAAACCAGAATATGTGTCCAAATCAGAATCAGAATGTGAACCCACCCGAGAATCCGTCGCTGAACCAGACCCAGGGTGCGAATATCGCGACAATTTTTGTAGAGCCAAGACCGCAAGATGCTTCCGTTGCTATGGTCACTTGCAGAGGAAAGACAACTGGAGAGGACAACTCACTGATACGGTTAGTTGGAAAAAAAAGAAGGTATCATTTGACATTGATGCAGGGCGGGAGGCATTTCTTCAAGCATGTCCTGCACTAGAAAACGACCGAGGTAAAGCTGTTGTGTACAACATGCCCTCTACTTTTGATACTACTTCAGAGGCTATCCTGTCACGGTATTCCAACACACTTCAAGCATTTTTGGAACATTGTTTATCCTTGGCAAGAGATCTCGACGCTCTTGATACGATTGAAGCTCTGTTGCGACGACTGGCCCAGGATCGACAAGAGTTCGCGGTTAATTCCTTACAACGACGGAAGACGGGTAAGGAGTTGTGGATGAATATTCAAATTGGTGACTACGATGTTGATTCAGTTATTCTGGATCTTGGTTCGGATGTCAACATCTTGACAAAGCAGGCTTGGAAGAAGATGGGGAGTCCCCCATTGAGCTGGTCTCCTGTACAACTCTGGTTAGCTAATCACGCTAAGGTGACACCGATTGGGAGAGTTCCACGAATGGTGGTGGACATTGAGGGAATGAAAACATATGCTGACTTTGATGTAATAGAAGTAGTTGAAGGAGGAATCTCTTATCCCGCATTACTGGGGATTGGATGGGCTAATGATAGTGGAGATGTAATCAACTTCAAGCGATGGATGATGAATTTTGAAAATCGCAATCTCAGAGTTATCGCCCCGTTGGATCCAGCTGAAGGACGCCGCTACATAGAGCCAGTGAAGGATGACGATCCCAGTGGATGGGACCATGCATTCAATATCTCTAAATATTATATCCATCTGAATGCCAACGGTGAGGTGGGATGGCGCAGTGATAGCTCTGCGTCTTCCGACTCTGATGATGCGCTAGAATATTGGCAGAACTACTTGCACAAGGTGTCGCTCCATCAGTGTGGGTTGATCACGCAGTCATTATGTCGTGTCACAAATGAAATGGTCACACTACCAATATATGAAGGAATTCCTAGCTTATCTGAATTTCTGACAGAGTTCGAGGAAAGAGTTTCCAAACCACAACGATTGCTGGCATTGAACGGAGCACTGAACGCTGCTCCAGCACGCTGGTGGGCGATACACAAGGCATCAATTGATGGATGGTCGAAATGCAGAATATTGATGATGGTATGCTTCGGTGATACTGAGGTTTACCACACTAGAAAGTATGATGGTCGGAACGATCCTGGTGGTCACTTGATAAAGTGTCAACGGTTATGGGTATCGCGACCAAGAGATGAGTGGGTCCATTATTTTATCGATACTTTGGATGAGATGCCACGATCATGGTATACTGCAGTTGAGTTGTGAGGAGAAATTTCTAATTGGATGGAGCTCACAGTGTGTTTTACCCATACATTCAGTTTTGCAGATGCTGATCCAGAGGTCAATAATGCATTACAATTCATCCATGATGTAATTCTGCAGGTTGTCCCGGTGGCGTATCCCGTGGATATGCACACACACTGCCAGATGCAGTGTCTCATGGAATACTTCAATATCAGTGGAGGACCAGAAGATGGTGATGATCCGCGAAATGTGAATATCCTAGAATCAGAGGGAAGTCGAGCTGTGGTACCACCTGATCCGCCAAGCGATCCGATCAGTCAGCCGCTGAAGATCCGCAAGATTAACATTGGGGCAGAGGACAATATGAAGTTCACAAATGTTGGGGATTATTGGGATGATGAGCTGATAAGAAAGGTCACTGATTTGCTCCATGAGTTTTAGGACTTATTTCCCACAGTTTTCTAACATGAAGGGGATTCTGGGCGACTTAGGGGAGATGAAGATTCCATTAAAACCAGATGCTAAGCTAATCCCGGCAGCGACCCTATCTATTGAATCCACGACATAAGGAGAGGGTCAAGGTAGAATTGGATCGCATGTTGGACGCCAGAAACATTGAACCTATTGAAGAGTCAGAATGGATTAGTCTTATGGTGGTACAGGATAAGAAGACTGGCGAAGTGCACATTTGCGTCGACCTCAGGAAACTAAATGATGCATGTTTGCATGATCCGTTCCCAACCCCGTTTACTGACGAAGTGCTTGAAAGTGTGGGTGGCCAGGAGATGTACTCTTTCATAGACGGGTTCTCTGGCTACCATCAGATCCGCATTGCAAAAGAACATCGCCATAAGACAACTTTCGTTACTGAATGGGGCTGCTTTCAGTACACCATTCGGCTTGAAGAATGCACCTGCGATATTTTTGCGGGTTGTCGTTACTGCATTCAAAGATTTCATTCAGAAGTTTTTGTAGGTATACATGGAGGATTGGATGGTATATGGTTTGGTCCGCGATCATTTGACGAATCTGCGGTTGATGTTGGAGCGATGTCGGCAGCACTAGATATCTTTGAACCTAAAGAAATGTATCTTTTGTGCACCGTTTGGCATACTATTGGGTCATATTGTGTGTAAGCAAGGATTTTTGGTTGACCCAACAAAGATTGCACTCATTCTGAGTTTGACACCGCCAACTACTAATAAGCAGTTACGGGCGACGCTGGGACACACAGGGTATAATCGCAAGTTAATCAGGGGTTATGCTGCTATTACTGCCCCTATGGAGAAGTTGTTGAAGAAGGATGCGGTATTCCAGTGGAGCCCTGAATGTCAGGATAGATTTGAGACACTAAAGACGAAGATGGCTTCGGCGTCTATATTAGTATTTCCTGACTGGAGTAAGGAATTCCATGTTCACGTTGATGCCTCATTGATCGCGCTGGGAGTGGTATTGGCCCATCCCGGAGAGGGGGCTCTTGATCACCCCATTTCTTTTTCCAGCCGGAAGTTGTCATCTGCCGAAAGAAACTGCACTACTACGGAGAAGGAAGGTCTAGCAATGGTTTATGCGTTGCAGAAGTTTCGCCATTACTTATTGGGAGGCCATTTCAAGATGTTCACAGATCATTCTGCATTAAAATACCTGGTCAATAAGCCTATGTTGGGGGGGAAGATATGTCTATGGCTACTTCTGTTTCAGGAGTTCGATTTTGATTTAATTGTGAAGCCAGGGCGGTTAAATGCTTGCCCGGATCATCTCTCTCGGATTAAAACAAGAGAGGAGCCAGCTAGCATTGAAGATGGGTTGCCTGATATGCAATTGTTTAAAGTTGGAGTCACTGATGGATATTTTGAAGAAATCATTCCGTTTCTGGCTACAGGTACCGCCCCATAGGATTTCTAGTCAGAAGAAGCATTTGGTAGTCAAGGCTGTAGACTTCTAGCTAATCACGGGAGCGCTATACAAGATGGGTGCCGATGAGATATTGCGATGGTGTGTCTTGCCACATGAGCAAGAGCAGATCCTTTGCGAAGCACATGTGGGACTGGCTGGAGGGCACTATGGTGGCCATGCGACGACAAGGAAGGTGCTTCGAGTGGGGCTCTGGTGGCCTACGCTGCACAGTGATGCGACAGATTATGCACGGTCTTGCGACGTTTTTCAGAGAACCGGGAATCCATCCAAACGGGATGAGATGCCGTTGATGCCTCAGTTGACATTGCAACCATTCGACAAATGGGAAGTAGACTTTGTGGGACCTATCCATCCACCGGGTAAGCGCACTGGTGCTAGGTATATCATCACAGCGACAGATTACTTGACATGATGGGAAGAGGCTGCACCAGTCATTGATTGTTCCGCGGCCACAACCGCGTGATTTCTCTTTGACCACATTGTCACTCACTTTGGCTGCCCCAAGATATTGTTGAGAGTTCAAGGCAGCCACCTTCTCAATCACACCATTAGTGCATTGACTGAGGAGTTGCAGGTACAACATAAGAAGAGTACACCCTATCATTTGCAGGAAAATGGCACGATGGAGGCTTTCAATAAGGTATTGGAGCATGCACTGACAAAGTTTTGCAATGTGAACCGCGATGACTGGGATCTAAAAATCTCAGCAGTATTGTGGGCATATCACACCACATGTAAAAGGCTGAAAGGGCAGATACCATTCAAGCTACTGTATGGGAAAGAAGCGGTTATGCCTATGGAGTATATCATTCCGAGTCTGCGCATAGCGGCAACAACCGGTATGGATACTGCAGTCGCATTAGAGGAACATATCGCGCAGTTAATCCAGCTGGAGGAAGCTCGCTTTATCGTCGGTTTCCATCAGGGTGTGGAGAAGGATCGCCAGAAGGCTTGGCATGATCACCACATCAAGAACAAACAGTTTCAACAGGGTGATTGTTAAATTTTCAGAATTTACTTCAATCTGATCTAGGATCTTAACTGAGAGAACAACATGTACAACAAATCTACAACATATCAATCATGGACACAATAATGCAAGCACACAAGAGACACAGAGTTTACTTGGGGAAAACCATAAAGGTTAAAAACCCCAATAACTTCCTTAGAGATAGATAGAGCAATGATACAACCAAAATACAAGAGATAGTCTTCTCCTAGTAGCAGAGCCTCCTCTTCCACAAGTGCGCCACTCTCCAAAGTGTGAGTGAGAGAATAGAATGTGTGAAATGAGAGAGACACACTCTCTATTTATACACTAACTTGACTTGACCTTTACTCAACTAGGTCGGCCTCATCTTAACCACTTAACATAATGCTGACTGGGCCGACCCCCACTAGGGTGGTCTAATAACCCTTTGACCCAAATGGATGACCCCCAATAGGGTGTTCTAATAAACCTTTGACCCACATGACTTATACAGGGCCGACCCCAACAAGGTGGTCTAATAACCCATCAAGTATAAGTTACGACACTTACAATATACATGACGACACTTCCGTATAGAGGAATAATAACATCTCTATAGGAATACAACCACTTCAGTATAGAGGAATAATAACATCTCTATAGGAATACAATATACATATATGTGAAATACATTCCGAAGTTACATATACATCAACACTCCCTCTTAACTAGGAAGGTATTTCTCGACACAGGTCTTCTAGCACAAGTCATCTTCTCTGGATCATCGTCACTAGATAATCATCATCGAGTCATCATCATCGTCACTGCTGCTGCTATCTCAATCAATCTCTGAATCTACTCGTCATAGGAAGTTCTACAGAGCCAGTCCCTTTTCATACTGGATGTAGGCCCACCACCTGCAGGTCTTCATCATTTGTGCGAACGTTCTGATAGAGGTGGCCTCTTAGGACTAATTTTATGTGTGGATGCAATACCGAAAAGAGTATCCCAGGAACATTTATGTGCCTAAGCACGACCGGCAAGATCTCCCAGGACTGATTACATGCATCTCCTCCACAATACCTTTAAAGAGCATCCCAGGAACATGTATGTGCCATAGCACGACCGACAAGATCTCTAAAGAGCATCCTAGGACTTATTACGAGCACATAGCTCAACCTCTCAGATCTCCAGGACTGATTACATGTGGTTAGACAAAACCTTTAAAGAGCATCCCAGGAACATTTATGTGCTGCAGCATGACCGACAAGATCTCTAAAGAGCATCCCAGGACTAATTACGAGCACACAGCTCAACCTCTCAGATCTCCAGGACTGATTACATGTCTCCGTAGTAATACCTCATCCCAGGACTGATTACGAGCACACAGCTCAACCTATCGGATATCTGAGGATTGATTACATACTACATAACAATACCAGAAAAGGTATCCCAGGAACATTTATGTGCCGCAACACTACCGGCAAGATCTCCTAGGACTGATTACATGCTATTTGCACAACCTGCCACATATCATCTCTGACCTCCAAGTATCAACCTGATACTCATGATCCAACGGATCATCATTGCACAAAGCATCATCCTGATGCTCATGATCACACTGATCATCATCACTGTACCATCCTGATACATATCATCTGGAGCAACATCCTGAAGCTCATCATCATGATCATCCTGATCATACAATGCATCCACCTGATGCATACCAAGTATCTACCTGATACATATCATCATACATGATCCACCTGATTATACAGTGTATCCACCTGATATAAATACAAATACATGATCCACCTGATCATACAGTGTATCCACCTGATACAAATACAAATACATGATCCAAGCCTCCAACATGATGCATATACAAAATACATGCAAATGATCCAACTGATCATATCCAGCATCCAACGTGATGTGTACATACATATACATATAAATGATCCAATTGATCATATCCAACATCATCCTGATGCATATACAAAGCAGTAACTGGAGCATTGTCTTGATGCTCATCATCCATGATCTTCCTAATCACCATAGCATCGTCTTCTTCATATCATCTCATCGTCCACGAAGCACAACCCAGATTCACATCATCCAACACTTACACCAACGACATGGGAGAACACATCTAACACCATTCAAGGAAGGCTCCAGCCCTTACTTTTTCACCATGGGAGAACACATCTACCACCATATGAAAAATGGCTTCATCCCTTACATCTACACCATGGGAGAACACATCTACAACCATGTGAGAATGGCTCAGCAATTACATCATGACCATGGGAGAACACATCAACCATGTCAGAAAATCTCATGTGCATCTGCATCTTCCGGACTCATCACTTCCCTTTGGAAGGAACCTCGATCTGAAGTGCACCAAGCCTCTCTCTGAAGTACTCAAACTGCACTCTGGCCAATGGATTGGTTAATACATCTGCAACCTGCTCATCCGTCGCAACATACTCTGCTTCGGCTGTACTTAGTGCTACGCAGGACTGCTTCCTGCTAAACCAAGAGATCACACCTGATCCCATACTGAAGCAAAACCCATAAGTGCTCTTCCTATCTGCAGCACTGCCTGCCCAATCTGAATCAACATAACCCTGCAGGTTAAACTTTTGATTCGCATCATACTTGAGCCCATAGTCAACTGTACCCTTCAGGTACCTCAGAATATGCTTTACAGCAACTAGGTGAACACTCCTCAGATCTATCAGGAACTGGCTCAATGTGTTCATCGCAAAGCAAATATCTGCTCTCGTCTTCGTTAGGTACATCAAGGACCCAATCATCTGACGAAACATATAGACATCAACCGGATCAGATGGAGGATCACACAGAAGCTTCAGGTTCTTACCATAGCTGTGGCCATGGCCTTGCAGTCCATCATCCCGAACCTCTTCAGGATCTCTAATGCATACTTCCCTTGTCCAAGGAAGAATCCATCTACACTCTCCCACACCTCCATATCTAGAAAGTGGTGCATCATAGCCAAGTTCTTCATCTTGAACTTGGCAGCAAGCTTCCACTGCGTGTCGGCAATCAATCTATCTTCACTTGTGATAAACAGGTCATCTGCATACAAAAGTAGTGTCACTGGATTTCCTTCCTAGACCTTGTATTAAAGGTTGGAATCCGCTTTACTCTTGGTAAAGCCCAAACTGGATAGAAAGCTGTCTATCCTACCATACCAAGTTCTGCACATATATGACTCCCTGTCATGTGTCTTAGAACCAAGTGGATGCTCCACATACACTTCTTCTTCAACTACACCATTCAAGAAGTCTGTCTTGAAATCCA
The DNA here is from genome assembly GCA_027924585.1 of Larix kaempferi. Lineage (NCBI taxonomy): Eukaryota > Viridiplantae > Streptophyta > Pinopsida > Pinales > Pinaceae > Larix > Larix kaempferi. The sequence continues at coordinate 5,320,784 of BSBM01000504.1, forward strand.
TCTGGTGTATCTACACTTCATCACTGCAGCCAGAGCAATTACTGATCTGATGGAAGTGTATCTGGCTACAGGAGAAAAAGTCTCTTTGCTACCACCTACAACATGATTGATCTGTAGATCCTCTTGGAAGTCACTACAGACTCCCCTTCAAGTCTTGGGACTGCATCCCAAACATCTTCATGATCATCTGGTACTCCTTGATCATGGCATTCTTCCCAGATCCTGGGAACTTCAATGTCTTCAATATTTTCAATAGATAACTTTGTTGCTGAAGAAATGTTGTAGTCCTTCTGTTGTAGGTGATGGTATACGATCTTTCCTACACAACAAGTTAAATTGCATGATTAGAAAACATCTCATAGTTTTCAAAACAAATTCTTACACATAAAGAAATATGTCATACAGTCATGCAATTATCTTAGCCAATGCTTCAATACAACATTTATCCATATTCTGTATCTTTCTAGATGCCTTCCAATCTCTACTGGAACATTGTTAAGAGTGTGCACAACTCATAACATGTCAGCAAGGAGGTTTCATTCTAGATAAGTAGCAATGGAATGTTGTACAGTGACATAGGCCACTTACCCATGTATATTAGTAGTATACTATTCATCAATGCAACTATTCTAATATGCATAATACACAACCTAATTCTAGGAACATTTGAATAACATTATGTAAGAAATGACAATTCAAATACTTATCTTTGTTTGGTTGTTGGGTGGACTCCCTCTGAATCTTTGCAACTCCATTCTGATGTGGATTGTGAGAAGTGGTCAACTCCCTCTGAATATCTGCATCCTTGCAGAAACTACTGAAGTGTGCTCCTTTGCTTTCTTGCAGGAACAACTGGAGTGTGCTCCCTCTTGATCTTTGCTTCCTGGATTACCTGTCCTTGAACTTACATCCATCCTTAATCACTATGCATGCTTATTAGTATCATCATTGTGTTATCCTTGAGGTCTCATACATAATCACACATTTATTAGTATAATCTTAATACTATCAAAACACAATAGTCTTAAACATGTATAGTCATGATCATTCACAGATAATAAACATTAGTATTCAAGGTTTCAGGGAAGTCTTCTTTTACTCATGCATATTCTTATTTGATCATAGGACTCTTCTGATTAGTTAAATCATCAATGCATAAACCTATGATTACTCAAACCTATACCTTCATGATTCTTCTGGTTAGTCATATCATCAATTATGGTAAGAAACATAATATGCATACAGCCACGACTATTCAAACCTATGACTTCATGAATAATCATTATCAACAACACAACAGTATAAGATCCTAACACAAGGTAGGATTCTAGCTTGATATAGGAAAAACATACTTGGATTAGCATGCTAGCTAGTTATGTCTAACATACCCGCATAATGTCTTCTGGTTCTTTTCAGTGACTTGTGCTAGTAACCTGCACGTCTCATAGGTTAACTATTGTAGGACCAAGTTATACATACCTCGAAAGTAGATCTTCTATGAGATCCATGAAAATGGATGAATCTTTGTCTTCATGTCACAATGATCATATGTTCTTGAAGTAGAACATGATTTGTCTTTCTTGGTGTACCTTTTATGTTAGCGGACAACATAAACCTCATACAACATCACAATGCATTAGTACATTCATAAGTGTCAAAACCTTAATAAATGAATATCTTCTATTAAGGTGATACGACAAGTCCAGTAATTAATCAAGATTGTACTATAATGATATGAAGACAAACATATGATAAAATTAACCATGAAACAAACCTGTAAGCCATACCTATCAAGATTGCTTGTAATCTTCTTATGGAAGGCCTTAGCCTCATCTCCCTCTGAGACAGGAACTTCTTAACTTATGCAGGTGACCAATCCATCTTCTTCTAGGACTAACCCAATCCACTTGATTTGCAAGAACTGGACCTGGAGCTGGATTAGGGTTTGTCAAAGAAACCCCAAAAATTCAAACTTCCGAAAGGATAGAAATATGCGCCTTGATGAGCTGATCAAGTTGGTATATTCAGAATTTGAAAACTGCAAAGTTTCACCCCTCGAAATTGCCTTTTAGATTTTCGGATTCACTAGGGAGGACCCTGAATTAGGGTTTGAGTTTCCCGGAGCTTCACCCAACCAAAAGGTTTGATTCAAAGCTCTAAAATTCGATTTTTTTGAGGAGCTTCCAGCCGTGGTCATAGATTTCCAAAATTCCAATTTTTGTAGAAGCCCTAATTTTCCACTTTTCTGATCAAAGTCCCGAACTAGGGTCTGATCAAGCTCGGCCTTCTACCCAACCAAAAATTCTGATCTTGGTCTCTAAATTTTGATTTTGATGAGTAGAATTCATCCGTGGTCTCCGATTACAAAAATTCGAATTTTCTCCGAAGCCCTAAATTCCGGAAGGCATGAATGAAGGTGCTAAAAAATAATTCTGTTTTGACATAAATATGTACCTGATTGTTTCTGGTGTAACTCCGAACTTTTCGATCCACAGGGTCTGAAAATTTTTCTTGAGATAGCCCGACCTGTTATATTTCCATCCCAATAGGTCTGACCTCAATTGGATTCTCTGAGAGAGAGTTATTCCAAGTGTTGCAACGTGACCTATTTATGGGATAATACAGGAGAGCGAACTTGTACATTGTGCCACGTGTCACTAGTTCAACTTCGGCCTCTGAAAACTTTTCTTGAGATAGTATAGTCTGTTTACTACCTGTTAATTTTTACGAAATTTCATTTGGAGATTCCTAGCCCAAGTTATGACCTTTTTCCCAAGGTCACCTTATTTTGACTCAGATCTGGAAGAGGCAGAAACCCTATATTGTACAGATCATAAATCACAAAGTACAACGAGTTAGAGGTTGTCCTTTGGATACAAGGTACATGGGGATCTGATATTCGACCTTTAAAAGTTTTAGATCAAAAAAATTCACCAAAATGGATTTATAGTGAAAGTGCTACGATGACTGTTTTTTTCTATATCAAGCCCTAGCATCGTAAGTGCAACAAGTGTCATACATGCCATATCATGCCTTCTTTCAGGCTAGCTATGAACCCATGTTAAATTTTCAGAATTTACTGCAATTTGATCTAGGATCTTAACTGAGAGAACAACATGTACAGCAAATCTACAACATATCAATCATGGACACAATAATGCAAGCACACAAGAGACACAGATTTTACTTGGGGAAAACCATAAAGGTGAAAAACACCAATAACTTCCTCAGAGATAGATAGAGCAATGATACAACCAAAATACAAGAGATAGTCTTCTACTAGAAGCAGAGCCTCCTCCTCCACAAGTGCGCCACTCTCCAAAGTGTGAGTGAGAGAATAGAATGTGTGAAATGAGAGAGACACACTCTATTTATACACTAACTTGACTTGACCGTTACTCAACTAGGTCGGCCTCATCTTAACCACTTAACATAATGCTAACTGGGCCGACCCCCACTAGGGTGGTCTAATAACCCTTTGACCCACATGACCGACCCCCAATAGGGTGGTCTAATAAACCTTTGACCCACATGACTTATACAGGGCCGACCCCAACAAGGTGGTCTAATAACCCATCAAGTATAAGTTACGACACTTACAATATGAATGACGACACTTCCGTATAGAGGAATAATAACATCTCTATAGGAATACAACCACTTCCGTATAGAGGAATAATAACATCTCTATAGGAATACAATATAAATATATGTGAAATACATTCTGAAGTTACATATACATGAACAGTGATTTGGTGTTGTTGTACGACAACAAGTTTATGAAACATCCAGAAAAATTGTAGATGCATTGGCTTGGTCCGTATCGCATTAGTAGCATTACTTCAGGAGGAACAGTATAGTGACAGCAGTTGGATGGAGCGATGCTCCCAAAGTTGATTAATGGTAGCAGGTTGAAGCCCTATCTGTCGGGCTTGGAACATCGATGCCTGAGTCGCATCGGGAAAAAAAAGTGTAGATTGATTGGTGGCAGGATGGCGCACCAACAAGGACGGAGTGTGGAAGCAGGGAGGCTTCTGCTGGAAGTTAGGAGTGGTCCGTGACAAGTGGCAACATTGCGACTGGGTCACATCAGAAATCATTATGCAGATGGGAATTTTTCCTTTTGAGAAGATATGATCGTTAGTCGATTCATATTATGCCAGAAAAACGCACGTTTGGAATAAGGAATACACCGAGGCAGCATGGCCGATGGCACTTGGAGGGATGGTTTGGATGGTTGGCATGAGGCATCCACCATGACAGCATGGACAAAGGGATGCTTAGTACATTTTTGCACGCAGCGCAACAGGAAGAAGTACGATTGCTCCGAAGTCCGGCTAATACTCACACAGAGCAATGGAATATTATGATTACCCTGGAGCGTGAGCACGTGGTGCAAAGGATTGCCGAGGCAGACGAATGACTGAATGCGATGTATAAATATAGGACCCGAGGATAGTAACAGCAAAACAGTTGTTTCAATTAAGAGGTGTTATGTTACGAGCGGATCAGGGATCTAGCTAAGTTAGGAATTCCAAGGATGTTGTGGAAATGATCCATTTTATTTCATGTGGTAGCACACCAGGTGCGTTGAGGGCCTGAACCACGAGTGTACATGAGCATTTGGAGCAAGCTGTGCCTCAAAAACTTAGGGGTTATAAGCATGAAGTCTTGTCCAAGATGTCTAGGCAGTTGGTGATGGTTCGAAGTATCGTGGTCTCTTCGACCACAAACGGGGGGGTCATCGCTCCCGGGTCCCCGTGACATGTGCTTATTGGTGCGAAATAGATGTGATAGAACCACTAGCCTGTTTTACACCCTGGGGTTGCTCGCAAAATTCCTCTCAGTCTACAATTGGTCTCTCGAGACTGGAGCATGAGTTTGCAAGGTCTGTGACAGTAATCCGGGAAAAGTCCACTTTTGGGCCAGAAGTACATGACAACGACCAGATGATCAGTGTAGCAGAAGGAGCAGGACAATACCGCGTGATCCAGACAGCAAGAATAGTTGCAGAACTATAGTTCAACCATGATAGAGTGAAGATCACCGAATACACCATGTCCAGTTGAAGTGGCTCAAGGGAGAGCCGCTGTCCCCCTCCATGTGATCTCAATACTTTAAGTTGATAACCACTCTATTTTTCAACCAGAGCCTTAAATTCCTTGAACTTGCCAAAAGTTTCAGACTTCCGAGGAAGGAAATACACCCATGTTTTTCTATTGAAATCATCAATAAATGTAAAAAAATAATAGCTTCCACCAATTGACTGTTTCTGCATTGGACCACACAGATTAGTATGAATAAGTTATAGAGGTGCATGTGCTCTTAGAGACATACCTTTATGAAATCTATCCCTATGATGCTGTGCAATGTTGCAACACTCACAACTGTTTGCTGGCTCCTTCATAGGGGTTAATCCTTTACCATCCCTTTCTGCTGCAACAACTTGAGACCACCAAAGTAAAGATGTCCATATATGAAATGCCATAACCAATTGTTGATGTATATGTAACTTCGGAATGTATTTCACATATATGTATATTCTATTCCTATAGCGATGTTATTATTCCTCTATACAGAAGTGTCGTCATTTATATTGTAAGTGTTGTAACTTATACTTGATGGGTTATTAGACCACCTTGTTGGGGTTGGCCCTGTATAAGTCATGTGGGTCAAAGGGTTATTAGACCACCCTATTGGGGGTCGGCCATGTGGGTCAAAGGGTTATTAGACCACCCTAGTGGGGGTCGTCCCAGTCAGCATTATGTTATGTGGTTAAGTTGAGGCCGACCTAGTTGAGTAAAGGTCAAGTCAAGTTAGTGTATAAATAGAGAGTGTGTCTCTCTCATTTCACACATTCTATTCTCTCACTCACACTTGGGAGAGTGGCGCACTTGTGGAGGAGGAGGCTCTACTGCTAGGAGAAGACTATCTCTTGTATTTTGGTTGTATCATTGCTCTATCTATCTCTGAGGAAGTTATTGGGGTTTTTTCACCTTTATGGTTTTTCCCAAGTAAAATCTGTGTCTCTTGTGTGCTTGCATTATTGTGTCCATGATTGATATGCTGTAGATATGCTATACATGTTGTTCTCTTAGTTAAGATCCTAGATCAGATTGAAGTAAATTCTGAAAATTTAACATGGTATCAGAGCTAGCCTGAAAGAAGGCATGATATGGCATGTATGACACTTGTTGCACTTACGATGCTAGGGCTTGATATAGCAAAAACCAGTCATCGTAGAAATTTCGCTATAAATCCGTTTTGGCAAAGTTTTCGGGTCTGAAACTTTTATAGGTCGAATATCAGATCCCCATGTACCTTGTGTCCAAAGGAAAACCTATAATTCGTTGTACTTTGTGATTTATGATCTGTACAATATAGGGTTTCTGCCTCTTCCAGATCTGAGTAAAAAACAGGTGACCTTGGAAAAAGGTCATAACTTGGGCTAGGAAGCTCCAAATGAAATTTCATAAAATGTGACAGGTAGTAAACAGACTTTAATATCTCAGAAAAACATTTCATAGGCCGAAGTTGAACCAGTGACACGTGGCACTCCGTACAAGTGCGCTATCCTGTTTTATCCCATAAACATGTCACGTTATGACACTTGGCATAACTCTCTCTCAGAGAATCCAATTGAGGTCAGACCTGTCAGGATGGAAAGATGGCAAGTCGGGATATCTCAGGAAAATGTTTTAGACCCTGTGGATCGAAAAGTTCAGAGTTACACCAGAAACAATCAGGTACATATTTCTGTCAAAACAAAATTATTTTTGATCACCTTCATTCATGGCTTCCGGAATTTAGGGTTTCAGATAAAGTTGGAATTTTTGTAATCGGAGACCACGGCTGAATGCTACTCATCAAAATCCAAAATTTAGAGACCATGATCAGAATTTTTGGTTTGGCAGAAGGCCGGGCTTGATCAAACCCTAGTTCGGGACTTTGATCAGAAAAGTGGAAAATTAAGGCTTCTGCAAAAATGAGAATTTTTGAAATATGTGACCATGGCTGGAAGCTCCTCATAAAAATAGAAGCTTAGAGCTTTGGATAAAACCTTTATATTGGGTGGAAGAGTGGGCTTCATCAAACCCTAGTTCGGGGACACGTCTAGTGAATCCGGAAGTTTCAAAGGCAAAATTGAGGAGTGAAACTTTGTAGTTTTCAAATTCTGAATATACCAGCTTGATTAGCTCATCAAGGCGCATATTTCTATCCTTTCAGAAGTTTGAAATTCAAAGTTTGAATTTTTGGGGTTTCTCTGACAAACCCTATTACAGCTCCAGATCCAGTTCTTGCAAATCAAGTGGATTGGGTTAATCCTAGAAGAAGATGGATTAGTCACCTGCATAAGTGAAGAAGTTCCTGTTTAAGAGGGAGATGAGGCTAAGGCCTTACATAAGAAGATTACAAGCGATCTAGATAGGTATGACTCATCGAGGTATGTTTCGAGATTTGTTCATGATTAAGTTTATGGTATGTTTGTCTTCATGTTATTACGGTTAGTACAATATTGATTTTAGATTTGTCGTATCACCTTAACAAAATTATGAATGCATGATAGAAGATATTCATTGATTAGGGTGTTGACACTTATGATTGTACTAATGCATTATGGTGTTGTATGAGGTTTATGTTGTCTGCTAACATAAAAGGTACACCAAGAAAGACAAATCATGTTCTACTTCAAGAACAAATGATCATGGTGACCTTAAGACAAAGATTCATACATTGTCATGGATCACATAGAAGATCTACTTTCGAGGTATGTATAAATTGGTTCTACAATGGTTAACTTATGAGACATGCAGGTTACTAGCACAAGTCACTGAAGAGAACCAAAAGACATTATGCGGGTATGTTAGACATAACTAGCTAGCATGCTAATCCGGGTATGTTTTTCCTATATCAAGCTAGAATCCTACCTTGTGTTAGGATCTTATACTGTTGTGTTGTTGATAATGATTATTCATGAAGTCATAAGTTTGAATAATCATGGTTGTATGCATATTATGTTTCTTACCATAATTGATGATATGACTAACCAGAAGAATCATGAAGGTATAGGTTTGAGTAATCACGAGTTTATGCATTGATGATTTAACTAATCAGAAGAGTCCTATGATCAAATAAGAATATGCACGAGTAAAAGAAAACTTCCCTGAAACCTTGAATACTAATGTTTATTATCTGTGAATGATCATGGCTATACATGTTGAAGATTATTGTGTTTTGATAGTATTAAGATTATACTAATAAATGTGTGATTATGTATGAGACCTCAAGGATAACACAATGATGATACTAATAAGCATGCATAGTGGTTAAGGATGGATATAAGTTCAAGAACAGGTAATCCAGGAAGCAAAGATCAAGAGGGAGCACATTCCAGTTGTTCCTGGAAGAAAGCAAAGGAGCACACTTCAATAGTTTATGCAAGGATGCAGATATTCAGAGGTAGTTGACCACTTCTCACAATCCACATCAGAATGGAGTTGCAAAGATTCAGAGGGAGTCCACCCAGCAACCAAACAAAGATAAGTATTTGAATTGTCATTTCTTACATAATGTTATTTAATGATGTATATGCTTATGTTCCTAGAATTAGGTTGTGTATTATGCATATTAGAATAGTTGCAATGATGAACAATATACTACTAATATACATGGGTAAGTGGCATATGGTACTGTACAACATTCCATTGCTTCTTATCTAGAATGAAACCTCTTTGCTAACAATCCCCATGACTTGGGTCATGAAAGAATCTACTAAGTCTAATTCTTTCATCTTCAGATCTTCAAAATATCTTCTTAGGTTTTGGAGTTTAGATGTTTGTACCTTACCAGCACCTTGATAACTGGTGCCAAGCTTTCCCATGCTGCTTTGGCATGCAATGAAGTTGATATCTTTGGAAATACGCTCTTATCCAAAGCGTTCATTATGTGATGTAGTTCCTTTGCATCCTTCTTCCTGTGAATTCGTAGAATATCCTTTTCTCCATTTGGAAGGGCTTGATAAGCTGTGTCATCTGCTGGTTCGGAATAGCCATTCACAACATATTCGCACACATCTTCTGATCTGAGATAAACCGCCATCCTCATGGCCTTGGCATCATAGTATTTTTTTCTTGTAAGAGGAGAAATTTGATACTGATAGTTGCTGCTAGAAGCCATAGACGATGTAGAGTCTTTCACTGGCATTTTAAAAAACAATCTCCTTCCTTTTTTTAATAATAATGACTCCTCTTCACTTCCTTAAAAATAAAAAAAAGACTTTTGTAAAAAAATCTCTTCTACTCTTGTAAAAGACTTTTGTAAAGAAAATATTACTTAAAGCATCTCATAAAAAAAAACTTCGTGAAAGTAAAAAAAAAAACACTTTCATGGAATAATTTTTGCCTCTCTCATGAAATTGTCGCGCTTTGGCCTATAGTGAGGCCATGATAATTTCTATATATTTTTATTTTGAAAGTTTTCCAAATATTTTCGCACCTCTATGAAGGCGAGGGGCACGGAAATTTCTTCACTTTTTTTTTCAAATTTCTTTGAAGCTACGGCTTCACCTTGCTCCGATCAATCGATCTTCTTCCAAGCTCTGATACCAAACTGAAGGATGGAGGCAGAAATAAACACAAAGATTATGCAGAATGAGCTATGGCTCTTCAATCTTTATTGATAATTGGAAGATCAACTAATGCATTACAAACCAAATCTGAATGTGTATTTAAACACTTATGGAAACCCTAAAATGTCTAACCTAGATTTTGCATGCATGCAAAGCATGCTGTTGCATCTTTTATTAATAGAACTGCTAAATAGGAACTAAAGTAAAAGCTAAGCTAACAGAAGTAATTACTATTTCTAACAATGAAACCCTGTAAAAGCTTGCATGGTTTTAAGACTTTTAAAACAGAAACTCTGTAAACATACTAAACGACATGATTATTCTGGATTAATTTTATAAAGGAAGGAAGAAGAGGCAAGAGTGATTGCTTCTCCTCCATATAACAACGAATTCATACTCCTCAAATTAATAAAGAATCCAAATTAACATTTAGTTGTGATTTTAAGATAAACAAGTAAAAATAGTTTATAAATAATTTAATTAATAATTTTATATAGTCCAAAAGTAAAAGTTAAGATGGAAATAGTTTAGAAATAATTTAATTCATAACTATATATAGTTTAAAGATACAAATTAAAACAGTTATAAAACATTTGAACTTATAACAATGTATTATTTATGCATAATTATAATTATGGATGCATATAATTGTCTCTTACAAAATATTGATAAAAAATAATTTGATAGTAAATAACAAGGTAAGAAAATGGCATTGTGAATACTTGATATTAGAAATATTAAATATGTAATACTTTTAAAATTTGAGTTATCAATTAAAATTTTTATATGTATATATGTGACTACTAGAACCATTTACAAAAATTAATAAAACTCTTTATAATCAAAGCTATGTAAGAATCTATAAATATTTGTTAATTTTAAGAAAAAATATATGCATACAATTGCTCTATGAGCAGAGCATAGAAACTCAAGTTGCCTTCAACAAGTATAATAAATGTTTATCATTCTCATGAATAAAAATGTTTTAAAATTAATAGTTTTAATTAAAAATTATTTTAAATTAAACTCCGTGTTGATTTATAAGAAAGAGATAATGATCGTATGTAAGGATTAGTATTTAGTCAAAATATCATTCTTTATATATAAATACATACGACATAATTTCATATCCGATGAATTTGTATAAAATATAAAATATATTTACGCGGTTTCTTGGTTTTGATAAAAACATTTCTTGATAAAAGTGGAGAACATCCTAGTGAGGTGGACACCCACTTGCCGAAAGTATACGACGAGACGAATGACAATAATTAAGAGAAACATATGTCAAATAAGTATTTTTTTTTTTTTTTTGACAATTAGAGAAGTAGATGAAAATAGTCAATTCAAAATTTTGAACCAATTACAAATTAAAAATTTATATTTAAAAAATTAAGAAATTGATTTTTATTTTTTAGAATATTCAATTTAATATATAAATATTTATAAAAGTTTATAAAACTATAGGAAAATTATTTTTGCAAACAACAAATTAATTAAAAGTCAATTGAAATTGACTGCAAAACGATTATTATATACTTGTCTTGGGCAGGCCTTCGACAGGTATAATAAGAATTACTTCCATCGTTCGTGGTAGATTATGGGCATTTACTGGAGATTATGGGAATTTACTGAAGATCATTATTACTGGAGATTCTCCATTGAGAAATTCTTAAAAACAAACCCAATAAGAATACACGTGTTACCCTAGCTGTCTCTCTTCAATTGCCGGCCCTCAAGCTTATCAATTCCTTCGAGGATGAGCTAAAAGTGCCCCCACTTTCTCACATTAATGGATGGGCACATTCGATTAGGCAGCGCATGAATAGAGAGATTTGTGAGGATAACCTAGAACAACTATGAATTCACCATAGGACTGCATGTTGATTGAATATGGCTGTTGTCTATCTTCAGCCTTGTTTCCCCCTTATTTGCATGAGGGGTTTCGCTAAGTTGTAATATGAATTCTGGATACTATTGTGGAGGTTTCAAATACCGTTTCACCTTCCAAAAACCTCAATATTCACATTTCCAGGCATACCTGTGTGATCAATAGTAACGAGACTGTAACCAGCCTTAGATCAAAATCTGGGCACAATTTAAGCATCTCTGGGTAACAAAGCAATGAATTTATGGGAAAAGAAGTATGGCAACTAGTATATCCATATAGATTCCTCCAGTTATAATACCATATCTATCACTCCAAAGAATCTCCCTTGGGAAATACATTGCATTGGATTGAGGGCAGTGTAGAATTATTTGATCGCATTCTCCACTAAAGAATAAGAATATCCGCCAAGGTCCTGTCGATATTAGGAGCATTCCTATTGGAAATGCATGATGAAGAATATATGTGTAAAATCCATGAGTGGGATCTACGCCTGACCGCCTTCCATACTAAAATAAGGGGACCATCATGTAGACCGCAAGAATGAAATAAGTTTTTATTTCTTAAATAAATATATCAACTGGAATCAACTCTACTATAGTTCACATTTATTACATATGACCCATTCTCAAGAACAATTGTCCCAACTATTCCATAACACATAAAACTGAATTCATACATATCATAATTATGTTATAGGGATTGGTTCTTATAAGTTTATATTTCCATTACAAGTTTTATGAACAATTCAACTGACATCGTCGGCTTCTCAAGAAAGAGAACCAATCTTTCAATGCACTACTAGCATAGCCATAAAATATTAAGGAACGTATTGGTAAATTCATCCCACAAATATATATACATAGATTTTAATCATGATATTAATGCTTACATAGCCAACACAATCAGATAAAGGTCCAGAATCTTAAATGGTGGGAAAAGAATAAGCACTTACAGTGATCACATCCATTACACATTCTTGTCTTACTTTCTTGGATGGCTCAACGCCTGTGTTGTGTTCCAAGAACATAGAGGTATATTTTCCCAAAGGGAAACCTAACCGTTCCCTTTACAGTTACTCATTCTCGAAAACATTGCATAGTGGGAATCCTAACCATCTATTTTACGCCCACCCCCCTTTTTTTTAACAGTAACGGATTAGAATCTTTTCATTAAAATTGGAAAACATAGATTACATAACTGGAGATGGGCAATTGTTCCCAAAGCAAAACAATGCTTGTCACCCCTTGTTCATCCTTCTCGAGTTCATAGCACTTCTTAAACTTTCCTAATCTATGGAAGCTGTAGCTTCTTACAAATTTCCCAAGCAAGAAAATACAAAAACAAAACATTACATATAGTTTAAACTAAGACCGATAAGCATTCTGGATGCATAATTAGTTTCCTAAAAACAGAGGCCCAAAAAAAATAGTCCATATTACCAACTGCAAACGCTTAGACCAAGACAAGACAACTTACGGGCTGAGCTCCTAGAAATTCTCCACGCCGCGTTCCTTAGCTGAGCCGAGGCCGAAGAACACGCATGAATTCACCAAAGTGCTGCCAAACTTCTCCATCTTCTTTCCAAGATTCCCAGTGCTGTTGCTAGAGGCTTCCAAGTGGGTCTTCATGAGGGGGTTCGATGACATTGCTGCTGTGAGGGCATTGACCATGTCCTCAATTTTTCTATTATGAGTCTTAAGTTCTATATGCATTTCTTCAATGAGAGTGTAGAGCTTGGTGAGGGCTCTTTTTATCTCCATGTTTTCATTGTGTGCCAGCTTAACTTGATGCTCCAAATCAACAACTTGAGCTTGGAGAGTTATATTAGAAATGGAACCCCGGTGCTGCCCTAAACCCTGAAACTTCTCATCCTACAGAACCTCTGACTCATCTTCGCCTCTGAAGTTGCTACCACTTGGGTAATTCTCACAAGTGACCTGAATCCTATGGTTCAGAGGATGTACCCAGCTTCGGGATCGTTTGGAGCAACGACCATGGTGATGACAGAAAGGGAAAGACGACCCTGAACCCATCACAATATGTTCCATTTCGGACTGCAGAGCTCCCCTCCCACAATGCAGAATAACCCTGAGGAAAAAACCGAACTTGCTTCTCTTCGAATTTTTCGGATGGGCATGGCTGGAGGTGATAATTAGAATGAGGGAGGTAGGGTTGTTTCTTGGGAATTTGAAGTAAACGTTTTGCCTACTCCTTCCCTTAGCCTCACGCGTGCTTCCCATCTGGAAGGGCGTGAAACGAGGCTCGTTAATGCAAAGAGATCGAAAATCGAGGCTCTTTAAAGGGGTTGAATTACTTAGGTGGGCATGAACATCCACAAACCTGGACAAGTGTGGATATTTTGATAAAATGCATACTCTATCCATCAAAAGAATAAAAGTTTAATGAATCCAAGTATCCTTACTTGGATTGTTATCACATTCCAATGTTCCGTGACCTAGGCCAATGCCTTTGTTAGCCAACCCATCCGCATGCTGGTTTTGATCTCTAAGAACATGAAAAAAATTGATGTTCTTGAATTCATTGGCGAGACATAGAAGAAGATGCTGCATTTTGGTGAAAGGCTTCTTATTTTTTCTGGATAACCTTCTAGCTTCACTTATGACTATTGATGAGTCTCCAAACTCTGCCAGTTCCTCAATTTTCATTTCCTTGGAAAGTTCCAGACCTTTGATAAGGGTGAGCCACTCGGATTTGTTATTGGTCACTGTCCCAATGCTCTAGGAGTACTCTCTCTTCTTGATTCCTCTGGGGTCCCAAATAACCCCCCCCGCACCTGCCTGCCCTGGGTTTCCTTTTGAGGCCCCGTCAAAGAAAAAAATGAAGCAACCTAAGTTTGCTTTCCATGCCTGGAAGCACTCATTGCTCATTCTGAGCTGCCACTTCTCAGAATTCGGATTTTTGGGAGGTTTGGTCCAATGATGGAGATAATTCGAAGGGACAAGGAGATCGACCATCCAGTCTCTTTCTTCGATGGTCAGAGGTTCTTTATGTAAATTTGACATACCTCTTGATCGTAAGGCCTCGATCCAAATTTCTTTTTTCGAATCAACTACCTTTTTCGGTCTATAACTTTTCCCTTCAAAAATTTCGGAGTTTCTAGCATTCCAAATTTTCCAGCATATGAATCTAGGGATGACATCCCATGCTCTAGCAAGATCAGGTTTGTTCTTTAAAGATCCCATATACAAGTCCCTCCAACGACTGAAGAGGTCATTCCAATTGGTGGGCATACTGATGTTGACATTTAGACCATGAAAGGCCAAATTCCAGACCTCCTGGGAATAATTGCAATCAATGAAAAGATGATCCAAGGTCTCCTTAGCCTCTTTACACAAAATGCATCTAGTTGGCCCGATTATTCCACGCTTTCTCAGGTTTTATGCAGTCAAAATTTTCCTATGAGACAAAATCCAAAATAAGGCATTGATTTTAGGGAGGCCATCTTTGTTCCAGACCTTGTTCTAGTTTATGTCCCTGTTGGGATTGCTCTTGCTAATAAAGATCTTCCTGTAGCCTTCCTTGACCGAATAGAGACCCTTCTTTCCCCAACCTCTGCTATCCTTGTTATGCTTATGAATGGGATTTTTACCATTGAGGAGAGATAATAAAGATATGTAATAAGCAGAAAGCTACGCTGGTGGCTCCAGATTATTCCAACCATCCCATCTTCCACTAGGCATCCAAGATGAAAGATCGAACAATGTTTTGATATTTTTGTGATCTAACCAAGTTTTCAATTCTCCTATCTCTCGGTAGTAGGTGGCAGGTGAGATGGATCCCAGCTTGTCTCGCCAGATTTTAATCTATTTTCCATTTCCAGCCAACCAATCCACACTTCCTTGAATTACACAAGCCACTTTTTTGAACAGGTCCCAAATTGGTGAGCCCTTTCTAAACATGTTGATCTGCTCGATACACCTTCTTCTAGAGCCCGCCATATATATTTTTTGGATAACCTGCTTCCACCAGGCATTTTCTCCGGAAATTAATCTCCAAAGAATGTTAGCATCGAGCGGTAGGTTCATATGCAGGGGGTTTCTGGTACCGACTCCACCATCGCTAATAGGCCTACAGACCGTGTCCCAACCAATGAGAGGGAACTTTTTGGTATTCGAGGATTTGCCTCCTTGCCATAGGAAGTTTCTCAATTCCTTGTTTATCTCCAAAATGATGGAATTAGGAGCAATGGAAATGGAGCAGATGTAGATCGGAAGGGAGGAGAGAACCGACTTAATTAGCACCAGCTTTCCTGCTGTGTTTAACCACCTAAATCCCCAAGCATTGATTTTATTCTTGATTTTGTCAATGAGAACTTGCCAATTTGCCCTTTTCTTTTTTCCTTTGAAAAAGGGAATTCCCAGATAATTGAAGGAGTTCCATTCTGAAATTCCTTCAAACTCTAGGATGCGAGAAACTCTAGCCAAGGTGTTGGGTGGAGTGTTCCACCCATAAATTTTTGATTTTCCATAATTTACCTTTCCATCCGAGGCAGTGAGAAAAGTGGACAGAGCATTTTTGAACCTTTGAGCAATGATTGTTGAGGCACCCCCCAACAGGATAGTATCATCAATAAATTGGGTGTGATTGTCCGACTTAACTCCTCTGGCTATTTTGATCCCTTTGAGGTCCCTAGTATCTTGTAAGAGCTGAAGCTTCCTGCTGAAGGAGTCTGCTACCACAATATAAAGAAAAGGTGACAGCGGGAAGCCCTGACAGATGCCCCTGGAAGCTTGAAAGAAATTAGTTGGTCTGCCATTGACCAAAGGGGAAATCCAGGGGATGCTAATGCATGCTCTAATCCATCTTACAAATCTAGTAGAAAAACCAAATTTTGACATAACACCAAAGAGAAAAGAGTGGTTTACCCTGTCAAAGGCGTTGGCCATGTCGAGTTTGATTGCCATCCCTTTCTATCCTCTTTCCATGTTGGAGTGAATGACCTCTTGTACAATGATAATATTATCTAGAATTTGCCGCCCCTTGATGAAGCCTCCTTGACTGTCCGAGATTAATTTTCCCATAACATTTTTTATTCTGGTTTCCAAGATATTAGATAGGATTTTATAGGATGTGTTACACAAAGAGATAGGTCTGAAGTGGTCAATGGAGGTGGGCCTTTTGTCTTTGGGAATCAGAGCGAGGAACGAGGAGTTGGTAGATCCCCCCACCTTGTCCTTCTTTCTAGTCCAATTCAACATTTGTTTCAGGTCCTCCTTGATGATATCCCAAGCAGCCCGATAGAAATTTATGGTGAAACCATCTGGCCCTGGGGCTTTGTCAGCATGGAGGGACCAAATAGCTTCTTTTATCTCAAATTCAAGAATTGGTTTGGCCAATTCCCTGTTCTCAGAGTCCGATATGAGAGTTGGGATATCCGAAAGAAAGTCTTCCTGTGCTAATGGATGGTTTCTTTTTTGTCCAGGTAAAGATCTCGAAAGTGCTGAAAAACATGGAGTTTTATATCCCCCTGATCCAAGATTTGAGCTCCATCTATATCCTTTAGCTGACTGATCATATTGCGACTAAGCCTCAGCTTGGTCTGATTATGAAAATATGCTGTGTTGCTGTCCCCGCCTTTCAACCAGAGTTGCCTTGATTCGATCCTCCATTCATCTTCTGCCCGCTTGGCTTCTTTGAGAACTTTATTAGTGAGATATTTCTCCATACAAATAATCTCGGGTGTGATGATGCTGGTCTCCATTTTTAATTGAAGATCAACAACGCCTTTTTGAAGATGAGCCTTTGTAGAATGAGGGTTGATGTACTCATTTTTTGCCCAATTTTTCAGAGCGATTTTCACACTTATGAGCTTTGTTTCCCAAATGAAACTGGAAGAGCCCACTCTATCCTCGTCCCACACCTGCTTGATAATGTAAAAGACCTTGTTTTCATGAAGCCAGAGATGATTAAAGAAAAATGGGATTGGGCCAAGAGACGCTGGGGGAGAAAGGACTAAGGATATCAGTTTACGATCTGAGGTCGTTGAAGGAAGGACATAGGAGGAAGGGAGGAGTTTTTTTGCAGGAAAGTCGCACTAAGCAGGAAACGGTCCAGCTTGGCCACAATATGCCCAATTCACACTCTTTTATTGCTCCATGTGTAATTATCATTTTTAAGGGTTGATCAATGAGGTCCAACTCCGCAATAAGATCCTCCAAGTGTTCCCCTAAGGGGTCTCTAACCCTGGAACCACCCCTTTTTTCAGCCTGATATTTCGTGACATTGAAGTCTTCATCCACTATCAGATCTTTCCATATCAGCTCATCTTTCAGAGAGGAGAGCTCAACCCAAAAAGATTGCTTGTCTCTGAAGTGAGTGGGGCCATATACATTACAAATAAAAAAACTATTTTGACTATTTTTTTTTTTAGACTCAGTTAGCAACCAGTGCTGGTTTAGTTTCATGTTTTTGATTTCATACTCACTTGAGAAGAGAGTAGCTATACCTCCAGAAGCGCCTTTAGCGATCATGGAAGCTCCTTGACAATTGTTCCAGAAGTGCTGTGAAAGAGGTAAGATTTCCACATCACTCATCTTAGTCTCTTGGACGAGCAGGATATCGGGACTGTCACGAACCCAAAATTTCGTAAAATTTAAAACTTTTCTAAGTGCCTAAAATGCCACTAAAATATATGCGGAAACATAAAGTGTGGGTTTACTTTCTTAAATTAAAACTTTGCAATGTTTATTACTGTTTATAAATGTCATTATAATAATCAAGGAAAAGATCCCTCAATGAAATTCATGTATATTAAGTACTATCTCCCGTCATTTTTGCATGAATAGATAGATGTTTTACTTTTAACTAATCAATGCTTAACTTAAGATGTCAACTATTTCTTAAATCTTGCGGGAAACACAAACTTCATTATGTCTAATATACATCCTTTTAAGAAACATATACTTCTTTCAATAAAACAATCTAATTGGTAACAACACAATCATAATCATAAGCGAAGCATTATATCAACAACCAACCTTGTATATGAATCGTATACATCAAAGTAATCAGAAACATTTTTAAGGACAGAAACAAGTACTCATACATAAGACACATTGAGAAACAACATATGAAAGATAGGAGACAAAATATAACGTGGTTCACCCGTACACGGGCTAGTCCACAAAGGTGTGTGCATCATTTATTTATTCCAAACCAAAGTGTTTACAAGTTGCAACTTAAATGTTGCTATACTTCCATCCTTGAAATTTCTCATCAAAGGGAAGCCTTTTACATAAGAGTCATTACTAGCTGTACCCGTGGTTACAAAGTTTTGAATGACAAAAGAGTCTTTAGATGCTAGACCAGAGTTTACATCTACAACAATTGACGTACTCATCAATTCCCTAAGGTTTTGCTTACCTACTTAAAAACATAACCTAAAGTACACTTACTAAGTATAGACACTTCCTCAAAGTGATAGACTTGGGGTCACATTCTTTAATATAAATCATTTATATTTTAACTCAATGTAATATATATAAACCCATTCATTTAGTAATGGAGATAAAGGTTAAAGTTCTCTTAACCTTGAATGTAAAAGTCCTTTATAATTTCTTATACTTAATTGCATGCATTACGGTAATATCTCTATATTTATATCTTACTTCTCATTCAAAAGTTAGAACAAGGATAAATCCTTTTTATCCTTTGTGTTAAAATTTTCATTTCTAAAAGGAAAAAGACTATGTGTTACCATACTTAACCAAATCATGTTTCTTTTCAATAATAATTGATGATACTCTTACATAATAGAACAAAGGAAGAAATTCTCTCAAAGCTATACATTGTTTTTTTTTTTAAACTTTCTTCTTTTTGAGAATCCTCAAAGTCATGTAGTCTATATTCTCCCTACGTCACTCACATCCAAAATAATGTATTTAAGACATGATACTAAGGATAACCCTCTAAAGTCTATACAACCTTATTTTAAAGTTTCCATAAAGTAAATCCTTTTCTCACTTTAATAATCCAAAAGGTTAATAATGATAGATCCACTAATCCCACCATAGAATCGAATCTAGACCATAAAACTTTATTAATATAATAACATGGATTTTACTTTACTATGTCTTTACTTCTATTCTATCTTTACTTTTATAGTAATGATTATATATGAGAAATATGTTTATAAACATGTAGTAGCAATTTGATACTCCCCACGAATCCATCCTGGCTTTATAAGCAATATGTAGCGACATCCACCATTTATACCGCATAATCAAATTACCTAGATATCCTCAATCGGAAGTCTATAATCAAACCATACAGCATAATAGCACTAAACAACAGTAAACATTCACATCTGAGAACTGTTTTCGTGGTCATATATCAATTGACAGCACACCTAGACACTTGAAGGAACTACTAGCGTTCTACAAGTTCTACAAACCCGGACAACTGCGGGATCAAAGACAAAATCAAACAAATACTTAACACCGAACGATGACATAAGGCGGAGTGATTTTATGCCAGCGCTGAACAAGATACTACAGAAAAAAATGACTTCCAGGCTGTCACAATCGCGTAGCTAAATACAGAGATCACACTAAACCAAAAAAGAAAAACGCATCCAGCCGAGATACAGAGTTCAGTATAGGGTCTGGAGCAATATCACAAGAACATCATTAAATGTAAGTGATAGGGAGTTTGTGCTCTTTAAGCCATAACGTTTTCTTTCTTTAAAACAGAGATCTCGGTGGAAACAACTAAAGCAGGTTTTTACAAAAGAACACATATCCGTATCTGATATAGAGATTTCGAATGGCCGAAGCTAACACAAGGTTTCACACCAAAAAATCGATCCATCTCTAACATAGAGATTTTGATGGCAGAAACTAACATAAGGTTTTACACCAGAAAACCGATCTGTCTATGATGTACATAGTTCAACAAAATATCAAAAGCATAAAACGCAACAATATGGCGAATCAGGACCACATAGGTTCAACACTTATGAAAATATAGGCATACTACTTATCATATACAGATTCATGCATCAACATCGTGTCCTTGGCCTTTCTATGATACTCGCCGGTCATCATATAATACAATTTTTATTATATGCAGAGAACATTTATTCGAGACTAAGGGAAGTGAACAACGCCTCATCCTGAGGTAACACTTTGTCCAAAAGATATTTTAAGAACATATCTAAAATACGAGGTGTGGAGTATTCGCGCTCAGCCTGAGAATATCCATCTAAGAATTTCTACAGCTTAAGAAATAGAGATTTCAACAGTATATAAATGTAAATAAAATCTCACCCGCAACAAAACAACATAACTTAATACACGGTTCAAACAGGCAGCGATATAAACTTATCACTATCCGTCAATATCTGCTGATAAATAATTTGCAGTAGCTTACCTCTCTTCAACGTCGAATTTGTATTACCATTCATCCTCCCAGAACCTAATCTTTTCTGATGGAAACCGACTCCCCACGCCGAGTTACGCCTACCTCCATACAATAATCGTTGAAGAGGTAACCACCATCGTTCCAGAACCCAGTTATTTTGATGGTGATTGACTTCCTACGCTGAATCAAACCCGAGTTCTGTACTCCGTAGTACAGTTAACGCCCTCCATGGTGTTGGAACTCTCCCTTCAACGCCGGGATCCTTACTCAGCCTTGTCGCAGAATCTTCTGAGGATTAATCCTTGAAGATCTCTCCCCAACGCCAACGTATAGAGGTAAAAAACTAATATTCATCCTACAAGCAGCTTATAATGCCAACAATAGTAGAAATAGTGACATTCGTTCATTAACTATCCTCTTTGACAAATGGCTTCTCTACTTTCCAGATGGCTGAATTTGGAGTTTGTGTGCTCTACTAAAGAGACCACTCTCCAAATCTCTAGCTAACAAGATTTTCTATGTACTCAATGGAGGTCATGGGAAAACACCTACATTTAAGTTTGTTTAAAGCTCAGCTTAAATCGAGGATACCACCACTCTCTCGATTTACCAGTCGTCGAACCCTCCTTCTCGTAATGACATCTGGATCGAATTTCAAAGCTCGGTGCCATTTGGGGAAATAAGTAGAAGTCCACAAAAATTGTTTTGGCAGCCATCACTTAAATAGTGAGATGTATTTACGAGCCACTCCCTTAAGTACGTCAAGCTCCGTGACTCTACTTAGTTGGGATTATTTATTCTTTTATTTAAAAGAGAAATCCCTCCTCTACTTAAATTACAAGATAATTACAAACATTATGCACATGTAAAAAGGAGTGTGTCAACCTTTTTATAAGTGTATTTACAAATAATATCTCTTTTAAGTAAGAGTATATTTGCATAAATAATTTAATGTCTAGCGGTAATACTTAGTTTTACTCTTATAAGTGTAGTTTTATACTCATAGGTAAGTCGTCGAAGTTATTGCGACGTATAGTCGTTACCCCAAACTTAGGTGATGACCTTATCGCCTATGGTACTAGTTAAGTTGTTTTATCAATATTTTAACCTTCTAGGATTAAACTAACACTTGTAATCATGACACTAGCTCGAGATCCACTGGTGGGGCCTTGGCCTAGAGCTGTTCACCATGGTCAATTACAAAATTCATAATTATTTTTAAATATAATAACAATAGGCATCGCAATTGAGGGATGTTACAGGGACGTTCAGTTTTGATGATGTTTTTCATTGCTTCAATTTTATTTGCTCCCCCTTGTCCCTTGCAGTTCCAAGAGACAACCTTCATTACTTCTTGCTTTATTGTTGCCCTGCCTTTGGCCTTCCATCTGCTTTCCCTAAGACTTTTGGATTTTGCAGGAGATTCGTTTTTTCAATGCTTCCCTGTCTTCCCAGATCCATTTCTCGCTCAGCTTCCTGTTCACATAGATACCTGAGTGATTTTCGTCCACGAGTGTTGGGATGTGGAGCTGCCTCTTCTTGATATCCTATGAAGGAAGATTCTGGGACTGGGAAGACAGCCGCAACTTTTCCATTTTTCACCTTTTCTGCCCAGGATCCACCTGGTGATTGCGATACTAGATCAGGAGTCTCTTCTCCAAGGGCGAGATTTATGCTATTATTTTTGACACCCAACGGCTCTTCTCCCACCTCGCGAGTTTGTTATTCTTCCATAGTGATTTCCCCTTCTTCAGTATTTAAATCCGCAAAAGGATTTCTTGTTATGGATTTGTTTTCCAACTGAGGGATTGCTGCTGTCTTTTGCGGTTGAGTATCCTTTTCAGGTAGGCTAGGGTTTTGTGTTTTCTTTCCTTTCTTCGCTGGTTTCCATCCTTCCTCTTGGCTTTTCTCCGGAGCCTCTTGAGCAGCTTTTGGACAGTTCTTGACGAAGTGGCCATACTCATGGCATTTTTTGCACTTGAATGGAAACTGCTCATAATCTACCTCTTGTTCATATTCCCATCCGTCCATATAAAGATTAACAACTTCAGGTAGCCCCTTTTCTAGATCCACCTCCACGCAGATCCAAGCACAGAAGAATAGAGGACCTTTGGGTTTTGCGTTGTCAATGTATTTGCCGAGGGAGTTTCCTATTTCCTGGAGAGATTCTCCATTCCAGCAGTGAAGCAGGAGGTGGGTCAGATAGACCCATACAGGCACAGCCGAGGGGACGTCTCTGTCTGAATCAAAGGATAAATACCAATGGTTTAGATAGAGACCTCTTGAACCCATGAAATAAGGCCCGCTTCTAAAAATAAGATCCCGATCAGCTTTGTTTTCAAAGAAGAAAGTGAAATAACCCTTTCCATAGAAACAATGTTGCAGGCCTCCAGAGATCAGAGGCATCCAGTTTTTTCTAACCCAAAAATCCATCGACTTGGGTGATGGCCAAATACCCATAAAATGACCTATCAGACCTCCATCACTCAGATCCAAGGCTTTCATTCGTGAAGCAGCCGACATGATCTGAATTTTGGGGGCATCTTCCCGTTTGACAAAGCCATCCCCGGGAGAAGCCGCGGAAGAGGGGGGAGGAGACGTGACAACGAAGGCCATGAGGCTGCGTCGAGCTGCCTCCTGCGCTCCTCAGGGCAATCTGAATCCATCACAAGGGCCGTCTAGGGTTCATCCCTAAACTAAGCTCGCAGAACCACGCAGAGCGCACGGATCCTCTCAGCGCGACACTCGCACGACACTCTCTCTGCTCCTCTCAGCTCAGCCACACAACATATTGTAAAGATGTTAACGGTGTGAGACTAACAGAATAAGAGCATCATGCAGATTTTTTAATTTTACGCCCCTTTTCAATCCATGCAAAATTGTAATTAATTTCGACAGGCTTTGAGGTGGGTTGGTAGGTGAGGAAAGGGAGCCTCAACAACAAAGAAATGCCAAGAATAGTGCCAAATAACCTGGAAAGCACCAACTAACTACACAACCAGCGTCGTAACTAGGGATTTGCACAAGATAATAATAGTGACAACAAAAATTCCTTCGCCAGAGAGAAGAAGGGAAAACCCTAGCTCATTTGGATGGCCAAATGCAGAGAATGATAACACCCTATGGTATTTAATGTAGATAAAACTCCAACGCACAGAATGTAGACGCAATCTTGATGGGTTTGAAAAAGAATAGAGCTTAGTCCAACAAACAACAATCCTTTGATGTGCAGTCAAATTGATTTCTTTTCAACATGGATGGGGTTGGAGTTCTTGTGTGAGGTCACACATACAACAAAAAAAAATGACCCCTTTCGATGGGATTAAAAGTGCACTGATACACTTAGGTATATCAGTATATCAATACACAGACAAGTATCTCTATATGCATACAGACAAATATACAAAGGTACGAGAGATACTACATAGCATAGGAGTAAAGAATTGGAAAATTTGCAGTACATAGAGACATCAGATTGAAGAGAAAAACAAAAAAAAACTTTTTGAGCAAGCACACAGGAGCAGGCTGACTCAAGCTGCACAGAAAGACACACTGGTGTAGAATGAGGTGCATAAAGATAAGCTGGTACAAAATGTGGTGCAGAAAGAACACAACTCTTCACTACTCTTCTTTCTTATGCAAATGACGTTCTCATAGGCCTAAGAACAAGGCTTGCTCTGATACCAAAATGTAGCACCCAAAAACCAGAAGAATAGCAAATCAAAGAAATCTGAAAGAAAACCCGCAAAAAAATATTGAAAAACAATATATAAAACAAGAACTGGGGATCACAGAGAGAAATACTACTTACCTGGATTCCTGGTAGCTCTTCGGTCTATAACTGAAGGTGGGGGGACGACTCTCCACCCAACCAGTCCCCAACCAATGGCTGAGACCCCCGAGCCCCCAACAATTAACCCTATGCCAGTGCTTGATCCCTTCTTTACTCTTGCTGACGACCTCCTTCTGCTTCCCTCTCTCTCTCTTTCAGATCCCCAACAAATGCAAAAAAAACCCCCTTTCTCTTCTTCTCCCCCTCCTTTTATTCCCCCCTCTCCCCCTTTTCTTAATTTCTTCTTTAATTTTATTATTGTATTACTTATATCATATTATATTTAAACTTCTATATTCATATATGGGGGTTGTTACATCTAACTCTTTTTTTCTTAAAGGTGTGATGCACCTGCAACAATTAATTAATAAGAATATGCAAAATAGCAGAAATGACAGAACTCATAATCACTTTTATATTGATCACAGGCCACTTCGAGGGGGCAACCTCCTATGAGCAAGCTCAATACAAATAACTTCACGGTGCCTTCATAGGTCTCGACACACACTTATATACTAAGTCTAGGCGCCAATACTATGGGTCAAAACCATGGGCCACTACAAACTATGGATCAACAATACTACGAGCGACTTACAAAGCATATGCGCCAACAACAATAACATAAACTATTGATCAACAAATACTACGGGACGACTTACAAAGCATATGCGTCCAACAACAATATACTAACAAAGTAAAGACATGGGTTCCTAACATCCCCTCCCCCTTAAAAAAAGCTTTGTCCTCAAAGCTTTAGATGTGGAAATTGTTGTTGAATCTGAAGGAGTGGTTCCCATGTAGCATCCTCTGGTTGCATGCCGTGCCACTGAATTAAGACCTCTGTGATAGAGCGAGAGCGAAGCTGACGAGTGCGCCGATTGAGGATGGCCTCCGGCTCCAAAAGGATGGATCCTTCATTATCCAGTTCGGGTAAAATCGTTTGTCCACTGATGTTGGTGCCAAGAACTTTCTTCAGACAAGAGACATGAAAGACTGGATGAATGCGGGAAGAAGGAGGAAGTTCCAATTTATAAGCAATGGACCCAATCTTCTGAAGAATCCGATATGGCCCATAGAAATTTGGAGCGAGCTTATGACGCCCTTTGAGTTTCAGGGAGGACTGCTTGTACGGATGGAGACGAAGAAAAACCATATCGCCGACTTGCAAAGTGCGCTCAGAACGGTGTTGATCAACTTGTTGCTTCATGCGATTTCTTGCCATGTGAAGATTGTCCCGCAAAATGCGAAGAATCTGATCGCGGTTTCGAAGGACCGTGTCAACTTCCTGAACTGGTGAACTGGTGGGGGTGTATGGAAGAAGAACTGGAGGTTCCTGACCATAGACTGCTTCATATGGGGTCATTTTAGAGGCAGTGTGGTAAGAGGTATTGTACCACCATTCAGCGAGAGGGAGCCACTTTTCCCACTGATGTTGTTGTTCAGAGGTGAAGAAATGAAGATAAGTTTCCAAGAATTTATTGATAATTTCAGTCTGACCATCTGTTTGTGGGTGATACCCTGAACTCATCTTCAGTTTGGTGCCAGTGTGGCAAAAGAGTTCTGTCCAAAATTCACTGGTGAAAGTCGCATCACGATCCGAGACAATGGAAGAAGGGATTCCATGAAGACGAAAGATCTGGTCTAGGAAAATTTGAGCGACTAAGGAGGCTGTATAGGGATGGATGAGAGCACAAAAATGACTGTATTTGGAGAGGCGATCAACCATAATGAGAATCACTGTCTTCCCGCCAGATTTAGGGAGCCCTTCAATGAAATCCATAGAAATATCTGTCCAAATCCGTGTAGGTATGGGCAAGGGTTCGAGCAATCCTGGAAGGAGTGTTGTTTCACCCTTATTGCGCTGGCAGGTATCAAATTCGGCCACCATCTGTTGAATTGTCCTTTTCATGCCTTGCCAAAAGAAGTTACGCCATGCCCGTTCATACGTTTTGAGGAACCTAGAGTGCCCTGCCGATGGAGAAGCATGGAGTTCATAGAAGACAACCTGTTGAAGATCTGTGCTCTGGGGAAGCACCAGACGACCCTTGTATCTCAGAGAAGCACCATCCCAAGAGTAATGTGGTACAACAGAAGGGTTGTTGGTCAAGCGCTGGATGATTTGAGATAAGGAAGAGTCATTGACATAACCCTGTTGAACAGATTGCAACCAATTTGGAACATGCATAGAAATAGCTGAAAGAGAACCTTGGGCATCAAATGTGCGAGAAAGAGCATCTGCCACAATATTGTCTTTACCCTTCTTGTAAGTGATCTCATAGTCATAACCCATGAGTTTGCTAACCCATTTCTGTTGTGCCGGGGAGGAGACACGCTGTTCCAAGAAATATTTCAGACTCTAGTGATCAGTCTTGATGCAGAAATGATTCCCTAATAGGTATGGGCGCCACTTCTGTACGTAGAGGCAGCTAAATTCTTACCTGAAAGGGATTTTCTAGTGAACGCAATGGGGTGTTCATCTTGAAGGAGAACAACACCAAGTCCATTTCCGCAAGCATCACTCTCAATAGTGAAGGGCTTGGAAAAATCGGGCATAGCTAGAACAGGTGTAGTACACATAGCTTGTTTTAGTTTGTCAAATGCACACTGAGCAGCATGTGTCCATGTAAAAGAATCCTTTTTCAATAGAGCAGTTAATGGAGCTGCAATATTCCCATAATCCTTGACAAACTTGCAGTAGTAGCCAGTCAACCCCAAAAAACCACGAAGGCTCTTGAGTGTCTGAGGATGCGGCCAATTGTTCATGGCATCGATTTTGGCAGGATCCACGCGAACCCCTTGTGCTGAGATAATGTGCCCGAGATACTCAACTTCCTTCTGTCTAAAAACACATTTAGACTGCTTGGCATGGAGATGATGGTCAGAGAAAAGTTGCATGACAAGATCCAGATGCTGGAGATGTTCATCCCATGTTTTACTGTAGATGAGGATATCATCAAAGAATACCAGAATGAATTTCCGCAAGTAGGGTCGAAATATTTTATTCATTAAGGCCTGGAATGTGGAAGGAGCATTAGTGAGGCCAAAGGGCATGACCAAAAACTCATAATGGCCATCATGTGTGCGGAAAGCTGTTTTACGGATATCATCCTCATGAACCCGAATTTGATGATACCCAGAACGAAGATCCAACTTGGAGAAAAAGTGAGCCCCATGAAGCTCATAAAGATTCTCATCAACAACAAGAATTGGAAACTTATCCTTGATGGTGAGGTGATTAAGTGCTCAGAAGTCAATGCAGAGGCGCCACGACCCATCTTTTTTGCGGACAAGAATAACTGGAGAAGAAAAGGAACTAGTGCTTGGGAGAATAATACCTTGCTTCAATAAGTCCCGAACAAGCATTTCAATCTCCGTTTTTTGGTGAAATGGGTAGTGATAGGGCCTGATGTTGGGAGGAACGCTGCCATGAAGGAGCTGAATACGATGGTCTTCTGGCCTGGAAGGTGGCAATCCTACTGGTTCAGCAAAAACACCTGTATATCGATCCAGAATTTGTTGTAGATCCAAAGGAGTAGTGGAGACCGCTGAAGGTTGCATCTGAATGGAATGGAGCTGAGCGATGACACCGTGTGAATTCTTCTTGAGGAGTTTTTCCATGCGATGTGAACTGATGATGCTGAGAGAACCTGGTTGTAATCCTGTCAATGTGTGTTTTTGGCCATTGAGGGAAAATTGCATCCAAAGTTCAGCAAAATCCCATAAGATAGGGCCAAGTGTGCGTAGCCATTGAGCGCCCAAAACCACATCACATCCGCCTAAGGTCAAGGCAAACATGTCAGAGTGCAAGCTATAATCTCCCATAGAGATACGCACGTTTCGACACTTCCCTTTGCAAGGTAAGGTGCCACCATTGGCAACCATGACTTCAAAGTTGGAGCAAGGATGGATAAAAAAATCAGCTTGTTTGGTGATCCGAGGGTCAATGAAATTATGAGTGCTACTAGAATCAATGAGTATTGTAAGAGGAAGCTTCTTGAAGTAACCCCTGACCCGCATTGTTTGGGGGGTGGTCATCCTGAGACGGAGGGTCAATAGGCGGTTCCTGAATGTCGACCGGAGCATCCAGTGTTTCTGGATCTTCATCACCAATTTCAGAGGCAGGCGGAGAATCCACATCCAAGAGATAGAGCTTTTGCTGAACACATCTATGTCCTCGAGTGAATTTCTCATCACAGTTATAGCAAAGCCCCTTTTCTCTGCGTGCTTGCATCTCTGTTTCAGACAAACGCTTGATAGGAGTTGGTTGAGGAGCTTGCGGTATAGGTGGTCATTGAGAACCCATATTTCAGAAGGGAACAAAAGTGGGCTTGGAGCGTTGTTGGGCTGCAATCTTGTCTTCTGCCAACTTAGCCAACCCTAGGGCTTCCATCATTGTGTTGGGACAGAACATTTTTACCTCAGAGCGGATGGCATCCTTTAGACCACTGATAAAAAAACTCCGGTAAAAGTCATCAGACAATCCTTCGGTGTGATTGGCTAGATTCTCAAATTCGGTTTGATACTCTCTCACAGTGCCAATTTGGCGAATTTTAATGAGGGCTCCTGTGAAGTCATCAAAAGCACTAGGACCAAATCGTTGCAAAAGGAGCTGGAAAAAGTCTGGCCATTTTGGCTCTGCATGAGCCTTGATGTACCAATGGTACCATTGAAGAGCTTCCTGTTCCAAATGAAAGGATGCCAGCGGAACTTTGTTGACATCAAAAGTATTATGCAGACTGAAATACTGTTCTGCACGATAGATCCATCCAGTTGGATCGGTACCATTGAAGCGAGGAAAATCAAGCTTCGGACCACGAAAATTGCTGGAAGAAGAGAACCCATTGTCTGATGAAGACTCGGACTGCCGTTTGTTGTTCATAGCTGAATGTTCAAGATGGAGGCCGAGAAATTTTTCATCCAGATCCTGGAGTTTGGCTTGGATGGCTGCCAGTGCGTCCTCCATGGTTTTTGCTCCTGCACGGGTGACAACCATAACCATGGGTTTAGTTTTTTATTTTTATTTTTTATTTTTTCCGTGTTGACTTGGTAGGAAAACAAAAACAGAAACTACTTCAGTAAAGGAAAATTTGGACTTGGGAAAAAATATGAAGGGTAATTGGGGTTTGACTAGGTTTTGGACACTGTCGTATAGACAGGGAAGCAAAAATGAGGATTTCAGAAGCGGGGTGAAAGAATGGGAAAATTTGGCAGAGGGGAACAAAGAAGCAGAATTCAGAAAGGAACTCTGTGGTAAAATTTGAAGGTGATTGGGTGAAATCTAAGGAATTTATGGCAAACCCTAAAAATAGACAAATGTGGGATTTCGGGCTTTGGGAAGGGGAATTGGGGATAGGGTCCTCAGGAATGAAATATGCAGAATGGGATGACAGGGGTTCCCCGAAAATTTCAAGGGAAACATAGTGAAAATAAGGGAGATATGGAGAAAAAACTGTTTTTTTTCCAGACTGGAGCTGCTACGGCTCGGAAGGGATCTAAAACGGCGCCGAATGGATTGAAAACGGCTGGATCTGGAACGTCTTGCAAAATGGATCTGAACGACTGGATCTAAAATGACGCAGCAATGATCGACAACAGTTCAGCTGAAAATAGATATGGACCCCAGGTATGTGCGGCTTCCTAACAGTTCAAGGGTTTCACTCGCCCACCAATGCTGTCTGACAGCTTGCGTATTGGGGTAGTACCCCTCACTCCATGGCTCAGGTAAAACTCATAACCGCTTTGCCACAAACGACAGGTCTTGGTTTACCTCACGGGTGGGAACTAGTCAATCAGGTAGGGCTCGTTTCCCTTTTCGCTGGCAGGTCCTCTCAATGGGCCAACTACTTCGGGGTTCCTGTGGTACTCCTCACAATGAGTTTTAGGGCTTATGCCCAAGTACTTCCCACAGTTAAGCGGATAGGGATTATTCCCAAATCCGAACTTGCAACAGATGCGAAAAAAAATTTTGGCAGAAATTTCACCCAGCGAGCCCAAGAAAGTGCTCTGATACCAGATGTGATGCACCTGCAACAATTAATTCATAAGAATATGCGAAATAGCAGAAATGACAGAACTCAGAATCACTTTTATATTGATCACAGGCCAGTTCGAGGGGGCAACCTCCTATGAGCAAGCTCAATACAAATAACTTCACAGTGCCTTCATAGGTCTCGACACACACTTATATACTAAGTCTAGGCGCCAATACTATGGGACAAAACCATGGGCCACTACAAACTATGGATCAACAATACTACGGGCGACTTACAAAGCATATGCGCCAACAACAATAACATAAACTATTGATCAACAAATACTACGGGACGACTTACAAAGCATATGCGTCCAACAACAATATACTAACAAAGTAAAGACATGGGTTCCTAACAGAAGGCAATCATGATAGTTTATAGCGGTAGGATCATCATGCTGGTTTGCCTTTTGTTCTTGACGACAATCATGATAGTTTATAGCAGGTTGATCATCATGCTGATTCACTTTTTGTTCTTGAAGTCAATCGTGATGGATTACAACATGATTACAATAGTTGGATGATCATTTTGGTTTGCTTTGGAATTTCTACTTTCCTTGCATCTCTTGCATTTCATACATCCCATTTTTTGTTATTGTGCCTTGTGTATTCATTGGCTTTGACTTGTCTGTAAGCGTTATGCAGTTTTCTCTAAGGATATCAAAGCTATTCCTTGTCATCAAATTGTTAAAGGATGAGTTTTAGGTAGAACCAATAGTTTTGGCAAAGCATTGATCAATAAGCCAAGTAGTGACAATGGGCTCATTTTCAAAGATTAAAATTGGTCATAAGCACATCAATGTCAATGGGCTCATTTTCAAGGATTAAAATTGGTCAGGTATTTGCAAATCATGCCAATGCTAATTAATGTATTAAAACCCTGTATTTAAGAAGATCATATATAACTAAGCATCATATTAGAATTAGCCTGTATTTGCTAATTCTGTCAAAGCATCGTCTTAAATGAGATTTAGTCTTTTGATTAAAATTGCCTTTGCACAAAAATTGGGGTTGGTCAAATGATGGTTTGATCCCTGATAGGTTTTTGGGGCATGTGAATTCAAAACAATTGATAGAATTGAAAACCAACACAGGCATGTAGGAAAATGTGCATTAAAAATTTCCCACTGGTGAGGTAGCTTGAAATCCATGATACTTACATTGAAATTGGGTTTGTAACCATTTTTTTGAAAGTTCCCTTGTCCTCTAAGCTTTGCGAAACATGCTCTTCAATCTAAGGTCATACAAAAAATCATAATAACAATATTAGAGTATGAATATGATTTAGTAAAAAACAAATACATAAAGAAAAATTCTACTACGACTAAAATACGGAAGTAGACATCTCATAAATACAACAACATGCATTTTTTAAACTTAAAAATATAAGTAGCCATTCAAAATTTTAAACTAATATTCATTCTTCATTGTAAGCAACTTGTAAAATATCTCAAATTTGAAACATATGACATAAGATCATGAAAACATAGTTTATTATGTAAGTATGGGCTTGTGGTTTCATTGCATGTATATTTTTTTAATGTTGATTAAGTATGAGTTCACGGTCTCAATGATTAAGTGATTCAATGATTAAGTGATGTGTGTTAATTTAATGTTTATTTAAAAAATTATGCATCGGAACAAATTTGTTTGAAATGATTCCTGAATTGTGTTTAGATTTTACTTTGTTTTGCTTTACAAAATCATTTTGTAATTAATGTAATTTGAGTTTATATTTATTTATAAAAAATAATATAAACTGAAGATACAATTCTTCCCATGAGTCCCATTAACATTTTTGAGAATTAGCAAGATGAAAATGTTGAATAGTATGCTACCATGCCAGGGATATTATTTAAATTCGATTGACATCTTTAACAAGTTCCACATGGCAAGGTATCGATACCTGTTTTAAAATTCAAATGACATTTGTGCAAAGTGAAAGCTCCAACAAATGTTACTTGTTGCTCATACAGTCGAAAGAATCCTCATTGTACGTAGCAGACCCATAGATGTAAAACACAACTAGAATTGCACACAAAAAGAGATGGATCTGAATTGCATCTAATATATATAGATTGAGAAGAGGATAAACATATCCATTAAGGAACGGGTTTGGACTGACGCCTACGTAATAAACTTGAAGTCACTTCTTTAGTAGACTCGAATAATAAATGCAAATGTTTTCAGCTCACTTACAACCTACCAATGTTTTATTTTTCCATAATAACCGTCCCTTTAATGGAGAAATGAATTTTCTTTAATACCTAGCATATCTCTATATTTACAAACTTTGCTTTTCCCAAAGTCTTAGTGAAAATATTGGTTATGTTCTCATTTATATTATAGTGCACCAGATTGATTTTTTATTGAATGTTTTCTCTCACAAAATGATATGATGTTTAGTTTCAATGTGTTTTGATTTTGTATGATAAATTGGATTGTTTGTCAAAGCTATTGAGTTTGACTGTTGTATTTTATAGATGTAGGTATTCTTTGCCTTTATCCCATGCCCTTAAGAATGCGCGTGGGTCAAATTACTTTATAGGTATTTACAATGT
The DNA here is from genome assembly GCA_027924585.1 of Larix kaempferi. Classification (NCBI taxonomy): domain Eukaryota; kingdom Viridiplantae; phylum Streptophyta; class Pinopsida; order Pinales; family Pinaceae; genus Larix; species Larix kaempferi. The sequence continues at coordinate 5,354,108 of BSBM01000504.1, forward strand.
TGCGTACTTGGATTTAGTGGAGGACAATGAAACAATTTGCTACTTCTTGATGCTCCAAGGCACAATTTTGGATTATATATTGAATGCATATCTAGTAGTTGATTTTCTATCATCTAGATCCCTTGCCCAACCAGAAACTACTGAATAACTTGTCAACTCAACATTCAAATGATTATTGTATTCAATACCAAAATTAATAGTACTTTGTGAATATTGAGTGACTCTCTTTGTTGTTTTCCAATGGCTCTCATGTGGCTTAGCTATGAATTGGCTAAGTTTGTTGACTGAATATACAATATTAGGGCTTCATGTGGCTAAGTGATTTAAACTTCTCACGAGTTGGGCTCTATTTGGGATCAAGTAATGCTTTTTTTTTAAATTTGTATATAAGATGTTATTGTCCCCTCTTTACAAATCCCTTTGGTTGAATAAGATATACTTCTTTTAATCACCATTTAAAAATGTTGACTTACCATCCATCTGATGTAACAATCATAAATCTATTGTTGTTCATTTTAGCTACAAGTGCAAATGTGTCTTCATAATCATTTCATTCCTTTTTGTGAGTAACCTTTTGCAACCAATTTAGCTTTAAACTTGTTTATACTACTGTCATAATTAAATTTAGATTTGAACAACCACTTTGAGCCTATGAGAACTTTATTTTCAGGCAATTTAGTCAGGTCCCATGTGTCATTTCACTAAAGGATCATATTCCTCTTGCATAATATTCATCCATTCCTCATGATCCTTAGCTTTTTCAAAATTTGAAGGTTCATCAATACTCTTGAGACATTAAAGCATGATATTTATACCTAATTAGGGTTTTGATTTCCCTTGTTGATCTTCTTAGTGTTTTTCTACTTGAGGGAGTTGCTTCTTAACTTGGTGTCTTCTTGCTAGTTTTATCATCAATAGTTTGATGATCTTCATTTGCTTCTCTCATCATCTCTTTAATAGCTTCCTTGAATATATTCCCTGATTCCTTCTTTATGATAATCATTAGCATATTCATGGAAAATTACTCTACATGCAAACATACACGTGATTGGATCATACATCTTATAGGTTTTATGAACATAAAAAATAATCAATAAAAAAGACATTTCACCAATTCTACATCAAGTTTCCTCTTAATTTCGTTTGGAATATGAGAAAATGTCAACCAAATATTCTCAAACGGATTCACTAATTGTTTACAACAAAAACAAAACTTCATAAGGAGTTTTGAATTTCAGAATTTTAGTTGGACCCCTATTCTGTAAGTACATAGTTGTACTTATAGCTTCATCCAATAAAACTCTATTAGGGATATTTTTACTTTTCCACTTACTTATGGTACATTCAACTAATGTTATATTCTCTCTCAACTACATTTTGTTGAGGAGTATATGGAATTGTACATTGTTTTCATATGCCATTTTCTTTACAATACCTTACAAATTCATTTGAATTGTAATCTCTCCCTCCATCTGATAACAAAATCTTGATGTGCTTACTTGTTTGTTTTTCAATCATGGATTTGAATTATGTGAAATATTCAATTATATCACTCCTCTTTCTAATTAAGTACACCCATGTATAATGAGTACTATCATCAATAAATACCAAGAAATAATATGTTCTAACAAGTGACCGAGTTTGCACAGGTCCACACATGTCGGAATGCACTAGCTCAAGGTCTTTTTTTCTTCTACTCGTACTTACTAAAAATTAATTTATAGGTTGTTTTCCTAGTTCACATCCTTCACATTCAATACATTCATTCTTGAAAATAGAAAGACTCTTAACCATTTAATTTCTTTGCAACAAAGCAAGATCTATGAAATTTAAATAACCATACCTTAAGCGCTAAAGCTCCTCTATGGGTACACTAGGGGATGTCATTGTCTGACGTTTTCCAATTGTGGCTTGAAGCATATAAATGCCTCCCACCCTTGTTCCTTTTGCAATCACCTTATTGTTATCAAGCATATCCGTTACAAAACAACACGTCCTTACAAATTCAACCTTCATACCTTGAGCGACAATTGCTGAAGCATATGTTAAATTTTTCTTGATTCTGGGTACATACATTACATTTTCAATTTGCATCCATTTGGTAGTTTAATTTCACAAATACATTACCACACCCTTTTATTTTATGAGGCCTATCATCTCCTAAGAAAATCTTTGCACCATTAGTTCTCTCATGAAAATCATTAAACTCTATTAAACACCATATGGACTGAGGCTTTTGGATTAATAAACCATCAATCACATTTGTCTATTTATGCAAATAAAGCTATAGATGAAATACATAGCTTCAGTTCATTTTCCACCTTATCTTCTATATCAATAAAATTTCCTTCTTTCCTTCTAGACGTGGATTCATTAAACATAATTATCATGTAGTATTTTGCATAATGTCCAAGGTTACTAGAATAAAAACAATTACCTTTCTCCTTGACATAGTTATGTGATCGTTTTGAGGATGCTCCTCTTTGTGGATTTGATTCTAGTTTTCCTTCTTTAGCTGTCATCCATTGATTACCCTTGAAAGGTTGCTTTCCTTTGGCTATCAATTCCAAGTCTATTGAATCTTGTCCGTGCTCAACATTTTTCCTCTTCTTCTTGCATAATAATCTCCGCCAAATCATCAAAATATGGTACCTTTTCCTTAGCTGCTAGACTTGTGACTAAGACTTGATACTCTAACAACATGTCATGTAAAGTAACAGTTACTATATCATTACTTCATATTTTTTCTTTTATTCTAGGAAATTTGTCTCTCAACTCCTTTACTCTAGACAAGTAAGCACTAATACTTTCATTTTGTTCCATCTTAACTAAAGTAAGCTTACTTTTAAGAAACAAAATTATATTCCAATTTTCCATATCACACAAACTTTCTAACACAATCCATGTTTTAGTAGATGTGCTACAATCCCTAATATGCGGAACAATATTATATTTTACAGACTTTTGTAAGAGAACTTTAACCTTTGTTTATCTTTTCTCCCAATATGTTACAACAACTTGATCCCTTTGATTACATTATGAATGATAATATGGATTTGATCATAAAATGGGAAGGATCCCCATTGTCCTTAGAATCATTGCCCCACACCTCTCTCTCTCTCTCTCTCTCTCTATATATGTGTGTGTGTGTGTGTTTTCTGGTTTTATATTTGTTTTTTTAATTGTTTTGTATTAGATTCCTCTTTTAAATTTATATTATTTTTTAAATTGGCTTTAAAGTAATTTTAATTTATTTTATAGGGTTAGGGAGGTGGGGGCTGGGTTCCATTTTATTGTGTGTGTGTGTATATATATATATATATTACTTAAAAGACATTTTTTAATGATTTTGTATGCAATGGTGTTGTATTTTAGGCCATGGTTTAAAAAATATTGCAATTTTAAGCATTAAAAAATGATGTTATTGGTATACTATTTTTTGATTTGAGGGTTGATTTTATTTATTTTTTGTCTATAATGGTACTAGTTATCAACACCACAATTTCAAACAAGCCGTAAATAAATAACCCTGGAAAAAAGGGATAGTACCACTTTCATTTAGGGGGTTTATTTTAAGGTTTTTGTTTGCAATGTTACCGATTGTCAAGGCCATAGTTTCGAACAAGTGATAATGTTAACCTTGAAAAAACGTTGCTACTGGGAGCATCACTTTTTTATTCGAAGGTCGATTTTAAGGCTTTCGTCCAGAATAATAATGTTTATGAAAGCTACAATTTCAAACAAGGTGTAAATTAAACCCTAAAAAAAGAGAGGTGCTATTGGGAGCACCACTTTTTGATTTAAGGGTTGATTTTGGTATTTTAAACCAAAAAAATGATTTTTAAGGCTAGAGTTCTCATTTCAAGGTCAAAGTTCACATCAAGCTAGTGATTGTGTTCAGTCACATGAGAGAGTCTATAGAAAAAATATATTAATTCTCACTATTTTCTTGACCATCATAAACAATAAAAATAGTCTATTCCTATCTCACAGTAGTACAAAAAATCTGCAACAAAAATTTTCGAACACTGGCTTATCCATCGACAATAAATTTAAATTACAGTGCTAAGTCAAAAACCATTTTCTTTGAATACAAGGATCATATTTATGAAATACGTTAATGGCTTTGGACCTTTCAACTCTTTATACTCTTCGATAGTTCCTCCTAAACCATTTGATTTCTCTTACAAATAGTCCTTTTATTGGTAAGGACTTGGATCAATTTACTATGATATAATCTTTGATTCCCATGAAGTTTTCTTTATATAATTTTTCACTTTTCTCATAAGACCTTTCAACCTACTTTTATGGATAAAATATTTACAATTCTGAATTTGTTCTCACAGGAGGTGAGGTTTTACAACAAAAATAAATTGTTTTCAACAAGGTTTTACAACAAAAATAAATTGTTTTCTTGTTGACTAATGATGAACATAAATCCTTGTATGGTGTGAATAATCACCCAAACATGCAAAAACAATTGCCAAGGTGTTGTGCAATCCTTAGTATAGATTCAAATGAGGGAAACACAAAGCAACAAATCCAAAATAAAACTAAACTAACAAGAGAACATCATCCTTCAATCACACTACACAAAGAGTACCGAGGCAATGTATAATGAATCAAACGATGTTTTTTCTATTATCACAAAGAAGTACTACAAAGATGAGCACCTTGGTATAGTGAAGAGGAAATGAGGCATTTGCATTTGTCCAAGGGAAGGTCCATTTGTTTCCTTTGTAACCTTGCAACTTCCATCCAACCGTCATAATGGTGATCTCCTTTAGGTGAAGTAGAAAGCAAGTTATGGATTTGTTCTAGTTCTAGGAGAATTTTGGCAACATGATAGTTTGAGTGTGATATGGAAATTGTGTCTTATGAATGGTGATCTTGAGGTATTTTTCAAAGGCACGAGTGGTCAAGAGAATAATCTAGAAGTAATGTGAAAATTCTCAATTTCCTTTGATTGCTTAGTGGATAAATTAGGTTTTTGAGCCCTAGATCTGTAACTAACTCGGACCATGTCAAGGTATGTGTCCACTTTTGGCCCTTTCTTCACCAGGGAAGTGGGAAATAACAAAATTTTGATGAAAATCATGTTTTGGGACAGGTTGTGCTTTTTGGGGGAAAAGCCACGACCTAGGTCGTTGATTTCGAGGAAAAATCAATGCCCCCCTTTTAGGGAAGTCAACTTGTGGTTTGCATTTCATTATTTGACATTTGCTTACTTCCTCAAGTCATAGATGGAATGAGATGGAAAAATGGTGCCAATGATGTGGAATGATGATGCATAAGGATAACAAAGTTGATGTCATGGAAAGTGAGCAAATTTGGATGTTAACAGATCCCCCCCTGATGTGTGAGGTCAAGAGCTCATTGTATGGCCGAAATATATCATAGGAATTTCATACTTCTAGTAGATAAGGAGTAATGGTGCCAGAGAATACAAATAGCACACTGGATGGAACCCTCCATCCCGAGGGACTACATAGGTCCATATCCGTAGACATAATACTCAAATTGGATGAGGTGCATATAATCTCAAATATATGGACGACGTGGGCATACCCATGCTCGTATCAATGTATTAATATAGAGTGGGATCTATATCAAAAGGACCCTGATCATTACATGAATAATTGCTGGATACAATACATCATGGGGGTTAAAGAGGGACCCAATCTGAATACATAATGAGGGTCAATAAGGGACCCAATCTAAAGATACAATGGATGCATAATCATAGTCCAAACATGGATGATAAGAAGAACTCTCATCGGAACAATGGCATCCTAATGGAATGTAGAATCTTAGTAGGATATAGGAAAGTCACTCCTCGTAGGTGATTCAAATAATTGAATATCTGAATCAAACAAGTCCAGGGAACTGCAACTAGAATTGGATACCATATGAAGCGTATGAATAGAGATATTCCAAACACTATTTCCAATGCAACCTAGATGCCATAGGAAGCATATGATTGGAGGCATTTTGAAGAGACTCACAAAATAGCTAGAGTTAAGGACATCTAGAGTCTTCCACCAAACTTGATAAGAAAACCATCAACTTGTATGATTCTCAATGGTGCAATGATGAAACGAAGTTGAGCACATGAAAAACAACCAATCTAAGGGGAACTGAGGTCAGTTCCCCCCTTAGTTGGTCCAAGGGAACCCATCAATGATGGTTATGGGTCCAAGGTACAAGGTGTCTCCAGGTCTATCCTCTAGAAAATATGTGTTGATGTCGACATAGGGAGACCTACTACAATCAAGAAAATGGGTTTCCTTGAAGGAAGCATGAGGGATAAGACCAAAGGATGGATAGATAAAAAGAAGGGACTAAGACACCAATAGGGGGGGGATATGAGGATAACTAGGGTTTCCTTGAAGGAAGCATGAGGGATAAGACCAAAGAATGGATAGATAAAAAGAAGGGACTAATACACCATTAGGGGGGGGGATATGACGATAACTCATTGGGGGACTGAAAATTCCTTTGTTTATAGCATGAAGGCATGGATGACCTAGTAACATGTCTGGGACTTGTGATCATACGAGGGGAGAGACATAACTAGGGTACTAGAGGACACAACTTCAATGGGGGACTCATGGAAGGGGGAATAGGGTGGGTTACTGATGTCAACTCTAAGGGAGAATGGCATCAATGTGACTCCATGGGTGGCAGAGTGCTCTGAGTAAAGGCGAACATGGATGTTGCCATAAAATGAGACGATATACAATTTTCAAAATTGCCGAGGAGCACTATTTTTGAATGGTTTATTCGATGTATGGACACTAAAGAGAACTTAGATGTAATGGATTCCCAGATGCATGAACACCTGAGAAAAGGGGGTGGTAACAAGCACCGTTATATGACGATTACCTAGGTGGGTGGAAACCTAGGAGAGATAAGCAACATATACAAAGAGATAGGTGTCCAATGAATGGCCAAATGAATCAATGGATGGATGATAGTAGATGGAACTGATGGGGGGTAGGACACCGATGACAATCTCCTTGAGGATGGTGAATGGTAGAAAAATAATGTAACTTTTGTAGTATGGATGGAGCGGTGGGCTCATGAGTGGGAAACACGAAATATAAAAATGCCATAAAGTCCAAAAGTATGGAAGTCCATGGGTAGGTCAATGAATGACGATGACAAAGTAATATGCAACTAGGTGCAAGATCACAAACTAGATGGACTCCCAATTATACAGAGAGAACAATGGCACGGGTGTCGAATGGCAAGGGATACTAAATGATGGCACCCATGTGAGGGAGGCTCTATTGTTGAGTAAGGGAAAATACAAGTGTGGCTAGTTTTGGATACTTACTTGAACATAGGGGGTCCTATAGGTGTAAGAGTGACAAACAAGGTTGATGCAGCTGATGTTCTATAGAGGGGGATCACCTATATGCCAGTTTGAAAAAATATACCTGTAGGGAGAGGTTGCATGCTGAAATAAAAGGATCCCCTCGCAACCTAATCCTATGCACATGGAAACAATACCCAAGCATAAAAGTACATATGGAAATCAAACAAAATATACAAGTAGCGTGTAACATAGGAAAATGGGCTAAATTACATGCTTGCACGTAAAATTAGGAGGATGAAGACATCCGAAAAAGAAAATTCAATCATGGAAAATGGATCTCATAAATGAGAAGAGCACAAAATCATGATTCCAATGGTGTAAATGGCACAACAAATGGGTCTCAGATGAGGCCACATGGTCTAGAAGAAAAATGGGGCCCAAACGAGCTTAAATGGGGTTGGCCCCGCCAAACTAGGTGTCATTTTCATTGTTCATCATTGGAGGAGTCTAAGAAGGACATAAATTTAGGCACTGATTTGTCCTAGTTCGTTCATCCAACATATTTTTCAAATTGCAGGTTAGTGGTCACATCCCTCTATTCATTTTTTTCCATTTGGTTTCCCATTTTAGGCTTCTAAGGGTCCTAGGTGAACCCCTTGGGGTTTTAGGGCGAGGGCGTGATTTTTGAAGGGAAATCAACGAATTAGGTTGTGACTTTCCCTTCTACAAGTGTGACCCGGTCGTATATAGCAGGAGAACAGTAGTGACTTGGGTCACCGAATTCTCCTCGCTAGTGTGACTTAGGTCCGTACTCTTTTTTTTGAAAAAACTTCCTATCTTAGTGAAAAAATGATTTTTAACTACCGATTGAAAACATGTGTTATCTCTGAGCACCTGAGTGGGCCTAATGGTTAAGAACATGTGTTATCTCTGAGGAGGTCACAGGTTCAAAACCGGCGGGGGGTAGGGTTGCTCATTGGCCCGCTGTGACAAGGCTCGAAGGGTAGGCGACCCCTGGGATAGAGGCTCTCCCTTGGGATAAAGGGTCTCGTGACGTCTCGGCCCCTGCTGAGTCACAAGTTTCTGGTATATCTGGCTTGCGGGCTGTTGGATATACCCCTTGGGAGGTTGCTGTTCCCATGGTCAAAAAAAAAAAACTACCGATTGAAATTGATTGAGGGTGAAAGGAAATATGTGGGCCAACTAGAGAGAGAGGGATGCCGTGGATATTCACTAGAGAGAGAGAGGGATGCGGCGGATATTCACAAGAACATGTTTAAACAAGTAAAAGTTCTGAAAGGATGAAGGAATAATTGTAGTTGCATACCAGGATAATGAGGAAGTAAATCTTTCAGACCACGATTCTTTCCGGTGGGAAAAGAGTCTCATTTAACGAAACATTTGATTGATAAAGGATGCAATGGAGGAAATACAAGAGGAGATATCTTAGCTGCAAACAACAGAACTGAAACCTGGGAATAAAGCAAAAGCATACAAGGTGTCTCAAGACAAATCTTGCATTTCAAAGTTACAAGTTGACATCAAATTTTCATTACCCTCAATGAGTTTCCAATCCAGGTAACACGGCAAGAAGTGACACTTCTTATAATAGGAAACTTTACTGAAAAACTATTCAAGCTGTTCATTAAAACTTTTAAAACAACACATACATCATGCCTGGAAATAATGGCCATTATTCCGTACACATATTCAAGCCTGGAATTTCAAATTCTACCAGCCTGTCAAATAAAATTTGATGACGGTTAGATTTTTAGAGTGCCTTTCATTTTACATTTTATGCAGATTCATAGATGATCAATTTTTCATTCGGTATGTGTCATAACAGAATCCTCCTTCAATTACTTGAATCTAGCCTTGTATGTTTACGACAAGATCTGGGTAGATAGTCCATTGTAATAATAAAACCTAAATAAATTGTTTAACAATAAGCCAACTTCACTAACAAACCAAAAATCTGTTAAGAGATTTTTCACTTTTTACGTACTTTAACATCTTTCTGTACAAGGCAAGTTGGACAGCTATAAGTTGTTTTGACGGGTTATCAATATACATAAACGTCAACTTCTACGTTTTAAATTTCAAGTTACATGTCAAATACGTTTAAAAAGTGAAAAAAAAATCTGTGGAACATCAAATTCCAGGCCTGCACATATCATATGTTGATTAAAAATGAGTAAATATTCAGTTCACACCACACCACTGAACAAAGATCACATTGAATGTTCAATAATGCAAACTATAAAGAAAACTCAAATCTCATTTTGTAACTTAGAAGAACAGAGGTTGTAACTTATAAAACTCAAATCTCATTAGTTGCCTTCATACGAAGGTCACACGTTTTCATTAATTGGAACTGATACCTCCCTAGATTGTTCCTTAACTGTAACAACTTCATCTTTATTTCCATCATTTGATCTATGCCTTAATGGTTCTCTTGGATTTTAAACTCTCCGGTCTGTCTCGACCAGGGATCAAATTTGAAGGGTGGGGTCCCATTTCACTATGAAGGGCTATGAGATATTGAACCCTTCAATGCTGCCATGTAAAAATAAGTTATTCTTTTCATTTGAAAATGTAATAGTACATCAAAATTTCAATGTTTACTGATGTAGTAAAGTTGAGAGGCTTTATTTTTCAGTGGATATAGCAGACCTGTAAATTCATAGGATGTCAAAAATCTAGTCAGCCTTGAAGTTGAGCTCCTCAAAGAAAACAAATTTCTTTAAATATGTTTATGGCAGGCTGGCATTGCCAGCTTCGCTCCGCAAACTATCCTAGAGGACTGGAGGAGATAGGGTAGGTGGAACTTGGAAGTAGCTCAACCACAGTGGAATAGGGGTATAAGAAAAAGCTTGTTTCTATTCATGCAATATTATATATTGATGGTCGGAGCCATGGAAGCATGGAATTCGAGCATTGACTTGATACAACAAAGAAAACAAAAGGTGGAACTCGGGAGCTGTAGGATTGACTTGATACAACAAAGAAAACACAGGGTGTGAGGCTGGGAGCCGTAGATGGTAGGATTAACTTGATACAACAAAGAAAACACAGGGCTATAGGTAGGGGCCATGGGCAGGAGCAACAACCTGCAACATTACAAGAAGTTTATGGATTGTGGATTTTGTGTGAAATGCCAAATTCGCGGGGGCACATTAACATAATATATTATACATTGAATACTCAATTAACTCACGGAGTCAACATTCACGAATTGGTATGTGATAACTTGTAACTTGGTAAGCCCGCTAGCAACAACACGTATGAGCCACCTACCAGGTTTAATAATTTTGTTGATGCCATTAAATGTGTTAAACACGTAAGCGCTCGCTACAAACACGAGAACTTCGAAGCGTTCAAGCCATGGGCTGCTCAGTGTAAGCCCGTCCACGCAAGTTGCTCAATGATATTATTAGAGGCCCAATGGTCCATGATCCATGGATGATCGAACACGTGGATATTGGAGAGTAATCGAGTCCCACTCCCAAGTCACCTAGCTAGTAGCCGCATTCCCAATTTCCCACTAAAAACTGTTGATGGGTGAAATTTGAAGCTACCCTTCTGTTGCAATTTTAAACAATAGTGGTTAATTTAATTATTGAAGGGCTTACCATGAAATTAAATTTTTTTTGCATGGTAAAATTTGAAGTGGCCTTCTATGACGTGTAAAATGACCTCTGAAGGGCCCTGAAGGCTTCAAATTTGAAGCCTGGTCTCGACACCCTTGGGAATAGACTAGTCTTGGTGTACCGGCATTAATTGTTGAGCAACTGCACTGTCCCATGCATGCACAATCATTTTTGAGCGACCACCCCCACTCTCATTGATCTTCAATCCCAGGCACGAAACCACATCCACAATCAAATGAGAAAGGACACAACTAGGCGGTACTTGAAATCTTATTGCAACCTGTTGAACTTTAGCGCGGTAGTGGAAGAAGAAAGAATGCCCCATTCAGTATCGAATTTCTTCAACCGCTCCTCTAATCTCTCACGCTCATGACGGAGGAATTTTTCCATGTCTACATCATTTTCTACAGAGAAGCGTTTTGCATCTACATTAATAGTGCCATGGTTCTCATTATTGTTGCCTTGCACAAAAGCTGTGTGAGATGTATTTCTAGTAGTAACAAATCCTGCACCAATCGTTGTTGCCAAGACATAGCCAAAGACATTGGGTAACCAATATGATGCCGAGATTTTTGAATTTCTTGATCTGCTTGCAATTGGGAAAACGATCCTACACAGATTGTGGAACCAGCGATCGAAGTGCGGCTCTACTTCCTGTGATGATGAGTAGTTGGGACAAGAGGCATCACATGAGATCGTGGTGTGATTGGTAGCACTATGAGATGGATAGAGTTCAATTTTTGGATAATGGTTTGGATACATGCCTGCATGTGTCCATGGTTTTGGCCAACTTTGAAATAAATTTTTGATACCTAATATTTTTAAAAAGAAATTTGATTTGATGCTCGACAAATCACAATGATAACTCAATTTCAGAGCTCAAAATACCATTCTCAAGGTGGTTTTTCAACCTCTCAAACTACCGAAATTAAAACCATGGTTATGGAAGGAATAATTACGACTTTAATTTAAAACCCACTAGAAGAAGTCAATATGTAAGGGAAATTAATGAAATATGAACTAAGTGTCAATTGAGTGTAGATCGGGTGGTTGGGAGGAATGTTGTTATCCTCCCCACCTGGGTTCAAATCTTGCTCCTTGTTATTGGAAATCTTGATTTCTTTTACAGAGAGTGCGACTTGCAATATTCAACATTATTGAGAATGAAACATAAAACTATAGACTTATATATATTACCATAGTAAACTGCGCAACTTGTCTCAATACATGGAGATGAGATTTTACTATGATCTTTCACTTCTTACAGAGCTTGGGCTCTTCATACACTTCACGGCTCTTCTTCCCTCACACATCTCTCTCTGAGTTTCAACTATTTGTTTCTATTTATAGAGTTTCATAACCACCGACTTGAGATCGCTTCAAGGTGAAGCTACAAAGTTGCATTAAACACTGTAATTAATTTCTACCTAAGGATTCTTGACATGCAGAATACAAATGCGGTTATATAAATACAAACTTGACTTGCGTCGGATTGACTGCAAACTTACTAACTGACTGACATTGCACACTGACACAAAAAGACTGACAAGGTGATTGACAGAGCTGACGCAGTTAGATATGCTATCAACTCATAAATACATATTTCCAACACTCCCCCTTAATTATGAGCGGATGGGGATCATTAAACAAAAATAAAGTTTTACAAAATGTTTCAGAGCTGAAACATGCTCTGTGCATGACAAAGTTCACTGTGTAGATCTTATCACTCCTAAACAACTTCACAGATATTGGAATGTGTCCCTTGCCAATGGTTTTGTAAATATGTCTGCTACATGATCTTCAAATCTGCAAAATTCTAAACAGATTTCTTTGCTGTTTATTAATTCTCTGATAAAATGATACCTTGTGTCGATGTGCTTGGTTCTCTTGTAGTACACATGATTATTTGACAGTGCGATAGCTGAATTGTTGTCATAGTAAATGACTGTGGGTTCTTGCTGGTTCTGCGACAGATCACTTAACATCCTTCGCATCCAAACGACTTGACATGCAATGCTTGTAGCTGCGACATATTCTGCTTCTGCTGAAGAAAGAGTTACTATGGGTTGTTTCTTTGAAGCCCATGATACAACACCTGTTCCTACATGAAATGTATTCCCAAATGTGTTTTTTCTGTCATCCATGCTGCCTCCATTATCTCTATTAGTGTATCCAATGAGTTTGAAATTTTCTGAGGTTGAATACAAAATACCAAAGTCTTTTGTTCCACTTACATACCTCAAAATTATTTTACCTGCTTGCCAATGAGATTCTTTTGGTAAATCCATGAATCTTGAGATTAAGCTGACTCCATATATGATGTCCAACCTTGTTGTTGTAAGACACATAAGCCTACCAATGAGCCTTTTGAATAGAGTAGGATCTACATTGGATCCGTCATCATCCTTGCTTAATTTCAAACCTGTTATCACTGGTGTTGGAGCTGTCTTATAGTTTAACATTTTAAATCTATTCAAGACATCACTTGCATACTTCAACTAAGATATAAAAATACCCTTTTCAGTCTATTGGACTTCAATGCCCAGAAAATACTTCATAAGCCCCAAATTAGTCATTTCAAATTCACTTTCCATGACTGATCTAAATTCTTCTATGCCAAAATCACCAGTAAATATTAAATCATCTACATACAAGCAGACAATTAGTTTATTACCTTGCTTGTTGATTTTTGTGTACAACGTTGGCTCACATTCACTTCTGTGAAATCCATTCTAAATGAGGTAGGAGTCAATGTGGCTGTACCAAGCTCCATGAGCTTGTGTCAAACCATAAAGTGCCTTTTTTTCAGTCTGTATACTCTGTGTCCTTGTCCTGGGACTTCGTAGCCTTGTGGCTGCTCCACATATACTTCTTCCTCCAAATAACCATTTAAAAATGCAGACTTAACATCCATTTGGTAAACAAGCCATGTCTTATGAGTTGCGATGGCCAAAATTGTTCTGATAGTATCCATTCGTGCTACAAGTGCAAAGGTTTCATTGAAGTCTATACCAGGCTGTTGTGTGAATCCTCTTGCTACCAATCTTGCCTTGTGCTTCTGCACATTTCCATCAACATCTTGCTTGGTATTATAAATCCATTTCACACCTATAACATCCTTGTTCTTAGGAACACCAACTAATTCCCATGTCTAATTCTTCTCAATGCATTCTATTTTTTCATCCATGGCTTGTGCCCAAACTTTATCTTCAACAGCTTCTTCAAATGTTAAAGGATCATTATCTTGAGAAAATAATGCAAAAACTGAGAATGAATTAGGTGTACCAGTCTCATATATCTCAAGCAGATTTCTTGTCTTTGTCGGAGTTGCTGGTGTCGAACTGCGCGAACTGCTTGATGGAGTTTTTTGCGCACTTGGTGTGCTTGTTGGAGTTGCTTGAACTGCGACTTGTGTCGGAGTTCCTTATGCTGAAACATGCTGCGCAATCCTAGGAGTAGACGGAGCTGCAACATTCTGATTTACATGCGGAGTCTCAACCACATCTTCTGTGATGTCATCATGTTCAACATGTGACATGATTTTAACATTCTTCTCTACAGTTCCATCCCATGCTTTATTTTCTACAAACTGAACATTTCGACTGATAATAAATTTTCTTGCAACAAGATCATACAACTTGTATGATTTTGTGTCTTCAGAATACCCAATAAAAATGCATTTCTGTCCTTTATTATCTAATTTCCTTCTTAGCTCATCTGGAACATGTGCGTATGCTACACAACCAAAAAATTTTAAATGCGAAACACTATGTTTCATACCTGTCCATGCTTCCTGCAGAGCTTTATTGTTCACGCTCTTCATCGGACATCGATTCATGATGTATATAGCAGTTGCCACTGCTTCAGCCCAGTATTCATTTGACAGATGCATGGCTGCCAACATACTACGCGCCATCTCCATAATGGTTATGTTCTTCCTCTCTGCGATACCATTCTGCTCCGGTGTATACTGCGCAGTGAATTGCTTCTATATGCCATGATTTTTGCAAAAGTTTAAGAAATCATTCGAAACATACTCACCACCTCTATCTATTCTTAATATCTTGATGCTATAACCGCTCTGCTTCTCCACAAGTGCCTTGAACTGCTAAAAACAACCAAACGCATCAGATTTATGTTTTAGAAAATATACCCAGTTTTTTCTTGTGAAATCATCAATAAATGTGAGAAGATAAGTGCATCCTCCCATGGACGGTGTTTGCATCGGTCCACAAATATCAGAGTGCACAATTTCAAGTGGTGTGCGAGCTCTGTATGACTTTCTAACTGGAAAAGTCTCTTTGTGCTGTTTTCCAAATATATAGCCTTCACAAATTCTCTTTGGCTTTTCAATCAATGGAAATCCTTTCACCATGTCCTTCATGTGCAGTAGCTTCAGCCCACCAAAATTCAGATGTCCAAATCTAAAGTGACACAGCCAGGATTCATCCTTTATTTCTGATTGAAATGCAACTTGCATTTCTTTGTTTTCTTTTTCTTCCTTGTTGCAGTTAATTTCTACTTCTTTACTTTCTGCTTTGAATGCAGCTCCAGAATATTCATTCTGACTTCCATGAACAACCTAAGTTGTTTTCCCTTTTATGTTTGGCTTTATCCTCAAAGGAAACAAGCGATTGCTTGTCATTTGTACTTCGTCTATTAAGTGATTGCTTGGGTACATGTCTTTGATCAGACAATGCTTTCCTGTCATATGAACTCTGTAACCTTTTTCCATCAGTTGTCCAATGCTCATCAAATTATGCTTCAAACCTTGAACATAATAAACATTAGGCATAAATTTTTGCTCCCCCTGTTTGGTTAGAATATCAACAATACCCTTACCCAAAACAATAACTTGAATATTATTTCCAAGTGTGACATCAGTTTGAACTGATTTATCTAGACTAGAAAATATATTTAAATTACCAATCATATGATTGCTACAACCCAAGTCTAAATACCATATGCCATTTGGACTTTCTTGGACAACATTGCATTCAAGTGAAGATGCACATGCTAAAAACTATGAGTTGTTCGTAGTGCTGTTGTTGCTTGACTGTGTTTGGCCTTGCTTTCCTTAGTCATACTGCTTCTTCCTGAATTCATATGCGAAGTGTCCAAACTTCTTACAATAATGACATTGAATTTTTGATTTATCATACCTTTGTTCACTAGGATGACTGGGGATCTGATTCTGACCTCCACTAGCGATATGTGCAGGGCTGCTGGTGCGACCTCCTCTGAAAGAACTTCGTCCTTTTCCTCTATATTTTGATCTTCCTCTTCCTCTTCCACAACTTATGGATGACTGTGCTGTGAATGCACCTTCCAGTGATGTATCTGAACTGTTGATTCTATGTTCATGATTGAGTAATGAGGCTTGCAACTCATCAATAGTAAATTGGGATAGATCTTTCTTTTCCTCCAGGGTCACAACTAAAGATTCAAATTTCTTTGGAAGAACTCTAAGAAATTTTTCAACAACTCTTTGGTCACCTAGATTTTCTCCATGAGATTTTATTTGATTAACCGGACCAATAACATGAGTATAGAATGATTCTATTGACTCTATATTTTTCATTGACAGAGATTCAAAATCTCTTTTAAGAATTTGTAGTTTGGCAGTCTTTACCTTGTTCAAACCTTGATAGGAAGTTTCCAGTGTGTCCTATGCTTCCTTAGCCGACGTCGCTGCTGCTACTCTTGGGAGTATGGATTCATGTGTTGCTTGATGTATGTGGAACAACTCCTTTCCATCTTTCTTCCTTTGTTCCCTCAAGACATCCTTCTCAGCTTGTGTGAGATTGTTGTATGCTGTCAGATCTGCTGGTTCTACATAGCCATTATGGACTATTTCCCATACATATTGACCTCTGAACAAAGATTCCATAGTTAGAGACCAATATTCATAATTTTTTACTGAAAATAATGGAGTTTGCAAATTACCAGAAGTGGAAGCCATTCTTAATCACTTTTCCCTTATAAATAGAATTCCTACTTTCCGTAAACCAAGCTATGATACCTGATCAAGGGAAAAGCACACCGCGTAGTCAAGAAGATTGAACTGCGCAGTGAGTGACCAACTTCTTTTTCTTTGCTCTGGACTGCGTCGAACAAACACTTCGCTGAACACAAGCTTCTCGAAAATTAACTTCGCAGATTAACTGTGCATTTCAACTTTTTACTGCGCAGTTAACTTCGCAATACTTTACTTCGCGGACTTCTCAAATACTTTGCGTAAATTCTCAACTTCATAGATATCTTAAACAAAATTTATATTGAAATATATATTTCTAAGACATAACAATTAAAACATCTAAGTGAAGCTTACGCGAAGTTACTCATTGTTAAAATAGAACTTTCACCACGGTGAACTTTTTGGTAATCTTGATTTCTTTTACAGAGCGTAAATGTAAACAACATTCACACAAGTAAATCAGGAGAATATGTGCGACTTGCAATATTCAACATTCTTGAGAATGAAACATAAAACTATAGACTTATATATATTACCATAGTAAACTGCATAACTTGCCTCAATACATGGAGATGAGATTTTACTATGATCTTTCACTTCTTACAGAGCTTGGGATCTTCATACACTTCACGACTCTTCACTTCTTCTCTTCTTCCCTCACACATCTCTCTCTGAGTTTCAACTATCTTCTTCTATTTATAGAGTTTCATAACCACCGACTTGAGATCGCTTCAAGGTGAAGCTACAGGGTTGCATTAAACACCGTAATTAATTTCTACCTAAGGATTATTGACATGCGGAATACAAACGCGATTACATAAATACAAACTTGACATGCACCGGATTGGCTGCAAAATTACTGCTATATGACATTGCAGACTCTGCGCACTAACACAAAAAGACTGACAAGGTGACTGACAGAGCCGACGTAGTTAGATACGCTATCAGCACATAAATACATAATTCCAACAACATTCTCTCGATGGATGTAGCCCTCTAACAAACGGTGAACCATCATTTAAAAAAAAGAAAAAAAAGAAATATGAAGTAAGTGCATAAGATATCAAAGTATTAATTTAATAATACTTTTAAAATACCCCAAGTCTTATGTAAATATTTTAAAATGTAATGTGAAAACCTTTGGATGACTATGAAAGTTTTGGTTTGAAGAGGGAGTAAGCTTTTGATTTGGAGCTAAGTAAAATGCACTGGATTTGACGCAAGATCAAATCAGTATTATGATAATGAAAACAAAAATAATTGGACCAAGAGACTTGACTTTGGAAAACCTTAATAAGGTGAAGGATACGTATAAGTGCGGAGATTTATCGGAATGAAAATTTGAGAGCATTGGAAAAAGGGAAGTTTGTCACAATTTTTTCGCAACGTCGACAAAAATTTTGTTGGGACAATTTATGTTACAACATCAGCTCCAACTGTGCGATGGTGTTTCCCTGCAATGCACCATGAACCGTAGATATGTTCCTTCACTCCTTTGGGCATGGAGTCATTTTGCTCAAACTCAAACCAATCCTATCAATATTTTACTTTCATGAACCTGCTTTGTAACTGTCAGTCCTTGAGATTTTCCAAGGCTATTTTGAAACTATGTTAGGGCATCAATAAACCTCTGTTTGTATTTGGAATGGTTTTCCCAATGAGCATAAATATAATATTTCAGTATCTTGCGAACTTGCTTGAATTATAAATCAATTTGATAGATATGTAACATGATGGACATTGGTGGGAATCGTTTTAATGTGACAGGCAATAGCTTATGGAAAGAATGAATGAATGAAATGGAAATAAGGTATTTGGATGAGTAAATATTAAATGGACAACACAAAAGACGTACCAAGCAAACATAATTTAGTAGTTCAACATGGAATGTAATTGCAGAGATAACAAGATCGTCACAGGGACATCAACTTTTATTTCAAACAATATATCGTGAAAAATTCATAACACATTAACAAGAAAGGACACATTCATCATAACATCTGAACCAAATGTAGGATGAAAGTCTGCCTCATGGGCTTGCATTATATGCTCAGTGGATCAATTACATGTAGATAAGAGATATGTAAACACAAAAGAAGAGAGAAATACTATAATAATCAAAATTTATGAATCCCCAATGCTCCAATTGCGAAAGCGTCAGATATTAATTGATCCCATGCTTGATCTAACAGAGTATCTAAGACGTTACAATTAGCCCAAATAAAATTTTGACCCTTCAAAAGAGGTCACTAAATCTATTTATAGCACTTCGACTTACATTATGTTACAACAAATTCTTTTTGTTACATAACAAATTTATTTTTCTGTTAGAAAATTTCTCAACTGAATCTTTAGTCTAGCATTGCTGGTGACTTTGAGGTTGGTCGGTCCTTGGTCTGGAGTTCTGAGTTGTTCTTCTGCCATGATGTTGACCTTGAGGATGAGGTGGTCATTGCATGTACTGTGGAGGTGGCACTTGAAAAGACTGCTAAAGTGGTACTTGATATGCCTGCCGAGGAGTCCGCAATGATGACGCACAAGGTGTTCTCTGATGCACAGTCAGTGGGACCCACTGAGTAGTAGCGAAGATGGTATACTTGGAAATATTTTTCCAATCCTTCATCACTGGATAGTATAGAGTCCTTAGCTCCCTCATACACATGTCAAGGTCAATACAATGTGAGTATGAAGGAGGTGGCAAGTTTTAAACAATATTTGAAAATTAGAAAGTAGACCAAACTCATTCAACAATTTATCCAATATGATTTGGACTTTGATGCTCTCACCATTATCATCAAATCTATGGTCATCATTTCTCTGATCAGTTGTCAACACATGATAATGAAGTTGAGAGTATAAATCACCATTTCCATCCCATGGGGATGGGATTCCTTGTTTATACAATCTTTAAAAATATTTTTGAATGAGTTGACATCCTTTTCCAACTGAAGAGATTTCTCATGAACTATTTGCAACATATTCTTTTTTGAAATAACTTTAGACGCCTCCATGATGATGGTAGTCTTGTTGTATATGGCCAAAGTTTCCAATTCTGGACCAATTCTATAGTTTAAAATGTCTATGATTGTCATATCTACCTCAGGCTTATCCCACAAGTGAAATAGGGTATCCTTTGATTCATAGAGTGTGGAGGGAACCAACTCCCATTCTTCTTGGACAATAGTAAACTATTTCCAATGTCTAGCCATGACTGCTGAGATTTGGTCCCAGTCTAAATGATTCACCCCTACTAGAGGGGATTTCCATGAATGCTTCATGTTGAGTTGATCAACTTCCTTCTACAACTTATCTCTGGTAGCTTGCAAGTCTAGAATAATAGCATCCCTCTTTTGTCCCACCTTCTTTAGAGATTCCACTTCTTCCTTATGATTTCCGAGCTCTTATTTTACTTGATTAAGTTTTGCATCCTTGAATATCATATCATCCATTACTCTGGAAAACCGATCAGTTGGGTCTACTAAAGCATACTCCAGTAGAATAGTTCATTTGGAGGTCAATAATTTGTAATTTTCCTCTTTTAGAGAACTTATTTCCTTGTCCAAATTGTCTACTCTAGTTTTACATTCTTGAGACAATTTAGCAACTTGTTTTGTTTCCTCCTCAACCGACACTAATTATGGCATTTGTACATCCTCTGTGGCAGGAATCTTTAGCTTCTGCCTTAATGCCTCAATTCCTTTGTCTTTCTCTTTTAGTAGTCCCTATGCAGGAGAAAGGTTGAGGGGGTTGAGACCTTTCTCGATCACTTTATTTTCTAGCTCTGTTATCTTCAAGAGATTGGATTTGTTTGCCACCTTTTCATCCTTCAATTGTTTCTCCGGTCTCTTGACTATGTTTTGAAGCTTATTCACATTCATTGTGGATTTTAAGACATATTTGGACAAAACATCTCTTGTTTTCCTATGCAACTGCACTTTATCTAGAGTGCTGAAGTAATCTAGATTGAACATCATCTAAGTGGCCCTATATTGATATGGAATCGACCTTCTTCTAGAGATAGTGGGCTCTAATATCACCATTTTGAACGTACGCTATTTGAGATCGATCATGGAAAACAACCTTGACTGCCCTTTTGATATGAATTTTGATTATGATAACATATATTTCTTCAGTTGTGTGCTTTCATATATGATGGATGCGAATAGTCCAACCAAACTAGACGCATAAGGGGAAGCTTGAGAATATTCCCCTGGTCTGTGTGGCCACCTAGTTGTGGGAAACGTTTCAATCATAACCGAGGACTCAGAAGAGGACGAGGTTGTTCCTACATGAGATTGATAAAATTCCAAGGTTGAATGAGGTTCAATCCTCATCCTTTTAGCCTTAGGTGGTTCCTTCTCAGTTTCCAACATCTCTGTATCTAATGTACTTTTTGTTTGGGATATCTTCGTTCCTGCATGTATCTTAATTGGAGTCGGTATATTTTGAGACTTACTCTAAAATCCCGGCAATACAATCCTTTGAACCTCTTCCCAACTTTCCAAGTTGGCTATTTTGTCCAGCTACTCAAGGGGATGGTGTACATAACCTACTAGCATTATGTACTTCCTCTTTTTTGAAATTAACCCTTTAGGGTTGTAGTTCCATATGAAGCCTAGAGGTAAATTCAGGTCATTGATCATATCTTCTACTGGTTCCGGTGCTGTACGAGACTTGACTACGAAGGGTCCAACCTATTGTGAAATTATAAAGGTTATAAGGATTTTGTTCTTCCAAAAGTGAACCTCACAGAAATTGAACCTTTGGTGAATATATTCTAGATAAAAAATTCACGGAGTTAAAAAAGCAGGTAGTTGGTATGGAGGTAGCTCATACCCATACATACTGATCTCGGTATGGTCTTCAAATAGGAACCAATCACCCACAACCAAGTCTGTGCTTAATTGCAATAGTTTTTAATATTATGGAAACATCCTAGGAAGGGGAGTACCATGCAAGAGGGTGTAAATTTCAAACATGTCTTGATTAGCAAACTCATTGTATCTGTCATTTGTAGGGTGATGCAAAACCAACTCAAGGAGTGGATGAGGAAAACGACTTGGGTATTGGTAAAAAATCATGTAAACCAATAAGAATGATATTTGAAATATCTAAAATAGGTTAAATAATCTATTTGCTCAATTATCATATCTTCTAAGAACCAGAAAAAGTAGAGATGTACATTGAGCTCGGTTGGGGAAGGATTCATTTCTCAGATAGTAAACCCAACACAATATCACTCACAAATTGGTCACTTGTGTAGGCCAAGAGATGACAAATCAATTCTATAATAATTCAAGGGATTTCAACAAAAAATTATGATCTGAAAGGGTTTTCTCCTTTTGGTAACTTCGCTCCAGGTGGTAGTAAGGTTTGTAGGAATTTTGCTTGATCTTTTCACGAGAGCTCTCTATAGTTAGCATTCAATGAATTTTCTTTAAAAATTCCGCGAGGTACATCAAGTGAGATATCAATTATTTTCTGGATGAACTCTTTGTTGATTGGGCATGCTGACATCCCGTCCCGAGCAATTATTGCACTTTATACCTCAAATTGTCACACTCTGGACCATTGAGAGTCTTCATATCATATCACCATGAGAAACATGATGTTTGTGCCTTCTAAGGGTGTTAAGACCCTTTGTTATCATGTTGGTCCCTTCCCTAGTCACACTTGGAAGTAAATCCAACAACTTAGGGGTTGAAAACCACTTGACCTAACCCACTTATGGGCCTCCTAGAGATATTTTCGCACCTTGCTAGTAGTACAGAGAGCGAAAATTCCTTATTTTCGCGTTTTGCATGCCTATGGGGGCGCGAAAATTACAACATTTTCGCGATTTGCTCAGTTATGGGGGCGCAAAAATCCCTGAATAGCCGCTATCCCTAGATTTTGGATCTTGGATTTCGAGGATATTTTCATGGGATGAGGTCCTCCTTCGAATCCCATCTCACATTCCTTCCTTGGCATAGTTTAGATCCTGGATCCATATCTTCCTCACTTAGATCCATAATATCCTCTTAGTGGTTGGCCTCCCAAATCCTACTTAAGGAGAGCAATCCATGAGCTATGGGGGGTGATCTTGGAAGCACTAAACTTATGATCCTATGAGTCTTGCAAGGGTTATGTTGGAGAGCTTGGAAGGAGGTGCTACTACTTTGGACACCAAGGTATAACATTGTAATCAGATTCTTTTGGCTTTCTTATCATTAATATAACTTAGCCTATTCCTCTCATTTTCATGTCTTTAATGATGAATGCATGAATTTGTCTATGTTTTTATAGTTAGATATTTGTTATACATAAATTTCTTTGGAGAAGGTATTGTCTTTCCTTTGTGAACAGGTTCATAAGTCCATAATCAAAGGCTGGAGCTGGAGCAACTTAGGAGCAACAAGGACAACCATCAAAGTAAGGTATTCCATATACTTGCTTTGTATTTGCATAGCTTGATTAGCTAATGTGTGAGCTAGATCAAGGAGAACTATAGTGTCTATTTGTTTCCTCTCTGTCTTGGGTAGGAAACTAGGGGCCTTTTCTAATCCCAAGGGGATATCTACTTATCCGTAGAGAGATTTTCTCACAACAGGTATAGCAAGGATGGATGCTGAAATGGTAGCTGGGCTAGTGGTGGGACCACTGCCGACGATCCCGCTGGTAAAGGGGTTGGGATTCATTCCTTCCATGTGGATAGACGAAGTTGTGTATATGGGTATCTATGACTCATAATCAAAGGTAAAATAAGGGGCGTTGGGATAAGGATCCGACAATGAAGTCGTACGTCTGTGACGGGTGGTGTCAAGTGGACCGTGCTGTGGGAATAGCCCCCCGTAGGCGACGAGAATGTATCAGTGAATCAATGGTGACATGTGTAAAAGTGCTTAGAGTTGGAATATTCTCACCATCGTCATTTGTATTTGCATGCATGCATACGACATGCATCCAGTCATCAATATGGTAGTCTCCCCAGCACCTAGAGCTTATTTTCAGCCCCCTGGAGCCTGTTTTTATCCATCAGTAGCCCTCCTACCTACCTAGTGCGCCTTGTTTTCGTCATCTGGATTAGAAATGCACCCTACTACACACTCTTGGATTCCAACAGTCAGTTCTTGCATTGATTGCCCAATTCATGTATTTATTGCTCAATTTAACTACCTGTAGCTTCCAGTTGTCTGTATCAGAGTGCCAATTGACTACTGATAGTCCTCATGTGCCCAACTTGGAGTCTCCTTCCCTACATTTGTGCTCACATGACTCAGTTAGAATCAGTTAGACTCACATTGACTGACATTTGACTATTTGTGACTACTACCATTAATTGGGTGATGTCTCCAATGTTGTCCAAGCCACAACTTGAGGAGAATTCGAATCACATTTGGGGTAATCGAATTCATTTTATTTCACTCTCATATTTTTGCTAGCTTACAGCTAATGAACATGATTACAACAGTTTTCCACATTATTTGAGTTTCATGTGTGAATATTGATTCAATTTTTCTTCTTCTTCTCTACAACTCTATGAGTGAATTTGTGAGGTTTGTTCAAGCTGAGTGATCTACACCTATAGAATATCACATGGTATCAGAGCTTGATCCAGCTATTTGAATTGCAACAATTACATCATTTTATTGAACAACTGTTTTTCAGTAGAGCACCAGAAGCCTCTGGATTTCCACAACAAATCCTGGTGCCATTGCATTGAACTCACTGGAGAAATTCAGTGAGGTCTATCTAGGTGTGAAGGATACAATCACATGTGCTCACTGTCCTAAAGCAATATTCTTTAGATTCTGCAACAAATCTCCACCAAAATTTCCTTGTTTTATTGTAGGTTATTCCATATTCAACAGATTCGAATTCAACAGCTACTATGGATCTCCATTTTTTTTGTAGGTTATTCGAAGTTTTCTATAGTTGCAGCAGTTTCCTGCAGTTGTAGCAGTTTCAATTCTTCTGCAGTTGCAGCAATTTCAATTTTTTCTGCAGTTGCAGCAGTTTCTTGCAGTTGTAGCAGTTCTCTGCAGTTGCAGTAGTAGATTCATAATTCATTAGTAGCTACTATGGATCACTCTCTGGTTCCAAAACTCACCTCCTTTAACTATTTCGAATGGAAATTCATAATGGAGACCTTCATGAAGTCCAGAGGTCTCTTCAGAGTGTCGCATGGGATAACATTCGAACCTACTGATGCTACACAGAAAGATAAATATCTTGATAGACTTGATGCAACAATGGGATTGCTACTCCTCAGTATTTCCGATGATCTACACTTTCATCTCTCTGGTCTCAAAAATCCCAAGGACGTTTGGACAAAGCTCGAAACTTTGTTTGGACAAAAGGATGTTTTGAAAGAGCATTAGCTAGAAAATGAGTTAAAATCTCTGAGCTCCAGTAGTTTCGAGTTCTTCACCAAGCCCAAGAAACTGGTTGTGCAGATGAAGCAATATGGAATTAAGAAATATGAAGAAGAAGATACATAAGACATTCCTTTATCTACTACTCTAGAAGTTGAAGACAGTTTCAAATTGTCTACTTCCCATGCAGTAGAAGAAGATGAAAGTAACACAACTGATGGAGTTGATCCATCTTCTATTTTGAATTCTGAGCAAGATTTGTCAGCTAATACTCTAGAAGTTGAAGAGACTTTCAAAATCTTTACTTCCCATGAGCCTACTAATGTGCAAGATGATGATCTACCGAGTGTTTTGGAGGATAAATCTGATTTTGGAGGCGATGCATTCGCCCTCCTTGATCAAATGATTCCTATGGAATTCTCCTTGATCATTAACACATGTTTTCAGATTTTCACCGAAGATAGAAGACACTACCATTCGCTTGGGTTCAAGTCTCAGTCATATCCTTTTGATTTTGGTTTTGATCTCACCCCTGCTAGTTCAAACAATATCATACGAAACCATTTATCAATTCTTGGATCTAATTTGAAATCCAATCCACCACCATTATGTCATAGTTCATTTGGTTATGATCTCACCTATGTTGGTTCAAAGGAGATATCAAAGAACTATCTACAAATTCCTGGAGCTGATCCTCCCTCATTTGGTTCAAATCACATTTTCCATAATGATATTCATATTTTTGGAATTGTTCTCACCATGCTTGGTCTGAAGAGAAAGATCACGAAGCCTCCATATTTTCTTGCCTCCACTGAAGGAGAACTCAAGCACATGTTTTTGGAGCATGATCCACTTCTTCCCAAGAGGAAGATACCTCCATAAATTGATGAAGACCGAAATGCTAGATCCATATCCACAAGAACCTGAAGATCTAGCACCTGACAATGAAGATGAGCGAATGTTAGATCTAGATCCACAAGAACCTGAAGATCTAGAAACTGATGATCCTCCTCTTCTGATATGGGCAGCCACAACTCTTAGATCTGCCGGTGATCTTGTTGGAGATCCACTTGATTCAAGGAGAACCAGATCTGATTTTTAGAATGGAAGGTTTCATCTTTCTCACATTGATCATTCACACATTGATCCTTTTATTGCCGATCGATCCTTTCTTGGTAAAGGTCACTTGCCTCCTTCTAGGGTGAGTGATTCCATGCTACAATAGCATCTTACAGTCTATTTTTTTGGGGGGGTATTTATTCCCACTGGGTTTTCCCTCTTTCCTCACATTTTATTTAGATTGTTGTACAGGGTGACCTTTGGTCTTAGTTACCAGGGCCCTACTTTTTTAGTTACTTCCTCATAGTTTGGCTTGCGGGGGGGGGGGTGTTGGAATATTCTCACCATAATCATTTGTATTTGCATGCATTTCATGTATTCTGCATTCTGCATGCATCCAGTCATCATTATGGTAGTCTCCCCAACACCTAGAGCTTATTTTCAGTCCCCTGGGGCCTGTTTTTATCCATCATTATCCATCCTACCTACCTAGTGCACCTTTTTTTCATCATCTGGATTACAAATTCTCCCTACTACACACTGTTGAATTCCAACAGTTAGTTCTTGCATTGATTGCTCAGTTCATGCATTTATTGCTCAGTTTAACTGCCTATAAATTCCAGTTGTCTGTATCAGAGTGCCACTTGACTACTGACAGTCCTCATGCGCCCACCTTGGAGTCTCCTTCCCTACATTTTTTCTCACATGACTCAGTTAGACTCACATTGATTGACATTTAGCTATTTGTGACTACTACCATTGATTGGGTGATGTCTCCAATGATGTCCAAGCCACAACTTGAGGAGAATTTGAATCACCTTTGGGGTAATCGAATTCATTCTATTTCACTCTCACATTTTTCCAGCTTACAACTGATGAACATGATTACAACAATTTTCCGCATTCTTTGAGTTTCATGTGTGAATATTGATTCAATTCTTCTTCTCCTTCTCTGCAATTCTATGAGTGAATTTGTGAGGTTTTTTCAAGCTGAGTGATCTACACCTGTAGAATATCACACTGGAGGGATATGGTAGATAAAATGATAAAAAAATCCCAGTGCAACCGTGTGTACAAAAGGAGAGCTAAAGAAAGATGGCACTCAGGCCAAAAACAATGCTCAATAACACTTCCTACAACAACATGCTACAACAACATGTTTCAACCATACCAATAAGTAATAGGGGATTTTGGTTCCCTAAAATCCAACAACTATGTCTCAAATGTAAATGATAGAGGGGGTGTTGTTTGGATGCCTAACCCCAATGTCCTACCTAGCTACAAGATTGTTTTTTTGTTCCCAAAGTGGGGTTAAGGTGGGTTGAATTAAGTAAATTTTAAGGCTCTCTTGGATTATGGTGACAGAGTGTGTTCACAAGTGGTGTGAACCCAAGATCGTTGTATGATCAATGCTGAAATAAAATGCTAAAAGTAACAATTGAGACTAAAAAATAAAGCTTTTTTCTTTTACTTTTTCAAAACATAAAAATGCTAACTGCTGTAAAATGTATGCAGTAAATAAGCCCACTGAAATATGATGCATGAGATAGCAATCCAAGAAGGATGCATGCACACTGAAATGTCTCAAATGCTACAACAAGCAAAATAATAGAGAAAATCCAAGGCAAGTGGGGGCAAGCAAACAAGGGTTTGTTGGTGCATCTAAGGTCAAGAAAAAAGGAAAAAACAGGTGTAGGGTGTGGCTATGAGGCAGAAAGTTGTGCTCTGGGTGCGGAAAACTGCAGAAAAAATGTGCCGAAAAAGAAAAACAGAAAACAAGAAAAAAAGGCACGTGTCTAGGCAGAAAGGGCACGGTTGGGGCATGGGTTTCAGGCTTAGAAGTGCGTGGAGGGAACAGGTTTCAGGAGGGACAGCATGTGCAAAGAGCAGTTTCTGGGTGATTTCGCGCGTGGAGGGCGCGCTTTTCAAGCCCTAAGGCATGCAGAAAGTGCGTCTTTCAGGTCATACAACGCACAAAGCACGCACCTAGTGGGGCAGAATGCACGCTTGGAGTGCAGCTTTTCGGCCGTACAACACGCGAAACATGCGACTAATGGAGAAAAAGGTGTGCAGTAAATGGGCGCGGATGCACACTCCGAGAGCGAGTTGGGGGTCGAAAGTAGCGCTGGGGAGCACGGGTTTCGGGCCGAAAGTCACACTTGGGCTGGAGGAATACTGCAGAAAATCACGGGACGGGCCGTAAAGACGAAGCTAAAAAAGGGCACTACAAGGGAAAGGGCCAGATCTGCAAGTATGGGGAAAAAATGGTATCCCAAAAATCTAAAATACAAGAAAATAACAAGCATAAATACTAAAAACTAAATTAAACTACAGATCGATGGGAATCGACCCAGTGGAGTAGCCAAATCTGTAGCTAGTGTTTTCACACCGGCCTGTGCAAATGAGCACCTACTAAGGGTTATGGATCCCTAGGTAGCAGATTCAAATATGGATAAAAAATACAGAAAGGAAAACTACTATGTATGAGTGCAAATGATAACAGAAAGTAAATCTAACTAATTACAACAATAAAAATGGAACTGATAGATTAGAACCCATGAAAGATTTTGTATTATATTGCAAACTAGGGTTTACAAGAATGGTTACCTCCAAATGTGAGGTAATGGGGGCCCTTGCAGCAGTATGAGAGTAGTGTGTCGGGTCTCCTGAGTTCCTTGTTCTTCTCCATATGCTCAATGGGTTGGCCAAGATCCAACTAGGTGGGCACAAAAGCCCTAATGGGTAGGCTAGAGTGTTGTAGGGAATTTGACAACATAAGGGTATGAAGAGTGATCAATGATGAAATGGGAGGTCTCCATCACATTTTTATAGAAATTTTGGGTGGTGGAGTGTTGGCCCATGGTTTTGGGAAAACAATAGTATTGAGCAATGGTATTAGGTATTTTCTGTCTTTTTGAGTTTATTTTGACTTTTTTCCCTTTTTTCTTTTCTTTTAGGGATTTTGGACCATTTTTTGAGGGTTTTTAACCTTTTTGAAGGAATATATTTATTTTTTAGGAAAATAATGAGTTTTTTTTCCCATTTGGTTACCAATTTAGGGTTTTTCATGGGTTTTGGAGGCAAAAAATGTAGGAAAAGTTGACAAATGGGTTATGTGACTAGGGAGATGACCTAGTGAACAATTTTTGGGTATTAACACTTAGCATGTGCTTCATCATAACAATATCAATATGGGACTTTGCACTTCGCAGTTATCAACAACCTACAGGATACACTAAATCAGTGTTGTCTTCACTAATGTAACTACGCATTCATCATACTTAGCATTACTTCAAAACATTCATATACATGTGTTCTGCTTACTTAACATATGATTTCCATTAACATTCATATGAAAGCAAATACATAAACATAACATATCATGAACACAACACATCACACATTCATACATATAACACACAGATTTACATGGTTCACCCCCTGCGCACTCAGCTGTAGACTCTTCTCTACAATAGATATCTGCGCACACAGCTGCAGAGTCTTTCTCTCTTAGATCTATTCTCTCTTAGTCTGGATCTATCCTTACATCAAAATCCCATCATATTCTAACGTCTCTAGTCTAACCCTTCCTTATACAAAATTTCCCTTTATATAGATGTGCTCGAGGGTCACATATTACAATAACTATGGGCCAACCACATAGTACCCTTAAACCCAAAATGGCATGATTATCTTGTCATCCACACTTTTTTTTAACTCCATTGTAACTCTGCTGTCATTTTGCGGTGCTTCTTCTAGCATCTGACGCTTCTTATGACAGTGCAGTTTTGATCGCGAGGTTCTGACGCTACAGTGGTGCATCCTTTGCACCATTCCGCTTATTTACTTCTGCTCCTGTAGCTTTCAGTTCGTCGCTTACTCTTAAATGCTTCAACTACCTCTGGCTGTACTTAGTAATTTGTCTTTACTAAGGAAACAGGTCATGTCCTTTTGCTTTACTGCGCTCCATACCCTCCTCTTGGGAATTGTGGAGTTGCGTCTCCCAAAAATTGGTCCACATTAGGCCTCGCCTAACTGTACTTCTGTCATAAAAAATTCTATACTTGGGCTATGCCCAACATGGTATATTCTCTCAAATTGTACTACAGGTACCTAAATGATCAACAGGGATATTCTGCCCAGTATATTTCTCACGAAAAAAGGGAATCCCTTCACCAAAACGAATTTCTAAATATCTTATGCACTGCAACCAACCAGTTACAAAGTGCTTATGGACATCCCACCATCTTGTTGGTGTTTCTTTTAGGGAGACATCCAGGGATAATAAGTGCTATTGTTCAGGAATCTTGTCTTCAAATTCATCAATAAATTTCTCCACATTAGGTAAACCTTCATAAGTAGGAATATCACATACCTCTTTACCAACCCAGTGTAGTGATTTCATCACATGGGCACATCTTCGCATGGAAACTTCATGTAACCTGTTCTACAAGTTTTCTAGAGCCCTACTAGATTCATAGGAATAAGAGCTAAGACTTAGACAACTGAGCGTGCCATCTGCTGTAGGATTGATATAATCATTTATCTCGAAAGATACATTATAAACGTTGTCTAGATATTGAGCATCATAATCTACTTTGATTGATTTGACATACCTCTATCCTTCTAGTGGGTCTAGAGGTGTGAAAAATCTGATCTTTTCAGTTTCAACTGTTAATATTCTCTTCTTAAAGTTGACGATGGTGGTGAGATCCCAATATGGATGCCTAATGAGGGCAGCTATACTAAGAACCTACTTTAAATGTCAACCCGGGGGACGTACAAACTTTAGAGGTGCAGGCACTATCTATGCTCTTATAGGATAATCTTTGTCACAGTTGGATGTCGGTATCGATGTTCTAAGGGTTGCCTACTCAATATGTAAAACTGGTTATGCTACGGGATTAAATACTGGAAAACAATAAATCTATTTAAAAGAATTAAAGTACTGAAAGCAGTAAATCTGTTTTAAGAAATAAAGATACCAAAAGCAGTAAATCTATTTTAAATAATTAAAATGATAAAAGTGAAAGAGATAATTGTATGAAATTACTTAATGCAGAATGGTAAATCTAGAAAATGAAATGCCATAACATATCTATTCTAATATTTTGAGAAAACAAGGTTTGTAATTACTTTATGCCTAAAAGTAGAATTCTGATCTAAATCATTTTAAATACCAAGACTAAAATTGAAGTGTGATCATTTCAAGCTATCCATCTATTACTAAGGAGTCAAAGGAATTAGTCACGATGAGAAACAGTCATAAACCTTAGATCTAAACCATGACATTGAAAGCAAAGTTGATACACATGTAATCGTTGGTTAAAATATGCGTTGGAAGAAAGCAGCTACATGACTACTGAAACCGTTTTGCTGTACTACATAAAGTATTATAAATTACTACAGAAATAATAAATCATTCAAGCACTTCCATATGCAATATAACTGTTCATCAATGTAAAACACATAATTGGAAAAATATCTGAAAATAGAAATCCCCTGACTTACGTGTTGGAGGGGCCCTCTCCAACCCGTACTTAGGAGAGAATGAAACTTATAAACGCTGGCTGGAATTTAACATCAATCTCTCATTAAAATATATAATCTATGTCAAAACAAAGGTCTGTACTTCGCAGTATCTCAATAGGGCAGAAAGCGTTAAAACAATGTTTTTCCAAAATGTCAACAGAGACCTCTCGCTACCCGAGAGGTCCATATTTATACGATTTAATGCTGATCCTAACTAATTGTCTAAATGTTGATTCTCCTTGAACATGAGTGCGTTCCCTATAAGTCAGGAACAGGGTGCCAAGATTGGTGATCCCTCAGTCTTCTATGCGTTCATCCTTTAATGCCCTGAACCTACTCAATCACGCTTGGTTTCCACAGAATTAATTCATTGAATATGCATTTTAACATACAAGAATAATCATCAAAAACAATTTCATTAAATAATTAAAGTAAAACATTTTTCCCACAAATGAGTGTGTTTCTTCGCCATTGCTTGAGCTTGACTGCGGGAAAAAAAGGTCTATTAAATACCTGAAAATTGGACTCATCATTCTCTCCCATACTTGAAGGATTCACCCATCCTTGGGTGACTTATTCAATTCGTCGATGACCTCCCTGATATCCCATGCTACCACCCTAGGTATCCCTTCCTGCCTATGGTATCCAAAATTCTGATCCTCCTTGGCCCATGCTCTCCTTTCTTCCTCTTCATTAATCTGTTCCTTGATGACCGGGGAAAGAAAGAATGGGGGATTCAGCCTCATCTCGATCCATCTGAGTTGATTTCTTGCCAGGGATTCTTTGTAGAGTGTGGCTTTGAAAAGAGCATCAATAAGCCTGAGGGGAGAGTGGAGTTCCCTTTTCTTTAGATTGTTTTCAACCTTGCCCCACCTTTCCTGAATGGACTCATTAACTTCCTTCTATGTGCTTCGGAGTGTAATTTCAAAATGAGTCACAACCGCCTGTTGTTTTGCAAGGAGAATAGGTATCATTTCCTCTTCCTGGGTGAGGATCCTGTGGTTATAGATTATCCCTTCAGGGTGAGTTGGCTCTGGTCTGATCGTTAATGGGGTTTTCCATTTGGATGCGACATAGAGATGGTAGTCCTGGGATCACTCAATTTCATGGTTCATCCACGAACATAATGCCCTTAACTGGAAATCGCCCACATATGGGTTTGGCGACCAGTTGGGCGAGCCAGAAACTATGAAATTATGCAAGAAGAACTCACTCAATTGGTCTTTCTCCAGCTCTATGGAGTTCAAAGATGCATCCATAAACTCTTTGGGAGTGCTTATCTCTATAGGGAGTCCTTGCTTCAACCTCTGGAGCTGGAATTCGCCCCATTTCTCCTGTATATAGATTGCATATATTGTCGACGGTGGTCTAAGGTCTCGCAGTCTATCATATATTTAGGCAGTAGTGGCTAGAACTGTTGCAGATATTTATCCCTACGGATAGGTAGAAACTCTCTTAGGATAAAGCAGGATGCACTGACTCTATGCTAAGAAAAAAAGGAAACAAATGCTACCTTGAGTTCCTGAACTAATCTTCACAACAAGATTAAATGCATTCATAAGAGATGAAAGACGTAACTCACCTTCCAATTCGACGTTTGTCCCGCTTTTAGCTCTTGATCCCGAAGCTCCAATGTAGAACCTGTTGAAATCAAACAAAGGACAAGCATGCAAGCTTCCAAATACCTTGAAGCAAATATTAAGTTCAAATCTAAACTAGATACATTTCATATCAAAGATTTATACAATACACATGAAATGGAAAAAACAAGACAAGTTATCTTTTATTTCAGACTTGAAGAGTGCTTACAAAGGTTGCTTGATATCCAAGCCAATCCTCCAGCTCCAAGTGCTTCCTCTATCTATCTCTGCAGAAGTATGAAGATCATAGATTTGATGCCCCAAAATCGTCCTTTGGCCCATGGAAAGTTTGTCTCTTATAGCACATGGGAAGGTTAACCAACAAGAGAGAAGTGTGGATCTATGGAGGGTTTAGTGGATCAGGCCAGCTAAACAAAGAAGGAGTTAGGATCGAACCAAATATGGTAATCCCAATAAAATCTTCTGGAAGGTTGAGATCCCAAAATCCAAGGAAAAAAGGCTAATTTTAGACTACCGTGCCCCTATAACTGAGCATAACGCGGTAGTATCGTGCCCCAGAGAAGGGAGCAACACGCGGTTAGTGATGACTACCGCGCCCCTGTAGATGTGTAGGGAGCGGTAGTGCTCACAAACAGGGCTTAGTTAGGTTGGAAGATGGCAGAAAAAGGTTTTGCTTTCAGTATTCAGTCAATGGTTTTCACTTTGGATGTTCAGATGATCTTTAAGGGAAATTGTCGTTTAGGTCGGTAATGCAAGGATGCGACACTAATACGTAATGTGTAATATTGAGGTATAACAGATGCCCCCTAAAGTGTGAGGTCAGAAGACACTGATGGCCGAAAGACTTTACAAATATGGTTCGGAGATAGCATCGAGGGGAGCAACAAGGAGCTGAAACAGAAACAAAATGTCAGATATACCACCGAGGCGGGCATTCCCATGCTCGGAAACAAATGACTCAAAGCATGGCTGCCGACCAATACATTGCAGATCCATGAGTAACTGAGATGATATAGACTGTAGACAAATCATGGCTACTATGAACAAGCGTAGATCCATGAGACAATAATGGCACAGCCATGACCAATACAAAAGTGGATCTGTGTGACAATACAGAGGAAATCTCCATTGCAACCTAGACGTAGTCAAAATACAAAAGTGTGTCTAGGGTCTTCTACCTGATCGCAAACGATACGAATCTAGCCATGTGATTACAAGGTGTTGAAGTCGAACATGGTAGAAACCATTTGATTACCGGTCAATGATGTAAACCATTAACAAATGTGAGGGAAATCACCAATGATGACAATGATCCCCAAGGTATCTATAGTATATCTCAACGAAATGCGAATAAATGAGTTGATGTCAAGCATTCGAGAGATCATTCAATCAGAGGTCAATGATGAAAACCTAATGTTGAATACGAGGAAACCTGCCATTGAGGCATGCAGGAACCAAGGTACTAGTGGTTGACTCCTAAGTTCGATTCCCGGATAGTGATTTGGCGTCGACAGGAATAGACTCGTCGAAGGTGGGCCATAATGATTCCCACATCATCGACACGAAATCAGGATGAGAGATAGTATGGACCGATGAAACAATAGAATGTGTACTGACACAAAGGGAAGGTTTGAAATGAAGTGGAGGTGGACTCAAGGTAATAACCCTTTGAACATATAACATCATGAAACAGAGCTTGGCAACAGGGACTTCTTGAACAGACAGAACCACAAGAAGTGTGAACTCATAGCAATAATGAGGATGCATGATCATAATGATGACACTATCAACAAGACTGACTACTCGAAACAGACAAGGTCAGGATGCATGCCATGTTCAAAAGGAGACGACTCACAAGCTGCCAACAAGGTAAACTTGACTCTTTTTCCCATTTTCCCCCGACATGATGGACGAGTACCTCTTTGTTGTTTTACGAGCTTGAGGAGGATAATAGATTCTCAGTATAGCTCATCTCATAGATGAGTCCAATCTCACATGTTTTTCGAACCTGAGAAAGGAGGGGTTCATCCAAAAGTGGGCCCTTCGATGTTAAATTTTAACGAGTCCAGGGAAGGAAAACTCGGACATCATTTCATGTTTAGAGAGTCTGAAAAGAACTAAAGAAGACTCCAATAGTCCTTTTTCGTAAAGTTAGCCTCATCGCCCAAAAAAGGGTAAAACAACGCGGGAGAGGACTCTTCCAATCATGATTGGCTAGAGTATTCCTTTTTCGTAAGTAGTGCCCCCTAGTCCGAAAAAGGGGTAAACTATCACTAGGGAGACGATCATTCAAATCCTTTTACAAGCGTGAACGAATCAATTTCGCTTGGCCATATTTTCCTATTTTAGGAGTCTGAAAAGAGCTTAAAGAGGAATCCATGTACAACTTTGTCATGGTTGATGACCGAGTACGACAAAGGAAAAGTAAACTCGGTACAGTTCCTTTTCCGTAAATAGTCTAGCGAGGCCGGATAAAGTGATAAACCTATACTCGTTAGACACACCTTTTTAATCCAATTGTTTAACGAGCACGATAATGGTATCAAAAGCACTCGGAATCTTTTTCATGTTTGGATCCAGAGCACAAAAAAGGAAAAGTAAGCTCAAACCACTTTTCATGTTTTTAACCAGAGCACGAAAAAAGTGAAAAGTAAGCTCAAACACCATATTACTGTTTTTAACGAGCTTGGAGATAGGTTGGAAGAATGCTCATGATGTCTGCTTCATTTTTTAACGAGATTGTAACAGAAAATGAACTATGCTCAGGATAATTTTCATGGTTTAATGAGCTCGAAACACTAAAAAGGAAAGTATGCTCGAAAATGTTCCCAATGGTGAACTTCTTCTCGTCATGAAATCCAAAGGTTGGTACATGCCCCCAGCATGATTACTAGAAGTAAGTGACTTAGCTCCAACAACGTGGTGTTGAGAGGCAATCGAGTTGACTTCAACGTAACTTCCAGAGGTTGAAGACATGCCCCCAAGCTTCATTTCATTCGCCTAAAGTATAGGCGGGTGAAAAGAAGGTTCAGGTACTAAGTCTACGAGGAGACTCGACTCAAAGGGAAAGGATATGTTTCATTTTTTAACGAGCTTGACACAGGAGTAGAAATTTGCTCAGACTACTGGTTTCATTTTTTAATGAGCTTGAAGCCAATGGTAAACTCTGCTCACGGTTAAGGCCCATTGACGGGGTTCCTTCCCAACATGATGACCAGAGGTTGGTAAATGCCCCCAACATGATTACTAACGGCTAAGCATGCCCCCAAAGCTTCGTTTCATCTGACTACTCTTCTTCCTTACCCAAAAATCCTGGCTACTAATCCGAATGTGTTCACCAAGGGGGTAGGGAGAACCAGGACCAAGTGACCCAGGCAGATGAAATGAAGGTTCAAATCCTAACTCTAGCGAGAGACTTGAACAAATGGAATGGAGATCTATTTCATTTTTACACAAGCTTGAAATAGATAATAACCAATGCTTGAAAGGGTCCTTTTTATTTTGTAATGATCTTAAAACAAAAATAAATTATGCTCGAAGGTAGTTTCATTTTTTACGCAAGCTTGAAACCGAACGTAAACTATGCTTGGGATTGGTTTCATTTTTACACAAGCTTAAAACCAAAAGTAAACTGTGCTTGAGGGGTCCGGTTTCATTTTTTAACGAGCTTGAAACAAAGAATAAACTATGCTCTTGGGAACTTATTTAATTTTTTAACGAGCTTGACATAGAAAGGGAACTATGCTCATAATGATGGTTGGTTTCATTTTTACACAAGATTAAAACCAAAAGTAAACTATGCTTGAAATGATGGTTGGTTTCATTTTTACACAAGCTTAAAACCAAAAGTAAACTATGCTTGAAAAAATGGTTTCATTTTTTAACGAGCTTGACATCGGAATAGAACTTTGCTCCAAACGTCCCCCCCTAGGGGGAAGAAACCACTAAAACATGTGGAACATTTAGGGAAGTCTGGTGACTAGGAGTCATGCGATGAGTGGGCGTCACAAAGGAAAGCTGATCGATGGTCACAACATTCCCATGATGGGGAAAATACATCACTCGAAAGAGTGAGGACACTATAGCCTTCATTGCATAGACGTAATCACGTCCAAGGAGTAGATTAAAATCTAAGGGACCTTGGACGACCATGACATCAATATAGATAGTTTTCCCTCCCAAAGTGATAGGTAACTGAGGAAGGGACCCTAAAGGTCCAGTAGGCATTCTATTGAAAGCCAGTATCTGGTCAGTGACGGGCACAAGCCGAGGAGAACCTAAGGCTTGCCAAGCAGTTGAGGATAGAATACTAACAGAAGCTCCTTCATCAACTATCGTACGAAAAATTTCTTTATCGGAAAATCCTACAGATATTTGAAAAGGAACACTCGAAGGAAGACAAGATTCTGTTAGACCATTCCAATCAAAGGAAATGACCTCAGTACTTGGAGGGGGTCTCGCGGAAATGGACAGGGTTTCCCCTTGCCGAGGACATTATGAATCTATAAGGAAAATATTAGTGGTTTCCAATTCACTCTCTCTTGGAAGATAAGAATGAGACGAAGATTGTGTCAAGATGACTGCTTCAGTCTAGACTTTCTTCAATGAAAGAGCGGGATTGAGTGGAGATGACAGCGACTCGATCACTTCACTCTCAGAAGGGAGAGTGGGATCAATTGTAGATGAAACTGAATTGATCACTTGGCCAACCAGCGGGGAGTCAAGGGACAACTTACTATCGTTTGTTGGAAGCACCAGTTGAGAACTAGTAATATCTTCCAACCATCGCGAAGCTTCATCCATGCTTGGACAAAGGAAAGTACGGTGCATACCCTTGCATATCAAACAAGGATATAGGATTCTACCCTTCCGACCCTTCACCAAGGGGTCACTGGTTGAGGGAGGATGGTCAGAGGTCGACGATACAAGTGGTTTGGGTTTTTTAGACCACACTTCTGATACAAGGGAAATATCGGGGTAATCCTTGAGAAGGTGATCACCCTTACAAAGTTTGCAAGGGAGCTTGGGCTTATGGGGTGTTTTCGTAGAATGAGTGCCATTAGATGCAACTGGTTTACGCTTGGTCTCTTCCTTATCCTTATTCTTATTAACTTTCCTTTTCTTCTTCTTCTTATCCTCCCGATTACTAACACTATTGCTTTGATCAGGCGAGGAAGAAGGAACAGAAGAAGATTCATCTGACGAAGAAGGGGAATGATTAGTTTGGGATTGACTCTCTCATGGTGGAGAATTAACATTCGAAACATTGGGTGCAATCGGAATTACCGGATTGAATAACCACCTCGGTAATCCTATGGTTAATCCAGGAAGATTTAATGTGGCAATAAAGGGAGGACCAATATCTCCAACTGGAGGAAAAGTAAAAGGTACCCCTTGAAAAGGGGTCTCCGGATTGGTAGTCCCAGAAGGAGCATGGGTGCATGGAGGTAGATTCTCCATGGAACAAAACTAAGTGATGTGGATGAATTCTTGTTAAAAAGAACTCAAAAACCATCAGGCAACTGAGCGTGCGAAAGGGGAGCTAGGAAAAGACAAGGCTCACAGGCCAAAAGAGCAAGCTCAAAAAACTATACTGAGGCCGCTGCCACAGTAAGCGAGCTGTACAAAAAAATGACCAGAATGCCAACAAGCAACCCTACAAAGAAAAATA
Source organism: Larix kaempferi (assembly GCA_027924585.1). Classification (NCBI taxonomy): domain Eukaryota; kingdom Viridiplantae; phylum Streptophyta; class Pinopsida; order Pinales; family Pinaceae; genus Larix; species Larix kaempferi. The sequence continues at coordinate 5,393,273 of BSBM01000504.1, forward strand.
CCCTCTACAAGATAGCAAGAAAAACCTCCTAACTAAGAGCTGGAGACCTCAACAAATTGTATCATTCGCAAGGTGATGAAATCCAAGTCGAACAATACAAAATGAGAGACCAATAATGGAAGGATATCCCTCTACCGAAAGGGATCCTGGGTAAAGAGCCCTAGAAGAAAATTCACTAAGCTACCTCATTCATGACATGTTGGAAAAGGTTTTCGGCGCTTCTGCCTTATCACCCTTGCATTACTATGAATACAAGGAAGACAATGATCGATGTTGCCTTAGGGCTAAGTGGAGTGCGGCATTCCACAGAGTCTGTTCGGTTCTCAATCTCGTGGTGGTTTAACCCCTGAAAGTTTAAAACAGTCAGGAGGCCCCTCCACAAACTGGTGTATGACTGTGTCAACAAATACTAGAGGATTTTAGTTCCCTGAAGACAACGACTATGTCTCAGATGAAAAATGACAAGGGGGAATTATTTTGATGCCTATCCCTGGTGTCCTACCTAACTACCAAATTCTTTTGATTTCCTCAAGTGAGGTTAATGTTGGTTTAGTTAGGGAGATTAATTTTAGAGGTTGTCTTACACAATCGGGTTATGGAAGTGCAACTTGATGGTGTTGTGACGACTCAAACCATGAAAATGAAGATGAATTGAAATGATCCTTTCTCTTTGATGAACACTAGCTAAAGTAAGGAAGAATTCTTTCCGTTCCCAATATGCAGAACCCAATGCACATGCAATTTTATTCATTTTCAAAATGATAGAAAGAAGTGAAATATGTACCCAAAACTAACCCAAAGTAATGAAAGAGTTCTTCATATGAACACCAAACGTAATGATTCTAATCCATTTCCTATCTTTTCACACTTGAAAAAGACACACCTAAGCTACGGAAAGAAAGATTCTACGAACGTTTCCAATTAGATGGAAGACAAAGAAAAGCGCTCAACAATTCTATCTAACTCGAATGTACACAAATCTGAAACAAGCCTTTCTTCTTCTTATGAATTTGAGACCAAGAATTGCAAATGATCAAATTAAAGCAAGAAGAACATATATTTTTTCCAGTTTCGTGAATATAGCAAAAGAGTGACAAAACCAAGCTTCTCTTTGGACTAAAGCGGAGACAAGGAATCAATCTTTCCAAACAATCATTAGATAGGATGTAAAGAAAATAAGATGCCAAGAAATCCAAACACACCAAACCAAAAAATGATCTCAAAACCTTAATATGGGTCAAAACGACTATAGGATGCATGATTCAACACTAGAACCCATTTCACTTAAAAATGCAAGGAAAACACTAGTGTTTACTCAAAGGGCCAACATGGATCCAAATCTCGAAAAGACCCAAAAATAACCAAACAAACCAAATAAAAACACTTTCCAGGAACTACCACGAGCCTGCAGGAAACCTAGGAGTGGTACTGATAGACTACCGCGCTCTAAACAGTGGTTAAGGCACGGTACTGTTAGACTACCGTGCTCTAGACAGTGGTTAAGGCGCGATACTGCTAGACTACCGCGCTCTAGACAGTGGTTAAGGCACGGTACTACCACTCTGTATGCAGTTACGGGGGCACGGTAGTGTGTGAACAGGGGGAAAGAGGCAGAATTTTGAGAAAAAGATTTTGACTTTCCAAGGGTTTCCAACCCAGAGGACTTACTGATATGTAACAGAAGTCTAATGCAGAGAACAGGGAAGTGAATGAGGATGAAAGAACCCAATTCTTACAATCAATGAGTGAAATTGAAAACAAACTTCACAAGCAAAGAAAATGGATTCAAGTCCCCAGCGGAGTCGCCAGTTTTTGTTGCAGATATTTCTCCCTACGGATAAGTAGAAAATCTCTTAGGATAAAGCAGGATGCACTGACTCTATGCTAAGACAAAAAGGAAACAAATGCTACCTTGAGTTCTTGAACTAATCTTCACAACAAGATTAAATGCATTCAGAAGAGATGAAAGACGTAACTCACCTTCCAATTCGACGTTTGTCCCGCTTTTAGCTCTTGATCCCGAAGCTCCAATGTAGAACCTGTTGAAATCAAACAAAGGACAAGCATGCAAGCTTCCAAATACCTTGAAGTAAAGATTAAGTTCAAATCTAAACTAGATACATTTCATATCAAAGATTCATACAATACACATGAAATGGGAAAAACAAGACAAGTTATCTTTTATTGCAGACTTGAAGAGTGCTTACAAAGGTTGCTTGATATCCAAGCCAATCCTCCAGCTCCAAGTGCTTCCTCTAGCTATCTCTGCAAAAGTCTGAAGATCATAGGTTTGATGCCCCAAAATCCTCCTTTTTCCCATGGAAAGCTTCTCTCTTATAACACATGGGAAGGTTAACCAACAAGAGAGAAGTGTGGATCTATGGAGGGTTTAGTGGATCAGGCCAGCTAAACAAAGAAGGAGTTATGATCGAAGCAAAGATGGTAATCCCAATAAAATCTCCTCGAAGGTTGAGATCCCAAAATCCAAGGAAAAAAGGATAATTTCAGACTACCGCGCCCCTATAATAGAGAATAACACGGTAGTACCGCACCCCAGAGAAGGAGCAACGCGCAGTAGTGATGACTATCGTGCCCCTGTAGATGTGTAGGGAGCGGTAGTGCTCACAAATAGGGCTAAGTTGGGTTGGAAGATGGCAGAAAAAGGTTTTGCTTTTAGTATTCAGTCAATGGTTTTCACTCTGGATGTTCAAATGATCTTTAAGGGAAACTGTCGTTTAGGTCGGTAATGCAAGGATGCGACACTAATACGTAATGTGTAATATTGAGGTATAACAAGAACGTCCTTTAATTTGGTTATCTCCAGGTCCTTTTTGGCTAATTCATTTGTGCTTCGGCCAATTTTTCCTGAAGCCTTGAATTCTTCTACTCATCCAGCCGCAACTCTTCTGCATGATGCATCTTCAGGATTTGTGTCTTCTAGACTGAGAAAGGGGGAGGTGTGAGTTGGCTTCCTGGCCCAATCCTTAACGTTGCCAGCTCATTTCTGAGCTTTTCCAATTCTGCTCATGCCTCAGCGAGCTAGGTAATGACTTTGGGTTTTCATTACATTCTGGGGGGTTTTCCTGGAAGTTTCCTTGCTCTTGTAATCTCTTCTATTCTTCTTTATCCATTTCTTCTTCTTCATCCTGTTCTTCCTCTTGATTCCTTTCCTCTTCTTCATCCTCTTCTTCTTTTTCCTCTTCGTCCTCTTCTTCATCTGTAGTGGGATCCTTCTGATCTATAGAAGGATCAATGTCATCATTAGACACATTGGTAACCAGGGGGCTGGGTTCCCTTTCTTTCTCCCTGGAGACTCGAATTTTAGATACCTGTGTGAATCTCTTGCTGCGCCTCTTCGACCCCTGATTATTGGAAGGAATACCTGGGTCTGATTTGGGGGAATCCTCTCTGGAGTGTTTTATCTTTACCAAGGTGTCGACCACACTGTCCAATTCAATTTTTCTCTTTTCCCCTGATACAGAGGTGGTCTTACTTTTTGACTCTGGTGGCAAGGGAGTAGTCTTCATTCTCTGAACGTCCTCAGCATATACCAATATGAACTCCTCCCAAGAGAGCTCTGGAATCTGAGCTTTTAGTTCCTCACCAACTATTAGTTTGATCAGCCCATGATGGGCCAAAGCTTCCTCTTTTCCCTTAGCCACCTTCCTGCTCATCTCTGCTAGGGATTGGAGCAGGTAAAATGGAATGCTAATATTGTTGTTTGATGAAATGTGACTTCTGTGCCTGAGAAGTTCTAAAATACGAAAATGGAAAATGGGAACATAACTTAATCTTCCAGTACATGTAATGTACCTCTGGACAATTGCATCCATTTCATCCCATGGTGCTAGCATGGAGGGTCTTTTGACTCCATTTTTGTCTTCATTATAGACCTCTACTTGCTCAAAAAATGCTGCTTTTGCTGTGTGGTTTGCCTCCCAGTCATTGCTGCTCCAATGCAGGCCCATTGGAAGACTAGTGTATTTGGGAATCATGTCCTCATCCAATTTTATGCGTAACCCCTTTACCCGGGTGACGTACTGTTCATCCTTAATATGTTTGAAGTTTCTTACGAACTCTTGAGCTACCCCTGTATCGTATCCTCTCAGTCCAAGGATAAATGACATCCAGCCTGAACTGCGAATGATATGCAAGACTCTCGGGCTCTGATAAATGGCACTGTGATCTTTCGGTTCACTTTTCTTAAAACCCTTCGTCATTTTTAGAATCTTCTTTATAATCAGACAAAACTAGGACTTTGGAATATGGTTTATACCCTCAACTGGTCGGGCTCTGCCTACAGGATCGAGGATTACAATGCTGGCTGAGTGAGCGCACTAGATTTGGTCTATTACCTCTTGGGAATTTCGAGCTGTTCCTTATATGCAAAATCGTGGAATATTATGCAGTCTTACTTGCTGTCTTTCCGCACCTATCCTTTCCATCATTCATGCACTTGCCTCTTTTAATCCCCTTTTTCCATGATCGATCTCTGTATTCCCATGATCGATTTCTATACTTCTTATGGTGAAGGTTGCGATCATGATTTGTTGAGGGTGACGGGACTTTGGTAGTGATCATGAGTTATTAAGGTGACAGGACTTAGGTAGCGATCATTACTTATTAAGGTCATTCTACCATGCCGCCGATTTAAAATAGAAGTTGTCCTCAATTGACTAGAAACAAATGTAGTGTGGGATAATGTTTTACCTTAAATATAAAATAAAATCGTTCTAGAGATTACCTTCGTATGTATGCGTACCTGCATTGATGATCTGGTGTGTTTTTCATGCATGGCAGATTCTATAGTAGATTTGGCGGTGTCTGTAGTTGATTTCTGCATGTCAGTAGTTATGTGTGTGGCTGCTTTTTCCTTTTTTCCCGTTTTGAATTTGTTGTAGTGTCTTCTTTTGAAAATTGTGCCAGTTGCTGATACGACTCATGTGATGATGCTTTGTATTTTGATAATTGCATGGCTGTATGTGACTGGCTCTTTTGAATAACTTGCAGGATCGCGTGAGTATGATATGTAATGTATCTGGCTTGTTTGAAGTGAATTGCAGGCTCGCTTGAATTGAATTGCAGGTTCGCTTCAGTATGTCGAAAAAGAATGTAATGGCGTGTTTGAATAATTCCGTAGTAGTTGATGACTGATTGCTGAATGTAAACGTGGCTAGCTCGCTTGAGTGCTGATATGTAATGTATCTGGCTCGCTTGAATTAATTTCAGGCTCACTTGAATAAATGGCAGCCTCGCTTGAATCAATTGCAGGCTCTCTTGAATGCATATCCGGCTCGCTTGATGGTGGTTGATATTTTTCTTTGCAATATAAATGCTGGATTTTGATAGGGATATACGTGGCCCTGTAATTTTTCATTCCCTTTTTGTTGTTTTTTTTCATCTTTTTTTTTTTTTTCTCTCTCTTGTTTTGTTTGTTTTTATTGTAAATGATTTGAATTTCACTGACCTACCGTGTCCTCTATCAGCATCAATTGTTGCTGGTAGAGTACCTGTGTAAATTCTTCTTTTGACTGTGGTTTCTTGTAAAGTTTTAGCCGATGCCCATTCACTATCATGGGGAACTCTTCTTCATCAATTGTAATAATCCTCACAGCTCCATTTTCATAAATCTTTTGTATAATTTAAGGTCCAAGCCATCTAGTAGTTAGATTTCCTTTGAATGTGTGAAATCTGGAGTCGTAGAGTAGTGCCCAATCACCTTCATTGAAATTTTTATCCTTTAGATGTTGGTCATGCCATTTATTTCTTTGTTGTTGGATGATTTCTGTATGTGTAAGTGCTTGTTGGCGGTGTTCATCCAGTTGATTTAGCTGTAGCATGCGTTCTTTTTGAATTTATGATAGGTTCATATGTAAATTGGCTGCAATTCTTAATGTCTTTATTTCAAATTCGATTGGTAGCATGACCTTTTTCCATAGGCTAGTTCATAAGGTGTGAATCCTGTAGTTGTTTTCCATGTAGTATTGTAAGCCCAGACTGCCTCACTAAATATGTCAGCCCAATCCCTTTTGTGAAGTTGGACAGTTTTTGTCAAGATTATTTCTAATTCCCTGTTGGTTACCTCAGCTTGACCATTTGCTTGAGGGTGATAGGAGGATGACTGTCTGTGCTTTACATTGTTTCTTTTCATCAGGTCTTCAATTAAATTTGATGTGCATTGTGGGCCTTGATCAGAAACTACTTCTCTTGGGACTCCAAACCTGTGAAAGATCTGCTCAGTAAAGAATTTGGCCACACTGGTTTCATTTGCAGCAGCTAGTGCTGCTACCTTTGTCCATTTTGTAAGGTAATCAGTGCAAATGAGGATGTAGCTTTTCTGCTTGGACTGTGGGTTGAATGGTCCAACGAAATCAAATCCCCACTTTTCAAATGCCTCCAAGGAGATTTGTGGATGGAGTGGCATTTCTTGTTTTTGTGTTGGTTTTCCCATTCTATGGCAATCGTCACAGTGGGACACATACTCATAAGCATCTTTGTGGAGTGTTGGCCAATAATGCCCTGTTTGCAAGATCTTGTAGGTTGTCCTTTTTGCAGCGTAGTATCCTCCACAGGGTTCATTGTGGGTGGCATGCATTATGTCATGTACCTCATCTTCCCTAATGCACCTTCTAAGTACTTGATCTTGTCCCTGTTTAAAAAGCATGCCCTCTATCCATGTAGATGTGGCACTTTGCCTTATTACTTTTGTCCTTTCTTTATAACTGTAATGTTCTGGAAACTACCCAGATACTAAATAGTTTGCTATGTCAGCAAACCATGGGCTTATTATTGATATGGCAAAAAGGTGATCATCAAGGAAGTTATCTTGAACCAATTCATTATCTTTTCCATGTGTGACTCTTAACAAAAAGTCGGCTACCACATTATGCCTTCCTGGTTTATCTATTATAGTAATGTCAAATTCTTGTAGAAGTAGCATCCATCTAATAATTCTCACACTAGTATTAGGCTTGTTCATAAGATATCTGATTGTTGAGTGGTCAGTGTGGATAAAACTTTGGTATCCTGCGATGTAATGCCTGAACTTATTGATTGCATGTATGACTGCCAGAAATTCCTTCTATGTGACTGTGTAGTTGAGTTCTTCCCCAACCAAATTTTTGCTTATATAGTATATGGCATAGGGTTTCTTGTCTTGTTCTTGTCCAAGCACATATCCGATGGCTTTATCTGATGTATCTATGTGGATGTGATATGGAATTTCCCAGTTGGGTCCTTGAATTATTGGTGTTGTGATTGTTTTTTCCTTAAGACTTTCAAACGCTGTCATGTAGTTGCTTGTCCATATGAACTCATTGTCTTTTGTGAGAAGTGCAAACATGGGGGCAGCAATTCGGCTATAATTTTCAATAAACCTTCTGTAGTACCCTGTCTGTCCAAGGAAACTTCTGACATCCCTTTGTTTTATCGGTGGGGGAAACGTTCTGATTACTGATACTTTGGCTTGATCAACCTCTATACCTCTTTGTGATATGTGATGTCCTAGAACGATGCCTTCTTCCATTAACATCTTGCATTTGTCATTGCTTAGGCACAAGCTCATTTCAATACATTTCTTTAATACTAATTCAAGATTGTTCAATGCCTGGTCAAAGCTCTGTCCATAGGGTGTGAAATCATCCATGAAGACTTCCATTTTGTCATTCAGAAAATCGTAGAAAATACTCAATATGGCTCTTTGAAATGTTGCTAGGGCGTTACACAGACCAAAGGGTAGGACCCTATAGGCATAAGTTCCCCATGGGAATGTAAAGGTCATCTTATCTTGATCAGCTGGGCGTATTAAAATTTGGTTGTACCCACTGAAACCATCTAAGAATGAGAAGTACTTGTTTCCAGATAATGTATCCAGCACCTGGTCTATAAATGGAAGTGGAAAGTGATCTTTCTTGGTTTCTTTATTCAACTCCCTGTAGTCCACACAAATTCTCCATTTGCCTCCTTTTTTGGGTATTATGACTAGTGGTGAGACCCACTCACTATCAGATATTGGATATATGAACCCTGCATCTAATAACTTTTGTAATTCCACTTTGACTATGTCTTTTAGTGCAGGGTTCAGCCTTCTTTGTGGTTTCCTGATAGGAGTAGAACCTTCTTTGATGTAAATGTAGTGTTTGCAGATATCAGGATGTATTCCTTTCATGTCTGCATATGTCCATGTGAATGCTTTACTTTTTTCTTCTAGTATCTTCATCAATTTCTTTTCTTGCTCTGGTTGTAACTTGGAATTGATGTTGAGTGTTTTGCTAGGGTGAATTTTCACGACTTTTACCTTTTCAATCTGTTCTTCCAGTACTTCTGTCCATAAGTCATCCATGTTCTGTTTTGAACTGTCACCTGTTTCTGTGGAAAAAAATTCTTGAATAACATGATTGTTAGGAGATACATTTTGTATAAATCTATCTATATGGCCATCTTCATCTATTGATTTTAGTGATATTGCAGCATCAATTGTTAGGATAGGTCGGAGGGTGTGATTTGGTGTGTTCTGGTAATCATCAGTCCAATTTTGATATTCTAACTCTGAAGATTTCATTGCTGGTGGGTAGATTGTGATTTTCTTCCTGGTATGTCCACTGGTGATTGTCATGTTTCCTGATCGGCAACCTATGTAAGCATCCGCAGTTGCTAACCAAGGTCTTCCTAGGATAATTGGATAGCCAGTAATTTTGCTTTTGATTTCGATTATTATAAAATCAGCTGGGTATTCCCAGGATTCAATATTGATCATAATGTCTTCTAGCATTCCTTTGGGTTTCACAGTGGCTGTATCTGCTAGTTGGAGTACTGTTGTGGTTGGTTTGACCATTGATTGGAGTCCCAAGTATAACATGGTTTCCTTAGTCATGGCATTGATCGCAGCTCCCAAATCTATTAAGATTTTGTTTATTTGCTTGTTATTTATGGTGACGTTTACTACAGGACTACCAGGATCAAGATATTTAGGGTTTATTATGACACCCAGCATCAAATTGGCCAATTGTCCCACTACATTAATAGTTGGTGGATCACGCTTCCTCCTTCCTGGTTTCTTTAGGCAATTCTCTCTAATAAATTTGTTGCAGATGGGCACATCCCTTATGGCTTGTAAAATCAGGATTTGGATGTTTAAGTGCTTGAATTCGTTTAAAATTGTATTCTCTTCCTCTTCTTTTGTACTTCAGACTAGTTTTTCTGGAAATGGAGGGTTTCTGTTGCGTGGGAGTGGTTGGGTTTCGTCCTCAGGAGGTTCTGGTTCGTCAGGATGTTGAACATAGGGTTTTGATGTTTGGTTTTGAGCTTCAGGTTGTTGGATGTTGTGCGGGGATGTATTCTGCAACGTTTTTCCAGATCGCAGGTTTATTTCGTTTATTTCTATGGTGTCTACAACATAAGTTGGGAATTGTGTGATATCAACGTTATAAGCATGTTGTTGTTGTGGGGGTCTGTTATTATTAGGATTTGGAGTTGGTTGGGATGGAATGGGTGGAGGTCTGGGGGGTGGTTGAGGTTGTGGGAGTAGCATAATAAGTGGCTGTTGTAATGGCGCCCTCCAATTTGATGGATGGGGGTATTGATTTGCATAATTTGTGGTGGATGGAAAAGGTGGGGGGTATTGAGGATAAGACGGTGGATAATACGGTTGTTGATAGGATGGTTGATATGTTTGTTGATTCTGTTGCCATTGGTTTGATTTGGCTGTGCTTTCCATGGAGTTGGTGCAGAGTTCCAATTTGGTTGTCCTTGATTATAGTAGGTTTGATTGCTCTGCTGATATGGTCTAACAAAATTATTCCTCCTTTGATTTATAAAACAGAGCTGTTCTATTGCTCCTTCAGTTGCTGGGTCTTGAATAGCTGCCTTACATGAGGGTAAGAGGGGACATTTATCAGTGGAATGGTCATCGATGCAGAGACCACATACTTCTATTGTGTTCAAGGTGCACTGCCCCTTCTCATGCTTCTTTCTACATCGAGGACAGAATACTGCCAAGGCTTGGTTAATTTCTTCCTGTTTATTTTTTATTTGAAGAGCATCAAGTTGCATGGCCAGAGATTGCAGTATGTCAGTCTTCATGTCATCCAATAGGTTTCCTAAATCAGATTTTGTAAGTGTTGGTCCTGAGGATGGTGATCCACTAGTGGATGTATGTGTATGTCTTGTCCCATTCTTAGTTTTCCTAGATCTTGAGTAGTTTTTGAAGATTTGCAGGATCTAGTAAAAAGATTTTTGGAATATATCTCCATCTCCTAGGAGATTTAAGACTTCAAAATTCTCCTCTTTTGCCCCTCTAAGAAGGAAAAGTTTTAGTGATTCAGGATCCAAGGTGCAATGGCTGGCTCGTTTGTAGCTGAGTTGAAATCTTTGGGCATAATATTCTAATGACTCTCTTTCTCCTTGTTGCATCCTAAATATTTCATCCCTAGTATCTTTGGCCTTGCAGTAGTCCCTATATTTTTCTAAGAATTCCTGTTTCATTTGATCCCAGCTAAAGATACTATTCCCTTCAAGGTTCATGAACCACCAAAGTGATAGGTCTTTCAGTGTGGAAGGAAAAAGCCTTAGTTTTTGTGCATTAGTAGTGTAATCAAATGATCTGCAGACTACCTCAAATTCAAACAGGAATGTGTCAGGATCTTCTGAAGTCAAACCATGAAATTTTGGCAGATTATTAGGATTGATCTTCATTATGGCATCTCCAAGAGGTATGCTAATGGGAAAGGTGAAAAGCTCCCTAGGTTCCTCCTCTTCGTTTTCCATTGAGGTGTTTGAGCTGGAACTGGTAGTGAAGTTTTCTTTGTTTGGATCGTATGTGGGGTCAGTTTCATCTTCAGAGTGTACCAATTCAAACTGAGAATGGTCATAACTGTTATTACCGTTGTTGCTCATGGGGTGCTTGGGAAGAAAGTGGCCAAATCTATCCCTTTGCCGACGAGGCATTCATTGGTAAAAATATTTATGTTTTTGTTTTATGTAATTTTTGTTTTCTTTTTGTGTTGTTTTTAGGTGATGTTTCCTAAAATATTTAGCACCTCCCCGTTAGCGGCGCCAAAAAGTGGTGAGCTCCCAATATGGATGCCTAATGAGGGTAGCTATACTAAGAGCCTACTTTAAATGTCAACCCGGGGGACGTACAAACTTTAGACGTGCAGGCACTATCTGTGCTTTTATAGGATAATGTTTTTCACAGTTGGATGTCGGTATCGATGTTCTAAGGGTTTCCTACTCAATATGTAAAACTGGTTATGCTACGGGATTACATACTGGAAAGCAATAAATCTATTTAAAACAATTAAAGTACTGAAAGCAGTAAATCTGTTTTAAGAAATAAAGATACCAAAAGCAGTAAATCTATTTTAAATAATTAAAATGCTGAAAGTGAATGAGATAATCATATGAAATTACTTAATGTAGAATGGTAAATCTAGAAAATGAAATGCCATAACAGATCTATTCTAATATTTGGAGAAAACAAGGTTTGTAATTACTTTATGCCTAAAACTAGAATTCTGATCTAAATCATTTTAAATACCAAGACTAAAATTGAAGTGCGATCGTTTCAAGCTATCCATCTATTACTAAGGAGTCAAAGGAATTAGTCACGATGAGAAACAGTCATAAACCTCAGATCTAAACCATGACATTGAAAGCAAAGTTGATACACATGTAATCGTTGGTTAAAATATGCGTTGGAAGAAAGCAGCTACAGGACTACTGAAACCGTTTTGCTGTACTACAGAACGTATTATAAATTACTACTGAAATAATAGATCATTCAAGCGCTTCCATATGCAATCTAACTGTTCATCAATGTAAAACACATAATTGGAAAAATACCTGAAAATAGAAATCCCCTAACTTACGTGTTGGAGGGGCCCTCTCCAACCTGTACTCAGGAGAGAATGAAACTTATAAACGCTGGCTGGAATTTAACATCAATCTCTCATTAAAATATATAATCCATGTCAAAACAAAGGTCTGTACTTCGCAATATCTCAATAGGGCAGATAACGTTAAAACAATGTTTTTCCAAAATGTCAACAAAGACCTCTCGCTACATGAGAGGTCCATATTTATACGATTTAATGCTAATCCTAACTAATTGTCTAAATACCGATTCTCCTTGAACAGGAGTGCGTTCCCTATAAGTCAGGAACATGGTGCCGAGCTTGGTGATCCCTCAGTCTTTTACGCGTTCATCCTTTAATGCCCTGAACCTACTCAATCACGCTTGGTTTCCACAGAATTAGTTCATTGAATATGCATTTTAACATACAAGAATAATCGTAAAAAACAATTTCATTAAATAATTAAAGTAAAACATTTTTCCCACAAATGAGTGTGTTTCTTCGCCATTGCTTGAGCTTGACTGCGGGAAAAAAAGGTCTATTAAATACCTGAAAATTGGACTCATTAGATGGTCTGATTCTAAATTTCCTATTCTATCCCCAACAATGAAAGATACAGATTAGTGTCATCAACAATATCTATCACTATGAAGTTTGCAGTCCCTCCACTTCGATAGGGACACCAACCATTCGAACAAATGGTATTACTTTCTGTTGATTGGACAAACGCAATTGAATATGCGACCATACTAGATTTTTCTTACCCATATTCTACCATGTCTATTTGGTAAGGATATTTACATTTGAACCCAAATCTAAAATAATAAAATCCATTAAGTCTGTCAAAACCCAAAAATTTCCGAAAAATTTAAAATTTTTAAGATAGCAAATAATGTTATTAAATGCAGTCATTTAACTGTTTGTTTAACTTACGTGATCGTAAATGTGTCTGAATGATCTTTTGTTATACTTAAATGTTATTATGGGTTTCTCTTTTCCATTACTGATTGTTTTACTGTTTTGCAACCACAAGTGGGAGTTGCCATAGCAGACTGGGCTTACTTAGCTTTCGAGCTAATGCATCAAACTGTCTTTCTCTTACATATATACAGGTAATGTGCGGGTCGCTACATTAAAATATTTAAAGTATTACAATCCATTTAGCTGTACCAAATCACTCAATAAAAAGTCTAAGCATGCTACCCAGGTTATCAGGTGTTTGAAGGTAGCACTCTGCCTATGACCTTCTTCTGTTCTTACTGTTACTGAATTAGAACTAATAGAGAATATGACAGCTATATTTCTGAAGTATCAAATGAATTAAACAACTCCGTGGAATAATTGTTCTTGATGATGTTACTGTATTGCAGATATGCTTCGTAATTAGCACAGTGAAAAATAACTTGCTTGCTTTTAGCATTAGCATGATATCCTATCATTTACAAGTCTCCTCTTAACATCTCAGGATTTGTATGGGTTGGAAAATTATTCTTATGTCAATGGTTCAGAAATTATAAGCTATCTTGAGTAAACTCATTTAATTGTTATACGGAATCTGAAACAGTTGAATGATTGTTATTGTATCCTAATCATAAGTGAAATAATCTAGCGTAACTCTGATCCAAGGTTAAGAATTATGTATCTGGATTCCTTCAAGTGGAAGTCACCTAAAGAAGGACTGATTGTACCCTCTAAATCCAATCTCAATTCATTACTCATAGACTTAAGGTAAAGATCTATGTCTTGCACATGAGGTTATGGAGATTGGAAATGTCGTGATAGGTTTTTATCAACCAAAAAGCGATTGCATTGCACCCTTATCTTTATTAACTTTTCTAATGCAAATACATTTTTCTTTGTATCTAGAATACTTCAAGACTAAATTTTAAATGATGTTTATAATGCAATGGTTTCATAATTCAAGTTTGGATCAACACTAACAAGAATTAAAGGCATTATTGTAATGTTTTGCTTGTAAAAAGGATGGTAGGTAAGCTATGATATTGCAACCATCAAGATCACCATACAATATTTATGTTACCCTTACTATGATTCTTATTTGGCCACCAGGGTGAGATTCTCATCGTAATCTTTGAACACTAATAACAAATGCATGATTTATTGGTTTGTAGGGAAATGTGATATTATTCACTATTCAAAGTTCGATGGCATTGTTTTAATTCATGGATTATAATAGGTAATTTCAAGCTATGGTGTCGCGACCCTAAGGGAATATCCATGTTATCATTTTATTTGAAAAACATATGATGGGGATCTTGTTGTAGAACTATAGAATGACGACCCATTGCATTACAATTATTTGGATGCTACGTGGTTGCTTCCAGAGCCACGCATTGGTGATATTTAAACGTTGACTAACCCTAATCTCTGGCATTTCTCCCTTGCCTTCGGGCTCGGTAGCTCGGTTAACCCTCCTGTCCGAACCTTGCTGATACGTTGGAGAAGACAACTTCCCTGCTACTTCAGTCATCCGTGCTTGTTATCTGTAATGTATGGGAGCTGTTATGCTTTGTTGTTGGCGACTGTAATTTTGTTGTGAACCTAGGATTCATCCTTTTGTTACCCAGTTAAACTCCTGTCATTGCGTGTCTTCATTTCTTGGCTGAGTTTTGTTACGGCTTCCATCGTAGGATATACCTGTTACTTCTGCCAGTTCGTTCTTTCGTTGACAAGGATTGGGGTTTACAATCATCCTGCTCATGGTTATCAGGCCAAATACGGTGGTTGCAATTACATGCACTCGCTGGTAAGTTACAGAAATCCTAAATGCATTTTCTAGTTAAAAGAAATTGTAATTCGAAAAAGACCTGTTGCTAATATTATTTAATTGTTTGCAGGGTTCTGGCCCTTTCTCAAAGGCATGGATGGCACCAGCGTTGACGAGAGGCTTTCCGGGTAAGCCTGATTTCACCATGGCTTTTCCTCCTTTTGGTGGTTAGGATGGTTAGGGTTTAGTCTTGAAAGACCACCTTTGTGGCTAGCTCCGTGCTGTTGGGTCTTGTAGCTGCTTGTTACCAAAGTTCGTGGACATGTTTAACCCTGTGCTGTGTATGAAATGTTAAGGCTGGAGTCATATGTAATTTAATCGTTTTTCTTGAGATATTTAGGGTTTATAGATGAATTAATATATAAATGATAAGGCTGTGAGCCTGCTCAGAATGATGAGGTTACGGCCTCAAGGTTTTAATACTGTACCCGTAAATCTTTCTCAGGGTTTTTACCCAGGGTTTGGAATTTAACTTATTAAATGTTTCTCCTATAAATTTTTGAGCTGGTGTGTAGCGTGTGTTTATAGTTCTATGTTTTTAAAAATCACTTAAATAGTGATCCTTGGCTGTGGCCTTAGGTGAATCGTTGTCTTAAACCTCAATTGTTTATTTACTTGTAAAGTCTGGAATGATGGGTTCGATCCGAAACGACAGTGGTGGTTTTGTTTAAATGCTGATTCTGTAGTTACGATTTTCTTCTGTCGGTAGTTTGAGAAACAAGTGAAAGATATTGTGATGATAATGAAGCTCGACAATGAGCTGGAAAACTGTTCTGTCTGTTTCGTTTTGTTATGGATTTAATATCTAGGTTTTTCTCTGCTGAAAAATTCTTATTGTTAAAACTTGAATGATAGGGTTCGTTTTGAACACCACATTCGTGATTTTGTTTAGTTGTTTGTTCGGTTGTTTTGATTATGACTCTGTCAAAGGAGTGAGTCTAGTGAAAGTTAATACTATACTGTTAAGCTTGATACTAAGCCCAATAGGGTTCTGCTAGATCTTTTGTTTTTAAAACAATGACTAAGTTATTTAACAGAGTCAAATTCTTTATGAAAAACTCTGTTAGGGTTTGGCGTATTGTTTAGGATGAAAAGTAAAGATTTGTTTAAATTTAATTAGGGTTTGTGCAATGGTGTAGATAACCAAACCGTGGCTACAATTTCTCTGCAATGTTAATTATTCTGATATCAGTACTGTATCTTCTACTGTTAAAATTTTTATTATTGTTTCCTACGATTGTTTTGTTATAAATATAATAATACATTACTACCATTATATTGAAAACAATATCTTACAATCATATTGAATGCAGTATAGATATCTGATTAGTAATAATTACTTCTTACTAGGGATGTTTGAAAAACACAGTAACTCTATCAAATTAACTACTGCTATTCTGAAATATTAACTTTTCTAATTACTTATTTCATATTAAAGATACAGAAAACACAATAACTCTTAACAAATCTTACTACTGATACTCTGAGATTTTTATCCTTTCTAAACTAATTACTCTAACTAATTACTCTTCAGACATATAGAAGATAAACACAACATACATTCATTCAGATTTAATAAACATACGTAAATCAATAGCAAAACATGTTTCTGTGGACAACAACAGCAATGGGAGGCTGTTCCTCCCTACCAACTCCTGGAGAGTGCCCAGACAACACTTCTCAGGACCCCCGAGCTTGCTCTGGTCTCCCTGGCTGGAACTAGGTGCAACAAATAATTCTCTCAGCCCAAACAGCTAAAATGGAACCAAGTTACTGCAGCATTCCTCTCAAACCACTTCCTTACTGTATATTTCCCTCTTCCTCAATGGGACTCCTGAATAAAATTCACCTGAATGTATTCTCCCTCCATAACAATTCCATTTCTAGTGACTCTGCTGAGTCATCAATTCCTACTTAGAATTAAATTTAACATAATGTATCAGGAATATAATGAAATAATTTCATAATTTTTACAAAATTGGGGTATGTGACATACACACCCCCTTAAAATGTAACATCGTCCTCGATGTTACTTATTCCTCATCCTCAGCCACCTTCTGGAATAGATTTGGGTATGCTTCCCGCATCTTACTTTCCAGTTCCCAGGTAGCTTCTTCAGGACTAAGGTGCTTCCATTGCACCTTCAGTTGTCCAATTGTGCGGTTCCGCAGAGTAATTTCCCTCCTCCCGAGGATACAATCCGGTTCCACCAGAACTTCCCCTTCTGGTTCTACCTGTACAATGTTCCAATCAATAACATGAGTAGCATCATGAACGTACTTTTTTAGAACAGAAATATGAAAAACATTGTGCACTTTTAAATTAGATGGTAATGCTAGCTGATAAGCAACATGACCAATTCTAGATAAAATTTCAAACGGACCACAGTAACGTGGCGCTAATTTTGCACAACTCCCCAATCTTAGGGAGATCTTCTTTGGTATTACCTTTATGAACACATGTTCACCCACCTGGAACTCTTTAGGAGTTCTTTTCAAATCTGCTTGACTCTTTTGCCGATCCTGGGCAATCTTCAAATTTTCCTGCACTTGTTTCACAATCTGTTCCATTTCTTTTAATAATTCAGGACCTAACACTAATCTATCTACTGGATTATTCCAAGAGATAGGAGTGTTACATTTACGTCCATATAGAATTTCAAAAGGACTGAACTTAGCTGACGATTGATAGTTGTTATTGTATGCAAATTCTGCTAAATGTAAATAATCCTCCCACTTACCTAGTTGATCTTTAACATACATTCTTAGCAGATATTCCAATACCTGATTAAGTCTTTCAGTTTGTCCATCCGTCTGAGGATGGAAAGAAGTGCTGAAATTCAATGTTGTGTTTAATCCCTTAAACAAAGTTTTCCAGAAATTTCCTGTGAATTTAGGATCCCTGTCTGAAATAATAACCTTTGGAACACCATGTAACCGAAAAATCTGCTTCAGAAATATATCAGCTATGTTTGCAGCCTTGTAAGTGGTTTTAACAGGAATAAAGTGTGCTGATTTACTTAATTTATCTACTACCACCATAATTGAATCATTCTGATTTTGATTTCTGGGTAATCCAGTAATGAAATCTAAGCTGATTATTTCCCACTTCCAACTAGGAATAGGCAAAGGTTGCAATAACCCAGCTGGATGCTGATGGTCTGCTTTTACTTGTTGACATTCCAAACATCTAGCTATATACTCAGCTGTTTCAGATTTCATATTAGGCCAAAAATAATCTTTTCTCAACATGGTGACAGTCTTCTGGTAGCCTGGATGCCCTGAGTAAGGGGTTTTATGAATTTCATCCAGAATTAACAGTTTAACTTTAGGTACATTCGGAACATACAGCCTGTCTTTAAACAATAAAAATCCATATGTATTTAGACTGTAGCCTTTTATCAAACTTTCTGTAGGTTTTTCTGTAGTTGTAGCTTGTAATTTTTGATAAATTTCATCCAATTTTATCCCTTCAGTCAGCTGTTCATTTAAATCTGAGGTATAAGTGCTGCTAGCTGATATAAAATTCAGCCTTGCATTTCTGCTCAAAGCATCAACCACCTTATTTTCCTTTCCTTTTATGTGCTGAATTTCGAAATCGTATTCACTTAAGAAGGCCAACCATCTTGCTTGCCTTGCATTTAAGTTAGGCTGATCCAAAAGGTATTTTAGACCCTTATTATCAGTCATTAAGATAAACTTTCTGCCTATTAAGTGGTGTTGACACATCTTTAAGGCATGAATAACAGCATCTAATTCTAAATCATAAGTGGCATAAATCTTTTCATGAATCTTCAGCTTCTTGGACTCATAGGCAATAACATGCCCATCCTGAGTCAACACTCCACCTAGACCGTCATTGCAAGCATCGGTGCAAACCACAAAATCCTTATTAGGATCTGCTATTCTTAGAATAGGCGCAGTTGTTAATAAAGTCTTTAATTTCTTAAAGCTTTCTTCACACTTCAAGTTCCAATCAAACTTCTTTCCTTTCTTTTGCAAGGAAGTGATTGGGTTGGCTATTTTTGAAAAGCCTTCTATGAATCTCCGGTAATTCCCACGAAGGACCTAACATCTGTTACGTCTTTTGGTACTGGCCATTCTTTAATTTCCTGGATCTTTTCAGGATCGACTGAAATCCCTTCCTTAGTCACTACGTGACCTAAGTACTGGATTTCATCCTTGAAGAAAATCACACTGACTGAACTTCGCAAAGAGCTGTTGTTCTCGCAGTTCTTGTAAGACTATCCGTAAATGTTCATTATGTTCCTCCTCATTTTTAGAATAAATTAAAATGTCATCGATGAATACGACAACAAATTTATCTAAGTATTTATGCATTATGTTATTCATTAGGCACATAAAGACAACTGGGGCATTAGTAAGCCCAAATGGCATTACGACAAATTCGTAATTTCCATACCTTGTTCTGAAAGCTGTTTTGAATATGTCTTCTTATTTAATTCTTACCTGATGATAGCCCGATCTCAGGTCTATCTTAGAGAACATTGTAGCTCCACGTAGCTGATCAAACAGATCATCTATGCGAGGCAACAGATATCTGTTTTTAATTGTCATCTTGTTTAGTTGGCGGTAATCTATGCAAAGTCGCATAGTTCCATCCTTCTTTTTAACAAAGATTACTGGTGCTCCCCAAGGGGACACACTGGGTCAAATGTAGTTCTTATCTATTAACTCCTTTAACTGTGTTTTTAATTCGTTAAGCTCCAGAATATTCATACGATACGGAGCCTTTGAACTGGGTACAGCACCTGGTACTAGTTCAATTTTGAAATCCAGTTCTCTCTTGGGAGGTAATCCTGGAATTTCCTCCGGAAAAACATCCGTAAATTCATTTACTACATGAAGATCCTCAACTTTTATCTTGCTTACATCAGATTTAACTGCCTCATCTATAATAGTTACAGCATAGGCTTTGCATCCTTTTCTGACTGCTCTTTTAAGTTGTAAAGCAGAAATCTGCCTGATTACAATTTTCCTAGGAATACCCTTAACCGTTACAGGTTGTTCATGTTTATTCACACATGTAAAAGTTTTGTCAAAATAGTTTAAAACTACCTTATGCTGTTCTAACCAGTCCATACCGATAAGTATGTCATATGAACCAAGTGGCAAAACATTTAATTTAACAGTAGTCTTAAAATCATTCATATCTAGGACACATTCCTTAACATAACAGTTTACCTTCCTTTTTGCCCCAGTAGCTAGTTGTACTGACCAAGAATTATCAAACCTTTCAACAGTCAGATTACATTTTTCTACTAGCTGTGGTGAAATATAACTAAGACTAGCACCTGGATCTATTAAAATAGTTACAGGGATTTTGTTAATCATACCTCCTACTTCCACCATAGAAGTTTGATAGTCAGCTTGGCGGTTCTCCAACGCTGCATTGATTCGGGGCATAGTCCCTGCAAAGTCTCCAACAGTCATTTCATCTTGTATAGTATGAATATTGCCATTTGGTTTCTTCCGATTCGAGCAAACTGATGCATAGTGTGGGCCATTGCATTCCCAGCCCTTAACAGGCTCCTTTCGTTCAAAATTCTTAGTGTAATTTCCACGATTGTTAGAAACCTCCTTGCTGCCCTTGAAGTTATTGGAATTATTAGCAACTCCACTTTTGCTTCCCTAGAAGTTTTTACCATTAAAATGGTTTCTGTTTTTATTATTCTTGAAATTTTTCTGGGGTACAAACTCCTTTTTCCTGTACTCAAGCTGATTGCTGTTCTTTTTAGCCTTCCAGTTGGCTATCCCTTCTTTCTTTTTATTCTGTTCAAAACAGAAATTAGCCTTTCGCATAGCTTCTTCTAGAGTTTTGGGGTTATCATATTCGATTCTTTCCTTGATATGATATGGCAGGCAGCTAAGGAACCGCTGTACTTTAGGTTTCTCTTCAACAAAATATGGCACATATCTCAACAGACTTAAGAACTTATTATTTAAGTCCATCATTGTCATAGATCCTAGCTTTAACTCATAAAATTCCTTGGCCCTCTATTCATAGTACTGTTCAGATAGAAATTTCTTTTTGAAGTATCTTTTAAAGGTACTCCAATTGACCTCTTTTTCTTTGATCCCCTTGACCCTTTTCAAGTCTTGCCACCATATATCTGCCTTTCCAGAAAGGTTATAGATGGCCATTCTCACCTTCAACTGATTTGAATAATTGTAGATCTGAAAATATTTTCTCATCCCGGATAACCAGGATTCTGCCTCTTCTCCTGTCTCAGATTCTCCATTGAAAGTTGGGGGTTTTATTTTCTTAAACTCCCCGGAAATTTCTTCATAAGGCCTGTACTTTTTCTTTCTGTTATACAACTCAGCCTCACTACTGTCACTAGTAGTGTGATAGCTTTGTTTTTCCCTTCTTCCCTCAGATGATGAACTGCTGTCAGATTTAGCTAGTTTCATCGTTTTAGACCCTTTTTGTTGTCTAGCTTCTTCAGTCTCAGCTCTTTTGCTTCTTCCTTCAGTCTGAAAATTTTTCTATTAAAATCTGGTTTAACTGCTCTTGAGTTTTCAGAATCCTCTCATTGTCTTCCTTGACTGTTTCTATCTCAGTATTTAACCCCTTTATAGTCTGCATCAGCTCTGAGGAGTGAGCAATTACCTCCTCCATCATAGGTTCTCTAGACATCTGTCTTGTCTCAGTGTTTGGAGATTCCTCCTCAGCATATTCTCCTAGCTTTTCCATACATGCTTGTTAGATTCAGAAAAAAGAAATTTTATGCTCTGTGTTTTATGAAACAGAAATACAAGTTAGTACATTATATATATATATATACATATATAAATTTTTCTTTTCATTTTCACTGTTCTCCGGAAACTAGTTGAGCCACATCAAGACCTAGTTTTTGAACCATGCTCTGATACCACATGTCAAAACCCAAAAATTTCCGAAAAATTTAAAATTTTTAAGATAGCAAATAATGTTATTAAATGCAGTCATTTAACTGTTTGTTTAACTTACGTGATCGTAAATGTGTCTGAATGATCTTTTGTTATACTTAAATGTTATTATGGGTTTCTCTTTTCCATTACTGATTTGCAACCACAAGCGGGAGTTGCCATAGCAGACTGGGCTTACTTAGCTTTCGAGCTAATGCATCAAACTGTCTTTCTCTTACAGATATACAGGTAATGTGCGGATCGCTACATTAAAATCTTTAAAGTATTACAATCCATTTAGCTGTACCAAATCACTCAATAAAAAGTCTAAGCATGCTAACCAGGTTATCAGGTGTTTGAAGGTAGCACTCTGCCTATGACCTTCTTCTGTTCTTACTGTTATTGAATTAGAACTAATAGAGAATATGACAGCTATATTTCTGAAGTATCAAATGAATTAAACAAATCCGTGGAATAATTGTTCTTGATGATGTTACTGTATTGCAGATATGCTTCATAATTAGCACAGTGAAAAATAACTTGCTTGTTTTTAGCATTAGCATGATATCCTATCATTTACAAGTCTCCTCTTAACATCTCAGGATTTGTATGGGTTGGAAAATTATTCTTATGTCAATGGTTCAGAAGTTATAAGCTATCTTGAGTAAACTCATTTAATTGTTATACAGAATCTTAAACAGTTGAATGATTGTTATTGTATCGTAATCATAAGTGAAATAATCTAGCGTAACTCTGATCTAAGGTTAAGAATTATGTATCTGGATTCCTTCAAGTGGAAGTCACCTAAAGAAGGACTGATTGTACCCTCTAAATCAAATCTCAATTCATTACTCATAGACTTAAGGTAAAGATCTATGTCTTGCACATGAGGTTATGGTGATTGGAAATGTCGTGATAGGTTTTTATCAACCAAAAAGCGCTTGCATTGCACCCTTATCTTTATTAACTTTTCTAATGCAAATACATTTTTATTTGTATCTAGAATACTTCAAGATTAAATTTTAAATGATGTTTATAATGCAATGGTTTCATAATTCAAGTTTGGATCGACACTAACAAGAATTAAAGGCATTATTGTAATGTTTTGCTTGTAAAAAGGATGGTAGGTAAGCTATGATATTGCAACCATCAAGATCACCATACAATATTTATGTTACCCTTACCATGATTCTTATTTGGCCACCAGGGTGAGATTCTCATCGTAATCTTTGAACACTAATAACAAATGCATGATTTATTGGTTTGTAGGGCAAGGTGATATTATTCACTATTCAAAGTTCGATGGCATTGTTTTAATTCATGGATTATAATAGGTAATTTCAAGCTATGGTGTCGCGACCCTAAGGGGATATCCATGTTATCATTTTATTTGAAAAACATATGATGGGGATCTCATTGTAGAACTATAGAATGACGACCCATTGCATTACAATTATTTGGATGCTACGTGGTTGCTTCCAGAGCCACGCATTGGTGATATTTAAACATTGACTAACCCTAATCTCTGGCATTTCTCCCTTGCCTTCGGGCTCGGTAGCTCGGTTAACCCTCCTGTCCGAACCTTGCTGATACGTTGGAGAAGACAACTTCCCTGCTACTTCAGTCATCCGTGCTTGTTATCTGTAATGTATGGGAGATGTTATGCTTTGTTGTTGGCGACTGTAATTTTGTTGTGAACCTAGGATTCATCCTTTTGTTACCCAGTTAAACTCCTGTCACTGCGTGTCTGCATTTCTTGGATGAGTTTTGTTACGGCTTCCATCGTAGGATATACCTGTTACTTCTGCCAGTTCGTTCTTTCGTTGACAAGGATGGGGGTTTACAATCATCCTGCTCATGGTTATCAGGCCAAATACGGTGGTTGCAATTACATGCACTCGCTGGTAAGTTACAGAAATCCTAAATGCGTTTTCTAGTTAAAAGAAATTGTAATTCGAAAAAGACCTGTTGCTAATATTATTTAATTGTTTGCAGGGTTCTGGCCCTTTCTCAAAGGCATCGATGGCACCAGCGTTGACGAGAGGCTTTCCGAGTAAGCCTGGTTTCACCATGGATTTTCCTCCTTTTGGTGGTTAGGATGGTTAGGGTTTAGTCTTGAAAGACCACCTTTGTGGCTAGCTACGTGCTGTTGGGTCTTGTAGCTGCTTGTTTCCAAAGTTCGTGGACATGTTTAACTCTGTACTGTGTATGAAATGTTAAGGCTGGAGTCATATGTAATTTAATCATTTTGCTTGAGATATTTAGGGTTTATAGTTGAATTAATATGTAAATGATAAGGTTGTGAGCCTGCTCAGAATGATGAGGTTACGGCCTCAAGGTTTTAATACTGTACCCGTAAATCTTTCTCAGGGTTTTTACCCAGGGTTTGGAATTTAACTTATTAAATGTTTCTCCTATAAATTTTTGATCTGGTGTGTAGCGTGTGTTTCTAGTTCTATGTTTTTAAAAATCACTTAAACAGTGATCCTTGGCTGTGGCCTTAGGTGAATCGTTGTCTTAAACCTCAATTGTTTATTTACTTGTAAAGTATGGAATGATGGGTTCGATCCGAAACGACAGTGGTGGTTTTGTTTAAATGCTGATTCTGTAGTTACGATTTTCTTATGTCGGTAGTTTGAGAAACAAGTGAAAGATATTGTGATGATAATGAAGCTCGACAATGAGCTGGAAAACTGTTCTGTCTGTTTCGTTTTGTTATGGATTTAATATCTAGGTTTTTCTCTGCTGAAAAATTCTTATTGTTAAAACTGGAATGATAGGGTTCGTTTTGAACACCACATTCGTGATTTTGTTTATTTGTTTGTTCGGTTGTTTTGATTATGACTCTGTCAAAGGAGTGAGTCTAGTGAAAGTTAATACTATACTGTTAAGCTTGATACTAAGCCCAATAGGGTTCTGCTAGATCTTTTGTTTTTAAAACAATGACTAAGTTATTTAACAGAGTCAAATTCTTTATGAAAAACTCTGTTAGGGTTCGGCGTATTGTTTAGGATGAAAAGTAAAGATTTGTTTAAATTTAATTAGGGTTTGTGCAATGGTGTAGATAACCAAACCGTGGCTACAATTTCCCTGCAATGTTAATTATTCTGATATCAGTACTGTATCTTCTACTGTTAAAAGTTTTATTATTGTTTCCTACGATTGTTTTGTTATAAATGTAATAATACATTACTACCATTATATTGAAAACAGTATCTTACAATCATATTGAATGCAGTATAGATATCTGATTAGTAATAATTACTTCTTACTAGGGATGTTTGAAAAACACAGTAACTCTATCAAATTAACTACTGCTATTCTGAAATATTAACTTTTCTAATTACTTATTTCATATTAAAGATACAGAAAACACAATAACTCTTAACAAATCTTACTACTGATACTCTGATATTTTTATCCTTTCTAAACTAATTACTCTAGCTAATTACTCTTCAGACATATAGAAGATAAACACAACATACATTCATTCAGATTTAATAAACATACGTAAATCAATAGCAGAACCTGTTTCTGTGGACAACAACAGCAACGGGAGGCTGTTCCTCCCTACCAACTCCTGGAGAGTGCCCAGACAACACTTCTCAGGACCCCCGAGCTTGCTCTGGTCTCCCTGGATGGAACTAGGTGCAGCAAATAATTATCTCAGCCCAAACAACTAAAATGGAACCAAGTTACTGCAGCATTCCTCTCAAACCACTTCCTTACTGTATATTTCCCTCTTCCTCAATGGGACTCCTGAATAACATTCACCTGATTGTATTCTCCCTCCATAACAATTCCATTTCTAGTGACTCTACTGAGTCATCAATTCCTACTTAGCATTAAATTTAACATAATGTCTCAGGAATATAATGAAATAATTTCATAATTTTTTACAAAATTGGGGTATGTGACATACACACCCCCTTAAAATGTAACATCGTCCTCGATGTTACTTATTCCTCATCCTCAGCCACCTTCTGGAATAGATTTGGGTATGCTTCCCGCATCTTACTTTCCAGTTCCCAGGTAGCTTCTTCAGGACTAAGGTGCTTCCATTGCACCTTCAGTTGTCCAATTGTGCGGTTCCGTAGAGTAATTTCCCTCCTCCCGAGGATACAATCCGGTTCCACCAGAAATTCCCTTCTGGTTCTACGTGTACAATGTTCCAATCAATAACATGAGTAGCATCATGAACGTACTTTTTCAGAACAGAAATATGAAAAACATTGTGCACTTTTACATTAGATGGTAATGCTAGCTGATAAGCAACATGACCAATTCTAGATAAAATTTCAAATGGACCACAGTAACGTGGCGCTAATTTTGCACAACTCCCCAATCTTAGGGAGCTCTTCTTTGGTATTACCTTTATGAACACATGTTCACCCACCTGGAACTCTTTAGGAGTTCTTTTCAAATCTGCTTGACTCTTTTGCCGATCATGGGCAATCTTCAAATTTTCCTGCACTTGTTTCACAATCTGTTCCATTTCTTTTAATAATTCAGGACCTAACACTAATCTATCTACTGGATTATTCCAAGAGATAGGGAGTGTTACATTTACGTCCATACAGAATTTCAAAAGGACTGAACTTAGCTGACGATTGATAGTTGTTATTGTATGCAAATTCTGCTAAATGTAAATAATCCTCCCACTTACCTGGTTGATCTTTAACATACATTCTTAGCAGATCTTCCAATACCTGATTAACTCTTTCAGTTTGTCCGTCCGTCTGAGGATGGAAAGAAGTGTTGAAATTCAATGTTGTGTTTAATCCCTTAAACAAAGTTTTCCAGAAATTTCCTGTGAATTTAGGATCCCTGTCTGAAATAATAACCTTTGGAACACCATGTAACCGAAAAATCTGCTTCAGAAATATATCAGCTATGTTTGCAGCCTTGTAAGTGGTTTTAACAGGAATAAAGTGTGCTGATTTACTTAATTTATCTACTACCACCATAATTGAATCATTCCGATTTTGATTTCTGGGTAATCCAGTAATGAAATCTAAGCTGATTATTTCCCACTTCCAACTAGGAATAGGCAAAGGTTGCAATAACCCAGCTGGATGTTGATGGTCTGCTTTTACTTGTTGACATTCCAAACATCTAGCTATATAATCAGCTGTTTCAGATTTCATATTAGGCCAAAAATAATCTTTTCTCAACATGGTGACAGTCTTCTGGTAGCCTGGATGCCCTGAGTAAGGTGTTTTATGAATTTCATCCAGAATTAACAGTTTAACTTTAGGTACATTCGGAACATACAGCCTGTCTTTAAACAATAAAAATCCATCTGTATTTAGACTGTAGCCTTTTATCAAACTTTCTGTAGGTTTTTCTGTAGCTGTAGCTTGTAATTTTTGATAAATTTCATCCAATTTTATCCCTTCAGTCAGCTGTTAATTTAAATCTGAGGTATAAGTGATGCTAGCTGATATAAAATTCAGCCTTGCATTTCTGCTCAAAGCATCAGCCACCTTATTTTCCTTTCCTTTTATGTGCTGAATTTCAAAATCGTATTCATTTAAGAAGGCCAACCATCTTGCTTTCCTTGCATTTAAGTTAGGCTGATCCAAAAGGTATTTTAGACCCTTATTATCAGTCATTAAGATAAACTTTCTGCCTATTAAGTGGTGTCGCCACATCTTTAAGGCATGAATAACAGCAACTAATTCTAAATCATAAGTGGCATAATTCTTTTCATGAATCTTCAGCTTCCTGGACTCATAGGCAATAACATGCCCATCCCGAGTCAACACTCCGCCTAGACCATCATTGCAAGCATCGGTGCAAACCACAAAATCCTTATTAGGATCTGCTATTCTTAGAATAGGCGCAGTTGTTAATAAAGTCTTTAATTTCTTAAAGCTTTCTTCACACTTCAAGTTCCAATCAAACTTCTTGCCTTTCTTTTGCAAGGAAGTGATTGGGTTGGCTATTTTTGAAAAGCCTTCTATGAATCTCCGGTAATTCCCATGAAGGACCTAACATCTGTTACGTCTTTTGGTACTGGCCATTCTTCAATTGCCCGGATATTTTCAGGATCGACTGAAATCCCTTCCTTAGTCACTACGTGACCTAAGTACTGGATTTCATCCTTGAAGAAAATCACACTTACTGAACTTTGCAAAGAGCTGCTGTTCTCGCAGGTCTTGTAAGACTATCCATAAATGTTCTTTATGTTCCTCTTCGTTTTTAGAATAAATTAAAATTTCATCGATGAATACGACAATAAATTTATCTAAGTATTTATGCATTATGTTATTCATTAGGCACATAAAGACGGCTGGGGCATTAGTAAGCCCAAATGGCATTACGACAAATTCGTAATGTCCATACCTTGTTCTGAAAGCTGTTTTGAATATGTCTTCTTCTTTAATTCTTACCTGATGATAGCCCGATCTCAGGTTTATCTTAGAGAACACTGTAGCTCCACGTAGCTGATCAAACAGATCATCTATGCGAGGCAACGGATATCTGTTTTTAATTGTCATCTTGTTTAGTTGGCGGTAATCTATGCAAAGTCGCATAGTTCCATCCTTCTTTTTAACAAAGATTACTGGTGCTCCCCAAGGGGACACACTGGGTCGAATGTAGTTCTTATCTATTAACTCCTTGAACTGTGTTTTTAATTTGTTAAGCTCCAGAATATTCATACGATACGGAGCTTTTGAACTGGGTACAACACCTGGTACTAGTTCAATTGTGAAATCCAGTTCTCTCTTGGGAGGTAATCCTGGAATTTCCTCCGGAAAAACATCCGTAAATTCATTTACTACAGGAATATCCTCAACTTTTATCTTTCTTACATCAGATTTAACTACCTCATCTGTAATAGTTACAGCATAGGCTTTGCATCCTTTTCTGATTGCTCTTTTAAGTTGTAAAGCAGAAATCTGCCTGATTACAGTTTTCCTAGGAATACCCTTAACCTTTACAGGCTGTTCATGTTTATTCACACATGTAAATTTTTTGTCAAAATAGTTTAAAACTACCTTATGCTGTTCTAACCAGTCCATACCGATAAGTATGTCATATGAGCCAAGTGGCAAAACATTTAATTTAACAGTAGTCTTAAAATCATTCATATCTAGGACACATTCCTTAACATAACAGTTTACCTTCCTTTTTGCCCCAGTAGCTAGTTGTACTGACCAAGAATTATCAAACCTTTCAACAGTCAGATTACATTTTTCTACTAGCTGTGGTGAAATATAACTAAGACTAGCACCTGGATCTATTAATATAGTTACAGGGATTTTGTTAATCATACCTCCTACTTCCACCATAGAAGTTTGATAGTCAGCTTGGCGGTTCTCCAACGCTGCATTGATTCGGGGCATAGTCCCTGCAAAGTCTCCAACAGTCATTTCATCTTGTATAGTATGAATATTGCCATTTGGTTTCTTTCGATTCGAGCAAACTGATGCATAGTGTGGGCCATTGCATTCCCAGCCCTTAACAGGCTCCTTTCGTTCAAAATTCTTAGTGTAATTTCCATGATTGTTAGAAACCTCCTTGCTGCCCTTGAAGTTATTGGAATTATTAGCAACTCCACTTTTGCTTCCCTGGAAGTTTTTACCATTAAAATGGTTTCTGTTTTTATTATTCTTGAAATTTTTCTGGGGTACAAACTCCTTTTTCCTGTACTCAAGCTGATTGCTGTTCTTTTTAGCCTTCCAGTTGGCTATCCCTTCTTTCTTTTTATTCTGTTCAAAACAGAAATTAGCCTTTCGCATAGATTCCTCTAGAGTTTTGGGGTTATCATATTCAATTCTGTCCTTGATATGATATGGCATGCAGCTAAGGAACCGCTGTACTTTAGGTTTCTCTTCAACAAAATACGGCACATATCTCAACAGACTTAAGAACTTACTGTTTAAGTCCTTCATCGTCATAGATCCTAGCTTTAAATCATAAAATTCCTTGGCCCTCTCTTCATAGTACTGTTCGGACATAAATTTATTTTTGAAGTATCTTTTAAAGGTACTCCAATTGACCTCTTTTTCTTTGATCCCCTTGACCCTTTTCAAGTCTTGCCACCATATATCTGCCTTTCCAGAAAGGTTATAGATGGCCATTCTCGCCTTCAGCTGATTTGAATAATTGTAGATCTGAAAATATTTTCTCATCCCGGATAACCAGGATTCTGCCTCTTCTCCTGTCTCAGATTCTCCATTGAAAGTTGGGGGTTTTATTTTCTTAAACTCCCCGGAAATTTCTTCATAAGGCCTGTACTTTTTCTTTCTGTTATACAACTCAGCCTCACTACTGTCACTAGTAGTGTGATAGCTTTGTTGTTCCCTTCTTCCCTTAGATGATGAACTGCTGTCAGATTTAGCTAGTTTCATCTTTTTAGACCCTTTTTGTTGGCTAGCTTCTTCAGTCTCAGCTCTTTTGCTTCTTCCTTCAGTATGAAATTTTTCTATTAAAATCTGGTTTAACTGCTCTTGAGTTTTCAGAATCCTTTCATTATCTTTCTTGACTGTTTCTATCTCAGTCTTTAACCCCTTTATAGTATGCATCAGCTCTGAGGAGTGAGCAATTACCTCCTCCATCACAAGTTCTCTAGACATCTGTCTTGTCTCAGTGTTTGGATATTCCTCCTCAGCATATTCTCCTAGCTTTTCCATACCTGCCTGTTAGATTCAGAAAAAGGAAATTTTCTGCTCTGTGTTTTATGAAACAGAAATACAAGTTAGTACATTATATATATATATATATATATATAAATTTTTCTTTTCATTTTCACTGTTCTGTGGAAACTAGTTGAGCCACATCAAGACCTAGTTTTTGAACCATGCTCTGATACCACATGTCAAAACCCAAAAATTTCCGAAAAATTTCAAAATTTTAAGATAGCAAATAATGTTATTAAATGCAGTCATTTAACTGTTTGTTTAACTTACGTGATCGTAAATGTGTCTGAATGATCTTTTGTTATACTTAAATGTTATTATGGGTTTCTCTTTTCCGTTACTGATTTGCAACCACAAGCGGGAGTTGCCATAGCAGACTGGGCTTACTTAGCTTTCGAGCTAATGCATCAAACTGTCTTTCTCTTACAGATATACAGGTAATGTGCGGGTCGCTACATTAAAATCTTTAAAGTATTACAATCCATTTAGCTGTACCAAATCACTCAATAAAAAGTCTAAGCATGCTAACCAGGTTATCAGGTGTTTGAAGGTAGCACTCTTCCTATGACCTTCTTCTGTTCTTACTGTTATTGAATTAGAACTAATAGAGAATATGACAGCTATATTTCTGAAGTATCAAATGAATTAAACAACTCCGTGGAATAATTGTTCTTGATGATGTTACTGTATTGCAGATATGCTTCATAATTAGCACAGTGAAAAATAACTTGCTTGTTTTTAGCATTAGCATGATATCCTATCATTTACAAGTCTCCTCTTAACATCTCAGGATTTGTATGGGTTGGAAAATTATTCTTATGTCAATGGTTCAGAAATTATAAGCTATCTTGAGTAAACTCATTTAATTGTTATACGGAATCTGAAACAGTTGAATGATTGTTATTGTATCGTAATCATAAGTGAAATAATCTAGCGTAACTCTGATCCAAGGTTAAGAATTATGTATCTGGATTCCTTCAAGTGGAAGTCACCTAAAGAAGGACTGATTGTACCCTCTAAATCAAATCTCAATTCATTACTCATAGACTTAAGGTAAAGATCTATGTCTTGCACATGAGGTTATGGTGATTGGAAATGTCGTGATAGGTTTTTATCAACCAAAAAGCGCTTGCATTGCACCCTTATCTTTATTAACTTTTCTAATGCAAATACATTTTTCTTTGTATCTAGAATACTTCAAGACTAAATTTTAAATGATGTTTATAATGCAATGGTTTCATAATTCAAGTTTGGATCGACACTAACAAGAATTAAAGGCATTATTGTAATGTTTTGCTTGTAAAAAGGATGGTAGGTAAGCTATGATATTGCAACCATCAAGATCACCATACAATATTTATGTTACCCTTACTATGATTCTTATTTGGCTACCAGGGTGAGATTCTCATCGTAATCTTTGAACACTAATAACAAATGCATGATTTATTGGTTTGTAGGGCAAGGTGATATTATTCACTATTCAAAGTTCGATGGCATTGTTTTAATTCATGGATTATAATAGGTAATTTCAAGCTATGGTGTCGCGACCCTAAGGGAATATCCATGTTATCATTTTATTTGAAAAACATATGATGGGGATCTCATTGTAGAACTATAGAATGACGACCCATTGCATTACAATTATTTGGATGCTACGTGGTTGCTTCCAGAGCCACGCATTGGTGATATTTAAACGTTGACTAACCCTAATCTCTGGCATTTCTCCCTTGCCTTCGGGCTCGGTAGCTCGGTTAACCCTCCTGTCCGAATCTTGCTGATACGTTGGAGAAGACAACTTCCCTGCTACTTCAGTCATCCGTGCTTGTTATCTGTAATGTATGGGAGCTGTTATGCTTTGTTTTTGGTGACTGTAATTTTGTTGTGAACCTAGGATTCATCCTTTTGTTACCCAGTTAAACTCCTGTCACTGCGTGTCTGCATTTCTTGGCTGAGTTTTGTTACGGCTTCCATCGTAGGATATACCTGTTACTTCTGCCAGTTCGTTCTTTCGTTGACAAGGATGGGGGTTTACAATCATCCTGATCATGGTTATCAGGCCAAATACGGTGGTTGCAATTACATGCACTCGCTGGTAAGTTACAGAAATCCTAAATGTGTTTTCTAGTTAAAAGAAATTGTAATTCGAAAAAGACCTGTTGCTAATATTATTTAATTGTTTGCATGGTTCTGGCCCTTTCTCAAAGGCATGGATGGCACCAGCGTTGACGAGAGGCTTTCCGGGTAAGCCTGGTTTCACCATGGCTTTTCCTCCTTTTGGTGGTTAGGATGGTTAGGGTTTAGTCTTGAAAGACCACCTTTGTGGCTAGCTCCGTGCTGTTGGGTCTTGTAGCTACTTGTTACCAAAGTTCGTGGACATGTTTAACCCTGTGCTGTGTATGAAATGTTAAGGCTGGAGTCATATGTAATTTAATCGTTTTGCTTGAGATATTTAGGGTTTATAGATGAATTAATATGTAAATGATAAGGTTGTGAGCCTGCTCAGAATGATGAGGTTACAGCCTCAAGGTTTTAATACTGTACCCGTAAATCTTTCTCAGGGTTTTTACCCAGGGTTTGGAATTTAACTTATTAAATGTTTCTCCTATAAACTTTTGAGCTGGTGTGTAGCGTGTGTTTCTAGTTCTATGTTTTTAAAAATCACTTAAACAGTGATCCTTGGATGTGGCCTTAGGTGAATCGTTGTCTTAAACCTCAATTGTTTATTTACTTGTAAAGTCTGGAATGATGGGTTCGATCCGAAACGACAGTGGTGGTTTTGTTTAAATGCTGATTCTGTAGTTACGATTTTCTTCTGTCGGTAATTTGAGAAACAAGTGAAAGATATTGTGATGATAATGAAGCTCGACAATGAGCTGGAAAACTGTTCTTTCTGTTTCGTTTTGTTATGGATTTAATATCTAGGTTTTTCTCTGCTGAAAAATTCTTATTGTTAAAACTGGAATGATAGGGTTCATTTTGAACACCACATTCGTGATTTTGTTTATTTGTTTGTTCGGTTGTTTTGATTATGACTCTGTCAAAGGAGTGAGTCTAGTGAAAGTTAATACTATAATGTTAAGCTTGATACTAAGCCCAATAGGTTTCTGCTAGATCTTTTGTTTTTAAAACAATGACTAAGTTATTTAACAGAGTCAAATTCTTTATGAAAAACTCTGTTAGGGTTTGGCGTATTGTTTAGGATGAAAAGTAAAGATTTGTTTAAATTTAATTAGGGTTTGTGCAATGGTGTAGATAACCAAACCGTGGCTACAATTTCTCTGCAATGTTAATTATTCTGATATCAGTACTGTATCTTCTACTGTTAAAAGTTTTATTATTGTTTCCTACGATTGTTTTGTTATAAATGTAATAATACATTACTACCATTATATTGAAAACAGTATCTTACAATCATATTGAATGCAGTATAGATATCTGATTAGTAATAATTACTTCTTACTAGGGATGTTTGAAAAACACAGTAACTCTATCAAATTAACTTCTTCTATTCTGAAATATTAACTTTTCTAATTACTTATTTCATATTAAAGATACAGAAAACACAATAACTCTTAACAAATCTTACTACTGATACTCTGATATTTTTATCCTTTCTAAACTAATTACTCTTCAGACATATAGAAGATAAACACAACATACATTCATTCAGATTTAATAAACATACGTAAATCAATAGCAGAACCTGTTTTTGTGGACAACAACAACAATGGGAGGCTGTTCCTCCCTACCAAATCCTGGAGAGTGCCCAGACAACACTTATCAGGACCCCTGAGCTTGCTCTGGTCTCCCTGGCTGGAACTAGGTGCAGCAAATAATTCTCTCAGCCCAAACAGCTAAAATGGAACCAAGTTACTGCAGCATTCCTCTCAAACCACTTCCTTACTGTATATTTCCCTCTTCCTCAATGGGACTCCTAAATAACATTCACCTGAATGTATTCTCCCTCCATAACAATTCCATTTCTAGTGACTCTGCCGAGTCATCAATTCCTACTTAGCATTAAATTTAACATAATCTCTCAGGAATATAATGAAATAATTTCATAATTTTTACAAAATTGGGGTATGTGACAAAGTCCTAGGTCTCGAATAGTCTTTATTATTTTCTAAACATGATGAATAACCCTTTCAGTTCTCATTCCTTCCTCAGAATCCCCAATTAACTTATGAAATTCCCTTAATGCATTCTCATCTTTGACTAGAGCTAAACAAATTTTTAGGAAAGAATGAAGAGCACTTACCTTTCCTAGGTTCTTATTTGGCGCATACTTGTTGAAGCGAGATGGCATGGCATATACAATTCCTTCTTCAACAATGGGTGGTGGGGAGGATATTGATGGGATGTTCATAAAATCGTCATGAGATTCAAAGAATATTCCCTTTTCCTTCTGAACATCAAACTATGGTGGCTTCTGGGCTACTTCCCTCACTCTTGGATCTTTCTGATCATTTCAATTGTTCTTATACCCACTCATAGTAGCTCCACCTATTATTACTACAACGATAGTAGGCTGATTCAGTTGTGGTTCTTCTGAAATATTCTGTACATTTTGATTTTGGTTCTAGTTCTGATTTTGATTTTCCTTTGCCTGCCATTTCACTATAAGCCGCGGACAGTCTTCAATGGTATGATCTAGTTCTCTACAATACGTACAAGTCATAGAAGGATGTGTACACTCTCGGGCATAATGTCCACGTGTACCAAAATTATAGCAGATTACTTTTCCTCTACCTCAAACAAATCCTCCTCTTCCATGGCCTCTAAATCCACCTTGTGGTTGATTGAATTGCATGTCACTTCTCTCATCCTGACCTTCTCCCTGCATAAGAAAAGTATCTGCAGTACGTTCAATGAGAATTTGATATGCTCGACAAGTTTTCTCATCATGCCCAACAGACTGACATAACTTACACCATAAATTATAGGGAGTACTTACCATCTTCTGTAGCAACTAGCATTCTTTTTGTTGATTTCCTTTAGTCTGACAAATTCGGCACCATACAACATCATTCAATGGACTTGAATTAAGATAATCATGAAATGTTGTACATTGATATTTAGAATGTCCATATTCCTTGCACCTAGTGCACCAAACATATTTTCTCTTCTCTTTACCTTTCTTGATATCTTGACTTTGAATAGACAAGTTTTCTAATTACGACTAGATTTGAGCCATGCCAACTCCAGTCTCTCATGCAGGTGATTCTTCTAACTTCATAGTCAATTCCAAGGCTTATGTGTACGTTGGAATATTCGGTTGCATAAGTGGAACCTTGATATGAGGTAGTAACGTAGATAAACCATTCCTTATGCTGTAGATCATTCATCAAGGAACTTACATGAGCCATTAAATTTTTAAATTACTAGTTTAAGTACTAAACAGACTCATTCAACGCTTGCTTTATCTCCTTCTATTCAATAGTACACTGACATTCAGACTTTGGATTTTTGAATTCATTTTTCAATCCCTTCTTGACTTCTACTAAGGTCTTTGCGGGTTGAGTGCCAGTGACTTCAGAAAATTTCATAAACCAATCTAAGGCATGACCTCTAAAGGTCATTATAAACTAATCCAACTTGACGTTGTTGTATTGTACTTGTTTTACAATCCATACTGCATTGCATAAAAACCAGTTTTGCTCTGGATCTTCTAATCCATTCCCATTGAAAATAGGTAACTTCATGTCATTCCTAGCCATTTTGGGCTTCTGGGGCTTCAGATGATTTACTACTAATGGAACATTATTGAATGTATTCCCACTCATCGAAGTATTATTCTGAATATTTCCACTAGTCTGACTAGATTGAAAGAAATGTGAAGGATTACTAGGTCTTACCCCAATCTCTGGGGATGTACGCGAGGTCGTGGGTATGTCGCAACCTTGGGTTTGGAATTGTTATTTGAGTTCATCTTCCTCTTCAGATATGAGCTCATACTCTTCCTCCTCATTGCTAGAATCCTCGTCGAGTTGTGCTATTGGTTCGTAGTCTCTCCGTACAGTCGCACTACAACCCTTCTTTCCTGTCACAGTTCTCCTCCTCTTGTTCAACCGAAATCGTCTCCCACTATGCAGAAACCCATGCTCTTCATTAGGTTCACTTTATTCTCCTCTTATCATTTCAACTCATTATCCATTCTTCCATAACTTCATCCATACATTATTCATGGACACCATGCATAATCGCTCTACTCATCATATTCCATTTGCATCACACCCTTTTCACAAAGAAGTTTATTGATTGACAAATTCAACGACTTGAGGTACTTACCACGCAGACCATAAAAGAACTACGTTCTATTGTACTATATGACTTGGTAGTGTCAATATCAAATTTGGTAATGTACAACCCCAGTACACTATCCTGGAAATAGAACCATTTGTTGGCGCACTTTTACTTCTACCAAGGTTCAAACATTCAACATCACACCAATAAACACCAATACCACAGATACCAGACCGAAAGGGAGATTAATCCCTTTCGGAAACACCTACAAAGCAAATGAATTATAACCCGAAGTACATATGGAAGCTGTAGGGACCAAGTTTTTGCAACATGGAAGAGGAATATCCTGACATACAATGCATTCATCATATAACTCATAGCATTAACTATTATATATCATCGATAGAATCAAAGCTTTGACACATTCATCACTTCGACATAACCCATAACATCTCCATAGTGATGTAACTTACATTATAATTCGCATTCATAGTAGTCACATTCATCTTAATCACGCATTCATTTAAATATTCAATAAGAGGAAATAAACACATATCACATCACATCACACCACATAAAGACACCATGTTTAACGTGGAAACTCATCCTGGGAAAACCAACGGAAGCACTTGTATTTTATTATGACACAAATTTATTCATGACTTACAAAGGATTTGTGCATACATCCTGTAGATCAGTGACCTAGACTCCCCAAAATAACCCCGACAAATAGACCATAACACTTCATTACAGACTAAAAAATATGCTCTTACAACATCGAATGACAGTAGAAATATTAGTAACCAACCCAAAAATTCTCCCTTATTACATATTTATATGGTGCACTTAGTTTTCCCTACTCCCACTAACTCACTGACTTGATAACTGACTCATTAATACAATGTGGACCACATCTAACTAACTGACCCAACTCAGACCATTTGACTCGATCAACCTAACCACTTTTCTTGATTTCTTGGCCGCTTCGTCGGACTTGACTACTATGTTGAACCACTTCCACTTTTCCTTTTTCCACACCAAAACTATTTTACTTCAGAAAAATGGTACCTCCAAAAATCTAGGCCCAACACTCCCCCTCCTCCTCCTCCTCCAGACATGAGATGTTGGGTAATTAGCTTCTTAGATTCCAGGGTAATGAGGTTCTTTGGTTTAGAAGGATTTGGTTGAGTAGAGGATTCTGTTATTGAAAAAATTGCACAAGTGCACTCTTCCACTCAGTGAGGGGCTAATCCTTGTAGGTTTCTTCAAGGCCTTAGTCCTTGGAGCCCCTTTTGGATGGTTGGTAGTCCTCCAAGTGATCATGTAAGAGATTGTTAGTGTAGTTCACATTCAAACATGAAAATATTGATGAAAATTGTTATAACATTATTACACCTAGGACCATAGTCGCGTGATGATAATTTGATGTATAATGGTTCAAGCAAAGTTTAATGCTGGTTATCCAAGGTTGTGAGGAAATTAATGACCGATTCCACCACCTAGGCGCCCAATTTTGGTCAAACAGTCAATTAGGCGCCCTCATTTATGGCCACCACCCTAATTTATTACCAATACTTACATAAGGCGCACCCTTATCCCCTATTTTTTGGATCCGAGTTTGACTTGAGGCGCCCATGCACTGAATGTGGTTATTTTGCCTCCTATTTGGCAGTTTTGGCGTATCCTGAGCCACACACACTCCACCAAATCCTCCACCACTCATGTGATACTGTCATTAATGTCCTCCCATTCCATCCCAATGTACAAATTAGGAATTTGTGATAGTTTGAGGTGATTTGGGAGATTATTGGTCAACCTAGGGGGGATTGAGGTCCAACGTAAGCTAGCTACTTGTAGCTCATTCTGATGCCTCCAAAGGCTCACTATTTTTCCCAAATTTTATATAATGATGTTCACAACTCATTTCTAGGTTGGTTAATAATAGAATAACCTTCTATTTGATCATTTGTGCCTCTTTTACATTGTTTTCTTGTATACTTAGTCAAATTATTGATTGTGAGGATATATTTAGCTAGTTGATCCTACTGTGATTTGAATCTCACATTTTATCATATCTATTGGATATTCTAAGTCAAACCATTCTGCTTTAGAGGTGCACCAGAAGTAGTGGAGCAACCACAAAAGTCCCTAGGGCCATTGCCTTGAATATATTGGAGCAATCCTTTGGAATCTACCCAGGGTGTGACACGCTCCTGAATGTGCCTTCTATGATTGTAGGGTTCAAACTATCTAGTTAGGATCCTCTCCTTAGTGTTTGCATTGCAGGCTTATGTTGGGCGCGCCCAACTACACAAGTTTTGATGACAAAAGTACAGTTAGGCGAGGCCTAACAATGACTAGTATTTGGGATAAGCAACTACGCAATTCCTGGGAGGAGGGTATGGAGCGCAATAAAGAGATAGGATAGGACCTATCAACTTAGTAAAGACAAAGTACTAAGGATATTTAGAGGTAGTTTAAGAAGTTAAGAGTTAATCGGTGGACTGACAGCTACAGGAACAAAAGTAAAGAAGCAGAATGGTGCAAAGGATGTGCCATTGTAGTGTCAAAGCCGCGTGGTCAGAAATGCACTGTCAGAAGAAGCGTCAGAGCCTGAAGAAGTGGCGCAAAAGGAAAACAAAGTTAGGATGAAGTTAAATCAAAGCTTGGTCTATAGGAGAACCATGACATTTTGGGTTTAAGGGTATTATGGGGGTTGTCCCATAGTTATTGTAATATGTGACCTTCAGGCACATCTATATATATGAAAATTTTGTATAAGGAAGGGTTGATCTTATTCAACATATTAGTTTTTGTTTTTATCATAGACTTAGACTGAGAGAGAAAGACTCTGCAGTTGTGTGCGCAGAGGTCTATTGTAGAGAAGAGTCTGTAGCTGAGTGCGCAGAATGGAATTGTTACCCCTTTCAAGTAATACAAAGAACAATTCTTGTGGACGTAACTCCCATCTAGGGGGTGAACCACGCAATTAATTGTGTTGTATGCATGAATATATGATGTGGTTTGTGCTTATGTTATGTTATACTTATGTATTTGCTTCCATATGTATGTCAATGAGAATTGCACGTTAAGTAAGCAAAACACATGTGTATGAATATGTGAAGTAACAATGAATGTGATGAATGCGTAGTTCTATAGATAGAGATAACAACGATTCAACAAAGCCTGTAACTATTGGTAATTGCGAAGTGAGAAGTCACGTATTCATTTTGTTATGTTAAGTAGGAGCGAAGTAAGAGTAACTTCACGAAGGTCAGTTTCCACACCCGCACATCGCCAAGGTTGAAAAAACCTGATTATGTAACCACCCATCTTCACCTCGAGTGAGACTTGAGGCTGTTTACAGGTTGATGCCGAAAGGGTCGGTGAAAAGGGGTTTTGTTGTTGATGCGAAGTAACTTCACCAAACTCGGGTCAGTCCAGAAAGTGTAGCATCCAAATGGTTTTGTTGCCGTGTGAGAGAACTTGTGATGTGTACGTGGAAAATAAAAAGAAGTGAACTGAAAAATGATTTTGTTTCTGTGCTAGAATCGGTGATGTGCTCTGTTAATTGGAATCCAGAGAGAAAAGAAATACAGAAATGGGTGAGCCAGACAGAAAGTGAGTTTGCGAAGAAATAAAACAAACATCCACACCTTACCACAAAACAATGGTTGGAGAGGTATTTATTCACTGACTTGCACACAATTTTCTTCGCATGTTTTGCTAATGAGATACACGAGTGGATATCAAGGCTAGAAGAACGAAAAACTGTTTCCAGGGTGGATAACCTATAGTTTGGAATCTAGAGTTGATTCAAAGGCTTAAGGGGACTGATAACCAAAGTTCAAGAGTAGTATACTTTTGGTTGGATAGCGTACTGGAAGGCTACATTACAGAGTTTACTATGGACACTTTGAAGTCTTACAACACAACAGAAGGACATTTCTTCCAAGGATTTAGAGGTAAGTACTTAAAAAAATCGAGTTTACGCATTAAAACACTATTAGTAGAAAAAGGTGTCTTAAGAATGCAATCAGATTCCTAGGGTTTGAGTCTGTAATGTTTAGTAACATAGATAGTGATATAGACGAAGATATTGGTATTTTGCGTAGTGGAAAAAGATATAAAGTTAACACTAGAAAGAGGTCTCGTGAAGTTGAACGTCGCACATCCCTAGAAACCGAGTTAGGAAGTGATAGAAATCCATCTCAAGTTGAGTCTGAAAGTGAAACAAAACCTAGATACATTGGCTATCAGCCTATCACTCTACAGAAACTTATAGTTGAATAAATAAATAAATATTACTAGCCCACAAAACACTAGTAGTAATAATACTGTAGGAGCAGGTACTTAGAATCAATCAAATAGTGCTATAACTCCATCATCGCAAACACTACACCTCCTAGAAGAAGAATGGCAGATGATATAAAGCTACCCGTGTTTAATGAAACTGGTCTAGATGATCCAAAGCAACATCGGTTTCTCTATGAAGCTGTCAGGAACATTAAACAAGTACAAGATAATGCTATAAAACAAGCTCAGCTAGTCACCACATTTAGAGACAGAGCTTTAACATGGTTCATGAAATATTCTGTTGGACAAAATATAACATTAGTGGAAATTAGAACTGCGTTGATTAGAGAATTCAACAAAACCAAGTCAAAATCTCAGTGCATTATAGAGGTAAAAGAAATAAAACAGAAACCTAATGAGACTGTGTGGGAGTTTGATCATAAATTTAAATCCTTGCTAGATCAAGTTAGCTTTGATATAGCACCACAAAAACATCAAGAATGGTTCATAGCTGTGTTGTTTCCCCACATTAGGCTACCATTGATGCAATAGAAGGTAGCATCACAAACATAAGCATTGGAAATTCCGATGAAGCTAGAAGCTTCGCCCATTGGAGAAACTAGCACAGGAATGGTACAGATACAGACACAGTTAGAAAAGTTGACATTACAGCTACAATACATGAAGTAAGGAAAAGAGATAAGAGAAGAGGTTTGGTGAACTAAATGTAAAGGAGAAGTACATTCCAAAGAAAACTATCCTATATTCAGAGATTACATCGCTACTGGAGCACCGAATCCATTAAATCAACCTCAAGGACCATAGTGTGAGATTTTCCGATGTAGAGGACATCGCCGAAAGGACTGTTACCTACTTCAGAAGTATGTACAAACACCAAAGAACCTATACTGCACATTTTGTAAGTCAGTTGGCCATGATGATACCAACTACAAAGCATATGAGATCATGACAGAAAGAAAACATGATGACTATAGATTCTAAGGAGAAACGCAGAACAATAATGAAAATGCACAGTATGATAAAGGCACATAAAGAGGACGTGGTACATTTAGAGGAAGAGGACGTAACACTGGCCAAGGACGAGGAAGAGGTCATATTTTTTGCTATAACTGCGATCAAATAGGACATTTAGCAAGAGACTGTCAGAACCCTTGCACTACTTGTAAGTACTGTAAGTCATTTGACCATGTCATTGAAGCATGTCCCACTTTGCAAGGAAAATTGCAAGAGAGAAGACCAGAAGGACAGAATCAGAACATACAGATGATTAGATGAGAAAATAAATGAAGATCACAACATCCATGTTGTGACACGAAGTGTAGCTATGACATGGAATGATGTAACAAATAAATCTTCGACTTCTGATGATCACATAAACAAACTGAATCCTACTGATGGGCCTTGGGTAAGAAAAGCACTTGGAAAAATGCCTACACTCGACCCTAATCAAGAGAAAAAAGGTATTCATGGAAGCAAGAAAAGGATTTCAGGACTCCAAACCTTCCACCACAAGGGTCCACTTGCGAAGTGATCAAACATCTGTATTAAATATGCCGATCTTGTATGATGGATCGCGAACTTTGATAGAACAGACAAGTCTTATCACATAGATTTTACAAATCTACATAAAGTTTTTAAGCCATGAAAACACTATAGTAGAATTACACAATATATTGGGACACTACGAACAATGTAGTATAGTGAATGATGCACATAGAGCAGTTCATGGTATCAAAAACCATAGAAGAACAGGAAGAGAAATGAGGCTGAATGCACATATTGGATATTTTGAAATGGAACTGGTCATTTTTGACCTAGGATCAGAGGTGAACATGATAACAAAAAAAATATGGGAACAAATGGGAAAGCCAAAGTTATCATGGTCGCCTATATAGTTGATATTAGCCAACCAGCAGAAGGTTATACCCTTTGGGAGATTGTCAAGCGTTCTTGTTGACATCAATGGAGTGCGAAGTAAATTAGACTTCGAAGTTATTGATATCATAGATGATAGTAATTCGTATCCTGCATTATTGGGGATTGACTGGGAAATGGATAACCTCGCGATTATCAACTTGAAGAAAAAACAAATGATATTCAAAGGACAAAATATCAGATTCATCGCACCCCTGGATCCTTCACAAGGACCTAGGTTTGTTGAAACAGTACGGGAAGAATGCAGAGCTCAAGAACATGATAATATCTACAAGATGTCAGTGAATCAAGCAGATTACATTAATCCTATAGCTGATGGAACATTGAGCTGGAGATGCGACATTTCTTGCGTATCAGAATCAGACGCAGGAATGGAGAACTGACAGAACAAAATGCATGAAGTATCAGCTAGGCGTTGTGCGAAGATAACGAATTCACTTCGTTGGATTGGAACAGAGGTAAGTCCAACTCCTACTTATGATGATTTGGGTAATATCCATGCATTCCTTCATGAATATTTAGCATCTGTTTCAGATGACCATAAGCTAGCAGCTTTGGAGATAACACTGCGCACTACACCTACTAGGTGGTGGGATGCGCATAAAGAGAACTTGAACACATGGGAAGAATGCAAGCAATTGATGGAAATCATATTTGCAAAACAAACAGAGGTTACAAAAGAAAAATACAATGGAAAGACTAATCCTAGAGATCATATAGAGTTTTGCTTGAAAACATGGATGCATATACCAAAGACATAATGGGTTCATAGGCTTGTTCACACATTAGATCAAATACCAAATAAATGTTACACAAAAGCATAAATTCGCAAAGGAACAACAAATTGGAATGTAATGATAAACGAATTTCAATCCACTTTCAGTTTTGAGGATGATTGTCCGAGTGTCAATGAGGCTTTACAGATCGTTAAAAAGAAGATATTTAATGATGTCCTGTTACCTCTGTATAAGCAACCATATTTGTAAATACAGTTGGAACGTGCCCTTGAATGTTATTGTTAACACCCAAAAAGTGCTCACTAGCTCATTTACCACATTACATGACTCATTTGTCCATTTTCCTACCATATTTCCATTAAAAATCCCAAAAAACCCATTAAAAAGCCTCCAAAAGGCCTAAAATGCCTCCAAAAGGCCAAAAAACCATCAAAATAGCCTAAAAAAGGCTAAAAAACCCCCTTTTTCCTCCAAAAATAGCAAAAATTCCCTAAAAAGGGAATAAAAGTATAAAATAATGAGGAAAAGGAGGAAAAAACCCTATACAGCTGCCTAAAACCATGTGTTTCCTAAAACCATGG
Organism: Larix kaempferi; assembly: GCA_027924585.1. Classification (NCBI taxonomy): domain Eukaryota; kingdom Viridiplantae; phylum Streptophyta; class Pinopsida; order Pinales; family Pinaceae; genus Larix; species Larix kaempferi. The sequence goes on from BSBM01000504.1 coordinate 5,437,288, forward strand.
GTCAGCACTCCACCACCAAAAAACTATAAATAGGTGATGGAGATCCCTTATTCCATATCCACAATCACAAGCACCCTTACTCTGCCAAAATCTCTCTCGAAACCCTAGTCCACCTTTGAACTAGTTTCACCTTGAGAGCCACCTTTGGCCCATCCCCAACATTGGAGAAGGAGAAGGAGCATTCTTGGAGCTTGGAGCATCCTCTTGGACACTGCAAAGGGCTTCACCAACCTTGACACTCAAGGTAACATCAATACAAAGACATTCTTTCATCTTGGTGTTTATGCTTCATGCTTGTATTAGAAATAATTTAATTTTTTTGTTTTTTGCATAATTAGTTTAATATACTGAACTGCTACTAAGGAGTCCATTCTCCTTAGTAGGTGCTCATTGGCACAAGCTAGGGATAAAACCCTAGCTACAGTTTTGGCGACTCCCCTAGTTTTCGAATTTCTGGTTTCCGTTTTAAATTTTTTCTTTCGGCTGTCCCTTTCGGCCGCTGCATACCGCGTCTTTTTCCTCTACAGTCGCGTCCCGACCGCGCCTTTCAGGCCTTTACCCGCGATCCGACCGTGGCTCTCAGACTGCTTCCGACGCTCAGTCGGCGGATTCAAGTCTGTTACCTGCGATCTGACCGTGGCTAACCAGCCTGTTTGCCGCGATCTGACTGCGCCTCTCGGCCTTGTTCACGCGTCTCGACTGCGGCTTTCTGCCTCTTTCGGGCGTCCCGACTGCGCTTGTCAGCCTTTTAGCCGCGACCCGACTGTCTGTTTTTCCTGTGTTCCTGCGTCTCGACTGCCACTGTTGGCCCGATAGCCGCGACCCGACTGTGCCTTTTCCCCTGTTTCCTGCGTCCCGACTGCAACTATTGGCCCGATAGCCGCGACCTGACCGCCGCTGTTTCCCTCAAACCCGCGGTCGGCCTGTTCTGACCCGCCACAGACCCGCGGTCTGATTTCTGCTCTTTTTCTGTTTTTGAGCCCAGCCCCTCTTGCTGCAATATTTTCTGCATTTGAACAGCCTTCTGTCCCACCTGCAGCCTACTTCCTTACAGCCTTTATGCAACATAATTTCTGTTCCTTTTACAGAATCTTTTTAAAATTTCAGTATTTTTATTTTCAGAAAATTTTGCAAATTAAAAGAATCAATTTCAGCATTATTGATAGATTGGAAGTTGCCCTCCCTTGTGGCACTTCTGTTTTTGGGTTCAACACCTCATGAGCACACACTCTGTCACATTAAATCAAGTGAGCCTTAAAAAGTACCTAACTAAACCAACATTCTAACCCCACTTGGGGAACACTAAAGAATCATTGTAGTTAGGTAGGATCAGGGGGATAGGCTTCCAATAACACCCCTTGGTCATTTCACTTGAGACATAGTTGTTGTCCAACTAGGGAACCAAAATCCCCTAGTACTTTTTGGCACGGTCACGACCAGTTTATCAGAGGGCCTCTCCCTTAGGAGGGTTGAAGTCGGGAGACTGGTTCCGGAGGCCTGAGTGGAATACCGCACTCCATTCAGTAACCGAAGGGCTACCTTTCGCGGTTCGCGGGATATCCCTGTATAGGGGTATTGCGGTCAACGAACTAAACGGCAGATTCACCTTTCTGGACGTGTCATGAACGGGGTATCTTAGTTGCCTTTCTTCTAGGATTGACTACCCGGTATCCCTCCCGGTAGGGGGATATCATAGCCACTTGGCTTTCCTACTCATATTGTCTGACTTGGATTTCATCACCTTGCAGAGGATATGTTTAGTTAAGTCAGAATACTTTTAGCTAGGTGTTTGCATGCTCCTTTACCTCCCTTGGTCTAGTGAGTCCACCATTTTTCTTTTCTAGGAAGCCTGCTGCTTGTTGGTATTCTGACCATCTTTGTTGTTACTCCACCTATTGTAGCACAGCTGTTGCAGTGGGTGTTTTGAGTTGGTTGTTGGCCTGAGTGCCTTGCTTTTTAGCTCTCCTTCTGCACACTCGGTTGCATTAGGATTTTTGAGCTGTTTTCATACTCACCTCAACCCACAGAGATTTAGACACCATCTGTCACCATTGAGTCCCCGAGACATTCTCGGCGCCTCAGGGGCGAGCCCCCACAGCACGGTTCTCTCGACACCACTCGTCATAGATTCCGATCATTGTCCGTTGATACCACTCATCACAGATCTAGAGCCTTGTCACTTGACTCCACCCGTCAGCGACGTAGGTCTCCGTCACCAGATAGTGACGCACCTTACTTTACCTCTGATTCTGACGAAGAGTCTGAGAACCCTATTTATACTGCCCCTACTAGCCCCATGGCTGGTACGACTTCCACTCCATTTGTCATAGGGACCATTGGTGGCATATCCACCACTACACCAGTTACTACACCTGTTTTTGGTATGCCCTCCATGGGGCAACCATCTACCGTTCCCCTCACGGTACCTATTCCCACAGCAGGAATACCTATCCCCACTACATCAGTGGCTCACACTACCCATGGTGGTGCTGGACCATCCTCCACTACCTCAGTTCCCCCACTTGGGGGCACCACCCTAAATCTTGTCCCTCCACTTGGGGGCACTGGCCCCAACTTGGTCCATAGCACTACTGTGTCGCAGCCTTCTTCCAGTTTGCCATTCATGGCTAGCCTCAACCTACCTGACCTGGCCAGATTGACCAACGATCCTATTCGACACGACCCTATGTGGCCTCATATGCCTACCAAACTACCCTCTGACATCCCTAAATTCGAGGGTAAGGCCGGTGAGGACCCACAGAACCACATCATGTCTTTCCACCTATGGTGTTCCTCTAACTCCATCGTGGATGACTCTGTTCGCCTCCGTCTCTTACAGCGCACCTTCACTGGCTCTGCAGCCAAGTGGTATATTGAGCAGCCTCATGGGACCCACGCCACCTTTTCTTCCCTAGCCTCGACCTTCCTGCAGTTCTTCCAGTTGCCAGTCCGCTATGACGCGGGCGTTGAGATCCTTCTATCTTGTAGACAAAACACAGCTACCCATATCACGGACCACATCCATGAGTGGCGTAGACGCCGTAGCTTATGCAAGATTAAACTAGATGACCGTATCTTCCTCGATTGGTTCCTCAAGTCCCTGCTTCCTGTCATCGCTAAGGATGTAGCTTCAGAAAGACCCCAGTCTGAAGAAGAGGCCATCCTTAAGGCACAGCAGTTCGACCTCATTTACGCCCAGTCGGGTTACCTTTATACCATTATACCTGACGCCCCTCGCGGCGAGTCCTCCCATCACGATGCGCCGGGGGCATCCCACGCTGCAGATGGTATCATTGGCCGTGTTTCTTCGCATCCCCAACCATTTTCTATAGCACGTCCTACCCCTGGCCCCGACCTGTCGCGGGCTACCTCCCAGTCTGGAGCAACCAATTCATATGCTCCCATGACACATCACCATTCCCATGGGCCCTCATGTCCACCACAGTGCTTCGGGTATGCGACTCCTGCTTATGCTCCTCCAGTCGCCCCTCAGCCTTACTACCATCAGCAGGCTGCCTCAGCTCCTGCGCCTTCCCAAGCCCCACCAGCTTATTATCCGCCCCAGGCAGCCCCTGCGGCACATCCACAACCGGCTCCGCAGTCCTATCAGCAACCCCCTCAAGTTGCTGCACCTGCTCAGCCTCAACCTGCATATCATCCTCCGCAGCCTGCTCCAGCACCTGCGCAACCTCAAAATCCACCTGCTGCCCAAGGGCAAGTTTACGCCCAACACAACCCGCAGCAAAACCAGAATAACCAACGTAACCAGGGCCAACAGAACCGCGGCAAGGGCCGTAATCGGGGAAACAACCAACCTGCAGACCAAGCTGGTCAACCGGCTAATCCCCCTGACAACAATAATGCGGCCCCCGCTAATCAAAACCCTGATCGCCCGCCCAAGCAGGCCAAAAACCCCAATCTGCGAACGAACCACCCTTGTTCTATTTGCGGGGTCTATGGACATTACACCCATGCTTGCCCACACTTGGAGCGAGCTCGGCAGCTTTGGGTTGACGAGGCCCATCGCCAAGGGCATGCGGCTCCCCAAGCACCGCCCAACCCCCCCCAACCTCAGCAACCCCCTTTGGTGCTGCAAAACACCTTACCGACCCAAGGCGTGGTGAACACTCAGCCGTTGGCCCCTCAAGCTAACGTGCAACCCCAACAACAACAGATCACCTACGCTGCCCCTGATCAACCCATGTTTGACTCAGGTACCCACCACTTACTGATGATGTCATCCGCTGACGTCAACCTCCAGACCCGTCGGAACCAATATGGCTCCACCTCTGAAGCCACTCCCACGGATAAAACTACTAACGCCCACCCCACCGATCAGGCGTTACGTATCCCTCCGCCCCCCACAGACGGCGCTGCGAAAGCACCTCGTTTCCCACTGCGCCGAATCAATAATAACCCTAATGCACGTGCTGCGTCAAACTACAACATTGTAGACGACCTAGCCCAATCTCCCGCAGCCATGTCTGCGTTAGAAGTCTTGAAGAACTGCCCTTCCCAGCGCAAGACTTTACTTTCCGCCATCGGGGGGATTGACCCAACTGATTCACATTTGATGGCGTTTGATTTAGACCAGTCTGAACCACGCCTACCTTCTAGCTTAGCCTTCCAAGTTACAGTCTCCGTTAGGAATCTTGTTATCCATCGGTGCATCATTGACGAGGGTGCTTCCACATGCGTTATGTCTACATTTGTATGGCAGAAACTAGGATCCCCTCCTCTCCAGCAGTCCACCACTGCGTTACGTGCCTATGACGGTCGTTCGGCCCCAGCCCCAAGGCCTCCTGCCCAACGTTCCTGTCCAGTTAGGTGGTAAAACAGTTCTTATCGACATAGAGGTAATCAATGCCCAATTGGATTACAACCTTCTACTTGGCCGCAGCTACATGTATGCCATGCGGGCGGTTGCCTCTTCTGTCTTTCGCACCATGATGTTCCCCCATGAAGGACGCGTGGTTAAGATTGACCAGCTCACCTACTATGATCCCAGTGCTCCCGCGGCACCGGAAAATGTTCTCCCCATGGTTGAACAACCTGTTTCTCCTGCCTCCACCTCGTTCGTTTCCTCTACGGGGCCTGGAGTCTACTCAGACGCGCCGATGACCTCCACCTTTCAATCCATTCCTCCGCCATCATCTACGCCCGAAATGTCTGACTTATGTACCTTGTCCCATGACATCCTCCCACCTAACAATCAACCATCTTTGTTACCTAAACCACCCTTGGTACCTAGTCACATTGGTGTTACACCGATCCATACGATCCCCTTCCTAGTTCCTCCAGCAGGAGTCGTAAGCGCCCCGGTCATGGCTACCCTTAGCCTCCCTGGGTTAACCTTGGGATTACCTGTATGGTACCTTTCGCCTCCCGTTCGCCCGCCGACACCTGATGTCGTCCTCCAGCCGGTGCAACCCATGGCTACTACCACTCAGCCACCTCCCGGTGTCTCTACCCCTTCGTCCTCCACGACACCTCCTCCTCCCCCTCAACCCACTGGGGGCAGAGGTCCTCAACCTTACACTGCTGTCCCACCTCCCAAGACAGTCAAGAACCCTCCAGTGTTTCGTGCTCCTCCCAAATGCTCGCTGTGTGACGAGTTGGGCCATGCGACCCACCAATGCCCACAGTTACCCGCATTACAGAAGCACATGCAAATGCTCGATGATGACCCCAACATCCCAACTGTCGAACTAAACCCCACTCCTAAACCTAAAGATAAGTCCCTACGTACCAACCACTCATGCGCCATCTGCGGTATTTACGGGCACTATTCACATCATTGTCCCGATCTCCCGGATTACAGAGCAGCTCTTTACGAGATGAACAATCTGGACCTTGAGACGGCACCACCTACCATTGAGGAGATCTACCCCCCGGTCTCTCCCCCTTCTGAAGAGGTTAATATCATCTACATGATCTCTTCAACCAACACTTCCACTACCCCCTCGTCAACCGATTTGACGACACAGACTTTCCGTACTGATGAGGAGATTCTTGAGGCCCTAACTGCCCCGGATTATCCTTGGGATGATATGCACCACCGTTCCTATTTCATCCCAGAAGCGTCTTCCTCTAGCACCGCTACCCAATACGCGGTCGAATCCAAAGACTTCCTCCCCACCAAGGTTGACTGGTTCAAGGACCCTATTCCTGCTCCTGATGCCTTCGAGGAGGGCAACATGGCCAACATCTCACCTGTCATACAAGTTGATATCGCTTCTCCAGGTCGTGCTCCTGAACTCATCACTTTAGGAGCATTCTGCAGTCAACAAGAGATTGAGGACTACATAAACCTTTTCAAAGAATACCGTGATGTCTTTTCCTGGTCCTATACCGAAATGCTTGGTCTTGACCCCGCCATTATCGAGCATCACATTGACACATGGCCTGATGTACCCCTCGTTCGTCAAAAACAGCACCACCTTGACACCTCTGAGTCAAGGGGCATAATAGATTCCCTCGACCCTGGGATAGGGGGCATGATCAATCATTTTGAACCTTCCCCATCACATCTATCTCAGCACATTGATGAACCCATTGTTCAAACCCACACATTTGTGATCCACAATCACAAACCCCATGCACATAGCATGGGGGCAGATCATTAGCCCTACTCACTTTTTCACACTTGTGATCTCAACCATTTTTTGAGGTCACATTTCACTTGTAGATTTGATTTGATACGCATAGTTCTTTCCTTTGACCATTTCGAAGTCTTTATGACCTCCGTTTTTCGCACCATTTGCACTGCCGGATTCATTTTTCCGTGCCCGTGATGATGCTTGAGATCATTTCTCGCTCTCACTTGGACCAATATCAACATTGTGTCCAGACGCCACTAGTCGCCTTGGTTTGCGTGCCACATCGGCCGTTCTCCGTTTTTCACATGTTTTATATCATCGGATTCTTTTTTCCGCGCTGGTGATGATGCTTGAGATCATTTCTCGCCCTCACCTTCAGATTTTCTGGGCATTTTTCAAAATGTCCCCGTCACCTCGGTTTGCGTGCCACATCGGCCATTACCCGTTTTTAACATCCTTTATATCGCCGGATTCATTTTTCCGAGCCCGTGATGATGCTTGAGATCATTTCTCGCTCTCACTTGGTACAATTTCAACATTGTGTCCCAACACCTTGCTGCCTCGGTTTGCGCACCACGTCGGCCGCCATCGGATTGTTCCACATTTTTACATGAGCCATTCACTCCTGTCATACTGCAAATGTTTCGTTATTTTGCCACCATTTCATCTACCCTGCAAGGAGGTCCATCAGTGTTCCCACCTACCCTCGTTCTTGGTCATCATTCCTAAACCTTGATTGAACACTTCCTCCTTGCCTGGCCATTCCTTTTGTTCGGTATAATTTTTTCCCTTTTTCGGGCCGGACAAGTCCTTTACGAAAAAGGCACTTAGGGAGTTTCCGTTAAGCTCTTTTCTGACTCCTAAAAGAATGAAAAGATCGCCGAGCAATCTTGCTTCCTTTCATGCTCGTTAAAGTACCTGAAAGGGCGTCTATCTGGTATAAGTTTAACCCTTTTCCGGACCTGGTAGACTAATTACGAAAAAGGAATACTCTAGTCACACCGGCTAGAAGAGTTCTTCATTGCATCCTTTTATGCTTCTTTGGGCCTTGGAGACTAAATCTACGAAAAAGCAACCCCCTGGAGTCTTCTTACTTGCTTTCAGACTCTCTAAAATTGAAAGCAACCACGAGCATGTACTGTCCTGGGCTCGTAAAATCCACACGACAGTACCATTCCACTACCTCAGAGTCTTCTTATCGCTTTCAGACTCCTTAAAATTGAAAGCAACCACGAGCATGAACTGTCCTGGGCTCGTAAAATCCACACGACAGTACCATTTTACACACACTTCTTCTAGTTCCTTAACCCATGAAGAAGTACCCTCCTGTGCCTCCTGGCACCATGGTCGATCATCTCGGCAGCACCCCCAATTAGGTCGCCTTTGTTCAGAGTATTCTGCAGTCTCCTGCCACGTTACACCAGCTTGAGTCTCCCTCAGCCAGTTATTCCCCCAGATCCATTACAGCTATGATCCCTTTCCCCTGAGTCAGTTTCATATGCTGCCAGATCATTTCCATTATCATACTCTGAACAAAGGAAGTTTGAGTCCACCCACTCTACTTGCCCAGTTGTCCCCCCACAGTTTATCAGTCCTGCCATCAGCACTATCACATTTCGGTCTTGTACCTCGCGCTCCTGTCAAGGAAACATCATTGCCTTGATAGGGGCAGGTCTCCCTCTGTCGACGACAGCTCCTCTATTCCAGAGGATAGGCCCAGAGGTCCCTACGCCTTGGACTTATCACCATCTGTGGTAGGTGCCTACGGATCATTCCGAGAGGAGACATCATTGCCTCTCCGAGTGGTTGTTCCTCACATGCTCGACTTCAGCACCTTGATCGCATCGTTGAGGATCGCGTAGGATTATATTCCATCAGTTTTTTGTCGAAGACCCCGGATTTCCCCCGACTCTAGCACATTGATGAGTCACTTCGGAACGCCCAGTTGTATGTTCCCGTGGATGTCCGGGCTGCGTTGGCGTTTGTATTCGGAAGCCATCCAGTTTCATGCTTCCTTGAGTACCCAGTTTCAGTTCCAGATCAGTTCCAGTTCAGTGTACCATGGAGAGTATGACCCCAGTCACTATGATCCAGCAGCTCATCAGTTCCTTTGGTACCAAACTCAGTAGCACTGTTGATTGTTCCGGTGCACCAGTTCTGCAGTTCACACATGATCCGCTCAGCAGTATGTCCCAGATTTGTGTCCCCTCTGGACTCTTATGATGTACACAGTGGTCATGTATCTTACAGGTCCCCCTTTTCGGGCCTCACAGTTATGTTTATATATCTTGATACGAGCATGGGTATGCCCGCCTCATCCATATATTGAGATTATTCCTCAGTCAGTGTTTGAGGTCATGTATATTTCAGGTCCCCATTTTTGGACCCCATTGTTATTATGTTATATCCTGATACGAGCATGGGAATGCCCGCCTCGTCCATATGATCAGATGATTCCTCATCCTTTATTGAGGTTATGTACTTTTAGTTCTTGCAGTTGTTCGGGATCATTGTTCCGGGCTCCAGTTTGTTTCTTCTCTTCTCTCCACATCCCAGGAAAACCATTCATGACTTATGATGTCCATCGGCCATACGATGAGCTCCTGCCCTCGCACATCAGGGGGCAATCTGTTAACACCCAAAAAGTGCTCACTAGCTCATTTACCACATTACATGACTCATTTGTCCATTTTCCTACCATATTTCCATTAAAAATCCCAAAAAACCCATTAAAAAGCCTCCAAAAGGCCTAAAATGCCTCCAAAAGGCCAAAAAACCATCAAAATAGCCTAAAAAAGGCTAAAAAACCCCCTTTTTCCTCCAAAAATAGCAAAAATTCCCTAAAAAGGGAATAAAAGTATAAAATAATGAGGAAAAGGAGGAAAAAACCCTATACAGCTGCCTAAAACCATGTGTTTCCTAAAACCATGGGTCAGCACTCCACCACCAAAAAACTATAAATAGGTGATGGAGATCCCTTATTCCATATCCACAATCACAAGCACCCTTACTCTGCCAAAATCTCTCTCGAAACCCTAGTCCACCTTTGAACTAGTTTCACCTTGAGAGCCACCTTTGGCCCATCCCCAACATTGGAGAAGGAGAAGGAGCATTCTTGGAGCTTGGAGCATCCTCTTGGACACTGCAAAGGGCTTCACCAACCTTGACACTCAAGGTAACATCAATACAAAGACATTCTTTCATCTTGGTGTTTATGCTTCATGCTTGTATTAGAAATAATTTAATTTTTTTGTTTTTTGCATAATTAGTTTAATATACTGAACTGCTACTAAGGAGTCCATTCTCCTTAGTAGGTGCTCATTGGCACAAGCTAGGGATAAAACCCTAGCTACAGTTATAACTTCGCTCTAGATGAAGACGGAGATGAAGACCCTCGCGATGAGGATATACCTGAGTCTAAAGGAAAACGTGATGCACAAGGACCTGATTTAGAAATTCCAGATCTGAGTAACCCTGTGGAGACCAGAAAGATAAATATTGGTACCAATGATGAACCAAAGTTTGCTTGTATTGGGGATTACTGGGATGAAGAAACAGTAGGACAACTAGCAGACCTACTGCGCGAATATCAAGATTTATTCCCTACCAAGTTTGCTGAAAATGGAAGGCATTTTAGGTGACTTGGGAGTTATGAAAATACCTCTCAATCATGATGCGAAGCCTATTAAGCAAATACCCTATAGATTGAACCCTATATATAAAGAAAGAGTGAAAGCAGAAATTGAAAAAATGCTTGAAGCAGGGATTATTGAACCAATATAAGAATCATAATGGATAATTCCCATGGTAATTCAAGACAAGAAAGCTAAAGGTGAAATTAGAATTTGTGTGGATCTCATAAAATTGAATGATGCATCTCTGCATGACCCATTTCCTAATTCATTCACAGATGAAGTGCTAGATAACGTCGGTGGACAAGAGGCATACTCTTTCACTGATGGATTTTCTGGTTATCATTAGATCAGAATTGCTATAGAAGATAGAAACAATACTACATTTTCTACTAAATGGGGATCATTTCAGTAAGTTGCATTTAAGGATTTTATTCATAAATTCTTAGAATTTTACTATGATGACTGGACAGTATTTGGTATTTTGAAGAACCATCATGCAAACTTAAGGATGATGTTAGCGAAGTGTAGACAGTATCAGATTTCTTTGACTCTGAATAAATCTGTCTTCTGTGTTCCTTCTGGTATTTTATTGGGACACATAGTATGTAAGCAAGGATTGATGGTTGATCCAACAAATATTACAATCATAGTAAACCTTCCAGCATCTAACTCAGTTAAGCAGCTACGCACTACATTGGGACACATAAGATACTATAGAAATTTCATCAAAGGATATGCATAGCTCACTGCTCCTATGGAGAAATTGTTGAAGAAAGAAGTGAAGTACAGTTGGACTAGAGATTTCCAAAAAGGTTTGGACACATTAAAAGAAAAAATGGTTACAATGCCTATTCTTGTCTTTCCTGACTTGAATAAACCATTTAATTTACACGTAGATGCTTCATCTATAGCACTTGGCATTGTATTAGCTCAACCAGGTGAGGGAGGCATTGATCATCCCATTGCATTTTCAAGCAGAAATCTATCTTCAACAGGAAATAATTATACCATAACAGAAAGGGAAGGCTTAGCTATGGTGTACGCATTGCATAAATTTAGACACTATTTGCTAGGTTCACATTTCTGTATGTTCACTGACCATTCAACTTTGAAGTATTTGGTCAATAAACCAGTGTTAGGGGGAATAATATGCAGATGGATCTTACTGTTCCAGGAGTATGAATTTGAAATCATTATGAAGCTAGGAATATTGAACGTAGGACCTGACCATCTGTCAAGAATCGAGTCAGGAGAAGAACCTAGTAATTTGGAGGATAGTCTACCACATGCACAATTATTTGCTATCCACATAGCAGATGACTATTTCAGAGATATTTTAGAATTTCTGAGTACAAGACTAGCACCTACAGAATTTACTATGCAGCAGAAGAAACAGTTAGTAGTAAGATCAACTAACTTTACTCTAATTGCAGGACAATTATACAAATTGGGACCGGATGAAGTATTGCGAAGATGTGTATTAGAACACGAGAAACCTATGATACTTGCTGAAGCACATTCATGAGTATCTGGAGGAAACTACGTAGGAAGAGTGACTGTGAAAAAAATATTGAGATCAAGACTATGGTGGCCTACCATACACAAAGATTCAAAAGAACATTTCTGAAGTTGCAATGTATGCCAAAGAATAGGGAGACCATGTCGTAGAGATGAGATGCCATTGATGCCACAACTAACTTTGCAGACCTTTGAAAAATGGGTTGTTGACTTTGTGGGACCTATTAATCCACCAGGGAAGAGAAATGGTTCGAGATATATCATCACAACTACAAATTATCTAACCAGATGGGAAGAGGAAAAACTAGTAAAGGACTGTAGTGCAGTTACCCCTGTGAAGTTCATTTTTTAGAACAATCTGAAAAGGTTTGGTTGTCCAAAGATTCTAATGAGTGATCATGGAGCTCATTTCTTGAACAGAACTATTGAAGCCCTGACAAAATAATTTTGAGATCTATCATCAGAAGAGTACACCATATCATCCACAAGATAATGGTATAGTAGAATGCTTTAATAAATGATTGGAGAATGCATTGACCAAAGTATGCAACAAAAACAAGGATGATTGGGATCTTAGAATACTAGCAGTATTATGGGAAATATAGAACAACTTGTAAAAAGTTGATAGGTCATACACCTTTCAGATTAGCATATGGACAGGAAGTTGCCATGCCCATGGAATACATAGTACCAAGCTTGATAATTGCAGCAGTTACAGGTATGGCTGATGATGAGACAATGGATGAAATATTATTACAGTTAGTTGGATTGGAAGAAGATCGCTTCATAGCAGGTTTTCTCCAACAAGTGCATAAAGATAGAGAAAATGTATGGCACGATAGACACATCAAGTACAAATTATTCCAGGTAGGAGACCTTGTCCTCCTCTATGATAGTAAATTTATGAAATTTCCTGGAAAATTCAAAATGCATTGGTTAGGGCCACACATTGTAAAACATGTTACTAAAGGTGGTGTAGTTCAGTTAGCCACATTACTTGGATAAAACTTGCAAGGACTTGTTAATGGGAGTATACTAAAGCCTTACAATGATGGCCCTACCCCTCCAGGTATCATTTAAGCAATGCAAGAAATTTTTAAGTGTCAAGTGCAGTTGAAATTGGACACTAAAATAGAAGGCGGAGTCTGCACACAGTTTTGATAAAAATGCACAATTTTTACAATATAGGTAGACATGCTGCAAAGTGCACAGAGAAAAAAGAAAAAAAGAAGAAGAAGGGAAATGCGAGGTTCCATAAAAAGGGAAATGTGAAGTAAGACTTTCCATTCACTAATTGCCAACGAATCTAGAGAAAACTAGTCATTACAATCTTGTTAGGAAACTAGCCATTATACAGTATTTTTGGGGACTGGATTTTTCCACATTTAAGTCATAATTTTCCGTTAAAGACACATTTAATGAAGAAAAAGGACCAAGATATTAGCGAATATTTCACCAACGAACAAGGCATTAAATATTAATTTAGCCGTTTTTGGGCATGGCTTGGTCAAGTCGTGCCTATAAATGGTAAAGACCGCATAGTTACGAGTTTTACCGTAACTTGAAAATTTTTACCACACGTAATTTCTGAGCATTTACCAGTCGAGAGCAAGCATAATTGAATAGTGTATGTCTGAGCAAGGGATCTTAGAAGAGATATTGAAGGAATTCCAAGACTCTGGTCTAAAAGGAGTCCTGAAGTCATTGACGTTGAAGACAGTCCCAGAAAGAGGTGGAACTTCTAGAGATTCACCGTGAAATAAAACAGAGCCGAAGCAAAAGACAAGCAAAAGGATATTGAGCAAGAAAAGCCAAAGGCTACGGAAAAAACGAAGCATTACCCACTAGAAAAATTCCACGAGAGACTAATACTACTGGTACTTGAGTACATCCCACCAAGAAAAGATGGTGCACCGGAGGTGATACTGAAGAAAAATACACAATATGAGATCCCGTTGCGGCCCATGTCGAGTCATGTGCGCGAGAAAGAGAATTTGCTAGGAACAATTCCAGAATGCAAATTCGTGGATTATGACCCACAGTTTTATCTAGATCAATACATGTGTAGGAAAGAGGATCAAGTCTTGAAGCAAACGAAAATTAACACAAGATTGGATAACACCATTGCAACCATCCGGACTACTTAATTTGTTGAGAATCCCGCGTTTCGACAGAATCCAAGAGCTTACAAAGGTTGTGCACACATTGTTGTCATGTACACACCAATACTACTTGTGGTTGGAACACAAGATTGACATCAATATAGATTTGATCTATAGGATTACGCACCTGAGAAAAAGAGGAGTTGACCCCGCAATGGAGTTTGTAGGAAAGGACAAAGATAAAGAGCTCGCAAAAATAATGAAGTCTGAATTTGGTTTGTTCAAAGGATCACATGGCTATCAATCAAGTCAGATTCAGGATGCCACCACGAGATTCACAGTTCAATTACTTGCAGGAAAAATTCTCAGGAAATGCAGAATGAACGAGGTGTCGGCTGCTGCGATTTCCTTAGCTGCGAAGGAAAAAGAAGGAATTTAGTATAATTCTGAAACTTACCTCCTGAATGAGTTCCTAGATGATGTCATGGGGATGCAAGACAAAGTACAACCATTCCACTTTAGCTGGTTGTTAGTCTTGATCACGTTTGTAGGATGGAAAGAGCCTAAGTATCAGCAAATTGTACCGACGTTTGGAGCAGATTGTCAACGAACCAAATATGAGAACATGTGGGCCAATACAAAGCCATCTAGACAGAGATTGAATAATGTACAACTCTTCACATATTATGAGTAGTTATGCAAAGTCATCAACTGCAATTCACGTATTCCAAAGGAGATAACATCCACATATATCCTCAAGATGCGATTCAAGGCGGGCTTTCACTTTATTTTTATTTAGTCGAGACTTCCATTGAACCCAAACGGGTATGAGGGGCAATACCAGCTGGACGTGCATAAGATAGATCTTATCCTTGAATATTGGATGACAGAGTGGAAAATTGATGCACCAGAGATGCTCATCACTACATCAGAGGAAAGCACAACTAAAATACACAGAACCCAAAATATGAGCTAGCAAGTAATCAAGATCAAGGTCAAGAACAACAACAAACTGCTGATTTTCCATCAGGTGACAAAAGGAAGAATCCCGACACAATGGTGCTAGAGAGTTCACCAAGAAATAAGCATAATGCAAGTAAAAATCGTCTCGATGCGCAATTACATGAGGAAGACTATGAATGCATCGCAAACTGAGTCTAGGCACACCTTCAAGAGATGCTCACCAATAAGGATAGAAAGCAATAAGAACTTCAAGCGAGTATTATGGAGACAATCGCAGAATTGAAAAGCATGGTCGCAAGAGTGGATAAAGTCCAGAGAGACTTGGTAAGAGAATTAGACTATGAAGGAAGATCAAAGGAGTCAAGCCAAAGAAGGAAACAAGATGCACCTGCATTGAACATGAGCCCCAGATTAGTTTGCATTGAGCTGATGAATTGTTGGAATATTCTCACCATCATTATTTATATTTGCATGATTTGCATGCATTCTGCATGCATCCAGTCATCAATATGGTAGTCTTACCAACACCTGGAGCCTATTTTCAGCCCCCTAGAGCCTATTTTTAGCCCTCAATAGCCCTCCTACCTACATTGTGCACCTTGTTTTACTCACCTGGATGACATATGTGCCCTACTACACCTACTTGGATTCCAACAGTCAGTTGTAGCATTGATTTCCTAGTTTATGCATTTATTGCTCAGTTTAACTGCCTATAGCTTCCAGTTGTCTGTATCGGAGTGTCACTTGACCTACTGACAGCCTCATGCGCCCTCCTTGGAGTCTCCTTCCTCACATTTGTGCTCACATGGCTCAGTCAAACTCAATTAGACTCATTTGACTATTTGTGACTACTACCACTAATTGGGTGATGTCTCCAATGCTATCCAAGCCACACATTGAGGAGAATTCGAATCACCTTTGGCTAATTCGAATTCAATTGACAGTATTGTTATTGTATTCATTTTCATAGTGCCATCTTACAGTTGATGTATGATTATACTGCAAATTTCTCCATTTCTAAGTTCACGAGTAAATATTGATTCAATTCTTCTTCTTCTTCTTTGCAATTCTTGAGTGAGATTTGTGAGGTTTAATCTAGGTGTGAGATCTATCTTGTATATTATCACATGGTATCAAAGCTGGATTCAGCTATTCGAATTGCAACAGTAGAAGCAGTTGCAATAGTTGCAGCAATTCATTGAGCAACTGTCTTTCATTGAGCACCAGAAGCCTCTGGATTTCCACAGCAATTGTCTTGAATTCATTGGAGCAATCCAGTGAGGTCTAGCCAGGTGTGAAGCATCTAGTAACATGTGATCATTGTCCTAAGGAAGTGTTATCTCAATTTGCAGTAAATATCCATAAACAATTTCATTTGTTTTGTAGGTTTATTCCATCATTCGAGTTCAACAGCTACCAATGGATCTAAAACTGAACTCCTTCAATTATGTCGAATGGAAATCCAATATGGACATATTCATGAAGTCCAAGAGCCTTTCTGGAGTATTGAATGGGACTACAGTCGAACCCACTGGTGTAGTAGAGAATCCCAAGTAACTGGATAAACTTGATGAAGCAGTAGGACTGCTACTCCTCAACATTTTCGAAGACCTCCATTTTCATGTCATTGATCTTTCCACTCCAAAAGAAGTTTGGGAAAATATCGAATCTATTCTTGGACAGAAAGATCACTTGAAAGGTCACAAGTTGGAAAATGAGATTATCTCAATGAGCCCTTTCATTTTCGACTCCGTTAATGAGTTTCTTACCAAGTTCAAAAATCTTATTTCATAATTGAAGATATATGGAATAGAAAAAGAAGAGAAGTAGCTCATCCTTGACATACTATCAAAATTGGGCCCTGACTACTCAGTATTTGTCTCCACCTTTCTGACAACGAAGCTATCCATCCCAAAATGGAAGTTTCCCACTCTTGATGACTTCATCACCTCTCTCACACAAGAGGAGGAGAAGTTGATTCAAATGGGGATGATCAAACCCAAGATGGATTCAACACTTGTAGCTACTGAATTGAAGAGAGAAAATGGCAAGGGCAAGCAAAAAGTTTTTGAAAAAAATTTGAATGAGCAGAAGAAAAAGGAGGCTCCCTATCAGTCATAAGGGGCTTCGAATTCCAAGAAGGGAAAGCAATCTCACAAGGAGAAATCCAAATGTACCTATTGCAATACAGGATTTCATCCTGAGAGTTAGTGTATTAAGAAGACTATAGATTTCATGGCTCTGTTACTTGAAAAGAATAACCTTCCAGTACCTGCATGTGCTAGGAAGAAAGAAGCTGAACCTTCTAGATATGAGGACAAGGGAGATTCCATGCTCTCATGGCAAGTGCATCAAGAGAGTCCTCCTTCATCATTGATTCAGGAGAATCAAGACACATGCATTCCTCCAAAGATCTCTTTTCTGGTTTTGAATGCACTTTTGGCCCTTCCATCATGTTGGGGAATGATTCTGAGGTCTCCTCTGAGGGGATTGGAAGGATCAAACTTGATCATGGGTACTTATCAGATGTTCTCTATGTTCCTACACTTACTTCCAATCTAATTTCGGTCTACTAGATGACCCATACTGGAGATCCCAAGAGGGTGATCTTCTCTCCAAATGAGGTCGAAATACAAGACATGGTTTTAGGAAATATCATTGCAAAATGTGTTTCAAACCACAAGTCAAAACTCTATGAGTTCTCCCACTTTCTACCTCTCTCCAAATAGTCTTCTCTTCACACTCATGCAAATGAAGAGAGTAATCTATGGCATGAAATATTTGGGCATGTCAACTATAAGCACTTGCAAGACATGCAAACTCAAAAGGTGGTTGAAGGTCTACCCAATCTCAAGTTTTCCCAAGGAACCTATAAAAGTTGCTTGAATGGAAAATATCCATCAAAGAAGGTTCAAAAAAAGATTATTCATAGAGAAGAGCGAATGCTAGATCCAGATTCACAAGAACTTGAATATCTAGCACCTACTGTTCCAACTCCTATTGCTATATGGGCCACCACTACTCCCATTTCCACCATTGATCTTGTTAGAGATAGATTTGATTTCCAAGATACAAGAGTTACACTCTCTCCCTCATATCCATTTATAGCTGAGAGGTCTACCCAATCTCAAGTTTTCCCAAGGAACCTATAAAGGTTGCTTGAATGGAAAATATCCATCAAAGAAGGTTCAAAAAAATATTCTTCATAGAGAAGAGAGAATGCTAGATCCAGATTCACAAGAACCTGAATATCTAGCACCTACTGTTCCAACTCCTATTGCTATATGGGCCACCACTACTCCCGTTTCCACCATTGATCTTGTTAGAGATAGATTTGATTTCCAAGATACAAGAGTTACACTCTCTCCCTAATATCCATTTATAGCTGAGAGATGCTTTCTTATGATTGGATCTGATCCAAAAACATTCTTTGAGGCCTCCCAAGATCCAAGATGGGTAGCAACTATGGATGAAGAGTATCAATCTCTTCAAAGAAATGAGAATTGGGAGCTTGTTCTCTCCCTCCTGGGAGGAAGCTTGTTCAATGCAAGTGGATATACAGAACAGATATGGAATTAGATGGAGTCACAAGAAAGTATAAGGCTCGATTGGTTGCAAGGGGTTTCTCCCAAGTTCATGGTATTGACTATTCTGATACATTCGCTCTTGTTGCTAAGATGGATTCCATCCGTCTTGTTCTTTCAATTACTGCATCCAAGCACTAGGAAGTGCATCACATGGATGTCAAGAGTGCTTTCCTTCATGGAGATATAGAGGAGTATATATACATGAAGCAACTTGAGGAGTATATTGATGATCCTTCACTTGTGTGTAGATTGAGGAAGTCCTTGTATGGGCTCAAGCAAGATCCCTGAGCTTGGTATGGCAAGACGGATTCCTTCTTACTTTCACAAGATTTTTAGATGTGCAAATCAGATTCGAATGTATACATGAGACATGATGGTAACTCCCTAATTCTTATTGTTCTTCATGTTGATGATTTGTTGATTAATGGGAGCAATTATTCATGCATTAAATATATCAAAACACCTTTGAACAACTCCTTCTCTATGTCATATTTGGTACTGCTAAAGCAGTTTTTTGGTCTTGAAGTCACTAAGAGTGATTCATGAATCAAAGTTGCACAGTCCAAATATGCATTGGATCTACTTGATAGGTTTCATATGAGCGAATGCAAACCAACATCATTTCCTTTTTTTTCAGGGGTCAACCTTGAGGATGGTTCTTCTACACCTTTGGTTGATAGTACTTTGTATCGACATTTGATTGGGAGTCTTTTGTTTCTTACACATACTCAACTTGATCTATCCTATGCAGTTAGTGCTGTCTCAAGATACATGCAGGAGCCTCATGAGCTTCACTGGAAGGCATCAAAGAGGATCTTGCATTATGTGCAAGGGACAAAGACACATGGTCTTTCCTATGGATCTGGGTCTCCCTTGAGCCTAGTTGGGTATACAGATTCTGATTGGGATGGAGATAGCTCAGATCGGAAGTCTACATCTGATTGGGATTTCATGATTGGATCTGGACCTATGTATTGGTTGAGCAAAAAGCAGACTGCTTTATCTCTTTCTTCAGCTGAGGCCGAGTATAGAGGTGCTGTGAATGCGGCCACACAAAGCATATAGTTGCGGGACATCTTTTCAGAGTTCGGGATTCTATTCGGTACTCCACCAATCATCTATTGTGAAAATCAGAGTGCTATCAAGATCTCCACAGATCCGGTTTTGAGACAGAGAACCAAACATATTGAGATACACATGAATTCCATCCGAGGATTGGTGCATGACAGTACCATCACACTGCTCTACTGTCCTACAGAAGAGAAGATTGCATATATCTTCACCAAGACCTTCTCGGTGAAGAGGTTCACTTACCTTAGATCTCTTCTTGGGGTGAGTGATATACATGATTGAGTATCCTACCACGGTCTATTTTGGGGGGGTATTTATTCCTAGTGGTTTTTCCCTCTTTCCTCACTTTATTTATTTAGATTGTTGTACGGGGTGACCTTTGGTCTTAGTTACCAGGGTCCTACTAGTTTTCAATTACTTCCTCATACTATGGCTTGCGAGGGGGGTGTTGGAATATTCTCACCATCATTATTTATATTTGCATGCATGCATGCATAATTCATGCATCCAGTCATCAGTATAGTAGTATCCCCAACACCCAGAGCCTATTTTCAGCTCCCTAGAGCTTGTTTTTAGCCCTCAGTAGCCCTCCTACCTACCTAGTACGCCTTTTTTTCCTCACATGGATGATATATGCACCCTACTACACCTACTTGGATTCCAACAGTCAGTTGCAACATTGATTGCCCAGTTTATGCATTTATTGTTTAGTTTAACTGCCTGTAGCTTCCAGTTGTCTATATCGGAGTGCCACTTGACCTACTGACAACCTCATGCACCCTCCTTGGAGTCTCCTTCCCTACATTTGTGCTCACATGGCTCAGTTAGTCTCAGTTAGACTCATTTGAATGACTTTTGACTATTTGTGACTACTACCACTGATTGGGTGATGTCTCCAATGCTATCCAAGCCACACATTGAGGAGAATTCGAATCACCTTTGGCCAATTCGAATTCACTTGACAATATTGCTATTGTATTCATTTTTATAGTGCCATCTTACAACTGATGTATGATTATACTACAGATTTCTCCATTTTTGAGTTCATGAGTGAATATTGATTAAATTCTTCTTCTTCTCTGCAATTATTGAGTGATATTTGTGAGGTTTACTATAGCTGTGAGATCTATCCTTTATATTATCACATGAATTTCATATTTCCATCGGACGAAATAATTGAAGGTACGAAGAAGCTCGCACATCTGGACATCAACGTTGGAATGCTACCCATTGAGGGACTACACAATTTGCATATGTAGGTTGTGGAAGAAATCTGAGATAGGGATATGATTTCATATAACCAACATCTCAAGCTGAAGATAATTATAAGGAGATGAAAAATGAATGTGCGCAGAAAAAAATGAGCTAGAAAAGGATCAGGAGAAGCAGGAAAGGTTCAAGAAAACCATGGCAGAAGTCTGTGTGAGGATTCCAGACTGGAATGAAGAGCCAGAAGTAGAAGCCTCCATCTTGAAGATTGGTGCTGCCATGGATAATATCAAAGTGGAAATGGTAGATATGGAGATTGGGTACAAAGAAAAGATTGCTGATCTAGAATCTTGGAAACAACCTGGCACTCCACCAGAAGTGAAGGAAGCAAGATCCAAAGAACTGAAGACATCGGCTTAGAATATCTCCGCAGAAGTTGCGAAGTGTCAACACCTTTTAGATGAAGTAACCAAGGTTTGGGCCACATTGAAAGATAATATCGAACTATAGAAGATTCAGGATGAAGTACAACAGAGGTAGAAGGACCTCAATGCTATCAACCTGGCCATGAAGGATTTTCTTCCAAGGAAAAGGATTGAGAAGTTTGAAGAGATGAGAGAGCTTCAGAAGGAACTGAAGGAACTAAGGGAGAAGGAAGCTGAAACTTCATCGAAGTTCTAGCCCATGCAAGAAGAAGCATTGGTACTCTCTTAAGAAATTAAGGAGAAATTGCAAGAAATCCACGCAACAGAGAGTACTGTCAAAGACCAGATGAAAGAATCCATCTCAGCAATGACGCTCGAAACAATCAAGGAATTTGAGCAAGAGACCAAGGATGCAGTTGCGATGTTGAGCGCAACTTATCAAGAACTTGCTGCGAAGACGAACATCCTGAGTGATGCGCAGTCAAGGAAGCCTAGTGAAAGTGGCTTGGGGACGAGCCACATGTAAGTTTTAGGGGCCTGTTGGGAGCGTCCCAAGTACAGAAGTTTTGATGATAGAAGTACAGTTAGGTGAGGCCTAACATTGACCAGTTTTTTGGAGAAGAAAATCCGCAATTCTCGGGAGGAGGGTATGGAGCGCATTAAAGTGACAGGACATGACCTATCTCCTTAGTAAAGGCAAAGTGCTGAGGACAACCAAAGGTAGTTGAAGCAGTTAAGAGTTAAGCGATGGACTGACAGCTACATGAACATAAGTAAAGAAGCAGAATGGTGCAAAGGATGTGCCACTGTAGCATCAGAGCCGCGTGGTCAGAACTGCACTGTCAGAAGAAGCGTCAGATCCTGAAGAAGCGGCGCAAAAGGACATCATAGTTACGGTGAAGTTAAATAAAAGCATGGTCGATAGGAGAACCATAATATTTTGGGTTTAAGGGTACTATGGGGGTTGTCCCATAGTTATTGTAATATGTGACCTTCGGGAGCATGTATATATATGAACATTTTGTATAAAGAAGGGTTGATATTATTCAGCATAGTAGTTGTTGTTTTGATCATAGACTTAGACTGAGAGAGAAATACTTTGTAGCTGTGTGCGCAGCGGTATATTGTAGAGAAGAGTCTGCAGCTGAGTGCGTAGAGTGGAACTATTACCCCTTCCAAGTAATATAAAGAACAGTTCCTGTGGATGTAGCTCCCATTTGGGGGGTGAACCATGTAACTACTTGTGTTGTATGCATGAATATATGATGTGGTTTGTGCTTATGTTATGTTATACTTATGTATTTTCTTCCATATGTATGTCAATGAGAATTGCATGTTAAGTAAGCATAACACATGTGTATGAATATGAGAAGTAACAATGAATGTGTAGTTTTATAGATAGAGATAACAACAATTTAGCGAAGTCTGTAACTATTGGTAATTACGAAGTGCGAAGTTATGTATTCATGTTGTTATGTTAAGTGATAGTGAAGTAAGAGTAACTTTGCGAAGGTCAGTTTCCACACCCGCCCATCTCCAAGGTTGCATAAACCTAATTCTGTAACCACCCATCTTCCTCTCGGGTGAGACTTTAGCCTGTTCGTAGGTTGATTCCGAAAGGGTCGGTGAAAAGGGGTTTTGTTGTTGCTGTTAAGTAAATTCGCCAAACCCAGGTCATTCCAGAAAGTGTAGCATCCCAACAGTTTACATTGTTCTTTGTCACCAAGTGCGCAAGCTACATAATGGAGTAGTCTCATGTCATCTTGCTCACTCCATTCAACTACTTTGATTGGAAGGATGAAATGATAATCCAACTGAGATCTAAGGGTCTCTTCAGAGTTACCATGGGGACTGAGAATGAGCCAAATTGTATAGTAGAGAAGTTTAATTTATTCAACATAATGCATGAATCTTTTGGCATGCTTTGTCTCAGCTTCTCAAGAGACCCCTTGTTTAATGTAGACAATATCACTACTACAAATGAAGTGTGGCTCAATATTGAGTCACTGTTTGTGAATATTGATGAGTTGAGGGGACACCAAATTGAGAATGAGTTGATCTCTCCGAGCCCAGCCAATTTCGAGACCATCGAAGACTTATTCACCAAGTTCAAATCCTTGGTCTTGCAGCTCAATTAATGTGGCCTTGAGAAGAAGGATGACTAGCTGGTGTTGTCCATACTTTTGAAGTTGTGTCCTGAGTACTTTGTGTTTGTTTCAACATTCCATTCCACCAAGCTCACTGTTCAAAACTAGAGGATTCCATCTTTGGTATACTTCATGGAGTCTCTTTCTCAAGAACAAGACAAGTTGGTCCAAATGGGAGCCATCAAGCCATCAAAAGACCAAGTACTTGTAACTAGTGATTCGAAGCATGCAAAGGGGAAGAAAAAGGCCAAAGGTTCAAGTAGCAAGAGAAGAAGAAAGACAAATAGAAGCCCATATATTTTGAAGGGGTTTCAAATCCCGGCAAGGAGAAAGGGAATAAGAAGGAGAAAACAAAATGCACTTACTGTCACAAGGATTGGAAACCTGAAAGTTCATGCATGAAGAAGACCATTGACATGATGGCTCATCTCCTTGAGAAAAAAAACATCCCTCATCCAGAAGGAGAAAAGAAGAAGGAGGGTGGTTCTAAAGACGAGAGATTCCATACATTGATGGCTAGTACATATGAATCATCTTCTTTCATCATAGATTTAGGTTCCTCAAGGCACATGGCTTCTGCAAGAGAAAATTTCTCTACTCTCTCACCATACAATTGTCCTCCCATTCTCATGGGTGATGAATCATAGATCCCAACAAAAGAAATTGGAAGGATCAATCTAGACAATGTGTACTTCAACAATGTGTTGTATGTGCCTGATCTTGCAGCAAATATCCTCTCTATTTACCAAATGACCCATACTGGTTCGGACAAGAGAGTGATTTTCACTCTAGAAGATGTGGAAATTTCTGAATTTTTCTACATGCAAAGTGGTAGCAGTTGGTGTTGCAGATCATGATTCAAGTATGTACAAGTTTTCACACTTTCTTCCTTATTCTTATCCTAATGCTCTTTTTTCAAATGTTAATGAGGTCAGTGGAATTTGGAATGAGAGGTTTGGACACCTCAACTACCGATATCTTCAAGCTTTGAGGTAAGAAAACATGGTTGAAGTACTTCCAAGCATCAAATTTTCCAAAGGCACCTACAAGGGATGCATTGTCGGGAAGCATACAGAGCGCAAGTTTGAGAAGGGGAAGGAAAGAAGAGCTGCAAAACCTATTGATTTGGTCCATTTAGATGTGATAGGACCTCTTCCTACACGCTCCTATGGAAACTCAAAATATTTCCGAACATTCATTGATGATTTTTTAAGGTACTGTTGGGTGTTCTTTCTCAAGTTGAAATCTGTAGTGTTTCATTCCATCAAAGTTTTCAAAGCTTCAGTGGAGAAATTCAATGGGAGGAAGATAAAGGTATTAAGGAATACTAATGAAAGGGAATATTTCAATAAGTACCTGCAGTATCTATGTGAATAATATGGCATTCAAATGAAACATTATGTTCCTTACAAACCCCAGCAGAATGGTGTGGCAGAGCGCAAGAATAGAGCATTGAAGGAGATGGATACCTGTATGATGGAGGATAAGTCCTTGTCTCCTAAAATATGGGGTGAATCCATTAACTGTGTTTCATATGTTCAGAACACATCACCACACAAATCCTTGGAAGGCATGACTCCATTCGAGGCTTGGATGGGACATAAGCCTGATGTGTCTCATCTCAGGGTATTTTGCTCAAGAGCATGGGCTAGAATACCTCCAAAGAAAATAAAATCCTTCCATACCCAAAGCAAGGAGTCCATTATGGATGGATATGAAAAATATGAAAAGGAATACAAGCCATTTGATTCCTCATCTAAAAATAATTTCATTGAGAGGAGTGCTCAGTTCGAAGAAGAGCCCATCCAAGTAGCTGACCAAGAAGAAGGGGAATGCTCAAATCCACCACTTGCAGAGGATGTAAGTGATGCTTCATTTTATGATATTTCTGATTTTGATGTTGAAGATGGATATTATGACATGCATGCAGATAATGACCCTCCTACAATGCCCAATTGGGATGATAAAATCATACAAGCAGTTGGTGAACTTTTAGGTGATCCACAAGAACCTAGGAAGACTAAATCACAGTTTAACAATGCATTTTATTCTTGTGATTTGAATCTTCATGGGAGGTGTTTTCTCATGGTTGGATATAATCAAAATTCATATTAAGAAGCATCACATGACCCAATATGGAAATATTCCATGCAAGAAGAGATGAAGTCTCTCTATGACAATGAAACTTGGGAGTTGGTCCCTCTTCCTTCCAAGAGGAAACTGGTGCAATGCAAGTGGGTGTATAGGACCAAAATGTATGCCGATGGTTCTGATGTGAAGTATAAGGCCATATTGGTATATAAGGGCTTCTCTCAAGTCCATGGCATGGACTACACAGAAAATTTTTCAACTGTGGCAAAGGTGGACTCAATAAGGCTAGTTTTGGCCATTGTAGCATCCAAGCGATGGGAGGTTCATCATATGGATTTGAAGAGCGCTTTTCTTCATGGTGATATTCATGAGGATATATATATATATATATATATATATATATATATATATATATATATAGATAGATATATATGAAACAAAATTAAGGTTTAATTCAAGGTACTTCACTTGTTTGCAGTTTGAATAAGTCCCTCTATGGTCTCAAGCAAGCTCCTAGAGCTTGGTATGCCAAGATTGAAAACTTTATTCTATCACAAGGTTTTGAGAAATACAAAGTTGATCCAAATGTATATATGCAGCATATTAGTGACTCTATTTTGATCATTGTACTATATTTTTATGTCCTCTTGATCACTGGTATTTGTATTGAAGACATAATATCACTTAAAGCTGCATTACATAGTGCATTTTCCATGTCTCATCTAGGATTGTTGAAATAATTTCTTGGTTTGGAGATTGATCAATATGATGAAGGGATAAAAGTTTCACAATCAAAGTATGCTTCAGATATACTAAAAAATTTCATAATGGATGAATGTAAGGCTTCTAATTTTTCCTTCGTTTCATGGGTAAAAGTTCATGATTGGGGTTCCTCACCATTGGTGGACAGTTCGTTGTATAGGAAACTAGTTGGGAGCTTGTTGTATATCACACACTCTCGACCATATTTGTCTTATTCAATAGGTGTTGTTTCTATATACATGCAAGAGCCTCATGAGATCCATTGAAAGGCTACCAAAATGATCTTGCATTATGTGGAAGGAACCAAGTAGTTTGGTATACACTATGCAGCTGGTTCATCACTTGAACTAGTTGGTTTTATTGATCCAGATTGGGATGGAGATAGCATTGACCAGAAGTCCACTTCTGGTTATGTATCTATGCTTGTACATGGTCCCATTTTCTTCTCTAGAAAGAAGCATCACACTATTTCCTTATCATCAGCTGAGGCTGAGTACATGGGAGCAGTGAGTGCAGCTACACAATATGTGTGGTTGCAAGGTATTCTTGGAGAGTTTGGATTTGCATTTAATTCACCCACAGTCATTTGATGTGATAATCAAATTGTAATCAAGATCTCCACTGATCCAGTACAAATATAGAGGACCAAGCACATAGAGATACACATTCACTACATCAGGAGCTTGGTGCATGACCAGATTATTGCCTTGCAGTATTTCCCATCTACTGAGCAAACTGCTAATATCTTCACCAAGAGTTTCACTGAGAATACCTTCACTTACCTTAGATCACTCCTTGGGGTGGGTGATGCATGGTGAATAATGGTATATTTTCCATATTTTGTTTAATGTCCATTTTTTAGGGGAGGTTTTATTTCCCATGTGATTTTCCTCCTTACCTTGGTTACATGGACTAATAAAAATTGTAAGAGGTGACTTGAGCCTTAGTTGCCAAGGCCTGATTTTTGTTTTGGCTACATAAGTATAGCTTAAGGGGGGGTGTCAGAAAATTATAACACCTAGGACCATAGTCTCATGATGATAATTTGATGTTTAATGGTTCAAGCAAATGTTAATGATGGTTATCCAAGGTTGTTAGGAAATTAATGACCAATTTCACCACCTAGGTGCCCAATTTTGGTCAAACAATTAGTTAGGCACCCTCATTTATGGCCACCACCTTCATTTATTACCCCTACTTACCTTAGGTGTGCCCTTATCCCCTGTTTTGTGGATCCTAGTTTGACTTGAGGTGCCCATGCCCTGAATGTGGTCCTTTTGCCTCCTCTTTGGTAGTTTTGGCCTATCCTGATCCACCTACACTCCATGAAATCTTCCACCACTCATGCGATACCATCGTTAATGTTTTCACATGCCATCCCAACATTTAGATTAGGAATTCGTGATAGTTTGAGGTGATTTGGGAGACTATTGGTCAACCTAAGTGGGATTGATGTCCAATGTAAGCTAGCCACTTGCACCTCATTCTAATGCCTCCAAAGGCTCACAATTTTTCCCAAATGTTATATAATGATGTTCACAACTCATTTATGGGTTGGAAATTAATAGAATAACCTTCTATTTGATCATTTGTGTAACATACCCAAATTTTTGCGAGTTAGAAAATTTGGAGAATTCTCAAAAATAAATAAAACATTAATTATTCCCAAAATAAAATTCAAAAGTTCACCATCCTTTCATATTAAAAATGACAATTGCTTAATAGAAACGGTTCACATGCGAAATCATTTAATTTCATTTTTACTACATTTGATACTCTTATAAACTTTGCTTTCTTATACAAGGGTCTTGAACATTCTTCCAAACATTATTATCTGTTATTTTACATAGTACCTATGAAATTCCTTGAACCCTCCTTAAGAAAATTGATAAAGGAACTTTTCTGCACTTAATTACTTTTACTAGTACAATATTTTCAACAAGTGATGCTAACTATATAAACCCAATAAATTTATTTAAATACCTCAACTAATAGTCGAATTCTAATTGCCATCCTTACCTTGGACATTTGTCATGATGTGTTATACTCAATAGTGGTGGATGTTTATGCGTCGAATTCTAATTGCCATCCTTACCTTGGACATTTGTCATGATGTGTTATACTCAATAGTGGTGGATGTTTATGCGTCTGTCAAACTTAAAATACATGTTCATTCTTCAAATCAACATAATTATCATCTAACAAGGAGAGTCATCAATAAAAGCATAATCCATCATATTTACACATAAGAGAGATACACAATAACAAGTGACGAGAAATCACATAAGGATGCGAAGGAGAAACCAATATTTAATGTGGTTCGCCCAAATCTTGGGTTACGTCCACAAAGGGGGGTTTATTTTATTATTTATCAACATACGAATTACAAAGTACATCACAAATGTTGTTTAGCTCGAATCCTCTAACAACCAAAGTCTTCTCAAGAAAGTTCATCACTAACAATAGATGCCATCGTACGGCTACTCAAAGACACATAATAGATCTATCATTGGTTATCTACATAAATATTAAAAATCTGTATGACAAGAATACTATCCAGGCAACCAACCTGGGACCACAAACTCTATACAATGTACAAGCAGCTTGTAGAATATATATAATGTATCATATATATATTGCTTTGGAACAGAGTTCACTCTCTCTGCGCAAAAGTCAATATAGCATACAATGTAGTTAGAATGATAAAAACTGGATCTAATCAATTCAGGACAACGCACAACACAACTAAGACTCTAGATCTGGATCTACGGAAAATTCTTAGCATCATATATAGTATGTAAAGCTAAACAAGAATCAACCGGAACAATACATACAGGATTCAAGTTATTGGCACAAAAGGTGATACAACATAAAAGGAATAAATAACAACAACCTGGATCGAACTGGAATCACAAAATGTTTGCATCCTAGCATTTGATGGTCACCCGTCACTAGCACATAACATAAGTTAAAACAAAAGACTTGTTCTATCAACGAGGCTGCTCTCACACACATTACTATAAAGGAAAAAGGGGTTGGTGCTCTACCATCGAGGCCACCCCTAAAACCCAGTTCACACAACAATTTGTACAGAAAACTAAGAATGGGTCGGCGCTCTACCATCAAGGCCGCCCTCATAACCCAAGAATTGCGCACTCCAAGGGTTTTCACCATCACACACTGCAACAAAACAAAAGATTCACGTTGGGGTTCCAAGATCCAAGGCAAGCAATAATATGCAGGGATGGAAACACGAAACCGAACACAATCATGCAATAACTATCTAGCGCAAATCTACAGTTCGGTTCAAGCATAGATTGGGTTCTCTATCGAAATGCAATAACAAATTTTCTGTAAGTCAACAGACCTTTCAATACAGCGACGCAATCTTCACAGACTATACAGGGGTAAAAATCATAAGACCTACACATATAATGTAGCAACTATTGTAAGGTAGATCATGCCCCTAGCAATTAACGCAGAGGTCGCTAATAACAGTATAACCGTATAGGCTTGACCAGTGAAACAAAACATAGATCGGTGTATTTATTTATGCTGAAAAGTTAGGAACTCTGTTAATTACAGCGAGCAAATATCGATTACGGGTTCTTACTGCAGAGAGTTCTTACTGTTATTTCTTAAATGCAGAGATCACCTGCTTCAAACGCAGGGGCCTGATCTGACTTATTCTAATGGCAGAGATTACTTACTTCGGTCGCCAATACCAAACTCCAAAGCTTACTTGTTATGATCGCAGAGATAACTACTTTGATCGCCATTCCCAAAACTCCAAAGCTTACAGCTCAAACAAAGGAAGTACAACTCTTACAACTAGCCAAAAACGGAGGCAGTGCAACTCTTACAACTAGTTGAAAAGCGAGGAAGCACAACTCTTATTTAGTAGATTTGTTTCAAATTTGTGGTTGCCCTGTTCTCTTAGGCAAATACAAAAAAACACACAATCGATTTACAAAACAACAGGTCGCTTATGGAGGTTCTCTCCAGTAAACAATGTTTTCCCATACGCAGACCCTGTAAGCATTATCAACCGAGGAAAAAAAGGACCCCCCCTACTCCCGAAGCGACTACCCAAATAAGTACCCTAAATTCTTTGCTTACCTTGGTAAGTCCGCTTAACTCCGAGAGGATTTCCTTCACCAACTGGCGGGTAGGAAAGAATCCGTCTTTCCAAGTGGTGGGTAGAGCTCGCCAAGTGGCGGATGTAGGATCATAAATATATATGTATGCGTGGTAAAGGTGTAACATTTACTTTGTTCAAAACGATGGCTAACAAAACATGACCCTATAATCTATAAAGTATCACTTACTCAAAACTTGAGGTCTTTGTAAGCATGGACATTGTCCCCCTTAATATAGGTGTCTCGACCACTAAATCCAAATACTAGATATACATATACTTAATGCAACTTCATCCTATTGAAACATATTTTCATTTAGTTTTATGTATTTATATACTTATATATATATATATATATATAGCTTTACAAAGGCATAGGTATAGGGTATTTTCCTATACCAAGATACTTATTTCTTTTCTTATAACTATGGTGATTAAAACTCTTTCTTAGAATAAGAAAGTTAGTTTCTTATCATCTAAAGATACTGAGGTATAATTTCGACACTCTTCTCAAAATTATGATTTTTAATAATACCTAGTGATAATAGTTAGTTTTCTTGACCATAGGTATAAGTTTATACTAATAGATAGGTTGTTGGGGCTAAATATTAGTATGTGGTGAATCGCCACATCATCAACCTAGGATGACGACCTTATCACTTAAGGTAATTAATATAAGTCACTACATTTTTCTCAAGTACTAGTAGAAATTAGGATGACTCTCCATCATTATTTGTCTTCCCCCTAGTGGATTCGTGCCTTGTTGTTCTTTTGTTGTATGATGACCTTCAGTCTCATAAGCCTAAAATCAATGATTACTAATTAGGAAATAATAACAACACTTGCCAGAAAAAGTACAATTTACATTTACATTTCCAAGATCATTAGGTATAGAAGAGGATGTTACAATTTGTGTGTTCATTTGTGCCTCTTTTACACTGTTTTCTTGTATTCTTAGTCAAATTATTGATTGTGAGGATATCTTTAGCTAGTTGATCCTACTGTGATTTGAATTCCACAAAAATAAAATAAAAGAAATGGGGGAAAGATGCCAAATCCAACAACAACCCAAAGGTCTGCTAAACCACTCTTGTATTTCTCAATGTAATAGTTGTAAACACCTAGGAGGTGAAAGCTTCAAGGGAAGCCAACAATCTCCCTTAGGGAGGCCTTTCTTGTCCAAACTAAATCCTAAGTAGGTGGAAGAAAAATGGAGAGAAACACTTGCCCCTTGATGGTAGGTGGAAAGCAAGCTTGGAAAGGATTACAATGGTAGGAAATGGTGGGCTATGAGGAAGCTCCAACTCAAATACAACAGAATAAACTTGCTCTAATTTTTCTCTACAAAATGCATGCCAATGGCTTTCTTTTATAGGCAAAGAGGTGGCCAACAAACAACTAGAGCCAAATGTGAACTCTCCTCCTTCATGAACTAGTTCCAAGGTACACAAGAGGGGTTGATTAATGCCACCAAGTGTGTGAGGAGCCGAATTGGGATCTTTGGGAGGATTGAGTCTTCAATGTGTTGTTTGA
Organism: Larix kaempferi; assembly: GCA_027924585.1. Taxonomy (NCBI): domain Eukaryota; kingdom Viridiplantae; phylum Streptophyta; class Pinopsida; order Pinales; family Pinaceae; genus Larix; species Larix kaempferi. Next base: position 5,469,068 of record BSBM01000504.1, read on the forward strand.
AGTAAGTGGTCCCACCATTTTGAGAGTAGCGTGGTGATCGAAGGAAAATCCACGTGGGTTTAGCACAAACATTGTTCAGATAACCTACGCTATAGCGTGGGTAACCTGTGTAACACCCACCCTACCCTTTGTTTTGACTATATATGGGAACTTGTGGAATCATACTGTGCTTTGGATCTATTGAGGATTCCTGTGGTGAGATGCATTCTTTATGTTGATGATGCTTTACTAGATGAATCACCGAAATGTTGCATGTGTGTGATTTTGAGGAATTAAAAGATGCCCCCTGATGTATGAGTTTTGAAGGGTACTTTAGAGCCGATAGTGCATCGATTTTTCTTGTTGTTTCTCTCATGTTCTATAGAATGAAGCATGTGTGAAAAAATTAAGGTCTCCCATGGGGGAATATTGCTGGTGACGACCGTTGGAGTTGGAATAAAGAATAGTTTTTATACAAACGAGGTGGGCATACCCATGCTCATGAGATTCTATCAAAGTGATTACAATGAGAGAGGACCGAGGTGTCAATTCTACTATCCTTTTGGGACATGGATGACGGTGAATTCGATCCATGTTAGAGTAAATTCCACAAGTGTTGAATTAATGTAACTTCGAAGAATCTTCTACTTGTACTTTATTATTGTAACTCCCTCGAAGATGTCTTACCTCTGTTCGTGGATGTCATTATTATATTTGGTCATGTAAAATTCATGAGGTAAAAAATCCATTGTAAGTCGGGTCATTAGTACCCAAAAGAATGTAATATAAATATTATTTGAGTCTTTCTAGAGAGATTGGAAGAGTTAAGTTAATGAGGCGGAACTAGTTAGGTTATTTGTCAAGAGAAAAGTAAATTATAAATAGGATTCTTTCCTTCATTTGTTCCATTCACTCACTCATGCATTGCGCATTAGAGGAGAGAGGAAGCTTGCGAAGGAGGAGGAGGATTGGCTTGGATCTATAGTTTGGGGTTTTGTCTCTCTTCTTTGTGAGACATATTTTTGGGCATTGTACTTTGGTAATCTATATTGAGGAATTTCTTGTTGGGTTTTCTTACCCTTGAGGGTTTCCCAAGATATATTGTTGTGTACCTTGTGATTGTGTATCTTTCAGAGATCCTTGTTATGCTGCTATTGTGAAAATGTATTAAATTTTCATGAAGTTAGAATTTAGACTTTAGTAGCATGTAATATTAACATGGTATCATAGCTATACTGAAAAGAGCAGCTCTCACTAGGTTAATCTCTCTCTCTCCTTCTCTGGACAAGGAAAATTAGGGATTTCTACTGAAGGGGAATTTTTTACTGCAAGTGGCATAGGGAAGTGCGCCCCTCCAAGGCACATCTATTGGCACCAATATCATAATTTTTCAGTGGGTGAAACTTACGGAAATTCAAACCCTAGTTTGACTTTGGACCAGAAAAACCAAAAAACCAGAGAACCAGAAACTGCAAACCATAATTTTGCAAGTTAAAATTCAAGGGTGAAATTTTGGAATCTTCATAAACCAAGTGTACCAGCATACTCACCTGAGTCAAGCACATATTTTGGTGAGTTCAATTTTTACTTTTGAATTTTTTTTTTTTTTTGGTTATTCTCTGCTCTTCGGGTTAAGATGCCCCCAAGCCCTAAGCTTGATGACAAGTTGGAAGCCATAGAGAAATTTCATGCTTGGAAGTATAGGATTGGACTCATTCTATAAGAGAATGATCTTTCAAAGTTTGTTAAAGAGGTTGTACCAAAACCCGAAGAAGCTGAAAGAAAAGAAAAACATAAGAAGGATATGATTAGGTCTATGAGGATCATAACAGACTCCATTAAAGATCACTTGATTCCTCAAGTGTCCTCCAAGAAAACTCTAAAGGATATTTTTGATTCCCTAACAAGAATGTATGAAGGAAGAAACATTAATCAAAAGATGAATTTGAGAGCTCAACTCAAAAGTACAAAGATGATCCAAGGTGAATCCATCCGAGAATATTTTACAAGGGTTTCTCAATTCAAAGAACAACTAGAAGCAATTGGAGACACCCTTGATGAATATGAGTTGGCAATGGCCTCTCTCAATGGTCTTACTAGACCTTGGGACTCTTTTATCCAGACAATGTGTGCAAGAAAGGAAAGTCTACTATTTGAAGTTGTATGGGAAGAATGTATCCAAGAGGAGGCTAAAGTGGCAAATTGAGAAGCACTACTCAGAGAGGATGATCAAGCTCTAGCTACCCATACTAAAAGAGGAAAAGGAAAATATCACTACCAGAAGCAAACTCATACGGAGTTTCATCCTCCTAAGAAGTTTCAAAAGTATAAGGCGGGAAATTACAAGCGAAGAGACTTTTCTTCTCATCAATGTTATTATTCTGATAAAATGGGACATATTGCTAAAAATTGTCCAGTAAGAAAAGAAGAATACAAAAAGAAGAATAAAAAAATACATCATGCTCATTTTGCCGAAGATGAAGAAGAAGAAGAAGAAGGACCTCCCAAGAAGTTATCAAAGGAAGAAACTGAAGAATATGTCCTATAATGGTGGTGTTTCAAAGCACTCTCTCAATCTTGAAGAAAAGGAATCCACTCAGAAAGTTTCACTAGGAGAATAGGAGAATCCCCATACAATATTGATCCAAGAACTCTGATGATGAAGAAGAATGTACTATATCTCAACTCTAGAAAGAGCTTAGAATTTATTTTATAGAAGATTCAGTTGTTATTGGGTCAAAAGAAGGTGGATCATTAAGATCACTTAGAAACATCTTTGATCTATGGTAGAATACTTGATCAACATTATAGATCATAAGAAAGAAAGGCACAGGACCTCAGAATCAGATGATGGAGTAGAGCTCACTATCAGACATTCCAATAATCCCTGCAAGGAGACTAGGAACAAAACAGATCCTACCAAACAAACAAAGATAAGTAATTGAATTGTCATTTTTATCAAATGGTTTAAATGATAGTGTCCAGTTATGTACGCATTTATTTGGGATGTGTGTTATGAATGTTAGAATGCTTGCATTGATATGAATGTGGTGGGTAAGTAGCCTATGGGGCTATAAAACATTCCATTACTACTTATCTAGAGTGAAACCTCTTTGCTGACATATTGGGAGTAGTGAACGCTCTTAATAATGTCTTGGTAGAGATGGAAGGCATCTAGAAAGTTACCATATGAATGTGGGGTATGAATGAATGTTGTGTTATTGGCTAAGATAACATTATGACAGTGTGACTTGTGTTTTATGCATATGTTTTGTAAACTATGAAATGTTTCTAACCATGCTACTAGATTTGACTTGTAGGAAGTACCGTACAATGATCACCTACAAATGAAGAATGAAGATATTTGTTTCGTAGAACAAGTGACAATCGTTCAACTATAAACAAGACTTATGAAATCAAGTAGAGGAATTCGACTATGACGAGATTTTTCTCTAGTAGCCAGACTCATGGTGTAATCAAAGTAGAATAATATATCGAGCAACCTCCAAGACTCAGAGGACCACATGTGCGCATATTGAAGAAAATTTTGTACAGGCTCAGAAAACACCCATGGGATAGAATGATGAGATCAAGGATCACCTAAAGTGATGAGACATCAACCTTTGCTACAAGGTTGAAGATGAGAATCTCATAGATGGATGCAAGAGAGAAATTGAAACAGAGTTCGAGATATTGATATCCAATGACTTAGAAAGATGAAATAAATGGATACACAGAAGATTATCAGAAGAGAAGACTACCAATCACTCCAGTGCAAAATGTCCTGATACAGAAAGTATAAAATAACAGAGGGAGGATAGTGCTCAGTTATAGAAGGAGCAGGAAAGATCCTTCTTAGAGGAAGTGACTATAGTACATATGGAGAGACACTTTCACTTAGTCTCTATTTGTGGAAAAGGTTTTTTTCCCCAATATGCAGTAAAAATCTTGAAAAGGTTTGATATGTTGGAGTGCAAAACCATGGCCACACCCATGGATACAAATTTGAAGTTGTTGTCTGAAGGTTCGTCAGAATTAGTGGATATGACACTATGCAAGAAGATTATTGGGTCATTGATGTATCTGACGAATACCAGGCAAGATATATGCTTTGATTTGAACACTTTGAGTCAGTATCTGGTTGAGCCCAGACGTGTTCACCTTATAGCTTCAAAGCATGTGATGAGGTACCTAAAAGGTACGGTAGACTATGATCTCAGTTATACTAGAGATCATGACTTCAGACTGTATGGTTATACATATTCAGATTGGAAGAGCACTTCAAGTGGATGTTACAGTCTGGGGTCAGCCATGATCTCATGGCTAAGAAGGAAGTAGTCCAGTGTTGCTCTTAGCACTGCAGAAATGTAATATATTGCAGTTTGTTTTGCTAGTTGTGAATCCATATGGCTTCAGAAGTTGTTATCAGGTCTACTCGATCTAGATTTGTATACCACAATGATTCTATGTGATAACCAGAGCTGTATAAAGATGACAATGAACCTCGTGTTCCATGATAAGTCGAAGCACAAAGAAATACAGTATTTCTACATCTGTGATATGGTGCGGAAGGGAGCTATAAAGCTCCAATATGTGAGCACTGATGAGAAGGTTACAGTTGTGCTGACTAAGCCTCTGCCTGGTGTGAAGTTTGAGCACTTCCATGAAAATATTGGTGTAGTCTGTCAGGACTTCCCTTGAAAGGGGGAGTAGTGCTGATGATATTGTGATGTAGTGGGATTGATCATCCCTAGACAATGATCTTGTAATTCCGAAAGGAAGGATAGTCTTAAATGTTGATACTTAGACTAAATCCCTAGTTCCAAAAGGAAGGATTGTCTAATATATGAGTGTTGGAATGATCCCTAGTTCCGAAAGGAAGGATCACCAGAGTTGATGGACTGAATCCCTAGTTGCGAAAGGAAGGATTGTCCATGATACCTAGTTCTGAAAGGAAGGATCACTAGAGTTGATGGACTAAATCCCTAGTTCTAAAAGGAAGGATTGTTCATGATCCCTAGTTCTGAAAGGAAGGATCACCAGATTTGATGGACCGAATCCCTAGTTCCGAAAGGAAGGATCACCAGAGTTGATGGACTGAATCCCTAGTTTGAAAGGAAGGATCACGATCCCTAGTTCCGAAAGGAAGGATCACCATAGTTGATGGACTAAATCCCTAGTTCCGAAAGGAAGGATTGTCCATGATCCCTAGTTTTGAAAGGAAGGATCACCAGAGTTGATGGATTGAATCCCTAGTTCCGAAAGGAATGATTGTACATGATCCCTAGTTCCAAAAGGAAGGATAACCAAGTGTTTTTGGACTGAATCCCTAGTTCCGAAAGGAAGGATTGTCTATGATCCCTAGTTCTGAAAGGAAGGATCACCTGTGTTGAACTTGATCCCTGAATTCCGAAAGGAAGGATCATATTGGTTGTTGATGCACCTATGATATTTCTCCAACATTGAGCTGTTGACGATGATGATTTTATTTCAGCTTTATGCTGATGAGCCAGCCTCGTGTTGTCATTGTCGTTGTGGTTTTAGTATTTATTTACTGATGATTGTTGGTTTTTGTTTCAGTATTTAATTATTGATTATTGATGTTGTTGTATCAGTGTTTACTTACTGATGATTGATGTTGTTCCAGTATTCATATACTGAAGATGATGATGATGATACTTCAGCTTTGTACTGAAGATGACGATGATAATTCAGCTCTGTACTAAATATGACAATACTGATACTTCATCTTTGTACTGAAGATGATGATGATGATACTTCATCTCTATATTGAAGATGATGATGATGATACTTCGTATTTGTACTGAATATGATGATGATAGTTCAGCTCTGTACTGAAGATGATGATGATGATACTTCAGCTCTGCACTGAAGATGATGATGATACTTCAGCTCCGTGCTGAAGATGATGATGATGATGATGATGATACTACAATTCCGATGATGATGATACTACAATTCCAGTGCTGCAGATGATGATGTTCCAGCTTCATGCGGTAGATGTTGATGTTCTAGCTTCGTGTTGTAGATGATGATGTTCCAGCTTCATACTGCAGATGATGATGTTCCATATCTGTGCTGCAGATGTTGATGATGTTATAACAAGTTGTTCCAGTTGCTGATATTGATGTTATTGAAGAACTTCCAATGATCTATAGATGTACCAACCAATGTTCCAGATGATATTGTTGATGATTCCTCCTCATCCATCCTTTGTACGATGTTGTGTATAGACACACCAGTTGTTGTTATTGTCAGTAGAACACCCTTCTTGTTAAGGGGGAGTATTGAATTAATGTAACTTCGAAGAATATTCTACTTGTACTTTATTATTGTAACTCCATCGGAGATGTATTACCTCCATTCGGGGATTTCATTATTGTATTTGGTCATGTAAAAGTCGCGAGGTAAAAAATCCATTGTAAGTCGGGTCATTAGTACCCAAAAGAATGTAATATAAATATTATTTGAGTCTTTCTAGAGAGGTCGGTCCAGTTAAGTTAATGAGGCCGAACTAGTTAGGTTATTTGTCAAGTGAAAAGTAAAGTATAAATAGAAGGAGTATTTCCTTCATTTGTACCATTCACTCACTCATGCATTGTGCATTAGAGGAGAGATGAATATTGCAAAGGAGGTGGAGGATTGGCTTAGTTCTAGATTTTGGGGTTTTGTCTCTCTTCTTTGCAAGACATATTTTTGGGCATTGTACTTTGGTAATCTATATTGAGGAAGTTCTTGTTGGATTTTCTTCCCCTTGAGGGTTTCCCAGGATATATTGCTGTGTACCTTGTGATTTTGTATCTTTCAGATATCCTTGTTATGTTGCTATTGTGAAAATGTATTAAATGATCATGAAGTTATAATTTAGTCTTTAGTCGCATATAATCTTAACAACATGAACTACCACGAAATATTGAAGAAGTGGGACTACTGGTGACCATGATGAACCCACTGTTGTGGGGAACCAAACTAGTATCTAAATATGCCTGAGGGATTTACCATAACAAATAGACATCTATCATGATTTCCAAATGTGAACACTGTTACCTGTTAACAATCAAATTAACACCCTTAACAAAGTGAAAGGTAGAAGCAAATTTTACTATGTGCCCGCAACATGAAGACATAAGAGAAGTACATAAGAGACATGGTCAGAAGGATTGAGTGAAGAAAGAAGGATCCTAAAGAGACATGGTTCAATGATTGAACTACTCAATTGAAGGCTCAAATCTAGTCTCCACCAGTCAACAGTGAAAAGAAGTGTATAAGATTACATTAATTGTACTTAATAATGCTGAGGTTATGACAAAAGCCTAAAAATACTATGGAAAGTGGGTTTTTGGGTAAAAAGAATAAAAAATAAAGAAAATGGATGATCCCACATTGAAAGAAGAAACTTGAGATCCCATTTCCCAATACTATAAAACAAAGGCATTTGCGGCATGGTAAGGGAGGAAAAAGGAGAAAGAAAATGCATGTTGGATAGATTTGGAGGTTGATGGATAAGGATGGCTCAAAGCTAGGGAGGATAGATGCATCTCAAGCACTATTGTAAGCAAGTATTTTTCTTCCTTGGCATAATATGAAGGAATTCAATTTCCCTTCTATTCATGAGTTTAAAGTTTTTCTTCCAAGTTTGATTTGAATTCTAAATGGTTAAATATATTAGGGAATGTTATATAATTGTGGATTAATGACAATGAACCTCACCTGCTCATAGTAATATATCAGTTTAGTGTAGATTCATCCCTACATTAAATGTTATTATCAGATTGGCGACCATACTACTTGATTTAATTTGAAAATTTCTTCAATATTTTGGTGTTTCAATCTTGTAGATCTGCTTAAATATTTCCTTAAAACTCTTAAAGAACCAATGTTCTAGGTTTAGAAGCTCAAAAACATCCTTAATCCACTCCTAAACACCCAAAAATCTTGAAATTAGAGCTAGATCATGGTTTTCTTGATTTGCAGGGTCGACGCACCCTGCATGTGCATACAGAGAATTGAAGGGCCACTTATTCACCCTGCACACTAGCAAGGAGAGTCACCAATTCACTCTGCCTATGTGCACGGTGTGTTGATCCCCTTTAAACACTTTGCTCTATTATAGAGAGAATGCGTCGACCAGTTTTCATAGTTTTTGGGGGCTTGGTTCTTCGTCATTTTTGTTATCTTTTCTTCTTGGATGGGATGAGGAATCCCTTAGATTAGAGTTTAGACCCCAATTTGACCCTCTTTAGCTACATATTTGGGATATTTTAAAAGTTTTTTAAAGCTTTCTTGATTCAGATTTGCATGAAATGTCACCTAGTTTTGAGTTTTCACTGTTTTAGGGCTGCTTGAAGGCTTCATTTTTGTAATTGCATACCTTCACAAGGATTTTAAATATTTTTAGGATTAGTTTATCACTAATTATAAAAATTTGGAAGGGTTTGGTTTAAGATCTTTACATTTGGAATTTCCCTCAAAAAAACCTTTAAAAATGGCCTAAATTGACATTTATTTCAAAATTTTCTTACAATTTGTGGTATATCCATTTGCTTAACGTCATATTTTTCTTTTAGATCCATGATTGGATAGGATTAGGACTGATATTTAAATAATTTTTATTTATTTAATAGTTCGCAAATAACGAAAATTGAAAAAACATCAACATTTGTTTGAAGAACATGAAGGCCCTTTAAATTGTTGAATCTCATACACTTGCTTATTTGAAACATGAAACCAAATATTAGTTATGACATATGACAAGATCACTTGAAAACATTTCACAAAGATATTTGTATTAAAAAACAACAAAATTCGAACATTACACTTTGAGATATTTGAAAAAAATTTCCCTCCAAAACCAAAAACAAGCTTGAATTAGTCAAATTTTGTTTTGGTTCTGCAGTATTTTCATTATTCTCATGCATAATTAGAGTTTAGATCTCCATTTTCTTATGACAAGTTGTGTCTAAGCCACCGTATCCTCTTCACTTGGGATTTCGAGCGATCTTGTGAATGAGAAAGTGGATCTCAAGTGTAATAGTGTAGATTTCAATATTCACATATAGTTCTCGAGACACCATATCCTCCTCACTTGGGATTTCGAGCGATCTTGTGAATGAGAAAGTGGATATCAAGTGTTATATTGTATATTTCAATTTTCATATACAGTTCTCGAGCTACCGTATCCTCTTCACTTGGGATTTCGAGCGATCTTGTAAACAAGAAAGTAGATCTCAAGTGTAAGAATTTAATTCATAAGTATTCAAAGGGCTATGCATATCCTCTTTTCTTGCACTTTCGGGTGGCCCTGCAAACAAGAAACAAAGATCCCCCATGTAATAGAATTAGATTCATTTTTAGTGAGATATCTATTTGGTGTACATTGATTTTTAAATCAGCCGTTATCCATATTTCAGAAGAGCTGTTCCTAAATATAAAGAATCTACCAAAACATTTGCATGTTTGAAGGACACACATGAACCTCTAAATTTTCATTAGTTTATAACATTCATCGAATTGAAAGGTATAATAGTGAGCATACTGCATTATTTGGTTCATATTTTTTGAGTCAACACACCACTAGTTTCACTTCCACTCTTGAAACTAAGCAAACTACCATTAAAATTGGTGCTTAATCTAAAACTAACCTAGATTTGATTTTCATATCACCAACAAGAATAGGTTAGTGCACTGGATTAGGTTTAGAGAGTTAAAACTCATGGGCTATACAAATGTTGAAACTAGCATTGATTATTGAGAGTTTAAATCCATTACTAGCAAGAAATGCTTGTCGGGAAAGCACATCTAACACATGCGTCAAGCACGAGGTCAATCTGGATAAGTAAGGGTGGTTTCCCCCTCTTTATGTTTTAGGGGGACATGAGCTCATCACAGAATTCTATGTAAAGTGACAAGTCCTCGGGGTGACATCACTTTTCTAGAGTACCTGGTTATGCGAGTTGTCCTAGACTTAGAACTGTTCTGATCGACCGTCAATTGTGAAGTGGTAACCTTAGTTTCTATTCCTAGGATATCACATAGGCTATTGTGAGTGGGGAACACTTGCAGTACCTGAGACATACTTTGAATCTTTTACTCCTTGGGAGGGTTATTGGTAAATAACCAATACTTGCACCCCTGGTGATTAAAGTTTATTGTAACTGTTTCTCATACGTTCGCTATTAGTAATTGTTTGAGGCTTGATATCCGTCAACAACTACTAGTTTTGTAAGTCCCCCCAATCCAAATTTTCACTGATATTTGGTTCTTTGGAAAAGTAGTGCTTGCTTGGATCCATAGGACTTTTTACTGTGTGGACACTTTTTCTTTTTGTTGAGTGTAGACTGCCTTAGTATTTTTTGATTCTATTTTCTATTAAAAAATTTCATTTTAAACACATCCTTTTATCAAATTATTCAAAGTGGCTACTCTCATGATCCTCCAATCACGGTGGCAGTGAGGCGAGTCACAAAAAATTGAAGGCCCGGCTACATTGCGAAGACGTATACAAAACACCCAACCTTGTGACTTGGAAACTGAACAACTTCTAGATTCAATTAACAACAATAGAGAAGAACAACATCAAACAAATACTGAAACATCACCAGAGAGTGTGTTTTCAGAGATCTGTGTTCACCAGAGAATCGCCAATTGTTGTTGTTGCAACATCCCCCCCAAAATGTTGTAGATATTGGGGCCCCTCCTTTCATTTTTTGTATAAAGTTTACTTAGGAGTTAATTCTTCCCTATAAGGTATTTTATACTTAGTTTTTTCTAAGAGAAACCATTCTTTTGAGTTTATTGATCTTTGCTTCTAAGTCAAAACTCAGGCTTTTCGCCCGCAACGGTGGAAGAACTCGTCTTTTTCACCCGCAATAGCGGAAGAAATCATGAATTTCGGCCGCAACGGGAGCTTCTTTTATCAAGTCTCTTGACCATGTAATCTTTGGGTGAAATCACCAAGTCCATCCGAAACTTCGGGCGAACTCACCAAGCCTTCCTGCAACGGCGGACCAACTCAAGAATTCTCGCCGCAATGGTGGAAGGTTCTCAGTTTCTTTTACTAAGGTACGGAGCCACTTTTCGGACAAACTTGGCAAGTTACCCGCTACGTAGGAAGAACTCATGAAGTTCCGTCGCAACGACTCCCAATCTTTCGCCGCAAGGGGTGCATGTCCCTTTTTTTTAAGTCTCGGAGCTAGTGAACGTCGGATTAACCTAGTAAGTGACCCCGCAGTTTTGGGCAAACCTGTGGAGTTTTCCCGAAATGGGTGGATGCTTTTATCAAGTCGCAAAACCTTTCAACACCGGGTGAAACTTACGAGTTCTCGCCGCAATGGCGGAAAAACTCAACATCTTTCGCCGAAACAACGGATGGAGCTAACGAGTTCTCACCGCAACGTCGGGAGAGTTCATCGTTTCCTCCCGTTTTTGGTAGTTACTCTTAAATGCCAAACGTGCCGAGGTGACCCCACTGTACGTGCTTTTAACGTCGTTTTAAGGCCTCCACCAACCTATTAATTTCCCGCACGTGTAAGCTCTTATATAAGGGTTTCAGATAGTTTGTATTGTTTTCTATTGGTAGAAGTTGTATCTGAGAAAGCCGTTTTGAAGCTGTGAGGATGCTCCAGCTCAGCTCACTCAAAGCATAGTCAACCCCTACGAGCCCAATGATCTCTTACCAGGTAGGTGGTTCTACCACTGTTTTGTTTTACTGCTAAATGCGTCAATTTTTTCTCGGTAGCGATATCCCCGTATAGGCTGCATGGCCGGTAGACGTTTTGCGTGTGCTATTATTTTGGCCATTCCCAAGCATATAACTTTTAACCGTAGACCCTCACAGCTTTCCCCTAGTCTCTTGAACCTGCGAAGCTTAAACGTCCACAGGCGGCTTTTACCCATCGCGCCACTCGCGCTTTCATCTGGGGAAATCCTGAGCCTGATCCCTTCTAAAAAAGAAAAACTCAGTCAACACCCCCGAAACTACTTATCATGGACGAGAGAAGTACAGTTCTGTTGAAACAAAATATTTTTTCGTCTTCATTTAGCAGTATTACACATTATTATGCTAATCCTATGTTTTGAAATTCTTGCGTCTTGCTCCATGTTCTGTACTATGTTGCAATCTTATGTTATTCATGCTTAGTTGCTTAACAGGATTAAGCCAAAATGCCGAAGGGTAGCAAAACAAAAGCCAAGGTGGCTGAACCAGAACCAGCAGAGCCAAGAGTTGAAACTTTGTTTGAGGATATCAAGTCCACCACAGGTGTCCCTACTGAAGTCAAATGGGGAGATGTTTATCGTATGCTCAGAGACCAAGACATCCCAAGAGCACTCTTGGAGGAAGAACAAATCTATCAAAATATCAGAAGCTCTGGTATATCCAAAGCCTCCACACGCACTGAGATATTTCCTTGCTCAGAAGTGATTGGGTGGATCCTAGAGCATGCAAACTCGGGAACAAGAGTGTTGTATGATAGAAAAGGAGAGGCGTTCGCCTCATTCCATCCAACCTACATTGCAGCATCCTACAAATTACCGCGTTCTCAGTAGCCACTGAATGATGAATGGCTGGGGCAGATGGACAATTTTGAAATGGCTAAGAAGCTGTTAATCATAGGAAAGCAGCTAAAAAAAAGAGATAGTGATGAATATGAAGTTCAAAATCTGAGGGATCCTTTTCGGATGATCGCCCTTATGCTAAGCAAAATTTTCGGCATGGCTGATGGAACTATTTACAGGATACAATGGGATCCCATAATCCATTACGTAGCATTTAAGGGAACTGTCTTTGATTGGGAAACTATCCTCTCAGATAGTTTTTCATCCACCGTAGCCGCAACCAAAGAAGGATTGGCTCTAAAGAAGTCAGAATTTTACATGTCTTCATATCTTATCAATTGCATTTTGGCAAAAATCCCTTTCCCCAAGCTAGGTTGTGTTTGGGATCAATCCAACACCCCACTATATACGGCTTATAAGATATTGTGGGATCAAAATTACAGGATGCATTACAAACTCATCTGTGAAGAATTCATCATACCTCTATATGAGCATATGTTTAATGAAGAACCTAATTGCTTATCAGAGAATGCCATGGCAGTTATGGAAAATTATGGTGATTTCTACTCTTCAGAGGATGGTACTTATATCAGAATGTATGGGGGCTCTAAGCCACCATATATCTTGCCCAGATATGCCACTGATTACATAGTCTTGAAAGAAGTAGTTAGGCAAGTTTTTCTTGATGGAGTCGGAGGATTTTTGAATAAATTGAAGAAGGCTTCATTCCCTCCATTTCCTTTCTATGTCAGAGCCTATAAGTTCTTAGGGGTTGCATTAGCCGAGGAGTTCATTCAAGAGCTAAAGGGGTTTCACTTCGGAGAAGCAATTTTTCATAGAAATGACAGGTGGAAAAAAGTGGCAGAACATTGTAAAGAGTTGTACGCCCACTTTGATTATTCCCATTATTATGATCAGGATGAAGAGGTATATAGGGGAATCAACAATATGACTGAGTTGCAAATCTGCCGCCACAAAGGTGGAGCTAGTTCTAGCTCTACCACTGTCCAAAATTCCCAAGAAGCTAAGTTGTAGAAAGAAAAGGAAGTAGCGGAGACTCTATCTAATGAAGAGCAAAGACTAGAGGAGGAAGCAGATATAATCTAGAAAGAAGTTGCCGACAAGTTGCGAAGGGAGTAGGAACAAGCCCTTAAGCTTCAGCAAGAAGAAGCTCTTAAGCTTCAGGAGGTAGAAACTCTTAGACTACAAGAAGATGAATCCCAAAGGCTTCGGGATCAAGAGTTAGAAGAAGCAAGATTGCAGCAAGCTGCCAAAGAGCAGGAAGAAAGGGAGGCGGTGGAAAATCAGCTAAAGGCTGAAGAAGAAGAAAGACGACGCAAGGCCGAAGAAGAAAACAAGGCCAATGGAGATGCACAAGCTGATGATACTAATACACAGGAAATGGATGTAGGCTCATCCCAAATAGTACAGACCCCGCCCACTGAAGAGAATGTCCCCATAGAAAATATCCCATTGATCCCTTTCACCCCATCAAAGGATCACATTCTGTCCCAATGGAATAGATTTGTATATAACAGAGACAGGAAGTCTATTGTTTTGAAGTCAGAGACAAGGTTGAAGAGACCTTTTGAGTTGGACATTGTCACCCATCAGGAAACTACCGTTATGCAAAACACGAAGCAAGATCCTGTGGCTATGGCATCTGTCATTGTGGTGGCAGCCAAATCAAGTGAGGACAATGTAATCGGCATAGTCAATAAGTTTGAGTCAAATAAGAAAAGGGCTCGTATGCTGCAGCACACCGTGGCCAATGAGCAGTCCATAGGGAGCTCGTAGTAAAGAAGTATGATCACCTTCTATCCGATCATAAGGAGTTTTCAGATAAATATCAACACCTGGAAGAGGAAAAAGAACACCTGGCAGTACAAATGATGGTACTTGAAGCAGAGAAGAACGACTCCGAAGCTAAAGTTGTTGAATTGGAAGAAGATAAGCAGTTGTTGGTTGAGTAGCTAGAGCAAGCGAACAACAAAGTAATGGATATGACTCCTTTTCATGAGTAGTCCTGTGATGTGCTTAAGCAAATGCATGAGAAGCAAGAATTGCTTACTGAAGAAGTTTGCAGGCTAAAGGTCTTACTGGACAGAATGAAGGAAATCAACGTTGAGGTTGTTAGGCTAAGAAACAAGTACACACGGGTAAAAGAAGATATTTTAAGGCAGATGGAATGGAGAGAAGGGAAAGTGGATTTCCCCAATCACCTCCCGTTCAAATATGTGGTTGATTTTAAGGAAGATGTAACCTTCATGGAATTTTGTAGGAACTGCAGCGCAAAACTAATCACTGTGATCCAGGTGACAATGGGAAAGTGCAATAGTCTTTATCAAAAGATCCGAGAAGTTTATGTAAAATGCATGGTTTCATTTCCCCAGACGCTTGAAGAGTTCCCAAATAAAGAGCAATGCCTGTCTGATTTGAAAGATGAGATGAACCTTCAAATAGAATATGTGAAGAGAATTGATGTGTTGACCATAGACGATCTTCATCAAAGCATCGTGCTGCCTTCAGTACATGCTCAGATGTTTCATGAAATCCTCCACGCTGCAATAGTAGAAATGAAAGACATTGAGGCAGAGCTGGACAAGCATGTGACTTCTAAGAAAATCTTGCTCCCTTCATCTGCTAATGTTGTTATAAGAGACATTGGTGTTTGGTTCAGCTATATTGCAGAAGAAGATAAGAAGGCAGCAACAATGGCATCAAGCAGCAAAGGCACATCATCTGCAGAGAGGCACCAGTTGAGACAGAAGCTGTCACGTCCCCACCCATCATGCCGGTGCAATGGAGGGGATCGTGATAATAAAACTGGGCAATTAGCCCTATAATCACTAATTAAAAATGTCCACATAACATAAAAGACATGCATGCAAAAGTGGAAATCTAAGGTGACACAGCGGAAGTAAAACATGTGCAGAATTAACACACACTCAACATTTTCATGAAAGAATAAACATTCATATGGAGTGATGATGGACATATGGGATAGCATAGATATTTGCAACACACAGTAGGGTTAGAAATCTATCACATGTCCATCATGCATTCAAGACATTCAAGTTGTTCATGTCATAGGCATATTGTAATTAATCATAGCAGAATTAAAGTCATGTTACTATCTAGCATACACTTAGCATTTCATGATAGCCATTAAGTATAGACGTTGCAGAAATAGCAAATGAGAGTACTTATCTCAAAACAAAGCAGTCCCAAGCAACTGGCTATGCAACTGCAACGTTCCACCCAACCATAGGCCAGTTGTGCTTATCAACCTCTTGATACAACTGCCACACCCGAGCTGGGCATGATCTCTACAAGGAACCAGGGAACAACAGACTCACACATAGCCAAGCATACACCAAGATGAGCCAAGCCAATCTACAATTGGGTTTATCAGGCTGTTAGGAAATGGAAAGGAAGAATTGCTAAGCTAGTGTGCTCAACCACAGAGCTAAGGATACCCCTCCCAGATCTATTCAGCTTGGCACTCACAATGCCTACACACCCAGCACAAGGAAGTATTCTCTTCACTGCCACACAGTCCCTCAAGCCATACCTTCCTTTCTAGTGCTCTCAGGGTGTGCATAGAAAAGTAGCCAAATCCCTCTTGATCTTCTTGAGAGGTCACTCCCTCCACTAGGTTTATCAAGCCAATTCTGTCCACTACCAGTCCAAGTTTCTTACTCACAGGTTCAAATCCAAAACTGGATGCACTTAACAACAAAACCACAATTGTTGGGCATGAGGAAAACGTTTTCCACAGTGGAATGCATGAGATGGGGTTTGAACTAACTCGGAAAAACGTGGGAACCCACAAAAACGAAATGGGAAGTTGGGGAACAACCCAGGGAAACCAAATCCATTTTTAGAAAAACGTCCTTGGACATTCGGGGGCAAAAACAACCTCCATACAGTCCCCAAATCGTGGCCCTTCTCTCCCAAGCTACTGTATATGCAAAAACGAACTCCCAGGCATGGAAAAATGCAGGATTTGGATGAAAAACGTGTAGGGAAAGACCCAGCTAGCTCCAACTGCGTGAATGAGTGAAGACTGACTGTTCATAATGGATTTGGGCACCATTTCGTGGGTGTTTTCTTGCACAAGGAGACAAAACACGAATCTCCAGGTTGATGGCTTGCCCATACACGAAAATGGCTGCCATACTTCTTCATTCCCAAGGCATTAACTGCCTCAACCAACTCTTGGAAGAATTAAATGATTGGGTCCATAACCCAAAATGGGTAGTTGGTGGTTTATGGGTTTTCTCATTGACACATGGATTAACACCATTGGCTCAAGGGTTTGAATAATTTCCCTCCCTATTCCTTGTAGAATCATGCCCCCATCTCTTTGTTGCATTGCATAGCTAGTTGTGGGTATTTTTCATTAAAATTCGTATTTACATGATGTCTTATTTACATCGTGCCCATCTAGCAAAAGAACCATAGGCATCTATTTCTTTAATTGCCGATACATAAAACGCTAAATCAATGGTGGGGCCTTGGCCTTGAGCTCCTCACCATGATTAAGTAAAAATATTTACATCATTTACGATTTAATGCGAAGGGGGTCAAAATGGGGACGTGACAGAAGCACCCTCTGAGATAACTGCTCCAACTGAAATAGAAGCGCCACTCCAGAGCTAACTTGGTAGCCATAACACATCAATTTCTTCCTTTCCCGTTATCGAATCATGTGGTCAAAGGGACAATTGTACTCTTTGTTTCTGTTATGTAAAGGGTGCCACGAGTTACTTCAATTTTGTAAAACGTTTAAAATCAAATTAAAAGAATTAAAGAGAGAAGACAGGTGGCAGCCCTGGAGGATTTTTGTAAACTTATATATAGATGATTAGTGAATAGTAATAGGGACTTTTGGCAGGTGAAAGACTTTTCTGTCTTGTACGTGAACTATTTCTCTACATGCATAAGGAATTCGATTTTGCCTAATGAAAGCTTGGGACACTACATTTTGCCTGAAAGATGTGTTGGATGTTTGCTGGATTATTCTTGTATCAGACACACATTACTGTGAGATCTTTCCTTACTGTTGTGAATTATTTCTTTGTAATGAATGATTCTTCTATTTTCTGTGCAAGTTATGTTTGTCTCAAATTGAGTAACAGAATGTATTAACGGAATTAAAGCTATCTTTAATATCTTTTATCTTCTGCTGTGTATGCATCTTTATGATTAAATAGCTATCTGTTTGATCTTTAGATGTTTCTTTCAATCTATTACTCATCTTTAAAGTTTGCTCCTTGCAATGATAGATTAAATTTGTTTAAACAGTGTTAGATTAGCTTAAATTAGTTACCTACATTGAGCTTAGGGCACTTGCATATCATCTTTAAAATAAAATACATAAACAGTGGATCGGGCCGCAACCAGTGTAAATAACAAGAATATTTAAATCTCACGGTAGCCGGAACCGTTAATCGGACGGATTCCCCACACCAAATGGTGAGCGATCTAATTGGGCTTGCTTACCGGGGAGAATCCCTTGCTGATTGATGCTACGATATCCAAGGCATCAACACAGTCATAACATGTAAAGCATCCATTGTATATAAGAAAGCACATAAAGAAGATCACATCATTCATCCATTTAAAACACATAATGTATAAAACTGCTAGAAATGTCTGTATATATATATATATATAAATCATAAAAAGTAGTGCAGGTACAAAATATGAAGCACGACGACTTTCAGTGAGTCTCTACAAAATTTGAAGCCTCATAGCTTTCGATTAGTACAAAATATAAGGCTTCTAAGCTCTCAGTACATACATAGTAACAACATTAGGCCTGACGCCTGGCCCGTGCACCCCTAGATGTAGTAGCTCTCTCCTGTTGAACTTGGAAGTAGTCCACTACCCTCGCCACCCTGCGGAGCAACGCGTTGAAGTGCACGGACGCCCCAACCGCATACCTCTGCATGGGCCATGCTAAATCATCCACTGCCGGCTCAGGAAAAGATAAAGTCAACCTGCTCAAGTTCTCATAAACATCCTCCATCTCCATGATGGAAATATGAGCAAATAGGGTCAAGACTGCTCCCTCTCCTCTCCCCGCAAGAAGAGAAACTCCTACCGGTCGCATGGGGCCAACATATGCACACACATGTTGTTAACTTGTCAGCACTATAATAAAAAATCATAAACGCACAAGACTAAAAAATACAAGGGTTATTGTTCTTACCTATATCTCCCCATGCTGCTCCCTCGGGCAGTGCTAAGTCTGGGTCATCTCTGTAATCCGTACCGTTGTACGGGTAATCCTCTACCATGAGAAACTATCCCTCTAGCTAGGTGAAGAACTCAGGACCATATCTGATGATGGGCCCCCCACCATGGCGGGCCATCACCTCTGTCCATCTATCCATGTGAGGATCCTTAGGATCCCTGTCATCCAACGACACCTGCGAGCGTAAGAGGGGAACCCTCTCCAATAGAAACGAGATCACTATCGACCCGTGTCCGAACTGCTTGAGCTCTCCACGCCAACACTTGGTCAGCTGAGCTCGGATGTTAGCGAGGAGTCCCTCCCACTAGTTGAAGATCTTCGAAGACATACAGTCCTCCACATATAGCATCTGAGACCTAGTGTCTAGGTGAGCCGCTTGGCTCCCTGCTATCCTCACGATGGTAAAAAGAATGGCACGCAGTGGATGATCTCGTACCTCTTTAATGGGAATCTTCCCACTAGAAGCACGGGTATGAGGAGTACAATGGTGTAATATCATGTCATCCACGGTCCGATCACTTCCCCGTGATCTAGTAAGAGTCACATTGTCCCCCCTCTAGGACAATCCAGTCAAAAAGTATATGTCCTTGACATCTATGGTAAGTTCGTTCTCACCGATCATAAAATACTGCTGAGCCGCATCCCAACATATAAGAATATGTGTCAGCAGGGGGATTTGGGCCCTCATGCCCTGAATATGGAAGAAATTTAGAAGACCACAGCGCCTCAGTGCCATCACACATTGTGGATCATTTGCAGCTTGTATGTCATCTACCTGATGTTCTCGTTCCTGCCACTCTAAGACCATTTTGGCTGCTACTAACCTACCAAGAGGGGCATTTAAACATTATTAGGACTTACTTCAACCACTGAAAGTTCATCCTTTGGGATAGGTTTGTGTTTTGGGTCGGACGTTTCCACCGTCGCACCCCGTCATTTATGACAGCGCGACGTCGTCGCAGTCCAACTTTACGGGATTTGCAATGACTTGGTCTCGTCGTAGTTCCCGAAAGGGTAGACTGCGACGACTCGAGGACGCAATGGCCCTTCACAAACCAAGCTAAAAACCCAAAAAATGAACTAAAATAAAAAATGTATACCACTGGAAATGTGCTGGATGAAGTTTAGAGTTATTTGCTCCGAACGGCTGGTGAAATGGTTGTTCGTAGCTCTCGGAATTGACAAGTGAACTTTTGGCTCCAATTGACACTTCTTCTCCCCAATTTGGCAAATGAATAATGGTGACTATATTTGATCAATTGTTTCTATTTATAAACAAAAAGGAATATTCTTTTTCAAATATTTGATGCTTTTTAGGTCATTTGCTATAGTTTGGATCATTTTTATCGCATTTGAACAGCCGATTGACTATTTGACCTAGTTTTCAAGTGTGCAAGAGTTGTTGAGTGTTCTTTTTACGCCATTCTCGCATTGGAACGATCATCTCAGGTATGAACACCCCCTTGTGTATTTTTGTCGTTACTTTTTATCTGTTATTTAATGATGATGAGCTCACTCTTTTTTCTTTCTCGTGCTCTTAAAACCATGAGAATAAGTTACCAAGTTACGATTTATCACTTTTATGGGCTCGTTAAAATCCTACAGAAAAGGACCCCCCTAAAGTCTATCTTTAAGCTTTTTTCAGGTTCTCGAAATACAAAAATATTGCCAAGCGAACTTGTCGGATTCACGCTTGATAAAGTATTTGAATGGTCATCTTCCTGGTGATAGTTTACCCCTTTTTTGGACCAGGGGGGCACTACTTACGAAAAATGTATACTCTAGCCAATCATGATTGGAAGAGTCCTCTCCCGCGTCGTTTTACCCTTTTTTGGGCGATGAGGCTAACTTTACGAAAAAGGATTGTTGGATTCTTTTTTAGTTCTTTTCAGACTCTCTAAACATGAAATGACGACCGAGTTTTACCTTCTATGGACTCGTTAAAGTTTCACATTCAAGGGCCCGTCATGGGACGAACCCCTCCTATCCTAGGTTCGGAAAATATTTGGGATTGGAATCATCTATTGTCACGTCCCCATCTAGACCCTATCACTTTAACATTTTAAATGATGTAATATTGTTATGAAATCGTGGTGAGGAGCCCAAGGCCAAGGCCCCGCCATAGATTTATTGATGCATATGGTTTGCGTGCTAGCCAGGCACATTGGAACTTCAACATCATGTAATATGCATTTTAATAAAAATACCCACAACTAGCTATGCAATGCAACAAAGAGATGGGGGCATGATTTCACAAGGAATTGGGAGGGAAAACATTCAAACCCTTGAGCCACTCAAGTCAAGCCAAGTGTCAATGAGAGAACCCATCAAACCCTCAACTACTCATGTTGACTTTTGTACCCAATCATTGATTTCTCCCAAGAGTTGGTTGAGGTAGTTAATGCCTTGGGGAATGGGAGGTATGGCTGTCCAAATTTGGGTATGGGAAAACCACCCTACATGGGAATTCACGTTTTGCTTCTTGGGCAAGAAAAGAGCCATGAATTTCTCCCCCAAGCCATTATCCATGATCATTCCTTCTCCCTCACGAGTTTAGAGCTACCTAGGCGTTTTCCAGGCATGTTTGTTGTGTTTTTCCTTCATTCTCCCAGTAGAGAAGGGCGTTTTTGTGTTGTATACCAGTGGGGGAAGAAGGGGAATGGAACGGGGGTTCCATAGAGACTGTTTTTGTTGTTAGATGCTGAGAGAGTTGGGGAGAAAACGTTTTTCCTCGCTGTGGATTCATTTTCCTTCCCACAGCTTGTTTTGGGTGAGCCACGATTTGGGGAAAATCTATGGCCATCTTGTTTGTGAATTCCATTGCTGGAAATGTGTATCTATGCCCAATGTTTGTGCTTGCTGTGTGAGAAATGAATATGTTGGGGTATGGGTATGGGTATTCACTGCTTTGGCTTGAGCTTGAGAATAATCATCCATGGCTCAATTGTAGCCTGATAAACCCAGCTATGGATTGGCTTGGCTCAGATGGAATGATAAATTGGTTGTGAGAGAGTGAGTGTCCCCTTTCCTTGTGAGAATCATTCCCAGCTTGGGGGTGGCCTTCGGACGGACTCGGTATAAGCTGTCGAAGAGCCTACGGCTGGGTGGAACGTTGCAGCGACATAGCTAGTTGCTTGGGACAATTGCACAATGAATATAAGTGTTTTCTTTATATGTATTTACTTCTGCAATGCATCAATTTGATGACTGTTTTGATATGCTGGATGGGCATGAATTGTGTGTGTGGATTAGTTTTAAATCCCGCTGTGCATATTGCCTAATTTGTATCTGCACACCAATGTTTAAATTCTTATGATTCTAATTAGTGGGATGAGTTTTATGAAATGCCCAGATTTTAGTGCCATGTTCCCTTCCTTGCATTGGGTCAGCAGGTGGGTACATTACATTTGGTATCAGAGCTACTGGTTGCAGCATTGGGCCTATATGGGCTACCTGTCATAGTTGCAGAGGTAAGTATGCTTCCTGCTCAGCACTGATAGCTAAGAAAAATTTCAAAATTTTTCTAAGTGTCTATGAATCTCTTCCGAAATTGCGGAAGGAATTTCCGAATCTCTTCCGAAATTGCGGAAGGAATTTCCGAATCTCTTCCGAAATTGCGGAAGGAATTTCCGAATTTGCAGAAGGAATTTCCGAATCTCTTCCGAAATTGCGGAAGGAATTTCCGAATCTCTTCCGAAATTGCGGAAGGAATTTCCGAATCTCTTCCGAAATTGCGGAAGGAATTTCTGAATTTGCTGAAGGAATTTCCGAATCTTTTCCGAAATTGCGGAAGGAATTTCTGAATTTGTGGAAGGAATTTCCGAATCTCTTCCGAAATTGCGGAAGGAATTTCCGAATCTCTTCTGAAATTGCGGAAGAACTCCACAAGTTGCTCCGAAACAAGGAATTTCAGCCATTTTCAGGGAGATTTTCAGGTGCCGAAAATGGAAAAATTGCCTTGGAACTTATGCGCCAGATTGCGCGAAATGGAAAGATTAAAAAATAAATAAAAAAATGAGGGCGCTGCCCTCGACCCACCCTGCAGTGGCGAGCCACAAGTGGGAAAGCCCCCTTGACCCCCGTCGTCCCCCAGAGATAGTCGTTGAAAGTGTGAAATGCATTCTCTATGCTTGGGAATGAGAAGCAGGAATTGCATTAAGAGTAGTTGGCTGTAATATGCCTTGCAGAAGAGCAATGGGAGCAGCAAGGCAGTGTTGAGAAAGGGAGATTTCCTTAACTCCTCCATTGCTATTATATTTATATTTCCTGAGTTGTCTATACTGAAAATTATGGCATAGGGATGCTGGAAATGCAAAAGGATAGATAGATGAAGGGAGTATGTACTAGATGGCATATTGCACAGTGCATGTGAAAATGTTTTTTTGCGTGTATATGATATTGCATATTAGTAAAATAGTGAGGTTTTACATATGCAATGAGCCACTTAAGATAATTATTGTGGTTGCTAATAATTAGTCATGTTCAGATTGGTTGTAGGACCAAAGACAACTGAAGCATGGCCAAGGATGTGGATGATGATTGTTGCATACAACCTTATGAAGAGAGGATGGTGCAACAAATCTGTGATCATGATGTTGGAAAAAGGACGGAGTAGCCTTGGTAAGAGGCCAATTGATCAGGTAACATCAAGCGATGTTAATGACAACCATGTAGGTAATGGTTATTTATGCTTAGTTGCATGAATGTTGAAGGAGGATTTGGTAAGATCCCTTCAACTACAGTTAAACTATGATGATTTGGTTTGCATGTGGTATTGAGTGCCTAAATGTGAATGTTAACCTACCAAGTATGGTCAGGTGTGGGTAAATGAAGGCAAGGAGCCTTACACCCTATAGTTTCTAGAAACCTCAATGCATTCATACGAATTCATATCATGCCATTTGTGAATATTGGTTGTGAGTTTAACAACCAAAGCAACTGAGGACTTATGGACCTGTCATGGTAGTGCATGCTGTACGTAGTAATCATGGTTAGGCCATAGTATGTTTGAATGCATAGTATTCATGAAATCATGCAAGATGGCATTGAAGACATGTGCATTGAAATATTCGGTAAATGTTGTAAATATGCATGCATGTGTAGGTACACATGTTGAAAAGCATTGTGTGAATGCATGGGTGTAACATATATATGTTTCAATACAGTTAGATAATAGACGAAATGGTGGACTATTGCTAATCCTGAGACCATTCCATAAGCTGCTATGAATGCAGGAGAATGACTGCATGAAGAAGGTAGACATGTGATGGGCTACCAGAGCACTCTGTTGGAAGGATAGAGATGCATGGAATATGAAGTAATGAGTATTTATAGTTATTTAAATTGCATGGATAGTGTGACTATGTCATGCAAGTTTTATTGTGATAATGATGCATATATAGAAATGTATATATTTCATTGCATTTCAACTGAAGGTGTTTGAATTATTGAGTATTATAATTCTGAGATCACTTCAGTGACTGTTATGGCAATGAATGATTATGTGCATAGATACTCACAACGTGTTTGGCTGATTGAAGTTTCAGTTTTCAGGTAGAAAGGTCTTACGTATGGCAATGAGGATAAGTCCATAGTAAAGACCGAGATCTACCATGTGCAGAAGCCAAAGGTTGTGAGAAAGTTCTCATGGTTGTAAATTTATGCATGAAACAAATCTGAAAATTGTCTGGTTTAAGTTTATGAGAATAGTCTCATAGTTGCAAATCTAATTTCTGTAGGAAAACAGATTTACAAATTTCAGATTTGAGAATTTGCTTATAATTGCTAATGACTGTTTGGCTTATATAGAATTGTGTCAGGAAGACATGTTATAGGTGGATGTTCATGTATGGTAGAAAGGGTGAAACCATAATGGGCAGAGTGATACCACTTACAAGAGCCAAACAATATGAGGAGAGCCTCATTGTTAAGCAAATCAATTTCTGTAGGAGACAGAATTGTAAATTCATATTGAATTTAATTATTAATGCTATTGATTGGTTATGGAACAATTATATTTGAAGCTTATTGCTAAATGTTGCTGACTGCTTGGCTATTTGATAAAGTGTGCCAGGATGACACATTGCAGGAAGACCATGTGTGATGGCCTGCAGAAGCCAAACTAGATGGGAAGGATCCCATGCTTTGGAAATGGGTTTCGGGTGAAACACCATTGTAAATGTTGATAATATCTCAGCCGAACTGCATGTTGGTAAAGTATGTGAGTGAGACAGTAAATTATTCCAAGAAGGCATGTGTGGGTTATGGCATGTGAAAAGATTGGGGTGGCAAACCGAAGGACTGTTAACTTAGAGAAGGGAGCCCCCATTCTTCACAAATGAAGAAAATATACATCTGTGAAACGAATGAGTATTCGGTAACCCTAACTAAGGATATACATGTCTGGTTATTAGATTTAATATGCAGAGCATGTTTTATTATTTCATTATTCTTTCAGAGTGCTTGAGTATGACTAAGGCCTACATGGCTCACATCGGAAAGGGATGCATACCTTTCGGGTGATGGGTTATGTTAGGGTTTTCAATATTGACTACACCCTAAGGGAATGGACGCATTCTTGGTGTTTCAATACTTGATAGTGAATGATATGAAATATGATTACGATTTTTGAGCAGCAATACTGATGAGCCTGCTTATCCTTCTTGTGCTAACAACTTACACAAATGCAACTTGGTGTTGCATGATTAAGAGGAAAAGTGAAGAAAAGGTGCTCAAGAGGACTGTATGGGCAGTGGTAACCTTTCTACGCTCACACTAAAGGATGCTAGAAGAGATGGATAGGCCCAAGGAGCTGTGTTGCAGAAAAGGGGTATCATCCTTGTGTAGTGTGAGTGGGTATTGTGGGGCCATGCTAGCCTGCAGTCAAGTGAGTCACCTATGGAGTTCCCGGAGGGAACCACTGGTTTGCATAAGAGAAGGAGCCACGTAATCATATTATGTTGTTCATATTGCCTGATAAACCCAGTCGATGTACTGGCTTGGAAATGGTTGTTGTATGCCTGATAAACCCAGTCGGTGTACTAGCTTGGCATTGGTTATTTGGGTGTTGTGGCAAAAGGTTGTTGGATGCCTGATAAACCCAGTCAGTGTACTGGCTTGGCATGTTGTTAAATCAATGCCTGACAAACCCAGTTGGTGTACTGGCTTGGCAATGGTTATTTGCATGTTGTGGAGGTATTGGTGAAGGGTGTTATTTCTTGACAAACCCAGTCGGAGCACTAGCTTGGAAATGGTTATTGTATGCTTGATAAACCCAGTCGGCGTACTGGCTTAGCATACTGTTTTTTTTTTTTTTGGGATGCCTGATAAACCCAGTCGACGCACTGGCTTGGCATTACCTATTCGGATGATGTTGTGGAGCAGCATGTGTGCTGGCCAAGCATCCACCCCATAGGTGATCCAAGGCTTGTAAAGAAGAGAAGGAAACCTATGGAGTAGCGAGGAAAATGCACGATACAGATAAGTATTCATTTTCATTTATTTCTTGTTTGGAATAATGAAGACTTCAGGTATAAGTCTTATAACAACCAAGCTAATACACTGTTGTTTCTTTGTTGGAAACCTTGGCCATTACAGGAAGCAAGGACCTTGAAAGAACTATAAATTCTTGGTAAACCCAGAGAGTAACTGGTTGGAGCTATAAATGCTTGGTAAAGCCAGAGAGTAATTGGTTGGGAGCTATAAAATTCTTGGTAAAGCCAGAGAGTAACTGGTTGGGCGCTATAAAATTCTTGGTAAATTCAGAGAATAGTTGGTGGGAACATTAACCACTTGATGTTGTGGAGCAGCCGGTGTGCTGGCCAAACATTCCCTTAAACAATTGATAAAACCAGTCAGCGTACTGGCCTGGAATTGCCTATTCGAATGGTTGTGGAGTAGCCTGCGTGCTGGCCCAACATTCATTGTTGTATCCACGGGAAATCCAATGCTTGGAAAGCGAAGAAGGATCCTGTGGAGTAAAGTGAAGACATCCGATACAGATAAGTATTTGGTTATCTTGCAACTTTTTGCTTATGAATATACGTGTGTATATGATTTGATCATGATTTTCTCGAACTCTTGTCTAGAGATAAACCCTATGAAAATACACTAAACATGTGAATGAATTCAATGTTTGAATGTAGGTATTGCTAGAAGCAAGGACTATGAAAGCATCTGGAGGATGCATGTGGACATGTGACCATCCTAAAGAGAGCTCAGTATGAGCGGTAATGAAAGATGGTGCTAGTGGAACTGTGTGGGTCCTAGCAGCCAAAGGTTATGTAAGAAACAACAGGGAAGGGTTCCCTAGTTGAAAGGTATTAGACAGACCTTAGACACTAAAATGTCATAGCCAAGAAATGGCATGCCAAGCATTCACATTGAAGTGAAAGAGGCTAAGGAGCATAGAACCATAAGTGATGGTGTGGCTCCGAATTGGAACAAGACTAAGAGGGGGAAACTCTTACTCTTCTCTTTCCTTTTGACTGATGCATCTCAGAAACAAAAGACTGTTGAGTGCATGTCATAAATGGAAAACCAATTGTGTTTAATTGCTTGAAATGAATTGTGAATGCTGAAATAGTTATTTTCTTGTGAAAGGATGAACATGAATGAGTTCATGTGTATGTGGGAAAGCATGAAATGTGTGGAAGTCTCATGAGTAAAGCATGGATGTTCCAAGTCAATTAGGAAAATAATTGACTAATTTTATTATTGTGTTATGCTTGTCCTAATAGGAATTTCCATGAGGAGTCTCGCAGGAGAGACAGTGAAAGCCATTGTTGCAGCTGTTACTAGCCAAGTGATTTCTAGTGAGAAAAGTGAGAGCTAGTTGTACACTTTGATCATGGAAGCATACCAAAAGCTATTTGTTCTGGATGGAAATATTCCTCAAATAGTTGCCAGGACAACAAGAAAGATGGCATTCACGAAATTCTAGACTTGTGGATCAGCTAGAAGGTGAATAAAGGAAAGGGATTGCTCTGGAGAAATGCCCACCTGTAGAGCTGGAAGACCAAAGCTAGCAGGAGAAGCTTGTGGAAGCTAGAGGACTTGATCCTGAAAGTTCAAAGTAAAGAGATGAAACGCAGGACAGACCTGCCCCCAGTTGTGAATTTTGAGGCATATGTAAAGTGGGTATTTATTCCTAAGTGTTGGAACACCGAGGACGGTGTTATTCCAAGGGGAGGGGAATGTCACTTCCCCATCTAGACCCTATCACTTTAACATTTTAAATGATGTAATATTGTTATGAAATCGTGGTGAGGATCCCAAGGCCAAGGCCCCGCCATCGATTTATTGATGCATATGGTTTGCGTGCTAGCCAGGCACATTGAAACTTCAACATCATGTAATATGCATTTTAATAAAAATACCCACAACTAGCTATGCAATGCAACAAATAGATGGGGGCATGATTTCACAAGGAATTGGGAGGGAAAACATTCAAACCCTTGAGCCACTCAAGTCAAGCCAAGTATCAATGAGAGAACCCATCAAACCCTCAACTACCCATGTTGACTTTTGTACTCAATCATTGATTTCTCCCAAGAGTTGGTTGAGGTAGTTAATGCCTTGGGGAATGGGAGGTATGGCTGTCCAAATTCGGGTATGGGAAAACCACCCTGCATGGGAATTCGTGTTTTTCTTCTTGGGAAAGAAAAGAGCCATGAATTTCTCCCCCAAGCCATTATCCATGATCATTCCTTCTCCCTCACGAGTTTAGAGCTACCTGGGCATTTTCCAGGCATGTTTGCTGTGTTTTTCCTTCATTCTCCCAGTAGAGAAGGGCATTTTTGTGTTGTATACCAGTGGGGGAATAAGGGGAATGGAACGGGGGTTCCATAGAGACCGTTTTTGTTGTTAGATGCTGAGAGAGTTGGGGAGAAAACATTTTTCCTCCCCGTGGATGCATTTTCCTTCCCACAGCTCGTTTTGGGTGAGCCACGATTTGGGGAAAATCTATGGCCATCTTGTTTGTGAATTCCATTGTTGGAAATGTGTATCTATGCCCAATGTTTGTGCTTGATGTGTGAGAAATGAATATGTTGGGGTATGGGTATGGGTATTCATTGCTTTGGCTTGAGCTTGAGAATAAGCATCCATGGCTCAATTGTAGCCTGATAAACCCAGCTATGGACTGGCTTGGCTCAGATGGAATGATAAATTGGTTGTGAGAGAGTGAGTGTCCCCTTTCATTATGAGAATCATGCCCAGTTCGGGGGTGGCCTTCGGACGGACTCGGTATAAGCTGTCGAAGAGCCTATGGCTGGGTGGAACGTTGCAACGACATAGCTAGTTGCTTGGGACAATTGCACAATGAAGATAAGTGTTTTCTGTCTATGTATTTACTTCTACAATGCATCAATTTGATGACTTTTTTGATATGCTGGATGGGCATGAATTGTGTGTGTGGATTAGTTTTAAATTTCGCTGTGCATATTGCCTAATTTGTATATGCACACCAATGTTTAAATTCTTATGATTCTAATTAGTGGGCTGAGTTTTATGAAATGCCCAGATTTTAGTGCCATGTTCCCTTCCTTGCATTGGGTCAGTAGGTGGGTACATTACATCTATGAGATGAGCTATACCGAGCATCTGGTTACCCTCATCAAGCTCGTGAAAAACACATGAGGCACTCATCATTCATGATGGGGAAAAAGGAAAGCTTTTATGTTACACCCTTTATCAGTGGAAGTACCTAGCCGTTCTTGAACATGGCACTCATTTGCATTAGCATATTACACTTGGATCATCCGTTTGTCCTCGAGTTTTACCTACTTCTTGAGTCTTGTTACTCCTTTGATTCATTCAAAGAAAGCTTCCATCCTCAGTTGCATTAGGAGTTGGTATCGTACTCGTCATGTCAAAACTGCCAAGTCATGCCATGCCCATGTTCAAGAATACTCTCACCATCCATTATCTGTAGTTAGTACACCTTCCATCATGTTGGTCTACGCTGAGTCAGTCTTGCATGTTACTGTACCATTCGATCTGCTCTGCACATCTTTTGTCATGTTTCGTGTCGATGATGGGGGATTCATCATGGCCGTCCTTTGATGGATTCATCCTTGTCGACTTCAACACATCATCCAAGGATTGAATCTAGAAACCAACCAAGTTCCTTGGGCCTGCATGCCTCAATGGCAGGTTACCTCGCTTTCAACATGAGTTCACATTATTGACTCTTGATTGAAAAATTTCATCTTGCATTCGACTTCAACTCATTTATTCACGCTTGATGATATGTACTATGATACCTTGGGGATCATTGACATTAATGTTGATTTACCTCGCGCTTGTTAACGGTATACATCAATGACGGGTAATCAAGTGGTTTCTACCATGTTCGACGCTAAGACATTTGTAATCACATGGATAGATTCGTATCATTGTGGGTTCAACATGAAGACCTTGGGGAGTCATATTTTACCCAGGTTGCGATGGAGACTATATTGAGTCACATT
This sequence comes from Larix kaempferi, assembly GCA_027924585.1. Taxonomy (NCBI): domain Eukaryota; kingdom Viridiplantae; phylum Streptophyta; class Pinopsida; order Pinales; family Pinaceae; genus Larix; species Larix kaempferi. The sequence goes on from BSBM01000504.1 coordinate 5,499,359, forward strand.
ACACAGATCCACTTTTGTATTGGTCGTGGCTGTGTTATCATCTCATCATGGATCTATGCTTGTGTCTAGTAGCCATGATTGTGTTCAGTCGGTCATTACTACCATGGATCTGCATTGTATTGGTCGGAAGCCATGTTGTACGTCATATGAGACTGTGTGCTCAGAGTCAGTTGTACTGTAGCAGTTTCCTTCGTCCGACAAGCCATTGCCATTCTTTCTGTCAAAGCATTTCACCTATCCAAATTTCAATAGCTTCATGCTTTGGGGGGAATTTTGTTACACTTAAATCTTGCTACCCTAAGACTCAGTGTATACATCCTTAAATTTTCCTTCCTAAGTTATTAACTTGGAAGAGATATAATTAACTCATTCACACTACGTTTTGAGAGGTTGTCGCAGGCTGCCTTAATGTAGCATGCGACGTCGCAGGTTGTCCTCTTGCAGCCTGCGATGATTTCAGTTAATGGAAAAAAATAGCTCCTTCGAGCCCATTCTCTAAGCTAGCTGACATGGATCCCTATTCCTGACCTTTTGGGAGAGTTGGCATTCGGTTCCTAACCTATTGGAAGGATCCCCTATCTCTCTCCTACCATATCTCAACCTACCCTATCCATACCCTGTCCACTTAGTCCTATATAAATGAAGCTCTATCCCATTCCAAGTGGAGGAAGTCTATAGTGTCTACATGTTGGTGAAATCACTTTAGAGAGATGTCTACTCATCCATTGAGAGACTCACACTTCCTTGGAGGTTATGGCATTGGCTTGGATGGAGAAGGATTTCTTCATTAAGCTTTGGTTGTAATCGTTCTCTTCTATGTACTTTCCCTATTTTTACAGTAATATAAACGCTTTCCACCAATATTGTTGTGTTGATGATATTGTGTAGTTTACCTGCTTAACTGTTTACTTAGATATGTTACTGTTTAGATGCTTTTTACTCGTTTGTCTTGTTCTGTGTGTCTTGGCAGGTCTTGCAGCAGAGATTTGATGACCGCGAGGCGTGGAACAACATCCAGGAGAAAGGGTTACAAACTTAAGGCAAGACATCTAATAACTTGATCCTTAACTAGATATAGGAAAGTGGTTTATAGTCTGTTCTATTTGTTCTAGTATCACATTGAGCTAGGGAGATCCGGCTCGCGTCCGCTCAAGTGGATTGTCCGTCAAACACTTATATGATGCATGGAGAAATATTTAATTAAGTTCATCAAAATCTAACTATTTACACCAAGTCTGCGTTTCTATACGAAATGCATCCTAAGGTCGTGAAGACCATCCATGCATAGCAAGCGTGATGCTTCTGAGAACTAGGCTGGCAACCATGTTCTTTTCAAACAACGAAATGCAAAAACCCTAGCTAACAAGTCCACCAATGTTTTAAGTAACTCATCCCCCACAATGGGATAAACCCCACCCGATTCATGCAGGATTTGGGTGAGTTACCTGGACAGCTAGATCACCTTTGAAATCCTTGTTGTCGTTGACCGTGGTTGTGGGAGTCACCACGAGTGCTCCCAACGTCCACCTTCTCCTGTTTACCTGCATAGTAAAGTGAAACGAAGTTAAACCCAGTAATAAAACTTGCAAACGGAATATTTACTACAATGAATATTATTGGAGTTGGACACGTTACCTGTGGTAGGGTGAAGTCATAGTGACGCTGCCCTGAACAAAGAGAAACCGCGATGAAGGTTAAACATTTTCAAATAGAGGCTGCATAAGAATCATTTCACTGGTTAATGAATTGAAGTTTGAAAACATAGAAGTTGATAAGTTGCTTACCTTCGAAGTGCATAAGCGAACGTCGAGCACCTTCTCCTTATTGTTCAATGGCTCACCATGGCATCGATCCATCCCACAGTTCTCATGGCATGAATCCATCTGCACAGAGCAGAAGCTCTCGGGAAGATCCCGTCGCAACAACAAAGGAAACCTTGAGATTACCTTAACCCATATCAAATGCTGTTTGCACCGGGAATGAGAGGTAATGGTCACCTCTGAAACCGGTGGTGTGCGTTTTTAATGCCAGTCCTGTGGAGTAATGGGCGCAAAAACTACAACTCTAGGATCGATGATAGAGATGTTTCACGAATTCCCATAACCCAATACAGGATGGAGATCAACGGTGGGCAGTAGCTAGCACATTAATGGATTCTGGAGTTAGTACGCAGTACATTGAGGAACGTGGCATCATGATATCAAGGTTCAGCTGTGAGTGGGAGCTGCATTAATGGAGTCCACCAACCACGAACCACGTCGACTTAATGTAGCAGTGTTGGACCCTTCCATGTTGTTGAGTGTTTTTGCATGGCTACCACAGGGGCAACCCAAGCCAGGGTTTAAAACGAATTTTTTGGAATGGTCAAGCTTGTGTGGCATAACCACACCACCTTTTCGATTACACATGTAATATTTGACCAACCATCGTGTTATTTGAACCATGCGAATTATTTCATTATGGTAGGTTGGTTTACGTAGCCCTTAATTCATTTTAATAGTGCATTAAACCCTTAGTCTATACTTTGGGAGAATCAAATTCTATGCAAAGTGTTATATCAACGTAGTGGTTGGTTTAAACCTTTATTTATGTTGGGTTGTCAACATTGTAGCGCCAAGTTGTAATATGTATATATTGCATATAGGTGCTAAGGTTCTTACCACTTGATTAACACACACACACACACACACACATATATATATAGCATATAACATTAAGACTTATTGCATGTTAAGTCAGAACTTCATTACTTGGTTGTAATATGTATATATTTATGATGCTGTTATACCTCAATATTACACATTACATATTAGTGTCGCATCCTTGCATTACCGACCTAAACGACAGTTTCCCTTAAAGATCATCTGAACATCCAGAGTGAAAACCATTGACTGAATACTGAAAGCAAAACCTTTTTTTACCATCTACCAGCCCAACTTAGCCCTGTTTGTGAACACTACCGCTTCCTGAACATCTACAGGGGCGCGGTAGTCACCACTACCGCGTTTTGCTCCTTCTCTGAGGCGCGGTACTACCGCGTTATGATCAGTTATAGGGGCGCGGTAGTCTGAAATTAGCCTTTTTGCCTTGGATTTTGGGATTTCGACCTTCGAGGATATTTTGTTGGGATTACCATCTTTGGTTCGATCCTAACTCCTTCTTTGTTTAGCTGGCCTGATCCACTAAACCCTCCATAGATCCACACTTCTCTCTTGTTAGTTAGCCTTCCCATGTGCTATAAGAGAGAAGCCTTCCATGAGCCAAAGGGGGGACTTTTGGGGCATCAAACCTATGATCTTCATACTTCTGCAGAGATAGCTAGAGGAAGCACTTGGAGCTGGAAGTTGGCTTGGACATCAAGCAACTATTGTACATGACTTCAAGTTGGTAATGGAATAACTTGTCTTTTTTTCCCAAATCATTTGTGTTAATTTTGTTTTAATGATATGATTTGTATCTTTCATAGATTTAGATTCCAACTCATGTTTCAAGTTGCTAGAGAATAGTGCATTCTTGTGTTTTGGTTCCATTTTGACAGGTTCATTCGTGAGGGCTTGGAGATTGGAGCAACTACAAAGACAAGCGTTTGGATAGAAGGTCAGTTAAACTTCTTCTACTCTTTCTAGCATTTTAATCTTGAGACGTTTGTTATATCTAGGGATTCAAGGTAGCATTTGTTTTGTTTTGTTCTTAGCCTAGAGTTAGTTAAAGTCTGCTTTAGCCTAAGGGAATTTTGACTTATCCGTAGGGCAGAATTCCACATAACAAGAATGGCGACTCCGCTGGGGAATTGAATCCATTTTATTTGCTTGTGAAGTTTTCTTTCAATTTCATTCATTGATTGTGAGAATTGGGTTCTTTCACCTTCATTCACCTCCCTGTTCTCTGCATTAGATTCCTGTTACAGATCAGTAAGTCCTCTGGGTTGGCGAACCCTTGAAAAGTCAAGATCTTTTCTCAAACTTCCGCCTCTTTCCCTGTTCACACAGTACCGCGCCCCCGTAACTGCCTACAGAGCGGTAGTACCGCGCCTTAACCACTGTCCAGAGAGCGGTAGTCTTGCAGTACCGCTTCCGAAGCGTTGTATACAGCGCGGTAGTCTTGCAGTACCGCCCCTTAAGCGTTGTCTACAGCGCGGTAGTCTGTCAGTACCGCTCCCAGGTGGCCTGCAGGCCCGCGGTAGTTCCTGGAAAGTGTGTTTATTTGGTTTGTTTGGTTATTTTTTGGGTCTTTTCGAGATTTGGATCCATGTTGGCCCTTTGAGTAAATACTAGTGTTTTGCTTGCATTTTTATGCGAAATGGGTTCTATTTTTGAAAAAAAAATTCCCCCTCATGGCCGGGGGGGCCATGAATCGTGCATCCTACAGTCGTTTTGACCCATATTAAAGTTTTGAGATCATTTTTTTGTTTGGTGTGTTTGGCATGTTTGGATTGCTTGGCATCTTATTTCCTTTGCATCCTATCTAATGATTGTTCGAAAAGATTGATTCCTTGCCTCCGCTTTAGTTCAAAGAGAAGCTTGATTTTGTTGTTCTTTTACCATATTCATGAAATTGAAACACATAGGTATTCTTCTTGCTTTAATTTAATCATTTGACATTCTTGGTATTACATTCATGAGAAGAAGAAATGCTTGTTTCATATTTATGTGCATTTGAGTTAGACGATATCATTAGGTTCTTCTCCTTGTCTTGCATTTGATTGGAAGCATTTGTAGAATCTTTCTTTCCGTAGCTTGGATGTGTCTTTTTCAAGTGTGAAAAGATAGGAAATGGATTAGAATCATTACGTTTGGTGTTCATATAAAGAACTTTTTTATTGCTTTGGGTTAGTTTTGGGTACATATTTTACTTCTTTCTATCATTTTGAAAAGAAATAAAATTGCATGTGCATTGGGTTGTGCATATTGGGAACAGAAAGAATTCTTCCTTACTTTAGCTAGTGTTCATCGAAGAGAAAGGTTCATTTCGATTCATCTTAATTTGCATGGTTTGATTCGTCACAACACCATCAAGTTGCACTTCCATAACCCGATTGAGTAAGACAGCAACTAAAATTAATCTCCCTAATCAAACCAACTTTAACCTCACTTGAGGAAATCAAAAGAATTTGGTAGTTAGGTAGGACACCGGGGATAGGCATCAAAATAATTCCCCCTTGTCATTTTCATTTGAGACATAGTCGTTGTCTTTAGGGAACTAAAACCCTCTAGTATTTATTGACACGGTCACAGCTAGTTTGTGGAGGGGCCTCCTGACTGTTTTTAACTTTCAGGGGTTAAACGGCCGCGAGATTGAGAACCGGACGGACTCTGTGGAATACCGCACTCCACTTAGCCCTAAGGCAACATCGATCGCTGTCTTCTTCGGAAGGCTGAAGTGCCCAAAACCTTTTCCGACGTGTCATGAACGAGGTAGATTAGTATCTATTCTACTAGGGATCTTTTACCCAGGATCCCTTTCGGTAGAGGGATATCCTTCTTATATTGGTCTCTCATTTTGTATTCTTCGAATTGGATTTCATCACCTTGCGAAGGATACAATTTGTTGAGGTCTCCAGCTCTTAGTTAGGAGGTTTTGCTTGCTATCTTGTAGAGGGTATTTTTCTTTGTAGGGCTGCTTGTTGGCATTCTGGCCGTTTTGTTGTACAGCTCACTTACTGTGGCAGCGGCCTCAGTATAGTTTTTTGAGCTTGCTCTTTTGGCCTGTGAGCCTTGTCTTTTCCTAGCTCCCCTTTCGCACGCTCGGTTGCCTGAGGGTTTTTGAGTTCTTTTTAACAAAACTTCGTCCACATCACTTAGTTTTGTTCCATGGAGAATCCACCTCCATGTGCCCATGCTCCTTCTGGGACTACCAATCCGGAGACCCCTTTTCAAGGGGTACCTTTTACTTTTCCTCCAGTTGGAGATATTGGTCCTCCCTTTATTGCCACGTTAAATCTTCCTGGATTAACCATAGGATTACCGGTATGGTTATTCAATCCGGTAATTCCAATTGCGCCCAATGTTTCGAATGTTAAATCTCCACCACGAGAGAGTCAATCCCAAACGAATCCTTCTCCTTCTTCATCGGATGAATCTTCTTCCGTTCCTTCTTCCTCGCCTGACCAAAGCAATAGTGTTAGTAATCAGGTGGATAAGAAGAAGAAGAAAAGGAAAGTTAAGAAGAAGAAGGATAAAAAAGAGACCAAGCGTAAACCAGTTACCTCTAATGGTACTCATTCTACGAAAACACCCCGTAAGCCCAAGTTCCCTTGCAAACTTTGTAAGGGTGATCACCTTCTCAAGGATTGTCCTGATCTTTCCCGTGTATCAGAAGTGTGGTCTAAAAACTCCAAACCAATTGTATCGTCGACCTCTGACCATCATGTCGATGACACTCCTTCGACTAGTAACCCCTTGGTGAAGGGTCGTAAGGGTAAAGTCCTATATCCATGTTTGCTATGAAAGGGTATGCACCGTACTTTCCTTTGTCCAAGCATGGATGAAGCTTCGCGGTGGTTGGAAGATATTACTAGTTCTCAACTGGTGCTTCCAACAAACGATAGTAAGTTGCCCCTCGACCCCCCGCTGTTTGACCAAGTGATCAATTCAGTTTCATCTGCAATTGATCCCACTCTCCCTCCCGAGAGTGAAGTGATCGAGTCGCTGTCATCCCCACTTGATCCCGCTCTTTCATCGGAGAAAGTCCAGACTGAAGCAGTCACCTTGACACAATCTTCGTCTCATTATTATCTTCCAAGCGAGAGTGAATTGGAAACCGCTGATGTTTTCCTTATCGGTTCATAATGTCCTCGGCAAGGGGAAACCCTGTCTCTTTCCGCGAGTCCCCCTCCAAGTACTGAGGTTATTTCCTTTGATTGGAATGGTCTAACAGAATCTCGTCTTCCTTCGAGCGTTCCTTTTCAAATATCTGTAGGAGTTTCTGATAAAGAAATTTTTCGTACGATAGTTGATGAAGGAGCTTATGTTAGTATCCTATCCTCAACTGCTTGGCAAGCCTTAGGTTCTCCTCGGCTTGTGCCCGTCACTCACCAGATACTGGCTTTCAATAGAAGGCCTACTGGACCTTTAGGGTCCCTTCCTCAGTTACCTATCACTTTGGGAGGGAAAACTGTCTGTATTGATGTCATAGTTTTCCAAGGTCCCTTAGATTTTAATCTACTCCTTGGACGTGATTACGTCTATGCAATGAAGGCTGTAGTGTCCTCACTCTTTCGAGTGATGTATTTTCCCCATCATGGGAATGTTGTGACCATCGATCAGCTTTCCTTTGTGATGCCCACTCATCGCATGACTCCTAGTCACCAGACTTCCCTAAATGTTCCACATGTTTTAGTGGTTTCTTCCCCCTAAGGGGGGACGATGGAGCAAAGTTCTATTCCGGTGTCAAGCTCGTTAAAAATGAAACCATCATTTCAAGCATAGTTTACTTTTGGTTTTAAGCTTGTGTAAAAATGAAACCAACCATCATTATGAGCATAGTTCCCTTTCTATGTCAAGCTCGTTAAAAAATGAAATAGGTTCCTACGAGCATATTTTATTCTCTGTTTCAAGCTCATTAAAAAAAAATGAAACCGACCCTCAAGCACAGTTTACTCTTGGTTTTAAGCTTGTGTAAAAATGAAACCAATCCCAAGCATAGTTTACGTTCGGTTTCAAGCTTGCGTAAAAATGAAACTACCTTCGAGCATAATTTCTGTCTGTTTTAAGCTCATTAAAAAATAAAAAGGACCCTTTCAAGCATTGTTATTATCTATTTCAAGCTTGTGTAAAAATGAAATAGATCTCCCTTCCATTTGTTCGAGTCTCTCGCTAGAGTTAGGATTTGAACCTTCATTTCATCTGCCTGGGTCACTTGATTCTGGTTCTCCCTACCCCCCCTGGTGAACACATTTGGATTAGTAGGCATGATTTTTGGGTAAGGAAGAAGAGTGGTCAGATGAAACGAAGCTTGGGGGGCATGTTTAGCCGTTAGCAATCATGCTGGGGGCATTTACCAACCTCTGGTCATCATGTTGGGAGGGAACCCATCAATGGGCCTTAATCGTGAGCAGAGTTTACCATTGGCTTCAAGCTCATTAAAAAATGAAACCAGTAGTCTGAGCAAAGTTCTACTCCTGTGTCAAGCTCGTTAAGAAATGAAACATATCTTTTCCCTTTGAGTCGAGTCTCCTCGTAGACTTAGTACCTGAACCTTCTTTTCACTCGCCTATACCTTAGGCGAATGAAATGAAGCTTGGGGGCATGTCTTCAACCTTTGGAAGTTACGTTGAAGTCAACTCGATCGCCTCTCCACACCACGTTGGAGCTAAGTCACTTACTTCTAGCAATCATGCTGGGGGGCATGCACCAACCTTTGGATTTCATGACGGGAAGAAGTTTACCATTGGGAACATTTTCGAGCATACTTTCCTTTTTAGGTTTCGAGCTCATTAAACCATGAAAATTATACTGATCATAGTTCATTTTCTGTTACAAGCTCGTTAAAAAATGAAGCAGACATCATGAGCATTCTTCCAACCTATCTTCGATCTCGTTAAAAACAGTAAGATGGTGTTTTGAGCTTACTTTTCACTTTTTCGTGCTCTGGTTAAAAACATGAAAAGTGGTTTGAGCTTACTTTTCACTTTTTCGTGCTCTGGTTAAAAACATGAAAAGTGGTTTGAGCTTACTTTTTCCTTTTTCGTGCTCTGGATCCAAACATGAAAAAGATTCCGAGTGCTTTTGATACCATTATCGTGCTCGTTAAACAATTGGAGTAAAAAGGTGTGTCTAACGAGTATAGGTTTATCACTTTATCCGGCCTCGCTAGACTATTTACGGAAAAGGAACTGTGCCGAGTTTACTTCCCCTTTGTCGTACTCGGTCATCAACCATGACAAAGTTATACATGGAGTCCATAGTTAAGCTCTTTTCAGACTCCCTAAAATTAAAAAGATTGCCAAGCGAAATTGATTCGTTCACGCTTGTAAAAGGATTTGAATGATTGTCTCCCTAGTGATAGTTTACCCCTTTTTCGGACTAGGGGGCACTACTTACGAAAAAGGAATACTCCAGCCAATCATGACTGGAAGAGTCCTCTCCCGCGTTGTTTTACCCTTTTTCGGGCGATGAGGCTAACTTTACGAAAAAGTACCGTTAGAGTCTTCTTTAGTTCTTTTCAGACTCTCTAAAACATGAAATGACAATCGAGTTTTCCTTCCTTGGACTCGTTAAAATTTGACATCGAAGGACCCACTTTGGGACGAACCCCTCCTTTCTCAGGTTCGAAAAACATGTGAGATTGGACTCATCTATGAGATGAGCTATATCGAGCATCTGTTATCCTCCTCAAGCTCGTTAAAAAACAAATAGGTACTCGTCCATCATGTCGGGGGAAAATGGGAAAATGAGTCAAGTTTACCTTGTTGGCAGCTTGTGAGTCGTCACCTTTGAACATGGCATGCATCCTCACCTTGTCTGTTTTGGGTAGTCAGTCTTGCTGATAGTGTCATCATTATAATCATGCGTCCTCATTATTGCTATGAGTTCACACATCCTGCGGTTCTGTCTGTTCAAGTAATCCCTGCTGCCAAGCTCTGTTTCATGTCGTTATATGTTCAAAGGGTTATTACCTTGAGTCCACCTCCACGTCAAACCTTCCCTTTGTGTCAGTACATATTCCATTGTTTCATCGGTCCATACTATCTCTCGTTCTGATTTCATGTCGATGATGTGGGAAACATCATGGCCCACCTTCTACGAGTCTATTCCTGTTGACACCAAATCACTATCCAGGAATTAGGCTTAGGAGTCAACCACTAGTACCTTGGTACCTGCATGCCTCAATGGCAGGTTTCCTCGTATTCAACAGTAGGTTTTCATCAATGACCTTTGATTGAATGATCTCTCGGATGCTCGACATCAACTCCTTTATTCGCATTTCGTTGAGATGTACTATAGATACCTTGGGGATCATCGTCATCATTGGTGATTTCCCTCGCATTTGTTAGCGGTTCACATCATTGACCAGTAATCAAATGGTTTCTACCATGTTCGACTTCAACACCTTGTAATCACATGGCTAGATTCGTATCGTTTGCGATCGGGTAGAAGACCCTGGACACCCTTTCGTATTTTGATTACGTCCAGGTTGCAATGGAGATTTCCTCTGTATTGTCACACAGATCCACTTTTGTATTGGTCGTGGCTGTGTCATTACTGTCTCATGGATCTACGCTTGTTCATAGTAGCCATGGTTTGTCTACAGTCTATATCATATCAGTACTCATGGATCTGCAATGTATTGGTCGGCAGCCATGCTTTGAGTCATTTGTTTCCGAGCATGCGAATGCCCGCCTCGGTGGTATGTTTGACATTTTGTTTCTATTTCAGCTCCTTGTTGCTCTCCTCGATGCTATCTCCGAACCATATTTATAAAGTCTTTTGGCCATCAGTCTCTTCTGACCTCACACTTTAGGGGGCATCTGTTATACCTCAATATTACACATTACATATTAGTGTCGCATCCTTGCATTACCGACCTAAACGACAGTTTCCCTTAAAGATCATCTGAACATCCAGAGTGAAAACCATTGACTGAATACTGAAAGCAAAACCTTTTTTTACCATCTACCAGCCCAACTTAGCCCTGTTTGTGAACACTACCGCTTCCTGAACATCTACAGGGGCGCGGTAGTCACCACTACCGCGTTTTGCTCCTTCTTTGAGGCGCGGTACTACCGCGTTATGATCAGTTATAGGGGTGCGGTAGTCTGAAATTAGCCTTTTTGCCTTGGATTTTGGGATTTCGACCTTCGAGGATATTTTGTTGGGATTACCATCTTTGGTTCGATCCTAACTCCTTCTTTGTTTAGCTGGCCTGATCCACTAAACCCTCCATAGATCCACACTTCTCTCTTGTTAGTTAGCCTTCCCATGTGCTATAAGAGAGAAGCCTTCCATGAGCCAAAGGGGGGACTTTTGGGGCATCAAACCTATGATCTTCATACTTCTGCAGAGATAGCTAGAGGAAGCACTTGGATCTGGAAGTTGGCTTGGACATCAAGCAACTATTGTACATGACTTCAAGTTGGTAATGGAATAACTTGTCTTGTTTTCCCAAATCATTTGTGTTAATTTTGTTTTAATGATATGATTTGTATCTTTCATAGATTTAGATTCCAACTCATGTTTCAAGTTGCTAGAGAATAGTGCATTCTTGTGTTTTGGTTCCATTTTGACAGGTTCATTCGTGAGGGCTTGGAGATTGGAGCAACTACAAAGACAAGCGTTTGGATAGAAGGTCAGTTAAACTTCTTCTACTCTTTCTAGCATTTTAATCTTGAGACGTTTGTTATATCTAGGGATTCCAGGTAGCATTTGTTTTGTTTTGTTCTTAGCCTAGAGTTAGTTAAAGTCTGCTTTAGCCTAAGGGAATTTTGACTTATCCGTAGGGCAGAATTCCACATAACAGATGCATATATGTGCTAAGGTTCTTACCACTTGGGTATATATATATATAACATATAGAATTAATCTTATTGTATGGTAAGTCAAGACCTTATTGAAAGTCATTACTTGGTTAATATATAAATAATTATATATATATATATATATATTGTATATAAAGTCAATGTCTTTAATACTTTGGTAATATGTAATGCATTCATATGTTTGGTCTATTCTAATGCATTTATGTATTGTTTAGTTGGACAACATTGGCTCACACAACATTTAAGTAGATTATGATATAATCTATATATTATTAAGATGTGAATATTGCTTGTACCTATAGTCCATAGGACTATAACACATTTTTAAATTAATGACGATTATAAAGGTGGGAGTATAATACGCTTTTCATGTCAGCAATAAAAATAATACATGAACATAGTGTAGATTGACCCTGTTTATAATATATGGACTGTAATGACTTTGGAATTATATTTATTAATGAATTTTTTAAACTGGAATATGTCACATTGTATGTCATTGCAGGTGGCAGACAAATTTATGCCTAACTTATACTGTGCATAATCACACCGGGTTAATCATAGGGCCTATTCTTAGTTGAGGTTCACATCAAATTGAAATAGTATTAAAGCTATGGTATTTTGTCGTTGGACCCTTACAAAAAAAAAATGGTGAAGAAGAGACATGACAAATTGGTATCATAGCTACAGTCACTACACTAGGACCTTTAGGCTCGCTGACGTATGTTGCTTTATATAGAAATAAATAAATAAAATTTTTGTAGCATACTATTTCTTAATTTCTATATAAATACATCGTTGTTTATGTCATCTAACAAACAACCGTTGGCCACACATTAGACAGAAGAGTGGCTGAAAATGGTAAGTAGCTGAAATGAATTCTGCGGAACAAGAAGGAAGGCTGGTGGTGGAAACATCTAGCCAACGAGGAGAAATGGCCAGTAGGAAGGAGAGGAATCCGAACTCTCCACAAGGAGACAACATCTAGCGAAATGTTGGAGACTGTCAAGAGCCTTAAAGCTGAGCTGCTAAGCATTAAGGAGGACAACATTAAAATTTTTGAAGAACAACGAGAAATAAATGCAATTCTGCTGCAAAAGATGACTGAAAAAGAAAACAGTCACATCCCAACACTAGAAGAACAACATGTAGAAAAGTCAGTGACGAAAAGAAATTCAAAGTTTAAGACTACACCACTAAGAAAATTTGTGAGCTATACTATGGATGTCAGCGACGAAGAGTCACGTGGAAAAGATTCTGAAGAGTATGTTCCTAAAAAGAAGAAGAAAACTGGAAAAGTAAATCAACAACACTCAGAATTGAGGAAGATTAAACCTCCTACTTTTAATGGAGAAATTAAAACCGGAGAAGAAGCTGAGCTGTGGCTTAGGGACACGGAAAAATATCTACGAATGTTTGACTATTCTAGTCTCATAAAGGCAAGGATTTCTATTTTCAATCTGCAAGGAAAATCTTTTGAATGGTGGGATGACCTTAAGCTAACAAAAGCTATCAACGAGAAAAAGGTGAAGTGGAAATCATTTGCGACATTCTTCAAACATAAATATCTGTCCGAAAGGTATTATGAAAGAAAAGTAAAATACTTTTATGACCTAAAGCTGTGACAACAAACCATGGGGGAATTAATCAACAAATTTATGGAATTACTCAAGTATGTTCCGTATATCCAAGATGCAAAAGTCAGAATTCGACGTTTCCTGAATTGTTTTCCATTTGGTTTCAAGGACCAAATAGAGTTTGATTATCCGAAGACATTGGAAGATGCTTTCAGAAAGGATAGATTGTGTTTTGAACAGAGTCGGAATAAGGGTGAAGTATATAAGAGGAGGAATGACAAGAAGAAAACAAAATATGGTAGTAGACATAAAGGTCACAAGCCCAATCATTTCAGAAACCAAGTTACGCTTGCACCTTTCAGCACCAAGTTTGATGGTAGCAAGTCACAGTCAAACTTTGTTCCACCACATAAGAAGATGAACACTAAAGGTACAAGAAAACCGGAAGACACACCGTCTAAACCACAACTCAAATGTTGGGGCTGTGGAGAAAATCATAGATGGTATGAATGTCCTCTTCGGAAGGATAAAAGAAAATCAGTGCATAATCTTCAAGAGGCTTCTATAGTTCAAGATATAAAAAGGATTCCAAAAATCTATGCTGCATTAAACAACCGTCAAGCAGAACATCAAGCCTCTATAATCGAGGTTGAAGGTATGATTTCCGGGACACCCATTTCTATCTTGATTGATTCTGGCGCATGTAAAAGTTATATAGACCCAAAACTTTGTGAGTCATGCAAACTAAGCAAAAACAAATACATGCAGCCTTGGCTGGTTTAAATGGCCACAGGAGCAAAAAGAAAATTTTCTGAAGTAGTAAATCAGTGCCCCTTAAAGTTAAAAGACTCTTACACTAGTACATATTTAAATGTTTTTCCATTGGTATCTTACGATTTACTTATTGGAATGGATTTGCTGGAAAAACATAGGGCTATCCTAGATTGCTATCGAAAATCTGTTACTTTTGTGAATGATGTTGGGCAAAGGGTGTAAAATTTATGTTGTTCACTTAGCAAAAAATCCAAAGAGTAAAATTTTAGAACTAACAAAACACCCTGTGTTGGCTGAATTTGAGGATGTGTTTCCTGAATAAAGTCATGAGTTACCACCTAAAAGAGAACTGGATTTTACAATAGACCTATCCCCGGGAACAATACCTAATTATAAGGTACCTTATCAGATGAGCACTCTTGAATTGATAGAGCTGAAAGCACAATTGCAGGAGCTGTTAGAAAAAGGTTATATCCGTCCAAGTGTGTCCTCGTGGGGAGCACCGATGATCTTTGTATGGAAGAAAGATGTCACACTCCACCTGTGTATAGATTATAGACAGCTGAATAAAGTAACTATAAAAAATTGGTATCCCTTGCCAAGGATTGATGACCTGTTCGATTAGGTTGGGGGTGCTACTGTCTTTTCAAAAATAGATTTAAGGTCAGGTTATCATCAAATCAGAATTAAATAAGAAGACGTGCATAAGACAACGTTCTGTACTCGTTATGGACATTATGAATTTGTGGTGATTCCATTCGATTTGACGAATGCACAAGGCACGTTAATGTGTGTTGGTCGCAACACTGATCTAGAGGTTTTCCAATGTAGACCCAGGTTCTTCGCGGTACAAGATACCAACAAAATCCCTATTCACCTGCCCTTTCGGAAATAGACTGCAAGCAGCCTGAGGTCTCACCCAAGGCGAAGTTGAGGGGTTGGTTGCAGAAGCAGGTTTCCACAACCTTGTGATGCAAGTGATTCACTGATTAATGCGCAGCGCAGTGACAGACTGCACAACTTTGTTTAGTGACTGTGCAAAGTCTTCTACTCCGCGTCGAGAATCTTCAGGAACAAAGATATTTGCACCCTCAGCGTGTCCATAGGCCGCACAGTAGGGGTTATGAGAACTAATCACTTCTACTTAATCTTATTCGATAATCCTTAATCATTCATCATTACTTGGATTAATAAACATCATAATTTATGCAAATGAGTGGCATGCGCAGTGCTGTGAGCTTTGATACCAAGATTCAACTTTAACCATTAACTGTGTGGTTTTCTCATTGATCCATTCATTCGAGGACTTATAGGAGATTGACTGCTAACATTCATCCAGACATGAACTATTAACATCTTATTCCATCCCTTCCACGGTGAATATAGATAAAAGTAAACACATATCAGATAACAGTAACTTTATGCATGCACTGTAAGTAAATTAAATCACAAAGTAATGACAATCATACACAACAATCACATAACACAAGGTTTTAATGTGGTTCACCCCCCCGGATGGAAGCTACATCCACAAGAACTGTTGTTTATTATTTAGGAAAGGGTACAACAGTTCTTTCGTCTGCACACTCAGCTGCAAACGCTCTTCTCTCTCTCTCAAACTTAGGTCTATGCACACTCAGCTGCAGAGCCTTTACAATGCTTCAATCTCACAGATCTAACAATATTCAATACTAATCAACAAAATGAAAAGTTAACCCTTTTCCTTTACAAAATTTCCTTATATATAGATCAAGACCCGTAGGTCATGTCTTTTACATCTTGAAGGCCGAATCCTTAGGTTTACAAAACTAGTGCGGTTTTCCCAAAACCGGACTACTGATATTTGGCAGCAGATCTTCTCTTATATGTGCGCCAACAGGTTGTTTCCACCGAGCTCTTCTTTCTCGTCCTTAGATGACTGGCTCCAGTAGTCGTAATATTTTGTTTGTTGTGATCAGTCACCTACCTTCGATCTACACCTACCCACTGCTTGGTAGTTATTGACGATCTTTGCCAAAAATAGGTCTTCTGTGACCTAACTTAAAATAACTGCCTTCATTCGTCCATGCTCTGCTTAGCTGGATCTCCATCGACGTGGCACATCGTGGTGCTGCATTCCTCGCAGCACCGATCTTGCAGCTCCTTCGACACTATGTTGCGTGCAACTTCGCAGCATACAAAAATTTATCCCAAAATTGTTTAAACTTAACTGCGCTTAGCTCCGTAGTTCTCAAAATTCTTCTTGTTAAAAAATGCCCCATCTGGGCCAGGCCCAACAGGCCCCTAACACTTACATGTGGCTCGCCCCCAAGCCACCTGCAACTCCTTGAAGGTGTTCCGTTGATTGTGGGATGATCTTCGCAGCGAACTCCTTGAATGTGTCAGTCAGCTTTTCTACCGTGGTCTTCGTATCTTGTTCAATTTTCACAACTATTTCTACCATCTCAAGTGTTATCTCATGGCCGATCTGGCCTTCCAAGTGCTCTTGATTCTGGTTCATCTCCTTTAACTTTTCTTCGATCTCTTGTGAGATCGTGTTGGCTTCCTCTAATAATGGCTGCGACTTATTGCCCATTTCTGTCTCCTCACGCAAAGCTTTAACTTCCTTCTTTAGGGTGTTGATTTCTATGTATTTTAGGAGTTTCTCCCTTGCTGGTAGTGCCTTAACCTCCTCACCCATCTTTTCTAGTGTTTCTTGTTTTTCTTTCACTTCCTTCTTTACTTCGAGTAATTGTTGGTCTTCTTCAAGGGCATTAAATGCCTTCAATGCTACTTCTAGTAGACTCTGGCACTTAGTCACTTCGGTAGCAATATTTTGTGCCACGGTCTTCACTAATCCCTATCTTAACCGCTGTTCATCTGGTGGATTCTGTGGATTGATCTGCGCTTTCAGGGCAGCAATTTTAGATTCATGGAGAATCTCCATGTCTTCCTTCTCAGTCTTAAGGCTATTGACCAAATCGCCAATCTTGACAATAGTATCTGCTGGTTCTATTTGTACTTCAAATTCATCTATATTATCTGCAACCGCAAGGATTGTGTTCTCCAATCTCAGTCGACAATCTCTTTCATCTTGTAATTGCATAGTACTCCGTAAGCTATCTTCCTTGAGTTGCCTATGAAACTCTGCCTGTCCTTTCAGCGCTTATATGGTTCTATCATGCATTTATTCATTGACTTGCGTCTATAAGTAATGTAGTCCTAGAAATGGTATACTTCCAAGGTCAAGTTCCACGCGCTCTACATTCTTCGTATCTAGCATTGCTTGATCTGGTAATGGAAACCTTATAGATAGTGGCTGCAAATGGACAATACAGGATCTCGCGGGAACCGTGATTTGCTGCTGCGAAGTCCCCGCGGACCCTTTTTCAGCTACTGACTCACGGTGCAAGGGTAATCTTCTGCTAACTTCATCAAATTTTTGGGATATCCCTTGCAGTGTAGTCAGGTTCTGGTCTAAGCTGTCTTGAATTGCCTTTTCCTTCTTCTCTTTGTTTGTCGAAAGTTCCTCCATTTGTTCAGTGACTTTTGCGGCAATAATTAAGTAATCATCTTTGCGAAGCACTGTGTCTAATTGGTCTTTATTTGATTTCTGCTTCTTCCTTTTCTCCTTGTGCCCCGAAGGACTTCCAACATCCTTCCTTTTTCCTGACTCTTTATCTTCTACTATGGTACACAAGATAGGGTTATCCTCGCAAGAATCACTTTGGATATCCACAACCTCAACTCAGAATTCAGCTGGCCATTCTTTCATGATATTCTCAATATCTTCCTCGTACATATGGTAATTTCCCGGGTACTAATCAACATTCTTCTTCTGCGCTTTGGCTGAAATGGAGATGCATTTCATCGTAGCATAAAAATTTATAATGAGGATATATTTGCTTGTTACTTGCTTTGGTATGCGAGGTGTAAGCATGATGGCCCCGCGCAGCTGGTCATAATATGTGTAAAAGACCAGCGCTGTCTCGTGCTGTCTTTCAGGATTCAAATTCGCCCATAGATTCTGAAATCGAGCACCTTTGCAGTCCGGACTGTTCGTGACCACTCCGACATAGTGCTTCGGTTCCCTCCACCCCAGGAAGCCGATCAATACGATGAGCCAGGTGAAGTGGAAGTTTCCACCATTGATTTCCGTATCATTGAGTTCTTCAAGGAACTTATTTAATAGATATTGGCACCAATTGAATTCTTGTCCTTCGGCAGCTGCAGCGCCAAGTAGTACTGCACCTACATTTACTTCTAACGGTCTGCACTTTCTTAATATTTTTCCTGCTAACAGCTGCGTGACAAACCTTATTGCTTCGTCCTTTATGTCATCCATCTGGAAGCCTCGCTTCCCTTTGATCACAGATTCTATTTGCTTCATCAATGCTACTACTTTTTTATCCTTTGTCTTTCCCTGGAAGAAATTCCTTGGGTCTTCTCCTGTTGTGGGGAAAATGCACCTATAGTTAAGGGGAGAAACTACCAACTTACGGTGATAAAGATAGACTTATAAGCATTCTGCAAGTACAACAAATAAGTGAAGAGATTAGGGTTTAGAGATGTAGGCACCTTATTCAGAAGGTTGATCCTAGCTTTGCCTCCCTCGCTCTTCAATGCTTATCCAATGTCGCAATGGCCAGACCTGCAAAGCAACTTGATACCCTTCTCAAACACATTTGACTACATATATAAGACTGATATCCATAATATAAAGAGACATCAAACTATAATCAAACAGTAATCAAATCTAAGACACATTAATAGGTCATATTTGGAAAGAGAAGAATGTCTGATCTTTATTAATGAATGAAAGCAAGTACATACAATTATACCTTCCTTCAAGCTTGGCACTTCACCTAGATTCAAGATCTCCTGCTTCCGTTCTCCAAGGATTCCAACCTCTAATCAACTGTGCTAGGGTTTACCAAAAATGAAGCACAAGAGAGGGGATAAAGGTCTCCATTCCTCCGGCATAACTTTGTAATTGGGCTTAGTCCTCTCACATGGCCCTTCTACCCTCCTTATATAGTCAGTGAGGAAGAGGAAAAGAAGTTATAACCGCTCAAGAGGTTTCCCAACCAACTTAACTTACTCGAATTTCGAGATTTTGACCAAAAGAGGGGTGTACGCTACTCTACAATAGACAAAGTCGTGTACACATGTAATTGAGCGCTACTTTAATGAAGCAAAGTCACGTACACACGCTGCTATTTCAGCAGTGGAGTCACGCTCAGTAGAGTATACATGCTACTATCATGCTTGTGTACCAGCGCTCATAAAATGGCCAAAACAGGATTTTCTGCTCATTTTCAGGAGATGGTTTGGTCTGGAAAAATGTTCCTAAGAGTCATATACATCAAATGGGTCAAGAATGAGGTAATTTCAACCATTTTTAGTGTCCCAAATGACTCCTCCATCCACAAATGTCCTGTTGTGTGACTGAACTTGTTCTCAAGAAGTGTCGTCATGTGACCAAGGGAAGCAAGTGTCATCACGGACGGAGAGGTGTCATTTCAAGCTATAACAGATGCCCCCTAATGTATGAGGTCAGAGGGAGTGCGAGAAACGATGGCTGAAATACATTATAAATAACAAAGAGTTGAATCATGGAGGAACGGAGAAACCAAGAATCATAGGCTCAAATGAAGTACCTGAAAGCAAAGGCAATGTCAGACAAACTCATCCTTGGGGTAACTGTCCATGTTCAAATGGTGGAACATGACCTCCAAGAGGATACAATAATGATCCAAATACTGATGCATATATCATGGCCACTAGAATACAAGCGTGGATCCATGAGGAACATAAGTGTAAACATAGCCACATAAATACAAGGTGGATCTATGCCAAAACTGGAGAACATAGCCATAGAGAACAAGCTGGATCTATGTCTCATCAAGAGCCCAAAAAGAGTGTGGCTCAGTCTTGTGCAACTTGGGCGATAACATAAATGAGGTGATGCTATCGAGGATCGCAAGGTCTTCATCCAAAAACAATCCAAGGTACAAACCTATCCATGCGAATAAATGAGTTGTTGTCGAACATGGGAGGTATTGTTTGATTACCGGTCATTGATGTTGTTGGTAGAATTTTTCCCTACGGATAAGTCAAAATTCTCTTAACTTAAAGCAGATTCTTAACTGAATCTAAGGTAAGAACAAAACAAAACAAATGATACCTTGAAATTCCTGAACTAACTTTCGCAACAAGATTACATGCATTCAGAAACAATGAAAGATATGACTCACCTTTCAATCTGACGTTTGTCCCGCTTCTAGCTCTTGATCCAAAGCTCCAATGAAGAACCTGTTGAGATCAATCAAAGAACAAGCATATAAGCTTCCAAATACCTTGAAGTAAAGATTAGATTCAAATCTAGATTAGGTACATTCCATGCTAAAGACTTGTACAATACACATGAAATGGGAAAAACAAGACAAGTTATCTTATTACAAACTTGAAGAATGATTACAAAGGTTGCTTGATGTCCAGGCCAATCTTCTAGCTCCAAGTGCTTCCTCCTCTAGCTATCTCCACAATGCTGCAAGATCATAAGTTTGGTACTTCTAAGAGTCCTCCCTTTCCCATGGAATACCTCTCCTTTATAGTGTATGGTAGGGTTAACCAACAAGAGAGATGGGTGGATCTAGGGAGAGATAAGTGGATCAAGGTTTCTAATCACAGAAAATGAGTTGGGATCGAATCAGGGATCCCAATCCTCCAATATCTCTCGAAAATCCAAAATCCCGCAAGCCATGGCAAAAAGGCTATAAGAAGAGTACCGCGCCCTGTAATGTGAGCATAACGCGATAGTACCGCATGGCAGAGACAAAGCATAGCGCGGTAGTGTGGACTACCGCGCGCCTATAACTGAGCAAGGCGCGGTAGTTAGGGTAAATAAAGTCTCATCTAGGTGAAAACTTGTCAGGGTAATTTTACTTTCAAGGTTCACTCATCATATTTCTCTTCTAAGTGGTTTAAAGCAGTAGGGGGAGTGTCGTCAGCTCTTTTTGTGGTGGAGATGTGACACTGTGGAATATAGAGGTATAACAGATGCCCCCTAAAGTGTGAGGTCGGAAGGGACTGATGGCCGAAAGACTTTATGAATATAGTGTGCAGAGATAGAATCGAGGAGAGCGACAAGGAGCTGAAACAGAAACAAAGTGTTAGATATACCACCGAGGCGGGAATCCCCATGCTCGGAAACAAATGAATCAAAGCATGGCTGCCGACCAATACATTGTAGATCCATGAGTACTGAGATGATATAGACTGTGGACAAACCATGGCTACTATGAACAAGCGTAGATCCATGAGACAATAATGACACAACCACGACCAATACAATAAGTGGATCTGTGTGACAATACAAAGGACATCTCCATCGCAACCTGGACGTAATCAAGATATTGAGGTACGCCCAGGGTCTTCTACCCGATCGCAATAATGATACAAATCTAGCCATGTGATTACAAAGTGTTGAAGTCGAACATGGTAGAAACCATTTGATTACCGGTCAATGATGTGAACCGTTAACAAATGCGAGGGAAATCACCAATGATGAAGATGATCCCCAAGGTATCTGAAGTACATCTCAACGAAATGCGAATAGATGAGTTGATGTCGAGCATTCGAGAGATCGTTCGATCAGAGGTCAATGATGCAAACCTATTGTTGAACACGAGGAAACCTGCCATTGAGGCATGCAGGTACCAAGGTACTAATGGTTGATTCCTAAGTCCAATTCCCGGATAGTGATTTGGTGTCGACGGGAATAGACTCGTCGAAGGTGGGCCATAATGATTCCCACATCATCGACACGAAATCGCCATGAACGATAAGATGCTGAAACAACGGAGTATGGACTGACACAGCGGAGGCCTGACACAATGAATGACTCTGAATAATGCAACCCTTTGAACACATAACGGCATGTAACAGGACTTGGCAGCAGGGATTATTGATAACAGAGGATAAACACCGGATGAGTAGGCTCGTGGCCAGGGAGACGACTCAAGATGATGACCATAACTCAGTGAAAAATGGATACCCAATATAGACAAGAGACAGACACATGCCATGTTCAAAGGTAATGACTGACAAGCTGCCATAAATAAACTTGACTTGTTCCCCCATATTCCCCTGACATGATAGACGAGTACCTCTTTGTTGTTTTTCGAGCTTGAAGAGGATAACAGATGCTCGGTGTAGCTCATCTCATAGATGAGTCCAATCTCACATGTTTTACGAACCTGAGAAAGGAGAGGTTCGTCCCAAAATGGGTCCTTCGATGTTAAATTTTAACGAGCCCAAGGAAGTAAAACTCGGTAGTTTTTCATATTTAGAGATCCTGAAAAACTTAAAGGAGGCTCCACAATGTACTTTTTCGTAAATTTATTCCCTCAATCCCGAAAAAGTGTAAAACAATTCCCGAGAGAACTCTCCCATTCAAGATTGACTGAGGTATACCTTTCTCGTAAATGGTCTAGACGGGCCGAAAAAGGGGTAACCTATCACCGAATAGACGACCTTTCAAATATTTTTACAAGTGTGAAAGAGTCAAGATCACTTGGCAATCTTTTCAATTTTAAGGAGTCTGAAAAGAGCTTAACTATGGACTCCAATGGTCTTTTTCGTAATTTTTAATTATTCTGGTCCGAAAAAAGAATAAAATACAACCAGGATAATACTTTCCTCATCGTTTTAACGAGCATGAGTAAAGCTGACCGAACTCGACACCATTTACTTGAGTTTGACAAGCACGACATGGGTGTGAAAAGCGCTTGGAATCTTTTTCAAGTTTTAAATCCAGAGCATGAAAAAGATAAAGTAGGCTCAAAATTCCTTTTTCAAGTTTTAATCCAGAGCACGAAAAAGATAAAGTAGGCTTAAAATGAAGGTCAATCAGTGAATAAACGCCAGTGTGAATATATCGCTTTTTCAAAAGGAGATCTTGTCAATAAAGTGCTCATAAAACTGGATATTAGCAATGTGAAATGGATTTTTATTTTAACCATATAAAATAATAATTAAAAAATAGGTGAAAAAGCTATAAAAGGATGGTTAAAAATAGAAATTTACCATTTCATTTGTGTTTTTACCCAAAGAGGAGATTTTACCCATTTGAGGAGCAAAAACTTCAAGGATCCATATCGGGAGTTTCGGGACACCGTTTCAACAACCGTCTGTGCCAGGTAAGAGCTATTAAACTTCTCTTTCATTTGATGTAGGAATAATTTGCTTTCAGTAGGAAAAATTGATTTTTTGGGTGAGCCCTACTGGGCAAAAATCGCCCTTCACAGTACCGCGTGGGGACCACATCGGGAAACGCGGTACTGTTCGACAGTACCGCGCTGTGTATTTAAGCTGAAACGCGGTACTGTGCAGTACCGCGCGGCAAAACATGCCCCAGGCGCGATGAAGGCAATTTTTAAGATGACAAAATTGATTTTTCTCAAAAGTTTTGCTGAAACCAAGTTATCAAATAGTTACTAAATTTTTCCCATGCCCTTTTGCAGGTGTTTGAAACTTATTTGGAGCAAAATGGTCCATTGGAAAGAAAGAGAACATGAAGCGGGTGATTTGGCGGCCGAAAATGACCTACCTACCGTGACTGCATTACGGGAGTGTGGTTTGTTGAAGTTCTTTAAGACCAAAGGCATTCGTCAGCAAGCCAAACTTCTTACCCATCTTATCCAATTGTGGGACCCTGACATTCAAGCTTTCCGAGTGGGAGAGCATGTTCTCGAAATTCAACTTGAGGATATTTATTTCCTCACGGGCCTCTCGAAAAGAGGGGCCCGGGTGAACTTTACTGGATACACAGCCTCAGAAATGAGCACAGATGACTTGATTGTTCGGTATTGCCGTCAGGGTTCGAGTAAGAAAAGCGGCAAAGTGGTCATAAAATATGTTATAGAACTCCCTGTAAAAACCATACTGTTCACCATCACACGTGCAGCAGGGAGTGTGGGTCCGCATCAGGCGTCCCGTACACAAATCAATCTCGCAGCGGAGTGTATGGAGGGAACAGTATTTAACTGGTGTGAAGCGGTGCTGGCCAATCTCAAAGAACAAGTGCACAAGTGTAGGGTTGGAGAGAACTCCCAATTTGGTTATGGGAGTATCCTAGTCACCTTCTTTCTGGCGAGGGTGCCATTGCTGCGTCCACAGATATCTATGCCCCATCGTCCACCTACCGAGCCATGGATGGATCGATGGATTGATTATGCAGGGCGTCTTGGGGGACCTCAGCGCTTGGCGTTTGGTGAGTATTTCTTCTCCTGGCTCGAGCAGCAGATAGTCATGATCGATGACTACCCCTATGCAGGGGTAGAATTCCGTGAGGACATCGAATTGGCACTGCCAGAGGATGAAGATTGGGACAACTCAGGTATGACCTTCATGGATATGTATTTTTTCCTTTTTGAATATATATTTTTTATTTCTTTTTTAGAATGTGTAAAAGACTTCTAATGTATGTTCGCATGCATGTCGCAGATCGTGGACCACAGAGACCAGCTGGGTATTCGCCCTTACATCGCGGTGGTGTTGATCGCCAAGCTTTTCTTGACGAGGAGGAGGACGAAGACGAATCAGGAGGCGTTCGGGACATAGAGAGGAACTTACAGGGGTTGACTCATGGTATCCCTGCTATGAGGATGGATGACGTCCCTTTACAACTCCAGTGGCATACTGTAGGTGTGCCTAGTCGTATTGGTCGACTTCTTCGTAGGGTGGCTCGAGCTGTAGTATGTTACCACCAGCAGCGGGAGGAGTCTAACGAGGGACATGATAGATCTCCCAGATCTCCATAGATGGTCTTTTTGTCTTTTGCGGCATGTATACGATATGTAGGCTTTGAGAGCCAAATTTTTGTATGGGATTTGGTCCCAAATTTTGTCTTTGACACAAACTTTATGTATTTTGAAAAAACACTCTTATATACAGTGATATGGACCTATTTTCATGATCTAATTTATTTACAATGACTTGTGCATTTTATCTTTTATGATGTGTTTATGTGTGGGGAAGATGCCAATCCAAAATGTAATTAGCCAATGAATCAGCTATACAATTGAATTCTCTCGGTATGTGTTGATATGTAATGAAATTAAATGATCGTTCCAAGAGGCGTACTCTCCGAAATAAACGAAGTAGTATAGGATCGCGAACTGTGTAAACACGGTTTAGATGAGAAACCACAAGTTGGGAGTCTAAAAAGACTGATATGGAATCAATTCCGAGTGAAGCAACCTACGTCAAGAGACCAATGACTGCATGGTACTCCGCGATATTGTTGGTTGCAGGACCTAAACAATTGGCTCCTGAAGAAATCAACTCGCTAGTGGGGGAATAGATTACCCATGCTGCGGAAGCGAGATTCCGGGTATGTCGGCTTGCACCGTCGGCGAATCCGAAGTAGGCAGACATCTGCGCATAAAATCACGAGTCAAAGTAAGAGTGGATACATGAGGTCCACGTGCACACCAAAAAATGAGTAAAAGCAAACTAAGTACATTATGTACAACAAGTAACCCGCGTAGGGTAACCTTACGCGTAGAAGCATTTGAGGTATAGCCCATTGTGGGGCCGTGCCAATGGCGTACCATCACAATCGATTAGTTCATAGGCTCCTTTTTCCAAAACACATTTTACAACAAAGGGGCCGTACCACATAGATTCAAGTTTTCCTTTTCCAAGCTTATCATGCATTTGATCATATGTAAGTACGAGATCACCTTCATTGAAGATCCGAGGTTGAACGGATTTTTCATATTGAGCTTTGACGCGTTTTTTGTGAGCTTCATTAGCTAAAGCAGCGTTGCGGCGGGTTTCATCTAGCTTAGCTAGGTATAGAAACCGTTCCTCTTCGGAAGTGGTGTGCAGAAGTAGCTCTATGGCTATCTTAAGTGATGGAATTTCACATTCAATCAGCAAAATGGCTTCTAATCCATACACCAGTTCGAATGGTGTAAACCCAGTAGCACTTTTCACTGAGGTTCGGTATGCCCATAGTGCTGAGAATAGAGCTGAGTGCCAGTTGGATTTCTGGGTACCCACAATACGCTGAATCATTCATTTCAGGACTTTGTTAATGGCTTCAACTTGGCCATTAGCTTGTGGGTAATATGGGGTTGAGTTTTCATGGCGAAAACCCAGCTTGGCACTTAGTTCTTCGATCATATGGTTCCTGAAATGGGAGCCATGATCGGTCACAATGGATTGTGGGACACCGAATCTAGCTATAATATGGTTGAATATGAATTGCGCTGTTGTTTTTCCGTCCTCAGCATACGTAGGCATCGCTTCAGCCCATTTTGTGAAATAGTCGACAGCTACTATGACATAGCTATGCCCCCCGGCTGAAGTGGGATTACAGTGCATGAAATCTATGCCCCATTTGGAAAAAGGTCCGACGGCAATAACAGGATGGAGTGGAGCAGGGTGCGAGGGTTCTTTACTATGAAAGAATTGGCATGGTGGACACTTCTTGACTATTTCAATGCAGTCTTTGAAAATTGAGGGCCAGAAGTATCTTGCTCGCAGTATTTTCTGGGCTGTAGCCATCCCAGAGAGATGACAACCACATGCTCCAGCGTGGCAGTCATTAAGAACACGTTCCGCCTCATCTAAGGTCAAACAACGTCGAAGAACGGTGTCGACACCACGTCGATAAAGAGTATCGTTGACTATGAGGTAGTATTTTGCGTGATGTGGGATGGGTCGCCGTTCATCGCGAGTGAGGTCGGGACGGAAGCGTTGGGTTTGGAGATATAATAGAATATCCCCGTACCATGGATCAGACGTGCTAATGAGGAACAATGATTCGTTAGGAAGAGAATCAATGGGATCGGATTGCTCAGTAGCACGGGGCAAGTTACAAATTAACTCCGCAAAGACCAGAGACTTCTTGGACTTGGCCTTGACAAACTCCAAGTCAAACTCTTGAAGGATGACAATCCAAAGAGAGTATTTTCCCCCAAGCACTTGACGTGTGAGGATATAATACATTGGATTGAAGTCGGCTATAATAGTGGTCCGGTGGAGTAAGATGTAATGACGGAATCTCTGGACAGCAAATACTGTTTCCAGAGCCAGTTTTTCAACATGTGAATAACGCGTTTCAGAGTCGAGAAGACTCTTACTAAGATAGTATACCAAATGTTCTATGCCGTTTTGGTCTTCCTGGACTAGCACCATACCGATGGTGGAAGTCGAGGCTGCGAGATAAAGAATGTAGTCCCGTGTGTAATCGGGGGGTTGGATCACAGGATCTTTGGTTAAGGCTGCCTTTAGATTGTCAAAGGAGCGTTGGGCTTCGTCATCCCAAATAAAGGGAACATTCTTCTTGAGAAGCCGCATGTAGCCTTTTGTTATCTCGTACAGATTACAGATGAAACGGCGTAGAAAGTTTGCATGCCCTTGCAAACATTGAAGTTCTGGAATGTTGGTGGGTGAAGGCAGGGCTAAGATAGCTACTACCTTTGCAGGATCTAAACGTATCCCGCTTTTGGAGACTATGAAGCCCAACAGTTTTTCGGCTTCTACACAAAAGATGCACTTGTGCGGGTTCAAACGTATATTGTAGCGACGACACCTTTCGAAAATGGCACTTAAGTGGTCTGGATGTTCTTCCCGGGTTCGAGAGTGAGCGGGAAGGTCATCAAGATATGGTTCTACAATATGTTTGATGTCATGAAATGCGTAGGACATCGCCCGTTGGAAAGTTGCCCCGGCATTTTTCAGGCCAAAAGGTAACTTTCGATATGCAAAAATCCCCCAAGGGCAGATAAAGGCCGTTTTGTGCTGGTCGGCTGGGAGGATATCGATCTGATTATAGCCAGAAAAGCCATCCATAAATGAAAAGATGACACTCCCGGCACAGTTATCGATGATCTGGTCGATAAACAGAGTTGGGTAGTTGTCCTTTGGACAAGCCTTGTTCAAATCACGGTAATCAACACAGACCCTAATCGTTCCCTGTTTCTTGGCTACGGGAACGATGTTGGATACCCATTCTGTCAATGGTGCAGGATAGATAAAACCAGCACGCAAAAGCTTTTCAACTTCTGCTTTAATAGCGGCTGCCTTACGAGGATGGACGGGTCGAAGTTTTTGCCGAATAGGTCGGGTGCCAGGGAAAGTTGGAATTTCGTGGACCACGATCGAGGGTTCTATCCCTGGCATTTCTTCATAACTCCAAGCAAAAACATCGCGGAAAGTTTTGAAGTAGGCACTATAGAACTCCATTTCGAGGGGAGTACATGTTTTTCCGAAATGTACGTTTTCCACGATACCAGGCTTCACTGATATATCAATGGGAGTGGTTGCCATAAGATTAGCCAAGTTTCCTTCGGAAAATACCTCGTCGAGGGAAGTGGGGAACTTGGTTTGAACCATCTCAAGTGAAGTACTAGATTTTGTATTAGGCTCAAGTGGCTGAATGGTGGGGAATGAAGATCGATGATGAAAATCTCCCCATGGTGGCTCATCACCGCACATAACCTCCATAATTGATTCGTCAGTGGGAAAAATCAAATTGAGAGGATTGAAAAGTGGTGGGTATGGATGAGTCTCAGCCGAGAGCTGTGCCACAGAATGATGAGTAGAACAGTCGACCCAATCGGTGGCTGATTGGATCGTGTTATATGCTGCGAGGTTTCTGTTCAGAGGCATAGAGTTGCCGTAGTCTTCAATCTGAGAGGGACTCGGAATCACCCATGAATCATTGGAAGGGGTGACATTCGATGAAATCATGTTGACTGGTTGAACATGGGTTCCCAGCTCTGGAAAAACTCCAATAAGGGAAGAATCCTTCATGAGACCAACACCAATGTCTTGGAACCGGTACCGAGGTTGATCCAATAACGGGACGGTGTTGGTGGAGTTTGGATTGGAGTCCGGGATACAGTAATCCAGTTGATCAATAGTGACAATTTTCCCTTCATGAGGAAATTGCACAATCCGGAAGACTGTAGATGCTATGGCGGTCATGGCGTAAAACCAGTTTCGGCCAAGGAGGAGATTGTAATCCAATGGTGCATCTATGACTTCAATGTGTACGAATACTGTTTTTCCCCCCGGTTCAACACCAATCGAGGGAATGAGTCCATAAGGTTGAAAACCGTGTCCATCAAACGCCCTGAGAGTAGTAGGAGAAGTCGTGACTTCGGGTGATCCTAAGGCTCTCCAGCAGTTCAAAGACATGATCGACGTGGAAGCACCTTCATCTAACACAGTGAGGTGGATGATATTTCCATGGATTTTTGTGTGAACCTGGAAGGCTAACTGGTGAGAAAGCCAAGGTTTAGTGTGCTCCAAGTTAAACATGATGGAGTTTGAAGTATTAGGGTCCATTGCCCCCAGTGCTGAAAGTAGGGTTCTACGCTGCGTGGGGCAGTGTTGGAGAACCTCGAGAGTCTACATGGTGCAAGGTTCTTGAGCTAGATCCTCAACAATATTGTAATTTTGGGCGGCTCGAGCATTGGGATTAAATGTCACCTTTCGTATGGTGCCCTTGGGTGGGCGTAGCACTGTATCCGTAAGCGGTCTCTCAATATGGAGATGGCCGGTAGGGGGTGGAATAGGAGTTGGATCTTCAACGGGAGATTTTCCTTTGGCTATCTCCGATTGTTTGTTTGAACTTGGAGGATTGTCATACGTCTTTGAACGAGTGGTTATATGAATTTCTTCATTACTCGTCATCAGGATTTCGCGGTTTGTGGACGTCTCTCCGCGGGTGGGATTGGTCGGGTTGCCCCCTAGTGGGGTTTCTTGGGAAACCATTTGTTGTTGCTGTTGAGGGAAAGGGTCAGTTAACACTGTCGGGCGAGAGGATCCTTTAACGAACTTGTTGACCTCATCCTTGTAGGGACAGTCACGCATGTAATGATCATCTTGACAAATTAGGCAAGGAAACTTAGCCTTTCGACGTGGTTTCTGGTCATTCTGGGTGGGTTGTGGCTTGGGGTTCTCCTGCTGGTTTTTCTTGGGTTTACCACGATTGTTTTTCTTCTTTCCCCCGGATGGTTGTGACGTAGATTGAACTGCGTTCACTTCGGAGGAAATAGCAGGAGAAGTAGTTGTTTTTGAAGCAACCTGGGGTAAAGCGGGGGAAGCAGAATCTTGTTGTCCCGTCGAGTTGGTAGTAGGCTGGGTCTTGACTGAACCGACGATACCATCAATGGGAGGTTCAGTGGTCGGTTTGGTTGGATCAGTATTAACGCGGGAGGCATGAGGAAGAAGTTCATGTAAAGTACCGGATTGAGTGTATACCAAATCCATGTACTGGGATGCCGAGATGGCTTGTTCTTCTGTAACCGGCCCGCGCATAGCGATATCTCTGGCTATGGGAGGAAAAAAGGATTTCGTGAACCAATCAACGAGTAGCTGATCCGGAATAGGTTCCTTAATTAGCCTACGGCGTCGTCACCACTCATGGATGTGATCCGAAATGTGTGTAGAAGTGGTTTGAAGCAGTGAAGTTAATAGTTCTGTTCCAGTCTCATACCAGATGGAGAGCTAGAATTGAGTCAGAAATTGCATAGCCAAGGTGTTGAAATCACGGAAAGAGTGTGGTGGTAGCTCGATGTACCATTTTGCTACCGTGCCAGTAAGCGTACGTTGGAAGAGCCGAAGTCGAATGGAATCATCCATCAAGGAGTTGGATGAACATCAAAGATGGAAGGTCATCACGTGGTTCTTGGGGTCTTCCCCGGGCTTAGCATCGAACTTAGGAATGTCCGATGGTAGTTTGGCTGGAATAGGTGACCAGTGAGGTTCATGCCCTATAGGATCGTTAATAAGCCTCGACAAGTTAGGTAAGTCAAGTGTGGCCAAAAAGGGAAGTTGACGGTTAGTCTGCGGTATGAGTAATAACCATGTGGTGCATAGAAACCTGGAGGGCCCTGCATAGCATACTGCTGCGTGTTATACCCATATGTGTTTCCCGGGGGGTACTGCTGGAAGTTCTGTGGATAGTAAGCCATCTGGTTAACCGGTTGATTGTAAGTAACCGATTGGTGGGTGTTCTACTGAGTGGGTATAGTACCCTGGGGTTGCTGAAACCCAGGGATGGTTGCTGCTCCTTGTTGGGGAAAAGCTCCTTGGAATTGTTGTGTTCCAGGAATGTTACCACTGTATTGAGTAAGTGGAGTGTTTCCCATAGCAGGGTTGGGGGGTGGCTGCGACGGTGGTGTCCATGGAAGGCTCGTTCCTCCTTGGGGAGCGAGTGGAAATTGAAGTGATGGGTTCCATGGAGTTGTAGCAGCTGAAGGGTAAGGGAAGCTAGAATTCAAGTTGGGGGGAATCTGAGATTTCCCCCCAGCTTGGTTCCAGTTTCCAAAAAGATAGTACCCCCCACTCTGTGGGATTTGAGGGTCCCAAGAAGGAAGCATACCTGACGGGGGAGGTTGCGAATAAGGTCCGGTTGGAACACCGGAATAAGGTTTCCTGCTTCCAGGTGTGTTGTACATACCATACTGAGCAGATGCTGCTGGTTGGGAGAGTTGTTGGATGGAACCAATGGGTTGTCCACCAGCAGATGGGTTGGATGGCCCTATAGGAGGAGGCTGTTGACTAGGAACGGGATTCCCAAGAAAAGGTTGTCCTCCAACTAGTTGGGTTGATGGCCCTATAGGAGGAGGTTGTTGACTAACAATGGGGTTCCCAACAAAGGGTTGTCCCCCAGCTGGTTGGGTTGATGGCCCACCAGGGGGGTTTGCATGTTGGAGTTAGGGACCACTGCAGTCGGTTGTCCACCTCCTGAGATAGTGTAAATGGTGGCTGAAGGTGATCCTCCGGTCAAAGTGGAAGATCCAGCAGTATGACTAGGTGGTCTTCCACCGCTAGCCAAATATGATAGTGTGGATCGGCCAACGACGCCGAAAGTACCGATTTTCGGAGGGGGTCTTCCATATCTGACAGGCGAGGATGGAGAAAAAACTGGGTTATCCCTCATAGAATGTGCGCCAAAAATGGGTGATGGCAGCAAATGTGGGGAATTTAGTCCAGGGGTATCGGCGTCGTCCATAACGTGTTCAATGATAGGAGGACCATCGAAAACTGGGTCCGAGTTCATGTCCTGAAAAGGGTTTTGGGGATCCGGCGGGAACCTAGGTATAGTAACGTCCGAAGGTCCGGAGCCGTCTGCAAAGGAGTGATGAAACTCCGTGCTAGACGGGATGTTGGGATCCCTATAGTCAGAAGGACGAGTAATGGGGGGATATCTAGACGCTGTCGAGAGCATTTGTTCTGTGTCGTGTCTAAACCGTGCCGATGCTAACGGGGAGTTCGCTACACTAACCATACTAGACTGGATGGAAGCCATGATTTCATGTCCCGGAGGGAGGTTGGGTAGAGATAAAGTATGAGGTACGTTGCTAGAAGAACTTGTTTCCTGTGGATGAACACTGGGTGACGTAGTGATAACAGGCGGAAGTTCCGCCTGGGAAGTAATGAAGCCATAATCAGGTTCAAAAGGTGTGTCAGGAAGTCGAGTATCTTCAACGATTTCAATGTACCCGCCTGGGACTGAAATCAAGCCAGGTATGTCCTGGTCGGACCCTTCGGTGGTGCCAACAGATCCGTCTGTGTCATCGTGAAAAGTGTCTGATGGACGGGAAGTGCTGACATCAGGTAGAAGGATGACCTGTGGTCTAGTACTTTGGGCTGTACTAGGTTTAGCCGCTGTAATGGTGTCCACTATGGCAGATAAATCTGGAATGACAGTGGGTGAAGTGACAGTAGAAGTCTCAGATATGCTAGTGGTTTCAGAAGCTGCAATAGATTCTGAGACTGTGCTGTGAGTAGCAGTTACAGGAGGAACTGAAGATGTTGTACGTATTGGCAGTGGAATGTTCCCTCGACCAGCACCGCGGCCAGGAGGAGTGGGAATGCGTGATGCAGGTGGACCGGAAGTCTGTGGCGGTGGTGGTGGTGGAGGGATTTGGCCCTGTATTCTTCGTGATCTTCGTGGTTGTTCTGACATGATGACAGGAAAATGAAAATCGGGGGCAGTTTCGTAACAAAGAACTCAAAAACTCTAATGCAGCCGAGTGGGCAAAAGAGGAGCTAGAAAAAGCAAGGCTCGCAGGCCAAAAAAGCAAGCTCTAAAATCTATACTGAGACCGGTGTCTCAATAAGCGAGCTGATAAAAAAGAATGGCCAGAATGCCAACAAGCAGTCCCTATAAAGAAAAATGACCCTCTACAAAGATAAGATAACAAGCAAACTCCTAACTAAGAGCTGGAGACCTCAACAAGCTGTATCCTTCGCAAGGTGATGAAATCCAAGTCAAACAATACAACATGAGAGACCAATATAAGAAGGATATCCCTCTACCGAAAGGGATCCTGGGTAAAAGAGCCCTAGTAGAAAAGTCACTAATCTACCTCGTTCATGACACGTTGGAAAAGGTTTTGGGCACTTCAGCCTTCCGAAGAAGACAATGATCGATGTTTCCTTAGGGCTAAGTGGAGTGCGGCATTCCACAGAGTTCGTCCAGTTCTCAATCTCGCGGCCGTTTAACCCCTGAAAGTTAGAAACAGTCAGGAGGCCCCTCCACAAACTGGCTGTGACCGTGTCAATAAATACTAGAGGATTTTAGTTCCCTAAAAGACAACAACTATGTCTCAGATGAAAATGACAAGGGGGAATTATTTTGATGCCTATCCCCGGTGTCCTACCTAACTACCAAATTCTTTTGATTTCCTCAAGTGAGGTTAATGTTGGTTTAATTAGGTAAATTAATTTTAGTGGCTGTCTTACTGTTATGTGGAATTCTGCCCTACGGATAAGTCAAAACTCCCTTAGGCTAAAGTAGGATCTGACTAACTCTAGACTAAGAACAGACAAAACAAATGCAACCTTGAATCCCTAAATCTAACATACATTTCAGTATTAAAATGCTGAAGAGAGCAAAGGATTTTAACTAACCTTATGTCCAAGTGCTTTGTTTTTGGTGTTTGTTCCAAGCTCCAAGTCTTCACCAATGAACCTGTCAAAGAGTAACCAAAATACAAGTATGCACTATTCTCTAGCAATCTGAAACATGAGTTAGGATCTAAATCTGTAAGAGATACAAATCATGTGATTAAAACAAGATTAATACAAACGATTTGGGAAAACAAGACAAGTTATTCCATTACAACTTGAAGATTACTTACAAAGGGTGCTTGATGCCCAAGCCAAACCTCCAACTCCAAGTGTCTTCTCCTCTTAGCTATCTCCACGATGCTGCAAGACCATAAGTTTGGTGCTCTCAAGAGTCCTCCCCTTTTCCAATGGCATGCCTCTCTTTTATAGTGAATGGTGAGGTTAACCAACAAGAGAGATAGGTGGATCTAAGGAGGGATAAGTGGATCAGGGTTTCTAATCGAAGGAGGTGAGTTGGGATCGAATCAAGGAACCCAATCTTCCATCATCTTCGAAAATCCAAGATCCCATAAGACAAGGGCAAAAACTATTAAAAGGGTGCCGCGCTTTGCAAATGATACAGAGCGCGGCACTGTGCCGCGTTTTGTCAAGCTGGAAGGGCGCGGTAGTGTATGGAAATAAAGTCCAAGGTGGGTCAAAACTTGGCAAGGTGGATTTACCTTCAAGGTTGACTCATCATCTGTCTCTTCTGGATGGTTCAAAACAGTAGGGAAAGTGTCGTCGAAATGTGTTGTGATGGGGATGCGACACCGTGAAATATAGAGGTATAACAGATGCCCCCTAAAGTGTGAGGTCAGAAGGGACTGATGGCCGAAAGACTTTACGAAATAAATGTGCAGAGATAGCATCGAGGAGAGCGACACGGAGCTGAAATGGAAACAAAGTGTTAGATATACCACCGAGGCGGGCATTCCCATGCTCGGAGACAAATGACTCAAAACATGGCTGCCGACCAATACATTGCAGATCCATGAGTACTGATATAATGTAAAACTGTGGACAGATCATGGCTACTATGAACAATCGTAGATCCATGAGACAGTAATGACACAGCCACGACCAATACAATAAGTGGATCTGTGTGACAATACAAGAGACATCTCCATCGCAGCCTGGACGCAGTCAAGATACAGTGATGCACCCAGGGTCTTCTACCCGATCGCATAAAGATACGAATCTAACCATGTGATTACAAGATGTTGAAGTCGAACATGGAAGAAACCATTTGATTACCGGTCAATGATGTGGACCATTAACAAATGCGAGGGAGATCACCGATAATGACAATGATTCCCAAGGTATCAATAGTACATCTCAACGAAATGCGAATAAATGAGTTGATGTCGAGCATCCGAGAGATTGCTTGATCAGAGGTCAATGATGTGAACCTGCTGTCAAACACGAGGAAACCTGCCATTGAGGCATGCAGGTACCAAGGTACTAATGGTTGATTTCTAAGTCCAATTCCTGGATAGTGATTTGGTGTCGACAGGAATAGACTCGTCGAAGGTGGGCCATGATGCTTCCCACATCATCGACACGAAATCGGCACATGTGATAGGATGATGAAGTAATGGGATATGTACTGACACAGCAGAGACCTGACACAGTGAATGACTCGATATAATGCAACCTTTTGAACATATAACGGCATGTAACAAGACTTGGCAGCAGGGATTATTGATGAATAAAGGATAGACGTCAGATGAGTGGACTCGTGGCCAGGGAGACGACCCATGATGATGACTATGACTCAATGAAAAACGGACACCCAAATATAGACAAGAGATGGACACATGCCATGTTCAAAGGTAACGACTGACAAGCTGCCATAGATAAACTTGACTTGTTCCCCCATATTTCCCCGACATGATGGACGAGTACCTCTTTCTTGTTTTACGAGCTTGAAGAGGATAACAGATGCTCGGTGTAGCTCATCTTGTGGATGAGTCCAATCTCACATATTTTACGAACCTGAGAAAGGAGGGGTTCGTCCCAAAGTGGGTCCTTCGATGTTAATATTTTAACGAGTCCAAGGAAGGAAAACTCGGTAGTTTTTCATATTTAGAGAGCCTAAAAAACTTAAAGGAAGCTCCATAATGTACTTTTTCGTAAAATTTAGTCTCCCGATCCCGAAAAAGTGTAAAACGATTCCCAAGAGAACTCTCCCAGCCGAGATTGACTGAGGTATACCTTTCTCGTAAATAGTCTAGACGGGCCGAAAAAGGGGTAACCTATCACCGAATAGACGACCTTTCAAATACTTTTACAAGTGTGAAAGAGTCAAGATCACTTGGCAATCTTTTCAATTTTAAGGAGTCTGAAAAGAGCTTAACTATGGACTCCTATGGTCTTTTTCGTAAAAATTAATTATTCTGGCCCGAAAAAAGAATAAAATACAACCAGGATAATACTTTCCTCATCGTTTAACGAGCATGAGTAAAGCTGACTGTACTCGACACCGTTTACTTGTGTTTGACAAGCACGACACAGGTGTGAAAGCGCTTGGAATCTTTTTCAAGTTTTAAATCCGGAGCACGAAAAAGATAAAGTGGGCTCAATATGAAGGTCAAACTACGAACAAATACCAGTATGACTGTATCCCATTTTTACCGCAGATCCTGTCAATAAATGCTCAAAAATCGGGCATTAGTAATATGAATAAGGGTTTATTAATTTTGCAATAGTAATTAATTAATTAATTAAAAAAAATGTGGAAAAATGCTATATAAAACATGGTAAAAATAGAAATTACTATTCATTTGTGATTTTTACCCAAAGGAGACATTTTTACCCATTTTGGAGCCAAGTTTCAAGGATCGATACCGAGAGTTCCGGGAGACCATTTCGACCGCCGTTTGTGCCAGGTAAGAGTGCTTGAACTCCTCTTTCATTTCATGCAAGAAATTTTTACTTTCACCAGGAAAAAATTTATTTTTTGGCAAGCCCTTTTGGCAAGAATCGCCTGCCGTACTGCCGCGTGGATCCCCTATCGTGAAACGCGGCACTGTTCAACAGTGCCGCGCTGTAAGTCCAAAAGGAGGCGCGGCACTGTGGACTGCCGCGCGGCATGATGTCCCCCAGGCGCGGCACGTGCGAAAATTAAATTCAAAAAATCAATTTTTCCTCAAATTTTTGCTAGAATCAAGTTGTTAAATAGTCATTAATTACTTTGTTTGCTATTTTGCAGGGATTTGCAACTTGTTTGAGGCAAAATGGTGAGTTGGAAAGAGAGAGAACATGAAGCGGATGATTTTAGGGCCGAAAATCACTTACCCACCGTGACCGCATTGAGAGAATGTGGTTTGTTAAAGTTTTTCAAGACTAAAGGAATCCGCCAACAACCCAAACTACTTACACACCTCATTCAATTGTGGGATCCTGAAATCGAAGCTTTCCGGGTAGGAGAGCACGTGCTTGAAATTCAACTTGAAGACATCTACTTCCTCACGGGTCTCTCGAAAAGAGGGGCCCGGCCGAATCTTACCGGGTACAGTGCTTCAGACTCAAGCACGGATGATTTAATTGCTCGATATTGTCAGGTGGGTTCGAGTAAGAAGAGTGGGAAAGTGGCCATAAAAGAGGTCACAAATGTTCCTTTCAAAACTTTGCTATTCACTATTACACATGCAGCGGGAAGCGTGAGCCCACATCAGGCAACCCGAACACAGGTAAATCTCGCAGCAGAGTGCATGGGAGGAACGGTCTTCAACTGGTGCAATGCAGTGCTGTCCCATATGAAGGAACAGGTGCACAAATGTAGAACTGGGAAAAATACCCAGTTTGGCTATGGGAGTATCTTGGTCACTTTCTTCCTGGCAAGGGTGCCATTACTACGTCCGCAGATATCTATGCATCCTCGCCCACCTACTGAGCCATGGATGGCTCGATGGAGCGACTATGCCGGGCGCCTTGGAGGGCCTCAGCGGCTAGCTTTTGGAGAGGACTTCTTCTCTTGGCTAGAGGAGCAGATAATCATGATCGACGACTATCCCTATTCAGGGGTAGATTTCCGCGAGGATATTGACTTGGCTTTGCCGGAAGATGATGACTGGGATGACTCTGGTATGACCTTCACGGATATGTATTTTTTCTTTTTGAATATTTAATTTTTAATGCTTTTTTAGAATGTGTAAAAAGACTTCTAATGTATATTCGTATGCATGCTGCAGATCGTGGACCACAACGACCAGCTGGATATTCACCACTACGTCGTGGCGGTGTAGATCGTCGAGCTGAACCTGTCGAAGAAGAAGATGAGGATGAGGGAGGAGGTGTGCGGGATATTGAGAGGAACCTGCAGGGATTGACCCATGGGATTCCTGCTATGCGGATGGATGATGTCCCTTACCCTCTCCAGCGTCATACTGTAGGTGTACCCGGTCGTATCAGCCGACTTCTTCGGAAGGTGGTTCGAGCTGTGATGTGTTACCACCAGCGGCGGGAGGAGTCCGATGAGGGACGTGATAGGTCTCCTAGGTCTCCATAGATGGTCTTTAGATCTTTTTGCGGCATGTACACGATATGTAGGCTTTGAGGGCCAAATTTTTGTATATGGGATTTAATCCCCAATTTTGCCTTTGACACAAACTTTATGTATTTTGGAAAAAACACTTTTATATACAGTGATATGGACCTATTTATGATCTAAATATTTACAATGACTTGTGCATTTTAATTTTTAATGATGTGTTTATGTATGGGCAAGATGCCAATCCAAAATGTAATTAGCCAATGAATCGGCAATATAATTGAATTCTCTCGGTATGTGTTGATATGTGATAAAATCAAATGACCGTTCCAAGAGGCGTACTCTTCGACATAAACGAAGTAATGTAGGATCGCGAACTGTGTAAACACGGTTTAGATGAGAAACCACGAGTTGGGAATCTAAAAAGACCGATAAGGAGTCAATCCCGAGTGAGGCAACCTCCGTTAAGAGACCAATGACTGCATGGTACTCTGCGATATTGTTGGTTGCGGGACCTAAACAAATGGCTCCTGAAGAAAACAACTCGCCGGTGGGGGAATAAATCACCCATGCTGCGGAAGCGAGATTCCGGGTATGTCGGCTTGCACCGTCAGCGAATCCAAAGTAGGTAGACATCTGCGCATAAAAGCACGAGTCAAAGTAAGAGTAGATACATAAGATCCACGCGCACACTAAAAATAAAGCAAAAAGTAAACTAAGTACATTATGTACAAGAAGTAACCCGCGTGGGGTAACCTCATGCGTAGAAACGCTTGAGGTATAGCCCGTTGCGGGGCCGTGCCAATGGTGTACCATCACAGTCGACTAGTTCATAGGCTCCTTTTTCTAAGACACGTTTTATGATGAAGGGGCCATACCACATAGATTCAAGCTTGCCTTTTCCAAGTTTGTCATGCATCTGATCATATGTAAGTACAAGGTCACCCTCATTAAAGATCCGAGGTTGAACGGATTTGTCATATTGAGCTTTGACGCGTTTTTTGTGAGCTTCATTAGCCAAAGCGGCGTCGCGGCGGGTTTCATCTAGCTTGGCTAGGTATAGAAACCGTTCTTCTTCGGAAGTAGTGTGTGGAAGTAGCTCTATGGCTATCTTGAGTGATGGAATTTCACATTCAATCGGGAGAATGGCTTCCAGGCCGTACACCAACTGAAATGGTGTAAACCCGGTAGCACTTTTCACTGAGGTTCGGTATGCCCACAGTGCTGAGAACAGAGCTGAGTGCCAATTGGATTTTTGGGTACCCACAATGCGCTGAATCATTCGTTTCAGGACCTTATTGATGGCTTCAACTTGGCCATTGGCTTGTGGGTAATACGGAGTTGAGTTTTCGTGGCGAAAACCCAATTTGGCACTTAGTTCTTCGATCATATGATTCCTAAAATGGGAACCATGATCGGTCACAATAGACTGTGGGACACCGAATCTAGCTATGATATGATTGAATATGAATTGCGCTGCTGTTTTGCCGTCTTCAGCGTACGTAGGCATCGCTTCAGCCCATTTTGTAAAATAGTCCACATCTACTATGACATAGCTATGCCCCCCGGCTGAAGTGGGCTTACAGTGCATAAAATCAATGCCCCATTTGGAGAAGGGGCCGACGGCAATAACAGGATGGAGTGGAGCAGGATGCGAGCGTGCTTTACTATGGAAGAATTGACATGGCGGACACTTCTTGACTGTTTCAATGCAGTCTTTGAAAATCGAAGGCCAGAAGTATCCCGCTCGTAATATTTTCTGGGCCGTAGCCATCCCAGAGAGATGACCACCACATGCTCCAGCATGGCAGTCATTAAGAACGCGTTCCGCTTCATCTAAGGTCAAACAGCGTCGAAGGACAGTGTCGACACCACGCCGATACAAAGTATCGTTCACTATAAGGTAGTATTTTGCGTGATGTCTAATACGTCGTCGTTCATCGCGGTTGAGGTCGGGACGGAAGCGTTGGGTTTGGAGATATAAGAGAATATCCCCATACCATGGATCAGACGTGCTAATGAGGAACAATGATTCGTCGGGAAGAGAATCAATGGGCTCGGATTGCTCAGTAGCACGGGGCAAGTGACAAATTAACTCAGCGAAGACCAGAGATTTCTTAGACTTGGCTTTGACGAATTCCAAGTCAAACTCTTGAAGGATGACAATCCAACGGGAGTACTTGCCCCCAAGCACTTGTCGTGTGAGGATATAGTACATCGGATTGAAATCAGCGATGACAGTGGTCCGGCGGAGTAAGATGTAGTGACGGAATCTCTGGACAGCAAACACTGTTGCCAGAGCCAGCTTTTCAACATGTGAGTAACGAGTTTCAGAGTCGAGAAGACTCTTGCTGAGGTAGTACACCACATGTTCTATGCCGTTGTGATCTTCCTGGACTAACACCATACCAATGGTGGAAATCGAGGCTGCGAGATAAAGGATGTAGTCCTGTGTGTAATTGGGGGGTTGAATCACAGGATCTTTAGTTAAGGCTGCCTTTAAATTGTCAAAGGAGCGTTGGGCTTCATCATCCCATATGAAGGGAACATTCTTCTTGAGAAGCCGCATGTAGCCTTTTGTTATCTCAGACAGATTACAAATAAAACGGCGTAGAAAGTTTGCATGCCCTTGCAAACATTGAAGTTCTGGAATATTGGTAGGTGAAGGCAGGGCTATGATAGCTGCTACCTTTGCGGGATCTAGACGTATCCCGTCTTTGGAGACTATGAAGCCCAACAGTTTTCCGGCTTCTACACAGAAGACGCACTTATGCGGGTTCAAACGTATATTGTAGCGCCTGCACCTTTCGAAAATGGCACTCAAGTGATCTGGATGTTCTTCCCGAGTTCGAGAATGAGCGGGAAGGTCATCGAGATATGGCTCTACGATATGTTTGATGTCGTGAAATGCGTAGGACATCGCCCGTTGGAAAGTTGCCCCGGCATTTTTGAGGCCAAAAGGTAACTTCCGATATGCGAAGATCCCCCAAGGGCAGATGAAGGCCGTTTTGTGCTGGTCGGCTGGGAGGATATCGATCTGATTATAGCCAGAAAAGCCATCCATGAATGAAAAGATAACACTTCCGGCACAGTTATCGATGATCTGGTCGATAAACGGAGTTGGGTAGTTGTCCTTGGGACAAGCTTTGTTCAAATCACGGTAATCGACACAGACTCTAATCGTTCCCTGTTTCTTGGCTACAGGGACGATGTTGGATACCCATTCTGTCAATGGGACAGGATAGATAAAACCAGCACGCAAAAGTTTTTCAACTTCTGCTTTAATGGCGGCTGCCTTACGAGGATGAACGGGTCGAAGCTTTTGCCGAACAGGTCGGGCGCCAGGGAAAGTTGGAATTTCATGGACTACAATCGATGGGTCGATTCCTGGCATCTCTTCATAACTCCAAGCGAAAACATCGCGGAAAGTTTTAAAGTAGGCATTATAGAACTCTGTCTCAAGAGGAGTACATGTTTTGCCAATGTGTACGTTTTCCACGATACCAGGCTTTACTGAAATATCAATGGGAGTGGTTGCCATGAGATTGGCCAAGTTTCCTTCAGAAAATACTTCGTCGAGGGAAGTGGGGAACTTGGTTTGAACCATCCCAAGTGAAGCACTGGATTTGGTATCGGGCTCGAGTGACTGAATGGTGGGGAATGAGGATCGATGATGAAAATCTCCCCATGGTGGCTCATTACCGCACATAACCTCTATGATTGATTCGTCAGTAGGAAAAATCAAGTTGAGAGGATCAAACAATGGTGGGCGTGTATGAGTTTCAGTCGAGAGCTGTGCCACTATGTGATCAGTAGAACAGTCGACCCAATCTGTGGCTGATTGGATCGCGTCATAAGATGCAAGGTTTCTGTTCAAAGGCATGGAATTGCCATAGCCTTGGATCTGAGTAGGACTCGGTATCACCCATGAATCATCAGACGGGGTGACATGTGACGAAATCATGTTGACTGGTTGAAGATGGGTTCCCAGCTCTGGAAAAACTCCAATGAGGGATGAATCCTTCATGAGACCAACACCTATGTCTTGGAACCGGTACCGAGGTTGATCCAATAACGGAACGGTATTGGTGGAGTTTGGATGGGAGTCTGGGATACAGTAATCCAATTGATCAATAGTGACAATTTTCCCTTCATGAGGAAATTGTACAATCCGGAAGACTGTAGATGCTATGGCAGTCATGGCATAGAACCAGTTCCGACCAAGTAGGAGGTTGTAATCCAAAGGTGCATCTACGACTTCGATGTGTACGGATACTGTTTTGCCCCCCAGTTCAACACCGATTGAGGGGATGAGTCCGTATGGTTGAAAACCATGTCCATCAAACGCTCTAAGAGTAGTGGGAGAAGTTGTGACCTCAGGTGAGCCAAGAGCTCTCCAGCAGTTCAAAGACATAATCGACGTGGAAGCACCCTCATCTAACACTGTGCGGTGGATAACATTTCCACGGATTTTCGTATGCACCTGGAAGGCTAACTGGTGAGAAAGCCTAGGTTTAGCGTGCTCCAAGTTAAACATGATGGAGTTTGAAGTATCTGGGTCCAATGCCCCCAGTGCTGAAAGTAGGGTTCTACGCTGCGTGGGGCAGTGTTGGAGAACCTCGAGAGTTGACATAGCGCAAGGTGCTTGAGCCAAATCTTCAACAATGTTGTAGTTTTGGGCAGCTCGCGCATTCGGATTGAATGTCGCCTTTCGTATGGTGCCCTTAGGTGGGCGTAGCACTGTGTCCATGAGTGGTCTCTCGATATGGAGGTGACCAGTAGGGGGGGGAATAGGAATCGGATCTTCAACAGGAGACTTGCCTTTAGCTGTCTCCGATTGTTTGGTTGAACTTGGAGGATTGTCATACGTCTTTGAACGAGTGGTGATATTAATCTCCTCATTACTTGTCATTAGGATCTCGCGGTTTGTGGACGTCTCTCCACGGGAAGGATTGGTCGGGTTGCCCCCTTGTGGGGATTCTTGGGCAACCATTTGCTGTTGCTGTTGGGGGAAAGGGTCAGTTAGTACTGCCGGTCTAGAGGATCCTTTAACGAACTTATGGACCTCGTCCTTGTAGGGACAGTCACGCGTATAATGATCATCTTGACAAATCAAGCAGGGAAACTTAGCTTTCCGACGTGGTTTTTGATCATTCTGGGTAGGTTGTGGTTTGGGGTTCTCCTGCTGGTTCTTCTTGGGTTTACCACGGTTGTTTTTCTTCTTTCCTCCGGAGGGTTGTGATGTAGATTGGACTGCATTCACTTCGGAGGAGACAGCAGGAGAAGTGGAAGCTTTTGAAGCGGCCTGGGTAAAAGCGGGGGAAGCAGAAGCTTGTTGCCCCGTCGAGTTGGTAGCAGGCTGAGCCTTAACTGAACCAACAATACCATCGATGGGTGGTTCAGTAGTAGGCTTTGTAGGATCAGTGTGAATGCGGGAAGCATGTGGAAGAAGTTCGTGTAAAGTACCGGATTGAGTATATACTAAATCCATGTATTGTGCTGCCGAGATGGCTTGTTCTTCCGTAACAGGTCCGCGCATAGCAATATCTCTGGCTATGGGAGGCAAAAAGGATTTTGTAAACCAATCAGCAAGTAGCTGATCTGGAATAGGTGCCTTTATTAGCCTACGGCGTCTTCGCCACTCATGGATGTGATCCGAGATGTG
Organism: Larix kaempferi; assembly: GCA_027924585.1. Lineage (NCBI taxonomy): Eukaryota > Viridiplantae > Streptophyta > Pinopsida > Pinales > Pinaceae > Larix > Larix kaempferi. The sequence continues at coordinate 5,543,248 of BSBM01000504.1, forward strand.
TGTAGAAGTGGTTTGACGCAGTGAAGTTAGCAGTTCTGTTCCAGTCTCATATCGGATGGGAAGCTGGAAATGTGTCAGAAACTGCATAGCCAAAGTGTTGAAATCACGAAAAGAGTGTTGTGGCAGCTCGATGTACCATTTTGCTGCCGTTCCGGTAAGCGTGCGTTGGAAGAGCCGAAGTCGGATGGAATCATCCATCAAGGAGTTTGATGAACACCAAAGATGGAAGGTCATCACGTGGTTCTTGGGGTCTTCCCCGGGCTTAGCATCGAACTTGGGAATGTCCGATGGTAGTTTGGCTGGGATAGGTGGCCAGTGAGGTTCATGCCAAATAGGATCGTTAATAAGCCTCGACAAATCAGGTAGATCAAGTGTGGCCAAGAAGGGAAGTTGACGGTTGGTCTGCGGGTATGAGTAATAACCATGTGGTGCAGGGAACCCTGGAGGGCCTTGCATAGCATGCTGTTGTGTGTTATACCCATATGTGTGTCCCACGGGATACTGCTGAAAGTTCTGCGGATAATAAGCCATCTGGTTAACCGGTTGATTGTAAGCAACTGGTTGGTAAGTGTTCTGCTGAGTAGGTATAGTACCCTGAAGCTGTTGATGCCCAGGATTAGTTGCTATTCCTTGTTGGGGAAAAGTTCCTTGGAATTGTTGTGTTCCAGGGATGTTGCCACCATACTGTGTAAGTGGAGAATTTCCCATAGCAGGGTTGGGGGGTGGCTGCGACTGTGGTGTCCATGGAATGTTCGTTCCTGCTTGAGGAACGAGTGGAAATTGAAGTGACGGGTTCCAAGGAGTTGTGGCAGCCGAAGGGTAAGGGAAGCCAGAATTCAAGTTGGGGGAAATCTGAGATTGCCCTCCAGCTTGGTTCCAGTTTCCAAAAAGTGAGTACCCCCCACTCTGTGGGATTTGATGATCCCAAGAAGGAAGCATACCTGACAGGGGTGGTTGAGAGTAAGGCCCGGTGGGAACACCGGAATAAGGTTGCCCACTGCCAGGTGGATTGTACATACCAAACTGAGTAGAAACTGCTGGTTGGGAAACTTGTTGGAACGGGCCAATAGGTTGTCCGCCAGCAGTTAGGTTGGATGGCCCTATGTGAGGAGGCTGTAGACTGGGGATTTGGTTCCCAGCAAAAGGTTGTCCTCCGATTGGTTGGGTTGATGGCCCACCAGTTGGAGGTTGTTGACTAGCAATGGGGTTCCCAACAAAAGGTTTCCCCCCAGCTGGTTGGGTTGATGGCCCACCAGGGAGGGTGTGTAAGTTGGAGTTAGGGACCATTGCAGTCGGTTGTCCATCTCCTGAAATAGTATAAATGGTGGCTGAAGGTGATCCTCCTGTCGAAACGGAAGATCCAGCAGTATGACTAAGTGTTCTTCCGCCGCTAGCTAAATATGATAGCATGGATTGGCCAACGGCGCCAAAAGTACCGATTAGCGGAGGCGGTCGTCCGTATTGTACAGGTGAGGACGGAGAAAAAACTGGGTTATCCCTCATGGAATGTGCACCAAACATTGGTGATGACAGCAAATGTGGGGAATTTAGCCCAGGAGTATCGGCGTCGTCCATCACGTGTTCAATAATAGGAGAACCATCGAGAACTGGATCCGAGTTCATATCCTGAAAAAGATTTTGGGGATCCGGTAAGAACCTAGGTGTAGTAAAGTCCGAAGGTCCTGAGCCGTCTGCAAAGGAATGATGAAATTCTGTGCTAGACGGAACGTTGGGATCCCTATAGTCAGAAGGACGAGAAACAGGGGGGTATCTAGACGCTGTCGAAAGCATTTGCTCTGTGTTGCGTCTAAATTGTGCCGATGCTAACGGAGAGTTCGCTAGGCTAACCATACTAGACTGAATGGAAGCCATAATTTCGTGTCCCGGTGGGATGTTGGGTAGATGAAAAGTGCGAGGTACGTTGCTAGAAGAACTTGTCTCCTGAGGATGAACACTGGGTGACGTGGTAATAACAGGCGGAAGTTCCGTCTGGGAAGTAATGAAGCCATAATCAGGTTCAAAAGGTGTGTCAGGTAGACGAGTATCTTCAACGATCTCAACGTAGCCGCCTGGGACTGAAATTAGGCCAGGTATGTCCTGGTCGGATCCTTCTGTGGTGCCAATAGATCCGTCTATATCATCGTGGAAAATGTCTGACTGACGGGAAGTGTTGGCCTCCGGTAGAAGAATGACCTCTGGTCTAGTACTCTGGGTCGTGTTAGGTTCAGCTGCTGTAACTGTGCCCACTGTTACAGATAAATCTGGGATGACAGTGGGTGAGGTGACAGTGGAAGCCTCAGACATGCTAGTGGTCATAGACGCTGTAATGGATTCTGAGACTGTGCTGTGTGTGGCAGTTACAAGCGTAACTGAAGATGTTGTACGGATCGGCGGTGGGATGTTGCCTCGACCAGCACCGCGGCCAGGAGGAGCAGGAATGCGTGATGCAGGCGGACCAGAAGTCCGTGGCGGTGGTGGTGGTGGAGGGCTTAGGCCCTGTTGTCTTCGTGATCTTCTTTGTTGATCTGACATGATGACAGGAAAATGAAAATCGGAGGCAGTACCGTAAACAAAGAACTCAAAAACTCTAATGCAACCGAGTGTGCAAAAGAGGAGCTAGAAAAAGCAAGGCTCACAGGCCAAAAAAGCAAGCTCTAAAATCTATACTGAGACCGGTGTCTCAATAAGCGAGCTAATCAACAAAAATGGCCAGAATGCCAACAAGCAGTCCCTACAAAGAAAAAAATGACCCTCTACAAAGATGAGACGCCAAGCAAACTCCTAACTAAGAGCTGGAGACCTCAACAGGCTGTATCCTTCGCAAGGTGATGAAATCCAAGTCGAACAATACAACATGAGAGACCAATATAAGAAGGATATCCCTCTACCGAAAGGGATCCTGGGTAAAAGAGCCCTAGTAGAATAGATACTAAGCCACCTCGTTCATGACACGTCGGAAAAGGTTTTGGGCACTTCAGCCTTCCGAAGAAGACAGCGATCGATGTTGCCTTAGGGCTAAGTGGAGTGCGGTATTCCACAGAGTCCGTCCGGTTCTCAATCTCGCGGCCGTTTAACCCCTGAACAGTTAGAAACAGTCAGGAGGCCCCTCCACAAACTAGCTGTGACCGTGTCAATAAGTACTAGAGGATTTTAGTTCCCTAAAGACAACGACTATGTCTCAGATGAAAATGACAAGGGGGAATTATTTTGATGCCTATCCCCGGTGTCCTACCTAACTACCAAATTCTTTTGATTTCCTCAAGTGAGGTTAAAGTTGGTTTAATTAGGGTGATTAATTTTAGTGGCTGTCTTTACTCAATCGGGTAGTGGACGTGAAACTTGATGGTGTTATGACGACTCAAACCATGCAAATGAGAATGAATCATAAACAAGCCTTTGTCTTCGATGAAATCTAGCTAAGGTAAAGATAGAGGTTCTTTGATCCAATGTGCATAACAATTTTCACAAGCACTCAAAGTAAAAGATTTTTCTTTTCTTTTCGATTTATAAACCAAGCCAAACTAAAGTAAACACGCTTTTCAATGCACTGATTTTACAACCTACAATGCTTCTATGATGAGAATTTTTATGGCAAAATTTAATGGTTCATTTCTCTATGCAAAATGCCACTAGACTTTTTCAAATTAATCAACAAATTTGCTCTCAACCAGTGACCTTTTTAATTTACTGAAAATGATAATGACAATAAGACTGTAAAGCTACAGTGTTCAGTAACAGAAAGCAGTGGTGTTGAGTTGGTTGTGGGAAAAAGCCAAGTCAAATGCAATCAAATTGAAAAAATGACCAATATGTCAAAAGTGCCACTTAATTCAATCAATCAATCAAGCTCACAAACCATGTAATAAGCAGACCAAACAGACTGGAAATTAACCAGGATACTAACAGGCAACAGTAAAGACTATCTGAGGCAGGGAGAAACTCAGGAAACCAAGCAAAAATTAAAAAAATTTACCTACTTGCAGACACTACCGCGGGGTATAAACTGCCTGAAGCGCGGCACTGTGTAACTGTCGCGCTGGTATGAATTCCTAGAGAGCGGCACTGTGTAAATGTCGCGCTGGAAGTGGTTCAGGGGGCGCGGCACTGTGGCAAGAGGGAAAAAAAAATGCAACTGGAAAAGAAAAAATCAATTTTTCAGGGTTGTTGCTAACCCAGGGGACTCAATAATTAAACAGGGAGATAAATACTGCGAGGAGGGGTGAATAAGGGTCAAAAAAGACCAAAATTCAAGCTGGTTTGAAGTGCAACAAAAGACTGATAATTCAAAGATAAATGACTGTGAATTTGAACCAATCAAGCAGTAATCAAACCCAGCGGAGTCGCCATTCTTGTTATGTGGAATTCTGCCCTACGGATAAGTCAAAACTCCCTTAGGCTAAAGTAGGATCTGACTAACTCTAGACTAAGAACAGACAAAACAAATGCAACCTTGAATCCCTAAATCTAACATACATTTCAGTATTAAAATGCTGAAGAGAGCAAAGGATTTTAACTAACCTTATGTCCAAGTGCTTTGTTTTTGGTGTTTGTTCCAAGCTCCAAGTCTTCACCAATGAACCTGTCAAAGAGTAACCAAAATACAAGTATGCACTATTCTCTAGCAATCTGAAACATGAGTTAGGATCTAAATCTGTAAGAGATACAAATCATGTGATTAAAACAAGATTAATACAAACGATTTGGGAAAACAAGACAAGTTATTCCATTACAACTTGAAGATTACTTACAAAGGGTGCTTGATGCCCAAGCCAAACCTCCAACTCCAAGTGTCTTCTCCTCTTAGCTATCTCCACGATGCTGCAAGACCATAAGTTTGGTGCTCTCAAGAGTCCTCCCCTTTTCCAATGGCATGCCTCTCTTTTATAGTGAATGGTGAGGTTAACCAACAAGAGAGATAGGTGGATCTAAGGAGGGATAAGTGGATCAGGGTTTCTAATCGAAGGAGGTGAGTTGGGATCGAATCAAGGAACCCAATCTTCCATCATCTTCGAAAATCCAAGATCCCATAAGACAAGGGCAAAAACTATTAAAAGGGTGCCGCGCTTTGCAAATGATACAGAGCGCGGCACTGTGCCGCGTTTTGTCAAGCTGGAAGGGCGCGGTAGTGTATGGAAATAAAGTCCAAGGTGGGTCAAAACTTGGCAAGGTGGATTTACCTTCAAGGTTGACTCATCATCTGTCTCTTCTGGATGGTTCAAAACAGTAGGGAAAGTGTCGTCGAAATGTGTTGTGATGGGGATGCGACACCGTGAAATATAGAGGTATAACACTTACTCAATCAGGTAATCAATGTGAAACTTGATGGTGTTATGACGACTCAAACCATGCAAATGAGAATGAATAAAAAATAAGCCTTTGTCTTCGATGAAATCTAGCTATGGGAAAGAGAGAGTTCTTCGATAAAAAATGCATAAAATTTTTCACAAGCAATTAAAAATCAAAACAAGAAATTTTTGTTTTTCTTTTCGTAAATGAAGCCAAACTGAAATAAACACTCCTTTTAATGCACTGATCATACAACTAAGATGCTCCAAATATAAGAATTTCTGTGGCAAATTCAATGGTTCATTTCCTAATGCAAAATAAGGCTACTAGACTTTTTCAATTCAAACAACAAAATTGCTCTCAAATGATAATTTTTAAATTACTGAAAATGATGAACACAATGTGACTGTAAAAGTTACAGAGTTCAGTAAAAGAGAACAGTAATGCTGGGTTGATTGTGGTGAAAAAATCAAGTCAATGCAATCAAACTGGAAAAATGACCCAATATGCAAATCATGCCACTAATTCAAACAAATCAAGCTCACAACAAGGAAATAATCACACCACACAGACTGTAAAATGACCAGGATGATAACAGGAAACAGTAAACACTACCTAAGGCAGAGAGAGACTCAGGAAACCAAGCAAGGATACATTTTTTTAAAAATGCAGACACTACCGTGGGGCAGAATGAGGCTAAAACGCGGTACTGCTAAACTACCGCTCTGGTACCAACGCAGGGAACGCGGTACTACCGCGCTGTAATCAGTGCAGAGGGCGCGGTACTGTGGAAAGGTAAGAAAAAAGCGCAACTTGAGAAAATTAAATGGATTTTTCAGGGTTGTTGCTAACCCAAGGGACTCAGTGATCATACAGGGAGAAAAAATACAGCGAGGAGGGGTGAATAAAGGTAAAAAAAGACCAAGATTCAAACTGGTTTGAAGTGCAATAAAAAATCACAATCAAAAGATGGATGAATGAGTGAACCTTGAAAGTAAACTTACCCTGACAAGTTTTCACCCAGCTGAGACTTTATTTACCCTAACTACCGCGCCTTGCTCAGTTATAGGTGCGCGGTAGTCCACACTACCGCGCTATTCTTTGTCTCTGCCACGCGGTACTACCGCGTTATGCTCACATTACAGGGCGCGATACTCTTTTTATAGCCTTTTTGCGATGGCTTGTGGGATTTTGGATTTTCGAGAGATATTGGAGAATTGGGATCCCTGATTCGATCCCAACTCATTTTTTGTGATTAGAAACCTTGATCCACTTATCTCTCCCTAGATCCAAAATCCCACAAGCCATGGAAAAAAGGATATAAAAAGAGTACTGCGCCCTGTAATGTGAGCATAACGCGGTAGTACCGCGTGGCAGAGACAAATCATAGCGCGGTAGTGTGGACTACCGCGCGCCTATAACTGAGCAAGGCGCGGTAGTTAGGGTAAATAAAGTCTCAGCTGGGTGAAAACTTGTCAGGGTAAGTTTACTTTCAAGGTTCACTCATCATATTTCTCTTCTGAGTGGTTTAAAGCAGTAGGGGGAGTGTCATCAGCTCTTTTTGTGGTGGAGATGCGACACTGTGGAATATAGAGGTATAACAGATGTATACCGTTAACAAACGCGAGGATGTCCACCAATAATGAAAATGGAACCCAAGGTACCTAGTACATTCAAGCAAGTGCGAATAAGTGGTCTTGCTGTCGAAAACTTGAAGAATCCATCGGATAGGAGACATTGATGTATTCCCATCTATCCAATAGCAAGGGAAACTGCCACTAATGACTGCAATCCCCAAGGTACTAACCGAAACTCTAAACTTCATTCCTAGAGTACAATGAGTTGAGGTCGATGGGAAGAAGTCCGTTGAAAGGGAGGCCTTAAGGCATCCTCCATCATCCAACACGAGGGACACTCAATAGGTATGAGCTGATTTGGAGTAGGACTGAACACATGATGAAACATACTGACACCAAGGAATGGCCGACACATGAGGTCAAGGCAGCTGCAGAATGGTCGACACAGGTTATATCCTTGAACAGTGAGCACGGCACAAGAGTGACTTAGGTAGCTTTGAACACAAAGGGACCACGACGCAAGTCTGCAATGTAGGAGACATTAACAGATTCTCCATATGATTGGAAGACTAACCAAACGGAGGAGTAAGAACTCTGAGATCAAGTTTACCCTAAGGCCAACACTAGAACCCAATTTGTTTGATAGACTCAAAACAGGTGCTTTGTTCAAGGAAATAGTTGACTTGCTGCCATCATATTGAAAGATATTTTAACATTCTTCCCTTCCCTTTCCTTTTTCATTTTTTAACGAGCTTGACAAAGAACTAAAGCATGCTCGACGGTATTTTCATATTTAAGGAGTCTGAAAAAACCTAGAAGAAAACTCCATACACCTATCCGTGGATTTTATATCGAGCCCGGATTGGTCTATGCTCGGCGGTTTTTTCTTGCTTATAGAGTTGAAAAACTTAAACAGTCCTCTATACACCTATCCGTGGATTTTATATCGAGCCCGGATTGGTCTGTGCTCGCTTGGTGTTTTCACATTTCGAGAGTCTGAAAACCCTAAAGACAACTCCAAAGGTCCTTTTTCGTAAAGTTAGTCTCCTTCCCTGAAAAAGTGTAAAATGATGGAAGAAGAACTCTTCTAGCGCATACAAGAGTATACCTAGAGTATACCTTGTCCGTAAATTATCCACCAAGGCCTGGAAAAGGGGTAATTCTATACCTAAGTGGATGTCGGATCAGTTATTTTAACGAGCCCGAAAAGACAACTATGCTCAGCAAACTTTTCCTATTTAAGGAGTCTGAAAAGGGCTTAAAAGAACTCCATAGGGATCTTTTCCGTAAAGGTTTAACGAGTCCGGAAAAGTAAACTCATGACCTCCTTACTGTTTTTAATGAGCTCAAAGGAGATACAGAAAATGCTCACAACTTCCTTACTGTTTTTAACGAGCTCGAAGTGAAGATGAAAGAAATGCTCATAGCCTCCTTACTGTTTTTAACGAGCTCGAAGGAAAGGTGGAAGAAATGCTCGTAACCTACTTACTGTTTTTAACGAGCTCGAAATGAAGGCAGAAGAATGCTCGTAACCTACTTATTGTTTTTAACGAGCTCGAAGTAAAAGAAGAATGCTCGAAACCTACTTACTGTTTTTAACGAGCTCGAAGTAAAAGAAGAATGCTCGAAACCTACTTACTGTTTTTAACGAGCTCGAAGTAAAAGAAGAATGCTCGAAATGGGAGGAGACGAGTGTCAGGGACATGCAAAACTAGCTCCAAGCGCATGGAACAAAGCTATGCCTAATGCAAGGAACATGAGCAAGATAAGGACACTCAGGGTGTGTCTCCTCCAGGTAAAAGGTGTCAAATTGCAAAGGAAAAATGATACAGGGCTTAGCGGAAATGAGATCAGAGATGGAGGCTTATATAATGAGCTAAAAGCGTGGAAGCCAGCTTCAGGCTCATTAGCGCAAGCGGTATCATAACAGATGCACATACAACTTGAACATAAAGATGGGAGCCTTATCGGGGATGGCCAGAAATATATGATGAAGAAATATATGAGGCTTCTTCTCAAAGTCATGGTAAATCTAAAAAGGCTCCCAAGCCTATGAGAAAAACTCAGCATGGGCACCGGAATGGCATAAGGGTGCTGACTAGGGTGACCCATGTTAGGTAGGCTCTGTTGTCGGACTGGTGCACAATGCATAAAGAGATGGCTAACACACCAATATCCAACAGGTTCGACCCTATGGCGAATTCGGATGGCAAAAGGTTCAAATGCAACATAACAGTGGGGAAGCCTAAACCTATATGCAAGGTTCTGAATATACCTGACATGGTCGCACAAGGTGTCGAAAAGGACCAGTAAGCAAGTATACATCCAGCTAAGAATCATGTCTCCAAGAAACATTAGTACCAGGATCATATCTAAAACATATGTAAGGAAAGACCCGATACAAGTCACTATGGTAGAAATACTTTCAACTTCACTATCATCAATAACAGGCATAAACAAGGCAGAGTTTTCAAATGAAGACTCTATGGTACCCAAGCCCGAGGACTTACAATCAACAAGATCAACTTCAGGATGAAGATCAAAGTTGAAAGACATGAAGGAATCTGCAGAAACAAATTCATCATCACAGGAGTTGAAAATTCTAGAAGCATAATCAAACTCAACAGGAACACCGATTTGCGGATCTATAGGAGAGTCCAAAGACTCAACAGTAGGAATATCAGACTTTAAGGTCAAACCGGGGTTGGACATGACTGCGGCTGCATCAACATCCAAATGAATGGCAGACTGTACTATAGACTCTAGGAAAACTTCATCGGAAGGAAGTATATCATCCCAGATAGAATACATATCTAAACATTTATATGGAGGTGTCACTTGGTCAAAAGTTGGGACCAAGTCTCGAGAAGGTAAGCATGAATTCAGAGACTTCTTCTCAGTAGAATTTGAACTCAAGGAACAATATGCCACAACATTCCCATGTGACATAGTAGTTCCTAATGATGAGGGATCAGACTTGTCCACAGTTGGGTAATAAGGAGCATCAACGAATGCAAGCTGGTCGATGGTGACAATGTTTTCGTTATGAGGGAAATGCATCACACAAAAAAGCGTAGACACCACAGCATGCATAGCATAAACGTAATCACGCCCGAGGATCATATCAAAGTCCATAGGGTCCTTTAAAACCATAAAATCAACTAAGACTGTTTTTCCACCCAAAGTAACAGGTGCCTGACGGAGGAATCCAAACGGTTCACTAGGTCTTTTATCGAAGGTCAACGGCCAATTAGCAGCTGGAATAACATTAGGGAAACCCAAATCTCTCCAAGCATAATCGGATAAGATACTAATAGAAACACCTTCATCAACAATGCATCGATCAACTGTATGGTTCCCGATATCAACCTTTATCTGGAAAGGTGTCGAAGAAGGAAGACGAGGCCCGGCTAGACTATCCCAATCAAAGGAAACAATCCTAGGGCTTGGTAGGGGTTCACATGGCGCAAATGAAGTGCCCCCTTTTTCAGGAATATCCAAACTGGTAATGCAGAAGACTTCAGCAGTAGGTGCATCAATCTTCGAAGGACCGATGGGATCGGTCGAAGATTGCATCGATTCGATCACTTCACTCTCCGAAGGAAGAGTGGGGTCGACCAAAGATTGCATTGGTTCAACCACTTTATCAACCAAAGGTTGATATGGCTGCAGGGAATCTATAGACAACTCAGGAACAGAGGTTCCTTCAGACATGGACCACATTCTTCGTGCCTCTGGAATGGCAGGGCATCGGTGAGTAAGGTGATCTCCCTTACAAAGTTTACAAGGGAACTTTGGTTTTCGTCCTATAGGTTTAGACTCCTTTACAACGTCAGTATTCTCATCATGACTAGCATTGGCTGACAGCTTGCCCCCAGCATGACTCACAGAGGCTGGTTTCTCAGAAGTAGAAGACTTTTGAACTAAGGATCACACTTTTTGCACTTCTGGAAGTACAGGGCACAAGTAAGGTGGTCTCCCTCGTAAAACTTACAAGGGAACTTAAGCTTCTGTTTGTTGGGTTTGTCGACAATGTCAACTCCCTCAGCATGACTTGCAGTGGCTGATCTGGTGTCTCCAGTATGACTCACAGGAACTGGTGACTTGTCATTAATATGACTAGCAGTGATCAATGGCGTGTCCTCAACATGACTGACAGTGGTTGAAGACAAAATTTCAGTATGATTTTCAGTGACTAAAAGTTTTCTCCCAGCATGACCTATAGAGACTGGGTAGGTGCCCCCTACATGACTTGCAGAGGTAGGGTGCTTGCCCCCAGCATGACTCACAGAGGCTGGGTTGCTGCCCCCTTTTTTTGGCATCTTCTTCCCATTCTTCCCCCGTCTATTCCTTTTAGATTGCTGGTTACTAGTATTGCTACTTTCGCCACAAGAGGTAGAAGGAGGAGGAGAAGATGTTACTGGTAAAGGAGGCACAGGGTTCTGATGCTCTTGATTTGAGGTGCTCACAAAAGAAGCGTCAGGAGCATGCAAGGCATTCGGAGTGGAAAACAACCAAACCGGCAGCCCAATAGTGAATCCAGGAAGATTCAGAGTAGCCATTAAGGGAGTACCAATGTTTCCAATGAATGGAACAACACAAGGATCCCTTGGAACAGGGGTACCTTGATTGGCACTCGTCGGAATGCTAGACATAGTTTCTCGCTCAAATGAACAAGAAGCTCTCTAAGGAAAACTAAAACAAGTAGCACAAAGAGCACACCACTAAAAAAGGTCCTAGGTAAATCAAACCAGGAAAACAGATGCCTTCCGTACAAGAGTCTGGGATGATGAGGGCCCAAAACAGATCAACGAAGGATGAGGAACAGTTACCCGGGGTCCACAATACAATGACTAAGGGTGCAAGCGCTGGAATCACCCAACCGCCCTCCCAAAGACCTGCAAGGGATTTCCTCCCACGTCTGTCCTAGGTACAACAGATATACCCTCCGCTGTCACCTGTGTATGAACCTATGGTCAGATACTAAGGATACCACAACACCGAAAACTCCTGGGGGAACAGTCACCGGTCGAATCAGAAGGTGTGGGCAGGGTAACTGAGCCCGAAACTCGAAAGAGTCCCCAAACACGATCCAATCCTGGCGTATGCTCGAAATAGAAAGTAGGAGGAGTATTCCCAACAATCTGATCTCGCAATGACCTACTGCATAGATCCCAGGCAAGCTTTGAGTGAAGTGGGTTTACCTGTGATACTCGAACTACGATTTTTGCGTAATGTGTGATATTGGGTGGTTTAAGGTGTTTTAAACCCAAGATCCTAACCAAGACTAGTTGGTGCAGTGTAACCTAGAAAAGAAAATGTTGCTAGTACATTTTATTAGAGTTCATTTTAAAGGTTACTTGCTTACTCAAAAAGGTAGTGGGTGTGTGAGAGTGGTTATAGTAGAGATAGAGTACTGAAAATGAAATATTTACCACCAAACAAATCTTTTTCTTTTCAATGCAAGTCTTAAAATTATGATCTAGAATGCATGTGCAAATGCAATTTTTTAATCTTTCGAATGCAAAAAAGGTAAAAATAAAGTCTAAATGTACAAAAATAAACTCAAAACCTAAGAATGCAGCTACTCAAGCAACTAGGTATGCAAAAGAAAACTTGTTCTTTTTGATGCAAAGCACTCTAAAATCTTTTAAGCCACTTGCAAGGTACTCTATTCAGAAGATAAATCAAAATTCTTTATGCTTTCAAAGGTAAGAAACAAAACTGAAACTAACCTATTATCAAAGCAAAGCAAACAAACTTTCAGGTTCTCTTTATGAAACAGTAAAAGCTACCAAATATGACTTTCAAATTCTTATTGATGTAAGCATGCCAACCATTGGGAAAAGAGTACAAAAACTACTTTTAGACCCAAACGAAGCAAATGACCTACGAAGAAGTATGGTTTGGTAAATTCAGGTCTGCACATAAACAATGCAAACAAGGTCTTGAACAACAGCCAAAACACTTGAGCTTTCACTACAAAAGAAAAACTAAAAGAATAAGGGAGGATAAGAAACCAACCTAAAAGAGAAATTTCACTCAAATAGATACAAACAGGGTCAAGAAGACTCAAGAGGTTTCAAATCCAGTGGAAATGGGGCAAGCAGGTTCAGTCAGACTCAAATTAGGGTACAAAACACCAAACGGGTCCACAACCCCCCAACTTGGGTCAACAAGCCCCAAAAATTTCCAAACAAGCCCAAATTGATCAAAACTTGGGTCATCTTGTAATTGTATAGTACTCCGTGAGCTATCTTCCTCGAGTTGCCTATGACACTCTGCCTGTCCTTTCAGCGCTTCTATGGTTCTGTCATGCATTTATTCATTGACTTGCGTCTATAAGTAATGTAGTCCTGGAAATGGTATACTTCCAAGGTCAAGTTCCACGCGCTCTACATTCTTTGTATCTAGCATTGCTTGATCTGGTAATGGAAACCTTATAGATAGTGGCTGCAAATGGACAATACGGGATCTCGCGGGAACCGTGATTTGCTGCTGCGAAGTCCCCGCGGACCCTTTTTCAGCTACTGACTCATGGTGCAAGGGTAATCTTCTGCTAACTTCCTCAAAGTTTTGGGATATCCCTTGCAGTGTAGTCAGGTTCTGGTCTAAGCTGTATTGAATTGCCTTTTCCTTCTTCTCTTTGTTTGTCGAAAGTTCCTCCATTTGTTCAGTGACTTTTGCGGCAATAATTAAGTAATCATCTTCACGAAGCACTGTGTCTAATTGGTCTTTATTTGATTTCTGATTCTTCCTTTTCTCCTTGTGCCCCGAAGGACTTCCAACATCCTTCCTTTTTCCTGACTCTTTATCTTCTACTATGGGACATAGGATAGGGTTATCCTCACAAGAATCACTTTGGATATCCACGACCTCAACTTAGAATTCAGCTGGCCATTCTTTCATGATATTCTCAATATCTTCCTCGTACATATGGTAATTTCCCGGGTACCAATCAACATTCTTCTTCTGCGCTTTGGCTGAAATGGAGATGCATTTCATCGCAGCATAAAAATTTATAATGAGGATATATTTGCTTATTACTTGCTTTGGTATGCGAGGTGTAAGCATGATGGCCCCGCGCAGCTGGTCATAATATGTGTAAAAGACCAGCGCTGTCTCGTGCTGTCTTTCGGGATTCAAATTCGCCCATAGATTCTGAAATCGAGCACCTTTGTAGTCCGGACTGTTCGTGACCACTTCGACATAGTGCTTCGGTTCCCTCCACCCCAGGAAGCCGACCAATACGATGAGCCAGGTGAAGTGGAAGTTTCCACCATTGATTTGCGTATCATTCAGTTCTTCAAGGAACTCATTTAATAGATATTGGCACCAATTGAATTCTTGTCCTTCGGCAGCTGCAGCGCCAAGTAGTATTGCACCTACATTTACTTCTAACGGTCTGCACTTTCTTAATATTTTTCCTGCTAACAGCTACGTGACAAACCTTATTGCTTCATCCTTTATGTCATCCATCTGGAAGCCTCGCTTCCCTTTGATCACAGATTCTATTTTCTTCATCAATGCTGCTACCTTTTTATCCTTTGTCTTTCCCTGGAAGAAATTCCTTGGGTCTTCTCCCCTTTTGCTTAATCCAGTTATACGGTGGATTAAGTCAATTGTCAGGTCGATATTCTGGTCTAGACATAAATATCCCTGGTGGATGCGAGCCATAAGAGTTCGCATCACCGTGTTGTGCTCCGGTCATATTTTAAAATGTGGGAGTCTTAGCAGGTTGAGTAGCCCCGACTTGGCTACTCCGGACAACCAGCTCTCGACGACCAAGGTGAGGTCTCCCTTTGCATTCTTCTTCCAGCACATGTATTTTTCGGGTTGGAACTGTGGGAACCTCGGCTCGGTTGGCTTCTCCTTCTACATTGCTAGCAGATCATAGTCCTCCCATTTGCATCCTGGAATATTTCCTAACAGATTTTTGTCCACCTCAACATGCTTCGATATTGGTGAGAGTGGTATCTCATACTTTGACTCTTCAGCAGTCTAATGGCCGACGCATCCACTGCACGCGGTGAGATATAGTCTGGAGTCATAGTTAAAGGTATCTCTTTATCGGCAAGGGGCTTATTTGGCCCTACCGAACTTGTCTTCGGTAGTTTTGATCTCGGCGCTACTGGATTTTTCCCTTTGTCCTGCATTGAGGCACCGTGTCTTGGTGATCTTCTTGGACCTTGTTTTGATTCAGTGATGACTTTCTTGTTTGGGGTTCTCATTAACTCGTCAATTCCTCCGTGTTGGAACAACCTCATAGTATCTTCGACCGTGAACTCTTATTCAAATGAAAAGCTCTTAGACATGCAAACACTCTCAACAGTTGTAGATGGCTTACGAAAACTAGCTCAGATAGAAGTATATGCAGAAAATTCTAAGTGTTTGATACGCCCGCGAGACAATATGCAGTGTTATTTATAGGCACGATGGACCCTCCTCCGATCCCTTGAACAGTTAGATAAGTATTTAATGATGGTATCCGTTGGCCAAATTCGGCTGCTTCTTCTGTCTTGTCCTTCAAAATTCTGTTCAGAATGGCTATTTGTGCTTTAAATGCCCAAGCGGTCGGTAGGAAACTACTGTATAACGACTATATTCCCAACCGACAATGGCTATGTTCTGGAGCCTTGCGTCAAACTGCACGGTAGGCAATCGTTGGTTCTGCGCAGTGATTTCGCGGTATATAATTTCTTTTCTTTCCAGTTGTTTCTTTTTGAATGTCGTAATAGCGCATTGTTTCTTTTTTCTCTCTTTCTCTTTTTTTTTTTATCAACGCTGCGTGCTGTATAGATCTATCTCTACAAGTTTATGTACAGTCTTTTCCACAGTTTATAGTGCCCAATTCCGACCATACTTGGAACCTAGAAACTTTTCCTTCTTTTCGGTCATACTGGATGCTGCGGAGCAGGACTATCACGATAAAGCTTTAGTCTGCTTTCATTTATCAAATTGGGTAGTGTATCACTAGCTAAAGTAGCTAACTGGACTTCGCCTCTGTTAGTAACATCTATTACAATATATGGTCCAAGCCAATGCATTTTAAATTTTCCAGGAAACTTCATGAATTTACTATCATATAGTAGGACTAGATCACCTACCTGAAAATACTTATTCTTGATGTGGCTATCGTGCCATGATTTTTCTCATTCTTTCTGCACTTTCTGGTGGAATCCCGTGATGAAGCCCTCTTCTTCCAACCCAACCAAGTGTAACAACCTTTCTTCTAGTGCTGCGCGATCTTCCATCCCTGTAAATGCAACTATTCTCAAGCTGGGTATAATGTACTCCATTGTCATTATTGCTTCCTGTCCGTAAGCCAATCTGAAAGGTGTATGTCCAGTTAATTTCTTGCATGTCATTCTATACACCCATAATATAGATGGAATGCGCAGGCCCCGGTCATCGCGGTTTACATTGCATATCTTGGTTAGCGCATTCTCAAGTACTTTATTAAATGCTTCAACGATGCCATTCGCTTGTGGGTGATAAGGCGTACTGTGCTGATGATGGATGTAGAACTCTTCAATCAAAGATTCAATAGTTCTATTTAGAAAATGGGTGCCTTGATCACTCATCAAAAGTTTTGGACATCCAAACTGTGTAAGGATGTTCTCAAAAATAAATTGCACGGCTGTAGCTGCGCTACAGTCTTTGACTAGTTTTGCTTTTGCCCATCTGGTGAGTAATCTGTTGCTATAATAATGTAGCTCGCACGAGTTCTTTTTCTCGGTGGGTTAATAGGTCCCACGAAATCAATTGCCCATTTTTTGAATTCCTGCAAGGTCAGCGAAGGGTTCAACGGAATTTCATCTCTTCTTGATGGTTTCCCTATCCTCTGACAGACATCGCAGTTCTGGCAATATTCTTTGGAGTCTTTATGAATTGTGGGCCACCATAGCCCTGCGCGCAATATATTCTGCGTAGTATCCCTTCCTGCATAATGACCTCCTGCGACTCCTGAATGCGCATCAACTAATATAAATGGCTTCTCATGTTCTAATACACATCTTCGCAGCACTTCATCAAGTCCTAACTTGTAGAGCTGTCCTGCGACAATGGTGAAGTCTGCGGCTCGGACTACCAACTATTTCTTTTGCTGCGTAGTGAATTCTATAGGTGCGAACCCGGTAGTTAGAAATTCAATGATATCCTGATAATAATCATCGGCAATCTGTATAGCAAACAATTGCACATCAGGCAGATTGTCTTCTAGATTCGTAGGTTCCTCTCCTGACTTGATCCTTGATAGATGATCAGGTCCTAAATTTAATCTGCTTGGTTTAACTACTATTTCAAAATCATACTCTTGGAAGAGTAAGAGCCATCTGCATATTCTCCCCCTAACACTGGCTTATTGACCAGGTATTTTAATGCATAATGGTTAGTAAACATTGAGAAGTGCGCACCAAGCAAATAGTGTCTAAACTTCTGTAGTGCATATACCATTGCAAGTCCTTCCCTTTCAGTAGTGGTATATTTCTTCTCAGCAGATGACAGCTTTCTACTCGAAAATGCAATGGGATGATCAATTCCTCCTTCTCCTGGTTGCGCAAGAACAATACCCAATGCTATACATGAAGCATCAACATGTACATGAAATGGCTTTTCCCAGTCTGGAAAAACTAGGATCGGCGCAGTGACCATTTTCTCTTTCAATGTGTCGAATCCTTTCTCACAGTCCTCATTCCAAATGAATGGGGGATCCTTTTTTAAAAGCTTCTCCATTGCCGCGGTTATCTGTGCATACCCCTTTATGAGTTTCCTGTAGTATCTGATATGCCCTAGTGTAGTGCGCAATTGTTTAACTGAATTTGGTGTAGGCAAGTTTACAATAACTGTGATCTTCACAGGATCAACCATCAATCCTTGCTTACACACAATATGTCCCAGCAGAATCCCATAAGGAACACAAAAAATACATTTCTTCAAATTCAATGAAATCTGGTGCTGTTTGCATTTTTCCAGCATCATTTTGAGGTTCGCGGCATGGTTCTTTAGTAACCCAAAAATGGTCCAATCATCAAAGTAAAATTCTAAAAACTTGTGGATGAATTCTTTAAATGCTGCGATCACCACTCTTGAAAATATGGCTGGTGAATACTTCAAACCAAAAGGCATCACTGTATATTGGAACAACCCCCATTCTGTTGCAAAAGTGGTTTTGTGCCTATCGGCTGAATCAATTCTTATCTGATGGTATCTAGAAAATCCATTAGTAAAAGAGTATGCTTCATTCCCTCCAACGTTATCAAGTACTTCATCGGTAAAAGGTGTAGGAAATGGATCATGCATAGAGGCATCATTCAAATTTATGAGATCAACACAAATCATAATCTCACCCTTTGTTTTCTTGTCTTGGATGACCATCGGGATTATCCATTTAGATTCTTCAAATGGATCAATGATTCCGGCATCGAGCATTTTGTCAAGTTCTGCCTTAACTCGTTCTTTGTAGCGCGGATTCAGTCTATATGGTCTTTGTTTAATAGGTTTCACTCCAGGTTTAAGAGGAATTCTCATCACTCCCAAGTCTCCTAGAATACCTTTCATCTCTGTGAAATTTGTCGGGAATACTTCTTGATATTCCTGTAAGATAGCTGCGATTTCCGCAATTGTATCATCATCCCAGTAGTCTCCTATTGTTGCGAACTTCGGCTCTTCACTAGTACCGATGTTCACTTTATTTGTTTTGACCGGTCCACTCATATCAGGAATCTCTAATGGAGGTCCTTCTACTTCGCGCATTCCTTCAGATTCAGGGATCTTTATATTACGCAGGTCATCCTCATCACTGTCTTTCTTATCTTCATCTTTTTTAGCTAAGTTATAACAACCCATGACTTGCTCTACTTGTTCTGTCCAATTTGGTTGTAGACTTGCAAGTAAGTTGTTTGCTTCAAAAAACTGTTCTGATGTTATGTTTTCCTCCATGGAATCTGGTGTGAATATCTTTTCCTTGATAAGCTGCAGCGCGTCTTGGATAGTCGGATGGTCATCTTCAAAGCTAAAGTCCTTTTGGAAAATCGTAGTAAGGACAGACCAATCCGTTGTTCCTCTACGTAGTTCCTCCTCTAGGTACCATTTCTTTGGAATAGGCTCCTCCAATGTATGCACAAAGAGATGTACCCATTCTGTCTGTGGTCTTTCTTCCCACGCTTTTTCACATGCTCCAATATGATCCTTTGTATCTATCTAGCCATTATATTTCTCAAATTGTAGTGTTACCTTATCAGCGAATCTGATCTGTAGTTTGATTCTGCACTGGTCCCAAGTTGTCAATGTCTTTATGTGTGTGGTCCACCATCTAACGGGTGTCTTGTGGAGTGCCATGTCTAATGCTGAGACGCGATGTTCATCTGCAATTGCTGCAGTGTATTCTTTGATAAATGAATAGACGTTAGTTGTACCATCATAAGTGGGGATTGGACTTACCTGTTTTCCAATCCAGCGGAGTGACTTTGTAATTGTTGCGCATCTCCTGGCAGATACTTCATGCATTCTGTGTTGTCAGTTTTCTAATCCTGTCTCAAATTCTGAGATGCAAGAACTATCGCAGCGCCAGCTGAGAGTTCCATCCATAGTAGGATGAGTATAATCCACAGCATTTGTTGTCATTTTATAGATACGGTCAAGGTCTTGAGCTCTGTACTCTTCTTGAATAGGTTCAACATATTGCTCCCCCTGTGAAGGATCCAATGGTGCGACGACCCTTATGTCATTGCCTTCAAATATCATTTTCATTGTCTTCAGATTGATGATGGTGGAGTTCATCATTACCCAATCGATGCCCAACAGTGCTGGCTAAGGATTGCTATCATCCACAATTTCAATTACTTCGAAGTCTGCATAACTTCGTACTCCATCAATGTCGACAATGGTATTGGTTAACCTTCCCAGTGGTATAACTATGCCTTGATTAGCCATTCTTAAATGTATAGGTAACCATTGTAACTTTGGTTTTCCCATTGCCTGCCATGTCTAATTGGTTAAGACATTCACTTCAGATCCGAGATCAAGAATGATCTCGTCCATCTCATAGTCTCCTATCTGTGCAGTGAACCGCATTTCCCTGTCGGTTCTTTTGGGACTTCTAATGTTATGTACTGCACCATGTGCTATTCCTTTCTTACTGCATGATTCATACTGATTTATTAGTTTTTCAAATTCCATAAGAGTGTATTTATTTTTTAATAACTTGATGCAGCTTTGTAGAATCTGCGCAACAAAAATAGATGTATCTGGTGCAGCACGTGTCTGATCATATGCTAGTGGCATATCTTCTATTTGTGGTTCTTGACTGTGCAACGGGATCCTTGGTGAATTAGGTGGTAGTTGTTTAAACATGTCCCGCGCTTCGTTAAATATTTCTTTATTTTTCTATAAGTTCAATGGAGGTGCTTTCCAAGGAGCTTTTCCAATTCATATTGTTTCTCCAGGGTTCTTCTTAGGATCATTTGTTCCAAAAGTTGAGGCTTCTGCGCTTTTGTCTTTTCTATATCAGCGCCACTCCACGTTATTGCATTGACGCTCTGACCTGTAGTTCTGCTCTCTGATGCGATCAAATGGATGTTAAGGTTCGGTGTTTCTGTTCTTCTCCGCTTCTGCATTTCTACTTCAAGCACGGGACAATCTTCAATCACATGATTGAATGATTTACAGTAATTGCATGTGGTGCATGGATTAGTACATTCTCTTGATACATGACCTAGCTGACCATAGTTATAGCATATGACCTAGCCTCGTCCTCTTCCTTGATTATGACCAGTATTTCTTCCTCTCCCGCGATATCCACCACTGCGGCCTCTATATCCTCCTTGATCTTAATGGGTGTTCTCTTTCTTTGGTTGATTTTCCTATTGGACGCGGTACATTCCAGCACCTCGCATTGCTTCCATATCTCGCTTTCTTTCAGTCATTAATTCATAAGCGCGACAGTTGGACTGATCATGTCCAACTAATTTACAGAAATTACAGTATAAGTTTTTAGACGTTTTGACATATTTCTGTATGAGGTAACAATCCTCAGGCCGGTGTCCTCTGGTTCTACAAATTTCACACCATGGCGCCTGGTTTTGATTCATATTTATTGGGTTTGGTGCGCCACTGTTAAGATAATATTGAAATAAGGGGCAATGTTCTCTAGTGTGGCCCTCCCCTTTGCATCCTGTGCACCAAACTTCATGTCTTTGCTCATGTCTCTGTTCTTTTCCATTTTTCATACCTTGTAATTCTAATGTCAAGGTAGCCAACTGGTTCTGGATCTGTATCATCCCAGAACTACTTTCTCCAATTGGCGAGGCTTCCAATTTCATTGCGATCTCAAAGGCCTCAGCTTGAGATACAACCTTCGGTTGCATTAGTGGTTGTATGATATGGGGCAACATCGCATCAATGAACCATTCTTGATGTTGCGGAGCTATAACAAAACTCACTTGGTCCAACAATGTTTTGAATTTTTGGTCGAATTCCCATACTGATTCAATAGGTTTTTGCTTGATTTCTTTCAACTCTGTTATGCACTGTGATTCTGATTTGGGATTTTTAAAATCTGCTGCAATTGCGGTCTTGATATTTGCTAGGGTTCTCAGTTGTGCTTGAGAATACTTCATAAACCAATGCAATGCTCTATCTCTAAAAGTAGTGATGAGCCGCGCTCTTTTTATAGCATCATCCGCAACTTGCTTAACACTCCATACGGCTTCGCATAGAAACCAGTGCTGATCAGGGTCTTCCTGACCCGTTCCTTTGAATATCGACATTTATATCGTTATCTGTCATTCTCCTTCGGGATTGTGTATTGTTCTGTGACTGATTCCCTGTGACAAAAGTAGACACAAACTGTTGGATTGTGCTAGGAATAGTATTTTGCGGAATCAGCTGAGTTGTAGTGCTATGAGCACTCGATCCTGCAATGTTACTAGTATGACTAATCTGTGGGATGGGCTGCGCAATAGTCGCAGCGGGTGGGTTCTGGACTGATTGATTCTGAGGTGTAATATGCTGGATTGTGGCTGATAACTGAGTGTTCTTACTATTGAGGTCACATGGAACTTCGGTATCTATATGGTTTCTAGATTGTCTAGGATTCTTTTCGTTAGTAAGCTTATATCTCTTTCCATTTCTCAAAGTATGGTTTTCTTCATCAAAATCAATGTGTGTATTTTTTACCATGACAGATTTAGAATTATTGCTGCATTCTTAAAACACCTTTCTCAGCTAAAAGCATTTTAATATATAGGCTGAGGTTTCTCAGGAACTTACCTCTAAATCCTTTGAAAAAGTATGCTTCAACCTGGCTGTATGATTTCAGTGTATCTACAACAAACTCGGTCACAAATCCTTCTAGTATGCTATCAACCCAGAAGTCAACTACTCGCGATAGTGGGCTGTTGATCGCTTTGAGCTATTCAGTAAGCTCCGGACTCCACTCTGTAGGTACTCCGCCTTAGGAACAATTCTTTCTTTATGCTAGGCGCGATATCCACTCGTGTAGCTCGTTTGGAAACGAAGCCCAAAAAATTTCATGGATGTCCCTCCACAGGTATCTATTCAACCACTATACGTCAGATAAACGCGGGTGTTTGTTTTCTTTCTTTGCGAAATCTCTTTCGATCTTATCGCACCAAGCCCAGATCTCTTTCTTTTCTGGATGCCAACTGTCGGACATTACTTTTCTGAATACACTATCGCATCACTGGTATTAGTACGGAAACGGAACCATTTGTTGGTCGCAACACTGATCTAGATGTTTTCCAATGTAGACCCAGGTTCTTCGTGGTACAAGATACCAACAAAACCCCTATTCACCGGCCCTTTCAGCAACAGATTGCAAGCAGCCTGAGGTATCACCCGAGGCGAAGTTGAGGGGGTGGTTGTAGAAGCAGGTTTCCACAACCTTGTGATGTGAGTGATTCAATGATTAATGCGCAGCGCAGTGACAGACTGCGCAACTTTGTTTAGTGACTGCATGAAGTCTTCTACTCCGCGTCGAGAATCTTTAGGAACAAAGATATTTGCACCCTTAGCACGTCCACATGCTGCGCAGTGGGGTTATGAGAACTAATCACTTCTACTCAATCTTATTCGATAATCCTTAATCATTCATCATTACTTGGATTAATAAACCTCATAATTTATGCAAATGAGTGGCATGCGCAGTGCTGTGAGCTTTGATACCAAGATTCAAATTTAACCATTAACTGTGTGGTTTTCTCATTGATCCATTCATTCGAGGAATTATAGGAGATTGACTGCTAACATTCATCCATACATGAACTATTAACATCTTATTCCATCCCTTCCACGATGAATATAGATAAAAGTAAACACATATCAGATAACAGTAACTTTATGCATGCACTGTAAGTAAATTAAATCACAAAGTAATGACAATCATACACAAAAATCACATAACACAAGGTTTTAACGTGGTTCACCCCCTCGGATGGGAATCTACATCCACAAGAACTGTTGTTTATTATTTAGAAAGTGTACAAAATTTCTTTCGTCTGTGCACTTAGCTGCAGACGCTCTTCTCTCTCTCTCAAAATTAGGTCTCTGCACACTTAGCTGCAAAGACTTTACAATGCTTCAATCTCACAGATCTAACAATATTCAATACTAATCAACAAAATGAAGAGTTAACCCTTTTCCTTTACAAAATTTCCTTATATATAGATCAAGACCCGTAGGTCATGTCTTTTACATCTTGAAGGCCGAACCCTTAGGTTTACAAAACTGTCGCGGTTTTCCCAAAACCGGACTACTGATATCTGGCAGCAGATCTTCTGTTATATGCGTGCTAATAGGTTGTTTCCACCGAGCTGTTCTTTCTCGTCCTTAGATGACTGGCTCAAGTAGTTGTAATCTTCTGTCTGTTGTGATCAGTCACCTACCTCCGATCTGCACCTACCCACTGCTTGGTAGTTATCGACGACCTTTGCCAAAAATAGGTCTTCTGTGACCTAACCAAAATAACTGCCTTCATTCGTCCATGCTCTGCTTAGCTGGATCTCCGTCAACGTGGCACATCGTGGCGCTGCATTCCTCACAACACTGATCTCACAGCTCCTTCGACACTATGCTGCCCGCAACTTCACAGCATACCAAAATTTATCCCAAAATTGTTCAACTTAACTGCACTTAGCTCCACAGTTCTCAAAATTCTTCCGATTAAAAAATGCCCCATCTGGGCCAGGCCCAACAATGTGCCTTATGAATAATGTTTTCAGTAAATACTTGGATAAGTTGGTTGTAGTGTTTATAGATGACATACTCATTTATTCGAAGAATGAATGTGATCATGAGGAACACCTAAGGTTAGTGCTGCAAGTACTAAGAGAAAATCAACTTTATGCAAAGATAACTAAATGTGACTTTTACAAATACCAAATACAATATTTGGGTCACATAATATCATCCCAAGGCATTGCGGTGGATCCCAATAAGATCAAGGCCATAATGAGCTGGCCTACTCCCCAAAATGTAAGCAATGTCCACTCTTTTATGGGATTATACATATACTATCATAAATTCATTGAAGGATTTTCCAAAGTGGCTCATCCTATCACACCCCTTCAGAGAAATGAAGTCAAGTTTGTTTGGACAACCAAATGTGAAGCTAGTTTTGCGAAGCTGAAACAATTTCTTACTTCAAATCCTATTCTAAAAGTGGATGATCCTTATGGTGACTTTGTAGTATGCACGGATGCGTGCAATGAACGATTGGGAGGCGTGTTAACGCAAGATGGTTTGGTAATCGGTTATGAATATAGGAAATTAAAGACACATGAAGTAAACTATGCGATGCATGATTTAGAACTGGCTTCCATAATTCATGCTTTGAAGATGTGGCGACATCACCTTCTTGGGAAAAGTTTGTTCTTAAAACTGATCACATTGGGATGAAATACATTTTTCCACAACCAAATCTGAATGGACAGCAAGCAAGGTGGCTAGATTTCTTAAGTGAATTTGATTTTGAAATTCAGTATATTAAAGGAAAAGAAAACAAAATAGGTGACGCTCTTAGCAGGCGAATGAACATGTTAACAATGGCTTTAGTTAACAGTTTTTAATCTGATTTAGTGTCAAAGATCTGGACAGCAGCTGAAAAAGACCCAAAATATCTGAATTTAAGACAAAAGTGTCATGCAGAAAATTCAGAACAACAAGCAACATATTATAGTATATCTAAAGATGGGATGCTATTATTTAAGACCATATTATACATACTGGATCAAGCATAATTAAAACAATTAATTCTTGATGAATTTCAAAAAAGACCATACTCTAATCATCTAGGCTATCAGAAAATGATAACAACTGTTAAAAAAACAACACTACTGGCCCATATTGTAATCTGAAATTGTTGAGTATATAGCAAAGTGTATGGATTGTCAAAGGGTGAAAGTGGAACATCAACACCCGACTGGATTTTACAACCTATACCTGCAGCAGAACGGAAATGGGAGACCATTTCTATGGATTTTATCATTGGGTTGCCTAAAAATAATAAGCAACATGATTATATGATGGTTGTAGTGGATAAGTTAACGAAGGCAGCTCATTTCATACCAGTTAAATCCACTTTCAAAGCAATACACATTGCATAAATATTCATGAAAGAAGTCTTTCTACTTCATGGAATTCCAAAGGTGATTGTATCCGAAAGGGATGTAAAGTTCACTTCACATTTCTAGAAAGAATTATTTACAGGTTTGGGGACTAAACTGAGTTTTAGTACAACCTACCATCCTCAAACAAATGGAAATACTGAGAGGGTGAACGAAATCCTAGAGGACATGCTTCGCTTGTATGTCATGGATAACCCAAAACAATGGGAAAATTACCTACACTTGGCTGAAATTGCTTACAATAATGGGTACCAAACTTCTTTAGGAATGAGTCCATTCGAAGTTTTGTATGGCAAAAAATGTAAAAACCCTATGACTTGGGATGATCCGGTGAATCGGATTGTGTTGGGTCCTGAAATGTTAGCAGAACTAGAAAATATTGTGCAGAAGTTTAAAACAAACTTAAAAACTTCTCAGGACAAACAAAAAATCTATGCATATCAGCATAGAGAACATAAAGAATTTGAAATTGGGGATCATGTATTCCTAAGAGTGAAAGCAAAGAAAAGCTCTTTGTGTTTGGGAAAGGTTTCCAAACTTGCACCAAGATATTGTGGTCCTTTCCAAATACTTGCTAGAGTAGGACCTATTGCTTATCAGTTAGCTCTACCAACAAATTTTAAAGTACATTATGTGTTTCATGTTTCATTGCTAAAGAAATATGTATATGATCCTAAGCATATTGTAAATTGGCACGTGATTCAGGTGGAATCAGAAGGAGACTTCCAAACAGATGTTTTATTCATACTGGATCGAAAAGAGGTGGTACTTCGGAATCGAACCATCGTTCAGGTAAAAGTGAAATGGGAGCACTATAATCCTGAGGAGGCTACCTGGGAAATGGAAAGGGGAATGCGAGCAAAATACCCTTTCCTGTTCAAAAAATTATATGACACAAACTGATTTTGGGTTATTATGTTATTTGTTGTTTTGAAAAACTTTTTAACACCGAGGACGATGAAAACTTAAGGGGAGGGGAAATGTAATACCCCAAATGATGGAATTTAACCCCTTTTATAATTTGCTAAGTATTATTGCATTTTACTTAGGTGACATTAGAAATTTGAAAAGTTAATTTCTGATGACTAGTTGGGACCAACACACTAATGAGATGGGAGTCACAGTCACCCTATGGTTGGAGGATACATGCTAATTAAAATAATAATGAGAAATTATTATTGGAGACAATGGTAAACCATAAAGAAAATTTTAGGGAGAATAATGAAATAAAAGAAATAAGAAAATAAGAGAATTCACCCCAAAGAGAATAAAAAGGGAAAAGAGGAACTCATTCACATTCTTAACATTATCATGATCATTATCACACAAGCGAAATGGGAGCTGGGAATAACAATAACCAGATCTAAATGAAGACAAGGAAATGGGTGCAGTTTTGGAGCACAAAACTGAACCAGAACAAGAGATATCATAGCATCCGGGTATAGCTTGGACACTTGGTTGTGTTCAGGTATGAGAACTACCCCAATCTTGCATGAGCACTGCAATTAATCTGAATAGGTTGTGACTGATTGATTATCTTAATGGTTGAGGATTAAAATCCCCTGGAGCATCTTGGATCTCAGGGGCATTGAGTTGGATGATGGGTTTCCTGCTGCCACATAAATTTCCTAAATAACTTGGGGAACAAGTTAAGGGTAATTTAAAATATATATTCTGAACCAGGGGGACTGTGAACTCAGCTCGGGGGTGACCTGGAAGCAAGGAGAACTTGCTGGTTAAAGGTTGGGAGGTTTGTGCTAGGCTCCACTGGTCATCAGAATACATATAAGTTCATATCTTGTATTGATATGATAACTTTTATGGAACAATCATTAGGATTTGTTTATGAATATTCCTAATTTACTGTTGAATGGTTTTTTTATCAGATCTGATCAGATATGTATTGTTATACTGATTTTCTGAGTATGGATCCCTCATAAACTATTAGATCTCTTCAATATGGTACATCTTGATGATCTAGTTAAAATACCTGTAATATTCATAGTTTATGTGTAATGTAAGAATGAATACATTCTTGTGTAGCAGGTAGACAGATATATTATAAATAATGATATGTATATGCCTAAGATAGGCATTATGGAATGATCATTGTCTATGTTATATTATATGGACATGTTGAATATATTTTAATTAGAACACATTTCTTTTATACAACAGATCTCTTTACTCACATATTACATGTCTCTTATATTTTATTGTATAAATGAGGCAAACATGTACACCGTGAGGTTTACATGTCAAGCCATTTTACTTAAGCTTTTATTCTATCTTTGCATAGATAAACAAGAACACTGAGATTATACTAATTTAAATCTATAGTGAATGGATTTCCATTATTTCGACATAGATACCCTAAATATTATCGATCATGTATGGAACTTGATTTTATACAAACTCTATTTATACATAGCTTTTAATATGAGATTCGAATTGGGTTCCATTACATTTTTACACTATGACTAGTAAATTTCAGGATGAATATTATTGTGCAAATGCGTGTTGGATTTAGATGCATGCCATTAATCTCGACGATGGTCGAGCTACGACCTTCATAGTTTTTAAAACAAATCATTATATAATAAATGGAATCCAATATTAATGCATTGTTTACAGAATATAAACATTGTATGCAGGCAAGGGTTTTGAACCTTGGTTCCACGATTATTTTGCACAATAAGCATTCCAAACAAATAATGTTGCGTATTAAATGAACAATACTGCATTGTAGAAACGAATGCAAATTTATAGATGCACCTACCACATTCTTATGCATACCTATATGCTCGGGGAACATCTAGAAACAAAGTGCATTTAAATAAACAAACATGTTCTGGAAAAGAAATTTTATGCCATACATTTCATATTGTATAACAATATTACGAATATAAATATTGAATGCACAAACAACCATCGACGAAATCATTAAAAACGAATTCCATGCTTTGCTTCAAGTTTTTATAACCTTTTCAAATTTAAAGAAATTACGCATAAACAGCATGGAAAAGAAAACCCAAAAATGATGACATTTCCATTAAAGAGTTTGGAACCAAAACAATAAACCCCGATAAAAATTATGAGACAGAGTGTTAAACAACCAGCAAGCGCTTATACGCTGCCTGGAGAACTATTTAATTAAGTTCATCAAACTCTAACTATTTACACCAAGTATGCATTTCTATTCAAAATGCATCCTAAGGTCGTGAAGACCATCTTCACAGAGCAAGCGTGATGCTTCTGATAACTAGGTCGGCGGCCATGTTCTTTTCAAACAGGGAAATGAAAAAACCCTATCTAACAAGTCCACCAACGTTTTAAGTAACTCATCCCCCACAACGGGATAAACCCCACTCGAAGCATGCGGGATTTGGGTGAGTTACCTGGATAGTTGGAGCACCTTTGAACTCCTCATTGTCCTCGAATGTGGTTGTGGGAGTCACCACGAGTGCTCCCAACCTCCACCTTCTCCTGTTTACCCGCACAGTAAAGTGAAACAAAGTTAATCCTAGTAATAAAACTTGCAAACGAAATATTTACTACAATGAATATTATTCGAGTTGGAAACGTTACCTATGGCAGGGCGAAGGCATAGCGACGCTTCCCTGAACAAAGAGAAACCACGACGAAGGTTAAACGTTTGCAAATAGAGGCTGCATATGAATCATTTCACTGGTTAATGAATTGAAGTTTGAAAAAAGAGAAGTTGATAAATTGCTTACCTTCGCATTGCATGGGAGAACGTCGAGCACCTTCTCCTTACTGTTCAATGGCTCACCATGGCGTCGAGCCATCCCACAATTGTTATGGCATGAATCCATCTGCACAGAGCAGAATCTCTCAATCAGATCCTGTCGCAACAACTAAGGAAACCTTGCGAATACCTTAACCCATATCAAATGTTGTTTTTACCGGGAATGAGAGGTAATGGTCACCTCTGAAACCGGTGGCCTGCATTTTTAATGCCAGTCCTGTGGAGTGATGGGAGCGAAAAACACAACTACAGGATCGATGATAGAGATGTTTCTTGAATGCCCATAACCCAGTACAGGATGGAGATCAACGGTGGGCATCAGCTAGCACATTAATGAAGTCTGGAGATGCATTAATGGAGTCAACCAACCGAGAACCATGTTGACTTAATGTAGCAGTGTTGGACCCTTCCACGTTGTTGAGTGTGTTTGCATGCCTTCCATAGGGGAAACCCAATCCAGGGTTTAAAACGAAGTTTTTGGAATGGTCAAGCCTCCGTGGCACAGGCACACCACCTTTTCGATTACACATGTAATATTTGACCAACCATCGTGTTATTTGAACCATGCGAATTATTTCATTATGGTAGGTTGGTTTACGTATCCCTTAATTCGTTTTAATAGTGTATTAAACCCTTAGTCTATACTTTGGGAGAATCAAATTCTATGCAAAGTGTTATATCAACGTAGTGGTTGGTTTAAACCTTTATTTATGTTGGGTTGTCAACATTGTAGCGCCAAGTTGTAATATGTATATATTTAATATAGGTGCTAAGGTTCTTACCACTCGATTAACACACACACACACACACACACACACACACACACACACACATATATAGCATTAAGACTTATTGCATGTTAAGTCAGGACTTCATTACTTGGTTGTAATATGTATATATTTATGATGCATATATGTGCTAAGGTTCTTACCACTTGCGTAGTACATATATATATATATATATAACATATAGAATTAATTCTTTTTGTATGGTAAGTCAAGACCTTATTGCAATACATATAAAGGGTAGGTGTATCCTATCCCATTACTTGGATACTATATATATATATATAAAGTCAAGGTCTTTAATACTTTGGTAATATGTAATGCATTCATATGTTTGGTCTATTCTAATGCATTTATGTATTGTTTAGTTGGACAACATTGGCTCACACAACATTTAAGTAGATTATGATATAATCTATGTATTATTAAGATGTGAATATTGCTTGTGCCTATATTCCATAGGACTATAGAACATTTTTAAATTAATGACGATTATAAAGGTGGGAGTATAATACGCTTTCCATGTCAGCAATAAAAATAATACATGGACATACTGTATATTAACCCCGTTTATAATATAGGGAATGTAATGACATTGGACTTATATTTATGTATGAATTGTTTAAACTGGAATATGTCACATTGTATGTCGTTGCAGGTGGCATACAAATTTATGCCTAACTTATACTCTAATGTGCATAATCACACTGGGTTAATCATAGGGTCTATTCTTAGTTGAGGTTCACATCAAATTGAAATAGTATTAAAGTTGTGGAATTGTAACGTCCCCTCCCGCCTTTCTTAATGCAGGGGAGAGAACATTACCAAAACATACGGGGATTTTGACAGACTTAGCCCCAATATTATATTTTTTTTCTCATAAATTCATAACAATTAAAAACTTCTGTGTGCAGAATCAACTCAATATAAACACAACGGAATTAAACATAATAATACACAAACAACATGGAATGCATCAACATGTTTATCTCAAGCAAAAAGGTGATTCCATATGCAGAGATTCAATCTCATTCTCATGCTATTCACAGATTCCATCTCAATTTGATTACCATGAATATTTACCATTCAGATTGAACACATTGCATAACACAGAATGCATATAAATTAATTCACAAGAATACTTATCTCGAAATGTAAATGTCCAACGACTGGCTACGGGAGGGAAACGTTCCACCCAACCATAGATCTCTATCCAGCCTATATTCTTTCAGCTGAGAGATCACCCCCGAGCTGGGCTGTGTATCCACTAAGGAAGAACTAGCTGGGCTCACTCACATCCATGGTTTCGGTCATCATCTATGCTAAGCCAACACACCGTTGGGTTTATCAAGCATTCAAGAAGATAGAGGAGGGTAACGCTAAGCCAGTGAGCTCAACCACAGAGCTACAGGCATCTCAAGTGAACTCAATAGTCAGGAACCCACATTACCTACCACATCCAACATAAGGAAGATCCCCTTCTCTGTTACACAGTCCCTCAGGCAACTCTTCCCTCCAGTGCTCTTCAGGATGGGCATAGAAAGGTCCAGCTGCTACTCCTTGAGATCCTAGCCTTCATTGGGTTTATCAAGCACACCCAACCTCTGCATAGTCATTCCCCACTTGATTTCTCACCATTCTGCTCACCAAATAACTCAAATCCATCACTGGTTTTATGGGCTGCAAAAACTGGGTATTCCTATGGATTTCGAGATAGCTAATGCTCCCAAATTCGCCCCAAGGTTCATACCAATGGATCCCCCATTGGATTTCACCGTCCAATGCCAAATCTGGGCGTTTTTGGCTGTTCAAAACGTGGGTTCTTTCAAAGTCGCGATTTCTAGTTTTTCTCTCTGCTGGCAATTCGTTTTTTTGGATGGAAAATGGTGCCGGTAAGTTTCACAATGGAATGGGGATGAGGAAGAAGCAAACTCCCATGAGGTAGAGTGGCTTGTGGTACAAGAAAGTAGAGCCCATACTCTCCCATACGAATTTCTGGGCTGCCCATGCTCCATTGAAGCCATGGACTGAATTCCTCAACCACTTCCTTACAACATAAATAAATGTCAGCAAGGTAAGTCAAATGGGTTCTCAAGGTGACATACGGAAGCCTATGGTTCAATCCCACAACCCCCTCACCACTCCCTAGTGGATACACATGGCCCCTTCTCATTCGTTGCTCCCATAGCCAGTTTTGGTATTTTATTTCAATATTAAATATTTACATCAATTTACAATATCCCATTGCTTAATAGCACGTGGGTAACACAATATCAAAGCGTGTCTAATTTAAATAAAATCTGAGCATAAACTAGCGGGGCCTTGGCCTTGAGCTCCATGCTAGGGAAACATACAACGTGTGTATACAATATTTACATTAGAAGCCAATATTTCATAAGGCTCAAAATTGGGGTATTACATTCCCCTCTCGCTTAGAACAACACCGTCCTCGGTGTTCTCAAAACTGAACAAAAATGGGAATGCCTCCCTCATGGAATCCTCTAGCTCCCATGTAGCCTCATCGGGACTAAGGTGCTCCCATTGGACCTTTACCTGGCCGATGGTTCTGTTCCGGAGCAATGTGACTTTCTTGTCGAGGATGCGCATAGGTTCTACTTGGAACTCTCCCTCGGGTTCCACCTGTATCACATTCCAATCAATCATATGATTAAGATCATGTACATACTTCTTAAGCAAAGATACATGGAAAACATTATGAGCTCTTATGTTAGCAGGCAATGCAATTCTATATGAAACTGGCCCTATCCTATCAAGGACTTCAAATGGCCCACAATATCTTGGTGACAACTTGGCACAACTCCCCAACTTGAGGGAACTCTTCCTTGGTTTCACTCTCAAGTAAACATGATCCCCGATCTGAAATTCCTTATGTGCTCTTTTCAAATCTGCATAATTCTTTTGCTTGTCCTGAGCCGCCTTTAAATTCTGCCTGATCTTAACAATTTCCTGTTCCATTTCCTTGATCATCTCTGGTCCAAGCACTACCCTGTTCACTGGGCTGTCCCAATTCACTGGCGTCCTGCATCCCTTGCCATACAATGCTTCAAATGGACTCATTCCCAAGGATGCATGGTGTCCATTATTGTATGCAAATTCAACCAAGTGTAAATAATATTCCCACTTGGATGGTTTGTCCATCACATACATTCTCAGCATGTCTTCAAGAACCTGATTCACCCTCTCGGTTTGGCCGTCCGTTTGAGGATGGTAAGCTGTACTGAAATTCAATTTAGTTCCCAATTCCTGAAATAATCCCTTCTAGAAATTGGAGGTGAACTTTGTATCACGATCAGAAATTATTGCCTTAGGCAATCCATGCAATCTGAATATCTCTCTCATGAAGATGTTCGCAATGTCACTAGCCTTGTGAGTGGACTTCACTGGAATAAAGTGAGCTACCTTCGATAGCTTATCCACCAAAACCATGATTGAATCATGCTTCTTCACTGTCATGGGAAGACCTGTTATAAAATCCATGGAGATCACTTCCCACTTCCATTCCGGAATGGGTAAGGGCTGCAATAACCCTGCTGGATGTTGGTGTTCTGCCTTGACTTGTTGGAACTTCTGACACCTAGAAATGTACTCAGCTATGTCCTTCTTCATGCCATTCCAAAAGTATTTCTTTCTTGCTGCTGTTATAGTCTTCTGATATCCTGGGTGTCCAGAGTACGGCATTTGGTTTATTTCATCCATCACTGGTTTCTTCAAATCTGCATTATTTGGAATGTACAACCTATCTTTGTAGATGAGGATACTATCTTCACCCAGCTGATATCCTGCACGCTTTTCATCCACATTATCATGTTGCAACTTCTCTTTAATTTGAAGGCAAGTTTCGTCACCGTTTTGGGCTTCAAGAACTCTTGTCTTCAAATCTGATTTGCACATACTTACTGCTGAAACATGAAATTTTCTGCTAAGAGCATCTGCAACCTTATTCTCCTTCCCTTTTACATGTTTAATTTCAAAATCAAATTCACAAAGAAATTCCATCCATCTAGCTTGCCTAACATTCAAGTTTGGCTGATCAAACAAATACTTCAAGCTCATGTGGTCTGTTCTAAGCTCAAATCTTCTTCCCATCAAGTAATGCCTCCACATCTTAAGAGCATGCACTATGGCTGCTAATTCTAAATAATGTGTGGCATAATTCTTTTCATGCTCTTTTAATTTCCTGGATTCATAACAAATCACAATTCCTTCTTGCATGAGAACCCCTCCCAGTCCTTCAATGCAAGCATCTGTGCACACTACAAAATCCTTCCTTGGATCAGCTATCTTCAAAACAGGAGCGCTGGTAAGTAACTCCTTCAACTTCTGAAAACTTTTCTCACATTTTTCAGACCATACAAATCTGATGTTCTTCCTTTGCAATGAAGTGATCGGATGAGCTATCCTGGAGAATCCTTCAATAAACCTTTTGTAGTAACCAGCAAGGCCCATAAAAGATCTAACATCTGAAACATTTCTTGGAGTTGGCCAATCCATGATGGAATTAATCTTCTCCGGATCCACTGCAATTCCTTCTTCTGAAATGACGTGACCCAAATATTGAATCCTCTTTTGATAGAATTCACACTTGCTTAACTTGGCATACAACTGATGTTCTCTAAGAACTTGCAACACCATGCTCCTCATGTTCTTCTTCATTTCTTGAATAGACAAGAATGTCATCTAAAAACACAATCACAAACTTATCCAAATATTTGTTGAATACACTATTCATGAGACACATGAATGTGGCAGGTGCATTGGTAAGGCCAAATGGAACCACAGTGAACTCATAATGACCATATCTAGTTCTGAAAGCCGTCTTGTGAATGTCTTCTTCTTTAATCCTCACTTGATGGTAGCCAGACCTCAAGTCAATCTCTGAAAATAATTTGGCTTCCTTCATTTGATCAAACAAGTCATCAATTCTTGGTAATGGATACTTGTTCTTAACTGTCACTTTATTGAGCTTCCTGTAATCAATACACAACCTTAAAGTCCCATCTTTCTTCTTGACAAATAACACCGGTGCTACCCAAGGAGACACACTAGGCCTGATATACCTTTTATCCATTAATTCTTGCAGTTCTATCTTTAATTCCACCAACTCCGGTGTACTCATTCTATAAGGAGCTTTGGAATTCGGCGCTGCCCCTGGAACAAGATCGATGGTAAAATCAATATTTCTCGTCGGTGGCAACCCTGGTACCTCATCCGAAAACACATCTTGGAACTCTTGCAATATCCTGAAGTATTCTAGTCTTGGCCCTTTGTCCTCTAATGAATCTGGCATATGGACTGCATATAATTGACAACCCTTCTTATAAAACTTTTTCAACTGCAGGGCTGAAATATGCCTTATTGAAACTTGCTTGGGAATCCCTTTTACCAATGTTGGCCTTCCCTTTTCATCAATGCACTCAAGTGCTTTCTCATAATAGTCCAATTTGGCTCTATGTTTTTCTAACCAATTGTTATATCTCAATGTTTCACGGTGTCGCATCTCCATCACAAAACAAATTGACGACACTTTCCCTACTGTTTTGAATCATCTAGAAGAGACAGATGATGAGTCAACCTTGAAGGTAAACCCACCCTGGCAAGTTTTGACCCACCTTGGACTTTATTTTTACACACTACCGCGCCTTGCCAGCTTGACAAAACGCGGCACAGTGCCGCGCTCTGTAGCATTTGCAAAGCGCGGCACCCTTTTAATAGTTTTTGCCCTTGGCTTGTGGGATCTTGGATTTTCGAAGATGATGGAAGATTGGGTTCCTTGATTCGATCCCAACTCACCTCCTTCGATTAGAAACCCTGATCCACTTATCCCTCCTTAGATCCACTCATCTCTCTTGTTGGTTAACCTCACCATTCACTATAAAAGAGAGGCATGCCATTGGGAAAGGGGAGGACTCTTGAGAGCACCAAACTTATGGTCTTGCAGCATTGTGGAGATAGCTAGAGGAGAAGACACTTGGAGTTGGAGGATTGGCTTGGACATCAAGCACCCTTTGTAAGTAATCTTCAAGTTGTAATGGAATAACTTGTCTTGTTTTCCCAAACCATTTGTGTTAATCTTGTTTTAATGATATGGTTTGTATCTCTCATAGATTTAGATTCTAACTCATGTTTTCAGATTGCTAGAGGATAGTACATGCTTGTGTTTTGGTTCCATTGTTAACAGGTTTACTCGTGAGGACTTGGAGCTTGGAGCAAATATCAAAGACACGCATTTGGACATAAGGTCAGTTAAACTCCTTCTATTCTCTTCAGCATTTTTATTCTGAGATGTTTGTTAGATCTAGGGATTCAAGGTTGCATTTGTTTTGTCTGTTCTTAGCCTAGAGTTAGTTTAAGTCTGCTTTAGTCTAAGGGATTTCTGACTTATCCGTAGGGCAGAATTCCACATAACAAGAATGGCGACTCCGCTGGGTTTGATTACTGCTTGATTGGTTCAATTCACAGCCATTTATCTTTGAATTATCAGTCTTTTGTTGCACTTCAAACCAGCTTGAATTTTGGTCTTTTTTGACCCTTATTCACCCCTCCTCGCAGTATTTATCTCCCTGTTTAATTACTGAGTCCCCTGGGTTAGCAACAACCCTGAAAACTTGATTTTTTCTTTTCCAGTTGCGTTTTTTTTTTCCCTCTTGCCACAGTGCCGCGCCCTCTTAACCACTTCCAGCGCGACATTTACACAGTGCCGCGTCCTAGGCATTCATACCAGCGCGACAGTTACACAGTGCCGCGCTTCAGGCAGTCTATAGCCCGCGGTAGTGTCTGCAAGTAGGTAAATTTTTTTTAATTTTTGCTTGGTTTCCTGAGTTTCTCCCTGCCTCAGATAGTCTTTACTGTTGCCTGTTAGCATCCTGGTTAATTTCCAGTCTGTTTGGTCTGCTTATTACATGGTTTGTGAGCTTGATTGATTGATTGAATTAAGTGGCACTTTTGACATATTGGTCATTTTTCAATTTGATTGCATTTGACTTGGCTTTTCCCCACAACCAACTCAACACCACTGTCTTCTGTTACTGAACACTGTAGTTTTACAGTCATATTGTCATTATCATTTTCAGTAAATTAAAAAGATCATTGGTTGAGAGCAAATTTGTTGTTTAAATTGAAAAAGTCTAGTGGCATTTTGCATAGGGAAATGAACCATTAATTTTGCCATAAAAATTCTCATCATAGAAGCATTGTAGATTGTAAAATCAGTGCATTGAAAAGCGTGTTTACTTCAGTTTGGCTTGGTTTATAAATCGAAAAGAAAAGAAAAATCTTTTACTTTGATTGCTTGTGAAAGTTGTTATGCATATTGGATCGAAGAACCTCTATCTTTACCTTAGCTAGATTTCATCGAAGACAAAGGCTTGTTTATGATTCATTCTCATTTGCATGGTTTGAGTCGTCATAACACCATCAAGTCTCACGTCCACTACCCGATTGAGTAAAGACAGCCACTAAAATTAATCACCCTAATTAAACCAACTTTAACCTCACTTGAGGAAATCAAAAGAATTTGGTAGTTAGGTAGGACACCGGGGATAGGCATCAAAATAATTCCCCCTTGTCATTTTCATCTGAGACATAGTCGTTGTCTTTAGGGAACTATAATCCTCTAGTACTTATTGACACGGTCACAGCTAGTTTGTGGAGGGGCCTCCTGACTGTTTCCAACTGTTCAGGGGTTAAACGGCCGCGAGATTGAGAACCGGACGGACTCTGTGGAATACCGCACTCCACTTAGCCCTAAGGCAACATCGATCGCTGTCTTCTTCGGAAGGCTGAAGTGCCCAAAACCTTTTCCGACGTGTCATGAACGAGGTGGCTTAGTATCTATTCTACTAGGGTTCTTTTACCCAGGATCCCTTTCGGTAGAGGGATATCCTTCTTATATCGGTCTCTCATGTTGTATTGTTCGACTTGGATTTCATCACCTTGCGAAGGATACAGCCTGTTGAGGTCTCCAGCTCTTAGTTAGGAGTTTGCTTGGCGTCTCATCTTTGTAGAGGGTCATTTTTTCCTTTGTAGGGACTGCTTGTTGGCATTCTGGCCATTTTGTTGATCAGCTCGCTTATTGAGACACCGGTCTCAGTATAGATTTTAGAGCTTGCTTTTTTGGCCTGTGAGCCTTGCTTTTTCTAGCTCCTCTTTTGCACACTCGGCTGCATTAGAGTTTTTGAGTTCTTTGTTTACGGTACTGCCCCCGATTTTCATTTTCCTGTCATCATGTCAGATCAACAACGAAGATCACGAAGACAACAGGGCCTAAGCCCTCCACCACCACCACCGCCACGGACTTCTGGTCCGCCTGCATCACGCATTCCTGCTCCTCCTGGCCGCGGTGCTGGTCGAGGCAACATCCCACCGCCGATACGTACAACATCTTCAGTTACGCCTGTAACTGCCACACACAGCACAGTCTCAGAATCTATTGCAGCTTCTATGACCACTAGCATGTCTGAGGCTTCCACTGTCACCTCACCCACTGTCATTCCAGATTTATCTGTAACAGTGGACACAATTACAGCAGCTGAACCTAGCACGACCCAGAGTACTAGACCCGAGGTCATCCTTCTACCGGATGCCAACACTTCTCGTCCATCAGACACTTTCCACGATGATATAGACGGATCTGTTGGCACCACAGAAGGGTTTGACCAAGACATACCTGGCCTAATTTCAGTCCCAGGCGGATACGTTGAGATCATTGAAGATACTCGTCTACCTGACACACCTTTTGAACCTGATTATGGTTTCATTACTTCCCAGACGGAACTGCCGCCTGTTATTACTACGTCACCCAATGTTCATCCTCAGGAGACAAGTTCTTCTAGCAACGTACCTCGCACTTTACATCTACCCAACATACCACCGGGACACGAAATCATGGCTTCCATCCAGTCTAGTATGGTTAGCCTAGCGAACTCTCCGTTAGCATCGGCGCAATTTAGACGCAACACAGAGCAAATGCTTTCGACAGCGTCTAGGTACCCCCCTGTTTCTCGTCCTTCTGACCATAGGGATCCCAACGTCCCGTCTAGCACAGAATTTCATCACTCCTTTGCAGACGGCTCAGGACCTTCGGACTTTACTACACCTAGGTTCCTGCCGGATCCCCAACATCTTTTTCAGGATATGAACTCGGACCCAGTTCTCGTAGGTCCTTCTATCATTGAACACGTGATGGACGACGTTGATACCCCTGGGCTAAATTCCCCACATTTGCTATCATCACCTATCTTTGGTGCACATTCTATGAGGGATAACTCAGTTTTTTCTCTGTCCTCACCTGTCCAATACGGACGACCTCCTCCGCTAATCGGTACTTTTGGCGCCGTTGGCCAATCCATGCTATCATATTTGGCTAGCGGCGGAAGAACACCTAGTCATACTGCTGGATCTTGCGTTTCAACCGGAGGATCACCTTCAGCCACCATTTATACTATTTCAGGAGGTGGACAACCGACTGCAATGGTCCCTAACTCCAACTTACAAACCCTCCCTGGTGGGCCATCAACCCAACCAACTGGGGGGCAATCTTTTGTTGGGAACCCCATTGTTAGTCAACAACCTCCCACTGGTGGGCCATCAACCCAACCAGTCGGAGGACAACCTTTTGCTGGGAACCCAGTTCCCAGTCTACAGCCTCCTCACATAGGGCCATCCAACCTAACTGCTGGCGGACAACCTATTGGCCCGCTCCAACAAGTTTCCCAACCAGCAGTGTCTGCTCAGTTCGGTATGTACAATCCACCTGGCAGTGGGCAACCTTATTCCGGTGTTCCAACCGGACCTTACTCTCAACCACCCCTGTCAGGTATGCTTCCTTCTTGGGATCATCAAATCCCACAGAGTGGGGGGTACTCACTTTTTGGAAACTGGAACCAAGCTGGGGGGCAACCTCAGATTCCCCCCAACTTGAATTCTGGTTTCCCTTACCCTTCGGCTGCTACAACTCCATGGAACCCGTCACTTCAATTTCCACTCGTTCCTCAAGTAGGAACGAGTCTTCCATGGACACCACCGTCGCAGCCACCCCCCAACCCTGCTATGGGAAATCCTCCACTTACACAGTATGGTGGCAACATCCCTGGAACACAACAATTCCAAGGAACTTTTCCCCAACAAGGAACAGCAACCATTCCTGGGTTTCAACAGCCTCAGGGCACTATACCCACTCAGCAGAACACTTACCAACCAGTTGCTTACAATCAACCGGTCAACCAGATGGCTTATTATCCGCAGAACTTCCAGCAGTATCCCGCGGGAAACACATATGGGTATAACACACAGCAGCATGCTATGCAAGGTCCTCCAGGATTCTCTGCACCACATGGTTATTACTCATACCCGCAGACCAACCGTCAACTTCCCTTTTTGGCCACACTTGATCTACCTGATTTGTCGAGGCTTATCAACGATCCTATATGGCACGAACCTCACTGGCCTCCTATCCCAGCCAAACTACCATCGGACATTCCCAAGTTCGATGCTAAGCCCGGGGAAGACCCCAAGAACCACGTGATGACCTTCCATCTTTGGTGTTCATCAAACTCCTTGATGGATGATTCCATCCGACTTCGGCTCTTCCAACGTACGCTTACCGGAACGGCAGCAAAATGGTATATCGAGCTGCCACAGCACTCTTTTCGTGATTTCAACACTTTGGCTATGCAGTTTCTGACACATTTCCAGCTTCCCATCCGGTATGAGACTGGAACAGAATTGCTAACTTCACTGCGTCAAACCACTTCCACACATATCTCGGATCACATCCACGAGTGGCGAAGACGCCGTAGGCTAATAAAGGCACCTATTCCAGATCAGCTACTTGCTGATTGGTTTACAAAATCCTTTTTGCCTCCCATAGCCAGAGATATTGCTATGCGCGGACCTGTTACGAAAGAACAAGCCATCTCGGCAGCACAATACATGGATTTAGTATATACTCAATCCGGTACTTTACATGAACTTCTTCCACATGCTTCCCGCGTTCACACTGATCCTACAAAGCCTACTACTGAACCACCCATTGATGGTATCGTTGGTTCAGTCAAAGCTCAGCCTGCCACCAACTCGACAGGGCAACAAGCTTCTGCTTCCCCTGCTTTTACCCAGGCCGCTTCAAAAGCTTCCACCTCTCCTGCTGTCTCCTCCGAAGTGAATGCAGTCCAATCTACATCACAACCATCCGGGGGAAAGAAGAAAAACAATCGTGGTAAACCTAAGAAGAACCAGCAGGATAACCCCAAACCACAACCTACCCAGAATGACCAAAAACCACATCGGAAAGCTAAGTTTCCCTGCTTGATTTGTCAAGATGATCATTATACGCGTGACTGTCCCTACA
Source organism: Larix kaempferi (assembly GCA_027924585.1). Lineage (NCBI taxonomy): Eukaryota > Viridiplantae > Streptophyta > Pinopsida > Pinales > Pinaceae > Larix > Larix kaempferi. Next base: position 5,584,677 of record BSBM01000504.1, read on the forward strand.
AGGACGAGGTCCATAAGTTCGTTAAAGGATCCTCTCGACCGGCAGTGCTAACCGACCCTTTCCCCCAACAGCAACAGCAAATGGTTGCCCAAGAATCCCCACAAGGGGGCAACCCGACCAATCCGTCCCGTGGAGAGACGTCCACAAACCGCGAGATCCTAATGACAAGTAATGAGGAGATTAATATCACCACTCGTTCAAAGACGTATGACAATCCTCCAAGTTCAACCAAACAATCGGAGACAGCCAAAGGCAAGTCTCCTGTTGAAGATCCGATTCCTATTCCCCCCCCTAATGGTCATCTCCATATCGAGAGACCACTTATGGATACAGTGCTACGCCCACCCAAGGGCACCATACGAAAGGCGACATTCAATCCGAATGCACGAGCTGCCCAAAACTACAACATTGTTGAAGATTTGGCTCAAGCACCTTGCGCTATGTCAACTCTCGAGGTTCTCCAACACTGCCCCACGCAGCGTAGAACCCTACTTTCAGCACTGGGGGCACTGGACCCAGATACTTCAAACTCCATCATGTTTAACTTGGAGCACGCTAAACCTAGGCTTTCTCACCAGTTAGCCTTCCAGGTGCATACGAAAATCCGTGGAAATGTTATCCACCGCACAGTGTTAGATGAGGGTGCTTCCACGTCGATTATGTCTTTGAACTGCTGGAGAGCCCTCGGCTCGCCTGAGGTCACAACTTCTCCCACTACTCTTAGAGCGTTTGATGGACATGGTTTTCAACCATACGGACTCATCCCCTCAATCGGTGTTGAACTGGGGGGCAAAACAGTATCCGTACACATCGAAGTCGTAGATGCACCTTTGGATTACAACCTCCTACTTGGTCGGAACTGGTTCTATGCCATGACTGCCATAGCATCTACAGTCTTCCGGATTGTACAATTTCCTCATGAAGGGAAAATTGTCACTATTGATCAATTGGATTACTGTATCCCAGACTCCCATCCAAACTCCGCCAATACCGTTCCGTTATTGGATCAACCTCGGTACCGGTTCCAAGACATAGGTGTTGGTCTCATGAAGGATTCATCCCTCATTGGAGTTTTTCCAGAGCTGGGAACCCATCTTCAACCAGTCAACATGATTTCATCACATGTCACCCCGTCTGATGATTCATGGGTGATCCCGAGTCCTACTCAGATCCAAGGCTATGGCAATTCCATGCCTTTGAACAGAAACCTTGCAGCTTATGACGCGATCCAATCAGCCACAGATTGGGTCGACTGTTCTACTGATCGCACAGTGGCACAGCTCTCGACTGAAACTCATACACGCCCACCATTGTTTGATCCTCTCAACTTGATTTTTCCCACCGACGAATCAATCATAGAGGTTATGTGCGGTAATGAGCCACCATGGGGAGATTTTCATCATCGATCTTCATTCCCCACCATTCAGTCACTTGAGCCTGATACCAAATCCAGTGCTTCACTTGGGATGGTTCAAACCAAGTTCCCCACTTCCCTCGACGAAGTATTTTCTGAAGGCAACTTGGCCAATCTTATGGCAACCACTCCCGTTGACATTTCAGTAAAGCCTGGTATCGTGGAAAATGTACACATTGGCAAAACATGTACTCCTCTCGAGACGGAGTTCTATAATGCCTACTTTAAAACTTTCCGCGATGTTTTCACTTGGAGTTATGAAGAGATGCCAGGAATCGACCCATCGATTGTGGTCCACGAAATTCCAACTTTCCCTGGCGCCCGACCTATTCGGCAAAAGCTTCGACCCGTTCATCCTCGTAAGGCAGCCGCCATTAAAGCAGAAGTTGAAAAAATTTTGCGTGCTGGTTTTATCTATCCTGTCCCATTGACAGAGTGGGTGTCCAACATCGTTCCCGTAGCCAAGAAACAGGGAACGATTAGAGTCTGTGTTGATTACCGTGATTTGAACAAGGCTTGTCCCAAGGACAACTACCCAACTCCGTTTATCGACCAGATCATCGATAACTGTGCCGGAAGTGTTATCTTTTCATTTATGGATGGCTTTTCTGGCTATAATCAGATCGATATCCTCCCAGCCGACCAGCACAAAACGGCCTTTATCTGCCCTTGGGGGATCTTTGCATATCGGAAGTTACCTTTTGGCCTCAAAAATGCCGGGGCAACTTTCCAACGGGCGATGTCCTACGCATTCCATGACATCAAACATATCGTAGAGCCATATCTCGATGACCTTCCCGCTCATTCTCGAACTCGGGAAGAACATCCAGATCACTTGAGTGCCATTTTCGAAAGGTGCCGGCGCTACAATATACGTTTGAACCCGCATAAGTGCGTCTTCTGTGTAGAAGCCGGAAAACTGTTGGGCTTCATAGTCTCCAAAGATGGGATACGTCTAGATCCCGCAAAGGTAGCAACTATCATAGCCCTGCCTTCACCTACCAATATTCCAGAACTTCAATGTTTGCAAGGGCATGCAAACTTTCTACGCCGTTTTATCTGTAATCTGTCCGAGATAACAAAAGGCTACATGCGGCTTCTCAAGAAGAATGTTCCCTTCATATGGGATGATGAAGCCCAACGCTCCTTTGACAATTTAAAGGCAGCCTTAACCAAAGATCCTGTGATTCAACCCCCCAATTACACACAGGACTACATCCTTTATCTCGCAGCCTCGATTTCCACCATTGGTATGGTGTTAGTCCAGGAAGACCACAACGGCATAGAACATGTGGTGTACTACCTCAGCAAGAGTCTTCTCGACTCTGAAACTCGCTACTCACATGTTGAAAAGCTGGCTCTGGCAACAGTGTTTGCTGTCCAGAGATTCCGTCACTACATCTTACTCCGTCGGACCACCGTCATTGCTGATTTCAATCCGATGTACTATATCCTCACACGACAAGTGCTTGGGGGCAAGTACTCCCGTTGGATTGTCATCCTTCAAGAGTTTGACTTGGAATTTGTCAAAGCCAAGTCTAAGAAATCTCTGGTCTTCGCTGAGTTAATTTGTCACTTGCCCCGTGCTACTGAACAATCCGAGCCCATTGATTCTCTTCCCGACGAATCATTGTTCCTCATTAGCACGTCCGATCCGTGGTATGGGGATATTCTCTTATATCTCCAAACCCAACGCTTCCGTCCCGACCTCAACCGCGATGAACGACGACGTATCAGACATCACGCAAAATACTACCTTATAGTGAACAATACTTTATATCGGCGTGGTGTCGACACTGTCCTTCGACGCTGTTTGACCTTAGATGAGGCAGAACGCGTTCTCAATGACTGCCACGCTGGAGCATGTGGTGGTCATCTCTCTGGGATGGCTACGGCCCAGAAAATACTGCGAGCAGGATACTTCTGGCCCTCGATTTTCAAAGACTGCATTGAAACAGTCAAGAAGTGTCTGCCATGTCAATTCTTTCATAGCAAAGCACGCTCGCATCCTGCTCCACTCCATCCTGTCATTGCCGTCGGCCCCTTCTCCAAATGGGGCATTGATTTTATGCACTGTAAGCCCACTTCAGCCGGGGGGCATAGCTATGTCATAGTAGCTGTGGACTATTTTACAAAATGGGCTGAAGCGATGCCTACGTATGCTGAAGACGGCAAAACAGCAGCGCAGTTCATATTCAATCATATCATAGCTAGATTCGGTGTCCCACAGTCTATTGTGACCGACCATGGTTCCCATTTTAGGAATCATATGATCGAAGAACTAAGTGCCAAACTGGGTTTTCGCCACGAAAACTCAACCCCGTATTACCCACAAGCTAATGGCCAAGTTGAAGCCATCAATAAGGTCCTGAAACGAATGATTCAGCGCATTGTGGGTACCCAAAAATCCAATTGGCACTCAGCTCTGTTCTCAGCACTGTGGGCATACCGAACCTCAGTGAAAAGTGCTACTGGGTTTACACCATTTCAATTGGTGTACGGCCTGGAAGCCATTCTCCCGATTGAATGTGAAATTCCATCACTCAAGATAGCCATAGAGCTACTTCCACACACTACTTCCGAAGAAGAACGGTTTCTATACCTAGCCAAGCTAGATGAAACCCGCCGCGACGCCGCTTTGGCTAATGAAGCTCACAAAAAACGCGTCAAAGCTCAATACGACAAATCCGTTCAACCTCGGATCTTCAATGAGGGTGATCTCGTACTTACATATGATCAGATGCATGATAAACTTGGTAAAGGTAAGCTTGAATCTATGTGGTACGGCCCCTTCATCATAAAACGTGTCTTAGAAAAAGGAGCCTATGAACTAGTCGACTGTGATGGTACGCCATTGGCACGGCCCCGCAACGGGCTATACCTCAAGCGTTTCTACGCGTGAGGTTACCCCGCGCGGGTTACTTCTTGTACATAATGTACTTAGTTTGCTTTTTGCTTTATTTTTAGTGTGCGCGTGGATCTTATGTATCTACTCTTACTTTGACTCGTGCCTTTATGCGCAGATGTCTACCTACTTTGGATTCGCTGACGGTGCAAGCCGACATACCCGGAATCTCGCTTCCGCAGCATGGGTGATCTATTCCCCCACTGACGAGTTGTTTTCTTCAGGAGCCATTTGTTTAGGTCCCGCAACCAATAATATCGCAGAGTACCACGCAGTCATTGGTCTCTTAACAGAGGTTGCCTCACTCGGGATTGACTCCTTATCGGTCTTTTTAGACTCCCAACTCGTGGTTTCTCATCTAAACCGTGTTTACACAGTTCGCGATCCTACATTACTTCGTTTATTTCGAAGAGTACGTCTCTTGGAACGATCATTTGATTTTATCACATATCAACACATACCGAGAGAATTCAATTGTATTGCCGATTCATTGGCTAATTACATCTTGGACTGGCATCTTGCCCATACATAAACACATCATAAAAAATGAAAATGCACAAATCATTGTAAATATTTAGATCATAAATAGGTCCATATCACTGTATATAAAAGTGTTTTTTCCAAAATACATAAAGTTTGTGTCAAAGACAAAATTGGGGATTAAAATCCCATATACAAAAATTGGCCCTCAAAGCCTACATATCGTGTACATGCCGCAAAAAGATCAAAAGACCATCTATGGAGATCTAGGAGACCTATCACGTCCCTCATCGGACTCCTCCCGCCGCTGGTGGTAACACATCACAGCTCGAACCACCTTGCGAAGAAGTCGACTGATACGACCAGGTACACCTACAGTATGACGCTGGAGGGGGTAAGGGACATCATCCATCCGCATAGCAGGGATACCATGAGTCAATCCCTGCAGGTTCCTCTCAATGTCCCGGACACCTCCTGCCTCATCCTCATCTTCTTCTTCGACAGGATCAGCTTGACGGTCTACACCGCCACGACGTAGTGGAGAGTATCCAGCTGGCCTCTGTGGTCCACGATCTGCAAAATGCATGCGAATATACATTAGAAGTCTTTTACACATTCTAAAAAAGCATTAAAAATTAAATATTTAAAAGCAAAAAATACATATCTATGAAGGTCATACCAGAGTTGTCCCAATCATCATCTTCTGGCAAAGCCAAGTCAATATCCTCACGGAAATCTACCCCTGAATAGGGATAGTCGTCGATCATGACTATCTGCTCCTCTAACCAAGAGAAAAAGTCCTCTCCAAAGGCTAACCGCTGAGGTCCTCCAAGGCGCCCGGCGTAGTCACTCCATCGAGCCATCCATGGCTCAGTAGGTGGACGAGGATGCATAGATATCTGTGGACGCAGTAATGGCACCCTTGCCAGGAAGAAAGTGACCAAGATACTCCCATAGCCAAACTGGGTGTTTTTCCCAGTTCTACATTTGTGCACCTGTTCCTTCATATGGGACAACACTGCCTCACACCAGTTGAAGACTGTCCCTCCCATGCACTCTGCTGCGAGATTTACCTGCGTGCGGGTTTCCTGATGTGGACTCACGCTTCCTGCTGCACGTGTAATAGTGAATAGCAAAGTTTTGAAAGGAAGATGTGTGACCTCTTTTATGGCCACTTTCCCACTCTTCTTACTCGAACCCGCCTGACAATATCGAGCAATCAAATCATCCGTGCTTGAGTCTGAAGCACTGTACCCGGTAAGATTCGGCCGGGCCCCTCTTTTTGAGAGGCCCGTGAGAAAGTAGATGTCTTCAAGTTGAATTTCAAGCACATGCTCTCCCACTCGGAAAGCTTCGATATCGGGGTCCCACAATTGAACAAGGTGAGTAAGAAGCTTAGGTTGTTGGCGGATCCCTTTAGTCTTAAAAAACTTTAGCAAACCACATTCTCGCAATGCGGTCACGGTTGGTAAGTCATTTTCGGCCCTAAAATCGTCCGTTTCGTGCTCCCTCTCTTTCCAACTCACCATTTTGCCTCAAACAAGTTGCAAATCCCTGCAAAAAGGCAAACAAAGTAATTAGTGACTATTTAAGAACTTGCTTCTAGCAAAAATTTGAGGAAAAATTGATTTTTTGAACTCAATTTTCGCACATGCCGCGCCTGGAAGGCACCCTGCCGCGCGGCAGTCCACAGTGCCGCACCTCATTTTGAGGTTACAGCGCGGCACTGTTCAACAGTGCCGCGTTTCTCGATAGGTGACCCCCGCGGCAGTACGGCAGGCGATTTTTGCCCAAAAGGGCTTGCCAAAAAATTAAATTTTTCCTGGTGAAAGTAAAAATTTCTTGCATAAATTGAAAGAGGGGCTCAAGCACTCTTACCTGGCGCAGACGGCGGTCGAAATGGTGTCCCAGAACTCTCGGTATCGATCCTTGAAATTTTGCTCCAAAATGGGTAAAAATGTCTCCTTTGGGTAAAAATCACAAATGAATAGTAATTTCTATTTTTACCATGCTTTATATAGCATTTTTTCACATTTTTTAATTAATTGATTACTATTTCAAATTAATAAACCCTCATTCATATTACTAATGCCCGATTTTTGAGCATTTATTGACAGGATCTGCGGTCAAAATGGGATACATTCATACTGGTATTTGTTTGTAGTTTGACCTTCATATTGAGCCCACTTTATCTTTTTCGTGCTCTGGATTTAAAACTTGAAAAAGATTCCAAGCGCTTTCACACCTGTGTCGTGCTTGTCAAACACAAGTAAACGGTGTCGAGTACGGTCGGCTTTACTCATGCTCGTTAAACGATGAGGAAAGTATTATCCTGGTTGTATTTTGTTCTTTTTTCGGACCAGAATAATTTAAAATTTACGAAAAAGACCATAGGAGTCCATAGTTAAGCTCTTTTCAGACTCCTTAAAATTGAAAAGATTGCCAAGTGATCTTGACGCTTTCACACTTGTAAAAGTATTTGAAAGGTCGTCTATTCGGTGATAGGTTACCCCTTTTTCGGCCCGTCTAGACTATTTACGAGAAAGGTATACCTCAGTCAATCTCGGCTGGGAGAGTTCTCTCGGGAATCGTTTTACACTTTTTCGGGATCGAGAGACTAAATTTTACGAAAAAGTACATTATGGAGCTTCCTTTAAGTTTTTTAGGCTCTCTAAATATGAAAAACTGCCGAGTTTTCCTTCCTTGGACTCGTTAAAATATTAACATCGAAGGACCCACTTTGGGACGAACCCCTCCTTTCTCAGGTTCGTAAAACATGTGAGATTGGACTCATCCACAAGATGAGCTACACCGAGCATCTGTTATCCTCTTCAAGCTCGTAAAACAAGAAAGAGGTACTCGTCCATCATGTCGGGGAAATATGGGAGAACAAGTCAAGTTTATCTATGGCAGCTTGTCAGTCATTACCTTTGAACATGGCATGTGTCCATCTCTTGTCTATATTTGGGTATCCGTCTTTCATTGAGTCATAGTCATCATCATGGGTCGTCTCCTTGGCCACGAGTCCACTCATCCGGTGTCTATCCTCTATTCATCAATAATCCCTGCTGCCAAGTCTTGTTACATGCCGTTATATGTTCAAAGGGTTGCATTGTATCGAGTCATTCACTGTGTCAGGCCTCCGCTGTGTCAGTACATATTCTATTACTTCATCATCCTATCCTATGTGCCGATTTCGTGTCGATGATGTGGGCATCATCATGGCCCACCTTCGACGAGTCTATTCCTGTCGACACGAAATCACTATCCAGGAATTGGACTTAGAAATCAACCATTAGTACCTTGGTACCTGCATGCCTCAATGGCAGGTTTCCTAGTGTTTGACAGCAGGTTCACATCATTGACCTCTGATCAAGCAATCTCTCGGATGCTCGACATCAACTCATTTATTCGCATTTCGTTGAGATGTACTATTGATACCTTGGGAATCATTGTCATTATTGGTGATCTCCCTCGCATTTGTTAACGGTCCACATCATTGACCGGTAATCAAATGGTTTCTTCCATGTTCGACTTCAACATCTTGTAATCACATGGTTAGATTCGTATCTTTATGCGATCGGGTAGAAGACCCTGGGTGCATCACTGTATCTTGACTGCGTCCAGGCTGCGATGGAGATGTCTCTTGTATTGTCACACAGATCCACTTATTGTATTGGTCGTGGCTGTGTCGTTACTGTCTCATGGATCTACGATTGTTCATAGTAGCCATGATCTGTCCACAGTTTACATTATCTCAGGACTCATGGATCTGCAATGTATTGGTCGGCAGCCATGCTTCGAGTCATTTGTTTCCGAGCATGGGAATGCCCACCTCGGTGGTATATCTAACACTTTGTTTCCATTTCAGCTCCGTGTCGCTCTCCTCGATGCTATCTCTGCACATTATATTCGTAAAGTCTTTCGGCCATCAGTCCCTTCTGACCTCACACTTTAGGGGGCATCTGTTATATCTCAATGTTTCACGGTGTCGCATCTCCATCACAAAACAAATTGACGACACTTTCCCTACTGTTTTGAATCATCTAGAAGAGACAGATGATGAGTCAACCTTGAAGGTAAACCCACCCTGGCAAGTTTTGACCCACCTTGGACTTTATTTTTACACACTACCGCGCCTTGCCAGCTTGACAAAACGCGGCACAGTGCCGCGCTCTGTAGCATTTGCAAAGCGCGGCACCCTTTTAATAGTTTTTGCCCTTGGCTTGTGGGATCTTGGATTTTCGAAGATGATGGAAGATTGGGTTCCTTGATTCGATCCCAACTCACCTCCTTCGATTAGAAACCCTGATCCACTTATCCCTCCTTAGATCCACTCATCTCTCTTGTTGGTTAACCTCACCATTCACTATAAAAGAGAGGCATGCCATTGGGAAAGGGGAGGACTCTTGAGAGCACCAAACTTATGGTCTTGCAGCATTGTGGAGATAGCTAGAGGAGAAGACACTTGGAGTTGGAGGATTGGCTTGGACATCAAGCACCCTTTGTAAGTAATCTTCAAGTTGTAATGGAATAACTTGTCTTGTTTTCCCAAACCATTTGTGTTAATCTTGTTTTAATGATATGGTTTGTATCTCTCATAGATTTAGATTCTAACTCATGTTTTCAGATTTCTAGAGGATAGTACATGCTTGTGTTTTGGTTCCATTGTTAACAGGTTTACTCGTGAGGACTTGGAGCTTGGAGCAAATATCAAAGACACGCATTTGGACATAAGGTCAGTTAAACTCCTTCTATTCTCTTCAGCATTTTTATTCTGAGATGTTTGTTAGATCTAGGGATTCAAGGTTGCATTTGTTTTGTCTGTTCTTAGCCTAGAGTTAGTTTAAGTCTGCTTTAGTCTAAGGGATTTCTGACTTATCCGTAGGGCAGAATTCCACATAACACCAATCCATGCCTATTAATGCATCATAGGATCCTAATGGTAACACATTCAATTCAGCATATGTGTGGAGTCCATTCAATTCTATGGGACACTCCATCACTACCTCACTTACTTTTCTCTTGGTTCCCGTGGCTAATTGCACTAGCCAAGACTTATTATGCTTCATTTTTCTAAGAGAACAACCTTCAACCACTTTTGGAGAAACATAACTATGAGTAGATCCTGGATCAATCAAAACAGAAATAGATTGCTTCGACTTCCACCACTGATGATTGATGGTCTGCTTGATGATTATCCAACGCTGCATAAATCCGAGGTGCTGTCCTTGCCATGTCCCCCACCGTAGCTACTCCCTTCAAGTTGTTCAACTTTCGAGAATTGTCTTTTCGATGTGGACAATCCTTCAACATGTGGTTTTCTCCACATCCCCAACACTGAAGTGGTCCCTTTGATGCTTTGTCTGCTGCCACTGCTGGTTTGAATCCACTCCTTGCTTGCTGCCCTTGTGGAAAGGTTTTAGGATGACCTATGAATGGTGGCTTGAAGCCATTCTTCTTTTGATCAAACTTCTCTCTTGGCTTTCCTTTCCATGCTGGGTTAGCCTCTATTTTTCCTTTACTTTGCTCATAGCAATGCATTGCCATCCTAATGGCTTCATCCAAACTGGGTGGATTAACAAACTCAATACGATCCTTGAAGCTTTGAGGTAGACCTCCAAGGAAGCATTGGATTTTTACTCTCTCATCCTTAATGTAGTCAACATACCTCAGTAATTCCAAGAATTTGTGGACATGCTCTTCCATAGATTTTAGTCCCAACCTGAGTTCATTAAACTCTTTTCTCTTACCGTCATCATACCTAGCAGAAAGGTATTTCTCCTTGAAGTACCTCTTAAATATTTCGCAACTGATCTTTCTCTCATTAATTATTTTCACTTGCAAGAGATTGTCCCACCAAATGGAAGCTCTGCCATTTAGATTGTAAATGGCAATTCTGGCTTTCTCATTTCCTGAGTAGTCTTGAATTCTGAAGTATTTCTTCATTCCAAGAAGCCATGCTTCTGCCTCTTGGCCAGTCTTTCCTTCCCCATCAAATGTGGGAGGTCTTGCCTTCCTGAATTCTCCCTGTGGGATGCCCTTGAACTTCTTTCTTCCATCCAATCTCTTAGGTGCACGTCTTGGACTTCTCCTAGAACATTTGGAGTCACATGACCTGCTGGAAGAAGACCTTGATGAAGATTTTTTATGCTTTCTGCTCACCGAACTCTTCCTTGGGCTTGGAGTCCTCCTCTTCGAGCGACCTCTAGAATGACTCCCTGCATTTCTTCCTTCTTCACCCATATTGCTTGGGTTGAACCCAAGGTTTATCTTATGCTGCATATCAGTGAGGCTTTGCAAAATAACAGCATTGAGTTGGTGTTGTTCTTCTTGAGCCTTCATCAATATTTCATTGAAGCTCACCATGGTTTCAACCAAATTCTGAGGAGTCACCTGCTCCCTTCTCCCATTGGATTCAGTCTCCGCATTCCCTTCATGCACATTTTCTCCTAGAACATCTTCTTCGTGTTCATAAGGATCTTGAGCATCATTTATGGTCACCATCTTTCCTGTATGCTACCTCTGCTACAATTATAAATTTTATGAGCTGCAAGCACTATGCATTATGAAAATATTTGTCATACATCATAAGAATGCATATAGAAATATACACAATCAATATTTAACATAATAGAACTCATGGAATAATTCACACAGTTGCTATGCATTCCTTTCCCTTGCCCATTCATGCAATTCTGGAAATTGCCCATATTTATCAATAATTGTCCAAACAGTTGCTGGTACATTTCTGCTCTAATTATTTGTGGGGTATGATAACTTTATTCCAATTCTGGTCATACACCATTATTCCCTACTAGACAAGCTTTCCAATGCCTGTCCCCGTGCTCCATTCCGACATCGGGTGTGGAAACAGCGTTGTTTCAAAAATGACAACTCTTACCAATAATTCTGCACATTTTACACAGTTGTATTTTGGTCCAGAATGCCAACTTCAGCCACCTGTGGAAGAAAATCTATGAAGAATCACAAAAACTTTTATATCGGGCGAAGTTAGTCCATTAAACAAGGAACACTCAGCAATTCGCGGATCTCAATTTCGATGCATCATTCATCTTTTATAAAATTCTGGGTTTAACTACTTTTCCTTTTTAACTCCCTTTGCAACCTGTGCTCCACCTGTGCGCCACCTGCGCACAACCTGTGCACAACCTGCGCGCAATCCGCGCACTATCCGTGCGCAACCTGCACGCAATCTGTGCGCAATCCGCGCGCAATCTGTGCGCGACCTGCATGCAATCCGCGCGCAATCTACGCGCACTCCACGCACAATCTGTGCATGACCTGCGCGCAATCCACGCGCAATCTGCACGCAATCTGCTTGTAATCCGCGCTCAATCTGTGCGCGACCTGCACGCAATCCGCGCACAATCTGCGTGCAATCTGTGCGCAATCTGTGCGCGACCTGCGCGCCATCCGCGCGCAATCTGCGCGCAATCTGCACACAATCCGTGTGCAATCTGTGCACGATCTGCGCGCAATCCGCGCGCAATCTGTGCGCGACCTGCGCGCAATCTGCACGCAATCTGCGCGCAATTTGCGTGCTTGCGGGGGTCATATCTCCCTCGTACCTTAACCAAATAAGGCAAGTTTGGTACCATTGGAAATATATTGGAGAGCTCTATGCACCTATGTGATCTTATTATTCATCTGAGAAGTCTGACCCTGTCATTTTTCCCAATCAAAGTGCCGCCCCCAACTTCCCAATATTACATTAAACCATTATGTTTCTTGCCTGTAATTCAGAGTTTGGCCCAAGCAGCCCTAGTGCTGCAAGCTGGGCTCTAATACCACTCTGTAACGTCCCCTCCCGCCTTTCCTAATGTAGGGGAGAGAACATTACCAAAACATACGGGGCTTTTGACAGACTTAGCCCCAATATTTTTTTTTTTTTTCTCATAAATTCATAACAATTAAAAACTTCTGTGTGCAGAATCAACTCAATATAAACACAGCGGAATTAAACATAATAATACACAAACAGCATGGAATGCATCAACATGTTTATCTCAAGCAAAAAGGTGATTCCATATGCAGAGATTCAATCTCATTCTCATGCTATTCACAGATTCCATCTCAATTTGATTACCATGAATATTTACCATTCAGATTGAACACATTGCATAACACAGAATGTATATAAATTAATTCACAAGAATACTTATCTCGAAATGTAAATATCTAATGACTGGATATGGGAGGGCAACGTTCCACCCAACCATAGATCTCTATCCAGCCTATATTCTTTCAGCTGAGAGATCACCCCCGAGTTGGGTTGTGTATCCACTAAGGAAGAACTAGCTGGGCTCACTCACAGCCATGGTTTCGGTCATCAACTATGCTAAGCCAACACACTGTTGGGTTTATCAAGCATTCAAGAAGATAGAGGAGGGTAACGCTAAGCCAGTGAGCTCAACCACAGAGTTACAGGCATCTCAAGTGAACTCAACAGTCAGGCACCCACATTACCTACCATATCCAACACAAGGAAGATCCCCTTCTCTGTTACACAGTCCCTCAGACAACTCTTCCCTCCAGTGCTCTTCAGGATGGGCATAGAAAGGTCCAGCTGCTACTCCTTGAGATCCTAGCCTTCATTGGGTTTATCAAGCACACACAACCTCTGCATAGTCATTCCCCACTTGATTTCTCACCATTTTGCTCACCAAATAACTCAAATCCATCACTGGTTTTCTGGGCTGCAAAAACTGGGTATTCCTATGGATTTCGGGATAGCTAATGCTCCCAAATTCACCCCAAGGTTCATACCAATGGATCCCCCATTGGATTTCACTGTCCAATGCCAAATCTGGGCGTTTTTGGCTGTTCAAAACGTGGGTTCTTTCAGAGTCGCGATTTCTGGTTTTTCTCTCTGTTGGCAATTCATTTTTTTGGATGGAAAATGGTGCCGGTAAGTTTCACAATGGAATGGGGATGAGGAAGAAGCAAACTCCCATGAGGTAGAGTGGCTTGTGGTACAAGAAAACAGAGCCCATACTCTGCCATACGAATTTTCGGGTTGCCCATGCTCCATTGAAGCCATGGACTGAATTCCTCAACCACTTCCTTACAACATAAATAAATGTCAGCAAGGTAAGTCAAATGGGTTCTCAAGGTGACATATGGCATCCTATGGTTCAATCCCACAACCCCCTCACCACTCCCTAGTGGATACACATGGCCCCTTCTCATTCGTTGCTCCCATAGCCAGTTTTGGTATTTTATTTCAATATTAAATATTTACATCAATTTACAATATCCCATTGCTTAATAGCACGTGGGTAACACAATATCAAAGCGTGTCTAATTTAAATAAAATCTGAGCATAAACTAGCGGGCCCTTGGCCTTGAGCTCCACGCTAGGGAAACATACAACGTGTGTATACAATATTTACATTAGAAGCCAATATTTCATAAGGGTCAAAATTGGGGTATTACAGGAATGGTTTGTTTATCAGATCTAATCAGATCTATATTGTTATACTGATTTTCTGAGTATGGATCCCTCATAAACTATTAGATCTCTGCAATATGGTACAGCTTGATGATCTAGTTAAAATACCTGTAATATTCATAGTTTATGTGTAATGTAAGAATGGATACAGTCTTGTGTAGCAAGTAGACAGACATAGTATAAATAATGATATGTATATGCCTGAGAAAGGCATTATGGAATGATCATTGTCTATGTTATATTATATGGACATGTTGAATATATTTTAATTAGAACACATTTCTTTTATACAACAGATCTCTTTACTAACATAGTACATGTCTCTTATATTTTATTGTATAAATGAGGCAAACATGTACACTGTGAGGTTTACATGTCAAGCCATTATATTACTTAATCTTTTATTCTATCTTTGCATAGATAAACAAGAACACTGAGATTATACTAATTTAAATCTATAGTGAATGGATTTCCATTATTTCGACATAGATACCCTAAATATTATTGATCATGTATGGAACTTGATTTTATACAAACTCTGTTTATACATAGCTTTTAATATGAGATTCGAATTGGGTTCCATTACATTTTTACACTATGACTAGTAAATTTCAGGATGAATATTATTGTGCAAATGCGTGTTGGATTTAGATGCATGCCATTAATCTCGACGATGGTCGAGTTGTGACCTTCATAGTTTTTAAAACAAATCATTATATAATAAATGGAATCCAATATTAACGCATTGTTTACAGAATATAAACATTGTATGCTTGCAAGGGTTTTGAACCCTGGTTCCACGATTATTTTGCACAATAAGCATTCCAAACAAATAATTTTGCGTATTAAATGAACAATACTGCATTGTAGAAACGAATGCAAATTTATAGATGCACCTACCACATTCTTATGCATACCTATATGCTCGGGGAGCATCTAGAAACAAAGTGCATTTAAATAAACAAACATGTGCTGGAAAAGAAATTTTATGCCATACATTTCATATTGTATAACAATATTACGAATATAAATATTGAATGCACAAACAACCAAAAACAGTATGGAAAAGAAAACCCAAAAATGATGGCATTTCCATTAAAGAGTTTGGAACCAAAACAGTAAACCCCGATAAAAATTATGAGACAGAGTGTTAAACAACCAGCAAGCGCTTATACGCTGCCTGGAGAACTATTTAATTAAGTTCATCAAACTCTAACTATTTACACCAAGTATGCATTTCTATTCAAAATACATCCTAAGGTCGTGAAGACCATCCTCACAGAGCAAGCGTGATGCTTCTGATAACTAGGTCGGCGGCCATGTTCTTTTCAAACAGGGAAATGAAAAAACCCTATCTAACAAGTCCACCAACGTTTTAAGTAACTCATCCCCTACAACGGGATAAACCCCACTCGAGGCATGCAGGATTTGGGTGAGTTACCTGGACAGTTGGAGCACCTTTGAACTCCTCATTGTCCTCGAATGTGGTTGTGGGAGTCACCACGAGTGCTCCCAACCTCCTCCTTCTCCTGTTTACCCGCATAGTAAAGTGAAACAAAGTTAATTCCAGTAAAAAAACTTGCAAACGAAATATTTACTACAATGAATATTATTGCAGTTGGAAACGTTACCTATGGTAGGGTGAAGGCATAGTGACGCTGCCCTAAACAAAGAGAAACCACGACGAAGGTTAAACGTTTGCAAATAGAGGCTCCATAAGAATCATTTCACTGGTTAATGAATTGAAGTTTGAAAACAGAGAAGTTGATAAATTGCTTACCTTCGTAGTGCATGGGAGAACTCTGAGCACCTCCTCCTTGCTGTTCAATGGCTCATCATGGCGTCGATCCATCCCACAGTTCTCATGGCATGAATCCATCTGCACAGAGCATAATCTCTCAGTCAGATCCTGTCGCAACAAATAAGGAAACCTTGCGAATACCTTAACCCATATCAAATGTTGTTTTTACCGGGAATGAGAGGTAATGGTCACCTCTGAAACTGGTGGCCTGCGTTTTTAATGCTAGTCCTGTAGAGTGATGGGAGCAAAAAACACAACTACAGGATCGACAATAGAGATGTTTCATGAATTCCCATAACCTAGTACAAGATGGAGATCAACGGTGGGCATCAGCTAGCACATTAATGAAGTCTGGAGCTGCATTAATGGAGTCAACCAACCGAGAACCACGTCGACTTAATGCAGTAGTGTTGGACCCTTCCATGTTGTTGAGTGTGTTTGCATGCCTTCCATAGGGGAAACCCAATCCAGGCTTTAAAACGAAGTTTTTGGAATGGTCAAGCCTGCGTGGCACAGGCACACCACCTTTTCGATTACACATGTAATATTTGACCAACCATCGTGTTATTTGAACCATGTGAATTATTTCATTATGGTAGGTTGGTTTACGTAGCCCTTAATTTGTTTTAATAGTGCATTAAACCCTTAGTCTATACTTTGGGAGAATCAAATTCTATGCAAAGTGTTATATCAACGTAGTGGTTGGTTTAAACCTTTATTTATGTTGGGTTGTCAACATTGTAGCACCAAGTTGTAATATTTATATATTGCATATAGGTGCTAAGGTTCTTACCACTCGATTAACACACACACACACACACATATGTATAGCATTAAGACTTATTGCATGTTAAGTTAGGACTTCATTACTTGGTTGTAATATGTATATATTTATGATGCATATATGTGCTAAGGTTCTTACCACTTGCGTAGTACATATATATATATATATAACATATAGAATTAATTCTTATTGTATGGTAAGTCAAGACCTTATTGCAATACATATAAAGGGTAGGTGTATCCTATCCCATTACTTGGTTTATATATATATATATATATATATATATATATAAAGTCAAGGTCTTTAATACTTTGGTAATATGTAATGCATTCATATGTTTGGTCTATTCTAATGCATTTATGTATTGTTTAGTTGGACAGCATTGGCTCACACAACATTTAAGTAGATTATGATATAATCTATATATTATTAAGATGTGAATATTTCTTGTGCCTATAGTCCATAGGACTATAGCACATTTTTAAATTAATGACGATTATAAAGGTGGGAGTATAATACGCTTTCCATGTCAGCAATAAAAATAATACATGGACATACTGTAGATTAACCCCGTTTATAATATAGGGAATGTAATGACATTAGACTTATATTTATGTATTAATTGTTTAAATTGGAATATGTCACATTTTATGTCATTGTAGGTGGCATACAAATTTATGCCTAACTTATAATCTAATGTGCATAATCACACTGGGTTAATCATAGGGCCTATTATTAGTTGAGGTTCACATCAAATTGAAATAGTATTAAAGCTGTGGTATTTGGTCGTTGGACCCTTACAAAACAAATTGGTGAAAAAGAGACATGACACTAAATATAAATATCTTCTTAGCTGATTTTTTTTTGAGTTGAAGGTGGATGGACTAGGCGAGGAAATATGGCATATATTACATGACGGGGGTATCCTGCTGAGATAATTTCATGAGAAAAAGGAAAACCAAAGCTGTGTCGTCGATCACTAGGTCATGGTTGTATCCGAGGACCTGACATATCATTGACAATACCAGCCTAGCTGAACTTGCGAATACCTCCAAACTGAACATAGCCTGAGTACTGGATAGATTGGCCTCTAGAGATACTATCATACGGATGAAAGTCTCCTTGTTTTCTGAGGGAATATCTCTAATATTTCCTGTCAGAACTTCCTCATCGAACTGAAGCCTTGAGGCATATTCCTCGGTGTTGTTCAATTCCATAATTAGCTCCTTGGTAATTGGGAAAACAACGTTTCCCATCCCGGAGATGACGACTCTTCTTTCTGGTGCATACCTCTCTGTGCACCATTGTACCAACTCGGGGAAAAACCTGGCCTGTGGTAGAATCATTTTGGCCAATCCAGACTTCCACAAATTGAACAGGTCTCTGCCAATTTTTGCTTGCTCCTCGGCCTCACTGGCCAATTTGTGCAGGTTTGGGAAAGAGGATACAAAATCGTGGATGTAAAAAAAATCATCGCCAAGGTGTTCATTTTGATTGAGAAATTCGGATGCAGAGGGGGATTGGGGGGCAGACGCAGAGGCCATGGTGACACAGGAGTGGTGAAGGGAATGTTGGTAAATGTTCGGCTCTGGGAAGCGAGCAGGTTGGCACAAAGAGTGCAAGAGACAAAGTGCCCAGTGAATTCCTGGGGGCATATTTATAGGAAGGAGATTGAATTTGGTGGTTTTTAATGCAGGGTAGATGTGGAACCTGGAGATTTGTCCTCCATCAGAGGGGTAGTTGGTTCCTTTAAATGCAAGGGGAATGTTTATCTCCTAAATGGCGACAGTAATGACCGTTAGGGGTGGCTTAAGGAAAAGTTTGAGGAGAATAAACTGATGAAAAAGGGGAATAACTATAAACCATAAGTGGTTTCAGGGATCCGAATAGGAATTTTAGATAGACTGCTTTTCAGGCCCTGAATGACTGTGAAGCTGCCACGTGGAAGTGGTGGTTTTCATTTAGGGGCACATCGAGGGTGTTAAAATCTGAGCGCGTTAACCATCTTGAAGATCAGGTAGCTGTCGATCTCCTTTCCTTGTTTTCTTGAGATCTGCACCTAGTCGGAACAACTTTATGGGGTAGGTACCCTCTGCCTGGAGGCCCACTAACTGGAAACTTGTGGCGGTAAACCATCGTGGAGACTCTTTAGTAGTTTCAAGGCTCCAAATAGGCGGTTTAGACAGACTGCTTTTTGATCCCTGAATGGATGTGAAGGTTCCACGTGGAAGTAGTGGTTTTTATTTAGGGGTGCATCAGGAGTGTTAAACTCCGAGCACGTTAACCATCGTGAAGATTAGGTAGCCGCCGATCTCCCTTCCCTATTTTCTTGAGATATGCACCTAGTTGGCACAAATTTACGGGGCGGGGCCCCCCTCACCTTGGTGGCTCACTGACAGGTGGCTCGTGAATAAAAACCACTGTGGCAGCTTCTTGATGGTTTCAGGGCTCAAGGAAAACGGTTTGGGGAGACCGCTTTTAGGGGCCTGAACCGCTCTAGAGATGACATGTGTCTACAACGTTTTTCATTCAGGGGTTCTCCGATCTTGATAAACGTCATGAAACTTGATACCCTGAGTGAAATATCAGACATTTATTTTTAGATCAAGCAACCACGTTGAATGGAGCTGCCTTTAGCTCCTCGATTGATCAATCTTTACAAAGGGGTGAGATTTCTTTCTTCTTTTCCGTGCCGCGGCCGCTCTGAATCAGATTTTGAGATCTACTTCAATCTCGTTGAAATGTATTGTTTCCTTAGGCCAATCGGGTTGCAGATATTAGTACAATAGCCGACCATGTCACATCATGAGGAATGGGGTCATTTGTTAGTTTGGTGAAATCGGGTATATTTAAACTAGCCATAAATGGTAAGGTAGGGATGATGGGTCTTGCCATTCTATTTGGGATGTGATTTCCATGAGGGGGAGACCCAAGTGGTGTTGTGAACAATGGTTTAACTCGTATGAGAGAGGATGGGTCAAAGGGATCCGAGGGATTTCCTTGGGGAGAATCTAGCGGGGTACTACTTCCGATGGGGGAAGAAGTGGTGTAATTGATAGACTCTCTGAGGGGATAAAATGTATCTGGAAAGTTTTGGCCTCAACCAAATGACCCTATCAATGCTTCCTGAGAACGACCTTAGCTTGAATTCCCTCCTCATGGAATACATAGGGAAGGTGTGAAAACACCCCTCGAGAGAGGGGATAGGCCTTGTAGTCTACGAGATTGTCTTAGGATGTTGTTTTGTTCCTCAATGGTGAAGGATTTATATCAATATGAGAGTGATAATGGAATAAACACAATTGAAAACATGCAAAAATATGCCAACCACAACAGATGCAAAATGGTGCGACAAGTGTGCAATATTGGTTTTAGTGCATGATTTCCCACATGTAGGTTCTTTTTATTATGAGTTTTAGTGAACTTGTAGTTAAAAAGAAAATAAATGTAAATTCCCTAGATGATCTAACATCCTTCCTCTCAAATGTAACTAGGCCCCCCCAAAATCACAATTGTTGGTGATAATGGTATCCATGCACCAATTGACTAGTGGAGGTAACAAAGAGATAATTATATTGGAAATGGGGCCAATGATCCAATCAAAAAGACTTGGAAACATCTCCCAATGAAAATATCTAACTTCAAGAGTCAATTGCACTCACAATTTCTCCTTGGTGATATCCTAAGTTGGGCCACTAAGATACCTTGTGTCAAGTGTGGATCAGTGGTTCAGCCTGCACAGTATAGTGTCGTCTCCCTACAACAAGCTGAGTGGCTTGTAGGGGAGAGCATGGTATCTATATCTCAGTGTTCACCTCCTTGGTCACGGATCACTTATGATCCAGGTTCTCTTTTAACACTTTCTTGTAGCAAGATTTTGTAAGTATCCTAAAGGAAAACAATGTTATGTTTCAAAATATTCCTAATGAAACTAGATTGGTGGGAATTAATGGATGCCTAGTCCAAGCAATCCTACATAACTAAAATATTGTTTGTGACCTCCTGTGGATGATTTTAGTTGGTTAAGACGATTACACTATTGCTTTTAAGGGGTTTGTATGTTTCACTTATGGAGTGTAAGAGGGGTATTTCACAATTCCTACCTTTCTAATTCACCAAGCTCACATGAAGTGCGACGTGAAGAGCATACTTTGGATTGGAAGAGTCTTTAGGCATATTATTGTGTGCTAGTGGAGCAGACACATGTGATAAAAGAAAAAAATATTGTTCTATCGACAAATTAACTAAAAGAGTATATCAATAAATATGTACTTTAACTCTAAGAGATGCTCATGGCACTTCGCAAAATCAAATTAATCTATCTAATAGACAAGTGTGCAATGGAGGTATTTAACACTTCTCTCCCTTTTTTTGATTCATCAATCTCACATGAAGTGCGAGGTGAAGAACATACTTCGGGCGAAAAGTGTATTTAGGTCCTTGCTTGTGTGCAAAAGGTGTTTTCTACACTAACAATACTACTAAAACCAACATGTCGATTTGATGCATAAACAAGAAATGGTCTTGAATACTAGTGACAGCAATGGGGCCCGTTGAAAGCCTCAAAGTTGGTTACCTTGTTAATTTTCAAGAGAGAGGTATTCTTTACTTCCTAATATTGGTCTAGGTAGACTAATTACTAAAAAATTAATTAATTGGGAGAATTAGCCTTAATTTAAGTTCATTCGTAAGAATCAATTTGGCTACCAAACTAAGCTATGCAGATAAAAAGAAAATAAATAACAGTAACGCGGATATACCCGACTTTGCCGCGCGTACCGCACAGGTTAATACAAAACAAATGCGTTGTAGTGCGGGTAATACTATTATTTTTTCACTTTGTTTAGCATAATAATATTAAACAATCTATCACTAAAAGAAATAGAAGCACAACAAGCACAATGAACAAAATATTTCTCTCGGGGAAACCAAAAGGGAGAAAACCTCGACAAAACTTTCTCAATATAGATTTCACAAAGTACAAGATAAACCCCAAGACAAAATCAACTTCTCGTCTTCTTGTGAGAGCTTCTCTCTCTCCTATGCGAACTTGTGTGAGTGAGTTGAGTGAATACAAATGAGAAACTCATCCTCTATTTATATTCTTCCGTTGAGGCGACTTTTCCACAACTGGGCCAACTTGTTAATTACATAACATAATAATCTTTTCTGGGTTCTTCTTGGCCGACACAAGACCTAGGGTTTACATTGACTCTTTCAGTGACTCTTACATTATCAATTACATCAATGACATCTCCCGAATGAGGAATACAATAATACAATAGACAAATACATTTAGAATATCTTCCGCAGTTACATTTCTTTAACACTCCCTCTTAACTAAGAAGGTATTCTATGGGCAACATCAACAACATAAACAACTGCCCAACTGATTTGTGAATCTCTATATGTTGTAGGAAGTTTTTGGATCATCATATGTCTGTGGTATCACATCATATGCTGGAGATGTTAAATATACAACATCAGGAGACATTCTCCAAACCAATCTTGTGTAGCCAAGATTGATCCTCCCGTATAGAGGCGAGCACTTTGATTTCCTTTCGTGTAAAGGTTATTCCTCTCGTATAGAGGTAATTGATCAAAGTAATTATGTTGTAAGAGTCTTGTTGGACAAGGATCTGAACTTGTGTGTATCAAGTCATGTTTATCATGTGAACCTTTCGTATAAAGGTATCCATGAGATGGACCTCCCATATAGAGGTGGAATTTATGTATAAAGGTCATTCTTTATTTGTTAAAAGCATTAATGTCGTGTGATATATTATTAACCATGATCGACATATTTCTATTAAGTCCCCTTTAGAGATTGATCACCTCTAAAGTGAATTACTTTAGCATATGATAATTTGGTCCGGAATAATATAATATGATCACAACATCCGATAATTCTTCTTAGTAGAATGTAATGTGATGGATAATTAAAGCTACCACATATTGACCATGCAGTAAGAGATAAAGAAATAAAAGACAAAGCATAGAGATAAAGAGAATTCGAAATTGCCCATGCAAACACTTTAGCTAATTAAAGAGAACTTGAATTATTAAAGCTTAAGTTAAGTATCAATGATTTAGTTAAAGCATCCGTTAAAGATATGCCTCAGTTAACTAAATCAATACAGTGGTCACTTCAAGTAAATCAATAAACATGATTTCAGTTAACTAAGTGTTAAATAAAAAGGACTAGTTAACTAAAGTATTTACACTTTAGTTAAACTAAAAGACGACACTTCTGTTAAATAGAAGATCTAGTTAACTAAGTGTTATTGCATGATGACACTTATGATGAAATGTGAGTTGTGACACTTGCATGTCGACACTTAAGTTAGCCACCTAACTAAGTGGGAAAGCTTTTAGTTAAGATGCGAGTTCATCCTAAGTGACAGCTCAGTGAGATTAAGCACTGCATGAGAAGTGGGGTGCACCACTCCATGCAAGATTAATATATCCAGTTTGAGGCCGAGTTTATCATGAAGTTAGAAGTTAAAAATAGAAGAGAAAAATGTATAAATATGATATACATGATTGTTGAATCCAGTTTGAAGTGAATTCTCTTCTCCATTGAAGGAAAGGAAATTATCTTTGTGTAGGGTATTGTTCGTGCTTATTATTTTTGTGCTGGGCACACATTCGATTGATCTCTCTTCTCTATTGCTTATGTATCTTCACTAAGAATTTTTGTGATCTCTTATCTTCCGAAGGCATTCTCTGCTATCCATTATATTATACCGATAAGAATTGATGGGGTTTTTGTTCTCATAATTTTGAGTATTTTCCCCAGGGTATATCTTGTGTTATGGTTGTATGAATTTCATGGATTGAATTGTCTCATTTCTTCAAGTCTCTACATCTAAAATAACTAAATATCAAATATCAACCAAATTTGAACATGGTATCAGATCTCAAGGAGTGAAGGAGCTCAGTTTTGCATGCCATCTAGAGCCTATGTATATCCTGAGAAGTTGAGCACAAGATTTGAATACTATGGCATCAGTATCTGTATGACTGAAAGACCGTCTTGAGGGAACCTCAAACTTCAACACTTGGAAGGATAGGATTCTCAAAATCCTATAGGAACATGACTTGGATGGCTATCTATCCACTGTGGTGGAGGATCCTACATCTAATGCATGGCACATCAACTTCAAGAAGAATCAAGCTAAGGCTAAACGGATCATCTATGATTCGGTAACAGATAACTTGATGCTCATGATCACACTGTTGAAGACCACGAAAGAATATTATGATACATTGACTAATATGTATGAGAAGAAGGCCCTGATTCAAAAGAGGGCATTGAAGAATAAGCTTCGAAACTTAAATATGGAGACAAATGAGATAGTGGACTCCTTCTCCAAGATCTCTTAGGTAACAGATCAACTTGCTAGTATTGGATTAGTGGTGGATGAAGATGATATTCTCCAAACCTTTATTGATGGTATCCCATCCTTATGGGAGACATTCTTGGCTGCGTTAAATGGACGAGAGGTACAACCTAAATTCGAAAGGTTGTGGCATGAATTCCTCCAAGAGGAGGGGAGGATCCAGGTCAAGTCAGTGTGCATCAAAGAATAAAATATTTCCCTCAAGGCAAGAATGAATAAAGGAAAGAAACCCTTCTTCCAAAAGAAATTCTCTCATTCAAATAAGAAGGATTTCAACAAAGGATTTGACAAGTCAAAATCTAGATGCTTCAATTGCAACAAGAAAGGCCATTTCTCAAGATATTGCAGAGCAAAGCGGAAAGGAAATATTCATGCTTCTACCACCATAGAAGATGAAATCACTCAAAAGAATGCATCCGAAGAAAAGGAGACAAGAAGGGAATATCATCTTGTCTCATCCCTTTCGGGATACATCATCACAAATGCAGAAACATGGTTTATTGACAGTGGTGCATCCAAACATATGACTGGTTACAAGAGTACCATCACCGATCTAAAAGAGAAATAATTCACATGCATGGTAGAGTTGGGGGACAACTCAACTTATTCAATCGAAGGAGTTGGATCCACCTCATTTCAACTAAGCACCAGTGATATTCTACGTGTGGAGGAAATTCTATATGTTCCAGGCTTGAAGAAGAACCTCCTCTTATTTTCGGTTCTTGAAGACAAAGGATTTCGAGTTATCTTCATGTATAACAAATCACTTTTATGGCCGAAGAACAAAACCCTAGAATCTGCTACTATGATTGGAGTTCGAGAGGGAGGACTCTACAAGGTACTCGATAAGTACATTCAAGCTATGATTCAACACACTATCATTCCATGCGAGCTATGGAACCGAAGGCTTGGACACCTACACTACAAAGCGCTACCAGGACTTCAAACGATGGTAAAAGGTATGCCCATATTTGATTTTGAGCATGATAGTGCATGTCGGGGTTGTGCATTTGGGAACAATGTTAGGAAATTTTTTTCTAGTAGTTGTACTAGATCTAAAGGGATTTTAGATTTAATACATTATGATGTATTTGGTCCCATGTCATCCCCCTCCGTGAGTGGATTCTTATATTATGTACTGTCCATAGATGATTTTTCTAGGAAGTCATGGATTTATTTCATGAAGGCTAAAAGTGAAACTCTTAGCAAATTTAAAGAGTTTAAAGCCCTAGTTGAAAATCAAAAAGAAAATCACATCCGTGCATTAAGGTTTGATAATGGAGGTGAATTTGATTCACATGCATTTAATGAGATATGTAGTGATGCAAGTATATATAGACAATTATCAGTACCATACAACCCTTATCAAAATGGGGTTTCCGAAAGAAAGAACAAGCACCATATGTGAAGCTGTAAAATCCATGATGCATGGTCAAGATATGTCTACATCATTATGGGAAGATGCCACCCGTACAGCTGTGTACATCCAGAATATAATCCCGCATGCCATTCTAGATGAGAAGACACTAGAAGAAGTGTTTGTCGGTGAGAAGCTAGACATCACATTTGAGGATCTTCGGGAGCCCTGTATACATTCATGTAGCGAAAGTAAAGAGAAAAAAGATGGATCCTTTTGGAAAGAAAGGCACTTTTTCGATTATAGTGAGTCATCCAAAGCATACCGAATATATGTATCTGGTGAGAGACACATTGAATTCATTTGAGATGTTACCTTCCATGAGGAAGTTTCTTTCAAAATATCGAAAGAGATTCAATTTTATTCGGAGATGGAGGATCCTGAGTCTAAGAGGGAGAAACTAGAAGATGCCTCAGATTCTCTATCTCCCAAAGAACCAGTAGAACTGGTTGAGAGGTCACCTAATGAACCTCCCACTAAAATAATATCTGCTTGGTGTCGAGGCATCTTAAAAAATGCATAGAAACATGGAGCACCAACAAGCTCATCTAGAGAGCGCAAGCAACCTGACAGATATTCAGGGTATGTTGCACTGATGAGTTGCATCAGTGATTCAGAACCATCCTCATATGAAGAAGATGCAAAGCAGCAAGTTTGGAAATATGCAATGACAGAAGAGTACAAATCTATAATGAATAATAATGTTTGGGAGGTTGTTCCCAAACCTGATGGGAAGTCCACTGTGACTTCCAGATGGATTTATAAGATAAATCATGCTACAGATGGTAGCATTGAGAAGCATAAATACAGATTCGTTGCCATAGGTTTCTCTCAGAAAGAAGGCATCGATTATGATGAGACCTTTTCCCTTGTGGAAAGGTACACCATAATCCGAGCAATATTGATTGCACTTACATCTGTTCTAGGATGGAAACTTCACCAGATGGATGTGAAGATAGCCTTTCTCAATGGTGAGGTTAAGGAAGAGGTTTATATTCAACATCCTGAAGGATTTGTGGTGCATGGGAAGGATTCCCATGTTTACAAGCTAAAGAAAGATCTATATGGGCTTAAGCAAGCCCCCAAGGCTTAGTACTCCAGAATTGATAGCTACCTTCAGAAACTGGGTTTCTATAAGAGCGAAGTTGATCCAAATTTATACTTCAAAGTAGTGAAGAACCAACTGTTGATATTGGTTTTGTATGTTGATGATTTGTTTCTCATTGGAGAGGAACATATGATTGCTTGGTGCAAGAGGGAGCTCACATCAGAGTTCGAGATGAAAGACTTAGGTCTAATGCACTACTTTGGCCTTAACATCTGGCAAAGAAAATATGAAATTTTTCTATCTCAAGGGAAGTACAGTGTGGATATATTGCGTAGGTTTGGCATGATATATTGCAAATCTATGACTACACGGATGGTTTCCAATTTGAGGAAACTTCATGAGTTAGGCTCTAGATCAGATCTAGTAGATCCCACTTTATATAGACAACTTATAGGCTCGCTAATGTACTTGATACATTCAAGGCCTGATATATGTTATGTTGTAAGCATTGTGAGTCAATTTATGTCTGATCCGAGACACAGACACTTGAAATATGCTAAGCATGTGCTTAGGTACCTTCGAGGTACAATTTCATATGGAATCAGATATGCCTCTAGTGGAGGAGTCATGTTACTTGGTTATACAGATTCAGACTAGGGAGGAATCATTATGGACCGTAAGAGCACATCCGGCTACTGTTATAGCGTAGGATCAACTATGCTATCTTGGTCCAGCAGGAAGCAGGGATCTGTAGCCCAGAGCACTACCAAAGCATAATACATAGCTGCTAGTGTTTCCTTGCGAGAAGTAGTGTGGCTTAGAAAGCTACTTTCAGGTTTTTAGTGAAAATCTTGATCCTACCGTTATTAGGTGTGACAATCAGAGTTGCATCAAGCTTTCCTAAAACCCAATGTTTCATGACAAGTCAAAGCACATTGAAATAAAGTATCACTTCATCTGAGACATGGTACAGAAAGGTAGAGTGAAACTTCAGTACATTGCTACTGATGAGAAGATTGCAAATGTGTTAACAAAGCCTTTGTCACTGGCGAAGTTCAAGTACTTCCAATACAAGCTTGGTATGGAAGAGAATGCCTCCCTCACTGAGAGGGAGTGTTAAATATACAACATCAGGAGACATTATCCAAACCAATCTTGTGTAGACAAGATTGATCCTCCCATATAGAGGTGAGCACTTTGATTTCCTTCCGTGTAAAGTTTATTCCTCCTATATAGAGGTAATTGATCAACGTAATGATCTTGTAAAAGTATTGTTGGACAAGGCTTTGAACTTATGTGTATCAAGTCATGTTTATCATGTGAACCTTCCGTATAAAAGTATCCATGAGATGGACCTCCCGTATAGAGGTGGACCTTCCATATAAAGGTTGCTCTTTACTTGTTAAAAGCATTACTGTTGTGTGATATATTATTAACCATGACCACCAAATTGCTATTAAGTCTCCTTTAGAGATTGATCACCTCTAAAGTGAATTAAATTAGCATATGATCATTTGGTCCGGAATAATATAATATGATCACAACATCCAATAATTTTTCTTAGTATAATTTAATGTGATGGATAATTAAAGTTAGCACATATTGACCATTCAATAAGAATAAAGAAATAAAATATAAAGCATAGAGATCAAGAGAATTCGAAATTTCTCATGGAGACACTTCAGCTAATTAAAGAGAACTCGAATTATTAAAGCTTCAGTTATAAATATTAAGTTATAAAGCTTTAGTTAAGTATCAATGCTTCAGTTAAAGCATCTGTTAAAGATATGAATCAGTTAACAAAAGAACTCACAATGGTCACTTCAAGTAAATCAATCAACATGATTTCAGTTAACTAAGGGTTAAATAAAAAGGACTAGTTAACTAAAGTATTTACACTTTAGTTAAACTAAAAGACGACACTTTAGTTAAAGAGAAGATCTAGTTAACTAAGTGTTATTGCTTGATGACACTTATGATGACACATGAGTTGTGACACTTGCATGTCGACACTTAAGTTAGCCACCTAACTAAGTGGGAAAGCTTTAAGTTAAGAGGCGAGTTCATCCTAAGTGATAGCTTAGTGAGATGAAGCCTTGCATGAGAAGTGGGAAGCACCACTCCATGCAAGATTAATACATCCATTTTGAGGGCGAGTTTATCCCGAAGTTAGAAGTTAAAGATAGAAGAGAAAAATGTATAAATATGATATACAGGATTGTTGAATTCATTGTGAAGCGAATTCTCTTCTCCATTGAAGGCAAGGCACTTCTCTTTGTGTAGGGTATTGTTCGTGCTTATTATTGTTGTGTTGGGAACACATCTGATTGATCTCTCTTCTCTACTGTTTTCGTATATTCACCAAGAATATTGGTGATCTCTTATCTTCCGAAATAAATATGCTATGTTGTAAAAGAAAACATTCTCTGTTATACATTATATTTTACTGAGAATATTTTCTGGGTTTTTTTTCTCATAAATTTGGGGATTTTCCCCAGGCTATATCTTGTGTTATGGTTGTAAGAGTTTCATTTATTGAATTGTATCATTGCTTCAAGTCTCTGCATCTAAAATAATTAAATATCAAATCTCAACCAAATTTCAACAGGAGCATCATCATCATCGTTTGTTGGAACATCATCATAAACAACATCATCAACATCATCATCATCATCTACTGGAACATCATCATCAGCATCATCATCATAATCTGTCGGAACATCATCATAAGCATCATCATCATCATCTGCTGGAACATCATCATCATCTGCTGGAACATCATTATCAACATTTGTTGGAACATCATCATCAACATCATCATCATCTGTTGGAACATCATAATCATCTACTGGAACATCATCATCATTTGTTGGAACATCATCATCATCATCAACAACAACAAGTGAATACTAGAAAACCATCAATAACTAATAACTGGAACACTATCAGTCAACAAGCACTAATATTCAGTCGCCTTAGGACTGGAATCAGTCACCTAAGGATTGGAACTCTATCAGTCGGTAAGTACCGATATTTAGTCACCTCAGTACTGGAATCAATCACCTAAGGAATGGAACTCTATTAGTCGACAAGTATTG
Organism: Larix kaempferi; assembly: GCA_027924585.1. NCBI lineage: Eukaryota > Viridiplantae > Streptophyta > Pinopsida > Pinales > Pinaceae > Larix > Larix kaempferi. The sequence goes on from BSBM01000504.1 coordinate 5,614,502, forward strand.
ATATTCAGTCACCTCAAGATTGGCATCAGTCACCTAAGGACCGGAACTCTATTAGCTGGCAAGTATTGATCTCTAATCACCTCAGGAATGGCATCAATCACCTAAGGACTGGAACTCTATCAGTCGATAAGTACTGATATTCAGTTAACTTAGGAATGGAATCAGTCACCTAAGGACTAGAACTCTATCAGTCAAAAAGTATTGATCTTCAGTCACCTCGGGACTGACATTAGTCACCTAAGGATTGTAACTCTATCAATCAGCAAGTACCGATCTTCAGTCACCTCAGGACTGGCATCAGTCACTTAAGGAATGGAACTCTATCAGTTGGAAAGTACTGATCTTCAGTCACCTCAAGACTGGAATCAATCACCTAAGGACTAGAACTCTATCAGTCGGCAAGTACTGATATTCAGTCACTTCAGTACTGGCATCAGTCACCTAAGGACTGGAAATCTATCATTCAGCAAATACTGATCTTCAGTCACCTTAAGACTGGAATCAGTCACCTAAGGACTGGAATCTCATCATCATCACTTCCTATTTCGAGGGAGGTCCTTTTAGACCACACCAATCTTGTATCGAAAGTATTCAAACTTTATGCGAGACATAGGCTTAGTCAACACATCAACAACTTGTTCCTCTGTAGGAACATCATATCCCATATATAGTGAAACTTGATCTCGATGTGATTCGAAATGTCGTGGAACACTGGATTCTATGTCATCTTGATTCAACTCTAGTTGTCACAGAGAATATCAGTCACATCTATCTCTGCATCGAACAATCCATCCAACATCTTGCATAGCCACACTGCTTCGCTACAAGCTAAACATGATGCTATGTATTCAACTTCTACTATGCTGAGATAAACACAGGGATGCTTTCTACTGAGCCATGATATCATACCTAATCCCAAACTAAAGCAACATCCTGAAGTGCTTTTTCTATCTTCAACACTTCCAGCCCAATCCAAGTCTATGTATCCATACAGTATGAACTCACTATCCAAATTATATATGAGTCCATAGTATATTGTACCTTTTAGGTACCTCATCACATGTTTTTATGCAATCAGGTGAACATGTCTAGGATCCACCATATACTGGATCAAGGTGTTCACAACAAAATATATGTCTGGTCTAGTATTGGTCAAGTACATCAATGACTCAATAATCTGTATGTACATTGTGACATCTACTGTCTTTGATGAAGTATCATTTAGGAGCTTCAATTTTGTCACCATCGGATTATTCATGGCCTTAAAATCCAACATCCCAAATATTTTTAAGATCTCAACTCTGTATTTTTCTTGACTCAAGAAAATCCCATCTTGAAACTGCCATACTTCAAGACCTATAAAATAGTGCATCATCCCAAAATTCTGCAGCAAGCTTCTTTTTACATTCAGTGATGGGCTTGCCTTCTCCTGTCAGGAACAAATCATCCAAATACAATAGTAATATCATAGGTTCATCATTCGTGATATTATAATATGCTTTACTCTTGGTAAAGCCTAAACTCATCAGGAATCCATCAATTCTTCCATACCATGCTTTGGGTGCTTGCTTCAACCATGTTATACCTCAAATTGCCACACCATGTGTAAGTGAGAGTCTGCATGCTTTAACACCATGTAAAACATGATGTTTATCCATCCTAAGGGTTTTAGGACCCTTCATTCTAATGTTGGTCCCTTCCCTAGTCACACTTGGAAGCAAATCCAACAAGCAAGGGGTTGAAACCCACCTTAACCACCTCCCAAAATTACCACTTACTGGAATTTTCGCGCCCTACATGCCTATGAGGGAGAAAAAATTTCATCTTTTTTGCGCTCTGCATGCCTATGGGGAAGCGAAAATTTCATTATTTTCGCGCTCTGCTTAGTTATAGGGGAGCGAAAATTTTGGTTTAGGATTATCCCTTTGATTTTGGATCTTGGATCTCATGGAGATTTTCTTGGGATGAGGTACCCCTTCGAATCCCATATCACATTCCCTACTTAGCATGTTTGGTATCCTTGATCCACATCTTAATCACTTGGATCCATAATTTTCTCCTAGTGGTTGGCCTTCCCAAATCCTACTTAAGGAGGACCATCCATGAGATAGGGGCGGCGGGGGGGGGGGATCTTGGAAACACCAAACCTAAGGTCCTGTAATTCTTGGAGAACACTCATGAGGAGGTCATCTTTATCTTAAGAGTCTTGCAAGGTGATGGAGGAGAGATTGGAAGAAGGTGATACTGCTTTGGACATCGGGTATAGCATTTTGTATCGCTACTTTGAGATTTCTTAATAATAACTTGTCATATTCTCCCATATCATGTCTCTTGTATTGATATGTGATATGTTATATTAGATCGTGTTGATGCATTTTTGTTTGGAATGTTAGTTTCCATCTTCCGTTATAGGTTCAAGAGCTTTGGACATCAAGCTTAGAACTGGAGCTAGGAGAACTTTCAGGTTAGATGTAATCTATCTATCTCTTCTCCTTCCTATTCATGCTTGAATGCTTGTGCATGCTTAATATAGGATTTTAGGGTTCCATTTGTTTACTTACTATCTTGGATTTGGTTTTAGGGAGCCACTTTATTATCCAAGGGGTTTTCATCTTACCCGTAGGAAGAAAATCTTTGTTATACCTCAAATTGACACACCATGTGTAAGTGAGTGTCTGCATGCTTTACCACCATGGAAAACATGTTGTTTATGCCTCCTAAGGGTGTTAGGACCCTTCATTCTAATGTTGGTCCCTTCCCTAGTCACACTTGGAAGCAAATCCAACAAGCAAGGGGTCGAAACCCACCTTAACCACCTCCCAAAATTACCACTTATTGGAATTTATGTGCCTTGCATGCCTATGGAGGAGCGAAAATTTCATCTTTTTCGTGCCCTGCATGCCTATGGGGGAGCGGGAACTTAAATATTTTTGTGCTCTGCTCAGTTATAGGGGAGTGAAAATTTTGGTGTAGGCTTATCCCTTTGATTTTGGATTTTGGATCTCATGGATATTTTCTTGGGATGAGCTACCCCTTCGAATCCCATCTCACATTCCCTCCTTGGCATGTTTGAGATCCTTGATCCAAATATTACTCACTTGGATCCATCATTTTCTCCTAGTGGTTGGCCTTCCCAAATCCTACTTAAGGAGGACCATCCATGAGCTAAAGGAGGGGGGGGGGTGTGATCTTGGAAACACCAAACCTATGGTCCTGTAATTCTTGGAGAACACTCATGAGGAGGTCATCTTTATCTTAAGAGTCTTGCAAGGTGATGAAGGAGAGCTTGGAAGAAGGTGCTACTGCTTTGGACATCAGGTATAGCATTTTGTATGGTTACTTTGATCTTTCTTAATAATAACTTGGCCTATTCTCCCATATCATGTCTCTTTTATTGATATGTGATATTTTATATTAGATCTTGTCGATTCACTTGTGTTTGGAAGGTTGGTTTCCATCTTACATTACAGGTTCAAGAGCTTTGGACATCAAGCTTAGAACTGGAGCTAGGACAACTTTCAGGTTAGATGTAAGCTAGCTATCTCTTCTTCTTCATTTTCATGCTTGAATGCTTGTGCATGCTTAATATAGGATTTTAGGGTTCCATTTGTTTACTTACTGTCTTGGATTTGGTTTTAGGGAGCCACTTTATTATCCAAGGGGTTTTCATCTTACCCATAGGAAGCAAATATCACCACAGAAATTGGCGAATCCGCTGGGGATTTTTCCCTACTTTCACCTTTGATTGCTTGTTTGGATCATCAAATCCTCTTTTAAGTGTTGTTTCCCATCACCTTAGATTATCTTTAGTCATCATTGAGGGCTATCTTGAACCCAACACTCCATCCCTAGTCGGATCTAGGCATTAATTTCATTTTTTACACCTACAGGAAAATGTTTGCTTCCCCAAAACACCTTGCAGAGCAAAAATTCCATATTTTCGCACCCCCATAGTGTCCTAAAGCACGCAAATTTCCAAATTTTTGCTACCCGATAGTGTTCCAGCGCGCGAAAATATCATATTTTCTCTCTGTGTTGGTCTGTACAGGGGAAACAATCCTTTGTTTTTGTTTTTTTGGGAGCTTTTTGCTGGGGTTTGCCTTGGTCCGTTGATTCAAGGATATTTTCCCAACCTCTTACTGTCTGTTAGGAGTTGTAAGTGCTCTTGCATTCACAGTTTGCGTGCATTTTTGTTTGCATTTTTAGGAATTTTGTTCTCTAGATTTGATTAAGATAAAAATCGTGTATCCTACAGTCCCTTTGACCCATATTAAGGTTTTTTCAACCTTTTGGGAACTTTTGTATCATTTGGATTGCTTTGATTGGATTTCAAAAACTTGGGACATCCTTGTCTTTTGAAGTCATTTTCTTGGGTTTACACTTTGTTTCCTTTGCATCTTTAGATATTTATTGGTTATTGGAGTAGATCGATTCCTTGTTTCCATTTTTGTTCAAAGAAAAGTTTTTTTTTGTCTCTCTTTTGCTAGATTTACAAGCTTGAAAAACAAAGATATTGTTCTTACCTTAGTTTGATCATTTGACATTCTTGGTCTTACATTCATAAGAAGGAGAAAATATTGTTTCATATTCTTGTGCATTTGAGTTACAAAAATATATTGAATTTTTTTCTTTGCATTGCATTTGATTGGAAACATTTATAGAATCTTTCTTTCCCATAGCTTAGATGTGTTCTTTTTAAGTGTAAAAAGATAGGAAATGAATTATAATTTTTGCATTGGTTACTGATAGAAAGATCTCTTTTGTCACTTTATGATATTTTGGGTATGGTTTTACATGATTGATTACCATTCATTAAAAAGATAAAATTTCATTTGCATTGGGTTGTACATTTGGGAACGAAAAGAACTCTTCCTTACTTAGCTAGAAGTTCATTGAAGGAAAAAGACTTGCATAATTCATCCATATTTGCATGGTTTGAGTCAAGTCTACACACCACCAAGTTGCACTTACACTCCCCTTGAGTAAAACAACAAGCCTTTAAAATTAACACCCTAACTAAACACACATTAACCTCATTTGAGGACATAAAAAGAATTGTGTAGTTAGGTAGGACATCAAGGATAGAAATCCAAATAATTCCCCCTTGTAATTTTACATCTGAGACATAGTTGTTTTCTCTTAGGGTGCTAAAATCCTCTTGTATTTGTTGACATGGTTATACACCAATTTGTTGGGGTGCCTCCCGTTCCACGGGGGTAAGAAATGATGACTGGTTCCGGATAGACTTTGTGGAATGTCGCACTCCACTTAGCGCCTAAGGACATCAATCCATTGTCTTCCTTTTATTTTCTGGCCACCATACTGGTTGTACAAGGGACAAAAGGAAAAATCTCTAGTAAACCTTCCCAGATGCATCATGAACGAGGTATCCTAGTGACCATCCTTCTAGGGATCTTATACCCGGGATCCCTTTCGGTAGAGGGATATCCTTTCGGACAAATTGATCTCTCACTTTGTATTGTCCGACTTGGATTTCATCACCTTGCAGAGGAAACGATCTATTGAGGTATCCAGATCTTAGATAGGATGATTGCTTGCTCTTATACCTTATAGAGGGTATTTTATTTTCTTAGTGCTGCTTGTTTTCTTTCTGGCCTATTTGTTATAGCTCGCTTGCTGTGGCATTGGTTACAGTAAAGTTTTTTGAGCTTGCCTTTTTGGCTTGTGTGCCTCTTTTTCTTCTAGCTCCCCTTTTGCAAGCTCGGTTTCCTGAGGATTTTTGAGTTCTTTTTAGCAATACTTCGTCCACATCACTTAGTCTTGTTCCATGGCGAATCCATATCCATGCACCCAAGCTCCTTCTGGGACTACCAATCAAGAGACCCCTTTTCAATGGGTACCTTTTACTTTTCCTCCATTTGGAGATATTGGTCCTCCCTTCATTGCTACTTTTAATCTTCTCGGATTGTCTATAGGATTACTGATATGGTTATTCTCCAATCCGGTGATCCTGAATGCACCTAATGCTTCAAATGTTAACTCTCCATCATGAGAGCATCAATCCCAAATTGATCCTTCGTCTTCTTCATTAGATATATCTTGTTCTGTTTCGTCTTCCTCGCTTGATAAAAGCAACAGTGCTAGTAATCAAGGGGATAAGAAGAAGAAGAAAATGAAGGTTAATAAGAATAAGAAAGAGACCCAGCATCAACCGGCTACCCCCAACGACGCTCTTTCTAGTCTAACACCTCAAAAACCCAAGTTCCCTTGCAGGCTTTGCAGGGGGGATCACCTTCTTAAGGTTTGTCCTGGTCTTTCCAGAGTATTAGAAGAGTGGTCTAAAATCTCCAAACAGCCTATATCATCAGCCTCTGGACATCATATTGATGATACCCTATCAACCAGTGACTCTATGGTTAAGGGTCGGAACGTTAAAGTCAAGAACCCTTGTTTGTTATGAAAGGACATGCACCTTACTTACCTTTGTCCTCGTATGGATGAAGCTTCACAATTGTTGGAAGAAATTACCGTATCCCAAAACCACCTTCCAAACGGATATCGTAAGTTGTCCCTTCAACACTCATTGGTTGATAAAGTAGTCGATCCTGCTCCATCCTCAGTCGATCCCACTCTTTCCTCAAAGAGTGGAGAACAAGTTTTTCATACTACTTTTCCTTTGGAGAGTGAATTTGAAGTAATCAAGTCGACGCCATTTCCACTCGATTCCACTCTTTCATTGGAGAATGCTGAGACTGAAGTAGTCACCATGACATAGTCTTCATCTCATCCTGCTCTTCTAGTTGAGAGTGAACTGAAAACCATTGATGTTTTCTTTATCAGTTCATATTTTTCTGGACAAGGGGGAATTTTACCCATTTTGATGGAGCTCTCCCCAAGTGCTGAGGTCATTTCCTTTGATTGGAATAGTCTAACAGAATCTCATCTTCCTTCGAGTGTTCCTTTCCAGATATCTGTAGAAGTTACTGGTAAGAACGTACTTCTCAATATTGTTGATGAAGGAGCTTCTATTAGTATTTTATCCCCAACTGCTTGGAAAGCTATAGGATCTCCTCAGCTTGTGCCATCCACTGATCAGATTCTGGCTTTTAATAGAAGACCTACTAGACCTTTAGGGATCCTTCCTCAATTACCTATTACCTTAGGAGGGGAAACTGTCTGCATTGATGTTATGGTAGTCCAAGGTCCCTTAGATTTTAATATGCTTCTTGGGTGAGATTATGTCTATGCCTTGAAAGATGTAGTGTCCACACTCTTTCGAGTGATGTATTTTCCTCATCATGGAAACATAGTGATCATTTATCAACTTTCCTTTGTTACACTTGATCCGGATCTTGGGGGATGAGAACTAGAAGACTTGAATGTCATGAGAGGATGAGATTAAGCATGCAAATCTGTCATAAATTTCACATGAAAAACACTAATCTTGCATGAGAATAAGCATGAAAAAAAACATATGAAGTGAAAGGGAGGTGAGGCTTAAAGAGGAGCCCCACCTCTGAAACTAATTATCAATAAGTCACTCAGATCTAATTAATCTCACAATGAACAATAGAAAATAGGAGAGAAACCAAATGAGTAACTTGTTATCATGAGAAGGCTTGCTAGGCCTTTATATAGCATTATTACAATGTGTCTTGAGGCCATACCATGGGCCAAAACCACGTGCTACCAAATACCATGGATATGAGAGGGTGGCCTATCCATTTAATTCTTTTATAATAAATGGGAGAGGGTGGCCTCTTAATTTAATGCTTTTATGGCTTATACATCAGAATTTAGACCATATTCCCCCTAAAATTCGGATCATTCCTCCCCCCTTAGAAAATGATGGTCCCCATCATTTCATGCTAAAAAGAGACCCATGATTACAATGTGCTAGTTACCAATGAAGAGAAGGGTTTTGTGTGGTTGACCCATAACCCTGGGTTTTGCAAGGTTGACCCATAACCCTGGGTTTTGCGAGGTTGATCCATAACTGTGGTTTTTGCAAGGGTGTCCCATAACCATGATGGAAATGGAAAGCTTGATTCCAATGAAGAGAAGAGTTTTGTGTGGTTGACTTAGAACCATGGGTTTTGTGTGGTTGACCCATAACCGTGGGTTTTGTGTGGTTGACAACCATGATTATAATATATAACTATGGGTTTTGTGTGGTTGACCCATAACCATGGGTTTTGTGTGGTTGAACCAGAACCATAGGGTTTGTGTGGTTAACCATAACCATGATTACATTAAGATTTTAAAAAAATGAAAATTCATGGTCTTTGGTGCAGTTGATGTCTTGCTGCAAATCCATTCATAACTTCTGATGCATGTACTAAAATTGAATTCCATTGAAGACCCATTTGAGATCTAAAAGAGACCTTTCCATCCATATAACATACTTGCTTTGGGGTGGCCCAGAGATTGAGAAAATGTTTGTTGAAGTTTAAGAGACGCGCAACCACTATTTTGCAGACATATGTTTCTTCAATTGATGATATATCTCAAACCAGAAATCCAAATGGAAAACAATGAAATACCCATTTTAGCTAACGGAAAGAGATTTTCAATGAGCTATGGTAGAGCCTCTGAGACATTTTGTGGATTCTATAGCACTTGTTTAAAGTTGTTGTACGTCCAACCGCATTGTGTACAAACATGTATTACTTCAAACAAACATATCTCACAAACCAGAAAAGGAAATGAAATTCCATGAAATACCCATTTTAGCTGACAGAAAGAGCTTTCCAATGAGATATGGTAGAGCCTATGAGACTTTTTTGGCGTCTGTAGCACGTGTTTAAAGTTGTTGTACGTCCAGCTGCATTATTCACAAACATGTGCTACTTCAAACAAGCATATCTCAAAAGCCGGGAAACGAAATGAAATTCCGTGAAATACCCATTTGAGCTGACGGAAATACATTTATGATGAGCTATGGTAGAGCCTCTGAAACATCCTGTGAAGTCCATGGAACCTGTTCGAATTTGGTTGAATGTGAGAGTGTTGAGTATAGAGATGCCAAGGGTTTGTAGAGAAGCATGGGTTGTTGTAGAGGTTGTGGAACCTCCGTTGAACCCGCATCATTCTTCAAAATCTTGTCCCAATGGAGAGCGTACCCGCTCTGATACCACTGATCCGGATCTTGGGGGCTGAGACCTGGAAGACTTGAATGTCGTGAGAGGATGAGATTAAGCATGCAAATCTGTCATAAAGTTCACATGAAAAACACTAATCTTGCATGAGAATAAGCATAGAAAAAAACATATGAAGTGAATGGGAGGTGAGGCTCAAAGAGGAGTCCCACCTCTGAAACTAATTATCAATAAGTCACTCAGATCTAACTAATCTCACAATGAAATATAAAATAGGAGAGAAACCAAATGAGTAACTTGTTATCATGAGAAGGCTTGCTAGGCCTTTATATAGCATTATTACAATGTGTCTTGAGGCCATACCATGGGCCAAAACCATGTGCTACCAAATACCATGGATATGAGAGGGTGGCCTCTCCATTTAATGATTTTATGATAAATGGGAGAGGGTGGCCTCTCCATTTAATGCTTTTATGGCTTATACATCCGAATTTAGACCACATTCCCCCTAAAATTCGGATCAACACCTAATCATTGTATGAATTCCAGCCACCGGACTTCCTTGAATGTTCTGCATGTCTTAGTGGTTCCTCCCCCATCGTCAACCGTGTCTCTCGGTTCTGGCCATCACACCATAGTTGAGTTGTTAGCGAACCCATGACTTCTTCCCATCATGGAAGAAGCTTAGAGGGGAATGTTTCCAGCCTCTGGACATCATGCTGGAGTTAAAACCACTAGCTTCTTATGATGGGGGAAAACTACTAACCTCTGGATATCATGTTGGTAGGAACCAATCTCTAGCATAGTTTACTTTTGGTTTTAATCTTGTGTAAAAATGAAACCAACCATTATATCGAGCATAGTTTCATTCTATTTTAAGCTAGTTAAAAAATGAAATGGGACACTTTGAGCATAATTTTATTATGTTTTAAGTTTGTTAAAAAATGCAATGGGCTACTACAAGCGTAATTTACTTTCAGTTTCAAGCTTGTGTAAAAATGAAACCATCATCATGAGCATAGTTCCCTTTTTGTGTCAAGCTCATTAAGAAATGAAACATGCCATCACGAGCATAGTTCTATTCCTTTTTCAAGCTCTTTAAAAAATGAAACAGATAATTATGAGCATAGTTCCCTTTCTATGTCAATCTCGTTAAAAATGAAACATGGCATCACGAGCATAGTTCCCTTTCTATGTCAAGTTCGTTAAAACTGAAACAGATTCCTCTCCCATTGATTCGAGTCTACCACCAGACTTAAGACTTGAACCTTCATTTCATCTGCCTATGTCACTTAATCCCCATTCTTCCTATCCCTTTGGTGAAATTTTTTCTATTAGTAGCTAGGAATTTAATTGGGTGAAAAAGAAGTGTAGGCAGACGAAATGATGCTTGGGTGGCATGTCTCCAGCCTCTCGACATCATACTAGAGTTAAGCCTCTAGCTTTTGCTGATAGTGTTGGGGGCAAGTTTCCAACCTTGAGTACCAACCTATGGACATCATGTTGGGAGGAAACCCATCAATGGACCTCATTCTGAGCATTGTTTAGCTTCAACTTCAAGCTCTTTAAAAAATGAAACCATGAACCCGAGCATAGTTCATTTTTTTTTCCAAGCTCATTAAAAAATAAACATATACCATGAGCATTCTTTTAACCTTTCTTCAAGCTCGTTAAAAATAGTAAGAGGTTTCGAGCTTACTTTTCACTTTTTTGTGCTCTGGTTAAAAATATGAAAATTGGTTTGAGATTACTTTTTCCTTTTTCATGCTTTGGATCCAAACATGAAAAAGATTCTGAGTGCTTTTGATACCATTGTCGTGATCGTTAAATACGGTGTAAAAAGGTGTGTCTAATGAGTATAGGTTTATCACTTTATCCGGCCTCGCTAGACTACTTGCGGGAAATGAACTGTGCCGAGTTTACTTTTTTCCTTTGTCGTACTCGGTCACCAACCATGACAAAGTTGTCCACAGATTTCCTCTTTAAGCTATTTTCAGACTCCCTAAATATGAAAATATCTCCAAGCAAACTTCATGCGTTCACACTTGTCAAAGTATTTGAATGATCGTCTTTCTGGTGATAGTTTACCCCTTTTTCGGACCGGGAGGTACTATTTACGAAAATGGATCACTCTAGTCAATCATGATTAGAAGAGTTCTGTCTCACAACGTTTTATCCTTTTTTCGGGTGAGGGGACTAAATTTTACGAAAAAAGCCTTTTTGGAGTCTTGTTTGGATTATTTCAGACTCTCTAAACATGAAAATCACCGAGTTTTCCTTCCTTGGACTCGTAAAACCAAACATCGAAGGACCCTTTTGGGACCGAACCCCTCATTTCTCAGGTTCGTAAAACATTTGAGATTGGACTCGTCCAAAGGATGAGCTATACCGAGCATCTTTTATCTTCCTCAAGCTCATTAAAAAAAAAAATATACTCGTCAAACATGATGGGGGTTGGGGAGAAATAAGGTAAGTTTGTTTTAGAAATATTTATGGCAGCTTGTGTCTCCCTTGAACATGGAACTTATTTGCGTCTTGTCATACAGTTGGGTAATCTGCTTGTCTCTTAATCATGCCAATTCCATGAGTCGTCCCACTCCTTCGAGTCATCTGAAGAATGCCTCAGTCATCGTTTCATTATGTATTGGTATTTGCCTTGTTAAGTCAGTGCTGCCAAGTCATTGTTGTCATGCCACTCATGTTCAAGGGAAGTTTACCTAAGTCAACTTTTTGCAATATTGTCAGCCTTCATATCCTTGTGTCATTCCATACTCATCTGATTCATTACTTCACATCACTTTCCTATGTCAGTTTTGTGTCGATGATGTGGGATTCATTATGGCCCTCCTTTGACGAGTCTATTCATGTTGACTTCAACTCATTATCCAGGAATCAGGCTTAGGAACCAACCGTAGTACCTTGGTACCTACATGCCTCAATGGTAGGTTTCCTCATATTCGACACTAGGTTTCCGTTATTGACCTCTGATTGCATAATCCCTCGAATGTTCGACCTCAAAAACCTTTATTCACATTCGTTAGGATTTACTAGAGATACCTTCGGGATCATTATCATCATTGGTGATTACCCTCATACTTGTTAATGGTTCACATCATTGGCCAGTAATCAAATAGTCTCTGCCATGTTCGATTTCAACACATTGTAATCACATGGTTAGATTCGTATCGCTTTGGGATCGATTAGAAGAACCTGGATAGTTTTGATATTTATTTTCACATCCAGGTTGCGATGGCAATTTTTGAGTAGGTTCCCACATGGAAATTATGTTGGTAACCTTATTGATGTACTGTTACATAGATCCACTCTTGTATTGGTCGTGGTTGTGTCACTGTCTTATCATGGATCTATGCTTGTAGTCTAGTAGCCACGATTTGTCTTCAGTCATTGTTGAGTCAGTACTATCATGGATTTGTGATGTATCGGTCGACAGCCATGCTTTGAGTCAATTGTTCCGAGCATGGATATGCCCGCCTCGGGGTCCTTAGACATATTGTTGATATTTTCTTGCAGCTCTTCTCCAGTTCTCCTTCAGATATCCTTGCAGACTTATTATTGGTAAAGTGTTCCGGCCATCATATTTCTCTTGACCTCACACTTTAAGGGGCATCTGTTATACCTCGAATTGCCACACCATGTGTAAGTGAGAGTCTGCATGTTTCACCACCATGGAAACCATGATGTTTATTCCTCGTAAGGGTGTTAGGACCCTTCATTTTAATGCTATTCCCTTCCCTAGTCACACTTGGAAGAAAATCCGACAAGCAAGGGGTCGAAACCCACCTTAACCACCTCCTAAAATTACCACTTACTGGAATTTCCGCACCCTCCATGCCTATGGGGGAGTGAAAATTTCATCTTTTTCGTGCCCTACATGTCTATGGGGGAGCGAAAATTTCAATATTTTCGCACTTTGCTCAGTTATAGGGGAGCGAAAATTTTGGTTTAGGCTTATCCCTTTGATTTTGGATCTTGGATCTCATGAATATTTTCATGGGATAAGATACCCCTTCGAATCCCATCTCACATTCCCTCCTTGGCATGTTTCAGATCCTTGATTCACATCTTACTCACTTGGATCCATCATTTTCTACTAGTGGTTGGCCTTCCCAAATCCTACTTAAGGAGGACCATCCATGAGCTAAGGGCGGGGGGGGGGGGGGGGGGGGGGGGGCGCGGGGGGTGATCTTGGAAACACCAAACCTATGGTCCTGTAATTCTTGGAGAACACTCATGAGGAGTTCATCTTGATCTTAAGAGTCTTGCAATGTGATGAAGGAGAGATTGGAAGAAGGTGCTACTGCTTTGGACATTAGGTATAGCATTTTGTATGGCTACTTTGAGCTTTCTTAATAATAACTTGGCCTATTCTCCCATATCATGTCTCTTTTATTGATATGTGATATGTTATATTAGATCTTGTTGATGCACTTGTGTTTGGAAGTTTGGTTTCCATCTTACATTACAGGTTCAAGAGCTTTGGACATCAAGCTTAGAACTGGATCTAGGACAACTTTCAGGTTAGAGGTAAGCTATCTATCTCTTCTCCTTCATTTTCATGCTTGAATGCTTGTGCATGCTTAATCTAGGAGTTTAGGGTTCCATTTTTTACTTAATTTCTTGGATTTGGTTTTAGGGAGCCACTTTATTATCCAAGGGGTTTTCATCTTACCCGTAGGAAGAAAATCTCACCACAAACCCATACAATGCTTTCTTCAGTTTACATATACATGTTTTTCTATTTTTTGTTTCAAATCCTTTTGGTTGTTCGATGTATACTTCTTCGTCTATCTTTCCATTCAGGAAATCTATCTTTACCTCCATCTGATGTAACTTCCATTTCAGCTTAGTTGCAAAGGAAAGAATGTTTCTAATTGAGGTATATCTGGCCACAAGAGAAAAATTCTCCTCATAATCAATTCCTTCATTTTGAGAGAACCCCCAGGCTATGAACCTTGCCTTGTACTTTTCAGTACTTATGTATGCTGAGTGTTTTGTTTTGAAGATCCATTTCGACGAAAAAAATGACTTGTCCTTTGGTCTTGGTACCACATCCCAAACATCATTCTTAATGATGGAATTGTATTCTTCATTCATAGAATGCAACCATTCCTTCTTCTTTACTGCATCTTGAAAGCATCTTGGTTCTTCTTCAACAAGGTTACACATCAAGGCTACATAACTGGATTATGGACTTGGTCTTTTGATTTCTCTATTCATTTCTTCTGGGACACCATATCTTCCTGCATCTTGTATTAATTATTGTGCCCAAGCTGGTCTTCTCTTCTGTGGATTCTCTTAATGAGGTGTCTCCTTAGGTCTCTGAGGTTCTTCCATGTCATGATCTTCTGGAAAAGGTTCCTCTTCAATGTTTCTTTCTGGTACATTATTAGTTTCTGCAATTCTAGGAGCTTCATGCTCATCTTCATCCTCATGAGTCTTTTTAGACTTGTTGAAATATGTATCTTCATCAAATGTAACATCTCGACTGAGCTCAATCTGGAGGAATCCTGGAATGTAGATACAGTAAGCCTTTGATTTCTCACTGTAATCCAAAAATATTCCCTTCTTTCCTGAAGGTTCCAACTTCGATCTCTTCTCTTTTGGAATGTGAATAAATACTGGACATCCAAATATATTTAGATAACTGAATTCAGGCTTCACACCAACAAACATCTCTTATGGGGTCTTGTTTCCAAGAGCACTGTGAGAGATTCTATTATGTACATAGACTGTGGTTCTAACTTCTTCCACCCATAGATGCATGGGTAGGTCTTGATCATGGATCATTTCCTTCACTGCTTCCATGATAGTTATGTTCTTTCTTTCAGCTACACCGTTTTTTTGTGGATCATAGGGAATATTAAATTCCCTCTTAATCCCTGCTTCTTTACAGAAATATTTGAAATCACCTGAAGTGTATTCCCCTCCATTATCTGTCCTTAGTATATGTATCTTCTTTTCAGAGAGGTTTTCTACAATAGCCTTAAACGTTTTCAAAAAATTCATTCTTATTCTTTAGAAAATAAATCCTTGTTTTGCGGGAGTAATCATCAATAAAAGAATCATAATACACATACCCGCTTAATGAAGTGGTAGACATAGGTCCACAAATGTCGGAATGAATAATGTACAATATGCCTTTAGCTTTGTTTTCACTACTTGGGAATGGATTCTTTGTACTTTTTATTTGAGCACATCCTTTGCATACTCCTTCATGATCAACCTAGATTTCTACTAGTCCAGTCACCACCTTACTTACTATTGGTAAGGATTTCTAGTGTATATGAGCTAGTATTCTATGCCATAGTTCACAGGGGATCATGGTATTGGTCATCAGTGTTGAATCTGCATGACCCTTAAGATTATAAAGTCCCATCCTTCTTATACTCCAATGACGCTGCATCATTGATAGTCTTCCCCTTTGGACACATAAGAACATCACCATCTATAAATCCAATTCTGATACCTTTCTTATCTAATGCTGAAATATAAAGAAGGTTCTTTTTCAAACCTGGGACATATAATACTTCCTTCATGTTCATGGAATTTCCAGAGTCCAATTTGTAAGTGGCCTCTCCCATTCCTTTGATAGGATATTGGTAGTCATCTCCAAGCTTTACTCTGTGTGAAGAATATTTCTGCATGAGATGTAAAAGTGATTCTTTGTATCCTATCATATGTTTTGCGGATCCACTATCCACTAGCCAAGTATCACTTCCATGAGATACTAAACCAGTGAGTGCTGAGATTAGCACACACTCTTCAGTGGATTATTCATTTTGTTTGGTTTATTCTTCCCATAGTTGTCTAAACTAGATCAATTTCTTCCTAGCGCATATTCCACAAACAAAGGGTTCCCAATATCTAGGGATACCATTCAGAGTGGTCATCACAACTTCAACACATTCTACCATGTCTCCAATAGATTCTAGTTGTTCTTTGATCTGAGATACTGTAGAGAAGTATGAGTGCATAGTCTCAGAATTCAGGATCTTCACACCCTTGAGTTGATTTCTCAAGGTCATCTTCCTATTAATGTTCTCCCCTTCAAATAGGTTGGTCAAAACATCAAACACTTCTTTCAAGGTCTTCTTTGAGGATACTTGAGGGATCAAGCGATCTCTGATAGAATAAGATATGATCCTCTTAGCTTTGATCATATTATTTTTGTGTAATTCTTTGTCCTCATCTCCTTCTGGTTCTGTAAGTCCCTCTTTTATAAATCCTTCTAGGTCATGTTCTTCAAGAATGAGCATGACTCTATATTTCCATGCCCTGAAGTTCTCAGATCCTTCAAGATTCTCATCAAGCTTGGTATTGAATTTCATTTTGATATAATGATAACCTCAAATGGAAATATAATAGATGTAGGACTTACCAACAATGTTTTCCTTCTAAAAACTGCTTCTACCTTGACCTAGGGTTTGACAAAGAAACCCTAATTTTCCAACTTCAGAATTTTGGAAAACTAATTGGATGAGAAAATTCTCCTCCTCAAGGGGCGTTGAGAAAAGTACTCCTACTGATTCTGTGAGCAGATGATCCAAAAAATTGATGCCCTAGTTTCTTCGGGCTGTAGTGGGGGACCCAAAAATGAAAATTCTCATAATTGAATCTTGCTTCGATATAAATATGTGCTATAGTGAGGCGATTTAGATGCACCCTCTTTTTTAGTTGATATGTGGAGAGAGCTTTGCGAATAAGAATCCCTAGTTTCTGCAATTGCGGAGGATGCACAATGTTTTCTTTCAATTCTGCTCGGATACCATGTTATTTTTCACTTTGTTTAGCATAATAATATTAAACAATCTATCATTGAAAGAAATAAAAGCACAACAAGAGCAATGAACACAATATATCTCTTGGGGAAACCACAAGGGATAAAACCTCGACAAAACTTCCTCAATATAGATTTCACAAAGCAAAAGATAAACCCTAAGACAAAATCAACTTCTCTTATTCTTGTGCGAGCTTCTCTCTCTCTCCTATGTGAACTTGTGTGAGTGAGTTGAGTGAATACAAATGAGAAACTCATCCTCTATTTATATTCTTCCGTTGAGGTGACTTTTCCCCAACTGGGATGACTTGTCCTAACTCACTGGGTCGACTTGTCAATTACATAATATAATAATATTTTTTGGGTTCTTGTAGGCCAACACAAGACCCAGGGTTTACATTGACTCTTTCAATGACTCTTACATTATTAATTACATCAGTGACATCTCCCCAAGGAGGAATACAATAATACAATAGACAAATACATTTAGAATGTCTCCTGCAGTTATACTTCTTTAACAAATACACTAACCTTCCATGTGGGTGTGAAGAGTGGTGTAGTATGGGTATGAAACTAGTAACCTACGCTATGTGCGTGATTTTCCAAGTCGAATCTCCGCTATCAACGAGGCAGATACGCCAGGAACCACGCGGATCTGGAAAACAATAAGCTATGGTTGCGATGGGGCCAAATTATGGAAGCAAGAGGTGGAACACCTTTTCTCCTGCAAGTGAACAACACCCAGAATTAGATACTTAGAATAAAAAAACCTAGTTTAAAAATAAGTGAACAAAAATAAGTATGGTCTCCATTAGAACTGTTATGGAAAAAATTCCACAAGTGCACTCTTCCACTTGGTGAGGGGATAATCCTTCTAGGTTGCTTCAATGCCTCAATACTTGGAGCCCCTTTTGGATGGTTGGTATTCCCTCGAGTGATCCTGCAAGATATTGTTAGTGTAGTTCACATTCAAACATGAAAACATTGATGAAAATAAAATAAAAGAGATGGGGGAAAGATGCAAACTCCAACAACAACCCAAAGGTATGATAAACCACTCTTGTATTTCTCAATGGAATAGTTGTACAACACCTAGGAGGTGAAGGATTCAAAGGAAGCCAACAATCTCCCTTAGGGATTCCTTTCTTGTCCAAAATAAATGCTAAGTAGGTGGAAGAACAATGGAGAGAAACACTTACCCCTTGATGGTAGGTGGCAAGCAAGCTTGGAAATGCTTACAATGGTAGGAAATGGTGGGATATGAGGAAGCTCCAACTCAAATCCAGCAGCGTAACATTGCTCTAAGTTTTCTCTACAAAATGCATGCCAATGGATTTATTTTATAGGCCAAGAGGAGGCCAACAAACAACTAGATCTAGATGTGAAATCTCCTCCTTCATGAACTGCTTCCAAGGTACACAAGGGGGAATGATTAATGCCACCAAGTGTGTGAGGATCTGAATTGGTATCTTTGGGGAGGATTGAGTCTTCAATGCGCCACTAGAAGTAAGTGGTCCCACCATTTTGATGGTAGTTCTCCTATCGAAGGAAAATCCACGTGGGTGTATCGCGAGGATTGTTCAAATAGCATATGCTATAGCGTGCATAACCTTTGTTATACCCATGCTACCCTTTATTTTGAATATTTCTGGGCACTTGTGGACTCATACTATTCTTTGGATTTCTTGAGGATGCCTATGGTGAGATGCATTCTTTATGTTGATGATGCTTTACTGGATGAATCACTGAAATGTCGCATGTGTGTGATTTTTAGGCGTTAACATATTCCCCACTCTCAATAGTAGTAAAAAGAAGATAAGATAAATGCACATTAGTAGAGGGATTTTTGAGGTGGGAATTTCAGCTAGGGATTTCGAAAATGAATTCAGACTCAATGAATTGAGGGCCAAAAAGAGGAAGGGGAAATTTTCTTTGATGATTACCC
This sequence comes from Larix kaempferi, assembly GCA_027924585.1. NCBI lineage: Eukaryota > Viridiplantae > Streptophyta > Pinopsida > Pinales > Pinaceae > Larix > Larix kaempferi. Next base: position 5,633,304 of record BSBM01000504.1, read on the forward strand.
GGTGATATAGATTGATACTTCCCGCATTGATTCCTACAGGAGACATGATCTTGTCGGGATAGGAATTATTCATGGTTTGGATTTTGGTGAGTATGTCTATGTCTAGATGCCAGATTTTATTTTACAGAGTCGCCAAGTGAATTTCATAACCAACAACCTGATTTTGTTCACTTCAAATATTAGGGTGAAAAATTTGTCATTGTCCTAGGGAATATTTGTGTTTGTTACTTCGGTCCCTGGAAACGATGCTAAAAAATATTTTACTCCCAAAGGCGTTCTAAGGTTGTTCTGGGCATCAATATATTTTCTTGTTGTTTTATTTTTTTTCTTGTTGAGCAGAAAGATCAAAATCAAGAACTCATGTAACTTGTTTGAATTGTCACATAAACAGATAGATATTCATATCGATGTGGAGAATGGTGGGAATTACTTCTACCATTATAGGAAAAGACATATGTGTGGGTGGATGGATGGCATGAGAAAAGGTAACGATTAAAGTAATTATATTTTATTTGCTCAGTAAATAAAATGTACTGAACAAACTGAATTCAATAGTTGATAAACAATAATAATTGCAAGAAAAACACAAGTCATTAGTGTTAATTTCAAGTGGTATATAATGAATAATTCATAACATATCAACCAAAAAATAACATTCATCACAACATTTGGACTAGACATCATATAGAAAGCTATCCCAAGAGGATTTGCATTATACTTTATCAATTATAGAAAAGTGAAAGAGGTGGAAATACAATAGAGAGTGGTACTGATTGTATATATCATAAGCTTATAATCCCCATAATCATCATTACAGAATGTGAAATTTTTACCAGATGATGCTTGACCATACAAAATACTTAATAAGTTACACTTCCTTCAAAAAGAGTTGACCCTTGTATAAGTGGCCTTTTACACTATTTATAGCCTTTCGAGAAATACATAACAAAATTCTATTACAAAAAAAAAAATTCCTTTTCTGTTACAAAAATGGTTTTAACTGAAATGTTTTTTTAAGGATGAGAACCTCACTTATGTTTGCCGGTCCTGGGCCTAGCTTGCTGCAATCTCCTATGTCCATGATACTAACTTCGTGCTTGAGATTATTGTTGTACATGTTGAGGTCGTGGCTTCTAGAATACTTGATGGACAAGAAATTGATAATCCTATTGAAGTGGTGGATAAATAGAATGTTATGATGGAACCTAAGGCTGCTAAGGAGTGGGATGTGATGAGGAAGAACATGTTGTTCCTTGTAGCATGCTTTATTGTCCCTGCTGTTGAATGTAAAATTTAGTGTAATTGGATATATTCTTCCAGTCCTTCCCCAATGGATACTCTAAATATCTAATTTCTCTAGCACACATATCCAGATTGGTAAAGTACGCATATGAAGGTGGAGGCAAATTCTTAAACAACACTTGTAAATTGGAAAGTAATCAAGGTCATTTTGCAATTTCTCTAGGACTGTTTCACCTTTAATGCTACCAATGACAACATTAAAACTGTGATCATCATTTCCTCTCTCTGCCAACAAAGTAGCATAGTGTTGTTGGGGATAAAGGTATCCATTCCCATCCCAAGGAGATGGAAGACCCTAGTCTATCATTCATCAAAAATATTCTTGAAAGAATTTACTTCTTTATCCAATTGCAGAGATTTTTCCTGAACCATTTGAGCTAATTTATTTTTAGAAAATACTTTTGAGGCCTCCATTATTATCGCAGTTCTACCCCAAATTGCTAATGCTTCCCATTCGGGTCCTGTATTAGAGTTCAAAATATCCATTACCCTGGTTGCAGTATTGGGTTTTTCATCTAAATGAGAAATTGTATCCTTTGATTCTCTTATTTATATAGAAACCAATTCTCATTCCTCATGTGCAATTGAAAATTGGTTCCAATGGTGAGCCATGTCCACATAAATTTGGTCCCATACCAAGTACTTTTCCTCTACAAGAAGGGATATCCATGAATGTTTCTTATTCAGGTGGTCCAACTCCTTTTGAATATGGTCTCGGGTACATTGTAAATTAAAGACTAATGCATCTATAGTTTGTGCCACCTGTTTCATAGTGTCAACCTCCTCTTAATGCTTCCAAATGACTTCTTTAATCTGATTTAATTATGCATCTTTGAATTTCATATCATCCATGATCCAATCTGACTGATTAGCAGGATCTGCAGAAACTGACTCCATTAACACTGCTCCTTTAGTGGTAAGAAACTTATAACCTTACGAGTTCTTATCTCCTTTTCCAGATTGAAGATCCAGGACTTGTATTCCTGTGTTTGCTTCAAATTTCTCTATGTTTCTTCTTGAGAAACTACAAGTTCAAGCATATGTGGGTTTTTAGTGATTGGAATTTTCATCCTCTATCTAAAATCTTGGCTCTCTTTATCTTTATCTTTTAACATCCCGTGAACGAGATCAGGGCTAAGAGGATCTCATCCTTTCTTAATTACCTTGTTCTCTAATTTAGATATTCTTATCAGCTTGTATTTACTGGCCACTTTCTCATCCTTAAGTTGTTTTTCCAATCTCTTGATTGTATTTTGGAGTTTAATGATGTTCAAGGTTGATTTTAAAACATCTCTAGAGATCATGTCTCTAGTATGCCTATGCGACTGGACCTTTTCAAGTGGGTGAAAATCATCCATTTTGAAGGTCAGTTGAGTAGCCTGGTATTGTTCTGGGGTGAGATTATTTTCCATAATTATTGGCTCTATTACTGTCATTTTGAAAGTTCCTTGCTTGAGATCCATCACTGATAGCATCCTATACTGACCAAGGAAAGAGAACTAATATCTAGGGAACATGCCTTTCCTTAATTTTTCACTTTCAGACATGATGATTGAAAACCATTGTGATAGCCCAGATTTTGGTAAAAGAGTCCTTGAGGATGATTCTACCTCCTGCGGACACTTAGATGTTGGGAGTTTTTCAATGAGAAATGGTGGTTGCACAATAGAAGAATTTTACATAGTCCCATGAGGTTGGAATACCTCAATGGTGGATTGGGACTCGTGTCTTGGCTTATTCACTGCAGGATCCTCTTGTTGAGAATTTGTCATTTCAATGTCAGACATGTTTTTTGGATTATCTCTCTTTATTTTGACTTCATTAGCTGAAGTAGGAACCACTTGATATTCCTTTTGTTGTTCAAGCATGAGAATGCTTTTAACATCCTCACATGATTCCATATTTTCTATTTGATCCAACATTTCCAAAGGTTGATGAACATACACTACCAACTTTAAATCCTTACTCTTCTGTGAAATTATGCCTCTAGGGTCACAATTCCAATGGAAACTTTGACTTAAATTCAAACTTTTCAGCAATCCCTCAACAAGCACCTGAGTTGTGTGAGATATAACTACCCATATCCCTGTGAAATCTCAAGCACAACAGATCTATGGAACAAACACAACAGTTACTAGAGATGGATGCAGCAAAATGTATGGAAACACTGTGCAGAAGGTTTGCAGCAGTAGAATAATCTAATAAACTCAGAAGTTAGATTACAATGTGTAACAATGGCTGCAATAAGCCAACTAATTCGAGTTCCAAAGGTGGTCATTCACATTGGTACATGAGAGTGGCTTACTAGGAAGTTAACACCACTCAACACATCAGTTAACCACTTAACTATTCAATAATTGACTCTAACTGACTAACTGATTCAAACTCAATGCAAAACTCAACTAATTGCCAAAAAATAGGGGAGGGCGCCATATGTTTGCAATTGAACTGAATGGTAGGTGATAATAACACCATATTAGGTCAAACAGTGTAGTAAGGCTCCCTAGTATCACCAGTTCGCTGAATAGTGTGCATTAGTCATGCAAATCAACCCCTGAATGGTGGAGGAGGCTCAGATGATGGCCCAGTTGGCTCCTAGAATGTAGGAGGAGGATTAGATGACGGCTCAGTTGGATCCTATAATGTAGGAGGAGGCCCAGTTGACTGAAACTGTGATCTGCTGATGATGTAAGCACATGACTGAGTCAAAATACTTAGGATAAGTAGATAATTAAGCTGTAAGGCTCAACTAAATGATGTGTGGTTGGAAAATAATCCAACATCCCCCCTTATGCTAATCTTAGCAAGGTATAAAAAAAAATAAAAGGGCCCTAGTAACAAAGTCCATAGGTCACCCAGTACAGAAAATAATCCAAAAATGCTAGAAAAAATCTAAGTGAGGAAAGAGGGAAAAAACCCAGTGGGAAAGAAAAGACCCCCTCAAAATGAACACTGAAGGATCTAATCTGTCCTCACCATAGTAGAAATCACCCCCAGCAGTGAAAGAAGGTAAGATAACTTCTTCTCAGTGAATCTCTTGGTGAAGATGCTTGCAATTTTCTCTTTTGTAGGGCAATATTGCAGTACAATGGTTCTAACATGCAAAAGCTCTCGGATGTAGTGCATGTGGATGTCGATATGCTTGGTCCACTGTCTCTGAACCAAATATGTCGAGATATTGATATAAATTTGATTGTCACAAAATATTATATTCAAAGTGGTGCTACCAATATCAAACTCTGCTAGAATACCCTGTAGTCAAACTGCCTGAATGCAAGCATGAACTGCTCCTCGATACTCTGCCTCTGCTGAAGATAAGGAAATGGCGGCCTACTTTTTGCTTGACCAAAAAATAGGCCCTGTGTCAATCATGAAAAAATATCTGTAATTGGACTTTCAATCAATGCTATCACCCACCCAATCTGAATCAGTGAATCCAACCAAATCTAGATCAGAATCCGCAGCGTAGTGAATGCCAAAATGTCTAGTACCCTGCACGTAGTGCAAGATTATTTTGGATGTCTTCCAGTGAAGCTCATGGGGATTCTGCATATACCTTGACACAACACTCATGGCATAAGAAATATCAAGCCTAGAGTGTGTTAGATACAAAATACTACCAATCAACTATCTGTATAGTGTAGAATCCATCTGAACGGTGTAGAATCACCATCCTCAAGACTGATTCTTGAGAGGAATGGGAATGGTACGTCTTTACAATATTCCCTATTAAACTTGTTTATCAGGTATGAAGCATATTTTGACTGAGATATGGTGATCCCATCAAAATTCTGAGTGATCTCTAAGCCAAGAAATTGTTTCAGCAGGCCTAAATCACTCATGTTGAATGCTAGATGTAGTGCGGTTTTTATATTGTCGATTGAAGAAAGAATGCTTCTTGTAATCAAAAGGTAATAAAAATAAAGGACAATGAGCATAAAATTACCTTCATGCTTCTGTAGGTACACATTTGTATCTTATTTTCATCTTGCAAAATTTTGTGATAGAAGGAAGGAATCCATCTTTGCATACCAAGCTCTTGGGGTCTGTTTTAAACCATACAATGATTTCTTCAGTATGCACACTAATGTCAGATCTGATATGTAGCCTTCAGGATGCTTCATATAAATATATTCCTAAAGATCTCCATGAATAAATTCACTCTTCACATCCATGTGGTGCACTTCCCAGTGCTTAGATGCGGAAATTGCCAAAACTAGGAGGATAGAATCCATTTTTGCAACTGGTGCAAAGGTTTCTGTGTAGTCCACACCATGAACTTGTGAGAAGCCTTTTGCCACCAAACTAGATTTTCATTTTCAGGTTGAGCCATCTGCAGCAACCTTGGTTTGGTAGACCCATTTTCATTGAACTAATTTCCTCCTAGGTGGAAGAGAAACTAGCTCCCATGTAGCATTTTTCGTAAGAGAATTGTACTCTTCATCCATGGCGATTTGCCATCTCGGATCTCGGTGGGAATGATAGTATGATTTAGGATCTGAACCTATCATCAAAAAAAAAATTCAAACAGTAAAGGATCAGAATATGAAAGAGCCATATCTGCTCTTTGAAATTCTGCTCGAGTTCTTCTTGGATCGACAGGATTTCCGATGTTAGAACCAGCAGAATTGAGAGTCTTTTCTGCCCACTTTGGAAACTGAGGGGGATCATTTGGATCTGAATCCGAACTTGATATTTCATTTTCATTAATTTATTATAAAATATTAGAAATATCAGAACACAAACTTTCATCATCTTCTTCTGAATCTTCTTCTTGCAGAGGCTGCCGACCAATACATTGCAAATCCATGAGTACTGCGATGATATAGACTGTAGACAAATCATGGCTACTATGAACAAACATAGATCCATGAGACAAAAATGACACATCCGTGACCAATACATAAGTGGATCTGCGTGACAATACAGGGAACATCTCCATCGCAACCTGGGCGCAATCAAAGTACAAAGGTGCGTCCAGGGTCTTCTACTCAATCGCAAATGATATGAATCTAGCCATGTGATTACAAGGTGTTGAAGTCGAACATGGTAGAAACCATTTGATTACCGGTCAATGATGTGAACCGTTAACAAATGCGAGGGAAATCACCAATAATGACAATGATCCCCAAGGTATCTATAGTACATTTCAATGAAATGCGAATAAATGAGTTGATGTCGAGCATTCGAGAGATCGTTCGATTAGAGGTCAATGATGTAAACCTACTGTCGAACACGAGGAAACCTGCCATTGAGGCATGCTAGTACCAAGGTACTAGTGGTTGATTCCTAAGTCTAATTCCCGGATAGTGATTTGGTGTCGACGAGAATAGACTTGTCGAACGTGGGCCATAATGATTCCCACATCATCGACACGAAACCAGAATGAAAGATAGTATGGAATGATGAAACAATAGAACATGTACTGACACAACGGAGGTCTGACACAATGGATGACTCTGAAAAATGCAACCCTTTGAACATATAACGGCATGAAATAGGACCTAGCAGCTGGGATTATTTATAGCAGAGGATAGACGCCAGACGAGTAGGCTTGTGGCCAGAGAGACGACTCGGGATGGTGACCATAGCTCGGCAAAAATAGATAAATACCCAAAAGTAGACAAGGAATAGACGCATGCCATGTTCAAAGGTAACGACTAACAAGCTGCCAACAAAAACTCGAATTGTTTCCCATTTTCCCCCGACATAATGGACGAGTACCTCTTTGTTGTTTTACGAGCTTGAAGAGGATAACAGATGCTTGGTATAGCTCATCTCATAGATGAGTTCGATCTCACATGTTTTACGAACCTGAGAAAGGAGGGGTTTGTCCCAAAGTGGGTCCTTCGATGTCAAATTTTAATGAGTCCAAGGAAGGAAAACTCGGTAGTTTTTCACATTTAGAGAGCCTGAAAATCTTAAAGAAGGCTCCAAAGTGTACATTTTCGTAAATTTAGTCCCTTGATCCCGAAAAAGTGTAAAACAATTCCCGAGAGAACTCTCCCAGTCGAAAGTTGACTGAGGTATACCTTTCTCGTAAATAGTCTAAATGGGCCGAAAAAGGGGTAACCTATCACCGAATAGATGACCTTTCAAATACTTTTGCAAGTGTGAAAGAGACAAGATCACTTGGCAATATTTTCGAAACGAGGGAGTCTTGAAAAGAGATTAAAGAGAACTCCAATGGTCTTTTTCGTAATTTTTAATTGTTCTGGTCCGAAAAAAGAATAAAATACAACTAAAATAATACTTTCCTCATCGTTTAACGAGCACAAGTAAAGTTGACTAAGCTCGACACCGTTTACTTGAGTTTTACAAGCACGAACTGGGTGTAAAAAGTGCTTGGAATCTTTTTCAAGTTTTAATCCAGAGCATGAAAAAGATAAAGTAGGCTCAAAATGAAGGTCAAATGAATAAATAAACGCCAGTGTGAACATCTCAAGGAGACCCTGTTAAAAAGGCTCATGGAACCAGATATTAGTAATGTGAAATGAGTTTTAACTTAACTGGATAAAATGAGTAAAAATAAGTGAAAAAGTTATATAAGCAAGAGGTAAATATGGAAAGTTACCATTTCACTTGTGCATTTGCCCAAAGAGGAAATTTCACCCATTGAAGAGCGAACAATTCAAGAGTCTATATCTGGAGATCCGGAGCACCGTTTCAACAGCCATCTATGCCAGGTAAGAGCTTTCAGGCCCCTCTTTCATTTCACAGGTTAAAAACTTGATTTCAGTAGGAGGAAAATAATTTTTGGGCAGGCCCTAAGGGGCTTTTTTCGCCCTTGAGACTACCGCGCGCTCTCTGTATTGGGAAGCACATTAGTGCCAGACAGTACCTCCCTGTAGGGTAAAGTAGGGGCGCAGTAGTGTGGACTACCGCGCAGTTAGGCCTCCCCCAAGCGCAGTAGTGGTGAAAGCCAAGTAATGAAAAGGTGATTTTTTCTCAATTTTTTGCTGAGATCAAGTGATCAAGTTTCTAATGAATGCTTCTTGTGACTTTTTGCAGGTGTTTGCAACTTGTTTGGAGCAAAATGGTCAGCTGGAAAGAAAGGGAGCATGAAGAGGATGATTTACTAACTGAAAATGACCAAGAGACTTTAACTGCACTGCGGGGATGTGGGTTATTGAAAATTTTCAAAACCAAAGGTATTGGCAAGCAAGCAAAACTTCTCACCCATATTATACAAATGTGGGACCCTGATATCCAAGCCTTTTGAGTTGGAGTGCATACCCTTGAGATTGAGCTCGAGGACATTTATTTTCTCATGGGTCTCTCAAAGAGAGGGGCCCGGGTGAACTTGATAGGGTTCACGGCTTCGGAAGCGAGCACTGATGCTTTGATTGCTCGTTACTGTCGTCAGGGTTCCGGGAAGAAAAGTGGTAAAGTGGTCATCAAGGATGTCATGGAACTTCCTTTGAAAACCGTGTTGTTTACCATCACATGTGTGGCAGGTAGTACGAGTCCCCATCACGCTTCCCGTACGCAGATGAATCTTGCCGTGGACTGTATGGCACCAACACTGTTCAACAGGTGCGAAGCGTTGTTATCCAATCTTAAGGAGCAAGTGAACAAGTGTAGAACTGGAGAGAACCACCAATTTGGGTCGGGAGCATTTTGGTCACCTTCTTCTTGGAGAGGGTGCTGCTGTTGGGTCCGCAGCTGACCATGCCCGCCCGTCCACCCACCGAGCCACGGATGGCTCGATGGAGTGAGTATGTAGGACGGCTCGGGGGGCCACATCGTTTGGCCTTTGGTGAGGACTTCTTTTCATGGCTCGAGGAGTAGATCGTGATGATCGAGGACTATCCTTATGTAGGGGTATATTTCCTTGAGGATATTGACTTGGCACTGCCCGAGGATGAGGATTGGGATAGCACAGGTATGACCTTCATTAATGTATTTTTTAATTTTTTGAATATATGATTTTTAATTGGTTTTTTAGAATGTGTAAAAAAGTTTTAATATATGTATATGTGCATGTCGCAGATCGTGGACCACAGAGGCATGCAGGCTACTCGCCGTTACGCCGAGGCAGTGACGAGCGCCGAGTTGTTTCGGAGGGGGAAGAAGAAGAGGAAGAAGAAGTGGGAGGGGTTCAAGACATAGAGAGGAACCTACAAGGTTTGACCCACGGGGTTCCAGCTATGAGGATGGATGATGTTCCTCTGCATCTTCAGCAACATACCGTAGGTGTGTCGAGATGTATTGGTCTTCTCCTCTGTAGGGTGGCCAGAGCCATAGTTTGCTACCATCAGCGGCGCAAGGAGTCTGAGGAGGATCATGATAGATCTCCTAGATATCCTTAGATAGTAGTATTTTACTTTTTGCGGCATGTACATGATATGTAGGCTTGAGAGCCAAATTTTTGTATGGGATTGGATCCCAAATTTTGTCTTTTGAACACAAACTTTATGTATTTGAGAAGAGCATTTTTATATGCAGTGATATATATACATGGAACTACTTTTATGATCTATTTATTTACAGTGACTTGTATGTTTATGATGTATTTTTATGTGTGGGCAAGATGCCAATCCAGAATGTAGTTAGCTAATGAGTCAGTTACATAATTGAATTCCCTTGGTATATGTTGATATGAAATATAATTAAAAGATTGTTCCAAGAGGCGTACCCTTTGAAATAAGCGAAGCAAAATAGGATTGCGGATCGTGTAGACACGATTCAAATGGGAAACCACGAGTTGGGAGTCTAGAAAGACCAATAGGGAGTCAATTCCGAGGGAAGCAACCTCTGTTAAGAGTCCAATGACTGCATGGTACTCTGCAATATTGTTGGTTGCGGGACCCAAGCAAGCGGCTCCTGAAGATAAAAACTCGCCCGTGGGAGAATAAATTACCCATGCTGCGGAAGTGAGGTTCTGGGTGTGTCGGCTCACACCGTCGGCGAATCCGTAATAGGAAGCCATTTGCACATAAGAGCATAAGTCAAGGTAAAAAAAGTGGATACGTGAGATCCGTGCATGCATACAAAAAGATAAAAGAAAACAAAATAGATACATTATGTACAAAAAGTATCTCGCGCAGGATATACCTATGCATAGAAACGTTTGAGGTACAGCCTGTTGCGGGGCCATGCCAGTGGTGTGCCATCACAATCGACAAGTTCATAGGCTCCTTTCTCCAAAACACGTTTTACAATGAAGGGGATATACCACATAGACTCTAGCTTTCCTTTTCCAAGTTTATCATGCATTTGGTCGTATGTGAGTATGAGGTCACCTTCGTTGAAAACCCGAGGTTGAACGGATTTTTCATACTGTGCTTTGACGCGTTTTTTATGAGCTTCATTGGCTAAAGCAGCGTCTCGACGGGTTTCATCTAGCTTGGATGGGTATAGAAACCGTTCTTCTTCGGAAGTGGTATTGTGAAGTAGCTCTATGGTTATCAGTGACGGGATTTCACATTCAATTGGTAAAATGGCTTCCAGGCCATACACCAGTTGGAATGGTGTGAACCCGGTAGCACTTTTCACTGAGGTTCGGTATGCCCATAATGCCGAAAAAAGAGCTGAGTGCCAATTGGACTTATGAATACCCACAATTCGCTGAATCATGCGTTTCAGAACTTTGTTAATGGCTTCGACTTGGCCATTAGCCTACGGGTAGTACAGGGTTGAGTTTTCATGATGAAAACCCAACTTGGTGCTCAATTCTTCAATCATATGGTTCCTAAAGTGGGAGCCATGATTGGTCACGATGGATTGTGGGACACCAAACCTAGCTATAATGTGGTTGAATATGAATTGTGTTGTTGTTTTTCCGTCTTCAGCATAAGTAGGCATCGCTTCAGCCCATTTTGTGAAATAGTCCACAGCTACTATGACATAGCTATGCCCCCCGGTTGAAGTGGGCTTATAGTGCATGAAATCTATGCCCCATTTGGAAAAGGGGCCGACAGAAATAACAGGATGAAGTGGAGCAGGGTGTGAGCGTGTATTACTATGAAATAATTGACAGGGTGGACATTTCTTAACCGTTTCAATGCAGTCTTTGAAAATCGAGGGCCAAAAATATCCCGTTCGCAGTATCTTCTGGGCCGTAGCCATCCCAGAGAGATGAACACCACATGCTCTAGCATGGAAGTCATTAAGAGTGTGTTCGGCCTCGTCTAAAGTTAAACAACGTCGAAGAACGGTATCAACACCACGACGGTAAAGGGTATTGTTGACTATAAGGTAGCACTTGGCATGATGTCAGATACATCGATGTTCATCGCGGTTGAGGTCGAGGCGAAAAACGTTGGGTTTGGAGATATAGTAAAATATCCCCATACCATGGGTTGGACGTGCTAATGAGGAACAACGATTTGTCAGGAAGAGAATCGATGGGCTCAGTTTGCTCAGTAGCATGGGGCAGGTTACAAATCAACTCGGCAAAGACCAAAGATTTCTTGGATTTGGCTTTGGCAAATTCCAAGTCAAACTCTTGTAGGATGACAATCCAACGGGAATATTTTCCCCTAAGCACTTGACGTGTGAGGATATAGTACATTGGATTGAAATCCGCTATGACAGTGGTCTAGCGGAGTAGAATGTAATGACGAAACCTCTGGATAGCGAAGACTATTTTCAGAGCCAGTTTTTCAACATGTGAGTATCGTGTTTCGGAGTCAAGAAGACTCTTGCTAAGATAGTATACCACATGTTCTATGTCGTTGGTGTCTTCTTGGCCTAACACCATACTGATGGTGGAAATCGAAGCTGCAAGATAAAGAATGTAATCCCATGTGTAGTTGGGGGGTTGAATCACAGGATCCTTAGTTAAGGCCGCCTTTAGATGATTAAAGGAGCGTTGGGCTTCGTCGTCCCACAAGAAGGGAGTATTATTCTTTAGAAGCCTCATGTAGCCTCTTGTTATCTCGGCAAAATTGCAAATAAAACGGCGTAGAAAGTTTGTGTTCCCTTGCAAACTTTGAAGTTCTGGTATGTTCGTGGGGGAAGGCAAGGCTAGAATAGCTTCTACCTTCGTAGGGTCCAATTGTATACCGCTTTTGGAGATTATGAATCCCAAAAAAAATTTGGCTTCAACGCAAAATATGCATTTGTGTGGATTCAAACGAATATTGTAGTGACGACACCTAGCAAAGACGGTGCCTAAGTGATCAGGATGATCTTCCCTGGTCTGAGGATGAGCGGGAAGGTCATCAAGATATGGTTCTGCAATATGTTTGATATCGTGAAATGCGTACGACATCGCCCGTTGGAAAGTGGCCTCGGCATTTTTCAGGCTGAAAGGTAGCTTTCGATATGCAAAGATTCCCCATGGGAAGATAAAGGTTGTTTTATGCTTGTCCACTGAAAGTATCTCGATCTGATTATAGCTGGAAAATCCATCCATAAATGAAAAGATGACACTCCCGGCACAGTTATCGATGATCTGGTCGATGAATGGAGTTGGGTAGTTGTCCTTTGGACAAGCTTTGTTCGAGTCATGGTAATCGACGCAGACTCTAATTGTGCCCTGTTTCTTAGCTACAGGGACGATGTTAGATACCCATTCTGTCAATGGGACAAGATAGATAAAACTAGCACACAAAATTTGTTCAACTTCGGCTTTGATAACGGCTTCCTTACGGGGGTGGAAGGGTCGGAGTTTCTGCCGAATAGATAGGGCGCCAGGAAAAGTTGGAATCTCGTGGACCATGATAGAAGGGTCTATTCCTGGCATCTCTTCATAACTCCAAGCAACAACGTCGCGGAAGGTTTTAAAGTAGGCAGTGTAGAACTCCATTTGGATGGGAGTGCATGTCTTGCCAATATGAATGTTTTCCACGACACCCGGCTTCATTGAAATGTCAATGGGAGTGGTTTCCATGAGATTGGCCAAGTTTCCTTCGGAAAATACTCCATTGAGCGAAGTGGGAAACTTGGTTTGAACCATTCCAAGTGAAGTGTTGGATTTTGTATCGGGCTCAATTGTCTGGATGGTGGGGAAAGAAGATTGATGATGGAAATTTCCCCATGGTGGTTCATCACCGCACATAACCTCCATAATTGATTCGTCAGTGGGAAAAATCAATGTGAGAGGATCGAAAAGTGGTGGGGATGAATGAGTCTCAGACGAGAGCTATGCCACTGTATGATGGGAAATAGAATCGACCCAATCAATGGCTGACTGGATTGCTTCGTATGTTGCGAGGTTCCCATTTAACGGCATAGAGTTTCCGTAGTTTTCAATCTCGATAGGACTCGGGATCACCCAAGAATAATTGACGGGGGTGATGCTCTATGATATCATGTTGACTTGCTGAACGGGGGACCCCAACTCCGGGAAAACTCCAATAAGGGAGGAATCCTTCATAAGACCAACGCCAACGTCTTGGAAATGGTACCGAGGTTGATCCAATAATGGAATGGTGTTGGCGGAGTTCGAATGAGAGTCTGGGATACAATAATCAAGCTGATCTATGGTGACAATCTTCCCTTCGTGAGGAAATTGTACGATTCGAAAGACATTAGATGCTATGGCGGTCATGGCATAAAACCAGTTACGACCAAGTAGAAGATTTTAATCTAATGGTGCATCCACAAATTCGATGTGTACAGATACTGTCTTGCCCCCTAGTTCGACACCAATCGTTGGAATGAGTCCGTAGGGTTGAAAACCATGTCCATCAAATGCTCTGAGAGTAGTGGGAGACGTTGTGACTGTGGGTGATCCTAAGGCTCTCCAACAGTTCAAAGACATAATCGATGTGGAGGCACCTTCATCTAAGACAGTGTGATGGATGATGTTTCCATGGATTTTTGTAAGAACCTGGAAGGCTAACTAATGGGAAAGCCAAGGTTTGACATACTCCAAGTTAAACATGATGGTATTTGAAGTATCCGGGTCCATTGCCCCCAGTGTTGAAAGTAAGGTTATGCGCTGCTTAGGACAGTGTTGGAGAACCTCGAGAGTCGACATGGCGCATGGTGCTTGAGCTAAATCCTCAACAATGTTGTAATTTTGGGCAGCTCGTGCATTGGGATTAAACGTCGCCTTTTGTATGGTGCCTTTAGGTGGGCGTAGCACTGTGTCCGTGAGCAGTCTCTTGATGTGGAGATGGTCGTTAGAGGGGGGTGTGAGAGAAGGATCTTCAACAGGAGACTTGCCTTTGGCTGTCTCTGTCTGTTTGTTGGAACTTGGGGGGTTTTCGTATGTCTTTGAACGAGTGGTTATGTGAATCTCTTCATTACTCATCATCAGGATTTCACGATTTGCAGACGTCTCTCCACGGGGTGGGTTGCTTGAGTTGTCCCCTTGTGGGGAGTCTTGGGAAACCATTTGCTGTTGTTGTTGAGGGAAAGGGTCAGTTAACACTGCCGGACGAGAGGATCCTTTAACGAATTCGTTGACTTCGTCCTTGTAGGGACAGTCACGCGTATAGTGATCGTCTTGACAAATCAGGCAGGGAAAATTAGCTTTCCGACATGATTTAGGGTCGTTGTGAGTGGGTTGAGGTTTGGGGTTCTCCTGTTGGTTAGAAGTCTTCTTGGATTTTCTGCGATTGTTCTTCTTCTTTCCTCCAGATGGTTGTGACGTAGATTGAACTGCGTTCACTTCGGAGGTGACAGCAGGAGAAGCAGAAGCTTTTGGAGCAGCCTGGGGTGGAGTGGGGGAAGTAGAAGCTTGTTGCCCCGTCGGTTGAATGGTAGGCTAGGCCTTAACTGAACCGACAATACCGTCGATTGGGGGTTCAGTTGCAGGATTAGGTGGATCAGTAGTAATGTGGGTGGCGTGGGGAAGAAGTTCATGTAAAGTGACGGATTGGGTATATACCAAATCGATGTACTGAGCAGCCGAGATGGCTTGTTCTTCCATGACTGGGCCGCGCATAGAAATATCCCTGGCTATGGAAGGAAAAAATGACTTTGTGAACCAATCAACGAGTAGGTGATCCGGAATGGGTTCCTTGATTAGCCTACGGCGTCGACGCCACTCATGGATGTGATCCGAGATATGCGTAGAAGTGGTTTGATGCAACGAGGTTAACATTTATGTTCCAGTCTCATACCGGATGAGGAGCTGGAAATGGGTCAGAAAATGCATAGCCAAGGTGTTAAAATCATGAAAGGAGTGTTGTGGCAGCTCGATGTACCATTTTGATGTCGTGCCGGTAAGGGTGCGTTGGAAGAGCCATAACCGAATGGAGTCGTCCATCAATGAGTTGGATAAACACCAAAGATGGAAGGTCATCACGTGGTTCTTAGGGTCTTCCCCGGGTTTGGCATCGAACTTAGGAATGTCCGATGGAAGTTTGGCTGGGATAGGTGGCCAGTGAGGTTCATTCCATATAGGATCATTGATGAGCCTCAAAAAATTAGGTAAATCTAGCATGGCCAAAAAAGGAAGTTGACGATTGGTCTGCGGGTATGAGTAATAATTGTATGGTACAGGGATGCCTGAGGGGCCCTGCATAGCATATTGCTACATGTTATACCCATATGTGTTTCCCGTAGGGTACTGCTGGAAGTTCTGGGGGTCATAGGCCATCTAGTTAACCGGTTGTGTGTTGGAAGTCATTTCCTGATTGGGAATCATAGTGACAATCGGTTGTTGGACGTTCTGCTGAGTGGGGATGGTGGGTATTGTACCCTGGGGTTGTTGTGTTCCAGGAATGTTTGCTGTTCCTTGTTGGGGAATGGTTCCCTGGGGTTGTTGGGTCCCAGGGATGTTACCACTGCCTTGAGTAGGCGTAGGGTTTCCTGTAGCAGGGTTGGGGGGTGGCTGTAACAGTGGTGTCCATGGAATATGGGTTCCACCTTGATGAAGAGGTGGGAATTGAAGGGATGGGTTCCATGGAATTGTTATAGCCGAAGGGTAGGGGAGGCCGGGATTCAAGTTGGGGGGAATGAAAGGTTTCCCCCCAGCTTGATTCCGGTTTCCGAATAATGATTATCCCCCACTCTATGGGATTTGAGATCCCCAAGAAGGAAGCATTCCTGACGCGGGATGTTGAGGTTGAGGTCCGGTTGGAATATTGGCATAAGTTTGTCCGCTGCCAGATGTATTATACATGCCATGGTGAGTAGAAGATGATTGTTGAGAGGGTTGTTGGATGGTACCAAGGGGTTGGCCTCCAAGTAAAGGGGCTTGTTGAGCCGATGGAAAATATGGAGGTGTGGGTTGAATCGTCCTGCTTTGAATGGTACCAAGGGGTTTCCCTATAGGAGGGGGTTGGTGACTAGGAGCGGTGTTCCAAAGAAGCGGTTGTCCTCCTATAGGTTGGGTTGATGGCCCGGTGGGAGGGGGTTGGTTGTTGGGATTAGTGGTTCCGACAGTCGGTGGTCCACCTCCTGAAATGGTGTAGATGGTGGCCGGAGATGAACCTCCGCTCAGCATGGATGATCCAGCGGTATGACTTGATGTGCTTCCGGCACTAGCAAGGTGAGATAGTGTCGATTGGCCGATGGGGCCAAAGGTGCCGATCAGTGGAGGGGGTCTTCCATACGTTACAAGCGAGGACGGGGAGAAAATCGGGTTATCCCTCATAGAATGTGCACCAAACATGCTTGATGATAGTATATGTGTGGAATTTAACCGAGGAGTATCGGGAGTTTCGTTTGTGGTGTCTTGAACAGCAGGAAGACCATCGGGGACTAGGCCCCGATTTGTGTCCTGTAAGGGATTGAAAGGGTGAGCTGTGTGTTTGGAGTCTAGAGGAAAATAAGGTATAGTAACGTCTGAAGGTCTGGAGCCGTCTGCATAAGAGTGATGAAACTCTGTGCTAGATGGAACGTTGGGAGCTCGGTAGTCGGGAGGACGGGTAAGAGGGGGATATCTCAAAGTTGTAGAGAGCATTTGCTCTGTATCACATTTGAACTGTGCCGACGCTAAAGGGGAGTTAGCTAGACTAACCATGCTAGATTGGATTGATGCCATAATATTGTGTCCCGGAGGTAGGTTGGGGAGAGATGTCGTACGTGGTATGTTACTAGAAGAACCGGTTCCCTGTGGGTGAACACTTGACGATGTAGTGATAGCAGGTGGAGGTTCTGCCTGGGAAGTAGGAAAGTCATAGTTATGTTCAAAGGGTGTATCAGGGAGTTGGGTTTCTTTTATAATTTTGACATATCCGCCCAGGACTGTAATTAGTTCAGATATGTCTTGGTCGGATCCCTCGATGGTTCCAACATATCCTTCTGGAACATCGTAGAAAGTGTCTTGTGGGAGGTTAGTGCTAACATCGGGGAGGATGATGGCCACCGATCTAGTATCTTGGGCTGTACTAGTTTCAGCCACTATAGTGTTGTCCACTGTGGTAGATATATCTGGAATAATAGTGGGTGAAGTGACAGTCGGAATCTCAGGTGTGTTACTGGTTGCAGAAATTGCGAGGGGTTCTGAGACCGTGCTGTGAGTAACAGTTACAGGCGGAACTGAAGATGTAGTGCATATCGACGGTGGAACGTTCCCTCGGCCGACACCGCATCCAGGAGGGGCAGGAATACGTGATGCAGGTGGTGGTGGTGGTGGGATTCGTCCCTGTACTCTTCGTGATATCCGTGGTGGTTCTGACATAATGGTAGATATACAAAATCCAGGGACATTATCGTAACAAAGAACTCAAAAATCCTAATGCAACCGAGTGTACAAAAGGGGAGCTAGAAAAAGCAAGGCTCACAGGCCAAAAAAGCAAGATCTAAAAAACTATACTGAGACCGACGTCCCAGCAAGCGAGTTGGAAACAAAAATGGCCAGAATGCCAACAAGCAGTCACTAAAAAGAAAAAATGGCCCTCTATTAAGATGCGATAACAAGCAAAATTCCTAACTAAGAGTGGAGACCTCAACAAGTTGTATTCTTCGCAAGGTGATGAAATCCAAGTCGAACAATACAGCGTGAGAGACCAATAATTGAAGGATATCCCTCTACTGAAAGGGATCCTAGGTAAAAGAGCCCTAGTAGAAAAGTCACTAAGCTACCTCGTTCATGACACGTTGGAAAAGGTTTTCGATGCTTTTGCCTTATCACCCTTGTATTATCAGTATGGTGGCTGTATAACACAAGGAAGACAATGATCGATGCTGCCTTATGGCTAAGTGGAGTGCGGCATTCCACAAAGTCCGTCCGGTTCTCGATCTCACGGTGGTTTAAGCCCTGAAACAACAGAAGGCCCCTCCACAAACTGGTGTATGACCGTGTCAAAAAATACTAGAGGATTTTAGTTCCCTAGAGGACAACGATTATGTCTCAGATGATAATGACAAGGGGGAATTATTTGGATGCCTATCCTTAGTGTCTTACCTAACTACCAAATTCTTTTAATTTCCTCAAGTGAGGTTAATGTTGGTTTAGTTAGGGAGATCAGTTTTAGTGGTTGTATTACTCAATCGGGTAAATGGACGTGAAACTGAGTGATGTTGTGACGACCCAAACCATGCAAGTGAGAATGAATCGAAATAAGCCTTGTATTCGATGAAAACTAGCTATGGGAAAGAGGAAGTTCTTCGATCATAAAATGCATGAAACTTTTTCAAAGAACCATTTAAGAACAAAATATTTTTATCGTGTTGTGTTTCTCTGTAAGCCAAACTGATATAAACACTCTTTCAGATTTCACTG
Source organism: Larix kaempferi (assembly GCA_027924585.1). NCBI lineage: Eukaryota > Viridiplantae > Streptophyta > Pinopsida > Pinales > Pinaceae > Larix > Larix kaempferi. The sequence continues at coordinate 5,652,178 of BSBM01000504.1, forward strand.
ATCTACAACTATAATGCTTCAAAATGAGAATTTATGTGGCAAATTGAATGGTTCACTTCCTAATGCACAATAGTACAGCTAGATCGTTTCAACCCAAACAACACAAATGTTCTCCAATGACAATTTCCAATATAGATTTTAATAACGATAATGGGAAAGATGATATTTATAAGAACAATGTGATTATAAAAAATACACAATCCAGTGAAAGAGGATAGTAGTAACAATTTGGTTATGATGGATGGATCAAGCCAATGCAATCGATCGGAAGGGGTGACCAAATATGTAAATAATGCCACTAACTCAACAAAAATAATCAAGCTCACACCAAGAGGAAAACAAACCACAAATGACTGTGCAATGGACAGGATGCTAGTAAGCAACAGGAAACACCAATTTGAGGCAGAGAAGATCAGAAAATGACCTAGGAAAACCAAACAGGAAGGAAAAAATAAAAAATTGCAGACACTACCGTGTGTCTTCTATTGGCTGGGACGCGGTACTGGTACACTACCGCGCTGTAAAGAGCGCTGGGTACGCGGTACTACCACTCTGTAAGGAGTAATGGGGGCACGGTACTGCTGCTAGGGATGGTGATCCATGACCACATAAATTTGGTCCCATACCAAGTACTTTTCCTCTACAAGAAGGGATATCCATGAATGTTTTTTATTCAGGTGATCCAACTCCTTCTAAATATGGTCTCGGGTACCTTGTAAATTAATGACTAATGCATCTATAGTTTGTGCCACCTATTTCATAGTTTCAACCTCCTCTTAATGCTTCCAAATGACTTCTTTAATCTGATTTAATTCTGCATATTTGAATTTCATATCGTCCATGATCCTATCTGACTCATTAGCAGGATCTGCAGAAACTGACTCCATTAACACTGCTCCTTTAGTGGTAAGAAACTTATAACCTTACAAGTTCTTATCTCCTTTTCCAGATTGAATATCCAGGACTTGTATTCCTGTGTTTGCTTCAAATTTCTCTCTGTTTCTTCTTGAGAAACTACAAGTTCAAGCATATGTGGGTGTTTAGTGATTGGAATTTTCATCCTCTATCTGAAATCTTGGCTCTCTTTATCTTTATCTTTTAACATCCCCTGAACGAGATCAGGGCTAAGAGGATCTCATCCTTTCTTAATTACCTTGTTCTCTAATTCATATATTCTTATCAGCTTGGCTTTACTGGCCACTTTCTCATCCTTAATTTGTTTTTCCAATCTCTTGATTGTATTTTGGAGTTTAATGATGTTCAAGGTTGATTTTAAAACATCTCTAGAGATCATGTCTCTAGTATGCCTATGTGACTGGACCTTTTCAAGTGGGTGAAAATCATCCATTTTGAAGGTCAGTTGAGTAGCCTGGTATTGTTCTGGGGTGAGATTATTTTCCATAAGTGTTGGCTCTATTACTGTGATTTTGAAAGTTCCTTGCTTGAGATCCATCACTGATAGCATCCTAGACTGACCAAGGAAAGAGAACTAATATCTAGGGAACATGCCTTTCCTTAATTTTTCACTTTCAGACATGATGATTGAAAACCATTGTGATAGCCCCGATTTTGGCAAAAGAGTCCTTGAGGATGATTCTACCTCCCGCGGACACTTAGATGTTGGGATTTTTTCAATGAGAAATGGTGGTTGCACAATAGAATAATTTTACATAGTCCCATGAGGTCGGAATACCTCAATGGTGGATTGGGACTCGTGTCTTGGCTTATTCACTGCATGATCCTCTTGTTGAGAATCTGTCATTTCAATGTCAGACATGTTTTTTGGATTATCTCTCTTTATTTTGACTTCATTAGCTGGAGTAGGAACCACTTGATATTCCTTTTGTTGTTCAAGCATGAGAATGTTTTTAACCTCCTCCCATGATTCCATATTTTCTATTTGATCCAACATTTCCAAAGGTTGATGAACATACACTACCAACTTTAAATCCTTACTCTTCTGTGAAATTATGCCTCTAGGGTCACAATTCCGATGGAAAATTTGATTTAAATTCAAACTTTTCAGCAATCCCTCAACAAGCACTTGAGTTGTGTGAGATATAACTACCCATATCCCTATGAAATCTCAAGCACAACAGATCTATGGAACAAACACAACAGTTACTAGAGATGGATGCAACAAAATGTATGGAAACACTGTGCAGAAGGTTTGCAGCAGTAGAATAATCTAATAAACTCAGAAGTTAGATTACAATGTGTAACAATGGCTGCAATAAGCCAAGTAATTTGAGTTCCAGAGGTGGTCATTCACATTGGTGCATGAGAGTGGCTTACTAGGAAGTTAACACCACTCGGCACATCAATTAACCACTTAACTAATCAATAATTGACTCTAACTGACTCTGAAACTGACTAACTGATTCTAACTCAATGCAAAACTCAACTAATTGCCAAAAAATAAGGGAGGGCGCCATATGTCTGCAATTGAACTGAATGGTAGGTGAGAATAACACCATATTAGGTCAAACAGTGTAGTAAGGCTCCCTAGTATCACCAGTTGGCTGAATAGTGCGCATTAGTCATGCAAATCAACCCATGAATGGTGGAGGAGGCTCAAATAATGTCCCAGTTGGCTCCTAGAATGTAGGAGGAAGCTTAGATTATGTCTCAGTTGGATCCTATAATGTAGGAGGAGGCCCAGTTGACTGAAACTGTGATCTGCTGATGATGTAAGCACATGATGGAGTCAAAATACTTAGGATAAGTAGATAATTAAGCTGTAAGGCTCAAATAAATGATGTGTGGTTGGAAAATGATCCAACATCCCCCCTTAAGATAATATTAGGGAGGTATAAAAAATAATAAAAGGGCCCTAGTAACAAAGGCCATAGGTCACCCAGTACAGAAAATAATCCAAAAATGCTAGAAAAAATCTAAGTGAGGAAAGAGGGAAGAAACCCAGTGGGAAAGAAAAGACCCCTTCAAAATGAACACTGAAGGATCTAATCTGTCCTCACCATAGTAGAACTCACCCCCAACAGTGAAATAAGGTAAGATAACTTCTTCTCAGTGAAGCTCTTGGTGAAGATGTTTGCAATTTTCTCTTTTGTAGGGCAATATTGCAGTACAATGGTTCTGACATGCAAAAGCTCTCGGATGTAGTGCATGTGGATCTTGATATGCTTGGTCCTCTGTCTCTGAACCAAATATGTCGAGATATTGATAGAAATTTGATTTTCACAAAATATTACAGTCAAAGTGGTGCTACCAATATCAAACTCTACTAGAATACCCTGCAGTCAAACTGCCTGAATGCAAGCATTAACTGCTCCTCGATACTCTGCCTCTGCTGAAGATAAGGAAATGGCGGCCTGATTTTTGGTTGACCACAAAATAGGGCTTGTGTCAATCATGAAAAAATATTTGGAATTGGACTTTCAATCAATGCTATCACCCACCCAATCTGAATCAGTGAATCCAACCAACTCTAGATCAGAATCCGCAGCATAGTGAATGCCAAAATGTCTAGTACCCTGCACGTAGTGCAAGATTATTTTGGATGTCTTCCAGTGAAGCTCATGGGGCTTCTGCATATACCTTGACACAACACTCATGGCATAAGAAATATCAAGCCTAGAGTGTGTCAGATACAAAATACTACCAATCAACTGTCTGTATAGTGTAGAATCCACCCGAACGGTGTAGAATCACCATCCTCAAGACTGATTCCTGAGAGGAATGGGAATGGTGCATCTTTACAATCTGCCATATTAAACTTTTTTATCAGGTCTGAAGCATATTTTGACTGAGATATGGTGATCCCATCAAAATTCTGAGTGATCTCTAAGCCAAGAAATTGTTTCAGCAGGCCTAAATCACTCATGTTGAATGCTAGATGTAGTGCGGATTTTATATTGCCGATCGAAGAAAGAGTGCTTATTATAATCAAAAGGTAATAAACATAAAGGAAAATGATCATAAAATTACCTTCATGCTTCTGTAGGTACACATTTGTATCTGATTTTCATCTTGCAAAATTTTGCGACAAAAGGAAGGAATTCATCTTTGCATACCAAGCTCTTGGGGCCTGTTTTAAACCATACAATGATTTCTTCAGTATGCACACTAATGTCGGATATGATATGTAGCCTTCAGGATGCTTCATATAAATCTATTCCTGAAGATCTCCATGAATAAATTCACTCTTCACATCCATGTGGTGCACTTACCAGTGCTTAGATGCGGAAATTGCCAAAACTAGGAGGATAGAATCCATTTTTGCAACTGGTGCAAAGGTTTCTGTGTAGTCCACACCATGAACTTGTGAGAAGCCTTTTTCCACCAAACTAGATTTTCATTTTTAGGTTAAGCCATCTGCAGCAACCTTGGTTCGGTAGACCCATTTTCATTGAACTATTTTCCTCCCAGGTGGAAGAGAAACTAGCTCCCATGTAGCATTTTTCTTAAGAGAATTGCACTCTTCCTCCATGGTGGTTTTCCATCTCGGATATCGGTGGGAATGACAGTATGATTTAGGATCTGAACCTATCATAAAAAAAATTCATTCAAACAGTAAAGGATCAGAATATGAAAGAGCCATACCTGCTCTTTGAAATTCTGCTCGAGTTCTTCTTGGATCGGCAGGATTTCCAATGTTAGAACCAGCAGAATTGAGAGTCTTTTCTGCCCACTTTGGAAACTGAGGGAGATCATTTGGATCTGAATCCGAACCTGATATTTCATGTTCATTAATTTATTATTAAATACCAGAACACAAAATTTCATCATCTTCTTCCGAATCTTCTTGTTGCAGAGGAGGCAATTCAACTGTTTCTTCCTCGACTAGTTTTAGATCTTGAAGTGGTTCTTCAAATTTGAGACTTCGCTGGATGAATACATTTTTGGATATGATATCCATGAGTTTGTATCCTTTGTATTCTTTAGCATATCCAATGAGTATGCACTCAGTACTATGTGGTTCCAAAGATCTTCTCTTCTCAGTCGGAATTCTATCCCATGCAGTGGAGCCAAAAACCCTGAGATTGGACACATCAGGCTTGTGACCAATGTAGGCTTCGAAGGGAGTAGTACCCTTGACGAATGAGTGTGGAAATATGTTTTGAATGTATGCAGAAAAATTCATGGCCTCAACCCAAATATTTGGAGCCAAAACTTTCTACTCAAGCATACAAGTAGCCATCTCTTTCAATGCTAAGTTTTTCCTCTCTGCTAAACCATTCCGCTGAGGTGTGTAGGGGACTGTGTACTAGATTTGGATTCCATTTTCCACACAAAGCTGCAAGAGATATGATTTAATATATTCTCCACCATTATCATATCTGAGAGCTTTGATCTTTCTCTCAGTAGTAGTCTCAACAAAAGCCTTGAAATTCTTGAATTTTTCTAGCACTTCTGATTTGTTCTTGAGAAAGTAGACCCATGTGAATCTGGAGAAATCATCAATAAATGTTGGAACATACCTTGAGACATTCATGCAGGTATGTGGTAGTGTGCCGTTGATATCACTGTGAATCAGCCCCAAAATACAAGAAGTTCTGCTAGCTTTTCCTCGATCAAACTTGTGCTCGGGGTGTTTCCCAATGATGCAACCCTTGCATATCCCTTTCAAGGATTTGATGTTTGAAAGGCCTTCAAACATGGAATTATTTTGTAGAAGCTGAAAATATTTATAATTTAGGTGTCCAAACCTCTCATGCCATAGCCGTCTAACCTCATTTCCATGATTCAGAAGGGCACTTGGCTTTGAATGTGGCAAAAAGTTGGAAAAATCATATGTTTTTGCAGCATGATTTGCATTTCCTACTGCAATGATATTTCCGGTGGAAATATCAGAAATTCCGGTGGAAATATCAGAAATTTCCGGTGGAAATATCATAAATTTCAACATTATTAGGGCTGAATACAACCTTATTTGGAAAACCAGTGTGTGCCATCTGATACACAAAAAGCAGGTTCGAAGCAAGACAAGGAACATAGAGAACATTTTGAAAAATGCCATGTTCTAAATGAATAGTACCTTTTCCTTTCGAAGAAATTTCTGAATCATCTCCCATGTGGATGGATATGCAGCTATCGTAGTCCAATTATGAGAAGGAGTATTTGCTTGCAACCATGTTATTTGAAGCTCTTGAATCTATGCGAATATTTGTAGAATTCGAAACACTTTCCATGAGTGCATGACCTCTTTCTGTATGATCATTATTGTCCTTCTTCCTTGCTGTTGTAGATATTTCTCCCTACGGATAGGTAGAAACTCTCTTAGGTTAAAGTAGACTTGACTGACTTCAAACTAAGACAAAAAGATAACAAATGCTACCTTGAATTCCTAGATTCAAACAAATGCTCCAAGATTATGCTGCTGAAAGAAATGAAGAGGTTTAACTGACCTTTGATTTAGTCGCTCGTCCTAGTTATTGTTCCAATCCTCAAGTCCTCGTGAATGAACCTGTAGAGATGAATCAAAGTACACGCACATACAATCCTTCTAGCAACTTGAAATATATGTTAGAATCTAAATCTACTATAGAAACAAATCATGTAATTGAAATGACATCAACACACACAATTTGGGAAACAAGACAAGTTATATTTATTTGCAAACTTGAATTTACTTACAATAGTTGCTTGATGTCCAAGCCAACTCTCAGCTCCAACTGCTTTCTCCTCTAGCTATCTCCACAAAGATCTAAGACCATAGGTTTGATATCTCAAAGAGTCCTCCCCTTTGCTCATGGAAGGCTTCTCTCTTATAGTGTGTAGAAGGATTAACCAACAAGAGAGAAGAATGGATCTTGGGAGTGTTTAGTGGATTAGACTCACTAATATGAGAAGGTGAGTTAGGATCGAATCAAAGATGTCAATCCTCAAAAATATATCGAAGGTCAAGATCCCACAAGCCATGGCAAAAGGGCTAAAAAAGGACTACCATGCCCCTGAATCTGAGCATAACGTGGTAGTACCGCGTAGCAGGTAAAGGGCATAGCGCTGTAGTGGGGACTACCGAACAGTAGTAGGAATGCAGCACGCGGTAGTGTTGGTAGATGAGGTCTCACTTGGGTTGTTTCCTGACATGACATGTTTGTCTTTATGGTCATTCATCACTTTTCCCTTCTAGGTGTTTTAGGTGGTTGGGGAAGTGTCGTCAAAGGTTTTGACTGTGAAATATAGAGGTATAACACTTGCGCCATCTGGAAGAGTAATGTTGTTTTTCTCCAAGAGAAGGGTCATTTGATGAATATTTTTCTTCATGCATGAGCTTTCACGATGAAATCCCCTACAACAATACGAACACTTTGTCTTCTCTTTTCCCTTTTGTTTGTCTTTTCTTGAACCGGAGGGCTCATCTGACTGCTTGGTCTTCTCCTTTTGCTTCGGATGATCAAACTTGGCCTTCTCTTTCTTTTGGTTTCCTTTTCCATTCGTAGCTTTGGGTCCTCCAGCAAAAAGGGCTTGATATTTGGAGGTTTTAATGGACCCCATTTGAACAAGATTATCATGCTCTTTTGTTAAGAACTCAATGAATGCATTCAAGGTAGGCATCTTCCAATTCAGAATAGTGATTTTTCCCGAACGGAAAGTAGAGACAAAAACTAAATAATATTTTCCTAGCTTCATAAGGATAGAAATAATCAACGACGTATCTTCCTTCTCAACACCACATTGCTTCAACTGCAGTACCAAATGCTTAAAATTGGTGAAAAACTCATTGATGGTTTCGAAATTCTCAGGATTTAGGGCAATCATCTCATTGTCCAACTGATAAGCCCTCATCTCATCCTACTTACCAAAAATCTTGGCAAGTTGTTCCCACACTTCTTTTAGAGTAGTCAATCCACTGATATGGAAAAGAAGATCCTTCGAAATATTGAGACAAAGAAAACCGTAAGCTTCATTAGGATTATTGAAGTACTTGGAATTCTCTACTGCAGAATTTGCCTCCGGTTCTAGGCCCATGGTGACTCTGTAGAATCCCTTAGAGAGAAAAAAAATCTCAACATCATCCTTCCACTGATGGTAGTTGAAAGAAGTGAGAATATTTTGTGAAGAAGAGTTCATTTCTACAATAGCGAATGCAATAGGAGGGAGTGAGAAACCTGCAATCACAAACAAACAAGAACCATTTAGGTCGACAACCTGCACTTTTCAAGTTGCATCACACCCAACATAGAATATCAAGCAATCTTGAAGAGTCAGATGCACAATATCCAGGAAATATGTGGAAAACTTTCGGCTTCTGGTGCAGAATTGGAAAATTTTGAGCAATAGCTGCAACTGCAGAAAACTGCTACAATATTTTTGAGCAATAGATGCTCAATGTTCATATGAAATCTCTACAGAAGAGTTGTCTTGTCCATTCCATGAGCTCTGATACCATGTGAAATCTCAAGCACAATAGATCTATGGAACAAACACAACAATTACTAGAGATGCATGCGGCAAAATGTATCGAAACAGTGTGTAGAAGGTTTGCAGCAGTATAATAATATAATAAACTCATAATATAGATTACAATGTGTAACAATGGCTATAATAATCCAAGCAATTCGAATTCCAAAGGTGGTCATTCGAATTGGTGCATGAGAGTGGCTTACTAGGTAGTTAACACCACTCAGCACATTAGTTAACCACTTAACTAATCAATAATTGACTCTAACTGACTCTGAAACTGACTAAATAAGTCTAAATCAATGCAGAACTCTACTGGTTTCCCAAAAATAGGGGAGGGCGCCATATGTATGTAGTTGAACTGAATGGTAGGTGAGAATAACACCATATTAGGTCAAATAGTGTAGTAAGGCGCCCTAGTATCAGTAGTTGGATTAATAGTGCGCATTAGTCATGCAAATCAACCCCTGAATGGTGGAGGAGGCTCAGATGATGGCCCAGTTTGCTCCTAGAATGTAGGAGGAGGATCAGATGATGGCCCAGTTGGCTCCTAGAATGTAGGAGGAGGCCCAGTTGACTGAAACTGTGATATGTTGATGATGTAAGCACAGGATGGAGTCAAAATACTTAGGATAAGTGGATAATTAAGCTATAAGGCTCAAATAAATGATGTGTGGTTGGAAAATGCTCCAACAATCCCAACTTGCTGAGGGATCCTAAAATTTATAATGCTATTATTTTTCCATAAATGAACTTGATATGAATTGAACCTTTGACGGATATATTCCAGAGACAAAATTCTTCATGTCATGAAACTTGGGAGTTGATACAGAGGAATTTCACATCCATATATTCTAATCTCAGTGCGATCTTCGAAAAGAAACCAATATTCATAAGCTGACCCATGACTCAACTGCAATAATCTCTTGTAATCTGGTATGATTCTAGGTAGAGTGTCATTCTGGATTATATATACCTCATACATTACTTGGTTCACAAATTTGGTGTATCTAGCATTAGTTGGATTATGTAGGATCAGATCAGGGTGGTCTAAAGGAAAATTATCTAGGAACTGATAGATAATCATATATAAAAGGTACGACTAATATCTAAAAAACCTAAGAGTGGAAAAGGTCGATATCTATTCATGACTGCATTGGCTAAAAATTGAGCGAAATCAAGGAGAAAATTTGGTTTGTCCATATTAGGAATCATTTCAAGGATATTTCCTAAGACTGTCTCACTAACCAGCTTATCAATAGTATATCCTAAGATTTGACAAGATAAGGCAATTTATATTTTAGGCACTTCATCAAAAACCTCTAATTGATAAGGGAGCTCACTTTCTAGTAGGTTGAAATCTGGCCGGAGAAGGGTCCTGAGGAAAGTAACTTTATCTTCTGTTGAGATCTCTTTATACTTGGTACTGAGGGAGTCCTCATTAAATACTTGTCGTGGCACATCTATAGGGATGGAAAACATCTTATTAATAAAACATTTATTAATGGGACAAACTAGAGACCCATCACAAGCGAGAATGGCACCCTATTCCTCAGAATATAAATCCCTGCACCATCCCACAAACTCTAGAAAATAATGCATTCGAGGAATGGCCATAAGAGGGAGGCCAGAGTCCCAAAAATGAATCTCATCATATCCCTCCTTAAATATCTCTTTCACCTCATGATTTATTTGATGCATATTTGAGATTGATGTAACAATATCAAATACTTCAGAGAAAGCATCGTCTAAGCGGTCTTCTGGTACTATAGAGGCTACATCAGGCTCTGATATAGGTGAGGATGGTATATCAGTTGAGGAAGGAGGGTCCATGGTGGGTAAGAGAGGTTAAGACCTTGTTTTTACTGAGCAATACGAAAATAGGGTAAATGTGGCTCTATGCTTCTTTAACAATTCAAATTTGAAAAATAATTCAAGGGATGATGAGCATTATATAAGGGATTTGATGCAATGAATGCAAAATACAACTAGAACTGGGAGGTAAGCGAATCTGAGCTAGGAGTAGGTTTTCATTTAATTCTTGAGCCATTGGGGAGCATGGATACATGGCACACTGTGATCATTCCATGATATAATAGGGTCATACTTTGTGTAATGAAATTTTTTTATGGTTTCAGGATGATCGATGGGAAGTTTGGCTCACATTGCTTGTACGATACTAAAAAAATGTCAAAAGGACATGTGGATCTAGCAGTTTTCTCTCAGGATCAAGAGGGTTAAGATAAAGAGTGAGCACATTAAGGATCCTCAAAGCCTTATAACCATTGATTTACCCAATCAAAAGATCCCGATGTAAAAGTATCATCATGCACATTTCGTGTGGCCCTCTTCAATAATTACTATCACATCTCACCCTTTGTTTTGATCGGTGCTACTTTGGAAACTGGCATGTCATTTTGGTGGGTCCTGTGATCATGCATTTCTTCCTAGGAGTTCTTAAGGCTTCATGGTCATGCATGGGAAGGATTACAAAAAACTACTTTTGCAATCTTGAATGTCTTTGTGGTTGCAATGCATTATTAGAGGTATTCTGTTAGGATTGTGCTTCCAAAAATAAACATTATGCATGTTGATGAGCCTAAATCTAGTTGAGCCGTTGATCAAACTCCTGCTCAATCTTGACCATAGAAATATGTGTTTTCCAAAATTCATTGATATGAACTCTTTCCTCGCATATTACATGGCTTCTCGCGCTTGCTTATGGACTATATGTCTACTTGAAATCATTTATCATGAATCCTAAGTCACACCAAAGTGTGGATTGGTATTTTGGGATGAAAATGTCACCAAAATCCCCAAACAGTGAAACTCCAACAATTATTAATTTTTCTCCATCTAATACTCACCACAGAAGTGGGTCATATTATATCCAGATAAAACCATACCACTATGTGTAATATTCGATGATGCCCTGGAAATTATGCTCTATTTCCTAGACCTTCTAGCATTAAAATTCTTGGACAAGTAAACCCTACCCTCATCCTACCAAGACATGAATCATGTTGAAAGAAATCACTTCTTGGATCATCACCTGAAAGAAGGATTTCTAGTCCCATACAACCCCCCTCTATATGCAACTGATGAATTCTAAGAACCGTCAAAGAAGGCCATAACCTTAATTTGCATTATACTAAGGGTTATTCCCCCCATATTTGACCTTTTCAAGTATCTAGATGAAGAAATTCATAATCAATTAGTATAATTACTCGCCCTTGAGCATTTTAGGTATCCATCCTTTTTATTCTTCATGTTTTTATATTAGAACTTTAAACATTTCAAACATCTTGATCTCAAGGGTAGATATAATATGGGGAATCAATTACATCTGTACACATGGACTGGCTTGATCCCGAGGAGGGAAGGAAACCAAACTTTTCAGGAATTTACAAACAATTTTATGGTAGTGGTATCCTCCTTCTACATGATAAATCTCCACCCATGGTTTTCCTTGAATACCATGAGATTATGCAACTAAGTCTTGATACTAGATTTGGGGATTCGTTTTTGTATGAGGAATACATTATCTTGAGGGTGTATGTATTTGAAGAGGAGCCTTATAAGATGCATTTTTTTTCCGAGCCAAAGGTTGTTCATTATGGATTATGTTAGATAGAGATTCCTCTCTAATTAGATACACTTTTTGAAGTATAAGCACCCCATCACTTTCAAGCTACCCAAATATGTAGCACCTTTCTTGGTAAAGACCATAGGTTTCCTCTCTTATATAGAAAATTTGTTGAATCAACTAAATCTTGAGAAGACAAAAAAATGGTCCTATGACCCTCACCAAGTCATTTCTAGGAAGAGGATTTAGCATAAAAAATATGCATACATCTATATGCCTCATCTTGAATAGGAGAAGATATAAAATCTATTGACTTGGGAGCAATTCCAAGCAACCCATAGCAACAATACAAACCAAAATATGGTAGGATCACAAATATGGATTAAGAGGATAGCTGAAGAAGCACATACAAATATAGACATAGATGAAATTGAGACTAAGACACTAAACAATAAATCCAAAATTGAGGCTGAGAAAGAGGTAGAGCATACCATTATTGAGCATTCTTAGACTGAGGAACTACCAAGTGAGCTAGAAGAAATGCTAGAAAAAACACCATCTAGTAAGAATATACAACCTATTACTATAAATAATTACCCTTCACTGGTCCTTCAAACACCTTAGATGCAACAAGGATCACCTTTTCTATGCCCAACACAAGTGCAACTCACCCCCTATACTAAATATGTAAATATAAGAAGCCAAAGTATGGATACAATAAAGGAGCTTAGAGGAAATATATATGTAGGGGAGAAAATATTTCTAACAGTAGTATATCATAAGGCAAGCATAGAAGAAAAGGTCCCAGTTCCCAAATACTTTAAGGATTGGAAAGCATATGAGTACAAAGTAGATTTGGGTAGTTCAACCCCTAGATAAGTGCTCCTCTTCCAACAATTTCCGTGGTCTGAAGCTTGATTTTCCTCGCTTCAATGGTACTGATCCAACTGGATGGATCTATTGGGAAGAACAATATTTCAGTCTACATAATACTTTTGATGTCAATAAAGTTCCGCTGGCATCCTTTCACTTGGAACAGGAAGATCTTCAATGGTACCGTTGGTACATCAAGGCTCATCCAGAGCCCAAATGGCCAGACTTTTGCCAGCTCCTTTTGCAACGATTTGGTCCTAGTGCTTTTGATGACTTCACAGGATCCCTCACTAAACTTCGCCAAATTGGCACGGTGAGAGAGTATCAAACCAAATTTGAGAATCTAGACAACCACACCGAAGGATTGTCTGATGACTTTTACCAGAGTTGTTTTATCAGTGGTCTAAAGGATGCCATCCGCTCTAAGGTAAAAATGTTCTGTCCCAACACAATGATGGAAGCCCTAGGGTTGGATAAGTTGGCAAAAGACAAGATTGCAGCCCAACAACGCTCCAAGCCCACTTTTGTTCCCTTCCGAAATATGGGTTCTCAGCGACCACCTATACCGCAGGCTCCTCGACCGACTCCTATCAAGCGTTTGTCTGAAACAGAGATGCAAGCACGCAGAGAAAAGGGGCTTTGCTATAATTGTGATGAGAAATTCACTCAGGGACATAGATGTGTTCAACAAAAGCTCTATCTCTTATATGTGGAGTCTCTGCCTGCCTCTGAAATTGGTGACGAAGATCCAGAAACACTGGATGCTCCGGTCGACATTCAGGAACCGCCTATTGACCCTCCATCTCAGGATGACCAGCCAGAGATATCTCTCCATTCTTTAGCTGGAATCACCATCCCCCAAACAATGCGGGTCAGGGGTTACTTCAAGAAGCTTCCTCTTACAATACTCATTGATTCTGGTAGCACTCATAATTTCATTGACCCTCGGATCGCCAAACAAGCTGATTGTTTTATCCATCCTTGCTCCAACTTTGAAGTCACGGTTGCCAATGGGGGCACCTTACCTTGCAAAGGGAAGTGTCGAAATGTGCATATCTCTATGGGATATTATACCTTGCGCTCTGACATGTTTGCCTTGCCCTTAGGCGGATGTGATGTGGTTTTGGGCGCTCAATGGATACGCACACTTGGCCCTATCTTATGGGATTTTGCTGAACTTTGGATGCAATTTTCCCTCAATGGACAAAAACACACATTGACCGGATTACAACTAGGTTGTCTTAGCATCATCAGTTCACATCGCATGGAAAAACTCCTCAAGAAGAATTCACATGGTGTCATCGCTCAAATACAATTCCATCCAGATGCAACCATCAGCGGCCTCCACTACTCCTTTGGATCTACAACAAATTCTGGATCGATATACAGGTGTCTTTGCTGAACCAGTGGGATTGCCACCTTCCAGGCCAGAAGACCATCGTATTCAGCTCCTTCCTGGCAGCGTTCCTCCCAACATTAGGCCCTATCGCTACCCATTTCACCAAAAAACAGAGATTGAAATGCTCGTTCGGGACTTATTGAAGCAAGGTATTATTCGCCCAAGCACTAGTTCCTTTTCTTCTCCAGTTATTCTTGTCCGCAAAAAAGATGGGTCATGGCGCCTCTGCATTGACTTCCGAGCACTTAATCACCTCACCATCAAAGATAAGTTTCCAATTCCTGTTGTTGATGAGCTTCTTGATGAGCTTCATGGGGCTCACTTTTTCTCCAAGTTGGATCTTCGTTCTGGGTATCATCAAATTCGGGTTCATGAGGATGATATTCCTAAAACAGCTTTCCGCACACATGATGGCCATTATGAGTTTTTGGTCATGCCCTTTGGCCTCACTAATGCTCCTTCCACATTCCAGGCCTTAATAAATAAAATATTTCGACCCTACTTGTGGAAATTCATTCTGGTATTCTTTGATGATATCCTCATCTACAGTAAAACATGGGATGAACATCTCCAGCATCTGGATCTTGTCATGCAACTTTTCTCTGACCATCATCTCCATGCCAAGCAGTCTAAATGTGTTTTTGGATAGAAGGAAGTTGAGTATCTCGGGCACATTATCTCAGCACAAGGGCTTCGCGTGGATCCTGCCAAAATCGATGCCATGAACAATTGGCCGCATCCTCAGACACTCAAGAGCCTTCGTGGTTTTTTGGGGTTGACTGGCTACTACCGCAAGTTTGTCAAGGATTATGGGAATATTGCAACTCCATTAACTGCTCTATTGAAAAAGGATGCTTTTACATGGACACCTGCTACTCAGTGTGCATTTGACAAACTAAAACAAGCTATGTGTACTACACCTGTGCTAGCTATGCCCGATTTTTCCAAGCCCTTCACTATTGAGAGTGATGCTTGCGGCAATGGACTTGGTGCTGTTCTCCTTCAAGATGAACACCCCATTGCGTTCACCAGCAAATCCATTTCAGGTAAGAATTTAGCTGCCTCTACCTATGAGAAGGAAATGATGGCTATTTTTCATGCAATACAGAAGTGGCGCCCATACCTATTAGGGAATCATTTCTACATCAAGACTGATCACCAGAGTCTGAAATATTTCGTGGACCAACGTGTCTCCTCCCTGACACAACAGAAATGGGTTAGAAAACTCATGGGTTATGACTATGAGATCACTTACAAGAAGGGTAAAGACAATATTGTGGCAGATGCTCTTTCTCGCACATTTGATGCCCAAGGTTCTCTTTCAGCTATTTCTATGCCTGTTCCAAATTGGTTGCAATCTGTTCAACAGGGTTATGTCAATGACTCTTCCTTATCTCAAATCATCCAACGTTTGACCAACAACCCTTCTGCTGTACCACATTACTCTTGGGATGGTGCTTCTCTGCGATACAAGGGTCGTCTGGTGCTTCCCAGAGCACAGATCTTCAACAGGCTGTCTTCTATGAACTCCATGCTTCTCCATCGACAGGGAACTCTGGGTTCCTCAAAACGTATGAACGAGTATGGCGTAACTTCTTTTGACAGGGCATGAAAAGGAAAATTCAACAGATGGTGGCCGAATGTGATACCTGCCAGCGCAATAAGGGTGAAACAACACTCCTTCCAGGATTGCTTGAACCCTTGCCCATACCTACACAGATTTGGACAGATATTTCTATGGATTTCATTGAAGGGCTCCCTAAATCTGGCGGGAAGACAGTGATTCTCGTTGTGGTTGATCGCCTCTCCAAATATAGTCATTTTTGTGCTCTCAGCCATCCCTATACAGCCTCCTCCGTCGCTCAAATTTTTCTGGACCAGATCTTTCATCTTCATGGCATCCCTTCTTCCATTGTCTCGGATCGTGATGCGACTTTCACCAGTCATTTTTGGACAGAACTATTTCGTCACACTGGCACCAAACTGAAGATGAGTTCAGGGTATCACCCACAAACAGATGGTCAGACTGAAATTGTCAATAAATGCTTGGAAACTTATCTTCGTTGCTTCACCTCAGAACAACAACATCAGTGGGAAAAGTGGCTCCCTCTCGCTGAATGGTGGTACAATACCTCTTACCACACTGCCTCTAAAATGACCCCATATGAAGCAGTCTATGGTCAGGCACCTCCAGCCCTTCTTCCATACACCCCCACCAGTTCACCAGTTCAGGAAGTTGACACGGTCCTTCGAAATCGCAATCAGATTCTTCGCATTTTGCGGGACAATCTTCACATGGCAAGAAATCGCATGAAGCAACAAGCTGATCAGCACCGTTCGGAGCGCACTTTTCAAGTCGGCGATATGGTTTTTCTTCGTCTCCAGCCGTACAAACAATCCTCCTTGAAACTCAAAGGGCGTCATAAGCTCGCGCCAAAGTTCTATGGGCCATATCGGATTCTTCAAAAGATTGGGTCCGTTGCTTATAAATTGGAACTTCCTCCTTCTTCCCACATTCATCCAGTCTTTCATGTCTCTTGTCTGAAGAAAGTTCTTGGCACCAACATCAGCGGACAAACGATTTTACCCGAATTGGATAATGAAGGATCCATCCTTTTGGAGCCAGAGGCCATCCTCAATCGGTGCACGCATCAGCTTCGCTCTCGCTCTATCATAGAGGTCTTAATTCAGTGGCACGGCATGCAACCAGAGGATGCTACATTGGAACCACTCCTTCAGATTCAACAACAATTTCCACATCTAAAGCTTTGAGGACAATGCTTTTTTTAAGAGGGAGGGGATGTTAGGAACCCATGTCTTTACTTTGTTAGTATGTTGTTGTTGGATGCATATGCTTTGTAAGTCGTCCCGTAGTATTTGTTGATCAATAGTTTGTGTTATTGTTGTTGGCGCATATGCTTTGTAAGTCGCCCGTAGTATTGTTGATCCATAGTTTGTAACGGCCCATGGTTTCGACCCATAGTATTGGCGCCTAGAATTAGTATATAAGTGTGTGTTGAGACCTATGAAGGCACCGTGAAGTTATTTGTATTGAGCTTGCTCATAGGAGGTTGCCCCCTCGAAGTGGCCTGTGATCAATATAAAAGTGATTCTGAGTTCTGTCATTTCTGCTATTTCACACATTCGTATTAATTAATTGTTGCAGGTGCCTCACAGTGTGAGCTGTCTCAAAGAAAACACCTAATATTTAATTATCGACCGGGGTTGGTAATCTTAGAGTTGAGGCAAAGTATATGCTAAGGTAGAATGGAACCTAAAATTTCGGCTTTTCAGACCTTAAAAATATTTAATAAAGAAAAAATCGAAAGATCTTTCAAAATGAAAAACCAAGTCAAACTTCAGAAAAACAATAAAAGGAACTAAATCAAATTTAGTTAAACAGATGAACTGGAATAGTATCAATTCATACTACTCTATCTTATAATTAAATAATAGAAACTGATTGAAAATCAAAGTGCTGACTATGAAAATGGAAACTATACAATTTCAGATTCTAGTTAAGAATTAGGAAACAACTGTAAATGGATTAAAGACCTATCTATGAAATGGATCAATTTGATAATAAACTACATAAGTAGAAAGCTATGCTGATCAAAGCAAATTAAAAACTATTAAACAACTTCAACAACATCTATTCCCATGTAACAGGAACTGGAGTGAGTGTATCATAATGGATTTCAAATGTAATAGCAAAACAAAACGGAAGTAAATCTAATCTAACTTCAACAAAAAGATGTAAACTACAAAAGGACAAATTACAGTTAACTTTAAACATTCTGATCTATCTACTATGCATGAACAGAAAAATAATATAAGACTAATGAAAACTAGAGGCAAGTAGAAAACTTGATAAAGATATTTACTTTTGAACTTGATTTGGAAGCAAGTAGAAAACTTGATAAAGATAATTAATTTAGAAACAAGTAGAAAACTTGATAAAGATATTAATTTCTGAATCCATATCCTATTCCATGAACATCTTCATTATTTATCAAGATAAGAAACTGATCCTAATCTAAATGAAGGAAACTAACAAAACTAGAATGCTTGAAGAATGAAATTATAGACTTTATTCTAACTACGTCTTAAGAGCATGTAAGAAACTAACTAGGAATAAGACTGATAAATTCTGAAACAACAACATGTTAGCAAGATAAATATGAAAGACATAATTGAAAAGACGGTTAAAGCAAACTAAGAATAACAACAAGACTTGAATTAAAACTTTATGAAATCTAAACAAGGACCTAATTATGGTTGAGAAGACTAATTTAAGAGCAAGAAAGATTACAGTAAAGGAAACTAAAAAACTGAATTCAAACTAGCATAAAACAGTGCAGAAAGAGTAAAAATCCGAATGACGATCCGAATGCCAGTCCGGACGACAGTCTGAATGACAATCCGAATGGAGGAAAAACGAATTAAACTAAGGAAAATGAGAGTTTTGATGATCTTGACGTCAGCTGGAGAATGCAGATGAACCTACAATGCAAATAAATCAGTGAGAAGACTTGTTGAGAAGCTAAGATAATAGAAAGCAACCTATTATAATCATGATTGGAGAGCTAAACTATTCCTATTCTATACTAAAGCAAGAGTGAGATGAGAGAAGAGAATTAACCTACAGCTACAGAGCAGAATCTAACTAAACTAATTCTATCTATTAACAGACTAAAAACAACAATTAACTAAGTTCTGTCTAATTGCAGAAGGTTAGAAAAACAAACTAGCTAATTATAAAAGACTGAAAATAAGCTATCCAAACTATACTATTGGTCGATCATTTTCTAATTCTGTAAACACATTTTATGTTAGCAACAAAATATAAACTACAAAGGAAGAAATATCATATATAGAAAATGAATTAATTACATATACAGGAAAGTAAACTAACTAATTGCAGAAAAGAAAATACATAAAACAAAGATAAAACCTCCGGTTGATGAGGGGCCCTTCCCAGCAATCAGAGATGGAAAATGAAACTGGTTTAGCTACTCAGAAGATCAACAAACTGGAACTTCCATTAACTTGAGAGAATTTACAAAATGTCTGCTATCTGCTTGCAAATCCTATGAACTATCTGCTAATCTAATGATATTCTTCACTACAAGCTAACTCTGTTTCTGTCTACAAGCGTCTATTTATACATATTACAAATGGATGAGAGAGTTGACAAAGTCGACCTCTCTAATAACAAAAACGTTTATGAATAACTGGCTTCTTTGAATGGTGCGTGACAGCGTAGGGAGCATCCTCCAGGCTTCATGGGGTTGATTCCTTCACGAGGCAGTTGCAGCGTCGATTTCCTTTGACGTGGACAGAGAGGTAGCACGCTGGCGAACTTGGACAGCATAGGAGAGGGATGTTGGAGCACTGTCGTGGAAAGGTGTTGTGCTGGCAGGCTGAACGTGTGCGACCTGGACTTCTTCCAGAACACCGGTGTGAACAGGCAGCGTGATTCTAGGCTGAATGCACAAGAGAATCGGCGTGTTGGAGTGTTAACGTGGACGTAGGATGCGCTGTCGAGCTTGGAGAGCATAGGGACGAATCTTCCATAACAACAACTCATTAACCATCACCACCATGTGACTAACATAACCCACGTGCCCATTTTTTACTTTAATAGCCCGAAACATACCAACCGTGGATTTCGCGAGCTGAATGCAAGGCTGAATGACGAGCTGAACGCGGCTGAGCTTAAGCAATATAAACACGCAGTCTGAATGAAGGGTTGTTTGATAAACCGCAGTCTGTAAATCAAAACTAGATGCCATGCATGACTGGAATTGTTAAGTTAATCATTAATAAATTGTAATATAACAAGATTTGACCAAAATTCATATGATAAACGAATACATGCATACCTGGTCTGTTTGATGGGATGAATGGCTAAAAGAATAACTTAATATATCAAAAATAGTGAAATTAACTCCATTCAAAATAGATTTGATGATAAAAAATAGTGACAAAATGGACACCAACATTCCCCCAAACCGGAGATATGTTAGGTCCCACTGAGCAAGACAAAGAGAAATTAGGAAGAAGGTTGAGCTACGGTAGCAGCTGCCTTCGACTTGGATGATGAAGATATAGATTCGGCCTCAAGCTTCCTCAATTGGTCCTTTAAGTAATTATATCTCATCTTCAGGGTAGTATGGGATGTTTCTTTGGCATTAACCAAGCATTCAATATCTTTTACTTGTGCACGCAGTGCCTTGTTCTCTTCAAGAAGTTTAGAAATTGTCTCCACATAGCTTTGATTTTGTTCTGTCAACTGTGCTATCACTTGGATCAACTTATCCATCTCATGTTGAGCCAAAATGAGTTGTTCTTTATAATGCTTAGGGCTCTTTGGGGGACTCGACTCTTTTGAAAACGTTTCACACTCAACAGTATGATCTTAAAAAATTGTGTCTTTGTTGTGTGCAGGAGGACTTTCAACAACAGAGGCTTCACTCATTCGAGCAGATGCATTGGCCAATATGAGGAGAGGTGATTCAAGGGTATGATCGTCCAACTGGATATTTGAACATGATGGATGAATGATAGTCTAAATGACAGACTAGCTGACGAACTGGTCATAATTTGATCTCATGGATTTAGTAGGCTCTAAAAAAAGTGGAGGTTCCGAAGTAGGGTCACCAAGAGTAAGTTCAGGAGAAGGTGATGATTGGGCAAGGTGCTCATCACCTGAGGGATCCTCATTAAACTGTACACATTTAGCATTTAGTTCTTCTTGGGTATGATGATGTTCTTGAGAAGAGGAAGGTTTGACAGTAGATAAATGAGGGTTCAGTATCTCAAAAACAAAATGATCCCAAGTTTGTCCTCTCTTTTCTAACTGGTGAATGATCAGAAGCTTAATAATACAATGGTGATACAAACTGCCAGAAGGGTTAACTGTATTCTTTCTAACTTGGCTAGACATCTTCTCCAAACTTTTCAAGAAATAAAATGGGAAGTTGAGGGTCTGGTTGTTGACAAAATGAGCTAACAACCTAAAATGGCAAGCTTTAAAGACAGTGAACTTACTCTTGCAAGTGATTAAGTGGATGATAACGGTCAGAAGATCTAAATACTCTGGCTTGATCCATTCTCTATGAAAACCTTTGGTACCAGCAACATGTTGAAAATCATTCTTTAGGGAAAATTCATGATCCTTCTGTGGAAGGAAAAGATGCTTATGCCATCAGGCACCTTCCCTCGAGAGCTTGGTAGCTAATGCCATTGACTCTTCTGTCACAGAGAAAACAAGATGGCCAACCTTGGCCGTCTTGCCATCAAAACCTTTGGCGAACAGTAATGAAATCTTGTGGTCGTGGCCTTGGAGAAGGCGGAGAAATGGTTCCCAACCTACTCACAAAAACACTTCACGACAGGATTTAAACTCAGAAATGCGAAGGAGATCCTAGTAGCTACCAATATCATAACGCATTGGCATTGTTGAAAAAGGACGGGGGAATGCGAATGGATACAAGAGGTTCACGGATTCGTAGAGGACGCGGCTCAGATGGAGAGCGAACAGACTGAGGAAAAATTCACGCGATCACCAGTTTAAACTAAGGTCCGTTTGATTGTTTGAATGACAGTGGGCAAGGGCTTGGCATGCTTGAAATATCGCATTCGTCATTCGAAGATCTTAAGTTAAGTGCCAGCTTAGAGGTGCGTGAATCGAGTGAATACGTGTCGTTTAGAGAATATTCAACCATGTCCAAAGCTGAGCTTTGGACAGGTTGAATGTAATTCATGTAATGAAAATAGATTACACGTGAGAGACCGTGATTCGATTGATATGGTGGCAGATCGTACAACATGATAAGTAGGACAGAATGGCGGTCATGTAATGATTCAAAATGATGCATAATCCATTCGTTAATGGAGGCGATATGGATAAGAGAATGAAGCCATGTGTGAAATCGACATTTGATTAATCCATGTCATAATTAGCCAATAAAATTCATCAATAATTTTCAAATTTGGCATATTCAATAAAGCTGTTGTAGGCTATGGTTTCATTCAGCACTCCATTCAGAACATTGTTTATTTGCCTCATTCGGATTGGTATTCAACCCGTCATTCAGTCCTTTGTATAGACTTTTCTTTATACAAGATCTTATTGTTGATGCTGACCAAAGCTAATTTTGCAGACAATTTCTGAAGCTGTTAGTGCACAAAAGATGCTGTAAACTTTTCTTTTCTGTATCCTTTAGTTGCGTTCCTCTTTTTGTCTTTGATTAGATCAATTTTATTTTGCTTTTGCTTTAACCTGAAAACACCTGTCATTGTATCAGAGATAAATAAAATTTTCATAAATATTCAGATAGTAAGAACAGTTCTACTCTTCCCCGCAAACCAAAAATATGGCGTGTCCTCAAGCCATAATAGAGAAAATGATTAAAATTAAAAATTTCAATTGAAAGTCTTACAGATAGCTTTTTTTAAAATATTGTGATAATTTTCATAAGGAAATGAAATATTAACTAATAAATGTAGATGATTCAGATATGTACATTCATCAAAAAGAATACAACAGTGCTTAAAAGACCATATGAAGAATAATAGTGTAAGAGATGCGAAAAATGCCATAGGAAAACTAGTCATCCATGACTCATTGTAAAGATCTCTTGTCCTCCAAAGAATAAAAATAAGGTTCACCATAAAATTTGTGAGATCTACTATAATTATGGGTCCCATTTCTAGGATAGTCATATCCTAGGTATTGTTTGAATTAGATGACAGGGTCCAAGTCCAACTTACAACCATTATCTAATGGCAGTATACATAATTGGCCTAAACATATGTTTGTATACTCAGGTTTTTTATGAGTTATGTGAATAGAAATGCATTAACCAAACCTCTTTTACCTGATATTGACCCACTGCCAGCAGGCCTGTTCCATACCCCGGCGGGTTTATCTTGGTACCATGCAAGCATAGCCCCGCTGCCAGCGAGCCTGTTCAGTACCCCGACGGGTTTACATGCGTTTACCGAGCTTCCTTGTTTAAGATTTTACTTAGCATGGACCCGTTTCCAGCGAGCCTGTTCAGTACCCTGATGGGTTTGCTTCATATAATGATACTATATATAATTTTTTTTTGTAAGGAAGCCGGTTGGAACTAGAGTGTGCTAAGCTTGTTAAACACATAACTCAAAATTTAGCACAAACCTTATGAGTAACTTTATTTATAATGGCCTAAATTACAGATCATGCCAAAAGATAATAACCTAAAGCCGTTCCTTGACTTCACAATCTATCTTCTTCATAAAAAGTCAGTAATGTTCCCCACAAAAAAGAAAATATCACCCATTTTTAGGCTACCTTTTAAAGGTGTTTTGGAGACAAGTTTTGATAATGAGTCAAGGATGAACTAGCAGTCCATAGGTGTAAGATAGAGTTTTGTGGAGATCATAATAATTGAAGTAGGTATTTTAAACAACTGTTCTAATGATAAATCAGAAGTGTGCATGTCTGAATCAAATACTATAAACAGAATCATAAAATAAAGTGGTTATAAATGATTTAAAAAATGCTTTATCCTTTCACTAAAAATTTCAATTTTAGCAGTAACCGAAAGAGAGGGAGAACTATACGTATTTTTTTTTTTTAGAGCACTTCCCTTTTCGCATAATATCACATGAGTTGATTACAAAGATAGGGTTCTTGTGATTAAGCTGCAAAACCACTTGTCAGATGATTCAAATTTTTATTCAAAACAAAGCATATGTACAAAACAAGTCATGTAAAATTTTCTAAAGGAAAAAGAGTCTTCCTATTTTATTGAAAATATTTTACAAACTGGTCAGAATAGATTTCCTATAAAAAGAAGAATGTAATCAGTTGTTTTAGAGACGACTCATTATTATTGAAAATCAGAAACATATTTACATATATACAAAAGAAGATAACCCAAAATGATTCAAGGACTAGGAGGAGGAGGAATGACTTCCTCTTCTACCAGTTCCATTTATTCCTATTGCAAGGCATTCTGCACAAAATCTTGTTTACATATTGGTTGATGATAAAGTATAAGTCTATGTCCATTTAAAACAAAATAAATTTGTGAATAATCAATTGTCTTAATTTTAACGGATCCATTATCAAAGGCGGTGACAATTTCATAACAACCCATCCAACGAGTAGTTAATTTACCTTTAAAATTTTTATATCTTGAATAAAAAAGTAGTGCCTAGTCTCCAGTTTTGAATTGCTTTTGTTTAATGTATCTATCATGCCACTTTTTGCATTGATTTTGTATTAAGATTGTACGTTGAATAGCATCTTGCCTAATCTCGTCTAATTCATTTATCTGCAGGATTCGTTGACTCTGTGCTTCTTCTAAGTTCATCCCTAATTGTGCATCCATACGAAAAGTTTTGACTTGAAATTCAATGGGTAGAAGAACTTGTTTACCATAAACGAGTTCATAAGGTGTGTGACCAGTGGTGTTTCTCCATGTTATTCTATAAGCCCACAGAGCTTCTGGAAGCCTGTCTGCCCAGTCTTTGTGGTGTAACTGGATAGTTTTAGTCAGTATGGCTTCTAATACTTTGTTGGTGGATTCCACCTGACCATTGGCCTGCAGGTGATATGGTGAATATTTACAATGTCTAATACCATATTTGTCAGTAACCTCTTTCATTAATTTGGAGGTAAACTGAGATCCCTGATCGGTTACAATTTCCCTAGGTACACCGAATTGGGTAAATATTTCTTCATAAATGAATTCCACCATAGATTTCTCTGTGGCTCGGAATAAAGCTTTAGCTTCTACCCATTTGGTGACATAATCTATACAGACTAGAATGTACTTCTTTTTGCGAGACATAGGGGAAATTGGTCCAACGAAATCTAGAGCCCATATTTTAAATGGCTCCATCATAACTTGGGGTTGCAAAGGCATCTCATCGGATGGTGTAGGTCTACCCATTCTTTGGAAACTGTCACATCCCTTGACATATTTGGCAGCATCTTTAAAGATGCTTGGCCAATAGTACCCAGAGTGCAATACTTTGTATGTTGTCCTTTTATCAGAAAAATTCCCACCTCAGGGTCCACCATGACATGCATGAAGGATCTCTGCCATCTCATCCTCTCGTATGCATTGTCTAATAATAATATCAGGACCAGTACGAAAGAGATCATTATCTACCCAAGAATAATTAGAACTTTGAACTATGATCCTACATTTCTCAGGTGGGGAGAGATGGTTAGGTAGCTTTCCATTTGCTAAATAATTGGCTATATCTGCAAACCATGGGGTTCGAACAAATACAACGAACAAATGTTCATCTGGGAAGCTATCATTCACAAGGCTGGCATTATCGTCAACTTGAATTCGAGAGAGGAAATCAACTACTACATTCTCTATACCGGGACGATCAACAATGGTGATGTTGAATTCTTGTAACAAAAGAAGCCACCGAGTCACTTTGCCATTGGTGATAGGTTCATTCATCAAAAACCTAATGGCGGAGTGGTCAGTGTGTATAAAAATTTCATATCCTGTGATATAATGACGAAACTTATTGATGGAGTAGACTACTGCTAAAAACTTTTTTCGGTAACAGTGTACTTCGATTCTGCAAGACTCAAACTTTTACTAGCAAATTAGATGGCATGTGATGTCTGTCCCTCTTTTTGACTTAAACTGCCCCTATGGCTATGTTGGAAGCATCAGTGGATATATGGAAAGGAAGGGACCAATTTGGGCCCCTAATAATTGGTGCCACTGATAGCTTGGCCTTCAAAGTTTCGACGGCTTGTTGACACGGTTCAGTCCATTGAAATTCTGTGTCTTTCATGAGTAGTTTGAACATAGGTGCGGCTATCTTAGTGAAATTTTCAATGAAAGGTCTATAATAGCCGGCATGGCCAAGAAAACTTCTTACTTCCTTCAAAGTTTTTGGAGGAGGAATATTAACAATTATTTCGATCTTGGCGGGATCCACCTTGATACCTTGAAGAGAGACATGATGTCCCAGGACTATGCCCTCGGTTAGTAGAATTTTACATTTTTATTGACTAAGAGCTAAGTTCGTTTCTTGGCACCAAATAAGAAATTTTTCAAGGTTATCAAGGGATTCCTGGAAGGTTTTACCATAAACTGTAAAATCATCCATATAAACTTCTACGCAGTCGTGTATGAGGTCAGCAACGATTCCTAAAACTGCAAACTGGAAAGTAGTAGGTGCATTACACAGGACAAATGGTAACACTCAGTAGGCATATGTACCCCAAGAGCAAGTGAAGGTTGTCTTGTCTTGATCCTCAGGTGCTATCAATATTTGATTGTATCCACTGTACCCATCAAGGAATGAAAAATATTGTTTCCCTGATAAGGTGTCTAACACCTGATCGATGAAAGGAAAAGGGAAGTAGTCCTTAAGAGTGGCCTTGTTTAGTTCTCGAAAATCAACACAGATATTCCATTTCCCTGTGAATTTCTTTGGAACTACCACCAGAGGAGAAACCCATTTACTGTAGGAAATTGGGTAAATGAATCCAGCGTTAAGGAGTTTTTGTAATTCATCCTTTACTATATCCTTTAGTGTTGGGTTCATTCTTCTCTAAGGCTTCCTAACAGGAGGTATGTTCGAGTCTGTGTAAATGTGATGGATACAGGTATCTGGGTGTATACCTTTCATATCGGTATACTCCCATGCAATTGCTCCAGTTTGACTCTTGAGAACTTTTAGTAATTGTTTTTGTTGATTCTCATCTAAACCTGCATTTATATGTAGAAATTTGTCAGTACTAACCTCACACATAATGGTATAGGATCCTAGGTGTTCTTCGATTGCGAAGACACAAGGTGTACTTGTAAATGTTGAGAGGCTCATGTTTTCTTGGAATTCGTCTCCAAAGATCTGGTCAAATTGGGAAAAAGATTGAGGAAAATCTACGCATGTTGTGGAGGAGATAAATTGGTTCAACACGTTCTCGGTATTTTTCTCTTGAAGTGCCCAAGAAAGATCACTAACAAGGGCAAGTTCTTCTAAGTTCTCATCTCCAAAAGGACAATCTAACCAAAATGGTTTTCAGCTATTGGCTGAGCTAGTGGGTATAGAGCTATTTTTCTTGTAGATAACCCATCAGAGATAATCATCTCTCCATCCCTATATCCTATAAATGCATTGGCAGTAGCCAACCAAGGTCTTCCCAAAATAATGGGGTGACCCTTGGAAGGGTCTTTTGATTCAATGATTATGAAGTCCACGGGATATTCCCATGAGGATACTGATACAATGATGTCATCTAAGATCCCAGTAGGTTGCACCATAGTACAATCTGCTAACTCTAGCATTGTTGGGGTAGGGCGAAGGAATGTTCCTAAATTGAGAGTTTCTAAAACTGTGGTAGTCATCAAATTGATAGCAGCTCCTAGATAAATAAGTGTGTTCCCTATGGCAGTTTTATTGATGATAGTAGTCACCACAGGGTTTCCTGGGTTGGAATACTTTGGAATTCTAGGTTGGTTTGCTATGCAATCTGAAATTTCCCCTACTACATGAATCGTCGGAGGGTCTTTTTATTTTCTCCGTGGTCTCTTAATATAGAGTTCCTTTATTACCTTACTATAGATTGGAATATCCTTAATGGCTTGTAACAAAGGGATCTTAATGAAAATATTTTTCAATTCATTAATGATATCGTACTCTGGATAAGTTACAGGTTTTTCTATTACTAGATGCTCCGGATATGGAGGTGATTTTTCCCCTGGAATTAATTCTTTGTGTGGATGGTTGTGTGTTGAAGATATAGAAATAACCCGTCTTCAAGAATGGAATTATTCAAAACTTCACTAGGTATGTCTTCTTCATTCTCTTCTTGACTAACAACTGATGACTTGGGCTTATCTTGCAAAACTCTTCCAGATCGCAGTTGTATCTCACGTATTGGCGCGGTCGAAATGACATATGATGGAAGAGGTAACAACCCAATGATATTAAGAGCTTGGGTTGGTTTGTTGTTAGGATTCGGTATCGGTTGTGCAAGTAATATTGTGGGTCTTGTAGGATTCATGTTCTGGAAATGGTGAGGTTGATTCGAGATAGGGGGTAATGAAGGAGGTACAAATCCAGGCGGAAGTTGCTGAATATTAGGTGGGTAAGCATAGTTAGGCATAGGAGGAGGTGTTTGAGCATAAGCTTTCCCTCTCCATCCATGTGGCCATTACTGTTGTTGAGCATTCTGAGGAGTGTACTGCGGTGACCAATTTTTCCAACCTGAAGTATTCCATTGTTGAGGAGGTTGATAAGGATAGTAATAGGGTGGAATTTGTGATGAATTTGATACGATGGTTGATCTCTAGGTTTCCAAGGCCTCCTAGGTACTTCACCAAAATTTCCACTCTTGTACACAACTTATAATCCAGGAAACGATGGACAATCATTGGTTGGATGTTCTTCTGTACATAGGTGACAGATTGAAACATTATTTAATGGACATTCTCGCTGAGGATGTTTAGTTCTACACCTAGGAAAAAAAACACTCATTGATGCACGCTCCTCATCTTGTTTCTTTTTATCTTGTAGTGCATCTAATTGAGAACCCATGGTCCCTAAAATATCTGTTTTGAAATTTTCCAATAGGTTTCCCAATTCTACCCTTGTAACTCCATCAGGACCGGATGTGTTTCCTTTAGGACTCCTATCATAAGACTCTCGAAAGTGTCTTCCACCTTTCCCTCTGCTCTTAGAGTAATTCCTACATAGTTCACAAATCTCTGCAAAAGATTTGTGAGAAATGTCTCCTGCTGCCATGAGATTAAGGTTATCTAAGAATTATTCTAAGATTCCTTTGAGGACGAGTGTTCTTACTGCATATTTTCGAAGATCACTATACTTAGATTTGTGTAACACATAGTTAAATCTCTCGAGATAGTCTTCTAAGCTCTCATCTTCAAGTTGTTGAATTTTAAAAATATCATTGCGAGAGTCCTTAGGTCTACAGTAATCCTGATATTTTCGAAGAAATGCATTCTTCATGTCTTCCCAAGTTCTAATACTAGATTCTCCTAATACCATGAACCATCAGAGAGAAGAATCTTTTAATATGGCGGGAAAGAGTTTTAGATTTTGGCCATCTTGTAGGTAATTATAAATCCTACACAAAATGTCAAACTCGAACAAGAATGTGTCCGGATCCTCACTACTCTTCCCATAAAAGGTTGGTAGTGAGGAGGGAGGGATGGTTTTCATAGTAACATCTTGTGTAGTGTCTAGGATAGGGAACCCGAAGGTACCTTCAGTTCTAACTTCTCCATCTTCTTCATCTTATCGGACATGATCTTGATTTTCGTACCCCATGAAGATTCTATTGCCAAAGAGAGAAAATCTAGGCTGCTCCTTTCTTGGTGAATATGGGATGTCCCAACGTTCTGTTTCAGGAAGGGTATTCTGCTTTTTAGGAGGAGAATTATCAGCTACGTGGGAATCCATATTTGGAGGTCCTACTGCTGTTGTATCAATCTGTGAGACAACTATGTTCACAAAAATCTCAAAAAGAGCATCTACTTGTGCAGGATCGACAAAATCTACCAAGTTTGGAACACCTACTATTGAAAAAGTAGCGTCTTTGGGTTTTTGGACTAACAGAGAGTTGAGAGGTCCTGAAGTTTTATCCTTTTGAGTTTCCTACTGTCTAAGTTCAGTCTCAATATGAGCTTGAGGTTCTTCTAGTGGAATTTATTTATGAACAGACTATTCCGATGTCCCTATGTTTTCCCCTAATTGATTTCCAGAAAGGATTTCCTTTGCTTTCCAAGTAGGACTATCCCATTTAGGTGTCTTTTGATACCTTTCTATTGAGTTACTAGTTGGGGTGGCACGCCCCTCGTATAGGTTAGTGGGAATTTTAGTAAGGGAATTAGTGTTAATAAATCTACCTTGTGAATCTCTAAACCTATTCATGAAAACAAATTATAACTGAAATAAGTTCTAACTGCATAATTGCTACTGTTGGGTTTTGGGGATGCCTGTTATAATAGATGCGCGGGTTATTACCTCTTGTCTTACCGCTCACCCGCCACCAGCCTATTTTCAAAGGAATAAAATTAAAGAGGAGTTTTACTTATTTACAACTGAATTCTATCTATCTTCTACAACTCCCCGGCAACGGCACCAAAATGTTGAGTGTGTGAGTTGTCTCAAAGAAAACACCTAATATTTAATTATTGACCGGGGTTGGTAATCTTAGAGTTGAGGCAAAGTATATGCTAAGGTAAAATGGAACCTAAAATTTCGGCTTGTCAGACCTTAAAAATATTTAATAAAGAAAAGATCGAAAGATCTTTCAAAATGAAAAACCGAGAGTCAAACTTTAGAAAAAAAAATAAAAGGAACTAAATCAAATTTAGTTAAACAGATGAACTGGAATAGTATCAATTCATACTACTCTATCTTATAACTAAATAATAAAAATTGATTGAAAAGCAAAGTGTTGACTATGAAAATGGAAACTATACAATTTCAGATTCTAGTTAAGAATTAGGAAACAACTGTAAATGGATTAAAGACCTATCTATGAAATGGATCAATTTGATAATAAACTACATAAGTAGAAAGCTATGTTGATCAAAGCAAATTAAAAACTATTAAACAACTTCAACAACATCTATTCCCATGTAACAGGAACTGGAGTGAGTGTATCATAATGGATTTCAAATGTAATAGCAAAACAAAACGGAAGTAAATCTAATCTAACTTCAACAAAAAGATGTAAACTACAAAAGGACAAATTACAGTTAACTTTAAACATTCTGATCTATCTACTATGCATGAACAGAAAAATAATATAAGACTAATGAAAACTAGAGGCAAGTAGAAACCCTGATAAAGATATTTACTTCTGAACTTGATTTGGAAGCAAGTAGAAAACTTGATCAAGATAATTAATTTAGAAACAAGTAGAAAACTTGATAAAGATATTAATTTCTGAATCCAAATCCTATTTCATGAACATCTTCATTATTTATCAAGATAAGAAACTGATCCTAATCTAAATGAAGGAAACTAACAAAACTAGAATGCTTGAAGAATGAAATTATCGACTTTATTCTAACTACGTCTTAAGAGCATGTAAGAAACTAGACTAGGAATAAGACTGATAAATTATGAAACAACATGTTAGCCAGATAAATATGAAAGACATAATTGAAAAGACGGTTAAAGCAAACTAAGAATAACAACAAGACTTGAATTAAAACTTTATGAAATGTAAACAAGGACCTAATTATGGTTGAGAAGACTAATTTAAGAGAAAGAAAGATTACAATAAAGGAAACTAAGAAACTAAATTCAAACTAGCATAAAGCAGTGCAGAAAGAGTAAAAATCCGAATGACAATCTGAATGCCAGTCCGAACGACAGTCTGAATGGAGGAAAAACGAATTAAACTAAGGAAAAGGAGAGTTTTGATGATCTTGACGTCAACTGGCGAATGCAGATGAACCTACAATGCAAAGAAATCAATGAGAAGACTTGTTGAGAAGCTAAGATAATAGAAATCAACCTATTATAATCATGATTGGAGAGCTAAACTATTCCTATTCTATACTAAAGCAAGAGTGATATGAGAGAAGAGAATTAACCTACAACTACAGAGGAGAAGCTAACTAAACTAATTCTATCTATTAACAGACTGGAAACAACAATTATCTGAGTTCTATCTAATTGAAGAAGGTTAGAAAAACAAACTAGCTAATTATAAAAGACTGAAATGAAGCTATCCAAACTATACTGTTGGTCAACCATTTTCTAATTCTGTAAACACAATTTATGTTAGCAGCACAATATAAACTACAGAGGAATAAATATCATAGACAAAAAATGAAATAATTACATATATAGAAAAGTAAACTAACTAATTGCAGAAAAGAAAATACAGAAAACAAAGACAAAACCTCCGGTTGATGAGGGGCCCTTCCAATCAATCAAAGATGGAAAACGAAACTGGTTTAGCTACTCAGAATATCAACAAACTGGAACTTCCATTAACTTGAGAAAATTTACAAAATTTCTGCTATCTGCTTGCAAATCCTACGAACTATCTGCTAATCTAATGATCTTCATCAACTACAAGCTAACTCTGTTTCTGTCTACAAGCATCTATTTATACATTTTACAAATGGATGAGAGAGTCGACCTCTCTAATAACAGAGGTGTTTGTGAATAATCGGCTGCTTTGAATGGTGTGTGACAACGTAGGGAGCATCCTCCAAGCTTCACGGGGTCGATTCCTTCACGAGGCAGTTGCAGCGTCGATTTCCTTTGACATGGACAGAGAGGTAGCACGCTAGCAAGCTTGGAAAGCATAGGAGAGGGCTGTTGGAGAACTATCATGGCAAGGTGTTGTGCTGGCAGGATGAACATGTGCGACCTTGGCTTCTTCCAGAACACCGGTGTGAACAGGAAGTTTGATTCCAGGCTGAATGCGCAGGAGAATCAACGTGTTGGAGTGTTGCCGTGGACGTAGGATGCGCTGTCGAGCTTGGTGAGCATAGGGATGAATCTTCCAGAACAAAATCTCATTAACCATTACCACCGTGTGACTAACAGAACCCACATGCCCATTTTTTACTTTAATATCCCGAAACATACCAACCGTGGATTTCGCGAGCTGAATGCAAGGTTGAACAACGAGCTAAACGCAGTTGAGCTTAAGCAATATAAACACACAGTCTGAATGAAGGGTTGTTTGAGAAACCGCAGCATGTAAATCAAAATGAGATGCCATGCATGACTGGAATTGTTAATTTAATCATTAATAAATTGTAATATAACAAGATTTGACCAAAATTCATATGATAAACGAATACATGCATACCTGGTCTGTTTGATGGGCTGAATGGCTAAAAGAATTACTTAATATATCAAAAATAGTGAAATTAATGCCATTCAAAATAGATTTGATGATAAAAAATAGTGACAAAATGGACACCAACATCAACACATTCATTCAATAAAAGATAACATTCAATAAACCATTCATTCATTCAATAAAAACTAACATTCAATAAAGATAAACGTTTACTACACTGAATCATTAAACCATTTATTACCTTGATTTCAAGAGGCGGTTGTGAAGACGAACAGTCATAAAGCATCATTTCATATATCTCTGATTTTGTCAAAACTCGAGAATGAAGATAAAGAGGATTTCCATGGTAATTTGTTCCATCCAAACCTATCAAGTGTACTTTTAGGTCAGTAGTATTCTTGTCTCCAAACTGTAGCAGTTGTTTGGCCATTTTCACCCTGTAAATTGAAGGATTCGTGCAAACAAAAACCACTATGTTACGCGAACTTATTTCAGGGCTTTGTTACATTTTCTTCTAAGATCTTTTAGCTCTTTGTTACATTTAAACAAAGCCATGAGAAAAGTTGTGCGATGGTGTTTAAATATAATTGTTGACTTAAACTGACCCAGAGGTTTCCAATTAGACCCAGGTTCTTTGCGGTTCTCCCTTTGACCAACAAAACCCCTTCGTACCGGCCCTTTCGGCAACAACCTGCGAGCAGGTTGAGGTCTCACCCAAGGTGTATCTTATGGGGTACTGCAGAATCAAGTTTCCACGGTAAATGATGAGTTGTCTATCTGAACAAGCTGCGCAGCGCAGGATAGAAGGATGGCGCTGCAGGGCAAAATGATGCGGTGCACAGCAGGATCTATGCTGCGAGCAGTACTGCGTGGTGGAGGCAACACTGCGGCCCGCACTAAGGGTTTCTTACTGCTGCGACTCTTCTTCTGGAACTACGAGTCACCCACACTTATCCTCTACTTGGAAGATCCCGGAAATGTTAAGGCACTGAAATGAATATCACTCATCCATTCATTCAGGCACTTACTGGTTATCTTTCTAGCGTTCATTCTAGAACTTGGATTATTACAATGTGAATTGAAATGGTAAACATGATTAACTGTGTTGCGTTCCTTCACTGTGCTTAAGAAAGTATTTAAACTTAAATGATTGATTCACGACCTTAACGTAGAATTGAAATGTTTTCCATTCATCTGCTTTCGTGGAACCTAGCATATCATTCCCAAACTTCTCCTATTGGTAAATGCATATCAAAGTTCTCATATTACAGCATGCAAGGAAACATTCAAGCATTCATTCTACAGAAAATACAGACAATCATTCATTCATAAACATCATCACATAACACAGTATTTAACGTGGTTCACTTCCCTGGATGGAAAGCTACGTCCACAAGAACGGTTCGTAATATATTTCTTTCAAAAGGGATGGGGCAATCGTTCTTATTCTGCGCACTCAGCTATAGACTCTTCTTTCTCTCGGCTAGGTCTTTGCGCACACAGCTGCAGAGCCTTTACAATATTCTCAGCTCGGAGAGATTTTACAATACAAAAAGGTTATCTCCTTAAGTTCTCAGCAACAACAAAAGAATAACAATAATCCAAAAAGAGAACAACCCCCATCCCATACAAAAATTTCTTCTTAAATAGATCATGCCCGAAGGTCATGTCTGTACAACGTCAAAGACCTAAAACCCAAAAACCTAAGGGTTTCCAAAACTGCGCCGGTTTTCCAAACCAGCTTGCTGGCTCCTGGTAGCGTCTGCTTGATCATGGCGGATCTCCACGTCCTCATTCTGTCGCTATCGGCCTTCCTGTCGCACGTGTGCCTACAAGCTGCTTCTGCCGAACCATTTCTCTCTAACAGTTTTACCTTCTAAGCGTGCCAAACGTCGCTTTCCTTAACAACCCACGCGTGGTCGCCTTCCTGTTTTGCCTACGTCCGCCGCTCAGCAATCCTGGAATATCTTTCCAAAAATGGCTGCTACCGGTCGAGCCGGTAGCTACACTTGATACTTGTCCAGCACACTGCTTTGCTAGCTCCACGTGGCATCCTAACTCCGCAGCACTGCTTCGGTGCAGTACTGGTCTTCGCATCACGACCAAAACTTTGACGCTACGCGCAACTCAGCAGCCTGGTCAAAAGTTGGATGCTGCGCGTAACTTCGCAGCATCCTCAATACTTAGCCAAAATTGTGTTTCTGAATTGCGCTCAGCGCAGCGTTCCCTGCTTGCCTCAAAAAGGTGCTTCCAAAAATTCATCTCAACTTGGGCCCAACATGCCCCTAACACTTACATGTGGCTCGTCCCCGAGCCACTAATTGTTTCAGCTGTCTCACTCTGCGCCGCGACCAGTGGGACGAACTTGGCCGCGAACTCATCATATGTACCGCACAACTGCACCACTGCTTCTCTTGTATCCTCCTCAACCTGTTTAATTGTCTCAAGCAGTGTTGGAGTTATTTCTTGTCCAATTTGATCTTGTACCTGCTACTGGTTATTGCGCAGTTCTACTAACTTATCTTCAATCTGCTGCGATACCGCCATGGCATTCTACAGGAGCTGCTACGACTGATTATCCATCTCAATCTCTTTTTGTCGTAATTCCTGTACTTCTTTATTTAAGATGGATATATCCTTGTATCTCGGCAGCCTTTCTCTGGGTGGAAGAGCTTTAACCTTTGCATTCAACTTATTCAGCGCGGTCTGTTTTTCTTGTACCGCGGTCTTGACCTGCAGCAACCCTTGATCCTCTTCAAGGGTCGCGATTTCCTGTGAAACCTTATCCAGGAGAGATTGGCACTAAGCCATCTCACTTGTGATGCTTTTCGAGGCGGCGCTCACTGCTTGCTCTCTGACTTGCTGTTCAGTTAATGGCACCTGCTTATTCAGCTTATCCTTCAATGTAGCAATATCGACCTCATAATAAATCTCTTTATCCTGCATCTCCGTCTGCAAGGATCTCACCTTATCTCCGATCCTCAGAACTGTGTCCGTAGGATCATCCTGGATTTCTATGCCTTTGATATCCTTCGCCACATTGGATATGGTGGTATCCAAATTTTGTCGGCGGTCCTGTTCGTTGCGTAGTTGTACTTCTGCCTTCTGCTGGATTTGTCTGTTTGCTGCGGTGAGTTCTGCCTGTAACTTCATAGATTCAACCGTTCGTTCATGCATCTCCTCCATGATCTGCGTGTGGATGAAGTGCAATCCTGGTAAAGGGATTTTGGCTAATTTGAGCTCTACCCTCTCGACTCCCTTTGTGTCCAAGACAACTTTCTCTTCCATTGGCAACACAACAGCCAATGGGTCCACATGGACAATCCTAGTCTTTGACAGCAACTTTATTGCTAGTTGTTGACTTCCTTGCTGCGAGGTTCCCACTGACCTCCTTTCAGCCCCTGCTTCCTTCGGCACAATAAGGCTTTTCTAGACATCGTCCATTTTCTTCATTAGGCCTTGCATTGCGAGCCGCGTCTGGTGCAGGTCATTGTGGATGACCATGTCCTTCTTTTCTTTAGCCGCCATAAGCTCCTTCATCTGCTCTGAGACTGTTTCGGCTATCATCTCGTAGTCATCATCATTGAGGACTGCCTCCAATTGAATCTTTGTAGCCTTCACCTTTTTCCTCGACTTTGGCTTCTCTGAAGTCTCAACTTCTTTTCTCTTCCCCGTTTCTTCAATAATTGGGCATGAGATCGGGATCGGCTCATCTTCTGCTGAATCTATCTCCACGTCCATGACCTCTACGCGGAACTCTGCTGGCCAATCTTTCATGAGGTCCTCAATATCCTGCTCATACATGATGTACTTTCCCGGGAACCACTCCGGTTTCCTCGTTTGTGCTTTCGGCGATATGAAGATACATTTCATATCCGCCTCAAAGTCGATGATGTGGATATACTTCGTCGTGACCTGCTTTGTAATGCAGGGTGTCTTTGTGATTGCGTCGCACAACTGAATATAGTACTGGTAAAATACTTCTGTTGTTGCATGCTGGCACTCTGCATTTGTGTTTTCCCAGAGGTTGACGAACTTAAATCCTCTAGGATCCTTGGTGTCCATAATGACGCCTGCATAATCTCACGGTTCCTTCCATCCACACAAAGCAATTAGGACGATGACCCAGGTGAAATGGAACTGGCCGCCATTCACCTTGGTGTCATTGAGTTCTTCAAGGAACTCATTCAACAGAAACTAACACCAATTGAAGTTGTTGCCTTCGGCCGCTGCGGCACCAAGGAGTATTGTGCCCGCAGGAACCTCCAAAGGCCTAGCTATTTTGAGCATCTTGCCTGCGAACAACTGCGTTACAAATCTTGTTGCTCTGTCCTCTATATCTTCTGTCGGGAATCCTCTTTTTGCCTTCACCACCGAGTGGGTTTTCTTCATCTTCTCAACAGCCTCTTTTTCTTTTCTCTTCCCCTGGAAGAATTGCTTAGGATCCTTACCGCGCTTGCTTAGCCCGATGATGCGGTGGATCAAATCAATGTTTCTGTCCAGCCACAGATAACCTTGATGGATTCGCGCCATGAGTGTGCGAACCACAATATTCAGTTCTGGAGAATGGTCAAAATGTGGCAATCTCAGCAAGTTCAGTAGCCCTGACTAAACGACAGGTGATAACCAACTGTCAGCTACCAAGTTCAGAGTTCCCTTGGCATCCTTTTTCCAGCACATATACTGGTCTGGTTGAAAATCTGGGTATTTGGGAACATCTGGCTCATCTTTCTTCATTCCCAAGAGGTCATAATCCTCCCATTTACAATCTGCTATCTTTCCCAGCAGATTCTTAGCAACGTTTACATGCTTTGAGATAGGCGACAGCGGGATGTCGTATCTCGCATTCTTGGACAATTTAAACACAGGGGCATTCAGTGCCCGTGGGGAGATATATTCAGGTGTCATCTTCAAAGGTTTTGTCTAAAAGACTGGCAATTTCTGTGCCGAGGATCCCATCTTTATGATGTTGGATCGAGGTGCAGTTACAAATTTTCCCTTATCTTTTGCTTTTTCCTGCATCGTTGGATTAATTCTTGGTGATCTGCGGGATCCTTCACCTTGTTCTACGGCGACCTTCTTAACTAGAGTTTTCATTAACTGTTGAATCCCTCCATGCTGAAAGATCCTCACTGCTTCTTCAAGGGTCAATTCTTCTTCTCTAAAGGAAGGTTCGTACATTCATAAATGAGGTAGCGGCTATGACAGACATAATACAGATGGCTACTAGCTCAGAGAGGTTAATCGCAAGAAAATTCTAAGTGCTTGGTAACGCCCGCGAGTCTCCAAACGGTGTTATTTATAGGCGAAGCAGACCCTCTCCCATGCCCTTCAATGACTAGATAAGCATTTAATGTGGTGTCCGTTGGCGAATTTGAGCGGATCCTTCGGTCTTTTCTGTCATCAGCGTGCTTAGAACGACTATCTTCTCTTTAAATGCTGAAGCGGTTGCTGCAACGGTCATCTAACGACTATTTTTCTGAAAATCCATGCAACAACTATTTTTCTCTGAGTGTTGCGCCAAACTACGTGGCAATCCATCTACAACCCTGTGCGGCTACTTCGCAGTGCCGAAAATTTCCAACTACGCGGCTTCCACTATATATATTTTTCTTCTTCTTTTTTGTTTTTTTTGTTTTTTTTCTTTTTTCTTCCGCGCAGCACTCATTCTTCTTCCTTTTATCATACATGTACAGACTCCTTTTCATTTCTAGTGTCCACTTTCAACTGTACTTGACACTTAGAACTTCCTTCCTTGGTTCGTTATTCAGGGTTCTGCGAAGCAGTGCTATCATGGTATAGCTTTAGCTTGCTTCCATTTATCAAAGTTGGCAAGGTATCACTAGCTAAATTTGGCTAACTGGACTGCACTAGTGTTAGTAACATGTATCACAGTATATGGGCCAAGCCAATGCATCTTAAATTTACCAGGGAATTTCATGAATTTTCTATCATACAAGAGGACTAGATCACCTACCTGAAAACACTTGTTCTTTATATGGCGATCATGCCATGCTTTCTCGCAGTCCTTCTGAGCTTGCTGGTGGAAGCCTGTGATGAAGCGATCTTCCTCCAAGCCCAGTAAGTGTAGTAATCTTTCTTCTAGAACTTCGCAGTCTGCCATTCCTGTAAATGCAGCGATTCTCAAACTAGGGACAAGATATTCCATAGGCATTATAGCCTCCTACCCATAAACCAACCAAAAGGGTGTCTGTCCTGTCAATTTCTTGCATGTCGTCCTGTATGCCCATAGCACAGATGAGATGCGCAGGTCCCAATCGTCTCTATTTACATTGCACACCTTAGTGAGTGCGTTCTCCAATATTTTATTGAAAGCATGTACAGTACCATTCGCCTGTGGATGATATGGAGTACTGCACTAATGACGAATGTAGAATTCTTCTGTAAGCGCCTCAATTGTCTTGTTTAAAAAGTGAGTACCTTGGTCACTCATCAAAATCTTCGGATAGCCAAATATGGTGAGTATTTCTTCAAAAATAAATTACGCTGCAGTCCTTAACTAGTTTTTCTTCTGCCCATCTGGTGAGGTAATCTGTAGCAGTAATAATATACCTTGTACCCGTTCTTTTTCTTGGTGGGTTTATAGGACCCAAAAAGTCTATTGCCCATTTTTCAAATGGCTGCAATGTCAACTGTGGATTCAATGGCATCTCATCTTGGTGTGATGGTTTTCCTATCCTCTGGCAGACATCACAGTTCCTGCAATGTTCTTTGGCATCTTTATGGAGCGTAGGCCACCATAGCCCTGCGCGCAATATCTTCTGCGCAGTATCCCTTCCTGCATAGTGACCTCCCGCGATTCCTGAGTGTGCGTCGGATAGAATAAATGGCTTCTCATGATTGAGTACGCACC
The DNA here is from genome assembly GCA_027924585.1 of Larix kaempferi. Taxonomy (NCBI): domain Eukaryota; kingdom Viridiplantae; phylum Streptophyta; class Pinopsida; order Pinales; family Pinaceae; genus Larix; species Larix kaempferi. Next base: position 5,692,118 of record BSBM01000504.1, read on the forward strand.
TGTACAGGACTTCATCCGGCCCAAGTTTGTATAACTAGCCTGCAATTATAGTGAAGTCCGCGGCACACACCACTAACTGTTTTTTTTTGCCGGACCGAGAATTCCTGGGGTTCCAGCCATGTGGTTAGGAATTCAATGATATCCTTGTAATAATCATCGGAAACCTGTATACTAAATAACTGTGCATCAGGAAGACTATCTTCAATATTCGTCAGCTCCTCTCCTGACTCGATCCTTGACAGATGATCAGGTCCCAAGTTCAGCCTACCTGGCTTGACAATAATTTCAAAGTCATATTCCTGAAACAGCAATAGCCATCGGCATATGCGTCCCCCTAACACTAGCTTGTTGACCAAATATTTCAACGCAAAATGGTCAGTAAACATAAGGAAGTGCGATCCCAGCAAGTAGTGTCTAAATTTTTGTAGGCATATACCATCGCAAGACCTTCCCTCTTAGTAGTAGTATAGTTCTTCTCTGCTGTTGAAAGCTTTCTGCTAGAAAATGCAATAGGGTGGTCAATACCTCCCTCTCCTGGCTGAGCTAACATGATCCCCAGGGAAATACATGATGCGTCAACATGGACATGGAATGGCTTCGTCCAGTCTGGAAATACTAGAATAGGCGCAGTGACCATCTTTTCTTTTAATGTGTCAAAACCTTGTTCGCATTCTGCGTTCCAAATGAATGGTGCATCTTTCTTCAATAACTTTTCCATTGCTGCGGTTATATGTGCATAACCCTTTATAAATTTCCTGTAATATCCAGTATGGCCTAATGTAGATCGCAACATCTTGACTGAATTTGGTGTTGGTAAGTTTGCAATAACTGCAATCTTCGCAGGGTCTACCATCAATCCTTGCTTACAGACAATGTGGCTAAGTAAATTCCATAAGGCACACAGAAAATACACTTTTTCAAATTCAAGGATATTTGATGCTGTCGACACTTCTCGAGCATCATGCGAAGATTCACGCAATGATTTTTCAATAGACCAAATACAGTCCAATCATCAAAATACGCTTCTAAAAACTTGTGCATAAAATCTTTAAATGCTGCGACGACGACTCTAGAGAATATGGCAGGTGCGTTCTTAATCCCAAAAGGCATGACGGTGTACTGGAATGACCCCCATTTTGTACCAAATGTCATCTTATGCCTATCCACAGGATCAATCCTGATCTGATGATAACCAGAGAAACCATCAGTGAAAGAATATGCCTCATTTCCTCCAACATTATCAAGCACTTCGTCTGTGAATGGAGTAGGAAATGGTTGTGCATGGAAGCATCATTCAGCTTTCTGAGATCCACACAAATCCTGATCTCGCCTTTTTCTTTCTTGTCTTGAACAACCATGGGGCTAATCCATTCGGATTCTTCGACTGGTTCAATGATTCCTGCTTCTAGCATCTTATCGAGTTCTGCGCGAACTTTTTCCTTGTAGTGCGGATTCAATCTGTATGGCCTTTGCTTGACAGGCTTAGCACCTGTCTTTAAAGGTCCCAATAATATCCTATTGATCCGAACTTCGGCTCTTTGTTTGTGCCAATGTTCACTTTTTGTGTTTTTACTGGTCCAGTCATATCTAGGATTTCCAACGGAGATCCTTCTACCTCACGCGCGCCTTCTGATTCTGGTATATCTATGTTGCGCAGGTCATCCTCATCATCTTCATTTGTATCATTGGTATCTTTAGCTAAGTTGTAACACTCGATCAAGTGCTCTTCATGTTCCTTCCATTCTGACTGTAGGTGCGCGGGAACGCACTCTGTCCCAAAAAACTCCTACAATGTTATGTTTTGATGATGACAGTCGTCCTGGAATATGCGCTTCTTGATTAGCTGTAATGCTTCATGGATTAGTGGATTCTCGTCTTCAAAACTGAAGTCCTTCCGGAAGTTCGCAGCGAGCAGCTCCTAATCAGTGAGTTCACTGCGTAACTCCAGGTCTAGGTACCATTTTTCTGGGATACCCGCATCCAATGTATGTACAAATAAATGTACCCATTCTGTAAGTGGTCTTTCCACCCATGCCTTTGAACAGATTTCAATGTGCTGACTAGGGTCTGTCTGTCCATTATACTTTTCAAAGGGTAAAGTAACCTTTTCGGCGAACCGGATCTGCATCTTACTTCTACATTGATCCGAAGTGGTCAATGTTTTCTTATGTCCATTCCACCATCTGGCAGGTGTATTGCACAATGCTATATCTAAAGTTGGCATTCTATGCTCATCTGGTATAACTGCAGTATATTCCCTTATGAAACTGTAAACATTAGCAGAACCATCATATGTGGGAATAGGACTCACCTCTTTTCCAATCCAGCGCAGTGATTTTGTAACCTGCACACATCTTCTTGCTGATACTTCATGCATACGGCTTTGCCAATTCTCTAATCTTGTATCCGAGTCAGAGATACAAGAAGTGTCACATTGCCAGCTGAGCGTACCGTCCGTAGTAGGATTAATGTAGTCTTCCTTGTTCGCAGTCAGCTGGTATAGTCGGTCTAAATATTGAGCTTTGGATTCCTCCTGAATTGGCTCATTGTATCTATCACCATCTTTAGGATCCAATGGTGCGATGACCCTAATATGATTCCCTTCAAAGATCATCTTCTTTGTCTTCAAGTTTATGATAGCCAAGTTATCCATAGCCCAATCAATTCCCAAGGTTGCTGGAAAAGGTTGACTATCATCCACAATTTCAATAACCTCAAAGTCTGCATGACTCTGTACTTTGTCAATGTCAACTACTACATTAGCTAAGCAGCCAAAAGGTATGACCTTCTCCTGATTAGCCATTCGTAATTGGATAGGTGACCAGAGCAACTTTGGTCGACCCATCTGCTGCCATGTCTGCTTAGTCAAGAAATTCACTTCTAATCCCAGATCAAGGATGACTTCATCCATTTCAAAATCTCCTATCTGCGTAGTAAGACTCATCTCTTGGCCTGTTCTTTTGTGCTTCCTTATATGATGTACAGTGCTATCTGGAGTCTCTGTTGCAATCTGAGGTTCATACTGGTTGATAAGATTTTGGAGCTCTACTATGGCTTTTTCACTTTTTAGTAACTTCATGCAGCTTCGCAAGAACTGCGCAACAGAAGTATGGACATCTGTCGCAGTACTTGTTTTATCATACGAGTTGGCATGTCTTCAACATGCGGTGTTCACTGTGCAGCGGGATCCTTGATGACTTATCTGCTGGTTCTCTAAAGGTATCCCACGCGTCAATGAAGATCTCCTTGTTCTTCTGTAGGTTAAGAGGGGATGCTTTTCCTGGAGCTTTCCTTATCCATACTGTTTCAAGGGGGTCCTTCTTCGTATGTGCCTCCCCTGATGTTGAAGCTTCCGCTCCTCTGTCGCGGCCTGTCTCAGCGCCACTGCGCGTGACTACATTGATGCTTGGATCCACTACTCTATTCTCTACTGCGATCCACTGAATGTTTGGATTCAGAGCCTCTGTTCATCTTCTCTTCTGCATTTCCACCTCTAATACTGGGCAATCTTCAATGACATGCTCAAATGATTTACAATAGTTTCACGTAGTGCATGGGTTAACACAATCTCTAGACATGTGCCCGGGTTGGCCACAATTATAACAAATGACTTGGCCGCGGCCTCTTCCTTGTGCTAGACCAACATTTCTTCCTCTGCCGCGGTATCCACCACCACGACCTCTGTATCCTCCTTGGTCATATTGTGCATTTTCTTGTTTTGGCTGGGTATCTTCTTGTACGCGGTACAAGCCAGCGCCTCGCATTGAGTCCATATCCCTTTTTCTTTCATTCATTAATTCATATGCGCGGTAGTTGGATTCATCATGTCCAACTGATTTACAGAAATTGCAGTATAAATTCTTAGGATTTTTCACCTATTTCTGGATGAGGTAACAGTCTTCAGGTCTGTGTCCTGTGGTTCTGCAAATTTCACACCATGGGGCCTGATTCTGATTTAATGGGTTAGGCGCACCACTGTTAATATAGTCGTGGAATAGAGGGAAATGCTTGCGGTCATGACCTTCTCCTTTACAACTTGTACACGAGACCTCCTGTCTAGGTTCATATCTTTGTTCTTTACCATTTTTCATACTTTGCAGTTCAAGTGTCAGGGTGGTCAGCTGGTTCTGGATTTGAGACATCCTAGAACTAGTATCACCAATCGGCAAAGCTTCCAGCTTCATTGCAATTTATAAGGCGTCTTCCTAGGATAAAACCTTCTGTTGCATCAATGGTAATATGATATGAGGTAACAACGCAGCAATGAACCATTCTTTATGTTGTTCTGGTGGTATAACAAAACTTACTTGGTCTAGTAAGGTCTTAAATTTCTGATCAAATTCCCAGACCATTTCAGTTGGTCTCTGCTTTATTTCCTTCAGCTTAGTTATACACTGAGACTCAGACTTAGGTTTCTTGAACTCCGCCACTAGCACGACTTTAATTTCTGTGAGGGTTCTCGGTTGTACGGTAGAGTATTTCATAAAACAATGTAGCGCTCTATCCCTGAAAGTGGTGATGAGCTGTGCTTTCTTCACAGCATCGTCCTGGATTTGTCTTACACTCCATATGGCTTCACAAAGGAACCAATGCTGATCAGGGTCTTCTAGGCCAGTTCCTCTGAATATTGGCAGTTTTATATCAGTGTTTGCCATTGTGCTACTAGGTGGTGGAGCGCTGATATTAGTGCGCGGCTGGTGTAAAGGGATCTGCACAATAAATACAAATGGGACTATCAGGAGAGATGGACTAGGCTGAGTCTTATGCGGGGTGGGCTACGTAGCGGGTGGGTTTTGTGATAAGGGTGGCATGGGTTGTGCAGCCAGCGGATTCTCAGGGGTAAATGGTTGTGCAACTTCGCTATCAAGATTGCAAGGGATCTTAGTATCTATATGAAGTTGAGGGCCTTCCGAATTCTTATTAATTTTATATCTGTTACCACTTCTAAGAGTATGTGTCTCTTCGTCAGAATCAATATATGTATTGTTTATCATGACAGACTTCAAGCATATTACTACATTCTTAGAACACCTTTCTTAGCTAACAGCATCTTAATGTATAGAGTGAGATTGTTCAGAAACTTACCTTGGAATCCTTCGAAAAAATGTGCTTCTGCTTGGCTGTAGGATTTGAGTGTGTCTACAGCAAATTCCGTTACAAATCCTTCTAGCATATGATCGAACCAATAATCAACTGCGCGTGACAACAAGCTATCTAGCGCTTTAAGTTGCGCTATGAGATCGGGAGTCCACTCCATAGGAACTCCTCCTTGGAAACAGTTTTTCTTCTCTGCGAGTCGCGAGATCCATGCATGCAGCTCGTTTGGAAACGATGCCCAAAAGATCTCGTGAATGTCGTCCAACAGATATATATCCGACCACTGTGTGTCACTTAGACGTGGATGTCTATTTTCTTGTCTGTTAAAATCGCTTATGGTCTTATCCCACCAAGCTTGGATTTCTGTCTTTTCAGGATGCCAATAGTCAGATCCTTCGGGGAACTGATATTCTTCTTCACACATCGTGATTGCAACTCAACGGAACCATTTCAACTCATCATGGATTCTAGCGCAGAAACAAAACCATTTCAACTCATCATGGATTCTAGCGCGAAAACGGAACCATTTGTTGGCTTAAACTGACCCAGAGGTTTCCAATTAGACCTAGGTTCTTTGCAGTTCTCCCTTTGATGAGTAAATGATGAGTTGTTTATCTAAACAAGTTGCGCAGCGCAGGACAGAAGGATGGCGCTGCAGGGAAAAATGATGCGGTGCGCAACAGGATCTATGCTGCGAGCAGTACTGCATGGTGGAGGAAACACTGCGGCCCACACTAAGGGTTTCTTACTGTTGCGACTCTTCTTCTGGAAATGCGAGTCACCCACACTTATCCTCTACTTGGAAGATCCTGGAAACGTTAAGGCACTGAAATGAATATCACTCATCCATTCATTCAGGCACTTACTGGTTATCTTTCTAGCGTTCATTCTAGAACTTGGATTATTACAATGTGAACTGAAATGATAAACATGATTAACTGTGCTGTGTTCTTTCATTGTGCTTAAGAAAGTATTTAAACTTAAATGACTGATTCACGACCTTAACGTAGAATTGAAATGTTTTCCATTCATCTGCTTCCGTGGAACCTAGCATATCATTCCCAAACTTCTCCTATTGGTAAATGCATATCAAAGTTCTCATATTGCATCATGCAAGGAAACATTCAAGCATTCATTCTACAGAAAATACAGACAGTCATTCATTCATAAACATCATCACATAACACAGTATTTAACGTGGTTCATTTCCCCGGATGGAAATCTACATCCACAAGAACGGTTGGTAATATATTTCTTTCAAAAGGGATGGGGCAACCGTTCTTATTCTGCGCACTCAGCTGCAGACTCTTCTTTCTCTCGGCTAGGTCTCTGCGCACACAGCTGCAGAGCCTTTACAATATTCTCAGCTCGGAGAGATTTTACAATACAAAAAGGTTATCTCCTTAAGTTCTCAGCAACAACAAAAGAATAACAATAATCCAAAAAGAGAACAACCCCCATCCCATACAAAAATGTCTTCTTAAATAGATCATGCCCGAAGTTCATGTCTGTACAATGTCGACGACCTAAAACACAAAACCCTAAGGGTTTCCAAAACAGCGCCGGTTTTCCAAACCGGCTTGCTGGCTCCTGGTAGCGTCTGCTTGATCATGGAGGATCTCCACGTCCTCATTCTGTTGCTATCGGCCTTCTTGTCGCACGTGTGCCTACAGGATGCTTCTGCCGAACCATTTCTCTCTAACGGTTTTACCTTCTAAGCGTGCCAAACGTCGCTTTCCTTAACAACCCACGTGTGGCCGCCTTCCTGTTTTGCCTACGTCCGCCGCTCGACAATCCTGGAATATCTTTCCAAAAATGGCTACTACCGGTCGAGCCGATAGCTACACTTGATACTTGTCCAGCACACCGCTTTGCTGGCACCACGTGGCCTCCTAACTCTGTAGCACTGCTTCGGCGCAGTACTGGTCTTCGCATCACGGCCAAAACTTCGACGCTGCGCGCAACTCCGCAGCCTGGTCAAAATTTGGATGTTGTGCGCAACTTCGCAGCATCCTCAATACTTAGCCAAAATTGTGTTTCTGAACTGCGCTCAGCTCAGATTTCCCTGCTTGCCTCAAAAAGGTGCTTCCAAAACTTCATCTCAACCTAGGCCCAACAATAACAAAGCCCTGAAAGATCTTAGAAGCAAATGTAACGAAGCCCTGAAAGAAGTTTGCATAACATAGTGGTTTGTGTTTGCAGGAATCCTTAAATTTACAGGGTGAAAATGGCCAAACAACTGCTACAGTTCGGAGACAAGAATACTGCTGACCTAAAAGTACACTTGATAGGTTTGGATGGAAACCATTTTCAATGTTGATGCCACTACCCTCCTTATTTTCTTACAAAAAGGCATGAGAATGAGGAAGAAGACTTAAAATTGTGGAATTCACCTTCAAAGAGTGCCGTACAATCACATTGATAAGGAGTGATAAGAAGATCATGACAATCCAACGTCTCAAATCTTAGTTGATAGTGTCAATTAAATACTTATATGGTAAATTTAATATAAGACTTACTTATAGTTGTCTCTTGCTCTTTGCATCTTGACACATTTGATATTTTAGGGTTGTCTCTGCGTCCCGACAAAGGAAATTAAAGAAAACATATAATTTGCATCGAAAAAATAATAGGGTACGAACTAAACGGAGGAAATTTGAACCTGCGACCTATGTCTAGTCCCAAGGATACCACCTTCAATATTGAAGTGCAACTGACAATGGAAGACACAAGTGTATTTTATTACCACCATGCGAATTTAATTTGACCTTATCAATCAATTCCCATCGCCATTTCCTCTCATACAACGTCCCACAACCATTTCTCCCGACACCCACTCTTGATTCATTCTGCATGCATTTCATTGTGCAACCGTCTCAGATTCTCACTTTGTTTTCCCTCAATTAGTTTCTAAATTCAATATGACCCATGCCCACCGTCTGAGGAGTGTTTCCAGCGGTCTTGAGTTTCATCCTGGCAACGGTGACGATTCATGGTATTATGTTTCCCTTCGGCTGCAATATGGAAAACTCATAGTTCACTACGAAGGTTTGTCGGACAAATGTGACGGTTTGGGTTCTGTAACCCCGGAGCAATTCCTCAAAGTGTCCTTGAATGGAACCGGGGTTATGGAACCCAAACCATCACATTTGTTAGAGACACCTTCATAGTGAACTTTGAGTTTTCCATATTGTAGCCGAAGGGAAACATAATACCATGAATCGTCACCATTTCCAGGCTGAAACTCAAGACCACTGGCAACACTCCTCGGACTGCGGGCGTGGGTCATACTGAATTGAGAAACTAATTTAGGGAAAACGCAGTGAGAATCTAAGACGGTTGCATAGTGAAATTCATGCAGAATGAATCAAGAGTGGGTGGCAAAATAAATGGTTGTGGGACGTCATATGAGAGGAAATGGTGATGGGAATTTCCTTTGTCAACTTTACGTATCCATTTATATGTTTTCTGCAAAACATATGAAAAATGTGGAGTAAGTGAGAGACACCTAAAATCATAATTACTATGCAAAACATATGAAAAATGTGGAGTAAGTGAATGACACCTAAAATCATAATTACTATGCAAAACATATGAAAAATGCGGAGTAATTACTATGCAAAACATATGAAAAATGTGGAGTAAGTGAAAGACACCTAAAATCATAATTACTATGCAAAACATATGAAAAATGTGGAGTAAGTGAAAGACACCTAAAATCATAATTACTATGGAAAACATATGAAAAATTTGGAGTAACATCACACTTGTCCTTGGTATCATATTGAGGTTCATCTACTCATGAATCCAACTTAGGGAGCAATACTAGTTCCTCCCTCCTAGGTAGCTCTTTATCGACATCAAGAAGGATAACATGTATATTGTTAGTGGACACTTCAATAACCATTAATGACGTAGGAGCATGTTAAGAATTCCAACAATGTATTTGAGGCCTCTCAAGAGCCAAGTAAACTGTACCCACTTCTTGATCAATGAGTATTAAATTATTAATACAATACTTTTCATTTGTGATCTCCGTGGGTGTGTATCTAGCAAGAAACCTTTTGAGAGCATACATGCAATCAAATTGTCATACAAATTTGTCTTTAAACTCATCATGAGGAACATGAGAGGTGAACAAGATGACATAATAATTAAGACAAGTATGAGGATAAGGTCATGGATGGAAAAGGACTTGGACAAAGACATTCTTGATGGCACAAAAGGTTGGAGGACATGGATAGCAAGAGTGACAAATGGTAGCTTGGGCATTGGAAGACATGAATGGTATGAATGGAAAAATGACCCATTCTGTGGTCATTTGTTGGTTTGATGAAGTCATGAAGACCACACTCTTGTGGATGGACATATGCTTGATTAATGATGATCCATGAGACCATGGACTTGACGATGTCGACTCAAAATAATGAGTGAAAACCAGTATAAATATGAAGTCAACTTTTTCATTCTAAGGGAATAAAAATGAGGACAAATCCAAGGAAATGCAACTCAAATATGGAAAAATTATATGGGTTGAGCTATTCAAGAACACTAAGAGAGATGCTATAGTTGGACTCTCTTGCACTAGCACTAGAAGGACAAATTTCCACAGTGCACTTTAGTCATCTCAAAGATTGAAAAGTCTCTCAAAAGCTTGAGTAAGTCAATGATAGGTGGGATTCCATTATCACTGATCCAAAAATTATGGTAGATTGATGGGTGCTTCCCATAGGATACATATGACCATTGCATGATACAAGCATGCTAGGCTTGTTGTTGCTTAAGTTATATGTGGTTTATTTTGCGCTCTGTAGGCCAATTGACCTACACTCACTACTACAATACCATATTTTGGCATCATTTTCTATAGCATTTTTGGTGAAAATTTTCAAGTTGGGACAATGCAAAACATGATGCTACAAAGGTCATGATTTGAGTCAACTTTGGATCGACGGATTGTTGTCCTTTTTGATGCAGTCTCTATAAGGCATAATCTTAGCGATAAAAAATACAATGTAAAGAGTTTGTCTACATCAATTTCAATGCGGCAATGCTAATGATGGTAATGGTGCTAGAGGTGCCTCCTTCAACAGAGTTGTTTTTTAATCTAGGAGTCCCAAATCTACAAGGTGCTCATGTATGAGTTACAATATTTCCTTGGAAATACAGAAGGCATTTCACCAATATATAATGAGTGGTAGATAAGCAAAACAAGCTAAGCTACAAAAGATGCTAATATTCTACCATAATGTTCTGTTGAAAAAATAATAAAGTACTTTGAATGATAAGTTAGGGCACACAGAAATATGAACAAGCTATAATTGAAATTTGAGGAATGACAATAGATAATAACAGTTAGAGTGTTGCAACCCAGTGCATACAATCTGATTTCTGCAAACAAAATGACAAAATAGTTTGCTAAGTTGTAATTGAAATTTAAGGAATGACATCAGCTACTAACAGTTATAGTTCTGCAACCCAGTGCATACAAGTTGGTTTCCACAATCAAAATAACAAAATATTTTGCTAAGGGTGAACAATGTGTCATTCCCCAATGTGATTTGATGGAGGGATTGAACATGCATGCGTAGCCACAAAAACCAGCAACAACATAGTGTTGCAGTTCATTTGATGAATTTGTAGATGTCTTTCAAGATCTACCGCATGAATTTCCAATTTGACAAGGCCAATCATGCTCAATCTTCACGTGTGGAAAAGTTGTATGTTTGGATTTCAATGATATTCTCTATCATTCAGTTTCAAATGCATTTGCATTGTGGTATTGTTGGTACTTGATGTATACTTTTGGGGCATTGTTTAATAATTGTTATCAATATGGTGTGCATCAAAGCAATGTTTTGGTGGCCCTTTGATAATTACCGCAACAATTATATTTTACTAAAAGATGTCAATTTTTCCTCTATATATTTTCTGATATATTTGACTAAAGGATTCATTATGATATATTTTATTGTCCTCTATACTTTGATCACTAGATGTAAAATATGAAATCTTAGGTAAAGGAAATACATCTTTTATCCCTGTAAGTGATTAAGGTGTCTAGAGACTCTCTCCCAAATCAATGAATAAGAAACATACCTACTTATGATCTTATAATAAGCTAAACAATGAAAGGGAAAATGACCACAAAAGTAGGTCAATGGGATTGCTGAGTACTTTATTTTAATTTGCATGCCTTTTTTTCCAGTCATTTTCACTGCAACCTAACCTTGCATTTAATTTTTGGTTATTGCTTTTGGTCTGTACTCCAAGTTTAGTAAGATTCTTTCTCATGGTGGTAATATACTACATGCACTTACCATACAATAGTAAGTAGAGATGGGGGATAGAAACTTTATTTCTCTATGCCCACTTTGCACCTTTCTAGTAATCCTCTATATATTGGCATGCTTTATCCTTTTTATCCTCAATATCGTTTTTCATCCTAGATGATGTCTATAAAATATGTTTTCAATATCCTACAATTATGCTTGGTTTGAAGCTCTCTAACCCCTTGTTTTGCATACAATATGATGGTACTTGAAGTGGCTTGTGTTGTTGACATTGGAAAAAATGTGCCTATATACAATTTCAACTAAAGGTACTTTGGCTCAGTTAGAAGAGTCGAGACATTTCAAACTATGTCTTGCAATAAAATGGTGCTCCATTCAGTCAAAGGAAATCCCTTTATATGACTCTTGAACTTGATCTTTTAAATTTATGGGAAATTTCTTAATAGAAGTTTCAACTTTATTTGGAAAACATCCATGAGGTTCAATCTAGATCAACAAGCATACTTTCTTGAAGTTGCATTATTCCACACATGATTAACTGGTAGCATAGACGCACTCATTCATTTTCATGAGTTAGTGGTCTATTTTTGGTACCTCCCTAACCCATAGAAAAATTAGGACAGCTCCAAGGAAATGGAATTCAAGGAAAAATTAGTGTTCTTGAATAGCTCAAACCATTTCTCTTAGTGTTCTTGATCTGTTTGCAAGTAATAGAAGAAGGATTAAATGTGCAGTATATGAACATTAAATTATCCTGTCAAATGCAATTCAAGGCATTGAACTTATGGTTGTCACGACATAAGTACATTATGTACTTGAAATTTCCTTAGAAGAGCTATTAGATCCAAGCCTAATTTTGGAAAAATTGATGGGGTGATGGATGTCAAGGGCATCGCTATAGTTCACTTGTTTGATGCTACAACAAATAGATGGAGATGGATGTTGACTTAAATTGTGGAATTCCCTAGCATACATGGAATTATTGTGCACTAATATGACATCGTAATATCATTTGTATGTGGTTTCAAGAGGGTACTCCTCCTCATGTGCACTCTTTCCTAGATGGATCTATCCCTTTGAAATGCTAGTTGGCATGTTGTTGACTTGTTCTTGGAGATCTATGCCATTAATGCGCTAGATTGGATGGAGATTGTTAGTAGACGTGTTGATTTTTTATGATATGGACTCACGATATAAATACAATTAGATACGACTTTTGATTTCATCCTCCAAGAAGTTTTTTGGGCTTCACAATGACTCTTCACACTCTTGGAAAGGTGGGTTACATAATTTTGATAACAATTTGATGATTCCCTAGCTACTATTGGTGGACTAATGAGTCCCTCCATCCCTATGAAAGGTAAGAGGAGCCATTATGGGTAAGTTGCAGCCCTAAAAAATGATGAACATTGACAATAAGCAACATGTTTCTAATTGTTGTTGGTGTATTCTAGATTAGTTGCAAATATCATGCTTCAGAAGCCAAGCTTCAATAGTAAATATACCATTTTGGAAGGGTTTAATGTGAGGGATTAGTGTAAGTAGACTTGTAACCAACACTTCACCTTACTCTACACCAATATGTCTATCACCATACCTACAACAAGTCTGCAACTACCATGCGCATCACATCCAAATCAATATATTTAAGTACTAAATTCAAATAATTACAATGCAAGGTGTTTGAAATAATTGTGGATATTTAGTTTCCACAATGACAAGCAATGCAACCATTATTTCCTATTTACTTCCCTACCAATTTTTAAGGGTTTCGATCTTTTATATACTATGTTTTACCACAAAAATAACACCCATGAGAGTGTGGGGTATAAACATGGTTACTTTCATGAATTGGAGAAAAAATATGTTTTAATTCCTGCAAGGGTGGAGGAATTTTCCTAGCCTCCAAGTTGATGTGCTTATAGGGTGGTTCTAGAGGAATGGGATTGCACTCAATGGATTTGATGCTCCACATCTAGTGGAGGTGGATACATAATGCATGGGTTCAATGTGACAAATACAATATGAGCTTCTTCCATGTGAAATAGGAGAGGGGGGATTGCAGTGCAAGACTCAATCAATGGTGATGATGCACCCATCAAGAGGGAATTTAATGATGTAAAAGAGTAAATACACCATAACGTTAATGGCATATATATAAATATTGCATTCAAGGAAGATATTTTATTCTACGAGGATAATCATGACTGCTACATCAATCAAAATTGAAATGTTAATACCCCCTGCCAAATCTACCAAATCTATTACTTGAATCCTTTTGTAGTGTCCCAAGCTTGGAGGAATTTTCCCACCTAAGTCATTTTTTCTTAAATCCATAAAACATAGAATTTTAAACCTTCCAAGAGTGATTGGCATGATACTTGTAAAATGGTTTCCAAAGAAATCTATCTCAGTTAAACTAGAGCAATCACCCAATCCCCAACCGAATTCAACCAATGTGCCAAACGCGTTTCTCAATTTCTTGCTAGAGGAAATATAATAAAACCCTATCCCCAACCGAATTCAACCAATGTGCCAAACACGTGTGGAAAATGGGTAGTTGATGAACTTATCGGATTTCTTGACATTGTGAGGCTATTGGAGTATCCTCTACTAGCACTGCATCCTCTTCGCGATGCTTGATGAAATTAGGGATAGCATGAGATCCTCTTATCTCCCATGTCTCCTTTGCTCAGATCTTTGCAAATGGAACCTGTGATTTGGGTTAACTGTGCAAATGGAACCTGCGGTCGTCTCCTGGGTTATTTGGGCGAATGGAACACGTGGTCTCCTAGGTTATTTATGCAAATGGAACCCTCAAACTCCTTTGTGGCCTCCTCAACCTCCTGTATGACCTCTTTAACCTCCTCCGTGACTGCCTCAACCTCCTCTGAGACTGCCTCGGTGACCTCTACGACCTCCTCAGTGATGCCTCTATGACCTCTAGTATTGGTTCTTGCAGGGTGAGGTAAGTGAAATGTGTTCACGCGGGTTGGGAGGGAGGTAAGTTCTATATTTTGAAATGTTTTTTTAATGTTAATTATGTCTATTATTGTTTTATGTTTTTTATTTTGTTTTGTTTATTATTGTTTTATGTTTTTTCTGTATTTATATTTATTGTTTTTTTTTATAGTTAGTATTTATGTATTGTTATTTATTTATTTATATATGTATGCAAATGTGTGTGTATAAAACCTAAAATAAAGAATACAATTAAGTTTGAAAATAAATTTTGATTAAAAAAACATATTAAAATTGTAATCATGATTCTAACAACAATGATGTCGATGACAATCATCATAATCATCATCACCACCATCCTGATCATCATCATTAACGTCATCATCATAATAATTATCATTGCCATCATTATCAACATCGTCATCAAGAACATCATCATCATAATAAGAATCATCATCGTCGTCAGTAATCATCATGATCATCATCACAAACAACACCATCGTCATCATCATTAGTGATGATGATAATTAAATCATCGGCATCGTCATAGTCAACATGATCATCATCACAAATTTCAACACTATCGACTAATCAGATTTAAATGGCCCCTCACAGATAACCAATGAGACCACAATCCTATAAATCTTTTTCTCATTTTCCCATTGGGTGTATCTTACAAAGCCATTACAAAATAGAATATGGAAACGAAATGAATGTCAATGATGTTATCGCATTATCTCAAACCCGAGCATCCGGCGGCCAGGAAACATAATCTAATATTATCTTAATCATAATTCATCATAGCAAACTCATCAACGTCGTGTGTGCATCCAAACGGTGATAAGTGTGTACAACAATTTATTCATGTTTGTGCCTCCAAATGGTCACAATCAAACAAACTCATCAACGGGTGCGCATCCAAACAGTCATAAGTGTGTACAACAATTTCATAATCTTTGTGCATCCAAACAGTCACAATCACAATGTCTCTTTCGATTAGTTTCAACTCCCGAGTCCCTACATAGATTGTCACTATTTTGGACGACGATTTTCCTTCCTTCATTTTAATACTATGCAATTTACAAGTAAAGTTGCTAAGTGCTAAGTTTCCATAGTTATAAACAACCATGCAACATATTTTCAACATAAATGGACTATATTTCTCTTGTTCAATTGTGCTTACGTAGAGTCCAGTAAACAAACACAACGCACTTTCACACGTCAGGAAAATATCATTATCCTCGAGCATAAACTTTACGTTAATAGTGTAGCTTTCAACAAGGAAGAGTTGCATTGGTTATGCATGTAATAGCACTAACAATAGATGAAGTGAGAGAAAAAGTTAGAAACAAACTGGTTTCAAGCTCAGTTGCTATCATGATATATTTGTTTGTAGTTGTTTAGATTGAACTGCCATATTGTCTTAACCCAGCCTGTATTTTGGGTCTCAAATTTGGACAACCAACATTATGGTCTTTGGTAAATGCGCATTGAAATATTTTCGTTATGTGCCTACAAAGTGAATTCCATCCAAATGATATTTGTGTTTGTAGGGTTTTAGTATGTTCTTGGAAAGTGCATTAGATAAAACAAGATTTGCAAAATCTTTTTTATATATATTTTGATATTTTCAATAGAACCCGTCGGATATCCGACATCCTCAGGCATAATATGATGTCGGATATCTGACGTCCTTGGGCATAATAGTCCGTCGGATATCCGACGGGAAATTCTATCAATTTAAATTTTTTTTATGAAATTTCATCATTTTGAAGGTGAAATCCGACGACACGGTCCTTTTAGTCGGATGTCGTCGGATTTTCTCGTTGGATTTTGGGTTCGAATCTTGTAGTGTTTCCTACTTTATTGCATACATGACTGATCTCCTTACTTTCCATCATGTATCCCCTCACTCATTTACTATTTCCCCAATGAGCTATGAATGAATCTTGAATCAATGCATTATATAGACACATTATTTTTCTTCAAATGTAATTCATTTAATATATGATTGCTTGAATATGTTGGACTAAAAGGATAACTGTAAATTGCATTTACATTTTTATTTGAATTATTAAATGATATTCTGGAGACGTGGATCATATGACCCCATAAGAGGATAGGCCAATAAGGATAGATATGTATGGAGTGAAAGCATGGGAAACATAATAAGATTTTCTATACATTTTGATGCAAATTCAGATGAATTTTCTCAATTATCCAAAAAGTGCCATTTGTACATAGGTGATCCAAATCCCCAACCACTAAAGCTCCCTTTTCCATCTAGTTATTAGATTCACCCAAATATATATGAAATTAACCCATATATATCACTTGCTAATGATGTATGTTGTAATCTAAATCCGACTCCACCTTTCATTGGTAATAGTGGATGGGGTAAACCAAACTTAGGTTTTGTCACTCCTAATTCCTTTGAAGTTGCATCCTTCGAGTCTATTTCTAATTTATTCACCTCATCTTTCCAAGGATGTAGAAGGCCCAAATCTTGACCCAAATATTGTAGACAAAGGAAAAAAGCTTGTGGTTGTGTAAGTTCCATCTATACATCATCTAGGTTCTTCGTAGGATCATCTTGTATCCCTTATTTTTATGAAATTTGTGGTTATTCCTCCCATTACTGATCAAATTGCTAGTTCACTCCACCACAACCGTGTTTCCTTCGCAACTCCATAGTTTAGATCAAGCATGAGTATGGTGATTTTATTTGAGGATATGCACCTAAAAGAATATGGCCCTATACAATATTCTTTCAGTACTCAACATCCATCCTCCTCATATTCAAGTTTATTATCATGCTTTCTCCACTTGTACCAAGGTTGGGTTTATCCCTAGTGATTTATCCATTACAACAACTATGATTTAATCACTCGAATCCTTTAATATACCATTAAATAACATAGATATTGACATTACTTACCTTAATAGAATTTTTCCATAACCAAGATACTCTAACTCATACATTCTATCATGCCAGTTCAAGAGGGTTCTAATGATTATAGCTTCTCATAAAATCACTCTCTCGAGCTTATAACATTTAACACATATCCATTGAGGTTAAGCAGGATAATTTTGTTTATATTGAAACAACCATACATGACTATTCAATATTTCCTTAAAAATAGAAGTCCCAACATGCCATGAAGAGGACCCTACTTCACCATTAATGTAAGAAAATTGCACATTGTCAACCTACTTGGAAATTCAAATGTATTATTGGTCAACAATATTGAAAATTGTATTCATGCTATCTTGCACACTACCATCATCTCACCATAGCGACATACCCCAACCATAATTCCATGATCATGAAGCCAATATCATTTTTTATGACACAATATTTATCCTTTATTTGTGCCCTACCCTTAAGGCCTATTGTCCCAAATTTTCCTTTCTCAATGTTGGGATTGGACTTCATTGGTCCAATTATCCCTCCATATTTAGTTGGCCATGTCTTTATTCTTACAATTACAGACAACTTCACTTAGTGGTATGAATTTGTCCCATTAAAGAATGCTAAGGTGAATAGATAATTACTTTTATGGAAACTAACATTTTATCCTAATTTGGTTTACTATAGGAAATCATTTATGATAATGAGCCTACCTTTTTTATGGGAAAGCTATTTAATTTTGCATCAAGTTGGCATGAAACATTCAACCTCATACATATATTATCCCCAATGCATTTGATAATAAGAATCAACTAATAAGAATCTGGTCAAAATGTTAAAGATATTCATAGGATAAAAGCCTCATGAATGGCACACTAAGCTTCCATATACCTTATGGGTTGGTTAGATTACTATGAAAATGATCACTAGAGAGAATCCTTTCTAGTTTTTGTATGGACAATAATCCATTATTCCTATTGAACTTGACCTATCCTCTTTTTGCATCACTTTCTAGAATGAAGAACTAAATTCCCTTGAATTATCACAAAGGTTCCAAACTATGATGTCCTTAGAAGAACAATTTAAACGTGTCTTAGTTAACCCAAAACATTGTAGTGAGTGTTTAAAGGGAATTTTGATAAAAGGTACAAATCCAAATATTTTGATGTAGGGTAGTGTGTTTTACTATGGGATTCTTCTCATTCCAAAATGGGGAAACAAACAAAGTTTTAGAAACTTTCTCTTGTACCATACATAATTGTTTATGCCATTGGAAACAATGCTTATTTACTCAAGGGTGAGCATGACATGATTTTATCTTTCACTACCAATGGGTCTAATTTAAAGAATTATTTTGAACCTAACTTGGGGGTACAAAATTATTAAGATAAATTAACAAAAATATATAGAAAATGAATAAGTTATTTATTTATTTTTCAGATACCTTTTTCCACATCGATTTTAGTTATCTCCTTGCTTTTGCTCGCTTCCCAATTCTTCTATTTTCTTTCAAATCATTAGTTTCCTTTTAGTTGATTTTATTTTGATTTCTTTCTACTTATTTTTAATTCTCCCTTACTGGGATCTTCAGATACCTTTTTCCACATCGATTTTAGTTATCTCCTTGCTTTTGCTCGCTTCCCAATTCTTCTATCTTCTTTCAAATCATTAGTTTCCTTTTAGTTTATTTTATTTTGATTTCTTTGTATTTATTTTGAATTCTCCCTTACTGGGATCCCATGCTTTACATATCCTTGAAATTATGGGAAGAGATAATTACATCTCATTATTTGCTAACAATGTTGGCATACCTTGACACTACCACAATTGGAATTAGGTTGGAACATGCCAAAGTAAAAATTATGTCAAGTATCATCCAAATAAACATTTAGGTTGTTACAAGGGTTCAAACTTTGATCCCTAATATTATTGATCTATCCCATTCTTTGCACGGTTCCGCGAGGAGTAGATGTTGGCCGCAAAGAGTAGACGAGCATGCTTCTAAGGAGTATATGCCAAGGAGTAGATGCCACAAGGAGTAGACGTCACGAGCAGTAGATTACCACAGTGCTATGAGGAGTAGACACCGTGAGGAGTAGATAAGCACGGTGTTGTGAGGAGTATAGTTGGTCACGGAGAGCACAGTGCAAGGAGAAAAGACCCATCAATGGTAATATTTTTTCCAAAAAATCACAAATTTTCATTTAGGGTTTGGAATTTTTCGGTACAGTCATACTTAAATTAGATTTTTTTTGTTGTGCTACCATCGCTTCTATTATCGGTGGATCCAGTAAGGGTTTTCTTATGCATTATTTGGGACATATGGGTCTTGGTATTTGACCAGTATACGAGATGTGTGTTGGAATGAGCCATTTTGATCCCTGTCAAAGCCAACAAGAACTATGGGTTTCGGCCGGTTCGTCCTCCCATGGAAGTTAGTGTGGTCGCCTCTTGTCATGTCCCCAGTCACCTTGGTTCTCTTTAGAGGTGATGGGGGAGCTCCTTAGATGTCATGTAACAAATTTGGAATTGGGTCACAATGGCCTAAGCAAATTGGCCCTATTAATTGTTATACCTCTATATTCCACAGTGTCGCATCTCCACCACAAACAGAGTTGACGACACTTCCCCTGCTGTGTGAACCACCCAGAAGATGAATGAACCTTGAAGGTAAATCTACCCTGACAAGTTCTGACCCAGCTGAGACTTTATTTACCTACACTACCGCGCCTTGCTCATTTATATACGCGCGGTACTCCACACTACCGCGCTATGATTTTTCCCCAGAACGCGGCAGTACCGCGTTGTGCTCAGACCACAGGGCGCGGTACTCTTTTATTAGCCTTTTTCCCATGGCTTGTGGGATTTTGGATTTTCGAAGATAGTGGAAGATTGGGGTCCCTGATTCGATCCCAACTCACTTTCTGTGTGTAGAAACCTTGATCCACTTATCTCTCCCTAGATCCACCTATCTCTCTTGTTGGTTAACCCTACCATACACTATAAAAGAGAGGCATTCCATGGGGAAGGGGGAGGACTCTTGAAGTACCAAACTTATGATCTTGCAGCATTTTGGAGATAGCTAGAGGAGAAGGCACTTGGAGCTAGAAGATTGGCTTGGGCATCAAGCAACTTTTGTAAGCATTCTTCAAGTTGTAATAAGATAACTTGTCTTGTCTTTCCCATTTCATGTGTTTAGCATACGTTCTTAACATGAAATGTATCTAATCTAGATTTGAATATAACATTTACATTCAAGGTATTTGGAAGCTTGTATGTTTGTTCTTTGGTTGATCTTAACAGGTTCTACACTGGAGCTTTGGATCAAGAGCTAGAAGCGGGACAAACGTCAGTTTGAAAGGTGTGTCTTATCTCTCATTTGTTTCTGAATACGTTTAATCTTGCTGTAAAAGTTAATTCAGGAATTTCAAGGTAGCATTTTTTTTGACTTGTTTCTTTCTTTAGAGTTAGTTGAAAGTCTACTTTAAAGTTAAGAGAGTTTTGACTTATCCGTAGGGCAAAATTCTACATAACAAGAATGGCGACTCCGCTGGGTTTGATTTCTGTTTGATTGATTCAGTTCACTGTCATCCATCTGTTGATTGTGATTTGTTTTATTGCGCTTCAAACCAGTTTGAATCTTGGTCTTTTTTGACCTTTATTCACCCCTCCTCGCTGTATTTTTCTCCCTGTCTGATCACTGAGTCCCCTGGGTTAGCAACAACCCTAAAAAATTCATTTTCTTTTCTCAAGTTGCGCTTTTTCCTTACCTTGCCACAGTACCACGCCCCCAGAACTACTTCCAGCGCGGTAGTACCGCGTTCTCTGATTTAGTACCAGAGCGGTACTGTCACAGTGTCGCTCTCCAGTCAGACCCTGACACGCGGTAGTGTCTACAAATTTTTAAATTTTTTATACTTGCTTGGTTTTCTGAATCTCCCTCTGCCTTAGGTAGTCTTTGTTGTTGCCTGTTAACATCCTGGTCATTTTACAGTCTGTGTGATCTGATTATTTTCTTGTTGTGAGCTTGATTTGTTTGAATTAGTGGCATTTTTGACACATTGGGTCATTTTTCCAGCTTGATTGCATTGGCTTGATTTTTTCACCATAATCAACTCAACACCACTGTTCTCTGTTACTGAATCCTGTAGCTTTTACAGTCACATTATTTTTATCATTTTCAGTAATTAAAATATTATCATTTGAGAGCAATTTTGTTGTTTAATTTGAAAAAGTCTAGTAGCATTATTTTGCATTAGGAAATGAACCATTGATTTTGCCACAAAAAATTCTCATAGTTGAAAGCATTGTAGATTGTAGGATCAGTGCATTAAAAGGAGTGTTTATTTTAGTATTGGCTTGTTTACAAAAAGAAAAGAAAAATCTTTTACTTTGATTGCTTGTGAAAAATTTCATGCATATTTGATCGAAGAAACTCTATCTTTCCCTTAGCTAGATTTCATCGAAGACAAAGGCTTATTTTTTATTCATTCTCATTTGCATGGTTTGAGTCGTCATAACACCGTCAAGTTTCACGTCCACTACCTGATTGAGTAAGACAGCCACTAAAATTAATCACCCTAATTAAACCAACATTAACCTCATTTGAGGAAATCAAAAGAATTTGGTAGATTAGGTAGGACACTGGGGATAGGCATCAAAATAATTCCCCCTTGTCATTTTCATCTGAGACATAGTCGTTGTCTTTAGGGAACTAAAATCCTCTAGTATTTATTGACACGGTCACAGCTAGTTTGTGGAGGGGCCTCCTGACTGTTTTTAACTTTTAGGGGTTAAACGGCCGCGAGATTGAGAACCGGATGGACTCTGTGGAATACCGCACTCCACTTAGCCCTAAGGCAACATCGATCGCTGTCTTCTTCGGAAGGCTGAAGTGCCCAAAACCTTTTCCGACGTGTCATGAACGAGGTAGCTTAGTATCTATTCTACTAGGGATCTTTTACCCAGGATCCCTTTGGGTAGAGGGATATCCTTCTTATATTGGTCTCTCATGTTGTATTGTTCGACTTGGATTTCATCACCTTGCGAAGGATACATCCTGTTGAGGTCTCCAGCTCTTAGTTAGGAGTTTGCTTGGTATCTCATCTTCATAGAGGGTCATTTTTTCTTTGTAGGGACTGCTTGTTGGCATTCTGGCCATTTTTTGCATCAGCTCGCTTATTGAGACAGCGGTCTCAGTATAGATTTTAGAGCTTACTTTTTTGGCCTATGAGCCTTTCTTTTTCTAGCTCCTCTTCTGCACACTCAGCTGCATTAGAGCTTTTGAGTTATTTGTTTACGACACTGCCCCCGATTTTCATTTTCCTATCATCATGTCAGAACAACCACAAAGATCACGAAGGATACAGGGCCAAATCCCTCCACCACCACCACCGCCATGGACTTCTGGTCCGCCTGCATCACGCATTCCTGCTTCTCTTGGCCACGGTGCTGGTCGAGGCAACATCCCACCGCCGATACGTACAACATCTTCAGTTCCGCCCGTAACTGCCACACACAGCACAGTCTCAGAATCTATTGAAGCTTCTGCAACCACTAGCATATCTGAGACTTCCACTGTCACCTCACCCACTGTCATTCCAGATTTATCTGTCACAGTGGACACAGTTACAGCAGCTGAACCTAGTACAACCCAAAGTACTAGACCAGAGGTCATCCTTCTACCGGATGTCAACACTTCCCGTCCATCAGACACTTTTCACGATGACACAGACGGATCTGTTGGTACCACCGAAGGGTCCGACCAGGACATGCCTGGCTTGATTTCAGTCCCAGGAGGATACGTTGAAATCATTGAAGATACTCGACTCCCTGACACACCTTTTGAACCTGATTATGGCTTCATCACTTCCCAGGTGGAACTTCCGCCTGTTATTACTACGTCACCCAGTGTTCATCCTCAGGAGACAAGTTCTTCTAGCAACGTACCTCGTACTATAGATCTACCCAACCTCCCCCCGGGACATGAAATCATGGCTTCCATCCAGTCTAGTATGGTTAGCCTAGCAAACTCTCCGTTAGCATCGGCACAGTTTAGATGCAGCACGGAGCAAATGCTCTCGACAGCTTCTAGATATCCTCCTGATACTCGTCCTTCTGACTATAGGGCTCCCAACATCCCTTCTAGCACAGAGTTTCGTCACTCCTTTGCAGACGGCTCAGGACCTTCGGACTTTACTATACCTAGGTTCCTGCCGGATCCCCAAAACTCTTTTCAGGACATGAAATCGGACCCAGTTTTCGATGGTCCTCCTATCATTGAACACGTTATGGACGACGCCGATACCCCTGGGCTAAATTCCCCACATTTGTTGTCATCACCTATGTTTGGTGCACATTCTATGAGGGATAACCCAGTTTTTTCTCCGTCCTCGCCTGTCAGATACGGACGACCTCCTCCGCAAATTGGTACTTTTGGCGCTGTTGGCCAATCCACACTATCATATTTGGCTAGCGACGGAAGAACACCTAGTCACACTGCTGGATCTTCCGTTTCGACCGGAGGATCACCTTCAGCCACCATTTACACTATTTCAGGAGGTGGAAAACCGACTGCAGTGGCCCCTAACTCCAACATACAAACCCTCCCTGGTGGGCCATCAACCCAACCAGCTGGGGGGCAACTTTTTGTTGGGAACCCCATTGTTGGTCAACAACCTCCTCCCATAGGGTCATCAACCCAACCAGTTAGAGGACAACCTTTTGGTGGGAACCCCGTTCCTACTCAACAGCCTCCTCTCATAGGGCCATCCAACCCATCCGCTGGCGGACAACCTAATGGTTCTATCCAACAACTATCCCAACCAGCACCATCTGCTCAGTACGGTATGTACAGCACACCTGTCAACAGGAAACCTTATTCCGGTATTCCAACCGGACCTCATTCTCAACCTCCCCCGTCAGGCATGCTTCCTTCTTCGGATCCTCAAATCCCACAGAGTGGGGGGTACTCACTTTTTGGAAACTGGAACCAAGCCGGGGGGCAATCTCAGATTTCCCCCAACTTGAATTCTGGCTTCCCTTACCCTTCAGCTGCTACAACGCCATGGAACCCATCACTTCAATTCCCACTCGCTCCTCAAGCAGGAACGAGCCTTCCATGGACACCACCATCGCAACCACCCCCTAACCCTGCTATGGGAAACCCTCCACTTACACAGTATAGTGGTAACATCCCTGGAACACAACAATTCCAAGGAACTTTTCCCCAACAAGGAACAGCAACCATTCCTGGGTATCAACAACCCCAGGGTACCATACCCACTCAGCAGAACACTTACCAACCGGTTGCCTACAATCAACTGGTTAACCAGATGGCTTACTATCCACAGAACTTCCAGCAGTATCCCGCGGGAAACAAATATGGGTATAACAAGTAGCAGTATGCTATGCAGGGCCCTCCAGGGTTCTCTGCACCACATGGTTATTACTCATACCTGCAGACCAACCGTCAACTTCCCTTTTTGGCCACACTTGACTTACCTTATTTTTCGAGGCTTATCAACGATCCTATATGGCATGAACCTCACTGGCCACCTATTCCAGCCAAACTACCATCAGACATTCCCAAGTTCGATGCTAAGCCCGGGGAAGACCCCAAGAACCACGTGATGACCTTCCATCTTTGGTGTTCATCCAACTCCTTGATGGATGATTCCATCCGACTTCGGCTCTTCCAACGTACGCTCACCGGAACGGCAGCAAAATGGTACATCGAGCTGCCACAACACTCTTTTCGTGACTTCAACACTTTGGCTATGCAGTTTCTGACTCATTTCCAGCTCCCCATCCGGTATGAGACTGGAACAGAACTGTTAACTTCACTGCGTCAAACCACTTCTACACATATTTCGGATCACATCCATGAGTGGCGAAGACGCCGTAGGTTAATTAAGGCACCCATTCCGGATCAGCTACTCGCTGATTGGTTTACAAAATCCTTTTTGCCTCCCATAGCCAGAGATATCGCTATGCGCGGACCGGTTACAGAAGAACAAGCCATCTCAGCAGCCCAGTACATGGATTTAGTATATACTCAATCCGGTACTTTACATGAACTTCTTCCACATGCCTCCCGCGTTCACACTGATCCAACGAAGCCTACCACTGAACCCCCCATTGATGGTATTGTCGGTTCAGTAAAGACCCAGCCTGCTACCAACTCGACGGGACAACAAGCTTCAGCTTCCCCCGCTTTTACCCAGGCTGCTTCCAAAACAACTACTCCTGATGTTTCCTCCGAAGTGAACGCAGTTCAATCTACGTCACAACCATCCGGGGGAAAGAAGAAAAACAATCGTGGTAAACCCAAGAAAAACCAGCAGGAGAACCCCAAGCCACAACCCACCCAGAATGACCAGAAACCACGTCGGAAAGCTAAGTTCCCCTGCTTGATTTGTCAATATGATCATTATATGCGTGACTGTCCCTACAAGGACGAGGTCAACAAGTTCGTTAAAGGATCCTCTCGCCCGAAAGTGTTAACTGACCCTTTCCCCCAACAGCAACAGCAAATGGTTGCCCAAGAATCCCCACAAGGGGGCAACCTGACCAATCCCACCCGCAGAGAGACGTCCACAAACCGCGAAATCCTGATGACTAGTAACGAAGAGGTTCATATCACCACTCGTTCAAAGATGTATGACAATCCTCCAAGTTCAAACAAACAATCGGAGATAGCCAAAGGCAAATCTCCTATTGAAGATCTGATTCCCATTCCCCCCCCTACCGGTCATCTCCACATCGAGAGACCGCTTACGGACACAGTGCTACGCCCACCCAAGGGCACCATACGAAAGGCGACATTTAATCCGAATGCGCGAGCTGCCCAAAACTACAACATTGTTGAGGATTTGGCTCAAGCACCTTGCGCCATGTCGACTCTCGAGGTTCTCCAACACTGCCCCACGCAGGGTAGAACCCTACTTTCAGCACTGGGGGCAATGGACCCAGATACTTCAAACTCCATCATGTTTAACTTGGAGCACGCCAAACCTAGGCTTTCTCATCAGTTAGCCTTCCAGGTACATACGAAAATCCATGGAAATATCATCCATCGCACTGTATTGGACGAAGGTGCTTCCACGTCGATCATGTCTTTGAACTGCTGGAGAGCCTTGGGCTCACCCGAAGTCACCACTTCTCCTACTACTCTCAGGGTGTTTGATGGACATGGTTTTCAACCTTATGGACTCATTCCCTCAATTGGTGTTGAACTGGGGGGAAAATAGTATCCGTACACGTTGAAGTCGTAGATGCACCATTGGATTACAATCTCCTCCTTGGAAGGAATTGGTTTTACGCCATGACCGCCATCGCATCTACGGTCTTCCGGATTGTGCAATTTCCTCATGATGGGAAAATTGTCACTATTGATCAACTGGATTACTGTATCCCAGACTCCCATCCAAACTCCGCCAACACCGTCCCGTTATTGGATCAACCTCGGTACCGGTTCCAAGACATTGGTGTTGGTCTCATGAAGGACTCATCCCTTATTGGAGTTTTTCCAGAGCTGGGAACCCATACTCAACCAGTTAACATGATTTCATCGAATATCACCCCTTCCAATGATTCATGGGTGATTCCGAGTCCTTCTCAGATTGAATACTACGGCAACTCTATGCCTCTGAACAGAAACCTCGCAGCATATAACGCGATCCAATCAGCCACCGACTGGGTCGACTGTTCCACTGATCACACCGTGGCACAACTCTCGGCTGAGACTCATCCATACCCACCACTTTTCGATCCTCTCAATTTTATTTTTCCCACTGACGAATCAATCATGGAGGTTATGTGCGGTGATGAGCCACCATGGGGAGATTTTCATCATCGATCTTCATTCCCCACCATTCAGCCACTTGAGCCTGATACAAAACCCAGCACTTCACTTGGGATGGTTCAAACCAAGTTCCCCACTTCGCTCGACGAGGTATTTTCCGAAGGAAAATTGGCCAATCTTATGGCAACCACTCCCATCGATATTTCAGTGAAGCCTGGTATCGTGGAAAACGTACACATTGGAAAAACATGTACTCCCCTCGAAACGGAGTTCTATAGTGCCTACTTCAAAACTTTCCGCGATGTTTTTGCTTGGAGTTATGAAGAAATGCCATGGATAGACCCCTCGATCGTGGTCCATGAAATCCCAACTTTTCCTGGCGCCCAACCTGTTCGGCAAAAGCTTCGACCCGTCCATCCTCGTAAGGCAGCCGCCATTAAAGCAGAAGTTGAAAAAATTTTGCGTGTTGGTTTTATCTATCTTGTCCCATTGACAGAATGGGTATCCAACATCGTTCCCGTAGCCAAGAAACAAGGAACGATCAGGGTCTGTGTTGATTACCGTGATTTGAACAAGGCTTGTCCAAAGGACAACTACCCAACTCCGTTCATCGACCAGATCATCGATAACTGTGCCGGAAGTGTCATCTTTTCATTTATGGATGGCTTCTCTGGCTATAATCAGATCGATATCCTCCCAGCCGACCAGCACAAAATGGCCTTTATCTGCCCTTGGGGGATCTTTGCATATCGAAAGTTACCTTTTGGCCTGAAAAATGTCGGGGCAACTTTCCAACGGGCGATGTCCTACGCATTTCATGACATCAAACATATTGTAGAACCATATCTTGATGACCTTCCCGCTCACTCTCGAACTCGGGAAGACCATCCAGACCACTTAAGTGCCATTTTCGAAAGATGTCGTCGCTACAATATACGTTTGAACCCGCATAAGTGCGTATTCTGTGTAGAAGCCGGGAAACTGTTAGGCTTCATAGTCTCCAAAGTCGGGATACGTTTAGATCCCGCAAAGGTAGCAGCTATCTTAGCCCTGCATTCACCCACCAATATTCCAGAACTTCAATGTTTGCAAGGGCATGCAAACTTTCTACGCCGTTTCATCTGCAATTTGTCCGAGATAACAAAAGGCTACATGCGGCTTCTCAAGAAGAATGTTCCCTTCATCTGGGATGACGAAGCCCAATGCTCCTTTGACAATCTAAAGGCAGCCTTAACCAAAGATCCTGTGATTCAACCCCACGATTACACACGGGACTACATTCTTTATCTCCCAGCCTTGATTTCCACCATTGGTATGGTGCTAGTCCAGGAAGACCAAAACGGCATAGAACATGTGGTATATTATCTTAGTAAGAGTCTTCTCGACTCCGAAACTCGCTATTCACATGTTTAAAAACTGGCTCTGGCAACAGTATTTGCTGTCCAGAGATTCTGCCACTACATCTTACTCCGCTGGACCACTGTTATAGCCGACTTCAACCCAATGTATTACATCCTCACACGTCAGGTGCTTGGGGGAAAATACTCTCGTTGGATTGTCATCCTTCAAGAGTTTGACTTGGATTTTGTCAAGGCTAAGTCCAAGAAGTCTTTGGTCTTCGTGGAATTAATTTGTAACTTGCCCCGTGCTACTGAGCAACCCGAGCCCATTGATTCTCTTCCTGACGAATCATTGTTCCTCATTAGCACGTCTGATCCGTGGTATGGGGATATTCTGTTATATCTCCAAACCCAACGCTTCTGTCCCGATTTCACCCACGATGAACGGCGACGTATCCGACATCACGCAAAATACTACCTTATAGTGAACGATACTCTTTATCGGCGTGGTGTCGACACCGTCCTTCGATGTTGTTTGACCTTAGATGAGGCGGAACGCATTCTCAATGACTGCCACGCTGGAGCATGTGGTGGTCATCTCTCTGGGATGGCTACGGCCCAGAAAATATTGCGAGCAGGATACTTCTGGCCCTCAATTTTCAAAGACTGCATTGAAACAGTCAAGAAGTGTCTGCCATGTCAATTCTTTCATAGCAAAACACGCTCGCATCCTGCTCCACTCCATCCTGTTATTGCCGTCGGCCCCTTTTCCAAATGGGGCATCGATTTCATGCACTGTAATCCCACTTCAGCCGGGGGGCATAGCTATGTCATAGTAGTTGTCGACTATTTTACAAAATGGGCTGAAGCGATGCCTACGTATGCTGAGGACGGCAAAACAACAGCGCAGTTCATATTCAATCATATTATAGCTAGATTCGGTGTCCCACAGTCTATTGTGACCGATCACGGTTCCCATTTCAGAAACCATATGATCAAAGAACTAAGTGCCAAACTGGGTTTTCGCCATGAAAACTCAACCCCGTATTACCCACAAGCTAATGGCCAAGTTGAAGCCATTAACAAAGTCCTGAAACGAATGATTCAGCGCATTGTGGTTACCCAGAAATCTAACTGGCACTCAGCTCTATTCTCAGCACTATGGGCCTACCGGACCTCAGTGAAAAGTGCTACTGGGTTTACACCATTCCAATTGGTGTATGGCCTAGAATCCATTCTGCCGATTGAATGTGAAATTCCATCACTCAAGATAGCCATAGAGCTACTTCCACACACTACTTCCGAAGAGGAACGGTTTCTATACCTAACTAAGCTAGATGAAACCCGCCGCGACGTTGCTTTAGCTAATGAAGCCCACAAAAAATGCGTCAAAGCTCAATATGACAAATCCGTTCAACCTCGGATCTTCAATGAAGGTGATCTCGTACTTACATACGATCAAATGCACGATAAGCTTGGAAAAGGTAAACTTGAATCTATGTGGTACGGCCCCTTTATTGTAAAACGTGTCTTGGAAAAAGGAGCTTATGAACTAATCGATTGTGATCGTACACCGTTGGCACGGCCCCGCAATGGGCTATACCTCAAACGTTTCTACGCATGAGGTTACCCTACGCGGGTTACTTGTTGTACATAATGTACTTAGTTTGATTTTACTTTCTTTTTGGTGTGCGCGTGGACCTCGTGTATCGACTCTTACTTTGACTCGTGACTTTATGCACAGATGTCTGCCTACTTTGGATTCGCCGACGGTGCAAGCCGACATACTTGGAATCTCGCTTCCGCAGCATGGATAATCTATTCCCCCACTGGCGAGTTGATGTCTTCAGGAGCCAATTGTTTAGGTCCTGCAACCAATAATATCGCGGAGTACCATGCAGTCATTGGTCTCTTGACAGAGGTTGCTTCACTCGGAATTGACTCCTTATCAGTCTTTTTAGACTCCCAACTCATGGTTTCTCATCTAAACCGCGTTTACACAGTTCGCGATCCTACACTACTTCGTTTATTTCAGAGAGTACGCCTCTTGGAACGATCATTTAATTTCATTACATATCGACACATACCAAGAGAATTCAATTGTATAGCTGATTCATTGGCTGATTACATTTTGGATTGGCATCTTGCCCACACATAAACACATCATAAAAAATAAAATACACAAGTAATTGTAAATATTTAGATCATAAATAGGTCCATATCACTGTATATAAGAGTGTTTTTTCCAAAATACATAAAGTTTGTGTCAAAGACAAAATTTGGGACCAAATCCCATATACAAAATTTGGCTCTCAAAAGCCTACATATCGTGTACATGCCGGAAAAAGATCAAAAGACCATCTATGGAGATCTAGGAGACCTATCATGTCCCTCATCGGACTCCTCCCGCTGCTGGTGGTAACATACTACGGCTCGAACCACCTTACGAAGAAGTCGACTGATACGACCAGGCACACCTACGGTATGCCGCTGGAGATGATAAGGGACGTCATCCATCCTCATAGCAGGGATACCATGAGTCAATCCCTGCAAGTTCCTCTCAATGTCCCGAACACCTCCTGCCTCGTCTTCATCCTCCTCCTCGTCAGGAACAACTTGACTATCGACACCACCACGACGTAGTGGAGAGTACCCAGCTGGTCTCTGTGGTCCACGGTTTGCAACATGCATGCGAACATACATTAGACATCTTTTACACATTCTAAAAAAGTAATAAAAATTAAATATTCAAAAAAGGAAAAAATACATATCCATGAAGGTCATACCAGAGTTGTCCCAATCATCGTCCTCTGGTAGTGCCAAGTCGATGTCCTCACGAAAATCCACCCCTGAATAGGGATAATCATCAATCATAACTATCTGCTCCTCGAGCCAGGAAAAGAAATCCTCACCGAAGGCTAAGCGCTGAGGTCCCCCGAGACGTCCAGCATAATCACTCCATCGAGCCATCCATGGCTCGGTAGGTGGACGAGGGGGCATAGATATCTGCGGGCGCAGTAGTGGCACCCTCGCCAAAAAGAAAGTGATACAGTGCCGCGCCTCAGTTTGGAACTACAGCGCGGTATTGTTAGACAGTACCTCGTTTTTCGATAGAGCCCCCACACGGTACTGTGAAGGGCGATTTTTGCCCAATAGGGATTGCCCAAAAATCGAATTTTTCCTAATAAAAGCAAATAATTCCTACATGAAATGAAAGAGGAGCTCAAGAGCTCTTACCTGGCGCATACGGTTGTCGAAATGGTGTCTTATAACTCCCGATATGGATCCTTGAAGTTTTGCTCCTCAAATGGGTGAAAATCTCCTCTTTGGGTAAAAACACAAATGAAATGGTAATTTCTATTTTTAACCATTCTTTATATAGCATTTTCACATATTTTTTAATTATTATTTTAAATGGTTAAAATAAGACCTTTTTCACATTGCTAATGTCCAGTTTTTTGAGCATTTATTGACAGGATCCCCGGTAAAAAGGCGATGTATTCACACTGGTGATTATTCGTGATTTGACCTTCATTTTGAGCCCACTTTATCTTTTTCGTGCTCTGGATTTAAAACTTGAAAAAGATTCCAAGCGCTTTTACACCCGTGTCGTGCTTGTCAAACTCAAGTAAATGGTGTCGAGTACGGTCAGCTTTACTCATGCTCGTTAAACGATGAGGAAAGTATTATCCTGGTTGTATTTTATTCTTTTTTCGGACCAGAATAATTAAAAATTACGAAAAAGACCATAGGAGTCCATAGTTAAGCTCTTTTCAGACTCCCTAAAATTGAAAAGATTGCCAAGTGATCTTGACTCTTTCACACTTGTAAAAGTATTTGAAAGGTCGTCTATTCGGTGATAGGTTACCCCTTTTTCGGCCCGTCTAGACTATTTACGAGAAAGGTATACCTCAGTCAATCTCGGCTGGGAGAGTTCTCTCGGGAATCGTTTTACACTTTTTCGGGATCGAGGGACTAAATTTATGAAAAAGTATATTGTGGAGCTTCCTTTAAGTTTTTCAGGCTCTCTAAATATGAAAAACTACCGAGTTTTCCTTCCTTGGACTCGTTAAAATGTTAACATCGAAGGACCCACTTTGGGACGAACCCCTCCTTTCTCAGGTTCGTAAAACATGTGAGATTGGACTCATCCACGAGATGAGCTACACCGAGCATCTGTTATCCTCTTCAAGCTCGCAAAACAACAAAGAGGTACTCGTCTATCATGTCGGGGGAATATGGGGGGATAAGTCAAGTTTATTTATGGCAGCTTGTCAGTCGCTACCTTTGAACATGGCATGTGTTCGTCTCTTGTCTATATTGGGTATCCATTTTTCACTGAGTTATGGTCATCATCCTGAGTCGTCTCCCTGGCCACGAGCCTACTCATCCGGTGTCTATCCTCTGTTGTCAATAATCCCCGCTGCCAAGTCCTGTTACATGCCGTTATTTGTTCAAAGGGTTGCATTGTTCAGAGTCGTTCATTGTGTCAGGCCTCCGCTGTGTCAGTACATACTCCTTTGTTTCATCATCTTATCGTTCGTGCCGGTTTCGTGTCGATGATGTAGGAAACATTATGGCCCACCTTCGACGAGTCTATTCCCGTCGACACCAAATCACTATCCGGGAATTGGGCTTAGAGATCAACCATTAGTACCTTGGTACCTGCATGCCTCAATGGCAGGTTTCCTCGTGTTTGACAGTAGGTTCACATCATTGACCTCTGATCAAGCAATCTCTCGGATGCTCGACATCAACTCATTCATTCGCATTTCGTTGAGATGTACTATTGATACCTTGGGAATCATCGTCGTCATTGGTGATCTCCCTCCCATTTGTTAACGGTTCACATCATTGACTGGTAATCAAATGGTTTCTACCATGTTCGACTTCAACACCTTGTAATCACATGGATAGATTCGTATCTTTTGCGATCGGGTAGAAGACCCTGGGTGCGCCTCAGCATCTTGATTGCATCCAGGTTGCGATGGAGATGTCTTTTGTATTGTCACACAGATCCACTTATTGTATTGGTCGTGGCTGTGTCATTATTGTCTCATGGATCTACGCTTGTTCATAGTAGCCATGGTCTGTCCACAGTCTATGTCATCTCAGTACTCATGGATCTGCAATGTATTGGTCGGCAGCCATGCTTTGAGTCATTTGTTTCCGAGCATGGGGATGCCCGCCTCGGTGGTATATCTAACACTTTGTTTCTGTTTCAGCTCAGTTTCGCTCTCCTCGATGCTATCTCTGCACACTATATTCGTAAAGTCTTTTGGCCATCAGTCCCTTCTGACCTCACACTTTAGGGGGCATCTGTTATACCTCTATATTCCACAGTGTCGCATCTCCACCACAAACAGAGTTGACGACACTTCCCCTGCTGTGTGAACCACCCAGAAGATGAATGAACCTTGAAGGTAAATCTACCCTGACAAGTTCTGACCCAGCTGAGACTTTATTTACCTACACTACCACGCCTTGCTCATTTATATACGCGCGGTACTCCACACTACCGCGCTATGATTTTTCCCCAGAACGCGGCAGTACCGCGTTGTGCTCAGACCACAGGGCGCGGTACTCTTTTATTAGCCTTTTTCCCATGGCTTGTGGGATTTTGGATTTTCGAAGATAGTGGAATATTGGGGTCCCTGATTCGATCCCAACTCACTTTCTGTGTTTAGAAACCTTGATCCACTTATCTCTCCCTAGATCCACCTATCTCTCTTGTTGGTTAACCCTACCATACACTATAAAAGAGAGGCATTCCATGGGGAAGGGGGAGGACTCTTGAAGTACCAAACTTATGATCTTGCAGCATTGTGGAGATAGCTAGAGGAGAAGGCACTTGGAGCTAGAAGATTGGCTTGGGCATCAAGCAACTTTTGTAAGCATTCTTCAAGTTGTAATAAGATAACTTGTCTTGTCTTTCCCATTTCATGTGTTTAGCATAAGTTCTTAACATGAAATGTATCTAATCTAGATTTGAATATAACATTTACATTCAAGGTATTTGGAAGCTTGTATGTTTTTTCTTTGGTTGATCTTAACAGGTTCTACACTGGAGCTTTGGATCAAGAGCTAGAAGCGGGACAAACGTCAGTTTGAAAGGTGTGTCTTATCTCTCATTTGTTTCTGAATACGTTTAATCTTGCTGTAAAAGTTAATTCAGGAATTTCAAGGTAGCATTTGTTTTGACTTGTTTCTTGCTTTAGAGTTAGTTGAAAGTCTACTTTAAAGTTAAGAGAGTTTTGACTTATCCGTAGGGCAAAATTCTACATAACATTAATTAGAGTTTGTCAAATTGATGCTAAAGGTCAAATAATTGCCAAGGAGGAAAATTACTAGTTTCCTAAGTTTGGGGTGGAAGCTTTGGAATAATGGGGATAATAAATTATGTTGGAAAATTAGGATGGAATAAATATTTAATAAAGGAGATAAATAAATATATACAAGTGAAAATCAAAGTGGCATTTGATTATGAAGACACATGGAGGAAGTGGGACCCACACAAGCTAGAATTTATGTGCCACATGGCATCCTCTTCTTGCAATTTCGAATCCATGGGAAGCATAATGTTCTTGGGATGAGTTATAAGGTAAATACTACTTGTCATGAGTCAATGAGGTCGAAATATAGAGTAAGATAAACTCCCATGGAAGAGGAAGAGGCAATTTGGAGCTAGTGAGACACTTGGGCTAGATTCCCTAGCTCTATGACAACAATGATGAAGATGCTATGAAACCTATGACACAAATAAGACCTAAAGGATGACATATGACATATATGACATGTCAGGGCTAAAACTAGACTCCAAGAGGGCACTCAAGGGTGTTAGGGCAGCCAATATACTTCCACATGTGATTTGGTGGAAGTGGGAGACTAGGAATTGTTGTACAAGTGGCGTCCTTTGGAATCTCTTCCCAACTTGAGTTGGCATGAGTCTCTTGGAAGGAATTCGACCTATGGATGACATTAGAACTTTATAAATTTCAATAGCAAAGAATAAAACCAGCTTTTGATCATTTGTAGAATTTGCAGATGCATTTGTGTAGAGGAAGAGCTAGTGGATGACTAGTTTCTTGCCTTAGCCAATTTCGAGGGTGAAAGATTCTCATCCAAGTTGGTAATTGGAAAGGCCATTGAGAAATTTAATTTGGAGATTTAATGGAGTCTTTATTTGCAGGTGTAAGCTATAGGGAAGCTCATGGTTTCTTCTATTGCAGCACATTCTCTCAACCATTTCCAGTTTTGATGGCATATTCTTGATCCTTGAGGGAGGGCATTTTTGGTGATCTATTGTACTCTTTGGGGGAGCTTCTCAAACCCCATTTATTTTTTAATATGAATTAAATACTCTTTTCTTCATCTCCAGAAAGTTTCAGGTCGAAATTCCAAGTAGAAATGTATAAATCTCATTTTTAATGAAAGAACAATGCCATTTCCCCACTACATTGATGCATAGCATGATAATGTTGATGATTTCGAATGAATGGATGGTTATATGATACATTTATGATTAATATACTGCCATGGATTTATTTTACAAGTTTCATGTACTGTACTTGAGCATTTGAAGTATTTTTACTTAGTTTAATTGCATTGGGAGAAGAAATAGTGTCATTTCCCCAAGGGTCGAATTAGTGATTTTTGCAGCTGAATGGAAGAGGGTTGGAACATAGATAATAATAAATTAATGATGAAAATGAGACACTAATAACATCCTTGATACATCCCCTACCTCTTTTCATAAATTTGAGTGGGTTTGGAGGCATTTGGGAAGCCATTTTTAATACTTACCCCCGGGGGATTTGAACCCCAAATTGCTAGTAAAATTGCATACTTGGTCCAGAATATTAATAGAGTTTGAAGAGGTATTTTTTTGTCCATATTTCATCCATTAACATTATATTCAAGTCCTAATATCATTCATACACCTTCCTTGAATATTTGAAGGCATTTGGAGTCAATTTGAGACCTAGAGATCAATACTGGTCAAAAGGAAATTACTAGTAAAGTTCCCTACATTGGCTAGAATTGAATGAGGATTTGCAGAAGTATTTTAAAGGTCTAAAAGCATCCCCAAAACACATATTTATGTTCTAAAATCATCCATATACCTTCTCATAATATTTGGGAGCAATTGGAGCAATTTGGGGACCTAGAGCTCAAAACTAGTCAAAGGTCTAACTAGGAAAAAAAGTGAAAAATTGTCATTTTAATAAAATTCCTAACAAGGGATATTATAGTGGTATCAGAGCATGGTCCTTGCACCTGTGAATTAATATCATACATTTAAGAATAATTTGCATCCATGTCTTACTATTATGATGAATCCTATGAGTACAATTCTTATGAGGAATATGTAGATGCTTATGAGCAATATGAAGCAGAATGTGAATGGTACGAGGAAGAGGTGCCATCATGCAAAACTTCTTACAATTTCAGGAGAAATGAAGATTATTCTTATGAATTTAAATCTGATGAATATAAGTGTGTCACACCAACCAAGGATAATTCTATGAATGAGTTCCAAAGATGGAAAGCAACATATAACACCTTGCCCCAACAATATCAAAAATATCAAGAATATCTTGCTTTGAGCAAAAATACACAAAATGTCATGTCTTTTGAGTACTTTTTTTGAACATATTTTTGAAAATAGGCCCAAAAATGAAGATGTGGAGTTAGTAAAGAAAGGTTTATGCCCTTCTTGTAAAGAACCTTGGAGAGAATATCATATGTGTGTGCAGGAAATGATGTCCTACTTGAGGAGAGATTTTGAGGATTCTTCAAAAAGATATTCCAAAGATATTGATCCTAAGGAAAACAGGGGGAAAAATGCATCAACTTGCTTGAAGGAGAAAAAGGAATATACATCACAAGAGCATGAAAAAGATTCTATTGAGAATATGGAAGATCATTTCGAGACACCTTCT
This sequence comes from Larix kaempferi, assembly GCA_027924585.1. Classification (NCBI taxonomy): domain Eukaryota; kingdom Viridiplantae; phylum Streptophyta; class Pinopsida; order Pinales; family Pinaceae; genus Larix; species Larix kaempferi. The sequence goes on from BSBM01000504.1 coordinate 5,729,467, forward strand.
AGCTTAGACATGAACCAAAGAGCATCTACTGATGGATGCTTAAACTATGAAGGAGTACCTACTAATGGGTGCTCACACCTCTATGTTGGTGACATAGAGATCACTTTTGAAAGTGTTGCTACAATCCCAAGTTCCATTAAGCATGATAATGAATACCTTGTAGCATTTGAAGAAGAACCAAGATCAACTTCCCTATCACCACTTGAGCTTCATGAAGTTGGTCCAAGCAAAATTGAAGAAGATGAGGAGGTTCATTTGCAAGAGCCTCATTTTCTTGAAGGATCCTTAAAGATGAATGAAAAGAATATCCAAGAGTCTCTCAGCATTCTCCATGACACTCAAGCATTGGTGTCAAATTCTTGTTGGAGAGCTACTTCATTGGAGGAAACATCCTTCCTTGAAGACATGGAGAAGATTCAAAGAGCAATGTGCCACATCAAAGGTAATTTCATGTCTTTGATTTTTGATAGAAACCATCTGTTTGAGCTTAATGAATTGTTACATGATGCATACTTGAAGAATAATGAGGATAATCATAATCTCACAATTCAAAACGAGCAACTTCTTGAAAAGTTGCAAGATACTTGTTTTTCCTCCTATATTTAAAATTGTCAAATGGTAGATTGTTTGAAGGATTCTCATGACATGGTGGATCATGAGAAATGTGGAAATTTGAATGTGCTTAATGTGTTTGAAGATGAACTTGAAGAGATCCAAACACTTGATGTGGTGGAAGATGAACTTGAATTGTCTCTTGATGAAGGTTATGCAATTTTTAAAGAAGAGCATGATTCCTCTACATTGGAACCAATCTATGACAAAGGTTTCACACTTTTGAAGGAGCTACATGATACTACCCATATGGATCCTTCCCATGATGAAACTTCTTCACTTTTTGATCATTTGGGTGAGTTAGTTCATTCCCCTACATCCTACAATTACATGCTTTGCAACATTAGTCTCAATGAAGTATGGGTGAAAGGGTTATTTTTTATGGTGCCACATGAGGAGTATGGAACTCCTATATTTACTTTTTATGATGACATGGTTGGAGCACATTATTATTCACATTTGCAGCAGCATCCTTTGTTACTATATGATGATGCACATGTACATGGATGCACCTATGATATGCATTTGAGTCACTTGAAGACTCATGGTTTTTCTTGCTCAACACTTGGTTCATTTGATGTTGGAGGAACTTCATCCAACACTTGGGGGAATAAATTTATGATTGGAGAACATTTTTGTTTGAAACCACATACTTTGATATATCTTTATTATTCTCACATTCATGGATGTATGGGTGATACTTCTTTGAGTCCTTTGAAGTCTCCTTGTTTTTTCTGCTCATTATTTGGTTCAGATTCTAGTGGAGATTATTCATTCACTTATTGGATGAAAGAATACATGGCTGAATATTTTGATGCATATCACATCCTTTTGGAGCAGCATTATAGGACATGGGATCCTCACCTAGGTCATTGGAGTAGATTTGATGGGTCACTTGAAGATTGTATGCACATGGAAAATGGTGGTCTACTTGCTTGGAGGTATAAGCACTTTCATGACTCTTTGATGAAGCATATGCTTGATGTACATTTTCATTATGTTTTTATGTACTTTGATGATATATATTTGGTACTCATGATGTTTGGAAGAATGCATACAAGAAAATGGGATCCAGGAATCCTCTTATCTAATGGTGTGAGTTGGAGAGCACTCTTAATTGTGGGGGTGCAATACAAGCAATGGGACCCTGGTGTTATCACTCCAAGAGTCTTTCCCTGAATGTGAAGGGAATGAGCCTAGTAACTTAAATATTCAATAATGTATGGGAAAAAGAATCAAGTCGGATGACTAAATATGCTCACATCCGCTCCGAAACATATGAATCCATTCGAAGACGAAGGCTTTCTACTATACTGTTCAGATGGTTTAAATCAAATGTATGGAAGCATGGAGAAGAATTTTCATAATAGCATAAATCTACATACAATAGCATATGTGAATGACCAGCTATGATAGGTAAAGTATTTGCAGTCCAAGATCATCAACGCAGTGATAAGATGACAGTTACCAGGCATTAGATGAAGCATGAAAGAATACATACAGGTTTAGTACATCGATAAAGAGATTAGATGACAATCATCTGTCATCAGATATACATAAACATGAAAAGAAAGAAGATAAAAACTAAACAAACATCGCGAAAGAAGCTTCTGTGTCAAGCTGAATCCATAGATGTCTGAAATAAAGTATGGCTACAAGCCTCCAAAGTTGAATCACAGTCCTCAGACTATTTTCTCCCTCCCCCTTTTACAATGATTATTCAATGAGATTAAATAAGCTTTACAAATCAGTTTCAAGATCCATAAAAGATGGATCTGATAACCTCTTTTCCTATCTCAAATCCGAATTTGTGAGGTGGCTGGAAAATGCAGAAATTTATGGAAATATGCTTCTCAGAGATTGACCTATATCTCTCAAAGCAAAACCGATTTTGGAAAACTAAGAGATTTTTTTGTATATTGGTTTGTTATGAGAAAAAACCTCTCTCGGTTCTTTGAGATTCGTTTTCATTTTCCCGACATCTGTATTTAAAAAACATGTGTCAAACAGGGGAATTCTGAGATCTGAAAATTAGGTCTCAGAGATGGATTTGATTCTCCAAATATGTGACACCTGTAGAAAAACTGAGAGAGGTTATTGTTCTTTGACATGTTAGGAACAAAAAAATCCTCCTATTTTACAAAATGATTCTCCAGTCGCTCAGAATCATCATTTGAAAATGATGACTCAACACAGTAAAAATGCCATTTTTGCAGTAAATCTCCTCGTCTCTATCTTGATAGTCTTCATGTAGCAAGCCTTCAAAGGCTAATGGATAAGGTCGAAATTTACACTTTGAATGACATGTCATATTTTTCCCAAAAATAAGCGACAAACTTTATCTCTTTCAGCTTGTTGACACCTTCAAAACCGGGACATAACATTAAATCTGATGCTCTTAATTATAATCTTTGTTTAGAAATCATCCTCGTGCCCTTTAGAATAATAAAACTTAGATCTGTGCAAAAAGAATTCCATTCTTCCCATCTCTGTGCTTTCGGTGGCTTAGAGGGCCTCGAAATTGTGGTCTTAGCTGCCGAAAGCGAGTGCTTTCGGTGGCTTACAGAACTTTAAAACATACTCCTTAGCCACCGAAACTTGTCTTTTGAGATTTTTTACAAATGAAGTGCTAAATCAAGAGTTCTTACAATATACAACTTTGGAGCTCTTAAAAAATACTCTCAAATATTTAAAAATGTCCGATCTAATGACTTTCCTATCACTTAATGAAATAATTTTTTTCAAATTTATTTGAGGAGATAACACCTGGAATACTTTTTATCTCATTGGTTTCAAATTTTTGGGGGAAACAAGCAGTATGGGAGATGGATTTCTCACTTAATAAAGTGATTTTTATCAGAGTAGTGCAGCAGCAAGCATGGTGGTTCCTCTCTAAAATCTTCATGGAAACTCAAAGACTCAAGGTTGGGCAATTCAATGGCAACTTCAGAGAATTATACAGAAAGCAGGTTCTTCAACACTCATGTTTGAAATTGCTTGAGGACAAGCAATATTGGGAAGGGAGGATTTTTCATGTCCCAAATTTGGCATTGGGTCACAATGGCCTAAGAAAATTGGCCCTATTCATTAGAGTTTGTCAAATTGATGCTAAAGGTCAAATAATTGCCAAGGAGGAAAATTACTAATTTCCTAGGTTTGGGGTGGAAGCTTTGGAATTTGGAATAATGGGGATAATAAATGATGTTGGAACATTAGGATTGAATAAATATTTAATAAAGGAGATAAATAAATATATACAAGTGAAAATCAAAGTGGCATTTGATTATGAAGACACATGGAGGAAGTGGGACCCACACAAGCTAAACTTTATGTGCCACATTACATCCTCTTCTTGCAATTTCAAATCCATGGGAAGCCTAATGTTCTTGGAATGATTTATAAGGTCAATAATACTTGGCATGAGTCAATGAAGTCTAAATATAGAGGAAGATTAACTCCCATGGAAGAGGAAGAGGCAATTTGGAGCTAGTGAGACACTTGGCCTAGATTCCCTAACTTTATGACAACAATGATGAAGATGCTATGACACCTATGACACAAATCAGACCTGAAGGATGAAATATGACATATATGACATGTCAGCTAAAAATATGCTCCAAGAGGGCGCTCAAGGGTGTTAGGGTAGATAATATGCTTCCACATGTGATTTGGTGGAAGTGGGAGACTAGGAATTGTTGTACAAGTGGTGTCATTTGGAATCTCTTCCCAACTTGAGTTGGCATGAGTCTCTTGGAAGGAATTAGACCCATGGAGGACATTAGAACTTTATAAATGTCAATAACAAAGAATGAAACCAGATTTTGATCATTTTTACAATTTGCAATTCCATTTGTGTAGAGGGAGAGCTAGTGAATGACTAGTTTCTTGCCTTAGCCAATTTCGAGGGTGAAAGATTCCCATCCAAGTTGGTAATTGGAAAGGCTATTTAGAAATTTCATTTGTAGATTTAATGGAGTCTTTATTTGTAGGTGTAATATACAGGGCAGCTCATAGTTTCTTCTATTGCAGCACATTCTCTCAACCATTTCCAGTTTTGATGGCATATTGTTGATCCTTGAGGGAGGGCGTTTTTGGTGAGCTATTGTACTCTTTGGGGGAGATTATCATGCCCCATTTATTTTGTAATATGAAGTAAATACTCTTCTCTTTATCTCCATAAATTTTCAGGTCGAAATGACAAGTAGAAATGTATAAATCTCATTTTTAATGAAAGAACGGTGCCATTTCCCCACTACATTGATGCATAGCATGATAATGCCGATGATTTCGAATGAATGGATGGTTATCTTATAAATTTATGATTAAAATACTTCCATGGATGTATTTTACAAGTTTCATGTATTGTACTTGAGAATTTGAAGTATTTTTACTCAGTTTAATTGCATTGGGAGAAGAAATAGTGCCATTTCCCCAAGGGTCGAATTGGTGATTTTTGCAGCTGAATGGGAGAGGGTTGGAACAGAGATAATAATCAATTAATTATGCACATGAGACATTAATAAAATCCTTGAGACAACCCCTACCTCTGTTCATAAATTTGAGTGGTTTTGGAGGCATTTGGGAAGCCGTTTTCAATACTTACCCCAGGGGGATTTGAACCCCAAATTGCTAGTAAAATTGCATACTTGGTCCAGAATATTAATAGAGTTTGCAGAGGTCTTTTGGTGGCCATATCTCATCCCTGAACATCATATTCAAGTCCTAATATCATTTATACACCTTCCTTGAATATTTGAAGGCATTTGGAGTCAATTTGAGACCTAGAGATCAATACTAGTCAAAGGGAAATTACTAGTAAAGTTCCCTACATTGGCCAGAATTGAAAGAGGATTTGCAGAAGTATTTTAAAGGTCTAAAATAATCCTTGAAACACATATTTATGTTTTAACATCATCCATATACCTTCTCAGAATATTTGGGATCAATTGGAGCAATTTGGGGACCTAGAGCTCAAAACTAGTCAAAGGTCTAACTAGGAAAACAAGTGAAAATTTGTCATTTTAATAAAATTCCTAATAAGGGACATTACATAAGAATAACAAAATGATATTTTTTCTTTCTCTGGACACTCTATCACGTTCCTTCCCATTGATATGAATCCGAAGGGAATATGAGCAACATAGGAGGGGTGCTAATTTTTGCCCCCAGTATCACATTATGAAATTATTCACAAACAAATATGTGTGCAATGCATAATAAACATACACAACAGAATTAAACCATATTAACACACACATAGAATGCATTTACCAGCATTTCATCATAGGCATAATAACAACATAATACACAGGAATTCAGTTCCATTATTCAGCTGGAACAATCTATGCATTCTGACATAAACAAACAATCATTCATGTATATAAAATTGGCATAATCATAGGAAACATGAAACACTTATATTTTAATTGAAATCACCAAGAAACTAGCTATGGACTGCAACGTTCCAACCCAATCGTAGGTCTCTGCCCATCCTATATTATTTCAGCACTCAGAGACCACCCCCAAGATGGCGCTATGTATCTATTAAGGAGGAACTACTCAGGTTCACACAAAGCCTTAGGCACAATCATTCAGGATCAACCAACACACAGTTGGATCTGTCAAGCAAGTGGGGAGACATGGAAGGAGTTTCTAAGACAATGAGCTCAACCACAGAGCTACAGGCATATCCAATTGGATTTAGATAGACCAAGTACCCCCATCACCTCCACTCTCATACCGAGTAAGGTCCCCTTCTCTGTTGCATAGTACCTCGGGCGCCCCTTCCCTTAGCATTGTCTTGGGAAAGTATGGTTGGTCCCGACTTCTAAACCCAACATAATCGATCCTTCACTGGCTCTACCATGAAATATGACCCCTAGTCTCTCTCTCACTTCGATCCACTCTTGGATCTTCCTCAATTTCCGCCCACGTGAATCTCATTCACGGATTTCAACTTTCGGGCCCCAAAAACTGGGTTCTCCCATGAATTTTGTGGCTCTTCACACTCTCAAACGCACCCCAAGGTTCAGGTCTATGGATCCCCCATTGAATTTCACTGTCCACACAATTTTCTGGGCGTTTTTGGCACTTCAAAATGTGGCTTCCTTCAGAGTTGCTATTTTTGGTTTTTCCATAGCTGGGAATGCGTAGCATGCTCCCCATAGCAGTCTGGTTGTTCCACAATGGAATAGGGATGAGGTAAAACATCCTCCCATGAGGGAGGGTGACTTTTGGGTCAAGTAACAAATCCCATACTCTGCCATACGAATTTATGGGCTGCCCATTCTCCATCAATCTCATGAGTTGATTTTTGAAGTACTTCCTTACAACATAAATAAATGACAACAAGGAAAGTCAAAGTGGGTTCTCAAGGTGACATTTGTCAGCATAGGGTCAATCCCACAACCCGCTCACCTCTCCCTAGTGGATACACATAGCCCCCTCATTTTATTGGCATCCATATCCATCCCCTTGGTATTTTATTTGCATTATAATTATTTGCATGCTTTTACAATTTCCTAATGGCTTACTAGCACATGGATAACACAATATAAAATACCAGCCCTTGAAGGCTGAGCATTCACTAGCGGGGCCTTGGCCTTGAGCTCCACGCTAGGAATCATACATCACATATGCATAATATTTACATATCAAGTTGATACATTCTAAGGGACAAAATGGGGGTATTACATTCCCCTCCTCCTTATAATAACACCATCCTCGGTGTTCCAACACTTAGTAATACTTACACATTGTTTACACATGCCCAAAATTCTCAAAATGTGGTAGGTTTTTCCTCCATTTCATCTTTTACTTTGGGTTTTTAGGACCAAGTCCTTTGGATTCTATAAGATTCTCCTGTTGGCTTTGACCTTCCAACTCCACATGTGGGCATTGCTCCACAACAATCCCTTCCTTTTATTTACCTTCCAGCTGATCCACAAGTCTGGAAACTTTATGACTACTATCTTTCTTGCTGTCCTTTGTTGGGAAGTTACGGAGGCAATGATTTCCTCTACATTTCCAACATTTCAGTGGCTTCTTTTTCTTTACTTGCTCAATTTCCTTTGAGTCTTCCAGCCTTGAGCGTTTCTTAATGGACTGATTGGATGAGTGCCTGTTCATTGACCCACTGTCATTTCCACTGTTAATAGCTTCCAGAATGCCTTTTACCTCATTTTGCAGACAAATAGAGTGTTGCAAAACCTTGTGGTTCATCTCATTCTATTTCTTTTGTAGCTTGAGCACTTCCTCAAGATTTTCTTGGGTCTTGGCAATTGTTTGAAGAAAATTTTCATCCAAATCAAATAGCTTTTGGTCTGCTGCCATGGTCAATGTGCACAGCTTCCCACACTTTTCTTACTAGCAACACTCGCCTTGTAACAACTCCAACCAATTGGTTTAATTTTCACCAGTGAAATTCATCATTGCAAATCTTGTTAGGTTAAGCATAACATAAGCATTAATATCGGTCAATTACTTTCCCAATTGTTTGACGGGCAATCTACAAAGAGCAGACTCAAGGCCTGATCTCCCTAGCTTAAAGTAAGTCTAGAACAAATAGGACAGAACAAAAAATACTTTCCTAGATCAAATAGAAGTGCAAATGGAAGGATAGATCGTTTACCTTGGATTTGCAGATCCCTTTCTCCTTCGTTGATCCAATGCTCCAGCGTTGTTAGATCTTAAATGGCTATGTCCTGTTGAACATATAACAGACCAAGAATAGTGAAAACATACATTTCATATGATAGATCTAAGTTAACAGTTAAGGAGGAAAACTCTAAACATCATCAACATGAAAACATTTATGGAAAGCAATTGTATTAACTATATTGAAAAGTGGAGAGTACAATAGAAAAGAGGATTACAACCATTTCCTTAACGTTGCAAGCTCCTTCCGACAAGCCATGCCAAAGCTCCTAGAGAGAAGTGGATGTCTCTCAAGATAGAGTGCTAAATCTATTAAGCCTAATTTCAACATCATAAGAGTACCATAGACTTCCTTCCTTGGAGAGGGGTAGAGCCTCACTTATATAGGGCTAAGTGGATAGGATATGGATAGGGTAGGTTGAGATGTGATAGGAGAGAGATAGGGGATCCTCCCATGAGGTTAGGAATCGAAGGCCAGCTCCCCCAACAGGTCAAGGATAAGGATCCAAGTGAGCAACCTTCGAGAATGAGCTCGAAGAAGCTATTTTTTCCCATTAACTGACTTTGTTGCACCCCGTAATGGAGCAAGGTGCGACGTCACAGGTTGCATGAGTGCAGCCTACAACGACATCTCAAAACCTAGCATAAGCACAATGATGTCCCTTCTAGGTAAATGACTTAACCAATGGAACTTCAGGGGTGTATACACTGAATCTCATGATGGTAGGATTTTAGGTGTAACAGGATGCCCCCCAAAGCATGAAGCTGTTGAAATATTGGACAGATGAAATGCTTTGACAGAAGAATGGAAAATGGACTTGTCAGATGAAGGACACTGCTGCAGTGCAACTGACTCTAAACTGACAATCACATATGATGTACAACATGGCTGCCAACCAATACAATGCAAATCCATGGTAGTCATGACCGACTGAACACAATCATGGCTACTAGACACAAGAGTAGATCCATGATGAAATGGTAACATAGCCACGACCAATACAAATGTGGATCCATGTGATATGACTCAAATACAAACTCCATCGCAACCTGGGTAAAACATGACTCCCCAGGGTCTTCAAGATGAACCCGCAATGATACGAATCTAACCATGTGATTACAAATATCTTGACGTCGAACATGGTAGAAACCACTTGATTACCGGTCATTGATGTATACCGTTAACAAGAGAGAGGGAAATCACCATTGATGTCAATGACTCCCAAGGTATCACAGTACATATCATCAAGCGTGAATAAATGAGTTGAAATCGAACGTAAGATGAAATATTTCAATCAAGAGTCAATGATGTAAACTCATGTTGAAAGAGCGGTAACCTTCCATTGAGGCATATAGGGCCAAGGTACTTGGTTGGTTTCTAGATTCAATCCTTGGATGATGTGTTGAAGTCGACAAGGATGAATCTGCCAAAGGAGGGCCATGATGAATCCCCCATCATCGACATGAAACACGACAAAGGATGTGTAGAGTGGATCGGATGGTACAGTAATATGCGAGACTGACTCAGAGTAAACTGACATGATTGAAGGTGTACTGACTGCAAATAATGAATAGTTAAAGTATTCTTGAACATGGGCATGGCATGACTTGGTAGTATTGACTTGACGAGCATGACACAAACTCCTAATGCAACTGATGATGGAAATTTTCCTTGAATGACTCAAAGGAGTAACAAGACTTAGGAAGTAAGCGGAACTCGAGGACAAACAAATGATCCAAGTACTATATGCAAATGCAGATGAGTTCCATGTTCAAGAACGACTAGGTAATGCCACTAATAAAGGTGTAATACAAAAGATTTCCTTTTTCCCCATCATGAACGATGAGTGCCTCATGTGTTTTTTACGAGCTTGATGAGGGTAACCAAATGCTCGGTATATCTCATCTCATAGATGAGTCCAATCCCAAATATTTTCTGAACCTGGGATAGGAGTGGTTCGTCCCATGGCGGTCCCTTCAATGTAAAAATTTAACGAGTGCATAGAAGGTAAACTCGGTCATCATTTCATGTTTAGAGAGTCTGAAAAGGACTAAAGAAGACTCCAAATGTCCTTTTTCGTAAAGTTAGTCTCTTTTCCCGGAAAAGGATAAAACAACGCAAGAGAGAACTCTTCCAACCATGGTTGGTTGGAGTATTCCTTTTTCGTAATTAGTGCTTCCTGGTCCGAAAAAGGGGTAAACTATCACCAGAAAGACAATCATTCAAATGCTTTTACAAGCGTGAATGCATAAAGTTCGCTTGGCAATCTTTTCCTATTTAGGGAGTCTGAAAAGAGCTTAAAAGGACTCCATGAAAAACTTTGTCATGGTTGATGACTGAGTACGACAAAGGAAAAAGTAAACTCGACACAGTTCTTTTTCCGTAAATAGTCTAGCGAGGTCGGATAAAGTGATAAACCTATACTCGTTAGACACACCTTTTTACTCAAATTTTTAACGAGCACGACAATGGTATCAAAAGCACTAGGAATCTTTTTCATGTTTGAACCAGAGCAGGAAAAAGTAAAAACTAAGCTCAAACCACTTTTCATGTTTCAACCAGAGCACGAAAAAGGTGAAAAGTAAGCTCAAACACTATCTTATTGTTTTTAACGAGCTCAAAGATAGGTTGGAAGAATTCTCATGGTGTCTGCTTCATTTTTTAACGAGCTTGTAACAGAAAATGAACTATGCTCGGGATAATTTTCATGGTTTAATGAGCTCGAAACCTAAAAAAAGGAAAGTATGCTCGAAAATGTTCCCAATTGTGAGCTTTTTCCCAACATAGCATCCAGAGGTTGGTACATGCCCCCAGCATGATTGCTGGAAGTAAGTGACTTAGCTCCAACGTGGTGTGGAGAGGCGATCGAGTTGAATTCAATGTAACTTCCAAAGGTTGAAGACATTCCCTAATTTGGATCGAAATTTTTGGTTGGGTAGATCTCCGGGAAACTCAAACCCTAATTCAGGGTCCTCCTCAGTGAACCCGGGAAGACAAAAAGGAATTTTTGAAGGGTGAAACTTTGCAGATCTCAAATTCTAAATACACCAGGATGATCAGCTCATCAAGGCGCATCTTTCTACCCCTTCAGAAAGTTTAAATTCATATTTTGAATTTTTAGGGTTTTTCCGACAAACTTTAATCCGGGACTAGATCCAGTTTTCAGCAAGTCAAGTGGTAAGACCTAAATATTTTCCATTTCCATTTGAAGTACTCTTTAAGATGTCTCACAACACTAAGCTTGAGGATAAGCTTGAAGGGGATGATAACTTCCGAGCCTGGAAGTATAGGATTGGGTTAATCTTGGAAGAGAATGAGTTGGACTCATATGTAAAAGAAGACATCCCTATCCCAGAGGATGAAGAGGCTAAGACATTGCATAAGAAGAACTTGGTCAAGGAAAAGAGAATTGTTGATTATATCAAGGACCATCTCATCCGCCATGTGTCATCTCTGAAGACACCCAAAGAGATGTTTGATTCACTATCCAAGCTATTTGAAGGGAAGAACATAAATCAGAAGATGACTTTGCAGAACAAATTGAAAGGGGTAAAACTTCAAAATAGAGAATCCATTCAATCTTATTTTTCTAGGGTCTCTCAGATCAAGGAACAACTAGAAACAGTGGATGAAATGGTGGAGAATGGTGAAGTTGTCATGACCACTCTGAATGGCCTACCCAGGTCATGGGACTCCTTTATCCAAGGAATCTGTGCAAGAAAGAAGTTGGTATCCATCAGCAGACTACGGGAAGAAAGTTCACAAGAAGAAGCAAGGCTTGTGGCACAAGAATCAAATATGGGGAATGAAGATCAAGCTCTCACAGCTCACACCAAGAAAGGGAAGTCCAAGAGAGAGCCATCTCACTTCAAGAAATATTCACATCACCATAAAGAAAGGAGAATATGCTTCACCTGTAATGAAAAGGGACATATTGCCATAAATTGTCCCAAGAACAAGAAGGACAACAACAACTTCAACAAGAAGAAGAAGGGCAGAAAAATAAGGTATCATGCTCATGCTACCGAGGATGATGAACCTCCCAAGAAGAAGGCTAGAGCAGAAAGTGATGATGATAACTCATCAAGCGAAGAAGAGTATGTTCTAATCTCTGCTCTCACAGGTACTATCTCTCATGGTTGTAATGATTGGCTTATTAACAGTGGGGCTTCAAAACACATGACTGGGTTTAAAGAATCCTTTGCTAATCTATCTGAACATGAGTCACCCCACAAGGTGAAACTTGGGGATGACTACCAATACCCTATCAAAGGAAGTGGTGAGGCCTCCTACAATCTAGACTATGGGAATTCTTTGAAGATGAAAGATGTTTTGTATGTACCTGGGCTCAAGAATAACCTACTCTCTATATCCGCATTGGATGCAAAAGGTATGAGGGTTTCATTTGTGGATGGTCAAGTTCTAATGTGGCGAAAGGGAAAGACCATAGATGATGCAGTAGTGATTGGAGAGCAAGAGGGAGGATTGTATAAACTAAAGGGACAACCTGAACATGCCATGGTGCATGAATCCATGGAGCCAAGTGAACTTTGGCATAGAAGACTTGCTCATATGCACTATAAGGCACTTCCAATTGTAAGCAAGGCTGTACAGGGTCTTCCTGAAATCAAGACCAAATGTGAAGGTGTTTGCAAAGGATGTGCAAAAGGAAAGAACATAAAGAAAGCATTTCCAAGCAGTGAAAGCAAGGAAAAAGATATCTTGGAAATTATCCACTCCGATGTATGTGGTCCGATGTCATCCAATTCTCTGAGTGGGTATGTTTACCATGTCTCTTTCATTGATGACTTTTCCAAGAATACTTGGGTCTACTTCTTGAAGAACAAAGATGAAGTGTTTGATAATTTCAAGGAATTCAAAACCTTGATGGAGAACCAAACTGATAAGAAGATCAAAACATTCAGATCTGACAATGGTGGAGAATTCACTTCAGGTGACTTCAAGAAGCTATGCAAAGATTCAGGTATTAAGAGGGAGTTGACTGCTCCCTACAATCCACAATAGAATGGAGTTGCAGAAAGAAAGAATAAGAACAATCATGGAGACAACACAGACAATGCTGCATGACCAGAGTCTGCTTATGCATCTATGGGCAGAAGCAGCTAGGACAGGTAATCCAGGAAGCAAAGATCAAGAGGGAGCACACTCCAGCAGTTCATGCAAGGAAGCTAATATTGAGAGGGAGTCCACCCGACAACAAACAAACAAAGATAAGTATTTGAATTGTCATTTCTTGTATATTTGATTGTTTAAATAATACTGTTCAATGATGTATATACTTATGTTCCTAGACTTAGGTTGTGTATTTTGCATATTTGCATTAATGAACAGTATACTACTAAAATGCATATGATGGGTAAGTGTCCTATGGCACTATACAACATTCCATTGCTACTTATCTAGAATGAAACCTCTTTGCCGACATGTTGGGAGTTGTGCACACTCTTAACAATGTTCTGGTAGAGATTGGAAGGCATCTAGAAATTTATGGGATATGGATAAATGTTGTATTGAAGCATTGGCTTAAATAATTGCATGACTGTATGACATATTTATGTGAAAGAATTTGTTCTGAAAATTATGAGATGTTTCTAATCATGCAATTTAACTTGTTTTCTAGGAAAGATCGTATACCTTCACCTACAAAAGAAGGACTACAACATTTGTTCAAACAACAAAATTATCTATTGAAGATATTGAAGTTCCCAGGATACGGGAAGAATGCCATGATCCGTCGATCATGAAGAACGATGTTTGGGATGCGGTCCCAAGACCTGAAGGGAAGTCTGTTGTGACTTCCAAGTGGATCTACAAGATCAAGCATGCTGCAGATGGAAGCATAGACAAATACAAGGCAATATTTGTATCTTGTGGCTTCTCTCAGAAAGAGGGAATAGAGTATGAAGAGACTTCTACACCTATATCCAGGCACACTTTCATCAGATCAGTACTTTCTCTGGCTGCAGTGATGAAATGGAAGATACACCAGATGGATGTCAAGACAACTTTCTTGAATGCTGTAGTCGAAGAGGAAGTGTATGTGGAGCAGCCACTTGGTTTTGAGACACATGACAGGGAGTCATATGTGTACAGACTGAAGAAAGCATTGTATGGATTAAAGCAAGCTTCTAGGACTTGGTATGGTAGGATGGACAGTTTCCTATCTAGTTTGGGCTTTACCAAGAGTAAAGCGGATTCCAACCTTTACTACAAGGTTGAGGAAGGAAATCCTGTGATACTTCTCCTATATGTGGATGACCTATTTGTAACAGGAGATGATAAACTGATTTCCGATACAAAGAGGAAGCTTGCTGCCGAGTTCGATATGAAGGACTTGGGGATGATGCACTATTTTCTAAGTATGGAGGTGTGGCAGAGTGCAAATGGGATCTTCCTTGGACAAGGGAAGTATACTGTAGATATCCTGAAGAGGTTCGGGATGATGGATTGCAAGGCCATGGCCACACCTATGGCATCGAATCTAAAGCTTCTTTGTGATGCTTCATCTGAGCTGGTGGATGTCTCTATGTATCATCAGATCGTTGGGTCCTTGATGTACCTGACGAATACGAGACCAAATATTTGCTTTGCAGTGAACACATTGAGCCAGTTCCTGACAGATCCGAGGAGTGTTCACCTGGTTGCTATAAAGCATATTCTGAGGTACCTGAAGGGTACAGTTGATTATGTGCTCAAGTATGATGTGAATCAAAAGTTTAACCTGCAGGGTTATGTTGATTCAGATTGGGCAGGCAGTGTTGCAGATAGGAAGAGCACTTATGGGTGTTTCTTCAATATGGGATCAGTTGTGATCTATTGGTTTAGCAGGAAGCAATCCTGCGTAGCACTGAGTATAGCCGAAGCAGAGTATGTTGCAGCTTGTTTGGCTAGTTGTGAGGCAATATGGCTGAGGAAGCTACTGTCTGAGCTATTTGATCTACCGTTGGAGGCTACTGGTATCTTTTGTGACAACCAGAGTTGTGTGAAGCTGTATGAGAACCCGGTGTTCCACGATAGGTCGAAACACATAGAGATCAAATATCACTATATCAGGGATATGGTGCAGAGGGGAGCAGTGAAGCTCATGTATGTTGCGATAGATGAGCAGATTGCAGATGTGTTGATGAAGCCACTAGCTAGAGTGAAGTTTGAGTACTTCAGAGAGAGGCTTGGTGTCCTTTGGATCGACGACACTTTGAGGAAGAAGTGATGGAGACATATGCTGTAGCCATTCCTAGAATGGTGGAAGGGGGATCCTTCTCATGGCTGTGGATGTAAGCGCTGGATGATGAGCATCAGGATGATGTTCTAGTTTCTGCTCTGTATGATCAGTTGGATCATTTATGTATGTACGCATCATGTTGGATGTTGGATATGATCAGTTGGATCATTTATGTATGTACGCATCATGTTGGATGCTGGATATGATCAGTTGGATCATTTATGTATGTACGCATCATGTTGGATGATGGATATGATCAGTTGGATCATTCATGTATGTACGCATCATGTTGGATGCTGGATATGATCAGTTGGATCATTCATGTATGTATGCATCATGTTGGATGCTTGGACCATGTATCTATATATGTATCAGGTGGATACATTGTATGATCAGGTAGATCATGTATGTTGATATGTATCAAGTAGATACATTGTGTGGATCATGTATCTATGTATGTATCAGGTGGATACACTGTGTATGATGATATGTATCAGGTAGATACTTGGTATGCATCAGGTAGATGCATTGTATGATCAAGATGATCATGGATGACGAGCTTCTCCAGATGACATGCATCGAGATGATGCAATGATGATGATCAGGATGATCATGTATACATCAGGATGATGTATGGAGAGTATCAGGTTGATACTCTGTGGCCATGGACATGTTGTGCAAATGAGCATGTAAGTAGACCTGGGAGATCTGGACAGGATGAAAAAGGACTCAAATGCTCTTTCGAGGCATTTTCCTATGGCATGTAAGTGGACCTGGGAGATCTGGACAGGATGAAAAAGGTCTCAGACGCTCTTTCGAGGCATTTCCATGACCACATGTAATATGCTCCTGGAAGGTATGGACAGGATGAAAAAGGCCTCAGATGCTTCAGCCAGGTTTTGTGGTGGACCGCATGTAATGTGCTCCTGGGAGATCCGACAGGTAGAGCTGTGTGCTTGTAATAGCCTAGGATGCTTCAGCCAGGTTTTGTGGTGAGATCACATGTAATGTGCTCCTGGGAGATCCAACAGGTAGAGCTGTGTGCTCGTAATAGCCTGGGATGCTTCATCGAGGTTTTGTGATGGGTCACATGTAATGTGCTCCTAGGAGATCCGACAGGTAGAGCTATGTGCTCGTAACAGCCTGGGATGCTACCACCAAGTTTTGTGATGCACGTAATAAGTCCTGAGGATTCCACAGTATGGCTAGTGATGATGAAGACCTGCAGGTGGTGGGCCTACATCCAGTATGAAAAAGGACTGGCTCTATAGAACTTCCTATGACGAGTAGATTCAGAGATTGTTTGAGATAGCAGCAGTAGTGACGATGACGATGATTCAAGGACAATGCATCGATGACAATGATCCAGAGAAGAAGACTTGTGCTAGTAGATCTGTGTCGAGAAATACCTTCCTAGTTAAGAGGGAGTGTTGATGTATATGTAACTTCGGAATGTATTTCATCCATGTATTTCATTTATATATTATTGTACTCCTATAGAGATGTGTTATTCCTCTATACGGAAGTGTCGTCATGTGTATTGACAAGTGTCGCAAGTAGGCTAACTTGCCAATGGGTTATTAGACCACCATATGTGGGGTCGACCCTGATTTATATAATATATGGTTGATGTACCTAGCTAGACAAGTCCGCCCCATAAGGTTATTGGGCAAACAGGACAAGTATAAATAGAGATCGGGAGATCTCTATTTGGATCACTCAGAAACTCATTCTTCCTTCACTCGGAAAGTGGCGCACTTGTGAGGAGGAGTTTAGCTGCTAGGAGGAGTCTATCTCTGTGTATTTGGTTGTACTTTGGTTCAGCTATTGCTCTATCTATCTCTGAGGAAGTTGTGGGGTTTTTCACCTTAGGGTTTTCCCCATGGAAACTCTGTGTCTATTGTCTCTCATGCTTTTGCTTCTTGTGATGATTGAAATGCTTGTTATGATTGATATGCATTGATATACTATACATGTTATTCACTTAGTAAAGATCCTAGAGTATTGTGAATTAATGCTCAAAATTTAACATTAACTGGTGCGAGGGGCTCCTCACAAACATGCGAGCTCAGCTGACCAAGTGTTGGCGGGGAGAGCTCAAATAGTTTGGCTATGGTTCGATAGTGATCTCGTTCTTATTGGAACAGGTTCCCCTCTTACGTCCGCAGGTACCACTGGAGGACAGGGATCCTAGGGATCCACACATGGCTAGATGGATAGGGGTAATGACCCGTCATGGTGGGGTTCCCATTATTGGATATGGTCTTGAGTTCTTCACTTGGCTGGAGGGCTAGTTACTAATGGAGGACTTTCCGTACAGTGGTATGGACTTTAGAGATGACTCGGACTTGTTGCTGCCAGAAGGAGCAGCATGGGGAGACCTTGGTAAGAGCAAATAACCCTTGAAATTTTTAATTTTTGTGCATTTATGATTTTTTTTTTGTTATAGTGCTGACAAGTTAACAACATGTGTGTGCAGATGTGGGCCCCAGATGCGAGGAGAGAAAGAGGAGAGGGAGCAGTCGTGGGACCTGTAGTGCACGTTGCCATTACAGAGATGGACGGGGTCTATGCCAACCTGAGCGGGTTGACATTAGATGTTCCCGAGCCGACGGTAGATGAGGTGTCGTGGCCCATGCAGGTGTACACGGTTGGAGCGACTGCGTGCTTCAACATGTTGCTCTGCAGGGTTGCGAGAGCAGTTGACTGTTTCCACACTCAGCAGGCCAAAGCTATTAGACCCCCTAGGGTTGTACGGGTCAGGTGCTGCGCCTTACGTGGTTACTATGTATGTGCTGAGAGCTTGGAGGCCTCAGATTTTGTACTACTGAAAGCTACGAGGCTTCATATTTTGTAGAAACTCACTGAAAATCGTCGTGATTCAGATTTTTGTACCAGCACTACCTTTTGAGATATATATATATATATACAGACATTCCGACAATTTATACATTATGTGTTTCAAAATGGATGAATGATGTGGTCTTGTTATGTGTTTGCTTATATAAAATGAGTTATTTACATGTTATGTCTACTTTTAACAATTCATGAATATATGCTTATGTGTGTGCAATGTACCAATCTAAGATGAAGTTGGCCATAGAATCGACAACTTTGTTGACATCTTATGGAATGTACAGGTACTAAATGGAATCGAAGGACCTTTCCAAAAGACAGACTCGTTGATAGAGATGGAGTAAGGTAGGATCACGGATGACGTAAACTCAGTTGAGATGAGAGACCACTAGTTGAGAATCCAGGTGGATGAAAACATTGTCCGTACCCAAAGAAATGGCGTTAGTTAGGGTTCCAATGACTGCTTGATATTTTGCAGCATTGTTAGTCGTGAAACCTAGACACATTCCTCTTGAGCTGATGAGCTCGCCAGTAGGTGAATAAAGTACCCGTGCTGCCAAAGCAAGGTTGCAGGTATGCCGACTGGCGCCTTCCATGAATCCAAAACAAGTTTCCATCTACACACGCAGACAGAACATGGTATAAGAAATGAAACAAGAACTAAACACGCAAGAAATCAAAGTGTCACACCACACAAAAAACACACACGCACGCCATGTACAGTATATGCAAAAGTACTCATGCATGAAAGACTCAAGCATAGTACCTCTTCAAGTAAAGCCCATTGCAGGGTTCACCCAAAGATATGCCATCATAGTCTTCAAGCTCATAAGCTCCCTTATCTAAGACGTGTTTGACTATGTAAGGTCCATGCCACATGGACTCAAACTTTCCTGCCCCTAGCTGATCATGTTTCTGGTCATACGTGAGGACCAAATCTCCCTCGCTATAGGCACGAGGTTCTACCGAATTGTCGTACTATGCTTTGATGCGTTTCTTATGAGCCTCATTGGCGAGAGCGGCATCTCAGTCAGTCTCATCGAGCTTAGCTAGGTAGAGGAAGCGTTCTTCCTCGACAGTAGTGTTTGGGAAACGTTTGATGGCGAGCTTGAGGGATGGAATCTCGCACTCAATGGGAAGGACTGCCTCCAATCCATACACTAGTTGGAAAGGAGTAAATCCATTGGCGATTTTAACGGAGGTTCTATAAGCCCAAATCTTGGAGAAGAGCATATTATGCCAATTGGCCTTATGTGTAACCACCATACGTTGGACCATAGTTTTCAAGACCTTGTTGATGGCCTTGACCTGTCCGTTCGACTGAGGGTAGTATGGTGTTGAGTTTTCATGGAAAAAACCTAATATGTCGCTCAACTTGTCAACCATATGGTTCATAAAGTGTGAACCATGGTCGGTGACTATCGCTTGAGGAACTCCAAACTGCGCTATTACATGATTAAACATGAAGAGTGCGGCAGTCTTGTCATCGTTCATGTATGTAGGCATTGCCTTGGCCCACTTTGTAAAGTAGTCCACAACTACAATGACGTAACTATGCCCCCCGACCGAGGTAGGCTTACAATGCATGAAATCGATGCCCCATTTAGCAAAGGGGCCAATGGAAATAACCGGGTGTAACGGGGCGGGATGGATGCACTTTTTCATATGAAAATGTTGACATGGAGGACATTTTTTTACGGCTGCGATGCAATATTTGAAGATAGACGACCAATAATATCCTACGCATAAAATATTCTGGGATGTAGCCATCCCATAGAGGTGACCTCCACATGCCCCAGCATGACAGTCATTCAGAACGCGTTCAGCCTCATCATGAGTCAGACAACGTTGAAGGATAGAATCGATGCCACGATGGTACAAAGTATCACTGATAATCATATAATACTTTGCATGGTGGCGTATTCGACGATGGTCATCACGAGACAATTCAAGGTTGAAGCATTGGGTTTGAAGATACAATGTGATATCTCCATACCATGGATCAGACGTACTGATAAGAAACAATGTCTCATCTGGAAACGAGTCATTGGGCTCAGATTCTGTATCAGTACGGGAGAGGTCGTAGATGAGCTCAACGAACACCAAAGACTTTTTCAACTTGGATTTTTAAAAAAGAAGATCGAATTCTTGCACTATCATGATCCAGCGTGAATACTAGCCCCCAAGCACCTGATGAGTCAAAACGTGGTACATGGGGTTCGAATCAGGGATGATAGTGGTGGTGCGAAGCAAAATGTAATGACGAAACTTCTGCACGACAATGACTGCCGTGAGAGCGAACTTTTCAACATGTGAATAGCGAGTTTCAATGTCAATGAGACCTTTGCTGGCATAATATATCACATGTTCGCAGGCGTTCTGGTCTTCCTGTACCAAAACCATGGCGATAGTGGTGTCAGAAGTTGCGAGATATAAAATGTAATCTCTATAGTAATTCGGCGGCTAGATCACAGGGGCATGCGTGATGGCATGTTTCAAACTTTCGAAATATTATTGAGCTTGAACATCCCAAATGAACGGGACGTCTTTTTTCATCAATCTCATATAGCCCTGCGTATTTTGTGCGAAATTACAAACAAAATGCCTTAAATAAGTCGCATGTCCTTGTAGACTCTGAAGTTCCGTAATGTTGGTTGGAGGTGGAAGAGCGACGATAGCTTCCACCTTCGAGGGATCAATGCAGATCTCATCTTTCGAGACGATGAACCCTAAGAGGTGTCCAGACTCGACACAAAAAATACTCTTGTGAGGATTCAAATCGATATTGTACCGCCTGCATCTGAGGAAAACGACCACCAGATGATCTAAGTGGAACTAACGCTGCTTTGAGAGGGCAATAAGGTCATCCAAGTAAGGTTCCACGAAGTCCTTCACATCATGGAAGGTGTATGACATGGCCCACTGGAATGTGGCACCAACGTTTTTAAGACCAAATGGAATTTTATGATATGCAAACGTTCCCCAAGGGAAGATGAATGCATTCTTGTGCTGGTCGGCGGGGTGGATCTCAATTTGGTTGTATCCAGGAAAGCCATCCATGAATGAAAAAATGACACTTCCAGCACAATTGTCGATAATCTGGTCGATAAAGGGAGTCAGGTAGTTGTCCTTGGGACAAGATTTGTTGAGATCCCGATAATCGACACAGACGCATATGGTACCCTATTTTTTATTAACAGGGATGAAATTTGAGACCCACTCTGTCAATGGGACAGGGTAAATGAAGCCGGCCTTCAAGAGTTTCTCAATTTCTGCCTTGATTGTCGCAGTCTTCCGAGGGTGTACCGTTCGCAGCTTCTGGCGAACAGGTTTGACGTCGGGATAGGTTTTAATCTCGTGTAAAACAATGGAGGGGTCTATCCCAGGCATCTCCTCATAGGTCCAAGCGAACACGTCTCGAAATTGCTTGAATAAGGCCGTGGCGGCGATGACTTCTTCAGGGGAACACTTATGGCCTAACTGAATGTGTTCCACTACACCTGGAGTAACCAAAATGTCTATTAAAGTGGTGGGCTCGATGTTGGAAAAGTTTCCTTCAGAGTTCGTTTGACACGCGAGTATCAAAGAATGATAGCCAGAGTGGACATTCGATGTAAAGATGGTGTGAATGCTGTTCTCTACAGTATCCAACAAGGGAAGGAAAGACGAACGATGGTGGAATACTTCCAATGGCGGATCATCTACACTCATGATTTCCATAATGGACTCGTCAGAATGAAAAGTCCGTAGTAGAGGATCGAATGATTCCTATTGTAGAGAACAAGAGGTGGAGGCCACAGCTAAGTGGTCCTCTGGTGCTGACTGGATAGCCTCATACATGAGTTTAGTAGGCGACAGAGGCATAGTGTCTCCAATTAGGTGTGTGGTGGCTTCATCAGGTACAAGCCATGAATCAGTGGAACTAGGGGTAGATGAAATTCGTGAGGAGATCATGTTCACCATGGCAACGTGGTTTGGGGTATCTGAGGTAGGAAAGACGCCCATAAGGGATGAATCCTTAAGGAGGCCAACCCCCAAACTCTCATACTTCTGCGAAGATTGTCCAATGGAAGGAACGTTATCACCCGGGTGAGAAGTGGTGTCAGGTGTGCAGAAATCCAGTTGGTCGACTGTGACAATTCGGCCTTGATGGGGGAATTGTACTATGCGGAAGACAGATGATGCGACCATAGTCATGGTGTAAAACCAATTACGACCAAGCAGAATGTTATAATCCAATAGGGCAGCGACTACTTCCACGTTAATGGTTGTGGTCTTTCCCCCCATCTCGACTAGTAAAGCTTGTAACAGCCCATGAGGTTGAAATCCACATCCGTTGAAGGCTCTCAAAGTGGTGGGAGAACGGTTCAACTCGGGAGAACCAATGGCTCTCCAACATGCGATCGACATGACTTACATAGAGGCTCCTTCATCCAAAACGGTACGATGGATTATCTACCCAACAATGTTTGTAGCAACTTGAAATGCTAATTGATGGGAGAGCCTTGGTTTGAAATACTCCATCCGGAACATAATGGTGTTCGAAGAATCTGGGTCAACTGCACCGATGGCAGCGAGGAGAGTCTTCCACTAATTAGGGAATTTTTGCAAGACCTCGAGCATCGACATAGCACAAGGAGTTTGTGCTAGGTCCTCTACAATGTTGTAGTTTTGAGCAGCCCGAGCATTAGGATTGAAAATCGATTTTCTAATCGTGCTCTTGGGTGGATGAAACACTAACTCGAGAGAGGGCTTCTCTATGGTGAGAGGCGCAGCCGGTATGGTGACATTGGGCATCGAAGTGGAATCTTTTTCAGTATTACTTCCAACATGTTGCTTAGATGGAATGGAGTCATATGAAGGATAATGGGTGTTCAAGTTGATGGTCTCGTTATGCACCATGAGAAAATGTGCGGTGGTGGATGCTTCTCCTTGGGAAGAAGAAGTGTGAGCGATCGACTGTTGATTTTGAGCAGGGAAGGGATCGTTGAGAACTGTGGGTGTGGGTTTACCCTAAGAAAATTTTGAACTTCGTCTCTATGGGGGCACTCTTTAGAAAAGTGATCATCACCACACAGTAGGAAAGGATACTTCAACTTCATTTTTTGTTTGGTATCATTAGGGGTGCTCCTTTGTTCCTGCTGGGTGGAAGATTTCTTAGGTTTCCCCTTGTTCTTCTTCTTACCACAAGATTTTTGAGGTGAAGCTGATGAAACAGAATTCACTTCTTCGGTGACAGTAGGAGTGGATGATTTGGTGGTGCCATGACCATCCTGTGTTGTTGATGGGGAAGAACCTTGGGGGTTCGACGAACCAACAGTTTGAGAAGAAGGATGGGTGGTAATGGATCCAATGATGCCATCAGTTTGGGGTCCCTTGGGTGGTTTCGCGGGGTTGTAAGTGTTACAGGGCACGTCAGGAAGAATATCAAACAACATGCCAGATTGAGCATAGACTAAGTCTAACAAATGGTCACGAGCAATGGCTTGGTCCTCAGTGACAGTGCCACCCATGGAAACATCTCGTGCTATGGTTGGTATGAGAGACTTCGTAAACTAGTCTGCTAGGAGTTGATCTGGAATAGGATCCTTAATGAGACGTCATCTCCTCCGCCACTCATGTATATGATCTGATATATGAGTAGCGGTATTTTGATGGAGCGAGGTTAAAAGCTTTGTACCAGTTTCATACCGTAAGCAGCTGGAAATGAGTCAAAAATTTCATAGCAAGAGAACCAAAATCAGGAAAAGAATGTGGTGGTAGTTCAATATACCACTTTGCAGTCGAACCAGTGAGAGTCCGTTGGAATAACCGAATATGGATCAAGTCGTCCATCAGTGATTTGGATGAACACCATAAGTGGTATGTCATCACATGGTTTTTAGGATCCTCACCCGGCTTACCATCGAATTTTGGGAAATTTGACGGAATTTTTACCGGAATAGGTGGCCAATTAGTTCCGTGGTAAATGGGGTCATTTGTTAAATGAGACAGGTCAGGTAGATCCAAAGTAGCCAAAAATGGCAGCTGCGGATTAGGTTGCGAGTACTGATAGTGCGGATAAGGCGTGTAAGGACTATGGGACCCTGTATCGACTGACGATAGGGTGTTCCAGGAGGAAACTGGCCGTAGGGGTACTGGCCTCCTGGACCAAATGTAGATCCACCACCATAGTAAGGTGGTCCATAACCATAATAGGGTGGCCCATTACCATAAGGTGGGAGTCCGCCTCCGCCGCTAGGAGGGGGTGGGCCGCCTCCAAATGGTGGGGGTCCGCCACCATCGCCAGGGTAGAATGGGCCACCACCGCCTCCGCTAGGAGGAGGTGGTGGTCGACTACCACCACCAAGATAGGATGGGCCTCCACCACCTCCACCGGGAGGGGGTGGTGGGCCACCGCCGTTGCTGGAAGGGTAAGAGCCTCCTCTGCCACCTCCACCATAGTAGGGTGGGGGTCCACCAATAAGCTGTTGATGGACCAACAGCTGCTGTGGGGTCGTCCTAGGGTTGATTTATCCATTCCAATGATCCAGGTTCTCTCGGTGCAACGAGAGGTAAGTCTTGTGAAGTGGGGATTTTTGCTTCTTCATCCTGCGGGGGATGAGAGGCAGGTAAATCTGGAGGAGTAAGAGGAAAAAAGAGTCCTCCGACATTCAAAGTGGGTTTTTCCACTTCATGTGACCCGACCCTTGCATGTGTGTCCATTCTTACCCTCAAAATTACCTCCTGGCTAAGGAGATATTCGGGTGGAAAATTTTGAATCCTGAGAGACCTTCTCCAAGGAAAGTCAGCCAGAGTGGCTAAACCAAAAAGTTTCTCCTACAAAACCCTACACAAACTAAGGCCACAAGCAAACTTATGTTATAAGAGTGGATTCAACGGTCTGGAACCTCACATGATTGTCAATGCTTCGCAACTTGCGATATACCACAGGGTCCAACATTATGACGCGACAAGGATGATTGGGACCATACCCTTTCTTGCATACCCAATTACCTGGACGGTACGTACGTAGTAGCTCCCCGAGTGTTGTTCTCGGTGTATTGATCCACCAAGACGGCCAAAACGTTAACTCAGTTGGTTTCAGGAATCCTAAGGGTGTCTCCCGATATATGCAAGGTACATGGGAGCTCAAATCTGTAGTGGTGTTTTCTAATGCACAACTGTTCTCCAAGAGACCTTCCGATATACTACCGAGTACGTGATACACCCTTCGATATACGCCAAGTACTCAAGGTGACTTGGTGGGTACGTGAAGGAGCTCGATATACCGATAAGTATGTGGAAGACTACAATACCCCCGGAATACAGTGCTGGAAAATAACGACCGCTGCCACGCTTAACGACGTCGGAATACGTCTCTAACTTACACACAAGTTGCTAAATATTTTACCCTAGTTCTACCATTAATTTTATCTGGACGGTTAGGTGAATGCATGAGGTGAGTACATAATCGTAAACATAATGCAGGCCCTAACTACATGCACAATTACACTTTTCTTTCAATGAACTCTATGTATGGGAAGGAGAAATTTTCTTTTTCTTTCCAACAATTTCACCAAAGCAATGCAATGCAAGACAATCCCAAATCTACCAAAAAATGACTATGAAGTATTCTTTTTCCTTTTCAGCGAAACATAAAAGACACAACACTACTAAACCAAATCAAAACATGATTTTCTTTTCTTTTGTCTTTTTAGAACGAAAATGATGCTAAGTAATGAAAAGAGAGAATTTTCTAAGTAGGAAAATGCAAGCTTTTCACTTTCACTACGATGGCCTAAAAGCATAAAAACCAAAAGACACAATGCAACTTTCCAAGCATGGAACTACTTTTGCAAAACTTGATGCCTATTCGAATTTTTTCAAGAAGATGAGCAATTCATAATTCATGAAAAAATACGACTAATGCAATTTACTTTCAACTTTCCCAAAAGATTTATGAATGAGACATTCCAACGCTTATGCAATTCTTCAAATGAGCTTGAAAAATAACGGAAATAAAGTACCTTTGATCTTTCAATGAGTGCATCAAAATGACAATTTGATAACAACTGTGCTTTTAAACATGAATGCGAACTGAAAAGATTACTCGCAGCACTCTAATAACTCAGAAAATATCAAGAAGAGATGAGCACACAATGGACTGAAAATACACACAAACACTCAAAATCAATCAACAACAAGCAAGACCAAAAGCAAGCAAAACTCACAAAATGAATGCAAGTGAGGTCTGGAAACTGATCCAACACAATGGTCAGATCTAGAAAGGAGAGGAGGGAATGCAAGGGTGAGTGGATGCAGGTGGGGAAGACAAGAGTATCTGCCACTACCAAGTCTCAGACTCGTCCAAGATGGAACCCAAAACAACTCTAAACAAAAACCAAACAACTCAATCACACTAAGAAAAAAGGGATCTCTGACTAGATCATACAGTACAGAGGGAGTCTGCACACAAACCAAACTCACAACAAAACTAGAGAGGGAATGCCTGCATGGAAAAAATGGCAGATCAACGCACTCTGTGCTTATACATAGTGCGGCATCGCAGTTCACCTGTTCGGGAAGTGCGACGACGTTGTAGTAGACCAATGGAAGGGCTACGACAACAGACTAACAGGCAAAGAACATAGATCAAAAAACACAGAGTGTCGCTCTAGGTACACTGACCAGGTGCGACATGCGAGATCTGAGTTAAAAAATGAACCAATTCTCAAGATAATGAACAATAAACAGGTTTGCAAATGAGATGTGCAAACTCAAAGGAATGTAACCAGACTCTTCAAGGTTAAGATCTGATGGTGAAATCCACTTCAAGAAGGAAATGACAAAATAGTATGGCTTGGAAAGAAATCAACTGAAAAACGACATTCAAATTGACTACTATAAAGCAATGTTTTCCCCAGTATGATCGCTAGATTTGTTTGATGGACAATCCACTCGAGCGGACACGTGCTGGATCTCCCTAACTCAAAGTGAGTCTAGAACAAATAGAACAGACTACAAACGACTTTCCTAGATCTACTTAAGGATCAAGTACTAGATGTCTTACCTTTAACTTCGCAATCTGTTACACCCAAAATCTACTCATCATCAGATTCATTGTATACACCCCTGAAGATACCTGGACTACGTAATCATCCTGGGAGGATTTGTACCCAATTGTGCTAGGTTTTGAAGGGTCGTCGCAGGTTGCACACTAGCAACATGCGACGTCGCATCTTGCTCCACTGCAGGGTGCGGCGAGGTCAGTTAATGGGAAAAAATAGTTTATTCGAGATCCTTCTCGAAACTTGCTCATTTAGGGGCTTATCCCTGACCTCTAGGGGAGCTGGTACTCGACCCCTAACTCTTTGGGAGGATCCCCTATCTCTCTCCTACCATCTCTCAACCTATCCTATCCATACCCTATCCACTTAGTCCTATATAAGTGAGGTTCACTCCCATCCCAAAGGGAGGAAGACTATGGTATCTACATGCTGGTGAAATCTCTCTTAGAACATCTCCACTCACCTATTGGAGAACTCATACTTCCTTGGAAGGATATGGAAATTGGATTTATCGGAGAAGGGATACATCGTTAAGCCTTGGTTGTGGTTCTATATCTCTATCATGTACTCCTCTATTTGCAGTAATACAAATGCTTTCCACCAATATTGTTCATGTGTGCAATGATATTGAGTAGTTTACCTGCTTAACTCTTTACTTAGATCGCTTATTGTATAGATGTCTTTTACTAGTTTCTCTTGTTTCTTGTCTTGACAGGTCTTGCAGCTTGGATCTGACAACCATGGGACGTGGACCAACATTTAGGAGAAAGGATTGCGTAGTAAAAAGGTAAGACATCTAGTACTTGATCCTTAAGTAGATCTAGGAAATGCATTGGTAGTCTGTTCTATTTGTTCTCGACTCACTTTGAGCTAGGGAGATCCGGCTCATGTCCGCTCGAGTGGATTGTCCGATAAAAAATCTGGTGACCATACTGAGGAGTGGTGTTTGTCTTGTTTAGTGGTCATTAATCTGAGAGTCATTTTCATTTGATTACTTGACAATGGCCTCTTTTATCATTTTTTTCCATTTACTTCTTAGGATTGATTTCTTTGTCAGATCTTCACGTTGAAGATTTTGGTCTTCTTCCTCTGAGTTTATACAACTCATTTTCAAGCCTGTTTATGGTTCATTGTCGAGAGATCTGATTCATTTTTTAATCTAGACCTCACCTGTCGCACTTGGGCAGTGGAAACAAAGATACACTGTGTCATTCTGAGTCTCTTTTCTTTACCTGGTGGATACTCGTCGCACCCTTTGCATTGGTAAACTGCGACATCGTCGCACTTCCCGTGTGAACAACCTGCGACATCGCACTGTGTACAAGGGAAGAGTGCAACGATCTGTCAAAAGTTGGCATACAGGCATCCCTTCCCTCATTTGACAGTTTGAACCTTGGTCTGATTTATGAACTCCCTCTACGCTGCAAGATCCAGCCAGAGACCCCATTTATGATTTGTGTGTTGAGAGTTTGGGTTCATTTGGATTGAATTTGGGTTCTGTCTTGGACAAGTTTGAGACAGGTAGTGGTGGATACTCTAGCCTCCGCCACCTTCATCCGTTCACTCTTGCATTCCCTTCCTTCCATCCTTGATCTGATCATTGCATTGGATCAACCTCCAGACCTCATTTACATTTGTTTTGAGCTTTGCTTGCTGCTGCTTGATTTTGAGTTAAGTGTGTTTTTCAGCTTGGTTGAGTGCTTTTCTTTTCTTGAGTTTTCTGAGTACTGAGTGCTGCAAGTAGTGTTTTCTTTTCAGTCATTTAGATCTGAAAGTAGAGTTGTTGTCAAATTATTGCTTTGATGCATCCATCGAAAAATTAAAAGTGCTTCTTTCTCGTTGTTTCTCAAAAATTATTGAAGAAAGATTGTTGTGCATTGGAAAATTCTCGTTTATGTTTTGGAAAGTTGAATGAATGTATGATCTATTGTGTTTTTCTCGAATTATGGATCGCTCATCTTCTTGAAAGGCTCAAAGAACGCTTCAATTTTTGCAAAATTGATTCCATGCTAAGGAAAGATAGATGCATTTTTAATTTTTGTTGCTTTTAGGCCATTGAAAGTGAAATTGAAAAACTTGCATATTCCATTTCAGAATCCTCTCTTTTCATCACCTAGTGTCGTTTTGATTTGAAAAAGAAAAGAAAAATGCTTTGATTTGGTTAGTAGTGTTGTGTACTTTTGCGTTTCGCTGAAAAGGAAAATGGCACTTTCATTGTCAAATTTGTTTGAATTGGGAATTGTGTTGCATTGAGTTTGTTTTGGCGACACCATTGGAAAAAGCTTTCTCCTTTCCATAGCTAGAATTCATTGAAAGAAAAGAACATTTCATGCGTGTAGTCAGGGCTTGCATTATGCTTTCGATTATGTACTCACCTCATGCATTCACCTAACCGTCCAAGATAAAATTAACGGTAGAACTAGGTAAAAATTTTAGCAACTTGTGTGTAAGTTAGAGATGTGTTCTGACGTCGTTAAGCGTGGCAGCTATCGTTATTTTCCAGCACTGTATTCTGGGGGTATTGTAGTCTTCCATGTACATCGGTATATCGATCTCCTTCATGTACCAACCAAGTACAATAATCCATACTTGGCGTATATCAAAGGGTGTATCACGTACTCGACACGTATATCGAAATGTCTCTTGCCGAACAGTTGTGCATTAGACAGCACCACTACGGATTTGAGCTCCCACATACCTTGCGTATATTGGGAGACACCATTAGGATTCCTGAAACCAAACGAGTTAACCATTTTTCCGTCTTGGCAATACACCGAGAACAACACTCGGGGATATTAGCACGCACGTATTGTCCAGGTAATCGGGTATGCAGGCAAGGGTACGGTCCCAATCCTCCTTGTCGCGTCATATTGTTGGACCCTGCAGTATATCGTGGTTTGCGATGCCTTGATAATCCCATGAGATTCCATACTTTTGAATCCACTCTATCACATAAGTTTGCTTGTTGCCTTAGTTTGAGTAGGTTTTTCTGGACTGCTCTTCTTTTAGCATACCCTTAGGAGAAAACGTTGTTTCAGCCATCCTGGCTGATCATCCTGACACTCTGGGGGATTTTCCCTGGAGAAGGTCCCGTAGGATCTTAAAATCATCACCCGAATATCCCCTTAATATGGAGGTTATTTCGAGGTTAAGAATGGATCAGCGTAACGCGATCGTAGTTACTGAAGTGGAAAACCCCACTTTGAATGTTGGAGGACTTTTGTTTCCACAAACTCTTCCAGATTCACCTGCCTCTCATCCCCCACAGGATGAAGGAGCACAAACCCCCGCTTCACAAGACCTTTCTCCCATCATCTCGGGAGAACCTGGATCGTTGGAATGGATAAACCAACCCCAGGATGACCCTACAGCAACTTTTGGTCCTTCAACAGCTTATTGGACATCTTCTACAAACCACCCAGTGGCTCATTTTTCCATCTCATCCCCACCTAACTGGACTACTCCAGAGTTCTCTAGGCCTTACTATAGGCCTGACCCTGCCGATATTTCCGTCCCCATCCATGAACTTTTGAAACAGTTACGTATTAAAGGTGATGAGATTCGAAGACAAAGTCTCGAGTAGCACTCTGAAGAGTTTCAAAATCGCCATTTCCAAATAATATTTGACGACGGAGACATCCCAGTTCACCCAATATCTTTCGGATCACCTGAAGCACCCCACCATGTGACCACTAATAAGACTGGTCAACCCTCGCAAGAGTCCAGTCCTGCACCTCACGTGAACCAACCTGTGGAAGGACAACAGTCCAACACACCTGTCACTACCACGGGTACTTTACCAGTTCCTCCCCTACCTTGGAATTCGAGGGGAGGGTATTCCATTTCCCCGAATTATCTCATTGGTAATGTTATTACTACGGTAGCTAGCCAACAACCTACGTTGGTTCAACCTCTGAATAGTGGTCAACCTATTGTGGCTGGGGGGAAACCCCCATTTCCTAACCAGAACGTAGGCGGTGGAATCCCTAACGGGCCTTGCGTTGGACCTTCCCAACCCGCTAGACTGTCCACCACGGGATTAACTCATGTTGGGGGGTCGTCAAATGTAACTCAACCCTCATGGAGTCAAGCATATCCAGGTTATGTTAACCCTGTGTCGGGCCAACCTAATCCCAGAAACGCACCACACGGGATACCTTATCTCGAGAATTCCTACACTCTATGGGGGAAACAACCTTTGTTGCAACACAGACCCCAACCGACTATCCCTCAAGTACCACCACCCCCGATCGGTCCTCCCCCACCTCCTGTCGGAGGCGGCAGGCCCCCACCTAACATTGGTGGAGGCCCACCTCATTTTTCCTACAATATGCCTCACCCCTCCGGCGGTGGCGGGGAATAGTCCACCACCCCCTCCAGGTGGAGACGGTGGGGGACCACCCTATCATTGTGGAGGAGGACATTTCCCTTCGGGTGGTGGAGGTGGGCCACCACCCCCTCCAGGCGGAGGCGGTGGAGGACCTAATTACTATGGTGGTGGCGGTGGTGGTGGATACCCTCATCCTTCTGGCGACGGAGGTGGTGGGGGCCCCCCATCCTTCCAGTGGTTGAAGTGGTCCACCACCCCCTCCAGGAGAAGGAAGTGGTGGGCCACCTTATTACGGTTATGGACCCCCACCTCCTCCCGATGGTGGAGGCGGACCTCCAACCCCTCCTGGAGGTGGAGGAAGACCCCCACCTTATTGGAATGGACCACCTTATGGTGGCGGACCTCCTTACGGTCCGGGCGGCACACCCCCCTACTGTCAGTTTCATCCTGGTACACCTTACGGTCAGTCTGGTCCTTACACGCCTTATCCATATTATCAATACACGCATCCTAACCCATAGCTTCCCTTCCTGGCTACTTTGGACCTGCCTGGCCTATCTCGTTTAACCAACATTCCTATTTACCATGGATCTAACTGGCCACTGATTCCAGTGAAACTTCCATTTGATATCCCCAAGTTTGACGGCAAGCCGGGTGAAGACCCTAAAAACCACGTGATGACATACCACTTATGGTGTTCATCTAATTCCTTAATGGACGATTCAATTCGTCTTAGATTGTTTCAAAGGACTCTCACCGGTTCGTCTGCCAAGTGGTACATTGAGTTTCCACCACACTCTTTTCCTGATTTTGGTTCTCTTGCCATGAACTTTTTGACACATTTCCAGCTGCCCATATGGTATGAGACTGGTACCGAGCTTTTATCCTCGCTCCGTCAGAATACCGCCACTCACATTTCGAATCATATCCACGAGTGGCGAAGGAGACGACGTCTCATTAAAGCTCCCATTCCATATCAGATCCTAGTAGACTGGTTCACAAAATCCCTCATCCCTACCATAGCAAGAGACGTTGCTATGCGAGGTGCTGTCACCGAAGAACAAGCCATCGCGAGTGCCCATGTGCTAGACCTAGTCTACACTCAATCCAACACTTTGTTTGATTATCTGCCTGACGCACCCCGTGATGTTAATGACCCTGCGAAACCACATAAGGGACTCCAAACTGATGGAATCATTGGTTCCCTTAACACCCAGCATGCTGCTAGCACTGTTGGATCATCCAACCCGACTTCGGATGGCCACAGCACCACCAAGTCCACCGCTCCTGCTGTAACTGAAGAGGTGACTTCTGTCCAATCAGCTTCATCTCAAAAGTCTGGCGGTAAAAATAAGAACAAGGGGAAACCCAAAAAGTCTTCTTCCCAACAGGAACCAAAGAGCACTCCTGACGATTCCAAGCAGAAACGGAAACTAAAGTATCCTTGTTTACTGTGTGGAGATGACCATTTCTCCAAAGAATCTCCCCATAGAGACGAAGTACAAAAGTTTCTTAGGGGTAAACCAACTCCCACAGTCTTCAATGATCCATTTCCTACTCAGAACCAGTAGATGATTTCTCAAACCCCCCCAACCCAGGCGGAACCATCCAATACCGCGGATGTTTTCATGCTGCGTAACGATACGATCAATTTGAATAATCACTCACGATCTTACGAACCGATCCCTTCGAAGGAATCCACTGGAAGTAATGCTAAAAAAGATTCCGACTCCTTAACTGATGTCACTGTACCATCGGCTTCTCTCACCATTGAGAAGCCCTCCTTAGACTCGATATTGCGACCACCCAAGAGTATGATTCGAAAGGCTGTTTTCAATCCTAATGCTCGAGCGGCACAAAATTACAATATCGTAGAGGACTTGGCACAAGCTCCTTGCGCCATGTCTACCCTAGAATTTTTGCAAAATTGTCCTAATCAACGCAAAAATATCCTTGCAGCCATCGGTGCAGTCGACCCAGATTCCTTGAATACCATCATGTTCCGACTTGAAAATTTTAAGTCAAGGCTCTCACACCAGCTCACATTCCAATTTTCTGCGAACATTGCTGGGAATATTGTCCATCGTACCCTTTTAGATGAAGGCACCTCCACTTCTATCATGTCGATCGCCTGTTGGACAGCCATTGGCTCCCCCGAATTGAATCGTTCTCCTACCATGTTGAAAGCATTCAACGGGCGTGGTTTTCAACCTCATGGGCTCTTATAGGCTCTTGCAGTCGAGTTGGGCGGAAAGACCGTAACCATTAACGTGGAAGTGGTCTTGGCCCCGTTAGATTATAATCTCTTGCTTGGTCGCAATTGGTGTTACACCATGCAGGCGGTTGCCTCTTCAGTCTTCCGCATAGTACAATTCCCCCACCAAGGACGAATTGTTACTATCGACCAATTAGATTTTTGTACACCAGATGCTACCACTCATCCTGGTGACCATGTTCCTTCCATTGGACATATGTCAAAACAGTATGAGAGTGTAGGGGTTCTCCTTTTGAAAGATTCATCTCTCATGGGCATTTTTCCAACCACGGACCCCCTTAATCATGTTGCTACGATGAACATGATATCCACAGAGATTTTATCTCACTCTACCGATGCTTGGCTTGTACTGGATGAAGCCACAACACACCTGCTTGGAGATATAATGCCTCTTTCACCCGCTGAATGTATTTACGAGGCTATCCAATCAGCATCGGAGGACCATTTAACCATGGCCTCTCCATTCTGTTCTCTATGACGGATGTCGTCTCTACCCGATCTCTTACTTCGGAATTTTCATTTAGACGAGTCCATCATGGAAGTTATCAATGTTGACGACAGTCCGTGGGATGATCTCCACCATAGGTCATCTTTTCTTCCTTCTTTGGAGCAAATAGAGGACAACATCCATACCCTCTTTTCACCAGATATCTACCCGTTCCCTCATTCCCCCATTCTTACATGTCTTACGGACACGGAGGGAAACTTGGCCAACATTGAGCCAACCACCCTGGTAGACATCTCGGTTAAACCTGGTATAGTGGAACACATTCGCATAGGCCAGAAGTGTTCCCCTGAAGAAATAGCTGCTGGCACGACCTTATTCAAGCAATTTCAAAACGTATTTGCTTGGTCATATGAGGAGATGCCTGGGATAGACCCCGCGATTGTTTCTCATGAAATAAAAACCTATACCAACATCAAACCTGTATGCCAAAAGTTGCAACCGGTACACCCCCGGAAGACTGCGGCAATTAAGGCAGAAATTGAAAAGCTCTTAAAGGCTGGTTTTATTTATCCTGTCCCATTGACGGATTGGGTCTCAAACGTCGTTCCTGTGAACAAAATCATGGCACCATTCGCGTTTGTGTTGATTATCAGGACCTTAACCGGGCTTGTCCAAAAGACAACTTCCCGACCCCCTTCATCGACCAGATTATCGACAATTGTGCTGGAAGCGTCATCTTCTCATTTATGGATGGCTTTTCTGGTTACAACCAGATTGAGATCAACCCATCCGACCAACATAAGACGTCTTTCATCTGTCCATGGGGAACGTTTGCATACCGCAAACTCTCGTTTGGCCTTAAAAATGTTGGCGCCATGTTTTAGTGGGCTATGTCGTATGCCTTCCATGATATTAAGGACTTTGTGGAACCTTACCTGGATGATCTCCCTGCTCATTCAAAGTAGCGCGAGTTCCACATTGATCATCTGACGGCCATTTTCCTCAGATGCAGACGGTACAGTATCCGTCTGAATCCTCATAAGTGTATATTTTGTGTTGATCCTGGACACCTCTTAGGATTTATCGTTTCGAAGGATGGGATCCGCATTGATCCCTTAAAGGTGGAGGCCATCATCAACCTACCACCCCCGACTGATGTGACGAAACTTCAAAGTCTCTAAGGGAAGGAGACTTATTTAAGACGTTTTGTTTGCAATTTCGCAGAGAAGACTCAAGGGTATATGAGACTTATCAAGAAGGACATCCCATTCATTTGGGACGACCAAGCTCAAAAATCCATCGACAGTATCAAACATGCCATCACACATGCACCCGTGCTCCAACAGCCTAATTATTATTGATATTACATCTTATATCTCGCCGCTTCTGCTACCACTATCGCCATGGTTTTGGTACAGGAGGATCAAAACGCCCAGGAACATGTAATATACTATGCAAGTAAGGGTCTGGCCGACGCTGAAACTAGATATTCACATGTCAAAAAACTCGCATTCGCGGTGGTCATCGCCATCCAAAAGTTCCACCACTATCATCGCCAACTCAAACCCTATGTACCACGTACTGACACGTCAGGTGCTTGGGGGCAAGTATTCACGCTGGATCGTGATACTGTAAGAATTTGATCTTCTTTTCGAGAAAGATAAGTCTAAGAAGTCTTTGGTGTTTGCTGAGCTCATTTGCGACCTTCCCCGTCCTGATGTAGAAGTTGAGCACAATGACTCCTTTCCAGATGAATCATTATTTCTCATCAGTACGGCTGATCCATGGTATGGAGATATCTCATTGTATCTTCAAACCCAATGCTTCAACCCTCAACTTTCTCGCGACGAACATCGTAAGATACGTCACCATGCGAATTATTATTTAATCATCAATGATACTTTGTATCGCCGTGGCATTGATTCAATTCTTCGACGTTGTCTCACTCATGATGAGGCTGAACGTGTTCTGAATGACTGTCACGCTGGGGCATGTGGCGGTCACCTCTCTGGGATGGTTACAACCCAAAAGATTTTGTGCTCAGGATATTTCTGGCCTACTATATTCAAAGATTGTATTGAGGCCGTAAAAAAATGTCCTCCTTGCCAACACTTCCACACGAAGAAGCACACTCATCCTGCCCCGTTACATCCGGTTATTTCCGTTGGCCCATTCGCAAAATGGGGCATTGACTTTATGCATTGTAAGCCTACCTCGGCTGGGGGGCATAGTTACATAATTGTAGCTGTGGATTACTTCACAAAGTGGGTTGAAGCTATGCCTACATACCAGAACGACGGCAAAACCGCCGCACTCTTCATGTTCAATCATGTAATAGCGTGGTTCGGATTTCCTCAGGAAATTGTTACCGATCATGGTTCCCATTTTCAGAACCATATGGCTGATGAATTGAGCGACAAGTTGGTTTTTCGCCATGAAAATTCAATACCCTACTAACCGCAATCCAATGGACAGTTCGAGGCCATTAACAAGGTCTTGAAAACTATGGTCCAAAGGATGGTAGGGACACATAAGTCCAATTGGCACAACATGCTCTTTTCAGCATTATGGGCCTACTGAACTGTTAAATTTTGAGCATTAATTCACAATACTCTTGGATCTTTACTAAGAGAATAACATATACAGTATATCAATGCATGGAAATCACAATAAGCATGACAAGCATCACAAGAATCAAAAGCATGAGAGACAAGAGACACAGAGTTTCCGTGGGGAAAACCCTAAGGTGAAAAACCCCACAACTTCCTCAGAGATAGAGAGAGCAATGGCTCAACCAAAGTACAACCAAAATACACTTGAGATAGTCTCCTAGTAGTAGATGATCCTCCTCCTCACTAGTGCGCCACTTTCTGAGTGAGAGAAGTGTGACTTTCCGAATGATGAAAATAGAGATCTCCCGATATCTATTTATACTAACCTGTTTGCCCAGTTACACTATGGGGCTGACTTGTCTATCTAGATACATCCATAATAATATATATATTTCAGGGCCGACCCCACACATGGTGGTCTAATAACCCATTGGCAAGTACACACACTTGCGACACTTGTCAATCCACATGACGACACTTCCTTATAGAGGAATAACACATCTCTAATAAGGGTACAATAAATATATATGAAATACATAGATGAAATACATTCTGAAGTTACATATACATCAACACTCCCTCTTAACTAGGAAGGTATTTCTCGACACAGTTCTGCTAGACAAGTCTTCTTCTCAGGATCATCGTCATCATCATCATCACTGCTGTTGCTATCTCAACCAATCTCTGACTCTACTTGTCATAGGAAGTTCTACAGAGCCAGTCCTTTTTCATACTGGATGTAGGCCCACCACCTGCAGGTCTTCATCATCACTAGCCATACTGTGGAATCCTCAGGACTTATTACGTGCGTCACAAAACCTAGCTGCAGCATCCCAGGCTATTACGAGCACATAGCTCTACCTATAGGATCTCCCAGGAGCACATTACATGTGACCCATCACAAAACCTGGCTGAAGCATCCCAGGCTGTTACGAGCACACAGCTCTACCTGTCGGATCTCCCAGGAGCACATTACATGTGATCTCACCACAAAACCCGGCTGAAGCATCCTAGGCTGTTACGAGCACACAGCTCTACCTGTTGGATCTCCCAGGAGCACATTACATGTGATCTACAACAAAACCTGGTTGAATCATCTGAGGCCTTTTTCATCCTGTCCAGATCTCCCAGGAGCAAATTACATGTGGTCATGGAAAAACCTGGCTGAAGCACGTCATCCACAATCACCCTGATCATACAATGCATCCATCTGATGCACACCAAGTATCTACCTGATACATATCACCAAACACAGTGTATCCACCTGATACATAGATACATGATCCACACAATGTATCCATCAACATACATGATCTACCTGATCATACCTGATACATATCAACATACATGATCTACCTGATCATACAATGTATCCACCTGATACATATACAGATACATGGTCCAAGTATCCAACATGATGCATATACACATATAAATGATCCAACTGATCATATCCAACATCCAACATGATGCGTACATACATATAAATGATCCAACTGATCATATCCAGCATCCAACATGATACGTACATACATATAAATGATCCAACTGATCATATCCAGCATCCAACATGATGCGTTCATACATATACATATAAATGATCCAACTGATCATACAAAGTAGAAACCAGAATATCATCCTGATGCTCATCATCCAGCGCTTACATCCACAGCCATGTGAAGGATCCTCCTTCCAACATGCTTGGAATGGCTTCAACAAATATGTCCATCACTTCTTCCTCGAAGTGTCCTCGATCTGAAGAACACCAAGCCTCTCCCTGAAGTACTCGAACTTAACCCTAGCTAGTGGCTTCGTCAGCACATCTGCAATCTGCTCGTCCGTCGCAACATACAGGAGCTTCACAGCTCCTCTTTGCACCATATCCCTGATATAGTGATATTTGATCTCTATGTGTTTCGACCTGTCATGAAACACTGGGTTCTCAGACAGCTTCACACAACTCTGGTTATCGCAAAAGATACCAGTAGCATCCAATGGGAGATCAAATAAATCAGACAGTAGCTTTTGTAGCCATACTGCCTCACAACTAGATGAACAGGCTGCAACATACTCTGCCTCAGCTATACTTAGTGCCACACAGGACTGCTTCCTGCTAAACCAATAGATCACACCTGATCCCATACTGAAGCAACATCCAAATGTGCTCTTCCTATCTGTAGCACTGCTAGCCCAATCTGAATCAACATAACCCTGCAAGTTAAACTTTTGATTCGCTTCATACTTGAGCCCAAAATCCACGGTACCCTTTAAGTACCTCAGAATATGCTTTACAACAACTAGGTGAACACTTCTCGGATCCGTCAAGAACTGGCTCAATGTGTTCACTGCAAAGCAAATATCTGGTCTCGTGTTCGTCAGGTACATAGAGGACCCAATCATCTGACGATACATCGTGACATCAACTGGATCAGATGAAGCATCACATAGAAGCTTCAGGTTCGATGCCATAGGTGTGGCCATAGCCTTGCAGTCCATCATCCCGAACCTCTTCAGGATCTCTACTGCATACTTCCCTTGTCCAAGGAAGATTCCATCTACACTTTGCCACACCTCCATATCTAGAAAGTGGTGCATCATACCCAAGTTCTGCACATATATGATTCCCTGTCATGTGTCTCAGAACCAAGTGGCTACTCCACATACACTTCTTCTTCAACTACACCATTCAAGAAAGCATTCTTGACATACATCTGGTGTATTTTCCATTTCATTGCCACAGCCAGGGCAATTACTGTTCTGATGGAAGTATACCTGGCTACAGGTGCAAAAGTTTCTTTATAATCTATTCTCTCTTTCTGAGAGAAGCCACGAGCTACGAATCTTGCCTTGTATTTATCTACGCTGCCATCTGCAGCATGCTTGATTTTGATAGATCCATATGGAAGTCATAACAAACTTCCCTTCAGGTCTTGGGACAACATCCCAAACATCATTCTTCATGATCGACGGATCTTGGCATTCTTCCCATATCCTGGGAACTTCAATATCTTCAATAGATATCTTTGTTGCTGGAACAAATGTTGTAGTCCTTCTTTCGTAGGTGAAGGTATACAGTCTTTCCTACAAAACAAGTTAAATTGCATGATTAGAAACATCTCATAATTTTCAAAACAAATTCTTACACATAAAGAAATATGTCATACAGTCATGCAATTATTTTAGCCAATTATTCAATACAACATTTATCCATATCCCGTAACTTTTCTAGATGCTTGCCAATCTCTACCAGAACATTGTTAAGAGTGTGCACAACTCTCAACATGTCAGCAAAGAGGTTTCATTCTAGATAAGTAGAAATGGAATGTTGTATAGTGCCATAGGCCACTTACCCATCACATGCATATCAGTAGTATACTGTCCATTAATGCAATCATTCTAATATGCACAATACATCTCCTAAGCATAATATTATTTAAACAAAAATAGGCAAGAAATGATAATTGAAATACTTATCTTTGTTTGTTTGTTGGGTGGACTCCCTCTGAGTCTTTGCTTCCTGGCAGGAGCTGCTAAAGTAGCTTCTTCTACACCTTTCTATTATGGAATGTAGGAAGATGGTCAACTCCCTCTGAAAATATGCATCCTTGCAGGAGTTGCTGGAGTGTGCTCCCTCTTGATCTTTGCTTCCTGGATTACCTGTCCTTGAACTTATATTCATCCTTGCTGACATCAATCTTCTTGAACCCTGGAAAGTATAATCTGTAATCCTTCGA
Source organism: Larix kaempferi (assembly GCA_027924585.1). Classification (NCBI taxonomy): domain Eukaryota; kingdom Viridiplantae; phylum Streptophyta; class Pinopsida; order Pinales; family Pinaceae; genus Larix; species Larix kaempferi. The sequence continues at coordinate 5,770,284 of BSBM01000504.1, forward strand.
GATTTCACTGTAACCCACAAAGATACCCTTCTTTCCCGAAGGATCTAGTTTAGTCCTCTTTTCCTTTGGGACATGAGTGTATACTGGACAACCAAATATTACGAGATGGCTGACTTCAGGTTTCTTACCAGAAAGGACCTCTTCTGGTATCTTGATGTCCAATATCTTGTGGGGTGTTCTGTTCTGCACATATACAACTGTTCTAGCTGCTTCTGCCCATAGATGCATAGGTAGATCCTAGTCATGCAACATTTCCCTTGCTGCTTCCATGATTGTTCTGTTCTTCCTTTCTGCAACTCCATTCTGTTGAGGATTATAAGGAGCAGTCAACTCCCTCTTAATCCCTGAATCACTGCAACGCTTCTTGAAGTCACTTGAGGTGAATTCTCCACCATTGTCGGATCTGAATGTTTTGATCTTCTTGTCAGTTTGATTCTCCATCAAGGTTTTGAATTCCTTGAACTTGTCAAGTACCTCATCTTTGTTCTTCAAGAAGTAGACCCAAGTCTTCCTGGAGAAGTCATCAATAAATGAGACATAGTAAACATACCCACTTAGAGAACTGGATGACATAGGACCACATACATCTGAGTGGATGATTTCCAGTATATCCTTTGCCTTGCTTTCACTGCTTGGGAAAGCCTTCTTATTGTTCTTACCTTTTGCACATCCTTTGCAAACACCTTCATGTTTGGTCTTGATTTCGGGAAGACCCTCTACAGCCTTGCTTGCAATTGGAAGTGCCCTATAGTGCATATGAGCAAGTCTTCTATGCCAAAGTTCACTTGTCTCCATGGATTCATGCACCATGGTATGTTCAGGTTGTCCCTTCAATTTATACAAACCTCCCTCTTGCTCTCCAATCACTACGGCATCATCTATGGTCTTTCCCTTTGGCCACATTAGGACTTGGCCATCCACAAATGCAACCCTCATACCTTTTGCATCCAATGCAGAGATGGAGAGTAAGTTCTTCTTGAGCCCAGGTACATAAAGGACTTCTTTCATCTTCAAAGATTTTCTAGAATCTAGGTTGTAGGAGGCTTCACCACTTCCTTTGATTGGGTATTGATAATCATCCCCAAGTTTCACCTTATGGGGTGATTCATGTTCAGATAGGTTCACAAAAGATTCCTTAAACATAGTCATGTGTTTGGAAGCCCCATTGTCAATTAACCAATCATTACAACCATGGGAGATAGTACCTGTGAGATCAGAGATTAGAACATACTCTTCTTCACTTGATGAGTCATCATTACTATCATCACTTTCTGCCCTAGCCTTCTTCTTGGGTGGTTCATCATCCTCGGCAGCATGAGCATGAAAGCTTCTTTTGCTGCCCTTATTCTTGTTGTTGAAGTTGTTGTTGTCCTTCTTGTTCTTGGGACAATTTATGGCAATATGTCCTTTCTCATTACAGGTGAAGCATATTCTTCTTTCTTTGAAGTGATGTGAAGATTTCTTGGAGTGAGATGGCTCTCTCTTGGACTTCCCTTTCTTGGTGTGAGCAGTGAGAACTTGATCTTCATTCCCCATCTTTTCTTCTCGTGCCACAAGCCTTGCTTCTTCTTGTGAGCATTCTTCCCGTAGTCTACTGAAGGAAATCAACTTCTTTCTTGCACAGATTCCTTGAATGAAGGAGTCCCATGACCTAGGTAAGCCATTCAGAGTGGTCATGACAACTTCACCTTTCTCCACCATTTCATCCACTGCTTCTAGTTGTTCCTTGATCCGAGAGACCCTTGAAAAATAAGATTGAATGGTTTCTCCATTCTAAAACTTTACTCCTTTCAATTGGTTCCACAAGGTCATCTTCCGATTTATGTTCTTCCCTTCAAATAGCTTGGTCAAAGAGTCAAACATCTCTTTGGGTGTCTTTAGAGAAGACACATGGGGTATGAGATGGTCTTTGATAGAATCAGAAATGATTCTCTTTGCCTTGACCAAGTTCTTCTTATGCAATACTTAATCCTCTTCATCCTCTGGGATAGGGATGTCTTCTTTTATATATGATTCCAACTAATTCTCTTCCAGGATTAACCCAATCCTATACTTCCAAGCTCAGAAGTTATCAGCCCCTTCAAGCTTATCCTCAAGCTTGGTGTGGTGAGACATTTTAGAGAGTACTTCAAATGGAAATAGAAAAGATTTAGGTCTTACCACTTGAAATGCTGAAAAATGGATCTGGTCCCGGATTAGGGTTTGTTGAAAAAACCCTAAAAATTCAAAATGTGAATTTCAACTTTCTGAAAGGATAGAAAGATGCGCCTTGATGAGCTGATCAGCCTAGTGCATTCAGAATTTGAGATCAGCAAAGTTTTACCCTTCAGATTTGACTTTTTGTCCTCTCGGGTTCACTGGGAGAGCCCTGAATTAGGGTTTGAGTTTCCCAGAGATCTACCCAGCCAAAAATATCGATCTAAAGCTCTAAACTTTGATTTTTGCAAGGAGCTTCTAGCTATGTCTTCAGATTTCAGAAATTCCTATTTTTGTGGAAACCCTAATTTTTAGGGCCAAATCTGAAAATGCTCATAATTGAATTCTGATTGGACAGATGGATTCGCCTTGATGAGTAGAGTCAATCTACTATACTACTTTTCCAAACTATGTGGAGAGAAACCCAATAAACAAGAAACTCAAGTTTCCGTCACTGCAAAATGTCTTCTTCTCAGGTTAGCTCTGATACCATGTTAAATTTTGAGCATTAATTCACAATACTCTTGGATCTTTACTGAGAGAATAACATATACAGTATATCAATGCATAACAATCACAATAAGCATGGCAAGCATCACAAGAATCAAAAGCATGAGAGACAAGAGACACAGAGTTTCCGTGGGGAAAACCCTAAGGTGAAAAACCCCACAACTTCCTCAGAGATAGAGAGAGAAATGGCTCAACCAAAGTACAACCAAAATACACTTGAGATAGTCTCCTAGTAGCAGATGATCCTCCTCCTCACTAGTGCGCCACTTTCTGAGTGAGAGAAGTGTGACTTTCCGAATGATGAAAATAGAGATCTCCCAATCTCTATTTATACTAACCTGTTTGCCCAGTTACACTATGGAGCCGACTTGTCTATCTAGATACATCCACAATAATATATACATTTCAGGGATGACCCCACACATGGTGGTATAATAACCCATCGGAAAGTACACACACTTGCGACACTTGTCAATCCACATGACGACACTTCCTTATAGAGGAATAACACATCTCTAATAAGGGTACAATTAATATATATGAAATACATTCCGAAGTTACATATACATCAACACGAAATTTCGTCAAAATCGCCACAGGATTCACTCCCTTCCAATTGGTATATGGATTGGAGGCTGTCCTACCTATAGAGTGTGAAATTCCGTCTCTACAGCTCGCTGTCGAACTTCTTCCTAACACTACTGCTAAGGAATAACGTCTCTTGCACTTAGCAAAACTGGATGAGTCCCGTCGAGATGTCCCTCTTGCTAATGAAGCACACAAGAAATGCATCAAATCCCAATACGATAAGTCAGTTGAACCTCGTATCTTTAACGAGGGTGACCTGGTCCTCACTTATGACTAGAAGCATGACAAACTAGGAGCAAGAAAGTTTGAATCCATGTGGCATGGACCTTACATAGTCAAACGTGTTTTGGAGAAGGGAGCTTACGAGTTTGAAGACTATGACGGAATCCCTTTGGGTGAACCTCACACTGGGCTTTACCTGAAGAGATGCTATGCTTAAATTCATCACACTTAGACTTTCTTGTATATACTGTACATGGCATGTTTTTTGTGTTTTCGTGTGTGTTGTGATGCTTTTGTTTTTTAGTGTCTTTAGATCTTGTTTCCGCTTCTTATACCATGTTCTGTCTGCGTGTGCAGATGGCAACGTGCTATGGATTTGCGAACGATGCCAGATGGCATACCCATACTATATTCCCCAATAGGTGAGCTCATTAGCTCAGGAGGAAGTTGCCTAGGGTTTACGACCAACAATGCCACAGAGTATTAGGCAGTAATCAGAACCCTAACTAACACCATTTCCTTGGGTATGAACCACATTGTCATCCACATGGATTCTCAATTAGTGGTTTCCCATCTGAACTGGGTGTATGCCATCCGTGATCCCACCTTACTCTGTCTCTTCAGACGAGTACGTCTCCTGGAAAGGTCATTTCAATCCGTTCAATACCTGCACATTCCACGAGAGTTAAACACAGTTGCTGACTCGATGGCCAACTTCATTTTGGATGGGTACATCACACACACATAATATTCATAATATGTAAAAGCATTCACGACATGTAAATACAATGTATAAAAGCAAACATGTAAACAAGATCACATCACTAATCATTTTTGAAAAACACATAATGTATAAATCGTCGGTAATGTCTGTATATATATATATCACTCAAAAAGTAGTGTCGGTACAAAATCTGAAGCACGATGGCTTTCAGTGATTCTCTACAAAAATCTGAAGCATCATAGCTTTCAGTAGTACAAAATCTAAGGCCTCTAAGCTCTCAATACAAGTATAATAGTGTCATCAGGCCTGACGCCTGACCCGTACACCACCCCTAGCACGGACGACATGCTGTCGCTGGGTGAGGAAGCAGTCTACAGTCCGAGCCACCTTGTGGAGTAAGGCATTGAAGCACACAGACGCTCCAACCCCAAATCTCTGCATGGGCCTCGATAAGTCATCAATAGCTGGCTCTGGTACATCCACTGTCAGTTGGGATAGGTTCCTGTACACCTCCTCCATCTCCTCGATGGCAGCATGAGAGCCTGCAGGAACGACTGCCTCCCCGCCTCTATCTCTCCTCACCAGAAGGGGGAGACCCACTGGCCGTACGGGGCCCACATCTGCACACACATATTACGTACTTGTCAGCACTACATAAAAAAAATGATATAATATACAAAACTAAAAATACAAGGGTAGTTTTGTTCTCGCCTATGTCACCCCATGCTGCACCCTCCGGCAGCATCAAGTCGGGATCCTCTCGGAAGTCCATGCCACTGTATGGAAAGTCCTCGACCATAAGTAACTAACCCTCTAGCCAGCTGAAAAACTCGGGACCAAAGCTAATTATGGGCCCGCCACCATGACGGTTCATGACCTCAGCCCATTTGATTATATTGGGATCCCTGGGCTCCCTATCATCAAGTAGCAACTGCGGACGTAGAAGAGGAATCCACTCTAAGAGGAACGACACCAAGATCAACCCATAACCAAACTGCTTGAGCTCTCCCCGCCGACACTTGGTCAGTTGAGCTCGGAGGTTTGCGAGGAGACCCTCGCACTAGTTGAAAACCATGGGGGACATACAGTCCTCCGCATAAAGCATCTGGGTTCGAGTAGCTATGTGTGGGGCTTGGCTACCCGCTGCTCTAGTAATAGTAAGTAGTATGGTACGTAGTGGGCGGCTCACCACATCCCTGATGACAATCTTCCCGCTGGAAGGCCAATAAGTAGCGACACAATGCTGTGACACCATGTCCTCAACTGTATGGTCACTAGCCCGTGTTCCAGTAAGATGTACAGCGTCCCCTCTTCGGGAAAAACCGGTAAGAAAGTAGATATCCTCAATGTCTATCGTGAGGATATGCTCACCAATCACAAAGTATTGTTGGGCTGCATCCCAACTCTGGAGCATGTGTGTCAGCAGTGGGATCTGAGATCTCATCCCTTGGATCTCAAAGAACTTCAGTAACCCACAGTTTCTCAAAGCATCCATGCATTGTGGATCATTCGCAGCCTGTTCATCTTCTAGCTCATGTTCTCTCTCTCACCACTCCAATACCATATTGGCTAGCTGATAACCTGCCAAGAAGGACATTTAAACACTGTTAGGTCCTGCTTCAACCCTCACAGGTCCATTTTTTGAATTCTTTTTGATGTTGGGAATTTGCAACTCTGCCGTCGCACTGTATGCTTGCGTACAGTGCGATGTCATCACACCTCACTCATTAGAGGATTTCGCCGACCCGGTCTCGTCGCAGGTCCCGAAAGTTCCAACTGCAATGAACCGAGAGTGCAGTAGCCCCCCATGAACTCATCAAAAAACCCAAAAAATGAACCTAAAATAAAAAACTAATCCACTGGAAAGTTGCTGGATGAAGTTTAGGCCTACTTGATCCGAACGGTTGGTGAAATGGCGGATCGTAGCTCCCGGAATCAACAAAGGAATTTTTGGCTCCAAATTGGTACTTCTCCACCCAAATTGGCAATTGAAACAATGAAATCTATTTTGGTACATTTTTCTATTTATAAATAGAATGGAAGATTCGTTTTCAAATATTTTGATGCTCTTGGGCCATTTATCATAGTTTTTTACCATTTTTGTCATATTTGAGGTTATTTAACACATTCTCTAGTGTGTAGGAGTTGTAAGTGGTCTTTTGTGTCGTTTCTCATATCGTAACGGTCATCACAGGTATGAACACTCCCTTGAACGTGTTTTCGTTATTTTTACAAGGGTTAGTCTGTAATTATAGCATGATGATGAGTTTACTCTTCGTCTATTGTCGTACTCATGTAACTATGAGAACAAGTACCGAGTTATGATTTATCACTTTTCCGGGCTCGTTAAACTTCCACGGAAAAGGAAACCCCCCCGAGTCTACCTTTAAGCTCTTTTCAGGCTCTCGAAAAACAAAAAGATTGCCAAGCGAACTTGTCGCATTCACGCTTGTTAAAGTATTTGAATGGTCGTCTTCCTCGTGATAGTTTACCCCTTTTTCGGACCAGGAGGCACTAATTACGAAAAAGGTATACTCCAGCCAATCATGACTGGAAGAGTACTCTCCCGCGTTGTTTTACCCTTTTTCGGGCGATGAGGCTAACTTTACGAAAAACGACCGTTAGAGTCTTCTTTAGTTCTTTTCAGACTCTCTAAATATGAAATGACGACTGAGTTAACCTTCTATGGACTCGTTAAAATTTTCACATTGAAGGGCCGTCATGGGACGAACCCCTCCTATCCCAAGTTCGGAAAATATTTGGGATTGGACTCATCTATGAGATGAGCTATACCGAGCATCTGGTTACCCTCATCAAGCTCGTAAAAAACACATGAGGCACTCATCATTCATGATGGGGAAAAAGGAAAGTGTTTGTGTTACATACCTTAGTGGTAGTATATAGTCGTTCTTGAACATGGCACTCATCTGCATTCGCATACAGTACTTGGGTCATCTGTTTGTCTCTGAGTCCTCGCTTACTTTCTAAGCCCTGTTACTCCTATGAGTCATTTAGAGAAAGCTTCCATCATCAGTTGCATTAGAATTTTGCGTCATTCTCATTGTGTCAATACTGCCAAGTCATGCCATGCCCATGTTCAAGAACACGTCTATCATTTGTCATCTGTAGTCAAGTATACCCATCATCATGTCGGTCTACTCTGAGTCAGTCTTGCATGTTATTGTACCATCCGATCCACTCTACACATATTTTGTCGTATTTCGTGTCGATTGATGGGGGATTCATCATGGCCCTCCTTCGACGGATTCATCCTTGTCGACTTCAACTCATCATTCGAGGATCGAATCTAGAAACCAACCAAGTACCTTGGCCCTGCATGCCTCAATGGCAGGTTACCTTGCTTTCATCATGAGTTTACATCATTGACTCTTGATTGAAAGATTTCATCTTGCGTTCGACTTCAAATCATTTATTCACGCTTGATGTTATGTACTGTGATACCTTGGGAATCATTGACATCAATGGTGATCTCCCTCGCACTTGTTAACGGTTTACATCAATGGCTGGTAATCAAGTGGTTTCTACCATGTTCGACATCAAGACATTTGTAATCACATGGATAGATTCGTATCATTGCGGGTTCAACTTGAAGACCCTGGGGAGTCATTTTTTACCCAGGTTGCGATGGAGTTTGTATTGAGTCATATTACATGGATCCACTTTTGTATTGGTCGTGGCTGTTTTATCATCTCATCATGGATCTACGCTTGTGTCTAGTATCCATGATTGTGTTCAGTCAGTCATTACTACCATGGATCTGTAATGTATTGGTCGGCAGCCATGTTGTACTTCATTTGATATTTTCAGTTCAGATTCAGTTGTACTGCAGTAATGTCCTTCGTCTGACAAGTCTATTTCCATTACTTCTATCAAAGCACTTCACCTATCTATCTTCAACAGCTTCATGCTTTGGGGGGCATTCTGTTACACCCAAAATCTACTCATCATCATATTTAGTGTATACACCCCTGAAGATACCTGGACTAAGTAATCATCCTGGGAGGATTTGTACCCAATTGTGCTAGGTTTTGAAGGGTCATCACAGCTTGCACACTAGCAACATGCGACGTCGCATCTTGCTCCACTGCAGGGTGCGACGAGGTCAGTTAATGGGAAAAAATAGCTTATTCGAGATCCTTCTCGAAACTTGCTCATTTAGGGGCTTATCCCTGACCTCTAGGGAAGCTGGTACTCGACCCCTAACTCTTTGGGAGGATCCCCTATCTCTCTCCTACCATCTCTCAACCTATCCTATCCATACCCTATCCACTTAGTCCTATATAAGTGAGGTTCACTCCCATCCCAAAGGGAGGAAGACTATGGTATCTACATGTTGGTGAAATCTCTCTTAGAAAATCTCCACTCACCTATTGGAGAACTCATACTTCCTTGGAAGGATATGGCAATTGGCTTTGTCGGAGAAGGGCTACAGTGTTAAGCCTTGGTTGTGGTTCTATATCTCTATCATGTACTCCTCTATTTGCAGTAATACAAATGCTTTCCACCAATATTGTTCATGTGTGCAATGATATTGAGTAGTTTACCTGCTTAACTGTTTACTTAGATCGCTTATTGTATAGATGTCTTTTACTGGTTTCTCTTGTTTCTTATCTTGATAGGTCTTGCAGCTTGGATCTGACGACCGTGGGACATGGACCAACATTCAGGAGAAAGGATTGCGTAGTAAAAAGGTAAGAAATCTAGTACTTGATCCTTAAGTAGATCTAGGAAATGAATTGGTAGTATGTTCTATTTGTTCTAGACTCACTTTGAGCTAGGGAGATCCGGCTCGCGTCCGCTCGAGTGGATTGTCCGATAACACAATCCTTTCTCCTGAATGCCATTCCACATCCATGGTCGTCAGATCTCAGCTGCAAGATCTATTGAGACACAAAGAACAACATAAACGAGTAAAGAGAATCTATACAATAAGAGATCTAAGTAAAGAGTTAAGCAAGTAAACTACTCAATATCATCACACATAAACAATATTGGTGGAAAGAATTTGTATTACTGTAAAATCGGGAAACACATAGTAAAGAATAGACTACAACCAAGGCCTAATGCTGCAGTCCTTCTCCATCCAAGCCATTTTCCATATCTTCCCAAGGAAGTAGAGTCTCTCAATGGATGAGTTAGATATCTCTTCAATGTGATTTCACCAGCATGTAGACACTATAGACTTCCTCCCTTTTGAGAGGGGTAGTGCTTCACTTATATAGGGCTAAGTGGATAGGATATAGATAGGGTAGGTTGAGATATGGTATGAGAGAGATGGGGGATCCTTCCAAGAGGTTAGGAAATGAGTTCCAGCTCCCCCAATAGGTCAGGGATAAGGATACACTTCAGCAGGCTTCGAGAATGAGCTCGAAGAAGCTATTTTTTCCCATTAACTGACTTCGTCGCAACCTGTAGTGGAGCAAGGTGCGACGTCACAAGTTGCACGAGTGCAGTCTGCAACGACCTCTCAAAACATAGCATAAAAGCAGTGGTGTCCTTTCCAAGTAAATGACTTAGCCAATGGAACTTCAAGGATGTATACACTAAATCTAGTGGTGGTAAGATTTTAGGTGTAACAGTTCCGCAAGGGGTTTCCCTCAGAATCGGTGAGGATGTATGCCCCATGTCTGAGGCAAGTGTGGACGACGTATGGGCCTTTCCACATGGATTCAAACTTTCCTTTACCAGTCTAGTCATGTGCTTGGTCATAAACAAGGACGAGATCTCCTTCTCAGAAATTGCATGGGTGGATGTGCTTATCATTGTCGGCTTTGGAACGGTTCTTCGTGGACTCAATGGTTTGTATGGCTGCTCGATAATCTTTGTTGGCTTGTTCCAAAAGGATTAAGCATTTATCAAGTGGTGATGTGTCCGAGAGGAGTTCAATAGAAATATGTAATGTGGGAATCTGACATTCGATGGGAAGTACAGACTCGACACCATGAACCAAATGAAAATGGTAAAACCCACGGCAGTCTTAGTGGACGTACGGTAAGCCCAAAGTGTAGGAAATAGAAAATGGTGCCAGTTGGACTTGTGGTGGTTCACAATGCATTGAAGGATGGTCTTCAAGATTTTATTAATAGCCTCTACTTGGTCGTTCCCTTAAGGGTAATAGGAGGAGGCGCATTGGTGTTCAAATTTGAGAAAATTTGATGTTTTCCATGGTCAGAGACAAGTTGCTTTGGGACCCCGAACTGAGTGATGACATGGTTAAAAAAGAAACGAGCTGCAGTTTCATCTTTGCAGTTAAAAGTAGGCATGGCCTCGATCCATTTGTTGAAATAGTCAACAACCACAATGATGTATTTATGGCCATTCGTCGAGGGGGTGTTACACTCCATAAAATCAATGGCCCGCTTACAGAAAGGGCCAATGGTGATAACTAGATGGAGAGGGGTGGGAGGGTTCCTCACCTTGGGGGAAAAGAGTTGGCAATTTAGGTAATGTTTGATTGTTGTAATGCAATCAGTAAGAGTGTGGGCCAAAAATACCCTGCACGGATAACCTTTTGAGTAGTGGCCATCCCAGAGAAATGGCCACTGTAGGCTCCACTATGAAAATCGTTGAGAACTTGTTCAGCCTCGTCTCGAGTGAGGAATCAACATAAAATGGTGTCGACACCGCACTAGTACAAGACATCGCCAAGGAGGAGATAACATGATGCATGATGGCGTATGCAACGGCAATCATCGTGGCCGATATTGGATCGAAACTTCTGTGTGCGTAGGTACACTAGGATGTCGCCATACCAGGGATCATCCGACGGAATGATGAACAAGTGGTCGTCAGGTATGCTGGTATTGATTGTTGTTGACATAGATGAGGATGGTAAATCCATCATGAGTTGTGCCAATGCAAGGGATTTGGTACTCTTGGGGGTAGTGAACATGAGGTCGTATTCTTGAAGTATGATGACCCATTTAGCCACGCGACCTTCAAGAAGGCGGCGACTCAAGAGATAGACCATGGGGTTGGAGTCTTCCAGAACTATAGTTCGACTTAATAAGATATAGTGAAGAACCTTTTGGACTGAGAAGACGACGACGAGGGCCAACTTCTCCACATGGGGGTAACATAGTTGTGGGCCGAATAATGTCTGGATCACATAATAAATGACGTGTTCTTGTCGTGCACTGTCTTCTTGAACTAGAACCCCTGAAATGGAATAGTTGGATTCTGAAATGTAAAGGTAAAATCCTTTGAGAAATCGGGAGGTGAAATCAACGGGGAGTTAGTCAAGTCTTTTTTGAGGGCTTCAAAATCCACTTGCGCTTTTTCATCACAAACAAAAGGAATGTGGGTACGAAGCAAGCGAAGGAAACCATGAACTATCGTAGCATAGTCCAGAACGAAGCGACAGAGAAAGTTGGATTTCCCTTGAAGACTCTGTAATTGGAATAATGTATGTGGGGATGGGAGATCCAAGATGACTTGAACCTTCAAAGGGTCCATGGAAATTCATTTTTGGGAAATAATGAAACCCAACAACCGGCCTGCAGGAACACAAAATACACACTTGAGGGGGTTCAAGCGAACTCTATACTTGCGAAAACGCAGAAAGACTCATCGGAGGTTGTTTAGATGGTCAGACCATTTCTTGGATCGAGTAGTGAGGTCATCCAGATAGACCAAAATGATATGAGACAAATCATGAAAGCAATATGTCATGGCCCACTGGAATGTGGCACCAACATTTTTAAGACCGAAAGGCATGACGTGATAGGAAAAGGTGCCCCATGGGGTAGTGAAAGAAGTCTTGTATTGATCTTCCTTGTGAATTTGAATTTGATTATACCCAGAGAAACCATCCATGAAAGAAAAAATCTCGTGTCCTGCACATGCATCAATAAGTTGGTCAATGAAAGGTGTGGGAAGTTGTCTTTGGGACAGGCTCTGTTTAAATCGCAAAAATCAGTACAGATGCAAATGGTGCTCTGTTTTTTGTTAACTAGCACCGACTTGGAAACCCAGGTGGTGTAAGCGATGGGATAAATGAACCTGGATTTACGTACTTTCTCGATCTCAACTTTGGCAACAGGGAGCTTGGATGGGTGGGTCATTGCTTCTGGCGAGCAAGTGGGACATCTAGCCAAGTATCAATATGGTGTTCAACAATGGCGGGTCCAAGACCAAGCATCTCAGTATAGGACCAAGAAAAGACATCACGAAACTCTTGGAAGAGATTCTTATCAGAATGAATCTCATCTTTAGTACAAGAAGCGCCTAATGTAATGATCTCAGGTGGTCTGGGGGGGTGGGAAATATCAATGTGATAGGTGGGATAAATTTTAGCCATGTTACCTTCCTCGAAGGCATCGAGAGATGGGATGGGGTTGTTAAACCAGTCTACCTTATCGGGGAGGAAGTCCTTTGTCTCGAAGGAAACTTGGTTGGCCGTAGTAGTGGTAGACTCCTTAGGGATGAAATAGGATCAATGGTGCATATCATCCCAAGGGTATTCGGGTGCGGTTAGCGATTCAAGGATTTATTTGTCGCTACGAAAGCACTGTGTTGACAAATCGGTAGAGGGGAGGCTAGATTCTAGAGGAAAAATGGGTTCACCTTCCGTGGAAATCATGTAAATAGTGTTAATTTCTCCCGAGGATGAGGATTCAGGATGATGAATCTCCTTGATAGTTGTGATGGACAACTCTAAAGAAGATTGATTCAACGCATGGAGAACCAATTTGTACTTGGGTAGATCTGGGAAATGATGTGAGTAATGACCATAGAATCCACATATGGCACAGGAATGGTTGGTACACAGTGACTTGTTGTGTTGTTTAGGGGTGGGATCCAGTTCGACAACTGGAATATTGGGTTCATCATCCAACGTTTTCATGTGCTCTTGAAGGTTTTTCAATTGTGGACAGTTATGGGTAGCATGGACCAAGTTATCACATAAAGAGCAATTAGAAGGTGTGCGGAATGGAGGGGGAGGTTTCATGGGTTTGGTTGTTTGTGGAGCAGTGTAAGTTTGCAGGCCTCTACCCCCAGTATTTTTGGGAGGTGGAGGGGCAAGGTTGGATGTAGATGTGGTTGCCAAACCAGGAGGTGGGCGGTTAGTGGTGTTAATCGATTGGAATGGTTGGAGAATGACGTGTGGTGTTGAGGGAGGAGTAGGAGTAGGTAGGTACCATACGGGTAGTTGTAGTGTTAACCCAGGGAGATTCAACGTGGCCATGACTAGTGAGTTGACTACTCCTGGAGGTGGGAACAAGAACGGGGTAGTGTGGATAGGTGTGGCTCCAACATGAATAGGGACCGATGGTGGTTATGGCAGAAAAGGTGGTTGTGAGTTAGGCACCGTTTGTTTGGACAAAATGGTGCATAGATCAGATATCTCCACTGTCAGCAGAGGGGGAGGAACGGACCGAAAATTAGAGTTCATGGGAGTCTCCGAGTAAATTCCAGGTCCAACGGTGGAAACCAAAGAGGTGGGTGCACCAAGAACAGGTTGTTCAACCATGGGGAGAACGTTTTTTGGTGCAGCGGGGGCATTCAGGTCATAATACATAAGTTTATCGATCTTAACAACCCGTCCCTCATGGGGGAACATCATAATGCAGAATATTGATGAAGCAACAACCTTCATGGCGTACATATAACTGCGTCCAAGCAGGAGGTTATAGTCAAGCTGTGCGTTGATGACCTCAATGTCGATAAGGATAGTTTTACTATCTAATTGGACTGGAACGTTGTCCAGGAGGCCTTGGGGTTGAGCTGAGCGGACATCATAAGATCGTAAGGCGGTCATGGATGGTTTTAGTGTAGGGGATCCGAGCTTCTGCCACACAAATGTAGAGATAACGCATGTAGAGGCACCCTCATCGATGGATAACAAGATTCTGGATTGACAAAAAAACTTGGAATGCTAATGTGGAATGCATGCATGGTTCAGATTGGTCCAAATCGAATGTCATCATCCGTGAGTCAGAAGGGTCTATCGCACCAATGGCGGATAACAATGTTTTGTGCTGTGAAGGACAGTTTTTCAAAACCTCGAGGGTTGACATAGCACAGGGGACTAGGCTAAGTCATCCACGATATTATAAATGGGGGTAGCACGAGCGTTGGGGTTGTTATTAATGCGACATAATGTGAAGCGAGGAGCTTTGGGGGCCCCATCGCATGGTGCTGCAGGTATACGTAACGACTGATCAGTGGGAAGAGAATTAGCATCCTTGTCAACAGGAATGGTTTCGGTGGTGGAACCATACTGATTTTGGTGTGTTTGAAGGTTGAATTTAGTCGATGACATCATTAGAAGGTGATGGGTACCCGAGTCCATGGGTTGACTAGCAGGTGCATCATAATTTATTTGTTGTTGTGGTGCCGCAGTTCCTTGAGGGGGAGACAACAGTTGGGTGTTCACTACTCCGTGTGTGGGTAAGGGATTCTGCAACACCATGGGTTGTGCATGAGATTGCGAGGGGTTGGGTGGAGCTGGCGGAGCAGCATGTCCTTGGCGTTGGGCGTCATCACTCCAAAGTTGGAGAGGTCACTCCAAATGGGGACAATTGTGCGTATAATGGTCGTATACCCCACATATAGAACATGGGTGGTTCGTTCGCATGTTATGGTTCTTTCCTTGACGAGGTGGCCTATCAGGGTTTTGATTGGTTGGGGTGGAATCATTATTGTTTGGGGGATTGGGTGGTTGGCCATCGCGATCCTAGGGTCGGTTGTTCCCCCTGTTACGTACTCCTCCCCGATTTTGTTGGCCTTGTTGGTTTCTTTGGGTAGGATGGTTTTGTTGTTGATTTTTTTGGGCGTAAACTTGCCCTTGAGGGGTAGGAGGATTCCGTGGTTGAGCAGGTGCTAGTGCTTCCTACGGTGGATAGTAAGCTAGAGGGGCTTGAGGTTGTGCGAGTGCTGTCGGCGGGGGATAGTAAGCGGGGGGGGTTGAGGTTGTGTTGGTGCAGGTGCAGCCGGTTCATGGTAATATGCAGGAGGTGCCACTGGGGGAGTGTATGCTAGCTGTGTGTGACCGTAGCAATGCGTTAGACATAAAGATCCATGGACACGAGGGGATTGTACCATGGGAACATACGATGGTTTTGCTACGGAATGGGTTGTGGCACGTGAAAGGTCGGGACCACCAACAGGGGGCATAACAGTATAATGTTGACTATGAGACGCAATGTGTCCACTAATGTCATTGACAGTGTGGGATGCCCCCAGCACGTCTTTCCGGGAGGAGTCACTGCGGGGAGCATTAGGTAAAATGGAATACAAGTAGTTGGACTGAGCATAGATAAGGTCAAATTACTAGGCTTTTAGAATGGATTCTTCTTCGGTTTGTGGTCGTTCAAATGTCACATCCTTGGCAATAACTGGGATAAGATATTTCAGAAACCAATCTAGGAAGATGCGGTCATCTAACTTGATCTTACATAAACTTCGATTTTTATGCCACTCATGAATATGGTCAGTGATATGGGTAGCCGTGTTCTGTCTACAAGACAGTAGGATCTCTACACTAGTGTAATGACGGACTGGTAACTGAAATAACTGCAGGAAGGTCGAAGCGAGGGATGTAAATGTGGAGTGAGTCCCATTAGGTTGTTCGATGTACCACTTAGCTGCAGAGCTAGTGAGGGTCCGTTGTACAAGGAGGAGACAGATGGAGTCGTCCACTATGGAGTTGGAGGAACACCATAAATGGAAGGACATGATATGGTTTTGGGGGTCCTCACCAGCCTTTCATTCAAACTTAGGGATGTTGGAAGGGCGTTTGGTAGGCATATGAGGTCAAGTGGGGTCATGTTGGATCCGGTCATTGGTCAATCTGGCCAGATCAGGGAGGTTGAGTCTAGCCATGAATGGAAAACTAGCAGAAGGATGTGACATGGTTGCAAGGGTGTATGTGTTATTCGTAGCGATAATGGTGGGGCCACTGCCCCCAATGTGTGGAGCAATGGTGTGAGTCATGATGGGGATCGTGGGACCTCTCTTCAAAGGTGGGGGAATCGTGTAGGAAGGGCCCGTGCCCCCCCAGTGTGCTACTAGTCACCAACAGGACTGTAGGTGTAACAGGTCCACTAACCATAGGGATGGACGTGGTGACAGGAATACTAGGTGTAGGTCATATAGATGGTATAACAAGGATAGATGCTGAAGTGGTAGATGGGCTAGACGGAGCTGTGAATATGGGTATCTCTGATTCATAATCAAATGTAAAATAAGGGGCGTCAGGATCTCGTGATGAAGCTCTACGCCTATGATGAGTGGTGTCAAGTGAACCGTGTTGCAAGGACTGGCCCGTAGGTGACGAGAATGTCTCGATGAATCAATGGTGATAGGTGTAAAAATACTAATGGGTTGTGGAGAGTGAAATGCTCAAAAATCCTAGTGCAACCATGTGTGCAAAATGAGAGCTCAAAAAATATGGCACTCAGGCCAACAAAAAACTCAAAACACTTGCTGCAACAACTGTGTTACAACAAGCGGAGCGACAATAAAAATGGTCAGAATACCAATAGGCAGTACTCCTAAAAAATGAAAAAGGTAAACTCACTAATCCAATGGGGGTATAGGAGCAAGCAAACACCTATCTAAGAGATATGAGAGCTCACACAAATTGTATTCCCTGAAGGGTGATGCAATCTGCAGTCAAGCAATATGAAATGGAGAACCAAATGGCTAAGGATATCCCTCTACTGAGAGGGACTCTGAGTAAAAGAGCCCTAGAAGAATGGAAAGTAAGCTACCTCGTTCATGGCACGTCCGGAAAGGTGTCTTGAAACTTCTATTCTTTGGCCGTCACACACCCAATATGGAATGTATGAAGAGAACAATGAGTAGGTGTCCTTCGGTACAAAGTGGAGAGCAGCATTCCACTCAGACCTCTGGAACCAGTCTTGCTACTTGCCCTCCTAAGGGAGAGGCCCTCCGACAAATCGGTGTTAACTGTACCAACAAGTAATAGGGTATTTTGGATCCCTAATGGACAACAACTATATCTCAAGTGTAAGTGAAAAATGGGTGTTATTTGGATGCCTATCCCAGTGTCCTACCTAAATAGAAAGTTATTTTGTGTTCCCCAAATGGGGTTAAAAGTTGGTTGAGTTAAGTAGATTTTAAGGCTCACTTGAATTATGGTGACAGAGTGTGTGCACAAATGGTGTGTACCCAAGAGTGCCCAACCGTGGAAATAAAATAACTACAACTTGAAATGAAAGTATTAACTGCTATGTAAACTGAATGAACTTGCTGAAATGTAAATGCTAAAGTAAAATATTTTAAATGGAACAACAAGAAAATAGAAGAAAAGTACAGCTTAGCAAAAAGGGATGCAAGCAAATAGGTGGTTGTTAGGGCAGAAAAACTGGAAAAAATGGCTATAGGGTGCCGCAAACTGCCGAAAAAAAAAAAGTGTTGGAAATGGCCGACAAAAATAGAAAACAGAGCACAACTTTGGGGCTCGAAAGCACGCTGCAGGGCACGACTTTCGGGTTGTTTCTTGCACTTTCAAGGCACATCTCTAAGGCTAAAAATTGTGCTACAGGGCGCGACTGTGTGGTTGAAAGCTGCGCTTCAGAGCGCGGCTGCGTGGCCGAAAGATGCGCTTTCAAGGCACGGCTGAGCGGCCGAAAGCCGTGCTTCAGAGCGCGGCTGCGTGGCCGAAAGATGCGCTTTCAAGGCACGGCTGAGCGGCCGAAATCCGTGCTTCAGAGCGCGGCTGCGTGGCCGAAAGATGTTCTTTCGAGGTGTGGCTGAGCGGCCGAAATCCGCGCTTCAGGGTGTGGCTGCATGGCCGAAAGTTGCGCTTTCGGGGCGAGTTGTGTGGCCAAAATCCGCAATTCAGGGAACGACTATGTGGTTGAAAGCTGCGCTTTCAGGGTGTGTCTTAGAGGCTAGAACCCACACTTCGGAGCGCAGTTCCGAGCTAAAAAATGCGCTACGAAAGTGTGTCTCTTGTAGCGACAATCGCGATCCGCGACGCGAAAAACGACTACGAAAAGTGCAAGATGAAATGAAAAAACAAAAATTTTGAGGCTTAAAGAGAAGGCGAGGGACAGATCTGCAAATATGGGCTTCAAGGGGTGAACCAAAGATTTAAAAATCAATTAAAAATACAAATACAAACTAAAAATAACCAAATATTCTAAGGGAATCGAGCTAGTGGAGTTGCCAAAACTGTAGCTAGTGTTTTCAGACCAGCTCGTGCTAAAGAGCACCTACTAAGGATTCAGGAACCCTTAGTAGAAGTTCAATAATGGGTAAAAACGATATGTAAAACAAGTAAAAACTAAGCATTAAAATGTAACATGTGCATATGATAATATACAAATAAATCTAAACTACAACAGTAAAAACTAAACAAAGGAATAGGCTTTTTCTTTAGTCTTTGCTGCAGACAATGAATATTAGTGGCCTGGCCTTTGTAAAAGGGTCTGATATAGTTTAAGCAACCTAAAAATCTTTGCAACTGGGTCTTTTCTAGAATTTTATCAGGAAAATACTCAAAGGATTGCAATACATGCTTTTGCAATACAACCTGACCAGCTTTGATATGTAGACCCAAAAATTCAATCTCAGTCTTACCTATCTCCATTTTACTTGCAGATAAGACTAACCCATGCTTATAGACCAACTCATAAAACTGCTGAAGATGCTTTAAATGTTCTTGCAAGTTCTTAGAACAAATCAAGATATCATCAATAAAAACTGCTAACCAAGGAATATCTCTGAAAATATCTTCCATCCTTTTCTGAAACTCAGATGGAGCATTATTTATTCCGAAAGGTAGCACCTTCCACTGATACTGACCATGAGGAACAACAAAAGCAGTTTTGTATCTGTCTTTTGCTTCAATACCAATCTGATAAAAACCAGACTTGAGATCAAATTTACTGAAGATAGTACATCCAGTAATTTTCTGCAAAAGGCTTGCTTTATCAGGCAAAGGATACCTGATCTTCTGGAGTACTGCATTTAAAGGCTTGAAATTCACAACCAATCTAGGCTTGCCTCTCTTCTGCTCACTATGCTTATTGACAACAAAAGCTCTACAAGCCCAAGGGCTTTTAGATGGTTCAATCAATCCTTTTGACAGGAGCTCTTGTATTTCTTTGGAGCAAAATTCCCTTTCACTAGGGCTCATTAGCCTAGCGGATGCTTTCATCGGCTTGAACTTCTGAACGGGATCAAATGGTAAAGAAACAAAATACTTTTCTCTGGTCCAGAATGCATTAGGACTCTCAGAACAACAATCTTTTTTCAACCTATCAGAAATCCCTTCAAGATATTTCTCACTATTGAGTTGAGCAAAAGATATGCACCTTTCCATTTTAGCAAGTGAAACTTTTGACTGACTTGGGGATTCACTCGGAGATTGTTGGGGAATCGATTTACATTGTGGTCTAAAGGTATGACTCAAAGGCATGACCACAGACTGTTTGTTGACTGTACATTGAAACAACATTTTCTGGGTATCTATAGCAAAAGGACTAACAGAAACCAGAAAATCAGAACCTAAAACACAATCTTCCTTAACTGCATCTAATCTAAATAAAGAAACAGAACTACTTACAGAAGATAAAGATATTGGAAAATCCTTTACTTTCCCAGTTAGATAAACAGGAGTTCCTTGAATTGCAGAACCAAATTCTTTTGTGTCTTCCCAATAGAATTGTGGAAGAGCATTCCCTTTGGCTAAATTGAACTGACATCCAGAATCAATAAGGCATTGTATTGGATAGGGTTTGAATTCAGCAGGACAAAATTATAGTGTAATGAAAAGCTTAGGGCCGGAGACAGCACCTAATAGGCTCAGGATTTGAGACTTGGGAGAAGGAGAATGTTCAGGGGTCTTTTCAGGAGATTCTTCTTCTGGACTTTCATTTTCCTTATGACCACAAACTCTTTCTATTTCATTGGACAGTTCATCTTCTGATGACTGGTATTTCTCCATCAACAGAATAGTCAGTGCATTCTTAATCTCATCTGCCTCTTTCACTAATCTCCTTATTTCTTCTTGCTTGCTTTTCAACTTAATTCTCAGCAACTTTTCTCTATCTGCTCTATGTGCCTGCCTGTCAGCATGACCACTAGGGTATTCTTTATAAAGATCAGCAGGATTAAAACTCAATTGGAGTTTTTCCTTACCCTTATCCTTGCTTATGGCTTGCAGCTGAGCTTGTAAAGCTTTCTTTTCATTTCTAAGCTCAGTTCTTTCTTGATGTCTAAAAATAGGAATAGAAGATAACTGCAAATCAATGGAAGCAATTCTTTTCTCAATCTGTATAGGAGAGACTGTTCTAGAAAACATAAACAAATTAAAATCAAAATCTGGGAGACTAAACTGATATGGCACTCCACACCCCCCTAAATGTGGTTCCGTGTCGGAATCTGAACAAGACTCGGGATCACATTTAGAAAAATTAGGAATATCAGCTTGAGAGGAATCAGAATCATCCTCCTCAGATTCAGAATCAGGTAAATAAATAATTTCTCCAGAGGGAGAAGGAGTATCAGCAGAAACTTTATACAAATCCCACCATTGTGGATCCAACTCTGTACATAAAGCAGCTAATCTTGGTTTGTATTTTTTATCGGGACACTTGGAAGCCCAATGTCCTTTCTTGCCACAAATAAAGCATGTATCACCAGATCCTTTTTCTTTTCTTCTCTTCACAAATCTTTTGGGAAACCTTTTGAATTTCTTTTTCTTTTGGAATTTAGATTTGTGCTTGTATGGTTTATCAAAGTGATATCTGCCTTCAGAAGTGAAATACTTCTGTTTCTTATTACAATGACAGCCTTCTTTTCCTAAATGACGACGATTATGGGCACCACAACCCCAATCGGGCAGTTTTGCAACCTCTTTGCAGAATGAAGCAGAAAACATTTGTTGATGACGTTTAAAGTCTTTATCTACCCTTTTTGCAAGACAATGTTCTTGCCATGTCTCTAAGATATGATTATGCAATTGAGCAAGAGACAAAGATCTAAGGGGAATATTTTTATCTTTTAATGCTTTCTCTACTGCATCTGGAACATGTCCAGGAAAGCTTCTGAGGTAGTGTTTAAGATAGGCTTCATTGCCGGACTTACCTGAAGATATTAATAACTTCTGCATGTAGCAGAAATATTCTTCTGTTTTGCTTAGATCACAAAGCCTGGCAGACATATACAGGGATGCTAAGTGATCATAATCCTCTTGATCTTCAGGGCCATAGAATTCTCTACCTAAAGCAGAGATGATTTGTTCATCGGAATCATTTGCTGCTAACAGCTTATTTCTTGTTTCTTGAGGCAACCACCTCCACCATTCATATGCCAAACCTGAAAGACCAGCAACTAATTGTGCTCCTAGCATTTGTGCTGTAACATTGTGGTCTTGTTGCTTCTTATAAATAAGCCAATGAGTAAGCAACTGTAAGGCATTTTTTATTTCTTCCCTTGTCTGACACTGTATATTCAAAACTGGTTGTTCAGGCATTTGGGAAATTAAATTATTCAAATTATTGACACCAAAGCTATAGATTTTAGGGGCTACAGAAATACCCTGAGCATCTGGCATGTGGGTGTCAAATCCTTCATTATGTGGATGAGATCCTATCCTCAAGCTATGTGATGACTCTGCTTGCATCATACTTATATCTCCAACATATTTAGGATCTAGGACAGGCTTAAAATTCTTGAAAGCATCAATCCATTCAATGATATCCTGTTTTTCAGCATCACTGGCTCCAAAATCCCATTCTGGTCTGTTATCAACAGAACCAACATTTAAAACTCCTAAGGAAACTGATTTGGAGTGACCCTTTTTGGCTAATTTTAAAACTTGATCAGGAACTACATACTCTTTCTTTTTTAGTTCCTGCGTTCTAGTTGATAATTCTGCTAGAACATTTAATCTTCTCTGCAGCTTATCGGAAGCTACAGTAATAGCCTTTTCAATTTCTGTTGTATCATGCAACAGATGGTCAAGAAGTGCTAATTTAGTGATGACTGTATCTAACTATTTTCCCTGTGCAACACAGTTAGCTTTCAGCAGCTGGATATCTTGTGCAATATCATCTATATTATTTGCAGTACATTGCAACTGCAAATTTGTCCAATTTGCTAACTTAATCTCATCTGATGCAGATTGATCAGATGGAGTGGCCTTTGTGGATATGAATTCTCTCTTTGTCTGTCCATCAGAAGAATACTGCCTGAAGGCGGTTTCTGGGAGATTTCTACCAGGGTTATATGATCGTTGACCATGGGCATTGGTAGATTCAGATTCGGCTCTGGCTCTTGGCAGACTGGAAAACATTCCAAGACTAGGATACTCATGCAATTTCTGGTGTTTCTCTTTTTGCAAAAGTTTTTGTTTTATCTTTTTGCAAGCAGAACATTCTGCGTGCTGACCTCTATGTTCAAAATCAGACAAGCCGGAAAAAGATTCATTATTTACAGAATTCACAGGTTGACTCGGTATTGGTTCTTCTAAAGACTGTCTATTTAACTGATTAGAAAGTGCTTGACGTCTTGCAGCATTATAGGATGATGTTGAAGCGGATCTGATCAAAGGAGGACCAAATCTTGGGATTGGTTCTGGATGGGGAGATCTGAAAGAAGAGGAAGCTTCATCATAGATTAGAGGCTTTGGATTCATGAGAGCTTTAACTCTTTCTTGGTGCCTAAGTTCTGTCTGGTATAATCTATTCTCTACTCTTTTGAAGCTTCTGTTCTTTATATGATGCATGTGTGACTGCACTGATTAATATGGTTGCTTTATTTCGAACACTCTGTGAACAATTGTATCTTGTAGGCAGTGGAAATGACTGCTGAGGAAATTGTAGGGACCATTGGGGTGTAAGCGTAGTGTGGAAGTCAGAGTAGCAGTAAGGCCCGCGGGAAGGGGAGTAAGACTACATAGTTGCCCACAGCGTAGAAGCTAGGACTCACCTCTTTATAAGTGGATCCCACAATGGATACAGTTCCCCTAGCAAATTTAGAGTGTCAGTCAACCAATGACATAGAAGTCTCACTTGCAGAAAGAAGGTCCAGTTCTTTTCAGCCTTCTACTTCAGATAATAATTCTTCATATATAACAATAGATGACCAGAACCCAACAGCCAACTGGGAATTGCCTCAGATTTTACCCAGAGATGTATACAGACTTCGATGGTGGAATTTTCATACAGCAACTCAGATTAAAGTTTCAAGTATTGATATTTCTTTTATTGATGACCAAGAACCTATTCATATTTCTCTTCTTGATAAATCTCATATTGATTGGGCAAAAGAAAGAAATTTTAAATATGCACATTTCGGAGCTGTTAAATTAGGATTAGGACCACTTGTTCGTCCTCATTTGCCTGTTTCTTCTATATGCGTAGTTGTAGATACTCGTCATAATAAATTTTCTGATTGCTGTTATTGGCGGCTTTACCGCACCACTTCATGATGGTCCTGCGTTTGGTACTGTTTATCCTAGGTTCTCTGTCAGTCTTGACGACCCTCATATTTATAATATTCTTAAAGCTTACATTTTACCTAAGGGTTTTGATATGTTGAATGGTTCTAAAATTATTCAGCTAAAGGGTGGTGTCTGTGTTAGATTTGGAAATGATACTTTACCACCGTTACGATCTCATATCCAACAGAGTTCTGCAGACTGCAGCGTGGTGGAAACACCCAATGCAAAATCAAAAAATGCTACTCCCATTACTTTTAATTGGACTGGAATTCATTATCCCCAGTCATGGGAAATGAAATAGATGACTTTAGCCGTGCAACAGGTTAAAGCTAAAGTAAAGCAACTGCCAGCCCTAAACCTTCCTCAAGGGACTGGTAAACTAATAATAGAAACCAATGCATCTAGTACAACTTGGGGTGGTGTACTTCTTGAAGAAATTGATGGCAAAGCTCATATCTGTGGTTATGCATCTGGTTCTTTCAAAGGAGCAGAATTAAATTATCCGAGTAGTCATAAAGAAATTCTGGCCGTCAAAAAGACCGTTAGTCATTTTATCTTGTATTTAAAGCCAGTAAGATTTGTTATCAGGACAGATTTGAAAATCATGCCTGGCATCTTCAAGAATGAGAACTTAATGGCTGAAAACAGCAGCAGAATTCTTAAATGGTTTCTTTGGCTTAGTAACTTTGATTATGATATTGTTTACAAGCCAGGATATTTAAATTGTCTTGCTGATATGTTAACACGTGAGACTGTGCAGGAAAGTTTACCAAGCTTAAATATGTTTTCTGCTGGTCCCAGTGATTCTGGTTCGAATCAAGATAAAAGCTATATGAGAGACAGAATTGTCTCGGATAAAGGAAAAGCTCCATATCAAGAAGAAGAAGAAGCTCTCAGAGCTCCCCCTGGTTCTTTATTCCTAGCCCCGTGGGATAAAGATCTCTCCCAAGAAGAACGCCAGCAGTTGCTGGATTATGCAGATCGGCAAGATGCCGAAAAATATCTCAGCCTCACTCTGATCAAAGAAATCCAGGAGAGTCCCTGCAAATTGAAAATCCTAGAACGTTGGGAAAAGGCAGCTTTCAGAGGACTCCAGAAAGCCCGAGAAAAATTAGCAAAATGTCAGGATGTTTGGATTGATCAAAATGTAGAGCCAGAAGGAGAAATTTGGTATGTTGATCTCGGCCAAGGAGATTTAACATGGACCTCTTATAATTTGATACTCCAGTTTTGCAGAGAACAAACCGCAATAATCATCTGTGCAGACCCTGGCAATTTAAAGTACAGAAAATGGTCCGGATGGACTCAGATTTTTCTGGATAAGTTCTGCCCCAGAGTTGAGTGGGTAGATAGAAAAGCTAATTTTATTTTACATTTGGAGGCTGATATGCAGGCCGCTGATCATCATAATCAGTGGTTTAAATTTAAGTTAAGACATCATGGAGGTAGGTATACTCCATTAGATTATTGTGTAAATGTCACTCAGAAATTCATTAAAAGAGATGACAAAGGTAAAAGATTGGATACGAATGTGCATAGAAGAACCCTGCCTTTGAATTACAGGGTTGAGTCACAGTTTTCCTCTGAATTTGTATTTGGCCCTAATGAATTTCTCAGAGGTTCAGATGTTGAAAGATGCTTCGGTGACTTGCTGTATCCAGACATGAATGAAGAATTTCCTGAGAATGAATACTGGCAGTATACTGAGTCACAGCCTAACTACATTGAAGAAGAATTGGCTAGGCGTGAGTTAGAAGAAAATTTGTTTGATGAAGGATGTCTTGACTGCGTATGCGGCGGTGTGCCTGGTCCAGAAGGAACAACAGTATGTGTGTGCGGTTCCGGTTATGATACGCCATAATTGCCCGTGACAGTTTCCGGGAATGAAGATGCCGGTTCGTGGATAATTTCTGATGTACATATTTAGTTGAATCCGTTGGTGGGCCTCTCCATGTTATTTTGTCGGCCATGCTCGCCGAAAGTTGCTTTGATTCTCTCGGCTCACGAGATGCTTTGTACTCATGACTGATGTAATAATAATGGCCCATGTTTGTCGGCCAGTAGCATAGCTTTATGTCAATTACTTGTCAGTCTGTCGGGTCAGATACCCCGGGTCCCCATATGGCCGAGCCTCCAAGGGACGAGATAACATAGTGGTGGTCCCCACTATGCCCCGGGAATCTCTCTTTTCGACTGGTTAGTGTAAGTTAGTAGTAACCGGTCCACCGGATAGAGAGCTATAAAAGAAAGCCTCCGGGCTCATTGTAATTCATTCGGTTCATTTGGTTTGAGTCGCATGAGCAAGTAGTCCGCTCTGCAATTGAGTCTAGGTGTCGTCTGAGCAAGTAGTTCGCTTGACAGTCTTAGGTTTGAGTGAGAGCCGAGGCAAATATGCTCTGCAGGTTGCCCACTGTGGTATAACACTGCATCAGAAAGCCGAAGACTCGACCCTGTAAAAAGAGTCAAGAAAGGGTGCTAGTAAGCATATCCTGATGTTCCCAGGAGCCTGCAATTAGCTACATGCCTACGGGAAGTAGTGAAAGCTAAAAGGACTCAGGACATTGTGCTTAGGCAAAGTCAGAGTGTTGTGGTGACGAGCTTCGCTGTCCGAAGCCGATCCACTATTGAGTCTGTAATCTGAAGAATGTTTATCATCATATTGATCATCTGCTTGATAGCTGTTGCATTTATCTTAATGGGAATCATTGGCAAGCTTTGTTTGAAAGATCAATGTGCTGAATATTTTGGCTCAAATGTTTAAAGTTCCGCGCTTTGTTTGAAAGATCAATGTGCTGAATATTTTGGCTCAAATGTTTAAAGTTCCGCGAGATCCTGCTTGTTGGTAAACAAGGGTTTGCAATGGTTTTACCTCAAATGGTGAGGTTGTTGGAGTCCTTGCAGCAATACAGTAGTAGTGCACCAGTGCTTTAGAGTTCCTTTTTGTTCTCCAAATGCTCAATGGTAGCCAAAACTCAACTAGAATGGTGAACTCAAGCTCAAGGTGGTAGGCTAGGGTTCAATAGGAATCTCAGCAGCATAAGGTTAGAGTGATTGATGGATGTGAAATGGTGGGCCTCCATCACCTTTTTATAGAGGTTTTGGGTAATGGAGTATTGACCCATGGTTTTAAGCAACCAATGGTATTGGTAAAAGGTTTTAGGTTTTTTCCCTCTTTTTAAAATTATTTTTGACTTTTTCCCCCCTTATTTTATTTTTTGGAATTTTGGACCCTTTTTTTAGGGTTTTTGACCTTTTTGAAGGAATTTCATTAATTTGAGGAGGGAAATAATGATTTTTTGCCTGTTTGGTAACCATTTGAGGGTTTTTTAGGGTTTTGGAGTCCAAAATGGTAGGAAAAGTGGACAAATGGGTTATGTGACTAGGGAGACAAGCTAGTGAGCAATTATTGGGTGTTAACATGGTGCATAACATACTCGAAAATTTTGATGATAGGTTTTCTGAAACTTTGAAGGAAACAAAAGAAAGGATTTCCAAACATGGACAACACAGCTAGGCTAGGGTAGCTACTTGAAGTTACAATCACAAACTATAATTAAACAAATACATTAACAATATCATTTGTATCACCTTGCAACTTTTGGGTAATCGCATCCAATAACATAAAAAATACATACTCTTATGCAATGCAATGCAGCGACTTTGAAACTGAAACCACAAAGTAAGACCTCAAGCTTGGTTACAGTTCCAGTTATAATGTGTTTGTTGAACGACGAAAAAGCATGGGGAATATCCCAAGATCCAGTGTGCAAGATAAGGTAAATAAATAAAAAAATCCACATTTTAACCTTTCATCACCTATAAAAAAACATTCATGTTTGACATTGTCCATATAAAATTTAAAGTGTTACATCTTGGTTTTATTCAGGGGAGAAGCATTATGAACGAGCCCATAAGGACTAGTGCAGAGCAGTGCGTTAATAGTGGAGTTTCGCCACAAGATGCTTCTCTCGTACAACCCCACAATGGTGCTACGTTGACTGAGCTCCATGACAGTAATATGGTTGGAACTTAATCATATACTTGATAATTTTGTAGTTATTGATTTTGTACTTCTTTTTTTCACTTTTACATCTAACATTGTGTCCTTAAAAATTTGTGGTTTCAATGACAGATAATGTTGTAATCGAGGGTCCTTCAGCTGAAGAGGAGCATAGGGTAGCGATTGCAATGATGCCGACTAGTGCACCAGGTAAATAATTACATCGTAGAGGTTTTTTTAACATTACTGAACTACTTGCTCATAGGGGTGTGGCTCAACCGACGATTTTCTTGATATGAAGTAAATGTTTAAATGGAGGTCAGGAGTTCAAATCACCTCGGCTTACTCGTGACCCATGCTTTTGGGATGTGTGCATGCACCTAGGGGTATAGTGGTAGTGGACGGGATTGGATCCCTGGACCCCGTGTCACATGAGTACCAGGCCCTTCCCAGTTTCTGATTCCCCTAGTTTAAAAAAAAAATCCGTGAGATGTAGAATAGTCGGTGGAAGGTGATGGTTAATACACCCCTAAGCGGAAAGGTTGCCAGTTCGAAAACCTGTGGATACTAAAATCCAACCATGCTAAGATTTGGTGCGGTCCAGGTCGGGTGCGATCCCCGGGTGATTTTGACAGCTTAGATGCCCCTGCTTCGTGGTCTCTCAGCCAATGGCGAACCCTGCTAGTCAGGGGGTACTACCACTTTCCAACAAAAAAAAACATTATTGAACTACTTCATTGATATTTAAAAACTAGCCTTATAAATTTAACATTTTTTGTTTTTCTAGGAGATGCCCCGTCACAACGGATTCCAAGCCACGAGTAGCATACCAGGCGTACATTGCGTCAGAGGTTGCAAGTAGAAACAACTTATGAAGAGCACCCAAAAAATCAAAACGACATTGAAGATGATGGATTACTTAATAAGTATAGGAAGAAGACTAATAATGTTTGATGAAGTATGATATTATTATAATTAGATAGATAGATGTATTGTACTTGAACATATTTTGGATGATATACCTCATTTATAAAAACTAGTTTTTTTTACATTTTCCTTTGAATGAATTCCTGCATACTTTTTGTTGCTTTCCCTTTGAATGAGTTATTGCATACTTTTTTGTACTGATTAAGGTAAAATATGAAATATAGATGGTTGGTACTTAATTATGTTAAAAGAAAAAGGAAATCAAAGAACTTTGTACCTTATTTTATCTCAACGTTCGTGCTTAGCTTTACAATTACATTTAATCAATTTTGTGTCTATTTAATGCATATTTTCTAGTAGAATATAGATTGGGTATTGGGGAATTGAGAGATATGTGGGGGGGGGGGGAAACAAGCTTCTTCCTTCACGTGGCTAGTCCTATTCAGTACATAATAATTTATTGGATTCGTATAATCTTGAAGCAAACTTCCCTCAATCAAACATAACAACATCAAAGTCAATGTTGACTTCGTTGTTGCTCCAGATCGAGGGAGGTTTTCTCCAATATTAGACGGCTTCAATAAATCATTCTTGAAACCAAGATGAGCTTATTCACGAGTGTTATTTATTTATTTATCTATGATTTTTTTAGTTTGTTATCATTGATTAAATCCATGTTTGAATACAGGATGATGAGGGGCTAGTCCAAAAAGAAGGCTTCAGAAGGTGATGGGAATCATTGTAAAGGTATGTTGACATTCTCATAAATATGCATCTTATACCAGTAAAGAATGGTACAAACATGACTTGTATTGATTTTGTATATATTTATGGAGGTTGAATGATTTGGCACTGTAGGTACTAGACAAACATAATGATCGATGAGCTATGATGAGGGGAGGTATGTTGTTTCCAATTTCATTCCATATTATGTATTTCATTCCAGATTATGTTCATGTTATGTATTTCAGGACATATTATGATCATGTTATGTATTTCATTCCAGATTATGTTCATGCTATGTATTTCATTCCAGGTTAGTCAACCAAAATGAACCAATTCTTACTGCTTGAAAACCTCCAAGATGTTGATTGCACTTATGTAAGTAGGATAGAAGTGAAATAAATGACTCATGAAGGCCTAATGGTATCTAATGTTAAAATTATGGTTAGGTTAGGGTTTGAAGGAGAAAATAGTACAACAGTAGTAGTAAATTTAACAAGACAAATTTAAACATAATTTTCAACTTTTTTAACTTTAACACTCCCTAATGATCACTATGTTAAAGTTAAGGTTTCATATTTCAAACTTGATACCATATCCTTAGGTGATATCTAAGAGGATTCCCCTATACTACATGATCAGATCATGTTCACATATGCTCCTACATTACAAATGAATTAAAGAGTAATTGTATTGTAATCATTTGTGACCTTTGCTAAATAACCATGCTTGGAATTGAGCTCACAACCTATATCCTCCCTCTTGTGCATGATCCATCCCTCATCATATCCAATAATTTGCGGTCCAAATGTGTCTAGAGGTGCTTCTTTTATGCCCAATATTGAATTTATTCCTAGAAGGATAAGTTGCACTAATCGAGAAAGGGTGGGAATGATTGGAAGGATTTTACACTAAACAACACTTGAGATGACAATAGAGTCTCCTACCACCACTATCATCCAAATCCATTTGTCCTTGAGAATTAGAAGGCCCATTGTACAATGCTAAGGATTTTACTTCAATATTTATTGAAATCTTGAGTCCCCAATCCTATGGGGTGGATTACTATTCATAAAGGAAACAATCTAAGTCTTGAACCCTGTATTTGAAGAAGGCTCAGACCCTATCTCCTACGTTGAAGATTGAAATCAGGGTAATGTTCAACTTTCTTATGGAATTAGACCTAGAAATTGGAGCAAACGTTCTCATCATAATCAACTCCACGTCTCTGGAATATTCCTCTCACAATGAACTTGGCCTTGTACTTCTCAATGATGCTATCATCTGCATGCTTTTAACCTTGTACAACCACCTAGAATCAATCATTGATTTCATCACTGGTCTCAACACAATCTTCCACACGTCATGATTTTCAATGGAATTATATTTATCTATCATGGAATCCCACCATACTTGTTGAATTGTTGCCTTCTCATAACTATAAGTATCTACATCAATGATGGAAGCAATTGGAACAACATAATTTTGAAACTTTTATGGGGATATCTCACTCGAATAGATGTCTTTGGAGCTCTAACTTACTCTTCTGCCTCTTGCAATGTTGAGTAAGCCATCTTAGCTTTCTGGTTGTACCGGGTAGTATTGAGGTATCTACTCTCGCATTAAAACTTGAATGATTTGCTTATTGTTTTGCTGCAATTTGCAAATTGAAGCTTGGGATAACAATCTGTTCTCCCTTCTTTTTGTTTCTAGGGGGATCCTGAGACTTAGTTTCCCAAGCATCCTCATCAAACTTCACATCTCAACTTATCGTTGTCTTTCAATGTGTTGGGAGGTAAATATAATAAGGCTAGGAGGTCTCCATGAGGGGAAATATGAGATCTAAAATGGACCTCTTATGAAAATTTAATAAAAAAAGAAAAAAGATAATGCTTCTTTTCAACCAATACAATCTAATAAGATGATGATTTCAACCCCATGGGTGAATAGTGTTGAAAGGAAAGAAATAAAATAATTTTTTTGCACATATTTTCAATTTATCTCATTATTGGTTTACTAAAATTATTGTGTAGGTAGTTGTTGGATGCCCATATTTCATAACTCTTATTTTATTAGATTCCTTAGGAGGCCATTTTAGACTCCAAATGCAAATGATCGTGACCAACAAAAATACCTCTAATGCTATAAGGTTCAAGCTTGGATCTCTTCTCATTAGGGATATTGATATACAAAGGACAAATTATTATTTTGGTTTCTTGTCCTTGTGAGGGTACTTGTTAAGAATGTACATAACTGTATAGAATGCCTTTTCCCAAAGACACATGAGTATATCCATGTCATGGATCATTGCTTTGGTTGTCTCATTGATGGACCCATTCTTCCTATATGTAAACCCATTATGTTGAGGGTTGTAAGGAAATTCCAAGTAAATCTTGATCTCTGCATCCTTGAAAATGGAATCAAACTCCTTGGAGAGAATAATATTTTCCATTATTTGTCTCAAAACCTTAATATTCTTACTTTTCCAACTCTCCACAAGAGCTTTGAACACTTGGAACCTACTAGACACTTCATCCTTTGTATTCTTAAAATATATCTTGGGTTTTCTAGAGGAGTCATCAATAAAGGAAACATAATAAATGTTACATGTCATTGAGATTGATGACACTAGTCCACACACATATAAATTAATCAAATAAAGAACCCTTCTTGATTTGTGCTTATTGCTAGGGAAAATAAAATCTTGGCATCCTTGCTGAGTGCAACTTTTATTCTCTATCTTTTCATCTGACAATCTTTGCACCATGTCCTTCAAGAGAGGTAATGCTCCTTAGTGTAGGTGACCAAACCTCTTGTGCCAAAGCTTTCACATGTCATCGTTGTTATGCACCAAAGCACACTGCTTCATTGGATCAACAAGTATTTTGCATAGGCCATACTCTCTTATACCTTTGGCCAAAAAAAATATTTATGTTAAAGAAAAAAACATATTTTTTCAAAATTCTTTGCATTTATGTTGCATACAATTTTATTAAAATAAATTGCAACATACCTTCAATGGTATTGAACATTCCCCATATCTCACTTTTAGAGGTTGGTATGACTTATCTTGACTGATTTAGGCTCTTTATACCATGTTTCCAATTCCAAAGTACATGGACATCACATGGCAGTTTTTATATCTCTCTTCTTGAGGTTGGCATAGTTTACCTTGTTTGGATTAGAATCTCATTGTAGCTTGATGGAGTGGCCCATGCATATTGATGTAGTCCAAACATATTCCAATGCACATTGATACAATCCATCTTCTAAAAGCAATTGGTACAAATTTAGGTTAACATTGATGCATTGTAAGTATCATGTTTGAAGGAATTTTTACAAATTCATTTTTAAGAGGCCTAGAGATGTAGGGTCATTATAAATCTTTTAGGTGTTGCATATTTTTTCCTAACTAGGATTAGAATATACACATTAGTGGGTGCTTGATTGGAATGTAAGTATCATGTTACATGTTTTTTGGTAACCTTGAAAAGATTCTAGCATGGATTTTTTTTTTTAATAAAATGCCTCATTTAGCTACAAGTAGTATCAAAAATGTTCATGACATTCTACAAGAAAATCTTGGCCACTTAAGATGCCACTACAAGAATTCCAAAAAATGGGTGGGTTAAGAACAAAAATGCCCATGAACAAGACTCATTTATCACCTTGGAAAAAATATAGACCATGCAAGTGTCCAAGGCATGAAAAATAATATACATAGCCACTACCAGCATGCACAATGACATGGAATTACATTTCAGTTTACATGGTAAAATTGAATTGTATCTGAATCTAGAGAATTGTTTATGTCTGTTGTTATTCAATTTGGATTTGTGGATAGTTCTATTACAACATTATGTAATATTCTAGTCAAGATATAACCAAGATATTGTCTTCCACTCAGATTTTTAATAAAATTTTACTAGCAATTTTTAAGGCAAATTCTCAACTGAGCAGGATGTAAGTGACGTGGATTGAAACTCTGAATGTGGATGGTAGGAATGAGATTAGGTTATGGAATTTATAATTATGAGTGTGCAGCAGCAGCTAAGCATGGTTGGATCAGGATTCCTTGGAACAAATTACTAGAGCCATTCACTTTTCAACAATAGAGCAACTCTATTGCCTACTTCGAGGCTTCCTAGGCTTCTAGCATATGCCAACAAGAATGGGTGAGGAATATAAGAGTTTAGGGAAGAGTTATATCAGTCATTTAAATGATAAATTATTCTGGAATAAATAATTGGTGAACTTGGAAATATTTGGAGTAATTTGGGGGCTAAATACACACTATGGATTGCTAAGCTAGTAACTTTCCAGACTCTTTCAAATATGGATAAACTCATACAAATTCTCAAGAACAAGGCTGGTATGGTATGTATACTAAGTTATTAAGATGAAGCAACTGACAGAATGAAAAATGGATGCTCATAAAATATTCAGCAGTTAAATGTGTAAAACTAGTCTAGAATTGGCACACAAAGAGCTAGTCTTCATCTTAAAATGTCAAACTCCCTCCATTATTCATTAAAATTTGTTCTGATATTAATTAATGCTATTATATATAAAATTAAACCAGTATAATTCTAAATATGAACTTCATAACACTTCTCTTAATTATTTGATTGTCTCTCAAGCTTACAGTGCCTCACAAGCTAGAATTTCCATTACAATAGATAGAGAATGAAGAGAAGAATTAGAATATTACTGTGGATCTCATATGGAGTTATTATCAGGTCACATACAGGTCATATGACTCTCATTTTATTCATACTGAACTTCTGCACTTGACTGGGGTGCATTCATTGAGCCATCCCTCTCATCCAGGGAAAATGCCTCTAGATTTAGCTATGAATGGGAGAAGAGTGTAAGAAGAGAGTGTGGATCAGATATGAAGATGATATATGGACATAAAAATCTCTGATATTGTGAAAATTATGTAATACTGAACTCCATGAAGATCCTCGGCACAATTTCTGAGAACTAGCTTCTCCTTCTAGTTATTTTCCTCCAAATCTAGCTGCTAATCCACTGTAGAAGTGTCCTCCACTTCAAGTTAACTGTAAATATTAATGTCTGGAATGATATGGCTGTTATTGGCTGCAATAACACCTTCTGGACCTAAATACTGCTCACTGGAAAACTAAAGGGACTTGGGGAACATATCCCAAGAAGAATTGTTGAGGCACATCACTCAACCAAGAGAGGCTCAGAGCTCTCACGAGAAAATTCAAATGGAAAAAATTTCTTGAATGGATTTGGAAACATAATTAAATAGATGATTTAGCTTGATGAGCAATCCAAGCCACACATGTGGATGAGGGAGGGCGCATTCCTTGGGAGGAATAGCAACTCTTTGCTTTCAAAACTTTCTTTCCTTCAACTCCTTCACTGAATTTTGGCAAGTGCGCCTTAGGGATCTTTTCTGGATGTTGCTACTTTCATTCTGACTGCTTTTCCTATTCTTTCCACTTTCTTCACTTTCCTTATTTTTTTCTTTTGCCAGTTTTTCTGTTTGCTTTTGTTAGTTTCTAATTTGTTTTCCTTGTCTTCTTTCCTCCATTGGATTCCTTGCTTTTCCTGAAATCTGCCACTAAGGAAAAAGTGGTCCACATGAAACCAATTCGACCTCCTAGCCAAATCATCACCACTTGCCACATTTTATTAGCAATAAGATTTAAATAAAAATAATAAAAATCATAATTAATTCCAACTTCAGCATTTAATTAATGAATTAATAATTAATTAACTGCTATGGTATAATTGCGTAAAAAATACCCCCATTAATTAAATTTTCATTTAATTAATCACTTAGACCCCCTAGGGATGGGAGGATCCAAGTAGTGAACAAGGCCACTAGGGAGGGGACATGACAGTCCTCCCTTCCCAAGACTGCTTGTCCTCAAGCAGTTTCAAACCAGGATGTTGCAAAATCTTTTCATCTTCCCAGGTGGCATCTTCACTGGGCAGCCCCTTCCACTGCATTAGATATTCTTTAATAATTCTACTCCTCAGCTTCCTTTCTCTTACCTGCAAAATTTATTCTGGTTCTAAAAACATGTGTCCTTCATCATCAAGAGGAGGCAATATTTCTGAAACAATCACTTGTTGGCCTACTACTTTATTCAAGAAGGACACATGGAAAACATTGTGTATCTTGCTTCCTGATGGAAGATCTAGTTCATAAGCAACATCACCCACCTTCCTTGTGATCATGTATGGCCCATAGAACCTTGGCAGTAGTTTCTCAACCCCCTTCGATTTCAAAGTGGACTACCTGTAAGGCCGCAATCTCAAATAAACTAAGTCACCTTCTTGGAAGGTTCGATATGTTCTCTTCTTGTCTGCATACAATTTATGTTGGTTCTGTGCAACCTGCAAATTTTCCTTAAGTGCCTTGAGTATGTCTTGGATCTCTTGCAGCCAATCTTTTTCCTTTTGTGCTCTGCAATTCCCAAAAATCAGATATGCAAAAGTGGGGTGTTCATATCCATACAGAGCTTTGAATGGAGTCATTCCAATGGACATATGAAATGTGGTATTATAGAAGAATTCTCCCAGGTGTATCCAATTGACCCATGCCTTCTACTGCCCAGTAACATAGTTTCTGAGATACCCTTCCAGCCATTGATTTACCTTCTCATTCTGGCCATCAGTCTGAGGATGATAGATTGAACTGAGATTCAGATTAGTTCCAACCAATTCAAACAGTGATTGCCAAAAAGAACTAGTGAACTTACTGTCTATGTCACTGATTATGGTCTTGGGCAGACCATGCGATCTGAATATTTCTTTAAAGAAAAGTGCGACTACTTGGATGGATGTAATAGTTGATATGATAGCAAAGAAGTGAGAAAATTTAGTCAGCCTATCATCTACTACAAAAATCTTGTCCTTACCCTGATATTTTGGCAATCCGGTGATGAAGTCCATGGACACACTTTCCCATTTTTGTTCAGGAATTGGCAATGGTTGAAGGAGACTAGCAGGATGAGTGTGTTCAACCTTTCTGCTGACATGTAGTACACTCCCTCACATGCCTTAAGACATCATCTTTGAGGCCCTTCCAAGTGAACCTCTCTCTTACCTTTCGGTAAGTTTTCAAAAATCTAGGATGGCCTGCTACTGGTGCATTGTGGGCAGCGCTCAAAATCTGTTCTTTCAACTTGGATTCAGGAGTTAGAAAAATTCTATTCTTGTAATAAATAACATCATTGATAGCATGGTAAGAGTCATCCTGAATCATCCTATCCAAAACTTCACAAGCAAACTAGTTTTTTGAATATTCTCTATCTAGTTGATCTTTCCAATCAGTAGGAATTTGCAGCAAAGAAAAAGAAGGTTTTCTAGAGAGGGCATCAGCAACTACATTTAACTTACCCTTCTTATATTCAATGTCAAAATCATAAGACTAAATTTTGCTTACCCATTTATGATGTCTGTCATTCAGCTCTTTTTGGGTCAAGAAATGATTCAAGTTGTTGTGATCAGTCTTGACTATGAACTTGACTCCCACCATATATTGTCTGGATTTAGCCAAGGCATGCATGATGGCTAACATCTCTTTATCATAGATAGAATACAACTTCTCATGGGGCTGCAATTTTCTGCTCTCATAAGCAATAGGATGTTTGTTCTGCATTAATACTGCTCCAATGCCTTCACCTGAGGCATCACACTCCAATATAAAAGGTTGGCTGAAATATGGAAGTGAAAGTACTGGGAAGCTGCTCATAAATTCCTTCATTCTATTAAAATATTTTTCAGCCTCCTCAGTCCAGAAAAAAAGCACCCTTCTTGGTAAGGTCTGTCAAGGGAGAAGTGAGTTTAGAAAATCTTTTTACAATTTTCCTGTATTATGTGCATAAGCCAATGAATCCTATTAGAGCTATTATGTTCTTTGGGCTTGGAAAATCAAGGATGGCTTGGCTCTTCTCCATGTTTACCTTGACTCCTTCTTGCCCAATGATGTGGCCAATATTGAGGATCTCCTTCAAACCAAACTCACATTTTGACAGTTTAGCATAAAAGGACTATTCTGCAAGAAGATTTAGAACATTGTCCAAATGCTGCAAATGCTCTTCCCATGTCCTACTAGAAATCAGAATGTCATCAAAAAATACAAGTACATACTTACGGAGCTATTTGCTGAAGATTCTGTTCATGCAAGACTGAAAATTTGCTGGTGCATTTGTCAAGCCAAAAGGCATGACCAGAAATTCAAAATTCCCAAAATGGCACTGAATAGCATTTTTATGAATATCTTCATTTCTCATTCTGATTTGGTGGTAACCAGAATGAAGATCAATCTTGGAAAAATATTTAGCTCCATGCATCTCATCCATCAGCTCATCAATCCTTGGAATAGGATATATGTTCTTCATGGTTTTCTTATTTAAAGCTATATAATCAATGCACATGCGCATTGTTCCATCTTTCTTTTTTACCAAAACCACCGATGAAGCAAAGGGGCTTGAGCTTGGTCTTATGAACCCCATCTCAAGCAGTTCTTTGATTGTTTTCTCTATTTCATCCTTGAATATCTTGGGGTGTTTGTAGGGGTGGATTTTAATAGGAAAATTACCAGGTTCTAACTCTATCCAATGCTCAGTACCCCTGTCAGGAGGCCTTCTATGTGGCAGATCTTCAAACACCTTTTTGTGTTTGTGGAGCAATCTTTGAATATCTTTTGGATGTTGTGACACATCAATGGTGTTCCCTTTGGTAGTGATAAAACATTCAGCAGCCCACTCTATGTCACCATGCCTCAAAATTGATCTCATACTGTGTGTAGAAATGACTTGTTTTGGGTAGGTGTTGACACCTCTCAAAACCACTTGTTTTCCTTCAGTATTTTTAAAGCGCATTTGAGGAATCTGATAATTTACCACATGCTCACCAATGGAAAACAACCATTGTGATCAAAAAACAACATTAGTATTAGAAACATCAACAATGTAAAAACTATCAGTTATAGTATGGTCTCCAATAGTTACCTACAGTTTGGGAATCCACCGGTCACACTGCATAGTGTTGTTTTTTCTTGGAATAATGACTGTGAAACCCCCAATTTTTTAGATTTGAGTTTCCTTCTCTCTACCATGGCTGCATCTATAAAATTATGTGTGGCACCTCCATTCACCAAAACCTAAACTTTCTGCCTTTCTACAACTACCTTAAATCTCATAGCATGGTAGCGGGGAACTCCACTCAAAACAACAATTTTTCATTCTGGTTGTGAGGGTTCTTCTTCTTCTTATGTATCATACCCCTTCTCTGCTTGTTCATCTTCTTTAACTTCTGCACTCATTTCTTCCTCATCACTTTCAGAAACACTTCTATGTAATGAGCCTTACCCTTGGCACATTTGTGCCCCGGAACCTAAGGTTCTTGGCAGGAAAAACACAGTTTTTTTCTCCTTAACTCATCCTGGTCTCGTAATGA
Organism: Larix kaempferi; assembly: GCA_027924585.1. NCBI lineage: Eukaryota > Viridiplantae > Streptophyta > Pinopsida > Pinales > Pinaceae > Larix > Larix kaempferi. The sequence goes on from BSBM01000504.1 coordinate 5,809,065, forward strand.
ATAATATTTTCTGTTTGGGGAAGTCGCATTTCTGAATGGTGGCCTTTGGTTCTGATTTTTATCAGGTGCATTAAAATTTGGTGGATATTTGGTTCTTGGGATTGCATCTTACAGGTCCCTAGTTATGCTCACTGCTTCTTGGAGGGTAGCTGGTTGGTAGGATTTAACCATCCCTTTTAATGGTTCTGCTAAACCTTATGTGAACAAAAGAATTAAGCGGACTTCAGATATATCAGTAACCATTATAGCCAAATTTTGAAACTCAAAGATATAAGCTTCAGGAGTCTTGATCTACTTAACATGTGCTAGTTCCCTGAAGGCAATTTCAGGGTCCCTTCTATCGAATCTCTCCATCAGTCTTCTAGTAAATTATGCATAAGAGGTCACTTGTTCATGGCCCAAATTCCTCATGCCATGGAACCACTAGTCATTAGCTTCATCTTGCAAATGCATAGTTTCCATTCTGATGGCATCCCTTTCAGCCATTGGATTCAGCTGGAAATAGGTGTCTAGCTTCTGCAACCAGGAGCTACCAGTGCATTTTGTTGACCCATCAAAGAAAGGTAGCTGAATATTACCAATATAATTTTTCAATTCATAGTTATATGGGAGCTTCATATGTCCTCCTCTTGGCTGATTTCTGTATTGTGCTTCACAGAAATCCTTGAAAGGTAGAGCCCTTCTGCACTCTTCACTCAAAGTTTGGTATTCTACATACCAGTTTTCCCATGCATTAGATGTTTCAGTAGGAATCTCAGGTTGTTCTTCCCTATGTTCATCAAGGAATTCTGGAATAGTCTGTCGGGGCTTATCTTTGGATTCATCTTTGCATTCATTAGGGCTATTATGAGGACCAGTCTTAGAAAATATGATTCCACTAGGGATCTTCCGATCATCATTTCTAAGAGCCACTACAGCTCCCTTCTACCTCTTTCTGTCCTAACTATTTAGCCAAAAATTCTCTAGTTTATTTCCCATATTGAATGATATTATGGGATATGTCATGTAGCCCCTTTAACATACTCTGCACAAAAATTCTAAACTCTTCCTTATCATCATTTTCATCCATGTTATCCCCCCCTTGTATTTTCCCTCCAATGGATTCCACCTCTTCTTCCACAAATGGTTCTTCAGGGTTCTTTCCTTTGGGGAGTGGGATTCTCTTAGGACTCATAAAAAAATTTCAGAGCAGGTTCAGAGGACCATGCTCTAATACCATTGTAATATCCTAGTCAAGATTCACCAAGATATTGTCATCCACTCAGAGTTTTAATAAAATTTTACTAGCAATTTTTAAGGCAAATTCTCAACTGAGCAGAAAGTGAGTGACGAGGATTGAAACTCTGAATGGGGATGGTAGGGATGAGATAAGTTTCTAGAATTTATAATTATGAGTGTGCAGCAGCATCTAAACATGGTCGAAGAAAAATTCCTTGGAACAAATTACTAGAGCCATTCACTTTTCAACAATAGAGCAACTCTATTGCCTACTTCGAGGATTCCTAGGCTTCTAGCATATGCCAACAAGACTGGGCGAGGAATATCAGAGTTTAGGGAAGATTTATATCAGTCATTTAACTTATAAATTATGCTGGAATAAAGAATTGGTGAGCTTGGAAAGGTTTGGAGTAATTTGGGGGCTAAATACACACTATGGATTGCTAAGCTAGTAACTTTCCAGACTCTTACAAATATGGTTAAACTCATCCAAATTCTCAGGAACAGGGCTGTGATGGTATGAATAATGATTTATTAAGATAATTCAATTGACAGAATGCAAAATGGATGCTTAGAAAAGATTCAGCAGTTAAATGTGTAAAACTAAGCTAGAATTGGCACACAAAGAGCTAGTCTTCATCTTAAAATGTCAAACTGCCTCCATTATTCATTAAAATTTATTCTGATATTAATTAATGCTCTGATATATAACATTCATCCAATATAAGTCAAAATATGAACTTCGTAACACTTCTCTTAATTATTTGATTGTCTCTCAAGCTTACAGTGCCTCACAGGCTAGAATTTTCATTACAATAGATAGAGAATGAAGAGAGAATTAGAAGATTATTGTGGCTCTGCTCTAGAGTTATGATCAGTTCACCTATAGGTCAGATGAAATTCATTTTCTGCATACTGAACTTCTGAGCTTGATTGGGGCACATTCACTGAGCCATCCCTGTCCTCTAGGGAAAACTCCTCTAGATTTAGCCGTGAATGGGAGAAGAGTGTAAGAAGAAAGTGTGGATCATATATGAAGCGGATATATGAACATAAAAATCTCTGATATTCTGAAAATTATGGTATACTAAACTCCATGAAGATCCTAGGCACAATTTCTGAGAACTAGCTCCTTCTTCTAGTTCCTTTCCTCCAAATCTAGTTGCTAATCCACTGTAGAAGTGTCCTCCTCTTCAAGTTAACTGTTAATCTTCATGGCTGGACTGATATGGCTGTTATTTGCTGAAATAACGCCTTCTGGACCTGAATACTTCTCACTAGAAAACTAAAGGGCCTTGGGGCACATCTACCAAGAATAATTGTTGAAGCACATCACTCAACCAAGAGAGGCTCAGAGCTCTCATGAGAAAATTCAAATGGACAAAAGTTCTTGAATGGAGTTGGAAACATAATTAAATATATGAGTTAGCTTGATGATCAAGCCAAGCCACACATGTGGATGAGGGAGGGTGCATTCCTTGAGAGGAATAACAACTCTCTTCTTTCAAAACTTTCTTTCCTTCACCTCCTTCACTGAATTTTGGCAAGTGCGCCTTAGGGAGCTTTTATGGATGTTGCTACTTTCATGCTGACTGCTTTTCCTATTATTTCCACTTTCTTCACTTTCCTTCTTTTCTACTTTTGCCAGTTTTCCTGTTTCCTTTTGTCAGTTTCTAATTTTTTTTCCTTGTCTTCTTTCCTCTATTGGATTCCTTGCTTTTCCTGAGATTTGCCACTAAGGCAAAAGTGGTCCACATGACACCAATTCGACCTCCTAGACAAATCATCACCACTTGCCACATTTTATTAGCAATAAGCTTTAAATAGAAATAATACAACTCATAATTAATTCCAACTTCGGCATTTAATTAATTCATTAACTCCTACGGTATAATTGCCTCAAAAATACCCCCATTAATTAAATTTTCATTTAATTAATCACTTAGACCCCCTAGGGATGGGAGGATCCAAGTAGTGACCAAGGCCACTAGGGAGGGGACATGACACATTACATGTAAAAACATTTATAATTTTTAATTCATCTGAATGTATATTCTTGTTTATTCTCTTTGCTTTTCTAGTTGGATTTGTGGCCTATTTTGCTGCAATTTTTCATATAAAAATATTTTTAATTGTTTTCTTGCAACATTTCGTATAGAACATTTTAAACTATTGGATTACATATGAATGTAAAGAAATGTATATGCTACTTTTTTCAGTTGTACTTGTAGAGATAAGTGACCATCCTAATAATCATCAGATATGGGTACATTTTGGGTAGCAACAACCATCAAAATCAAATTTTCTTTGGTAAATAGTGTCCAATAGTTAGAAAGATAATATTAAAAAGGGGTGACCATGTCAAGAAAAGTTTTAAACAAAAATCCCCAAACAAATGGTCTTCAAACATAGCTACATACATAGGTGCAATAGTTAGTTGGTTTGCAAATTTTGGACATTTTTTACATGGTTATGATTCATTGGTAGATACTTGTATGATTGTACTTATGAAATAAGATGCTTCCCACACCATAAATTCACTCTCTTTGAGGTTCTAGTTAGAGTGAGAATCCAAAAGACATAAGAAGTGATAGGTAATACTGATTACTCTTGCATAATATTGTTGTTATTTAATGTGGTATCATTTCACTTTTGTGCTCAATGCTTATTGTAGGTTCAATATGTACGATTATATTTCTAATACTCTTCTATCCTTCTAAGTATTTCCTTCCCATTCATTATAGTAGGTCAGGTGAGATGATATCTTAATATGAGAGTTATTCCACAACATTTCTTATACTTGATCTGTATCTAGACATTTTGGATCTAGACCAATCTATTCCACTACATTAGTGATGTTTCTAAGTGAAACATTAAATTTATATCTATATATCTATATATATATATATATATATATATATATATATATATATATATATATATATATTAAAGTTCACAACATCACAATTGCAATGAACTCAACCATCAGTGGTATACCAACACCGTCGGAATTGATGCTTAATGTCATCGCAATTGCGACGCCAAAATGTTGCAGTAGCGACTTTCTGTTGTCACTACAGCAACGACATCCCGTCGAAACTTTTACTTCTTTCCATTGCAACTTTGAATTTTGTCCCATCGCAAGTGCGAATTACGTTCATCGCGATTGTGACAATCGGAAGCATATTTTTTTGTTGAGAGGTGACTTTCTATCGTCGCACCTGCGATGTCAATCCGTCACAAAAGTGACTTCATTTCTTCGTAACCCCGACTTCCTTCCGTCGCAACTTTGAATTTCGTCTAGTTGCAATTGCAAATTACATTTGTCGCAATAACGACGATAACAAGTATATTTTTGGTTGAAAACAATGTTTAGTTTTATTCATGTGAAATCTATATCACAGTAGGATCTAGAAACTATAGATTACCTCACAATTGAAATATTTGGCTAAGTATGCAATATATTAGTGCAAAAAGAATTATGGGAAACAAATGATAAAAAACCAGTCACAATTGATAAAAAACCAATAATATAAATGATCAAAAAGTAGGTTTATTAACTGTCCAACTATCCAACTCAAAAATGAGTTGTGAGTACATTTATATAGCATTTGGAAGAATTCGGTTTCCTTTGGAGGAAGCTACAAGTGGCTAGCTTACATTGGACCTCAATCCCCCCTAGATTGACCAATAGGCTCCCAAATCAACCCAAACTGGTACGAATTGTCCATGTGAACATTGGGTAGGCATGGGAATTCATAATATGGCTCACACGTGTGGTGGATAAGATTTGGTGGAGGTTAGGTAGCCAAGGGTAGGCCAAAACAACCAAGAAAGGGTCAAAATGACTAGATACAATGCATGGGAGCCTATATTCAAAGACAACTCCTTAAAAAAGGGAAATAGGGCGCCTTAGCTCAGAAAGTGGTAATAAATTCTGGAGGTGGCTATAAATAGGGCACCCAACAACTATTTTGAGTAATTTTGGCCCATACTTTGGTTGGTGAGTCACCTTTTTCCCTAACTAACTTCTAACAACCTTGGATTATCATCATTAGCCTTATTTTGGACCAATTAATCAATAAATAATGTAATACTAAGGTCCTAAGGCCTAATAATGTTCTAACAAGTCGCAATTGCGACGGAAAAACATCGGCCATGCAACGATTTCTGAGACGTCTGAATTACGACGGCATGTAAAATGACGTTTGGGACAACCATTATTTGTCAAAATACCGATAGTGTGAGGTCGGAAGTGAGACGAAACAACCATCATAATTTGGTCCAAATCTACTAGTGTCTCCCTAAGTGAGGACTCATGGTATTTACAAGGGCAATCTCTATAGGAGATGATGTCATTCCCTACTCTCTCAATTGCAATCCCTGCGAACCAATCTAATCTCCCCTGTGTACTCAATGTACCAATCCCATGGTATAATTGAATGATCGCCCTTGTGGCCAAGATGTCATTCACATCGTATAATTGTCTCAGGTGAACCTCCCAAGTCTTGTTGTAAAATAGCAATAAATAGCTCTTCTCCTGCATATGTGGCTGGGAAGTAACTAGTGTGTTGGTCAAACCCACATGCATGACCATAATCCCAAAATTAGTTCTAGAAGTAGACCTATGAGAATCATGATATCTGATCCTCATCAGATGATATCCCCGATAAACATATGCTATCGAGGGTTCTACTACCCTATGAAGCATGTCCTTCCCCTCATTGATCCTAGGGAAACCCAATACAAGGGTATGCTCATAATATATGTCAGGTGGTCTCCCAGGAGGAAACACTCCAAAACTCCATGGGATCTCATCATGTGCCCCTATGTACCCATATAGACTGTTGCATACTCTTGTATCCTCCTGAGTCATCGAGTATCATGTATGCGCTATTGTAGCCAATACTCTACTGATATAAACGAATCATGTAACCCAATGTGTCTCTATATCTTCTATATATATGTCCACCCAACCTATGTATGCATATACTTCCTTGTTGGATGATCCACAGGGAATGTGCTCAACTATCTATGTCATGGCTAAAACTCAGATGGCTCATGATCCCATGCCTGATCCAAACCCTCTGTGTGAGATCTATCCTTAGTCACCTGCAACTCTAAGTGCTCCTCATGCAGAATCATAACTGAATGCTCACCCCTCAAACCATGGGTGCCACTAATTCCCTCATGTTTTTACAGATGTCATGTTTCCTATGTGTGTTGTGGTATCCTCTTGTGCACTCACTCTACTAGTGTCACCCAAACCTGGATCCCACACATATTTTTTATACTGGAGTGTTTCTCTTTTCAACACATCTGCAACCCCAATCGGAACCATTAATGTCCCCTCCAGAATAAGTGACTCATAACCTTTATACTTCCCTGTATATATAGAGTCAACCATCTCCCAGTCATGTCTCTCCTCATGGATCTCGCCTATCATGAATGTCTCAACCCTTGTAGTAGATGATGAAGAGTGTACCAACTCTAACTCGTCACACAGCCTATCTACATGCATACCGGATTCCTGAAGAGCCATCCAAGTGATGTTGAAGGAATCTCTAGTAACCATATGCTCATAGGTGGGCTCCTCTTCCTCTTCAATGTCATGTACGCCCAAATCACCCAATATCAAATCCATGTCACAACTAGGTGCCAATACCCCCTGATCCTCACAAGCACCACTACTAAGGTGATATGATGAATCCTCAACGTTGGATGATCAGATAAATGCATCATATGTACTATCCTCCTCATGTATTGTCAACTCCTACTCATCTTTCTTTACTACCCTAACTATACTTTTAAGGATATCCTTGTCCAAATCCTTGGGTCGGTTCCTGAACTGGATGGAGCAATAATATTGAAAGGAAAATGTTGCACATACCTCATTCCCCAAGGATAGATATTTTTGATATCAAGGAAAGTGTCAAAGTGCTGCTAAGCTCCCCAAATTTTCAGCCAAGATCCTCCTTAGTGTCTTCATGATCTCACTGGATGGCAAGAAACTTGTGCTTTCAGACATGCACTTCACCAAAATTGGCATGTACTGTCAACCATTGAAATTTCTCTGTATCCATATAGCTATTTACAACCGCATGCTCCCACAGATGGCGAGGAACATGCTCTGATACCACTGTAGTATACCAAATGATAATTTATGTTTGTTTATCGAGTTTTTGATGATGTTCTTGCTTGCTAGTATCCTTTATGGACCAATACTTGAAGGAAACATGAGTGCATCTACTGAACTATGATTTCATGAGCATGCATGCAAATGCATGGTTTTTCCAACCCCTAAATAACCCACATAATAAAAAATGATATAAAGTAGGGATAGAAAGATGCATGTACATACCAATAGTATCAACAGTTGATGTAGATCAATATAAGCTAAGCATGCAAGTTATGAATGAAGAAACTACTGATATATGAGTTGTCCTCTCTCAAATAATGAGCCCTTTGCATGAATGCGCCTTCTTCAATATGTCGATGGATTCCTGAGTGCTCAAACAATGTCAGATTTCTCCTGGATGAAGGTACTAGGGTTATAATTTCCTCCTCGTCGGTATGGAAGCTGCATGCAGATCATGCATGAACTCTAGGTTAGAGGGAGAATATCTTCCTCAAGGAAAGTCACCCATGCAAGTAAAGGAACCCTTTGGAATGATGGGATGGTGAGATCTCTCTTCTGAAGTTGAATAAGAATCATGTATTTAGTAACTAGGATAATAGTGGTGCTCTCGGAAGGATAGAAGCAACATGCAAATTGGATAGTGATTATCTGTCAAGATATGAGTTATCCTCCTTTGTTCAATTCTCCCATGCAAGAGAGGGTGAATCCTCCTTCTCCAGGATGTAGCTGGAATCCTGTATGATGATAGTAATAATGTTTAATCTATATGATCCAACCCTGATAGTGACTAGGGAAGATAGATTCCACTTTCGAAATACACTTGATGGTTGAGGGGTTCCCTCAACCCCAAACTGGCTCTCTGAGCTCTCCAAGTCGAATTCTCAAATCAATAATCATTAAGCAGACCTATTCATTCACTTTATCCTTCTTTTATAAATTTGATGGTGCATGACCTAAATTTTGCATGCCTAGGTTGATTTTCTCTTCTAATTCTCACTTGAATTGCATGCATTGATTTCTGTGTGCATGAAGGCTTAATAAAGGTATTTATGTGAATGCATCATGAAATATGGCCCGCATGTAATGCATGCAGGTGGACCCTCTTTTATCTACTGATGATCTAATAATGATGATTAAGATCTTATTTTGGTCTGAATGGTATCAATCCTCAGTCAATTCCACTATTTGTTAAAAAGGGAACATTATATACTACCTCTTGAGACTTTCTCTTCCCTTTATTTCATTATGGACACTCTAGAGCATAATGGCCACACTTGTGGAATGCAAAGCACTTGAATTTTACCATGTCCTTCTTCTTCTTCACCCTCGTGAAGTTGAATCTCCACATGTATTGTTCCTACTCCTCTTTTACTGACTGACAAGAGCAACATTATTCTCATCATCATCCTTTTGTTGGCCACTAGTGATCCTCTCAAGGCTAGGAAGCATGAGTGGGACAGTAGTTCAACTTAATGAGTCGGATCTATTATGGCAGAAGCATAAGAAAGAGAATAAGCAAAGAAGGATTACACTACACAGATGAACACATACACACAAACAATATGCAGGAATGCGAACTGTTCTTCTCTATTACAGAAAACCAGATAGATGCGATGTATGTTACAATATTATACATGCTTATATAGAATGCTGAGATGCTTGGGTGCCCTCCCATTACATTTAGTTACAAGAGAAGTTAGAACGGTTTAGAAGTTCAACCATTACAGTCGACTGGAAGACAGAGAGACAATATGTCGAAGTTTGATAGTCGCAAGTCGCAAGTCGATGCTGCATGTCAACATCGCGAAACTATTTTGAGGTCGTTGAACTTGTCAAAGTCTTTTTGAAGTCGAAAAATTGCCAAAGTTGTGTCGAAGTCAATGAATTGTCGAGTTGACGTTAGCATTTGACAATAATGCCAACTACTGAGTGAATCATACCTCCTTCCTTAAGAAGCAATGGTCCCCATTTTTTTCTCGTGAAGGTTAGGAAACTTGTCGGTCAGTTCAATAGCAGAGTACCATTTTCCATGTGCGGGGATTTATCCGGATTTAGCAACCTAAACCAAGGGAATTGTGTTCGTCCTTATATGGCGTACTCGTCGTCCCACAATTGTGTCGCAAGGAAGAGGCTCCTAAAAATATTGATGGATGTCGTCGGGTTCTGTTGTTTGCAAATCGTTCTGTTCCAACAGTGGTGCATGGTATGGTCGAAGTAGATCCACGTTGAATACTGGATGAAGACCCAGGCATGAAGGAATGTCGAGTTGGAAATAATTTTTTCCAATGGACCATATCGCAAAGGTTTCAGTTTCTTGTATGGGCTAGTGAAGCGTTCCTTCTTAACATGTAACCAGACCTTATCCCCAATTTGGAATGAATGAGGGATATGATGCTTATCCTGTCAGGCCTTAGCTTTTGCGTTTTCTCATTGCAACATTTCTTGTGCTTGTCGTTGGATGTCACATATTTGATATCGAAACTTCAATGCTTTGTCAACTTCTCGTTAATTGTAGTTGGTGTCATTCGACCGTGTCGAGGAGATGATCAAGTCAATAGGCGCTAAGGGTTGAAATCCATAACAAATCTCAGATGGACTCTTTCCCGTAGAGTTATGCTCAGAACGATTGTAGTTGTGATGTATGTATGGAAGACTGTCATCCCATGTTCATCAATGCTTGTGGTTGTACATGCAAAGCAACTGTACTACCAAGCGATTCACAACTTCCATCTGTCCGTTTTTCTGAGGATGGAAAGCTGTCGACAATGAGAATCTTGTGTCAAGATGTTGCCAAAGAGTCTTCCAAAAGATGCTGACAAATATGGAATCTCTATCGGAAATGATGGTTGTTGGTAAACCATAGTGTTTCCAAACATGTTCGAAGAAGAGTTGAGCGGTTTGATGCACTGTCGTCGTCTTCTTGCATGGAATGAGAATGACCATTTTGGAAAATATGTCGAGTACTACTAATATCACGTCATGTTGATGTTTCGTAGTAGGGTATCCTGTCAAGTAGTCCATAGAAATAGATTCCCATAGTCGACTAGGAACTCGAAAAGATGTGTACAATCCCTGTCGTCGATTAGGCTGTTTAGCAATAGCACAAGCCATGCATGATCAAATGTACTTGTTGACGTTGATTTTAAGTGAAGGTCAAACTTCTCGCTAATTGTAGTCGGTGTCGTTCGACCGTGTCGAGGAGATGATCAAGTCGATAGGCGCTAAGGGTTGAAATCCATAACAGATCTCAGATGGACTCTTTCCCGTAGAGTTATGCTCAGAACGATTGTAGCTGTGATGTATGTATGGAAGACGATCATCCCATGTTCATCGATGCTTGTGGTTGTACATGCAAAGCAACTATACTACCAAGCGATTCACAACTTCCATCTGTCCGTTTTTCTGAGGATGGAAAGCTGTCGACAATGAGAATCTTGTGTCGAGATGCTGCCAAAGTGTCTTCCAAAAGATGCTGACAAATATGGAATCTCTATCGGAAATGATGGTTGTTGTTAAACCATAGTGTTTCCAAACATGTTCGAAGAAGAGTTGAGCGGTTTGATGCACTGTCGTCATCTTCTTGCATGGAATGAGAATGACCATTTTGGAAAATCTGTCGAGTACTGCTAATATCACGTCATGCTGATGTTTCATAGTAGGGTATCTTGTCAAGTAGTCCATAGAAATATATTCCCATGGCCGACTAGGAACTCGAAAAGGTGTGTACAATCCCTGTCGTCGATTAGGCGGTTTAGCAATAGCACAAGCCATGCATGATCGAATGTACTTGTTGATGTCGGTTTTAATTGAAGGCCAAAAGAAATAATTCTAGAGAATAGCAAGGGTCTTTTCTACTCCAAAGTGTCCTACAGTCTTGTTGTAGTGCGCGTCCCAAATGAGCTGTTGTCGATGCTCATCGTTCGGTACACAAAGTTGTCCAAGCTTGTATAACAAGGTATCTTTCAGGAAATAGCTGGCGGTTGATGACTTATCAGTCTGAAGTTGTCGATAGACTGGTGAAAATTCGATGTATTCCTGATACAACTGAGGCCAAGTAGTGGTGTCATATACCTACATACTCATCACTGTAAAAAGGAGATTAATGGGTGTTCGACTTAGAAAATCGGTGGCGACATTAGCCTTACCTTTATGATACTTAATTACCAACTAGAATTGTTGCAGGTAAGTAATCCACTTGATTTGTCAAGTTTTTTTTAAATTTGATTGGGTCGGAGTGAACTGTAGAGGCTTGTGGTCAGTGAGGATGACCATTTCCTTGCCAAGGATGTAATGCCTCCATTGCTTGAGATCTTGCACAATGGCGTATAGTTATTTCTCGTATGTCGAATATCTTCTAAAGTGTTGCTAAAAGTTTCAAAATGAAAAGTGACTGGGTGACTAGACTAGGTGATCACTGCGCCCAATTCATAGTCCGATGCGTCTGTCTCAATCTCAAAGGGTTGATGCAAGTCAGGTAACACAAGTAGTGGTGCAGTGCAGAGCTTGTGTTTGAGCTATTCAAAAGCTGCTTATTGTGTCGATGTCCATTTGAAGACAGTTTTCCCACCTCCTTTCGTCAACTGATTCAAGGGCTAGGCTATGTGATTGAATCCGAGTATGAATCGTCGATAGAAATTTTCCAAACCAAGAAAAATTCTTAGTTCTTGGATGCTTTGAGGAATGGGCCAATCTTTGAGAATTTGTACTTTGTCTAGGTTGACTTGAATGCCTGCAAAGTCAATTACAAACCCCAAATAGTTGATGTTGTTCATCACGAAGGAACATTTTCCCATGTTCAAGTAGAGTCGAGGTTGCTGGAGACTGTCGAGGACTTGTTGAAGCTCTCCGACATGTTCTTCCCATGATCGACTGAAAACCAATACGTCATCAAGATAGATAGCGACCCATTTTTCGATGAAAGGTCGAAGAATGTTATCCATGTATCGCATGAAGGTCGCAGGTGAATTGGTTAAGATGAAATGCATGACTAACCATTCAAACAATCCTTCCTTGGTCTTGAAAACAGTTTTCCATACATTTGATGGCTCAATTGGAATTTGATGATATACCAACTTAAGGTCGAGCTTAGTAAATAATTTATCACCTTTCAGATAGTCGATGAGCTCCTCTATCCGCGACAGAGTGTACCTATTCTTTACCAAAATTTTGTTGAGTTCCCTGTAGTCGATGCACATGCACCAAGTCCCGTATTTATTTGGAACGAGGGCGACTGGACTTCCACAAGGGGAGGAACTAGGTCGAATATGGCCTTTGTCGATCAATTCTTGGATTTGTCTGCGAATCTCTTCATTTTCAAGAATGGATCTTCTATAGACGGATGCATTAGGCAAAGAAGAACCAAGAGCAAGTTCAATAGAGTGTTTTACCTGGAAATGTCAAGGTACTTCGTATGGAACTTGGAATAGGTTTTGGTACTCATCAAGAATATTGTCGATCTGCTGCTTCTGTCGGGAGTTGCACTGGTCGGTGACTCAACTGGTTGTTGCACTCTTCCTAGAATGTTGTGGCTTTATCATAATCAATGCGAACTTCTGAGCATGATTGATGAGCTTCTTCATCTTTTTAGCAGTTATCATGGCAACTGTTGGTGTAGTTCGCCGCTCTGGTATGTTGTACCGTTGATTGCGGATTCTGACAATCACCCTCTGCGGTCGTGACTAGTAACTTCCATGGCAATCCCATAGGTAAGGTTTCCCAAACAAGACGTCAGCTACAAATAGTGGTACCAGGTCAGAAAGTACTTCATCTTAAAAAGGATTTATGAAGTAGGCGAGCTTGCATTGTCGGGTGATCCTTATCTCTTGTTCATCCTTCATCCAACTGATGTTATAATGCTGAAGATGCGAAGTGGTAACAAGACCTAGTTTCTTCACAAGTTCTTCAGAAACAAATTTGTTATGGCTACCATTGTCCACAATCAAATGCAATGGATTGTTTTGAACCCATATCTATGTATGGAACAGGCGCTCATGTTCCTCCTCATCGATGATCGTCGAGGCTGCTAGATTTGTCAATGTCAATGTCAAAAGGGTCGTTGATTCTGGGTCAGATTCTACCACAGTCTTGTCGAATGCGTTGGATGTCGACACTTTTTCCAAAAATGTCTTCTGAGCTTTTCATTCAGACGTATCATGCCAAGATGAGTGGTGGTAATCACACCTATGTTCCATTTTGTGAAAAGTATTTTTTTCATGATCTGGCTTTGGCGGAGTCGGCTAAGAAGATTTCGACTTGTCGAAGTCGGTTGATGCCTACTTGTCGGGTGATCGTCCTGATGTTGGATTTGCCGCAAAGCACGCTTTTCCTTTCTGCTTGGTTTCGATGTTGCTGGCATAGTGGAATGCATCCGCGAGTGTATTAACAGTCAGAAACTCCATCTCCTACTGAATGTACTAGGATAATTCATTGACGTACTTTAGAACAAGCAATTTTTCTTCTTCTTGAACGCCAAGTCTAGCCATGAGTCAATAAAACTCATCAGTGTAACTTTGTGCAGACTAGTCTTTCCCTTGCCTTAGCTGCTGCCACTTCTTATACTATTGTTCAAGGTATTTGGGTAGGTAAAACTCCTTCTCGATGTATTCAACAAATTTCTCCCATGTGTCGATGGGGTCTCTGCTTTTCTCCATCTTTATCGAGAGTTTCTCCCACCAGCAGTGCACAAATGTTGACATCTTTAAGGATGCAATGGTGATCTTGTCGGCTTCTGAGAGTTGGTTCACAGAGTAATAGGATTCCAATTGTTGTACCCAATTGTCGATGGATTCCACGTCAATATTTCCTTCTAGATTCGGTATGTCCAAATTCATTTGCACTTTGAAGGGGCTTATTTTGTAGGAGTTATTTCTTGTGAGAAATGATCCTGAAGTCGAAGCAAATCATGTGAGAATCTCATTGAACTGGGAAAACATCTCAGTTCATTGTCGAGCCAGCGCTTTCTCTATGAGCTGCTGTGTCTCGTCGATTGCATGTCTATTGCTTGTTTCTTCTTCCATCTCTGGAGATAGTGTATGCTTGGATTGCTGATTTTGTGAGCGTGTTTGAACCGACATAAGTCAGGTAACTTCGCTAGAAGTGTCTACGCAAAACTTAAACATGAACAAAGTTGATGTGCTCTAACGAAGCTCTGAATGAGCTCTAATACCAATGATCCGCTCGAGGCCAGGAAGCACGAGGGGGACAACAGTTCAACTGAATGAGTCTGCTCTGTTATGGCGGAAGCATAAGAAAGAGAATAAGCAAAGCAATATTACACTACACAGATGAACACATACACACATACAATATGCAGGAATGTGAACTATTCTTCTCTATTACTGAAAACCAGATAGATCCGATGTTTGTTACAATATTATACATGCTTATATAGAATGTTGAGATGCTTGGGTTCCTTCCCGTTACGTTCAGTTACAAGAGAAGTTAGAATGGTTCAGAAGTTCAACCGTTATAGCCGACTGGAAGACAGAGAGACAATCTATCGAAGTTTGATAGTCACAAGTCGCAAGTTGATGTTGCATGTCGACGTCACGAAACTATTTTGAGGTCGCTGAAATTGTCGAAGTTGCTGAGTTTTTCAAAGTCTTTTCGAAGTCGACAACTTGCCAAAGTTGTGTCAAAGTCGATGACTTGTCGCAGTTGATGTTAGAATTCGACAAAAATTCCAACTACTGAGTGGATCATCTAGATAGAGATTGCTCCTAAATATCCTCTTCTACAAAGTCATCCCATAACCTCTCCCAATTATGAAGATGCCATTTTGCAATGATCCCTTTCATGAAGGATTCCCATGGCTTGGTGAATCCATTCAAGGAAATCCTCACTAACTCTATATCTCCCACTGTCTCCCCAACTACATCTAACTTATCATGAATCTACGTGATCCTAGTGAGATAAGAAGATACAATATCAATCTTGGACATCTTGGTGCGTTTGAGCTCCTCCTTCAGTACAATCTTCATGTTGTGGTTATTACTCTGATATAAGGCCATTAGAGAATCCCACATTTCCTTGGCTGAAATATTTTCATCTATGTGAGGGATCAAATGATCCTTCACCACGTCCAAGATAATCATCTTGGCATTCACATCCTTAAAATTGTGAGATTCCTTGTCCTTAGGATTTGTCGGCATAGTTAGCACTCTGCTTGTGAACTACCACAACCCATTATCCATTAGAACCAACAAGACCGTTTCCTTCCAAGGGTTGTATTTAGAGGCACCCTATAATCTGTCGTCATACCTTATGGATACTACAACCATCTTCCCAAATTAAAAATTACTAGAAAATACAAATTGTTGTTGTTACTACTCGGAACTATTACCTGCTTCCTAGATCTACAACCTACTACTTCCCAAGCTTTCTACTTCCAAAACTCCTTTATTGGTTTTCCTGAACTTTTCTTCTCATTTCCCAACCACCTAATAGGTTTAATGAGCCTTCCTGTTTTTTTCTAGGGGTATGTTCTAACTCTTGTTTAAGGCTGGCCGATGACTACCATGGCCTATCCGGTTGTTCCCTAAGGCTATTTGGATTCTGGGGGTTTTTCCCTCTATTGGCTAGTTGGTGACTGGTCCACTAGAGGATCCTATATCCAAACTTCCTCCTCCTATGGCTACTTAACCATTCGATGGATTCATCCTCTACCTGTTCCCATCGAATTTCCCTTGCTAGCTATTGTTGGTGGATCGACATATCTGGTAGTGGCCTTGCTAGTCGAAATTCTATGTGCTCAGCTTACTCTCACACCACCTTTAGCTCCCACATATTCCTTCTTGTTGCATATTGTCCTCGGCCAATCGCTTCTCCAATCACCTCTTGTGACTCCTAGATCCACAACCTCTACCTCTCATCGCAAAGACTCCCCATGGATTTCTCTGTTGACATACCTAGCGAATCTGGTTTATCCTTCTGCTATGGCGATTGCAGATACTTTTGTATCCTCTTATCCTCCACATGTTCATATCCTACCAACAACTCTATGCACCACCAGCTCTGTTGACCCTACACTTTCTCCCAGCCTCATCCTATGGCCCTAGATTCTACTTATTCTCCTGTGTGTGGTCCCTTCGATGTTTCCTTCCACGTGCTCATGTCCACATTAGCCATCACCTTCTAGTATCCACATGGGATCCCTATACCAACACGTTCTACTTGACTCTTCTCTTGTTAGCTCACGGCCCTACCAATTCATTACTCTAGCTGTGTCATCTTCCTTGCAGCTATGGCTACTATTTTCTCATGTAGCTTCAACTCGAGTTTTATCCATGCATTCTATAGCCCGATCCGACCATGGTCTACTGGCGGTTGTAGAACATCCCCTAACGGAGTCATACAGGGTCGTACATTGTTGTACGATGGTCGTACCATACAGATGCCCCCTCTTTTTTTATTTTTTTAAATCTTCAGAAACCCTGTCAAAATCCATTTCCTTCATATCTAAGCAAGTTTTGATACCATGCTAGTTTTTATTGACCCTAGATTTGCTATTTTGTCCCGAATAAGTTTATTGCAATTATTAACAAAAAATACAGTAATTTCTAACAATTTAAGCAGCAGAAAATAAACAGGAAATCACACATGTATTTAACAAATGGATTTACCATGGGAAACCCCAACTAGGGAAAAACCAACAAACAATTGATTTTTATTAAGATAAAACTATTCGGCTCCATTTCTAGGAAAATGGCTCTCTGGGGAATTACAAAACAATAAATAGCCTATCCTATCAAACCTCAGTCCTTTGATCTTACTAGATTCCTTCTATATCCCTTACTACCCCTTTGCACCTGTCCTTTGACCTTGTCCTTGCACTTGCACACTTGGAAGAAATTCCTTCTCCAACCACTCAATGATATCTCACTCACTCTGCGTGACTGTTGTGTGTCTCACCCTCTCCTTAGGCATCCTTTTATATTTTATCAATGACCAAAAACCATAACCCTATATGTCACGTCTCTTCTACGCTTTTTTTTTCATAAAGATCCTAACCAATCAAACAATGCGGAAATATAAATACAAGTTGTTGCTACAGCCTACTTAGTAACATTCTGAATGAGCGTGCATTAAACATCATTATTTCTTCTATCGCTTTTCAATCAAGTGTCAACTATGGAAACATGCCTATACTTCACTGCATTTGTCACTAGGAACAAATTCAAATACTAATCAACAATATGACAACCACATGCTGAACAATTGCGACAATAAGAAGGACATGCGACATCAATTATACTTCGATTAATAACTATATTAATATCATTAATATGTTACTAATTATTAACTACAACTCATTAAAGTATTAATGTGAATACAAGTGTAATCTACATGGTTAGATGCTTTGCCAAGGTACTAACATACATCCTAAGCATTAATATTATACTAAGCCCTAACATTGACTTTGAAAGGACTCGGCCTTAGCATTATATACCATAGTCACTTATATTAAAACCATGCATAAAAATATAATGGATAATATTAAAACAAATGCAATATGATATAAGATTAATGCAATGTAAACTATATATATATTGCAACCTAATATATATATATATATATATATAGATATAGATATATATTTATAAACTTGAGGTATTCTAAACTATATACATATATTATAACCTAACATATGTATATTTTTACAACCTAGGTGCTTATAGGTTGACCCAAGGTCTAACCTAAGCTTGTGTAAACACACTAAGAGCTCATACTAACACTTAAGCGATCATATAGCCAACATATGCTACACTAAATATGGCAATGCCATTACAATGGAATTACATTAAAATGAATAGCATTATAATGTAATGTAGTTAATGGTTAAGCGCATGGCCTGGTCAACCCAAGGTTGGACCTTGGCTTATGCGAACCATGTCACCATGCCACGATGCACCATCACCCAACCCAAACCTTGGCCTACGTTATGAAACTTACACTACGGCATAACGTGGAGAAAGTAAGGGATTTGCAACACATGCACTATGGTTTAACGTTGCATAAAGGATAACATGTGAAGTGTGGTGACTGTATCATGCTTAACCTTCTGCCATACAAACTGCGAAATCTATAAACCAAATTTTTAAACCCTGGTTGTTTTGATGGCAGGTTACTCCACTTGGCAACAACGTGGTGCAACACTCAGCAAGAATTGTAACTTTCGCTCGTGCTCCAACTAGCCATGCTGGCTCTCGCATGAAACTGCCAACTCTCGAGGCAATGTTGCATTAACATTTTACAGTGGTGAAATTAAATGTTGAAAGCCCCACTACCGTCGATCGTGATCCGGGTCGTTCAGCTTGGGAGTGGTGCATGCATGAGCGTCGTTGATCCTGCTTATGGCTGTTGGCACCAATTATATGAGGTACTCAGCAATTTAATGAACTTGTGACCGGTTTCAGAGGTTTCCACTTTTCCAACCGGTATCACCCAGGGAAATTTTTAAGGGCGAAATTTCGCCAATTGGCTATTTTTTGGACTTTTTTTCAAAAAATAAATTCGTTATTTGGTCATTTTTAGTCTCTAATATCGCCTATATTTACATAAAGTATGTTTTTTTATCATAATATTCGCCAAAATTTACAAGTTTCAGTAGTAAATTGTAATTTTCATATTTAATATTCGCCTACCAATCTATATATATGTTTTCTTCAATCCAAAATAATCGCCTATAAGACTATACTTTAGTATACTTTTATAATCCTTAAAAAATACCCTGGTATCACCTCGTTATACCAAAAACCCTACCTTGCACTTCGCGGCTCATTTGGCATACGATGGGCTCCTTCAAGATCTTATGCTCCGATCATGGTGTTGTCTCCCGGACCAGGGAGGAGATTCTCCCACAACACTCCAACACTCTGCGTGAGGTAGCTATAGGAAACATTGTTGGGTACATGTCTTATATGTAAGAAAGTCCATGTTTTACGCATTTACCCAAACTCTTAATTCATTGTTTCACTATGAGAATGTTATGTTGTCATAGTTTAACTGACTGATCATGGTTTCCTTGTGCAGATATCGAGCAACTTTAGCTTGGGCTTTGTGTTGGTTGACCCAACAGGAAGTGGTTACACCCCCACTCACTTCGTTGTCCAATTTACTTTTTACACAGGAATATTACTATTGTCACGACTAACCACTGTGTTGGTCACTCTTAACGCAGGGGCTATGAGACCGTGGCATGTTGGTTCATCTGACGTTGTCTCCATAACTTGGAACGAATAACCAACTGTGAACGTGGCCATTGTTGTATATATTTCTCCCTACGGATAAAGAGAAACTCTCTTGGAATAAAGTAGGATGTACTGACTCTATACTAAGACAAAAAAGAAACAAATGCTACCTTCAGTTCCTAAACTAATCTTCACAACAAGATTGAATGTATTCAGAAGAGATGAAAGACATAACGTACCTTCCAATTCGATGTTTGTCCCGTTTATAATTCTTGATCCCGAAGCTCCAATGTAGAACCTGTTGAAGTCAAACAAAGGAAAAGCATGCGGTCTTCCAAATACCTTGAAGCAAAGGTTAAGTTCAGATCTAAACTAGATACATTTCATATCAAATATTTATACAATACACATGAAATGGGAAAAACAAGACAAGTTATCTTATTGAGAAGCTTGAAAAGTGCTTACAAAGGTTGCTTGATGTCCAAGCCAATCCTCTAGCTCCAAGTTCTTCCTCATCTAGCTATCTCCACAAAGATCTAAGATCATAGGTTTGATGTCCCAAAGAGTCCTCCCTTTTACTCATGGAAGGCCTCTCTCTTATAGTGTGTAGAAGGATTAACCAACAAGAGAGAAGGATGGATCTTGGGAGTGTTTAGTGGATCAGACCCACTAATCTGAGAAGGTGAGCTAGGATCGAATAAAAGATGCCAATCCTCAAAAATCTCTCGAAGATCAAGATCCCACAAGCCATGGCAAAAGGGATAAAAAAGGACTACCGCGCCCATGAAGCTGAGCATAACGTGGTGGTACCGCGCAGCAGGGAAAGAGCATAGCGCGGTAGTGGGGACTACCACGCAGCAGTAAGAGTGCAGAACGCGGTAGTGTTGGTAGATGAGGTCTCAGATGGGTTGCTTCCTAACATGACAGGTTTTTCTTTATGGTCATCCATCACTTTTCCCTTCTAGGTGTTTTGGGTAGTAGGGGAAGTGTTGTCAAAGGTTTTGACTGTGAAATATAGAGGTATAACAGATGCCCCCTAAAGTGTGAGGTCAGAAGAGACTGATGGCCGAAAGACTTTACAAATACTGTGCGGAGATAGCATTGAGGGGAGCAACGAGGAGCTGAAACAGAAACAAAATGTCAGATATATACCACCGAGGCGGGCATCCCCATGCTTGGAAACAATTGACTCAAAGCATGGCTGCCGACCAATACATTGCAGATCCATGAGTACTGAGATGATATAGACTGTAGACAAATCATGGCTACTATGAACATGCATAGATCCATGAGACAGTAATGACACAGCCACGACCAATACATAAGTGGATCTGTGTGACAATACAGAGGACATCTCCATCGCAACCTGGATGCAATCAAAGTACAAAGGTGCGCCCAGGGTCTTCTACTCAATCGCAAACGATACGAATCTAGCCATGTGATTACAAGGTGTTGAAGTCGAATATGGTAGAAACCATTTGATTATCGGTCAATGATGTGAACCATTAACAAATGCGAGGGAAATCACCAATAATGATAATGATCCCCAAGGTATCTATAGTACATCTCAATGAAATGCGAATAAATGAGTTGATGTCGAGCATTCGAGAGATCGTTCGATCAGAGGTCAATGATGTAAACCTACTGTCGAACATGAGGAAACCTACCATTGATGCATGCAGGTACCAAGGTACTAGTGGTTGATTCCTAAGTCTAATTCCCGAATAGTGATTTGGCGTCGACGGGAATACACTCGTCGAAGGTGGGCCATAATGATTCCCACATCATCAGCATGAAATTGGAACGAAAGATAGTATAGGACGATGAAACAATAGAATATGTACTGACACAGCGGAGGCCTGACATAATGGATGACTCTGAACAATGAAACCCTTTGAACATATAACGGCATGAAGCAGGACCTAGCAGCAGGGATTATTGATAGCAGAGGATAGACACCAAATGAGTAGGCTCGTGGCCGGAGAGACGACTCGGGATGATGACCATAACTCAGCAAGACTAGATACCCAAAAATAGACAAGGGACAGACATATGCCATGTTCAAAGGTGACGACTGACAAGCTGCCAACAAAATAAACTCGACTTGTTTCCCATTTTCCCCCGACATGATGGACGAGTACCTCTTTGTTGTTTTACGAGCTTGAAGAGGATAACAGATGCTCAGTATAGCTCATCTCATAGATGAGTCCGATCTCACATGTTTTACGAACCTGATAAAGGAGGGGTTTGTCCCAAGATGGGTCCTTCGATGTCAAATTTTAACGAGTCCAAGGAAGGAAAACTCAGTAGCTTTTCAAATTTAGAGAGCCTGAAAAACTTAAAGAAGGCTCCAAAGTGTACTTTTTCGTAAATTTAGTCCCTCAATCCCGAAAAAGTGTAAAACAATTCCCGAGAGAACTCTCCCAGCCGAAGGTTGACTGAGGTATACCTTTCTCATAAATAGTCTAAACGGGCCGAAAAAGGGGTAACCTATCACCGAATAGATGACCTTTCAAATACTTTTACAAGTGTGAAAGAGACAAGATCACTTGCCAATCTTTTCGAAAACGAGGGAGTCTTGAAAAGGGCTTAAAAAGAACTCCAATGGTCTTTTTCGTAATTTTTAATTATTCTGGTCCGAAAAAAGAATAAAATACAACCAAAATAATACTCATCGTTTAACGAGCAAGAGTAAAGTTGACTAAGCTCGACACCGTTTACTTGAGTTTGACAAGCACGACCCGAGTGTAAAAAGCGTTTGGAATCTTTTTCAAGTTTTAATCCATAGCACGAAAAAGATAAAGTAGGCTCAAAATGAAGGTCAAAATAAATAAATAAACACCAGTGTGAACGTCTTTAAGGAGACCCTGTCAAAAAAGGCTCATGGAACCATATATTAGCAATGTGAAATGAGTTTTAACCTAACAGGATAAAATAATGAGCAAAAATTAAGTGAAAAAGTTATATAAGCAAGGGGTAAATATGGAAAATTACCATTTCACTTGTTCATTTGCTAAAAGAGGAAATTTTCATCCATTGGAGGGAAAAACTTCAAGAGTCCATATCGGGAGATCCGGAGCACCGTTTCAATAGTCGTCTGTGCCAGGTAAGAGCTTTCAAGCCCCTCTTTCATTTCATGGGTTAAAAACTTGATTTCAATAGGTAAAAATTAATTTTTGAGCATGCCCTAAGAGGCTTTTTTCGCGCCTGACACTACCGCGTGCTCGCTTAATCGGGAAGCACGGTATTGTTAGTAACTTCCGCTCTGTAGTGCTAAATGGGGGTGCGGTAGTGGAGACTACTGTGTAGTCATGCTTCCCCCAAGCGCGGGTAGTGGCGAGAAGTAGGGAATAAAAATAGGATTTTTCCTCAAATTTTTACTGAGATCGAGTTATTAATTTATTAATGAATGCTTCTTGTGACTTTTTGCAGGTGTTTGCAACTTGTTTGAGGAAAAATGGCCAGCTGGAAAGAAAGGGAGCATGAAGCGGATGATTTATTGGATGAAGATGACCAAGAGACCTTGACTGCACTGCGGGAATGTGGGTTGTTGAAAATTTTCAAAACCAAAGGTATCCACAAGCAAGCAAAACTTCTCACCCACATTATACAAATGTGGGACCCCGACATTCAAGCTTTCCGGGTTGGAGTACATACCCTCGAGATTGAGCTCGAGGACATTTATTTCCTCATGGGTCTCTCAAAGAGAGGGGCCCGGGTGAACTTGACAGGGTTCACGGCCTCGGAGGCGAGCACTGATGATCTGATTGCTCGCTATTGTCGTCAAGGTTCGGGGAAGAAAATCGGTAAGGTGGTCATTAAGGATATTGTAGAACTTCTTTTAAAAACCGTGTTGTTCACCATCACACGTGTAGCAGGTAGTACGAGTCCCCATCAGGCATCTCGTACACAAATGAATCTTGCTATGGATTGTATGGCACCAACACTATTCAACTGGTGTGAAGCATTATTAACCAACCTAAAGGAGCAAGTGAACAAGTGTAGAACTGGAGAGAACCACCAATTTGGGTACGGGAGCATTTTGGCCACCTTCTTCTTGGAGAGGGTGCCATTGTTGCGTCCGCAGCTGATCATGCCCACCCGTCCACCTACCGAGCCACGGATGGCTCGATGGAGTGAGTATGCAAGACGGCTCGGGGGCCACATCATTTGGCTTTTGGTGAGGACTTCTTCTCATGGCTCGAGGAACAGATCGTGATGATCGAAGACTACCCCTATGCAGGGGTGGACTTACGTGAGGACATAGACTTGGCACTGCCGAAGGATGAGGATTGGGATAACTCGGGTATGACCTTCATTAATGTATTTTTTAATTTTTTAAATATATGATTTTTAATTGTTTTTTTAGAATGTGTAAAAAAGATTTTATTATATGTATATGTGCATGTCGCAGATCGTGGACCACAAAGACCTGCAGGCTATTCGCCATTACGCCGAGGCGGTGTCGAGAGCCAGGTTGCTTCGGAGGGAGAAGAAGAAGAGGAAGAAGAGGCAGGAGGGGTTCAAGACATAGAGCGGAACCTACAAGGTTTAACCCACGGGGTTCCAACTATGAGGATGGATGATGTTCCTCTGCATCTTCAGCGGCATACCGTAGGTGTGCCTAGACGTATTGGTCTTCTTCTCCGTAGGGTGGCCAAAGCCATATCCTGCTACCACTAGCGGCGCAAAGAATATGAGGAGGATCGTGATAGATCTCCTAGGTCTCCTTAGATAGCAGTATTCTACATTTTGCGGCATGTACACGATATGTAGGCTTGAGAGCCAAATTTTTGTATGGGATTGGATCCCAAATTTTTGTATGGGATTGGATCCCAAATTTTGTCTTTTGAACACAAACTTTATGTATTTTGAGAAAGACATTTTTATATGCAGCGATATATATACATGGACCTACTTTTATGATCTATTTATTTACAATGACTTGTGTGTTCATTTTATGATGTATTTTTATGTATGGGCTAGATGCCAATCCAAAATGTAGTTAGCTAAAGAATCAGCTATACAATTGAATTCCCTTGGTACGTGTTGATACGAAATATAATTAAAAGATCATTCCAAGAGGCATACCCTTCGAAATAAATGAAGCAAAATGGGATCGCGGACCGTGTAGACACAATTCAAATGGTAAACCACGAGTTGGGAGTCTAGAAAGACCAATAAGGAGTCAATTCCGAGGGAAGCAACCTCTATTAAGAGTCCAATGACTGCATGGTACTCTGCAATATTGTTGGTTGCGGGACCCAAGCAAGCGGCTCCTGAAGATAACAACTCGCCAATGGGAGAATAAATTACCCATGTTGCGGAAGCGAGGTTCCGGGTGTGTCGGCTCGCACCGTCGACGAATCCGTAGTAGGCAGACATCTACGCATAAAAGCACAAGTCAAGGTAAGTATGGATGCATGAGATCCGTGTGTGCATACAAAAGATAAATGAAAACAAACTAGGTACATTATGTACAAAAAGTGTCTTGTGCAGGATGAACCTACACATAGAAACGTTTTAGGTACATCCCGTTGCGGGGCTGTGCCAACGGTGTGCCGTCACAATCGCCAAGTTCATAGGCTCCTTTCTCCAAAACACGTTTTACAACGAAGGGGCCATACCACATAGACTCTATCTTTCCTTTTCCAAGTTTATCATGCATTTGGTCGTATGTGAGTACGAGGTCACCTTCGTTGAAAACCCGAGGTTGAACGGATTTGTCATACTGTGCTTTGATGCATTTTTTATGGGCTTCATTAGCTAAAGCAACGTCTCGGTGGGTTTCATCTAGCTTGGCTAGGTATAGAAACCGTTCTTCTTCAGAAGTGGTATTGGGAAGTAGCTCTATGGCTATCTTAAGTGACGTAATTTCACATTCAATCGGTAAAATGGCTTCCAGGCCATACACCAGTTGGAATGGTGTGAACTCGGTAGCACTTTTCACTGAGGTTCGATATGCCAATAATGCTGAAAAAAGAGCTGAGTGCCAATTGGAGTTATGAGTACCCACAATTTGCTGAATCATGCGTTTCAGAACTTTGTTAATGGCTTCGACTTGGCCATTAGCCTGAGGGTAGTATGGGGTTGAGTTTTCATGATGAAAACCCAACTTGGCGCTCAATTCTTCAATCATATGGTTCCTGAAGTGGGAACCATGATCGGTCACGATGGATTGTGGGACACCAAACCTAGCTATAATGTGGTTGAATATGAACTGTGCCGGTGTTTTGCCGTCTTCGGCATAAGTAGGCATCGCTTCAGCCCATTTTGTGAAATAATCGACAGCTACTATGACATAGCTATGCCCCCCGGTTGAAGTGGGCTTATAGTGCATGAAATCTATGCCCCATTTGGAAAAGGGACCAACGGCAATAACAGGGTGGAGTGGAGCAGGATGAAAGCGTGTCTTACTATGAAAGAATTGACAGGGTGGACATTTCTTAACTGTTTCAATGCAGTCTTTGAAATCGAGGGCCAGAAATATCCCGCTCGTAGTATCTTCTGGGCCGTAGCCATCCCAGAGAGATGACCACCACATGCTCCAGTGTGGCAGTCATTAAGCACGTGTTCAGCCTCATCTAAAGTTAAACAACGTCGAAGAACAGTATCAACACCATGACGGTAGAGAGTGTCATTAACGATAAGGTAGTACTTGGCGTGGTGTCGGATACATCAGCGTTCATCACGGTTAAGGTTAGGGCGGAAATGTTGGGTTTAGAGATATAGTAGAATATCCCCATACCATGGATCGGACGTGTTGATGAGAAACAACGATTCGTCAGGAAGAGAATCGATGGGCTCGGGTTGCTCAGTAGCACGGGGCAGATTACAAATCAACTTGGCAAAGACCAAATATTTCTTGGACTTGGCGTTAGCAAATTCCAAGTAAAACTCTTGTAGGATGACAATCCAACGAGAATATTTTCCCCCAAGCACTTGACGTGTGAGGATATCGTACATTGGATTGAAATCTGCTATGACAGTGGTCTGGCGGAGTAGAATGTAGTGACGGAACCTCTGGACAACGAAAATTGTTGCCAGAGCCAGCTTTTCAACATGTGAGTAACAAGTTTCAGAGTCAAGAAGACTCTTACTAAGATAGTATACCACATGTTCTATGTCGTTAGTATCTTCTTGGACTAACACCATACCGATGGTGGAAATTGAAGCTGGGAGATAAAGAATGTAATCCCATGTATAGTTGGGGGGTTGAATCACAGGATCTTTAGTTAAGGATGCCTTTAGATGATTAAAGGAGCGTTGGGCTTCGTTGTCCCAAATGAAGGGGGTATTCTTCTTTAGAAGCCCCATGTAGCCTTTCGTTATCTCGAAAAAATTGCAAATAAAACGGCGTAGAAAGTTTGCGTGCCCTTGCAAACTTTGAAGTTCTGGTATGTTTGTAGGGGAAGGCAGGGCTAGAATAGCTTCTACCTTCACAGGGTCCAATCGTATACCACTTTTGGAGATTATGAATCCCAAAATGTTTCCGTCTTCAACGCAAAAGATGCATTTGTGCGGATTCAAATGAATATTGTAGCGACGACACCTTTCAAAAATGGCGCCTAAGTGATCAGGATGATCTTCCCTGGTCTGAGAATGAGCGGGAAGGTCATCAAGATACGGTTCTGCAATATGTTTGATATCGTGAAATGCGTACGACATCGCCTATTGGAAATTTGCCCCGGCATTTTTCAGGTCGAAAGGTAGCTTTCGATATGCAAAGATTACCCATGGGCAGATAAAGGCTATTTTATGCTGGTCCGCTGGGAGTTTCTCGATCTGATTATAGTCGGAAAAGCCATCCATAAATGAAAAGATGACGCTCCCGTCGTAGTTATCGATGATCTGGTCGATGAACAGAGTTGGGTAGTTTTCCTTTGGACAAGCTTTGTTCAAGTCACGGTAATCGAAACAGACTCTAATCTTACCCTGTTTCTTGGCTACGGGAACGATATTGGATACCCATTCTGTGAGTGGGACAGGATAGATAAAACCAGCACGCAAAATTTTTTCAACTTCTTCTTTGATAGTGGCTGCCTTACAGGGGTGGACGGGTCGAAGTTTCTTCCGAACAGGTCGGGCGCCAGGAAAAGTTGGAATCTCGTGGACCACGATAGAAGGGTCTATTCCTGGCATCTCTTCATAACTCCAAGCAAAAATGTCGTGGAAGGTTTTAAAGTAGGCAGTGTAGAACTCCATTTCGATGGGAGTGCACGTCTTGCCAATATGAATGTTTTCCATGAAACCAGGCTTCACTGAAATGTCAATGGGAGTGGTTTCCATAAGGTTGGCCAAGTTTCCTTCGGAAAATACTTCATAGAGGGAAGTGGGAAACTTAGTTTGAACCATTCCAAGTGAAGGGTTGGGTTTTGGATCGGGCTCAATCGTATGGATGGTGGGGAAAGAAGATCGATGATGGAAGCTTCCCCATGGTGGTTCATCACCGCACATAACCTACATAATTGATTCGTACGTGGGAAAAATCAATGTGAGAGGATCGATAAGTGGTGGGATGAATGGATCTCAGACGAGAGCTATGCCACAGTATGATGGGCAATAAGATCGATCCAATCGGTGGCTGACTGGATCGCTTTGTATGCTGTGAGGTTCCTATTTAACGACATGGAGTTGCCGTAGTTTTCAAACTCAATAGGACTCGGTATCACACAATAATCATTAGATGGGGTGATACCCGATGATATCATGTTGACTGGCTGTACGGGGGACCCAATCTCTAGGAAAACTCCAATAAGGGAGGAATCCTTCATAAGACAAACACCAACGTCCTGGAAACGGTACCATGGTTGATCCAATAATGGGACAGTGTTGGCGGAGTTCGAATGAGAGTCTGGGATACAGTAATCTAGCTGATCTATGGTGACAATCTTCCCTTCATGAGGAAATTGTACAAGTTGGAAGACGGTAGATGCTATGGCGTTCATGGCGTAAAACCAGTTTCGTCCAAGTAGTAGATTATAATCCAGTGGCGCATCTATGACTTCGATATGAACAGATACTGTTTTGCCCCCTAGTTCAATGCCAATCGCAGGAATGAATCCATAGGGTTGAAAACCATGTCCGTCAAATGCCCTGAGAGTAGTAGGAGAAGTTGTGACTTCAGGTGAGCCTAAGGCTCTCCAACAATTCAAAGACATAATCGACATGGAGGAACCCTCGTCTAAGACAGTGCGATGGATGTTGTTTCCACAGATTTTTGTATGAACCTGAAAGGCTAACTGGTGGGAAAGCCGAGGTTTGAGATACTCCAAGTTAAACATGATGGTGTTTGAAGTATCCGGATCTACTGCCCCCAGTGCTGAAAGTAAGGTTCTGCACTGTGTAGGGAAGTGTTGGAGAACCTCGAGAGTCAACATGGCGCATGGTGCTTGAGCTAAATCCTCAACAATTTTGTAATTTTGGGCAGCTCGCGCGTTGGGATTAAGCGTCGCCTTTCGTATGGTGCCTTTAGGTGGGCGTAGCACTGTGTCCGTAAGTGGTCTCTCGATGTGGAGATGGTTGTTAAGGGGGGGTGTGAGAGAAAGATATTCAACAAGAGATTTGCCTTAAGCTGTCTTTGACTGTTTGTTTAAACTTGGGGGGTTTTCGTATGTCTTTGAACGAGTGGTAATGTGAATCTCCTCATTACTCGTCATCAGGATTTCACGATTTGCAGACGTCTCTCCACAAGGTGGGTTGCTTGAGTTGCCCCCTTGTGGGGAGTCTTGGGCAACCATTTGTTGTTTTTGTTGGGGGAAAGGGTCGGTTAACACTGCCGGACGAGAGGATCCTTTAACGAATTTGTTCACTTCATCCTTGTAGGGACAATCACGCGTATAGTGATCGTCTTGACAAATCAGGAAGGGAAACTTAGCTTTCCGATGTGGTTTAGGGTTGTTGTGAGTGGGTTGAGGTTTGGGGTTCTCCTACTGGTTAGAAGTCTTCTTGGATTTTCCGCGATTGTTCTTCTTCTTTCCTCCGGATGGTTGTGACGTAGATTGAACTGCGTTCACTTCGGAGGTGACAGTAGGAGAAGCAGAAGCTTTTGGAGTAGCCTGGGTGGAGCGGGGGAAGCAGAAGCTTGTTGCCCCGTCGGTTGATTGGTAGGTTGGGCCTTAACTAAACCGACAATACCGTCGATAGCGGGTTCAGTGGCGGGGTTGGTTGGATCAGTAGTAACGTGGGTAGCGTGGGGAAGAAGTTCATGTAAAGTGCCGGATTGGGTATATACCAAATCCATGTACTGAGCAACCGAGATGGCTTGTTCTTCTGTTACTGGGCCGTGCATAGCAATATCCCTGGCTATGGGAGGCAAAAATGACTTTGTGAACCAATCAACGAGTATTTGATCCGGAATGGTGCCTTGATTAGCCTACGGCATCGGCGCCACTCATGGATGTGATCCGAGATATGCGTAGAAGTGGTTTGACGCAACGAGGTTAACAGTTCTGTTCCAGTCTCATACCGGATGGGGAGCTGGAAGTGGGTCAGAAACTACATAGCCAAGGTGTTAAAATCATGAAAAGAGTGTTGTGGCAGCTCAATGTACCATTTTGTTGTCGTGCTGGTAAGCGTGCGCTAGAAGAGCCATAGCCGAATGGAGTCATCCATCAATGAGTTGGATGAACACCAAATATGGAAGGTCATCACGTGGTTCTTGGGGTCTTTCTCGGGCTTGGCATCGAACTTAGGAATGTCCGATGGAAGTTTGGCTGGGATAGGTGGCCAGTGAGGTTCATGCCATATAGGATCATTGATGAGCCTCGACAAATCAGGTAAATCTAGAGTGGCCAAAAAGGGAAGTTGACGATTGGTCTGTGGGTATGAGTAATAACTGTATGGTGCAGAGAAACCTTGGGGGCCTTGCATAGCATATTGCTGCATGTTATACCCATATGTGTTTCCCGCAGGGTAGTGCTGGAAGTTCTGGGGATAGTAGGCCATCTGGTTAACCGGTTGTGTGTTGGAAGTCATTGCCTGACTGGGAATCATAGTGACAACCGGTTGTTGGACGTTCTGCTGATTAGGGATGGTAGGTATGGTAGCTTGGGGTTGTTGTTTCCTAGGAATGTTTGCTGCTCCTTGTTGGGGGATGGTTCCCTAGGGTTGTTGAGTTCCAGGGATGTTACCACTACCTTGAGTAGGTGGAGGGTTTCCCGTAGCAGGGTTGGGGGGTGGTTGTAACAGTGGTGTCCATGGAATATGGGTTCCACCTTGATGAAGAGGTGGGAATTGAAGGGATGGGTTCCATGGAGTTGTTGCAGCCGAAGGGTAGGGGAAGCCGGAATTTAAGTTGGGGGGATTTTGAGGTTGCCCCCCAGCTGGGTTCCAGTTTCCAAACAATGAGTACCCCCCGCTCCGTGGGATTTGAGATCCCCAAGAAGGAAGCATGCCTGACATGGGATGTTGAGGTTGAGGTCCGATTGGAATACCGGCATAAGGTTGTCTGCTACCAGATGTATTATACATGCCATGGTGAGCAGAAGCTGCTGGTTGAGAGGGTTGTTGGATGGTACCAATGGGTTGGCCTCCAAGTAAAGGGGCTTGTTGAGCCGATGGAAAAGATGGAGGCGAAGGTTGAATCGTTCTGCTTTGAATGGTACCAAGGTGTTTCCCTCCAGTAGGTGGGTTAG
This sequence comes from Larix kaempferi, assembly GCA_027924585.1. Lineage (NCBI taxonomy): Eukaryota > Viridiplantae > Streptophyta > Pinopsida > Pinales > Pinaceae > Larix > Larix kaempferi. Next base: position 5,840,246 of record BSBM01000504.1, read on the forward strand.
ATGGTCCTATGGGAGGGGGTTGGTGACTAGGATCGGTGTTCTGAATAAGCGGTTGTCCTCCTGTAGGCTGGGTTGATGGCCTGGCGGGAGGGGGTTGGTTGTTGGGATTAGTGGTGCCGATAGTCGGTGGTCCACCTCCTGAAATGGTGTAGATGGTGGCCGGAGATGAACCTCCGGTCAGCATGGATGATCCAGTGGTATGACTTGATGTGCTTCCGGCACTAGCAAGATGAGATAGTGTCGATTGGTCGATGGCGCCAAAGGTGTCGATCATTGGAGGGGGTCTTCCATACATTACAAGCGGGGACGGGGATAAAATCGGGTTATCCCTCATAGAATGTGCGCCAAACATGCTTGACGGTAGTAAATGTGGGGAATTTAACCAAGTATCGGGAGTTTCGTCTGTAGTGTCTTGAACAGCAAGAGGACCATCGGGGACTAGGCCTAGATTTGTGTCCTGTAAGGGGTTGAAAGGGTGAGGTGTGTGTTCGGGGTCCAGAGGAAAATAAGGTATAGTAACATCTGAAGGTCCGGAGCCGTCTTCATAAGAGTGATGAAAATTTGTGCTAGACAGAACGTTGGGAGCTCGGTAGTCGGGAGGATGGGTAAGGGGGGGATATCTCGAAGCCGTAGAGAGCATTTGCTCTGTATCACGTTTGAACTAAGCCGACGCTAAAGGGGAGTTAGCTAGACTCACCCTGCTAGATTGGATTGATGCCATAATCTCATGTCCCAGAGGTAGGTTGGGGAGAGATACCGTACGGGGTATGTTACTAGAAGAACCGGTTCCCTGTGGGTGAACACTTGACGATGTAGTGATAGCAGGCGGAGGTTCCACGTGGGAAGTAGGAAAGTCATAGTCAGGTTCAAAGGGTGTATCAGGGAGTTCGGTTTCTTCGATAATTTCGACATATCCGCCCAGGACTGTGATTAGTTCGGATATATCTTGGTCGGATCCCTCAATGGTTCCAACAGATCCTTCTGGAACATCGTATAAAGTGTCTTGTGGGAGGTTAGTGCTAACGTCGGGGAGGATGATGGCCTCCGGTCTAGTATCTTGGGCTATAATAGTTTCAGCAGCTGTAATGTTGTCCACTGTGGTAGATATATCTAGAATAACAGTGGGTGAAGTGACAATGGGAGTATCGGGTGTGTTAGTGGTTGCAGAAACTGCAATAGGTTCTGAGACCGTACTGTGAGTAACAGTTACAGGCGGAACTGAAGATGTAGTACGGATCGGCGGTGGAACGTTCCCTTGGCCAGCACCGTGGCCAGGAAGGGTAGGAATACGTGATGCAGGTGGACCAGAGGTTCGTGGCGGTGGTGGTGGTGGTGGGCTTCGTCCCTGTACTTGTCGTGATCTCCGTGGTGGTTCTGACATGATGGTAGATATACAAAATCCGGGGACAGTCTCGTAACAAAGAACTCAAAAACCCTAATGCAGCTGAGTGTGGAAAAAGGGAGCTAGAAAAGCAAGGCTCGCAGGCCAAAAAAGCAAGCTCTAAAATCTATACTGAGATCGGTGTCCCAGTAAGCAAGCTGAAGACAAGAATGGCCAGAATGCCAACAATCAGTCACTAAAAATAAAAATGACCCTCTATTAAGATGAGATAACAAGAAAACTTCCTACCTAAGAGCTGGAGACCTCAACAAGTTGTACCTTCGCAAGGTGATGAAATCCAAGTCGAACAATACAACATGAGAGACCAATAATGGAAGGATATCCCTCTACCGAAAGGGATCCTGGGTAAAATAGCCCTAGTAGAAAAGTCACTAAGCTACCTCGTTCATGACATGTTGGAAAAGGTTTTCGGCGCTTCTGCCTTATCACCCTTGTATTATCAGTATGGTGTCTGTTTAACACAAGGAAGACAATGATCGATGTTGCCTTAGGGATAAGTGGAGTGCGGCATTCCACAGAGTCCGTCCGGTTCTCGATCTCGCGGCAGTTTAACCCCTGAAACAACAGGAGGCCCCTCCACAAATTGGTGTATGACCATGTCAACAAATACTAGAGGATTTTAGTTCCCTAGAGGACAACGACTATGTCTCAGATGATAATGACAAGGGGGAATTATTTGGATGCTTATCCCTGGTGTCTTACCTAACTACCAAATTCTTTTGATTTCCTCAAGTGAGGTTAATGTTGGTTTAGTTAGGGAGATTAATTTTAGTGGTTGTATTACTCAATCGGGTAAATGGACGTGAAACTTGGTGATGTTGTGACGACCCAAACCATGCAAGTGAGAATGAATCGAAATAAGCCTTGTATTCGATGAAAACTAGCTATGGGAAAGAGAGAGTTATTCGATCAAAAATGCATGAAACTTTCACAAACAATGAAAGACCACTTCAAAACAAACTTTTTGTTTTCTTTTTCGAAGTAAATCCAAACTGAAATAAACACTTCTTTCAAATTTCACTGATCTACAACTATAATACTTCAAAATGAGAATTTATGTGGCAAATTGAATGGTTCACTTCCTAATGCACAATAATACAACTAGATCGTTGCAACACAAATGTTCTCCAATGACAATTTCCAGTATAAATTTTAATAACAATAATGGAAAAGATGATATTCATAAGAACAATGTGATTATGAAAATTTACACAATCTAGTGAAAAAGGACGGTAGTAACAACTTGGTTATGATGGACAGATCAAGCCAATGCAATCAAACTAGAGGGGTGACCAAATATGCAAATAATGCCACTAACTTAGAAAATAATCAAGCTCACACTGAGAGATAAAAAAACCACAAATGATTGTGCAATGGACAGGATACTAGTAAGCAACAGAAAACACTAAACTGAGGCAGAGAAGATCAAAAAATGACTTAGGAAACCAAACAGGAAGGATACAATCAAAAAATGCAGACACTACCGCGTGGTCACTACTGGCTAAGTCATGGTACTGATACACTACCGCGCTGTGATGAACACTGGGTAGGAGGTACTACCGCTCTGTAAGGAGTAACAAGGGCGCGGTACTGATGCTAAGGGTGGAAAAAAGCGCAACTTTTGAAAAAAAATTGAATTTTTCAGGGGTGCTGCAGACCCAGAGGACTCACTAATCACAGATGGAGAAAAGATGTAGAGAGAAGGGGTGAATAGAGGTCAAAGAGACCAAAATTCAGTATTGGTTTGAAAAGAAAGAAAAACCACAATAAAAAATGACTAAAAGTGAAATAAATCAATCAAATGGGGCTCAAACTAGCGGAGTCGCCAGTTTTTGTTGTAGATATTTGTCCCTACGGATAAAGAGAAACTCTCTTGGAATAAAGTAGGATGTACTGACTCTATACTAAGACAAAAAAGAAACAAATGCTACCTTGAGTTCCTAAACTAATCTTCACAACAAGATTGAATGTATTCAGAAGAGATCAGAAAGACATAACGTACCTTCCAATTCGATGTTTGTCCCATTTATAATTCTTGATCCCGAAGCTCCAATGTAGAACCTATTGAAGTCAAACAAAGGACAAGCATGCGGTCTTCCAAATACCTTGAAGCAAAGGTTAAGTTCAGATCTAAACTAGATACATTTCATATCAAAGATTTATACAATACACATGAAATGGGAAAAACAAGACAAGTTATCTTATTGAGAAGCTTGAAAAGTGCTTACAAAGGTTGCTTGATGTCCAATCCAATCCTCCAGCTCCAAGTGCTTCCTCATCTAGCTATCTCCACAAAGATCTAAGATCATAGGTTTGATGTCCCAAAGAGTCCTCCCTTTTACTCATGGAAGGCCTCTCTCTTATAGTGTGTAGAAGGATTAACCAACAAGAGAGAAGGATGGATCTTGGGAGTGTTTAGTGGATCAGACCCACTAATATGAGAAGGTGAGCTAGGATCGAATAAGAGATGCCAATCCTCAAAAATCTCTCGAATATCAAGATCCCACAAGCCATGGAAAAGGGGCTAAAACAGGACTAATGCGCCCGTGAAGCTGAGCATAACGCAGTAGTACCACGCAGCAGGGAAAGAGCATAGCGCGGTAGTGGGGACTACTGCGCAGCAGTAAGAGTGCAGAACGCGGTAGTGTTGGTAGATGAGGTCTCAGATGGGTTTCTTCCTAACATGACAGGTTTGTCTTTATGGTCATCCATCACTTTTCCCTTCTAGGTGTTTTAGGTAGTAGGGGAAGTGTTGTCAAAGGTTTTGACTGTGAAATATAGAGGTATAACAGCCATGTAACCCGATATCCTTGGTCCTTCACGTGAAACTACCCTGTTGGTTTTGGATGGGTTACTTAAGACTCTTGGTGCTCTGCCTGCTTATGCTGCAACATGGACTTCGACCATCCTTGATGTTGCATGCGACTGTGTTTTTTTTAGGGGTTGAAGGCTTCCCCATCCTGTAGGTGAATGGAATGTTCGCCTTGAATTTGTATGGCAAAATAATCTCTTCATTACACTTGAACTTGGGTGGCTTGGCCACACTAGGCGTCGCTGGTTTAACACTGTCTCGTTTTGGTTGACCCGTGAAGGGATTTGGTTTGGAAAAGAATAGCGATAGCTCTTTGGACGGTATTATTTCTTTTTGTAAATAATGAATGCATTTACGTGAAAACGTTTACCTCTTAACTTTTTGTTTAGACAACAAAGAATGATATGTTGCTCTCGGCCTCTATTTGCCTCCTTTAATGTATGAACATAGTTAATGTATGAATTGTTTTGCATTCATTTAATATTTGCAAGCTTAGTTACAGGGATATAATCCCGCATGAAATGTGAACTGATAATGCACACATTCTTAACTTGCAACAGTGATTTGAAATACACTTAAATTGCAAATGTATTACTGTATTTTGTTATGGTATTGTTATTACACGTCGAGGTCGAAACTGCAACCCATCGCACCAGGGTATCCATGCCGAAGTTAAGGCACACCCACATAATGAATAATCACGACTACCCAGTAGTATCGTGATGCACTGGAGACGCCATACAGATTGGGTCTCATGTCTGTAAAATCGACTTGACCAACAACACTTGCAACGGGACTTTTTATCCTGGTTCTGAATTTATTAAACATTAATGGTTACATTGTCTACGAAGACTCCCCGATCCTGAACATGTATATGCATATACCATATAATAAACCAATCTCTGCCTTAGATGCAGTCGCATTAATGTATTAAAACCCAACATTAATAAACAAAGGTATTTACTGTAATGACCATCGTGGAACTCTCACCTGCGTAGATGCAAACCATGCCAACCTATGGCAAATGCTTCGGCGTTGAAGTTGGTTTTTAAACAGAGATATCGGGAACTATTTCACGATCTGGGTCATAGCTTGCTCATGGATCTCGCTCTCTCATGCCGAGAGTCAAGGCATGTATAAAAATTCAATAAAAAAATAACCAAAATGCATCTCGACATTAGTTAAGTAGATAATGTTTACAATGTGTTATGAAACCACATGAATCCAAATCTGGATATGAAACACTATGTATATAAATGAAATTCGAATATAATGTAACTATGTCAAGGATGTTAAATCCATTCACTATAGGTTTAAACCATAAAGATAGTATTTGTCTTTCAAAAGAAATAGATATAGAGACAGATATGGTTACAATAATATGAATGTTTTGTCCATAACATATAACAAAACTTATATCAATAAAAATGGCTTGACATGTAAACCCTACGGTTTACATGTCTGCCTTGTTTCTGTCATAAACATGTAAAATATACATTCTGTCATTAAACAGGATTTATGGATAAAATGCTCTGTATTCTATTTAAATACCTGCAACGTTTTCTTAGGGTTTATATAAACAATGATCATGCAGATCTGCCTTTCTCAAGCTTGTACATCAATAATCATAACAAAACTTATTCTATTTATTGCATAAAGAACATGTCATTATATTTCAACATCATTATGAAAACTGAAAGTATAAGCACTAGATCATGATTCTGCCCAACAATACAGAGACATAAAAGTATGTTCATGACCCATATATAGAATTCAGTTTAATAAGACATCCATGTTTAGATATGGTAAAAAAATAGTAAATCAGAGTTATACATGATAAATCGTAACAACTATCCATAAAAAACTCATACAAATATAGTAGATAAACTTATCTGTATTTATGCAGACCAGTGGAACCTAGCTTAAACCTCCCAGCCTTTGACCAACAATATCACCTTGCTATCAGGTCACCCCCGAGTTGAGTTCATAGTCCCCTTCTGGATCATAGTTTAGATTTTATTTACCCTTAACTTGTTCCCCAAGTTATTAGGAAATGTATGTGGCAACAAGAAACCCAACATCCAACTCAGTACTCCTGAGCTCCAGGATGCTCCAAGGGATTTTAAGCCTCATCCATTAAGAGAATCATTCAATCATAGCCTATTAAGAGTAAATGCAGTGATCCTGGAAGCTTGGGGTAGTTATCCTACCTGCACACAACTAAGTGTCCAAGCTATTACCCAATTGTTCAGATTCCTCTTAATCTGAACCGGTTTGGTACTCCCAAAGCTGTCCTCATTCAATTGTCTTCATTTGGCTCTGGTTCATGTTCTTCCCAGTTCCCATTTTCTCTTGTGTGTTAATGCTCATGAGAATGTGAATTATATCAAGTGTTTCAATGAGTTTCACTTTTTATTCTCTTATGTGTGTAATTTCTCATTTTATGAATTCTTTTATTTCATTAGTCTCTCAAATATTTTCTTTAGGGTTTTTCCATTTTCTCCAATAATAATTTCTCATTATTATTATAGTTGGCATTTACCCTCCAACCATTAGGGGACTGTGACTCCCATCTCATTAATGTGTTGGTCCACATGGTCATTAGAAATCAACTTTTCAGATTTCTAATATCAACTAAGTAAAAAATGAAATAATACTTAGCAAAAATATAATAGGGGTTCAAAGTCCAAAATTGGGGTATTACATTTTCCCTTGCCTTAATTTTTCATAGTCCTTGGTGTTAAATAGTTTTTTGAAAAAAAATCAAATAGAATAATAACCAAAATCAGTTTGTGTCATGTACTTATTTGAACAGGAAAGGGTATGCTACTCACATTTCCCTTTCCCTTTCCCTTTCCATTTCCCAGGTAGCCTCCTCAGGCTTATAGTGCTCCCATTGCACTGTTACTTGGACTATAGTTCGATTCCGATGTACCACCTCTTTCCGATCCAGTATGCATACATGATCTGTTTGGAAGTATCCTTCTGATTCCACCTGAATCACATGCCAATTCACAATATGCTTAGGATCATATACATATTTCTTCAGCAATGAAATATGAAACACATCATGTACTTTAAAATTTTCTAGTAGAGCTAACTAATAAGCAACAGGTCCTACTCTAGTAAGTAATTGAAAAGGACCACAAAACCTTGGTGCAAGTTTGGCAACCTTTCCCAAGATCAAAGAAATTTTCTTTGCTTTCACTCTTAGGAATACATGATCCCCAACTTCAAATTATTTATGTTCTCTATGCTGGTCAGCATAGCTTTTCTTCCTGTCTTGGGAAGTTTTTAAGTTTGTTTTAACTTTCTGCACAATGTTTTCTAGTTCAGCTAACATTTCGGGACCCAATACAATCCGATTTACCGGATCATCCCAAGTAACAGGGGTTTTACATTTTCTTCCATATAAGACTTCGAATGGACTCATTCCTGCAGAAGTCTGATACCCATTATTGTAGGAAAATTCATCCAGGTGTAGGAAAGTTTCCCACTGTTTTGGGTTATCCATGACATACAAGCGAAGCATGTCCTCAAGGATTTGGTTCACCCTCTCAGTCTATCCATTTGTTTGCGGATGGTAGGATGTACTAAAACTTAGTTTAGTACCCAAACCTGTAAACATCTCCTTCCAAAAGTGTGAAGTGAACTTTGTATCCCTGTCGGATATAATCACTTTGGGAATTCCATGGAGTCAGAAGAATTCTTTCATGAATACCTATGCAATGTTTATTGCTTTGAATGTGGATTTGACTGGTATGAAGTGAGATGCCTTGGTCAACTTGTCCACCACAACCATTATGGCATCATGCTGCTTGTTATTCTTAGGAAACCCAGTGATAAAGTCCATAGAAATGGTCTCCCATTTCCATTCTGGTATCGGTATAGGCTGTAACAAACCAGCCGGATGTTGATGTTCCACTTTCACCCTTTGACAGTCCATGCACTTTGCTATATACTCATCAATTTCCGATTTCAATCTGGGCCAATAGTGTTGTTTTTTAACAGTTGTTATCATTTTCTAATAACCTGGATAACCAGAATATGGCCTTTTGTGAAATTCATCCAGAATCAGTTGTTTTAATTCTGCCTGATCCAGTATGTACGATCTATTTTTAAATAGCAGCAACCCTTCTTTAGATATGTTGTAATCTGTTGCTTGTTGTTCTAAATTTTCTGAAAGACACTTTTGTCTTAAATTCAGATATTTTTGGTCTTTTTCAGTTGTTGTCCGGATTTGTGTCATTAAATCAGATTGAAAACTATTAATTGAAGCCATAGTTAATATGTGCATGCGTCTACTAAGTGCGTCATCTATTTTATTTTATTTTCCTTTGATATGCTGAATTTCAAAGTCAAACTCGCTTAAGAAATCCAGCCACCTTGCTTTCCTTCCATTTAGATTTGGTTGTTCAAAAAGATATTTCAGCCCAAGGTGATCAGTTTTCAGAACAAACCTTTTTCCAAGAAGGTAATGTCCCCACATCCTCAATGCATGAACTATGGCATCCAGTTCTAAATCGTGTGTCGCATAGTTTACTTCATGCGTCTTTAATTTTCTAGATTCATAACCGATTACAGAACTGTATTTCATTAGCATGCCTCCCAAACCACCCTTGCACGCATCTTTGCATACTACAAAGTCACCATAAGGATCAGCCACTTTTAAAATAGAAGCAGAATTTAGCAACTGTTTCAGCTTCGCGAAACTAGCTTCACACTTGGCTGTCCAAAGAAACTTGACTTCCTTCCTCTGAAGAGAGGTAATGGGATGAGCTACTTTGGAAAAACCTTCAATGAATTTTCGATAGTACCCAGCTAATACCATGAAAGAGAGTACATCGCTTACATTCTGGGGCGTGGGCCAACTCATTATGGCCTTGATTTTGTCAGGATCCACCGCAACACCTTGGGCTAATATAATGTGTCCTAGATATTGTATTTGGTCCTTGTAAAATTCACATTTGGATAACTTTGCATAAAGCTGATTTTCTCTTAGAACTTGCAGCAACAAACTTAGGTGTTCCTCATGCTCACTTTCATTTTTAGAATACATGAGTATGTCATCAATAAATTCTACGAAAAACTTATACAAGTACTTGCTGAAAACATTATTCATTAGGCACATAAACATGGTTGGTGCATTCGTCAAACCGAATGACATCACCACAAATTCATAGTGTCCATACCAAGTACAGAAAGTTGTTTTATGCACGTCCTCCTCTTTAATTATGATCTGGTGATAACCTGACCTTAGATCTATTTTCGAGAAGACAATAGCACCCCCAACTTGATCGAACAGATCGTCAATCCTTGGCAAAGGATACCAATTTTTGATAGTTACTTTATTCAGCTATCTATAATTAATGAACAATCGAAATGTGCCATCTTTATTCTGTACAAAGATCACTGGTGCTCCCCACAGAGATACACTTGGACGTATATAACCTTTTTCTAACAACTCCTACAATTGCGCTTTCAGCTCTATCAATTAAGGAGTACTCATCCGATAAGGTGCCTTAGATTTGGTACTGTTCCCGGGGATAGGTCTATTGTAAAATCCAGTTTTCTCTTAGGAGGTAACTCAGGAATCTCCTTGGAAAACACATCCTCAAATTCAGCCAAAACAAGATGTTTAGTGAAGTCTGAAATTTCACTTTTCGGATTTTCTGTCATGTGGACAGCGTAAAGTTTACACCCTTTCCATGCATTTCTTTTCAGTTGAAGAGAAGAAATTTCCCTTAATTTTGCTGCTCTTACTATCCCTTGAATCTTTTCAGGCTTTCCAACATCATTAGTAAATGTAACAGGTTTTTGATAGCAATCTCTAACAACCCTATGTTTTTTTCCAGCCAATCCATACCGATAAGCAAATCGTATGATCCCAATGGCCAAACATTTAAATCTGCACTAGTGTAAGATTCATTCAACTTAAAAGGACACTAATTTACCACTTCAGAAACTTTTCTTTTTGCTCCTATGGCCATTTGAACCAGCCAAGGTTGCATGTATTTTTTTTTGCTAAGTTTGCATGACTCACATAGTTTTGGGTCTACATAACTTTTACATGCGCCAGAATCAATCAAGATAGACACGGGTGTCCCGGAAAGCATACCTTCAACCTCGATTACAAAGGCTTGATGTTCTATTTGATGGTTGTTCAATGCAACATAGATCTTCGGTCTCCTTGCTATATCTTGGACTGTAGAAGCTTCTTGAAGATTATGCACTTAATTGCCTTTATCCTTCTTATGCGGACATTCGTACCATCTATGGTTTTCTCCACAGTCCCAACATTTGAGTGGTGGCTTAGATGGTGTAGTTTCTAGTTTTCTTGTGCCTTCAGTGTTCGTCTTTTTGTTTGGTGGAACAAATTTTGAGTGTGACTTGCTGCCATCAAACTTGTTGCTGAAAGGTGCCCACGTAACTTGGTTTCTAAAATGATTGGGCTTATGACCTTTCTGCCTACTTTCAGACTTTTTTTTCTTGTTTTCATTCCACCGCTTAGATACTTCAGCCCTATTCTGAGCTTGTTCAAAACACAATCTATCCTTTCTGAATGCATCTTCCAATGTCTTCGGATCATCAAATTCAATCCTGTCCTTGAAACCAAACATAAAACAATTCAGGAAATGTTGAATTCTGACTTTTTCATCTTGGATGTACGGAACGTACTTGAATAATTCCATAAATTTGTTGATTAATTCTTTCATGGTTTGTTTTCCCAGCCTTAGGTCATAGAAGTATTTTACTTTTCTGTCAAAGCACCTTTCAGACAGGTACTTTTGTTTGAATAATGTCGCAAAGGCTTTCCACTTTACCTTTTTCTCGTTGATTGCACGTGTCAGTTTGAGGTCATCCCACCAGGCGGAAGCTTTTCCCTGCAGGTTGAAAACAACTATCCTTGCCTTTATGAGACTAGAATAGTCAAACATGTGCAAATATTTTTCCATATCCCTCAGCCACAATTCTGCTTCTTCTCTGGTTTTAATTTCTCCATTAAAAGTAGGAGGCTTGATCTTTCATAGTTTTGAGTGTAGCTGATTTACTTTTCCAGTTTTTCTTTTCTTCTTAGGAACATACTCTTCATAATCTTCGCCATGCGACTCTTTGTCCCTAACATCCATATTATAGCTTGCAGAATTTATTGGAGGTGAAGTCTTAAACTTCAAATTTCTTTTTGTAACTGATTTTTCTGCATGCTTTTCCTCCAGTGTTGGGAGGTGACTGTTTTCCATTTCAGTCAACTTTTGCAGCAGAATGGCATTTATTTTCCGTTGTTCTTCAAATATTTTAATTTTGTCCTCCTTAATGCTTATTAGCTCAGCTTTTAGGCTTTTAACCATTTCCAGCATCTCGCTAGATGTTGTCACTCCTTGTGGATAGTTGGGATTTCTCCCCTACCTATTGGCCATTTCTCCTCGCTGACTAGATGTTTCTACAGCCAACCTTCCTTCTTGTTCCGCAGAATTCATTTCTGCCACTTACCATTTCAACCACTTTTTTGTCTATGTGTGGCCAACAGTTGTTTGTTAGATGATATAAACAACAGTGTAAAAAAAAAAATTGCTACAGAATTTTATTTATTTATTAATCTCTAAATAAAACAGAGCATTCACACAAATGAGCCTAAGGTCCTAGTGTAGTGACCGTGCTCTGATACCAATTTGTCATGTCTCTTCTACGCGTCTTTTATATATATATATAAAGATCCCAACCAATCAAACAATGCGGAAATATAAATACAAGTTGTCGCTACAACCTACTTAGTAACGTTCTGAATGAGCGTGCATTAAACATCATTATTTCTTATGTCGATTTTCAATCAAGTGTCAACTATGGAAACGTCCCTATACTTCACTGTGTTAGTCACTAGGCGCAAATTCAAATACTAATCAACAATATGACGACCACATGCTGAACAATTGAGACAATAAGAAGGACATGCAACATCAATTATACTTCGATTAATAACTATATTAATATCATTAATATGTTATTAATTATTAACTGTAACTCATTAAAGTATTAATGTGAATACAAATGTAATCCACATGGTTAAATGTTTTTCCAAGGTACTAACATACAACCTAAGCATTAATATTATGCTAAGCCCTAACATTAAATTTGTAAGGACTAGGCCTTAACATAATATACCATAGTCACTTATATTAAAACCATGCATAAAAACATAATGGATAATATTAAAACAAATGCAATATGATATAAGCTTAATGCAATGTAAACTATATATATTACAACCTAATATATATATATATATATATTTATAAACTTGAGGTATTGTAAACTATATACATATATTATAACCTAACATATGTATATTTTTACAACCTAGGCGCTTATAGGTTGACCCAAGGTCTAACCTAAGCTTGTGCAAACGCACAAAGCACTCATACTAACACTTAAGCGGTCGTATAGCCAACATATGCTACACTAAATATGGCAATGCCATTACAATGGGCCTAGATTAAAATGAATAACATTATAATGTAATGTAGTTAATGGTTAAGCGCATGGCCCAGTCAACCTAAGTTTGTACCTTGGCTTATGCAAACCATGTCACAATGCCACGATGCACCATCACCCGGACCAAACCTTGACCTATGTTGTGAAACTTAGGCTACGACATAACATGAAGAAGGTAAGGGGTTCGCAGCACGTGAACTATGGTTTAATGTTTCATAAAGGATAACATGTGAAGTGTGCTGACTGTATCACGGTTAACCTTCTGCCATACAGACTGTGAAATCTATGAACCAAAGTTTTAAACCCTGGTTGCTTTGATGGCAGGTTACTCCACTTGGCAACGACGTGGTTCAACACTCAGCAAGAAATGGAACTTTCGCTCGTGCTCCAGATACCCATGCTGGCTCTTGCAAGAAACTTCCAACTTCCGAGGCAATGTTGCATTAACATTTTACAGTGGTGAAATTAAATGTTGAAAGCCCCACTACCGTCGATCGTGATCTGGGTCGTCCAGCTTGGGAGTGGTGCATGCATGAGCGTCGTTGATCCTTCTTGTGGTTGTTGGCGCCAATTATACAAGGTACTTAGAAATTTAATGAACTTGTGACTGGGTTCAGAGGTTCCACTTTTCCAACCGGTATCACCTCGTTATACCAAAAACCCTACCTTGCACTTCATGGCTCATTTGGAATACGACAGGCTCCTTCGAGCTCTTCTGCTCCGATCATGGTGTTTGTTCTCGAGCCAGGGAGGATATGATCCCACAACGCTCCAACACTCAGTGTGAGGTAGATACAGGCATCATTGCTAGGTACACGTCTTATAGGTAAGAAATTCCATGTTTTACGCATTTACCCAAACTCTTACTTCATTGTTTCATTATGAGAATGTTATGCTGTCACAATTTACCTGACTACTTGTGGTTTCCTTGTGCAGACATGGAGAAAATTCAGCTTGGGATTCACGTTGGTTGACCCAACAGTAACTGGTTACACCACCACTCACTTCATTGTCCAATTTACTTTTTACACGGGAATATTACTATTGTCACGACTAACCACTACGTTGGTCACTCTTAACGCTGGAGCTACGAGACTGTGGTGTGTTGGTTCATCTGGAACTGTCTCCATAGCTTGGAACGAATAACCAACTGCGAACGTGGCCAGGTAACCCAACATCCTTGGTCCTTCGGGTGAAGCTACCCCGTTGGTTTTGGATGGGTTACTTAAGACTCTTGGTGCTCTATCTGCTCACGCTGCAACACAGCTTTCAGCCATCCTTGTTGTTGCATGTGACTGTGTTTTTTTTAGGGGTTGAAGGATTCCCCATCCTGTAGGTGAATGGAATGTTCACCTTGAATTTGTATGGTGAAATAAGCTCTTCATTACACTTGAACTTGGGTGGCTTGGCCACTATGGGCATCGTTGGCTTAGCACTGTCTCGTTTTGGTTGACCCGTGAAGGGGTTTGGTTTGGAAAAGAAGAGCGATAGCTCTCTGGACTGTATTATTTTTTTTTGTAGATAATGAATGCATTTACGTGAAAAAGTTTACCTCTTAACTTTGTGTTTAGACAACAAAGAATGATATGTTGCTCTCATCCTCTGTTTTCCTCTTTTAATGTATGAACAGAGTTAATGTAAAAAAAAATTTGCATTCATTAAATATTTGCAAGCTTAGTTACAGGGATATAATCCCTCATGAAATGTGAATTGATAATGCCCACATTCTTAACTTGCAAGAGTGATTTGAAATACATTTAACTTGCAAATGTATTACTGTATTTTGGTATGGTATTGTTATTACATGTCGGGGTCGAAACTGCGACCATCGCACCAAGGTATCCATGCTGAAGTTAAGGCACACCCACATAATGAATAATCACGACTACCCAGTAGTATCGTGATGCACTGGAGACACCATACAGATTGGGTCTCATGTCTATAAAATCGACTTGACCAACAACACTTGCAGCTGGACTTTTTATCCTGGTTCTGAATTTATTAAACATTAATGGTTACATTGTCTACAAAGGCTCCCCAAGCCTGAACATGTATATACATATACCATATAATAAACCAATCTCTGCCTTAGATGCAGTCGCATTAATGTATTAAAACCCAACATTAATAAACGAAGGTCTTTACTATAATGACCATCATGGAACTCTCGCCTATGTAGATGCATACCAAGCCAACCTATGGCAAACGCTTCGGCATTGAAGTTGGTTTTTAAATAGATATATCGTGAAGGGTTTCATGATCTGGGTCATATCTTGCTCATGGAGCTTGCTCTCTCATGCTGAGAGTCAAGGCATGTATAAAAATTCAATAAACAACTAACTAGAATGCATATCGACATTAGTTAAGTAGATAATGTTTACAATGTGTTATGAAACCACATGAATCCAAATCTGGATATGAAACACTATGTTTATAAATGAAATTCAAATATAATGTAACTCTGTCAAGGATGTTAAATCCATTCACTATAGGTTTAAACCATAATGATATTATTTTCCTATCAAAAGAAATAGATATAGAGACAAATCTAGTTACATTAATATCAATGTTTGTCCATAACATATAACAAAACTTATATAAATAAAAATGGCTTGACATGTAAACCCTACGGTTTACATGTCTGCCTTGTTTATGCCATAAACATGTAAAATATACATTGTGTCATTAAACAGGATTTATGGATAAAATGATCTGTATTCTATTTAAATACCTGCAACATTTTATTAGGGTTTATATAAACAGTGATCATGCAGATATTCCTCTCTCGGGCTTGTACGTCAATAATCATAACAAAACTCAGTCTATTTAGGGTTTTTCCATTTTCTCCAATAATAATTTCTCATTATTATTATAGTTGGTATTTACCCTCCAACCCTTAGGGGACTGTTACTCCCATCTCATTAATGTGTTGGTCCACGTGGTCATTAGAAATCAACTTTTCAGATTTCTAATATCAACTAAGTAAAAAAATGAAATAATACTTAGCAAAAATATAATAGGGGTTCAAAGTCCAAAATTGGGGTATTACACTATATCTCGAAAGTGATCGATGACTAAGATTAGATCTCAAGCCTCACTTAAGATAAACGGTTGTTACTTAATCTTAAGTTTGCTTTTAATTCATTAGCCAACATTAATTTAATAATGTGTTTTCCTAAGTTAGACTTAGGAAAGAGATACAGCAGTTACTTTCTCTCTCAAGCAAGCTCCTAAATAGGTGATATGGAAAACTCTTGCAAGCCTAACACTTGGCCTATGTAGAAGTACCTGTCCAAGCTACAATAATAAACATGTATCTAGAAGGATTTCTAACAACTCTTAAATATCATCCATCCATTTCCCAAATGAATTTGAGATCCAAGGTTGACATTTATGGTTGTTGTAATTTTCATGGTAGTTGCTAATTTATTTTTCCTTTCATTGTATTAATTGTGAAGCAAATTAAGACCTGGGGGATTATTTCCCTGGGAGATTATAATATCTTCGAAAACATTTGTGGGGATGATTTAATTTATGTGTAGTCAACATGGGTGCACCCTCTCATTTGTATCATTCCCTTGGGGCGACTTAAAACTGAATTGTTATAAATTATGGTCCCATTGTTTACCGAGGTGATATTCTCTGTTAGAAAACCTCTATGGGGAGACATGTTATATAATAAATTAAAACTCATAAATTCTTCCCACTTGAGTATTCTATCTATTATTCAATCAACTCTTTCATTCGATGTTTTATTTATTGTACAACAAATTAAATACCTCAATATGTTCTAATAATCATAGATTCCATAACACTTGAATTTATTTATGTTTGATCATTTTGTTAATCCATGGCAACTTATCAATTGAGCATGTATCTATTCCTAACCTCCATGTGCACCAACTGTTGGGGTGTCTCTTTGGAAATTGGTTGTATCGTTCCTTGAAATATGTTGGATTGATTATTAAATGGTGCATGGTTTTCACCTTTTTATTCCCTTGGGGTGATGTTTCTTGACAGTGCTAATTAAAGAGGTCGTTGGATAATAATTCATTTTGGTAGTGACAAGAATCTCATCATAATCCATGAGAGAAACCTTCATACATTTATTGCAATTTATTTTAACTTTTCTTGGTTGGATTTAAAGATAGTAGAGACTTTATTGATTTTTTATTTGTGTATAGTACTTAACAAGGAATTAAAAAAATTACCTCTCAAAATCCTATGAACCAAAAGCAATGAAGGCAAAGAGCTATTATTTGAAAGAGTGAAGAAGCTTTGTCAGTGACTGCTTGTTTGGTGAAAATATCGGGTAGTTATAACTCTCTCATCTGTAGGAAATATGAAGCATGAATAACTTTTGGTATAGAGTTATTAATTTGGTGTTGGCATCCTTTTTTATTATTATTAACCATACCATAGCATGGGAAAAGCATCCATTTGGTTTCCCCACTATTTGGAAAACTATTGTATGTTTTCCATTGCAATCGCAAACCAGAGGAGTGTGTAGAAGAAGGGTTTGGCTTGGACCTTATAACCAATTTTAAGTAAAGCGCAAAGATAGAGCAGTGAAATTGGATTTTGAGAATAAACCCAAATCAAGGACATTACCTTCAATCCTTAAACATGTAGAAGACAAAAGGAGAATTGCTCACAGGGGGAATTGATTAGTTATCCTCAAACCCTTAAACCAATTTCCATGGAATATTCTCTTAACCAATCAAAATTCTTTAAATTTCGAAAATTGTGCATATACTTATGAGTCAAATCATTCCTAGTTATACTTATGAGTCAAATCATTCCTAGTTGGCAACTTTTCATTATATAATTCTTGTTTAGGTGAAGATGGTTTTAATTATATAATATAACAACTAACAACTTGATATATTATATTCTAACTAAGTAATATATATTATATATCTTATAATAACTAAAGTCATCACGTATAAACTTGGTTTTGACTTTTAAATTTATAATATTAATATAAAATAGCTAATTACTATTAACATAATATAGTAAATTAATGTTGAAATATTATACAATTATAAGTTGGGTTGTCACTTTATTACTTTAACAAATTAGACCACTTATATATTATATGATTTATCTATAATAACTATATATTATTATTATATAGTAATTATATTATTAGTATATCTTATTATTGTACATCATTAGTAGTGCATTATTAGTTGTATGATGTTATGTTATCATTTATCTACACTCACTTTTTGTTGGTTGCCCCAAAAGGAAGAAAATAGAAAATCCGTCAGGATCATGAATCTAAGCTTGAGATTGAGAAGTTGGACGGTAAAGAAACCTATGAAGATGTGGAGGCAATCATGAAAGGTGTATTTGACCCTACAAAGATTCAAGCATAGGAGTTCCCAACTCCTTAGCCCAAACAACCTAAGGTCCTAGCATACTATACATTTTATAGGCCTTAAGGAGCCCTAGTAACCAAAGAAGATATGGATATCAAAGTTCCTTTAGACCATAGATACACTAAGGTCCATCGTGATGGATTCAACAAGCATAATGAAGAATTCAAGTTGAGGATTAGGCTATACCAAGTGGAATAAAATACCCCTTATCAAAGCATTCCTAAGAATGAGGAATTCAACAAAATCTATGACGATATTCATGATGAAGAAGAAGAGGAAGATGAGGGAATAATCATAGAAGAAATAGGGGAAACCATGCCCATGAAATAATTGTTTGAAAATATTAATCAAGATACTCATGAACCTCCTAAAGGGCTAGCTACCTCATAGCCACAAGAGTCACTACCCTACTCGAAGGACATCCCCTTAATACAAGATATGGGTTTTTCTAAGGAAGGTGAACTAGGAAAAGAAGGCCAAGGGATGAAGGAACCAATCAGGTTGGAGGAAATGTCAAAGGGTCAAGGGAAATGAATAGATCCAAGTATTCCCTTGACCAAGAAGACAACACTAATATCAACTTTTACACCACTTACACAAACCTCTTAGTAATTTGGGTCAATACTTCAGGACATGCCTCCCCCATCTCAGACCCCCTTGAGCAACTTTAAGGTACATTAATATTTCCCCCTACTTTCTAACACGAGAGATGAATTCTCACAACCAATGGGGAAAAATCTACAGTCGAAGATCCCTATAGTCCTCAATTAATCAATCACCCCTGCCCATGGAATCAATATCACAATTGTAACAAGAAATTGAAAAATTAACTTGGAATGTATTAGAATGGATAAATAAAGTCAGAGATAGTGCTATGGAGCAAGTAACAATAGAATACCTAGTTAACAAAAGAAAAAAGAAGCTTAGGAAGCAAGGCCAAAAATTGGATGATGTAGAGAAAAAGTGGCATGAAAACAAGGATGACATAGTTAGGATTAAAGAAGATACAGAAACATGGAAGAGTAGGCATGAAGAAGTTGTTATTGAAGCAGGAATGGTAAAAACCTTAAATAAATCAAGAATACGATATGGGGGTATATTTTTTATGATATCCCATCAATAAGAGGCCACCTCCAATTCTACCCGGAATTAGATTTCTTTCAAAAACAAGTCATTAAGCATCCCAACAATACATAGAAAGAAATACATATTAGACATAAGACAACAAAAGTGCCACTGGGGGTAATATGTCTTGGTATTTTTTAGGAATCCTATATGGGACCTTAGTTTACATGGATATAGAAACATGCATTAACAAATTTAATAGCTAGAGGACCACCCATTGAAGAGAAACAAAATCAAATGAACACATCAAGGTGTTCCTCACATATATGAGTACAATGATCAATCATGGCCTACCTTGTCCATGGAACAATAATATGAGATTACATCCTAAGGAAGCTTACAAGAGAATGTTCAAAACCTCCCTTCCCTATTTGATAGTTGTTCTTTAGAAACCGACAATCCCTATAGCTATTGAAATTTACAATTAAATGCACCCTTCAATTTCCACTTGGGTCTTACTAACAAGGTTGATCCAAAACTTGGGTGATATTGATTACACCACTCTTTGTTGGAAGAAGTTGTCATTGATATCAACAGGGTCAAGAGATCTATGTCATTTACATCATGAACTTATGAGATTGTTGAGTGATGTTTTCATTGATGTCAAATTGGTAATGATGATGATGATGATGATGTGGCAATGGTAAGGATGATGTAGTAATGATGATGATGATATGGAAGTAATAGAGGAATATTGTTTGAAGAATCCCCTAGAACAATAATGATGTGACCTCTTGAAGAATCCCATAGAGCCTTGAAGGATCCTTAACATAAGTGTATATAACTCCAAAGTGTTCCCCTTATGGCACAACTGTTAAGCATGGCCCTCACAGGATGAGATAACATGTGGATGCTTCCACATGCCCAATTTGAGTGGTACACAAATAGAGCAAGCCCCTAAAGCCATTAAAGATGCCCCCAATGTGTCCAAAAAACCATGATGATAAGAAGTGTGAAGAAGCACCTAAATTTTTTATGATGTTCCCACATGACCATGTGAAATGTAAATAAGATCCTAAAGAGATGACGACGTGTACAAAAAACCATGATGATGAGAAGTGTGAAAAATCCCTAAAGTGATGATGATGTGTCTGTTAGAGTTTGCACTTTAATTCAATTTAGTTAGATATTTAAACTGAAAGACAGGCAATCACAACAAAACACAAGAGACACAAGAATTTTCCTCGGGGAAACCATAAAGGAGAAAACCCCACAACTTCCTCAGAAATAGATTTGTCACTAGTACAATATCAAGCAAGATAGAAAACCCAAAATATAATGTCTTCTACGACTCTTTGTCTTTCTCCTCCAACGAACTTGTCTTCTCTCTCTCCTTATGCGAACTTGCTTGAGTGAGTGTGGTGTCCAAATGAGAGATCAATCCTCTCTATTTATAGTTTATGTTTGACTTCCCTAATTCCTAATGGGGACGACCTCACTTACCTAATTGGGCTGACCTCTCCTAGGGAACTCTAAAATACAAATTACATTTGACTTTTGGGGATCTAATGCCTTGACTTACAATGGAGGTTTTACCTCAATAATCTTGCATGACCAAACACAATAATGACATCCCCGAATGGAGGAAAAACATCCCTGTTGGAGGTACAAATAAAATACAATAATAGGGTGATTCCATGAAGATGGATAACTCTTTTTGGCCAAATATGACGGTGAAAAACAGAAATTTTACCCATGTATTAAATTGAAGCCCTCGAAACTCATACTTGCCACATGAATTTTGACATGCGGTTGAAAGATGAAATGTAGAGAATTATGTTGGCTTTCCAATGATATTTTTTTCGAAGTATACCAATCTCATATATTGTGTCGAATTTTCATTTAATGAAATGTGTGTACTTAAAAATTTGAAGAGCAATTAACAAGTAGTTTGTGTGTGTGCACAATAATTTAATGTTAAAGTAATAATTTAAAAAAATGAAATATGTGAACATGATCTAGAAAGAATGCACTAGGGCTTGCATATTTTTCTTTTAATTTTTCTTGAAAAATTATATTTATTATTATTTTTCGAAACTGACCAATGAATATTTAAGTCGCATTTTGCACACATGTGTGTGTGCACGAAATCTTTTGATTTTTTACATAATTTGCAAAACTAAAAATACCATTTTAAAGAGGACGCCTTTATCTAGGGCTTGTGTATTTTTTCAAATTTTTTGGATGTGTATTTTGAATGTTGTGGTTTTATCTTTGAGCTCAATCGAAGTTGTCGGCAGGGTTTTTTAGGGCAAGTTTTAGTAGAAATTTAAAAACAAAAGACATACGAAGATAAAAATTCGTAAATTTATGTATCTGGATAGAGGATTCATTGACGAATCCAATGGTATCAAGTCCGCCCATTAATGTGTATTTAATGACATGGTTTAACCCTCTGGAAGACAGACAAAACTTTCATTCTGCAGTGAAAAGGGCTCACGGCCTATTTTTTAGGCCCTCGATCGAGCTATTTGCTCGATCGAGATATTTAAAATACCTCGATCGAGGGTTTAATAAGACCTCAATCTAGGGTTGTAACTAGACCTCGATCGAGGTATTTTAAAACCATCGATTGAGCAAATTGCTCGATCGAGGGCCTAAAAAAAGGTTGCGGGGCCTTTTTTTATTTTTTTTAAAAGCTAGATCGAGCTTTCAAAATCTAGATCGAGCTTTTAAAAAGCTAGATCAAGGTCTTGTTTCAACCCTCGATCGAGGTATTTAAAAACCCTCGATCGAGGTATTTTCAAGCCCTCGATCGAGGTATTTTAAAACCCTCGATCGAGGGCTTGAAAATACCTCGATTGAGGGTATGAAAAAAAAAATTTGGGTTCCGCTTGCCAAAAATGGTGAACCAGCTTCGTGGATTCACCCAATAATATAAATATAAAATACAAATGAATATCTTCTGAAGTTACATTTACAACAACACTCCCTCTTAACTAGGAAGGTATTCTCTTGACATAGTCATCATCACTCTGGACACAAACTTTTTCATGTTCCCTCCCATTGATCCAATGCAAGGAAGGGAACATGACACTAACATTCTAGGATTTTACAAAATCTTGGGCCAATTCATCAAATTCATACAAATAAAACACATGTGTTCAGATGTATAATTCAATTAAACAGAGCAGAAGTAAAATTCTTCTACACACACATATATCATGCAATTTCCAGCATATTGATAACATGCATCAAATAAAAAAAAATTACATAATGAAATACAATATAATACTCATGTTGATGTAATGTTGTCCCAAGAAACCAGCTATGCAACTGCAACGTTCCACCCATCCATAGGCCAACTATGCTCATCAATCTCTCAGCATAGTTTCCACCCCTAAGCTGCGCATGATTTCCACAAGGAATGGGAACCTACAATCTATGCACATAAAAATGAACATCACATCTAAGCCAATCCATTCCATAGTTGGTTTTATCAAGCCAAATGTGAACCCTATTCTATTTTTGGATGCTTGCACCCCGGCTCAAGCCAAAGAAATGGATACCCATAACTCAAACCACAACATTCTCTCCCACACACAGCAAACACATATGATGGGAATAGAAAAACATTTTTGCTACGGGATTTAAAAAAAGAGGGTTCCCATGGATTCTTCCAATTTGTGGCACACCAAAAACGACCTTTGAGAGGGGAAACCGACCCTTGAGAAACAAACTCGAATTTCCCACAGGTATATGGACATTTAAATGAAAATAATGACCTCCCAAGACCCCCAAATCGCATTCATATTCTTACCATAGCTCTATATCACAAAAATTCCCTTCTCCCAGCTAAAGATGAAGGAAAACACAGAAATTTCATGGAGAAAAACGCCCAGCAAGCAATGAACTCGTGAGAGAGCCAAACTGGTTTGATGAATAATCACTTGGGGAGAAAATTCGTGTCTCTTTTCTTTCCCAAGAATCCAAACACGAAATTTCAAAATGGTGGCTTTCCCATACACGAAAATCGGACATCCATACTTCTCCATTTCCCCAAATAATAATTACTTCAACCAATTCTTGGGAGAAATAAATGATTGGGTACAAAATTCAACATGGGTGGTTGAAAGTTTATGGGTTCTCTCACTGACACTTGGCTTGATTTGATTGGTTCAAGGGTTTGAATATTTCCCTCCCAATTCCTTGTAAAAATCATGCCCACATACTCTTGTTGCATTGCATAGCTAGTTGTGGGTATTTCTATTAAATACATATTTACATGATATTTACGATTTCTATTGCGCCTAGCTAGCACGCCAACCATATGCATCAATTTTAATGCTAAATCGATGATGGGGCCTTCGCCTTAAGATCCTCACCGCAATTTCATAACGATATTACATCATTTACATTTTAATGTGATGGGGTCAAAATTGGGATATTACAAACTATGGACAATGCCATCATCGTTGGATCATCATCATCATTGTTGTAACAATCTTCATCTCGTTGATCATTGACTAGTGAAATCTCTCGAATCTATCTATCATGAGAAGTTCTATAGAGCCAACCCTTTTTCATGTTGGATGTAGGCCTAGCTCTCATCTAGGCCTTCATCATATCTACAAGAAAGCCATCAAGTAGGTACATCCCAGGACCACACATTACATTGCCACATCAATCACCTGCGTCTTCTACTATCATCTCATCGTATCCATATCATCTCATCATCACACATGGAGAGAATCCCAAGTGCACACCTCATGTCCAACAAACCACCTGCGTCTCCCACCCAGTGGGTACATCCCAGGAGCACCCCAGGTGCATTACATATCTCACGGTCATCCTGCATCTTCAAACATGTGGATACATCCCAGGGGCACCCCAGGTGCATTACGTCCCAAGGACCACCTGCATATTCCACCATGTAAGATACAACCTAGGCACACCCCAGGTGTCTTTGTGACTGGTGGACCTACTAGCGACTCCAAACATGTGCTTATAACCCAGGAGCACCCCAGGTGCACTACATCCCATGGACCACCTATGTCTTCAACCATGTGAGATCCAGCCTCGGTGCACCTGCATCTCCCGGTCTCATCACTCCCTCTTTCGAGGAACATCGATCTGGATAACACCAAGCTTCTCTCTGAAGTACTCGAACTTCACTCTCTCTAATGACTTGGTTAACACATCGACTATCTGCTTGTCTTTCGCCACATTATGGAGCTTCATTACTCCTCTCTGCACCATATCCTGGATATAGTGATACTTGATCTCAATACGCTTCGAATTGTCATGGAAAACCAAGTTCTTAGATAACTTCATGCAACTCTGGTTGTCACGGAATATACAAGTCGCCTCGAGCTTGAGATCAAACAAATCTACAGTAGATTCTTAAGCCATACTGCCTCATAACTGGTCGAACAAGCTACAACATACTCTTCTTCAAATGTAGTTAGTGCCACGCATGACTGCATCCTGCTAAACCAAGAGATCATACCGGATCCCAAACTGAAGCAGCATCATGAAGTGCTCTTCCTGTCTGTGGCACTGCCTACCCAATCTGAATCGACATAACCATGCAAGTTAATCCTCTGATTTTCCTCATACTTGATCCTATACTCAACTATACCCTTGAGGTACCTCAATATATTTTGTGCAGCCATCAGGTGAACATGTATCGGATCCGACAGGAACTGGATCAAGGTGTTCACATCAAAACATATGTCTGGTCTCATGTTCATCAAGTACATCAATGAACCAATAATCTGTCGATACATTGTGGCATCAAATGTCTCTGAAGAAGTGTCACATAGTAGCTTCAAGTTCGATGCCATTGGTGTGGCCATAGCCTTACAGTCCATCATTCTGAATCTCTACTGCATACTTTCCTTGACCAAGGAGAATTCCATCTGCACTCTGCCACACCTCCATGCCTAAAAAGTAAAGCATCATTCCCAGGTCCTTCATCTCGAACTCTGCGGCAAGCCTTCTCTTTGTATATGCAATGAGCTCATCCTCACCTTTCACAAATATGTCATCTACATATAGCAATAGTATCACTGGTCGTTTTCCCTCAACCTTGTAGTAAAGGTTGGAATCTGCTTTACTCGTGGTAAAGCCTAAGCGCATCATAAAGTTGTCCATCCTGCCATACCCTGTCCTGGGCGCCTGCTTCAATCCATACAAAGATTTCTTCAACTTGCACACATGAGTCTGTTTGTCATGTGTCTCGAATCCCAATGGCTGCTCCACATACACTTCCTCTTCAACTACACCATTCAATAATGTTGTCTTGCGTCCATCTGGTGTACCTTTCATTTCATTATTGTAGCCAATGTAAGTACAGATCCATTGGAAGTGTATATTTCTACTAGTGCAAATGTCTCCTCGTAGTTGATGCCTTCTTTATGGGAGATCCCACGTGCCACAAATCTTTCCTTGTGTTTTTCTATGCTATCATCTGCAGCATGCTTGATCTTGTAGATCCATTTCGAAGTCACAACAGACTTCCCTACTGGTATTGAAACTATCTCCCAGACATCATTCTTCATAATCGACCGATACTCCTCGATCATGGAATCCTTCCATTCTTTCTTCTATGTTGCTTCTTCGTAGTTGGAAGGTTCTTTAACAATGATGTCACATAGCAGGGCCACATAGTTGAAGTATGGTCTGGGTATCTTTCTTTCTCTATGCATCCCATCTAGAGCACCATACTTCTCTGCATATTGTATTGCTTCACGTTCCCATGCCGTTCTTTGCTTGTGTGAGTTCTTCTCACGAGGGGGATCTATAGGTTCTTGTGGTTCTTCCATGTCACGGTATTCGTGATCTTCTTGAATCGCTTCTTCCATCACCGTGTCTCTAATTCTGGGAAATTCAGGTTCTTCATTTTATTCAATAGGTATTTTTCTTGATTTTTTGTATGTTGAATCTTCGTTGAAGGTTACATCTCTATTGATCTTCTTGAATCCTGGGAAGTATATTCATTAGGATTTTGATGTGTTGTTGTATCCCATGAATATTCCCTTCTTTCCTGAAGGATATAGCTTGGTTCTCTTTTCCTTCGGGATGTGTATGTACATTGGGTGGACAAATATTATGAGATGGCTAACTTCTGGTTTCTCACCTAAGAAAGCTTCTTCGGAAGTCTTGTTGTTCAATACTAGGTGAGATGTATGGTTTTGTACGTACACCGTTGTCCTTGCTGCTTCTGCCCATAAGTGCATCGGAAGATCCTGATCAGGTAGCATTTCCTTTGTTGCTTCCATTATTGTTCTGTTCTTTCTTTCTACAATGCCATTTTGTTGAGGATTGTAATGAGTGCTCAACTCCCACTTAATCTCAGATTCTCTGCAAAGGTCCTTGAATTCTTCTGAAGTGAATTCTCCGCCATTATCTGATCGTAGGGTCTTGATCTTATTTTCATTGTGATTTTCAACCAAGGATTTGAATTCCTTGAACTTTCTAAATACCTCATCTTTTCTTTTCAAGAAATAAATAAATCCATGTCTTACGAGAAAATTCATCTATGAAAGAAACATAGTATACATACATGCTTAATGAGCTGGAAGACATAAGACCACATACATATAAGTGGACTATCTCCAATATTCCTTTTTCCTTGCTTTCACTGTTGAGAAATGTCTTCTTTATGTTATTTCCTTGCGCACATCCCTTGAAAATGCCTTTATGTTTTGTCTGGATTTTTGGTAGTCCTAAAAATGCTTTGCTTGCAATAGGTAGTGCTCTATAGTGCACATGTGCAAGCCTTCTATGCCATAGTTCACTTGATTCCATGGATTCATGAACCAATGCTTGGTTGTCCCTTCAACTTGTACAAGAATCCGTCTTGCTCTCCAATTATTGTTGCATCATCTATTGTCTTTCCTTTTGACCAAATTAGAACTTGGCCATCGACAAATGCAACCCTCATTCCCTTAGCATCTAGTGATGAGATGAAGAGAACATATTTCATCTTCAACGATTTTTCGGATTCAATCTTGTAGGAAGCTTCTCCACTTCCTTTGATGGGATATTGATAATCATCCCCAAGTTTCACCTTGTGAGGTGACTCATGTTTTGATAGATTGACAAAGGATTCTTTGTATACCGTCATATGATTGGATGCGCCACTATCTACAAGCCAATCATTGCTCCCATGTGTGATAGTACCCGAGAGTGCTTAGATTAAGACATATTCTTCATCATTTGAAGAATCATCCCTTTCATCTCTGGTTATTTTCCTTGTTGGTTCATCATCATCAGCATTGTGAGCATGATGCCTCTTCTTGTTGGTTTTCTTGGAGGATCCTTGATTTCTGGGATAGTTTCTTGAGTAATGTCCCTTCTCATCACATGTGTAACATCTAATACTGGAGATACCCCTTCTGGATCCATGATGCCTTTTGGATCCATGATTCCTTTCGGATCCATGATTCCTTTTGAATCTTCTATGGTGGTGGTCCTCCCTCTTATTATGATTTATTTTAGTGTGAGCTGTTAGAGCTTGATCATTATTAGCTCCCATCTTCACTTCTCTTGCTACTAGTCGAGCTTCTTCTTGGGTGCATTCTTCCCATAGTTTGTTGAAGGTCATCAACTTCTTCCTAGCGCATATTCCTTGAATGAATGAGTCCCATGATCTTGGGAGACCATTCAAGGCGGTCATAACAATATCCCCTTCGTCTACTTTCTCTTCGATTGCTTCAAGTTGCTCCTTGATTTGAGAGACCCTTGTGAAGTAGGATTACATGGTATCTGAGTGTTGGATATTCACATTCTTGATTTGATTCCTTAGTGTCATCTTCTTATTGATGTTCTTCCCTTCGAATATCTTCATCAAGGCATCGAACATCTCCTTGGGAGTCTTCAGGAATGACACATGAGGGATGAGATGATCTTTTATGGAGTCTACAATAATCCTCTTGGCCTTGACCAAGTTCTTCTTGTGGATTTATTTTGCCTCTTCTCCCTCTGGTTCTGGAACCTCCTCACTAACATACTTATCCAAATCATTTTCTTCTAGGACAAGAGAGATTATATACTTCCATACCCAAAAAAAATTCATCTCCTTCAAGCTTATCCTCAAGCTTGGTGTGATTTGTCATTTTGAAATGAGAACCTCAAATGGAAATAGAAAATATTTAGATCTTACCAATTTGAGATTCCCAACTTGGTTCTAGAGCTGGCTGGCCTAGGGTTTGTTAGAGAAACCCTAATTTTCAAAACTTGGAATTTTAAAATTTTGATTAGAGAGGAAGATGGGCCTCCTCAAGCCGATTTGTCCAGTGTACTCCTTTGTCCGAATTGATGGAGGAAAACCACAAAATTTTGATGCCCTAGTTTTCTCCCGGCACTAGTGACTTTGTCAAAAATGAAAATTCTTCAAACTATATTTTGCTTCCTTCAAAAGATGCACCCTCCTAGGGGAAGTTAGCTTAGCCCTCTTTTTGTGATGATCTATGGAGATAAGACCTTGAACTAGGAAGCCCTATTTTCCTGCTGCTACACAATGCCTTCTTTTCAGATTGGCGTTGATACCATGTTATAGTTTGCACTTTAATTCAATTTAGTTAGATATTTAAACTGAAAGAAAGAAAAGCACAACAAAACACAAGAGACACAATAATTTTCCTCGGGGAAACCATAAAGGAGAAAACCCGACAATGTTATGCAACAAATTTCTAAAAAGAGTATGAAAAGAGAAGAAATAGATCAAAAAGAGTACTCCACGACTTGATTGAATAAAATAGCTGAATAACAAGCCTCTTCGAGGGGGAAACCCTGTTATACAATGTACTAAGTACACAAGCTGACAAGACAAGACAAACTCCAAATGAAAGGCCTTATTCCTATATATATGAGACTAAGGGGTACAATCCCAACTAATTGGCCCAAGCCGACATAACTAATATAACCATACTGATGACAATTACCACTAATGGAACAAAGCCGACATCAAAACTAATGTAATGAACCGAAATATAGGGGGAAATGTGCCCATATTTAGGGATTAACATGACCCTCCCCTTCAGACAAGTGTTGTCATCAACGCTTGATTAGTTGTGGATGCCTCTATATGAAGGACTCATCTTCCCATGTCGACTCTTCAACTTGTAAGTTCTTCCACTTTATGAGGTACTCAGTAATAGCCCGATTCCGTAACTGTTTAGTCCTTGTGTCAGTGATTTGTTCAAGTTCCAATACAATTTTTCCTTCGTCATCAAGCTCCGACAAGATTGTTTGAATTGGGATCTTGTCTCCTATTATCTTCTTTAAGAAAGAAACATGGAAAACAAGTTGTACTCTTGAAGATGAAGGGAACTCCAATTTGTAAGCCATACTACCAATCTTCTACAACACTTTATAAGGACCATAATACTTAGGTGCTAATTTATTGTCCTTCTTTAATAGCTTGAGTGACATCTGCTTGTGAGGTTGTAGCCTGAGAAATAGCCAATCCCCTTATTCAAAACTCCTTTCACTGCGATATTGATCAGCTTGTTGTTTCATCCTTTTTTTTGACATAGCCAGGTTGTCCTTAAGTATTTGGAGAACTTCTTGTTGGTGCTCTCTGTGATCTTCCACGGCTTGAAATTTAGATTTTCCTTTTAAGCAAGATGTGATAGATGGAGGCTGGTACCCATAAAGTGCCATAAATGGAGATATTTTTTATGTTGTATGGAAGGAAGTATTGTACCACCATTCTGCCAAAGACAACCATTTCACCCACTGTGTTTGTTTATCAGATGAAAAGAAACGAAGATATCCTCCCAAACACTTGTTCACTATCTTAGTTTTCTCATCATATTGAGGGTGATAAGATGAATTGTGAGCCAATTGAGTACCCAAACACGAAAATAATTCAGTCCAAATTTTTTCAGTGAAAATTGGATCTCTATCACTTACAATAATCTTCGGATTTCCATGTAACTTCTGAACAGTTTCCATAAAGGTTGCGGCTACTGTAGTCGCATTAAAAGGGTGAGAGAGTGCACAAAAGTGTGCATACTTCATGAGTCTATCAACAACCACCATAATAAAATTATTTCCTTCGGACTTGGGTAGACCCGTGATAAAATCCATGGAGACTTCCTCCCAATGCTGGAAAGGTATGTCTAATGGTTGTAGAAGTCTTGGGGTCTTAATTGTTTCACCCTTATTTTGTTGGAAAACCAAGCATTTAGCCACGAACCTTTGAACATCAAATTTAAGACCTTCCCAAAAAAAAATCTTCTTGACCTTGTGGTAAGTTTTCAGGAATCCTGAGTGCCCACCTATAGGAGAGGCATGTAATTCTGAAAGGAACTTCTGCATGAGTTGGGAGTTTTTGCATAAATATAAGCGATCCTTATACCATAGTGAATCATTTTTCCATGTGAAAGTATCTAATACAATGGGATCATTCTATATCTTTTGAATGAGCGTCCACAGAGATAGGTCATTTTTCCATTCTTCCCTTGCTGCTACTATCAAATCTAGTTGTAGAATGGAAATGGAACAAAGTAATGCCCCAACATATTCATCTTTTCTGGAGAGTGCATCTGCCACCACATTATGTTTTCCCTGTCTATATATGATTTCAAAGTCATATCCCAACATCTTGGTTACCCACTTTTGTTTCTCTTCTGAAGATAGTCTCTATTCCAAGAAGTATTTAAGACTATCATGATCTGTTTTGACCTTGAAGTGCCTACCTATTAGGTAAGTACGCCATTTCTTAAGAGTGTGTAGTTGATCCATATCGTAGTTGGCATTTTTTTCGAATGCTAACATCAACTGCGACAAGTCATCGGCGTCGACACAACTTCGATAAGTTCCGAATTCGACACGGCTTCGACAAACTCTGCAACTTCGACAAGTTTAGCGACCTCAAACAATTTCGCGATGTCGACATGCAACATCGACTTGCGACTATCGAACTTCTACAGATTGTCTCTCTGTCTTCCGATCAACTGTAACGGTTGAACTTCCGAAACCGTTCTAACTTCTCTTGTAACTGAACGTAACGGGAAGGCACACAAGCGTCTCAACACTTTCTATATAAGCATGTATAATATTGTAACATCAATCTGATCTATCTGGTTTTCAGTAATAGAGAAGAACAGTTCGCATTCTTGCATATTGTCCGTGTGTATGTGTTCATCTGTGTAGTGCATTCTTGATTTTCTTTTTCTCTGTCTTATGCTTCCGCCATAATAGATCCGACTCATTCAATCGAACTGTCTTCCCCCTCGTGCTTCCTAGGCGCATGCAGATCAATAGTATTGCCAACATTTCCTTCTCATAGATGGGATTTTGTAAGTTCTTTCCCTTGATTGGATGACTTGTGAAAGCAAGTGGGTGTCCTTCTTGCATTGGAACAGCGACAATGCCATTTCCTGAAGCATCACATTCCATAATAAAGGTTTTTTTGAAGTCTGGTGTGGCCAATAAAGGAATTGTGCACATCACCTGGTTAAGTTGTTCAAAAGCTTGAGTTTCCTGTGGAGTCCAAGAAAATCATCTTTCTTCAATAATGTTGTTAGAGGCGCTAGTATTCTTCCATAATTTCAAACAAACTTGTGGTAGTACCATGTCTGACCTAAGAATCCTTGAATATTCTTCAGGTTTTTGAGAATCGGCTAGTCTATCATGGCTTTAATTTTGTTAGTGTCTACCTTGACACCTTCATGAGATACAATATGACCCAAATACTCTACCTCCTTAACCCCGAAGAAACATTTGGAAGGTTTTGCATATAGTTGTTGCTCCTGTAGTAGTTGTAGTACCCTTTCAACATGCCAATAACATTCTATCCTCTTCTACAATGTATCCTAAATAAGAAAAAGGTAGAGAGAGAGAAGCAAAAAGGAGAGAGAAAAAGAGAATATTATCGTATTTTTGTGATAACTTTTGATACCAAACTTCGATTGGGGTGCACTAGGTACCGTTGGAAATATCTCGTTGAGGGCTACAACTTTTGTGTTTTGAGCTTTGCGAGATTCCGCACGGTTTGGTCGGGGCAGGCATTTTAGTAAATCTGGGCATAAAGAATACTAACATGAACTTTCTAAGAAAAGGATTGAAAATGGAATTCATCAAACCTTGAAATGTGGAAGGTGGATTCGTGAGACCAAATGGAATGACTAGAAATTCATAATGACCTTCATGAGTTCTGAATGTTATTTTTGGGATTTCATCATCTTTCATTCTAATTTGATGATACCCAGAACGAAGATCCAACTTTGTGAAGACAATTGCTCCATGTAATTCATCCAACAATTCATCAATGACAGGAATGGGAAACTTCTCTTTAATGGTGATCTTGTTGAGCTCTCTATAATATGGACACATACGCTATGATCCATCCAGCTTGTGTACCATTACCACTGGTGCTGAATAATAACTTTGGCTAGGCCTAATTATGCCAGCCTCTAACATTTATTCAACCAGACGCTCAATTTCACTCTTCTTTCCATAGGGGTATCTGTAAGGTCTAATGTTAGGAGGAACATTTCCTGGGATTAAGTGAATAGCATGATCAAAATCTCGGACAGGTGGAAGACCTTTAGGAATATCTTCAAATACCTTGGAATCTTATTAATGACCCTTTGGAGATTTGGGGAAATAAGAGGCTTAGATGTTTGTACATCTAATGAGCATAATTGTGCAATTACACCTTGATGTCCCTTTTTCATCAATTATGTCATACCATTAGATCTTATCACCTTGCTTGGTTTCCCTGTGATACCATGTAATTCACATTCCTTTCCTTCCCATAAAAATTTCATGAAAGGCTTCTGAAAATTAAAAGCCACAGTTCCCAAGGATTGTAACCATTGAACTCCTAAGACAACATCATCACCACCCATTGGAATATAAATCATTGGACTATTCAATACATATTCTCCCTTGTAAAGATTTATATTATGGCATTTCGTTGAACAGTTGATAGTTCCTCCATCTTCAATCATTACTTGAAATTTTGGTGTATCTCTGAAATTTCGGATCCTCAGGGTTTGAAACTTCGGCATGTGGTATCCTGACCTGTCATCTTTCCAACCCCACATATTTGAGGTTCATTGGATTCTCCATAAGAGATATATTCTAAGTTTCCCAACATGACCTTTTTATGGGATGAAATAGCATAGAAAACTTGTACGGCGTGCCATGTGTCATTGTTTCAACTTCGGCCTCTGATACTCGGACCTGTGAAACTACAGTCTGTTCCCTAATTGTCACTTTTTACGGAATTCCATTTGGATATTCCTAGAATGAGATATGACCTTTTTCCCTAGGTCACCTGTTTAGGGATGCATTCTGGAAGAGGCAGAAACCCTAACTTGTACGGATCATATCTCACAAAGTACAACGGATTTGGGGATGATGTTTCAACACTAGGTACATATATGTCTTATATTCATCCTATAGAAGTTTCAGATCCTGAACCTTTGCAAAAAAAAATTATGACTAGATTTTGTTATACAAAGCCCTAGCTTTCAAATTGTCGCAAGTGAAACAAGTGTCGTAAATGCCATACATTGCCTCCTTTCAGGATAGATCTGAAACCATGTTAAGATTAAATATGATAAGATATATAACATCAGTATTCAATTCAATTTCACAACAATACCATATACAGGATCACTGAAAGAATAACAAGCACATCATAAACACAAGAGACACAAATTTATCCTAGGAAACCCTCATGGGGTAGAAAACCCAACAAAAATTCCTCAATATAGATGACCAAAAAATACAAAGATGAAATCCCCAAACAAGTGCTCCTTCTCCTTCGCAAATATCTCTCTCTCTCTCCTATGCGCAATACACAAGTGAGTGTGCGTCCAAATGAGGAGCACAACACTTCTATTTATACTTTATCTTTCACTTGAATTTTTCCCTAACTAGGTCGGCCCCTAACAACTTAACCTAATGTTGACCAGGATGACTTCTCTAGGGGACTTAAACACCCCATTACAATTGACTCAAAGGGGATCTATTGCCTCGACTTACAAGGGAGGATTTACCTCAATGACTTTACATAATCAAATACCATAATGACATCCCGATGGAGGAATAAAACATCTCCGAGTAAATTACAATTGCAGATCGAAAATGGTTTTGCAGAGCAGATTGCGGCTATTACAGATGAAGAATTTCACAGGGAAAAAACCAACGGATCCATAATTGGAATTCGATCAGGAGGCAGAAGAGAGGAGGCAGAAGAGAGGCATGGTCTTGTTTCCCGTCTTAATCAGCCTCAAACGCCTTGATCCGAAGAGTAACGGGTGGCTCTAACCGCCTAATTTCTCCATGATAGCGCACTAAAGTGTCCCCATCAGCGTTCTTGACGGATCAGGAATCTGTTGCATTTTACTGGTTTCATGAACGACCACGCCTGGCTGAAATGCTCTAGAAGTTTCATATATTTTGTAATCCTATAAAGGTAGGTATCGAAGAGGACCAAAGGGTTGAAATTTTGGATGTTAGATGTTATTTGTTGGGATTTTAGCTCTGCATTTGTAATGAAGCTCGGCCCCTGATTTAATGTGAAGACCTATTTCTGGAGTAGAGATTCTTGTGATGAGTGTTTTGATGTCTGTTATTTCCTGTGCAGGTGTTCTTCATTTGTATTTCGGTTGATTGTTTGCTTCTGTAGTATCTAGATCAAGACTACATGGTCTGAAATTCATATTTTATGCTTTAGATGCATATGAGTAGATACTCCACTCTTTCTTCTTGAAGTTGCAGGTTATAATTCATTCTTAAATGCTCTAAATCTGTGATGGATTTTGTTTCCTTTTCTGCTATCATCTGCAGAGATCTTTGACTTGAAAAAACCTCATCTACCTCGCCTCTGCCTCTAAAATTATCGTCCCAACCAATCATTTGTGACAAAAAACCACTGAATTTTGACTCCATGCCCAATGATACACCCATCCTTAACCCCAACCAGCTGAAAAAAACCCCTAAAAATCCTTATTTGAAGGTCTAGCCACCACTTTTACCCATAACTAGCTTGTGCAAATAATATCCTAAGTGCTGAGTGAATTGTGAAAGAGAGAGCTCTCTCTATGGTTGGAAAGGATATTTTCCATCTACCAAATCTTGGTTTGAAACAATTACCTCATGGTCTTTTCTGTTGCAACCTAGGAGAATCTTGAGTGATAACATTATGGCAACTCCGTTGGGGAACAAAGAACTTCTTCTCCCAGAACAAGAATTAGCAAGAACCAAATCAGACCTCTGAGGGAAAACAGACGATTAGATACATCAAGGTTTTAACATTTTCCTTGGAGACTCCAAGATTCAAAATATAGAGTTTCGTGGAAGAATTATGGATTCCAGAAGGATACCTACCAAAATCAGTCGGATCTTGAGCTAGCAAATTTTGTATCAGATCCACATAATATCATCAAGAAAGAAAATAAATAATAAAAGGGTATTTCCCCATTGGCTAGATCTTTTTCTTTACCTAAAAAAGACGCACCGGCTATATAGACGGTCTCTTGGGATTTAAAGACTGGGCAGTCCTCATTTAGGTCTAAATATGAAACAAATATGAAGGAAACCCAGTTTGACCAAGGAAAATTCCAAGCCCGATTACTCCTGTTGTTTCAAGCCATATTGTTGTGATACCTACTGTTGCTCTTGCTACTCCAAAATTTATCCCTGCTCCAAGAAAAAACCTAAGAGCAATGGCTGTCATATTTTCCCCTTTAGCCCCCCTGTCAATATCCATGACCTACCCGCGGGATATGCCCAACGCCTCATGAGATTTGATGGAGAAGGAAATGGTTCTGCACAACACCATGTGGACCACTTCACTGATTTTATAGACCTAGAGGAGGTGGATGAAGATGATGTCAAGACGAGGCTATTTTCCCAGAGTCTTGCAGGAGAGGTGAAGAAATGGTTCAAAGCCCTTCCAAATGGAGGAATTGCCACTTATGATAGATTTGAAGAAGCTTTCCTAGCCAGATGGCAGGATAAACAAAATATCCTCTAGATTCTCACTCAGTATGAAAACACAAAGAAAAATAATGCTGAAACTGTCCCAGAATTCTCATCTAGGTTCATGAGAGTGTATAATTATATCCCTATGGACATTAAACCTCCTGTGGGTGAAACCAAACTTCACTATGCCAATTGTTTTGACAGTGACTTTGCCTTCATGTTGGGAGAAAGAATATTTGCTACCCTACCTGATATGTTAAAAGA
Organism: Larix kaempferi; assembly: GCA_027924585.1. Classification (NCBI taxonomy): domain Eukaryota; kingdom Viridiplantae; phylum Streptophyta; class Pinopsida; order Pinales; family Pinaceae; genus Larix; species Larix kaempferi. The sequence continues at coordinate 5,876,619 of BSBM01000504.1, forward strand.
TGTTGTAGAAGTAGAAGCTAATTTGATGGCCTTAGATAAAATGAAGCACATAAGTGAAGCTGAGAAAAAGAGATCTAATGAGGTAGCCCAACTTTCCACATCCCAATCCATTGATACCAGGTTTGAGAAAATGATGAGTACTATGAATAGGTTGGTGGATAGGATCTCCCTTGATAATAGGCCTCCTACCAGAGAAAATCCAGAGCCTCGAGCTCGAAATAAAAACTATAGGAGACCCCCTACCCCACATGGAAGACCTAGAGAACCAAGGGATCCAACAAATGTAGATAATTAGCCATTCAGACCACCTTTTGTTGAGAACCTAATAGCGGGAGAAGAGGAAGATGGACAGCCTGAAGATCAGATCCAACTCCAGTTTTATTTAACAAAAGAAGAACATGACCAATCATCTCTGCATTTAGATAGTATCCTAGAAGAATCAGAATCTGATCAGTACCAAAGAGGCTTCCAAAATGCAATCTATGAATTTCAGAGGCAACATAATTTGAGAAACAGAAAAATAACAATAGTCCAAGGAAAATATACTACTGAGCCATCTTCTTCTTAGCCACAAAGAGAGGAAATATCTAGAAAGAATGATCCCAAGAATGTCACCTCTGATAAAACAGTTGAGAAGGGAGCATAGGCTCCTAAAAAGGGCCCAGAAGGAAGGGATGAAAGCAATGTGAAAATCGTGGGAAAAATTCATTCTGTTTTGAGCCTAGAGAATGAAATTTCTAAAATAAAAATCTCCATTCCCTTAAATGAGTTGGTAAAAAACTCAGAGTATAAAGATTAGATTCTGAAAATAGTGAATGGAGAGGAAGGAACGCAACCTGATACTCTAAATTTGCATGATGATAAGCCCACCCTTCTGTTCGGTCCCCATGTTGAAAGTGCCCCAGAAGATGATGTTACCCCTTTCTATATCAGTATGAACATACATGATCATATATTACACAATGCTATGCTAGATTCTAGAGCTTCACATAACCTCATGCCAAGATCAGTGGTGGAAAGTCTGGGGTTAGAAATCACAAGGCCCTATAAATATTTGTTCTCCTTTTATTTTAGAAGATTCCAATGTATAGGGCTGATTAAAGATATGGTTGTCTCACTAACTCAAATACCTCAGAAAAATGTGATAATGGATGTGGCAGTGGCTGATATTCCACCCAAATTTGCTATGTTGTTATCTAGGTCTTGGGAATCAAAATTAAAAGGAACTCTACAGATGGACATGTCTTATGCAACCATCCATGTTTTTTGTGAAAACAAAAGAATGTATAGAGAGCATAGACTGTCCTATGTTGTAAGCAGTAGGAGAAAACCTGATAATAATCCAATATTTGTTGTAGACATTGATATAGGCTCTTCAATCTTCCATTATGATCTTGGTTTAGAAGAAAAAGGTGTGAAAATTAATAACTTGCATGAACTAGATGATAAGTCTGACAATGAAGGAGATGTACAATGAATTGACAGCTCTTCCAGTAGGGAAGACAGTGGTCATCAATTGGGAAAAGACAATGATGAGAAATCATAACTAGGAATAGGAACTACAACCATAGTCCAAAAATAAAATCACTAGGTTATGAGATTTGATGGGGTTGTGAACAAAGAAGGAGATAGAGCAAGAGTATGGATCATCCCCCCAGATGAAGAGAACAAATTCCCTAGGTTGAATTCCTTCAAATTGATGTTTGAATGTTCTAATAATGTGGCAGAATATGAGGCCTTACTGTTGGGTCTGAATGCACTCAAATTTTATGGAGATGCAGAGCTGATAGTGCAACAGGTGAATAGGATTTATGAAACCAAGCATCCCAAAATGAGGGCTTATAGGAACATTGTGTGAGATATGTTTGATAATTTCTTCACAGAACACGGTATTTCTTTCATTCCTAGAGAGCATAATACAATTGCAAACATTTTGGCGAGCTCTACTAGCAGATTTCAACTCCCTGCCTATCCTACCAGAGCTTACATGATCAATCTAAGGCATAGAACCTATGTTCTAGACAATACCAAACATTGGCAAATATTTGAAGATGATCAGCAGATCAAGAAATTTCTAGATATGACTGAAGAGTTTGCCAATACTCGGATTGATCAAGGGAACTGTGCATATGATGAATGGGAACCTGATCCACCAGAGTTCCTAACCACATTGGGAAATAAAGAGATCCTGCAGCTAAAGAGAAATCATATTACCTAAGGCTTGGTACCATTGGAATTTTTTTTTGATGAAAATGATGTGGCCAAAAATCACAAGGTCACTCTAAACCACAGTGAAGTGGAAGACTGTAATATTGGGAATGGTGAAGACCCCAAAATTGTCAAACTGTCAAGGTCTCTAACACCAGGCACTAAATATGACTATGTGGGTTTAATGAGAAATTTTTCTGATATGTTTGCATGGCGCCATGAAGATTTGAAAGAATACGACACTTCTATCATCCAACATACCATACCAGTCAAGACAGGGGAGAAACCATTCAGGAAGAAACTGAGAAGAATGAATCCTATGTTGCTCCCTCTGATAGAAAAAGAAGTGAAGTGGTTGTATGAAGCCAAAATAATAGTATCACTAAGATGTTCAAAATGGGTAGCCAACACAGTCCTAGTGAGAAAGAAAAATGGGGAAATCAGACTATGCATTGACTTTAGAAATATGAACAAAGTGTCCTTAAAGGACAACTATCCCCTTCCCAAAATGGACCACATTTTACAGAAGGTTGTAGGTGCAACAAGAATGTCCATGCTGGATGGATTCTCAGGATACAATTAGGTTAAGGTACAACCTGAAGATCAAGACAAGACAACCTTTACCACACCTTGGGGGACCTTCATGTATGCAAAGATGTCTTTTGGTATGTTGAATGCAGGAGCTACATTTCAGAGAGCTATGGACATAGATTTTGCAGAAGAGAAAGAAAAAATTGTGGTTGTTTACATGGATGAAATTACTGTGTATTCCAAATCTGAAGCAGAACATTTGAAACATTTGTGTCAAGTGTTTTCCAAATGCAAAAAATTTGGGATCTCTTTGAACCCCAAAGAGTGAAGAAGGAAAATTGTTGGGCCACATAATATCTAAAGATGGGATCAAGATTGACCCAGACATAGTTGACACAATACAGAAAATTGAACTCCCCGGGAGTAAAAAGGAAATTCAATATTTTCTACGCACAGTAAATTTCTCGAGGAGGTTCATCTCCAATTTTGCAGAGATCATGAGATCAATCACAAACATGCTTAAGAAGGACACTCAGATCAAGTGGACGACTAAAGCTGTTATTGGACAATCTACTCGAGCGGACGCGAGCCAAATCTCCCTAGTTCAATGCGAATCTAGAACAAATAAAGATAGAACATAAAGCTACTTTCCTAGATCGAATTAGAGATAGATTAATTAGATGTCTTACCTTCAGATTTATAGAAATTTCTCCTAGTTATTTCTCCAAGCTCTGCGGTCATCAGATCTGTAGCTGCAAGACCTGTCAAAACATATAGAGAAAAAACAAGCAGTAAAACATGTCTAAACATTAACTGATCTATGTAAACAGTTAAGGAAGTAAACTATAACATCATCAACACAACAACATTTATGGAAAGAGTTTATATTACTATATAAAGAGTGGGAAATACAAAGTAGACAGATGATTACAACCCAAGCCTTAACGCTGCAATATTCCTCCAACAAGCCAAGCCAATGCCTCCAAAGGAAATGTAATCCTCCCAAGAGATGGATAGGGATCACCTAGGCTAATTCCACCAGCATGTAAGTGCTATAGACTTCCTCCCTTTGGAATGTAGAGGAGCATTGTATTTATAGGACCAAGTGGATAGAGTAGGTTGAGGATCATGGGGAAAGGGATAAGGGATCATCCCTTAAGGTCAGGGAACCATAGGACAACTCACCTAGGAGTTAGGGATATAGATCCACCTTATCCAAGTTATAGAAATCGCTTGAAATCCACCTTTATCCCAATTAACCAACTCTGGCACAAGCTGCATAGAGGAAACCTACGCCTGAGAGCGGAAACGCAGGTTGCACAAAGACATTCTGTGCCACCGGCGCAGTCTGGCAGAATACACTCTGTGTCGGCCCTAGCTGGGCGCTTCTTGCTCAAAGACAACATGCGCCAACCCAACTAGAGGTTGTGGACAAAGGGCATCAACTTGCTCTACATGACTCCTTGATCAAGGGAACTTCATGATTTAAGAACTGAGTTAACAAGGGACTCATGACGACGAGATTTAGGTGTAACAAAAGCTAAACAAGCATTTGGAGACATAAGAAAGGAAATTGTTGAGGCACCTATACTAATCAGTCCTGATTTTGACAAAGAGTTTCTTATGTTTTATTTTTCCTCTGAGAATTCCATAGCTGGGGTTATTTACAGAAAAATCAGGAAGGGGATGAGCAACCCATAGCCTTCTTCAGCAGAGCCCTCAGGGATGTTGAGCTCAAATACAACATCATGGATAAGCAAGCATATGCCATGATTAAATATTTGAAATATTTCAGGGTTTATGTTCTGCATTCCCATGTTGTTGCTTATGTTCCTAATGTTGTTGTGAAAGATATATTGACACAACCTGATCCATAGGGTAGAAGGGCTAAGTGGATAGCTATGCTATTGGAATATGAATTGGAGATCAAGCCTACAAAGCTTATCAAAGGATAAGGACTGGACAGGCTCATGGCTGACTCAAATTGGGATTCACTAAGTGTGAATTTAGTTTCACACATGCTGGAAGAAACTGCTCAAGACCCATTGTTGCAGGTATCAAACAAATTCCTCTCATCTCCTTGGTATTCTAGCATTATATATGTTTTGCAAAACTTACAAGCACCCCCTGAGATGAATAAGAACAAAGCTAGGTCAACCAAGATGAAGGCTGCAAAGTTTTTCATATTGAATGGATTCCTTTATTGGAAAGACCCTGTAGGTGTTCTACTGAACTGTATAGTATAAGATGAAGCCAAAGTGACCTTGAAAGAGTTTCACAAAGGAGTTTGTAGGGGGAATCATTACTGGAAGGATATTGCCAACAAAATTCTTAGGGCAGGGTTTTATTGACCCACCATGTTCAAAGATGCATACAAGGAAATAACTGCTTTCCCTGAATGTCAGATCTTTGAAGGAAGGAGGAAGCTCTTATCCTTGCCTTTGAAACCAATCTCTGTGGAAGCCCCTTTCCAACAATGGGGGCTTGACTTCATTGGTGAAATTTTTCCCAAATCCTTTGGACAACTGTTTGACAGACAATCCACTCGAGCGGACGCAAGCCGAATCTCCCTAGCTCAATGTGAGTCTAGAACAAATAGTACAGACTATAAACCACTTTCCTATATCTAATTAAGGATCGAGTCACTAGATGTCTTACCTTAGACTTGAAGTCCTTTCTCTTGGATGTTGCTCCACGCCTTGAGGTCGTCAGATCTCAGCTGCAAGACCTGTCAAGATACATAGAACAATGCAAACAAGTAAAGAGCATCTATACAATAACAGATCTAAGTAAACAGTTAAGCAGGTAAACTACACAATATCATCAACACAACAATATTGGTGGAAAGAATTTATATTACTGTAAATATAGGGAAAGCACATAGAAGAATGATTACAACCGAGGCTTAACGTAGCAATCCTTCTCCATCCAAGCTAATTCCATATCCTCCCAAGGAAGTGTGAGTCTCTCAATGGATGAATAGAGATCTCTCAATGATGATTTCACCAGCATGTAGACACTATCGACTTCCTCCCTTTGGAGAGGGGTAGAGTATTTGTCTTTTGAGGAGTTTGTGCAGCTTAAGGTTGCTTGGTCCTTTAGAGGGAGACAGATGGAGTCTTATGCTAGCATTTGGCAGACCAAAGGGACAGGTAGAGAGTGTTTCACACCTCACAAGACAGTATGGGACCCTGGTGACTTTACCATTTCTGGGCAGGCATGGGAAAGAATTTGGTTAGAGTACATCACAGGTTTGTCGAAGGTGCAGGAACGTCATGATAGTTGGATGGTTATGAGCAGAGGGGCACAACATCAACACAGTGGATTCTTCTTGGTGTAGTGGAAAGTACAACAACGTTTTGGAGTCTACAGGATGCTCCTTGTATGGGTGCTACACAGGGTAGTGGTAGATGCAGCATGTACTCCGCCATTCTCATATTGATTTGGGACCCTGGGATTCTAGTGACTTGCAGATCAGATCAGAGGACCCTCATTTATTTGTAGATACAAAGAATTGAGACTCTAGTAGAGGTATTTTCTAAGGCGTTGGCTGAGTTCCCATGGTTGTTGATTACTCCACCTACAGGATGTTTTCAAGATATCTCTTGTGATGGTACCTTGCACGATAATACCTTGAGGAGAGGGTGCTACAAATCTCCTAGGATGATCTAGGACCCTGGGATCAACCTTGAATTCAGTGGTTCAGCTTGATGGATTGGGGAGTTGCACTGGTATTGGTTGAGGACAAGAAATATTGGCGAGGGAGGACTATAATGTTCTGTTTTGGGTAAAACTGGAACAAAGGACATGCAGAGCATGCGCACCCTAGCTCAAGAGCATGCATGCAAAAGTAAGATGCATGCATGCATGCAAAAGTGAGGTGCATGCATGCAAAAGTGAGGTGCATGCAATCATGCATACAAGGAAAAAGGAGATGCATGCAAACATGCATGCATGCAACAAATGAGAGGCATGCAACTCAACGGAGAAGTAGAAGAGAAAAGTGACTGAGGTATAGGGCATGCAATGTCAAGGTTATAAAAGAAAGATTAAGTGAGTTACTTAGTATCTATTGTTATTGTTGATTGAGAATTAGTTTGGAGAGCCTTGAGAGCCATAGGGTGTTAGGGCACACTGCCCTAGCCAACAAGTTGGGTTCGATGTTGAAATCTATACATCCTAGTCAACTTCAAGAGGATAGATCACCCTGATCTATAACCGTGCTTCAAAGAAGATAAAGATTGTGAGTTATTTAGGTTATGAGATGTGAACAGTGCATGAACAGTGCCATGAATAGTAACATGAACAACGTTGCTACAATGCATGAACAGTGTTTTTAGTGCTGTGAATAGTAACGTGAACAATGACATGAATAGTACGTGAACAATTCTGCTAGAACAATGTTTTAAGAGTTGATGAGCAGGGTTCGAATCACCTTGCAGCTAGATGAATTCATAATCTGTGGATTGAGTTGGAAGAGTCTCTTGCTATACATTGGGAGAATCTTCTTTGGAATTCATAGTACAAAGTAGATCGATTTGGTAAAGGAAGGGGAGATCTCTATCACTAGAGCTAGATCTGCAATTGAAGGCATGGATCTATTATTAAGGAGGGCACAATATTTTATTAAAGGAGGCAATCTTCTGATAGAAGGGGCGTAAGGTATCATATTTCCTTGACTAGCAATAAGCCTCAAAGAAGGCGTCATCACCTTCTCGGGCTTACTCCCACAAAAACGCATGGACTGTACCGAGAATTAAAGCAAAGTGTAACTGCCATATTGGTTGTCTTTTGGGTAAATCTGAAGATCACAATCAACACTACAACAGTCGCAATCATCACTACAGGAGTTATAGTAATGGCTATAGCAGTTAGGTGTGATCCCATGGTTTAAAAGGTTGATATCACACAAGTTGTCCCACACTGTTAGGAGCATTCCAATTATTGCAACAGCTACTTCCATCATGAACAGTCCATGACCAACATTGTTTAAGGTCAAATCTACTCATTTATAAATTAAGGTCAGATCTCATCTCAAGCGTTGGAGCATATCTGTACCTCAAATCTACCTTCAAGTATTTCCAGGCATGTATGATAGTCATCCTCATTTAATATAATATTCAGATCTGGTGTCTATGCTGATTTAGTATTTATTGCCATCCATTTCTACCTCTAAAGGTCATCTACAACTACCTGGGTTCGGAGGTACACTTAGTATTGAATTTATTGTGTTAACATTTATCATTTATATCTAGTAGTAGTGGATGTCTCCAAGATAGTAACCTACAGGGTTATATAATCTCTTTATATCATATCTGAATATGAATGATTGAGAAGCATATTGGTAATTAATGTCAATGGTTATTTAGAGTTTGAAATAGATCATATTTTCATCTTAAATATTGGGTCTTGTGTATGTAATGATTTTTTAGTATAAATCTGGAGACACTTCATTTCAAACAAGTGCATCAGCACCACAAGTCTACAGTAGAACATAGCTCTTCCAAACACCATTGGTCTCATGTATTTGATAGTGGTTGTCTCTTAAATTACACCATAAATGATTATAACGAAATAAAGACCTCACAGTGGGAAAGTAGAGTGAAGTCGTCAAATTGTTTGGAAAAAGTTATTCAACCACATACACTAGCAGTTGTTTAGAAAATCAGCATTCTACAGCATGGAATATTACATAGTTGGATTAAAAGTTAAGTGAAAAGTAAAGTATAAATAGTATGAGTTCCTCTCATTTGTACACACTCACTCACTTGTGCAATTCGCATTAGAGGAGAGAGAGAGAAATCTACGAAGGAGAAGGAGTGGTTTGAGTCCAGAGTTTGTTTTTTTGTCTCTCTTATTTATGAGACATATTTTTGTGCATTGTACTTGATCATATATATTGAGGAAGTTCTTGCTGGGTTTTGTTCCCCTTGAGGGTTTCCCAGGATAAATTGTTTTTGTGCTTTGTGATTGTGCATCTTTCAGATATCCTTAGTATGATGTTACTGTGAATAATGTATTGAATGCTAATGAATTTGCAATCTACTCTATGGTAGCATATAAACTTAACATGGTATCAGAGCTTGCCTGAAAAGAGAAACTTTCACAAGGTAAAACTCTCTCTCTCTCTCTCTCTCTCTCTCCGGAAGTGAAAAATTAGGGCTTCTCACAAATTTGGAATTTTGGAGTGCAATTGGCATAGGGAAGTGCGCCTCTCCAAGATCAAAACTTTTGAGTGGGTGAAACTCCCGGAAATTCAAACCCTAGTTTGACTTTGGACCAGAAACTCCAGAAAACCAGAAAAAGCCAAAAACCGCAATTCAAAATTTCGCAAGTCAATCTTCAAGGGTGAAATTTTGGAATCTTCATAAACCAAGTGTACCAGCATACTCGCCTTAGTCAAGCACATCTTTTTGTGAGTTCAATTTTTTATTTTGAGAAATTTTGATTTTTGGTTATTCTCTGCTCTCCGGGTTAAGATGGCACCAAGCACTAAGCTTGATGACAAGTTGGAAGGCATAGAGAACTTTCATGCTTGGAATTATAGTATTGAACTCATTCTAGAGGAGAATGATCTCTCGAAGTTCATTAAAGAAGTTGTACCAGAACCCGAAGAAGCTGAAGCTAAGGAACAACATAAGAAGGACATGATTACGGCTATGAGGATCGTAGCAGACTCCATAAAATATCACTTGATTCCTCAAGTGTCCTCTAAGAAGAATCCAAAGGAGATGATTGATGCCATAACTATAATGTATGAAGGAAGAAACATAAATCATAAGATGAATTTGAGAGCTCAACTCAAAAGTACAAAGATGAGCCGAGGAAAATCTATCCAGGCATATTTTACAAGGGTCTCCCAATTCAAAGAACAATTGGAAGCAATTGGAGACATCCTTGATGAAGATGCGTTGGTGATGACTGCTCTCAATGGTCTTACTAGACCTTGGGACTCCTTTATCCATACTACGTGTGGAAGAAAGGAAAGTCTACTATTTGAAGTAGTATGGGAAGAATGTGTCCAAGAGGAGGCTAGAGTGGCAAATCGAGAAGCACTACTAAGGGATGATGATCAATATCTAGCTACCCATACAAAGAGAGGAAAAGGAAAACCTAATTTCAAGAAGGAAAATCATAAGGATTTCCATCCTCCTAAGAAGCTTCAAAAGAATAAGAAGGGAAACTACAAGCAAAGAGACTACTCTTCTTATCAATGTTTCCGTTGTGACAAGATGGGACATATTGCCAAAGATTGTCCAAAACAAAAAGATAGAAAACAATAAAACAAGAAGAAGAGCAATAAAAGACATCATGCTCACTTAGCCGAAGAATCCGAAGATGAAGAACCTCCCAGGAAGCAAGCAAAGGAAGAAATAGAAGAATATGTTTTATTCTTTGTTCTCTCTGGGCCCATGACACCTGGAGATAACACATGGTTAATTGGCTTCAAAGCACATGATAGTTCATAAGAAGACTCTCTCCAGTTTAAAAGAGAAGAACTCCCATCAAAAGGTATCATTAGGAGATGATTATCAATATCCTATCAAGGGAATAGGAGAAGCTACTACAGGCTTGATTCAGGAACCCCGATGAAGATGAAGGATGTACTATATGTACCAAGCCTAAAGAAGAACCTACTTTCTATCTCAGCTTTGGATAAGAAAGGATTTAGGGTTACCTTTATAGACGGAGAAGTTATCATGTGGCCCAAAGGAAAATCTATAAAGGATGTTGTTGTTATTGGGATAGAAGAAGGAGGTCTATACAAACTCAAAGGACATTCAAAAGCAGCTTTGATTCATGAAACTACAAGTCCATGCAAACTATGGCATAGAATAATTGCTCACATAAGCTACAAAGCACTACCACATGTAAGTAAGGTAGTAACAGGTTTACCCGATCTAAAGATTGATCATGAAGGAATTTGTAAAGGATGTGCAAAGGGAAAGAACATAAAGAATATGTTTCCGAAGAGCGACACCAAGTCAGAAGGGATATTGGAACTTATTCACTCAGATGTATGTAGTTCAATGCCCTCCACATCTCTTAGTGGATATGAGTATTATGTTACATTCATTGATGATTACTCTCGAAATTCTTGGATTTACTTTCTGAAATCAAAAGCTGAAGTATTCGAGAAGTTCAAGGAATTCAAAGCCTTGATAGAGAATCTTTCAGAAAGGAAGATAAAGATACTCAAGTCAAATAATGGAGGAGAGTACACTTCAAAATATTTTGAAGCCTTTTGCAAGGATGTTGGGATTAAGAGGGAACTTACCACTCCCTATAATCCTCAACAAAATGGTGTTGTTGAAAGAAATAATTGAACTATTATGGAAGCAGTGAAGACCATGATCCATGATGAAGATATTCCTATGCATCTATGGGCTAAAGCAGCAAGGACAACATTGTATGTCCAAAATAGAGTATCCCATAGTGCACTTGGGTTCAAAACCCCTGAAGAGATGTTCACAAGAAAGAAACTAGAGGTAAGTCATCTCAAGATATTTGGTTGTCCAATGTTTGTGCATATTCCAAAAGAGAAAAGGACCAAGTTGGATCCTTCCGGAAAGAAAGGAATCTTTGTTGGATACTGTGAGGTCTCCAAGGCCTTCAGGATCAATATACCAGGCTATCATCACATGGAGATTAGCAGATATGTGACATTTGATGAAGATGCAGCTCTTAAGAAATCCAGAAAGTGCCAGCATGAAGAACTATATGAAGAAGATGTACCTCCTGGAGTTGCATAGGTTGCACTTGTTAAAATTTAATATGCTAAGATAGATAACATCAGTATTCAATTCAATTTCACAACAATAGCATATACATTATCACTGAAAGAACAAAAAGCACAACATAAACACAAGAGACACAATTTATCCTGGGAAACCCTCATGGGGTAGAAAACCCAGCAAAGCTTCCTCAATATAGATGACCAACAAATACAAAGATGTAATCCCCAAACAAGAGCTCCTTCTCCTCCTTTGTAGATCTCTCTCTCTCCTATGCGCAATTCACAAGTGAGTGGATGAGTGAGTATAAATGAGGAACACACCTCCTCTATTTATACTCTACTTCTACTTGACTTTTACACTTGACAGGTCGGCCTCAATAGTTTATTCTCTTGCTGACTGGGTCAACCCCTCTAGGGGACTTAAACACCCCATTACAAATGACTCTTAGGGGATCTATTTCCCCGACTTACATGGGAGGATTTACCTCAATGACTTTACATAATAATAACATCCTGAGAGAGGAATAAAACATCTCCGGATGAATAATAATAAAGTACAAATAGAATATTCTGTGAAGTTACAATATTTCAACACTCCCCCTTAACGAGAAGGATATTCTAACAACATCTGCAGGAGAAAGGAGTCATCAACTACATGATACATGATATATCTATAAATCATTGGAATATTTCTTCAATCATCATCAGTAACTCAAACAACTACTGGAACATTTTCAATATCTTCAATACTGGAACATCAACATCTTCAGTATTGAGTCTTCATCTTTTGCAGCACTCGATCACTCGATCATCTACAACAACAACAACATCTGGATCTCCTGATCAACAACATCATATGGATCTCTCGATCAACAACATCATCATCTGGATATCCTGATCAACTGCATCATCTGGATCTCCCGATCAACAGCATCGTCTGGATCTCTCGATCAACAGCATCATCATCTGGATCTCCCGATCAACAGCATCATCTATATCTCTCAATCAACAACATCATCATTTGGATATCTCGATCAACAACATTATCATTTGGATCTTCCGATCAACAACATCATCTGGATCTCTCAATCAACAGTATCATCATCACATGATCCAATTACGAGATGATCAATCCCTCTCACTTTAGGACATGAGGCCAAGGATGATAAAATCTTGATCCACTTACGGGATGATCAATCCCTATCACTTTAAGACATCATATCATGTCTAGGGACGATGCAATCCCAACCACAATGCCAGTCCTTTTTCATTCTGAATGTGACCTAGATCAAATCTAGGATTTACAACCACAGAGACAGTAATTTTTCAACTGGGGTGTGACCTAGATCAAATCTAGGATTTACAACCACAGAGCCAGTACTTTTTCAACTAGGGTGTGACCTAGATCAAATATAGGATTTACAACCACAGATCCAGTACTTTTTCAACTGGGATGTGACCTAGATCAAATCTAGGATTTACAACCACAGAGCCAGTTCTTTTTCAATTGGGGTGTGACCTAGATCAAATCTAGGATTTACAACCACTAAGCCAGTGCTTTTTCAACTAGGGTGTGACCTAGATCAAATCTAGGATTTAAAACCACATAGCCAATTCTTTTTCAACTGGGGTGTGACCTAGATCAAATCTAGGATTTACAACCTGTGAATGATCACTAGCTGCTACATTGAGCAGTCCAGGAGCGTACATTACATCATTACAGTACATGTGAATGATCACCCGCTGCTATACTGAGCAGTCCAAAAGCACACATTACATCATTCCAGGCTCAACATCTTTCTCAGAGACAAGAGTCTACGGATTCCTTTAGGACATGTGTCCAGGGATGATACAATCCACTCGTTAACTTAGACCAAGTCTAAGGACCACTCATCGTCGGTATCATCGACCTCATCGTCGGTATCAAGCATCCTCATCATCGATACAAGTATCCACAGCATCGACCTCATCGTCGGTACAGGCATCCCCATCATCGATACAAGTATCCACATCATCGACCTCATCGTCGATCCAACTATCATCATCGACCATATCACTCCCCCTTTCGAGGAGGGTCCTTTTGAACTACAACAAGCTTGTCTTGGAAATACTCAAACTTTACTCGAGACAGAGGTTTGGTCAATACATCAACAACTTGCTCATTAGTGCTCACATACTCGAGCTTTATAGCTCCTTTCTGCACCATATCCCGTATATAGAAATATCGGATCTCTATGTGCTTTGACTTATCATGGAACAATGGATTCTCTGTCATCTTGATACAACTCTGGTTGTCACACAGGATCATAGTGGAGTCCATCTCTAAGTCAAATAGTCCTGATAACAACTTCTGAAGCCATATGGCTTCACAATTCTGTAGCTAGCTTCTTCTTGCTTTTCATGATCTGTTTCTCATTTCCAGTTAGAAATAGATCATCCACATCTAGTAATAGTATGACAAGTTCATCATTCAATACCTTAAGGTAAAGGTTAGGATCAACTTTACTTTTGGTAAAGCCCAAGCTTGTCAAGAAGCTATCAATTCTCCCTGTGTGACTGAACATCATTCACACTCTGCATTGAGTGATATTCTGCATATCTATCCATGCCATCTACCGTCAGATGATTCTACTGATATGAGCCTCAAGATCATTCAAACTCTACAGTGAGTTCCTTCTTGCATCTATCTAAGAGAAGAATGTCAAATGTATATAGAATTCATCTTCAACCTTGTAGAAAAGGTTGAAATCTGCATCACCTGTGGTGATCATCAAGCTAATCAAATGATTATCAATCCTGGGTACCTGTTGAACCCATACAGAGCTTTCTTCAATCGTGTGATTCTCTATCGAATCCTGGGAGTTTGCTCGGTATGCACTTCTTCTTCAATTACACCATTCAAGAGAACGGTCTTGTCATCCATGGGTGTAATCTATCTTTGGAAGTGTGTCTATCCACTTGGAGCAGACATCTTGTCATGATCTTCTCCCTCTTTCTAAGAGAATCCTTTATCCACGAGCCTTCTATAGTACGTTTGATTTGTAAGTCTTCTTGTTGAACATCCATCACTTGTTCTTTGGAACAGGTGTTCATCATCCTTCTTTTGTAGATCATAGGACATGATCTTTCCTACAAATCAAAGTTAATTACATGATTAGTAATACTTCATAATCATCAAATCATGTTGACATGATAACATATTATGCATAGTGATATGATTCACATAGTTATGCAACTATCTTGACCAATACTTTGGCACAACACTTTTCCATATTCCGTATGCATATAGTGGCTATCTAGATGCCTTCCATCTCTACCAGAACATACTATCAAGAGCGTGCACAGCTTTCAGCATGTCAGCAAAGAGGTTTCATTCTAGACAAGCAACAATGGAATGTGTGTCCAACTTACCCATCATATGCATATTAGTAGTTTATTGTTCAATGCTATATGAATGCTTACATTATGCATGATATATTCTAGGAATACAAATATGCATACAACTATTACGAGCAATATCATTAACTATTCAGAGAATCAAATAACAACTCAAATACTTATCTTTTATGTTTTTGTGGTTGCCTCCCACTTGATCTCCATTTTCCCTTCATGATAGCATCGTGATTATATGTTTTGAACTTCTATCCATTCTGTACCACTATGCATGCTTAAGTGTGTACTAGTTTCATCATTGTGTCTTTCCTCAAGATCTCATACATAATCATACATTCATTAGTATAATCTTAATACTATGATAATCTTAAGCATGTATGGTCATGATCATTTCATACACAGGTATACTTAACTAAGATCCTAACACAAAGTAGGAGTCTAACTTGATATAGGAAAACATACCTGGATTATAATGCTTGCTAGTTATGTCTAACATACCCAAACAATGTCTTCTTTGTTCTTTTCAATGATTTAGAGACCTTGTGCTAGTAAGCCTGCATATCTCATAAGTTAAGCATTGTATAACCAAATTATACATACCTTGTAAGTAGAGCTTCTATGTGATCAATGACTATGGATAAGTATTTGTCTTCATGTCATCATGGTCATATGGATTTGTCTTTCTTGATGTACATTTCATGTTAGCAGACAACATCATCCTCATACAACACCACAAGTGCATTAGTACAATCATAAGTGTCATAACCCTAATCAATGAATGTCTTATATTATTCACATGCATTCATACTTTTACTAAGGTTATCAGACAATCTAAAATTAATCATAATTGTACTAACCTCAATAATATGAAGACAAACAAATTTCAAAACATACCTGTATCT
The DNA here is from genome assembly GCA_027924585.1 of Larix kaempferi. Lineage (NCBI taxonomy): Eukaryota > Viridiplantae > Streptophyta > Pinopsida > Pinales > Pinaceae > Larix > Larix kaempferi. The sequence continues at coordinate 5,892,390 of BSBM01000504.1, forward strand.
CCTCAAGTCATACATGTCGAGATTGCTTGTAGTCTTCTCTATAAGAGTAAAAACCCTAACCATCCAAGGTAGATCACTTGTAGACATCTTATATGGGTTCATGGTTCTAGGATGATACAATATCAATGCCATTTGAACCTCATTCATTGCTTCCCTATGAGTCTCCCAACTTTGCTATGGTTTCTTCTTACTTGGAAACCCTAATTTTCAATCTCCTTCCTCCCACAACATTTTGTTGGAGGATTAATATCTATTATTAATGGATTCCAAATCCATTATCAAAGTTTGCAATGTTGCATCAGGTGTCTCCAACATTGTATCAGGTCCTTCCATACCTAAAAAACTGAAAACCCTAAGTGAGAGCTTCTTCCTCCTCTTCCTTGATTTCCTCCGTTGAGCCATTTCAGATGTGTCGTATTGTTTCTGGTGTATCTCTGAAATTTCAGATCTGAAGCGTCTAAAATTTCGACCTGTGGTAGCTGGGCCTGTCATCTTTCGAACCCCATATGTTTGAGCTTCATTGGATTCTCCATCAGATAGATATGCTCAGTTTCCCAACATGACCTGTTTAAGGGATGAAATAGCATATCAAACTTGTACGGAGTGCCACGTGTCACTGTTTCATCTTCGGCCTCTCAAACTATGACTTGTGAAACTACAGTCTGTACCCTAACTGTTACTTTTTACGAAATTCCATTTGGAGCTTCCAATCCCGAGATATGGCCTTTTTCCCTAGGTCATCTGTTTAGTGCTTCATTCTGGAAGAGGAAGAAACCCTAACTTGTACGGATCATGTCTCAGAAAGTACAGTGAATATGAGGATGAAACTTGGACACAAGGTATAGGAAATTTTCATCTTTGGCCTATCCAAGTTTCTGATCCTAAACCTTTGCCAAAATTTATTTATAGCGAAAGTTCCACGATGACTAGGTTTTGCTATATAAAACCCTAACTTTCAAATTGTCGCAAGTGAAACAAGTGTCGTAAGTGCCATACATTGCCTTCCTTCATGATAGCTCTGATACCATGTTAAAATTCAATATGCTAAGATAGATAACATCAGTATTCAATTCAATTTCACAACAATAGCATATACAGGATCATTGAAAGAACAACAAGCACAGCATAAACACAAGAGACACAATTTATCCTGGGAAACCCTCATGGGGTAGAAAACCCAGCAAAGCTTCCTCAATATAGATGACCAACAAATACAAAGATGTAATCTCCAAACAAGAGCTCCTTCTCCTCCTTTGCAGATATATCTCTCTCTTATGCGCAATTCACAAGTCAGTAAATGAGTGAGTATAAATGAGGAACACACCTCCTCTATTTATACTCTACTTCTACTTGACTTTTACACTTGACAAGTCAACCTCAATAGTTTATTATTTTGCTGACTGGGCGAACCCCTCTAGGGGACTTAAACACCCCATTACAAATGAGTCTTAGGGGATCTATTGCCCCAACTTACATGAGAGGACTTATCTCAATAACTTTACATAATAATAACATCCTGACGGAGGAATAAAACATCTCTAGATGAATATTAATAAAGTACAAATAGAATATTCTTTGAAGTTACAACATTCTAATAACACCCTCTCCCGATGATGAGACTTCGGAAGCTCATGATATGTTGGAGCCCAAAGAACCTCCATCCATGACTATATCTCGCAAGAGAAAACCAGCTTGGGCTCGTGAAATTATTCAAGATGCTGAGAAGTATGGAGCTCCATAAGGCTCCACAAGAGAAAGCAAGAGTCCAAAGCCATTTTCCAATTATGTGACTTTGATGTGTGATCTTGTAGACAAAGAACCTACTTGCTTCAAAGAGGCCATTCAAAAGAAAGAATGGGTAGAAGATATGACGGAAGAATACCAGTCAATAATGAAGAATGATGTGTGGGACATAGTTCCCAAACCATAAGGTAAAAGTGTGGTATCTTCCAAATGGATATACAAGATAAAACCTGCTGTGAATGGAAGTATTGTGAAATATAAAGCTATATTTGTGGCTCGAGGATTCTATCAAAAGGAGGGAATTGATTATGAGGAAACATTTTATCCTGTAGCAAGGTACACTTCAATTAGAACCATCATGGCACTTGCAACCACGATGAAGTGGAAGTTACACCAGATGGATGTGAAAAAAACTTTCTTGAATAGTGTTATTGAGGAGGAAGTGTACATAGAATAACCACAAGGTTTTGAGGTTGAAAACAAAGAGACGCATGTTTGCAAATTAAAGAAGGATCTGTATGGGTTGAAGCAAGCTCCAAGAGCTTCGTATGGAAGAATTGATAGCTTTTTAACGAGCTTGGACTTTACTAAGAGTAAATTTGATAGGCTAACCTTTACTTCAAGGTTATGGATGATGAACCAGTAAATTTATTGCTATATGTGGCTTTGATGTGTGATCTTGTAGACAAAGAACCTACTTGCTTCGAAGAGGCCATTCAATATAAAGAATGGGTAGAAGCTATGACAGAAGAATATCAGTCAATAATGAAGAATGATGTGTGGGACATAGTTCCCAAACCATAAGGTAAAAGTGTGGTATCTTCCAAATGGATATACAAGATAAAACATGTTGCAAATCGAAATATTGTGAAATATAAAGCTAGATTTGTGGCTCGAGGATTCTCTCAAAAGGAAGGAATCGATTATGAGGAAACATTTTCTCCTGTAGCAAGGTACAGTTCAATTAGAACCATCATGGCACTTGCAACCACGATGAAGTGGAAGTTACACCAGATGGATGTGAAAACAATTTTCTTGAATGGTGTTATTGAGGAGGAAGTGTACATAGAACAACCACAAGGTTTTGAGGTTGAAAACAAAGAGACGCATGTCTGCAAATTAAAGAAGGCACTGTATGGGTTGAAGCAAGCTCCAAGAGCTTCGTATGGAAGAATTGATAGTTTTCTAACGAGCTTGGGCTTTACTAAGAGTAAATTTGATAGGCTAACCTTTACTTCAAGGTTATGGATGATGAACCAGTCATATTATTGCTATATGTGGATTCCTTGTTCCTAGAAGGTAATGAGAAGAGAATCTCGTAGTGCAAAGAGAAGCTCGCTGCAGAATTCAAGATGAAAGACCTTGGCTTAATGCATTATTTTCTAGGTCTCGAGGTATGGCAGAGCCCAGAGGGAATCTTTCTTAATCAAGGGAAGTATGCAATAGAAATCTTGAAAAGATTTGATATGTTGGAGTGCAAAGCCATGGCCACACCCATGGATACCAACTTGAAGTTATTATATGATACTTCATCAGAACCAGTGGATGTGTCACATCCCCTCCCATCGTTCCCAAGCAAGGGAGAGAACATGACACTAAAACTAGGCATCTATCCCCATGATCATTAACAAAATTCATTGAAAATAAAAATACATATGCAAATGTATAAATGTAAGAAACATAGCGGAAGTAAATTCAACTACATATCTAGCATGCATTCAACATTTCCATGATAGTCATCAAATAAAGACATTGCAGAATTAACACAAGAGAGTACTTATCTTGAAACAAAGTAGTCCCGAGCAACTGGCTATGCAACTGCAACATTCCACCCAACCATAGGCCAGTTGTGCTCATCAATCTCTCAACACAATTACCACCCCCGAGTTGGGCATGATTTCTACAAGGATGAAGGGAACCGCAGACTCACACATAGCCAAATATACACCAAAATCAGCCAAGCCAATCCACAGTTGGGTTTATCAGGCTTCTATGGAAACGGAAGGGAATGAATTGCTAAGCTAGTGAGCTCAACCACAGAGCTATGGATACTTCTACAAGATCTATCTAGCTTGGTCCCCACAATACCTACACACCCAACACAAGGAAGTATTCCCTTGACTGCTACACAATTTCTCAGGTCATACCTTCCATTCTAGTGCTCTTCAAGGTGTGCATAGAAGAGTAGCCATCCCTTTTTATCTTTCTGTGAGGTTACTCTCTTCACTAGGTTTATCAAGCCAATTCTAGTCCTCTTCCACTCCTAATTTCTTAATCACAAGTTCAAACCAAAAAAGGGGCGCACATAATAGCAAAACAAAAGTGTTGGGCATGAATAAAAACGTTTTGACAATGGGATGCCCAAAATGGGGTTTCCATAAGTTTCCAAAATTGTGGGTAACCCAAAATGAAATGTTAGATGTGGGACTCAACCCTGGGAGAGAAAATTCGATTTCAGAAAACGTTTATGGGCATTCAAGGGGTAGAAATGACCTCTATAAACCTTCAAATCGTGACTCTCCTCCTCCCAGCTATTGTGCAACACAAAAATGAATTCCCAGCTATGGAAAATGAAGGAAAATGATGGAGAACGTGAATGAAAACACCCCAGCTATCTCAGTCTACATGACGGAGCAAAAGAACATAAGTGAAGAATGGCTTGGGCCCAATTTCGTGGGTGTTTTCTTGCTCAAGAAGCCAAAATACCATTTCCCAAATTGATGGCTTGCCCATACACGAAATTGGCTGCCATACCTCCCCATTCCCAAGGCATTAACAAACTCAACAAACTCTTGGAAGAATTAAATGATTGGTAGCATAAGTCAAAATGGGTAGTTGAGGGTTTATGGGTTTTCTCATTGACACTTGGATTGACACTATTGGCTCAAGGGTTTGAATATCCCCCCCCCTATTCCTTGTAAAAATCATGCCCCCATCTCTTGTTGCATTGCATAGCTAGTTGTGGGTATTTCATTAAAATTCATATTTACATGATGTCTTAATGTCTATTGTGTGTGGCTAGCACGAGAACCATATGCATTGATTTTTAATTGTCGATACATAAAACATTAAATCGATGGCGGGGCCTTGGCTTTGATCTCCTCGCCATGATTTAATAACGATATTTACATCATTTACAATTTTAATGCAATAGGGTCAAAATCGGGATATTGCAGGATGTGACCCTATACAGGCAGATTATTGGGTCGTTGATGTATTTGATGAATACCAGACCAGATATATGCTTTGTTGTGAACACCTTGAGTCAATATATGGTAGAGCCCAGATGAGTTCACCTTGTAGCTGCAAAACATCTGATGAGGTACCTAAAAGGTACAATAGACTATGGTCTAAATTATATTCGAGATCATGAGTTCAGACTGTTTGGATATACATATTCAAATTGGGAAGGAAGTGTCTCGGACAGGAAGAGCACTTTAGGCGGTTGTTACAGTCTGGGGTCTGCCATGACCTCATGGCTAAGCAGGAAGCAGTCCAGTGTGGCTCTCAGCACTGCAGAGGCAAAATATATTGCAACTTGTTCTACCAATTGTGAAGCTATATGGCTTCAGAAGTTGTTATCAGGTTTGTTTGATCTGGAGTTAGATACCACAATGATTCTATGTGATAACCAAAGTTGTATAAAGATGACTAAGAACCCCGTGTTCCATGATAAGTCGAAGCACATAGAAATACGGTATTTCTACATCCGAGATATGGTGCAGAAGGGAACTATAAAGCTCCAATATGTGAGCACTGATGAGCAAGTTGCAAACGTGTTGACTAAGCCTTTGTCTCGAGTGAAGTTTGAGCACTTCTGTGACAAGATTGGTGTAGTCCGTAAGGACTTCCGTCGAAAGGGGGAGTAGTGCTGATGATACTGTGGTGCAGTGGGATTGATCATCCCTAGACAGAGATAGTCTTAAATGTTGATCCTGAGTTGTGGTGGGATCGATCATCCGTAGAAAGAGATAGTCTTAAATGATCGTGGTGGGATCGATCATCCCTAGACAAATATAGTCTTAAATGATTGTGGTGGGTTTGATAATCCCAAGACAATGATCTCGTAATTCCGAAAGGAAGGATAGTCTTAAATGATTGTGGTGGGATCGATCATCCCTAGACAGAGATGTCTTAAATGATTGTGGCGGGATCGATCATCCCTAGACAGAGATCCTGAATTTCGAAAGGAAGTATTGTCTATGAGTGTTGGACTTAATCCCTAGTTCTGAAAGGAAGGATTGTCCATGATCCCAGTTTTGTAAGGAAGGATCACTAGTGTTGATGGATTGAATCCCAGGTTTTGTAAGGAAGGATTATCGATGATCCCAGTTCCGTAAGGAAGGATCACATAGTTGTTTGGACTAAATCCCTAGTTCCGAAAGGAAGGATCACATAGTTGTTTGGACTAAATCCCTAGTTCCGAAAGGAATGATTGCCTATGATCCTTGTTTTGAAAGGAAGGATCACCAGAGTTGTTGGACTGAATCCCGAGTTCCGAAAGGAAGGATTGTCCATGATCCCTAGTTCCGAAAGGAAGGATCATATGTGTGTTGCAGGTGTTGATGCTTCTGATGATGTCCCAGTACTGTAGATGAGGATGCTCGAGTGCTGCAGATGATGAGGTTCCAGGATGCTCCAGTGCTATAGATGATGATGTTCCAGTACTGAAGATGAGGATGCTCCAATGCTGCAGATGATGATGTTCCAGTACTGAAGATGAGGATGATCCAATGATGCAGATGATGATATTCCAGTGCTGAAGATGAGGATGCTCCAGTGCTGCAGATGATGATGTTCAAGTAATGAAGATGAGGATGCTCTAGTGGTGCAGATGATGATACTTCAACTCTATACTGAAGATGATGTTGATGATGTTACAGCAGTTGTTCCAGTTATTGATGATGATGTTGAAGAACTTCCAATGGTTTATAGATGTATCAAATGATGTTGTTGTTGATGCCCTCCTCCCTCCAATGATGTTGTGTAGAGGTACACATCCAGATGTTGTTGTCAGTAGAATACCCTTCTTGTTAAGGGGGAGTATTAAATTAATGTAACTTCAAAGAATATTCTACTTGTACTTTATTATTGTAATTCTGTCGGGGATTTTTTACCTCCGTTCAAAAATGTCATTATTATATGTGGTCATGTAAAATTCATGAGGTTAAACCTCCATTGTAAGTTGGGTCGTTAGTACCCAAAATAATATAATATAAATATTATATTGAGTCTTCCTAGAGAGGTCGACCCGGTTAGGTTATTGGGGCCAACCTAGTTGGATTAAAAGTTAAGTGAAAAGTAAAGTATAAATAGAGAGTGAGTTCCTCTCATTTGTACAGGCTCACTCACTTGTGCAATCCGCATTAGAGGAGAGAGAGAGAAATCTCCGAAGGATAAGGAGGAGTGGCTTGAGTCCAGAGTTTGGTCTTTTTGTCTCTCTTATTTGTGAGACATATTTTTGGGCATTGTACTTGATCATCTATATTAAGGAAGTTCTTCCTGGGTTTTCTTCCCTTGAGGGTTTCCCAGGATAAATTGTTTATGTGCTTTGTGATTGTGCATTTTTCAGAGATCCTTATTATGTTGCTATTGTGAATAATGTATTGAATGCTAATGAATTTGCAATCTAGTCTATGGTAGCATATAATCTTAACAATGTTGTTAGTGTTTCATACAATTATCGCATAATAATTCAATTGCATAAATTCAATAGGATCACTAGAAGAAAGACAAAGCACAGAAACAAGAACACGAGAATTTATCTTGGGAAACCCAATCGGGAGAAAAACCCAACAACCTTCATATAGAGATGAATAATTCTGAGAACATAGTACAATGATGAGAGAGAGAAAGTAGAAGGTTTCTCTAACCAAAAACCCCAAAAATAAGCTTCTCCTACCTGCAGGTGCAAGCCCCTCTCCAAGTGATGCAAACTTGTTGTGTGTGAGTGAGTGAACAAATGAGGCATATGACCTCTCAATTTATGCACATCCAAAAATGACTTTTTCCCTTTCTGGGCCGAGCTAACTTTTCCCAAACTGGGCAGACCTGACTGGGGTAGTTTTGCCCATTGTTTGGGGCAGACTGCCCACTGTTTTGGGGCAGTTTACCCACTGGGCCGACCTGTATAATCGGGCAGGGACGACTTGTCTTGGGGAAATATAAAAGTACATTTAATAATTATTTTCTTTACTTAATTTTCTCCCCAAGGCTTACATTGATTCTTTCAAGGGTTTACATGATTAATTACATCAAGATCAACTTTCGTAGGAGGTACAAATAATTACAATAGAATATAATAATAATAACTTCCGAAGTTGCACAAAATCCAACATATGCAATACTAGACCATCTAAATAGGATGAATTTTTAAAATAACACTGGTGATATTCACATTTGATATTTTAGATAAACTCCAATCTCACATTCAGCACATTGAGACACTAGTAAAACATGGAATAAAGTCCAAGACAAATATGAGTCAAACAATAAACTTCGAATAATAATGGGGAGAGAACAATTATCAAAGACAACAATGTTAGACATAGATGCAATAGTGGAGCATGTCATGAGAAAAGGTTTTAGATGATGACTTCGTAACCATTATCGGGGAAAATTTTAGGGGCGAGATTTAACCTTGGGCTATTTTTCGACCTTTTTTTTCCCAAAAAGAGACTCACCAGTTTGCCTTTTTTTTAATATAATTTGCCCAAATTCCATGGCATAATTTTTTTTACTCTAAAAATCGCCAAAATTGCCCCAAAACTATATAAAATCCTTAGAAATTTGAACATTTTACAAAACAAATCGCCAAAATTTTTATGGTTGCACATTTAAGTATTAGTAAGATTCACCAAGATTTCTACACTTTGAGAAAATTATGGATTCTTAAAATTTTCCCTGGCCATTATGCTTATAAGTCTAAATAAATCATTTGCAAATTTTGTGATCACATGTGTATCCTCTAAAGAAGGGTTTCCTTTAGTAATAAAGTTGTATGGATGCCTTTAATAAAAAGAAAGTAAATAACATGTGGGAGAAAATCAACCATGCCAACAAAACTAATCTACTCATAATAATTTTGGCAATAGGTGCAAAAAAATTTCACAATTTATTCCTTCTGTGCAAAATCTTTAGCCATGAGTCTTTTTATTAATTACACCGATAGCTGCTAGAATAACACTTATCAATGTAATTTTCTCCACTTTTGATCCAGGATGGTAGATCTCCATTGATCCCAGATTGCATGTGGATGAGACAAGTGTATTGTCTAGATTGATTTTGTGTTCGTCGTAATTCTAAATAAACAATTATAAAAAAAAGAATATAAAAAAAAACTAGTAGCTGATGCATGGATAACGAGCAATTCATGGCATTTTCACTGGAAGAAGGGGGCTTATCGATGTTCACCGACCACAAGTTAAGTTACTTTGCTAATTAATTATTTATCAATAGACCCCACTAACTTGTATTTTGTCCCATATGCCCATGTGCATCATAGTGCTCTCTTGCTTAGAGGCAAATCAATCAAATTCTATGATCGATTTCACAAAAATGCATCAAATTCAATTTGCATTGAATCTCTTCATTGTTGATGTTATAGCTATGTGAGGCATCCTCGCTAGCCCAAGCCGACCTGAAATGTAAAACAAATAATAAATGTAATTTTATATTGAAAAATGACAAGTCGGCCTAGTAAGGGAATTTTGTGAATAGTAATGTATAAATAGAAGTGTTAAATCCGTCATTTCATCATTCTCACCAAGCAAGTTCGCACTACTGAAGAGGTTCGCATTTTTTGGGTTGGAGAAGACTTGTGGCGCAGATTTCTCGAGCATTGACTCAGTTTGTACTTTTTATCTTCTTTGTACTAAAATCTCAGAGTACGAAAGGGTTGTTGGGTTTTTCCCGAGTTTGGGTTTTCCCAGGGTAAAGTGTTGTGTCGATTGTCTCTATTGTTTTCTATGCATAGTTGTTCTTTCAGTGATCCTTTTCATTGCTTATATATATTATGTTTCTATAAGTAAAAACATTAACATGGTTTCAGAGCTATGTTGAAAGTGACTATTGCCAGGAACTAGGGTTTGAAGTTCTCCAACTTCCAACCATCAATATGGTTCGATCTTACCTTCATTCAGCTCGCCTCAACAAGGCGAATTTTCGTGCCCAAACAAAATTTCATTCTGACAATTTTCAATTTTGACCTAATTTCTGAAGTTGCTGCAAAATTAGGGTTTGCTAGTTCTCAGTGTTCTGACCACAGATTTGGAAGAAAAGAAGGTTCATTAAACTCGCCTTAGGAGGGCGAATTCATCTGTGGAAGTGGCTTTCTCAAAATCCAAAATTCATTTTTGACCTAGCTCTTGCTAGGGTTTCTGCAAATCCAGTACCTAGTCCAAATGTCAAGCATCAAGGTTGAAGATAGGCTTGATGGAGCCTCAAACTAATACTCATGGAAGTCTAGAGTGCTTATTGCTCTAGAAGAAAACAATTTTCTAAACTTTGCCATAGAAGGAGTGACAGAACCAGTATAAGCTTCAGAGAAGACTCAATGGAAGAAGAATGATGCCAAGGCAAGGAGGATCATTTGATTCCTTAGATTTCTCAAAATAGGACAACAAAGGAAATGTTTGACTCATTGAAGAAGTTGTTTGAGAATACAAACATTAATAGGGCTCTTGCCCTAAGGAAACAACTCTCAAGCATCAAGATGTCTAGATCAGACACCATAGCTTCATACTTCAAGAAGATCACAGAGACAAAAGATAAATTGGCAACAATTGGTGAAATTATTGCAGACAAAGAGTTGGTCATGATGACCTTGAATGGCCTCCCTCAATCTTGGGAACCCTTCATCCAAAGCATATTGGGAAGATCAGAACTACCCAATTTTGAAATACTATGGGCAGACTGTACCCAAGAAGAAACAAGACTTGTGATGAGAGGCAAGATTCAAGAACCTCATGATGAAGACCAAGCCCTCATTACACATACCAAGAAGAAAGGAAAGAAGAACTTTGGACAAAAAGACAAAGGCAGAAGACCAAGTCCTCATCCTAATCAAAGGAAGAAGAAGGACACGTTGAAGGTTCAATGTTATAAATGCAGAAAGTTTGGCCACTTCAAGAGCCAATGCAATTCACAGAAGAGGAAAGAAGATGCCTCTGCAACTGATGTGGATGAAGAAACTCAACCAAAGAAATCGAAGAAGACAAAATAATAATTCTTCATCACAGCTTTATTAGGTATTGTTCCTACTAATAATAATGTTTGGTTGTTAGATAGTGATGCTAAGCATATGACAAGTTACAAGGAGTTTCTCTCAAACCTAGATGACAGAGAATCACATCTAAGAGTGGTCCTTGGAGACGATGCTAGATTTATAGTGAAAGGAACTGCGACAACATCCTTTCAGTTAGATTCGGGTGATTCTTTGCATTTGGGAGAAGTATTATATGTACCAGGTATGAAAAGAAATCTTGTCTCTATCTCAACACTAGAAGACAAGGGTTATAAAGTTGCTTTCTCAGACGAAAAGGTTCTTGCATGGCATAAGAATTCCACCATCAATTCCGCAAGAATAATTGGTGTCCGTGAAGAAAGTTTAGACATACTAACGATACAACCAGATCGGGCTCTAGTACACGACTCTATGAATTTGAGTGAGCTATCGCATAGGAGACTTGATCACCTGCACTATAGAGCTCTTCCTCCTCTCGGGAAGATGGTTACCGGGCTCCCCGAACTCCAAGTAGAAAACAATGGCATCTGCAAGGGATGTGCGCTTGGCAAGAATGCCAAGGGATCTTTTCCTAATAGTGACACCAGGTCCAAAGGAATATTAGAGTTGGTACACTCAGACTTGTGTGGACCTATGTCAGTTACATCATTGGTGGGATTTTTGTACTATGTGACCTTCATAGATGATTACTCCCGAAAGACATGGATCTATTTCTTGAAGTCCAAAGAATCCGAAGAAGTTCTGAACAAGTTCAAAGAATTCAAGGCCCAGGTTAAGAACCTATCCGGAAAGAGGATAAAGATTCTAAGGTCGGATAATGGAGAAGAGTACACCTCCTCAGAATTCAGTAATTTCTGTAAGGGAGCAAGAATCAAGAAGGAATACACAGTTCCTTACAACCCACAACAAAATGGGGTTGCATAAAGGAAGAGCAGATCTATAGTTGAGGCAGTCAAAGCCATGATTCATGATCAAAATCTACCGATATTCTTATGGGAAGAAGCCTCCAACACTGTAGTATATGTTCAGAACAGAAGTCCACACAGAATACTGAAGAATATGACTCCAGAAGAGGCCTTCACAGGTGTGAAGTCAGAAGTTGGCATCTACGCATATTGGATGTCCAGTATATATTCACATACCCTAGGAAAAGAGAACAAAGCTAAAACCTTCAGAAAAGAAGGGTATATTGTTAGGTACAATGAATCCTCGAAGGCTTACACATTCTAGGTCAGAGACAAATGGAAATCAACAGAGTTGTTTCCTTCGAAGTAGAGATTGCCTTCAGAAAGGCTAGAAGATCATCCTCAGACAGTGAGGAGCAAGAAGCTCCAAAAGAAACAGAGTCATTACCCCCTTCCTCTTCAAAAGTTCAGAGGGATCCTACAGATCCAGTAGGTTCTATAGACCCAATGGATCTAGTTGGTCCAGTAGAGCCCACAAATGTTCCCAAAGTTCTTGCTATTGGAAGAAAGATGCCTATTTGGGATTGACAGACATTTGAGGATGCATAAAACCATGTTGCTCACCCAGGTACACTCAGGGAGAGCAAGAAACCTCGAAGATATTTAGGATACGTAGCAATGATGTCCCACATTATTGATTTTGAGCCCTCCAGTTACGAGGAGGCTTCCAACCAGCAAGTTTGGAAAGATGCTATGATGGAAGAATATCAATCCATCATCAAGAATGACGTATGGGAAGTGATGTCGAGAGCTGAAGGGAAGTCAGTTGTGACTTCCAAGTGGATCTACAAGATTAAACATGCAGCAAATGGGAGCATTGAGAAGCACAAAGCAAGATTTGTGGCTAGAGGATTCTCCCAGAAAGAGGGAGTCGATTATGACGAGACATTTGCTCCAGTTGCACGATACACGACCATCAGATCAATCATAGCTCTAGCTTCAGCTATGGGATGGAAGCTACACCAGATGGATGTTAAAACAACTTTCCTCAACGGAGTAATTGAGGAAGAAGTCTACATCGAACAACCAGAGGGTTTCGAGATTCATGGGAAGGAGTCCTTGTTAGACACAATGACTCACTGAGAGGGGGGCTGAATCAGTGAGTCAACACTTATTGACAATTTCAACTTCTTCTTCAAATCTTATATCATCATTTACAAATTCACTTCAATATCATATTCATCAATGAACTGTATTTCAGTAATCAACTAAGCACATGTCATTCATCAAGTAAAACACATTATCATCAACACATTGCAAGAGACACAAGATATAGTTTTGTAATCTTTTGTATTTCTTCAATCGGCTACAACCAGGGGGTTAATCAGTTACAACTGAATCAGAAACACCAACTTCTATTCCAAGACTCAGCTTGGTCTTTTTCTTAGATCCAACTAAGAAAAATAATTACAAGACCCAACTTGTATTTATATACTCATTCTTATCACATCACATCGATTACATGTCATCAATCAATCATAATTGTCAAACATATTACTAACACATCATTACAACCAGATCGTCCTCATCATTCTGCCTGTAAGCACATATATCATTTAACTGTCCATAGTCATATTCACAAACTGTCATTGAATAACCTGCGGCGAATGTCTTTAGCCAATTCACCAGCATCTCCCCATTTCGTCCATACACATCATTACACTGTCCACATGCGCACCATATAATCATCACAATCATTATGCCCATATCATTTTGTCCAAGCATATCATCAGTCATGTCTTCATCATTTTACCAGCGTGTCATCATTTTGTTGTTGCTACTATATCATCATCCAAGCATCATGTCTTCATCAACCAGCTACCTCAATCGAACCCAGAAATAAAAGATAAACAAAAAGTTTTATTGTTGCTCCTGCTGCTGCTACTCCTTCGAAACTGTCTTCATCTTCCCGACCCCCGAAAATCAGACACCACACACTCATCTGAAATCTTCCACACTCATTCCAAATCAACGCAGTGATCTTTATTTATATGTGTCTTATCCATGACTTTTTAGGAGGCCGACTTGTCAAAATTTATTTCAATTAATTCAAATATATATATATATTGCTATTCCATGTTATCCTCAACAAATATATATATATATATATTGGTCTCTTTTCCACATCGTCATGGTCTTCATGCCTCCTTTAGAATGTCTGCATAGTGTCCACAATTATGCCCGCAAGGGCCTTTTGGTTTATGCTCGCAAGGGCTATTATTTATGCCCGCAAGGGTGTCTTATAGGATACCCGCAAAGGCTCCTAGACATGCCCGCAAGGGCTTGTCAATAATGCTCGTAGCACCTTTGAATTTTCCCGTAAGGGCTCTTGTTTATGCCCTTAGGATGCCCGCAATGCCCTTACTGGAGATGCCCGCAATACACTCTGAAAATATGCCTTCATGGGCCTTGAAGATGCCCGCAGCTGCCTTGTCATCGCCATGTTTGTCCTTCAAGCTTGTCAATCTTGTACTTTGTCTTGTCACCTTGTCCTTCGTCTTGTCATCTTCCATGTTTGTCTTCGTTGTCATTCAATGCCATGTCCTTCTTTCCATGTCATGCTTCTTTTCCATTGCCATGCTTTTCTTACTTTCCATGTCACCATCTTTGTCACATTTTCCATTGTCTTCCATAACAACACTTGTCATACTTTGTCATCTTGTCCATTCTTGCTTCTTGTCATGCTTGCTTGGTCACCAACAATTGCTTGCTTGCTATGTGTGGTCTCACCTTTGCCACTTGTCATGTCCTTCACTGTCCTAGCCATGTCAATGCTTGTGTTCTTCATGTCACCAATTTGACCTTTGTCATTAATGTATTGTCATCAATGACAACCATATTCATCAATCTCCCCCTTTGTCATTTATGGAAACCAAAATTTCTCTCCCCCTTTGACATTAATGACAAAGGGCTAAGTAGCCAGCAAAGACTTTATAATGCCCAATAAAAAACAATGTATCCTTGAATACTTCTATGTCAACTTCTGATCTGGACTTGTTACTGTTTGATTATCACTTGTCATCTTCACACATACTCCCCCTGTCATGTAGACTTCTTGATTTGCTAAGCGAGTCTCCTCCTTTGACTGAGCTGGGTGTGTTTTGAGATCATCCTTGTACCTTGCCATCTTTAATATACACACTGTCCATCAAATTTGTGCGACTGGTTTTTCATGCCAAATTGCTCCCCCTGAGCTTATGTTGCCTCAAACTTCATCAAAGTTCTTTCTAGTAAATTCATAAAAGGTAAGCATGCATCAAATCTTCAAGAACCATCATCCCATACTCCCCCTATCAATCAAACCATTTGTCAAAAAAAAAACAATCATGCTTTTCACAACATTTCCACGATATTTCTCCTTCAAATGCTCTACAATTTGCCAAGTTCCAAGTCATACTCAATAATCAATAATGTTGATTTGTCATCATCATTATTACTCATGTCAAGGCTTGTTTATTTACCACGTGTTGTACTTCTTTCATATGTAAATATTTGGCCATGATTTGTCCTCAAGATGTCTTCAAACAATATTCAAATCTGCCACTAACCTTCTTTGTCCAGAACATTTCAAATCTGCCATTTGGTACACTATGTGTATCATGCAGAATTAACTCTGATTGGTCTTCAGAAATTGGGTTGTCTTCATACAATGATAAAAATCTCGATAACCAACTACTTTTCAGACTTCATCTCTACATCAATTTCTTCTGTTAGCAACTTTCTGTTGGAGCAACCCGAGATGCTTCTTTGTGGATGCCTCAACTGTTGTACTTATCATTAATTTTGCTTTACCAGACTTGTGTACTCAAACTTGTCACAATCATTCTACCTTGTGCACTTCATATGGATCACAATGCCATGATTCAATATTTTTCACTCTTTCTTCTTGCCATCGAGTCACTTCAAGAACAATAATGTCAACCTATTTTCAACCAATGTCAAAGAAGGCAACTTCAACATCTTGACTTTTGATATCTCCCCCTTACACATGCATATCTTGATTTACATTTCAACCACGGTCTTTGGACCTGACTTTATGTTTGGAGAGCCATTATTTACCATTTGAATTCATTCTCCATAATGAACTCATGGTATACCATGGTCTTTGAAAGACCTTAAACATGGCTTGCCATATGACAGCCATCTTCATTTGTGCACTTATCATCCACTTCATTTAGATCTAGCATAATGTTCTTCCTTACCCATACCTTAGGATGTCATTGCATGTGATCATTGATCATTTGGTCTTCCAATCTGCTGGTGTCATTCTTCTTCCACGATTCATTGACCTTCCTTGTTGATGGGTATGAGAAGCTTCTCATGAATTGTCTTCTTGGACTTGTGCATACTTGGGCTTTATGGAGCATTTCAATGCATAACATTCAACAGCAACGTGTCCAATTCGATCACATGCCCAACATCTTATTTGATCACTTCGACTTCCATCATTTTTTCTTCCTTAGAATGTACACTCCATAGCCCTGTGACCAAAACCATTACAAGAATAGAAATAACCATTAAAATTGCTATCACACCTGAGTGCTTGATTCCATCTTGGAGTTGTCTCTCTTCTTCTAAAGAATTTGCTTTGAGGAGTGGGAGCAACTTCTTGATGCATTTTTTATATTCCAATTTCTTTGTTGTCATGTGCAGGAGCTTCGCTTTCTCCTTTGAAGAATGTGGATCCAATAGGAGTCTTGGGTGACCATATGTTTTCTTCAAGTTTGTCTTCTACCTTTTTGTACCCAAGGCCGGATTTGTCAAAGGGAGACCTTTGGCAATCCAATAATTTATCCAACATAACTGAGCTGCTGTTCAACTTTACATGACAGTTTGTTTTTTCGATTTTCTTTCTAAGACCAACAATTTCCATTTCAAGCCCTTGATTTTTCCTTTCTTTTTCTTCCAGCTGAAGCTTCATAACATCTTCTATTCTTTTAGCTTCTTCCAGTTGAGTCCTCAAGCAAATATTTTTTCTTCTTATCTATTCAAGCTCTTTAGGGATTTTATCAATCTTCTCTTGTTCTCTTGCTAATTCAGACTTCAATCTTCCAATTTCATTGTTTTGGTCTTCTAGCTCATTTTCCAAATCTTTGTTCTTAAGTTTCACTCTTATGAGCTCATCTTCCAAATCTTTGTTCTTAAGTTTCACTCTCATGAGCAAAGCTTTTGTCTTTTCTTTGCATTTTTTAAATGACCCCAAAATCTTCTTCTTAAGTCTCGAATTGAATTTAAGATCAATATCCAACAAAGTGCATGTAAATGCATTATTAGCTTTCAACAAGACTTCTTGTTCATCTTCTGTAAGTACAACTTCATCATCATTACATTCAGAATTATCATCCATTGAAGAGTACTTACCTTCACTTGTATCTGAAGCTTGTACCTGCTTTTCTTCTTACTTCTCATCCTTGATGTCTACTTCCTTTTCTTTGTCTTAATTCTTCTTCCATCTTGAACCAGAGATCCTAGGATAAAGTGTACTTTTCAATACTTTCTTTGATAGGGCTTGAGAGTCCATCTATCAAAAACTTCAATGCAATCTTATTGTCTTTCTCAACTGTTGTCTTTGTCTTCTTGCTAGGCTGGATAGGTGGATTAACCACTATTTTCCAAACACCGAATTGCTTTAAGTAATCTTTCATTTTGTTTCTCCATCCAAAATAATCTGACCTCTCAAACAATGGAGCTTCATTGTAAATAAGCTTTGTTGGTCCTTCCATATTGTGTCCACAAATCCGTTCAAGCTTGTTAGGCTTATGATGAAGACCTGCTTTGATACCAATTGTTAGACACAATGACTCACTAAGAGGGGGGGTGAATCAGTGAGTCAACACTTATTGACAATTTCAACTTCTTCAAATCTTATATCGTCATTTACAAATTCACTTCAATATCATATTCATCAATGAACTATATTTCAGTAATCAACTAAGCACATGTCATTCATCAAGTAAAACACATTATCATCAACACATTGCAAGAGACACAAGATATAGTTTTGTAATCTTTTATATTTCTTCAATCGACTACAATCGGGGGGTTAATTAGCTACAATTGAATCAGAAGCAACAACTTCTATTCCAAGACTCGGCTTGGTCTTTTTCTTAGATCCAAATAAGAAAAATAATTACAAGACCCAACTTGTATTTATATACTCATTCTTATCACATCACATCGATTACATGTCATCAATCAATCATAATTGTCAAACATATTACTAACACATTAGTGCAACCAGATCATCCTCATCATTCTGCCTGTAAGCACATATATCATTTAATTGTCCATAGTCATATTAATAAACTGTCATCAAATAACTTGTTGCCAATGTCTTCAGTCAATTCACCAGCATCTCCCCATTTTGTCCATATGCATCATTACATTGTCCACATGCACACCATATAATCATCACAATCATTCTGCCCATATCATTCTGTCCAAGCATATCATCAGTCATGTCTTCATCATTTTACCAGCATGTCTTCATTCTGCTGCTGCTGCTATATCATGATCCAAGCATCATGTCTTCATTAACCAGCTGCCTCAATCCAACCCAGAAATAAAAGATAAACAAAAATTTTTGTTGTTGCTCCTCTGAAACTGTCCTCATCTTCCTGAACCCTGAAAATTAGACGCCACACACTCATCTGAAATCTTCCACTCATTCCAAATCAACGAAGTGATCTTTATTTATACTTGTCTTATCCATGAATTTTTAGGATGCCGACTTGTCAAAATTTATTCAATTAATTCAAATATATATATATATATATATATATATATATATATATATATTCCATGTTATCCTCAACAGATATATATATATATATATAATTTTTGGTTTATTTGCCACATCGTCATGGTCTTCATGCCTCCTTTAGAATGCTCGCATAGTGTCCACAATTATGCCCGCAAGGGTGTCTTATAGGATGCCCACAAGGGCTTGTCAATAATGCCCGCATCACCTTTGAATATGTCTTTAAGGGCTCTTGTTTATGCCCTTAGGATGCCCGCAATGCCCTTACTGGAGATGCCCGCAATACACTCTGAAAATATGCCCTCATGGGCCTTGAAGATGCCCGCAACTGCCTTGTCATCGCCATGTTTGTCCTTCAAGCTTGTCAATATTGTCCTTTGTCTTGTCACCTTGTCCTTCATCTTGTCATCTTCCATGTTTGTCTTCTTTGACATTCAATGCCATGTCATGCTTCTTGTCCATTGCCATGCTTTTCTTACTTGCCATGCCACCATCTTTGTCACATTTGCCATTGTCTTCCATAACAACACTTGCCATACTTTGTCATCTTGTCCATTCTTGTTTCTTGTCATGCTTGCTTGGTCACCAACACTTTCTTGCTTGCTATGTGTGGTCTCACCTTTGCCACTTGTCCTGTCCTTCACTATCCTAGCCATGTCAATGTTTGTGTTCTTCATGTCACCAATTTGACCTTTGCCATTAATGTATTGTCATCAATGACAACCATATTCATCAGTCCCATGTGTGCAGACTGAAGAAGGCCATGTATGGCCTCAAGCAGGTACCACGAGCATGGTATGCCAAGATTGACGGGTACTTGGTGAGCTTGGGATTTACCAAGAGTGAGGCAAACTCCAACCTCTACTACAAGCTTGAGGATGGTAGACCATTGATACTAGTAATGTATGTTGATGATTTATTTCTCACAGGAGATGAGGAACTTACCGAATAGTGCCAGAAGATGCTAGCCTCTGAGTTCGAGATGAAGGATCTTGGTCCGGATGCATTATTTATTAGGTTTGGAGGTGTGGCAGAGATAGGATGAGATTTTCCTGAGCCAAGGAAAATATACCATTGATATCTTGAAGAGATTTGGTATGATGGACTGCAAGTCCATGAATACACCTATGGAGACAAACCTTAAGAAGTTGAGTGACTCAGCTTCTCAGTCAGAGTTGATAGATCCTACCATATACAAACAATTGATCGATTCACTAATGTATCTAGTTAACACTAGACCAGATATTTTCTTTGCAGTAAGTGCTCTCATTCAATTTATGTGTGAACCGAGATAGGTACATTGGGTTGCTGCGAAGCATGTGCTAAGATATTTGCATGGCACTGTGAAATTTTGACTGAGATATGCTTCCAGGAGTGACATGAGATTGCATGGATATACAGATTCAGATTGGGCAGGAAGTGTCATGGACAGAAAGAGCACCTCAAGGTGTTGCTTCAGTTTGGGGTCTGCAGTGATTTCTTGGTGCAACAGGAAGCAACCCTCAATAGCATTGAGCATTGCAGAAGCAGAGCATATTGCAGCAAGTGTGGCAGCACGAGAAGCAGTATGGCTTCGGAAGCTTGTCGCAGGATTGTCCGGGCAGACACTTGAGCCTACCGTGATTCACTGTGACAATCAAGGCCGTGTGAAGCTTTCAATGAACCCTATATCTCATGACAGATCGAAGCATGTGGAAATCAAGTACCACTATATCAGAGATATGGTACAGAGAGGAGTAGTTCAGCACCAGTACATCCCAACGGATGAACAAATTGCAGACATTCTCACCAAGCCTCTTTCCAGAGTGAAGTTTGCGTACTTCCGTGAAAGACTTGGAGTATTGAAGAATGGTTCCCTCGTGAGAGGGAGTGCTCATAGTCCTGGACATGAGGTCCTTGTAGATCGATAATGAACTCAGTTCAGTTTGGATAGGCGGTCCTCGTAGACCGATAATGACTTCATTCTAGATTGGGACAGGTGGTCCTTGTAGACCATAGTGAGCGTAGCTCTGGTAGGACAGACAGTCCTTGTAGACCGATAATGAGTTCAATTCAGTATTGAACAGGAGGTCCTTGTAGACTGACAAGGAGTTCAGTCCAGTTGACCATGATGAGCTTAGTCCAGTTACGACTGTTGTTCCTGTGAAGAACTTTCTCTACTATGGAGAGGACTCTTGTATAGAGTATATTTGGATCCCTGTATGGGATATTGTCCTGAATAGACAATGTTGACCCTTTCTTATGATGAAGAGATGTACAAGTCCAGATGATGTCGAGATGTACTAGTCCAGCCGTGACGATCAGAAGATGTACGAGTCTAGATGATGCCAAGATGTATGAAGTCCAACCGTGACGTTTAGATGATGCCCAGATGTACAAGTGCAGTTGTGACGACCAGATGATGCTTGACGAGTTCCAACGTGATGATACCTCTATAACTAAGAGGGAGTGTTGATGTTATAGCTATGTGAGGCATCCTCACTAGCCCAAGCTGACCTTAAATGTAAAACAAATAATAAATGTAATTTTATATTGTAAAATGACAAGTCGACCCAGTAAGGGAATTTTGTGAAAAGTAATGTATAAATAGAAGTGCTCTTCCCTCATTTCATCATTCTCACCAAGCAATTTTGCACTACTTAAGAGGTTCGCATTTTCTAGGTTGGAGAAGACTTGTGGAGCAGATTTCTTGAGCATTGACTCAATTTGTACTTTTTATCTTCTTTGTACTAAAATCTCAGAGTAAGAAATGGTTGTTGGGTTTTTCCCGAGTTTGGGTTTTTTCCCAGGGTAAAGTGTTGTGTCTATTGTCTCTATTGTTTTTTGTGCATAGTTGTTCTTTTAGTGATCATTTTCATTGCTTATATATATTATGCTGCTATAAGTAAAAACATTAACATTCACTACTGCTTTTTTTAATCCTTCTTTGAATAATTGTTCACCATTGGACTTGATTTTAGTGTTTTTCATGTGAGCTGTCAATCTTTATTTTATTTTATTTTTACTTTGTAAAGACTTCAAAGTATTTTTTGGTGTTTTTGATGTGAACTAGAGTTCTATTTTTTTCTTCTTTGCGACTTCATAGATTTCTCTAGATATTTCTACCAGCAACACCAAGGAAAGTGTTTGAAAAACTCTATGTAACTTGCGTTTTCCCTCACTCTCCATGGGCACTCCAACAACATAATCAATTTCGATCCCACACGATCATTTTTCTAGAAATTTGTAGAAGCTCTGTTAATGTTTGGTTATTACAAATTAGTAGAATCTCTTTTAATGTGTTGGTTGTTGGCCACGAGAGAAAAGAGAAGAGTGTATAAGATAATACCTTCTATTATTCTTCATGCAAATGTTCATATGTATCATTGTCTTTATTGTGAGATGGGTGAGTCAATTTTAAGGCAGTTGTAACCTAATCCTCATATTACATTAGTCATTAACGTATTTATCCCTAAATCCCAAACAAACATTATAGCCTAACAAATTCACGATGAGGAACCACTCATTATATTTAATGGTGTTATCATCTTAACATCGATACCCTAATCTTTCTTGTTCCTGTGCTTCACATCTATATAGAATCCATGTTAGGATATTGAACATGTTTGGATGACCAAATTATTCAAGTTTCCATCATTGCTACAAGATTGATCAAAATGCAAGCCAACTCAACTCGGCAAACCAAGTTGACAAAATTGAATAACTATCAATCTCAAAACATAGCACTGTGTAGCAATCACCAAGATATTGTCAATTTGATGTTGACTTAATGCCAACTTAATATATGGAGTTACTATGCCTTTGATTATATCGAGTTATTGTCCAGTAGTTGCCAAGTTGTTTTAAATCATTGTCAAGTTTACTTTATATTTTTGTTTGTTAGCATGCCCAAGTTGTGTGATGTTGGTTTCTACTTCATCACAATTTTAAGATATCTAGCTTTTAAATAAAAGTTTGTTCAAGTCAATTTGTATTAACACAATCAAATGGCATTCCTGATATAGGGCACAATTTATGAAGGAAAATGTCTTGTTTATCATCTTCCAACATTTACTCCAAAAAATGGACAAGAATGCATTTGGGTAGCATTTCTCATTATTAGACACTTGAAAAAAATATAATATTTTATATCCCCTGTGTACTGCATTCAAGTAGCTTTTCCCATGATTACGGATGCAACAAAATTTTGTGTTGCATGGGTGCAAATGTGGATACAATAATGGATGCAGCGAGGCTGGCCACTTTTTAGACTACTAGTATGGTATTACAAGAATTTTCCTTTGTAAAAGAGGCCACTGAGAAAGGGGGTGGGGTAAGGGAACAATAAGTACAGCTGCCACTGATCTGAGGGTAGAAGAACCCAAGCAACAATAATTATATAAGTAATGACATTAGAAGAAAATCAACCATGTTCTTTTGTCCAGTCATTCTTAAACCACTTTCTATGCTTCACTGAACAAATTTGTTTCCAAGGGTGGAGCCTTTCTCATGACTAGGGAATTTAAAGAGAGATATGTTATCCCTAGTGTTGCATGGGGGGGGGGGGGGGGGTTGTGTAACTGGAAATAACAGTGGATGCCGCAGGGCTGACTACATTTTAAACTACTAGTATGGCATTGCGGCACTTTTCCTTTGTCGGCAATGGGAGAGGGGTGGGGCAAGGAAAAACAGATATGGTTGCAACTGAACTGGGGATAGAAGAACCCGTGCAACTCTGGTTATGTTTTTATGTAATGAAATTCTAAGAAACTCCACCATGGTCTCTTGTCCTTCTTTTCTTAAATTTCTGTAATTCTTTGAACAAAATTGTTTTTCCAAGAGTGATGACTACAAGGTAGTCTGTTTCTTCTTCATCACAGTTTTAGTAACACGTCTGGAATTTTTATGAAAGTGGTCTAATTAAGCTTCATTAACCCATTTTTGGCAGAACTTGTGTAGTCCAAAATAAGAAAACCGCATTTGTTCATGTGAGACATTTTCCTGCAATTACTCTTAAGAAAGGTAAGAGCACATTCAAGTAACCTTTGATTACACACAAAAAGCAAGAAATATTATATCATATAATCGCATTGGAGGGAAGTAAAATATATACCCTTCAAAGACTGCATCAACTAAGTTCAAGTTCAATGAATGCCAAGCCACACCAATCAAAATAGAGCTATATCCTTGGTAAACCAACAGGCATGAAGAATTTTTCAATGGACATAGACCCAGTGAAGCCATGCTAGCTTCATTATTTTCTTTAAGCTTCTGCTTCAAAAAACTGATAAAAATAATGTCATTCCATAGTAAATAGATGAACAATATTGACAAAAGAGCAATCTTTTACAGAAGTCATTGAGCTATCATTGATAGAAATAGCATAGTGTAGGTGAATGCAGTGGGCCAACCTTTTTTTTTGAATCAGTAGGCCAACTAATATTGTGGGCCTTGTAGGATGCAGACAAATATTTTGCACCGTTTGAGATGTTTGTGAAACAACCCTGTGATTGTCTTCACCGATTGATTTGCTAGACACGCATATAACGCATTGAATAACCATCATCTTTGTCATCCAATTTCCTTTTTAGTCTGCCATATAGAGTTCTTGTACTCATCAATTCAATCTCAAAAAGAATCATCTTGCTTGAGAACAAACACATAACGAAGCCCAATTATTTTTCTTAAGCATTTCTATAAAGTAGGGAGAGATACCATACCGGGCATTTCGCTCTTCTCTAGCGTCAAGTGCTTCTACTTCTTCATTAGATAACACATTAACAATAGGCTCATAGAAATCCCATTCTTTTCTTCTCCTGAAATATAGAAATTGGTTAAATTACAAATGTCAAATCTAATAATATATTTATTTTATACTCCAAAGCTTCCCAAAACGAAAGGAAAAATAAAAAACTAGTCAACATAAGATACAATGCATGTCCGTTCATAGTGACTAATGGGGAAAATGTCAAACAAATTGCTTAAAAAATAATCAATTATCTTTAGAAGGATGCAACTCCAGAATTCAGAAAATGAACAGATTATTAAAGATTCTATTATTGACCACTTTGAGGGGGCAACCTGATATGAGAACAATCCCAAAAAGATACTCACACAAGAAAGCTGTTGTCTAGTCGGTGCACATGTTGAATTTTCATTTGCACTGGGATATTAATGCAAATCTGAAAATTCACCTTCATCCAAGAAGGTTCCTCAGATCTTAACCCTAGAATTTTCAGCCTTTAGGACTGCTGTAAAATGATGTGTAAAACAATAACAGAACAATCACAATAATTCATTTCTAGTAGCCCCAAAATTCACAGCAATTCAACGAAAAAAATCGACAATCATTCCAATGAGTTTCCATCCCTCTAGTACAACTTCACATGCATAAACCAGATCATAAAACTCCTTATACAGCAGATATAACAACAAATGCAGCAGCCGTCGATGGCTGTACTATTATATTCAATCTTAGTGTTAAGTCCCTTAACAGTTTCCTCTTAATCAGCAAGACAATAAAGAGCTAGAAATAACCATCCCAACAAGATAAAATGCTGAAATCAAATCTGCAATATACACAATAAGTTGGATCGTATTGTATATTCTGATTTTATTTCTGCTCTAATAAGCTTCAAGAAGGGCTTAGGTTAGCGATTTTATATACCCTTCCACTGTTAGCTTTTTTTATTGTAAATAAGTTTACGTGAATATAAAAGGTATTTTTCAAAAAAAAAAAACTCAAATATATGGACAACTGGAAATCTCATATACATCCATACCATAGCCTCCTCTCAAGGCTAGGACAAAATTCAACTACCCAAGATGCCATGGATAGGGTAGGTCAACAAACCCTAGCTCGTCCAAGTGCAAGAATCCCTCCAACACTATCTCCAAGGCAAGACATCCTCCTCTTCTTCCCTAAATACATCGAAGGGTTTCCAAACCCTAATCTAACTTCCAAGGGATGAAACTCTAAACCTAGAATTCAAGATGCTCCAAGAGATCAAGAAACCCTAGTTCCCAACAAATAACAATCTCAAGAGAGAGAAATCATCCACCTCCTCATTTGCTTCAGTTGGGTTTCTTCGTGAACCCTAGTGCATCAATAAGAGAACACTCCAAACAAGAGATAAAAACGAATGTGTGATGTGATGGAAAATCTCTCCTTTTATTTAAATGAGAGCTAAGAAAGGCCAACAATATAACACAAGTCGGCCTAAGCCTTACAAGAAATCCTACTAAATATAAGCCACACATGTGTGAAGCACTCCACTCCTAGAGTACAAGGGTCAAGCTCCAATGATGATGTCATGCAAAATAGTGACCCCAGGTGATGTAGCTATGCAAGGCAAATGCACACCACTACATCACCAGCCTCCATGGACTCCATCCATTCTTTGAAACCAAGCACTCCATTGGGGAAGCTACCCCCTATAAGAACATTGTCGATGCCCCAGGTTTTTCCCGAGCCATCTCCAATCCTCCGAACAGGAAACCAAGCTACCACATGCTATCTAGGAATTGTATCCTCCTCCATAATGCAAAACACTCCTCATATCTTGTAGGGCATTCTCTCACCATGTGAATCCTCCATGTGGCTATCATGCAAAGCATCCACAATCCAGGGAAGAGATCTCCAACGCCCTTGGGATGAACACTAAGCCAGTGATCATCTAAGGTTTGGCATCCATTGTATAAGTTATCACAAGTGTGCATATCCATCATAGACCATCTCTCATGCTACAATCCGTCCCAAACCATCCAATGGCTAAACATACACCATGTACCACAAATCTCATGAAGCACCCCAAACATGGTATGAACACGTTCAGAGTAACCCGAAGGTCTAATAGGTGTCTTATATGCTTGGTTTCTTTGCATGGATGGTTATCTATTAGGGCCATACTTCCAAGGCTCAACTAGAAAAAAGTGGCTCTTTTGATGGTTTATGCCCTATCTGTAACCATTCTAAAATATTAAGCATATGTTGTGGGATTCCTAGTTTGCCAAGAGCTATTGACATTGTTATCACCTCTACCAAAGCTCCCACAAGGGAAGGAAAGGGCATCCCCCTACCAAAACCCCAAGCATGCCCATTGACCTTTAACACCAAAAGAAGAAGCAGGGACCCCAAAAAAATGGCTAAGTATCGACGAAATTTCAACTGAATGGTCAAGCCGCAGTGAGCAAAATTAGAAAAAAGAGAGAGGTCTTCCGCTTTCAAAAGAGTTTGAACGGTCAGGATTGAAGAAGAAACCAGATCAACGGCTGGGAAGCAACCCGCAACACATCTAATCAAGAGACTTTCCGACTTTTCAAACCCGCATTGTGGATTGCGGAAGTCGGAACGGTATTTTTTCAAGAGCGCAAAGTTGGGTTTTCGACTTCCGAGTCCCGCATTGCGGAATGCAGATCGCGGAGGCTGAATTTCCCCAAGGACGCAAATTCGAGTTTCCGATTTCTGCAACCCGCATTGGGGAATGCAGATTGCGGAGGCATGATTTCTCCAGGGGCGCCAAATTGAGTTTCTGAGTTCTAAATCCTGCATTGCGGATTGTGGATTGCGGATTGCAGATTGAGGATGGTTTATCAGAGCAGATTTCGACTGCGCAAAATGCAGAATTTGACAGGGAAAAGATCCAACTATTCCATGATTGGGAGTCAATCTGGAGGCAGAAGAGGGGCACAACTTGGTTATCCATGCAAATCATCCTGAAACAGCCCGATCCGAAAGACAAACAGATGGTTTTCTACGATCTGAGTTTACACTGACAGCGCACCGAAGTTTCCCATCGGCGCATCTAATAGATCAAGAAACAATTACAATTTACCAGTTTAATAAATGGCCACATATGGCTGAAGTGTTCTAGAAGTTTAGATATTTTGTAAGCCTATAAAGGAAGGTTCTGAATAAGACCCAAAAGAGGGATTTTGAGATTAAAGCTCTAAGTATGTAATGAAACTCGGCCTTTCGATTAATGTGAAGACCTAATTTTGGAGCAGAGATTCTTGTGATGAGTGTTTTGATGTTTGTTACTCATGTGTATGTTTTCTTCATTAGTATTTTCCATTGATTGTCTTCTTCTGCAGTGTCTAGATCAAGATTACATGGTCTAAAATTCATATTTTATGCTTCAGATACATATGATTAGATGCTCCACCCTTTCTTCTTGAAATTGCAAGTTAGAATTCATTCATAAATGCTCTAACTCTGTGATGGAATTTGTTGCCCTTTCTGCTACCATCTGCTGATATCTTTTGACTTGAAAAAACCTCATTTATCTTTCCTTTGCCTCTGAAGTTATAGTCCAAATCAGTCATTTGTGACAAAAAAACCATAGAGGTTTGACTCCATGCCCAATGATGCACCTATCCTTGACCCCAACCAACTGAAAAAATCCTTATCTGAAGGTCTAGCCACCATTTTTTATCCATAACCAGCCCATTCAAAAGATATTATGTGTGCTGAAAGAATTGTCAAAGAGAGAGCCCTCTATGTGGTTGGAAAGGCTAGTTTCCATCCACCAAAGTTTGGTTTAAATAACTACGTCAGGATCCCTTCTGCTGCAACCCAGAAGAATCCTGAGTGATAACAAACATCATGTGCAAAGACAGGATTTTACTCTTCTTTAGGGGTGAGTGCATTGGCGTGTAGTTTTGTTTGGTGACTCCAGGTTTTTAGGTTGCTCTTCTTTTAGTTCCATTTGGCACTATATGAGGATCTCTACTCTATCTGTTCTTTCAAAAAAAAAAATATGTGTATTTTTTTGAGAATTAAGTCACCTGATTCGTTCCCATTACCCCCCAATGGATTGTTCCTGTCACCCATCTCTCCTTCTTCCTCTGATATGAACTGCTCTTCTTCTTCTTCAACCCCTTCTCTGAACTCCGATAGCACGATCCTTCTAGGCTGCCCCCTTTGCCTTCTATAAGTGAATGGATTACTGTCTCTTGGATTCATATAATAGCATGCACCTCACAGTCTAGGAGGATTGCATGCTCTGATAACACTGTAATGGCCCTGAGTCAATCTAATTGAACCCTTTTCCAAGGTATGAAAATTTGGCCAAACTATTGCTGATAGATAATGTTTGTTCCACTGATTTCTATGGTTTAAGCGAACATTTTGCATGTGGGAAACGTGATCCACCTCATCCAAGGCCTAGTATAAATTGACGCTATTCAAACCAGACTTCACTTTCTTTCAACCCGTCACTGTATACTGTTGTAGATTCTTAGTGGAGTTTTTAATTTGTAGAGCAGATTTGATGGGATGATTTGTCTCACATAAGATATAAATGGCATAAGACAATTTTTTTTGCATAGCTGATAACAAAATACATAATACCCAAATTCACATAGGAATGTTCAGATCTGAATATTAAATTAAAAGTTTACATACATGCCTGGAACTTGTCGACCAGATCTGAAATGAGGATTGGGATGATAATGAAGCAAATTTCCTGTAGGTTGTGGCAGCTTTCAAGTTGTCTGGGATTGATCTATAATGGGATGGAATAAGCACTTTGTATGACAGCCTCAACTCTTGTTGAATGCACTTGAACTTCCTGTAGATGCCTTCTCTGTGGTGCAATGAGCAGACGACCTCACAACAACACGATTTGGCACAAATACTCCTGAGGATGCTAAGCAAGGCAAGTATATGCTTCAATAGTCTCAACACCCTTCCCAAGGTAAATAATAGCAGCAGTACAATACTATTCTTTCAATTGCAAGTTACCCAGGACACCCTTCTCAAGGAACAATAACTAGAGATCTGAGTATGTTGAATGTTAATGGCCAAATGATGAATGATGTATACCTCTTTTCCACCTCCTTAGCAATGAAGCAGAGCATCCATATACACCAGAGAATACGCCCTCCTTTCACTGCCTGGTGCACCCTCCTCTTCACACTTACACTGTCTTTAAGAGTGCACTGTTGATTAAGTTGTCATTGATGCCAACAATGTATAGTCATTGATGCCAACATGTCTTGGTGCCCCTTGAGGAGCCCCTGAGGGTTAAGTAATTGTCAGTGTCTAAGGAGACCTTTTGATCTTGTCCAAGCCCAAGTTTGAAGCCCTTGGAGCCCTTGGGACAATGACAAAAGCCCTGAACACCCTGTAGAGTGTTCAAGTACCCCAAAGATGTTTCACAGTTCCTTAGTTGTTTCTTTGGTTCCCCAATACCAAAACTTATGCCCCGTACGCTACAAAAGTGTTGAAGAAGCTGCAAGAGTCCAAATGACCCTTTCAGTGGTCATTTGTGTTTATTGAGGTCAGGGTACCCTAGGAGAAGGTCTAGCAACCCCACAGGTGATGTCATGATAGATCTTGACCCTTGGAGGTCTCCTTGTGTGGTTGAGGTGGTTGAAGAAGCCTATGAATCCCCTTGCTTGATGAAGAAGCTCTGAAGAAGCCCTTGGACCCACATTTGATGGCTTAATGGTCCTTGTCCCCTTAAAGGTGATGATGTGGTCATTAATGAATTGATGAAGACTTGGAACCCTTGATGAAGATCTTGATGCCCATGTATCCCAGGTTGGGGTCATGGAACCCTTGGAGATGGTCATTATGCATGAGAAGGTCTGGCACCCACATAAATGGCAGCATGATGACCCTTGGACACTATATGATCATTGATGGTGCATTTGGAAATGATTTGGGTCTTGGAATCCATACATATGGTGGTTTGTAAGCCCATGATTGTTGGAGCCTTTGATATGATAGAATCCTTGGTCTTGATGCCCTCATCACTTGGCGATGGAGTCCTATGTGATGGGCTTGAAGTCCATGGAAAGTATCTTGTTTAAATATTATATGGTATCCTTGAAAGAGTCCTTGAAACCCTTACATGTGGTTCCTTGGGTCTTGAACCATGGTGATATATGGTCCTATTTGTGGTTATATGGCTATTGGGATGTAGATGGAGGTAGAGCCCACGGACTTGCCTTGATATGTTGAAGAAGACTTTGAAACTCTTGTAGTTGGTGGTATGGTCTTTGGCACCCTCATGTGTGGGGTCTTTGACGTCCTGGACAAGGTTTTAAAAATCGGAATCGGACTCGGAATCGGTCGAGGGTCAACTCGGAATCGGAATCGGAATCGGAATCGGTAATGAATCGGTCGATTTGAATTTAATGAATCGGTTTGCTCAAAAATACATAAAATATTTAATTTTTTAAAGAAAAACAATATTTTCAAGATTCTAATTCATGATTCCATAGCATTAGAAACAAAATATTCCCCTAGACATATCAAACTGGAAGAAAGGATTGGAACCTATATAATCAATTGCATCTGTTCATAAACTGTTGCTTTGGTGTGTAAACAATGAACACAGATCTCCATTGAGATGTGAATTATAATAGAATAACCCTTTCTAGGAAATTATCTGCTATATTTGCATTGGTGTGTAAACAATGAATATAGATCTCCACCAAGACGTGAATTGTAAAATAATAACCCTTTCTAGGAAATTATCTGCTACATCTTTCTTATGCCTTCCTAGGAAATTATCTACTACATCTTTCTTATGCCGTAGGGCTATCACATGCCATGAGGTGGGGGGATATGTTGGCGGCATTAAGCTTAACTATCTTAGTCTTAGCTACCCATATGTAAACAAAGCTCTTGTAAAACCCTTAATTAAGCCTAAAATATATATAGATGACCTTCTCATTGAAGAGGTACAAGGAATCTTTCCCTTTCACGCCGGTCGATTCTTCTTCCAAGTGCAATAGGTGCAATAGGGGTCGGGTTGGGTAGGTTAGAGGCTAAGTCACCTGGTTTGAGTTCGTGTTCGAATTCGGAGACCTTGAAATTCGACAAAAAATCGGCAATGAAAATTTTGGTGATAAAATTCGGCATAAAGTTTGAGTGCCTACAAAATTTGGAAATTAAAAAATATATGATTTTTTTCAATAAAATTCATTATGCTCTATGAACACTGAACACATCAAACATGATAGTCATAATAAGGATGAATCATTACTTTATATATTAATTGATTTAATTATTCAATTAAAATATTTAAAACTTAACTTTTATTTAAATATTCAAATTTTTTTTTTTTAATATTCATATTTATAAATATCTCCATAACTTTAAAAAAATTACCATCAATTCTATTTTCTTAACCCTAAAAGAACCATACCGAAAAGAAATCTTATATGTTATTCATAAACTAAATCCAACCCTAAATCCTACTTCAATTACTCATAAAAACTAAACCCAATTCTATTCTACTTCAACAATAGAATGTAGTTTAGCAAAGTTAATTAATCTTTTTATATTTCTAAATGCATAATTTAATTAATTTTTAACTTTATAACATAAAAAAATTACCATAGAAAAAATCCAATCCGTTCTCACATAATTAATAATTAAAGCATTTCAGGGTCTTTTTCCAAATCGGTATCCGTCAAAGATATGTGACAAAGATTGAGCGACCTGTAGACATCCCAAAGCATTCACAATCTCGAAAACAATATATAAATAATGTATATATTCAGACTGGCCGCGGGCTCACTAAACTTCAAAGTGACTGCGGGCTCACACTCCAAAAAACCCAGCTTCACAATGAGTAGCAACAGGTTCATGGGCGACAAAGTTTAGGGTAGGATTTACCCGACCAAACCCAGAAATGAATTTTACTGCCGAACTTCCACAAAATCGCATCGATTTTAATTGATTTACTTCGTTCTAGAAATCACGCACGGTTCGGGCTCAAGTCGGCAAGAAAATCGACGAATTTAATGGAATAAAATCGACTTGCTATAAAAATCGGCGAATTTCGATTTCGAAGGAGAAAAATCGCCGAATCCGGTGACATAGGTTAGAGGTAGTTTAGGTTTAAAATTTAACTTATAAAAATTAAAAAAATAATAAAAACCCACACGCAAAAAATCGGTCCGATTTTTTACTTGAATCGGTCAAACCGGTTTTTTCAGATGAATCGGTCCGATTTATTGGTTAAATCGGTTAAATCGGTCCAACAAACCGGTTTGGAGGCCGACTTGAACCGGGCAGGGGATAAATCGGTGAATCGGCCGATTTACAAACCGATTTCACCGATCTGGACATATTGAATAATTTAAGGGTATTGGACCAAGAATTTGCAAATAAACCCATCATAGGGAGATAGTCCTCGTCAAGCCATTTCCATTGATATGTGGAGCATCTTCTAACTCCTTACGGTTGAAGAGATATGAATTTTTGAAGTTGGTGTACCCACCTTTTTGGGTGAGCCGACCAAACAAAAGAAAATTTAATTATTTGTAATTTTGAATTGCATGTCGGCCGAGTTTGAGGTAATAACTTTCCTCCAAGACCTATATAAATAGAATATCAAACATTTCATTTGCTCATCAATTGGAATTTCACAACTCTGGGAGAAAAGTGCGAAATTTTGTGGAGGATAAATTTTTGGGCATCTTCACTAAAATTGGCATAACGTTCTCATACGGAATCGGAATTACAAAATTCTTGGCTCGTTGGAAAGCTTGTTACGAGGGCTATGTGATGACATGATCTAGAGTTTCTTTTGGTTTTTCTATTGTTTCTTCACCTTGTGATCTTCAAAAAGGTATGGCTCATGCTTCTGGGTTTCTCTTGTAATGGCACATGTCTCTCATGGATAGAGTTCATCTTTGATATTAGTATGTGAGCCTATATATTGGTATATATATTTGAAGTCATTATGGAGGATATGATGGTGATGTTCCATACCTTTATGCTATGATATTATACACTTTATGATGATAATGCATGTGATAATGATGTACACTCTATGAAGTTGATGCACTCCCATACAATATGATGTCCATGCATACCATAGTGTGATGATGCTCTCCTATGCATTATGATGTATATTTGATGATGATGATGCATACCCTATGACGATGATGCATACCTATGATGATGATGCATGACGATGCATGCCTTATGTTCAGTGGAAGCAAAGAAGGATTATTTGTTTAGTGACTGTGTATGACGAGGTGTGCAAGGATGTACATAAGTAGTGTATGGCAGTAAAATGACTTGTTGGTATACATGGATGATTTGGCAGTGATCAGAGTGCAGAGGTTATCAACAGTAGATTCAAGGTTTGGTGTGCAGTTGGTTAGACTCAGATTGACTGAGTCGGATGATGTGAACAATAGATTGATTGGTTCAGACAAATTGATTGGTCAGTTGATGAGTAGTGTGGAACAGTTGTGGTGCAGTGGTCAGTGGACAGTTGATGAGCAGTGGTCAGTTGATGAGCAGTGATAGTGGTTGTGCAGTGTGGTATAGATTGTGTAGTGTGATACAAGTGTTGGATAGTGTTGCCAGCTAAGTTGTACTTAGATGGACTATCAAGTGAGCGGGCAAAGTTGAACATTTCAATGTTCTTTTTTTCGATGATTTGATATCTAGCTGGCCTTTTAAAAGGCCCCCGTTTTAACTTTTTTCCACGTGTCCATGGCCCTGCAGGGTTTGTAATAAAACGTACTAGCATGGTGTTTTGTAAAAGACTTGGTTCCCTAGGACTTTTTGGCTAAGTCAGGTATTCCAAGGAGTTTTTTCACCTAGTTATTATGTCTTGCATTAGTGCATAACATAATTTTTGGGTTTTTCTCTTGCTCCTCCAAAGCTGGAATGCCTGGGGAGGTTGACGGGCCTTAGGGGGTTGTTAAAGTCTATGGGTCAATGTATATGAACATGCTAGGCGTTATTTTTGAGTCATATGGACATGTGCTAAGTCCCCCTAGGTTGTTTTTTAATTTTCGGCGAAGTTTATTTTTTCCGTAAATTGAGCCATTTTTTTTAATGGTTCAATTAAAAAAAAAATTAATTGGTCTTGAAGTGGCATCTGGAGGTCTTTTCTGCCTTAGGGGTGCTCGTTTTCTAACTCAGAGCACCCCCTTAACCCCTAACCCACTTTTCCTAATGTTTGGGTGCTTAAATTTTTACTTATGGCCAAAAAACCCAAAAAAGTCATTAAAAAATTAAAAAAAAAGTGAAAAATGACTTAAAAAATATTTCCAATTTTGGAGGAGTTAGAGGTCTGAAATATTTCAGCTATGTTTTAGGAGTTGTAAGAGTTGATTTTGGAAAGATTCCGGGCAACTATATTAGTGGGATTACTTCCCCATTTAAGGGGAGCATATTTCCCAAAATTGGGCACCTTCAATCATAGAATTTGCAGCTATGTTTATGGGCTGTCACATGGCTAATTTTTAGCTGATTTGGGGCTGATTTTGGCAACCCATTACAT
Source organism: Larix kaempferi (assembly GCA_027924585.1). Classification (NCBI taxonomy): domain Eukaryota; kingdom Viridiplantae; phylum Streptophyta; class Pinopsida; order Pinales; family Pinaceae; genus Larix; species Larix kaempferi. The sequence continues at coordinate 5,927,346 of BSBM01000504.1, forward strand.
GGGAGTGGGCAACTCCATTTGCTCCACGAATTATGCCACTCACTCCACCCATTCCTCCTCAACTTGGGCACCCCCTCTCCTTGAGTTTTTCTATATAAGCAAGTTCACTCTCATTGTTTTCTCATGAGAAGGTGGAACCTCTGCTCTTATCATTGTAATATCTTTGCATTTGTTTATGAATAAAAGGCTTTGGAGGCAATTCTATGTGTGGATTCTCATGGTGTGGATGATCATGTTCTATTTTTACATATGAGGTAATCTGTGTCTTTACATGTTTATTCATGTTTGTTTATTGATCAATCACTAGCTTTTGAAGGAGATGTTGAGCTTAGTAAGGTAAAGATAGTGTAATCTATTTCATTATTTTTACTGTTGGTTATCATAGAGTGCTTAGAGTTCAATGTCATTTTTGTTTAAATGCTTGAATCTAGTTCTCTATTTTAGTCTACACTAGTGCATTTGATCTTGCTTGTGTGAATTGTCTTTTGTGTCTACAGGTTGCTGATCCGAAGAGTTGGTGGAGCTTGCTTGCATCCATTGGTCTTCGAAATTGATTCAAGGAGAACTAGTCCCATTTATCCCCACGGTGGAGGACTCCATAGCCCAAATTCAAGACATTTCTTCTTCTTCTCATCAACATAAAAAATCTTCAAATCTTTCATGGTTACTTTGGTTTGCATATTTTAGACCTCATTCTTGTTTAAAAAATCATAAGTAGGTCTGATTTTTGTTTTAGATCTTAAGCTCATCTTCAAGTAAAATCTTTATCTAGATCTAGTTGATGCATGCTTCTTGTTTAAGTGTACTTTTCCGAATATTTTAAGGGCTTAAGCAAGTAGTATAATTGGCTGAACTTCATGTGTATTTGGCTGATTTAAAGAGCTGATAATTTGCAGCCCTTAAAAGCTTGCAAAGATCCCAAGTAAAACAAGCCCCATCACTTGTTTTACTTGGTTAAATTTTGTCATTTTAACTAGTTTTAGCACTTAGTTTTTTCTGGGTTTTTTAGGAGGTGTTCCAAAGACACTCTTAAAGTGTTTTTGGGCATCTTATACTGACGTTTACTTGCTGGTTTGCAGCAAAAGACGAACAGGTAGGAGGAGGTGCTGCCAAAATTTCAAAGATTCAGGCAATCCGGAGCATCTAGTTCGAAAATTTCCTGAACCGGACACTTTTTCTCTTCTATTTTGTAAGCCACTAAGTCGATTTAAGACTGAGGCATTTCTATCATATTGTAACTAAGGCATCAAACGAGAGAAAGTGGGCTAAACCAAGCGCCCACACCCCATCCCCCCAGGGGGGAAAACTGTATCGACTCAAATTTCGTGGTTTGCATTTTCTTAGTTTAGATTTCTTTTTCTGCAACAAATAAAATCAAACTAGGCTTAAAATTAACCTTGTTGGTCCGTTCCACTGGCGGGCCACAAGTTCACTCAAAACATAGTTTTATCATTTTTTCTTACAAACTCAAACGACCCCCTTACTTTCCCGAAGTAGGGTTTCTGTACAAGGGCTTGCCCGAGTACGTTCCTGAAAAGAGACTCTTGGGGTTTAAAAAGATAAAATTTTGGTTCATAAAATTTTCTAAAAATACCAAGGTCTTCTCCCGTATGCTCTGTGGCCAACTTCCAGCTCAGTCTGATCCAGTTGGTACGCATCAGAAAGGGGGAGATGGCTAGTAATAGGATCTAACACCACCCCGAATAAAAAAACCTTTATGTGAAAATCCGGCACATTGCGAGCATTTTGTTGTCGTGGGGAAATTTCTCAGAAGGCTTGGGACAAAACTGAGTAGTGACCTCTTGAAAACCGTTAGGCTTGCCCTCGTTGGTACAGCATTTGAACACCTCCTTGAGACTCCGATTTAGCCCAAGCCTGAGAGGGAAGCCACGCATCAAAAATCCGGACATGTTCCCCTGTACCTTGCGTATATTGGGAACCCACCTGCCATTATAAAAAGATCACTTTCACATTAATCTTAAAATACACCAAGAACATTCACACTACATTTACTTTTCTGCTCATGCATTTATTTGACTCCATTACAAGGCACTGGTCTATATTAATGTTATTTCATGCTATTATGATGCAAATGAATGATAATGATAATGAATGAGAGCAAATGATGTATTGATAAATGATTGCTTTGCTTTACAAAAGTATATGCTGCTTTGTCTTGGTTATAAAAAATATTTTTCTAACTCCTAGATTAGACGCCTTAGTTTTGTTTTCATTCTTAGGGTCCACCCCCCTTGGCTTCGCTAGGAAAGCCTAGACGGAGGAGTCGAGTCGCAAGTGACAGCACTTGACTCTGACTTGCCCCCAAGGCCACACCAGCAGCTTGAAGACTTCTGCTGCGTTTTCCCCAGGTGTGGAACCAAGCGGCAACAGATAGCAGGTCCACAGGATCAGTGAAGTTTGTGGTTCAGTAGTTTTATTTACTATCTTCATATCAGGGTGGCAGGACGAGGCAAGGAAATCTAGGGAGCTAAAGCTTCCTTCAGGTTGTAGCCTATAAACTAGGGGGTTGTAGCCTCCTTCTAGTTGTAGCTGGAGAATTGAAGTCGTTGTAACAAAGGGGGTTGTTGCCTCCTTCCAGTTGTTGTTGGTAAATTATTATTATAAAGGCTTCCGTGGTTTTTCCCCCAGGACTTGGGTTTCCACGTAAAAATCTTGTGTACTGTGTTTTGCAATGCTTCCTATGTGATGATGAGATGTAGTTGTTAATAATGTTGCTGATGATATAATGATAATGTGATAATTACATACTCTGCATAATATTGAATAAGCTGCCAATGATTGTTAAAGTTGAAAAAGTAATAAAAGCTACATACACTGTTCACCCCCCCCTCTAAGTGTGCTCGGTGTGTCCAACATGCACCCCCTCTTTACATAGGAAAACTGAAGACATAGTGAAACCGCTAGTATGCTCACCCTTTACCATGAAATACGCCCAACACTGGGTTATGAAGGAATGCGCACTTGCCTCCTCTTATTGGCAACTCGTTTTCCCAAAAGGGATGGCAGCTTTTTCTCTAAAGTCGCCCTCCAACAATGATTGTCCAATCCTCCATGAAATCCATAAATCTAAAAATGAAAATGAAAACCCAAATGACGACAATCAAGCACAAGCGAGAAATTTGATTGATCTCTCATCAAAGACGACTAGGGTAGATAGTCTCACTACCAAAATTGTTTCCTCACCCTTAGGGTTTCATCCAAGAGAAAGCCAAGATCAAGAGCTCTCAAGTTTTCGAAATGCAAATTGACAAGAATGAATGAGAAAGTGGGCTCTCCCTTACTTTTATAACTCTATTTCTCTCTTGTGACTCCTCAACTTCCCTTTCTCCTCTTTTTTCTCACTTTTTTAATTTAAAAATAACTTTTAGTGAGAAAGTAGCTTCTTTTCTCATGTTCACCTTTTTTGGCCCCATTTTACCCTTTTGCTCTACTTTTCACTTAAGTGACTTTTATAAAGCCACTTTAGGAAATAATTATTAAATGTCGCTTTATAAAGTTGTTTTCAACCTAGGTGACATTAAATAATTAATTAATTCTCAGTTTCCTCGACTATAGCATACCAGAACTGGATAGGCTAATAAGTCGTCTTTAGGGTGGTCATCTGGAAAGGGACATGACAATCCTCCCTTCTCAAAATTGCTTGTCCTGAAGCAACTGTAAGTTGGGATGCTGCATAATCTACTCACTCTCCCAAGCAGCATCCTCCACTGGCATATGCCTCCATCTGACCAAGTACTCCCGGATCACTCGGTTTCTCAATCCCCTCTCTAGTACATCCAAAATCTCCTCCAGGTCTAAAATCAAGCGCCCCTCCTCATCCAATGGGAGTAACTCTACAGAGGTTGTGACCTGCTGTCCCATTACCCTCTTGAGGCATGATACATGGAATGCGTTGTGAATCTTCCTCCCCTCCAATAACTCCAACTCGTAGGCCACCTCTCCAACCCTCCTGGCCACTTTGTATGGTCCTTAGAAGCGAGGCTTGAACTTCTCTGCACCATTTTTCTTGAGTGAGGACTGACAATAAGGTTACAGTCTTAGAAATACCAAGTCTCCTACCTCAAAGTTGCGCTTTGTTCGATTCCTATTTGCATATACCTTTTGTTGATTTTGAGCCACCTGTAAGTTTTCCTTAAGGACTTGAAGGATGTCTTGACTCTCTCGCATCCAGTCCTTCACCTTGGGTGCCCTATTATCCCCGAAGGCCATATCAACGAATGATGGGGCATCATACCGTTTAAAGCTCTAAATGGAGTCATCCCAGTCAACATGTGGTAGGTGGTGTTGCAGCAATGCTCACCCAAGTGTAGCCACCTGATCCACGCTCTTTGTTGTCCAGACATAGTTTCGCAGGTACCCCTCAACCCACGTATTCACAATCTCGGTCTGTCCATTGGTCTGGGGATGGTAACTAGTGCTGGGAGTCAACTCTGTACCAACCAACATGAAGAGCTCCTACCAAAAAGCTCCTAGAAATCTGATGTCCCTATACTGACAATGTTCTTCGGTAGTGTAGCCAACTAAGTTGTACATGGTTGGATTATCAAGCGAGCGGGCAAAGTTGAACATGTCAATGTTCATTTTCGATGATTTGATGTCCAGTAGGCCTTTTAAAGGCCTCATTTTTTATTTTTTACTAGCATGTACTAGCATGGTGTTTTGTAAAGGACTTGGTTCCCTGGGACTTTTTGGCTAAGTAAGGTATTCAAAGAGTTTTTTCACCTATTAATTATGTCTTGCATTAGTGCATAACATAATTTTTGGGTTTTTCTCCTGCTCCTCCAAAGCTGGAATGCCTGGGGAGGTTAACGGGCCTTAGAGGATTGTTAAAGTCCATGGGTCAATATATATGAACATGCTAGACATTATTTTTGAGTCATATGGACATGTGCTAAGTCCCCCTAGGTAGTTTTTTAATTTTTGGCGAAAAGTATTTTTTCCATAAATGAGCCATTTTTTTAATGGTTTCATTAAAAAATATTGTAAATGGCATAAAAATGTCATCTAGGGGTCTTTTTTGCCTTAGGGGTGCTATTTTTCTAATTCAGAGCACCCCCTTAACCCCTAAACCCACTTTTCTAATGTTTGGGTGTTTAATTTTTCACTTATGCTAAAAAAAACCAAAAAAGTAAAAAAAGTCATAAAAAAATAAAAAATAAAAGTGAAAAATGACTTAAAAAATATTTCCAATTTTGGAGGAGTTAGAGGTCTGAAATATTTCAGCTATGTTTTAGGAGTTGTAAGAGTTGATTTTGGAAAGATTCCGGGCAGCTATATTAGTGAAATTACTTCCCCATTTAAGGAGGGCATATTTCCCAAAATTGTGCACCTTCAATCATGGAATTTGCAGCTATGTTTATGGGCTGTCACATGGCTGATTTGGGGCTGATTTTGGCAGCCCATTACATGGGAGTGGGCAACCCCATTTGCTCCACGAGTTATGCCGCTCACTCCACCCATTCCTCCTCAACTTGGGCACCCCCTCTCCTTGAGTTTTTCTATATAAGCAAGTTCACTCTCATTGTTTTCTCATGAGAAGGTGGAACCTCTGCTCCTATCTTTGTAATATTTTTGCATTTGTTTATGAATAAAAGGCTTTGGAGGCAATTCTATGTGTGGACTCTCATGGTGTGGATGATCATGTTCTATTTTAACATATGAGGTAATCTGTGTCTTTACATGTTTATTCATGCTTGTTTATTGATCAATCACTAGCTTTTGAAGGAGATGTTGAGCTTAGTAAGGTAAAGATAGTGTAATTTATTTCATTATTTTTACTGTTGGTTATCATAGAGTGCTTAGAGTTCAATGTCATTTTTGTTTAAATGCTTGAATATAGTTCTCTATTTTAGTCTACACCAGTGCATTTGATCTTGCTTATGTGAGTTGTCTTTTGTGTCTACAGATTGTCGATCCGAAGAGTTGGTGGAGCGTGCTTGCATCCATTGGTCTTTGAAATTGATTCAAGGAGAACTAGTCCCATTGATCCCCACGGTGGAGGACTCCATAGCCCAAATTCAAGACATTTCTTCTTCTTCTCATCAACATAAAAAATATTCAAATCTTTCTTGGTTACTTTGGTTTGCATATTTCAGATCTCATTCTTGTTTAAAAAATCATAAGTAGGTCTGATTTTTGTTTTAGATCTTAAGCTCATCTTCAAGTAAAATCTTTATTTAGATCTAGTTGATGCATGCTTATTGTTTAAGTGTACTTTTCCGAATATTTTAAGGGCTTAAGCAAGTAGTATGTTTGGCTGAACTTCATGTATATTTGGCTGATTTAAAAAGCTGATAATTTGCAGCTCTTAAAAGCTTGCAAAGATCCCAAGTAAAACAAGCCCCATCGCTTGTTTTACTTGGTTAAATTTTGTCATTTTAACTAGTTTTAACACTTAGTTTTTCTGGGTTTTTTTGGAGGTGTTCCAAAGACACTCTTAAAGTGTTTTTGGGCATCTTATACTGACGTTTACTTGCTGGTTTGCAGCAAAAGACAAACACATAGGAGGAGGTGCTGCCAAAATTTCAAAGATCCAGGCAATCCGGAGGACCAATATTGATTATTTTGCAAACCGAATACTTCTTCTCTCCAATTTTTGTAAGCCACTGAGTCAATTAAGGCTGGGGCATTTCTAGTGCATTGTAACTAAAGTATTAAATGAGAGCAAGTGGGCTAAACAAGCGCCCACACCCCATCCCCCCAGGGGGGAAACTGTGTCGACTCAATTTTCATGGTTTGCAATTTTTTTTTTAGTTTAGATTTCATTTTCGCACTTAATAAAATCAAACTAGGCTTAAAATTAACCTTGTTGGTCCGTTCCATTGGCGGGCCACAAGTTCACTCAAAACATAGTTTTATCATTTTTTTTTACAAACTCAAATGCCCCCCTTGCTTTCCCGAAGTAGGGTTTCAGTACAAGGGCTTGCCCGTGTACGTGCCTGAAAAGAGACTCTTGGGGTTTTAAAAAATAAAATTTTGGTTCATAAAATTTTCTAAAAAATACCAAGGTCTTCTCCCGTATGCTCTGTGGCCAACTTGCAGCTCAATCTGATCCAGTTGGTACGCATCAGAAAGGGGGAGATGACTAGTAATAGGATCTAACACCGCTCCGAATAAAAAAACCTTTATGTGAAAATCCGGCACATCGCGAGTATTTTGTTGTCGTGAGGAAATTTCTCAGAAGGCTTGGGACAAAACTGAGTAGTGACCTCTTGGAAACCATTAGGCTTGCCCTCGTTGGTACAACATCTGAACACCTCCTTGAGACTCCGATTCATCCCAATTCTGAGAGGGAAGCCACACATCAAAATTCCGGACATGTTCCCCGTACCTTTGCGTATATTGGGAACCCACCAGCCATAATAAAAAGATCACTTTCACATTAATTCTAAAATAAACCAAGAACACTTGCACAACATTTACTTTTCTGCTCATGCATCTATTTCGACTCCATTATAAGGCACTGGTCTATATTGATATTATTTCATGTTATTGACAAGTGTTTGAATGATGATAATAGTGAATGGGAGCAAATGATGTATTGATGAATGATTGTTTTGCTTTATATAAGTATATGCTGTTTTTATCTTGGTTATCAAAAAATATTTTTTCTAACTCCTAGATTAGACACCTTAATTTTTATTTTTAGGGTCCACCCCTCTTGGCTTCGCTAGGAAAGCCTAGACGGAGGAGTCGAGTCCCAAGTGACAGCACTTGACTCTTACTTGCCCCCAAGGCCACACCAGCAGCTTGAAGACTTTTGCTGCGTTTTTCCAGGTGTGGAACCGGACGGCAACAGGTAGCCCATGCAAACGAAAAACCTCCCTATAGAACACCTATGCTACCTATGCTGCTGTGTAATCTGACAAAATCGCGAAGAAGTGTGTGAATCTCGTCAACTGATCTACCACCACATAAATACAATATCGATCTTGTACCTGTGGCAACTCGGTGATGAAATCCATGGAGATACTCTCCCATTTTTGCTCTGGAATAGGTAATGGTTGTAAAAGTCCTACTGGATGGACCTATTCGATCTTGTTCTGCTGACAAACCATGCATTCCTTCATGTGCCGCAACACATCATCCTTGAGGCTCTTCCAAGAGAACCTCTCCCTGACCTATCGATATGTTTTGAAGAACCCCTGATGTCCTGTTGTAGGAGTGTCGCGTGCATCATGCAAAATCTTCTCCTTTAGTTTGGACTCTGGCACCAACTATATTCGGTCCTTGTAGAAAATAATGTCGTCAATCACCTAATATCTATCATCCCAATAAGGCCGTCCATCAACTCATAAGAAAAATTATTTTTGGAATATTCTACCAAGAGGTGGACCTTCCAATCGACCGAAATCTACATCAACGAACATGCGGCTAGTTTTCTGGAGAGTGCATCAGCAACCACATTTCTCTTCCCCTTCACATACTCTATGTCAAAGTCCCAGGCCTATATCCTGCTGACCCACTTCTGTTGCCTCTCATTTTAAGTCTTTTTTCTCCAGGAAGTACTTCAAATTGTTGTGGTCTGTCCTTACCACAAATCTATTGCCCACCAAGTATTGTCTGAACTTCGCCAATGCATGCATGATGGCGAGCATCTCTTTGTCATATATAGAGTAGAGCCTTTTTGGATCCCTGAGTTTCTTGCTCTCAAAGGCTAGTGGTTGTCTATTCTGCATCAACACTGCCCCAATGCCAATGCCTGAAGCATCACATCCCAGCACAAAAGGTTGGCTGAAGTTCGGTAGTGCTAAGACCAGGAAAGTGCTCATCACTTCTTTGAGTCTATCGAATGCCCTCTGAGAGTCATTTGTCCATTTGAATTCTCCCTTCTTTGTCAGATCAATGAGAGGTGTGGCCAACCGAGAAAACCTCTTCACAAATCGTCTGTAGTATTGGCACAATCCAAAGAATCCACGTAACTCAGTGAGGGTCCTTAGTGTAAGACAATCCAAAGTAGCTTGGATCTTCTCCTGATGAACTTGCACGCCCTATGCATGATGACATGGCCCAAGTATAAGATCTCTATGAGCCCAAACTCACATTTGGCGGCCTTGGCGTACAAGGATTGCTCCCCCATAATTCCTAGTATCTCATCTAGATGCCTCAAGTGCTCCTCCCATGCCCGACTATATATGAGAATATCATCAAAGAACGCCAGCAAAAATTTCCTCAACTGTTTTCAAAAAATATGGTTCATGCAAGACTGGAAGGTGGCTGGTGCGTTGGTTAGCCAAAACAGCATAACCAAAAAATCGTAATGGCCATAATGGCATCTGAAAGTTGTCTTGTGCATGTCCTGCTCATGGACCTTGATCTGGTGGTAGCCTGACCTGAGATCAATCTTGGAAAAATATGCTACTCCATGTAGCTCATCCAACAACTCAGCAATCCTAGGAATGGGATATTTATTTTTTTCTAGTCTTCTTGTTTAAAGCCCTATAATCGATGCACATCTACATCATCCCATCCTTCTTTTTGACCCACGGAACCGAAGATGTAAATGGACTAGACCTGGGTCTGATATGTCCCATAGCAAGCAGCTCCTTGATCGCTTACTCGATCTCGTCTTTAAAATTCTTCGGATGCCGATAGGTGGGTGGTGATCACTAGCTTCGTCCCCTCCTCCAGCTCTATCGTTTACTCGAAGCCTCTGTCTGTAGCCTCCCAGGTGGAATCTCTCTGAACACCTTGTCATGCTTCCCCAGTAAAGCCTGTGTGTCAATATGGTACTGTTGGATGTCATAAGATGTCTTCTGGGTGGTGATCAAGCACTCTGCTGCATAAACTACATCCCCATGTCTGAATAGTGCCTCCATCCGCTTGGATGAGACAACTCTTGGGGCCTCAGTGGACATGCCCTACAGAACTACCCTAGTGCCATCTGGTGTATTGAACCCCATCTCCATGGTTCAGTAGTTCGTCATGATAGGTCCCAAAGTGTTGAACCATTGAACTCCCAAGACCACATTGGTCTCTACCAAATCGACAATATAAAAATCATCTGTCAAACTATAATTCCCCATTGTCACTATCAACTGGAGGGCCTTGAACAAACAAGTCATCACTCGCACGTTGGCCAAATCCACACCAAATCCCTCAAACTGCTCGACGTGGATGCCTCTCCTGGCTACCAGAGCAGAATCTATGAAGTTGTGGGTTGCCCCACCAGCTATCAGGATCGTGACTCTCTGTCCCCAGATAACACCCCTGACCCACCCAGAAGGTGTTGAACTTGGGAGCAGTTGATAAAGTGGCAATAGTCCCACTCTGCAGTTGTACCAGTGGATGTTGAGTTTGTGATACCTGAACCTGTGGCTGCGATGGTTGTGGCCAATGCACCTGTGGCTGCGATTCTATCCCACTAAACGACTCATCATCCTGCACTTGTTCCTCCACATCATCGTACTCCTCATCGCTATCTGACACCACCTCTATATAATGAACCTTTCATTTACCCATACATCGATGTCCAAGTTCCTTGCAGCTAAAGCATAGTTTCTTTCTTCTGAGTTCATTCTAGGTTTCTTCATCCAACCAGTTCTTCCCAAATCCTCCCTTCTGGAAGGGCTTATTGTCCTTGCCTTTCTAGGGAACGAAAGGTTTGGATTGAAGTTTGTTCTTTGAGGCGGCTCTTGTTATGTACTCAGGAGATGGCATCCTGTAAGGTAGCTATAACATCCCTACCATGTAACTTCTCAGATTTTTCCAAATTCGAACCTTGGACCAATGAACTCGAACTGCTCCAAAAGCTCCCAAATGCTTTCGAATTTTGTATGGAGGGACTTGGGAGGACTTAAGAGATCCTAATGTAGCTCTTAGACCTTTAGACATTCATTAGAAACATTCAGGGTTTGAAATTATCGAGGAAGGAGGGGGAAAAATACTAGGTGAATTCGATGGTTGAAAACCCCACTAGTCTAGTAAATGTTTGGCTTCCCAAACACTATACGGCCTTCCCTATTTTCTGAACTGAGACTTGGCTCTGATAAAGGTCCTCAAGGGAAACCAAAATGCATCATTAACTCGGGTTTTAGGGTCTGCTACAACTCCCATAAAATAGCAAGTTGTGAGACATAGAAATTGTGAGAAATTGGCAAACAATGGACATAATATTTATTGCACAATCTTTAAGCAAAACTCAAAGGGTCTGCACATAACATCTAGGTCATCAATAGTACTTCATATGCAACTCGAAACATAAGCAAAAACTCAAAAAAAGTATGATGTCAAACAGATACAAAATCACTCCAAAAACACCATCTGAAAATAGTGAGGAAACTAGCTCGAATCTTGAGTTTGCTTGGAAATATTACATGAAGGGTATGGTATTTCGAGTTGTGGCTCTCATATGCAGTTCATTACAGTGATATACATCAGAAAACATAACCATAGAGTCAAAATATCATTCTCCACAAACTTTATGCAGCTATGAGTGCGCCATCACACTTGAACATGGACATTGAGAGAGTATTGAGAGAGAGATAGTGGAGAAAGAAGGTAGAAGATGAACTCGAACTAAAAGGGGACTCGAACCTACATCAAAACATCTCCATTAAGCTTTGTTGACAGGTATGAATGGCCTCTCCTCCAACCAACTTGGATAGGTATCTTTCACCTTCGAAATTGGTTCTAAGGCAGGGAGGATGAACATCCACCGTGCTAGGACAAGCTAAGCTCTCCAAGAGTGCAAATGAGAAATGACCAAAAGCTGCTCTCCTTCATCCTCCTCCTCTTTTATTAACCTCCAATGGACTCAAGAGCTCGAATTCCCTCCAAGTGTCTTCACTCAACTCGAATTAGTGTTAGATTCTCATATGAGACACTTGTCCACTTCTTCCTTGCATTCCTCTCCCCCCAATTCGAATTGGGAATCTTGGCTAACCATAACTCCCTCTATGCGCCCTCTTGGTGGCTATTTTTAGCCCTGATGTGTCATAGGTTTGCAATCAGGTCTGAATTTGTCATAGATTACTTCATCATTGTTGTCATAGATGCCATGGAATCTAGCTACAAGTGTCACAACTTCTCTATGATGCCTCTTCCTCTTCCTTGGGAGTTACTCTTCCACTCCAATTTGACCTTCCTAGATTCTTGCCATGAATAATTCCTCTTTATCTCCCCCAAGAACGTTAGCCTCCACCTTGTACTCGAATTGGTGAGAGAATGATGCCAAGTGTAGTGGGAATCTTGCCACGTGTGGGTACTACATCATCTTATGCGCCCTCATGACCCAATGCTACCTTATTTTTCCTTTATTATTATTTCTTTGACCCAATTAATGTGAATTTGTAAGTCTAAAGTCGATTTGGGGTCTTGTAGCTCCCTTATTCCAAGTTTTATTGCTTCCAGCCCAACCTAGGGAACTAGTAGTTTAGTGGAATTTTTCCTCCATGAAAATTTACTTGGATGGAGACATTATAGTAGCAGGCTTGAAAGCCTTGACCCAACCTCGTAGAGGCTCAGACAAACCCTCTATGAATAGCATAATAAGTCGGGCCTCTGAGATATCTATCACCGTCGCTGCCAATCTTTGGAACTCTTGTAATATATGCATTTGCAATACCTATCTGCCTTACCTATGCCAGCTCTCAGAAGTGTAGCTCCAGATCCTTCCTATCAAATATGTCCATCAACCTTAGCATGAACTCCATTTATGATGCGATGCTGGCATGCCCCAACGTAACCAAACCATGATACCACCACTCGTGGGATTCTCCCTCTAAATATAAGATCGCGTATTTAATGGTTTCTACTTCTTTCATGGGGTTGAGCTGGAAATAAGTATCCAACTTATGAACTCATTCCCTCGCTGTGGATTTGTTGGACCCATCAAAGAAAGGAAGGGTGAGCTTCCCAACCTTCCAATGCAAATCATAGTTCTATGGGACCCTGTTGAATTCTCTGGGCTTGTTTTTGTATTTGATATTGCAAAAGTCCTGGAAAGACATGGCTGCATGGAACTCATCCCCAAGGTGCCGATACTCCCTCAGATAATCTGTAAAGCTATCTACTAGTACCGGTTGTCCCGGTTGACCCACCGACTGCTCATTTGTTAATTTGGGCATCAGAGGTTTGGGTATCTTTGAGCTAGATGCTCATGTGTTTGGTTGAATGGGAATATTGGTGTTGCTTCCTTCCACATGGTTCCCATTCTATCCATTGGTTCCTCTAGTGTCATTGTTTCCCCCGTCATTATGGTTTGTCCTGTTGTTCATGAGTAAATAAGTCATGATGTCAACCAACTGCTCCTATCCCCTTGCCACATTATTAGTTAGGAAGTTGATTAGCTCTTGCTTCCCTCTAGCCAAATCGTTCAAAATGTTCATTGTATTACCTACTGGGATGTCTTCTCTGCTTGAATCTTTGCTTGATTCGTTTCCATTACCCCCCAATGGATTGTTCATGTCACCCATCTCTCCTTCTTCCTCTAATATGAACTGCTCTTCTTCTTCTTCTTCAACCGACCCTTCTTTGAACTCTAATAAAAATATCCTTCTAGGCTACCCCCTCTACCTTTTATAAGTGAATGGATTATTGTCTCCTTGATTCATATAATAGCATGCATCTCACAGGATGGGAGGATTGCACGCTCTGATATCACTATAATGGCCCTGATTCAATTTGATTGAACCCGTTATCACCAAGATTGTACCTGCAACTAAGAGGGATCCTATCCAGGATGGTAGAGAGCAGGAAACTAAACCAAGTGACACCGCTCCTCCACTACTGATGGAGTAGTTGTCACACTGGACAGGCTCTTGTCACTTTAGGCCAAGCTAGAAGCAAGACCAAGGGGGAGACCCTGGCTATCATAGAGAGACTAACTGAATACAAGACACACAAGAAATAGATGGGAAGAAGTTAATGGCAACGGTATCTTGAATTAATATTCTAAATCAACAGATAGCTACTAAGGTAGAGCGTTTAATAACAAATTAGCAGGCTTTCACAATTGGTGAAATTATTAACCCAAATGAATTTAACCCAATAACTATGATTACAAACCAGATCTAAGATAATATATGTGCCAAATGCAAAATGCCCAATCCACACCATTTAGGGTTGAAGAAAATAAATGAGCAATGGCTATGAATTGGTGATTTAATGAATTATTTCTTGGACACAATGCCACACTGAGATGGGGGGGTGAATCAGTGTGCTAACACTTCTAACAATTTTGACTTTTCAAGAACTTAGACAAAGTTCATCATTTGCATAACACTACCAAGTACATTATCATTCATCAACTAATCAACAAGTGTCATATCTCTACGTAAGCATGTCATTAACATAGATCATAACAATAGACACATCACCAAACATGTATAGTAAACTTTATTTATAATTTCATATGAAGTACAATGGAAGACTTTAATCTTCGTGATTACATCAGCACCGCCTGTCTAAAGAGCACCAACTCTAACAACAGCCTAGCCTGGTTTTCTTAGCTCCAACTAAGAAGAAGTGCAAGACCCAGCTTGCCTTCACATACTTCTGCCACTCAATCAAACGTTGCTTATACAACAACTGTCAACAACTTGTCACTAACATCCACCTTTCACTTCTGTCACAATCAAGTCTACCCAAGTATCAATGCTGCTCATTTCTTCAAAGAATCTGCACATGCACTCCTCTTGCCAAGATAACAAGCAATCTAAGGTCTGTCCACAGATCCAAGAAATCTGCCCATGCTAATGATGCTCATGTCATCTAATGCCAAGTCTTCAAAGATTCTACACATGCACGGAAAATGTCTTCAAATGCCTGTATATATATCTGAGGATATACCTTCTGTCTAGAACCAACCTTATGCTAATTGCAACTGCTGGGATCAAGTCTTGATCACCTCCAACTGTTCTTCTACATTTTTTTGTTCTTATCAGACACTTAGCAATTTTTTTGTGTTTGTGTTGTCAAATCAGAACTTCAATGGCACACATTTTTCATTGATAATTACTTCAATCCAACAAATGTCTCAAAAGATTAGCTTCAGACTTTAGGCTAGACTATTATACTTACTTGGACACCAAGATGGCTTGAACGATGTGAGAGTGGCTTTAAACACTTACAGTAGAACTTTAAAACTTCTTTCAACGCATTGATCTTGGGTGCCTTTATTGCAGCCAATGCCTAAAATCAACGAGACTTCCAAAACAATGCATGAACTTCTTTTATACACTTGCGGGCTGCTACTGTAATAGCTACCTCTATTCTTTGTTTGACCCGAACTACAGAGCAGTGAAGCACCACTCGCGGAATACTCGCGAGTCTGGGCGAATGGAACCCCAATCCGCATAATCGCGGAATACTCGGCCAGAGACTCGCCACGTGCCGGTTACTCGTTCGAATCGCCCTACTCGCCTCCAACTCGGCCCACTCGCCGGACTCGTCTGCAAACTCGGCCGTAATGGACCCCGCGGACTCAGAGTTAAACCCGCGGGAAAAATAGACGCCGGAAGGGCGGGAAAAAATGCCGCCGGCTAATTATTAAAGCGGTCGAGCTTCAGACAGTAACGCATCTCTCCAGTGGTGGTCGAGCTGGTCGAGTCATCTCTGCTTGTGTTAGTTCGTGTTCGAGCATCTCTGCTGGTCGTGGTTTTGCAGCGGCGTTTTCTGTTGCTCGTGGTTCACACTTCGCAGCAGCTCGAAGTCGGGGTTCGGGGTTCTCGCCTTCGTGGTTCTGCTCGCAGTCGGGACTTCAACTCCCAGGTTGGTCCCCATTTAACTTATACGTTTTTTTTTTAGTGTATAGTTTGTTTTTAATGGTAAGATGGTTTGTTTTTAGTTTGTTTTTAAATTTTAGGTGGTTTTTTTAATGGGCAAATGCCCGTGGCTGAGATACTCAGCCACACAGTCGACTGTGGGCTGAGTATCTCAGCCACAGGCATTGGCAAATGCATTGGCAAATGCCTGTGGCTGAGATACTCAGCCCACAGTCGACTGTGTGGCTGAGTATCTAAGCCACGGGCATTTGCCCATTAAAAAAAACCACCTAAAATTTAAAACTAGAAAAAAAACAAACTATAAACTAAAAAATTAAATTTAAAAACAATTAAATTATGTATCAAAATTCTTTTTTTTTTATAAAATTTTAAAACTGTAATTTCATTTAACAGTATAAAAAAAATCATTACAGTTTATACTGTTAAATGAAATTTTAAAACTGTAATTTATGTATCAAAATTTTAAAAATCATTAATTATGTATCAAAACTGTAATTATTTTTTTTATACTGTTAAATGATATTTTAAAAAAATGGCCCTGATTTTTTTTACTTACTGTTAAATGTAATTTTCAAAATTCATTTTTTTATTGTTTAAATTTAAAACTTTAATGATTTTTTTTATATTGTTTAATGAAATTTATAAAAAAAATGGCCCTGTGGCGCGTGGGCTGAGATACTCAGCCACATAGTATCTCAGCCCATGGGCCACAGGGCCATTTTTTTTATAAATTTGGTTAAACAATAAAAAATAATTTTAATGTTGTAAACTAAAAAATGTTTAATAACAGAGCAATTATTTTTTAGTGTGTTTTTAGTTTAAAATTAAAATTAAATTTACTATTTAGTTTTTCAACTTTTAAATTTAAATTTTAAATTGTTGAATAGCTACTGAATTTTTTTATGGGCGAATGGCTGAGTATCTCAGCCACACAATGGACTGTGGCTGAGTATCTCAGCCCACAGTCCATTGTGTGGCTGAGTATCTCAGCCCACAGTCCATTGTGTGGCTGAGATACTCAGCCATTCGCCCATAAAAAAATTCAGTAGCTATTCAACAATTTAAAATTTAAATTAAATTTACTATTTAGTTTTTAAACTTTTAAAAATTCGGCCATTTGCCCATAAAAAAATTCAGTATTCACCCCACATGTACAATTTGTTTTTTAAATATCATTGAAGAATTTAAAAACAATTCAATCTAAATTTTGAACATTAAAATTTAATATAGCACATATTTGTTTTGCAATCCAGATCCATGGCACCTAAGGCTAAAAGGCCTCTTGATCCGGCATGGAAATATTGTGTCAGGGTGAATCCCAATGAAGACCACAGGGTCATTTGCAACTTCTGCACCTCTCAAATGTCTGGGGGCATCAACAGGATGAAATATCATCTAGGAAGAATTGTTTGCAAAGATGTGGCAGTTTGTGACAAATGCCCCGATGAAGTCACAGCAGAAATGGAAGCTACTTTGGATGCCATTAGAGAACAAAGTGAAAAGAGGGCAAGATACAAGTTTGAAACTTCCATGATAGGTAGATCTACCATGGGACCACCGAATGCAAGTCCAAGTACAGGAGGGTCCACTTCAGGTGCTGCAGTAAATAGAAGTGTAACTTCTTCTTTTATCCTTCCTCGCACAACTCCAGGATATCAGCCATCCTTGGAGAGCTTCAATGAAAAGAAGAGGAAAGAGGCAGATATGGCAGTGAGGAGGTTTTGGTACCATAATAGCCTTTCATTCAACTATGCAAAGTCTTATTTTTATCAGCCCATGGTAGATGCCATTGCAGCTGCTGGCCCTGGATACAAAGCCCCCTCCTATAATGCACTTAGGGGGAAAGAGCTAGATGAGGAGCTCGAGTGTGTTAAGGAACAATTGGAGAGCATTAAAAACTCATGGAAGTTCACAGGTTGCACAATTTTGTCTGATGGGTGGACAGATCAAAGGGGCAGAACAATCATCAATTTTGTTATAGCTTGCCCTAAAGGAACCATGTTCCTAAGATCCATTGATGCATCATCGCAGGTAAAGGATGCAAATCTAATTTTATCACTGTTGTCTGATGTTGTGGAGGAAGTTGGGGTAACAAATGTTGTCCAAGTAGTCACGGACAACGCTGCAAATTATGTGGCAGCTGGAAGGTTGCTTTCTGCAAAATACCCCACCATTTTTTGGACTCCATGTGCTGCCCATTGCATAGACTTGATGCTGGAGGACATTGGGAAGATGGAATGGGTGCAAGCAGTTGTGCAAGAGTGCAAACAAATAACCAAATTCATTTATAACCATGCTTGGGTGTTGAGCCTTATGAGGGGATACGCACAGGGTGAACTGAGTCGCCCTGCTATCACACGGTTTGCCACAACCTTTCTTTCCCTCCAAAGCCTTTTGAATGAGTACCAAGCTTTGAGACGGGTGGTTTGTAGCCAGGAATGGATATTTTGGAAAGATAGCACAAAGCCAGATGCAGTTGCTGTGAAATTGTCTCTCTTAGGAGATGGTTTGTGGGAGAAAGTCACTGAGATTGTCAGCTTCACTAAGCCACTTGTAAAAGTCTTGAGGATCATGGATGGAGAAAAACCTGCAATGGGATACATCTACGAGGGCATGGATAGGGCCAAAGAGGCCATCAAGACTTTCTACAAGGGGAATTCATCAAAATATCTCCCTATATGGCAAATTATTGATTCCAGGTGGGACAGGCAACTACATTCACCATTGCATGCAGCTGGAGCATATCTCAATCCAAGCTTATTCTATCATCCAGATTCTAACATTCAAAGAGATCAGGAGGTGATGAGAGGTGTCATGATATGCATTGAGAAGATGTTCCCGAATCCAGAAATTCAGGACAAAATCAACATGCAACGTGATATGTACAAAGAAGCAGCTGGCATGTTTGGATTCAGCTCAACCCAACGACTCAAGGGCAAGAAAATGCCATGTAAGATTCAATTTGTAAAAACTAAATTGTTAGACTTAGAACTTAGCTTGTAAATTTGTTAGTTCTCTTTTTCAATTTTGGCATTGCAAAACTTGTAATCATTGTTGTTTTTAACTTTTACAGCCCATTGGTGGATAGATTGTGGCTCTGAAACACCACAATTACAAGAATTCGCCATCAAAGTTCTGAGTCAACCCTGCAGCGCTTCAGGATGTGAGCGCAATTGGTCGGTATTTGAGCACATCCACAGCAAAAAGAGGAACAGGCTGGAGCTTGAGAGGTTGGAAAAGTTGGTTTTCATCTACTACAACCTTCGGATGCTCACAAAGCAAATGCAACCGAAGGACCTAGATCCAATTTTATTGGATGATATTGATTTAGAGTCTGAGTGGGTTGTGGAGGAGGAGTTCCCTGATGATTTGGCTTGGCTTGATGAGGAGACTCAGGATCCCTCTAGTCTGCCATCTCAAATGGAAACTCCAAATACACCTGCTTCACAGTTGCTTCAGCCTATTGATGTTGGCACTAGCTCCTCGATGACTTATTGTAGGCGTACTCGTGGTTAGGCATGAGACTCGAGTACATGGAGACATTGTCTATTTTGGTTTCCTATTTCTGTTATGAGACTATATGGTTTATGATCACTTTATGGTTTATGTTTATGGTTATGATTTATGGTTTATGAGCAATATGGTTTATGATCACTTTATTGTTTATGAACACTATGGTTTATGATCACTTTATGGTTTATGTTTATGGTTATGAATCTATGATTTATGGTTTATGAACACTATGGTTTATGGTCACTTTATGTTTTATGAACACTATGGTTTATGATCACTATTCAAATTTTTGCATACAAAAATTGATTGTGTTATGTCGTATATTCATAGTTTATGAGACAATGTTATGACTTATTGCATAAATTGTAGTTTTATAGCTTATATGGATTGGAAATGCTTTTAAACGCTTTTTTATGCCCAAAATGTACAATATTTTAAGTTATTTTAATTTTCGCCGAGTCTTGCCGAGTCTGTCCCGAGTCTTTCCCGAGTCTACGAGTCATATACCAGCCGAGTATTTGCCGAGTCCGAGTCGTGCAACATTGCTACAGAGAGAATCAAACTTCAAATTTGCAACTTGACTGCAGCTGCTTCTGGGCAATTCCACCACCGAAATTCAGAGTTGAAAAGAACTTCACTTAGACACCCGCGGCCAGCCTCAGAACTCCTTTTGTCTGACCCAAAATTCAGAGCATATAAAAAAAAAAATCTTCCAAAAACATGAACTTCAAAAACCTTGACTACGGCTACCTCAGACTTCAATTAGTCACCCAAAATCAGAGAAAGATTCTTAAAAAAATGCATGTAAAATAAACGGAATAAAAGTGTATAAATATAGGTTCAAAAATTGACTACAAACTGAGCCGACCTGCAAAAATTGTTTTAAATTAATATCATTTTGAAACTAATTTTGACTGGGCCGACTTGTTAATTCTTCATGGTTTTGCAATGGGTTTCTTCTTATGGCCTTAAGAGCCCTTTAAGCATGTGGGCTTAAGGACCTCTTCAAAAGCTTCTTCACCATCCTTCATCACAACAAGAGTTTCAATGTGCTTCTTCATTGAACTGGGTGCTTGTCCAAGGCCTTCACAAGAGTGCTCCTAGGGACTACATGCCATGGCCTCATCATGGGCTTCATCATAAGTGCCATGCACTTCATCAAGACATGCTTCAAGGACGTCTTCAAAGGCATGAGGGCTTCAATGGGCTTTGTCATCATCAAGCATGTAGAACTTCTTCAAGCAAGGTGAACTATGATCAAGATTAAGCTTCATGTCATCAAGGTTCATGAGTGGGTTGCAAGTTTTCTTATACATCATTATTTTGTCATGATTCTCCATTCCAAAGGGCCTCTACACCATCCACATGAGCATTGGCTACAAGAACATCATCAAAGTACAAAGGGCTCCATCATCGTCTTCAAGCACATCATCTCATTGTCATCAAGTGGTAGCATGGACCTGTTATCACAGAACTTGTAGTTGTCTCTAATGGTATCTCATCCAAGACGGTAGAGGTGTAGACAACTAAAGAGGTGACCCAAGAGATGCCACGGTTCCCAATGCAAGATGGGTGTCACGTTAACCGAGGCACTCTTCACTTGAGATCAAGCCTAAGCAAGACCAAGGGGGAGACCCTAGCTTAACCAATGAAGGCTAGCGAATTCAATCAAAGCCTTCCTAGGAAATGTGATGATGAAAGATAAGGAGACCAAGATGAAACAAGATCTAGATCTAGGATGATAAGTGGACCTGTTATCACACCATAGTAGCAGGGCTACTATTCTTGCTTAGCAGATATCTGCACATTCCAGAGCTTCCATTATTCCAGAGCATGGCTATATATTTTGGATCACTCATGATCAGAGCAGTATATTATTCAGATTTATGTTAGACCTTGTGTCAAGGCTGAGCCTTGAGAGTTCAGATTTGATGACCGATGTGACCCTTTATCCCAGACAGTTTTAGTTCAGTGCCTAGAGATGTATTGCAGCAGTGTTTCAAATGGTATATGGTGTTTCTTACTATGATGATGTTATATGATCTATGGATGCTTTATCACTGATTGTGGATTATTATCTTGTTGATTTAGTCATGATTACAGCATCTGCTTGGTATATTATTCCTGATGTGGCAAACTGTTTAAAATGAACTGTAAATCATAAAATGGACAATTGCTTGCACATTTAGGTCATTTAACAAAACCCACTGGTTTTTCACCTTACATAGATATGGTCTTTCCTGACACCAGTCGTCTGCTAGTGTAGGCTCCATATCCACTTGACTCCATCCATACATGACTTTCCTATTTGACTTTAAACCTTGACCTGTCTCATTTGACTTTCTGATACTGAGGACTTCCCCATTTTTCTACCTCTGTGTTTGGACCGCATCCCTGTATATTCAGTGTCTCGGCTCTAAGTTGGTGACAAAACTTGCCTTTGGTGAGTTGGATTGTAGGCCTAAATCATTCTGTTCGGTTGTCCCGATGTTTGGCATTGGCTCGAACTCCCCCTAGTCACTTGACATGTTGTTGGCTAAAACTGAAAGCTCATGTTCTACCTATGGAAACTTATAAATTCGCCCATGGAAACAAAAAAAAGGGGCAAGAGCGATGAACAGCTAAAAATACTCCTCGAAGAGTATAGGAAAGGTCCAAAAAGCAATGGTTCTTAAAAGCTATATCTAAACAATTGCTGACCTTGTATGTATGAAACATGCCCTGGATGAAAGCTGCAACTAGTTGTGCTTATCAGCACACCTGAGATCCGAAGGGTTATGTAGGCCAAAAAGGCCATGAAATAAAGTTGAATGATCCTAATGAACCTGGATCAACTTGATGTAGACATGATGCCTAAGTTGAATAAACACTCTCTGAACAACTTATCCATTTGTGAGGCACAGCCATTCCCCGTGTTATTTTGTCCAGCACAGAGTTTGTAGCTTTTCCCCTTTCTCCCAGTCCAAAGTATTTTTGAGTTGAGTTAGACAGGTCAACCCCTTTGCCCAACCTTGTTCCTAGCCTTCATCCTTCACTAGCAGTTTGAACATGTCCAATGGGTGAGTTTGTCATTTGAACTATTGTGCAAGTAATTTTATATAACAACAGAATATGTGTACTTGATTAATGCCACTGAATGGATCTTATTCTTTGAGCTAGGCTGTGAAAATGATTAGAGAAGCATGTCTTAGTCTACTGATGTGATTTATCCTTGGTTGTATATTATTGGGATCTATGATGATGTGGGCCATGTATAGATACCTATTGATGATGATTGATGGTACCACATACTTGATAATGATATCATGTGATGGACATATGATGCAGATGATGATTGATGCAGTTCAGCAGGTTTATTTATTATTTCAGATCAGCAGTTTGTACATTGTCCATATATGGTGGACCCTACAGCTGGCCCATTAGGGAAACCGATGGTGTATGAGTACACATTTCTAGTGGATTTGGGTCTTCTGGATCCAATGAGACACTTATCTTTCAGTTCCGTGCACTTCTGACAGTGATTGATGCAGTTTTACACTTGTTGACCAGATTTGGGGCTGATTTCCCAGCCTGAGCAGCAGGGGCCCTGAGAGGCCAGTTCACCTAGGGCGCTGATGATGAAGGGGGTGGTCCAGCCACTTGTTTTTTCCATTTACCCCCCCTTCTGGAAAGCCTGGTGGGCTCAGATGGACAGCGCAGGTGCCCTAGGAGGCAGTTTTGGCACTTTCACAGTTACCGAGGCAGTTAAAAAATGGGATAAAGTGGTCACTGAGGAAATCGATTTGGGCAATTGAGGCAAGGTCTTGGCATTTGGTCTTCACAGAGGTCTTCCAGGGTGATCTCACTATCTTCTAGTCAGTTTTCACCATGTGGGTATGCCCACATTGATCACAGGAGGTCATTTACTGCTTGACTGTCATGGATTTGGAGGACAGTTTTGGTCATTTATATTATCTTGGACATATTTTATTATTTTATTGTGCCTTGGGGATGAGCTAGTAAGGATTGATGCCTCCTAGCCCCACCATGTGCTTATTTTGTCATGTCCTAGTCATCATGAGGTGGATCATTGTACTTTTACCCCTCTAGTGGATGACGTCACCCCCTTTTTGTACCATTTAGTGGGGGCACTATTATTATATTGGGTGATCCATGTGATATATTGTTATGGTTCATCTTAGCCATTGATTGTATGATGAGATCTTTTAATCTCAACCACTCATTTGATGTAGTATTGTAGAGTGGTATAGGGTTTTGGTCTTTATTATCCTATATAAGGAGGAGACCCCCCATTGTATAGCTCACCTTTGGAGCTCTGGAATATTGGAATAGAACATTTCTTTGTGGAGCATATCTCTCTTGTCTTGTGGATTCTCTTGCATATTGAATATACAGTATCTCTTCTATGTATCATTGTGGATTTTGGTGCTTCTACTAATCTTCTTACAGGAAAGTCGAATTGGTGGAGAGGAGGGCGATTTCTTGAGGGTTATTGTTGGAGGGATCCACATATTCTCTCTTGGGTTGATCTTTTGACAGAGAGTATCATTATTGTATCTTCGTGACATAGTTGATGCTTTCTATTACATCTTTCTATCATTTTCATAATCATCTTGCTTGACTTGTTTCTTTGATCTTGTCTTGTAGGAGGAGGACGATTTGGCTATCTTGGAGGAGGGCGTTTTGGTTGGAGCTCTTGGATCTCACTCTTGAATATACACATAGGAGAATGCTATCAATTTGCAAGGTGGCCACAAGCAATTGAGGTAAGATCTACAAGGTATGTGCCTCTTTCATCCATTCTATCTTCATTGGTCTCAAACCCTAATTAATTAAAAACCCCAATTTGGGTATTTCTTAGATCTACTTAGATCTAGCCTTGCTTTTGGGAAGATCTTGAAAACCCACCTCTATAGCATCCACCCCTAGTTGGATCTATAGTTTGGTGGTGATTGGGTTAAAATTGACACACTTTTCAAGGCAAAAAAGCCCTCTTGAACCAAATCGCACTTCCTTGGAGAGGCTTGTTTTGGCTAGATTTAGCACATAGGTAGGTGAGATCCCACTTGATTTGCAATCCACACACTTGATAACCTATCCCTAGATTCTTACTTTGGTGATTTCTACCTTGTGGGCATCATTCCACATTTTAAGGGAATAAAACCCCCTTTTGAATTATTTGGCACCTTAAAACTCAGATCTAGTAAGATCTAACCCTTGGATTGACTTGATTTTTGGTATCTACATAGATCGGGGCACAAGCCACTTGGATCTACAGTTTGGTGGCCATTGGACTTGATTTGGTCCACCTAACCCCTCTTTTAGCCCTCCTTGAGCAAAGTCGCACTCCCTTGGGAAGGTGAGTTTGCACACTTTGAGGAAGTGGGTGGTTGAGATTTTTGTGGATTTGGAATGGCCATACCTTGAAACCTGGGTCTAGAGTATCATTGTGTGACGATCTGCCTTGGGGTAAGCATTCCTTGTTTCAAGGGATTGTGGTCCACTTAGGGTCATTTCATGAAAACCTAGATCTAGCAAGATCCAACCATCCAATCTCAATTAGCCCACTTGACTTGGCTCCTAGATGTCCCGATCTACACTTTGCAATACCTTTTGACCCCATTAGCCCATCCAACAAGGCACTAGTCCTCCTCAAAGCAAGTCGCACTCCTTGGGAATTGTGTCAAACTCTAGATCCGGTACATGGGTACCCCTAAAATCAACTTAGATCCGTAGATCTACTCGTCACATATCCACTAGTACCAATTGCATCCCTCAACTTCACCTTGTGGGTCCACCTTAAGCCATCTCACATATCCCAAGGAAGTAGGTCCCACTTGTGTAAACATATGGTACTACATCTTGTCATCATCCCCAATCATGTGGCCTAAACCATACGTAGGTTGAAATACTAACAATCTCTCACACCACCTTCAACCATACCTTAATTTCTAGGTCCACTTTACCTTGCATTGGTTTCCGTAACTTACCATTTACTCATCCCTAGGAACCTTTGTTTGGATCCAATCGTCTTTGATTGGTTATAGGGTCTCCCCCTAGGTCTTGTTTCACCTTGACCTAAAGCGAAGAGTGCCTCGGTTGACGTGACTCCCACCTTGCATTGGGAACCGTGGCATCTCTTGGGTCACCTCTTTAGTTGCCCATCTCCTCTACCGTCCCGGATGGGATACCACTAGGGGCAACTACAAGTTGTGTGATAACAGGACCCAAACTGGCTAGGGCTTGGTTGAAGAGGCTTAAGGAGGTGACAAAAGTTCAACCAAGTGTAGGATAGGGTCACTTATAGATTAAGAATAGTAGATCTAGATAGATCTAGTGCTAAAGAAAAGTACCCAAGTGGGGCCCACCCTTAAAAAGTGGAAAATGGTCCAAATGGGACCCACTTGGTCAAAATCAAAGTGAGATGGCACTAGGGGATATGCTATAGCATGGATCTATGGATTTGAGAAGGAATGAGCAATACCCACGTGTGGGATATAGCAAAAGACCACTAACCCAAGAGTGTAACTTGCCTCAAGGAGGACTAGTGCCTTAGGTGAAGGGGCAAATGGAGTCGGATGTCCACCAATTATAGATTGGGATAGTTAAGATGATTATTAAGGTGGGTTTTAATTATTAAGCCCAAGTGATTGCTAGATCTCCACAGATCTGAAAAATAAAAAATGCAAGGGTTTTGATTTTAGGGTTTATATGACCAATGGAGAAAAGATGGATGGAACTAGATACATACCTTGTAGAACATACCTCAAAAGCTTGTGGCCACTTTGCAAATTGATAACCTTCCCCCTGTGTGTATATTCAAGAGTGAGAGCCAAAGGCCCAAGTGAAATCGTCCTCCTCCTAAGGTGACCAATTCGCCCTCCTCCTGCCAGACAAGATCAATGAGAAACAAGCCAAGCAAAAGAATGATGATAATGATGAAAAAATGAAAGAGAAAGCATCAACTATGTCACTAAAATACAATAATGATACTCCTTGAGACAAAGGGCCAATCCAAGGCAAGATATGGGGCTTCCCCACAATAGCCTCCCTCCAAATCGTCCTCCTCTTCACCAAATCGGCCTCCCAGTAGAAAAACGTTTTGGAACCCCAAGATCCACAATGATACACAGAAAAAAGATTGTATATTCAACTTGCAAAAGAGTCTATCAAGACAAGAGAAGTAGATCCACAAAATAGTGTTTTTATTCCAAGTTTGAAGAGCTCCAAAGGTGCCTTTACAATAGGGGGGTCTCCTCCTCAAATAGGATGAGGAAGACCAAAACCCTAAACCACTTTTGAAACGAGTGGTTGAGATCAAAAGATACAACAATATAATTAATGGATAAGATGAGCCAATACAACAAAAATGATAAGACATGGATCACTCACTAAAGTGATGACGTCATGGCTAAAAGACCCTGAGGGGAATGACGCCATGGCTAGGGGAGACTAATACAAGTGTGTCTCACATAAGATGACTAGGACAAGTGACTAGGAGCACATGGTGGGGCTAGGAGGTATTATTTCCCTTCACTAGCATCACCCCATGGCACAATAATATAACATGAGACTCAATGACATGTCCAAGTACACAAATGATCAAATCCTGCCCCCCCAAATCTGAGAGAAAAATACATCAAAATACATCCTGCTGACTGTGTGGACCCCACTGACTGCTGCAAACTAAACTGGAAGGAGTGGGATACACCATAGATGACCTCAAAGAAGACCTCATGCCAAAACCTTGCCTCAATTACCCAAATTAAATTCCTTTATGGACTTTTTATTCCATTTTTTAATCCTCCCTAAAACCCTAAAACTGCCCATAACTAACTGTCAGGTGCCTGCGTTGTCAAACTGAGTGTGCCATCATGTCTGGAAGGGGGGTAATGTGGTAAAAAAAAGTGGCTGGACAACCCCCTTCCCCTGCAGCACCCTAGGCAACAACTAGGTTCCAAGGCTCTGGCTGGACACACCACATTAGCATGGCCAAACTGGTCAACAGGTGGAAAAGTGCTCATAACATGCCCGAGAGTGCCTGAAACTGATAGATAAGTGTCTCAATGGATCCAAAAGACCCAAATCCGCTAGAGATGAGTACTCATACACCTCATGATAACCTGTAGGATCATCTGTAGGGTCCATCATACCTGGACAATGTAAAAATATGATGATTTGGAAATAATGATAAACATGACAAACTGCATCAATCATCATCTGATGCCTATTCCCATCATATGGAATCATCAAAAAGGTATATAGAAGACCATATATCAACATCATACATAAAGTGGTCCATCTCATCACGGATCCCAAGGTTGACCTTGGTCAAACTATGTTTGACCAGTCAAACTGATCAAAATATGACCCTGGCTATAGAAGCCATGCTGTTGCAAGTGCAAGTAGTTAAGACATGCTCTCTAAATCATTTTCATAGCAAGACTCTAGAGTATTAAGCATCATTTCACTAGCAGTTAATAAGTAGAAACATTTTTTACCTTCAAGAAGAATCTCAAGAATATACTTGTTTGTAAACATGATCAAATTGCTAGCAAAGGGTGAAGGTTAAAAACACAAGGCTAGACTGAAGGGATGACTTGACACTATGACACTTTGGATGAGGGACATGGTATTATACACTTAAGCATGTGTTGGACAAGGAGTACACAAGGAATGGCGGTGTCTCACAAATGGATAAGTTGTTTAGAGAAGTGCCTATTCAACCTTGGAAAAAGTTGTCTACTACTAGAACCGTCGTGAACTAGGTGCCCGACTAACTGTAACTTGAAGTTCTAGGGGACACTTAGAATTAGTTGTCCCTTGCTCCATCTCATATCATAGCCCGCGGGCTCAATGACGAAATTTTCACGTAAGGGCAGCAATCTTTAGATTTAGCATACATTTAGCCACTACTTTTTTTAGGACCTTTCATTTCATGGCCAGCAATTTTTAGATTTAACATACATTTGTCCATTGCTTTTTAGGCCTAATATGACCCCTCTGGGATTTCACATGTGCTTATAAGCACAACTAATCGCAGCTTACATCTGGGGTGCATTTACATTTCATAACATTTGAATTTCACTTCAATTTCATAGCCCCTTTCATTGGGTTGTACAAGATATACAATAATTTCCATATGTAGTACAACTTTGCTTAAGGTTTTAGCCAACACAACTCAAGCAACTAGGGGGACTTCCGCAAATCTAAACCACACATCGGGGAGACCGACTAGAATGATAAAGGCATAAAATCCAACTCACCAAAGGTGTAATATCCCAAACTGATATTTTTCTTTTTTTGTGTTGTCTAGTAGGCTGATATCTCAAACAAGTATGAAGGTGTGTACTGATCTCTGCATGCATGCATTTGCATGCAGATCTATAACCCAAATAATATTGAAATGCTATAAAGTAGGAGGAATTAATGTATGTACGTACCAGTATGTAGATCTGCTGATGACGATGAGGATGATCCCCACATGCAGGAATTATGCCGGATGAATAGGGAGATAAGCTAAATCGTCCTCCAAGAGATAAGTGCGCCCTCCTCCAAGCTATAATTGCTCCTCAATAAATAATACTTGACTGATGAAGGCCCAGATAAGGTGTAGTAGGGTTATAATTCCCTTCTGGAGAAGATGGAAGCAGCATACAAAAACTTTGATGGCTCAAAGGCCTAAAATGTGAAGATCTCCTCTGAGAACTTCACCCAATGCATGCAAAACGTCCTCCAATAATGATAAGCGCTGATATCTAGCTTGGAACTCAAGTTGAGAGACCCTTTTTCCAGAGGAAGGGTAATAGTGTTGCTCTGAGAAGGATGAGAGCTACATGCAGAGAAACTGACCCCTGTAGACTGCAATACGAATGGGAGACTATCTGGACAATGCGCCCATGCAAGGGAGAGCAAGCCCACAGTATAATATAAAAGAGAACTCTGCAAAATCTGGATGATAGTAATATTTGATGATGAACAATGTTGAATCTGGATGATCCAACCTGATGATGAACTAGGGCAGATAGATTTCACTACCGAAATACACCAGTTAGCTGAGTGCAAGCCTCAACCCCAACTTAGCTCGCTGAGCTCTCCAATTCGAGATCACAAATCAATAATCATATAAGCATACTTATCCATTCGCTTTACCTCTCTTTTATAACTTCCAACTGCGAATAACCTAACTTTTGACCTAATTAGGTCACTTTACCTTCTAATTCGCAGTTCACTTGCATGCAGGTTCCTGGAGACTCGATCACCTGCATGCATCATGAAATAATGCTCAGATGTCATGCATGCAGGTGGCCTTTGGCTCCGGTGGCCCCTGTCTACCTACTGATGATATAATATCTATGCCCTAGATCTTCTTATATGGCATCAATCCTCAGTTGATTCCCTGACTGTCAGTGCCCGCTCGAACCTATGGGAATCATATAGGTTAGGGGGGTGGTTCTCAATGCTTAAGCATAAGAGGACATTACAGTCCTCCCCTCTCATTACAGTCCTCCCCGCTCAAATTTGCTTGTCTTCAAGCAACTGTAAAGCCGGGTTTTGTAATACCTGTTCTCCCTCCCAAGTGGCCTCCTCTATAGGCAGATCTCTCCACTGAACCAAGTAGTCTCTGATGATTTTGTTCCTCAGTTTCCGCTCTCGCACCTCTAGGATGCGCTCAGGGATCAGAATCAATTGCCCCTCATCATCAAGGGGGGGCAGCTCGGAAGATGTAACAATCTGATGACCGACTACCTTCTTGAGGTTGGAGACATGAAATACGTTGTGAATCTTGCTCTCTGGGGGTAGTTCTAGCTCATATGCTACCTCTCCGACCTTTCGGATTATCTTGTATGGACCATAGAAGCGAGGTTTGAGTTTTTTCGCTCCTTTCTTTTTAAGAGATGACTGTCGGTAAGGTTGGAGGCGTAAATAAACGAAGTCTCCTACCTCAAAACTGCGCTCAACCCTGTGCCTGTCCGCATATATCTTCTGTTCATTCTGAGCAGCCTGTATGTTCTCCCTGATTATCTTGAGGATATCTTGACCCTCCTGAATCCACTCTTTGGCCTTGGGGGCCCTGCTATTGCCGAATATCCGGTCTGCGAAAGTGGAAGCATCATACCCATACAGAGCTCGGAAAGGGGTCATCCCAATGGTCATATGGTGGGTGGTGTTGTAACAATGTTCACCCAAGTGTAGCCATTTGATCCATGTCCTCTGCTGACCTGCTACGTAATTTCTCAAGTATCCCTCAATCCACTTGTTGACAATCTCCGTCTGCCCGTCACTCTGTGGATGATAACTTGTGCTCATGGCTAACTCAGTCCCCACTAACCGGAAAAGCTCTTGCCAAAAGGCTCCCGTGAATTTGTTGTCCCTGTCACTGACAATGGTCTTGGGTAACTCTCTGAAAAATAGTTCTGCTACCTATGATGCTAAATAATCTGAAGGAATGGCAAAGAAGTGAGCGAACTTGGTCAATCTGTCCACCACTACGTACAAGCAGTCTCTGCCCTGAACCTTGGGCAGCCCAGTAATGAAGTCCATGGAGATGCTCTCCCACTTCTTCTCAGGAATAGGTAAGGGTTATAGTAAACCGGCCGGGTGGGTGTGCTCTATTTTGTTCTGTTGGCACAAGCTGCACTCTCTCACATGTTGTATCACATCATTCTTGAGGCCCTTCCATGAGAACCTCTCTCTAATCTGTCTATAGGTCTTGAGAAACCCCTAATGCCCTGCTAATGGTGAATCATGGGATGCCTGCAAAATCTTCTTCTTGAGGGAAGACTCTGGAACTAAGAAGATTTTGTTCTTGTAGTATATGATGTCATCAATTACCCGATACATGTCATCTTGAATCTGTCCATCCAATAGCTCGCAAGCAAACTTATCTTTGGAGTACTCAACCAAAAGATGAGATCTCCAATCTGATGAGATGCTCATAAGGGATAAAGTAGCTGGTCATCTAGAAAGTGCATCGGCCACTACATTTTTCTTTCCCTTTACGTACTCAATCTCGAAGTCATAGGCCTGAATTTTGCTCACCCATTTCTGCTGCCTCTCGTTTAGCTCTTTTTGCTCTAGGAAGTATTTCAAGTTGTTGTGATGTCTTAACTTTGAATCTGCCACCCACTAAGTACTGCCTGAACTTGGTTAGCGCATGGAGAATGGCTAACATCTCTTTGTCATATATCGAATAGTGGCGCTCATAGTCTTTGAGCTTCCTGCTCTCAAATGCAATGGGGTGGTTGTTCTGCATCAATACTGCCCCAATTCCCTCTCCTGGAGCATCACATTCTAACATGAAGGGTTGAGAAAAGCCTGGTAGAGCTAATAATGGGCATGAACTCATTACCTTTTTCATTTCTCGAACGTCTGTCGTGCTGTCTCCGACCAACTGAATGCCCCCTTCTTGGTAAGATCTGTGAGGGGTGCGGTCATCTGTGAGAATCCACTAACATACCTCCTATAGTAGGTGCAAAGGCCCAAAAAGCCCTTCAGTTCTGTCACATTTTTAGGTGTAGGCCAATCCAATATGGCCTGAATCTTCTCTAGGTGCACCTGGACCCCGTTGGCCCCTATCACATGCCCTAAATATAACATATCCTGCATGTCGAAGTCACACTTGGACATTTTGGCATATAGTGACTACTTCTGTAAAATGCCAAGTACCTCGTCTAGATGTCTCAAATGTTCTTCCCAAGTTCTATTGTATATCAATATGCCGTCGAAGAATACCAAGAGATGCTTGCGTAACTGAGCCTTGAAGATATTGTTCATGCATGACTGGAAAGTGGCTGGTGCATTAGTGAGCCCAAATGGCATCACTAGAAACTCATAATGTCCGTAGTGGCAACGGAAAGCAGTCTTTGGAACATCTTGTTCCCTAACCCGAATCTGATGGCAACCTGAGCCGAGGTCAATCTTGGAAAAGTACTTTGCCCCCTGTAGTTCATCCATCAACTCATCAATCCTGGGGATGGGATACCTGTTTTTTATGGTCTTCTTGTTGAGTGCCCTGTAATCGATGCACATGCATAGGGTTCCATCCTTTTTCTTCTCTAGCGCTACTGAAGATGCAAATGGACTGGAGCTAGGTTTGATGTACCCTAGCTTGAGTAGTTCCTTGATTGTATTCTCTATCTCATCTTTGTACCTCTTGGGATGCCTGTAAGGAGTGGTGATAACTGCTTGAGTCCCCTCCTCTAACTCAATAATGTGCTCAAATCCCCTATCTGGAGGTCGACCTGTTGGAAAGTCTCCGAATACTACTTTGTGCTTCTGCAGTAAGGCCTCTATATCTGTTGGATGTTGTGTGGCCTTATCTGGTGGTTTCCTGAAGGTAACCAAGCACTCTGTTGCCCACTCAATATCTCCCTGTCGGAGTACTGCCTCCATCCTGTGTGATGTCACTGCGGTGTGATGTCTCTGTCGAAGTACTGCCCACTCAATATCTCCCTATCGAAGCACTGCTTCCCCATATTCTGACATAGGAGAAAGTTTCCCCTACATACCAATCCCCAATTGTAGCGATGAAAAGCTTGGCATAAGCTAAGAAAGCTGGTGCATCTTCCTTAAATATTTGGAGATAAATGGCACCAAGGAGGTGATCACAGATATCATATAACAGAGGCACATAATTATTCTCCCACAATGCGGAATGGTATATGTGGACAGGAGGAGCAGAAGGAGTCCAGTTCCATCCCATATTGGGATATTGAAACTCAGCACAGAAGACATCCATCACATAGGCTGAGAGGAAGAAACAGGGTTTTTGTGTAGACGATGATTTCTGATATTTTTCGATTGTTGTTTTAAGCTCAAAAGATAAAATGGATGCCTAAGGAAAAGATTCACCTGTGGTCAAGACATGATGAGCAACAAGAGCCCATTCAGCTTCGAAATTTGAGGAATTGGGAAGGCCATACAACCAAGAAAGTATAGATGCCAATAACGAGTAGGGTTCTCTAAACCATGACACTGGGTACAAGTTATCAGGCTTGCGCATGAAGCTTGCTGGTTTGTGCATCCAGGATTTTAGCATTTCATTAAAATTGAACCTGGTGGTAGCAGAATCCAGGAATGAAGTATCAAGGATTTGTACAGGCGGTCTAAGGGCAAATGCCCTAGCAAATACCTTAGGGCGGAAAGTGATCAACTGTGAACCCGCGCTATCGTTGAGCAAGCGGTCTTCAGGGTTGGCATGCTCTGTTATCCACTTAATTGCGTCAGTATAAGGCAAAATGGCAAGTCTGGCAGCATGAATTGCGTGGAGCTGAGAGTCTCTAATTTTCTCATAAGCTTGGCGGTCATTCTCAATGTTGGATAGGTCATCATTGTCGAATATGGAGTATATTTTAGACCAGTCCACCTGGTAGGTTTCAGTGAATTTCCCACTGGTGTCTGAGAAAATGCCAAAGTTTGGGTCCTTGCTCAATTGGTCTTTCAGTGTAGTCTTAGAACGGGTATTGCGTGACATATTTGCAAACTGGAGAAAATCTGATAAATGAATAAACAACGATCAGAAACAGTCTCAAAATAATTCAAACTGTAAATAACTGAACTAAGGGACATGAGAAAACCAACCTGCTTCAGCTGAAAACGACAGGTAAGACAACCCTGGTAAAAAGGCACAGTAAAATTCGAGCAGCAAGGTAATTCTCCCAATTCGAAAATGATAGCGAAAAATAAGAAAAAAGACCTATTTAATAAATTGAACGGGTGAAATCGGAACCGTCAAATCCAAACCAATCAATGGCTGAGATCAATTATTGTAATTTGCGGGGAATAACTTGCGGGAGATAAATTTCGCAGTTATGTACATTCGTCCTGCAACCCGCAATTAATTGCGGGTTACAGGTTACGAGATCGAAATTCGTTTATTAAATCAAAAGATGACTCCGCAATCCGCAATTTTACGGGTTGTGAGATCAAAATTTCGAAAATTTTATTTAACCGCTTCCCACAATCCACAATCCGCAATTGCAGGTTGTGGGTTGCGGGATGCAAACAACCTTTTTATATGAAATAACCTGCCCGCAATCTGTAGCCCGCAATTGCAGGTTACGGGTTGCGGGAACACACAACTCATTTTATTTTTCAAATCTTTTCCGCAATCCGCAATTCGCAATTGCGGGTTGCGGGTTGCAGAACGAAAAGTTCAAATACTTATTTACACCGTCTTTCCGCAATCCACAACTTTGCGGGTTGCGGGATGATAAAAAAAATCAAAAGGCAAAAAACATGCTCCCGTAATCCGCAATTGCGGGTAGCCGGTTGCGGGTTGGCAAAATGACTCTGTGAGAGAAACCAAAGCTTCCCGCAATTTGAGAAAAACAGTCAAAAAAATGGAAATTTTCAGTGGGACAAACTCTAATCGAATCAAAACAATGCAAAGGCATGGAATGATGAAAAATGATGAAAAAAAAACCATAAGAACAAAGGAATATAAACCATTACCTTTGTAGTGAAAAATTTGGGGCTCCAGTGTTCCATCAGAACATGGGATCTGTTGTACCTACAACAAATGGCGACTGGCTGGGATGAACCAGTTATCTCTGTACAAAAAAAACCTCAGTTGAAGAAAACATGTCAGCCTACTGATATTCCAACCTTAAATTTAGAAGATGTTCATATAGAATTACAAACAACAAGCAGACTTAAGCACATGATTGATATATTCCATCCCATAATCATTAAAATAATGCAAATCTGATAAGGAAGTGTAAGAAACAACAAGCATTCATCACCATTATGCAATCATGAGAAGTCAGCTTGAGTTGAACCTGGGGATAAACCCAAAACCGCTCTGGATATCCAAATCATAGACCACTTTGATTTATTAATTGCTTTATTTATATACATATGATTTTCTTTGGCAATATGTATAATCTTATTATCCCTTTCTCTTTTTTTTTTCTTTTTTTTTTCTTTTTTTTATTATTTATTTATACAGAAATAACAGACTGTACATAAGACACTGTTGATACAAGACCATTGCCCTGACTTGGTGATCAGATGTTGGCAATGCCATTCACAAACCTGACCTGGAAACTGAACAAGCTAGCTCGGTAAGGAGATTCCTTGTCTTCCAGTTATGACACTGAAAGCAACTATCATGGCTTGGTAACCATATAATGATAATTTCAGTCCAAAATCAAATCCATGATCATGGCAGGGATGGCTCGTAATAAGACCCCTTGTCCTTATAAAAAGGAAAAGAAAAATTTATTTAGGTGTAAGTTACAAGACACTATTGTGGCTTGGTGACCACATAAAAGCAGTGTTACTCACCAGTGCTTTGCAGATCATGAATGGACCGACCTGTAATAGGATCTTCCACCTTTCAGCAGAAGCTGAAAGTCATCTTCCAAGTTTGTGGCTTGATGTGAAGATGTCACTCCACTAAACACCTATGAACCTAATGGGCTAGCTTGTGATAAGACCCCCCATCTTGTAATTTATAATTATTGAGAAAATTATTATCAAAATGACTGCGATAGGATCCAGAGCAGATAAAGTTGACCAGGTTATTGAGATATGTTGCTTTACCAATGAAACATAAGATAAGAAACACCAGTCATTCTCATAACCTCAAATAAATAGATAAAACATATGTAAAGGTGGGAAAGTATCAATCAAAGCTCTGCAATTATTGATTGTAACTTCTGTATAAAACAAGTTCTGTCATAGGCTAAGGAAAGCTGAGACTAACTATGCATTCTAGAAACTTTCAGACAGTATCAATCTCGAGACTAACTAATCGATCAACCATTGCCAATTGTGTGGGAATTATTCAAACACAACTTAAATATAAAGGAAAATGAATCAAGACAAAAGAAAAGGTAAACACACCAAACTTATGTACAAAGCGCATCAGATTGTTTAGACCAATCTTTAACTGAACAATACTAGGACCAATCTTTTATGTAACAATGAAAGGTCTTAGCCAAAGGCGTTGAAATTTGGTGTACTCATTTTTGTCCTTATGTTGTCCCATCTTAATACCAAATCTCCTACCAAAAACTCTCTGTCAGAAGAGGATTTCTCATCGAACCATCTTTTAACCATCTGCTGATGTTGATACAATTTATTTTTAGCCTTTTCCCTGTCTTCCTCCAACTTAAGCAAGGTGTCAATTCGCTGTTGAAGAGGGGAGGAATCATCTTCCTGAATGGATTGAGCTAGTTGTAATGAGGGAATGGTAAGGTTAGATGGTAGGACAGCTTCCTTGCCATAAACTAAACAATAAGGAGAGTTTCCAATAGCTCCCTTTGGAGTAACTCGGTCTGCCCAAAGAGCATTGCAAAGCTCTGTGTGCCAATCTTTGTGATGGGAGGCTACTGTCTTCTTCAAAATGTTTATTAGGTTCTCGTTAGAAGATTCAGCAAGCCCATTACCCTGTGGATAATAATTGGCGGAAAATTTTAGTTTGGTCCCTTTTTCAAGGGCATACTGTGTGAGATCAATTAAGGAAAAGTAGGATGCATTGTCAAAGACAAGATACTCAGGAGCCCCAAACCTTGTAACTATCTGGTTGTCTAAGAAAGATATCACTTGGTTGGTGTTACATTGCCTAAGAGGGACTGCCTCCACCCATCTGGTGAAGTAGTCAATTGATGTCAGGATATACCTATGTTGCAAAGAGGAAACAAGATTAATTGGTCCAACAAAATCCAATCCCCATTGCTGAAATGGGAACTGAACTGTTACTGGCTGCAAAGGAAAAGCGGGTTTTTTGTATTTCCCTGCACACTTCTGGCATGGTTCACACTTCCTGACATGGGCATAGGCATCTTTAAACAGCGTAGGCCAATAATATCCTGCTCTGAGAATCTTGTGAACGGTGGTTTCACCTTAAAAATGGCCTCCAGCAGGTCTTGCATGAAATTGTAAAAGAATATCATCAATTTCATTCTTCTCCAAACATCTAAGGAAAACTCCATCATAATTCTTCCTAAACAAGACTCCATCAATAAATTGATAAGGAGCATCCTTTAATCTTAAAGCTCTACGTTTTCTAAAGTCAAGGGTTTCAGGTGCAAACCCATGGTTTAGAAAAAATTTGATATGATCGTACCATTCAGATGTTGGAGTTTCTATAGCATTAACAGAACCTATAGGAACATTTTCCTCTTGGTCCCATTCAGTCTCCTGCTGTATAGGATCATTTGACTGAGCGGTGAGCAGGCACAAACCTTGTCCTTCTACAATCTTCGCTGGTTTGATTTCCAGGTCATATTCCTGCAAAGCTGTCATCCAATGGGATCTTTTTTCGCCTAATTCTTTCTGGACCAGAACATTTCTGATGGCTGTATAAGGCACGATTACCTTAGTTCGAGATTTCAGTAAGTACGGCCTGTAATGTTTCACAGACTTGTAAACGGCATAAGCCTGCTTATCAATTCGAGAGTAGTTAAGTTCTGCTCCCTTAAACATTGAGCTCATGAACGAAACTGGAATCTCGGCATCATTATCATGCTTCTGCGTCAAAACAGCTGCATAAGAAAAATCAGTAGCGAAGGTATATAAAATAAAATCCTTGTCAAAATCAGGGGACATCAGAGCAGGGGCTTCTGCAATGGATCTCGAAATTCAACAAATGCATCCTTTTGTTCCTGTGACAAGCTCAACTGTACATCTTTTTTAACTAACTATTGTAAAGGCTTAACAATCTGTGCAAAATTTGGAACAAATCTACGTACAAAATTAATCTTACCAAGGAATGACTACATGGCTTTGCGCGAACCAGGCAAACTAATCTTTGAAATAGCCTCTGTGCGTTCAGGATCAATAATCATACCTTCCTTGGAAACAATGAAACCCAGGAGCTTACCTTCTGTTACTGCAAATATGGACTTCTTGGGGTTCAGCGAAATTCCGTACTTCCTGCAGCGTTCAAAAACCTTTTTCAAAGCAGACAAATGTTCATGTCATTTTTTTGAATAGATAGTAATATCATCTAAGTAAACTACGACAAAATTGTGCATCAAACCTCTGAAAGCTATATCCATAGCTCTTTGGAAAGTGGCTCCTGCATTTATTAACCCGAAAGGCATTCACCTGTAAGCGAAGATGCTCCGAGGGGTTCTGAAAGTTGTTTTCAGTTGGTCATCAGGACCAACCATGGCTTGGTTGTACCCTGAAAAACCATCAAGGAGAGAGAACATCTCTGACCCTGCTACTTTCTGTAAAATCTGTTCCATAGAAGGAACATGGTAGTTATCCTTCTCGAAAGCTCTGTTCAAATTTCTGAAATCGACACAAAGTCTGATTTCCCCATTCTTCTTACGAACAGGCACCGAGTTGGCGATCCATTGAGTATGTCTGACAGGGAATATGATTCGAGCTGTCAGTAACTTTTCAAGTTCTTTCTTCACAGAAGGTTCCAAGCTAGGACGCATCTTCCTTAATTTATGTTGGTAAGGTTTCACTTCTGGTTTCATCGGTATGTTATGATGCATGATGCTAGTGTTAAAGGTTTTTAGTTCGTCATAGGTCCATGCAAAAACATCCTTGTATTCTTTACACAATCTGATGAAAGCTCTTCTTTCTTCAACAGAACAATCAACCCCAAGATTAATGAAACGAGGATCCTTTTCAGTACCTAGGTTAACTGGTGCATAGTTAAGAGATGAGTTGTTGGTCTTGTGTTTGAACTTATCTTCCAAGTCATAAAATTTCTCTAGATTGATCATTGATTTTGGGATGATGTTGGAAGGATCAGAGAGGGATTTCTCGTGTTCATCCTCATTTATTGCCATGTTTTGAAAGGTATCCTGGGCTATGAGAAAGTGTAGTATCTGCTAGTCGTCATCAAACACTTTCCAGTTCGTCACGTTATCAGGTATGGAGGGCCTGAACATAAGTTCTATCGAAAAAGTTTCAGGTGACAAGCCTTCAGGTAGAATCAATCTAGATGTTGTATTTGCCAAGAGGTCAACATCGAAGTTCTGTGACCTGGGGACTGACTTGATGTTGAATGCAGAGAAGGAGTTAGTAAGATCTCTTACCTGTTTGACAATGATTTCAGAATCCCCAAAACATTGAATTACTTGTGCACCCATATCAACAGCTTTCTTGAGTCCTTAAACCAGGGCCTCATATTCAGTTACATTATTGGTACAGTCAAACTCAAGTTTGCAAGCAATTATGGTTTTAGTCCCTTTTGGGTCAATAAGGACACAACCTACACCAGCTACATCAGTTGATCTGGAGCCATCAAAATATAAAGTCCAAACAATAGGATCAATCCTAAAATTTGTATTAACATTATAAACATTATGTACAATATCTCCAGAGAACGGTACAGAGGTAACATGGGTGATCTGTGATTCATTCTATACATTCTCATCTGGTGAAGAATCAGCTGGCAAATCCCCAAAGAAAGTGTCAAATGTGAAATGCTCAATATGTGAACTGAAATAACAAGCAAGTTCACTTGAGCCGTTAATTTGGTTGTCCATTGTAGGGTAGCCACAGGTGAGACCAATCAGTGGCAAAGTAGCCTTTAAGCTTCTCTGACCAGTCTCTGCTCAGCCACATTCCATAAGCTTCAGGGATGTCAGCTACGACGATATCTATGGTCTGGTGGATGCGGGGATCAGCAGATAATGTCAGCAAAACATTTCTTAATCTCCCTACTACTCTTACTTTAGATCTATCAAGCTGCACGATCTGAGTACGGCAGGGTTCCCAAGTAGCATTTAATTTTCTGCAGACATACAGGGGCATCACATTGGAGGAGGCACCTGAATCTATCAAGCAATTGTGTACGTTTCTGTTGAACATTTCAAAGTTGAGCAAGAAAGGAGGTGTCCTCTTGCTTCCAGGTTTCTGATCATCTGGTCTAGTGAAAGAGTCTAAGTTATTGTTTTGTGACTCCCTTGGTTGTTTGATTATCATACATTTAGGTAGAGAATCCCTCATAGAAGGGGTTTTAAGAAGTTCAAACAAAGAGATATTTGCTTTGACTCTTTTCAAATCTTCAGCTAAACTATACTCCATTTCAGGAATGACTGTATCCTTTTGAGGAACAGTTTTACCTTTATTGGGAACTGTTGTTGAAGATGAAGGTTCCTGAGGTGGTTGTCCCCTTGATCTAGTGTTGTAAGGATGTTGAACATTAAGCACTGTCTCAAGTTCTTCTTCTTCTTCATTCATGGGGAGTTCAGAAAAATAGCTTACAGTATTAATCTGTGGATCCTCTTCTTCATCTCCTTCTTCTGGTAACTGTAGATCTTGGTTTGTTTGGTCATCAGAGTGTTCAGGGACATTTTGTGATTCTGTGGCCAAGGATTTGAAGATAGAATAAATTTCTTCAGATGTTAGTCCTTCATTAGGATTAGGAGGTGGTGGATTTTGGGGGTTTTGATAAGGTCTCCTAAAAGGTGGCCTAGCAAAACCTCTGTTATTGTTTTGATTTTCATTGTTATTCTTTTTTAAATCAACCATCTCATTTGACATTTTCTGGAGAAACTTCTTGATATCAGTCATTTCAAAAGCATCTTTGTTTTGGGTAGTGGGTTTGGGAGCATTATTAGTTTTCTTTCTAAATGTGGAAGGTTGTTCTTCTAAAGCATCAGGATTATCTTTTAGACAATAGATATCCTTTTCAACCTTAATGGCTTCAGCATAAGCCTCAAACAAGTTGTCTTTATGTGCTCTTTTGACCCACATTACAATAGGCACAGATAGGCCCTTTTCATAGTAAGCAACCAACAGTTCTTCTGAAGGAAGAACAGTGGCAGGGATTCTATTTTTTAGATATGAAAATCTTTGATTATAGTCTTTGACCCTTTCTTTACCTCTCATCTTCATGGAAGACAATTCCAAGACTAGATCTTGTGGAGTTTTATCATCCCCAAGCTTCTGAATAAACAGTTTTTCAAATTCATCCCAAGAAGTTATTGTTTTGGCCTCCAAGGCAAAATACCATATGGATGCCTTTTCTTCAAATGTATAAGGAAATAATCTACACACCACATCGTCATGGATAACACTCCTAGTCTAATGGCCTGCATAAAAGTTTTGATGTGATCTAATGCAGGTGATTTATTATCTGGATTGAACTTAGGAAGCCATTTCTCAGGGTTTTTAGGCAACCTATGTTGATCCCCAAGTATAAATACAGCATCTTGGTCAAGCCAAGGTCTGTTTGGGCCTTCTCCAGCCATAGGTTGTGTTATCACACAAACTCTAGCTGATGGATAATGAATGTCCCAACAGGGATGGTAGAGGGTGGTCAGCTAGAATGGTGTAACCTGCAATAGCCAGGTCCTCCGTTCAGGGAACGGAAGTCACACCGGACAAATCTACTGTCGCTTTAGACAAGGCACGTAGCCCAGTCAGGGGGGAGACACCGCTCAACCAGTGATGATCGAGACTCAATAATTAGACACCCAACCCCAAAAGATAAGCAAAGCAAGATACAAGGTGAATGCCTAAGTGTGAGATTTCTTCCAGCCTAGTGAAATCGAGACTCTGAATTAGGAAAATAGACTATATAAAATGATATCAGATCTGATTATGAGTGTCTAATGATAAATAACTTGAGGATTAGAAGGTTGGAAACTAAATCATAAAATGGAAATTGACTAGAAGAGTGACCAAAATTTTTGCCTATGGGGAATGAAGCTCACTATGCCTACTCAAACATGGCAGCAGCAAATTTGGTGATTGAAAGACATCTTCTAGCAATCATACATTGAATAGTAACTGATTTAGAACAAAAGAAAAACCAACCAGCAAGAAGTGAAGTAAAATTGCCCAAGGGAATGAGTTAAGTAGTGGATAAAAGGACCTAGGCTAGTGAATAATTAGCGTTTATAATCACTTCCAGCCAATGATACTTGGTTTCCGAAGGTAAAATGACGTTCTAAAACCAAAACCAAAGTATCCAGAACCCAAAAAATTACCCAACAGCCTGATTGGTCAGTTTGCCCAAGTGGGGCGAATTCAGTGAAAGACTAGTGCCTGATTAAGTGGGTAAATGGAGTCGGAATCAAATGAAATTTGAGATATGGGGTTTTAAGCACATTTCATTAGCGGGTTTTGAATTAAAACTAATTCTAACGGTGAAAAATTAAGTTTTGTATTTTTAGGGGTTTTTATATGAATTTTCTGCTCAACACACACAGTGAAATTTAAAATGCAAGAGACCGGCAAAGATGACCTACTTGAGAATGAATAGACGGATGAGATTGCCGAAGACTAGCCCTCCAAACTCAGTTGTTGAACAGCAGCGTGTTCCCTTTGGCGTTTTGAGCTCCCAATGACCAAATTCGCCCTAGGTACTTGCCACAAACAAGATCAAGTCCGTGTATGCAGCAAATAACAAGAGAAACCAGCAAGTAAAAATGACTGAAAATAAAAGAAATTGAAAGGCACAAGGCAATAACAACTCCCTTTGTTGATACTCTGAAGGAAACAAGCAGTTGTGGGGTTCCCACTCCAAAAACTGCGCCCTCCTCCAGCTGTGCTCTTCACCTGCAAATCGTTGGCCAAGGAAATGATGGAAACAATACACTAACAACTCAACAAGGCTAAGGAAGACTAGATATCAATCAAGCAACACATATCCATCCATAAACTCTCAAGAAATTGTGGAAGAATGGCTCTATATCATCAAAAAGTCAAGTGTACAAATGTGCCAAGAGGGGGAGAAATGGGAGAGCATCTCTCTTAAGTAGAGAATGCCTCCTCTCAAAACCTAATTCCCTCCAAAATGGAGGGTTGAGATCAATCCCCCATCAACCAAAACGAATGGAGGAGATCTCTCCAAGAGTGGGTGCGAATTGCCC
Organism: Larix kaempferi; assembly: GCA_027924585.1. NCBI lineage: Eukaryota > Viridiplantae > Streptophyta > Pinopsida > Pinales > Pinaceae > Larix > Larix kaempferi. The sequence continues at coordinate 5,970,403 of BSBM01000504.1, forward strand.
ATGTGTAGCGCACTTGTGGAGTGAGGGGCCCATGGTGGGGCCATACAACAATCAAATGAGTGGTTGGGGGGTGCCTATGGACTGTTTTAGCCCCCCATACCACTTAGCCAAAGTCTTAATACATTATATTTGCAAAAAGTTCTACATAGTGAAAAATGTCCAAAAATGGGCCAATTCGCCCCTTGTGATGAGCTGGGCCAAACGAGGGCCCCACAACATAAATAGAATGTCCAAACATAACCAATATTACCTTAGGAGACCCCCTTATGTTAGCCAACCTTTGCATTTGCCATTTTTCAATAGTTACATTTGCCATATTTGATTTTCCATTTAATTTATTGCTGGTTTTTATTGTTGAAGATGTAATTTGGGCTTTTGACCCACTTATAGTGCCCGGATTGTCGAACCGTCTGTTGCAATGCGATTGTGGACCCCAAAAATAATAGATATGGTCACTTGAACGACCACGATGCATCACTTAGGCACTGGTTTCCCAAAATCCATGATTTTTAATTAAAACAGGTCATTAATGACCAATAATAATTAAAAATCTCATTGCTGCCTCAACTTTTCCAAAATCTGATGCTTGGAGGTTCATATGGGACCCCAATAGAATACAAGTGACCATAATCGAAATTTCGATCACAATATTTTTTCGGGCCCATTTTTGGCTTGGTCCACCTAGTTTGGCCAAGTCAAATCTGGTCAACATGGTGTTGGCTGAATACCTGTATGCAATATGAAGCGATAGGATTCCTTATACAAGTTAGTACATTATTAAACAATAAAATGTCAATATGGTGATAAAAAATACATAATATCGCAAATACGAGGCCCATGGTGAGGTGGGCCCACCACACCCAAAAGACTCAAACTGGTATGCACAACCTATAGACTTGACCACCTAGTTGACTTTGGGTGAGGTGGAAAATAAGGTGAAGGATAAGGGATGATAAGGACTAAGATCACGTGACCCTTTGGATAACTCGGGAAAGTGGGGTCCACTGAGATAAGCATACCATGACGGAACACGGGGAAGGGCGGTGCCTCACAAATGGGTATAGTGCAGGGAAACCGCCACTGGTCATCTAACAAGTATCTCACAACTCACATCTGTGTCTTAATAAGACTCCGTGAGGATCTTTTCTATAGCCGCCAAACTAGGTGTCCGGCAAACCATAACTTGAGACTCTAGGGGACAATCTTGAGCTTGTAACTTGCTCCCTCGCACCTCCTTGACCCGCAGGACTAGGTGAGGAAATAACCACTACAAAGCTGATATGTACGGCTGACCAGTGTCCATGTGTGTTTACAAACACATTGTATGGATTTTACATTTACATTTCATACCTAGCCTTTTTGGCGAGATTTTACATTTACAAGAGCCTTTTGGCTTGCTTTACATTTCTTCAATTCTTCATTTCTTCATTTTACATCAAGGCCCTTTTGGGCTACATACATATCTCAATAGATATAATCAAGGTGCTCATACTGCAGAGTAATGGGGGTAAGCATAAATGCTTCGATGACCAATGGGGAACACCCGGTGAGGCTACACAATCCTATACTGCATTGCAACATTGGGGGCAACCGACAGGAGCAAATCCCAGGTTTGAGAGTGCATCTCACACACTAAAGAGTCGAGGCACAAAAGACAGGGAATCATGGCATACTCAGAGATCAATGGGGAAAGGGATCCTCAAGGTCACAAATCAGAATCCAAGTCGGGAAAGATCAATCATGAATGAGTCGGATGGGTGGAGAAAGTGAATGTGGATCCAAAGTCAGCTGCCTAAGGGGACTAAGTGACCAAGTCTATACCAATAGTGGGAATGTGATCCGGTGTGCATAGACAGGAGCCTACTAAAGCGGGTGGACTGACATCACCAAGGGCCAAACACATCATAATAACAACTAGATCACCACATCAACATAATATGTAAATTCAGTGTACTATCATGTATAAACAAGTCTAATCAACAACATAAGCAATAGAACATCAAATGCTATACCTGCTACACCATATACCTGCTGCTGAAGCTGACTCTGAAACTGGATCTCAACTGAATCCGGGCAATAAGTGGTAAACCAATAATACTCTGTAGCACTCTATCAAAATATGGCTAGGAAACTGTCTCAATGGGCTTATGCAAAGCCTGGCAAAGAAGGGTGCCTCTGTAGGCAATAAAGTATACATGTCTGGACAATACCAATAAACCATCTGTCCCCACTGATATGTCTGCTCGGGGCAATCTGAACAAAACTGTGTGCCTCCTCTGAAGGCATCCGATCTCTGATCTGGAAAAAAAAAGTATAGTATGGTCCCCGACCACACAATCTGCAGCATGGTAGCTCTAGCTAACATGGATGTGATAACAGGTTGTTCTGCCTCTTCTTCAGATGAAGAATCAAAGGAATGTTCACTTTCAGATGAGGAGGATGATGATGAAGGAGGAATGGGTGGTGGTCCACCAGTTGCAACGTTAGGTTGATCTTGTAGAGGTCCCTAAAAAAGTGAATCAAGGTTGTACTTAGGGGAACTTGGTTGATCAGTTGTCTGTTGATTCTCAACGTTCTGGTCAGCTGTCCGTTGACCTTCTTGGTTATTGGTCTGCAAAATGGTGTTTATATGAATTGTTGCTAGTCCTCTATTTCGTTGATCAGTGATCCTTTGTTCTAGTTTAGCAACACTATCATTAGATCTTTTCAGTATTTGTTCAAGTGTAACGGGTCCTCTAGTAGGTGATATAATAAGGATGTCCCTTCTATTTTCCTGCTCAACTGCAGGTGTGGTAGGAATTACAGTTGGTTGTTGCACGGTTTGTTGTTCAAATGTAGATGCCTATGATTGGCTACTACTGACAACCGATGATGTTCTTGCTGGAGGAGGTGTACTAGTATTCTGTTTAGGCATATTTCACTATTGGCCCTCCTTCTAGTGCCATTTGTTGAGGCCTCGGGTGTGTAGGGTGCTGGAATGGGTTCCAAAGCTCTCAATAGAGGAAGAAAACCTAGCCAAAGGCTTCAGATAATCCTGCACAAGTATTACCCTATCCTCGAGCTGTTTGGGATAGTGATCTCCCACGGATACAAAGGCCTTTGCTGGCACTATGGTTTTGATCCTGAAAGGATCTGTCTTCCAATGAAGGAAAACAAAGGTGTGTTTAGTTTGAAAACAAATTAACCTAGAAAGGGAAATCTAAACTAAGTTAGACCTACTCTAAAAGGTATATTGTTTTTGAAGTGCGGATTAGCTTGATGTGATAATTGATAAATGTATTCATCCACTTAACAGAAATGTGAAGAAGATTAATTCTTTATCTGCTTAAATTACAACCAATCAATGAAAATTGTCTGAATGCAATATTAAGTATTTAAGCCCATTCAAGATTAACTTGTTACTGATATGTCAATTGAAAAATTGACATAGATTATGCTTACTGCGAATCATTTGCAGAAATAGATAAATCTTTTAGTTGAAGAAATTCAATTAAAATATTATGCACACACAGATCAACTGTAAGGAGAAATCCAAATCACAGACCTCTGCATGAAATAATAATTGCAAATGGATTAAACAGCAATAGATAACAGTCTGAAGTAAAAAACAATATTCATCAAATAAACTTGATCAATGAACAAAAGATGATGCAAGAGAATAACTTTACTGTATTAATGAAAGTCTGTAAGAAATTACAAGCTCAGCATAAAACAAAGCATCTCCAGTCTTCTTCTCTCGATTTCTACCCCAAAATCATCATCCCTTGCCTAAGAGAAATCTACCCCTTAAATAATAATTTACAAAATAATACTAAGGATAAACTTCCCAAAAACAGGGATTACAAAATCGGATTATTCAGCTAAGTGAGGAAGTCTTGCCACTTGGCCCAAACTTCCATCAATTCATCTATATCGGGATAATTGGGAGATTCAAGCCCCAGCTGGGCATCACAGGTGGATCCTTCGATCTCATTGTTTGCCAATTCTTGCCACATGCAATTAAAAACAGCGATTTTGCCTTCCATGGAAACAGGCTGCCTAATCAACCAATCCACGTCTTCAATCTGGATGTGCTCAATCTGCATGATTTTCTCTCTGACCTCATCCTGACGAGCTTCGACCTGCTTGATCATCAACCTTGGTGAATCTGCATCCTCAATGAGCCCCAGTGCAGGGAACGCCAATTGCTCCATGAGATTGTTTGATGCGTACCATCTTCTTCTGCAATGTGCTTGAGCCTGACTGATGGTATCTTCAACCATTTCAATGACATTCTGCCACACCCGCACAACAGTCCTAATCCTTCTGAATTTGAGGCTATCTAATTCAGGGATATCAGCTGGTTTGTCCTCAATGTACTTATGCCAATCAATAATATCTTCCACAGCCTTGGAAGCCTGTTTTGTTATCTCTACCTGCTCACTCAAGGTACCAGACATTTTCTCAAAAGCAATGAAAGTGTCATGTATTTCACCCAAGGTGGTTAATAGCTAAGTCAACAGCTTATGATGCTCAAGGTTAACATGATTAGCTAAATCCTTGAAATCCTGCTGTGAAAACTTAGAAAACACAGAGGAGGCTGCACTTGCAGTTGCATCCTCAAGTTGCTTTTTAAGTGCAGCAAATCTTTCTTCCTTAACATCATTTTCTGCTTCTGCATCATTTAATTTATCTTGGAGAGAGGTATTCTGCAACTGCAGATCCTCCAACTCGTCTTCAAATGTCTTCTTTAGATCTTGGACATAGACCTCATGCTCTTCCTTGGTTTTTGTCAGTTGCTCTTGAAGCCTTTTAATTTCTTCTTTCTGCAAGTCAATCTCCCTATTCAGGGTCTTGACTAAATCAAAATTTGCTCCTGCAAATGCACCTAAGGCTGCAGCTGCATCCACTGCTTCTGCCTGGATGTGATCAGACTGTTTCGTCCAGATAATCTAATCAGGAATAGGTGCTTCCAATCCTCCATGATCTCTACTTCTCTTTTTTCCTTTCTTCATAACTGCTTTGGTTGCCTTACTATAAAAATAATCTCCCGGGGGAACAACTACATCATCCTCAAAAGTAGCTACCATATCAGTGAATGATGTGGTCATACCAGTTGTTGTAACCAAAGGGAGTGTCTCAGTGACAGTAGAACTAGGAATAGACACAGCAACCTGAGATGAGACTTGGGGAGAGAAAAGAACTTCACTAGTCGATGGGATAGTAGTTGGGGAAGGAATGGAAGTAAGAACTTCATGTGATGAATCTTGAGTGTTCACAATTGAAGGTGAAGGAGGAGGTAAGGGATCTGGGATATCAGTAGCAAGGGCTAATGAGGAAGATGGAGGTGATTGCAGGGTGACAGTCGAAGACTGGACTTCTGCAATGGTTGATGTGGGAGCAAGGAATGGAGTTGTCAAAACTGGAAGTGAAGGAATGAAAAGTGCATCAACCGACTGAGACAAAGTTGGTGTAGGTGTCACCTTTGAAGTAGTAACACAAGAAACTTCTGTTGTGGAGGGAAGTGATGGGGGTGAAGCTATTGCATCAAGAATAAGAGAAACCCGAGACATGCTCTCACCTGAAGTAGGTTCATCCATGACTATGGTGTCTAGAGCACATCTGGAGCTGCCTCTGAACCTTCAGTGATTTCTTCCTGAACAGGTACAGGAGAGACTACTTCATCTTCCCTGTCAATATCTTCAATATCAAAAGTGGGAATTTGAGAGGGAGCAGTGATGAGCTTTTGTCTCTTTGCTGGATTGTTGACCACAATAACTTGCACATCACTGACTGAACTGGATGTATTGATTTCTTTGGTGTGCAGCACTGAGTTCATCTGTGCCAGTTCCTTCATGGTTTGCTGGGAAGTTTGTATTAACATTTTATATTCTTCAGAAGCCTTTAGCTTTGGAGACTCCTCCATGGGTCCTTTGCCTTTATCATCATCAGTAAATGTCAACAAAAGAGGAGCTTTGGCCTTTTGAGCCTCCTTCTCTTCTCTTCCCCTTCTTGCCTGCTCAATAATATTGAGGTCCAATTTCCTAAAGTTGAAAACCTTATCTCTGAGCTCTTGTTGAAACAGCATAATCTAGTTCTATTCCTGCTTGTCTTTAGCTCTTGCCAGGACTTCAGAAAAAGTGTTCACTCCCTGGTAAATGGAGTTATCAGGGACATCTTCACATACATAGCCCATCCTCATGTGATTATGTTTGAAGTGAGCCTCAAGGAAGCCTTTAGGATCATGTCTTCTTTTAGCAGTGAATCCTAACTTCAAAGAAGCAATTTTGTTGCCCAGTACTTGAGCCCAGGTAGAAGTAGGAATAGCCAAAGGTCCGAGGATCAAGGGGAATTTAGGCCATCCTTTCCTCCTAGGACCTGTAAGTTTGAGATAAACCCCTTCTATGACAGTCTGATATGACACTTCTTCAATCAACAACCTATCAGGAAAAATTCTAGGTAGCAGATGAGGAGCACTGCTTCCCCATATTCTGACATAGGAGAAAGTTTCCCCTACATACCAATCCTCAATTGTAGCGATGAAAAGCTTGGCATCAGCTGAGAAAGCTGGTGCATCTTCCTTAAATATTTGGAGAGAAATGGCACCAAGGAGGTGATCACAGATATCATATAACAGAGGCACATAATTATCCTCCCACAATGAAGAATGGTATATGTGGACAGGAGGAGCAGAAGGGGTCCAGTTCCTTCCCATATTGGGATATTGAAACTCAGCATAGAAGACGTCCATCACATAGGCTGAGAGGAAGAAATAGGGTTTTTGTGTAGAAGATGATTTCTGATATTTTTCGCTGCTTGTTTTAAGCTCAAAAGATAAAATGGATGCCCAAGGAAAAGATTCACCTGTGGTCAAGACATGATGAGCAACAGGAGCCCATTCAACTTTGAAATTTGAGGAATTGGGAAGGTCATACAACCGAGAAAGCATAGCTGCCAATAACGAGTAGGGTTCTAAACCATGACACTAGGTACAAATTATCAGGACTAAGCATGAAGCTGGCTGGTTTGTGCATCCAGGATTTTAGCATTTCATTAAAATTGAACCTGGTGTTTAGCAGAATCCAGGAATACAGTATCAAGGATTTGTACAGGCGGCCTAAGGGCAAATGCCCTAGCAAATACCTCAGGGCGGAGAATGGTCAACTGTGAACCCGCGCTACTGTTGAACGAGCGATCTTTAGGGTTGGCATGCTCTATTATCCACTTAACTGCGTAAGTATAAGGCAAAATGGCAGGTCTGGCAGCAATTGCGTGGAGGTGAGAGTTCCTCATTTTCTCATAAGCTTGGCGGTCATTCTTAATGTCGGATAGGTAATCATTGTCGAATATGGAGTATATTTTAGACTAGTCCACCTGGTAGGTTTCAGTGATTTTCCCACTGGTGTCTGAGAAAACGCCAAAGTTTGGGTCCTTGCTCAATTGGTCTTTCAGGGTAGTCTTAGAACGGGTATTGCGTGACATATTTGCAAACTGGAGAAAATCTGATAAATGATTAAACAACGATCAGAAACAGTCTCAAAATAATTCAAACTGTAAATAACTGAACTAAGGGACATGAGAAAACCAACCTGCTTCAGCTGAAAACGGCAGGTAAGACAACCCTGGTAAAAACGCATAGTAAAATTCGAGCAGCAAGGTAATTTTCCCAATTCAAAAATGATAGCGAAAAATAAGAAAAAAGACCTATTTAATCAATTGAACGAGTGAAATCGGAACCGTCTGATCCAAACCATTCAACGGCTGAGATCAATTATTGTAATTTGCGGGGAATAAATTGCGGGAGATAAATTTCGCAGTTATGTACATTCGTCCCGCAATCTGCAATTGCGGGTTGCGCGATCGAAATTGTGTTTATTAAATCAAAAGATGACTCTGCAATCCACAATCCGGAAGTTTGCGGGTTGTGGGATCGAAAGTTCGAAAATTTTAATTAACCGCTTCCCGCAATTGCGGGTTGCGGGATGGAAACAACCTTTTTATATGAAATAACCTTCCCGCAATCCGTAACACGCAATTGCGGGTTACGGGTTGCGGGAACACACAACTCATTTTATTTTTCAAATCTTTTCCGCAATCCGCAATCCGCAATTGCAGGTTGCGGAACGAAAAGTTCAAATAATTATTTACACGGTCTTTCCGCAATCCGCAACTTTGCGGGTTGCGGGTTGCGGGATGATAAAAAAAGTCAAAAGGCAAAAAACAAGCTCCCGCAATCCGCAATTACGGGTTGCGGGTTGCGGGTTGGCAAAATGACTCTGTGAGAGAAACCAAAGCTTCCCACAATTTGCGAAAAACAGTTAAAAAACTGGAAATTTATAGTGGGAAAAACTCTAATAGGCATGGAATGATGAAAAATGATGAAAAAAAAAACCATAAGAACAAAGGAATATAAACCATTACCTTTGTAGTGAAAAATTTGGGGCTCCCGTGTTCCATCAGAACATGGGATATGTTGTACCTACAACACCCCCTAATCCAGCAGACCACTTTCTACACAAAAGCATTTCGTAAACTGGGGATAGATCTATTACTACTATGTCCATTAGCATGGATATATCAGGGCATGAATACAAGTTAGCTCTCAAGTTCTTGACTAGTCCAAAGACTTGAACTGGTCTTGAGTCAATTCCACACACATTCTTGTAAGGCCTAGTTATTTTTAATCCCATGGCTTCCATGACTTCCAAAGGCATGACATTCATGGAAGCTCCAGAATCAAGCATACAGTTATGAAGAAGGGTGTCACCTATATGAAGTGTAAGATAGAAGGGTTGATGACCACCATTCTTCCTTTCATACAATGTTGTCTGGATATTGATCGGAGGATCTTCTTCTTCTTCAACATTAACACTAGGTGTCAAGTCTGGAAGAAGATGATCCCCATCATGACTAGTGGTAGTCTCAGGTATACTCTCGAAAAATTCTACCACTTGCTCTTTGATGGATAGGATTTTCATAAGTTCAGGGAGTGGGATGTTGTGCATAACTTTGTCCAATTCCTTCTCAATGTTAATGTCTAAATCATACTCTGGGAGAGGAATTGGCTCACTCACTAGGCTAGGCAGCTCACTATTCTTCTTTTCAATGAAAGGGGTAGGCTTTTGGCCATCCTTTCTTCTTTGATAAACTCTAACAGGAGCTTGGCCACTACTTTCAGGCTGTTCAGTGGCATAAACGGGAAAACTAGAACTAGGATTGTCTTCAGACTCTTCCTCTTGGTTGAGCAAAATTCTTCCAAATTTATCAAAATCCAAGTTATCGACCCAGTTAATGTTCTTGGGAGAATCTTGACCATCCTCACCATGAGTGGGATAATCAGGATCTTCCCCTTTCTGTTCTTCTAAGCAGTTAATACTAGGAGGTTCAAGAGACTGTTGGCTCACGGGGTTTCTTCTATCATTCTCATTATTTGGCCTCTTTTGTGGGTTCCAATAAGGTTTTGGGCCATTAGGTTGCCTATACCTTTCCGCCTCTTTGTTTTTACCTAGATCCCTAGTCAGGAGAGTCAAGTTTTTCATTATTTCTTGCATACTCTCCATCATATCGTTGGGATCTTTCACTGGTTCTTTCCCCTTTTTGGCCTTGGGCTCATATCTAGAGGACGAAGCACTAATTGAATCAAAGAAGTTTTGCTTCCCCATAGAGGCAACATTTGCTTCAGCCCTTCTAGCATTTTCTTGAGCAGCTTTTAAGTCTTTAGGGTCTTTGTCTTTGAGATGGTAGCCTAAGTAACCTTCAAACGAAATGAGGTAATGAATCAACAAAGCTTGTTCTTTAGGCCTAATGTCATTAGGGATGTTGGCCACTATCTTGTCAAAACGGATGTTGAATTCATGGACGGATTCATTCTCTTTCTTCTTAACTTCGAAAAGTTGGTTCAAAAGAAAACACCCATCCAACTTGACTGACCACTCATACTTAAGTTTTTCTGTGAAGTCATCATATCTTGTGACCGATGATGCAGGCAAACGGTCAAACCATTTACGTGCATCACCTTCCAAGGATGCAAAAAGACCCCTCATGAAAACATCTTCTTCTGCCCCATAAGCCTCCATGTGTGCCCAAACATTTTCAATGTGGTCCTCAATGGAGGTCGCACAGTTCCCATTGAGCTTCGGGATCTTTTCAAAGTACTTGTTTGGCATATCATGGGGTGAGCCAGGGATTTGGGAAAAGTACAAAGGTGAAGCCTTAGCCTTGTTCCCAAATCTACGAGCAACAGGTGGATTGGTTTGAGAATTGTTTCCTGGAGGAGTTTGAGTTGTTCCAGACATTTGATTCGCTGGACTTATTAATTAGTGATTAGGAGATGGAGGAGGAACCAAGTTGGTTGAAGGGGATCCCAAGAAACAATTTGGAGAAGCGAAATTAACGATTTTCCAAAATAAGTTAGATGATTTAGCTTTGGGATCTCTTCTATGATAGACAAGTGGGGTTCCTTCTGATTGATTTAAGTTAACCCTACTTCTAAGGTCGTAAGGATGTCTATGAGGTCGTTCCTCAGTGGAGTCACGATTAGGAGTTGTCAGGTAGACTTAGATTCTTTTCTACCAAAAGATGTGTCGTGAATAGCTAGGGAGATATGAGTGAAAATGGATGGTTATGAAAGATTTAGGAATAAAAATGATAACCATCTAGTTTACAAGACCGGATGTGATAAGATATAAGTTACGCATGGATACTCGCAGATACCTGAGGTAAGCCTCTACCTCCCCGGCAACGGCACCAAAAATGTTGTCACGCAACTTGTAGTTGTCTCTAATGGTATCCCATCCAGGACGGTAGAGGTGTAGACAACTAAAGAGGTGACCCAAGAGATGCCATGGTTCCCAATGCAAGATGGGTGTCACGTTAACCGAGGCACTCTTCACTTGAGATCAAGCCTAAGCAAGACCAAGGGGGAGACCCTAGCTTAGCCAATGAAGGCTAGCGAATTCAATCAAAGCCTTCCTAGGAAATGTGATGATGAAAGATAAGGAGACCAAGATGAAACAAGATCTAGATCTAGATCTAGGATGATAAGTGGACCCAAAGTGGTTAGGGCTTGGTTGAAGAGGCTTAAGGAGGTGACAAAAGTTCAACCAAGTGTAAGATAGGGTCACTTATAGATTAAGAATAGTAGATCTAGACAGATCTAGTTCCAAAGAAAAGTACCCAAGTGGGGCCCACCCTTAAAAAGTGGAAAATGGTCCAAATGGGGCCCACTTGGTCAAAATCAAAGTGAGATGGCACTAGGGGGTATGTTATAGCATGGATATATGGATTTCAGAAGGAATGAGCAATACCCACGTGTGGGATCTAGCAAAAGACCACTAACCCAAGGAGTGCGACTTGCCTCAAGGAGGGCTAGTGCCTTGGATGATTATTAAGGTGGGTTTTAATTATTAAGCCCAAGTGATTGCTAGATCTCTATAGATATGAAAAATAAAAAATGCAAGGGTTTTGATTTTAGGATTTATATGACCAATGGAGAAAAGATGGATGGAACTAGATACATACCTTGTAGAACATACCTCAAAAGCTTGTGGCCACTTTGCAAATTGATAGTGGTGCTTCAAACCACATGACAGGACAAAAGAAAACTCTGTCAAAACTTGAAGAGAACAACTCTCCTCGGAAGGTATCATTAGGAGATGACTATCAATATCCTATCAAAGGAATTATTGAAGCAAGCTACAAGCTTGATTCTGGAACCCCCATGAAGATGAAGGAAGTCTTAGATGTACCAAGTTTGAAGAAGAACTTACTTTCTATCTCAACATTAGATAAGAAAGGATATAGGGTTGCATTCATAGATGGACAAGTACTTATGTGGCCCAAAGGAAAATCAATTGAAGATGCAGCTGTCATTGGTGAAGAAGAAGGAGGCTTATATAAACTCAAGGGACATTCAGAAACAACCCTTGTTCATAAGACCACTAGTCCAAGTGAATTATGGCATAGGAGGCTTGCTCACATCACTTACAAAGCACTACCCCATGTGAGCAAAGTAGTGACGGGATTACCAGATTTGAAGATCAATCATGAAGGCATTTGCAAATTATGTGCAAAAGGAAAGAATATCAAGAATCCATTTCCGAAGAGTGAGACAAAGACTAAAGGTACGTTGGAATTAATCTATTCAGATGTATGTGGTCCAATGCCTTCCACATCTTTGAGTGGTTATGAATATTATGTTACATTTATTGATGACTATTCAAGAAAGACATGGATATATTTCTTGAAAGCAAAGGATGAAGTATTTGGAAAATTCAAGGAATTCAAAGCCTTGATAGAGAACCATTCAGAAAGAAGAATCAAGACACTCAGAACAAACAATGGTGGAGAATATATTTCAAAAGATTTTGAAGCATTTTGTAAAGAAGCTGGAATCAAGAGGGAACTAACTACTCCCTACAATCCTTAATAGAATGGTTTTGCGGAAAGAAAAAATAAGACCATTATGGAAGCAGTGAATACAATGATACATGATCAAGATCTTCCAATGCATCTATGGGCTAAAGCAGCAAGGATGGCAGATTATGTACAGAATAGATTATCCCATAGAGCCCTTGGATTCAAGACTCCAGAAGAAATGTTCACAGGAAGGAAACCTGAAGTCAACCACCTCAAGATATTTGGTTGCCCAGTATATGTTCACATACCAAAAGAAAAGAGAACCAAGTTGGACCCTTCAGGAAAGAAGGGAATATTTGTTGGATACTGTGAAGTCTCCAAAGCCTTCAGAATATAAATTCTAAGATTCCATCACATGGAGATTAGTAGAGATGTAACATTTGGCGAAGAAGCAGCTCTCAAGAGATCTAGAAAGTGCCAGTATGAAGAAGTATATGAAGAAAATGTACCACCCAGAAATGTAGAAGTTGCACCCTCCCCCGAAGATGAAACGCCAGAAGACCATGATATGCTAGAACCTCAAGAACCTCCCACTATGAATATGTCACGAAAGAGATGTTAGGATATTCCTATACTCCATCCTAGTCCCACCAGTATTTTGATCATTTACATTTTCAGTCATGCATGCACCTTTAGAGTTTGCATGCATTCTAGGGTTTGCATGCATCCCAGTCATCAGTCCAACACCTAGCCCTCAGTTAGCCAGCCCCCAGGAGCTTCTCACTATTCAGTTTTAGCCCTCCAGTTGCTTAATGCGTCCTTCTTCCTTGATTTTAGGGAGCAACTCGCCCTTCTTCACCTACCAGTCCAGTTGTCTTCAGTTTACACTTAGTTACACTCAGTTACAGTCAATTACACTCAGTTCCACCTACCAGAGTTAGTTTGACTGATGGTTGACAGTTACTTGAGCATTGATGACTCCACTGATGATGATGAAGACTTCCAGTTGTGCTCCGATAATACTAGTAGTGCTCCGATGACACTCCAGTGATCCTTTGATCACTCCATGAAGGCTAATTTGAATTGCCACCTTAGGCATTCGAATTCCTCATGCATTGTATTATTTATATGTCCATTTGTGATTAATAATCTAGTGTGTGTGAAGTATTATTGCTTCTATCCGAATTCTACTGTACCATATTATTCTGTTGCTCATTATACTGTATTGTTCACTCTTCTTCTATTTTCCTGCTTAATCATAATTACTCTTGTGAGGTATACATCATCTCTTAGATCTGCTGTGAGGATTTTCACATGGTATCAGAGCATGTTGAGAGTATTGTTTATCTCCATTCTTGAGAGTTTTTTGCAGGTTATTACCAAGATTTCGAGTGCAGCAGTTGCAACAGTTTCTGCATTTTTGCAGCAGTAGGAGTTGCAGTTATTCTATATTGTTTTTGCAGGTCTTCTACAGCTTCAATGTATTCAGAAGAAATCTATCCTCCTCCATTCAACTATGATCCTCTTTCTCCATTCAACTATGATGAATGGAAACCAAAGATGATAGCACATTTGAAGAGAAATGGTCTCTTTGATTATTGTTTTGAGAGAGAGTTCGAATCCTCTGAAGAAAATATTGACTGGTTAAATAATGGTGACAGAGCCATGGGAAACATGATGCTTGCTATGTCTCGGTGCTTGGTACATCAATTCATTGATGATGTTGAATCTCCAAAAGAGTTATGGGCGTACCTGGATGAAAGATTTGGCAGACAGAATAAAGGGATTGGTCCAAATCCATTCGAAAGCAAGCAAAGTGTTCCATTCGCTCCCCTTGATGGTCTCTCAGATCATGAACTAGTATCATCTCATATTGAAGTTGATGACAAAGAACTTGCAGATTCTCCACTCATGCTCAAACTTTCTTCTCTTTCTGTGCCAGCTCACACTCTAGATATTGCAGAAGGTCCTAAATCCTCTCTTGCACCAGAGTCTGTTGGTTTGCATCATGATCACATGATTATTTCAGAGGTCAAAACAGATACTGAAGGTAATGCATTCGCTCCTCTCCAGCTATCTCCTCTTTTATACTACTATATGATCATAAATTCATGCTTTCAGAAGGTTATTGAAGATTATGGCCATTGCCATTCGCTTGGGATAAATTCTCATGCAATTACTGGTTTTGATCTCACCTCTCATGGTTCAAAAGAGATCTCAAGAAACCATGATTCAAGTCTTGGATCTAATTTTGATTCTAAGCAATTACTGCTTGGGATAATTTCTCATGCATATGATAGTTTTGATCTCACCCCTGCTGGTTCAAAGGAGATCTCAAGAAACTGTTTTTTAAGTCTTAAATTTGATTTTGATTTCAAGCAAACATGTAATAGTTATTTTTGGCATAATCTCACCCATGGTGGTTCGAAGGAGAAGACAAAAGACTATATGCACTTTCACAGATTTGATCCTACCTCAGCTGATTCGAATCACAGGTTCAAGGATCATTCTCATACTGTTGGATTTGTTCTCATCACATTCGATCTAAAGAGCAAGTACAAACACATGCTTTTTGAGCATGATCCACTTCTTCCCAAGAAGAAGATACCTCCAGACATATGACCAAGCATCACACCTGCTTGAGTTTGGAGCATTTATTTTTATGTGTGCCTTACAGTCTATTTTTGAGGAGGGGGTATGTTTCCCATGAAATTTTCCCACTTCCTTGGTTTATTGATTGTTATTATTCATTGTATTGGGTGACCTTTGGTCTTAGTTACCAGGGCCCAGGATGGATTAAGGTGGGGTGTTAGGATATTCCTATACTCCATCCTAGTCCCACCAGTATTTTGATCATTTACATTTTCAGTCATGCATGCACCTTTAGAGTTTGCATGCATTATAGGGTTTGCATGCATTTTGCATGCATCCCAGTCATCAGTCCAACACCTAGCCCTCAGTTAGCCAGCCCCCAGGAGCTTCTCACTATTCAGTTTTAGCCCTCCAGTTGCTTAATGCGCCCTTCTTCCTTGATTTTAGGGAGCAACTCGCCCTTCTTCACCTACCAGTCTAGTTGTCTTCAGTTTACACTTAGTTACACTCAGTTACAGTCAATTACACTCAGTTCCACCTACCAGAGTTAGTTTGACTGATGGTTGACAGTTACTTGAGCATTGATGACTCCACTGATGATGATGAAGACTTCCAGTTGTGCTCCGATGATACTAGTAGTGCTCCGATGACACTCCAGTGATCCTTTGATCACTCCATGAAGGCTAATTTGAATTGCCACCTTAGGCATTCGAATTCCTCATGCATTGTATTATTTATATTTCCATTTGTGATTAATAATCTAGTGTGTGTGAAGTATTATTGCTTCTATCCGAGTTCTACTGTACCATATTATTCTGTTGCTCATTATACTGTATTGTTCACTCTTCTTCTATTTTCCTGCTTAATCATAATTACTCTTGTGAGGTATACATCATCTCTTAGATCTGCTGTGAGGATTTTCACAAGAGAAAGCCTGCTTGGGAAAGAGAAATTATACAAGAAGCAGAGAAGTATGGAGCTCCAGAAGGCTCCACAAGAGTAAGCAAGAAGCCAAAGCCATTTTCCAGTTATGTGGCTTTGATGTGTGATCTTGTAGATCAAGAACCTACCAGTTGAGAAGAAGCTATACAGAAGAAAGAATGGGTAGAAGCAATGACAGAAGAATACCAATCAATAATGAAGAATGATGTTTGGGATATAGTTCCCAAACCAGAAGGCAAAAGAATGGTATCTTCCAAGTGGATCTACAAGACAAAGCATGCAGCTGATGGAAGTATTGAGAAATACAAGGCAAGATTTGTGGCTAGAGGATTCTCTCAGAAAGAGGGAATTGATTATGAAGAGACATTTGCGCCAGTAGCAAGGTACACTTCCATTAGAACCATCATGGCACTTGCATCCACGATGAAGAGGAGTTTACACCAGATGGATGTGAAGACAACTTTCCTGAATGGTGTCATTGAGGAAGAAGTGTACATAGAACGGCCATAGGGATTTGAAGTTGACGATGGACAAACTCACATTTGCAAGTTGAAGAAGGCTCTGTATGGATTTAAGCAAGCTCCTAGAGCGTGGTACGGAAGGATAAATAGCTTTTTGACGAGCTTGGGATTTACCAAAAGTAAAGTTGACCCTAACCTTTACTTTAAGGTTATGGATGATGAACCTATCATATTATTGTGTTATGTGGATGATTTATTTCTGACAGGAAATGAGAAACAGATTGTAGAGTTCAAGAAGAAGCTTGTTGAAGAATTTGAGATGAAAGACCTTGGATTGATGCACTATTTTCTAGGTCTGGAAGTATGGCAGAGCCCAGAAGGAATCTTTCTCAACCAAGGAAAGTATGATGTGGAAATCCTAAAAAGATTTGATATGTCGGAATGTAAAGCCATGGCCACACACATGGATACCAACCTGAATTTGTTAGCTAATGAATCGTCAGAGTTAGTAGATGTGACTCAGTACAGACAGATTATTGGGTCGTTGATGTATTTGATGAATACCAGGCCAGATATATGCTTTGTTGTGAACACCCTGAGTCAGTATCTAGTTGAGCCTAGACGTGTTCACCTGGTAGCTGCAAAGCATGTGATGAGGTACCTGAAAGGTACGATAGACTTTGGTCTATACAATGTTGGAGATCATGACTACAGATTGTATGGTTATACAGATGCAGATTGGGCTGGAAGTGTCTCAGACAAGAAGAGCACCTCAGGTGGATGTTATTGTCTAGGATCCGCCATGATCTCATAGTTTAGCAGGAAGCAGTCTAGTGTTTCTCTCAGCACAGCTAAAGCAGAGTATATAGCAACTTGTTCTGCTAGTTGTGAAGCCATATGGCTTCGAAAATTGATACCACGATAATTCTATGTGATAACTAGAGTTGTATAAAAATGACGGAGAACCCAGTGTTCCATGACAAGTCAAAGCACATAGAAATCCGGTATTTTTACATATGGGATATGGTATAGAAGGGAGTTAAAGCTCCAGTATGTTAGCACTGATGAGCAAGTTGCTGATGTGTTTACTAAGCCTCTGTCTCGAGTGAAGTTTGAGTACTTCCGTGACAAGCTTGGTGTGGTTCGAAAGGACCTTCCTCAAAAGGGGGAGCAATGATGATGATGTTGCAGTGGGATAGTATCATCCCTGGACATTAGTCCTAAAGTGATCCGCAGACTTCTGTCTCCGTGATGCGGTTGGGATTTTATCATCCCTGGACATTAGTCCTAAAGTGATCGCAAACTTTTGTCTCTATGATGTGGTTGGGATTGTATCATCCCTGGACATTAGTCCTAAAGTGATCCACAAACTTTTGTCTCTGTGATGTGGTTGGGATTGTATCATCCCTGGACATTATTCCTAAAGTGATCCGCAGACTTTTGTCTCCGTGATGTGGTTGGGATTGTATCATCCCTGGACATTAGTCCTAAAGTGATCCTTAGACTTTTGTCTTAGTGATGTGGTTAGGATTGCATCATCCTTGGACTTATGTCCTAAAGTTAGAGGGATTGATCATCCCGTAATTGGATCATGTGTGTTGCAGGTTATGTTGTTGCAGATGATGTTGTTGATCGAGAGATCAAGTGTTGTTGTAGATGATCGAGTGATCGAGTGCTGCAAAAGATGAAGATCAAAGATGAAGACTTAGTGTTGTAGAAGATGATGCTCCAGTACTAAAGATGTTGAAGATGTTCCAGTTGCTAATGTTGTTGAAGAAAACTTCCGATGATTTATAGATGTATCACTTTGATGTTGTTGATGATGCTCTCTCCTTGCTCCTACAGTCGATGTTGCTTTTGTCAGTAGAATACCCTTCTCGTTAAGGCGGAGTTTTGAAATATTGTAACTTGGAGTTTTGAAATATTGTAACTTCGAAGAATATTCTATTGTATTTTATTATTGTAATTTATTCGGAGATGTTTTATTCCTTCGTCGGGATGTTATTATTGTATTTGGCCATCATAGAGTCATGAGGTAAAACCTCCCTTGTAATCGGGTCGATAGAACCCTCCAGAAAGTAATATTATATTGTTTTGAGTTTTCCTAGGTAAGTCGGCCCAGTTAAGTTTGTTGGGGTTGACCTAGTTAGTGAAAAAGTCAAGTGGAAGATAATGTATAAATAGGAGTGATGTGCTCCTCATTTGGACACACACACTCACTTGTGTAATTCGCATAGGAGAGAGAGAGAGAGAGATCTGCAAGGAGAAGGAGCACTTGTTTGGGGTTTTGTCTCTGTACTTTTGATCATCTATATTGAGGAAGTTTTGCTGGGTTTTCTTCCCCTAGAGGGTTTCCCAGGATAAATCTATGTCTATCTTATGATTGTGTTTCTTTCGGTGATCCTGTATATGCTATTGTTGTGAAATTGAATTGAATATTGATGTTATCTATCTTAGCATATTGAATCTTAACAGCTCTGCTCTCATGGTATCCCAGCTACTATGTGTGTGATAACACGACCATCAAACCACAATATCTTCAACAAATGACCACAGAATGGGTCATTTCAACCACCTAGCACTCCAAAGTGTTAGATTTCATGATATCTCAGGATGTCCTCCATGATTCAGATGCCTTGCATGGAGGTACAGCAGCAGTATAGGCATCAGGAGCAAGTAGAGGATGAGATACACTCTACTCAGTGGCATGAGTCCATTGGTGGCTGCATGCAGACCTTCCGAGGTGTTTTGCCCTTTGCATGCATGAGATTTGCATGACCTGTCAGTGATTAAAAGATGCATGCAAAAGTGACTTTTTGCATGCACTGAGATTAGGTTTTTGGTAAACCTAATTCATCGGTGAGAATCTGAGATTATATATAGAGGCAGGGGGTCCCCAGATGAGGTTACTCAATTGGCTTATCAAAGATTGATAGATCAAGAGTGAGGAAGGTGCATTAGTACATGTAGGGTGACTTTTTGAGATGGAGAGGAGCTGTTGCAGGAGCGAGAGTGGTGAGATCTGAGTTGGATCAGTGACCACTAGCTCCAGAGGCACTTGGTGCCCAGATCTGTCGACTGGATAGTCTATCAATGTGGTTTCTGCTGAGATAGAGGAGGATGTCTTCCAGAGGAGGAGGAGCGCATTACCTGAGGAGAGAGGAGCTCATTCAAAGTCCGATCGACTGATTAAGAGTCTGAGACGTTCAGGGTAGCCTTTCCTCAGTGTTTGAGGAAGGTCTGTGACGATCATAGCTCAGATCTGTTGAGATTTGGATAGCTCAGATCTGTTGAGATTTGGCCCAGTACGAGCATCAGACATCCAGAGGGGAGGGCGCACTTTTCCATGCAGAGGAAGGGCGCATTCTTCAGTTGAGCAGTTGGCCTTCTTCAGTTGCAGAGCAGATCAGAGCAAAGCATTAAGAGAGGCAGTACAGTCAGGGCTACCTGTAGAGACACTCAAATCCAGATTGACAGTTAGGGCACATTCTCCCAGTGCATGCATCAGCTGATGCATGCAGATCTAGGGTTTGACCTGTTCAGGATTGAGTGTTACATCTGAGGTAACATTGTTGTATTTGCTTATTTTATATATTGCTCTGGGCTCGAGAGAGAAGATAGCCCCGCAGGATTGTTGGTTTTCCCCGTTTGGGGTTTCCAGGGTATATGCAGTGTTATATGTGTGATTGCATGTGTTTAATGTTGTAAAGAGATCTAGTTGTTGAGTTTTATGTCTTTAGAGTATTATTGATATACAAAGACTCAAACCGCTTGAGATATCAGGGCTATCCAGAGGGAGTAGTGATCTATGGATTAAAATTTACATGGAAAACTCAAAGGTCATATTCCGGGAATAAAAAGATTTTCCCCGGCAACGGCGCCAAAATGTTGCCGCCTGGAATCACACCTGGGAAAACGCGGCAAAAATCTTCAAGGTGCTGGTGTGGCCTTGGGGGCAAGCCAGAGTCAAGTGTTGTCACCTGAAACTTGACTCCTCCATCTAGGCTTACTCCTAGCGAAGCCAAGGGGGCGGACCCTAAAATGTAAAAATAAAACTAAGCTGTTTAATCTAAGAAAGATAAAACAACTAATCTAGGAGTTAAGAATATTTTTTTGAACACAAGAGCAATACAACATATAAAAAAAATATCATTCATTTGTTCATCAACATCATTGTCATTTTGAAAATATAAACATCCATCATCATAAAAGTGTAAATAATGAGACCAGTGCTGATAAATGGAGTCAAAAATAAAGTGCTTGAAAAATAACAATGTTGTGCAATTGTTCTTGGTTAATTTTATTATTAATGTGGTAATGAATCTTTTTATTATGGCTAGGGGATTCCCAATATAACGCAATATACTGGGAATATGTCTGGAATTTGACCAAGTGGCTTCTCACTCAGACATGTGGGCTAGATCGGAATCTCTGGGAAGTGTTCAACATATACATATAGTACTTCCTTCATGTTCGTGGACTTTCCAGAGTCCAATTTGTAAGTAGCTTCTCCCATTCCTTTGATAGGATACTGGTAGTCATCTCCAAGCTTTAATTTGTGTGGAGAATCTTTTTGCATGAGATGTGAGAGAGAGTCCTTGTATCCCGTCATGTGTTTACTAGCCAAGTGTCACTTCCATGAGATACTGAACCAGTGAGGGTTGAGATTAGCACATATTCTTCACCGGAATCTTCGTCTTCTCTAGTTTTCACTTCATCATCATATTCACTATCTTCTGCTGCATGAGCATGAAATCTTTTCTTTTGCTTCTTGGATTGTCCAGATTTGAATGTAAAATTTCTTGCAATGTGTCATGTCTTGTGACAAGAGTATCATTCAATTGAGGAAAAGTCTTTCTTGAACCTCTTGTTCCTTTGAGAGCTTTGAGGTCTTCTGGGAGAGTGGTCATGAGTGCGAACATCATTCTTTCTTTTCCTTCCTCCTTTGGCATGAGTTGCCAAGGCTTGATCTTCATTGTCATTTAGTTTCTCCTCTCTTACTACTATTCTTTCTTCCTCTTGCACACATTCTTCCCATAGTTGTCTGAATTGGATTAATTTCTTCTTGGCGCATATGCCACGAACGAAGGGTTCCCAATCTCTAGGTCCTAGGAAGACCATTCAGAGTGGTCATCACAACTTCAGCGTCTTCTACCATGTCTCCAATAGCTTCTAATTGCTCTTTGATTTGAGATACTCTGGAGAACTATGAATGCTTAGTCTCAGACTTCAGGATCTTCACACCCTTGAGTTGATTTCTCAAGGTCATCTTTCTATTGATATTCTTTCCTTCAAATAGGTTGGTCAAGGCATCGAACATTTCTTTTGGAGTCTTCTTTGAGGACACTTGAGGGATCAAGTAATCTTTGATAGAATCAGCTATGATCGTCTTAGGCTTGATCATATTCTTCTTGTGTCTTGATTTGGCCTCATCTCCTTTTGGTTCTATAAGTCCTTCTTTTATAAAACCTTCTAGGTCGTGTTCTTCAAGAATGAGCATGACTCTATATTTCCATGCCCTGAAGTTCTTAGCTCCTTCAAGCTTCTCATCAAGCTTGGTATTGTTTTTCATTTTGATAATATGAGAACCTAAAATGGAAATAGAATAGATATAGTGCTTACCAGTAAAGTTTTCCTTCTGAAAACTGCTTCTACCTTGACTTAGGGTTTGACAGAGAAACCCTAATTTTCCAACTTCGGAATTTTGGAAAACTAATTGGATGAAAAGATGCACCTCTTCAAGGCGAGTTGAGCAAAGTACTCTTTCTCTCGATTCTGTGAGCAGACGTTCCAAAAACTTGATGCCTTAGTTCTCTGGGCTGTAGTGGGGGACCCAAAAATGAAAATTCTTGGAATTGAATTATGCTTCGACAGAAAGATGCGCCCTAGTAAGGCGAGTTACTTAGATGCACCCTCTTTTTTAGCTGATCTGTGGAGAAATCTCCCGGAATAAGAAGCCCTAGTTTCTGCAGTTGCGGAGGCTGCACAATGTTTTCTTTCAAGCCTACTCGGAAACCATGTTAGTTTTTCACTTTGTTTAGCATAATAACATTAAACAATACATTCACTGAAAGAAAGACAAGCACAACAAACACAAAGAACACAAAATTTCTCTCGGGGAAACCACAAGGGAGAAAATCCCGGCAAAACTTCCTCAATATAGAATTCACCAAGTACAAGATAAAACCCCAAGACAAAATCAGCTTCTCTCCTTCACTTGTGCGAGCTTCTCTCTCTCCTATGCGAACTTGAGTGGTGAGATGAGTGATACAAATGAGCAACACAATCTCCTATTTATACTTAACAAGTGACTTGACCCTTTTACTAATTAGGTCAGCTTCACTCACCTAACTGGGCCGACCTGTACACTTTACAATAAAATATTATTTTCTATAACTTTCCAGGCCGACCTATCAGTTAGGGTTTTGATTGACTCTTTCAATGACTCTTACATTATCAATTACATCAATGTCATTTCCCGAAGGAGGAATACAATAATATAATAGAGTCATAGACAAATACATTTAGAATATCTTCCGCAGTTACATTTCTTCAACATAATATGGGACAAAAAAATGGTCTGCTGCATCATGGTAGCCCAGCTACTATGTATGTGACAACAGTACCTTCTAAGAGTTTCTAAGAGGTCAGATGGCAGCAGGGATGTTAGGATAGCTAGCTTCCAACCTTGCTCCTTCATATTTTGATTTCCCTTCTCAGCTATCTCCAAAATGGATTTAGAAGGCTTAGTCTGTCATTTCCTTCATGGCGCCTTCTTGTCCTAACATCGAGATTCGCATCAAACTAATCATTCTGGGGTCTTTCAAAATCTTCTCTGACAGATTTTTCGCCTGCACCGGACATCCTTCCTTCTTTGGTTCCTGCCTATGGCTCATGCCATGATCTTTTGCTATCATTTCCTGCTTTGAAACCTCTTCCGACCATGATTTCGATCGATTCTGGTTCAAGAACCCTCATCCTTTTCCTAGGCTTTCCCTAGTGTTTTTTCCATCATCCTATCTCTATTATGCTTCCATTAAAAGATATATACAAGGTTTTGCATTTATATTTAGGTTAATAGCATTGCTTGATAAACTTAGTGGAGAAGATCCTGTATATACTGATTCACAAGATGTAGCCCTCAATTTATATTCCTTATTATAATAATGACTACATACATCATTTTTTATACTCTAGATACTATGTCCATATCTGAGCATATAATAAAAATTGATTTACTTTTATTCTCCTATGCTTTTTTCACGTCATTGTGAATATCATAACTAGGGAAGATACTTGAATACATAAGACAACTTTTTCAAAAAGCAAATAATGTCACTTCAATATTTCTTATTCTTATGACTATTGTGCTTGTACGTTGCTTATTCATTTGGAACGAGGATAATGTTGATTCCAAGAAAATGAGAAGAAATAGTTGTGACTATCCTGATGTAAAAAAATAGCTTAGACCTTGCACTTCCACTGTTACATACTTCAAAGACATACCCACATTTGTCATCCATCAAACGAAAAACTTACTGCAATTGTAAAAAAAAATATTAATGAAATAATGACAGTGGTCTAAAACCATGGCTCATCTGTGATAATTGTAAATTCCTATAAATGAACAAACGGATACTACTTCCACGCACATCTATTTATAAATGTGATGCTGGTGTCTCTAAACCACATTCAATTTCATTGCTTGCACCTCTAATGGAAATAAGAAGTATGGCATGCATATCTAGTAACATGAAACTGTATAACCATTTCAAATAGTGCAAAAGATGTTCACCTCAAAACGCTTATTTTGTTACCAACTCGTTTCATGAGATCGAAAGCAGTCCCACCAACTTTACTGTATAACCATATCACAATTAGAAGGAACCTGATTGTGGTAACCTTGAACTAACAAAAACAATTTCATTGATTTACTTTCAACCACATACCACACTGTATATAAAAAACATCAGAATAAAAACCTATACCAGGATTCAGCCACAACCAGATATCATATCTGCAACTAGTTTTGATTTTGTAGGTAATTTAATTATTAAATAGGCAATTATGACTTCATTTGTGGCATCCCAAATCTCTTTAGTTAATAAACAAATCCAAAACATATTTCTATACTACAAAGGGCTAGATCAAGAAAAACCTTGTGGGAGTGAAATCCAACCCTCGGTCTCGGCGAGCTTTCTTGCTTATTCTTGATTCCCTCCCTGAAGTTACATTTTGTATCGCAAACTATAACATAAAAGGTTCTTAGCAAATCCTTCAATGCAATATAGGTTAGAAAATTCTAATTTTTTAGGAAAATAGACCGCAAAATATGCTAATTTATAAAAGCAACCAAGAAGCAATGTTATTTGAGTTCTATATCTGCATACTACTGTAATTAGTTCAATCCAAAGAAAAACTTGTTCAGACCAGCAAGAGACAGAAGAAGAACCAGCAAATACAAAATGTGCCTTTTAAAGAATATACACAATACTGAACAGCCAAGGAAAAACAAAATGACAAATGCTGAATTTAGATTGTCAAAAGAAGGTTCTTTTTGTCTGTCTCTTGCGTAGAACTGAAATAGATATATGGATATGCCATATGTGCGAACCTCGTAAAGCTGTTCTCGAATTGCAACTGCAATTGCAGGCTGCAGCAAATGAAACTTCACCTGTTAGTTCACTTCATACCAGCCTAGATGAATTAGCCCTTTAAAAAATCCATTGATTTCTTATAGTTCTATAAGTGCAAAAAACATTATAGGCAGCAAAAGCCAATTTTAAAACCATCCTAGATAACCAACATCAGTTAAATTCAAATCCATATACATCTTCATAAAGTTTGGTAATGCATAACAAGTAGTTAAGAACTTTGTTTTGAGGCACACTTTTAACTAATGGACAATGCATAGCCAACAACCCTTATCTCCCAAATGACTTCGGGTTCTTTAATTCAGGGGACTTTAGATAATTTGAAAGGGGAAGAAATAACTCCATTAAAATACTTAAATATAGTAGTGCATATCAATGTTCTAAAACTAGGACTCTAACTTGGAATCAGCCAAGGGTCAACTTGGACTTTTGACTCGAAGTCAGGTTTGATTCACACCGGTTTGAATTTTATGACTCAGTTTACTAAATAATGCCAAAAATATTAAAATTTTAATGAAAAAAATATTTTAAAGATTCCAAACCATTAGAGACAAAATATGCAAAGTTTGCTCATGTATATACCATGTAAGGGTGAATATATCAAAATGGTACGGAGTGAAATACATATTTGAAACAAAAAACATTATCAACGAGGCTTTAAATGGCCTCTAAAGTCCAAAAAACAACATGCTACAAGCTAGTGGCCTACTACATAATACATATCTCTGATAAGCACGATCAATCATCAAGCTCATCACCACTCCTGGGAATGGGATCCTCAACATGAGCTATAGAATCATCCTCTAGCTCAAAGTCCTCAAAATGCTCACAAATGGTCAATGAGAGAGGTGTGAGGCAAATTGAGGGGAGATCTCTATATAGTGTGCTTTTAGGGTTTAAATGTTAATTTCTGTAAGTTCAGATCTGGTTTCTACTTCCAATAAAAATAATTTATATCCAGATGCATGCACGAAAAATAATGAATTCCAGATCTGATTTTTTATAAACAGAAATACACTGAGATTATTAACAGCAAATGCACAGCGGAAATACAAAAAACCAATCACAGATGTTTGAGTAAATACCTTCGGAAAAACCCCAAAGGGAAAAGCAGCAAGAGAGATAAATTCTATTATTCAGTGCACAGAGAATTTCTGGAAATTCTGCTGTACAGCCTGCCTCAATTTCTGTGCCAGCACCTAGGAAATCGTGCAATAGACTTAAATCTGCTCCTGCACTGTCTATAAAGCCTGTACGGCCTCTGCAGCTGCGCCCACTCTCCTCAATCAGTGTGTAGCCTCTTGCTGCCTCTATCTGCATGCCAAAAATCAAGTGCGCCCAGCCCTGCGATTTTCCTTTTGCTGCTATCTCTCTTCTCTTCAGCCTCTCGCGATTTCTCTTACTCTCTCTCTCAATATGTCTAATATTCTCCTTAGATCTCCTTTTATAACTTCATGATGACCAAATACCTAAACCTAGATCTCCAAAGTGATTAACGGTCAAAATTAGATCTTGAGCACTTGAGATCTACGGTTGTGACTTAGTCTATCATTGACACAACTTAAGTCACATTTTAGTCAATATAATATAAAAGTAACTTTAACTTTATAAAATAATTTAATATCTAGAGAAGTATCATTTTGGACCACTTCCTGTAGGCAAGACACACATCCTACAGAAGTACCTGCCCGAGCTACATAACTCAACACTCTCTCTTAGCAAGGAAGCTTATCTCTAAAGAATACAAGCTTCCCTTTTAACAAGCTTTCGTGAGGATGTCCGCAAACTGCTCATCTGTAGAAATATACTGAAGCTTCACAGCTCCTCTCTAAACATAGTCCTGGATGAAATGATACTTGATCTCGATAACCTTCGACATGTCTTGGAACAGTGGGTTCTTCGAGAGTTTAATGCAACTCTAATTATCACAGTGAATGATGGTCGGCTGAAACTTCTGAACAAATAATTCAATGAGTAACTTGTGAAGCCAAATGGCCGCACAACTCGCCTAACTGGCTGCCATATACTTTGCCTCTACAAAGCTCAATGCCATTGACTTTTGCTTCCTACAGAACCAAGACACAACTACCAACCCCAAGATAAAGCAGCACCCCGAGGTGCTTTCCCTGTCAATTGCATTGCCTTCCCAATCTGAGTCTATGTAACCCATCAATTTGACTCCATCCCCCTGTTGACCACCAAAACCAACTAGGTGGACAACCATGTACCTTGCACATGTTCGATGTGCCTTGAAGATGAGAAAGAAGTACCTAACGAATTTTTCAAGCGAGGCAGCTCTTCTTCTTATCTTTTCTCCATGAAATTTCCGCACCCTTGCGGGGGATTTTGTAATGATATGTCAGCATGAGGATCAATTTTGTGTAACTTAGTTGCCTATGAATTTATCATTAGGGAAGTCCTTTCATCGAGTGTTTTTTGACTTGGATAATTAAAATTCATTTTTAGTGATTTTAATTATTTGAGTTTTTCACTCAAATATACCTCCAAAGTGGTGAAAGGCATTCTAATGATTGAGTCCATGGGGTGATTCGGGCCTCTAGACATTATCCAGAGTCTTGCGGAATTTCATTAAGTTTTACATAGGATTTTTTAATTTTTTGTGATTAAAAAATGTCCCTCAGCATAAAATGTTGTAATATAAAAGAGGGTTAAGCGGTCCTTTATGATGTTGTATAGGGGTATGGGTACTCAAGATAAATAGCATGAGACCCCCTACACCCTTGGACCAAGTTTGAAGTCATTCGGACAAGTCTTGCTAAGGTTTTGGACACATTTGTCCAAGTCAGTCATTTAAATCAGGAAATTGGACAATTAATTGGTAAGGCAAATTTTGGAAAAGTGCCTATAGTCACTTGGGGCGGCCAAGTAAAGGTTCTAATGTTTATGTTATATCCCTAAGGTGATGTTAAAGGCAAAATGGGGCCCCCCATGCACAGGTTGTAAGAGAAATGAATTTCTCCCCTAGAGGGTGCGCCCTCCTCAACCATTGGCATTGGTAAATTATTGAAATAAGCCATGAGAAGGGTCCCACCTTAGTGGACCCCCGTCCCTTTTGGCATAGCATTGAGGTTTGAAACTTTAAAGGGGGGTTTCCGCCCCCCCTCAGCATTTGTTTCCTCTCCTAGCAAGTGCATCCTCCTCTCTTCGGCCCCCTCTCTTTCATTTGACACATGGAAAGCATGCAAGGAAGGTCTCTCCCTCTCTTTTGCTACTTAAGGAGGCTCTTCCTCCTCATTTTGGTTACAATCTCTCATGCTCTTTCTCTCTTGCTATTTTCTCACTCTCTCTTGCTTCCATTTTGCTCCCATTTGAGCCATTGTAATTTTCAGCCATTTGGCTTAGCAATAAAATCTTTGAAGAAAATCTTGTGTTGTTTGCTCTATAGTGGTTTGCTTTTACACTTCATAGCTACTCAAGCTTGGGGAGGCCAAACAAGCAATTTTTTTGCTTTGGTAAGATTTGTGGTATTTTTGCCATAAATTTTGTGAGTTTTTCAGTTTTGTAGTTAAGAACTTCAAACGTTTCTTGGTCGAAGTTTATGATTTCTTAACTCATCATTAGGATCTCACCTTTTTTTTAGTTGTGTAGCAAATATCTTATAAGTTGCAAGTTACTTCGATTGAAGAGTGGACTTCTTTGGTTGGCTACCCCACTACTCCAAGCATTGGAAGAACAAAGAGCACAAACTCTTCCCTTCTCTTTAAATTTTATGCATATTTTCCATATAAAAATAATATTTCAAATCTCATTTACATGTTCTTATCTTCTGCAAATTTACTCATAAAAATTTCAGTAATTTTTGTACTATTTTGTATTATATAACCAACATTGCCCAAGAGTAATTTTGGGCATTTTCTATGACGTTTTGATTGTTGGTTTTAAGTGGGTCTCTACATTTTCAAGGTGTTATGCTACCCAAATTTGGCCATCATCAAGCATAAAGGACATCCACAAGCTACTATTTTAGTTACTTGCAAGAAAAAGGTCAAAATAACTCTCTTCCTTCTCATTTTCTCCCAAATACTAAGTGTTGAAATCTATATCATTGTAACAAGCCAAAGAGAGTCTCTTGGGCTTGATTTCTTGTATTTTGTTTTAAGTTCAAGTTCTTCGTTTTCTTTGCCATCCATTGCATGCAAGTGAGGAGGCATTGCCACCCTTGCATTGTAATTGTTGAGTGGTTTGGGTTTAGCATAATTCCTTTGTTTTTTTCGCCCGCACCTTACAAGTGAGAAGGCTTTGCCTCCCTTGTAAAATCACGTTGGCTTGCATTTTAGTTTTCCCACACCTTGCATGAGAAGAGGCTCTGCCCATCCATGCAAAATCATGTTGGCTAGTAGTTTTATTTTCTAACTCATTTGCATTTTATTTTGCCCGCACCTTACAAGTGAGAAGGCTTTGCCTCCCTTGTAAAATCGCGTTGGCTTGTGTTTTCTTTTGCCCGCACCTTACAAGTGAGAAGGCTTTGCCTCCCTTGTAAAATCGTGTTGGCTTGCACTGTACTTTGGTTTTTTCTTATTCATTAAAGGTTAAAAAATAAATTGTGCCCCGATTCTCGCCCCGTATTCACTCCCCTTGTCGGTTCAACCGATCCTGGGTGACAAGAAAGGGCAAGGATTTGTGTTGGCTAGAATAATAGGCACTAGGAAATTCATCTTAACTAGATACTGAGAAAAAATAACTTGACATGTGGAGCTAGTGGGGTAGAGGCTGTTGGGAGCCTCGTGGCACTTTGTGTCCTCCAGTTGAGCATCCAGCAAGTTATGGGATTGACTCGTGGATCTAGTTGAGAACCTTGTGTTCTCTTGTTAAGCACCCGACAATCTCTCTCAAATCGAAAGAGATAATTTCTTGGGGTAGACACATAGAGTAGCATTAGTTTCCTTGCACAAACCATAATCCCCTAAGCTAAAGAGAGACTTAAAAGCAAATTAAAATTTACAGGACCATTTGCAAAACACTACTATTGTTATTTTGCTTAAAGTACTTTACTTTGAAAACATTTCATTATTGGATCAATCTTGTTGCGAGCATATCTTACATTCATTAATTTGTTCATTTACTGCAAGTCAATGTTTAATGTGATATTTTGATAAGTGAATGATTTAATGCTTTTAGAGAATCTTTTGTAATCTTGCTTTATTTTGTGACTCCATAGCCCAAGTAAAGTAGACACTGGTCTTGTTATTTAATTGTTTATTTCTTTCTTACATTTAATTGGTTTATTGTATAACAAAGGTTTGCTTGTCATTGAAACTATTGCATCTCTGCACTTTTGCTTGTCATTGAATAATTTACAACTCTTAAAAGAAACTTAGTACATAGGGGCAACCCCCCTTGACCTTTAAGAGTTGGGGTCTGTTGCCGCCTGGTTCCACACCTGGGGAAAACACAGCAGAAGTCTTCAAGCTGCTGGTGTGGCCTTGGGGGCAAGTCAGAGTCAAGTGCTGTCACTTGGGACTCGACTCCTCTGTCTAGGCTTTCCTAGCGAAGCCAAGGGGGGTGGACCCTAAGAATGAAAACAAAACTAAGGCGTCTAATCTAGGAGTTAGAAAAATATTTTTTATAACCAAGACAAAGCAGCATATACTTTTGTAAAGCAAAGCAATCATTTATCAATACATCATTTGTTCTCATTCATTATCATTCATTTGCATCATAATAGCATGAAATAACATTAATATAGACCAGTGCCTTGTAATGGAGTCAAATAAATGCATGAGCAGAAAAGTAAATGTAGTGCAAGTGTTCTTGGTGTATTTTAAGATTAATGTGAAAGTGATCTTTTTATTATGGCAGGTGGGTTCCCAATATACGCAAGGTACGGGGGAACATGTCCGGAATTTTGAAGCGTGGCTTCCCTCTCAGGCCTGGGCTGAATCGGAGTCTCAAGGAGGTGTTCAAATGCTGTACCAACGAGGGAAATCCTAACGATTTCCAAGAGGTCACTACTCAGTTTTGTCCCAAGCCTTCTGAGAAATTTCCCCACGACAACAAAATGTTCGTGATGTGCCGGATTTTCACATAAAGGGTTTTTTATTTGGGGTGGTGTTAGCTCCTATTACTAGTCATCTCCCCCTTTCTGATGTGTACCAACTGGATCAGACTGAGCTGCAAGTCGGCCACATAGCATATGGGAGAAGACCTTGGTATTTTTTAGAAAAATTTTATGAACCAAAATTTTATCTTTTTTAAACCCCAGGAGTCTCTTTTCAGGCACGTACTCGGGCAAGCCCTTGTACAGAAACCCTACTTCGGGAAAGCAAGGGGGGCGTTTTGAGTGAACTTGTGGCCCGCCAGTGGAACGGACCAACAAGGTTGATTTTAATCCTAGTTTGATTTTATTTTTTGCAGAAAAAGAAATCTAAACTAAAAAATTGCAAACCACGAAATTTGAGTCGACACAGTTTTCCCCCCTAGGGGGACGGGGTGTGGGCACTTGGTTAGCCCACTTGCTCTCGTTTGATACTTTAGTTACAATGCAATAGAAATGCCCCAGTCTTAATTGACTCAGTGGCTTACAAAAATTGGAGAGAAAAAGGTATCCGATTTGCAAAAATGCAATAATGGTCCTTCGGATTGCCTGGATCTTTGAAATTTTGGCGGCACCTCCTCCTACCTGATCGTCTTTTGCTGCAAACCAGCAATCAAACGTCAGTATAAGATGCCCAAAAACACTTTAAGAATGTCTTTGGAACACCTCCTAAAAAACCCAGAAAATACTAAGTGTAAAAACTAGTTAAAATGACGGAATTTAACCAAGTAAAACAAGCATTTGGGCCTTGTTACTTGGGATCTTTGCAAGCTTTTAAGGGCTGCAAATTATTAGCTCTTTAAATCAGCCAAATGAACTTTCAAATCAGATCTAACACTACTCCTCAAAACTTTTAAAGATTTGACAATTTTTTACCAATTGAGAAAAGTAAAATGCTAGATAAATGAAAAAATCTAATCTATTAAAGATGAACACTTTGTAAATGGAATAGATCAGACATTTAGAGTAATAAATCAGAATGTAAAGTTCAGATTGCAAACCACTATTACTCTTTCAAAATGTAACCAGTAACCAAGGTGAAAGTATGAAGTAGAAGAGAAGGAGATATGGAGAGTTTTTATCAATTTATCAAATTTTTCCTTGAAGAAGCCTTGGAGCCTTCTTGGTGGAGAACTGAGGGGCTACGTCTGCAAAAAGATGTTAGAAAAGTAAAGGAAACAAACAAGATCCTCCACTCATCCACTTGAAATAACCTGCAAATCACATCAACTTGAAACCAAATGATCAAATCTAGAAATATACATATGAGAAATCAAAAGGAAATGCTCATAAACAAATGACACATTTAAATCAGATCTCTACACTTGCATAGATAAAAGCCTAAATAATAAACAAATTATCTAATCCTCCTTATAAATCAATATTGATCCTTCCCAAAGCTAGATTTAGATGCAAAATAAAACAAGTAGCTCAAATACATGTTACCTTCATGAAAACCATGACATTCACCCACTCATCAAAAACACTACACCAAGCTTGACCTCCAAAGTCTCTTTATTCATTAAGCAAAATGACAAGTACAAAATCGAATTACAAGTGCTAGCTCTAACTCCCAAACTCCAACTAGAGAAAATGGAGTGGGCAGCCATGCTTAAATAGCCAAAGATGGAGAGAAATGGGTGGAATGAGTGGCATAACTCGTGGAGAAAATGGGGCTGCCCACTCCCATGTAATGGGCTGCCAAAATCAGCCCCAAATCAGCTAAAAATCAGCCATGTGACAGCCCATAAACATAGCTGCAAATTCCATGATTGAAGGGGCCCAATTTTGGGAAATATGCCCCCCTCAAATGGGGAAGTAATCCCACTAATATAGCTGCCCAGAATCTTTCCAAAATCAGCTCTTACAACTCCTAAAACACAGCTGAAAAAATCAGTCCATAAATCACTCCCAAAATTTAATACTTTTATGAGTCATTTTTTCACCTTTTTTATTTTTTCATGACTTTTTTGGGTTTTTTGGCCATAGGTAAAAATTTAAGCACCCAAACATTAGGAAAAGTGGGTTTAGGGGTTAAGGGGGTGCTTTGAGTTAGAAAACGAGCACCCCTAAGGCAGAAAAGTCCTCCAGACGCCACTTCAAGACCAATTAAATTTTTTTTTAATTGAACCATTAAAAAAAATGGCTCAATTTATGGAAAAAATAAACTTCGTCGAAAATTAAAAAACAACCTAGGGGGACTTAGCACATGTCCATATGACTCAAAAATAACGCCTAGCATGTTCATATACATTGACCCATAGACTTTAACAACCCCCTAAGGCCCGTCAGCCTCCCCAGGCATTCCAACTTTGGAGGAGCAGGAGAAAAACCCAAAAATTATGTTATGCACTAATGCAAGACATAATAACTAGGTGAAAAAACTCCTTGCAATACCTGACTTAGCCAAAAAGTCCTAGGGAACCAAGTCTTTTACAAAACACCATGCTAGTACGTTTTATTACAAACCCCGCAGGGCCATGGACATGTGGAAAAAAGTTAAAACGGGGGCCCTTTAAAAGGCCAGCTAGATATCAAATCATCGAAAAAAAGAACATTGAAATGTTCAACTTTGCCCGCTCGCTTGATAGTCCATCTAAGTACAACTTAGCTGGCAACAGGGTCTAAATAGAGGAGTTTAGGATCGAGGTGACACTGGGTTCTATGCTCATAGTTTCCCTCAAGAACACACAGCTGTTGGGAGACTTATTTGTGGTCAGGTGTGTTTTAGGTGGCAACATTTTTAACGTCGTTGCAAGGGACAAGTCTATTTTCCTTGGTTAATCGACTTTTAATTTTAATTTTAATTTTAACTTTGTAAAAAGATTAAAATTTATTATAACACAAGTTATTAGGCATTGCTTAATCTTCAAGTGGCGACTCCACTTTCAAATTCGGTAAGGTATTCTACTAGGAGCAACTCTAGGGGTGTGTTTGGCCCCCTCCCTGAACCTGAAAGGGTTTATAGGAGGAGATTAAACAGACTAGTTCCTCGTAGACTCCTCACAAATCTTGGAGAAGAAGCAATCTCTGATATACATTTGTTATTTACTCATAATAATCCTTTAATAACTACACCAATGGTTGTTGTGTATGATCCATGTGATTTTTCAGCTATCCAAGGTTTTCCTCATCCAATTCCCGACAAAGCTCTTGAGAAATTGCCTTCTTTTCAGGGAAATAATGCTATTAGTGCAAAGACTCATGTTCGGAATTTCAACTCATGCATTAGCAAGAGGTGCAATGCCCATAATTATGAGGATGTAAATATGAAACTATTTGTCTTGTCCTTGGAGGATGATGCCCTTGATTGGTTCACTGAACAAGATAATGATAAATTTAAGAATCCTCAAGATATCCTGACTGCTTTTAACGAAAGATGGGGTGATAGAAAGGATAATCATTATCTTTTGGCTGATTTGCATTCAAGTACGAAAAAGGAAAATGAAACTATGGAAGAGTTCAATAAAAGATTCAATGATTTGGTCAAAAGTATGCCTCAAAATATCAAGCCTCCCGATGACGCAATTTTGATTTATTACATGGAATCCTTTGTTGGAGAAATTGTGTATGAGTTAAGGGATAAGGAACCACAAACTCTAAGAGATGCACAAAAGTTGGCAATCAAAATTGATAAGAACATGCAAACTTCTGGGACGTCTAATCTTCCTGGTTTTACAAGGGGATCTTCTTCAAAACCTCATGAGGATAAGAAGAAGAAATCTGAAGTTCAAGAATTACCAAGTGAATCTGTTAAAGAACTCACAAACTTAATTAAGCAAATGTAGATTAATCATGCAAATCAAATGAAAACCATGCAAAATAGATTGATAGCCATGGAAAGGTCTCAATCAAATAAAGTCCATCCTAAGCATAATGAAAAGTGGCCAAGGAAGCCTCCACCTCAAGAACAAAGACCCCCTAACCTTTTAGAGTCTGCCAACTATGTTGATCATCAAGTCATTCCATATTGCAGACCTTGTGGGAGTTTTCATGAAGAGTCAACTTGCCAATTTTTTCTTCAGTTTTGTAAGGGTGAGCCTTCTACTCCAGAAAATGAGCAGATTAATGTATGTAGTGATGAAGATCCTATGCCAAGAGATGAATGGATAGAGTTGACGGAACAAAGTAGGGTGGATTATGTGAGTGACCCAGTTGATAAGGTAACTAAAGTTTATGGACAAAAGCCCACTCAAGGGCAAGTTTTAGAAATCGCAAAACATAAAGGGTTCACTTACCAAAGGAGAGGAAAACAAAATTAAGAAAAGACACAAGCAAGCATCCCCAAGGTACCTTCTCTTCCTAGAGAATTTGTCCCTTCAAGAAAAGAGTTTAATGTTGATTTACGAGAATGGGCAAGTCATATAAAAGTACCTGTTCCTTTTTTTAGAGGTCGTGAAGATGGAGTGTCAAAAGGAGAAACTTTTCCAAGTTTTAGGGGACCCCTCTCCAAGTGATTTTAGTATGCCAAAGAATAATCAGAGGAATATTGAAAAGCCATAGGTAACAGCATACCATGATGCACCTGTGATTTTGCAAGTAGCTGATAGGGGTAATCAAAAGAATCAACCATTTTTCATCACCTTGCTTGTGAATGGATCCCACCTTTACAATTGTATGCTTGATTCTGGTGCAACTTCAAATGTCATGCCTAAGAAGGTGATGGAACAACTTAACTTAAGAATTTCAAGGCCTTACCATAACATTTGTGCCATGGATAGTAAAAAGATGGAAGTGTGTGGCTTGATACAGGATCTGCAAGTGCATTTGGATGTGTTTCCTGACATCCAATCAACAATGGATGTGGTAGTTGTTGATGTGCCTGATGCTTGGGACATGCTAATCTCTAGAAAAACTGTTAAAGAAATGTAACTGTAGAAGATATTCTAAATGTATTTGTCCATTGTATTATTGTATTCCTCCTTCGGGAGATGTCATTGATGTAATTAATAATGTAAGATTCGTTGAAAGATTCAATGTAAAACCCTAACTGATTAGGTCGGCCTGGAAAGATCTAGAAAGAATATTTTATTGTAAAAGTACAGGTCGGCCCAGTTAGGTGAGTCAAGCCGACCTAATTAGTAAAAAGGTCAAGTCACTTGTAAAGTATAAATAAAAGGTTGAGTTTCTCATTTGTATTCACTCACCTCACTCACTCAAGGTTGCATAGGAGAGAGAGGAGTTCGCACAAGTGAAGGAGAGAAGTTGTTTTGTCTTGGGGTTTTATCTTGTACTTGGTGAATTCTATATTGAGGAAGTTTTGTCGAGGTTTTCTCCCTTGTGGTTTCCCCGAGAGAAATTTTGTGTTCTTTGTGTTTGTTGTGGTTGTATTTCTTTCAGTGATCCTATTGTTTAATGTTATTATGCTAAACAAGTAAGAAAAACTAACATGGTTTCAGAGTTGGCCTGAAAGAAAACATTGTGCAGCTATTGCCTAGGGTTTCCATTTCCGGAAACTAGTCATCTTGGAATTTTTGCTATAAATCACTTTTGGCGAAGGTTCGGGATCTGAAACTTGGACAGACCGAAGATTAAATATCCGTGTACCTTGTGTGCGAGTTTCAGCCTCAGATTCGTTGTACTTTAGGAAATATGATCCATGCAAATTAGGGTTTCATCCTCCTCCAGAATTCAGTTTTAAAAAGGTGACCTAGGGAGAAATGCTATATCTCGGGCTACGAAGATTCAAATCGAATTTCGTAAGATGTTCCAGAAAGTGAATGGACTGTACTTTCTTTGGTATGAGTTTCAGAACCCGAAGAGGAAACAGTGACACGTGGCAGTTTGTACACGTGGAAGTCCAGTATTTAGTTACTAATGATTGTTGTTGTTGTTCCAATATTCACTTAGTGATGATGATGTTCCAGCAGAGGATTTTGCTGATGATGTTCCAGTAAAGGATTTTGCTGATGATGATCGAGCAAATGATGTTGTTGATGATGACGATGATAATGCTGATGATGATGTTCTAGTAGACGATGATGATGATGATGTTCTAGCAGACGATGATGATGTTGATGATGATTTTCCAGTAGACGATGATGATGTTGATGATGATGTTTTAGCATGCGATGTGATACCCCAAACATATGATGATCCAAAACTTCCGACAACATAGAGATTCACAAATCAGTTGGACGGTTGTTGATGCTATTGATGTTGCCCGCAGAATACCTTCCTAGTTAAGAGGGAGTGCTAAAGAAATGCAACTGCGGAGGATATTCTAAATGTGTTTGTCCATGTATTATTGTATTCCTCCTTCGGGAGATGTCATTGATGTAATTAATACTGTAAGAGTCATTGAAAGATTCAATGTAAAACCCTAATTAATTAGGTCGACCTGGAAAGATCTAGAAAGAATATTTTATTGTAAAACTACAGGTCGGCCTAGTTAGGTGAGTCAAGCCGACCTAATTAGTAAAAAGGTCAAGTCACTTGTAAAGTATAAATAGAAGGTTGAGTTGCTCATCTGTATTCACTCACCTCACTCACTCAAGGTTGCATAGGAGAGAGAGGAGTTCGCACAAGTGAAGGAGAGAAGTTGTTTTGTATTGGGGTTTTATCTTGTACTTGGTGAGTTCTATATTGAGAAAGTTTTGCCGGGATTTTCTCCCTTGTGGTTTCCCCGAGAGAAATTTTGTGTTATTTGTATTTGTTGTGCCTGTATTTCTTTCAGTGATCCTATTGTTTAATGTTATTATGCTAAAAAAGTAAGAAAAACTAACAAAAACTATTGTTGATTTGGGTGGTAATATGAAAATGGACCTCACATATTATCCCTACTCCAGATGGGACTATGGTTAGACTGAACAGGGAACTAGAAAGAAGGTATCACATAGAAGATCCCAAGTACCCAAGGAATGAATTTAAGTATAAAGAACATGGGTTGGGAAATTATGCCATCCTTGCAAATTTTCTAGAACCTATAGCAGAAAAGGATGAAAGAAAGAATTTTAATAAAGTGTGGCATATGCATTTTGATGGTGCACATTCTAGATCTGGAAAAGGTTTTGGTATTGTCATCAAGTCACCTTCTGGTCAAGTCTTCAAGTTTGCATATAGATTGGAATTTGATGCCACTAATAACGTAGCCGAGTGTGAAGCTTTGTTGTTTGGTTTGGAAATTTACAAGAACATGGGTATAAAAATGCTAAATATTAAAGGGGATTCAGATTTGATTGTATCACAAGTCAAAAGTCAGTTTGCATGCAAATCTAAAAGATTAAAAAGATATAGGAATGCGGTGTGGGACAGTATGGAATTCTTTGAAGCATTAAACCTTACTGCTATTCCAAGAGAGTTGAATTCTGAAGCTGATGAACTCGTTGTTGCTGCTTCTACCTCACAACCTTCATAGAATTTGGCTAAGGAAGAAATTAAAATGGAAATCATATTTAGGCCTTCAGCTCCTGATAATGTAGATCATTATCAAGGTCTTCAAAGATGATAAACAAATCATTAATTTCTTAACCAACTTGCATGATTTGTTGATTTTAAAGTTAGTTATAAAGAAGAGGGTCGCAATTATCCAAAATGTGATCAACAAGTTAACCCAACTCCTCGAAGTATAGTTGCTCTTGAGCAACTATTTGATAGGCATGATGGCCACGAAAAGGAAGGAAAGGAAAGTGGGTTTAAGGGTAAAGTGGGTGCTCCGAGTTAGAAAATGAGCACCCCTATGGCCAAAACAACGCCTAGACCATAATTTTATCACTTTTTCAATTTTTTTACCCAAACCATTAAAACCTGTCTTGTTTTTTATGGAAAAATATTTTTTTCTCGGAACTTAAAAAAAACCTAGGCGGACCTAACACATGTCCATACGACTCAAAATCTATGCCTAGCATGGTTTAAGACATTGACCCATAGGCTCTAATAACCTCTTAAGGCTTAAACATTACGTCGACCACCCCAACTTTGGAGGATTGAGTGAAAAACTCAAAAATTATTAGTCCTTTGTTCAACAACAAATAATTTCCAAGGAAAAAAAACACTCTGGGCTAGTCGAATTAACGTTTAAGTCCTAGGAAGCCGAGTCTTTTACATAAATATACCATGCTAGCACATTTATTACAATTTCCCCGAGGGGGTATGAACATGTGGAACAAAAAATCAAAAGGGCCTAGAAGGCCTGATGGACTTTTGAACTCTGATAATGAACACTTTGACATGTTCAAGTCTTCGGCGGATCACTCGGAATCCACTAAGTGCAATTTAGTGGATAACACATTGTAATTGTTTAGTGGTTTGGGTTTAGCATAATTCTTTTGTTTTATTTTTCCCGCACCTTACAAGTGAGAAGGCTTTTCCTCAATTGTAAAATCGCGTTGGCTTGCATTTTAGTTTGCCCACACCTTGCATGAGAAGAGGCTCTACCCATCCATGCAAAATCGTGCTAGATAGTAGTTTTATTTTCTAACTCATTTGCATTTTATTTTGCCTGCACCTTACAAGTGAGAAGGCTTTGCCTCCCTTGTAAAATCGCGTTGGCTTGTGTTTTCTTTTGCCCGAACCTTACAAGTGAGAAGGATTTGCCTCCCTTGTAAAATCGCATTGGCTTGCACTGTACTTTGGTTTTCGCTTATTCACTAAAGGTTAAAAACTAAATCGTGCCCCGATTCTCGCCCCGTATATTCACTCCCCTTGTCAATCCGATCGATCCTGGGTGACAAGAAAGGGCAAGGATTTGTGTTGGCTAGAATAATAGGCACTAGGAAATTCATCTTAACTAGATACTGAGAAAAAGGAACTTGACCTGTGGAGCTAGTGGGGTAGAGGTTGTTGGGAGCCCCGTGGCACTTTGTGTCCTCCAATTGAGCACCCAACAAGTTTTTGGATTGACCTGTGGAGCTAGTTGAGAACCTTGTGTTCTCTTGTTGAGCACCCGGCAATCTCTCAAATCGAAAGAGATAATATCTTGGGGTAGACACATAGAGTAGCATTAGTTTCCTTGCACAAACCATAATCCCCTAAGCTAAAGAGAGACTTAAAATCAAATTAAAATCTACAGGACCATTTGCACTACTATTGTTTTTTTTTTTAAGTACTTGACTTTGAAAGCATTTCATTATTGGCTCAATCTTGTTGCAAGCATCTTACATTCATTAACTTGTTCATTTACTACAAATCAATGTTTAATGTGATATTTTGATAAGTGAGTGATTTAATGCTTTTAGAGAATCTTCGGTAATCTTGCTTTATTTTGTGACTCCATAGCCCAAGCAAAGTAGGCATAGGTCTTGTTATTTAATTGATTATTTCTTTCTTGCATTTAATTGGTTTATTGTATAAGAAAGGTTTGCTTGTCATTGAAACTATTGCATCTCTGCACGTTTGCTTGTCATTCAATAATTTACAACTCTTAAAAGAAACTTAGTAAGTAGGGACAACCCCCCTTGACCTTTACGAGTTGGGGTCTAAACGAAGGAGTTTAGGATCAAGGTGACATTGGGTTCTACACTCATAGTTTCCCTCAAGAACACACATAGCGGTTGGGAGACTTATCCGTGGTCAGGTATGTTTTAGGTGAAAACATCCCAAAAACATAACGCAGTCCATAATCTACTGTACCTCGCAAATACTTGAGCACATGTTTTGCTGCCACCTAGTGCACCCTCCTCGACTCAACCATGAACTAACTAAGGGTGTTGACAGCAAAACAGATATCCAGACTAGTGTTGACCAAATACATCAAAGAACTAATCAACTATCGATACAAAGTGGGATCAACCAACTCAAGCCCAGAAGCATCGAGCTTCATCAAATTGGTTGTCAAAGGCATAGACATTGGCTTGCAATTCTCCAGCTCAAATATCCTCAAGATATCAACTAGATATTTCCCTTGTCCCAAAAAAATCTAATCTATCTGCTTCCACACCTCCAGTCCCAGAAAGTATTGCATCAACCCGATGTCCTTCATCTTGAACTCCGAAGCAAGATCTCGCTTGCACCCCTCAATTGTTAGATTTTCACAATTTAATCAATACTTATCTAGGATCCTACTGAGAGAATAACAAGCACGGCATAAACACAAGAGACACAAAGAATTTCCTCGGGGAAACCAAAAAGGAGAAAACCCCGCAACTTCCTTAGAGATAGAATGAGCACCAATACAATGTCAGAAAAGTAAAACCCAAAAATAGAGATGGTCTTCAGCAACTTCTCTCTTCTCCACTTGTGCAAACTTCTCCCCTCTCTCACTAATGCGAAGTGAGTGAGTGTGTGAATGAATCAAATGAGAGAGGCACCCTCTCTATTTATACTTTATCTTTCACTTGACCTTCCCCAACTAGGTCGGCCCCTAGTTGTACCTGACTAGGCCGACTTCTCTAGGAGAGTCTAATAACCTATTTACAACTTAACTCTGGGATCTAATGCCCCGACTTACAATGGAGGGTTAACCTCAATGACTTTACATGACCCAAATACAATAATGACTTCTCCGATCGGAGGAATAAACATCTCCGTCGGAGGTACAATAATAAAATACAAATACAACATAAAATATACAAGTGAATATCTTCTAAAGTTACAATTACATTAACACTCCCTCTTAACTAGGAAGGTATTCTCTTGACACAGTCATCAACACAAGTCTTTGTCGATGGATCAACAATGCTGGAACATCATCATCAACACTAGATCGTCGTCGTCACTGCTACTGCAATCCTCGTCATCTCGACCATCCACTGGTGCATCTCTCAATTCTTCTTGTCATAGGAAGTTCTACAGAGCCAACCCTTTTTCATGTTGGATGTAGGCCTAGCCTCCATGTAGGTCTTCATCATCTCTGCGAGCAAGCCATCAAGTAGGTACAGCCAAGGACTTATTATATTGCCTCTACAAAAACCTGCGTACAGCCCGGGACTTATTATATTGCCTCTGCAAAAACCTGTGTACATCCCAGGACTTATTATATTGCCTCTGCTTAAACCTGTGTACACCCAGGACTTATTATATTGCCTCTGCAAAAACTTGTGTACATCCCAGGACTTATTATATTGCCTCTGCAAAAACTTGTGTCTCCTACTGTTGCCTCATCACGTCCACATCATCTCAATGTCAACGGAGCATAGCCCAGATGCACATCACACAGCACTTACATCAACCGACATGGGAGGACAAACCTACCACCATTCGGGAAAGGCTCGGCACTTACATCAACGCACATGGGAGGACCAACCTACCACCATGTCGGAAAGGCTCTGCACTTACATCAACACACATGGGAGGACCAACCTACCACCATGTCGGAAAGGCACTGCACTTACATCAACGGCCATGGGAAGACAAACCTCAACCATGCCAGAAAGGCACAGCACTTACATCAACAGCCACGGGAAGACAAACCTCAACCATGTCGGAATGGCCCCAGCCCTTACATCTTGCACCATGGGACGACACACCTACTACCATGTGAGAATGGCTCATGTGCATCTGCGTCTTCCGGACTCATCACTTCCCCTTGGAAGGAACCTCGATCTGAAGTACACCAAGCTTCTCTCTGAAGTACTCGAACTTCACTCTAGCTAGTGGCTTGGTCAACACATCGGCTATCTGCTCGTCCGTCGCAACATACTGGAGCTTCACTACTCCTCTCTGCACCATATCCCTGATATAGTGGTACTTGATCTCAATGTGCTTCGACTTGTCATGGAACACCAAGTTCTCAGACAACTTCACACAACTCTAGTTGTCACAAAATATACAAGTCGCATCCAACTGGAGATCAAACAAATAAGATAGAAGCTTCCTAAGCCATACTGCCTCACAACTAGCCGAACAAGCTGTGACATACTCTGCTTCAGCTGTACTTAGTGCCACACAGGACTGCTTCCTGCCAAACCAAGAGATCACACTGTTAGGAAGTGACAACGAAGGAAGGTCTTCCTACATGCATGTGTCCTTGCATGCAGAAGACATTAATTGGAAGCCAATTGTATTTAATTAATTTTTCTTAAGTTTACTTTGGAAAATTAATTAAAGTGATCTAGTTAATTATTGACTTAGTGATACGCTTTTTATAAAGTGTAAGGGAATTATTTAAAGTGATGGAAAGATCTAATCTTGGCCATCCAATCTCACCGGAAGATCTTAACCTTAGATCTATAGTGAGATTAGGTTATTCGCTCAACATTGAGTTAGAAAAGAAAGGTCAATTGGTGGAGAGGACACAATTGCATTCCGACAGAGACGGAGGAAAAGAAGTGTGAGAGAGAAGTTTTTGAGAAGACGGAGAAGCAAAAGGCAGATTTGCAAAGGCAGACTTACAGAGTGAGAAACAGCAGCAGGCAGAGGTGACAGTACGGAAATCCGTACAGTCCGTACATCTGTACAGTCGTACGGATTCCGGACAGAAGGCCGTACGGATTCGTACAGCAGGCCATACAGCAGCAGCAGCACTGTTGTGTTGGGATTCATGCCCACTTACAGGTTTTTCTCACTGTTTTTCTGTGTGTTACGATTTTGCCAATTAGGCAGAATTTGATTTCTTAATTGTACCGCTCCATATTTTATTAATAAAATAATATCTCATACTGCAGCATCGATTTTCCCATCTTGGGTTTTGTTTGGGGGTTTATACCCAAAAAGGCTGATTTGTCTCTATTGATGTGATTGCTGCTATATTTTTTTCAGTATTTATTATTCCATTGCATAGTGAAGAAATCCATGTGTGGTTATTGGTAGCAATTAATTGGCATGGTTTTAGTCCTAGTTGGGTTTTAAGGAAATTTACACACACTTGATCCCATACTGAAGCAGCACCCCGAAGTCTTCCTATCAGTGGCACTGCTGCCCAATCCTAATCAACATAACCCTCCAGGTTAATCTTCTGATTTGCATCATACTTGAGTCCATAATCAGCTGTACCCTTCAGGTACCTCAGAATATGCTTTGCAGCAATCAAGTGAACATGTCTCGGATTTGTCAGGAACTGGCCCAATGTGTTCACAGCAAACCAAATATCTGGTCTCGTATTCGTCAGGTACATCAAAGATCCAATCATTTGACGATACATTGTGGCATCAACCAACTCTGATGAAGCATCACTGAATAGCTTCAGGTTCGATGCCATAGGTGTGGCCATGACCT
Source organism: Larix kaempferi (assembly GCA_027924585.1). Classification (NCBI taxonomy): domain Eukaryota; kingdom Viridiplantae; phylum Streptophyta; class Pinopsida; order Pinales; family Pinaceae; genus Larix; species Larix kaempferi. Next base: position 6,014,535 of record BSBM01000504.1, read on the forward strand.
TGCAGTCCATCATCCTGAACCTCTTCAGGATCTCTACTGCATACTTCCCTTGTCCAAGGAAGATTCCATCTGCACTCTGCTACACCTCCATACCTAGAAAATAATGCATCATACCCAAGTCCTTCATCTCGAACTCGGCAGCAAGCTTCCTCTTTGTATCTGCAATAAGCCCATCCTCACCTGTCACAAACAGGTCATCTACATAAAGTAGAAGTATCACTTGGTTCCCTTCGTCAACCTTGTAGTAAAGGTTGGAATCCGCTTTACTCTTGGTAAAGCCCAAACTAGTCAGGAAGTTGTCTATCCTGTCATACCACATTCTGGGTGCTTGTTTCAATCCATACAAGGCCTTCTTCAATTTGCACACATGAGTCTCCCTATCATGTGTCTCAAATTCGAGTGGCTGCTCCACATACACTTCCTCTTCCACTACACCATTCAAGAAAGTTGTCTTGACATCCATTTGGTGTACCTTCCATTTCATCACTGCAGCCAGAGCAAGTACTAATCTGATGGAAGTGTATCTGGCTACATGTGCAACTGTCTCCTCATAATCTATCCCTTCCTTCTAGGAGAAGCCACATGCCACGAATCTTGCCTTGTGTTTCTTTATGCTGCCATCTGTAGCATGCTTGATCTTGTAGATCCACTTGGAAATCACAACAGACTTCCCTTCTGGTCTCGAGACCACATCCCAAACATCATTCTTCATGATCGATTGGTACTCCTCGATCATGGCATCCTTCCATTCCTTCCTCTCTGCCGCTTCTTCATAGTTGGCAGGTTCCTTGTCAATGATGTCGCACCGCAGGGCTACATAACTCGCGTATGGCCTCGGTCTCTTGCTTTCTCTGTGCATTCCCTCTGGAGCGCCATATCTCTCTGCATCTTGAATTGCCTCTCGTACCTGTTATCACACCATAGTAGTTGGGCTACTATTCTTGCTGAGCAGATATCTGCACATTTCAGAGCTTTGCTTTTACAGAGATCAGCTATGATGAGCTTGATTTGAGATCACTCATGGATCAGAGCAGTACATTGTATCAGACTTTTATTAGACCTTGTGCCAAGGCCGAGCCTTGAGAGCTCAGATTTGATGACAGATGTGACCCTTTGTTCCATGCAGTTTCAGTTCAGTGCCCAGTGATATTATTGCAATAGTGTTTCAGATGTTTATTGATGATTATGATGATATGATGTGACTTATGGACTTCTGATTATTAGCTTTGGATTATTATCTTGTTGTTTTAATCATCTTCATAGCATTGACTTGGTATATGATTCATGATGTGGCAGTACTATTTAAAATAAAATGAAATATCTTGGATGATGTTATAATTATAAAATGGATGTATTACTTGCACACTTAGGTTTTCTGACAATACTCATCGGTTTCATTACCCTCCTATGAGCATAGATATGGTCTTCCTTGACATCATTGTCTGCTAGCGTAGGCACCACATTCATTTGACTCCATCCATCCATGACCTTCCTGATTTGGCTTTCACCCTTGACTTGCCTTCTTGACTTCTTGATACTAAGGACTTCCCCTTTTCTACCTCAGTGTTGGATCGCATCCATGTTTGTCTTGTGTCTTGGCTCTGAGTTGGTGACAGAACTTGCCTTTGGTGAGTTGGATTGTATGCCTAAATCATTCGGGTCGGTTGTTTTGATGTTTGGCACTATGCGGAAGCCCCCCCAGTCACTTGAGATGTTGTTGGCTAAAACTAAAAGCTCATGTACTACTTATATTGGAAATGTATTATGAAAGCCTGTGAACTTAAAATTCTAGAATGTGTTTCTTAACACACGTGAATAAAGGCTATAGCAATGAACTGCTAAAATACCCCTCGAAGGGTATAGAAAAGGTCCAAAAAGCAATGGTTACTCAAAGTTATATCTATTATTGTTGACCTTGTATATATGAATATGCCCAGGATGCAAGCTGTGATTAGTTGTGCTTCTTAGCACATGTGAAATCCCAGAGGGGTCATATAGGCCAAAAAGTCCATGGAAATGAAATGAATGATCCTAATGAACCTGGATCAACTTGATGTAGACATGATGCCTAGGTTGAATAAACACTCTCTAAACAACTTATCCATTTGTGAGGCACAGCCCTTCCCCTTGTTATTTGTCTGACACAGGGTGTAGCTCCCCCTTTCCCCATCCAAAGTATCACCTAGTTGAGTTTGGTCAAGTCACCCCCTTTGCCTAGCCTTCACCCTTAGCTAGCAGCTAGGCCATGTCCAATGGGTGAGTCTACCATTGAAGCTTTTGTGCAAGTAAAATATAAATAACATTAAATATATATATATATATATGTATTAACTGCCATGGAATGATGATTATACTTTAAGTTAAGTTGTGAGTGTGATTAGAGGAACATGTCTTAGTCTATTGTTATAGTCTTGTCCTTGGTTACATTTTGACCTAGTCAAACATAGTTTGACCATGGTCATTATTGAGATCCGCGATGAGGTGGGCCATGTATGCTTATGGATGATGATTGATGGTCCCACATACCCTTATTGATGATTCCACATGATGGACATATGATTCAGATGATGATTGATGCAGTTGAGCAGATTTATATTATTTCCAGATCATCACATTTTACACTGTCCAGGTATGGTGGACCCTACAGTTGACCCCTCGGGTCAACCCAAGCTGTATGAGTCAAGGATGTTGGGAGCGCGGAGCGGGAGCGAAAAGCGAAATTTTCAAAAGCTTCCGTTTTGGGAGCGTTTCAGGAGCGTTTTTTATGTAATATATATTTTAATATATTTTGATGCATATATATTAAAAAAAACATTTATTATGCCAAATTAGCTATAGAAAACATGAAAACATAGACATTCAATTTCATATAAATATTTAGTACACATTGATATAACATCAATCATCTAGGAGCTATAACTTATAACATTGTCATTAAATGATCAAATCATCAATCATCAATTATCAACAATATCAACCTTCAAATTTCAACATATAATATTTGCCATCAAACTAGGCCATAATGTTTACAAAATAGGCCACAAATTAGTGATGCAACTTATAAATTTTAGTCACTTGTTTATGATAAATATTTTATGTGAGCTTGTTGAAGAAGGCATTACTAGGCTTTGTTTATCGTTGAAATTTATGAGGTAGACTAAGCATTGGATGTTCTAGTTTGAATAATAAATTTCTAGGTGATTAATGATCTGTTGTTTACACCATTTGACTCTCCAGAATGCATGGTTGAGGTTCCCTTTACCCACGGATTTATTCAAAGATGGGCATGTGTTGCTGATCTAGGGCCCAGACTTCAGTTTTTTCAAAGTTTAGGGTTGTTTATATGCACAACACTGCCAAAAACATGCCCAGATCTACTTTTGACGCTACTTTTATCCTCCAAACATGCCCAGGCTAAAAGCTTAAAGGCTATAAGAGTGACCAAGAATGAGATGAGGTTGCTTACTGTTTCTCCTTTATGCCTAGAATCAACCCAGATTTGCCTTGGACAGCCCTAGATTAATCTTTGTTGCTGCCCAATCTACTTCAACAATCCACATACTTCATATCAACCTTCCAATAGCATCAACACTAGGGAATGCCTTCAATCTCCCCTCAAATAGAAGCCTTCAATATCCCCTTCAATCTACCCTCCAAGCTCCCACAAATTTGCTCTCAAACAACTAGCAAACCCACTCAAAGCCCTAGCAAGAGAAGTGAAATCAATGAAATGAGGAATAGAATGAGTCCAAATGGAGTCCAATAGACTTTATTTGCCCAAATTAACCCTAGCCAATCCCTAAAAAACAAAAACAAAATGCAAAATGAGAAAAATCGGACTCAAGTCCGCCAAGCCTACGGAATCGCTCAAGAAGAGTTTTCGGGAGCGTTCTTCTTTGCTCGAGATCGCTCAGGAATCGATCCGGAAGCGTCAATTCCGAATCGATTCCTAAAATTCCATGGAGCGTTTTTTTCTCCCCGGAATCGCGAATTGAGAAATCGATTCCGGGAGGAATCGCGATTCCAGGATCGATTCCTCTGGAATCTCGAATTGGGAGCGAAGCGGAGGGGGGTAGAGCGATTCCCCGCAGCTTAGGTATGAGTACACATTTCTAGTAGATTTGGGTCTTTTGCATCCATTAAGACACTTACCTTTCAGTTCTGGGCATTTCTGATGATGGTAGCAGCAGTTATCGACCTGTAGACCAGTTTGGGCAAGCTGATCTAGCCTGTTTAACAGAGGCCATGGAGGCCAGTCATTTCCTAGGGAGCTGTGTAGGAACGGGGTGGTCCAGCCACTTGATTTTACCATTATGCCCCCCTTCCAAACAGCCTGGTGCCCTCAGTTTGACAACGCAGGCACCCTGGGTGGCAGTTTGTGCAGTTTCAGGGTTTTTCAGGAGGATTAAAAATGGAATAAAAGGGTCACTGAGGAATTCGATTTGGGCAATTGAGGCAAGGTTTTGGCACTTGGTCTTCTCAAAGGTCTTCTAGGGTGAACCCCCCCATCTTCCAGATCAGTTGGCATCAGTCAGTAGGGTCCACAGTGGCCACAGGAGGCCTTTTACTGCATGTCTCTCTCAGTTTTGGAGATAGGATTTTGATCATTTGTATTATTTGGACATGTCATAGTCCCATGTGAAGGATTGATACCTCCTAGCCCCACCATGTGTGTCTTGAGTCATGTCCATGTCATATTTGGTGGGCCCCTGTATATTTAGCCCCCTTTGAGGGATGACGTCACCCTCCTTAGTCTTTTTGAGGGATGACGTCACCCTCCTTTTGAGTGATCCATGTGATATATTGTTAGGCTCATCTTAGCCATTGATTATTATGTTAGATCTTTTGATCTCAACCACTCATTTCAAAAAGTGGTTTTGTGGTTTAGGGTTTTGGTCTTTATTATCCTATAAAAGAAGGAGACCCCCCTATTGTAAAAGCACCTTTGGGCTCTAGAAAACTTGGAATGAAAATATTATTTTGGAGATCTACTTCTTGGCTTTGATTGGGTTACTCTTGTATATGTTCTTGCATCTCTTGCTTCTAGACATTGTTTACTTTACAGGTGAAATCGACTTTTACTGAAGGAGGCTGAATTGCTTGGACCTAGAGCACTATTTTGCTTGATGGGAAGATTGTAGGGGTTGCTCACATCCCCCATGGGAAAAACGTCTTCATCTTGAGGGAGTTTTTCAATTGTGCTTTGTCCATTGATTGCTTCTTTGACATGACATGCTTAGATCTCATTGATTTGTGGATCAAATCTAACTTGTTGTAGTTTGATTTACAGGTTTCATGGGACATCTCTCCTCCTAGAGCTTGGACGATTTGGGTTGAAGACACTTGGATCAAGATTGGAATTGTAACTAGGGCAAGAATCATCCATATGCTAAGAGGTAGCAAGCTTTGAGGTAAGATCTACAAGGTACGTATCTATTTCGCTTCTTCACCATCCTATTGGTCACAAAAACCATTAAAATCAAAACCCTTGTTTTCACATTTTTCTAGATCTACTTGGATCTAGCTTGGCTTTGGGGATAATTTAAAGAACCCACCTCTATAGCATCCACGGCAATAAGGATCTATAGTTTGGTGGTGATTGGCCTCCATTTGACACACTTTCCAAGGCACCTAGCCCTCCTTGAGGCAATTCGCAGTCCTTGAGGAAGGCTAGTTGGGCTAGATCCTTGATATGGGTAGGTGAGATTCCACTTGATTTGCATAGATCCACCTTGATAACCTACCCCTAGTGCTTCAGCTTGTTGATTTTCACCTTGTGGGCCCCATTCCTCATTTTGAGGGATTGAGCCCCACTTGGGTCACTTGGTGATGTATTTTAAACCTTAGATCTATGGAGATCTAGCTCATATTGGGGCATGCCATTTCAAACCCACCTTGATAATTTCTTAGACTACCCCGATCTACATTTTGGTAAAATTTGGACTACATTTGCCCCCTCATCTCAAGGCACTAGTCTCGCTTGGGCAATTCGCACTCCTTGGGTTAGTGGCCTTTTTGCTAGATCCCATATGTGAGTGTTGTCTATCTCATATTAGATCCATAGATCTACATCATTGCATCCACTTAGTGCCATCTCAACCCTAATCTAACCAAGTGGGCCCCATTTGGACCATTTTCACTTTTTAAGGAGTGGGCCCCACTTGTGTATTTTCATGGTGCTAGATCTACCTATTTGAGCTTCATAAGTGGCCTTAGTCATTATTGGTTGAAACACTTGTCACCTCTTAAGCCTCTTCAACCACACTTAAACTCTTGGGTCCACTTAATCTAACTCACTCATTGGTTTTCGTAACTCAATTTACATGTTTCCCTAGGGACCTTTGGGTTAGCTAATCTTCATTGATTGGCTAGGGTCTCCCCCTTAGTCTTGATTTATCTTGATCTAAAGTGAAGAGTGTCTCGGTTATCGTGACTCCCAGCTTGCATTGGGAACCGTGGCATCTCTTGGGTCACCTCTTCAGTTGTCCCTCTCCTCGACCATCCCAGATGGGATACCTTTAGGGACAACTACAAGTTGTGTGATAATAGTACCCATGCTGGTTTCCTCTTGTGAGAATTCTTCTTACGGGGTGGATCTACAGCTTCCTGTGGGTCTTCCATCTCACGATCTTCATATTCTTCTGGAATCGCTTCTTCCATTACTGCATTTCTGATCCTAGGAACTTCAGGTTATTCAATATCTTCAATAGGTATTTTTCTTGATCTTCGTCGCTTGTTCTTCGAAACAAGTCTCTCTTGTAGGTGATGGTACACGATCTTTCCTACAAGTCAAGTTCAATTACATGATTAGAAACATCTCATAGTTTTCAGAACAAAATCTTATGCATAAAGACATAGGTCATACAGTCATGCAATTATCTTAGACAATGCTTCAATACAACTTTCATCAATATCCCGTATTCATACAGTAACTTTCTAGATGCCTTCCATCTCTACCAGAACATTGTTAAGAGTGTGCACTACTCCCAACATGTCAGCAAAGAGGTTTCATTCTAGATAAGTAGCAATGGAATGTTGTACAGTACCATCGACCACTTACCCATCACATGCATATTAGTAGTTTACTGTTCATTAATGCAAATATCCTAATATGCATAATACATAACCTAAATCTAGGAACATAAGTATGTACACCACTTGAACAATATTATTTAAATAAATAAATATATAAGAAATGACAATTCAAATACTTATCTTTGTTTGGTTGTTGGGTGGACTCCCTCTCAATCTTTCCTTCCTTGCAAGAACAACTGGAGTGAGCTCCCTCTTGATCTTTTGCTTCCTTAACCAATGCTCCATTACAATACATATTCTTCATCACTTGAATATTCTTCACTTTCTTCTCTGGTTCTCTTTCTTGCATGTTCATCATCTTCCGCAGTGTGAACATGGTGTCTTTTCTTGTTGGTCTTCTTCTTGTTGGAGCCACTTCTATTTCTGGGACAATATCTGGAGTAGTGTCCCTTCTCATCACATGTATAGCATCTAATGTTAGATAGATCTTTTCTGGATCTTCTAAAGTTCTCCCTCTGAGTTTGGTGGTGGTGTTTCTCTTTCCTACTGTGATGATGGTTCTCCCTCTTGTTGTTATTCCTCCTAGTGTGTGTTGTGAGAGCCTGGTCTTCATTACCCATCTTCTCTTCTCGAGCTACAAGTCGAGCTTCTTCTTGTGAGCATTCCTCCCACAACCTACTGAATGTGATTAACTTCTTTCTAGCACAAATCCCTTGAATGAAAGAATCCAATGATCTAGGAAGACCATTCAAGGTGGTCATCAAAATTTCTCCATTTTCTACATCTTCTCCCACACCTTCAAGTTGCTCCTTAAGTTGAGAGACCCTTGTAAAATAGGACTACATGGTCTCTGTATTTTGTATCTTCAAATTCTTCAACTTGTTTCGCAAGGTCATCTTCCGATTTATATTCTTTCCTTCAAATAGCTTGGTCAAGGAATCAAACATCTCTTTAGGTGTCTTTAAGGAAGACACATGTGGGATGAGGTGATCCTTAATAGAATCAGCAATAATCCTCTTGGCCTTAACCAAGTTCTTCTTGTGTAAGGCTTTAGCCTCATCTCCCTCTGGAACTGGAACCTCTTCATTCACATTGGTGTCCAATTCATTCTCTTCTAGGATTAGTGTAATCCTATACTTCCATGCTCGGAAGTTATTAGCCCCTTCAAGCTTATCCTCAAGCTTGGTGTGGTGAGACATCTTTAATGAGAAACTCAAATGGAAATAGAAAATATTTTAGGTCTTACCACTTTGATTTGCTGAAACTGGTTCTGGAGCTAGCTAGGGTTTGTTAGAGAAACCCTAACTTTCCAAAGTTGGAATTTGGAACTTCTGAATGGACAGATAGATGCACCTCCTCAAGGTGAGTTGTCCAATGTACTCACTTTTCTAAATCAGAGAACAGAAACACAAAATATTTGATGCCCTAGTTTTCCTCCGGTAGTAGTGACGGGTCGAAAAATGAAAATTCTCGAAATTGAATTATGTTTTCACAGGAAGATGCGCCTGGATGAGGCGAGTATGCTGGTACACTTGGTTTCTGAAGATTCCAAAACTTCACCCTTGAAAATTGACTTGCAAATTTCAGATCTGTAGTTTATGGCTTTTTCTGGTTTTCTGGTTTTTCTGGTCCAGAGTCAAATTAGGGTTTGACTTTCTGGGAGATTTACACAACCAAAAACTTCGATCTTGGTCTCTAAATTTCGATTTTGAGGAGGAGCACTTCCCTATGCTGATTGCACTCCAAAATTCCACTTCTGTGAAAAACCCTAATTTCCCGCAGCAGTGACAGGCCAAAAAGTGAAAATGCTCAAAATCAACTTATGCTTCGACAGAAAGATGCGCCCTCCCAAGGTGAGTTAGCCTAGCTTATTTTTGTTGATGATCTGTGGAGAGAAGTCCAAAAAATAAGAAGCCCTAGCTTCTGCAGCTGCACAATGTCTTCTTCTCAGGTTAGCTCTGATACCATGTTACTTTTTCACAATTAAATCAATACTTATCTAGGATCCTACTGAGAGAATAACAAGCACAGCATAAACACAAGAGACACAAAGAAATTCCTTGGGGAAACCATAAAGGAGAAAACCCCGCAACTTCCTCAGAGATAGAATGAGCACCAATACAATGTCAGAAAAGTAAAACCCAAAAATAGAGATGGTCTTCAGCAGCTTCTCTCTTCTCCACTTGTGCAAACTTCTCCTCTCTCTCACTAACGCGAAGTGAGTGACTGTGTGAATGAATCAAATGAGAGAGGCACCCTTTCTATTTATACTTTATCTTTCACTTGACCTTTACCCCAACTAGGTCGGCCCCTAGTTGTACCTGACTGGGACGACTTCTCTAGGAGAGTCTAATAACCCATTTACAACTTAACTCTGGGGTCTAATGCCCCGACTTACAATGGAGGGTTAACCTCAATGACTTTACATGACCCAAATACAATAATGACTTCTCCTATCGGAGGAATAAACATCTCCGTCGGAGGTACAATAATAAAATACAAATACAACATAAAATATACAAGTGAATATCTTCTAAAGTTACAATTACATTGACATCAATGAGCTTCTCTAACCCAATAAGAAATAGATCACCCACATATAAAACAAGAATGAGAGGAGCCTCACCAACCAAAATGTAGTAAAGGTTGGGGTCCGTCTCACTCTTTATAAAGCCCATCTACTACAAATAGCTATTGATCCTCGAGTACCAAGCTCTAGGAGCTTGCTTGAGCCCATACAATGCTTTCTTTAACCTATATATATGAGACTCTCTCCCATGCACCTCAAAGCCCTAAGGTTGCTCGATGTATACCTCCTCTTCAATGATCCCATTCAGAAATGCGGACTTTACATCCATCTGATGTATCCTCCACCCCATCTCTGTTGCAATGGAAATGAATGCCCTAATAGAAGTATACCAGGGAATTGTTGCAAAGGTCTCCTCATAATCAACTCCCTCTATTTGTGAGAACCCTCTTGCCACAAACCTCGCTTTGTATTTCTCCACACTGCCATTTACCGCATGCTTGATCTTATAGATCCACTTCGAACTGACCACAGATTTCCCCTCCAGCCTCGGCACTATATCCCATACATCATTCTTCGTGATGGAGGCATTTTCCTCGACCATGGCATCCCACCACACTTGTCGCTTTGAAGCCTCCTCAAAGTTGGAAGGCTTGAAATCAATGATGTCACACATAACAGCCATATAACTGGAATATTTCTGCAGTGGTCTACTTTCCCTGAAATTCCTCCTAGGATCCTCCACGTGCTCCTGAGCATCACTCAAGGTCTGTTGAAGCCATCTTGGCTTCTTCTTTCTCGATGTGGTAGTTTCCTCCAATGTGGAAGGAGCCTCCTGCTCCTCCTAAACTAAACACTGAGGACCTGTAACCTGTGATACTTGCCCCCATTTTCAAATCTCAATACCTTAATCTTCCTTCCTATCTAATTTTCCACAAGACCCTTAAACTCTTGAAACCGACTAAAGACCTCATCCTTGGTCTTCATGAAGTAGATCGAGGTCTTCCTGGAGAAATCATCTATAAACATAACATAGTAATTGTATCCACTCAAGGACATAGCTGACATTGGCCCACATGCATCTGAATGTATCAGATCCAATATCCCCTTGGACCTGCTGTCACTGCCTAGAAATGCAGTTATGGAATACTTCCCGAGTGCACACCCCTTGCACACACCTTGATGATCTACACTGAACTCTGGTAAACCTGTCACAATCTCCTTCAGCACATTAAAAGCCTCATGGTGCAAGTGTGCCATCCTTCTGTGCCATAACTCACACTGGTCACTGCTATTGTTGTGAATCAATGCCTGAGCTAGCTAAAACATGAGCTTGTATAGATTTCCCGACCTGATCCCAATCACCTTAGTTGTCCTAAAACCGGATCCTCTAGGATGACTAAGCACCTTTCCATCTCGGAAATTAACCTCATACCCCTATCCTCTATCATTGAAACTAAGATCAGGTCTTTGCCAACCTTGGAACATATAGCACATCCTTCACTTGCATCGAATGCTAAGACCCCCATTGAAACAAGACTGTTCCTCAGCCAACTGCTTTGACCTTGGAATCATCACTGTAACGGTAAAAATCCGTTTACTAGAACTTCTCGAACTTCCACTTTCGAAAATACAAATAATCCATGAATATATCACCAAGCTCGATATCAAGATCTAAATCATTCTCTAATAGATCTGTGATGTACTCTCGTACTCCCGTCATATCACTGGAAGTACCACCATCAATGTACCACACGTTGGTGGATATTGAACTCGAAGAGAGGCATGCCACTAATGAGAAATCCTCAAACTTGGCAAAAAACTCATCCACCTCTGCTGAAGCTGCAACTTGTGACTTCCCCTTCTTCTTGTTTGGACACTAACCAACATAGTGCCCTATTTTGTGACATGCCAAGCACTTGACTTTGCTCGTGTCTTTCTTCCTCTCACCCTTTGAGGCAGACCCACCACTGGAGCTTTTCTTGGCCATGCCTTTACTTTTTCCTATAAGTGCAACATTCTCCTCATCATCACCCTATTCTTGTCCTGCATCTAGATACCATTCTCATCTCTTCCTGTGTGAAATCATCCCATAATCTTTCTCAGTTGGAAAGATTCTCTCTAGCAACAATTCCATGGAGGAAAACATCCCATGGTTTAGAAAAATCTTTCAAGTTTGATCTAACCAATTCTAGATCCTCAACCTTCTCTCCAACAGCAACCAACTCATCATGGACTTGTGTGATTTTAGTGAGATAGGATGTAACTGTGTCGGATCTGGTCATCTTCATGCTTTGAAGTTTCTCTCTTAGCACCATTTTCCTGTTTTGGTTGCCATTTTGATAAAGCTTCGTCAAGGATTCCCACATCTCGTAGGCATTCTTCTTTTTGGTCACATGAGAGATTGTGTGATCCTTCATAGCATCTAAAATTATTCTTTTGGCTTTCAAATTCTTCTTTTTGAACTCGTCCAAAAGAATTGCATCAGTAGGAATAGTCCGAGTTTTCTCAACAATATCCCAGAGCTTATTTTCCTCTAACAGCAATGCAATTCTTTCTTTCTAGGGGCTGAAGTTTGATGCCCCTTCCAACCGATCATCAAATCTAAAACTAGTAGCCATCTTCCTTACCCAACTGATAGACTGAGCCCACAACCTCTTGGTGAAAATAAACCTACAAATCTTTGCAGATACCTATGCCAAAGTCTTTGGTTTTCTTTACAGAGACAAAGCTTCGATACCATGCTAATTTCTTTAGGCTTGGATCTGATTTCTACTTACAATAAAAATAATTTATACCCATCTGCATGCAAGGAAAATAATGAATTCCAGATATGATTTTTTTATGAACAGAAATACATTAAGCTTATTAATAGCAAATGCACAGTTCAAATGCAAAAAAACCAACACACAAATTTAACACAGTTATTTGGGTAAATATCCCTAGAAAAACCCCCAAGGGGAAAATAGAAAGAGAGAGAAATTCGATTATTCAACCCACAGAGAATTTATGGACATTATTACAATAGTGACAAAACTTGTACTTTCAGCCCAGATTCCTCAAAAATCGTGCCAATAGAATTATGCCATTTTTTTATGTTATACAACCTGCTTGAATTTCTATGCCAACACCTAGGGAATCATGTAGTAGACTTAAATCTGCTCCTGCGCAGTCTGTACAGCCTATACGGCCTCTGCAGCTGCACCCACTCTCCTTGATCTATGTGCAACCTCTTGCTGCCTCGATCAGCCACCCTCCCAACTTTTGGTAAATGTGTAGCCTCATCGGAATTTAACAAGAATACCTAGCCCTGCGATTTTCCTTCTGCTACTATCTTTCTTCCAGACATCCTTCTATACTAAGTTTTCTCCATTTGGCCTCGGATGTTAGGATACTTGGATCTAGGATAGATGGATCTAGCAGTCCTTAACTTGTTTCTATTCTAGTTCCTAGATCCATCCTCGTTGCTCTTCTCCTAGAGCAACAACATACTTTCAAAGTCTAAGGTTTTTCAGACTTTAGATTAGAGTGATACTTTACTTTCTGTATCCTTCTTCCTTTTTATAGGAGACAATTTGACACTCCCGCATTGTAATGACATCATTGTATCTAGCAATCCCATTGACCTACTTTTGTGGTCATTTGATGGACATTAATCAAATGATCTTACCTTATCTTATAACTTATCCATTGGGTCAACTACCCCCTGCAAGAACACAATCGAAGCCCTAGGCATCCATAAGCCATCTCCAATCCTCCAAATAGGAATCCCAGTTACCACATGCCAACTACAACTTGAAGCCCTCCTCCATGATGCACAATGCTCCACATCCCATGTAGGGTGCTCAATAACCGAGTGATCCCTCCATGCGGCCACAATGAAGGGTGTCCACCATTCATGCAAGAGATCTCCAATGCCTAAGGAAAGAAGCCAAGCCAACACCATCCTAAGGTCAAGCATCCAACGAGGAAGCTATCACAGACATTCTCTCATGCTACAATCCATCTTGAACCATCAAGGGTGAAACATACACCATGTACCCCAAGTCTCATCAAGCACCCCAAAACATGGTGTGAACACTTTTGGAGTGACACAAAAATCTATCACTCCCTCTTCACAAGGAAAGTGTTTACACCAACACCTTTCAACTCCCTATACAACTCCACCAAACCTACTATCTACATATCAATACTAGCTACAGTCCTAGAATCAACCACTGTCATCTACAACAAGGATGTCAACCATGCTATCACGGCATCTCAATCATCTAATGAATAATGACCCCCTGTGAATATAAAGGAATATCCGCATGGAGAAAAATTTATCTATCAACCTCCATCATCCTATTCTTCGGCATCAAGGGCCAACACCAATGGACACAACATCATGAATTGTCCAGGACATCTTGCAAAGATAATCACATCTTCATACAAGATCAAACCAATCCTGGAATACCAATCTTGTGGTATAGATAATAACTTATGCATGGTCATCATCAACCAATCCACATGAGAATCCCTATCATGCACCTCAAATCCTCTAGCAACTGAAACAACCTGAACTAGGTCAACTTCCTCATCTTAAGAGAATCCAAAGGTAAGAGATCAAGGGCAAGTCTCTCTATCTAAGAGAATCCAAGATCCTTGGCTTTGTACTCTATAATATTCCTATCTACTGCAACTCTAGAATCAATCTTGACAACATCCTCCATCGAAGCATCACACCTCTCCTCCAATGAACTAGAAATCTCATAGATGGAAAAAACCAATGCTATATGATGAGCATATCTCCTAGGAGATAAATAATTTTATATGCTCCTAAGCCTCTAAATACGTAACAACAATCTCCACATTCTCCTCAACCACTGAAGAACCCTGTGTGCTGTGAGATCTCATATCCTCATCAACATGAGAAGCAATCAAAGTATCCACAATCAATGTTGTACCCGGCTCCATGACCTCTCGCCGTGCATGTTGTAATGTCCCATCTTGACCTCCTACAATCTGGATAAGTGAAAGCATATCCACACTCGATCTCACCTCAACTCCCATTAAATCCAAATCATCTCGAATATTTGAATCTGACTCATCTCAAGACTCAAAATTAGTCTCCAAAACAACAACCTCTACATTATCCTCAATCCTTGAAGGAGAATAATGTGAACTAGAAGATCTCACGTCTTCATAAAATATCACAACTTTGATCACCACAATCTTCCACTATGTCAGAATCTCGATACTGTAAGTTATAGGAAATATCATTGTATCGATCAACACAAGATGTTAACACAAAATCTCAAATCCTAGAATCAATCACTCAAACCATAGTAAGTTATTAACCCATCACCATGGCATCCCACCATACATGTGCCTCCTCAAATCTAGACGGCTCTTCCACCCTCTTACTAGAATGTACAAGTGCCACTGGATTAATAAGTATCCTATTAGGGTCACCCTCTCTCACCCCTCTAGCCAAGGTCCTCGGACTAGCTAGATTACAATCACTGATGGTGCACTGTTGTCCCTCAAAATCTGAGTTGCAAGAAATGCTTGTCTAGGTGTACTCATCTTGAAAACACATGGAAACACAAAAACACCATCAACTGTACCGTAAAGTATTTCTGAAACATCATACGATACGTTTGACGGTGTTTTTGTGCTATTTTGTCATCGTGTCCGTAATGTCATATAGATCAGTCAACAATGTTTTTGTGTTATTTTGTACTTGTTTCCGTGTTTCCATGCATTTCTGGGATGGGTACACCACCTAAACAGGCATTTCCTACAACTTAGCTTTTGAGGGAAAGCAGTGCACCATCAGAAACACTGTATGGTATGGCCAGCAGCATTTCTGTGTTGTTTTGGTGAGTTTAAAGACATTTCCACCCGATTTATCTTCATTTCTGAGCCCATCCAAGCAACCTTGAGGGTTGTGGGACTCTCAAATGCATCAAAACAGTTAATTAATTAGTAATGAAGAAATATAATGAGTTATTAAATTTAACTAATTGATTTTTATATTCAAAAACAAAAATTATAATTCTCTACAAAACCTAACAGCCTCTTGTTTTCTATAAGAAAGCACTCCATTCACTCTTTCCTCATACTTTTTTTAGCAGGAAGAGCTTACTACAGAAGCAACAAGCATTTTACTTGTGTTTTCAAGCATTGCCAGCAAGCTTGGGCACATTTCCAGCAAGGGGATGGTTATGGGCAGCATTATATTTGGAGAATAGATTTATTTAGCATTTTTACAACATTCATGGCCTTTCGCTTTGTTCCCAAAGCGCACTCCTAGGAGGGAGTAATCAGGAATCGCTACTGGAGGAGTGATATTAGGGAGTGTGCTCCCTCAAAAAAATCGCTCTGCATTTTTCAAGAGCAATGAGGGAATGTCACTTCCCGAGCACTTCCTCATTGCTCCCTGTGCAATTCCATGAGTTGCAACGTTTTTTTCTCTTTTTCTTTTTGGAACCAAGACATGGTTTTAATTGCTTGTTTACGCATTATGGTTTTTTAGGGGATTAAAACACTCACTCCATTTGCACTCATTCTATTTCTCATTTCACTCCTCTTTGCTAGGATTTTGGGTGGGTTTGCTAGTTGTTTGTGAACCAATTTGTCAGAGATTGGAAGGGAGATTGAAGGCTGCTATTTGTGAGAGCTTGGAAGGGAGATTGGCGGTTGCTATAGATACATTGAACCACCATTGAAGAGTTGAAGAGCTAGGCTCTAAATACCACTCTTTGTTTGTTTTAAAAAAAAATTCCACTATATTAAAATTAAAAATCTGTATTCTCTTCTCCTACTCTTTCCCATTTCTCCTTCTCTTCTCCTACTCTTTCCCATTTCTCCTTCTCTTCTCCTACTCTTTCCCATTTCTCCTTCTCTATCTTGAGTCAAAAAACATAATGGTTATGCGGTTTTTCCATTTGGCTCCAATTGCGACACAATATAACACACCTAAAGTGCAAGGTCTTCAGAAGGATATACTGAAGGCAACTATTAGCAATGTTGCCACTGTCACCTCAACATCAGCTTCTCTTCACTTCAGTGCATAGGAGAAGGGAACCTAGCAATAAGGGGAATTCTTCATGGCAACTAAGTTTCACTTATTGATTTATGAGGTTGATTAATTATCAAATAAAGTTGAATTAATTTTAAATCTGGATCAGGATTATCAATGAGCTCAGTTGGGGTTTCAATGTTTAGACTTTGATTACTAATTTTTACCCAAACTTTCCAGATTTATTAAGAAAAGATACTGCTGTAATAAATGCAGGAATAAACTAGCGATAAAAACTAATTAAAAGCAGTATATTGCAACCATGAAAGTAGTACAATAGTGCATGCAAATAGGCTAGAAAAGACAAGCAACCATGAGAATAAGACTAGATGCTTTTAGGATCCAATGGTTACTTGTTAAGCCATGAACATGAAGTATTTAGAAATATTATTAGGTTGTACTTAAGTAAAATTCCAAATCTTTAATAATTAGCCAATTAGACAAATGAACAGTGTGTTTCCATTTCTTAAACCTCTTGCAAAATTGAAGAAGTGAAGGGGTTAGACCTTAGTCCTTTAAGCTAGGGCAACAAGAGATCAAGGTTAATGTTGTTAAAATAATGTAACTACGGAAGATATTCTATTTATATTATTGTATTCCTCCTTCGGGAGATGATGGTCATGTAATTAATAATGTAAAGGTCATTGAAAGAATCAATGTAAACCCTAGGACATGTATCGGCCTAGAAAAGCCCTTAAAAGATTATTATATTATGTAATTGACCAGTCAAGTAGAGAAGTCGGCCCTGTTGGGGAATTAGTCATCTCAACGGAAGAATATAAATAGAAGTGCTCTCTCTCATTTTTATTCACTCAAGCAAGTTCGCATTAGTGAAGAAGAGAGTTGCGCACAAGTGGAGGAGTAGCTGTTTTGTCTTGGGGAACTTTTGTACTTTGTGATTTCTATATTGAGGAAAGCTTTGTCGGGGTTTTCTCCCTTTGTGGTTTCCCCGAGAGAATCTTTGTGTTCATCGTGTTTATGTTGTGCTTGTTTATCTTTCAGTGATTGATTATCTATATGTTGTATGATGTTCAAGTAAAAACTAACAAATGTCCCTTCTCAATTTGGTTATTCAAGATTTACAAATTAGCGCAAAGACTAGTAACCCTAGATAGGTCAAAGTAGCCTTAGCCTAATTCAGGAAAATAATGAACTCTAAGGCCCACATGTGGAGAGCTCCTTCAAAGGATGGCATCTTCATAATTTTTGCTCTAGGAGACCAAGAGGAGGGGTAATACATCAAAAGAAAGGTCCAAGTGGGCATGAATGAGTTGTGTTAAGTCGGGTATGACAACCCTTATAGGCCTAATCACCTCTACAAAGCATAAACAGAAGTGCGGCTAGGAGCCCCTGAACCATGTGCCCTAATGGATCCATCCCAAGAAGCACCGGAGCACCCACCGAGGGCACAAATGCCCAACATTTGGGGTACTTACCATCAAGGGGTAGTCAGCAAAGTCACAAGATCAATACTCCTTGAAATGGGAACCAAGAAAACCTACCATGACCAAACCAAGGGTCTTGAGACCCACTAGACCAACACTTATACATAAGAAATCCCAAACTTGACCTTTTACAATGGCAAAAAAAACCCTCACTTTGGTACATCCTGTAGATTTTAGGTAAACCCAACCCGGTTTACAGTTTCCTTATCACTCCCATAGTGTTTAATGCCCAACCCACATATGCATGTAACATTAAATGACAAGATAAAAATTATGGAAATGAATTAACTGAAACACATAATATTACTCTACCATGAACTGAAATAGGTGGGCTCAGAGAAATACCAGACAATTTGCACACAGAAGACACTTGAAATTTTTGGTCAAATGACCAAGGCAAAACCCCCAGGATGGGGGAAAACCTTTCAACTCTTAGAGGGCAGCTTTATTCTCTTACATTATTAAGAAGGTACAAGTTCATTTTCAGCATTTGTTTAGACTTACAAAACCCAGCAACCAGCAATTATCTCAGTCACATTTCCAGATGAATCTCCATGAGGAAATCTTCAGAAAAATTCTAGAATCCTTTCTCTTGAAAACTGTGCACACCCAGTTGTACATGCACCTCGAAAATCACGCCTTGCACAGTCTTGTACTGTACGGATTTTCAGCACATTAAATGTACCCTGCTGTCTCAAAAGCGTGCCTCTAGTTTTGGTCTGCTGTCTCAAGAGTTGTGCCCATAAATCTGTCTGTTGCCTGGTAAATCACGCCTCAGCGGTACTATGCGACTTGTTTGCTGCTGCCATCATTATGGTCCTGTCTCCTTGATTTGTGTGCCCAGAATGCACTCAAACACCTGCCATTAATGCTTCACGGTCTCCTTCCTTCTTCTTCCTGTAAACTCCAGCTCTCTCTTCTCCTCCAAGTGCTTTCTCTTCCTCTCCCAAAAACTCCCAGGTAAGAATAATAACAAGTCTCTTTCTCTTTTTCCCTTTTCAATCTCTAAAGTGACTCATAAGGATACCTAATGATCCAATGGCTCTCCTTGCTTTAGATCAATGGTGGAGATTAGAAGCACATTAAATGCACTTTATTAATTTCCCTCACCCCAACTTAAATACTTACCCACTCGGTACTTTAAGTTACTAAGTCACTTTTCTCAACATGAAATTAAAAAGTCACTTTATGAAGTAACTTTAATGAAAAAGAGGTCATTTAATGTGGACACATATTCCTAGGAAAAGACTTTTAAAATCCTAGGAACCACTTGTCCTTTGGTACACTTTTCAACACTCCCTCTTACCGAGGAAAGTGTTCCTCACTACTCCCATCTTGTCTCTAAGATAGACATGCTTGCCCCGTGGAAAAGACTTTGTGAGAATATCTGCCACGTGCTCATCAGTAGATACATACTCTAGCTTTACTACCCCTTTCTGAACCCAGTCTCGAATGAAATGGTATCTGATCTCAATATGTTTGGACTTGTCATGAAACACTGGATTCTCCGTGAGTTTAATGCAACTTTGATTATCACTCGCATGAGGCTTGGCTAGCTACCATATACTCAGCTTCGGCTGAGCTCAACGCCACAGACTTCTGCTTTCAGCTAAGCCACGACACAACAGTCGAGCCCAACCCAAAACAACACCCTGAGGTGCTCTTCTTGTCCGAAGTTGAACCTGCCCAATCTGAATCTGTAAACCCTGCTAGCTTCATTCCATTCCCTCTCACATAGTCCAGTCCATAATCTACTGTACCCTGCACGTAGCGAAGAACATGCTTCACAACAGTCCAATGAATCCTTTTGGGTTCCACCATAAATTGACTCAGTGTGTTTACTGCAAAGCAAATATCTGGTCGAGTGTTGACAAGATACATCAAAGACCCAATAAGCTGCCTGTATAAAGTTGGGTCCACCAAATGTGAATCCGAAGCATAAATCTCCTTCCCATTTGTGGCCATGGGAGTGGACATGGGTCTGCAATCACCCATGTAAAACCTGCTAAGTATGTCAATTGCGTACTTTCCCTGTCCCAGAAAGATATGCCCCTCTTCCTGCCACACCTCCAAACCCAAAAAATAATGCATCAGCCCAATGTATTTCATATCAAACTCTGAAGCTAAGTCCTTCTTGCAACCATCAATAAGGCCCGTTGCCCCTGTAATAAACAAATCATCCACATAGAGCACAAGTATCAACAACTCACCATTCACCACTAAGTAATATAGATTTCGGTCAACATCACTCTTCATGAACCCAATCTGCTGCAAGTAGGTATCAATCCTGGAGTACCAAGCTCTGGGAGCTTGCTTCAGACCATAAAATACCTTCTTAAGGCGACACACATGGGAATCCATCCCATTCACCTCAAAGCCCAGTGGTTGCTCAATGTAAATCTTCTCATCAATCACACCGTGAAGAACTGTTGTCTTCACATCCATTTGATGGATCTTCCAACCCATCTCAGCTGCTAAAGAGATAACAGATCGAATAGAAGTATACCGAGCAACGGGAGCGAAGGTCTCACCATAGTCAACTCCCTCTATCTGTGAAAACCCTCTCGCCACAAACCTAGCCTTGTATTTCTCCACACTGCCATCAGCTGCATACTTTACCTTGTAAAGCCATCTAGAAGTAATCACCGACTTTCCCTCAGGTCTAAGTACCACCTCCCAAACATCATTCTACATAATGGAGGCATACTCCTCCACCATGGCCTCTCTCCAAACCTGCTATCTGGATGCCTCATCAAAGCTGGAAGGCTCTGAATCTGAAATACTTGTCACCAGTGCAATATAACTACAAAACTTCTTCGAAGGTATACTCTCCCGAACAACTGTCCTCGGAGGAGCTACTCTCTCAGCATCTCTCAGAGTGTCACTAAGCCACTTAGGCCTCCTCATCCCTGATACTGCCTCCTGATCCACTTCTGTAGAACATCCTGCTCCCGGATCCCCTGCACCTAGTGCACATGTACCTGTGCCTGGAGGACCACCAACTGTACCTGTAGAACCCAATGTGCCATGTGAACTATCCACCAGTGGACTAAGCTCAGAACTGCTCATAGTACTGCCCTGTGGACTGCACTGAGAACCTGTCTGTGAGCTCGTCACTGGAGACTTTGTAACCACTAAACCTCCTGAACCACCTGTACTGGAACTCTGTACCTGGCCCCCTGCTGCTGCTGTGGAACTAGAGTCACCGACTCCTCATACTCCCGTGACCTACTGAAAGCCTTCTCCTCCTCGAACTTCACATCTCTCCGAACAACAATTGTTCTCTGATGTGGAAGATAAATACGGTAGTCTTTCGAGGTCTCACTATATCCCACAAATAATCCTCTCTCTGCTGTGGGATCCAACTTTTTCCTCTTGTCCTTAGGGACATGGGAAAAGGTCACACACCCGAAAATACGGAAGTGATCAACATGAGGCTTTTGCCTCGTAAAAACCTCCTCAGGTATCATGTCCCTCACTGCCCTGTGAGGACATCTGTTCTGCAGATATACTGCAGTGTTGCAGGCCTCAGCCCACATGAATAATGGTAATCCCTGATCATGTATCATTGATCTAGCTGTACCTATGATGGTCCTGTTCTTCCTCTCCGCAACCCCATTCTGCTGTGGGTTGTAAGGAACATTCAGCTCCCTCTTGATGCCCTCCTCCGCACAAAATGTCTTGAACTCCTTAGAGGTATACTCACCCCCATTGTTCGATCTCAACACTTTGATCCTCTTACCTGTCATGTTCTCCACAAGAGCTTTGAACTCTTGAAACATCTTGAAGACCTCACCTTTGGTCTTCATAAAGTAAATCCAGGTCTTCCATGAGTAGTCATCAATGAATAAAACATAATACTCATATCCACTCACAGAAGGAAAAGGCATCCTGCCGCTAACATCTGAATGAATCAAATCAAGGATACCTGATGCTCTGCTATCACTGCTAGGAATAGGAGCCTTGGTGTACTTTCCCAAAGCACACCCCCTGCACACATCATCATGCTCAATGCTAAAATCTGGAATCCTTGTAGTGAAATTCCGAGCCAAACTAAGAGCACCATGATGTGAGTGTCCTAACCTCCTATGCCACAGCTCACACAAATCCCTGTTGTTGGTAGTACAAGTATAAGCTCCACCTACCTCAAAAACCAACCTATACATCCATCCCTGTCTCACACCAATCACTCTGGAATCTGCCCTACTACCACCCTGTGGGTATAAGTAAACCTGCCCCTTCTCGAAGAGCACTGCAAATCCCTTGTCCTCTATGCATGAGATAGAAACTAGGTTCTTCCTAAGACTTGGAACATACAATACATCAGTCAACCTCAATGGAGCCGAAGAATCCCTCTGAAAGGAAACCTCACCTACTACAGCAACCCTCATGGTCCTGTCATCACCTAAGACAATGTCCTGCTGGTTCGTTCTCGGATTCAGTTCCGAGAACTGTTCCTGCACACCACTCATGTGCCTGGAAGCACCACTGTCAATATACCAAACTGGAGAAGAAGTATCCCCTGTATCCTGCCCAGCCATCAAGGCCATCTCCTGATCAAACCTGGAAGCAAACTGACTCATCTCTGCTGATGCTACTACGTTCTGATCCTTGCCCTTCCTCTTCTTCTTCGGACATGTCACTGCATAATGTTCCACCTCCTGACAGTGCCAACACTTCACTTTACTGAAGTCCTTACTCTTACCTTTTTCTTTACCATGTGTCTTACCTCCACCTGTGGGTCCTTTCTTTGACTTACCCTTCTTGCCCTTAGCTACTAATGCTACATTCTCCTCTACCTCAGTCACCATGGATGAGCCACCATGCACAAACCCTCTTCTGATTTCCTCTTGAATGAAATCATCCCAAAGGCGGTCCATGATGGCATATTCTCTCTGCCAACAATGGCCTGAACAAAGCTGGCCCAAGTCTTGGCCACACCATACAAAGCTGTCCTAACCAACTCTGTCTCTGGAATCTGATCACCCACTGCTGCCAACTCATCCCTGACCTGTTTTATCTGAGTCAAATAAAAAGTAACACTATCATTCTTAGCCATCCGGATACTCTTCAGCTTTTCTCACAACACCATTTTCCTGTTAGCATTGGAGCTTTGGTACATCTTGGTTAAGGCTTCCCACATCTCATAAGCTCACGCTTTCTCACCAATGTGTGGGATCACATGATCTTTTACTGCATCTAATATAGTTCTCCTAGCCTTAATGTCCTTCTTAATAAACGCAGCAAAGGCAACCTCTGTGGCTGCTCGAATTTGTACTGGCAAAGTAGGACTGTTGTCCACAACCTCCCACAATTCATTCTCTTGCAGTACCAAAACTATCCTAGCCTTCCATGGACAGAAGTTACTTGCCCCATCAAGTCTATCCTCCACCCTCAACCCGGAAACCATCCTGCTGAAAAGAACAAGTCCAAAGACACTACTCACTGCCCACAATTCTGAACTGCTGATAAAAATTCTGATTTAAGGAAAACCAATTTCCCACCACCTGAAACTCTGATTCAGCCCAAACGCTCTGATACCATGTAGATTTTACGTAACCCCAACCCGGTTTATAGTTTCCTTATCACTCCCATAGTGTTTAATGCCCAACCCACATATGCTTGTAAGATTAAATGACAAGATAAAAATTCTGGAAATGAATTAACTGAAACACATAAGATTACTCTAAGAGAAATACCAGACAATTTGCACACAGAAGACACTTGAAATTTTTGGTCAAATGACCAAGGCAAAACCCCCAGGATGGGGGAAAACCTTTCAGCTCTTAGAGGGCAGCTTTATTCTCTTACATTATTAAGAAGGTACAAGTTCATTTTCAGCATTTGCTCAGACTTACAAAACCCAGCAACCAGCAATTATCTCAGTCACATTTCCAGATTAATCTCCATGAGGAAATCTTCAGAAAAATTCCAGAATCCTTTCTCTCGAAAACTGTGCACACCCAGCTGTACCTGCACCTCGAAAATCACGCCCTGCACAGTCCTGTACTGTATGGATTTTCAGCACATTAAATGTACCCTGCTGTCTCAAAAACGTGCCTCTGCTGTCTCAAAAACGTGCCTCTGTTTTTGGTCTGCTGTCTCAAGAGTTGTGCCCATAAATCTGTCTGCTGCCTGGTAAATCACGCCTCAGCAGTACTGTACGACTTGTTTGCTGCTGCCATCATTATGGTCCTGTCTCCTTGATTTGTGTGCCCAGAATGCACTCAAACACCTGCCATTAATGCTTCACGGTCTCCTTCCTTCTTCTTCCTGTAAACTCCAACTCTCTCTTCTCCTCCAAGCGCTTTCTCTTCCTCTCCCAGAAACTCACAGGTAAGAATAATAACAAGTCTCTTTCTCTTTTTCCCTTTTCAATCTCTAAAGTGACTCATAAGGATACCTAATGATCCAATGGCTCTCCTTGCTTTAGATCAATGGTGGAGATTAGAAGCACATTAAATGCACTTTATTAATTTCCCTCACCCCAACTTAAATACTTACCCACTCGGTACTTTAAGTTACTAAGTCACTTTTCTCAACATGAAATTAAAAAGTCACTTTATGACATAAAGTAACTTTAATGAAAAAGAGGTCATTTAATGTGGACACATATTCCTAGGCAAAAGACTTTTAAAATCCTAGGAACCACTTGTCCTTTGGTACACTTTTCAACACATCCTAAAGGGCACGCTGTAGACAATCTGGGGTGTAACAATGCCCAAGATGAATTAACCCTAGAATGAAAAACAAAAGGAAAAACAAAATTATTTTTTTTACTTTGGGTGGATAGAAACAAATGGACTAATGCCTAGGGTTTAAAGTTGGGTTATGGGGTCAATCATAGCTAGTAATGGGAAGCAAGCTAGCATCAGAAATAGCTAGGGTTTGACTGTCACCCAAGGATCTACAAAGGAATCACCTATGTGGCTTTATCAATTCTTTTTAGGGCATAATTCTTCAATAATAAAATCCTAGGGCATACAATCAAGTGTAGAGAGCATACCACATATTCATCCACAACCAAACAATTTAACCTTACTAACTAAAAATCTTACTTGTAAATTATCATAAAGAAGAAGCAATTGTTGATCCAAGAATAAACCCAAGCATTAGCAAAGCATCAACATCATCCATGAACTTTCACCACAAAAGAGAAAAAAGAGCCAAAGAGAAAGAGTTCTCCACGAGTTTCTAACAAGTTTTACAATGGAGGAGGCTCTCTCTATATAGGAAGAGAGAATACCAACCTCCTCGATAAAAAATAATAAAATCCCTCTCTTGACATGGTCAAAATACCAAAACCCTAAGTCAAGAGGCCAAAACCCTAACCAAGTTCCCAAGAGAAGGAGGGTACACTACTACAAATGAGTAAATAATACATGAGGTACAAAATAACTCCTAGGAGAGGAGCGCTCCACAATATTCAATCAAATCAATGAAAGAGTGGTCCAAACCCTAGTGTTTGACCCTCAAACACCTCCAAACGTGCAACGACCTCAAGCTCTAGCATGTGCAAGTGTGCCAAATCATCACCAATGGTCCATCCATCAACCCGATAGCTCAAAAAAGATAACACTCAAGTGGAAGAGGCCACATGTGTGGGATAAAGCTCATCAAAGGTGGAACATCATCTCCAAATGGTCCAAATATGCCAATGTCTCATTAAAAGAAGGGACCACTCTAGTCCAAAATCATGCCAAGTGGTGTCCCTAGGCCCAAGGGGACTAAGACATTAGAACACTCTAGCTCAAGTGCATCAAATCACCTCCAACAAGTGGTACGTGTGAATGGAAGAAGGGGGTGGCCCCTAGAGAAGTGCCATGTGGATCATCAAAGTGCCTCCAAATATGTAGCATAGGAGGACACTCTCCAAAGGTGGTTATGTCATCATCAAATAAAGTTCTAGACCATGCTCATGCGCCTAGAGGAGGAGTCCCAATGATGTACAACGAGGACAAAACCATCAAATACACAAGTAATCACATGAAAAGTTTAGCAAGTGCACTATTTTAATCATTCAATGTTCCCTTAATTAATATTCCATTAACTTTACATTCACTATGGTGTGACCATGATTAGACCTTTATTATGTTCTAAACCTCTAAGACAAGATGTAAGTTGTAAGTCAGGATCTACCAGCTATGTCATCTTCAAGATCTACTAGCTATGATGGTGACATTGGTGATGAACCTAGTGATGATAGAGTTCCACTTATTAATGAAAATGATGATCACAATTCTAGTGCCTTTTCTACTCCATATGCTCTCAATGATTTAGCTTTATGTTGTTACAAGTAGGCCACAAGAATAGAAATTTTGACCATGTTTTAAATTTCAGGGATTATAACTATTTGACATTATCGATTTCCTTTTATATTTTGAAATTTGAAGACTATGTTCTACTTCATTTTGTAATCTTCAATTGCACGATGCATTATGTGTTCAAATTTTGGTCATGTTTTAAATTTTGTGAATTTTTTTAGGGATTATAAGTATTCCACATTATGGACATCCTTTTAAATATTGAAGTTTGAAGAATATGTTCTACTATTTTTTGCAATTTGCAATTGCACTGTATGTTTAATTTTCAATAAGAGCATTGATGATTGGATTTTATCATGATTAAGTTACTCATGAGTCATATATGTTTATCGATCATGATTCTTACTCATATGTTTAGTGATGTTGATTTCAAATAAACTAGGTCCTCAGAAACCGAATTCGCTCTAACCCCTCCCCGTGTCCCGAATCGGTCGAATCGGACACGATTCGATATGAATTCGTGTCCGATTCGACTTTCCTTCGAATCCGGATTCGGGACACAGTTTTAAATCGAATCGGACACGAATTTAAAGTGTGTCCCGACTGTCGGACACGAATCGGAAAAACAGGACACGTTATGCGCGGAAAAAAGGCGTCCGGGTTTGTTTAAAAACATAATTTTGCCTTTTTTTTTGTCATTTGCAAGGAAGCATTTGGTTGAGAGTGAGTTGTATGTGCAGGTGAAGGAGATTTGAAGGAGATTTGAAAGCTATCCATTGTTTCCAAGCGATTCCAAGTGCATTCCGGTGGATTTGTGGAGAGGATTGCAAGTTCAACCATCACACAAGAAAAGGAATGTCTCAATCAGCTAGGGCAAGAGGTAGGGGGCAAAGGAGAGGGAGAAATGCACCATCTAGGGCCTCCCCTCCTATTCCACCAAGCACAAGCGGTTCTCCTCCTCCGTCAAGTGCTCCATCGCCTGCTAGTGGAGCTCATTCTATGGCTCCACTTAAACCTGTTTTAGCAAGACAACAAGCCCAAGAAAAAAAATACCCTTTGTGGAAGTATGTGACAAGGAAAGATGGACCCGGGGCAAAGCTTGGTGGGGGAGGCAATGTGTCTTGGAGATGCAATTTTTGCAAGCATGAGTTCATGAGCACATATTTCCGGGTTAAGGGCCATTTGTTGGCCCTTCCTTCTTGTGGGATTTCTTCATGCAAAGCGGTGACTGTTCACCAAAGGAGGGATATGGAAAGAGAGGATCATGTTGACTTAGGGAAGGTGGCAGCATCAAGCAAGAAAAAAGAGGATGATCCTCTTCCATTTTTGAGGAAGTCCTCTAGCACCAAGCCTCCATTTCCACCTAGCGTTCATGGGCGTGGGCGTGGGGATACTTATCAAACAAGAAAGAGGCAATCTACAGGTGGTCCAATGGATAGGATTTTCCAAAAAGAGGCGCGAGAAGAGGTAGACCTTACTATTGCATTTTTCTTCTACCTCAACTTCATCTCATTCAATGTTGCACGGTCACCATTGTATTTTGAGACGGTTAAAACTATCTTGGAACGAGCTCCAAATGGTTATGTGCCTCCTGGTTTAGAGAAGCTTAGAACCACATTGTTGGTTAAAGCAAAGAAGGAGGTAGATAAAATTCTTGAGCCAATTAGATCAACATGGCCCTCATCCGGTGTGAGTATTGTTTCTGATGGATGGACGGATCCCGCACGCCATCCACTCATCAATTCCATGGTATCTTCCCAAAATGGACCATTGTTCTTGAAAGCGGTGGATGCTCTTGGGGAATACAAGGATGCACAATTTATGGGTGATTTATTCATCAAAACCATTGAAGAAGTAGGTGTTGAGTCGTGTGTACAAATCATCACGGACAATGCACCTGTTTGCAAGGCTACTAGCATGATTGTGGAAGCTAAATATCCACAGGTATGTTCATTTTGGACAACTTTCATTTCTAATTTGCTCATTGTTTGAATTTGGTCATTGCAATGTTAGTGTTGTAGAGTCATTGATACATGCTTTTATTGCTCTTACAGGTTTTTTGGACACCTTGCATTGTCCATTCCTTGAATTTAGCACTGAAAGCCATTGCTTCGGATGTGGCATGGATTGACAACCTTATTGAGGATGCACGCCATATCCGTAACTTTGTACAAAACCACACTAATGCCCTCACCATCTACAAACAGTACACACAGCTTTCATTGCTGAAGATTGCAGATACTCGGTTTGCTTCCTCATTCATCATGCTCAAGAGGTTGAGGGAGGTCAAAACCGCTCTTGGGTCCATGGTGATTTAAGAGTTTTGGGCTTTTTGGAGAAAGACGGATCAGGCTGCTTCACAAAAGGTGAAGGACATGGTGTTAAATGATGGTTGGTGGGACACGGTGGATCTTACTATTAAGATCATGGAGCCAATCATTTCTTTGTTGCGGTTTGCAGACACAAACCAACCCATCCTAGCAGAGGTTTATGAGGGGTGGGATTCCATGATTGAGTCCATGAGGTCCATTGTCATGGAGAATGAGTGTCCCGAGTATGGGACATCGGCAGAGAACTTATGGACCATTATTCAGGATATTCTTATCTCCAGGTGGGATAAGAATTGCACACCTTTGCATTGCTTGGCCCACTCCTTGAACCCCAAGTTCTACACTCAAGAGTGGCTCACTGGTGGATCGGGGGCCTCACACAGAGTCCCTCCTCACATGGATGCATAGATTGCAAATGGGAGGAAGATAGCACTTAGACGGCTATTTCAGGATAGAGACATGCTTGAGGAGGTGGAGGATGGCTTTGTAGATTTTTCCACTGGCATTGGGAGATTTGGAGGCTATGATGTGCTTAGAGATAGGGAGGGTAAGAAACCCTATGCTTGGTGGGCAACTCATGGGGCAACATCCCCTATTCTACAGAAGTTAGCCTTCAGGGTCATCTCTCAAGTTACATCATCCTCTTGTTGTGAGAGGAATTGGAGCACATATGGGAACTTGTACAGTGTGAAGAAGAGCAGGCTTGAGCAGTCCAGGGCAGAGTCGATGGTGTATGTGCACTCCAACATTCGTCTTATTTACAGGAAGAGGGAGGAGTGGGTGAAGGGAAAGACAAAGATGTGGGATGTCTTTCCTGATGATATGGGTTTGGACAGCAGTATTGAGTTGGCATTAGAAAACATGGATCTTAATGATCCAGTGCTAGAGCCGGTCACTTTTGATGATAGTGATCATATAGAGGGGTCATCCTCCACAGCAACAGATTCAAATCGTCAGATGGGTAGAGAGGAGGAGGAGGGGGAGGAGGATGAGGATGAGGATCAGGGCAGTGGTAGTGATGAGTATGTTGATTCAGGCATGGAGGAGGACTACTGACATATGGGATTCTCCCATCTTGATCCACCCCTTTTTGTATTTACTATTAGTCTATTTGGCATTTGCCAGTGCCCAGTGGCATTCCGACATATATGTATACATTTTGATTTTGATGACTTAATGAGAAATATGGTTCCGACATGCATCTATGTGTGTGATGTCTCATTGTGATTTGTGAATGACAAATGTGAAATGTGTTGTGATTCGTGAATCGTGATTTGTGAATGACAATGTGTAATCATAATCATTAAGGTGTTTTTATTCTAATTTCTATTGAATATTTGTAAATGTTCTAGTTTCTAAATATTTTTGGATCTATATGTATATATTTTTAAATTTTAATATATTTTTAAAAAATATATATATGTATATAAAACGTGTCCTACATGTCCTGATTCCGGGGGTCACCGTGTCCGTGTCGGACTCTCGTATTTTCGTGTCCTACGTGTCTCGTGTCCCCGTGTCAGGTGACTTAGACTAGGTCTGACTGGTCTTAACCCGTAATCGGCCCGAATCAAACTATCAACCCAGAAATGACCGATTCTGTATGGAACCGGCCGGTTCTAACCGGTTCCGTATGAAACCGGCCTTATGTTGCGAAAATCAGCCAATTCCATACGGAACCGTACAGCGGCATATTTGAAGAAGTATTTTTTAATTTTAAAAAAAAACTCTGAGTCTGAGGCCTCTAAGCCATTTAGAGCCTTTTTGTTATGTATTTTGATTCAGATATGAAGTGCACTTAGTGCAATAGGGTTGTATACACTCTTATTTGTTATATATATGAGCAATTTTGCAAATTTGTGTATAATGGTTTGGATTCACATGGATGCACATGAATATATATATATATATATATATAATCAAAATTTGAATATTTTTGTGTATTTTTGGTGGACTAGTTTTGTGATCCATTTTGTTTCCCAATTTTGTACTGGTTCCGTTCCGACTCTAGTATTCGGGGTCGGCCGGTTCAACCAACGGTTCGATTCTGATAACTTTCATATATATATATATATATATATATATATATATATATATATATATATATTGCACAAGGACTCGTCCCCCCAAAAATTTCATTTGTTTCCTGCGTTCCCTCATTCCTGGTACTTTGGAACTCCTCGGAAACTTCCCCATTTCATCGGGGACTCCATCAGGGACTTGGGGACTTCTCGACCGTACCATAACCGCACCCGTCAAAGCTGGGGACATTTCAAGAATGTCCCCGAAGTCCCTCGACCAATCGGGGATACCTAGACATCCCTTAACCTACATAGTTTAAAAAAAAACAAATTGAGTTACAAAATTCAAAGACTTCTTTTTTTGTTGTCTTGAGATTTTGCTACGAATATTAATGGCATATTAAGTAAAATAATAGTTGTTAATTATTAAGGTGGTTAGCTATTAATGTGAAGGGACGTAATCCTTCACATTAATAGCTAACCACCTTAATAATTAACAACTATTATTTTACTTAATATGCCATTAATATTCGTAGCAGGTTTCAACGAGTTTATGACAGTTTTGAGGAATCTAATATATATTGTTTTGATTTTATTAATTCTCCTCGTGTGCAAAGGCTTTGGACCAAATACTATATATTCAGTGCCATTAATAGACCGATGTAATCGTTTGTACGTTTGGAAGAACATATTGGTTATTCTGTCTTCTCCTTCCCAGAATTCCCACCCATAATGACAACTGCAGTTACAAAAAAATAAAGAGATTGTTGATGATGATGTTGTTTCAACCATGGTTATTGATTGAAGAATGTAATTGATATGTTTTTAGCCATCGCTCAACGAAAGAATGCCAAGCATATATCGGAGGCCACACATGGGGTAA
Source organism: Larix kaempferi (assembly GCA_027924585.1). Classification (NCBI taxonomy): domain Eukaryota; kingdom Viridiplantae; phylum Streptophyta; class Pinopsida; order Pinales; family Pinaceae; genus Larix; species Larix kaempferi. The sequence continues at coordinate 6,046,106 of BSBM01000504.1, forward strand.
GATGTGAATGTCAAGCTATAGTTCGTGGATGTTTTGTTAACCCCAAGCTGCATAGAGTTGACGTTAAGGGCAAAGTGGGTCAAGCACCCCTAGGTCACAGGGCAGCCATGCTTTAACACACCTATAAAGGGTTTTCTAATGGCCCATCCACCCTTTGGAGGGTTTGTCTACATATCCATTATGGTCATTTCTTGAACTTTCAAATTTCATTTCCTTTTCATGTGGCAATTACATGTCAATTTCCTTTCAAACATTCCTGCAGGCTGCAAACATGAATTGTGGTCATCAAAGGGAAAGGCTGAAAACATGAACTGTGTGGTCACCTAAGGGAAGGAAACACATCATAACCAACATAATTGCTACTGAAAATATGATTATAAGCAGTAAAATATTATATATTTCATTTTGTAATTTGAATTTCATTATTAGTTCTAATTTGTATCTCAATGTTTTTAATTATATATATTATAATTTATTATATGTATATAGATAATTATATATATTTATTTATATTATTGTCATCCCCAACCTGCCTTCCCCTGGAAAATTGGGGGTGCACTCTAGCCATCCCGGAAACTCATCCCCACCTTCCCCCCGTCCCCGAGGCCAGTGCAACATCTATATATATATATATATATTGAAAAATGCCAATAGACCAATCTAATGGCAAACCTCATTGAAAAATTTGAAACTGAATTGAATTTAATTGTTGTCGAACCAGAACTCGAACCTTGTGACTTAGGTTAGCATTGTTTGAGTTAGCACCGCAAGGGATCTCCTAGTGATTTCCACATTCATGTCGTAACATGTTAGGGTTTATTAGTTGGCACCGCAAGGGCTCTGACTTTCCTTAACTCTTTCATGAACTTGCCCCTTCATTGGTCTTCTTCCCTTCGACTCCAATTTACCCAGGGATTGGCACTAGTCTTCATGGTCCTCCCAACACCCCTTTTATCTATACTACAAAAAAAAACTAATGTTTTGCTAAGGCTAACTCTTCCAATCGCCTTATTCCTTTATTGTCATAAACTGACAATCCTAACCCTAGGAAAGCCCCCCTTGAGTTGGAGAAGAACCAACCTGAAGTGAGGAGAAGTGATTATTGTTAGAAAGTGGCAACAAGGAAGGTCTTCTATCATTGCATGTGTCCTTGCATGCTAGAAGACATAAAATAGGAAGCCAAATGTATTAATGTCTTTTCCAAAGTTTAGACTTAGGAAAAATACATTAAGTGATCTAATTATTAATTGACTTAATGGAGTCACTTTTATAAAGTTCAAGTGGAAATAATTTAAGTGATGGCTAATCTAATCTTGGCCATTGATCTCACCGGAGGATCTCATCCATTGATCCATAGTGAGAAGTTAGGGTTTTTGCTTGGCCATTGAGTTAAAAGGAGGACTGATTTGGTGGAGAGGATACAGACATACAGAGAGATTTCTTGCTCATAGCTTTCAGCCAGAGAGTGAGAAAGACAAGTTTGCAAAAGAATTTTACAAAGAGGAAGAGAGAGGGACTTTCATCCAGAAGATTGATAGGGCGACTTGAGCAAAGGAAAAAGAGGCCGTACGGATTCACAGAGGGGTCGTATTGATTTGCAAAGGCCATATAGCAGAGGCCGTACAATAGTCGCAAAGGGCCGTACGAATTCCATACGAGTGACGCAGGGGCTGTACAATGACGCAGGTGGGCCGTACAAGTTTGTGGGGTTGTTTGAGTGAATTTCGGTGGTTCAATTTTTCGAGGTTCGGTAAATCAATTTTCTAGATTGTACTTGTTCTATATCTTCATAATAAAATATATTATTAGACTGTTGCACCGGTTTTCCCATCTTGGGTTTTTCTGAGGGTTTATGCCCAAAAAGATTTGTGTCTCTATTGATGTGATTGATGTTATTTTTCTCTCAGTATTTATTTTCCGTTGCATAGTGAAGAAATCCATTTGTGGTTAAAAGTAATATTTGGGGTTAATAAAATTAATCTGGCATACATTAACTCAAGATTGGATTTTAAGGAAATTTACATGGTATCAGAGCTCTTCTGAGCAGATCTGAGAGAAAGCAGCAGTCATTGGATAGATCAGGGGCAGATCTATTCCAAGGTTTACAGGTACACTTCATTATGGTCGTATAGTTGAGAGTTGAGGATAGACTCCAGGGGGCTCAAAACATTCCTAGTTGGAAAGAGAGGATCACCAGGATCTTGGATGTTAGTGATGCACAGGAGCACATTGACGACCAGAAGGTTGCTCCCACAGATCCAACAGAGTTAGCAAAGAAGAAGAAGGGTGGTAAGAAAAATATTGACATGTCAAAGGTCTAGTGTTTCATATCCCACAAGCATGGACACTTTGCTTCCCAGTGCCCAAAGAGGAAGAAGAAGAACAACACGCAGATGGCAGGTTCAGCAGAGGTGGATGAGTTCAGCAAGAGTTTTGATGAAGACTTTTGTTTGATAGCTTGCATGGCAAGTTCCATCAACAACAGCATCTAGTATGTGGACAGCAGTGCATCTTGCCATATGACAGGACATAGATCGTTCTTCAAGAGCTTGCAGGAGCGTGGAGTAAATCTTCACATTAAGTCAGGAGATGATGCGCAGTATCAAGCGCATGGAGTTGATACTGTTTCGTTTTAGAGGGAGTCTGGCAAGCCCATCATCTTTGCTGATGTTTTATATGTTCCAGGGATGACGAAGAATCTCATATCTGTGTCCACACTGGAGGACAAGGGTTTTCTAGTGACTTTTTGGGATAGGAAAGTATATATCAGTCCCAAGGGGTCAGATCAGAGATTGGATCGGATGATTGGGGTCCAAAGTGGAAAGGTTTATAGACTACAGTTCGAGCCTGCAAAGACTCTAGTCAGTAGCAGCAGCAATGAGAGTGAGTTGTGGCATAAGATGATGGCGCACTTACATCATGGAGCACTGAGGTATCTGAGACAGGCAGTTATTGGATTTCCCCCAGTACAAGAGAGAAGCATAACCATTACAAGGGTTGTGCGTTGGGGAAGAACATCAGGAGGCCTTTCCCATAGAGTAAGCACAAGTCTAAGGGGACCTTGGACTTGGTGCATTCGGATGTATGCGGACCAATGAGCGTCCATTCTTTCAGTGGTTACAGTTATTGCGTCACATTCATTGATGACTATTCTAGGAAGACCTGGATCTATTTCCTGAAGGCCAAGTCAGAGGTATTCGAGCGGTTCCGAGAGTTTAAGACTCTCGTGGAGAACCAGATAGGGAGAAGGATTCAAATATTGAGGACTGACAACGGGGGTGAGTACACTGGCAAAGAATTCTTGGAGTACTTTGCATTAGAGGGGATCAAAAAGGACCACACTGTTCCTCACACCCCGCAACAGAATGGAGTGGAGGAGAGAAAGAACAGGACACTAGTGAGTGCAGCCAAGGCCATGCTATTTGATCAGGGATTACCACTATTCCTATGGGCCGAGGCATTTCGGACTGTAGTATATGTCCAGAACAGGTGTCCTCACTCAGCTTTGGGGAGGAAAACACCTGAGGAGGTATTCACAAGCACTAGACCAGATGTGAGTCATTTACACATATTTGGGAGTGTCTCCTATTGTCACATTCATGTTAACAATAGGAATAAGTTGGACCCTTCAGGAGAGAAGGGGCTTCTGGTTGGTTATAGTGAGACTTCTAAGGCATACAGAGTTTATGTCCCAACTCGCAAGAGGATCATTGTGAGAAAGGATGTCCAGTTTGATGAGGACAGAGCCTTGAGAAGATCTATGGACTTACCAGCACAAAGCAGCCAGCAGAGGAATCGAGAGTCAAGTTGGAGGAGCCACAGGTACAGGTACAGACACAGGGCACAGGTTCTGGTAGTCAGAGGGAGTCAGGTGGACAGGATCTTCCTATCATTGATTTGGAGGATGAGCAATAGCAGGAGGAGGATATCCAACAACCGCAGCATGTAGACACTAGGCCACGGCCTAGGTGGTACAAGTCCACAGTTCAGGATTCCAGGCAGGTGAGTCTTCCTCAGAGCTCCATGAGGCGGAGCAAACCACCAAATAGACTTAGCTATATGGCACTGATGACAGATTTGATTGACTCTGAGCCTTCCAGTTTCGAGGAGGTTGCACAACATGATGTGTGGCAAGAGGCCATGGTTGAGGAGTATGACTCAATCATGAAGAACCAGGTATGGGAGGTTGTCCTAAGGCCAGAAGGTAAAAAGGTGGTAGGATCCAGGTGGATCTACAAGGTAAAGCATGCAGCAGACGAAAGTGTGGAGAAGTATAAGGAACGCTTCGTGGCTAAGGGGTATTCATAGAAGGAAGGCATTGACTATGAGGAGACCTTCGCCCCTGTCGCCAGATATTCTTCTATTCGGACCATTCTATCATTGGCAGCAGAGATGGGTTGGTGCGTTCATCAGATGGATGTGAAGGCTGCCTTCCTCAACGGAGTTATAGACGAAGAGGTGTATATTGAGCAGCCAAAGGGGTTTGAGGTGGAGAGCAGAGAGTCGCATGTATGCAGGTTGCAGAGAGCTCTTTACGGGCTCAAATAGGCACCTCGAGCATGGTACTCAAGGATCGACAACTATCTATGGGAGATGGGTTTCCAGTGGAGTGAGGCAGACCATAACCTGTACTTCTTGTCAGGTGAGGTACCTCTCATACTGGTACTATATGTGGATGATCTCTTGCTTACAGGAGATGAGGTTGATCAGGGACTGCAAGTCTAACCTTGTAGTAGAGTTTGAGATGAAAGACCTTGGGTTGATGCATTACTTCCTCGGTATGGAGGTTTGGCAGAGAGATGGATGCTTCTTCATTGGTCAGGGGAAGTATGCAGTGAAGATCTTGAGGAGATTCAGGATGGAGGACTGTAGATCCATGTCCACGCCTCTTGTTACCAACTGGAGGAAGATTGATGCACCAGGGTCAGAGGAGTTTGATCCTACATTGTATCGTCAACTTATCGGGTCACTTATGTATCTAATCAACACACGACCAGACATTAGCTTTGCAATTAACTCTTTGAGTCAGTTCATGGTGAACCCTCGAAGAGTGCATTGGACAACTGTGAAGCATATACTTCGCTATATCAGAGGCACAGTGGAGTATGGATTGGTTTATGGGCACAGTGGGAGTATACAGTTAGCAGGCTTTACAGATGCTGACTGGGTAGGATGTGTAAAAGACCGGAAGAGCACTTCAGGTTGTTGTTTCAGCATTGGGTCAGGGGTTGTCGCTTGGTTCAGCAGGAAGCAGAAGTCAGTTGCATTGAGCTCGGCAGAGGCTGAGTACATTGCAACCAGTATGGCAGCATTTGAGGGGATGTGGCTGAGGAAGTTGCTCTCGGGGTTATTCGAGAGTGAGTTGGAGACTACTACAGTTCACTGTGACAATCAGAGTGGTATTAACCTTTCTGAGAATCCAGTGTTCCATGATAGGAGCAAACACATTGACATCCAGTATCACTTCCTCAGAGATTGTGTTCAGAGAGGAACCATTCAGTTGGAGTATATTCAGACAGATGAGCAGGTCGCAAACATATTCACCAAGGCACATTTGCAAACACAAGTTTGTGAAGTTTAGAGACAAGTTGGGGTTGCTACAGAATCCCTTCCTTATTGAGAGGGAGTGTTAGAAAGTGGAAACAAGGAAGGTCTTCTATCATTGCATGTGTCCTTGCATGCTAGAAGATATAAAATACGAAGCCAAATGTATTAATGTCTTTTCCAAAGTTTAGACTTAGGAAAAGTGCATTAAGTGATCTAATTATTAATTGACTTAATGGAGTCACTTTCATAAAGTTCAAGTGGAAATAATTTAAGTGATGGCTAATCTAATCTGGCCATTGATCTAACCGGAGGATCTCATCCATTGATCCATAGTGAGAAGTTAGGGTTTTTGCTTGGCCATTGAGTTAAAAGGAGGATTGATTTGGTGGAGAGGACACACAGACATACAGAGAGATTTCTTGCTCATAGCTTTCAGCCGGAGAGTGAGAAAGACGAGTTTGCAGAAGAATTTTACAGATAGGAAGATAGAGGGACTTTCATCCAGAAGATTGACAAGGCGACTTGAGCAAAGGAGAAAGAGGCCGTACGAATTCGCAGAGGGGTCGTACCGATTTGCAGAGATCGTACAACAGGTCGTCCGTACAGCAGTCGCAGAGGGTCGTACGGATTTCGTACGCTGACGCAGAGGGCCGTACGGATTATGTACGCTGACGCAGAGGGTCGTACAGATTCCGTACGAGTGATGCAGGGGTCATATAGTGACGCAGGTGGGTCGTACAGGTTCGTAGGGTTGTCTCAGTGAATTTCGGTGGTTCGATTTTTCCAGGTTGGGTAAATCGATTTTTTGGATTGTACTTGTTCTATGTCTTCATAATAAAATATCTTCTTAGATTGCTGCACCGGTTTTCCCATCTTGGGTTTTTCCGGGGGTTTATGTCCAAAAATATTTGTGTCTCTATTGATGTGATTGATGTTATATTTCTCTCAATATTTATTTTCCGCTGCATAGTGAAGAAATCCATATGTGGTTAAAAGTAATATTTGGGGTTAATATAATTAAGCTGGCATACTTTAACTCAAGATTGGATTTTAAGAAAATTTGCAATCATCGAGGTGATAGTGGATAACACCTCTAGGTTATAGTTAGGCTCACTGTAATATCCCAAACTGATATTTTTACTTTTTTATGATGTTATGTTGTTTTCTAGTAGTCTTATGCCTTAGTATAGGAAAGGATTATGAATGTATGCACTGATCTAAGCATGCATGCGCTTGCATGCAGATCTATTACCCAAATAATCAGAAATGCTATAAAATAGGGATAGAAGTTATGCATGTACGTACCATCAGATAGAGGAGTCCATGTACAACAATATAAGTCCAACATGCAGAATATGTGCCGGTGATTGAGGAAGATATAATTGATCCTTCTTCAAGGAATGCGCCCTTGTGATAAATGTGCCCTCTCTAGCTTGCTAAGTGAGTGAAGGAGTATCCAAATAGGTGGTGTAGATTCTGGAAGTGGTGCACTAGGGTAATAGCCCCTCTCTGATCACAATGATCACTGCATGCAGACCATGCAACAACCCTATGTCATAAAGCGTGAGGGTCCTCAGAGAAAGTTGCCCAAGTGGATGAATGCGCCCTCTGAAAGCTAGAGATGATGGTAACTTGTTCCACAGTCTGAGTAGGAATCCCCCCTTCCAGGAATATTATAATAGTGGTGCTCTGAGAAGACTGGAACTAGCATGCAAACGAAAGGATACCTGTGTCTTGAGATATGAAGAAATCTCTCTTGAACAATGCGCCCATGCAAAGATGGCTAACTCCCTTGATCTGAATATCACTTGGATCCTGTAGAATACTGAAGATTGGTATCAGATGATAGTAGTAATACTGAACCTAGATGATCCAGCCCTGTTAGTGACTAGGGAAGATATATTTCGCTGCCAAAATACACTAGATAGTTGAGTGTGTGCACCCAACCCAAATTAGCTCACTAGCTCTCCAAATCGAATTCACAAATCAATAATCATATAAGCAGATCTTACTCACTCACTTTACCTTTCTTTTATAACATTCACTTGGCCTGACCTAACTTTTGCATGACTAAGTCGCTTTATCTTCTAATTTCCAGTTGACTTGCATGCAGTGCTTCTGGTGTGCATGGAGGCCTAATAAAGGTATTTTTGTGCATGCATCATGAAATATGGCCCGCATGTAATGCATGCAGGTGGCCCCTAGTTCCTATGGCCCTCTTTTATCTACTGATGATCTAATAACCATGATTAAGATCTTCTTTTGGTCTGAATGGATCAATCCTCGGTCAATTCCACTATATGTTAAAAAGGGAACATTACACTTGCCTTGTTCTTTGGGGCTTTAAACACACATGCTAATTCAAGTTGTAATAGGTACCTCTCCAAATTGAGCAACCGACACCCCCATTGTGTGCACCCAATGGATTAGTCATCATGCTGACCAAGGTAGCAACTTCCTAAGGAAGGGAACCAAGCTAACACTCTAACCAAGGTCAAGCATCCACCCAAATTAAGCCATCCATATATCCATGAACCATCACCAAGGGACTAGTACTAGGTGAAAACGCTTTTGGAGTAACCCCAAAAGCTAACACTTTGAGACATAGAAATCAACTATTTAAGACCACCATCTATAGTAGAATAGGAGAATGCTCATGCACAATATCAAAGAGGTATAATAATGGATGCTGGATACTTCTATGGTAGAGAAATCACATTTGAAATGCGCTCCATTTTGTACATGTACAAACAAATATAGAAAATGCAAAGAAATATTAATGTTTCAAACCAATACGCTTTCCTTAATGCATATGTATTTTTTATGAACTAGACATCAACAAAAAGTTTCAAATTTGCTTACCCCAACTTCATGATCCTCAATCTCAAGATCCTTGCATAAACTCCTTGCAAAATCCTCTGGATCACTCTCAAGGTTATTCACATCCTGGAAAATAACACAACAATTGATGGACAACATGTTGTAATTGTGAGTATATAATCAGCTAAACTTACAACAAAAATTTGACAAATGATTTCAAAGAAACATCTGAAACACTATAGTTGAAGCATAGTTTCTTACCCATAAAAACTGATCTTTGATGACAGTTTTGTTCACCCTTAGGTCCAGCTGATTTCAATTATTAACCAACACATGCATGTTCAGCGAAAAGCATCATCTTAGGACTTCAAACAGTAACCAATTCCCTCCGACAAACAATTGAATATGTAGGTAGTACTACATTACTTCCACTAACTGTGCCATATATTATAAAAAGCACATATAAATAACACAATAAAAGAGGGTAAATATACTAAATTTTAGGGAAAAACAAACCTTAAGAGGCAGCACTTTTTCTCCTGTGTTCATTTCCTGCCCTTCAAATGACCGAAACTCTGCTAACTGTGCCTGTTGTAAACATAAGAAACAATAGCATAAATTTTCAAGTAAAAGGAGTCCGAGCAGAAGCTCCACTATCCTATGTAAGAATCAGTGTGAAAGACATCATGTCGGCGAAAATATCGCTGAGGGTCCAGAAAACAACTTATCGGCAACATCAGGGAAAATATCGGAAAACATCAGCAAATATTGGCACACTCCAAAAAAATACAAATATATTCAGTTTTTTCAAATTTTTAAACATCTAAAGCAACAACAACATCAAATAAACACATTGCAACATAAATATGATGTATAAGAAGTCTAATGATACATTATTCATCAATAGTAAATCATCTCCTGAGTCCTGACTCCTGAGTAGTGAGTAATGAGTCTACCGACTCCTAAGCCTCAAAATATCATCAAAAAATATAACAAATGTATCTCATCATCATGAGTCAACTAAGATCTACATAATATTAACATAGTACAATGAAATCAAATAAATAAACTAGCCATTCCCTCTGCCCCTTTTACAGGAAGAGGTGATGGCTCTGGTAATGGCTCTTCCAATCAAACTATTTATACAATACAAATATAGACCAGATCAAAGTTTATTGGATCAAACATTAACTAACTTTATTAAATGAATGAATTCCTAACTAACCACGAATGTGTGGCTAAATAACTCTACATTGGCTACTATTTGTTAAAGGATTGTCTATTGGATTTTGAGGCATATCATTTCCTCCCTCTTTAATGAGATTGTGTTCCCATGTTCCTCCCTCTTTAATGAGATTGTGTTCCCATGTTCCTCCCTCTTTAAGAAGGGCATTAATACTTTCTTAAATTTTAAGTGCCTTGGTTTTAACTTTTAAGGACAACATGCTGTTTGAGTTTGACATTAGGCATGGCATCGTCAAAGAGAGATAGTGGTTGAATGCTTGCAAGTGGAAGGGCCTTGAAAGTTAGTGTGGAATGGCATGTGCTGATACTAAAAATTAAAAGAACAATATAGTTCCTTTCCATTGCATTTTCAAAATTTGTTTGTGCAAAATTATCATACATACCTGCAAATTGGGAAACCACTGATGGGAATCAATCCCCAATGCACAATTGTCAATAACTCAGTGATGGTAGGTGGAAACACAATGAATCTACTCCTTGGCTCCAAGAAAAATGATAGCAACCTCATTTTCTTTCCAAACCCCTCAACTAGCAAGCAAAATGACCAAATAAAAGTCAAAATTCGGGTTATAAGCCGAACTGTCCACAGCCTGGGTGATTTTTTGTATCGACTCACGATATTTTGTGCAAAGATCAGCAAAATTGAGATTTTTTCAAAATTCACGAAATTTTCTAAAAGTTACAATTTTTACCCCCCGATTTATCATTTTTACTTTGACATTGTGATATATCGTAATGTCTGCAATATATCGCTGATGTCTTCCACACTGGTAAGAATGATAGCTTTCACAATAGACAATAGTTCCATAATAGAATTATGTGTCTGTTATGACCATAAGGATTGTAGCATAGGAATAATCAGGATTGATATTTTTGTTGGTTTCAGGAGTTACTTGTTTAAAACACATTAGAGAATGTACTCAACATACACCACCTGAATGTTTTGAATGAACATCCTTTCATATTTAAACACAAAATACAAATAAAATCAAAATACTTAGTTAGGTAAGTTGCAAGTGAAGTCCCCAAATTAGAATTCTACGAATTTGCCAGAGACAACTTTGCCAAAAATTACGTGTCCACAAAAAAGACAAAAGAGTTCCTCATATAGTCACAAGCTCACATACTCTTGGAATGTTAAATTTCTGCTCTATGGGCTGACGCATGTTTGTATTCTAGAGATAACAGAGGCTCAAATTGTTCACATTGTCAATACTTAAACTTAAGCCCCATACAATCAAGTTCACATGTTCTTGTTATTAGCTATTTGATCACCTTTCTGTTGTTGAGAACATTTTGGGCAGTTACATCAATCCTTTGCCTAGTGAAAGTAAGATGCATCATAACCAGCTAGCTAAGTTTTATGATTGTGTATAAGAATTTTCTGAACGATAGCACTTGTGGGCCGTGGCCAAAGGTTTGACAAAAGCTAAAGGAAACATTCAACCAAACAGGTCAACTTATTCTTCCCACAGTAAAATCATTTAATTTTTTCTTGATATTCTGCAAACAAGAAGAGTATGGTTGCAGTGTCCATAGCTTACCATCTGATGAGACACTCCATGAAATCTAATATTTCAAAGGATAGAACAACATATTCAACAAACAGTACTTCCACAAGAAATACAAGTCTTAAAACAGCACTCTGACCAACCAACAAAGATCAAGAATCAAATTCGTTGACTCAAACCAAATAGATGGGAGACTAAATATTTCTAAATTATTTCCAAGACAAAAAAGATGGACGTAGGAGACCGAGGATTTTCTTTTTGGATTTTTAGTGTGCTATCAGATTAAAGGTAAATACTATTGTTTTTTCAGATGCCAAAGGAAAGGGAGGTAACTCTCCACCTTCCCAAATATATAAGGAGCGAAATGCATGTGAATGTTGGACACAAGAATCAAGTTTTGAGAGATATATAGAGATCATTGGATTCCATCTGACTAGCCCCTCCTAGCCATCTTCAACCACTGCTGGACAAAGCCACAAATCAGACCTTTGGATACACAAAATCCTGCTAGACAATCATTGACCAAGATGCAACAGACCCAATTCCCCAACAAAAACTCTCGCTGAACTATTCAGACCATAAACCATAGACTTCCTAATGGAAATCTTATTAACCCCTTCACATCTTCAAGATGGAATTTATCCATGGATATTAGCAGAAACACATTTCCCTCTTTCAGAGATGCTACTCAACAGGTGTAGGAGATTCCCATTGCTATATAATCTTCAGGAGACATCCTTAAAAAGATTCTTTGTTGGTTTTGTAATAACAGATAGCGTGATACAACACATTTAATATTGCTAAGTAAATAGCACTTAATGCTCCCATTGTTGGATTGTTGCTCTTCTCCTAACAATTATATTAAAAATTGTTATATATTATGTTTGATTTTGAATTTGGCTTGGAGATGGCTTAGGCAATGTCTTGATCTATTGCCTGTTGATGAAATTGTCATTGATGCCAACATGGACTTGCAGTGGCCCCACAGATTGTCATTGATGCCACCAAGTCCCTTGTACTGCACAGGTATGAATCCAGTGCCTTGGAGCCCTTACAGAGATGAGTTGTGCTTTGGAGCACCTTGTGGAGTCCTGCAAGGTCCTTGAACCCACAAGATTGGATCTTGGAGCCACCACCTTGTTGGCAACGCTGAAGACCCTGTTGATGATGCTGAAGACCCTAGAGATTGTGCTGAAGTCCTTGTGAACAACGGAGAAGCCCTTGATGGGTTGAAGAAGCATTAATGACCCATTATGTGGTCATTCATGCTTTGAGGGATCATGGTACCCTAGGAGAAGGTTTGGCAACCCCACAGGTGATGTCATGATGGATCTTGACCATTGGAGGGCCCCTTGTGTGGTTGAGGTGGTTGAAGAAGCCCATGAAGCCTCTTGCTTTATGAAGAAGTCCTTGGACCCACACTTGGTGGTTTGATGACCTTGCAACCCTTGTTGGGGTCATGGAGCTCTTGTATGATGATGATGACCTTGTATGGTCTTTTGACATGTTATGGAACCCATGAACATGCCCTTGGTATGATGAAGAAGCCCATGAAGACTTGTCCATGGTGAAGAAGAATTTTAAAAAGCCTTTGGACCCACAATTGATAGTTTAAAGGTCCTTGTACTCTTGATAAAGATAATGTGGTCATTTGGGGTCTTGGAACCCTTGGGGATGTTTCTAGGGCATAAGGAAGACTTTGCACTCACTTATATGATGGTATGATGACACCTTGGACATTTGGTTGCTTGTGGATGATGGGGTCCTTGGTCATGCATGTCATGGTGATGGGGTACTCTTTGAAGCCCTTGAGGCTCGATGCAACACTTAGACATATGGTGGCATGATAGCACACTCGCTACACCCTTGGTCTTGATGATGTGGTGAATACCCTATGTACTTTAATGATGTGGCAAAGAAATGATTACATGCAATTTGTAAATGGTAGGGTTTGACCCTTGAATGAAGGATGTTTTTAATTATTAAATAAAAACATTAATTGTTGCAAGGTCGGCTCCATAAAATCATCCAAAAAATTTTAAATTTAAAAAAATTAAATTTAAATTATAGCAAGTCGGCTCAGTAAATATTTTTTTGTGGAAATGAGTATAAATAGCCACTCATCAATCTCATTTGGGGCAGCAGCTTGAAGTTATTGCTCTGAAATTTTCGGATCACTGTAGCAGCCGCAGTAGGAGAGGAACACAGTCTGATTTTCGGCCCCCTTCTGAGTCAGATTTTCACTGGTGTAAAAGTCTGATTTTTTATTGTGGCAGCAGCAAATTTGAAGTTGTTTTTTTAAGCTCTGATTTTTGGGTCACCTTCACTGTGGCAGCAGCAGTGGACTGAGCACGAGTTTTGCAGCAGCACATCCAAATTAATGCAGCAGCAACTTTTTTTTGTTTTGTGTCTTGACAAGGTTTAGGGTAGCAGCTCTACAGTAACCAATGAATGTGTGACCAGTAGCAGCAGCAAACCGAGTTTTTACACAGCAGAAATACACAGTCCCGAATTGCAGGCAGCCTGATAAGAGACCTTTTTTATGTTTATTTATCTTGTTTAATGAGGCAGCCTGCATTGAATAAAGTCCCGACTTGAAGATGAAGGTGTGAGCTCGCTGAGGATAGACTGAGGAAATTCGGGGGAGCAGTCAAAGCAAAGAAAAACACAGTCCCAAATCTTTACACAGAGTTAAAGTTTTTTTTTGTTTTTGTTTTATGACAGTCCAATTCTTGGACTTGGTCTTGGGAGGAGTCATCTGCAAGAACACATGCACAGTCCAAGTGTGTTATCTTAAACATGCACTATTGATGCAACCCTAGTTACTATGATGTACTTAAGCAGTGGTGTGAAGATGATGTTGAAGTGCAAGTTGCAGACACAGTTGAAGTTGACAAAGGTTAACATTTCCTCAGCATGAAAAACAGTCCACAAGAGTTGACATCATCTACAGCAGCCACTTACTCATCATACACTCAGTCTCGAACTCTAGTGTCATCTACAGTTTCAGCAGTAATCAAGGACACCTTCAAAAGTTTGAGGGTTGATCATGTCTAGGGTCTCCTACAGAAGTCATAAATATCCCATATGTGGAGTCCAAAGGGTTGATGAAAGTTACATGTACAGTGGCATGCACAACCAGTGATGCTGATGTTGATGATGATGCATGTATGATGCACTGTATGATGATGATGTTGCTATGGTAGATAAAACAGTGATACATGTACATTAGAGTATGTACAGTATACAGTTACATGTTCAGTGATGTACAACGAATGTACAGCAAAATATACAGCAGCATATCTACAGTATACAGTGATGTGCATAATGATACAAACAAACCCTATGATGATACAGACCTGGATGGTGATCTTGATATCTTGTTCAGACCTTGATGTTTGACAGACCTTGTTGATTATAATGCTGCATACTAGTACACAATTCATGATGTTAAACTAGGTCATCTACAACATTGACTTCTTTGGACATCTGAGGTTACTAACAGTCCTCTGATAACTTGACACACAGCCTGGACAATGCTATCCTATACACTTGATGCACACTTGTACATGATGATAAGTGCCTTGTTCTATGCCGATGCCTAATGATGCATGCATGATGCACCTGTTGACAATGATGACCTGTTGAAGCAGAGTGATGAGCAGTGTTGACCAGCAGAGTGATGAGCAGAGGTTGAGCAGCAACGTTGAAGAGAAGAGGTTGACCAGCAGGGTGATGAGCAGAGGTTGACCAGCAGAGATCGATGTGCAGAGGCACATGAGCAGAGACTGATGCAACCTAAGACTTGTACTTGAGGATTGGACTCCTCAAACTCTTCTTAGTTGGAGCTAAGAAAACCAGGCTGGGTCCTGTTACAAGAGTTGGTGCTCTTTTCATCAGTTGGTGCTGATTGTAATCGCGAAGATTGAAGTCTTCCATTACCATAAATAAAGCTCACCTTACATATATTCTTGTGTCTCTCTTTGATGTGTTATTGTGCTTATGATTTAGCTGATGAACATGTTGTAATTGATAACATAATGCTTGATAAACTCTGATTGATTAATTGAAGGTGAAAAAGTATAAATTGCTCACACTGATTCACCCCCCTCTCAGTGTGGCCATTGTGTCCAACATTGCCATCATACTAATTCCTAGTTTCATTGACTACTTTAGGTAAATTGGCAAATTGCAGATAGTCAAATAGGTAAATTATCTCTCTATAAAATATAAAGAATGCCAATTCATATTTCAGAGATTCTGGTACTTTATTGAAACAATGACAAATGGCATATAATGTAAAGAAGAAGAAATTGTTCAGAATGTTATATTTTAGTATTTGCAACTTTAGAACATATGCAATGTGAAAAATTATTTCAAGCATATTCTAGAATTATAAAAGCTTGGCAGGAACTTTGGTCTCTGCCTAATGCCAAATCAACAAATTTGGTATGCAATAAGAAATTCACAGAGCAAACTAATTAGTATTAAGATAATAAACAGAAAAATAGTTTCATCAGCCATCCTAATTGATCCAACTACAAGCTCAATTGGAAACATCACCATGGCAATAGTTCTTCTGAGTTTTTGTGTCAGCAGTGGGCAACAAGACTAGCTCGTGCCAGCATCACGCAAGAAGGGCAGATCACAGATCCCATGCTAGTACAAGCACCAACAACCTGCACTACAGCCACACTATTCAGCATTGTGCCAGAAGATGAATACCTCGCATGCACCTCTTCAGCATTGTGCCAAAAGATGAAGACCTTGCATGCACCAATGCTAGACCACCATAAACTACCAGACACATGGCGCCAATGAGCTCAACTATAATTGCCAAAACTTGGCAATAGGGGATTCTTCTAAGTTGCTTAACACCAGTGACCAAAGTAGTCAGCGTCAAAACCAGACTAGAACTTGTTTGCCCAAAGTTACAAACGGACTTGTTATCACAACTAAAGAGGTGACCTAAGAGATGCCACGGTTCCCAATGCAATTGGTTGTCACGCTAACCAAGGCACTCTTCACTTTAGATCAAGCCTAAACAAGATCAAGGGGGAGACCCTAGCCAACCTATGAAGGCTAGCGAACCTACTCAAGACCTCCTAGGGAAATGTGAAAGATGGAGTATGAAGAGATCAAAGGGATAGATCTAGATCTATGATGAATAAGTGGACCCAAGAGGTTAGGGCTTGGTTGAAGAGGCTTTAGGCAAGGACAAATGTTCAACCAAGTGTAAGATAAGGTCACTTATGGATTAGGAGTAGTAGATCTAGATAGATCTAATGCCAAGATAAAAGATCCATGTGGGGCCCGCCCTTAAAATATGGAAAATGGTCCAAATGGGACCCACAAGGTGAAAATTAAAGGGAAATGGCACTAGGGGGTTTGCAATTGAATGGATCTAACGATTTAACAAGAAATAAGCAATACCCACGAATGGGATCTAGCAAATGCCCACCTACCCAACAAGTGCAACCTTCCTTGGAGAGGCCCAGTGCCTTAGATCGGGGGGTAAATGGAGTCGGATGTCCAGCAAATTTTAGAACAGGAATGTTAAGATGATTATCTAGGTGGGTATTAATTATTAAGCCTATCTAGGTGGGTATTAATTATTAAGCCAGAAAGTTTGCTAGATCTCCTAGGACCCAGGTCAAAACTGATCAAAATATGACCCAAGCTAGGAGAGCCTGCTGCTGCAAGTGCAAATGGTTAAGACATGCTCTTTTAATCATTTTCATAGCAAGACTCAAAGCATTAAGCAATCATTTCACTGGCAGTTAGCATTTAGTTATAATAAATCATCAAGTTAGATAATAATTTACTCACAAAAGAACCTCGAGAATATACTCATCTATAGACATGATTAATCAGCTAGCATAGGGTGAAGATAAGTGTTGCCGCCTAATACAAACTTGGGGGGGGGACACGGCTGGAAACCTTCAAGCCGCTTGGCTGCTTGGTGTGTCCTTGGGGGAAACTGAGAGTCAAGTGTTGTCACCTGATTACTTGACTCCTCCGTCTAGGCTTACTCCTAGCGAAGCCAAGGGGGGTGGTCCCTATGAAAGTTAAACTAAAGCTTTTAATCTATAACGAAAGTAAAAGTCTATTCTAGGAGTTATGATGAAATAACTTCAAAATAAACCATAAATCACTGCAATATGAAATTAAAACCCACAACTTTTAAGATACAACACAATTCATGACATTGGTAAAATTAACTTAAACAAGAAATATTAAAGATCAGTGCCGATGAAAATGGAGTGCTTATGAGGGTTGCTTCTGTGGTCTCGGTGAAAGTACTGCAGTGTCTTAGTTGGTAAATTTTAAGATTATTAAATGAGTGGATTAGGGAAAGGGTAAAATTGTTGGTTTGGCCCAACCAAATCTATCTCTTTGGACTGAGTGCTTTAGCAGCTTAACCGAGTGTCCAACCAGGCGAGGATGAACCTTCTTAAAGTAGCCTGTTTACTCTGCGATATACATCCATGCAACCTCCTGAATCCGCCAAGAATGATGAGATTGGATTGTCCTATTAAAACTATGTACCTTACACCCGTTTCTGATTAACCCGACATGTTCAGACTAAGCTGCAGCGGTTAAGAGCATACTTTGGGTTTGGGGTGTTGTTCGTTTTATTAAAATGTGTGAGTGGATGATTAACTAAGCTACAACCCAAGAATATATTTTCCTCGCACCACAAAGTGATGGAGTACTTCGATAGAGCAAGGGGTTAATTTTAGAATCAAATTTTAAGAACAGTTGTATGATTGAATAAAACACATAAGCATATAACAAAATGATAAATGATCCCTTGGAGGACGTTGTGTGCTTGAGTAAGTTGTTTAATTATTACTGCTCAAATAAAACTAATCTAAATTGAAAAAAATAGAAAAAGTTGCAAAAAATAAAAATAAAAATAAAAAAGTGTGAATCCCCCCTAGGGGGGATTGGGGTCAAGCGTTGGAATTGTCTGCTGAGCTCTTTCTATTCTTTTGATTACAATAAAAAAATTCGGAGAACTACTGCTTGCCCTTTATCATTAGTGAACAAGACAGTTTACAATAAAATATGGAAAGCGAATGTGCTTGAAGGGGGTTCTCCAAATGGTTTTGGGAGCTTCCGAATGCAAGTTTTATGTGTTTTCTTACTCCAACCTGTTTGACAAACAAAACAGACCAGCGGAGTATATGGATTAGAAAAAGCGAATCAGAACAATTTAAGAGTGATCTGATAATACTACAAGCTTGCAGAAAGAAAACTAGCTAAACTAGTATGCACAAAACTAGTTTATGGATGGAATTTTGTACTTCTAAATGACTTTTAAATAAAAAATTTAAATCAAATCTGATATGCATGCATAAAATTCCAGCGAACTAAAAGTTTACTGGAATCCACCGAAACACACTTTAAAGGTATGTTCGGTACAAAAGCAAGAAAAGGTAAAAAAATCCAACTTAACTAGCACACAATGAAAGAAAGAGAACTAAGGCAAGCTAAAAAGCTTGCCTTCTTAGGATCTTTGCTTGCCTCTTTAAGAGATGACAAGCAAATCAAAGCATTATTTGCTTAATATAACTTTGAAAAAACTTGAAAAAGCTAATCTATCTTTGCTTCCTTTAGATCTACTTTAAACTCTAGCAAAGGAAAAGCTTAGCAACCTAGATCTAAATAAAAATGAAACTATTAGGTTCTTTAGATTGGTACTTGCTTAGATCTATTAATCAAATGAACTTTGAAACAAGATTTAGATTTAAATGGTGTAATATCCCAAACTGATATTTTTTCTTTTTTGTGTACTGTAGATGGCTAATAGGCTTATGTCTCAACAGAATATGAAAGTAAACCCTGATCTCTGCATGCATGCAGTTGCATGCACATCTGTAACCTAGATTACACCGAAATGCTAGAAAGTAGGAGGAATTAATGCATGTACATACCAGTATATAGATCTGCTAATGATGATGAGGATGATCCCCGCATACAAGGATTATGCTGGATGAATAAGGAGATAAACCAAATCGTCCTCTTAGAGATAAGTGCGCCCTCCTCCAAGCTCAAAATGCTCCTAAATAAATGGTAGATCCCTCATGAAGCTCCGGATAATGTGCACTAGGGTTATAGTGCCCCTCTGAAGATGTTGGAAGCAGCATGCATGAACTTTGATGGCTCAAAGACCTAAAACATGAAGATCTTCTCTTGGGGAATTCGCCCAAGGCATGCAAACGTCCTCCAAGAATAATAAATGCTGATATATAGCTCGGAACTCGAGCTGAGAGACCCTTCTTCCAGGGGAAGGGTAATAATGATGCTCTGAGAAGGATGAGAGTTGCATGCAGATAAATGGCCCCCTGTAGACTGCAATACAAATAGATGGCTATATGGACAATGCGCCCATGCAAGGGAGAGCAAGCCCACAATATAGTAGATAAAGAGAACTCTGCAGAATCTGAATAATGATAATATCTGATGATGAACAATGTTGAATCTGGATGATCCAACCTATGATGAACTAGGGCAGATAGATTTCGCTGCCAAAATACACCAGTTAGCTTGAGCATGCACTCAACCCCAACTTAGCTCGCTGAGCTCTCCAATTCGAATCCTCAAATCAATAATCATATAAGTGTCCTTCTCCATTCTCTTTACCTCTCTTTTATAACTTTCGACTGCAAATAACCTAACTTTGACCTAATTAGGTCACTTTACCTTCTAATTCGCAGTTGACTTGCATGCAGGTGTCTGGAGACTCAATCAGGTGCATGCATCATGAAATAATGCTCAGATGTCATGCATGCAGGTGGCCTTTGGCTCTGGTGGTCCCTGTCTCTCTACTAGTGATCTAATAACCATGCTAAAGATCCTCTGAAGGTGTATATGGCATCAATCCTCAGTAAATTCCACTATAGTAAAAAAGGGAACATTACAGTCCTCCCTTGCCAAGATTGCTTGTCCTCAAGCAATACCACCACAATTCCATAATCAATTGAACTGAACCAACTGAATCCCAGGGTCCCAAATCATCCTAGGAGATCTGTAGTACCTTCTACTCAAGGTATTGTCCTGCGAGGTACCATGATATGAAACGACCTGAAAGTGATAGTCGACTCTCGTCCTCATGTTAACTACTGTATCGTCCACTACTGCAATCTCGGGGTCCCCCACTACCCAAAAGAACAGACCATCATGTAGTCGTTGAGCCGTTCTGATCATCATCAGTTGTCTATCATGCTCTATCAGCATCCACCTCTCCTGTAACTCCAAGTAGAAAGATCTGTAAGACCTGGCCAACTCACTATGAACGGTGTAGTGTATAAGAAACCAGGTGAAGTCTGCCATTCTTCCGTCATACTTGACCTCGAGTATCGACAAAGGAAATCTGCTCCGGTCACTAATAACGACTCTGGGTTGCTCATGAACTCTAATCCTCTCCTCAATAGATAGCTCTATCACTCGTGCTACCCCATACTCTGAGGAAATCACTGGAATCTGCAAGAATCCTGATAACAGGTGAGTCTCTGTACATATATAGTCGGCTCTCTGCATCCTCAGTATACATGTGATGCAATCTAACAATAGGGTTCCCCATGGCTGCTCCTGATCTGTCGAAGGATGCATCAATGCAAGTTCTGACGTACTCTGTTGACCTGACATAAGATCCATCTCATATCTCCATGCACACCTACCTCGAGTCTGTCAGGTGAAATCATCTGAGTCCCCCACTGGCCTATGTGATGTGGAGCGCTCTCTACCCCGAGCGCTGGTCTGCCTAGTGCTAACACCAAAATACATCTGACTGCCCTTGAAGAACCAGGCAATCATAAGCTGCACAAACTCCTCAGAAGACTGCTCTATCATGCATCCAACCCTAAGCAGCCTACTAATAAATACCGGAAAGCGAAAGCTGGCCATCTCCTCCGTAGTGACTCCACTGTCAGTCTCAATCCTGAATACCAGGACAGAAAGTCGGCCCTGCCATAAAGAAGTCTCAATCTCTCCTCCTCTATCATCCCATAAATATAGCGGATTGATCACCCTCACAACTCTGTCGATCACCTCTACCATATGAAACAATCCATCGTGTAGATGAATACATGGATCCCGCCACCAACTAAGGGGTCTGCCAAACCCAACTCCCACGAACTGTTGCCGCATCATGCTGATAGTCATCAAGGTCTCCCTGTAATCCTCTCGTAGATACCAAGTGCTAATCACTGACTCTGCTCCTGCTACTGTAATCAGCTCCCGCAAAACTGCATCTATACATCTGTTAACCCGCTCACTATCTATGTCCTCCAATAATCCATGGAGACTAAGCCTCTCTCTAGAGAATAGCTCCGTCTACCGCGGTGCCTCGTACTCATGCAGATACCAATAATAATCCACCAACTGCAAATCTGGGATAGCCCTCATGATCCTCTCCCTAAGTGATGTCTCAGGGTCAGTACATGGGCAATCTCTATAGGAGATGATGTCATTCCCTACTCTCTCAACTGCAAATCCTGTGAACCAGTCTAATCCCCCCTGTGTACTGAGTGTACCAATCCCATGGTCTAATCGAAGGATCACTCTTGTGGCCAAGATGCTATTCACCTCATCTAACTGTCTCAGGTGAAACTCCCAAGTCTGGTTGTGTAATAGCAATAAATAGCTCTGCTCCTTCAGATGCGGCTGGGAAGTAACTAGTGTGTTGGTCATCCCCACGACCATGACCACAATCTCAAAACTAGGTCTAGAAGTAGGCCTGTGAGCATAATGCTCTCTGATCCTCATCGAATGATATCCCTAACCAAGATAGGTTATCAAGGGTTCTCCTACCCGATGAAGCGTGTCTTTCCCCTCATCAATCCTGGGGACTCTCGGTGTAAGGGCATGCTCGTGCTCTATGTTAGGTGGTCTCCCAGGAGGTAACACCCCAAAACTCCATGGGATCTAATTGTGTGCCACTATGTACTCCTCTAGACTGATGTATACTGCTGTACTCTCCTGAACCATCGACTAGCCTGTATGTGCTACTGTAGCCAGTACTCCACTGCTATCAATGAAGTCTGTGATCCAATGTATCCTTATATCTGCCAAACATCTGCCCATACAACCTTTGTATGTATAATCTTCCTTGTTGGCTGATCCACAGGGAATGTGCTCAACTATCTCTGTCATGGCTAAACCTCTCTCTAACAAAGATGGCTCCTGATCCCATGCCTGATCCCAACTCTCTGTGTCAGATATCTCCTCAGTCAACTGCAGCTCTGAGTGCTCCTCATGCCGAATCATCACAAGCTGCTCTCCTGGTGTCAGTGTCATGGCTAAATCTCTCTCTAACAGAGATGGTTCATGATCCCCTGCCTAATCCAAACTATCTGTGTCGGACCTCTCCTCAGTCATCTGCAACTCTGAGTGCTCCTCATGTTTTACAGCTGCTCTGTATCCTGTGTGTGCTGCAATATCCTCTTGTGCACTCACTCTACTAGTGTCACCTAAGCCTGGATCCCACACACCTGTGCTATACTGGAGTGTGTCTCCAGTCAACACATCTATAACTACAACCGGAACCATTAATGGCTCCTCCACAGTAAATGACTCATAACCTCCATACCGCCCTGTATGTATAGAATCAATCATCCCCCAGACATGTCTCTCCTCATGGATCTCGTCTATCATGGATGCCTCGACTCTTGCAGTAGATGATGAAGAGTGTGTCCACTACAACTCATCTTCAAGCATATCCAATTCCTGAAGAGCTATCTGCGTACTGTTCAAGGAATCTCTAGTAACCATAGGCTCACAAGTGAGCTCCTCTACCCCGTCTCACAAGTGAGCTCCTCTACCCCGTCCTGTACGGTCAAATCACTCCATATCATATCCATGTCACAGCTATGTGCTAACACCCCCTGATCCTCGCAAGTACTGCTACTAATGGGGAATGATGAATCCTCGACGATGGATGATCTGATAACTGCATCATATGTACTATCCTCCTCATGTATTGCCAACTCCATATCAAATTTACTATTAACCTGTATATCATGCTCATATGTCTGTCTGAAAGGCCTATTGTATGCTCTAGGTCTGCTCTTACTTTTAAAGTGGCAAAATTCAGTGAAGGTCATGGCTGATTGGAAGTCATCTCCCAATGCTCTGTATTCTCTCAAATATGCCCCCATTGGCTCATCTGGCTCTACATGTACTATGGACACTATGGTTGGGCTATCTAAGAACTGTGGTAGGGTAGGTCAGGGGGACCTATTGTGGATATGTGAGTGTCTCTGCAGATTGGTATGTACTTGTTCCCCATTGTTGCTTGTGGATACCCTATCACTGTTGGGACACATAGGACTGTGTGGGGTGGGCCCAGTTTCCTCTGTCATTTGCCAAATTGATATTTTCCTTTTTCTATGTTGTCTAGTAGACTGATATCTCAAACAAGTATGAAAGTGTATACTGGTCTCTGCATGCATGCAGAACTATAACCCAGGTAATACTAGAATGCTATAAAATAGGAGGAAGTTTCTGCATGTACATACCAGTATATAGATCAGCTGATAAGGTTGTCGATGATCCCCGCATGCAAGAATAATGCTGGAGCAATGAAGAGATAAGGCAAGTCGTCCTCTCACAGAGAAGTGTGCCCTCCTCCAAGCTAGAAATGCTCCTCAATAATAAATACCCCACTGATGAACCTCCAGATAATATGCACTAGGGTTATAGTACCCCTCTGGAGTGATGGAAGGTGCATGCATAAGAAGTGATGGCTCAATAGCCAAAAACGTGAGCCTCTTCCCAAATAGATTCGCCCTCAAGCATGCAAACTTCCTCCACTTATGGTAAAGGCCGATAACTCTCTCAATAGTCCAGCTGAGAAGCCCTTCTTCCAGGGGAAGGGTAATGATGCTGCTCTGAGAAGGATGAGAGCTGCATGCAGATAAATGGCTCCCTGTAGACTGCAATACGAATAGGTAGCTATATGGACAATGCGCCCAAGCAAGAGAGAGCAAGCCCACAATATAGAAGATAAATAGAACTCTGCATAATCTGAATGATGATAATACCTGATGATGAACAATGCTGAATCTGAATGATCCAACCTGATGATGAACTATGGCAGATAGATTTCGCTGTCGAAATACACCAGTTAGTTGAGCATGCACTCAACCCCAACTTAGCTCGTTGAGCTCTCCAATTCGAATCCTCAAATCAATAATCATATAAGTGTCCTTCTCCATTCGCTTTACCTCTCTTTTATAACTTTCAACTGCAAATAACCTAACTTTGACCTAATTAGGTCACTTTACCTTCTAATTCGCAGTTGACTTGCATGCAGGTGTCTGGATACTCAATCAGGTGCATGCATCATGAAATAATGCTCGGATGTCATGCATGCAGGTGGCCTTTGGCTCTGGTGGCCCCTGTCTATCTACTGGTGATCTAATAACCATGCTAAAGATCCTCTGAAGGTGTATATGGCATCAATCCTCAGTAAATTCCACTATAGTAAAAAAGGGAACATTACAAATGGGACAGTGACCGAGATAGAAAGAAGAAAAAGGGATCTAGAAGTTTGAACCCATGGGGGTTGAGCGTTTGAAGAAAGGGCAAGGAGTCAAGCTCCCTGATACACCTGTAGGATCAAGACTTTGTTCGAATTTACTGAATGAAGATGCGATCTAATATGTTCTTTTAATTATTCTAACAGCAAGACTAAAGTATAAAGTAGCACTTCATTGGCAATTAAGCAATTAACACATCAAATATAAGTCCACAATTAAAACAATCAATTACTCAAAACAGAACCTTAAGAATATACTCATTTCATGGACGTGACTATTTTGCTAGGAATGGGTGAAGGTGAAAAATGCAAGGCTAGGATAAAGGAATGACTTTACAAATTCAACATTGTGACACTTTGGATAAGGGAAAAGGGAGACTCACTTAAGCATATGTCGAATAATATACACACAGTGAGTGACAATGTCTCACAAATGGAATGAGTTGATTTGAGAGGTGTTTATTCAACCTTTAGAAAATGTCCACAGCTCACATCCAAGTTGGAACCAGCTCCGTGAGGATCTTTTCTAGAACCGTCGTAACTAGGTGCACAACTAACCATAACTTAAGGTTTTAGGGGACACTTAGAATTAGTTGTCCCTTACTCCATCTCACATCACAACCCGTAGGCTCCGTGAGGAATTAATCATTACACTTTATCATGGCCAGCAGTCTTTGGCTTTAGCATACATTTAACCATTGCTTTATGACCCTTTGGATTTTTCATGTGCTTAGAAGCACAACTAATTGCAGCTTTTATCCAAGGTATTTTTCCATTTCATTTCATAGCCCTTTTTTCATTGTGTTGAGAAGCAGATTTTAAATTATTTCCATGGGCTTGCACAAAAGATATAATAATAGTTCACACATGCATGTAATGATGGTAGTACATTTTGCTTCAAGTCTAGCCAACACAACTCATGCAACTAGGGGGATCATCCACAATCAGGACCAAGCATCGGGGGCAAGCGACCAAAGAGGTCAAAGCACCAAATCCAACTCACCTAAGCTCAGGAACCAACACCAGCGAGTTCTCCTGGCCCAGAAGGATCAAGGCTTCGATAAGTTTTGTTGCACAACTCAAAGTTGAGACACAAACAACAGGGAAACTATCTGACATAGAGGCAAAAGTGGGGAAGTCCTCTATATCACAAGCTGTGGTGTAAGTCAAGGTAAAACCAAATATGTAAGAGAACGGATGGATGGGGAAAGTGAAAGGCGATGCCATAACTAGCAAGCCATAAATGGTAGGAATGACCACGTCCATACTACTTAAGAGGGTAAAACCAATGAGTATAAACAAGAACTTCTTATTCTAAGTAATTAGATCATTTTAGACTCTAGACAATGGTCACCTCAATCATCAAATATGAGGTCATAAGGCTCAGTCATGGCATAAGGTTCATCATCTCTGATCTGGGGCTGCTCTAATACATGAGTGATCACCAAAAGTATTGCTCATCATAGGCTGATCTCATCAAAATGTGTAAAGGCCTGGCTCAAAAATATACAAGAAACTACTCTGCAATCATGGTAGCCCGGCTACTATGGATGTGATAACAGGGCAATGGTCTCTGATGAACAATAGGCCAAATACGGGTACTAGTCCCGTACTCTAGTCCCTTCACCGAATCGACGAAGCTCTGAATCCAATGCAGAAAGGACACCAATCTAAACACTGCCTCAAGCCGAAAGGGCCGAGCCCTAAACTCTACAAGTATGATGTGTTGTGGTATCGTCTGCTTGCATCTAATGATGCGGCGAATAACAAGAATCTAGACTCTCTTGACTGAGGCCCAATCCAACTCTAGTAAACAAGGTCCCCAAATCTATGAGTCATATAGAAGAGTGGGACGGATCAAGGAGTTCATGAGGCTCATCTTGGATGAAATATCCTAGAAATGGTCTCAGAAGCACTGTCTCTCAAGGAGGGCTAAGGATCGGTATCCCTTGTTAATCCAAGGTTGGAGAGCTGGTCGCAAACTGAAGCAGGGTCCTAAAAATGGCACCCCCAAATAAGTGTAGGTACTTGTAATCTTAATATCTTCCCCTCAGAAGAAGAAATGAAGGGTCTGAAGTTTTCTTCAGCCCATTGAAAATCATAACCTTGGTTTTACTCGGGTTGGCGGTCAATTGTCAGACGTAGCAAAACAAAGCTAAGGCATCCAACTTTGTCTCCTTAGGGTTTTGGCACCCCAGGCTGCTTTCCTTGTGCTATAAATTGAAGAGCTTTGGTCCATCGTAAACATCTGAAGGTGGAACCTCTGCTCTTGTCTATTGTAATATTCCTTTTGTTTATTGAGTAATAAAAGGCTTTGGAGGCTACCCTGGTGTTGTCCGCGGTGTGTATTGTCATGTTCTTTGATCAACAATGAGCTAATCTGTATCTCGGTTCATACTAGTATATGTTGGGATATTTGTATTTGTAGGAAAATTATTTTTCATCAGGATAGTAAGCATTGCTTTATAGAATACTTGCTATTGTAAATTGATATTAGAATGCTAGAGGCAATAATATTTCTTGTTCGATTATGTTATTCCTTTCATTTCTTTCAATCGTTTACACAAATATGTTTAATCCCCTTTGCTAGTTCTTGATTCCATCTTCCAGGTAACTCAAGCTGAAGGAGCGGATGAGCATGTTAGCTCTTCCTCACACTCAGTAGATTCAAAACAAGGAAGCCAATTATACCGGTGCATCAGCAAGCAGACTCCATAGCCCATTTAGACGCTCATCCCCCAAGTGTTCAAGCTTCAAGATCCAAACTTCTTCAACTATCTTTGTTTACTATTACTCATTTAGATCGAAGTTTTTTCAAAGCATAAATATTTAACTCTAGATCTAATGTTACAAATTTTCCTTTTCAAGCTTGTTTTATCGTAAAATCTAGAGTGTTTGATAGGAAAAGTTCGTTTGGTTGAATAGTGTATTTGGCATTTAAGTGCTTTGGTTCGCTTAGCGTTTCCAAAAGCAAGCAAAAGAGCCTAAGTAAAGTATCTGTTATCACACAACTTGTAGTTATCCCTAGTGGTATCCCATCCGGGATGGTAGAGGAGATGGACAACTAAAGAGGTGACCCAAGAGATGCCATGCTTCCCAATGCAAGGTGGGAGTCACGTCAACCGAGGCACTCTTCGCTTTAGATCTAGATAAATCAAGACCTAGGGGGAGACCCTAACACCAATCAAAGATGATTGGACCCAAACAAAGGTTCCTAGGGATAAGTAAATGATGAGTTACGGAAGCCAATGCAAGGTTAAGTGGACCTAGAAGTTAAAGTATGGTTGAAGGAGGTTTGAGGAATGATTAATGTTTCAACCCATGTATGATTTAGGCCACATGATGAGATAAGGTGACAAGATCTAGTACCATGTATTACACAAGTGGGGCCCACTTCCTTGGGATATGCAAATGGTTCAAATGGGACCCACAAGGTGGAGTTTAAGGGATGAAATTGATACTAAGGGGTATGTAGTGAGTAGATCTATGGATCTAAGTTGAAATTAGGAATACCCACATATGGGATCTAAGGTCTGACACAATTCCCAAGGAGTGCGAATTGCCTAAGGAGGACTAGTGCCTTGTTGGATGGGTTAATGGAGTCAAAAGATATGTCAAAGTATAGATCAGGACACCTAGTAGGCAAATCAAGTGGGCTAATTGAGATGTAATGGTTCGATCTTGCTAGATCTAATGTTGCATGATATGACCCTAACTGGACCACAATCCCTTAAAACAAGGAATGCTACCCCTAAGGCAGATCATAACAAATGACACACTAGATGTAGGTTTCAAGGTATGCTCTTTCCAAATCCACTGAAATCTCAACTACCCAGGTCCTTAAAGTGGGCAAACTAAATCACCCAAGGAGTGCGACCTTGCTCAAGGAGGGCTAAAAAGGTGGAAAAGTGTGTCAAAACAAGTCCAATGGCCACCAAATTGCAGATCCAAGTAGTTTAGGCAATGATCTATGTGGATCTTGAAAATCAAGGGGATACAATGGCTAGATCTCCATAGATCTGAGATTGAAATGCATCACCAAATTGATCAAAGTGGGCATAACCCCCAAATTGAGGAATGATACCCCCAAGGCAGAAATCAACAAAGTGAAGCACTAGGGGTAGGTTATCAAGTGAGGAGAGTGTTAATCAAGTGGGATCTCACCTACCCATATGCTAGATTTAACCAAACAAGCTTCTCCCAAGGGGTGCGATTTGCCTCAAGAGCGCTATTTGGCCTTGAAAAGTGTGTCAATTTTAACCCAATCACCACCAAACTATAGATCCGAATTGGCGTGGATGCTATAGAGGTGGGTTTTTAATGTCTTTTCAAAAGCAAGGCTAGATCTAAGTAGATCTAAGAAAAACCAAAATGAGGGTTTTAATTAATTAGGGTTTGTGACCAATGAAAAAGAATGAATGGAAATAGGCACATACCTTGTAGATCTTACCTCAATTGCTTATGGCCACCTTGCAAATTGATAGCATTCTCCTATGTGTATACTCAAGAGTGAGATCCAAGATCTCCAACCCAAAACGTCCTCCTCCTATAAGACAAGATCAAGTGAAACAAGCCAAATAAGATGATTATGAAAATGATGGAAAGATGTAATAGAAAGCATCAACTATGTCACAAAGATACAATAATGATACTCCCTTTCACCAAGATCAACCCAAGAGAGAATATGTGGATCCCTCCAACAACAACTCTCAAGAAATCGCCCTCCTCTCCACCAATTCGGCCTCCCTGCAAGAAAACTAGTTGTAGCACCAAAATCCACAATGATACATAGGAGATACTGTATACTCAAGATGCAAGAGAATCCACAAGACAACAGATATATGCTCCACAAAGAAGTGTTCTATTCCAATATTCCAGAGCTCCAAAGGTGAGCTATACAATAGGGGGTCTCCTCCTTATATAGGATAATAAAGACCAAAACCCTATACTACTTTACAATACAATATCAAATGAGTGGTTGAGATTAAAAGATCTCAATATAAAATCAATGGCTAAGATGAACCACATAACATAACACATGGATCACTCAAAAAGGTGATGGCGTCATAGCTAAAAGATGCTCATGGCGGGTGACATCATCCACTAGAGGGGGTACAAATACAAAAACCCACCTCATATGACTAGGACATGACATAAGGAGCACATGGTGGGGCTAGGAGGCATCAATCCTTACTAGCTCATCCCCAAGGCACAATAAAATAATAAAATATGTCCAAGATAAATATAAATGACCAAAACTGTCCTCAAAATCTGTGACAGACAAGCAGTAAAAGACCTCCTGTGATCTCTGTGGGCCTACCCACATGGTGAAAACTGGCTGGAAGATAGTGGGATCACCCTGGAAGACCTCTGTGAAAACCAAGTGCCAAAACCTTGCCTCAATTGCCCAAATCGAATTCCTCAGTGACCACTTTATCCCATTTTATAACTGCCTCGGTAACTGTGAAAGTGCCAAAACTGTCTCCTAGGGCATCTACATTGTCCAACTGAGCCCACTAGGCTCTCCCGAAGGGGGGGTAAATGGTAATAACAAGTGGTTGGACCAGCCCCTCCTCATACAGCGCCCTAGGTGAACTGGCCTCTCATGGCCCCTTCTGCTCAGGCTGGGAAATCAGCCCCAAATCTGGTCGATAAGTGTAAAACTGCATCTATCACTGTCAGAAGTGCCCGAAACTGAAAGATAAGTGTCTCATTGGATCCAGAAGACCCAAATCCACTAGGAATGTGTACTCATACACCATGGGTTTCCCTAATGGGCCAGCTGTAGGGTCCACCATATATGGACAATGCATAATCTGATGATCTGAAGTAATAATAAAACCTGTTGAACTGCATCAATCATCATCTGAACCATATGTCCATCATATTGCATCATTATCTAAAGTATGTGGGACCATCCATCATCATCTATAAGCGTATGTGGCCCACATCATTACGGATCCCAAGAAATGACCATAGTCAAACTAGGTTTGACTAGGTCCATATATAACCAAGGATAAATCATATCAATAGATCAAGACATGTTCCTCTAATCATTCTCACAGCCTAGCTCAAAGTTTAACATCCATTCAGTGGCATTAATCATGTTAGCATATTCCTTAGTTATATGAAATTACTTGCACAATAGTTTAAATGACAAACTCACCCATTGGACATGGTCAAATTGCTAGTGAAGGATGAAGGCTAGGAACCAGGTTGGGCCAAGGGGTTGACTTGTCTAACTCAACTCACAAATACTTTGGACTGGGAGAAGGGGAAAACTACAAACTCTGTGCTAGACAAAATAACACGGGGGATGGTTGTGCCTCACAAATGGATAAGTTGTTTAGAGAGGGCTTATTCAACTTAGGCATCATGTCTACATCAAGTTGATCCAGGTTCATTAGGATCATTCAATTTCATTTTATGGCCTTTTTGGCCTACATAACCCTTCGGATCTCAGGTGTGCTGATAAGCACAACTAGTTGCAGCTTGCATCCAGGGCATGTTTTCATATACATATAAGGTCAGCAATTGTTTAGATATAGCTTTTAAGAACCATTGCGTTTTTGGACCTTTCTTATACTCTTCGAGGAGTATTTTTAGCAGTTCATCGCTCTTGCCCTTTTTAGTTTCCATGGGCGAATTTACATAAGTTTCCATAAGTAGTACATGAGCTTTCAGTTTTAGCCAACAACATCTCAAGTGACTAGGGGGAATTCGAGCCAATGCCAAACAACGGGACAACCGACCAGAATGATTTAGGCCTACAATCCAACTCACCAAAGATAAGTTTTGTCACAACTGTGAGCCGAGACACTAAACATACAGGGATGCAGTCCAAACACAGAGGTAGAAAATGGGGAAGTCCTCAGTATCAGAAAGTCAAATAAGACAGATCAAGGTTTAAAGTCAAATAAGGAAAGTCATGTATGGATGGAGTCAAGTGAATTTGGAGCCTAAACTAGCAGACAACTAGTGTCAAGAAAGACCATATCTATGTAAGGTGATAAACCAGTGAGTTTTGTTAAACAACCTAAATGTGCAAGTAAATGTCCATTTTATAATTTAGAGTTCATTTTAAATAGTTTGCCACATCAGGAATAATATACCAAGCAGATGCTGTGAACATGACTAAATCAACAAGATAATAATCCACAGTCAATGATAAAGCATCCATAGGCCATACAATCATCATCACAAGAATAATCATCATATAACATCTGAAACACTGCTGCAATACATCTCTAAGCACTGAACTGAAACTGTATGGGATATAAGGTCACATTGGTCATCAAATCTGAACTCTCAAGGCTCAGCCTTGACACAAGGTCTAACATAAATCTGAATAAATACACTGCTCTGATCA
The DNA here is from genome assembly GCA_027924585.1 of Larix kaempferi. NCBI lineage: Eukaryota > Viridiplantae > Streptophyta > Pinopsida > Pinales > Pinaceae > Larix > Larix kaempferi. The sequence continues at coordinate 6,078,144 of BSBM01000504.1, forward strand.
TGAGTGATCTCAAAATATCATAGCCAAGCTCTGAATAGTGGAAGCTCTGGAATGTGCAGATATCTGCTAAGCAAGAATAGTAGCCCTGCTACTATGGTGTGATAACATCTGGCTCCAGCTAGGACAAGTGCTCTAAGGGAGAGAGCACTTGAGAACATCAGAATCTCTGGTCTTGATCTGCTATGCATCAATCTTTAATCCAGCACTTCACCATCCTTGCTTTCAGCTTTTATTTTGCACCTGTACCTGTGCTCACAAACACTAGAATACCTCATGGAGCATGTATGGGAAAAATATAAAATAAAACTGAAATTGAAATCTACTCTAAAACAGAAACTGAAATGCGTACAAGAAAAGTTTAAGCTAACATGGCATATATCATTTATTCATCATTCATTATTTTTTTATTTTATTTTTATTTTTTTATTACTGTGCAGGAGGACAAGAAAACTTTTTCAAGCAGGCAATCTCGCTTGCACAGGCAGCCAAAAAGTAAATGGAAGTTAAAAATTCTTTAATGTATGCAGGGGCAGAGACAAGCTTAGGAAGGAGCAAGGCTCAACTCAATCAAAAACAAAAACATGCAGACACTCAAAGGAAAAGAAAGAGGGCAATACTCAGCACACAGCAAAAGAAAAGGCACACGAATCCTACTGCTTAAGTGAGCTTATTCGGAAACTACCTACTCTAAACAGGCAAGGCAAGCCATAGTAAGGAAGATCAGGGATGATAGTCCCTTAACTCCCTCTGGTTGACAGGGAGTAAGATACGTTGGCCAGTCCCAGTGGTGAGAAAACACATCTCATCCATGCAGCGCTCAACAGTGAGCGGTCCAACCCATAAGTCACCTGATCCCCTGGATTGTATTTGAAATAAATCATTAGGCATAACGACCCTATCACCAATTTCGAATCTTCGACGATTTACAGATTGAGGGATAACTTCAATAATACGTTCAAGAATAGGTTGGATGTCAGAATTGCTGCGAGGTTGAGGTGTTACTATTCTTGAAACCCTATTAGGAGGAAATGTATCGAGTCTGAGAGATCCACCGTCTAAAGGTACAACTATGCTACCAATCAAAACCTCTCTAACTTTCTTAGGCGGATCCACTACTCTTGGTTCTTCAATATGTGGGTGAATGATATATTTTGGAGTTTCCCCTACAGTCCAGAAGTCTCTATCAATATTCTTATCTACTTCTGCATGCATGGTCTGGAGGTGGTAGGTTTTGGTTTTCAATACCTCTGCTACTACCTTCTCCAGATGGGATAGGAATGGTCATACCCTCTAAAACTGCAAGTTGGTCAACGGGAAAGGGCAAACGACTAGAAACCTTGCTAGGCATGCTCTGAGTTCTTGTATCTAAAGATGTTGGTGAAGAAGCAGGAGTGTGAAATGAAACTGTGGAGTCCATACCTTCTCCACCAATAGGTAAGTCACTGGGAAGAAGGAAGCTAGGATAAGGTGGAAGTAGATTTGGCTCGGTAGGTTCTTCCTGAAAAATAGCTAAATTATTCAAAGAAAAATCCTCCTCAGGGGCATCATGGATCAAGGCATGTTCTTGCCAACTCATGGAGTTGTCAGTCACTTGCCTCAAAACCCCATCCTCCAAGGACAAATGGGATAAATGATCAGGAACATCAGCAAAATGATAGTCATTTGGTTCCTCATCATTCCCTTCAGAAGAGGGAAGATGTGTTCCTTCATTGTTATTTGCCCAAGGAGTGATGTGAGGTAAGCCTTGTCTTCCTCTCTCTTTGTTAAGCTCAACTAGGAAGAACCACTCATGTACTGTCCTAGGTATATACTCACCCCTTCTAATCCGATCAAAGTTAACCTCAAAAGTATTTAGTTGAGTAGCGGGCTTAGGTTGTTCAATGTGTGTCCCCTCACTACTAGGTTGGTTCAAGGTCCTAAGTTCTTCCGATACTTCATCTTGAAGTGACTCAAAGTTTGTTTCTCTTTCTGGACTAGGATCTTCATTATGGGCACCCATAACCATGAAGATACCTTCAGGTAAAAGTTCACCCTCACCAAATGTATTCCTTACACCATCCTCGTAACTTTCAAGATGACCATCATAAAATGGCTCCTGGTATACCCTAACCAATGACCCATCAGAGTTGGGGATAGTAGCATATGATAAATCCATCTGAAGATGTCCCCCTAGCCCAGCGGACCACTTCCTACAAAGGAGCATACCATAGGCTGGAGGGAGATCTATGACTACTATATCCATTAGCATGGATATGTAGGGGTATGAAAACAGGTCAGCTCTCAAGTTTTTAATCAAGCCGAAGACTTTAACTGGTTTAGAGTCAATCCCACAAACGTTCCCATAAGGCCTAGTTATTTTTAATCTCATGGCTTCCATGACTTGCAAAGGCATCACATTCATGGAGGCACCAAAATCCAACATACAATTATGAAGAAGGGTATCACCAATGCGAAGTGTAAGATAAAACGGTTGGTGACCACCATTCTTTCTCTCATATAAGGCAGTTTGGATCTTAATGGGTGGGTCCTCCTCTTCATCAACCATAGCACTAGGTGCTGGGTTTTGAAGAGATGAATCTTCACCATTACTTGTGATAGTCTCAGGGATACTCTCAAAAAACTCTGTCACTTGCTCTTTTTTAGAGGGGATTTTCATTAACTCAGTGAGTGGAATGTTATGCATAACTTTGTCCAATTCTCTTTTGATGTTGATATCCAAGTCATACTCAGGAAGAGGGATTGGCTCACTCACTGGACTAGGCAGCTCACTGTTTCTCTTTTCACTGAAAGGTGTAGGCTTTTGGCCATCCTTTCTTCGTTGATAGGTTCTAGGAGGAGCTTGACTACTACTACTGGCTTGCTCAGTAGTGAAGATGGGAAAAATAGGACTGGGTTCTTCTATGGACTCATGATCAATCAAAATTCTTCCAAAGTCCTTGTCTAAGTTGTCCACCCAGTTAATATTCTTTGGGGAATCAGGAGCATCATCACCCTGGGTCGGATACTCAGGATCATCCATCCTTTGTTCTTCTGACCAATTTATGATAGGAGGTTCAGGTGAAGCTTGGCTTACAGGGTTTCTTCTATCACCTTCATTAGGTTTCTTTTCTTGATTCCAATAAGGCTTGGGACCATAGGGCTGCCTATACCTTTCAGTTTCTTTGCTCTTAGCTAAATCCCTAGTTAGGAGAGTTAAATTCTTCATCATTTCATGCATGCTGTCCATCATCTCATTGGGATCTTTACTAGGCTCTTTACCCTTTTTAAACTTAGGCTCAGATCTGGAAGAAGATCCACTGATCAAGTCAAAGAAATTTTGCTTTCCCATGGAAGCAACATTTGCTTCGGCCTTTCTAGCATTATCTTGTGCTATTTTCAAACTACCAGGGTCTTTGTCTCTCAGATGGTAACCGAGGTAACCTTCATATGCATTGAGGTAATGAATTAAAATAGCCTAATCAAGGGGCCTTATGGTACTTGGGATGTTGGCCACAGTCTTGTCAAAGCGAAGGTTAAACTCATGGACCGACTCGTTCCTTTTCTTTTTGATGTCGAAAAGTTGGTGTAAAAGGAAGCACCCATCTAACTTGACTGACCATTCTTGTTTGAGTTTATCGGTGAATACATCGTATCCATTGATTGACGATGCAGGCAAACGGTCAAACCACTTGCGAGCATCACCGTCCAAGGATGCAAAGAGACCCCTCATAAACACATCTTCCTCAGCCCCATAAGCTTCCATGTGAGACCAGACATTTTCTATGTGGTCCTCAATGGAGGTCGCACAATTCCCATTGAACTTTGGGATCTTTTCAAAGTACTTGTCCGGCATATCATGGGGGGGCCCTACGACCTGGGAAAAGTCTAAAGGAGAGGCTCTAGCCTTGTTTCCAAAAGCACGAGCGACAGGAGGATTGTTTTGGTTATTATTTCCAGAATTAGATTGATTTTGCCCAGCCATTGAGTTGACTGGAGTTACGTTAGGATTAGGATTAGGATTAGGAGATGAAGGAGGAACCGAATTGAACAAAGGGGATCCCAAGATACGGTTTGGAGAATCTGAGTTAACAAGTTTCCAAAAGAATCTAGATGATTGGGCTTTAGGATCTCTTTTGTGATAAGTGAGCGGGGTTCCTTCCAGTTGATTTGGATTTGATTTACTTCAAGTGTTCTAAGGATGACTATGAGCTTGCTCCTCAGCGGAGTCATGATTAGGAGTCGCCAGGTAGACTTTTAAACTCTTCTACCAAGATGAATGTCGTTTAAAGTGCAGGGAGAGAGTGAGACAAACAGGTATGTTGAACCAAGGTAGGCCTCTACCTCCTCGGCAACGGCGCCAAAAATGTTGGCAAAGAGAACGGGAGTAGAGCTTGAAAAAATATATGTCGAACCAGGATAGGCATCTACCTTCCCCGGCAACAACGCCAAAAATGTTATCACACAACTTGTAGTTGTCCCTAGTGGTATCCCATCCGGGATGGTAGAGGAAATGGACAATTAAAGAGGTGACCCAAGAGATGCCATGGTTCCCAATGCAAGGTGGGAGTCACGGCAATCGAGGCACTCTTCGCTTTAGATCTAGATAAATCAAGACCTAGGGGGAGACCCTAACACCAATCAAAGATGATTGGACCCAAACAAAGGTTCCTAGGGATAAGTAAATGATGAGTTACGGAAGCCAATGCAAGGTTAAGTGGACCTAGAAGTTAAAGTATGGTTGAAGGAGGTTTGAGGAATGATTAATGTTTCAACCCATGTATGATTTAGGCCACATGATGAGATAAGGTGACAAGATCTAGTACCATGTATTACACAAGTGGGGCCCACTTCCTTGGGATATGCAAATGGTTCAAATGGGACCCACAAGGTGGAGTTTAAGGGATGAAATTGGTACTAAGGGGTATGTAGTGAGTAGATCTATGGATCTAAGTTGAAATTAGGAATACCCACATATGGGATCTAAGGTTTGACACAATTCCCAAGGAGTGCGAATTCCCTAAGGAGGACTAGTGCCTTGTTGGATGGGTTAATGGAGTCAAAAGATATGTCAAAGTATAGATCAGGACACCTAGTAGGCAAATCAAGTGGGCTAATTGAGATGTAATGGTTGGATCTTTCTAGATCTAATGTTTCATGATATGACCCTAACTGGACCACAATCCCTTAAAACAAGGAATGCTACCCCTAAGGCAGATCGTCACAAAATGACACACTAGATGTAGGTTTCAAGGTATGCTCTTTCCAAATCCACTGAAATCTCAACTACCCAGGTCCTTAAAGTGGGAAAACTAAATCACCCAAGGAGTGCGACCTTGCTCAAGGAGGGCTAAAAAGGTGGAAAAGTGTGTCAAAACAAGTCCAATGGCCACCAAATTGCAGATCCAAGTAGTTTAGGCAATGATCTATGTGGATCTTGAAAATCAAGGGGATACAATGGCTAGATCTCCATAGATCTGAGATTGAAATGCATCATCAAATTGATCCAAGTGGGCATAACCCCCAAATTGAGGAATGATACCCCCAAGGTAGAAATCAACAAAGTGAAGCACTAGGGGTAGGTTATCAAGTGAGGAGAGTGTGAATCAATTGGGATCTCACCTACCCATATGCTAGATCTAACCAAACAAGCTTCTCCCAAGGGGTGTGATTTGCCTCAAGAGAGCTATTTTGCCTTGAAAAGTGTGTCAATTTTAACCCAATCACCACCAAACTATAGATCCGAATTGGCGTGGATGCTATAGAGGTGGGTTTTTAATGTCTTTTCAAAAGCAAGGCTAGATCTAAGTAGATCTAAGAAAAACCAAAATGAGGATTTTAATTAATTAGGGTTTGTGACCAATGAAGAAGAATGAATGGAAATAGGCACATACCTTGTAGATCTTACCTCAATTGCTTATGGCCACCTTGCAAATTGATAGCATTCTCCTATGTGTATATTCAAGAGTGAGATCCAAGAGCTCCAACCCAAAACGTCCTCCTCCAAGATTGCCAAATCGTCCTCCTCCTACAAGACAAGATCAAGTGAAACAAGCCAAGTAAGATGATTATGAAAATGATGGAAAGATGTAATAGAAAGCATCAACTATGTCACAAAGATACAATAATGATACTCCCTTTCACCAAGATCAACCCAAGAGAGAATATGTTGATCCCTCCAACAATAACCCTCAAGAAATCACCCTCCTCTCCACTAATTCGGCCTCCCTGCAAGAAAATTAGTTGTAGCACCAAAATCCACAATGATACATAGAAGAGATACTGTATACTCAAGATGCAAGAGAATCCACAAGACAAGAGAAATATGCTCCACAAAGAAGTGTTCTATTCCAATATTCCAAAGCTCCAAAGGTGAGCTACACAATAGGGGTCTCCTCCTTATATAGGATAATAAAGACCAAAACCTTATACCACTTTACAATACAATATCAAATGAGTGATTGAGATTAAAAGATCTCAATATAAAATCAATGGCTAAGATGAACCACATAACATAACACATGGATCACTCAAAAAGGTGATGGCGTCATAGCTAAAAGATGCTCATGGAGGGTGACGTCATCCACTAGAGGGGGTACAAGTACAAAAACCCACCTCATATGACTAGGACATGACATAAGGAGCACATGGTGGGGCTAGGAGGCATCAATCCTTACTAGCTCATCCCCAAGGCACAATAAAATAATAAAATATGTCCAAGATAAATATAAATGACCAAAACTGTCCTCAAAATCTGTGACAGACAAGCAGTAAAATACCTCCTGTGATCTCTGTGGGCCTACCCACATGGTGAAAACTGGCTGGAAGATAGTAGGATCACCCTGGAAGACCTCTGTGAAAACCAAGTGCCAAAACCTTGCCTCAATTGCCCAAATCGAATTCCTCATTGACAACTTTATCCCATTTTATAACTGCCTCGGTAACTGTGAAAGTGCCAAAACTGCCTCCTAGGGCATCTGCGTTGTCCAACTGAGCCCACCAAGCTCTCCAGAAGGGGGGGTAAATGGTAATAACAAGTGGCTGGACCAGCCCCTCCTCATACAGCGCCCTAGGTGAACTGGCCTCTCATGGCCCCTACTGCTCAGACTGGGAAATCAGCCCCAAATCTGGTCAACAATTGTAAAACTGCATCTATCACTGTCAGAAGTGCCCGGAATTGAAAGTGACTCATTGGATCTAGAAGACCCAAATCCACTAAGAATGTGTACTCATACACCATGGGTTTCCCTAATGGGCCAGCTGTAGGGTCCACCATATATGGACAGTGCATAATCTGATGATCTGAAGTAATAATAAAACCTGCTAAACTGCATCAATCATCATCTGAACCATATGTCCATCATATTGCATCATTATCAAGATTATGTGGGACCATCCATCATCATCTATAAGCGTATGTGGCCCACATGATTACGGATCCCAAGAAATGACCATAGTCAAACTAGGTTTGACTAGGTCCATATATAACCAAGGATAAATCATATCAATAGGTTAAGACATGTTCCTCTAATCATTCTCACAGCCTAGCTCAAAATATAACATCCATTCAGTGGCATTAATCATGTTAGCATATTCCTTTGTTATATGAAATTACTTGCACAATAGTTTAAATGACAAACTCACCCATTGGACATGGTCAAACTGCTAGTGAAGGATGAAGGCTAGGAACCAGGTTGGGCCAAGGGGTTGACTTGTCTAACTCAACTCACAAATACTTTGGACTGGGAGAAGGGGAAAACTACAAACTCTGTGCTGGACAAAATAACACGAGGGATGGTTGTGCCTCACAAATGGATAAGTTGTTTAGAGAGTGCTTATTCAACTTAGGCATCATGTCTACATCAAGTTGATCCAGGTTCATTAGGATCATTCAATTTCATTTCATGGCCTTTTTGGCCTACATAACCCTTCGGATCTCAGGTGTGCTGATAAGCACAACTAGTTGCAGCTTGCATCCAGGGCATGTTTTCATATACATATAAGGTCAGCAATTGTTTAGATATAGCTTTTAAGAACCATTGCTTTTTTGGACCTTTCTTATCCTCTTCGAGGAGTATTTTTAGCAGTTCATCGCTCTTTCCCTTTTTAGTTTCCATGGGTGAATTTACATAAGTTTCCATAAGTAGTACATGAGCTTTCAGTTTTAGCCAACAACATCTCAAGTGACTAGGGGGAGTTCGAGCCAATGCCAAACATCGGGACAACCGACCAGAATGATTTAGGCCTACAATCCAACTCACCAAAGGTAAGTTTTGTCACCAACTCAGAGCCGAGACACTAAACATACAGGGATGCAGTCCAAACACAGAGGTAGAAAATGGGGAAGTCCTCAGTATCAGAAAGTCAAATAAGACAGATCAAGGTTTAAAGTCAAATAAGGAAAGTCATGTATGGATGGAGTCAAGTGAATTTGGAGCCTAAACTAGCAGACAACTGGTGTCAGAAAAGACCATATCTATGTAAGGTGGTAAACCAGTGAGTTTTGTTAAACAACCTAAATGTGCAAGTAAATGTCCATTTTATAATTTAGAGTTCATTTTAAATAGTTTGCCACATCAGGAATAATATACCAAGCAGATGCTGTGAACATGACTAAATCAACAAGATAATAATCCACAGTCAATGATAAAACATCCATAGGCCATACAATCATCAGCACAAGAATAATCATCATATAACATCTGAAACACTGCTGCAATACATCTCTAAGCACTGAACTGAAACTGTATGGGATAAAGGGTCACATTGGTCATCAAATCTGAACTCTAAAGGCTCAGCCTTGACACAAGGTCTAACATAAGTCTGAATAAATACACTGCTCTGATCATGAGTGATCTCAAAATATCATAGCCAAGCTCTGAATAGTGGAAGCTCTGGAATGTGCAGATATCTGCTAAGCAAGAATAGTACCCCTGCTACTATGGTGTGATAACAGTATCTTTCTAGCTCACTTTCCTTAGTCATTTGATTTCATTTTTGTAGTAGTTAAGTTGGAAAAAAAATTCCTTTTTTTTGCATCTAAACCAAACATACTCTTAAAGTGTGTTTCGGTAGTTTTCAATAAACTTTTGTTCGCTGGAATTTCTACCATTTTATGATAGTCCTACATTTAAAAGTTAACTAAAATTCAATTAAAAACTCAAAAAATTGCCCAAAAACAAGTTTTTTGCATACTAATTGCATTAGTTTTAATTTTGACAGTTTGTAGCACTGCCAGAACACTGTTAAAGTGTTCTGGTTATCATTTCTAATCAACATTCGTTCGCTGGTCTGTTTCGTTTTCTTAACAGGTTGGAGCTAAAAAACTCATAAGAAAGACATTTGGAAGCTCCCAGAACCATTTGCAGAACCCCCTTCAAGCACATTCGCTTTCACATTTTATTGTAAATTTTCTTGTTCCCTAATGATAAAGGGAAAGCAGTAGTTCTCCGATTTCCTTGATTGTAACTCAAAAGAATAAAAAGAGCACAGCAGGCAATTCCAGTGCCTGACCCCAATCCCCCCAGGGGGGATTTCGCACTTTTCATTTTTCGCAACTTTTTCTAACTTTTTTCGTTTTAGATTAGTTTGATTTGAGCAGTAGTAATTAAGCAACTCACTCAAGCATCCAACGTCCTCCGATGACTCATTTATCATCTTGTTATATGCTTATGTGGTTAATTCAATCATACAACTGTTCTTAAAATCTAACTCTAAAATTAACCCCTTGCTCTACCGAAGTACTCCATCACTTTGTGGTGCGAGGAAAAGATATTCTTGGGTTGTAGCGTAATCAATCATCCACTCACACATCCTAATAAAACGAACCACACCCCAAGCCCAAAGTATGCTCTTGGTCGCTGCAGCTTAGTCGGAACAGCTGGACCAATCAGAAACGGGTGCAAGGTAATTAGTTTAATAGGACAATCCAATCTCATCTTTCTGGGCGGATTCGGGAGGTTGCATGGGTGTATACCGTAGAGTAAGCAGGCTACTTTAAGAAGGTTTATCCCCGCCTGGTTGGACACTCGATTAAGCTCTAAAGCACTCAGTCCAAAGAGCTAAATCTGGTTGGGCCAAACCAAGAATTAACCCATTCCTTAATCCACTCATTTAATAATCTTAAAATTTACCAACTGAGACACTGCAATACTTTCACTGAGACCACAGAAGCAACCCTCGCAAGCACTCCATTTTTCATCGACACTGGTCTTTAATATTTCTCTGTTTAAGTTAATTTTTACCAATGTCATGAATTGTGTTGTATCTTAAAAGCTCTGGGTTTTAATTTCATATTGCAGTGACTGATGGTTTATTGTTAAGTGATTATCTCGTAACTCCTAGAATAGACTTTTATCTTTTGTTGTAGATTAAAAACCTTAGTTTTATTTTCATAGGGACCACCCCCCTTTGCTTCGCTAGGAGTAAGCCTAGACGGAGGAGTCGAGTAATCAGGTGACAGCACTTGACTCTCACTTGCCCCCAAGGACACACCGAGCGGCTTGAAGGTTTCTTGCCGCGTCCCCCCCAGGTGTGTATTAGGCAGCAACAGTTACAATTCATTTCCAATATCCCTGTTTGTGAACCAACTTCATGGCAATTAGATAAGCAATCAGTTCTGCAAATGTATATGTGCTGATGGTAAATGAAAGATGGGTGAAATCTGAAGTTAAACACTCCGAACTAAAACACAGAAACCACAGATCTGATCTATAATTGATATTAGTAGCAAGAGGGAAACCAACCAGGGAATTAAAGTAGAGGATTGAGGGAATTTTGTAAGGGCAGATTTACTTGGAATCTTACATAATCCATAAAGTACATCCTCAGGCATGACATGGCATCATATGAACACATAGCATGGCATCATCACAAGGCAAAGTATGGCATCAACTGCTAGCATCTCATCACTGATCACATCTGCATGATCTGCACTCTAAGTCTCAGCCTGATCTCTAAAGCCAAAATATGGGCAAAAATCCTTATACATAAAATGGTATAACAACTCATACTCATGTTCCTAAATCATGAGAAAAGAAAATGGAAGTTTCTCGTGGCAAGAGGAAAACTTAGTTGATAGCACCTTGTCTTTAATATTTATTATGGCCAATTTTATAAACATTATATGAAAGTTTAAGTTTTAAGTTTGAACTTTGAAGTTTCAATCTACCTTTGAACTTTGCAGTTTAGATTGTTGATCGCATCTTACAACTCTTTGGTAATGAATATAATGCTCTGTTTCATTTCGTGGTTAATGTTATCTATTGGAGTTTCTTGATGACAAATGTTATATGTTAAATCTTGAAGAGTTGATGTGGTTGAGGATTGATCATTTTATGACAATGATATAAGTTATAGCTACTAGATGATTGATGCTATATGTGTACTAAATGGTTAGATCTATGTTTTCATGTTTTCTACAGCTAATTTGGCATTATGCATAGTTTTTTTAATATATATGCATCAAAGTATATTAAAACTGCTCCGCTCCCAGAAGCTTTTGAAAATTGCCTTCCCACTCTCACTCCCACTTCCACTCCCCTCTCCCAACAGCCATCATCAAAATTGTAACAACAAATAACATTACATGTCAATGGTCCAAATCAAGCTAGACACTTCATACATCCAATACCCAAAGGTTTCCTTTGTTTTAGAGGTCGTTGTGTGGTGGTGTTGAACTTAAAGAACTCCCTGTGCCAATTGTAGATGAACCTTCAGCCAAATCAAACTTGGAAAAAGTAGTCTCCAAGTTAGAATTATCAAAATCAACATCCTAATTTCATAAAGGCCCTCATTAATATTCTTCTTTGTTTTAAGAGATAAGGCAAAAGATTGGGTGCATGTAGACAAGATTTTCAATCTTCTTCAAACTGAACCTGTTACACTTTATTGGATGGATAAAGCCATGGGTATTCCAATTCCTCTCTACTACTAAAAGTTAGCACTTTATTTGGCTCATGCGCCTTAGTCATGCAAAAATGCTCATTTATGGATTGGAACAGACAAAGAAATTGCCAGGTATCATATCAAGGAACCTAATTTGAAGTTTTGCTGATATGAGGACTAAGTTGTGATCTTTTATATTCCAGAAAATCTTTTGACTTTCAAAGGCCATTAACACGACCATAACCATTCTAGTTGGAAAATAAGGAAAAGGAAATCTCAAAGTATTGAAAATCACGACAAATTATTTTAACATGCAATGCCAAAACTGCAGGTTATAGCAAACATAGTTCCAACTTCATAGCACCTCTCCAACTTACTTGAATAGATTGTACTATCGGTGTTATGAAAGTTCCAGGATATTTCAGATCTTTGATAGTTCTCCTTGCAAATACATGAATCTCTGAATCTGGATCTGTGGAAGATCAAAAAAGCACAAAAGAAGATTTATTAAAATTCATTATCTTGTAAAATTAGATGTGCAGAGATATACAATTCTAAAATGTCATAGTCGGTAGTTGGTCACAGACAATATAACCTTTTCAAGAATGACTAGAGACCACAGCATATGTAAGAAAAAAGGAGGCAAAATTAGTGAACTAAACAATCATATGATGGAAAAATAGCAACATCGTTAAGGAAGATCAAGCATCAATACACCAATAACCATAAATGATTGCAGAGTAGCCCTCTAGAAAACTGAGATATAAATTCAGACGCCCTTCTCGAGCTAGATGGCATAATCAGAGCCATCAAAAAAGGGTCATACTGCTATCAGGATTTAAAGAATGTAACATATCATTTTTATTTTGTAAGCCAGTAACACTCAGAGCTAGGAGGGAGCACTTTTGAATTCAAAGGGCATGTACCAAGTGAAGGTGAAATCATCATTTGATATTACTACTAACCAGCCCCCCTTTTACAGACAGGAACAAATTTCATCAAGTAGGCCAATTAGAACCAATCCATTAGCCTAATTTCTTTGCATCCCAACAGGAGCCTTGATTCAAATGGGAATGATACTACCCTAATGTTGTAGGAAATTAGGATACACACACAATTACACAAACAATGGTGGATAGAAATAATATAAGATGCACATTATTATTAACATTGCAACAATACATCTCTCACACAGGAAATCTGCACATTAAAGGGGATGCCCAGCAGCCCAAGTATCAAATGACCTCACCAGATAATAATCCATGGTTGTCAAACTTGGACTCGGGAAAAACTCGGCTCGCTTGGGACTCAGAAATACTTGGTTCTGTTATCACATCCATAGTAGCTGGGGCTACCATGTCTTCAGACCAAATTCCAGTACTTTTCTGAGCCAGTCCATTTGCTATTAGATGCATGAGATCAGCAGATGATGAGCAGCTTTTCTATGATCACTCATATTTTCAGCAGACCCATAGTATATATTTTCAGCCTTATGCCATGACTAAGCCTCAAGACCCCAGATTTGGTGACTGAGGTAGCCATTTTCTTCCATCCAGAGCAGTTATGATCAATGTTGCACGACTCGGACTCGGCAAATACTCGGCTGGCATATGACTCGTAGACTCGGGAAAGACTCGGGACAGACTCGGCAAGACTCGGCGAAAAATAAAATAACTTAAAATATTGTACATTTTGGGCATAAAAAAGAGTTTAAAAGCATTTCCAATCCATATAAGCTATAAAACTACAATTTATGCAATAAGTCATAACATTGTCTCATAAACTATGAATATACGACATAACACAATCAATTTTTGTATGCAAAAATTTGAATAGTGATCATAAACCATAGTGTTCATAAAACATAAAGTGACCATAAACCATAGTGTTCATAAACCATAAATCATAGATTAATAACCATAAACATAAACCATAAAGTGATCATAAACCATAGTGTTCATAAACAATAAAGTGATCATAAACCATAGTGCTCATAAACCATAAATCATAACCATAAACATAAACCATAAAGTGATCATAAACCATAGTGTCATAAACCATATAGTCTCATAACAGAAATAGGAAACCAAAATAGACAATGTCTCCATGTACTCGAGTCTCATGCCTAACCACGAGTACGCCTACAATAAGTCATCGAGGAGCTAGTGCCAACATCAATAGGCTGAAGCAACTGTGAAGCAAGTGTATTTGGAGTTTCCATTTGAGATGGCAGACTAGAGGGATCCTGAGTCTCCTCATCAAGCCAAGCCAAATCATCAGGGAACTCCTCCTCCACAACCCACTCAGACTCTAAATCAATATCATCCAATAAAATTGGATCTAGGTCCTTCGGTTGCATTTGCTTTGTGAGCATCCGAAGGTTGTAGTAGATGAAAACCAACTTTTCCAACCTCTCAAGCTCCAGCCTGTTCCTCTTTTTGCTGTGGATGTGCTCAAATACCGACCAATTGCGCTCAAATCCTGAAGCGCTGCAGGGTTGACTCAGAACTCTGATGGCGAATTCTTGTAATTGTGGTGTTTCAGAGCCACAATCTATCCACCAATGGGCTGTAAAAGTTAAAAACAACAATGATTACAAGTTTTGCAATGCCAAAATTGAAAAAGAGAACTAACAAATTTACAAGCTAAGTTCTAAGTCTAACAATTTAGTTTTTACAAATTGAATCTTACATGGCATTTTCTTGTCCTTGAGTCGTTGGGTTGAGCTGAATCCAAACATGTTAGCTGCTTCTTTGTACATATCACGTTGCATGTTGATTTTGTCCTGAATTTCTGGATTCGGGAACATCTTCTCAATGCATATCATGACACCTCTCATCACCTCCTGATCTCTTTGAATGTTAGAATCTGGATGATAGAATAAGCTTGGATTGAGATATGCTCCAGCTGCATGCAATGGTGAATGTAGCTGCCTGTCCCACCTGGAATCAATAATTTGCCATATAGGGAGATATTTTGATGAATTCCCCTTGTAGAAAGTCTTGATGGCCTCTTTGGCCCTATCCATGCCCTCGTAGATGTATCCCATTGCAGGTTTTTCTCCATCCATGATCCTCAAGACTTTTACAAGTGGCTTAGTGAAGCTGACAATCTCAGTGACTTTCTCCCACAAACCATCTCCTAAGAGAGACAATTTCACAGCAACTGCATCTGGCTTTGTGCTATCTTTCCAAAATATCCATTCCTGGATACAAACCATCCGTCTCAAAGCTTGGTACTCATTCAGAAGGCTTTGGAGGGAAAGAAAGGTTGTGGCAAACCGTGTGATAGCAGGGCGACTCAGTTCACCCTGTGCGTATCCCCTCATAAGGCTCAACACCCAAGCATGGTTATAAATTAATTTGGTTATTTGTTTGCACTCTTGCACAACTGCTTGCACCCATTCCATCTTCCCAATGTCCTCCAGCATCAAGTCTATGCAATGGGCAACACATGGAGTCCAAAACATGGTGGGGTATTTTGCAGAAAGCAACCTTCCAGCTGCCACATAATTTGCAGCGTTGTCCGTGACTACTTGGACAACATTTGTTACCCCAACTTCCTCCACAACATCAGACAACAGTGATAAAATTAGATTTGCATCCTTTACCTGCGATGATGCATCAATGGATCTTAGGAACATGGTTCCTTTAGGGCAAGCTATAACAAAATTGATGATTGTTCTGCCCCTTTGATCTGTCCACCCATCAGACAAAATTGTGCAACCTGTGAACTTCCATGAGTTTTTAATGCTCTCCAATTGTTCCTTAACACACTCGAGCTCCTCATCTAGCTCTTTCCCCCTAAGTGCATTATAGGAGGGGGCTTTGTATCCAAGGCCAGCAGCTGCAATGGCATCTACCATGGGCTGATAAAAATAAGACTTTGCATAGTTGAATGAAAGGCTGTTATGGTACCAAAACCTCCTCACTGCCATATCTGCCTCTTTCCTCTTCTTTTCATTGAAGCTCTCCAAGGATGGCTGAGATCCTGGAGTTGTGCGAGGAAGGATGAAAGAAGAAGTTACACTTCTATTTACTGCAGCACCTGAAGTGGACCCTCCTGTACTTGGACTTGCATTTGGTGGTCCCATGGTAGATCTACCTATCATGGAAGTTTCAAACTTGTATCTTGCCCTCTTTTCACTTTGTTCTCTAATGGTATCCAAAGTAGCTGCCATTTCTGCTGTGACTTCATCGGGGCATTTGTCACAAACTGCCACATCTTTGCAAACAATTCTTGCTAGATGATATTTCATCCTGTTGATGCCCCCAGACATTTGAGAGGTGCAGAAGTTGCAAATGACCCTGTGGTCTTCATTGGGATTCACCCTGACACAATATTTCCATGCCGGATCAAGAGGCCTTTTAGCCTTAGGTGCCATGGATCTGGATTGCAAACAAATATGTGCTATATTAAATTTTAATGTTCAAAATTTAGATTGAATTGTTTTTAAATTCTTCAATGATATTTAAAAAACAAATTGTACATGTGGGGTGAATACTGAATTTTTTTATGGGCAAATGGCTGAATTTTTAAAAGTTTAAAAACTAAATAGTAAATTTAATTTAAATTTTAAATTGTTGAATAGCTACTGAATTTTTTTATGGGCGAATGGCTGAGATACTCAGCCCACAGTCCATTGTGTGGCTGAGATACTCAGCCATTCGCCCATAAAAAAATTCAGCCCACAGTCCATTGTGTGGCTGAGATACTCAGCCATTCGCCCATAAAAAAATTCAGTAGCTATTCAACAATTTAAAATTTAAATTTAAAAGTTGAAAAACTAAATAGTAAATTTAATTTTAATTTTAAACTAAAAACACACTAAAAAATAACTGCTCTGTTATTAAACATTTTTTAGTTTACAACATTAAAATTATTTTTTATTGTTTAACCAAATTTATAAAAAAAATGGCCCTGTGGCCCATGGGCTGAGATACTATGTGGCTGAGTATCTCAGCGCACGCGCCACAGGGCCATTTTTTTTATAAATTTCATTAAACAATATAAAAAAAATCATTAAAGTTTTAAATTTAAACAATAAAAAAATGAATTTTGAAAATTACATTTAACAGTAAGTAAAAAAAATCAGGGCCATTTTTTTAAAATATCATTTAACAGTATAAAAAAAATAATTACAGTTTTGATACATAATTAATGATTTTTAAAATTTTGATACATAAATTACAGTTTTAAAATTTCATTTAACAGTATAAACTGTAATGATTTTTTTTATACTGTTAAATGAAATTACAATTTTAAAATTTTATAAAAAAAAAAGAATTTTGATACATAATTTAATTGTTTTCAAATTTAAATTTTTAGTTTATAGTTTGTTTTTTTTTCTAGTTTTAAATTTTAGGTGGTTTTTTTTAATGGGCAAATGCCCGTGGCTGAGATACTCAGCCACCTCAGCCACACAGTCGACTGTGGGCTGAGTATCTCAGCCACAGGCATTTGCCAATGCATTTGCCAATGCCTGTGGCTGAGATACTCAGCCCACAGTCGACTGTGTGGCTAAGTATCTCAGCCACGGGCATTTGCCCATTAAAAAAAACCACCTAAAATTTAAAAACAAACTATCTCGACTGTGTGGCTAAGTATCTCAGCCACGGGCATTTGCCCATTAAAAAAAACCACCTAAAATTTAAAAACAAACTAAAAACAAACTATCTTACCATTAAAAACAAACTATACACTAAAAAAAAACGTATAAGTTAAATGGGGACCAACCTGGGAGTTGAAGTCCCGACTGCGAGCAGAACCACGAAGGCGAGAACCTTGAACCCCGACTTCGAGTTGCTGCAGAGTGTGAACCACGAGCAACAGAAAACGCCGCTGCAAAACCACGACCAGCAGAGATGCTCGAACACGAACTAACACAAGCAGAGATGACTCGACCAGCTCGACCACCACCGGAGAGATGCGTTACTGTCTGAAGGTCAACCGCTTTAATAATTAGCCGACGGCATTTTTTCCCGCGGGTTTAACTCTGAGGCCGCGGGGTCCATTACGGCCGAGTCTGCAGACGAGTCCGGCGAGTGGGCCGAGTTGGAAGCGAGTACTGCGATTCGAACGAGTAACCGGCACGTGGCGAGTCTCTGGCCGAGTATTCCGCGATTATGCGGATTGGGGTTCCACTCGCCCAGACTCGCGAGTATTTTGCGAGTGGTGCTTCACTGGTTATGATGCAGTGCCCATGGTTATGCAGCAGCAGTGTACCAGTTGATGGTCAATGGTTCAGATAATGGATACAGATATATGACCCAGCAGGTATATGGTTGTGCGTTGGATATCTTCAATGTGCTCTTTAATTATCTTGGTAGCTTAACTGGGTACTTTGTGGTCATGGTCTGCTGATATATCTATGTGGTTTTTGGTTGATTGTTTAGAGTAGAAGTGATTCGATTGCTTAGAATTGGAAATTCTTGTGTATACTTATTGGTCTCACCCTCTTAGTAGTATGGACTTGGTCATTCCCACCATTTATGGATTGCTAGTTATGGCATCACTTGTCACCTTCCCCATCCATCCGTTATCATCCCTTCCCCATCCATCCGTTATCATCCATTCTTGGTTGTGACCTGACTTACACTTTAGCCCGTGATATGGAAGACTTCCCCAATTATGCCTCTACGTTGGATAGACTCCTTGTTGTTATGTGTCTCGGCTCTGAGTTGTGCAACAGAACTTGCCAAAGCCCTGATCCTTCTGGGCCAGGAGAACCCGCTGGTGTTGGTTCCTGAGCTTAGGTGAGTTGGATTCTGAAGCCTTGACCTCTCTGGTCGGTTTCCCCTGATGTTTGGTCCTGACTGTGGATGATCCCCCCTAGTTGCTTGAGTTGTGTCAGCTAAAGCTTGAAGCAAATTGTTCTACCATCATTACATGCATTATGTTATTCGTTGTTATATCTTTTGAAAGTGCAATCCCATGGTAAAAATGAAAATAAACTGTGCTTTTAAGCACATTAAAGAGGGCTATGAAATAAAATGTAAAACACCCTGGATGAAAGCTACAATTAGTTGTGCTTTTAAGCACATGCAAAATTCGAAGGGTCAAAGGCCTAAAAAGCAGCGGATAAATAAATGCCAAATCTAAAGACTATTGGCCATGATTGAAATGTAATGATTATTTCCACACGGAGCCTACGGGTTGGGATGTGAGATGGAGAAAGGGACAGTTAATTCTAAGTGTCCCCTAGAACCTCAAGTTACGGTTTACTGCGCACCCAGTCACAATGGTTCTAGAAAATATCCTCGCCGAGCTTGATTCAAGCTTGGATGTGAGTTGTAGACAATTGTTAAAATTGAATGGGCACTCCTCAAATCAACTTATTCCATTTGTGAGACACCGCCATTCCCTGTGTGTTTTATGTCCAACATATGCTTAGGTGGTCTTCCCTTTCCCTTTATCCAAAGTGTCACAGAGTTGAAGTTATAAAGTCATTCCCCTAACTTAGACTTGTTTCTTTCACCTTCACACATTTCTAGCAAAATGGTCACGCCCAAAAAATGAGTATACACTTGAGGGTCTTCTTCTAAGTAATTGGTTGCTTTAATCTACACTTATATTTGATGTTTATTTGCTTAATCGCCAGTAGAATGCCACTTTGTAGTTTAGTTTTGCTATTAAAAGATTTAAGGGAGCATATCTTATCCATTTGTACTTGCAACATCAGTCAGATTTGGCCTGGGTCATTATTTTGATCAGTTTTGGCCTGGTCAACCCAGTTTGACCAAGTCAACCGCAGGATCCGAGATGAGTTGGACCGATGATGTTCGAGATTGACTATTTGTGGACCTATGGTGCCCATTAGATGGTTCCATGCATCAGACAGAGGTTTCATGTCATGGTTTGATGGATTTGTATTATTTTTTACAGACCATTATTTTTATTGTCCGAGCATGGTTGAGCTTACAGATGATTATCCTAATGGTCACATGGTGTATGAGTACTCGTCCTTACTAGATTTGGACATTCTGAGTTCATTGGGACACTCAGATATCAGTTTCAAGCACTTACAGATGAGGATATGGTCATTTCATCACTTTATTGCATATTTGCCATATAAAATGGCTTGTTTAGCACTTTTAAGATTATTTTGGTTCTCCTAGGGCACTACAGAGAGAGTATGGGGTCCAGCCACTCGTTATTACCATATTACCATGCTCCCATACATTATGGTGCAATCAGATTGGTGCTTGGGACACTTGACACAGAGTTACAAGAATTTTATTATTTTACAGGTGATATTCCGACGATACAAAATGGAAGAATTGGTCACTGACGAAATCGATTTGGCCAAATGAGGCAAGGAAATGGCATGAGGTTTGATCAGAGAGTTATTGTGGTGCATCCCACACCTTCTGGCACAGCCTACAGCTTCAGTGGGGTCCACACGTCCTTCGGGTCATTATGTTGGGGGTTTTATATTGTATTATTGGGACAAAACGTCCTAGTGATTTTTATCACTTCATGATGTATATTTCATTTGATGTAGTTGGGGTATTAGTCTAGTGAAGATGTTATCTTCTAGACCCCCCCAACAAGTTGTTATGTTGTGTTTCCTAGTCACTTGTGTCATACGTCCCCCCTGAGGCGTCATTCAGGAAACACGTCCCCCTCTCTTTGAGTGATCCATGTGTTATGTTTTTGGCTCATCTTAGCCGTTGATTATTATTGATGTATCTTATGATCTCCACCACTCATTCAAAAAGTGGTTAGGGTTTTGGTCTCTCTCATGCCTATTTAAAGAAGAGACCCCCTGCATTATAAATGGACTTTAGCTCTTGGAATTTTCATAATAAAGAGAATATTTGCAGAGACTCTTGGATTTTCTTTGTGGGATGTTTTTAGATTGTGATTGGAAGGTCTATTTCTCTTAGCATTTGAGATATTGTTGTGGATTCAAAAAAATTTGTGGAATCAGTGTTTAATTGCAGGAGGGCGAATTCATCTTGGGCGCTTTTGCAAGGGCTCCTCAACTCGTTCCTTTTGAAGTTGCTTCGTATCAGCGGGTTTTCAATAGCATCTTTGATCTTTGATATGCTCTTTGATATTTCTCATGCTTTTACAATCATTTTTTTATGAGCAGCAAATCTTACTTAGGTAGTTTGATTGTGCAGGAGAGAGGGGCGCATTTGCTTCCTTAGGAAAATCGATTTCACTTGGATACTCAGCCAAATCATCTAGGGATAGATCATCACTCTCAAGGCATCTGCAAGATTTTCCAAGTAAGATCTACACTTAATCATTTTGTTTGGAGTTCTAAACCATTGGCCATTGGTAAAACTGTTAAAACCCTAACTCCTACTTTTTCTAAAAATTCTCTGGCTCATTTAATTTGGAATCTTGCCGAAAGATTTATGGGTTTTTCTCTTTAGGCCTAGCCCAAAGTGGGTTCTCAAGGGCGTCACCCTTGGTGGACTCCATCTGGGCCAAATCCTTAGGCACTGGTCATTCTCCCTTGCGCCCCCCTTGATTATGCCTTGTTTCTGGGTTATTTGAGCATCGTTTTTGGCTTGTGAGTTTAGATATTGTCAAATCCTACATGGAGTCTCATCCAAAGGCACTAGGAAGCCTCATTGCGATCTTAACACTTCTACCTTGGACACATTTCCCCATGCAGAAGAAATCTTTCTCATTTGCTAGTGTCTTGATCCTAAGTCTAGTCTACATATTCATAAGTCACTTGTACTTTCACATCACATCAATATTTACATCCTTTAAACCTCTTGATCCAATCTAAATTCACCTTGTGACTTCATCCATAGATCTAGGGTTTATCATACCTTACACCTTGCATATTCTAATTGTCTGGTTTGATCTGGTGTTTTGGTTAGATCTCTCCTGTCGGGAGTAGATCTTGGTCTCCCCCTATTATCGGACAATCTAACAAGAGCGGACTCAAGGCCTGATCTCCCTAGCTTAACGTAAGACTAGAACAAATGAGACAGAACATAAATAACTTTCCTAGATCTAATTAGAGATCGAGTGGCTAGATGCCTTACCTTTCAGATCGTGGATCCTTTCTCTTTGACGTTTGTTCCAAGCTTGATGGTCTTCAGATCTCAGTTGCAAAACCTGTCAAGACGCACAGAACAACACGAGAAGTAAAATGCACCTAAACAATAATATATCTAAGTAAGCAGTTAAGCAGGAAAACTACACAAACATCATTAATGCAACAACATTTGGTGGAAAGCATTTATATTACTGTATAAAAGGGAAAGTACATAGAAGGAAGTGATTACAACCAAGAATTAATGTAGCAATCCTTCTCCAGTCAAGCCAACGCCAAAGCCTCCAAAGGAAGTATGGATCTCCCAAGAGATGAGTAGAGATCTCCTAAGCTAATTTCACCAACATGAATGTGTTATAGACTTCCTCCCTTTGGAATTGGAATGAGCTTCACTTATATAGGACTAAGAGGATAGGATAAGTTGAGATATGGTAGGAGAGAGATAGGGGATCTCACCAAAGGGCAAGAGAACCAAATGCCAGCTCCCCTATAGGAACCGAATGACAACTCCCCTATAGGATAGGGATAGGGATCCACATCACTCAGCTTCGAGAATGGGCTCGAAGATACTCTTTTATCCAATTAACTGACATCGTCGCAGGCTGCATTAGGAAAACCTATGACGTCGCAGGTTGCACAAGGGTGAACTACGACGACCTACAAAACTGGGTCAGTTAAGCCCTCCAGCCATTGGAAACTTCAGGGATGTTCACACTGAGTCTCGTGGTAGCAAGATTTAGGTGTAACAGAATTCCGCCCAAAGCATAAAGTTGTTGGAACTTGACAGGTGAAATGCTTTGACAGAAGGAATGGCAATGGACTTGTCGGACGAAGGATGCTGCTGCAGTACAACTGACTCTGAGTATACAGTCTCATATGATTCACAACATCGCTGCCGACCAATACAATGCAGATCCATGGTAGTAATGACCGACTGAACACAGTCATGGCTACTTGACACAAGCGTAGATCCATGACGAGATGATAACACAGCCACAACCAATACAAATGTGGATCCGTGTAACATGACTCAAAACAATCTCCATCACAACCTGAGTAAAACATGACTCCCCAGGGTCTTCAAGCCGAACCCGCAATGATACGAATCTATCCAGATGATTACAAATGTCTTGACGTCGAATATGGTAGAAACCACTTGATTACCAGTCATTGATGTATACCATTAACAAGCGCGAAGGAAATCACCATTGATGTCAATGATCCCCAAGGTATCATAGTACATATCACCAAGCGTGAATAAATGAGCTGAAGTCGAACGCATGATGAAATCTTTCAATCAAGAGTCAATGATGTAAACTCATGTTGAAAGCGAGGTAACCTTCCATTGAGGCATGCAGGCCTAAGGTACTTGGTTGGTTTCTAGATTCAATCCTCGGATAATGTGTTGAGGTCGACCAAGATGAATCCGTCGAAGGAGGGCCATGATGAATCCCCCATCATCGACACGAAACCGGATAACAGATGTTTGGAGTAGATCGGATGGTACAGTAACGTGCAAGACTGACTCAAGAGTAGACCTGACACGGTTGGCGTGACTTTGCGCTTCAGTGAGCTGCTCCGCCAGGTAGCGAGAGCGACTGACTGCTTCCATGGTCAGCAGGCGAGAGCCGCGAGACCCAGGGGTGCACGGGCCATGCGTTAGGCCTCGTGATGTTATATATGTACTGAGAGCTTGTGAGACTCAGATTTTGTACTACTGAAAGCTATCAGGCTTCAGATTTTGTATGGACTCACTGAAAGCCATCATGCTTCAGTTTTTGTATCAGCACTACTTTATCTCAATTTATATATATACAGACATCCTGGCGGCTTTATACACTTGTGTTGCATATGAGATCTTGTTTGTGTTTGCTTATGTGATGAGTTAATTACAATGTCATGTCTACTTTTAAAGTTCATGAATATGCTTATGTGTGTGCAATGTACTAATCTAGAATGAAGTTGGCCATGGAGTCGGCAACTGTGTTCATGTCTCGTGGAATGTGCAGGTACTGAATGGATTTGAAGGACCTTTCCAGAAGACGAACTCGTCGAAAAAGACGGAGTAGGGTAGGATCGCGGATGGCGTAAACCTGGTTAAGATGAGAGACCACCAGTTGTGAATCCAAATAGATAACAACGTGATCCATACCCAAGGAAAGAGCGTCGGTTAGGGTTCCAATGACTGCCTAATATTCTGCAGCATTGTTGGTTGCGAAACCTAGACACATTCCTCCCGAGCTGATAAGCTCGCCGATGGGAGAGTAGAGCACCCAGGCTGTCGAAGCAAGGTTACGGGTATGCCGGCTAGTGTCGTCCGCGAATCCGTAGCAAGTTGCCATCTGCACACGCAGACAGAACAAGGTATAAGTAACGAAACAAGACCTAAGCACGCAAAAATCAAAGCGTCACACCACACAAAACACATGCCATGTACAGTATATACAAAGTACTTATGCATGAAAAACTCAGGCATAGTACCTCTTCAGGTAAAGCCCATTGCGGGGTTCACCTAAAGATATCCCGTCATAGTATTCTAGCTCGTAGGCTCCCTTCTCCAGGACGCGTTTTACTGTGTAGGGTCCATGCCACATGGACTCGAACTCTCCTGCCCCCAGCTTGTCATGTCTCTGGTCATATGTAAGGACCAAATCACCCTCGTTATAGACGCGAGGTTCCACTGACTTGTCATACTACGCTTTGATGCGATTCTTATGTGCCTCGTTGGCAAGAGCGGCATCGTGGCGAGTCTCGTCGAGTTTTGCCAGGTAGAGGAAGCGTTCTTCCTCAATAGTAGTGCTAGGGAGAAGTTCAACTGCGAGTTTGAGGGACAGAATCTCGCACTCAATTGGAAGGACAGCCTCCAATCCATAAACTAATTGGAAGGGAGTAAATCCAATGGCGGTCTTGACGGAAGTTCGATAAGCCCACAGTGCGGAAAAGAGCATGTTGTGCCAGTTGGACTTGTGCGTACCCACCATGCGTTGGATCATAGTTTTCAAGACCTTGTTAATGGCCTCGACCTGTCCATTGGACCGTGGGTAGTAAGGTGTTGAGTTTTCATGGCGAAAACCCAATCTATCGCTCAATTCGTCAACCATGTGGTTCTAAAAGTGAGAACCATGGTCAGTAACTATCGCTTGAGGAACTCTGAACCGCGCTATAACATGATTGAACATGAAGAGTGCGGCGGTCTTGCCATCGTCCGTGTACGTAGGCATAGCCTCGGCCCACTTTGTAAAGTAATCCATGGCAACTATGACGTAACCATGCCCCCCGACCGAGGTAGGCTTACAGTGCATGAAGTCAATGCCCCATTTAGTGAAGGGGCCAACGGCAATAACCTGGTGTAACGGGGCTGGGTGGGTGCACTTTTTAGTTCGAAAGTGCTGGCATGGAGGACATTTTTTTACGGCCTCGATACAATCTTTAAAGATAGACGGCCAATAATATCCTACGCGAAGTATTTTCTGGGCTGTAGCAATCCCAGAGAGATGACCGCCACACGCCCCAGTGTGAGTCATTTAAGATGTGTTCAGCCTCTTCATGAGTGAGACAACGTCGAAGAATAGAATCGATACCACGACGGTACAAAGTATCACTGACAATCAAGTAATACTTTGCATGGTGGCGTATTCGACAACGGTCGTCCCGCGAGAGTTGGTGGCTGAAACGTTGGGTCTGAAGATATAAAGTGATATCTCCATACCACGGATCAGATGTGCTGATGAGGAACAATGATTCGTCTGGAAGAGAATCATTGGGCTCAGAGTCGCCATCAGCCCGGGGAAGATCACAGATCAGCTCGGAAAACACCAAAGACTTTTTAGACTTAGTCTTTTCGAATAGGAGATCAAACTCCTGCAGTATCACGATCCAGCGTGAATACTTGCCCCCAAGCACCTGACGTATCAAAACGTGGTACATGGGGTTCGAATCGGCGATGATGGTGGTGGTGCAAACCAAAATGTAATGTCGGAACTTCTAGACGGCAATAACTGCCGCGAGAGCGAGTTTCTAAACATGTGAGTAACGAGTTTCAGAGTCAATGAGACCCTTACTTAGATAGTATATCACATGTTCCTAGGCGTTCTGGTCCTCCTGCACCAAAACCATGGCGATAGTGATGGCAGAAGCGGCGAGATAAAGGATATAATCCTTGTAGTAATTAGGCGGTTGGAGCACAGGGGCGTGCGTGATAGCATGTTTGAGACTATTGAAAGATTGTTGCGCTTGGTCATCCCATATGAACGAGACGTCCTTCTTGAGTAGTCTCATGTAACCCTGTGTCTTTTGCGCGAAATTACAGACAAAACGCCTTAAATAAGTTGCCTTCCCTTGCAAACTTTGAAGTTCCGTAACGTTAGTGGGAGGCGGGAGAGCGACAATGGCTTCCACCTTTAAGGGATCAATGCGGATCCCATCCTTCGAGACGACAAAACCGAGGAGGCGTTCGGACTCGACGCAGAAGATACACTTGTGAGAGTTCAGGCGGGATGTTATACCGCCTGCATCTGAGGAAAACAGCTGTCAGATGATCGATGTGGAATTGGCGCTGCCGTGAATGGGCAGGGAGATTGCCCAAGTAAAGTTCCACAAAGTCCTTCACATCATGAAAGGCGTACGACATGGCCCACTAGAATGTGGCACCAGCATTTTTAAAACCAAAAGGGAGCTTGCGATAAGCAAACGTACCCCAAGGACAGATGAAAGTTGTCTTGTGTTGGTCGGCGGGGTGGATCTCAATCTGGTTGTAACCGGAAAAGCCATCCATGAAAGAAAAGATGACACTTCCAGCACAATTGTCAATTATCTGATCGATAAAGGGAGTCGGGTAGTTGTCCTTAGGACAAACTTTGTTGAGATCCTGATAATCGACGCAGACACGAATGGTACCCTGCTTTTTAGCGACAAGGACGACATTGGAGACCCATTCTGTCAGTGGGACAGGGTAGATAAAGCCATCCTTCAAGAGCTTCTCAATTTCTGCCTTGATTGCGCAGTCTTTCGAGGGTGTACCGGTCGCAACTTTTGGCGGATTGGTTTGACGTCGGGATAGGTTTTGATTTCATGTGAAACAATAGCGGGGTCTATCCCAGGCATTTCCTCGTAAGTCCAAGCAAACACGTCTTGGAATCGCTTGAACAAGGCCGTGAACGTTGTAATCTCTTCGGGGGAACACTTCTGGCCTAAACGAATGTGTTCCACACCAGGAGTAAGCGATATGTCTACCGGAATGGTAGGTTCAATGTTGGCCAAGTGCCTTCAGAATCTCTTTGACATGTAAGTATCGGGGACTAAGGGCAAGGTTAGACATCCGGTGTAAAGATTGTGGTGATGCTATTCTCCACAGTGTCCAATGAAGGAAGGAAAGACAACCGATGATGGAGGTCTTCCCACGGAGGGTCATCCGCACTCATGATTTCCATTATGGACTCATCAGAATGAAAAGACCGGAGCAGAGGATCGGGTAGGGATGATTTATGCTGTGGAGAGTAGGAGGTGGAGGCCATAGCTAAGTGGTCCTCCGGGGCTGACTGGATAGCCTCGTAAGTGAGTTCAGCAGGTGAAAGAGGCATAGTGTCTCCAATCAGGTGTGTGGTGGCTTCATCAGGTACAAACCATTGATCAATAGAGTCGGGGATAGATGAAATCCGGGAGGAGATCATGTTCACCATGGCAACATGATTTGGGGGATCCGAGGTTGAAAAAATGCCCATAAGGGATGAGTCCTTGATGAGGCCAACCCCCACGCTCTCATAAGGTTGCGAAGATTGTCCAAGTAATGGAACACTATCGTCCGGATGAGTAGCGATGTCAGGTGTGCAGAAATCCAATTGGTCGACAGTGACAATTCGGCCTTGGTAGAGGAATTGTACTATGCGGAAGACAGATGATGCGACCGCAGTCATGGCGTAAAACCAATTACGACCAAGTAGAATATTATAATCTAACGGGGTAGCGACCACTTCCACGTTAATGGTTGTGGTCTTGCCCCCCAACTCGACTGCAAAGGCTTGTAACCGCCCATGAGGTTGAAAGCCACGTCCGTCAAATGTTTTCAAGGTGGTGGGAGAACGGTTCAACTCGGGAGAGCCAATGGCTCTCCAACATGAATCGACACGACTGAAGTAGAGGCACCTTCGTCCAAAACGGTACGATGGATTATCTTCCCACCAATGTTTGTGGCAACTTGAAATGCCAATTGATGGGAAAGCCTCGGTTTAAAGTATTCCAACGGAACATGATGGTGTTAGAAGAGTCCAGGTCAACCGCACCGATGGCAGCGAGGAGAGTATTGCGTTGGTTAGGACAGTTCTGCAAGACCTCCAGCGTCGACATAGCACAAGGAGCTTGTGCCAGGTCCTCTACAATATTGTAGTTCTGAGCCGCCCGAGCATTGGGATTGAAAATAGCTTTTCGAATCGTGCTCTTGGGCGGACCCAATACTGACTCAAAAGAGGGCTTCTCAATGGTGAGACAAGCATGTGGTACGGTGACATCGGGAATCGACATGGAAGATTTTTCAGTATTACTTCCAACGGGTTCCTTTGGCAGGACTGAGTCATATGAACGAGAATGTGTGTTCAAGTTGACTGTCTCACTACGCATCATGAGAACATGCGCGGTAGAGGATGCTTCTCCTTGGGAAGGAGAGGTGTGTGTGACCAGTTGTTGGTTTTGAGCGAGGAAGGGATCGTTGAGAACTGTGGGGGTAGAGTTTCCTTTGAGAAACTTCTACACTTCATCTCGGTGAGGGCATTCCTTTGAGAAATGGTCCCCACTGCACAGTAAACAAGGATACTTCAGCTTCCGCTTTTGTTTGGTGTCTTCCTGAGTGGTTTTGGGCTCCTGTTGGTTAGAAGATTTCTTAGGTTTCCCTTTGTTTTTCTTCTTACCACCGGATTTTTGAGATGAAGTTGTTTGCACAGAATTCACCTCTTCGATGGAGGCAGGAGTGGTGGGCTTGGTAGTGTTGTTGCCAGCCTGTGTTGGGTATGGGGAGCAACCCTGGGGGTTCAACGATCCAACAGTTTGAGTAGGAGGCTGGGTGGTAAGGGAACCAATGATGCCATCAGCTTGAGGTCCCTTAGGTGGTTGTGCAGGGTCGAACGTGGGACGTGGTACGTCAGGAACAATTTCGTATAACATGCCAGATTGAGCATAGACCAAGTCTAAGTAATGGGCACGGGCAATGGCTTGTTGCTCAGTGACGGCCGCTCCCATGGCTACGTCTCGAGCTACGACAGGTAAGAGTGACTTTGTGAACCAGTCAGCTAAGAGTTGGTCCGGAATACGAGCCTTAATGAGACGTTGTCTTCGCCGCCACTCATGGATGTGATCCGAGATGTGGGTTGCGGTGTTCTGGCGAAGAGAGGTCAATAAGTTGGTACCAGTTGTTGATGTATATGTAACTTCGGAATGTATTTCACATATATGTATATTGTATTCCTATAGAGATGTTATTATTCCTCTATACGGAAGTGTCATCATTTATATTGTAAGTGTCGTAACTTATACTTGATCGGGTTATTAGACCACCTTGTTGGGGTCGGCCCTGTATAAGTCATGTGGGTCAAAGGGTTATTAGACCACCCTATTGGGGGTCGGCCATGTGGGTCAAAGAGTTATTAGACCACCCTAGTGGGGGTCGGCCCAGTCAGCATTATGTTAAGTGGTTAAGTTGAGGCCGACCTAGTTGAGTAAAGGTCAAGTCAAGTTAGTGTATAAATAGAGAGTGTGTCTCTCTCATTTTACACATTTTATTCTCTCACTCACACTTTGGAGAGTGGCACACTTGTGGAGGAGGAGGCTCTGCTGCTAGGAGAAGACTATCTCTTGTATTCTGGTTGTATCATTGCTCTATCTATCTCTAAGGAAGTTATTGGGGTTTTTCACCTTTATGGTTTTCCCCAAGTAAACTCTGTGTCTCTTGTGTGCTTGCATTATTGTGTCCATGATTGATATGCTGTAGATTTGATGTACATGTTGTTCTCTCAGTTAAGATCCTAGATCAGATTGAAGTAAATTCTGAAAATTTAGCATGGTATCAGAGCTAGCCTGAAAGAAGGCATGATATGGCATATATGACACTTGTTGCACTTACGATGCTAGGGCTTGATATAGCAAAAACCAGTCATCGTAGCACTTTCGCTATAAATCCGTTTTGGCGAAGTTTTCGAGTCTGAAACTTTTACAGGTCTAAAATTAGATCCCCATGTACCTTGTGTCCAAAGGACAACCTCTAATTCGTTGTACTTTGTGATTTATGATCTGTACAATATAGGGTTTCTGCCTCTTCCAAATATGAGTCAAAAACAGGTGACCTTGGAAAAAAGCTCATAACTTGGGCTAGGAAGCTCCAAATGAAATTTCGTAAAAAGTGACAGGTAGTACACAGACTGTACTATCTCAGGAAACTTTTTCAGAGGCCGAAGTTGAACCAGTGACACGTGGCACATCGTACAATCTCGCTCTCCTGTTTTATCCCATAAACAGGTCACGTTGTGACACTTGGCATAACTCTCTCTCAGAGAATCCAATTGAGGTCAGACCTATCGGGATGGAAAGATGACAGGTCGGGCTATCTCAGGAAAAAATTTCAGACCCTGTGGATCAAAAAGTTCGGAGTTACACAAGAAATAATCAGGTACATATTTCTTTCAAAACAGAATAATTTTTTAGCACCTTCATTCATGGCTTCCGGAATTTAGGGTTTCGGATAAAGTTGGAATTTTTGTAATTGGAGACCACGGCTGAATGCTACTCATCAAAATCGAAATTTAGAGACCAAGATCAGAATTTTTGGTTGGGTAGAAGGCCGGGCTTGATCAGACCCTAGTTCGGGACTTTGATCGGAAAAGTGGAAAATTAGGGCTTCTACAAAAATGGAAATTTTTGAAATCTGTGACCACGGCTGGAAGCTCCTCATAAAAATAGAAGCTTAGAGCTTTGGATCAAACCTTTTGATTGGGCAGAAGAGTGGGCTTCATCAAACCCCAGTTCGGGGTCACGTCTAGTGAATCCGGAAGTTTCAAAGGCAAAACTGAGTGAAACTTTGCAGTTTTCAAATTCTGAATATACCAGCTTGAGCAGCTCATGAAGGCGTATATTTCTATCCTTTCGGAAGTTTGAAATTCAAAGTTTGAATTTTTGGGGTTTCTCTGACAAACCCTAATCCAGCTCCAGATACAGTTCTTGCAAATCAAGTGGATTGGGTTAATCCTAGAAGAAGATGGATTGGTCACCTGCATAAGTGAAGAAGTTCCTGTTTCAGAGGGAGATGAGGCTAAGGCCTTACATAAGAAGATTACAAGCAATATCGACAGGTATGACTTATCCAGGTATGTTTCGAGATTTGTTCATGATTAAGTTTATGGTATATTTGTCTTCATATTATTACGGTTAGTACAATCTTGATTAAATCTAGACTTGTCGTATCACCTTAATAAAATTATGAATGCACGATAGAAGATATTCATTGATTAGGGTGTTGACACTTATGATTGTACTAATGCATTGTGATGTTGTATGAGGTTTATGTTGTTCACTAACATAAAAGGTACACCAAGAAAGACAAATCATGTTCTACTTCAAGAACATATGATCATGGTGACATGAAGACAAAGATTCATCCATTGTCATGGATCACATAGAAGATCTACTTACGAGGTATGTATAACTTGGTTCTACAATGGTTAACTTATGAGACATGCAGGTTACTAGCACAGGTCACTGAAGAGAACCAGTAGACATTATGCGGGTATGTTAGACATAACTGGCTAGCATGCTAATTCAGGTATGTTTTTTCGTATATCAAGCTAGAATCCTACTTTGTGTTAGGATCTTATACTGTTTCGTTGTTGATAATGATTATTCATGAAGTCATAGGTTTGAATAGTCATGGTTGTATGCATATTATGTTTCTTACCATAATTGATGATATGACTAACCAGAAGAATCATGAAGGTATAGGTTTGAGTAATCATGGATTTTATGCATATTATATCTCTTATCTTGATTGATGATTTAACTAATCAGAAGAGTTCTATGATCAAATAAGAATATGCATGAGTAAAAGAAGACTTCCCTGAAACCTTGAATACTAATGCTTATTATTTCTGTTTGAAATGATCATGACTATACATGCTTAAGATTATTGTGTTTTGATAGTATTAAGATTATACTAATAAATGTGTGATTATGTATGAGTCCTCAAGGATAACACAATGATGATACTAACAAGCATGCATAGGGATCGAGAATGAATATAAGTTCAAGAACAGGTAATCCAAGAAGCAAAGATCAAGAGGGAGCACACTCCAGTAGTTTCTGCAAGGATGCAGATATTCAGAGGGAGTTGACCACTTCTCACAATCCACATCAGAATGGAGTTGCAGAAAAAGAAGCAAAGACTGAGAGGGAGTCAACCCAACAATCAAACAAAGATAAGTATTTTTATTATCATTTCTTGCATATTTGTTTGTTTAAATAAAATTGTTCAATGATGTATATGCATCATGTTGGATGCTTGTTATGATCAGTTGGATCATTGCATCATGTTGGATGCTGGATATGATCAGTTGGATCATTTGTATGTATTTTGTATATGCATCATGTTGGATCCTTGGACCATGTATTTGTATATGTATCAGGTGGATACTGAGATCATGTATGTTGATATGTATCAGGTGGATACATTGTGTGGATCATATATCTGTGTATGTATCAGGTAGATACATTGTATGATCAGGTAGTTCATGTATGATGATATGTATCAGGTAGATACTTGGTATGCATCAGGTGGATGCAGTGTATGATCAGTATGATCATAGATGACGAGCTTCAGGATGTTGCTCCAGATGACATGCAACAGGATGTTGCACTGATGATGATCGGGATGATCATGTGTACATCAAGATGATGTATGATGAGTATCAGGATGATACTTTGTGGCCGTGGATCAGGTTGTGCAGATGAGCATGTCTGGGAGATCCTATAGGTCAGAGTTGTGTACCCGTAACAGCCTGGGATGCTCTTTCGAGACATTGCTCTGGGAGGACATGTAATTTGTGCCCTGGGAGATCTTCAGGTCGGAGTTTTGTACCCGTAACATCCTGAGATGCTCTTGCGAGGTTTTGTCCTATGGCATGTAATTTGCTCTTGGGAGATCTGGTCAGGATGAAAAAGGCCTCAGATGCTTCAGCTAGGTTTTGCCATGACCACATGTAATTTGCTCCTGGGAGATCTTGACAGGATGAAAAAGACCTCAGATGCTTCAGCCAGGTTTTGTGGTGGACCACATGTAATGTGCTCCTGGGAGATCCGACAGGTAGAGTTGTGTGCTTGTAACAGCCTGGGATGCTTCAGCCAGGTTTTGTGGTGAGATCACATGTAATGTGCTCCTGGGAGATCCGACAGGTAGAGCTGTGTGCTCGTAACAGCCTGGGATGCTTCAGCCAGGTTTTGTGATGGGTCACATGTAATGTGCTCCTGAGAGATCCGACAGGTAGAGCTGTGTGCTCGTAATAGCCTGGGATGTTGCAGCCAGGTTTTGTGACGCACGTAATAAGTCCTGATGATTCCACAGTATGGCCAGTGATGACGAAGACCTACAGGTGGTGGGCCTACATCCAGTATGAAAAAGGAACTGCTCTGTAGAACTTCCTATGAGGAGTAGATTCAGAGATTGATTGAGATAGCAGCAGCAATGACGATGATGATGACTCGATGACGATTATCCAGTGACGATGATCCAGAGAAGATGACTTGTGCTAGAAGACCTGTGTCGAGAAATACCTTCCTAGTTAAGAGGGAGTGTTGATGTATATGTAACTTCGGAATGTATTTCACATATATGTATATTTTATTCCTATAGAGATGTTATTATTCCTCTATACGGAAGTGGTTGTATTCCTATAGAGATGTTATTATTCCTCTATACGAAAGTGTCATCATTTATATTGTAAGTGTCGTAACTTATACTTGATGGGTTATTAGACCACCTTGTTGGGGTCGGCCCTGTATAAGTCATGTGGGTCAAAGGGTTATTAGACCACCCTATTGGGGGTCGGCCATGTGGGTCAAAGGATTATTAGACCACCCTAGTGGGGGTCGGCCCAATCAGCATTATGTTAAGTGGTTAAGTTGAGGCCGACCTAGTTGAGTAAAGGTCAAGTCAAGTTAGGGTATAAATAGAGAGTGTGTCTCTCTCATTTTACACATTCTATTCTCTCACTCACACTTTGGAGAGTGGCGCACTTGTGGAGGAGGAGGCTCTGCTGCTAGGAGAAGACTATCTCTTGTATTCTGGTTGTATCATTGCTCTATCTATCTCTAAGGAAGTTATTGGGGTTTTTCACCTTTATGGTTTTCCCCAAGTAAACTCTGTGTCTCTTGTGTGCTTGCATTGTTGTGTCCATGATTGATATGTTGTAGATTTGTTGTACATGTTGTTCTCTCAGTTAAGATCCTAGATCAGATTGAAGTAAATTCTGAAAATTTAACACCAGTCTCATAGCGAATAGGCAACTGGAAGTGGGCCAAAAATGACATAGCAAGAGAACCGAAATCGGGAAAAGAGTTGGGTGGTAGTTCAATATACCACTTGGCAGCGAGGCCGGTGAGAGTCCGTTGAAATAACCCAAGACGGATCGAGTCGTCCATCAAGGAGTTGGATGAGCACCACAAGTGGTATGTCATCACATGATTTTTTGGATCCTCACCCGACTTGCCATCAAATTTGGGAATATCTGATGGAAGTTTTACCAGAATTGATGGCCAATTGTTGGTTTAGCTGCGGGTACTGATAAGGCATGTAAGGACCAGTAGGACCTTGTATCGACTGATTATAGGGTGTTCCCGGGGGAAACTGGCTATAGGGGTACGTGCCGCCCGGACCAAAGGTAGGTCCGCCGCCATAATAAGGCGGTCCATTACCATAGGGTAGGGGTCCACCGCCACCGCCGGGAGGAGGTGGAGGTCCATTGTAATAAGGTAGTCCCCCACCTCCTCCGCTTGGAGGGGGTGGTGGGCCACCTCCGCCACCGGAAGGATGGGGGCCACCTCCGCCACCATAATAATATGATCTGCCATCGCCTCCGCCAGGAGGAGGTGGTGGACCACCTCCACCACCCGAAGGATGTGGTCCTCCTCCACCACCACCATAATAAGGTGGGCCTCCGCCGCCTCCGCCAGGAGGGGCTGGTGGACCATTCCCTCCACTGCCGAAAGGGTGGGGGCTGTTGTTAGCGGAATGAGATGGGCCTCCACCCGATGGCAAGGGTCCGCCTCCTCCAGATTTATGTGGGGGCTCGCCGCCTCCAGCGGGAGGTGGGGGTGGACCAGTCGAGGGCGGTGGTACTTGAGGGATAGTTGGTAGGGGTCCATTTTGTAAAACATTTTGGTGCCCCCATAAAGTGTATGGGTTCCTGGGATAAGGTATCCCGTAGAGTGCGTTTCCGGGATGAAATTGACCCGGCACAGGGTGAACATAACCTGGATACGCTTGACTCCATGGTGGTTGGGTTAAATTCGATGGTCCCCCAACATGAGATAATCCTATGGTGGATGCTCCAGCAGGTTGGGAGGGTCCAACGGAAGGACCGATGGGAACTCCTCCTGAATTATGGTTAAGAGACGGGGGTCACCCCCGAGCGACAACGTGCTGACCATTATTCGATGGTTGACCCAACGAGGGTTGTTGATTACCTACTGCGGGAGCCACATTACCCATAAGAAAATTAGGGGGTAGTGAGTATCCTCCCTGCGAGTTTGGGGGTGGGGAAGGAGTGGACAAAGTTCCCGTAGTAGTGCAAGGGGTGTTGGACTGTTGTCCTTCAACCGGTTGGGTTGTTGGGGGTACTGAACTCGTCTCCTGTTGAAGTGGTGAACATGTAAGAAATGAAGGTTGACCAGATTCATGAATAGTCAGGTTGTGGATGGATGGTTCCAGTGAATCAAAAGATACAGTGTGAATCGGGATTTCTCTATACCTAGCCCCTTGTGTGAGACTTTGTCTTCGAACTTCATCACCCATGGCACGTAATCGATATAAGCGATCACGAAGGGGTCCGAAAAGCTTGGCGGGAGTGGGCCAACTGGGTGCTAGTGTGTTTTCTGGAGTAGTCCAGGTAGGTGGGGATGTAATGGCAAAATGAGCCACCGGGTGGCCTAAAGATGAAGTCCAATAAGCTGTTGCTGGACCAACAGCTGCTGTAGGGCCATCCTGGGGAGAATTTAACCATTCCAAAGTACCAAGCTCTCCCGGTAATGCTACCAGGAGGGTAACATCTTTCGAAGTGGAAGTTCCCGCCTCTTCACCCCGCGAAGGGTTGGAGGCGGATGAATCTGGTGGGGTTGGAGGAAACAGGAGTCCTCCAACATTCCAAGTAGGGTTTTCTACTTCAGTCGACACGACCATGTTACGTGGGTCCATTCTTACCCTTGAAATTACCTCCGGGTTAAGGGGATATTTGAGTGGTAAGTTCAAAATCCTGCGGGACCTTCTCCGAGGAAAATCAGCCAAAGTAGCTGAACCAGAAACTTCTCCTAGGGTAATCTAAACAAAAGAAAAGCAGACCAGAAAAACTACACAAACTAAGGCCATAAGCAAACTTATGTGATAGGAGTGGATTCAAAGTCGAGAAACTCACAGGATTGTCAAGGCTTCGCAAATCGCTATATACCGCAGGGTCCAACAGTAAAACGCGACAAGGAGGATTGGGACCGTACCCTTGCCTAAATACCCTACTAACTGGACAGTACGTGCGTAGTAATCTCCCCGAGTGTTGTTCTCAATGTATTGATCTGCCAAGACAGCCAAATGGTTGACTCAGTTGGTTTCAGGAATCCTAATGGTGTCTCCCGATATACGCAAGGTACGTGGGAGCTCAAATCCGTAGTGGTGCTGTCTAATGCACAACCGTACGGCACGAGACCTTCCTATATACTACTGAGTACGTGAAACACCTTTCGATATACGCCAAGTACGTGAAACACCTTTTGATATACGCAAAGTACTTGGTGGGTACGTGAAAGAGCTTCGATATACCTAGTTGGTACATGAAAGAGCTTCGATATACCGATAAGTATGTGGAAGACTACAATACCCCCAGGATACAGTGCTGGTAAGTAACGCCAGCTGCCACGTTTTACGACGTCGGAACACGTCTCTAACTTAACACACAAGTTACTAAAAATTTTACCCTAGTTCTACCGTTAATTTTATCTGGACGGTTAGGTGAATGCATGAGGTGACTACATAAACGTAAAAGTAATGCAAGCCTTAACTACATGCAAAAAATATGCTTTTCTTTTGATGAACTCTATGTATGGGAGGGAGAAATTTCTTTCCAAGTGACTTTACCAAAACAACAAAATGCAACACAATCCCAAATCTATCAAATTTGATAAAAATACTATTTTTGTTGTTTCAATTTTTCCAAGCAAAACACAAAAAATCAACAAGCATTACAACCAAATCTAAACATTTTCTTTTGTCTTTTCGAATCGAAAACTAAGAGATGAAAAGAGAAAAATTTCCTATCTAGAGCACTTCTAACTTTTCAGAATTCACTATGATGGCTTAAAAGTATAAAAAACCAAGAATGCGTACAATTCTTCCAAGCATGGAATCACTTTTGTAAAAAACTTGATCTCATTTGAATTCTTCAAGAAAATGAATAATTCACAATTCCTGAAAGGTACAAACGATTAATTTTTCTCTCAAACTTTTCCAAAAAACTAATGAATGACAAATTCCAATGCATGAACCAATTTCTAGAACAATTTTCAAATGCACTTGAAAAACAGTTAAAATGATGCACTCTTACTTTCCGAATAATATGCCAGGATTACAACTTGATAATAATGATATTTTTAAGCATGGATAACTAAAAAGAAGAAATATTCGCAGCACTCTAAACACTCAGGAAATCTCAAGAAAATAACAAGCACTCACATGGACTGAAAACACTCAAAACACTCAAGATACTTGAATCACTCAAATCAAACAACCGAATGCAAGCAAAGCTAAATGACATGTGCAAAGGAGGTCTGGGATCTAAGCCAATGGAAGGACTAGATCAGGTAAGGAGAGCAGAGAGAGCAAGGTCAAGCGGATGAAGGTGGGGGAGACCAAAGTGTCCACCACTACAGAAACTCAAACTCGTGCAAGATGAAAACCCAAAAACACTCCAAAACAACCCAACAAAACCAAACATCAACAATGCAACATCAAAAGGGTCCCTGACTGGATCTTGCATTACAAAGGGGTCAGCACACCAAATCAAAACTCAAATCAAAAAATGGAGGGGGGATGCCCTTATGTCAATTTCAACAGATCGGCGCAATCTGTGTTCAGGCACAAAGCGAACGTCGCAGGTCACCATTGCGGGGTTTGCGACGATGTCGCAGGACACTAGTGGGTAAACTGCGACAACAGAGAGAAGCACAGTGCAAAAGTGATCGATCGACGCTCTGGTTCTATTGCCCAGGTGCGACGGGCGAGATCCAAACTCAAGGATCAACAAATCTCCAAGAAATGAGCAATAAAATGGTCTAAAAATTGTGAGTACAGACTGATAGGAAGACAATCAGACTCTTCAAAGTGAAGATCTGATGGTGAAAAAGGCTTAGGAGGCAAAATGAGATGGATTGTAAAAGGAATCAAATGAAAATGGCATTCAAATTGAAAACTAAAACAATGAACTCTTCCCTAGTATGGTCGCCAAATTTGTTATCGGACAATCTACCAAGAGCGGACTCAAGGCCTGATCTCCCTAGCTTAACGTAAGACTAGAACAAATGAGACAAAACATAAATAACTTTGCTAGATCTAATTAGAGATCGAGTGGCTAGATGCCTTACCTTTCAGATCGCGGATCCTTTCTCTTTGACGTTTGTTCCAAGCTTGATGGTCTTCAGATTTCAGCTGCAAAACCTGTCAAGACGCACAGAACAACACGAGAAGTAAAATGCACCTAACCAATAATAGATCTAAGTAAGCAGTTAAGCAGGCAAACTACACAAACATCATTAATGCAACAACATTTGGTGGAAAGCATTTATATTACTGTATAAAAGGGAAAGTACATAGAAGGAAGTGATTACAACAAAGACTTAACGTAGCAATCCTTCTCCAGTCAAGCCAACGCCAAAGCCTCCAAAGGAAGTATGGATCTCCCAAGAGATGAGGAGAGATCTCCTAAGCTAATTTCACCAGCATGAATGTGCTATAGACTTCCTCCCTTTGGAATGGGAATGAGTTTCACTTATATCGGACTAAGAGGATAGGATAGGTTGAGATATGGTAGGAGAGAGATAGGGGATCTCACTAAAGCGCTAGGGAACCGAATGCCAACTCCCCTTTAGGCTAGGGATAGGGATCCACATCACTCAGCTTCGAGAATGGGCTCGAAGATACTCTTTTATCCAATTAACTGACATCGTCGCAGGCTGCATTAGGACAACCTGCGACGTCGCAGGTTGCACAAGGGTGAACTGAGACGACCTACAAAAATGGGTCAATTAAGCCCTCCATCCATTGGAAACTTCAGGGATGTTCACACTGAGTCTCATGGTAGCGAGATTTAGGCGTAACACCCCATTTGCTATCTAGGACTTGGATAGCATAAAGCAAAGAGTGCCTCGATTGGCGTGACAACCAATCCATCTGGGGATCGAGGCCCTCTTAGGCCACCTCTGTAGTTTCCTAACTCTTCTACCATCCTAAATAGGATCATACTTTGGGGCAACTACAAGTTGTGTGATAACAGGTTCAAGACTCAGCAAAACTCGAGAAATAGATAAAGTAGGAAATTTTGTGCAGAAAAAAATAATGATGACGTTTCCATCCATAAAATATATAAAACAACAGTTGATCCATCAATTCATTTCATCAAATGATCAAATGAGAGTGAAATGAGGCTTGTTTTCGGTTATATGCCTTTAGGGTTTCAACAGATGTGCTCTAGCATTTTCTCTCTCCAAAAATCGCATTTTGGTCTTTTCTCCAAGTCACTTGCATGTGAGGTCCATGTTTGCTTGTCATGCAAGTTCAGGGTGAGTTTTGCTAGATTTTGCCAAGTTTCAACAAGTTTAACATCGAGTTTCCACTGGCCTCAGCGAAGCAGTCAGAGATCTATCCAGAGTTTTTTTTTCTTCAGCCTCAGATGTTAGGAGTATTCCCCACTCCTACACCCCCCCAGGATTGTCCAACAAGACAACTCAGTGGCTCCAAAGGACTCTGACAGTGATAGCGAGCTAGTGCCCCATTCGCCCCCATCGCCATCGAATATTAGACTCGGACGTTTTTTACTTCATTAGCTTCAGTGTTTGTCTTCTTCACCTACATCACTATGCCTTAACA
This sequence comes from Larix kaempferi, assembly GCA_027924585.1. NCBI lineage: Eukaryota > Viridiplantae > Streptophyta > Pinopsida > Pinales > Pinaceae > Larix > Larix kaempferi. The sequence goes on from BSBM01000504.1 coordinate 6,118,400, forward strand.
CGGCTTTATACATGTTTATGAGGACACCACACTACTTATATCTTTCTTTCTTTATTTTACTCTATATTAGGTTTAGCTCTGACATTGTCTGGGAGTTGTGTTTGCACTCCCACATTGTACTCATACTCATACTCCACATGTGTACCCTTCAAGATGCTTTCCTGCAAAATAATAAATTAATCCTTGATGAAGGAATGTGTCCACATAACAACTCCCTCAATGTGCACACTCCAAGAGAGAGAAATCCCACACTTGTGGATCTAAACAACTTCATAGCACATTTTATGAAGTGGACCACTTCTCATGTGTGCATCAAGACATAATGAGTCAACAAACTTTTGAAGCGTGTGCATGAGTAACAACCTTGACCAAGCTAAGAATAAAATAATCGTTGATTAGGAGAGGCACCCTTGATAAATGTCCAATGCTAACCACCATGACCAAGCCAATATCCTCCAAGAAGAGTGCACCCTAGGGAAAAGTGCCAAGGAGCTTAGATCTTCCTTCCACAATGATATAATATTCTCCATGAAAAGTGTGCCCTATAGAAGTGTGCATTTGACCAAATACCATGAATTTTATCTTCCAAATCACATGTTTCACAATGGACACAAGGAGGTGTGCCCTAGGTATGTGTGCCAAGGTAGTTATACTTCCAACTAATAAATGATTAAATATCACCCAACGTGCCTTGGAATCTATGCCATAGGAGAGCGCTCCATAGGAGGTGTGCCCATGTGCCTTGGAATCTATATTCCATAGGAGAGAGCTCCATAGAATAGGAGGTGTGCCCACGTGCCTTGGAATCTATGCCATAGATTCCAAAGAGCTTGAGTGGAGACACCTTCGAGCTAGAGGATAGGCTGTGTTTTAGCCAATGCATCAAACCACTGACCATATTCACACTTGAAGCCATCATTGAGGAGGCAAAACATCGCTCTTCAAAAGTCTATTGTTGTTTTGTAGAATTTTGAAAATCTTTTGACTGCGCCCCACGCAAGCCCCTATTCCAGAGGCTCACGACCACTGGCATCTCTGAGACATTATTGATTGGCATCATGCATCTACATGAATCAGTCCTTGGTCATCTCCTCATAGTGCACGAAGTGTCCAACTTTATCAAGCATACTATTGGGGTCATGGAAGGGTGTTGTCACGGTACAAATCGGCGCTAGTCAAACCGGCCCCCAATTGCCCATTTAGCACTGCCCGGAGTCTGTCCGAGGGCAAGACCAACTCGGCAGAGCTCCAGCAGACTATGCCTACCAACGGAGCTTAACTTAGTCGCTTTACTTATGTTATATTATTGTGTCATATACTTAGCCATTTTAGCATTCATCACTTAGGCATCCCACGTATAAACAGTAAACAACACTTCCAGAAAAATAGCACAAGTCACAAGATAGTGTGGTACCCCAAACAAAGCGTGCCGAATTCTTTATACTTGGAAAAATATAGATTACAACAGATACAAAGACTGGGGGTGCCCGTAGGAAAAATCTCCCACTGGTGCACCCAACAAGCTGCCACCAAGAAACCCCAAGAAATTCAAGATTTATCTTGTTGAACTCCTGCTGAGCTTCTTCTTCCGTCACGTCAACAGTCTTGCCAGGCTTCTGCCCAAGAAGCTCAACTACACGCACCCTACTATGCTAGGTGCGCGTGCCCCACGCGGCTTGCACTTCACATCGGTAGATTGTCGAAGTCAGAGCTCTCACTTGGATGCCTTCTTGCCACTCCTTGTGTTCTACCTTGCCTTGGTCTCTTGTCGCACCTTTATATAGTGAGTTGTCGTGTGGGTGTGACCCAAGTGTGGTCGCACACCCCACCGGCGTCTTGCTTCCATCCCATGCTAACAACATGCCAACTGCAAGTATGCTAAGTCCATCGTTTAGTCGACGCGCCTACTTTCCAAGCTGGGCTAGCATGCTCCCAAACCAAGTGGGGGCTTCCGGCGCAGTAACTTCCACCTTGTGTGTGGAGCTTCCGAAATGCGTCACTCCTCGAGCTTCCATCTGGGCTCTTCACGCCGGGCTTTCGTCTCGCTGTCGTAACCAAGCTCCCATGAAGGTGTTGCATCCAAGCTTGCCAAGCTCCAGGCGACTTGGTGTGGGTGCATGCCCCTCCTCTTGTCAGCATGCCCCGTGGTGCCTCGGACTTCAAAAGAGGCGTTACATCCTCCCCCACCTAATTTGTTGCCATCTCGACAACATCGCTTCCGCAGGTTCTATCGTGGAGGGAGTCTGTGTGTCCCTTGGAACACCCGAACTTTCTCTTCGAACTTCCACAACGAATCCTTCCACTCCCAACTATTTTCCTCCTCCGGCAAGTCCTTCCACTTGACGAAATATTCCAACCTTATGATTGGGCCACGTCTAACGAACTGGTGAGCCAATATTTCTTCCACCTCATGATCTGGCCTATCCACGATCATCGTTGTTATCCGATTCGGTACACCTCTCTCAGGCTCATTTTCATCAAGCTGACATGACCTTAATTGACTTAAAAACTTAGTGAAATGAGCGTAGGTGCTCCAGGAGCTTCAGTTTGTAGAAAACCTTGCCAATCCTTTCAAGAATCTCAAAGGTTCCATTGTACCTCCACAACAAGGCTCCTGCCATGCCCACTGGTGGAGTGAGCTACTCTTTGCTGAGCTTGAGAGCACTTTCTCCCCAACTTGGAGCTCTAACTCACACCTTCCGCAGTCTGCCCATTTCTTCATTCCCTTGGCTACTTTCACCATTTGAACGCAAGCCGTCTCCAATTTATCCTTCCAACTCTTTATGAAGCCCAATGCAGCTGGATTATATCCAAAAGAGCCGATTACAATGACTTGAGGTGTCAACGGCTGTTATCCGGTTGCCAACTCGAATGGACTATAGCCAGTTGCGGAACTAGTCTGCATATTATAACTGAGTTGCGCTACGTCTAAGAGCTCCGGCCAGTTCTATTGGTCTGCATGCACAAAGTCTCTCAAGTAATCTTCAAGGACTGCGTTGATTCGCTCAGTCTAACCATCCATCTGTGCATGGTAACTCGAGCTAGTCAACAACTTAGTTCCCACCAACCTAAACAACTCTGGCCAAAACTGACTTGTGAACCAGGTGTCATGGTCGGACACAATGTTCAACGGTAAGCCCCAATACTTCACCACATGTTTGAAAAACATATGCGCTACGTCTTCATCTTTGCAAGGAGCCTTCATTGGCACGAATGTCGCATACTTGGAAAATTTGTCCACCATGACAAAAACCCCATTGCACCCTTGTGAGACCCGTAGCTGTGTGATGAAATCTATCGAAATGCTCACCCAAGACTATTCTAGAACCGGAAGAGATTGGAGCATACCTGCCTTCATCTTGGAACTGGGCTTGTCTTGATGGCAAACAAGACAAGTCCGAACATACTCCTCTACGTCCCGTCGCATGTGCACCCAAAAATAGCCTCTCTCCAACAAATCCAAAGTTTAGTGCTTCCCGGGATGACCCGGCCAAACGGAATCATGACACTCCCGCAGCAAATCCTTCCTGATATTGGTTGTCCTCAACATATACAACCGTTCTCCAAATAATAGCAATTCGTCCTCCTCCCAAAAATTCTGCGTTTTGCCTTCTTTTACTTGTTCCATGATAATTTTGGCAATCAGGTCACCCTAATTTTGGCAATCAAGTCACCCATCAAGCTCTCTTGAATCCTCTGTCTCAAGTCAAAGATGACTTGAGTTGTTGGACTATGTGGTTGCTCCTTCTCTAAGGCAGCGAATTGAGCCTTCTTGCTCAACGCATCCGCAACAACATTAAGCTTGCCCTACCGAGACTCCAACACCATGTCAAATTCTACCAAGAAATCTTGCCAACGTGCCTGCTTGGGAGACAACTTCGGCTACGTCGCAAAATAGTTGGTGGCTACGTTGTCCCTTTTTATCACAAACTGCTTGCCCAACAGATAGTGTTGCCAAGCCCTCAAGCAATGCACTACTGCAATCATTTCCTTCTCATGTACAGGATATCTGCATTCTCGGTCTTGTAGCTTCCTACTCTGATATGCGACTGGGTGCCCTTCCTACGTTAACAAACCACCTATGGCATAGTCTGACACATCGTTCTACACCTCAAATGTCTTTCGAAATTCTGGCAGCCGCAACACTGGTGTGGTTGCGAGTTTGCGTTTCAACTCATTGAATGCCTCTTGGGACCGTGTCGTCCATACCCATGGCTTGTTCTTTTTCAACAACTCTATAAGAGGGGCAACAAACCTAGAGTAGCCCTCCACGAACCTGCGGTAATAGTTGGCTAAGCCCAGGAAGCTCTGTAATTCCTGTACCGTCGGGGGCTCCTCCCAATCCTCTATGGTTGCGACCTTGTCGTCCATTCAGATACATCCTTGGCCTATCCAATGGCCCAAGAATGGGATTTCTGTCTGCCCAAACATACACTTAGACTTCTTCAAGTATAGTTGGTTCTGCAACAATGCCTCAAAGACTTCCGTTAAGTGTTGTTTATGCTTCTCCATACTCTCATTGAAAACAACAGTGTCATCGAGGTAGACAACTACCAACTTGTCCAAAAATGGCCTCAACACCTTGTTCATGAGCGTGCATAATGTTGCGGGAGCATTGCACAAACCAAATGGCATTACCAATAATTCAAAACTGTCGTACCTTGTCACGCACGTCGTTTTATATTCATCACCCTCCGCAATCTCCACTTGATAATATCCTTGCCTCAAATCCAACTTTGAGAACACTTTTTCCTTGGCCAACTTGTCAAAGCAATCTGCTGCCAATGGAACTGGATACCTATTCTTCATTATCTGCTTATTCAAAGCTCTATAGTACAAGCACAGTCATAGCTCAGGTGTGTCGTCATTGAAGGTCGAATGAAGCCAGTGTTTGTCAACTCAGCCAATTGCCTCTTCAACTCTTCCAACTCCGCTCAGGAACCTGTAAGGAGCCTTCGCAACAGGCCTCGAGCCTAGCTCCAATTATATGAGATGATTTACCACACACCATGGTGGTAATACGTTTGGTAAGCTCTCGAGCATCAAGTCCTCGTTTGCAACCAGCACGTCGGAAAGGTTAGGAGGCGCAGGCGTCCCCGCATCTCCCGCAGCTTCACTAAGCAATGTTGTGACATACAACCGCGACTCTGATCACCCTCCCACCTGCCTTCCTCACAGTCGTAGGCACCACGCATGGTTTCTTCCCACTCAAGATTACCAATCTGTCGGCAAACAGCAAGAGCACAACTTGTGCTCTTCGCAAGAAGTCTTGCCTAAGAATCATCTCAAAATCATCAAGTGGCATGACAGTGAAGTCTGCTCTTCCTTGCCAACTTTCCAAATGAATGTGTACTTTGGAAGCTAGGCCTACCGCAGCCTTGGTGGAGGAGTTCACTGCATTGACATTCACATCGCAGGACTGTCTCCTAATCCCAATCTCATCCACAAGCTCCATCTTCACAAAGTTGTGTGAAGCTCATGTGTCTACAAGAGCCTTCACTCTTCTACCTTTCACGATTGGTTCCACAAAACAAAGTGCATTTGTCACTTGGCTGCCCTGCGTGAAGCCTAGGCGCTAGTAAAGACTCATCTCCACCGAATCTTCCCATCCCCAACTCTAACTGTCCACTATTTCGCAAACCTTCCACACTCACCGTGCATCTTCCTCTGCGTTAGACCGTTGCACCAACCCGCTAGAGGAGCGCCCAAATCTCTCACCTTGGACGACCGTCAGCATCAAGACTTCTCCGATCAAGTCTCTTCGTATGCCCATCACCATGGCACGCAACCGAGTCGGCAGGGAGCTCTTCCATGCTTCTGCCTTTTCTACCACTGAGGTCAAAGGTAAGGCCATCTCTACCTGGTGTCCTCATCCAGCCCACAAGTCTTTCCAACCATTCGCCCAACGGTTGGGTCTTCGGTGCCTTCGGAGGGCGAGCTAGTAGAAGCTTCCATATCCTCCAACTCTTTCGTCACATTAGCTCAGTCCGAACCACTGCAGCAATGAGGCTCTGATACCACCTATCACGGTGCAAAACAGCGCAAGTAAAGCAAACCCCTAATTGCCCATGCGGCATTGCCTAGAGTCTGTTCGAAGGCAAGACCAACTCAGCAAAGCTTCGGCAAACTATGGCTACCTGTGGAACTTAACTTAGCCATTTTACTGATGTTATATTACTGTGTCATATACTTAGCCATTTTAGCATTCATCACTTAAGCATCCCACGTATTAACAATAAATAACACTTAGGCAAATAACACAAGTCACAAGATAGTGTGGCACCCCAAACCGAGTGTGCCGAATTCTTTATACTTGGAAAAATACAGATTACAAAAGATAAAAAGACTGCGAGTGCCCGCAGGAAAACCGCCCACTGGTGCGCCCAACAAGCTACCACCAAGAAATTCAATGTTTATCAATCTAAGCTCCTGTCGAGCTTCTTCTTCTATCACATCAACTGTTTTGCCAGATTTCTACCCAAGAAGCTCCCAACTGCGTGCACCCTATTATGTTATAGGGGTGTTTCCCCCATGCAGCCTGCACTTCATTGCGGTAGACTGTTGAAGTCAGAGCTCTCACTTGGATGTCTTCTTGCCACTCCTTATGTTCTACCTTGCCTTGGTCTCCCATCGCGCCTTTATAGAGTGAGTTGTCATGTGGGTGCGACCCAAGTGTGGTCGCACGCCCCATCGACGTCTTGTTTCCATCCCACACTAATGACGTGCCGACCGCAAGTATGCTAAGTCCACCTTCTAGCCGACATGCCCGATTGCCAAGATGAGCTAGCGTGCTCCCAACCCAAGTTGGGGCTTCCATCGCGGTGTCTTCCACCTCGTGGGTGGAACTTCCGAAGTGTGTCACTCCTCGAGTTTCCATCCGAGATCTTCACGCCAGGCTTCTGTCTCGCTGTCGCAACCAAGCTCCCAAGAAGGTGTTGTGTCTGGGCTTTCCAAGCTCTGGGTGACTTGGTGTGGGCGCATGCCCCTCCTCTCGACAGCATGCCCCACGGTGTTGCGGGCTTCGGAAGGGGTGTTACAGGTGCCCTCTATATCCCACCTTTTTCGAGATCTACATTGATGAGCTAGAGTCCTTTCTACATGAACATATTCAAGACAAAGATGAATGTATTCATCAAGTTTCAATATCTATTATGCTTTTCATCGATGATGTGATCCTCTTGGCCTCATCCCCAGAGGTCCTATAAAGATAACTACATGCTTTGGCCCTGTTCTATGACCTTCAACAACTGATGATCACCTTGGGTAAAATCAAGATCATGATCTTCAATGGGTCAAAGAAGGATCTCTTAAATTATCATTTCCTTTTTAAAGGAGAAGAGACCGAGATTACCAAGACCTACATTTACCTGGGGGTGCAATTCTCAAGGCCTCAATTCAGTATGAGTTATACTTTTAAGCCCCAAGCCGACAAGGGGTATAGATCCTTATCCCTTCTCAAGAGGCATTGTTTACATCACCTCTTTCAAGACATTTCGTCCAAGTTGTCTCTTATGGACAACCTCATTCAACACACAATCCTTTATGGGTCAAAGGATTGGGGGCATTCTGTTTGATTGGGCCTCAATCGACAAACCGCAAACCCTTCTCCTTCGACACATTATTAAGATGTAAATAGACAATCCATCTACCCATTATCCTTGAAAATTTTGGGGCCTAACCCCTCCAACTAGAGATAGTACACCGGGAAAGTACACCGAAACTGTTTTTCCAAGAAGTGATAGCAGGTCAGCAGGAGTATTAGACTTGATTCATTCTGACTTTATGTGGACCCATGTCATCTGCTTCATTGACAGGTTTTGAGTACTATGTCACTTTTATTGATGACTTCTACAGGAAGACCTAGATCTACTTCCTGAAAAACAAGAAATCGGAGGAAGTCTTGAAGAGGTTCCAAGAGTTCAAAGCTCTTGTGGAGAACCAAACAAGGAGGAGGATTCAGGTGCTCGGGTCAGACAATGGGGGTGAGTACACCTCTAGTTCGTTTGATGAGTTTTGCAGACAGGAGGGTATCAGGAGGCAGTTGACTGTTCCATATACTCCACAGCAGAATGGAGTTGTTGAAAGGAAGAACAGGGCTATATTGGGAGCAGCCAGAGCGATGCTCCATGATCAAAGTCTTCCTTCCTTCCTATGGGCTGAGGCCTGTAGTACTGTTGTGTATGTTTAGAATGGGATTCCACACCATGCCTTCGGGTGTAAAAATCCTGAGGAGATGTTCACCGGGAAGAAGCCTGAGATGGGCCACTTCCGTATATTTGGATGCCTGACATATTCTCATGTCCCTTCAGAGAAGAGGACAAAATTGGAGCCCACTGCAGAGAAGGGCATCTTTGTTGGTTATCACAAGACTTCGAAGGCCTTTTGTATATACCTTCCAACACAGAGGAGACTTGTTGTGAGGAGGGAGGTGAGATTTAAGGAGGAGCGAGCCTTCAGAAAGTCTCGGGAGTCAGAACAGGAGCAGCAGCAGACTCCTACATCACAGGTGAGCACATCTCAGAGTCCAACGATTCAAGGAGTGGGGTCACAAGTTTAAGGAGTGACTGGTTCACAAGTTACAGGATCTTCAGATTCAGGGGCACAATCTACAGGTACTCCAGGTACAGGTTCTCGAGTCACAGGTTCACCAGTTTCACTTTCACATGATTCAAATTCACTTGGTACAGGTTCACCAGCTATAGGATCTTAGACCTCAGGTGCTACTTCTTCAGGTAGACAATTGTCAGGTGAGGATGTACAGGAGGAGATCTCTCCACGAGGCTACTTCAGAGAAGAGAAAGCCGAGGTGGATTAGGGAAACTTTGAAGGAAGCTATGGAGTCTGTGGGGAAACCCAAGAGGGAGGTCAGGGACAGTAAAGCACCGAAGAGATTTTCCAATTACATGGTTGTTGTGACTAGTCTTCGTGAGTCGGAGCCTTCTACTTTTGAGGAGGCAGCTGCACATCAGGTTTGGAGAGATGCCATGGTTGAAGAGTATAGTTCCATCATGAAGAATGATGTGTGGGAGGTGGTTCCGAGACCAAAGGGGAAGTCAGTTGTGACTTCCAAGTGGCTCTACAAAATCAAGCATGTTGCGGATGGCAGCATTGAGAAGTATAAAGCTCGATTTGTGGCGCGAGGCTTCTCACAGATAGAGGGAGTAGATTATGATGAGACATTTGCGCCAGTGGCTAGGTACTCCTCTATTAGATCAGTGATCTCCATTGCTGCGGAGATGGGTTGGAGCATTCATCAGATGGATGTGAAGACAGCATTTATGAATGGTGTCTTACAAGAGCAGGTGTACATGGAGCAGCCACAGGGATTCGAGGTGCATGGGAGAGAATCCCATGTGTGCAGGTTGAAGAAGGCCCTTTACAGGCTGAAGCAAGCTTTGAGAGCTTGGTATTCCAGGATTGATGCATATCTGCAGGAGTTGGGGTTCCAGAAAAATGAGGCATATCCAAACCTTTACTACATTGTGGTTGGTGGGGATCCACTTATTTTGGTAATGTATGTAGATGACTTGATCATTACAGGTACAGACAGACTCATTGCAGAGTGCAAGAAAGATCTTGCATCGGGGTTTGAGATGAAGGACATTGCGTTGATGCACTACTATTGGGGTCTAGAGATGTGGCAAGAGTTGGGACACATCTTCCTCGGACAGGGGAAGTATACTATGGATATTCTAGAGAGATTCCAGATGCAGGATTGCAGACCGATGACTACACCTATGATCACCAACTATAAGAAGCTCCATGCTTCTGAGGGAGAGTTGGTGGATCCGACAGTATATCAGCAGCTCATTGGTTCTTTGATGTATCTGGTCAACACTAGGCCAAATATTTGTTTTGCAGTGAACACTCTGAGTTAGTTCTTGGTGGAGCCTCGGAGAGTTCAATGGATTGCTTCAAAACATGTGTTGAGGTACTTGCGTGGTACAATGGATTTTGGTCTGGACTACAGGAGAGCAAATGGAGTGAGTCTAACTGGCTATACAGATTTTGATTTGGCAGGTGGTGTGACGGACCGGAAGAGTACATCTGGGTGTTGTTTCAGTCTGGGCTCAGCAATGGTGTCTTGGTTTAGTCGGAAACAAAAGTCAGTTGCATTAAGTTCTGCAGAGGTAAAACATATGGCAGCCAGTCGGGCCAGTTGTGAATCCATTTGGCTTCGCAAGTTGTTGGTTGGGTTATTCGTTCAGGAGTTGAGACCAAAAGTGATTTACTGTGATAATCAAAGCCACATCAAGCTTTCGAAGAATCCAATTTTTCAAGACAAGTCAGAACATATTGAGATCAGGTACCACTTCATTTGTGACTATGTCCAGAGACGTGCAGTGGAATTGCAATACATTCCTACTAAGGAGCAAGTGGCAAATCTTGTAACAAAGTCTTTGGAAAGAGGTAAGTTTGATCATTTCAAAGACAAGTTGGGAGTTGTGAGAAACACTTTCCTCGGTAAGAGAAAGTGTTAAAAAATTGTACCAAGGCAAGTGTTTTCCATCTTTGGATGCCTAGGGGTGGAAAAACAATTAATGAGGTCCCTAGTCACTTTATTAAAGTGAGAAGCAATCTATGAAATATAAAGTCACTTTATAAAGTTTGCTCATGTTATAATTTTAAATTGACTTTATGAAAAATAAAAGGAGTGAGTATTTTAAAAGGTTCATTACGTATTTAAATGATAAAGTGCATTAAATATCATTTAATGAGTTAATAATGAGCATTTAATGTGATCCTTAGATCTCATTGATTCAAGATCTAATCTTGGCCATTGATTTTGTGAAAGGTGGTTACCATGAACAAAAAGGGAGAAAGCTAGGGATTGAGGCATCATTCTTTTCATTCACCGAAGAGATTTTGGAGAGGAGAGAAGAAGAGCAAAAGGAGAAATCGAGTTTTAGAAAGAGAGAAGACAAACCCTAGCACGAATTCCAAGGCTGAGAAAGGGCACGAAATCCAAGGAGCAGGGCTCAGTTTTACAGACAAATCGTACAGCAGCAAGGGCACGAATTCCCAGGCAAAATTCTGCTGTAGATGGCATGATTTTCGAGGCAGTCTGTACAGTAATTAATGTAGTACATAACGGCACAGAAATTGAGGAGAAATCTGCTGTAGTTGGGCACGAATTTCGAGAAGGAAGTTTGCTACTACAGGCACGAGATTTGAGGCAGGCCATAGAGGCTTTATTGCTGCTACAGGAACAAAAATCAAGGCAGTCCGTACTGCTGTCAGAAAAGTACATAATTTAATGTTGAAGTTTGGCACACTTTTCGAGATGAAAAGTTGAGATAAGTACTGTTGTATTTAAATTTGTAATTTGTATCTGAAAAATAAAATCTCTCTCATCAGGTTTTCCCTTCGGGGTTTTATCCTAGACCAACGTTCGTCAAAAATCTTGTAGTCAAATTTTATGGTGTGGATTAATTATTTTGTGAGTTTTGAAGTTGTAAAAATTTCCATGTGTTTCAAGTCAGTGTGTTATATTTACATGAGGAATTAATTTGCAGCAGTGGGGTTTGGGCATTAAACTCTACGTGTTTGACAAAACTTGAAACCGGGATGGGGATTTGAAAAATTTACAAAACTGACACAGGGGAATACAAAGAGCATGCATCCAATGGCAAAGTGTGTAATGTGTTGATGTTTCTCCTAGGACAGCAGCAGGCAGACGTGCCAAGAGGATGGAGGAGGAAAACATCATAGACAACCTTTGTTATGGAAGAATGAAGATGTTCTAGAAGCCAGTACAAGACCATTGAACGAGGAAGAAAGCCCCGATGATATGTGCCATGTGGGTACATGGTGGGTACATGATGTGCATACGTTAGGTCGGCCCAGACAGAAAAATGAATTGTAATGTAATGTAAAGTGGACCCACATGAAAAATAATAAGGACAAACATTTGTATAAATAGAAGATCATTCCTCCCATTCATTCACTCACTTATCACTCGCTTGATCATCTTGGAATTGCGCATAAGGAGAGAGGAGATACCTCGTTAGGGTTTCCTCATGAAGTAGACGAAGTATCTTGTGTTTGGGATTGATCTTTTGGCTTTGGTTCATCTCTCTATCGCGCTAGGATCTTTCAGACTATCTCATGTTGGAGATAAGTATTTTGTCTTGCTCATGTTTTAGGGTTTCTTCATATGGTGATGCTCTTGTGAACTAGAGCAAGTTCATGGTTGGATTGTACTTGGTTTTCTGGACATTATTCTCCTAAGAAAAGGTTGATGTGTTTTCTTCCCATTGAGGGTTTCCCAGGATAAATTTTGTGTCTCTTGTGCTTGGCTATCTTTATGATCCTATTGTACGTATGGTTGATATTTTCAGTGTATGATTATTGTATGATTAATGTAGCATAAGTAAATTTGTTTAATAATAAGACAGTAGGCATCTAGTTCTGAATATAAGCTAAAACTTCAACTTGGTGTCACAGCAGGATAAAGTTTAGCCATTAGGAACTAACCCTCAGTGTTAAGGCTGATTTCAAATCAGACAATTCCTCAGGACTGCAGGAACAGCAAGACTGAAGTTACAGGACGAAGCTGTAGGTAGCAGTCCAAGATTAAATAGGTTAAAGGCCGAAGTTTGGTGGAAGAGTAACAAACTTCTGAGCATATCTTTTGCTTCTAGTTAGAGTTTATGGCAGAAGGTGGCAGTCTGAGGTCAGCAGAGAAAAGGTTACAGTCACCCAAAGAAGAAATATATCCAACGTTAAACAATCCAATAAATCGCCCGGCTAGGGTGCACCTTCTTGTCCACTAACGCTGGCATTTGGAGAAAGTCTTGGCCAACCTAACTCAGGTCTGTTACAGGCTTACAGCCCTAGCTGAAGAAAAATTGCAGCGGCAGGGATTTCAACCTCTCAAGTTGAGATACCATACTGCGGTAGAATAGTGTTCCATACAAATCAAGGTCTCTGCCAACGATAAGAAGGGAAGGTGTGACAGAAACATTACAGATGTCATAGCAGTGACAGTGATGAGACAGTGATAAAATCAATTCACTGTGAAGTCTATCAGCTTATGAGTTGATCAGCTGATGATGCTAGACTGTGATAAATTAGGATCTCTGCTAGAAAGAAGATGATGCTCTAGCAAAGGAGTAATGATTCCTAGCGAAGGTATGACAGATACAGCTGGCAAGCACAGCAGGGGTTTGTTGAAGTATTGACAAATTACAAGTAGTCAAAAGAAGGTTATGTTTCTAGAAGAACTGGGAAATATACCAGTAAGACAAATTGGCAAATAAGGCCATTAAGCAGACAGCCATAAGTGTGGGATTCCAAGCTCAGACAAAACAAAAATCAAGAGGGAGAACTCTCAGACAAAACAAAAATCAAGAGGGAGAACTCTCTATCTCTTACTATGATTGTTGCATTTCATTCCTTTTCCTAGATTAAGGAAGATTGTCATGTTTATTATATTATGGATTCATAAAATTGTGTAGTGAACAATAGATTTATGATGTGCATATGATACAGTTTTTTTTATACATTTATATATGACTGAGATTGACGAGCAGTAGGCTCATATTGTGCATGTTATGTTGAGTAAGCTGCCTGCAGTGCTGCACAGCATTCCATGAGCCCTTGATGGAACTAGTCTAGGATGAAACCTCTTTGCTAACATGCTGAGAGCAATGCACGCTCTTGATAGTATGTTCTGGTGGAGATGGAAGGCATCCAGATAGTTGCCAAGTATGTTGGGATATGGATGGGTGTTGTGCTGAAGCATTGGCTCAGATGCTAAATTCCCTTGAATGGTTACATGACTATGTGCACCATGTCATTATGCTTAAGAAATTGTCATTGCATTGAAATGAAAATATGAATTTGATTGATTAGTATGCAATGTTGTTGACTATTTGACTAAATTTGACTTGTAGGAAAGACCATATGCTATGGCCTACAAGAGAAGGATGATGAGACTTGTTCTTAAGGACAAGTGATGGCTGTGAAGTCAGCTAGGTTGCAGATCCAGTTGATATTCAGTGTTCAAGAGGGAGCAGGATGTTCAGTTCAGGTCAGGTTCTAGATCAGGTAGCAGAATGGCTTCCCTGACAGAGGGAGCAGCTACAGTGGATGTGATGAGCTTGAAGACGGTTATTGATGTTTGCAGCATCGGTGAGACATTCTGCCTGAGTTGGGGAGAATGGAGTGACTCTCCTTTGAGATGGAGAGAGAGAGGATTGTGGACGTTATGAGGTTGTAGCCCTTGACGTGATGGAGAAGTCTCACATGAGTTGTAGCCCTTATGAGCCCACATGAGGTTGTATCCCTTGTGGACGTCATGAGGTTGTAGCCCTTGACGTGATGGAGAAGTCTCACATGAGGTTGTAGCCCTAGTGAGCCCACGTGAGGTTGTAGCCCTTGTGTACGTCATGAGGTTGTAGCCCTTGACATGTTGGTGAAAGTCTCACATGAGGTTGTAGCCCTTGTGAGCCCACATGAGGTTGTAGCTCTTGTGGACGTCATGAGGTTGTAGCCCATGACATAATGATGAAGGTCCATATTAGTTGTGGCCATATGGACATGAGAAGACCTTTCCCATGACGTGGAGGTGTCCAAGACAAGTCGTCAAGCAAGGAGGCCCAAGTTAACGTTGCATTACTTGATGTGCAAGTCGGCCTTGATGGAGGTTCACCCTTGGACGTGTATTTATATGAGAGCATCTTCTCATTGTCACACATCGATTTGGCATGTGTTATTGTCCTTGTTTCTGGGAGATTAACCCGAGATTATCAATATGGGGTAGTGCCTTCTCCCAAACATCTTGTGACGGGATGGGGAGATTAACCCGAGATGATCAATATGGGGTAGTGCCTTCTGCACTCATCACTTATGCAAGCACATGAACAAAAAATCCTCCCATTCATTCACTCACTTATCACTCGCTTGATCATCTTGGAATTGCGCATAAGGAGAGAGGAGATACCTCGCTAGGGTTTCCTCATGAAGTAGACAAAGTATCTTGTGTTTGGGATTGATCTTTTGGCTTTGACTTACCTCTCTATTGCGCTAGGATCTTGGAGACTATCTCACGTTGGAGATAAGTATTTTATGTCTTGCTCATGTTTTAGGGTTTCTTCATATGGTGATGCTCTTGTGAACTAAAGCATGTTCATGGTTGGATTGTACTTGGTTTTCTGGACATTATTCTCCTAAGAAAAGGTTGTTGGGTTTTCTTCCCCATGAGGGTTTCCCAAGATAAATTTTGTATCTCTTGTGCTTGGCTATCTTTATGATCCTATTGTATGTATGGTTGATATTTTCAATGTATGATTATTGTATGATTAATGTGGCATAAGTAAATTTGTTTAATCATAAGACAATAATCATCTAGTTCTGAAAATAAGCTAAAACTTCAGCATAATGGACATAACCGACCCTAAGGGTTTATCCAAGTGTCATCTACGAACTGCCTATAAATATCATCTCAGATGATCTTGTTCAACTCCTATCTAGTAGATAAGAGGTGGGCAAGCCATCTCTTGAGTATCTAAACAAAGGAGTTGGTCCATCACAATAACAAAATATTTAAGACCCCTGCATACCAACAACGAATGTGACCCAGAGGGCTAGGTGAGGCAATGAGCTCCAATGAACAATAGGCTAAGTACAGATATCAATCCCATCCTTTCACCCTAACACGAAGGGACCCTGATATGCTAGCTTTTAGGGTACTCCAGATTTGGGATTTTTAGGCACTCCAAGCTTTGGATCCATGCACATTGTACATCATTCTTTCAAATCTACTCTCCACTTCTAGAGTTTAGTTCTTACACTTTAGCTTAGATCAACACTTTGCTTTATGCATCTTGCTTTTTATAGAAGCCATCTTTGAACTCCTACTTTGTATCGATATCATGGTAATTGGTAGTCCCATTGACCTATTTCAGTTGCCATTTGTTGGACAATAATAAAATTATCTTAACTACTATTCACTCGATTCACAAATCAGGTTTCAGCATAGATCACGATAACTATAGAACTAACACGGTTGGCCACACGTTCTCAAAGCTATATGCCACCATTCTTCATTTAAAGCTTTCAAAGGAGCTTGAGCAAAGACATCTATGAGCTAGCGGGCAAGTTGGGTTCAAGCTAGCTCATCGGACCATTGACCATCTTCTCACACTCTAAGCCATCAGTGAGGAGGCAATACATCACTCTTCCAAAGTCTATTGTTGTTCTGTTGACTTTTGGTAAAGTTTTTTACTCTATCACTTAAGAGACCTTTTCTAGAGGCTCAAAGCCACTGACATCTTCAAGAATTTACTGACCACCATCATGTGTATATACGAGTCAGTCTTTGTCCATCTCTGCATAGTAGGGGTCAACAAGGGGTGCCCTCTATTCCCCCACCTTGTTTGGGGTGTATACATTTATGAGCTAGAGTCCCTCCTTCATGAGCATATCTATGACAGAGATGGGTTCCTCCTCCACTAGGTTTTGATATTTATTTTGCTTTTGGTCAATGATGTGATCCACTTAAGCACCAATTCGACTGTCAAACAAGATTTTTCAGTTATGACATCTTCAAGAGGTTGAGATAGAGGTGCACTTCATCTTATGATACCCCATATATTATGAGATCCAAGGGTGGATACATTGTATGTTCAGTTTCTTACAGACCCTTTCCAATGTATTTAGATACCTCAACAAAAGATGCTTGGTCTTATACTTGCAGAAGGCCCTCAAGCTTCTTTCCCATACTATCCAGCCACCCCCTAGACCAATCTCCACCCGGATAATCACCTCCTTTTTTATAGTGCTCCCATCTACTAGCGCACCAAGAGATAGACAAATAGTGGCCTTAATTCTGGTTTTAAATCAGTGCGAACTCATGGGACTATCCCCATTCCCCACCTCCCAAAGGCCTCTGTGGCATTGTCAATCTAGATCCAAACTGATGGTGAAACAAGATCACCCAGGCCACAATGGTAGTCGACCTCTTCAGGCAACAGCGCAGTGCATAATCCAGATCCTCCTCTAGGCCCTCTTCCAAACAGTATTCTATCATGAGTTGTTTTCCACTCAACCTCATATTTTAGGGGAGCTAGCTCTAATGGACCCTGATACACTGGCATTATTATTATTTTCACTCCAGATTTTGGATCCATGCCCATTGTACATCCTTCTGGCTTCTTCCATATATGCTCTTTGCTTCCAGAGTTTCGGTCTTAGGCTTTAGCTTAGATCAGTTTTTTAATTTCTGCATCCTGTTTTTTATGAGAGCCGTCTTTCCACTCCCACTTTGTATTGACATCATTGTATTTGGTAGTCCCATTGACCTACTTCAATGTTCATTTGTTGGACATTAATAACAGTATCTTATCTATCTTATATCTCCCCAAGCATCACACTCCATAGGAGATGTAGAACTACAAAAAAGTGGGAAGATGTAGTTTAAACAAGTATTCTTGGAATTAGTAGAAAGTGGATAGCTGAGCTAATGAGTAGAAAAGTTAAAAATGAAAAAACAGAGCCAGTAGGATAACAAACCAACTAATTCTAGGGATAATAAATCATGGTAGCTGGCCAGAGGAGGAGCACCCATCTGCTGCCCCTGTGCCATTCAGGAGTCCCTCAATTCTGTCATCTATAATGATGAAAACTGATATTCTGTAGCCTGCGAGACTAAGAACTTCAGAAGAGTGTACTGTGTGCATGATTCTACCAACTTTGTGTGAAGAAAAAACTTTAGTTACTTTGTTGTTGAAAAATAATATATATTTACTACTGCATCTGCAACTTTCAATGTCTTGAGATCGCCAGCCTTTGAATGCCAATTTTGGATTGGCTGGTCATGTAAATACGGGAACTCCGTATTAATTCCCTTTTCATTTTGGCCATATCCTTTTATACATTTTCTCTAATATGACAAGAATAAAGAAAATTGCCATCCTAAATAAAACCAAAGAAAAATAAAATTCAAATTGGCCAAGCTGTTTCAACCATAGATTGTCACAAACAAGAGCGTTGCCAGTGCCACCATAAGCAAATACAACATAGTAGCAAAGTTTAGTGCCAAAGCAAGTAACTTTTCCTGTTAGATTACACATTAAGATTTGCAATCAGAGACATACCATTTACATTCCATGTAAATGCATCCTTCAAACGTAGTCCATCAATTTCAATATCAAGGCGAATGGGAATCAAGTTCTCGGATGTTGGCCTGCAATTGCTATAGAGATTTAGCAATAACTAAAAAACATCATAGTTTGAAATTTGAAACACTGGAAGGCATGAGAAGCAAAACCAAGCACCATTTAATGTGGAAATATTATATTCCATGATATACTGAAACAACATAAAAATGCCAGAGATGGAAGAATGATCACCCTCCAATAGCTGGGCCCAGAAATAGGACTCATGAAGATTCAGTTTTCTTCATGAAAAAAATTTCTATACATCAAAGAAACCATTTCAGTCCTCTGCTATTGCAGAATGTGAAAGAACATGGCACATATTTCTGTACGCAGACTTAATATTGTTAAACTTCAAATGGATGCAAATTTGTCTTATTCATTCAACAGCGTCAGTAATCTGATGCACTCTAGGCTTCTTAAAACAATTTTATAATTCACGTGCCCCTATATATATATACATGTATAAAGAGAGAGAGAGAGAGAGAGAGAGAGAGAGAGAGAGAGTTTTATTAATTTCCAACTAATGACCACAAAGTAGGTCAATGGGACTGCTGAGTACAAAGATATTATTACAAAGTGGGCGTACCGAATGGCCTCCTATAAAAGCAGAAGGCAGGAAAGGAAAGTAAAGTGGAACAGAGCATGAAATCTATGGCATATGCTAGGTCATGGAAAACATGAGGAAACCTTGACTCCGACCGCACAGGGGTGGAGACGTACAAGAGTAAAGGATCCAGGTGCAAGAAGATTTAGTAGTAATGAAGTAGGTCTATTATAGAATAGACCCATCTCTCCTTACGTCCAAGTCCGAATGAAGGAAACTCAAGATAGTATGCTGTCCAGAGGAAGAACTGGCGAAAGACATGGACCTCCCACTGTGCTGCCGTCGAGAGGAGGTATCGCGTCGCTGAGGCCTGGGGGGTCTCGTCTACCTCAAGTGGAGGGGTGGTCTGGTCCTGTCATGCAGCTGAGATCTCGAGGATTTGTGTCAAAAATAAGAGCATGGTGAGCAGATTCTGTACTCTAAAAACTAAAATTATTGATCACTAATGCTGAAAGCACCAATCAAAATTTCTGCTAGGAGTACTTTAACCTACAAAGGCATACTGTTGATAAATAAAACAGCAAACACGCTAATCTGAGCATCAAAACATCTGTAATTTCTGTTAAATCTGAAAACAGAAAGAAAAAACTACAGCTCCAAACTCATTCTCAAACTTTAAAATGGTGTGCCCTGCTACACCTTTATAAACTAGGAAGAAGAGAGGTACAATGTACCTCGACACATGCATCACAACAATGCCTAGACTGGCAGTGTTAAATCTAACCCTAGTATGCCTAGCATGTATGGATAACCAAGCCAAAGATAAGGTTCGCCCTACTACAGATCTGCACCCTTCACTAAGCTGGAAAATCCTCTTGCAAGAGCGCCCCTACTAACTTAGGGAACTGCACCCTCTATATTTGTGTATGCAAAACTAAATAATGTAAAACACGAATTTAGAATTAACTGCTGAAAGTAGACAAAGCATCTGAAAACTGGAAATAAACCGAAAATAGTGCATGCATGCCAGTATCTCTCTCTCTCTCCCCTCCATAAATACCAGTGCACCCTCAATTGTTGTATGAGCTGCTGAAGAAGGGCACGTTGTAACTGTACAGAACTCTGTTGTACAGACTTCTCCATTAAAGGAAAGAGTATTATAGCTGGAACACTATTCAAGCTACACAGGTAAACTAACACTACCTCTTAGAGAGGAAAGTGTTCTCCACCCCACCGGGCCTCTACCTGGACATCTCAAACTTACCCTTTGCCAGGGGCTTGGTCAAAATGTTTGCAACCTGCTGATCTGTAAGAATGTACTGAATACCACTGCTCCCTTTTGAACCCTGCCACTGATAAAGTGTGACCTAATCTCAATATGCTTAAACCAATCATGAAACGCTGGATTTTCAGAAAGTTTGATACAACATCACAGTAGTGTCCAAAGTCTAATATGTCAACTCTACTAATAACTTGAGAACCAGATGCCTTCACAACTAACAAAGATGGCTGCCATATACTCTCCTCTGCTGAACCAAGTGCCACTGAAGTCTGCTTCTTAATGAATCAGGAAATCATACTTGAACAAACACTAAAGCAACACCCTAAAGTGCTCCTCCTGTCACTAGCACTACATGCCCAATCAAAATCTGTAAACCCATGCAACACCAACTCTCTATCTCCGACATATCTCAGACCAAAATGCACTATTCCCTTCAAATACCAAAGCACATGTTTTGCAGCAACTCAATGAACCTACCTGGAGTCCACAATGCATTGACTCAAGGTGTTGACTGCAAAACAAATCTCAGGTTTGGTATTACCAAATACAAGAACAAACCTATCAACTGCCTGTACATAGATTGATCGATCAAATCTGAATTTTGAATCAACAAATGACTTCAGATTTGCTACCATAGGAGTAGCATAGGTTTACAGTCCATCATCTGAAATCTCTTCAGAATCTCAATTATATACCCTATCCAAGGAAGACCACACACCTCTAGACCCAAAAAGTAGTGCTTCGAGTCGATGTCCATATCAAATTCTCTCACCAGCTCTGCCTTGCACCATGATATGAGTTTCTTTGAACTTCTTGTAGGTATAAGATTGTCTATATACAGGACTAAAACAAGCAAAATATAATTATCAACAGAATAGTAAAGATTGGAATCTACATCTATTTTAGAGAAACCCAAACTTAAAAGATACTCAATGATCCTAGAGTACCATGTATGTGCTGCCTGCTTCAACCCATAAAAGGCTTTCTTTAACCTGCAAACACGCCCTACACCTCCAAGCCTCTTGGCTGATTGATGTGCACCTCCCCCTCAATCAGACCTGTTATCACATTTATAGTAGCCGGACTACCATTTATTGCCAGACCAGTTGTCCCAAGCCAGAGCCAGTCCTTTTTCATGAAATGAGCATTCATTGTCTATGATGATCATTGGCAGAGTACAATCAGAGGTAGCTAGACCATGCAGAGCAATATTATCAGTATAACCTTGTCACTTCTGTGCCCTCTTCACGATCCTGGAGGCATACTTGCTAGACCATTGGTCCACTTTTAGCAAACCAGCAGAGTTTCCAGGTTATCTTCTTTGCCATCCAGATTTGTCAGATTGTTGCAGATTCAAGTATATGACTGAGCAGGTATATGGCATGTGGGTTGATTATCATGATATTTCTTGCTTATCTTAGTAGATTTGACTTAGCATGTGTATTGTATCGGTGGTGATCAGTTATATATCGGTTTCATGTAGACTATCACTATCAGTTGTGCATAGTTAAATGGTCTTGGTGTCAAGTCCCAGGTATATGGTTGTCAATAGGGTTAGCCTTTGTACAGTCGAGATCATCTCCCCTTGCTTTTGGCACCATCTTTCACTTGTCTTTCTGTCCGTCTATTTCTTCCATGTTGAAAGCATTTTCCCCTTGGCTTTGGACTTGAATTATGAAATCAAAGACTTTTCCCCATTATGACCTCTATGCATGGATAGGCCCCCATGTTTGCTTTGTGTCTTGGGTGTCTCCTTAGTCCTTGAAGCAAGTTGTCGTCATCTAAAATGAAACGAAATCCCTGGATGAAAGATGTGATTAGTTGTGCTTTTTAGCGCATGTAAGATATGAAGGGCCATAAAATGAACAAAATGCATACCTCGATGAAAGCTGCAATTAGTTGTGCTTCTCAGCACATGTAAAATCCAAAGGGTCAAAGAATTAAAAAAAGGCCATGAATGATATATAAAATGCATCAATACGCATAAATGCTATATCTAAAGGATGCAGGCCAAATGAAAGTCAAAGACTTGCAATGAAACACAAGTGATTATATGAAGTCTTGAAGTGAACATCAAGCAAGGATATTTGTTAGAGTCTACTAGAGACATTCCATTTGTGAGGCACCTCCCTTCTCTAGTGTTTGCATGTCCTGCATATGTTATTTTGGTCCCATTTTTCCTCTTTCCCTGAGAGATCATTGAGTAAGTCCAAATAAGTCAAACCACATTTGACCAAGCCTTTTTATTGGTCCATCTCACCCAAGGGTAATGAGGGGTGATCTTGACTGTACAGAGGGATGGATGTGAAAGCGGGTATATGGTTGGGACTTCATAATCATTGTGCAACTATGTCACTTTTAGTCTACATTATTTTGTGTTTGCATATCCGATCACTATTGTATACATTGATAATGCTTCAACTCTGTTACTAATATAATGAAGAGATTATTACTTATACCCCATGCATCCAGAGTTCTTCTGATTATGTCTCAATTATTAGTTTTTATCAATTTTGACCTAGTCAACGGGCAGCGCCCGAGGTGGATTGTGACTACAGTGTAGCGGATGATGTATTTTGATGTCTATGGATGCTTACCAAATCATTCCATGCTCCAGTGTGTGGAAATTGCTTACCAGATCATTCCATGCTCCATATCATGAGAGGAGACATCTCCAAGCTAGAGGACTAGCAGATTTTAGGTCAGAGCACTAGACCCTATCCTCACTCTTTCAGACATCATTGAGGAGTTGAGGCACCACTCTTCGAAAGCCTATTGTTACATTGTTGAATTTCAAAAGGTGTTTGACTCGGTCCCAAGTGAAGCCCTATTCCAGAGGCCTAGAGATATTGGCATCTCAACTACTTTGATCATAGCCATCATGCACCTTTATGAATCCATCCTTGGCCGACTCCACACAGCTCACGGAGTTTTGGACTTCACTAGGAGCACTATTTGGATGAAGCAGGTTTGCCCACTTTCACCTACATTGTTTGGGATATACATTGATGAGTTGGAACCTTTTCTCCAACACATATTAGCCAATGGATGGGTACCTTTTTCACCATGCTTTGATCTCCATCCTCCTCTTTGCAAATGACATGGTTCTCTTGTCATTCACCCAGGAGGGTTTGCAAAGACAGCTTGATGCCTTGTCCAACTTTTATGATCTTCATCAATTGATAGTCAACCTAGGCAAAACCAAGGTTACGATCTTCAATGGGACGAAGTCATTCTATTAGAGTACATTTTTATTTTTGGGGTGTGGAGATTGAAATCACCACTGCATACACATACCGGGTGTTCAGTTTTCAAGGCCCCAATTTGATTTGAGGAAAGACCTCCAACCCTAGATCAACAAAGGGTATGGCTCCCTTGATCTTCTTGAGCATCAATGTTTCCAGAACCATTTTCAGGATATTCAATCTAAGATGGACCTCATGGACAATCTCACCAAATGCACAATTCTTTATGGTTAGGAGGTCTAAGGGCCCAATTTGTTGGATTTGAATTGGGCCATGACAAAGGGAGTTTAGGTTCTCAAGCTTCATTGCATCATCAAATGCATGAGGATTATACCCCAAACATTATTTAGGCAAAGTTTGTGACCTCCCCCTTTAGGATTGAACCCATCTTTGGACTGGTTTCTCTTTTGCACAAAATTTGATGCTTTGCAAACTCTTTAGTCAAAAGGAACTACTACCCTTATCTTGCTCACTACTCCTTAGAATCCATAACCACTCCTAGTACCTCGAATCGAGCTTGTTGTTGGTTTGCAGAGGTCATTTGTCTATTTCAATCAATTGGTATCTCAATTGACCGCCCACCCCCCTATTCAAATACTCTCTTGATGCCCCCGGTCAACTCCTGCCAAATAAGCAGGATTTAAATAGGATCATCAAAGAGAACATCATCGAACAATTTGTTCAAGTCACTTGGGTTGATCCTTCGAGAGGGATACACCCCAAGATGGCCTTCTAAGCAAAGCACTTCCTAAAGTTGAGATGGTCTTGTTGCTCATTCTCACATCACACTATTCCCTCAATCCACAAATTAGGTCCCAATACAAATCCCAACAACTATAGAACGATCATGGTTGGCCACATATTCTCAAAACTCTATGCTATGGTCCTCCATATGAAGCTTTCTAGGGAACTCGAAGTGAGACACCTTAGTGATAGAGGGAAAGCTAGATTATGACCCATACATCAGACCACTAATCATATTTTCACACTACGAACCATCACTGAGAAGGCGCGACATCACTATTCAAAAGTCTACTGTTGCTTTGTAAATTTTTGGAAAGATTTTGGTTTTGTCCCTCAAGACGCTCTATTCTAAAGGCTCAAAGACATCAACGTTTCCGAGTCCCTATAAATCACCATCATGTTCCTATACAAGACAGTCCTTGGATATCTATGCACAACCCACAAGATGTCACATTTTATCAAGAGCATTATTGGGGTCAAGCATGGCTGTCCCTTGTCCCCCACCTTATTTGGGATCTACATTGATGTGTTGGATTCCTTCCTACATGAGCATATCCAAGATGGTGATGGGTGCCTTCTCCACCAAGTTTTGATATCTATCCTTCTTTTCACTAACAACGTGGTCCTCTTGGCGTTATCTCCAAAGGGATTGCATAGACAGCTTGATGATTTGGCCCTTTTTTATGACCTTCATCAACTGATGATCAACCTAGGTAAAACCAAGGTTATGATCTTAAACAAGACAAAGAAGGTCTTCTCCGATCACAATTCCTTCTTCAAAGGGGAGGAGATTGAGATCACCAGCACCTATAGTTACTTGGGAGTGCAATTCTCAAGCCCCCATTTCAGTTTAAGGCATGCCCTTTAGCCCCAAGTCAACAAGGGCTACGAATCCTTAGCCCTCTTTGAAAGATGATGTTTCCAACACCATTTTTATAACATATAGTCCAAGATGTCTCTCATGGACACCCTTATTCAACCCATAATTCTCTATGGTTCGGAGGTTTGGGGGGCTTGTTAACTTAAGTTCAATTGTGCCTCATCCAAGAGAGTGCAGACCCTTCTTCATTGGCGAATCATCAAATGCAAGCAAGCAATCCCTCAGTCCATCATCCTTGCAAAGTTTGGTGCTCGACTCTTCTGACTTGAGACTATATTCTGTTGAATTTTTGATAGGGTTAGGGTTTAATGCATAAAATAAACAATCAATGTACTTTAATGCAAAATCACTTTTAACATTTAACAACTAGTACTAGAGATGAAATAGTACAGCAGTAACTCTAACAACAAAAAAACATAATTTTCATCTCTTTCAACTTCACACCTTTAACACTACCAATTTGGTCACCGCGTTAACGTAATCTTCAATAACATGTAATCAATAATAAAATAATCAACTTGTTTAATTAGCAATAAAAGAGATAGGTGAAGATACTTACCTGGGTGTGGAACCTTTCCTGTTATATACTCAGAAATGTTACTTTCAGAAAAGACTGTGCCTCTCAGAGGCCAGTCAACACTAGGAACCAACCCTGCTGGGAATCGACCCCCCCCCTCGAATCGATCCCAAATAGCGCTCCGGACGGAATGGATGAGGGATCGATTTTGGAATCGTGATTCCTCATCGATTCCGTCCGGAATCGATTTGGCAATTCGCGAATTGGTGGAAAAAAAAATGATCCCTGCCATTTGGTAATTCGACTCGGAATCGTAGCTTCCGGGTCGATCCCGAATCGAACCCGCATCGAACCCGAGCAATAAAATCAAACCCTAAATCGATTCCAAGATCGATTCCGCAGACAAGGCGGATTTTTGAAAAAAAAATTGATTTTTGGAATTTTTTTGGGGGTTTTTTTTGGTGGGATAGGTCACTTTGGGCCAATAAAGGGTGAATGAGTCCATTTGGACTCATTCCATTACTCATTTGCTTGATTGGGAAGAGTTTGAGCTTGGAGTGAGTTTGCTAGTTGTTTGAGAGCTTTGAGCATTGAGTGGGAGATTGAAGGGGAGAGCTTGCAAGGGAGATTGAAGCTTCCATAGAGACATTCAACCACCATTGAAGAGCTAAAAGGTAGGCTCTAAAAACTCATCTTTGTTTGTTTTTGCCATTTTTTTTCACTGTGTTAAAAAATGGAAAACTTGCAATGTTCTCTTCTCCTACTCTTTCCAATTGCTTCTTCTCCATCATTCTATTGCAGGGAACAAGTGACTCTCATCTTGAATCAAGAAACATGATGGGTATGTGGTTTTGGTTTTTCATTCCACTTCTTCTCATTATGATGGTGTTGGGAAGTAGATGTGGTGGTGGTAGTGATGAGGGGGAAGAGGTAGAGAGTGATGCATACCAAGGAGAAGAGGAGGAAGGGGAAGAGGGTGATGATGATGAGGATGAGGGTGATGTGGGGCAAAAACAAAAAGACACAACACCTTTGTGGAAGTATGTGACAAGGCAAGGGGGAGGGAGAGGGGGTGGAACCACAAAGTTTGGATGCCCCCATTGTGGGAAAACATACACAGGTTCATATACCCGGGTGAGAAAGCATTTGTGTGGAGTTATGCCATGCGATGTAGGTAAGTCTCATGGAGTCAAAACTTGTGACAAAGTGGGAGCTAAAGAGAGAAGCAAATACAAGATGGAAGAAGAGGCCGCTCAAAACAACTCCAAGAGATCGAGGGTTGATTTTGAATCCCCACAGAGAATGTTTGGTAGTGGAGCTGCTACTGGATCATCATCGGCTCGATCGGGAGCCTCATCTCCCCATGGATTCTCGCCTATACGAAGAACATTATCCGATTTCCTTGACCAAGGTTGTAGAGATGATGTGGATTCAAAAGTTTATAGGTTTCTCTATGCATGTGGTGTGCCATTCAATGTTCTTCGCTCACCCTATTGGCATGAAATGGTACAAGCCATCAATGGTGGCCCTCAAGGATACAGAAGCCCTGGGTATGACAAAGCTAGAACCGTGGGACTTGACAGGGAAAGAGCCAAAATCAATAGTGCTCTTGGAAAGTTCACAAATGATTGGTCCAACTATGGGGTATCCATTGTATTTGATGGGTGGACAAATGTTAAAGGCAAGCCGTTGATAAATATTCTTGGCGTTTCTGCTAGCGGTGCGGTCTTCCTTTCAACCCATGACTACTCAGATCGCTACAAGACCGCTATTAATATTGCACAACCTTTACTTAAAACCATTCAGGAGATTGGGCCATACAATGTCATTCAAGTCATCACCGATAATGCTGCTAATTGCAAGGCAGCAGGAGCAATCATTATAGATAAGTATCCCAACATATTTTGGTCAGGGTGTTTGGTTCACACATTGAACCTTTTGATGCGTGATATTGTTAAGATGAAGGACAATAATTACCGATGGATTGGTGCCTTGTACAAGAGAGGTAAGAAAATGATCAAATTTATTACCAATCATAGCATGGCCCACCACATTTTTCGCAATCACTCTAAGTTGGAGCTATTGAAGATTGCAAAGACTAGATTTGCTAGCTACTACCTCACCTTCAAGAGGCTTTTGAAGGTAAGAGAGGCATTGGCTAGTATGGTCTCAAGTGATCCATGGCAGGAATTGAAAGACAGAGTTGCAAGTGCATCAGATAGAAGTGACTTTCAGGAGGTGGAGGACCTCGTTCTTGAAGGTCATTTTTGGTCACAGGTTAGGTATGTTCTGCAGTTCACCAAGCCAGTTTATAACATGATTCGTTTTGCAGATACAAATCAGCCGGTGATTGGGGAGGTATATGAGCAGATGGATAGCATGCTTGGTCAAATCAAAGACATTGTTGAGCAAAGAGATGACGTCTTGTATGACCATATTCATAAACTTGTGGTCAAAAGGTGGGATAATCTAAATGTTCCACTCCATGCCCTTGCATATGTCCTCACCCCAAAATACTATTCTCCAATTTGGTTGGCACAACCTGCACCTGGGGGTGGAGTCAGGAAAAAACCCCACACAGATCCAGAGGTTGCTGCTGGGTATATGCTTGCATTAAAGAAGTTGGTCCCTGATGAGGAAGAGTGTGCTCAAGTACGGAGTGAATTGAGCATATACATAAGTGAGCATGGATGCTTTGGTTCCCTGTTTGCAACCAAAGATCGAGACAGATTGGATCCTATCCATTGGTGGAACATGCATGGCTCTGGAGCCACATATTTGCATAAATTGGCGCTGAGGGTGCTATCACAGGTTGTTAATAGCTCTTCTGCAGAGAGGTGTTGGAGCACCTACAACTTCATCCACAGTGTAAAGAGAAACAGTCTGAATGTAGATCACGCAGAAAGCTTGGTTTATGTGCACTGCAACTTGAGGTTGTTGTCCCATTATTGTGAGGCGGCCAAGAATGATAGAACATATTTGACTTGGGACAACAATCCAGAGGAGGCTAATGTGGAGGATGGAGCCATAGCATTAGAGCGCTTGGAGGCTGAACTATTGGGTGATCATGATGACCCAATTCAAACTACCCATACAGAGATGCCACCCCCAAGCAGAAGCAGCTTTCCGGATGCAGGAGTTTTTCCTTTAGCTTCACAACGTCCAATTTCAGCCCGCGGGGACCATTCATCTTCTTCTCATGTTCCACGATCACTTCCACCAGCACCTATTCCACTTAGAACACGAGAAAAGAAATTGGAAGTTACTCGTGGCAAGCGGAAAGCTTAGTAGATTCATAGTACTTTGTAGTTTGTATCATTTTCATGTTTATTTTGGCGGTTGGCCTATTTTGTAAACATTATGGCCTAGTTTGATGGCAAATATTATATGTTGAAATTTGAAGGTTGATGTTGTTGATGATTGATGATTGATGATTTGATGATGATCATTTAATGACAATGTTATAAGTTATAGCTCCTAGAATCTAGAAGACGAGATGATTAATGTTATATCAATGTGTACTAAATGGTTATATGAATATCTAGATTCTATGTTTTGATGTTTTCTATAGCTAATTTGGCATAATACATGTTTTTTTTAATTTATATGCATCAAAATATATTAAAATATAAATTATATAAAAAAAACTCCCGAAACGTAAGCTTTTGAAAATTTCGCTTTTCGCTCCCGCTCCCAACAACGTTGCTAGGAACCAAGTGACCCTATTAAAGGGTTAGTACAAACCTGAGAGAGAGAGAGAAGACTGGGCTGAGGTACAGTCAATCAGGAGTGGTCAAAGACAGTCAAAAAACACAAACAAACCTCAACATAAAGACTGTCCAATAGAAGAAGACACAAAAAGGTCTAAACCCTCAACACAAAGGATTAGTATCAAACCCAGAATAAGTCACAGTAGTAAAGTAGGTCTGAAATAATTAACAACAGATCTTTAACACAAGTAACTAGAAACATTAGGTCCACAGCCTCTACAAAACATTCCCACAATAATTATGCTACAGTCACACTACACATCAGTTCAAGATTACAGGCCTCACAGTAGAACAGGATCTGGTCTAAAGTTTTACAACCTCCATAAGAGCAGTCAAGGTCAGACGCTACGCCTCACGGCCTCCCCATAACAAAAGGTAGCAAACAGGAAAGGGACTCACAACAGAGTCTAAAGGTCACGGCTGAGCTTCTAGAGTCACAACTAGCTCAACAAACAAGGCACAGAACAGATCGGGTCCTATAAAGGTAGCTCAGTGTAGAGTACAGGGCTCACAAGACTTCAAACTAGCAAATCAAAGCAATGGAAGACCCCAAACAGCAGACTGAACCTCACAACAGCAAACGGCTAGGTAAGTGTAGCATAAACCATCAACGTCACCTCTTGAACAGTGACCCAATTCACATATGTGAGCAACAGAGATAACCCTTTTACCCTAGACGTCAAGCACGGTTGAGATATGCCCAAGTGAGGAGAATATGTATTTAATAAATAGACCTTTAGACACTTCTAGAAAGATCACCAAAAATATATATATCAAACCCTGGAAGCAATCAAAACAAAAAAATCATCAAAACAAATCTGAACTTGATCAGCAGGTGGGGTGGCCTTCAACTTCATAAAAGAGCAGCTAAGATGCCTTTAACGTCAAGCACAGGAAGGAGCAGAGCTAAAGTTATCTTATACAAATGCCAAAGAGAAGTCTTCAATAAATAGGATTAAGATCTTCTAGAAGGGTAAAATAAAATAATCCTTTACACAAGTTAGGGTCCCATTAAATTAGGAAGGTACCAAAAAATAAAAATAAAAAGAATAAAATATAAACAAGGGTCATATAAATAAGTGAGGGTACAATGACCCATCAAAATGGTACCATAAAAAAAAAGTGGGTACCAATTATATTTAGAATAACATTAGGTGGGTACTAAGACCAACACATGGTCCAACATAAGATATGAATGGGTACATAACCCATGAACCCTAGGACAAAGGGTAAACCACAAAACGTGGTCAAACAACCATAGTACGCATAAGACCAAAAACATCAAAGGTGGTACAAACCAAAAGATAACTCAAAGTAGGTAAAAGACCCTATTCACCATAAGTCAAAGACAAGGTACCACAAGACAAATAATCAACAAGGTGTAAGGACCAAAAGTAAATCAACCAAGGTGGAGAAGGTACAACCAATCATCTCTCTCTCAAATGTACAAATGTTCCATATAACTTGAAAGTTCATCATCACTATATAAGGAAGGGTCCACATGGATGATGTGATCATGTGGTTCTCTAGACTGCTCCTAAGGTCAAATGTTAGTGGCTTCATCAAGGGGTGGCCAGTCCCTTGAGAAGACCATCTAACTCAACCATCTCGAAGACCTAGGAGAAGAGGACATCACACATCATCATCTTGGTAACTGACCAAGAACCTCCATTCTCAAGGAATGGCTCTCAGCCCTAGGCTAAGCTTTCAGTACTAGACTGAAACCACCTGCGGGACCTACTTGGTCCTTGTGACCAAGAATCTACCTGGTACTAGACCTGGATGTCTCTGTCTCAACCTGCAGGATTTGCTTGGTCCTCGTAACCAAGAACTGTCTAGTCCCAGACCAAAATACCATAGAGACAAATAGGGGCCCTAGCCACATGCTAGGAGAAGAGGACATCACACATCATCATCTTGGTAACTGACCAAGAACCTCCATTCTCAAGGAATGGCTCTCAGCCCTAGGCTGAGCTTTCAGTCCTAGACTGAAACCACCTACAGGACCTACTTGGTCCTTGTGCCCAAGAATCTGCCTGGTACTAGACTAGGATGTCTCTGTCTCAACCTACTGGATCTGCTTGGTCCTCGTGACCAAGAACTGTCTGGTCCTAGACCAAAATACCATAGAGACAAATAGGGGCCCTAGACACATGCTAGGGACTTTTCCATGGCATCAGTCTGCTTGGTCCTCAACCAAGAACCCCAGGAGACAGTTGGGGGCCCTAGGGTACCTTCTAGGGTCTTACTCACTACTTTGCCTGTTTAACATGACCAGGAACCCTAGATAACTAACTAGGGTACCATTCTCTTTGAGAATGGATCTCGCGGCTGCACTAACTTTAACACTCCCTCTCAGCAAGAGAGGCATTCTCAACAACACTAAGCTTGTCGAGGACAGAGGCTTAGTCAACACATCCGTTGACAACTGTACCATGTCCTTATCATGGTGAAACAACCTATCATAAAATACAGGATTTTCTGAGAGCTTCAAAGAGCTATGAATGTCAACATGTACCTTGATCTTATAGATCCACTTGGAAGTTACATCTCACTTCCCTTGTTGTCTGAGAATCACTTTCCACATATCATTATTCATTATTAATTGGATATTCTCTGTCATAGTATCTTTCCAAACCTGAAGTTTGGCTTCCTCCATATCAGTGGTTGATCCTAAATCAGTGATACTCCCACTGGAGCATCCTTGGAACCTCTCAATAGGTTCCTCAATGAGATCAATTGAAGGCTTCTTGGTCTTCGCCCTCTGCTTATCTGAACGAGAAGTCTCATAGGCTTCATATCTGAGTCACTAAAAGATTCCCTCTTTATCTCTAAAACTTGATAGGGGTTATTCATTAGAGCTTTAACAACATATCCTGAGACCTTGTAAAGGTCCCCCTCATGGACACCAATCTCAATAGTTGAGCTTATATTTCCACCTTTAGTCCATACTAGTGCCTTTCCTTCTGAGAAGGCTACATAGAAGCCTTTGTCTTTTAAAATTGCCACTAAAAGAACATTCCTCTTTAAACCAGGAACATATAAAATTTCCTCAACATGAATTAACGTACATGAATCAAGCTTTAAGGCAGTTGAACCAACTCCTTTGATTTCAAAGGTATTTCTATTTCCCATCTCCACTTTCTCATTGAACTTCTTGGCCTTGTAACCCATAAGAGCCCTTTTGTATCCAGTCATATGCTTAGTGGCCCCACTGTCAATCCACCATGACTCTGATGAGTTGGAGATGGATCCTGAGAGTGTTGAAATCAAGAAGAACTCTCTTTGATCTTTTTCTTTAGTCTCAGCTTTATATTTCTTTTGTTGAGGCTCTTCTTCTTTTGTAGCAATTGAAGCATGATGCATCCCTTTATGCCAATTCCTGTTAGGAGGATTTCTACAATCATTTGCATAATGACCAAGCTTGCTACATTTAAAACATCTTACTTTTGACTTATGAAAGTGCTTACCTCGAGGTCCCTTACCTTTGTTCTGGTGCTAAGGGAAGCTTCTTCCTTTCTTTGTCTTAGCAGCAAGAGCATGATTCTTTTCAACGGGAAGCCCAGATCTACTCTGAATTCTACCTCCTTCTTCTAAGCAATCATGCCACAACCTATCAAAGCTTGGTTGTATTTCTCTTCCATTCACTGCTGAAAAAAATGTCTCCAAAGATGTAGGAAGACCATCTACTACTGTTTGCACAAGCTCATCGTCATCTACTTCAACTCCAATTGCCATGAGTTGATCTTTTATCTAAGCAATCTTTGAAAAGAAGGAGGCAACTGATTCCTTCTCCTCCATCTTCAATGAACGAAGTTGCTTCTTCAAGACCCTCTTCTGAGTAGGTGCCCTCTTCTCATAGAGATTTGCTAGGGCATCAAAGCATTCCTTAGCTGTCCCTAGAGGAGCTATCACATGAATCAAATTGTCTTTAACTGAGTCAAAAATTACCCTCTTTGCTTTGGCTTGTTTCTTCTTAAATGTTGCTCTTCCTTGAGCTGTCGTGGGCTCTTCCACAACCCTAGTGACCAATTCATACAAGTCACTCTCCTCCAAAATATTCAAGACCCTAGCCTTCCATACATTAAAGATTGAGGCTCCTTCAAGCCTATCTTTTGCTTTCACTGAGTTAGAAGCCATCTCAATCAACTTGCCAATAACATTTGTAAACTTGTAGTCAAGTTGATTAGGACACAAACCCTTACCTTAGGATCTATGTAGATTCTATTAGCCTGCAAAAACAAAGTTAGCTACAAGACCTAAGCTCCGATACCATGTTAAAGTTTTTATAGGGTTAGGGTTTAATGCAGAAAATAAACAATCAATGTACTTTAATGCAAAATCACTTTTAACATTTAACAACTAGTGCTAAAGATGAAATAGTACAGCAATAACTCTAACAAAAAAAAACATAATTTTCATCTCTTTCAACTTCACACCTTTAACACTACCAATTTGGTGATTGTGTTAAAGTAATCTTCAGTAACATGTAATCAATAGTAAAATAATCAACTTGTTTAATTAGCAATAAAAGAGATAGGTGAAGATACTTACCTAGGTGTGGAACCTTTCCTGTTATATACTCAGAAATGTTACTTTCAGAAAATACTGTGCCTCTTAGAGGCCAGTCAACACTAGGAACCAAGTTAGTACAAACCTGAGAGAGAGAGAAGACTGGGTTGAGGTATAGTCAATCAGGAGTGGTCAAAGACAGTCAAAAAACACAAACAAACCTCAGCATAAAGACTGTCCAATAGAATGCCCGCACAGGTGTGGCTCATTGGCGGTTCAGTTGCTATGAAGTCACAGTTGTAAATGGAGGTCACGAGTTCAAATGACACCCGGCTTTACCCGTGTCCCATGCTTGCGAGGTGTGTGGGGCACCTGGGGGTATAGTGATAGCGGGATTGGATCCCTGGACCCGTGTCACACGAGTACCAGCCCAATCTCCAGTTGTCAATTCCCCTAGTTACAAAAAAAAAAGACTGTCCAATAGAAGAAGACACAAAAAGGTCTGTTGTCCGCCGAGATGCACACCAGCAGCAGAAATCTTCCGAAAGTTGTCTCCCTCACTGGAAGTGGGGAGAGGTGTGGCCTTGGGGGCAAGCAATGAGCCAGGTACTGTCACCTGAATCCCAGCTCCTCCGTTTAGGCTAACTCCTAACGAAGCCAAGGGGGGTAGTCCCTACAAAGAGTTAACTATGGCTCAATGTTTTAAGTGTTTTAATTGTGTGGTGATGCAGATGGGTGTTGTTTAGGAGTTTTTTGAAGATGAGAGACACAATCACACTTTGACTAAGACCAAGAGCGCAATCCACGTTGCAAGATAAAGATCACAACAGAAAATGAAGACTTAGAAAATTAAATAGCATCCACAATATGATTCAAAAAATACTGATCAATAATTCGAAATTAGGTAAGTTTTGAGGACCAGTGCCAAATGGAGTCAATAGATATAGTGCTTGGGGATGCTGAAAAATGAGTCTCAATAGTATATGTTTGTGAGATCGTTTTGCAATTTATCTTGGTAAATTAAAAGTTTTAATGGTCTTGATTATTAGGGCTAGAAGAAACAAGGATAAAGCATCCAACCGGAAAGTATACCTTCAAGTGGCTCCCCTCTGATGGTAAGTCAAGACCGTCCAAATTTCGAAGGGATAGGTGTCCAATGATTTAAACCACCCCTGATGTCTGACAACGGTATGTTTCTTGGCCCCACCAGGTTTAGGATCTTTTGCCTCCCACTTAAAAGTTTCTCGAAACAACACCGGCACGTTATTTGGGGTACAGTTTTATTTAGTTATCACTTATGAGATTAACAAGTCCAACGCCTTTCTGAGTACTAGCCCAACCCTTCCAGGTTGGCAAAGCATACGGGTGTTAGATGGCAACCAAAATAAATTGTTATGGGAGTGTGAGTTGGAATATTTTAATTGTTGTTTAAGCACATAGTTCAGCTCTCCGATAGAGAGTGCTCTTGACTTTGTCTTATGACAAGGTTCAAGAGACTTATCTAATCTAATATGCCTAATGCAGGGGGAAAAGATGCACGCTAAAATGCTCTCCGACAGAGAGTGCTCTTGACTTGGATTACAGCAAGTTCAAGAGACTTTGTTTGTTTATTAGAATAGAGGCAGTCTTGCATAAAGAAAAGTGCACTTTTTAGAAGTAAAACAGTTGAACAATATTGATAGCAAAGCACGCTTTCTAAGGCCAAGTTTAACCACTAATCTAAGAAATAAACAAGAATTCGGGTCAACCTCTGAACAAGGATGACCACTAGAACCACCAGTCCTTGAGAAATTCCAGCTAGTTGAGTTTCGACAAGCAGTCTAATGGGGATAGAGAAGCTGCCACAAAACAATGAAGCCCTTGGGATGAAATCCCAAGGTTGCTAACTCAGGTCAATACTTGGAAGAGAAATTAATCTAATAACCGAAAATTGAAATTTTTATCTAAATGACTGAAAATAAAAACTAATCTAAGCATACATGAACAAACATCCCCAAATGGGGAAGGAGAAACTACGTGTGGGAGGCACTATCCCACCTAGCCTTTTTATTACTTGGGTTACAATTGCCTTAGGAAAAATCCTTGAAAGGTCTTTTTGAAGAAGAGAACAACTTAGTGAAGCAAAATTTATAAGCCCTTAATGGCTTTTACAAAGGAGAATGGTTTTGGATTTCTGATTTGGTTTAAGTCTTCTCCTTGATTATAATCTTTATCTTTTTTTAGTCTTGTCTCCACAAGTATTTCTTCTTTTTCAAAGAGACCTACACAAGCTTAGTAAACACTCAACAATGCACCCATTAGCATTAGAAAAATAAAATAAACTTTGAAACTAGCCAAGTCTAAGCTTGCAAAATGAGATCTAAAGTATAAAATAGCATGAGATTCAATTTCAAATTTATTAAAAAGTGAAAACGGACCAGCAAACAAACAAATATTAGAAATGCTAGAAATGAGATCTAACTATGTCAAACACTTAAAACTTTTTACTTTTTCTTTTTAAGACAAAACTAGTATGAGAAAAGCAACTAACTATTAACTTTTCAAAGCATGAGATCTACACACTAACCAATTCTAAGCATATTAATCACTAAATTCGGATCCCGGATGACTAACATATTACAAATTGAAATTTTTCCATTTAAACTATGGAAAAATTTATTAAAATTTAAAAAATAAATAAAAACCCAGAACCGGAGGACCCGGTAAAAAAAATTTGAAATTTTTTCTGAGGGTTCTAGGGACCTAGGACATGACCAAAACCTATTCTAATAGTGTCTAGTAGGCTTATATACATCAGTTGGACTCTAATAACCCCCCATGGCTAAAATTTTCAAAATCGGGCATTCCAGCTTTGGAGGAAGCGGGAGAAAACCTCATCGATTATAGCTCGGCTATAGGCAAAGTATAATTGACAAGGGAAAAAACTCCCTAGAATACCTTAGTTGCTTAATCAAGTCATGGGGAACCGAGCCACTCAAAATCCTACTAGCACACTTTATTACAAAGCCCGTGGGGCCATGGTCATGTTGACTGAAAAACAAAACTGACTAGCCAAAATTGGCTAGGCACAAATGCTGGATCATCTGATACACTGGAGTACAAACATTCATCATGTTTGTCAAATGGCGGCTCTTCAGATAATCCAACTATGGTACAAAATAGGTGATAGCAAGGTCTAAACCCTCAACACAAAGGATTAGTATCAAACCCAGAATAAGTCACAGTAGTAAAACAGGTCTGAAATAAATAACAGCAGATCTTTAACAGAAGTAACTAGAAACATTAGGACCACGGCCTCTACAAAACATTCCCACAATAATTATGCTACATTCACACTACACATCAGTTCAAGATTCCAGGCCTCACAGTAGAACAGGATCTGGTCTAAAGTTTTACAGCCTCCACAAGAGCAGTCAAGGTCAGACCCTAGGCATCACGGCCTCCATAGGACAGAAGGTAGCAAACAGGAAAGGGACTCACAACAGAGTCTAAAGGTCACGGCTGAGCTTCTAGAGTCACGCTAGCTCAACAAACAAGGCACGGAACAGATCGAGTCCTTTAAAGGTAGCTCAATGTAGAGGACGGGTCTCACACAACTTCAAACTAACAGATCGAAGCAAGGGAAGACCCCAAACAGCAGACTGAACCTCACAACAGCAGACGGCTAGGTAAGTGTAGCATAAACCATCAACGTCACCTCTTGAACAGTCACCCAATTCACATATGTGAGCAGCAGAGATAACCCTTTTACCCTAGACGTCAAACATAGTTGAGATATGCATCCAAGTGAGGAGAAGATGTCTTCAATAAATAGACCTTTAGACACTTCTAGAAAGATCACAAAAAAATATATATCAAACCCTAGAAGCAATCAAAACAAAAAAATCATCAAAACAGATCTGAACTTGATCAGCAGGTGGGGTGGCCTTCAACTTCATAAAAGAGCAGCTAAGATGCCTTTGATGTCAAGCACAGGAAGGAGCAGAGCTAAAGTTATCTTATACAAATGCCAAAGAGAAGTCTTCAATAAATAGGATTAAGATCTTCTAGAAGGGTTAAATAAAATAATCCTTTACACAAGTTAGGGTCCCATTCAATTAGGAAGGTACCAAAAATATAAATAATAAATAAAAATAAAAGAATAAAATATAAACAAGGGTCATGTAAATAAGTGAGGGTACAATGACCCATCAGATTGGTACCATAAAAAAAACAAAAGTGGGTACCAATTATATTTAGAATAACATTAGGTGGGCACTAGGACCAACACATGGTCCAACATAAGATATGAATGGGTACATAACCCATGAACCCTAGGACCAAGGGTAAACCACAAAACATGGTCAAACAACCATAGTACGCATAAGACCAAAAACATCAAAGGTGGTACAAACCAAAAGATAACTCAAAGTAGGTAAAAGACCCTATTAACCATAAGTCAAAGACAAGGTACCACAAGACAAATAATCAACAAGGTGTAAGGACCAAAAGTAAATCAACCAAGGTGGAGAAGGTACAACCAATCATCTCTCTCTCAAATGTACAAATGTTCCATATAACCTGAAAGTTCATCATCACTGTATAAGGAAGGGTCCACACGGATGATTGGTTCATGTGGCTCTCTAGACTGCTCCTAAGGTCAAATGTTAGTGGCTTCATCAAGGGGTGGCCAGTCCCTTGAGAAGACCATCTAACTCAACCATCTCGAAGACCTAGGAGAAGAGGACATCACACATCATCATCTTGGTAATTGACCAAGAACCTCCATTCTCAAGGAATGGCTCTCAGCCCTAGGCTGAGCTTTCAGTCCTAGACCGAAACCACCTGCAGGACCTACTTGGTCCTTGTGACCAAGAATCTGCCTGGTACTAGACCAGGATGTCTCTGTCTCAACCTGCAGGATCTGCTTGGTCCTCGTGACCAAGAACTGTCTAGTCCCAGACTAAAATACCCTAGAGACAAATAGGGGCCCTAGCCACATGCTAGGGACTTTGCCATGGTATCAGTCTGCTTGGTCCCTGACTAAGAACCCCAGGAGACAGTTGGGGCCCCTAGGGTACCTTCTAGGGTCTTACTCTCTCCTTTGCCTGGTTAACTTGACTAGAAACCCTAGTTAGCTGACTAGGGTACCATTCTCTCTGAGAATGGGTCTCGCAGCTGCACTAACTTTAACATATTCAACCTTGTTTCATTCCTACATTGCATCCAAAGTTTTGCTGACTCGACAAGGGGAAGAGTTGTTATCCGTACTTTACCTACTATTCTCCGGAGTTCATTGCTTTAGCTAGCCCTCTAAACCATACTTGATGTTAGTTTGTAGGGGTCTTGGATCGTTTGGAGTTTGTGGGTATTGTGATGGACCGGCTTCCTACGTTGAAATACACCTTGGATGCACCTGGCACCTCTTACCTACTAGGAAAGAGTTGAACAAGATCATCCAAGATAACATTTCCAAGCAATTTATACATAATCACTTGGATAAACCCTCAAGGTGGGTTACATCTGAAGATGGCCTTCTACACTGTACACTTCTTAAAGTTGAGGGATGGACTCATCGTCCAACCTCTATACACACTCCATCATTGGAGGCACATTCTTCGTATTCCCCTAACCTAGTTCAAAGTGGGTTCACATAGACTTAGGGTGGGGGTGGATCACAAGATTAACCGATCAAACAAAACCTGCCTATTATGCCATCTTCGAGAGGTTGAGACGAAGAAGCACTCCATCCTCCATTGCCCCATATACTACAATATCCAAGGGTGTCTATTCAGAGAGCCACAAACTCTCCAGCTTCTTCCAATACCCCAACCAAAGATGCTTAGCTTGTACATACAAGAGGCCCTCAAACTCCACTCCCATATCATTCAACCACATCCTAGACCAACTTCCACTCAAAGGATCACTTCTTTTTTTACGATACTCCCATCCGCTAGGGGTACCAAGAAGCAGACCGATAGCAACCTGCCTTCTGACTCCAGTTCGATGCAATCTTGGAGGGCCTTCCCTACTTTG
Organism: Larix kaempferi; assembly: GCA_027924585.1. Lineage (NCBI taxonomy): Eukaryota > Viridiplantae > Streptophyta > Pinopsida > Pinales > Pinaceae > Larix > Larix kaempferi. The sequence goes on from BSBM01000504.1 coordinate 6,158,073, forward strand.
TTGGGACCTTACTAACATTGCTAGTCTCGATTTCAAACCAGCAGTCAAACGAAACCATCTAGACCCCAGTGGCGGTACCACCTCCAAGAATCCCTCTATCTTGAGCTTCCTCCATTTGGCCTTGATTGTTAGGAGAGATAGATCTAGTGGGAGGGACTTCCCTACTTTGTTGGGACCTTACTAACATTGCTAGTCTAGATTTCAAACCAGCAGTCAAACAAAACCATCTAGGCCCCAGTGGCGGTACTACCTCCAGGCAGCCCTCTATCTTGAGCTTCCTCCAGTTGGCCTTGATTGTTAGGAGAGATAGATCTAGTGGACCATGATATGCTTGTTTCATTATCTACATTCCAGACCCTAGATCCATCCATTTTTTACATCTTTCTCATGGGTTGGCTTTCCTTTCTCAGATCTTGGTTTTTCATGCTTTAGAATAGATCATTACTTTGCATCTAGCTTTTTATAGGAGCCATCTTAGAACTCCCACTTTGTATGGACATCATTGTACCCAGCAGTCCCATTGACCTACTTTAATGGTCATTTGTTGGACAATGATAAAATTATCTTATCTTATCTTATCATATGTTTTTCTAGATTAGCATTTTATCTTCTCCAAAATAGTTACTTATATTATCTGATCTCCTCTAGTTCAATTTCGAATTGTTTTTAATCTTATCCTATCGTTATCTTGCATAATCATGAAAGGACTAGAATCTACTTAAACACACTATTACGAAGGTTGGAAGGAGTTTTGGAGAATCCATTCTATAGGTAGTCTATGAGAGACTAATTCCATGGCCAAGTGCAGCGCCCATACTGCCTTGGTGACTTAGGCCTAAGTTGGCACACAAACCTCCTCAAGAAAGTTACTTTATCTGATGTAATTGCCTGTAATTATTATAAAAACGATTTTTAATGTTGTTCCATTGGCTGACAATTTTTCCAGATTTCTGTTTGAAAATTCAGTTTTCCAATTTCAGTCCAGAAAATTCATGCTTTTAGTTTCAGCGGCAAGTTCTCCAATTTTCAGTTACAGGGTTTATTTCAAGTTATAACGGAATTTTTTTCATTCAGTCTATTGGTAGTTTTAAGGTTAGGTTCATGACATTCTTTTAAGACCTTGGACCCTTTCCCCTCCCCATGAGTGCCTCTTCAATAGATCCATGCTTTAATTTCTGTATCTTGCTTTTTATAGGAGCTGTCTTGGCACTCCAACTTTGTACTGACATCATTGTAACCTGCAGCCCCGTTGACCTACTTTAGTGGTCATTTGTTGGATGTTGATAAAATCATTTTATCTTATCTACTTTATACAAAAGGCAAGTATTTCTGGGGTTTTAAAGTTTAGCTGCTACGTTTATCATTGTTATCATTGTTGATGGTGACTGGGGCAAGTATTTCTGGGGTTTTAAAGTTTAGCTGTCACGTTTATCGTTGTTGATGGTGACTGATCCAGAGTTTTGTTTGTTACTAGCAAATCTAATATAAACTTTCTTCAGTGATCTTTGAATTTTCAAAAAGATTCTCCTCTGACCATTATTTAAGGTTTGTTTGCCTTGTCTTGAAGAAAAACCTTGGCTGACTAGATCACTTTCCATCCAAGCCAGATAAGCCTGAATAACTACCCCTGCTGTTGGAGATAGTTGTGTGCTTGCAGCAGTCTGACGTAATGCCCGCTATGCATCACAGTGTGAAGCTCTGTTACTTTGACACCATGAAACATTATGATATGGGGTCTAAGTCTATAAAAATTGGGCCGCAGGTTTTGTCGTGAAAGCAGCGAGGGAGGGATATCCCTCTAACATCACTCATTCACTCTCGCAAAATGGTGGCCAGCAGTCCTTCAATATGGCGGCCCTAGCCCTAGGAGATGTTCACAAAAACGAGTTTCCTTGACTCTTGGAAGTGAGAAGGCATCCAATTTTATGTTATACTCACATGAATTCATCTTTTTAAGGTCATTTCTTGTGACTTGTAGCTCTCAAGCAAGGTGCACTTCAGGATATCCATGTGATGAGATTTCGTTCCACATTGATGCTCTTCTCTGTTAAGTACCGATCTAATGTTCTCCTAAAATTCCGAACTGGATGGGCAAACCCATAAAACAATGTTTTCGAGATAAAGATTTTAACTGGACTGACAAAGTTCTGCGCAACTTGTAATTACATGGACTGACTCTGAATCAACTACTCGGGCAATAAGGACGGGCTTCCATTGATGCGCTACAGAAACTACAAGCAATGACCAATTCCAATTACCATTCCACACTCAAAACAAGAGGGCTCTAATAACTTTTACAGTACAATAGCATGGGAACAACTTTTACAGTTTGTTGGGCAGTGGAAATTGTTCAATGTTTATTATTATTATTGTTCCATTCATCCTAACGGCCTGGCCTAATCAGGTAACGTACGAAAACAAAATCCTTAAGGCCGCTAATTTCTAATTCTGGCGTCTGGAATTTTTTAATAAATAATTCACACAATTTCTTCGAGATGTATGTATGTTTTCTGCTGCGTGGGGCGGGGTTTGAACCTTCTTAAGTGAGCAGTAAGAGAAATCAATTATTTAGCAAATTCGAAATTTGACGCATACTCATTACAAAATTTTCTACACTCTCTTTCTTTGTATTTATCTTCAGTTGTCCACCATTTTAAAGAAGGGGTGAAAAAATGCAGGATACAGCGATATTGGTGAAGAGGATGAGGTAGTTGTTCACTTACATACGAAACTTGGTACAATTGTTTTGAGCATTGTTATTCCCCTGGGACCCTTTCATTCCTCCTCCTCGGCTGCAGTTGTAATCTCTTTTCTTCTATGTCCGTTAATAATATGTTGGGAGAAAACCAAATCCCCCAAAGCAGTCCAGGATGAGAGGTATCGCACGAGTATTCAAACCCCTTTAACGCGCTGCTTTAAGAGGGTGATCATATGATGAGAGTGTTTTAGAGCCCTCTCTCTTTGTCGTTCTTCTCTTTACTTTAAACTATTATCTAACATTGATAAGTGTTTAATGCCCTTCCTTAATAAGGAGTGTTATAACATCTTATGTGACGATTTACATGGAAGTGGATCTCAAAAAGGCGAGGTTAACCAAATAGATAGCCTTCAAAGTTTTAATTGAATATGAGAAATTTTATTTTTTTTAAAGTATAACTTGTCATTTAAATGTGGCTAATTTGCTACGGTATTTGTTTAAAAAGTTAAAAGTTATGCAATTAAAATTCACAAAATAAAATTATTCTTTTAGTTAAAAGTTATGCAATTAAAAGACACAAAATAAAATCAGCATTTTGTCTAGATTTAATGAAGAATGTTAAGTATAAGTGGAAGGAAGTGAAAAAAAAAACATCTAATATAAGAAGAAAATGTGTTTAAAGCTTCAAAGAATTTGAGAGAACTAAAAGATTTAAGGTAGGACTTCTTTGGAGGAGAAACGAAACAACACCCATAAGGACAGTATGGATGAGTACCATGACTGTAGAGTGAGTATAATGGGTAGACAGTTTACAACCCTTTTCACCACATGAATCCTTCCTCTTATGAAACAATTTCACCTTACAAAAGAGGGTGGAAGAGATAGCAATCATGACATCAAGCCATGGACAACCAAGAAGTATGTTTTATGGCAAAGGATAGTTAAGCACACTGACTTTGGTAAGCATTCAAATTCCATGAAAAGTAATAGGAAGATATATAGTACCTAAAGGAATGGTTTTTTTTATTTTTTAAACCTTTGGCAAACCCAACATGGAAGTCTAGGTTTGGTGATCCCAAGAGTCCTAGCCAAATATGTGGGGATGACAATGACTACAAAACTTAGATGTTTAATGGTTTATTTCATTAAGCAATTTGCAATTTGGAAGACTATATAAAATAATGTTTCTTCTCAATGTTGTATCTTATTAAGATTGGGTAGGTTCATAGAGTTAAAAAATAATCAAAGTTTATGAGTAGAAGAGGAAAATATGTACTTTGTTGACTATAAGGTTTACACCCGAAAGGTCGCAACTGATTAGGGTTCCCCACCTAAGATTTGATTTGGTTGGGTTATTCCCTCTTCTGGTTGTGGTTGGTCACTCTCTCAACTAGTGGATTTAAAAAAAATAGTTTTCATACATTAGTAGAATATAGGCATGTATTGTTCTTATTTGCATCCACTATCATGAAAATTGGAAAATGGGATGCATGACAGTCAATTGGCGTCCTCTTTATGTCCTTATAAATCATTTTTGTGTCTCTTTTTCATATTTTGTGTCTATGTAGTGTCTCATTAACATCTTCTTTGCATCCTTGTGCACTCATTTTTCTGTAGTTTTTACCTCTTTTGTGTCTATTTAACGTCAAATTTGCATACAATTTTGTGTCCTTATTACATCCACTATGCATCTAGTTTACATGCAATTTGGGTCTTTTAACAATTTTTTTGCATCTCATGTTGTTCTCCTCGTCATGAGATTTCCAATGAGCTACTACATTATGTAGTTATCCAACATAAACAATGATTAATAAATAATTATTCAAGAAATATAATTCCATAAAAGTAAATAAGTGAGACAATGATATAGAACCTACAAAACATAACCCTTGTATTAATAATCTAAAAAGGAGAGAGCAATGTCCATGGGCATATTTAAGGGATAACATCCTTTAAGCCCAAGAACTTCTACAACTTAGGCCTTCTTCTCTGCATAATCTTTTGTGACTATGGACCATCAAAAATGAAGGAGCCAACAAAAACCACCTCTAAATCAACCCCAAAATTAAATGAGCTATGTTGAAAGGGGGGGAGTTTGTTAGAGACAAGGATTAGGAGAATTCTTATAGACCAACAAAAGGTAAAGGATCAATAAGTAACTAAAGTAATTGATTGACACTATGACAAAATGTGGACAAGTTGGACAATGAATATGAGACTCAGAACTTCCCTTGAATGGAGCAGAGAGGACGACTAACTTGGGTAGTGACCATATACCAAACTTGCATAACTCAACCAGGTATCAAGGTGTAAAGACATGTATGAGGAATTATGCAAAGGGTGTGTGGAGGACCACATATGCAAGGACAAACTTAGGACATGAGATAGCTCATGGATTGGGATGACATGACCAATGGTTAGCATATACAAAGCTTAGAAACCACAACAATGGATTTGATTGGGAGAAAGAAGTGGGATGTAATGGGCCAATATAATCTATGTAGATATGGGGACTCAATATGGATGCTTCAATCAAGGGTGATAAGGATTTCTATCATAAAAGAGATATTTGTTGATGATGGGATAATTTAATGATTGATACTTCCCCGATTTTTGGTTTTTTTAATGTTTGTTGGTGTTTTTTCATTTTGTATTTTACAACGAATATGATAAGTTGGATATGTCACAAAAAAGGAGACATGTACCCCAAAAATTCAACCAAGCAATTTTGACCTACACGTGTGCAAAGGGTAATGACAAATGGAAGAAACTAGGGGTGGGGTCCTATTGTTAGAAAATAGTATCACAGGGCAATAAAATAAAATAAAAGCATAAATAAAACATATAAGAGAACAATACAAGAGAGACACCAATATACGTGGTTCATCCGATATGGGCTATATCCATGGAGAAACAACTAGTCCTTTATTTTATTTCATCCTGCAAAATGAAGGGATACAACTTGCAGCACATCTGTTGCAACCTCCTTTTCACTCTCTCATAGTATCTCTCAATCAGTCACAATGATCTTTATCAATACACAGCCACAATACAATTCCCTCTTATATAAAAGAGGTTTTCCTTCTTGGGAAAAAACCCTAACATAACTTCTACCATAATATTTGTGACCTAATGATGAAGAGTCCAGATTGATTACAAAATTACAATATTTTACAAGGGATTTTTCTATAAAAAAGTATTCAAGGGAGAGCTTCCCCCATACCCCCCCTTTGGAACTAGGATCCAAACACGGCTAAAACAAGACCTCTTAATCAAGAAGATAATTAGGCTCCACAACTAACAATACCCACTTAGATATTGATTACAACAACTCCACCACTACTGCACCTATTGGACTATGATCCATCTTGGACCTGGCAAGTTTCTCATCTTCACCTTCATGCATGAAGGCCAACTGAAACCAAGGAGGAACTTAGTTTCTCCGTGGTGACTACCCATGCTAACATGTCTGTAGGGTTTTGGCTAGTATGTATATTTTCCAACTTCAATTGTCCATCTTCCAAAATGGATCGTATGAAATGGTACTTGAGTTGTATATGTTTAGTCTTAGAATGGAAGGCTTAGTTATTTGCAAGATGAATGGCACTTTGGCTATCATTGTACAACCTTCTATTCTCTTGCTTCTTACCCAATTCCTCCATGAACCTTTGTAGCCAAATCATCTCTTTACTAGCCTCTATAGCAACAACATACTCTACTTTCATTATTGAAAGTGCAACAACCTTTTTCAATTTCAAAATCCAACAACCTGGACAGGGATGGGGGTTTTGAATTAAGTTGGAGTTGGCTACCGCTAATCGATGGGAAAAGAAATTGTCAAGAATATGTATGAAGGTCCAATGTATTATTAATTAGATAACCCCTTAAAATTTGAATTGTTTCTCCCCATCTATACAAATACATCTTGTATGCAACTCTTCTCATTGATCGATTGTCCTGATGATGAATCCAGATAAGGATGAATCCAAACAAGATCAATTGTTGCTTCCCAAGTGGCATCTTCCAATTATGTATCCGTCCAATGGATTAGGACCTCACAAATTGTGTGATGGCACAATTGATCTTCTCTCGTGGGTAGTACTACCTCTAGTTATAATTAAATGGAACCCTCTTTATCAAGTTTTGGAAGGTTGCCACAACCTTCTTCAAACAAGACACATCAAAGCTTGGGTAAATATTGGAATGGGCTAGAAGAACCAATCGATAGGTCACCAGTCCAATGCATTGGAGTATCTAATAGGGGCCATATAATTTTGGTGATAAATTCTATGAGCCCTTATCTTTGAGAGAAGACTACTTATAGGGATAGAGAAGTAAGAACACTTGATTCCTTTGTAAAAATAATGCTCAGAGTGATGTTGAATGGCCTATTGATTCATTTGATTGAAAGTTAAAACCATGTTATCTTCCAGTGTGTGATGATAACCTTGCAATGTCTTTTTTATAGGAAAAAACAAAGCTCCAATAGTGAACCAATTCCAATATGAATGCTCCTTGTTCACAAGTAGGATCCCATGTGCTTTATCAGATCCCTCGGTGGACCAAAGGACCAACCATTCATGAGATGGGAGCTCAAACTAGTCCTACATACCACCTTAGAGCCACTCAAACAGGTCCTTTTCCATTAATGTGTTGCATAAGTAGTTGAGTTTCACGAATCTTGAAGGATTTTTTATGTGACTTGTAGTATTTAATAGAAGAATTATTGTGCAAACGAAGAAGTGACCAACTAAAAGTTTGACCTTGCTTAGTAGGGTGTATAAATGGACATAATGTAATAGGATGTGCTACATTATGTCAATTATCATGAAATGGTGATGACTTATGTTATGATCATTAAATGCCACAAGTGAGTAAATTGAGGTGATAATAGTTGCCCCTTAATGTGTGAGGCTAGGAGTGTCTTGTATAGTCGAAAGACATCATTGTTTCTTTCCCAAATGCTTGTGTGTTAAATAATGGAGTGAGAGAGTGAGCAAACCAAGGAAGAAGGACTATTAGAGGCAAATCAATGAAGACCACCTACAAGACAAACAAGTGTGTGTGTGTGTGTGTGTGTGTGTGTTATAGGTATAATGGGACTCAAGAGGATGAAGAACTACAAAAGAAAGAACTTCCACAATGGTGTGGCACCATAACATGAAGGGATCCACTTGAGGGTGGCCCCCACCTTGAGCACTCTAAAGAATGCCGGAGAAAGAGCTATACAAGTCTAGGGATCTTCAACTAGATCTAAAACAATATGACCACCAATGGGTACAAATCCACATGATGCAACAATGAGTTGATGTCAAGCATTTGAGAAATGATCAAGTTAAAGAGCACTAATGACACTCTCTACCTGACCCAAGGCCATCCATCATTGAGGTAAATGGGGACTGAGGTACATAAATTGTTGACGCAAAACTGATAAGACCATGGTTCTTGCACAGGTGCCAACAAAGGGGCCCATTGTAGTCTAGAATGTTGGCATATTCAATCCCCTGAAGGAGAAAGTCTCACCCGAAGCACTACCTATATTTGTTTATGATGAGGAGGGTAAACTACAAAGATAAACCGAGAATAATGCATCCATAACACTATTCCATGATGTTCATGCATCATATACCCATTAGAAAACCATAATAGAGACACGTGACCATTTTAAAGTAAATAAAGGAAACATAAGACAACATCCATAGCATTCATATGATACACAATAAAATTAGGGGGGCCAATAAGTCTTCATATTTATTCATTCAACTTTCTTTATTACATCTCTTTCAATCGGATCTACAGCCTTTGACTTTCAATATGTGGAATGACCCATCACTGAACTTAGTACATCAACAAAACACATAGACCCATCGTCCAAGTACAAAACCGAGAGATAAAATCCAAAAACCACTTATTAGTGCTCGATCCTTCTCTTGTTGATTGATCTCTACATGCTAGAGGTCTATCTCTAGATGGCTAGATGTCTTCTCTTCGATTGACAATGTCATTTTATAGTTGTGTGAGTGGACCCAATATGGTTACAAGCCCAACAACTTTCACAACTTTGGCCTTGTTCTCTGCATAATCTTTGTGCCTATGGACCATCAAAAACGAAGGATCCAACATAAACCACCTCTAAATCAACCCCAAAATTAAATGAGCTATGTTGAAAGGGGAAGTTTGTTGGAGACAAGGATTAGGAGAATTCGTATAGACCAACATAAGGTAAAGGATCAATAAGTCACTAGATTAATTGATTAACATTGTGACAAAATGTGGACAACTTGGGAAATGAGTAGGAGACTCGGAACATCCCTTGAATGGAGCATAGAGGATGACTAACTTGGGTAGTGTCCATAAACCAATCTTTCATAAGTCAACCAGGTTGTGTCGAGGTGTAAATCCATGTATGAGGATTTATGCAAAGAGTGTATTGAGGACCATAGGCAAGGACAAACTTAGGACATGATATATCTCATGGATTGGGATGACATGACTAATGGTTTGAATATACAAAGCTTAGAAACTACCACAATGGATTTGATTGAGAGAAATAAGTGGGATTTAATGGGCCAATATAATCTATGTAGATATTGGGACTCAATATGGATACTTCGATCAAGGGTGATAAGGATTTCCATCTTCCAAAATGGATCTTATGAAATGATACTTGAGTTGTATATATTTAGTCTTATAATGGAAAGTCGAGTTCTTTGCAAGATGAGTGGCACTTTAGCTATCAGTGTACAACCTGTTATTCTCTTGTTTCTTACCCAATTCCTTCATGAACCTTTATTTCCAAATCGTCTATTTACTAGCCTCTGTAGTAGTAACATACTCTGCTTGCGTTGTTGAAACTGCAACAACCTTTTGTAGTTTTGAAATCCAACTTATTGTTGTTCCACCTACAATAAAAACATACCCTATGGTTCTCCTCATGCTATCTTTATCACCTACCATATCTGAATTAATGTATCCATGTAGAACAATGTTTTAACCTCCAAAATACAATGAATGAGTAGTAGTACCTCTCAAATACATGAGCATCCACTTTACTGCCTTCCAATGCTCTTTACCTAGATTGTTCATATACTTGCTCACAACTCCCACTGCATGTGCAATATCTGGTCTTGTGCACACCATTGCATACATCGAACTACCAATTGTAGATGAATAAGCGACCTTGGACATGTATGTTATCTACTCATGTGTCTTGGGACACATCTCCTTAATTGGTGTTATGCAAAATACTCCCCAAAAGAGCATAAATAGACAAGAAAGAGTATTCGACAACTTAATAATGAATAAAATAGATAAATAGCAATCCTCTTCAAGGGGAAACCTCCCTTACTATACTTGTTGTCACAATTAAAGCATAGACCTTTTTATCTTCTTTCATTCATTTGTTGAGGTGTTAACCTTGTAGGTTGAGGTGGGTTGTAAGAAGGAACATTATTCTCTCTATAGGTGTTAGAGGTGGCCCTTTTAGTACCCATCGCCATGTTTTTATTCTCAACCTTCCTTGCCAACATTAAATTATTCTCTAAGGATTTTGGTTCGAAGAGACACACCTCATATTGAATGTTTTCCTTCGAGGTTCCAATAAAGAGATCCAAAAGTTTACCATCTGGTATGCCCTCCAATTCGAGACTCAACTTTTGAAATTGCCGAATGTGCTTAATTACTGGACCCTTTTGCCTTAGATTTATCACTTGGGTAAAGAAGGAATTTCTCTTAACATCATCATGATATGATATCAGTTCTTCTGTAAAAATGGATCAAGAGGTAATGGAGTTCTTGTTGCATTCACAAAGCCATTGATACCACACAAATTGCTCGGGTTCTAAATATAAAGATACAATAGTTACCTTTTGTAGATTTGGCACCCGGTGTATATCAAAGAATCGCTCCATCTAAAATATCCATGTTATGGGGTCATTTCCATCAAACTTCCTCGTGTCAATCTTGGGGAGTTAGATACCCCTTTGGGGACCATCCCTGATTACTTCCATTATTAGAATCAAATCCTCTTGGAGTATGCTTATTAATGGAAAGTTGCTCAAAATGGACACTATCTTTATCTTCATGAGTACCCTGGGACACATGTTCACCTTGGATCTTACTCAACTTGGATTTCGCATGCTCTAGATATAACAATTTTTCCCATAACACATGTTTAAGACTAGTTTTTTGACTAGTTATAAACCCTAAATTCCAAAGTATATACCTCCAAACCTGTAATGAATAAGGATCTAAAATGTGTACCATAGATAGTTCGCTTTGTTCTCTACGTCCCCTATGAGTTTCGCTATCTGAAACGTGCTAGAAAAAAAATTATAGTGAAAAATCCAAGATGACTCATTTGGGAAGCATCCAAGCTCTGATACCAAATGTTATGCAACAAATTCTCCAAAAGAGCATAAATAGGCAAGAAAGAGTATTCCCTACCTTAATAATGAAGAAAAGAGATAAGTAGAAAGCCTCTTCGAGGTGGCAACCTCCTTATACAATGTAATTCAATATTTTATTTTTCATGTCTCTTATTATTCTTATACCAAGGATTTTCTTTGCAACACCCAAATCCTTCATCACAATGAATTAGCTAATTTTCTTTTGAACACATTTATATCCTACATGTTAGACCCTACAACAAGCATGGCATCTACATACAATAACAATATAATATAGCTTCCATTATCTAGCCTCTTAAAATAAACACAGTGGTGAGAATGACATCTGCTATAACCTTGTTTTGTCATAAATATGTCAAATTCAAATACCATTGCCTTGGAGCTTGTTTTAGGCCATAAAATCTCTTCTTTAATCTTCATACAAAATTATGCTTTCCTTTGACCTTGTACCCTTGTGACTGCTGCATATAAATCTCTTCCTCCAAATCCCCATGGAGAAAATTTGTTTTCACATCTAACTTTTCAAAATGAAAATCTTCTATTGGAACTCAACTTAAAATAGTCCTAACTTAAGTCATTTGAACAACAGGAGAAAATATTCATCAAAATCTATAGATTTCTTCTGTGCAAAGCCCTTTACTACAAGTCTGTCCTTGTACCGCATTTTTCTTCCATCTTCCTCCTTCAACTTGTAAACCCTTTTATTTTGCAATGTCCTACATGAAACTAAACCAAGTCCTAAGTCTAGTTACTTACAAAGGATTCCATCTCCTCTTTCATTCCTTGCTCACACTTCTTTGTACTTTCTACCTTCATTATTGTTAACACCTAAACGTCCCACACATGCGACATTTCGGTGATTCATCCAGTAAGGCGTCATCAACATAAAGAATGCATATCACCATAGGAATCCTCAACAGATCCAAGACATAGGATCAGTACATAAGTGCCAAGAAACAGTCAAAAGAAAGGGTAGCGTGGGTAACACACAGTTGACCTGCTCTATAGCCTGGGTTACCTGAACAATTCTCGCGCTACAACCACATGACTTTTCCTTTTATAACTACACTACTATCAAAATGGCGAGACCACTCATTCCCAGCGGTGCATTAAAGGCTCAATCCTCCCCAAGGTTCCAAAGTCGACTCCTCACACACTTGGTGGCATTAATCAGCCCCCCTAGTGTACCTTGGAACTAGTTCATTGAGGAGGAGAGTTCACATTTGGATCTAGTTGTTTGTTGGCCACCTCTTGGCCTATAAAAGAAAGCCATTGGCATGCATTTTGTAGAGACAAATTAGATAAAGGTTATGCTACTGGATTTGAGTTGGAGCTTCTTCATAGCCCACCATTTCCTACCATTGTGAGTATTCCTAAGCTTGCTTGCCACCTCCCATCAAGGGGCAAGTGTTTCTCTCCATTGTTCCACCATCTACTTAGCATTTAGTTTGGAAAAGAAAGGCCTCCGCAAGAGATATTGTTGGCTTCCCTTGAATCCCTCATCTCTGGGGTGTTGTACAGCTATTCCATTGGGAAATACAAGAGTGGTTTAGCATATCTTTGGTTGTTGTTTGAGTTTGTATTCTCCCCCCATCTATTTCTTTTATTTTTATCAATATTTTCATGTTTGGGTGTGAACTACACTAACAATCTCTTGTAGGATAACTTGGAGTAATACCAACCACACCCAAAAGGGGCTCCAAGGACTGAGGCCTTGCAGCAACCTACACGGCTTAGCCTCTTACCAAGTGGAAGAATGCACTTGTGCAATTTTTTCCACAACAATTCTAATGGCGACCATACTTATTTTTGTTCATTTATTTTTAAACTAGGTTGTTTTATGCTAAGTATTTAATTCTGGGTATTTGTCACTTGCAGGAGATCAGTTATTCCACCCCTTGCTTCCAAAATTTGGCCCCATTATGGCTGCAAGATATTTTCCCCGAAGCTGCATGGTTCCCGACGTCTCTGTCATGCTGATAGTGCGGAATCGACTTGGATAGTCGCGTGCATAGCGTAGGTTCCAGTGTCAGAGCCGCGTTACACTGCTCACTGCACCCGCATGGAAGGTTAGTGTATTGCCCGCGTTGTTCAGCGTGTTTGTTTTGTATTAACCCATGCGGCCCTCACGACAGATTTTGGTTTAGCTGTGCTATTGTTCTTTATTTGCTTTTTATTTGCATAGCTTAGTTTACCAGTCCAAATACTACTCACTAGTGAACTTAAATTGAGGCTAATTCTCATAATTAGTTAATTTTTTAGTAAATAGTTCACCTAGACCAATATTAGGAAGTAAAGAGTACATCTCTCTTGAAACTTACCTAGGTAACTAACTTTAAGGCTTTCAACGGACCCCATCGTTGTCACTAGTATTCAAGATCATTTTTTGTTTATGCATCAATAGACATGTTGTTTTTAGTAATATTGCTAGTGTAGAAAACACTTTTTGCACATAAGCAAGGACTTAAAGACACTTGTCGCCTGAAGTATGCTCTTCACCTCGCACTTCATGTGAGCTTGGTGAATCGGAAAAAGGTGAGAAGTGTGAAATACCTCCATTGCACACTTGTCTATTAGTTAGAATATTTGATTTTGCAAAGCATCATGAGCATCTCTTAGAGTTAAAAGCATGCATTACTTGATATACTCTTTTAGTTAATTTGCCATTAAAATCATTTTTTTGCTTTCATCACATGTGTTTGCACCACTAGCACACAATAAGAGGCATAAAGACTTCCAATCCCAATATGCTCTTCACCTCGCACTTCATGTGAGCTTGGTGAATAAGAAAGGTGGGGATTGTGAAATACCCATTTTACACTCCATAAGTGAAACATTCAAACCCCTTAAAATCAACATTGTAATTGTCTTAACCAACTAAAATCCTCCATGGTGTTGGTCACCCTATATGCTAATTAATTTCAGTTAACAAACAGAGTGCTCAATATAAATTGTCAACCCAGGAAAGTCTGGTTGTTTCAAAGGTAACTAAGCAAAGTATATGCATAAACACTTCAGTAGCTGACTAAATAAATAAAGAAAATTCATCCTACCTAACTCCTAAGCCAAACTCAACTCACTGTGAAATCCAATATCAATTATCAATCTAAGAACTCAAAGGATTCCTATTTCTTACAACGTCAATCCTACAACAATTGATCTAAGAATGAATTAACTAGAATTGCTTTTGCAAGAAGTTAAATCCTAAAATATCAGATTAAAAGTAATTCAAACCATGGCCTATCTAATTCAACAAATTCTGGGAAAGATAAATAACAATAATATGCAGGAGCTGAGCTTGACTGTAACAACAATACTAATTAACACACTTGCATAGGAAAGAAAACTACTCTACACAGTCGACTGTTCACACCACACTGTTGCAGCAAACCAAAGGGAAATTATAATTATGTGATTATCCAATAATTATTGTTGCAACAATATTAGAATTCTACCTATTGTAACTCCACATCAAACCAAAATAAATTAAAACTAGAACATCTACGTAATTTGGCAATCTCTGTGAGAAGGCGGTCCCTGGACTTCTAATAGAGATGTCGTTAAAAGCTAACAAGATCTAAGACACAAAAATATTGAGGCTTGCTGCTCCTTTCATTAAAATGATGAAAATACAGTGTTACGGTATCGTTCTGCTATAATCTCTTTCTCATAAAAATGCCAACCCCCTGGCTCAAATTGCCTTCATATACTTATACAAAGATGAGGTAATTTAGATCCACTAATTTCGGGCAACCATGAAGATCTACGATCTTCAGGCTACCGAATTGAAACAGAAACAGTTACAACCATCATTACATTAAGTGGAGTTACTCATAATCGTGCATGCGCTTTTAATCCGAACAGTCACAGGCAGCCTGATTAGGAGGAAATATGCTTGGATGTTTTCAGCGTGAACTAGTCTCTGTTGGCCACGTGGAGAGACACTCACGCTATCTCATCAATGACTTAAACCGGATCCTGAAAAGGGGCAACTTGACGCCATATATTCTTTACTCCACGAGTTCAACAAGCTTCTACACCTAGATTCGTTTGAGGTTTTGAACTTATCTTATCAAATCAACACAAGTCAACGCAATTCAAAGGTAAAGTTCATAACCATCGACAATATTAAGCATTAATGAAACACAACAATAATAAATTATACTTGATAAAATCCATGCTTGGCTTGGGAAAATATATGCTTGAGTTGTAGAAAAATAGGGAAAAACAGGGGAAAAAGGTATTGATGAATATGGTAAAAAAGGGTCTATTTTGGCACCCAACACATGGGAGGTCACAAAACAATATTTTAGTTAGGTAGGATTGATTGGGCTAGGCATCCATTAATGCCCACCAATCTAGTTTCATTAGTGATATTTTGAAACATAGAATTGTTGTCTCATAAGGTACTTACAAAATCCTACTATAAGCAAGTGTTAAAAGAAAACCTGGATCAGAAGTGTGTCGTGACCAAGGAGGTGAACGCCGAGGTATAGCTTCCCTGCTCTCCCCTACAAGCCACTCAACTTGTTGTAGGGATATGACACTATACCGTGCAGGTTGGACCACTGATCCACACTTGACGCAAGGTATATTAGTGGCCCAACTTAGGACATCACCAAGGAGCAATTGTGAGTGCAATTGACTCCTGAAGTTAGTTGTTTCCTTTGGGAGGTGTTTCCAAGTCTTCTTGATTGGAACATTGGCCCCATTGCCGATAGAACTAGATCTTTGTCACCTCCACTAGTTGATTGTTGAGTGGATACCATTATCACCATCAATTGTTCTTTTGGGAGGCCCAGTTACATTTGAGAGGAAGGACGTTAGGTCTTATAGGGAATTTACATTTATTTTCTTTTTAACTACAAGTTCACTAACTCGTACTAAAAAGAACCTACATGTGGGAGCTCATGCACTAAAACTGACATTGCACTTATTACTCACTTATTGCACCATTTTGCATCTATTATGGTTGGCATATTTTTGCATTTGGTCAATTGTGTTTAAATTCTGCTATCACTCTCATTTGACACAAAGCCTTCACCATTAAGGAACACAACAACATCCTAATATGGTCTCATAGACTGCAAAGCCTATCCCCTCTCTCGAGGGGTGTTATAACACCTTCCAGTGTTTCACAAGGAAGGTACCCTAGCCAGGTGCCACTCCCAGGCTACATTGATAGGATAGTCTGGTCGAGGCCAAGCCTCGCTAGGTGCATTTTCTCCCCTCGGAGAAACTATTAATTTGTAATGTCCCCATCCAAATAAATTTCATGAAGGAAAATCTCCACCAATCTACTAGATCCCTAGGTTGGGGTGGAAATATTTAAACTTGGAATAAGGGAGCTACAAGATCCCAAATGAACCTTAGATTGGCAAATCCACATTAAAGGGAATAAATAAATAATAATAAAGGAAAAATAAGGTGGCATTTGGTCATGAGGGTGCATAGGTGGTGTAGGACAAGTAGAGCAGTTTGCTCGTAACATCTTGAGATGCTCTGAGTAGGTTTTGTGAAGGTCAACATGTAAAAGAACCTATAGTCTGTGCTAGGTTTTGTTGACGCACATAATCAGTCCTGGGATCCACAGTATGGCCATTGATGATAAATACCTGCAGGTGGTGGGCCTACATCCAGCATGAAAAAGGGCTGGCTCTGTAGAACTTCCTATGATGAGTAGATTCAGAGATTGATTGAGATAGCAGCAGCTTTGACGATGTAACGCTCTCGGCATGTTAGACATGATGATATGTTGCTACTATGTTTAGGATGTTACTGCGCCCATGCTGATACTACGGTTATGATGTTATGATGTTACCATCCTCATGATGTTATTTGGTTTATGTGGTTATTATGTTGTATTTATCACGAGATTCTTTTATTTCATAATGACAATGTATGTTTAATAATCGTCCTGGATGAAATGTGATATATATGATGTGGTATTTATGCTGTGATCGATTTAATAATTTTATGTGATGAAATAAATGATGTAGACAATATGGATCAGACGATGATAGAATGGAAATATTGTTATAAATGTATGGCTGCAAAGTACTAATCCACAGGACATCGGGGCTATGTAATAGCGGGATACTTGATATGAAGTATGGTATAGTACCTATTTTGCAGAGAGCCTTGTTTACCAAAGTTGATGATACGATGACACAAACCAATAATCTCGAGAGCAACAAAGTATGAGTTGATAAGGGCGTAGACCCAGTATGTTGAGAGGGATGGATGTATTTCCCACCCTATGTTTCTATGATACCCGAGGTCGTGGGAGGGCCGTGCTGAGACACGCTCCCCAAGTTGTTGTGATGACGATGGTCGGATGCCTGCTAGGAGAGGTTAGGTCCGCTAGTTAGCCGACGCTACCGCTCTCACGTTCTATGTGGCTAGGTCAGTATAGCTGACATCCACTTTTGTACTAGCAAAGGAAGGATAGGGAGGATGCGTACGCAGGTTAGGATGGGAGGATATTTTAGTTAGTACTGTTGAGGGTTGGGTATTCCTTGATCTTGAGTTAGTGGTAGTAGGTACATTTCCTTGTACTTGATTGATTGAACTGATGTAATCATAAAAATAATGAAATGAAATCTTAAAAACTCATAAGATAACCAATGATGTTTTAGTAATGTTACGATAAATCTAATATACTTGCTCTATTTGCATGAAGTATTATTAGTATTAGTTAGCTGTTAAGCATAGGAAATATGATGTATGTTTATAGTACCTGTCAGACATGTGCATACGCTGGCCACGCATGCACATTTTGTACATGTGCGATAGTATCAGTTTACGACATACTTATCAATGTTTAACAATGTTATAAGTTGTCATAGATAACTCAGTTAAGGTTTGGGTAAACGACCTGAGTAATAGATGATCGATTTGTTTATGTATAAAATAAGTTAATTAATCTTATATGTAAACATTGTAATGAACAATTAAAACAATTTCCGCCAATTGAAATTCTCGTCAAGTGAAGGTATCGGAAATATGAAGTATAGCAGATAAACATTAATGCTAAAAGCGTGTATTATCTAATTGTTAATATTGATTAATTAAACCCTTAAGAGTACTTCGTTGATCAATGAAAGTATGTTAGATTAGTGCTAAGGTACTTATTATTAATTAAGTATGTTAGATTAGTGCTAAGGTACTTAAATCCCCATTAATATTTATTATTATTATTATTATTATGATTATTTAATATTATTATTATTATTATTTAACTAATGTTAATAATGATAATGTGTCCTTATTGGAATGAAAGAAATCATAAGTGGGTAAGTGAACATGTTTGAATTATTAAATTAATTAATTTATTGTTATGAAACGAGAAAGGAGTATTATTAAATTATTAAATGAGGAAGGTTAAGATAAAACTCAATTAAATTTATATTCATAAATTACTGTCATGTCACAAAACCGATCATCAATTTGATTTATATATATATATATTTATAATTAAAACAAACTACCACTTCAAATTTGAAAGGGTCAACATGATAGTATTTAATTCTTATTTATTCAACATGTTAAATGGAGGATAAGACTAATATTGAATCCACCGCCTTCGTGAATGTCCTAAATTGATTATTTCAAGAATCATTAAATAATGTACATTCAACCCATCAAATCCAACCTAACTAGTCTTAATACCATTGAACTACTCGAGAAAAGAAGTACTATAAAATATTATTTATTTATGAATTGGATTGTAAAACAAGCAATCGATTTAATGTTTTGGGGGCTCGAGGGTTCTTATGGAGGGCGGTGGAGTAAACAGGAAGGCAAGTGGAGGAGGAAAATGGATCTATAAAGCAATAGGTCTCACGGAGATGAGGGGGGGGTTGGTTTTTGGGAGAAGTACACTTAGTATTTTGATGAAAAGGAGGAATGCCGAGGAGGGGGATAACTCGAAGCTTTGAGGAGGTGGGAAACTCAAAAGAATGAGGTGGGGTTAACTCTTGAACTATGGAAAGGTACTAAGGAAGGATGCTGTCGGGATTATTGGTTTGTGGGCTCGGGGGCTAGGAAACCCGTCGGTTTCCTAGGGCCAGCATGATAAGAGCTGGTTGGCAGGGTGGATCATCTATTTTTGGTTACTAAGGCTTGGACCAAAGGAGCTACGAAGTCGATAGGGGCAATCTACAACCTACATCGGTCTAGGTATTCTACTGGTAGTTAGAAAAATGATTTATATTTCAATATACTGAGTATTATGCAAGAAATTACAATTATATGTATGTTGTTAAAATTACTATATGTAGGTGCACTGTATGCTGCTAGACATTTTCTAATCACTAAAATTATGCAGAAAATTAGCATAACGATACTTATTTATTATTGAAATAAATAAGAAAGAAAAACAACTCCGTAGGAGCTCGTTACAAAACTTGATTTCAAAATCTAGAACTTCGGTGCCCTTCCGGATAGAGGGGCATTGCAGACGATGATTCGAGGATGATGCATCGATGACGATGATCCAGAGAAGAAGACTTGTGCTAGATGATCTGTGTCGAGAAATACCTTCCTAGTTAATAGGGAGTGTTGATGTATATGTAACTTCGGAATGTATTTCATCTATATATTTATTGTACCCCTATAGAGATGTATTATTCCTCTATACGGAAGTGTCGTCATTTGTATTGACAAGTGTCGCAAGTGTGTTAACTTGCTGATGGGTTAATAGAACACCTTGTAAGGGGTCGGCCTGATATAATGTAATATGAAGTTATTGTACCTAGCTAGACAAGTCGGCCCCATAAGGTTATTGGGAAAACATGACAAGTATAAATAGAGATCAAGAGATCTCTATTTGGATCACTTCAGAACTCACACTTCCTTCACTTGGAAAGTGGCGCACATGTGAGGAGGAGGATCAGCTGCTAAGAGGAGTCTATCTCTTGTACTTTGGTTGAGCTATTGCTCTATCTATCTCTAAGGAAGTTGTGGGGTTTTTCACCTTAGGGTTTTCCCCACGGAAACTCTGTGTCTATTGTCTCTCTTGCTTTTGCTTCTTGTGATGATTGGCATGCTTGTTATGATTGATATGCATTGATATACTGTACATGTTATTCTCTCAGTAAAGATCCTAGAGTATTGTGAATTAATGCTCAAAATTTAACATGGTATCAGAGCTAACTTGAGAAGAAGACATTGTGCAGTGACGGAAACTAGGGTTTCTTGCTTATTGGGTTTCTCTCCACAGATTTTGGAAAAGTAGTATAGTAGATTGACTCTACTCATCAAGGAGAATCTACCTGTCCAATCATAATTCAATTCTGAGCATTTTCAGATTTGGCCCTAAAAATTAGGGTTTCCAAAAAAATAGGAATTTCTGAAATATGAAGACATAGCTGGAAGCTCCTTGGAAAAATCGAAGTTTAGAGCTTTGGATCGAGATTTTTGGCTGGGTAAATCTCCGGGAAACTCGAACCCTAATTCAGGGTCCTCCCTAGTGAACCCGGGAAGACTAAAAGGCATTTCTGAAGGGTGAAGCTTTGCAGATCTAAAATTCTGAATACACCAAGCTAATCAGATCATCAAGGCGCATCTTTCTATCCTTTCATAAAGTTGAAATTCACTTTTTGAATTTTTAGGTTTTTTTCCGACAAACCCTAATCCGGGACCAAATCCAATTTTTTAGCAAAGCAAGTGGTAAGACCTAAATCTCCTCTATTTCCATTTGAAGTACTCTTTAAGATGTCTCACCACACCAAGCTTGAGGATAAGCTTGAAGGGGCTAATAACTTTCGAGCCTGGAAGTATAGGATTGGGTTAATCCTGGAAGAAAATGAATTAGACTCCTACATCAGCTCTGAGGTCCCTATCCCAGAGGATGAAGAGGCTAAGGTATTGCACAAGAAGAACTTGGTCAAGGCAAAGAGAATCATTGCTGATTCTATCAAAGACCATCTCATACCACATGTGTCATCTCTAAATACACCCAAGGAGATGTTTGACTCCCTGACCAAGTTATTTGAAGGGAAGAACATAAATTGGAAGATGACTCTGCGGAATCAATTGAAAGGGGTCAAGATGTTGAATGGAGAGACCATTCAATCTTACTTCTCCAAGGTCTCTCAAATCAAGGAACAACTTGAAGCTATGGATGAAGTAGTAGACAATGGTGAAGTTGTTATGACCACTCTGAATGGCCTACCTAGGTCATGGGACTCCTTTATTCAAGGAATCTAAGCAAGAAAGAAATTGATCTCTTTCAGTAGACTGTGGGAGGAATGCTCTCAAGAGGAAGCTAGGCTTGTAGCACGAAAAGAAAAGATGGGGAATGAAGATCAAGCTCTCACAACTCACACCAAGGGAAGCAAGGTTAAGAGGGAGAAATCTCATAACAAGAAACATTCTCACCCTTATCACAAGAAGAAAGATCTATCTCATGTTCGATGTTTCAAATGTAATGAGAAGGGACACTTTGCTTCAGAATGTCCCAAGAACAAAAGGGACAACAACAAAAACAACAACTTCAACAAGAAGAAGAAGGGCAGCAAAAGAAGGTATCATGCTCATGCTGCTGAAGATGATGAACCTCCAAAGAAGAAGGCTAGAGCAGAAAGTGATGATGATGATTCATCAAGCGAAGAAGAGTATGTTCTAATCTCTGCTCTCACAGGTACTATTTCTCATGGTTGTAATGATTGGCTTATTGATAGTGGTGCTTCCAAACACATGACGGGGTTTAAAGAATCTTTTGTAAATCTATCTGAACATGAATCACCCCATAAAGTGAAACTTGGGGATGACTATCAATACCCCATCAAAGGAAGTGGTGAAGCCTCCTACAACCTAGATTCTAGAAAGTCCTTGAAGATGAAGGAAGTTCTCTATGTACCTGGGCTCAAGAAGAATCTACTCTCCATCTCTACATTAGATGCAAAAGGTATGAGGGTTGCATTTGTAGATGGCCAAGTCCTCATGTGGCCAAAGGGTAAAACTATTGATGATGCAGTGGTGATTGGAGAGCAAGAGGGATGATTGTATAAATTGAAGGGACAACCTGAACATGCCATGGTGCATGATTCCATGGAGCCAAGTGAACTTTGGCATAGAAGACTTGCACATATGCACTACAGAGCATTACCAATTGCAAGTAAAGCTATAGAAGGTCTTCCTGAAATCAAGACCAAGCATGAAGGTGTTTGCAAAGGATGTGCAAAAGGAAAGAACATAAAGAAAGCATTTCCAAGCAGTGAAAGCAATGCTAAAGGAATCTTGGAAATCATCCACTCTGATGTATGTGGTCCGATGTCATCCAGTTCTCTGAGTGGGTATGCTTACTATGTCTCTTTCATTGATGACTTCTCTAGGAAGACTTGGGTTTACTTCTTGAAGAACAAATATGAAGTATTTGATAAGTTCAAGGAAGTCAAAACCTTGATGGAGAACCAAACTGATAAGAAGATCAAAACATTCAGATCTGACAATGGTGGAGAATTCACCTCAGGTGACTTCAAGAAGCTATGTAGTGATTCAAGGATTAAGAGGGAGTTGACTGCTCCTTACAATCCACAACAGAATGGAGTTGCATAAAGAAAGAACAGAACAATCATGGAAGCAACAAGGGAAATGCTGCATGACCAGGATCTAACTATGCATCTATGGGCAGAAGCAGCTAGGACAGCTGTATATGTGCAGAACAGAACACCCCACAAGCTATTGGACAACAAGACACCAGAAGAGGTCTTCTCTGGTAAGAAACCCGAGGTCAGCCATCTCAGAATATTTGGTTGTCCAGTATATACTCATGTACCACAGGAAAAGAGGACTAAGCTAGATCCTTCAGGAAAGAAGGGTATCTTTGTGGGTTACAGTGAAAGCTCGAAGGCTTACAGAATATACTTTCCAGGGTTCAAGAAAATTGATGTCAGCAGGGATGTAACATTTGATGAAAATTCAACATTCATCAAATCAAGAAAGACACCTGTTGAAGCTTATGAAGAACCTAAGGAAACTAGATTTCAAGACACTACAATGACTGAAGCAATTCTAGATGTTGATCGTGAAATTGAAGATCCGCAACAACCTATAGATCCACCCCGTGAGGATAACTCTCACAAGAGAAAACCTGCATGGGATAGAGAGCTCATTCAAGATGCAGAAAGATATGGCATTCCAGAAGAAGAACACATAACAAAGAAGAGAACTAGATCACATACCAGCTATGTTGCTTTACTGTGTGATATCATGAACAAAGAACCTTCCAGTTATGAAGAAGCAGTGGAAAAGAAAGAATGGAAGGATGCCATGGTTGAAGAATACCAATCAATAATGAAGAATGATGTTTGGGATGTTGTCCCAAGACCTAAAGGGAAGTCTGTTATGACTTCCAAGTGGATCTACAAGATCAAGCATGCTATAGATGGCAGCATCGAGAAATACAAGGCAAGATTCGTAGCTCATGGCTTCTCTCAGAAAGAGGGAATAGATTATGAAGAAACTTTTGCTCCTGTAGCCAAGTACACTTCCATCAGATCAGTACTTGCCCTGGCTGCAGCGATGAAATGGAAGATACACCAGATGGATGTCAAGACTGCTTTCTTGAATGGTGTAGTTGAAGAGGAAGTGTATGTGGAGCAGCCACTCGGTTTTGAAACATATGACAGGGAGTCATATGTGTGCAGATTGAAGAAAGCCTTGTATGGATTGAAGCAAGCTCCCTGAACTTGGTATGGTAGGATGGACAGTTTCCTATCTAGTTTGGGCTTTACCAAGAGTAAAGCGGATTCCAATCTTTACTACAAGGTTGAGGAAGGAAATCTTGTGATACTACTCCTATATGTGGATGACCTTTTTGTAATAGGAGATGATAGACTGATTGCCGATACAAAGAGGAGTCTTGCTGCCGAGTTCAATATGAAGGACTTGGGGATGATGCACTATTTTCTAGGCATGGAGGTGTGGCAGAGTGCAGATGGGATCTTCCTTGGACAAGGGAAGTATACAATAGATATCCTGAAGAGGTTCGGGATGATGGATTGCAAGGCCATGGCCACACCTATGGCATCGAACTTGAAGCTTCTATGTGATGCTTCATCTGAGCCGGTTGATGTCTCTATGTATCGTCAGATGATTGGGTCCTTGATGTACCTGACGAACACGAGACCAGATATTTGGTTTGCAGTGAACACATTGAGCCAGTTCCTGACGGATCCAAGGAGTGTTCACCTGGTTGCTGTAAATCATATTCTGAGGTACCTGAAGGGTACAGTTGATTATGGGCTCAAGTATGAAGCGAATCAAAAGTTTAACCTGCAGGGTTATGTTGATTCAGATTGGGTAGGCAGTGCTGCAGATAGGAAGAGCACGTCTGGGTGCTGCTTCAGTATGGGATCAGGTGTGATCTCTTGGTTTAGAAAAAAACAGTCCTACATAGCACTAAGTATAGCCGAGGCAGAGTATGTTGCAGCATGTTCTGCTAGTTGTGAGGCAGTATGGCTTCGTAAGCTACTGTCAGAGTTATTTGATCTCCCGTTGGAGACTACTGGTATCTTTTGTGACAACCAGAGTTTTGTGAAGCAGAACCCGGTGTTCCACGACAGGTCGAAACACATTGAGATAAAATATCACTATATCAGGGATATGGTGCAGAGAGGAGCAGTGAAGCTCCTGTATGTTGCGACAGATGAGCAGATTGCAGATGTGCTGGCGAAGCCACTAGCCATAGTGAAGTTCGAGTACTTCAGAGAGAGGCTTGGTGTCCTTCAGATCAATGACACTTCGAGGAAGAAGTGATGAAGTCATTTACTGAAGCCATTCCAAGCATGGTGGAAGGAGGATCCTTCACATGGCTATGGATGTAAGCGTTGGATGATGAGCATCAGGATGATGTTCTTGTTTCTGCTCTGTATGATCAGTTGGATCATTTATGAATGTATGCATAATGTTGGATGCTGGTATGATCAGTTGGATCATGTATGTACGCATCATGTTGGATGCTTTGATCAGTGTGATCATGTATTTGTATATGTATCAGGTGGATACTTGTATGATCAGGTAGATCATGTACTTATGTATGTATCAGGTGGATGCATTGTGTATATCAGATGGATGCATTTGTATGATCAAGTAGATCATGTATGATGATATGTATCAGGTAGATACTTTGTATGCATCAGATAGATATACTGTTTGATCAGGATGATCACAGATGACGAGCTTCAGGCTGTTCCTCCAGATGATACGCATCAGGTTGATGGTATGATGATGATCAGGTTGATCATGTGATGATGTACATCAGGATGATGTATGGTGAGTATCGGTTTGATACTCTATGGTCGTGGACAGGTTATGCAGGTAGCATAGAAAAGATCCTTTAAAAATCGGACAGGTAGAGCGGTGTGCTCGTAACATCTTGGGTTGCTCTATCGAGATCCAGACAGGTAGAGCGGTGTGCTCGTAACATCCTGGGATTCTCTGAGTAGGTTTTGCTACAGGTATCATAGAAAAGACCCTTTAAAATATGGACAGGTAGAGCGGTGTGCTCGTAACATCCTGGGATGCTCTATCGAGATCCAGACAGGTAGAGCGGTGTGCTCGTAACATCCTGGGATGCTCTATCGAGATCCAGACAGGTAGAGCGGTGTGCACGTAACATCCTGGGATTCTCTTAGTAGGTTTTGCTACAGTTTCACATAGAAAAGATCCTTTAAAATCCGGATAGGTAGAGTGGTGTGCTCGTAACATCCTGGGATGATCTGTCGAGATCTAGACAGGTAGAGCGGTGTGCTCGTAGCATCCTGGGATGCTCTGAGTAGGTTTTGCGAAAATTCACATAGAAAAGATCCTTTAAAATCTGGACAAGTAGAGCGGTGTGCTCGTAACATCCTGGGATGCTCTATCGAGATCCAGACAGGTAGAGTAGTTTGCTCGTAACATCCTGGGATGCTCTGAGTAGGTTTTGTGAAGGTCAACATGTAAAAGAACCTATACTCTGCGCTAGGTTTTGTTGACGCACGTAATCAGTCCTGGGATCCATAGTATGGCCATTGATGATAAGGACCTGCAGGTGGTGGGCCTACATCCAGCATGAAAAAGGGCTGGCTCTGTAGAACTTCCTATGACGAGTAGATTCAGAGATTGATTGAGATAGCAGCAGCTTTGACGATGATTTGAGGATGATGCATCGATGACGATGATCCAGAGAAGAAGACTTGTGCTAGATGATCTGTGTCAAGAAATACCTTCCTAGTTAAGAGGGAGTGTTGATGTATATGTAACTTCGGAATGTATTTCATCTATATATTTATTGTGCCCCTATAGAGATGTATTATTCCTCTATACGGAAGTGTCATCATTTGTATTGACAAGTGTCGCACGTGTGTTAACTTTCCGATGGGTTATTAGACCACCTTGTAAGGGGTCGGCCCAATATAATGTAATATGAAGTTATTGTACCTAGCTAGACAAGTCGGCCCCATAAGGTTATTGGGCAAACAGGACAAGTATAAATAGAGATCAAGAGATCTCTATTTGGATCACTTCAGAACTCACACTTCCTTCACTCGGAAAGTGGCGCACATGTGAGGAGGAGGATCATCTGCTAAGAGGAGTCTATCTCTTGTACTTTGGTTGAGCTATTGCTCTATCTATCTCTGAGGAAGTTGTGGGGTTTTTCACCTTAGGGTTTTCCCCACGGAAACTCTGTGTCTATTGTCTCTCATGCTTTTGCTTCTTGTGATGATTGACATGCTTTTTATGATTGATATGCATTGATATACTGTACATGTTATTCTCTCAATAAAGATCCTAGAGTATTTTGAATTAATGCTCAAAATTTAACAATACTTGGGTACAAAAGTTAGATGCGTATTTTCAGCTTAATCCAATGGTCGAAGAGGATGCTTTAAAAATGGCTATTATGCATCTTGAGGGAGAAGAAATTTATTGGTGTTCCATGGAATTAAAACCTTGGGACATGATCAAATCACATCATATGAAGAGTTTGTTAACAATTTGGCATAAATATTTGATCGAAAAGACCCTGAAATTCCTTTCAAGGAACTGGCGCAGTTGAAGCAAACTGAAACCCCTGAGGAGTACATGTTGGAATTCCAAAAATTGTCAGTTATGTTTGTTGATATCTCTATGGCTCGCTTGGTATTGATCTTTATTGAAGGGTTGGTTGAACCTTTGAAAGGTTTGGTTAAAGCTCACAAGCCAACTACATTGAAAGATGCCATGAACTTGACAAGAGATCTGCAAAATGTGCTACCCAAGACAAAGTATCCTCCCAAGCCCAATTTTACTTCCAAGTTTAGAGATGACAAGAGACCATGGCAAAAAGATTCATTTGGGAGGGATAAGAAAGAAGGACCAAGTAAGGAAGAACTCATAAGAATGAAACTATGTTTCACATGTCATCAACCATGGGTGCCAGGGCATAAATGTGCTAAGGGGAAAGCACACTTCATTGAAGTATTTTATGATAATGAGGAAGACATGGAGGAAGAAGCACAACATTCATCCCAAGAAGAGGGATATGACACATCAGAAGAATATCATCCACCACCTGAAACAGGGAATATGGCAGTACTATCAGGAGTGCCTCGTTTTCACACCCTCTGATGCAAAGGAGTTATATAAGGGTAGAAGGTTTCAGTATTAGTGGATGGATGAGAAACTCATAACTTCATTGATGAAGCCTTGGTGGAGAGGAGAAAGTTTCCTACTGAAACATTCGAAGGGTTCACAGTCATCATTCCAGGTAACCATTCTATGGACTGTAACACATGGATTCCAAAGCTACAACTTACCATAGGAAATTGCACCTTTACTGATAGTTTCTATGTGGTGAATGTTGCTGATACAAATGTGGTTTTGGGAGTCCAATGGTTGTACTCTATAGGAGAACATATAGTGAATTACCAAATACCTGAAAAGAAATTTAAAGATTCGGAAGGAAAGCCAATATTAGTGAGGGGAATGCACACCTATCCTAACCAAATGATGTCTTCCCACAGTATGAGGTCCATCTTAAAACATGAGGACATTGAATGGGCTGCAAGATGTTTAATCGCTTCCCCCAAACCGAGCATAAAATTTGCAGAACATCCAAGGGAGATAAGACAACTATTACACAAGTATGAGACGGTTTCTGTAGATCTTCCCCCTGGAAGGCCACCTGACAGAGGAGTTGAGCATACCATTGTATTGGAGGTAGGTACTTCACCTATCCAAATACCACCATATAGACACCCAAAGAGGTTCAGAGATGATATTGAGAAGGCTATTAAAGAGCTATTGAAATTGGGGCTCATCAGGCCAAGCTCAAGTCCCTATGCATCTTCAGTTGTCTTGGTGAAGAAAAAAGATGGAACCTTAAGGATGTGCATTGATTTAAGCGATTTAAAGAAGAAGACGGTGAAGAATAGATATCCCATCCCTCTGATAGATGAGCTATTTGGAGCAAAGTTATTTTCCAAAATTGATCTTAGATCAGGTTACCATCAGATTCAAATGAAGGAGGAAGATGTGCAGAAAACTTCTTTCAAATGTCACTATGGTCATTTCGAATTTCTTGTCATGCCTTTTGGTTTGACCAATGCTCCAGCAACCTTCCAATCATGCATGGATAAAATCTTTTGCAAGCATATCTGTAAGTTTGTTTCATTTTTTTTATGATATTTTGATTTACAGTAAGACATGCGAGGAGCATTTGCATCAGTTAGAAGTTGTATTTAAAATCTTGCATGAACAGTCTTTGTTTGCTAAGTTTCCCAAGTGTAAGTTTGGGTTGACATAAATTTTGTATATTGGCCACATCATTGGGTAAGATGGGGTAAAGGTGCACTTGGAGAAAATAAGGGCTATTCTAGATTGGCAATCACCCAAGAACATCACCAAATTTATGGGCTTTATTGGGATCTACACTTACTATAGAAATTTTGTGAATGGGTTTTCCAAATTGAATTCTCCTCTCACTGATTTGACCAAGAAGGATGCTTTCCAATGGGATGAAGATGCTGAAAAGGATTTCCAAAGAATGAAATAGGTAATGAGTAGTTGTCCTATGCTTGCATTACCAAATTTTTCTAAACCATTTGTCTTGGAATGTGATTCATCAGGGGAAGGCATAGCAGCAGTACTAAAACAAAATAACCATCCCATAGCTTTTGAAAGCAGACAATTACAATCACATGAGAGGCTCTACTCCATACATGACAAGGAAATGTTGGCCATCATGTATGCCTTGGCCAAGTTTAGACAATATCTGGTGGGGAACAAATTTGTGGTCAAAACTGATCATAATAGTTTATAGCATTTCCTTACACGAAAAGATATCAATGAAAGGCAACAAAAATGGGTGAGTAAGATTCAAGCCTTTGATTTTGACATTGAATATGTTAAAGGGAAGAATAATGTTGTAGCAGATGCATTGTCTAGAAGACCCTCACTTTCTCTTATGGACATTTCAAAAGATTGGAAATATGTGCCAATAGTAGAGTACGCCAAAGATAGATTTGCTTGTGAATTGTTAGATGGGTCCAAGGGAGATGATAGGTATAAACTACTGAATGGCCTAATCTACTATAAAGACCAAATCTACTTATTTCATGGTTCGAATTTGAAGCAAAAAATCTTGAATGCAGCTCATGATTCCCCTTTAGCAGGCCATCCTAGTTTCTTTAAAACATATAGGCAACGAAGACAAAGGTTCTTTTGGAAAGGTTTGAAGGAAGATGTTTTAAAGTATGTGAATGAATGCAAGATATGTCAACAAAAAAAACTTGAGCACACCCATCCTGCTGATCTCTTACAACCATTGCCTATTCCAGAACAAAAGTGGGAAAGCATCTCCATGGATTTCATCACAAGTTTGCCCAAGCCTCTTGGTAAGGATTGTCTTTTTGTTGTGGTAGATAGACTCACCAAATTTGATCATTTATTTTCTATTGCCTCATCTTTTACTATTGCACAAGTAGTTGAGATATTCTTTAGAGATGTTTTCATATTACATGAACTTCCCAAAAACATTGTTAGTGACATGGATAGCAGATTTATGAGTGCTTTTTGGAAAGAACACTTCAAGCTGGTGGGAACACAATTGACTCCTAGCACAAGCTATCATCCAAAAACTGATGGTCAAACAGAAAGGGTGAACCAATGGTTGGAGGGATAATTGAGGAACTATGTTGGTGGGAAACAAAAAGCACAGGTTAAATGGCTACATTTGGTTGAGTTTTGCTACAATACTACCTTTCATATGTCCATTGGCATGTCTCCCTTCAAATCACTTTATATTTATGAAGCACTTACCTTTTTTTATCACATTTTTGGTGACAGTAGAGCCCCAAAAGGTAAATATTGGATTGAGGAAAGTCAAGAAATTTTGAAGCTCTTAAAAGACAATTTGCAGGTTTCCCAAAATCGGAAAAAACAATATGGGGATCAACATAGGAAAGAAAAAACTCTTCAAGTGAATGATTTGGTTTATTTGAGGCTGCAACGTTACAGACAAACCACCTTAAAAGGAAGAGGATGAAAAAATCTTAAGCCGAGGTTTTATGGTCCATACAAGATCATTCGAAAGGGTTGGGAGGTAGCTTATGAAGTAAAACTTCCGGAAAGAAGAAGAATCCATAATGTGTTTCCTGTTGCATGCCTTCAGAAGGTGATTGGGTAGAAAAATTATATTTCATAAACACTTCCTCCATTATATGATAAAGGAAAACTCATACTCAAAAAAAAAAAAAATGGAAGTAAGGGAAAGGAAATTAAGAAGCATAACCATAAAAAAAAAAATTGGAAGTAAGGGAAAGGAAATTAAGAAGCATAACCATAAAACAATATTTGGTACAATGGAAATATTTTCCAAGTGAGGATGCCACATGGGAAGAGGAACAAATTTTGCAGCATCCAAATTTGGAATTGATTGGGGACAAGCAATCTTGGGTGGGGAGGATTGTAATGTCCCCATCCAAATAAATTTCATGAAGGAAAATCTCCACCAATCTACTAGTTCCCTAGGTTGGGGTGGAAACATTTAAACTTGGAATAAGGGAGCTACAAGACCCCAAATGAACCTTAGAATGTAAAATCCACATTAAAGGGGATAAATAAATAAAAATAAAGGAAAAATAAGGTGGCATTTGGTCATTAGGGTGCATAGGTAGTGTGGGACCCACACATGGCAAGATTCTCCATTCCACATGGCATCCTTCTCTCACCCATTCGAATCCAAGGTGGAGTATAATGTTCTTGGAGGATTTGAAGAGGCACTATTCATGGCATGAATCTACGAAGGTCGAATTGGAGTGGAAGAGTCACTCCCATGGAAGAGGAAGAGGCATCATAGAAAAATTGTTCCACTTGGAGCTAGATTCCCTAGTCTCTATGACAACAATGATGGAGAATCTATGAAAAATATGACAAATTCACACCTGATTGCTGACATATGAAACATATGACATGTCAGGGCTAAAAATAGCCACCAAGAGGGTGCACAAGGGGAGTTATGGTCAGCCAAGATTCCCCCATTCGAATTGATGGAAGAGGAATGCAAGAAAGAGAGGGACAAGTGTGATTTATGATAATCTCTCCCTAACTCGAGTTGGGAGAAGAATCTGGAGGGAATTCGAGTTATGGATGCCATTGGAGGTAAATAAAATATGAGGAGGATGAAGGAGAGAAGATTTTGATCATTTCTCATTTGGCACTTTTGGAGATCTTAGCTTGTCCTTGCACAGTGGATGTTCATCCTCCCTGCCTTAGAACCAATTTGTGGGTGCAAGATTCCTATCCAAGTTGGTTGATGGAGATTCCATTCATACCTCTCAACAGATATTCATGGAGATGTTTTGATGCAGGTTCAATCCCCCTTTGAGTTAGACTCCATGTTCACTCTTCCTTCTCTACTCTTATTCTCCTATCTTTCTCTCAATATTCATGTACAAGTGTGATAACACACTCCTTATTGCATATAGTTAATGGAAGAATTCCATTTAGACCTTATGGACATGTTAATTGTTGCATAAATATGTAATGGATAGATCATGAGATCCACATCTCGAAACACCAAGCACTTCATGTAATATTTCCAAGTAATATTGAGATTCAAGCTATTTCCCTCATTGTATTCTCATGGTGATTTTAGAGTGCTTTTTATCAGTTTGATATCATAAGTTTATTGAGGTAGTGCTTATGATTTGAGCTGCATATGGAGTTAAATGGATGGCTAAAATTTTGTATGCATACCCCTAAAGTCTTACTATAGTTGTGACATAAATTCATGGTCCCTTGTCTACCCTTTTTTTCATAAATTGAATGCTTTATAAGTTGTCTTTTGGAAGACCTATCCGACCCTAAAACCTAATATAATGCTGCACAAATTTTTTCCTTGATGTCCTTTAACAGATCCAAGTCTCATATTAAATATTAGGTAAGGTTGTACAGTGTTTGGAAGGTCAAATAGTAGCTGACCTAGGGGGATTTCCACCAATGCAATTGACTAGTTTTGATCCAATTCTTCCCTCCTTGAAAGTTGCAGACCATGAATGTTTATAGCAGATGTTTGGTTGTCTAAAGGTTGTATTATAGTTTCCTATATCCTCCCAAGTCCCTCCTTACACAATTCAAAAAAAATTGGAAGCTTTTGGAACAGTTTGTGTATAACACTCCTAGGTTCGAAATTGGGTGAATTTGAGCAACTTTGCATAGAAGGGATGCTACATAATTAAACCACTTCTTATACCATCGGAAGCAATACCTTATTGGCTTCTCCCCAAGGAGATCCCTCAGTTCCATTTGACCCATCCTCTCTCATAGGAGGTCAACTATTGTTTACAACACCACCTGGGTCTCCCCCTCGTGGAAATCACATCCCGCATACAATGGCGAGACCACTCATCCCTAACTTACCATTCATGTCTAGTTTAAATATACTCAATTTGGCCAAACTAACTAATGATCCCATTGATCATGATGCGACATGGCCGGCTATGCCAGAGAAAATTCCATCTCACATTCCCAAACTCGAAGGAAAACATGGAGACTATCTTGCCAACCACGTTATGTCTTTCCACTTATGGTGTTCATATAACAACATAGTGGATGACCCCATGAGGCTTCTCCTCTTCCAACGTACCCTCATTAGCACGAAAACAAAATGGTACGTAAACCTAGAAAGTGGAACCCACACCACATTTGCAACATTGGCCACCACATTTCTTACGTACTTTCATCTACCAATTTGACATGATTTAGGCCTTGAGATTCTCACTGAGTTTTGTCAAAATACATCCACCCACATAGAGGACCACATCCATTAGTGGCGTAGATGCTGCACACTATGCAAGATCTAAATACAACCTCCCTTTTTGTTGGATTGGTTAATCAAATCTCTCCAACTTGCCATAGCTAAAGATGTTTCCACCTCCATGCCACAAAGCGAGGAAGAGGCAATTTAGAAAGCGCAACAATTCGATCTTATATACGCATAATCTGGCTACCTTCACACAATCCTCCCTCATGCCCCTTCGCATCGGTCATTGGATCCTACACCTTTGGGATCATCACATTCGGTGGATGGGATTATTGGGTCCGTTTCCCATCTAGGAAAGGCTCCTCCTACCACATCAATGCCATTTAACATGGTTTCATATTACCCATCCATGCCACTTGTGTTGGTAACCCCTACACTAATACCAACACCCTCAATTGGTCAATTACAGTATGGACCGTATAGTCCTACATACGTGAACATTAGCCAAGCAATGACGGTTCCTACACTGCAATGGTGCAAGCCGTTCCTACATCCACCTCTTATGGAGTGCAAACTACATTTATCCCACCACTAGGATATAACCCATATTACCCTTTCCCATGCCCAACTAGTCAGCAACCTTCCCCCCACACGGGGGTCAACCTAATCCAACTTACCTATGTTCAACAAGCTCAACAATTCGAGCAATTAAATGCCATAAATCCCCAGAACCCACAGACTCAGGGGAAGAAGAAAGGCATGAGAAAACCAAATTAGCATCCGGGGCAAGGGGGAAATCCCTCTCCCCATTAAAACCAGAATACGAGTGATCCAAATACAAGGACTAACAATACCCCCAAACAAGGGAGGAATCCCCCCCTGAGAACCAATTATTGTTGCTCCATTTGTGGCGATTATGGTCATTACACACATCATTGTCCTCTTATCCCCGACTGCCAATAGTTGGTGGAATTCAAAAAGAAGACGATGGTGAACCCTCCTTAGGCAAAGAATCCTCCCCAACCAAAAATAGTCGTGTTACAACAACCCTTCGCCAATCAAGGGTTAGTGACACAACATCAAGACCCTCTCCCACTTGGTGATGGCTCTTTTCAAAATATATATACATTGGGTGTAAACCTTTAGACACGAGCCATAGGTTGTGATGGGCCTTCCACCCCCCAAGTGGAAGACGTTCCTATCCCCTTTGGGGGCCCTCTACAGATACCATGCCCGAATACCGAACAAATCCCACGGATTCCGAAAGTTCCACTTTGGCATACCCCTAATAACCCTCACATGAAAGCTGCCCACAATTACAATATTGTGGATGACTTGGATCAATCCCCTGCAGCTATGTCCACATTAGAAGTTTTACAGTATTTCCCAACATAGAGAAAGGAAATACTCAATGCACTTAGTGTCGTCGATCCTTCCGACTCACATCTCATGACCTTTGATGTTGACAAAGGGGATCCTCGAATACCATCATCAGTTGCATTTCAAGTTCCAATCACGGTTAAAAACGTCATGATCCATCGTCGTATCATCGATGAAGGCGCATCCACTTGCGTTATGTCCGTAAAATTCTGGAAATGATTAAGATCTCTTGAGATGGTCCCCTCATCTATTGTTGTTCGCGTGTATGATGGGATACCATCCCACCCAAGAGGATTATACCAAAATGTCCCCATAGAGCTAGGGGGAAAGATGGTTATGATCGATATCGAAGTAGTCGACGTAGAACTCAACTACAACATCCTATTGGGGCATAGTTACATGTACGCCATGAAGGCGGTTTCCTCCTCAGTCTTTCGTATCGTGATGTTTCCCTTAAATGGGAAGGTAGTTACCCTCGACCAACTTAACTACTATGAACCTAATACCACAAGAAACCCCGACAATGTCTTACCGACTATACTATGTGATGATCAACCGTATGTTGACATCACTCCCAGTATGTACAAGGACTCCAATTTGTTAGGAGTATACTCAGGACCACCACCTAAGATCCCTACATCAATCGATGGCCTAATGTGCACAATTTTCACCGCTGAAAATGGAGTATCCTCTACCTCCACACCATCATCAATACCACCACTGAAGCACGGCATTGAACAAACATTGATTCCATCAATACCACTGATATTTCAAATCCCATTCTTGTATCATCCCACGGGTGTAGAAGGAACACCATTTATGGCTTAGTTAACTCTACATGGGCTAACTTTGGTAATCCCGGTTTGGCACCCTACACCACCCTTCCTAGAGATGGATTCCAAACCAGTCT
This sequence comes from Larix kaempferi, assembly GCA_027924585.1. NCBI lineage: Eukaryota > Viridiplantae > Streptophyta > Pinopsida > Pinales > Pinaceae > Larix > Larix kaempferi. Next base: position 6,193,700 of record BSBM01000504.1, read on the forward strand.
CCCATTACGAGTTTGTCCCTATTTCGGATAGTACGGTGACAATTCCTGTAACACATTCGGTTACGACAACCCAACCTATGAAATCCACAACTACACCACAATCTGTAGTCTCTAAGACCGCCAATAGGGGCACCAAACAACTGAAGTTGAAAGGTCCCATATTACCTAACCCAACACCTAATTTAGTAAAAACCACAACGCCTAAAGTAGGGGGAATCAACCACCAGGAGTTAAAAGCCCTAGTTATGATCAATTCTCCCAATCAAAGGGTCACACTGATGTGTTCTCTTTGCAGGCAGAAGGGCCATGCAGCCAATCTATGTCCCACTTTATTGAAACTAAGGAATTTGATCAACACGTCTATTAGCATCACCCATGCTTAGTCAATGGTAAAAGGGGGCACACCTCCCTCACCCACATCCAAGTCCAAAATATTTGCATACAAGTCATGCAGGTTCCATATGCACTTAGTATGGGCACTATACGCACCAATTCCCCGATACTGAGAAGCATTGGTGACAGTTCGTCTCACTCAAGTAATGATTGAGGAACCCCCCTTCTCAACCCAAGAAGTAACATCCATTAATGTGATCACCACATCAACGACACCATTAGTCACACCTCCCAGAGAAGTTGTGCCAGCTACAGAAAACATGGTAGAGCCTATAATGCTGCAATACCCCTCTAAACCTATGATACGCCATCACACAATGAATGTTCGTCATGTGGGCACTCTACCTATATGCTCCCGCTTAGTGCCATCGCATGCATAATGGAGAAAATCAACACTTAGGAAAACCAAGAACGCTTCCGTCCATGTGTACCAAGATGTTTATGGACAATCTACTCAAGCGAGATCTCCACAGTCCAAGTGGATCTAGAACAAATAAGTACATAACACAAACTACTTTCCTAGATCAATAGAGATGCAAGGGAACAAGTAGATGACTTACCTCAGATCTGCAAATCCTTTCCTCTTTGTTGCTCCAAGTTCCAAAGCCTTCAGATCTTGAGCTACAAATCCTTGTCAAGCATGTGGAAACAAGCAAACAGTAAAAGCATGTCTAAATATGAATTGATCTAGATTAACAGTTAAGGAAGAAAATCTTAAGCATTATCAACACAACAATACTTATGGAAAGAGTTTGTATTAATGTAATAAAGGTAAATAAATAGAGAGAGAATGTCACAACCTAAGCCTCAACGTTGCAACTTCCATCCAACAATCCAAGCCAAGCCTCCAAAGGATGATGTGTGCCTCCCAAAGGATGAGTAGGGATCACCTAGAATAATTCCACCAGCATGAGAGTACTATAGTCCTTCCTCTTTCCCTAATGGAGAGAGGTTCAATATTTATAAGGCTAAAGAGGTAGGATAGGATGAGGATTAAGGGGAGAGGTCTAAGGTATCTTCCCATTAGGTTAGGAGATCGAATACCAGCCTTCCTGGCATCTAGGGATAGACCTCCATGTCACCAAGCTTCGAGAAGTCACTCAAAGCTTCCCATTATCCACATTAACTAACTATGGCACACCTTGTATGAAGAAATCTCGCGCAAGAAAGGGATCAATGCAGCTTGCAAATGGGCAGCAAGAGCCACTGGTGCACTTTGTCAATAGACATCATGCACCATTCTTGGTTTGGCATCTCTTGCTGGGCAGCAGGGTGTGCCAGGGAAACTAGAGATTGTGGAAAGAGAAGGGAAACAACCTTCCTCTTACTGATTTAGCCAAGGCACTTCAGGGATTAAAGCATAAAGTTGATACATGACTCATGATGACAAGATTTTGGTGTAACGCAAGACCTTGTCGATCTTGTAGAGAGACCACGCACTTCTCCTTTCAATGCCCCATTGTGAGCACCAAACGACAAACTTATCTCGAACTAATGAGAATACAAGATCAATTACAACCCCTCAGTATAACCTTGCAAAGGTTACCAACTGAGGAAGTAACACTGATCTTACCAGATACCATCATTGTTGAATCTCCTTAAGCCAGTATCCTCACTTGCAGTGATTCCTTGTCTTCCGACGAAGACGCAGACCATCTGCAAGCTTTACCCAAAAGTTAACAAATCAACAGGTTTTTTTTTGCTTGCGACACAAACAAGACATCCATCACCCACCATTTATATTATTATTTTTTTTCAAAAATTGACTTTCATTTCCCATTATCTCGATTTAGAAAGCAAACTACCTCTCTTCTTAAATGTAGAGGGCCTCCCAGTCGGACATCTACATAGGATATGTGGACAGTGCCAGTCGATGGTCCAAACATCTAGCATCCTCTTCTTGGGTTATATGTTCCCCCTCCCATGCACTCCACCACACCGACGGGGTGTGCTTAGGGGCAGTAACAAACAACCAAGCAGAGTACTATGCCGTAATAGGTCTATTAAAAGTGCGCCTCAAATCACAACTTGTCGTATCACAGTTGAATAATGTATTCCGTGTCTGCAACCCGCTACTCTTCCAAAATTTTCCACGCATGTGCCTTCTCATTAGATAGTTTGAAACCATAAATTTCACACATATACCTAGAAATGCCAATGCATTCGCCGACTCCATCACCAATGAAGTGTTGAATTGGCACCTTGCACATAACCCAACTACGTAACCCTAAATAGCAAGCATACATAAATACGTTTATGTGTTTCACCTATCTTCTTCCAAGTTGGCTTGCACTCAGCTGGTATATGAAGTGTCAAGTCCACCTCATCATCCTCTAGGTTGGCCCAATCTATCATCAACCCCAGTCGACATCCCACTGTTGGGCCTGGCCCAAGTGGGGCATTTTTGTGCAAATCAGTTTTGGAACTGTGAAGTTAAGCGCAGTTCAATTGAAGACTTTTTGTGCAAGTCAGTTTTGGGAGCTGCGAAGTTGAGCGCAGCACAGCGTCGACAGAGCTGGGAAGTACAACGTTGCGAAGAAGTACAACGCTGCGAAGAGCCCGATCTATGGAGATCCAGCAAGGTAGAGTTTGGAAGGAAAACGATACACATTCCAGTAAGACCATCGGTGGTCTATTTTTGGTTAAGATGCTCCATGATTACCAAGCGATGGGTAAGGAGTAATGCAGAAGGAAAGCAACCGGTTGCACAAGCAAGGGAGCACTACACGAATCGATCGCATGAAGCCGTTCGAGAAGGAACGACTGGGTAAAAGCGACCTGTTGGCGTGAGCACGACAGGGGGGCTGATAGCGACGTGACCACGCGCAGAGGATGGCCATGATGGAGGAGTCGCTATCAGAGAAACCTTAAGGTTTTTTCCTATGCACTGTAAAGACATTACCTACGGGAATGATCTATAAAGGGGCACATTTTTGTAAGGGAAAGGGTTGGGAAATCTCAGATCTTCATTGTATAATCTTGAGCAATACTTGTTTGTTTTGTTGAAAGCTATTGTAAAGGCTCTGCAAGCTGCGTGCGCAGAGGCCTATTGAGAGAGAAGAGAGTCTGCAGTTGAGTGCGTAGACTGGAACTGTTTTACCCTTCCCAAGATAATATAACAACAGTTCCTGTGGACGTAGCTCCCATCCTGGGGGTGAAACATGTTAAATTCAGTGTTGTGTGACTGTTTATGTGCTTGAATCTGTATATTTTCTTACAATGAATGCTTAAGATCTTGCTTATCAGTTTATGTGTTTTACTTTTATATGTATTCGCCATAAAGAATGAAGATGGGAATAATATGTTAAGTATCGCATATGTGGATGAATGTTAGATGCATGAGTATTTCTAAGTCTGTGAATGCATAAGTCAGTTGGATAAACACTTAAGTAAGTAGAGTTCGCATCGTGCGACTCCCTCGAAGCGCAACACCGAAAGTGCGCAGTATGTTGTGTTTCGTTACGTTGCATAAGTCATAAGATTAATAACCTAAGGAAATTGATGAATGGATAGAAACACTAAGTGAAGTCATCAGAATTGGTTAAGGGAGAAAAGGAAGTGCAGTTATCAATGGCGTTGTCCTGTTGTTGGATAATCTCCAAACCGCGCAGTCCTTGGATGCGTGAGTTGTGCAAGCACCCTAGCTTGTAGAAGTATTAGCCACGCAGAAGGTGAACTTCGCGCAGTCCTCAGTCCATAACACGAGCCCCGTAGCGCGCTGTTCATCAGATCTGTTTATGCACTCATCACGAGGTTGTGGAAACATGATTCCGCAGCCCCCCCATTACTTCTCCTTGGGTGAGACCTCAGTCTGTTTGCAGATTGTTTCCGAAAGGGCCGGTGAAAAGGGGTTTTGTTGGTTCCTTGAACTGCGAAGAACCTGGGTCTACATTGGAAACCTCTAGAATAGTTACCTAAGCCAAAAAATGGTTCCGTTGACGGGATAAGAATCCGTGATGAGTTTCCGCCCTTGAAATAGTGATGTGCTCGGAAGAGAAGATTCCGTTGAGTGCAGAAAATTGGCATCCAAGCAAGAAAGAGATTTGGGACTGGTGTGATAAGACAGAAAGAGACTTCGCTAGGACGAAAAATAGACATCCGCGTCTCTCTGACGTAGAGTGGTTGAACAAAGACCTGTGGAAAGATATTCACGAAATTTTCTGGGAATATTTTGGAAACAAGTTGCACGAGTGGATATCGAGGCTCGCAGAGCGAAAGAACTGTTTCCAGCCAGAAGTACCCACCGAGTGGACTCCAGAGCTTACTGAGAGGCTCAAAGCAATAGATAGTCCACTTTCGCGAGCAGTTGACTTTGGGGTTGACAACATATTAGAAGGCTTCGTGACAGACTTCGTTGTGGACACGTTGAAATCCTACAGTGCAGACGAAGTAGAGTTCTTCAAAGGGTTCAGAGGTAAGTACTTGAACAATCTCAATTCATACATTAAAATGCTTTTAGCTAAGAAAGGTGTTTTAAGAATGTAGTGAAATTTTGGAGTCTGTCATGGTAGATAGCATATATAGTGGCTCTGACGAAGAAACACATAATTTGAGAAGTGGAAAGAGATACAAGTACACTACTGAGAAAAATCCTAGAACACATGGATTGTGAATACCCCTCAGAATCCACCGGTTATGAATACCGGGCCTCCACTTTCTCAGAATCCGTCAGTTCAGAACCCTCCACTTGTTAATATTCCTAACCCGTAGAACGTCAGTACTAGTAATATTGCAGGAGTAGGTACTCAAACCATTCCAACTCAGACCATTCCGACTCAGACCATTCCACTTTTGAACATCCAACCTCAGAGCATTCCGCAGAGTGGTATCCCTAGCACTACTTAGAGTATCGCGCAGCCAAGAAGAAGAATGACTGATGACATAAAGCTGCCGATATTTAAGGGAACAGGTCTAGAAGACCCTGAGCAACACTGGTTTCTATGTGAAGCCATGTGGAGTGTTAATCAAGTTCAGGATGATGCTGTGAAGCAAGCACAACTCATCACCATGCTCAGAGATAAAGCTTTGAACTGGTTCACGAAGTACTCTCAGGGACATAGTAGAACCTTAGCAGAAATTAAGGCTGCATTATTGAGCAAGTTCAAGAAACCGAAGTCAAAATCGCAGTGCATAACAGAGTTAAAGGAAATTAAGCAAAAACCTAATGAAACAGTATGGGAATTTGACCAAAAGTTTAAGACACTGCTAGACCAAGTCAACTTTGTCATAGCACCGCAACAGCACCAAGAATGGTTTATAGCTGTGTTGTTGCCCCACATTAGACTGTCGTTAATGCAATAGAAGGTTTCTACGCTGGCCGAAGCCCTGGAGATAGCGATGAAGTTGGAGGCTTCACGGATAGGTGAGACTAGCACTGGAATGTCTCAGATCCAGACACAGCTAGCTACCCTGACGCTACAACTGCAGGATATGAAGAAGGGAAAAGAACAAAGACAAGAAATCTGGTGTACAGGATGCAAGGGAGAAGGGCACACCAGAGAGCACTGCCCTTTATTTTTCAGAATACCTTAACAGTGGAGCACCAAATCCACTAAATCAGAACCAGGCGATGTGTTGTGAAATATTTAGAATTAGAGGACAGCAGCCTGAAGACTGTTATCTGATACATAAGTATGTCCGAACTCCTAAGAACCTATATTGCAAGTTCTGTAAGTCAGTTGGACATGATGAATCCAACTATAGGGAATATGAGCTCATGCGGGAAAGAAAGCGAGACATGGAGCATATGCGAAATAGTGGAGTATACAGAGTCCAAGAAGAAACTCTGCAGAAGCAAGATAATGCACAGTACGATCAAGGCACATATAGAGGCCGTGGAGGATACCGCGGAAGAGGAAGAAATGCTGACCCAACACAAGGAATAGGCCGAGGTCAGGTAATCTGTTATAACTATGGCCAGCTAGGTCATGTATCTAGAGATTGTACCAATGCATGTACCACTTGTAATTATTGTAAATCTTTTGATCATGTCATTGAGGCATGCCCAGTACTAGCGGCAGAAATGCAGAAAAGAAAGCAAGATGTACCTAACCCGAACATTCAGTTGATCGCAACAGAGAAAAGGGCTGCGGATCCAAGTATTAATGTGGTGACGCGAAGTGGCGCTGCCACAGGAAGAGATAGAGGAGAAGAAGCTTCGACTTCTGAGATGTTTGACACTAAGCAGACTCTTGTTGAAACAATCTGGATTAGAAAAGCTACTGGGAAAGCACCTGCTTTCAACTTGGAGAAAAATAAAGAAGTCTTCGAAGAAGCACGGGACATTTTCAAAGAGCCAACACCTACTTTACCAAGAATCTCGTTGCGCAGTGATGTACCACAGACGCAAGATATGCCAGTAGCATATGACAAGACGTGCGTTGCAATAGAAACATGAACTTCTGTTGCGCAGTTCCTACAGAGCTGCATGAAGCTATTGAAGAGCGCAGATGCTGTAGTGGAATTAGAAAATCTATTGAACCAATATGAGCCACACAGCGAGAAGGAGACTGCCGAGAGCGCAGTTCATCACATCAAGAGCCACAAAAGAACAGGGAGAGAAATGAGGCTCAGTGCACAAATAGGAGATTATGAGATGGATGAGATCATCCTTGACTTAGGTTCAGAAGTAAATGTCTTGACTAAGAAGGCATGGCAGCAGATGGGAAGACCAAAGTTGTCATGGTCACCCATACAACTGAGATTGGCCAATCTATAGAAAGTCATACCTTTTGGAAGGTTAGCCAATGTTATTGTTGACATTGATGGAGTGCGAAGTCATGCAGACTTCGAGGTTATCGAAATTGTGGATGATAGTGAGCCTTATCCAACAATGTTGGGTATTGACTGGGCGATGGATAACCTCGCCATCATAAATCTGAAAACAAAGAAGATGATATTTGAAGGGCAAGACATAAGGGTCATCGCACCATTGGACCCTTCGCAAGGTGAAATATACAGTGAGCCGATTTAGGAAGAATCCAGATCCCAAGATTTAGACTGCATATACAAAACAACTATGAATGATGTTGATTACATTGATCCTACTGCGGATGGAACACTCAGCTGGCAATGTGATAGTTCTTGCATCTCAGACTCCGATGTAGGACTGGAGAACTGGCAGACCAGAATGCATGAGGTATCTCCCAGAAGATGCGCGCAGATTACAAAGTCATTGCGCTGGATTGGAAGAGAGGTAAGTCCAATCCCCACCTATGATGGTTCATCTAATGTTTATTCATTTATCCAAGAGTATACTGTATCAGTTGCAGCTGCACATCGCTTACAAGCACTAGACATGGCACTGCGCGAGACACCTGCCAGATGGTGGGATGCACATAAGGAGACATTGGCAACATGGGATCAGTGCAGGCGCATGATGCAGATCAGGTTCACCGAGAAGGTTACACTACCCTTTAGAAAATATAATGGACATACGAATCCAAGGGATCATATTGAAATCTGTTCACAAGCATGGGAGGAAAGACCATTGACAGAATGGGTTCATCTATTTGTGCACACATTGGAGGAGCAGACTCCAAAGAATTGGTACTTGGATACGGAGTTGCGCATAGGAACTATAGATTGGTCTATCCTAACTATGAACTTCCAGAAAACCTTCAGTTTTGAAGATGAAAGTCTGAGTATAAATGAAGCTTTTCAGATCATCAAGGAACGAATATTTAGAGCAGAATGCCCAGATATGAACGAGGCATTGAAGGAACTCAAAGAGAGAGTGTTTGAGGATATCAAAGTACCTATGAACCTACAGCCATAATGGGGAAGGCAGGTAGAACATGCCTTTGAATGCTATAACATTGTTGAAAATGAAGAACAAGAGGAGAGTGATGAGGAGGATCTGCGCAACGTCAATATACTTGAGTCAGAAGGTGCACGAGATGTAGAGGGACCTCCACTCGAAATTCCAGACATGAGTGGACCTATGAAAATGAGAAAAGTGAACATTGGCACAAGCGAAGAGCCGAAGTTCGCATCTATAGGAGACTATTGGGATGACGAGACAGTCGCAGAGATCACAGACCTGGTACATGAATATCAGGATTTATTTCTGACAAATTTTACAGAAATGAAAGGTATTTTGGGCAACTTAGTGGTTATGAAAATACCTCTTAAGCCAGGCGCGAATCCTGTTAAGCAAAGGCCCTATAGACTGAATCCTCGATGCAAAGAAAGAGTTAAGGAAGAACTTGATAAGATGCTCAATGCAGGGATCATTGAGCCGGTTGAAGAATCAGAGTGGATAAGCCTGATGGTTATCCAAGACAAGAAAACAAAAGGTGATATCAGGATCTGCGTAGATCTCAGGAAGCTGAATGATGCTTCGATGCATGACCCATTTCCTACTCCTTTTACAGATGAAGTGTTAGACAATGTGGGAGGAAATGACGCATATTCCTTTACTGATGGATTTTCGGGATATCATCAGATAAGAATTGATCCAACAGAAAGGCATAAGACCACTTTTTCCACTGAATGGGGGTCGTTCCAGTATGCAATGATTCCCTTTGGTATGAAGAATGCACCCGCCATTTTTTCTAGAGTCGTGGTCGGAGCATTTAAAGATTTCATGCATAAATTTTTAGAAGCATATTTTGATGATTGGACAGTCTTTGGTTTGCTGAAGAACCATTGTGAAAACTTGAGAATGATGCTAGCGAAGTGCAAACAACATCAGATTTCCTTGAATTTGAAGAAGTGTGTTTTTTGTGTGCCTTATGGTATTCTGTTGGGACACATTGTATGCAGACAAGGCTTGATGGTTGATCCTGTGAAGATCGCAGTTATTGTGAACCTGCCAGCACCGAATTCAGTGAAACAACTTCGCACAACATTGGGGCATATGGGTTACTACCGGAAGTTTATAAAGGGTTATGCGCAGATAACCGCGCCGATGGAGAAGCTGTTGAAGAAAGACGTGCAGTTCATCTGGAACGCGGAATGTGAGCAACGCTTAGACACATTAAAAGAGAAAATGGTAACTGCGCTGATCCTAGTTTTTCCATACTGGGAGAAGCCATTTCATGTCCATGTTGATGCTTCATGTATAGCATTGGGTGTTGTGCTAGCACAGCCAGGAGAGGGAGGTATTGACAATCGCATTGCATTTTCGAGCAGGAAGCTCTCATCTACTGAAAATAATTATACGACCACTGAAAGAGAGGGTCTAGCTATGGTCTACGCATTGCAGAACTTCAGGCACTATTTGCTCGGTGCGCACTTCTCTATGTACACTGACCATTCCGCTTTGAAATACCTGGTCAACAAGCCAGTGTTAGGGGGGAGAATCTGCAGATGGCTGTTACTCTTTCAGGAGTACGACTTTGAAATAGTGGTTAAGCCAGGAAAATTGAACTTAGGACCTGATCATCTTTCACGGATTGAGTCAGGTGAAGAACCTACCAATCTTGAAGGCAATCTTCCTGATGCATAGTTATTTGCTATACAGATCGCAGATGACTACTATAAATACATTATCGATTTCTTGACTACTGGGTTGGCACCCACAGAGTTTACTACGCAGCAGAAGAAGTAGCTGGTAGTAAGAGCATCATACTTCACCATAATCGCGAGACAGCTATACAAATTGGGACCCGATGAAGTGCTGTGTAGATGTGTGTTAGAGCACGAGAAGCCATTCATATTAGCTGATGCACATTCAAGAGTATCGGGAGGTCATTACGCAGGAAGAGCTACTGCATAGAAGATATTGCGAGCAGGGCTATGGTGGCCTACTATTCACAAAGATTCGAAGGAACATTGCCAGAGATATGATGTCTGTCAGAGGATAGGAAGGCCATCGCGAAGAGATGAAATGCCCTTGAATCCACAGCTAACACTTCAGGCATTTGAAAAATGGGCTATTGACTTCATGGGACCTATAAACCCACCAGGAAAGAGAATTGGTTCGAGATACATCATCACTGCTACTGATTATCTCACTAGATGGGCAGAAGCGAAGCCAGTAAAGGACTGTAGTGCAGTTACTTCCGCATAGTTCATTTTTTAGAACATCCTTACCAGGTTTGGATGTCCGAAGATTTTGATGAGTGATCAGGGCACTCATTTTCTAAACAAAACTATTGAGGCACTGACTGAAGAATTCCACATTTACCACCAGCGAAGTACGCCATATCATCCGCAAGCAAATGGAACTATGGAAGCTTTCAATAAGGTACTGGAGAATGCGCTAACTAAGGTATGCAATGTCAATCGAGATGATTGGGATCTACGCATTCTAGATGTGTTATGCGCGTACATGACTACTTGCAAGAAATTGACTAGCCATACACCTTTCAAGTTGGCCTATGGAAAGGAAGCAATAATGCCTATGGAGTATATTGTACCCAACTTGAGAATAGCTGCATTTACAGGCATGGAAGATCGAGAGGCACTAGAAGAAAGGCTTCTACACTTGGTTGGTTTGGAGGAAGATCGCTTCATCGCAGGCTTTCACCAACAAGTGCAGAAAGATAGAGAAAAAGCATGGCATGATCACCATATCAAGAACAAGACCTTTCAGGTAGGTGATCTAGTCCTCCTGTATGATATCAAATTTATGACGTTTCCTGGAAAGTTTAAAATGCATTGGCTTGGCCCATATATTGTTTTGCATGTTACTAACGGTGGTGTAGTTCAGTTAGCCACGTTAGCAGGAGATACATTACTAGGCCTAGTAAATGGAAGTAGACTGAAACCCTATCGGGATAGTCCTACTTCGCAGAACCCTCAATGAGCAGGAAAAAAGGAAATTTCTAAGTGTCAAGTACAGTTGAAATTGGGCAGTAGAAATGGGAAGAGTCTGTACGCGAAGTTCATTGAAAGAGATGTACCGTGTAGTAGAAGTGAAGCTGCGTGGATTAGAAAAAAAAATAGAAAAAGAAAGAAAAGAAAAGAGAAAATGAAAAGAACAACCGTGCAATTGCGAAGTTCAAAATGCAACCGTGAAGATCAAAATGGAACACAAAAAAGGCAAAGTTCAGAACCAAGAAATTGGGCACCGTGAAGTAACTACGCTGGGTGAAGTGGCGACTCGCCGCACAATTCAACGCAACACTCCAGAAAATTAGTCGTGACAATGTCGGTCGGAAAACTAGCCATTATACAGTGATTTTGCCGATGACCGCTTGAGCATTTAACGTAGAAATAAGTGTTTTGAACGAGTTAATGATGGAAAGGACCGAAATATTTTCCAGATTTGGCCAATGACCATGACATTTAATGCTTATTTAGTCGTTGAGGGGTGCGGCTGAGCAGTGATGCGTTTATAAATACCGCTATATTTGGACTCGCGGGAGTTACCGAGACTCTAGAATTTTCTTGCGAGCCATACTTTCAATTTGTTTACAGTGAGTGATCAGTAATCCTATCATTCTGTCAAGAACATCCAGTGAATGTCTGAAAAATACTTGATTGAGCAAGGGTTCACAGTCAAGGAGGCTGTGAAGGTGTTTAAATACAGAGGAATTGAAGGGTTGATGAGAACCCCCGCCAAGAAGGTTATTACAGAGCAAGGTCAGGGTTCCCGAAGATCACCAAGACACTCTACAGCTATGCAAGACAAAGGAAAAGAACCAGCAGTGCAGAAGATGAAGCCAAGGGTGATGAGCTCCACAGTGCCAGAAGTCCCGCTGGGCGACAAGGAAATACCAATGAAGTTGACCCCTCAGTATATCTCGCCGCATGCAGAAGATGCACCGACCATCAAGCTGATAAGGAATGCAAAGTATGAGATTCCGCTTCCACCTATCTTGAAGCATGTTAAAGTGGAAGGAAACCTATTGGGGAAAATTGTAGAGTGCATGTCACATACCCACCCATCCATCCAAGCCAAGGGAGGAAACATGCTAACAATCTATGGGGATTTTCATAAAACTCATCCCATTCATTAGATGCATTTAGTTAGAAAACAAATGTGTGCAAATGTAAATCAAACAAATATGCACAACGGAAATAAACTCATCCACACACATGTTTTCATATGCACTCAATATATCAATAACAGTCATTAATTTAACCACTGTAGAGGTAAAACACATAGGTATAAAACACTTATCTTTGTTGTGCACTTGTCCCAAACAACTAGCTATGTTGCTGCAACATTCCACCCAACCGTAGGCTCTTCGACGACATATACTCAGTTCGTTCGAAGGCCACCCCCGATCTGGGCATGATTCTTACAAGGAAAAGAGGGAATTCAACTCATACATAGCCAATTAAGCATTTCATTTGAGCCAAGCCAGTCCATAGCTGGGTTTATCAGGCTACATCAGAACCCTGGATGCTTGCACTCAAGCTCAAGCCAAAAGAATGGAGACTTATAACCCATACCCCAACAAACTATTACACAAAGCAACTCAAAAAATGGGTATGGATACACATTTCCATTCATGGGGTTTACAAACAGGATGGCCATGGGTTTTCCCCAAATCGTGGCTCACCCAAAACGAACTATGGAAAGGGAAATGCATCCACAGGGAGGAAAAACGTTTTCTCCCCAACTCTCTAAGCATTTAACAACAAAGGTGGTCTCTATGGAACCCCAGCTCCATTCCCCTTCTTCCCCACTGGTATACAACACAAAAACGCCCTTCTCCCAGCTGAGATTGAAGGAAAACACAGACACCCATGGCTGGAAAACGCCTTGGTAGCTCCAAACTCGTGAGGGAGGAAGACTAGTTGATGGGTAATTGCTTGTGGCTCTTTTCTTTCCCAAGAAGCAAAACACGTTTTTCCATGCAGGGTGGCTTGCCCATACTCGAATTTGGACAGCCATACCTCCCATTCCCCAAGGCATTAACCACCTCAACCAACTCTTGGGAGAAATCAATGATTGGGTACAAAAGTCAACATGGGTAGTTGAGGGTTTGATGGGTTCTCTCATTGACACTTGGCTTGACTTGATTGGCTCAAGGGTCTGAATATTTCCCTCCCAATTCCTTGTAAAATCATTCCCCCATCTCTTGCTGCATTGCATAGCTAGTTCTGGGTATTTGATTAAAATGCATATTTACATGATATTCACAATTCCATTGTGCATGGCTAGCACGTAAACCATATGCATCAATAAATCGATGGTGGGGCCTTGGCCTTGAGATCCTCACCATGATTTTATAACAATATTACATCATTTACATTTGAATGCAATGGGGTCAAGGTGGTGACATATGCAAGTTTGAATACTTCAACCTGCTTTAGATGCAGAAGGACCCCGCCGAACCAAAGTACCAGAAATTCCAGCCAGATCAGTATATGTGCTGGAAGAAGGACGCGAAAGGCAATTTTGTGTTGGTTGCGCAGATTTGGTTATCCGGAGTAGTCGAATCGGGGTTGCTCAACCTGTTGAGGCTCCCGCACTTCGACCGAATGCCATAACTAAATGTGGTAGTGTGCACTCTTATGTCGCGCACTCTCCAGGGATATCTTTGGATTGATCGTAATGTCGATCTGAACATTGACGTGATCCACCGGATTACTAGGTTAAGCAAGAGAGGCGAGGACCCGAAACAATTCTTTCAAGGGAAGAGCAGGGATAAGGAGGTCGCTGCGAAGATGAAGAAAACACAAACCGTCATCAAAGGAAAGAGAGGCTTCGTCACAGATGATATAGATGATGATGCTACGTGGTTTGTAACACAACTGCTAGTAGGGAGAATTTTGCGAAAAGCAAGACCGAATGAAGTACCTGCGGGCGCAGTACTGCTTGGGGAAAAGGCCACGACGAGAGGAAGATTCAACTGGTGTCAATACCTGTTGAACGAATTTTTAGAGGAATTAGACGACACGTAGACACATGGTAGTAACTTCAACTATACCTCGTTGATAGTGTTGATTGCATTTGTAGGGTGGAAGGACCCAAAAAATTATGTTGGCCTAATTACTGACAACAATGATTTCAGAGAATCCCGTTATGCAAACCTCTGGGGGAACTTGGTGCCAGAAAGACAACGCGCATCAGCTGAAGGCTTCTACACATACTACGAGCAGCTGCGCGACGTCATTATTCGCACACTGCGGATACCAAAGCAGGTAATCACTAAATATATCCGCACCGTCAATTTTTTCACTGATATGCATTCTATATACATTTCAACAAAGGCTCAGAAGAAGAACCTAGAATGGTTCCAAGGGAGCTATCATATGGATGAGGAAGACATCGACACCATTATGAAGGAATGGATACCTGAATATAAAGTCGAAGGACCTGTGGAGATTGAGAGTGACTCAGAAGAGAATTTGATACCTATGCCTATTGTTGAGGAGTCACCAGTAGGAAAGAGAAAGGAACCTGGAAGTTCGGCGCAGGAGAAGCCCCTGAAGAAGAAGCAAAAACCTTCAAAGAACCCACCACAAGCGAGGCTCCACGATGACAATTTTAATATGATTGCATCTACGGTCACTGCGCAAATGGAAGATCTGCTGGCCGTTAAAGAGAAAAAGGATGAGGCGATCCAGGAAAGCTTACAGAAGAATCTCACCACGCTACAAGGCACAACAGAGGAATTTGAGCAAGTACAACGAAACTTGCCCTTGCCGCAAGACTCAGAATTCGAAGGAAGGTCAGGGGACACTTTGCAGCCGAAGAAAACACTGCCTCTAGACCTGGCCTTGCCACCAAAGTCATGCATAGTCAAACTTGACCCGCTAAGCATAAGGTTACCGTGCGAACAGTTAGCTTATAGTGCGCAGGACATAGAGCATGTGGATGTTGACATTGCGATGTTGCCACTGGAGGGCCTGCACAATCTACATTTGCAGGTTGTCGAAGAGATCCATGACCGAAGTATGGTCGCTCTGACCCAACACCATCGGTTGCAAGAAAAATTTAAGTAGTTGCAGGAGCCAAGTTTGAAGAAAACCATGGCACTTCAAGACGAGCAATACTGACGAAGGAGAATAGAGCATACTGTCGCTTCGGTAGTATAGGAGATACCAGAAGGCGATGAGCAGCCAGATCTCATGGATACTATCCTTAAGATCGACTCGGTGGTTAGCGATCTTAAGGCTGAGATGAAGGATATGGAAACTGAGTTTCAGGCGAATATTGCTGCCTTGGAAGCGCAAAATCAACTGAAGACACCACCTTACCAGGAAGAGCTTAGAGCAAAGGAAGTGAAAGCCGCAGCAGAGAGTATATCCAGTGAAGTGGCTAAGTGCTAAAATTTGTTAGATGAGGCAACAAGAACATTTACTGCGCTAGAAGAGGATCCAAAGTTGCTGAAAATCCAAAGTGCTTTCAAGGATAAGCAGGAAGCATTAGAACTGCTGGACGCAGAGGTCAAGGCCCTGCTGCCAAGAGACTGAATTCACAGATATCTAGAAGTTTGAGAAATGAAAAGAACACTGCAAGCGTTGCGACACAGAGAGGCTGAAGCTGGAGATAATTCACATCCCTTGCAAAAGGAGGCCCATGAAATATCACAAAAGATTGAGGAGAAGCTAAGGGAGATGAAAGAAGGACAAGAATCCGTGCTTGAGAAAACAGAGGATGCCATAACACCAGAAGTGTTATAAACCGTAAAGAAGATTGAGCAGGACACTAAGGAAACGGTTGCAAAGCTGAGTGCAACCTATCAAGAGTTCGCTGCGAAGTTAGCTCTGTAGGAGGATGAGCAGCTCAGAGAGGAAGAAGTGGAAAGTGGCTCGGGGACGAGCCACGTGTAAGTGTTAGGGGCCTATTGGGCCTGGCCCAAGTGGGGAAGTTTTGTGAAAAATCAGTTTTGGAACTGCAAAGTTAAGTGCAGTTTAGTTGAAGAATTTTTGTGCAAGTCAGTTTTGGGAGCTGCGAACTTGAGCGCAGAGCAGCGTCGGCAGAGCTGCAAAGTACATCATTGCGAAGAAGTACAGTGCTGCAAAGAGCTTGATCTACGGAGATCCGGCAAGGTAGAGTTTGGAAGGAAAATGATAAACATTCTGGTAAGACCATCGGTGGTCTATTTTTGGTTAACATGTTCCATGATTACCAAGCGGTGGGTAAGGAGTAGTGCAGAAGGAAAGCAACCGGTCGCACATGCAAGGGAGCACTACACGAATCGACCGCATGAAGCCGTTAGAGAAGGAACGACTAGGTGAAAGCGACCTGTTGGCGTGCGTGCGACAGGGGGGCTGATAGCAACGTGACCATGCGCAGAGGATGGCCACAACGGAGGAGTTGCTATCAGAGCCTAACAGTCTGGTTAGCTGAAAACCGCGACAATTTTGGGAAACCTTAGGGTTTTTGCCTATGCATTGTAAAGACATGACCTACGGGCATGATCTATAAAGGGGCACATTTTTGTAAGGTAAAGGGTTGGGAAATCTCAGATCTTCATTGTATAATCTTGAGTAATACTTGTTTGTTTTGCTGAAAGCTATTGTAAAGGCTCTATAAGCTACGTGCGCAGAGGCCTATTGAGAGAGAAGAGAGTTTGCAGCTGAGTGCAGAGACTGGAACTGTTGTACCCTTCCCAAGATAATATAACAACAGTTCCTGTGGATGTAGATCCCATCCCGGGGATGAACCACGTTAAATTATGTGTTGTGTGACTGTTTATGTTCTTGAATCTGTATATTTGCTTACAATGAATGCTTAAGATCTTGCTTATCAGTTTATGTGTTTTAATTTTATATGTATTTTCCATAAAGAATGAAGATGGGAATAATATGTTAAGTATCGCATATGTGGATGAATGTTAGATGCATGAGTATTTCTAAGTCTGTGAATGCATAAGTCAGTTCGATAAACACTTAAGTAAGCAGAGTTCGTGCCGTGCGACTCCCTCGAAGCGAAGCACCGGATGTGCGCAGTACGTTGTGTGTCGTTACGTTGCATAAGTCATAAGATTAATAACCTAAGGCAATTGATGAATGGATAGAAACACTAAGTGAAGTCATCAGAATTGGTTAAGGGCGAAAAGGAAGCGTAGTTATCAGTGACGCTATCCTGTTGTTGGATAATCTCTGAACCACGCAGTCCTTGGATGCGCGAGTTATGCAAGCGCCCTAGATTGTAGAAGCATTATTTGCGGAGAAGGTGAACTTCGCGCAGTCCTCAGTCCGTAGCGCAGGCCCCAGAGCGCGCTGTTCATAATATATGTTTATGCACTCATCACGAGGTTGTGGAAACCTGATTCCGCATCCCCCCCATTACTTCGCCTCGGGTGAGACCTCACTCAGTTCGCAGATTGTTGCCGAAAAGGCCGGTGAAAAGGGGTTTTGTTGGTTCCTTGAACTGCGAAGAACCTGGGTATACATTGGAAACCTCTAGAATAGTTACCTAATCCAACACCCACCAAACCACCTCTGCAATTATGCTATCATAGTGGCCATCCGGTCCTTGGCAGCTGCCCTCCCTACCCCAACTCCTCCATCACCGCTCCCCCTGCTCTAGCAGCCCCACCCTTGACCGACCTGCTCCTCCAAAGAAAAAACCAGCCCTGACGACTACATGATCTCTCCTCGATCTCTATCTCCGAGGTGGTCTCACAGGAACTACATCTGTATCACAGAGAAGGAAACCATCATCAGTACCTGATAAACATGTATATCATAAATGTGCAGAAATAACAGTATGTACACATATATATGCAAGAAGTGCAAACTATAACACATACTTGAAAAATAAAAAACTCCAGCAGGAATGGGAAACTCTAAGTACCCCTAGTAATGCATGCCTCCCCAGAGATACCTCTCTACTCGGTCGATGCGTCGCTCCCAGACATTAAGCACCTGGGGTGTATAGTAGGCTCCCATGGGCCCACCATAAACATGGGGCATAATACGCCCCCAAAACGCCATCCTGGGCTCTTGTGGCCCCCTTGGTGGGACTACTACTTGTGGCCGCAACGATGGGTAGCACTCGAAGAAATAGTAGCACAACACACTGCCATATCAGAAGGTGCTTCGAGCCCCATGCCGATGCAGATCCAACATCTGCTACATCATAGACTGAAGCAACATTGGACCCCACGGCACGGGCCAAACAACCATAAATATATGGACCAGCTGGAGATGGCCCCCTGTAATGCGGTTGTGGGACGTCACCCCCAACACATGCACCACGACTGTCGCAACGACCTGCATAGGAAGAGCCCTCATATGGCTCATCGGCACTCGACCAGAGTTCACAGAACTTTGGTCACCATCGCAATATCGATCCACTAAAGTATGGATCGTCTCCCCCACCAGCTGTGGAGGAAGCGACTTCCTCACCCCTCGATGAGTCAATACCGACAAAAGGTATATATCCTGATCCGTGATGCTCATGTACTGATATCCCACCTGGAAAACCCCTCAGTCCGAGACCCACATATCCTGTAGTCTCTAGAGAAGGTAGTCTGCCGATCACATCAAAGGGCACTTGAAGAACTTCAAGAGACCAGAGTCGCATAATGCCTTTGTCATTGAACGGTCGGTCAGAAATTGGTCTAGAAGGGCGTCATACTCCCTCTCTCTCCACTCCATATATCTAATGTGATCCATAACTGGAAACCAATAAACTCCACAAGGCAATGACCTCCCATTAGACATGCAAAAAAATCATCAGCGCAACCTCTCCCAAAGAGGCCCGCACATAGCGCGATTATCTCAAAGATATCCACACGTAGCGCAGTGGAACCAATGTTCGGCCGCATGGAACCAATGCACGGGAGTTATACTACCTGGTCGCACTGGTAGCGTGGTTGACTCTTTGTTCAGCCGCACTAAACCAGCGTATGACCGAGCAGTTACCATTCTACGCGTAACGCGAAACAATACATTTCATTCGCGCTATAGAAATGCACTATTTTGGAAAAATCCTACGCTATAGTAGCATGAGATTCTCCAAAAATATCGCACTACAGCGTAGGATTTTTCCAAAATCCCGCACAACAACAAAACAAAAATCTTTAAAAGGCCCTTGGCCATCCCAGAGACCCCTAATCATAAAACTTCCCTGACAAAATTGAAAAGTACAAGGGTGAGGCATACCTGAATCTCGCGGCTTGTCGAACAGTGTACCATATCTCCCAGAATCCCTCAAAACATGCTCTAAGAGGTCGGTGGCACAAAGTACAAATGATTTCGAAAGCTGAGCCCACCCCTATTTTATATTCATTTAACCCAAACTTCCAACTGATGCCACAGACAAACCGCAACTCTGTTTTCAAAACCGTTCACACCACCATGACCGAAAGTTTGAGCTTTTCAACATGGATCCAACAAATCCGTATTCCCACCAATGTCATCGGGACACTATTTTTCTAGTAAGTACTGCACACGTATGAGATGTTTTGGTTATATGATTTATGAATTGTCAATACCTTGGTCATGTTCTTTACTACACTTGGGTATGTGCACCATGTATGCAGGATTTCGATCAGAACAATATGGAGCCTCTTGTTTTTTGAATTATAAGAATAAGACTCCAAGCTCTAACAACGGGGGTCATCCACCCTACCATATGTATCATTCTAAAATTGGCATTTAGACAATATTTGCCCTCCGTTTTATAAATGCATCTACCAGTATTCCCACTGATAACCATAGGGATCTTATTCCCCGCCTTGATGTGCCATCAACATCATGTCCGAGAATAACATTTTTCCTCATGGGTGTGAGCACCATCTCCATCCTCGTCATCAATTGACACCCATGATGTTGACCCCCCACAAGTCCAAGGAATCTGACCTAGCTCGAAAAGACTCTCCTTTAGAGTATCATTTTATAGCTGCGCATTTACTCCACTAGGTAGACACTTGTCAGATTCCTCGACACATGTTACGAGAATGATTCACAAAGCCTACTCATACCTCCATGAGCACTTTACCCTTCGCAATCACCCTCGTATCATCACCCCCGCAAAGATACCCATGGGCCCCCCCACCCTCAGAAGCAACCAGTTCTATTCAATTATCCCGCAGGTATACACTGCATGGCATCATTTCATGGGGCACTCGTCTTTACATCTGCAATTTAACCCTCACTTCATCATTGGAAAGTGTTCCCAGATCCACTCAAAACCGTGGGGATTCCGCCCATCATCAAATTGGTCCCCCGATACACCCAAAAATGTGGGGACCCCACCAATATTCTTTATGTACAAACAAGTTCCCTCGTCACCTCACATTGAGGGAACATCATATTATTTTGGCAGCAACCCATGCTCGCCTTTGATTGATGTATTTGAGTCTCCATATGTTCAGTAGTAATTGTCTTTCTGGTTACCATTACCCTTCGTTTTGCATCTCCATCAAAGCCCTTTCATTTGCAGTTTGTCTCTGACTGTTTCAATCTATGCCATTCCAAAATAAATGTTGTCGTCCCTAATCCCCATGTTTACATCGATGAAAGGAAGTTATGATCCCCACGCTTATCAACCAATATTGTGTTAGGTCTATTCATCCACTAGTTAGTTACAATATGGTCTCAGCTATCGGGATAAGTCTCTTGTTTTATCATGTACTTCATCTCTCGTCGACGTTAGCACACTACATTCTGAGAGTTGCAGTTGTACCTTTAGGATCTCTTTCAATCAATATAAGGGATCACCTCGAACTTAGTAGGGAGAGTCATTAGTGCTCCCTAACTAAGTGGTTTCCCCTATGTTCGACGTCAACACATCATCGCATCAGGGGGGAATGTACTTTTGAAGGTAGTAGTATTCACATTTGGAAACCACGATAACAATCTATTTGGTACAAGTGAAGCTCTCAAGCAACTTTACATACCAGGTTGGTCCCCCACCCCAATGGGTTTATCATGATCACCAACAGTTCCACTTCTTCAATATTCCGCAGCAGTTCCTAGGGAATCTACTCAGACATGGATCGAAGCCGCCTTCATCCTTGTCCCAGCAGTATAGAAGATTCAACACCTTGGTCCTCTCTCATTGTAATCCCTTTAACAAAATTTCATGAGCATGGGTATGCCCGCCTTGTTTGTATTAAAAATATTCTTTATTACAGCTCCAATGGTCATCACCAACAATCTTCCCCCATGGGAGAATCTTATTTTTTCCACATAGGCTTTGTCCTACAGAACATGAGAGAAACATTAGAACACATGATGCATTATCGGCTCTACAGTACCCTCCGAACCTCATACATTAGGGGGAATCTATTAACGCTTAAAATTCGCACACATGCGACATTTTGGTGATTCATCCAGTAAAGCGGCATCAACATAAATAATGCATATCACCACATTCATCATCAATAGATCCAAGACACAACATTAGTCCATAAGTGCCAAGAAACAGTCAAAAGAAAGGGTAGTGCGGGTAACACATAGTTGACCCGTGCTATAGCACAGGTTACCTGAACAATTCCCTCATTACACCCATGCAGCTTTTCCTTCGATAGTCACACTACTGTCAAAACAATGGGACCACTCATTCCCAATGACACATTCAAGGTGCAATCCTCCCCAAGGTTCCGAATTCGGCTCCTCACACACTTGGTGGCATTAATCATCCCCCCTAGTGTACCTTGGAACTATTTCATTGAGGAGAAGAGTTCACATTTGGATCTAGTTGTTTGTTGGCCACCTCTTGTTCTATAAAATAAATACATTGGCATGCATTTTGTAGGGACAAATTAGAGCAAGGTTATGCTGCTGGAATTGAGCATTCCCAAGCTTGCTTGCCACCTCCCATCAAGGGGAAAGTGTTTCTATCCCTTGTTCTACCATCTACTTATCATTTAGTTTGGACAAGAAAGGCCTCCCTAAGGAATATTGTTGGCTTCCCTTGAAGCCCTCATCTCCTAGTCGTTGTACAACTATTCCATTGGGAAATACAAGAGTGGTTTAGCATATAGTTGGTTATTGTTGGAGTTTGCATTCTTCCCACATCTCTTTCTTTTATTTTTATCAATATTTTCATGTTTGGATGTGAACTACACTAACAATATCTTGTAGGATTAGTTGGAGGAATACCAACCACACCCAAAAGGGGCTCCAAGGACTGAGGCCTTGCAACAACCTACAAGGCTTAGCCCCTTACCAAGTGGAAGAGTGCAATTGTGCAATTTTTGCCACAACAATTACCTCTTTATAACTTTATGGTTCACCAAATTCAATCAATAATAAATAATACAGTGAAGGAGAGTATCGTTTAGGGGGTCTACTTAAACTGGTAGATACTCTAACAACACTTGTAGGAGTTTGAGGTACCTACTGTTGTTGTTGTTGTTGTACATTTTGATTTTTTGATACCTTTGGAATTTCATTTTTTTTTTAAATTTCATCTAGCACTGTGTATTATGTGTTTTCATTTTCTCGATTCTTTCCCTACAACCGATATGTGTACATGACCTTTTCACTGAATACCACATCTCTACTCCTAATGATTTTGTGATTTTCATAATCCCATAAGTGATAAACAAAATCAATAACTATGTGTCCAATAAATGTACATTTCTTGAATTTTGCCTCAAGCTTTGTTCTATTTTCTTTATCAATATGGCCAAATGCTTCACAATTGAAAGTCTTCAGAAATGAGTAGTTTACCTTTTTACCTGTCCATGCCTCCTCTGGAATGCATGTTAAGATAATTATTACTCCAACCTTGTACACCTTAGCATCATTTACCTTTTCCTAGTAGTTGATGATGTTGGTATCCCCCTTGTGGTGTGAAAATGTCATCTAGGACCCATTATCCACTTGATGTGCCTTGAATGCATAATTTTAGGAACAATAGAGTCAGTTCGCTACATTTTAGGAGCTAACTCAATGATATGGTTTGGTCCAACTGAGTTCCACCTAAGCTCTTGATTATAGTGGGGGGTTTGAGCTCCAATTGCAACTGATTGTGATCTAATTCTCCCTCTCTAGCCTATTTTGCATGCCAAACTCACTGATTTGCCCTTATTAGTCAGTTAACTGACAAAAGCTTTAGTTCACTAAGTCTCAGTTGCGTTTGGTAGCTCCGGAGCACTCCAGTGGTGATATTTCCTATGCTAGACTAGGTAGACTGATTGGGATTCGAATTCTCCTTGGATAATCAAATTTTCTCCATTGTATTATATCTTTTGAATAGACTGATTAATGGACAATAACACACATTTCTGTGCACATTTGAGTTCCAATGCATGATTTATTTTACTGCTCATTTCATTGTATTTTTCATGGTATTTCATCTTTTCTACTAATTCTTTCTCTGTGAGGTATTCTCAGGCCATATGATCTGCTTTTAATTTCACATGGTATCATAGGTTACGAGAGCTTAGTTTGAGCAGCTTCTTTCAGTAGTGCACCAGAAGCCTCTGGATTTCCACAGCAAATCCTGGTGCCAGTGCATTGAATACATTGGAAAAATCCTTTGGATTCTAGCAAGGTGTGAAGGATCCAGATAAAAGTGCCTATTGTCCTAAAGCAGTGCTCAGTAGATTCAGTAACTGGTTTACCTCCAAATTGATATTTTTTTGAAATATTTTGAAAGTTTTTCAGTGTAGCAGTAGCAACAATTTCAGTTTATATTCGCTCCAGTAGTTTCACATGGAGAATTCGAATGCTCCCTTGTCTCCAAGAATCTTGACACCCTTCAATTATCTTGATTGGAGGGATGATATGCAGATGGTATTGCACAACAAGAGTTTGTACAGGGTCACAATGGGAAAGGAAGTCGAACCTCAAGCAACTGTTGAGAAATCCAAGTACCTGAACAAATTAGATGAGGCATTTGGTTTCATGTGTATTCACATCTCTAGAGATTTTCTCTTCCACCTTGATGGAATGAAGACGCCAAGAGAGATTTGGTTGAAGCTTGAAGCACTCTTTGGCAAGCAAGATGAGCTGAGAGGCCACATTCTGGAGAATGAATTAATTTCTCTTCAACCCAACAATTTCGAAACCATACAATAGTTCTTTTCTAAATTCAAGTCGTTGGTTATGTAGTGCAAACAATGTGGCATTGAGAAGAAGGATGAGAAGCTGGTGCTCTCCATCCTAAGCAAGCTTGGTCCTGAATTTTCAATATTTGTTTCTACCTTCCATTCTGGGAGATTGTCGATTCCCAATTGGAAAATGGCTTCTTTAGATGCATTCACTGAATCTCTCATCCAACAACAAGACAAACTGATTCAAATGGTCGCCTTGAAAGCCTCCAAAAATCAAGCTCTTATGGATGGGGAGTCAAAAAGTGCGAATGCTAAAGGGAAGATGAAAGGTAAAGAAAATAAGCAATTTGAATCCAAGCCAAAGGAGAAGCCTAATCCATTAGAAGGAACCTCCAACTGCAAGAAGGATAAGCAACAGAGGTTTGTGAATACCAAGTGTAGCTATTGCAAGAAAGGAAACCATCTAGAGAGTTCATGCATGAAGAAGAAGATAGATCAATTGACCAAACTTCTTGAACATCACAACATTTTCCTCCCAGAAGGCACAAGGGAGGCTGATTCTGGAAGTGATACAGATGATCATGAGAGATGCCATGCACTGAAGGCTGGATTCTCACAATCACAAGCCTTCCTCATATATTCTGGAGCCTCCAACCACATGGTTACCTCCAAAGAGTCTTTTTCTTCTTTAGATATCACTGATGGTCCTATTATTCATATGGGAGATGATTCACAACTCTCTGATGAAGGTAAGGGAACAATACAACTAGAGCATGGAAAGTTCAATTTTTTTTTGTATATTCCTTCCTTGGCAACAAACTTGTTATCTGTTTATCAGAAGACACACACAGGTTCACCAAAGATTTTTTTTTTTGGACCTGACACAATTGAGATTGTAGAGATCTCTTCTGCTAAGCTAATAGCGAAAGGGGTTGTAAACCATTCCTCAAGGGAATATGAATTCTCTTTTTTTTGCATACTCTTTCCCTACTCCATTTGCATCTGATGAAGATCATAGTGATGTCTCTTCTAATGATCTAGTTTCATATTCTGAAATGAGGACCAAGATCTTGATGTTGAGTATGAAGTTCAAGCAGATCCAGATCCAAATCCAACACCTGCTCCCAATCCATGGCCAAGGCCAATATAGGATCACAATGTCCTTAAAGCTGTTGGGAACATAGATGGGGATCCATATGACCATAGAAGAACTAAATCTCAATATCGGGATGCAAAACTTGCACTATGTCATACATATCCACTTCTCTCGGAGAGGTGCTACATGATGGTGGGGTTTGATCCACAATCCTTCAAAGAGACTTGCCATTATGGATCTACAACCAAGTACACAGCTCGGTTGGTTGAAAAAGGTTACTCAAAGGTTCATGGTTTGGACTACAATGAGTCATTCGCCCCAGTAGCAAGAATGCATTCTGAAAGACTTGTTTTGGAAAATGCAGCTTCAAAACAGTGGGAGTTACATCAGAGGAGCATATCCAGATCCAAATCCATATCCAACACCTGCATTACTGTCCTACATAGCAGTAGAATTCCTACGTTTTTACAAAGTCTTTCACTCAGAAGAGATTTTCCTTTTCTGCTTGGTGTGAAGGCTGTTTGAGTTTCCCGTTGTTCATTTTTGAGGGGGGGTATTTTTCCCATGAGGTTTTTCCCCATTTCCTTAGTTTCATGGACATATTATTATTTTTATTATTTTTATTATATGGGTGACCTTTTGTCTCAGTAACTAGGGCCTAGGATGTCTAAGTTTGGATTAAGGGGGGGTTTTAGGATAATTAATACTCCAACCTTGTCCACCTTAGGATTATTTACTTTTTCCTAGTAGTTGATGATGTTTTTATCCCCCTTGTGGTGTGCAAATGTCATCTATGACCCAATATCCACTTGATGCGCTCTACATGCATGATTTTAGGACCAACATAGTCAGTTCCCTACATTTTAGGAGCTAACTCAGTGATCTGGTTCAGTCCAACTGAGTTCCACCTGAGTTCCTGACTCTAGTGGGGGGTTTGAGCTCTGATTGCAACTGATTGTGATCTAATGCGCCCTCTCTAGCCTATTTTGCATGCCAAAATCACTGATGTGCCCTTCTTGGTCAATTAAATGACAATAGCTTCAGTTCACTGAGTCTCAGTTGAGTTTGGTAGCTCCGGAGCACTCCAGTGGTGATATTTCCCATGTTAGACTAGGTAGACTAGCTGGGATTCGAATTCTCTTTGGATAATTGAATTCTCTCCATTGTATTATATATTTTGACTATACTGATTAATGGACAATGAGACACATTTCTGTGCACATCTGAGTTCCAATACATGATGAATTTTACTGCTCATTTCATTGCAATTTTCCCTGTAATTCATCTTTTCTCCTAATTCTTTCTCTGTGAGGTATTCTTAGGCTCTATGATTTGCTGTGAATTTCACAATGCCACCATCCATTGAGATCGAAGGCTCTCTGTTTATTAATTAAAAAACATTATATACAACATATGCCCAAAAATGTAAGGGCAACCCTACATGCAATCGTGTACTCCTTATGTGATCCATGACTGTCCTGTTCATCTTTATGACACACCATTTTCTTGTGATGTTCCTAGAACTTTTTTCTCTCTATGAATCCCATGATATGAAAAGTAACTATCAAACTACTTGCTGTGGTATTCACCTCCATTATCTAATTTGAGACACTTAAACCTTTTTCTTGTCTCATTCTCAACCAAAGTTTTCCATCTCTTAAAAGCATCAAAAACATCAATTTTTTGTGAAATGCAATAAACCCAATTTTTCTTAGTTGCATCATCAATAAAAGTAAAAAAATAATGAGAGCCACCAAGAGGTGATACCTGAGCCACTCCCCATACATCTATATGCACAAGCTCTAACTCTTCAGTCTTCTTTTTCTTCCCAACTCTAAAAAATTTGACTCTTTTTTTTTCCATAAACACATCTCTCACAAAAATCTAAATCAACCCGCTTCAAATCTAGTAGCAACTTCCTTGAATGGAGTATCTGCATCCCCTTCTCACTCATGTTCCCAAGCCTATGATGCCATAATGTTGTATCCACTCCTGTAGAAGCTAAAGAGATATAAGAGTCAACATTACCAATAAATGAATACAATGTACCTATCTTCTCTCCTTTCACTATTACCATTGATTCTTTAGTGACTTTCCATGTTTTTCTGTAAATGTAGATATACAGCCTTCACTTCCAACTACCATTTTGAAATTATATTTCTTCCTCAAAGCATTAATGTGCCTACCTCTTTTAGCAACCATTGGTTTCCATTCTTTAACTTTAACCGTATCTTACCCTTTCCAACAATTTTACATGGTTCATCATCACCCAAATAAACCTGTCCAAAATCACCTTGAACATAATCTTGAAAATATTTCCTATGGGGTGTGGCATGAAATGAATACCATGAATCTAATACCCAAGAATCAATAATATTATCTAATGAAAATATCAAACCATATTATAACACATCACTTGCTACATTTTCTTCCTGATTATTCTCTTGCCGTCCATCTCCTTGTTTCTTTAGAGATATGCAGTCTTTCTTAAGATGTCCTTTCTTCCCGCAATTCCAGCACTCTATCTTTCCTAATATGGATTTGGATCCGCCCTTCCTAGACTTCCCATGATTCCCTGGGATTTTTCCTCTTTCACTTTGTCTTCCCTTGTTCTCTACGGTCAACACACTACATAATGTCTCACTTGTGCTTTATCGTTGCATTTCCTTGCTAAGGATAACACCAACAACATCATCAAATTTTGAAGTGTTTGAACCAGAGGCAGAGTTAATTACAACCATGACCAAGTCGTGCCATCTTTCTGGCAATGAGCATAAGATTAGAACATCCCTAACCTCATCATAAAATTTCACTCCTATAGAGCTTAATTGACTAGTAACTGTATTAAATTCATTTAAATGGTCGAAAAAAGCCCACCTTCTGACATATTCATATTAAATAATCAGTTCATTAGAAATACCTTGTTAAAGGACGAGGGTTTTTCATATAGTTTATCCAATGCCTTCATTAGATCCTCCGTTGTATTTTCTTTTGAAATGTTGAAAGCCACCAATGTTTCTAGGCATAGTCGTATCATTCCTAGTGCCTTTATGTCAAGAACCTCCCATTCTTCATCCTTTATATTTTTCGGTTCTTTAATTTCCAGTCAACAATAGGAAAATATCCTTCTGACATAGATGGTCTTCCATTTGCATCTTCTATAGCTGGTAGTTTTTTTCCATTAAATTTTTCGACCCTAAACTTTCCTTCTTCTGCCATTGCTACCACTCAAACCAGGAACCCACCTTTCTTGTGCGTTTATAAGCCAAATAGACCTTCGACTTCAATACCCATTGTTAGAAAATATTATCGTAGAGAAATAAAATAAAATAAATGTGGAAATAAAAAATATAACAGAACATTACAAGAGAGACACCAATATACGTGGTTCACCCAATATGGGCTACATCCATGGATAAATAACCAATCCTTTCTTTTATTTTGTCCTACAAAATGACGGGAAACAACCCACAACACATTCATTGCAACCTCCTCTTCACCCTCTCACAGTCTCTCTCACTCAGTCATAATGATCTTTCACAATACACAACTACAATACAATTGCCTCATACATAAAAGCGGGTTTCCTTCTAGTGCAAAAACCCTAACATAACTTCTACCATCAATCAATGACCTAATGATGAACGATCCAAATTGACTACGAAATTACAATATTTTACAAGGCATTTTTCCCCCAAAAAAAACTTCGGGGGAGAGCTCACCCCTTAGACCCCCCCTTCGTAGATGGGATCCAAGCATGGTTGAAATTAGGCCTATGAATTAGGAAGATAATTAGGCTCCACAACCAACACCTATGCCACATGCAACTATTCAAGCGAACATATGTGCAATAAATACGCGTGGCCATATCACCCATTTGAGCACATTGCACATGATTGTTCAGTTGAACAGAAGTGTGAGTGTATCATGTAGTTAAATCAACAAAACTCTCATGCTTGACACAATTTTTGAAGGAATTGTTACATGACACAATATGACTATCCCTTTGATAGTCATGAAACCCAATGAAAACCCTAATGTACTTCCATCTGGATCAACTAGGTCCCTAAACTAAATTTTGAATAGATGAAAATGCATAAAAATTCACAAAGACTCACTTTCAACTCGCGTATAAAAAATACATATGTCTAATCTCCCTTGGTGAGCTCAAATTTCTTTAAGGCTTCCTACATCAAATGCTAACAATGAATTTCAAATTTACGAGACCCACCCTATTTATAAGGCAGATTTCATTTTATCTTTCGCTTGATTGGGAGCTCTATAGCTCCATTTGACACGTTGTTTGCATTGTTGTGATTGTTTCCATAGTATTTTCAACATGGTGCCCTCTATTTTTTACAAACAATAACCTTATCTAGACACATTGTTTTGGCCACTTCCTCAGGTGTGAACACCTATGACTCTTATTTTCAATACAATTCATGCCTTTAGACTTATTGTCATGAGCACTCTTATGCTATGGTATTTATTTCATTTACGAGGGATTCTAGTTGGATAACATTGTTTTCATCATACCACCCAAAGGCTCAGCACTGCATTTAAAGGTATATCCACTCACCCTAGCATATAGTCTTCGTACTCCCTCTACATTCCTTACATATGGCCAATCGTTCCTCATATAATCCTATTGTTCTCTTACCCCAATAGATCACAATGAAATATCCTAATGCATCATGCCTTTGCTACAGACCAATGTTCCACCTTCATGGGTTTAACACCTTTATGTCCCATTGCATATCGGAAGCCATGAGATGTCATCCCTTGGGATTGAGATTCCACTAGTCCAACATGCCATCAATTAAGTTGCTACTTCTTCCTTGAAACATTTGTTGGCCAGCGCATCTAGACTCTTAAGTGATTTCTTGTTTTAGTTACAAGTTCTCATTTGGCTTCGCATCTCCATCATGATCAATAACATTTGCATTCATAACTCCACCACTTCATCAACCCTTGATAAGACCCAACTAGGGCCCACCCCTATTCTTTCGACACCATCATTATCATTTGAACCTCATAGTATCAATCTACATCCATATTATTTTACCCAACTTCTAACATGTATCCTATTTCATTAAGAATATTAATTAATGGATGTGAAAATATGCTTTTCTTTTTTAAAAGATTCCTTTTTTGATAGGCTAGAATATCCCACATGCTTTTGGAAATATTATATTTTATTTTAAGGAAGGTGGGTGGGTCAACTAATGAAAATAGTTTAGCTGGAAATGTTAACCAAAATAGTTTGGGTTAACCAACTATTTTTAAACTCAAGCGGGTTGAACATGTGTTAGGTAGTCATAATTAACTCGAGGATGTTAATAGTGGGTTAGACATAAGTTACCTATCTCAAGAATCTAACTTTCATTAAGAAAAAACAATTTGGAACATTCTTCGAAAAGCAAAGTGTCGAATGATTTTTTTTGTTTCTACATAGTTATGATCAAAGTGGTGTATTAATGAAAATGATGGTAACATTATAGTGAAGTGGAAGAATCATTTCAAAATGATATCCAGACATGCTAGACCAATAATTTGGCTAGTAATTTAAAAAAAATAAATCATTTTCATTGTTAAACTTTCATTTTCTAGATAAGTTGTAACCTTTAATAGTGTCACAACAACCATTGTGACACTATTAAATGTTATGAGTATTATATGCTAAAACCCTCTCTCACAAAATGCATGCCCTAATGAAAAGTTTTTCAAACACATAAAACTTTGTTCATATTCAGTCCATACATCACAAAAAACCACGTTGAAGGTATGCCATGATAGGTGCCCAAATTTGACAACTTCATCATATACACAAATGCATGTCAATCTATTCTATCAAGTACTATAGTAAGTGTTTTCTAATGGAATATGATTCGAATTGTCTATTATAGTTGATCAATTAAAACAAATAATCTGAAAAATATTATTACAATGAAAGGGAGTTTATGTATATCCAATTAGTAGTATTTTTTGACAAGCCAACCATCATAATATTTTGGAATGGTATAGGGATTAGCAGGTTATGTT
Organism: Larix kaempferi; assembly: GCA_027924585.1. Lineage (NCBI taxonomy): Eukaryota > Viridiplantae > Streptophyta > Pinopsida > Pinales > Pinaceae > Larix > Larix kaempferi. Next base: position 6,225,044 of record BSBM01000504.1, read on the forward strand.
TGATGTGATATAGTAAAATATAATTTCACTCCTAATACGCGATGATTTCCCCTGCAACCAAACCAATCCAATTCAAAGGATAGTTATCCATGGACAACATATTGGGATTGGAAACCATGACTTAGATCCAGAAGAAGAGTCAAAATCTATGGATATAGTGCCCACTGTAGGTTTATAATCCCATGCAATGTGGGATATCATTGCATTGGGCGCCACCTCACGGTATTGAGCCACTAGAGGAGAAAATAAGTGGCAGACTCTGTGAATTTGGAGGGATTCAAACCCTATCTCCATAACCACATGCTGTGAAATGACATAAGAGAGTGGAAAGCATTACTAAGAGAAGAGCAATATCTGTCTTTTGACACACTACCAACTGTAGTAGTGTGAAGAGGAGAGTTAAATAGTGATCAACCATTCTTCTACTATTATGCACCAAATTCCCCCAAAGAGCATAAAATAACCAGGAGAGAGTAATACATGCCTTAAGAATGAATAAAATAGATGAATAAGAAGCCTCTTTGAGGGGGAACCTCCTTATACAATGTACTAAATACACAAGATGAGATGCGATGATACTAAAGTTAGGTCTTCCTGGTATATATATAGGAGACAAAGGGTACAATTACAATCCTAACTGACCCTATAATTACAATTAAGGTCCTAGCCGACCGATAAAGATAATACAAATATAACATTATAAATGTAATGCTACAATATATAGGTCTTAACATGCCCCTCCCCTTCAAACAAGTGTTGTCCTCGACACTTGATTAATTATGGGTGTTTCTGCTTGAAGAACTCATCTTCCCATGTTGCCTCTCCTATTGCCAGGTTTTTCCACTTGATGAGGTACTTAGTAATTGATCGATTTCATAGTTTCTTGGTCCTTGTGTCAATGATTGTTTGGGGTTCTAGTACCAATTTATCTTCTTCATCAATCTCTCATAAAATAGTCTGGAATGGGATCTTGTAACCACTTACCTTTTTTAAGCAAGACACATGGAAGAATGGATGTAGACATGAATATGGAGGAAAATCCAATTTGTAACCCATACTTGCAATCCTCTACAACACCTTATAGGGACCATAGTACTTGGGTGCTAATTTTTTGTCCTTCTTTTGTTGCTTGAGGGACATCTGCTTGAATGGTTGTAGCCTAAAAAATACTCAGTCCCTCACTTCAAATTTCCTTTCACTACGACGTTGATCTTCTTGTTGTTTCATTCTATTTTGTGTTATATCCAAGTTATCTTTCAATAGTTGTAGAACCTCTTGTTGGTGCTTTATGTGATCCTCCACTGCTTGGACCTTAGATTTATCTTTCAAGGATGACGTGATGGAGCAATAGTTACCTTTCTGTTGGGTCAACAATGATCGTATCTGGTAAGATCAATGTTACTTCCTCGATTGGTAACCTTTGCAAGGTTATACCGAGGGGTTGTAATTGATCTTGTATTCTCATTAGTTCGAGACAAGTTTGTTGTTCTACGCGCACAATGGGGCATTGAAAGGAGAAGTAGGTGGTCTCTCTACAAGATCGATAAGGTCTTGGTACGTGTGGACAAAAGCGTTCTTGGTTTAGAGAAGGAGAAATCAGGGCCTTAGAGAAGAAGCAACCACATGGTCCAACAACTCATGCCATCTTTGACTTGAGGTAGAGGATTCAAGAGAGCTTGATGTGTGACTTGATTGCCAAAATTATCATGGAACAAGTAAAAGAAGGCAAAACGAGGAATTTTTGGGTGGAGGACGAATTGATATTATTTGGAGAATGATTGTATATGTTGAGGACAACCAATCTCAGTAAGGATTTGTTGCGGGAGTGCCATGATTCTGTTTGTTCGGGTCATTCTAGGAAACACAAAACTTTGGATTTGTTGGCGAGAGGCTATTTTTGGGTGCACATGTGACGAGACGTAGAGGAGTACGTTTGGACTTGTCTTGTTTTCCATCAAGACAAAACCAGGTCCAAGATGAAGGTAGGTATGCTCCAATCTCTATTGGTTCTATAAAATCCTTGGTTGAGCATTTCGATGGATTTCATCACACAGCTACCGGTCTCACAACCATTCTGGAAATATGTGTTGTACAACCATTCTGATAAAGGAAACCACTTGACCCATTGTGTTTATTTATCAAATACAAAGCAATGAAGACACCCTTCTAGGCATTTATTCACAATCTCATCTTACCCATCAGATTGAGGATGGTAAGATGAGTTGCAAGCCAACTGAGTGCCCAAACAAGAAAATGTTCCCTTCCAAAAAATAACAATGAAATTTGGATCTCTATCACTTACAATAATCTCAAGGATTCCATGTAGCTTATGAATTGATTCCATGAATGCTCCAACTACTATACTTGCTTTAAATGGATGAGAAAGAGAGCATAAATGGGCATATTTTGTGAGTTGATTCACTACTACCATAATGATTGTCTTTCCTTTTGACTTTCTAGACTTGTGATAAAATCCATTGATACATCTAATGATTGTAGAAGACTCGGTGTCTTCATTCTCTCTGCTTTGTTATGTTGGCAAACCTGACATTCTGCCACAAAATTTTGAACATTATTTTTAAGACCTTCCTAGAAAAAAAACCTTCTTGATCCTGTGATATGCTTTTAAGAACCCCGAATGTCCTCCTGTATGAGAAGTGCGCAATTCCAAAAGGACCTTCTATTTGACTTGAGAATTATTACATAAATATAGGCGATCTTGGTACCATAGTGATTCATTCTACACAAATTTATCTAGTGAAATAGGGTCTTCTTGTAGTTTTTGAATTATCTTGTTTGCTTTCTGATCATGTTTCCTTTTTGTCCTCATTTCTTCTACATAATCAAATTGAATAATGGAAATAACACAAAGTAAGCCCTCAATGTCGTCTTCTTTTCTTGAAAGTGCATCTGCCACCACATTTTGTTTTCCTTTTTTTAAGACAATTTCAAAGTCATAAAATAACATCTTTGTAACCCATTTTTGTTGCTCTTCTGAAGATAAGCTTTGTTCCAAGAAGTAATTAAGATTGCATTATAAATTTTTACCTTGAAGTGTCTTCCTATTAGGTAAGGGCGACATTTCTTAATTGCATGTAATATGGCCAACATTTCCTTTTCATAAATTGGTTTTAGTAATTTTTTTCATTTAAGCTGGAAACTTTCAAAGGCAAGTGGCCCTCCTTATTGCTTTAAAACTACAACAATGCCATTCCTTAATGCATCAAATTCCACTATAAAGGTTTTTGTGAAGTCAGGTGTAGCCAATACTAGAGTTGTACACATAGCCATTTTCAAGTTTCTCAAAAGCTTCGGTTGCTTCTTGAGTCCAAGAGAATGCTCTTTTTTAAGTAACCTTGTTAGAGGTGCTTCTATTCGACCATAATTCCTAACGAACTTGCGGTATTGGCATGTCAATCCTAAGAATCCTCTAAGATTCTTCAAGGTTTTATGAACTGACCATTCCATGGTAGCCTTATTTTTTTTGGGGTCCACTTTGATGGCTTCGTGAGATAGAATATGACCCAAATATTCCACTTCCTAAACCCCAAAGGTACAATTAAAAGGATTGGCATACAATGGGTGCCCCTCCAATAGTTTTAATACCCTTTCAACATGTTGTACATCCTCCTAATATTTTCTATAGATTAGTATATCATAAAAAAATACCAACACAAATATTCTCAGGAAAGGCTTAAAAATAGAATTCGTCAAGATTTGAAATGTGGAAGGTGCATTGGTAAGGCCAAATAGAATCACCCAAAATTCATAATGACCTTGATGTGTTATGAAGGTTGTTTTTGGAATGTATTCTTTCCTCAGTCTAATTTGATGATATCTAAAACGAAGGTCCAACTTGGTAAAGTAAATTGCTCCTTGTAATTCATCTAATAATTCATCAATAACAGGAATATGAAAATTCTCTTTTATGGTCATATTATTTAGCTCTCTATAGTCTATACACATACACCATGAACCTTCCCTTATTCGAACCATCACCACTAGTGCAGAGAAAGAACTTTGGCTGGGTTAAATGATGCTTGCATCTAACATTTCTTGAACAATTTTTCAATTTCACTCTTTTGTGCATATGGGTACTAGTAGAGTATGATTAGGTGGTACACTACCTGGTTGCGAGTGAATAACATGGTCATGAACTCTAGTAGGTGGAATCACTTTAGGAATTTATCCAAATACCTTGGAATGTTTGTCAATAACTTGTTGGAGATCCATTGGAATAGAGGGCATCGATGTTTGCACATCTAGTGAGCACAATTGTGCAATTATTCCATAGTGTCTCTTTTTTAGTAATTTTGTCATGCTATTAGAGCTTATCATTTTAGAGGGTTTCCCTGGAATACATCTAAGTTTAATTTCCTTTCCTTCTAAAGAGAATCTCATGAAAAAATGTTTAAAAATTAAGAGTTAATCTTCCCAATGATTGTAGCCACTGGATCCACAGTACACCATCATCACCACCCATTTGGATTGAAATCATTGGACTGTCCAATCAATATTTCCTCATAGTAAGATTTATACTATGACATTTCCTTGAACAATTTATGGTACATACGTTTGCAATCATTACTTGAAATTCTGGTGCTGGATATACACGTGGATATACACAACAATTGAGAAGTTTGGCTAATTTGCAATTAATGAAGTTATGGGTACTACTAGAATCAATCAACATTGTTACGTTTTTCTTTTTGATATATCCTTCTTTATTGGGAGTTTGAGGGTGATAAGATATGGTTGGAGTGGTATCTTCTATAATTAACTCTTGATATTGTTCTGGTTTTGGATCATCTTCCTCTTCACAGTCTATGTAGAATAATTTCTTCTCATTACACTTATTCCCTTTACTATTCTTGTTGTCACAATTGAAACATTGTCCCTTTGCTCTCTTTTCCTACAATTGTTGAGGCATCAACCTTGTAGGTTTATTATTTTTCGGGGAGGAAACACTTACCTCTTTGTAGGTGTTAATAGTGGCCCTTCTAGTAGTCATATTTTTAGTTTCAACTTTCCTTTCCAAACTAAATACATTCTTCTATGATTTAGGTTCAAAGAGACGTAACTCATGTTGAATGCTCTTGTTTAGAGTTCCCATCAAGTGATCCAACAAATTATCCTCAATAATTTTCTTCAGTCTAAGAATCAACTTCTGAAATTGGTTAATGTGCTCTGTAATTGGACCTTTTTGCTTGAGATTTATCAATTGCTTAAATAAGGTGTCACCATTAATATCCCCATAATGTGCTATCATTTCTTCCATAAATATAGACCAAGAGATAATAGAGTCCTTTTTACGGTCACAAATCCATTAGTACCAGACAAATTAATCATGTTCTAAATATAAGGACGCAATGGTTACCTTTTGTAAAGTTGGAACTTGGTATATATCGAAGAATTGATCCATCTGGAGTATCCATGTTATTGGTTGATTCCCATCAAAATTTATCATATAAATCTTGGGAATGAAGTATTTCCTTGGCACAAAGTTGAACCCATGCTAATGCGATGAATAGTCAAAGGTTGTGGACTCAAACCTATTATTCTAAACCATTTTTCAATTTTCTCAATATCTGATTGAGACAAGTCCCTCTTGTTCTCCTTCTCCTCTTATTTAAGATCTAAATTATGAGGAAGGCCAAGCCTCATCACATTCAAAAATTCATTATTCATAACTTCAAGATCGTCTTTGATGGCCATCTCCCTGAGATCCTCTTTGATGGCCATCTCCCTGAGATCCTCTTTGATGGCCATCTCCCTGACATCCTCTTTGTTGGCCATCGACCATCTCCCCGAGATCCTCTTTTTTGGCCATCTCCATGAGATCCTTTTTGTTGGCCATCTCCTTGAGATCCTCTTTGCTACCCATCTTTTTCAATATTCTTTTTCAAATTCTTTTCTATATCACTTTTTTTATTTAACAATTGGAAAGGTTTCATTGGATTATCATTCAATTCCTTCAGTTTGTCATTCAATTTGGACAACTTGTGCCTCATTTCTCCATTTTCTTCATGGATCATGGTTATGCTTTCAAGAGGTTTAATGGGTGCGGAATTGTTTTTGACACATTTTTCCATTTGTTTCCAATGATATTTAATATACTTATTCTCCAATTATTGTTTATCACACATTTTGAATCACCCAAAATAGATTCCAATCAAACGTTATGCAAGTTCAAGTTAACATACTTTAAAAAACCATGGTTTGGAGACTGCTTTGCTTGTTGACCTTCCAACTAAGGTAACTATGAAATTTTGGCATCTTTGGGTTGTAAATTTCGTCCTGTAGTAGATTGATATGTCTTCTCTACAATGCCACATGTTTGACATTAAATTATGGTAACTTTCCCAAAACTACTTATTTTTGTCCTATTTAGGAGAGCGATAGTGTACAACTTGCCATGTGTCGAATTTTTTAGATATGATTCTAAAATTTCTACCACAAATTCTTAGGTTTTTCTTCTTTATTATGTAATAGGTATCACTCAATTCAGATCTATCGAGCTCCATGAATAATTGTTTTACCCAAAACAAATGTTTGAGACTAGTTTTTTGACTAGTCAAAAACCCTACCTTCCACAAGGTATAGCTCCGCACCTGTAATGAATCAAGACTTGAAATTTGTAGGTTTTTCTTCTTTATTATGTAATAGGTATCACTCAATTCGGATCTATCGAGCTCCATGAATAATTGTTTCACCCAAAACAAATGTTTGAGACTAGTTTTTTGACTAGTCAAAAACCCTACCTTCCACAAGGTATAGCTCCGCACCTGTAATGAATCAAGACTTGAAATTTGTACAACAAATACTAATGTTTGTATTATTTAATATGAATTTTTTTTCACTCAGATTGGATATTCAAACCTCTAGATAAAATTGTTTTACCCAAAACACATCTTTGACACTAGTTTTTGGACTAGTCAAAAACCTTAACTTCCACAATGTATAACTTGGAACCTGTAATGACTCAAGATATGAAACTCATACTACTAATAGTTTGATATGTAATTTGAGGACCATCCAAGTTTTTCTATCCAAAAAAGCCCCAAAAATCTATGGTGAAAATGCCAAGATGACTCATTTTGGAATCGTCCAAGCTTTGATACCAAATGTTATGCACCAAATTCCCCAAAAGAGCATAAAATAAGCAACAGAGAGTAGTACACACCTTAAGAATGAAAAAATAGATGAATAAGAATCCTCTTCAAGGGGCAACCTCCTTATACAATGTACTAAACACATAAGACAAAATGCGATGATATTAAAGCTAGGTCTCTTCGGTGTGTGTGTGTGTGTGTAGAGAGAGAGAGAGAGAGAGAGAGAGAGAGAGAGAGAGAGATGGTGAAATTATAATCTTAGATGACCCTACAATTGCACTAATTAAGGTCCTATATGACCAATAAATATAATGCAAATATAACATTATAATTGTAATGTCACAATATATAGGGATTAACATTTATAGATTGATTTTTTCTTTATTTTGTTTGAGTTTCCCTTCCAACCTTTGTGATTTGTAATTCAATCATAGGGTATTATTGAAATAACCAAATGTGTATAGGAGTTGATCCGAGGCCCTAATGCTTCTTTAGGAGTGAATTATAGGACCAGGAAGGATGTAGTTTGTTTGTGCTGACTTGGATAATAGTAAATCCTGTGTTCATTTGCAAGAAGAATCCATTGTTATCTTCCAAGAGAACATCAGAGATAACTCTTGCAGTTTGAATACCATTACTAGTGTATAGAAGTGAAATCTTGTACTTGTGTCTTTCTTAATGGATTGATTTTTCATTTGAAGCGGACTCAAAGACGTATCCCATATGGGTAACCTCTGTTATCATTTTTTTGTGTTATTTCAATTATAGTTTTTAATTTTGGGGGTGCGGCTTGAAGTTTGTCATTTAGGGTTTTTTCTGCGCCTCGCTCGACTTTCCCGGCCACTGTGTTCCTGGTGAGCCCAACCCGTCGACCCTAGTCACAACGCAATGGCCCCGCATGGGGGGGGGACTCCCCTTCCGCATTCCTCCTCGTTGGCTCCTGCCTCAAATGGAGCAGTAAAGACACCGACAGAGGGATACAATGAGGAAATTGGCGAGGGATCCAGCTCCAAGGACCCTCAAGGGAAGAAACAGAAGCCTGGGGGTTGTATTCTCAAATCTGCAGAGATCCCTTCTCTTCAAATCAAATCTGAGAAGCTAGGAGAACGAGTTGAACTCTGGTAAGAAAAATCCCTAATTGGTAAGTTTATTGGAATTTGGCCAAAAGAGAAAGACCTTCTGAAATGGATCAAAACTTCATGGAACCCTAAAGGGAATTATGACCTTCAGCTGGGATCAAAGGGTTTCTTCACTATCATCTTCTTTAACCAAGAGGATATAGATAGGGTTTTGGAGGGTGGACCTTATTTCCTTTTTTCTTTAGGATTGTATCTCATCCCTTGGAAGGAAAGATTTAACCGGGATACCGAGGATATGAGCATTGCCCCTGTTTGGATCTGAATTTACTCTCTGACATGTGAATACTGGGATCGGGATATCCTGAAGGATATAGGTAACACTTTGGGTCAATTTGTGAAAGTTGCAGAACTCACCAAACAACAACGCTACACATCCTATGCTCGGATCTGTGTCTGTATGAACCTATCGAAGGAACAGTTGGAAGTGATTAACCTCTCATGGGATGATGAGGAATGGATCCAGCCACTAGATTATGAGACTGTACCATTTTGATACCGTCGATGTCATGCTCAAGGCCATTTCAGCAGGAACTGCCCGCAAAATGCTGAAAAAAATGATCCTAAAGTGGTGCCAGCGGATGGTCATGATTTCGATGGATTCAAAAAAGTCAAGAGCAAGAAAAAGACAACCCGCAATTCGCACCTTGATCAGCCTGCCCATCGCTTGATTGATACTACTACTGAAGACGACTCGTCTCCACTGGAAAAGGCCCCAGGAATGGATCACATTCCTGCTGAGGCTCCCCCTAGCGGCCTTGTCAAAGGCCAGACTGACTCAGCTGACCAATCTGTCTATATGGAGGAAGATCAAGGTGAGGAGGCGAAGGACATGGACCTTGGGGGACTAGACCTTGATGAAATTGAACGCAAATGTAGAAAAAAAGGTAAGGGTTATGTCTCTCGCAGATAGCTCAAACTTCTTAAGGAGGCCATCCTAAAAACTGGTGCCTCTCCTAAGCTTGGGATCGCTAAGGAACCTCTAAAAAGAACCAAATGAAAACAACCGGAAGACGGTGAAAAGAGATGGAGGAAAACAAACAAACAAAGGATTGCCGAGATTGGTAGTAAGTTGATTGAATCTGGCCAATATTCGAAAATTCGGGCGGCTTTTTCTGAAGTTAATTAGGTTACCCAATGAAGGTCATCTCCTGGAATATCCGTGGGGTGAATCACCCCCGCAAGATCAAGACTCTAGAAAATAAGGTAAAGAAGGAGAACCCTTGGATTCTTTGCTTACAGGAAACCAAATGTGGTTTTGATACAATGAAGGCTGTTGGGAAAAAAATCTGGAAGGGATGTGATACAATGACTATTGATGACCAAGGTATGGCTGGAGGCTTAGCTTTTCTCTGGAACCCAGAAGTTGTGTCTCTCTCAAACTTCTGGGCTGCGTGAGGAATCCTCTCGACTAATTTTCAGGTTCTTCAGACTCAAATCAGAGGAACCATCTCCAATGTCTATGGGCCTAGTATTTACCCTCTAAAGCAAGCTTTCTTGGACTCACTTGCTTGGGCGACGAGGTGGGTAGATGGAAATCCTTGGATCATCGGTGGGGATTTCAATTTAATAACCACGCTAGAGGAAACAAAAGGTGGAAGACGAAGCTTAGGAGGAGCAAATGACGCTTTTCGAGACTTCATTGCAATGCATAATCTTAAAGATATTGAGACTACCAATGGTTGGTTCATGTGGAATAATAAATGTGGAGGTGAGCACCACGTCGCCTCTCGTCTTGATAGGTTCCTGGTCTCAGACGAGATTCTCAATAGCAGTGGAGATCTCCACTCATTAGTCCTCCCGTCTGCTGGCTCTAACCATTGGCCTGTCAGTTTGCAATGGGGAGGCGTGGGTCCTCCTACCAAGACACCTTTTCGCTTTGAACAATTCTGGTTGGAGAACGATGATTTCAAATCCCTTTTCTCCCAGTAATGGCTCAGTTCCCCACCCACTGAAGGTACAAGGATGTACCAGTTCCAACAGAAATTAAAATACCTCAAAGCCAAGATCCGTACTTGGAATAGAGAAGAATTTGGGAATATGTTTGAGGACAAAAAGGCCCTGATCGATCAACTAGAGGAAATCTAGCGAAAAGGCATGACTGTAGGGTATGCTGCTGAGTTAAGACACCTAGAGGAGTCTACCACCCTCAAACTCAATGCTCATGAACGGTAGGAAGAGATCTACTGGCAACAAAAGTCTAGAAACCAATGGCTTAAGGAAGGTGAACGCACTACCAAATTTTTTCACCGCTCGGTGATCCAAAACAAACAAAGGAATAGAATTCACCGCCTAAAGAATACCACTGGATCCTATATTGAAGATAGGACGACCGAGGAAGAAGAGTTGGTGGACTACTTTGGAACCATCATGAAGGTGGACAGGGTTAATCGTGCAGCCGATATTATGAAGATCACCCAATATATTCCCTATTTGGTTTCGGCTGAGCAAAATACCCTCCTAATAGCACCTATCACGATGCTAGAGGTTTAGGAGACTGTAAACCAAATGGCAGGAGTCAAATCTCCCGGCCTGGATGTGTTCACCACCAACTTTTTTCACTATTTTTGGGACCTAATCAAGCATGGAGTTTGGTTGATTGTGGATGATTCGAGACAAACCAGAAAGGTTCTCAGAGCTTTCAATGAAACTTTCCTCACTCTCATCCCCAAATTTGATGGGGATGATTATCCTGGTAAGTTTCGACCAATTGCTCTATGTAATGTTGTCTACAAAATTATCACAAAAGTTATGGTGAATCGGTTGAAGCCCATTTTTCCCAACCTGATCTCTTCGGAACAATTGGGGTTTGTGGAAGGAAGACAGATTCTAGACGGTGTCATCTTGGTTTATGAGTTTTTACACTCATTAAGAGTCACCAAAAATCCCATCATGCTTCTAAAGCTCGATATATCAAAATATTATGACAAACTAAGCTAGCAGTTCATGCGCGAAATGTTGAGAGCCTTTGGTTTATGTCCTGAATGGATTGAATGGATCATGAATCTCACTTCGTCTTCCTTCTTCTCTATTCTCCTCAATGGAGCTCCTACAAGCACTTTCAATCCTTCTCGCGACATCCGGCAAGGCGACCCCCTCTCCCCCTTCCTCTTTATCCTTATGGCGGAAGGATTAGGGATAAAGGTTAAATCCAAATCCCAGTAGGGAGAACTCAAAGGGTTGGCTCTTCACTCGGTGGCCGATGTGCAAACTCACCAACAATTTGTTGATGACACGATGTTAATGGGTTATCCCTCAGTCCAGTAAGAAACATCTCTGAAGACTATTCTTTCCACCTTTGCGAAGGCTTCTGGTTTGGAGGTCAATCGTGAAAAATATCAAATCTTCTACTTCAATACCCCAAAGGTTAACCAAAGGAATATTAATCGCATTCTTGGATTCCAGGGGATCTCCCTTCCATCCAAATACCTCGGCGCGCCGCTAGCTTCCAGCATCATTAAGAAAGTTTCATGGGAGGATCTTCTTGATTGTATTAAGCGTAGAATCTCTAGCTGGACTTTGTGACCTCTTAACTTAGCCAGCCGAGTCACCCTGATCAAATCTGTGATTCAGGCTATGCCAATTTATCTCTTTTCGGTTATGGCCGTGCCAAAATCGGTCCTCAAGGAACTCCACACCATCCAACGTAACTTCCTATGGGGTGGGAAGGTTGAACAACACAAGTGGGATTTAGTCAGCTGGGAAAAGAAATGTCTTCCTAAGTCTCGCGGGGGCCTCGGCCTGAGAGATCCAGAAAAAAATAGTAATGTTCTTGCCGCTAAAATTTGGTGGAATTAGGTCTCCTCTATAATGGCTCCTTGGGCTAAGCTGTGGCATGTGAAGTATGCCCCCAATTGTTTGCAGAGATACCTGATCCGTTTCAATTCGGAAACCCCAGGATATGCTATTTGGCAAACCGCCCAACAAAATCGAAGCATTATTCAGGGTTATAGTTTTTGGGAAGTCAGGAATGGGGAGCCTGCAAATTTTTGGAGGATTCTTGGAAACAATCTCTGAAACTTGCCAGTCTAGACAATATGGCGATCAATCAGAACAATTGTAGAGCCAAGGACCTCACCAATCTCATCCAATATTGGAAACCAGATCCCAGTACCAATGCTTATAAAGAGTGGCATGACCAAAATTGGTGGACCCAGAGAATATCCGAGGAAGACTAGCTGCGTATACGAGACATCATTCAGGGATGATGTATCAAATCTCAGGAAGGCCCCGATATACTTCGATGGGGTCACTCCACCAGGGGCATTTTAAATACCAAGGAAGCTTATACCCTCTGGACTTCCACTCCCGATTCTCCTCAGGATGAGACGTGGACAAAGATCTGGACAACCAATCCCTGGGCCAAAGTTGCCACCTTCATTTGGATGGTTTACTATCAAAAAATTTTGACAGTGGATAATCTCCAGAAACGTGGTATCATAGGACTATCCCAATGCACCCTGTGTCTGCAAAGCGAGGAGACTTTAGCCCACTTACTCAATGGGTGCCCTTTCATCACCCCCCTTGGGATAGAGGGGCCGATATTTTTCGATCGTCCAACCGGTACAGAGGAGACCCTCCTCGAACCATCAAGAATTGGGACCCTCAAGCGTTCCCGAATCCCATTGCTAATTCTGTTTGGACTTCTTTCCCCAGTTTTTTAATGTGGGAGGTATGGAAAGAAAGAAACAGGAGGATTTTTCAGGATAAAACTTCTTCTCAGGATCATATTTGGGCTAATATTGAGAAGTATGTCCAGGAACCCGCCCGCCTCACCTTATGGGATGACAAAGACTGGGAGGTCAGTGAATCAGAGCACCGAATCCTTGCGGCTTGGGGTATCAACAAAGAAACTCAGAGTTAAAGGGGAAATAATAAAAGGACCATCGACATGAAAATCCCACTACTGGACGACCCCCCATACTGGGACTTTTAAGCTGAACTTTGATGGGGCTTCATAGGGAAACCCAAGCCCAACAGGATTTGGCGAAGTCATTCGCAATTGGCAAGGCAAAATTCTACAGGTGTACTTTGGTAGCATTGGGGAGGACACGAATAACTCAAATGAGATGGAGGGTCTCCTAGTTGGTTGTCAGCTGGCTATCCAACTCAACTTGACCCCTATCACCTTCGAAGGAGATTCTTGCCTCATCATCCAACTTGCTCATAACCTCCAGAATGGGAAACCTCCAGCCAAGGTAACGGACAGCTGGCGTCTTGCCTATAGGGTGGAGCAATTAGCCATGTTTTTCAGTACTCCCCGCGCCTGGTCGCTTAGCCATGTTCGAAAAGATGGGAATAGGGTGGCGGACCTCTTGGCTAACGTCGGGGTCAATGATCCCAGTAATATCCACGCTGTCCCCCTTTAATCCTTTGGGAATTTCGAATGGGCCCACCGTTGTGCCATGCTGGCGGAAGAGGACACTCGTGTGAGATCGCAGGGATTACAGGACACGAGGCATCCCATCAATACCGATTCTCTCCCACCTGTTTCTCCTATGATGGACAACTCGCGGGAGGCTCTGCTTCAACTCAGGAACTGCGATCCCCCGCTCCTTAAATTCATGCAGGGAAGAACTAGTATGGCCTACCCCAATTCATAATAGCTGGAGCATACAGAAAAGCCTTGGTCATGAGGATGACATCAGTAATCCTGAGGCTCGCATCAGAGCAAGGTCCGACTGAAATCATGAGGTTTAATGCTCCCAGGACGGCTAACCCTGCTACTTTGATGGGAGATTGGCTAGAAATTGCTATAAAAGGAAGACAGGTTAGTGGTTTTTTCTGCATCGTGACGATTTCTTGCTTGAGTGGTGTTATTAGTTTTTCCAATCTCGGAGTTGCTTTCCAGAATAGCTGGGTGAGGGATTCTGGGAATTCTGTTATGGCTCCGCTTAAGCAGAAGGATAAGAAGCCTCGCCGTGACCCCAAAAAGGGCAAGGCCCCTGCTAGGCGAGAACAACGTAAGGCTCTTGCGGCCGCTTGCTTCTTCCATGACCGTATCCCTGGGGTCATTAAGGAGAAGTTGGAACGGGTCGAGTGTGACCTGTGGGCGAGGGTCAAGGCTATGTCTGGTGGTGAAATGGGGGACGAAGTGGGCGAATGGGTAACGGACCCTGGAAATATGACGCGGTGTCTCTCATCCTACGATCGTATGCTGGCTACATTTTGGGTTACCAAGGGTCTGCTCACTTATGTTCTTATGGAACGTGAAAATAAAGCTGTCGGGGATATGGAGCCTGTTCGTGTGTGGAAAGCTCACAACCAGGAGTGCTGTCTTATGAACCAAAAAATTGACCTTATTGTTGCAAAATTGGGCATATAGCCTCCTTCGGCTCTGGGGCCATCTTTGGCTGAGGGTGACCGTCATGCTCCTGTTCAAACTGCCGCTGCTACACCATGTTTGCCTCGTTCTATTTGTCCCATTCACAGTCCAGCTCCTTGGCCGACGTTTGGAATTTGAGGCACTCCTCATGGATGCCTTGGTCTTGGGTAATAGTTTTTGTTTACATTTTGTCGTCGTTGCTCTCTAGCGGGCTCTGAAGGCCGTTTTATTGTCCATTATGGCTCTAGCGGGTTACTGCACCTTATTGTTGGCTGTGGGAATTTGGTTTTTGTTGACAAGTATTTCGGGCTATTGTTTACACTCTGTAATTTCTGTAATAGATTTGGGATGGTTGGAACTCTGTTCTATGTTTGGGTTGGGGTAGTAATTTTTGCTGTCAAGCATTTTTGGGCTCCGATTTCACTCAGTAATCTCTATAATAGGTTTGGGATGGATAAAACTCTGTTGTTATATGTTTGGGTTGGGAGATTTATGTTTGGCTGGCCTCCTACCAGCCAAGCCACTGGTTTTTGACTGATATGTAACTATGTTATTGTAATACAATCTCTTACTTTACAAAAAAAAACAATTATAGTTTTTAATTTTCAGTATTGGAATGTTGGTTTTTAATTCATTAAGCCACTTTTATTTATGCAATTGTGAAAAATTAAGAAGTTGGTCATAATAATCTAAATTATTGTTTTTTTTTTTTTTTAAATGAAGCATTTAACACTAAATTTTGGATCAAGTTTGGTATCATAGCTAGGTTTATTAGGGATATGTTGTTTTGGGTTTGCACAAGTGTTGGTGTTGAATGGTGACCATGTCTAAGCTCAAGTAGGGAGAAGGTTCGCTTAAAGAATACAATCTTGAGACTGGTTGGAGACATGCATTCAAAATACAAGCAAATGTCAAACGAAAGAAAGCCCCTTTGAATTTGAAGTGACATTTCAACAAGACTTTTGGAGATGAAGACAACGGTGGGAGCATTATATAAGGAATGTAAGAAGAACAAAGAAGGACCAAGTCAAGGTGAAGAATAAGGAGGTGGTGGTGACCCTCCTCAAACTTCTTCATTCCTATCTAGTGAAAGGGTTCAACAAGGTAGATAACGATCTAGATCTAATTCCAAGAAACACAAATTGAAGGGAAAGTGATGGAATTATGGGAAACTAGGGCACTCAATGAAGGATTGTTGGCATCTAAAGAAGGATGAAAAGCTAGATCAACCATCATCTGAGGCTAGCATTGCAAATTCAAAAGAAGCAACAACATGTTAGGATTTATGTCTCAATAATAGAAGATTTCCTTTATATGCATGGGTATTGGAATCAGGTACACCTTTCACATGTCTCCACATAGACTTTGATTTTTCAAATATCATCCCTATAATAGTGAGATGGTCTACTTGGGTGATGATCATCCTATATAAATCATGGGAATGTTTAGTGTTAAGTTGGACAATGGGAGAGAAAGGACGATATGTGATATACGACATGTACCTGATCTATAGATTAATTTGATCTCATTAAAGATTATGGATAAAGTGGGGTATTATACTACTTTTGGTGATAATCATTGCAATATTACCAAAGGAGCCCTAGTGGTAGCAAAAGTAGAATCTTATGGGACCTTATATTGTTTGTGAAGTGATACAATGAAAATTTTTGTAGGAACAACATACTCAAGGAATATTCCATATGAAGTGATCTTGTGGAATCAATGACGAGACATAGGAGTGAAAAAGGTTTGCAAATTATGCATCACTAAGGAATGCCTTCTTGGATTAAAGTCTTGTAATTTAGACTTGTGTGAGCACTGTATTTTTTGTAAATAGAATAGAGTTCAATTTACTACAAGCTCTTTTGCAACTTATTCATTCTAATATATTTGGACCAGTCCCCACCCTATCTATAAATGGTACTAGATATGTTTCTAACTTTTATAGATTATTATTCTAGAAGAGTGTGGGTGTATTTTTTTTAAAATAAGTCAGAGGCCTTTGAGAAATTTATGGATTTTAAGGAATGAGTAGAGAAAAGTTTGGGAAAGTCTATCTTATGTTTCAGGTTGGATAACGGAGAAGAGTATCGCTCCAAGGAATTTGATAAATTTTGTACGCAATAAAGAATTAGGTACCAAAAAATTGCTTCATATACTCCACAAAAAAATGGTGTGGCTGAGTAAATGAATCAAACAATCATGGAACATGTAAGAAGCATGCTCGACACATCTGGGTGGGATAATAGATTCTGGGTAAAATTTGTTAATACAATTACTTATTTGATTAACATATCACCTACAAATGTGTTGGATGGACATATTCCAGAAGAGGTTTGGTGTGATAATCCAATTGATTATTCTCATTTGTGTATATTTGGCTATGATGATTTTTCTCATGTGCCTAAAGAAAAAAAGGTCCAAAATTGACCAAAAGTCAAGGAAATGTGTTTTTCTCGGTTACGATAATACAATAAAGAGGTATAGACTATGGGATCCTGCTAACCATAGGGTAATTGTTACCCGATACTTATTTTTAATGAAAAATCCATGCAAAGGAAGGAGATATAACAAATACATGATATTGTACCTATTAAAATAGAAATCAATGAAGATGAAAATGAAGTTGAATATTATTAGGAAGAAGAATAACAAGTTCAAAAACCACAACTTAGAAGATCTAAACATTCCAAGAGATGTCCATAAGCGATTCTCTTGATTTTCAATCTTCTTTTGCTCTGTTTTTTTTTATAGCACAAACAGATAGAAATTTATATTAAAAAAGAGAGACAGGAATACACAGTTCTTCGCAGGATGGCTACGACCATCCCAAACCAATCCAGAAAGAGACCTCCTGTACAAAGACAAAACGTAATGAAGGGACTTCTTCTTCTACGACTTAGGAGGGAATAAACTATCCAATATTTATCCAAAAATGTCTATCCAAGGAAAACTAGAAATGCAGAGAAGCTCTACATTTATCAAAGTAGATGCATGAAGGCTAGACAAAGAGAGCCCCTGAAAAAACTATTACTACAACATAGAAAAAGAGAGACTAAAGACAAAAAGCCAAAACAATGACTAGCAACAATAAAGCAACCGGCCATAAGCTAGAAATGGCGTTGGCTGCCCATTCCTGTTCGCTTTCCCACCGTGGGCTCTTCATCTGCGACATCCCAAAAAATTCATAAAAATTTAAAATTTTCTGTGTAGTAAAAACACCATAATTTATTATGCGGAAAGTATAATTTTTGGAGTGTTAATCTTCTGGTTCAATTGTTTATCCATATAATTTATTGTCGATAATAAATCACAAACCTCTTAAAATAAAATATAAATACCTTGACCTATGAATAATGATCTCTCTTTGACTGTCATTTATAAGACGATATAATGCTTATGACAACTTTTAATGTTTGTTATCCTATGTGTCGTATGATGTGCTTTTATTTATATTTATGTTGTTAACATTGATCATGTTGATCTTCGTTGATGGGGGTTTTCCTGGGATTACCCCGATGCTTACTTAGCTTTATGCTAAAGCACGCTATCCATGTGTCCAGGTTACAGGTGACTATATGCATCTTTATGTTGGGTAATAAATTGTGCACGAGATTGCTATGCTGATAAACTGCTACTTCAATTCTGGTTTGATTAACAATATTACAGAGTCTAAACCTTGCTATGGATTTGGAGTCTACTATATTAAACATAATGGTGAGAGGTCCTGTTCTAAGGTTGATACATGTAATGGTTAAGTTCTTACCATAAGCCTTGTGGTTATTAAACTTTCTCTTATGGTAACAATTATATGTGGTCCGAACTATATAGAAGTGGATTTTGGGCACCATCCGGCGCTATACTAAAGGATCTCCAAAATACGATGCAAGAAACTATAGTCGTATGGGTTTGTATTGAGAAATGGTGGTTGACAGTTCATATATATTAAATGAACCCACGTGATTGACTTTGGAAGATGCACCACGTAGAGGGAAAAACCCTACCACTATGTTTTGGGGCTTTGGCCTTTGCATTAGTTGCTCTTGTTTCAGCACAGTGATGGAGGGCAGAGATCCTCTCGGCCGCCATGGCTGTTGAGAAACCATAGAACCACTCGCTGAGGTTGTTGGACTCTGTAAGTGCTAGGCCGTGTGCCATTTATGGTGTTCCTATCGTGCAATGGAGTTCAACTGCTTGGTTTCCTTTTCGACAAGGGTTTCAAACCTGCGCAGGTAAGCTCTTATTAAATCCATACGTTCAATGTTTTTATAGTTCGTAAGCTTTCATTATGTGATAATGGCGTTCCTTTTTTTAACCTTGAGTTGGTCGAATGACAGGGACAAAGGTCATGTTCCACAGTGATGGCTTCATGAGAGAAGGGGACCAGACTCCAGTGGTTGTGAGGCCACGGTAAGCCTCGGGTCCATCCCAGATGATACCTCTGTCAACGAAGAATGGGTTGTTTTGTTTTATGTTTCTCTCCTTCAGTGTTGCTTGTTTTAGAAAAGAGCCAAGAGGCAACTTAGGGAAGGAAGGAAAAATGGTGTTGGCTTAAAAGCCAGGGATGGGTTTTCGATCATCTATGTTATTGGAGTGTTTGATACAGAGTCTTACTAAAGGGAGAACCCTTGAGCAGTATCACTGCATATGTAAAAAATTTTAATGGAATAATATATATATATGGCTCTCTATCTCGATACTTGTTTTGAAATATGACGTTGTAATTACCATGCTTTTTCTCTCGACTTCTCGTCAGTTTGTATAATGATAAAGTCCGTTTCTTTATATTGTTGGTTCGGTGTTGAATTTCTACAAGTTTCAGTGTTACAGGGTTTGAACCCTAATTCCTTTCATGTGTTTAAGTTTTGTATTTTTAAATTGCTTGTACTGTGTAATGCTGGTTCATAATATTTCAATGATCCCTTGGGTGAGCCCTTACGGGTCTCGAACCCAAATCTTGCATTACTTCTAAAGACTTATAATTTTCACGTTGTAATTAAATATAAAGCCTGTACTTGGACAATGTGTTATTAGTCCTGAAAGGTGATCTCAGGGTTTAACCCTTAACCTAATGTTGATGTATCTGGTTACGGTTTGTTTTATTGGAACAAATAATACGATATTTGATAACAGGTTATGAATAATATATGTTGTGCAGACTTTACAACTGGGCGAGCTCATTTCTGAGACTCGAACCCTAGATCTTTATGAATTTATTCTTTTAGTAGTTCTACTTTTATACGAGCTCTGTCTTGGTATGTTCATTAAGCTCTAAGCTGGAAAAGTATAATAATTCAATGGTTACGTTTATTGGTTTCATACCTGTCAGTATTGGGGTAATCCTGTTATAGTAGATTATTTATAATCTCTAGATTTATAATAGACTTAGTTCGTAATATTTTTAGGATTGAACCCTATAGTTTTACAATCCCTTTGTTATACAAATCTTGTGAGTTAATAATTATAATAGTTTATAATTCCACGACTGTTTGGTAAAGTTTGGCTTCTACAGGATTCGACTCTATACTTGATACAATACTTGACTTAGGATGTAAGTCGATCCTATAGGGTGTATTGAGTAGTATAAAATGATTTCGGTATTTTTATATATGACCTACCAATATCAGAACTCTGTTTTCGATTTGATGTTTTAAACAATTCTTAGTTTATGAAACTCGAACCCTGTAGGGTATATCTAGGAAAATGTGACTGTTTGGCAAAGTTTGGCTTCTACAGGATTCGACTCTATACTTGATACAATACTTGACTTAGGATGTAAGTTGATCCTATAGGGTGTATTGAGTAGTATAAAATGATTTCAGTATTTTTATATATGACCTACCAATATCAGAACTCTGTTTTCGATTTGATGTTTTAAACAATTCTTAGTTTCCTCGAACCCTGTAGGGTATATCTAGGAAAATGTTTTAAGTCCTATACTTCTGAATACTTTGTTAAGTAAAATAAGAACTTTATATATTAAGTTGGTTTATTATATAATTGATTCTGTAAGGACTCGATAGGAGTTATGTTTGGGAACTGTATATAATATTAGTATAATCACTCTGCTTAAATATATGAGTTCAATACAGATTCGATAATGCAATTCTGTTTATATACCATGGATGTGAAATCTAGGGTTTTCTGTTTGTATTACATTGTAAAACCCTATGTGATCTTTTACTACTTAATTTGAAGTAACAAATATATAAATGTACTACATAGAACAATACCTTCTCCTATTCTATCTTTACTTGTTTTATAATGAGATCTATTACCTTAACTATAAAATAGAGGTAGTATCTAGGACTACAAAGTTCTAATAGTTGTTAATATCTTGCATCTGTATGAGTATATCTATACTTAGTAGAGAAAATAGAAGATCACTATCTTAATCATAGCATGGCATTCATTTCTAATCTATGTTAATTAAACCCTTCCTGTACTAGAGTACATCGCCTATGGGAAAGGAAAAATACAGGAAGACATTTATTCATTCATCTATATCATCTATTCATTCATTCAGTTTATAGAATTAATTTATCAGTTCAGAAATTAGTCATTTTAGAACAACTAATTGATATCTAAGAATCATTGGAAACTATGATAACCTATTTATACAGTTTTAAGAATAAGATTTACAATCTAAAATAAATAACACAGAAAACAAGTAGAACTTGATAACTTGATAGGGTGGACAAACACCCAAAGAGGCCTATTCCTCCTAACCTTCTCCAGAAAAGCAGCCAAGCTTACTTGCTCTTTGGACCCCCGAGACTGTTCACTGAACCACTAGGACGAAGTCTCTGTGTAGAAGCAAGGCACTCAGGTTGTACTTCAGCAATCAATGGAGACTTGCATACACACCTCTCATATGTACTTCAACAATCAATGGGGACTTGCATAGATATCACTACCTCTTCACTCAACATGATTAAGACAATCTTACTCTGCAACTCAAAACATAGCTTCCCCTCATCGAATCTCTTGTGTGCTCATTTCTAACACCACAAGGAATAATTTCATCTCCTCTGAGAATGTGTGAGCCTCTGCTCAAATTCGATGGCTATAAAATATTGCTTAGGTCTTTTGGTGGTTAGTTTTGCAATCAATGATCCATCAGCTCAGTTCCACATCCTTGGGAACATGACCACATTTTAAGGGAGGTTGTCCCATAACAACATCTAGTTACTGAGTTCAGATGCTGCCACTTGTCCATTGCCTTCTGCCCCAGATTCCATTCCTCCTAGTGGGTCAGTGAACACTCTTTCAATAGTCCCTTTGGGGAGTGTCTCCTATTTTAATTTATTAAATAATAATATTATTCATTTACAATCATCCTTGACCACTTGGTCAAATAATATAAAACTTTACAATAAAATTTAAAGTAATGTTTTTCCACAAACATAAAGTGTCTCAAATACTAGGTAGGTGCGATTCCAGAGCAAAATTTCCCTCCCGTCGAGGATACAGTCCGGTTCCACCTGAAAATCTCCTTCGGGCTCCACCTGTATGTCATTCCAATTGATCACATGAGTAGCATCATGCACATACTTTTTCAAAATAGAAATATGGAAAACATTATGTATTTTCAGATTAGATAGTAAAGCCAACTGATATGCAACTGGTCCAATTCTTGATAGAATTTCGAATGGTCCACAATACCTGGGTGCTAATTTAGCACAACTCCCAATCTTAAAAGAGCTTTTCTAGGGTGTTACCTTAACAAAAACATGATCACCTACTTGAAATTATTTTTCAGTTCGTTTCAGATCTGCATAACTCTTTTGTCTGTCTTGTGCAATTTTTAAATTGCATTGTACCTGCTTCACGGTTAGTTCCATGTGCTTTAACAAATCTGGTCCTAACATTAATATGTCAACAGGATTACTCCAAGAAATAGGAGTATTGCATTTTCTACCATACAAAATCTCAAATGGACTAAGTTTAGCAGATGCTTGATAGTGATTGTTATAAGAAAATTCCACTAAGTGTAGATATTCCCCCCACTTAGTTGGCTGATCTTTAACATACAATATTAACATGTCTTCTAAAATATGATTTACCCTTTCAGTTTGTCCGTCAGTTTGTGGGTGAAAAGATGTGCTGAAATTTAACTTAGTATCTAAACCTTTAAACAGTGACTTCCAGAAATTTCCAGTGAATTTAGAATCTCGATCAGAAATGATTACCTTGTGTATTCCATGCAAACGAAAAACTTGCTTCATAAACACATCAACAATGTTAGCAACCTTAAAATTAGTTTTAACAGGTATAAAATGAGCTGATTTACTAAGCTTATCTATGACTACCATTATTGAATCATTCTATTTTTTATTTTTAGGCAAACTAGTTATAAAATCAATGCTGATAATTTCTCACTTCCATTATGGAATTGGCAATGGCTGTAATAGGCTAGCTGGGTGTTGATGCTCAGCTTTAACTTGCTGACATTCAAAGCACCTAGCTATGTATTCAGCCACTTCATTTTTCATATTTGTCCAAAAGTAATCCTTTCTCAACATTGTTATCATCTTTTGATAACCAAGGTGTCCCGAATAAGGACTTTTATGTACTTCATCCAAAATCAACAACTTAATTAGTGATACATTAGGCACATAAAGTCTGTTTTTATACATCATTAGAACTTTTTCATTCAAGCTGTAATCTGTTATTAAATTTCCAGATATACTTTCAGCAACTTTTTCACGTAATTTATGATAATTTTCATCTTGTTTAATCCCTTCTTCAAACTGATTTTCTAAATATGTTTTGTAAGTGTTGATTGCTGCCATGAAATTTAATTTTTCATTTCTGCTTAAGGTATCAACCACTTTATTTTCTTTACCCTTTATGTGTTGAATCTCGAAATCATACTCGCTAAGGAAAGCTTACCACCTAGCTTACCTTGCGTTCAGATTTGGTTGATCCAACAAATATTTTAAGCCTTTATTATCTGTCATTAATGAAAACTTTCTACTGATCAAATGATGGCGCCATATCTTTAAAGCATGTATCACGGCTGCCAACTCTAAGTCGTAGGTATCATAGTTCTTTTCGTGAATTTTTAGCTTTCTTGACTCATACGCTATAACATGACCTTCTTGTGTTAAGACCCCGCCAAGTCCATCAGTGCATACAACGAAGTCCTTGTTTGGATCTGCAATTTTTAAAATAGGTGCTATTGTTAACAATTCTTTCAATTTATTAAAACTCTCTTCACACTTTTGATACCAAACAAATTTCTTTCCCTTTTTCTGCAAAGAGGTTATGGGATTTGCGATTCTTGAGAATCCTCCAATAAATTTCTTGTAGTAACCTGTGATTCCCATGAATGACGTACATCGGTTACATCTTTAGGGACATGCCATTCATTAACTGCTCTTATTTTATCTGGGTCAATTGAGATCCCATCTTTGGATATTACGTGACCTAAATACTGTATTTTATCTTTGAAAAAGTCACACTTACTGAATTTTGCGTATAGTTGATGTTCTCTTAAAACTTGTAGAATTATTCGTAAGTGTTCGTCGTGTTCTTCTTTAGTCTTAGAATAAATTAAGATATCAACAATGAATACAATTACAAACTTGTCTAGATACTTATGTAAACATTATTCATTAGACAGATGAAAACTGTTGGAGCGTTAGTTAGCCCAAATGTCATAACTACGAATTCGTAATACCCATAACGGGTTCTGAAAGCAGTTTTAAAAATGTCTTCGTCCTTTATCCTGACTTGATGATACCCAAATCTCAATTCTATTTTAGAAAATATCGTCGCTCCGTGTACTTGATCAAATAGATCATCTACGCGGGGCAGAGGATATCGGTTTTTAATAGTCATTTTATTTAATTGGAGATAGTGTATGCATAAACGCAAGGTGCCGTCCTTCTTTTTAACGAAGATGACAAGTGCTCCCCAAGGAGACACACTTGGCCTTATGTAATTTTGATCAATTAGTTCTTTTAACTGTGATTTTAATTCGTTAAGTTCCAGAATGTTCATTCGGTAAGGAGCCTTTGAGTTTGGTACCGCACCCGGTACTAGCTCAATGGTGAAATCTCATTCCCTTTTCGGATTTAGTCCTGGATTTTTTTTCCGGGAATACATCTGAAAAGTCCCTTAGAATTGGTATGTCTTCCAGTTTTAACTTATCTTCTTTAGTTGTACGTTCATAGTTAATTACATTTACAACAAACATTTTACACCCTTTTCTTACATAAGTTTTTCTAGGGATTCATTTTACTATTTTTGTTTCTCCTTCATTATTCAAGCATGTAAAAGTCTTTTCAAAACAATTCAGCACTACCCTATGCTTTTCCAACCAATCCATTCCGATTAAGACATCATAAGACCCTAACGGTAATACATTCAATTTAACTTGCGCCTTTAACTGACTCATAAGTAGGTCACAACTTTTAACAAATTCCACTACTTTTCTTTTGGTTCCTGTAGCTAAATGGACCAGCCATGATTTATCAAACTTTTCTACTTTCAACTTACATCTTTTTACTAAATCAGGTGATACATAACTCAAACTTGCACTTGGATCAATTAAAATAGAGATAGGTCTATTATGTAGCATACCTTCGATCTCAACCATTGAAGTTTGATGGTCTTCCTGTCGGTTTTCCAATGCTGCATTGATCCTGGGCATTTCTCTTGCTGAATCACCAATTGTTGGTTCTTCCTGCATTATATGGATGTTGCTGCCTGTTCTCCTCCTGTTCAGACAGTTTGCTCTAGTATACGGCCCTTGATAATCATAACATTTTAAAGGTGGTCTTTGTTCATTATTTCTGGCATTATTATTATTATTATTATCATTATTAGGCATGTTTCTTGCAGCTGTGAAATTCTGTGGTGCATTACTTCTAAAATGATTTCCATGAAAATTTCTGTTAGTGAAATTTCTCTTTTTACTTCCAGAATTCTTATTAAAGTTAAAAAATTTCTTTTTATGCTCAAAGCTACTAGGTTTGTTATTCCTCCAGCTAGATACACCTTCTCTTTTTCTGTTATGTTCATAACAGAAGTTGGCCTTTCTCATGGCTTCCTCAAGAGTTGTAGGGTTGTCGTACTCAATCCTGTCTTTTATATTAAAGGGTAACAAATCAGAAATATTTGTACTTTAGGTTTCTCATCCACTATGTAAGGCACATATCTTAACAGACTTATAAATTTACTGCTTAACTCCTTCATACTCATAGAACCTAGTTTTAAATCATAAAAATCTTTTGCTTTTTCTTCGTAGTACTGTTTAGACATACACTTTTTCTTAAAATATTTCTTAAATGCACTCCAAGTTACACTCTTTTCTTTAAAGCTTTTTACTCTCTTAATATCCTGCCACCAAATATCTTCTTTCCCAGTCAGATTGTAAATGGCCATCTTAGCTTTTAACTGATCTGAATAATCGTAAATTTGAAAGTATTTATTCATGCCAGACAACCATGCTTCGGCTGCCTCTCCCTTTTCATTTTCACCGTTAAATGTTGGGGGTTTTATCTTCTTGAATTCCCCTGAAATCTGTTCATAAGGTTTTACTTCCTTTTCTTAGGACTACAATTACTATCACTACTGTGTCGGTCATACTTATGTTTTCTTCTATATGTTTTATCATTAGATTCAGAAGAAGAGTCACTATCACTTTTATAGTATTTTAATTTCTTACCTCTGTGTTGATAGGACATGGTTCCAAATTCATATTTAAATTATGTTTTGTTGTCTTTTCCTTCATTATGAAATTTATCTAATAATTGATCTAATTTAGCTCTTCTTGTGCCCTTAAAATCCTTTCATTTTCCTCTTTCACAGTTTTTATCTCAGCTTTTAAATCTTTAACTGTGCGTAGAAGTTCAGATGAATTATTGTTTAATTCTACAAATATCTTCTCTTCATTAATATGTTCATGTTCATTATTATTTTGTTCATGATGAGATCTGTCCTCAGCAGATTCTTCTGGTCCTTCCATACCTATAATTTAAATATCAAGATGTTTTGTACAGAAACAAATCAAAACAAAAACTAGTAAATTATATTTTCTGTTGCGCGCGTGAGCCATATTTAGGCCTAGAGTTTGAACACGCGATCTGATACCACATGCGACATCCCAAAAAATTCATAAAAATTTAAAATTTTCTGTGCAGTAAAAACACCATAATTTATTATGCGGATCTTGTGTAGTAAAATTTTCTGGTTCAATTGTTTATCCATATCATTTATTGTCGATACTAAATTACAAACCTCTTAAAATAAAATATAAATACCTTGACCTATGAATAACGATATTTCTTTGACTGTCATTTATAAGACGATATAATGCTTATGACGACTTTTAATGTTTGTTATCCTATGTGTCGTATGATGTGCTTTTAGTTATATTTATGTTGTTAACGTTGATCATGTTGACCTCCGTTGACGGGGGTTTTCCTGGGATTACCCCGATGCTTACTTAGCTTTATGCTAAAGCATGTTATCCATGTGTCTAGGTTATAGGTGACTATATGCATCTTTATATTGGGTAATAAATTGTGCACAAGATTTCTATGCTGATAAACTACTACTTCAATTCTGGTTTGATTAACAATATTACAGAGTCTAAACCTTGCTATGGATTTGGAGTCTACTATATCAAACATAATTGTGAGAGGTCTTGTTCTAAGGTTGATTCATGTAATGGTTAAGTTCTTACCATGAGCCTTGTGGTTATTAAACTTTCTCTTATGGTAACAGTTATATGTGGTCCTAACTATATAGAAGTGGATTTTGGGCACCATCCGACGCTATATTAAAGGATCTCCAAAATACGATGCAAGAAACTATAGTCGTATGGGTTTGTATTGAGAAAGTGGTGGTTGATAGTTCATATATATTAAATGAACCCACGTGATTGAATTTGGAAGATGCACCACGTAGAGGGAAAAACCCTACTGCTATGTTTTGGGGTTTTGGTCTTTGCATTAGTTGTTCTTGTTTCAGCACAGTGATGGAGGGCAGAGCTCCTCTCGGTCGCCATGGCTGTTGAGAAACCATAGCACCTCTCGCTGAGGTTGTTGGACTCTGTAAGTGCTGGGTCGTGTGTCATTTACGGTGTTCCTATCGTGCAATGGAGTTCAACTGATTGGTTTCCTTCTCGGCAAGGGTTTCAAACCTGTGAAGGTAAGCTCTTATTAAAGCCATACGTTCGTTGTTTTTACAGTTCGTAAGCTTTCATTATGTGATAATGGCGTTCCTCTTTTTAACCTCGAGTTGGTCGAATGACAGGGACAAAGGTCATGTTCCACAGTGATGGCTTCATGAGAGAAGGGGACCAGACTCTAATGGTTGTGAGGCCACGGTATACCTCGGGTCCATCCCAGATGATACCTCTGTCAACGAAGAATGGGTTGTTTTGTTTTATGTTGCTCTCCTTCAGTGTTGCTTGTTTTAGAAAAGAGCTGGGAGGCAACTTAGGGAAGGAAGGAAAAATGGTGTTGGCTTAAAAGCCAGGGTTGGGTTTTCGATCATCTATGTTATTAGAGTGTTTGATACAGAGTCTTACTAAATGGAGAACCCTTGAGTGTATCACTGCGTATGTAATTTTTTTTAATGGAATAATATATATATGGCTCTCTGTCTCGATACTTGTTTTGAAATATGACGTTGTAATTACCATGATTTTTCTCTCGACTTCTCGTCAGTTTGTATAATGATAAAGTCCATTTCTTTATATTGTTGGTTCGGTGTTGAATTGCTACCAGTTTCAGTGTTACAGGGTTTGAACCCTAATTCCTGTCATGTGTTTAAGTTTTGTATTTTTAAATTGCTTGTATTGTGTAATGCTAGTTCATAATATTTCAATGATCCCTTGGGTGAGTCCGTACGGGTCTCGAACCCAAATATTGCATTACTTCTAAAGACTTATAATGTTCGTGTTGCAATTAAATATAAAGCCTGTACTTGGACAATGTGTTATTAGTCCTGGAAGGTGATCTCAAGGTTTAACGCTTTAACCTAATGTTGATGTATCCGGTTAAGGTTTGTTTTATTGGAACAAATAATACGATATTTGATAATAGGTCATGAATAATATATGTCGTGCATACTTTACAGCTGGGCGAGCTCATTTCTGAGACTCGAACCCTACATCTTTATGAATTTATTATTTTAGTAGTTCTGCTTGTATACGAGCTCTGTCTTGGTATGTTCATTAAGCTCTAAGCTGGAAAAGTATAATAATTCAATGGTTATGTTTATTGGTTTCATACTTGTCAGTATTGGGGTAATCATGTTATAGTAGATTATTTATAATCTCTAGATTTATAATAGACTTAGTTCGTAATATTTTTAGGATTGAACCCTATAGTTTTTCAATCCCTTTGTTATGCAAATCTTGTGAGTTAATAATTATAATAGTTTATAATTCCATGATTGTTTGGTAAAGTTTGGATTCTACAGGATTCGACTCTATACTTGATACAATACTTGACTTAGGATGTAAGTCGATCCTGTAGGGTGTATTGAGTAGTATAAAATGATTTCAGTATTTTTATATATGACCTTCGAATATCAGAACTCTGTTTTCGATTTGATGTTTTAAACAATTCTTAGTTTATGAAACTCAAACCCTGTAGGGTATATCTAGGAAAATGTTTTAAATCCTATACTTCTGAATACTTTGATAAGTAAAATAAGAACTTTATATATTAATTTGGTTTATTGTATAATTGATTCTGTAAGGACTCTATAGGAGTTGTGTTTGGGAACTGTATATAATATTAGTATAATCACTTTTGCTTAAATATATGAGTTCAATACTGATTCGATAATGCAATTCTGTTTATATACCATGGATGTAAAATCTAGGGTTTTCTATTTGTATTACATTGTAAAACCCTATTTGATCTTTTACTACTTAATTTGAAGTAACAAATATATAAATGTACTACAGAGAACAGTACCTTCTCCTATTTCGTCTTTACTTGTTTTATAATGATATCTATTACCTTAACTGTAAAACAGAGGTAGTCTCTAGGACTACAAAGTTCTAATAGTTGTTAATATCTTGCATATGTATGAGTATATCTATACTTAGTAGAGAAAATAGAAGATCACTATCTTAATCACAGCATGGCATTCATTTCTAATATATGTTAATTAAAACCCTTCCTGTACTAGAGTACATCGCCTATGGTGAAAGGAAAAATACAGGAAGACATTTATTCATTCATCTATATCATCTATTCATTCATTCGGTTTATAGAATTAATTTATCAATTCAGAAATCAGTCATTTTAGAACAACTAACTGATATCTAAGAATTATTGGAAACTATGATAACCTATTTATACAGTTTTCAGAATAAGATTTACAGTCTAAAATTAATAACATAGAAAACAAGTAGAACCTGATAAATTGATAGGGTGGACAAACATCCAAAGAGGCCTGTTCCTCCCAACCTTCTCCAGAAAAGCAGCCAAGCTTACTTGCTCTTTAGACCCCTGATCCTGTTCACTGAACCATTAGGACGAAGTCTCTGTGTAGAAGCAAGGCACTCAGGTTGTACTTCAGCAATCAATGGAGACTTTCATACACACCTCTCATATGTACTTCATCAATCAATGGGGACTTGCATACATATCACTACCTCTGCACTCAACAGGA
Source organism: Larix kaempferi (assembly GCA_027924585.1). Classification (NCBI taxonomy): domain Eukaryota; kingdom Viridiplantae; phylum Streptophyta; class Pinopsida; order Pinales; family Pinaceae; genus Larix; species Larix kaempferi. The sequence continues at coordinate 6,255,265 of BSBM01000504.1, forward strand.
ATACCTCTGCACTCAGCAGGAATAAGACAGTCTTACTCTGCAACTCAAAACATAGCTTCCCCTCTTTGAATCTATTGTGTGCTCATTTCTAACACCACGAGGAATAATTTCATCTCCTCTGAGAATGTGCGAGCCTCTGGTCAAATTCAATGGCTATAAAACAATTGCGTAGGTCTTTTGGTGTTCAGTTTTGCATTCAATGAGCCATCATCTCAGTTCCACATCCTTGGGAACATGACCACATTTTAAGGGAGGTTGTCCCATAACAACAGCTAGTTACTAACTTCAGATGTTGCAACTTGTCCATTGCCTTCTACCCTAGATTCCATTCCTCCTAGTGGGTCAGTGAACACTCTTTCAACAGTCCCTTTGGGTGAGTGTCTCCCATTTTAATTTATTAAATAATAATATTATTCATTTACACTCATCCTTGACCACTTGGTAAAATAATATAAAACTTTACAATAAAATTTAAAGTAATGTTTTTCCACAAACATAAAGTGTCTCAAATACTAGGTCGGTTACATCATCCTTGTTGTTCATATCATTGACGTTGTTACTGCCTTGTACTAGCTGAATAAACTTGGATACACCCTCTTTCAGGTACTCAAATTTCTCGACCAAATAATTCACAGTTCCCATAATTTCATCCACTTTTGAATCAGTATAGGAGGCCAAATTCTAGGCATGGTCCAAAGAAGCAGAAAGTTCTGCAAGTTTCCCTTCATTTTTTACAGAGGAAATTCGAAGCTCAGAGAGAATAGTTTGAATTAGGGAAAAGAGCTAATAAATGGCACGTTTTATGCTAGAAACCTCATGCTTTAGGGCTCTGAGTTCGTGCTCCATTTCCAAAATACACACCCCAAAATTTAATTCTCCTCAAACTTATCCGACAGAGTTATAGTTGAGAAATTCAAACCTGTCGCATACACAAAGTACACTTGAGGATGATAAATACTCACCGGGGAGATGCAATCGACTGCCTATGAGAGGAGGAAATATTCTAAGTAACGTCCAGTTTTAATAAATCCATAACCAAGGAAACGAAATTTAAGAAATCCAACAAAGAAAAGGCAAGCTCCTGTATTGGAGAAAACTCACTATGGCTTGGGAATACCACAACAGACAGATGACTACCAGAAATATACTCAATTCTCAAAGCAATGCTATTATAAATGAAAATGTTAAAATAATGGAGAAATGTAACCAACCTCGATCCAACGTTTGATGTAGATCCCCGTTGGAGATTTCAATCCGCGCACATCCAAACACTTGTAATCTGCAAATTAGTCTTGACAACCAATATCTAACAAGTACATGTGATATATAAATGATATTAACATTATCAATAACAATGGTCCATAATATCATAAGCAAATGTAACCCAATGTATAATAAACAACATTCACACCATGAATGGATGAGAATATGAGTATTTCTATTAATGAACAAGAAGAAGTACAAAGTGATACGACCTCTTGGCGGAAACCAATCTGAACCAAGATCTAGATCAATCCACTTGTGCCTCCACCACTTCAATCCTCCATGAATGGCAAACTCAAACTAGAGAGGAGTTTGGAAGGTGAACATAAATGGTTCACAACTACAAGGATCAATGAGTGCAGACTCAAGATAGGGCAAAAAATCCACTAGAGTACCTTTACTATTCTCTTCTTCCTCCCGTCCATAAGCCACATGTGCTCAATATATAGTCCTCTCAAAGGTAGGTGAAAGGACACATCGAGACGTTACTTGGGAAAATGGAGAGCCAAAGGTCACCCAATGACCACTTTTTGGGAGTAAAAAGTAATTAATAGTGGTTTTTACCATTTTACTTGATACCCGCGGGCTATAGTGCTGCAACTCGCGGGTACGCATGCTATAGTGATGCAACATGCGGGTAGGAACAAAAATAGGGCAAAATAGTATCACTGAAGGATAAAAATGGATCTGATTCACTGAAATGGATCCTACAGGCCAAAGAATGCTGATGCTCATAGGGTGGAAGATTTCTATGTAACAGATGCCCCCTAATGTGTGAGGTCAGAGACTGAAAGTGCTACGATGGCTGAAATACATTATAAAACTCAGAAGTGGAGTGATGGAGACACAAGTGGAAAGAACGGTTCACTCGTCATAATACAATAATATCTCTGAATACATGTCGGTATAGTACAACAATCTGATACAATGGCCATGAATAGATAGTACATAAGTAAATACATGTTGTAAGTGATCATAGCCATGATCCCTCTACTGTAAGATATGGTCTTTTGCTGAAAATAAGACAACTGGTGCAAAACTGGAGGTACAAAACTGCTGAAATCTGAGAGGTGATATCTCAGATGTAAAGTCAAAGTCATATGTAGCATTCTGAATGCCACAATCTCCTAGGGTCTTCTACACAAGTCTTCAACGGTGCAAGTCCCATCAAGTGAATAAAGGGGTTGGGGTCGAACCTGATGAGACATTGTCTGTTACCGGTCAATGATGTATACTGTTAATAGACGCGAGATGACCCACCAATAATGAAAATGGGCATCAAGGCACATAGCACAATCATCAGAGTGTGAATAAATGGGTTGAATTCAAACACTAGGATGAATCCATCGATCAAGGGACATTGATTTATTCCCAAAACTGTCGATGGCGAGAGAACCTGCCACTAATGACTGCAAGCCTCAAGGTACTCAACCAAACTCTAAGCCTCAAGTCCCGGAATAAATGAGTTGAAGTCGATGGAACGAGACTCGCTGGAAGGAGGGAATTAAGGCATCCCCCATCAACCAACATGAGGTACCAGCAATGCTAAAAGATTTGGAAGATCGTAGGTGAAATGGACTGACTCAATAAGGATGGCCGACATGCAATAGTCAAGATATCTGAGGAGTGGCTGACACTAGTTTCAGGAATTCCTTTGAACAAGAGCATGAGTAGATGGATAGACTCAGGCAACATTGACTTGACATAAACTGTGCAATGTAGGAGGCATTACAGAGGGCTCCATAATGACTGGAAGCTTAACCAATCGGTGGAGAAAACTGAGAAACAAGTACAGCTCCTAAGGCCCAACTATAGTCCCGACTCATAATGTACGGAGTGGAATGAATGCTCTGTTCAAAGGCGACACAACAGCTTCCAACAAGAAATAGTGACCATAATCCCATCCGGCTTTTTGGAATATTTGATTTTTTTGGTCTTTTTCATATTTGGGAAAAGCTTGAAAAAGAATAAAATGCTTATAATACAACAAGTGAGGGAATGAGTGTTAAATAGCTGGAAAACTAGTCCCAAGCAGTGGAACATACCTATGCTCAATGCAAGGAAGTGCGTGTAGGATGTGGACACTCAAGGGAATGTTCCCTCAGGGTAAAGGGTCATCAAGCTGCGAAAGATAAATTAAGGCTCTGCTTGGCTCGAAAGGTAAAGTGCTCAGGCACATGGCTAATAAGTGAGTAAGCGGGAGCCGACACAAGGCTCAAGCGACAAGCAAGATAATGCAATGCAATCAAAACTCGACATAAAAGGGGAGTCCTTTTTCGTAAAGTTAGTCTCCTCACCCGAAAAAGTGTAAAACAATGAGAGAAGAACTCTTCTAGTCACGTATGAATAGAGTATACCTTTTTCGTAATTAATCCACAAAGGTCTGGAAAAGGGGTAAACTTATACCTAAGTGAATGTCGCTTCAAATCCTTTAACGAGTCTAAAATGACAAGTATACTCGGCAATCTTGTTTGATTTGAAAAGTCTAACAAGGGCTTAAAAAAGACTTTATAAAAATCTTTTCCGTAAAGGTTTAACGAGCCCGAAAAAGTAAACTCATGACCTCCTTACTGTTTTTAACGAGCTCAAAGGAGATATGGAAGAATGCTCGTAATGAGAGCAGACGAGTGTCAGGGGCATGCGAGACTAGTTCCAAGCACATGGAACAAAGCTATGCATAATGCAAGGAACATGAGCAAGATAAGGACACTCAGGGGGTGTCTGCAAATTCGGATGGCACAAGGTTCAAATGCATCATAACAATGGGGAGGACTAAACCTATATGCAAGGTTCAGAATATTCCTATCATGGCCGAAGCAAATGTCGAATAGGACCAGTAAACAAGTATAAGTCCAGCTAAGAATCCTGTCTCTAAGAAACATAAGTACCAAGATCATCTCTAAAACGTACGTAAAGAAAAATCTGATACATTTCACTGCGGTAGAAACATTTTCAACTTCACTATTGTTAACCTCAGACATAACGCAGGTAGAGCTAACCACTGAAGGTGCCATAGTACCAATACCCGAGGGATCAAAATGATCATCTTCAAAATGAAGAGCAAAGCTGAAGGATGTGAAGGAATCTGCAAGAGCAAATTCATCATCATGGGAGTTGGAAATTCTAGAAATAGAATCAAAATCTTCAGGAGCACCGATTTGCGGATCTATAGGAGAGCTCAAAGACTCATTAGACTCAAACGTCAAATCAGGGCTGGATGTGACTGTGAATGGATCAAAATTCAAATGGATGGCAGGTTGTATTATAAGCTCATGTTGTTCAATAAGATCAAGGGGAGGAGGGGAATGGGATCTATGATAAAGATACCCCCACGGATTGTCATCACCACCCATGGCCTCAATAAAAACTTCATCTGAAGGTAAAATACCATCGAGGAAATCATGTGAACAAGATGAGTTGGCTGCCCAAACTGGCAGCGTAACAGGATCTTCTTCAACTGTCTGGGAAGAAGAGAGATCCGGATCTGCAGTGGTTTGTTGGATGTGATCGTAAGTGAGTTCCGCTATAGATAAGGGCATAGACATCCCGATGTGTGCAATGTCTCTAGACATAGAATCCATGGATGGAAAAATCCATGGACCATTACAATAGGAAGTCCGAAATGGCATACTATTCGAAGGAGGAGGCGCATTGTCGGAGATGGTTCCGATAAAATTCACAGGTGCAGAATGGTTAAAAGTTCCCATCAATGAAGGGTACATTCCAACACCTATGTTCCCAGTTGCCGGCTGAGAATTAGAAACTTGCGGGACTACAGATCCCATAGATGCTGTGGAAGGAGTGCCAACATAATCCAACTGATCGATCATCACAATCTTGCCTTCATGGGGAAAGCAAATAACTCTAAATACAGTAGACGCGATAGCCTTCATAGCGTACATCCAGTTCCGACCCAGTAAAAGGTTGTATTCGATGGGCGCATCAACCACTTCGACTTCAATAGGCACGGACTTACCTCCCAAGGAGACAACAAGGGAAGGGATAATTCCATGCGGCACAAAATATCTACCATCGAATGCAGTGAGTGTGGTTCTAGATGCGAGTAGAGGAGGAGAGCCAAGATATTTCCAACAAGCTAATGATATTACTAACGCATAGGCACCTTCATCAACCATAGTACGTTTGACAAAGCTCTTAAGGCAAACCACATGGATTTGAAAAGCCACGTAGTAAGGTAAGCGAGGCTGGACATTAGTAGTGTTGAACTTGATAACACTAGGACTTCCCCCATCCTGAACTCCTAACGCACTCAAAAGGGCATGCTTCTGAGAAGGACATGCTTGTAAAACTTCAAGAGCCGACATGGCACACGGAGTTTGGCCCAAATCTTCTACGATGGAGTAGTTATGGGTAGCTCGAGCATTAGGATTATGCGTGGAGCGCTTAAGAACACCTTTCAGTATCTGTGGCATAATGGAAGGCTTCTCGATATGCAAGGAATTATCAGGAGGGGGGGGAGACTCATTCCCCAAATTTGGTTGTGGTGCACCATAATCGCGTTGACGAGTAGCAACACAAACCTCCGATTGAACCATATTCACACATCCATAACCACTAGTATTGGAAGAAGACGTTTCCGTTTCATTAGTACCATAACCAGTGGTGGGAGCATGCGAAGCCATATTTTGATGATGAGGAAGGGGATCCTTCAACACAGCTGGGCTCTGTGCCAAATGCTTCGATGCTTCTTCAATTCGAGGACATAAGTGAGTAAGGTGATCCTCCCCACAAAGCTTGCAAGGGAATTTCACCTTATGCCTAGGTTTACGATCCTCACCAGCATTACCACCTTCCCGAGGAGGGTTGGCATTCTCTTTATGAGGAGTATTACGATTGCTATTGTTATTACTTCCATTGTTTCCACCCCTACGATTATTTCTCCCCTTTTTCTTACCACCAGGTTGCTGGTTACCCAACGATTTCATTGATTGCACATTGTGTACATCAGACAACGGAGTGGAAGTGGACAAGGTGTGAACCTGTCCGGGTGCAGACTAGTTTAGCGAATTTTTTTGCATTTGAGTAGATACCAAGTCTACCGGGCGAGTGCATGCGAACCCCACGATGCCATCGGCATGTGGTCCAGGAACTGACGTGGGCTCATGTCTTGTTCTCGGTGCGTCAGGAATAATGTCATACAAAATGCTAGACTGAGAATAAAGTAGATCTAACTGCTGGACTTTCAAGATAGCTTGTTCCTCAGTCACAATGTCGGACATCAAAACATCCTTAGCAATGTATGGGAGTAAAGACTTAAGGAACCATTCCAACAGGAACTCTGGAGGAATGTTGGCTTTCACTAATCTATTCTGCCAACGCCACTCTTGAACGTGGTTAGAAATATGTGTGGCCTTATTCTGACGGAAGGTGGACAAAAACTCAGTACCAGCATCATAATGAACCGGTAACTGGAAATGGTCTAAGAAAACCAATGCAATCTCATTGAATCCCCTATAGGTGTTTCCGGGCAACTCCACATACCACTTCGCGGCTGGTCCCGTGAGGGTGCGTTGAAATAGGTGTAATCGAATGGAATCATGATTCAAAGAGTTGGAGGAGCACCAAAGGTGAAACGTCGTGACATGATCTCCTGGATCCTCACCACCTTTCCCCTCAAACTTCGGAATGTCGGAAGGTAGCTTGGTAGGGACCGGGGGCCAAGTAGGGTCATGACACACCGGATCATTCGTGAGCTTTGAAAGATCCGGGAGATTCAAGCGTGCAAGGAACGGGAGCTGAGGCTGGAAAGCTTGATTATAAGCTCCCATAACAGGTTGGTTAAACGGAACTATGTTATAAGATGGACCAAAAGCTTGACCATGAGGATTAAACTGCTGATACTGAGGACCTGACGACCCATAAGCTTTCCCATGGCCATAAGATTTATAACCTCCCCCTGGCTGACCCATTTGAGAGTAAGCAGGTATATGCGCATTTTGAGTACCATATTGGGGTGGTGGGTGATACTGGGGGCCAGCACCGACTGTGTTGTAGTAAGAGTTTCCACCATAAGTATGGGGCATGTATGTACTATTCATAGCGGGAACTATGTTGTATTGACCGTAATGGTATGGTGTGTTCCCACCCCCAACATTAGGATTAGCATGAGCAGTCGTGTGGTGACCAACAGCATGAGAAGCATTCCGAGGTCCAATATGGGTGTGACCAGAAGCAGGGTTGGTGGTGTGATGTCCATGTGGATAGGAAATATTCCCACCCCCTACATTAGCATTACTAGTGGCGGTGGTGGACGCAAAAGTATGTGGTATGTGTCCACCCTCGTGGTTGGGAGGAACGGTATCATGTGCAAAAGTAGTCCTGGGTTGACGAGTAGCGATGCGTGTATTGGGTTCTGGATGGCGAGTCGTGTTCCGAACAACATTTCGGCTAGGTTGTGTATTCCTAGGAGGTGGTCGTGCTCCAACATAAGCATTGTTAGGAATCTGACCAGTCCCCATACTATGTGAGTGGGTGGACAACGTAGTGCCCCCAACGAGGGTAGTGCCCCCAGTAGGCATAGTATGGCTAACACTTTGGCTAGTTCCAGCGTGAGTACCAACCATAGTGGAAGGTTCGAAAATATTGTGACTAGGCATACCAAAAGAGAGTGCGGTGGGGTTGACCATAGGGCCGGAATCATCATGAGTCTCAGGCCTCCTGTATCTAAAATCGCGTGGAAACGAAGGAACGAAAGGCTCGTCCTGTTCTACATCCTCGGGTAGGTCGGGCATCCCGTAAAGATAATTATCCGGATTCGAAGGATCAAACGGATCCCGGTCAAGTGGATTAGGCCAAATAGAACCAGGTTGAGTCTCAGGTGGATCACCTCCCCAATCCTCATGAGGAGTCTGGGGATCGGAAGTATGTTCAACTCTACCCAAAGGAGTAGAAGGGTCTTGCCCGATATCGGGATGTGCAGCCATGTAATCTTCAACGTAAGTCTCGTATGAATTCGAAGACTCAGAGGGAGCCCTCCGACGTCCCCTAGCAATACGGCGTGTAACCTCGAGTGGCTTTAAACCAACCAAACTACGGGACCAGTGGAGAGTAGGGCTCTGCGCCACGTTCTCTCCGGAGAGAGACACAACGTCTCCTAAAGGCCGATTATCGATAAAAAAACAGTAAATCAAAAGCACACACCTAGAGAAACTACAGCCAAGAGCAGAAAAATAGAGTGGCTAAATGAGCTCCCGATACTAGAGCCAGTATGTCTCGCCTAGGAGAGGCTTGAGACTCCCAAACTATAGCCGGAGGTAACATAATCAGTTATAGAGACACCCAGGATTCACTGTGTCGACAGGGTCAAGTCCACTACATGAACACAACTGTGTTGTCCAATCCCTATCTGACTTAGGACACGAACAACATAACCATTGCAAGTACCCTGTGCGGTACCTAGGTAAGGAAACTATGTTCACCGCAATATAACCAATGCTCAGGGGGACAGTCGCAGGTGGGACCCGTCGTATGGGCAGGGTAGCTAAGCCCGAAGCACAAGAGGACGAACCTTCGGTACCCCCAGATACGAACAAATCCTGGATATATCTCCCACGTTCAGCCGGTATCAGAGGGATATCTCCTCAACCAACCTCCCGTGACCTCGTGCTTAACTCTGGATTGAGTAGAGCTTTCTGAGAACACCGATCTATACCATGGATTCCTCCACTCCCTGGTCAGACACCTAATGCTTCGTCTAGTAGTCTTGGATTGTTAACTCACAATGATCTATTCCAAGACTCTAAACCTATGCTAGTTGGTGTACCCTATAAAATAAAATCAGTCTAATAAATTTTAATTATTAAGCGTTAATTTTAGTGGTTGTGATTACTCAAGGGATATGGTTGTGAAACTAGTGACGTGTAGACTCAATAGTATGCAACATCGTCCAATCCTAGACTCATCTATCCAATAAAACAATGACACTAATATGCAAAATTAACCAACAATTCCGAAATAAATATGCAAACTTTTATCTTTTCAATGCACAAGCAGAACCTAAAATGAAGGAAACAAGCACTCAATGCAAAATGCAGTATATGGAAATAAAATATTTTTGTATTTTCTCTTATAAACAGAAAGGAAAATGCAAAAAACTAAATGAATATTTTTGTATTTTTTCAATATATATGGAATGAAAAAATGCAAGCAAAATCCTACTATTCAGTCACTGAAGTGCCGAGAAGATCACTAAGACAACCCAGAAGATCCTAAACAGCAAGACTCAGCCAAAGGAATGAGTTCAAAAGGAAAAAACCAAGAGGTTAAAACCAAAGATTGGTAAAAAACCAAGAGGTTAAAACCAAAGATTGGTAAAAAACCAAGAAGGCTCAACCAAGAGAAACGAAGAGATATGGTCACAACCAAGGCATGAAACAGTCAAGAAAGAGGACAACAAAGAATTAGGAATCAACCAAACTCACCCAGCAACAACCAATAGCCATAAACCAACAAAAGACAGAGTTACACGCTACTGTCGAAGGAAATCCTGCGGGTACCCGCGAGCAGTAGAGTAAACAGAGTCGGGTATACGCGAGTAGAGCTAAGCTAGCCAGCGAGTGAGGAAAATAAAATGGTCAAATAAAAAGTCCAGAGGCTCAGAAAAAGTAAGTTTTCTATAGTGTATCTTAACGGCCAATCAGTGACACAGAGCTTCGATAAATAGCAACTCTAATTATGGACTAATGCTCAAAAAATTTCCCAAACATGGATGTTCATTCCCCAGCGGAGTCGCCATTTCTGTATTGAAGAAAACTCACTATGGCTTGGGAATACCACAACAGACAGATGACTACCAGAAATCTACTCAATTCTCAAAGCAATGCTATTATAAATGACAATGTTAAAATAATGGAGAAATGTAACCAACCTCGATCCAACGTTTGATGTAGATCCCCGTTGGAGCTTTCAATCCGCGCACATCCAAACACTTGTAAGCTGCAAATTAGTCTTGACAACCAATATTTAACAAGTACATGTGATATATAAATGATATTAACATTATCAATAACAATGGTCCATAATATCATAAGCAAATGTAACCCAATGTATAATAAACAACATTCACACCATGAATGGACGAGAATATGAGTATTTCTATTAATGAACAAGAATAAGTACAAAGTGATATGACCTCTTGTCGGAAACCAATCTGAACCAAGATCTAGATCAATCCACTTGTGCCTCCACCACTTCAATCCTCCATGAATGGAAAACTCAAACTAGAGAGAAGTTTGGAAGGTGAACATAAATGGTTCACAACTACGAGGATCAATGAGTGCAGACTCAACATAGGGAAAAAAATCCACTAGAGTGCCTTTACTATTCTCTTCTTCCTCCCGTCCATAAGCCATATGTGCTCAATATATATTCCTCTCAAAGGTAGGTGAAAGGACACATCGAGACGTTACTTGGGCAGATGGAGAGCCAAAGGTCACACAATGACCGCTTTTTGGGAGTAAAAAGTAATTAATAGTGGTTTTTACCATTTTACTTGATACCCGCGGGCTATAGTGCTGCAACTCATGAGTACGCATGCTATAGTGATGCAACATGCGGGTAGGAAAAAAATAGGGCAAACTGGTATCACTGAAGGATAAAAATGGATCCGAGTCACTGAAATGGATCCTACAGGCCAAAGAATGTTGATGCTCACAGGGTGGAAGATTTTTGTGTAACAGCTCCCGTTTCTGGAAATTGTGGCGCCATCTAACCTCACGCCTTCGTTAGCTATCCTATCAGCAATATCATTGTTGATTCGTAGGACGTGGAAGAACTTAACTGACTTGAAATCTTGAGCAATGTTGATAAATATAAGGTATTGGCTGGACAAGGGGGGCTTGAAACCTTTCGAGAGCTTCCGAGCCTCTCTTATCACAATCAAAGATTCACCTGCGACGACTAAATTTTGAATTCTTCTTTCTACATAAATCTACAATCATTTTATAAGGGAAATCCACTCTACTTTATTATTAGATATTATTCCTAGCCCCCAAGAGAAATCTTCTAGTTTGTTTCCTCCGGGATAAAAAAATGACTCCCCCCGTACCTGCCAACCCTGGAACCTTCTTTTGCTCTGTTAACTGATGATGGTGAACCTAATTTATTTTTGGAAGCTATAGAATTTGAGAGTGCAGATAAATAGTGGAAAGCCATGGGTTAATAAATGAAAGTATTACACAAGAATGGAATGTGGAACTTGTAGATCTCCCACCATGAAGAAAGTTTGTTGGAAACAAGTGGGTGTATCAAGTAAAGAAGAACAATGATGGGTTGTTGGAATGTTATAAACCCCACTTGGTGGAAAAATGCTATGTGTACAAGTTAGATAAATATTTTAATAAAATATTTTCTCTAGTTGTGAAGTTAACTAGTGTAAGGGTTTTGCTTGCACTTGTAGTACCACAAGATTTAGAGTTGGAGCATCTAGTTGTTTAAACTGCTTTCCTGCATGGCGATCTTGAGGAAGAAATTTATATGGATTGACCTAAAGGATATAAATAAAGAGATAAAGAGAATTTGGTTTGCATACTCAAGAAATATATACATGGATTGAAACAGGTTCCAAGGATGTGGTATGGAAAATTTGACACCTTCTTGAAGAGTGAAGGTTTCAATAGAAGTGAAAATCATTGTCCACATTATAATAGGTTTGATGATGGCAGTTTTATTATCTTGTTGTTGTATGTTTATTATATGCTCGATGCAGACCCAAACATGAAGAAAATAATTTATCTTAAGGATCAATTGGCTAGGACATTTGAAATTAAGGATTTAGGAGCAACAAATCAAATTCTAGGGATGAATATACAAAGGGAAAAAACATGTAGGAAGATTTGGTTAAGTTAAAAGTCATATATAGAAAAGATTCTGGAGTGCTTCAATATGCATAATGAAAAACCAGGTAGAAACCCACTTCTTGCACGTCTCAAGTTGTCTTATGAACAATGTCCTAACACATAAGTAGAGATGACAAGCATGTATTTGTTATCATGTTCATAAATAGTGGGGAGCCTCATGTTTTCCATGGAGAGCACCATACTAGATTTTACTTGAGCAATGGGAGTTTTTAGCATGGTGAATCCTAGTAAAGAGAGTTGGAATGCTATGAATTGGATACTTAGATATTTATGGGGCACTTCAAAATGTACTATTTGCTACATATCAATAGATTTACAAATTAAAGGTTTTGCATATTTTAATTTTGGTGGAGATAGAAATGGATGAAATCCTACTTAAACATGATATACTTTCACTATTGTTGGCGGATTTGTAAGTTGGACATCTAAGTTGCAGCTAGTGGTGGCCTTATCAACTACTGAAGCAGAATATGTGGCAGCAATTGAAGCCATTGAAGAGGCAATATGGATAGAGCAATTTATGGATGAATTCAAGATGATACAGTGGAATATTACTTTGCATTTTGAATTCAAATTGATATTCACTTAGTGAAGAACCCAACATTTCTTGATCACATGAAGCATATTGATATTAATTACCATTTCATAAGAAAAGTGGTTGAAAAAGGTAGGATCCTATTGGAGAAAATTAATACTAAAGAAAATACTGTAGATATGCTTACAAAGCTAGATAGAACATATAAGGTTGAGTAGTACAAAACTTCTCTAGGCTTTCTAAAAACATGATCATGCAACATTGGGCAATGGAATGTGAACAAAAACCATAGGCAAGGAACTTCATTTATATCGAATTCAAGTGGGAGAATGATAGGAGGTGAAGTTTATATCTAGATATCTAAGATTTTTCTAGACAGTGGTACATGACTATCCACTTGCATGATTCCTATGCTTTGAGGGGTTAGCTACGCCCTCATATGTATTTTATAAAATGGAGGTGACCCGTGGCATTGTATCACAGGTGTAGAAAACATTGTAAATTTTTTGCCGAGTAATAATAAAAGATTAAAGCTACCATTGCCCCGTCGTTTTACCTGCACACATCAGGGTTTCCATGTAAATCTCGTGTTCAATTGTTATTGTTGTTTCTTTCATTCTTTATATTTTTCTAACAACCATTACAAGATTGGAACCCCTGAAATTCAAGTTGATATATAATTCTATGCTAACATTTCATTGATGTACATTGAGACATAGATCCACATTTTGTTACTAGTGGCTACTATATAGTTTGATATGGATCCATTACGTATTATTTGTGACTTCATTTTAATATTCCACATATCCACAGTGAAATCACTGCAGCTATGATCATCATAATTGAACATGGGTATGCATGCCTTAGGGAAAATTTTAAATATGATATTTTGGTTTATGTCTATAGGTGTTTCCAAATCTAGATCCCGTGAAACTCGTCCTTAGACCACTTATCGTATATCCTCTATTCATAATGTATTTAGACCATCAATATAAATTTTGACCTTGTACATTAGACGACACTCTGTTATATGAATATTTTACACCCTTAATAAGTGAAACATGAATACAAGGTACTCCTAGTCAAAATCAATGAATCATGTGAAGACTGCAAGCTTTAAATATGTTGTTTGCATGCTTATACATATATGGCTGCACTTTTCCTTGAACAAAAGCATGGGCATTGTGGTTCTTCTTAAGAGGAATCTCAACTAAATGTAGAAATTCTATACAATAACCACAACCAGATCTCAAAATGACTAAATACAGGAAGAAAACTTGAGAATTGAGAAATCCACGAGGGATCGTGCATGGACAACATTTGTTTGATATACATGCACTCTTATCCTTGACCTTGTCACCTCCCTAGACTATAAATGTAAGACACATGGCTAAGAGATGGATACAAGAGAGAAGTGTTAGAACATTATTACACCTTAGTACCTTAGTCATACATTAATTTGATGACTATTTGGTCCAAAACTGGTTAATAATTACAATCCAAGGTTGTTAAAAGGTGGTTAGAAGTTAGTAGGGAAAATGATGGCTTATCCACCAAAGTATGGGCCAAAATTGGTCAAATATAGATGTTGGAGCCCTATTTATGGCCACCTCCAGCATTTATTACCACCACTTGAGCAAAGGCGCCCTATTTCCTTGTTTTAAGGAAACTGTCTTTGACTTGAGGCGCCCATGCATGGTATCTAGTCATTTTCCCCCTTTCTTGACTATTTGGGCCTATACTTTGATACCTAACTCTACCCAATATTATCCACCACATGTGTGACCTTCATTTATGACTTACCATGCTCACCCAACGTTCACCTGGCCAATTCGTACCTGTTTGGGATTATTTGGAAGCCTTTTGGTCAACCTAGGGGGGATCGAGGTCCAATCTAAGCTAGCCACTTATACAACCTCCAAAGGCAAACGAATTCTTCCTATTTTTATATAAGGAGGATCCATACTCATTGTTGGGTTGGAAAGTTAATAAAATCTGATATTTGATCATTCGTTTTTCTGGTTTTTGATCATTTATATTACTAGTTTTTTATCATTTATATTTCAAAATTCTTTTTGCACTAATATATTGCATACTTATCCATTTATTTCAACTGTGAGGTAATATATAGATGCTATATCCTATTGTTATATAGATTTCACATGGTATCAGATCACTTGGAGCTTCTATTTGAACCAAGACTGTTTTAGAAGTGCACCAGAAGCAGTGGAGAAACCACATAAGTCCCCGGGGCCATTGCCTTGAAGCCATTGGAGAAAGCCTTTGGAGTCTACCCAGGGTGTGATGCTCTCCCGAATGTGCCTTCTATCAAGTAAGGTTCGAATATGTTAGTGTAGATCCCCTCCTAAGTGTTGAGAGTTTTTATTGCAGGTACAAAGTGCACCATTGTCACCAAGTGCGCAAGTGGCAGAAGATGGAGAAAAATCATGTAAATTTGCTCACTCCATTCAAATATTTTGAGTGGAAGGCCGAAATGGTTATCCAACTGAGATCCAAACTCTGCATTTGAGAAGTCGAAGTTCTTCAACAGAATGGATGAAGCATTTGGCATGCTTTGTCTCAGTATTTCAAGAGACCTCCCGTTTCATGTTGAAAGTCTAGCTACACCAAATGAATTATGGCTCAAGCTTGAGTCTTTGTTTGGGAAGACTGATGATATGAGCGGCCATCAACTTGAAAATGAGCTAATCTCACCGAGACCAAGCAACTTCGAATCCATCCTGGACTTCTTCCCCAAGTTCAATAGCTTGGTATTGCAAATAAAACAGTGTGGCATTGACAAGAAAGAAGAACAACTGGTTCTGTCTATCATTTCGAAGTTGGGTCCTGAGTACTCAGTCTTTGTCTCTACATTTCACTCCACCAAGCTTACAGTTCGCAATTGGAATATACCATCTTTGGCTGATTTCATGGAGATGCTAACTCAAGAGCAATATAAGTTGGTCTTGATGGGTTCCATTAAGCAAAAAGCTCAATTTCTTGCTGCTGGAGATTCGAGACAAGCAAGAGGAAAGAAAAATCGCAAGGGTTTGAAACCACAAGAGAAGAAGAAAGACAAGGAGAAGCCCAAATCTTCGTATGGGGGTTCGAATCGTGTCAAAGACAAAGGAAAGAAGAAGGAGAAGACAAAATGCACCTACTGTCAAAAGGGTTGGCACCCTGAGAGTGTATGCATGAAGAAAACTATTGATATGATGACCCATCTCCTGCAGAAAAATAACATTCCTCTTCTAGAAAGTTCAAAGAAGAAAGAGGGTGTTTCTGAAGACAAGGAGAGGTTCCATGCATTGATGGCTAGTACCTCAGAGTCCTCTTCTTTCATAATTGATTCAGGTGCCTCAAGGCACATGGCTTATTCAAGAGATTCATTCTCTACTCTTTCTCCATACATTGGTTCTTCCATTCTCATGGGAGATGACTCAGATATCCCTGCTAGAGGCATTGGGAAAATCTCACTAGAAAATGGGTACTTCAACAATGTATTGTATGTGCCTGATCTTGCAACAAACTTACTCTCTGTGTACCAAATGGCCCATACTGGTTCGACCAAGATGATATTCACTTAGGATGATGTGGATATCTCATAATTTTCGACTGGTAAAGTTGTAGCAGTGGGTGTTGCAGATCATGATTCGAGAATGTACAAGTTCTCTCATTTTCTTGAGTACTCTTCTCCAAATGCACTTATGTCACATGGTAATGAATTCAGAAAGATATGGAATGAGAGGTTTGGACACCTCAACTATATATATCTTCAAGCTTTGAGCAAAGAAGAGATGGTTGAAGTGATTCCAACAATCAGATTTTCCAATGGCACTTGCAAAGGGTGCATTGTTGGGAAGCACGCTGAGAGAAAGTATGAGAAAGGGAAGGAAATGAGAGTTGTTGAACCTATTGGTTTAGTGCATTCAGATATGATTGGCCCTCTTCCCACTCCCTCCTATGTAAATTAAAAGTATGTGCTTACCTTCATTGATGATTTCTCAAGGTACTGCTGGTTATTCTTTCTCAAGCAAAAATCTAAAGTTTTCCAATGTTTCAAAGTTTTCAAAAATTATGTGGAGAACTTTAGTGGGAGGAATATGAAGGTATTGAGGACTGATAATGGAAGGGATTATGTCAATAAGGACATGCAACAACTGTGTGAAGAGAATGGCATCCAAATGAAACATTCTATTCCCTACACACCTCAACAAAATGGTGTTGCAAAGCGCAAGAATAGAGCATTGAAGGAGATGGCCACATGCATGATGGAGGCTAAGTCTTTGTATCCTAAACTATGGGATGCAGCCATGAATTGCGCTGCATATGTTCATAAGAGAGAACCACACAAATCCTTGGAAGGCATGACTCCATTGAGTCTTGGATGGGCCACAAGCCCAATGTTTCTCATTTCAGGGTGTTTGGCTCAAAGGCTTGGGCTAGAATTCCTCCAGAGAAGAGAAATGCCTTGCAACCCCAAATCAAGGAGTATATCATGGTTGGATATGAAAAATATGCAAAGGGATACAAGCTCTGTGATCCCTCATCTCACAAAATATTCATTGAAATAAGTTGCCAGTTCGAAGAAGAAGATCCCATGCATGCTACAAAACAAGGTGATGGGGAATGCTCAAACCCCCTGCTTGGAGATGATGTAAGTGATGTTTATTTCTCTGATATTTCTGATTTTAATATGGATGATGTAGATGATGATATTTTTGCAGATCATGACCCTCCCTCAAGGCTCAAGTGGGATGATAAAACCATACAAGCTGCTGGTGAGCTTGCAGGAGATCCTTAAGATCCTAGGAAAACTAGATCTCAATTTCACAATGCTTTTGCATCTTGTGATCCATATCTTCATGGTAGATGTTTCCTTATGGTTGGATATGATCCTCAATCATATGCATAAGCATCAAAAGACCCAATATGACAAACAACCATGCAAGAAGAGATGAACTCCCTCCATGACAATGAAACATGGGATTTGATCCCTCTTCCTCCCAAGAGGAAACTAGTGCAATGAAAATGGGTTTATAGGACCAAAATGGCCTCTTATGGTTCTGATATGAAGTATAAGGCCATTTTGGTGGCTAAGTGCTTCTCTCAATTCCATGGAGTGGACTATACAGATACATTTGCACCGGTGGAAAAGATGGATTCAATCAAGCTAGTTTTGGCCATTGCTGCTTCCAAGCTATGGGAGGTTCATCATATGGATGTGAAGAGTGCATTTCTTCGTGGGGATATTGATGAGTAGATCTATATGAAGCATCCCGAAGGATTAATTTCAGATCATACACTTGTTTTCAGGTTGAAGAAGTCCCTCTATGGTCTCAAGCAAGCTCCTAGAGCTTGGTATGCCAAGATGGACAATTTTCTGTTGTCACAAAGCTTTGAGAGATGTAAGTCTGATCCTAATGTCTATATGCAGCATGTTGGTAACCTAATATTGATTATTGTACTGTATGTTGATGATATTTTGATCACTGTTATCTGCACCAAATAATTTGGCTCAATTAAGGTTGCATTGCACAGTGCATTTTCCATGACCGATCTAGGATTGTTGAAACAATTTATGGGTTTGGAGATTGATCAAACTGTGGATGGGATCTCTGTTTCTCAATCAATATATGCTTCAGACCTTCTGTAGAATTTCAAAATGGATGAATATAATTTTTCAAAATCCCCATTCCTTTCTGGAGTTAAGCTCACTGATTGGGGTTCTTCACCATTGGTTGACAGTTCACTGTATAGACAACTAGTTGGGAGCTTGTTGTATCTCACTCACTCTCAACCAGATTTGTCTTATGATGTTGGGGATGTTTCAAGGCACATGAAAGAGCCTAATGAGATCCATTGGAAGGCAACCAAGAGGATCCTACATTATGTACAGGGTACCAAACATTTTGGCATCCACTATGCAGTTGGTTCATCTCTTGAACTAGTTGGTTTTACGGATTCTGATTGGGCTAGAAATAGTTCTGATCGGAAGTCTACTTTTGGTTATGTGTTTATGCTTGCACATGGTCCCATTTGCTGGTCAAGAAAGAAGAAACACACCATCTCCTTATCTTCAGCTGATGTAGAATACAGGGGAGCAGTGAATGCAGCTACACAATGTGTGTGGTTGCAAGGCATTCTTGGAGAGTTTGGATTTGTGTTTGATTCACCCACAGTCATTTGGTGTGACAATCAAAGCACAATCAAAATCTCCACTGATCCAGTATAGAGGCAGAGGAGCATGCACATAGAGATTCACATGCACTACATTCGAGGCTTGGTGCCTGACCAGATCATTGCATTGCAGTATTTCCCTTCTACTAAGCAAACTGTTGATATCCTTACCAAGAGTTTCACTGAGAAGACCTTCACTTACCTTAGATAACTCCTTGGGGTGAGTGATGCATGGTGAATACTGGTATATTTTACAGATATGCCACATGTCCATTTTTTAGGGGAGGTTTTATTTCCCATGTGGTTTTCCTCCTTACCTTGGTTACATGGACAAATAAAAATCTGGTTGTGAAAGGTGACTTGAGCCTTAGTTTCCAAGGCCTTATTTTTTATTATCTACACAAGTCTAGCTTATGGGAGGGTGTTAGAACATTATTACACCTTATTACCTTAGTCATACATTAATTTGATGACTATTTGGTCCAAAAATGGTTAATAATTACAATCTAAGGTTGTTAGAGGTGGTTAGAAGTTAGTTAGGGAAAATGATGGCTTATCCACCAAAGTATGGGCCAAAATTGGTCAAATATAGATGTTGGTGTCCTATTTATGGCCACCTCTAGCATTTATTACCATCACTTGGGAAAAAGGTGCCCTATTTCCCTGTTTTAAGAAACTGTCTTTGACTTGAGGTGCCCATGCATTGTATCTAGTCATTTTTCTCCTTTCTTGACTGTTTGGGCCTATCCTTGGATACCTAACTCCACCCAATATTATCCACCACATGTGTGAACTTCATTTATGACTTACCATGCTCACCCAACGTTCACATGGCCAATTCGTACCTGTTTGGGATGATTTGGGAGCCTTTTGGTCAACCTAGGGTGGATTGAGGTCCAATCTAAGATAGCCACTTGTACAACCTCCAAAGGAAAAAAAATCCTTCCTATTTTTATATAAGGAGGATCCATACTCATTGTTGGGTTGTACAGTTAATAAAATCTGATATTTGATCATTTGTTTTTCTGGTTTTTGATCATTTCTATTACTGGTTTTTTATCATTTATATTCCAAAATTATTTTTACACTAATGTATTGCATACTTAGCCATTTATTTCGACTGTGAGTTAATCTATAGATGCTAGATCCTACTATGATATAGATTTCACAAAAACTGTTATCAAGTGGCCAAGCATTGAGAGAATTCAAAGAAAGCGAAAGAACACTAGTACATTTGATATCTAAATTCGACGCTCATTCAACATTTTTAATGTGATACAAATTTCAAACACTAGGTTCTCTCACTACATGTCAAAAATGTAGTGTTCATCAATCCTAGTTGGAATGTCACTTAAGTGACAATAAAGAGATTTTTTTTTCTATACATTTGAGCGAGCTAGGTATCGCTTTATCAATGTATAGTCAATGTTATGTTGATGTATGGTTGAAATATTTAAAACCAAACCACAAAATTGAACAAATGAAAATAAAATAAAAGTGTCTCTTAAGCGACAATGGGTTGACGCTCAAGTGATCGACGTCTCTTAATTTTGATTCGACATTCATGTTGTAGTACTAATGTCTAAGAGATGTCTAGCTGGTGAGTTCTCTTTCCATTCGATGCGTGAGATGTGACTTAATAAATATATATGAATGACAGATAGTGGCTAATATATATAAATCGATCACTATCCTAGATAAGGATATTGACATACAAGTAGGTCAAAACCTAAAGAGATGTAGGTATGACTAAAGAGCATATACATGTAGATGTAAGGCCTATACATGATGCAAAAGAAAAATATTTTGTGGATGAGGCCATGCGAAATGGGAGGAGGTCAAGACAAGCTAAGGAGCATAAAAAAGATATCTTATATTAATGAATGGATTTATCTCCATTATTGGTTTCTTATAGTATAAAGTGGCCAATACTAGCATGTGAATGGACCAAAGAGTTTCTAATATAGGCACACAACTTTGAACAAATGCTCGGGATCTTTGGTTCTTACTATTTGTAAAATGGAGATAAGTGCATATTTCAATGATGTCCACATTTTATTCAACATAGAGTAAGCAAGTTTAGAGTAAAGACAAATGAACAAACCCAAAATGGGTGCCATAAAGTTAGACCAAATGGGGAATGTACTAAAGATGAGAAAACATACACATTGGTGCTATTGAGATAAACCAAATGGGGAATGCAATAAACATGACAAAACATGCACACATTAAGGATGAATTGAAGAGAAGGTCACTTTTACTAATAAGAGAAGTACGAATTTTTGACAAATTTATAGATTGAATATATTTATTGTTTAGTGTGATGCCTATGGATCTTATGATAGCATACAGCAAGAAGTTGATATCAACAATAAACTAATTTAACTAATTTTACAACTAAAAGCTTGAGGAGTTAATTTTTTACTATAATCTCTATAGTTAGCCCCAAAAATGTATTATAATAGTCAACTTGATGGTCTGCTAAAATGCATTGTATGAATAATCAACTAAAGATATAAAATGTCATTTGGCTCCTTCCCTTATCTAAATCATTTCTTCATCCTTTAAGCAATGTCAGGGATAGTGTACGTTTTTTTAATAGAAAAGTAACAAATAGATACAACGGATGAATATGGACCAATATAATACCATGGTGTAATTGGAAAAAGTTAATTTGAAATTGGAGCTTGAACATTGGTTGTTAGTGACATCTATAATGAAAGTCATCAATGTTAGTGAGGCCTCAAAGGTGGTTCTCAAAATCAAACCCACCAAGGAACCCCATTGTAAATTAATTAGAGGGTTGAATTTATTTAATCTCTATTTATCATCCTTGTTTAGGTGAAATATGTTGGCACTTTTGTTTTGAAAAGAATTTAGAAGACCTACGAGGAAATAAAGCAATTTCAATCATGGAGGCAATTCCATACTGCCATTTAGTGATAATTGCTTATCTTGGTCCCCTCTTCTACTACATGAAAGAAAAACCTAGGGTAAATAAGCATGGATTTCAACCTCTATAATGTTTAAGAGATTCATACAATAGCCCAAAGAATTGGTCAATAGTGACAAGGGAATGGATCCCTTGGCTAGAACATAAGTGAAAAATTTAATCTAGCCATGGTAAATAAGTTTATATAGGAATGAGTGCAGAACCTCATTTCTAGAGAATCATATGCTTAAGATGAAACGTCAAGCCCACAAGCCTCATGGAAGGACTAGAAATGGGGTTGATATAAAACCTTCACCAAGTATAATCTAGCTTGTATTTATTTATGGCTCTACTATAGTCCCATGGAAATCTAGTCAAATAGAATTGATGAGTGAAGTCCAAGAATTGGACATGGATTAGTTTTCCTTCATCATCCAATGGTGGAAGCTCTACTGATACTGTCACATGAAACACATTGTGCACTTTGCTTCCTTATGGAATATTCAACTCATAAGCAGCTTCTCCTATCTTCCACACAACTCTGTAAGGACCATAGAACCTTGGTTTTAACTTTTCAAATCCTTTTCCTTTCAATGAAGATTGTTTGTATGGATTCAACCCAAAGTACACCAAGTCATTCACTTGAAAACTACACTCTGTCCTGTTCCTATCTGCATACATTTTCTGTTAATTTTGAGCTGTCTGCAAGTTGTCCTTGATTGCTCTCAAAATGTCTTGGCTTTGTTGGAGCCAATCCTTTGAATTTTGGTCCCTACAATCTACAAAAATCATATTTGCAAATGTAGGATCATCATACCCATACAAATCTTTGAAAGGTGTCATGCCAATGAATATGTGGAAAGTTGTGTTGTAGCAGAATTCTCTCAAGTGCAACCATGTAATCCAGGCTTTTTGCTGCCCCGTGACATAATTCCTAAGGTAGACTTCAAGCCATTTATTCACCCTTCCAGTTTGACTATCAATTTGAGGGTGATAGCATGTTCTAATATCCAATATTGTTCCAACCAACTTAAATAGTTCTTTCCAAAATGCACTTGGGAACTTGCAATCCCGGTCACTTATTATGGTTTTGGGAAGCCCATGCAACTTGAACACTTCTTGAAAGAAGATGGCATCAACTTGGCTTGCTGCAATAGTGTATGAAACAATAAATAAATGTGCAAATTTTTTTAGCCTATCAACCACCACAAAAAGACAATCTTTACCTTGAAATTTTGGCAATCTAGTGATGAAATCCATGGAGATACTCTCCCATTTCCGCTTCAGAATGGGTAGAGGTTGTAATAGGCTAGCAGGATGTATATGCTCCACCTTGTTATGTTAGCATGCAATTCACTCTCTCACATGCTTCATCACATAATTTTTGAGGCCCTTCCATGAGAACCTCTCTCTTACATTTCTATAAGTTTTCAAGAAACCAGGATGGCTTTCCAAGGGTGCATCATGAGCAACATCTAAAATTCTCTTTTTCAAAACCAATTCTGGCACCAAGAAGATTCGTTCCTTGTAGTATATGACCTCATTAAGAACCTTGTATGCATCATCATGTATTAAACCATCCAATAAATCACATGCAAACTTACTTTTAGAGTACTCTACTGCTACTTGAGCCTTCCAATCAACATGAAATTCCATTAAAGAAAGAGCTGATTCCTAGATAATTCATTTGCAACTACATTCATTTTCCCTTTCTTGTACTCTATGTCAAAATCACAGGCTTGAACTTTACTTACCCATTTTTGTTGCATGTCATTAAGCTCCTTTTGTGTCAAGAAATGCCTTAGACTATTGTGATTAGTCTTAACAAAAAACATGCTCCCCACCAAGTATTGTTAGAACTTAGCCAATGCATGCATAATGGCCATCATTTCTTTATCATAGATTGACTAGTTCCTTTCAGGTCGCTGTAACTTTCTTCTCTCAAAAGCAATGGGGTGCTCACTTTGCATTAGAAATGATCCAATGCCTTCATTAGAGCCATCACACTCAAGCACAAATGGATGAGTGAAATATGGTAAGGAAAGGACCGGGCATTTACTCATTACTTCCTTTATTTTGTTGAAAACCTTTTTAGCTTCCTCAAACCAAAAAAAATATTCCTTCTTTGTAAGGTCAGTCAAGGGTGCTGTCAACTGTGAGAATCCCTTGACAAATTTTTTGTAATAAGTGTAGATACCAATGAATCCTCTCAACTCAGTCACATTCTTGGAGCTTGGCCAATCAAGAATAGTATGGATCTTCTCCATGTGGAATTTTACCTCATCTTGTCCAATCACATGACCAATACACAATAATTCCTTCATTCCAATCTCACATTTGGACAACTTTTAATGCAATGATTGTTCTACCAAAATTGCTAGTACAACTTCCAAATGTTCAAAGTGTTCATCCCAAGTCTTGCTATAAATTAGAATATCATCAAAGAACACTAACACATACTTACATAGCTTCTTATTGAATAATATATTCATGCAAGATTGGAATGTAGCTGTAGCATTAGTCAAGCCAAAGGGAATGACTAAAAACTCAAAATTTCCATAGTGACAACGAAAATATGTCTTATGTATGTCTTCCTCTCTCACTATGATTTGATGGTAACCATAACGAAGGTCTATCTTAGAAAATAAATTGACCCCATGTGGCTCATCCATCAGCTCATCAATTCTTGGAATTGGGTACTGGTTCTTAATGGTGTCTTGTTTAGGGCCCAGTAATCTATGCACATCCTCAACATTCCATCTTTCTTCTTCACTAAAACCACTAAAGATGAAAAATGACTCGAACTTGGTCTGATGAGTACTAATTCAAGAAGTTCCTTTATATCCTTCTCAATTTCATCCTTGAACTTCTTGGGGTGCTTACGAGGGTGGTTCATGGTGGGTTGTGTTCCCACATCTAATTTGATTACATGCTCCACTCCTCTATCTGTTGGCCTGCCATGTGGAAGGTCTCCAAAAACATTCTCATGCTTTAGAAGCAACCTCTTGATGTCCTCAGGGTGTTTTGACACATATATGGTGGTTCCTTGAGTGGTGACGAGGAACTCAGTAGACCACTCAATGTCTCCATGCCTCAATATTGATCTCATACTGTGAGTGGACACCACTTGATTAGATAGGTGTTGATTGCTTTCAAGACTATCTTCTTCCCATCAGAATATTTGAAGTGTATTTGGGGAACCATATAATTCATGGAATGCTCCCCAATGGAGTACAACCATTGCACTCCCAACACCAAGTTAGTGTCAACCACATTCACAACATAGAAGTTGTCTGTTAAGGTATAATCTCCTATGGTTACTTACATCTTTGGAATCCATCTAGTACAGTCCATGGAGTTATTACCTGGTAAGATGACTGTGAAACTTTCAAAGGTTTCAGTAGGTAGATTACTTATTTCCACCAAGGATGCATCAATGAAATTATGAGTAGCACCTCCATCAACTAAAATAGTAATTTTATGTCCTTGAATCTGAGAGTGTGGAAGCGAGGTACTCCTGCCAAGACTACAATCTTGCCACTTGCTGGTGGCTTTTTTTCTTCATCTGTAGTCTCATAATCACCATCTACTTCAATTGAATCCTCCTCCTCATCCTCCCCAGATTATCCCTCTTAGAAGACCTCAATTTAATGTGCCTTTCCCTTAGCACACTTGTGGCCTTGAACCCATGGTTCTTGGAAAGTGAAACATAACTTTCTCCTCCTTAATTCATCTTGATCTATGAAAGTGTTCTCCTTCTTGAAAGTGGAAATCAAATTCCTTGGGGAAGGTATTTGATTCTTGAACTTGGTAGCTACATTAGCCTTGGAATTAAATCTTGTTCTTGGGATGGAATCCTATATATCTCTAGTTCTTCTCATTACATCTTGCATAGTAGATGGTCTATAGGCTTTAACCAACCCTTTCAATGGCTTTGCTAATCCTATGAATAAAAGGATCAAGCGAGCTTCAGATATGTCTGTGACCATCACAACTAGCTTCTAGAACTTAGAAATATATGCCTCAATATTTCCTGTCTATCTCAAATGCGTTATCTCTCCGAAGGATACTTCAGGATCCTTCTCTCCGAAGGATATTTCAGGATCCTTCTGATCAAATCTGTCTACCAATCTCTAGGTAAACTCCTCATAAGTTGACACTTGGTCATGATTGAGAGTCCTTATGCCATGGAACCACTAGTCATTAGCCTCTCCAATAAGATGCAAGGTATCCATTTTGATGGCATCCCTTTCGGCCATTAGTTCAATTGGAAATATGTGTCTAATTTCTGGATCCATGAACTTGTACTGCACTTTGATGAACCATCAAAATATGGAAGAGAGATCTTACCAATGTCATTATTCAACTCAAGATTGTGAGCATGCATCATGTTCCCCCTCTTGTATTGACTTTGTATTGGGCTTCACAGAAGTCCTTGAAAGGCAGTGCTCTCCTGCAATCTTCACTCAAGGTTTGGTACTTAGCATAGCGATCCTCCCATGTAGCAATTGATTCATTTAGCACCTCTAATTCCTCTCTATGTTCATCAGTGAATTTGGGCATGGTAGGTCGTGGCCGACTCTTGAACTCACTCTTAAACTCATGAGGTCGATTTGTGAGGTCTTGTCTTTGAAAAGAGAGTCTCACCAAAGACCTTCTTTCCTTCATGCTGAGAGCCACTACTACTCCCTTCTCCCTCTTTATTTACTAATTGCTTGGCCATGAATTTTCTAGTCTCTTGCCCCAATCGAATGATATTTTGGGATATGTCTTGCATTCCCTTCAGCATGCTCTGAACAAAATATTTAAATTCTTCTCTTAAATCCATGTTCGAAATATCTTTTTATCCTTGGATCTTGCCTTCAGTGGAGTCAACTTCTTCTTCTACAATGGGCTCTTCTAGATCTTTCCTCTTAAGAGATGGATTTCTCTTTGGAATCATCAATGATAACCATGAGTAGTTTCAGAGGACCATGCTTTGATACCATTGTAATGTACCCAAACCCCTATTTAGGCAGACTAACTCAAAAACAGACAAATTGGACTAGAGCTTATGGTTCTTACTTTGACAGTTTCACATTCGGGAGTGCATCACACCTGGGTAGACTCCTTTGGCTAAATCAAAGGATTCAAGGAAATGGCCCCAAGACTTCTATGGAAACACCACTGATTCTGATGCAGTACTGGAAGCAACTAAACAAATGGAAGGTTAAATAGAGTGTCCCAACTTGCTATGAAATCAAGAGACTTGAGAGACATAAGCTAGACTGAAAATTAAGTGACTAGGTGAAAAGTTCAAAACTTGGACTAGAGAGAGAAACAATTTCCAAACCAATTCGAATGGCCCTAAGGGATTCCTAATTTATGTTCTGTGAGTGGGGATGGAATCAAATACTTCTAATTCATATAACTGGACCTTCATATAATATTTTAAAAGCACATATAACAGTCAATTACATTAAAATATAAAAATTTCCAAATTTCTCTTCAATAGCCCAAGCATGGGAAACAATGACTTTCAAATATATTTCAAGGGCCATGAATTATGAAATAATTTTTTTAGAAGAGATCATATAGATTTAATTTAATAGTAACATACCCCAATCATATTTATAAGGGCACATTCATTAGTTAATTAATGCAAAACTCTCAAAATGTCAAATTTTCTCTAAGATTACACACATAAAAGCAGAGTAGAATGATTGAGAGTAAGGACATAATTCTTTACTATTGGATAAGAGAATAGGACTGGAGTACATCATGTTACATCATACTGAATTCATATGAACAACTTATATAGATCACATGGGGCACAATTCCTCAAGTCACCCTCTTCACTAGCCAAAACACACCACACTTGAGACACTATCGCTACTGGGATCTACACATAAAATTAAGATTCAAACAAATCATATTGTAGCTCAAATTAGACCTACAATTAAACTATATCGGATGCATTAAAATCCATGAAAAGGACTAGATATCCTCTTCCTCAAACTCCAACAGAAGGATCTCTCACTCTCTTAGCTGGATCAATGATTGCAAAGGGGCACATCACCCAATGTTGACAAGGGGCAAATCACCCAAGCCTCTGATAAGAGTAGAGATCTCCAATATGATTACTCAAAGTGACAAAATATGTGAATAGTAGTGATCATCCTCCTATAGATATTTTTTCTAGGAAAGTGAAAGTGAGTGCAAGGGCTCAACTCAGTTTAAATAGGCAACTCATAATTTAATGTTTGGGAAAATCAAAGAGTCATGTCAATCCCGAACACGTATGTGGGGCAGGTTCAACAAATCCACCATCAATGTTTCCATTCATGTTGAATTCATTCCCAGACTCACTGGCTTAAAAGAGAGGATAATTTTCTCATTCAATTTTTGGATAACCAGTGGTGATACCTTTAGTTTGTTTCCCTGTGATTTCAAGAATAATAATGATGGATAACACCTACAATTAATTTTCAGAGATGCCATTTACGGCAGTAAAAAAACAATAATTATCAAGAATTAGTTAAGGGATATTTCTTCTTTTCAAATTTGATGTTATTCACAATTTTCCATTGTTTTGTATCCCAAGGGGGATGGGGACACACCCCTTACGTTCTCAATGCTCACTGGGATTGGGACTTAATTAGGGATGCCCCTTTATGTCCCATGTATGCCCTAGTACTTGGTGACTTCACTGGGGTCCCTGCAAAAATAAGATGCTCCCAGTACTTGGGGCCACTATGGGAGACTCCATACAAGGGAATACCCTCACAAAATCACATAATTAAAAAAAACAGAAAACATTTTTTTTCTTTGAAGCAAGGATGGGGACTCACCACCTTGACCTTGCCTTTTCTTCTCTATAGAGTTCTACCAAGTCCTAGATTTTGTAATCTTACAACTTTTGTTAAGTCAGTTGTGGCAAATCTTGTTAAGCTTACAGCTTAATGGCTTATCTATAGATTTATGGATCTTTAGCAAATGAAGAGGACTCTTAGACATTGGATTACAGAGAACTAGAAGCTGAAAGGTAGTGATACACTACAAGCTCATAGACATGAGTAGAATTGTTTTCCATTGTATTAACATGACAAGCATTACATCTCATAACAAAAACAGGATATGCATCTGCCATGCACATAATTCATAACCAGAACACAACTCAATAGAAATCTAACTGAATAACCATTCCCATAATAACTAGACTATTTGCATTACAATCCTCGTATATATAGAAAAATGAAGCAGTTACAAAAGACTCTTTAATATACTATAAAATTTTCCAAGTGTAACCCACTTGTACAATAGGGTTTGCACCTTTAGGAAAATGTGTAGAGAGATAGAGATACTGGGGACATAGTGTTTCTAAGAGGACCAAATTTTGACAATATAAGTGGGTATAATTGGGAAGAAGAGAGAAGAAGAAAAATAAGAGCAAGCAAGACAAGTGACATCAATAGAAAGCATGCAACAAAACTTGACATTACCTTGATTGATTGTGAAATATGATAAGTAGGAGAGACCTGACTAAGACATAGACTAGCAATTGGCTATTGATTTTTGTATTTGTAGGGGGGGCAATGAGTCTAGTTGATTTAAAAATCACATTGCAGGATTTAGATGTAAAGCCTTTGATTTGTTATGTTTTGGAAATATTAATAGAATTCTTATTGAGTCACTCAACAATTGTGACAATCCTGTAGGTGACTTTTCACTTATACAAGTTCTCTTTCAATGAATATCATATCAACTCAAATTTGGTTGATTGTGGTATCAACTAAAGGTTTTACTAAAATTTCAAGGAGAAATAAAACCAATACATATCAATGTAAGCATAGAAACGTGAGAACACTAGCTGTGAAGTTCTTGAATTCAGTTGAACGTTTTCTGATTAAATTTGTACCCTTAGATGGTTTTAGTGCAGGTCTGGATGATTTGGTTCTTGCTCACTATGTTTCTCAGGGAAATTTATGAAAGGGGTAGGAAATGAGCTTACTGAATATGAAGGGTTATGAATCATATGAGAGGTCAAAGATATGATAATGCCATAGTTTCCCAAGTGGAGAAAAATCTACTTGGAGTGTGGGAAAATGTTACATAGGTTATTTATTCTTCAAGTACCTTTTTTATCGATGATATTGGAAATGCAAGATCCACCAAGAAGGTGGTTCAACAACTTGTATTCTTAGGGATTCAATTCTTTCAATGAAGGAAGACTGTAAATTTCCTTACTCAGATCTAATGGTTTTATAAGACCCAATCTGGGGTTTTTCTTTAGCATAGAGATCCGATTAAACTCTCCACAAACAATTGTTGTAGCAACTATAATTTTCTTTGACTGAATTCTTAAATTCAACCTTACAGGTGACTTGTCAAACACTTGGTGGACTTAGCTGATTTAGATTTACTATAGGTACTTTCAACATTTTTGGATTTGGTTTCCTTCTTTACGCATGGGGTAATGTAGTTTGGATTTACATTTAAATATCATAGAACCTTGTTTACTTCAAAGCATAAATGGCATAACCAACTTGCATCATTATTCAAATCATATTTCACTATTGTGATAGTCCCGTAGGTGACTTTTCACTTACACATATAATATCTAATCCTAGTTGCAATCTTAACAAATCAAATCTACAATAAGTACCTTGCTATATGTGTTGAAGCTTATTGGTGTATAGAGAGTTTGTAGAAACAATTGATCAACAAGCGACAACCTTCATGAAACTACATTGGACCAATATTTTTTTTAATTAGAGCAGGTCGTCAGTCGACTAACAGTTATGTGCTCATCTACCGACGGTCTACAATTGAATATGCAATGGTAAACCGTCTAAAACTGCAGTGAAAAACTATTCGCTCATACAATAATAGTTACCAAAAGACCTGGTAAATCAAATAAGCCATTAATAGGTGAACTTATATAGATATTTTTAATAGATAAGAAGATGTTAATAATTTACAATGAGGCTCGCTTTTATAGGCTTTGAGCGTGTATAGTGAAGGGTTACACCCTTTCACTTAATAATTAATAACTTTAATTAACATACATATAATATTCATAGCAAAAACATGTCCAAATCGCGGGAAATTTGTATCAGATATTAAACTTTGGTTGGAAAAGTGACAAAAAAGTTTCAGTTTAAGGACAGTAATGCCACTGTGTATCAAACGTTACGTTGGTCTAATGACAGTATTTCATTGGTCTATGAACGGGACGGAGGACGGGCACGGGTACCGGTTAGATCGTCGGTGGTCTAGTTTTGGCAAAGATGCTCCAGGGAGGCCGAGCGGAGGCTAGGTGTACGAGGTCGTTAGAGGAAGAATGACTTGATGAAAGAGACTGGGAGCTGAGCCAATTGTACGAGGCCATTAGAGGAAGAGCGGCTCGATGAAAGTGACCTGTTGGCGTGCGCACAATAGGAAGGTTGATAGCGTCAGAACTAAGGCGTGGAGGACCGCCACGATGGAGCACTCGCTGCTAGAGGCCAGCAGTCCGATTTAGAGAAACCGTAGTAGTTTTGTAAACCCTAAGGGTTTCAGCCTTTAGCATTGTAAAGACATGACCTACGAGCATGATCTATAAAAGGAGGCATTTTTTGTATGGGAGAGGGTTACAAGTTTAGTACTGAGCATTGTAAAATATTTTCTGAGTAAAGATATTGTAAAGGCTCTGCAGCTGAGTGCGCAAAGACCTATCTGAGAGAGAAGAGAGTCTGCAGCTGAGTGTGCAGACTAAGAACTGTTGTGCCCTTCCCAAAAGATATATATATATAACAACAGTTCTTGTGGACGTAGCTTCCCACCAGGGGGAGTGAACCACGTTAAATACTGTGCAGTGTGATTGTGTTATGTATTGTGCATTTATCAACTTCCTGTGAATGAATGTCTGAATTTTCCCTTGCATACTGTTATGATAGGACTTTTATATGTATTTGCCATCAGGAGAATATGGAAATAATATGTTAAGTTCTGCATGAATAGATGAATGGTGAATGTTTGGCCTCTACTTATGAAGCAGTAATGAATCAGTTATTCGGCTAAGTGTTAGATATTGTTTAAGCACTTTCACATTACGCAGTAGGAAGACTGCATGGTAGTTGGACCGTCTCCGTGGCACATGTTTGAGCAGTGAACACCCCAAGTGAATGGATGAATGATTGAGTGTTAAAAAATTCAGTACTCTAGTTAACTGCAAGTATTTCAAGACTTAGTGTGAAATGCATCGGCCGCAGTCACAAAGAAACTCCGTGGAAGTAGAATTTAGAGGTGCGGATCGCGGTGTCGTCTATCGCCCCGCAGTCTTGCTCCGTAGCACACATCTCGTGTCATGCTGCACAGTACGTCAGAATAAAAAACTCATCACCTACTGTGGAAACCTGGTTCTACAGTACCCCATAGATACACCTTGGGTGAGAACTCAACCTGCTCGCAGGTTGTTTCCGAAAGGGCCGGTGTGAAGGGGTTTTGTTGGTCAAGGGGAAACCGCAAAGAACCTGGGTCTTTATTGAAAACCCTCTGGGTCAGCATATGATAAGCAAACAAATGGTTCCGTTGTCGCGCTAGAATCCGTGATGAGTTGCAGCCGTAATGTGTGACGAAGAACATCAGTTCCCGGCAGGCTTCGACAATTGGAATCCTGAAAAGACAGAGATCCGGGCTTGGTGTGACAAAATCGTAAGAGACTTTGCAAGGAAAGAGAATAGACACCCACATCTATCTAACGAACAGTGGTTGAGTAGATATCTGTGGAAAGATATTCATGAGATTTTCTGGGCATCATTTCCAGACGAGCTGCACGAGTGGATCTCGCAGCTCTCAGAGAAGAAAACCTGTTTTCAAGGACGAGTTCCTACAGAGTGGACTCCAGAGCTCATAATGCAACTCAAAGCAATAGACATCCCATTGACGCGCGCAGTTGACTTCTGGGTCGATCATATGCTAGAAGGCTTCGTAACAGAATTTGCTGTAGACACACTCAAATCCTACAGCCAAGTAGAAGCATACTTTTTCGACGGATTCCAAGGTAAGTACCTGAACAATCTCAGTCTATACATTAAGATGTTGTTAGCTAAGAAAGGTGTTTTAAGAATGCAGTAATATTTTCAATTCTGTCATGGTAAACAGTATATATAGTGATTCTGACGAAGACACCCATAATCTTAGAAGTGGGAAGAGATATAAATTTAATAAGAATCTTGGAGGCACTGGACTCCACATAGATACTGAGATTCCTTGTGACCTTAACAACGAAGCCGTGCCACCGTTCAACCCTCAGAATCCACCGGTTGCAGATACCACGCCTCCCTTATCTCAGAGCCCACCCGTTACACAGCCCACCTCGCAAGATACTCAACCGAGTACGTCTACTCCGATATTCCCATTTACTTTCATTGCGCAGAGCCCATCACAACAGCCGTGCACAAATATGGGTGCTCCTACTAATAGGACAATGGCAAACACTGATATGAAGCTACCGATATTTAAAGGAACTGGTCTAGAAGACCCTGACCAGCATTGGTTTCTTTGCGAAGCCGTATGGAGTGTAAGACAAATCCAGGATGATGCTGTGAAGAGAGCACAACTCATTACCACCTTTAGAGACAGAGCTTTACATTGGTTTATGAAGTACTCTCAGACACAGCCGAGAACTCTCGCAGAAATTAAAGCTGCGCTTGTGGCAGAGTTTAAGAAACCCAAATCTGAATCTCAGTGTATAACCAAGTTGAAAGAAATAAAGCAGAGACCGACTGAAATGGTCTGGGAGTTTGATTAGAAGTTCAAGACCTTATTGGACCAAGTGAGCTTTGTTATAGCTCCAGAACAACACAAGGAATGGTTTAGTGCTGCATTGTTGCCCCACATTATATTACCATTTATGCAGCAAAAGCTTGCCTCGCAGGAAGAGGCCTTGGAGATCGCAATGAAGCTAGAGGCTTCGCCAATTGGTGAGACTAGTTCTGGGATGTCTCAAATCCAGAACCAGCTGACCACCCTGACACTAGAACTACAAAGCATGAAGAATGGAAAAGAACAAAGGTATGAACCTAGGAATGAGTTCTGGTGTACAAGTTGTAAAGGAGAAGGCCATGACCACGAGCATTTCCCTTTATTCCGCGACTATCTTAAAAGTGGTGCGCCCAACCCGATAAATCATAATCAGGCCCCATGGTGTGAAATTTGTAGAACTACAGGACACAAACCTGAAGACTGCTATCTCATACATAAATATGTGAAAACACCCAAAAATTTATACTGCACTTTCTGTAAATCAGTTGGACATGATGAATCCAACTACCGTGCATATGAGATAATGAACGAAAGAAAACGAGATATGGACGCAATGAGAGGCGCTGGCTTGTACCGCGTACAGGAAGAAAACCATCCCAAACAAGAAAACGCGCAATATGATCAAGGAGGATACAGAGGCCGTGGTGGTGGATACCGCGACAGAGGAAGAAATGATGGCCCGACGCAGGGAAGAGGCCGCGGCCCGGTCATTTGTTATAATTGTGGCTAGCCAAGTCATGTGTCTAGAGATTGTGTTAACCCATGCACTACATGAAACTATTGTAAATAATTTGAGCATGTTATTGAAGATTGCCCAGTGCTAGAGGTGGAAATGCAGAAAAGAAGACGGATGGAGGCACCAACTCCAAACATCTAGTGGATCGCAGTAGAGAATAGACCAGTGGACCCGAGCATCAACGTGGTCATGCGCAGTGGTACTGAGACAGGCCGCAATAGGGGAGCATAAGCTTCAACGTCAGGGGAGGCTCACGCAAAGCAGACCCCTCCTGAGATAGTATGGATAAGGAAAGCTCCAGGAAAAACACCTGCTCTCGGCCTACGAAAGAACAAGGAGGTCTTTATCGACGCGCAGGATACCTTCAGAGAATTGGAAACTAGGTCACCAAGGATCCCGTTGCACAGTGAAAAACCGCATGTTGAAGACATGCCAGCTGCTTATGACAAAACACGTACCGCAACGGATGTCGGCACTTCCGTTGCGCAGTTCCTGCGAAGCTGCATGAAGCTACTAAAAAGTGAAAATGCTATAGCAGAGCTACAGAAGCTCATAAACCAATATGAACCATAGACGGGAACATAAACTTCTGATAGCGCCGTACATCACATAAGGAAGCATAAAAGAACAAGCCGAGAAATGAGGCTTACCGTGAAGATAGGATATTTTGAAATGGATGAAGTCATCCTTGATCTGGGATCTAAAGTGAATGTCTTGACTAAGCAGACATGGCAGCAGATGGGTCGACCAAAGTTTTCATGGTCACCTATCCAATTGAGAATGGATAACCAAGAGAAAATCATACCTTTTGGTCGGTTAGCTGATGTGGTGGTTGACATCAATGGAGTCCAGATTCATGCAAACTTTGAAGTTATCAAGATTGTGGGCGATAGTCAGCCTTTTCCTGCACTGTTAGGAATTGACTGGGCCATGGATAACCTGGATATCATAAACCTGAAGACAAAGAAGATGATATTTGAAGGAAAGCATCTTAGGTTCATCGCACCATTGGATCCTACAGATGGGGACAGATACAGTGAGTCGATTTAGGAGGAATCCAAGGCTCAAGACTTGGACAGACTATACCAGATCACCGCGAACCAGGAAGATTACATTAATTCAACTGTGGATGGTACACTCAGCTGGAGATGTGACAGCTCTTGTGTCTTTGACTCGGAGACAAGACTGGAAAATTGGCAAAGCCGCATGCATGAAGTATCGGCAAGAAGGTGTGCGCAGGTTACGAAATCACTGCGTTGGATCGGAAAGGAGGTAAGTCCTATTCCCATGTTTGATGGTTCTGCTAACGTTTACACTTTCATCCAAGAATATACTACAGCTATTGCAGATGAGCATAGATTACCAGCATTGGATATGGCACTGCGCGACACACCAGCCAGATGGTGGGCTGCACACAAGCAAACATTGACTACTTGGGATCAATGTAGAATTAAGATGCAGATTCGATTTGCTGACAAGGTTACTTTACCTTTTGAAAAGTTTAATGGACAGACAGATCCTATCCAGCATATTGAAGTCTGTTCACAGGCATGGGTGGAAAGGCCACAAACAGAATGGGTGCATCTATTTGTACATACACTGGACGATGACATTCCAAAGAAATGGTACCTAGACCTGGAGTTGCGCAAGGAAACCACTAATTGGGATATGTTGACTACGAACTTCCAGAAGGACTTCAACCTTAACGACAACAACCCACTGATCCATGATGCGTTGCAAATAATTAAGGAACACATATTTAGGGAAGACTGTCCTCACGAAAATATAATGTTGGAAGAATTATTCGGGGAAGATGGCATTCCTGCGAACCTACAATCAGAAGGGAAGGAACACGGAAAACATCCCATCGAGTGTTATAACCTAGCTGAAGTACCCGATGATAGACAGGAAGATGATGAGGACGATCCGCGCAACATAAACATACCAAAATCGAAGGGTACGCGTGACGTAGAGGGACCTCCGTTGGAAATCCCAGACATGAGTGGACCAGTAAAGATGCAGAAAGTGAACATTGGCACAAGCGAAAATCCAAAGTTCACATCAATTGGAGAATATTGAGATGATCAGACTGTTGCAGAGATCGCAGACATCTTACATGAGTATCAGGAGCTGTTCCCAACGAAATTCACAGAAATGAAAGGCATTCTGGGAGACCTAGGGGTCATGAAAATACCTTTGAAGCCAGTCGCCAAGCCTATGAAGCAGAGGCCATACAGACTAAACATGCGGTACAAAGAAAGAGTCCGCGCAGAGCTAGATAAGATGCTCGAAGCAGGAATCATTGAACCTGTTGAAGAATCCGAATGGATTAACCCCATGGTCGTTCAAGACAAGAAAACGAAAGGTGAGATCAAGATTTGCGTGGATCTCAGAAAACTAAATGATGCTTCTATGCATGACCCATTCCGTACTCCTTTCATGGACGAAGTACTTGATAATGTAGGAGGGAATGAGGCCTACTCTTTTACTGATGGTTTCTCGAGGTATCATCAGATCAGGATTGATCCTGCAGACAGGCATAAGACAACTTTTGCTACAGAATGGGGTCATTCCAGTACACAGTAATGCCTTTTGGTCTGAAGAACGCACCTGCCATCTTTCCAGAGTTGTCGTCGCAGCCTTTAAATATTTTATGCATAAGTTTCTGGAAGCCTATTTTGATGATTGGACTATGTTCGGACTATTGAAGAACCACTACGTGAATCTTAGAATGATGCTTAAGAAGTGTAGACAGCATCAGATCTCCTTAAATCTAAAGAAGTGTATTTTCTGTGTTCCTTACGGGATTCTACTCGGCCACATTGTCTGTAAGCAAGGATTGATGGTGGATCCTGCGAAGATTGCAATTATTGTAAATTTACCAACACGAAATTCAGTCAAGATGTTGTGCTCTACCTTAGGCCATACCGGATATTACAAGAAATTCATAAAGGGTTACGCGCAGATAACCGCAGCAATGGAGAAGTTGCTAAAGAAAGACACGTCGTTCATTTGGAACGCAGAGTGCGAGCATGGTTTTGATACACTAAAGGAGAAGATGGTTACTGCGCCGATCCTAGTCTTCCCAGACTGGGTGAAGCCATTCCATGTACATGTTGATGCATCATGCATTGCCCTGGGAGTCGTATTAGCTCAGCCAGGAGAAGGAGGTATTGACCATCCCATCGCATTTTCAAGCAGGAAGCTCTCAACAGCGGAAACAAATTACACTACTACTAAGAGGGAAGGTCTTGCAATGGTATATGCACTGCAGAAATTCAGACACTACTTGCTTGGTGCGCACTTCCTCATGTTTTCTGACCATTCTTCTTTGAAATACTTGGTCAATAAGCCAGTGTTAGGGGGGCGCATATGAAGATGGTTGTTGTTATTCCAGGAATTTAATTTTGAGATTGTTGTTAAGCTAGGCAGGCTGAACTTGGGACCTGATCACCTCTCCAAGATTGAGTCAGGAGAAGAGTCGACAAACATTGAAGACAGTCTGCCTGATGCGTAGTTATTTTCTATACAGGTTACTGATGATTATTATCAGGATATTATTGATTTCTTAACAACAGGATTAGCACCTCAAGCCTTTTCCATCCAGTAGAAGAAGCAACTGGTAGTACGCGCCGCAGACTTCACTATTATTGCAGGTCAGCTATACAAAATCGGACCAGATGAAGTCCTGCATAGATGCGTACTAGACCATGAGAAACCAGTCATCTTAGTAGATGCGCATTCAGGGATCGCAAGAGGCCACTATGCAGGAAGGGCTACCGCGCAGAAGATACTACGCGCAGGGCTATGGTGGCCTACGATCCATAAAGACTCCAACGAATACTGTCGGAACTGCGATGTCTGTCAGAGGACAGGAAAACCTTCGCGCAGAGATGAAATGCCACTGAATCCATAGTTGACCTTACAGGCATTTGAAAAATGGGCCATTGATTTTGTGGGTCCCATAAACCCACCAGGGAAAAGAACTGGTGCGAGGTACATCATTATTGCTACTGATTACCTCACCAAATGGGCGGAGGCAAAACCAGTAAAGGATTGCAGCGCCGGTACTGCTGCACAGTTCATTTTTGAAGATATACTTTCACGATTTGGATGCCTGAAGATTTCGATGAGCGATCAAGGAACTCACTTTTTGAGTAGAACTATCGAAGCTCTCACAGAGGAATTCTACATCCATCATCAGCGCAGTACCCTATATCATCCACAGGCGAATGGAACTGTTGAGGCTTTCAATAAAATACTCGAGAATGCGCTCACTAAGATCTGCAATGTGAATAGAAATGACTAGGATCTGCGCATCTCATTTGTGTTATGGGCATACAGGACCACTTGCAAGAAATTGACAGGACACACACCTTTTCGGTTGGCTTATGGACAGGAGGCTATAATGCCAATGGAGTATATTGTCCCCAGTTTGAGAATCGCTGCATTTACAAGGATGGTAGATCGCGCAGCGCTAGAAGAAATATTGCTACACTTGGTTGGATTGGAGGAAGATCGCTTCATCGCAAGCTTTCACTAACAAGTGCAAAAAGATCGTGAAAAAGCATGGCATGATCGCCATATAAAGAACAAGTCCTTTCAGGTAGGTGACCTAGTCCTCTTGTATGATAGCAAATTTATGAAGTTTCCTGGTAAATTTAAGATGCATTGGCTTGGTCCATATACTATGATACATGTTACTAACACTGATGCAGTCCAGTTAGCCACCTTAGCTGGCGATACTTTACCAAGTTTGATAAATGGGAGCAGACTAAAGTTGTACCACGATAGTCCTGCTTCGCAGAATCCTGAATGATAAACTGAGGGAGAAATTTCTAAGTGTCAAGTACAATTGAAATTGGACACTAGAAATTAAAAGGAGTCTGTACATGTACGATAAGTAGGACAATGCATGTCCCGCGCAGCACTGCTGAAGCTGCGCACACAAAAAAAAAAAAGAAGAAAGAAAAGAAAAAGGGAGCCGCGCAGTTGAAACATCAACACTGCGAAGTAACTGCGCAGGATCAGAGATGGCCTGCCATGCAGCTCGGCGCAGTTCTCACAAAAATAACCATTACATTGGCCGTGAGAAAAATAGTCATTATATGACCGTTGTCAACAACCGCTTCAGCATTTAACGCAAAGATAACCACTCTGAACACGCTGACGAAGAAAGGGATTGAAGGATCTCCTCAATTTGGCCAATGGACACCACATTTAATGCTCATCTAGCCGTTGGAAGGCATGGGAGGACTCACTTGTGCCTATAAGTGATGCCGCATAAGGACTCGCGGGCGTTACCAAACACTTAGAATTTTCTTGCTCTCACTCCTGTGTTAGAAATCGTTAGTAACATATCTGAAACATTTTCCTACTCTCGCCACTGAATGTTCGAGTGGTCGTACAGAGAAGAAGAGCTTACAATCCAAGAAGCGGTCAGAGTCTTTCAACATGGAGGGATTGAAGGGTTAATGAAAACCCCTGCCAAGAAGGTTACATTGGAACCAGGTTAGGCATCTCGAAGGTCACCTAGACACAACCCAAACATGCAGGATAGGGGGAAAGATACAGTCGAGCCACGAACAAAGAACCCCAGGCCAATTTCGGTGGTGCTAAGGTCACTGGTATTTCAGAAGGAGATACCTTTAAAGCTTACACCAGAGTACATATCACCACGGGTGTTGGATACCCCAGTCTATAAACTGGTCAAGAATGCCCGCTATGAAATCCCCTTGTCGCCAATCTTGAGGCATGTAGACGTTGCCCAAAACTTGCTAGGAAAGATCCCAAAGTGTAAGTAGGAAGACTATGACCTCCTGGGAGTGCAGAAGGAAGAACCCCATGATCCCAAGTTCCCACACTTCCATCCTGACCAGTACATGTGCTGGAATAAAGATGCTAAAGGCATACTTAACTTGGTCGCCGAAAGTTGGTTGACACCAGTAGTTCAGTCAGGATTGTTGAACCTGCTGAGATTACCACATTTTGATCGTTCAGCAGAAGTCAATGTGGTGGTTCGCACTTTGATGGTGCGAATCCATCAGGGATACCTGTGGCTAAATAGAAATGTTGATTTGAATGTCGACTTAATCCACCGTGTCATAGGACTAAGCAAGCGCGGCAAGGACCCCGAGCAGTTCTTCCAAGGGAAGAGTAAGGAAAAAGAAGCTGTCACGAAGATGAAGAAAAGCCACGCATTGGTGAAAGGAAAAAGAGTTTTTTCGACAGAATAAAT
The DNA here is from genome assembly GCA_027924585.1 of Larix kaempferi. Classification (NCBI taxonomy): domain Eukaryota; kingdom Viridiplantae; phylum Streptophyta; class Pinopsida; order Pinales; family Pinaceae; genus Larix; species Larix kaempferi. The sequence continues at coordinate 6,295,813 of BSBM01000504.1, forward strand.
CGAAGATAGAGCGACAAAGTTTGTTACACAGTTGTTGGCTGAAAAAATCCTAAGAACAGCCAGGCCTCTGGAGGTGCCTGCGGGCGCAGTACTACTCGGTGCCGCGGTAGCTGAAGGAACCGAGTTCAATTGGTGTCAGTACCTTCTCAATGAGTTCCTGGAAGAACTCAATGACACCCAGGTGAATGGAGGTCACTTCCACTTCACATGGTTGATTATCCTAATCGCCTTTGTCAGATGGAAAGAGCCGAAGGACTATGTCGGCGTAATTGCAGACACCAATGATCCCAGAGGAGTTCGATATGCCAACCTTTGGGAAAATTTGAACGCAGAGCGGAAACACGCGATAGCTGAAGTCTTCTACCAGTATTACACCCAGCTGCGCGAGGCAATCACGCATACATCGCGCATTACAAAGAAGTTAACGTCAAAATACATTCGCATTGTCGATTTTCATGCGGACATGCGTTGTATTTTTATTTCACCCAAAGCAAAGATGAAGAAGCCAGAATGGTATGCGGGTAATTACCATATGTATGAGGAATACATCGACATCCTCATGAGGGACTAGCCGGCTGAGTTCCGTGTCGAGGTCATGGATGTTGCGACCGATTCAGAAGAAGATGAACCAATTCCACGGCCATGCCCAATCATTGAGGAAAAAGGAAAAAGGAAAGAACCTAAAAGCCTGCCAAAGACAAAGGCGCGGAAGAAGATGAAAGCAACCAAGGGTCAATAAAAAATAGTGCTTAATGAGGAATATTTCGACATGATTGCTGAAAAAGTAACAGAACAGATGGAAGAGCCGATGACAGACAAAGAGAAAAAGGACAAGGCCATACAGGATGACCTATAAAAGAACTGGCTCGCACTGCAAGGGCTCATGCAGAAGATGGACGATGTCCAGAAAAGGCTACCTTTACCGCGCGACACAGAATCGGAAGGGAGGTCGGGAGGAACCTCGCAGCAGACACCACCGTAGCTAGCCATAACACTACCAGCGAAGACTCGGCTCGTTCATCTGGACCCAATGAGCATAACACTGCCAATGTCAGAACAAGTGATTCTAGATACAAAGGGTGTCGAGCGGGTGGAGCTCAACCTGGCCAAGATTCCGTTACCTGGCTTGCACTTTTTGCACCTGCAGGTTGTAGACGAAATGCATGAAAGTACCATTGATTCGATGAAGTCCCAAGCTAAGCTGCAAGCTGCAAATAGGAAGCTTGAGGAGTCTGGCTCGTGCACAGATATGCAGCTGCACGATGAACAGGACCGTCGGCTGCGATTGGAAACCACTATCACTTCTGTCGCAGAGGACATTGAAGATTTGGAACCCCAAAGCATTCCTGTGGACACCGTTCTGAGAATGGGAGATATGGTGAAATATCTGAAGATAGAAATGCAGGACAAGGAGATTCTCCATGAGGCTGATATTAACGCCTTGAAGGCACAAATCAATCTAGAGATACCATTAACTGAGCAACAGTTAAGGGAGCAAGCAGTAAAGGCCGCAACGCGGAATATTGCAATGGACGTGGCTAACTGCCAAGATTTATTGACTGCAACTTCGAAGGCATTCACTGCCCTCGAAGAGAATCCAGGGCTACTGCAAGTAAATACCGCAGTCAAAGAAAAGCAGGCCGCACTAGAGAAGCTGGATATAGAAGTCAAGGCCCTGCTAGCCAGAGACAGGCTTCCGAAATACAGGGAAATAACCAAATTGAAAAAGGAGGTACAAGCATTAAGGGAGAAAGAGACTGCGATGGACAATCAATCCCAACCACTACTGCAGGATGCCATTGCAATATCGCAGCAGATTCAAGACAAAATCAAGGACCTGCGAGAGAACCAAGAGAATGTGGAAGGACAGATTGGACAAGAAATAACTGCGGAGATGCTCGACACAGTCAGGCAAGTCGAGCATGGTACAAAGGAAACAATGGAGCAGCTGGTCGGCACATTCAATGAATTCACGGTAAAGCTAGCTCCGCAGGTCGCAGAGCAAATAAAAAAAGCCGAAGCTGAAGGTGGCTCGAGGACGAGCCACATGTAAGTGTTAGGGGCATGTTGGGCCTGGCCCAAGTTGGGGAAAATTTTGATAACAAAAGGAGTTTTATCTACGGAGCTGAGTGCAGCTCAACAAAAATACAATTTTGTGCAAGTGTTGGGGATGTTGCGAAGTTGCGCGCAACAACCAAATTTTGGCAGTACTTCGAAGGGTGCTGCGAAGATCAGTGCTGCGAGGAAGCAATGCTGCGAAGTGACCAGTCCACGTGGAGCCGACAAAGCAGAGTGTTGGACGGAGGACGGGCACAGGTATCGGTTAGACCGTCGGCGGTCTAGTTTTGACAAAGATGCTCCAGGGAGGCCGAGTGGAGGCCAGGTGTACGAGGTCCTTAGAGGAAGAACGACTTGATGAAAGCGACTGGGAGCTGATCCAGTTGTACGAGGTCGTTACAGGAAGAGCGACTCGATGAAAGTGACCTATTGGCGTGCGCACAACAGGAAGGTCGATAGCAACAGGACGAAGGCGTGGAGGACCGCCACGATGGAGCACTCGCTGCCAGAGGCCAGCAGTCCGGTTTAGAGAAACCGTAGCAGTTTTGTAAACCCTAATGGTTTCGGCCTTTAGCATTGTAAATACATGACCTACGGGCATGATCTATAAAAGGAGGCATTTTTTGTATGGGAGAGGGTTAGAAGTTTAGTACTGAGCATTGTAAAATCTTTTCTGAGTAAAGATATTGTAAAGGCTCTGCAGCTGAGTGCGCAGAGACCTATCTGAGAGAGAAGAGAGTCTGCAGCTGAGTGCGCAGACTAAGAACTATTGTGCCCTTCCCAAAAGATATATATATATAACAACAATTCTTGTGGACGTAGCTTCCCACCCGGGGGAGTGAACCACGTTAAATACTGTGCAGTGTGATTGTGTTGTGTATTGTGCATTTATCAGCTTCCTGTGAATGAATGTCTGAATTTTCCCTTGCATACTGTTATGATAGGACTTTTATATGTATTTTCCATCAGGAGAATATGGAAATAACATGTTAAGTTATGCATGAATAGATGAATGGTGAATGTTTGGCCTCTACTTATGAAGCAGTAATGAATCAGTTATTCGGCTAAGTGTTAGATATTGTTTAAGCACTTTCACATTACGCAGTAGGAAGACTGCATGGTAGTTGGACCGTCTCCGCGGCACATGTTTGAGCAGTGAACACCCCAAGTGAATGGATTAATGATTGAGTGTTAATAACTTCAGTACTCTAGTTAACTGCGAGTATTTCAAGACTTAGTGTGAACTGCATTGGCCGAAGTCACAAAGAAACTCCATGGAAGTAGAATTTATAGGTGCGGACCGCGGTGTCGTCTATCGCCGCAGAGTCTTGCCCCACAACACACGTCCTGTGTGACGCTGCGCAGTACGTCAGACTAAACAACTCATCACCTACTGTGGAAACCTGGTTCGACAGTACCCCATAGATACACCTTGGGTGAGACCTCAACCTGCTCGCAGGTTGTTGCTTAAAGGGACGATGTGAAGGGGTTTTGTTGGTCAAGGGGAAACCACGAAGAACCTGGGTCTTATTGAAAACCCTCTGGGTCAGCATATGATAAGCCAACATCGATCGATCAACATTGTGGTCTCGGTACACCGACATCCATATTTCGGTACACCGACAGAATTGATTTGTTGGCCAAAGGTGAATGTCAGTTTACTAACAGACATGTGTCCAACAACCAACATAAGTGTCTCGGTCAACTAAAAAACCTGTACGGGTCAACCGATGTTATTGTGTTAGTAGACCAATGGTATCATAATTGACACATCTACCTTCGGCTTGACACGTGTTCTTGTTTTTGTCGGTCTTCACATGGAAATAAAATCCCTCGGATAACCGAAAATTTCCCAACTGATGGTTTAAGTACCCTATGTTTGTCGGTTGTACTACGAGATGGTGTGTGACAACCAACGGTTTTCCATCGAAAAATTGGTCCATATTTTATAATGCAAGGATGCCGAGAAAAAGAACCTTCTAGCATCGGAGTAAGCAAGGAGTTAGAAAGAAACTCAGATGTGGCTGATAAGATTATATGTACCAGAGTGTAGAGGTAGGTGAATATGAGTATCCTTGACCCTATGGAAGAGAAAGAGAAGACAAAACTCTTCCATATCAAGATCCATGTCAAGAAGACCAAGATAGACACTCTATTCGATTCGATGCGCATGCAAACCTCATAGAAGAGGATTTAGTATGTAAGCTTGGATTGGAAGTACATCATCATCCCATTCCCTACCCATTAGGATGGGTAAATAAGGGTACATAACACAAAGTCACAAAATAGTGAAATATCAAGTTTTCCATAAGTGTAAAGTATGTTGATGAAGTGTAGGTAGACATAGTACCCCTAGATGTTTGTGGTGTAGTGTTCGAAAAATGCTACATGTATATGAGGGATGTGATCTTCACGAGGAGAGCCAACTAATACCGCTTGATCAAGAATGGGAAATCCTTCATGATCAATGCACAAACAGGTAAATCAAAGATCTCTTTGGTAAGTGACAACCAAGCAAAAAAGTTGATCAATTCAAGTAGGATGTTTGAATTGATTTTCTTAAGACAAAATCAACAAGAAGGTGAATCAATAAAAGTGAAGGAATTGCTAGAGGGATGTACCAAAGAGAGAAAACAATAATTGGAGATCCTTTTGTAGGCATATAAAGAAGTGTTCTAGGAGCCTAAGGGGATACATCCTAAGAGGGAGGTGGAACATGAGGTACAATTATTGATATATTCTCCATTTCCAATCATCGGACTGTACATATAGTCTATCAAGAAGCAGATGAAGTGAAGAAGCAATTGCAACAACTCTTAGAGCAGGGCATGATTCGACCAAGCACATCACCTTGTGGGTCACCTATCATCATAGTACCCAAGAAGTACGGGACTTGGAGGATGTGCATTTGCTACATAGAATTGAACAAGATCACACTCAAGAATAGGTACCCTCTGCCCACGATTGATTATTTGTTGAACAAGTTGCAACATGCCAATTACTTCACCAAGTTGGATCTCAAATTGGGATACCACCTGGTGCAAGTGAAGGAAGAAGACACATGGAAGACCGCCTTCAAAACTAGACAAGGTATATATGAATGGTTAGTAATGCCATTTGGTTTATGCAATGCACCAACTACATTTATGTGTTTGATGAATGATGTATTACACCCTTGCTTCGATTCATTTGTTATAGTATATCTAGATGACACATTGGTTTACAGCGCTACTTGGGAAGAGCATATCTCACATCTCAAGTAGGTGTTGGAGACATTGAAAAAACACCAATTGCTGAAAAAACTAAAAGAAATGTGAATTTTTCCAACAGTCCTTGGTGTATTTGGGGTCTTTGATTGGTGGAGGAGAAATTAAGATTAATCCTATAAAGATGGAGGTCATCACTAAGTGGCCTACTCCTACCAATGTCATTGAAGTTAGGATCTTTATGGGGGCAACACAATACCTTTGGAAGTTCATAGATTCCTTTTCGGTTATGGTTGTGCCTCTCCATGCCATAATAGCCAACGAAAATGGGTTACAATGGGGGGAGAATCAATATAAATCCTTTGAAGATCTCAAGCGAAAGATCAATCAGGCACTTGTTCTTGTGTTTCCCAATTTGCAGAATCCTTTTGAATTAGAGACAGATGCAAGTGGGTATGCTATGGGAGCGGTTTTGATGCAAGGAGGAAGGCTAGTATGCTATCATTATGAAATGTTTTATGGGGAGTCCTAAACTTTCCTACCTTAAATAAGGAACTCTCAAGCCCTACTTCAAGTTGTTAATAAGTGGAAGCACTATTTGATGGGAAAGGAGGCCATCATTCACATTGATCACTATCCATTGCAGTATTGTAGAACTAGAGTAAGCTACAACATACCATACGTTATAAGTGGATGAGATTCTTACAACAATTCCATATAATCATCAAGTATAAGAAGGGAAGTACAAAAAAGTTGGCAGATATGATCTCAAGATCACCTACAACCAACATTACAACTTTGGGAACTCTTATGCATATGGATCCTTTCACCCATGATGCATACACGGAGGAATACATAGAAGATAAGGACTTCAAGGAGTTATTTCAACAACTACAAGCTCGATTCCATGTAGAAGAAGGTGACATCAAGGTTGAATATCATCTCCCAGATGGGTTACTCTACAAGCTGGAAAAGCTCTGTGTCCCTAAAGGTGAAATATTGGAGCTTATTAGAGAGGCACACACCTCCAAAGTTGAAAGGAATTTTGGTGTAGGGAAGAGAATTGCAAACTTATGGAGGTATGTTTACTGGCCTAGAATGCAAGAATATGTAGCTTGGTTTATCATAGGATGCATACTTTGTTGTACAAGCAATCCCATAATAGGAAGCAAGGTCTACACCACCCATTACTTGTTCATACGAGACCATGGAAGAGCATATCCATGGATTTTGCGGATGGTCTTCCAATAGTGTGGAAGGGACATGGCTATTTATTTGTGGTAGTTGACAGATTCAACAAGATGTGCATTCTTATTCCTTGTAAAAATACCATAAGAGGACAAGAAGAAACAAGCATATTCTTTGTATAGTTCTAGGTGCACTTTGGGATACGAAGGAGCATCATCTTAGACATGGATACTGTTTGTGTCAGAAATTGTTACTAAGGCTAAGGTAACAAGCCAACACAATCTCAAAGTAAAAATCAATTCAAACTAGGTTTTAGGGTTTTGTTTCATATGTTGTTGGTCACTGACTTCAAGAGCATAAAGGGAATACATTCAGTAAATAAGCAACAACTAAATCATACACAGAAATCAATGAAGATGTATATATATATCACAATAATCCAAGAAAAGACTGAAATGACATTCACACATAAAGGACAAGCATCACTGGAAAATTACACATAAACCAGAAATGAATTTATCATTCATGAAACTCAATAAGTTCAAAATGAAGCCAATACAGATCAAATATAGGATAATGAGTCATATATTCATAGTTTCATCAAAAAATGCATATGAGAGTTTACAGTACCTATCACTGAACAAGTATGGAAGTATAAGCAGCTTAGCAGACCTCCTAATGCTCTCCAAAATCAGAACCCTTACAATGTCTTTCCTTTCTCTCTAAATAGTTTTCTTTTCTTTTTTTAAAAAAGAAAAAAAGAAAAAACACTCACACAAGGCGATTAGACACTCCCATTCTGCATCATGATTGAAATCAGATCGAAAATTGAAAAAAACTCAGGCCACGATATTCCTATAGCGCGCTCTTTGTTAAACTTTGGTATAGCGCTACAAGAATAACTTTTAGACCAAATTTTAGCAATTTTTTAACTTTTTGCTAATTTGTTGGAGGTTCTGGCAGTTATTTGGTTTAAGAAATAAGTTTAACCATTCTCTAAAGACATTAATGATTCTATCTTTGAACATATGACTCTCATTGACCCCCTTTACAATATAAAAAATCACTAAAATCAAATAAAATCTGAAAAAGACAGGGCTCAAAACTTATTCAATCACTCATAAAGTTTCTAAGAAAACAAAAACTAAAACTGAAAACCAAAAATTTAACTGAGGTAGATTCAAAAAACAAAACAAAATTGGAAAAATAACTCAAAAATGGAGAAACATTTACTGACTTAACAGATACCATATTTCTCAATACATTTTGGACTACACTTTGGGAAAAGATGGACACTAATTTGAAGAGATCTACAACATTCCATCCACAAAAATATGGACAAATAGAAGTAGTCAACAAGACTTTGGTATATATTTTGAGGGCTTACAATCATAAGCGTATGAAGACTTGGGATGTAAATGTGATCTACATCCAACACTCTTATAACAGAGTAGTCCACGCTTCCATTGGGAAGTCCCCTTTTGAAACTTGTTTTGGATACTTGCCACCTTCACCTCTAGATGTTCTTTATGGACAACAAGGGGGAGTGAGGGAAGACACCAAAGGTTAAGTAACAAGAGATGAAGAATTCATTGATAAGATTAGACAGATCCATTTACAAGTACAAGAGGCACTAAAGAATTCATAGGAAAGGTGCAAGGAAAGACATGACCAACACAGGGTTGAAAAATCATTTAAAGTGGAGACAGAGTATGGTTACACCTAAACAAGGAAAGAATACATGGTCCTAGTAAGAATATCAAGGCTCTAATATATGGCCCATTTGAGGTATTGGATAAACTGGGAGATAATTCCTATAGACTTAGTCTATCCCCATACATGCGCATTTACTCCATAGTGAATGTGGAAAATATGAAACTCTATGAACCTTCCATGTTGGATCAAGAACCTCAGCAAGTCTTACCTTCTGTAGAGGACTTAGCACTAGAGGCTTAGGAAGAGTTAGCAGAAGATACAGTGTTTTAGAAGAAGTCCAAAACTACTAGGCAAGGACAACTTCCAGGCAAGGCTAAATGGTACTCCAAGGAGAAGGTAGAGGAAAAATTTCCTCACCTCATTTAGTAAAATATTTTGGGGACCAAAAGCCTCCCAAAATGGGGATGTGTGATCCAAAATGGATTAATATATAATTGTTCACTTATTTGGGGCTTTTAGGGTCAGAAGATTGGATGAATTGGCTTGTAGGGATCATTTAAGGGGCATGTCTCACATTCAGATTTGGGGTCAAAAAATTGTCTAAAAGCTTCCAAGACCATTTTGAGGTTTTAAATGCTATCTTTCGCCCAAAAAACAACTGGAGGTTTTTTATTTCGCATTATACACATTGATACCTTTCCAATTGGTGCAAGAATCACCTCAATTGAAAACTGTATGAAGAAGTTATTCCTCTCGCAAGTTGACCTATCTAGTTAACCACCATGGTAACAAGTGGATTCCACGTTAGCTCTCATTTCTCACACATGTGGAGCTAGTCATGTGTGGAATTTCAAGAACATTATAGAATTTCCAAAATTCTAACCCTAATCAAGATTTGGGGCATACAAAAACCCTAAAATTAAACCTAGACAACTATCGCACTATGTTAAATACTGAGCCATTAGGAGATAAAGGGAGTTCCATTCTTTTGATGTATCGTATTGTTCCATAGTTGAGAAAACAACATTGGGGAGTGGATATTAGAGTATATCAAAGGAGATTGGAGATCCTATAGTAGCCATTCTAGCCGCAGAGTCATAGGTAACTCTATAGAGAGTACCATTTCCTTTGTATTTGCGTTATAATATGAAGAGCATGGCATAATTCTCATTTGTGGTTGGGTTTTTCCCCATAGTGGGTTTTCCTAGGGTATGTATTGTATTATTGTGTGGATTGTTTACTTATTTGCTCTAGTTATCTCTCTTTTAGTTCCATTCTATTCAGTGCTTTATGAAATTAAATTAACACAATGAATTAAGTTGTAAGATCTGTTGTGTTGAATTGATATAATGGAAAATCCACGACAATTTATGGATTAGGTCCAAGGAAGGTAACCTCTTATCATCTCCAACTTTATACTTCATTTGTTTCAAAATTTCTTTGTCATTGCCAATCTCATCATAAAGGTATTATAATGATGTATTATAATTATTTTGTTAAAATAAAGTGGAAGGAATAAAACCCAATTTAGTTGCGATGGTGAGTGGCCTCAATGTCTATTCACAATCAACATTTCTAGAAGAGGCAAAGGAGACTCATGATTATGTAATTGGAAGTAGTTTAGACTCAAATGATGTTGTATCAGCTCATAATGTTGCATTATTTAAAAAACATTTATGGTGGAAACCAAAACCAATCTAAAATTTTTGGCCTTTTTTTTCAATTAACATGTGTTTCTTAACCGAATTGTCAAGTGTTGCGATTTTAAGAGAAGTGTTGAATGCACATCACTTAAGATACATGGCATTAACTTTTAACATCCAAAAAATGTCTCTTAAGTGACATTTTATACATCCAATGAACTCCCATTAAGCAACATTTCTAACATCCAAGAAACATCACTTGAGCCTATGTTCATAACATCCAACTAACATCACTTAAGCAATGCTATAGTGTTGAATATTTGACGCATCTTCATTAATGTTCAATCGATGTTGATTAATTTATTATTTACCATTTTCTTGACAAAAAAAGTGTCGAACTATTATTGAATTTGGAACCCAAATGTAATAGTGGTGGCATGCCAAAGATAAGAAGGTAAAAGTGATATTGGTGTTGTACTTTATCTCTAGGAGAAATACTTTATCCATTTTAGTGCCTCTATTGGAAATAGCACAAACAAATGAGTTGAACTTCTAGCTCTTAGAGATTTGTTAAAACTAGACATGTACAAGAACCTTACTCATCTACATGTTACAAAGATTCACTATTGGTGGTTAGTTGAATAAAAGGTTATCAAGTGATTTAGGATATTACACTCTAAACCTTAGTATTATAACTAAAGATAGTATCACAACATTTCAACCAAATCTCTTATGCACATGTCTATAGAGAGATGAATAGTACAACTGATACATTATTTGAAGATGGTTTGAATTTAAATCCCTCCTTATTACATCGCAAAATGTTCGAGGAAGGTTTACAATTGGAGTTGACTTTGGATTTCTAAAGCCACTATGGAGATATGATTGGTTGGTACTGTTGAATTTTGATGATATATGATATGAATTTTTAGTTTTGCCTTTCAAATAAATTACAACTTATGCTTTGTAATGTATATACATTAGAGGAAAACTTTGCACTAACTAGTAGTTTTGTAGATTTATATATGATCTTGAATATCAAAGATATCAGTATTAGTATATACAAGTTCTCTAAATCACCTAAAAATATATATTTTTCATTCTACTTATGAATTAAAAGTACATTTTTTTTCTTTAGAAAACAAAAAAATGAAGATAATTTTATTATACATCCCATGTATTATTTCCTACCATTCTTACTATGTCATCATAAATTATACTCTTATAAATTATATGACATGTCAATCATAATAGTTCCAGAGAAACAAATATCATTTTGTTTGTTCTTGTTCAATGGATAACATAAAGTCATAAACAATATGGTCTAAATATTTAGAATATTATAATTTAGACATTTATAATATTATAGTTTAGGTTTAGTTTGTAATCTCGTAATTTTGTAAGTGGATGTGGAAGTTTAAAATATAAAATATAATTATTAATTAATATAAACATTAAAGGAATATTTTTGTTTTGTTAAATAAATGAATAAATATAACTTTTGTAAAGCATACAAGTTAGGGTTTTGATCTCATCATTTTACTTCTTAAAATTTTAGAGCAATATTGACCATTTAACTTTGGATTGGGTATTATAATTCTTCATATTTTAGAGCTTTGAGAATTGTAATTCATAAATTTCAGAATTATTATTACTCAATTACAAATTGTATCATAATTATTATTACTTAATTATAAATTATAATTGTGGAACCTTTAAATTATTGTAAATTTTAAAGGGCAAATTCTATTGTTTAACCTATTAAGAAAAATTCTTTAAATTTAAAATCTTATGTATTTTAACTTCTAAATATTTTATTTAACCAAATATTTATTTTAAGGAAATTCATATTTTGTAATTAAATTTATTGTATTTTCTAAGAAAAGGTAAACCATTTTCATCTATAAAAAGATTTCATACATTTTGCATAATACTCAAATATGCAGAAATTGTAATCTAACTATTTAATCTTGCATTGAGAATTGTAATTATTTAAATTTTAGAAATTTCATTAAGAAAATTCTACTATGTTAATTTTACTTCAAAATATTTATCTTACTAAATCCTTATCCACATATATACTTAAGCATGCATAAATTGTAATATAGTCATTGACCTTGCATTGAGAATTGTAATGCATAAATTGTAATATAGCCATTGACCTTGCATGGAAAATTGTAATTCTTCACATTTTAGAGTGAGATTGACAACTGAACTGCATTGGGAGTTGTAATTCTTCAAACTTTAGAAATTTCAACGAAAAAAATCTATTGTTTAAACTTCCAAAAGAATTCCTTTAAATCATAACGCTAATTATTTTTACTTTAAAATATTGTTTAACTAAATATCCATCCACATAAATACATAAATATGCACAAATTGTAATCTAGCCATTTTAATTTCCATTGGGAATTGAAATTCTTCATATTTTAAAGTGAGATGGATAATAACATAGGATTTCAACTCATTTTCAATAACATGAAGAAACTTGCAATGATTGCAATAACATGAAAACATTTGCATTGATTTCAATGTTTCTACAATGGAATAAATCTATTTCAATGCAATGTTTCTAATGATTTTGTTATCTTGCTCAATTCATTACCAGTAATATTATAAATATTTGATAAGGAAAGAAGGCCATAGTCTATGTGAGAATGACATATAATTTAAGCTACTTGGGACTACCAACAAATCAATTATAGTGAGTAATTAACTCAAATGCAGGTTTTTAATCTCCCACACAAATTATCAACAATATTATTCATTTTGATGTGTTATTTAACAATGAATGGAAAGCATTTAAGTGCAATTTTTTGTCATATAAGCATAACATGAAGAAATTTGCAACAATTTCAATAAAATGATTAGTTTTATATTGGTTTCACTGTTTATATATATATATATATATATTTGACTATGCATTTAGTAGTACAAAAAAATTAATACATAAATTATTGAAAACAATGCTCTCTCTCTCTCTCTCTCTCTCTGTGTGTGTGTGTATATATATATATATATATATAATTTTCAGTGTGGTTCACAACCTCGGAGAGGAGTTGCTACGTCTACGAGAAGAATTCATAGGGGGCCCACCCGAAGGGGCCTCACCCCGCCGGATCTGATTACAGAGCCTAACCCGGTGGGGACATCAAGTGAGGCCCTTATATATCAATGCATATCTAGCATGGATTTGATCCCGAGACCTTCTGCTTACAACTCACAGCTCTCAAACACTTGAGCTAACCCATTGGGCTATATTATATTATATTATATTATAGTGCATATGTGTGTGTGTGTGTGTGTGTGTGTGTGTATAGTGCATTGGTTTGATTTGTGTATAAATTTTGTTTTATGATTCGGTGCATAGTTGACAACATTATAAATATTTCATATGGAGAAACGGCCATCTTCCATGTGACTATGGCATATAATTTTAAAAAGTTTAAACTTTTAGTAAATCAATTAGTGAGAGCTTTTTATGTAAGTTGCCAATATTCACAAAAATGATCAACAATACTATTTATTTTGATGTGCTCTAATCCTCACATAAATTATCAACAATACTATTTATTTTGATGTGCTCTTTAACAATGAATGGAAAACATTTCTATAAACAAAACGGTCACATAAACATAACTTTGAGGATATTTGCAACTTTGAGGATATTTGCAATAATATATGATTTCAATGTTTGTAATAACATGAAAAAATTGCATTATTTTCAATGTTTCTATCATGGAATAAATATATTTTAATGCATTGGTCTCAATAATTCGTGCATTGATTTCGATATGTTTCTCAATGCATCATCATGAACATTATAAATATTTGATGAGGAAGTATGGCTAGATTCCATGTGAGAATGACATAAAATGCAAACAACTTTGGATTGTTAACAAATAAATTGCATTGAATGATTAACTCCAAGTTGTTATCTCCACGCAAATTATCAACAATACTATTCATTTTGATGTGCTCTTTAACAATGAAAGGAAATAAGTCCAATACATTTTTTTTCATATATAACATAACATGGAATTTTCAATAATATATGATTTTAGTATTTGCAATAACATGAAGAAATTTGCAATGATTTCAATGTTTCTACAATGGAATAACTCTATTTTATTGCATTGGTTATAATGATCCATGGATTGATTTCATTATATTGCCTACATTTCAGTTTTTGTAAAGTCAACAATTTTCAACTAAATTGTTTGTTGTACTACTTGTACTAAAGTACATTGATTTTAAAGATTGTCCAATGGATAAAATTGATAGTGCAATGATTTATACATTGATTTTAGTGTTGCGTATGTATCATTTCTTCTTAAGGGTTAACATCTCTGCTATATTTTATGTCCTCCCTTTGATATAGAGCATTGTTTGTCACAAATAAATGTATGGCCTTCTCAAATGAATATTTTATAAAAGAATCCAATGAATATATATATGAGCTATAAGTAATTTATAGTCTTCTATAATTGGTATCGCGTCCCTAACATTCATAAACAAATGATGAACACAATTTTTCATGATGGCTTTGTCCATCTCACTTAAACACAATATCAAGGATTAAAACTATTGTGAATGAGTTATCCGTTATGAATGAGTTATGTAATTCTTTTCAAGACCTTTGGCTGCATATACAAGTTTATCTATACTATAAATAGACTCAATTGAATAACCTTAAAAATAAGGATAATATAAAAATGGCATTTGATGATCTGAATATTGCATATAGAAAATTTTATGATAAGATTGAATAATTGGCTCATGTTCAAATGTGTCATGATACTTAGTAAATTTTAAAGGATTAAATTCATCTAAAACATAGACATATAAATATTGAGAATCATTTATGTGATCGATCATAGTTGGAAATAGCTTAGATCCATCTTAACTCCAAATATATCAAGTGCCAAGAGGGATCAAATCCCTTCAGGTGCAAACCTCTCCTCACATTTTTACTCTAAAAAAGGTTTTCACCTTGAGGGATTTGAGTCCTCTCAATGCTTGATCGATCCATATTTAAGATGTATCTAGGTTGGTTGTGTTGAGGGGCGCCCTACAACCTAATATGGAGGAGATGTTGTCACATATGTGAGTAACATTGATGTGGCAATAATATCAATAAAATTAATGAAAATGATATATAAGTCAAATTAACAAGTCGTCTATATAAAACCAAATATAAACATTATGCTTTTTTCTTTTGGAAAAAAAAAAAACCAAATATAAACCATACAAACATATATATATATATATATATATAATAATCTATACTTTACCTTTAAATGAAAAGATCAAACAATTGTGTGATGTGATACATCCAATTGAATTAAGTCAATATAGGAACTAAGAACAACAATATAGTATTTTTACATATCTAACAAATTATTATAATACTTGATATATCCAATTGAATTAAGTCAATATAAAAACTAAGAACAACAATATAGTATTTTTACACATCTTCCAAATTATATTATAATGCCTTTGATCGTAACATGGAAATTCATAAATATTTCTACATAAATTCTATGAATATTTCGATTCAAATTCCCCTCTACTAAAGATGTCCATGAATATCTTTGTTTGAGAGATTCTCACATGAGAATGGAACGTGAGGTTCTTTTAGTAAGTTGCAACAAAGATTACCATACCATTTCAATATTAAAACCATAAATGATATTCAATTACATTAAATTAAGGAGTTGGAAAGATAGAATGTTTCATTGTTAAATGCCAAAAGCATAAATACATTGTATTAAAAATTTATCATCAAAATATCATAGCAAATATTGAAAATTATTTTAAAAATTAATGTATATAAAAAATTGCATATAATTTTATCATACATTCATGTAATCATTTTTTACTATTCTTAATACCTCATTATAAATTATATACTTGTAAATTATTTGACATGTTAACAATAATAAAATAAAATAAAACAATATCACAATGTTTGCCTAAGTTAAGTGACAAACCAGTTAAAAGTTATAAATAATATTTTTTCTAAATATTTAGAATATTATAGTTGAAATATGTATAATATTATTAAAGTATAGATTATCTACTTTACAAGTCATCAATTTGGATTAATGTGCTGTTAAAATTGGAGAGTTGGTTATCCATTTCTTACACATTTCTTTTAAATATATTTACACATTTTTTTAACATATTTACAGAGAATTTAACTACGGGGTTAATGTTCTATCAAAAAAGGCCTTTAGAGGTTATGGATGGTTTTTTGCATTTCGAAAAACTTGTAGAAGATCAGATGATGGATTATGGTTCTATCTATATTTTCTAGAAATGTTTTTCTTTCCTTGTTCTAGTTGTAACTTTTTAATTGATGTAAAAGGATGTAGTCACTAGCCATGTTAATTGAAATAGCTATTGGAAATATGTTATGTAGTAGGAATGTTTTGTTGAAAGGTACTAACAATGTTTTATCTGGACATAGCAAGTTGTTGTGCATAAACTCCTATGTAACTTTGATTCCAAATTTGAATAGCAAGTTATAACTTTTTCAATTTTGAAAAAAAAAGTATAGATTGGTGGAACTTCTAAATTAAGCGTTTATTTATGTGGATAGATCAAAAGGGAGTTTGAATGTGTTCAAAACATAATTTAAGAATTGTTATTTAGTCGCATGTTTAGTTTGCATTCCTGCAGAGGGTTGATGGGTGGATTTGAATGTTTAAGGTATAAATTATAATTAATAATTAATGTAAAAATTAAGAGAGTATTCATGTTTTGTTAAATAAATATTATTTTTGGACAGCACATAAATTACTTTGTCGATTTTAAAATTGTATTTTTTCAAAATTTAAAGTCAAATTAGCTGATTAATTTTGGATTGGTATTTATAATTCTTTAAATTCTAGATCTTTAATAATTGTAATTAGTAAATACATATGTGTCACATTTTGGAATTATTTTACTCAATTATAAATTACGTCAAAATTATTATTACTTTAAAATTGTATTTTTTCAAAATTTAGAGCTAAACTGGCCAATTAATTTTGGATGGGGATGTGTAGTTCTTTATATTTTAGATCTTTGAAAATTGTAATTAGAAAATACATATAGATACCTTTTGGAATTATTATTACTCAATTATAAATTGTATCAAAATTATTATTACTCAAGTAGAAATTGTAATTGTGGAACCTTCAAAGCAATGTAAATTTCAATGAACAAATACTATTGTTTAATCTTTCAAAATAATTCCTTAAATTCAAAATCCTAATTATTTTTACTTCTAAATTTTTATCCAAGTAAATATTTCCTTTAACGTAATTCATAATTTTTAATTAAATTTATTGTATTTAACAAGAAAAAATAAACCTTTTCAGGGGGTTGCAGGTGTGGGAGGGATCATCTTTGATTCAAGAGGAGAAATTGTTAACTCTTTTGCTTGGGGAATAGGAATTAAAACCAATAATGATTGAGTGGTTTTCCCTCCTACTTGGATTTGAGCTTATATTAACTCTGAAAATTCGAAGGTTGATGGTCTTTGGAGACTCCAGGTAGGTAATTAAAAAAATGAAGCAAGGTTATGAAGTTGGCTCTCCAAGATGCCGCAAAATATATGAACGTATAATGCATATCTCCAAGCCACCCTCTCTCACTCATTACCACATCATGAGGGAAAACAATGGTGCTACTGACAAACTTGCCAACCAAGGAGTAAGGAACAATAAAGGAATTGTGGTTTTTGCAAATAAAGATAAAGTGATTAATTGTATCACCTAACCTCCCCTAAAAATTCCTTGCGAGGTCAAAACAACTCAAAAGGAAAAATCTTCGCTAGGAACATGAGGCTTCCCCCATCCTCATGGGGGATGCATGGAGTTTTCATGAGGGGTTTTGGTGCCCACATCCTGAAAGGGCGACCCTCTGCTGGAGTCTTTATTGCTGCATGCTGACAGTCCTCTCATTCCCAGTCTTTCGCACAAGTCACATTTATGTTGCGTTGAAAGAGGCCTCAAGAAGAATGAAAGGGAATGAGCGGAGGCAAATTCATGAACAACCTGGGGTGGTCTTGGAGCATTTTTAGGAACTGCAGTGGAAAGACCGTGAACAATCTTTTGTTCTCCCTTTTCACTATAACATTGCGGTTTCCTCTTATTCCCAAGAGTTTAGTTTACAGTCGTTTTCCTCGCTATCATTAGCAGAAGACATGGAGGGATGGTCGGTGGTTTACATATATATAAAAGGTATCATGGAGGATTTCAGGAAGAACATCCGAAGGATTTACAAAGCAGTGTGCAGAGGAATTCAGGAGATGGTCACAGTTTCAGAGGAATCAAGATACATCTCAAATCAATTGTCCTGTTTTGATTCAAGGATAGAGGATCTGGAAGGGAACATGATAGATTTAATGGGTACTGTGGATATCATCAAAGAATAAATCTTAAAAATGGCCAAGATGAATCAGTGCAGTCACTGCCAGGAAACACTTGATGTAGGGGTCCGCTCTATGGAGGAAGCTTCGGTCCAACAACCTGTCTATGGCCTCTAGGGAAAGAATGAATAGAAGAATGCTTCAATATGCAAAACCTTTAAAAGTTTTTTTGTGTAACTAGTATGTTAGGGTTTATCCCTCAAACAATATGGTCAATTCTAGAAGACCTGTCTGGAAATTTTGTAATTTTAATGTTGCTCCTACTCTAGTTGTTCCAACGCAGGGGATTTTAGCTCTTAGACTGGTTTTGCATATGTATATGGATGGCTATGCAGATCCTTTTTAATACATTCTCCATTCAAGTTTCTGTTAAAAAAGAAAAAGAAAAAATAAACCTTTTCATCCACAAAAAGATTTCATGCAATATAGATAATACTTAAGCACACATAAATTGTAATCTTGCCACTTAACCTTACATTAAGAATTATAATTCTTCAAACTTTAGAAGTTTCAATGAGAATATTCTATTGTTTATCTTCCAAAAGAATTCCTTAAACTCAAAATCCTAATTATTTTTACTTCAAAATATTTATATGACTAAATCGTCATCTACATAACTACTTAAGCTTGTACAAATTGTAATCTAGTTACTTAACTTTACATTGGGGATTGTAATTCTTCTAATTATTTTTACTTCAAAATATTTATATGACTAAATCGTCATCTACATAACTACTTAAGCTTGTACAAATTGTGATCTAGTTACTTAAATTTGCATTGGGGATTGTAATTCTTCAAATTTTAAAGCGAGATCGATCTTTAATGTTGTATGGAGGATTGAAGTTCTTCAAACTTTATGAAAAATTTGTAGGCAAAGGTTTTCTGGCTATTTTTTTTCTAGGTTTCAGACAAATGTTTCTTGATCTTTCGGGGTTATCGTTCCTCGGAATAAGGTTTTATTTAAGTCTCTTTAAGACATATCCCATCTTTCCATGCATAGTATATGATCTAATATTTCCTCCATTCGATAGTCTACCCATTGGATACCTTTTGGCGTTTCGATCGCTTGTCCATCAAGGGGAATCTTCCTGAGGCTCTCCCCTCGGAGTTTGAGGGAATATTCTTTATTCAAGAGGAGTGACAGGACGCCTCTCTTGTCTACTCCTAGTCTAATTTCTAGGCACTCTCTATTTCCTTCGTCAAGCACAACGTCTCTAGGGTTCTCGAAGAGCTTGCATCCGGTGGTGGGGGGAAATTGTTTAGATGTAGAAATTATCAATGACATCTCTTCGCAAAAGGACTCTGGATCCTCGCCTCTCCAGCATAGGAATAACATTAAGAGGAAAACCTTAATGATAACTTTGGCTCTAGGTGTAGATGTTGATATGAGCCAGGTGGTCTTGATGTCGAGCTATGCCCTAGTTGGTCAATTTGGAGGGCGTAGTATGTGGATGGCCACTTTTAAAAAATGGGCCTCTGATAACTGGAGTGAGATCTTGGGTTATCAATCCAGATGCTATATGTTGTTGCGTGGTTGGATTTATTCTATTGAAATATAAGGATGTGACGACTCTTTTGGAGGGTGTCTGATTTTGGGAAATTGTTGCACTTAAGCTTTAGAAGTGGACTTCCTTCTTCGATGCAAAGCGAGAAAGGGATTTTAAGCAAGCGGTGTGGGTTAAACTACTAAATTTTATACCAGACCTTTGGATTGCAGATATTTTCAATAGGATTGGCTCCCTTTTGGGGACCCATATTTTGGTAGATTTTAGCGTTCATTCCTTCGGCATAATGATAGTTGTCCTTATCCCCATGGAGTTATATTTAAGGGATGGATTACCGGTGAATATGGTTTATCTCTATGGGTCACCTATATTTCACATATTTACTTGACTACTCGGGAATCTCGATTAGGTGCAATAAGTGTCACTCACTCATCCATTTGGTGAGGGATTTCCCACAACCTTTCAGGAAGGTCATCCGAAGAAAAAAGGGTTACAATTGACTCTAAAACTCTTGAAGTCGAGATAGATAGTTTCGATTCGTTGAAGGGTTTGAAGATGGGGTCTGGTGGTTTCCAAAATCATAGGATTATAGTGCTATCTCAATGAGGACTGCACCTGGTTTCGGTTCGTCTCCTAAAAATGAGGAGGATATAAGGGGGTTACAAGTACTGTCTTCCTCGAAGATTTTGGGTGTTACAGAAGGGGACTTTAATCATATAGGATCAGATGCATCTATATAGAAGGTTTCCGACATGATAGTGACTTTGGATTATGTTATGAAAGGTATTCCTAGCGTTCAACCTATCTATCCTTATCTAGTTTTTTATGGATCTTTTCCAATTATAAAAAAGATGCCCAGCTCCTCTCCGTTTTCCTGTAAACCATTATTGGTTAGTGGGGGTTTATTATCTTTTGGTTCCTGTATGGTGGTTGGGGTGCCCCCCTTGATTGTTCTTCAAGATGTTTCGACCTCAGTTTTCCAAGATGGTTTGTTTTGGGGGGCATGGGATCTTCCCTCGTTGGTTTCTGTAAGAGCTTGTAAGGGTTCTAGTTTTCCAATGAGTGTTGGGGTAGAGATGGTGGGTTGTTCTCTCTTCAAAAATACTTTACCCTCGATCATGTCTCTGTCTTTGGTTTCATTGGGGATGACTTGAAATGTTTTTGTGAATAATTCGGTCTTTTCACCATCTCACAACTGAGACTAGACTCATTCCCCTTTCCTTCTCTCCAAGGTTAGGGATGCTAGAGGGGTCTGTAAGGATGTCCCTGTGGATAATAAGGAGATTGATTTATAATTGGATTCACTTTTATTTGTTCATGGAAAGAGGATCCAATTGGAATATCCGTAGAAGAATAAGCCACCTGTTATGGGTGTCAAGGAAAATCCTGTGAGCTCTAGTAGTGGGGTTGCTCCTTTTTATGACCTTTTGGAGGATACTAAGTTTTGAAAAATCATATGCAACTTGAGGAAGGGTCTAAGGTCAAGGATTTGTAGGTTTTGGGGAGCGTTCAGGGTTCAATTTTTTATTCTAAGATTTGCGAGGATGATGGGTCATTCCACTCTCCTTGAAAGAATATTAATCCATCTTTTAAGGTGTCAAGTCCCCTCCCATCAGACCGAGCCAGGGAGAGAACGTGACACTAAATCCGGGAATCTAGCCCCATATCCATTACGTAAACTCATTGATAATAAAATACATATACATATGCATATTGTAATTAAAAACAACGGAATTTAAAATCATCTACATATCTAACATACATTCAAACATTTTCATGTCAGACATTAAATAAATACATTGTAGAATTTAACACATGAGAGTACTTATCTTAAAACAAAGTAGTCCCGAGCAACCAGCTATGCAACTGCAATGTTCCACCCAACCATAGGCCAGTTGTGCTTATCAATCTCTTGATACAACTGCCACCCCTGAGCTGGGCATGATTTCTACAAGGAAAAGGGAACAACAGACTCACACATAGCCAAAATACACCAAAATCAGCCAAGCCAATCCACAGTTGGGTTTATCAGGCTGCTAAGGCAAAGGGGAGGGAACGAATTGCTAAGCTAGTGAGCTCAAACACAGATCCAAGGATACCTCTACAAGATCTATCTAGCTTGGAACCCACAATGCCTACACACCCCACTCAAGGAAGTATTCCCTTCACCAATACACAGTCCCTCAGGCCATACCTTCCATTCTAGTGTTGTCCAAGGTGTGTATAGAAGAGTAGCCAACCCTTTTGATCTTTCTGAGAAGTTACTCCCCTCACTAGGTTTATCAAGCCAATTCTGTCCACTTCCACTCCAAATTTCTTGCTCACAGGTTCAAACCCAAACAGAGATGCACATAACAGCAAAATCGCAAGTGCTGGGCATGTAGAAAAGCATTTTTACAGTGGGATGCCCAAAATGGGGTTTCTACCAGTTCATAAAAACGTGGGCAGCCAAAAATGAAAAGCTAAATGAGGAAACAACCCTGGGAAGCCAAATCCGTTTTCAGAAAAATGTCCATGGACATTCTGGGGCAAAAAAATCTCCATAACAGCCCCAAATCGTGGTCCTCCTCTCCCAGCCACTGTGTAACACAAAAACGAGTTCCCAACCATGGAAAAATGCAGGAAAATGATGAAAAACATGATGGGGAAAGCCCAGCTAGTTCAGGTTGCGTGGGAGAGCAAAGTCAATGGGTGAAAGATGGCTTTGGGCACCATTTCGTGGGTGTTTTCTTGCCCAAGAAGAAAAAATACGAATTCCCAGATTGATGGCTTGCCCATGCACGAAATTGGCTGCCATACCTCTTCATTCCCATGAAGGCATTAACTACCTCAACCAACTCTTGGAAGAATTAAATGATTGGGTGCATAAGCCAAAATGGGTAGTTGGTGGTTTATGGGTTTTCTCATGAAATTTGGCTTAACACTATTGGCTCAAGCGTTTGAATAATTTCCCTCCCTATTCCTTATAAAAATTATGCCCCCATCTCTTTGCTGCAGTGCGTAGCTAGTTGTGGGTGTTTCATTAAAATTCGTATTTACATGATGTCTGGATTTACATTGTGCATGTCTAGCACAAGAACCATAGGCATCTATTTTTAATTGTCGATACATAAAAACGCTAAATCAATGGTGGGGCCTGGGCCTTGAGCTCCTCACCATGATTAAATAATGATATTTACATCATTTACAATTTTAATGCAATAGGGTCAAAATCGGGATATTACATAAGGAGCCAACCTTACCAGTGTTTATGTGGGTGGGAAGCGGTCCTCTAGCAATATGGTTTTGAATATCGATAGTTCGGTCTAAGACTCTTTCACTTTATGCGATTTAAACAATATTGATAGTTCAACTATTCCAAAGACTCAATCTGTTTGCTTTGATTCCCCCTTCGTTGATTAAAATATTTCTACGACTGGAGGTTCTAGGTATTTCTTCATAACTTGAACCATGTCCAAGTCTAAAAGGGGTTCGATATTGAGGGGATGTATTATTCAGGTTTCTCCAATTGTATTGCCAAGACTGAGGGGTAGGAATTCTATTATGGACTAGGCACGTGAGCACGCCTTTCGAGATGTAAAGGTTGGTTAACATAAAACAATCAAAGGGACTCTTAAAGAGAGGCCCTTTGATCATTAGAGGGAATGTGTATTTGAAAATTTCAATCCGTCTCTTTTTTTTAGTTTTGTAAAGTGATATCAGTTACAACTCAAATCATAGATGTTATAGGAGTTTTGTGGGATGTAGTTAAACTTGTCCTAATGAAGACAATACCATTTTGGTGCATATTGTCAGTATGTGATGTTTGTAAGCTAAGGCATTTATATGTCTCTGAACAATGCGATTTATTATAATATAATGAATTGCGAAATTTTTATCTAAGGAAAAACAAATTTCTTCCAACTTTAGAAATTTTCTTTACCTCTTGGAAAATGTTGTAGAGAGAGCATTGTTTTCCCAAATGCCATTCTTTCTTCTGGATATTATAATAAAATCTCTCTCTCTCTCTCTCTGAATTTTTTAAAATCGGAGTCCTAATTACTTTCACTTCAAAATATTTAAATAACTAAATCCTCATCCACATAGATACTTAAGCATGTACAAATTTTGGTCTAACCACTTGACCTTGCATTGGGAATTGCAATTCTTCAAACTTTAGAAATTTTCTTTAACCTCTTGGAAAATGTTCTAGAGAATGTGAGCATTGTTGTCCCATACATCATTCATTTTTTTCAATCACCACATTCATGGATTCCATCCCTAATAAACTCATCAACATAAACTAGTGCGGCGATTCTCCGGACCGGTTGGTTTGGTCTTGGGATGTTGCTCGTGGAACGGTTACATCGAAACTTGCATATGATTCTTTATTTGCTGACTGTAAACCGAAGGCGGTTTGGTGGCACTCGCGGGTCTGGAAGCTTGCCCTTCCTCCGCGGATAAGATGTTTTATCTGGTTGGCTATGGGTAACCATATTCTTACCTGGGATAACCTCTGTCGTCGTGGTTTCATCGGTCCCGGATGGTGTCCGTTATGTTGTTCATACGAGGAATCGGTTGACCATCTTTTCTCTTCGTGTCCACTCTGGAGGGAGCTCTGGAAGCTCACGGTCATTTCTATTGGTATTACTGCTGATTGGCACTCGGTCTCATTACTGGACAATTTTGGTAAATGGATCTGCAATTCTCAATATGCTCGTTGGCTTGAACTTCCATGTTACATGATGTGGGAGCTATGGAAGGCTCATAATCGCCTCGTATTTGATGGGTCAGCTATTAATCTGCACTGGCTTAGTGGCCATATCATAGCTTCCTTTTTGGAGTACAATTCTGGCCCTGTACAAACAGGTGGCAAGACTGTCACTTCAGGTAAGCTCCCCGGTTATCGCATGGCTCCTCCAGTTTTAATGTTCCCTTGCAGCTTCTTTGATGGGGCTGCGGCCGGGGGTGGTGGTGGTTGCGGGGCGGGGGTGGTGCTTCATCTAAACACCTCCGTTTCTTACCGGATACATTTAAACTTGGGTCCTGGAACTAATACACGCACTGAATTATGTGCACTCTGGCTTCTTTTATACTTTGCCTGGCGCTTACAGGTTTCCTCTATTGTTGTTATGGGTGACTCTTCAACCATCATATCTTGGGCTCTGGGTTCATCCTCTCTGAATGTTTTGATACTTACAGAATGGATGGCTGCTGTAAGGAAATACATTTGTGAATTTCAGCATATTCATTTTGCCCATGTTTTCCGCGAGATAAATATGGAGGCAGACATCCTTTCCAAGAGGGCTCTGAATTCGCCGGCTGGACATATTATGTGGGAGGAATGGCATGAGGACCTTCTTTCCTCTCGGGGCTCGATTGACCTGCTTTGGAGCTGACATATATGTTTGGGTCTGTTTGGACTTATTTTGGTATATTTTCTCACATGATTTTATGCGGATATATTTTGGTGCAGGTACTTAGTTTTCTTCATCCAACTACTTGTTGGACTTTTGATCTGGTTATGGTTTTGCGGCTCTATTGTATATATAGACCTTTGTGTCCAGGCCTCTGGCTGTTTTGGACTCTATTTGGGCAGATATTTCATGTTTTTATGTATTGACACCTTGATACATTGCTACTTGTGGTCTATTACCTTTTGGACTTGCAGTTGGTGGGAGCATGTCCCAACTGGGAGATACCTTTTTCGGTTTTGGCATGGGATGACATGGTTGATGTTGATGTGATATGGGGCCCATGTGCCCGTATGCTTTATGGGGCTCATGTGCCCGTAGATTTGGGGCTCTTATGCCCGTATGTTATTTGCTCTTATGGTTTGGTGACCTGATGTATTGTTCCTATTTACTATTTCGCATTATTAATAGTAAGATAAATTTATGTGTGAAAAAAAAAACTAGTGCACATAACTTAAGGGGATTCTAACCAAATATCCATTGACACATAACTAGCAAAATACCCAACGACATTGATAACAACCAATTAAAATAACCCTTTGTGCTCCTTGAAATATATATAAAGAAAAAAGAAGAGAAAATAATTAACAATTATCATTTGATGATGACCCAAAACAAGTTTCCATGGGTATATATAAAAACACAACCTATATAAAGTTTTAAAAAACAAGACACTACAAATGTTTACCGTGTTATCATGAAAGGCTCTATGGGTTTTGTTCCATAGTTGATGTTTTTCTAGAGGGAAAAGTTGCTTAGAAATCAACAATATCTTCAATCGAATGGTGTACCCCTAAAATGCTACTAAATTGAAGAATCAAAATCTTAAAAATAAAAAGTTGTAAAAGGTCATTAAGTGTAAATGGGATGTTAAAAGAAGCCACTCAAATGCAAGTTTGATTATCAATTTATTTTGTGTAGCTTTTGGGATGGAGGTAAGCATAACCCAATCTTGCTTTTATGAACACAAGGTTAACATGAATGTTCATAATTGGATCTCATCTTTCATGCCTTATAAAGTTATGGATATTAGAGGTGGTTTCAAATATTTGGGTTACTTTTTAAAATCAATAGGATCAAAGATTGGTTTTGGTTAGTGAAAAAAATTGAAAAAATGATCAGACATTGGACCTTCGGGTTACTTTCAATGGGTGGCATATTAACTCCGCTTAAAGCAGTGTTGATTGGTATGCTTGTATATTGGCTCTCTTTGGCTTAGGTACCTAAGACTATTTTGAGATGGATTCGTAGGCTCATGTTTAAGTTTCTCTGGTTTGGAAGTGTAGAAAAAGGGAAATTACAAATGGCTAATTGGGAAAGGCTATCTAAGCCAAAAATATGGGGCGGATGGGATATAAAAAACATTTATTGGTTCAGTACTGCATTATGTTTGAAGTGTTTCTAGAGAGGTCTTTTTGGAAGAGGATTGTGGACTGAAGTTCTTCATGGCAAATATATTAAAGGGAATTTATTGTCATGGTTAAGAAACCCTGTGAAGACTACTAGAAACACATCAAACTTTTGTTCTAGTTTTATTAAGGCCTACTCGTGGTTGGGTAGAGGAATAACGTGGTAGGTTGGAGCAGGAACAAATGTTTTGGTTGGCATTAACCCTATTATAGGGATGGAGGATAATTACCAGTTATCTTCATATTTGTTAGAATATTTGGCAGAACTGGGTTTTTTCACCTTAGCATATATTAAGAAACCAAGCTCCATTCTCCCGAGTCTTATTGGCTATCTTCTTCTGATCTATGATTGGGGAGTCGATGGGCTGTAGAATGGGACAATTATATTTCTCATCTGAATTCTAAAGGCCTTAGACTTAATTATGGTGAAGACTCCCTTATTTGGTACTCAAATGCTACTACAGGTGCAATTTTGGCTAAAACTACATATATAGTGATTGCTCAAGAACATACATTTATTGCTCCAAGATGGTGGTACCAAAAATTGTGGAGTTGGCATATTTCATTGAAAATAAAATGTTTTTATGGCTCACTATTGAAAACTGTCTGATAATCTAACACATAGAGGTTGGATTGGGCCAAACAGATGTGCTTTATGTAGGGCAGATATGGAAGTCGTTCATCATATTTTTGTCAACTGTCAGTTTACAAAACAAATTTGGAATTCCATCTGCTCTTCCCTTAATATATCTCAGTCCCTGGGAACTCAAACCTTTGAACTAAATTTCTATCATTGGTATAAGAATTGTACTAAGCATAGTACATTACCTGCCTTCATTACCTGGGCATATGGAAGGCCAAAAATTCTCTTATTTTTTAGGATAAGAAACTTATCATGGATGAAATATGTATGAGGATTTTAAGTCTTTACAAAGAATATATTGTTACAGGTGATATTGCTTCCAAAGTCTAAAAAGTGGTGAATATTTCTTTTTCTCAGGAAGCAACAGGCTTCTTCAATGGAGCTGCACAAGGTGGTTTATGTGATGTTGGGGTTATCCTCAGGCTTAACAAATATTACTTTTTAAAATTCAAATTGAATTGTGGACAGGGCTCCAACACTAAGGCTAAGTTGTTGGCCCCGTGGTGTTTATGCATGGTGGATTTGACTTTGGGATTGATTCCTTAAAATTCTATGGGGATTATATAGTGATTGTAAAATGGGAAAATAATCAGTTCAACTTGCAGGTGATTACTCTCCATAATTGGTGTTGGAGAACAAAATAACTCCTATCTTCTTTTGTCTTTGTTGACATTTCTCATATTTACCATGAACACAATATAAAAGCTGACTTGTTGTCAAAAGAGGCTTTAGAAGGGGCATACGACATCTTATGTTTGGAGGAATATGTTGAAAACTCCCTCGACAACAGTGGTTCTCTAAGTCTATATATGTTGTTAGTGGATCGTTTTATCATCACATGTTTACTTCCTTTTGTGATGTTTTTTGTATATGTTTGTCATATGACTTATAGTTTTGTTGTCTTCTCGTGAAGACTGTCATGATGTAATTTTAGGTTGAGTGTCTTGATTATGTATGATGGACTCTTTGGATGATCATCAATTTTTTGGATGATCAATGAGATTGTTGTACTTTTTTATTATCCAAGAATAACAAAAATATGATTTTTTTCTCATTGAAACAAATGTGAATTTGAATTAATTCCTAGCTACATAATGTATAATTATAATTAAAAGCAATCGACATAAAGGGAGCCATCGACATAAAAATCAAGAATGGAGTTGTCTACAAATAAAAGTGATCATTTAATTCAAAAACTTGAATTTGAATAATAATTTCATGAATCATACGAATGCATTGAGAGGATTTTATGGAAGGTTTGTTAAGAATTTTTTTAAGGGTTGTATTATTATGCTTGTGTTGTGTGCATGATTCAACTTATAAGTATTATCGTATGATTTGAGGCAAGTGTACGCATGCAGTGTCTAATACAACAAATCATTTTTGCAATTAATTTATATATCGAACTTATATACACATTGATAATAGTTCAATGTCTTGAAATATTTTTTACCACTCAAAGGTGGGTTTGATTGGAATAAAAAACCGGTCGGCACATTAATGGTTGAATGGTTACAACCAATGAAACTTTTATGTTTACTTGGTTATGGTTTGACATTAATATTTATTGGTCAAACTAATTTAGTATATCTCTTTTAAATGTTTTATTATCCCTGTTAAGGCAGGGATATACTTTTCTATTGATAAGTCAAATTTTATTAATTTGTATTAATAAGCTTTTTAAACAAAATTTTTTACAATACTTTCTAATGTTTTCAGAAAATAGTTTATTAAATTAAATATTTTGAAAATTAAAAATATATTTCTGAAAATTTAAAATAGATTTTTTTTTATTGGTGAAATACACCTGGAATTTGACATAAATCCTTGCAGGAGACTTTTAATTTTTAAAAGCTAAAATTAATTTAAAAATAAAAAATTTAAGAAATTTACAACTCAACTGGCCATTAAATGCCATTCTAATCAAATTGGACTCTTGAACAGTATATTAACTTGGACTCTTCTCTCGGGTTCTCGGGTTGCTGGGAAGGGACATCAAGGATGACCGTTCCCAATTGTTTCGAAGCGCACAAAGTTTAATGACTTTGACGAAATCAGGCACCAGGTATGACATGATTGATATCCGATTTGAACTGATATCCACATTGACTCGTCGCTCCAAAGCTGTGCGAGACTAGAATTGATATCTAATCGCCACAGCCAAAAACTATTACGTTAAGACCAACTTCAGGGACCCTTTGGAATAGAACCTTTATTCGCGCCAAGAATCGATCGCACGACCTTTGAAAAGCTTTTATGCTTGAAAATTTTGATAAGAAAGATTCTAACTTCATACATCTCAAAAATATTTCGTGCCTAAAGACGTAAGATGGATTGGATGTTTACAACTGACAATGAACATGTGAACACATCACATTTCCAAAGTTGTTAAGTCCATTTAGTTTCTTCATCGAATCGATGCCATCAATTCTTCGCAAGTCTTCCTTGAAATTTCTTCAGAGTAGATGGCACTATGCTTTCAACATTTTATTTGGTCGGTTCGAACATCTAGCATACGAATTCATAACGTAATTGAATTGAATTGCCAGATCTTATACGTTGGATGGGTTTACGTGTTGACCGTGTCCAGTGCATGGATGATTTCATTTTCAATCTCTTGCGAAAAGAGAAACGGTTTCTTGTCAATTTGCAAAATTGTCAAACATGAATCCCGGTTTCACAGTCTAATATCTTTGCTGCTGTTGATTTTTGGTGGAAATACGGTAAAGTTTGGTCGGTTTGAAAGAAATGAAGAAGTCGGGTTCTTTATTTTTGGTGGAAATGCGGGATATCTTGATTTTTTCCGCTGTGCGTGTCGACCAAGATGATCGAATGAATGATTACGGCTCTTTCTTCACTCCCCCATCTTGATCACGAGGAAGACACAGTCCAAGAATCATCATTATTTTTCTTTCCGTTTATAAATACTTGTGAAAATTCTATTAATTCCACTGCAAGAATTTCCAACTGCATTTTCACCTCCTACTTATGATTTGCTTTGCTCCTCCTCTTTGGATTTCTCTGACACAACAACCAACTCCCCATCTCTCTCCATTTTAAAACTTTTGAGAAGGCACATAGCACTGCAATTCTCCTCCTCCCTCCTCCTCTCTTCATTTCCATTTCAAGCACCATGCAGTACCTCTGTTTTGATTTCCCTTTTCATTTCTTCCTTCTCCGGTTTTTCCTTTTCATTTCTTCTTTTTCCTATTCTTCTATTAATTCATTTCAAGATTGGGCATCAAGAAGTTCATCGCCAACGATCCTCATCATTAGAGTCCCGCAGTCCCCTTGTGCGGCCATGATTAAGGGGTCACATCCGTAGCAATGCAGGAAGCCTGTTCTTCATCATAGTTATTGTATTATCTCCATTTTGATCCTTAGGATATGTTGGCTATAATGTAAATATTGTATGCATGTTATGTATGATTCCTAACGTGGAGCTCAAGGCAAAGGCCTCGCTAGTGAATGCTCGGCCTTGGAGAGGCAAGTATTTGGTATTATGCTACCCATGTGCTACTTAGCCATGGAAATTGTAAATATGCATTTTAATAGAAATACCCACAACTAGCTATGCAATGCAACAAGAGATGAGGGCATGATTTTTACAACGAAGGGGGGATATTCAAACCCTTGAGCCAAATCAAGTCAAGGCAAGTGTCAATGAGAGAATCCATGAACCCTCAACTACCCATGTTGACTTTTGTGCCCAATCATTCATTTCTCCCAAGAGTTGGTTGAGGTAGTTAATGCCTTGGGGAATGGAGAGGTATGGTTGTCCAAATTCGGGTATGAGAAAGCCACCCTTCATGGAAATTCGTGTTTGACTTCTTGGGTAAGAAAAGAGCCACAAAATTGCTCCCCAATCCATTCTTCACCCATCAGTTTTTCTCTCTCACGAGTTGGGAGCTACCTGGGCGTTTTCCCTCCACGTTTTTCTGGTTCCCATTGTTTCTTAGTTGGGAGAAGGGCGTTTTCATGTTGCATATGTTAAAATTCAATATGCTAAGACAGAAAATAGCAGCATTACATTCCATTTCACAATAATAGCATATACAGGATCACTGAAGAAACAACAAGCATAGCATAAACACAAGAGACAGAGATTTATCCTGGGAAACCCTCATGGGGTAGAAAACCCAGTAAAGCTTCCTCAATATAGATGACCAGCAATATACAAAGATGCAAACCCTGAGCATAAGCTCCTTCTCCTCCATAGCAGACCTCTCCTCCACAAATGCGCCTTTCTCAAGTGAGTGAGTGTGTATAATGAGGAACACACCTCCTCTATTTATACACTACTCTGATATGTATTTTACACAAGTACACGTAGGCTCGTATTTAACCAATAGGTTAAATACCCCACTACAACTAACTGGGCCGACCCCTCTAGGGTGGTCTAATAACCCTTTGACCCACATAACACATACAGGGCCGACCCCTACTAGGGAAGTCTAATAACCCGAGTTACCACATTCCGACGGAGGAATAACCATCTCCGGATATACAATAAGATCTTCACGGAGGAATGAAACATCTCCGGAATAATAAAGTACAAATATAATATTCTTTGAAGTTACAATATCTCAACACTCCCCCTTAACGAGAAGGATATTATAACAACATCTGCACAAGCAAGGAGTCATCAACATTATACATGATACATCTATAAATCATTGGAAGCTTTCTTCAATTCATCATCATCAGTAACTTGACTAGTTACTGGAACATCAACATCGTCATCAGCATCGTCATACGATCATCAGCATCGTCATCACACGATCATCATCATCATCGTCACACGATCATCAACATCGTCATCACACGATCATAAGCATCATCATCACACGGTCATCAGCATCGTCATCATACGATCAGCAGCATCGTCATCACACGATCAACAGCATCATCATCACAGGATCAGCAGCATCGTCATCACACGATCAGCAGCATCGTCATCACACGATCAGCAGCATCGTCATCACACGATCAGCAGCATCGTCATCACACGATCAGCAGCATCGTCATCACGCGATCAGCAGCATCGTCATCACACGATCATCAACATCGTCATCATACGATCATCAGCATCGTCATCACACGATCAGCAGCATCGTCATCACACGATCAGCAGCATCGTCATCACACGATCAGCAGCATCGTCATCACACGATCAGCAGCATCGTCATCACACGATCAGTAGCATCGTCATCACACGATCATATTTATAGGATGATCAATCATGCTCCCTTTAGGACATGAGTCCATGGATGATGCAATCCAGATCAAATTCCAGGATGATCAATCCTTATCACAGCTACAGAGCCAGCCCTTTTTCATGCTGGATGTATCACAGCTACAGAGCCAGCCCTTTTTCATGCTGGATGTATCACAACTACAGAGCCAGCCCTTTTTCATGCTGGATGTATCACAACTACAGAGCCAGCCCTTTTTCATGCTGGATGTATCACAACTACAGAGCCAGCCCTTTTTCATGCTGGATGTATCACATCTACAGAGCCAGCCCTTTTTTCATGCTGGATGTATCACATCTACAGAGCCAGCCCTTTTTCATGCTGGATGTATCACATCTACAGAGCCAGCCCTTTTTCATGCTGGATGTATCACATCTACAGAGCCAGCCCTTTTTCATGCTGGATGTATCACATCTACAGAGCCAGCCCTTTTTCATGCTGGATGTAACCTAGAGTAATTCTAGGATTTGTCACGTACATTTTGAACCGAGGTCCAGGGACGATTCAGTCCTGTCATTCAGTTATCGGAAACCTCACGTCTACAGCTCTCTTTAGGACTGAAAGTCCAGGGATGATCCAATCCCCTCAACTGTCCACTAAGGACTTCATTCTTGGAGACCTCACGTCTACGGCTCTCTTTAGGACTGAAAGTCCAGGGATGATCCAATCCCCTCAACTGTCCACTAAGGACTTCATTCTCGGAGACCTCACGTCTACGGCTCTCTTTAGGACTGAAAGTCCAGGGATGATCCAATCCCCTCAACTGTCCACTAAGGACTTCATTCTCGAAGACCTCACGTCTACGGCTCTCTTTAGGACTGAAAGTCCAGGGATGATCCAATCCCCTCAACTGTCCACTAAGGACTTCATTCTCGGAGACCTCACGTCTACGGCTCTCTTTAGGACTGAAAGTCCAGGGATGATCCAATCCCTTCACATGTTCACCAAAGCAGAACATGTATCCTCATCATCAAAACATGTATAACTACAACATGTATCATCATCATCAAAACATGTATAAACACAACATGTACCATCATCATCAAAACATGTATAACCAAAACATGTATCATCATCATCAAAACATGTATAACCACAACATGTATCATCATCATCAAAACATGTATAACCAAAACATGTATCATCATCATCAAAACATGTATAACCACAACATGTATCATCATCATCAAAACATGTATAACCACAACATGTATCATCGTCATCAAAACATGTATAACCACAACATGTATCATCGTCATCAAAACATGTATAACCACAACATGTATCATCATCATCAAAACATGTATAACCACAACATGTATCATCATCATCAAAACATGTATACATCTATCATCAAAACAAAGAATATAAGAGTCCTAAATCTAAATATTTCTAAGAACTGGGTGTAGAGAACAGGTTACCTCATCATCGACCTTGTTGTTCGATGAGACAATCTCATTAGCAGTGACTATACTACTCCCCCTTTCGAGGAGGGTCCTTTTGAACTACACCAAGCTTGTCTCGGAAGTATTCAAACTTCACTCGAGACAGAGGTTTGGTTGGTAACTTCTTCACTTGACGTAGAGGCTTGGTTAGTACAACGGTAACCTGTTACAAATTCAAACTTTTAGAGTTCCTTTCTGTGTCATAACTTATTAGTTCCCTATGTTCTTTGACTTATCATGGAACACTAGATTCTATGTCATCTTGAAACAACTCTAAATATCACATAGGATCTCAGTTGGTTCCATCTCTAAGTCAAACAGTCCTAAAGCCAAACTTCTTCACAACTAGCAGAGCAAGCAGCCATATATTCCGCTTGTGCTGAGAGCCACACTAGACTGCTTCCAGCTAAATCATGAGATCATGGCTAATCCCAGACGATAACATCCTCTCGATGTGTTCTTCTTGTCTGATACACTTCCTGCCCAAACAGAATCTGAATAGCCATCTGAAGTCATGATCTTCAAGATAGCATAGATCAAATTCTATCGTGTTCTTTATGTGCCTCATCACATACTTTGCAACTATCAGGT
Organism: Larix kaempferi; assembly: GCA_027924585.1. Classification (NCBI taxonomy): domain Eukaryota; kingdom Viridiplantae; phylum Streptophyta; class Pinopsida; order Pinales; family Pinaceae; genus Larix; species Larix kaempferi. The sequence continues at coordinate 6,330,287 of BSBM01000504.1, forward strand.
AAACACATCTAGTTTCCACTAGATACTAACTCAAGGTGTTCATAACAAAGCATATATCTAACCTAGTATATGTTAGATATATCAAAGACCCAATAATTTGACTGTACAGAGTTATATCCACTAACTCTGATGAGTTATCCCCTAACAGCTTCAAATTTGAATCCATAATAGTGGCCATTCCAACACCTCAAGTCATATTTCTCATCATACTTTCCCTGGTTGAGAAATATTCCTTCTGAGCCTTGCCATACTTCAAGACCTAGGAAGTAAAGCATCAATTTGAGATCTTTCATTTTCATTTCTGCATTGAATGATCTTCTGCATATCTATCTGTGCCATCTCTCGTTAGATGGGTCTACTGATATGAGCCTCAATATCATTCGAACTCTGTGGTGAGTTCCTTCTTGCATCCATGTCATATGTGTATCATATTCAACCTTGTAGCAAAGGGTTGAGATCCACATCACCCATGGTGATCATTAAGCTTATCAAATTATTATCGATCCTAGGTACCTATACGGAACCTGATTCATACTTCTTCTTTAATTACACCATACTTGGAGCAAACATCTTGTCGTGATTCTCTTCCCCTTTCTAAGAGAATCTTCTAGCCATGAGCCTTTTATACTTTGTTTGATTTGTAAATCTTCTTGTTTGAACATCCACCACTTGTACGGTGTCCATCATTCTTCATGACCTTTCCTACAAATCAAAATTAAGTATATGATTAGTAATACTTCATAATCATCAAAAGATAACCCATTATGCATACAGATATCATTTACATAGTGATGCAACTATTTTGACCAATACTTTGGCACAACACTTTCCCATATCCTGTATGCATACAGTGGCTATCTAGATGCCTTCCATCTCTACCAGAACATACTATCGAGAGTGTGCACAACTCTCAGCATGTCAGCAAAGAGGTTTCATTCTAGACAAGCAACAATGGAATGTTTGTCCAACTTACCAAACATATGCACATTAGTTGTATACTGTTCAATGCTCTATGAATGTTTACACTCAGCATTATATATTCTAGGAATACAAATATGCATACAACCTATTACAGGCAATATCATTACTATTTCAAATAGCAACTCAAATACTTATCTTTTATGTTTGTGTGGCTGCCTCCCGCTTGATCTTCTGTATGTCTTTTGAACTTCTATTCATTCTGTACCACTGTGCATGCTCAAGAGTCATCCTCATGATCTCATACACAAACATACACTCATTAGTATATTCTAAATGCTATCAAAACATTATAGTACTAAATAATCTTGAAAATGTATAGTCATGATTATGGTTAATAAACATTAGTATTCAAGATTTCAGGGAAGTCTTCTTTTACTCATGCATATCATTGATAAAAGATATAATATGCATAATCCCTTGATTACTAACTTTATGAATAAGCATAACCAATCATTCCAAGTATACTTATATAAGGGATCCTAACACAAGGTAAGATTCATGGGAAACATACCTTGATTAGTATACCTACTTGGTTATGTATAACATACCTAAACAATCTCTTCAATGATTTAGAGATCCTGAGCTAGAACCTGCATGTCTCATAGTTTTAAGCACAATATAACAAAGTCATAAATACCTCGTAAGTAGAACAAAGATTATGGATGAGTCTTTGTCTTCATGTTTTCATGGTCATGGAGCCTAATTTGTCTTTTGTGATGTACCTGTATCTTGTTAGCAGACAACATCAACCTCACACAACACCATAATGCATTAGTACAATCATAAGTGTCAATACCCTAACCAATGAATATCTTCTATCATGCATTCATAATTTTGTTAAGGTGATACAACAAATCTAAAATCAAGATTGTACTAACTGTAATAACATGAAGACAAACATACCATAAACTTAATCATGAACAAATCTCAAAACATACCTCGATGAGTCATACCTATCGAGATCGCTTGTGATCTCCTTATGTAAAGCCTTAGCCTCATCTCCCTCTGAAACATGAACTCCTTCACTTATGTAGGTGACCAATCCATCTTCTTCTAGGATTAACCCTATCCACTTGATTTGCAAGAACTGGACCTGGAGCTGGATATGGGTTTGTCAGAGAAACCCCAAAAATTCAAACTTTGAATTTCAAACTTCCGAAAGGATAGAGATATGCGCCTTGATGAGCTGATCAAACTGATATATTCAGAATTTGAAAACTGCAAAGTTTTACTCCTCAATTTTGCCTTTGAAACTTTCGGATTCACTGGACGTGACCCTGAACTGGGGTTTGATGAAGCCCACTCTTTTGCCCCATCAAAAGGTTTGATCCAAAGCTCTAAGCTTCTATTTTTCTGAGGAGCTTCCAGCCGTGGTCACAGATTTCAAAAATTCCCATTTTTACAGAAGCCCTAATTTTCCGCTTTTCTGATCAAGGTCCCGAACTAGGGTCTAATCAAGCCCGGCCTTTTGCCCAACCAAAAATTCTGATATTGGTCTCTAAATTTCTATTTTGATGAGTAGCATCCAGCCGTGGTCTCCGATTACAAAAATTCCAACTTTCTTTAAAGCCCTAAATTCCGGAAGCCATGAATGAAGGTACCAAAAAATAATTCTGTTTTGACAGAAATATGTACCTGATTGTTTCTGGTGTAACTCCGAAATTTTTGATCCACAGGGTCTGAAAAAGTTTTCTGAGATAGCCTGACCTGTTATCTTTCCATCCTGACAGGTCTGACCTCAATTGGATTCTCTGAGAGAGAGATATGCCAGATGTCGCAACGTGACCTGTTTTGGGAAAATACAGGAGAGCAAACTTGTACGGCGTGCCACGTGTCACTGTTTGACCTTCGGCCTCAAAAAAAGTTTTCTGAGATAGCTCGGCCTGTTATCTTTCCATCCTGACAGGTCTGACCTCAATTGGATTTTCTGAGAGAGAGTTATGCCAAGTGTCGCAACATGACCTGTTTATGGGATAATACAGGAGAGCGCACTTGTACGGAGTGCCACGTGTCACTGGTTCAATTTCGGCCTCTGAAAAAGTTTTCTGAGATAGTGCAGACTGTGTACTACCTGTCACTTTTTACGAAATTTCATTTGGAGCTTCCTAGCCCAAGATATGACCTTTTTCCCAAGGTCACCTGATTTTGACTCAGATCTGGAAGAGGTAGAAACCCTATATTGTACAGATCATAAATCACAAAGTAAAACGAATTAGAGGTTGTCCTTTGGACACAAGGTACCTGGAGATTTTAGCTTCGTCCTGTAACAATTTCAGATCTGAAAACTTCGCCAAAACGGATTTATAGCGAAAGTGCTACGATGACTGGTTTTTGCTATGTAAAACCCTAACCTTCAAATTGTCGTAAGTAAAGCAAGTGTCTTTAGTGCCATACCTTGTCTTCCTTCAGGTTAGCTCTGATACCATGTTAAAATTCAATATGCTAAGACAGAAAATAGCAGCATTACATTCCATTTCACAATAATAGCATATACAGGATCACTGAAGAAACAACAAGCATAGCATAAACACAAGAGACAGAGATTTATCCTGGGAAACCCTCATGGGGTAGAAAACCCAGTAAAGCTTCCTCAATATAGATGACCAGCAATATACAAAGATGCAAACCCTGAGCATAAGCTCCTTCTCCTCCATAGCAGACCTCTCCTCCACAAATGCGCCTTTCTCAAGTGAGTGAGTGTGTATAATGAGGAACACACCTCCTCTATTTATACACTACTCTGATATGTATTTTACACAAGTACACGTAGGCTCGTATTTAACCAATAGGTTAAATACCCCACTACAACTAACTGGGCCGACCCCTCTAGGGTGGTCTAATAACCCTTTGACCCACATAACACATACAGGGCCGACCCCTACTAGGGAAGTCTAATAACCCGAGTTACCACATTCCGACGGAGGAATAACCATCTCCGGATATACAATAAGATCTTCACGGAGGAATGAAACATCTCCGGAATAATAAAGTACAAATATAATATTCTTTGAAGTTACAATATCTCAACAGCATAACCATGGGAAGGAAGGGGAAATTGATTTGGGGTCTATAGAGATTGTTTTGGCCCACTAAATGCTTATATATATGTAGGAGAAATCGTTTTCTTCCATGTGGTTGAGCTTGAGATTCCCCTCTTCCTTGTAGAAATCATGCCCAGCTCGAGGGTGGTCTCTGAGTGTTGAAAGAATACAGGCTGGGCAGAGACCTATGGTTGGGTGGAACGTTGCAGCAACATAGCTACTTGCTTGGGACAGATTCATAATCAAGATAAGTATTCTATATGTGAATTTAACTTTGCAATGTTATTTAATTATTGATTGTTATGCTTATGAAAATCAATGCATGTTAGATATGCATGCAGTGGATCTTGATTCAGCTGTGTTTATTTGAATTATACACTTGCACATGTGTTTTTATTTATATGAATTTGATGAAATGGGTTGAGTTTTGGTAAAAGGCCCTAGAAGTGTAGTCATGTTCCCTTCCTTGGGTTGGGTGGACGGGAGGGGACGTGACAGTTATCATCATCAAGTTTAGACAGGGCCATTTGAATTTCGGCATCAAATACAGAGTCAGCGCACGACAATTCCTCTGAATACACAAAACTTTGTCCAAAGTCTAGCTTCCAGGTTTTCTGTTGGTTTGGAGACTCGGGAGGAGAAATTCATTGTTCTGAATAAACGAGTTAGGAATTATGTTTTCCACCTTCACGTCGCACTGCACAAAACATGAGAGTTGTATAGAAGTGGTAGCAACAACAACTTCCAAGCACAAATTTTCCCAATTAGACGTGAATTTAGTTTGAAGAAGTGACCTCTTCCATGGCAGAACTTGAACTCATACTGCTTCACGAGACAGATTTAAATTGATCTTCTATTCCCTTGTAGATGAGTAATCCCAAATTCGTATTCACGAATCTGTAGAATAAGTAGTGAAGAAAAGGTCCAGAAAAAGTGTTTTATTTTATCTTGGCCTATGTTGTCGAGAAGAAGATTTTGACGGTCATGTCCAGGCACTGGAATTGTCATGTGTATGTTGATACAGAAAAGTGTAGATTCTGAAGTGCTTAAATTTTTCAGATTTTGCTGTTGATTCAACTACTAACAATGTTCATGTAGTGGCATAAAATGTGCTGGGGAAACACAACCTTATTCCAGACCGAATTGGGGCAATATGAAGAGGATTGGGTGGGTGTACGAAGTTGAGAACTATAGTTTTTGTGTCAAAGTCAAGGGTTGCTTTGAGGTCCATATTCTGTCGTATAGCGAGCATTCAAAGTTATGATGAGTCTGGGAAGTTCTTACGACCCAAGCGGATTGTACCATACCGTGATTGTGCTTTGTAAAGTAATTGTTCCATGAGGACCTATTCTACAACAACCTATATCGCTTTCCAAAGTCTCCATTCTTTTAGTGGTGCGCTAAATTCCTAATGAGATTTTGCGTAAGCTCCACATAAACCCCCGTTGTTCCTGTTTCGTATAATCTATTTTAAAAAAATGCCACAAAAGATGAGGTATTTCATATTCCTCTTAACATAACTTCTCTAATAACAAATACAATACTATCAGCTCTGTGTATGATTCAAATTGTAGTTTCCCTTCTTGATGTACTATAGTTAGATTAATGATGCGTAGCTTCCAGAGGAGATCTATCAGGTAAAAACATGCATATGAAAAATCGAATAAGTTCGCATTAACATAAATATTTGAATCTCCAAGTCATTTAAATCATATCTTCAGAAGCTCTCACAAGAACCTATCCAATCACAACGCACAGGTTGATGCCCTAAGCAGGTTCAACTCCAGCTTTGATAAACTCTGGCACAAATATTATGTGGCTTCATGTGACGGTGTTTGTTTTACAGCATCAAAACGGGATTGGAACCATTTGCAGAAGCATAATCAGTCGACCAAACTTTCTCTTCAAATTCAGCAATTAATGGATAACAGGATCTGGCAAGGACTGATGGCAGCACAACGGCAGGATCGGCCTGTAAATCATCGCTTACCACGGCAAGAAACGAATTAGTCGAATATTCTTCTGAATCGGAAGAAGCTAAAAAGAAGGAAGGGATCACATCCCGTTCTTCATCGTAGTTTTCATCATCAAGTTTAGACAGGGCCGTTTTAATTTCGGCATCAAATACAGAGTCAGCGCATGACAATTCCCCTGAATACACAAAACTTTGTCCAAAGTCTGGCTTGGCTTCCAGGTTTTCTGTTGGTTTGGAGACTTGGAAGGCCAAATTCGTTGTTCTGAATAGACGAGTAAGGAATTATGTTTTCCACCTTCACGTCGCGCGGTATTGTTCCTGCACGAAGACGAGAGTTGTATAGAAGTGGTAGGGCCGTCGCATAAAATTTTAAGCTCCGACGAGAGCAGCCAGGTTAAATAGACAAGCGCAGGCTGCATAAAATTTTAAGCTTTGGTTAAAAGCGGCGGAGGTTGAATAGATAAGCGTCGCTCCATAAAAAGTTTGAGCTCCGAGTTAACGTAGTGGACCATGTTAATTCTCCAATCCTTTAGTCGGGTTGTTATTGGATAGGGCCGCGCGGCTTATCTAGCTAAGCTCCGATGCTTTAGTCTCACACCTATTTGATAGTGCCCCCAACGTTTCTGCTTTGTCTTTCATTATTTTCATACATATAGGTTAACGTGGGAGCATTATGAATAATGCTTCGATCCTTATTAATACTTTTTTATATTTTTTAACAATCACGTTTTCATCCGAATGTTAATATTTTTTATAATTACTGAAAATTGAAAAGTAGATACTTTTTAATATTTTGACCTTTTTTTATTGTGCTCATCTGAGTTAACATATAACATAACGTCGAAGCTTTATTTCATAATGTCCTAATCATCAATGATGCATGCATAGAGCCTTATCTTTTTTTTCTCTTGTTTTAATTATTCTTTAATTATTTCTCATTTTTATATTGGAGTTGCAACATTTCTATAGAATCAAGAAAAGGATAAATCAAATCCAAAAGCCATTTACAACATATAATCTCAAAATTAAATGCAATCCTATTCTGCTAATAAAAGGGAGTATGTGCTCGATTGATAGCATGGCTATGACTAGGTACCTAATGTACACGAACAAGATAAACAACATGAGAGACAAAAAACTTCCTAATATTGCCTCATACTCTAGTCAAAACCACCTACCACTTAAGCAAGGTTGTCACAATGATGCCAAGTCTTGGCTAAATCATTAGGGAGTCGAGAAAGAGGTCACTCTGCAGAATAGTGATAGTATAAATTTAAGGAGAATATGTTGTGTAATAAAGAGTAAGAGGATAAGAGAAAATAAGATATTATAAGGAAGTGATTAACCCTAATCTAGATGATCAAAAGTATCTCTTTGTAATAAGTATGGCAGGTGCAGGGGGGAGGGTTGGGAAGGGGGTCTTGTTGGATATTGAGGGGAAAATAGTGAATACAATAGCCTGGGGTCTTGGTGAAGCAACCAACAACCAAGCAAAGTTGTATGCCTTGTTGCTCGGTGTGGAGCTTGTAGTTTCTCTTAGGTTGGGAAATTTCTCATTTTTGGAGATTCTCTATTAGTTATAAGATCTTGTCACAAAGGCTTAATCAAAGATAAGGACATCCATGGGACCATTAATTCCCTCAAACAAATTATGGAATCCATCCTAATCCACATTTGATGAATCGATAATGAGCAAGCATATCGTTTAGCAAATCAAGTTGTCATTATGGAAAAAAGGGTTTTTTTAGACCTGGATGGTCATCCACATTGTAGGTGGATACCATAAGCATGCATATATTGGAGATGATCACCCTAAGGTTATTAATGGATGGGGTTGCGTTTGTTGAATGTTTCATAGGCATGAGGCAACAAAGTTGATGGCCTCGAGGATCTTAATGAAGGAGTGAGCGTCCACCATTTGCAAAGGGCACCTAGCCAAGGAGGAGGACACACTACACTCCTTAGTATTTATGAATCACCCATGCATATCCCTCCACCCACTGTTTGTTTAAGTCTCACACAAGTCAAGTTTTATGGCGTTTGGTTGTGCTTCATGGGAGGCTTATGGGATATCTCGATTTTATGTTCTTTGTGGAGTGCTAGTCCATCATTTCATTCTTCGATCTTAGGCCCAAATTCTTGGGGGGACGCATAAGAAGCTCTAGCCTGCTTCCCTTGGGTTAATAATTTGGGTAACTTGTGTGCATTTAAAGATCACGACTATCCCAAAACATGCATGGTGTCTTGGAGATTTGAATTTTGTGGTATTGAAAATGCAATTAGGGTTTTGAAGAAAGCTATGCGACATTTACATGACCAATTAGAAGGTGTCCTCGAGACGATGTGCCAAATCGCGAACAACATTTCGTTATTGGACACCAAGAGATGATATTGAAGGGAGTATCACGGTTCAAAGGGTGAAGTGGATAGATTAGCATAGGAGGATATTGAGATGTGTATAATGTTGGTTCAAGACACCCTTCGGAAAAACTTAGCGGGAGATTAAAGGGATTTGGAGGAGCATTCAGTGCTTCAACCAGAGAATGAAATAGTCGAACCGGATTCAAGCAGGCATGGAGGATGAAGCTCAATTCTTTCTTGGAATTTTAGTCTACTTCTATTTCTATTACATTGTTTCCACGTGTTGTTTTTGTGTTTTCTTATTAGGCCAGTATGTATGCCTATACTATATTATAACTTTTGCTACTGTAGACAATACTTTGTTGATCAAGTTTTGGGATGGAGAAATTTTGACTTCATAATGTATATTTTAATCCCCTCAAAAGCAGGGTGAATCTCTTTAAATTTGTTTGGTTGTTTATGTCAGTGTTTTAGTATAAATTTCTACTCGTTTTGGTTAAAAAAATAAAAATAAAAACAAACTCTCATGAGCTCCATAGTGAAACAAGGTGCTGGACAATTCCTTAAACCCCATGTGATGAAATAATTTGTCATCTTTGTGACACTAAGATGGTTGAAGATGAAAATCAATTTCTCGTAGAAAGTATTGCGTACACCCACATTAGAGCATACTTTCAAAATATTTGCTACAACATTGACTTTCCTAACCTTTTAACTCATGATAGCTATGGTGATTTAGGAATGCTTCTATTAAAGCTTTTCGAGCATACAAATAAAATTATAAAGAAAACCCAATAACTCCTTACCTTTTAAGGTTTGATAAACCAAAGTTGATCTCAATGGATGTTATCATCATCATCATCATCATATAATAAAATAAATAAATATTTAACATAATTAATATTTTTTTAATATGATAAGTTTTAAAATATTCTTCTTGTAGACAAATATAAGATTTTTTTTTCAATGGAAAAAACCGTACTACTGGTATTCATATTAGAGAATCAAATAGTACAAACATACATAAGGCATAAAAGTGAGACTTATGTTCAAAATAGTTTACTGTAGACCGTCTATGACAGATATTCCAAAAATACAAACTTATATCACTGTAAAAACAGCTACATCCAGTACATATCATGCTAATACTAAAAAATGTTCACTGTGCCAAAATCAATGCATTGAGCCTCTTGAAAATATTCCCATCTGACTATACCCTCAGCTCCATCATGTGCTTCTTTGGAAAGTGTATCTGCCATCGAGTTATGCTGACGAAAGATATGTTCAAAGGTGATGTCCCTGAAAAGCTGAATTTTCTCCATAGTTCTACAACGCCACTGATGTAATGAGATCACATTTAGATTATAGTCCCCTTGTGCCCATTTCATCGTCACCCTAGAATCTCCATAAACAATCAATTCATGAAGGCCCATAACATATGAAACAGTAATCACTCCAAAGACCAAGTAATTCATCTTTGGTATTGTTTCCTCTTCCACAATTCATCTTAAGAGTGTAATAATGGTCTTTATTGATATATATCACTCCCCCCACAACACATAAACCATCCATCACCGAACCATCAAAGAAAGCAACCGGCTTATGACGAGGAATGCTGAAAGTACTAATTTGTCTAGAACAATCCTTATTTGGTACTGAGCAATAATCGTTAATCATAGACAAGATTTTGTTGCAAGAATGTATTAAGTTAGGAGTTTTATCTTCAAATAAAGCTTCATTCCTAGACCACCAAATATCCCAAGAAATCACTGCAGGAAAAAAAGGAAGATTCTTGCACCTCCTATGCCAACTGAGTGCACAACTCTCAAACATACCATAGCCCCAATGAAGATTTAATTTTAGGTGAGTGATAATTAAGGACCAAAGTGTTCTAGTAAACACACATTCCACCAGAATATGTTATGAAGATTCGAAACTGTTTCTGCATAAGAACACATACTTGGGCCAACCCAACCTCTCTTGGTTAAGTTATCCCAAGTTTTCAGAGCACCTTGTAATGCATGCCACATAAAGCACTGTATTTTCAATGGGATCTTCCACTTCTAGAGAACCTTATACCACCAATTTGCAGGAAAAATACACCAGTGACTGATAATAGCCTTGTAAGCATGTTTAGCAGTAAACATACATGTAGCATTTTTTCTTGTCCATATTAAACTGTCATTCTCCATAGTCAGCCTGCATCCAAAAGAGTTTATTTTATTGATGTATCGAGCCCATTTTGTAGCATCATCATCTTTGAATCCCATTTCCATTACAGTGAGCCAATAAGTTTGATTATTTCTAGGGTTGTTCCTCTTAATTTTATTAAGAGTGGCATAATCAAACTGATGAAGAGTGTTGATAATATCACTGGATAATGTAAAATATCCATCCATCCCTAGAATTGGATCAATGCCCACCAATATATTTTTTCCATTCCCGACCTTCCAGGATAAATCTTTGGCCAACAGATTGTAAACTTTGACGAAACCGGTCCAAATGGGTGAGGCTCCCCTAATTTTCTTCTTTGGATTCCTTATCCAATTTATCACATCACCTTTGATATATTTAACGGAGAGTATCCTTGTCCACATAGTGGGACCAAAAATTCCCCTCCAAAAACTTTTCATTCTAAGAACACAACTAAATAGAGACAAATTCCTGATCCCCCACCCACCACTATATTTTGGCAAAGCAATATTCTCCCATCTAGTCATAACCAAACTGTTGTTTGTCGAGCCTCCTGTCCAAAGAAAGTTAAAAAATAACTTCCTTAAACAATCAATGATAAAACACGGGATCTGGAGAAGAGAGAACCAGTATACATGCATACCAGTAAGTACAGATTTCACCAATGTAAGACGCCCACCGATTGACAATAGTCTATAGGTCTAGTGGTTTATCTTTTGTTCGACTTTCTCAATAATCCAGAGCCAATCAATTCTCCTGTAAGCACATGGATTAAGGAAATAACCAAGGTATTTAAAACCCACTTCTAAATGACAGAGATTATATGGAAACATTGCAACAATCTCTTAAAATCATCAAGTTTGTTGTTCTCAATTCCAAAGTGATAAATACTTGACTTCCAATTATTTACCAACATACCCGATGCATCACAAAAGTACTTGATGATAGAATTATAGTTCTACCATTCCTCTACCGAGTCTAACCCAACTAAAAGAACATCATCGACAAACAATGAATGAGTATGTGACAACTCATAAGATAAATTGATACCTTTGATAATTCCATCTGCTTTAGCCGCCCCAATCATTCTTCTTAGTGCCTCTATGATCAATAGAAAAATTAATGGTGACAATGGACAACCCTGACGTACCCCTCTAGAAATTTTGAAAAACTCTAACGGAGCTTCATTTACCAAAACTGCAATACTTGCAGTTTTCACACATGCCATGATCCAACGAAGGACTAATGGGGGAATGCCTATCTGAATAAGGATCAATCGTAAAAAACCCCAGTCCACCTTATCATATGCCTTTTCAATGTTATATTTTCAGCATTTAATTCAATATGATCTAGGATCTTAACTGAGAGAACAACATATACAACATATCAAACATAAGAGACAAGAGACACAAAGCATTTCACTGGGGAAAACCAAGAAGGTGAAAAACCACGCAACTTCCCCAGAGATAGAATGAGCACCAATAAAAAGATCACAAAGATCAAACCCCAAAAGATAGATGTCTTCAACAACTACTCCTCCTCCACTTGTGCACACTCCTCTCTCTCAACTATGCGAGTTGGATGAGTGAGTGAATGAGTGAATGAATAAATAGAGAGGTGCTCCTCTCTATTTATACTTTACCTTTACTTGCCTTTTACTCTAGTTGGGCCGACCTCCCTTAGGAGAGTCTAATAACCCACTACCACTTGACACTGGGTCGACCCCACTAGGGTGGTCTAATAACCCTTTAACCCATACTGGGTCGACCCCTCTAAGGTGGTCTAATGACCCATCAAATATAAGTTACGACACTTACAATGTAACTTGCGACACTTGCAAATACAAATGACGACACTTCCAATCAGAGGAATAATATATCTCCGTTGGGGATACAATAAAGTACAAATGTAATACATACAATATACAAGTGAATATCTTCCAAAGTTACAAATACATCAACACTCCCTCTTAACTAGGAAGGTATTCTCTTGACACAGGTCATCAATACATATAGGCACAAGTCTTCAATACTAGAGTTGGATCATCGTCGCTGGATCACGGAGCATCATCGTCACTGCTGTTGTACTCGTCATCTCGATCAATGGTGCTATCTCTCAATTCTTCTCGTCATAGGAAGTTCTACAGATCCAACCCTTTTTCATGCTGGATGTAGGCCTAGCCTCCTGTAGGTCTTCATCATCTCTGCGAGCGTGCCATCCTGTGGAATTATCAGGGTTGATTATGTGCGTCAACAAAACCTCGAAAGAGCATCCCAAGACTGATTACAAGCTCACTGCTCAACCTGTCGGATCTCCCAGGAATTTTACATTTGACCTCCACAAAACCTTAAAAGAGTGTCTTGCGACCTGCAAGATCTCTAAAGAGCATCCCAGTACTTTTACGTGACTAGCACAACCTGTCCGGATCTCCAGGACTGATTACATGTGGTCTCCACAAAACCTTAAAAGAGTGTCTTGCGACCTGCAAGATCTCTAAAGAGCATCCCAGGACTTTTACGTGACTAGCACAACCTGTCCGTATCTCCAGGACTGATTAAATGTGGTCTAGAAAAACCTTAAAAGAGTGTCTTGCGACCTGCAAGATCTCTAAAGAGCATCCCAGGACTTTTACGTGCCTAGCACAACCTATCCGGATCTCCAGGGATGATTACATGCTTCTGCACAACCTGTCCACAGCCACGGAGTATCATCCTGATACTCATGATCCCACTGGTCATCTTCTTCGCATGGAGCATCATCCCAATGCTCATGATCATACTGATCATCATCATACAGTGCATCATCCTGATGCACATCATCATCACATGATCATCCCGATCATCATCATAGCATCACCCTGATGCATATAATCATCACATGATCATCCTGATCATCAGCATATCATCATCACATGATCATCCTGATCATCATCATAGCATCATCCTGATGCTCATCACACAGCACTTACATCCACAGCCATGGGAAGGATCCTCCTACCACCATGCTTGGAATGGCTCCTGCAAATGTGTCCCATCACTTCCTCCTTGAAGTATCTTCTATCTGCAGAACACCAAGCCTCTCTATGAAGTACTCGAACTTCACTCTGGCTAGTGGTTTGGTCAACACATCTGCAATCTGCTCATCTGCCGCAACATACATGAGCTTCACTGCTCCTCTCTGCACCATATCCCTGATGTAGTGATATTTGATCTCAATATGCTTCGACTTGCCAAGGAACACCGGGTTCTCTGACAACTTCACACAACTCTGGTTGTCACAATAGATACAAGTAGCGTCCAACTGGAGATCAAATAAATCAGACAGTAGCTTCCTTAGCCATACTGCCTCACAACTAGCCAAACAAGTTGTGACATACTCTACTTCGGCTATACTCAGTGCTACGCAGGATTGCTTCTTGTTAAACCAAGAGATCACACATGATCCCATATTGAAGCAGCACCCTAAAGTGCTCTTCCTATCTGTAGCACTACCTGCCCAGTCTGAATCAACATAACCCTTCCAGGTTAAACTTTTGATTCACATCATACTTGAGCCCATAATCAACCGTACCATTCAGGTACCTCAAAATATGCTTTACAAAAATCAGGTGAACATGTCTAGGATCCTTCAGGAACTAGATCAATGTGTTCACCGCAAAACAAATATCTGGTCTCATGTTCGTCAGGTACATCAAGGACCCAATCATATGACTATACATTGTGGCATCAACCGACTCTGATGAAGCATCACTCAATAGCTTCAGGTTCAATGCCATAGGTGTGGTCATGGCCTTGCAGTCCATCATCCCAAAACACTTCAGGATCTCTACTGCATACTTCCCTTGTCCAAGGAAGATTCCATCTGCACTCTGCCACACCTCCATTCCTAGAAAGTAATGCATCATACCCAAGTCCTTCATCTCGAACTCGGCAGCAAGCTTCCTCTTCGTGTCGGCAATCAACCTATCCTCACCTGTCACAAACAGGTCATCCACATACAGCAGGAGTATCACTGGATTGTGTTCCTCAACCTTGTAGTAAAGGTTGGAATATGCTTTACTCTTGGTAAAGCCCAAACTAGACAGGAAGATGTCTATCCTGCTGTATCATGTCTTGGGTGCTTGTTTCAAACCGTACAAGGCCTTCTTCAATTTGCACACATGTAACTCCAGTCATGTGTCTCAAACCAAGTGGTTGCTCCACATACACTTCCTCTTCGACGACACCATTCAAGAAAGCTGTCTTGACATCCATATGGTGTATCTTCCACTTCATCACTGCAGCCAGAGCAAGTATTGTTCTAATGGAAGTGTATCTGGCTACAGGTGCAAAGGATTCTTCATAATCTATCCCTTCTTTATGGGAGAATCCACGAGCCACAAACCTTGCCTTGTATTTCTCTATGCTACCATCTGCAACATGCTTGATCTTGTAGATCCATTTGGAAGTCACAACAGACTTCCCTTCTGATCTTGGGAGCACATTCCATACATCATTCTTCATGATCGAATGGTACTCCTCGATCATGGCATCCTTCCATTACTGCATCCCTGATCCTGGGAACTTTAGTTTATTCAATATCTTCAATAGGTAGTTTTCTTGAACTTCGTTGCTGGAACAAATGTCGTTGTCCTTCTTTTGTAGGTGATTGCACATGATCTTTCCTACAAGTCAAATTCAATTGCATGATTAGAAACTTCTCATAGTTTTCAAAACAAAATCTTACACATAAGGAGATATGTTATACAATCATGCAATTATCTTAGCCAATACTTCAATGCAACATTCATCCATATCCCGTATTCATACGGTAACTTTATATATGCCTTCCATCTCTACCAGAACATTGTTAAGAGTGTGAGCAACTCCCAACATGTCAGCAAAGAGGTTTCATTCTAGATAAGTAGCAATGGAATGTTGTACAGTACCATAGGCCACTTACCCATTATTTGCATATTAGTAGTATCTTGTTCATTAATGCAACTTTTCTCATATGCATAATATACATCATAAATCTAGGAACATAAGTATGTACATGACTGAACAACATCATTTAAGTAATCATATGTACAATAAATGGCAATTCAAATACTTATCTTTTTTTGGTTGTTGGGTGGACTCCCTCTCAATCTTTGCTTCCTTGCAGGAACTACTGGAGTGTGCTCCCTCTTGATCTTTGCTTCCTTTATGATATCATTTATGTCTTTGAACTTCTATCCATCCTGGACCACTATGCATGCTTAAGTGTGCACTAGTGTCATCATTGTGTCATCCTCAAGATCTCATACATAATCATACATTCATTAGTATAATCTCAAAACATTATGATTCTAAATAATCTTAAACATGTATGGTCATGGTCATTTCATACACAGGTAATTTATCACAAGCGTTAGTATTCAAGGTTTCAGGGAGGACCTTTTTTACTCATGCATATTCTTATTTGACCATAGGACTCTTCTAGTTTTTCATATCATTAATCAAACTAAGAATCATAATATGCATAAACCCATGATTACTCAAACTTATAACTTCATGATTAATCATTATCAATTATACAAAAGGTATACTTATATAAGATCCTAACATAAGGTAGGATTCTAACTTGATATAGGAAAAACGTACCTAGATTATCATGCTTGCTAGTTATGTCTGACATACCGACATAATGTATTCTTGTTCTCTTCAATGACTTGTGCTAGTAACCTGCATATCTCATAAGCTAACCATTGTAGAACCAAATTATGCATACCTCGTAAGTGGAGCTTCTACGTGATCCATGACTATGGATGAGTCTTTGTCTTCATGTCACCATGGTCATATGTTCTTGATCCAGTACTTGATTTGTCTTTCTTGATGTACCTTTCATGTTAGCGGACAACATCATCCTCATACAACACCACAGTGCATTAGTACAATCATAAGTGTCATAACCCTAATCAATGAATGTCTTCTATCATTCACATGCATTCATACTTTTACTAGGGTGATAGGACAAGTCTAAAATTAATCAAGATTGTACTAACCTCAATAATATGAGGACAAACATATCATAAACTTAATCATGAACAGATTTCAAAACATACATGTATCTCCTCAAGTCATACCTGTCGGGATTGCTTGTAGTCTTCTTATGTAAGGCCTTAGCCTCATCTCCCTCTGGAACTGGAACTTCTTCACTTATGTAGGAGTCCAATTCATTCTCTTCTAGGATTAACCCAATCCTATACACTTTGATTTGCTGAAACTGGATCTAGAGTTGGCTAGGGTTTGGCAAAGAAACCCTAAAAATCCAAACTTGGAATTTCAATCTTCTGTCTGGACAGGGAGATGCATTTGACTATGGCGAGCAAGATGGTGTGCTCAGATTTTGAAAACTTCAAAAATTAACCCTTCAAAAATGACCTACGAATTTCGGATCTGCAACTTCTGTCAAAATCTGGTTTTCTGGTTTTTTTGGTCCAAAAACCAAACTAGGGTTTGATAGATCCTGGGGTTCTACCCAAACAAAAACTTCGATCTTGGTATCTAAATTTCGATTGTTCTAAGGAGAGAAATCCTATGCTGAGATCACTCCAAAATTCCACTTCTGTCAAAAGCCCTAATTTCCTGCAGCAGTGACAAGCAAAAAATGAGAATACTCAGAATCCAATTCTATTTCACAGAAATATGTGCCTTATTATTTCTGGTGCATATCTGAAACTTTGGATCCTCAGGGTCTGAAACTTCGGCCTATGGTAGCCTGACCTATCATATTTCCAACCCCGCAGTTTTGATTTTTAATGGATTCTCTGAGAGAGAGATATGCCAAATGTCACAACGTGACTTGTTTATGGGATGAAACAGTATAGTGAACTTGTACGGAGTGCCACGTGTCATTGTTTCAACTTCGGCCTATGAAACTTGGACCTGTGAAACTACAGTTCGTTCCCTTACTGAAACGTTTTACATAATTTAATTTGGATCTTCCTAGCCCGAGATGTGACCTTTTTCCCTAGGTCACCTACTTAGGACTGAATTCCGGAAGAGGCAGGAACAATAACTTGTACGGATCATAAATCACAAAGTACAACGAATATGAGGCTGAGCTTCGGACACAAGGTACATGTACATTTCATCTTCGGTCTCTAAAAAATTCAGACCCTTAACCTTCTCCAAAACTGATTTATAGCGAAAGTGCCACGATGACTAGTTTTTACTATATCAAGCCTTAGCTTCCAATTTGTTGCAAGTGCAACAAGTGTCGTAAATGCCATACAATGCCTTCCTTTAGGATAGCTCTGATACCATGTTAGATTTTCATCATTTAATTCAATATGATCTAGGATCTTAACTGGGAGAACAACATGTACAACATATCAAACATAAGAGACACGAGACAAGAGACACAAAGCATTTCACCGGGGAAAACCAAGAAGGTGAAAAACCCGGCAACTTCCTCAGAGATAAAATGAGCATCAATACAAAGATCACAAAGAACAAACCCCAAAAGATAGATGTCTTCAGCAACTACTCCTCCTCCACTTGTGCGCACTTCTCTCTCTCAACTATGCGAGTTGGATGAGTGAGTGAATGAGTGAATGAATAAATAGAGAGGTGCTCCTCTCTATTTATACTTTACCTTTACTTGCCTTTTACTCTAGCTGGGTTGACCTCCCTTAGGAGAGTCTAATAACCCACTACCACTTGACATTGGGTCGACCCCACTAGGGTGGTCTAATAACCCTTTAACCCATACTGGGCTGACCCCTCTAAGGTGGTCTAATAACCCATCAAATATAAGTTACAACACTTACAATGTAACTTGCGACACTTGCAAATAAAAATGACGACACTTCCAATCAGAGGAATAATACATCTCCGTTGGGGATACAATAAAGTATAAATGTAATGCATACAATATACAAGTGAATATATTCCAAAGTTACAAATACATCAACATTCAAGATCAATTTTGAGCAACAGAGCTGGCATCTTCTTCATTTTTACTGAGTGGATAACCTCCTGAGTGATGCCAATGGCATCAAGAATCTGTCTATCATGCAAGAACCCAAACTGCTCCCCAGAAATGCATCGAGACAAGATAGGCTTCAACTGAACTGCAATAATCTTAGAAACAATTTTGTGTGTCAAATTGCATAGGGCAATTGGCCGGAATTCCCCAAATGTGGCAGGCTTTCCATTTTTTGGTATTAATGTTAGGAAAGTAGAATTCAGTCCACTGTAAATATAACCCTCCAATCTAGATAACTCAACCATCTTCAAGATGTCAGTTCCCAAAACATAAAAAAAATTCAAGAAATAGTTCAACTATCCATCCATCAGGTCCAGGACTCTTGTCCTTGGAAAAACCCTTCAAGGTCTCTTCAATTTCAGTAGAGTGACTTCTTTCCCTAATACCGCAACCTCATTCTCATCAACAAAAACTGGAAACTTCCTGGCCACATTTAATTGAGTAAGAAGATTTTTTTTACCAGGATCGGTGTATAAACAACCGAAATGAACTTTGGCAGCATTTTGTAACCCCTCCAAACCTGTAACCATATTTCTATCAGCATCTGATAGTTCCCAAATACCATTGGTTTTTTTCCTATGTGTAGCATAAGAATGGAAAAACTTAGTATTTCTATCCCCCAAACCAATCCATATAGCCCAGCTCTTCAGCCTCCATTCCATCTCCTCTTGAGTGAGTAACTCCTCCTTTTTCTTTTCTAGTAACTTTACTTTCTCGCTGATATCAACATCACAAGCACCATTGGTATTCATATGAATCATCTCTTGTATCTGACATTCTAATCCATTAAGTTCTAACAAATCAGACTTTTGTTTGTCCTTAATCCACTTCGCTACAATCTCCTTCAACCTGCACAATTTTAATACAAATGAATCCATTGGATTCATTCCAGTCTCCATGTCAAATCCTGCCCAAAAAACTCTGACCATCTTGCATAACTCCCCATTCTTCAGCCAAGAACAGTTAAACTTAAATGGGTATTTTAGATTGCAAACAGTATCATCAAACTAAAAAAATACATGCCAATGATCAACGAATTTGGATTCTCCAATCCATGATCTGTGTCGAGCCCAGAGGTTAAATAGTTCAGTGTTAACCAGGAACTTATCCAACCGTTTAAAAATACCTTCACTCCCATTCCGGCCATTGGTCCAAGTCGGAGCGAGTGTACCTAGGACAACATCCACCAGCCCATGAGTTTCCCAAAGATTGGTGAAAAAACCAGCCATTTCATCCATTCTAGAATTTGTGCCCCAAATTTCTCCAACATTCCTTGTAAAGTTCAGATCACCCACAATGATAAGATTCTTGTTGTTAAGTAGACCAGAATTTCCCAAAGATGTCTAGAAAGGACCACGATCTTTGTATGGACCATACAAATTTAAAACTGAAATTGGCAAGTTCAAAACAGTGCAACTCCCATCTAGAAAAATCCCCCACTTATATTTAAAGGCCAAAAAGTTGAAATAAGCAAGGTTCCACCCCACCAGGAGACCACCAGACATACCCATAGCATTGGTAGCGACAAAATCCCAACCGAGAAGGATGGCTGCAGGTTTTTTAACAGCCATGAGGTCGTCACACATAGTTTCATGTAGCAATATCATGTTAGGACTAGTAGCTTTGAATAAATGAGTTAAGGCCCTATTCCTAGAGACCTTACCCAATCCCCTTACATTAAGTGTGAGAATTATCATTTACAACCCCCCGACCAAGGCGAGTTTGCTCTAAGGGCCTCATTCGAAACAAAAGAAGGTTCAGTACAGGGTCTATCATCACTTGCAACAATTCTAGAAGACAAAGGGATATAATCATCACCATCAGCCATAACTGGAGTCCTAGGTTTCCTACGACTTTTTCTGATAGTGACATTAATAAATCTGTTGGCACAAATAGGTTTAACACATGGCTTAGATGACGGGTTTTTTGAGTAGGTTGTCAAAGGAGAAAAAACATCAGTGGAGCCATTACTAACGTCATGGTTATTCTGAATCGAAACCTCATCTGCTGATAGAACCTTATCCAAAACAATTGAGGGTTTTTCAGTCCTGACCTCAACCACTGCTGGGTTATCACTTGGCCCAACAGAAAGGGAAAAGGCCGACGAATTACACAGTTCAAAAGATGAAACGGGGACTCCATGAGTGCAAACATTCTTCCTAGATACCCCGACTAGATCAGATGAATTTATGGCATCCATACAACCAAGATTAAGTTTGACCTGACCCGCAGAGATGCGTTTATCTAATGTGTTTTCAACATTTAGGTAGAAATATAATTCATCTTTCGAGACATCTTTGTAAGGAGTATTTGATGGAGGTGAGCACTTACCCATCTTCAGCCTATCCAAAGAAATGAATCCCTCCTCATAATGCCCAATTTCCTGAAGAAAATATCCTAAATCCTTAGTACCGTATCCCTTATCAATCTTTTGAAGCAGATTTGGGCAACAGGCCATTACGTACCCCGTCTTCCTGCATTTAAAACATCGGAAAGGCAGTCTGTAATAATCTAGTCTCTCCATATATTTGAGTTTACCCCAAATAATTTCAACATCAGCAGGAAGCCCCTTAATCAGGTCAAACTCTACCATCACTCTCGCCACCTTCCTATCCATGTCGTAAATATATTTTTTATCAGATCGAACATATGTTCCAACCTGATTTGCCAACCTGATAAGGATGTTCTCTGTCCAAAGAGAAATTGGTAAACCTGGTAAAAGCATCCAAATATGCATGTGGGTCTGTTTTTCCCTTACAGGGTCGAATGCGATATGCCATCGCTTTAAAAAGATGGAACCATCCTTAAAAATCCACTTCTGCGCTAAGATAGTCTTAGTATGTTCAGCTTTAGGAAGGATAAACATTATCTAGTGGTTTAAAAGAAGATTAACCCTAGGAGCCAATCCTGATAACGGGGTCCAATTCTGATTGACCCAATCCATAATTTATGCCCTAGATCCAGAGGCAAATTCGATACGTCCAACCAAGGCTCTACCAGCTAGCATCTCCACCCGATCCAAGTTGTTGTTTCTTCAATAATAAACTGTTGCAATCCTTCCCTGGCCTTGATAGCCTTAAGCCGACGCCGGTTCCTAGCCCTAGCTCCACTCAAACCATTCCATCGAGTAGTACCCTCCAGTAAACCCTCGGATGGTAAAGAGCTAGGTTCAGTACAGTCCTTCAATACCCTCACATGTTCACAGGAAACCGCATCAAAGCAAAGGTCGGAATGCGAATACTTCGGGAAAGGCATTCTGTCAGGGACGGAAGGAGAGGTATAAGCGTCGTAACACGTGGCCCTAAGAAAAACTACACCTGTTGCAGAAAACCTACACCTGTCTAGGTGATCGCAAACAAAGTGGATGGCAACTAGTATGTACTGTAGTCCCCCAACAGAAAGTGCGCCGAAACCACACACCAGCCTTGGGGTAAAAGTCCAAAAAGAAAGTTATAGGGGTAGTGACTTCAGAAATAAATCAAACCCCAAACCACAAATAACCCATCCCTTAGATAAAATCTAGCCTCAATGAAAAACCAACCACAAAGAGAAGGAAATACCTGAGCTTCTACAGACCTTCCGATCATCTTACCAGAGGATCCAATCTCGACCAAAAACCTATTTCATTATCACCAATAGACAAATATAAGATATTATAAGGAGATGATCAACCCTAATTTTAAAAATAAAAAATATCTCTTTGTTTTTATTAGTATAAAGAAAAAAATCAACATTATTAAAATCAGAACAATTTCTCATTTTAAGAATTTGTCAGTTTAAAGACACTAAGAGTTAAAATGAATTTCACTTTCTTAATGGGTATATCCCACATATACCCATTAAATCACAATTTCAAATATTTAGTGCAATATTGACCTCTTAACCTTTTAACTCATCACAAGTATAGTGATCTACTTCTAAAGCTAAACATACTTATACTAAATTATTATATCTATTGCCTTTTTATATACTTCAATTTTAGTCCTCTCATTTTCTCTAAATAATATATTGTAAAAATTAATATCTATAACATATTCGGCATATTATATTACTCACATGGTTTACATATTTTGAGGCTTTATTTCATGTAATCATCTAAGTTAAACCTCTTTGTTAAGATTGAATAAAAAGGTTATTCATTTCTTTCCTTTGGGCTTTATTTTATGTAAGTTAAACCTCTTTGTTAAGATGGACCAAAAATTCATTTTTTTTAATAATAAAATTAAATTGAAAAAAATTAATAGGTGAGTGATATTTTAAAGTAAGACAAAATTGATTGATTGTGATATTTGAGATAATAGGTTTAAATTGAAAAAAAATACTATGTAAAAATATTTGAGATAATAGGTTTAAATTGACATTTTAAGGAAGACTTATTTGATTGATTGGAATGTAAAAATAGATAATAAAATAATAATTATTATGTTAGTGGTTTTTAAATAAAAATAAATTTAATTGATTTTGACATTGTCTCCTTTGAATTTGAAAACTCGACTTATCAACAACTATTATAATATAATTTTATAAAATAACTAAAATATTAACCATTACTCTCAACGCATCAATGGAGATTCTCATATAATTGTAAGTTTGTAACCAAGAAACGAAAATTGTATGATTTTATTTTAAATAAATAACACAAAAGGATATATCGTAAAATTGTATGAATTTATTTTGAATACACAGCGTTTAAAGAAGAAAATTGCAATGCAAGAGCATAGGGAATTAATAAGATTGGATACTTAGCGAAGACTTTTTGGAGGTTGTAGAGGCATGGAAGACAAAGTTGGTCTAATGGAGGAGTAGGTCGTGAAAATCACTGTCGCTTTGGCTTTGATTGATTTGATGCGAAAGCGGGGAAGAGGTCCTGTGGAATGAATATACAAAGCATAGAAGCAGGTGGAGACGTGCATCAAGTTTTCAAATTTAGATTATCTCCTCCACGCGTAAAGGTGGGCCGCCTTTGCCATTGTCAAGACCTGATTTCTGATGTCAAACTAACCAAAATACATGGTATCCAATGTAACTACTATTTATAAAATTATATATATCTCCAATTCTGTATTTCTTCTTGTTTGAAGACGGAGTCCTCGACATAACAGCTTCTGTCAAATATGTGTAGCGGGAATGGCAAAGGGATATTGCATTTGTGACCGAAATTGTTAACAGCATTTTGACAGTGCTGTCAATTGTATTCACAGCCCAAACCAATATGTAATTCAAAGTCTATATGGTTAGTCAATGATACTGGATGGCGTTGGTTGGTGAACAATTATAACTTCTCTTTGAACTCTGAACTGGTTCATTGACACTATGTAGCTGGCAGCTCGTCCAGGTATGTTGGGATTTCATGATCTTCCAATTTTATTGAGGTTGTTTGCACATGATTTTGTTACGGGTTTTCCTTATTTGTCGCCACCCACTTTCCCCTATTTCATTTTGGCTGAAACGAAACCATCTTGTATCCCTGAATTCGATACCCTGCCCCACTAGACATGGGATAATTATTTGAAGATCAACTCGGACTGTTAGGATTCAATTTTATGTGCATACAACATCAGGACTGCTTGGGCATATAACATAAGGGCTTTGGGGTTTAGTTTGATGTATCTGACGAGTTAGGACTATTCGGTTCGAGTATTATGGCTCTAACAAGTTAGACTGTTCGATTTCATTGTGTTTATTTGTTAAATTCGGACCATGGATTTTCAAAGTTTCAGCGTTATATTTTTTTGGCAAATTAGGAGTATTGGGTTTTGATAGGTCGTGTATAAGCCAAATCAAGATAATTGAGTTGAAGACAATATCTTCGTTATGATTAATCAGGTCACTAGAGGTTCATAAGGTCACTGTCATATCCATTCATGATTCAAGAGACAGTGTTTCGAGTATCCAAACAGCTATCAACATTAGATGGTTGCATTAGTTTTAGTTCTACAGCTTTATAGAAACTTCAAAATTGTATTAGATTACTCATTACACACACACAGAGCATACTTTTGTGGTGTTGCTCAGTGCCCAAAAACTCGATTCAGTCTTTATGGAAGCTTATTGAGCATTAGATGGTTATGTAAGAAGGCCTAATTTGATGCCTGCAAGTTTTGGTTTCTCTGGAAAAGAGCAAAATGGTTTATATTTCAGTCTGAAAAGTCGTAATTCTGATCACAATAGGATGACGAATGAAACTTTGGAGGTGATTGAGCTAATTCCATCAAACACGTGCATCCATATGTGGAGTTGTCTTCTGTAAGGGCTCCACTCGAACACAACTCGTGCCTTCAGTTTATGAAGCAAACATTAGTTTTTCAATGGACAAACCCACCTTTTGTCTTTAAGGACACCTCTATTGTCCACATGGAGCTCCATATGGTTGATGCTATAATTCCTTGATTTTAAGGTCTGTGTCCTTATTCTTTATTTCTCTTCAAATCCATGATGATATTTTTAATTGTTGGCATATTTGCTAAATATTGAACGATTTAGTTTTTATCTATAAACAAAAAATCTATTATATCAAAGAAGATATACCTGAAAATTTGCCACACATATAGCTAGGCATTACAGAAACAGGGTCTGATGCTCAACTATTGTCCCTTAGGGCCCAAACTAAGCTAAACAAATGGTAGATCTGATGCTTATTGATTAAAACTTTTACAAGATCTACAAATAATACAAGTCACAGCCATACGTGATGCTACATTCAGGTTCTGCTTGGCAGACTTGCTGGTGTCAGAATTATGGAATGCCTTACTTGCAGTAGTTGATCTTTCGAGTATTATTCAAAATAGGTTCTCATGAATAGATCCTTGTGGACCATCTTTGTAAGTGGTCTATTGCTTGATTGATCATTGGACACTGCTATGTCCTCCGGCTACTCGGTAATTTGTTGCCTTGTTTGGGCACTTGAATTCGAAGGGCAGTTCATCAAAGTAAAAACATAAGCTGTGTTGCCATTTACTCATAATAACATTTGAAATGTTAGTTGTCAAGAGTGGTACCAAATTATTAACCAAGGGTTGTGAGTAAATACAATATCTGAAGAACAGGATCTAATTTCTATGATATAATTGTGATAACTTCTTTTCTGTCCAGCAAATTCAGTTCATAGATTCTCGGATGATAGTTCATCAGTTTGTATTTAGATATGTAGCATACAGGCATACATTGAATGGGTTCTCATTCAGGTTGTGAAATGTACAGGAAAGTTATATAAACGTGATATGGCAACTTCTGATACTCGATCATGTAGTCATAAAGATGACAGAGCAGAGATAGACATGAGAGCTCCTTTTGAATCAGTTAAGGATGCTGTTAGCTTGTTTGCAGAGAGGGCTGTTGGAGATAAAATTACTAAGAAAAGGCCTGAAATTCCAGAAGAAAAGGTGATAGTGGAAAGCTTTTTCATTTATGTTTTGTTTTTTTATTACGCTTAGCCTTAGATGACACAAATATAACTGTACAAATACCTTGTTTTTTAAATGCCCTAGAAGAGAAAATAAGTTTTTAGTTACAATAAATTTCTCTTTTTCAATGGATTTGGTTTCTCTAAAACTATTCTTTGGGATTTCTAGAGTCGAATATCAAATGAAACACAACTGCATCTTCTGCAAAAGGACTTAGTTAAGTTAAGAGAACAACTGAAAAACATTGAGACAACAAAGTCTCAAGCTCGGGTTGAGCTGACAGCGGCTAGGAAAGTTGTTGAGGATTTGTCTTGGAAGCTGGAAAAGGCAACAGAATCAAGAGAAAAGGCTTGTAAGGCTTCTGAAATTGCTAGGCTCCATGCAGAAGAACTATATGCTGCAAATATAAAGAATCCTAAGTGTGATAGTACAGGTTGGCAATTAGAGCTTACTGCTGCACAAAATGAGTTTATGGCAGCTACAGCTGAGCTGGAAGATGCTAAAAAGGAGCTTAGAAAGGTGAAACAAGAGTTCCAAACTTGCGTGGAAACCAAGGCATTTGCCATCAAACAGGCAGAGGAGGCAATTACTAAAGTAGAAATAAATTCAAGCAGGGCAAAGGAGCTTCAGAAGGAGATTGTTGTAGCTCATGAATCTCATGCCCTTCTTAAACGGGCTTGTATGGAAGCAGAGAAGGAAAGGGTTTCAATTACAAATGAGAGGGAGGCCATGGCAAGGGAGGCTTCTGCAGCAGCAGAACAAATTAGAAAACAAAAATTGGCTATTCTGCAAGATCTTGGTGTGGCAAAAGATCTAGAAAGAAAGCTAGCTGTCACAACAGCAGCAGTGGAGAACTTGCAAAACGAAGTCAATTTAGTAAAGAGTTCAGAATCCAAGGTTTGTAAGGGAACTGAGAATCTTAGGAAGGTGAAGGAAGAGATTGAGAAGGCAATGAAAAGAGAGTCTGATGCATGTTCTTCACTGGAATCAAAAACTCTAGAGCTTGAGCAGGCAAAAATGGATCTCAAGAAGGTAATGGAAGAAGGATCTTCTTTGAGGGCTTCTATGGATTGTTTAAAGGCGGAACTAGATCAGAAAAAGACAGAATTGACTGAAATAAATGAGATAGAGGCAAAGGAAGAAACAAGAGCAGCAGATATGAATGCTGAACTTCATAAAGCCAGATTAAAATTGGAAGTTGCCATTGTTGCTGAAGAAAAGGCAAAAGATGCTGCTATACGTCTCTCTCAAGCTCTGCAACAGATTAATATAGAAACTGAGCAGGCCAAGAAGGAAGCTGAATATATGAATGAGGAAGCATGTAAAGAAAAAATGGAAACTGAACAGGCAAAGGCTGAGATGATTGCAATAGATAGTAGACTGCAATCTGCATATAAGGAACTTGAGGAAGCTAAAGCTGTGGAAGCTATATCCATGGAGCAAATAAAAGCTCTTTCTGAAAAAACAAGTGCTGCACGGGCTTCTACTTCAGAATCTAGTGGTGGGATTACAATTTCACAATCTGAATTTGATTCCTTAAACATGAGGGTGGAGGAGATCAACAGGCTCACAGATAAGAAGGTGGCTGCTGTCATGGCTCAAATTGATGCAGTGAAAGCAGGTGAACAAGAAATATTGATGAAGCTAGAAGTGGCAAATCGAGAAATTGAAGAGCTGAAGTCAGCAGAAGAGAAAGAATTGCGCAAGGCAGATATGGCAGAAGCAGCTAAGAGAGCAGTTGATGGTGAGCTAATAAGATGGAGAGAACGTGAACAGAAGAAGCATGCACCTTCTAGGAAAACATCAGAGTTGCTGATGTCTGGAAAGAATAATGCTTCAGTTTCCTTTGTAGAAAGAAAATCCTTGAATTTTCAGGCATTCAGTGAGCCATTGATTGTGAACAGTCATCCTGAAAAACAAGGTGGTGTAGTGTCTGCACCCTTGTCTCTGAACAAAAAAAAGAAGCAGATTATCCCCAGTATTGGACGATTTTTTAGGAAAAGGAAAAGGTATGTTGTACCTACACATCAATTTGCTGTTATAGCTGAGGTTTCACAAAGATTAAGTTCATGTTTCTTTGTGGTTATATTTTCTACTTGTTTCCTTCTGCAACTTGTAGCTTGCATTTTCATATATGAGGACTTACCATATATCTAGAGTTTCATCCTTATTCTTGGATACCACACACATGTACATTTCTTTGTTTTATGATTTTATTCCAAGGCATCTAGAGAAAATTTTGAATATTGCTTACAAAGTTAGTTAGGTTATGAGCTCTCTGTTATGGTTTCCTTGAATTCGTTAAGCCTCTTAAAATGGGTTTGATTTTCCTTTAACATTGGATTTATGAATGCTAGATATTCTGGTTATTCATTTCATATCTAATGGATTCCTCATATGATATTTAGCCATGAGAATATGCATTATAGGCGCTGGATTTATCACCAATATAGATCCATCTTAACTC
Source organism: Larix kaempferi (assembly GCA_027924585.1). Classification (NCBI taxonomy): domain Eukaryota; kingdom Viridiplantae; phylum Streptophyta; class Pinopsida; order Pinales; family Pinaceae; genus Larix; species Larix kaempferi. The sequence continues at coordinate 6,358,721 of BSBM01000504.1, forward strand.
TAGAATCCAGATCTACCAAGTGCCGAGTGGGATCAAGTCCCTTGCGGTGCAAACCCTTATAGAGTGAAAGTTTGAGGAAAGGTTTGCACCTCATGGAACTTGATCCCTCTTGGTGCTTGGTAGATCTGGACTTAAATTGGATCTATTCTGGTTTATTTTATTATAATGATTCTTTTTTAAATTTTAATTTTTTTCATTTTTCAGAGGTCTCTTTTTTCTTTTTCTATTTAATTTATTAATGTTACATGTGTGACACATAATTCTAAATGCATATAAATACTCTTTGTGCAATGCCTACACCTATTTACTCTATGTGCAATACCCTAGTCTTACAAATTGATTGACTACAAATAATAAAGAGAGACAACAAAGGTAAGTATAAATGAGATTCCAGCAGTTTTATTATTACATTATTTTTAGTTTTGTAAAATATTATATTGGGCCAACATATGGGAATCGATCTTGCAATCTATTTTTTGTAGAATTTAATATGAATCTATTTATTCAATATCGGGCTATAGAATTTATTATGAATCTATTTAGTAATTGTATTTATGTTTGGAGAATTTTATATATATCTTTTTCTATTTTTAATTGTGAGTTTACATTATATTTTTATATTAATTTTCTTTAAATGGACATACGTTACAAATGTGATACATCTCACCCACCTGGACTGTAGAAAGCAACTCTAGGTGCAACTGGGCTTAGATTATGGTTGAAGAGCAACTGGACTGTGTTAACAAGTAAATGAGAAAACCAAATTCCCAAGCATGTTTCATTTCTAGCTGAATCATGCCATGTAGTTATATGTATTATGTAGGGAAAGTGAACTTGACCTTTTCTGTATGTTTCAAAGTGAACGTTATATATTGCTTGATTACCTTTCTCCATAACTACCATTTATTTTAATATCTGTTTATATCTGCTTCCAACAATGCCTCCTTTTGGTTAGCACATAACCATATTGATTTAACTCTAACTGTAACATCTCTCGTCCTTGCCAGTGATTTTTAATAATTTTGATCATACAAGTAATTGTCTTAATGGTATATCGATTTGGGCTAGAAACAGTGTAAATGTCATATCATAAAAATGCTGAAAGGAAGCAAAGAAGTAAAACATTCAACTTTAGAAAAGATGGTATGTTTTTTTGGTGTGTTTCATATATCAGATAGAACTATAGATATCCACTGGCATATATGATTCTAATTATTTATTAGGTCAATGTAGTTTGTTATTGATACTCTTAATACAATTATTAAATACTCTTGGCTTTCTTTAGTACCCAAATCACAAGGTAATTGTTGGGGTTGGCATTGACAAATTTTGAACTGTCTTGTCAGGGCTAAGTCCTCTTTGAGTTAGGTTCAATGCTATCCAGGATAATGTCTTTTGAAGGATAAATAAATATGCTTGTACACTCTTCATCGCAGTACCCTCGAACACTGTATTGATTAGCTTGTGCATCTCTCTGGAGGTTTCTGGACTTAAATAAGACATAACACTTCAAGAATGGTTGCATTTCCAACTGGGACAAGTCATTTTGGAGGAGCTTTCAGTTGTATGGTGTACCATTGAAATTTGAGCTATCAGAGTTTGTCATAATGGTATCATTTTCTTCTATCAGAGCACTTGTGGACATTTCTAGGTTTATTGTATGTGTTATATTCATGCATGGTATAAAATATGTTTCTATAATTTATTATAGAGAAAACTGCTGCTTTTCGATGACTGTTATGTTATTCTCTTTTTGTGGACCACTGTCAAATGCTTTATCTACCGTGCATATCGTTGAGCTAATTTTGAAGGTACAGTGCATCATTTATATTCTGTTTTATAAGTAATTAATTATTTATGTGGAGCACAAGATATTAACATTGATTGAATTGAGTACCAAATCATGTCAATATATTGAAATCTTATAATAGTTTACTTAATTGAAGTATTGTATATGTAATTCAGTCTATTTTCCAACTCAGATAAACCAATTACTTGATTGCTACAGTTTAATGTGATGTCAAGACTCCAACGGTCATGACCATTCACACTTGTGTGGGTTTTTGTGCCTGTGGGCAAGTGAGTGGCTTGTAGATGATTTAGGTGCACTGGCCTGTAGCAGATTTCAAGTTCTAGAGTCATCCTGTAATGTTTGGAGGACGACAGTCAAACCTGGTTAGCTGCAATTAGCATATTTTTCGTAGCATTCAAAGTCAACTTGATATTAAGTGTGTTGTGCAGGGCCAAATCCAATCTTACGAATGACTTTGATGGGTTACACAGTTTTTCGGCAAAGAGAAGGGTTTGTATTGCATTACAACTGTTTGACAAGATGTTCTCTGGCTGAGCTTCCAATTGTTATTGTAGTTATCGGCAGTTAGGGACTGATACTAACCAACCTTTAATTGAATGGCGATTTTTTATAACGGCCTTCAACTTATCCATTCCCAGCCTAACCATTATATGCTCCAGGCAATAACAGGATATATTTTGCTTTGACCCAAAAGTTCCAGCCTAGCCGAAACTAAACTCGAGGAACTAAAAGAAATCACGTAAGTACCAAGGTGCAACATCCCAATCCAACATCTTAGCGTCCAGGGATACTGAATAGCTCATGAAAGTCTTCTCGTATAGCCTCTGCTCTGCTTTGGTATTTTTTATTCTATGCTTAGTGGCCATACTCTCTGCATATGCTGTTCTCTTCGACAAATTAGCCTAAATTATTCCTTTATGGTGCCTAATATTCATTTTGGGGCGAATTTGTGGTTATCAAGGGTTATCATGTTCTACTAATTTGTCTTTGATTTTAACTCCATAAATTCATGTGAAATCAGTGCAATTATATCATTTGGAGAGACTTCTTCCTTGATAAGTTACAATTATTTAATTTAATTTTTTGTTTATTAGAAATGCCTGTCATTGGACCATTGGACCAGGGCTATTGCATTTCAATCATTGGTTAAGACACCACAACTCACACCTTAACCAAATGAGCTAGTGAAAATTGACTGATAAGTTATAATTATTGTTAGTGATTAACATTCTAATTTTTTCAACCCCTTTGCATGAAAAGTTGGACTAACCGTTTGGGGTTATATCAAAGATTTTTGCACCAATATACATATTTTGGAATTGACATCCATTAAAAGCTATAATAGAATTATAATGTTGAAAAAAATATTAGGAAAGGTTGGAAAGCTTTTAATGGTTTTAAAAATAATTGTGGAGTTACAATTTTGGGGAAAAAGTTTTTTTTGACATATTTGTTGTTTTAGTAATTCTTTGTTTGTGAAGCTTGGGTAGAGAGACATGGAGGAAAATAGAGCAAATCCAAAAGTGTTTTATAATACACATCCTTAGAATTACAAGCAATATGCTCTACCTTATCTTTCTTTTATGTTAAATTTTTATAGTGCAGATTTGATTTGATAGCAGTAACAGTCTTTTTCATTTTTAGCAGACTTCTAGCATTTAATTCTGAGATTATAAATCGACAGTAATAAAACAATCATCCACAAGAACCATACACAAGAACACAGATTTTTACCCCGGGAAACCTTTCAGGAATAAAATCCCAACAAAGAATAATCTTCCTTAATATGAGATGACTGAATTTCACATGAGCAGATTTATAGAGCAGACTTTACATTAGCCTCTAGGGCACACATACCAAGAGAACCTGAAGATAAAAATGCCAAGAAAGAATGGTGAGAGGACTGTTGCTGATGTATGCCCTTCTGAAGATGACGTCAGCCCTAATACAAGCCCTTTCAATAGTATGCTGTGACCTGCATTTGCCCTCTTAGGGCTTGATCTAATATGCGGTGACTCTGTAGCAGCCTGCTGTCATCTTGTAGCTATCTCCGTAGAACCTGTAGCAGCCCCTTAGGGCTTGTAGCAGCCACTTTGAACCTGTAGAATCCCCTTTGGGCTTGTATCAGCCTCCTTAAGACCCTTGGTAACTTCCTTAAGATCCTCGGCGGCCTTCTTAAGACCCTCGACAACCTTCCTTCTAAAATGGCAGCCTTGTTGGGCAAGGGTAGATCCACGACAGCCTTCTTTTAAAACCTTTTTTTTTTACCATGGGAACAGCAACCTCCCAAGGGTATATCCAACAGCCTGCAAGCCAGATATACCAGAAACTTGTGACTCAGCAGGGGCCGAGACGTCCCGAGACCCTTTATCCCAAGGGAGAGCCTCTATCCCAGGGGTCGCCTACCCTTCGAGCCTTGTCACAGCAGGCCAATGAGCAACCCTACCCCCCATCGGTTTTGAACCTGTGACATCCTCAGAGATAACACATGTTCTTAACCATTAGGCCCACTCAGGTGCTCTTAAAACCTTGGTAGCCTTGTTGGGAAAGATCTGAGTCACGACCGCCTTGATTAAGGGCTAGATCTGTCCATGATAGCCCTAATTAGGGCCTCAACTGTCCACGACAGTCCTTGAAGGGCTATATCAGACCTTGGTAGCCCCCTAGGGCTCAAACAAATCCTCGACACCCTCAAAGAAAAAGAAAATAGGTCTGTAGATGAAGACGACAACCCTGTAGGGCTTGAGACAAACCCTAGGCAACTTGAAGAGAAAGAAAACAGAGTTGTTGATGCTGGCTGATGAACCTGCTAACTGATCCAAAGCCCAAAAGAAAAATATGAAGAAGATAAACAGCTGCAAATTCTTGGACATAATTTGAATGACAACTTTATGTGTTTTTCACTTGAGGGGGGTTCCTCATTTATATTCCATCATTGGGCGACTTCCATAAGTCAAGGAGTTCAACAAATAATATAAAATACATTGGTTGGGGCTCCTTTAATTTCATTGTGGGCTTTTAACAATTTAATACATTAGTTGGGGTCCTTTTAAGTTTAGTGTGGGATTTTAACCCATCCTTCTTGGGTAAGTCACCTTTAGATAGATCCTTAACCCCTTCTCTTGGTATCTATGGTCTACACGTGCCAATTCAAATACATCATCATATATAAGGAAGATTATTCACATCATTATATATAAGGAAGATTATTCTTTGGGTGTCTTGTTCTCCCCACTAACACCAAGGTCTTAGGCTAGTTATTCCAACAAGGGGTGGCTAGTCCCTTTAGTAGGTCCCATAGCCCAGTGACCAAGGAGATGAATACATTACTTGCCTAGACCCTGTTTAGGGCTTCTAGTGATGACCTGGTAACTTATTAGGTTCCTCATCCCCAGGCTGAATCTAGTTGACCAAAGTCAACAACTTGGTAACTGACCAAGTGCCTCAGTCCCAGACTGCATCATGTTCCTGGTAACTGACTAGGTGCCTCGGCCCTAGGCTGAATCAAGTTGACCAATGTCAACAACTTGGTAACTGACCAAGTGCTTCAGTCCCAGACTGAATGATATTCATGGTAATTGACTAGGTGCCTCCATTCTTTCAGAGAATGGCTCTCGATGCTGCTCAAAAATCAACACTCCCTCTCAGCGAGAGAGGCATTCTCTGCGATACTAAGCTTGTCTTGGAAGCACACAAAATTCGTCAAGGATAGAGGCTTGGTCAACACATTTGTAATCTGCTTATCTGTATGAATGTACTGAAGTCTCATGGAACCTCTCTGGAGCATATCTTTGATGAAGTGACTTCATCTCAATGTGTTTCGATCTGTCATGAAACACTAGATTCTATGAAAGCTTCATGCAACTCTGGTTATCACAATGGATAATGGTTGGCTCAAGCTTTTCACCAAACATATCAACAAATAGCTTCCTAAGTCACACTGCTTCTCGACAGGCATCACTAGCTGCTATATATTCTGCTTCTGTTGTGCTTTGGGCTATAGAGCCTTGCTTCTTGCTAGACCAGGAGATCATGGATGATTCCATACTGAAGCAATACTTGGATGTGCTTTTCTGATCCACTACACTGCCTGCCCAATCAGAGTCAATATAACAAGTACCATCACTCCACTGCTGGAAGTGTATCTGAGCCCATAAGCAATAGTGCCCTGTAGGTATCTAAGCACACGTTTCACAGGTATGTGGTTAGGCTCTGACATAAATTGACTTAGTGCACTCACTACATAGCATATATCTGGTCTAGTATGTACTAGGTACATCAATGATCCAATAAGTTGATGGTACAAGGTAGGATCCACTGACTTTGAACAAGGAGTTGACTCATGTAGCTTCTTCATGTTTGACACTAGCTCATGGACTTGCAGTCTTGCATCCCAAATCTTCGTAATATATCAACTACATACTTCCCTTATGAAAGGAAGATCTCATATGGCTTTTGCCAGACCTCTAGACCAAGAAAATAGTGCATAAGACCAAGATCCTTCATCTCAAATTCTGAAGTGAGCTCCCTCTTACATTGAGCTATCAATTGTTCCTCTCCAGTAAGGAACAAGTCATCAACATATAAGATCAAGATCAAGGGATGGTTCTAAACAACCTTGAAATACAGGTTGGAGTTAGCAACACTTTTGGAGAAAACCAACTTTGTGAAGGTAACTGTCAATTCTTGCATACTAGACTCTTGGAGCCTGTTTAAGCCCATACAAGGCTTTCTTCATCTTGCAGACATGGGATTCCTTCCCATGGATTACAAAACCTTCAGGTTGCTCTAGGTAGATTTCTTCCTCAAATTTTCCATTGAGAAAAGTTGTCTTCACATCCATTTGGTGAAGTTTCCATCCCAGAACTACAAAGAGGGAGATAATCATTTTGATGGAGGTGTATCTGGCAACTGGAGCAATGGTTTCGTCATAATCTATACCTTCCTTTTGAGAGAAACCACGAGCCGCAAACCTTGCTTTATATTTTTCAATACTTCCATTAGCAACATGTTTGATTTTGTAAATCCATTTAGAAGTCATTATAGACTTCCCCTTTGGTCTTGGGACCACCTCCCATACATCATTTTTCATGATGGAGTTGTATTTTTCTGTCATCGCTGTTAGTTTTTAAATTTTTAATCAATATTATCTAGGATCTTATTTGAAAGAATGGCAAGCACAACATAACACAATAGAGACTAAGCTTTTCCTGGGGGAAACCATAAAGGAGAAAACCCCGCAACTTCCTCAAAGATAGAATCGTCACCAATGCATCACAAAAGTAAAACCCCAAAAATAAGATGGTCTTCTGCAGCCCTCTCTCTTTCCTCCTATGCGAACTTGTCCTCTCTCTCTCACTAATGTGAACTTGAGTGAGTGAGTGTTGTGTACAAATGAGAGAGCCAACCTTGCTCTCTATTTATACTTTATCCTGGGGTGACCTTTTTACCCAACTGGGCCGACTTCTCTAGGAGACCTAGTAAACCCATTACAATTTATTCTTTTGGGGGACTAATGCCCCGACTTACATGGGAGGCTTTTACCTCAATGACCTAGGATGACTAAGCATCATAATGGCATCCCTGAGCAGAGGAAAAACATCTCCGACGAAGGTACAAATAAAATACAACAATAATAAAAACAATATAAAATATAATAGAATATCTTCCGAAGTTCCAATTACAACAACAATTGCATCTTTCCATACCTGTTGTCTAGCTGCCTCCTCATAGGTGGAAGGGTTTGCATCGATGATGTGGCCCAGCTGAGTTATAAGACCAGAGTACCTATGAGGCTTCTTGCTTTCTCTGAAAGTTCCTGAAGGAGTTGTATGATTTTCTGCTTCCTGCATAGTTTCACGAAACCAAGCAGGTCTTCTTTTGGTAGGAGGAGCCTCAAGCAATTCTTCGGTAGGATTTTCTGGTTCTATGGAAGCATTTGCAATTGAAGGCTCATCCTCCTCCTCCCTCTAATCATCTGAATGAGGAGAATCTGGAATCTCGGAAGGAGAAGTTTCCGAATAATTTGGAAGCTCTCTAGAACAACGGAAAGTAGCTTCTTCATGAAATATCACATCTCTGCTGTCCTCAATGTATCTCTGACCAGGAACATAGATACGATAAGCTTTTGAGCTTTCACCGTAACCAACAAACGTACCTTTCTTTCTGGAAGGCTCCACTTTTGTTCTCTTTTCTTTTGGCACATGGATATATACTGGAGTGCCAAAAATCCTCATGTGATCAACTGCTGGTTTCTTACCTGTAAATACTTCCTCTGGAGTCTTTTCTCCCAAAATAGCATGAGGGCTTTTGTTCTGAATGTATACAGTAGTAAATTACAACCTCAACCCATAGAGATAGAGGAAGATCCTGATCACATAACATGGTTTTGGCAGCTTCACATATTGTCATGTTCTTTCTTTCTGCAACTCCATTATGTTGAGGGTTGTAAGGCACAATTAGCTTCCTCTTGATCCCTGCTTCTCGGCAAAGATAATCAATATGATGAGATTGAAAACACCCCCATTATTTGACCTCAAGATATGGATGCGCCTTCTTGTCTGGTTTTCAATCAATGCCTTGAACTCTTTGAATTTATTAAAAGTTTCATTCTTAGTCTTTAGGAAGTAGATCCAAGATTTGCGAGAGCAATCATCTATACAAAGTACATAATATAAACAACCATTCATAGAAGGTGCAACCATAGGTTCACATATATTTGAATGAATTAAGTCCAAGATCCTTTTAGATCTACTACTACTGTTAGGAAAAGATTTCTTGTCATTCTTGCCAAGAGCACAACCTTTACAAACACCATCATGCTTAGAAGGAAACTCATGCATACTTGTTACCATCTTTTGTAGACTAGGAAGAGCTCTATAATGAAGGTGTCCAAACCTTCAATGCCATAACTCACAGGGATTGATTGTATCGTGGACCAATGCCTGAATGGAATGCCCAGATGACTTGTAGAGGCTTCCCTCTCGAAATCCAATCACCATGGCTGAACTCATCTCTTCATTCTTTGGCCACAAGAGGGCCTTTCTATCCATAAAGATTACTTTGTAACCCTTATCTTCTAAACTTACAATTGAGAGGAGATTCTTCTTTAATCCAAGAACATATAATATCTCTTCGATATGCAAGGTAGTCCCTGAGTCAAGCTGGAAAGATGCTGAACCGATTCCTTCAATGTCCTTGGTGGTATCATCTCCAAGTTCCACCTGAGCAGTAAACTTCTTTCTAAAGTTTGTCAGAGCTTCTCGAAACCCTATCATATGTATGGAAGCTCCATTGTCCACCAACCGGGACTTAACACTATTGGTAATGGATCCGGAGAGAGCTGAAACCAAGTAGTACTCTCTTCTTGGTTCTTCATCCTTGGAAGACCTGTTGTTTTTCTTCTTCTTAGGTTCTTCTTCTTTTGTAGCAGATGCCTGAAATTTTCCTTTGAACTTTCTCTCTGTCTTTTTACAATATTTGGCATAATGTCCCATCTTGTGACAATTAAAACATTCATTTTTTGATAAATCAATGTGCTTACCTTGAGGCTTTTTACCTTTGTTCTTTTGATGAAATAACTTGTTGCCTTTCTTTGCCTTGGCAGCAAGGGCAAGATTCCCTTCCTTATGACAACCATTTCTGCTTTGCATTCTTCCTTCTTCTTGTAAGCAACCATGCCATAGCCTTTCAAAATCTGTCTGAATTTCACGACCATTTATAGCATATAGGAATGTCTCTCATGAACTTGGAAGACCATCAACTACAGTTTGAACAAGATCATCATCATCTACTACAACACCAATAGCCAAGAGTTGATCCCTTACCTGAGATATCTTTGTAAAGAATGAAGCCATACCTTCATCCTTTTCCATCTTCAAAGTATGAAGTTTATTCTTCAGGACCCTCTTCTGACTGGGGGATTTTCTTTCATACATATTTGTCAAGGTATCAAAGCATTCTTTGGCAGTCTGCAATGGGGTTATGACAAGCATTAAATTGTCCTTGATTGAATCATATATGATTCTTCTTGCCTTGGCATGCTTCCTCTTGAATGCTGCTCTACCTGCATTTGTTGTAGGTTCCTCTACAACATTGATGACTAAGTCATCAAGATCATTTTCTTCTAGGGTAGCCAAGATTTTAGCTTTCCAAGAGTTGAAGTTGGAGGTGCCTTCAAGTCCGTCTTCTGGTCTGAAGGAAATTGAAGCCATTAGAAAAGGCTGCTAAAACAAGTTTGCAATGTTTTTAACCTTCTTAGATCTGTACCAAGATCACGTAAGCAACAATAACCTACTAAAAAACTGTGCTCTTCACGTCCTCTGCTATGAAACCATGTTAAATTTTTATAATGCAGACCTTATTAGATAGTATTAACATTCTTTTTCACTTTTAGCAGACTTCTAACATTTAATTCTAATATCATAAATCAACAGTAAATAAAACAATCATTCATAAGAACCATACACAAGAACACAAAGATTGTTACCATGGGGAAACCTTTTCAAGAATAAAACCCCAACAAAGAATAATCTTCCTTAATATGAGATGACTGAATTTTACATGAGCAAATTTATAGAGCAGACTTTACATTAGCCTCTAGGGCACACGTACCAAGAGAACCTGAAGATAAAAATGCCAAAAAAGAAGGGTCAGAGGACTAATGTTGATGTATGCCTTTCTGAAGATGACGTCAACCCTAGTACAAGCTCTTTCAACAGTATGTCGTGACCTACATTAGCCCTCTTAGGGGTTGATCTAATCTACTATGACCATGTAGTAGCCTGATGTCAACCTGTAGCTATCTCCTTAGAACTTGTAGCAGCCCAGCCCCGTGGGGCTTGTAGAAACCACTTTGAACTTGTAGCATCCCCCCCTTAAGGCTTGTAGCAGCCTCCTTAAGAACCCCAACAACTTCCTTAAGATCCTCGATAGCCTTCTTAAGACCCTCGACAACCTTCCTTCTAAAATGGCAACCTTGTTGGGCAAGGGAAGATCCATGCCAACCTTCTTTTAAACCCTTGGCAGCCCTGTTGGGCAAGATCTGAGCTACGACAACCCTTGATTAGGGCTAGATATGTTCGAGACAACCCTAATTAGGGCCTCGATTGTCCACGACAGCCCTTCTAGGGCTATATCAGACCTCGATAGCCCCTTAGGGCTCAAACAGACACTCGACACCCTCAAAGAAAAAGAAAATAGGTATGTAGATGAAGACGACATCCCTGTAGGGTTTGAGACAGACCATAGGCAGCTTGAAGAGAAATAAAACTGACTTGTTGATGCTAGCTTATGAACGTGCTAGCTGATCCAAACCCCAAAAGAAAAATATGAAGAAGATAAACAACTGCAAATTCTTTGACAGAGTTTGAATGACAACTTTATGTGTTTTTCACTTGAGGGGTTCCTCATTTATATTCCATCATTGGGTGACTTCCATAAGTCAAGAAGTTCAACAAATAATATAAAGACATTGGTTGGGGCACCTTTAATTTCATTGTGGGCTTCTAACACTTTAATACATTAGTTTGGGTCCCTTTAAGTTCAATATGGGCTTTTAACTCACCCTTATTGGGTAAATCACCTTTAGACAGATCCTTAGCCCCTTCTCTTGGTATCTATGGTCCACATGTGCCAATTCAAGTACATCATCATATATAAGGAATATTATTCTTTGGGTGTTTTGTTCTCCCCACTAACACCAAGGTCCCGGGTTAGTTATTCCAACAAGGGGTGGCTAGTCCCTTTAGGAGGTCCCATAGCCCAGTGACCAAGGAGAGGAGTACATCACTTGCTTAGACCCTGTCTAGAGATTCTAGTGATGACGTGGTAACTGAACAGGTACCTTAGCCCCAGGCTGAATCTGGTTGACCAAAGTCAACAACTTGGTAATTGACCAAGTGCCTCAGTCCCAGACTGCATCATGTTCCTGGTAATTGACCAGTTGCCTCAACCCCAGGCTGAATCAAGTTGACCAATGTCAACAAATTGGTAACTGACCACCCCATATTCGGGTGTTAACATTGGCCACTCCACAGAGGCTAGCGCGGCTCACCCACCTGGCAGTAGCTCTAGGCACTCGTCATCTCCTCGGCAGGCTAGCATGCACTCACGCGAGGATATTAATATAGATGACACAAGGGTGGTTGGAAATGAAGCTGTTCAGGTTGTCAACGTCCCTTCGAATTAACTAGAGCAGTATGTTCATCATGCTCCCGTGTGTAGCGCCTCAATGCTCTCTCCCCAAGTCTCTTGATATGAAGAAGTGGCATTTCATCGCCCTCATTTGCTATCCTATGCAGGTTTCTGCTGTTGAGTGCTCTGTTCCGACTCTCATAACCTGTGAGCTCGTTGATTACACCATGAATCATCCGTGTGGTACCTCCAGGCGAGGCGCAGGTCATGCCAGTGGTCGGATTGCATCCCCTTCGGACAAGGACAAGAAGGCCATCAGTGGCTACGACGATAATGTATCAGTTGTAGTTCGAATGTTAATTGATGAATGAGAATCCAATAGGGTCTCTGATATACTCGCCTCCGACAACCAAGATAACCAAATTAACTACTACTGGTTAATCAAGAACATGTTGGGTTCCCTCATTGAGGAAATGATCGGAAACTGGAACATTGCCAAGTCTTCCATCATGGATACCAGGGCTTACCTGGTTCAGTTGGACGAAAATATTGCTACTTTTAACACCAACTTGGCTGGTGGAAAGTACTCCTTCATTAGTAGAGTAATTCCTTAATGCGGCCTTGGTCAAGATGCTCCCAGCATTAACAATGATGGTCCAGTTGGACCGAATGGTTCCCAGCCTAGGAGCGTCGTCATTGCTTCGGGAGCCACTCTGCATGGATCGCAAGGTGCTGATGTGGAAGTCTCTTTCGCCGTCATGGGTACCTATTCTAGGATGGTCTCTCACGCTTCGGATGCCTTTCCTATTAACCACCATTGATTCTTTGCATTACAAAAGAATTCAGAAAATCGATGGAGACGCTTCACCTCTTCGCAAAACTGAACCTTTGACGCCCAAACTCCCGCCCTAGAACTAGGATGAAGATTTCTTTGGCAGTTGTCCCATCATCGAAGACAAGCCAAGCCCCCAGAATGAAGAAGCAAACACTTAGGCTTGCTTTGGCAGCCCCTAGCTCCTACTGTGACGAATAGCGTTTCTGGTTTTTATGCTTTAATAGTCTACTGTTATGTACTGGTTTGTTCTCTGGGTTGTTTTGTAAAGACTTTTTTCGAACCTGGTCCCCTTGGACAAGTATTTTTTTCTCTATGGTTAATCTTCCTAGCATTTTTTAGCTTCTGGGGTGGTGGTTTCATCACTCCAAACCGCCTAAGCTAGCTAGTCGACATGTAATTTTGGTTCCCCTTCTTTAAATTATACAGTTGCAGTTTTACAAAAAAAAAACTTGGTAACTAACCAAGTGTCTTCGTGCCAGACTAAATGATATTCCTGGTAACTGACCAGGTGCCTCCATTCTCATAGAGAATGGCTCTTGATGCTGCTTAAAAATCAACATTTTAGACGTTGGTCTCGCACCTGTGGAGAATAAGGCTATGCTAAGGTACTTATTGTAGAAGTATAAGTTGGTCAACATAAACAAATAAAGCTTTCCAATAGCAACTTCAAACACTAATGAAAATAAGTGGAGGCTAAAGAGAGAATGGACTTAAGATGCTATTTCTTGGCTCCAATATTGGAGGGATAGTAGAAGAGGATTCCCTTCATAGTATCAACACCATTAGCAATATTGACATAACTACCATTAAAGAAAAACTACAGTGCTATATGGGTTGAGGAGAGTTTAGTAGAAAACAAATCTGCATGAGCCATAAGACTATAGAGGCTTGAGTACACGATTCCGTAGAAGTATGAGTACACGGGTGTTGAGGAATCATATTATACATCCACTATGCTTAGTTCCCTCGATCCTCTGCTCATGTCTCTAAATAAACAAACTAATTTACAAGTATGAGTGGGTTCCTATTGGCAGATTCCCTAGTATATTTTAGAATCTTTTGTAACTACTCCAGTGGCATATATATATATATATATATATATATATATTGTTGTAAAGAGTTAGTTTTTATCTGGTTGTTGTTAGGATAATGATGAGAATTTAGAGCTAGGCACTTGTTTATGCTTATGTGTTTATATTCATGCTATATCTTGATAATTTGTATGTGATTGCAATTGATGTGTATGATGTTAGTCATGTTAGATTAAGTGCATATGATTAAAGGTATGCAAAGGTTTAATATGTCGATGCACTAGACTATGTTAAGCTTGTGTTGGACACCTTCCATGGAACTCAGGCCTATGATAGAGCCAACATCATTATTGTTCCTAGCTTCAAGAAGAAAATAAATACTACGAAAATGAGAACAAGCTTACATGAACTTCATAGCGAAACTGTGAGGTGGACAAGACCTAAAACACCTCGGGAATATTTTTTTATAAAGTTTGCAATTCTAACAAAGCAGAATACGAAAAATATATTCTCTTGGAGTGCACACCATACATATAAAGTAGATCTTATTTTCAAAGCATTTGTAATATTGTTGCTATTTATAACGTGTTAACTCATAAAAACCAATGTGAGCTCATTAATCTTATTTGCACGCTATTTGAGTTTAGAAATGACATTCTAAAACAATATAATGAAATTTTATTTATTAATGACCTATGGACCAATATTGATCTCAATAGGTGGTATTTTTTTGTTTTAAATATTTTCAGTGGAATACTTGGATGGAGGACGATGTTACCCATCCTGAAGAGAAACTAGTGACCTTGAGGGACGTGATTTGATTAGAAATTGTGACCTCCCTATCAACAACATTCCTTTGGTGGGTGGTCCTGTTGAATGTGATTGTCATTGATGTCAAAGGAGTTTAGTAATGACAAAAGAATAACCAAGGACATGATGGCAGGGCAAACTCAATGAAAGACAAAGGAATAACAAAGGAAGTGATGACATGGAATGTATGATGATGTGGCATGGGTGATGACGATGCAAATCCACCTGATGATGTTCTAGTACCTTCATGATGTCATTATTACAATTTGACCTAATTATATAGAGATTTGTTAGTTTGGAGAAACTCTGGAAAATGGTTGTGTTGGAAAATTGGTCCAAGTGGCATTGGGAAAATGCCCCCCGTACCTCGCAGGTTAAGGTAAATGTCCGCCCCATCTTGTCAGGCTGTAGCTTGTTGATCTGTCTACTTGACCATGGTTAGTTTGTCTTGAGAGTGTCTGAGGAGGAAGTTATAGGTCTGCCAAAATAGGGTTTTAGGCAGTTTTGCACCAGTTCAGTAAAATGTCCACCTAAGACAGAGGAAGATGAGTTTGAAGGTGAAATCACTTTGGTTGTGCTCAGTGAGATGTACTACATTATCTAGTATCATTGGTTCAAGATTTTGGTGAAATAACAAATCCATCTTGGAGATTGCACAAATTGTCCAAGTATAAAATTGCTGGTAAAAATGCCTAAGTGACCTCAGTAAAATGTCCACCATTTTCTGTGGTTGATGTCTTAAAGTATTTTGATGGTATGAGTCTCTATAATGCTTATTGGTGCATCCAACCATATCATTGGTTTGTCCAAAAATTCTCTATAGGTGAAGATATTGATCTGCCAAAAGTGCCTCCTAGCTTGGTTTTCATTGCTCCAGAAAAATGCCTGCCGAGGAGAGAGAAAGAGGTCTCAAAGGATGAAATTGGTCTGGATGGAATCACCTTATTGGCCTCTATCCAGTGGATGTCGCATACTTCCAATTTGATGAAAATAAAAATCCCTTCATGATTGACTTAGGGTTTGATAATTTTTCCCAAGTACTAAATCAATATTTTAAGAGACTAGTTTCAAATGTCCACCAAATGATGTGTGTGTGTCAATAAATTCATCAATTGACATGAAATTGTTCCTTGTTGAAGTAGTTATACATTCATGGCTTTACTTTTCCATATGTAGGTCACACGCGTGAAAAATCAACCTCCCAAGTTGAAGAAAAACTCTATTTTGCACAGAATCTAAATATGCCCGCCAAGGACATGATGGCAGGGGAAACTCAATGAAAGACAAAGGAATAACAAAGGAAGTGATGACATGGCATGTATGATGACGTTGCATGGGTGATGAAGATGCAAATCCACCTGATGATGTTCTAGTACCTTCATGATGTCATTATTGCAATTTGACCTAATTATATAGAGATTTGCTAGTTTGGAGAAACTCTGGAAAATGGCTAAGTGTTGGAAAATTGGTCCAAGTGGCCTTGGGAAAATGACTGTCGTGCCTCATAGGTTAAGGTAAATGTCTGCCCCATATTGTTAGGCTGTAGCTTGTTGATCTGTCTACCTGACCATGATCTCAGTTTGTCTTGAGAGTTTTTGAGGAGGAAGTTATAGGTCTGCCAAAACAAGGTTTTAGGTAGTTTTGCACCAGTCTAGTAAAATGTGCACCTAAGTCAGAGGAATATGATTTAGAAGGTGAAATCACTTTGGTTGTGCTCAGTGAGATGTACTATATCATCTAGTATCATTGGTTCGAGATTTTGGTGAAATAAAAAATCCACCTTGGATATTGCACAAATTGTCTAAGTATAAAATTGCTGGTAAAAATGCCTAAGTGACCTTAGTAAAATGTCCACCGTTTTCTGTGGTTGTTGTCTTAAAGTATTTTGATGGTATGAGTCTCTAGAATGTTGATTGGTGCATCCAACCATATCATTGGTTTGTCCAAAAAAGTCTCTATAGGTGAAGATATTGATTTGCCAAAAGTGCCTCCTAGCTTGGTTTGCACTGCTCCAGAAAAATGCCCTCCGAGGAGAGAGAAAGCGGTCTCAAAGGATGAAATGGGTCTGGATGGAATCACCTTGTTGGACTCTATCCATTGGATGTCTCATACTTCCAATTTGATGAAAATAAAAATCCCTTCATGGTTGACTTAGGGTTTGATAATTTTGCCTAAGTACTAAATCAATATTTTAAGAGACCAGTTTCAAATGTCCACTAAATGATGTGTGTGTGCCAATAAATTCATCAATTGACATAAAATTGTTCCTTGTTGAAGTAGTTATCCATTCATGGCTTCAATTTTCCATATGGAGGTCACACGTGTGAAAAATCAACCTCCCAAGTTGAAGAAAAACTCTGTTTTACACAGAATTTGAATATGCCCGAACTAAGCACATGTTAAACATTTTTTATGCTCTTACAAGACAGGGATTTAATAAGAATATTTCTCAGCCAGTTAAATAGAACAAGGATTAAATAAAGGTAACACACAGGGTTTTATTATTTAATTAATATACAGGAAATTGATTCTTTTAAAGAGGTGCGAGTTTGAAAAGACACAAGTCCAGATTAAAGAGATACAACGTTTCAAAGATGATATAGATAATATATATAAACAAGTATTTGAGATGAAAGGAAGATGTCTCAATGGCCTAGATTAAAGAAGAAGACAGATCAGTCAGAGACCAAGGAAATGAAAAAACAAAATTGAAGAAAAGAAGTTCTGGAAATAAAAAACAGAATAGGGTGGAAGGGTGGTGCTAGGGGCAGATTGAAGTCTGCCAAGGGGGGTTGTAGCCTCCTTCCAGTTGTAGCTGGAAAACAGGGGTGTTGTAGCATCTTTATTTGTTGAAGCAAATAAAAAACTGAGATGTTGGTGCATTCCATCTGTTGTAGTAGAAAACAATTTTTGTAGAAATCATTTATTTAATGAGCTTGATTTTGTGGTTTTCTCTTTTGAGGTTTCCACGATAAAATTCCGTGTCTTTATTTGTTTGATCCATTGTTTATGTGTTTTTAATGTTAATGGTTTAGATATAAGAAAGAAGTAGGCAATACTGATTCACCCCCCCTCTCAGTATTGCTGGATAAACCAACAGGTCCAACCGATTGAGTTTGCCTTATATATCTATCTCTGTCTTAGATGCTATTTGCATGCCTTTCTCTTAAATTAGGTATTAATGTATGAAGTTTACAGTATAAGATGAAATCTCTTTGATGAATTTTGTATTCTTCTATTTATGTTTTTGAATAAAATCATGGTTAAACCTAGAGAACAACCTACAACAAATAGAGAAGAACCTATAGCACAAAGATATTTAATAGAAACAATAAATTCAAAATAATAGACAACCACCGAAAGCAAATAAGTACACATCACATCAATTTTTCTCATTGGAGACAAATGATTATCAACGTTGTATTTTTTTATTTTATAAAGAATGTACAAACATAGAACCGACACTGCCCCCTAATATCAAGAATACAATTGGGAAGCAACTCTACTTCTAGAACATAAGAATGTAATCTAGACATTTCATTACACATTCCATATACACATGGAAATTGCTAGATACACATGATGTAACTAGGCATATGCTAACAATCTCTTGCTTTGCGATTACATCATACACGGTTGAAATCTTGCATTGCCCCTACACCAAGTGAATTTCCTTCTAGCCACTGCCTAAGTTTAAAAAAAATACATATTGTCTTGAGTCCTAACCTTTAGTATAGTTACCTTACTAGACTCCACCACCTCTTTGATATAGTGGAATTTCACCTTGATATTCTTTGTCCATGAATAAAACTTGGGATTGTTTGCTAAAGCAAATGCACTCTGATTGTCACAACAATAGGCATGTGCCCATGTTTAAATTCAATATCTTTCCATAACTATTGAAACAAGCAACTTCCTTGGAAGCCTCTAAAGATGCAATGTATTATGCTTCAATATTAGAATGGGAAACCACTTGTTGCTTCTTAATTTTCCAACTCGTAACTCTTTCAAACCATGTAAATATATATGCATAAGTGGAATTTTCATTGTCCACTTCACTTGTTCAATCAACATCTACAAACCCATGCATTTGAAACTTTTTGATTTCATCTCCTTAATTGCATATAACATAGTCATTGGTGCCTGGCAGGCACCTAAAGATCCTCTTGACAATTGTCCAATGATCTTTTTAGGATTTGACATGTATGTTGCTTGGTTTTTCAACCAAGCATGTGCAAGGATGCACCTGCTAACTAGTAGCAGCAGTCTCAATAAAGATATGTAAAAACTAATGTAATCTTATCTAACATTAACATGTGCAAAGAAAATAAAAAAACTAGATTTAAGAACATAAGTAATAAGATCTATGAGAAAAACAAGAAATTTAAAAAAATTGATTTTATATTACCTCAAATGGTGAGGATGGTGAGTTTTGAACAGCTCCAAGGTTGAGAAGCTCCAATGTCCAATGGTCTCTTCTTCTCCAATGCTTCAATGGGGATCTTCAAACTTGAAATGGGAGGGAATGGCTCTCAAAGGGAATTTGGCAACATAAGGATAGGATGAAATGTGGATGAAAAGTGAGGAGCCCCTATCACCTTTTTATAGGTTTTGGTGATGGGGAATACCATTATGGTTTTAAGGAAACCAATGGTATTAACCAACATGGTTTAGGTATCTTTTTCCCTCTTTTCCCCTTTTTTGAATATTTTTTATATTTTTATTCCCTTTTAATATTTTTGGCGGAATTTTAGACCATTGTTTGAGGGTTTTTTGTGTTTTTTGAGGGGAAAAAGGTGTATTATGGTCTTTTTGGTGACCTTTTGATGGTTTTAGAGGCTCAAATGGTGGAAAAAGTTGACAAATGGGTCATGTGAATAAGGGAATGAGCTAGTGAGCACTTTTTGGGTGTTAACAGATTGCCCCCTAATGTGTGAGGGTAGGAGCTTATCATATGGCCGATAGACATCATAGTTCTTTTGTCTTTTTCTTGGGGTTTGGAGAAGCGAAGAGACGAATTAGAGACTGGAACAACGACCCCTTGGAAGCTGCAAAAACTGAAAAAATACATGGCCTCAAAATGAATGAGGAATAATCTCTGATAATGGACGAGGAGGGCATACCCATGCTCGTATCAAGACATATATATAACAATTAGGCCCAAGAAGGGGGACCTGAATAATACATAAAAATCTGTTGGTACATCATAATGGTCCAGTGGGGACAGAATGCTGGGACATACTCATGGTCATACCATGACTGATCTCAATAACTAATACACTGGAAAAGAGCAACAACCATTCTGAATAAGTTTTCAGAAGGGTTGATGAACTGCTGGAGTTGAAGGTGTCCAATATATGTCGGGACTCAATAACTGTGAGTCAACTTCTGAGGACTATATGTAACTGTATACTCGAAGGAGTATGAAAATGCGGTATATTTGAAAACTGTCGCCAAGCGCAACCCAAATATCCATAGGAATATGTAACTGTTTTTTTCCTCAATTAGACTCTCAAATGTGGTAGAGTCAGGTGATATCCGGGGTCTTCAACAAATAACCGAAAGGACCGATACCCTGTACGAGTCTCAACGATGCGATCAAGGTGTTGAAGTCGAGCATGTGAGAAACAATCATTTGGAGAGGCACTGAGGACTCCTTTCAAAATGTTCCATAGGCACTCATCACTAATGGTGATGAGTCCAAGGTACAGGGACCTCTGGAATAGATTTGGTTGGCGTCGACAGAGGGAGACCAACAACTACCAAGGAAATGATGTTTCTTTGATAGGAGCGGGAGGTGCACAACTGATATGTGATAGTACTGATGGTAGGACTGACATACTGTGGGGATGGGGAATAACTGGGGTCATAGAGTGGGTGGACTCAAACTTCCTTTGTTCAGAGCATGATGGCATGGTTGACCTGGAAACATAGGACAATGAATTTTAGGTGTGGAGATCATAGCTCAAGGGTATGTATTGCATACTGGAGAGACTCTGGGGGAACAAGTTGATGGACGCTATTGGGAGACTCTCAAGGTGACATACTGCAGAATGCTCTGAACAAAGGCGACCATAATGGGGGAGCTGCCTTATGAGTAGACATGATTTGTTGTGGCGCCGAAAAGCACCGTTGGGTCCTTCTTCGTGGTTTTAATGAGCTCCAAGAAGGGATAAAAGTGTGCTCTAAAATGGTACTATCCTGTGGATTTATGCGAGCCCAGGACTGTTCATTCTCGTGGTTGATTTCAGTTTTAGAGAGTCTGAAAGCAGTAAGTAGACTCCAATGGTGTTCTTTTTCGTATGTTAGTCTCCAAGGCCTGAAAAAGCATAAAATGATGCAAATGGAGAACTCTTCTAGCCAATATGACTAGAGTATTCCTTTTTCGTAATTAGTCTACAATGTCCGGAAAATGGGTAAACTTATACTAGAAAGATGCCCTTTCAGATACTTTTAGCGAGCATGAAAGGAAGCAAGATTGCTCGACGATCTTTTCATTGTTTTAGGAGTCAGAAAAGAGCTTAATAGAAACTCCCTAAGTGCCTTTTTCGTAAAGGAATTGCTCGGCCCCGAAAAAGAGATAAAATTATACTGAACAAAAGTAATGGAGAGGCAAGGAGGAAGTGTTCAATCAAAGAGTGAGTATGGGGTTCAAGCACGGTGATAGGGGGACACTAATGGGGCCTCCTTGCGGGTTGATGAATGGTAGAAAAACAACGCCATAATTGCAGTATGGATGGAGTGGTGGATTCATGTATAAGTTGTGGTGCAAAAATTTGTAAAATCTGACGGCTGCCGATGTGGCACGCAAATCGAGGGGATGATAGGCACGTGAGAAAGTGCCCAAAAATTCTGGGGTTGAGAGCGAGAAATGATCTCTAGAATCATCACGAGCATGGAAAATTGAATCCAGCAATATAAGACTCGTAAAAAACGAACCACGACCAATGTAACACGCAAGTCGAGGCAACGAGGGGCATGTAAGAAAGTGCCCAAAAATTCTGGGGGTGAGAGTGAGAAATGATCTCAAGCATCATCAAGAGCGCAGAAAAATGAATCCAGCAATATAAGACTCGTAAAAAATGGACCACGACCAATGTGGCACGCAAATCGAGGCGACGAGGGGCATGTAAAAGATGCCTAAAAACGGGACCTGGTGGAAATGAGAAAAGGAGTGGATTGTCATGAAGTTTTCGCTGTGCTGATTCCAATGGTACCAACGGTTTGAAAAATGGACGTCTTATGATGCCGAAATGGTTGATTGAAAAATGGTCAAATTTCTATAAATAGCAAGTGGACCCAATGTGACAAGTGTCATTTTCACCATTGAATTTCACAAAGCAATTTAGTTGGGTCAGACCATTTTCTTGATTTGTGGGAGATTCGACCATTGGCTTTTCATTCTGCGAGTTTCAGGTAAGCCTATGTGCCTTAGCCTTTCAAATTATTTACTTTTGTTGAGCGTTGGGGTCTCAGAAGTTGCGAATATTCCACGTTGGCTTGCCAATGCGGAATATCACGGGTTTTAGGTCATTTTTCGTGATGCACATCGCCGGTATGGGCTGGACAGTCGCGATGTGCATCGCGGCTGTGGGTCTGACAGTCGCGATGTTCATCGCGGCTGTGGGTGCTTACAACCGCGATGTTCATCGCGGCTGTGGGTGCTTACAGTCACGATGTGCATCACGGTTGTGAGGGATTACAGCCGCGATGCACATCGTGGCTGTGAGGGCTAATACCCGCGATGTTCATCGAGGCTGTGAGGATGAAATTCGCGATGTTCATCGCGGCTAAGGGCCCGAAGGTCGAGATGGGGATCGCTTGGGCCGGGAAAAAATTTTGTTTTATTTTTCTAAAAAAAAATTGTGGTGTTTTGGTAGGATGATGAGGAGGCCGCTGGTGTCGTGGAGGGAGAGGGAGATTGATGTGGGACTAATGGGCAGTATTCGGGATGACCCGGATGTGCGGGTGGCCTTGGCTTTGGGCGAACTACTAAAGTTTTCTCAGATTCCTATCATGCATTCAGTCAGAGATCTGCTGAACAAGTTGGTTGACTTCTAGGATCCGGAGGAGGTGGCTTTCATAGTGCAAGGTGAGCGATTAGAGATCACCTTGACTGATGTGTAATTTCTTACTGGCTTTCCCTGTTTGGGTGAGATAGGGGACACCTAGCCGAGGATTCCGGTTGGTATGGATATTGAGGATCTCCTAGAGAGATTCTGCATTCCAAGAGCCCGTGCGCAGAACAACGCACTGAGTATCTCGGATCTGCAGGAGTCGGAGATGCAGGCGGTGGCGGCTTGTGTTTTGCGGGTGCTTGGTGCACAGGCGCCCCATCATTTGTATGGGGGGAAAACGATGATGGATCACAGTGTCTTGAGAGGGACCTACCTTGCTTGGGGGCAGATGTTGATGGCTTGTGTTCGGCGGGAGCTGAACAAGGTTAGCCGGGAGGGAGGAGAGTTCAGTTATGCTTCTTTCATCTATTGTTTCTTTTTTGAGCGGGTACCTACCTTGCGGCTACGTGTGCCGGTTCGGGAGCAACTGAGGAGTGAGCCGCGGATGGTGCGGTGGGGGGAGATGATGCCCCGAGGTGGTGGTGGCATCCAACGGTTCTTTTCGTCGGAGATGTATGACCAGTGGGAGCAAATGCCCGTTGTTATTGATGACTATCCATATGTGGGTATGGAATTTCGGGGAGACCCTAAGATGCCTCGAGCTCAAGGACAGGCTTGGGGGTTAGACGGTACGTCTTTGTTTTTGTTTCTCTATTATATCATGTTTAGATGTTTTGTTATGAGTATAGCTAGAGATGTTTATATGATACTAACTTGGTTCACTGTGGGTCACTGCAGATGTTGGTCCGAGGTCTCCAGTAGACCATATAAGACGTCGGGGATGGATGATGATGGTGGTACCTCCATCGGTAGTGGCACCCCCGCCTCGTGTACGAGCAGTTGTGCATTGGCGAGATGATTCCTTAGAGGACGTACGTGATACCTTGGAGGTGCTACTAGTGGATCCACCAGATGATGGTTGGAGGGATCTAGATCGGCATGTTCTCGACCGTTGTTTCGATGCTCCTCGTGAGTGGCGGTCGATCCTGTTGAGAGTAGTTGTGGTGATGGCTGAGAGGAGGGCTCGGGATCAGTATGATCCGGAGGAGCCAGAGGAGGAGGAGCCAGAGGAGCCCGATGATCGTGATGATTAGGTTATCATGTACCTGCCCCCAAATGCTGATGAGCATATGGGGATGTATTTTTTTGATACACATTTTTTGTACAGATGGTGTACCTTTTGTATATTTGGGTGCTGAGGGCACTCCTGACATTGTGACGCTTATGATGATATAGATATATATAGATATATATAGATATGCGTTTTTGGTATATAGTCATGTATGCACATGGATGCACATATTGTCTTTTCTTTTATGTCTGTGTTGCACGTGGATGCAATGATATGTGTCTGGGTTTTTGTATGCCCGTGGAGGCTCATGTTATGCACATGGATGCAATATTATGATTTTTATATGCCCGTAAATGCAATATTATGATTTTTATATGCCCGTGGAGGCACTTGTTTATGCACGTGGATGCAATGTTATGATGATCTATTTATTTTGTTTTATTTGATTTTTTGATGCATATGTGATGCATGTCGTGATGTCCTACATGTGTTGGTTGACATGCCAATCTAGAATGTTGTTAGTCATTTGGCCTGCTACATTGTTTTGATTTCTTGGGACATGAGTGAACGGAATGGATTCAAAGTGTCAAATCATTTGTTTAGTGTGCATAAATTTTCGAAATAGACAGGGATCGCGTACCTGGTAATAGTTGTTGATTTGGGAAACAAGGAGCTGGGAGTCCAGGTAAACATTAAGATGACTTATGCCCATTTGGAGAGCAGCGGCCAGTAGACCGGTTACGGCATTGTACTCAGCTTGGTTGTTTGTGGCAGCACCTATGCACACTCCGTCGAGGTGAATCAACTCATGTGAAGGGGAATAAATTACCCAAGCCGCTGAAGCGAGATTTGGAGACCAACGACTTGCGCCATTGGCAAAACCGATGTGGTAGAGTGGAACAGGATCCATCTGTGTTCATGCAGGAAAAAATGAAAATGTAAGGTTTTGAAAGTTTATAGTGAAAAAATAAATTAAAAAACTGTACAATATGGACTATGGTGTCCAGGAGTTTTTTATGGGTAGAATCTTTTGAGGTACAACCCGTTATGGGGGTTGCGCATGGGATTGCCTTCTGAGTCGGTCAAAATGTATGCCCCATGTCCAAGGCAAGTCTATATGATATATGGGCCTTGCCACATAGATTGGAACTTTCCTTTGCCTGTTTTTTCATGGGCTTGGTCGTAAACAAGTACCAAGTCTCCTTCACTAAATGCTCGTGGGTGAACATGTTTATCGTAATGAAGTTTAGATCTGTTCTTTGTGGCTTTGATTGTTTGGAGAGCTGCGCGACGATCTTCGTAGCCTTGCTCTAAAAGAAGTAAGTGTTCTTAAATTAGTGAAGTATCCGGGAGAAGTTCTACGGAAATTTGTAATGTTGGTATCTGGCATTCAATGGGGAGGACAAATTCCACGCCATGAACTAAATGGAATGGGGTAAAGCCGGTGGCGGTTTTGGTCGACGTGCGGTAAGCCCATAATGCAGGAAACAACATGTGATGTCAATTGGATTTATGTTTGTCGACAGTGCGCTGGAGGATAGTCTTCAAAATTTTGTTAACAACTTCGACTTTGCCGTTCCCTTGGGGGTAGTAGGCGGAGGAGAAATGATGTTCAAACTTAAGGAGTATTGACAATTATCTCCAAACGGAGTCCTCGAAGTGAGAGCCGTGGTCTGAGACAAGTTGCTTTGGTACTCCGAAACGAGCGATAACATGGTTGAGGAAGAAACGAGCTGCAATGTCGGCTTTTCAATTGTAAGTAGGCATGGCTTCTGCCCATTTAGTAAATTAATCGACAACCACAATAATGTGTTTATGGCCGCCCGCTGATGCGGGATTGCAATCCATGAAGTCGATGTCCCATTTACAAAATGGTCCAATAGTGACGACTGGATGAAGGGGGGCGGCGGGGGGTTCTCGCCTTGGGGGCAAACAGCTGGCAATTTTGGCAATGTTTGACTGCTGTGATACAATCAGTGAATAACGATTGCCAAAAATAACTTGCGTGAATTACCTTATGGGCAGTGGCCATTCCAAAGAAATGGCCGCCGCAGGCACTGCTATGACAGTCGTTAAGGACTTGTTATGCTTCATCTTGGGAAAGGAATCGTCGTAGGATTGTGTCGACGCCACGTCAATAGAGGACATCACCCAAGAGGAGATAAAGGGGGGCATGGTGACGAATGCGACGGCGTGCGTCACGGTCGATATTGGGTCGAAACTTCTGCATGCGGAGGTATACAAAAATGTCACCGTACCAAGGGTCATCAGACGAGATGATGAATAAATGTTCGGCGATTATATCAGTATGGATTTCTGGTGACGACGACGAAGATGGTAGGTCCGTAATGAGTTGAGCGAGTGCTAATGCTTTGGTGCTCTTCGGGTTTTAAAAGTTAGGTCATATTCTTGTAAGATAATCACCCATTTGGCAACACAGCCTTGTAGAAGGCGGTGATTCAAGAGATAGACCATTGGGTTGGAATTTGCCACAACCGTGGTATGGCTAAGGAGAATATAATGTCGTATATTCTGTACAGAAAAAACGACGGCAAAGGCCATTTCATGTGGGTAGCGTAGTGGTGGGCCTGATAAAGTTTGGCTCACATAGTAAATAACATGCTTTTGGTGAGCGGAGTCTTCTTGGACGAGTACTCCAGAGATGGCATAATCTGATGCCGAAATGTAAAGGGTAAAGTCTCTTGTGAAATCTGGAGGAGAAATCAAGGGGGCACTTGTAAGTGCTTTCTTCAGGTCTGTGAAATCTCCTTCTCCTTGGTCGTCCCAATTAAAACGGGTATGAAGGCGTAGCAAACGGAGGAAACCATGTACTGTGGTGGCATAGTCTGGGACAAAGCGACGAAGGAAGTTGGACTTCCCCTGGAGGCTTTGTAGCTGTCTTAATGTATGAGGTGACGGTAGGTCTACTATGGCTTGGAATTTTAGAGGGTCGACGGTGATCTCTTTTTCTGAAATGATAAAACCCAGCAAACGGCCTGCTAGAACGCAAAAGACACACTTGAATGGGTTCAAGCGGATTTTTTTATTTTCAACAACACAAGAAGACTTGTTGAAGATCATCTAAATGGTCAGATTGTTTCTTAGATCGAGCTGTGAGGTCGTCTAGATAAACTAATATGATGTTATTCAGGTCGTGAAAACAATAAGTCATAGCTCGTTGGAAAGTGGCTCCAGCGAGACCGGAAGGCATGACGTGATAAGAGAAGGTGTCCCATGGGGTAGTAAAAGCGGTCTTGTATTGATCTTCTTTACGGATTTTGATTTGGTTGTATCTGGAGAAACCGTCCATAAAATAAAGTAACTCATGCCCCGCACATGCATCTATTAGTTGGTCAATAAATGGTGTTGGAAAGTTGTCTTTGGGACAAGCTAGGTTGAGGTCACGGAAGTCAGTACAGACGCAGATGGTGCCGACTTTCTTATTGAATGGTACTGGGTTTGAAACCCTGGTGGTATATGCAATCAGGTATATGAAACTTGTTGCTCGAAGCTTCTCAATTTCTGCTTTGACGGCTGGAAGCTTGGATGGGTGAATGGGACGTTGTTTCTGGCGGACCAGTGATATGTTGGGCCAAGTGTCTATGTGATGTTCTACGATGGTAGGATCAAGACCAGGCATCTCGGTATAAGACCAGGTGAAGACATCTCGAAATTCTTGGAAGAGTTTCTTATAAGCTTGGGTTTCTTTTTCAGTGCATGATGCACCTAAAGAGATAAGCTCAGGTTTTCTAGGGGTGGTGGAGATGTCGATATTTTATAATGGGTGAAATGTTAGCCATGTTACCTTCTTCAAAGGCTTCTGGAGCTGGGATTGGATCTTTAAACCAATCGACCTTGGTTGGTAAGAAGTCCTTGGATTCAACGGATAGTTGGTTTGCCATGGTGGACATAGATGCCTCGGGGATGAAGTATGATCAATGGTGCATATCATCCCAAGGGTAGTCCGGTGTAGTGAGTGTTTATAGAATTTCCTCATCACTACGGAAATAGTGTGTCAGGTTTATAGGTAGTTGAAATCGTATAAATGGTATTGATTTATTTTGAACGGGCAGATTCTGGGGGGAATATTTCCTCAATAAGTGGGGGGAATATCTCTAGGTCGGCATTATTCAACTCATATAGTGATGCTCTGTAATCTGGGAGATCGGGGCAGTGATGTGAATAATGGCCGTAGATTCCGCATATTGCACAAGGGTGGTTTGTGCGCAATGATTTATCGCGAGGATGAGGGGGTAGTTTTAGTTTGACAACTGGAACATTGGTGTCATCATCCAACATATTCATGTATTCTTGAAGTGCTGATAGATGTGGACATAGATGGGTAGCATGGCCTATATCGTCACACAAGGAGCACTTAGGGGGAACACGGATTGTTGGGGGATTCTTTTCCAACTTTGGAGTTGTCGGTGGGGTGCGGTTGGTGGGTCCAGTGGTGTAGGTTTGCGGTCCTCTGCCCCCATGGTAACGGGATTGAGGGGGGACATAACTAGATGTTAATGTAGTGGCCCCTGTTGGAGGTGGTCGGTTTTGGGGGTTCGGTATACCAGGTGGTGGACGGTTTTGGGGGTTCGTTATGCCTGGTGGTGGGTGGTTTGAAATATTAATGGGTTGTACCGGTTGTAAAAAAACGGTTGGAGTCGGTGGAGGGGTTGGGGCAGGTAGGTACCATACAGGTAATCCTATCGTTAACCCTGGAAGGTTAAGTGTAGCCATTACTGGCGTGCTGACAACTCCTGAAAAGGGAAACAAGAATGGGATAGTGTGAATCGATGTTGTTACCATATGACTAGGCACTATGGGTGGTTGAGGTTGTTAAGTATGCTGTTGTTCGTTGAGCGAGAGGGTGCATAAATCAGATACTTCAGTTACCCGGAGAGGGGATGGGATAGAAGGGAAAGTGGTGGTCATGGGAGTGTCCAAATATATCCCGGGTCCGGCTGAGGAGACGAATGATGTGGGTGCACTATGAACGGGTTGTTCGATCATGGGAAGAACATTTTCAGGCGCTGCGGGGGCATTGGGATCATAGTATGTAATCTGGTCGATTTTGACTACGCGTCCTTCATGGGGGAACATCATGAGGCAGAAAACTGAAGAAGCGACAACTTTCATTTTATACATGTAGCTTCGTCCCAAACGGAGATTGTAATCAAGTTGGGCATTAATGACCTCTATATCTATGAGAACCAGTTTTCCCCCAAGCTGTATGGGTACGTTCACTAACAAACCCTGAGGTTGAGCTGCACGACCAGCATAAGCTCGCAATGCGGTAGTTGACGGTTGTAGCGTTGGGGATCCAAGTTTCTACCATATGAAAGTCGACATAACAAAGGTGGAGACACCTTCATCGATTATGCATTGATGAATGACGAGGTTGCAAATGGACACAGAAACTTGAAAAGCTAGAGATGAAGGCAGACGAGGTTCGGCTTGGTCTAAGTCGAAAGCCATCATGTTGGATTCGTTAGGGTCTATGGCACCGATGGCAGATAACAACAATTTTCCCCGTGCAGGACAATTTTTTAGGATTTCTAGAGCGGACATAGCGGCAGGGGACTGGGCTAAGTCTTCTACGATGTTGTAGTTCGAAGTTGCACGAGCGTTAGGGTTATTGTTGATTCGTCTTAAAGGGATGTGAGGTGCTTTTAGACCCCCGTCCATGGGTATATTAGGTATGCAAAGTGGTTGATCAGTTGGGAGAGTACTCGAAGATGGATCGGTAGATGTGGCCTCAAAGGATGAGTCGTATTGATTTCGACGGGTTTGAAGATTGACATCATTTGATGACATCATTAGCAAATGGTGAGTGTTGGACTCTGTATGCTGGTAATCGGCTGCCGCATAGGTAATTTGCTGCTGTGTTGCAGCGGATCCTTGAGGGGGATCATTTGGACGAGTCTTTACCACGCCTTGGTTTGGTAGGGGATTTTGC
Organism: Larix kaempferi; assembly: GCA_027924585.1. Classification (NCBI taxonomy): domain Eukaryota; kingdom Viridiplantae; phylum Streptophyta; class Pinopsida; order Pinales; family Pinaceae; genus Larix; species Larix kaempferi. The sequence goes on from BSBM01000504.1 coordinate 6,388,486, forward strand.
AATATCATGGGTTGTGGTTGAGGAGGAGGTGCTGGCTGTGCAACATGTCCTTGTCGTTGGGCGTCATCAGTCCAGTGTTGACGTGCTCTGTCCAAATGGGGGAAATTGTGCATGTAATGGCTGTAGACTCCACATATGGAACACGGGTGGTTTGTTCTTAAATTATGGTTTTTTCCCTGTTTTGGTGGGCGATCAGGGTTTTGATTTGCAGGAGCAGCGTTATTATTATTGGGAGGATTAGGTGGTTGTCCTCCTTAGTTTTGTTGTTGGTTATTTCCGTGGTTTCTTCCTCTTCCGTGATTCTGTTGACCTCCTTGATTACGCTGGTTGTTCTGGTTTTGAGGTTGGTTTTGATGTGCGTATAAATGCCCTTGGGCAGTAGGTGGGTTTTGAGGTCTTGCAGGCTCTGGAGTAGGCTGCGGTGGGTAGTAAATAGGAGGGTTATGAGGTGGACTTGGTGCTTGTTGTGGTTGTGGGTAACCTTGAGCTACTGGAAGTGTTGGAGCAAGAGGTGCTGTCTGTTGAGGATAATAAGTTGAATGGGCTTGTGGCTGAACCGGAGTCTGATGGGCCTGCTGGTTATAATATGTAGATGGTGCTTTCCCATAACACTGTGGTGGACATGAGGGTCCATGAGTGTGGTGGGTGTGCATTAATGGAGCATACGAAGTTGTAGCTCCAGAATGAGATGTAGCCCTAGAAAGATCTGGGGTGTTTTTTGTACTCATCATGGTAAAATGTTTGTTTTGCACCATAACCTAGCCGATAATATCGTCGGCGGCATGGGATGCCCCCGGTGCGTCATTCCAGGATGGATCGCCGTGCAGGGCCTTAGGTAAAATGGTGTATAGATATCTTGATTGGGCATATATGAGGTCGAACTGCTGAGCTTTTAAGATGGCTTCTTCTTCCGACTGGGGTCGTTCAGAAGCTACATCCTTGGCTATGAGAGGGAGAAGTGATTTGAGGAACCAATCCAAAAAGATACGGTTGTAAAGCTTTATCTTGCAGAGACTACAGCGCTTATGCCACTAATGGATATGATCGGTGATGTGTGTAGCGGTGTTCTGTCTACAAGACAAAAGTATTTCCACTCCTGCATCATAGCGTACAGGTAGTTGAAAGAACTGAAGGAAAGTTGAGGCGAGGGATGTAAACGTGGGGTGCGTCCCATGTGGATGCTCAATGTACTATTTGGCTGCATAGCTAGTGAAATTTCTTTGTAAAAGTTTGAGTCGAATAGAATCATCTACTATGGAGTTTGAGGAACACCATAGGTGAAACGACATGATATGGTTTTGGGGGTCTTCCCCAGCTTTTCCTTCAAATTTTGGGATGTCTGAGGGGAGCTTTGTGGGCATGGGGGGCCAAGTAGGGTCATGTCGGATGGGATCATTTGTTAGGCTAGGCAAGTCTGGTAGGTTAAGGCTAGCCATAAATGGTAGACTGGCGGAGGGGTGTGATGTTTTTATGGGGGCATAAGTGTTGGTGGTGGCGTTATGTATTAGGCCACTGCCCCCTAGGGGGATATTTGTCATGGGAGGTATGTGCCCTCCACCCATAAGAGTGTGGGAGGGGTCCGCGCCACCAAGTGAAACGGGAGTCACAGATGGGTTGGGAAGATGTCCAAGAGGTGTTGGAATTTGAGTGGTAGCGGGGATAGTAGGTATAGTTGCCATAGTGGGCATGCCTAAGTTAGGTGGGGGTCCTGTATTGGGCAGGGGTCCCATGGTAGGCATACCTAATGTAGGTGTAGGTCCCATATTAGGAATCCCTAAGGGAGGTGTGGTAGCTGTGGCTACCGTGGTGGTTGTTGTGGTGGCGGGGGTGGATGATGTTCCACCAAAAACCCCTGTGAAAAAGTTGTCGTAATGCGAACCAACCATGGGGCTAGTGGGTGTGGTGTATGTGGGATTTTTGGATTCTGCCTCAGAATCAGATGTGAAATGAGGCGCGTCAGAATCAGATGGCATGGCTCTATTCCGATGACGTGTGGAGTCAAGGGAACCGTACTGCGGGGGGTTTCCCCGGAAGCGCCGAGAACGTCTCGGGGAATCAATGGTGACAGTTGGTGAATAAAAATTACTAGGTGGTGGTGAGTGGAAAGCTCTAAAGCCCTAATGCAACCGTGTGTGCAAGAGGGGAGCGTAAAAAATAAATGGCACTCAGGCCAAAAAATAACCAACCTCAAAACACTTACTATAACAACTGTGCTATAGTAAGTGGAGTAATAAAAAAATGTGGTCAGGAAACCAACATGCAAACAGCTCCTAAAAATATAAAAAGGTGTACTCTATGACCAAAGGGAGGTAATGGAGCATGCAAACACCTAACTAAAAAGTATTATGACTTGACAAGGTATATCCTTTGCAAGGTGATGAAATCCAAGTCAGACAATATAAATTGTAGAATCAAAGGCTAGATATCCCCCTACCGGGAGGGACACCGGGTAGACAATCCTAAAAGTTTGGCCACTAAGATACCCCGTTCATGACACGTTCGGTTAGGTGAGTTTGCAGTTTGGTTCTATCGCCGCTGTACTCCCATAAGGGTGGTACAACGAGAACTACGAAAGGTATCCTTCGGTTACTGAATGGATTGTGGTATTCCACTCAAGCTTCCGGAACCGGTCTGGCTACTTCAACCCTCTTAAGGGAGAGGCCTTCTCGATGAATTGGTGTTAAACCATGTCAACAAATAATAAGGGATTTTGGTATCCTAAATGTCAATCACTATGTCTCAACATGACAAATGAGTGAGGGGTGTTATTTGGATACTTATCCCCTCAGTCCTACCTAGCTACAAAATTATTTTTGTGTTCCCCAAGTGGGGTTAGAATGTTGGTTGAGTTAAGGTAACTTTTAAGGCTCACTTGAAATTATTGTGACAGATTGTGTGCTGGTGTAGGTGTATACCAAAACAATGTTCCTCGCATGGGCGATTTAATCACAAACTAAAATAAGGATTCTAATTTGCGAAAAAATGAAAGATGTTTCAAATGTAAATGCTTTAATAACCTTTTAAAAAAATATGAATTCTTTAAAAAGTAAAGCATATAACAGATGTGAAAATAAATGGATTTTAGAGTCTTTCTTGGGAAAAATATTGAGCAATTTTTTAGAAATATGGTTCTAACTTTGCAATGTATAAAACTTAGAATCTCAGAAATACTTAAAAAATCTTTCTTTCAATTAACTGAAAATTTTCAAAAAGATAAATGAAGTATCTAACAAATATCAATTTAATAATGTTGCAATAATGACACACTGTGCTGTAAAAAATTGCAGAAATTGATGCTGGAAAAATGGGTTGATTGGGCGAATTTTTTTTGAAAAAATTGGCCGAAATGAAACAGGAAATATCGTGGTTGTCGGGTCAAAACCCGCGATGAGCCGTGCAGAGACGTGGGAAAAAGCCTCGATGTGAATCGCGACGCGGTGGTCAAAAATCGCGATGAACCGCGCGTAAAAATGCCAAACAGTTGCGATGGACCGCACGGGAAAATGCGAAACAATTGCGATGTACCGCACGGGAAAAGGTTTCCCAGCCGCGATGAGCTGCGCGGAAAAAAATTGAAAAGTCGCGATGGACCGTGCGGAAAAAAGGCTCACAGTCGCGATGGACCGCGCGTTTGTGGGTGCTGAAAGTCGCGATGTACGGACGGAAAAGTGTTGCTTGGTTTTCAACCAAGCATGTGCAAGGATGCACCTGCTAACTAGTAGCAGCAGTCTCAATAAAGATATGTAAAAACTAATGTAATCTGATCCAACATTAACATGTGCAGAGAAAATAAAAAACTAGATTTAAGAACATAAGCAATAAGATCTATGAGAAAAACAAGAAATTTAAAAAATTTGATTTTATATTACCTCAAATGGTGAGGATGGTGAGTTTTGAGCAGCTCCAAGGTTGAGAAGCTCCAATGTCCAATGGTCTCTTCTTCTCCAATGCTTCAATGGGGATCTTCAAACTCGAAATGGGAGGCAATGGCTCTCAAAGGGAATTTGGCAGCATAAGGATAAGATGAAATGTGGATGAAAAGTGAGGAGCCCCTATCACCTTTTTATAGTTTTGGGTGATGGGGAATACCATTATGGTTTTAAGGAAACCAATGGTATTAACCAACATGGTTTCAGTTTCTTTTTCCTTCTTTCCCTTTTTTGAATATTTTTTATATTTTTATTCCCTTTTAATTTTTTTGGGGAATTTTGGACCCTTTTTGATGAAAAAATATATATTTTGAGGGGGAAAAGGTGTATTATGGTCTTTTTGGTGACCTTTTGATGGTTTTAGAGGCTTAAATGGTGGAAAAAGTGGACAAATGGGTCATGTGAATAAGGGAATGAGCTAGTGAGCATTTTTTGGGTGTTAACAATGTAGCAACTTACTACTCCCATTACTTGTGCTATAATTTGTCTTGTGCACACTATTCATATATATGGATACCAGACACACTATCATATGAAATTCTTGTTATATCTTCTTCCTCTTGTTTTCTTTTAGGAATCATGTCAATCGACAAACTCACTTCCACTTGAGATGGAGTGAAAATCGATTTACATTTATCCATCCTAAAGAGACCAAGTATTTTTTCCACTCACTTCATTTAGTTGATAAATAACTTCTTGTTTTGGCAATCTCTCTTCACCTCAATTCCCATCAATAGTTCAAATCACCTAAGTTTGTCATGTCAAACTCATGTGACAATTAGGACTTAATCTCCTTGACTAGCATCTTACAATCATTAATCAAAATAATATCATCAATATATACGACTGGAATACTGGAGTTATTACATTCTTTGTTGAAGTAAATACAATAGTTTGCTTCACTTCTTATGGAACCTTGTCCAACAACACATTTGTCAAACCATTGGTACCATTTTCTTGGGGACTAGTTCAAGACATACAATGATCTATTCAATTGGCACACCATGTCGTCTCCCGCTTCTGCCATAAATTTTTTGATTTCTTCATGAATACTTCTCCTTTAAATTCACCATGAAGAAAAGTTGTCTTCATGTCCATTTGCTCCACTTTCAAATCATAAGTAGCTGCTAATGCCAACAACCACCTAATAGAGGCTATCTTGGTCAATGGAAAAATAGTTTCATCATAATCAACACCCTTTATTGGAGAGTATCACTTTGCTACCAAGCAAGCCTTAAATTACTCCATTGAACCATCTGCATTATATTCTAGAACGTCCATTTGTATCCAATTGCCTCCCTTAAAGAAAATCCTGCAAATGCCAAGTGTATTTCTATTCCAAGGCCTTCATTTCTCCTTGAACAACTTTCTTCTAGTGAAGAGTCTCTTCACTATTAAGATCCTCTTTGACATTTCTTGGCTCACCACCCATGGAAGATAAAGAAAAAATAACTAAAATTAGTTGGTTGATAGCCATACCTATCAAGTGTCTTTACCTCAAAAAGGCCTTCCCCAATTTTTTCCCTTGATCAAGATGATCATGTCCATGATGCATAATTCATTTGTTCCTAATGACATGTTTTCTTCAGGTTGATATTCACCTCCCTCTAGAATTTATTCATTTGGTCCTCGTGGACACTGTTCAACTTGATCTTCAAATCTAGATTGGAAAACCATTTTTTTTCATGTTGTACCTTTTCTACCATTATAAATTCTTCATGCTAATCTTCACAAGATTCCCCTCCTTGAATTTGAAATTCTGACTATGTGTATGTCGATGCTTAGAAAAAAAATCCATAGCTTGTTGCCCTTGATTCCTTCTGTATATCCAATAAAGATGCACTTGATTGATTTCTTATTGAACTTTTTCCTATCCACCTCAGGTACATGCATGTAAGCTTCACACCGAAAAACCATGAGATGTGAAACATAAGGCTTCTCTCCACTTCGAGACTCCTTCAATATATTGTTACCCAAAATTGAACTAGGCAATATCTTGGTTAAATATTTTGTTGTAGCAATTGCTCCATCCCAAAATTTTTTGCTCAAACTAGCATTTGCTTTCATGCTCTATGATTTCTCCAAGTTAAGGTTCGATTCAACCTCTCAACAACACCATTTTTCCCAGGAGTATATGGAGTCGTCTTCTACCTTGCAATACCCTAAGATTTGAAAAAAAAGCTTGAGATCATTAGAACAATAGTCACCACCATTGTTAGAGAAAATTTTAGGGGCGAAATTTAGCCCATGGGTTGGTTTTTGACCTTTTTTTCCAGAGCAAGCTTAGCCAATTTTTTATTTTTTTCTTTCTAAATTGATCCACCCAAATTCCATGGGATAACATTTTTTAACTCTAAAAATCGCCAAAATCGTCTAGAAACTATATAAAATCCTTAGAAATTTGAATCCTTTTACAAAAAACATTGCCCAACATTTTATGGTTGGAAATTTAAGAATTAGTAAGATTCTCCAAGGTCTCTACACTTTAAGAAAATTATGGTTGCTTAAAAATTTCCCTGATTGTCACTTCTCAAAGCCTTTACCTTCTTCCTACTTCCGTTTTCAACCAAGGAAACAAAGATCTTAAAAAATTCAAGTGCATCACTTTTTCTTTTCATGAAGTAAACCCATGACTAGCATGAGAAGTCATCATTGAAAGCGATAAAGTAGTAAGAATCGCCAATGAAGACCTCATCCATAGGTCTACAAATATCAAAATGCACAAACTCAAAACACTTATTGAGCTTTGTTGTTAAGGAAAATTGAACCCTCTTTTACTTTTTGAGCATGCATGCCTCCTGAAAGTCAAAAGAGTCTTTCATATTACAAAACATTTTGTTTGATGTCTTCAATATTGTCATTGATTTTGCATTTTTTGTTGACATTGCATTGCCACTACCCATGACTTAAGCACTCACATCCAACTTGTGTAGAATTCCATGTTGAATACCCTTGGCCAAAAACATAGCACCTTGAACCATTATTCAATCTCGTTTTGAGAAGAGTGTGTCAACACCTACATTGGCCATTTGGCTCACTAAAAGTAAGTTTTGCTCAAATCTTCTCACATGTTGCACATTGAGAGTCCACTTCACACATTCATCTTTTTATTGGAGTTTTAAATTGTCACATTCAATAATATCATGATTAAAATTATCTCTAAGAAATACTTTTCCTCCATGTGACTCTTGATAATCCATGAGCCACTCCATGTGAGGAGTTATATAGAGGAAGCTATTGAATCAATCAACCATGCCTCATCATGGGAATTGGTTAACAAACATGCTCAAGAGAGATACATATTCTACTCACTACTAGAAATCCAAGTAGTTGAATGCTCCTTATTTGCTTCTTTCTCCTTCTAAGGGTCATCCTTGCATTCACTTTTCTTGTGTCCTCTTTGATTGCACCTCCAAAAAATCAACTCTTGCCACTTCTTACCTTTACTGGCATTACTTCCTTTATAACTAGATTTCCTCCTAAGTAATCCCTAGTCACCAAATATTGAATCAATATTTATTTAGAAGTTCTTCTTCTTGTCTCCTCTCGCAACAACTTACCCATGATCTCATCCAACTTGAGATTTTCTACCTTTGTAGCTCCGCTGATGGAAACTATGAAATTCTCACAAGAATCTAGAGGACTACAAATCAAGGGAACACACCACTCACCATCTTTTACATTGACACAGATGGCACTTACCTAAGTGATTTAAAGTTCATTTGTGAAATTTATAGATTTTATTTAACCTTGAACCTTGATTTATCAACTTCTATTCGATACAATTTTAATCAAAATCATAAAACACAATTTTTAGGGCTTAAAGCTAGAAACATTAATTAATGGTAATAAATGCAATAGATACAAAAAATATTTACTCCTATTCATGCAACAAAGAGTTGTAAATAAATGAGTTGAATCAACCAAGATATATAAGGAAACACTTGTAGTCAACATTTGATGGTTAATATAAACTCCTTCACTTCCTAGTTATTTTTCTTGTTGGTTGAGAATATGTGTTAAGTTTGCTTTGACTTATGCTTTACATTAATGAAATAGATTGACTAGTCCCTTGTCCTTTATATGGAGTTAATGAAGCCATTTGAAAGAAAGTAAATAGGGAAAACAAAATTGTATTTAAAACAATTAGAAATAGGATGATGGAAGAAGTTTTTGTTGATGTCAAATAGGGTGTTATTGATGCCAAAAGGGTGAAGAGATATGTGGTGTTTCCATTCGTTTCAATGTGATAATGGTGATGTGGTTGTAGTAGAGATAGATTGTTTGAGAATGTTTTATGAAGTCCCCAGAGAAGACCCTAATGATCCTAAGGAATCCATTGAAGAAGAATCCTTTTCACAAGTGTACATAACTCCAAAGTCCATATGGCGTAACAATTGTGCATGGCCCTCACGGGAAGACAATTTGAGTTGTACACAAGTGGTGCAAAGCCCCTAAAGAATCTCCTCATGACCATGATGATGTGGAGTGCAAAGGAGTACCTAAAGTGTCCTGAAGAAGTGTGAATAATTTCCTAAATAAATGATGTTGGGTCCACATGACCTGGACAATGGATTAGATGACCATGCCAATGGATTAGATTACCATGATGATGGGTCACCTAAACATGATGATGAGAAGTGTAAGGAAGTACCTAAAATTGCCTTGAAGCAATGTCAGAAATAATTGTGAAGAAATCCCTAAAATAGTGGTGTTGGGTCCACATGACATTGTGGTTGGGGTCACATAACCCATGGTGGAGAAGGCCCTATGGAGTCCCCAAATTTGTTATGAAGCAAGTTGGTTTGAAGCGTGAAGTATCCCCAAAATAATGATGTTTGGTCCACATGACTCCGAATGTTGTGGTACTTTGGCCCATTAGATCACATGAAGTGGCAAGGATCGCCACAAGAAATGATGATGTGTCAACCAATTATGATGATATGGAAAATACCTAAGACCCATTTGAAATGATATGGAGTGATATTGAAGTTTTGGTGAAGTATCGTGATGGATCCTTGAAGTGGGGTACTAACCCTTGAGACCCCCCTAAAAATTGGAAGTCATTTTTTAAGGAAGAGTAAAATGTTTTTGCAAAAAAGAGTTCGAGATCCCTTGAGGAGTATAAATAAGAGATAGAATTTTCATTTTCAATTAATTAAAATTGAAGATCTCACATACAATAATAGAGGACCGAATTTCAGGGGTAGATGAAGTGAACAAGGCCAAAATTCTATTGGAAGATGAAATCTTGTAATGATTTCTATTTTGCCTTTTTGTTGTGAAATATGTTTCAGGTCATCTTGTCATTTTTGCTATATATTCTGTTTTAGGACGATTTATAAATTGTCCTGTGGATGAGTTGAAGTAGACATCTTTATGAATTTGTGGTAGACATTTCAAATGCCGATTCACTATATTTTCATAGATATGAGCTCGGGAAGTTAGGGTTTCAGAATAATCTTCCAACATGTTAGTTTGAAATTCTCTTTATATCTTTTGATCCAAAACGTCTCTGATTGTGTCCCTTGGAGAGGATGCATGAGAGATCTTGAAGAATATATGGTTCAAGTTTCATATATTTCTTAGTGACAGTTTTGGAGATATGATTGTGGGAAGTCAGGTATTTTGAATGACTGAGAAATCATCTTTTAAACATTCAAGTTTGGAATTTTCACTATAAGTTTTGATTCAGGATGTTTTAGAGAGTGACCCTTAGAGGAGATGTAGTATATATATTGAAGAACATGTGGTAGAAGTTTATGATTCTGATTCATTACATGTTTGGAGTTATATTTGTTGGAAGTTAGTGTTTGTGACAATGACAATGAGAGTGAAAATTCAAGAGAAGAAGGTTGAAGAAATCTTGCGTAACTTTTGCATATGGTATCAAAATCATAAACTTATTGGCTCATTGGAAAGATTGATGTAAGCGATATGTGATGACATGATATAGGGTTTATTTTGGCTCCATCTTGTTGTCTTGAAAATGTGTGAATTTCATACATGCTCTAGTGCTTCTCTCTTGGCATACTTTCTGATGATCTTGGAACAGATCTTGGTGATTATCTTGGCATAGATCTTGGTGATTTGTTGGAATAAATCTTGGTTATTTGTTGGTATAGATCATGGTGATTATTTGGGCATATTGTATGATGGTCTTGGCATAAATCATGGTGGCTATCTTGGTATAGTCGATTGTTATGTTTTGGCATATGGATCATCTCTTGGAGTGTTCAATGTTTTGAAAATGTCCATGATGTAAAAGTTGAGGATGAAAATGAAATCAATGGATGCTTGTTTCTCGGTATAGGTTTGAGGCATGTACAAGTTTATAATGTGACAGATATTGAGACAATGTGACATTGATTGTGGGATTGTGGCATTAATAGTGGCATTGTGTCAGAGTCAGTGATTGTGGCATTGATATAGAGATATTGTGATTGTGATAGGGACATTGATACATGTACAAAGACATAGATACAAGTACATGTTGCAGAGACAAATATACAGGTTGCAAAGGCAGTGATTGGGGTATAGTGACAAAGATACTGATTGTGACAGATTGATAGAGGCAGTGATACAGGTTGATAGACACATTGATACATGTACAAATTGATAGAGACAGTGATATAGGTACAGGTTGTGACAAAGAAAACGACAATGCTAGATTCTCTTGTTCATATCAGGGTGGCAGGACGGGGCAAGAATAGGGAGTTGTAGCTTCCTTCTAGTTGGTACTAGTAAATCAGGGAGTTGGAGATTCCTTCAGGTTGGAGCCTCCTTCTAGTCGATGCTGGGTAATTAGGGAGTTGGAGCTTCCTTCAAGTTGGAGCCTTTAAATCAAGGGGTCGGATCCTCCTTCTAGTCGGTGTTGGTAAATATGGGAGTTGGAGCTTTATTCATGTTGGTGCTTCTAAATAAGGGAGTTGGTGCCTCCTTCGGGTCGGTGTTGGAGAATCTTGGAAGTTAGTGCTTCCTATGAATGTAATCTTGTTATTATATAAGAAAAACATATTTGGTTTTCTCCCATTTGAGTTTCCACGTTAAATCTCTTGTGCACTATGTATGGTTTATGTGATGATGAATAACATTGTTAATGGTTAATGTTTACATTATATAATTAATATTTGAATAGTAAAAAGTGCTTAATGTTGAGTCAACCCCTCTCTTAGTATTTCCAACAATTGGTATCAGAGCGAGTTACTTTAGGAAAGTCTAACAACTATAAGGAAGATCTCTAAATCACATGGATGAACATGAAAGTCTTTACTATGCAAATGGGGTTCTTTTATTCTATGGATCAAATTTTGATTATTGGAATATAAAGATGAGACTCTATTTACAGGCACAAGGTTTAAATATCTGGAAATCTGTTGTGAATGGTTACATCGCTCCAAAAAGACCACCAAAAACAAAAACCAAGAAGGAGCTAAGAAAGAATAATGTAATGGTAATGGATATCATCTTGCATGGACTATCTGATCCCGTGAAATACAAAGTTGGAAAGTGTACATCAACTAAAGAACTCTTGGACACGCTACAAAATCTCTCATTAGGGAAATTTTGAGGTCTAAAATGGGCCTCCTAAGAGATATAATAAAATATTGTGAATTTATCATTTTGTGGGGAAGGTATATTTACAACTCACCTTCTGCACTACAATTCATATAACTATGGTTAAATTAAAATGAGAAGATGTATACAAATAAGTATTTTTTGATATGACTAGAAACATGAGTACTTTTAAATATATAAATGTACTAAAATAAATTACTTATAAAATCAAATCAAATATTTTTATTTTGAATATAAATGTAAATTAAATTTTTATAATTAAATTGTGAATTATATTTGTAAAATATATTTCACATTAATAATTATTTATTTTAAACTATATTTACATGTTAATACAAAATTTTAATCCATAATCATTAATTAAATTTAATATCATATGGTGATAATATTAATTAAATATATTTATTATAATAAATATAATATCATATTTATTATATTATAATAATATATATTATATTAATTTATTAATTAAATTTAATATCATATGGTGATAATATTAATTAAATATATTTATTATAATAAATATAATATCATATTTATTATATTATAATAATATATATTATATTAATTTATTATATATATATAATAATAATTAATGTAATATATATTACATTATATTATAATATAATATTATAAATATTATATTATATTTATAATATTATATTATATTTATAAAACAATATTTTATTTATAATATATATTATAATATAATATTATAAATGAATTTAATATATAATATAATATAATATAATATAATATAATATAATATAATATAATATACCATATTTATAATATCATTCTTTTCTGTTTAAGTCAAGGATGACATCACACATAGCTTTTACTTATATTCAAGACTTAGTCCTTACGAACATGTAGATATGATGGTGCCACATGCTAAATTTAATTACAAAATAACTTATTTCACCATATCCATGTACTAGTATGACATAACTTATTTCACCATATAGGAAAGCACATGGATTTATTTTTTTATTTAATGTTTGATTTTTTGAATAGTAATATGTTTTTATATTCAAAAGTAAAAGGTACTTAAAGTAAAAGTATTTTAAAGTAAAAGTATTTTAAGAATATTATATATATAAGATTTAAAAGTAATTTAAAAGTATTTTTCATAAAAGTATGAGTGTAGTTAACTATGAATTTTTATTCATTATTTAAAATTTGACATTTTTAACTCAAGCAATGCCACCTCAATAATAAGGGATGATGTTATTCTCTAAAATTTGATTGATTCTTGTAAAATTAATTTTGATAATATATTTTTTGTTTTGAGATCTATTTTTGACCTTAAAATTTCTCTAATGACACAAAGGGATCTCTTGATCAAGAACATGAAGACAATCAAAAGGAAACGTCAGATACAGAAAATGAAGATCATCTAGAAGCATATGATGAAGTTTCTGAAAGCGATGCTTCTGAAGATAAACAAGATTCAGAAATTGAGGGGGTTGTAGATCTTGAAGTAGAACTGATCAGTGCCCTAGATGACTTGACAGAAGAAAGAAAGAAGAACAAGATGTCAATGAAACAATTGTAGAAGTATCAAAAAGAGAATACAACGCTAGTTAAAGAGGCTAAGAAAACTGAAGAAACATTATGAACTCAACTAAAAGAGAATGAGGAAGCATGCAAAATAAATGAAAATTATTGTCAAGCACAAGAAGTTGAAATTGGCTCCTTATAGAAAGAATTGAAGAAGTTGAGTATGAAAAACATGGAAATTAAATACCTTAGAAATAAAAATCAGTTACTAAAAGGATAGCTGCAAAAATATCACGAGGATGATCATGATTCAAAAGGATAGATGGAGGAGAGTATTAAAGAATCTTAAAGGACCATTGTTGTTCTAAAAATTCAGATAGAAGAGGCCAAGAAAGTTGAATAAGACCTGACAAGTCAACTTCAAGAGAAGAATGAAATTTGTCAAAAGAAAGAACTTGAGACACTTTCTCTAAAGAAATATTTGGACAAGAAACTGCTCAATTGAAGACAAATTCAAGGTTCGAGAAGAGAATTGAAGAAAATGAAAGCTCTAGGATACCAAAAAAGGAAAGTATAGAAAAAGCTAAGAGTTATGCTTATATTTCCAGAAGCTCTCATCAAGGAAAATATTACAAATGAAGAATTCACGGTCAACATGATTCAAGGGAGAATGGATACAAAGAAGTTACATCACAAAGAAGAACTTTGCTCCCAGGTACCAAAGTTTATTTTTCGGTTATTTTTTTCATGTAACAATTTTGGACACAGGGATAGAGACTGCAAATATTATGGAGGAAATGATCAAGCAAGGAATGGAGGTGTCCACATTAACTACAATGTTGAACATTACATCTACCACAATTATGGACACATGGCCAAAGATTGTAGAAGTATGATGAACCAAAATATTGAATGTTACAAATGCCACAACTTTGGAAACAAAGCTCATGAATGCAAAAGCATGATGGAGTTTTCCATGAAAGAAAAGTCTTATACCAAAGTATGGAACAAGAAGTCATAAGGATAGAAGGAAGAAGCGTGTGGATTGGTAATCTGTATAGAAGATGAAAGTTCAAAGGCCAGGATAGGAAACCAAAGAAATTCACTTATCTTAAAGATGGGTACCATATTGAATGAAAGTAGAAAACATCCCAGGATCGAAGACAAAAAGGAATTTGTATTACATGCTGAAGATGTGAAGGAAAAACAGGTCAATGGAGAAGTCTCAGAGGACATACCTGCAACAGTTGCTAAGCCAAGTAATAAAAACAAATCAGAAAGCAAAAAGAAAAGTGTCAAGTTTACAGATGATGATCTTGAAGCAGAGCAACATTATATATTGTTCTAAACAATCTGGCATAAAAACTCCGAGTATTATGGATAATGTTGAGGGGGAGTCTAAGTAATAGGAAAGGAAGATCGATGAAAAGTCAGAAGAGTAGTGGTTTGATAAATCATTCAGGAACATAGGGAGAGATACTTCAAAGAGAGTCAAGAAATGACCAAGTCTAAGGGGTAGAATTGTTAGCAAAGAAAGATATTTTATAAGGCATTCATAGTCAAGTAAAGTTATCTTCTGCAAGGGAGAAAATGATCAACAAAACAAAGTCATAGAAGAGAATCATATTGACAAAGGGATCTAGCATAATCCTAGGGGGGTCAGGTGAATAAAGTTTATTCACCCCTTTTGTAATTTATGTCAAAGTGGGAGAGAGAGTTGAAGTTGTTGCGATTAATGAAAAAATGGGAGATTGTTGGAAGAAGTTGTCATTGATGTCAAACATGGTTTCATTGCTCTAAAAAAGGTGAAGACATATGTGGTGTTTCCATTCGTGTCAAGGTGATAATGATGATGTGGTTGTATTAGAGATAGATTGTTTGATGAATCCTATAGAGAAGACCCTAATGATCCTAAGGAAGCCCTTGAAGAAGAATCCTTGTCACAAGTGTACATAACTCCAAAGCGGTCCCCTTATGGCATAGCGGTTGTGCATGGCCCTCATGGGAAGACACTTTGAGTTGTATACAAGTGGTGCAAATACCCTAGAGAAGCTCCTCACGACCATGATGATGTGGAGTGTAAAGGAGTCCCTAAAGTGGCCCGAAGAAGTATGAATAATTTCCTACAGAAATGATGTTGGGTCCACATGACCATGATAATGGGTCAGATGACCATGATGGTGGATCACCTAACCATGATGATGAGAAGTATAAGAAAGTAATTAAAGTTTCCTTGAAGCAATGCCAGAAAGAATTATGAAGAAATCCCTAAAATAGTGGTGTTGAGTCCACATGACCATGTGGTTGGGGTCATATAACCCATGGTGGAGAAGGCCCTATAGATTCCCCAAAGTTGTTATGAAGCAAGTTGGTTTGAAGCTTGAAGTATCCCCAAAATAATGATATTTGGTCCACATGACTCCTAAATTTGTGGTACTTTGTCCCATTAGATCACATGAAGTGGCAAGGATCCCCACAAGAAATAATGATGTGTCAACCATTTATGATGATGTGGAAAATCCCTAAGGCCCATTTGAAAATATATGGAGTGATATTGAATTTTTGGTGATGTATCATGATGGATCCTTGAAGTGGGGTACTAACCCTTGAGACACCACTAAGGAAATCATTTTTTAAGGAATAGAAAAATGTTTTTGCAAAAATGAGTTCGAGCCCCCTTGAGGAGTATAAATAAGAGATAGAACTTTTCATTTTCAATTAATTAAAATTGAAGATTTCACATACAATAGTAGAGGACTGAATTTCAGGGGTAGATGAAGTGAACAAGGCCAAAATTCTATTGGAAGATGAAATCTTGTGATGATTTCTATTTTTCATTTTTGTTGTGAAATATGTTTCAGGTCATCTTGGCATTTTCGCTATATCTTATGTTTTAGGATGATTTAGAAATTGTCCTTTGAATGAGATCAAGTATACATCTTTATGAATTTGTGGTAGACGTTTCGAATGTCGATTCACTATATTTTCATAGATATGACCTTGGGAAGTTAGCGTTTCAAAATAATATTCAAACATGTCAGTTTGACATTTTCTTTATATATTTTGATCCAAAAAGTCTTTGACTGTGTCCCTTTGAGAGGATGCATGAGAGATATTTAAGAATATATGGTTCAAGTTTCAGATATTGGTTAGCTACAATTTTGGAGATATGATTGCGGGAAGTCAAGTCTTCTGAATGACTCAGAAATCATCTTTTAAACATGCAAATTTGGAATTTTCACTATAAGTTTTGATTCATGACGTTTCAAAGAGTGACCCTTGGAGGAGATGTAGTATATATATTGAAGTGTTGAAATAATGTAACTTCGAAGAATATTCTACTTGTACTTTACATTATTATTATTATTCCTCCTTCAGGAGATGTCATTAATGTAAAAGGTCATGTAAAAGTCATGAGGTAAAACCTCATTGTAAGTCGGGTCAATAGTACCCAAAAGAGTTTAATATAAATATTATTTTGAGTCTTCCTAGGTATGTCAGCCTTGTCAGTTTGATAGGTCGACACAGTTAGGTTAAAAGGTCAAGTGAAAAGTAAAGTATAAATAGAGAGTGCCACTCCCTCATTTGCATTATTCACTCACTCAAGCATTGTGCAAGAGAGGAAGAGGAATGCTAGCGAAGGAGGAGGAGTATTATTCTTGGATCTTGTATTTGGGTTTAGTATCTCTCTCTCTTACGATACTTGTTCTTTGGGAATTGTACTTTGGTAATCTATACTGAGGAAGTTTTGTTGGGTTTTCTTCCCCTTGAGGGTTTCCAAGGATAAATTGTTGTGTTCCTTGTGATTGTGTATCTTTCAGAGATCCTCTTTATGATGTTATTGTGAAAATGTATTAAATGCTCACGAAGTTAGAATTTAGCCTTTAGTAGCATATAATATTAACATGGTATCAGAGCTAGACTAAAAAGAGAAACTTTCACTAGAGTAAATCTATCTCCCTTTCTTTGAGCATGAAAATTAGGGTTTCCTACTGAAGAGGATTTTTTTAGTGCATGTGACATTGGGAAGTGCGCCCCTCCTAGGTGCATCTTTGGGCACCTATATCAAAGTTTTTCAGTGTCCAGATATTCTAGAAAGTCAAAGCATAGTTTGATTTGGAACCAAAAAACCAGAAATTGCAGTCTAGAAACTCGCAAGTCCAGTTTCAGGGGTTAAATTTTGGATTCTTCAGAAACTGACTATACCAGCATACTCGCATCAATCAAGTGCATCTATTGGTAAGTTCAGTTTTCATTTCTGAGAAATTTCAATTTTTGGTCATTTTATATTCTCCAGGTTAAGATGAATCCAAGCACTAAGCTTGATGACAAGTTGGAAGGCGTAGAAAATTTTCGTGTTTGGAAATACATAATTGGACTTATTCTAGAAGAGAATGATCTTGTGAATTTTATTAAGGAAGTTGTGCCGGAACCCTAAGAATATGAAGCAAAGGCAAAGCACAAGAAGAACATGATTAGAGCCAAGAGGATCATAGCAGATTCCATCAAATATCACTTGATTCCTCAAGTGTCCTCCAAGAAAACACCTAAGAATATGTTTGATGCCCTATCGAGGATGTATGAAGAAAGAAACATTGATCGAAAGATGAATTTGAGAACCCAACTCAAGAATACAAAGATGAGTCAGGGTGAATCTATTCAAGAATATTTTACAAGGGTTTCTCAATTCAAAGAACAAATAGAAGCAATTGGAGACATCCTTGATGAAGATGAATTAGCGATGACCGCTCTCAATGGTATTACTAGACCTTGGGATTTTTTTATCCAGACAATGTGTGCAAGAAAGGAAAGCCTACACTTTGAAATTGTATGGGAAGAATGTGTTCAAGAGGAAGGTAGAGTGGAAAATCGAGAAGCACTACTCAAAGATGATGATCAAGATCTAACTACCCATACTAGAAGAGGAAAAGGAAAACATCATTTCAAGAAGAACAGTCATAAGGAGTTTCATCCTCCTAATAAGTTTCAGAAGTACAAGAAGATAAATTAAAAGCAAAAATACTTTTCTTCTTATCAATGTTATCACTGTGATAAGATGGGACATATTTCCAAACATTGTCTAGTAAGAAAAGAAGAATAACAAAAGACATCATGTTCATTTAGTTGAAGAAGAAGAAGAAGAAGGACCTCCCAAGAAGTTAGCAAAGGAAGAAGTAGAATAATATGTTTTATAAGATGAAGGATGTGTTACTTTCTATCTAAGATTTAGATAAGAAAGGGTTTAGGGTTTCCTTTATATATGGCGAAGTTCTTATGTGGCCCAGAGGAAAATTTATAGAAGATGCAATTGTTATTGGGACAGAAGAAGGAGGCTTATATAAACTAAAAGGTCATTCAGAAGCAACCTTGATTCATGATACTACAAGTCCATGTGAACTATGGCATAGAAGGCTTACTCACATAAGCTACAAAGCCTTACCACATGTGATCAAGGTAGTAACAGGGATACCTGATCTGAATATTGATCATGAAGGAATATGTAAAGGATGTACAAAAGGAAAGAACATAAAGAATCCATTTCCGAAGAGCGACACGAAGACATAAGGTATATTGGAACTTGTTCACTTAGATGTATGTGGTCCAATGCCTTCAACATATTTAAGTGGTTACATATATTATGTCACATTCATTGATGATTACTCTCGAAAGACTTGGGTTTACTTTTTGAAATCAAAAGATGAAATATTTGGAAAATTCAAGGAATTCAAAGCCTTGGTAGAGAATCTTTTAGAAAGAAATATCAAGACACTCATGTCAGATAATGGAGGAGAGTATACTTCAAAAGAATTTGAAGTCTTTTGAAAAGATGACGGGATTAAGAAGGAGCTTACCAATCCCTATAATCCTCAACATAATGGTGTTGCTGAAAGAAAGAACCGAACTATTTTGGAAGCAGCGAAGACTATGATCCATGATCAAGATCTTCCTATGCACCTATGGGATGAAGCAACAAGAACAACGGTATATGTCCAAAACAAAATATCCCATAGTGCACTTGGGTTCAAAACCCCTGAAGAGATGTTCACAGGAAAGAAACCAGAGGTAAGTCATCTTAAGATATTTGGTTGTCCCGTGTTTGTTCATATTCCAAAAGAGAAAAGAACCAAGTTGGATCCTTCCGAAAATAAAGGAATCTTTGTTGGATACTGTGAGGTCTCCAAGGCCTTTAGAATTTATATACTAGGTTACCATCACATGGAAATTAGCATGGATGCAACCTTTGATGAGGATGCAGCTCTCAAGAAATATAGAAAGTGCCATCTTGAAGAAGCACATGAAGAAGTTGTAGCTCCTAGAGTTGCATAACCAATAAGAGAAGTTGCACCTTCTCCCAATGACGAGATTCCGAAAGACCATGATATGTTGGATCCCCAAGAACCTCCCCAGACGACTATCTCTCACAAAATAAATCCATCTTGGGATCATGAAATTATTCAAGATGCATAGAAGTATGGTGCTCAAGAAGGATCCTCGAGACAAAGCAAGAAGCCAAAGCCATTTTCCAGTTATGTGGCTTTTATGTGTGACCTTGTAGACAAAGAGCCTACTTGTTTTGAACAAGTCGTTCAAAATAAAGAATGGGTAGAAGCTATGACTGAAGAATACCAATCCATAATGAATAATGATGTTCCCAAACCAGAAGGTAAAAGTGGGTTCTCTTCCAAATGGATATACAAGATAAAACATGCAGATGATGGAAGTATTGAAAAATACAAAGCTAGATTTGTGGATCTTGGATTCTCTCAAAAGGAAGGAATCGATTATGAAGAGACATTTGCTCCCATAGAAAGGTACACTTCCATTAGAACCATCATGGAACTTGCAGCTACGATGAAGTGGAATTTACACCAGATGGATGTGAAAACAACTTTCCTGAATGGCGTCATTGAAGAAGAAGTGTACATAGAACAACCACAAGGATTTGAAGTTGAAGATAGGAAGACGCATGTTTGCAAGCTGAAGAAGGCTCTGCATGGATTGAAACAAGCTCCAAGAGATTGGTATGGAAGAATCGATAGTTTTCTGACGAGCTAGGGATTTACCAAAAGTAAATTTGATCCTAACCTTTATTTGGTTATGGATGATGAACCTGCCATATTATTGTTATAAGTGGATGACTTATTTTTGATAGGTAATGAGAAGCAAATATCAGAGTGTAAGAAGAAGCTCACTGCAGAATTTGAGATCAAAGACGTTGGCTTGATGCATTATTTCCTAGGTCTTGAAGTATGGAAAAGCCCAGAAGGAATCTTCCTTAACCAAGGGAAGTATGCAGTAGAAATCCTGAAAAGGTTTGACATGTTGGAATGTAAAGCCATGGCCACACCCATGGATACAAATTTGAAGTTTTTGTCTGATGTTTCGTCAGAGTTAGTGGATGAGACACTATACATGCAGATTATTGGGTCATTGATGTATCTGACGAATACCAGGCCAGATATATGCTTCGATGAGAACACCTTGAGTCAGTATTTGGTTGATCCCAGCTTTGTTCACCTTGTAGCTACAAAGCATGTGATGAGGTACCTAAAAGGTACAGTAGACTATGGTCTCAGTTATACTAGAGATCATGACCTTAGACTGTACGATTATACAGATTTAGATTGGGCAGGAAATGTCTCAGACATAAATAGCATTTCAGGTGGATGTTTCAGTTTGGGGTTAGCCATGATCTCATGGCTAAGCAGGAAGCAGTCAAGTGTTGCTCTCAACATTACAGAAGAAGAATATATTGTAGCTTGTTTCACCAGTTGTGAAGCCATATGGATTCAGAAGTTGTTATCAGGTCTATTCGATATGGATATGGATACCACAATGTCTATGTGATAACCAAAACTGCATGAAGATGACAAAGAACCCTGTGTTCCATGATAAGTCGAAGCACATAGAAATCTGGTATTTCTACATTTGTGATATGGTGCAGAAGGGATCTGTAAAGCTCCAATATGTGAGCACAGATGAGCAGGTTGCAGATTTGTTGACTAAGCCTCTGTCTCGTGTGAAGTTTGAGTACTTTCATGACGAGCTTGGTGTAGTCCATAAGGAATTCCCTCGAAAGGGAAAGTAGTGATGATGATACTATGGTATCCTGATCATAGCAGGTAGCTCAGTTGGGGTTGATCATCCTTAGAATAGATCCCGTAATTTCGAAAGGAAGGATTGTCTTAAATGTTGATCCTTAGACCGGATCCCGTAATTCCAAAAGGAAGGATTGTCTAAGATGTGGTTGGTGGACAATGATCCCGTAATTCTGAAAGGAAGGATCGTCCAAGTACCTGTGCGTTGTGATCAGTAGTGGTAGCTCCGTAAAGACTGGGTCCCGTAATTTCGTCAGGAAGGATCGTTTGTGTTGGACCTGATACCGTAATTCCGACATGAAGGATTGTATGAGCACCATAGATGTTGTTGGACTGAATCCCGTAATTCCGAAAGGAGGGATTGTCCATGATACCATAATTCGAAAAGGAAGGATCACCAATGTTGGGATGAATCCCGTAATTCCGAAAGGACATATTGTCCATGATACCGTAATTCCGAAAGGAATGATCACCAGTGTTGGACTGAATCCCGTAATTATGAAAGGAAAGATTGTCCATGATCTCATGATTCCGAAAGGAAGGATAACCCGTGTTGAACTCGATCCCGTAATTCCGAAAGGAAGGTTCATGTTGGTTTTTTATGCATCTGCCTCATTCTGTTTCCATAGATGATTTTGTTCCAACCTTGAGCCATTTATAATGATGATGTTATTCCATATTTATGTTGATGAGCCATCCTTGTGTTGTCGTTGTTGTTGATGTATCAGTTTTATACTGATGATGATGATACTTCAACTCTGTACTGAAGATGATGATGATGTTCCATCTCCATGTTGCAGATGATGATGATTATGTTCCAGCTCCATGCTGCAGATGATGATGATGTACCAGCTCCGTGCTATAGATGTTGATGATGTTACAGCAAGTTGTTCCAGATGTTGATATTGATGTTGTTGAAAAACTTCCAATGATTTATAGATGTACAATCCAATGTTCCAGATGATGTTGTTGATGATGCATCTTCCTCCCTCCTTCCGATGATTTTATGTGGAGCCACACTTGTTGTTGTTGTTGTCAGTAGAATACCCTTATTGTTAAGGGGGAGTGTTGAAATAATGTAACTTCGAAGAATATTTGTCATGTACCCAATTAAATGGTTTTCATATAAATAATTAAGTTGGCCTACCCAATTCCTAAGGGTTATGTGGAAGAATTAAAATATTGACATTTAACCCTAAGGTCTATAGTTTCTTATGAAAATTCAATATCCTAAACTGATGGTGGAAAAATAAGCCAATAAATTATTGAATAAATGTTAAATGCTCAAAAATGAAGTGGCATTAGGTCCTATCTGGACCTGGGGGCACATAAGTGGACATGTGGGAACCACATGAGATAATATTCCTCCTTTAAACATGGATCCATCCCAAAATTCGAGTTGGAAGGGAAGAGGTAACATTCATGAAGGAAGAGGAAGAGTCATAGGGCTAAAAATAGGCAATGACAGATTCTATGACAACTATGATAAGCATTATGACACTTATGACAGATTCTATGACACCTATGACACTTATGACAGATTCTATGACATATATGACAATGTAAGAGATAAAAATAGATCAAGAGGGCGCATGAGAGGAGTTACAAATCTCCAAAGAATCCAAAGGATTCCCCAATTCGAATTCATGGAGGAGTTGGAGACAAAAGATGAGCCAAGTGTCATGTGGGGCCAATGAAGGGTCATAACTCCCACTAATTCGAATTTCGTAAGTAATTAGGAGATAATTTGAGTTCTAAGGAGGTAATGAGTCAAATAACGTTATTAAAAGGATTCCAAGTCGAAATGGAGCAGATTTTGGTCATTTTTTATTTCCATCTTTGCAATTTGGGAGAGATTCAAGCTTGTCCTTGCATGGTGGATGTTCATCCTCCATGCCTTAGAACCAATTTCGAGGGTGCAAGATTCCCATCCAAGTTGGTTGATGGAGAGGACATTAATACCTATCAAAAAATATTCATGGATTTGTTTTGATGCAGGTTCAAACCTCAAAGGAGTTCGAGTTCATCTTCTCTCATTCTTCTTTATGCCTATTCTACTATCTTTCTCTCAATGTCATGTAAATGTGCAAGGGAAAACTTCTTGTTGCATATAGTTATTGGAGGATTGTTATTTTGAATTCATGGAAATGTTAGTTGCTGCATATCTTTGTAATAATCATATCATGAGAGCCACAGCTCGAAACACCATGTATTTCAAGTGATATTTCCAATCAAGAAAGAGATTTGAGCCATTTTCCCCATAGCCTTTGCATAGTGATTTTGGAATGATGTTTTACATGTTTTATATCAGAGTTTGATGAGATATTTATCCATGTTATGATATTTTTATGAATTTAATTTTATGTCCCAAATGATGTTTTCAGACCCTTGAAGTCTCAGTATGGTTTATGACTAAATTCGAGACTCCTTGTCCACCATTTTCACCACAAATTCTAGACTCTAGAAGCTGTTGTTCATTGGGATACCTATTCAACCCTAAAACCAAATATAATCCCGCACACATATTTTACTTAATGTCGTCTAATAGAACCAAGTCTCATACCAATAATTAGTGAAGTTTGTACAATGTTTGGAAGAGCATTTAATGGAATACCTAGGGGGGATTTCCACTTCTCAAATTAACTAGTCTTGTCCCAAAACTTGGTTACTTGCAAATTGCAGACCATGGATGGGTATATCAGTTGTTTGGGTGTCTTATATATGTATTAATTTTTCCTATATCCTCCTAAGTCTCTCCATACATAATTCAAAATCATTTGGGACAGTTTGGGGTTTCACTAGTCCAAGATTCGAAAATTGGCCAAATTGTGTAAACTTTCAAATTAGGGATATTGCAGTGGTATCAGAGCATGGTCCTTGCACCTGTGCATTAATATCATACATTGAAGAATAATTTGCAGCCATGTCTTAATATTATGATGAATCCTATGAGTACAATGCATATGAGCAATATGAAGATGATTGTGAGCAATATGAAGAAGAATGTGAATGGTATGAGGAAGAGGTTCCATCATGCAACACTTATTACAATTTCATAAGGAATGAAGGTTATTATTATGACCCTATGTATGATGAAGATGTATGTGCTAAACCACCAAAGGATAATTCTATGAATTAATTACAAATATTGAGAGCAACATGTAAAACCTTGGCCCAACAATATCAGGCATATCTTGATCTATATAAGGGAGATACACAAAAGGCCATTCCTTTTGAAGAGTTTGTTGATTGGGTGTTTTAAAATAGGCCCAAAAATGAAGATGTGGATTTATTGAATAAAGGTCTATTCCCTTCTTTCAAAATACCTTAGAGAGAAAATCATATATGTTTGAGTGAAAAGGAGGAGCGAAATGAGGAGACCCATGAGCCACCTAGTTCTGAAGGTGGTGAAGTAGAAGAGGAGGTCTCTCTACAAGAGCCTATTTTTATTGAAGGGTCATAAAATATGAATGAAAAGAATATCCAAGAGACCCTCAGCATACTCCATGACACTCAATCATTGGTGACAAAATCTTGTTGGAGAGTTTCTTCATTGAAGGATCCATCCTTTCTTGAAGACATGGAGAAGATTCAAAGAGCAATGTGCAACATCGAAGGTAATTCCATGTATTTACTTTTTGATAGAAACAATTTGGTTGAGCTTAATGAATGGTTACATGGAGAATACTTTAAGAATAATGAGGATATTCATAAGCTCAAAATGAAAAATGAGCAACTTCTTGATAGGTTGCAAGAGACTTGTTCTTCCTCCTATGTTTCAGATTGTCAAATGGTAGATTGCTTGGAGGGTTCTCATGACATGATGGATCATGAGAAACATGGAAACTTGCATGTGCTTGATGTGTTTGAATATGAGCTTGATGAGAACCAAACACTTTTTGTGGTGGAAGAGGAACTTGAGTTACCTCTTGGAAATGGTTACACACTTTTTGAAGAAGTGTATGATTCCACTACCTTGGAACCAACCTATGAGGAAAGTTTTTCACTTTTGAGGGAGGTGCATGATCCTACCCTTATGGGTCCTTCACATGATGAAAATTTTGCATTTTCTGATCATTTGGGTGAGTTGGTTCATTCTCCTACATCCTACACTTCCACATTTTGCAGCATTCATCCTAATGAAGTATGGGTGAAAGGTTTCTTTTTGAAGGTGCCACATGAGGAATATAAAAATCCTATCTCACCTTTTGAGGATGACATGACTAGAGCACTTTATTCTTTACATTTGCAGCAACATCCTTTGTTACTTTACGATGGTACAAAAATACATGGATGCACCTATGATGTTCACTTGAGTCACTTGAAGACTCATGATTTTCCTTGCTCCTTGCTTAGTTCAATTGATGTTGGAGAAATTTCATCCAATACTTGGGTGAAGATATATATGATTGGAGAACATTTTTACTGGAATCAACATCCTTTGTTATTTCTTGATGATACACATATCCATGGATGCATAAATGATACTTCTGTGAGCCCCTTCAAGGCTCATTGTTTTCTTTGCTCCCTAATTGGTTCATATTTTAGTGGAGGTTCTTCATTCACTTCTTGGATGAAAGAGCACATGGATGATTATTTTGTTGCATCTTACATTATTTTGGAGCAACATGGACTTATTTTCTTGTGGGATGATTCCTACTCTTTTGGTGATGAGACATGGGATTTTCACCCTTGTCCTTTGAGCTTCAATGGTCTCACTCTTGATTCTTGTGTGCATTTGGCACATGAGGACTATCTGGTTGATTGGGGGAAACTTGTTTGAATTCAGCCTCACTATGAGGATATGTATTTCATGATGGAGAGTCTCTCTTGGTCTCGGCCCAACATTGAATAAGTTCATGTTTTGATGCAAGGGCCCTCAAAGTTTCAATTGTGCAATGGATATGTTGAAATTCCAGTGTGGTGGTATGATCTTTACATCCTTCCTTGCATTTTTCATATTGATGATTTTTTATTGTTGTTACTGATGTTTGGAAAGATGTAGATGAGACAATGGGATCCTGACATTCTTTGGAATGTTAGTTTTCCACATGTGACACTGCCACTCAAAGATTTGCAACTAAGGCAATGGGATGTGGGAAATATTTTCTCTGCAAGTTTTTGTGGTAGAGCATGCCTATCTTTTGGAATGCAATACAAGAAATGGGATCCTGGTGTTGCTTGGTTTCAACTCACTTGGAGCAACAGTTCGATTGTTGGTTTGAGAGAGAAAGCCAACCTTCAGTTGTTTGAGTTCATCTTTGCAGAGCAGTGTTCCAATTTCCTATGTGGGAGACCTTTTGAGAGATGGATTCAATCTTCACATGCTTGGTTTTCATGGCATTTCATACTAGACATTTCACGCCATGCATGTATCAGGATCATTTGGGACCCTGGGATCATTTTTTGTCTCATTGGTTTAAATTTTTTTGGGCAACAAGTAGTATGGTTTGAGTCACCACTTGAGAAGGTGATTGTAATCAAAGTAGTGCAAAACCAAGCATGGTGGTTCCTCTCTAAAATTTTCATGGAATATTGAAGACTCAAAGTTGGGAAACTCAGTGGCAACTTCAAATAATTATACAATGAGAAAAAGGGTTGAAAGTTCAGAAAGAGTTTCCAAAATATGAAAGAGTACATGAGTGCCACTACTCAAATATTTGGAAGGAAATTTTTGGAAGCAAAGTTTTGGAAATAAAGCAGGTTCTTCAACATCCATGTTTCAAATTTCTTGAGGACAAGCAATATTGTGTGGGGAGGACTGTCATGTCCCCAATTAAATGGTTTTCAGATAAATAATTAAGTTGGCCTATCCAATTCCTAAGGGTTATGTGGAAGAATCAAAATATTGACATTTAACCCCAAGGTCTATAGTTTCTCGTGAAAATTCAATATCCTAAATTGATGGTGGAAAAATAGGCCAATAAATTATGGAATAAATGTTAAATGCTCCAAAATGAAGTGGCATTAGGTCCTAGTTGGACTTGGGGGCACATAAGTGGACATGTGGGGTCCACATGAGATAATATTCCTCCTTTAAACATGGAGCCATCCAAAAATTAGAGTTGGAAGGGAAGAGGTAACATTCATGAAGGAATAGGAAGAGTCATAGGGATAAAAATAGGCAATGACAGATTCTATGACAACTATGACAAGCATTATGACACTTATGACAGATTCTATGACACCTATGACACTTATGATAGATTCTATGACATCTATGACAATGTAAGAGATAAAAATAGACCAAGAGGGCGAATGAGAGGAGTTACACATCTCCAAAGCATACAAAGGATTCTCCAATTCGAATTCATGGGGGAGTTGGAGACAAAAGATGAGCCAAGTGTCATGTGGGGCCAATAAAGGGTCATAACTCCCACTAATTCGAATTTCATGAGTAATTAGGAGATAATTTGAGTTTTAAGGAGGTAAATGAGTCAAATAAAGTTATTAAAAGGAGGCAAAGTCGAAATGGAGCAGATTTTGGTCATTTTTTATTTGCATATTTGCAATTTGGGAGAGCTTCAAGCTTGTCCTTGCACGGTGGATGTTCGTCCTCCCCGCCTTAGAATCAATTTCGAGGGTGCAAGGTTTCCATATAAGTTGGTTGATGGAGAGGCCATTCATAACTCTCAACAGATCTTCATGGATATGTTTTGATGCAGGTTCAAAACTCAAATGATTTCGAGTTCATCTTCTCTCATTCTTCTCTATGCCTATTCTACTATCTTTCTCTCGATGTCATGTAAATGTGCAAGGGCACACTTCTTGTTGCATATAGTTAGTGGAGGATTGTTATTCAAACTTCATGGACATGTTAGTTTCTGCATATATCTGTAATAATCATATCATGAGAGTCACAACTCAAAACACCATGTATTTCAAGTGATATTTCCAATCAAGAAAGAGATTCGAGCCATTTTCCCCATAGCCTTTGCATAGTGATTTTGGAATGATGTTGTACCTGTTTATATTAGAGTTTGATGAGATATTTATCCATTTTATGAGATATATATGAATTTTATTTGATGGCCCAAATGATTTTTGTAGACCCCTGAAATGTCACTATGGTTTATGACTAAATTCGAGACTCCTTGTCCACCATTTTCACCACAAATTCTAGACTCTAGAAGTTGTTGTTCATTGGTATAACTATTTAACCCTAAAAACAAATATAATATTGAAAACATATTGTCCTTAATGTAATCGAACAGAACCAAGTCTCAGACCAAGAATTAGTGAAGGTCGTACAGTATTTGGAAGAGCATTTAATGGAAGACCTAGGGGGGATTTCCACTTCTCAAATTAACTAGTCTTGTCCCAAAAATTATTTCCTTGCAAATTGCAGACCATGGATGGGTATATCAGTTGTTTGGGTGTATGATAGATGCATTAATGTTTCCTATATCCTCCTAAGTCCCTCCATACAGAATTCAAAACCATTTGGGATCATTTGAGACAGTTTGGGGTTTCACTAATCCAAGATTCGAAAATTGGCCAAATTGTGTAAACTTTCAAATTAGGGATATTACAATATTATACTTGTACTTTACATTATTATTATTATTCCTCCTTAGGGAGATTTCATTAATGTAAAAGTTCATGTAAAAGTCATGAGGTAAAACCTCCATTGTAAGTCAGGTCAATAGTACCCAAAAGAGTTTAATATAAATATTATTTTGAGTCTTCCTAGGTAAGTCGGCCCTGCCAGTTTGATAGGTCGACCCAATTAGGTTAAAATTTCAAGTGGAAATTAAAGTATAAATATATATTTCCACTCTCTCATTTGCATTATTCAATCACTCAAGCATTGCGCAGGAGAGAGGAGGAAGGCTAGCGAAGGAGGAGGAGGATTATTCTTGGCTCTTGTATTTGGGTTTAGTCTCTCTCTCTTACGAGACTTGTTCTTTGGGAATTGTACTTTGGTAATCTATATTGAGGAATTTTTGTTGGGTTTTATTCCCCTTGAGGGTTTCCAAGGATAAATTTTTGTGTTCCTTGTGATTGTGTATCTTTCAATGACCCTCTTTATGTTTCTATTGTGAAAATGTATTAAATGCTCATGAAGTTAGAATTTAGTCTTTCGTAGCATATAATCTTAACATGAAGACATGAAGAACATGTGATATAAGTTTATGATTATGATACATTACATGTTTCAAGTTATACTTGTTGGAAGTCAGTGTTTGTGATAGTGACAATGATAGTGAAAATTCAAGAGAAGAAGGTTGAAGAAATACTGTGTAACTTTTGCATATGGTATCATAATCATAAAATTATTGGATCATTGGAAAGATTGATGTAAGAGATATGTGATTGCATGATATAGGGTTTATTTTGGTTCCATGTTGTTGTCTTGAAAAATCTATGAATTTCATACATGCTCTAGTGCTTCTCTCTTGGCATACTTTATGATGATCTTGGAACAGATCTTGGTGATTATCTTGGCATATTGTTGGCACAGATCTTGGTGATTTGTTGGAATAAATATTGGTTATTAGTTGGTATAGATCATGGTGATTATTTGGGCATATTGTATGATGGTCTTGGCATAGATCAGATTATCTATCTTGGTATAGTCGATGGTTATGTTTTGGCATATGGCTCATCTCTTGGAGTGTTCAATGTTTTGAAAATGTCCATGATGTAAAAGTTGAGGATGAAAATGAAATCAATGGATGCTTGTTTCTGGGTATATGTTTGAGGCATGTACAAGTTGATATAGTGTGACAAATATTGAGACAACGTGTAAGTGATTGTGGATTGTGGCATCAACAGTGGCATCGTTTCAGATTCAATGATTATGGCAGTGATACAGGTTGGCAGAGACATTGATACATGCACAAATTGACAGAGACAGTGATATAGGTACAAGTTGTGACATAGACAATGCCAATGATAGATTCTCTTATTCTTATCAGGGTGGAAAGATGGGGCAAGAATAGGGAGTTGTAGCTTCCTTCCAGTTGGTACTGGTAAATCAAGGAGTTGGAGCTTCCTTCCGGGTATAGATTTGAGGCATGCATATGTTGATATAGTGTGACATATATTGAGACAATGTGATAGTGATTGTGGCATTATAACATTAATAGTGACATTGTGTCATTGTCAGTGATTGTGGCATTGAGATAGACATATAGTGATTGTGATAGGGACAATGATATAGGTACATAGACATAGATATAGGTACATGTTGCAAAGATAGAGATACAGGTTGCAGAGACAGTGATTGGGGTATAATGACAAAGATACTGATTGTGACAGGTTGATAGAGGAAGTGATATGGATTGATAAAGATAGTGATACAAGTACAGATTGACAGAGACAATGATACAGGTACAGGTTGTGATAGAGATAGTGACATTGATAGATTCTCTTATTCATATCAGGATGGCAGGACGGGGAAAGGATAGGGATTTGTAGCTTCCTTCCAGTTGGTGTTTGTAAATCAGGGCTTGGAACTTCCTTCAGGTTGGATGCTATAAATCAGGGGGGTGGAATCTCCTTCCAGTCGGTGCTGGTAAATTAGGGGGTTGGAGCCTCCTTCTAGTCGATGTTGGTAAATTAGGGAGTTGGAGGTTGTAAATAAGGGGTTTGAATCCTCCTTCCATTCGGTGCTAGTAAATCAGGGAGTTGGAGCTTTTATCAGGTTGGTGACTCCTTCTAGTAGGTGCTGGATAATATTGGAACTTGGTGCTTCGTATGAATGCAATCTTGTTATTATATAAGAAAAAAATTATGTGTTTTTCTCCCATTTGGGTTTCCTCGTTAAATATCTTGTGCATTGTGTATGGTTTATGTGATGATGAATAACATTTTTAATGGTTAATGTTTACATGATGCAATTAATGTTTGAAATGGTAAAAAGTGCTCAATACTAATTCACCCCCCCTCTCAGTATTTCCAACATAGGAGTGAGTAAGAGTTTTATATTAGTGAAATGAATTCTTACTAAGCACTAGAAGCCATCAATTGGTCATCAAAAGGATGATGGTTTGAACTTTATCTTAAATTTTCAATCTCTCTCCTCGAAATGGGATAGATACAAGTCAATATTGGAATGGAAGATTCAACTGATACAATGGTATTGAGACCTACTTTGAACAACTAGATCTCTTAAGGGAATAGTGGAAGTAAGAAGACACAAAGTGGTGGGATCCTCCCTAGAGGTGTAATGGAGGGTTGAAGGGAACATTAGAGTAATAATAGTGTAGTTATGGTGTCTGTTGTCCCTCGATATGTCCCTGGATGTATAGGAACTATGTCGAGCCATCAATAAATTTGTGCTTGTTTTTTTTTGCAAATTTTTTGTTTAAGGAACAAAGACCTATAATGTTTTCTCTTTTTGTTTTCATATCACCAGGTATAGTACATAAAAAATGTGAGGATATGATAGATTAAACATGCATTACTTCTTTCATACCATACATAAAGCTTATGTTGGATGATGGGGTGATGGAATGATGGAAAAACAAGGTATTGTTGTGCCAAATAAATCATATTTCTTCTTTAGAGGAATAATGTACTAAGCAATTAAGAATTTAAGAGTTAATACACAATTGTAATTGAATGAAAACAATGTTACCTTAATAACAACATATTTTGCACCATGCACATATAATGAAAACTTCATCATACATCATTAGCATAAAAAACATTCACCATATAAAACAACCCATGATATAGAGAAAAATGATGCCTCAGAGGGATTTTATTATCTTAGAGACGGAAATTATATAGCATCATGAAGGTGGTGGAGGTACATAAGAAGATTACAAAACAAAAGAGAATTCTAGACTTATACATAAGGAGGTATGAATCTACTTAGCCTAACAATATCCAAAATCCTTGTCTCTGGCCCTAATGTGCTCTGTGATCATTAATCCAAGGAGGCGCTACATTCTTCTCATTAAATTGTCAACCCTCTTCTGTGTACTTCTATCCTCTTTATGCTACTAGAGTCTCGTTGCTTCATTGGTTGATTCTCGATCTTTAAGAAATGATTGTTTTACTGGTTGTTTCTTGTTCTTTGAATGCCTATCGAATTGTTGAGATGGACTGCTTTGATGTTGTTGAATTGGATGTGAGGTTGATGCCCCATAGGTCCCTTGAGCTCCCTTATTTTCCATCCTTGCCAAAAATTCCTGTTGAGTTGGAGATAAGGAAATGTACTTTGAAATTTCCTTCCAAGCCTTACCCATACGACATTCATAACTCCTTATTTCTATGGACACAATATCCAAATCAGTCTGATGGGCATAAGTGGGTGGAGACATATTCTTAAAAAAGACCTGTAAGTGATCCAACAACTCAAAGTATTCTTCAACCTTGTCCATGATCACATGACCCTTAAGGGGTCCATCCATTTCACCAAATCCAATGTCATAATTTATGCATTCTGCAATCAACTTATCATAATGATCCTTGGGGTATAGGTCACTGTTTCCATCCTAGGGAGAAGGCGGACCTGGTTGAGAGTATTTTCAAAATTGTCTTTAAAGGAAGCCACATCCGTGGACAACTAAATAACTCTGTTTTGGAAATTGTGTGCTAGATTCTTCTTAGTAATAACCCTGGAGGAATCCATTATGGTTTTGAGCCTATCTTTGACATATATTGATTCTAATTTTTCTTTAGTCTTATATTTCAGGACGTTAATCACAACACTTGTAATGTCAGTTTTGCTCTCTAACTCATTAAATGTCCTCCTAATCTCCTGCATGGAGGTGACAACTAGTATCAATTCATTCTGTGCAATTTCAAACTAGTTCCAATAGTTGGTGTTTGTGACCTCCATCTTGTCCCAGACCAAGTGTTTGGCATCCTTAAGGGCATCCTTTCCTATTAGCTTTTTAGAGAGCTGATTAAATTCTTTCTATAATTTTGTTTTTACCCCTTGTAGCTCTATGATAATAGCTTCTATTTTGGTGGCCAGGTCACTTAGAACCTGAACCTCTTCTTCTTACTTTCTCATCTTTTCCTTTACTGTAATTATATCTACATCCTTCAAATTCCTATCTGACACGATTTTAGCAAATGATCAATGCGATCATCTTTTGATGATAGTAAAGCAACACCTTTAGTAGATAACGATTTAAAGTTTTCTAGATCTAGCTCATTGTTTTCCTTCTCCACCTTTTCTAGCTTCTCTTTGTATTCTTGAACCTGTTGATACATTTGATCCTTCTCCTCTTGTACTACCATTAGTTTTGCAGTTTGAACATGTTCAACATCAAGGAATTTAAGATTCTTTTTCAATACCCGTATCTCAATATCCTTTTCTTGAATCAAATATTGGACTGGCATAGGATTGGCTGGGTACACTCCTAACTCTACAACTTTATGCTCCAATTCAGTTATCCTCAATTGTTTAGCCTTATTGGCTACTTTCTACTATTTTAATTTCCTTTCCACCTTGGTCACTATACCTTGTATCTTATTTGCATTCATGGTGGACCTCAGTATGTTCCTGAAGATGAACTCTCCAGTTTTCCAATGCCAGTCCATCTTGTCAGTGCATCAAGGTCCATTGTGAATTGTGTGGCTTTGTAATGGGATTATATCGTAGCCACTTATATAACACGAGGTTCAAGAAAAACCATCTTAAAGGTTATCTATTTCATATCCAGTGTAGACAACAATCTATATTGTTACCTAGTTGATGTTTGTGATCTAGGATACAATTTTCTTTTCACTTAGACATTTTGGCTCTTTATTTGTGTATAATGAGCAAAGAACCCAACTTTGGCCTTTGGGATCAACTGTATTGAAGAAGACTCATGTCGTGATGAAGAAGACCCCTGCAATGGAGGCCAAAGTGGTGTAGGAAAGTTCTCAATGGAAAACACATGTCTTCTAGAAGAAGCTTCCTAACTTTGATGTTCAATTTTGGCCTTTTTATTGCTTGGTTTCTCTTTTCTAGCCTCTTCCATCTCCATATTAGACCGAACTTCTATCACTGGTGTTTTCACCCTAGCTTTTTGCTTTTGGGCAGTGTTAATCACCTGAGATTTCTGCTAGCTTCCAGGTTGTAGGATATTTTGCACGTCCTCCCACTTCTCAAGTTTTGTAATCTTTTCTAGATGGTCATTTGGTTGATGAACATATTCATATAATTTCACATTTTTTCTCGTCTGATATGACCCTGTGTGGGTCATATTTCCATTTCATTTAGAAGGGAAAATTGAGGCTTTTCAACACACCCCCAACTATTTTCTGAGTAGTTCTCGACTTAATAATAAATGTTCCAACCACTTTGGGAAGTTTGAATGTAATGACACTCTTATTTTTAACAAAGTGGATATGATAAAAGTCAAAACTTTGTCTAAAATACTCTAAAGCAAAAAGTCTTGTTGTTAGAAAGGAAGGTAATTGACAAGGTTACAATTCTGATCCATAGACCCTCATTTCTATGTGTTTTTCATACACAAACCAGTCCCCAACAAATTAATCTTGGCTTAATTTCGTCGAGAGGCGCTCTACAACCCAGTATGAGGGAGATCTTGTAATGTTTGTCGAGTATGAGGGATATGTTGTAATGTTTGTTCCTAACATGTCGGCCATAAATCATATTGCCGGTTATGATGGAGATGTTGTAACGTCTGTCGAGTATGAGAGAGATGTTGTAACGTTTGTCGAGTATGAGAGAGATGTTGTAACGTTTGTTCCTAACATGTCGGCCATAAACAAAAAAGAATAATACAAAGTAAAAAGGAATAAAATATTATGTCGACCATTAATAAAAAGAGGTGTATTTTCATTTGAAATACACGTCTGAAATCAATGGCTATATAATACACGAAAGGTAATACACAAAACAACATAAAAAATTATAGAACAAGAATCCGCGGCAAAGAGAAGAGAAATATGAAGAGAGAATCTGATCAATGAACAAGTAATCTAATTTTAATTTCAAGCCTGCAGCTCCCTTCCATGTTATGTCTTGCGCAACCCACCCCTCCTACGTGATAAGCCTGCAACTCCCTTCCAGCTCGCTACGAATTTGGATAAGCCTGCAGCTCCCTTCCATTTGCGTGTATTTACGTGCTATGTTTTGCGCAACCCACCCCTCCTCCGTGACCTCCTGGCCTCCCCTCCTCCTTCGCAGACCTCCCCTCCTCTTGTGCATCCCACCCCTCCTCCAGCGCAACGCTGCTCCCATCCTGCGCAACCATCCTCCTGCGCATCCCACCCCTCCTACAGCGCAACCCTCCCCTCCTCCTACACAACCCAACCCTCCTCCAGTGCAACCCTCATCCTGCGCATCCCACCCCTCCTCCAGCGCATCCCTCCTCCCCATCTCCGCAGACCTCCCCACCCCTCCTCTGCGACCTCCTCGCCTCCCCTCCTTTGCAGCCCTCCCCTCCTCCTGCGCATCCCTCCTCCCCTCCTCTCTCTCGTGACCTCCTCACCTCCCGCAACATTCTAAGTATCCTTTAGAAATGCAGGTATTACGAGTGCTCTCCATGCAACCCTCCAGCTACAGAAATTATTAGCCGACTAATAAATAAAAAGACAGCTACTCAAGTTGGCCAAGGGATTTATAAATAACAGTCAGTACTTCTAAAAAATACAGACACCAAGAAATCATAGCCTGTAACTTTCATTCCATTTGCCATATAAACATATAAATTGATTATTAAAAAAAAAAGAGATGTTTTACATAAAAAAAAGTTTTAATTTAACCAAATATTAAATAAATAGGAATAGGAAGTTCGGGGAAATGAAGAGAGATATATGCAATTTATATAATAATGATAATATAAACCCAACAGTCTAATTTTTGCGTCCATGGTTAAAAATACCGAAGTAGAAGTAGCGGGACCTGGTCACTTGACTATATTATTGTTGGGAAACCTCCCCAAATGCAATCTTCAAGCAATCTCACGAACTCACTCAACCAGTCAATCCAATCCAATCGAATGGAATGGAATGGAGTTTCACAGAACCAGAGCATGCATTTATAGAACATAACAAAACTAAATTATTGATACTCAAATAATATAATAATATGTATGTGTACTTTATCCTTATTATTTAATACACATTTCTGCATTAAATCACATGGGATTTGCGGTCGACCGCAAGCTCTAGAAACTAGAAACACGTTTAAAAGAATATGGATATGGATGATGTATTTATATTTTTATCTATCTTTCTGTGGAAGCGGGTTCTTTGTAGCAACGGGTTTTGTGGAAAAATGATGAAGTTGAATTCTTTATGGAAGAATTTTATCCAACATTTTGGTTAAAATGAAAAAGTCCTTCATATAAATTTAAATTAAATTTTATATTTTAAATTTAAATTTATATAATTTATATTTAAATTTAAATTTAAATTTAACTCCCGATTCAAAGATATAAATATATTATATCGTTTAACTCCTAGACAACTGAGTGTATCCCATTGGTAGCACATTGTGGTGGTCATAGGTAGGTCACGGGGTCAAATCTTGTTGATCCACCCTTCCCCCATTTTCGCCAAACGCAATATTATTCAAGTTTATATATAATTTCTTTACTATGTATAATAAGAACTACATGTGGTATAGTGGTAAGGGTGTTGGGATAATGGGCGTGAGGTCCAAGGTTTGATCCTCCCAAATCACCTAATTTTTTTGAAAATATATTGAATTTTATACTTGCATAGATTTCAGTGTATGGTTTTTTATAATTGCATAGATTTCAGTGTATTGTGTTTTATCGTTGAATATTTTTCAGTGTAGCAGTTATTCCTTGGATGCATTGATTTCAGTTTAGATTTCATGGATGCAAAATTTCAATGTGGATTTCATAGATGCATTAATTTTAGTGTATATGTTAATGCTTGACATTTTTTATATAGATTCTGAACTATAAATGGAAGATGTGCATGCGGAAGATGCTATGAGACAAACAAGAGAAGAAAAAAAATCTAACGAAATGACAGTAAAAGAACAAGAAGAAGACTTGAAACGAAAAAAAAAAACAACAAAAAGAATATCGAAAAAGAAAGTTGGACGAAATGACAGGAGAAGAACGAGAAGAACAAAGAAAACGATACGCAGATCGACAAAAAGAATATCAAAAAAGAAAGTTAGATTGACAGCAGAAGAACGAAAAGAACAAAGAAAACGAAACGTTGATCGACAAAGAGCATATCTAGAGAAAAATTTGAAGCAATTGGAAGAACAAAGAAATCAATTTGCAGAACAACAAATAAATCAAAATGTAGAACGAAATATATTGGTACCATTTGAAGAAATGACATCAAAAGAACGAGAATAAGACTTGAAACGAAAAGCAGAACAACAAAAAAAATATCGAAAGAAAATGTTGGACTAAATGACAACAAAATAAGGAGAAGAACGAAAAAAAATGAAACACAGACCGACAAAAGAATATCGAAAAAGAAAGTTAGACGAATTGACAACACAAGAACGCAAAGAACAAAGAAAATGAAACATTGATCGACAAAGAGCATATCAAGAGAGAAAGTTGAAGCAATTGGAAGAACAAAGAAATCAATTTGCATAACAACAAATAAATCAAAATGTAGAACGACAAAGACAGTATTCAACCAATATACCAGTTCCAACAATAGAGGATTGGAAATTACTGATGACTCGTATAGATACTTCCTTGGATGCTTCAATGAAAAAGCCATTCGATAAGGCGATATATTTGTTTGCAACAAATGACGATGTAAACTGTCATAACACGTGTTTAATAAGAAGCCTAAACTGTCCCATTGCGACCAGTATTGCGACATCTATAAGAAGCAACTATTCTACAGAAGGAGATGAAGAAGGGTTGGAACTTGAATTACTTATAGCTATGGGAGCAAGGGAAATAATCACATCAAACCTATGGATTGATGCAGGACTCGTCAATGGTGCTCTTGGAGTTATACAACAAATTGTATATAACCCTGGAAGTTCGCCTCCATAACCACCCACATATGTTTTAATAAAATTTGATAATTATGTGGGGGTACCATGGGATGAATCATTTCCTCAAGTTGTTCCTATTACATCTATCGAAAGAGGTAATAAAAAACAACTTCCATTGAAACTCGCTTGGGGATTAACAATCCATAAGTCACAAGGATTAACATTGGAGAAAGCTACTATTAATATTGGAAAGCAAGAGAGGCAGGGTATGACATTTACAATAATATATCGAGTTAAATATTTGGCAGGTCTAAGATTTCAACCTCCATTCTCATATGATCGTTATGAGAAGATGTCAAAACTACCAAGTGTGAATATAAGAAAAGATGAAGAAGATAGATTGAGAATGATCACGATGTGAACCATATTTTCCTTTATTTAATCCTTACAAAATTATTGTCCCTATTTTCCAGTTTAACAATTTACTCAATGCTTAATACTTATTACTTACATTATGATAATCCTCATAATTCTATCTGTGTTTTCAAATTAACTTGTTCCTTACAATGCTGATCAAACTCCAGTTTTGTGTCACCGCCCACGACTGGAACCAGCCTAGATCCAAATCCTAGGCTCTATCAAGCATCGAGAGGGATCAAATCTCCTGGGGTGCAAACCTCTTCTCAGGTATTGCACTCAAGGATATTTTCGAGGAGAGGTTTGCACCTTGGGAGATTTGATCCCTCTCAGCGCTTGATAGAGCCTAGGATTTGGATCTAGGCTAGTTATATCAATTCCTTACATTCTAGAAACATCCTGGGGTTGGAATACCATGAAGAAGGGTATAGATAATATACATGACTTTATTCACAAACTCAAAAAAACCTTCGTTGTTTGGTTAAGCATTTGAAACCTAAGTCTGTAGAGTAGAAAGAATCAACATGATGGTACATAATTAGATAGAGCAGGTAAGTCTAATACCTAAATAACTTCATGACAGAGTAGTTAGTCAACTGGTCATGGATCATATCTGCTAGAAACCATGAAAAGGCATATTTGGCCATTGGTCCCCTTGAGGGAGGGAAAATGGGGATCAGGAAATATAACATTGTATTTTCTACCACATTGTAGTGGTCATAACCTAGAATTTCACAAACCCTAGACATTTATTTCTAAGTAGCTTCTAAAACACCTCAAGATTGAAAGGAGGATACCCCTTTGGTAATTTTGTGTCAGGGGGAAGCAATATCTTCAAGAATTAATCTTTTTCTTCCTGCAATATCTTCAAGAATTGATCTTTTTCTTCTTGACTGAGACCTTCAAAAT
This sequence comes from Larix kaempferi, assembly GCA_027924585.1. Lineage (NCBI taxonomy): Eukaryota > Viridiplantae > Streptophyta > Pinopsida > Pinales > Pinaceae > Larix > Larix kaempferi. The sequence continues at coordinate 6,427,791 of BSBM01000504.1, forward strand.
TGGATCCCAAAGATTCCTCGTCGAAATTTTGCAGGTCATCATTCTTAGGAAGGTCCAACATCTCCTAAATAAATTCCTTGGTTATGGGATATACGACAGTGGATCCATCTCTAGCTAAAAGGGCTCTCTTCTTAAGGGAGTAAAATTCGGCACACCAGGTAATGAGCTTAGGGAAGTGGTGTGTGGGGGGGACAATGGCCTTGGGAAAATTCAACTCCTACATGCATAAGAATTCATGGGTATTGTCAAACCTAGATCGTGATCCATTTATGACTTAATCATGTCAGGAATCGAGAGAATTGGATCAAACAGGTCAACCTGGGTGTCCATCATATGCTCATCTTGCGAATGTAGCCTCTTGGAGGTTTTAGGCGTGGTAGATGTCTGTGCAATGGCCATGCTTCAATTACAACTGGGAAATTGGACAAATTAATGGATGTAGGTGCAGGACTACCAGCTCATGTATTCTAATATTTGGTGATCAAGATACATAACTTCAACTCTTTCTTGCAGCTAGCTTGGAGAATGTGAGATTTGAAATCTAGAATGCATTATTTTACAAGGATTTGAAATTTGGCGCATTAACTACGGGTGCAGGTAGCGCTACCTTATTTTCCAGTGGATTAGGATGCAGGTGGCATTTAATTATTAAATGTTAATTGAGTCCATGTGGGGATCTCTTATTCATCCACATATTGCTTATATCTCTTATTCGGCTACAACTATTTGCTTTGGTGGTTTCAGGATTGCAGTTTCGATGGTTTCACTTTCCTGTTCTTGCGAGCTTGAATGAACGTGGGTCGCCACTTCAAAACCACGGTAAATCATTTTAGGCTCATGTGTTATGTTCTAATGTCCATGCATCTTGAAAGGCATTAAAGCTTGGTGACCGTTGATATCATTTTCGTCCTTTGGTCATTGGAAATATTGGTTGAAACGCCTTTCACATAAGTCTTTTGTCATATGTTTATACATTGCTCTCTCAGTGTGCCAATAAATGCAGGAAATGACTCCTTCAATGAGTAGTTTCAGGTTGGTGGCAGGAAGGTTTCGAAAACTGGCTTCTTCGTGAGCTTGAACGAACATGGGGCTACCATGTCAAGACCATGATAAAGTTTTTCAGGCTCGTGCCTTTTGCATTTGCCTCTAGTTATAGAGCCCAATCATATGATTTCCCAGGTGTTAAAATATTTCATCCACAAGTTCAAGGGAAATATTTCAAGAGCAGATTGGACATAATCTCATACCTTCTTTTCCAATTTTCTTCTTAATCTGCTCAAGGACTCGATATTGAAAATTTTGATGTTTTAAGTGGATTGAGTTCACTATGTTTGTTATTATTCAATAACACTTGCTAGATAGTTAGCATGGAATAAATGAAACATGTTCACATTAAAGAAGTTTCACTATGTAGCTAGCATTTGGTTATGATTAAGGTTTTCTAGCTAGTTATAGATAAGTATGGAGTACTCCTTATGGGGTAGGTATTGGAGTATATTATAGTGGATCTTAACTCATTGAGATATTTCCCCCTCTAAGAGTCAAGTAAATAGGAGTCAATCATTCCATAAAATATCATTTTGCATTGTTTCCCTACCTTAAGGTTATTTTGATATATGAAATAAAGGGGATTTGCTATCTTATTCTTGGTTATATTATCTGTAATTCAATTTTAAAGGTCAATGATCATAATGGAAATATACAAATTGATTATTATGTTCTTTGCTAACAAACTTATGTATATCCAACATAATATGGGAAGAGTAGAATAAATAATATAGGTGTACTTCGCTTTATAAAGCATCTTGTAAAAAGGAAGAAATAACCATTCTTATACCCAGAAAAATCCATTGAATAACTTGTATAAATGGTGGAGAAATAAAAGGGATGATCTCAAGGAGGGTGCACCACTTCTTTAGTGAAAAATGGAGAAGAAAATCATAAAAAGAGGGTTAGAATCCTTTTTAAGAAATGCACTCCACTTAGAGAAGATAACACAAAAGGGGATTCTTATTGAAAGTATATAAAAGATAATTTTCAAGTAAAACATCCAAGTATGGTTTATGATAAATCCACTTTTCCCAACATTAAATTTTTTTTTTAATTTGAAAGAAAGGTCAACGAAGGTAACTTTCTTAGCATAGAAAATTTCTAGGTGTACAAGTCAACATGGAGAAAGTTTTCTTTAAAAATCAATGCAAGTCAAATATTCCATATCAATGTGCTCTGCACTAGTCAAGGACACAAACCTTCATGGGTTTCAAAAAGATGAAATGTCCACAAGTAAAGCACGCCATATCTTGCTCCACAAATATCACAGGAACTTGAAAAAGTACATGTCTGAGTTGGATTAAGGCACACATCTCCACTAATACATATACACTAGGTCACACAATACCAAAGTTTTTGGAATCTTCTAAAAATTGAAGCCTATCTTCACTCCTAAAACGGAACCAGGGTTCCTACTATTTTTAGAAAAAGAAAAAAAGTGGACATCCTCCAATTGCAACCACAATTAGCACCAATACTATCTCTCATAAAGGGTATCCATAAAATGTATGATCAAAATGAAAAAATTAAAAAAAAAATTACATATTCTTTGATCCTTGCCAAAAAAAACTAACATCCATGTTCTTCTCGATGAAGAGTTTCCTAAAATGTGATTAGTTTATGAATATGGAATTCTTAAATGTATGGAGTTAAAAGGTAAATTTTAAAAAAATGAAAGCGCCCTTTTGGGATTCTCATCCTCCCATGCATATATCAAATATTGCATGTTGCATGCAAGCACAAGGAACTTGCTCAACTTAAAAAAATATAAAGTTTATAAATATTTCCAACCATGTATTCGGATGCATGTAGTGTTGTTCTTTGATTATATACTTTGGAATACATGCAATAAAATCTTGTTCAACCCTCAACTCTAATTAGAAAATATCTACGACCATATGTTGAGTATGATAACACCCATGAATTGCCAATGTCGAATGGTGACTTATGTAATGTTGATTTTACCCTGTATCATGTTCATGACCGTCAATGGAAAATGATAGATTGTTTAACTAGTCCATCCATAATGTACCCACAAACCATCAACCTTGGAATCCTGGAATGAATTTGGAATAATTTTTTTTGGGTGCTAACAAAGAGCTTCATAATCTTCTTGTGTAGACAATGGTTACTATAGATGACAATATGAGGGAATCTATTGGAAACATAAGTAATGATTTCATGCAACTGATTGATAGCATTGGACAAACCCAAAGTCAAAATTAACTAAGAGGATCCAATTTTTATCAAGGGAATCCTAGTTTTGATAAGCCTTTTACACCTAAGAGTGCATAAGTGATATACAAGGTATCCCTAAAACCTTTTATCCACCTTAATATAGGTTAGAATTTATAACTTAGAGGAAAATGAGAGAGCAAGATTTTGGGGTCATTGAAACTAATCCATGTTCTAAAACACGATGCATTCCACTGTTTATTATCTTGTCTATTAGTCATTAATTATTTAGACAATGAAATGCACAAGATTAGAATGATGATCTTATGAAGGGATGACAACATCAATATTTGGGTACAGATAAATATTTTAATGTTGCCTATGTTTTTATGGGTATGGTAATTTGAAGAGAACGGAGACAATGCCTATCATAGTTGTTCACATGAGGCATAAAAATGCGAAAGTTAAATAAAATCAACATTCCAAAGTTCAATGACAGAGATAGAATAATCTAGAGCTCATGAACTCATGAGATTGAACTTATATTTGAAAATGAATCCTATGGTGGATTTCAATGAAATCAATTTGACTTCACTTCACTTGGAGGTTGTCACCTAAAATTGATGGCATAAGTTAAATGTGGTTGTTTTTTGTTCACAATAACGATTATAATTTATATTAAAAAAAGATGCAAGTGCATCGTACAACATAGGGTTGCAAAAAATATATGGTTTAGGGAAGCCATAGCCTCAAGTCCATAGATAAGTACAAACATACAACAATATATTATGGAGGTCTATCCATTCCCTTCTACTAAGCATTGTGTAGGTTTGTTTCTTAACACATTGACACAATAACAATAGTATTTGAAAAAACAAATGAAGATAATAAAAAATGAAGAATTAATGCCCATTTTAGGCTTTAGTGTCCAAGTCACCTCACTTCACTTGAAGGTTGTCACCTAAAATTGATGGCACAAGTAAATTGTGGGATTTTTTGTTCACGGTAATTATTATAATTTATATTAAAAAAATATGTAGGTGCACCATATAACAAAGGTTACAAAAAATATACGGTTTAAGGAAGCCATAGCCTTGAGTCCATAGATAAGTACAAACATACAACAAGATATTGTGAAGGCCCATCCATTTCCTTTTACTAAGCACTGTGTAGGTTGTTTCTTAACAAACTGACATAATAACAATTCATTTGAAAAAACAAATGAATATAATAAAAAATGGAAAATTAATGCCCATTTTAGGCTTTAGCATTCAAGTCCACTAAGTTCATCGAGTCTTTGTTTTCTATGGCTATTGGGCCATAACCATAATTGGCAATTGTGTTAGCACTTTCAACAAGGACTTATACCATTTTTGAAATACAAGCTCTTAGGGAAGTATAACATTCCATTGGTGTTCTAGGGAAGCTAAATGAGGTAGAGTCCATAGAGCTATCATTTGAGAAAAGATAGGGGGTGAACATAATTGTGGAGAGATATTTGAGTGGGATTGTATGTTCCCAATTAGGGCTTGGAGGGACGCTGGAGCTAAGGGAATTTCCAATTTCTCCCTCTAAAAATGGTCATGGAGGAACAATATTCATCTTCCCAATCCCTCAAATTGAGATTGGGGTTCCTTATTTCTAGTGAAAATTAGTCCTTCAATTGATTGGTCTCCAAAATATTCTCTTTGAACCCATCCTTCCATATTTTCCATCCTAGGGATATGCAAGTGGCATTGCAATGAGCCTTTGTTACATATTTCTCATAATTGTGAAGCCCCTTTCTTATACCTTTGAGCTTATAGAGGACAAAATAATTTTTAAAGTAGTGGCAATGATCCATGGAACTTCCCAAACTAAGAGAGAAAGGACAATTGGTGCCAAAGGAACAGGGGGAATAAGAAACACTTAAAGAATATTATAGAAAGGGAGATGAGTAATGTTGCAGTTGATGACCCCTTAGACTTTTATCTCACTCACCAAGGTTATCTTCAATGTTGGATAGGGATATCATTAATATAGGGATGGGCCAATGAATCCTAGATGTAGGATCCATTTCTATTGTAGTACACTTGTTCAAAGAATGTTTTCTAGATGACATCTGCACACCACTAGGGGGGAAAATGACATCATCAACTACTAGGAAAAAACAAATTCTAGGTAGGACAAGGATGGAGTATTAATTATCCTAACAGGGTTTTGTAGTACCATCGATTACAATTGGGTCAAATCAAGAGGTGGTGGGTTAGGTTTTCCTTGAGGGGAATTAGCCACTTCTCATTGATTGGAATTATTCCACATTTGGAAATCCTTATAAATATGGGGGAAATGGTGAGTGTAGTGTCTGTAAACAACACAAAAGGATTATGGATGGTTAGTCCACAATTAAGGGTTCTTACCTTGCTTGGGAAGTTTTTCTAGATCCTAGTTTGAAAGGTTTGGATTATCTCCAATGTTGGAAAAGGGGTTTAGGAGTTGGCCTCCACCTTCTTGTTGTTGATTATTACCTTTTTTCTTCCCTTTATCCTTCTTCTTGGATGTGATAGGCTATATTTTTTGGTTATCAGGAGTAGGTTGGTAGGAATATTATGTTGAGTGTACACTTTCCCATGAGGAAAAGCGTTTTCCATAGGGTGTGGTTACACTGGAGGGGATGATAGTGAGCTAGGAAAAGGGTAGTAAGGGTTAATAGTTGGAATAAATATTCCAATAAGAGAGGTGTTGACTAAAGACACCATTTACAAGAATCAAGCACAACGAATAATGATCAAAACATCACAATGCATTATCTCATCATTCTTCAACACATCAATACAACCCAAAGGGTCCTTCATTTATAGCCTATAGATCTAACAAACTCCCTTGAAGTGAGGATGATATGGTCCATAAACAAGGGTCATCAATACTAATAGTTTCAAAGAAATCCACAATGTCCCATTGGTTAGTTGGATTCTCTATTCAAGCTTACCATCGCCTTATCGACCATTCTCTCGACCACTCAGTCAATCCTCTAGTCGACTGCTCCACTAGTTAACTAGTACCTTTTGACTTACTATATCTAGAAGATCCAGAGGAGTGTGAACCTGCATAGCCTTTGTTTCCAACAAATCTCCATTAGCACAACACTCTAGAGATTCAGTAGGTGGAATTACGTTCTCTGAACACCCCCCCCCCCATAATTGAAGCTTATTGAAGATCAAGAATAGCATGAAGTTTCAAAAACTTATATTTTGATAGAGGCTTCATAAAGATATCAACAATATGATCATTCATCCTACAATAAACAACAATTACAACATTATCATGTATCAATTTTCTCAAGTAGTGGACACGATGTTCAACATGCTTCATTTTTCTATGTGCAATTGGATTATCAACAACCTTTATTGCACTCTAACTGTCACAATGGATAACATTTGAGACCTGAACTGGGAAACCAAGCTCTTCTAAAATTTGATGGATCCAAACTACCTTTGTACCTGCATTGACAACTACATGATATTTTGCTTCTATAGTTGAAAGAGAGACTAGCTTATGTTTCGTACACGACCATACCAAGGGTTTAGAACTAAGTCAAAACACATAGCCAGAAGTGGATTTGCATTCATCAATGTCACCTACCCAATCAAAATCAGTGAACTTGACCAATGGTTCGGAACTATGACAATATTTTATACCATATTGATAAGTCCCCTTAATATAGTGAGCAATTATCTTCGTAGCTTTCCAGTGGATTTATCTAGGATCCTGCATGAAATAAGAAACCAAACTAACAATAAAGGGGAGATAAGGCCAACTTTGATTTAAGTAAATCAAGATACCGACCAAATGTCAATAAAGGGTGGCGTCGACTCTGGGAGAGTCACAATCCTTAGACAATTTAAATCCTTATTGATAAGGTGTAGCATAAGAATTATAGTCGTCCATTTTGATTATTCATTTCAAAATATCTAAAGCATATTTTGGTTGATAAAGAAAGATAACAACATTCATTTGAAAATTTTGAATGCCCATAAAGAAATGCAAAATACCAAGGTCATTCATTTCAAATTTATCCACAAGTTGTTTCTTCAAACTCATAATAAATTCAACATTGTTTCCAGTTATGACTAAATCATAAACATACAATGCCACAATTAAAGTATTACCATGAACATTTAATACATAAATACTTTGATCATACTCGCAATGTTCAAATCCAGTATTAAGAAAGAAATGATCAATCTTCTCATACCAAGCACACGGGGCTTGATTCATGTTAGGATATTTCAATACTCCATCCTTGTCCTACCTAGCATTACTTATTTTTTCCTAGTTGTTGATGATGTCATTTTCCCCCTAGTGGTGTGCAGATGTCATCCAGGATCCATATACCACCTTCTGAGCCTTGCATGCATCATTTTAGGACCACTTCAGTCAGTTCCCTATTTTATAGGAACCTACTGAGTGTTCCAGTTCAGTCCACCTGAGTTAGTTGACTCTTGTGGGGGGTTGGAGCTCCAGATGTCACTGATTGTGGCCCCATGCACCCATTTATGATTGAAATGCATGACAAACCCACTATTGTGCCCTCCTTATTTAGTTAATTGATCGTGACTTCAGTTAGCTAAGTTTATGTTCAATTTAGTTGACTTTGAGTCTTCCGGAGCACTCCAGTGGTGATAATCCCTATTCTAGACCAACTGAGGTTCAAATTATCCTGCATGAATCAAATTATCTCCATTGTAATAACATTATTTATTATACCGATTAATGGAACATGTGTCGAAATTATTCTGCTCCTATCTGAGTTTTGTTGCATTAATATTCTTCTGCTCTTTTTACTGCAGTTTTCACTCTTATTCAAATTTTCTGCTCATTCTTTCTTTGTGAGGTATCCTCAGCTCTTTAGATCTGATGTGACATAGAATTTCACATGGTATCAGATCCATTGAACGAATAGGTTGAGAATCTGCTTTCGGTAGTGCACCAAAAGCCTCTGGATTTTGACGTCAAATCCCGGTGCCATTGCATTGAATTCATTGGAGAAATCCAATGAGGTCTAGACAGGTGTGAAGGATCCAGATTACTATCCTAAATCAGTGCTCAGTAGTAGTCTACCTCCATTATTGAGATTTTTTTGTAGGTTATTCAAATTTTTTGAGTGCAGCGGCAGTTACAGGAGTTTTCTGCAGTTGCAACAATTTTCTGTAGTTGCAGCATTTTTTCTACAGTTACATCTGTTTTTTCTACATTAGCAACAGTTTAACCTTGTATTTGCTCCAGCAGTTGTAATGGACAATTTGAACTCTCCTCTCTCTCCCATGATCCTGAAACCCTTCAATTATCTTGATTGGAGGGATGATATGCATATGGTATTGCGCAATAAATCACTGTACAGGGTGACAATGGGAAAGGATCCCGAACCACATTCAACTATGGAGAAAACCAAGTATCTGAATAGATTGGATGAATCATTTGGTTTCATGTGTATTCATATTTCCATAGATATACTCTTCCACATCAAAGGATTGAAGACTCCAAGAGAGTTATGGTTGAATTTAGAGACCCTCTTCGGCAAACAAGATGAGCTAAGAGGTTATATTCTGGAAAATGAGTTGATTTCTCTACAACCGAGTAGTTTCAAGACCATTCAACAATTCTTTTCAAAATTCAAATGTGTGGTTATGCAATGGAAGCAGTGTGGAATTGAGAATAAGGATGAGCAGTTGGTGCTATCCATTCTGAGAAAGCTAGGTCATGAGTTCTCCATCTTTGTATCTACCTTCCATTATGGGTGAATGTCAATCCTTGGTTGGAATATGCCCTCCTTAGATGTTTTCACTGAATCTCTCATCCAAGAACAAGATAATTTGATCCAGATGGGCACCTTCAAGGCCTCCAAAGATTAATCTCTTATAGTTAGAGAAGCAAAAAGTTCGAAAGGAAAGGGGAAGCATAAGGGAAAGGAGAAGAGGCCATCTAAACCCAAGTTGAATTCAAAGTCAATTCCTTCAGAAGGATCCTCCAACTCTAAGAAGGAAAAATAGAAGGTATTTGAGAAATCCAAGTTTTCCTATTGTAAGAAAGGAAACCATCCAGAGAGATCTTGCATGCAGAAGAAGATAGATCAGTTGGCCAAGCTTCTTGAACATCACAACATTAACCTCCCAAAAGGTGCAAGAGAGACTGATTCTAGAAGTGAGTCCGATGGTCATGAGAGATTCCATGCACTGAAGGATGGATTTTCAATATCACAAGCCCTCCTCATAGATTCAGGAGCCTCCAACCACATGGTTTCCTCTAGAGAATCATTTTCTTCTTTAGATCTCAAAGATGGCATGATTATTCACATGGGAGACAACTCTTAGATCTCTGTTGAAGGGAAGGGCACAGTACATATGTATCATGGTAAGTTCAAAAATGTTCTATTTGTGCCTTAATTGTCAGCAAATTTGTTGTTTGTATATTGGATGACTCACAAAGGTTCACCAAAGGAAGTGGTATTTGGTCCTGACACAGTTGAGATTGCATAGATCTCTACTGGGAATATTATAGTGAAAGGGTTTGCAAACCATGCCTCCAAGGCATATGAATTCTCACATTTTTTCCATACTCTCTGCCTACCCCATCGAAATCTGATGAAGATCGGAATGATACCTCTTCTAATGAAGATGCGGATCAAGATCTTGATGTTGAGAATAAATTTCAAGGAGATTCAGATTCAGATCCAGATCCAACACATGCTCACAATACATGGCTAAGGCCAATATGGGCTCACAAAGTTCTTGTAGTTGTCGGGAACATAGTTGGGGATCCATCTGACCATAGAACCACCAGATCTCAGTATCATGCAAAACTTGCACTATGTCATGCAGATCCACTTCTCTCAGAGAGGTGCTACATGATGGTGGGGTTTGATCCACAATATCTTGAAAAGACTTGCAATGGGGGATCTACAAACAAGTACAAATATCGGTTGTCTGAAAAAAGGTACTCAAATGTTCATGATTTGGACTACAATGAGCCATTCACTCCAGTAGCAAGAAGGGTTCCTGAAAGAGTTGTTTTGAAAAATACAACTTCTACATAGTGGGAGGCGCATCAGAGGAGCAGATCCAGATCTAGCACCTACATTTCTATCCTACAAAGGAGCAGCTTGACAATATTTTTGCAAAGGCCTTCATTGAGGAAATTTTTTTCCTTCTCTGTTTAGTATGAAGGTTCTTTGAGTTCCCTACTGTTGTTCTTTTGAGGGGGGTGTTTTTCCCCATTTCCTTAGTTCATGAACAATTCTTTTTTTATCATTTATTTGATTGTATGAGTGACCTTTGGTCTTAGTAACCAGGGCCCGGGATGCAAAATTATGGATTAAGGGGGGGTGTTGGGATATTTTAATACTCCATCCTTGTCCTACCTAACTTGTTTTTTCCTAGTTGTTGATGATGGAATTTCCCCCTAGTGGTGTGAATATATCATCAGGATCCATATACCACCTTTTGAGTCCTGCATGCATCATTTTAGGACCACTTCAGTCAATTCCCTATTTTATAGGAACTACTGAGTGTTCTAGTGCATTCCACCCGAGTTACCTGACTCTTGTGGGGGGTTAGAGCTCTGGATGCCATTGATTGTGGCCTCATGCACCCATTTATGATTGACATGCATGACAGACTCACTACTGTGCCCTCCTTAGTTAGTTAACTGATTGTGACTTCAGTTAGTGAGTTTAGGTTCAGTTCAATTAACTTTGAGTCTTCCGGAGCACTCCAATGGTGATAATCCCTATGCTAGAACAACTGAGGTTTGAATTCTCCTGCATGATTCGAATTATCTCCATTGTAACATCCTTGTTTATTATACTGATTAATGGAACATGTGATATTATTCTTCTCCTATCTGAGTTCTGCTGCATTATTATTCTTCTGCTCTTTTTTACTGCAGTTTTCACTCTTATTCAAATTTTATGCTCATTCTTTCTTTGTGAGGTATCCTCAGCTCTTTAGATCTATTGTGACATAGAATTTCACATTTAAAACCATACAAGGACTTCTTCAGTCGACAAACAAGACTAGAATCTATCACAAAACTAGGAGTTTGTTCCAAGTATCTTTCATCATATAAGTCACCATGAAGAAATTCACTTTTAATATCCATTTGATGAAGTTCCCATCCAAATCAAGCAGCAAGTGAAATAATCATTTGAATCAAGTTCATCTTTGCAACAAGAGAAAAGGTTTCAATGTAGTCGGTGACTTCTTGCTGAGAAAATCCCTTCGATACCAATCGCGTCTTGTGGAATTCAACAACACCATCGGAAGTAAATTGGGTCTTGGAGACCCATCGACACTTCGTAAAATTATTTCCTTGCAGTCAGGGAACCAGTTCCCAAGTGTGATTATTCACCAAAGAATCAATTTGAATAGACATATCATTCTCCCATTTAGGAACTCCTTGATCATAATCATAGGTGTCATGATCACAAGTGTCAAGAACACATGCCATTAGTGAAACATTGCCATGTTGTTTCTAACTACAGGTATGTCGACCAATACTGACATCACTAGCATCAGGTCTAGTAGCTTCAATAGTTTTATCATCCCACCACGATAGACAAGTCAACGGTGAATCAAGTTCATGAGTCAATAAGGAGATATGGTGACATTTTCAATCGATGTAGATCGACTACCATTCGACTTAGTAATGAAGGCTAGTCGTCTGGTATAAACTTCAAATGAAGGTACAATCAATCCAGATTCTTCAAAAATATCAAAAGGATCATTGTGCAATACACCAAAGGAAGAGTTCAACAACTTAGTACTTGAAATATTCTCATGAAAGACCACATTTATGCTCAATATGATATGTTGTTTGATACGATCAAATAGTTGATAGGATTTTGATTCATCAAAATATTCCATCATGATGCAAGCATGACTCTTTGCATCCAATTTATTCCTGTAGTTATCACTGATATGTGGCCAAGAAACACATACAAAGGTTCTCAACTGTTGATATCACTGATATGTGCCAATTTCTCGATTGGAGTCATGTCATTGATAGCTCTAGTTGGAACAAGATTCAAGAGATAGTTTGATAAGTAAAGAACTTCTACAAAATTTAGTTGAAAGGTACTTGGCCTATAATAGACACTGATCCATTTCTATCAAATTCCTATTCTTATTCTCCGCCACTCCATTTTGTTGAGGGGTGTGAGAGACAAATATCTGCTAAGAAATGCCATCTTTCAAGAGATATTCTTCAAACTGTCGATTCACATATTCTCCACCATTTCCTGGTCTCAAGCATTTGATAGGCCAACCACATTGCTTCTCAGCCAATGCCATAAATTCCTTGAATATTTATAAGACATGACCTTTATTCTTGAAGAAATAGGCCTATGTAAATCTGGAGAAATCATCAATGAATGTTAAAATATACTTTGCACCTACTAATGAGGGTTTGTTCATGAAATAGAGATGATTATGAAAAATTTATAGTCGATCATGTGCTCGCCATGCTTTCCTGGAATCAAAGGGTGCCTGGTGATGCTTTCCAAGCACACATCCTATACAAAATCCATCAAGTGGAATAGTATTTGGGATACCATCAACTATATTCTTTCTTACTATCATCCTTAAACTTAAAAATTTCAGATGTCCAAGTTGTTCATGCCAAATTTGACTTCTATCATCAGTTTGAGCAATGAGTACAGTTGGTCCAGTCAATCAGAAACCATTCCTAGGAGATTCATAAAAATTGTATAGTTTGTCTTTGGGATCTAAATAGCCTGAAGAAACAGACATCCCCCCAAGCCTCACATCCTTCACGATAACATGATTTGACTAAAACTCAATAGTCTTGCTAGTAAGTGTAAGTTGAGTAATTGACAAAAATTTTGTTCTCAAGCTAGGCACATGATAGACATTGGGTATTCGACCATTCCTACATTCAAAATCACTGCTTCTAACAATCATGAGAGAATAATCATCAGTTACATAAATATTTTGTTCTAGAGCTCCACTTAAGGAAGAGAATAGAGAAGTATCCTTAGCCATATGATGAGTGCAACCAGAATCGACTATCCACTCGGTCTAATTGGTGTGAGCATGTAATGCCTAGGAAGTGCTTACATAAAAGGTAAATTTGTCTATCGGTCAGTTGATTTAGGGACTAGTTGATATGCCTTATTCAAGATGCTTGACCTTTTCTTCCAAATCCCTTGTCTTCTTCTAATGGGTTTTCTCCACATGTCCCACCTTTACACATTAGTGATAGGTTTTCTTCTTTCCATTCTTCTTGGTAGATGCCAAATCATTGGTCTTTGCTTTAGTAGGCTATTCAATACACTCCAATTGTTTATCTGGGATATATGGTCAACCACGATCTTTATAATTTTGCTTGGCCTTTCCTTTGAGCAAGTGAGCTCGGTGTATGTTACCAAGATTCCCTTCATCAAGTATCTTTTGTTGATCCTTGATCAATCAATCATAGAATGTATCAAAGGTTAAATCCTTACCATATTCTTTGCATGACATCCAATTGGTGTGAAATAAGGAGTAGAATACATCATAAGGTTCCCTAAAATTCATCAGGACCAACTCAATGAGTTGACCATCCTTTTTTGGAGAAAAAAAATCCACATTTTCCTAATTTCAATTGTAGCTCTTTGATGCAAGCCAAATAGTCACCAATACTTTCAAAGGAACAGGGTTCTAGATATATCTACTCTTTCTCTATATACATCACTTGAATTTAATTAACTTTATCGAACAATGACTTCAGCTTATTCCGAACAGCATGAGGGCAATTGATCCCTATTGTATGAAAGAATCTCCCTTGAAATGTAGGTCATGATGACCCTAATAGCCTCATCCTTATTATTGTCAATGAAAATCTCATCCTGGTCATCAGTTGGGTATAGAATAACAATCTTAGTACACTTCCATAATCCCTTTCTCTTCAACAATTTCCATATTCGGTGCACAGATTGCATATTTATGACCATTCAAAATAGCATCTTCTATCTTGGAAGTCATGATTCTGATATCAAACAAATCTTATACAAGTTCAAAGGCAGGTACCCGTCAACAAATATTTACCTTAGATTCGATCAACCCTAGATCTAACTCAGCATGACTCACAGAAAACAAGCTAGGTCAAAATTAATAGCTCTAATACCATGCTGGGAAAACCCCTTTGAACAATTGAATAGAAAATAAAATAGCAGAAGGGATAAGTATTCCAAGAACATATGTGGTGTCTAAATACACTGTTTATAACACTTAAGTACGCCACATTATGATCATAACATCACAATGCATTATCTCATCATTATTCAACATATCAATCAACCCAAAGGGTCATTCTTTTATAGACTCGAGATCTAACAAACTTCCTTTAAGTGAGGAAGATATGGTCCATGAATAAGGGTCATCGGTTGTAACCGTTTCAAGAAATTCACAATGTTGCATTGATTAGTTGGCTTCTCTAGTCGATACGACCACTGCGTTGTCGACCATTCAGTCAAGCCTCCATTTGACTACTCATTTGGTCAAATGGTGTCTGTCGACTTACTATCTCTGGAAGAATTAGAGGTGTGAGGGATCTAAAAATCCTTTGGTTCCAACAGGTTTTGTCAAGGAATGGATAGAGGGAATGATGAGGTTATTTCAATGGGAGAGTATACTCCACATGAATGACCAAAATATCAATCTTCAAAATTTGAAACAATGCCTTGAATTGGTGGGGAAATATTGAGAGATGGTTGCACCTAAGTGCACACAACATATCATAGAGATTATTTGAAGAGAGGTTTCAAAATAAGTACATGCTTGCACTATTTCAAGAGAAATAGGTAGGATTGTTTAATACCTTGGTCTAGGTAGGTTGAAAAATGGAGGAATATGAGGTAAGATTAATGGAATTGCTAAAGTTTGTTTCATATATGGATATCAATAAACATCAGGAAAATTTCTTTGTGTATAGGTTGAATCATAATATTATGGCCTTTGCATGGATGTGAAACCATATTCATTCATTGATGTGGATTCATAAGATCGATCATTCCATAACAACTGGCTTTTGTGGGGAAGGCCCCTTGGACCTACTCCAACTTTAAACCACATTATGGAAACATAGTTGCACCCAAATTTGTTGAATTAGGTATTTCAATGGTAGTGAGTTAACATCATAGGCATCATCAAGGACTCATGAGATTCAAAATCATCCATAGGAACTTTTAGTAGGGGATGGGGTTCTGGGGGAAGCAACTCATCTCCAAGGTATTTTCAAAATATCATGCAAACTCAATTCCAAATTTCTTTTTGGGGATGTGGGAGTCCTCATTTCCAATGTGAATGCCCAGATGTACCATTGGGTATCACTTTTAGAGAAGGGAAGGCCATGATGGGGAATGCAATCATTAAACACCAAATCTATTCAATGGTTAATAAGTGCCAAGCCAAACATTAATTCATTGCGGTGGATTCATCATGTAAATTAAACAATGTTAAACTTAAAATATTGTTTAATCCTACATCAATAGATAGTTGCATTTCTCCATATGCATTAGATAAATGTGGATTGATATCTTGTGGGCATGATACCCATCGTACCTATTATATATTTTCATTTACCATTAGAGCCATCATCTAGAGTTTTTGTATTTGCAAAAAACATAGAAGGTCCTGTCAACTAGAGGCATTGGTTAGGTGCCCAGGGTTGAGAAAGTAGAATTTGGACCCTCTTTCCTCAAGTATATGTCCCATTTCATGTATGCTACCTTCTCATTAATCAAGAGACAAGAACCTAAAAGCATGCATATATATATATATACAATTGGGAGTGGCTAACAAAAGGGGAGTTGCTTCTTGGGGTTTTCACAATGATATAATTGCATGGGACATAGTCAACATATTACAAGCTACCCGAGTTACTTACACCTAGGATTTTTGGGTTGGAATATGTGAGAAAGATGGCAGAGGTTGATGACCTCCATTTTCTCAAATATAGGAAGGTAGGATGATCTTTCCTATATCCATGTGAGGTTATGTTGACAATGAAAAAAGAGGCATAAAGGATGCCATTAAGACCCTAAATCAACTTAACCTCCAACCATACCAACCTTGGTGGTATGACCCACACTTTTTGATAGGGAAAGGGAACAATACATCCCTCAAGACCATGAGTCCAGTTTAGAAAGGATGGAAACTAAAGAGACCAATTGATAAGTAGAGGTCATCCTGAGGAAATAACATCATACTTCCAATCATACAACTTAGGTGTTGCTATCCCCTTTGACTAAGAATTTTGATGTTCCAACATATTACACATTATATAGGCCTCTAGTTTCTATAGTGACAAAGGTAGACATGAAATTCAAGGCCCCTTCAAACCCAAGGAGAGATTAAGTCTTTCAAGAGAATTTTAACAAGCATAAGAGAGGGGCCTAGTACTATATGTTGAGACTCTATTTGGGAATTGAAGATGCCACATATGAGATTTTTCCCCAATATGATGAAAATTTATAGGCTATACAATGAAATATATGATGATTATGAAGATGAAGATGAAGGTTGGGTATGGAAAGAAACATGAGACCATGTCAATGAAAGCGCTAGTGGAGAAGGTTGAACACGGGACTTCTCTACCTTAGGAGGAGCCTACTATATCCCAACCTCATGAGTTATTTCCTTACGCTAAGGCCATCCCCATGATGCAAGAAATGGGATTATCAATACAAATACAACTAGAGAATGAAATCCAAGGCATTAAAGAGATAATTAAATTGGTGGAAGGGCCAAAGGACCTAGGCTTGGGAGTAGATCCTAGTGCACCTCTATTAAAAAATAGTAATATACTCTCAATATTTACTCCTCTATCCCTCATCAATCAACAATTCATGTGGTATGTGATTTATCACACTCATGTGAAAAAGAAACCCCACCAAGAGGTTGTTTGATCCTCGATAGTAGATTTGAAATGGAAAATAAAACAACAAAAATCTAAACTAAACTATAGATCCACACTCTCAAACCAATATGAAAACATAGATCACCAAGATAGAATGCATGTAGAGAAAGAATGTGTTTCATTAATATCACAAAGTATGTCTACAAAATCACACCTTAGTACAACTGTAGAGGATATGGGGCCTCCACATCTTGTCCAAGGAAAGGTTTGTGTGTCTCCTTTGTGACCTCCAATCTCCGGCCAAACATCACGGATGAATCACCTTTATGGAGAAAGTAAAAAGTATAATATGGTATCCTTTTATTTTTGGAGGTAATTTGGTAAAGTGACAACACGTTATTATGAAAATGGAATTGTGTATGGAATCGTGACAGTGAGAGTTTTTTATAGGCACAAGGGAGGTCAAGAGAAAAATCTTGTTCCAATGTGTATGCTCTCCATCTCCTTGATTTATTAGTGGAGAAATTGGGGTTTGGGAAGTTAGATCCATTATTGGCTTTGACAACATCAAGTGTTGTGTCCACTTTTGGCCCTTACTTCATTAGGGAAGTGGGAAATGATAAATTTTAACTTTAAAAACACTTTTCAGGACTAGGTTGTACCTTTTGGGGAAATAATAGAGATCAATATCGTTCTTTTCGAAGGAAAATTAGCGACCTTAAATATATAGTCAATATGACGGTTTGAATTTCAATTTTTTGAGTATTTTACCACTTCCTCAGGTCATATGGACATAATGATGTGGAAAAATGGTGTTTATACTGCCAATTATGATGTATAATAATGATGAAACTAATGACAAGGCAGGTAAGCGAATTTTGGCTGTTAAAATATTCCCCCCTAATGTGTGAGGTCGGGAGATCATTGTATGGACGAAATATATCATAGGAATTTCATACTTTCAGGAGAAATTGAATGAAATCTAGATAAGAAATCAAAATCATGGTTTAGAGGAATTTCCCTCCCAAGAGACTATAGAGGCCCATACCAGCATACAAATCACTCAAATAGGTGAGGTGTATATAATCTCATAGATAGAGGAAGCGGGCATACCCATCCTCATATCAATGTCTCAATATAAGCTAGATCTTGAACAAGGGGGACTTGATCAATACATGAATAACTATTGGATACAATACATCATTAGGGTCAAAGAGGGACCCAATTTGGATACATAATCATGGTCCAATGTTAGATGATATAGTACATAAGTCAGAACACTGGCATCCCAATGGAGTGCTAAATCATAATAATTGAATCCCTATTGAAATTGAAGGGGACCAAGATCTAAAAGGAGTAGAGAATGATGTAACTCCTCACAGGTGACTCAAATAACTAAAATATTGAGTCAAATATATTTAGGGAACTACAACTTAAACTGGATCACCATCACCAATGCATCCCATATACCATCAGAATCACGTGACTGAAGGGATTCCAAACATACTTAGAAACTGGAGGGAGTCAAGTATATTTGGGGTCTTCAACCAAAATGGATAAGTGAACCATCAACTTGAATGATTCTCAATGGCGAGGTAATGGGTTGGAGTTAAGCATGAGAAAAATAACCAATCTACGGGGGAAATTATGTCTCCGGTTAGTTGGTCCAAGGGAACTCATCAATGCTGGTTATGGGGCGAAGGTACAAGGTGCCTCTAGGTCTATCCTTTGTAATAGAGATGTTGATGTCAATAGAGGGAGACCCGCTAACAACAAGGCACAATGAGGTTTCTTTGTTGGAAGCACGAGAGATGTGATTAGATAATGAAGAGAAATGGGAGACTTAGACACCAAAAATGGGATACAGGGGTCACTAAGCAGGTGGGATCAAATTTCCTTTATTCCTAACATGAAGGCATGGCTTACTTGGAAACATATGTGAAACTAATGACAATGTCAAGGTAAGGACACAATTATGGGAACTAGGGGACATAACTGAAATGGGGGAATCATGGGGGAAAGGGATGGGAATTTATGTTAAATATGGGAGAGACTAGTGTTAGTAAGACTCCATGGGTGACTCATTGTTGAATGCTTTGAATAAAGGTGACTGCTGGTGCAAAATTGAGACTAGGGTTGTTGCGCATGGGCCAACAAAAGGGCACCACTATAGTCTAGTGTGTTGGAATTTTCAATCCCCTTAAAGGGGAAGGTATCACCCGAAGGCTAGCCAAGACTAGCATAAGATAGGGATTTTTTAACTGTATGGTTATGACTAGGGGATTACAATAAAAAGCATTGCAACACCATTCATCCAAGCATATCGCAACATCACTTATTTGTATACATTATTCATATGATAGTAAACATAAATAAACACAACAAAGACAGTCATAACACATAAATTTAAGGGGCCCAATAATAATTTTCATTACATCATGTACTTACTCATTATAGAAACTTACATCATGGATCTAAGGACTGATAGTCACCATGGAATTACTCGTCACGAGATATGCCCTCATAAAAATGAAACCCAAGACCGAAATACATAACTTTTATTGCAGATCTACTTGTCTCTTTCTTCAACTGGGTCTGATCTTATGATGCTCGGATGATCTTATGCTCTTTTTCCTTTTATCTGAACTCCTCTCTCCTGCTTACCCTCCACTTCCTTTTATGCTCACGGAGCAGGTCAAAAATTGGTACAAAAGTTGTTGCGGTTGTTACCTCTTTTATGCAATCTGCTTCCTTTTTGGACTTCCTTCCTTGGTATTCTCTTCCTCCGCCTTTTCCAGTCTTATTAAAAAATCAAGGATCCAACAAACCCAACCACAAAGGTTGACTCGTCCTCGAGTCAACTCTACTGCGTTACTGATTCTTTCACATCCTCTATTGCTAGTCTTTCAAATGAAGGAGCCAACTCTAGTATTTCTGCAAAATCCTGCTTCCACATTTGTTTAAACTCATCTAACTTTGCTCACCATTTACCTATAAAGATGTTGGTACCATCTAGGTATTGTTGGGATTTCGTTGTATCTGGGAGGGTGGGTTTCTGCTACTATAACTATCAATTTTTTTTTATCGGCAAGTGATCTAGCTTCTATAAATAAATGTAAGTTATCGTCCCCACCCAGGTTCGACCCCGAGACCCTGTTCGATTCGGCGTCCTCACCCACCATTGGGCGCCGGTTACACTGCGTATGAAAAAATAAATGTAAGTTACCTATATTGTAGTCTTCAAATCTCCCGCGATCTGTTTGTAGGCATAGGATTTATCATGGAGAATGCCCATCTCATTATCAAGCTATTGGGATTCCTTATACTTGCGTTCATGTTCCACGGGATCATCTGTAAGCTGGGCCTCATGGTTCAAATTTTTAACTTTTTCCTGCAAGGCATCTATAGGTCGTTAATTATTCTGAAGGATGCCAACCCAATCATTTAATGTTGTGAATGGATCCTGAATTTTCTATGTTGTCTGTTGGAGCTGGTTGCGGATGGTTGTTACAGTGCTTCTTTCCTGCAAAACTTGGGCCATTAATTATATATGTTGTCCATTGCGTTGATTTTGGAGCTCGCTGAGTTGTTGTTGGAGTTCAACTCATTATGTCTAAATTTTCTTCCAAAAGAAAGATAGGTGTTGCAGGATGTCTTGTAGTACGATGGATGAAAACTCCTCTGGGGATTTTAGTACATGATCACGGAATTGATGTCAAATGACCACATAGGGAATAAATAATATCTTCCACAAGTGCTTTGTATTTCTATGCTTCTTCCTTGGTGGCCAAAGCATTAGCTAGTTTTCTGAGCGTGTCATCATATGCTTGCTTGATTGTGTTGTGTTCTATCTTAACAAATGTTAGTCGGCGTTCTGATTCTGATGCAACAGTGCAGAATTGTTTGAACAGCTGGTGGGTGGTCAAAGTATCATAATCTAGTATGTGTGTGCTAGGGGGCAATGAATGAAGTGGCATCCCGCTAGCTACAAACTGCGCTAACTGATCTTGCAAGTTGTTTTCTACCTCCTTAGGTGTTGCTCTAGTAACAACAATGCGTTGTTGAAATTCATCGCAGAGGAAAGGAGCAATACCATGATGTCCCTAGCAAACTTGGAGGATAACCTAGCAATTACCTGGGTCTTGTACCAAATGTTCAAGCTATGCTCTAAGTGAGATAGGTTCAGTATCCTGGTGCGCCAAAGTAACTTCAAACAATTATGCTTGTTCTCCTCTCTGGACTTCTTCCATCTATTGATCCTGTTGCATATTGGCCATGTCTTCATTATATTTTTGTGATTGGACAAATGGATCTGGATTGGATTCACTATTGACATCCATCATTTGATCATGTTGTTGCAAGAGGGGAGCAAGTAATTTTTCCTATGAATCTGATGCTTCCTATTCTGCTATATTTTCCTAATATTTCTACTGGAGTGGTGAGAATTCTTATTGTATTGGTACTCTTGGTATATTGCTAATATATTTTGCGCTATAATCAATAATTTTAATCACTGAGGACTGCATTGGGTTGGGCCAAAGGGCTGAAACAAAGATTGTTTTCAGAGGAGGGATGGTTATTAGTGAAGTAGTAGAAGAGGGGTAACAAGGGGTTGGAATGGTGGTGATTATGATGGAAGGGTTATGTGATTTTGGTTGGGTGGTGTGATCATGCTTGGTTGGAGTCAAGGCATGAACAACATCCTTTAGGAGCTTAGTGGGGACCAAAGTGGTGTCTAGAAGTGGTGCGATGGATTGGGGAATGGCGCACGATGTGGCTTCGGGAGTTGTTGTATCGTCTGAAGAGATTTCCTGGGACTCTTCAGCTTTCCTTTTTTACTTACCTGAGGGTTTGGGGAACATATATGACATACCTTTGATTACATTAACAATCCTTACACATGGATAATTGCAGACACCCTTATGAAATGCTTCTGGCAGTAAGAAAAATGGCATGGGGTAAGGTGGGAATGCTTCTGGGTCCATTTCAAGTGGTCGAAGGAATTTACTCACCCAGTCAATTCCAAACCATACCTTAGAAGTATACTTCCTGAGTAGGGTATTAGGAATTATCTCCATTGAAACTTTATTCATATCAACAGACCATTCTTCAAAACCATTCTTATTGAAGGCAGTGTTGGTAGGATCATGTGGAGCTTTTCATGGTGCATAATGTTGGGCTATAGGTTGCTGCAATTTTATGGGTGGTAATTGTTGACTGTAGAGCACTCGCCACTTCCACATAGCTAGGGAAACAAGAAAGTACCTAAAGATAAAATATCCACCAAATTTTTGTGCATCTGTACATGCCAGGAATAGTTCGTCCATAAAAAATTTGCACCAGTTGAGTTGGACACCTTGAACGTAGAATTTCACCACCGAGAGTGTGTCCAAAGTGCACTCCCCCTTCGTGTATTTCTTCATAACTTTACCATATATAATCTGTCATGCCCTCTTGGTTGGTGGATAGTTAATGTCAGCAATGATGGCACCTTTCCCTCCTCATTTGGTACCATACTTTTCATATAGGTTTGGCTCTATTGCAATTATTTTCTCTCTTGTGGATACTCTAGAAACTGGTGGCAACATCCTCTCCTTCCATTGAGAGCCTTGTGAATCTATGAATATCATCTACATGGATAGGGTGTTATTTGTCTAGCCATAAAGAGTAACCATGCACATGGATGATCAAAAACTTTATGCATTTTTTAACTTCCGGTATATAAACTCATTCATTTTTTAGTACAAACTATTCCTTTGCTACTTATTCCAAAGATGAAAATATTTAAAATATTTTATAGGTTTAACACATTTTTCCAATCAATTATGTCGAAGTTTCAAAAGACTATGTCATCAGAAATCCTACACCTCTTAATAAACATCTTGAAATTTGGCAAGGCTTCATTATGTCATAAAAAATATTTATTTTAGCAATATATTAATGGTTACTAAATGTATTGTGTAGTGTAGCAGTGCATGTTCTTTTCATGTTGTGATATCAACTATTCTTTTGATTAGCCAATGATTTACAACATGGGAATTTTAAATTTGATGTTTTTTCTGTCTCCTCTGTATGAAGTGGTCCCAAATTTATAATACATTTGTGAAGCTCATTAGGGAAACATATATAATAAGGAAACACGATATGTTCATTAAAATGGTTTGATGATTGATGTTTATCATATGTGTGTGGGATATTTTGAAACGCTATTTTTTTTTGTCATTTTTTTAAATTTCAATACATACTATTCCTTTGCTACTTATTCCAAATATTTATCTACCAATTTTTTGAACTAATATTGCTTCCCACGTAATTTCAAAGTCATGTATGTATTTATGTTATGAAAGAAATGTCATTTTATTTGGTTTTGAAAATATCATTATATTTATGTGTCCATTAAGAGAGTCATTTACAAGTAATTCTTGCCAAATTTCTTACCCCATATGTGAACTATGAATTATATAAAGAGTATAAGTGAACTTATTTTGTTATTATATATAATCATATTATAAATATGAAATAATCTCTTTGAAATTTATATTGTCTATTTACTTTGAAATTTATATTTTCTATTTACTTTAAAATTTCTAATTTCTATTTACAATAATAGGGTTAACTATCATATTATTTTTAATGCGAATAGGTTAAACAATATCAAATGTTTTAGCTTCACATCTCGAGCATTATCAAGTTTAAAAGTCATTAATGTTGTATTTTGTAAATTTTTAACATATAATCCAAAATATTTAATTCAAACTCTCTAATTATATGTGGTTATGTGTATTTTTGTATCCATGAAAGTCCTGAGAACTGCAAATCTATGCCTTTTTTATAGGTCGAGAAGCTTTATTCAAACATTACTTGTATTTATCATTTTCACTACTTATTTGTGATGATAAAATTTCTTATATAGACTAAAATAAAATTAAAAAAATTGTTTTTATTTACAGTTATGGATAATGCAAATGTTTCAAAATTTATATTTGCTCTCCAAGACATAAGGCAATGAGAAGATTTCATTTCCTACTTTCAGAATAAGATTAGAAAGGAAAATGGTTATCACAGCCACATATTTGATGATATCCTTCTATTTTATCAAAGATTAAGGAAACAGTTCGCCAATTTGAGCATGTTTGTCAAAGAGAGGTAGGTAGAAAGATAAGGAGAGATTAGTTACAGAGAAAAAGGGAACGTGATGTCGTCATTGATGTGAATTGGTGTTGCATGTGTCATGAATCTAGGTGCAAATGTGTCAAAGCTTTGAAAGATTTCAGAGTTTATATATTGCATTCCCATGTCATTGCTTGTGTTCCTAATAGTACGGTGAAAGATATTTTGATATAGCTAGATCCTGAAGGTCGAAGAGGAAAATGGATTGTTATACTTTTGGAATATGATGTGGAGATCAGACCAACAAAATTATTTAAAGGACAAGGATTGGAAAAATTAATGGATGAATCAAATTGTGATTCTTTGAACATAGATTTTGTTTCAAATATACCAAATGATACAGTCCAACAATTGACATTAGAGGTATCTGAATATTTTTCCTTGTCTCCATGGTACTGCGATATTGTTTATGTTTTGCAAAATTTACAAGCTCCACCATAATTAAGTAAAACCAAAGTCAGGTCTGTAAAATTGAAAGCATACCATTTTTGCACCATGAAAGGATATTTATATTGGAAGAATCCAGGAGGAATTTTTCTAAATTGTTTACTGGAAAATGAAGCTAAACAGATCATGAAGGAATTTCATCAAGGCGTTTCTAGAGGTCACCATTACTGGAAGGCAACAATGAACAAAATTCTCAGGGTTGGGTTTTATTGGCCAACAATGTTTTCTGGTGTGTATAAGGAGGTAGCAGCTTGCCATGAATTTAAATTTGTTGATGGAAAAAGAAATTTATTACCACTACCCTTAAAGCCTATATCTATAGAAGAACCTTTTCAACAGTGGGGCCTTGATTTTATTGGAGAAATTATTCCTACATCCTCAAGAAGGCACAGATGGATTTTGACTGCAACAGACTATTTCACTAAATGGATTGAAGTTGTACCAACTAGGCAGCCCACAAACACTGTTATCATCAAGTTCTTGGAAGAAAACATCCTTTCTATATTTGGTTGTCCGAGAAGAATTATAGCTGATAATGATCAGGATTTTAAGTCCAAGAAGTTGATTAGTTTTTGTTTTGATTATCATATAAATTTGATCCATTCCACAGCTTATTATCATGAGGTAAATGGGTTGGATGAGTCATCAAATAAGAGCTTGGTTAGGATTATCAAGTTTCTCTAGGATAACAAGAAGGCATGGCAGACAAAGCTTAACTTTTCTCTATGGGAATATAGGATTAGCACTAAAAAAACAATTGGTACTTCACCTTTTCAACTAGTTTATGGAACAATGGTGATTTTCCCTCCTTCCTTGGGGTTACCAGTAATGAAACTTTTGCAGGAACAAGAAAAATAACCGAATGATATAAAAAGGAGAATTAATCAACTAATTGAAGTTTAAGAAATGAGGGAAGAAGTATATAATAAGTCTCAGCTTTTTCAAGAAAAAACAAAGAAAGTCTTTGATAAAATAATTAAAGTTGATGATTTCCAAGTTGGTGATTTGGTGTTGAAGTGGGATGCAAGGAGTGAAGAAAAAGAAAAAAAGTTTGACCATTTGTGGAACGGACCTTATACAGTTGTTGCTTACCATGGAAATAATGCATTCATTCTACATGATTTTAATGGGTAATTAATTAGTGGAGGCTCGGTGAATGGGAGGTTTTTGAAGCACTAATGTACTTAAAAGAATCGAGGATTTCATTGTATATATTCGGTTTGGTTATTTTTCATAAAAATTTCCAGTTCAAGTGTGCATAAATAAATTTGAAAAAAAGAGTTTTTAGTTTATTAGATGGATAAAGCATTGGTCTATGGGTTCTTTCTACCTCGCAAGGAGGATAGAATCCCCATTGGAGCCATATGTTTACACACACAAAAATTGGGGGCTTAATGACATTCTGGCGCCATTAAATTTGAAAGAAAAGAATTTTAAGGTATAAGGAATAAAGCTAAACCGTGAAAATATACGAGTTGACCATCAGTTGTGACCGAAAGTGGAAGTAAGAGGGCGCTAAAGCATTGACGGAGTTCAAAGGTATAGGGTAAAGTCAAAAGAGTTAATTTTTTAACGCAAATCGATGGCAGAGGTTAATATCAGGCCCCATCAATTGGTATTGAGTCTTTCGGGGCAGTAAACTACACGAGCTTTAAAACTTTAAAGTGGTGGCGTAATTCAAACCGCTATCTAGGTATCCATTCCTCATGGATTCCACTACCTAAATCAGTTTCGCTTGAATCATCTTTCTCCAGCTCCGAAACCACCTTCCACCCAGTAAAAAGAACATTCACAAAATAAAAAAGTTTATTTTATTCTTATTTCGAAGCAATTCGGTACAGCGACAACGCACTAGCATTCTCTCACTACTTAAATTCAAAGACATTTTCATTTCTCTCCTACCACAGGTAGCTCTGCAAACTTTGAATATTTTGATTTTCTTTCCATGGAGCAAGTTCAAAAATCCATTTTACTTTGTAAAGACCTAGACGAAAAGAAAGAGTTTATAGTTGACAGAGAAGGAGATATTTTCGACCTTGTTCTCTCTGTCAGTACAGTGTCTCAGTCCAAATAGAAGTTAAATGAAATTAAATCTCAAGTGATTGACATTATGAACGTTTTTGGGTATTTTTCTCTATCATTTTAGTCTTGAACAAACCCTCCATTTTCTAGAATTTGTTGGTTGGTGTGCGGCCAATTATTCTCACTCTGAAAGAGTCATTATGAATTTCAATGGGTCCAAAATCCTCTCTCGAGTGAATTCAAAAAATATTAGAGAGTCCTTAGGGTTACCTGATTCATATCCCAAAAACCATGAACCATTTGTAGAAGAAGAACTAATTAGGGTTTATAGAGATTGTAACCCTGAAGAAAGAAAGTAATTTTTGTCCAAAGTCTTAAAGCCTGGTCAATCAATTGAGGCCTTCATTTGCAATTCGATGTCAAAATTTTCCAAGAAGATGTACAATTAGTTTTGTCTTTGTTGAGTCAAGTTTTAGGTCATGACGATGATAATCTTGTTGTGGAGGTTATGTTAGGCTTCATTATGAAGATCAATCAGTCAAATTCAGGTCAAGTGCATTGTCTTAATCTTGATGAATTCCTAGCTGAGGTGATTCATGCCCAGCTAGTGAATTTCCACACTTTGAAACATTTCAGATTCAGGCATACTTGTTGTGTATGTTCATATATTCCAATGAGGCAAATTTGAAGTTCTTGAATACTGCATTTTCCTCATACCCTCCAAATTAAATCAACATATTTGATTTTGTTAATATCATCATGTCAGAGATCTACAAGACCATTTTCAAAGCTGAATAATTGAATTACCCAAAGTGCTAGAAGATATGAAGAACATGTTTCAATTGACTCGAGAAAACAGAACAGGGGATTGGTTTTTATACCAAAATCATACCATAATCGGGTTTTATGGATTCACTGAAGCACCTTATATTTTTCTAGCATTTTTACCTTCAATAAATATGTTCCCTTGAGTTTTCTAGGCATATATTACACTCATAGGATGAGCACTTTCTCAGTTTCAAGAAGTCTTCTAATGTCAAATTTCCTTTCAAGATCGGGCCATTTGTCATCAAGCATAAAACAACCCTTTCTATAGTGGAGAATTTGTTAGAGGCCATGAATTTCGAGCAAGCTCGGAAAATTAACTATGATCCCCACCAAATCATATCTCAAAGAAGGCAAGAGAATAGAAATAAAGCACTTGAGCACCAGGTGGTAGAAGGATTAGATAAAATTGCCAACTTGTCAAGTTTGATTAGGAGCAACATGAGACAAAAGAAGTTAATACAGGTCAGGTGAGATCTCTTGCCTTATTAGTTCAAACACCTGTTAAATCAGATTTTATCAACAAAGGGACTATTTTAGAGATAACTAGAATGGATGTTGATGAATAAGTCTCTAGTACGAAGATTAAACTGGATGAGCAAAAGAATATTATTGATGTGGAAGATCATAGCCTGATTGTTTCAGCGGAGAACACTATGAACACTATATTTCAACAATCGATAGTCTATACATAGGAATATTCATTCTTAGATGTTCAAAATGTTGGAACAAGTTCCCAGTATACGTCGAAAGCTGATTTAATTTCACAATATGAAACAAAGAAGAAACAATCCCTTGAAGAGACCCAAAAATTATTCCCTCAAGTTAGACAGTTGTTAGAAGAGAAGATCTCATTTGTTGCAGCAAAGGATTCGGAGAAAAATATTTTGAGATTTGCAATTGTAACTGATGGTAAAGTGTCAAAAATGGAAGTTAAGTTGGATCGAATTAATATACCTGACAAAATCCAACTCCATAGACAAACGGGTGAAGTTATTTATTCTGACCTTTTGCAATCAACTTTAAAAATTTCAAAGTTGCAGTCAGTGGTGGAAAAAATAGAAAGCCAATTGAAGAAAGAGAAAGCGGAAAATAAAGCAAGCCAGAACCAAATAAAGTGGCTACAGGCAGATTTTGTGACCCTCGGAACTGAGCCAAATGATGTACAAATTATTAAAAAACTCCTGGATGAAAAATAAAGGACCATTCAGATGTTGAAAAAGAAGCTAAAGGTTCCAAGGACCCATCATGTGTAGACCCTAGAATTGACAGCTTTGCAACAAGAGAAGGATTCTTTCTACCAAGAAATGATGGACTATAAAGGAAAAAAATTAAAATTGCAAGATGAAAAATAGGACTGTGAAAAAGAGAAGTCTAAAAGAGAGTCCTCAGCTTCACTAAGCCTAAGGTCCAAATGCAACAGCCCCAGAACATAATAGTTCCATTCAGCAGCCTTGATACCATCCAATCCTAGGTCCTTAGTACTAAGCCAATAAGAAGAAACTTGTTCCGACAAATTTTTAACCTGATTCAATCTAAAAAAATATTCTCCTTTAGCCTTTCAATAAGTTGTTGAGACAACCTAAAAAAATATTCTCCTCCGAAAAAGGGGTCAATGCCCAAGAAAACCCACATACCATTACCCACCTTCCATGATAGGCCTGAACCCAGTCACTTGTAAACTTTCATGAATCTCTACCAGAATTTTGAGGATCAATGAACAAGCTTGTTGAGAGACATGATCCATGAAGTGATTGGAATATTTTTTAAATATTTAGCATGAAGTATATCCACGAGTATATCCTTCCAAAGGCCCTGACCAAAGATCCCCCTCCATGAACTCTTGACATTGAGCACCTCGTAGAACTAGAAGAGATGTTTCACTCCCCACCCCACCTTAAGTTTCAGAAGAGAGATGCTTTGCCAATATGACAAGTGGAATTTATTCCTTTCTAGGTTTCCAGACCAAAGGAATTGAAACATCATTTTCCTCAAAGTTGTTATGACAAAAACCGGTATATTAGCAAGAGAGAATCAATAAAATGGGGTACTAGCCAATACAGATTTAAGAAGCATGAGCCCGCCACCTAGATAGATCCATTTAAAAACCCAACAACCAATCTGGGATTCCACCT
Organism: Larix kaempferi; assembly: GCA_027924585.1. Classification (NCBI taxonomy): domain Eukaryota; kingdom Viridiplantae; phylum Streptophyta; class Pinopsida; order Pinales; family Pinaceae; genus Larix; species Larix kaempferi. The sequence goes on from BSBM01000504.1 coordinate 6,457,508, forward strand.
TCTTAATCAAACAATTCCAATCTGATTTCAAGTAATTATTGGGATTTAAGAAAAAACCCAAATAGTTGAAGCCTTCCACCATAGGATTGACATTGAAAGGAAGGATTTGTAATATCTGATCCACAGTCGAATCCTCAAGAGAATGCTGGAAAAAAAAATATTTTAGAGAGCTTACCTCCATGCCAAAATCAAAACAAAATATTTGTATTAAATCACTCATATTAATCCATTCTTTGACGGTGTCAATTCCAAAAAGCAAGACATCGTCGATTAAGAGAAGATGGGTGATTGCATGAACAATAGACGCCTTCACACCAGATAATCGTTGATCCTACTTTACTTGACCAAGGAGCGTACTGAGTCCTTCCACCACAAGCAAGAAAATAACTGGTGAGAGAGGGCATCCCTACCTCGATCCCCTTGAGATCTTGAAGAAGAGTGAAGGAAACCCATTAACTAGGATAGAAAATGGGGCCAAGGAAATGCAAGCCATAGTCCACTCAACCACATAAATAGGAAAACCAATATGAATCAAAGCAAGATGAAGAAAACCCCAATCTACTTTGTCGTATGGTCCATTTTAAGGACAAGAGCAGGCATCTTTTTTATTTTTATCGAATGAATGCATTCCTAAGACACATCGATCGTATCAAAGATCTCCCTTTTATCCAAAAAAGCAAATTGTTCCGGAGATATACATTCAACAAACTTGGGATTAAGCCGATTAGCAATGATTTTGGCAATGAGCTTGTAAACCAGGTTGCACAATGCGATAGGTCTGAAATCATCATAGGAAGAAGTCTTGGATATTTCAGGGATTAGGTCTAAAAAAGTAGAATTGAAATCCCCTAAAATTAAACCTTGTGTTCTGGACTCCTCAATAGACTGCAACAAGTCCTTTCCCATCATATCAAAAAAATCTAAGAACAATTTAGTTGTCCATCCGGCTGGGCTTGCGATTTTGTCTTTTTCCATAGACTTTAAAGTTAGCTAAACTTCATCAAGAGTCACCTCCATGTCTACTTGCATTACCTCTTCTTCCGAAAAGAAATGAGGAATATTTTGGATCACCTTCAGTTGATCAACAAGATTTACCCGCTTAGGATCCCTTAATATCTTAAAGAAAAAAGAGACTTGTTTATTTTCCAAATTCTTTTACAAGTGTAAAGAAGACAAATCATGATCCTTTATGTCCCAAATTGAATTTAAGTTTCATCTGTAGCTAGCAAATTTATGAAAAGACTTAGTGTTAGAATCACCATGGCTAAGCCATATAGCCCGGCTCTGGAGATGCCACGTCTGCTCCTGAAAATTTTAGCAGTTGTCCTTTCCTATATTCTAATTCCAACAACCTGCATGTGTCCTCCTTTCATAAAATCCCAGAAGAGTTACTAGAGAAAATATCATCTATTGACACCTCCACTCTTCCCAATTCCTCATTTTGATCCTTCTTCTTTTTTGATTCCCACTCAATCACTTTCCTCTTTAAACCCTTGAGTTTTCTATACAATTTATCCATGGCGGGGAAAACAATGCCCTCAGAAAAACCAGGCCAAAAATCCTTAACCAGAGAGGTGAAAGAAGGATCTTTGAGCCAAGCATGATTGAACTTGAAGGGAAAATGAAAACGAGAAGCCTCCCAATCCAACCAAAGACAAATAGGAGTATGATCAAATATGCCTGAATGTATGAGCTAAGATCGAAACCTACACACAGCTTCTGCAAGAGATTCAGAGATAAAAAAAATGATCAAGTCTCTTTGACATACTGTTCGAACCCGTCCTACCATTCCTCCATGTCGGAGCCCGAGGGGAAGGTTAAACATCAATCAAGTTGGAACCACAAAATAATTACCTGAGATAATCCTCCAAGGGATCCCGATGAGATGAATTTCCCCAAATCTCATAAGCAGCCATCGTGAGGTTCAAATCCCCACCCAAAATCAGGGAGTCCGCCGACAAAACACCACTGAGCTCCACCTTGTCCCAGAAAGACTCTTGGTCTGTATAGGGAGTGTACACATTCATAATTTTTATAGGATGCTTAAAACCTATCAAGGTTCCTTCGAGCAAAATACCAGCCTCCAAAGAGAAATCCCTGATGTGAGCTTTAAGTGGGTTCCAAATAACCAACAAACCACCAGATAGCCCCAAAAAGTCCAAACCAAAACACTCCCATCCTGGAAAAAATTTCAAAAAATAATCAATGGCCTTCTCACTACTGCTCATAGTTTCCTAAACCGTAAGCAGGTCAACACCAGAACAGGAAAAAAAGACGTTTCAGGGAATTCAATTTGGTCCTTCCCCCAAGACCACAAATATTATAAGAAAGTAAGATCATTGAGAACCCAAAACAGGGGACATCCTAGCTCTAAGGACCCCAAAAGATACTCCCTCATTAAGTCGGGCAGACAATGGTACATAATACCCCAAACCCCCTCCTAACCTGGAAATATCCTTCTTATTCATATTCCTCCTAATGGTTACATTTTCACAACAAATTGAAGCACAACGATCCACCTCCTCCCTCGTGGGTTTGTCCGAGTAAATCAAAATCGGAGTTTGAGTAAGAACCTCCTTGTACGACATTCCAATTGACTGGAGAACCCCACTGTTAAAAGAAAGGGCTACCAGAGGAGATTCTGACAAAGGGTCTTCCAGGGCATTCCCCTTCAAAGATGGAAAATTCCTTAAAGAGGAGACAAAGTCCCCAGTATTTGATGCCTCCTTAGAAGTACCCAAAAAAATATTATCTAAGCCTCCCAAAGAAACACCAACCGCTACAGAAGGCACAAACGCATCAGGCTCTACCAACACCAAACCACTAGACCCCATCTCTCCACTGACACCGCAAGAGCCGGACACCGGAAGAAAAAACAACTCAACTAGAGGAATCAAGTTGTGAGAACCCTCACCAATACCTCCTTTAGAATCCAAGGTAATAGGCCCCCCAAAAGGGGATTCCTCGACACGTTGAACCAAGAAAGAAGAGTTCACATCCACCCTATCTCTAGAAGAAAACCCACCATTTGATGTTGAGCCCAAGGCCAAATTTAGCTCCTCATTATACAAGGAATCATAAAAAAATTGGGAAGAAAAGCTTCAACTTACCAAGAAAGGTTGAGGGGTCAGAATCCAAAGAATCCAGATTGTTGTTTAAGACCAGTGGCACCACCAACTCATCATCATATTTACAATCGAACAAAAAAGGAATACCTCTCATCCTCCAACCAAGAATCCTCACGAAGACCAATAGTTGAATTAGGAGAAGGGGCATCCCTAAATCCAGAAAACCCTGGGCACTTTCCCTTCAGGTGCCCAGTCCTTTTGCACTAGAAGCAATGAAATGAGATAATAAAGCATCTGATGAAAAACCATATCTCCCCAATTGATGACAATTTCTGCTAGAAAACCATGTGAGATATGAACCTCTACCAGAATAGAAGCTACTCTTTTATCCATTCCAAACAGCATAGCATCCCCCATAAAATAAAATGCCCCACAACATCACCCACTGATTCCAAAACTGGTCGAGTCCATAGCTGAAGGGGGAAGTCCGGCAACTGAAGCCACAAATGTCGCTTTGATAATTTTTCTTTCTCCAGGTTAAAATCAATGTGCCAGTAGTCTTGAACCAAGGAACCTCTACCAAACACCCAAGGCTTCCCCATAATGAAATCTTCATTTTCCTCTGCCAGAAAATGGAACACGAACCACTCATTTACCAAGGCATGCATTTTAGGGATGTAGTCGATAACCGACTGCTAGTTCTTCTTAACCCATTGAAGCAGGGTCGTCCTGGACATGGAAGAGTTCTCCATTCTACCAATGAGGACCCTTTTAGTCATATTAACAACTCGGCTCAAGTTAATGTCCTTACCAATAGTCATAAGTATGGGGTTCTTCCAAGCCCATAGAGAAACCCTTTCTCTTCTAGCCCTAGAATGTGAGCCCGTTAGGAGCTTCGGGCCACCATTGTTCGAAGAGCCCGAATATACAACTACTGGTTTATCACCCGAAGAAGCGAACCCCCTTTGGTATTGTTGTTCAACTGGGGCCTCCACATCCAGAAATTCAGAACTAGAGAAAACGACACCTTTGACAAAGTAGAGGGGCACCCTAGAAACCTCATCCAAACCAGTCTCCACAAAAGAGAGGTGAGAAAAATTCTTCAAAAACCGAGGACTGGGGCACCCAGAAGAAAAAGGAGGACTCTCAACCGAGGCATCCAACTAATGATCGTCCATTGAACGGGATCGAGAACAGGAGTTGCCACCCGCGATCGGAGTAACCAGTACCCGACAGCGACCCCTCATTTCCATTTCATGGCGAAATATACTTTCCATAATTTCCTCCTCATGCCAATAGTCAACCAAATCCTCTTCCATGATACTAGACAGAAAACCACCACTGCCCAAAACAACCGCCAAGAAAAGAGCAAAAAACCCGGATACAGACCAGAGAAATGGTCGGAACCCTAAAGACCCCAAAAAAGGACAGTAGACCCTCAAAACGGTTTTCAAAAGACGACAAAAGCATACAAAAGCACAAAGAGGATCCACGAAGACCGCTCAGAGACACCAAGGCCGAAACTGACAAAACCTCACCAATCCGACCTGCATGCTTCGACCATTATAGATAGCGCTCCATCGTCTAAAGACGGATTTCATCAAACAAGTATTTATAGTGTGCGGCATTTAAACTACTTTATTAATCAATGGCAATTACCAATGTTAAAGACTAGTCAACAAAACAATAATGAAAACTATTTCTTTGATGAGTGATATTATTATACTCTCTATATCAAACAAGTATTTATAGTGTAGCAACTACATGCCCAAACACTTCGTCCATCAATGTCCATCCAACGAATATATTGTAATTTTGTTTCATATCAAAGGTTTTAATATCTTCATATTAAGGGCTAAATTATAAAGAAAATAATTATAATTATATTATATATAGTTTGTGTTAAACATTTAAATTATTTTTTTCAACGGAAAAAAACATAATATTGGTATTCATAAGGTGAATCAAATAGTACAAAAAGATTAACTCGATGAAAACGACTTAAAGACATTACAAGTCATACATTGACATTCTCATATCCTCCTAGTCATTATCACATCTTGATGTTCCAAAAACTTTAAAAAGCTACAACATTATGGACGAGCAACAATAATCAAATCATCATAATAAACATTTAAATTATATTTATAAATAATAATCTATATTATTTAATTTGTGTTAAACAATTATATTATATTAACAAAATTTAATTATAAATAATATGTAACGAATTAAAATATTAATACTTTTATATTTCATAAATATATTTTTTTCACAAGCTATTTAGACATTGTAGTTAATATATTATTTATAAAAAACTTGTTATAAAATATTGGACGTTATAAAATGTAAACAAGTGAAAATAGCAGCAAAGTTGCTTATATCTGGCATTTGAATATAGTTTATAAGTAATTTAATTAACAATTGAATATAATCCAAAAGTAAAAATAATTGAATGTAAAAATTTAGTTTATAAGTAATTTAATTAACAATTGAATATAATCCAAAAGTAAAAATAATTGAATGTAAAAATTGTGTATGATACCTGCCTATAAACAATAATTTTATATTTTACAGGATGAATGATTATTTTATTTATAGGATGAATAATTATTTTATTTATAAATAATTATAATAGATAAAAAATGATTTATATTTTATAAAAATAGTTATAAACATGTTGCATAGTTATATATCGAGGAAAAAGGAGGAAATGAAAGAAAAGAGAGATAAAAAATAGAAGAAGCGAGTTTATTAAAAAAATTAATTATTAATTTATAAAAAAAGTTAATAAATCTTAGAATTCTATTAATTAATTATTTAACCTTTTTACACAAAGTTCAAAATTTAACCTTTTTACACAAAGTTCAAAACTCAAAACTAGTGTATTTGTAAAAGAATGAAAAAATAAATCATTCAATACATTTTTATATAATAATTTTAATGCAGTAGTTTACCTTTAATTAAAATCATTTTTATAATAATTAAATAATAATTAAATTCTCAGTATAAAAATTCAATTATAACAAAAAAAATATTATATCTTTTTTAACAAAATAATTTTATATAAAATTACAAAAATGTTAATCAAAATATTTCATCATTAACAATATGAAAATCAACAAATTAATTTGTTAACCAGTATCACCTTCCTGAAATGGCAATAAATAAAAAGGAAATAAGTCTACACTCCTTTCACCTTCCCCTATGTCACGACGATTATATTAATCATTTCGTATTTTTCACCGAAATGTAGTAGTTTAGAATGGCCCTAAGACACGGCAAAGCAAATAGATCTCGCGGACATGCTGTATAGAACGATTCCCTGATGTGACATACATGAATCAGTTAAAAGAAAATCAATTATCATAATAAGGTCATTAATAAAAATACAGTGTAATGATAGATGGTATGAATTTTACATGAATCAGTTAAAAGAAAATCAATTATTATAATAATGGTCATTAATAAAAATACAGAGTGTAATGATAGATGGTATGGAGTTTTAATATTAAAAAAAAAATTATTATGAAGATTCATTATTGAAGTATGAAGTTTTAATATTAAATTATTATGAAGATTCATTATTGAAGTATGAAATTTTAATATTAAAAAGTTAAATTATTATAAAGATTCATTATTGAAGTTGAGTATTAATTGAAATTAAAAAATTTTAAATTTTATTTTATTTTTGACAATTATATTTAAAAACAGGTATAAATAATCATTTTATATATCTTCACTAATTAAAAAATAAAATTTATGTTTTTTTAAATTTAAAAATTAATTTTTAATATTTACAAAAACTAATTTAATCTTTAATTTTTTCACAACTTTATAAAACTCTGTATAAATTTTTAAATAAATTGCAAACTAATTAAAGTTGACCTGCAAACCAATTGCAATATACCTACCTCACATCACATTCATGGCCGAGTAATGAATATGATGGAATTAATATTTTGTGTTGAAAACAAACAAAAATATAATCAATATTTAAATTAGTTTTAACCACGAGTTTCCTAGTGAGCCCCAAACCCTAGAATTATTGGTCTTAAATACATTCTAAAAGATAATTTTGATAACCCTCCGATTTTGTCCAGTACAATATAGAAAATGACTGTTTCCATTATTCCCTTCAACCCACGAAGCTATTTTCTCGTGGTCGAATAACAACAAAGCCCCTTCTTTCTCACGGATTTTAGTTTAAAGACAGCGGCGGTGGCGTGGAACAGAGAAACAGTCATGACTCGTGGCAGAGGAAAAGAAAATTAATTATTCCCGTGTATGCTTTTACCAAACAACGAACAATAGATAAGCAAAGTTGGTGTTGAATACAATTCCCATTATAAATTTTCACATTTGAAATGGTTACATGTGCTGAGGAACGCATGAAAACCAGGCAGTAGTCAATGGCAATGGAGAAAGGGCTTCAACGACGACGTACTTGTTAACCCAATAAGTTAGCTGTACTAAAAGAAGTTAATAATTTAATGATTACATGATTTTTACTAAATGAAGTTAATATACATCATTTCCAAAACTATGTGGTAGTATAATGTTATTTTTATTTTTTTAATATATTTTAAAATTCTGATAAATAAACCTCACAGCAGAGCAATATAGTCTTGTCATAGTTTTTATCCAATCAAAAATTATTAATATAATATTTTAATTTTTTTTATCCAATAAAAATTGATTAATATGATATTTTAAAATTATAAAAAATATTTTTTGATTTTCAAATTCTGGAAATTATGGAAAAACTATAGAAAAAATTTTATTTGAAAAAAAAAATTGAAAATTAAAAAAGTTTGAATCCTAAAAGATTTGTATATAACTGCCTTAGGCAGGTATAATAAGAAAATAAAAAAAATAAAGAAAAGAACAACAAAATTACTTATTACTTATATTTCTTAAATTATGCATTAATGTGTATATTCTATACTTTTACCATGAATTTTATTATTTTTAATATTTATATTAACTTTATTATGTATATGTTCATATTTGTAATCATATATGGCATAATTATTACTATACAACAAGCGTATAGTTTAAATAATATGCATGAAGAATAATAACTTTATTTATTTTAAAAAAATTATTTATTTTAATAGAAATGAACCATTATTTTAAGAAGATTGAACAATATTATGAAAATGTACAAACTCAAATAAACAGACAACTATACTTAAAATAAATTGGTCCACATATTTACAAAAAAAACATAAAACAATTCCTAAAAAGGAGATTAATTAATTATAAACACATAGTTTTGAAATTTAAATTAGTTATAGAAAAAATACAATTTAAAGATTCAGTGAAAACCTTAGTTAATATAGCTATGTTATTTTTTACATTGATTGTTTCCTTGAATAGTTGCTATACTTAGAGGCTTTCTTCTAGCAATGTAGGTTGATTGCATATGGCTCAAGGAAGCAACTCAGTTCCTAAATCCAACTTGAGTTAGGTTTTAAGGTGTACGCTTCTTATGTTTTATGGCACTTTCATGTGGAGTCCTAGTTTGTGCATCTACCTATACAAGACAAAAGAAAATGTTGGTAAATACACAATGAAGTTTAACCATTTAAGGAATTCACTTATATTAACACTTCAAAACTGAATATAAAATTTTGAAACGCACCAAAACTATAAAAAACTATTGAATCGTGATTGATGTGCATATGAGGTGTGTCATGTGTGTCATCTAACTACGGATCACTTTGAAAACACTCTTCTATAAAACCCTATATATAATAACACACAAAATATACAGTAAATTTTAATAAAATAAAAGGATAAGAAGGAGAATAAGTATACCTTTTTTTTCCATGAGAAATAAAAACATACAAAGGATAAGTAATATACTTACACAGCTATTTTGATTCAACTCACATGCCATTGTCTCCTTACTACCTTGAACTATGGAATTACGTGTTATTGAACATTGTTTGGCTTGCTCTATAAAATCCTATATAATGTCATGCATGTGCATGTGAATTTAACATGATCAATATTATAAAAGAAATAGATAAAAACACGTGCTAAAATACATACTTCAATCATATGATCATGTGATGCATTACTAGTGCCCTCCACACCAGAAGATGAACATTCATCTTCTACATTCAATTCATTGAACATTTTCATTGTTTCTTGTACTTCTTGGAAATTTTGCTTCTCACATTCTATAGAAATCTATATAATATTCACTCATCTTAATACTACAATTATACAATTCATATCGAGACTATAAAATCTGAAAACGACAAATATGATATTAAAATGTCTTAAAAAGATGTTATTTCACTTTGTCACCTACCCAAATTTTGAGAATAATTATTGCTATGTTATTATCCTTTTTTGCAAAATATTTGTGTTGAATTACAATTTCCAAGTTTTTAAAATTATGACCAATTTGGGTCAAAAAGGGATGTAATGACTTATTTTTATTATTTGATAAATAAAATTGGAGACAAGCCCTCAAGAAGCTGTTACAAGAATGTTCACTGACCCACTAGGAGGAATGGAAGCTGCTGGAAGGCTTGGGATAGATGGCAGCATTTGCACTCTGCCTCTAGCTGTTGGTATGGGACAACACCCCCCTAATTTCTTGGCATTTCCCCCTCCAGGTGGAGGGAGGTGAGCAGGTAGCTCACTAATGACCAGTTAATCACAAAGACCTAGGCAGCCTATAAAGGCAAATCGAATGGAGCGGGGAGCTCTTACATTCTTTTCTGCAGATAAGTTTTCCTCATGTGCATCAAGTGATGACTGAGAGAATTGAATAGGGGAGGCTGAGGAGAGTGCAATTGTAAGGCTGCAGATCAATTATGTGAAGAAAGACCAGAGGTGCTGGTGCAGGTCTCCTTGAGTGCTGAAGTTTGTAAGACTGGATAACTACTTGCTGCTGCAAGAGTGAAGGCCAAGCTTCTGAGTTTCCCTCCTTCTGGTGGTTCAGTGAACAGGCTCGGGGGTCCTAAGGCAAACATTTAGACTGTCTTCAGGAGTTGGTTGGGAGGAACAGGCTTCTGGGGTGTTTGTCCACTCACCTACTGGTTCAAGTTCTACCTATTCTTTGATTATTCTGTCTGCATGCTGAAAATTTATGGTGATTTCAAGATCTGATGATTGATTGAATGCAAATTGATAGAATAAATATTTTCTCTGTATTTTTCCCCATGCAAATACATGCATCGTACTCTAGTGCAGAGAAATAATTAAGTAGATAAAATGATAGGATGAAATTCTGATTTCAATGAAGTGCTGTGTATCATGATTCTACATTAGCATAGCCCTACTGATCTAAGAAGAAAAATGCAGAATCTCAAACATAACAAGTATCTCATGCACAAGTATAAAAACAATTGTTTATTTCTCTACCCAGGAAAATACATTTTACTTCTGTGTAGTTTCAATATCCATTTCATACTTATCTTTTCAAAATAAAACAGTACTAGATAGAAATTCCCATTTTTTTTACAAGCATCACATAATCTAGGAATCTCTGCTAAAATTTCCTGATCTGTCTGCATGAATCTAAAACTAAAGTTTCACATAGAATAACATCAATAGGCATGGATGCCTGCATACATTCCCAATTTATAGCAGTACATCTAACCTGTGTAATTCATTATCCTTTTACATTATTTTAAAGACAAAAAGAAACCTCTGGAAATGATCGCTAACATTTTGCATTTAAATTCCAAACTGAACTTGATTTCACAGTATTGGTCGATAGTCTCATCTCAAATCTTTCGTGCAAACAGTATTAAAACAAGATCCATTTCCTTTACGTTTTTTTTTACATATAAATTGTTTTTACAGTCTTCATGGAAAACCCTAGAAATCCCTTCTACCCTATCTTTCATCTCAGACATTAATCTATTCATTCATGATCTAGCTTAGATCCTAGTTCATCACGTTAAGCACGAAATCAACAGGCTACGGCCATTATCGGCCGATACCCTGGCATCATTCCATTCAAACATACAACTACCACTTCACACATTCACAAATTTTTAATCTAGGTTTTCAGTAAGTAGCACAAATCCCCATCATCCATATTAGAAAAACGTTCAAAACCTATCACATATAAACATGGAAGCTAGACGAGCCAAATAACGGGCGGGAGAAACATGTATCCAAACCCGAAAGCTTGCCAACAAAAAATACAGACTTTAAGTTTCAGACGAGTCGTCCTGTGCATACAAAGCTATTTCTCCCAGAGTCTATTCACACAAAAATCAACGCAGAACAATCCCGACAGTTTCACCATGACGATAGCAAACTTTAACACAAACGAGGGTTACCCTCTCAAACAGTCCAATTATTTACAAACACGGCCATCTTGGCCCTTGTCACTACACTGCTAACAACAGTAAGACCCAGCCGAGGGAGACCTACGAGGGTTAAACATCGCCGAGACTTACCCGGGTTGACACCACAATCTCTTTCCTAAGCCGTCGCCGGGGAAGAAGCCCAAACAATTTAGTACCTGCCAGGTCCCAACGAGACCGAGGTTAACACTAGCTCGAAAACCAAACCCAAAAGCAAACTGGAACATTAATGTATTATCACGAAAGTATGGTGGGTTCTTACCTTGGTGTAAAACCCCCGGCTGAGACACTCCACACCTGCTACACAAACGACGAAGCACATTTAGTTATGATTGAAGGTTTGACTCCCAGAGTTAAAACTTTTCACAAACTGTGCAAACCATTATGCAAATATCGCATACGATGATTACCTGTGAAGTGTTGGCCCTCGACGATTGCCCCACCACCTTGAGTGAGTTAAAATTCAACCAATGCCGAATCGTGGCCCAAACTATTCGAAGGTTCGGCGAAAATGTTTCACCGAAACCCTAGACAGAGGCTCCCACAACCACGAGCAAGGGCACACCGAGGCGGAGTAACCAGGCGAATTGTCCACTTCCTGTTGCAGGCATGCAACCCACAGGTCTACGGTTCGAGCCTGGGGCAGGCTTTGAACACCAAACTTCTCTGTAACGGCCGGGCGGCCCCTTGCAGCAAAAACGCATGAGATTGAATGAATCCCAAAGGTCGCCCAACGTGGTTTTGGTAACTTTGAGTTAGGGTTCATCCGACGGCAGAAAATCATGCAACCATCAACGGGCCATGCCTATCGTCCACGTGGAGGAAGTATGCCAGTGCATTCAATTCCGCATTAAGTTGCTGCCTCCTCAACGTTTCCAAACCACCCACCGGATGGCTATTGCTTATTACAGCAAGGATCCACATCACTGATACACCAACTCTTTCACGTGCCAACGGCCAGGTAAGATCGCACTCTGACCACCATTAATTACAATCGGCTAGGACTTCATTGCATGTAGCAGAGCCAATGGCAGGTCCCATTCCTCCACACATTCGCATTAATTAGCACCACCGCACCTACCACGGCGAGCACCAACGTTAAGACCAACCCCTTACAAAGCCATTGCAACGTAAGATTTTCCATTGATCGATGTACAAAGTCGACGGTAATTGGATAAGTTATGATTCTCTACGTGCACAACCTGCCACGAAATCGTCCATCAATGCATTGTAGCACAACGAGCTAGCAGTTGGGGACTTTAGAAACCCTATCACAACCAATTCATAATTATTATTACGTAACTCGATCCTTAACCGCGTAAGTTCTAAAGTCTCATTATGGTAGCAATACCATATATAGAAACAATACGATAGTTCTTCTACTATGATATGAAAACATTACCATTGCAACGCATCGTTTAATTATAAAAACAAATATATCGATCACCATAGTATGTCCAATGTTAAATCAAAATCATATATATATTGGTCCAAGGTTAGAACAAATAATATATATATATATATATATATATATATATATATATATATATATATGCCTTGGGCCAATGTAAAATAACAAAAAAAGAGAAGGGATAGTTACCTAGAGTGCAAGTATCCTCTATCGCGGGATTGATTTTAAGCATCACACCTGCCATAGTCTAAGCCACCCAAGTCGTGTCGATATTAACCATGGACGGCCAAATTAATATGATCCAAGGACGGGACATTATCGTCACCTTATTGGCATATTAGTTTGCCACATAACCTTACCATTTGCATGTACCTTGTCCTTCTATCACATATATCATTGCAATCAGTGCTAGGTAGCTGTCATCATCAAAGTCTGAAACAGCTAGTTGGGCAGACGCACACCCAATCTGAGAAGAAGCTTACAACTTGTGTCAAATCGAACGGCTACTGAAAATTACAATTACCATTACAGTTCTGGAAATTGTCACGTTAACCTTACCTTTAAATCTGCGCAAGAAGAACAGGTACCTATGCTTTAGCATGAAAAGCTAAGTAAGCCTCAGGCGCCTCATAGGAGCCCTTTTATCGTCATAAAGAAACAACTGTCAGTATCATCCTAGGACAACTTGCAGTACTGTTAACACAGGCAGAATTAATTATAGTACAACCATGACAATGCTACTAATCTACCCTTAGCTAAGAAGTTCAAAAGAAATTAAATGATTGGCTACAATTATGACTTTGGAAATTCCATGCTGACTTCGAGTATATTCAACATCTCGCTTTTACAATTAATAGTATTTATTGTCAAATAAAAAATAAAAAATTTAAATTTTACGTAATTATTGGGATGTTAGACACTTACTTCATTGACACAATCATTGTATGCACCACTAGTGTTGTCCATGGTTGAAGATTACCCTTTTTTAGAACAAGTTAACTCATTGAATATTTTTTTTAATTTCAATCTGTCTTGACGTGTCTTCACACATTTTCATCTCAATTGATTATATGCATCCAAGCAATGGGGAATTCTCTCCAAGGCATCAATATTGATTCACATTCTATTAAGAAGACACACATATGTATGAAGCTAACATAATTAATATTTATAAAACTAGATAAAATGAAACTAACCATAAAGCTTTAATATATATGTATCAAGTTAACATAATTAATATTTATAAAACTAGATAAAATGAAAAAGCTTTAATATATATGTATCAAGTTAACATAATTAATATTTATAAAACTTGAAAAAAATGAAACTAAAATATGAAGCTTTAATATGAGCATGCATATTTAGATATCTCTTGTTCTAATAGATGTCTTTATAAGTTTTTGAGAGCCATGTCCATGTGAAACTCAAGGCGAAGACTCCTTAGTTCATTATTCTTTTGAATTTCCTTAGAATCTGTTTTGGCCAATAAGAATCATGAGAATGTGAACGACCCTTTTGATGAAGTGGAATTAGACCAAGTTGATGGACTCGTTGTCGATGTTTGTTTAATGCATCAACTGTAGTGACCCCATATTTACTCTTGCATGTACCAAGCATGCAATAATAAAGTGGAAGTAAACCCAATCTTTTAACTATTTTGAAATCAAATTTTCCCTCTTGAGACTTCATAATAAATTGTTGGAAAACTACCAAACATATACATTTTTTCTCAATGAATACTATATATATAAAGTAAAATGTTGTACATCAATTGTTAAACTTACTATATATAAAAATTTATAAAGTAAAATATAGTACATAATGTATTAAAAAATATTACTAATTTTCGGAATCAAAGTCTAGTTACATGATAAAGTTATGGCAGGAATCTACCAAGACTAAACAAATAGAAAAAGAAAGTTATAAGCCTATCAAAGCAATTAAAAACAAGTAATAAAAAGGAACCTGAAGGTTCAAATCCACAGCTTCAACCATCATAAAAACTTGACAAAAATGAGGCATCTCAGAGCCTAAAATGTTCTGGAAACAGTGCATTACAATATGTTATTTTACAGTGTAGGGGAATTTGAATTAATTATTTCGATGAACTCCTAAGTTTAATAGGGAAACTATTAGTGTATGATTTAAGCTTTGATCTCCATAATTAGATTGTGCATATCATATCTAAGCACATGAAATATTTTCAGTACAAGGAAAATGTAGACACAACTTTCTATTAACAAGATTCATACACAATGTTAATTGGAAAGATAACATAGGTGCTAAAATGTTTTAAAAACAATGCATTATTATGTGACCTTTCCTGAGTTCGAAGGAACTCAATGGAACGTCTCGTTCTATAAAAGCTTGAATACTCTTTTCCATTATGTGACCAAAATCGACCAAGATCTTTTTTTGTTGGAACACATCTCTCGCTGAAATCCTTTCCGAACAAAGACAGGCTCGCTACCAAGTAAATAAAACATTTTGCAGCTCCTTGAAGCTCTAAACGCAAAGGAAAGTTAGGAGTTATTGATGGTCCTAAACTCTCCAGAATCTGTTTCAATCGATACAACACTGTTAAGATTTGCTCTATTTCAAGATCTGAAATAATTTTTTTTTAAAAAGGAAGCCAGCCCCTTCCTAAACGAACGAAGGGTAACTCAGTAATGAGGGATATCTCGGGCAGGCAGGGAAAAGCCTTAATCTACAAATATATATTAAGTGAAGAATCTCAGCAATAATTGTATATTATTTCAAAGAAGAGTATTACATATAAAGGAATTCAAAACCGTTATCTACAGTTAGATAACGAGATTATTAACCAAAATTTAATACTAATAACCGCAATGTTAATTACAATGAAATCCCGAAGGCTTATTCAACATTTCCCCTTAATTCGAAGGGGCATCTGACATGCCAAGCTGCATTCTGAATTTTTCAAATTTTTCACAACCCAATGCTTTAGTAAAGATATCTGCGATTTGCTCTAAAGTAGAACAATGTGTTGGATGAATGGTTTTGGCCTCAACATGATGTTGAATCAAGTGATATTTGGTGTTGATATGTTTGGTTCGATCATGGAATTTGGGAATCTTGACCAATTGAATTGCAGAAGAGTTGTCAACAAAGGGAGGCGTTGAAGTTATTTGTTTCTCCTGCGAGTCTTCAAGTATTTTCCAAAGCCAAATGATTTCTTTTGTGGATTGAGTTGCTACAACATATTCGGCTTCAGTTGTAAAATTGGCAAGAACAGATTGTTATTGAAATCTCCAAGTGATAGTTGTTGATCCAAGATCCATCAAATAACCTGAATTAGACACCCCGTGCTCTTTATCTTCGTCAAAATCAAAATCCGAATAATCAATGAGATGGAAGTCTGACAATTTATAATATTTGATGCCCTAAGATTGAGTAGCTTTTAAATATTTGAGCACTCGTTTTGTTGCATCCCAATGACCTTCACAGGGACGATGTATAAACCTGGAAAATATTCCTACAGCAAAAGTTATGTCAGGATGAGTAGTAGTAAGATCAATTAAAATTCCAGCAATTTGCATGTACTTTGTTGGATCTTCGAATGCATTTCCTTCATTTGATGTAAGATTTAGATTCTGCTCCATTGGAGTAGAAACAGAATTACAATTGTACATCCCAAATTTGCTCAATAACTCTCCAATATATTTTTTCTGAGAAATAAAAATGTGCTTTGGTTTTTTATCTACTTCAATTCCTAAATAATAATGTAGTAATCCCAAATCTGTCATATCAAAAACCTTTTTCAACTCCCTTTTAATAGAGGATATATAATCATCATCATTTCCTGTGATAAGCAAATCATCTACATAGACAACTAGATATACAACTGATCTTCCAACTTTCTTAAAAAATAAAGTTGCATCATCTAGATTGAAATGATTATAATTCAACTTGAGAAGATGTTCAATTAACTTTGCATACCATGCTCGGGGTGCTTGCTTCAAACCATACAAATATTTTACCAATTTGCATACCTTCTGCTTGACCTTGAATAGCAAAACCTTCTGGGTGAGTCATATGGACATCTTCTTTCAAGTCTTGGCATACAAGAAGGCGGTCTTAACATCCATATGATGTATTTTCCGTCCTTTTTTTGCTGCTAAAGAAAATAAAGTTCGAATAGTGCCCCACTTCGTTGTAGGAGCAAAAGTTTCTATGTAGTCAACACCTCCTTTTTTAGCATATCATTTTTCCACAAGTGTTGCTTTATGTTTGTCAAGCGTGCCATAAACTTTATACTTGTTCTTATATATCCACTTGCAGCCAATAGGTTTGGTTCCAATTGGAGGGTCCACCAACCTCCAAGTTCCATTTTTTATGAGAGCACCATACTCTATTTGCATTGCACTTCCACATGCATCAGTAGTTGTTGCTTGTTGAAAGGAAGCAGGTTCATCAACAACAAAAAAGTTTAATTCACAATCACAAGAAATATGGCAATTGTTACCTACGCTTGAAGCAACATCCCCTGCATTTTCTTCATTCTGTCTAGCAAAACTTGTTTTCATAGATTTTCCAAGTTCAAAATCATCATACCTTCTTGGAAGTGTCCTGGTACGTGTTTATCTATGTACTAGTTGAAGCGGTGTTTGCTCTGTTTCAAGAATATTTGAAACATGTTCTTTATCATTTATGAGACTTAACTTATCCATTCCATCAAAAATATCATAAATTTTCTAACCCTCTATTTCTGCAGGAACTTGTGCATTAGAACTTGTTGTTAAGGAAGTAAATTCCAAAGATTGACTTAGAATAGGAATCCCCCCTTCAAGATTTGGAAGTTCATTATCCATTTCATGATAGAATTTTTTTGAGTGACATCTATCAAGCTGAACAAGTTGTTTATCAATAGTGAGTGCATCTGTGTCAAATTCAAGAAATATAACATCTCTAGAAACAATAAACGTTCTGTTATCTTCATCATACAATCTATAAGCTTTGGAAGTATTAGAATATCCCAAAGAAATGCACTTTCAACTTCTTGCTTCCAATTTATTTTTTTGATGCTCAGGAATCAAAGCATAACATGTGAAACCAAAAATTATAAAATGCTTGACAACTGGAAGATGGCCATGCCACATTTCATAAGTAGTTTTATTTTGTAGTGCAGCAGAAGGACTTCTATTCTTAATATAGACAACACAAATAACTGCTTCTCCCTAGAACATTAACTTAGCATTCTTAAGAAACATCATGGATCTTACCATATTCAGTAATGTCTTGTTCATACGTTTTGCCAAACCATTTTGTTGTGGATTATAAGGAACAGTGGTTTGATGTTTAATACCATTATCCTGCAAATATTTTTCAAACTCATGTGATGTGTATTCACCTCCATTATCAGTTCTAATGGTTCCAATATCGAGTTGTGTTTCATTTTTAATCCACAAATGAAAATTTCTGAATGTATCAGAAACTTTAGATTTTGCTTTTAATAAATAAACCCCCAACACATCCTTGTATAGTCATCAATAAAAGTCATTAAATATTTATTATCATTTTTTTATGGAACATGCATGGGCCCACACAAATCTGAGTGAATAAGGCCTAGATTTCTGGAAGCTCGAGACATATAGTCATGAAATGGTTGTTTACTATACTTCCCTAAAATACAAGCATCACATTGGGAAATTTTTCTTGGAATAGTAGGAAGCCCTGGAACTCCTTTATGTTTCATAATTCTGAGACTATCATAATTAATATGACCAAATCTAGCATGCCACAACAAGCTGGAACACAAGTTATCACTATGCTGAGCCAAATTTGCATAATTCTGTGAATTGAATGAGGTATCTTTCAACTTTAAAATATTTTCATCTTCCACTCCATTCATTACAATCACATGATCAGAATCTCTTCTAATTTCAATAATGCCATCAAACACATGTATTGAATGACCCTGCTATCTAATATGCACAAGAGACAACAAATTTCTCTTCAATTGTGGAAGATAAAGAACATTAGTGAGTATGTAATCATCAAGTCCTGGTACTTAAGTCTAACATATCCAATTCCTGAAGGTCTTAACTATGATTTGTCTACAAAATAAACTACTCCATCAACTTGATCACTACATTTCTCAAATAAGTCTTTTCTAAATATCATATGGCATGTGGATCCAGTATCTAACAACCAAGCATCATTCCAAGAAGAAAATGAAGTACCAAAAACTTCTTCAATGCCAAGATTACAATGTGCTACAACATAATCCGCAGATTCGGGAGGGTTACCTTTGTCTTGTGTTTGCTCTTTCTTGTCAACTATTTTCTCCCAATAAGTTTTGTAATGACTGGACATATGACCAACTTTGCCACATCTATAACATTGTCTCTCTCCTTGATTATATCTGCCCCCCCTTCCTCTAAATAGTCCTCTCTATCCTCTACATCGTCCTTTGCTTCTGTTATCATCTTTAGCAGATTTTTCTTTTGGCTTTTGTCCTTTCTATGTGAGGCACAAAGTCTCTTCATTGGGATTATACTGCTTCTTCCCAAATGCTTTCTCTCTCTCTGCAATTTTTTCAACAAGTTTTTCAAAGTTCATAGCTTTCATCTAGACACTAGCTTGAAGAGATTCTAGATAGTGAGTATAGAAGGAGTACAAAGCCTTAATAAAAGTAGTCAATTGAATGTCAATTTTTACACCAGTTGCTTCAATATCATGGAAAATGGCTCTAATTTCATAAGCAAAGTTTCATAGGACCCTTATCTTTCAACTCTAAATTAAATAACTTCTTCAACAACTGTATGATTTCAAGCTCAGAATGTGAATGATACAGATCTTTTAGTTTCTTTAATGCTTCCCAAGCAGTCTTAATAGAAACTAAATGTCTCATTGCTTCTTCATTTACAGAGGCAATGATCAAAGTATGAGCCTTCTTGTCCTTGCTTTTCCAAACAGCAAGTTCTTTTGCAAAAGTAGGTGGTACCGGTGCACCTTTTTCCACTTCATCTGTCGTAGGCTCTCCATCTTTCTTGTCTTCGGAATTCCTAGTTTCACAAATTCCATCCCACATATCGTTAAAAATAAGAATATTTTTAACCTTACGAAACCATTCATGATAATTTTGTTTACTAGATAAAATTACTCCAACAATTTAAATTAAAGAATTCATTGAAATTTACTGTGCACAAATTAAGGTCTGATATGTTCTCTTCCTCTCTGCAGATGTTCTTTAAAACCTTTTAATCTTATAAAAAGATCTCCCCAAAGGTTTAATAATTCAATTTAAAATATCTTGCAAGATTTGATAATTAATTTAAAAGAAACCAAATCTTGCACTCAAATATAAATGGCGGCTCTGCTTCCTTTAAAAAAAAATAAGTAAAAAATTCTTCTAAACAATTACCGAAACAAATTACGTGTAGTCTCCCCTTTGCAATCTTTCTTCCACAATCTTTACTTAGAAGCTCTCCTTTCTTAGTGACAACTCATTCACGGGATCCTTCTCTCCTTTCTTGGTGACAGCTCCTTCATGGGCTCCTTCTCTCTCATCAACACTTTCTCACCAATGCTTTGATGCCTCACTCCAATACCACTAACACAGGTCGTGAAAAATCTCAGCAATAATTGTATATTATTTCAAAGAAGAGTATTACATATAAAGGAATTCAAAACCGCTATCTACAGTTAGATAATGAGACTATTAACCAGAATTTAATAACTAATAACTGCAATGTTAATTACAATGAAATCCCGAAGGATTATTCAACATTAAGTAGGCATGTGTGCAGGTAAAAAACCCCTCCTCAAGTAAATAAGCAAGGGTGGGGTATATGTGAAGGAGCTTACCCTTCCATGCCAAACCCACTTAGCTTCGTTGAGAGGGGGAATATTGGTGTACGAATACATTTGCCAATATTTATTAGTTATCCTTATGATTATCATGAATACTCATAATATTCTAGTGGAGATTACTATCACAAAATGACTTAATACTAACTCTTAGAGCAATCAGCTTGATTGAAGCCATTAAAATTCCTTTTCACAATATATATTGCATTCACATTGTATATTACCACTGATTTGGCAACTTAAAAAGAAATATCAAATACAAATGGAAATTAATACAAATTTCTTTAATGGTATTTTTACTAACTTGTCCATCACTCAAGGGGAAGGTACCTTGTATTTTTCGGAGGCCATCACTCAAAATCAGGAAGGGGAAGGTACCTTGTATTTTTCGGAGGCTTTACCATTGGGAAGGGTGGCAATCTCCCTCTGCAGTGAGTTGGGCGATAACAAGAAACAACTGCGTCATGCCAAAGAGACTGGGTGAAGAGACCACAGGGAGTCTACGTCCACTGTTGGAATTTCATTTCATCTTTTCTCTTCGAACTAATTTTTTTTTACGTTTTAAATTTTTATCTTGCCCGTCACACAACGTTTTGGTGAAAAAATAACCCTTCAACAATAAAGTTTTAATTAAAAAAATACCCTTCAATAATAATGTTTTTATTAAAGAATTTAATTTTCAATTAAAATATTTTGTATTGAGTTTAATTTCCAATTATAAGATAACAATAGACTCATTTACCCATTTTTTTTGTTGATCATGTACTCTGAAAATCCATATCATGCGGTGTCAAAAAAATAACCCACCAAGAGACTTGACAAAACAAGCATTATGCATATGAAGTGCATTAAGTGATAAACTTAGGAAACAAACAAAACATGGAACCTAGAATCATTTTTGAAGGTTAATGTAGGGCCACATGTAATGCAACATACCAAATTTTGCAAGTTCAACATATTACGTCAATGGTATAATTGAAATTGTGACATTTTATTGCAAAGGAATACTTCAGCTTGAGTTCAAAGGTTGGATAAATATAATATGCTTTTTGTAGAGACAATTCACTTAAAAAATACCTTGCAATCAAGATTGTACTATCAGGTTTTCTCCTTTTTTCAAAAGAAGTTTAATAAGGAATTTCTTGTGTTTTGCTTCTTTCATAACTAAAAGCATTTAGTTTTCTAATATATGTAAAACTTTTCCTTGGCTATAAATGGATCAGAATAAATTACTTTCAACTTCAAATTTGTTTAGAAGATTTTTTTCCCATGAGTAAAAGTAATTGTTTCATCGAATTATTAAGACTACAATAATAATAATAATAAAATTTTACTAAGTATTAACCCAACTCAATATTGAAATAACAAAATAAAAAATCAGTTTAAGAAAATCACACAATAGTTTCATTACAATTTATTTTAATTTATTATCAAATTTATATAAAACTTGAAAATAACATCTTACGAGCACGAGCTGATGTATTGTTGATGCAATCAAAGCCATTCCCGTTGAAGGAAAACTCATCCACCTACTCTTAAATGAAATGGAAAAGCTTCAAACAAGTGGGAGAGAAATCTCTATTATTACATATATAATAACAACCACCTATCCTAAAACACTTATCTAGGTATACATGTATCTTAACATATCTTAACAGGCCTATTAATATACTTAATGATAATTTGAAAAAATAATTAACTGTTAAAAAAATGCCCGGTTTGTTAGTTTTTTTTACCAGTATTTGATGAGAAAAATGCCTCCTATGCCGCCAAATTCCAACCCTATCCCCGCTGAAGACAATGAAAAAAACTAAAACCAAATATTTACTGCCCGGTCCATATCTTAAGCTTCTGCGATTGCCAACAGTACAACAGATGACAACAACTGTATAAATAGAAGCAACAGCACAAGATATAAACCCTAGACTTATAAACCGCAACTCAACACCGAGACTAACAATTGCTCACCTGCAACCAGAAATATTAAACAGGAAATAACTAAATTGGATCAAACGCCTCTGAACTCCATACCAATATCAGTTACTAGACACTAAAAACTATGCACACCAGAAATTGGTAATAGGAAACCACCAAACTTGTTTAAGCGCAAACAATAATACAACAAGTGAAGCATAACAATTGCTCCCAAGCAAACACACATGACAATACCAGGAATATGGGCGATACGCCTATGAACTGGAAATCAAGATCGAACCCACCAACCACTAAAAGCCATGCAAAACATAAATCTGTAACAAGCTTCTAAACTGGAGACCACCACGTCAATCAACAACAATGGAAAGCTTTGCAGGTCATTTCCATCGTGGGAGCTTACTTGGCCATGAACGCTTCTTCTTTGCCTCCACTGCACATTGCTCGTCAACCTCCAAAACAGTCCTGCACCGCACACTTTAACACCAGAACAAATGCCTTCAACGTTGAATTCCATTCAATTAACATAGACACTGACCCACGGCAGCGAAACACCCAGGAAATGAATAGACCGGAGCCCAATCATACAAAAAAGCACCAAGACGGCCCAGTCCAACCGCACTGTCTGAAAATGCAACCCGATGCATAAGCTTAACAGACCACTGAACAAGATTAACAGACCACTGGAAGAAGACAAGACCAATGCTCAGTATGTCGCTCGCACACTGCGGAATAACAACCAAACTTTCAATGCACCATCAATCAGACAAACAACCCAAAGAGAAATCATAGGCAAATACACAGAAATGTGGCGGGGCACAGCATGACGACAGAAACAAGCAAAAGATGGCCAGGCCAATAGGCACGAATTCAAAGAGTCGGGTGATGCAGAGCACACATGTAACCTTTTTTGTTAAAGAAAGTGTTAGTATATGATTTCGTGAGCTTATCTGCTGGGGAACTATTTAATTCGATGCTCACTTGAACCTCGACATGGGAAAGATTACCTCAATTGGGAGACAGTTGAAGCCTAAGAAGAGTAAACAATTAAAAACCCAGTAAGAGGAAAGTGGATCTCTGCGAATTATCGCTCAATACATCACTGAATGGATGGCTTTCAGCGAATTGGTTCAATATAATCAATGGGATTGTTTTTGCGGATTCTTGTGAATGGATGGCATAATACAGATTTCTCTATCAATTAGTTTCTATACCTTGGGAGGGAACAACTGGTGGAGTAGTAAGTGTTTAATTCTGCAAGCTCATCACTGTACAATCAAACTCTAAGTACAGACTATACTTCTGAAGTGGAGTAGTAAGTGTTTAATTCTGCAAGCTCATCACTGTACAATCAAACTCTAAGTACAGACTATACTTCTGAAGTGGAGTAGTAAGTGTTTAATTCTGCAAGCTCATCACTGTACAATCAAACTCTAAGTACAGACTATACTTCTGAAGTACAGACTATCTTTGAAGACACAGCAAAATCAAATTTCTTTATCAAAAATACCTTTGATTTGACAAGAAATCAATATTTTACAATAATAGGCACTTAATTTCAGTAAACGTAGCCAAATGAAGAGTAATGTATGAAAGGAAAAGACAATAATCAGTAAAATGCATCATATCCTCCGTCGACCCTCAGCTTGTTCGTTTTTACCCTTTTATACATTATTGAGGCCATGACGAATTGCACTAAATAATCATCTTATTACACAGCTGGGAGCGATGGTGAAAACTGCATATGACACCAGGCGAATTGCTTCTATATTACACAGCTCACAGCTCACGTATAAGCCTACTCCTCTAGTACCTAGTCCCTAGCTGTTAAATAACTATTAATGACGTTTCCAGCAAAATTTCAAACGTCATTTTGACGGTTTGTAAAAATATCTAACCGTGTGTAAATACGTTTCTCAAATATTTTTCCCCGTATTTGAGGGGAAAAATGCTCGAAGACGGGCATTTTCCTGTCAAATTCCAACACTACTGTGTCGTTTAGTTGAAGGCCCTTGCATCCGAGAGCAAACATGGAAATGGTATGAGAGGATAATGGCATGGCATGGGAATGATGCGAGGATAAGAGATATGCAATTAAGATGGTTGGTAATAGTAGATGGGTTGTAGTAATTAGAAAAGATGGCGAGCTCCCCATGCCAGATCTCGTTCTCCGTCACAGGACGGGGTGATCTCTATCAGGCAAGACGGCGTATCTTTATCTGGATCGCACAAACAACGAGTCAACTCAGATGTCGATAA
This sequence comes from Larix kaempferi, assembly GCA_027924585.1. Lineage (NCBI taxonomy): Eukaryota > Viridiplantae > Streptophyta > Pinopsida > Pinales > Pinaceae > Larix > Larix kaempferi. Next base: position 6,482,353 of record BSBM01000504.1, read on the forward strand.
ATGTCAGGCTCAGTGATGCAGGTCCATATGCATCCAAGCATGTAATGGATTTCGGCATGTGAGATGGAGGGATGGGATGGAACATGTTGGGTCGAAATGTGGCATATGGATGGCCCTAGCGTATGTATGGATGGACAGACCGATGTAGCTACCCTGCCTATGCGTATTCTGGGGATCTGTTAACTTGATGGGGTTGTTATATCTTAAGGGACCCATAGCGGTCTTAAAGACTTTGTTGTGAGGTGAATATTGGTTGCACAATATAAGACCACTACGAGGCCCTCAAGATATAACAACCCTATCAGGTTAATGGATCCTCGAAATATGCACGGGGCAGGGTAGCTCCAGCGTTCCATCCATCAATACATACACTAGAGCCATCCATATGCCACATCTCCGCCCGGCATGTGCCATCCCATCCCTCCATTTAATATGCCGGGATCGATCCCATGCCTGGATGCATATGGAACTGCATCACTAATCTCGTCATTTATCGGCATCTGAGTTGACTCGTCGTTCGTGTGATCCAGATAAAGAAACGTCGTCCTGCGAGATAGAGATCACATCGTGAGATATAGCATGGGGAGATCGCCATATTTTTCTAATTACGGTAGCCCAGATGTTATTACCAACAATCTTAATTTCATCCCTCTTATCCTACATGCTTGTTATATCTTCAGGCCCCACAATTATCTTAATTTCATCCTTCTTATCCTACATGGTTGTTATATCTCCTTAATGGTACCGGCAAGGAAACGGAACGATATTGAATGTGGGAAACCCTCAAGGAATCTGCAATCGAGATCAGATTAGCATCTTTCTGTTGACTTCTGTTTGGCCTGGTTGGGTGAGGACCATTGCCTTAACCTCTCCTTTAACTGTTAATTCTTGCTTGGCTTGGCTGGGTAAAGACCATCAATTTGGCCTCTCCGTAATCTTGAGTGCATCTTACAAATAAGCACAACTAGTTCGAATTTATAGAGGATTTTAATTGAATTATGCTCTGTAACGTTAAAAAGATTTCAAAAAGGTGTGTATGATTACCAAGATGGTTTGCAGCAAAAGTCATCTCAAATCCCTCCTGAGATACATGGAATTGTTGACAAAGATTCCCTGCGTTGTTCCTGCAAGAACATATTGTAAACAGGGACATGCATAGTCTTGCATTAATTATTGCAAGGTTTGGAGTATCCAATTTATTTTGGTCGGTTTCTTTAATATCTCCATTACTTCATATATAGAGATGAAATTTTACCTAAATTTTTAGGACTCACATAAGAATATTGAGTGGTCAGCCGTGAGATTCAAAGCCACTAAGAGCTAGTTCCATCAATATGATTTTTGTTGTGTGAATTTCTTTCTGAATAATAGATTTTACATCTTCTTCTACTTTTATATTCCTTGTAGGAATGATCAATCTTTCCACTCGCTTAGCTAGCACTCTTACAGTTTTTGCTCCAATTCCAGAGGTGGCGCAAGTACATCACACAAATTTAAATAAGAAATCATCTGCTAAAACTAATCAAGTCAAATAGACAAGAATATATAGTATAAAACGTGATGCAAGTTACCAGAGGAAGCCTACTATTACCAGTGATTATAGTAGTTAAAGAGTCAAGGCTGCAACCAACAGTGACATCTATTATCATCTCCCCCTTCCTAGGAGTGGCGTGCACCGTTGAATCTCATCAATGGACCTCCTACTATTGTTGTTGGCACTGTCTGTACCCCAGCATCCAGTAATTGTTGTTGTGGTGGTGCCTGATACTAGTCAATAATTGCAACGGATCCTCAAACTACCTCTCCAACTAAGGTTTTTCATGTTTCTACATTTGGTGATAGTTGCAGAGGCATATAACGAGCGTCTTTGCGTTTTTATACTGCCCTGTACTTGCTCGCATTCTACTTCTATGCATCAATATTACTCCCTTCATACCTTTGCCTTTGTCATTGGCACTGGCCCTGCCTTCATTCATCTCGTCATTTTCAATAATGGCTACCGCATGGTGTTTGTTATTCCCGCCAGTCTGCCACTTTATGGCCATTAGGGTTTGTGTTTCCTTTTTGTTTGTGTGGTAAGCTTGAGTGCATTCTATCTGCTCTGTTACTAATCATTTCTCCATGTGTTTATCTACATGTTAATTGCTCCAATTTGATGCCATAAAGTGCCATCTTACTGATGCAAGAGCACCAAGGCTAAGCCAACAATGTGATTGAGTGTTCACATGTTGTGGCTAGTAAGAGGAAAAGCTGTCCTGAAGTGGGGAAGAGAATTTTTTTTAAGTATTTTATAAATTTCAAAATATGTAACTGGTTAGTGTGTTGTCAGTTTTTTAAGGGAAAATAGGACAAAGTGGCAAGTTGATGCTCCCTGGGAGGAGATCAAGCCAGATAGGCAGTTTGTTGAATAATGATAGTGACTCCTTCAGTGGTGGAGGGAGTTAGTTAGTTTTTATGTTCAACTATTCCGTTTTGGGATTTCGAATGGGTGAAAAGGGGAGAGACAGGAACTCGATAGGAGAGAGTCGGTGGGATATTTTCCTGAATACCATAGGAAAATGAGATTGGATGGATTTCTTGCTATCAGTTAATGAAATTAGAAAATTTTGTGTGTTCAATAGCGTTACTGTGCATTTGAATGAGGGAGAAGCTGAGATTCTATTAGGTAGAGTTGTGTGCAACTGTTAACCTGATGCCTATGTGAATGAATCTCTATTTCGTACTTATGTGACTTCCATGTACAATTAAGAACACTCAAGTCATTCGCGGACCGACTGTCAGTAAGTAACAAAGGTAATTTCTTGTTGTATTCAATTCTAGTTCGCAATTGTGTGGAGTATTTGAAATTTATGCAAAGTATCGAAATACAGAGGCCCCAATCTTTGATCGAACTCGTGTTTAGGCCGCAAACTATTGTTGTCAATTGGATGATACACAGAGAGAGAGAAGCGACTGTGAAATCCAACGTTTAGAGGGTTTACGATTTCTCATTTCGACCATAGCACACACATAAGGGGGAGTATTAATGGTTAAGAGCAATTTCATTAGCCATAGCACAAGTCAAAGGACAGAGGTTGAACTCGGTGGTCGTGTGTTCAAACCGACAACCATATTTCATCTTGCTTGTACAACGAACCAAGGCGTAGACTCATGTCAAGTGCTCAAGGCTTAAACATTTGGTTGCGACTGTTCATGGTGACTTTTCTAGTAATGACACGTTAGTGAGAAATCTAGGTTTGGTTGCGACTGTGAAGTAACAACGCATTAGTGAGAAAGCCATGTTTGGTTGCGACTCTAGTTGGTTGCGACCCCAGTTGGGGTTTCCAGAATTAGTAAGGTTAGCCCAGTGTGGTACAAGGGTAGCTCACCATCCTGCCACCAATTTTGGTATCATAGAAGGCTTTGCCCAGCACAACAGAAGAAATGCATGGCCATACGTGTAGGCAGAGCAAGAGGTCGCGACAGAGGGTGACCAGCAACGAATGCAGAAGTCTTGGAAGAAATGAGAGAAATACGGGCACGTATGGAAGCTATGGAGATGGGAAAATGAAGAGATCCAGAGGCAGGGGATGTGAATGAGCCTGGAGAAGAAGAACAAGAAGAAGAAGCAGCACCCATGCAAGAGACACCTGAGCTGAGATACTTTCGGTCAATTCTTGGAGCAACTTTGAGGCCAAAACCTGAGTTACCTACCTATGAGGGAAGCCTCACTGTTGAACATCTCATTCAATGGATCAGTGAGTTAGACAAGTACTTTGAGTATGATGAAATTGATGAAAACAAGAAGGTTAGATTGGCAGTGACAAGGTTGAAAGGGCATGCATCCCTATAGTGGGATAGTGTGCAAGCTGAAAGGAGAAGGAAGAATAAACCGTTGATAAAAAGATGGGATAGGATGGTGGCTAATATGAGATCCAAATTCTTGCCAAAGGATTACTAGCTGACTTTGTACAAGCAAATGCAGAACCTTAGGCAAATGTTGTCGACTGTGAGAGAATACACTGAAGAATTTTACAAGGTAAATCTCGGGGCAGGTTATGTAGAGGAATCAGCAGAGAAGGCTGCTAGATATGTCAATGGATTAAGGAGGGAGATTCAGGATGAGATCAGCATGATATCACCGAGAACAATGGAAGAGGCATACCAATATGCCTTGAAAGCAGAAGAAAATTTATTGAGAAAGCAGAACTTCAATAGGGGAAGAGGTTCAGCCAAAGGAAGTGGACCAACAGCTGGAAGAGGAAAGTTTGCAGCCCAAAAAGGAGAATCCAGTAACTCAAACCAACAGGAGCAGCAAAGTAGAGGAGGTGACTCAAGAGGGAGAAGACCTTACCAAGGAGGTAGAGGTCGAGGAAGAGGCAGAGAAGCTGTCTACAGGTGCTACAAATGTAATAAATTGGGACACATATCCTTTGAGTGTCCTGAGAAGGAAGACATAGTACAGAGAGGAGCCTATGTAGCTCAAAATGACCAGCAACAAGAGCAAATACCAGTGGTTGAAAATCTTCCAGAGATGGGGGAGAATTTGATGATTAACAAAGTCTTATTGAATCCTAAGAAGGAGAAAGTGGAACTTGCTCAAAGGAAGGCTTTATTCATGACCATGTGTAAATTCAAAGAGAAGTGTTGCAAGATGGTTATGTAACACCCTGTTTTGACATTACTACCTGAACTACTATTATATGTTGTATTTGTTTGATTGTGAGACCTCGTCAGTTTGACGACACTGTGGACATATGGTTCTATTATTTTGCCAATATATATGTGTGTGTGTGATGATAGTATTATGATCGGTAGTCATGTTTAGATATGTATCATGTGTTAATTATGTCAAATATATGGAAATTACTGAATGATGGGTACGTGGATACCGTTACAGTTATATGTTGAAATAATGAATGTTATGCCAGGTGCATGGCGAATGAATGAGTTTATTGTTGTTATGTTATGATGAAATATATGTGTACATATCGAGGATTTATGCACGATATTCTATATTGTATGTCGAGGACTGACTTACAAGTTGAAACGGCTAAGTAATAGCTGGATCCTACGAGGTGGGAGGGCCTCGGGGACATAGACTTCGAAAGATAAAATGGTATGCGAGTGATGCATTATTTACTTTCGTGTGGTTATTATGCTGTTTATTATGATGTATATTATGACATGGGTGGGGTAGGGTTTCAGGAAACTCAACCGCCCAGATTGGTTATACGATGACAGACCGAGTACAAGTGCAATGATGTTGTTATGTCGAGTAGACATAGTCGCTTGTTCCATTAGGGGGGTGGAGGCTTTACCCACCGTTTATCCCCGAAACCCAGAGTCATAGGAGGGCTGTGCTACTGCGTGCTCCCCAAGGTGTGTGATGATGACTGGTGGTTGCCTGTTGGGGAAGCTTGGTCGATGTAGTCGACACTTCTGCTTACGGGTTCTAGTTGGAACCGGTCATGAGTTGACATTTCAGAGTAGTCCAGCAGAGGACAGGATATGATGTGGAAGTTAGTGATGATGTAGGTAGATAGGTGTAGCGTGAAGTAGGGGTGAAAACAAGATCTAACTGTAGGTGTGTAAAACCCTTGGTTAGTATGTGTCGTAAATCAGTGATGTAGGAATTGTCGTAACTTGGATTTCAGTTAGTTAATGGATTTGTACCTTGCAAATTACGTTTAGAACTTGTGTCAATAAACAACAAGTTTCATTATTATGATTGATGTATGTGAATTATTACTGTTAGTGTACTTACGCGGGGTATGTAAGCAGTAGCTACGCTTACATAACTCGCCTACATATTTATGAATTTTGTGAAATATTGCTGAATAATAATGTTAATTATTGTTGATTAATGTTAAAAATGTCGATTAAGGTTAATAATGATGATAAATGTTAATAATGAAGATTAACGATTAATTATTGTGGATTAAGGTTAATAAAGTCGAATAGGGTTAATAATGTTGATTAATGATTAATTATTGTCCATTAATAATTAATTGTTGTTGATTAATAAACAAAGCTAAGGTTAACCTAGGTAGTGACTAATGCAATTGATTAGAATGCTTGATTGATTGTTAATTAGTTTAATTACAACTAAGGTACAGTTAATATGGGACCATGTAAATAAGTCGATTATATCTTAATTAATTTTTATTTAATTAATATAATTACACATTGATAATGATATGAATTACATTGATAAGATTAATATTCATAATTGATAAATTGAATTAGTTGAATTTACAGTTAAAGGGAATTAGCATATTAGAAATATTATAAATCATTGATTAGATGATTAGGTTATTAATAATTAATCAACTAACAATTAGTATTAAGTAATTAATTAAGTGATTAATATGAGTAATTGGACGTTGACTAAGAATAATGATTTATTAATTTTTATTGAGAAATTTGAGTTACAAAGTCCATGAATATGTTATTTAATGATTAATAAGAGTCCAAGTTGAGGGCTTGAGGACTGACATGGGGGTTGAGGAATTTATGATGAAGATAGGGGTAGTAATGGGGAGGAAGAGTCGGCAAACAGGGGGATAAGAAGGAAAAGGGAGGAAGAAGGGAGGATCATCTTTACCTTAGTAATTTTGGGGGAAGAAGTTTTTTGGAGAGCAAAGATAGAAATTTTATAGCAGAGCTGAAAGGAGCTGATAGGGGGTTTTTGCTGGAGATGTTCTGAAGGGTATAACAGGTTGGCTTGTACTCGGTTTGGGCTCGGGGGTCCAAAGGGGTACCTTTGGAGCTGGGTGGTTGGCGAGACCTCGCCAGTTGGCAGGGTGGCAAAACTGTTTTGGGCTGGTTGAGTTTCAGAGCTTTGGGGAAGGTTTTGGTTGCAGGAAAAGCAAAAGGGAACCAGCAAGGCATTCAGCAAACGAGGACAGCCTGAAAGGTGGATCTACTAGCTATCTGCAGGTATTTTTCAGCATGTATATTTTATCATTTCTACCTTGTCAAATTATGCAAAAATTTAAATTACAAAAGTTTATATGCTGTTATTATATCTACTACTCCTGCACAAACAATAAATGGTTAGAAGAAGATAAAACAGAATTATAATTGTTCAAATCTGTAAATGTAAATGCTATATTTTTACAGCCAGAAAATAGAATGAAAACAAAGAAAATAGAAACTTGAAACAGTGTAAAACCTAGTAAACATGGTTTGATATTATAAACTCTGGTATTTAGGACCGGGGTCCTACAGTGATTGATAGTGGGAGCACTAACAATCTTGTTTCCACGGAGATGGTGGAGAAGTTGAGTCTGAAGAAGACCAAACATCTTGTTCCATGCAAGGTATCATGGCTGCATAAAGGACATCAAATCCTGGTAAGTGAACAATGTGAAGTTGATTTACAAGTAGGCACATATAAAGACAAAATTATCTGTGATGTTATGCCCATGGATGTTTGCCATATTCTTCTAGGGAGACCCTGGAAATTTGACAAAAAGGTGGTACATGATGGTAGGAGAAATTGTCATAGTTTTGAGAAAGATGGGATAAAACATGTTCTTCTTCCTTTGCAAGAAGGGAGTACAGCAGGGCAACAAACATCTAAGGTCCCAATGTTGACAGGGAAAGAGTATTTGCAGCAAATTGATGAGGAAGAATTGAATTATGTTGTGGTATGTAAGCCTAGAGTGGTAATAATGAAGACCAATATTGCAGATCTGCTTGAGGAGATTCAGGAGATGCTAGGCGAGTTTAGTGACATTGTGGTAGATGATTTTCCCAATGAGTTACCACCAAAGAGGGATATAAGTCACCATATTGATTTTATTCCTGGAGCAAGCTTACCAAACAAGGCATCATACAAGTTGACACCTCAAGAGAATGAATAATTTAAAAGGAAAATACAAGGATTGTTAAACAAGGGGCTGATTCAGAAAAGTCTGAGTCCATGTGCAGTACCGGAAGTACTCACCCCTATGAAGGATGGTGAATGGAGGATGTGCACTGACTCCAAGGCCATCAACAAGATTACCATCAGATACAGGTTTCCATTACCCAGGATGTGTGAGATGATGGATTGCCTGAGTGGGACAACATGCTTTTCAAAATTAGATCTGAGGAGTGAATACCATCATATCAGAATTCGAGAAGGAGATGAGTGGAAGAAAGCCTTTAAGACAAATGATGGGTTTTATGAGTGGTTGGTTATGCCATTTGAACTATCCAATGCACCAAGCACCTTCATGAGATTAATGAACGAAGTCTTGAGAGATTTCATAGGAGATGTCAAGGAAACGGGTTGGGTAGACATGGGTTTGGAGTTTGGAAAAACATACCCAAGGACACGGTTTGGGCAGACATGGGTTTGGGAAAACATACTCACGAGAGCTTGAGATACCTGAGTTCAGTGAATTCAAACATTGCTCTACAGCAGGCTAGTGCAAAGCTTGTTCGCTTCTGTGAGAGAGCAAATATTTAGCGATTTATGTAATACAATTGGAGAAGCAATTGGTGCCTGCATGCTTTGGTGGAGTCCCAAGTTGGAAGTTCGTGCACTAAGAAGTGATATAGCTTCTATTAGCTTAGTATGAAATCTAGTAGGTGTAATGTTGCTTACTCTTAATGATAGACATTGCATTTGATATTTTCAAAATTGCAATTGAAAGTCGTCAGCTTGTATTTATGAGCAAGAGGTTGTATGGGATTTATCTTTTTTCCTCCAACACCTTGCATAAAGTTGGCAAAAGTTAAAGCCGAGTTCATTTTATCTTGATTCCAAAATTGATTTGAGTTTTGGTCACATGTCCCAACTTTTACAAATTCACCATCTTGGTTCTAGGATTCTCAGCATCCCACATTAGATTCTTTGCCAAAGATGTATGCCAATTTTATTACTCAAATTCATCATGATACATTCACAATTAAACTAGCATCAAATATTATTCTAATCATCCTTTTATTTTTCAAAACGATTGTGCCTATAATTTTTTGTTATTATTTTTCAAAATTGTTATGTGTATTGTTCGCATTCATCCATTTCGTAGTTGCTATTATTTTTCAAAACCGTTATGCTTATTATTCGGATCCTTCCATTATGTACTAGTTGAGAGGTAAGAGTACCCTCTTATCAACAAATTCAAGCTTTCTCATTATTTAGTAGGTAACTTGGTTGCAATGTTTTACCATGTAGACACCAAATTCAATATTTCTCATTATTTAGTTTTGTTTTGTCTTGTCCTTTTGGTCCAATGTAAAACAATTGTTCGTATATATAATTTTGGAGACACAGATATTTAATTAATGATACTATAAAATTATAGATATCATTGAGCTACATATAATGTAAGCAAAATTTCTGGAAATGCTTCATGTCCATAATGAATAGATAAATCAGCACAAAATGTTTTCCAATTTGAATTATAAATAGGTGCTAAAAGTTTGTGATAGATCTATTTAACTCACTCAAAGACTTGCTCACTATCTTCATTCAGTCTTAATTTAAACAGCATAATTACATAATTCTACACCCAAGATGTATGTGAGTAGGAGTAACAACCTTACCAGCCAATAGATAGCTTGACCATTCAATATTAGCATTGCCAAATAAGAATTTCACCCAAGCTGTATGTGAGTAGGAGTACAACAACCTTACCATCCAACAGATAGCTTAACCATTCAATATTATGTAATACCCCTAGTTTTGACTTGGAATGTATTTATCCAAATTTATGTAAATGATGAGAATATGCTAGTGTGAATTCCTAGTGCAGAGCTCCAGTCCAAGGCCCGAGTAGTGAATTTTTAAGCATGTATGATGTTTATATTTCATTTGGACTGTTTGGTTGGCTTTTATGCTAATTTGGAATATATGTAAATATTATGTGCAAAAATAATAAAATAGTCCAAGACTGGTTTTGTAAGGAGCACCAAAGGGGCTATGATTCCACCAAAGGGAAGAAAAAAGGGGGGCCCATGGGTGACTAAATCCTTGTTTCCAAGTGTCAACCTTAGAACTCACCCAAAATTCTGTCATGTGCCTTGAATAGGCCAATTATCTCCTTTTTTGACCATTTTCCAATCATTAATGCATGTGTGTGGTTGGTGGGAAAAGTCACCTCATGTAGTGATTAAAGCATGGGACTGACTGCACTTTTGTGACAGCACGACAAAATTTAGTCTACAGCTGCTAGGAGTCCTTTCTTCTACTGCCAGAAGTCATGCCAATTTTCTTTTCACCATTTTTCCATATCCATTAGAGTCAACACTCATTTGTCTCATTCTTTCACGCGGGTTTAGAAGATGCAGAGCTCTCCATTGTTGTCCATGAACTTACCATGTTGTTTTGAACCCAGAAATTTGAATTTGGAGACCATGCTGCAGATTGGGAAGTGGGTATTGTTGGTTGTAGGTGAGCAGAGAGGTTGGGCAAGCTAGGAACCCTTACCCTTGATTTATGTTGCTCGTAGGTGCTTGAGAAGCCATAAATTGAGGCTACAGGTGGTTCTATAGTAGCCAATACCAGGTTGGACTTCTTCTATGCACACACTGGAAGCACCCAACAAGATGGATCACCCAAGAGAATTGTGGATCAGTGAAGGGGATGCCTAAGCTAAAAGGGTGTTGTGTGGGAAAGGTATTGTGGAACCCAAGGCTGTGAGGGTTGAGTGAGACCCATGTAGATCTTTGTATGAGTATTTGGCTAAGCAAATAGAGTAGAATGGGTTGTGGGATGAGAGAGAGAAGCATGTAGGTGTTTTCCTTCGCCCTGGTGGCCTCATATCCCAGCTTGAGGGTGGCCTCCCAGCATAAAGAGTATATGCTAGATGGAGTGCATATGGTTGGGTGGAAAAGTGCTCTTACACAGCCAGTTGCTTGGATCTGCATTGGATAAAGATAAGTATTCTTATGCATTTGATTCTGAAATGTTTTATTTCATGTTTGTAATGTTTGTGCTTGTATTTCCTTGCTAGATGTGTGTGGATAGATTTTAAATTCCGATGTGCATGTTTATTTGCATTCTGCACACATTTTATTTGTGAAAAATCGTATTAGGGTTTGGGGCGAAATTTGAGAGCCCAGATTTGTCCAGTGAATAACGTAACATGTTTGCACTTATGAGATAGATTCATATTCTCCTATCAAGGAAATGATGTTGTCTTATCTTCACCATGTAAAAATTAGCAATATAGTATGTCCAAGTAGTTGTCATTTTGTAGCATTGATAGTGTCTAATCTTCACCATGTAAATATTAGCAATATAGTATGTCCAAGTAGTTGTCATTTTGTAGCATTGAGGTGTTACTTATCAGCCACTTTTATATACATGTAACAATTTACAGGGTTGTTGAATGTAACAAATGTAACCATTTACAGTGTTGTTGAATGTAACAAGTACATAACAAGTTCTTTAACCATTCTATTAACCTAATGGCAAGGAATAAGCATCTTTGTTGCTCATTAATTTTGTTTGATATATAATAAAAAATTATATGCAATTATCTTCAATTAAAAAGTACATAATTATGCCACATGGGACCATGCTATAACCTAGAAAATCCTAAAATCAAAATTGTTGATAATTATTATCTTCCTTCTTTATAGGGAATTTGTGATCTCCACCAAACATCAACAAATGACACAAGGATTCATATGCCCATACCACCACATCAAAGGTATCTGAATTTTATAATGTCGTTTCATTTATGAACTCACGCCACCACATTAAAAGATTGAGAAATATTCTAGCACATTGAGATTTGTGCGCCTTCCAAGTGGCAGATTGCGGGTGACTCCCTAGTGGTAATCAACTAGCTTAATAATATTGGGAGTATCAATGTTCTTGCGCTCTCTCCTTGGCTTGAAAAGATCAGATCTTTACAGCCCCACTTTCCAGGTATCCAATTTTTGCATGTGCCTCGGGAGGAAAATGGTCTAGCCGACATCCTCTCAAAGCGTGCTCTTTTATCGTTGGAAGGGACGTTGTTTTTTGAATTGTGGGATGTCGATATCATTCGGGAGGAGGGAAACATGTTCCTTTTTTTATCCTTGCGTTCCTCTTAGCGGGTGTTGGGATCTCTACTTTTTTGTATCCTTTGGGTGATGTCCTTTCTTCTCAGTCATTTTCTCTTGTTTTCTGTCTTCGTGGATCAATGGGTTGAGCGGTTCTTTTCTCTTGATGCTGGGGGCAGCTTGTATTCACTGATCTATTTTTCTTGGCTCATGGGTTTGAACATTATCCTTCATTTTTCTGGTGGAACTCTTTCGTGTATTTATTTCCTCCTGCAGAAGGTTGTTATTTTGGGCTCTACCTTTCATATACTTGATAATAAAGTATAGTTATTTTTCTAATTGAAAAAATGTTGTTTCATTTATGCACGACAAAGAAACAAGCATATATATAAATTAATATTGAGAGGCATTGGATATATTCACACAAAACTCTTCCTCAAAATGACAGTGCCATTCGTTTTTTGTTTCCAATTCAAATATTTACTATGGCGAGATAAAGTGCAAGACACTCTCGACAATGTGTTATAAACGACAGTGACACATACTAGGAAATATAAACGGAGCAACGTGTTATGAATATGTGACTTAGCGCGAAGAAACATGTTATGTGATTTAGCCATTTATTTTTATTATTGCATTTTGGATTTCGGACTATCATCGGCTCGCCCTCCATTATTATTATTTGTGCTATGTGATTTAGCCATTTATTTTTATTATTGCATTTTGGATTTTATTCGCTTATCTCCATATGATTAGGGATCAACGACTATTCATGCCTTGCTATGCATGTGAGTTCAAATTTATCTGGTAGCTACAGCAGAAATGAAAACAGGCACAAACACGGTTTACTAAATTGAATATTTACCGACGGAGGTAGTGGTAGCTCAGGAAAAAACTGCTTAGTACATAGCTTTTCCAATACGTCAAGTATTTGGAATATTGGGTTGCAAAGCAACAAGTCCATAAGGCAGGGACTCCACTTGTTGATATTTAATGTGGTGCTCATATATTGCAATGCCAATATAAAGGCACAAGACTATTCAAATGAATAGCCCTTTGGAGATACTTAAATGGCTAATGGGTCGGGTTGGTTGTCATTGGACTGTTGTTCTGCTTTTATTCTCGATCTGGTTTCCTGTAGGTTTCAGACATGCTCCATTTCCTGGACTGTTCGTTTGATTTTCTTTGTAAAAAACTATACTTCAATATCAAGTATCGCTATTTTTTCCTGTTGAATAAAAAGAATAGCCCTTTGCTCAATCAATGGGAAAAGACCGGTATTCATTATAGCTCGGAATGGTTGATAATTAAATTTAAATAGTTTTAGACAATTTAATTTGTATCTACAAATTTGTATGTTATAATTTTTTGTCAACAATGACTAAAAATTATAACATACATAATTTGGTTTAATAAATTAACCGAGTGGTCAAAAATTGAACTCAACGAGGCTACAATATGTGTATCATACAATTGAGATGCTACAACTTCCAACAAACTTTCATTAAAAATTCCACTCAAAGTAATCTCAAATTGCAATGCTATACTAGTGGCACATTGGCATTAACACAGACAATAAAATAGAGTGTTATATATATATATATATATATATATATATATATATATATATATATATATATATATATATATATATATATACGTTTTAGGAGATCTTATCATATAATTAGGTTATTGTCTTGAACTTAAAGGCTTTCATACTTCCATAATTATATTCTCATCTCTCTGCAACTCACAGCGTATTCATTGTGATTCACATTGTAGCCGTCCTTATCTAAAATTAAATTGACATCAACCCTCTCTATTTCTAAATACCTCAATTCATAATAGAGCCGTAACAGAAATGCATGTATTATTCAATTTTAACCTTAAAAACTTGTGATTATAAGATCTAAAAAGGTCGAGGTTGGGTATTATTGGTTTGATTAATATCATGGTAATAAAAAAGCCTTCTCTATGTCTAAATACCTCAATTCGTAGTATAGCCCGAACAGAAAGGCATGTATTATTCAATTTTAACCTTAAAAAATTGTGATTATAAGATCTAAAAAGGTCCAGGTTGGGTATTATTGGTTTGATCAATATCATGGTAATCAAAAAGCTTTCTATATGTCTAAATACCTCAATTTGTAATATAGCCCTAGCAGAAATGCATGTATTATTCAATTTTAACCTTAAAAACTTGTGATTATAAGATCTAAAAAGGTCGAGTTGGGTATTATTGGTTTGATCAATATCGTGGTAATCAAAAAGCCTTCTCTATGTCTAAATACCTCAATTCGTAATATAGCCCTAGCAGAAATGCATGTATTATTGAATTTTAACCTTAAAACCTTGTAAATATAAGATCTAAAAAGGTCGAGGTTGGGTGTTATTGGTTTGATCAATATCATGGTAATAAAAAAGCCTCGAATTTGAATTAAATTCAGGCTTATGGAAATTTGACAGTCAAATAGAATATGAAGGTTTGTAAAGGGATTGTGAAATAAAAAGGATCTCGAGGACATGATATATTGCAAAATTAAATCAATAAACTGTTGAATCATGTTCTTGGGGTTCAAATATTCTCCTTGCAAACTCAACATCTTGTCTTACAATTGGGAAGTTGGTCATTAATGGGGCCAACAAGTTTCTTTATGTTGGCTCCCTTAAGAAGTATTAACCTATATTGCTTTCACAAGGTTGAAATAGAATTTACAATGGGTATGGAGGTGGATCGTAGCAACCAAATGCAAGTCTCATCAACATTTAATGAGCTCAAGTGCCAAGTGTCAATGTTTGATGTAAGGTGTATAATCCCTCGTGTGAAAGACTTCATGAAAGTGGTCAGAGTAAATGTAGCTTCTCATTCATGCCTCGATACATTCTGTCATCTTGGGAGAGTCGTGGGAAAGAGCAAGGTTTGGTGTTGCCTGGTCATGGTTTTTTCGGGAAGAGGAAGACATTACCGCTTTCGCCTACGCCCTAGGTGAGTGGATTTTGGACATTGCATATGTTGGGCGTGAGGATATTTTCCAATAAACTACTTTTAGAACTGGTTTTAGTATTGTGTTGTCCTTAATTTGGGATCCATGGGATTCAAGAGAGTGGGAAGGTCTGGTTTTTATTGCATAGATGAACCCGCGGATAGATATTGAAGGTTGTTAAAGTTTGAATGCGGTACAAAGGATGAAACACTAGTGGGCATATCACATTTCCATCTCATTATTAACCATAAGTTTATATAGGATTACATCACAACAATTCTACCGGTAAATACCATGGAACATAAAATATTATGGGACAACAAAGTGTCCTAGTCAAACTAACCAACTAATCACTCAACTAACTAATGCACTAACGACTAGTGAGATTACAATTCTTAAAACACACCCTTAAACTCAACTCGGACAATATTGCCTAAGTGTTTTCTCTGAAACCCAAATGCAGATGTTCCCAAAGGTTTGGTAAACATATCATCCAATTTCTCCTTAGAGCCACAAAATAGCAAATTAATCTCTCCATTATTGACTAACTCGCGAATGAAGTGGTAGCGAGTGTCAATGTGTTTACTCTTGCTATGAAACACATTATGTTTGGACAATTGTATGGCAGAACTATTGTCACAATAAATAAGTGTCATTTCTTCTTATGTGTGTCCCGTATCCTTCAAAAGTCTTCTCATCCAAACTATGTGGCGTGTTGTTGTGACATATTTTGCTTCTGCAGAAGACATGCTAACAATGGGTTGTTTCTGAGAGGCCCATGAAATTAGATTGGTACCCAAATGGAAAGCATAACCAAATGTGTTTTTCCTATCATCAAAATTTCCTGCATAATCATTGTCGGTGTACCCTATAAGAGTACTTTCTGGTGAATCAGAGTACCAAAGTCCATAACCAATTGTGCCTGCAACATATCTCAGAATTCTTTTACTAACTTTCCAGTGAGAGTCTTTAGGAGACTCCATAAATCTAGAGATCAAACTCATAACATACATCAAATCAGGTCTAGTTGCATTCAAATACATTAAACTGCCTAACAATCTTTTGTACATTGTAGAGTTCATTGTTGGTCCATCATCATTCTTGCTTAACTTGGTGCCTACAGCAATGGGGGTTTCTGTTGGTTTGCATTTATCCATCTGAATCTGATTTGCAATTTTTTTGTAGCATACTTATGCTAACAGATGAAAATGCCATTTTCACTTTGGTCAACTTCCAGACCAAGGAAGTACTTCATGATACCAAGATAAGTCATTTCAAACTCCCTTTTCATGATTGTCTTAAATTCTTCTAGCATCAGATTTCCAGTATAAATCATATCATCAACATAAAGACATACAATTAGAATGTTACCTTGCTTATTTGTTTTGACATATAGAGTGGGATCATTACTTCTCCTGTTGAACCCATTGTTGATGAGGTAGGAATGAATTATGTTGTGCCAAGCTCTAGGAGCTTGTTTTAGACCATACAAGGTCTTTTTCAGCTTGCACACTTTGTGTTCTTCACCTTTGACGACAAATCCAGGTGGTTGTTCTACATACACTTCTTCTTCAAGTATTCCATTTAGAAAGGTAGATTTCACATCCATTTGATAAACATACCACTGATTTTGAGTTGCTATTGCAAGTACAGCTCTGATGGTGTCCATCCTTGCTACTGGAGCAAAGGTTTCATCATAGTCCACACCATATTGTTGAGCAAATCCTTTTGCAACCAACCTGGATTTGTGCTTCTCTATATCCACTTTTTCATTGAGTTTGGTCTTATAGATCCATTTTACTCCAATATTGTTTTTGTCTAGTGGAATATCAACTATATCCCAAGTCTGATTCCTTTCTATAGAATCAATTTCTTCATTCATTGCTTGTACCCATTGTGCATCCTTTATTGCTTCATCAAAAGATGTTTGTTGATAGGAAAATAGAGCATATTGTAGTTGCTCATCAATAATAGGAGTCTACTCATATAACTTGTTGGCTTATATAACTATTCTAGAGGTTTCCAATATAGACCCAGGTTCTTAGCGGTTCAAGGAACCAACAAAACACCTTTTAACCGACCCTTTCGGCAACAATCTGTGAACAAACTGAGGTCTCACCCAAGGCGAAGTTGATGGGGTGGCTACGGAATCAGGTTTCCACAACCTGGTGATGCGTAGTTTAAGAAACTAGCTAGTAACGCACTGCGAGGTTGCGCTGCGCGACTAATGACTGCGCGAGGCTCACCTTCTACGCGACCAATACTTCTACAAGCTAAGATGCTTGCTCAATAAGCGCATCCAAGGACTGCGCGATTTGGAGGATATTTCAATAACATGACAGCGCAACTGACAACTGCGCTTCCTCTTTCTACTTAACCAATTTCAATGGCTTTACTTAGTCTTCCTATCCATTCATCAACTGCTATAGATTATTTATCTTATGACTTATGCAATCTGACATAATACAATATGCTTCTCACTTCCGGTGCTGCACTTTGAGGGAGTCACATGGCGCGGGCTCTCCTTCCCTAAGTGTTTACCTAACTGAATTATGCATTCGTTTAACTCAAAAATACTGCGCATTCAACATTCATCCATACATGTGATACTTAACATATTATTCCCATTTCATTCTTATGGTGAATACATATAAAGTAAGAACATATCATTGATAAATGAGATTTCAAGCATTCATTGTAAGAAAATATACAAGGGAAAACACATAAACAATCACACAACACGAGATTTAACCTGGTTCACCCCTAGGATGGGAGCTACGTCCACAGAAACTATTGTTATATTAGTCTTTGGGAAGGGTACAACAGTTCCAGTCTGCGCACTCAGCCAGAGACTCTCTCCTCTCTCAATAGCCTCTACGCACACAGCTTGCAGGGCCTTTACAAAATGTCTCTCAACAGATATCTATTCAAGCATTCAATTCTTACACTTAGAAGATTCAACCCTTTCCCTTACAAAATGTACCCCTTTTATAGATCATGCCCGTAGGTCATGTCTTTACAATAGATGGGCAACAACCCTAAGGTTTCCCAAAACTGGTGTGGTTACTCGCCACCCTGCCTGTTGCCGTTGACAACTTGCTCTGCTCGCTCCAGGCCGCCTTGTTGGGCCACTCATGGCTCTCACGCCCTTCTGACAGTCGCAGTTATGAACAAAATGGTTACAACTGCATCGTGGCCTGTCACTTTCCGTCCCTTTAGCCTGCCTGTCATCGTCGACTTAATGGCCTCGCTCCTTAACTGCTTGCCGCCACTCTCTTTGACAATTCGCTTTCCTCTATCTTCACTCTTCTCCTTACTCAACTGCTAGGAGTCCTGAAGTTAGTTACCAAAAATAGGTCGCTTCCACATTCAACCTTCACTTATACTCTTTACAAAAAATAGCTGCTGCGCTGGCACTGTGCAATAGCATAACTGCGCAAAACTGAATATGCACTCTGAGTTGCGCAATCCACAAAACTGTGTCTTTTGCTACCATAGCCCGAACTACGCAGTTCCAAAACTGTTCTTCATAAAAATTATACCCACTTGGGCCATGCCCAACAGGCCCCTAACACTTACCTTTGGATCGTCCCCGATCACTCCCGCTAGCCAATTTCTCCTATGTATCTTCGGCGGTGCTTAGATTGGCGATGAACTTGTCCAAATTAACGGCAATTTCCTCAACTGTTTCCTTTGCCTTCTTCTCAAAAGTTTTAATGGTTTCCAGTTGTGCCTGCGAAACCTTGTCTTGGTCTTGTTCCCTAACTGTGCCCTCCGCTGTTTGAAGTTCCATGAACTTCTCATCAAACTGCTGTATTAACTGTAGTCCTTCCTCCTATATGTCCTACAGCTGCGCATAAGTGACAACTTCCTTTTCCCTTAGTGTCGTCAACTGCTTCTGGAGCGCCTTTAATTCATTAAACTTTGGCAGATTTTGTTGCGCGGGTAAGGTCTTTAACTCTGCGTTTGCAGCATCGATCTTTTGCTGTGTCTGCTGCATATCAGCTTTGGTCTTCTACAGCCCTGGATCTTCATTTAACCCTGCCAAAATTGTGTTTAATTTTTCAAGTAAACCTTGACACCTCACCACTTCGGACGAGATGCTGCCTAATGTTGCTTCCACTTCCTTACTTGGGGCTGCGCGCTGATTTGGTGGTGTAGTGGGTTGCCTAGCCTCCAAGTCCGCAATCTTCCCTTTATAGGAAGTTTCCATTTCTATCATTTCTGTCGTTAGGGACTCTACCTTGGCCCCAATCTTTATTATTGTATCCTCAACACTTTCTTCTTCTGCACACTCTTCAATCTTTGGGCATACCGTTGAAACGGTCTCTTTTATCTTGCGGTCTCTTTCTCGAGCTCCAGATAATTCTTGTGTGTTCCGCTCAGATTCTTGCTTTAGCTCGTCGATGCTTTCTCTTAGCTGGGTGCTCTGGTCATATGAGGCAATGCCTCTTTCATGGATCTCCTCCACAATATTCATATGCAAATCATTTAATTCTTCGAGTGGAAATGACCCAATGTTGAGGTCAAAATGCGCCAAGTCCTTTGCTGCTTCTTTCACCTTCTCATTTGGGAAATTGAGGTACGCAGGCTCAAGATGTGCCACTCGAGGGTACTTACTTACAGTAGGGGGTGGCCTCTTCTGCGCACTTATTCCCCCCGACTTCCCTTCGGAATCTGAGCTGCGTGTCAATTTTGGCTGGCCTACTCCCATCTGCGCAACTATTGTCTTCACCGTTTCTACTGCCTTAAGGAGGCTTAGTTGCATCTTTTCTTGTTTGGCCTCTTTCTCTGTGCGGGTTTCCTCCCATATCTCCTGAAATTTTGTGGCAATTGTCTCGCAATCGTCTGGAAGAAGAAAAAGGAGAAGAAGCAGCACCCATGCAAGAGACACCTAAGCTGAGATACTTTCGGTCAATTCTTGGAGCAACTTTGAGGCCAAAACCTGAGTTTCCTACCTATGAGGGAAGCCTCACTGCTGAACATATCATTGACTAGATCAGTGAGTTAGACAAGTAATTTGAGTATGATGAAATTGAAGAAAACAAGAAGGTCAGATTGGCAGTGACAAGGTTGAAAGCGCATTCATCCCTATGGTGGGATAGTGTGCAAGCTGAAAGGAGAAGGAAGAACAAACCGTTGATAAAAAGCTAGGATAGGATGGTGGTTAAGATGAGAGACAAATTCTTTCCAATGGATTACATGTTGAATTTGTACAGGCAAATGCAGAACCTTAGGAAAATGTTGTTAACTGTGAGAGAATACACAGAAGAATTTTACAAGGTAAATCTCAGGGCAGGCTATGTAGAGGAATCAACAGAGAAGGTTGGTAGATATGTCAATGGCTTAAGGATGGAGATTCAGGATGAGATCAACATGATATCACCGAGAACAATGGAAGATGCATACCAATCTGCCTTGAGAGCAGAAGAATTTTTTTGAGAAATCAAAACTTCAATAAGGGAAGAGGTTTAGCCAAAGGAAGAGGGCCAACAGCAGGAAGAGGGAAGTTTGCAGCCCAAAAAGGAGAATCCAACAACTCAAACCAACAGGAGCAGCAAGGTAGAGGAGGTGACTCAAGAGGGAGAAGACCTTACCAAGGAGGTAGAGGTCTAGGAAGAGGCAAAGAAGTTTTCTACAGGTGCTACAAATGTAACAAATTGGGACACAAATCCTTTGAGTGTCTTGAGAAGGAAGACATAGGACATAGAGGATCCTATGTAGCTCAGAATGACCAGAAGCAAGAGCAGATACCAGTGGCTGAAAATCTTCCAGATACGGAGGAGGCTTTGATGATGAATAAAGTCTTATTGAAGCCTGAGAAGGAGAAAGTGGAACCTGCTCAAAGGAAGGCTTTATTCAGGACCATGTGTAAAGTCAAAGGGAAGTGTTGTGAGATGGTGATTGACAGTGGGAGCATTGACAATCTTGCTTCCACAGAGATGATGGAGAAGCTAAGTCTGAAGAAGACCAAACATCCTGTTCCATACAAAGTATCCTGGATTCATAAAGGACATCAAATCCTGGTAAGTGAACAATGTGAAGTTGATTTGCAAGTAGGCACATATAAAGATAAAATTATCTGTGATGTTATGCCCATAGATGTTTGCCATATTCTTCTAGGGAGACCCTGGCAATTTGACAAAAAGGTGGTACATGATGGTAGGAGAAATTGTCATAGTTTTGAGAAAGATGGGATAAAACATGTTATTCTTCCTTTGCAAGAAGGGAGTACAGCAGGGCAGCAAACATCTAAGGTCCTAATGTTGACAGGGAAAGAGTATTTGCAGCAAATTGATGAGGAAGAACTGAATTATGCTGTGGTATGTAAGCCTAGAGTGGTAATAATGAAGACCAATATTGCAGATCTGCCTGAGGAGATTCAGGAGATGCTAGGCGAGTTTAGTGACATTGTGGTAGATGAATTTCCCAATGAGTTACCACCAAAGAGGGATATAAGTCACCATATTGATTTTATTCCTGGAGAAAGCTTACCAAACAAGGAAGCATACAGGTTGACAACTCAAGAGAATGAAGAAGTTAGAAGGAAAATACAAGGATTGTTAGACAAGGGGCTAATTCAGAAAAGTCTGAGTCCATGTGCAGTACCGACGGTACTCACCCCAATGAAGGATGGTGAATGGAGGATGTGCACTGACTCCAAGGCCATTAACAATATTACCATCAGATACAGGTTTCCATTACCTAGGATGGATGACATGATGGATTGCCTGAGTGGGGAAACATGCTTTTCAAAATTAGATCTGAAGAGTGGATACCATCAGATTAGAATTTGAGAAGGAGATGAGTGGAAGACAACCTTTAAGACAAATGATGGGTTGTATGAGTGGTTGGTTATGCCATTCGGACTGTCCAGTGCACCAAGCACCTTCATGAGATTAATGAAGGAAGTATTGAGAGATTTCATAGGATATGGTTGAAGATGGATCGGGAAAAAGTGCAAACAATCATTGATTGGCCTTCACCTCGGAGCATATTTGAGGTGAGAAGTTTCCATGGATTGGCAATTTTTTATAGGAAGTTTATAAATAATTTTAGTGGTATTTGTTCATCTATCATTGAAACAATTAGGAAGGACAAACAACCATTTCAATGGACAGCAGAGGCTGAAAGAAGCTTTCAGTTTTTGAAGAAAAAGATTACTGAGCAACTAGTATTGAGGTTACCATATTTCAAACACCCTTTCCAAGTAAAGTGTGATGCCAGTGGATTAGCGATTGGAGTTGTACTCAGTCAAGAAGACAGACCTATAGCATATTTCAACGAGAAGACGAATGATTCAAAACAGAAATACTCATCTTATGACAAAGAATTTATTCTATCATCCAAGCCTTAAAGCATTGGAGACATTATCTGATGCTTAGGGAGTTTGTTTTGTTTTTTGATAATCATTCATTGCAATACATCACACATCAACCTAAATTGAATCAGAAGCATGCCAAATGGATTGAGTTCTTGCAAATCTTTACCTTTGTGTTGAAGCACATAAGTGGACAATTAAATCGGGTAGATGGTGCCTTAAGTAGGAGACAATTGATTATGAAAGAAAATCAGATCCAAGTTTTAGGATTTGAATACTTAAGAGATTTGTATGAGACTAACATTGATTTCTAGAGTGCATACAAGGCTTGTAGGAATCCTGTGGAGGTAGACAGAGAGTCATGGATTGAGTATATGTTGCAAGACGGTTTACTCTTTAAAAACAGTAAACTTTGTATTCCCAAATGTTCCATGAGGGAGAAACTGATACAGGAAAAGCATAATGGAGGGATGGCAGGTCACTTTGGAAGTGATAAAACCTTTGGACAGCTGAGCCATTTCTATTTTTGGCCAAAGATGAGGTCTGAAGTTGAAAAGTTTGTGAGAAGATGTAGAGTATTCCAGCATGCCAAGGGAAGAAGCCAAAACACAGGCTTGTACACACCATTGGCTATTCCAACTAGGCTTTGGGATTCTGTGAGTATGGATTTCATTTTGGGTTTGCCAAAAACTCAGAAGGGAAATGATTATATTTTTGTAGTTGTTGATAGATTTACTAAGATGGCACATTTCATTCCATGATATAAGACAAGTGATGCCACACACGTTGCTAACTTTTTTTTTAATGAAGTTGTGAAGCTACATGGTTTACCTAGGAGCATTGTATCTGACAGAGATGTAAGATTCACAGGTCATTTCTGGAGGACCTTGTGGAAGAAATTGGGTACCAAATTGAACTTCAGTTCAACATATCATCCACAGTCTGATGGCTAGAATGAGGTGGTAAATAGAAGTCTGGGTAACATGTTGAGAAGTCTGATCGTAGAAAATCCAAAACAATGGGAGAAAGTGCTAGCTCAAGTCGAGTTTGCATATAATGATTCACCAAATATAACTACAGGAATGAGTCCATTCCAAATTCTATATGGTATGCATCCAAGAGGGGTGTGTGAACTTCATGATTTGGGTAAATTGGAAAAGAGAAGTGCAGATGGAGAAGAGTTTGCAACAAGGATTAGTGAACTACAAGAGCAAGTTAAAGCAAGGTTGCAGCAAAGTAACACTAGTTACAAAACCAGAGCAGATTCCGGGAGAAGAGAGAAAAACTATGAGGTGGGAGATTTGGTTTTAGCGCATCTGAGGAAAGAGAGATTTCCAAAAGGAGAGTATAACAAGCTAAAAATGAAAAAGATTTGGGCCTTGCAGAATACTCAGAAAATTTTCAGCAAATTCCTATGAGCTGGAAATGCCAACATGGATTGGCATCTCACCTATTTTTTAATGTTGCAGACCTGTATACTTATGTGACCGAGGATACAGGGCAAATGACAGAAGACAAGGACCCTGTGGACTATCTTCATGTTGAAATATTGTAACTTCTAAGACTATTATATTTGTACTTTATTATTCCGGAGATGTTCCCTTCCTCCGAGGTGACCCTATTGTATATCCGGAGATGTTCATTCCTCCGATGGATTGTGGTAACTAGGGTTATTAGGTCTCCCATGTGGGGGTCATCCCTAAGTTAATTTATTAGGGGTTATTAGACTCTCTTAGGAGAGGTCGGCCCCATAGGGTAAAAAGTCAGTCGGGAAACAAGTATAAGTAGAGAAGGATGTTCCTCACTTATCTCACTCTTCCATCACTCGGAAAGTAGCACACAAGTGAGAGAGAGGTCTGCATAGGAGGTAGAGAAGGAGCTCTAGTCTTGGACTACATCTTGTATTTGGTTGATCATCTTTATTGAGGAAAGCTTTGTTGGGTTTTCTACCCCATGAGGGTTTCCCAGGGTAAAATCTCTGTTTATCTTGTGATTATGTTTCTTTCAATGATCTTGCTAGTCAAATTAGTATAAACTTAACATGGTATCAGAGCTAGCCTGAATAGGACATCTTTCACAAGGTGAAAATATCTCTCTCTCTTCCTCCAGTGAAAATTAGGGTTTCTGTAAAAGTTGGAATTCTTGGATTCTGATTACGTGGCTGGATATCCCTCCTCAAAATCGAACTTTTGAGCCTTAGATCGAACTTTTTGGTTGGGTAGAACTCCGGGAAATTCAAACCCTAGTTTGACAAAAAGTGTGGAAAACCAAAAAACCAGAACTAGATTTCTACAGCAGGTCCGAAGTTCGCTGGTCAAGTTTGGGGGTTGAAAAATTGAAGTTTCCAGAAAGTGAGTACATCAGTCACCTCGCCTCAGTCAAGCCAATCTCCTGGTAAGGTCAGTTTTTCATTTTTGGAATTTTCAATTTTTGGTAATCCCCTGGGCAAGATGGCCCCAAGCACTAAGCTTGAGGACAAGCTAGAAGGTATAGATAATTTCCGGGCATGGAAATATAGAATTGGTCACATTCTTGAAGAGAATGAGCTTGCCCAATATATCTAGGATGAAGTTGCAAAACCTGAGGAAGATGAAGCCAAAGAGAAGTATAGGAAGGACCTAATTAGGGCAAAGAGAATCATTGTTGATTCTATTAAGGACCACTTGATTCCCCAAGTGGAATCCAAGAAGACTCCAAAGGAAATGTATGATTCCCTAGGCAGAATGTATGAAGGAATAAACATCAATAGAAAGATGAATCTGAGAGCTCAATTGAAGAGCACCAAGATGAATAAAGGAGAATCCATTCAAGACTATTTCTCAAGGGTTTCCCAACTCAAGGAACAAATAGATTCCATTGGAGATACCCTTGATGAAGATGAACTAGTCATGACTGCTCTAAATGGTCTAACTAGACCTTCGGAGTCATTCATCCAAACTATGTGTGCAAGAAAAGAAAGTATGAAGTTTGATATGGTATGGGAAGATTGCATTCAAGAAGAGGCTAGGGTAGCCAACAGAGAAGCCCTGCTGAAGGAAGATTATCAAGCTTTGGCCACTTACACTAGAAGAAGGAGTCACTACAACTCCATGAAAAATGGCCACAAGAAATCTCACCCTCCACATAGATTTCAAAAGAAGGAAGGAGTAAGCTCAGAAAGAGACCTCTCCTCAGTTAAGTGTTACAATTGTCACAAACCAGGACACTTTGCTAGAAATTGTCCTTCAAAGAAGAAAAAGAATTTCCACAAAAGACATCATGCACATCTAGTCGAATATGATAGTGAAGAAGAAGAAGAGGTGAGGCCTAAAAGGAAGAGGACCAAGGTAGAGGAAGAAGAAGATGCAGAAGAATATGTTCTATTCTCTGCACTCTCTGGGTCAGTAACACCTGGAGAAGACACATGGCTTATTGATAGTGGTGCTTCAAAGCACATGACAGGTCAAAAGAAGACTCTCTCAAGCCTTGAAGAAAAGACCTCCCCTCAGAAGGTATCTCTAGGAGATGACTATCAATATCCCATCAAGGGAATTGGTGAAGCAAGCTGCAAGCTTGATTCTGGAACTCCATTGAAGATGAAAGAAATATTATATGTACCAGGTTTGAAGAAGAACCTACTCTCTATCTCTGGTTTGGATAAGAAAGGCTATAGGGTTGCTTTCATAGATGGGCAAGTACTAATGTGGCCCAAAGGAAAATCAATTGAGGATGCAATTGTTATTGGTGGAGAGGAAGGAGGTCTACACAAACTCAAGGGCCATCCAAAAGCTGCCCTTGTTCATGAAGCCACTAGCCCAAGTGAGCTATGGCACAGAAGGCTTGCTCACATTGACTACAAAGCATTACCTCATGTGAGCAAAGTAGTCATAGGAATACCAGACTTAAAGATTGACCATGATGGTACTTGCAAAGGATGTGCAAAAGGGAAGAATATCAAGAACCCATTCCCAAAGAGTGAAACAAAGACGAAGAGTACATTGGAATTGATTCACTCAGATGTATGTGTACCAATGTCATCCATATCCTTGAGTGGATATGAATACTACCTCACATTCATTGATGACTACTCAAGAAATACTTGGATATATTTCCTAAAGGGAAAAGATGAAGTCTTTGGAAAGTTCAAGGAATTCAAACCCTTGATAGAAAATCACTCAAAAAAGAAGATTAAGATACTCAGAACAGATAATGGTGGAGAATATACTTCAAAATATTTTGAAGTCTTTTGTAAAGAAGATGGAATCAAGAGGGAACTAACCACTCCCTACAATCCCCAACAAAATGGTGTTGCGGAAAGAAAGAATAGAACCATTATGGAGGCAGTAAAGACAATGATACATGATCAAGACCTACCCATGTATTTATGGGTTGAAGCAGCCAGGACAACAGTCTATGTGCAAAATAGACTGTCTCATAGTGCTCTTGATTTCAAGACTCCAGAAGAAGTATTCACAGGCAAGAAGCTTGAGGTAAGTCATCTCAAGATATTTGGATGCCCAGTATACAATCACATTCCAAAAGAAAAGAGGACCAAGCTAGATCCTTCTGGGAAGAAAGGAATATTTGTTGGATATTGTGAGGCATCCAAAGCATTCAGAATATACATCCCAGGATTCCATCATATGGAAATAAGTAGGGATGTGATATTTGATGAAGAGGCAGCTCTCAAGAGATCTAGGAAGTGCCAACATGAACAAGTATATGAGGAAGAGGCACCTTCTAGAATCACAGAAGCTGAACCAACCCCTGAAGAAACAACTCCTGAAGATCATGACATGATGGAACCACAAGAACCCCCTGTCATAGAAATTTCAAGGAAGAGAAAGCTAGCATGGGTAAGAGACATTATACTAGGAGCTGAAAGATATGGAGCTCCTGAAGGCTCCACCAGGGTAAGCAAGAAACCAAAGACATTCTCCAACTATGTGGCCCTGATGTGTGATCTTGTAGATAAAGAACCCACCATTTATGAGGAGGCATCTCATAAGAAAGAGTGGGTAGAGGCAATGACGAAGGAATACCAATCAACAATGAAGAATGAAGTTTGGGATATAGTTCCCAAACCAAAGGATAAGAGTGTGGTATCCTCGAAATGGATATACAAGATAAAGCATGTTGCGGATGGCAGCATTGAAAAGTATAAGGCAAGATTTGTAGCCAGAGGATTCTCTCAGAAAGAGGGAATTGACTATGAAGAAACATTTGCACCAGTTGCAAGGTACACTTCCATTAGAACCATCATAGCACTTGCATCCATGATGAAGTGGAAATTACACCAGATGGATGTGAAGACAGCCTTCCTGAATGGTGTGATTGAGGAGGAAGTGTACATAGAACAACCACAAGGATTTGAGGTGGAAGATGGAAGAACCCATGTATGCAAACTAAAGAAGGCCTCGTATGGGCTGAAGCAAGCTCCCAAAGCTTGGTATGGCAGAATTGATAGTTTCTTGACTAGCCTGGGTTTTACCAAGAGTAAAGTTGATCCAAACCTTTATCTAAAAGTTATGAATGATGAACCTGTCATATTGTTGCTATATGTGGATGATCTATTTCTGACTGGAAATGAGAAACAAATTATCGAATGCAAGAAGAAAATCTCTTTAGAGTTTGACATGAAAGATCTCGGACTGATGCACTACTTCTTAGGTCTAGAAGTATGGCAAGGTCTAGAGGGAATCTTTCTCAACCAAGGAAAATATGCTGTGGAAATATTGAAGAGATTTGACATGTTGGAATGTAAAGCCATGGCCACTCCCATGGATTCCAACCTGAAGCTGTTAGTTGATGACTCATCAGAGTTAGTGGATATAACTTTGTACAGATAGATTATTGGGTCATTGATGTATTTGACAAATACCAGACTAGATATATGCTTTTCCGTGAATAACTTGAGTCAATATCTAGTGGAACCTAGACGAGTTCACCTGATAGCTGCAAAGCATGTGATGAGGTACCTAAAAGGTACAATAGACTTTGGTCTATGTTATCTTGGAGATCATGATTTCAAATTGCATGGCTACACTGATGCTGATTGGGCAGGAAATGTATCAGACAGGAAAAGTACATCGGGAGGATGTTATTGTCTACGATGTGCCATGATCTCATGGTTTAGTAGGAAGTAGTCTAGTGTGGCTCTCAGCACAGCTGAAGCAGAATACATAGCTGCTTGCTCTGCTAGTTGTGAAGCAATATGGCTTTGAAAACTATTATCAGGACTATTTGACTTAGAGATGGACCCCACTGTGATCATGTGTGACAACCAGAGTTGTATCAAGATGACAGAGAATCCAGTGTTCCATGATAAGTCAAAGCACATAGAGATCCGATATTTTTATATACGGGATATGGTGCAGAAAGGAGCTATCAAGCTCGAGTATGTGAGCACTGACGAACAAGTTGTTGATATATTGACCAAACCTCTGTCTCGAGTAAAGTTTGAGTATTTCCGAGACAAGCTTGGTGTAGTTCAGAAGGACCCTCCTTGAAAGGGGGAGTGATATGGTCGTTGATGATTAGATTGCCTGCATCGACAGTGAAGTCGATGATGTGGATACCTATATTGGTGATGCCGACAGTGAGGTTGGTGAATGGTCCTTAGATAGGGTCTAAGTTGACGAGGGGATTGCATCATCCTTGAACACATGTTCTAAAAGGATCCGTAGACATATGTCTCTGAGAAAGAAGAGGGATTGCATCATCCTTGAACACATGTTCTAAAAAGATCTGTAGACAAATGTCTCTGAGAATGAAGTCCTTAGTGGACAGGTGGGGATTGCATCTTCCCCGAACTTTGGTCCCATAATTGATCCGTAGACAGATGTCTCCGAGAATGAAGTCCTTAGTGGATGGGTGGGGATTGCATCTTCCCCGGACTTCGGTCCCACAATTGATTCGTAGACAGATGTCTCCGAGAATGAAGTCCTTAGTGTACAGGTGGGGATTGTATCTTCCCCGGACTTCGGTCCCAGAATTGATCCATAGACATCTGTCTTCGAAAATTGATGATAGGACTGCATCGTCCCTGAGCTTTTAGTTCAAAATGTACGTGGTAAATCCTAGATCTGATCTAGGTCACATCCAGTATGAAAAAGGACTGGCATTGTGGTCGGGATTGCATCATCCCTAGACATGAGATTTGTCTTAAAAGGATCATGGACTGCATCATCCCTAGACATGATATTTGTCTTAAAAGGATCATGGACTGCATCATCCCTAGACATGAGATTTGTCTTAAAAGGATCATGGACTGCATCGTCCCTAGACATGAGATTTGTCTTAAAAGGATCATGGACTGCATCGTCCCTAGACATGAGATTTGTCTTAAAAGGATCATGGATTGCATCGTCCCTAGACATGAGATTTTTCTTAAAAGGATCATGGACTGCATCGTCCCTAGACATGAGATTTTTCTTAAAAGGATCAGCATTGATCATCCTGTAAGTAAGATCTGGATTGTATCGTCCATAAACATGAGAGATGTCTTGAAGTGAGCAGGATTGATCATCCTGGAATTGGATCGTGTGTATTGAAGATGATGCTGTAAGATGATCCAGATGTTGTAGATCGAGATGATGATACTGTTGATCGAGATGATCGAGATGATGATGATCGACATGATCGAGATGATGATACTATTGATCGAGATGATCTAGATTATGATGATCGAGATGATCGAGATGATGATACTGTCGATCGAGATGATCCAGGTGCTGCTGATCGAGATGATGATATTGATCGAGAGGATCCAGTTGATGACGATGCTGTAGCTAATCGAGTGTTGTAGAAGATGAAGACTCAATACTGACGATGTTGATACTCCAGTATTGAAGACTTGAAGATATTCTAGTAACCGGTTGAGTTACTGATGATGTTGAGAAAGCTTCCAATGATTTATAGATGTATCATGTACCATGTAGTTGATGACTCCTTGCTACTGCAGATGTTGCTATAATATCCTTCTCGTTAAGGGGGAGTGTTGAAATATTTTAACTTCTAAGAATATTATATTTGTACTTTATTATTCCGGAGATGTTCCCTTCCTCCGAGGTGACCCTATTGTATATCCGAAGATGTTCATTCCTCCGATGGATTGTGGTAACTAGGGTTATTAGATCTCCCATGTGGGGGTCGGCCCTGAGTTAATTTATTAGGGGTTATTAGACTCTCTTAGGAGAGGTCGTCCCCATAGGGTAAAAAGTCAGTCGAGAAACAAGTATAAGTAGAGAAGGATGTTCCTCACTTATCTCACTCTTCCATCATTCGGAAAGTAGCACACAAGTGAGAGAGAGGTCTGCATAGGAGGTAGAGAAGGAGATCTAGTCTTGGACTACATCTTGTATTTGGTTGATCATCTTTATTGAGGAAAGCTTTGCTGGGTTTTCTACCCCATGAGGGTTTCCCAGGGTAAAACCTTTGTCTATCTTGTGATTATCTTTCTTTCAATGATATTGCTAGCCAAATTAGTATAAACTTAACACTTCAGTGGCTAACGCAAATGCCTATAACCCAACCATCATAAGCTGAGTCTATCTTGGATACTAGAGTGGCAAAGGGTACCAAGCAGGGAGATTACTTGGAATACTTGATCAAGTGGAAAGGACATCCTATAGAATATTCTAAATGGATGAATGCTATAGAATTGGAGACAAAAGGTTTCTCAATAGTTGATTTATTGAACAGGGGTTCAGTGTTTTAACCTTGGGAGTCTGATGCAGGAGCACCAAGGCTAAGCCAGCAATGTGATTGAGTGTTCACATGTTGTGGCTAGCAAGAGGACAAGTTGTCCTGAAGTGGGGAAAATAATTTTTTTTTAAGTATTTTATAAATTGCAAAATATGTAACCGGTTAGTGTGTTGTCAGTTTTTTGAGGGAAAATAGGACAAAGTGGCAAATTGATGATCCCTGCGAGGAGATCAAGCTAGATAGGCAGTTTGTTGAATAATGATAGCGACTCCTTCAGTGGTGGAGGGGAGTTAGTTAGTTTTTCTGTTCAGCTATTCTGTTTTGGGATTTTGAATGGGTGAAAAGGGGGGAGACATGAACTCGATAGGGGAGAGTCGGTGGGATATTTTCCTGAATACCAGAGGAAAATGAGACTGGATGGATTTCTTGCTATCAGTTAATGAATTAGAAAATTCTGTGTGTTCAATAGCGTTATTGTGCATTTGAATGAGGGAGAAGCTGAGATTCTATCAGGTAGAACTGTGTGCAAACGTTAACCTGATGTCTGCGTGAATGAATCTCTATTTCGTGCTTATGTGACTTCCATGTACAATTAAGAACACTCAATTCATTCGCAGACAGATTGTCAATAAGTAACAGAGGTAATTTCTTGTTGTATTCAGTTCCAGTTTGCAATTATGTGGAGTATTTGAAATTTATGCAGAGTATCGAAATACAAAGGCCCCAATCTCTGATCGAACTCGAGTTTAGGTTGCAAACTATCGTTGTCAATTGGATGATACAGAGAGAGAGAGAAGCGACTATGAAATCCAACGTTTAGAGGGTTTACAATTTCTCATTTCGACCATAGCACGCATAGAGCGGGGAGTATTAATGGTTAAGAGCAGTTTCATTAGCCACAGCACAAGTCAAAGGACAGAGGTCAAACCTGGTGGTCGTGTGTTCAAACCGATAGCCATATTTCATCTAGCTCGTACGATGAACCAAGGCGTAGACTCATGTCAAGTGCTCAAGGCTTAAACATTTGGCTGCAATTGTTCATTTGGCTGCGACTGTTCATGGTGGATTTTCTAGTAACAACACATTAGTGAGAAAGCCAGGTTTGGCTGCGACTGTGGAGTAACGACACGTTAGTGAGAAAGACAAATTTGGATGCAACTCCAGTTGGTTGCGACCCCAGTTTGGGTTTGCATAATTAGTAAGGTTGACCCAGTGTGGTACAAGGCTAGCTCACCATCCTGCCACCACTTACGCTGTTTCGTTTGAATCTTGTCAAATGGCCATAGAATGTTTGAATTCCATACTACTTTTATTATATAAAATAGCCCAGGTTTGCTATGCCGAATGAACCCCAAGCTGTATCAAATTACAGCAAATAGGAACTATTTTTCTTTTCACCCGTGTACACCAGTTATTATTTTGTTTGTTATTTGGCCTTGGCTTGGATTTTAATGGCTTTATTATATATAGAGAGATATTTGTTGGAAGCTCTATCAATCAAATTTGTTTGTTTTAGGGATTTATATCTAAAAATCAAGGGGAGGATTATAGAAAAATAGTATAGGCTTACTCGAACCCAACTCGAACTATAGAAAATCGGGCCTTGCCCATGGGCCATGAGTTCTGTAACAAGGGCCTAATAGCTACTACTATCTGTAACTACTACTTTTTTACTGTGTACACCAGGTTCTTACTACTTATTGGCTTTGCCTTGGCCTAGATTTTCATGGCTCTTAGTAGACAAATGCAGGACTTGAAATGAGCCAGAAAAGTATTTATGTATACTCTGTTTTATGAAGTCTCAGCCAAGGAAATAAGTGCTTTGTAAGGAATAAATTATTATCATAATGTAATTAGCGCTAGGTATCTAAGTATATAGAGAAGACCATAAATTATTCTTTTAAATTATGCCACATGGAAATGGAAAAAATAAAATAATTGATTTTCCTATAAAATATTAAAATCTGTGTCTTAAATGTGTTTATTACCTTTAAGAAATGTATGTTTAATCATTATTATTCCATGTCGTGCAGGGAATCATGTAATCACCATTGTTTAGGTAACTGTGCATTGTCAATCGTGGTTTTTTATGATATGTTTTTTATTTTATTTTATCCAAAGTACTAACAATGCAACCTCTTATTGTTGGATCACTTTTTCATTTTTTCCTTGAGGTTATATCGATGTACCTGCTGACAATTCGGTGCATTGTGCAGAGAGCCGCCACTCGATGCACCTGCTGACAGTTCAGTGCACACTCGATGCACCTGATGATAGTTCAGTGCAATGTGCATGCAAGGAGCATGTGGAAAGCTAAACGGGAGTGTGGAAAGTTGCATGCCTCCTATCACCTGTGTTGGGCGACTATCCTAAACTTATATGTTGGAAGAATTTTGTAAGTGGCACTAGTATGCCAATAAATTTGCAAAGAACAGCCCCAAACCAAGGTGTTTCTTATGCTAGAAAACGTTATTTCTTCCAATCTCAGCCCCAATCCGAGGTGTTGATTCTGCTAGAACAGTTTCTTTGTTCCAATCTAGTTATTTACATGTTTTTGCTTATGATGTCCTAACTGCGAACTGAATTGTTTGTTTGGGGGAGCTATTTTCAGTGCTTGGATAGCAACGGTGATGTTAAGGAAACGGGTTGGGTAGACATGGGTTTGCGGTTTGGACAAACATACCCAAGGACATGGTTTGGGAAGACATGGGTTTGGGAAAACATACTCACGAGAGCTTGAGATACCCGAGTTCAGTGAATTCGAACATTGCTCTATGGCAGGCCAGTGCAAAGCTTGTTCGCTTCTGTGAGAGAGCAAATATTTAGCGATTTATGTAATACAGTTGGAGAAGCACTTGGTGCCTGCATACTTTGGTGGAGTCCCAAGCTGGAAGTCCATGCCCTAAGAAGTGATAGAGCTTCTATTAGCTTAGTATGAAATCTAGTATGTGTAATCTTGCTTACTCTTAATGCTAGACATTGTGATTGATATTTTCAAAATTGAAATTGAAAGTCATCAGCTTGTATTTATGAGCAAGAAGTTGTATGGGCTTTATCTGTTTTCCTCCAACACCTTGCATAAAGTTGGCACAAGTTCAAGCCGAGTTCATTTTATCTTGATTCCAAAATTGATTTGAGTTTTGGTCACAAGTCCCAACTTTTACAAATTCACCATCTTGGTTCTAGGATTCTCAACATCCCACATCAGATTCTTTGCCAAATATGTATGCCAATTTTATCACTCAAATTCATCCCTATAAATTCACAATTAAACTAGCATCAAATAATATTCTAATCATCCTTTTATTTTTCAAAACGATTGTGCCTATAAGTTTTTGTTATTATTTTTCAAAATTGTTATGTGTATTATTCGCATTAGTCCATTTCGTAGTTGCTATTATTTTTCAAAACCGTTATGCTTATTATTCGCATTCTTCCATTATGTACTAGTTGAGAGGTAAGAGTACCCTCTTATCAACAAATTCAAGCTTTCTCATTATTTAGTAGGTAACTTGGTTGTAGTGTTATACCATGTAGACACCAAATTCAATATTTCTCATTATTTAGTTTTGTTTTGTCTTGTCCTTTTGGTCCAACGTAAAACAATTGTTGGTATCTATAATTTTGGAGGCACAGATATTTAATTAATGATACTATAAAATTATGGATATCATTGAGCTACATATAATGTAAGCAAAATTTCTGGAAATGCTTCTTGTCCATAATGAATAGATAAATAGCATAAAATGCTTTCCAATTTGAATTACAAATAGGTGCTAAAAATCTTTGATAGATGTATTTAACTCACTCAAAGGCTTGCTCACTATCTTCATTAAGTCTTCATCTAAACGGCATAATTACATAAGTCTACACCCAAGATGTATGTGAGTAGGAATACAACAACCTCACCAACCAATAGATAGCTTGACCATTCAATATTAGCATTGCCAAATCAGAATTTCACCCAAGTTGTATGTGAGTAGGAGTACAACAACCTTACCAGCCAACAGATAGCTTGACCATTCAATATTATGTAATACCCCTAGTTTTGACTTGGAATGTATTTATCTAAATTTATGTAAATTATGTGAATATGCTAGTGCGAATTCCTAGTGTAGAGCTCAAGGCCAAGGCCCAACTAGTGAATTTTTAGGCATGTATGATGTTTATATTTCATTTGGACTGTTTGGTTGGTTTTTATGCTTATTTGGAATATATGTAAATATTATGTGCAAAAATAATAAAATAGTCCAAGACTGGTTGTGTAAGGAGCACCAAAGGGGCTATGATTTAGCCAAGGGGAAGAGAAAAGGGGGGTACATGGGTGACTAAATCCTTGCTTCCAAGTGTCAACCTTAGAACTCACCCAAAAAAATTTCATGTGCCTTGAATAAGCCAATTATCTCATTTTTTTGACCATTTTCCAATCATTAATGCGTCTGTGTGGTTGGTGGGAAAAGTCACCTCGTGTAGTTATTGAAGCATGGGATTGACTGCACTTTTGTGACAGTTCTATCATGACAGAAGTCAGTCTACAGCTGCTAGGATTCATTTCTTCTACTGCCAGAAGTCATGTCAGTTGTCTTTCACCATTTTCCCATATACCTTAGAGTCAACCCTCATTTGTCTCAATATTTCATGCAGGTTTAGAAGATGCAGAGCTCTCCATTGTTGTCCATGAACTTACCATGTTGTTTTGAACCCAGAAATTCGAATTTGGAGACCATGCTACATATTGGGAAGTGGGTATTATTGGATGTAAGTGAGCAGATAGGTTGGGCAAGCTAGGAACCCTTACCCTTGAATTGTGTTGCTCGTAGGTGCTTGAGAAGCCACAAATTGAGGCTACAGGTGGTTCTATAGCAGCCAATACCAGGTTGGACTTCTTCTATGCACACACTGGAAGCACCCAGCAAGATGGATTGCCCAAGAGAACTGTGGATCGGTGAAGGGGATGTCTGAGCTAGAAGGGTGTTGTGTGGGGCAGGTATTGTGGAAGCCAAGGTTGTGAGGGTTGAGTGAGACCCTTGTAGAGCTTTTTATGAGTATTTGGCTAAGCACAAAGAGCAGAATGGGTTGTGGGCTGAGAGAGAGAAGTCTGTAGGTGTTTTCCTTCGCCCTGGTGGCCTCATATCCCAGCTTGGGGGTGGCCTCCCAGCAGAGAGAGTATATGTTGGACGGAGTTCCTGTGGTTGGGTGGAAAAGCGCTCTTCATAGCCAGTTGCTTGGATCTACGTTGGATAAAGATAAGTATTCATATGCATTTGATTCTAAAATGTTTTATTTCATGCCTATAATGTTTATGCTTGTATTTGCTTGCTAGATGTGTGTGGATAGATTTTAAATTCCGTTGTGCATGTTCATTTGCATTCTGCACACATTTTATTTGTGAAAAATCGAATTAGGGATTGGGGCGAAATTTGAGAGCCCAGATTTGTCCAGCATCCCCTCCCGATGGTTGGATTGCGTGAGGTGGATGCTACAGAATGGTATCAGAGCTTCTGTTTGCAATACTGGAGTTATATGGGCCGGAAATCAAGATTTACAGGCAAAAAAAATCAAAACTGGTTTAGTATGAAATCCGTTTATGTAAATGGCAGTTAAGGGTCATGGAGTAAGTTTGAAACCAATTTCGAAACTTTCATCTTATTTCCCAATGAAAAGCTTCCGTTAAACCCCAAAATTTTGAAAATTGGGAAAATTTAGTCGGGCCCCACCAGTTCCAGGTGGCAGGGTGATGTGGAGGAGCCACGTGGGCAAGAGGTCTCATGTGGAGGAGTTGCATTGGTAGAGGGTGTCAAGTGGACTAGCCACATTAGATCTGTATGTGCAGGTAACCATAAGGGATGGAGTGTGAATGCGGAGGATATATGACCGTTGAGCAGCAAGGCAGATCGACGGTCGACAATGATTCAGGCTCGCAAAGGAGCACGAGATTTAATTCATTTTTCACGGCCCTGAATGAAAAATGCCCCATCCACGTGCCATCCTCTAGTGCGTTCAGGCACGTAAAAGCAGTCTCGGTAAACTGCCTCTTCCAGGAGCATGAAACCACCTTTTGGGTCCAACAGGGAGTGACGTGACGAGGGGAGATGTGACAGGAAGAAATGCCAGAAGGGATGGGACCCTCGTCAGTCATGTCATTTGTCGTAGATCATGTAGATCAAGATCAACGACTCACAGTGTCTCAGGGCCTTGAACATGCACTAAGGTTAACAAAGCTACATGACCCTGAAGTGGTAAACCACTCGATGACGTGTCGCTCTCTCGTGCATTCAGGATGGCAAAAGCAGGTCCAAGAAACCACTCTTCTCTGACCCTGAAACTTCTTTCGGCCTGACAAGCAGTGATGTTATGTTGGGTCCATACATGATGTGCGGAGATGACAGAGGTAATGGGACCCGCAGCGGTCATGTTACTCTAGGAGGATCGCACATATTTGATCGATGGCTGAGAATGATTAACGGCCATGAAGATGCATGGAGTTTAATTCATTCTCACGACCCTGAAGGAAAACTACCCCATCCACGTGTCACTCTCTCGTACATTTGGGCACGTAAAAGCAGTTTCAGGAAACCACTCTCCCAAGATTCTGAAACCGCTTATCACTGACGGTGGTAAGGTAATGTAGGTGGCACTTGAAGGGTGAAAAATCAGAGGAAAAACAACATTTTTCACAGTTGATTTTCTGGTGCCCAAGATCGAGAAATGCAGTCGATCTTATACGCCATATTGCATGAAATGGAAGTATTTACAAAAAAAAAAAAGACGGCATTGCCCTCAACCCGCCCTGCAATGGCGGAAGCCACAAGGGGGCAAGCCCCCTTGACCCCCGTCGTCCCCCTCATATGTTGTTGAGTGTGATAAAGTTCTGTAATTTGACAGAAATTGTCAATATGGGTTGTTCCCAGGTTGCATGAAGAATAATGTTATAATTTTCTAAGACTATAATAAATCTAACAAATGTGTTTATAAACACTTTTGTAGATTCAAAATCCCATCAGTGACAGTTAAGGGTCAGCATTTCAGTCTAGTGCAGTTGGGAAATTTTGATCTTTGTTAGACCAAGAAGAAGAGTATCATCATGGAAGATGCACAGGATCCTTATGAGGTTGAGGCATATGCAATGGGAGAGAATGTACATGTTGAGCCTGCAGAGACAGAATCTAATGGTAGAATAAACTAAGCAACTCCCCCAGACATTGTTGAAACCATGAGGAGCTTAAGGGTGGAACTACAGAGTTGCAGAGAAGACAATTAAAGGTTGATTAGAGCCCAAGAGGATCTTTTCAGTTGAATGCATCTATGCTTCAAATCTTGATTGGAATTCAAAGGAAGATAAACCATGGGTAGGATTAAAAAAAAACAGGAAAGGAGTGGGGGTATCTCAAGGAGGAATTCCCACAAGAGATCCCATAGTTCAAGAAGGATTTCTAGAGATAGGACATATACTCCAGAAATATCTTCTAGTGGTTCATATGACTCTAAAGAATCTATTAAAGTTTCAAGCTCTTCATCTCATAGAAACAAGAGGAAGAGGTCTTTCAAGATCAACTCTCATGGAGAATTTAAAAAGGCCAAACCTCCTACCTTTGATGGTGAGGTTAAATATGGTCAAGAAGCTGAGGCTTGGCTTCTTGGAATGAGGAAGTATTTTCAAGTACAAGACTATTCAGGAAATATAAAGGCAATAGTGGCCATATTCAATCTGAATGGAAGAGCGTTTATATGGTGGGAACACCTTAGGCAAGTAAAGAGGATCAATGAAAGGAATATTGTGTGGAAGCAATTCAAGAAGTACTTCGAGGAAAAGTACCTTTCTGATAGGTACTATGATGACAAAATCAAAGAGTTTCATGAGCTGAAATTGGGACAAATGACAATGGAGGAATATGCAAACAGATTCTTGGAACTGCTGAGATATGTCAAATATATCAGGGATGATAATGTGAAAATTCATTGTTTCCTAAGTGGATTTCCCCAATCATATAAATATAGAATTAATTTTGATGAACCACGAAATCTAGAGGAGGCCATAATAAAGGACAAATATTACTATGATCAAAACAAAAGCAAACCAGAATTCCATAAGGCATGGAAGGATAAGAAAAATGAAAAGTTTGACCAAAGAAAGAAGGGGTTCAAACCTCCTCAATTCAGAAATCAACCAAGGCAGCCACCACAGGGTGTGACTAAGCCAGCTAGGATGTTGGGAGACAAGCCAAGAGATCCAAGAGAGCCTCTTCAATGTTGGGGATGTGGAGGGGACCACATGCTTAGGAACTATCCACATCGGAATGGGATTGAAAAACAAGTTCACAACATCCAAGGAGATGAAACAGTGGGTCAAGTGGCAAGGACCGTCCCTAGAATTTATGTAGCATTAGAGGACCTCCAAGCAGACCATCAGTCAAATGTGGTTGAAGTTGAAGGTAAGATTGTTAAGCAATCTATTTCTATTTTGATTGACCCTGGATCTACTCATAGTTATATCAGTCCTAAAGTTGTTGAGATTTGTGCTTTTAAGAAAACAAAACATAGTAAATCATGGTTAGTTCAACTAGCCACTGGAACTAAGAGGAAGGTTAGTGAAATTGTGGAGAAATGTCCATTGGAAATGGGTGGACTGTCCACCTTTACAAATTTGAATGTATTGCCACTTGGTTCCTATGATATTCTCATTAGAATGGACTGGTGGAAGCTCATAGAGTTAAACGCGATTGCTACAACAAGACTTTTGAGTGTATTGATGAAAAAGGAAACCCAAAGGTTGTAAAGGGAATTCCAAATGTAATTTCTATTACGTGGATTTCAACCATGCAGTTGAAGAAATTATGTAGGAAAGGTTGCCAATTGTATGTAGCCCATCTTTTGGAGAAAACAGAAAATGAAATTTCCAAGTTGGAATACCATTATGTTTTGCAAGAATCAAGGATGTGTTTCCCGATGAAGTTCCAGACTTCCTCCAAAGAGAGACATTGATTTTACAATCGATCTTGTTCCAGGAGCTGCTCCAATTTCCAAAACACCTTACAGGATGAGTTCACTAGAATTATTAGAGCTGAAAATGAAACTACAAGAGTTGTTGGAAAAGAAGTACATAAGGCCAAGTGTGTCTCCATGGGGAGCACCTGTACATTTTGTGAAAAATAAAGATGGAATGCTCAGGTTATGTATTGATTATAGGAAGCTTAACAAGGTTACAGTGAAGAACAAGTACCCCTTGCCTCAAATTGATGATCTTTTTTATCAAATGAGAGGAACAAAGGTATTTTCAAAGATTGACTTGAGGTATGGTTACCATCAAGTGAGAATCAAATAAGAAGACATTCACAAGACAACCTTTAGAACAAGGTATGGGCACTATGAGTTTGTGGTGGTGCCATTTGGTCTCACTAATGCACCAGCTACATTCATGTGTCTCATGAATAGTGTTTTCAGCAAGTATTTGGACAAGTTTGTTCTTGTATTTCTAGATGACATTCTTATTTATTCCAAGAATGAAGAAGAGCACGAAGAACACTTGAGAATGGCTTTGCAATTGCTGAGGGAGCATAAGTTGTATGCAAAGCTAATTAAATGTGGCTTTTATAAAAATAAGATTCATTATTTGGGTCACATTATTTTATGAGGAGGGAATATCGGTGGATCTCGAGAAGATTGAAGCCATCATGAATTGGTCAAATCCAAGAAATGTGATAGATGTAAGATCTTTTATGGGTTTTGTTGGTTACTACAGGAGGTTCATTGAAGGATTCTCCAAGTTCGCACACCCAATCACTTCTTTGCAGAAGAAGGGGATAAAATTTGAGTGGACATCGAGATGTGAAGAAAGCTTACAAGTGTTGAAAAAGCTTCTCACAAGTGCTCCAATTCTAAATATTGCAAATCTGGAAAAAGATTTTTTGGTATGCATAGATGCATGTAAAGATGGACTTGGAGGAGTTCTTATGCAAGATAACTATGTGGTATGCTACAAATCAAGGAAGTTGAAAGAACATGAGAAGAACTATGCTACTCATGATTTGAAGCTTGCATCCATAGTGTTCGCTTTGAAAATGTGGAGGCACTATTCAGTGGGAAGAAAATTTGAGGTAAGGACAGACCATTGTAGTCTGAAATATTTGTTTGAGCAGCCCACATTAAATGCTAAGCAAGCTAGATGGCTGGAATTTTTATGTGAGTTTGATTTTGAAATCAAACATATAAAAGGTAAAGAAAATAAGGTGGTTGATGCACTTAGCAGAAAAGTACATGAGATGCATGTAGCAACCATTAGTACCTTCCAATCAGATTTGAGGAAACAGATACTAACTGTATTGCTGAAGATGAACTGTATGTGCAAATAAAGGACAAATTGCAGCAACAAAATTTGTAAAAGAGGTATGAAGGTTACCATTTGGAAGGTGACGGACTTCTTGTTTATAAAAGCATAATTTACATTCCTAATGTGGCATATTTGAGAAGGATTGTTATGGATGAAATCCATAAAATGCCATATTTCGGTCACTTGTGATACCAGAAAACAGTTGCTATAGCGAGAAAGCAGTAATTTTGGCCGGGAATGAAAAAGGACATTGCTGAGTATATTTCTAGGTGTATGAAATGTCAGCAAGTAAAGGTTGAACATCAACACCCAACAGGTTTGTTGCAACCTTTTCCAATTCCGAAATGGAAATGGGATGTGATTTCCATGGATTTTATTATAGGTTTTCCAATGATAGTGAGGTAGCACGATTCCATCATGGTTGTGGTGGATAAATTATCTAAGGCAACACACTTTATACCGGTCAAATCCACATATAAAACGGATGCTATTGCAAAAAAAATTATGAAGAAAATTTTCAAGTTGCATGGTTTTCCTAAAGCAATAGTTTCTGACAGGGATACTAAGTTCACCTCAAATTTATGGAAAACTCTTTTTGTTGATTTGGGTACGTAGTTGAAATTTAGTACCGCTTGCCATCCACAAACAGATGGGCAAACAGAAAGGGTAAATCAGGTTCTTGAAGACATGTTACACATGTATGTGATGGACAAACCATCCAAGTGGGAGGATTATCTAGATTTGGTAGAGTTTGCATATAATAATGGGAAACAAGCATCATTGGGCATGAGTCCATTCGAAGCTTTGTATGGCAGAAGGTGCAGAACACCAATTACTTGGGATAATCCAGTGAACAGAATTGTACTTGGGACAAAATTTCTTAAGGAAACAGAACAAGAGGTTGTAAATATTAGGCAAAATTTAAAGGCATCCCAAGATAGACAAAACATTTATGCAGATAAGAACCGAGTGCATAGAGAGTTTCATGTTGGGGATCACGTTTACCTTATTGTGAGGCCAAGGAAGAGTTCCTTGAAGCTTGGAAGTTGTGCAAAGCTATAACCTGGATATTGTGGGCCATTTGAAGTGCTTGAGAGAATAGGGCCAGTTGCATATAGAATTGCATTTCCTGCTAACACTAGAGCTCATAATTTTTTTCATGTTTCTTTGCTTAAGAAATATGTACATGATCCTAACCATGTGGTTGATTGGGATGCGATTCAAGTGGAACCCGAGGGAGAGTTCCAAACCGATCCACTATGCATCCTAGACAGGAAAGTGACATTGCTCTGGAACCGATCCATCGGACAGGTAAAGGTGCAATGGAAGCACTTCGGTCCCGATGAGGCTGTGTGGGAGTTGGAGGATGCCATGAGAGAGGCATATCCATTTTTGTTCTAAATTTTGAGCAAACACCGAGGAAGGTGTTATTCCAAGCTGGAGCGGATTGTAATACCCCTAGTTTTGACTTGGAATGTATTTATCCAAATTTATGTAAATGATGTGAATATGCTAGTGCGAATTCCTAGTGCGGACCTCAAGGCCATGGTCCGACTAGTGAATGTTTAGGCATGTATGATGTTTATATTCATTTGGACTGTTTGGTTGGATTTTATGCTGATTTGGAATATATGTAAATATTATGTGCAAAAATAATAAAATAGTCCATGACCGGTTGTGTAAGGATCACCAAAGGGGATATGATTCCACCAAGGGGAAGAGAAAAGGGGGATCCATGGGTAACTAAATCCCTGCTGCCAAGTGTCAAATTTAGAACTCGCCCAAAATTTTGTGATGTGCCTTGAATAAGCCAATTATCTCCTTTTTTTTACCAGTTTCCAATCATCAATGCATGTGTGTGGTTGGTGGGAAAAGTCACCTCATGTAGTGATTGAAGCATGGGACTGGTTGCACTTTTGTGACAGTGTTGTCATGACATAAGTTATTCTACAGTTGCCAGGATTCCTTTCTTCTACTGCCAGAAGTCATGTCAGTTGTCTTTTCACCATTTTTCCATATCCCTTAGAGTCAACCCTCATTTGTCTCATTCTTTCACGCATTTTTAGAATATGCAGAGTTCTTCATTGTTGTCCATGAACTTACCATGTTGTTTTGAACCCAGAAATTCGAATTTGGAAACCATGCTGCAGATTGGGAAGTGGGCAGTGTTGGTTGTAGGTGAGCAAAGAGGTTGGGCAAGCTAGGAACCCTTACCCTTGAGTTTTGTTGCTCGTAGGTGTTTGAGAAGCCACAGATTTAGCTATAGGTGGTTCTATAGCCGCCAATACCAGGTTGGAATTCTTCTATGCACACACTAAAAGCACCCAACAAGATGGATCGCCCAAGAGAACCGTGGATCGGTGAAGGGGATGCCTGAGCTAGAAGGGGATG
The DNA here is from genome assembly GCA_027924585.1 of Larix kaempferi. Classification (NCBI taxonomy): domain Eukaryota; kingdom Viridiplantae; phylum Streptophyta; class Pinopsida; order Pinales; family Pinaceae; genus Larix; species Larix kaempferi. The sequence continues at coordinate 6,526,031 of BSBM01000504.1, forward strand.
CCTGAGCTAGAAGGGTGTTGTGTGGGGCAGGTATTTTGGAATCCAAGGCTGTGAGGGCTAAGTGAGACCCCTATAGAGCTCTATATGAGTATTTGGCTAAGCATAGAGAGCAGAGAGAAGCATGTAGGTGTTTTCCTTCGCCCCGGTGGCCTCATAGCCCAGCTTGGGGGTGGCCTCCCAGCAGAAAGAGTATATGCTGGACGGAGTGCCTATGGTTGGGTGAAAAAGAGCTCTTACACAGCCAATTGCTTGGATCTGTGTTGGATAAAGATAAGTATTCTTATTCATTTGATTCTAAAATGTTTTATTTCATGCCTGTAATGTTTATGCTTGTATTTGCTTGTTAGATGTGTGGGGATACATTTTAAATTATGTTGTGCTTGTTTGTTTTCATTCTTCACGCATTTTATTTGTGAAAAATCGTATTAGGGTTTTGGGGCAAAATTTGAGAGCCCAGATTTGTCCAACGTCCCCTCCCGGTGGTCGGATTGAGTGAGGGGGATATTAGCATTGCCAAATAAGAATTTCGCCCAAGCTGTATGTGAGTAGGAGTACAAAAACCTTACCATCCAACAGATAGCTTGGCCATTCAATATTAGCATTTCCAGATAAGAATTTAAGACTATCGAAATGTTTGTAAATGTAACAAGAGCAAACATGTATGTAGGGGAGTGAATAACGTAACATGTTTGTAAACATAACAAGAACAAACATGTATGTAGGGGAGTGAATAACGTAAAATGTTTGCACTTATGAGATAGATTCATATTCTCCTAGCAAGGAAATGATGGTGTCTTATCTTCACCATGTAAAAATTAGTAATACAATATGTCCAAGTAGCTGTCATTTTGTAGCATTGATAGTGTCTAATATTCACCATGTAAATATTGGCAATATAGTATGTCCAAGTAGTTGTCATTTTGTAGCATTGAGGTGTTACTTATCAACAACTTTTATATACATTTAACAATTTGCAGGGTTGTTGAATGTAACTAGCCTAGATCTAAATCCTAGGCTCTATCAAGCGCCGAGAGGGATCAAATTTCCCGAGGTGCAAACCTTTCCTTGAAAAGCTCCTTGAGTGCAATACCTGAGAAGAGGTTTGCACCTCGGGAGATTTGATCCCTCTCGGCGCTTGATAGAGCCTAGGATTTGGATCTAAGCTGGTTTCAGTCGTGGGCGGTGACACAAAACTGGAGTTTGATCAGCATTGTAAGGAACGGGTTAAGTTGAAAACACGGATACATTTGCGAGGATTATCATAATGTAAGTAATAAGTATTAAGGATTGAGTAGATTGTTAAACTGAAAAATAGAGACAATAATTTTGTAAGGATTAAATAAATGAAAATATGGTTCACATCATGATCATTCTCAATCTATATTCTTCATCTTTTCTTATCTTCACACCTGGTAGTTTTGACATCTTCTCATATTGATCATATAAGAATCGAGGTTGAAATTCTAGACCTGCCAAATCTTTTCATTCAAATGTCGGTTTTCAGATATGAACTGTAGTGCACAATTGGAAGTTTCCATATCAACAAAATTAGAGTTCCAATTTTCCTTGTTATCACATTCCATGTATCCAAGTATGTCATATTCATTGGTAGTTATATACTGATTCCTATATAACCCTGAAATTATCGACCATTCATGCTTTTGAGAATCCCTTTGCACAAATAACACTTCTTCATGATCTCTTTAGTTCACGGTCGTGTTTTCTAAGTTCTTTTATATGTTTTGATGATTCTTTTTCTCTTTCTCTTCTATACATTTGTCATACTTTTCTTTTTTGGTCATCAATATCTTCATTATTTGCAATATTATCATGAGGATCCACAATATACCCTAAAATAGAGAAGAAGAAAAAAAAATTAATATGTTGAAATCATTGCAAATATTTTTCTATTAAATAAATAAATTCAATGTATAAATGTAAATAACAAAAAACAATGCATTGTTGAAATCAATGCAATTTTTTTTCTTTTTATTAAATTGATAAATTGAATACATACATGTAAAAAACAAAACAAAATATGCATTGCTAAAATCAATGCAACGAATCAAATAAATATACATCTTGTGTTATTTAACAACATTTATGTGTGGTCTATTGGTAAGTAGTAAATTTATTGGGCTTGTGTTAACCTAAAGACCAAGGTTCAAAACCCTTTTTGCTTGGAGTTATATTTAGTTATCAAATGTAACTATTATTATGGTTGACATTGTTGAAATCAATGCAACGAATCAAATCAATATGCATCTTGTGTATTTTAAGATTTTTTTTTTTTATTAAATTGATAAATTCAATGCATATGTGTAAAAAACAAAAACAATTCAATGCATATATTTCTAATATTTGTTTTATGCATTGTTGAAATCAATGCAACCATGTTTTTTTATTAAGGTTCAAATCCTTTCTATTTTTTATATTTCTTAAGTCGGCTATAGTATTTTTTTTTGAAATCAATGCAACCATGTTTCTATTTCTTATATTTATAATATTTGTTTGACGCATTGTTGAAATCAATGCAACCATGTTTTTTTATTAAGGTTCAAATCCCTTCTATTTTTTATATTTCTTATGTCGACTATATGATTTTTTTTTAAATCAATGCAACCATGTTTCTACTTCTTATATTTCTAATATTTGTTTTACGCATTGTTGAAATCAATGCATCCATGTTTCTACTTTTTATGTCAGCTATTCTTTAACTTTTTTACTTCTTATATTTCTAATACTTGTTTTACGCATTATTGAAATCAATGCAACCATGTTTTATATTAAGGTTCAAATCCCTTCTATTTTTTCTATTTCTTATGTGGGCTATAGTATTTATTTTACTTCTTTTGTTTCTACTTCTTATGGTTACTATAATATATTTTTTACTTCTTTCTTTTATTTCTTATGTTTCTACTTTTTATGTCATCTATTCTTTATCTTTTTTACTTCTTATATTTCTAATATTTGTTTTACGCATTGTTGAAATCAATGTCCATGTTTCTCATTTTTATGTCAGCTATTCTTTATCTTATTTACTTATTATATTTCTAATATTTGTTTTACGCATTGTTGAAATCAATGCAACCATGTTTTTTTATTAAGGTTCAAATCCCTTCTATTTTTTCTATTTCGTATGTCGGCTATAATATTTTTTTTTTAAATCAATGCAACCATGTTTCTATTTCTTATATTTCTAATATTTGTTTTACGCATTGTTGAAATCAATGCAACCATGTTTCAACTTTTTATGTCGGCTATTCTTTATCTTTTTTACTTCTTATATTTCTAATATTTATTTTACGCATTGTTGAAATCAATGCAACCATGTTTTTTTATTAAGGTTCAAATCCCTTCTATTTTTTCTATTTCTTATGTCGGTTATAGTTTTTTTTTTCTTTTTTTCTTTTTTTTCTTTTGTTTCTACTTCTTATGTCTACTATAATATATTTTTTACTTCTTTCTTTTCTTTCTTATATTTCTACTTTTTATGTCACCTATTCTTTATCGTTTTTACTTATTATATTCCTAATATTTTTTTACTTATTTACAATTTTTACTTCTTATATTTATAGTTTTTATGACCGACATGTTAGGAACAAACGTTACAACATCTCCCTCATACTCGACAAACATTACTGAACAAACGTTTATTAATGGCCGACAAAATATTTATTACTTTTTTCTTTTTATTACATTTTATTAATGGTCGACAATAATATCGACAAAATGTTACAAGATCTCCCTCATATTATTACTTTTTACTTTTTATTATTACATTTTATTAATGGTCGACAATAATATCGACAAACGTTACATGTTACATGCGTTACAAGATCTCCCTCATACTAGGTTGTAGACCGCCTCTCGGCACAACAAATGTAACCATTTACAGGGTTGTTGAATGTAACAAGTGCATAACAAGTTCTTTAACCATTCTATTAACCTAATGGCAGGGAATAAGCAGCTCTGCTACTCATCAATCTTGTTTGATATATAATAAAAAATTATATGCAATTATCTTCAATTAAAAAGTACAGAATTATGCCACATGGGACCATGCTATAACCTAAAAAATCCTAAAATCCAAATTGTTGATAATTATTATCTTCCTTCTTTATAGGGACTTTGGGAGCTGCACAAGACTTTGAAATACATGCCACCAAACATCAACAAATGACATAAGGATTTAGATGCCCATGCCACCACATCAAAGGTTTCAGATATTTATAGCATAGTGAAATTTGCATGCTTTCCAATTTTATAATGTCGTTTCATTTATGAACCCACGTGAACACATTAAAACTTTGAGATATATTCTAGCACAGTGAGATTTGCGCGCCTTCCAATTTTATAATGTTGTTTCATTTATGCACTGAAAAGAAACAAGCATATATATAAATTAATATTGAGAGGCATTAGATATATTCACACAAAACTCTTGCTCAAAATGATAGTGCCATTCGTTTTTTGTTTCCAATTCAAATATTTACTACGGCGAGATAAAGTGCACACAACATTTCAAGACACTCTGGACAATGTGTTATGTATACGAGGAGGTAGCGTTCCAAAACAACGACACATACTAGGAAATATAAACGGAGCAACGTGTTATGAATATGTGCAGGGAAAAGAAAAGGTGTGAAGGGTCTCTTATCCACTATTGGAAAAAGGATGCATTCATGGCTTCTTAGATGGTGCCTCTCAACAAGGGGTTTGTGGAGCGGGGATCATGTTTTATATTCGCAGAAATCACATCATTATATACAGGTCAGTCTTGGAGGTGGTAATGGCTTAAAGTATGGATGAATTGTTGGCGTTGAGGTGTTTATTGTGGTTTGCCCGCAGGAATTGTTTTTTTATCTCTGAAAATCTTTGGTGACTCTTAAGTGGTATTCAATTGGTACAACGGAAAACATACGATCAATGCTATCCTCTTGGAGCCCGGGATGGAGGAAGTGAGAAGTATTAGTGCTTCCTTTGACTTGATATGATGCCATCATATTTACCGGGAAGCGAATATGGAAGCCGATCAACTTTCAAAATTGGCGTTGGGCCCGATGGATGGATTTCTACATTTTAGTGAATCTCTTGACGAGGTTGCAGTGGATCATGGGAGCACCATAACGTTTTGAAGGCTGTATGGGTTTCCTTGATATGGATTCTGCCTGCTGCATACTTCTCTTTCTGAAAGATGAACTATTTGGATTCCAGTTTTGTAGCATTTTGGATTGATTATGCATATGTCTTGTTTTTTGATAGTCTACGGACGTAATTCTGTATGAGATGATCTATGGGCTCTTTTTTACTCTCCGGATGTAACCTGGTTTTTATTTCTTATAATACCAAAGTTACATATTTTTTTCTTTGGAAAAAATGTGACTTAGCGTGGAGCAATGTGTTATGTGATTTAGCCATTTATTTTTATTATTGCATTTTGGATTTCAAACTATCATTGGCTCGCCCTCCATTATTCGCGTTATGTGATTTAGCCATTTATTTTTATTATTGCATTTTGTATTTCATACTATCATCGGCTCGCCCTCCATTATTCGCTTATCTCCATATGATTAGGGATCAACGACTATTCATGCCTTGCTATGCATGTGAGTTCAAATTTATCTGGTAGCAACAACATAGATGAAAACATTGTTGAGATATTGTAACTTCAAAGAATATTATATTTGTACTTTATTATTCTGGAGATGTTTCATTCCTCCTTGAAGATCTTATTGTATATCCGGAGATGTTTATTCCTCCGTCGGAATGTGGTAACATGGGTTATTAGACTTCCCTAGTGGGGGTCGGCCCTGTATGTGTTATGTGGGTCAAAGGATTATTAGACCACCCTAGAGGGGTCGGCCCAGTCAGTTATAATAGGGTATTTAACCTAATGGTTAAATACGAGCCTACATGTACTTGTGTAAAAGATATGTCAGAGTAGTGTATAAATAGAGGAGGTGTGTTCCTCATTTGACACACTCACTCACTTGAGAGAGGCGCACTTGTGGAGGAGAGGTCTGCTATGGTGGAGGAGGAGATCATGTCTTTGGTTTACATCTTTGTATATTGCTGGTCATCTATATTGAGGAAGATTTACTGGGTTTTCTACCCCATGAGGGTTTCCCAGGATAAATCTGTGTCTCTTGTGTTTATGCTATGCTTGTTGTTTCTTCAGTGATCCTGTATATGCTATTATTGTGAAATGGAATGTAATGCTGCTATTTTCTGTCTTAGCATATTAAATTTTAACAAACATGCACAAAGACGATTTACTAAATTGAATATTTATCAGCGGAGGTAGTGGTAGCTCAGGAAAAAACTAATTAGTACATAGCTTTTCCAATTCGTCAAGTATTCAAAATATTGGGTTGCAAAGCAACAAGTCTATAAGGCAGGGACTTGTGCTTGCAACTCCACTTGTTGATATTTAATGTGGTGCTCATATATTGCAATGCCAATATAAAGGCGCAAGACTATTCAAATGAACATCCCTTTGCTCGATCAATGGGGAAAAGACTGATATTTGTTATAGCTCAGAATGGTTGATAATTAACTTTAAATAGTTTTAGACATTTTAATTTGTATCTAAAAATTTGTATGTTATCATTTTTAGTCAACAATGATTAAAAATTATAACATACATAATTTGGTTTAATAAATTAACCGAGTGGTCGAAAATTGAACTCAACAAGAGTACAACATGTGTATCATACAATTGAGCTGCTACAACTTCCAACAAACTTTCATTCATTGAAAATTCCACTCAAAGTAATCTCAAATTGCAATGCTATATTGGTGGCACATTGGCATTAACACAGACAATAAAATAGAGTTATATATATATATATATATATATATATATATATATATATATATATATATATATATATATATATACGTTTTAGGAGATCTTATCATATAATTAGGTAATTTTCTTGAACTAAAGGCTTTCATACTTCCATAATTATATTCTCTTCTCTCTACAACTCACAATGCATTCATTGTGATTCACATTGTAACCGTCCTTATCTAAAATTAAATTAACATCAACCATCTCTATGTCTAAATACCTCAATTCGTAATATAGTCGTAGCAGAAATGCATGTATTATTCAATTTTAACCTTAAAAACTTGTGATTATAAGATCTAAAAAGGTCAAGGTTGGGTATATTGGTTTGATTAATATCATGGTAATCAAAAAGCCTTCTCTATGTCTAAATACCTCAATTCGTAATATAACCCTAGCATAAATGCATGTATTATTCAATTTTAACCTTAAAAACTTGTGATTATAAGATCTAAAAAGGTCGAGGTTGGGTATTATTGGTTTGATCAATATCATGGTAATCAAAAAGCCTTATCTATGTCTAAATACCTCAATTTGTAATATAGCCCTAGAAGAAATGCATGTATTATTCAATTTTAACCTTAAAAACTTGTGATTATAAGATCTAAAAAGGTCAAGGTTGGGTATTATTGGTTTGATCAATATAGTGGTAATAAAAAATCCTTCTCTATGTCTAAATACCTCAATTCGTAATATAGCCCTAGCAAAAATGCATGTATTATTCAATTTTAACCTTAAAACTTAGTGAATATAAGATCTAAAAAGGTCGAGGTTGGGTATTATTGGTTTGATCAATATCATGGTAATCCAAAAGCCTCGAATTTGAATTCAATTTAGGCTTATGGAAATTTGACAGTCAAATAGAATATGAAGGTTTGTAAAGGGATTGCGAAATAAAAAGGATCTCGAGGACATGATATATTTCAAAAGTAAATCAATAAACTGTTGAATCATGTTCTTTGGGTTCAAATATTCTCCTTCCAAACTCAGCATCTTGTCTTATAATTGGGAAGTTGGTCATTAATGGGGCCAACAAGTTTCTTTATGTTGGCTCCCTTAAGAAGTATTAACCTATATTGCTTTCACAAGGTTGAAATAGCATTTACAATGGGTATGGAGGTGGATTGTAGCATCCAAATGCAAGTCTCATCAACATTTAATGAGCTCAAATGCCAAGTGTCAATGTTTGATGTAAGGCGTATAATCCCTCACGTGAAAGACTTCATGAAGGTGGTCAGAGTAAATGTAGCTTCTCATTCACGCCTTGATACATTCTGTCATCATTTGAGAGTCGAGGTAAAGAGCAAGGTTTGGTGTGGCCTGGTGATGGTGTTTCTGGAAGAGGAAGACATTACCGCTTTCCCATACACCCTAGGGGAGTGGATTTTGGACGTTGTGTATGTTGGGCGTGAGGATATTTTCCAAAAAACTACTTTCAGAACTGGTTTTGGTATTGTGTTTTCCTTAATTTGGGATTCGTGGGATTCAAGAGAGTGGGAAGGTCTGGTTTGTATTGCAAAGGTGAACCCGTCGATATATATTGAAGTCAATTTGCCACAATTGGATATTGAAGGTTGTTAAAGTTTGAACACAGTAAAGGATGAAACACTAGTGGGCATATCACAATTCCTTCTCATTATTAACCATAAGTTTATATAGGATTACATCACAACGATACTACTGGTAAATACCATGGAACAAAAAATACTATGGGACAGCAAAGTGTCCTAGTCAAACTAACCAACTAATGCACTAATGACCAGTGAGATTACAATTCTCAACACACACCCTTAAACTCAACTCGAACAATATTCTCAGCACTATCAATGCCAAAGTGCTTTCTTTGAAACTCAAATGCAGACGTTCCCAAATGTTTGGTAAACATATCAGCCAAATTCTCCTTGGAGCCACAAAATAAAAAAAGTAATCTCTCCATTATTGACTAACTCACGAATGAAGTGGTAGCAAGTGTTAATGTGTTTACTCTTTCTATGAAACACATTATGTTTAGACAATTGTATGGCAGAACTATTGTCACAATAAATAGGTATTGGTTCTTATTTTGTGTGTCCCATATCCTTCAAAATTCTTCTCATCCAAACTGTGTGGCATGCTGCTGCAGTTGTTGCGACATATTCTGCTTCTACAGAAGATATGCTGACAATGGGTTGTTTCTGAGAGGCCCATGAAATTATATTGGTACCCAAATGGAAAGCATAACCAAATGTGTTTTTCCTATCATCAATACTGCCTACATAATCACTGTTAGTGTACCCTATAAGAGTACTTTCTGGTGAATGAGAGTACCAAAGTCCATAACCAATTGTGCCTGCAACATATCTTAGAATTCTTTTACCAACTTTCCAGTGAGAGTCTTTAAGAGACTCCATAAATCTAGAGAGAAAACCGACAGCATACATCAAATTAAGTCTAGTTGTATTCAAATACATTAAACTACCTACCAATCTTTTGTACATTGTAGAGTTCACTGCCGATCCATCATCATTCTTGCTTAACTTGGTGCCTGCAACAATGGGGGTTTCTGTTGGTTTGCATTTATCCATTCTGAATCTCTGCATAATATTTGTAGCAGACTTATGCTAACAGATGAAAATTCCATTTTCACTTTGGTCAACTTTGAGACCAAGGAAGTACTTCATGAGACCAAGATAAGTCATTTCAAACTCCCTTTTCATGATGGTCTTAAATTCTTCTAGCATCAGATTTCCAGTATAAATCATATCATCAACATAAAGACATACAATTAGAATATTACCTTGCTTATTTGTTTTGACATATAGAGTGGGATCATTACTGCTCCTATTGAACCCATTGTTGATAAGGTAGGAATGAATTCTGTTGTACCAAGCTCTGGGAGCTTGTTTTAGACCATACAAGGCCTTTTTCATCTTGTACACTTTGTGTTCTTGACCTTTGACAGCAAATCCATATGGCTGGTCTAAAAACACTTCTTCTTTGAGTATTCCATTGAGAAAGGTAGATTTCACATCCATTTGATAAACAGGCCATTGATTTTGAGTTGTTATTGCAAGTAAAGCTCTAATGGTATCCATACTTGCTACTGGAGCAAAGGTTTCATCATAGTCCACACCATATTGTTGAGCAAATCCTTTTGCAACCAACCTGGATTTGTGCTTCTCTATCTCTACTTTTTCATTGAGTTTGGCCTTGTAGACCCATTTTACTCCAATATTGTTTTTGTCTGGTGGAATATCAACTATATCCCAAGTCTGAGTCCTTTCTATAGAAACATTTCTTCATTCATTACTTGTACCCATTGTGCATCATTTACTGCTTCATCAAAAGATGTTTGCTGACAGAGAAATAGAGCATATTGTAGTTTCTCGTCAATAATAGGAGTCTACTCATATAACTCCCTCAAACTTCTGGTTCTTTGGTTCTGTGGTGGACTATCTGTTGAGGTTCCTCCTTGCTACTGCTACTGTACTTCGAGTTTGGGAATTCTGAGTGGTAGATCTGGTGGATCTGATCTTTCATTCTATTGAATATCTACTGAAGCATTCTGAGGATCACTCTAGTATTTATATTCAAGGAACTTGACATCTCTGCTCTCCAAAACCTTTTTGGTGACAGGATTAAATAGTTTGTAAGCCTTGTGATGTTCATTGTAACCAGTGAAGATACATTTCTCACTCTTCTTTTCCAACTTTTTTTTATCAATTCACCAGGTACATGTGCAAATGCTACACATCCAAAAACTCTGAGATGTCAGACACTAATCTTAGTGCCACTCCATGCTTCTTCAGGAATATTATCTTTAACACTCACAGTAGGAGATATGTTCAGTAAGTAAACTGAACACGCAACAACTTCGGCCCAATAATCATCTGACAGCTTCTTATATGACATCATACTTCGGGCCATGTTCATGATGGTCTGGTTCTTCCATTCAGCAACTCCATTCTGTTGTGGAGTGTATCTGGTAGTGAACTGGTGTTGGTTTCCATGTTTTTTACAGAACTCTGCAAAATCATGTGAATCATATTCACCTCACCATCTAACCTGAGCATTTTGATGTATTTACCAGACTGCTTTTCAGTCAATGCCTTGAATTCTTTAAACTTGGAGAAGGTATATGATTTGTGTCTAAGAAAATAGACCCAAACTTTCCTGCTATAATCATCAATAAAAGTCAGAAAATAAAGACTACCTCCTATCGATTGGTTTTGCATGGGTCCACATAGATCTATGCAAACTAACTCAAGGTGTTCTTTGGCTCGAGATGTGGAAGTGGGGAAATTGTCCCTTTGATGTTTCCCTAAGATGCAGTCTTCACAAGAACTGGTCTGTTCATTCATAACTGGTAACCCCTTAACTATGGACTATTTTGCATAATACTGAGACTCTGAAAGGGCAGATTATCATACCTACAGTGCCACAACTAGGTTTCATCTTGACTGGAAACAATATGTGCATATGACTGTGACACGATGGCACTTCTCAGACTGAGTGGGAATATTCTATTCTTGGTCATTTCTACATTGGCTAAGATTCTTCTATTGAGGGCTTTATCATAGAAAGCACAATAAGAATCAATAAATATGACATCATACTTGTTATGAATCAGTTGACCCACACTGATCAAATTGACTTTCAGATTAGGAACATATAATACATCATGTATAGACTTCTTTTCATTATGTTTAGTAAGAACAAGCACAATGCCTTTTCCTTGAGCAGGAACAAGATAATGATCACCAAGCTTGATTTTTGTATTGACAGATGAATCTAGATCAGAAAAAATAACAATTTGTTACCTATCATATGATTGATGTATCCACTGTCCAGCAACCATACATCTGAATGATGTTCTTCTTCAGTCACGTGACATGAGAGAAACATGACTTATTGTCACCTACCCAAATTTTGGGGATATTTATTTTAAATTTTGCAAAATAATTTATGTTAAATAATAATTACAGAGTTTTGTAATTATGACCAAATCAGGTAAAAAATGACTGTAATGACTCATTATTATTATTTAATAAATTAAAATAGGAGACAAACACTCAAAAAATGTGTTACAAGAGTGTTCACTGACCCACTAGGAGGAATGGAAGCTGATAGAAGGCATGGGACAGATGGCAGCAATTGCACTCTACCACTAGCTGTTGGTATGGGACAACTACCCCTAAAATTGTGGCATTGCCCCTCCAGGTCGAGGGAGGTGAGCAGGTAGCTCACTAATGACCAGTTAACTACAAAAAGGCCTAGGCAGCCTATATAAGGCAATTCGGATTGAGCAGGGAGCTCTTACAATATTTTTTGCAGAAATATTTCCTCATGTGCATCAGGTGATGACTGAGAGATTCGAATAGGGAGGATGTGGATAGTACAAATGTAAGTCTGCAAAATATTTCTGAGAAGGGAAACCAGAGGTGCTGGTGCAAGTCTCTGTTACTGCTGAGTCTGTAAGACTGGATAAACTACTTGCTGCTACAAGATTGAGGACCTAACCTTCTAAGTTTCTTCCTCCTGGTGGTTCAGTGAACAGGCTCGGGGGGTCCTAAGGCAGGCTGATTGGTTGTTTTCAGGAGTAGGTTGGGAGGAATAGGCTACTTGGGTGTCTGTCCTCTTATCTACTGGTTCAGGTTCTACTTTCTATATCTATCACCCTTGTTTTTACATTAAAGGTGGTTGATTCTATATTACATTGATGAATAGATGAAATGATTGATAAAATAACTTCATTGTATTTTTCCCCATGCTGGTTTCTGCATCGTACCCTAGTACAGGAAGTAGAATTAACATTAGATAATTGATGGGCAAAATGCCAAGTGAATAGATAGATTCAAACTGTAGCGTTCTTTTAAATTATGTCACTTGCATGTTTTAAAATCAGAAAACACAATAGTATATAATAAGTAATTACAGGAAGCATTCTACTGTACTTAGTTGTAAAAGAAAAACAATTACAGATCTATGTATCACCAACCATCGCTGCAAAATTATTACCATGTATTCCTTGCAAAGATGTTTTGAATATCAGACGTTTCAGGCACTATGTATCAAACTTTAATTATTCTAGAATTCTAACAGCTGCAAGAACTCTTGAAATCAGAGTTATTTATTCAAATGACAATAGATACTTATTTTTCATATTAGAAGGTTATTGCAGTCAAGATATCTCCTGTTCTTTTACAACTAGCACTAGGGTTTTCTTTTTCCAAGCTTACATCATAGCAAAAATCCAAATGTTCTATCTTGTTATCAATTGTTTCAAAAAATATTGTATTCTTCTATCTTTTCTTTTTAAAATTCCAAACTGAAAACATGAAGTCTCGGCTCTCGGCCTCATCCTCATAAAAGATTAAAACCTAGATGTGAATGCTAGATAGCCATCGAAAACCCTTAGCATGTAGAAACTATTGTTTAAACCAAAGTATAAACTATTTAGTTGGATGAGAACTATTACTACCTTTTCTACTTTCTGTAGATCCACATTTCCATTCTTATTTCTGTATCATCAATCTTTTCCTAGACTAGAAGACAACCAAACGAATGGAAACATTCGACTTGAAACAGTGCCATACATTTTAGAAAAAGACGAAGACATGATACAGCATTAAATTGAAAGTTTATAGTTCTTCATTCAACACTCAGATCGCACAGTCCATCGTTTCGACTCACCGAGACGTTTTCAATAAACAACATTTGTCATCAAACCACATTACCGATGACTGGAAATCCAAACATACACGGTAAACCTTGAAGTTCAAAACTTTAAGTAGCAACCAAAATGACGAGGGGTTATCCCCTTAGGGTTTACATCAAAAAAAATGAGAACCATTTCCACTGACGTTCATAACAGACGCTACATCAAACACACTAAGCCAACACCATAATAACTGAGCACATAGTGTTGTTGTCCACAAAGCCCTTGGACAAAAACCGTGACAGAAATCCAATCACTTAGAACCGTGTCAAACACCTTTCGTAGGATGACCAACGAGGTAAGGATAACGCCGAGGCTTATCGGTGGACAAGCAGGGCCCCTCCTCTATATTCAAGTGAATGATCCTCCGACGAAGGCCAACCTATCACAACAACGACAACGATTAAAACAAGTTATTGGATACAAGTATGAAGGCTTTTAAAATAATAGTGTTTGGTTAGAAGAATTCCTTACCTTCGTATGAAAAGACTCATCCGCAAAACGAATTTGACAAGCCACCATCCAGTTCGGGAGAAGAAAGTTCCAACCCTGAGAACATTAAGTAACTACAGCTTAACATTCGAAAACGTTGCCATTACTTCACTAAGACCCTGAACAAACACCCTTTCAACCTATGCAGCATTCCAGCTTAAGACCCAATTTACCCTCGACCAACTACTATCGCTTCCAGCGAGACTCGGCAGTATAATTAAAAACAAACACTTGCAGCTTACAGGTTCCTAGATCACGAGTTTGATCCTGTAAACCCCCCATCGATTACCAAAGCTGACTATCACTTTCACTTGCAGGAATGTCACACACAGGTTTGAAGATCGAGCCTGACGAAGGGTAAAAACATCAAACCCTAGGACCACTCAGTCGGTCGGCTTCCCCCCTCCAAACCACTAACATCGAAACGTTGCCAAGAAAATGTTTTCAACGCCTTGTAGGTTACGTTTAGGGTTTCCATTACAATCTCAAAGATTCACAAATCAACGGTGAAGATTGTTTCCAACCGGGCGTGTTGGAGGTTGGATAGCTACCACATTTAATACTCCATTAATTATTACAACCATGACGATGTCAACACCGTTACCAAGGGACAACACGACATCCAGCTGGGAGGAGAAATGTTTTATCAACGTTGCCAATTCGGAAGACTACAGATCAAGCCTGCTACAGCTCGACAGATCCAGTTAAAGTGTGAAAACTTTCACGTGTCCTCCTCCACGAAGGCATCCACGCATCACCACATTCAATGACTTAGTCAGATAACTTAAACATCAAGCCAACCCTTGGAACAATGCGATTAGTATCGTACCATAAGCTTTTGCTACTCCATCATTTCATCTGCCAGGTCAAGGTATCGTATTGTTTTAAGTTTACGACCCTTGCCAGATAAATATATTTTCAAACATCATAACTAGGATAGACAAGGATCCATACCTACAGCAAGGAGTCACATAGAATTTTCTTCCAAGACATTGACGACCATTGAAAATTCTTCAATACTCTTAATATATGTTATGTCGCTTTTCTCTGTGAATCTACGCATGAAGGACGGGTACAATGCTTTAGCTTCACAGCTAAGTAAGCCTCGGGGCACCTCGAGGGACCCCTTTCATCACCATCCAGAAATTAAAACTGTAAGCACCTTGTCACGGATAACTCTACCTCATATGTGTTTTAAAAATTCAGTTAAATTCAAAAAACAATCAAACTAATATCGTAATCAATTATCTTGGATTTTTTACGTATCACTGACACTAAACATCATTAGTCAAAGGTCACTATAGTTAAGGTGTTCCTGCTGTTATGACGTAATCATTATTACTGCAGAATAAACATTATTTATTTCTGCATTTTACAATTATTAACATTCTAGGCTGATTTAAAAATTTTAATTTTTTATGAAATTATCGGGATGTTACATGTGGTATCAGAGCTCATGTTCGGACTCTAGGCCTAAAAAGGCCCAATAAACATACAACAGAAATTTTATGACTGCAAAATGTTTACTAACTCAAGTTAAAATATTGTTATATACATAAAAATTGCTTTAAGTTACAGGTATGGAGGATTAGCTGAGCATATGGAGGACAGATTTCAACCAAACAGCCATAGTACGAAACAACAATTCCATGGCAATGTAGACAACAATTTATCAGAATTATTACGTGCTTTTCAAGAATTGAAAGCAGAGATAAGATCAGTAAAACAGGACTATGAAATAATTCTGAGAACACAAGAGGAGTTGAAGCAAGTACTGTTCGACCAATACCCAAGAGATGAACAGGAAGTCGAACGTGCTTCCGAGACTGAAGACTTACCTTATGAGGGCAAGAGTAAGCAAGCAAAAACAACTGATGAAAACAGCAACTCAACATCCTCAAGAACTGCCAAACATCCACGTAAAAAGAAGCATAACTATTCTAGTGACAGCAGTGAAGGAGATTTCAAGCCAAAGAGGAAAATAAATAAACAGTACAAACAGATATCTGGTGAATTTAAGAAAATCAAACCCCCAACCTTCAATGGCGAAACAGAGAAAGGAGAGACAACTGAGGCATGGCTGTCCGGCATGAAAAAGTATTTTCAAATCTATGATTATTCTGAATCCTTAAAGGCAAAAATGGCAATTTATAATCTAACATGGAAGGCAGATATTTGGTGGCAAGACCTCAAAAGAGTAAAGAGCATAAAAGATAGAGATGTGAGTTGGAGTACTTTTAAAAGACACTTCAAGAAGAAATTCTTATATGAGCAGTATTACGAAGAAAAATCCAAAGAATTCTATGATCTAAAACTAGCAACGATGAACATGAAAGAACTGAACATCAAGTTTTTAAGTTTGCTAAGGTATGTGCCATACATGGTGGAAGAAAAACCGAAGGTTCAGAGGTACCTGAGTTGTCTACCCTTCAACATCAAGGATAGAATAGAGTACGATAACCCTAAGACATTGGAAGAAGCCATGAGGAAAGCAAATTTTTGCTTTGACCAGAACAGGAAAAGAGAAGGGGTGCCTAACTGGAAAAACCCAAAACCCGGTAACTTTGAACAGAAAAAGAAAAATTTCCAAAATCGAAATTTTCAAGGGAACAGTTCCAAAAATTTACAGCTCACAAAAATGTTCCCAATGTTGCTAGGACTAATGAGCAGAAGCCACCTATAAAATGCTTTGAGTGCCAAGGACCTCATTATGCTTTAGATTTCCCCCTTAAGAAGCGGACAGCTAACCATATTCACTCCATACAGTCGGAAGCTATTGTAGGGGATTTGGCAAGAGGGACACCCAGAATTAATGCAGCATTGGACAATCGGCAAGCAGAACACCAAGTCTCAATGGTAGAGGTTGAAGGTATGTTACAAAACCATCCAGTTTCTATTTTAATTGATCCAAGTGCTAGTCTGAGTTACATATCACCAGTTATTGTCGAAAATTTTAAGTTGAAAACAGAAAAATTCAATAAATCATGGTTGGTCAGACTAGCAACAGGAACGAAAAGAAAAGTTTCTGATTTTGTGGAAAGTTGTGTTTTAGCTATGAATCAAGTAAAAACACGGATCAAGTTAAATGTTTTACCTTTAGGAACTTATGACATATTAATTGGAATGGACTGGTTGGAAGCCCATCATGTCATTCTGAATTGTTATGAGAAGAGTTTCACGTGCTTGAATGATGAAGGAAGAACAATCCACGTAAGGGGTATTCCTAGAAGGACATCCCTCAGACAGATTTCAACAATGCAGGTAAAGAAAGCAATTAGAAAGGGATGTCAAATGTTTGCAGTAAATGTGGTAAATGAGGAGTTAAGTAATACGGAAGACAAACTGAAAATTGAAGACATACCTGTCTTAAATGATTTCCAAGATGTTTTTCCTGAAGAGATTCTAGGACTACCTCCTAAGAGTTAATACCTGGTGCAGTCCCAAATTCTAAAGCTCCATACCAAATGAACATACTAGAGTTGAATGAGTTAAAATCTCAGTTGAAAGAACTGATTGATAAAAAATATATAAGGCACAACGTGTCTCCTTGGGGAGCACTGGTCATTTTTGTTAAAAAGAAGGATGGCACCCTAAGACTTTGCATAGATTATAGTCAACTGAATAAAATGACGATCAAGAATAGGTATCTGTTGCCCCGCATTTATGACTTATTTGACCAGCTACGTGGAGCAACGATATTCTCAAAGATTGATTTACGGTCAGGATATCATCAGGTTTGGGTGAAGGATGAAGACATTTTCAAAATAGCCTTTAGAACTCGATATGGACATTATGAATTTGTGGTCATGCCATTTGGGTTGACTAATGCCCCTGCTGTATTTATGTGTTTGATGAACAAAATTCTGCACAAATATTTGGATAAGTTTGTTGTTGTGTTTATTGATGACATTTTAGTATATTCCAAGAGCAAGGAAGAGCATGATGAACATCTGCGTATCATTCTGCAAGTTCTGAGAGATCACCAGTTGTATGCTAAGTTCAATAAGTGTGATTTTTACAAGGATAAGATTCAATACTTAGGACACATAGTCTCTAAGGAAGGGATTTCTGTTGATCCCGCTAAGATAAAGGCCATTAATGAATGGCCGGTTCCTAAAGATGTGACGGATGTATGATCATTCATGGGTATTACTGGGTATTACAGGAAATTCATTGAAGGGTTTTCGAAAATTGCAAACCCCATAACATCCTTACAGAAGAAGGGAAAGAAGTTTGTATGGGATCAAAAGTGTGCGGATAGTTTTAAAAGGCTGAAAGAACTGACTACAGCACCTATTTTGAGGATTGCGGACCCTAATAAAGATTTTATAGTTTGTACAGACGCCTGTAATGACGGAATGGGAGGATTTCTAACATAGGAGGGACATGCTGTTGCATACGAATCTAGAAAGTTGAAAATACATGAGAAAAATTACTCTACTTTGATCTAGAATTGTTGGCAGTGATTCATTCCTTGAAAATGTGGCGTCACCACCTTACTGGTAGAAAATTCACCTTAATGACAGATAACATGGGGCTGAAATATTTATTAGATCAAACAAATCTGAATGCTAAACAAGCTAGATGGCTAGCTTTTCTGAGTGAATATGATTTTGAAATTCAGCACATTAAAGGGAAGGAGAATAAGGTTGCTGATGCATTAAGTCGTAATGCAAGGATACATTTTATTTCAGCCATCATCACGTATGCCATAGACTTGGAAAAACGGATTTTTGAAGGAATAAAAAATTATGAAGAATACAAAAAATTACATGAAAGGATAGCAGAAAACAATTCTGAAAATTCTATGAAAAATTATAGTTTGAAGGAAAATGGCTTACTGCTATACAAAAACAGACTGTATGTACCAAACATACCAGCAGTAAAAATTATGATTTTGGATGAGATGCACAAAAGCCACTACTCTTGCCATCCAGGTTATCAGAAAACCATCACAATGCTACGGAAAGAGTACTATTGTCCCAAAATGAAGGATGAAGTAGCAGAATACATAGTTAAGTGTTTTGACTGTCAAAAAGTAAAGGTGGAACATCAGCATCCTGTTGGGTTGCTACAGCCATTGCCTATACCTAGCTGGAAATGGGAAATCATAAGTATAGATTTTATCAATGGGCTACCAAAGAATAAAAAACAGAACGACTCCATCATGGTGGTAGTAGACAAACTTAGCAACGCAGCGCATTTTATCCCTGTAAAAACTACCCATAAAGCCCCTGACATTGCAGAAATTTTTATGAAGCAAATTTTTCGACTGCATGGGATACCAAAGGTAATAGTTTCGGACCGAGATTCAAAGTTCACAAAAAAAAATTGGAGGTCCTTGTTTAAAGGGTTAAATACAACCTTAAATTTCAGCACCGTGTTTCATCCGCAAACAGATGGACAGACTGAAAGGGTGAATTAGATATTGGAAGACATTCTCAGAATGTATGTTAAGGATTAGCCTGGTAAGTGGGAGGACTACTTGCATCTAGCAGAGTTTGCATATAACAATCACTACCATGCATCAGCCAAGCTTAGCCCGTTTGAAATCCATTATGGTAGGAAATGTAGCACACCTGTTTCGTGGAGTGATCTAGTTAGCAGAGTCATTTTAGGGCCTGAATTGTTGCAGGAGTTAGAACTAATTGTGAAGTAGGTATAAGGAAATCTTAAAGCTGCCCAAGATAGACAGAAAAGTCAAGCTGACCTTAAAAGAACTCATAAAGAGTTCCAAGTTGGGGAGCATGTTTTTCTTAAGGTAAGGCCGAAAAAGAGTTCATTGAAGTTGGGAAGCTGTGCCAAACTGGCACCCAGGTATTGTGGCCCTTTCGAAATTTTGTCAAGGATTGGACCCATGGCATATCAATTGGCCTTGCCCTTAAACCTCAAAATACATAATGTTTTTCGCGTTTCATTGTTAAAGAAGTATGTGCACGATGCTACTCATATTATAAATTAGAATGATGTTCAGGTGGAACAAGACAGCGATTTTCCAGTGGAACCGGATTGTATCCTCGCCAGGAAGGAAACCGTACTCTGGAATCACACCATTGGACAAGAATAGGTGCAATGGAAGCACCTTAGCCCAGTAGAGGAAACCTGGGAGTTGGAAAGTAGTATGCGGGCAACATACCCAACTATGTTCCAAGAACACTCAGAGAGTGAATAAAGCAACATCGAGGATGATGTTGAGACTTAAGGGGGGGTGTATGGCACCTACCCAAATTTTGGGGATATTTATTTTAAATTTTGCAAAATACTTTATGTTAAATAATAATTACAGAGTTCTGTAATTATGACCAAATCAGGTAAAAAATGACTGTAATGACTCATTATTATTATTTAATAAATTAAAATAGGAGACAAACACTCAAGAAAGTTGTTACAAGAGTGTTCACTGACCCACTAGGAGGAATGGAAGCTGCTAGAAGTCATGGGATAGATGGCAGCAATTGCACTCTACCACTAGCTGTTGGTATGGGACAACTACCCCTAAAATTGTGGCATTCCCCCTCCAGGTGGAGGGAGGTGAGCAGGTAGCTCACTAATGACCAATTAACTACAAAAAGGCCTAGGCAGCCTATATAAGGCAATTCGAATTGAGCAGGGAGCTCTTACAATATTTTCTGCAGAAATATTTCCTCATGTGCATCAGGTGATGACTGAGAGATTTGAATAGGGAGGCTGTGGAGAGTGCAAATGTAAGTCTGCAAAATATTTCTGAGAAGGGAAACTAGAGGTGCTGGTGCAGGTCTCTGTGACTGCTAAGTCTGTAAGACTGGATAAACTACTTGCTGCTGCAAGATTGAGGACCTAAGCTTCTAAGTTTCTTCCTCCTGGTGGTTCAGTGAACAAGCTCGAGGGTCCTAAGGCAGGCTGATTGGCTATTTTCAGGAGTAGGTTGGGAGGAACAGGCTACTTGGGTGTTTGTTCTCTTATCTACTGGTTCAGGTTCTACTTTCTATATCTGTCACCCTTGTTTTTACATTAAAGGTGGTTGATTCTATATTACATTGATGAATAGATGAAATGATTGATAAAATAACTTCACTGTATTTTTCCCCATGTTGGTTTCTGCATCGTACTCTAGTACAGGAAGTAGAATTAACATTAGATAATTGATGGACAAAATGCCAAGTGAATAGATAGATTCAGACTGCAGCGTTCTTTTAAATTCTGTCACTTGCATGTTTTAAAATCAGAAAACACAATAGTATATAATAAGTAATTATAGGAAGCATTCTACTGTACTTAGTTGTAAAAGAAAAACAATTACAGATCTATGTATCACCAACCATCGCTACAAAATTATTACCATGTATTCCTTGCAAAGATGTTTTGAATATCAGACGTTTCAGGCACTATGTATCAGACTTTAATTATTCTAGAATTCTAACAGCTACAAGAACCCTTGAAATCAAAGTTATTTATTCAAATGACAATAGATACTTATTTTTCATATCAGAAGGTTATTGCAGTCAAGATATCTCCTGCTCTTTTAAAACTAGCACTAGGGTTTTCTTTTTTCAAGCTTACATCATAGCTAAAATCCAAATGTTCTATCTTGTTATCAATTGTTTCAAAAAATATTGTATTCTTCTATCTTTTCTTTTTAAAATTTCAAACTGAAAACATGAAGTCTCGGTTCTCGGCCTCATCCTCATAAAAGATTAAAACCTAGATGCGAATGCTAGATAGCCATCGAAAACCCTTAGCATGTAGAAACTATTGTTTAAACCAAAGTATAAACTATTTAGTTGGATGACAACTATTACTACCTTTTCTACTTTCTGTAGATCCACATTTCCATTCTTATTTCTATATCATCAATCTTTTCCTAGACTAGAAGACAACCAAACTGTAATGTCCCCTCCCATCATACCAGCATGGAAGAGAGGACGTGACACTAAATCCGGGCATCTAACCCCATATCCATTAAGTAAAAACTCATTGATAAAAAGACATATACATGTGCATGTTATAGAAACACAACGGAATTAAAAATCATGTTTAATATCCAGCATACATTCAACATTTCTGTGACAGCCATTAATTAAAGACATTGCAGAATTTATAAAAGAGAATACTTATCTTAACAAAGTAGTCCCAAGCAACCATCTATGCATCTGCAACATTCCACCCAACCATAGGCCAGTTGTGCTTATCAACCTCTTGATACAACTCCCACCCCCGAGTTGGGCATGATTTCTACAAGGAACCAGGGAACATCAGACTCACACATAGCCAAGCATACACCAAGATGAGCCAAGCCAATCTACAATTGGGTTTATCAGGCTGCTAGGAAATGGAAAGGAAGAGTTGCTAAGCTAGTGAGCTCAAGCACAGAGCCAGGGATAACCTTACAAGATCTATCTAGCTTGGCACCCACAATACCTACACACCCAGCACAAGGAAGTATTCTTTTCACTGCTGTACAGTCCCTCAAGCCATACCTTCCCCATCTAGTGCTCTCAAGGTGTGCATAGAAGAGTAGCCAAAGCCCTCTTGATCTTCTTGAGAGGTTGTCTCCCCCACTAGGTTTATCAAGCCCTCTCTGTCCACTACCACTCCAATCTCTTGCTTACAGTCTCCAAATCAAACAAGGATGCAGATAATCAGCTCACTACAATGGCTGGACAGGAGAAAAACATTTGTACAGTGATAAGCATGAAAATGATTCCCTGAGCTTCAGAAAAACGTGGGAAGGCTAAAAATGAACAATGGAGGTTTGGGAAAACCCCAGGAAGCAGAAATCGTTTTTAGAAAAACGTCTATGGGAATTTTGGGGCAAAAACGACCTCCATCACAATCCCAAATCGTGGCCCTTCTCTCCCAGCTGCTGTACAATGCAAAAATGAGCTCCCAGGCATGGAAAATGCAGGAAAAAATGGTGAAAAACGTGATGGGGAAAGACCCAGTAGTTCAGACTGCGTGAGAGAGGAAAGACTGTGGGTTTAGAATGGCTTTGGGCACCATTTCGTGGGTGTTTTCTTGCCCAAGAAGCAAAAATACGAATTCCTAGGTTGATGGCTTTCCCATGCACGAAATTGGATTCCATACCTCTCCATTCCTAAGGCATTAACTGCCTCAACCAACTCTTGGAAGAATTAAATGATTGGGTGCATAACCCAAAATGGGCAGTTGGTGGTTTATGGGTTTTCTCATTGACACATGGATTAACACCATTGGCTCAAGGGTTTGAATAATTTCCCTCCCTATTCCTTGTAGAATCATGCCCCCCATCTCTTTGTTGCATTGCATAGCTAGTTGTGGGTATTTTCATTACAATTCGTATTTACATGATGTCTTATTTACATTGTGCCTATCTAGCACAAGAACCATAGGCATCTATTTCTTTAATTGCCGATACATAAAACTCTAAATCAATGGTGGGGCCTTGGCCTTGAGCTCCTCACCATGATTAAATAACAATATTTACATCATTTACGATTTAAATGCAAAGGGGGTCAAAATCGGGACATTACAACGAATGGAAACATTCGATCTGAAACAGCGCCATACATTTTAGAAAAAGACGAAGACATGATACAACATGAAATTGAAAGTTTATAGTTCTTCATTCAACACTCAGATCGCACATTCCATCGTTTCGACTCACCGAGACGTTTTCAATAAACAACATTTGTCATCAAACCACATTACCGACGACTAGAATTCCAAACATACACGGTAAACCTTGAAGTTCAAAACTTTAAGTAGCAACCAAAATGATGAGGGTTTATCCCCTTAGGGTTTACATAAAAAAAAAAGATAACCATTTCCACTAACGTTCAAAATAGACGCTGCATCAAACACACTAAGCCAACACCATAATAACTGAGCACATAGTGTTGTTGTCCACAAATCCCTTGGACAAAAACCGTGACAGAAATCCAAACACTTAGAACCATGTCAAACACCTTTCGTAGGATGACCAACAAGGTAAGGATAATGTCGAGGCTTACCGGTGGACAAGCAGGGCCCCTCCTCTATCTTCAAGTGAATGATCCTTCGACGAAGGCCAACTTGTCACAACAACAGCAGCAATTAAAACAAGTTATTGGATACAAGTATGAAGGCTTTTAAAATAATAGTGTTTGTTTAGAAGAATTCCTTACCTTCGTATGAAAAGACTCGTCCGCAAAACGAAGTTGACAATCCACCATCCAGTTCGGGAGAAGAAAGTTCCAACCCTAAGAACATTAAGTAAATACAGCTTAACATTCTAAAACGTTGCCATTACTTCACTAAGACCCTGAACAAACACCCTTTCAACCTATGCAGCATTCCAACTTAAGATCCAATCTACCCTCGACCAACTACTATCGCTTCCAGCGAGACTCGGCAGTATAATTAAAAACAAACACTTGCAGGTTACAGGTTCCTAGATCACGAGTTCGATCCTGTAAACCCCCCACCGATTATCAAAGATGACTATCACTTTCACTTGCAGGAATGTCACACACAGGTCTCAAGATCGAACCCGATGAAGGGTAAAAACATCAAACCCTAGGACCACTCAGCCGGTCGGCTTCCCCCCTCCAAACCACTACCATCGAAACATTTCCAAGAAAATGTTTTCAACGCCTTGTAGGTTACGTTTAGGGTTTCCATTACAATCTCAAAGATTCACAAATCAACGGTGAAGATTGTTTCCAACCTAGCGTGTTTGAGGGTGGACATCTACCACATTTAATACTCCATTAATTATTACAACCACAACGATGTCAACACCGTTACCAAGGGACAACACGGCATCTAGCTGGGAGGAGAAACGTTTTATCAACGTTTCCAATTCGGAAGACTACAGATCAAGCCTGCTACAGCTCGACAAATCCAGTTAAAGTGTGAAAACTTTCACGTGTCCTCCTCCACGAAGGCATCCACGCATCACCACATTCAATGACTTAGTCAGATAACCTAAATATCGAGCCAACCCTTGGAACGATGTGATCGGTATTGTACCATAAAATTTTGTTACTCCACCATTTCATCTGCCAGGTCAAGGTATCGACATTAAATACATTTCATATCGTCCATAGTTTAATATCAAAGTTGTGTCGAATGATTTGGTTGTATATAGGTCGACTATGGAATATGTGATACGTTCCATCAATTTCTTTTATATAGTTTGCACCATCGTTTAATTCACATAATTCTCAAAGGAATCATATATAGTATATATATATAATTTATACGTTAATACAATTAAGTACCCTAGAGTTAGAATTTTTATATTGTTTGTACATAGTTTATTTTGTTACAAAACTATAGTAGAATTAAATTAAAGGTGCAATGGCATCATAACATTCATATGGTATATATGCATAGTTTAAAAGATTGCACAAAACAAATATCCACAGATCTATGCATTTTACAGTAATGGTTCGAATAGATAGTAAGAGCATTGTTGTAATTCTTAGTTTTGTAACTTAGCCTGTATCATAGAAAATCATAGGTAAAAGTATCTCCTTGACCATTTCATTCCTGAAGAAGTATTGTTTGAAGTTTACAACCCTTGCCAGATAAATATATTTTCAAACATCATAACTAGGATAGACAATGATCCATACCTACAGCAAGGAGTCACATAGAATTTTCTTCCAAGACATTGACGACCATTTAAAATTCTTAAATACTCTTAATATCTGTTCTGTCGCTTTTCTCTACGAATCTGCGCATGAAGGACGGGTACAATGGTTTAGCTTCACAGCTAAGTAAGCCTTGGGGAACCTCAAGGGACCCCTTTCATCACCATCCAGAAATTAAAACTGTCAGCACCTTGTCACGGATAACTCTATCTCATATGTGTTTTAAAAATTCAGTTAAATTCAAAAAACAATCAAACTAATATCGTAATCAATTATCTTGGATTTTTGACGTATCACTGACACTAAACATCATTAGTCAAAGGTCACTATAGTTAAGGTGTTCCTGCTGTTATGACGTAATCATTATTACTGCCGAATAAACATTATTTATTTCCGCATTTTACAATTATTAACATTCTAGGCTAATTTAAAAATTTTAATTTTTTATGAAATTATCGGGATGTTACACTTCTAATGAGCTTTCTTCAACATTTGAGACAGGGGCTCTGCCATTGTTCTAGTCTGCTTGTTTCTTTTTGCAGTCTCGTTCCTAGTGGCCATACTTCTTGCAGTAGTTGCACTGGATTTTGGACCTATTAATCCATCTCTTTCCTCTCCCTCTCTGGTTATGAGAGTTGTGAGAGTGATCATAGTGATCTGAGTGCTCATGAGCGGTTCTATCCTCTATAGAATGAGAAATTCTTCCTCTTTTTCCTCATCCCTTCCCTCCTTTTCCTCGACCTATGCTGGGGGAAGCAAGAGTGTTGAATGCATTTGACAGAGACTCTTCTTCTTGACTGAGTCGAGCTTCGTGGGACAAAATGGACCTTGTTAACTCTTCTAGGGTAAATTTGGATAGATCTTTAGATTCTTCTATAGCAGTAGCAACCATATAAAACTTCTTAGTGAGACATCTGAGGATCTTTTGGACAACAACCTTTAGTTCCAAGGCCTCACCATAGGTTTGGAATTGAGTCACAATACCCGAAACCCGAGTCATGAACTAATCTACAGTTTCAGTTTCCTTCATTTTAAGAGTTTCAAACTAAATCCGAAGGGTTTGGAGTCTTACCATTTTTACTTTGTCTATGCCTTTGTATGTAGTTGCAAGGAGATTCCAGGCTTGATACGTGGTGGTGGCTCTTGATATCTGTGGGAAAATGGTCTCCTCAATGAAACTCTGGATCAACCATTTTGCAGTGAGATTTCGTTCTCAACTTTTGTCAAGGTCTTTCCTCTGAGCATTAGACATAGAAGCTAGAGCAGTTTCATCCAGTTCTTTGAAGTCATTTTCAACCATTTCTCAACATTTTTTGAGTTGGAGAAACGTCTACATCTTGATTTACCAAAATTCATAGTTGGTCCCGGTCAACATTAGTCCGGAGATCTGCTTCATACTAGTACTAGCCATCTTTTATGACAGTCTTTTAAAAACAGTGCCGCAACTTGTACAACTAGCACAGCGCGTCACAGGGTGTGTCGAGAAAAATGTGTGTAAGTGAACAGTGATCTCCGCACTTTTCCTTAATAGAAGGTGCATCAGTGACGCACTTAGTCTGTGCAGAGAGTGCGTCAGCAATTCACTTTTCCTTGGTAGAAGGTGTGTCGGTGGAAGGGTGACGCGGTTCCCTATAGGGACAGGTGCGTCGGCTCTTCCAAATAAAAATAACAAAATACAAATACGGCCCTAGTGCTGTGAAGAAACTCCTCCACGCTGATATGTTCTCATCTCGTGTGTGTGTGTGTGTGCTTTCCACTATGTGAAAAGGCTTACCCAAACACAACAGGTATAGATCAGGCCATGCAACTCTGATACCATGTTAAAGTTTGAACACAGTAAAGGATGAAACACTAGTGGGCATATTCATTGCCTTCACATTAATAACCATAAGCTTATATAGGATTACATCACAGCAATACTACTAGTAAATACCATGGAACATAAAATACTATGGGACAACAAAGTGTCCTAGTCAAACTAACCAACTAATCACTCAACTAAATAATGCGCTAATGACCAGTGAGATTACAATTCTTAACAAAGGCAAGTTACAAGAGCTGTATGAAGGTATCCATGAAACTAGAGTTGATATCCAAGATATACATAGATTATGAGCTGGATGAACTCCCAAATGGAGGGTTAGCTTGTTGCGGTCTGCAAGATAACCTCGCAAGCACCCTCATTGGACTCTCGGCTTGAAGAAAATGAACAGGTCATCTTTCATATTATTTTTCACATGTCTTGTTTAGACTCCCATGTGGATGAGGTTGAAGGAAAGGTCCATGCTCACAAGGCCCAAATCGATGTAATCGAGGTCATTATGGATCGCCATGAAGCTATTTTAGAAACCAAACAATCTAGAGTTTCTGACTAAAGAAGCAAAGCAATTGAGGATGTTACAGTTTACCAACTTGTTATTGAAACTATGAATATCACCAACTCTGAGGAGAGAAACAAAAATACAGAAGATAGTCATGGCATACATCCAAAAAGGAGACTACGGAAGAGAATCAAGAGAACCAAGATGATGATGTTG
Source organism: Larix kaempferi (assembly GCA_027924585.1). Classification (NCBI taxonomy): domain Eukaryota; kingdom Viridiplantae; phylum Streptophyta; class Pinopsida; order Pinales; family Pinaceae; genus Larix; species Larix kaempferi. The sequence goes on from BSBM01000504.1 coordinate 6,554,204, forward strand.
ATAACATCCCTGAGGAAGAACACGAGAACAGTCAAGATGTCTAGGTCATGCACAGTGATCCTAGTACCTAGTTTGATTTTGCATGAAGTTTTTTTGTAAGTTGCTCTTAGGCCAGTATGTTAAAATCTATAGTAGCTTAGGGAAATGTGTTTTTTGTTTAAAGTATATTCTCTCTTGGATTATTGTAATTGAGCTTCATATTCTCATAAACTTATGTTATTATATTGGAAAAATTTTGTGTTGTTTGGTAGAAGTTTTTTCAACCTTTTATAAATACAAACTTAACTATTCTGGTTAAAAATATATATATATTTGAGTTATTCTTTATATATTCTTAAGAAATAAAATGTAATTTAAAATATCAAGTTTTTATTACACCAATAGGTGTTTATATCTTAGAATTTGGGGTGGATTACCATCTATGGTTTTCCTATATTGAAGGAGGATGGTACAAGTGTACTGTTCGGATTGATTTTATGGGCATCATTCAAAATTCAAAATAAATAATTATAAAAAAAAAGAAATATAAAAAATAGTTGGTAGTTGATGCATGGATAACTCTTACCTTATGTGTGGATAACAAGTAGTGACACACAACCCATTTAACTAAAGAAGGTAACAAGCAACTGAGGTATAAACAACATGTGATTACAACTGAGCATGGAAAACAAGTAACAAATAACTTGTTCGTGGCACTTAACTTGTGACCTATCGGTGTTTACCGACCACAAATTAAGTGGCTCTGCTAGTAATTAAGAATCAAGTTCAATTCAAAAACATGTTGGTTGTTTGATTAATTAGCTAAATATACGAGACCTTCACATCTTAAAAAATATGATACAAAATTAGAGTTCCAAAAATGTAAATTTAAAATATAGTTACGAGAGATCATATTTTTTATAATTTGGAATATTTATAATAAGAATCCTATAATTTTATCCAAGTTTGGAAAAAAAAATCGAATAAAATTAGGAAGAAATAAACAAAGTTATGCAAAAATTAGCATCAAGATTAAAGGAAATTCCAAAAAGAAATATGGGCTCATCAACATACAAGAAAATTTTAGACAATATATCCACTTAAAAATTGAGATAGAAGCAATATATCCACTTAAAAATTGAGATAGAAGCAATATATCCACTTAAAGAAGAGATTATTTGGGATTGTAAGTTTAAATTCAACAATAAAATATGTTTGAAAACAAAAAAAAATACCTCGACGTGAAATTCCATACTCACAAAAATACATACTTCCCACCATAGGACATCAAACTCTAGGTCGTCTTCCACTATAGAATGTTGGGTGGTGTCGTCAATCGTGAACTAAAATCATTCCAAATTATTGGTTTCTTAAAATTTATATTTAAAATTAATATCAACCAACTCTATGTACATAAAGCTCAATTTTCATTGATTACAACATGGCGTACATCCCATCTTCTCATAATATACATAAATAATATTTACAAAATTAATTACAACATGGCGTGCATCCCATCTTTAAAATGATAGGTGTTTATATCTTAGAATTTGGGGTGGACTATCATCTATGTTTTTCTTAGATCTAAGGAGAATGAGACAAGTGTACTATCTAGATTGATTTTATGGTCATTGTTCAAAATTCAAAATAAACAATTATAATAAAAAAAAATAAACATAAAAAATAACCATTAGTTAAAGCATAGAGAACAAGTAACAGATTACTTTTTCATGGAACTTAACTTGTGACCTATCGATGTTCACCAACCACAATTTAAGTGGTTGTGCTAGTCTCATAATATAAATAAATAATATTTACAAAATTATACGTTAGAGAGAACAATGATATTATTTAAATAATATGCACTAGAGAGAGCATATTATCATATATAAATTAGGGCCAAAAGAATTGTGATGGTAGCATGTGAGTATTGACAATGAATTCATCACTGCTAGTGAAGAACTCATGTCTCACAACAACAAGTTAGTGGAAAACCAAATGGTGAAATGGGTAGAAGCCTAATTGTATTATTCAATAGGTATATAGAAATCAATTTCGAGTCAATTTAAGTTGACTCGAAATTAATATATTGTGTGTCAAATTTTTTTCTATAATTTTATTAAGTTTTATAAAAATTTGTATATTAAACTAAATATTATAAAAAATAAAAAAATAAAATTTAAATTTTTTGAAATATAAATTTATATTTCTTGATTGGAATAGAGGTTTGATGTGACTAATTTTATCTAGCTTTAATTCTAATTGTCAATATATATATATATATAAAGTGTTTGCCCATGCGTACTTTGTCCCATCTTGTCCTCCATTTCATTATTTCCTTTGTCCCATTAGCTGCCCTCCATTTCATTATGTCCTTCATCCCATTAGCTGCCCTCCATTTCTTTTTTTTTCACTAATAGATAGACTATACTTTATATTAAAAAACTATGAAAACAGAGATACATCCAAATGAGGCTAAAACCTTACAGCATATAGATCCGGTCTCCAAATCCAAAAATGACAGAGGGCAGTAAACAGAACCGAAGATGCCTCAACCGGCAACCAGAAAAGAAAAGTGGACCGAGGGAAACATCCATCCTGAATGTCGGACCACCAATGGCACGACAAGATAGATGATCACCCGAATTACAACACCATCATAAAAGAGATAACAGAGTAACATTGGCAAAAGAAAACAAAGTAAAAAGGCCAATAGAATAGGTCTTAGGGAAGGAAACGACATCCAACCCAGAAAAAACAGAGACCAAAAGGAGCACTCTATAAAGAGAAAAAAAAATTAGGGAAAGAGTGGTTGACAGTCAACCCGAATCAAAACTTCACCCGACCAGCTTTCGAAATGTATGTTATCAACAGCAACAGAAAGACCACGAAGAGAGAGTGAATCAGCCAGAGAAGTATGCTCTCGAAAGATATGTTTCAATGAGATCTGAGGAAGCTCCTTGAGAAATAAATTTATCTGGCACATCCACGAAGTCAAAAGCATAACCTAAAGAGAAGAAAATACCCTAGCCTAGTTTATAATAACCTGAGAGTCTCCCACAATTTCCTGTAGAGCGAGGTGATGTCACTTGGCAAACCAGAGGACCATCGAGAGAGCAAGGAGCTCTCCTTTTGTATTAGTCCCCGCGCCGTAGTTCATCCATAAGAGGAATTTATCAGATTGATTCCAAAAAATCGTCACACCCGCACCACAAAAAGAAGCATTAGATTGGGAAGCCCCATCAAATTGAGCCCATCAACCCATAATCTTGTATGTCGAAAGAGAACAATGACGGCGTTATATTGGTTTCATCAAGGGAATCGGGCACTCAAAGAAGGCAACAGATGCTAGATGATTGCACCAATTTGGAGAAACCAATTTATCTTCAAAAATATCTAAATTCCATGCTTTCCAAATTTCCCATATAATGAAGCATGCAAGTTCTCCATGAGACTTGTTTTGTGTGAACCATGTCCAAAAACGGTCCTGTATCGAAAAACCCCACCAAGAATCAATATCAGTGATGGATTGATGAATAAGTTTCCAAACATTAACCAAAAAGGAGCAGTTTAAGAACAAATGTTGCACCAAATCTTCACCAAGTTTGAATAAAGGGCAGAAGCTTGGACCCTGAAAGCCATGTTTCTGAATATTGGACCAAGTCAAAATTTTGTCTTCCATCACCAGCCATATAAAATATTTTAACTTTGAGGGGATATTCCATTTCCATATGGCCTTATACCACCATTTGTATTCCACAGTAACCAAAGACATGTTAGCTTGATAGGCGATTATGGCGTTGATAGATCCATCTACAAGGTTCCACGACCACCGGATCGAGTCCGAACATTCCATGAGATGGATTTTTTCCCTATACAGATCTTTTACATATGTAGCCCAATCCAACGCCATCTCACCGTAGAGACCCAGTTGTCCAGCATCTAGCCATCTACCAAAGTCATCACAAGTCGAGCCCCTATGGTGTATGTGATGAAGAGTGTATATCCCCCGAGCTCTTAGATGATGGATAAGTTCCAGGGATAGGCTGCAGCTGTTAGGACCACCGATTATGGGATCCTCACCAATTCGAATGGATCGTCCATTACCCAGAAGCCAAGCCAACCAATTTTTAATGCTGTCAAATGATGAGAGTAAGCCGGCCCAAATATTAGAGATCCATTTTTTGTTCTTGTGGGAAGTTTGGATCCATTGCGTCACTGATAAAGACCTGAAGTATTTCATTTTTATCACTAAACTCCACAAATTATCCTCAGATAACACCCGCCACATACTTTTAGCAAGTAGAGCAGATGAAAAAATATGTATATTTTTAATGGCCCACCCACCTATCTCAACAGGGTGAGCCAAACGCTCCCAATCAACGAGATGAAATTTCTGGGAATGATTACCAGTCCAGATAAAATGAAATATCTTCCTCCAGATCCCTGTAAGAATAGAAGTCGGAATCTTGCACATAGATAACCAAAAAACCCCAACATTTTGAAGAACAGATTTTGCCAGAGTTGCACGGCCTCCCAGTGAAAGCCACTTCCAGCCCCAAGGAAGCATCCTTTTGTCAAACCATTTTAGAAGCCAAAGCCAATCAGTTCTGTGATATCCATTCAGCTTAAGGTAATAACCTAGGTATCTTGTGCTATCCACCAAGTCTTTAACTTTGAAAGGGAAAAAAATAGTTATTTCCTCCAATTGGTCTTGTTTCGTATTATGCTAAAGCAGGGTGTATTTATTGTTGCTAATAATCATACCTGAGCACATGCAAAACAGAGTTAGTATATCATTATATGAGTTCCAAATCCATCTCTTGCCCGGACCAAAGAGCATAACATCGTCCACAAACAGCTAGTGGGTGATGGACACCAATGGTGCAATTTTTATGCCTTCAATCCGCTTTAGAGTCCTGGCTTTTAAAATAAGTCGACTAACCCCTTTGATGACCACCAGGAAAAGGAGAGGGGATAAAGGGAACCCTTGCCGCAGGCCTCTGGAAATAGGGAAGAACTCCGTCATACTGCCATTAATCAAGACAACAAATTGAACAGAACTTATACAAGACATAATCCATACCACAACCCTCCACGGAAGACCAATTTGAACCAGAGCCATACGCAGAAACCCTGAGTTGACTTTGTCATATGCAAGGGATAATTCGAGCTAAAGAATGATTCTATTGATATTCTTTGTCTTGATGGAGTGCATAGTTTCCTGAGTAACGTCGATTGCATCAAGGATTTGTCAATTTTCAAGAAAACCAAATTGTTCTTGTGATATGCATCTCGATAGAATTGGTTTGATCCTGACTGCGATAATTTTGGCAATTAATTTGTATATTAGGTTACATAAGGATATCGGACGAAAATACCCAAAGGACTCAGGTCGTGCAATCTTCATAATAAGAGCTAAGAAAGTGGAGTTGATGGCTACTGAACCAGTCCCTTCTTCCGAGTTTCCTCCACCATAGCCAGCAGGTCCTTCCCCATAATGTCAAAAAATTCAAGGGAGAACACGACCGACCAGTCATCAAGCCTCGAGCTCTTTGATTTAGAAAAACCCTTTAATATTTTATGTACCTCTTCCAGAGTGACCTCGTCGAAGACATTATTCCCCTCATGCTCGAAAAAAAAAGTGTGGGTATTCACGGATGATCTCGAATTTCTCTCTAACCGAGAAACCCCAGGATCTTCATAATATGATCTGCTTCATATTGTAGATCCATCATGTTGCTTATCCAACCATCATTCTAATTTTTTAATGCCCAAATCAAATTTTGAATGCACCTACCTTCAACAAATTTATGAAATAAATTATTATTTTTATCTCCCAGTTTTATCCAAAGCTCTTAAGGCGCCAGGTATCCTCTTCCCTGCATAAAAATTGAAGTTTTCTTTGTTCTAGTTCCCAAAGAGTAACCCTTGTCTGAGGCATAAGCATACCCTTGGCCTGATCGGAGTATAAAACATTCAACTGAAGCTCGATTTTTGACAAATCTGCCTTTGAAGTCTTCATTTTTCTTGTGTCCAGGAGATCATAACTTGTTTTAACATCTTAAGTTTCTAAACAAGTATCAATCCTGAAGAGGGATTTTGGATATCAAGAGGAGTGAGCCAATTTCCTTTAACAAGGGACTTAAATTCGTCATCCCTCAGCCACATATCGTTAAACTTAAAAGGGTAGGATACCATGTTGCCCACCATATCCAACTCAAGCAAAATTGGGAAGTGATCAGAATGTTTGAATGGCCAACCCAGGTCCGATACCGAGAGAAAGTGTCCATGAGAACATCATCTAGTAGAAATCTGTCCAGTCGCTTTGGGACTGCATCATTTCCCAGCCGACCATTTGTCCATGTCGGAAAGATAGAAGAAGAAGAAATGTCATTTAACCCCGCTGTAGCGAAAAGATCCCGGAAAAAATCACATAGAGGGTCAGGCCTAGCCGCCACCCCCCACGTTTCAGTTGAGGACAGAATGAGGTTAAAATCTCCAGCCATGATGAGATTAGGGAGATTTAAGAACCCGTCATCTTTAATCTTTTCCCAAAAAACATTTATGTTTGAATATGGCGCATAAACATTAATAATGTTTATAGGATCCGAGAAGCCTAGAAGATTTCCGAAGAGTAAAATACCCAGATCGATACCATGTGTAGTTAGATTCAGGGATCTGGGGTTCCATGCTGATAGGATCCCACCCGATTGTCCATCGGAATCGGTAGAATCTATGGCCCAGTCTTTCTTCAAACTGTAAAAAAAATCACGAGCATTCACACTTGTAGACATGGTTTCTTGCAAAAAAACCATATTCGGTTTCCATTTTTCCAGTAAATTTTTGAGGGACAATATTTTACAAGGGCCCCCAATCCCTCTAATATTTAGGGACATAAATATCATCTATGACCCCTGGAAAGGGCCTTGTAGTCTCTAAGGGCCCCAGAGGAGATATGTAAATTACTAGCAGATATGGATGTGGCATTTTGAGAGTTTGTAGAAACCGGGGACAAAACCATCTTCCCCTTCCTTGCACTACGAGTCTTAATAGGAGAGAAGTCTGTAGCTAAGCCACCCTGCCCCCCCCCCTAGGTGACTTTTTTAATCCCAAGCCACAGGAGAGGGAATTTGTTGTTCCCCTCAAAAGGAGAGTTCCCAATGAAGGTCGTAAGAGGTTTCATTTTGACCACCTCACAGAAAGTTGGTGTATTCTTCTACTCGGAACCCCCCCCCAACTGAAAGCTCAATAGAAGTCTTTGCAAGAATAGTAATAGGAGGAAACAGTGGGGGAACACAAACAGAAGGAGAAGGGGCTTCCCGACGAGAGGAGAGAAGGGGCGAAAGGGAAGGAGACCACAGTGAAGCCCCCAGAATCAAAATGTGGTCATGGGGAAAATCGTTCTGATTTTGTGAAGGAACAATCGTCGGAGCAGAAGTATATTCAAAGGGAATGGGGGAGGGGACAGGAGGGGAAATTTCCATCGGAGGTGTGATTCCTTTGTAGAAATATGGTCTGCCACCAAACATATGTTCTCCAATACCATCTCCCAAGGGTTCGAGAGTGTTTATATGCTCGACGTCCGACACAGTTAGGGAAGAAAAGAAAGATGGGTTATGAGTTCGAAGCTTTCCCATAAGTGAAAGTGGAGCAACCATACCTGAAGTCACAGAAGAGGGAACTGAAGTAATGGGATCATCCACCACTAACTCCTCCTCCGAAGACAAGAGTGTTTCAGAGGACTAGGCATGTATATCCTCAAGGGATTCCTCAGAGCTTGAGCTAGAATGCTCCGAAACACATTCCCTCCACAGATGCCCGATCTCTTTACATCGATGGCATCAAAAATCCAGACCCCAGTAATCAAGGGATTGTGAAATGGTTCACCCCAGCCATTCAATCTATATTTTTTTAAACAAACCAAGAGACATATCAATTTCGACCAATATTTTTCCCACTCGCCTATCCATACCCGAGAGGTCAACTTCTCTACTATGGAGGAATTTTCCCATATGGTTTCCAACAGCCTAAAAAATTGACCGGTTCCACATTTCCAAGGGAAGACCAGGTAGGTGTACCCAGAGATGTCAAAAGTGAATGCGTTCTGTGTCTGGCTCAAACCCATAGAACCGACACTTTAACATCAAGCTACCATGACCCCGAAGCCAAGTTTTTTCCAGGATGAATACAGAATGTTCTTTTGTTCTGAAAAGGAAACAATACCAACCCTTCGCTAAAATATAAACGTCCAGGCTATAGCCCAAAAGTGTTGCCCACGTAGTATCCGACCAATGTGAGATCTAGCTCAGGTTCATAGCTTGATAGCTAAACTTGCCAATCAGCGCACGCATGGATAACGCCGCAATACCTTCCATCCCCGGCTCCCGACCAATGCTATATCTGTCGTCGACCTTCCTTAGTTTCCATTTTCTAAGTTTATAGTGCTGCCGAGAGGTATTCCGAGATAACCCATGTGAGTTAACCCCCACATGTCTCGGGACCCTACATCCACCACCAGTAGTGGGTACTGTGGAATCCGCACCTGAGAGGTTAGTGTCGGGTTCCACAATAACTAGATTTCTTGGGATGTTAGGTGTGGAACGATTTTTCCTCCCTGGAGACTGCCTATTTTCCACAACACCTTGAGTTCCCATCTTTGGAGGAGGGAACATAGCCCTATATTCCTCGTTAGATTTTATATTACCCTGATGCTCCCACCATTCATCCGAGAGTCTTTCTTTGTCAAGGGAAGAAACCCCCATCCCTAGAACTCCCTCCATCACGTGCCAAAAGGCAGGAATCTAATTCCCTAGATGTCAGTTTAGAATAAAGCTAACGGGGCATCACATGGCCCTCGAAACAGTCCCCATCCCACAATGTTTGGTGTTTGGATCCAGAGGAGGCTAGTTGGTCGAGCATCTCAGACCATCTCCAAACTGCTACTTTGTATATCTTTTTCCTTAAAAAACCGCAGCCTTCCCCTTAACCCAACTGGCTTATACCTCGTCCTTGTTCCCTGCATCTTCAATCAAACCAGTGTAAACCCCGCCATTGTTCCCTGCACCCACCGGCTAGAGAGCTTCCATTGTCACCAATAGTATTCTCGTTTACTCTGCTTTAGCTTTCAGACGACAAGTTCATTGTCAAGTTGATACACCAGCTGCCCTCCATTTCATTATGTCATTCATCCCATCAGTTTTACTACGCGGTCATATTTAAATTTAATTTAAGTTGTGTATGCCTTCCAAGTATCCTAACTTGTTGTAAGTTTTAATGTTATTCCATTATGTGAATCGCTAGGTGTCTAGCTCAAATATGATCACATCAAAACAACAATGGATTATTGTGGTAAAAGGTTTGAATATTTAAGTCCGAGTCATGTCATCGAGTGGAGGAATGGGTCTCGGTTGTACGTCTCTTTAAACACTAGCAAAAATTATAGGGGAGGGATGCTAGTAGTGGGGCGCCCTCCCTTTACACCTCATTATCTCCACATGGCAGCAAAATCCATCACCCTGGATGTTGTCACGTCTCCGTTAGGTGGATGAATTAATTACCAAGCCTCTCGCATGCTTTTACATGGTAATACTCGCATTCTCCCATGGCACCCCTGCCTGGATTCCTCGACGTCCAAGTCCTTGCTCCGGTCTGGTTCTGTTTGTTTCTCGATCTGTTGTCCGACACATACTCATCCTCCTGGCATTGTATAGCATGTCCCCTCAGTTGTCCGATGAACACTTTATGGGTGAATACCATGCTGGAAGTCTAGTGTGGTGGTTGTGTTCGTGTTCTTTTGCGCACTCGTAGTTTGTGGTGGTTTGCGGTGGACAACACAAAGGGAATCACTCTGTGCTCGTCCAGTAGGGATATGTTCCTAGTAGCTTCGCCTGCTTATGTTTGTTGGCATGGCCATTCTATTCTATTTTCTTGTTTTAGATTGGTTACTTGGTGTTATGTTGGTCGATGGTCAATGGCTTGTAAAACAACTATGAAATCTGAAAGAGTTGTGAATTTTGTTGAAGGGTTTCGCTGCAATTTTTCTGTATCGTTGAAGGGTTTTATGCCATTTCGTTGAAGGGTTTCGTGAAGAATTTTGCGACCGGTTCACTAGAAATCCTATGTATTGTGTAAAACGGTGTTAATTTAATGGAATTATCTAAAAATATGGGCGTACTGTGTTGTGTTAATGCCATGGAATTCTCTGCAAATGTCTTGTTAATGGTGTGTAATGTATCATTTTCTTGGGTTTAGACATGAGTTCAATTTGCTCATGGGGACACTGGTCAGATAATAATTTTGTGAGTATTTATGTCGTTTTCATGGTTTAGTGTATGCAAATGTTGTGAATGGTCTGCGAATCCAAGATGCGTTCAATTCATTCATGGGGATACTGGTCAGATAGTAATTTTGTGATTATTTATGTGGTTTTTATGGTTTAATGTCTACAAATGTTGTGAATGGTATGCAAATCTGACATGGGCTAAATTCGCTCATGGGGATATTGGTCAGATAATAATTTAATGATTCTTTATGTGTTTTTTATGGTTTAATGTCTACAAATGTTCTAAATGGTTTGCAAATTGGATATGGGTTCATGACATTTTTTGATGTAGGGCTTTGCAGGGTATTGAGTTGTAGATGTTGTATTGCTAACTAAAGTTGCATCTATTGACATGGTATCTATGATCTTTCTGTTTTCAAATGTCCTTAAAATAGATGGCACTTCTCCCTCGACACTTTCTTCATCTCCACTCAAATTATCCTCAAGTTGATTTTGGAAAAAAAACACGGGGTGTTTTCTTCTCTGAGTTTTAATTGAGTACTCTCATTTTTAATGGAGTACTCTCGGTATGACTTGAAATCTCATGCGGTTGAAAATTTTCTATTGTATTTGGAGTCTCCTCCTTCTTATCAATTTCAATCACATTTGAGTCCTCTAGCTTTTCGGCATCACAACTCCCAGCATTTCTTCAACAATCACCCCTCGAAATTGCCTCTCCTATGCACCTTTCAACCATTTCTTATGTGTCTTCCTATTGACAACGCTATGATCAATATCTTTGGAACATCCATAACTTGGTTTAGTGGAAGTAGATTTCTCCTTTGATGTCTTCATAATGATTCCTCATGTGCGACTAATATCGTATCTTCGAGCATTATCCTCAATTTGAAAATGGTCCATTGCAGGTGATGATTCGTCTTCATTTTTCAACTGCATAGTAAAACAAATTAGAATGTGCCTACCAATTTCCTTACTATGTAGACAAGTCTAAACTTCACCAAAACTCCACACTCATTTTCCTTCAACTTGTGCATGTAGTCACTCTTCCAAGCATATGCGCAGTAAATATGCAATTCTTTCGTTTGCTAGATGGTCTTGGTTGCCACTGCTCTTATAATATGGACACCTGACTACTCTTATTCTTAATTGTAAGTGGTATTTTCTATGGTTGATTCCCAAATGATGATCTTTGATTATGTGATTTTTCCACCGCCGAAACCTAGCATTTATTGTTTTGAAATAACCAATAGAGTTTTAATTATAAGTCCTTAAATTCCTACTCTTATAAATCCTTAAGCCTTCTTTAGATTATTTGTTCTTCCTATACTCTTACGAGATTGATATCCATAACTCATGAGAGATACATCATTTCTACCAATTGAATGGCATTTTGCACAATGAACTCGACTAAAGGAGTTGAATCCTATGTTAAAACAAGTTTCTTAATGCAATATGGAGTTGTATTCTTTATTAGGGTTTCTCCAAACATGAAAACATTTTGCATTTACAAAATGATTCTCTCTCATTCCATATTTATATTCGTTCTTAAGCATAATTAAGCATATTTAAAAATTGTTCAAAATACTCCCTTGATGTCTTAGAAACATGTCTTATATTATTTGCTATAATGCAAGGAACTATATCATATGTTCATCTGTATACAAAAGGTAAATACAAATATGAAAATCCATCAACATCCGCAACTTTTAGAACCTCTTTAAGACTAATCCCCTTCAGAGAATGCACAAGATCCTTATTTGAGATATACTCAATGTTAGTTTTCCATAGATATTTTTTCACAATGATCTGCTCATTGTCTTTGTCTCTTGTGATTCACTAGTGTTCCATCTTCCCTGTCCATGGAATAAAAAAATGGACAACCACTAACAGCCATGTCACAAAATGAATGTTCTCCTCCATGAATACTCTGGCTTATGCCTATCCTTCTCATATCTTGATAGCTTATGCATATCCTTTTCATATCCTTCTAGATTATGCTTATCTTTCTGATATCATGATACCTTATGCTTATCCTTCTCATATCCTCCTAGCTTATGGTTATACTTCTCAATGATTCTAGCTTAGGATACCAAGCCTATAGTATTCGTTTATACACCATCGAACTAAGTACATAATCATCCAAAAAATGTCTTTTTATAAAAACTCACAGTGCATGTGGTTAGGCATAAACGTTTTTCATCCTTATGCTTCGGGAGGCTGAATTTCTTTGTTTCCCAGGGTTGTTGAGCCTCCTACATTTTCCTCAGCCCAGTTGTTTGAGGTGCCTACATCTACTTGATCAGATTGTGTTGAGTTTCTTTCATTTTCTTGATGCCACGTTGTTTCTTGCAGCTAAGGAGGAACTGAAAACCCATAGCTCTACCTTGTGTCCAATACCCCTGGATTATTTGGAGGTGTTGGAAAATCCCATCTTGGATTGTCCCTTGGTTTGCCTAGAAGAAAAGGAGGAGGTGGACGAATTGGATGATACTGGGGGGGAGGTGTACCAGTTGGATGAAACTGGGGAACTTGGATATTTATAAGGTCTTCGAAGAAATGTGTATTGTCTACAATTTGATTTGTCACAACCATCCTCCTTCACTCGATCTCATCCACATTTCTGTCCACCTCCTCTGTACTGACATTCTCCTTTTGTTGTCTTTATTGGACCTTTCTTTGCTCGTTTCCATGCCTAGGAAGTTTCTTATGGTATTCTTTGTCCTACCTTTGTTGTTCTCTTTTCAACCTTTCCAGCTTTCGTTATTCTGCTAGAACAATCTGTGTTTCCCTCTTGTCCTTCACAACTTCCTTCTTCTTCTGTCTCATTTCTTGCAACTCCTTTTTCTTCTGTTAATACTCCACCAACAATGTGATGTATTCATTTGAGGTAAGTAGTTGTGAACTTCTTCTTAATTGAATAAAATATGTTGCTCATGCCCTTGCCTCTCTACTCACTCTCTCCACTAGAAGCCTTAGAAATTATCCAAGCAATGGTTGTAATATCCCAATTTTGACCCCATTGCATTAAAATGTAAATGATGTAATATTGTTATAAAATCGTGGTGAGGAGCTCAAGGCCAAGGCCCCGCCATCGATTTAGTGATGCATATGGTTTATGTGCTAGCTAGGCACAATGGAATTGCAAATATCATGTAAATATGCATTTTAATGAAATACCCACAACTAGCTATGCAATGCAACAAGAGATGGGGGCATGTTTCTACAAGTAATTGGAAGGGAGAATATTCGAACCCTTGAACCAATCAAGTCAAGCCAAGTGTCAATGAGAGAACCCTAAACTCTCAACTACCCATGTTAACTTTTGTACCCAATCATTCATTTATCCCAAGAGTTGGTTGAAATAGTTAATGTCTTAGGGAATGGAGGGGTATGGCTATCCAAATTCGGGTATGGGAAAGCCACCCTTTATGGAAATTCGTGTTTGGATTCCTTGGCAAGAAATCAACCATGAAATTTCTCCCCAAGCCATTCTTCACCCAAGAGTTTGCCTCTCTCACGTTTTTGGAGCCACCTAGGCGTTTTCCCTGCACGTTTTTCTGGTTTTTCATGGTTTTCTAGTTAGGAAGAGGGCATTTTTGTGTTGCAGAGCTGCTTGGAGGGAGAGAGCTCGATTTGGTGGTTTCATTGAGTCCGTTTTGGCCATTGGAATGCTCATAGCCTGTGGGAGAAATCAGTTTTCCTCCCTGTGGTCGAATTTCCCTTTCCACAGTCTGTTTTTGGTGTGCCCACGATTTGGGGGAATCCCATGGCCATCTTGTTTGTAAATCCCAATGTTAAAAATGTGTATCCATTCCCAATGATTGTGCTTGTTGTGTGTAGATAGAGTATGTTGGGGTATGGGTTATGGGTATCCATTGTTTTGGCTTGAGCTTGAGTGCAAGTATCCAGAAATGAAGAGGGTTCATATTTAGCATAATAAACCCAATTGTGGGCTGGCTTGGCTTAGATGCAATATTTATTTGGTTGTGCATGAACTTGAGTGTGCCCTTTTCCTTGTAGGAATCATGCCCATCTTGGGGGTGGTCTCAGAGTGCTGAAAGATTACAGGTTGGGCAAAGACCTATGGTTGGGTGGAACATTGCAGCGGCAGAGCTAGTTGCTTGGGGCCATTTCACAATGAAGATAAGTATTTTTATATCTATGTGTTTTACTTCTGCAATGTTTTAAATTGATGACTGTTATTGATATGTTGAATGCATATGAAATGTGTGTGGATGAGATTTATTTCCGCTGTGCATGTTTGCTTGATTTTCATTTGCACACATTTGTTTTATTCATATGAATCTAATGAAATGGGCTGAGTTTATGTAAAATCCCCAGAAGTGTCGTCATGTTCCCTTCCAGCAATATTGAAGAGATGGGAGGGGACGTGAAACTGTTGTGGTACCTGTCTGGATTTTAAGATCAGTTGGGAGTTTCTCTTCGATTGCAATTTCTTCACCCAGTTCTTCATTCCCTACAATATCTTCTTCTCCACCACCTAGATCCACATAATAGTGGACAGCTTCATTGTTCACGTATGATGGCAGTGAAGACATGTCGAGGCTTTCTTCATTGGTGCTTGTAATGATGTGTTTGTTCATATTCATCATTGATTCCGCTAACCACTTGAGATGTGGTACCTAGATTGGAAATGTCAAGAGCTCTTCATTGCTTTGTTGTGCTTAACACCCTTCAACCATATTCAGTCTGATAGAGTCAATTTGAAGCTGCTTGGAAACTTTTGTTTGTCTTTGGTGTGTTCCATCTCCCATGCCTGGTTCAACTAATTCATCAACAACAGCAATAGCATTGATGTGACCATCATATTGAGTTTCATTGACATGTTCATCATCATCACCCAATGGTTGGCACTGCCCTCGAGAGAGAGAGATAAGATGCTGTCCATGGCAGCTACAACTTCTGGAGGATTTGCACCTTCGAATGCTTGGTTACAATCCATGTCATGGAGGAGAGAATCACAATATAGTGGCCATATTCCAGTTCGCTTAAATCCATTGGTGATATTTGAGGCTATAAGCTCCCTTTTCAAAGCATTACTTGCAAGGTATGTCAATTAAGACCTTCTATGTCGGGGTTCTTGGCCATCCATGAAGCTCTATCAGACCTGAAGTAACACTTAAACGGACCAAACACACTCACATCAAGTGGCTACAACCTATGAGTGTTATGTGTTGGTAGAGTCAACAAGTCAATGCCCCCCATGAATGGTTTGTAGAGCTATATGGATACCATGGCCATTAAAAATCAGCAAGTGTCTATTTTCAAGAGATACACCACTAAGCACAAATGTGGAAAAATGGAAAATACAATTCATGAACAGTTCTCTAATCATCCATGCATTGGGATGTGCATCCATGCATGCTCTTGGCTCACATTTCTTGATATATCTCTCCAATTCGGTCTTTCCCTTGAACAAATAAAACCTAGGGATCGGTGCACCGATTTCATTTATGCAACATAGAATAATAATCCACTCCCTACTCTTAGGCATAATTTTTGGCACATTCATGTTTCCTCTCTTGGAAACCACCCACATGCCACAATTCTCTCCTACTTGTAATCCAATTTCATCATAGTTCCATATACGGGTTGGACCGTATGAGTGCATATGATATGCACTTGACATTGTTTCATAGAAATTTGCCACAATTGTAGGGCACAAATTTAGAGCTCTGTCTCTATTTAGGCCCTCTATTGTTCGCAAGACAATATCTGGGTGTCTAGCCTTGAAACTTTCCCACCATGATTTCCTAGGAAATCCATCTCTAAATGGATTTGGCCTTGACTATCATATTTGTGCCACATTCGATTTTAGTTGTATCAATTCTAGCCCCATGGCCCATGTCAACCATCTCCTTACACCAAACAACCACTTCCTCTTCTTCTTGTTTATTCAACACTATGAGAACCCTCTCCTCTTGGTATGAGTCAGACCATTTAGCCAATAATGCATGGATGTAGGTGCAATCCCATATTTCCTTGCAACTTCTCTCACTGAATATCCGTTGAACTCTACATCATTAATCACCTTGAACATGTCCTCTTTTGTCCAAGACCTGATAGCACTAATCTTCTTGCTTGAAATTTCTCGTTGCGTTGTGGTTGATGGTGAAGCGACATCAGTTGTCTCTGTCTCATTGCGGTTTTCATCATTTGCATTGGCATTTATTTGCACCATGGTTGGTGGTTGATCGACAGCAACTGCCTCAATATGGTTTTCAGCATTTTTGTTGGGATTGCGATCTATTTCCTCATAATCTTTGTTATCCTTCACTAAAAAGGGCACTCCTCTTCTTGACTTTATCCATTGTTTATAACTGTTATTTATTTCCAAGTTGAGGTTGCATATGATGGAAAATAGGATGCTCCAGGTGAGGTAGATGTGGCATGCTTTTGTGAGGGTAAGATCAAGCCAGGCTAGGTATTGCCTTTTGAGCTATTTCAAGTTGTTTTGTTTTATTTTCACATCCTTTCCTGAGCTTGGTGGGATCTTATATGGCATGGGACTTCCTTAGAAAAGCACTCGATATTAGTCCAAGGCTTCCTTTGAAAAAAAGAGAAGAAAAGAAAGAAAACGAATATTCATTGATGTATTCAATCTCTCATCTTCCATTAGTCTTCTTTGTCCTCCCCCAAATTATTCTCGTTATTTTATGAGTCCTTGAGCAGTAAGCAACTGATTTCTTATTGGTAAAATGTCTCCCTATTCTACCAACGATTTTAAGTTCGAATTATAGGCAAGGATATGAATCATGTTTATACCATGTAATAAAATCATGTTTCATTTTTAACTGAAGAGTTAAATTGTGTTAATCCGAGCGGACTAGTCTGAAAACCCTAACTATGCAAACCCTATATTGCATCGGTCAGGGTAAACATTGGTTCTAGAGTCAAGCTCGTCACCCATGATGAACCTAGTACAAACCAGACTAAAAAAGTGGGAACTAGCCTTAAAAAATCCATTGTTTACCATGATTATTGGGATCGGTCTAGGGTTTTGTCTTCAGTAATTTTCTTCGTTTTTTACTATGGCTTGTGAATTTTACTACAGTGATAAATATTTACAGGCGACAGATGGATGTATGGTCAGTTTGTCACTGGACACCTCGCCTATTCTTGGCTCTTCCAATGGAAAGAGACTGGCAGCTAGAGGTTCTACCTTTCCACGTGCTAGGCATTATACCTTGAATGTAAAAACAAATCCTAAGGAGCAGGTTATCTTTGAACCATACACTTCTTTCGTTGATTCTAGGGTTTTCAAGAATTTAACGGAAGTGGAAACTAATGGGGTTGATGAGCCTATTCTGGAATTGGAGAAGAGACCTAAACACAAGGTTGCTACCCGTCATACTTCCCCAAGAAAGGGTAGATCGGTAGAGGGGTCGGCCCTTGTGTATCCTGGGAAAATATATCACCTTTGATATGGTGACGACCTTGTCACTGCATTCCCTAGTGGGTAAGTTCGAATACATTAAATCCACCAAACCCAAAATCTTGAGCTAGAATAGGCTCAAATGGAAAACTTTCATAGAAAATATCCCTTGGGTTTTGATGTTGGCCAAAGGATGGAAAAATTTTCAATTCCTTTCAGAAGATGACAGGAAAAACATTGAAGATCGCTTCTAGGTTTTGGGTCTTGTGTCTTTGGTGTTATCCAGATGGAATTCGGGGTTTGATCCCAAAAAAGAAAAATTGACAAAAAGGCACTTATGGGTTATTCTACCTAGGTTTCATATTTAGTGCTTCATGGTGGTGGCCAACACTATCGGAAGATTCATTCTCATTGAAGACGAACACTTGCTGCGGGCTGATAGAAAATATCCAATGATGTTGGTTGAAATTGACTCGAAAGGGGGTTTATCAAGGGTGTTGGAAGTCATTTGGGAAGGTGGGTCGTTCGTTCAAACATTGGACTACTGGAAATTCCCCTTCCATTCCCATTCATGTCATGAGATCGGGGACTCTAAAGCCCAGTGTAAATATAGGCTTGTAGGGGTTCTGAATCCGTATGCCAGTGATTTACAGTCTATGTCGGAGCTGGACGAGTTGGACGAGGGATTAAATTTCCCGTTACCCCTAGATCATCATTCGGCCTCCTCTTTCGTTGGTAAGTTTGCACAGACTATCCCTGTTTTGTTAAAAAAATTATCTGTTGAGGACATTTTTCATTCTTTATATGTTTCTAGACTATAGTCTATTGACGATGTTATAGAGGATAATTTACCGCCTAATATCCAGGATCCTATTGTCTCGACCACTCAATTATGGATGATAAGGCCGAATTAGGATTGGTTTCTGAGTCTACCTTAGCGTTTTTAGGGGAAGTTCCACTCTCTTATAAGTAAAACAGGGACTGCTCTCCCACGATACCTCTCGTTTCTTATGTCGTTTATACTGTATCCCCTGACCCTTATTCATTTAATCCTTCGTACTTCCCTCCACTTACCGGTAAGCCTTCTGTTTCGCTTGGGGTTGAATTATCTCCCTCTCTGATCAAATACATGCCCATATCTAACTGTGGTGTTGAGACAAATTTTGGAACACCTCTCTGAACTTATTCATCTTGTGCTCCTATTGATTCAGATGTTTTACCTATATCCTCCATTTTTAATGGAAATGACACTATTTGCAAGCCTTAAAAGAACAAGGGTGGTAAGGGTAATGGAAAAAACCTGGGGGATTTAGATAAGATGGGGTGTGAGAATACAAACCCTAAGTTATGCTCTTTGTTTGATAAGGGACTTCCAAAGGTTCCCGCTACATGTGATTCACCTAATTCTAGGGCTCTTAGAGTGGATGCGTCCCGGGATGGGGTTATCCAATGAATATGGTGTCATTCAACATCCGTGGGCTTGGCAGTGGCCATAACAGGCTGCATTTAAATGGTTTTTGGAGACAGTTAGACCAAGTGTTGTATTACTGCAAGATGTTAAGTTTAAACTAATTTGACTAGCAAGATCACTGAAAGAAACACAATCACAAGATAAACAGAGATTTTACCCTGGGAAACCCTCATGGGGTAGAAAACCTAGCAAAGATTTCCTCAATAAGATGATCAACCAAAATACAAGATGTGCTCCAAGACTTGAGCTCCTTCTCTACCTCCTATGCAGACCTCTCTCTCACAAGTGCGCTACTTTCCAAGTGATGGAAGTGTGAGATAAGTGAGGAGCATTCTCCTCTACTTATACTAGTATCCCGACTGACTTTTTCCGTTATGGGGGCGACCTCTCCCAAGGAAGTCTAATAACCCCTAATTAATTAACTCAAGGTTGACCCCCACATGGTGGATCTAATAACCCTGGTTACCACAATCCATCGGAGGAATAAACATTTCTGGATACATAATAGGATCACCTCGGAGGGATGAAACATCTCCGGAATAATAAAGTACAAATATAATATTCTTAGAAGTTACAATATTCAACACTCCCCCTTAACGAGAAGGATATTATAACAACATCTGCAGGAGCAAGGAGTCATCGACTACATCATACATGATACATCTATAAATCATCGGAATCTTTCTTCAATATATCATCATCAGTAACTTAAGCAGTTACTAGAACATCAGCATCATCAGTATTGAGTCTTCATCTTCTGCAGCACCAAACAGCTACAGCATCATCATCTCGATCTACAGTATCTGGATCATCATCTCGATCTACATCATCTGGATCATCATCTCTATCTACATCATCTGTATCATCATCTCGATCTATAGCATCTAGATCATCATCTCGATCTACAGCATCTGGATCATCATCTCGATCTAGAGCATCTGGATCATCATCTCGATCTGCAGCATCTGGATCATCATCGTAGCATACTCTGCAATACACACGATCATATTACAGGATGATCAATCCCACTCTCTTTAGGACATAGGTCCATGGATGATACAATCCAGATCAAGTTCCAGGATGATCAATCCTTATCACTTTAAGACAATTCTCATGTCTAGGGACGATGCAATCCCAATCATGTACCTTTTGAACCAAAAGGTTCACGGACGATGCAGTCCTCTCACGTACCTTTTGAACCCATGTTCACGGACGATGCAGTCCTCTCACGTACCTTTTGAACCAATGTTCACAGATGATGCAGTCCTCTCACGTACCTTTTGAACCAATGTTCACGGACGATGCAGTCCTCTAACGTACCTTTTGAACCAATGTTCACGGACGATGCAGTCCTCTCACGTACCTTTTGAACCGAGGTCCAGGGACGATGCAGCCCTATCACGTACCTTTGAACCGAGGTCCAGGGACGATGCAGTCCTATCACATACCTTTTGAACCGAGGTCCAGGGACGATGCAGTCCTATCACGTACCTTTTGAACCGAGGTCCAGGGATGATGCAGTCCTATCATCAATTCTCGGAGACATCTATCTACGGATCAATTCAAGGGACCGAAGTTCGAGGACGATACAATCCCCACCTGTCCACCAAGGAATTCATTCTCGAAGACAACTGTGTACAGATCAACTCAAGGGATCAAAGTCCGGGGACGATACAATCCCCACCTGTCCACCAAGGACTTCATTCTCGAAGACAACTATCTACGGATCAATTCAAGGGACCGAAGTCCGGGGACGATACAATCCCCACCTGTCCACCAAGGACTTCATTCTCGAAGACAACTGTCTACGGATCAATTCAAGGGACCGAAGTCCAGGGATGATACAATCCCCACCGTATCATCAATACAAGTATCCTCATCAGTAAAAGTGCATATACAAGTGTCCTCATCAATACATGTATACATATCATCAAATATCAATACATGTCATCCTCATTAGTACATGTATACATATCATTAATAAAAAAAATCAATACATGTCATCCTCATCAGTACATGTATACATATCATCAATAAAATTGCATATACAAGTAATATAAATATTCTAAGTATACCTATAAGAAATATAAATATCCTAAGTATAATAATACAGGTATCCTCATCATCGACCTTACTGTCGATGCGGGCAATCTCATCATCAGTGTCTACATCACTCCCCCTTTCGAGGAGGGTCCTTTTGAACTACACCAAGCTTGTCTCGGAAATACTCAAATTTTACTCGAGACATAGGTTTGGTCAGTATATCAGCAATTTGTTCGTCAGTGCTCACATACTCGAGCTTAATAGCTCCTTTCTGCACCATATCCCATATATAGAAATATCGGATCTCTATGTGTTTTGACTTATCATGGAACACTGGATTTTCTGTCATCTTGATACAGCTTTGGTTGTCACACATGATCACAGTGGGATCCATCTCTAAGTCAAACAATCCTGATAATAGTTTTTGAAGCCATACTGCTTCACAACTAGTAGAGCAAGCAGCTATATATTCTGCTTCGACTGTACTGAGAGCCACACTAGACTGTTTCTTGTTGAACCATGAGATCATGGCAGATCCAAGACCATAACATCCACCTGATGTACTCTTCCTGTCTGAGACATTTCCTGCCCAGTCAAAATCTGAGTAACCATGCAGTCTGAATTCATGATTTTCAAGATAATATACTCCAAAATCTAATGTACCTTTTAGATACCTCATCATGTGCTTTGCAGCGATTAAATGAACTCTTCTAGGTTCCACTAGATACTGACTCAGGGTATTTACAGCAAAGCATATGTCTGGTCTGGTATTTTTCAAATACATTAATGACCCAATAATCTGTCTGTATAGAGTCACATCTACTAACTCTGATGAGTCATCAACTAATAACTTTAAGTTGGAGTCCATGGGAGTGGCCATGGCTTTACACTCCAACATATCGAATCTTTTCAAAATCTCCATACCATACTTCCCCTGATTTAGAAAGATTCCTTTTGGTTCTTGCCATACTTCTAGGCCTAAGAAGTAGTGCATTAAACCGAGATCTTTCATCTCAAATTCTGAAGAGAGCTTCTTCTTGCACTCGACAATGTGTTTCTCATTTCCAGTCGGAAATAGATCATCTACATACAACAATAATATAACAGGTTCATCATCCATGACTTTGAGATAAAGATTAGGATCAGCTTTACTCTTGGTAAAGCCCATGCTTGTTAAGAAACTGTCAATCCTTCTGTACCAAGCTTTGGGAGCTTGCTTCAATCCATACAAAGCCTTTTTCAACTTGCATACATGTGTTCTCCCATCTTTAACCTCAAATCCTTGTGGTTGTTCTATGTACACTTCTTCTTCAATCACACCATTCAAGAAGGTTTTCTTAACATCCATCTGGTGTAATTTCCATTTCATCATAGATGCAAGTGCCATGGTAGTTCTAATGGAAGTGTACCTAGCAACTGGTGCAAATGTTTCTTCATAGTCAATTCCCTCTTTCTAAGAGAATCCTCTGGCTACAAATCTTGCCTTATATTTTTCAATGCTACCATCTGTAGCATGTTTTATCTTGAATATCCACTTGGAAGATACCACACTTTTATCTTTTGGTTTGGGAACTATATCCCAAACATCATTTTTCATTATTGATTGGTATTCTTATGTCATTGCTTCTACCCACTCTTTCTTCTGAACTGCCTCTTCATAGCTAGTAGGTTGTTGATCCACAAGATCACACATCAAAGCCACATAGTTGGATACTAGCTTTGGTTTCTTTCTTTCTCTAGTGGAGCCCTCAGGAGCTCCATATTTTTCAGCTCCTTGAATAATGTCTCTAGCCCATGCTGGCCTTCTTTTTCTAGATAAGTTTATAATGGGAGGTTCTTGTGGTTCTAACATGTCATGGTCTTCTGGTGTATCATCTTCAGGGATGGGCACAGCCTCTGTGATTCTAGGAGGTGTATCTTCGTCATATACTTCTTCAAGTTGGCACTTCCTAGATTTCTTGAGAGCTGCTTCTTCATCAAATGTCACATATCTACTTATTTCCATATGATGAAAACCTGGTATGTAAATTCTAAAAGCTTTGGATGATTCACAATATCCAACAAACATTCCCTTCTTACCAAAAGGATCCAACTTGGTTCTCTTTTCTTTTGGAATGTGAATGTACACTGGACATCCAAATATTTTGAGATGACTTACCTCGGGCTTCTTTCCTGTGAACACTTCTTCTGGAATCTTGAATTCAAGAGCACTATGGGATAGTCTATTTTGAACATAGATTGTTGTCGTAGCTGCTTCAGCCCATAGATACATGGGTAGATCTTGGTCATGTATCATAGTCTTTACAGCTTCCATGATTGTTCTATTCTTTCTTTCAGCAACCCCATTTTGTTGGGGATTGTAGGGAGTGGTTAGTTCCCTCTTGATTCCATCTTCCTTACAGAAGTCTTCAAAATCCTTTGAAGTATATTCTTCGCCATTATCTGTTCTGAGAATCTTGATTTTCTTTTCTGAGTGATTTTCTATCAAAGCCTTGAACTCTTTGAATTTTCCAAAGACTTCATTCTTTCCTTTTAGAAAGTATATCCAAGTCTTCCTTGAATAGTCATCAATGAATGTGAGATAGTATTCAAACCCACTTAGGGATGTGGTGGGCATTGGTCCACATACATCTGAATGTATTAACTCCAGAATGTTCTTAGTCTTTGTTTCACTCTTTGGAAATGGGTTCTTGACATTCTTCCCTTTTTCACATCCTTTGCATGTGCCATTATGATCAACTTTCAAGTCTGGTAGTCCTATAACCACCTTACTTACATAGGGTAGGGATTTGTAGTTAATGTGAGCAAGCCTTATATGCCATAGCTCACTTGGGCTAGTAGTTTCATGGACAAAGGAAATCTGGGTGACCCTTGAGTTTGTAAAGACCTCCTTCCTCTTCACCAATAACAATTGCATCCTCAATTGATTTTCCTTTGGGCCACATACGTACTTGACCATCTATGAATGCAATTCTAAATCCTTTCTTATCTAGTGTTGAGATAGAAAGTAGGTTCTTCTTCAAACCTGGAACATATAAAATTTCCTTCATCTTTAAAGGTGTTCTAGAATCAAGCTTGTAGCTTGCTTCACCAATTCCCTTGATGGGATATTGATAATCATCTCCTAGAGATACCTTTTGTGGAGAAGTCTTTTCTTCAAGTCTTGAGAGAGTTTTCTTTTGACCTGTCATGTGCTTTGAAGCACCACTATCGATGAGCCATGTATCTTCTCTAGGTGTCATAGACCCAGAGAGTGCAGAAAATAGAACATATTCTTCTGCATCTTCTTTCTTTACTTTAGATCTTTTCCTTCAAGGCATTTCCTCTTCTTCTTCTTCTTCTTCTTCTTCTCCACTATCATCTTCTGCCATATGTGCATGATGTCTTTTGTGAGCAAACTTCTTCTTCTTTATTTGTGAAGTACAATTTCTAGCAATGTGTCCTAGTTTAAGACAATTATAGCATTGGACTGTGGAGAGGTCTCTTTCTGAGTTTGTTCCTCTTCTCCTTTTGAATCTGTGAGAGGGTTGAGACTCCTTGTGGTCCACTTTCTTGAAGTGACCCTTTTTTCCTCTTTTGGTGTGAGTAGCCAAGGCTTGGTCATCCTACTTGAGAAGGGCTTCTCTATTGGCTACCCTAGCTTCTTCTTGAACACAATCCTCCCATACTATATCAAACTTCATACTTTCTTTTCTGGCACACATAGTTTGTATAAATGACTCCCAAGGTCTAGTGAGACCATTTAGAGCAGTCATCACAAGTTCATCTTCATCAAGGGTATCTCCAATGGCATCTAGTTGTTCCTTGATTTGGGAAACCCTTGAGAAGTAGTCTTGAATGGATTCTCCTTTGTGCATCTTGGTACTCTTCAACTGAGTTCTTAGGTTCATCTTCCTATTGATGTTCCTCCCTTCATACATTCTTCCTAGGGCATCATACATTTCCTTTGGGGTCTTCTTGGATGCCACTTGGGGAATCAAGTGGTCCTTGATAGAATCAGCAATGATTCTCTTTTCCCTAATTAGATCCTTCCTATACTTTTCTTTGGCTTCATCTTCAGTGGGTTATGCAACTTCATCCTTGATATAATGAGCAAGATCATTCTCTTCAAGAATGAGACCGATTATGTATTTCCATGCTCGGGAATTCTTTATACCTTCTAGCTTGTCTTCAAGCTTAGTGCTTGGAGCCATCTTCTCTTGGGGGAGTCCAAGAGATTTAAGTTTCTCAAGAGATAGAGTAACACTTACCAGGAGATGTGCTTGATTGACTTGGGAACACTAGTGTGTTCTATTTCTGGAAACTTCAACTTTTCACTTTCCGGATCTGCAACAGAATTTTTGGTTTATCGCACTTTTGGTCAAACTAGGGTTTGACCTTCCTGGAGTTCTATCCAACCAAAAAGTTTGATCTAGGGCTCAAAAGTTTGATTTTGAGTAGGGATATCCAGCCATGTAATCAGAATCCAAAAAATACCCAACTTTGCAGAAACCCTAATTCTTCACCGGAAGAGAGAGAGAGAGATATTTTTTACCTTGTGAAAGATGTCCTATTCAGGCTAGCTCTGATACCATGTTAAGTTTAAACTAATTTGACTAGCAAGATCACTGAAAGAAACACAATCACAAGATAGACAGAGATTTTACCCTGGGAAACCCTCATGGGTTAGAAAACCTAGCAAAGCTTTCCTCAATAAGATGATCAACCAAAATACAAGATGTGCTCCAAGGCTTGAGCTCCTTCTCTACCTCCTATGCAGACCTCTCTCTCACAAGTGCACTACTTTCCAAGTGATGGAAGTGTGAGATAAGTGAGGAGCATTCTCCTCTACTTATACTAGTATCCCGACTGACTTTTCCCTTATGGGGCCGACCTCTCCCAAGGAATTCTAATAACCCTAATTAATTAACTCAGGGCCGACCCCCACATGGTGGATCTAATAGCCCTGATTACCACAATCCATCGGAGGAATAAACATCTCCGGATACATAATAGGATCACCTCAGAGGGATGAAACATCTCCAGAATAATAAAGTACAAATATAATATTCTTAGAAGTTACAATATTCAACACAAGAGACCGTGTCCTCTTCCTCGGTGGCTTGTAGTGTTTTTCTTAAAATAAAACCTCATTGGCGGGACTGTGTTGTGGATTATTTTGGGTTTTTGGGAGGGACCCTCGTAGCCTAGAACCCTATTGAAGCTGATATGAAGGCCTATCATTCTATTGTAGGTATTCTCATCGAAGGAAAGCTTAAGGGTTACAAAGATGTGATTAGAATACTTAATAGTTATGGTCCCTATCAGCATAGAAAACAATTTTGGGATCAGATTTTAGATAAAGGTTTATTGATGGACAATTCTCTCATTTTGGCTAACGACTTCAACTTTACTTTGACTACTGATTTTCCTTGGGTTTTTACTTTGACTACTGATGAAACCTGGGGTGCTGGAAATATCCACAATCCGTTAGCAGATTATTTCTTATCTTTGTTTGAGGAAGCAAAATTAGTGGATTTAGTAGGATCCCTTCACCTACTCTTGATGAGCCAACGTCTGGAGATGAGGATACCAATCATAACATACATCCCAACATGGACTTGAATGAATGGCAAATTTTGTCAAGATTAGTCCCTACAGGAAATATCCACATCAATGAGCTTGGTGTGCTTGGCTTCCGATATTTTGACACCAACCATACATGGAATCATCCAAAATTATCAACATATACATTCGAGACTGCACCAAACAACATTGACTACAACCGAAGGAATGGGTAAGTATTACAAGATAACACTCCCCTACCTACATCCACAAATACATTATCTCACAGTCAACAACTTACATTTGACATAGTCCTACAACATTCACAATTTCAAGGAACGAAATAGCCATTGAAGATCATCATCCAAGGAACTGCATGCATAGGTAAATCATGCCTTATAAGCACCATAAAAAAAGCACTATATTCCCAAGAAACCTCTTGCCATATCCCACTACTGCTCCTCGCCCCTACTAGTGTTGCAGTGTTTAACATGCATACACCAACTATACATGCAGGGCTCCAGCTTCCTATAAAGGACATAAATCCTTTGCAGGGACAGGCCCTATTGGTGTTCCAAGAAGAGATGAAACATATTCAATACATTATCATTGACGAGATGAGCTTCATAGGACCTAAATTGTTTGTTCAAATTCAGATTCGCTTGCGTGAGTGTTTTACAAAGCAAAACAAATGCTCATTTGGAAACCGTTCAATAATTCTTGTCGGTAATTCAGGACAACTCCCACCTATGATGGACAAACCTCTATATGTAGGAGCAACTTTGGGGAAGTGTTTGTGGACAGACTTTACCACTGCCACCATTTTGGAAACAATATTCCATCAAAGGGGCACTGACGCTACCCAACTTCGTTTTCATAAGCTATTGACAAAAATCTACAATGCTACACCAACCTTGGAAGGTTGGAGACTCCTCCAGCCTAGGACTAATAGATTCTTGTCAATAGAGGAGCATTCAAAATTTGATATAGCAATCCATATCTTTGCAATGAACATTCTTGCAAATAATCATAACAAATACATGCTCCAAGCACTGGCTATGCCTATTGTAGGATCTGTCGCAAATTTCACCAATGGTTCAAATGCACAACAAGATGATGACCATCAACTAGAAAAATAAATATTGCTAAGAGTGGGAAACTAGTAATGCTATCTTGCAATTTATGGGTCAAATCAGGACTAGTCAATGGTGCACTTGGAGTGGTCATGCAAATTGTATACACACCTAGATCTATCCCTCCTAAGTTGCTAGCGTATGTTGTCGTGGCATTTAATAAATACGTTGGCCCTACATGGGACCAATCTCAACCAAATTGCATATTGATTCCACCCATAAATTGAAGTAACAAGAAACAAATCCCCCTCAAGATGACTTGGGCATTGACTATCCATAAATCCCAAGGATTGACATTAACAAGGTCAACAATTGACATTGGTAACACTGAACGTGAAGGCTTGATCTTCACGACAATGTCACTCATTACAACATTAGAAGGAATGTGAATTGCACCATCGTTCTCCTTCGACCACTATGCAAAGATGAAAGACACTTCATACGTCACACTTTGCAAAACTCTAATTATATTACATATGTATACTTTCTCTTATGACAAATTAATGGACATTTCATTTTACTTGCTGAAAAAAAATAAAAATTAAGGCGTGTTTTAAGGAGATGTTTCTACTCAGAATTTCGTCGTCTATCACTGGCATATAAAGGGCTGCCACTTTTTTGGGGTTTGATTGGTCATTGAATCGTGATATTTTTTGTGTAGCGAACCGGATCCTCCGTCAATTCCACGATCGTCATTTGACCATCCACAACAGCCTCCACCGTAGCATGGGGCAGCTCCACCAGCATGGGAGACTTTCTTTCATGGCCGCAAAAAGAGTCGACCATGGATCGAGCCTTGCTGCCATGCGGGGTCGTAAAATCCTCTAAACAATCCATAGAACCATGGAATCCCCGCGTTTCATGTAAGTCATAATCTTAGCTTTGAAACTCTCATGTAGGTGATAATCGTGCGACATCGTTGTTATTGGTATGATGTTCGAAATGTTCAAAGTGCTCCCATTGCTAGGGTTATCTTAGTATCACTACCATTTACTTACCATAGATTACATGGGTTTCTATTTCATAACAGCCATTCTTCTCCTTCCTTGCCAATCTGTTTCCGAGCATGCCACTATCTCACAGAGAATGCCCATGATAGGCTCAAAACTGGTCAAGTGAGAATAAAGTTGCTTAGAGGACAACTCAACAATCTTGGAAAGGGTCTCTTTAATGTGAGTTAGCCACGACCATTGTTTCATGGCCATTCTTCCATTATTCTTGCCCATTATTTCCACTGCCAGAGATCCCGTGGGTCGATAAACCAATGGGTTCCTGAAGGCATAAAGTTCGGGTAAAACCTGTTTGCGTAGAAGTGACAAACCCGAGTAAACTGTATTGTATAAATCAAGGGCGTCAGGTCTACTCGATTTGCATTTTGCACATCACTCTAGCAAACCCTCCCTCCCAGAAAAATGGAGGCAAGAAGTATATCTAGCAGTGCCCCTATGCTTCTCCACACGTTTTCCCTTCAAAGAACCCACCCTCCCACACGCCATTTCGACCTGCCTTCATCATCCTTCACTTTCAGAAAACACTCTCACCCACTCGTGCTACTTTTCCGAATGCTTGTTCAGAACCTTCAAAACTTCAAAACTTAGTATTTGCACTACACTTTCCATAGATTCACTATACTTGCTTTCAACACATAAATTTACATTATCTACAGACACGCAACTTTCTCTCATTTTAAACATACTGAAGTTCTTTTCGGCGTTTCATTTCCCCCGCTTTGGGGGTATGCTAGTGGTTAATGCATATGGTTGAGCACATAGATTTGTTACATTGAACAAATAAATAAATTAATATAGGATTATTTTTGGGTTTGGAAATTGAGTTGTTTTAGAAAAAAATAATGCACCCATAGAAATGTTTATTTCTATTTTTTTTAAAGATGGATGATTCATGACATCATGATATATAAATCCTAGCTCGAACGTTATGTTTAAATTAAATATTTGTTGGGGAATTGATCACGTGATGAAGAAATTTGTGCGATTCACATGTCTCCCTATTAGATTTTACACATTTAAGAAGACAATACATGATAAAGTACTCAGTTACTTACTTCGTTGATGAATTCAATTCCCTTATTAATGTTTTGTTTTAAATCGGCAGGATTTTTGTTTAGAATTATAGTTCATTCTAATTGATTAATTGGAATTTCATTCCCTAGCATGAGATACATCTAAATTTTGAGATCAATGATCTAACTAAGTAATTCAATGTTAACAAAATACTTATATTGTAATGTTACAATGTAAAAAGAATTAACACGTTGCAATATAAACCACATAAAGGAAACATGGGTTGTGTAAGCTAAATAATAAGAGTTTAATTTATTTATTTTTCAGGGGAAAAAAAACATACTATTCTTATTCGATTGAATCAAATAGTACAAAGATAGGTCTGAATTTATCCCAAAATCCAGAATACATAATCAACAATTTGTATCGACAATGAAACAAAACTACAGCAGCATAGCAGCTACCTACTGAGAGTTGAAGTCAAGAACTGCTACATATCATTCCTCACAAAAAAGAGCTATAAATATTCCCAACCCAATTGAGCTACAAAAGAACCCCTGACAAAATTATAGAAAAGAGTAAACCCCCATCTCGAGAGGGTTGGAGTTCCACCATTCTTCCCACACAAGATGGCCTTCAATGCCTTCAAGTGCCTGCTTGGATAACTTATCTACCATGGAATTATATTCTTTGTATATATGCTCAAATGTAATGGAATCATGCTTATCAATCTCCATTCTTGTACGGAGACACCAATGACGGAGAGCGGTAACATTAAGTTGAAATTCTCTAGTAGCCCATTTAATAGTCACACGGGAATCTCCAAACACTTTAAGATTTACCAGCCAAAAACAGTTTGCTACCCTCAGAACACACCAAAGTGCCAAAAGCTCAGCCTTCATGTTAGTACCCTTACCACAGTTTAAACGCAGAGAAAAGTAATGGTCTTCATTTAAATATATTACTCCTCCAGCTGCACAAATTCCATTTTGGGCCGTACCATCAAAAAATAGAACAGGTTGGTTGATATCAAAGGATAAGAGTCCAACTCTATCAATCCTCTGAAAATATTTCTCATTCTGATATTGTTGAACCAGCTTCAAAATACTTACTGCACAAGCCATCACCTCAGGTTCTTTCTCCTGAAAAAATGCACAATTACGAGTGTGCCAAAATTACCCATGCAATAAAGATGGGCAGAAAGAGAAAATTCTTATAGGACTTATACCAGTTCAGCATACATTGCTCAAAATTACCAACATCCCAAGAAAATTCAAAGTTCAAATTTGCACCACATATGTTCCAGACATCCTTGACAAAACTGTAGCTCACAAAAAGATAATTGATAGATTTGGAAGAGAGCCTACATAGAATGCACCAATTAGGACTGATCCAACCTCTTCTTTGGAGAATATCCCAAGTTTTAAGGCTACCCTGAAAAGCATGCCATAGGAAACATTTAACTTTAAGAGGGATCTTCCACCTCCAGATCCTTGTATACCACCAATGTTGGGGATATATACATCTTTCCTGAATGATTCTATCATAAGCAGTCTTAGCAGTAATAATCCCTTTCTTATCATTACCAATCCACACATGCTTGTCATTTTCCCTGCTTAAGAGGCATCCAGCAGAGTATAAGGATCTGGTAAAACAATTCCATTCTTGAGCATCAACACCAGTAAGACCAAGATCATTTGAGCTTAGCCAATAATTAGCAGGAACTGAAGAAACTCCCCAGTTTTTAACTTTATTCAAAGTATTCAATCCATAGTACTGCAAAAAAATCAGTAACCTATTAGACAGATGATAGGAATCCTCCATTCCAAGAATGGGGTCCTTGCCAACAAGGATATTTTCTCCTGTACCAACCTGCCAATAGATATCCTTTGCTAACCAATCATAGACCTTCATAAAACCTCTCCATAGAGGGGAGACACACTATCCTAACTTCTTTAGGTTTCTCATCCAAGAATACACATATGGTTTGATATATTTAGCCTGTAAAACTTTTGACCATAAAGAAGTACCAAATATGCCACGCCACAGACTTTTGAGTCTTAAAGCCTTACTAAAAACATTTAGTTCTTTGATTCCCCAACCTCCAAATTTTTTCGAATGAGAAAGGGTTTCCCATCCTACCATAACCAATTTTGCACGCTCACTGTTACCGGTCCAAAGGAAGTTAAAGAACAATCTTCTTACAGTATTTGAAATAGAGGAGGGAATCTCAAGCAACGACAGCCAGTAAACTGGGATCCCAAATAAAACAGCCTTCACCAGAATGAGTCTACCTCCAACAGAAAGTAGCCTATAAGCCCAATGAGAGATTCTAGCTTCAATCTTGCGTACAATCCATTTCCAGTCTTCAAGAAGATAGTTATTAGGTTTTAAGAAAAACCCTAGATACTTAAAGCTATTCTCCAACTTATAGCTTTTATAAGGCAATAAAAATTCAATTTCCTGTCTTCTAAGGTCATCCACTCCATAATGGTAAAAACTGGATTTAAGAGAGCTTACCTTCATCCCAAAGACTTTGCAAAATATCTCAATTATATTCTTATACTCAGTCCATTCATCAACAGAGTCTATACCATCCAAGAGCACATCATCTACAAAAAGAAGATGAGATAAAACACAGTTACGATCCAGCTTGATACCTTAAATAAACCCATGGTCCTTTGCTTGCTGAACTAGTCTACTAAGAGCATCAATTACCAGCAAAAAGAGTAAGAGGGATAACGGACACCCCTGCCGAATCCCTCTGGAGCACTGAAAGAAGGCCAAAGGAGCTCCATTGACTAAAATAGCAATATTCATGGAGGACACACACTCCATAATCCAAAATTGAACCAAAGGTGGAACACCAATTTGGATCAAAATAAGCCTGGGAAAGGACCAATTCACACGATCATAAGCTTTTTCAAGTTCCATTTTCAACAGCAAAGCCTTCAACTTTCTTGCCTTAATAGAATGCATAAGTTCTTGAGTAACCCCAATAGCATCATGGATTTGTCTATTTTGTAGAAACCCAAACTGTTTAGCAGTAACATGTGCAGATAGAGCCTCCTTTAGTCTTTGAGCAATGACTTTTGAAACCAATTTGTAAGCAACATTACACAAGGCTATAGGCCGAAAATCCCCAAAAGTTGATGGCTTATTGCTCTTCGGGATCAGGGTAACAAAAGTAGAATTTAAGGCACCAGAAAGGAATCCATTAATTCTTGTAAATTCCACCATTCTTAAAATATCCTCACCCATCATATCAAAAAAATGGATATAAACTTCAACTCCCCAACCATTAGGACCAGGACTTCTTTCTTTTGCAAAAAGTTTCAAAGTTTTTTCTATTTCCTCCAAAGAAACTTCTTTACCTAACTCAGCAACTTCCTATTCATCAAAAACCCGGGGGAAGAGTCTAACAACCCTAAGTTGATCAAGCATGTCACACTTCCCCTCATCACTGTACACATTACCAAAGAAATTAACTGCTTCAACTTTCGAGGTGTGTCATTTACTTTTTTTGTTTTTATTTTGAATGAGCATTGATGCATTTGGGTAGATGAGATACGTCATTTACATTTTTGCTTTTATTTTGAATGAGGATTGATTCATTTAGGTATATCAGATATGGGAAGGGACTTAGTCTTTGTAATTTTTTAAATTTTTATTATATTTTGCATTTTATTTTTTATCATATTTTATAATAATAATTTTATAGAAAATTTATAAATTTAATTTTTTTTATTTTCATTTTTTATTATATTTAATATTATAATATTTTATTATATTTAACATTATAAAACCATAATTTTCTTTCATCATATAACCTTTTCTCATTCACAATGTAACTTTTCATCCATTATAGAAACAAGGGAGAAAGCTGCAAGCAGCTAATTCCCTGCCAATTAGAGCACACTTTAGTTTTAAAGCTCCAAAACTGTAAATTCAAAATAATAGGAAAATTGCCAAAATGATCCCAAAAAAAAACACAAGGATTCGTTGCTTCGGATTCCTGTTGAAATCCCCAAGATTTCACTTTACAATTTGTGCTTTTATTTTGTTTGACATTTGTTTATCTAGTTAATAATTCACTGGTTTACTGGTCCATGCTCACCTTTAGAGATTGTGTTTTTATTTACTAGTTCATGCTCGCCTTTTTGAATGCTCCTTTCGGTGCTCCTCCATATGCTAGAATCTCTACCCTATAGAAATTATTAGCAGACTCATGACGGAAGAATCGAACGAAGGATAGTTGTGAGCGCCACCTCCAAGCATGGTGGAGTACGTTTTGACGACCTGGTTTTTGTTGTAATTGAAGAGGATGGAATCCTTGTTGGCGAAGACATAGATATTGTCGTCCGAAAATAGAGGGAGGAACGGATATAGATTGTTCCCCTCCCCTCATGTTGGTCTTCATCATGAATGGAAGTTGGAAGTCCCCATCAGAATCAGAGGAGGCTTTCGGAACGAATTCGTAATTGAATGATTTGCGCCCGCCTATGACAATAACCCGACTGTCGATCAAGATCTAGTTGGATGCGTACCATCAGTTGGCATTGAGGTGGACCGGGGATTCGATCCAATTGCATGTCATGTCACAGCATGGGGTGAGGCAACGGATAACTCTTGCCCCCTACGGTCTGGATGAGTGTGTCATTGTTGGCGAAGGCGACCGAAGAACAAAAAGTATCGGTGCAAAGGCCTCACCTTGTTCGTGGCGATGTCATACTCGATTGAATGTCCCCAGCAATCTTGCAAGGCGACCGTGGTAGTGGTGTTGAACGATCGGTCAATTGGAAGGCGTTGTCCCATTGCGAAGTTGTCCATCTAAAGAGGATGTTGTCACTAGAAGTGGAGCAAGCATTGAATAAATTGAAGTCCTCCAACAACAGATGCATGTTCAATCTCAAGGAGTTAGTTTTGTCCCAAACAGAAAGGGAGGTATTATTTGATGAGGGATTTTACCCTAACCTTCAACAACTGAGCGGGTCTTATGAATTGATGGAGATATGAAGGTTGTGTGGTTTGCCAAAACTTCGAGATCTTGAGATCAACTTGTGCAAAAAAGTTGAGGATCTCCAGCGTATTGAAACATTGATTTTGTTAAAGAGTTTGGCTATTGGTAAGTGTGGGAAGCTCCAGAGCAACAAAGGTTGGGACAACTCACAAAGCTCCGGAAACTAATTGCTTGTTACTGTTGTGAGATACCAAAGCTTCCAGGTATAGAAAATTTGTTTTCTTTGGAGACGTTGCAACTTGAGCATTGTGAGAAGCTCCTCAATCCCATGTTGAGAACGAAATTACCCTTCTCCCTTATATTGGAATGTAAAATGATCCTTTCGGCATAATGATTTGTTTGATACCCTATATTTAAAAAATAATAATTTAAATTTTGATTATATTTGATATCAAATTGTGGGGTTTTATTTCATATCCGCACTAAATGAAAAGCAATGTGTAAATTTGACAAATCTACTAGTATTTTTCTAAATCCATGATAATACAATTAAATTATTTTAAAAAAATCATATTTGATTTCATTTCTCAATAATATTATCAATTGATATGTATGCTTTTATTTTATATAATTTTTTTAGAAAACTATATTCATAAATCAATATAATTCAATTTAAAAGATGAAAGTATAAATTTAAGTATTCTATTAATTTCTATGGAAAGTTTGAGTTGGTCCATATTCTAACAATACGAACTCTTAACTAATTACTCGGATGTTTTTATAATATTAGATACTTATAACGTTGTATTTGCATTTGGTATTTTTCTTGTAATCTTAAGAAGTTTTAATTTCTTGTATATCTTATTTAATTATTTTTATTACAAAATTCAAATTATTTATTTAAAAAACCAATTTTTGTATTGGTCGTCAAAGTTAAAGGATATATTTTTCCAATTAAACATGTTTATGTTTTTTAAAATGTGTTGTTGTCACTATCTTATTAGTTCCTGCTGACAGGGGTAGCAGGGACTATAGAAATTATTTGAGTAAAATTGTATTAATCTTGCACTATTTTCTAGGCATTTTAGCCTAAGTTTTTACTAAGTTTTTACAGTGATTTCCCCCCCTTAGGATCAATTAACTGTTTGAGAGACGACCAATCAACTGTTTGAGAGCCTTATTTGGCCTCATATCAAAGCCAAGGCAATAGTTGGCAAGGCTGCATGGAGCGTGGCAGGCAAGCAGGATGGCGAGAGTTTCATTAGGCTTCATTCTAGCTTGCTACACGTTTCACATATGTTGGCAATCTGTTCCCTGCATGTTTACCATTTGTTCTGCGTCATCCATCTGTTCACTGTCATCTACTAGAACTATAACTCCATTATTCCCTTCTACGGTGAAGATGGGTAGATCTCCCTGCTGCAAGAAGGATCATACCATGTGGATTAAAGCTTCAAGCTCGGTGCCTTGATGAAAGAAGCTACTTACTAGCACTACCAGGTAATATTGATGAAAGAAGCTACTTACTAGCGCAACTAGGTTTTATACGATTCACTATATTTTATGCCGAATTCACTGCACATAGCAACCATGTTCTCCATGTTCTTTGTGTCCTTGACTCCTGCAAACTTCATATCAATTGGCATATCTAATCTAGAATTTCCACCAACAATATAGCCATGAAATTTTGAACGCATAATACTGAGGAAAGGATGCACTTGTAGAGCAAGGACGTCTATACTACATAATAGATGAGGAAGGTCTGGAAGCGAGAACTTCAAAAGCAAGGGAAACCAGACTGAAGCCAGCGACAGTTTCTTCCAATTCACCTCTTTTGTCTCTTTCTATCTAAAATCCTGGGAAAAATTGAGACCACACGTTGTTGGTAGAATTCTATTAAAGGACATCAATAGACAACAAGTCGTAATTGTCAGATTTCAAGAGGAACAACGAAAAAATCATGTTCAATGCTTCTGCAAATTAATTAATTGCCGCATAATCTCCAAATAGAAAATTTCAATGGACACAATTTTTTGGTAAAAAATCATGAAATATTGTGGACGTAGTTGAGTTAAAAACTAATCAAACTCAAGTTGTCAAGAAGTCAGTGATTTACTTAATTATTTCCGTAGTTTTTCCCTCAGAAGGAAGGCTATGAACGTGACTACTCTTGCACAGTAAACTCCTATCCTGTAACTCAATGTTCTAGATACCTTTAATGGACAGGAAAAGGGAAGTAACATCATCGACATCTTCGCTAGAGACACCAACCAAAGCCACTAGTAGGGTAGATGCATAAATTGTTGATCGAGCTACATATTCAATAGTTGAAGCCGAAAAAATCAGGGAACCAATGGTTCATAACTACGTGGGTATTGTTGCAAACCCATGGCCTATACCCTAGGATCTCTAGGAGATGGACGGGGTTATGAATTTCAAAAGGAAGAACCCTTAATTTCATGAAGTTATTCATCTGAATGTGTCACCAGCCAAAGGGTTCCAAACCTCATAGATCTATATAATTGCTTCAAGGGGCACTATATAATTGCCAAACTAACGTACTCATACACACTCAAAAGAAATCATAAAACACACAGTAAAACCTGCAGCACGAAATCTTGTTTTGGATCACAGTTTCTCAAAACAATAGACTAGACTCATTTACGATTGGGCATGCCACACTTTATACATAATGATCATGTTGATTTCATCTAAATTGGGTTGGAGCATTGCAATTTCAATAAATCTAACGTGAACTTTGAAAAGAGAAAAGGAATGGGTAAGAGCATACCCGAGCTTCATAATTACATTCCCCAGCGTAAGCAAGTGTAAACTCTCAAGCTAGAACCAGATCTGCATGATATTGCTAAATGGATTTGCTTTGGACGTGTGACAAAGAATTGAAATTGGTTCAACCCAGTCATACCCAGTGTTTCTGGAAAGCTTGTTACCAGCTTAGTCTTATCTCAATATCTGGATTAATACAAAAGAGTCCCTCTCTTTGGCCAAGAGCCTTTTCATGCTACGGTCTATGTTGATGCTCAACTACATGAATATTCTACAATTGTTCCACATGATTTGACAATTGTAATCGTCTGTCACCAACATGTGTAAGTTGGCGTGGAAGTTGACCTATAGCTAAAATTGTGTCATGCAAACAAACTCCTAGTTCATCAAGGAGTTCTATATCATCGATTTTCTTTTCTTTGTTTATGAATATTTTAAGTGCGTTGCTTTAAAGGCTTGTATTTTGACTGCTTAGATTTATAAGTTATTGCTTCGATGGTGTGCAATTATACTGCCTTGATGGTACACGTTGGCAAAAATTGAGGCTAGCGGGAGAACCACGTTGATTCCTCATTATTTACTTAAGTAGTAAAGTTGAGAGGCTTTATTTCTTGTCTCTTAAACTTTTAAACAGTATAATAATACAATTAACTTGCTAACCCCATTCCAATCCAAATTTCATCCTTACAGCCAAAATTAATACTATTTTACTCTTTCATGATCTTCTTAAACATGAGGAACTTATTAGTGAAACATAACTTAGGAGACACACAAAAAATCCACTTTCCAGATGTTCAGTGTGAATTGCCATAACTAATTTTATAGATCTTTTTTTCTGCATCAGTGAAGCTACAGTTAGCTTGCTATCTCAATTCCAATCCAACTTTTAACCAGTTTAATAATATTTAATACCTCTTAAAATGGGTTCCTAGGTTGCTTCGAACAATACAAGCTCGATGAAGAATTGGGTTCTTCAACTCTTTTAAAAGCAATGCGATGCCTATTCTTGGAAAAGTTCAATCTTTGTAAATCACTAGCGTTCTTCAAACTAATATAAATTCTAGCCTACTTAACAATGAAAAAAAATGATAATGTAAGCCAAAAAAGGAAGAAATTGTTTCAGAAGCCAAGAACATTGGACGTTGAGTCTTGTCTATATCTGTTGCTAAATTAGTGAACAATAGCTCGATGTATGCAAAAAGACAATAAAAAAGGTGAAGGGAAAGAATCTGAATGGTATCTTTTTTTTACTTCATTGAATTGAGGACCATAAAAAAATTCACTTTCATGCACCTCTATCAAACAACTGTGCTGCCTATGCTATTTATAATCCTCCTTCATGCAAGTCTATCAGAGAGAACAATTCAACAAAGAAGTTGGATTTGATTGAAAACCAATAGCAAGTTTCTTTGTCACTCTAATTGTGTACCCTACAGCAGAATTGAATGCCCATGACAACAATATATGTTCTAACTGTTCACTCAACACTATGAATGCCACACGTACTTGGGATAGAATAAGTTTGGGCGCTCCTTACATGTTACATGCTATGTTATGGTTTGAGCAAAGAGAACTATCCAACTCCAGGCAGCTTTTGTTCTCAATAGCTGATTAAGGAACCTGGCTACTTCTTCCTTATAGCCCCCCCTAGTTCTCGTTATACATACTAACTCTGTGGTATGACAGAGTAGAGGATGGGCTGTGAAGCATAAGTAAAACATAGGCAGACCAAGTAGAGAGGATATGCATAGATGGCTGAAGTTCTTGTTATATGGTTGAAGTTCATGTTCTATTCAAGACCAGCCGATAAGGGTAACAAAATCAAAAGGTAAAGTAGCACTGTCGCTCTAAAAATCAAGATTACAAAAACATTTTTGTACATTCGAACGCAGGAGTGGGCACTAGGCATTCTAAGAAAATTGTCAACTTTCAGCATTGTCCTTCACCAGATGTTGTTGCATATTCTCGATCATATTGAAATTCGATACCTAGTTGGGATTGTAAGTGTAATAGCATCGATGGTCTTCATATTAATAAGTCCCAAGAATCTTAAACCGTGTACCAAAGGAAGGTGTCAAGTCGATGACTGAGCAATTGGGGAAAATGGCTCATGCAATACAGTTTTATATACAAAGTCTGGATTCTTGATCTGACTCATTAACTAGATGCATGGAGGCTGGCAGAGTGGGAACTTCCCCAAATCCACAGGATTTTTGGTAAAGATGGGGGGCGCAGTGCGCACACCTGTTTCCCGTAGGGCTGCAACCGTGGTCAGTGGCAGCTGCGCAGGGAAGCACTCGGTTTCAGAGTGAAAACAATGGTCTTCCTTGTCCCCTCCATTTCAGGAAAGTTAAAGGGCATCTAAATTCTCAAGAGCTTCGATCAGGGGACAATGGAAAATAGGGCAAGGCAAGGAGCACATGGAATCATATGCGTGTACACAAAACATATGAAGAAAGAAGCAATTGTTGTTGTTGCTATGGTTGGGAATCAATAAATGCCATTTTGAACAACGTCTAATGGATATTTGTGACAAACCCACTCTCGGGTCTAGGCTTCAAATTTGAATCCTTCAAGGCCCATTTGAAGTTACAAATTTTCAATCAAATAATAATATTTTGTTTGAACTTTGAAGTTACAAAATTTTAATCAAATAACAAAATTTTTAAATAATTGATGGGATCATGAATGGATAAAATGATGTACATACATGTAAATTCATATGATGTTAGCAATCCAGTTAGCCTTGAAGTTGAGCTCCTCAAAGAAAACAAATTTCTTTATATATGTTTATGACAGGCCGACATTGGCAGCTTCGCTCTGCAAACTCTCCTGAAGGACTAGAGGAGATAGGGTAGGTGGAACTTGGAAGTAGCTCGACCACGATGGATCAGGGGTATAAGAAAAAGCTTGTTTGTATTCCTGTAATATTATATATTGATGGTCGGAGCCATGGAAGCATGGAATTCGAGCATTGACTTGATACAACAAAGAAAACACAAGGTGGGCTCGGGAGCCGTAGGATTGACTTGATACAACAAAGAAAACATAGGGTGTGAGGCTGGGAGTCGTAGATGGTAGGATTAACTTGATACAACAAAGAAAAAAAAGGGTCGTGTGCGGGAGCGACAACCTACAACATTACAAAAAGTTTATGGATTGTGGAGTTTGTCCGAAATGTCAAATTCGGGGCACATTAACATAATATATTATACATTGAATAATCAATTAACTCATAGAGTCAGAAGTCACGAATTGGTATGTGATCATTGGTAACTTGGTAAGCTCACTGCCAGCAACACGTATGAGCCACCACTATATCCCTGTAAATCTTAACTGCCATTGTAGGGTACTTATGTACACGTTTTCCCCTTAGACTGTAAACGTGTGTCAGAAGAGATGCGGCCTTCCTTAGAATGTACATTTGGGATTACTACACTTGGAAGTTGGAAGCAAAAGCAAGTCTGTTAAATGATTTTATGAGAATCATAATGGCTATGATGGGCTTTAGCCTTTGCCTTTCATTCACTTTTCTTATATAGATTATAATGGCTATGATGGGCGTTAGCCTTAGCTGTTC
Organism: Larix kaempferi; assembly: GCA_027924585.1. NCBI lineage: Eukaryota > Viridiplantae > Streptophyta > Pinopsida > Pinales > Pinaceae > Larix > Larix kaempferi. The sequence continues at coordinate 6,595,406 of BSBM01000504.1, forward strand.
TTTTAATTGTTTTTATAAAGATTATGAAGGCTGATATGGGCGCAAGTTTTAGCCTTCGTTTGACTGTGCTTACAAAGAATATGATTTTAAGCCTTAACCACTTCATTTAACTATGCATCTGAAGACTATAATGATTTAAGAAGGGCATAGGCCCGCATATCCCTAATACGCAAAGCTGGAAAGAAGTAGAAGTAATCTTTCTCTTCCTTAATTGCATTATAAGAATTTACTTATAGCTCAAAAAATTCTTATAGCTCAAATGCTTAGAGAAGTTGTAGTACTCTGATTTCTGCTTCGAGTCGGTTAGTTAGGAGGCAACTCGTTCCTTTAACTTAAAGATTAATGATATTTGAAATACCTTTCAATGCTATGCGATATATGACTCGGATCTAAAAGGATGTGATCCCTCTTGCTTATAATCTTTTTGGACATATCTAATTCATATTATATTTAATAATGTCAAACATGTGGAATTGTAGCCCCAATCTTGACATTTGGGAACATTTGAGTTATATACTAGGTAATTTTATAAATAAACAAGAGCTATGAGGTGGCAATGTCTCCGATTTTAGAAATAGTGACAAGATATGGTGTAGAATCAACAATGTTTTTGCAAAGAGGAAAACGTTTGTAATTCAGACTATAGAGACACTTTACATTTTTTTTTTATTAAAGAATTAAAACTTCATATGTCAAATTAATTTTCTAAATATATAAATATTCGCAAGATAGTAAAGCAATTCATTGTTTTGAGACTTAAAAAGGAAGTATTAGAGTTTTGTGCTAGATAAAAATTTTATATTTATTGTGTTTTTTTTGGCAAGCACGCTATACATAGATGGTCTTTGCACATCTTTACTTAAAGGACAATATTGAAGATCTGGATGAAGGTCTTGGGGGTTAAAATCCTCCTTTGACATAAAAATCCTTATTTGAGATAAATTTTTGATTGAGAATTTTAAACTAAGATCAATGGTCCAAGTAAAAAACATGCTTGTTTATTTTTGTAGGTATTGATGTAGTTGAATTTTTTAGTAGATGAAATCATTGCACTACATATGATTTTTTAGTTTTTAGTTCCACACTATATTTTTAATGTATATGTTTTTCTAAAAGCTATTTAAAAAATAAAGAATATATAAAACTACAAAACAAGGAAACCTAAAAAAAGATTCGATTGAAGATGATTATTACTCATTATTTTTCTAGGTTTAATGTAGAAGTAACAATAATACACGGAAAACCAAATAAAAATAATAATGGAAGTCGTTACTATTGTAGAAACCACGCTTCCATAAAGTTGCTAAGCCTTAGTTCTAGCTATGAGCCTATCATTGATGGTAAATTGCTAAATTGTAAAAAGAAAGAGAAGACATTGCTTTTGTGGAAACTGAAGCTCTAATTTTGTCAACACGCTACCTTCAACAATAAATTATACGAGAGAGAGAAGCACCAAACCCATCTATAATGACTATTTCAAATTTCGGTAAAAACTCTTCAAAAAGTTGTTGGGAAATCACATAATCATGTGTCATTGTTATGTAAGCCAAATGTTGAAGATTCTATATTTTTTTCCAGCGATTGTTAGAGAAAGGTCTCATTCATGTCTCTAGAGGTTATGAGAAATTATTGAGAGTTTAAGGTTTGAATCAAGATGTCAATTGTCATTTGTGAGGTTCATTAACGAAATGCTCACAAGTAGCTACCACCCAAATTAGCCCTTTTGCTTGAAATAAACTTGAATAAATAAAAGGTTGCCGTATCGATCGTTTGAAAGGCTTGAAGGAAAATGTTATTCTCCGGGGGATAGAGAGCCGCCGAATACGCCATTGTTAGAGAAAGGTCTCATTCATGTCTCTAGAGGTTATGGGAAATTATTGAGAGTTTAGGGTTTGAATCAAGATGTCAATTGTCATTTGTGAGGTTCATTAAGGAAATGCTCACAAGTAGCTACCACCCAAATTAGCCCTTTTGCTTGAAATAAACTTGAATAAATAAAAGGTTGTCGTATCGATCGTTTGAAAGGCTTGAAGGAAAATGTTATTCTCGGGGGGATAGAGAGCCTCTGAATATGCCAGCTACACCCAACATGTGGAATGGATGCATAAGGATATTGTGCTCAACCAATAAAATTTTTCTTGAGAAGTACAAGTCAATAGAAAAACATATATAGATCAACCACCTTTCATTTGAAACCAGTAAATAAATCACATACATATCAAATACTAACTTTAAAAATTGAACATACAAGTAATACCAAGACTACACATTAGGCTTTTAAAAAGTGTCGAGCATTATATTGTCAAGCTTTTACTTGATTGCATTTTACAATTAATTTTTGTTAAGGAGTTTTTACAGGAATCACTAAATTGTGTTCTTGGAATGGCCTGGAGCTGTAACAGCTCTTTGGGTACAGAAAGCAATTAACTGGAAACGTATATCCTGAATAAATTTGTTCTTAAAATAGATCTGGGAAGTCATTAGAAAATGATCTCATGAGTTTTAAGGTAAAATTTAAAATTGAAAACTCATAAAAATCTAGATTCATACCCATTGGAATAACTCCACAAAAACACTAAAATATAAATATTTAATATATAATGAATATTTATTAATTTTTGCAACATTATCTTACGCAAACACAATATTACAAAATTATTAATTTAAACAATTTTTTCAAAAGAACTATGCAATTTCAACCCCTTAACTCCTCCCACAATGGTTCAAATCTTGCATAAGAGAGTTTCCAGTACAATACCATATATCAAAATGATAGCTTCTTTTTAATCTGTATATGAAGGCGGAATTCTCAACAGAGCGAGCAAGGGTTGTCAATAGTTTATTAAACAATGCACAGAAACAAAAACGCAATGTAATAACAATACCATAAACGTAGAAACAGAAACATAATATGATATGATAGGAAAAGAAAAGTAATACCATTAAGCTGTACAGAAGAAGACAAATCCAATTTCGAAAAGACCAATCAGTTGGCTGAGCATTAAATCCTACGATAGTCATAAGAATCTACGGCTATTAGCATAGATAGAAGCCTCTATGCAAAGCACAAAGGTGACTAAGGTAAAATTTGTTTTGAAAGGGAACTACAATATTTATTAATAACCAACAAATACTCGCAAACATTAACATTAGGTTAATGTGAAGCAAAATACATTCTTAAATGGGACATTGACTACCATACAAATTTTTTTAAACAAAACCAGAAACTCAGCCCTCAGCTCAAGTGCATCAAGAGGTGGACAGACAATGTTTAGGTCATTATTGTGCTTCTGAAATATGTAGTTAAATAAAAAATAGAAACCAAAATTCAAGATGCTTATTATGATCCCCAAATATAAAATTTATATTAACATATTTGATGCATTTCAAGTTTCAAGACGAATCTTCTAAACACTAAAATAAAATAAATGCAGAACTTGGAAAGCAGAAGGAAGAAACAAGGGAGAACCTAGGAAACAATCCCGGAGTTGGTTTTGCAACAATAGGTGGAGGGTACATGTCCCAACCATTCTACATAGAAGGACGCAGTTATGTTTGACACGTCGCAATCCCAATCAGCCATAGTCGACCAGTCCCTCCATATCGAACTAATAATTGGCTCGATTTCATAATGACTTGTTGCATAGAAGATGAGAGTGACAATGGTCTTTATCTTTATTTTCGGAACAGAAAGCCGATATCTCACAACGTGAAGCTGAAGCTGCGCTTGGGTTTCACCTTTGCGGTCAAAGAAGAAACCCTAAACAACACATAACACAGTGACACACAACAACAAAAGGTGTGGAAAAAAAATGCAAAGAGCAGACTACATGCAGCAGGTGGCAGTAAACACAGCAACAAAAAAACACAGCCCGAATGACACGTAGAGGGTTGTTTCCCACGAAAGCAAGTAACGCTCATGTATAGAGCACGTCGGTAGTGTTGCAGGACTGCCACAACATAGGGCAATGTGAATTGACACACTAACAAATGACATGGAGAGAGAACCGTTGAAGAGGAAAAACACACCTTTTTCCATCCCTACGTTTTCATTTAGTGGTTCAAAGTTATATAATAAAGAAATGATAAGTTTTGAATTTACTGAAACCCTAATTCAACAAATGAAGTGGAAGGGTTAAAATGATAACAACGATAGTGTGGAGACTTTGGCATCAGTGCAGAATGAGATCGTTCCATGCATTCGTTGGACACCTTGAAAGAGAGGGGGCCATTGGGGAAGTGACTCGCATCTACCTCATAGCAAACGGAGATGCGAACAGCTAGAAAAGGGTTCCCGTGGCTAGAGATGACCAAACACGCAGAATGTATAGAGGAACGTTACACTAGGCTATTGAGAGGGACGACATGGAATTAGTGCAGAGACTTTTGGTATGGCCTTGAGATACCCAGAGGTCGCTTGTGATATATAATGGTGTGCAGGTTATCTGCAAAATTCTAGGAGCATTTAAGAGTAACCCTAGAGCCAAGTCGAGGTTTCTCCTCATAATATGTTTCCACCTGGTTGAATAAATAATGGAAATGCATATCCTCAAATGAATTGTGGAAATCCACATGCAAGAAGCAAGAATACATAGCATTCCAAGCAACAATTGAGTTAATTGGAGCAGTGAAAATTTCCCACAAAGTTTTTGGCAAAATCCACATGCAAACAGCAAGAACACAGAGCAGTGAAAATTGCCTACAAAGTGAACTGGAGCGAATGTAATCATTGGTAAAGTTGGCTCTGGCCTTCTGCACAAGCTTCACCATGCATCAAGTGCGAAGTACAATGTGCAAGGATGGCATCAAGTGTCTTCCCAGACTCTTATAGGCAATGATGGGGCTGGAGATGAGGGTGAAAGAGGTGGTCGGGGTGTTAACAGATGGCCTCGCGAAGAGACACTGGCGCTCCTCATGATCAATTCCGGGATGGTATCCAATTTCAGGGACTCGAATATCAAAGGATCACTCTGGGAAAACGTCTCATGGTAACAGTATTTATTCTTTCTTCCCCATGTACTGCAATGTCTCAAAGCTTAATTTCCATGACCAATACAACACTGATTCCCTATGTATACTTTCATTGAAATTTAATGAATTCAGTGTTACTGACAATTGGGCCCGGTCTCAATTGCTAGTGGAAAAATAGAGGAATTCTTCGGCAGGGAAAATCATAACGATGGTGGAGGCATCCAAGAAATCGTTCCTGCTAATCCTTGAATTTTTTGAAGAAAAACTCCAGGTATTGCACTTCTCACTTCTCATGTATGTAGATTCTCCATTACAACTGCGACTGCAATTTTCCCAACAATATAGTGGGCAATAAAAGAAAAACTTATAATAATAAATCAAATCTATCTAAGAATAAGCCTTGAGAAGCTATGTACTGCTCCATCTCTAGGCATAAATATAAAATGTGAATAGGGAAAACCAACAAAGGTATACATCGTAATGGTGATCCTAAGCGCAGATGTTTCCATCAGGCATAGTTTTTCAGTTCAGTATAGCTAATGGTAAACTCCTCTCTCGATGTCAGCCGGAAAGAAGCAAAGGCCGCGTGTGGACCTTTTTCTCCATAGCCTGGAATTGCTACTACCTCAAATCCAATTCTCGCATAGAAGGGACTTTATAACGGAAGCAGCAATAAAACACTAGGTTTCAGAGCGCATTGCCCATATCGCATGAAGACCAGGTTTCATAGGGAAAATCGCACAACATCATCATAAAACAGTTTCATGGCTCAAAAGAGGAGTTGGAATTGAGCAATGGAACAACCAAGACCACGGGTATAGCGAATCAAGTAGCAACCATCTTGCAACTTGCATGTTGCATGCCATATTGCAGAGCAAGGCTACTTCCAAGTGGAGTGTTGCATGCACCCTGAGTGCTTCAGATTACAGAGTTGTCAGGGATGTGTGAGGACTGTCCACATCTCAGAGTTGTCAGGGATGTAGGATAGAGCGCTACCAACATGGCATGCAAGCCTACTTCCAATTTGAGTGTTGAATGCACCCGATCACAGAGTTGTCAAGGATGTGTGAGGACTGTTCACATCGCAGAGTTGTCAGGACTGTCTGACAGAGCACTGCCAACCTGAAATTTCGTGCGTCTGGGGAAGTGACATCAGCCCGCAGCCCCCTCCAGGGAAGGGAAAATCTAGGATGACCTCACCTCGTGCACTCACCTCCTACAACCAATAAGGTTTTTAAAAACATCAATTTTAAAAATTAAACAAAATATTATAAATTTCAAACTATAGTTTATATATAATAGTGGGAAAAATTGATAGGTTTTAAAGACAAAATGTTTGAATATGTCAATGAAATTTTTATCATTTGTCTTCGAGAGTGTCTACTTTTTTTTTCTATACTATTTTTTATTAATATTTTAATAACTAAATTTGTTAATTCATTATTTTTTGAAATTTCAATTTAAGATATTTTTAGTATTATTATTATTATTATATTTATTACTTTTTTTTCTATATTATTTTTTATTAATATTTTAATAGCTAAATTTGTCAATTCATTATTTTATGAAATTTCAATTTAAGATATTATTATTATTATATTTATTTAAAAAAACAAATAAGAAATTTATTTTAAAAAATTTATATAAATTTTTTTATGATCATTGTTTATATATTTTATTATAAAAAAATCAAACATTTTAAATGACTTATTTTAAAAAATCTCAATACATAATATTGAAAATATTTCACAATATTCTTACCATTGTTAAGTTCCTTCAACCAAATAAGCTAAATTTGTTAATTCATTGTATTATGAAATTTCTATTTTTTTTTTCCGCGGAAAAAGTCGTAATTTTATTATCGAAGATACAAAATTACATTCTGCAAATATATGGAGAGCAAAAACTGCTCCATACATTGTCACATATGAGTAATTACAGAAAAAGAGCTCGGGAACAAACCCTCATTGCCCAGAAAAATGGAAAACAGAAAAATACTGTAAACAGAACATTTCCGTCAAGACGGCAAACCCCAAACTCCAGAGAATCCGCATCTCCCAGGATCCGCCTCCACTAATGGCACCTCTCCATCATGTAGCCGTCGGCCTCCTCAGCAGCAGAGGCATTCTTTAAGACAGAGCTCCCTGCAGCGTGAAAGGAGAGGTGGCGACGTGAAAGGGAGCAGCACCAATAATAGGCGGCAAACCCTGAAAACCCAGAGCAGAGCCAGCCCTCCACAGAAAATCTGTCCCAGCCGAAACCCTCATCGAAGTATGCAGTAGATCTATGTCTGTGGACAAGCAGCAAACTCGATAGACCTCCCAAACCAACGAAAAAGGCTAGCAAGCAGACCCCAGATGAAGAAAAACTAGAGCAGACCACCGTCGGAGCCTCCACCGGAAGATAGGGCACCGCCCTTCAGGAAACTCTGGAGAAAAGGTGCCACAAAACACCCGCCGGCCTCCAAGAACAAAGGTCGCCGCCCATCAGTAAGCCTGCAAGAAAAGCAGCAGCTATGCACAGAGGAGGAGGGGCGGCTGGGCCAGACCCTGGCCGCCCAAGCTTAAACAAGAAAACGACTCGACCTTCTTGGATCCCAGCACTCGATCTTTTGACACCCACTAGCATGTTAATGGACGCATCAAGGGTCTGTCGATCTGCCTTCCCGGCCAAGAGCTTCACCTCCTGCGCAATGTGGACGCCCCAGCCGGCATCAAGATCCAGCGCAGATGATCGCCAAAACCGTCTGGTCTCGGACAAGCCCCTGCCTCATAGTCCACGCTACATCTCTTCACAACCCTACGTCTCATCGCACAAGGGCAAATCGCTTCAAGCTGCATTGCCCTGAGTGCGGCAGTGACGCCTCCACCGAAAAGGGCACCGCCCCTCAAGAAACCCACCGGCCTCCAAGAACTCAAAGCAACCGTAGCCACAGCAAAAACGGCTCCGCCTATGACCAGCAACAGCACAGAACCTTTGCAGCAAGCCCGCAACAGTAGTTGAATCCTGGAGCCGACCTCCATATCAATTGTCGTGAGTCCCTGAATACAGGAGCCCCAAGAAGCCTCCACCGGAAGAAAGGTCGCCGCCCTTCAGGAAGCCTGCAAGAAAAAAAAAACAACAGCTATGCACAAAGGAGGAGGGGCGGCTGGGCCAAACCCTGGCCGCCCAAGCTTAAACAAGAAATCGACTCTCAAAACCAGAGATCGCAGAGCTCTCCGACCAAAAAAACAAAAGGGATTATGAAATTTCTATTATTATTATTATTCAAAACAATAATTAAAAAAATTATTTTTAAAAATTAATATAAAAAAATATGATACAATTCCATGTTTATATATTTAATTATATAAAACTCAAACATTTTATAAATATGATACAATTCAATTCATTGTTTATATATTTATAAAACTCAAACATTTTAAATGGCTTATTTTAAGAAATCTTAATACATAATATTGAAGATATTGCACAATTTCCTTCACAAAAATATCACATATATTTAAATGTGTTTTAGTATCACTATTTTAATCTGTTTGATGTATTTTAGTATTTTCAAAACTATTAACAAAGTCTACTTGCTTATTGAAATTATTATGATTTTTTTAAGCCTTTAAAAACCTATTCAACATTGTTAAAGGCCTTGGCAACCTAGTTTCAATGGTCATTGTCAATTCTTGTGATAATGTGCTAAGTGCACAAAGTTTTTAGCTATAATGAATATTTCTTTCTACAATAAATTATTATGTTGTATCTTAAAAAACAAGGTACATAACAAATTTGTTGCACTTTGAAATTATTTTTATGCAAAGAAGGCATCTCAAAAGAAATGGGATTTTGGTTTATTGGATATAAAACAGGGATCAAAAAGTAAAGTTTAAAACATTATGAACCATCTGCTATATAATCTGAAAACATCAAATTTAAAAGATATATAAGGATAAAAACTAAAAGATGAAATGAATGATAAAAAATGAGAAACAAGTTCCAATCATCAAAGGTACCATCACAAGACAACAAACAGTTCTTGTGTTGAAGAACAATAGATGGAAATCAGATGTCTAAAAAGACATTTTAAACATCTATCTTGGAATGACATTCATATATTTGTATAGGCACGTACATAGAAAACATCCATGTAAATAAAAATGCAAATATCACTTCAAATAGAAATACTGAATATCAAAACAATAAGTAATTTGAAACTAGCTCCCAACAGTCTATATCAGTCATCAAAATACGGTATCCTCACATAAACATACTGATATAACCAGACAGCGAAATCAAAATATCTGTGTTCTCGACCCTCATAAGTGTCTCCTCTCAGCCCCCTTAGCTGGAACCTCTCCCGCTTCTGCTTCTAATTAATAGTATTTATAATAATTACAATCATGAAGTTGTTACCAAAACTAGTCATTAAAACCAATATCGAATCCATTGCTAGGAAATATGGAATGTTGAGATTAAATATCCCTAAATCCTTTGTTTGTTGATGTTATGCCTTTAAATCAGGAACTATACGGATCAAAATGCCAATCGATTGCCTAGAAGTTATGTATTTAGACTTCTAACTGATAACATATTAGCTGCAAAAGTTGTTGCTTGAGGAAATCAGTTTCAAGATATGCTGAAACAATATCAAACTGCCAGCTGCTAAGTACTATGCCACTTGTCATTTGTCCTCAAAATCCTGTAGCTGTCCTCAAGCCTTGAAATGCTGAAACTAACTCTTTGGTTGCTACTAATCTTCATGCTTGAAAATCTTAAGATGGTTAATCAATTGCTTAACTGATTATTTTCCTTTCTAGCATCTATGTTGAAATTATTGAAAGAAGAATGACCACTGGATAATTATGACCCAGTGCAAGATACACGAGTTTCATCACTCATATTTATAGAATCGTCCATGACAATGAAAGATGCCTCCATGATCTCAATCCCATCTGAAGCAAAGTTGTATACAGAAGAAAAGGAATGCAAAAGATCCAGAGATCGCCCCTCCTTCCAATTTCATTCTTTGTTCTTTATATAGATGATAAAATCCATGAGAGATGCCTGAAAATACTAGATCAATCCCCTTGCACCTTGAAATTTACAAAGCATAAATCCCATGAGAAACTGAGACTATCTGATCGGGTGAGGATGATTTCTTTTTGGCGATGATCTCTTCATGTTTTGAGCATAATGCTCCAAGCTTACTTCGTCAAGAGAGCCATAAATTAGCTATAACTAATAAAGATCCAGAGGATAAGATAATTCTGAATAAAACTTAAAAATAAAACTTCTTTCAGAATTGATTTATGCAATTAGGTCATCTCACTTCCCTTCTCGCGCAGGTAAAAATTCTTCATGAAAACGTGATACTGTAAAAATTGCTCCGGCAATCATGCATTTCTTCAATCCTTTTCATTTGTGAATCTTCAAATTTCTTCATTATAGGTTCAAGATTTCATCCTATTCTTTTCTGGTCAATCTCGATCTTTGCTCTTCATAGAAGATTCCTCCCTTAAATCTTGACATTTGGAGTTAATCCTCCCTGGGCAATTCCTTTGAACACCTTTTCAATGGACACTTGGCATTGACTTGCGACCCTCTCTATTAGCATTTGAGATCAGGCCTTAATGACATTGGGCATACCGAATTCTCTGGGTGTGACATTATATTTGATGTTAGTGCTTTGACAATATAGTGGCCTCGGTGTTCATTTCGATGGCCAAAATTGGACTTCCTCACTACATACATGCTGCTAGAATCCAAGAATTTAATGGGATAAATCTAGTACCAACATCGGCTCCTTCTGGGGATGGCATGCTCCCTGCAAGCTGCCAAGAACTAGCAGACCCTGTGCCTTCTATCCATTGGGTTGGAGGCTTTATGATGATGCAAACCAACAAACTGAAAAGTAATCCATACTCATACTCCATTGGGCTGGAGTCGTATTAGCATATAAAATTCTGCACATTATAACAAACTAAAGAAGAAAACTGATGGAAACAACTGCATACTAGAAACTAGTTCATGCACTGCAAAAAACAACTTAAACCTCATTTCTCATTCATTGAGCCTATTTATAAACAAGTACTAATCTAATTAGTTGAATTCTGGATGATCAAGTGTAATTCCATTTCTAATGAAACCAGGTTAAAAACTGACTCAAGAATTGAACTCCCGGAATATACTTCTATAAAATAAAGATTGAAGAGCTTATAGGCAACTCATCATGAATCTGAAACCCATATTTACAACTGAGCAAAAATGAATGACCTGAGCTAATAAAATCCTCCAGATAAGCAGCTACTGGATCATAAAAATAATTAAATACCTTCGTTTCTTGTTCAAGGTAAATGAACTGCCTTTGGATAAGCTCTGACCTTACTGTTTCCATAAAAGCAATACAATCATCTGAAAACCACTTTTTACTTTCCAAGATATGCTGATTTAATTCTTTATTCAAGGTCTCACACATATCTCTAATCTCATAAGAAAAACTTTGCAAATTTTTCGGAATCAACAAAATTTCAAATTCTGACTCGAATGTTTTAAGAAACTTCTTCAAAAAACAAACTTTATCTTCTTCACTAAAGATGTTATAAGAGTCTAAATAAGAAGATAAATCTTCATTCCAATTATCATCATCAGAATTAATCCACTCTTTGAAATTGTTAAGAAAAGCAGGGTCTGCCACGAAATCTGCTATCTCAATTGATTAAGTAACTGGATTAGCAGTTGAACTCATCATTATGGACCCAGTGGAGTCGCCCATAGATTCATCTGCTCCTGTCTACCATCAAGAGCTGGATCTGGAACCCCTGTGAGCAATAAAGAGGAAGGATTTGCTCTGGTCCCGATATGCTTTGAAGCCACAACTGTTTTTTCTGAAACTCAGTGAATGACTATAGTCTACAAAGATTTCCCAACTTTGTTCACTGTCAAAATTAGGAGAAAAGATATAATATCTGGGGAAAATTTTCAATTTCGTCCCCAGTATGGTCACCAAAACATGTTAGCCCTAAAGTTTGCTTGACTACAAGAAGGCAAAGTTTAGGCACCTCAAAGGAAATGGGATTTTGGTTTATTAGATAACAAACAAGGATAAAAAAGTAAAGTTTAAAACATTATGAACTATCTGCTATATAATCTTGTTGGTTGCTTTTGGACAGACCCGGGTTTTCAGGAGGTGCAGCAACAAACACCCCTTGGCGCACTGGCCCTTTCGGCAACGGGCTGCGCAGCAGCCCGAGGTCTCACCCGAAGTGGCTATGGGGGGGCTAAGGAATCAGGTTTCCTTAACCGGGGGTGGTGTGGAATCCACAGTCTTCTCTCTTCCCTTCTTACGCAGTAACTTCTGAACAGAGCGTCTGATTCTCTCACAGGTCCTACAGCGCTGGACCTTACTCGCCTTGGCCTAGCTGCACAGTATCTCCGCACCTGCACATGAGGAATTTACCCGCCCCGTCCGATACACTATGTAATGTTTCTTGCCTTGCACCGCAGCGCGGTAACACACTCCTCAAGCACGGCGGCGATAGTGTTCTACAGACTCCTTCAAATACTTAACAAGTATAACTTCTAAAGAAACTTCAAGGACTTACTTTACATACTCATTCATAAAGATAATGAGACATTCATGCAATCATAGATAGCAACACACAGACATGCATTCACGTAAAATATTACCATAACAACGAGACTTATGTGGTTCGCCTCCACGGGGAAATCACGTCCACGAAAATTGTATCTTATATTATCTTGAGATGGGAATTACACAGTTACGTTGCGCACACAGCTGCAGCCTTAGATATTTCTGGGAAACTCCACGCACACAGCTAGGAGCCCTTCTCTTAGATCTATTCTCTTCTTCTACAGAGATTACAATAACTCAGACATCAACTTAGACTGTCTGCAAACTCAGATATCAACTTACAATGACCTTCTAATCAATCTATCTCTGACCCATCTAACTTATCTAACCTTTTTCCCTTTACAATTACACATATATATAGGTGGCCCTGAGGGTCGCACCCTTACAAAACTATGGGCCTTTCCCAACAGTGATCCCCAAAAACCCTAACCACTGACGGCTAGGTGTACTTTAGATGCCTCTTGCAGTCGCGTCGCAGCTTCCTGCAGGCTCCGTGATTTCCGGTGCAGATCGCGGGTATGGGCGCCGCTTCATCGTTCTTTGCTCCGTGTCCTTTGTCTTCAATGCTTCGTCCCGTTGCTCTTCCTTGGTCCGAGCAACCATGACTTCTGTACTTTGCCTTAAATGAGGGTAGCTGAGCCCTCTATCCCATCGCTTCCTTCATTTATTGTGGTGGTTGAGCTTTCTACTCGGCCACCTTATTTACTCCTTTCTTTGACTTGTGCGCGCGAGCTCCGCGATTTCCGGTCCGCACTCTGCGGTGAGCTCGTCCATCTGGCACCGTACCGCGCACTGTTCTCTTCCACCAAAAATCATGCTTTTCCTCAAAACTTAGTGCTTTTTCCCCAAAATTGGCAGCTTTACCCTAGCTACGGCCTATGCTCCAACAGGCCCCTAACACTTACTTGTGGCTCGTCCCCGAGCCACCCGCACTAGCTGGCGGTCGTTTAAGTTGTGCATCTGACTTGGCTTGAGTCGCAGCGAAGTCTTGCTTCCACTGCGCAATAGCGGTGTCCATGTCTTCAACGCACCTCGCAACTGTCTGCACCATGTCTGCAGTAGCTTCTTCACCTTCTACAGCATCGACCAACTCTTGAGACTCAGCAAATGCTTTGACCTTGGCCTCTGCTTGGGCAGCAAGTTCAGCATACTCATCCATAAACGGCTGAATGATGTTGGCAAGAGTAGCATCTTTGTTTCTGAGCCGGTGCAGTTCTCGCTGGACTTTACGGACTTCGCTCATCTTCCTCATTTTGGCTAAGCCTTCCAAGGACTTAGCTTCTTCATTCAGAACAATTAGGGACTGTTCTGCTGCTTCGATCTGTTCTACAAGAGCAACTTTAGAAGGGAGCTTCTAAAGCTCCGCCCAAGCCTCCATAGCTTGCATCATTAACTGTTGGGCTTCATCTATTTTGTGCTGCATCTGGATGGAAGCTATACGCAGTGCTTCCAGTCATTCTTGTGTCTCATCTACAGGAGGCGTTGCGACACGAGCTTCCAACTCAAAGAGCTGCTTTCTATGGTCCTCAGCCATAGCAAATACTTGTTGTTCTAGGTCTTGCACCCTTCTTCCAATGTGTTGCACTTTCTCCACTAGAGGGAGGTCTGGCTGGATCTGGCAGGCGGGCACCTCCTGGGTGATTTCATCAACAGCATTCCGTAACCCAGTATCTTGCGCTTCGTGAAGTTCAAACTGCGCAGAGATCTCCTTGTAGCCTGCCCTTAGCTCTATTTCATGTGTCTGCAGTCTTTGATTGGCGTGGAATGTGGAGAGCTCCCGAGCTCTCAGCTCAGTAGAAACCTACTCCTGAACCAAATGGAGAGTTTCCAACGGAATAAGTGACAAATTTATTTCAACAGGGCCAACTGCGCTTACCTGCAGTGCGGCCAAAGGGTCCGGGAGTGTCATGCTTGCAGGCAGGATATGTACAACAGTGTTCCTGTCAGCAAGTACTTCAACCCGTTCGGTGCTTGTAGATGCTTGCGGCGCCTGCGAGCCAGATGCTGGCGCATGGGTCTACGCAACTCGTCCTGCGAGACCTTTCAACTCCACGAGCTGCAGGTCCAGAGCACTCCTGATCTTGGCCTGAGAGGTATGCATCTCGCGAAATTGCTCCTTCAAGTACTGGTCGAACCCCGCAGCAAGGGTCTCAGAGGGATCTCATGTCGCTTCTGCGGGGTGCGATAGCTTTTGCTTCTTGGGAGGCGATCCTGACGGACCTTCATCATTCTTCTGCGCGGCCTGTTCCTTTCCTTTATCTTTTTCTGGCGCCGCAGGTGGTGGCATCGCGGCAGCGATGTCAGCGGCCTGCTTCCATTCATCTGGCCAGGACTTCATAGTGTCCTCCACATCCTGGGTAGTCATTCGGTAGAGCCCTACGGCCCATTCTTTCGACTGAATTCCGCGAGGGCGGAAATAGATTTCATGCAAGTTGGCAGAAAAGACCAACTTCTTTCCATAGATTTCTGCCGTCTCCTCAGTAATCCTCGGCATCTGCAGGATGGTATCCCTGAGGAGATTGTAGTACTCAAATAATACAGCGCGGTTCATCTTGCGCTTCACGGGATTATTAGAATCCCAGAGGTTAACATAACGCATCCCTGTAACCTCTCCTAAACGGTGCAGAAGAAACTGAGTGTTGGGTGGTTCCTTCCACCCAACAAAAGCACACAAGATCAGGAGCCAAGAAAAATGGAACAGCTGATTGGCGGTGTCCTGAACGTTGCGGCAGTCGTCCAAAAATGTATTGAGGAGGAAGAGAGACCAGTTATACTGCTCTCCTTCCGCAGCTGCGACTGCGAGCTCTACAACAACTCCAGGGACTTCTTTCGGTCGGCACTTCGTTAAAAGTCTGTCTGCGAGCAGACTGCCTGTGAATCTGAGTGCTTCATCTTCAACTATAGTGAGGTCATAGGCCCGACCTCCTCTCGACAATTTGTATTTCTGCACCACCTGTGCAGCCAACTTTCGGTCCCTGTCTTTTCCAACAAAATGGACATTGGGGTCCTTACCAACCTTAGATAGGTCGGTTATTCAATGAATCAGGTCCACATTCAAATCAATTGGCCTCCCTAGCCAAAGATAACCACCATGAACACAAGATAATAGGACCTTAACAACCGCATTCACTTCATTGCTACGCCCAAAGTGCGGTAGCTTCAACAGGTCCAACAATCCAGGCCTCTCCAGATTTACTACAAATTGCTGCGGGATGAATTCGTCAACTTTCTTAGCAGTGTTATGGACCACTGTCAGATAGTGATCCGGCGCGAACTGTGCATACGTTCTATAATCTCCCAAATTATAGTCAGAAAACTTAACAAGCAGGAGATGTCCGAGCAGGGATCCTTCTTCATGCACGATTTCCGCCATTGGTGGCAACGGAATCGGATACTTGGCATTCTTTGGAATATGCACCTTGGGTGCATCATCTGGCCGCGGAGGAATGTAGTTAACCATAGTGGCCAAGGGCTCTAGAACGGGTTCCTCCGGCTGGTGCGGTTGAGACGCCCTTGTGCCCGGGGACTGTCTGGGTTCAGGAAGCTTGACAATCTTGATCGGGGTACCCATATCGAAATCTAAACCTCTGCGTCTAAACTGACGAACAAATTCTTCAATTGACAGGTTCTCCGTCATGAACTTACAGACACGACTTAACACTGAACAGACAAGGGCGGAACAGCGTAGGATACGAACTCTGAAAACGAGGAAGCAGTCTGCACGACACGGCTCTGAAAACAATGACTTAGACTCTCAAACAAGACAACTACAGAACGCACTAGCAAGGAAAAGTAACCCAAACATATATGAATGAGGGGTATTTATAGCTGAAGGCGGTAGTAGATGCGGGCAAGTGGGCTAATAACCGTAGGCGCCTATGCTTATGAGTTGACAACCCCCCTACCCCCGTGCCTCTGTGGTGTATTAAATGTGATGGATGGGTTCTGACAGCCTTTTGGGAGATAAGCTAAGGCCTTTGGATCCTTAATTAAATGAGAATCTTCGGGAAATCAAGCCGAATCTGTCAGATCAAATACAATTAAATGGTGGTCTCGTCCTTCATTAAGACTCAGACGCGGCTACGGAACTTTCGTAATTCAAATTTTCAAATTTTCGGCGGGTTACTTCAGCATGGGTAACTGTGCATATGGAGGGGTCCACAGCGGGGACTCCGTAAGAGCAAACAAAATTAGACAACAGGGAACTCCACAAGAGCGAAGGTTCGACAACCTGGGGGAACTACGCAAGAGCGACAACGGGCTCGCTCAGAACAGACTTTATTTACTGCGCAAATGATTCGAGGAACTGCGCGGGAAGCCAGAGACTGAAAGATGTCTCACGACTTCCGTGTAGACTGATAAGTGTGATGCCTCTTTCAACTACACTGGACATCTGCACTTCTTTAGCAGCTTATTAGGTCGACAGGGTGGAGTGGCCGTCGCGGTAAAGCTTGAGCCGACTCCCGTTGATCATTTTGGGAAGCAATTCTCCGTTAAGCTTCGCAAGCTGTACTGCTCCTCCTTCAGTTATCTTCATTACTTGAAAAGGGCCTAGCCAATGTACACGAAACTTGCCTGGAAACTTGATGAATTTACTATCATAGAGGAGTACCAAGTCTCCTTCTTGAAAGACTTTATTCTTAATATGCCTGTCATGCCAAGCCTTCTGTCTCGCCTTCTGCACTTGTTGATGAAATCCAGCTAAAAGTATGTCTTCTTCTAAGACAACCAATTGTGACAGCCTTTCACTCATAGTGTCAGTATCTGCCATTTCTGTAATTTGAGCAATTCTGAGACTGAGAACAATGTATTCCATGGGCATAAATGCTTCTTGTCCATATACCAAACTGAAAGGTGTGTGACCTGTTAGTTTCTTACATGTGGTTCTGTAAGCCCATAACACAGCTGTGACTCTAAGGTCCCAATCATCTCTTTGTTGGTTACAGACCTTGGTCAGGGCATTCTCCAGAATCTTATTGAATGCCTCCACCGTACCATTAGCTTGAGGGTGGTAGGGTGTACTCTTGTGGTGACTAATGTGGAATTCTTTAGTAAGGGCCTCTATAGTCTCGTTCAGGAAATGTGTGCCCTGATCACTCATTAGAATTAGTGGACATCCAAATCTAGTGACAATTTTCTCAAAAATGAACTGCGTGGCAGTCGCAGCGTCGCAATTCTTAACTGGCTTCGCCTCAGCCCATCTGGTGAGGTATTGAGTAGTTGTGATGATGTATCTTGCATTGGTTCTCTTTCCTGGTGGGTTGATAGGTCCCACAAAATCAATAGCCCACTTATCAAAAGCACGCACTGTTATCTGGGGTCTTAGCGGCATTTCATCTCTTCTTGAAGGTTTTCCTGTTCGCTGGCACACATCGCAACACTTGCAGAATTCCTTAGTATCCTTGTGCAATGTTGGCCACCAAAGACCTACAGCTAAGATCTTCTGCGCAGTCGGCTTTCTTGCAAAATGGCCTCCTGCAATTCCTGAGTGCGCTTCTGCGATTATGGAGTTCTTTTCATGCGGTAAAATACATCTGCGCAAGACTTCATCAGGGCCCAACTTATAGAGCTGGCCTGCTATCAAAGTGAAGTCTGCGGCTTTGACAACAAGTTGTTTCTTCTGCTGTATTGTGAACTCAACCGGTGCTCGCCCTGTAGTGAGGAACTCAAGAATATCGGAGTAATATTCATCTGCTGCTTGAATGGAGAATAGCTGCGCATCAGGCAAATTGTCCTCCAAATTCGTAGGTTCCTCCCCTGACTCTATCCTAGATAAATGGTCAGGTCCTGCATTCAATCTACCTAGCTTCACAATAATCTCAAAATCATACTCCTGGAAGAGGAGTAGCCATCTGCAAATTCTTCCCCCGGACACTGGCTTATTGACCAAGTACTTCAAAGCAAAATGGTCAGTATACATTTTAAAATGAGCCCCCAATAGATAGTGTCTGAACTTCTGTAAGGCATACACCATAGCTAGTCCTTCTCTTTCTGTAGTGGTGTAGTTCTTCTCAGCTGTAGACAGCTTTCTGCTAGAGTAAGCAATGGGATGGTCAATACCTCCTTCTCCCGGTTGTGTCAGTACAATACCCAATGCTATGGAAGAAGCATCTACATGAACATGAAAGAGTTTTCTCCAGTCTGGGAAAACTAGAATAGGTGCTCTGATCATCTTTTCTTTAAGTGTGTCCAAGCTCTGTTGGCATTCTTCTGTCCATTGGAATTTCGAATCCTTTTTCAGCAGTCTTTCCATATGCGCAGTGATATTTGCATAACCTTTGATGAATTTCCTGTAGTATCCTGTGTGTCCCAAGGTAATGCGCAATTGCTTGACTGAATTGGGCGCAGGCAAGTTAGCAATGATGGCAACCTTCGCAGGATTCATCATGAGTCCTTGTCTGCACACAATGTGACCCAACAAGATACCAAAAGGAGCACAGAAGATACATTTTTTCAAGTTCAGGGAGATCTGATACTGTCTACATTTTTCTAACATCATTCTTAGATTCCCTGTATGGTTCTTTAGTAAACCGAACACAGTCCAATCATCAAAATAGACTTCTAGAAACTTATGGATAAACTCTTTAAAAACAGCAACAACGACTCTAGAGAAGATAGCAGGAGCGTTTTTAAGACCAAAGGGCATTACCGTGTACTGGAATGAGCCCCATTCAGTCGCAAAAGTGGTCTTATGGCGGTCCTCTGGATGGATTTTGATCTGATGGTATCCTGAAAAGCCATCAGTGAAGGAGTAAGCCTCTTGTCCTCCAACATTATCAAGCACTTCATCTGTAAAGGGCGTAGGAAATGGATCATGCGCTGATGCGTCGTTGAGCTTGCGCAGGTCCACGCAGATTCTTATTTCACCTTTTGTCTTTTTCTCTTGTACCACCATAGGACTAATCTAGTCACTTTCCTCTACTGGTTCAATGATACCAGCTGTGAGCATCTTATCAATTTCTTCTCTGACCCTTTCTTTATATCGCGGGTTCAACCTGTACGGGCGCTATTTTACTGGCTTAGCATCCGCTTTCAAAGGTATGCACATAACTCCTAAATCTCCTAGGATGCCTTTCATTTCTGTAAACTTGGTAGGAAAGATGTCCTGGTACTCATGTAGTAAATCTGCAATGTGGTCAACAGTTTCATCATCCCAATAATCTCCTATAGAGGCAACCTTGGGTTCGGCTTCTGTACCAATGTTAATTTTCTTGAGCTTGATGTGTTCTGTAATGGCAGGGATATCAAGCCGAGGGCCTTCGACTTTGCGCATCCCTTCAGACTCTGGGATATTGGTGTTGCGAGGATCATCATCCTCTTCTCCAGCGACGAAATTATAGCATTCCAGGGCATGTTCCATCTGGACAGCCCAGTCTGGTTGAGAATACTCTGGTAAGGGACATTGTTCAAATACCTTCTTTTTAATACACTTTAAAGCCTGATCGATGCTTGGATGTTCTGACTCAAAGCTGAAAGTGAGTTGAAAAATTTCAATCATGAGAGGCCAAGTGATAGTGCCTCTACGCAATTCTATTTCAGTGTACCAATTCCTTGGAACTATATCCAACGTGTGGATGAATAGGTGAGCCCACTCATCCTCTGGAATATCTGACCATTGCTGAATACATGCTTCAACATGTGACCTGGGGTCACTCTGTCCATCATATTTGCGCAAAAATCCTGCTGTAGTCTCTTGAAATCTGCGCAGTATCAACCTGCGACAGTCTTGCCATGTGTCAATATTTCCTTTGTGCGCACCCCACCATCTTGCGGGTGTAGCGCACAGTGCTACATCCAATGCTTGTATGCGCTGCTCATCTGGGATTTCTTGTTCATATGCATGTATGAATTCACTTATTTCAGTTAAACCATCAAAGATTGGGGTGTTACTCAATTCTGTGCCAATCCATCGAATTGATTTAGTCATCATGGCGCAACGCCTTGCAGAAACTTCATGTAAGTGATTCTGCCAGTTTTCCAATCCTGCTTCCGAATCTGATGCGCACGAGCTATCGCATCGCCAGCTGATATGGCCATCCGCTGTGGGATTGAAATAATTAGTATGACTAGCAGTCATCTGGTACAAACTTTCCATGTGGCACGCTTCTTCTTCTGCTCGAATGGGTTCAATATACCGTGGTCCTTGAAGGGGATCAAGCGGTTCAATGACCCTGATCTGCTCATCCTCAAAGGTCATCTGTCTTTTCTTCAAATTAATGACAGCCAAATTATCAAATGCCCAGTCTATGCCTAAAAGTGCTAGGTAAGGTCTACTGTCATCCAGAATTTTTATTACTTCGAAGTCTGCAGAACTTCTTACTCCCTCAATATCAATGGGTACATTTGGTAATCTGCCCAATGGAGAAACTCGTTGCTGATTTGCAAGTCTTAGCTGGATAGGAGATCTGGTAAGCTGAGGGCTACCCATCTGTTCCCATGTCTGCATGGTGAGAACATTAACTTCTGAGCCTAAATCCAAAATGACTTCATCCATTTCAAATGCTCCAATCTGCGCTGTGAGTCTCATCTCTCTTCCAATTCTACTATGACTCCCAATATGATGAACAGCACATTGCGGTGTATTCATCGAAGCAGATTGTTGACACTGATACAACAGGTGTTGGAGCTCCATAGTTGCTTTTTCATTGCGCAACAACTTTAAGCAGTTCCTCAGGAAAGCATGAACACTGCCTAGTGCATCCTCCTCATCAGGCCTTCCGGATGTAGTGGCTTGCTCTCGCACCAGGTTCTCTTGACGTGGCACATGCGGTCTGATATCATTATGCGGAATTGCGACAGAACTTGAAGCTCGCGGATCTGAGAAATACTCCTGAGCTTGCTTGAATGCTTCTTTTTTCTTCTGTAGGTCAAGCGGGGCTGGTTTAATATTAGCGCGGTGCACCCATTGCGTCGTTGGCTTTCCAGTTCTCAACTCTGGCGCACCAGTAGTTGCTCCACTGCGCATGACTATATTAACTGTAGGATTTGGTTCTCTTTTTTCTTCTCCAATCAACTGGATATTCTGGTTAACCTGTGGCTTCTTTTCTTGCATCTTGGCCATCAACTGAGGGCATTCTTCAATGACATGATCATAAGATTTACAGTATCTGCAGAGAGTTGTAGGATTTTGGCAATCCCTTGCATAATGGCCTTGAACTCCGCAGTTATAACAAGTGATATGTCCTCTTCCTCGACCAAAACCTGCTGCGCGTCCACGGCCCCTGTAATTTCCTCCTCTGCCTTCCTGAGCTTGGTCATACTGCAGCTCTGCTGTGGGTCCTTGTGGTTCTGACTGTACTCTATAAACATCATGTTTTTTTTCTATCATAAGGTCATATGCTCTAAAATTGTTCTCATCATGGCCTACTGATTTACAGAAATTGCAATATAGATTCTTTGGAGTTTGTACATATTTCTGTAACAATTGACACTCTTGTGGTCTGTGGCCTCTAGTTCTACAGATTTCACACCAAGGCCCCTGTGCCTGTGGTAAAGGGTTAGGTGCTCCAATTGCAATATAATCTATGAAAACAGGACAATGGTCCTTTTAATGTCCTTGTGCTCTACACTTTGTACACCAAATTTCTTCTTTGACATCCTTTCCTTTCTTAATGTCATGCACTTGCAAGGTTAGGTTTGCTATTTGGTTCTGCAACTGCGCAACATCGTTGCTTGTTCCCGCAATTGGTGAAGCTTCTAGTTTCATAGCCATCTCTAGAGCTTGTTCTTGTGTAGTGAGATTCTGTTGCATAAGAGGAAGTCTAATGTGAGGAAGCAGCGCGGCGATGAACCATTCCTTGTGCTGCTACGGTGCAAACTCAAAGCTTACTTGATCTATCAAGGCTTTGAACTTCTGGTCAAAGTCCCATACTGACTCTGTAGGTAACTGTTTTATGTCTTTGAGTTCTGTTATACACTGTGATCCTGATTTAGGTTTCTTGAATTCTTTAATCATAGCATTTCTTACATCAGCAAGCATCCTATTCTGTGCTGCTGAGTATTTCATAAACCAGGTTAAGGCTCTCTCTCTTAGTGTGGTTTCTAACTGAACCAGCTTAACAGCATCATCATTAATTTGCTTAATCGTCCAGATGGATTCACATAGAAACCAGTGCTGCTCAGGGTCTTCTAGCCTTGTTCCTCTAAAAGTTGGTAGCTTCATGTCATCACCCATCCTTCTTGCGCTAGGTTGAGGTGGAGGTGCTGTGGCACTGCCTCCGGGATGGTTAAACAAAGGTGGGGCTGAGGTACTAGAAGTATCGTGCGGGCTACTAGAGGGTGTTGCTGCGGGGTTATGTTGAGCCCCGTCTGGCTTTTGCGGTGTAAAAGGGTGATAAGGGATATGAACACTCCCTTGTCTCTCTATATGGCTTGCTCTATGAGCTCGACTATCTTTTGGGCTCGACTCAAAAGAATGTTGTTCAAGTCCTACTTTATACCGTTTTCCACTACGAGTACAACCAATAGCTTCAAAATCACTATCAGAATCTACGGACATTACTTGTCTATGCTATTCATCGGAAGCTATGCATAGTTTTCCTTTTTCATATAAGAGCATTTTAATTGACAGGTTCAGAGAATTTAAGAACTTACCCCTGTATGCTTTGAAGAAGCTCCTCTCAGCCTCGCTGAAGCTCTTTCTCGTATCTACTGCAAACTTGGTGATGAAGCCTTCTAGCAAACTATTCAACTAAAAGTCTACTGCGCGGGACACAGGATTGTCTACCCGCTTCACAGTGCTAACTAGCTCAGGCGTCCAAACGATAGGTCGATCGACATGCATAGTGGGTTGAGTATCTGCTAGCTTGGATACCCACCCATGCAACTCAAGTGCAAATGTTACAAAGAAGATTTCGTGAAGGTCAGTATAAATATGCTTTTGCAACCAATCCTTTGCCTGAAGCCTAGGGCTTCTATTTTCACGTTCAGCGAACTCTCTCGCTTTTGAATCAAACCAGTCTTGAATTTCTTTAGCTGTAGGATTCTAGCACCACATTGCCTTCAAAATGGTAGGGTTAAAGCCGGCGGCGGAACCATTTGTTGGCTTAACAAGTCTCAAGGCAACGGAACCATTTGTTGGCTTAACAAGTCTCAAGGCAACGGAACCATTTGTTGGCTGCTTTTGGATAGACCCGGGTTTTCAGGAGGTGCAGCAACAAACACCCCTTGGCGCACTGGCCCTTTCGTCAATGGGTTGCACAGCAGCCCGAGGTCTCACCCAAAGTGGCTATGGGGGATCTAAGGAATCAGGTTTCCTTAACCGGGGTGGTATGGAATCCACAGTCTTCTCTCTTCCCTTCTTACGCAGTAACTTCTGAACAGAGCGTCTGATTCTCTCACAGGTCCTACAGCGCAACAGCGCTGGAGCTTACTCGCCTTGGCCTAGTTGCGCGGTATCTCCGCACCTGCGCACGAGGCATTTACCCGCCCCGTCCGATACACTATGTAATGTTGCTTGCCTTGCACCGCAGCGCTGTAACACACTCCTCAAGCGCGGTGGCGATAATGTTCTACAGACTCCTTCAAATACTTAACAAGTATAACTTCTAAAGAAACTTCAAGGACTTACTTTACATACTCATTCATAAAGATAATGAAACATTCATGCAATCATAGATAGCAACACACAGACATGCATTCACGTAAAATATTACCATAACAACGAGACTTATGTGGTTCGCCTCCACGGGGAAATCACATCCACGAAAATTGTATCTTATATTATCTTGAGATGGGAATTACACAGTTACGCAGCGCACACAGCTGCAGCCTTAGATCTTTCTGGGAAACTCCACGCACACAGCTGGGAGCCCTTCTCTTAGATCTATTCTCTTCTTCTACAAAGATTACAATAACTCAGACATCAACTTAGATTGTCTGCAAACTCAGATATCAACTTACAATGACCTTCTAATCAATCTATCTCTGACCCATCTAACTTATTTAACCTTTTTTCCTTTACAATTACACATATATATAGGTGGCCCTGAGGGTCGCACCCTTACAAAACTGTGGGCCTTTCCCAACAGTGATCCCCAAAAACCCTAACCACTGACGGCTAGGTGTACTTTAGACGCCTCTTGCAGTCGCGTCGCAGCTTCCTGCAGGCTCCGTGATTTCCGGCGCAGATCGCGGGTATGGGCGTCGCTTCATCGTTCTTTGCTCCATGTCCTTTGTCTTCAATGCTTCGTCCCGTTGCTCTTCCTTGGTCCGAGCAACCATAACTTCTGTACTTTGCCTTAAATGAGAGTAGCTGAACCCTCTATCCCATCGCTTCCTTCATTTATTGTGGTGGTTGAGCTTTCTACTCGGCCACCTTATTTACTCCTTTCTTTGACTTGTGCGCGCGAGCTCCGCGATTTCCGGTCCACACTCTGCGGTGAGCTCGTCCATCTGGCACCGTACCCCGCACTGTTCTCTTCCACCAAAAATGGTGCTTTTCCTCAAAACTTAGTGCTTTTTCCCCAAAATTGGCAGCTTTACCCTAGCTGCGGCCTATGCTCCAACAAATCTAAAAACATCAAATTTAAAAGATATATAAGGATAAAAACTAAAAGATGAAATGAATGATAAAAAATGAGAAACAAGTTTCAATCATCAAAGGTACCACCACAAGACAACAGACAGTTCTTGTGTTGAAGAACAGTAGATGGAAATCAGATGTCTAAAAAGACATTTTAAACATCTATCTTGGAATGACATTCATATATTTGTATAGGCACGTACATAGAAAACATCCATGTAAATAAAAAATACAAATATCACTTCAAACAGAAATACTGAATATCAAAACAATAAGTAATTTGAAACTAGATCCCAACAGTGTATATCATTCATCAAAATATGGTATCCTCACATAAACATACTGATATAACCAGATAGTGAAATCAAAATATATGTGTTCTTAACCCTGATAAGTGTCTCCTCTTAGCCCCCTTGGCTGGAACCTCTCCCGCTTCTGCTTCTAATTAACAATGTTTATAATAATTACAATCACCAAGTTGTTACCAAAACCAGTCATTAAAACCAATCTTGAATCCATTTCCAGGAAATCTGGAATGTTGAGATTAAATATCCCTAAATCCTTTGTTTGTTGATGTTATGCCTTTAAGTCAGGAACTATATGGATCAAAATGCCAATCGATTGCCTAGAAGTTATGGATTTAGACTTCTAACTAATGACAAATTAGCTGCAAAAGTTGTTGCTTGAGGAAATCAGTTTCAAGATATGGTGAAACAATATCAAACTGCCAGCTGTTAAGTACTCTGCCACATGTATTTGTCCTCAAATCCTGTAGTTGTCCTCAAGCCTTGAAATCCTGAAACTAACTCTTTGGTTGCTACTAATCTTCATGCTTGAAAATCCTAAGATGATTAATCAATTGCTCAACTGAATATTTTCCTTTAGCATCTATGTTGAAATTACCGAAAGAACAATGACCACTGGATAATTATGACCCAGTGCAAAATACACGAGTTTCATCACTCATATTTATAGACTCGTCCATGACGGTGAAAGATGCCTCCATGATCTCAATCCCATCCGAAGCAAAGTTGTAGACATAAGAAAAAGAATGCAGAAGATCCAGAGATCACCCCTCCTTCAAATTTCATTCTTTGTTCTTTATATAGATGATAAAAGCCATGAGAGATGCCTGAAAATACTAGATCAATCCCCTTGCACCTTGAAATTTACAAAGCATAAATCCCGTGAGAAACGGAGACTATCTGATCGGGTGAGGATGATCTGGTTTTGGCGATGATCTCTTCATGTTTTGAGCATAATGCTCCAAGCTTACTTCGTCAAGAGAGCCATAAATTACCTGTAACTAATAAAGATCCAGAATAAAACTTAAAAATAAAACTTCTTTCAGAATTGATTTATGTAATTAGGTCATCTCACTTCCCTTCTCACGCAGGTAAAAATTCTTCATAAAAACGTGATACTGTAAAAATTGCTCCAGCGATCATGCATTTCTTCAATCCTTTTCATTTGTGAATCTTCAAATTTCTTCATTATCGGTTCAAGATTTCATCCTATTCTTTTCTGGTCAATCTCGATCTTTGCTCTTCATAGAAATTCCTCCCTTATATCTTGACATTTGGAGTTGATCCTCCCTGGGAAATTCCTTTGAACACCTTTTCAATGGACACTTGGCATTGACTTGCGACCCTCTCTATTAGCATTTGAGATCAGGCCTTTATGACATTGGGCATACCAAATTCTCTGGGTGTGACATTAGTGCTTTTACGATATAGTGGCCTCGGTGTTCATTTCGATGGCGAAAATTGGAGTTCCTCACTACATACATGGTGCCAGAATCCAAGAATTTAATGGGATAAATCTAGTACCAACACATGGCTTGCAAGTTGCAGTCAATCCTAGTAGTTAAACAAAAATGGAAAAAGCACCGAAAGAAATAAAATCTGTCAAATTCCTTCTCCATGGCATTGATCCTGCAGATATCACTTAGTGGTCTTTCCATCTGTGGGTCTTTTGAACGGTTCATCGGACCTGTCTTGATATGGAGGCTGAAGATATGTGGCAACAAGCGGTGGAAGTCTGGGTATCTTTATTGGAAACTCGGCATCCTTGAATGAAATTGGAATAACAGAACTGGTATTCCTACATCATTCGTCCCATGTATCTGAAGTTGCATGCATATATTTTACCAACAAACGTAAATCAAATTCAATTCAGATATAAATTAAATTTCTAAGCCAAAACAAATAACGAATTAATGAAGAAAACATCTTTGGAATTCTGAATCGTTACCTTTACGGGAGAGAGCCCAATCGACGGTGTCGTGCACTACGGACCAGACAAAATAGCCCAATAGCCCTTCTTGTTCCTGGCAACGGTGTCTTTTCCTTACACGAGTTAACGGTGTCTTTTCCTTACACGAGTTAACGGTGTCATTTATTTAAAACCAAATCATTTACTTTACTTCTTTTTCTTTAGTTATCGTTCTTTACTTTGAAACAAAGCATTTATTTTAAAACCACCACTTTTACACCTGTTGGTGACCCCAATGACACACTGTGTTATCAACTCAGTGCAATGTTCGGGAACATAGGAGATAAAACTTTAATTTATAATGTTTTTTTAAAGCTGAATTTGAGATATGAACTTTCTCTCATTCTATTCGAATTTTAACAGATTTAAGGATAGCCAATCCAATTTTGTTGCACGAGTTCCCGTAACCTGAAATGCTCCTGCTTCCATTCATGATTTCGAAGACACAGAGGGATTGTTCTTGGGTTAACCACGGGACTTCGCTCTCCAATCTCCTCCTCGTTTAAAGTTTTAAATGAATGATGTGGTGTTTTTGTTTTTTAATGAACTGTAAAAAAATTTGAATTTTTTTTTAATATTTTTTAAATAATATTTATATTTAAAAATAAAAATAAACATTCACCATTTATTTATGTCAAATTTAGAATGTACTCCACCCATTAAAAAAAACCCGATTTTTCTTTTTCAAACAATAAAAAATATATTTTTGAATTTTCAAAAATTCAATTTAATAAGGATTTTTTTACCAACATTACAAAACTCTACACTAAAAAAATTACAAATTAAAAATAAATACAAAGTAAAAACACTTTAGCCCAAATATATGCTAATACCTAATCTTTTCTTCAATAAAACTAACTAATAAACATTCCTTACCAAAAATCCTTACGTTAATCAAATAGTAATCCTTCGCATTAATCTAGCAAACATTCGCATTTAAGTTGCCAATCTTGCTTTCTAAATGTTATTTAGTTTACCAAGATCTTATTTAATCTCACTTTGATGACACGAGATATGGAGATATAACACACGATATTTATATACTTATTTAAAAGAGCAAAAACACTATTGTATTAAAGGCTTTTTTAATAATTAAGATTATTTAATTTTATTATACAATAATAATAAATTTGGTTTTTTATATCAACTCAAAAGTTATTGTGCTATAAGAATTTTCATATGATTTGAGGTTTTATGATGATATTATACAATAATAATAAATTTGGTTTTTTATATCAAATCAAAAGTTATTGTGTTGATAAGAATTCTCATATGATTTGAGGTTTGACGATGACAGTGCTCCCTGTGGCCGGTGAACCCTAGCTCTCTGCTTTAGGCGTGTGCGGCTTGGCTGGGTGCCTGCGAGCTCCTCCTGCGCAGGCTGCCCCTCGTTCTGGTCCGGCTATGGATCCTCCTCCGGCCCCTTCTCCGAAGGAACACAGGCGGCTTCCTGATGCCACCTTCCTCTCTTTGGTGGCCTCCACGCCACCCCTCTCCTCTTCGGTGGACTCTTCCGACGCTAGTTTCATCAAAAGAGCAGTTGCTCCTTGTATTCAGATCCTGTTGGCAGCTTCCAATTTGAAAGCCCTCGCTCTGAGCGAACGTGGTTCGATTGGGAAATTCACCAGAATCTGGCCTTTGCCTAAATCAATGGACGCCTGGATTAATAAGAACTAGACGCCTCTGATTTCCGGGGGCTTGCAGCATTGTTTTTGTGGTAAGGGCTTCTTCACCTTTCTGTTTGAAAACAAAGTTGATAGCGATCTTATTTTCAGAAGCGAGCCGTATTTCATGGGCCCTCGCGGCTTGTACTTAAACAAATGGAGTTTATCCTTTGACCCTTAGAAGGATGTGCCTTCAACAGTCCCAGTCTGGGTTCGGCTTCCTCATTTTCCATTACACTGCTGGAATGATGAAACCCTACAAGCTATCGGAAACTACCTCGGGAATTACATTGACAAAGCTGAGCCAAAAGGGCCCTTGTCCTCCTGTGTAAGAATCTGTGTAGAAGTAGATCTGGAAAAAGGCTTACCAGAGGAAGTTAACTTATTTATGGATGGATGGGAGCACATGTAGAAAGTTGATTACGAGCAGTTGCCATTCAAATGCAAAAAGTGCCATGAATACGGACATTTTGTCAAAAATTGCCCTAAGGCAGCTCAAGAAGCCCCTGAAAAAATCCAAGAAGAAGGTTGGCAAACTAAAAAGGGAAGGGAAAAAATCTCAGCAACACACCTACCAGAGGGGCCTAAACCAAGAACCAACAAAGAAACCACCCAGGAAGTAAGGGGAGATTCCACCAGCAACAGGTTTCAGGATATGCCTATAGAAGAAGGAGAAATCCCAGTCTTGGAAGCAATCACAATGGAAACAGAAAAGGAAGAAACCCTCATTCCTGCTAACATCCCTCCTTCCTCCCCCAGAGAGGAGTTGATTGGTGCTACCTTGGGTGGATCTAGGACTCCTGGAAGTTCGTGGGCAGACAAGGTAAAGCAAAACAAATCTGTTCCGCTCACTTCGTCTCCGGATAATACCTTCTCCTCATAATCTCTTGAGGAGATTGATGTGGTGCAGCCGCCAAACACTAGAGGTAGGAAGTCACAAAGGTATCACAGAGAACTTGAGGCAGAAAGAGAGATAGAAATGGGAAGAGAAAAAATCCTGGAAGAAACGAAATTGCTTCAGAATTCCAAATCTCAAAGCGGGGTTAAACATGATGGTAGATCTCAAGCAGGATCTCTCTCGGTTAAGAAGTAATGAAAGCAGTCTCTTGGAAATGTAGGGGTCTCGGAGGTTTGAACAAAATCAAAGCTATCAAAGATATGATAAAATCCGAAAAACCTAATCTTATGCTAATCCAAGAGACTAAAATGTTGGACATGGAGGTCATGACCCTCTCACACTCCATCTGGAAGGAATGCCATGGCAAATCTCTTAGTGCTCGTGGAGCATCTGGGGGAATTGCTACCCTAATCTCTCAAAAATTCTCATTAATATCTACCAAGGCGAATCAACACTGGTTGCTAACTGAAATACAGGAGAAAGATAGCAACAATCTCTTCTTCATCTGCAATGTCTACGGTCCCACTCATTACAAGGACAAGGCCAAATTTTGGGAAGATCTCAACAATCTAAAGGATAATTTGAACGGAAAAAATATCATCATTGCTGGAGATTTTAATGCCACAAAATCTCAACAGGAGAAGCGTGGAGGTAGTATTGTTCGAGACCCATTCGGAGAAA
The DNA here is from genome assembly GCA_027924585.1 of Larix kaempferi. Taxonomy (NCBI): domain Eukaryota; kingdom Viridiplantae; phylum Streptophyta; class Pinopsida; order Pinales; family Pinaceae; genus Larix; species Larix kaempferi. The sequence continues at coordinate 6,626,059 of BSBM01000504.1, forward strand.
AGATGGAAGACTTAATTGTTGATCTCGATCTGATGGACATTCCTCTAAGAAACGGAAAATATACCTGGAATAACAGAATATGTGGAACAGGACACATCGCGGCTAAGTTGGATCAGTTTCTGGTAAGCTCCTCCTTTTTTCTCTCTGATCTCATTGCCTGTTTTCACTCCCTACCCTCTGTCGCTTCCGATCATAAGCCCATTGCCTTATCCCTCACCTCTCCTGAAAACTTTGGCCCTATCCCCTTCCGTTTTAACTATCTCTGGCTTCAGGATTCCCTTTTTTATGATCTAGTCTGTAATGCCTGGAACTCTCACTTTATTGGATCTCCCAGCTTCATCTGGGAATCCAAGCTCAGAGCTGTGAGATCGGCGCTCAAGCACTGGGCCAAGAACTCCTTCAAAAACCCCAGCCATGTCAAACACGACCTTCAATCGGATCTTGCCAATCTTCATCTCAAATTGGAGATTGAGGAGGTGACGCCTTCCTATCTCAGTCAAGAAAAAGATCTTAATCTGAAAATTCTCGCAGCGGCCAAACATGAAGAATAAATTTGAAGAGTTAAGTCTAGACAGTTGTGGCTTAAGGGAGGTGACAGTAATACGAAATATTTTCACAATCAAGCTAAGGCCCGCCGCAGTCATAATGCTATTAAGGAGCTGAAGAACCAAAATGGCGAGAAGATTAGTGGGCAGGAGGATTTGAAGCTCCATATTTTCAATCATTTCAATGAACTCTTCACTAGCAATGGAGAAACAGATCCGGAAGCACAAGCGGATCTTCTCTCTATCATTCCTAATCTTGTCTCGGATAATGATAATAGAGAGCTCTCCAAACCGATTATGGAACACGAAATTATGAATGCCATCTGGTCTCTTCAAGCAGACAAAGTGCCAGGTCCTGATGGGTTCACAATCAATTTCTACAGGGATGCTTGGGATATTATCAAAGAGGATCTGAAACGTATGCTCAATTGGACCAGGATGAAAGACAAAATAGGAGGGGCCACCAATTCCTCCTTCCTCGTTTTAATCCCTAAAGAGAAAACTCTGAGCTTTATTGACCGCTTCAGACCGATCTCTATTTGCAATACCTCCTATAAAATTCTCTCAAACATCCTTGCTACTAGAATGAAAAAATTCATGGGTCAGCTCATATCAGAATCACAAGGGGGTTTTATTGTTGGTCGTCAAATCCTTGACAATATCATTATAGTACAAGAAGCGGTCCTCTACAGCATAGGAAAAAAACATCAAGGGATGGTCGTCAAGCTCGATATGGCCAATGCCTTCGACAGAGTAAATCGCCCCTTTCTTTTTGAAATCATGAACAAGTTCAGCTTCTCAAGAAGGTTTGTTCGTTGGGTAAAAGCATGCATTAACAACCCCTGGACAGCTCCACTTGTCAATGGCAGATCCACTAAATTCTTCCAAGCTTCTACAGGACTGCGCTAAGGATGTCCTTTGTCCCCTTTCCTTTATCTCTTAGTTGTTGAGTCAATGAGTAGGAAACTTCATCATCTGCAAGCGCTAGGGGATTTAAAAGGAATACAAATTGTCAGAGGGGTCAAGCCTGTCAACCACGCTTAGTTTGCAAATGACACTATCTTACTTGGAGGAGCCTCTGCTAACATAACTGAAAGATTCGATAAAGTTCTCTCCACCTTTCTTAAAGCTTCTAATGGAAAAGTTAACCCAGTCAAGTCTAAGGTTTACGGTTGGAACTGCACTCCTGGGGTGTTAGCAAAAATTGCAAGAATCTTTGGTTTTGAAGGAATCGTAGCTTGGAACTCCTTTAACTATCTCGGAATTCCTATCTTTAAAGGGAATAAAAGAGTTGCAGACCGGAAAGGTTTAATAGAAAAAATAATAATAATAAAAATATTAACTCTCGGGGGTCTAGATGGCTCAACCCCGCTGGAAAATTGGTCCTTATCAATTCCATCCTATCCGCCTACCCCCTCTACGCTTGCTCTATCTCTCTTTCCCCCAAAACTATTATGAAGGAAATCACTAAAGAGCTCAGAAATTTCTTATGGCAAGGAGGGAAATCCAATTAATCTAAAAAGTTTCATCTGATCAAATGGGACACAGTGTGCAGACCCAAAATGTATGGTGGGGCTGAGATCAAAGATCCAATGAACCTCGCTCTTGGTGCCAAAATTCTATGGAGAATTATTTCAGGAAAGAAGGCATGGTGGAAGGAAATCCTCCACAAAAAGTACATGTCGGGTAACATAAGTCGTTGCATGGAAAATATTGATCAAGGCAGAAGAGGGTCTTCTATATGGAATCTTTGCAAGTGGGCGGCCTTCATTATTCAAAGTAGTCTTTCTTGGATCCCTGGAAATGGTAAGTAAATTAAAATCTGGAAAGATAACTTTGGTTCCAATCCCCCTACCAATTTTCTGCATGATTTCCACGATCTGAAAGAATGGATGGAGCAAGCCAACATCCATACTCTGTATGATTTGTCCTCTTGGTCCAATCGGGGAAGATGGGTTGGATGGCTCAAGCTGGAGTTTTCGGAGCACCTCTCTCATGACTATTACGCTCTTCTTTCCTTATTCCACGGTTCACTCCCCGTTCATCTAAACATGAGGGATAAGAGAGGTTGGGGAAAAGCGGGCATTTACTCTGTTAAGGAGGGATATAGATACATGGACGCCCTCAACAATCCTCGAATCAAGGATCCTAAGTGGAGCAGAGTTTGGGGCAAGGATGGACTTCCAAAAGTAAATTCCTTCTCTTGGACTCTCGCACACAAGAAGACTTTAACCGCCGACAATCTTAGAAAAAAGGGGATTGAAGGTCCGGCCAGATGCATTTTATGCAAAGAAGCTGATGAAATGATCGATCATCTCTTTTTGGAGTGCAAATTCTCTCAGGAGGTTTGGCATCGTGCTTATCGTGAAATTCAACCCAACCCAATCCTTCCAACAAATTGGAATGACCTCTTTGTAAGTCGGCATGATTACTACCAGAACTCGCTGATTAGGAAACCATATTTCAGAAGAGCCTGGGTCGCTTTCCCCAAATTCATTTGTTGGAAACTCTGGACTGCCAGGAATAGAGAAATATTTTGAAGACATCAGGGCCTCCCCTGGTAAAATCCTCTCTTCTGCAAAAGCGCTTTGGATTGACTCCCTATCCACAAGAGGAATGAAAAACATTAACAAAGAACCCTTAAGCGTGGAAGAAAAAATTTGGGTGGCAGACTTCCTGATCTTTCACCACAATTCTCTCTCGGTTCATCCTATCAAGAAAAATATCTCCCAAAATTGGCATATCAGAATGGAACTGGAGGATCTTCAGCTTTGGATCAAGAAAATTGGTTGTTATACTCTGTTCTTTGATGGTGCCATGAAAGGCAACCCCGGGTTGGCAGGTGCGGGAGGAGTCCTTCACGACTCCGATGGAAACAAGGTGAACGAATTTGCTTGGGGAATTGGTAGGAGGACCAATAATGATACAGAGTGGCTCGCGTTGATCAAAGGAATGGAAATTGCTAGGCAGGATGAAATCAAGGATCTTGTGGCCTTTGGAGACTCAATGCTGGTAATAAGGGAATCTAGAAATTTGGCCAAAAACCGCAGAAAGCTCGTCTCTAAGCTCCATCATCTCTTCAATTTCTTGGCGAAAGACTTCAATTCCATCAACCTTCATGTTTTGTGGAATAATAACGAGCAAGCTAATATCATGGCCAACGTCAGTGTTGGTTTGGACTGTGGAATCTTGATCAGCAATGGTCAAGACCTTGGCATCAATTGGGTTCCATAAGTTTTGACGATGAAACACATACTTTCTCATAGTATTGGGAAGTGGCGTTCATCCCTGGCTTGGGATTACCAACGTTTTATCCATAAACTCTATAGTCTGATTTCAAATTTGATCTACAGTTATTGCAAGATTTCCTTGGGATTCCTTTTCACTCCTCGAAACTTGCCCGTGTCCTCTCCACATGTCGATACCACCTGTCTCGCATGCTGGCTTTTATGGTGGTTGAGGATCGAGGAACCTCCATCTTATATCTCGCTCGGGGGTGATATCCCTGTCATTCTGCAAGGCTCAATTCGTGCTAAGATCGAGGTTTTTGTTGTTTGGCTTATTATGGAGGAAGACAATCCCATTGTCGGCCAGAGCCTCCCTCCGTTACAGGAAACATCCCCAGTCTTCAACCCATTTGGGGGGTGTTGGTTTGCAAATAACGTTCCCAGCTCTCGACGTTGTGCAGGGGCAAAACCCTTGTGGCACTGTGCTGCTGGCTATTCGTGGTCAATCCAGAAACGAAGATAATTGCAGGAACGTAGCGCATTTAGCAGGTGATAGCAGTGGTTTCTATAATCTGGGGTCTCCTCCTGGGTTGGGCAGTCCTCTCTTCAAGGTTCATTCGCAATTGAAGGACTTGGATTATCAAGTTCAGTGGCTCAGGGGACAAAATTCTGATCTAAAAAATCCATTTCTCATCTTTTCACCATTGTCCAAATTACTAATTTTGAAGTTCGCAACAGCAGTAGAAAGCTGAAGGAGTATTATGACATTCTTGTTGGAAGTTCAAGAATGGTTGCCTCTGTTCTGTGGATTTGAGTTCTCAAATTAGAGCTCTGCACTGCAGTCTCAGAATCGTGGAAGTTAAGATAGATGGCATGAGGTCTGACATATGGAACATCAACATTTCCTTTCAAGGAATTGATGAAGATAAAGCTAGAGCTGCTTCTGGAAATAAGGAAAAGAATACTCGCCAGTAACTTGTTAATCCTGGAATTCTCAGTTCGTTCGAACTCTTTGCTCTTTTTGTATTAGCAGAACGTTTGTGATAAGTCTCTTTTTTATAGGCTTGTAAAAGTTGATGATCAGCCAGTTTAAGGTTTCTTTTTATGCACTACTCTTGTATTTTGCTTCTAGGCAAGTTTGTAAGAGTCTACAGCTATCGCAGAATAGGACCCTTGTATGAACATTCTAGACTGGAAAGTGAACAGCTAGATCTAATGGCGGCTCTTCAATTTTAGGATCAGTCTCCCCCTTTATTTTGTAATCTCGTTTCTATTTTTATATAAAAAGCTCGTTATCCATTATTGTAAAAAAAAAAAAAGTTATTGTGTTGATGTTCAATTTTATTTAAAACACAATAAAAGAAAAATATAAACATAATCCTAAAGCAAGGACTAGTTGCTTTGAAGCTATTATCCTTATTGGAAATTATACCCATTTTGACCTACATCAATATGTCATTGAATTTTAAAATGCATTCCACTTTCTATATGAAATGAATGATTTTATTTTTCTTAAATTTATTTCAATTAGTATTTCGGAATTTGTGCCTTTTGAGGCAATGAATAAAGTGAAACTCAAAAAAGTATGGCACAGTTGTAATACATTATGCAAATAATGAAATGAATGGTAGATGATCGACTTTGTCTTCAGTGTCTTTATATCGATATAAATGTGCCATAGTTTTGACATGTTAGAAGGTTAGGGAGGTTTACAGTATTGTAGCAAATATTGTGAAACTACGATCTAATGTGGATGTACGTAGGGCATTCTAAGAGAAAGTGACTTTCATCATCAACACTCATAGTTTCATAGAGATGTCAAATCCTTTCCACCCATGGTGTTTTAGGAATTGTTTACTGTCATGTTTCACTATGAAGCTCAAGAGAGTTTGTTCTTATCTTGGCTATATTAATTTTATTCTTTGAACTAGTTAAAACAAAGAGATATTTTTGTATCTTCCAGATTATGGTTAATGACCTCATTGTATCTTAATTTTCTTTTAACCTCTAATTTTTTCTCGCCCCACATTTTCTCTTTAAATTTAGATGCGATAATATTTTTATTGTTATTGATATCTTGCAAAGTGGAATTTTCATCAATAACCCAATGGTTTAACCAAGCCATGGTGTCTATATACCGACCTCTCTTGAGCCATATTTGGTCTTAACTAGATTTTAAAGCAATTTTAGGAAGTCTATGGTCTCTCATGTTATTTATCATGTACTTGCACATTAGGTACCTAGTCGTAGCAATGCTCTCAATGAGGGAAAGACCCACTTCTAGAAGGAGAATAGGGTAGGGTGTATTACTTTTAATTTTGAGGTTATACGTTATGAAACACTTGTGGATTTGTTTAGTCTTTCTCTATGATTCTCTAGAGATGTTGCAACCCCAAACTCCACAATAGTACAGGATAAAGAGAGTGATGAGAGCTTCAAAAAGAAACTTGTTTTTATCCCACACCACAAGGTTTGTTGATTTACAATTGTTTTCAAGTCCAAAATAAGCTGTCCACCCTCCATTAATCCTTTTATCAATGCTATAGTTCTAGTTGAGCTTGTGATGAATATCAATTCCAAGATATTTGTAGGAAGACACTTCCTCCAAGTTGCTATTGTCGTATACAAAAGTAGCGTAAGTGACCTTCTTGGACTTGATAATCATAACTTTTGCTTTGATTGTGTTAATAGTCATACCCATATTAGAGCATAAATCCTTGAGAATTCTTAATTACTTATCAAGATCAAACGGGCACCTTTCCATAAGAACGATATCATCAACATAGAGGAGGATGGTGACTATACTAGCTAGGGTCGTGCCAGCGCAACTTGTTTCTTCTAAACAATCTTCTAGCTTATCAATGTATATGCCAAAAAGGGTAGGGGAGAGAGGGAAACCTTGCTTAACTCCAATATTACAATTAATATCTTTCGACCACCCCTCAGTGCTCTTAAATTTTTAAATGACAGTTTTGTAAAACCTTATAGCAACAACTGATCTCCACTTGACAGGAACCTTTAACTCTTCTAATCTATTCCACAAGTTATTTCTAAGCACCATATTGAAATCTTTCTTAAAGTCCACAAAGCAACAAAAGAGAATGGATTTACTATTACGACATTCCTCCGCAATGATCCCAAGCGTAACTAGGTGGCCTGTGGTAGAGTGATGTCTTCTAAATCCCGCATGACCTTAGCTTGCTTACCTTCAATTTCTAGCCATACGTTGATTTTCTTTTCTAAAATGATATTGTAAAGCTTAGCCAAGAGAGGGCTAATCATAATGGTCTAATAAGTAGAGGGTTTATTTTTATCGTTGCTTTTAAATATAGGAATAATGAGTCTCTAAGTCCAAGGATTAGGGAAACCATGCTTGAACACTAGATTGAAGAGTTTGTGGATGTGAGGAATGAGGACCGACTTACTAATTTTTAAGATTTTTGCTTGGTATCCCTCAATGTCCTTACTTTTTCCATTTGCAAGGCGCTAACACCAAAATCAATGTCTTATAATGAGAAAACTTCTTCTGTTATGAGGAGGGTTTGAATGTTATCAATGGCATCCAGGGATTTGTAAAACTTTTTAAAATATGCATTCCAATATTCCAAAGAAATCTTATTATTATCTTTAGTTTTGCTAGTTAGAATTTGCCTCCATAATTTCTTAGGAGCTACATTAGAGAGGTGTAAAATATTTTCCTGCTTTTTATCTATACATTGCATTTTTTTTCTTTAATTGGGGCTTTGTATCTATTTATCTTGTAAATTTTACAGACCCTTCATTAGCTCCTTGATGGCTCTTCTTGCATTTTTACTCTTCATACCAAGGGTTGGCTCTTCTTTTCTTTTTACTCGAAACTTCGATGGAGAACTTGTTAATGGAAGATGAGAGGACTGTAGTAAAATTATAATAGAGGTCTTCTATATTGTTCGTACTTGATAGAGAAAACAAGTTATTTTTTTAACTCATTTATGAAAACATCATCCTTATTTCTATCAAAGATCAAGTGTTTTTTACTATGAGCATTTTCTTCTGTGGGATCACTATGCATGGAAAAATTGAGGGTTAAAATTAGAGGTCTATGATTTGAGTCGGGCTCATGGTCGTTTAAATTTATCTTTCTGTTGTCTAAAAGGATATTGGATATGACATACTTTACCACACCACTGCTAAGTCCATGAATACAAGTCATTTGGTTAGAATCTGGCCACTTCATTAGACCATTACAAATTATAAGATCTTAAGCACTACAGAGCCTGATTAGCTTGGAGCCAAACAAATTTTCACCTAGATATGCATAACTTCTTTTGTATCCGCAATCTAGAGCAAGGTATTCATCTAACCAAAGATGAATAGGGTTGGAGTAATTGCTTAGAATAATAGCTTGTTTACTCAAAGTTTGAGTGTTAAAGTCACCCATTAAGAGGATATTTCTTTCATTCTTTAGACCGAAAATATAATTTTCTAAGCCATTGTAAGGGCAATTTTTATCTATATTATTTTTCTTATCTATATTGTTTTTCTTATAAAAGTTATAATTAATAGGGGTGAAATAACATATTGCTATGTAGGTTTTCTTAGCATTATTGTCAGAAATCTCTATCCAAATATGTTGGTTGTGAGGGTCTTTCTTATAGAGTGTAGCATGGGGAACATGTTTTCCCTAAACTAACAAGCTATACCTCCAATTTCTTTACGACATGATTGCTTGTTCCATATCGACCATAAGACAAATCCTTCTATGTTAGGAACCTTAGATTCCTTATGCTCCTAGGTTTCAATAAGAAAAATAATATCAATTTCACTCGGAATCCAACTTAAATTGGGTCCTTTGTTCCATGGGAAGCCTCGACAGTTTCAAGAGAGGATATGGAGCGTGTCGGTTTGCTATTTATTACTATCTTTTTGGTTTATGTCTTGAATAATAGATTTTCTATTTCTAATTAATGCTCATTTTCCTCCCTTCCTAGCTTATTTTACCTTTTGAACCTCATTTCTTAATCTGGTTTGGTCTTCTAGAATTATATCTTCATTAATGGATATTCCCGGTCCTTTTAGACTATATGTTTTGCTAAGTATGCATACTTATGGTCATTAGAGCTAACTTTGACCCAGATCAACCTTTATTTATTCTCAATTAATCTCCATGTTCTCTTTGTTTCCGTGAGGTAAGTTGTTTCAATTTTTATCCTATTATGTAGTTTTTCCTTGACTACGGCTAGGGTATTCTCTTCTACCTCTTCTATTAAACCAAAAATTACGAGGTTCAAGGCTCGTTTGTTGCGCTCGTGGTCTAATTCTAACAACTTATTCATTTCCTCCTTAATGGGTTTGATATCTAATTGACCTTCTAGACAATTTAGGGTCAGTTTTTTAGTTACTTTTTCTTCTAGCTCTTAAATCATGTCTTTCAATTTAATATTTTCTAATGTATCAACATCTCCTTGATGGATTGACTGTTTGGTTTCTTGGCTTTGTTTTTCCATTACCTCTAATCCAATCTCCATTAACTCCATCTTATTCTACATCACTTTTCTTATTGCCTATTTGTTTTTTAATATTATCTTCAAAGGATGCAAATTTATTATTGACCATGGTTGTAAGTTTATTTTCCAGCATGGCTTGAAATTTATTATCGAGCATGGCAACAAATTTATTTTCAAGCATGGTTGCAATTTAATGAATCGGTGGATGCAAAAATAGGAAACAATTAGGTTTAAACATGATTTATGCTACCTATGCCTTCTAAGTGTCCTAACCTGTGATAGGTTTTAATGCTCTCCCATTCTGTTAATGGCTACGTGTCTATATTCATAGGATTCATGCTTGTTGATCAACAAGGGTCCTTCATCCATTATCGATTTTAGATTTCTCATCTATTATTCTATATAAGACTTGCAGGGTTGCCTCAAGAGAATTGGATATATTTTGGATGTGGAATCTTTAGCTAGTTTATGGACATATTTACTTCTATTCAGTAAAAGCATCTGAATCCTTCTTCAACTTGTTATCTCTTAAGGTAAAATCTTTTTTGAATCCTCTTTCTTTATATTGGGTTCTTTTAAATTCTAGACTAGACTAAATTTGTAATGTTTGCAATCCTGAAGTGGCAAAGAGTTCATAATCCTTTGCTTGGATGAAGCCAAGAATACCATAGTTTGATGGCATTGAGAGCATGCCCACTTTGGTTCTTTTCTTAATGTTTATTCTCTTTGCAAGCTCGAGGCTGAATCCATGAATATACATCATATAATAGGTGTTGTTGTATAGTCTAGTTGCAGAGTTTGAAGGAATATGGAATCAACCTTCAAAGGTATCTCCCTGCCTAAAAACTTAGGACACGACACTTGTTATTAAAATATTGATTGAAACATGGAAGTATTATAGGAAATTAAGGAAATTAAGACCATTAGAGAAAATCGATTAAATAAATTGTATATTTGTCATTATTTTTAACAGCTTGTGATGGGCAATTTCACTCCTATGAAATGTTATTTAAGATTTGCTTTAGAAATTAGGTAAATTTGTTTTTGTTTGACAAAATCAAAAATTTGTAAGTGGGGTATTTTTCAAGGTGTTAAATCAAATCGACTACATCATGTAAGTGGAGTCTGGTTTATATGATTAAATAATTTATATAAAAAAATGTTTTTTTTCAAAAAATATCTTTTTTTTTATAAGAGAAAATTATTAACTTCCATATATGATTTTATATTTCATAATTAAAAGATGCCTAAGTCAAGATAGGGCATGGAACTCTAAAAAAGACTAATGTGATTAATTCAAATCCCATGATCTCTTATTGAGAACAAATTTATGTGCTCGTCTTCATTTATGGGCATTGGTATTTAATGTTAAGACCATTTACATTGCACGGGCGTTGCACTTGATAAGAAACGAGATCTGCAAGATTCCGAAGTCATGGATGAAAGACAGGTGTTCGATTACTTTTTATTCAGCCATCACCAGTGGCTAGTACGCATGAAAATCAAAGTACATAATCTACAAGGACGTCCCATTTTTATCAAACAAATGTACACCAAGATGTGGGACACATTAGTCTATCCTGAACGATACAGGGATATGTATTCTGATTAAAGTCTTTCAGGCCGACCATGGTGTCTGACAGTTTTCCATGGATTCTGTTAAAATCTCCACTTTGTAGTCTTTTATCCTATTCATAAGGTTTTCCGTGGGATTTGATTCCTAAAATATCCACTGTGTTCATCTTTTGTCTTGTCAATCTAAACTTTCCGGATGAATCTCTGTAACTCGAAGCACTTCTTCGACTTTTGGTGCGGATTGACCCACATTACAGAGAATCTATGGAAAAGTTAGGAGTCTATCAATCCCGACCTTCAAAAAAGTGAATGATTCGATTTGTATCACTTACTCCTCAAAATTCCTATAAATAAAAGGAGCGGATCATTCAGGCACTCGGGTTTTGGGAAATATGTCAGTTAGTATGAGTCTTCTAAGCTCCCTTCTTTGAGATTTGAGTCTTTCTGGGTGTCTATTCAGATTCGAGTATGCTCTCAGCCTTGCATTGTGTATGATCTTGGCTGATCAGAAATAAATATGGATTAATGTCATACTTTGTAATTTTCCATCAGACCTTTTCAGTAATATAAAAGTTTGCTTTCTCGAGTGATACTTTGTTCATCTAAAGTTCTCTTAGGAATCCTGCAATTTGCTTCAGGGGTATGGCAGGATGCAGAAAAGAACTATTCTGCATTAGATAAAGAGATTAAAGCATCCTTAAATGCTATTAATAAGTTTGAAATCTTTTTAATCAACAAAAAATTTCTCCTGCAAATAGATGCAATAGCCATGAACAAAGTCCTAAATAAAGAAGTTAAAAGGGCCAATGATGCTAAGTTCGCAAGGTGGAAATCCCTATTTTCTAATTTTGAATTTGGGATTGAGCATATCAAAGGATCTGATAATTGTTTGCCTGATTTTCTAAGCAGAGAAAATTTAGTACAGATTGCAAGCGAGCCTGCACAAGTCTGCACGATTTCAAGCGAGCCTGATCATTTCTTAGTCATAGTCAGTGAGTGGAAAAATAACCAAGAAGAGATTAGAGAAATCCCGGACGGCATGAGTTGGACGGAGTACAAACAACAATGGAGACCAACCTGGCAACTACGCAATACCCAAGTTCTCAATCAAAATCTTCAGCCATGTTCATTACTCCCGAGACTTGTACCCGAGATCCGTAGAAGACCCACTTCATCAGTCTCTGTTTCAGAATTGACATATGAAAGAACACTCTGAAAGGCTGTAGACGCGTCCCTAGCACTAACAAACACCTTTAAGGATGTAAACTCCATATGGAAAAGATTTTCTCTTCTCCTTGAAATAGAAAATCAATATTATTATTTGGATCGTCCAAGAAATCTGCGTTGGTGGCCAACAACACAAGCGGATCAAATATTTCCAGGGACTCCATACAATTATTCTAAGTACAAGCAAATGTGGTGGGATTTATTATGCAAAGATGATGTTCACAAAACATGCACCTCTCTTGTCAAATTTGGGGCCGTACGAACTGCTTTACAGTTCGATATTCCTGATTAGTTTTTTGACTGGTGGAAAACATTCGACATCAACCGAAGCGCAGTGGACCCATACGTCATAGAACAAGAATACATTGCACATGGCATTGCACTTGATAAGATAAGAGATCTGCAAGCTTCTGAAGTCATGGATGAAAGACAGGTGTTTGGTTACTTTTTATTCAGCCATCACCAGTGGCTAGTACGCATGAAAATCAAAGTACAGAATCTACAAGGACGTCCCATTGTTATCAAACAAATGTACACCAAGATGTGGGACACATTAGTCTATCCTGAACGATACGAGGATATGTATTCTGATTAAAGTCTTTCAAGCCAACCATGGTGTCCGACAGTTTTTCGTGGATTTTGTAAAAATCTCCACTTTGTAGTCTTTTAGTCTATTCGTAAGGTTTTCCGTGGGATTTGATTCCTAAAATCTCCACTATGTAAATCTTTTGTCTTGTCAGTCGAAGATTTCCAGACGAATCTCTGTAACTAGAAGCACTTCTTCGACTTTTGGTGTGGATTGACCCACATTACAGAGAATCTACGGAAAAGTTAGGAGTCTATCAGTCCCGACCTTCAAAAAAGTGAATGATTCGATTTGTGTCACTTACTCCTCAAAATTCCTATAAATAAAAGGAGGAGCGGATCATTTAGGCACTCGGGTTTTGGGAAATATGTCAGTTAGTATGAGTCTTCTAAGCTTCCTTCTTTGAGCTTTGAGTCTTTTTGGGTGTCTATCCAGATTCGAGTATGCTCTCAGCCTTGCATTGTGTATGATCCTGGCTGATCAGAAAGAAATATGGATTAATGCCATACTTTGTAATTTTCCATCAAGCCTTTTCAATAATCTAAAAATTTGCTTTCTTGAGTGATACTTTGTTCATCCGAAGTTTTCTTAGGATCTAGAGCACGCGAGGTCTGCAATCCCGTAAGGCAGGAGGCCGTAAAAGGGAAATAGACGAGTGTGAGGTCTATTTGAAGGTTCATGTAGGAGTTCATGTAAGAGTTCAAGCTTTATCTTCGTCGAAGGAAGCCACTAAGGAAGGTGCAACGCCGCATCTTCAAATTTTGGTATCAGAGCCTGGTTTAGCGATTTACCTGGTACGATTACTATGGATCGATCTGTCTCTTTTAGAGATATTAAAAATGCTGAGGATCTAGCCTCTCAAATTTCTTCAGCTTTATCTGATATGTTTGAATCTTGTTCTACTACTACTTTAAATACTGTTGATATCGAACTAGTAGAACATAATCCCCAAGCAGTCTGGAAACTTCCCATTGTTGCCCCTAGTAAGTTTATGGTGATTTAAACATGTTTCATCTTAAAGCTGTTAGTCGAGTAAAAGTTAAAGAAGTTGTTTCTGAATTTCAAGAAAATTGTGATACTACTCAGACTATTGCTTTATTAGATCCTAAAGAAATCCAAGTTGAATCCAAACGCCATGCAACTAAATATCTTCATCTAGGGTGTATCCGAGTTGGAATTAATGCCTTAACTCATAAGGGTCTTAATACTTATGTCCTCTGCACAGTTCGTGATCTTACACATAATAAGTTCACCGATTCTTTAATTGGTGGTATTGTTGCTCCATTATCAAACGTCCCTGTCTGGTTTGATTGTTATCCAAATTTTTCTGTCTATTCCTTTGATGAACATCTGGCCGATATACTCAAATTACAAATCAAAACATCTGGTTTTGATATGCGTAGCCGCCGAACAAATACGCTTATTATTCTTCAGCTTTTGGCCTGCTGGCCATGTGTGCCAGTTGCATGTTTCCCAAGTGTGCATGCTCTAGTAGATACACGGGCGCATCCTGCCTATCCATCCTCTATATCTCAATCTATTGCGCTGGCTTCAACGTGGCAATGTTATGACATGCACAGATCAACGTGGAAAGATTATCCTGCACGTGGCAAGATTATTCTTCAAAACTCCTCAAATCTATTCTTCTCATCTACATAATGGTGCTAGTGCTGGACAAGCTAATGTATTGTATGGCTTTGTGTACTCCTAAGTTCTTCATCTCTCTGCGATTGTCCACCTCCTAACTATGCCCCAACACATATGACTAATCTCCATCTCTGCGGAATTGTCCACTTCCTCAATATGCCCCAACACAGATGACGATTCTCGGTTGGCTTCCTTTGGAGAGACGACAATAAGTTTTGAACCTGGATCTAACATTATGCTAAAAATCCCACTCCTTCCTGCATTGGAAAACAAAGCAAATCGGTGAGATAGGAATCTCATTGTTTCCAAACATAGGTCAAAACCTCATGGCTACCTTCGTGCATATTTCTTTCTACAAACAACATACAACATATTAATAATGTCAGTGGCTCATGTATAATTTGTGACATTTTTTAAAATTAAATTAACATCAACCATCCCCATGTCCGAATACCTCAATTTGTATTACAATCCTAGCACAAATGCATGTATTATTCGTTTTTAACCTTAAAAACCTATATATGTGAGTATAATAAATATCTATACATATAAAATCAAGGACTACTATCAATGTATGCACTAACGTGGATATTGCATATCATTTTTTATATCAATTAAACACCATTAAACTGCGTGTAACTTGGACAATACACATTACTTATGATGTTAGAGTGATGTTTCAAGTATTTTATTTTTTATTTAAATTAATTTTCCTTATCAATAATAAAAATTAGGTATCCTTTAATCACATATTGAAAAAATACTATTTTAAAAAGAAATTAATAATTATATTCTATCACACTTCAGTTCTTTCAAAGTATAAGGGTCAATTTTTTTTGATATGGTAAAGATTAATACTAGAAATTGAAAACAATAGTCTCCTACCACGACAAAGACTAAAAATGTAGATACAATATTCTCTCATTGTAAGTGACAAAAATTAATAAGTGAATATGCCACAAAATGGTTAGTCCATGTCAAAGATAAAATTTGAGAAGGTAATTAAGTTATAGATTCATGAATAAAATTGACTCATGGATGTTCAAGATGGTCCTTATCTTCTTACAAACCTAGTTATAGCATCCTTTGGGTGGGCATATCATTCTTCCATTCAACATTAGGGCTAACCCTGACCTAGATTATAGTCCAATCCTTCGAGTGTGGAGATTCCTAGCTTGGAAAAAACGAAGTTATAGGTTGAATATAGAAAATGAGAAAGCAAAGAGAAATCATAAAAACATAACAAGTTTATAGAACTTGTCACATCAATAAAGTATTTGTCCTAATACAAAGATTAAAATCAATTTATATAGAATTTGTCACCTTGAAATCAAAACATTATTATGAGAAGTGACAATAATATTTTTAGTACACAAAAGTCAACAATAGCTATTTGCATCAACTCTGCAGGTGGAAACCCGTCTTTGGTGACACGCTGTATTATGGCAGTGGAACGCACCTTTAAAAATCCCGTGCTTCATTTGGCTCATATTGAAGAATAAGGCATTAACGATGGATAACTACATGGGTCGGGGTGGTATGGGTCCGAACGTATGCCTGCTGTGTTTACAAAATGTTGAAACTATTGAACATCTTTTCGTGAATTGTCCTACTACTCTCCAAATCTGGGATATAATCTCTCAACAAAGAAAGGTGGATTTTTGCTGGAATAGGGATAACCTTGATGATATTTTACATTTATGGCACAATAGGCACAAGTCCAACATCTCCCTCCCGCTATATTTTATTTGGGGCATTTGGAAGTGGCGGAACCGAATTCTCTTCAATGGCTATGAACACCACTTTGCTCGGGCTTTATCCTTCATCCTGCAGGTTATTACAGATGCTGCCCCAAAAATGAACAGCCTGAAAACACATGTTTTGATATGTGCCTAAGTTGACACACATGAGCCCTATTGGTTACTTTGATGGCGCGACATAGAAGGGTATTGTTGGTATTGGGGGATCAATGATTATTGATGATAATAATTATTATGAACTCTCTCTCGGTGGGGGGCGGGGCAGCAACACTCGCGTGGAACTTTTGGCATTGTGGACCATTTTAACATTTGCCCGTTCCAAGCAGTTACCCTCTCTGCAAATTCTCGGTGATTCCAATGTGATTATTGGCTGGGCTACGGGCAAGAGTATCCTGAACGTGTCCTCTCTTCACCACTGGAAGCAGCGTATTATTTTGCTTTTGGATCTTTTCCAGGATTATTCTTTTCAGCATATCTCTCGGGCTTACAATCATCGTGCTGATTTTTTTGTCTAAGCAGGGTTTAATGCTGGTTGAAGGTCTGCTCCAGGTCACTCCTTATGCTTATCATATTGCGGGGGAGGTGTATCACATGCATCTATATTAATTAGAGCATGTTTTCTTTTTTATGTTATTGCTATTATTTAGTTGGATAGGTGGCAAGTTTATTGTTTATGATCTACATTGTATCATTGTTTTTTCTAGTTGTAATTTTCAGCAGCATAGGATCATAGGGAACTCTTATGAATAGCAGTTTGATCTATCGGATGAATTGTAATAGTTTTTGTAGGATTAGTAGTCACTGAATCTATCCTTGGGATAGGAATTACTGTAAGTTCCTTTGATTCAATTAATGAATAGCAGGGGACTTTTTTTTCTGTGGAAAAAAAAAGCATGTGGAAATTACCACATGGTATTTTTAGAAAATTCCATATTAAATAATTTTATTTTTATCTTTTGTGTTTTAAAAATTATGGGTCCATTTCCATCAATAACCTCATTGACCAATAAAAGAATAAGATAAATAAATTCAAAAAATCTAAAATTTATTTTAATTTTCAAAAAAAATAATTTAATAAATTATAATTTAACCTCATTGACCAATAAAAGAATAAGATGAATAAATTCAAAAAATCTAAAATTTATTTTAATTTAAAAAAAAAAAATTAATAAATTATAATTTAAAAATATTGAAAAACTTTATAATTTTTTTAACATAAAATGAAATTTAACTAATGCTAAAAAAACACTTTGATTTGCAACTGAAAAATATAGACCATGTCCATGCTTTGATATGGATTAAAAATAATGTGACAATTACATTGCCCTATATAATTTGGATGAGTATTAATTATATATACAACCTTTTTGATATGCAACTAAATAATTATTATAAAAGACATTCTCATCATATAACTACTAAATCTTACTTTAGTTTATGGTGAGTACCATCTTTCAACTATATACATCATATAATAGGCGTTGTTGTATAGTCCAGTTGCAGAGTTGAAGGAATATGGAATCAACCTTCAAAGGTATCTCACTTCCTAAAAACATAGGACACGACACTTGTTATTAAAATATTGATTGAAACATGGAAGTATTATAGGAAATTAAGGAAATTAAGACCATTAGAGAAAATCGATTAAATAAATTGTATATTTGTCATTATTTTTAACAGCTTGTGATGGGCAAGCTTGTGATGGGCAATTTCACTCCTATAAAATGTTAAATTTGAGATTTGCTTTAGAAATTAGCTAAATTTGTTTTTGTTTGACAAAATAAAGAATCTGTAAGTGGAGTATTTTTCAAGGTGTTAAATCAAATCAACTGCATCATGTAAGTGGAGTCTAGTTTATATGGTTAAAAAATTTATATAGGCATGTAAGTGGAGTCTCGTTTATATGGTTAAATAATTTATATAAAAAATGTTTTTTTTTCAAAAAATATCTTATTTTTATAAGAGAAAATTATTAACTTCAATGTATGATTTTATATTTCATAATTAAAAGATGCCTAAGTCAAGATAGGGCATGGAAAGTTAAAAGCGATAGTGATTTGTGGAGAAACATTTTTTTTGAATTTTTTTCGCTCCAAGATTTGCTACAGAGCTGAGCTTGGCTGAGTAGTGGTTTCTATGCAAGGTTTTTTTAGAACCTGAGGCATAGTGCTCCCCCCTGGAGTTGAACTATTGTTTCTTGGTCCGGTTTGGAGGACCCTTCTGTGCGCGGGAGTGAGAAGTTTTGGGGGTTTTGATCAAGAAGTGTCGATTGTGCTAGCAGTGCTGTTGAGACTGTGTTTTTTCTGAGATCAGACCTCATGGAGCCGAGCTGTCTTCCTGGAGCCGATCCCCCCTGATCTTGTGAGTCCCTGGATCGATGACTAGCTCTCCTAGAGTTTCTTTTCTTGAGTGGGAGCTGAGTAGAAGTGTGGGATCATTCTGTGGTTTTTTTCTGGTTTAGATAGGATCATTTATTTTTCTAGAGGATTATGGGGCTCGGTTAGTGCTCTCTTTGGGCCTCATGGAACCTGAGGGAGGAGATATCCCTCCACTCGAGATCATAGCATTTCGAAAGCTGGTATCAACCAATGGCAAGAGGAAGCAGTGGGATGAGACACATAAGTTTGTGAGAAAACTGGACAACATCCCTACTGTAGCATTACCTGAAGCTGAAACTTGCAGATCTGCCCTGAACCTTGCAGAGAGGGGATTAATAGGACAGTTTACAGGATTATGGCCCTCTCCCAAAGCGGTTGAGGCTTGGGTTCAGCAAAATTGGAGACCTCTTACTTCGGAAGGTATCAGAAGTTACATGGTGGGCAAAGGAATTTTTGTAATTGTCTTTAACAGTGCAGAAGACAGGCACCTAACTTTTCGGAATGGACCGTATTCTATGGGCCCCCAGGGCTTGTACTTGAACAATTGGACTCCATATTTTGATCCCACGCAGGATGTGCCGTCGGCGGTTCCGGTCTGGGTGTGCCTACCCCGCTTGCCTCTTCATTGTTGGAATCTGAAGTCATTAGAATCAATCGGCAACACCCTGGGCAAATACATTGATCGAGCGGACCGAAAGGATCAATATTCTTGCGCAAGAATATGTGTAGAGGTTGATTTGGAAATCAGACTCCCGGAAGCCATCAAATTAACAATTGGAGACTGGGTTCATATCTAAGAACTGGATTATGAACAACTTCCCTTTAAATGTCGATTCTGCCACGATTATGGCCATTTTTCTAGGGATTGCAAAAAGAGAAATGAAGAAGAGGAGGCAATAAATAAAGTTGAGCAATGGTCTCAAGTGAAGAAAACAACCAAGTCAAAGTTAAACAATAGTAAAAAAGGGAAAGAGACAGAGAAAGGGCCCAATGCATCTTCAGCAGGGTAGCAGCAAGGTGATGGAAGCACAACTGCAGTAAAGCCAAGGGCAGAAATCAAAGCTCTGAAAGCTCCAACAGCTATTAAAAATTCCTTTGCAACTCTCAGCACCTTGGAAGATATGCCAGAATCAGCAAATTTGGACACTGAACAGCAAACCACTCCTTTTGAAGGGAAAAAAGAAAGGACTGATAATCTTACACCTCTAGCTCATTCCCCAAGTGGAACTTCCTCCCCTCTCTCCTATGCGGAAATGGCAAGGAAGAAACCAATGGAAAACTCTGGCTCATCTGAAGATGAGACGTTTGACAAACCTACGAAGAGAGCAGGAAGAAAATCTCCCAAAGATGTAAAAGAGGAAGAAGCGGAGAGACACAAAATGCAAGGTAATCAACCTACCATTGAAATGTCCATTGGCAGAAAAACTAGAACAAGAGTAGGAAAGGGAGGCCCTACTCCTCCTCTACCTGGTAAATAATGCAGCTCGTCTCTTGGAACTATAGAGGGTTTGGGAATCCTGCAAAAGTTGATGTTGTAAAAAAATTGTTGAAGTTTGAAAACCCTGAGATCCTCATGCTCCAAGAGACCAAAGTTGGAGGGGAAGCCCTCCTTGAGATAAGTAAATCGAAGTGGAAAAAAAATGTTGGGAAAGTAGTTAGTGCAAGGGGCACCGTCGGAGGGTTGGATACTCTGTGGGAGGACAACAAATTTCACTTGGAGAGCTCATTCGAGACGCAGCATTGGATATTCACTGAGCTCTGCCATGCTACCAGTAAGATGACCTTTGCTCTAGTCAATATTTATGTTCCAGTTATGTACGCTGAAAAGAAAGAATGTTGGTATTCTTTGGCTGAATTTTTAGAGTTGCGTTCTCCCAAGAATATAATTCTTGCCGGAGAATTAAATTTAATTTTCGAACCTAAGGAGAAGCGTGGAGGCATCATGAGCAGAAATTATTTACTCCCTTTTGTTGAAAATTTGGTGCAGCAGTGGGATTTGTTAGACTTTAAACCAAAAAAAGGGCTCTATACCTGGTCAAACAACAGAGTTGGGGAGACACATATATAAGCTTGGTTGGACAGATTCCTTTTGCAAAGTACCTTTTTGGCAGAAAAGAAGATCATCTACTCTAAAATTCTGCATAAGCTGACTTCTGACCACAAGCCTATCTTATTACAGCTTGAGGATGAGGTAAATCTGGGACCCATCCCCTCCCGGTTCATCCCTCTCTGGGCTGAAAGAGAAGGGTTTGCTGACATGGTTCTGATTGCTTGGAGCATTCCTGTCACAGGCTCGCCCGGTTTTGTGTGGGAACAGAAACTTAAAGCCACCAAATTGGCTTTGAAAATTGGATAAAAAATCCCACCATTTCTCCTTCAAGTTGCCGAAAGCAGTCTACCAATTAGCTGCTCGAATTGCAATTTGAATTGGAGAATAAAGAAATTACTCTCACTGACATTCAGAATAAGCAAGCATCCCAACTCTCCACCCTTCGCTCTTACAGGCAAGAAGAAGCTTATTGGAGGCTTAAGTCCAGAACTCTTTGGCTCAATTCGGGAGACAGAAATACTAAATACTTTCATAAACAGTTCAAAGCCCGACTTTCTCGTAATCACATAGAAGAAATTCAGTCTTCTGATGGTGTAGTTCACAAGGATTTAGATCAATTAAAAGAGGCAGCAACTTCCCATTTCCAACAGATATTTACTGAAGAAAGCATGGGATGTGAGGAGGAATTTCTTGCCTTTCTTAATCACGTACCCCGTCTGGTCGAAGAGGAGGATAATCTATCTTTTGCAGCCCTTCTCTGAAATTGAAATCTGCAATGTCATTTGGTCGATGGAGCAGGAAAAAGCTCCTGGTCCCGATGGATTTTCCATTCACTTCTACAGAATTTGCTGGGACATTATTAAGTTGGACTTACTTCGGATGATCAAAGGCTTCCTTCAAAAATCAAAGGTGGGAGGCAGCACAAATTCGACCTTCCTGGCTTTAATCCCCAAGGATTCAAACCCTGGGACCTTTCAACGTTTCAGACCCATATCGTTGTGCAATGCTTCATATAAAATTATGTCCAAACTTCTGGCGAATAGAATCAAGCCATTGCTGGAAAAACTTATCTCTCCCAGTCAAGGCGGTTTTGTCAAAGGCAGACACATTATGGGTAATGTGGTTCTAGTGTAGGAAACCATCCATTCCATCTTTCAAAGGCAGGAACAAGGGATGCTTATTAAGCTTGATATGGCTAATGCCTTCGATCGAGTAAGACACTCCTTCCTTTTCCAAGTTCTCCTTTCTTTTGGGTTTAGTGTTGAATTTGTTAGGCTGATCAAAGCTTGTATAGGAAAGCCATGGATTGCCCCCCTGGTAAATGGTATGCCAGCAAAGTATTTCCAAGACTTGAGGGGCATTAGGCAAGGCTGCCCTTTGTCCCCTTTCCTATATATCCTGATGGTTGACTCTCTTAGCCGGAAATTGACAGCTGCGAAGTTAGCAGGGACAGCTCCTGGTATTCGGGTGGTGAAAGAGTTGGAACCTATAAACCATGCCCTGTTCGCTGATGATTCTCTCCTATTGGGAGGTGCCTCTGTTAGAATAACATAGGCTTTCAATGAAATGATCCAAAGCTTCTACAGAGTCTCGGGTGCTCTTGTCAATAAGAGAAAGAGTGCGGTCTATGGTTGGAAGGCAGACCAAAACACCATACTTCGCATTGCTCACTCCTCAAGCTTCTCGGGATTTGCTGTGTGGGATTCCATCAAGTATCTAGGCCTGCCCTTAACCCTGGGCAGAGAGAATGCAACTCATTGGTTCGAAATCCTCAGCAAAATCAAAGCAAAATTGGCAGCCTGGAGGGGACAGTGGCTAACCAAAGCAGGAAAGCTCATTCTGATCAAATCGGCAATCTCTTCTCTTCCCATTTATCAGGCCTCAATTATTCTGGCACCAAAATCAATTTCTGAACAGATGTCCAAGCTAATTCGAAATTTCTTATGGTAAGGAGGTAATAGAAACCATAAAAAATTTCACCTTGTTAGCTGGGACATGGTGAAACGGCCTTACTCCGAAGGTGGACTTCAAGTGCGTGATCCAGGGATTGCAAACCTGGCAATGGGAGGTAAAATTCTATGGCAACTCTTCTCAAAACAAAGGCACCCTGTCAGCTAGGTGCTAATTAAAAAATATCTAAACGGGCTCAGCGTGTCTAGCATGGATGATGGCATCACCAGCAAGGGAACGACGATTTGGAAGTTATGCAGTCGAGTGTGGGAGTTCTTCAAAGCCCATCTGTGTAATACCCCATTTTGAACCTTAGGATATATTAGCATTTAATGTAAATAATGTGTACATGTGATGTATGTTTTCCTAGCGTGGAGCTCAAGGCCAAGGCCCCGCTAGTGAAAGCCTGAATTTTGATTTAAAGGGCAAGCATTGATATTTGATGCCCATGTGCTCTTAAGCCATGGAAATTGTAATAGGATGTAAATAAACATCATGCAATAAAATACCAAAACTGGCTATTGGAGCAACGAATGAGAAGGGGCCATGTGTATCCACTAGGGAGTGGTGAGGGGGCTATGGGATTGAACCATAGGCTGCCATATGTCACCTTGAGAACCCATTTGACTTTCCTTGATGATTTAATTCTGTTGTAAGGAAGTGGTTGAGGATTTCAGTCCATGGCTTCAATGGAGCATGGGCAGCCCAGAAATTCGTATGGCAGAGTATGGGCTCTGTTTTCTTGTACCACAAGCCACTCTACCTCATGGATGTTGCTTCTTCCTCATCCCCATTCCATTGGGAAACTAAGCAGCACCATTTTCCATCCAAAAACGAATTGCCAGCAGAGAGCAAAACCAGAAATCGCGACTTTGAAAGAACCCGCGTTTTGAAGAGCCAAAAACGCCCAGATTTGGTATTGGACAGTGAAATCCAATGGGGGATCCATTGGTATGAACCTTGGGGTGAATTTGGGAGCATTAGCTATCCCGAAATCCATGGGAAATCCCAGTTTTTATAGCCCAGAAATGAAGTGACGGGATTGAGTTATTGGATAACAGAACTGTGAGAAATCCAAGTGTGAATGACTGAGCAAAGGTTTGGTTTGCTTGATAAACCCAGTGAAGGCTAGAATCTCAAGGAATTAGCTGCTGGACCTTTCTATGTCCACCCTGAAGAGCACTGGAGGGAAGGGACGCCTGAGGGACTGTGCAGCAGAGAAGGGGACCTTCCTTGTGTGGGGTGCGGTAGGTATTGTGGGTGCCATGACTGCTGAGTTCATTTGAGATGCCTGTAGCTCTGTGGTTGAGCTCACTGGCTTAGCATCCTCCTCATTTGTCATTTGTATGCTTGATAAACCCAACGGTGTGTTGGCTTAGCATAGCTGATGACCGAAACCCTGACTGTGAGTGAGCCATCTAGTTCCTCCTTAGTGGATACACAGCCCAGCTCGGGGGTGATCTCTCAGCTGAAAGAATATAGGCTGGAAAGAGATCTATGGTTGGGTGGAACGTTGCTCTCACGTAGCCAGTCGTTGGACATCTACTTCTCAAGATAAGTGTTCTGTGTATTATAAATTATTTGCATTTTGTGTTCTGCAATATGTTAAGTTATCCATGTTTAATGAAATGAGTTGATTATCTTAATTTGGAAACCATGCATGGCATTGTAACGAGATTGAGTCTCTATATGCTGAATCATCCCCCGCTGTGATATATATATATATATATATATGTTAGGCACTACTGTTTGTGTGCTTGCTATTATGTTTAATTCCGCTGTGTTTATATTGAGATGAATCTGCATATAGAAGTTTTTAATTGTTATGAATTTATGAGTAATGTAATATTGGGGCTAAGTCTACCAAAAGCCCCCGTATCGTTGGTAATGTTCTCTCCCCTGCATTTGGAAGGCGGGAGGGGACGTTACAATCTGTATCGAATTCCTGGAAACGGTAAGCAAATTTGGGGAAGATAATATAATGGGAATTCAACCTCTCAGGTTGTCAACCGAGTTTGTTGAGCTGCATGAGTGGCTTATTCAGCGTGGCATTCATAAGCTTGCAGATATCTCTATATGGGATCCCGGAGGAAACTGGATCGCTTGGCTTCTTCCATGTCCTCCAACAGGGATGAAAGACCAAGAAAACGTGTTGCTTAAATCGCTGTCTGGGCTAGCTCCGGTGCACGCTCGAGCTCGAGACAGTTGGGGTTGGGGCTAGACAGGAGCCTACATTGCTGCACGTGGGTTTGCAGCTCTTCAACCGCTTCAAACAGTGACTCACACTGCTTCCCTCTGGAAGCACATCTGGGATCCATTCAGCATCCCAAAAATCAATTTCTTTAGCTGGGTCCTTATACATAGAAGGATTTTAACAGGGGAGAATTTAATTAAGCGTGGTATAGTAGGACCTCATAGATGCCCTCTCTATTGTATGGCTATGGAAACAATAGATCATATTTTTATTGATTGCCCATACACGCAGGAAGTCTGGAAGGAGATGTTGCAGGGGCTCAACGTTCACTTGCCTTCGCAGAGCACGATAGTCATCATATTCTCTACCTGGAAAGACCGGTATCCACATGCAATCACAAGCAAATCTCTCTGGTCAAAAATCTGGCTAGCTCTCCCTAAATACATTTGCTGGGAAGTGTGGCTAGCCAGGAATGAAGGTATATTCCAAAACAAATTGGGCCCCCCTTCAACTGTGGTAGCAAAAGCTAAAGCATTGTTGATAGAAACTTTGAATAGTCGCCTCTCTAACCAAGATAAGCAGCTCCTCCCTGAAGAGATTGGCTGGCTTGGAGTTCCCTTGCAGCAGGTCAGGAACAAGAACTACCCGCGTCCAGTCAGTGACCCTTCTTGGCGAATCCGGAGTACTGAAACAAAATTTCAGCAGTGGTGGCAGAAACAAGGCAAACTCACGATTTTCTTTGATGGTGCAACTGAAGGAAACCCAGGGATTTCTGGAGCGAGAGGAATTCTCTATGGTTCGGATGGGCACAGAAAAGACACATTTAGCTGGGGTCTTGGTCAGAGCTCAAATAACCAGGCTGAAACTTTAGGTCTACTCAAAGCATGTCAACTGGCTCATAGGAATGGTGGCCAAGCCATTCAAATCTTTGGGGACTCAGAAATTTTAATTAAAATCTTAATCATGGAAGATAGCTTTGAAAATGCAGTGCTCAATAAGATCTTGCAGAGGGTCCGTTTTCTGCTACAAAACTTCAACTCAATCTCCTTTTATCATATTCACCGGTCGCATAATAAGGAAGCTGATGCATTGACAAATAAGGGCTGTCTTTTAGCTCATTCAGAGTTGATCAAGAATGCTGAAAATTCTATATGGTCTCCAATTCCGTAAAAGGAATGTTCTTTTCTCCTTTTGTAATAGATTGTAAGGTATTCTTTTACAAATGGCAAGGTGTAAGTAGGGTTGTTTAGGCTGCGGCCCAACCATGTTATTCCCAATTATCGATAAAAAATATCCGTTCTTGTTAAAAAAAAGATAGGGCATGGAACTCTATAAAAGACTAATGTGATTAATTCAAATCCCATGATCTTTTATTGAGAACAAATTTATGTACGTCTTCATTGCGCCGAGTGAAACGAGGTGCTCTACAGCCCAGTATGGGGGAGATGTGGTAACATTTGTGATGTAACAAAATAATTAAAAAATTGATGTCATCTCATAAAATAAAAAATTATGGAAAATATTTTAAAAAAATTCATGTTGGTTCATAAAATAAAATATTATGAAAAGTAATTAAAAAATAGATGTTAGTTTATAAAATAAAAATTTAAAACTTGAACCCGGATCTATCAATCAAGAGAGATCAAATTTCTTGAGTTTAAATTTTAAAAAAGAAATACACCTTAAGAAATTGGATCCCTCTCGGTGCTTGATAGATGCGGGTTTAAAATGGATCTATGCTGGTTTATAGGCATTGATATTTAATGTTAAAAGTATTTTCCATATTATATGTTATTTAATATTAAAAGCACTTTCCACATTATATATTGAGATGATTTTCAAAACAATATGTTAAGAGTATTTTCATTGACAAATGACTATGTGGTTATCTACTATCTAGTACATATAGATTTTGGAGTATACAAAGATTTTCTTTTGCTTTTTTAATTGATTGTGAGATGAAAATATAGTTAATGGAATTAATGTACAAATAAAATTGAGATGTTTTATGGATTTCAATGGGTCATTATTACTACTTTAGTAATTTAGTTTATATTTTAAAATTATTTTTACAAATTATTAATTTTAAATATTTAATTTATAGTTAATTTTCATAAAAAATATTATTTCAAATAAATTGTAAATAAAAATATAAATAAAATTCAATTATTCATAATTGTATATATGTGTGCATAAATCAAGTATTAAAAACAACTTAAATACAACATAAACCTTATAAAATTAGAAAATGAAAAATGTTTTGTAAAAATATAAATAATTGTAATTTACATACAAAAGTTGAGTATTAAATTATAATTCATCAATATTATTAAGTTCTAATTTTTAAAGTTTGTTTATATCATTAGGAGTAATTGAAATTCGACATCTATTCAAATTTTGTTTTTGATTATTAAATATTTGTTTATATCACGAGGAGTAATTGACATTAGATATCTAATTAAGTGTTGTTTAGAGTATAGCTTTATGTATTCTTCACATTGAACTTCTGAAACTTTCATAAATGGTAATGTTAAAAATAACTTTGTTCTTATTTTTGTAATAGATAATTATACAATTTTGTATATGTTACTATTTGTTAATTATGATTGAACTTGTTAATAGTTAACAAGCAATGTGTGATATCCTATTGGAATTTCTTTATGGAAATGTATGAAGCTTAAATTTGCTAACTAAGTTTTTATTTGAAGCTTAAATCTTTCTAAGAGGTAGGTATAAGCAGCTTTGCTACTATTTCACTTGTTTATTTATAATTTGCTACAACATGGGGCATTCACGAGCACACTCATGGATCACATTGCTTTTATAATTGCCAACTCTCAAATCAAATAAAAATAAAAAAATAGTGTAGGAAAGTATCCATGGTTGAGGACTCGAGCAAATAAGTCAAGGTGACCCACTTGCAACTGAGACACAAATCATTTCCATAAATTGTATCATCACAATACTGTTTTTATATTATTAAGCAAACACTGAATGCTCTCCTAATTTCTGTAGGAGCCTAATCATATGTTTTTATTTTTCAGGAAGATGAAGTTTTATTATTGGGACGAGGTTTAAAAAAACAATATTCAAGATGAAATATGATTTCAACAAGCATGTACCTTGTACCATACGTAGACAACACTAATGCTATATACAATACATGAATAATGTAAGTCTTCCCAAATGTCACTAAACACTTAAATCACAAGTTGGGAAGACTACCTAGAGCTTAATATAAGTTCCTGGAGCATACTTACAATTGAGCTCTGCAGAAGAAGCAAAGCGGACCTAGAAGGTCTTTTGTATCTCCTCATGTTCAAACAATATCCAATTCCACCCAAAAGAAATAACCGACCAATCTTCCATAACATGTAATGTAATTACACTTGGAATGAGCTACAAAATGGAATGGAAAGCAAAAAGGAATGAGCTACCATGAAGCTACATGAATTAAGCATACACTGTCTTTGATCCCTGGAAGATCATGTTGAAATGGTGAAAACCAATTCCCACGGATCTGGATATAAGCATCATTCTAGATTCCTATTATTTTTCCTTCGGTTGAAACAAGACAACCCAAAATAGAATATGGATAGGGGCACATTTAATTGGATTTTTTTATGTAACTGTGGGAAAGAGGTGCTATATATCCATGTAAGCCCCGTAAAAGAAAAAATGACAAAATGAGTATGAGAAATGATTATAAGCTTGTTTGGTTGTTATAATTCTCCATTGTTGAACAATGAGAGCATTGATATTCTTTTCCCCGTGGATGTTTCCCTAATAAATGTTTTACCCCATAAAATATATGTGTTCTTTGTGTGATTGCTATTGATCTCTGTTTTGTTTATGCTTCCGCTACCAATAGAACAGGCTCTATTTAATGGCACTCAATACCATGTAGATACAAATTGACAGTGGGCAATGAAACAAAATGTAGATACTAATTGACAGTTGGCAATGAAACAAAATGTAGATACTAATTGACAAAGGATCAAATGAGATCGAGTGATGTTCCACTCGCATTTGTGACCAACGCTTACTCACATTAAGTAATCGCATGCAAAGTTACAACTTGCACTCTTCATCACGCTAAAAGTAATCTCAAATTCCAATGTTACATTGGTAGCATATTGGCACTAATGTTTTTTATTACATAATTACGTTTTAACAAATCTTGTCATATAATGAGGTCATTGTCTTGGGGTTAACAACCATGGCGGCTTGCGTCCAGGGTAGGGTTTGAACTTGAACTTGGGCGTCTGTGCATTTTTTGGTTCAGGATGGTGTGACCCAGTTATGGAATTGTTTCTGGTTAATACTGTTTTTTTTGGGTCCCATTGTGGCTTGCACATTATTGGTTTTTGTGGTTTTAGTGTCGGTTTAGGTGATGGAAGAAGAATAATACTGGGATTTTATGTCTGTCTAGAATAAATGGTTATCATTATTGCAGACTGTCTTATGGATTAGAGGGTCAGTTTAATCATTGCTGATAGGGACTATTTTGTCTTTTGTTTTCTTCTGGTCCTTGTGGGTTTACTGGGTGGTGGTCTTCTCGAAGCACTGTTTTCTTTTGTGGGTGTTTGGTTGGGATTGTGTTGGGCAGAATTTTTCCCTACAGATAAGTCAAAATTCTCCTAACTTAAAGCAGATTCCTAAATGACTCTAAGGTAAGAACAAAACAAAACAAATGATACCTTGAAATTCCTGAACTAACTTTCACAACAAGATCACATGCATTCAGAAACAATGAAAAATATGACTCACCTTTCAATCCGACGTTTGTCCCGCTTCTAGCTCTTGATCCAAAAGCTCCAATGTAGAACCTGTTGGAATCAAACAAAGAACAAGCATACAAGCTTCCAAATACCTTGAAGTAAAGATTAGATTCAAATCTAGATTAGATACATTCCATGCTAAAGACTTGTACAATACACATGAAATGGGAAAAACAAGACAAGTTATCTTTATTACAAACTTAAAGAATGCTTACAAAGGTTGCTTGATGTCCAAGCCAATCCTCCAGCTCCAAGTGCTTCCTCCTCTAGCTATCTCCACAATGCTGCAAGATCATAAGTTTGGTACTTCTAAGAGTCCTCCTCCTTTTTCCCATGGAATGCCTCTCTTTTATAGTGTATGGTAGGGTTAACCAACAAGAGAGATGGGTGGATCTTGGGAGAACTTAGTGGATCAGGGTTTCTAATCACAGAAAATGAGTTGAGATCGAATCAGGGATCCCAATCCTCCAATATCGCTTGAAAATCCAAAATCCCAAAAGCCATGGAAAAAGGGCTATAAAAAGAGTGCCGCGCCCAGTAGTCTGAGCATAACGCGGTAGTACCGCATGGCAGGGACAAAGCATAGCGCGGTAGTGTAGACTACCACGTACCTATAACTGAGCAAGGCGCGGTAGTTAGGGTAAATAAAGTCTCAACTGGGTGAAAACTTGCCAGGGTAAGTTTACCTTCAAGGTTCACTCATCAT
Organism: Larix kaempferi; assembly: GCA_027924585.1. Classification (NCBI taxonomy): domain Eukaryota; kingdom Viridiplantae; phylum Streptophyta; class Pinopsida; order Pinales; family Pinaceae; genus Larix; species Larix kaempferi. The sequence continues at coordinate 6,656,171 of BSBM01000504.1, forward strand.
TTTTCTCTTTTGAGTGGTTCAAACAGTAGGGGAAGTGTCGTCAGCTCTTTTTGTGGTGGAGATGCGACACTGTGAAATATGGAGGTATAACAGATGCCCCCTAAAGTGTGAGGTCAGAAGGGACTGATGGCCGAAAGACTTTACGAATATAGTGTGCAGAGATAGCATCGAGGAGAGCGACAAGGAGCTGAAACAGAAACAAAGTGTTAGATATACCACCGAGGCAGGCATCCCCATGCTCGGAAACAAATGACTCAAAGCATGGTTGCCGACCAATACATTGCAGATCCATGAGTAGTGAGATGATATAGACTGTGGACAGATCATGGCTACTATGAACAAGCGTAGATCCATGAGACAATAATAACACAGCCACGACCAATACAAAAAGTGGATTTGTGCGACAATACAAAGGACATCTCCATCGCAACCTGGACGCAATCAAGATACAAAGGTGCGCCCAGGGTCTTCTACCCGATCGCAAATGATACGAATCTAACCATGTGATTACAAAGTGTTGAAGTCGAACATGGTAGAAACCATTTGATTACCGGTCAATGATATGAACCGTTAACAAATGCGAGGGAAATCACCAATGATGACGATGATCCCCAAGGTATCTGAAGTACATTTCAACAAAATGCGAATATAGGAGTTGATGTCGAGCATTCGAGAGATTGTTCAATCAGAGGTCAGTGATGTGAACCTATTATCGAACACGAGGAAGCCTGCCATTGAGGCATGCAGGTACCAAGGTACTAATGGTTGATCTCTAAGTCTAATTCCCGGATAGTGATTTGGCGTTGACGGGAATAGACTTGTCGAAGGTGGGCCATAATGATTCCCACATCATCGACACGAAATCGGAACGAACGATAAGATGATGAAACAATGGAGTATGTACTGACACAGTAGAGGCCTGACACAATGAACGACTCTGAACAATGCAACCCTTTGAACATATAACGGCATGTAACATGACTTGGCAGCAGGGATTATTGAAAGCAGAGGATAGACACCAAATGAGTAGGCTCGTGGCCAGGGAGACAACTCAGGATGATGACCATAACTCAGTGAAAAATAGATACCCAGTATAGACAAGGGACAGACACATGCCATGTTCAAAGGTAACGACTGACAAGCTGCCAAAAATAAACTTGACTTGTTCCCCCATATTCCCCCGACATGATAGACGAGTACCTCTTTGTTGTTTTTCGAGCTTGAAGAGGATAACAGATGCTCGGTGTTGCTCATCTCATAGATGAGTCCAATCTCACATATTTTACGAACGTGGGAAAGGAGGGGTTTGTCCCAAAGTGGGTCCTTCGATGTTAAATTTTAACGAGTCCAAGGAAGGAAAACTCGGTAGTTTTTCGCATTTAGAGAGCCTGAAAAACTTAAAGGAAGCTCCGCAATGTACTTTTTCGTAAATTTAGTCCCTCAATCCCGAAAAAGTGTAAAACAATTCCCGAGAGAACTCTCCCAGCCAAAATTAACTGAGGTATACCTTTCTCGTAAATAGTCTAGACGGGCCGAAAAAGGGGTAACCTATCACCAAATAGACGACCTTTCAAATACTTTTACAAGTGTGAAAGAGTCGAGATCACTTGGCAATCTTTTAAATTTTAGGGAGTCTGAAAAGAGCTTAACTATGGACTCCAATGGTCTTTTTCGTAATTTTTAATTATTCCGGTCCGAAAAGAGAATAAAATACAACAAGGATAATACTTTCCTCATCGTTTTAACGAGCATGAGTAAAGCTGACCGAACTCGACACCATTTACTTGAGTTTGACAAGCACGACATGGGTGTGAAAGCACTTGGAATCTTTTTCAAGTTTTAATCCAGAGCACGAAAAAGATAAAGTAGGCTCAAAATGTCTTTTTCAAGTTTTAATCCAGAGCACGAAAAAGATAAAGTAGGCTCAAAATGAAGGTCAATCAGTGAATAAACGCCAGTGTGAATATATCGCTTTTTAAAGGAGATCCTGTCAATAAAGTGCTCATAAAACCGGATATTAGTAATGTGAAATGGATTTTATTTTATCCATATAAAATAATAAGTAAAAAATAGGTGAAAAAGCTATATAAAGAAGAGGTAAAAGGAGGAAGTTACCATTTCACTTGTGTTTTTACCCAAAGAGGAGATTTTACCCACTTAAGGAGCAAAACTTCAAGGATCCATATCGGGAGTTTTAGGGCACTATTTCAACAACCGTCTGCGCCAGGTAAGAGCTCTCAAGCTTCTTTTTCATTTGATGTATGAACAATTTGCTTTCAGTAAGATAAATTAATTTTTTGGGCAAGCCCTATTGGGAAAAAATCGCCCTTCACAGTACCGCGTGGGGCCCATATCGGGAAACGCGGTACTGTTCGACAGTACCGCGCTGTGGCTTTAAACCGAAACGCGGTACTGTGCAGTACCGCGCGGCAAGGTTTGTCCCAGGCGCGATGAAGACGAATTTTAAGATGAAAAATCAATTTTTCTTAAATTTTTTGCTGCAACCAAGTTGTTAAATGATTACTAAATGTTTCCCCTGACCTTTTGCAGGAGTTTGCAATTTGTTTGGGTCAAAATAGTCAGTTGGAAAGAAAGAGAGCACGAAGTAGATGATTTGGCGGCCGAAAATGACCTCCCGACCATGACCGCATTGCGGGAGTGTGGCTTGTTGAAATTTTTCAAGACCAAAGGCATTCGTCAGCAAGCCAAACTTCTTACCCATCTTATTCAATTGTGGGACCCTGACATTCAAGCTTTCCGAGTGGGAGAGCATGTGCTCGAAATTCAACTTGAGGATATTTATTTCCTCACGGGCCTCTCGAAAAGAGGAGCCCGGGTGAACTTTACTGGATACACAGCCTCAGAGACAAGCACATATGCTCTAATTGCTCGGTACTGCCGTCAGGGTTCGAGTAAGAAAAGTGGCAAAGTGGTCATAAAAGATGTTACAGAACTTCCTTTAAAAACTGTTTTGTTCACCATTACACGTGCAGCAGGGAGTGTGGGTCCGCATCAGGCGTCTCGTACACAGATGAACCTGGCAGTGGATTGTATGGCGGGAACAGTATTTAACTGGTGTGAGGCGATGTTGACCAATCTCAAAGAACAAGTGCACAAGTGTAGGGTTGGAGAGAATTCCCAATTTGGCTATGGGAGCATCCTAGTCACCTTCTTTTTGGCGAGGGTGCCATTACTGCATCCACAGATAGCTATGCCCCGTCATCCACCTACCGAGCCATGGATGGCTCGATGGAGTGATTATGCAGGACGTCTCGGGGGACCTCAGCGCTTAGCTTTTGGTGAGGATTTCTTCTCCTGGCTCGAGGATCAGATAGTGATGATCGATGACTACCCCTACTCAGGGGTGGACTTCCGCGAGGACATCGACTTGGCACTGCCAGAGGATGAAGATTGGGACAACTCAGGTATGACCTTCATGGATATATATTTTTTCCTTTTTGAATATATAATTTTTATTGCTTTTTTAGAATGTGTAAAAGACTTCTAATGTATGTTCGCATGCATGTCGCAGATCGTGGACCACAGAGACCAGCTGGGTACTCGCCCTTACGTCGCGGTGGTGTTGATCGCCAAGCTGTTCCTGATGAGGAGGAGGACGAAGACGAAGCAAGAGGCGTTCGGGACATAGAGAGGAACTTACAGGGGTTGACTCATGGTATCCCTGCTATGAGGATGGATGACGTCCCTTTACATCTCCAGCGGCATACTGTAGGTGTGCCTAGTCGTATTGGTCGACTTCTTCGTAGGGTGGCTCGAGCTGTAGTGTGTTATCACCAGCAGCGGGAGGAGTCTGACGAGGGACATGATAGATCTCCCAGATCGCCATAGATGGTCTTTTTTGTCTTTTACGGCATGTATACGATATGTAGGCTTTGAGAGCCAAATTTTTGTATGGGATTTGGTCCCAAATTTTGTCTTTGATACAAACTTTATGTATTTTGGAAAAACACTCTTATATACAGTGATATGGACCTATTTTCATGATCTATTTATTTACAATGACTTGTGCATTTTATCTTTTATGATGTGTTTATGTATGGGCAAGATGCCAATCCAACATGTAATTAGCCAATGAATCAGCTATACAATTGAATTCTCTCGGTATGTGTTGATATGTAATGAAATTAAATGATCATTCCAAGAGGCATACTCTCCGAAATAAACGAAGTAGTATAGGATCGCGAACTGTGTAAACACGGTTTAGATGAGAAACCACGAGTTGGGAGTCTAAAAAGACTGATATGGAGTCAATTCCGAGTGAAGCAACCTCCGTCAAGAGACCAATGACTGCATGGTACTCCGCGATATTGTTGGTTGTAGGACCTAAACAATTGGATCCTAAAGAAATCAACTCGCCAGTGGGGGAATAGATTACCCATGCTGCGGAAGCGAGATTCCGGGTATGTCTGCTTGCACTGTTGGCAAATCCAAAGTAGGCAGACATCTGCACATAAAATCACGAGTCAAAGTAAGAGTGGATACATGAGGTCCACGCGCACACCAAAAAAATGAGTAAAAGCAAACTAAGTACATTCTGTACAACAAGTAACCCGCGTAGGGCAACCTTACATGTAGAAGCGTTTGAGGTATAGCCCATTGCGGGGCCGTGCCAATGGCGTACCATCACAATCGATTAGTTCATAGGCTCCTTTTTCCAAGACACGTTTTACAACAAAGGGGCCGTACCACATAGATTCAAGTTTTCCTTTTCCGAGCTTATCGTGCATTTGATCATATGTAAGTACAAGATCACCTTCATTGAAGATCTGAGGTTGAACGGATTTATCATATTGAGCTTTGACGCATTTTTTATGAGCTTCATTAGCTAAAGCAGCGTCGCGGCGGGTTTCATCTAGCTTGGCTAGGTATAGAAACCGTTCCTCTTCGGAAGTGGTGTGGGGAAGTAGCTCTATGGCTATCTTAAGCGATGGAATTTCACATTCAATCGGAAAAATGGCTTCTAGGCCATACACCAGTTGGAATGGTGTAAACCCAGTAGCACTTTTCACTGAGGTTCGGTATGCCCATAGTGCTGAGAATAGAGCTGAGTGCCAGTTGGATTTCTGGGTACCCACAATACGCTGAATCATTCATTTCAGGACTTTGTTAATGACTTCAACTTGGCCATTATCTTGTGGGTAATACGGGGTTGAGTTTTCATGGCGAAAACCCAGCTTGGCACTTAGTTCTTCGATCATATGGTTCCTGGAATGGGAGCCATGATCGGTCACGATGGATTGTGGGACACCAAATCTAGCTATAATATGATTGAATATGAATTGCGCTGCTGTTTTGCCGTCCTCAGCATACGTAGGCATCGCTTCAGCCCATTTTGTGAAATAGTCGACAGCTACTATGACATAGCTATGCCCCCCGGCTGAAGTGGGCTTACAGTGCATGAAATCTATGCCCCATTTGGAAAAAGGGCCGACGGCAATAACATGATGGAGTGGAGCAGGGTGCGAGAGTGTTTTACTATGAAAGAATTGACATGGCGGACACTTCTTGACTGTTTCAATGCAGTCTTTGAAAATTGAGGGCCAGAAGTATCCTGCTCACAGTATTTTCTGGGCCGTAGCCATCCCAGAGAGATGACCACCACATGCTCCAGCGTGGCAGCCATTAAGAACACGTTCCGCCTCATCTAAGGTCAAACAACGTCGAAGAAAGGTGTCGACACCACGTCGATAAAGAGTATCGTTGACTATGAGGTAGTATTTTGCGTGATGTCGGATGCGTCATCGTTCATCGCGAGTGAGGTCGGGGCGGAAGCGTTGGGTTTGGAGATATAATAGAATATCCCCGTACCACAGATCAGATGTGCTAATGAGAAACAATGATTCATCAGGAAGAGAATCGATGGGCTCAGATTGCTCGGTAGCACGGGGCAAGGTACAAATCAACTCTGCAAAGACCAGAGACTTCTTGGACTTGGCTTTGACAAATTCCAAGTCAAACTCCTGAAGGATGACGATCCAACGAGAATATTTTCCCCCAAGCACTTGACGTGTGAGGATATAATACATTGGATTGAAATTGGCTATGACAGTGGTCCGGTGGAGTAAGATGTAATGACGGAATCTCTGGACAGCAAATACTGTTGCCAGAGCCAGTTTTTCAACATGTGAATAGCGAGTTTCGGAGTCGAGGAGACTCTTACTAAGATAGTATACCACATGTTCTGTGCCGTTTTGGTCTTCCTGGACTAGCACCATACCGATGGTGGAAGTCGAAGCTGCGAGATAAAGAATGTAGTCCCGTGTGTAATCGGGGGGTTGGATCACAGGATCTTTGGTTAAGGCTGCCTTTAGATTGTCAAAGGAGCATTGGGCTTCATCATCCCAGATAAAGGGAACGTTCTTCTTGAGAAGCCTCATGTAGCCTTTTGTTATCTCGGAAAGATTGCAGATGAAACGGCGTACAAAGTTTGCATGCCCTTGCAAACATTGAAGTTCTGGAATGTTGGTGGGTGAAGGCAGGGCTAAGATAGCTTCTACCTTTGCAGGATCTAATCGTATCCCGTTTTTGGAGACTATGAAGCCCAACAGTTTTCCAACTTCTACACAAAAGACGCACTTATGCGGGTTCAAACGTATATTGTAGCGACGGCACCTTTCGAAAATGGCACTTAAGTGGTCTGGATGGTCTTCCTGGGTCCGAGAGTGAGCGGGAAGATCATCAAGATATGGTTCTACAATATGTTTGATGTCGTGAAATGCGTATGACATCGCCCGTTGGAAAGTTGCCCCGGCATTTTTAAGGCCAAAAGGTAACTTTCGATATGCAAAAATCCCCCAAGGGCAGATAAAGGCCGTTTTGTGTTGGTCGGCTAGGAGGATATCAATCTGATTATAGCCAGAAAAGCCATCCATAAATGAAAAGATGACACTCCCGGCACAGTTATCGATGATCTGGTTGATGAACGGAGTTGGGTAGTTGTCCTTTGGACAAGCCTTGTTCAAGTCGCGGTAATCGACACAGACTCTAATCGTTCCCTGTTTCTTGGCTACGGGAACGATGTTGGATACTCATTCTGTCAATGGGACAGGGTAGATAAAACCAACACGCAAAAGTTTTTCAACTTCTGCTTTAATAGCGGCTGCCTTACGAGGATGGACGGGTCGAAGTTTTTGCCGAACAGGTCGGGTGCCAGGGAATGTTGGAATTTCGTGGACCACGATCGAGGGGTCAATTCCTGGCATTTCTTCATAACTCCAAGCAAAAACATCGCGGAAAGTTTTGAAGTAGGCACTATAGAACTCCATTTCGAGGGGAGTACATGTTTTGCCGATATGTATGTTTTCCACGATACCAGGCTTCACTGAAATATCGATGGGAGTGGTTGCCATAAGATTAGCCAAGTTTCCTTCGAAAAATACCTCGTCAAGGGAAGTGGGGAACTTGGTTTGAACCATCCCAAGTGAAGAACTGGGTTTTGTATCAGGCTCAAGTGGCTGAATGGTGGGGAATGAAGATCGATGATGAAAATCTCCCCATGGTGGCTCATCACCGCACATAACCTCCATGATTGATTCGTCAGTGGGAAAAATCAAATTGAGAGGATCGAAAAGTGGTGGGTATGGATGAGTCTCAGCCGAGAGCTGTGCCACGAAATGATGAGTAGAACAGTCGACCCAATCGGTGGCTGATTGGATCGCTTTATATGCTGCGAGGTTTCTATTCAGAGGCATAGAGTTGCCGTAGTCTTCAATCTGAGAGGGACTCGGAATCACCCATGAATCATTGGAAGGGGTGAGATTCAATGAAATCATGTTGACTGGTTGAACATGGGTTCCTAGCTCTGGAAAAACTCCAATAAGGGATGAATCCTTCATGAGACCAACACCAATGTCTTGGAACCGGTACCGAGGTTGATCCAATAACGGGACAGTGTTGGTGGAGTTTGGATGGGAGTCTGGGATACAGTAATCCAGTTGATCAATGGTGACAATTTTCCCTTCATGAGGAAATTGCACAATCCGGAAGACTGTAGATGCTATGGCGATCATGGCGTAAAACCAGTTCTGGCCAAGGAGGAGATTGTAATCCAATGGTGCATCTACGACTTCAATGTGTACGGATACTGTTTTGCCCCCCAGTTCAACACCAATTGAGGGAATGAGTCCATAAGGTTGAAAACCGTGTCCATCAAACGCCCTGAGAGTAGTGGGAGAAGTTGTGACTTCGGGTGAGCCTAAGGCTCTCCAGCAGTTCAAAGACATGATCGACGTGGAAGCACCTTCGTCTAACATAGTGCGATGGATGATATTTCCACGGATTTTTGTGTGAACCTGGAAGGCTAACTGGTGAGAAAGCCGAGGTTTAGGATGCTCCAAGTTAAACATGATAGAGTTTGAAGTATCTGGGTCCATTGCCCCCAGCGCTGAAAGTAGGGTTCTACGCTGCGTGGGGCAGTGTTGGAGAACCTCGAGAGTCGACATGGCGCAAGGTGCTTGAGCTAGATCCTCAACAATATTGTAATTTTGGGCGGCTCGAGCATTGGGATTAAATGTCGCCTTTCGTATGGTGCCCTTGGGTGGGCGTAGCACTATATCTGTAAGCGGTCTGTCGATATGGAGATGGCCGGTAGGGGGGGAATAGGAGTCGGATCTTCAACGGGAGATTTGCCTTTGGCTATCTCCGATTATTTGTTTGAACTTGGAGGATTGTCATACGTCTTTGAATGAGTGGTTATATGAATCTCTTCATTACTCGTCATCAGGATTTCGCGGTTTGTGGACGTCTCTCCGCGGGTAGGATTGATCGGGTTGCCCCCTTGTGGGGTTTCTTGGGCAACCATCTGTTGTTGCTGTTGAGGGAAAGGGTCAGTTAAAACTGTCGGGCGAGAGGATCCTTTAACGAACTTGTTGACCTCGTCCTTGTAGGGACAGTCACGCGTGTAATGATCATCTTGACAGATTAGGCAGGGAAACTTAGCCTTTCGACGTGGTTTCTAGTCATTCTGGGTGGGTTGTGGCTTGGGGTTCTCCTGCTGGTTTTTCTTGGGTTTACCAGGATTGTTTTTCTTCTTTCCCCCAGATGGTTTCGACGTAGATTGAACTGCGTTCACTTCGGAGGAAATAGCAGGAGAAGTAGTTGTTTTTGAAGCAGCCTGGGGTAAAGCGGGGGAAGCAGAAGCTTGTTGTCCCGTCGAGTTGGTAGTAGGCTGGGTCTTAACTGAACCGACAATACCATCAATGGGGGGTTCAGTGGTAGGTTTGGTTGGATCAGTGTTAACGCGGGCGGCATGAGGAAGAAGTTCATGTAAAGTACCGGATTGAGTGTATACCAAATCCATGTACTGGGCTGCCGAGATGGCTTGTTCTTCTGTAACCGGCCCGTGCATAGCGATATCTCTGGCTATGGGAGGCAAAAAGGATTTCGTGAACCAATCAACGAGTAGCTGATCCGGAATGGGTGCCTTAATTAGCCTACGGCGTCGTTGCCACACATGGATGTGATCCAAAATGTGTGTAGAAGTGGTTTGACGTAGTGTGGTTAACAGTTCTGTTCCAGTCTCATACCGGATGGGGAGCTGGAAATGAGTCAGAAACTGCATAGCCAAAGTGTTGAAATCACGGAAAGAGTGTTGTGGCAGCTCGATGTACCATTTTGCTGCAGTGCCGGTAAGCGTACGTTGGAAGAGCCGAAGTCGAATGGAATCATCCATCAAGGAGTTGGATGAACACCAAAGATGGAAGGTCATCACGTGGTTCTTGGGGTCTTCCCCGGGCTTAGCTTCGAACTTAGGAATGTCCGATGGTAGTTTGGCTGGAATGGGTGGCCAGTGAGGTTCATGCCATATAGGATCGTTAATAAGCCTCGACAAATCAGGTAAGTCAAGTGTGGCCAAAAAGGGAAGTTGACGGTTAGTCTGCGGGTATGAGTAATAACCATGTGGTGCAGAGAGACCTGGAGGGCCCTGTATAGCATACTGCTGCGTGTTATACCCATATGTGTTTCCCGGGGGGTACTGCTAGAAGTTCTGTGGGTAGTAATCCATCTGGTTAACCGGTTGATTGTAAGTAACCGGTTGGTGGGTGTTCTGCTGAGTGGGTATGGTACCCTGGGTTTGCGGAAACCCAGGAATAATTGCTGCTCCTAGTTGGGGAAAGTTCCTTGGAATTGTTGTGTTCCAGGAATGTTACCACTATATTGAGTAAGTGGAGGGTTTCCCATAGCAGGGTTGGGGGGTGGCTACGACGGTGGTGTCCATGGAAGGCTCGTTCCTCCTTAGGGAGCAAGTGGAAATTGAAGGGATGGGTTCCATGGAGTTGTAGCAGCTGAAGGGTAAGGGAAGCCAGAATTCAAGTTGGGGGGAATCTGAGATTGCCCCCCAGCTTGGTTCCAGTTTCTGAAAAGTGAGTAACCCCCACTATGTGGGATTTGAGGGTCCCAAGAAGGAAGCATACCTGACGGGGGTTGTTGAGGATGAGTCCCGGTTGGAATACCGGAATAAGGTTGCCCGCTGCCAGGTGTGTTGTACATACCATACTGAGCAGATGCTGCTGGTTGGGAGAGTTGTTGGATGGAGCCAATGGGTTGTCCGCCAGCAGATGGGTTGGATGGCCCTATAGGAGGAGGCTGTTGACTAGGAACGGGGTTCCCAACAAAAGGTTGTCCTCCAACTAGTTGGGTTGATGGCCCTATAGGAGGAGGTTGTTGACTAACAATGGGGTTCCCAACAAAGGGTTGTCCTCCAGCTGGTTGGGTTGATGGCCCACCAGGGGGGGTTTGCATGTTGGAGTTGGGGACCACTGCAGTCGGTTGTCCACCTCCTGAGATAGTGTAAATAGTGGCTGAAGGTGATCCTCCGGTCAAAACGGAAGATCCAGCAGTATGACTAGGTGTTCTTCCGCCGCTAGCCAAATATGATAGTGTGGATTGGCCAACGGCGCCAAAAGTATCGATTTGCGGAGGGGGTCGTCCATATCTGACAGGCGAGGACGGAGAAAAAACTGGGTTATCCCTCATAGAATGTGCGCCAAAAATGGGTGATGGCAGCAAATGTGGGGAATTTAGCCCAGGGGTATCGGCGTCGTCCATAACGTGTTCAATGATAGGAGGACCATCGAAAACTGGGTCCGAGTTCATGTCCTGAAAAGGGTTTTGGGGATCCAGCGGGAACCTAGGTATAGTAACGTCCGAAGGTTCGAAGCTGTCTGCAAAGGAGTCACGAAACTCTGTGCTAGATGGGATGTTGGGATCCCGATAGTCAGAAGGACGAGTAACGGGGGGATATCTAGACGCTGTCGAGAGCATTTGCTCTGTGTCGTGTTTAAACCGTGCTGATGCTAACGGGGAATTTGCTAGACTAACCATACTAGACTGGATGGAAGCCATGATTTCATGTCCCGGAGGGAGGTGGGGTAGAGATATAGTACGAGGTACGTTGCTAGAAGAACTGGTTTCCTGCGGATGAATGCTGGGTGACGTAGTGATAACAGGCGGAAGCTCCGCCTGGGAAGTGATGAAGCCATAATCAGGTTCAAAAGGTGTGTCAGGAAGTCGAGTATCTTCAACGATTTCGACGTACCCACCTGGGACTGAAATCAAGCCAGGTATATCCTGGTCGGACCCTTCGGTGGTGCCAACAGATCCGTCTGTGTCATCGTGAAAAGTGTCTGATGGACGGGAAGTGCTGACATCAGGTAGGAGGATGACCTCTGGTCTAGTATTTTGGGCTGTACTAGATTCAGCCGCTGTAAAGGTGTCCACTGTGGCAGATATATCTGGAATAACAGTGGGTGAAGTGACAGTGGAAATCTCAGATATGCTAGTGGTTGCAGAAGCTGCAATAGATTCTGAGACTATGCCGTGAGTAGCAGTTACAGGCGGAACTGATGATGTGGTATGTATCGGCGGTGGAATGTTCCCTCAACCAGCACCGCGGCCAGGAGGAGCGGGAATGCGTGATGCAGGTGGACCAGAGGTCCGTGGCGGTGGCGGTGGTGGAGGGATTTTGCCCTGTACTCGTTGTGATCTTCGTGGTGGTTATGACATGATGACAGGAAAATGAAAATCGGGGGCAGTTTCGTAACAAAGAACTCAAAAACTCTAATGCAGCCGAGTGTGCAGAAGAGGAGCTAGAAAAAGCAAGGCTCGCAGGCCAAAAAAGCAAGCTCTAAAATCTATACTGAGACCGGTGTCTCAATAAGCGAGCTGATAAAAAGAATGGCCAGAATGCCAACAAGCAGTCCCTAAAAAGAAAAATGACCCTCTACAAAGATGAGATAACAAGCAAACTCCTAACTAAGAGCTGGAGACCTCAACAAGCTGTATCCTTCGCAAGGTGATGAAATCCAAGTCGAACAATACAACATGAGAGACTGATATGAGAAGGATATCCCTCTACCGAAAGGGATCCTGGGTAAAAGAGCCCTAGTAGAATAGTCACTAAGCTACCTCGTTCATGACACGTTGGAAAAGGTTTTGGGCACTTCAGCCTTCTGAGGAAGACAATGATCGATGTTGCCTTAGGGCTAAGTGGAGTGCAGCATTCCACAGAGTCCATCCGGTTCTCAATCTCGCGGTCGTTTAACCCCTGAAAGTTAGAAACAGTCAGGAGGCCCCTCCACAAACTGGCTGTGACCGTGTCAATAAATACTAGAGGATTTTAGTTCCCTAGAAGACAACAACTATGTCTCAGATGAAAATGACAAGGGGGAATTATTTTGATGCCTATCCCCGGTGTCCTACCTAACTACCAAATTCTTTTGATTTCCTCAAGTGAGGTTAATGTTGGTTTAATTAGGGAGATTAATTTTAGTGGTTGTCTTACTCAATCAGGTAAATGGACGTGAAACTTGATGGTGTTATGACGACTCAAACCATGCAAATGAGAATGAATCAAAATGAGCCTTTGTCTTCGATGAAATCTAGCTAAGGAAGAGAGAGAGTTCTTCGATAAAAAATGCATGAAATTTTTCACAAACAATAAGAACCCAAAACAAGAGAAATTTTTTATTTTCTTTTTTGTAAATAGAGCCAAACTGAAATAAACACTCCTTTTAATGCACTGATCCTACAACTAAGATTCTTCCAATATGAGAATTTCTGTGACAAATTCACTGGTTCATTTCCTAATGCAAAATAATGGTGCTAGACTTTTTCAATTCATACAACAGAATTGTTCTCAAATGATAATTATTTAATTACCGAAAATGATGAACACAATGTGACTGTAAAAGTTACAGAGTTCAGTAAAAGAGAACAGCAGTGTTGGGTTGGTTGTGGTGAAAAAAATCAAGCCAATGCAATCAAACTAGAAAAATGACCCAATATGCAAATCATGCCACTAATTCACACAACAATCAAGCTCACAAACAAGCAAATAAACACACCACACAGACTGTAAAATGACCAGGATGATAAAAGGCAACAGCAAACACTACCTAAGGCAGAGAAAGACTCAGGAAACCAAGCAAGGAGAAATTTTTTAAAAAAATTGCAGACACTACCGCGTGTCAGGGTCAGACTGTAGCGTGGCACTGTTACAGTACCGCTCTGGTACTAATGCAGAGAACGCGGGTACTACCGCGCTGTAGAGAATTCTAAGGGCGCGGTACTGTTGCAAGGTAAGAAAAAAGCGCAACTTTAGAAAAGAAAATGAAGTTTTCAGGGTTGCTGCTAACCCAGGGGACTCAGTGATCATACAGGGAGAAAAAATACAGTGAGGAGGGGTGAATAAGGGTCAAAAAAGACCAAGATTCAAAATTGGTTTGAAGTGCAATAAACAAATCACAATAAAAAAATGGATGACAGTGAACTGAATCAATCAAGCAGAAATCAAAGCCAGCGGAGTCGCCATTCTTGTTGGGCAGAATTTTTCCCTGCGGATAAGTCAAAATTCTCTTAACTTAAAGCAGATTCCTAACTGACTCTAAGGTAAGAACAAAACAAAACAAATGCTACCTTGAAATTCCTGAACTAACTTTCACAACAAGATCACATGCATTCAGAAACAATGAAAGATATGACTCACCTTTCAATCCGACGTTTGTCCTGCTTCTATCTCTTGATCCAAAAGCTCCAATGTAGAACCTGTTGGAATCAAACGAAGAACAAGCATACAAGCTTCCAAATACCTTGAAGTAAAGATTAGATTCAAATCTAGATTAGATACATTCCATGCTAAAGACTTGTACAATACACATGAAATGGGAAAAACAAGACAAGTTGTCTTTATTACAAACTTGAAGAATGCTTACAAAGGTTGCTTGATGTCCAAGCCAATCCTCCAGCTCCAAGTGCTTCCTCCTCTAGCTATCTCCACAATGCTGCAAGATCATAAGTTTGGTACTTCTAAGAGTCCTCCTCCTTTTTCCCATGGAATGCCTCTCTTTTATAGTGTATGGTAGGGTTAACCAACAAGAGAGATGGGTGGATCTTGGGAGAACTTAGTGGATCAGGGTTTCTAATCATAGAAAATGAGTTGAGATCGAATCAGGGATCCCAATCCTCCAATATCTCTCGAAAATCCAAAATCCCAAAAGCCATGGAAAAAGGGCTATAAAAAGAGTACCACGCCCAGTAGTCTGAGCATAACGCGGTAGTACCGCATGGCAGGGACAAAGCATAGCGCGGTAGTGTAGACTACAGCGTACCTATAACTGAGCAAGGCGCGGTAGTTAGGGTAAATAAAGTCTCAACTGGGTGAAAACTTGCCAGGGTAAGTTTACCTTCAAGGTTCACTCATCATTTTTCTCTTCTGAGTGGTTCAAACAGTAGGGGAAGTGTCGTCAGCTCTTTTTGTGGTGGAGATGCGACACTGTGAAATATGGAGGTATAACAGATTGTGGTGGAGATGGTGGAGCCCCGGTGTCAGGGTTATGTTGGGGGACAACATCTGGGGATATCTCTGGATATTACTCCTTATTCCACTTATAATGGGGATGACCCTCTTTTTTCATTATTTGGGGAGGAGAGAGTTACTTTCGACGTGGATTCAGACAATAGCACTTACTTTGAACCTGACAATTTGCCTCGGCAGGGAAGAGGTTCTTCATGTAGTCGGGGTAGTATTGCTAGGAAACATCGGGCACAAAAGGGATTTAAGTTAAGATCCAAGGAGCCGGAGATGACTGTCGGCAGTGATGTCCAACTTGGTAGGGTTCTTAGTCTATCGGCTAGGGCCCTGGTTGGGAAGATATGCTATGTTGATGTTAATCGCAACACCATTATGGCTTGGGTTAATGAATACTGGAAACCCATTCTTACTTACTGTCCGCGTGTCCATATTCTTGTCAACAACTGGGTGGTATTTCATTTCCTGGATGATGATCATACCTCTTTGATCCTGGGTCGGACTTGGGTGTTCAGTAGAGGGTCCCTCTGTTTCAAACGCTGGCATTCTGACTTTAACCCTCAGACTGAGGTGGTTTAGTCTACCCACCTTTGGGTCTTATTGAAAGGTTTTCCGCTCGAACTCTGGTCCAAGTCTATATTTACTGATTTGGCCAACCGTTTAGGACGGTTCATTTATTTTGATGATAAATCTCTTTATCATGAGGATAAAAGGACTGCCTAGGTGCTAGTGGAGATGGACATTTCTCTGGGTCTCCCGGCCAATATCACTGTTAAATGGGGTTCAAAGGTCTTTAGACACGCTCTTGATTATTGGAGGGTTCCCTTTAGATGCTACCATTGTGGGGAGGCTGGCTATTTGAAAGTGCGTTGCCCTGGTTTGTCCAATCACTCGGGGTCACAACTGCATAATTCCTCCAGGCACAACAACCTTGAACCTGCTTTGGCTATTGATGTCCATGCTTCTTCGCCTGATGGGTTGGAGAATGGGGCAGTAACTATATCGGGTAAGCATGCCTCTGTATGTCCTCAGCATATTGATTCACCCTCGAATCATGATTTGGATAAGCTTAATTTGTGTGATATTGGCGACTATCCTTTGGGAGTGGATACTGTCCCTGTGGTGAAGACTCTTGGGGAAACATCCATGACCCCTATGCTCTCTTTGAGCGCTGATAATGTGTTATCTTTGGAATCTCAACTGTTGGTGGACGAGCAGAAAGTTTTGGAGCTTTTGGGCTTGGATAATGATGTATTGCATCATGGCTTGACTGGAGCAGGTCTCTTGAAGGAGTCTCTACCTGTATATTCCGGCTACACGGATAGGGGTTCTAACATCTCTTCAGCTAACCCCAATGTGACCCTTCGTAAGAAGAAAGGGGGACAGAGACCAAAAGAGCTGGCTCGACGGAGTGGGGTGGGGGTTTTTTATTCTGCTTTGGGTGTTATGAGTTTTGATGAGGAGCTGGATCTTGTTTCATATCTGAAACCTTTGGGCCTCTTAGAGCAGAGCTGGCTCCGTCTACGGTTCACTAATGTCTTTATTGTCCTTAAATATCAGAGGGGTTGGGGGTGCCCCTAAACTACTAGCCCTAAGTAGGATTCTTATGCTTTTTGTTTCTGACATTATCTTTCTACAAGAGACTATGGCTCCTGGCTCTAAAGCCCGAGAGCTTTTATGGCGTATCTTCCCAGAATGGGATTATTGTGTTATTGACTCTGATGGTCTATCCGGGGGACTTATGGCTGCATGGAATCCCCGTGTTCTTTCTCTTAGTTCTTTTTGTGTTAGTGGCGGCATTTTGTTATTGGGGAGACACCGGATGCTGGACCTGAATCTGCAATTGTTTAATTGCTATGCTCCTTATGTGGATCGTCAAACCTATTGGTTAGTTTTGGAAGCCAGTGGTTTAATGGCTTTAATCGTTGATTATTGTTGGAGAATTAAATCTTACTTTGAATGTTGGGGAGATCTGGGGACAATGGGCCAGGAGGGATCCTTTAAAGTCTTGGTTTCATTCCTTTTTCTCTGGTCATGGTTTTATTGATGTGAAGCCCAAGCCATTAGCCCCCACATGGAACAATGGTAGAAAGGGCTCTAATTACATTGCAAAGAGGCTTGATCATTTTTTTGTCAGTGAAACCCTGTTCAAGCAGGTGGAGAAATGTTCGTTTTGCATTTCTTCGGCCAGCATTTCTGATCATGCCCCTATTGTTCTTCGGCTTATGAAGGGCTCGACTATCTATCGTTACCCCTTCAAGTTCTGCCATGTTTGGTTAAACGAATTGGAGTTCATCAACCCGATTTGTGGACATTGGGTCTCTTTTTGGTCTTCTACTCAGGGGAGGGCGATGGTTACTTTACCTGCTTTTCTTAGATCCCTTAAATCCTTGGTTATCCCTTGGTTAAGAAAACGGGCACAGTCTCAGAAGGCTGAACTGGTTCTAATAGAGAATAAGATCTAGGTTTATCATTTAGACCCAAACTATTGCTTAATGTATGATCCGAAGGGTACTTTTCTTCACTCTTTGGAATCTAAACTGGCTACTATTTTGCGTTCTGAGGAGGAGATTCTGAGGTTGAAAAGCAGAGCACTATGAATTAGTGCGGGTGATCAAAACTCAAAGTTTTTTCATAACTTTGTTAATGTGCGGAAAAAAGTTAACACTATTTGGGAGATTGAAGATTCAGAAGGTGATAGGGTATCCTCTCAAGATGATATTGAAAGAGTGGCCCATGCACATTTTGAACAGTTATACTCCAAATCGCATTCTTTCAACCTGCCGGCTCAAATGGAGGTTCTTTCTTGCATGCCCAATATTTTTAATGAGGAGGACAATGCTATCATTGGGAGACCGGTCACATTGGATGAGGTTGCTCAAGTTCTCAATAAGATGGCCAAGGACAAAAGTCCGGGGCTTGATGGGTGGTCCGTGGAATTCTATATTCAGTTTTTTGATTAACTGGGCGTCGAATTGGTCAGACTGGTCGAGGAAGCTCGCACTTCTGGAAGGGTTTTTGGTAGTCTGAACTCGACTTTTATTTCTTTGATTCCAAAGATTTTGGAGCCTTCATCCTTCCAGGATTATCGTTCGATCTCTCTTTGTAACCTGTTGTACAAGGTCATTTCTAAAGTCATTGCTGATCGAATCTGGGATGGTCTTTCTAAGGGTATTTCGTCTGAGCAGTTTGGCTTCTTGAAACAACGTTTGATTTTTTATGCTATTGGTACTGCTCAGGAAACTATGACTCAGCTAAAACCTGCTCGAAACCTTCCTTGGTTTTTAAACTTGACCTTGTTAAGGCCTATGACCTAGTGGAGTGGTCTTTTCTTAGACTTCTTTTACTGAATGTTGGGTTAAATCTTGGGATAGTTAACTAGATAATGGGTTGCATCACATCTGTTAATTTTCCTGTCTTGGTCAATGGGCAGCCTACTACATTCTTCAAAGGCACCCGTGGGCTTCGACAGGGCTGCCCTCTTTCGCCATTACTCTTTCTTTTGGTGATCGAGGGTTTGGGCAGATTGTTGCTTAAGGCGGAGGTGATGGGTCAGATCATTGGTATTAAAACTTTCAGGCAACAATACATCACACATTTACTCTTTATGGATGATGTCTTGCTCTTTGGAGTCGGGTCATATGAGGAGTGGAGACAATTTAAGATTGTTCTTGATCTCTTCTGTCTTGCTTCAGGTATGATCATTAGTATTCCCAAATCTTGTTTTTTTCAGTATCAGTTGGATGCTAGGACCTATGCAAGTATTGGAGGTTTATTTCCTTTTGAGTTTAAGGCCTTAGAGGAGGGATTCAAGTACTTGGGCTATTACCTTAAGCCCATTGCTTATAGAGCTACGGATTGGTTGTGGCTTATTGGCAAGTTCGAAAAAAGATACAACTCTGTTATTATCGGTGTTTATCTTTGGGAGGACGTCTGACTCCAATTAACTCTGTTTTAGCCAATCTTCTTATTTATTGGCTCACCCTAGCTAAGGTCCCTGCATCTATGTTGCATCAAATTCGCAGGATTACTTTTAATTTTCTATGGAATGCAAAGAAAGACAAACAGGGTTTTCATTTGACTGCATGGAATTATCTTGCACTACCAAAGGCTGTGGGCGGTTGGGGCATCAGGAACATTTTCTAGGTTTATCAAGCACTTCACTCAAAGAGTCTGTGGCGTGCTCTCCATAGTGATGGACTATGGGGAAGGACTATTCGAGACAAATACCTTCACGGTTTGTTGACTATCGAATGGTTTAGGAAGCCAAATAAGAAATCCGTAAGAGCTTCCAATATTTGGAACGGACTCATTGATACTTTCCCTTTGCTCTTTACTTATACTGGCTGGCAGGTGGGTGACGGATTTCAGGTAAGGTTGGGGGTTGACCCTATCAATGGTATTTATCATGTTCTCAGCTTGGGGACTGTCTTTGCATTGCATGCCCGTGGTTTTTTTTCCTTAATCAAGCAAAGTCATCTCATCAGGAAGGTCTGCATTCTTACTGGAAACCGGCGGCTGATATGGGACTCACTGGACATATTGGCGAGGACTGGAATTATTTTGTGGTCTCCCTTAGAAATGCAAGTATCACTCTTACTTCTCAGTCGGATCGACTTCAGTGGTCCTGGCGGGATTACAGTGGTGAGCTTACCACTAATCATGCTTATCCAGCTATTGCTATGACTCTGTGTGCAGAACAGTTATCTTGGTGATACAGAGCCATATGGTGATGGAATGTCCCCATTAAAATTCTCTGTTTTACATGGCTGGTTATGAAGAATAAAGTCTTAACCATGGACAATTATATACGTAGGGGAGGTATGGGCCCAAATGTCTGGCTACTATGCTTAAAGGACGAAGAAACTGTAAACCATCTTTTTGTAAACTGTCATACTACTTTGCCGCTGTGGTCTATCATTGCTCAAAAGAGGAGGCTGGATTTCTGCTGGAACAAGACTTCCATTGAAGAATTTTTTTATTTTTATTTTGGCATAAATGGAACAGGAAATATATATCACTCCCATTATATTTTATATGGGGCATCTGGAAATGGCGGAACCGTATTATGTTTGATGGAATTGAGCATCAATTTTCCAGGGCTGTGATCTATATTATGCAGGTTACATCTGACTCTAGCCTAGTAAAGAGTAAAATGAAAATCAGTGCTATCAGAGCGCCTAGATTGATAAACTCGATTCCTATGGGATTTTTTCGATGGAGCTGCTTAGGATGGGAAATGTGGCATAGGGGGTTTCTTGATTATTTCAGGTAAAAATTATTATGAACTCTCTCTTGGCGAGGGTTTGGGAACCAATATAAGAGCTGAACTCTTGGCTTTATGGACTCTTATATATTTTGCCCGAACCAAGGACTTAACCACACTTTAGATCCTCGGTGATTCCATGGCAATTATTGGATGGGCTCTGGGCAGAAGTCACCTAAATGTGACTTCCCTTCAGCATTGGAAACGACGCATTACCCTTTTGTTGGATCATCTTCACGACTACTCTATACAACATATATCCCGATCTTTCAATTATAGAGTTGATACTATGTCTAAGAAGGGTTTACTCTCGGCTGAAGGTATTCTTCAAGTTACCCCATTCATTGAACATCATCCGGGGGAAACATTTTTTGTTCAGCTTTATTAATTAGTTTACCTTTCATGTTCCTTTCTATTCAATCGTTCCACTATTTATGTGGCTTTTTGGGTTACGTCTCTAACGGTTTTATGTGTAAAACACTTGATGTTAAAGCTCTTATAGTTTTCTGAGGCTTTACTGAATTATGGTCTACAATTTGGATTTACTATAAAAGACTGCTCAATCTGTTTTTCTTAGCTTCTATCCCTGGGATAGGTATTATTGTAAGCTCCTTTGATTCATAAATGAATAACAAGGAACTTTTTTTCTCGTTTGAAAAAAAAAATGAGGTCATTGTCTTGAACCTAAAGGTTTTTATACTTCCATAATTCTATTCTCATCTCCACTTCCAGACATATCGCAACACATTCATTATGTTTCACAGTTGTATCCATCCTTATTAGTCCATGCCTTCGGCTACAGGGACTCTAGTAACGCCTTTGCCGTCTTTTAC
The DNA here is from genome assembly GCA_027924585.1 of Larix kaempferi. Taxonomy (NCBI): domain Eukaryota; kingdom Viridiplantae; phylum Streptophyta; class Pinopsida; order Pinales; family Pinaceae; genus Larix; species Larix kaempferi. The sequence goes on from BSBM01000504.1 coordinate 6,677,097, forward strand.
ATTAGTTCCCTTACGAATGAACCAATCACAACAATTTATTTTTAAATCAAACATCAATGTTTCCTATTTTTTTGTGTTACTTTTTATAGACCAATAAGAATTTTAGACCTCTTATTTGGCCTCCTTTCGAGGCGAGCAAGGCTAGCAAATATATTTTCAAGGCAAGCTTGTAATGTTGATGCGTTGTGTTTGAAGTTAATTGCATAAGTTTATCAAACAGTTGAAATAATGTAGCATTATTTCTATAACTTTTAATGCGAGACAGTCACCAAGGTTATGGATGCGTATTATTCTTCAGCTTTTGGCCTGCTGGCCATGTGTGCCAGTTACATGCTTCCCAAGTGTGCATGCTCTAGTAGATACACAGGTGCATCCTGCCTATCCATCCTCTCTATCTCAATTTATTAGGTTGGCTTCAACGTGGCAATATTATGACATGCATAGATCAACATGGAAAGATTATACTGCACGTGGCAAGATTATTCTTCAAAACTCCTCAAATCTATTCTTCTCATCTACATAATGGTGCTAGTGCTGGACAAGCTAATGTATTATATGGCTCTATGTACTCCTAAGTTATTCATCTCTCCGCTATTGTCCACCTCCTAACTATGCCTCGACACATATGACTAATCTCCATCTCTGCGGAATTGTCCACTTCCTCAATATGCCCCAACACAGATGACGAATCTCGGTTGGCTTCCTTTGGAGAGACGACAACAAGTTTTGAAACTGGTTCTAACAGTAATCCCACTCCTTCCTGCATCGAAAAACAAAGCAAATCAGTGAGATAGGAATCTCATTGTTTCCAAACATAGGTCAAAAACCTCATGGCTACCTTCGTGCGTATTTCTTTCTGCAAACAACATGCAACATATTAATAATGTCAGTGGCTCATGTATAATTTGTGACATTTTTTAAAATTAAATTAACATCAGCCATCCCCGTGTCCGAATACCTCAATTTGTATTACAATCCTAGCACAAATGCATGTATTATTCGTTTTTAACCTTAAAAACATATATATATGAGTATAATAAATATCTATACATATAAAATCAAGGACTACTATCAATGTATACACTAACATGGATATTGCATATCATTTTCTATATCAATTAAACACCATTAAATTGCCTGTAACTTGGACAATACACATTACTTATGTTGTTAGAGTGATGTTTCAAGTATTTTATTTTTTATTTAAATTAATTTTCCTTATCAATAATAAAAATTAGGTATCCTTCAATCACATATTGAAAAAATACCATTTTAAAAAGAAATTAATAATTATATTCTATCACACTTCAGTTATTTCAAAGTATAAGGGTCAATTTTTTTTTGATATGGTAAAGATTACTACTAGAAATTGAAAACGATAGTCTCCTGCCACGATAAAGACTAAAAATGTAGATACAATATTCTCTCATTGAAGTGACAAAAATTAATAAGTGAATATGCCACAAAATGGCTAGTCCATGTCAAAGATAAAATTTGAGAAGGTAATTAAGTTATAGATTCATGAATAAAATTGACCCATGGATGTCCAAGATGGTCCTTATCTTCTTACAAACCTAGCTATAGCATCCTTTGGGTGGGCATATCATTCTTCCATTCAACATTAGGGTTGACCCTGACCTAGATTAGAGTCCAATCCTTAGAGTGTGGAGATTCCTAGCTTGAAAAAGAAGTTATAGGTTGAATATAGAAAATGAGAAAGCAAGGAGAAATCATAAAAACATAACAAGTTTATAGAAACATCAATAAAGTATTTGTCCTAATACAAAGATTAAAATAAAATTATATAGAATTTGTCACCTTGAAATCAAAACATTATTATGAGAAGTGACAATAATATTTTTAGTACACAAAAGTCAACAATAGCATGTGGATTTTTTTTATTTTTTATTTACAGTAACGGCTAAGAAGCTTTGTATTAAAAAAGGAATATCTTACAAAATGATTGGGAACACTGTACCCAATGCAAAACAAAAAGAGGGCTGAAGGCACCTCATACCCAGTCTTTGAAGTTCAAACATAGTTGATAATTTCGTATATAGGGAAAATAAAACATACATCTATAATTGCCGATTATATAAATAGACATACTGAAGAACAAAGGTCACTTGTTGTTGATCTGACAAGCCTTGAGCTTGCTTCCTTCTCCCATGTCCTCGTTGTCTTCCATGCCAAGGAGTGCAGCTGGACTGTTTCTCTTACTGGTTCTGATGCAATCCATTTTAGCTTCCACTATCCTTAGACAGCTGTGCACAGACTCAATTTTTCCAACCAGACCTTCATAGTAATCCTTCATCTTATTGCTATTGTTTCTAATGTCAGAATCCGAAATCTGGACAAAGATGGCAAGGTGAGAGATGGCCTTCTTCATATCCCCGAATTCCCCTCGCAGCCAACCTACTCGGGATTCAATGTCTTGCAAGTGAGAGAGCACACCAGGAGAGGGGCTATCGGGCCCTAGGGGAGAGTCCAGGTTCACCACTGCCCCAATTTCCCCAGTATGAGTCCAAAGTTTGTCGTTGCTCGTATCCCCAGGGCCACCACGTACTTGTTGCAGAGCGCCACCCTGAATATGACAGATACCTGCATCAACAGGGCGCCAATTCTTACCAAGGTCCTGCTCAGAGACGAAGTGAACACCATTTGCAGTGGGCTTGAAGTTCTGCCCCTGTCTAACATCCAGCGAGGACCAATTTCTTCCTGTCTCCACATTCCTTGGACACCCACGCCGCACATGCTTGGCCTGCTTATTATGCATCCCTTGGACCTCGTTTCCAGCATTTTCGTGACCCTGCACCACCTCCAGGGTAGAAAGGTATCTCTTCAGCCTAACATCCCCCGAGTTCAGCTGTATGTTGGTCTTGCAACGACGGCATTGTAGAGCTGGAAGGCAGAAACTACCGTCATTCCCACAATCCATACTGCAACGTGAAGACACATAGCGCCAAATAGTGCAAAGCAGAGCGGGATGAATGAGGACGGGTTCATCACCTTGTTCCTTGAAATAGAATCTATGTCCCCTGGCACCTGCTTGCATTGATATCTCGCATGCGAGACAGGTGGAGTCGGACTGAGGACGCCGTCGAAGATGTCTTAGGGATTCATGAGGAGATCCCGGGTAGATATTGCTGCAGAATTGGGGAATGTCCATATTCACTGTGGCCCAATGAAATAAAAGGTGTGATTTAAGGGTGCTAGAGGAACCAGGGTGACCCATAGGACTATGGAACCCAATCATTTGCGAGATTTTGTCCATTTCTAACGACAAGGCCGCAGTTTAACCCAGCTCCTATATTTGCCATGGAGTCAGCTTGTTGATTATTGTTTCTCAGAATGTCATAGAGGGAGATAGATCTTAATTCTTTGATCTTGTGGTAGAAGTGGAAGTGGTACTTGGAGGAGGGTTTACGGATGTTATTGGCTAAGGCCCTTGCTTCTTCAATCACTAGGAGAGAGTCACCAATAGCTACCAGATCCTAGACGTTATTTTCCTTAGCTATATCAATTCCTTTGATGAGGGCAAGCCACTCCGCATGATTGTTTGTTTGCCTTCCAATCCCCCATGCGTAGTCAGTCAGCATGTTTCCTTCAGAGTCTAGAAGAACTTCCCCTGCACCTGCCAACCTAGGATTTCCCTTTGAGGCGCCATCAAAGAAGAGTGTATGACTTATACAATTTCTCTTCCAATTATGGAATTCTGAAGGCTCCAATCTGATCTGCCAATTTTGAGACTTTTTTCTTTTGGGGAAGATGGGCGAGGGAGAGGTGTGGGGGACCAGAAGATCGGCAACCCAGATTTTCTCTTCAACACTTAGGGGTTCTTTGGCAAGATTATTCAATCCTCGTGACTTGAGGGTGTCTACCCAGAGAGCTTTGGCTGATGAGAGCACCATACTAGGAGAGGTCCTACTTTCCTCAAAGATTTCTTTGTTCCTGGCATTCCAAAGCTTCCAGCAAAGAAATTTTGGAAAGGCCACCCAAGCTCGTTTGAAGTCGGGTTTCCTGGAGAGCGAATTGGAGTAAAAAAATGCAAGTTAGCAAACATATCATTCCAGTTGGTAGGGAGGATGAGTTCCGGTTGAATATTGAGAAAAGCCTTATGCCAGACCTCTTTGGAGAAACTGCAATCCAAAAAGAGATGGTCTACAGTCTCCTCAATGTTCTTACAAAGGATGCATCTAGCTGGACCTGCAATACCTCTTTTCCTTAAATTATCCGCTGTGAGAATCTTTCTGTGAGCCAATAACCAATTGAAGAGATTGAATTTGGGGAGCCTGTACCTGTTCCAAACTCTTTCCCACTTCTTATCCTTGCTGCATTGATTGTTGAGTGAGTCCAGGTAGTTATAGCCTTCCTTTACTGAATAAGAACCAGCTTTCCCCCAGCTGCGACAATCTTTCATGGAAAAATGAATGGGGATAGCCCCATGGAAAAGTGACAGGAGGATATTGTAATCTGGAAGAATATGATCCGAAAGATTGAGAGACCTCCAGCCAATCCATTTCCCATGCTCAGACCACATGGATAAGTCATGAAGAGTGTGAATGTCTGCTTGCTCCATCCAACATTTTAGATCACTGAACACGTGAAGAAAATTCGTTGGTGGTTTTGAGCAAAACTTATCTTTCCAAATTTTAATTTGTTTGCCGTTTCCAGGGGTCCAAGTGAGATTGTTTTAGATAATAGGAGCTGCTCGCTTACATAGGTTCCAAATGGAAGTACCCTTTCTTTCTAAGTCAATGTTTTCCACACATCTTTTTCTTGTTCCCGACATGTATTTTTTGTAGAAAATTTCCTTCCACCAGGCCTTCTTGCCAGAGATGAGTCTCTATAGGATTTTAGCGCCAAGTGCTAAATTCATCTGTAAAGGATCTTTGATTCCTGTACCTCCAAAGATCTTTGGTCTGCAGATAGTATCCCAATTAATGAGGTGGAATTTTTTGGCATTGTTTTTTTTCCTCCCTGCCATAATTTTTTTTTTAGTTCATTAGTGATTCCCATCATCACCATCTTAGGAGCGAGCGAGATTGAGCAAGCATAAAGAGGGTAGGCAGAGAGAATAAACTTGATGAGGACAAGCTTGTTGGCTGGATTGAGCCATCTAGAACCCCCGGCGTTGATTTTGTTTTTTAGTTTTTCAACTAGCCCGTGCTAATCTGCCACTTTCTTTTTCCCTTTGAAGATGGGGATGCCAAGATAAATGAAGGAATTCCAATCCTCCATTGCTTCAAAACCTAGAATCCTAGAGATTCTCGCCAAGGATCCCGGGGAGCAGTTCCAACCATAAATTTTGGACTTATCAGAGATTATTTTGCTGTCAGAAGCCCTGAGAAAGAAAGAAAGGATAAGGTGGAAACGCTCAGCTATAATCGTGGAGGCACCCCCAAGCATTATAGTATCATCGGCAAATTGTGAGTGATTGACCGGCTTCACTCCTCGGACCACCCGAATACCTTTAAGATCTCCCAAGACTTGAAGAGCTTGAAGTTTCCTACTCATAGATTCAGCGACAAGAAGGTAGAGGAATGGCGAAAGGGGGAAACCTTGATGTAGGCCTCTAGAGGCCATGAAGAAATTAGTAGGTCTACCATTGACAAGCGGGGCAATCCATGGACTATGAATGCAAGCTTTGATCCATCTTACAAACCTGTTAGAGAAGCCGAATTTGAGCATGATGTCAAAAAGAAATTTGTGGTTCACTCTGTCGAAAGCGTTGGCCATGTCTAGTTTGATGGCCATACCTTGATGCTTCTTCTCTGTGCCTGAATGGATAGCTTCTTGGACCATGATAATATTGTCTAGCATTTGACGACCAGCTAGGAAGCCCCCTTGGGAGTCTGAAACAAGTTTCCCCATGAGTTTTTTCATTCTGGTAGCTAATATTTTGGAGAGGATGTTGTAGGAGGAGTTGCAGAGAGAAATTGGTCTGAACCTGCCAAGGGAGCAAGGAGCTTTTCCTTTAGGGATGAGAGCAAGAAAGGAGGAACTGGTTGCCCCTCTGATTTTGTCTTTTTTCCTAGTCCAATTGAGCATTCTTTTAAAATCCTCCTTAATGATTCCCCATGCAGCTCTGTAAAAATTAATGGTGAATCCATCGGGCCCAGGGGCTTTGTCGATTTGCAGGGACCAAATGGCATTTATGATTTCATGTTCCAGGATTGGCTTTGATAGCTCTCTGTTGGTATTATCCGAGATCATGTTGGGGATGCCTTCAATAAGAGCAGCTTGCGCTTTAGGGTTAGTTTCTCCACTGTCCATGAAGAGTTCCTTAAAGTGATTGAAGGCGTGCATTTTAAGGTTCTCTTGACCGCGTATTTTTTCCCCATTGCTATTTTTCAAATCTCTTATAGCATTGTGACTGCGGTGGGATTTGGCTTGGTTGTGGAAGTATTTCGTGTTGCTATCCCCACCCTTGAGCCAAAGTTGCCTCGACTTTATTCTCCAAATTTCCTCTTCATGTTTAGCTGCAGTGAGGATTTCTTTTTCCAATGCAAGTTCATGACTTAAGAGGGGTGGAGAAATCTCTTCGGACTCCATCCTTTGCTGTAGAGTGGCGAGCTTTGCTTTGCAAAACAATTTGGAGTGGCTGGGATATTGGAAGGAGGACTTAGCCCAACGTTTAAGGGCTATCTTAATAGCACGAAGCTTAGACTCCTAGATGAAACTAGGGGAACCTTTGAAAGTCAGAGAACAGGCTTGGGAGACGATGTCAAGGAAGTCAGGGTTTTGGATCCAAAGTGGGTTGAGGCGAAAGGGTATTGGGCCAAGATTTTTAGGTGAGGAGATAGAAAGGCAAATGGGATTGTGATCCGAGGAAGCATAGGGGATGGAGAAAGCACTAAACAAAATATCAGAATTGAAAAGTGGAACTTACCAGAAAACGGTCCAACCTTGCAGCTATATGACCCACTCTGCATCTTCTATTAATCCAGGTATAGTTTGCATTTTTGAGTGGGAGATCAATGAGGTCCAAATTGGCAATGAGGTCCTCGAGCTTTTCGCCAGAGGGGTCGCGAACAATGTTGCCTCCTCTCTTCTCCTGTCGAGACTTGGTGACGTTGAAGTCACCGGCGATAATGAGATTTTTTCCATTCATATTGTCTTTGAGATTGCTAAGATCATTCCAAAAATTGATCTTGTCCCTGTAATGGTTCGGGCCATAGACGTTGCAGATGAAAAAGGAATCGTTGCTATCATTGTCCTTTATTTCTATTAGTAGCTAGTGTGGATTCACTGAAGATGAAATAAGAGAAAACTTGCGGGAAAACAAGGTAGCAATACGCCCGGAGGCCCCACGAGCATTGAGAGCAGAACCTTGACAGTCTTTCCACAAGGAACGTGTGAGAGCCAAGATCTCCACGTCTTGCATTTTGGTCTCTTGGATTAGCATAAGGTCTGGTTTTTCGGATCTAATCATGCTTTTTAGGGCTTCAATTTTATTTAGTCCTTCCATGCCCCTGTAGTTCCAAGAGACGATTAACATTACTTTTTGGTGGTCTGAGGTCCTGCTTGGGACCTTCCCTCTTTAGCACCATTTTGATTTTTTGGGTTTTGTAGCAACTTCATATCTTCCAAGCTTTTTTGCCTGCCCAGTTCTAATTCTCTTTCAGCCTCTAGTTCTTTATGATACTTGTGCGACTTCCTTCCTCTGGTGTTGGGTGGCTGCATCTCTTCTGTTTCATCCAGGGATTTCGATGAGATATCCAGAGACGAGGAGGATGGGATGAATTTTCTTTTGACCTTGTCAGCCCATGAACCGCCGGGGGTGGTGGAGATCCCGATATTTGTTTTGGTCATTTCATCTGTGAGGGGAGGGATGGGAGTGCTAATTTCTTCCCTTCCGGGTTCTGCTGTTTCCTCAAGAATGTCTATTTCCCCTTCTTCAATGGGCATATCTTGAAATTTGTTGACTGCAGCTACCTCACAAGGCTCCGACAAGGTTCCTTTTGAGAGCTGAGGTTCATTCATGGGAGGGTGAGTCTGGATGTTTTTTTTCCCCTTTTTTACTTGTTGCCATCCATCTTCGAGAACTTTCTCAGGGGTTTCTTGAACTGTTTTGGGGAATTTTTTGACGAAATGACCATATTCATGGCATTTCTTACACTTGTTGTTCATAGTCCACCTTCTGCAAATGCTCCCATCCATCGATGAAAAGATTTACTTCCTTTGGTAACCCTTTTTCCAGGTCGACTTCCACACAAATCCTGGCACAAGAGAAGAGAGGCCCTTTTGGTTCGGCTTTATCAATATATTTTTCGAGAGAGTTTCCAATGGCTTGGAGAGTGTCATCGTTCCAACAGTGGAGCGGCAGGTGGGGAAGATGAACCCAAACAGGTACAACAGAGGGGACATCCTTCTCCGGATCAAAGGATAAGCTCCAACGATTCAGGTAGAGACCACGAGGCCCCATGAAGTAAGGCTCGCTTCGAAAGATAAGATCCCTATCAATCTTGTTCTCAAAAAGAAAAGTAAAAAAGTCCTTACCACAGAAGCAATGCTGCAAACCGCTGGAAATCAAAGGCATCCAATTCTTATTGATCCAGGCATCCATGGATTTTGGTGACGGCCAAATTCCAATGAATTGTCCAATAAATCTGCGTTCGTTCAGCGCAAGAGCTTTAAGTTTGGAAGCTGCCGACAAGATCTGGATGCGCGGGGCGACAGCTCGTTTGATGAAGCTGAGATCCGTTGGATCCGAGGTAGCAGGGAGTGGGGGGGTGGAATCGACCAGGGCTCGAAAGGTGGCATCCAACAAGCGTCGACGTTCCTTAGGGGAGGGGGCGACTGGTCCAAGTCTGCCATCGCAAGAGAATCCTGCAGGGGCCGAGCTCGAGCAGGGCTCACACAGAGCGCATAACGCTAGGGTTTGCAAGCAATTTTTTTATACTTATAGTTAAAAGACAATAACATGTGAAAATTGGCACATGGTACTTTTAGAAAATTCCATTTTAAATAATTTTATTTTTATTTTTTGTGTTATAAAACTTATGAGTCCATTCCCCTCAATAACTTCATTCACCAATAAAAAAATAAGGTGAGTAAAATTCAAAAAATTTAAAATTTATTTTTAATTTTGAAAAAAATTAATTTAATAAATTATATTTTATAAATATTAACCAACTTTATAATTTTTTTAACATGAAATGAAATTAAACCAATGTTAAAAAACACTTTGATTTGCAACTTTATATTAACCAACTTTATAATTTTTTTAACATGAAATGAAATTAAACCAATGTTAAAAAACACTTTGATTTACAACTGAAAAATATACACCATGTCCATGCTTTGATATGGACTAAAAATGATGTAACAATTACATTGCCCTATATAATTTGGATGAGTATTAATTATATATACAACCTTTTTGATATGCAACCAAATAATTATTATAAAAGATATTCTCATCATATAACTACTAAATCTTACTTTAGTTTATGGTGAGTAATATTTTTGAAATGAGAAAAAATATTTAGTTAATTTAATAAGTATTTGATGCAAAAAATAACTAATAAATTAAAAAGTTTATTGGTTTTAGTTTGGGTGGTTGGGAGAAAAGATTGTTTTCCTCCTTTGTTATAAAGATTGTATTTCAAGCTTTCCTTGATTTCTGTCATAAAATTTTAATGATCACTAAACTTCCAATACTTAACTTGCTTAAAATTGGAATTCTTTCAACATGCCATCGATTATGGTCATGGCTTATTTTTGAAAATGGATTTTTTTTTACATGTGGTCGGTTAGGGCCATTTCACATTACCCTGCGACGGGAACGAGGGAGTAATAATAAACGTTCAGTCTGCGCGTGCTTGCAGTGAACCGATACATGTCAAATGTCTCCGCGACTTCATAAATTTGATAGGATCTAATCCAAATCAATGGCTTCTTTGTTTGGCTTTGGTGCTAATCCGCTGATGAGAAGAATAATAAAAATAAGGTGGTTGTTGTCCTCTTCTTCCTTTTGGTGTTTGCCTTCCAAAACAATTATCAGAAATTACTACTGCTACTCGCAGCAGAATGATCCTCCAGATTGGGACCAATTTGAATCCCCGTTCACCATTGGAGCGCGCAGTCGAAGAATACATACATTAAACTCAAACCTCAACCCCGGTGCGGGGCAAAATTATGTGTTTCACAGTGCAAAACAAACAGCGGAATATTGGAAAAGCCCTGTGTCAGCTGTAGCTCTATTGATAGGGTGGGTAGGCTCCGAGCAGAGACATCTGAGAGAGTTTGCAGAGTGGTATACGGGTCGTGGTATGCACGCCATTACGGTCTGTCTTCCTATGAGGGATCTTTGGAGTTACTACATGGGCTCCAGGGCTCAGCAGGACACTAAACTGCTAGTACAGACATTGGACAAGTGGCTCAGCCAGAACAAGGATAGACACACCAGAAGCCTCATTGTTCATACCTTTTGTGCCGGCTGGCTCGTGTAAGTTACATCTCTTCTTCCTTTATTCATTACCTTCTAATGCTTTTCTCACTCATGAGTCGCTCACTGTCGAAAGGAAGTCTCCGGAAAACTTCCCCGAAGATTTATTAGTTGCTGTATGCTCACTTTCGAAAGGAAATCTCCGGAAAAATCCCCCCAAGATGTATTAGTTGATGTAATGTGTATTTTTGGTACATCTGCCCATGTTGTTAGGGCTTATCTTGTGCCTGAAATGGCACTGTCCGGGATTCGACCTTGTGACCAATGGTTGGCAATTGTCCTGGCCTTGCCTTAGGTCAAACCTACTTTGTCAAGGGTTGTTTAAGCGGCAAAATAAGGGGCAGGTCTCGCTACTTGTTACAGCAAAATATAAGTAAATTTATAAATGTAAGGCTTTGGAAGAGTGTGTTTAACGTTCTTAGTAGGTTGTGAGGTATTTTAAAAACTACATAATTTTACTACTGACAGAAGACTGAGCAGGCACAATGCAGATTTAGTTCACATTTTTTGAAGCGGCCTTAAATTGAATAAGTTCTGACAAGACAAGTTAAACAGGTTTTGACAGAACATTTGCAAAATATAACTAAATTCATAAATGTAATGGCTTTGGAAGAGTGTGCCAAATTAATACGTTTTTTAGGTTGTGTGACAAGATAAGTTAAATAGGTTTTGATAGAACATTTGCAAAATATAACTAAATTCATAAATGTAATGGCTTTGGAAGAGTGTGCCAAATTAATACGGTTCTTTAGGTTGTGAGGTACTTTAAAAACTACACAATTTAAATACAGACAGAAAGCCTAGCAGGTACAGTGCAAATTCATTACACATCCTATTTTAGTAAATGTATGTCTGTGAAGTGATCTTAAATGAAATAAGTTCTGATAAGATAAGTTAAATGCATTTTTAAAAATGGTGTTTTTACTTGGTAGAAAGCTTTATAGGTTGCCGTGGGTAAGAAAAGTTTTTGAAGAAAAAACTTTGTATTAATTTTAACTTTATTCATATTTAAAAGTGTAGAGTGGACCTGAATAAAATATAGGCCAATATTTTCTTTTAATGACCTCAGGGAGCTACATTGAAAAATAGCTAAAACCAAATGAATGTTATCAAACTCGAGTTATTCTGGGGGCATAACTTGTTAACTGAATGGGCACTTGCCCGTACGGCTGTATGGACTGTACGGATTCGTATTGTGCAAATCCTGTATGGACCTGTCCGTATGGATATAGAGATTCTGTGTTAATTTTATCTCTGAGCTCAACTCTGATTAACTATTTTCAATATAATTCCCAAATGCATACACAGAAAGAAATTTCAGATCTGATTTTATAAGCAGCAATACATAAACTCATTTAACTTATCTAACATGTGCAGCAGAATTGAAAACCAAACACACAATTTAACACAATGATTTACCCTAGAAACCCCAATGGGGAAAACCAGCAAACTAGGGCTTTCTATAATCTGAGGCAGAGAAATTATAGAATGATTACAATCAACTTTATCATATAAGTAGAAGACCTGATGCCTTGGAAGGCGTGCCAGATCTCTGGGATAAACTCTCAATCCTCAACAATTGCAATTGCTCTCTGAAGGAATGCCCCCCTCTCTCACACGTGTGACCAATCTGACAAGTGCGGTCTCTGCTCTGCTCTGATCTCTAATGTAATCAAGTCTGAATCTCTGCCTAGGGAAGTGCGCTCCCTCTTGTTAATTTTTTAGTGCAACTGCGAGACCCATTCTCAGAGAGAATGGCACCCTAGTCAGTTAACTAGGGTTCCTGGTCAAGTTAACCTGGCAGAGTAAAGAGTAAGACCCTAGAAGGTACCCTAGGGCCCCCAACTGTCTCTTGGGGTTCTTGGTCGAGGACCAAGCAGGTTGATGCCATGGCAAAGTCCCTAGCATGTGGCTAGGGCCCCTATTTGTCTCTAGGGTATTCTGGTCTGGGACCAGACAGTTTCTTGGTCATGAGGACCAAGCAGATCCTGCAGGCTAAGACAGAGACATCCTGGTCTAGGACCAGGCAGATTCTTGGTCAAGGACCAAGTAGGTCCTGCAGATGGTTGATCAACATTCAGTCTGGGGCTGAAAACTCAGCTTGAGGCTGAGAACCATTCTCCGGGAGAATGGAGGACCTGGTCAAGGACCAGTGGTTGATCAACATGACTCAGTTTGGGCCTGAAGCTCAGCCTTGGGTTGAGAGCCATTCCTTGAGAATGGAGGTACTTGGTCAGTTACCAAGATGATGATGTGTGATGTCCTCTTCTCATAGGTCTTCGAGATGGTTGAGTTAGATGATCTTCTCAAGGGACTGGCCACCCCTTGATGAAGCCACTAACATTTGGCCTTAGGAGCAGTTTAGAGGACCACATGATCACATCATCCGTGTGGACCTTTCCTTATATAGTGATGATGAACTTTCAGATTATATGGAACATTTGTACATTTGAGAGAGAGATGACCGGTTGTACCTTCCCCACCTTGGATGATTTACTTTTGGTCCTTACACCGTGTTGTTTATTAATCTTGTGGTACCTTTGTCCTTGACTTATGGTTAGTAGGGTCTTCTACCCACGTTGAGTTGCTTCTTGATTCCTACCTTGATGTTTTGGGTACCATGGTTATTTGACCACACTTATATTATGATTGGTCATCACTTATGTCATAATAGGTCATGTACCCACACTCATGTTATGATGGTTATTATATATAGAACTTTTTTATATTTGATGTTTTTTTTAATTATGATCCTTTATATTTTTTTATTCCTTACTTTTACTTTTAATTTTTTATATTGTGTCTTTATTATTATTAAGAAGTTGGTTCATACCCAAGTCACTTTATTTTTCTTTTTATTTATTTATTTAATTTTATTATCTTATTCTTAAAAAAAATACTTCCTTGTTTTGTTGGAACTTTAACTTAAGTCTTGGACCATTTGTTTCTATTTAATGAGAAACTCATCTTCATCTAAACGTGTGTTTTTGCTTTACGCATATGTTATCTTCACGGATCAACATCTTTTGATTTTTTCACGGGTTTCCATGTTCACGTGTTTTCCTACTTCACGGGTCTGTCTTTTTTCATGGCTCAGCTTGCTCATGGGTTTGCTCTTTTTCGGGTCAGCTTGATCACGGGTTTGCTCCACGGGTATGCTCCATGTTTTCTCCATGGGTTTGCTCTACGTTTTCAACATGGGTTTGCTCCACGTTTCTTTCCACGGTTCTGCTACACGTTTTCTCCACGGGTTTGCTCCTCCACGGTTTTGCTGCTCCACGTTCCTTTTGTTCTGTTGCTCCACGGGTTTCCCCACGAGTCTGCTCCTTCACAGATCTGCTCCAAAAGTTTGTTCCACGGGTTTCCTCCATAGGTCTGCTCCTTCACGGATCTTCTTGTTCTGCATACCTTGCTTTTTTTTGTGGAAATCTGTTCTCCCTTTAGTGTACTCTTTTTTTGCTGGATGTATCTCTGTGGAGGTCGTGAGGTCTCCATGTTTATTTTTGGAGAAGTCAGTGAGCTTTGAATTCTGTTCTTCTTTGTGCTGAGTATCTCTTTGGAGGCCACAAACCCTGGGTTCTGCTATTTGTGCACTAAACCTGTTTTAATCTGCAAAAACCTGTTTCTTGGTTTGATTGGGTCTGTATTAACATTTATCAGTCTTTTGTTTGATTACATCTTGTACTGAGTTTATTGACCAGATTCGTTATTGAGTCTCGATGTTTTCTAACTGTCTTTGACCACTCCCGATTGATTGTACTACAACTCCGTCATCTCTCTCTCTCTCTCAGGTTTGTACTAACTCTTTGATAGAGTCTTTTGGTTCCTAGATTTGACTGGCCTCTAAGAGGCACAGTCTTTTCTGAAAGAAACACTTCTGAGTATTTTACAGGAAAGGTTTCACACCCACGTAAGTATCTTCACCTATCTCTTTATTGATAATTTAACAAGTTTATTATTTTATTATTAATTACATGTTACTGAAGATTAACTTAATACAGTGACCTAACTGGTAGTGTTGAAGATTACTTTAACACAGTGACCTAACTGGTAGTATTTAAGGTGTGAAGTTGAAAGAGATGAAAATTATGTTAGAAGTTACTGCTGTACTATTTCATGTTTAATTTCAATACTTGTTTATCTATTTTTTGCATTAAAGTATATTGAATTTTATTTTTTTTGCATAAAACCCTAATTTTACCAAAAATTAACACCTCTCAATCACTAAAGGGTGTGCCCCACTCTTCCTATGCTCTCTCAACTACTAAAGAATGCGCCCTCACTCTTTGAATTGCCTCCCTATCTCACAACTCGCTGTGTCTGCTTTGTAGATTCGCCCTATGCCTATCAATTAGTCTTTGAATGATCAATGCGCCCTCCCATCAATTTCTGAAGGAAGTGCCTCTATTCTATGTGCCCTCTTAGCTTTAAGAATGCACCCTCTCTCATAGAAGTGCGCCCCCACTCAAGAATTGCGCCTCTCTATCTCAGAAGTGCGCCCCCTCTCCTTGGATCCTCAATCTCTGAAGTTTGTCTTGAGTACCTTTACCTTTACCCCTCTGCTCTCTTTTATAAGCTTTAGTGGTTGATTAGGGTTCCAAATCCTTAATTTGCTTTGCATGCACAATCACACTCCAACATTAAAATATCACACTACCGCATTAAAAAAATCTTGCATGCAAAATGTAAAAGTCATGGAATTCTGTGCATGCTTCCACCATTGAAGCCATGCTGACTGGTAAAGTGTTTCTCATGCAATACATCCATGCCTACTCAGTTAACGTCCCTTCATGCTAGGCATGATCACATGAAGGACATCCCGAGATACAAATCTCAACATTCTATACGTCACTCCATATGATTGTACGGAATCCTGTACCGCATTGTCCGTACGATTGTATGGATGGTATGATCCTATACGAATTTGTCCATACGGATGTACGGATTTTGTATGTCACTTCGTATGACTGTACAAAATCCGTACAACCCGTACCGTACGACTGTACATAATCGGTACAACTGATTTGCACTTTTCTATCTGTTGCTTTTTTGCTTAGGTGTGCCTCTGCCTGATTGGTATGGCTACTTGCTGCTCCTAGATTGCTATCTTTTCTATTCTAGCCCTAGAAATTAGAATGTCCTTCTCTCCTTGGATGAAAGTCCTTCTTCAGCCTTGCCCCAAGAGACTGAAAATCAGAATGTCCTTCTCCTATTTCTCACTCAATGCTCGAGTCTCTCTCTTGTGTCTTTCTCCTCTCCCCTTAGCTCCCTTCTATACTTTTGGATTAAATCGAAACCACAACTTCAATGGCCAAGATTAGATCTCATCCACTTGAGATCAAGGGCTAAGATTCATTTGATTAACTTAAACTACTAAAGCCCCAAAACTTAGTTTTTTTCCAAATTAACCCTAATTAATTATAAAAGGGCATTCACTTTAATAAGTCCTTTAATTAAAGTGAATTTCCTAAGTGCCTGAGAGGTCATGGTGACGATTCCCATGGGAAAGACACCCACTCCATGGAAATTCTTGTCCAAGCTACAAAACATTAACACTCCCTCTTAGTGAGGAAGGTATTTCTAGAAGAGGCACTTGGAACTGGTTCTTTCTTTGATTGCAACAACCGTATCCGGTTGGATACTTAATAGTCAAATCCAACTCTCATGTCAAATGATAAATATGAATAATATATTAGATAATGATGATAGGATAAAAGATGATATGTTACAATGATGGCCTTGCCTTAAATATGGCTCGAGCATTTGATGTTGAGGAGATGCCTGATTTCATAACCTAACTTTAGTTAACCTAATTATTAATTATTTAATTATTATCTTATTTTATGTTCGTAGCATTGCCACTCTCTTAGAAAGGCTTTGTCCTCAAAGCCTTATAATGTTTCTGCATCATTTTATGTGGTGTCGTAGATGACGAAACATGTCGATACGAATTGCTAAGAGTCGAACATAACTTCTGGTATGTCGACGGATCAATCCATCCCAAATTGATTTGTTGTGGACTGATGGGATTCCCTACTGATCCGTCGTCAAGAGATTTGATCACATTAGTACCATTATCTTTCGACATTTCCCACTTTTTCGAATATCGGTTTTTATGGTTGGGGTGTCGATAGGGAACTTTCATGATGTCATTTTTGTTTACGAATGTCGTCTTTTGAGCATTGATCTGAGCTGGAAGTTGTATTTTCGTCTCTTGAGGATTTAAGTTTTTGTTCTGTATCTTTTCCAACTTGTTTTCTAACTGCCTGTTATCATTTTGAAACTTCTTAATCAATTCGACTTGCGATTTTCTGTCATCTTTAGATGTCTTAAGTTGTTCCTTAAGATTTTCATTATTACTTCTGATACAACTATTTTCTTCCTGCTTGTCTAGAAGTTTCCCTTCAATGTTGTCCATAGATTGTTCTATCTTCCGACTATTTTTCAACTTCTTAATTTTTGTGACTAGTATCTTGTTATGATTTCTTAGTCTGAAAATTTCTTCAGCATTGTTGGATAATGCTTTATTACTCTTCGCGATTTCTGACTTATGTGTCTTTTTAGAGTCGTCATTTTGTTGTTGAAGAACTTTTATCTGTTGTTGACATTGGCCGACCTCCGATTCTTGACTTTCTAATTTATGTCGTATTTGCGTTAGTTCTTCATCTTTGTCGCTAACGATTTTGTTCAAGCGTATTATTTCTGCTTCGTAATTATTTATTTCCTTCTTTATATCTTGATTTCTTAACCTCTGATTGAATTCATTTTCGGTTTTTAATTCATCAATTTGTGCATACAATTTTTCTATATGCCTTTCCTGGTCAGAGATTTTTATTTCATTGCACCTTCCTTGTAATTCAATTCTTATTTCTGAACTGTTATTTATGTCGCGCAATTCTTCATTGTCTTTTCGATAACGTTTTAACGTGGCTTCTAATTTCTCTATTTGTAGTCGCAAACCAGCTTCCATGGTCTTCGTGGTGTGAACTTGTAACACTTCGACGATAGATAATCGCTCTTTTGGTTTAAACTTCTTTGACGATTGATGAACTTCCTTGACTTTGGCTTCTTCTCTGATAAATAGTCTCGATTTTTATTTTTATTTTTTATAATTCGATCCCTTTTCTCTAATTTTGTCTTCTTCTTCTCATAAAAGGTGGGCACACAAAGGTATAATAACCTTCAATTGGGTTGTTTTTGAACAAAAGATCTTTTAACTTTTATTTTTATGTTTGCTCTTCTTTTTCTGCTCTTTTGTAATTAATAATTGTAACTAATTTTACAACTATTAAATAGGTAATAATTGTTATTATTAATGTATAATAATAACTTAATATTATTATTAATTATTATATAATAATAATTATAATAACAATAGAGGATGGTGAAATGGAGGAAATAGGGGTTTAGGGTTTTAAAATGTAATATTATGAATAATATTACTATTATTATATTTTTTTGGGGATATAAAGGATTTAAAATCTTAATAATAAATATTATTACTAGCAATAATACTATTATTAAAAAATGGAAATGGTCAAATTAGGAGTATGGCTAGAGCTTATGGGAAGGACGTTGCAGAATGGTGAAATGGAGGGCGTGAGAGCTGGTGACGAGGAGGGAGGGTCGAGTTGCAGCGATGAGGAAGGTAGACGAGTTTGGAGGAAGGGGCGGTGGTGTGGTGTGGAATGGAGCAACGAGGAGAGCGACGTGGGTCTGGAAGGAGGGAGTGGAGATGGATCTACGTGGAGGAAATGGAGTACAGGAGACGGGAATGGAGCACGCGGAGGTGGAGACGGGAAAAGGAGGAGGATGGGGGAGAGAAGGTGGGGAGGCTGCGCAGAGGATGGGAGAGGGCAGCACGGAGAGATGGATGGCGCGGGAGAAGAAGAAGTGGAGGATGCTGCGCGGTGGAGGGGAGGGATGAGGGCGGGAGTGGGGGTGGCAGCATGTGCAGGAAAGGAGGATGAAGAGTGGAGGAGGGAGGGAATGCGTAGGTGGAAGACGGAGGGAAACGTGAACGCAGGGAGGGATGATTTGGGCGATGGACGAAAGTGCGAGTGGAGGAAGTGTTTAGCACGGAAGGGAAGGGAGAGGAGGTGTAGGCGTATGGAGATGGATAGGCGCTGGAGGAGAGATGTGGGGGATGCGGTGGAGCAGCAACGAGCTGTGTAAAGCAGGGAAGTGGGGAGGTGTGTAGGGATGAAGAGGCACAGGCGGGAGCATAGGAATAGGTGTGGGGGCGGAGAGAAGGAAGATGGCGGATGTAGAGCAGAGGAGGCAGCGGTGGTGATGGAGGGTGGTATAGCGAGCAAGTGGGAGAATGCGTGGAGGGAAACGAAAGGAGGGCGAGCAGGTGTTATGGGGAGATGTGAGCAGGCTAGATGAGGAATGGGTGTGGCTTGTGGAGAGGAGAGGTGTTGAGTAAGAGTGCGTAGGGATGGGGGCGCGATGGCGCTGGAGGAATGGAAGGGAAATGGGAGAAGGAAGTTGCGCTCGTGGGTTGGTGGTGAATGTGCAAGGAGTGAGGGAGTGTAGAGAAGCGTAATCAGGGAATTGGATCGTGAAAAATGTAAGTGAGTGAGAATGGCTAAAAGCTCGGTGCAGCAACTGTATCCGGTTGGATACTTAATAGTCGAATCCAACTCTCATGTCAAATGATAAATATGAATAATATATTAGATAATGATGATAGGATAAAAGATGATATGTTACAATGATGGCCCTGCCTTAAATATGGCTTGAGCATTTGATGTTGAGGAGACGCCTCATTTCATAACCTAACTTTAGTTATCCTAATTATTAATTATTTAATTATTATCTTATTTTATGTTCGTAGCATTGATCCTGGTACAATGTCGTGTACATCATCCTGCACCATAACATCTTGCCATACTTGTCGATTTGTTGCTTCCTCAAAACTGGAAAGTTGATTCATCGATAACGATACATGAGTGCCATATGATTCTTCGGAGGCCTGCTCTCCTGAACTCTGCTCCTAGGAGCCTCAACTTGATCCTGAGCATCCTTCAATGTCATCTTGTACCAAGTAGGCTTCCTGACAGAACTGGAAGGATATGACTCCCGCTTCCCATTTGAAGGTTGACTCCCCACACTAGAAATCTGTGAATTTTTCCCACCCTTCGGAACCTTTTGCTCCTTGTCCTCTTCCATTGACATTAATCCATGATCCAAGATATCCTTGGATCCACCTACAGGCTTGCCCTTCAACCTGTGTAGCTTTCCCTCTAACCCCAATGCTCACTGCTGTGTCTGGGCTAGCTCCCTCTAGACGTATGATTACTTGCCCTTTCTTGATTGTGATGGCAAAACCCTTGTCCTCCAAAACTGATAATGAGAGCAAATTCTTCTTCGACTTTGGCACCCAAAGCACCTCTTGGGCCTCCAACAAACCTCCTGACTCAAGTTGGAACCTTCCCTCCCCCTTCATTGCATACTTGGCATCATCACCAAGCTCCACATGGGTCCTTGAGTTCTTCTTTGTCAGATTGCTAAAAAGCTCTCGTGCTTCAGTCGTGTGATGCAATGCACCACTTTCTAGTGAGAAGTCCTTCTCGAACTTCATTGCAAACTCATCCATCTACGTCTTTGCGAATGTTGTTGTTTGCTTCTTCTCTTGTCCCTTCTTTTTCTCTAGATACTGCGATGCATAGTGCCCATTCTTGTGGCAAATAAAGCACTTGATTTTACTGAAGTCTTTCTTCCCTGGCTGTGAGGATGCTCCCTCACTGTTACCCTTGGAACCTTGTCCTTTGCTCTTTCGTGCCTTGCTAACAAGAGCCAGATTCACCTCCTCATCACGCTATTGCTTGCATTCTTTAGGCTCCTCCCGAGTCTCTTCCTGGATGCAATCATCCCAAAGCCTCTACCAATCTGAAAGATTTTCCCGAGCCACAACTCCCTTGACAAATGGATTCCAAGACTTAGGGAAGCCATTCAGTGCCACATTCACTACTTCTGCATTAAGAATCGTCTCCCCAACAACTGCAAGTTGATCATGAATCTAGGTGATCCTCATGAGGTAATTGGTAACATTATCAGTCTTTAGCATCTAGACATCTATGAGCTTGCTTCTTAATGATCCAAAAATGACAGGATCTACTAACACTTGAATTTGCATGTGAATTCTTAAACCAGTTATCTTATAAAAAAGGCTTCAAATAACAAGCTTATCAAAGGCTTAAAAATAACTGAAAGAATGTAAATGAACAAATGATTCAAACCATAAGAATGTAGACAACAGATGATAACGGAGTTCGTCCTTGATGGACTACGTCTCCGGGTCTAGCTCCAATGATGACCAATCTTATTAGTCTTCAAAATGCTTGAACATGTACAAAAATGCCTTCTTCAAAACTGCTACAAAGAGACTTAGGCTTCAACAATGAAGTCCTCTCACTCTCCAAAACTCTCAAGCCTCTTACAAAGCAAATATTACAAAGCCTTTACAAAGGCATAATGGCTTCTTACCATTCTGTTGTTGCAGCAACATCCCCCCCCAAAATTTTGTAGATATTGGGGCCCTCCTTTTCTTTTCCTAGAAAGTCTGCTTAAAGAGTTAAGTCTCCTTTGGAAAGTTTTTTTTTGAACTTAGTTTTTGTTTCAAGTGAGAAATCTTTTTTTCGAGTTAAAGTTTTTTTCTTCTAAGTCAAAACTCAAGTTTTTCTCCCGAAACGGCGGAAGCACTCGAGATGTTCTCCCGAAACGACGGAAGCACTCGAGATGTTCTCCCGAAACGGCGGAAGCACTTACATGTTTTTGAAACATCGGAAGAACTTGAAATTCTCTCCCGCAACGGCGGAAGGA
Source organism: Larix kaempferi (assembly GCA_027924585.1). Classification (NCBI taxonomy): domain Eukaryota; kingdom Viridiplantae; phylum Streptophyta; class Pinopsida; order Pinales; family Pinaceae; genus Larix; species Larix kaempferi. Next base: position 6,698,377 of record BSBM01000504.1, read on the forward strand.
ACTCATAAAGTTTTGCCACAATGGGCGCCTCCTTGCCAAGTCCCTCGACCTTGCACTTCTGGAAAAAACTCAAAAAGGCTGCCCGAAATTTCGGAAGAACTCGTCTTCTTCACCCGCAACGGCGGACCAACTCAAATACTCTTGCCGTAATGGGCGATTGACTTGTCCAATTTCGGAGAAACCTGCCGACTCTTTCCGCAATGGCTGATCAACTCTCTCTTCTTTCCCGCAACAAGCAGATGCCGCGTTCAAGCGTCAAGTTTCCCGCGCTTCGGAAGGAACTCACGAGTTCTTGCCGCAATTGCGGACGAAACTCACAAGTCCTTCGGTTTTGACGGTTATGCTTAAATGCCAAGCGTGTTAAAATGACCCCATCGTACGTATGTTTAACTCCGTTTTAAATTCATCACCTACCCATTAAATGCCCACATGAATCAGTTTGTATATAAGGGTGGTGGGGGTTTTTATTTTTCTATTGGTAGAATTTGATTTGGAGAACGCCGTTTGGAGACTGCGCGAATTTATTTGCTCCAGCTCAGCTCATTTGCCGCCGCGCCAACCCTGTCATACCATTGTTTCGTTGCCAGGTAGGTGGTTCTACCATTGTTATTGTCGTAGCTTTGTGTCGAGACTTTCTCGGGTGGTTTTCGTTTTGTCAATTGCATGGCCTGTGGACACTCGTAGCATACCATCTAAGTTACCTGCAATTGTAGACTTTACGGCCACTTCAGCCCCATAGGTCTCCCAATCTGGTTAAGCTAGCAAAATGCTCTCATTTGGCTAACGCGAACCTGTAGCCGCGCCCATGTACCCGCTCAAAAGGGTCCTAACCCGGCATCGCCTCCCTAAAACGTTCAAATTAGGTGGCCTTAATGTGTGTTTCTTGAGCGATTTGCGTTTTTTGTTTCTTTCCCTAACATACAGCATTGTAGATTATACGTTATCATGCTAAGTCCTGTGTCTTTCCGGCCTTGCTCTGTTCTACATAATTATTTGCAATCTCATGTTCATCCACGTATGGTTGCTTGACAGAGATAAGCTACAATGCCGAAGGGTAGCAGAAAGAAAGCTAAAATGATGGAGCCAGAGCCAGTAGAGCCAAGGACTGAAATTCTCTTTCAAGACACTAAGTGCACCACAGGCGTCCCTCCTGAGGTCAGGTGGGGAGATATTTACCGGATGATCAGAGACCAAGATATCCCAGACGTACTCTTAGAAGAAGAACGAATCTACCTAAACATTAGGACCTCTGGCATATCTAGGGCTTCTACTCGCCCTGAGCTATTCCCTTGCTCATAAGTAATTGGGTGGATATTGGAACATGCCAACCCAGAAATAAGAGTGTTGCAAGACAGCAAGGGAGAGGCATTCGCTTCGTTCCATCCAGCTTATATTGCAGCAGCTTACAAGTTCTCACGTCCCCAGCAGGCGCTGAACGATGCATGGTTGGGACAGATGAATAATTTCGAAATGGCTAAAAAGCTGTTAATCACGGGAAAACAGCTAAGGAAGAGGGACAATGATGAGTATGACGTTCAGAGCCCGAGAACTCCTTTTAGGCTAATTGCCCTTATGTTAAGTAGAATTTTCGGCATGCTTGATGGAACTGTATATAGGATACAATGGGCCCCCATAATCCACTACATAGCATTTAAGGGAACTGTTTTTGATTGGGCTACTATCCTCTCAGATAGTTTGGCATCCACTGTGGCCGCAACTAAAGAAGGTTTGGCCCTGAAAAAGTCAGAGTTTTACATGTCTTCATACCTCATTGATTGCATCTTGGAAAAGCTCCCTTTCCCCAGGTTAGGTTGCTCATTGGATCAGTCCAACACCTCGGTATACACTGCTTATAAAATTCTATGGGCTCAAAATTACAGAATGCACTATAAGCTCATATGTGAAGAATTCATTATGCCTCTGTATGAGCAGATGTTTAATGAAGAACTTAATTGCTTGTCAGAGAATGCCATGGAAGTCATGGAAAATTATGGAGATTTCTACTTCTCGGAAGAAGGTACCTATATTAGAATGTTCGGAGGTACTAAGCCACCATACATCTTACCAAGATATGCCACTGATTACATAGTCCTGAAAGAAGCAGTCAAACAAGTTTTCCTTGATGTAGTAGGAGGAGTTCTTAATAAGCAACACAAGGCTTCCTTCCCTCCTTTGCCTTTCTGTATAGGAGCCTATAAGTTCTCAGGGGTTGCAGCAGCCGAAGAGTTCATTCAGGAGTTAAGAGATTTTCACTTCATTGAGGCAATCTTTCATAGAAATGACAGACGAAACAAAGTTGCGGAGCATTGCAAGGAGTTGTATGCTCATTACTATGATGCTGAAGAAGAAGTGTTCAGGGGAATCAGTAATATTACTGAATTGCAAATCCGTCATCATAGTGGTGGAGCCAGCTCTAGCTCTACCACAGCCCAAGAAGCCAAACTGCGGAAAAAAAGGGAAGCAGCAGAAAATCTAACCCGTGAAGAGCAAAGGCTGAAAGAAGAGGCGGATAGAATCTTGCAAATCACTGCCGACAAACTGCAAAAGGAGCAGGAAGAGGCTCTGAAACTTGAAGAAGCAAGGTTGCAACAAGAAGCTGAAGAAGCAAGACTGCAGCAGAGAGCTCAAGAACAAGAGCAGAGGGAGGTAATTGAAAATCAGCAGAAGGCTAAGGAAGAAGAAAGAAGGCTTAAAGCCGAAGAAGAGCAAAAGGCTGAAGAAGAAAGAATGCTTAAAGACGAATAAAAGGTTAAGGCCAACCAAGATACACAAGCGGGTGGTTCTAGCACCCAGGATATGGAAATAGACTCATCTCAGGTGGTACAGACCCCACCCGCGGAGGTAGACATCCATATAAGAGATCTCCCAATCATCCCTTTCACCCCATCCGAAGATCATACTGTGTCCTGATGGGATAAATTTGTATATTATAAGAAGAGAAAGTCTGTGGTCTTGAAGTCAGAAACAAGGTTAAAGAGACCTTTCCATTCAGATATTGTCACCCAGTAAGAAACCACGGTCATGCAAAATACAAATAAGGCTCTCGTGGCCATGGCATCAGCCGCCGTGGCAGCAACAAAAGCAACCGAGGACAATGTGATCGACATGGTTAAAGAGTTCGAGTCAACAAAGAGAAGAGCTCGTATGCTGCAACATACTATGGCTAACGAGCAGGCCTACAGGGACCTTGTGGTGAACAAATATAATCGCCTGTCTGTTGACCATAAAGAGTTGTCGGATAAGTATCGACCCCTGGAAGAAGAAAAGGAGCACCTGGCAATCCATATGATGGTACTAGAGGCAGAAAAGAATGATTCCGAAGCTAGAGTTTTTCATTTGGAAGTAGATAAATAGTCAATGGTTGAGCAGCTAGAGCAAGCAGAAAGCAGAGCGATGGATATGTCTCCTTTTCATGAGCAGTCCTGTGACATCTTGAGACAAATGCATGCCACACAAGAATTGATCACTAAGGAGGTTTGCAAGCTCAAGACCATGCTGGATAGAATGAAGGAAGTTAATGCCGAAGCCGTTAGGCTTAAAGGCAAGTACACTCGGGTAAAAGCAAACATTTTGAGCCAGATGGAGTGGAGAGAAGGAAAGACAGATTTCCCTAAACATCTCCCTTTCAAATCTGTGGACAGTTTTAAGGAATATGTAGTCCTCATGGAGTTTTGCAGGAATTGCGGCACCAAAGTAATGGCTAAAATCCAGGGAACGATGGGGAAAGGTAATAGCCTGTATCAAAAGATTCATGAAGTGCATGAAAAGTGCAAGATTGTTTTTCCTTAGACCCTGGATGAATTTCCAAGCAAAGAGCAACGCCTGTCAGATTTAATGGACGAGCTGGGCGTTCCAATGGAGTATGTAAAGAAGACTGATGTGCTGGCCACCGATGATCTTCATCACTACATTGGGCTATCATCAGTACATAATCATATGCTCAAGGAGATCCACCAGACAATAATAGCAGAAATTCAAAGTATTGAAGCAGAACTTGGTAAGCATGTGACTTCACAGAAGATCCTGCTCCCCTCACCAGCAAATGTGGTTATAAGAGACACTGGTGTATGGTTTAGTTATATAGCAGAGGAAGAGAAGAAGGCAGCAATAGCAGTAGCAGCTAGCATAGGCACATCATCACCAACAGAGGCGCCACCCCAAGGATAGATGCGCCAGTCATGATGCGTTGTTTTGTTGTTGTCTATTTCTCTTTGTCTGTCCATATGGTTAGAGCGTGGAGTCACAAGGACAACTGTTCTTTTTCTGTTATGAGAAAGAAGCCACGAATTGTTTTATTTTTGTAAAGTCTTTAAAGACAATTGTAAAAGGTCAGGTGGCAGCCCTAGAGGCATTTTGTAAACTTATAAATAGATGAATAGTGAATAGTGTAGGGGGACTTTTGGCAGGTGAAAAGACATTTCTTGTCCTGTACGTGAACTACTTCTCTGCATGTATAAGGAACTCATTTTTTGCCTAATGAAAGCCTGGAGAGGACATTTTGCCTGGAATTGTGTGTTGGATGCTTACCATACTACTCTTGTATCATTCACATATTACAGTGAGATCTTTTTTTGCTGCTATGAATTATTTCTGTGCAATGAATGATTTTCTCTATTTTCCTGTACAATGATATCTTTCTCAAATGAGTAATGGGATGTATTGCTTTTAGATTAGAAGCTATCTTTTAATATCTTTTACCTCCTGCTGTAGATGCATCTGTATGATTTAATGGCTACCTGTTGATCTTTAGATGTTTTCTTTCAACACATTACTCATATTTACATTTTGCTCATTGTAAGGATATATTAGATTGATTTAAGTTGTAGATAAAGATTTGTTTCAGCTTTGCATTTAGATTAAATTAGCCTAGGGCACTTGCATATCATCTTTAAAATAAAATACATAAACAGTGGATCGAGCCGTAACCAGTAGAAAGAATAACAAACTTTAAATCTTACGGTAGCCGGAACCGTTAACCAGACGGATTCCCCACACCAAACGGTGAGCGATCTAATTGGGATTGCCCATCGGGGAGAATCCCTTTCTACTTGATGCTGCGATTCTCGGGGCATCAACAGTTTTTGGCGCTAGAAGGAGGGCTTGAAGTGCATGGCTGATAAAGGAAATTCTCCCATTGTCAGAAATGTTATTGAAAACCCGCTTGGAATAATAATTTCAGACAGTCCAAATCTTGAAGTAACAAATCAAGAAATCCCCAACTCTGACTTTGAACATCAAGAAGTATTGTATGCTGTACCTTTTACAGAAATAGAAGATTTCAGAAGACATACACGATCTTATGTTAGACAATTGGGTGGTTTAAACACAGTAGCTTGTCTCCCTAGGAAAAGCACTCCCAAAAAAGAAAGACAGTACACCCGTGATTCAATTCTTGTGCAGGATTTTGAAGAACTTGTAAATTTATCTTTGGAAGAGATCACAAAACCTCTGAAAGAAGTTGATCTTGAAAACCCAGAAAATTTTGAAGATCCAGAAAATCTTGGAGAGCTTTTTACTCCAAGAAATACTCCACTTAATTCGCCACACGATTCTCCACCCAATTCTTCGTAGAGAACCATGGCTGTACCTGCTTGGAGAGCAAGGGGAGCATTAAATCGAGCTGGGCCATTCCACAATTTGCCTAAAAACCCAGAGAAAGTTTTACCCAAATTCGACCCAAGGAAAGGTATATCTGCTGAAGATCATCTTAAGAGTTTTTATTTGGCGTTGAATCTTTTAAATGTACAGCATGAAGATGTAATCTGTAGGCTGTTCCCATACACATTCGAACAAAAAGTTTCTTCCTAGTATTTTAGCTTACAAGCTAGCTCAATTTCCAATTGGGAAGAGTTTGAAAATTGCTTTTTAAAGAAGTATGGAAATCAAAAAACTGTAGCTACATTCATGAAAGAATTATTGTCCATGAGAATGGAAAAGAAAGAAAAGGTCCAAGACTTTAACCAAAGATTCACCACGCTCTTGAATAATTTCAGCGAAGCAACTAAACCTGCAGAAGAATCTTTAGTTGAGTATTATACAACATCACTTGAAGGTAGCCCCAAGAGTTAGCTCAATCGGTCGAGCACCCGTAGTTAGGCCTCCCAGCATGTGAGGTCGCGGGATCCATTCTCCTCGACACTCTTGGGGTTAGGTACGCAAAATGTGCCGAGGGTGTGAAGGGCCCTTTGGGTGGGCCCGCCAGCTATTATTCCGTGGATGTAGCAATGCCGACCGGTGGGACCGGTACGTGAACCACATTGAAAAAAAAAAAAAAAAAAAACAACACTTGAAGGCCCTATAGCAATGTTCGTCAAAAGAGCTAGCCCTATAGCAATGTTCGTCAAAAGAACTAAGAAGACCACCCTGATAGAAAATTTCGAAGAAGCTAGGAAGGTGGAAGAAGAAGCAGACAGCATTGCTAAACATGCCTTAGATACGGAAACAAAACCACCAACTCATAAAAAGACCTTGCTGCTCACCAAAAATAAAGAAGAGTCATCAGCAGACATGGAAAACGTAGTGAAGATGATGCAGAAATTGTGAAATAAAATTGTAGATCTCGAGAAAGATAAGGCAGCTAGTACATCTCGAAAGCCTTTCAAGCCTTTCTACAAGAAGAGAGAAGACAACGACCAACCTCATCTTCCTGTGAGCAACTCCCCTGTCCTAAATCTAAATGAAATAGGAATGGAGCACTTTTGTACCTTTCATCAAGAGCCGCACTCGGAAAAGAGCTGCCCACAATGGATTAACTCTATGAGTTTAGTCATGAACCAAATGCTGGATTCGCAGATTCTAGATCAAGATGATCCTCCAGAGGAACCAAACCTTGAGATAGAGGAACCGTCCCCAGACACTACCATGGTGCTATGGGATTGGGTACTTTTAATTGAATTGATAGAAGATGATCCCGTGGAAAGCCCAATCTCTGCTGTAAACATTAACATTCGCAGTAAAGGTCCCATTGCAGATCTAGTTCCAAGCTCGACTATTCTCAAACCTAAAATTTCCAAAGAGTTACCTAGAAGACACATAACAGTCATTCCACCACAACCTAAAGTCAACCCAACAGCTTCCAAACAGCCAAACATTGACACAATAGTCCAGCTACCAAAGGTCACATTGAGCAAGACAAACAATCAAACTAGAATTGTAAAAGAATGTGATATGGGATATGACATTATTGAAGATATAAAGAAGGTGAAGGCAAATGTTTCGATATTCGATATGTGCAGTTTGCCCCCGCAACGAAACAAGTTGTTGCAAGCTCTTCAGTCCCGGCCCAGCATTCCATTAGCGGACGCTCAAGAAGACCCTGAAATTAATGAAGCCAGTATAGGCGGGAAATCCAAATCCCAGACATTGCCTTTCCTTTTAACTTTTGAAATCTTCAATCACAATGTGCACAATTGTCTGGTAGATTCCGGAGCATCTTCAAATGTTATGCCACCGTCTATTTGTAAGAAGATTAATGGTCAACCAATTCCATCTCCCGCCCATATTATTCAGTTAGATAGGATTGATGTCAAAGTTATCGGGGAAATGAAGGATGTCTTCATTAGGTTGTCAACAGATGTTAGAGTTTGTCAGTTCATTGATATAATGGTAGTTGACATTTCCGAAGCCTATGGTTTGATCCTAAGTAGGGACTGGTCCACAAAGTTGAACGGTTACTTTGCAACTGATTGGTCCCATTTGTGGCTGCCATATCAGAATAGACAAAATCAGATCAAGGTTCTGAGAGAACCACACATGAAACAAAATGTAACTCAGCTGGAAGGAAAGAACGAAGCTGTAACCTTCTCGTCTTTAGTTTTGGGGAATTACTTTTTAGAAATCGATCCGGGTAATTATCAATCTGAAATTATTAGCCATGAGTCAGATAAACAGTCCAATCTCCTTCATTTCTCTCGGACTGATGATATTGACTGTAACATAGTTAGCTTAGTCACTGACTTAGATCATAAAGACATTAACTTAGTTAAACCAAACGATTTTTTCTGGACTTTATACTTTGACGGTTCTAAAACTTTGGAAGGGTTCGGAGTTGGTTGTGTTCTGATGGATCCAGAAAGAAATAAGTACTTCTTGTTCTGTAGATTAGAATTTGAGTGTACTAATAACACTGCTGAATATGAAGCTTTGGTTCACGGATTGAAGAAAGCCATCGGTTTGAATGTTAAGTACTTGAAAGTTTTTGGCGACTTAGAAATAGTTGTGAGGCAGGTAAGAAATACTATTCACTGTCTTTCACCTCATTTGAAAGGTTAGCAGGCTGAGGTATGGGATTTGATTACACATTTTGATGCTTTCAATATAAAATCTGTTCCTACAATGCAGAATGCCGCTGATGATTTATTAGCAACATCCGCTTCCAGATTGGTGCCAACTAATAACGAGTGCTCAATTGAATTGGTTTTCAGGACTTTTGTCCCTGACAATATCACAAACTTCAGAGTCTTCGATGATGACGATCAGATTATTAGTTTTCTAACAAACGAAGATATGTTCCAAGAAGCTGTGATAGACGAAGAAGAGCATGATTCCGATTTACAAAAGAAAGATGCAGCTAAAGGAAATTTCATCCCCAAAGGGGTGAGGTCGCTTGAAATGCTGTTCGATTTGCAGAACAGATTCAAAAGGCCAGCAAATACCAAGACCAATAGCTCATCAATGCAGCATGAATTAGTAAATCTGGGTACAGAAGATGAACCAAGATTTGTTAACCTTGGCAAATGTTGTTCACCAGGAGAAAGGGATAAGTTCATCAAGCTTTTTCGACAATATAAGGACGTTTTCGCATGGACTTATGAAGACTTGAAAACATATGACACTCGCATTAATCAACATATTATACCAATGAAAGCAGGCGTCAAGCCATTTCAGTAGCAATTGAGAAGGATGCATCCTACCCTCGAACCTTTGATTCAAAAGGAATTGAAGAAGTTACTTGATGTTAAGATAATCTTTAAAGTCAGGCATTCTGAGTGGGTTGCTAACCTAGTTCCCGTAAGAAAGAAGTTAGGAGAGATAAGACTGTGTTGACTTCAGAAATTTGAACAGAGCTTCAGATAAAGACAACTATCCCGTCCCTTCAATGGAGCAAATTCTCCAGATGGTATCAGGATCAGAACTCTTCTCCCTTCTTGATGGTTTCTCTGGTTACAATCAAGTATCAGTAGCTGAAGAAGACCATCTTAAGACTACTTTCCGCACTAAGTGGGGAACTTTCGCATACCGAAGAATGCCATTTGGTCTAATAAACGTAGGAGCCACGTTCCAGTGAGCGATGGACATCGCCTTCCGAGGATTGGGTGGCCATTGTGTTGTGGTCTATCTAGATGATGTGACAGTTTTTTCAAATAAAAGGGAAGATCACGTTGTTCATTTGAAGCATATATTTGATCGTTGTCGAAAGTATGGTATTTCTTTAAATCCCAAGAAAAGTGTGTTTGCTGTCCCTGAAGGTAAACTGTTGGGTCACATCATTTCAAAATGGGGAGTTTCGATAGATCAAGAGAGGGTACAAGCTATCAATAAAATTCCCATGCCTCATAACAAGAAATCTATGCAGTCATTTATGGGTACTATCAATTTTGTTCGGAGATTTGTCCCCGATTTCGCGCAAATTGTTAAACCTTTGCAGCAAATGGTCAAGCAAAGCACACAGTTCAAATGGACAGAATTGGACAAGGATGCATTCGAAGATATTAAAGCGGCCATAGCTAATGCCCCTTCCTTAAGAAGCCCAGATTTTGACAAATATTTTATCTTGTATACTTTTGCTTCAGATGACTCTCTCGCAGCTGTGCTCACGCAAAAGATAGAGTTAGGGGACGAATACCCAATCTCGTTTATGAGCACTGGTCTGCAAGGTGTTGAACTGAACTATCCGGTGGTCGACAAACAAGCATATGCCGTGTTCAAAGCGGTAAAACAGTTCAGACCGTATATTCTTAAGAACATAAATAAAGTTATAGTTCCCCACCCAGCTGTTAGATCCCTTTTCGTTCAAAAGGAATTGGGAGAAATAAGGGGAAACTGGGTTACAGCTCTTCAAGAATATGATTTAGAATTTAAACCGGCCACCATCATCAAAGGACAAGGTCTGTGTAAATTGCTTACAGAACATCCGATTGATGAAGAGCAGCATTGGAGGAATGAAGTTGGGCTGAATTCAGTCGAAGTATGTCCTATTTTCACAGCTCCTGAATCATGGTATAGGGATCTAGTGCATTATTTGCAGCAAGGATATCTACCTGAGCACTGGAGTTCTAAGCAAAGAAGGGCACTCCGTTTAAAATCAACAGCTTATCAAATCATTGATGGGATACTTTTCAGAAAAAATTACGATGGAATTTTTCTCAGATGTCTAGAGAAAGAGGATGCAAGTAAAGTTGTCAAAGAGCTACATGATGGTCCTGCTGGTGGACATTATTCAGGGGAGACAACAACTCACAAAATACTCAGAGCTGGATATTATTGGCCCACTTTATTCCGGGATGCCCATACTTATGCACGAAACTGTGATATGTTTCAAAGGAGTGTCGGAAAAGTACCAAAGGCTGCAGGGCCCTTGCAGCCGGTTATCATCTCAGAACCTTTCGAACAGTGGGGAATAGACGTCATCGGAGAGAGAAAGCTAAATTCTTCTCTGCAACATCGATACATCCTGACAGCCACCGACTATTTCACCAGATGGACGGAGGCTACTCCATTGTGCAAGATCAATGAAGATGAAGTCATCACTTTCTTGAAAGAGAACATCATAACCAGGTTTGGGGTTCCAATTTCTTTAGTGTTTGATAATGCCACTTATTTCTCGTCTTTTAAAATAAATGAATTTGTTTATGAGAGAGGAATTAAATTGCATTATTCAGCCAATTACTACCCCCAGGGAAACGGACTAGCTGAATCTTCAAACAAGAACCTCATCCGAATTCTCAAGAAAACTGTGATTGAAAATCAGCGAAGCTGGCATATAGCTCTCCCAAACGCCTTATGGGCAGATAGGGTGACTCCAAAGAATGCGTTAGGGGTTTCCCCTTTCACCCTCGTCTATGGCAAGGAAGCCATCCTCCCTCCCAACATCTTGCTTCCATCCTTACAGTTGTCCCAAGCTTCTCGAGGGTCTGGTAGTCAGGTTTTACAATCCAGAATCGATACGTTGCTTCAACTTGAAGAAGCCCGACAGAAAGCCAAGAACCGATTTCATCAACACCAAGACATAGTCAAAAGATGGTTCGATAAAAGGAAGTCTGGTAAAAGAAGTTTTGAAGTAGGGGATTTAGTTCTGAAATGGGACCATAATCATGAAGGCAAGGGAATGCACACGGAATTCCAACACTTATGGGTAGGCCCTTACCAAATTTCTGCAAAGCTCGGCCCATTCACTTACAAGCTAACAGACCTCTAGGGAGAGGAAGTAACCCTTCTTCTCAACGGCCTCGCCTTGAAACAATACTTTGCATAGCCTAGTTGAGGCTTTCTGTATATAAATAAAGCTTTTTCTTTTGCTTTACTTTAGTCTCTTGTTTTCTTTGTTTCAACTACGTTGTTTTCTTTTCTCACATTTGAGCCTTTTGTACAGTTTGTTTTCTAAAACGCCTGCAATTGGGCCTCTCGTGAAGGTAGATCTCTCAAGAAATCTCACAACTCGTGAAACTGGGAAGACATCCTCAAAAGGAAGTTCATCCATGCATTTTCGGCTTTTGTTGATCGTTCTCCAAAATGAAGAGATCTTGTTTTGCTGGTTGCACTAACCTTTGTTTAAATAGCAGAGATCTATGATTATCTTTATCACTTTCTTCGGGCTCCATCCACCCTCACACTTAAAAGCATCTCAAGAAGATCGCTATAGTTGGACCCACAGAAAGGAAGCACGTCTCGAAGGCATAGGGTATTGAAATGACTCCATGCTGCAAATCAAAAGCCAAAAGCTTGTAATCAAGGGTCTGTTTTCCAGAAATTCTCGCCTCAATCAAAGCATGGCTGAGATAAAGTAAAACGTACAAGTCAAGAAAGCTGTCCAAAAGACTCAGCTCAAGCTAGGTTCTTCTCCGTCCATGAGGCTTGATAAATCAATAAAATCTCTCGCTCACACAAAAGGACATTATGGATTGAGGAACCAAAATCAAAGATTGTGATTTTAAAGAAAATATTTCTGGAAGGCTCAAACAACAAAAGCTGTCAAATATATGAAACATCCAAAAGGATGCAAGCAGCATGGGAATGAGGAACAAGAGCAATAGTGTCTACGAGATGTTGTGACAATCCTGTGGTGTCCAATAACAGTGGTCATCTGAAAGATAAATCTCCTAAAATGAACCTCATATTCTGGCCCTTAGAAAGTTTTAAGGATGTCTTCATCAAAGCTCCCCTTTCCCAATAACCAGTAGATAAAGTGACTACTTCCTTTGCCGAGATTCGAATGCTCAACTGAATATTGCACATAAGGTGGATAGCTTTTAAAAGAGTTTTCGATGAATGAGAGAGGGTTTTTCAGAGATCCGTGTTCGCCAGCGATTCGCCAATTGTTGTTGCAGCAACATCCCCCCCCCAAAATTTTGTAGATATTGGGGTCCCTCCTTTTCTTTTCCTAGAGAGTCTGCTTAAAGAGTTAAGTCTCATTTGGAAAGTTTATTTTTGAACTTAGTTTTTGTTTCAAGTGAGAAATCTTTTTTTCGAATTAAAGTTTTTTCTTCTAAGTCAAAACTCAAGTTTTTCTCCCGAAACGGCGGAAGCACTCGAGATGTTCTCCCGAAACGGCGGAAGCACTTACGTTTATTCGATACTTCGGAAGAACTTGAGATGTTCACCCGCAACTGCGGAAGGCGTTTCACCCGAAATGGCGGAAGCACTTACATGTTTTTGAAACATCGGAAGAACTTGAAATTCTCTCCCGCAACAGCGGAAGGAACTCATAAAGTTTTGCCGCAACAGGTGCCTCCTTGCCAAGTCCCTCGACCTTGCACTTCTGGAAAAAACTCAAAAAGGCCGCCGAAATTTCGGAAGAACTTGTCTTCTTCACCCGCAACGGCGGACCAACTCAAATACTCTCGCCGCAACGGGCGATTGACTTGTCCAATTTCGGAAAAACCTGTTGAGTCTTTCCGCAACGGCGGATCAACTCTCTCTTTTTTCCCGCAACAAGCAGATGCCACGTTCAAACGTCAAGTTTCCCGCGCTTCGGAAGGAACTCACGAGTTCTTGCTGCAATTGCGGACGAAACTCACAAGTCCTTCGGTTTTGACGGTTACGCTTAAATGCCAAGCGTGTTGAAATGACCCCACCGTATGAATGTTTAACTCCGTTTTAAATTCATCACCTACCCATTAAATGCCCACACGTATCAGTTTGTATATAAGGGTGGTGGGGGTTTTTAATTTTCTATTGGTGGAATTCGATTTGGAGAACGCCGTTTGGAGACTGCGCGAATTTATTTGCTCCAGCTCAGCTCATTTGCCGTCGCACCAACCCTGTCATACCATTGTTTCGTTGCCAGGTAGGTGGTTCTACCGTTGTTATTGTCGTAGCTTTGCGTCGAGACTTTCTCGGGTGGTTTTCGTTTTGTCAATTGCATGGCCTGTGGACACTCGTAGCATACCATCTAAGTTACCTGCAATTGTAGACTTTACGGCCACTTCAGCCCCATAGGTCTCCCAATCCGGTTAAGCCAACAAAATGCTCTCATTTGGCTAACGCAAACCTGTAGCCGCGCCCATGTACCCGCTCAAAAGGGTCCTAACCCGGCATCGCCTCCCTAAAACGTTCAAATTAGGTGGCCTTAATGTGTGTTTCTTGAGCGATTTGCGTTTTTTGTTTCTTTCCCCAGCATACAACATTGTAGATTATACATTATCATGCTAAGTCCTGTGTCTTTCCGGCCTTGCTCTGTTCTGCATAATTATTTGCAATCTCATGTTCATCCACGTATGGTTGCTTGACAGAGATAAGCTACAATGCCGAAGGGTAGTAGAAAGAAAGCTAAAATGATGGAGCCAGAGCCAGTAGAGCCAAGGACTGAAACTCTCTTTCAAGACACTAAGTGCACCACATGCGTCTCTCCTGAGGTCAGGTGGGGAGATATTTACCGGATGATCAGAGACCAAGATATCCCAGACGTACTCTTAGAAGAAGAACAAATCTACCTAAACATTAGGACCTCCGACATATCTAGGGCTTCTACTCGCCTTGAGCTATTCCCTTGCTCAGAAGTAATCGGGTGGATATTGGAACATGCCAACCCAGAAATAAGAGTGTTGCAAGACAGCAAGGGAGAGGCATTCGCTTCGTTCCATCCAACTTATATTGCAGCAGCCTACAAGTTCTCACGTCCCCAGCAGGCGCTGAACGATGCATGGTTGGGACAGATGAATAATTTCGAAATGGCTAAAAGGCTGTTAATCACGGGAAAACAACTAAAAGGGACAATGATGAGTATGACGTTCAGAGCCTGAGACCTCCTTTTAGGCTGATTGCCCTTATGTTAAGCAGAATTTTCGGCATGCCTGATGGAACTGTATATAGGATACAATGGGCCCCCATAATCCACTACATAGCATTTAAGGGAACTGTTTTTGATTGGGCTACTATCCTCTCAGATAGTTTGGCATCCACCGTGGCCGCAGCTAAAGAAGGTTTGGCCCTGAAAAAGTCAGAGTTTTACATGTCTTCATACCTCATTGATTGCATCTTGGAAAAGCTCCCTTTCCCCAGGTTAGGTTGCTCATGGGATCAGTCCAACACCCTGGTATACACTGCTTATAAAATTCTATGGGCTCAAAATTACAGAATGCACTATAAGCTCATATGTGAAGAATTCATTATGCCTCTATATGAGCAGATGTTTAATGAAGAACCTAATTGCTTGTTAGAGAATGCCATGGAAGTCACGGAAAATTATGGAGATTTCTACTTCTCGGAAAAAGGTACCTATATCAAAATGTTCGGAGTTACTAAGCCACCATACATCTTACCAAGATATGCCACTGATTACATAGTCCTGAAAGAAGTAGTCAGACAAGTTTTCCTTGATGGAGTAGGAGGAGTTCTTAATAAGCAACTTAAGGCTTCCTTCCCTCCTTTGCCTTTATGTATAGGAGCCTATAAATTCTCAGGGGTTGTAGCAGCCGAAGAGTTCATTCAGGAGTTAAGAGCTTTTCACTTCGGTGAGGCAATCTTTCATAGAAATGACAGACGAAACAAAGTTGCGGAGCATTGCAAGGAGTTGTATGCTCATTTTGAGTATGCGCATTACTATGATGCCGAAGAAGAAGTGTTCAGGGGAATCAGTAATATGACTGAATTGCAAATCTGTCGTCATAGTGGTGGAGCCAGCTCTAGCTCTACCACAGCCCAAGAAGCCAAACTGCGGAAAGAAGGTGAAGCAGTAGAAAAGCTAACCCATGAAGAGCAAAGGCTGAAAGAAGAGGCGCATAGAATCCTGCAAATCATTGCCGACAAACTGCAAAAGGAGCAGGAAGAGGTTCTGAAACTTGAAGAAGCAATGTTGCAGCAAGAAGCTGAAGAAGCAAGACTGCAGCAGGGAGCTCAAGAACAAGAGCAGAGGGAGGTAATTGAAAATCAGTAGAAGGCTGAGGAAGAAGAAAGAAGGCTTAAAGCCGAAGAAGAGGTTAAGGCCAACCAAGATACACAAGCGGGTGGTTCTAACACGTAGGATATGGAAATAGACTCATTTCAGGTGGTACAGGCCCCACCCGCGGAGGCAGACATCCATATAAGAGATCTCCCAATCATCCCTTTCACCCCATCCATAGATCATACTGTGTCTCGATGGGATAAATTTGTATATTATAAGAAGAGAAAGTCTGTGGTCCTGAAGTCAGAAACAAGGTTAAAGAGACCTTTCCATTCAGATTTTGTCACCCAATGAGAAACCACGGTCATGCAAAATACAAATAAGGTTCCCGTGGCCATGGCATCAGCAAAAGCAACCGAGGACAATGTGATCGACATGGTTAAAGAGTTCGAGTCACAAAGAGAAGAGCTCGTATGCTGGAACATATTGTGGCTAACAAGCAGCCTACAGGGACCTTGTGGTGAACAAATATAATTGCCTGTCTGCTGACCACAAAGAGTTGTCGGATAAGTATCGACGCCTGGAAGAAGAAAAGGAGCACCTGGCAATCCAAATGATGGTACTAGAGGCAGAAAGTAATGATTCCGAAGCTAGAGTTTTTCATTTCGAAGTAGATAAACAGTCAATGGTTGAGCAGCTAGAGCGATGGATATGTCTCCTTTTCATGAGCAGTCCTGTGACATCTTGAGACAAATGCATGCCACACAAGAACTGATCACTAAGGAGGTTTGCAAGCTCAAGACCATGCTGGATAGAATAAAGGAAGTTAATGCCGAAGCCGTTAGGCTTAAAGGCAAGTACACTTGGGTAAAAGCAAACATTTTGAGCCAGATGGAGTGGAGAGAAGGAAAGGCATATTTCCCTAAACATCTCTCGTTCAAATCTGTGGATGGTTTTAAGGAAGATGTAGCCCGCATGGAGTTTTGCAGGAATTGCGGCGCCAAGCTAATGGCTAAAATCCAGGGAACGATGGGGAAAGGTAATAGCGTGTATCAAAAGATTCATGAAGTGCATGAAAAGTACAAGATTGTTTTTCCTCAGACCCTGGATGAATTTCCAAGCAAAGAGCAACGCCTGTCAGATTTAAGGGACGAGCTGGGCGTTCAAATGGAGTATGTAAGGAAGATTGATGTGCTGGCCACCGATGATCTTCATCACTACATTGGGCTATCATCAGTACACAATCATATGCTCAAGGAGATCCACCAGACAACAATAGCAAAAATTCAGAGTATTGAAGCAGAACTTGGTAAGCATGTGACTTCACAGAAGATCCTGCTCCCCTCACCAACAAATGTGGTTATAAGAGACACTGGTGTATGGTTTAGTTATATAGCAGAGGAAGAGAAGAAGGCAGCAGCAGCAGTAGCAGCCAGCATAGGCACATCATCACCAACAGAGGCGCCACCCCAAGGATAGATGCGCCAGTCATGATGCGTTGTTTTGTTGTTGTCTATTTCTCTTTGTCCATATGGTTAGAGCGTGGAGTCACAAGGACAGCTGTCCTTTTTTCTGTTATGAGAAAGAAGGCACGAATTGTTTTATTTTTTTAAAGTCTTTAAAGACAATTGTAAAAGGCCAAGTGGCAGCCCTAGAGGCATTTTGTAAACTTATAAATAGATGAATAGTGAATAGTGTAGGGGGACTTTTGGCAGGTGAAAAGACATTCCTTGTCTTGTACGTGAACTACTTCTCTGCTTGTATAAGGAACTCATTTTTTGCCTAATGAAATCCTGGAGAGGACATTTTGCCTGGAATTGTGTGTTGGATGCTTACCAGACTACTCTTGTATCATTCACATATTATAGTGAGATCTTTCTTTGCTGCTATGAATTATTTCTGTGCAATGAATGATTTTCTCTATTTTCCTGTACAATGATATCTCTCTCAAATGAGTAATGGGATGTATTGCTTTTAGATTAGAAGCTATCTTTTAATATCTTTTACCTCCTGCTGTAGATGCATCTGTATGATTTAATGGCTACTTGTTGATCTTTAGATGTTTTCTTTCAGCACATTACTCATATTTACATTTTGCTCATTGCAAGGATAGATTAGATTGATTTAAGTTGTAGATAAAGATTTGTTTCAGCTTTGCATTTAGATTAAATTAGCGTAGGGCACTTGCATATCATCTTTAAAATAAAATACATAAATAGTGGATCGGGCCGTAACCGGTAGAAAGAATAGCAAACTTTAAATCTTACGGTAGCTGGAACCGTTAATCGGACGAATTTCCCACACCAAACGGTGAGCGATCTAATTGGGATTGCCCATCGGGGAGAATCCCTTTCTGCTTGATGCTGCGATTCTCGGGGCATCAACACATTCTCTCCTCAAAAGCTTCAAACCTTTCATGCATTTTCCAATGCCTTCCCATGGCAAATTACATTGTTTATATAGCCCAAAAGTCCATATCTTATCCCCAAAATGAATGGGATTTACAAATATTTGATCCCAATTAAATGGGATAAGATCCATTAAAAATGGATAAAAATAAGGCAAATATCCATAAAAATACACTTTTGTTTTAAAAACAAATAACAAATCCGAAAATAATATAAACATATGGTTTAAAAACCATATAAAAATATGAATTTGTTTAGTTTTGACCCAAAAAGGAAGCACACCCTTATTGGGGGTTAAAACCACCCAAAAACTAATTTAAAAGCATTATTGTTCGAATCCCTAAACAAGTGGAGTTTGTGGTGCAATGGTTAGGGTGCTTGGCAATGGGGGAGGAGGTTACGGGTTCAAACCCGCGGACCTCTCCCCATAATACGATTTTGTTGGCATGTTGTATTGGCATATGGCGAAGGCTTGGACTATTGTGGTGGCAAATATATGTTGTGGTTTGTTATGTGTTGGCTCGGCGGTTGGTAGTATGTGTTGGCTCCCGGTTCCATAGTATTTGAATATAATGTAATACACATGGGGCCGAGGGTTAAGCCCTTGGCCCGCCCCTTTTGCAAAATAACAAACCATTCAAACTTAAATACAAGTGGCACA
This sequence comes from Larix kaempferi, assembly GCA_027924585.1. NCBI lineage: Eukaryota > Viridiplantae > Streptophyta > Pinopsida > Pinales > Pinaceae > Larix > Larix kaempferi. The sequence goes on from BSBM01000504.1 coordinate 6,716,987, forward strand.
CTGTATGGTTAATGAACAATAGGCGGAGATCACGGTTATGCGGATGGTGCGGAGACTCTAGCGAAGGAGAGGTCGGGGGTTCGATCCTCCCTCGATCCCATAAATTTTGGAAAATAAAACAACCCACATGCCAATCAAGCTGCCACGTGGCACGCCTTGATTGGTCCACCTCATCTGCCACTAGATCTGACCTGCCACATGGCACTTTGTGGTGGTGCCACCTCAGCGTCGTACATGCCACATGTCACCCTTATAGTGGTGCCACGTGTCACCCTTACAGTGGTGCCACGTGGCACCCCTTTTTGCCAAATTTACCTGTTTTGTCGAAAGTTCAAAACTGGATAACTTTCACGTCCGGAGTCCGTTTTGCACGAAACGAACGTTGCCAGAAATCTCTCGCCGAGCTCTACGCAGCTGGAAGCTTTTGTTCGCAATTTGAAGACTTAAATTTTGATCGATCTCGGAGATCCTTCTGGATCAAACCTTCCCACTGAGAAGCTCTTGGACCACCAAAAGCCTGAATCATTCAGAATTCAAGTGAGGACATGTTCGTCTCACTTGTCCCGTATCATTTGTCCATTCTTCCTGGAACCTATACATTTGACTTATCATAATAATAATCAACACTGCATTGACATTGCTAAGTACATTAATCCCTTTTTCAACCAGATCTACATTCAATATTGTCGGTATCAAACATATACTGCTGATCAGTAGAAAGTTGAATATGAAAGTTGAAGATATGAAAGAGATTGCACCCATATCATGCTTATGTTTTATCATAGCCTATAGGAACACTATCAATCATGATAGATGCATTGTGGTGCAATGACACTTCCTTTTCATGCTTAGGATTCTTTTCTTCCTTACATTGCATAGACATAAGTGCCAAATTCCGACTTGCATTAACAACCCTTTTTAGTTGTTGTGTAGTTCCCAATGATCTGTCATTTTTAAATGAATGTTGTTAAGTTTAGCATAAATTCACAACCAAGATCACTGAAAGAAACACAATCACGAGATAGACAAAGATTTATCCTAGGAAACCCTCATGGGGTAGAAAACCCAACAAAGCTTTCCTCAATATAGATGATCAACAATTACAAAGATGTAATCCCCAAACAAGAGCTCCTTCTCCTCCTATGCAGATCTCTCTCTCTCCTATGCGCCAATCACAAGTGAGTGAATGAGAGATAAATGAGGAACACACCTCCTCTATTTATACACTATTCCGACTTGACTTTTCACCCTAACAAGCTCGACTTCTCCTAGGAGAGTCTAATAACCCCTAAACAACTAACTCAGGGCCGACCCCACTAGGGAGGTCTAATAACCCTAGTTACAACATCTCGACGGAGGAATAAACATCTCTGGATATACAATAAGATCTCTATGGAGGAATGAAACATCTCCGGAATAATAAAGTACAAATATAATATTCTTAGAAGTTACAATATTTCAACACTCCCCCTTAACGAGAAGGATATTATAACAACATCTGCAGGAGCAAGGAGTCATCAACTACATGATACATGATACATCTATAAATCATTGGAAGCTTTCTTTAATCATCATTAGTAACTCAAACAGTTACTGGAACATCTTCAAGATCTTCAATATTGGAACATCAACATCTTCAGTACCGAGTCTTCATCTTCTGCAGCACTCGATCAGCTACAGCAACATCATCATCTGGATCTCTCGATCAACAACATCATTATCTGGATCTCTCGATCAACAGCCTCATCGTCTGGATCTTCTGATCAACAGCCTCATCGTCTGGATCTTCTGATCAACAGCATCATAGCAGCATACCCTGCAACATACATGATCTAATTACGGGATGATCAATCCCTCCAACTTTAGGACATAAGTCCAAGGATGATACAATCCTGATCCACTTACGGGATGATCAATCCCTATCACTTTAAGACACCAAATCATGTCTAGGGACGATGCAATCCCAACCACAGTGCCAGTCCTTTTTCATACTGGATGTGACCTAGATCAAATCTAGGATTTACAACTTGTGAATGATCACCTACTGCTACACTGAGCAGTCTAGGAGCGAACATTACATCATTACAGGATCTGCGAATGATCACCTATTGCTACACTGAGCAGTCTAGAGCGAACATTACATCATTACAGGATCTGCGAATGATCACCTACTGCTACACTGAGCAGTCCAGGAGCACACATTACATCATTCCAATCAACCACAGAGCCAATACTATTTCAACTGGGTGTGACCTAGATCAAATCTAGGATTTACAACCACATAGCCAGTACTATTTCAACTGGGGTGTGACCTAGATCAAATCTAGGATTTACAACCTATGAATGATCACCTGCTGCTACACTGAGCAGTCCAGGAGAGAACATTACATCATTACAGGATCTGCGAATGATCACCTACTGCTACACTGAGCAACCCAGGAGCGCACATTACATCATTCCAATCAACCACAGAGCCAGTACTATTTCAACTGGGTGTGACCTAGATCAAATCTAGGATTTACAACCACAAAGCTAGTACTATTTCAACTAGGGTGTGACCTAGATCAAATCTAGGATTTACAACCTGTGAATGATCACTTGCTGTTGCACTAAGCAGTCCAGGAGCGAACATTACATCATTACAGGCTCTGTGAATGATCACCTGCTGCTATGCTGAGCAGTCCAGGAGTGCACATTACATCATTCACCAACATCTTTCTCGAAGACAAAGTCTACGGATCAATTCAAGGACCGAAGTTCGGGGATGATACAATCCCTCTCGTCCACGAGGGACCATTCATCGACCTCATTGTCGGAATAGGTAACCTCATCATCGACCTCATCGTCGGAACAAGTAACCTCATCATCGATACAGTTTCCTCATCAGTACAAGTATCCTCATCATCGATACAGTATCCTCATCAATACAGGTATCCTCATTATCGACCTTACCTTCGATATAGGCAATCTCATCATCGATACAGGTATCCACATCGATACCAGTATCCAAATATCATCATCGACCATATCACTTCCCCTTTCGAGGAGGGTCCTTCTAAATAACACCAAGCTTGTCTCGGAAATACTCAAACTTTACTTGAGATAGAGGTTTGGTCAATATATCAGCAACTTGTTCGTCAGTGCTCACATACTCGAGCTTGATAGCTCCTTTCTGCACCATATCCCGTATATAAAAATATTGGATCTCTATGTGCTTTGACTTATCATGGAACACTGGATTCTCTGTCATCTTGATACAACTCTGGTTGTCACACAGGATTACAGTGGGGTCCATCTCTAAGTCAAACAATCTTGATAACAACTTCCGAAGCCATATCGCTTCACAACTAGCAGAGCAAGCAGCTATATATATTCCGCTGCAGCTGTGCTGAGAGCCACACTAGACTACTTCCTGCTAAACCACGAGATCATGGCAGATCCCAGACAATAACATCCGCCCGATGTGCTCTTCCTGTCTGATACACTTCCTGCCCAATCAACATCTGTGTAGCCATACAATCTGAAGTCATGATCTCTAAGATAACATAGACCAAAGTCTATCGTACCCTTTAGGTACCTCATCACATACTTTGCGGCTATCAGGTGAACACGTCTAGGTTCTACTAGATACTGACTCAAGGTGTTCACAACAAAGCATATATCTTGCCTGGTATTCGTCAGATACATCAATGACCCAATAATCTGTTTGTACAGAGTTACATCGACTAACTCTGATGAGTCATCAGCTAATAGCTTCAAGTTGGAATCCATGGGGGTGGCCATGGCTTTACATTCCAACATATCAAATCTTTTTAAGATTTCCACAACATACTTTCCCTGGTTGAGAAAGATTCCTTTAGGGCCTTGCCATACTTCCATACCTAGGAAGAATGCATTAATCCGAGATCTTTCATCTCAAATTCTGCAGCTAGCTTCTTCTTGCTTGCCATGACCTGTTTCTCATTTCCTGTCAGAAAGAGATCATCCACATACAACAATAGTATAACAGGTTCATCATCCATAACCTTAAGGTAAAGGTTAGGATCAACTTTACTTTTGGTAAAGCCCAAGCTTGTCAAGAAGCTATCAATTCTTCCATACCAAGCTCTGGGAGCTTGCTTCAACCCATACAAAGCCTTCTTCAGTTTGCATACGTGGGCTCTTCTATCTTCAACCTCAAATCCTTGTGGTTGTTCTGTATACACTTTTTCCTCAATCACACCATTCAAGAAAGCTGTCTTCACATCCATCTGGTGTAATTCCCACTTCATTATGGATGCAAGTGCCATGATGGTTCTAATGGAAGTGTACCTTGCAACTGGTGCAAATGTTTCTTCATAGTCAATTCCCTCTTTCTGAGAGAATCCTCTGGCCACAAACCCTGCCTTATACTTTTCAATGCTACCATGTGCAACATGCTTTATCTTGTATATCCATTTGGAGGATACCACACTCTTGTCCTTTGGTTTGGGAACTATATCCCAAACATCATTCTTCATTATTGACTGGTATTCCTCTGTCATTGCCTCTACCCACTCTTTCTTATAAGATGCCTCTTCATAACTAGTGGGTTCTTCATCTACAAGATCACACATCAAAGCCATATAGCTGGAGAATGGCTTTGGTTTCTTGCTCACTCTAGTGGAGCCTTCGGGAGCTCCATACTTTTCTGCTCCTTGTATAATGTCTCTTGCCCATGCTAGCTTTCTCTTTCTTGATATGTTTATGGTAGGGGGTTCTTGTGGTTCTAACATGTCATAGTTTTCAGGTGTTACATCTTCAGGGGTAGGTGCAGCTTCTGGATGACCCTTGAGTTTGTATAGACCTCCTTCCTCTTCACCAATAACAATTGCATCCTCAATTGATTCCCCTTTGGGCCACATGAGTACTTGTCCATCTATGAATGCAACCCTATAACCTTTCTTATCTAATGCTGAGATAGAAAGTAAGTTCTTCTTCAAACTTGGTACATATAAGATTTCCTTCATTTTCAAGGGGGTTCCAGAATCAAGCTTGTAGCTTGCTTCACCAATTCCCTTGATGGGATATTGATAGTCATCTCCTAGAGATACCTTCTGTGGAGCGGTCTTCTCTTCAAGTCTTGAAAGAGTCTTCTTTTGTGTTGTCATGTGCTTTGAGGCACCACTATCAATAAGCCATGTATCTTCTCCAGGTGTTACAGACCCAGAGAGTGCAGAGAATAGAACATACTCTTCTGCATCTTCTTTTTCTATTCTAGTTCTTTTCTTTTGAGGCCTTTCCTCTTCTTCTTCTTCACTATCATCTTCTGCTAGATGTGCTTGATGTCTTTTGTGATGAAGATCCTTTTTCTTCTTTGAAGGACAGTCTCTAGCAATGTGTCCTATTTTGTGACAATTGTAACATTGAAATGAGGAGAAATCTCTTTTTGAACTTGCTCCTCTTTTCTTTTGAAACCTTTGTGGAGGTTGAGACTCCTTATGGCTTCCCTTCTTGAAATTTGGTTGACTCCTTCTTCTCTTGGTGTGGGTGGCTAATGCTTGATCATCTTCTTTGAGTAGAGCTTCTCTATTGGCTACTCTAGCCTCTTCTTGAATGCAATCCTCCCACACTACATCAAACTTCATATTTTTTTTTATGGTACACATGGTTTGGATAAATGAGTCCCCTGGTCTAGTGAGACCATTGAGAGCAGTGATGACTAGTTCATCTTCATCAAGGGTATCTCCAATGGTTTCTAGTTGTTCCTTGAACTGAGAGACCCTTGTGAAGTAATCTTGAATAGATTCTCCTTTATCCATTTTGGTGCTCTTTAATTGAGCTCTCCAGTTCATCTTCCTGTTGATGTTCCTCCCTTCATACATTCTGCCTAGGGCATCATACATTTCCTTTAGGGTCTTCCTGGATGCCACTTGGGGAATCAAGTGGTCCTTGATAGAATCAACAATGATTCTCTTTGCCCTAATCAAGTCCTTATACTTCTCTTTGGCTTCATCTTCCATAGGTTCTGCAACTTCATCCTTGATATATTGGACAAGATCATTTTCTTCAAGAATGAGACCAATCCTATATTTCCATGCCCGGAAATTTTCTATACCCTCTAGCTTGTCTTCAAGCTTAGTGCTTGGGGCCATCTTATTCAGGAGGTCACCAAAAATTGAAAATTCTTAAAATGAAAAACTGACCTTACCAGGAGATGGGCTTGATTGAGGCGAGGTGACTGGTGCACTTGTTTTCTGAAAACTTCAACTTTTTACCCTTCAAACTTGACCTGCGAAATTCAGACCTGCTGTAGAATTCTGGTTCGCAGTTTTCTGGTTTTCTGCAATTTCTGGTCCAGAAGTCATACTAGGGTTTGACTTATCCCGGGGTTCTACCCGCTCAAAAACTTCGATCTAGGGCCCAAAATTTCGCTTTTGAGGAGGAGCATCCAGCCATGCTCTCAGATTCCAAAAATTCCAGCTTTTGCAGAAACCCTAATTTTCACCGGAGGAGGAGAAAGAGGCAATTTCACCTTGTGAAAGATGTCCTATTCAGGCTAGCTCTGATACCATGTTAAGTTTAGCATAAATTCACAAACAAGATCACTGAAAGAAACACAATCACAAGATAGACAAAGATTTATCTTGGGAAACCCTCATGGGGTAGAAAACCCAGCAAAGCTTTCCTCAATATAGATGATCAACAATTACAAAGATGTAATCCCCAAACAAGATCTCCTTCTCCTCCTATGCAGATCTCTCTCTCTCCTATGCACCAATCGCAAGTGAGTGAATGATTGAGATAAATGAGGAACACACCTCCTCTATTTATACACTACTCCGACTTGACTTTTCACCCTAACAGGGCCGACTTCTCCTAGGAGAGTCTAATAACCCCTAAACAACTAACTCAGGGCCGATCCCACTGGGGAGGTCTAATAACCCTAGTTACAACATGCCGACGGAGGAATAAACATCTCCGGATATACAATAGGATCTCTACGGAGGAATGAAACATCTCCGGAATAATAAAGTACAAATATAATATTCTTAGAAGTTACAATATTTCAACAAATGTGAATGTACTATGTACTCAATTCCTTCTTTAAACAAATGATACTGATTATGTTCTCTATGGAAAATTGCCTTTCGATCATATAAGTTCAGGCTACCCAACACAATTCCACAGATATCTAGTGGAACCACATCAAATTCAATTTTATCTACAAAGTTGGATGTTATTGCAAACTTTAGATCACATTGCCTTGTTACTTGTAATCTTTTATCTTTGCATACCCAGCCTAATGGATAAGGTTTCCTGTGTGGTTTTGTTGTTAATCCCAACTGCTTAACTACTTCTTCTAAAATAAGATTAGCTTGGGATCCACTATCTATGAGTGTGTCGATCTTAGTTTGTTTTGTAATTACCCTTATATGAAACGATGCTTTCTTTTTTCTATCCTTAGAACTGTTATGATCTTTAGAAGTAGAAGCACATGAAGAACCAATGTTAGAATCATTATCAACAATAGCTTTACCTTTCACACGTACGATTGTTATCTTTGTTTCGTCCTCAGAATCCGATCCAAGGTCCTCAACGATAACCGTGGCCTTTTGCTTCTCTTTCCGATCCTTAAACCATTTCGGTTTCAATTTTGGATGTAGCTTCCAACAGTGTTCTGCATCATGCCCATCTCTTTGGCAATGTGAACATGAAAGTTTTGTATCCCCTTTCTTCACAGTAGCTGTATGCTTGCCTTTCCCTTTTCCCTTGCCTTCTTTTGACTGACTAGATTCAGCTGAAGAAAAGCTATCATGAACATTCTTCCCTTTAGATTCAATGTGCGTGGCTTGCACACATACCTCATCAAGGTTAGTAGGATTAAACATAAGTATTGTATGACGTAAATAAGTATGTAATCCTCCAATGAACTTGAGAAGAGTTTCTTGAGTGTAGAGAGGTATACCCAAAATCAAAGCTCTCTTTCTGAATTCCTGAGTGTATTCTTGTACATTATGACGTTTACCTTGCCTTAAGTTTTGCCAATCCATCATGGCTTGTTGTATGTAGCCTAATGGATAAAATTGCTTCTTTAACGCAACAGTAAATTCATACCAGGAAGAAATAATTTTACCTTTTGTAAGGAGGCCTTCTCGTGTCTTACTCTCCCACCAAATGAGTGTGGTGCCTCCAAGACAGAGAGTAGCTAACTAGATCTTTGCACTATCATCTACAAGCTTCTGGATCTTGCAATACACCTCAATTTGCAGGATCCAATCATCTAGCTTTTCTATGTTAAGTTCACCATTATATGTAGGCAAATAAAACTTAATATCAAGTTTCAAATAAGGTAAATCAGACTTAGTCTTCTCAGGTTGTTTCTTTGAATTTGAAGAAGCAGTACTGGAAGTTTCAGAAGAGGAAGAAGAAGATGGAGAAGAAGGCTCAGAAGGGTCTCCTCCTTTTCCCGAAGTATTATCCTCTGCTTTCTCCTTCTTCGTTTTCTTCTTTTCCAATCTCTCTTGATAATCTGCAAATAATTTTTTTACTCTGTCTGCCATCTGATAAAAAGCCTTGCGGAAAGCTTTCTCATCTTCTTCTCTGTAGTCTTCATCTGCCATTTTCTTTCTTCGATGTGCACATCCAATCTCTGGATCAAAAGGCACAAGCTCTCCTTCACCTGCTTTAAGCTTGCCTCTAGTAATCATTCACACTCTGCAATTCCCTGGTTAGCCTGCTCTGATACCAAACATGATCCGAAAATGACAGGATCTACTAACACTTGAATTTGCATGTGAATTTTTAAACCAGTTAACTTATAGAAAAACCTTCAAATAACAAGCTTATCAAAGGCTTAAAAATAATTGAAAGAATGTAAATGAACAAATGATGCAAACCATAAGAATGTGGACAGCAGATGATAATGGAGTTCGTCCCTGATGGACTACATCTCCAGGTCCAGCTCCGATGAGAACCGATCTTATTAGTCTTCAAAATGCTTGAACATGTACAAAAATGCCTTCTTCAAAACTGCTACAAAGAGACTTAGGCTTCAACAATGACGTCCTCTCACTCTCCAAAACTCTCAAGAGTGGCTAGAGGCCTCTTACAAAGCAAAGATTACAAAGCCTTTACAAAGTCATAATGGATTCTTACCATTCTCTCCTCAAAAGCTTCAAACCTTTCATGCATTTTCCAATGCCTTCCCATGGCAAATTACATTGTTTATATAGCCCAAAAGTCCATATCTTATCTCCAAATTGAGTGGGATTTACAAATATTTGATCCCAATTAAATGGGATAAGATACATTTAAAAATGGATAAAAATATGGCAAATCTCCATAAAAATACACTTTTGTTTTAAAAACAAATAACAAATCCGAAAATAATATAAATATATGGTTTAAAAACCATATAAAAATATGAATTTGTTTAGTTTTGACCCAAAAAGGAAGTGCACCCTTATTGGGGGTTAAAACCACCCGAAAACTAATTTAAAAGTATTATTATTTGAATCCCTAAATAAGTGGAGTTTGTGGTGCAATGGTTAGGGCGCTTGGCAATAGGGGAGGAGGTCACGGGTTCAAACCTGCGTATCTCTCCCCATAATACGATTTTGTTGGCATGTTGTATTGGCATATGGCGGAGGCTTGGACTATGGTTTGTGGTGGCAAATATATGTTGTGGTTTGTTAAGTGCTGGCTCGACGGTTGGTAGTATGTGTTGGCTCTCGGTTCCATAGTATTTGAATACAATGTAATACACATGGGGCCGAGGGCTAAGCAATGGTTTGTGGTGCAATGGCTTGGACTATGGTTTGTGGTGCAATGGTTAGGGCGCTTGGCAATAGGGGAGGAGGTCACGGGTTCAAACCCGCGTATCTCTCCCCATAATACGATTTTGTTGGCATGTTGTATTGGCATATGGCGGAGGCTTGGACTATGGTTTGTGGTGGCAAATATATGTTGTGGTTTGTTAAGTGCTGGCTCGACGGTTGGTAGTATGTGTTGGCTCTTGGTTCCATAGTATTTGAATACAATGTAATACACATGGGGCCGAGGGCTAAGCCCTTGGCCCGCCCCTTTTGCAAATTAACAAACCATTCAAACTTAAATACAAGTGGCACACTGTATGGTTAAGGAACAATCAACGAAGATCACGGTTATGCGGACGATGTAGAGACTTTGGCAGAGGAGAGGTCGGGGGTTCGATCCTCCCCCAATCCCATAAATTTTGGAAAATAAAACAACCCACACGCCAATCAGGTTGCCACGTGGCACGCCCTGATTGGTCCACTTCATCTGCCACTGGATTGCCACTTGTACTGCCACTGGATCTGACCTACGACGTGGCACTATGTGGTGGTGCCACGTCAGCACTGTACATGCCACGTGTCACCCTTACAGTGGTGCCACATGGCACCTCTTTTTGCCAAATTTACCTGTTTTGCCGAAAGTTCAGAACTGAATAACTTTCACGTCCGAAGTCCATTTTGCACGAAACGAACATTGCCAGAAAGCTCTCGCCAAGCTCTACGCAGCTGCAAGCTTTTGTTCGCAATTTGAAGACTTAAATTTTGATCAATTTCGGAGATCCTCTTGGATCACTCAAGATCAACTTCTTGTTCATATTGTCACGCTGGAATAAGTCCAGTAGAGCTTTGTACATAGCGTGGGCTATTGTCTTCTTTGCTACATGAGGAATCAAATGATCCTTCACAACATCTAGGATCACTCTTTGGGCCTGGATCTCCTTTTTCTCATAGGTTGTAGAATTGCTTGATTTGTTGGTTTGGTAATTGTCTTCTCCACAATCCCCGAAAGATCATGCTCCTTCAACAACAAGACAACTCTTGCCTTCCATGCAAGGAAGTTAGATGCCCCATCTAACTCGTCCTCAAACCTGAGACTAGTTGCTGCCATAACTGGATCTCCCACAAATAATGGATTTGTGCTTTGTCCTTCAAGCACCCACCAAGATCTACTGCTGTAATCCCTAGATCTGCCTAGTGGTCACTCAGATCTAATAGATCAACTGCAATAGACTTTAGATCTGCTCCCTCTCAGAATGTAAGCTCTAATACCATGTTGATTTTTCCGATTCGAACACTAGATAAAATAACTCCTAGTGATTTTCCTTGCTTAAAATAAATTTCAGCTCTAATTATTTTACACTTGTTGAGATCTATTAACAATAAATACAAGTAGCGGCTACTGGGAAAATGGTCCTGAAAATTAAATAGCAAACCTGGCAAAATCTGCCCTTCAGAAGACCAAAATTAGTTGAATTTTTGCCCCCAGAGATCTTCACGAAAAACCTAGGAAAAATATTTTTTTGCTACTTGTACCACCCTATCAGTACAACAGTATGGATCCGTACTGTACGGTCATGTATGTGTTAAGATTATATGCTACCATAGACTAGATTGCAAATTCATTAGCATTCAATACATTATTCACAATAACAACATAATAAGGATCTCCGAAAGATACACAATCACAAAGCACAAAACAATATACCCTCGAAAACCCTCAAGGGGAAGAAAACCCAGCAAGAACTTCCTCAATATAGATGATCAAAGTACAATGCCCAAAATAGGTCTCACAAATAAGAGAGACAAAAAGATCAAACTCTAGACCCAAGCCAAGCCTCCTCCTCCTTCGCAAATACCTCTCTCTTTCCTCTAATGCGAATTGCACAAGCGAGTGAATGTACAAATGAGAGGAACTCACTCTCTATTTATACTTTACTTTTCACTTAACTTTTAATCCAACTAGGTCGGCCCCAATAACCTAACTAGGACGACCTCTCTAGGAAGACTTAATATAATATTTATATTATATTCTTTTGGGTACTAGCTACCCGACTTACAATGGAGGGTTAACCTCATGACCTTTACATGACCAAATGTAATAATGACATCCCCGAATGGAGGTAAAACATCCCCGACGGAGTTACAATAATGTAGTACAAGTAGAATATACTTTGAAGTTACATTAATTCAACACTCCCCCTTAATAAGAAGGGTATTCTACTGACAACAACATCTGCATGTGTAACTCTACACAACATCATTGGAGGGAGGAGGGGCATCATCAACATCATCTGGAACATTGGTTGATACATCTATAAATCATTGGAAGTTTTTCAACATCAACATCAACACCACGGAGCTGGAACCTCATCATCATCTTCAGTGTAGAACTGAAGTAACATCATCATGATCATCTTTAGAACAAAGCTGAAGTAACTGTTGGATTTTGTGCAACTTCGGAAGATATTATTTATTGTATTTTATTGTACTTGATTGTACCTCCTAAGGGAGATGAACTTGATGTAATTTATCTATGTAAACCCTGAAAGAATCAATGTAAACCTTGGGATGAAAAGCAAGCAAAAGAAAAGATTAAAATTAATTATTAAATGCTCCCCAAGTGAAGTCGGCCCAGTCTCCTAGAGAAGTCGGCCCAGTTAGGGTAAAAGGTCAATTTGACACTTGTATAAATAGAGGTAAAGTTCACCTCATTTACTCACTCACTCATCCACTCAAGTTCGCATTACTTGAGAGAGAGAAGTTTGCATCTGCTGGAGGAGAAGAAGACTGTTTTGGGGTTTCTACTTTTGGAAGACATTTTCCATCTTTTGTCTTTTATGATTGTACTATGATCTCGGGATTATCATCTCTATACGAAGGTTGTTGGGTTTTCTCCCATTTGGGTTTCCCGGGATAAACTCTGTGTTATTGTTTTGTGCTTTGTCTTTTTTCTAGTGATCTTGATTATGCATTTGATTATTATGCTATGATTGTATGAAATTTAACAGTAACATCATTTGCAGCACTGGAGCATCCTCATCTACAGTACTGGAACATCATCATCTGCAACACTGGAGCATCCTCATCTACAGTAATGGAACATCATTAGGAGCATCACCTGCAACACACATGATCCTTCCTTTCAGAACTAGGGATCGTGGACAATCCTTCCTTTCTGAACTCGGGATTCAGTCCAACAACTCTGATGATCCTTCCTTTCGGAACAGGGATCATGGACAATCCTTCCTTTCGGAACCAGGGATTCAGTCCAATAACTCCGATGATCCTTCCTTTCAGAACAGGGAGCATGGACAATCCTTCCTTTCGGAACCAAGGATTCAGTCCAACAACACTGGTGATCCTTCCTTTCGGAACAGGGATCATGGACAATCCTTCCTTTCGGAACCAGGGATTCAGTCCAACAACACTGGTGATCCTTCCTTTTGGAACAGGGATCATGGACAATCCTTCCTTTCGGAACTCGGGATTCAGTCCAACAACACTGGTGATCCTTCCTTTCAACACTGGTGATCCTTCCTTTCGGAACTAGGGATCATGGATAATCCTCCTTTTCGGAACTAGGGATTCAATCCAACAACACTCGTGATCCTTCCTTTCAGAACTAGGGATCATGGATAATCCTTCCTTTCAGAACTAGGGATTCAATCCAACAACATTGATGATCCTTCCTTTCGGAACTAGGGATCATGGACAATCCTTCCTTTCGGAAATAGGGATTAAGTCCAACACTCACATCTTCGATAATCCTTCCTTTCGGAACTAGGGATTCAGTCTAAAGATCAACATTTAAGACTATCCTTCCTTTCGAAATTACGGGATCACTGTCTAGGGATGATCAATCCCATTGCAACTCAGGATCAACATTTAAGACTACCCTTTCTTTCAGAATTACGGGATCACTGTCTAGGGATGATCAATCCCTTTGCAACTCAGGATCAACATTTAAGACTATCCTTCCTTTCGGAATTACGGGATCACTGTCTAGAGATGATCAATCCCACTGCAACTCAGGATCAACATTTAAGACTACCCTTCCTTTCGGAATTACGGGATCACTGTCTAGGGATGATCAATCCCACTGCACCACAATATCATCAAAACTACTCCCCCTTTTGAGGGAAGTCCTTACGGACTACACTAAGCTTGTCACGGAAGTGCTCAAACTTTACACGAGACAGAGGCTTAGTCAACACATCTGCAACCTGCTCATCAGTGCTCACATATTGGAGTTTTATAGCTCCCTTCTGCACCATATCACGGATGTAGAAATATCGTATTTCTATGTGTTTTGACTTCTCATGGAACACAGGTTTCTCTGTTATCTTTATACAACTCTGGTTATCACATAGAATCATTGTGGTATCCAACTCAAGATCAAACAGACCTGATAACAACTTCTGAAGCCATATAGCTTCACAACTCGTAGAACAGGCTGCAATATACTCTGCCTCTGTAGTGTTGAGAGCAACACTGGATTGCTTCCTGCTTAGCCATGAGATCATGGCTGACCCCAGACTGTAACATCCACCTGAAGAAATCTTCCTGTCTGAGACACTTTCTGCCCAATCAGACCTGTATAACCATACAGTTTGAACTCATGATCTCGAGTATAATTGAGACCATAGTCTATTGTACCTTTTAGGTACCTCATCACATGCTTTGCAGCTACAACGTGAACATGTCTGGGCTCAACCAGATACTGACTGAAGGTGTTCACAGCAAAACATATATCTGGCCTCGTATTCGTCAGATACATGAACGATCCAATAATGTGCCTGTATAAAGTCACATCAACTAATTATGACGAAGTATTAGATAGCAACTTCAAGTTGGTATCCATGGGTGTGGCCATGGCTTTACACTCCAACATATCAAATCTTTTCAAGATTTCTACTGCATACTTCCCTTGGTTAAGGAAGATTCCCTCTAGGCTCTGCCATACCTCGAGACCTAGAAAATAATGCATTAAGCCAAGGTCTTTCATCTCGAATTCTGCAGGGAGCTTCTTCTTGCACTCAAAGATTTGCTTCTCATTACCTGTCAGGAACAAGTCATCCACATATAGCAATAATATGACTGGTTCATCATCCATAACCTTGAAGTAACGGTTAGGATCAACTTTACTCTTGGTAAAGCCCAAGCTCGTAAGAAAACTATCAATTCTTCCATACCAAGCTCTTGGAGCTTGCTTCAACCCATACAGAGACATGCGTCTCTTTGTTTTCAACCTCAAAACCTTGTGGCTGTTCTATGTACACTTCCTCCTCAATAACACCATTTAGGAAAGCTGTTTTCACATCCATTTGGTGTAACTTCCACTTCATCGTGGCTGCCAGTGCCATGATGGTTCTAATTGAAGTGTACCTTGCTACATGAGCAAATGTTTCCTCATAATCGATTCCTTCCTTTTGAGAAAATCCTCGAGCCACAAACCTAGCTTTGTATTTCTCAATACTTCCATCCGCAACATGTTTTATCTTGTATATCCATTTGGAAGATACCACACTTTTACCTTTTGGTTTGGGAACTATGTCCCACACATCATTCTTCATTATAGATTGGTATTCTTCCGTCATAGCTTCTACCCATTCTTTCTTTTGAATGGCCTCTTCGAAGCAAGTAGGTTCTTTGTCTACAAGATGACACATCAAAGCCACGTAACTGGAAAATGGCTTTGGCTTCTTGCTTTTTCTTGTGGAGCCTTCTGGAGCTCCATACTTCTCAGCATCTTGAATAATTTCACAAGCCCAAGCTGGTTTTCTCTTGCGAGAGAGTCATGGATGGAGGTTCTTGGGGCTCCAACATATCATGATCTTCCGGAGTCTCATCATCGGAAGCGGGTGCAACTTCTGTAACTTCTGGGAGCTACATCTTCTTCATATACTTCTTCATGTTGGCACCTGTGGTTCTTTGTAGAGAGTTCTGAATTCTGGAGGTTACTCGATATATGCTTCTATTTTAAATTACACCATCTGTCTAGTGTAATATACATCATTGCCACTCAGGCAATGACTTGTCATAGTTGAGTCACTGTCACTTTGTTTATTTGTAGTATGCTTGATTTTATAAGTCTTCTTGAATGCTATCGTCACTTGTTCTCTGGAACAAGTCTCATCATTATTCTCTTGTAGGAGAGTACACACGATCTTTCCTACAAGTCAAATTTAGTAGAATGGTTAGAAATGTTTCATAGTTTCCAAAACATATGCATAAAAACATAAGTCACATTGTCATAATGCTATCTTAGCCAATGCTACAACATTTATCCATATCCCGTATTCATAGGGTAACTATCTAGATGCCTTCCATCTCTACCATAACATTATTAAGAGCGTGCACTACTCCCAATATGTTAGCAAAGAGGTTTCATTCTAGATAAGTAGCAATGGAATGTTTTATAGCACCATAGTCTACTTACCCATCACATGCATATTAGTAGTAACCTGCTCATTAATGCAACTGTTCTAACATGCATACTCTACTTCCTAAATCTAGGAATATAAATATGTACATAATTGACCAATATAAAAAATGACAATTCAAATACTTATCTTTATTTGTTTGGTAGGATCTCTTTTGATCCTAGTCTCCTTGCAGGGATTACTGGAATGTTTGATGGTGAGATCTACTCCATCATCTGATTCTGTTGTCCTGTGCCTTTCTTGCTTGTGATCTTTAATGCTGATCAAGTCTTCTATCATAGATCTAAGTGATCTTATGTGAGCCACCTTCTTTTGACCCAATAACAATTGCATCTTCTAAACTCTTTCTAACGCTGAGATATAGTACATCCTTCTTCATCATCAGGGTTCCTGAATCAGGCTTGTATGTTGCTTCTCCTATTCTCCTAGTGAAACTTTTTGAGGGGAGTCCTTTTCTTCAAGATTGGAGAGAGTGCTTTGAAGCAAAACTATTACAAAACATATTCTTCGATTTCTTCCTTTGGTAGCTTCCTGGGAGGTCCTTTTTCTTCTTCTTCTTCTTCATCTTCGGCAAAATGAGCATGATGTCTTTTGTTCTTCTTCTTCTTGTATTCTTCTTTTCTTTCTGGACAATCTCTTGCAATATGTCCCATCTTATCACAATGGAAACATTTATAAGAAGAGTAGTCTCTTCGCTTGTGGTTTCCCTTCTTCTACTTTTGAAACTTCTTAGGAGAGTGAAACTCCTTATGGTTTTCTTTCTTAAAATGAGGTTTTCCCTTTCCTCTCTTAGTATGGGTAGCTAGAGCTTGATCATCATCTCTTAGTAGTGCTTCTCGATTTGCCACTCTAGCCTCTTCTTGGACACATTCTTCCCATACAACTTCAAATAGTAAACTTTCCTTTCTTGCACACATGGTATGGATAAAGGAGTCCCAAGGTCTAGGAAGACCATTGAGAGCAGTCATCACTAATTCATCTTCATCAAGGGTGTCTCCAATTGCTTCTAGTTGTTCTTTGAATTGGGAGACCCTTGTAAAATATTCCTGGATAGATTCTCCTTGGCTCATCTTTGTACTTTTGAGTTGAGCTCTCAAATTCATCTTCCGATTTATGTTTCTTCCTTCATACATTCTTGTTAGGGCATCAAACATCTCCTTTCAAGTTTTCTTGGAGGACTGATCTTTTATGGAGTCTGCTATGATCCTCATAGCCAATGTTGCACCACTCGGACTTGGCTGGCCAATGACTCGTCGACTCAGGAAAGACTCGGGAAAGACTCGGGATAGACTCGGCAAATAGGAAAAAAACTCAAAATATGTTACCATTAATTACTAGGCTAACAAGCTCCCAAGAAAAAAAAATACCACATTTTTTGAGTGAGATGCCGAGTCTAAGGCGAGTATGGCCGAGTCTGGCCGAGTATGGCCGAGTCTTGCGAGTCTGGACACATGGCGAGTCGCTGGGCGAGTCTCTGGCGAGTACTCGTTTCAGGACTTACTCGGCAAGACTCGCGAGTACTCGCTGAGTCTTGGCGAGTGGTGCTTCACTGCTCATAGCCCTAGTCATATCCTTCTTATGTTTTTCTTTTGCTTCAGCCTCTTCGGGTTCTGGTACAACCTCTTTAACAAACTTAGTAAGACCATTCTCTTCTAGAATGAGCCCAATCCTATACTTCCAAGCACGGAAGTTCTCTATGCCTTCCAACTTGTCATCAAGCTTAGTGCTTGGTGCCATCTTAACCTGGAGAGCAGAGATGCGCTTGGCTGAGGCGAGTATGCTGGTACACTTGGTTTCTGAAGATTCCAAAATTTCACCCTTGAAAATTGACTTGCGAAATTCTGAACTGCAGTTTTTGGTCCAAAGTCAAACTAGGATTTGACTTTTCGGGAGTTTCACCCACTGAAAAACTTCGATCTCTGTGCCAATAGATGTGCCTAGGAGAGGCGCACTTACCTATGCCACTTGCACTAAAAAATTCCACTTCTGTGGTAAACCCTAATTTTTCATTTCCGAAGAGAGAGAGTTTTACCTTGTGAAAGTTGCTCTTTTCAGGCTAGCTTTGATACCATGTTAAGATTATATGCTACCATAGACTAGATTGCAAATTCATTAGCATTCAATACATTATTCACAATAGCAGCATAATAAGGATCTGTGAAAGATACACAATCACAAAGCACAAAACAATATACCCTGGGAAACCCTCAAGGGGAAAAACCCAACAAGAACTTCCTCAATATAGATGATCAAAGTACAATGCCCAAAATAGGTCTCACAAATAAGAGAGACAAAAAGATCAAACTCTAGACCCAAGCCAAGCCTCCTCCTCCTTCGCAGATACCTCTCTCTTTCCTCTAATGCGAATTGCACAAGTGAGTTAATGTACAAATGAGAGGATCACTCTCTATTTATACTTTTCTTTTCACTTAACTTTTAATCCAACTAGGTCGGCCCCAATAACCTAACTGGGCCGAACTCTCTAGAAAGACTCAATATAATATTTATATCATATTCTTTTGGGTACTAAAGACCCAACTTACAATGGAGGGTTTACCTCGTGACCTTTACATGACCAAATGTAATAATGACATCCCCAAACGGAGGTAAAACATCCCTGACGGAGTCACAATAATGTAGTACAAGTAGAATATACTTTGAAGTTACATTAATTCAATAGTATGGACATGTTCGTACTATACGATTTTGTACGGACATGCTTGTACAGATGTATGGATTAGGTACGCTATGTTAGTTTTCATACATTCATAGCTTAATAATTCTAATGCATAAATAGGATCACTAGAAGAAAGACAAAGCACAAAACAATAACACAAGAGTTTATCTTGGGAAACCCAATCGAGAGAAAACCCAACAACCTTCATATAGAGATGATAATTTTGAGAACATAGTACAATTATGAGAGAGAAAAGATGGAAATGCTTTCCAAAGATAGAAACCCCAAAATAGTCTTCTCTTTCTGCAGGTGCAAACTTCTCTCTCCAAGTGATGCGAACTTGTGTGAAGTGAGTGAGTGAATAATGAGGTGCACTTTACCTCTTATTAGTTATTTATACAAGTGTCAAACTGGAAATTTTCCTAATTGTGCTGACTTCTCTTGGGGAGCATTAAATAATTTTATTTTTAATTTTTCTTTTGCTTGCTTTTCATCCCAAGGTTTACATTGATTCTTTCAAGGGTTTTACATAATTAAATACATCAAGTTCATCTCCCTTAGGAGGTACAATTAAGTACAATAAAAATACAATAATAATATCTTCCGAAGTTGCACAAAATCCAACACTCCCTTTCAATGGGGAAGGTATTCTTCGGTCTTCATCAACATCACGATCATTTGGGTTTCATCTGTACATCTATACTATCTCCATCATCTCTATACATACTGAAGGTTGTCAACACAGTCTCAGTCCTTCGAGAAGTGTCATCATGCATTAACTCCACCAGTCCTTCGGCGAGTCCAAGAGAGTCTCTCCATCCTACCTGGATGTCCGAGAGATAGGTTTTTACCATCTGCTGTACCATTTGCTACTTGTTTGTCTCATCTGTCGAGAGGATTCTCCCATACCTGGCTGAGAACCTGGACGAACAGATGTGCACGACCATCTACTACCTGTTCGTCTCATTTGCCGATGGGGTACTCCCATACCTGGCTGAGAACCTGAACGAGTAGAGGTACCTATGCAATCATCACACGACCATCTACTACCTATCCGTCTAATCTGCATATGGGATTTCTCCCATACCTGGCTGAGAACCTGGACGAGCAAAAGCACCTACGTGAACCCGATCATCTACTTCCTGTCCGACTCATCTGCCGATGGGATTTCTCCCATACGTGGTTGAGCACCTGGACGAGTAGAGGCACCTGGGTGAACCTGACCATCTATTGCTTGTCCGACTCATCTGCCGATGGGATTTCTCCCATACCTGGCTAAGCACCTGAACGAGTAGAGGCACCTGGGTGAATGCAGGGTAAAACATCTCTATATCATCTCTCCCTCTCAAGGAGGGACACGTTCTCTTCTACTCCAAGTCTTTCGCGTAAGTATTCGAACTTCATCCTGGAAAGAGGCTTAGTGCGAACATCTGCAGTCTGGTCATCTGTCGGAATATACTGTAACACGACCGCACCTTTCTGCACCATATCGCGTATGAAGTGATACCGAATCTCTATATGCTTCGAACTGTCGTGAAATGCATGATTCACTGGCATCTGCACGCATCTCTGGTTATCACAGTGAATCACGGTTGGCTCTGGAATCTGGCCAAACAATCTTGCAAGGCGTTTACGAAGCCATACTGCTTCTCGAGCTGCTGTACTAATAGCCATATACTCGGCCTCTGCAGTACTGAGTGCTACTGAGTTCTGTTTCCTGCTGCACCAGGAAATCACTGCAGAACCCAAACTGAAGCAACATCCGGAAGTACTCTTCCTATCCGCAGCGCATTCGGCCCAATCTGAGTCTGTAAACCCTTGCAATCTTAGGTCACATTTTGAAGCATATCTTAGGCCATATCCCACAGTGCCACGCAAGTATTTGTGCACATGCTTTGCAGCAATCCAGTGAATCTGCCTCGGTTCGCACATGAACTGGCTGAGACCATTCATAACAAAATATATATATGGTCTGGTGTTCGTCAGATACATCAAGGACCCAATCAGCTGGTGCTACATAGTAGGATCAATCAAATCTGAGTCTGAAGCAGAATCTCTTAGCGTCTTCAAATTTGCATCCATCAGAGTGGCCATGGGCTTGCAGTCCAACATTCTGAATCTCTTCAAAATGTCTATGGTGTATTTTCCTTGACCTAGAAAAATCTCCTTCTGCCTCTGCCATACTTCTAATCCCAAGAAGTAATGCATCAATCCAAGATCCTTCATTTCGAACTCAGAGGCGAGTTTCTTCTTACACCATACGATAAGTTTCTCATTTGCAGTGAGAAACAGGTCATCAACATATAGGACCAAAATCAGTGGCTCATCATCCACAACCTAGGGGTCTGCATCACTCTTGGTAAATCCCAAGCTCACTAGTAATCCATCTATCCGTCCATACCAAGCACGGGGTGCTTGCTTGAGGCCATATAGTGCCTTTTTCAATCTGCATACATGAGATTCCTTTCCGTGGACAATAAACCCTTCTGGCTGCTCAATGTATACTTTTTCCTCAATAACACCATTGAGAAAGGCTGTCTTGACATCCATCTGATGCAACTTCCATCCCATAGCTGAAGCAATAGCAATGATCGATCTGATGGAAGTATATCGAGCCACCAGAGCAAATGTCTCATCATAATCGACTCCCTTTTTCTGAGAGAACCCTCTGGCAACAAATCTAGCCTTGTATTTTTCAACACTCCCAACTGCTCCATGCTTGATTTTGTATAACCACTTGGAAGTCATTACTGACTTCCCCTCAGGTCTCGACACAACCTCCCACACATCATTCTTCATGATGGATTGGTATTCTTCCACCATGGCATCCTCCCAAACTTGTTGTTTGGATGCTTCTTCATAAGTGGTCGGTTCCGAGTCGATGATGTTACTCATCAATGCTACATAACTGGAGAACCTCTGAGGTCTTTTGCTTTCTCTTAAAGCACCATGTGGAGCTTCATGCCCCTCCGCATCCTACAAAGTCTGTTGTGCCCATCTAGGCCTTTTCCGACCTACTGCAATATCTCTGGGAACATCAACTGGATCAATAGGATCGATGGGTTCATCCTTTTCTGCTAACTCCCTCTGAATTGGAGGGGGAAATGATCTCATCTCCTTTGGTTCTAGCATTTCTTCATCATCGATCTCCATGTCCGATCCTCTGCCTTTCCTGACAACCATCTCTTCTCCAAAGGTCACATCCCTACTGACTTCAATCTATCTAGCTCCTAGGATGTAGATTCTGTAAGCCTTTGAAGACTCACTGTATCCCACGAAAGTTCCCTTCTTGCCTGAAGGTTCTAACTTCGTACTTTTCTCCTTGAGCACATGTATGTAGACTGGACAGCCAAAATATCCGAAGGTGGCCCACTTCTGGTTTTACTCCTGTGAAAGCTTCCTTCGAGGTCATCCTTCTAGGCTGATAGTTGTACTCCTGGAAGCTTCTTGCTGAACATCAACGGGATTCGTGTGTCCATCGGAACAAGTCTCATCATCCTTCTCTTGTAGGACAAATCACATGGTCTTTTCCCTACAAGTCAAATCCCGTGTGATGATCAGTGATATTGCATAATCAAATTTAACCAATTTCTATTTCTATGCAATGATATTAGTTTACACAGGCATCTTGGCCAATACTTTAGCACAACAATCATAAACATGTCTTCCAAACACATCTGGGAACTATCTAGACGTCTGCTATCTCCACTAGAGCATGCCATCTCGAGTGTGGACTACTCTGCAGGAAGGAGATATCATCTAGACTAGTTCTATCATGTGTTTATGGAATGTTTTGTAGCTCATATAACAAATACAACAATAGCCTATGGTAAATCAAAAGTAAACTGTATCAACTGCTCAACACACTTCCTGATAGATCTGCATATAATGGTTATGAAGACATATGAGACAAAATAGATCTACGTAAACAAGAAAACCAAATACTTATCTCTTGTTGTTTTTGTGTGTGGGCTCCCACTGCCTTCTTGTGGGAATCATGAGAGGCCTCTGTTCTTGCAACCTAGATCTTCATATCTCCTCAACATATGGAGAGCTAAAAGAAGAACTCCGAATGATAATCATTCCTTGACTTCTTGTGATGATGGTCTTCTTCTATATTAGCAGTTGAGGCTTCATGCTTCCTTTTGATTGAACTTCGACAGTTACTGGCATAATGACCATATGCCTTGCACCTGTAGCATTGTATCTGAGACAAATCCTTCTTCTCCTTCTTTTGGTCTGGGGGTGGACTTGATCTCCCACCTTGGTGATTGTGTTTGTGTTTGTGGAACTTCCTTCCCTTTCCCTTACCTTTCTTGGCATGGGATACCAATGCTTGATTCTCCTCTAGTTGAGTGCCATGGAGTCTTTGTCGTGCTGCTATTCTTGTCTCTTCCTGAGTGCAATTTGCCCATAGTTTATCAAATTTGGGTAGCTTGGATCTACCGCTTATACTTTGAATGAAAGACTCCCAAGATGGTGGGAGACCATTTAGAGTAGTGATGACAAGCTCCTTTTCGTCAATGGGATCTTCACTGGTACTAAGCTTGTCCCTTAGTTCTGTGATCCTCATGAAATATGAGGCAATGAATTCTGACTTGGACATCTTCATATTTGATAGCTGGTTCCTCAATGTGAGTGTCACATTGATACTACTATATTCAAATAACTTCTTTATGGTTTTGAACATCTTTCTAGCAGTCTTCTTACCTGAGATTTGAGGAACCAAGTGATCTCTAACTGAGTCCACCAAAATCCTTCTTGCTCTGGCATCATTCTTCCTCCAACGAGATTTGTCTTCTTCGGCTTCTGGTTCTGGGACCTTCTCATTGAAAAACTGCAAGAGATCATTTTCTTCTAGTAGAAGAAGAACCCTAGACTTCCAAGAGATGAAGTTGGAGGCCCCTTCTAGATGATCTTCAACCTTCATTCCAATCATCTTGACTGCAGATCTAGACCAAACACCCTAGCAGGAGCTAGGTCAAAAATGAAAGTTGGAATTTTGGAAAACTAACTCCACAGGTAGATGCACCCTAGTAAGGCGAGTTGAGATGAGGTAGGGCCGAGCCAAAACTGTGGAGGAAGTGGGTCAAAAACTGAAACCCTAATTTCTGATGCCGCTGCAGAATTAGGTCAAAAATTGAAAATTCTCAGAATTGAATTTTGTCTTCACCAAAAGATGCGCCCTCCTTAGAGCGAAATTCACAATGCTCTTTTTCTTCCAAAAAGTTGAGTGAAGACTTAGAAAGATGAAACCCTAGTTCCGACAGGGTTCCGACAATGTTCCGGCAATGACTTCTTCTAGTATTGCTCTGATACCATGTTAGTTTTTCATACATTCATAGCATAATAATTCAAATGCATAAATAGGATCACTAGAAGAAAGACAAAGCACAAAACAATAACACAAGAGTTTATCTTGCGAAACCCAATCGGGAGAAAACCCAACAACCTTCGTATAGAGATGATAATTCCGAGAACATAGTACAATGATGAGAGAGAAAAGATGGAAATGCTTTCCAAAGATAGAAACCCCAAAATAGTCTTCTCCTTTTGCAGGTGCGAACTTCTCTCTCCAAGTGATGTGAACTTGTGTGAAGTGAGTGAGTGAATAATGGGGTGCACTTTACCTCTTATTTAAATATACAAGTGCCAAACTAGAAATTTTCCTAACTAGGCTGACTTCTCTTGGGGAGCAATAAATAATTTTATTTTTAATTTTTATTTTGCTTGCTTTTCATCCCAAGGTTTACATTGATCCTTTCAAGGGTTTTACATAATTAAATACATCAAGTTCATCTCCCTTAGGAGGTACAATCAAGTACAATAAAAATACAATAATAATATCTTCTGAAGTTGCACAAAATCCAACACGCTAGTCCATATGGCTGTACGGAATCGATATGGCATGTACTGTACGACTGTGCATAATCCGTACAATTGATCTGCACTTTTATGTCTGCTGTTTTTCTGCTTAGCTATGCCTTTGCCTGATTGGTATGGCTGCTTGGTGCTCCCAGATTGCTGTCTTTTTTCTTCTAGCCCCGGAAATGAGAAAGTCCTTCCCTCCTTGATGAAAGTCCTTTTTCACCTTTTCCGCAAGAGACTGAAAATCAAAATATCCTTCTCCTAATTCTCACTCAATGCTTGAGTCCCTCTCTTGTGTCTTTCTCCTCTCCCCTTGGCTCCTTTTTATACTTTTGGGTTGAACCAAAACCCTAATTTAAATGGACAACATTAGATCTCATCCACTTGAGATCAAGGGCTAAGATTCATTTGATTAACTTAAATCACTAAAGCCCCCAAAACTTTGGATTTTCTACAAATTAACCCCAATTAATTATAAAAGGGCATTAACTTTAATAAGTCCTTTAATTAAAGTGAATTTCTCAAGTGCTTGAGAGGTCATGGTGACAATTCCCATGGGAAAGACACCAACCCCATAGAAAAACCTATCCAAGCTACAAAACATCAACATGAGGCATTTGTATTATAACATACTTTGGCTATGGAGGTGTGAGTGAAAAAACCAGGATAAACTCTAATCATTAGGATCTAAGTTCATCTAGGTGAAAAAAACACCCCAAAGTTGCCATAATACGAGTGAATCACTTGGGCTAGCCCTTTTACACATGTAATAGATGCCAAAATTTTACAAACAACTTCCTTTGACCATGACAATGCAAGTGCAAAGTACAACTGGGCAGAAGACTACATGATTTGGATGAGGAACTGAAAGGTCCTTGGATGGATGATGTCTTCTGCTTGTTGAACATCCTGTGCAAACTGTGTGGTAACAACTAGCTCCTACATGGGGACGTGTGCTTGATCTTTGGAACATTGTTCAAAAAACCGGTCCACTCAGAACCATAACCGACTGAGTTTGCTACAAAAATCGGCCTGGACGAACCGATCGAGTTAGACCTTGACTCGGCCGGTTTGACACCAAACTGGCAGGTTATGCATTAACTTGGCCGAGTTAATCCAATAATGCCCAAGGTGCACACGTGGAGGCTAGACATATATGTTTAAAAAAAAAGTTGACCAGCTTTGTACTGGTAGCATTGAAATCAGTAATATTGAATGGTGATGTTGAATTCTTAAAGTAAAAGTGACATTCTCCTTATCTTACATTTTCTATCCTTTTACTTAAATTTTTAACATTACCATTAATTGTTTCAAGATGTTTGAGAGTGGTTCCAACCTCATCAGACTTCATATGCAAAAAGTAGAATTTTAGATCCCATTCATAATTCAACAAACTTAATAGTTTTCAAGATTGCAATGTTTCCATCGGATTCTATCAGGTATGAGGGTAAGGGATTGGAATTTAATCAAGCACATCTACTCTCTATGTACCTTGATGTTGGTGGTGTTGATGCATGATTGTTGAAGTTGATTGAAATCCTTTGTCTCGACTTTAATAAAATGGTACCCTTTAGTTAAGCAAAATCACTTATTAAGTAGGGGAAGCTTTTTCTACCTTCTTTTGACACTTGGATTAGGAAGTTTCATCAAAATTGTATGGTGTTGACTAATGTCCTTGGAGGATCAACTTTGAGATTCAAGGTAGTGGCAAGGGCTAGAGTGTAGAGGAGGGGGGAACGGGGTGCTATTGATGAATAGGATTCCACTATAGGCAAGGATTTTGATGATTATGTATTTTCAATTTTGATTTAGATATCTCTCGCACTTGGTGCCATTTTGATATATTCACCCTTACATGAGTAGACTTTGCATATTTTGTCTCTAATAGTTTGGAATCATAGCCTGGAATGTTAAATATATATATTTTCATTAAAATTGTAAAATTTTATGTATTTTTGAATAGTTCAAGCCATTGAAATCAAACCACTCCGGTTCATTGCTGGTTTCAGTTCCGATCCGAGTTGACCCTCGATCGGTTCAACTTCCCGTTCCGAGTTTTAAAACATTGCTTTGGAAAGTGGATGAGAACTCCAGAATTTCCAACTTGTGACCTGTAAAAACATTTCAACTTGACAGGCAAACTTTAGTAGCACATGTTCATATAAAAGCCATCAAAATAAAATACCAGCTGCAGATGTAGGAAGTGAAACTAACTAACAAATGAAACTACTATTTCTAAGTGCATAAATGAAATGACTAAAAATAAATGTTGAAAGTAATGGCGGAAAGTAAAATGCTGACAGTAAAGATGCTGAAATGAAGCTATTCTATTTTACTTGGATGCCCCTTGTGCATTGGATATTACCTTTGAAGAATAGTTTGTGGGACTGCCCATTGGCTGGCAGTTACAGTCCTTCACTGTCTAAATGGTTAAGGTGGAAAGAACTCGAACGAACCATTTCAACAATTCTGTAAGGCCCTGCCCACAGATTGTCAACCCTTTTATATTTTACTGATCTTTTTTTTTTTTGCCCCATGCAAGCATATTGCCTGAAAAGACTTTAAACAAAGTCCTTTATCCAATATTTTATTGACCTTTGCTTGGTTTTTAAAAGCTTTCCTTCTGACTTTACCGATTTCTACTAGTTGATTATCCTAGTCTGACTCATGCTCTGATTTGTAGCGCAATTTTGTAATAATTGATACACTAGGAATTTGAACTGTGTTGGCCACGTTATTCTGTACCATAATGCTGGATGAGTGGAACTGACTTAGGATTTTATTTTCTTAGCTTCTGTCTGAACAACTTAACATCTTTCTTTAGAGGAATAACATGTTGATTGATATATGCTTTAAGTTCATTAGATGTGAAAGTAGATATATCTTTATATTCCCTTATTGAATTTTCCAAGTCCTTAAATTCTTGCGGCGATCTTTCTTTGAAATGAGCTGCACCTATTCTTGACTTGGAGTGAGCACCGTCGGAATTCATGGATCACTCTTCACTACCCACTTGCTCCTTGGATCTTTTTATGGCCATTGATGGAGGGATGGAAAATACTGTATAACACCCTAAATCCTTAACTACATAAATTGGGTCTTGAGGATCTTTGACATGATACTTCTTTTCTATCTCACAATGAAGGGTGACAAAAGTGTTTCCACGTGTTGGGATAGTAGCATAAGATAGGTCGATTTGAAGTCTACCTCCCAAACTAGCAACCCACTTTCTGGATAACAACATGCCCCATGTATCTGGGACATCAATGACAAGCAGATCCATAGTAAGTGAGATGTCTAGATAAGCTGCCAATTTAACCGGTAAATCATGTATCACACCACAAACCTTTACTTCTCTTGAGTCAATGTCACATATACTTTTATAAAATCTTGTGATTTTTAATCCTAGCTGATTCATGACCTATAAAGTCATGAAATTGGACGAGGCTCCTGAATCTAACATGCAGTTATGAAGCAAAAAATCATTTATGGCCAAAGTGATGAAGAAGGGAGAATGCCTTCGATTTCCTCTGTCCATATCCATGGCTTGCAAAAGTACTGGGGAATCTTCACCCAAGTCTTTGTATTTTTCAACACTTTTTTTCTTGGGACCCTCGATAAACTTTAATAACTAATCCTTTTGTGAGGGTATTTTCATTAGCTCGGTAACTAGCAAAAGTACCTTGGCATTGCCATCCAACCCCCCAAATCTATGTTCAACATTTCAAATCAATAGTTGGAGGAACCTCTACTCTTGGGTTTGATGTGTTCTGATAGGGATTTGCAGTACTTGTGTTGTGATTCCCCTTTCTATGGTAAATTAATCCTTTGCATCTCATCCTTTTCAAAATATGGTCCAGAGTGGGATTTTCACCATAGATCCTGGTGACATTATCAATACCCATGCTCCTTTCCTTAACTTGATCCATGTGATTTTCAGCAAGGGGGTATGTCACACCAACTGTGTTGATGTATTCTGGAAATCCAACATAGTTATTTCCATCATAATCCGTGGATTCATCACTGTTGATCTGTCTATACTTAGCGCAGCTAGACTCATCATGAAATTCTTGGCATGCCCTACAAAAAGGAGGAGCCTCGTGCTCAACCAAATTTGTGGGCTCTAACTGGTTAGGAAGTCTTTGCTCTTGATAAGGCCCTCGATGCCTTTGCCATCTCTCATTTCCCTTGGGATGAAATCTGTTCTGTTGAGACCTTCCATTTGGATCATTCTATTTTGTATGGCACTGAGCTGTTGGGCATGGTTGGCTTCCATAGTCTTTAGTGCTTCTGTTAAAGCTTTAATAGAGTCATGACATGGCTAATGAGTCTCGACTGCAACTGCTTTGGCCTTAGGCTTGGATCTAGATGTACTACTTCTGACAAAACCTGGCAAGTTAGACCTTCCTGAAGCTTGCATATTCTTATCTATTTTAATAATTGTAGCTTGAGCTGCCTTCAGGTCTTGAGGGTCCTTATCTCTTAATTGATAACTGATTTCTCCATTAAAGGCCTTAATAAAGTGAATCAGGATGGCGACAGGAGGAGGTGAAATAGTATCTGGCAAACTAGAGACCATGTCATTAAACCTTTTGATGTACTCTTCAATAGTCTCATTTTCATTCCTTTTGGTGGTATTGAGGGAGGCTAATAAATGACGATTGTCCTTTTGCTCTCCCCATCTTTCCATAAAGGCCTCATGTAAATCTTTCATAGTTGAAATACTGCTAGGAGCCAAATCTGAGAACTAGCATAAGGCATCTTCTTCTAAAGATAGAACAACTAATTTCATGATTAAAATCCTCGTTCTGACCCGCATATTTATGCATACAAGCGTAAAATGATTTTAAGTGAGATTTGTCAGAAATAGCATTATTGCCCTGGAAGGAAGACAATTTATCTATATCTCTTTCAAGTAAAGCACGAGGATAACCAACAATTGCAGAGAATATAATGGAGCATATATATCATCCATTTCAAATGAATTAGTAGAACTACTTTCAAAAAGGAGATGGAGGTCTGAGATAGATTCAAATCCTAATTGATCAAGTGTTCTACAAGAAGAAGCCCTATTCAACGAGGTGGGTGCAATTGTCACCACAACACTCAACTCCTTCTGTTTAGGTCAACTCCCAACAAAAACCAAGGGAGATAAACCCTAAGAAATCGAAGGATGGTCTCTTTGGAAAAGCGACTTAGGAGTTAATAAAAGAAACCAAGCGATTAATCTAGCAGTATATCGGATAAGTAAATCAAAGGAGTGTAAATTTTCTGTGTTTTTGCAGCTTGCTGGTTTATGCCAAGTTTTTAGTGTTTTTCATTCCCAAGCCGGTTTTGCATTGGCTGGAAATTACTTATAAAAATTTCAGACAGTTAAACACACTGTAAAACACTTCTAATAGGCAGAAAAAATAATTTAACCATGCACACCATAAAAAATCAGACTCAGAAATTTTGGCCAATAGCCCTGGAAAAACCCCCACGGGGAAAACCAGTCACCCAGAAAATATCTCGAAATCAGTGCCAAACTGCTGCCTCGATTTCAGTGCCAGAAGGAACCTCGAAAACCATGCCGAAGGTACAAAATCTGTACTGTACGGTCCTCCTTGAAACACGTGCAGCCTGTCTCGATTTCTGTGCCCTAAATCTGCCTCGAAATGCATGCAACAGTTCTTGATTTCTATGCCCAATAAACTTCCTCGAAAACAGTGCTGATATTCTCGGGATGCGTGCCCAGAATCTCCTCGGGATGCGTGCAGACAGTCTTGAAACTAGTGTCCAGTTTCTCCTCGAAACCTGTGCCCAATTTCTCCTCAGGATGTGTGCTGTACTGAAGAAAAAAAGTACTGTTCAAAAATCCGTACGATGCATTTAATGCACAGCTAGCAGCCTCGAAATGCATGCCAACTAAAACTTGCCCAAATGCCTCCTTGAAATTCGTGCCAATGCTCTCTTGTTCTCTCTTCTCAAGAATGAGTTGATTTGCCTCCCTTTTTCCTTTTTGACAAAACCCTAAGTGAGTTTCTCATCCAACGGTGGAGATTAGATTAAATCCGACGGTTGAGATGAGATGAGAATAAATAGTCTAATTTAATTCTCATAAATGCATTTTCACTCACCCACTTAAATTTATCAAAAGTGACTTTATGTTATAAAGTCACATTAAATGCTTTTCACAAGTCATTTAATGCAAAGGGTCACTTTTCCCCTTCTTAAGTTACTTAGGCAAAAAGTCACCTAGGGAACACTTCCTAGGTACAAAAACTAACACTCCCTCTTACCGAGGAAGGTGTTTTGCACCACTCCCAACTTGTCTCTGAAGAAAACAAACTTGCCCCTCCCCAAAGATTTCGTTAGGATATCTGCTACCTGCTCATCAGTGGATATGTACTACAACTCTACAGCTCCTCTTTGAATGTACTCACGTATGAAATGGTACCTGATCTCAATATGCTTTGACCTGTCATGGAACATTGGATTCTCAGAGAGCTGAATGCAACTCTGATTGTCACAGTAGATCACCGTAGGCCTAAGCTCTTGATCAAACAAATCTACCAACAGCTTACGAAGCCATAGTGCCTCGCAAGTAGCCTGACTGGCTGCCATATACTCAGCGTCGGCGAAACTCAATGCAACGGACTTTTGTTTCCGATTGAGCCACGACACTACTGCCGAGTCCAAACTGAAACAACAACCGGAAGTGCTCTTCCGATCCCTCACACTGCCTGCCTAGTCTGAATCTGTGAAACCAACCAAATTGACACCACCCGAACCCCTGTAATCCAAACCATAGTCCTCTGTACGTGCAAGATATCTTAGCACATGTTTTGCGGCAGTCCAATGTACACTCCTAGGCTCCACCATGAACTGGCTAAGAGTGTTCACCGCAAAACACAAGTTTGGCCTGGTGTTGACCAGATACATCAACGACCTAATGAGCTGATGGTAAAGTGTAGGATCCACCAACTTACCCTCAGAAGCATGAAGTTGCTTCCAGTTGGTGATCATAGGTGTAGACATCGGCCTGCAATCCTCTATCCGAAATCTCCTCAGAATATCAACTGCATACTTCCCCTGTCCTAGGAAAATATGTCCAGGCTCCTGCCAAACCTCCATCCCCAGATAGTAATGCATCAACCCAATGTCGGTCATCTCATACTCATTAGCAAGGTCTCTCTTGCAATGTGCAATGAGACGCTCCTCTCCAGTGATAAACAAGTCATCAACATATAACAAAAGAATGAGAGAATCTCCACCAACCATAATGTAGTAAAGGTTGGGATCAACCTCACTCGTCTGAAAACCCATCAAAGTCAAGTACGCATCGATCCTGGAGTACCAAGCTCTAGGAGCTTGCTTCAGTCCATACAAGGCTTTCCTCAGCCTGCACACATGAGAATCTCTCCCATGAATCTCGAATTCCTGTGGCTGCTCTAAGTAAACCTCCTCCTGCAGAAGACCATTGAGAAATGCGGTCTTCACATCCATCTGTTGGATCTTCCAACCCATCTCTGCTGCTATAGAAATCACTGCTCTAATGGAAGAATACCAAGAAACTGGCGCAAAGGTCTCATCATAATCAACTCCCTCAACCTGTGAAAACCCCCGTGCCACAAACCGAGCCTTGTACTTCTTCACACTGCCATCCGCAACATGCTTCACCTTGTAGATCCACTTGGAAGTCACAATAGACTTCCCTTTTGGGCTCGACACTATCTCCCAAGCATCATTCTTCATGATGGAATGGTACTCCTCCATCATGGCATCTCTCCAAACTTGATGCTGAGAAGCCTCCTCAAATGTGGAAGGCCCAGAATCACGAAGACTCGCAACAAGAGCCATACCCAATCTATCTGGCATCACTACTGTCCTGATCTCCTCCTGGGTCTACCAAATGCCTCTGCCTCCTTCGAGGTCTCATGAAGCCATTTCGGCTTCCTCTTCCTTGAAGGCTCCTCCCATACTGGTCTATCCTCATTTAAAGTACTCCCAGAAGCAAAAGGTCCAACACCCCGAGGACCAGTGACTGATGAACCAGTCCCTGAAGAACCTGTAACCTGAGAACCAGAACCTGAACCAATCCCTGAAGTACCTGTCACCTGAACCACTGAACTTGTAGAAGTTGTGCCTGTACTCTCTGATCCAGTCACTCCGGAAACCTGTGGACTTGAGATCTGTATCGAAGAAGCCTGACTCACCTGAGGTGTGAAAGCCGGTGGCTCCCCCTGCTCTATCTCTCTGGACTTCCTGAAGGCTCTCTCCTCATCAAACTTCACCTCTCGCCTAACAACAACCTTCTTCAGGCTAGGAAGGTAAATCCGGTAAGCCTTCGAAGTCTCATCATATCCCACAAAGATGCCTCTCTCTGCAGTGGGATCAAACTTCGTCCTCTTCTCAGAAGGGACATGAGAGTAAGTCAAAGAACTAAATATGCGAAAATGGCTCACCTCAGGCTTCTTGCCTGTGTACATCTCCTCAGGAATCTTCCTCCCCAAAGCACGATGAGGACTCCTGTTCTGCAGATAAACTGCAGTGCTGCATGCCTTTGCCCATAGAAAGAACAGTAAACCCTGATCATGGAGCATCGCTCTCGCTACTCCCAGAGTCGACCTGTTCTTCCTCTCTGGTACTCCATTCTGCTCAGGAGTGTAGGGAACTGTCAGTTGTCTCTGTATACCCTCCTGTGTGCAAAATCCATCAAACTCCTTGGAGGTATACTCACCCCCATTATCCGATCTCAACATCCGAATCTTCCTCCCTGTCTGCTTC
The DNA here is from genome assembly GCA_027924585.1 of Larix kaempferi. Lineage (NCBI taxonomy): Eukaryota > Viridiplantae > Streptophyta > Pinopsida > Pinales > Pinaceae > Larix > Larix kaempferi. The sequence goes on from BSBM01000504.1 coordinate 6,750,520, forward strand.
TCCACAAGGGCTTTGAACCCTTGGAAGACACTCAATACTAAGGGTGACTTCTTGCTCCTCAAGAAGTAGATCCAGGTCTTCCTGGAGTAGTCATCAATGAAGGTGATATAGTACTCAAATCCAGTCAAAGAGACTGATGACATAGGACCACAAATATCAGAATGGATCAAGTCAAGTACTCCTACTGCTTTGGTGTCACTGCTTGGAAAAACAGTCTTGGTGTACTTTCCCAAAGCACGCCCCCTGCACACATCACTCTGCTCAGTGCTGAACTCGGGTAAACCTGTAAACATGCTCCTCAACAATCTTAGAGTTGGGTGATGTAAGTGGGCCATCCTCCGATGCCATAGCTCACAAAGCTCACTGCTACTGCTGTGTGCTAGAGCGTGCTGTGGGTGAAACAAGAGCTTGTATAGCTTTCCACATCTAACCCCAATGTCCATGGAGGTAGATAATCTTATAGTCCTGGGGAATACTTGCACTCACCCATCCAAGAAACATACCCCAAGACCCCTGTCCTCAATGGTGGAAACTGATACAAGGTTCTTTTTCAACCTAGGGACATATAACACATACCTCAGAGTAATGGGACTCATAGACTCCCTCTGAAATGTAATGGTCCCCCGACCAACTGCTCTAACAATGGTGTCGTCGCCTAGTACAACCTCCACATCTGTACCTGTCTGTGAAAGCTCGGAGAACATCTCTCGAGCACCTGTCATGTGGCTCGAGGCTCCGCTGTCAATATACCAGGTGCCAGTGGTGGATGCACTCATCTAATGCCCTGTCAATAAGGAATACTCCATCTCCAAATCCACATCAGTGCTGGTAACTAAAGAGGCTCTCTCTCTCTCAATCTGTCTAGCACACAGAGAAAACTCTCTTTGAAATTTGTCTCCAAAGTCATCAACCTCCGCTGAAGCTGCAATCTGCTGTCCCTTCTTCTTCTTGCTTGGACACTGTGAAGCATAGTGCCCAAATGCTTGACATGCATAACACTTGATTTTATTCAAGTCCTTCTTATGCCCACCCTGCTGCTGCTGCTACTTGGCCCCACCCTTCTTGGGACCCTTCTTCTTCTTCTTCCCCTTTGCTGTCAAAGCCAAATTCTGTTCATCTTCCCTACCCTGTGACGAACTGCTCTGTACGAGACCTCTCTTGGTCTCCTCCTGCACAAAGTCATCCCACAGTCTCTCCCATGAAGGTAGGTTCTCTCTGCCCACTATAGCCTGCACAAATGCACCCCAGGGCTTTGAAGCCCCATTCACTGCTGTACACACAAGCTCAGTAGCAGTGACCACCTCCCCAACTGCTGCTAGCTCATCTCTAAATGCAGATATCCTGTTAAGGTAAGTTGTTACTCCCTCTCCACCATTCATCTTTATACTCTTCAATTTCTCCTTGAGAACCATCTTCCGGTTCTCATTGGTACTCTCGTATAAGCTGGTTAAAACACTCCACATCAAATGTGCTCTAGCTTTACCAGAAATATGAGGGATGATATGATCTTTAACTGCATCAAGGATTATTCTTCTAGCTTTACAGTCTTTCTTGTTGAAGGCTGATAATGTTGCTGCATTTATAGCAACGGGAATCTGAACGGGGTTTGCTGTAGTGTTTCTAACCACCTCCTCCCGCATTTCATTTTCCTCTAAAACCAGCAAAATCCTAGCCTTCCATGGCACAAAGTTACCTGTCCCATCCAGCCTATCCTCCAACCTAAGTCCTGTAACCATCTCTACTGTCAACCCAACAAGGTGCTGTTCATTAACAGAAGAAAATACCCAAATTTGGAAATTTCTGTGTGTCTGCAAATTTTTACTGTTTTCTGCCCCCAAGCTCTGATACCATGTAAATTTTCTGTGTTTTTGCACCTTGCTGGTTTATGTCAAGTTTTTAGTGTTTTTCATTCCCAAGTCGGTTTTGCATTGGTTGGAAATTACTTATAAAAATTTCAGACAGTTAAACACAGTGTAAAACACTTCTAACAGGCAGAAAAAATAATTTAATCATGCACACCATAAAAAATCAGACTAAGAAATTTTGGCCAATAGCCTTGGAAAAACCCCCACGGGGAAAACCAGTCAGAGAGAGACAGTTTATTATTTCTTTAGTAAATCTCAGTACATAAATTTTACAGCAGAAATGTACTTATCTCCACCATGAAATTTCACCCAGAAAATATCTTGAAATTAGTGCCAAACTGCTGCCTCGATTTCAGTGCCAAAAGGAACCTCGAAAACTGTGCTAAAGGTACATAATCCGTACTGTACGGTCCTCCTTGAAACATGTGCAACTTGTCTCGATTTTTGTGCCCTAAATCTGCCTTGAAATGTGTGCAGTAGTTCTCGATTTTTGTGCCCAATAAACTTGCTCGAAGACAGTGCTGATATTCTAGAGATGTGTGCCTAGCATATCTTGTAGATGCATGCAAGCAGTCTCGAAACTAGTGCCTAGTTTCGCCTTGAAACCCGTTCCCAATTTCTCCTCGGGATGCGTGCTGTACTGAAGAAAAAAAATAGTACTGTTCAGAAATCCGTACGGTGCATTTAATGCACAGCTAGTAGCCTCGAAATGTGTGCCAACTGAAACTTGCCCAAATGCCTCCTTGAAATTCGTGCCAATGCTTTCTTGCTCTCTCTTCTCAAGAATGAGTTGATTTGCCTCCCTTTTTCCTTTTTGACAAAACCTTAAGTGAGTTTCTCATCCAACGGTGGAGATTAGATTAAATCCGACGATTGAGATGAGATGAGAATAAATAGTCTAGTTTAATTCTCATAAATGCATTTTTACTCACCCACTTAAATTTATCAAAAGTGACTTTATGTTATAAAGTCACATTAAATGCTTTTCACAAGTCATTTAATGCAAAGTGTCACTTTTCCCCTTCTTAAGTGACTTAGGCAAAAAGTCACCTAGGGAACACTTCCTAGGTACAAAAACTACCAAGGAGCAATCGCTAAATCAAGTAAATCAAAGCTTCAACATGTATGCGATAAAGATCAGTGCTTCATCCATTGAGTAAAAAAGGATATGATTGCAGAACTTGGCAAGATAAACTATGAGATTAATTTACCGGTAGAAAGGGAAAGTTATCTAATTACTAGAAAGCAGGAAGCAAAGTCAAATTGTGAACTCGCTAGAGCGAGGATTGACTTGCTTGTTGAATGGAGGAACAAAAAGGAAAATGAATCATCAAATTGTGTAGCTGCTTGATGCAGGGATCCACAGTTTGTTTCTTCTGGATTATTAAGGGGAAAGGGGAGTTTTTGATATACACAAGATGTTGTTGTAATTGTAACTTCGGAAGATATTCCATTGTATTTTATATTGTTATTATTATTATATTTTATTTGTACCTCCGTCGGAGATGTTTTTCCTCCGCTCGGGGATGTCATTATGATGCTTAGTCATACTAGGTCATTAAAGCCTCCCATGTAAGTCGGGGCAATAGTCCCCCAAAAGAGTCAATTGTAATTGGTTTACTAGGTCTCCTAGAGAAGTCGGCCCAGTTGGGTAAAAAGGTCACCCCAAGGTAAAGTATAAATAGAGAGCAAGGCTCTCTCATTTGGACACACACTCACTCACTCAAGTTCGCATAAGTGAGAGAGAGAAGACAAGTTCGCATAGGAGGAAAAAGAGAGCTGCAGAAGACCATCTTGTTTTGGGGTTTTACTTTTTGTGATATTGTATTGGTGACGATTCTATCTCTGAGGAAGTTGCGGGGTTTTCTCCTTTATGGTTTCCCCGAGGAAAATCTTTGTGTCTATTGTGTTATGTTGTGCTTGTTATTCTTTCAGATAAGATCCTAGATAATATTGATTAAAAGTTGAAAAACTAACACAAGGTACGTAGAAATGAGTCCAGATTCCATGATATCAAATGTTGTACCAGATGAAGAGGGGACTGGATTGAAGTCACAAGGGATGTCCAACACCGTACACCAAATGAGGGTGTAGGTTGACGAGTCCCAACAATTGTCATTGCCTAGTATGGTCCCTTAACTGTAGAATATGCCCACGAAGTGACAATCCTGTGGATCTTTATAGATGCTAGAATACGTCTCTAGGGAAGATTAATTTTAAGTTCGGTTAATATGAAGTGTTTTGAGAATGTTACATTAATAGGATTAAAATAAGAAGACTAAAAAATCTAAGGTTAGTTTTAGTGCACCAAAGGAAATGTGATAATCTAAGTTAAGAATTAGTATATGGAGTTAGCATGCAAAGTTAGATGCAAAAATTGATAGATGCAAAAAATGTGACTTGGGGGGTAGGGGGGATGCGAGGGGTGGTGGCCTAGGCCACTATTCCCTTGCTCTTACAATTGTCCCTAAGGACCTTTAGAGATCTTGATGATCCTTTATAGCTTTGGAATCATCCAGGTTACAATCAGTAGAAAGAGTTGATCAAAATGACCAAGAAAAGGTTGCTGGACGAGTCTTGACCCCAAAAATTGGATAGCCCTTCGGGGATGCTTAAAAATCTACAAAAAATAAAGTTAGGATAGCGAACAAATTACTCATGTAAGGTTGCCATCTAGCTGCCACATAGGCCTTAAATGAGGTCTTTGTCTTACCTTGAAAAAATAGCCACTTAAACCAATGGTTAAGGGGTTTAATTTGGGGTGGCAGGTGCGGGTGCGATACTTTTTGATCCCGGAGGAAATAAAATTGCAGCCTTCTCGTGGGGACTAGGTAGCAAAACTAATAATGAGGCAGAATGGTTAGCTCTCATTCTCTCTTTAGATATGGCCTCCAATTACAGCATAGACAATCTCAGAATCTATGGAGACTCCAGGCATGTCATTCAAATCATGCGAAGAGGGTATGCTTCGCCAGGCTCAAAAGCCGACAGATACATGCAAAGAATTAAAACCAACGCTATCCTCTCAAAGGCATCCTTTTTCCACATTCGTCGAGAGAACAATAGGATTGCTGATATAGCGGCTAACCTAGGAATTTTGCTCGAAATTGGGCGCGTCAAGGATCTCAATGGAGTTTTGGGGTATCATTTCATCCCTTAAGTTTTAATGCCTAGGATCATCAATTACATGGTTGGTTTTATGGTTAGGTCCATGGTCATGAGGGACCACCCTTTCCTTTGCATAAACTTAGGTTATATTTCTCCTCCCCCCTCCGAATCTTCAGTCACACGTCTCCCCGATCGCCCCTCCATCTGTCACTTCGCCCTCTCCCTCATTGTCAGCTCCCACGGGACTCTATTAACTCTCCCACCCGCCCTCTCTATTCCTTCCTCTGCGATGGCTCGCCCTCCCCACTTGCCTGACGCTCTGAGTCGCCTCTCCCTCGACGAGCTTGACACCCCTCCCCCCCGTCTCTTGATGGTTCAGGCGTGTAATTTGGAAATTATGCAGTCTGTGATGGTGGCCATAGCCGCTCTGAGCAGAACGTTGGTGGACATTAAGTTCGCAGTTCGTAATACCTATGATGCGGTTTGCTCCAGTGTTAACCAAAATGCAGAGATGGCGTCGGATATTACACATGTATGCTCACAGCTCTCTTGTCAGGACTCCAGGATAGACGACCTGGAAAGGAATTTATTCGAATTAATGGGGAAAGTTGACAAGTTGCAGGAAGACATGGCCATTTTTACTGGAGCAACTCAGGGGAGTTGGGTGCATGAAACCCCTACGGTCAACCAGGAAATCAATCAGGTTATGGTGGATGCTTCTTCTGCTCGGCCAAAGAAGTATGGCTAGGATACAACACAGCCCAGGTTTCAAAAATTTTGTTCATTTTGGTCAATGCATTTTTGTATAATCCTTTGCAGACAGTTTGTCAAGGTTTATTCCAGTTCTATGTTGGATAGTTTCAGGAAAACAAAGCTCAGAGCTTGCAATGTAATGCAGATAGAATATATAGTGTTAGTATGCCCAGACATTTTCTGCACTGTTAAAACTCCTTTTGAAAGTTTGTAATGAATAGCCGTGCACAGCTTTTATAAATATAATCCTTTACTCTGTTACTGTTAAAAAAAAAAAGGGGTTTAATTGCACATGCAAAATAAGATGTAAATGAAGTTTAAAAATAAATTTACACTCCGTTAGGACAACGAACAATGAGCTATGTTACTCAAATCTTCAAATAAAACCAATGTTTGACGGAGTTTCCGGGATGGGGGAGTGAGGAAACGCACAAGGGGGACGTGTGGAAGCAACCCCAAATTTTAGGGAAATTTCGGGGAAACGGGGGGGACGTCGGAGTCATAAAAATTAATTTAAAATATAAATATTATTAATCCCAACAATACCCATTACCATGTAAAAAGTTAAACTAAAAACTAAAGTCATCATTATGGAATGTACATCTATTAGTTATTACCATATCAAATTTCAAATTGTAAATGATACTGAACTATATTACTATTACCATGTAAAAACTAAAAACTATTATCATTATGCAATGTATATCTAAATTCAAATTTCAAATTTGTAAAAGATAATCCAACAAATTCTGAAGTTTGAAATAGTCAAATAGACACTGAATAGTTAACACAGAGAAGTTAGAACAGTGAAATAGACAAAAGTGAAAATTCTAATAAAAGATTAAAATTTCTCAAATACTAAATAGTAAAGAGTCAAGGAAGTATCTACTATCTACTATCTAGAGTCAAAACTGAAACAATGAAAAGTAGTTGAAATGAATCAACATTATGATCAAAAAGCATTGATTGGTGCTCCATTGACTCGTGTGAGAGGGTAGCTTTTAGGAAGGTGTTAGACTCTTAGGTTAGTCTAGGATTTAATTTAATTTTGGTTTAGTTATGTTTTAATTTTTTTAGCACTTTTTAATATTTTAATTTGCATTTATTTTTATTGTAAAAGATAAAAATTGGGGGAGGCTTCTAGGTGTCCCCCCAGGGGGGCTTCGGGGGGGATGCCCAGAATCCCCCCCGGGGGTGAAATGCGTTCCACACTTGGGAAACTTGGGGAAATGCGTTTCCCCGAGTTTCCCCAAAAGGGGGATGTGGGGAAACATTTCCCTAGGAGTTTCCTGTCCCAGAAGCGTGGGGGAGCGAAAGGGCGCGTCCCCGTGGAACACTGAATAAAATACTGTCTAAAGTTTAAACTTCAATAGAATACCAGTACTAAGTGCTAATGATATGTCTTGTTAGATCTACTCTTAGAAACTAATAATCTAGTCGATCTACTTGAGAATATGACTTAAAAAAAAATTAGATCTAGATACTGTAACCAATTGAGATTTTACTTTGAGAGAAGGTTTAATGGAGAGAAATTGGAATGCCTTCCAAGTGGACAATGGAGATCCAAGGTGGTATGCATGAGGGACTAGTTTGTTGAAGCCACTAAGCATGAGGGGGTTGTGCTAGGCTTACACCCCACTTCTTGATAGATGAAGACCTGGAAATTAGTTTACATACAAAATAGAAGAGGAACTCTTCCTCCTTACTGCTTCCAAGTGTAGCCTACAAGAGAGAATTAAAACAAGTACGTACGCAATTTTAAGAATATCCAGATCTAAAACCTCTCGAGCAATCTACAATAAGTTCCAAGTAGAAAACTATTTAAATGAAAGCTTATCCTACTAGGTGATAGCACCCCTTCAAAGGACTAAGGAAGCAATTAGAAACATGCATCAATTACCTCACAATGGAATCCACACAATTGTTGCACAACACCTCTCTGACCTCCAAAGTCTTCTTGCTTTATTCCAAAATAATACAAGTATACAAAGCTTGAGCACAAACTCCCATAACCAACAAAAATGTGGGAGGAGAGGCCTTTTTAAATAGGAAATGCCATCTTGGGATCTTCTCCGTGCATGAAAGGAGAAGGCGCCATCTCAAATGGAGATCCCAATGCAAAGTGATGAGAGAGTGCCACATGAGGGAGTTAGCTCCCATATAAGGAGAATGCGCCACATGTGGAGGAAATCCCCATGCCCATGCAGGAGAAATGCGCCACTATGGAGGCGAATGCATGCTAAGAGGAAGGGGAAAACACATACATGAGTTAGGTGCATGGGAGGAGAGAGCGCGCCACCTTGCTCCCTTGGTTGAGGGAAAACACCTGCATGAGAGGGGAAAGGTGCTAGGAATATTCCCCTTTTAATAATTGACCCCTTTAACTCCCTTTTACATAGTTTTTTGTCATTTTTACCCCCCTAAGGGACCTAAAAGGTCATGCATATTGCTAGGGACATGGTGACTGACTCTAATTTTGACATCGGACTCTAAGGACTTAGACACCAATCCGAGGCGCCTATATTATAATATACTTTGGCTTTGGAGGTGTGAGTGAAAAAACCAAGATAAACTCTGATCACTAGGATTTAAGTTCATTTAGGTGAAAAAAAACACTCCAAAGTTGTTATAATACAAGTGACTCACTCGAGCTAGCTCGTTTACACATGTAATGGATGTCAAAATTTTACAAACAACTTCCTTGGACCATGACAAAGGAAGTGCAAAGTAAAACTGGGCAGAAGACTGCCTGATTTGGATGAGGAATTGAAAGGTCCTTCGCTGGATGATGTCTTTTGTCTGTTGAACATCCTATTCAAATTGGGTTGTAATAGGCCATACAAAAAGTCCGTGCAACAGTCGGGATTGTCCGTACGGATCCGTATAGTCATACGGTTTGGACTTATAGTACAGATCCATACAATCATACAGACAATACATCGGTCGTATAGGGTAGCAAATTCAACAAAATTTTGCAGGAGGTTTTCTGGGGCAGTTTTGCAGTTGGAGAATATTTTTTTTTGGAGCAGAATTTGCCAGGTTTGCTATTGTATGGGCCATTTTTCCAGTAAGGGAGCCCTTGTCAGCTTGGAAATTATTGAATGAAAAGTTGATTTGAAGGGAATAAATTTTGTGCATGTGTATTTACTGAGTAGAAATGTTCTCCCTATATTTTGCTTCTGCCAACAAAATTCTGCTAATTAATTCCAACAGTATAAATAAATTAGTGAGCTATAAAGTTAAATTTCGGCAAGAAAATCAGTAGGAATTTGTTTATCTAGATCTGGAGTTAAGAGAAAATTTTAACATGATCAACATGATCAATCATGAAACCTATCATCACAATTAGAATGGGATCCTCGGCATGAGCTATAGGACCATCCTCTGGCATGTCTATTTTTTAACAGGTCTACATTTCGCAAGTGGTATGTACTCGAAGAGTAGGGTGACATTTGGCGTCTTTTGATGGTTTAGTGGACCTATCTTTTGTTTGGTGCAATTCAATTAAATGGAATTATGAAAACTACTAACTCTGTGGAATTTTGGATGGGATGTGAAATTATATTTTCATCATGAGGTCCGATGAGGTTGGAACCCCTCTCAAACATCTTGAAACAATTAATGATAATATAAAAAATTTAAGTAAAAGGGACTGCTTGAGTCAGACCTTGACTCAGCCAGTTTGGTAGCAAGCCGGTCGGTTGAGCTGATTTAAGGACATGTTCATAACTCAACGGGGTCAACTCGGTCGAGTCCGAGTCTGTGTTGATCGGTTTTAAAACAATGGATTCAACTAGTAGCTCCTTCTGCATGGGTCTCCCTACTGATATTGATTTAGGTGATGACAACTACGACTTGACCTTAACTGTTGATACAACTGCCACTTTGTACGTTCTTGAAATGGTGTGAGAATACAAGGTAAAATGATCAAGTGCACCTTCTTCAAACTAGCAAATAGGTAGAACTAGTACTGCATGTATCCCCATTACGTATGACTACTGTCTTGTCCTCCTTGCATGATCAACCTTTGGAACTAGAGTTTGAGACATCTTGCACATCTATTACTTTCTTGGGCAAAGGCGTGCGCTGTCATATCTCATGCAACTCCATCTAGAACTACTGTTGTTTCACCATGCAAACTCAACCTTTAAATTGTGGTGTTTCACCATGCAAACTCAACTTTAAATTGCTATTAGACCTCATGCAAACTTGACTTTGAATTGATGTTTGGACAACAAGCAAACTGAGTTAGAAACTATTGTTTGTTAGCATGCCCTTGATCACTAGCATGCACCTCAGTAACTCTTCTCCATCAATACAAGGCAATGCACCACATGCTACTATTATAGGCATTATAACTTAGTTTAATCATACTCCCTGTTATGATGGTACCAGCACTAGCGTACCTGCAGAGGTGCCCAAGGGAGAGGGTGTCTTTTTTTGACCAGGAGGGGTGTTTAGTCAGCTTATACTGAGGTAGGGGCATGGCCAGACCGTTTGGTTTCTCCTTTGGAAGTACTATGGCTTAATGGCATCGCTGACTGCCTCATGAAAGGGTTTGAAACCCTGAGGTTGGTGTACGGGGCTCCCAGGGGTGGGTCACTGGGTCACATGACCCCGACCTTGTCTTATCACTCCAACGACAGTTTCTTCAGCACTGAGGCATTTGCTTATCCTTCAGAGCACCTCCAACACCCTCTTGGCTCTCCAGTTCAGCAACGCCCTCTCTTTGGGACCTCCTTCAGAGGATGACGTCATGCCATTGCTAAGGTGAGGCTAGAGTTGTTTGCTTAACACATGCACTTGGAGGTATCTATACTTTTGGTTTGATGTCTCTTAGTCAATTTGTATGAAAGTGATGCTTGTTAGGGTTGAATGGAAGCCATTGTTGCTTCATTTTGTCTTGATTGGAATTTCATTTTTGTCTTTGATCACCCTTGCATTCAAGCTTGAGCTTTAGGTCTTCAAGTTTTGCTAAGCTAGGTCTCCTCAACGAATCTCAAAGATTGTTGAGGTTAGCCCTAGTTGCCAAGCTTGCCAAGTACCATCTCACGGAGAGTAACTCCTCTCATTGATGCCCTAGGGTTGGGTAGATAGTTTTCCATCTAAACCCTAGTTGTTCATCTACAATTCTAAACCTAATTTTCTAAGTTTACTTTGTAAATATTATCCTAGACTAGGTTAATTTTTTATTGTTGGAGTTAGTTGTTAATTTAAGTGTTAAAAAACCTAAAAATTAGTGTTAAAACCTAATATTTAAGCCCTAAGTTTCTGTGTTTTAAACCCTAGTAGCAATCCTAAACCCTCCACAACCTCCTTCATTTCACCTCCCACTCCTTCGCTCTCCTCACCTTTCAACTCGCCCTCCTTCCCTTGTCCCTTTAGGACCCTCAGCCTCCTTCTATCTCCATTTCGCTGCTCCCTTTTTTTTTGGTTTGGGTCTGCTCCACCATACCTCTACCCCTCCTTTGCTGCTGCTCCATCCGTGCCCTCTTCCCTCTCTCCATACCTCTACCCTATCCCTTCTCCTTTCCCACTCCTCCTTCCTTCCTTCCCCTCGGCCTGTTGCCCTCCTTCTCCTCTACTCGCAACCCTCTTTCTTCGCCCTGCTGCAACTCTTCTCTTCACACAGCCCAAGAGCCTCTTCCATCCATCTCCTCTTCCTACCTCGCTGCTCCTTCTTTCCTCCATCGAGCCCTTTAGCTCTACCCTCGACTACCATCTCTTCATTTCCCATGCTTCCTACTCCTTCCTAGCCTATTCGCTGCACTTCCCTTCCTTTATCCTTTACACAGGCCTGCCCTTTGGGCAGCCCTTGTGTGCCATATCTCTGCCATCATCTGCACATACAAAACAAAGGACATAAAACAGAAGTGACTGGTTCTTAAAATTCTGATTTGTTTATGAATGGAAGGTGTTTCTTTGCTCCATTACCAATATTACATGCAAACTCTTTCCACATTGAATGATTAGTCTTTATTTGCTAGTTAGTTGTTGATCATTAATGCTTTATTTCATCTCAGAACTGATTGATAAAACTGATATATGGTTTATCTATTAACGACTCATGTTGCTATGGTAACTGTAAATCACATACAGATCTAAAAGTTGAACTTTGGTTTTACATTTGACCATCTATCAGGTTGATACTACTTGGATATATTTTTACTTGATGTTTGCTAAATGCAACTGAATGATCCCTACCTATTATTGGTAAATTATGGTATCAGTGTATGAATTGACGATACGTATTGATTACTCACATATTCTTATGCTCACTGGATTGCCATGATACATGCTTATGTTTGATTAGTAAATGGGATTGACAATTGTCACTTAATGCATATTTGGTTAATGGGTGAGGTTTATTGGCAATATAGTCTTTTGATCCAATATTGGTTATTGTAATACATGTGTACACGTTCTTATCTTTTATGGAATAGCCTCAGTAATGTGTTTGTGATAATTAAATACGTTTGACTCCATTAGGCACTGGTCTAACTACAAATCGCATAGAAAGTATTGTTCTGTGGTTTTCGTAGTGTTCTTATAGGGTTCCTCAAGGATACTTCTCCTTGGAGGTTTTGACTTCCGAAGTTAGAACGGTGACCGAGGTGACATTGGGTCACTTTTATTATTTGTGCTTACTGGGAATTAGCCCTCCTAATTTGACCGGTAACATTTTTGGCGCCGTTATCGGGGACGTTTCAAAGCTTGAAGTGGTTCATCCGGAGTCATTGACATCCTTGGCAAAACGACATTTGGTAAGAACTCAAAGGTGAGTTCTTTTCCTTATATTTGAAAATATCTATAAAAGACTAACTCCGCAGGTCTTATCTGGCGACTCCACACATTTAAGGCGACTCCACTTATCAAGAAGCAATTCAGAACATTCACCATTATCTCAGGTACGTATTTGTTTGGTGCTTTCGGTGAGATTTGTTTAAGTCTAACTTGGCAGGTCTTTCCTGGCGACTCCTACTGAAGAAAATATAAAGGAAGTACTCTGCAAAACTGAAAGTCAAGAGATATGGCGACCCTTGATCCGTTTGACTTCTCAAGTATTCTGGGATATCCTAATAAGTTCAACAAACACCGTTGCTTGAAGTCTATCCCGATGTTTCACAAGGAAAACGTTACACCTATAGCACATGTCATAAAATTCAAAGAAGTTTTGACGACATGGGATATCACAGATGAGGACACCATTATACAGTTGTTCGTAATATCCTATTATCTAGCAGGTGATCCGGATATGGATGCTTGGTAAGAAGGACTCCCTCCTAAAGGGATATCTTCCTTCTTCCAACTGGTTGAAGTATTCAGCGATCAATGGGATCCCAACGCTAAAGAAGAAATCATGAAGATTGTAAAGGACGATCATACGGATGTGGACGAACAAGTATTAGAGGAGCAAGAAACAGTCCCTGATGAAGATCAATTCTCAGAGGGTTTACTTGAAGAAACCATTGTTCAGGGCCAAGAAACTCAAAAAGGTACAGAAATGGTGAGTGCTCCATATCCTCCAATTACGGTTTCTTATGATATGTTGGCTCTCTTGGAAGAAAGTTACAGGTATGCGGAAAACGATGATTATTGGAAGTTTATTGGCCCACCAATGTACGATTCTTCAAGGCCTTGTAGCAGTATAATAGACCGTCCTCCGAGCATATATTTGGATGAAGTGGCTTGCTCTGCCTCCGATGAAAAATGGATCAATCCTTTTTCTTTGCTAAAAGATGCAGTGGTGCAAGATGTGGTGCCTGTTGACAATGGTCATGCGCAAAATTTCTCCATTATATCTCAGTTCATGGTATGCCCTAATCAACTACATTCTACAAGAAGTGTTCATCCCTTTTTGTCCAGTATCGGTAAGTGGTTGACAATATTTTTCAATAAAGGCAATACAGGTATGTGGACAGGTATGATTTTACTTTTACATGGTCATAATTACTATTGTTTATCTTTTCGTTTAAAATGTAAAGGCTTGAATTATGTAGTTGACAATTTCAAAATGATAAAGATCATTAGAAGTACTAACACGATAATTATAAAGAAAAACAATATGCACGTATTTCCAAAATATTGTTCAAACAGGTTGCAACTGATATGTGAAGATTTGCCAGGTCCACCTCCACAAATGCTTTCCCGAATCGACGATCAAGCAATTTGGAAGCAAAATTTTTCCTTAATGCCAATATATTATCAAGATGGTCCATACATTAGTCCGATAGAAGCTTGGATAAATGGAGCTTGTAAAAGAGGTTTTTCGCCACGGCTACAGTATTTAAGCTCTCAGGTCCCCGTAGCCATCCAATCCTCATCTTATATCATGATGGAAACCTCGGTACGTGTTTGCTTCGTGATCAATCAGGTTTTATCATGGATTATGTCTAAAGACAAAGATAAAGCAACATGTATGAATGGCTTGCTCAAATGGTTACATTGGTGGTATGATTTCACCTAGCCGTTTCTATTCCTTATGTTTAGCATAGGTAGGATTAGTTAGGCATATATTGTTATCCATGCATTGCATTTGGTGTTCTTCATGTTGACATAGGTTAGTCGTTTGTTTATGCATTTATTTAGTCTTATTTGATGAGCAAGGAAAGACGTAAGTGTCTGCCTCTGGGTATTTTGATGTCCTTGGTTATTTGATATGTGTGTAGGTCTACAGGTACCCAGATGATTCTTGGATTCTCGAGCACCCTCAAGAGGAGTATTCGTCCTGCAGTTGGAGCCAGTGTTACGATGGTACCAACACTAGGGTACCTGCAGAGGTGCCCCAGGGAGAGGGTGTCTTTTTTCTGACTAGGAGGGGTGTTTAGCTAGCTTATTCTGAGGTAGGGGCATGGTCAGACCCTTTGGTTTCTCCTTTGGAAGTACTATGGCTTAATGGCATCGTTGACTGCCTCATGAAAGGGTTTGAAACCCTGAGGTTGATGTCCAGGGCTTCTAGGGGTGGGTCACTAGGTCACATGACCCTGACCTTGTCTTATCACTCCAGCGACAGTTTCTTCAGCACAAAGGCATTTGCTTATCCTTCAGAGCACCTCCAACACCCTCCTCGCCCTCCTGTTCAACAACGCCCTCTCTCTGGGATCTCCTTTAGAGGATGACGTCATCCTCCTGGGCAGACTGTTTGCTTGAGAAGGGGGGGGGCGTTGAGGGATTTTCATCACTGTTGGGGTTAGTTGGGGCATGATGACCCCCCCACACAGTCTGGCCTTCAGTTTGGTCAATATGGCCTTATTCAGCCATTTTGCTCAAGTAGGGGTCAAATCTGGGGAAAAAACCCCAATTTACCCACTACTTTGATTATTTTATATTATTTTTATTCTAATTTTAAGTTGACATTTTTAATATTAAACTGACCATTATTTTTGTAAAAGTGAGTGTGATCATATAAATACAATCTCCTCACTTCATTTTTAGACATCAACTTTTGGGATTATATCATTATGTCTGCTATTTGCCCTAACTAGGGCTCTTTGAATGGATGCGCACTTCTTGATGAAGGTTATTTTGCAAGTTTGAAGCATTTCTTGGAATTTTTACTATTGTTCATGCCATTGCTAAGGTGATGCTAGAGTTGTCTGTTTAACACATGCACTTGGAGGTATCTATACTTTTGGTTTGATGTCTCTTAGTCAATTTGTATGAAAGTGATGCTTGTTAGGGTTGAATGGAAGCCATTGTTGCTTCATTTTGTCTTGATTGGCATTTCATTTTTGTCATCACCCTTGCATTCAAGCTTGAGCTGTAGGTCTTCAAGTTTTGCTAAGCTAGGTCTCCTCAACGAATCTCAAAGATTGTTGAGGTTAGCCGTAGTTGGCAAGCTTTCTAAATACCATCTCAAGGAGAGTAACTCCTCTCATTGTTGCCCTAGGATTGGGTAGATAGTTTTCCATCTAAACCCTAGTTGTTCATCTACTCTTCTAAACCTAATTTTCTGAGTTTACTTTGCAAATATTATCCTAGACTAGGTTAATTTTTGATTGTTGGAATTAGTTGTTAATTTAAGTGTTAAAAAAACCTAAAATTAGTGTTAAAACCTAATATTTAAACCGTAATTTTCTGTGTTTTAAACCCTAGCAACAATCCTAAACCCTCCACAACCTCCTTCATTTCGCCTCCCTCTCCTTCGCTCTCCTCACCTTTCAACTCGCCCTCCTTCCCTAGTCCCTTTAGGACCCTCGGCCTCCTTCTATCTCCATTTCGTTGCTCCCTTTTTTTTGGTTTGGGTCTGCTCCACCAGACCTCTGCCCCTCCTTTGCTGCTGCTCCATCTGTGCCCTCTTCCTCTCTCCATACCTCTACCCTATCCCTTCTCCCTTCTCCTTTCCCACTCTTCCTTTTTTCCTTCCCCTCGGCTTGCTGCCCTTCTTCTCCTCTACCCGGAACCCTCTTTCTTCGCCCTGCTACAACTCTCCTCTTCCCATAGCTCAAGCCCTCTTCCATCCATCTCCTCTCCCTATCCTCTTCTTATATCGCTCCTCCTTCTTTCCTCTACCGAGCCCTTTAGCTCTACCCTTGGCTGCCATCTCTTCATTTCCCTTGCTCCCTACTCCTTCCTAGCCTATTCGCTGCCCTTCCCTTCCTTTATCCTTTACACAGGCCTACCTTTGGGCAGCCCCTATGTGCCATATCTCTGCCTGCAACAGAAAACTAGGACGCGAGATCCATATTGAATAAGATATATATTATTGAATTGATAAGATGCTTAACGCTTTACAAGAGCTCGCCTTTTATAAGGTTGGAGCATTTCTTAAGAAGGGTTACGTCCCTTCAATTAAACTAATTAATAATTTAATGATTAATTTGATACAATATTTAATATTCATAGCATTGCCACTTCCTTTTAAAGAGCTTTGTCCTCAAAGCAATGGTAATGAAGGATGTAACTGTCGAAATTGTTCTGATTCCCATGTTGCATCTTCTTCGGGAAGATTTTTCCATTTTATTAGGTATTCTTTAATGACTCGCGTTCTTAATCTCTTCTCTCTGGTAGCAATGATAGATTCTGGCTCGAATATGATTCTTCCTTCTTCATCTAACAAGGGAAGTATTGTTTGTGCCTTCTGGTGTTGACCTATCATCTTTTTCAAACATGAAACATGAAATACATTGTGGATGCGACTTGTAGTTGGCAATTCCAATGCATATGCCACCTGACTAATCTTCTTATTGATTTGATATGGGCCATAAAAACGTGGAGCCAACTTATTTTTTCCACCTTGTTTAAGTGATAATTGTTTATAGGGTTGTAGTCTTACATATACCCAATCTCCAATTTCAAATTCTCGTTCTGTTCGATGTCGATCTTCTTGTTGTCTCATTCTATTCCTGGCAGTATTCAAATTCTCTTTAAGTACTTGGACAACCTTTTGGTTTTCTTCTAAATGGTCATTTACTGATGCGACCCTTCTTGGTCGGTGATGAAATCCTTCCATTTTGGGGGTTCATATCCATATAGGGCTTGAAATGGTGTCATTCTTGCAGATGTATGATAAGTAGAATTATACCACCATTCCGCAAGATGTAGCCATTGGAACCATTTATTTTGCTTATCAGTTACAAAACAACGGAGGTAGGTTTCTAAGCATTTATTGACAACTTCTGTCTGTCCATCTGTTTGGGGATGATAAGCTGAGCTCATGTTAAGAGACGTTCCAATTTGCTTGCAAAACTCTCTCCAAAAGTTCCCTTTAAACTTGGCATCCCTATCACTTACTATAATCTTCGGAAAACCATGTAATTTGTAGACATTTTTACGAAAAACTTCGGCTGTTTCTTTTGCCGAATCAGTTTTCTTCACTCCAACAAAATGTGCATATTTGGTTAGCCTGTCTACCACAACTAGTATTTTGTCTTTTCCATCTGATATGGGTAGACCTTCAATGAAATCCATTGAAATTTCCTCCCATTTCTTATTCGGAATATGTAACGGATGGAGTGACCCCGGACTTGAGATATTCTCAGTTTTATTCCGCTGACAAATGTCACAATCTGCAACATACTTGTGAATGTCAGCATACATACCCTTCCAAAAGAATGATTGCCTTGCATTATAGTAGGTTTTAAAAATTCCTACATGAACTTAAAAGCTGGGCAATCATGTGATTCTTTAAGCACCTTGGTCTTAAAACTGGAATTGGAACTTAAGTAAATACGTCCTTTGTACCATAACAGTTCATTCTTCCATTCAAACTTCGGATACTGATTTATGTTGTTAATTATGGAGCAAACCTCTGAATTCTTGGCATATTCCTTACGAATTTCGTCCAAAAATTCTGGGATCACCATGGATACGGCGTAGACTTGTATCTCTTCATCTTTCCTTGATAAAGCATCAGCTACTACATTGTCCTTCCCTATTTTATGTAGGATTTCCATATCGAAGGTAGAGATTTTCTCTATCCACTTTTGTTGCTCGGTTGTTAATGTCTTCTGCTGTAACAAGTGTTGTAGACTATTGTGATCTGTTCGGATTAGGAATTTACTTCCCAAAAGGTATTGTCGCCATTTAGTTAATGCATGCATGATGGCAAGCATTTCCTTGTTGTATGTAGACTGTAGGTATTCTCTTTTGTTCAACTTCCTGCTTTCAAAAGCGATTGGATGACCTTCTTGCATTAGCACAGCTCCTATCCCAAACCCTGAAGCATCACATTCGATTACGAATGGTTTTGCAAAATCAGGTGTTGCCAAAACGGGAGTTGAAGACATAATTTGTTTCAACGTTTCAAAGCATCTTCTTGCTTCATCATCCCATTGAAAAGAATTTCTTTTTAGGAGATTTGTTAGTGGGGCAGTGACATGTGCATAGTTCCTGATGAACCTTCGATAGTAACCTGTTAATCCCAAAAATCCTCGCAATTTTGAAACATTCTTTGGTTCGGGCCACTCCTTCATTGCCTGGATCTTCTTTGGGTCCACCTTAACTCCTTCCTTTGAGATTATATGACCGAGATACTCCACTTCTTGCTTCCCAAAGGTGCATTTTGACTTTTTTGCATAGAACTGGTTTTCCTTCAGAAGAGATAGAACCTCTTCTAGATGCGTCAAATGTTCTTTTCATGTCTTGCTATATATAAGGATGTCATCGAAGAATACTAACACAAATTTCCTTAGGTATGGCTGAAATAGTTCATTCATAGTTGCCTGGAATGTGGTAGGGGCATTAGTTAACCCAAAAGGCATTACTTTGAATTCATAATGTCCTTCATGAGTTTGGAAAGCAGTCTTTGCGATATCCTCTAATCTGACCCTGATTTGATAGTACCCTGACCTTAAATCGAGTTTCGAAAAATATTTTGCGTCATGAAGTTCATCCAGCATGTCATCGATGAAGGGGATTGGAAACTTGTTCTTAATTGTTATTTTGTTTAATCCTCTATAATCTATACATAATCTAAACGATCCATCCTTCTTCCGTACTAGTACGACTGGAGCTGCATAAGGGCTTCTACTCTTGGTGATGACACCACAATTCAATAGATCTTGAACCAATCTTTCTATTTCTGTTTTGTGGTGGTGGGGATACCTATATGGTTTAACCTTGACAGGATTTGACCCCGATTTAATCTCGATTATGTGTTCTATACTCCTTTCTGGTGGTAGCTGCATGGGTAAGTCTTGAAATATGTGTTCATGTTTCTGGAGTAATTTTTGGATTTCCTTTTTGAACTCATTTGGTTCCTCCTCTTTTCCTTCCAGTTGATGACATTGTATTACGTATGCAGATGCCCCTTTTTGAATGAGTTTTTCCATTTGCTGAGATGAAACTACTTGTGTGTTTGGTGGATGAAAACCATATAGCTTAAAATTTTGCCCTTGCCACTTAAACTTGATGAAATGCTTTTGATGATTGGCAGAATATGTTCCCAATGTTTGTAACCATTGGACTCCCAAAACGATGTCTACTCCTCCCAACGGTAAGGTGTAGAGTTCTGATTCCAGTTCAAAGTCTTGTATTTGAAGTCTCACCTTGTGGCACTTTCCAACTTTTTCGATCTTTTTGCCATCTGCAACCATCACCTTCATGTCTGGAACTGGATGTACGAACAACTTGAGTTTGCGTGCCACTCTTATATCAAGAAAGTTGTGAGTGCTTCCAGTGTCTACTAGCACTGTAACATTCTCATTTTTTATATGCCCTTTTAACTTGAGAGTCTGTGGTTGACTAATGCTTGTCATGGCTGCTAGGGAGATTTTGGGGTTCTCGTCGTTCCCGGCTGCCATATTTGCGGTTTCCTCCTCTTCATCTTCTGGCTCTTCTTCTTCTTCTTCTTCTGATTCACTATTCTCTTCTGCTTCGCAAGTATATAATTTCTTTGAGTTGTCCTCGGGGCGACACCTATGTTTAGGGTTCCATTTGTCTCCACATCGTCGACATTTTCCTTCCCTCATACGTTGATTCTCGATGCTCTTCCTATCGTCCCTTCTAGGCGGAGGGATGTATTTGTTTGTATCATCCTCTGGAGTCGACTGGATGTTTCTTTGTGAGTATGACTTCCCTTTATTTGATTGAAAACTATCAAATTTGGCCTCGGCTGCTTTTGCTTTTCGTCTTGCTGCCTCGACATTTGTTATGTCATGCATTTTTAACTCTTTTTGTATGTATGGTTTTAGTCCTCCTAAGTAGGTTTCCAACCGTTGTTTGTCGGATAACCCAAATACTCTGGTAGCGAGGGATTCCCATTGATGCGTGAATTCTTCGACGCTTCCCTTTTGTTGTAATCTGGTAAGTTTTGAGAAGAATTCATCTTCTGTGATTCCTTGAAACCTTTTTAAGAAATCATTCTTGAATAAGTTCCAAGTGTATGCGAAGTTGTCTCCCTTCCACCACATATACCAGTTGTAGGCATATCCTTCAAGGTGCATTGAAGCATACTTGACCTTTTCTTTGTTCATTGTAATGTTATATATGTCGAAATACTCTTCTGCTTTATTCAACCAAGCGACGCATTGGTCTTCTCCTCCATTATATTTCGTCATCTCTATTTTTGCTCTCGGCGGGTACATTACGAATGGTTGGTATTGAGTACCTTTCATCCTGTTGTGTTCTGGTGACTCAGAATTGGAAGATGGGGTAACCGACATATCCGAGCCATGTTGTTTATGATTTTTTTCCTCATCATTCATTTTTTGTAATGTCTCCTCGATACCTTTCTGGCTCTCAGTCACTTTTTGACCTAACATTTTTTGTTCCTTGCTTATAATGTTGAACTTGTCGTCTATTTTCTGCTCCATTACCTGAATGACTTCATCCTTAATTTCTTTCTTAAGTGCTTCCTGGCTCTTGGTGATCATTTCCTTGAAGGTTCGGAAATCCTTCTCTATTTTCTCCATTTGGGCTTTTAACTCCGTCGTCATGCTTCTTAGGTGTGGTGGTGAATAATTGGATGCAATTTTGGCTTATGGGATATTGAGAACAATTAAAAGGTCTTTGGAAAAATGGTTATCAATAATAATTATTATAGCAATAATAATTACTATAATAAAAATAATAAAATAATAAATATTATATTTAAATATTTATTATAAGTGGAAATTTTTAATAAAATTAAAATATTATATAATAATATTATATTATTATAATAATATTTGTTTCATTAATTTGGTTTGATTTTTTTTTTTGGCAGGATTTACGTGGAGGAGGGTGTGGAAGGGCGCACGCACAGGTGCAGCGTTGATGGTTAGGCGCGGGATTGAGTGCGCAGGAGATGGCGGAATGACGGGGAGGGGCGGCTACGTATGCAGCGATGGAGGAGGGTGGGCGTGGGGGAATGGAGCAGGGATGGAGTGGAGCAGATGGACGTGGGGTTTGGGAGCTACGCAAATGGTATTGACGAGTGTGTAGGTGGGAGAGTTGTGTGATGGAGAGATGGAGGGCGGCGTGCTGGAGCGACCAGCGTGGAGGAGGCGGAATGCAGAGGTGTTGAGAGGGTAAGCAGAAGGTGGGGTCGAAATGAATGAGTTAGGGCGTACGCAGGAGCAGCGCGAGGACGAAGGGAAGGGCTGGCGGAAGAGGGAGTCTGACTGGAAGAGGAGGACGCGAAGTGAGTTGTGGTAGTAGCTGGGGAGGAGGGCAGCTGGATGGATTGCAGCGGATGGCGGGAGGAGCAGCGAGATGAGAATGGATGATGATCCCACCCGGAGCGTAGAGTGCACAAGCTGATGCCAAACGTGGCTCTGATACCAAATGCAACAGAAAACTAGGACGCGAGATCCATATTGAATAAGATATATATTATTGAATTGATAAGATGCTTAACGCTTTACAAGAGCTCGCCTTTTATAAGGTTGGAGCATTTCTTAAGAAGGGTTACGTCCCTTCAATTAAACTAATTAATAATTTAATGATTAATTTGATACAATATTTAATATTCATAGCACTGCCATCATCTGCACATACAAAACAAAGGACAAAAAATCAGAAGTGAGTGGTTCTTAAAATTTTGATTTCTTTATGACTGGAAAGTGTTTCTTTGCTCCATTACTAATATTACATGCAAACTCTTTCCACATTGAATGATTAGTCTTTATTTGCTAGTTAGTTGTTGATCATTAATGCGCTATTTCATCTCAAAACTGACTGCTAAAACTGATATATGGTTTATCTATTAATGGCTCATGTTGCTATGGTAACTGTAAATCACATACAGATCTGAAAGTTGAACTTTGGTTTTACATTTGACCATCTATCAGGTTGATACTACTTGGATATATTTTTACATGATGTTTACTAAATGCAACTGAATGATCCTTGCCAGGCCTGGAATTTGACGTGCTACAGAACATTTTTTACTTTCTAGGACGTATTTGTCACGTGTATTCAAATTTGAAACGTCACCATCTACAGGTTTGTAAAACTCCATCCCGTCAAATTGACATTAAACAACATTGCTTACCCGTCATAAATTTTAATGTTTGGTACTTAGTGTATATTCTATGATATATATAGATGGAACTTGGATGGGTTCTACCCCAAAGCTTGGGCGGTGGTGGCAGGTGCTGCAGCCTGCATTATAGTTTTTGCATTACATTTTAAGAGGCCACGGTGTCACCTTCACACACGTTTAATTAAATTTTATATAACAATTAAATGTTGCGGCCAACGTACAGTGTAACTACGTGGTAGAGTGACAGAGTAGTAGGTGGGAAGGGTGAATACCAACTGGTATTCATTAGTGGAGCATTGTAAATGGTGAAGGTCAATTAATTGATCATTGAAGCAGAATAACTACTATCGCGCAACACAATAACTAATGCATGAGGCGATTGTATTTTTGAACTTGTACTCTGGACAAGATAATACAAGGTGATTGTATTTTTGAACTTGTGGACCTTAGGTTGATTTTAAATTAAAATGGTAAACAAATTGCAAATATTTGAGTGATATTTGAATATAACATAACAAATTTGACACTTTATAAAGTTTAATCAAATGTAAAATGATAGGCAATGAAAATTAGTAACCGTCATTAAATTTTGACTTGACAGGCAGTGAAAATTTGAAATTCTAGGCCTGATCCCTGCCTATTATTGGTAAATTATGATATCAGTGTATGAATTGAAGATATGTATTGATTACTCACATATTCTTATGCCCACTGGATTGCCATGATACATGCTTATGTTTGATTAGTAAATGACATTGACAATTGTCACTTAATGCATATTTGGTTAATGGGTGAGGTTTATTGACAATATAGTCTTTTGATCCAATATTGATTATTGTAATACATGTGTACACGTTCTTATCTTTTATGGAATAGCCGCAGTAATGTGTTTGTGATAATTAAATACGTTTGACTCCATTAGGCATTGGTCTAACTGCAAATTGCATAGAAAGTATTGTTCTGTGGTTGTCCTAGTGTTCTTACAGGGTTCCTCAAGGATACTTCTCCTTGGAGGTTTCGACTTCCGAAGAAGTTAGAACGATGACCGAGGTGACATTGGGTCACTATTCTTATTTGTGCTTACTGGGAATTAGCCCTGCTAATTTGCCCAGTAACACTCCCATATGCTATGTGACCTTTTTGTAAATTTTCAGGGCCTAGGTGACTATTGTCCTATGTTTCTCTTTAATTAAATAAAACAAATCTGAACTTATTTAACAACTTCTCCCATTTTGTCCTATTTATGCTTTGAGAGAGATAACTAATCTCCTCAATTCTAGCAACCAACTCCTTGATTCTAGCAACCAATCTCAACAATCTCCTTAATCCTAACGACTACCTTATCTCAAGAGTCAACAATGAGGTGTATGGCTAAGATTATATCAAATCCAAATCACTAATATTCTAGAATCTCTAGAACATTTGATATATATTTTTAAGACTAAAAGATCAAAGGAATTTAGACTTTGACTTTTATTTATTAAGTGAAATTACAAGATGGTGTTATTTCCCACTTTTAGTAAGTGGTCACTAAGTTGTCTTGAACTTCTCCTCGCATGTTCACACCTAACTTGTGCAAGAAGCTCCTGCTCGAGTTACATTTTTAAATACTCCCTCTTAGCAAGGAAGGAATTTTGCCTCAATCCAAGTTTGTCTTTGAATGCTTCAAACTTCTCTTTTGCCAAGGGCTTGGTCAAAATATCAACTACTTGTTGATTTGTGGTTATATACTGAAGCTTTACTGCTCCCTTTTGACTCCTATCTCGTAAGAAGTGGTGTCTGATCTCCATGTGCTTGGATTGATCATGAAATACCAGATTCTCAGAGAGTTTGATTCAACTTTGATAGTCACAGTATATCACTGTAGGATCCAACTCCTGATCAAACAATCTTTTAAGTAACTTGTGAAGCCAAATGGCCTCACAACTGTTGAGTATGGTTGTCATTGATGACAAGCCATTAATGACAAAGGAGTAACAAGGTTGATGAAATGGCAAGCATGACATGGGTGGTTTGGGCATTGAGACACTAGGTGGTCCGAATGACCCATTCTATGGTCATTTGTGGCTTGATGGGGTAATGGCACTTCAACATTATACGATCATGATGGAGCTTGTATGTAGCTTGAAAAATAAGTCTTTAATGTCTTCTTGAATGTGGTAACTATGGTGATAAAGGCTTGGTACTTGTAACATGAGAAGAAGCCCATATGTATGGTGAAGAAGCTTTGAACCCACAAGATGGTCTTTAAGCCCACATACTTGGTTGCTTGTTGATCTTTTTCCCACAAGCTAAATTAAGGTCTTAAAGTGTGTTTTTTGGATGCCCACAACCCTTAGACAAATGCCCGCAGAGCTTGCATTTGAAGTGGAATTTTGTGTGAGGAAAATGCACGCAAAAGAAATAAAATATGCCTGTAGGGCTTGGAAAAAATGCCTGCAGGCTCAACAAATATGCCTGCAGGATAATAGAAAATGCCCGCCAGCAGTGATAGAATATGCCCGTAGGCTTATGGAAAGATGCCTGACTGATAAATGGAAAATGCCCGCATGAGTGAACAAAATGCCCGCAACCAGTTGAAAAATGCCTGCATGAGTGAACAAAATGCCCGCAGCCAGTTGAAAAATGCACGCATATTGAAGAAGATGCCCGCATCAGTGTTTGATGGTAGAAAATGCCCGTAGGCCTTTAGGCAACATGCCCACCCTTGGAAGAAAAATGCCCGCAAAGCTTTAAAGAATGCCCGCAGACACTTGAAGCATTGATGGTTAATGGATTGAACGAGGAAATGTTCACATAACACCTGGAATTATTAAATAACGACGTGGCAAACATTTATGGTGAGAACATCAAGCGATGAAGGCTTTCCTAAGAAAAATGATTTTAATTTGAAAACAATATGACAAGTCGGCTCAGTAAAGATATCACACAAAAATATATGTCAATTGTAACAAGTCGGCTCAGGCACTTGAAAAATGAAAGTGTTGTGTATAAATGTAAGTGTGCGCCCTCATTCATTGGTGAGAAATGCAAAAATGAAGAAGTATAGTTCTGCAATTCGGGTAGATCTCTGATGAAGAGAAGCAGTGATTGGTAGAAGCAGGTCGAGGAGCAGAAAGTGAGAAGAAATGAGGAGTAGATGATAATTTGAAGTTTGAACCACAAATGAGGGTGAATTCGGTGAAGTAAGGAATATTTCTGAGGCAAAATAGTAAGAAGCTCGAGGAGCAGGGTAATATGAGGAATTCGTAGTGATTTGAGGCCTAGTCCGAGACAACAAAGACACAGTCTGAGGCAATGCACTTTGATATAGATCCCTGAGGACAAGCAAGGAGTTGCAGGAAGGAAATCAGTGAAACAGGTTGATAAACAAAGATAGTGAAGAAGAGCAACCAACGAAGGGAAAGCGCAGATCTGAGAAAGTTTGTTGGAGCTCTGAGTTTCAGTGATCTGGTCAGCATATAAGGGATCCTTGTTTGGTCATTTGATTATGGTATTTGGGGATGATGTATATGGTTGTTTTTGGGTTTTATTACAGACTTAAGGAGAGTCTGATACATCTTTTGTAAATTTGTATTTTGGGGTTTTGGTGCATCCCAGTCAGTTGCAACTGACAGAATCATCTTGTGGGTGGTGCCACCTTGGGTTGTAGCCCATTTTGGAGATTGGAGTCTCCTATCATAATATAAAAAGCTTATTTATATATATCTTTGTTCATTTGTGTACACTATATTTGGATGTTAAGTGGACTGATATGAATGTTGATATACTAGTGGATTGAAAGTAAAATTAAAAGGAAATTGTGCAACACTAATTCACCCCCCCTCAGTGTTGCTGGTGTGTTTACAACAACAACTCGCTGTACTAGCTACCATATACTCTACCTATGCTGAGATAAGTGCCACTGAAGTTTGCTTCCTATTGAACCATGATATTATCATTGATCCCAAACTAAAGTAACACCCTGAGGTGCTCTTCCTGTTTGTTGCACTGCTTTCCCAATATGAGTCTGTATACCCTTGCAACTTCACTCCACTATCTTCAAGATATCTCAAACCATACTCCATTGTAGCCTCAAATATTTGAGCACATGTTTTGCTGCTACCCAATGCTACTGTCTTGGCTCTAGCATGAATTAACTCAAGGTGTTCACTACAAAACATATATCTGGTTTGGTGTTGACCAAATACATCAAGGAACCTGTCAGTTTCCTATACAACATGGGATCCACCAACTCTGAATTTGAAGCTGCCACTTTCTTCAAATTGGTGATCATGGGTGTGGCCATAGGTTTGCAATTTTGCATCCAAAATCTCTTCAGGATTTCAACTACATACTTACCCTGCCCAAGGAAAATCTCCCTTGGTTTCTACCAAACCTCCAAACATAAGAAGTAATTCATCATGCCAATGTCCTTCATCTTGAACTTGGCGGCCATATTTGCTTTGCACCCTACAATGCGCTTCTTTGAAATTGTAAGAAACAGGTCATCTACATACAACACCAAAATAAGTAGATCAACTTCAACAAATATGAAATATAAGTTGGGATCTGTTTCACTTTTGGTGAAGCCCATACTTTGCATTGTTGCAAGTATCCATTGATCTTGGAACACCATCACTCTTCCTCTAGAAGCAGTAGGTGGTCCTGTAGGTGCTCTAGATGAACCTGAGGTGGAATTGGAAGCTCCAGTTGCTTGAGCTATGGTGGAAGGTAATGGGGCTGAGGTGGTGTGAATTGTCTCCTCCCATAACTGCATATCATCAAAATCATTGCCTATATTGGGATCCTATTCATCAATAACACCCTTTGCACCCCTCGTCTAGTCTCTAGCCCTTGCCTCTACCTCGAATCTCGAAGTTGATCCTCCAAGGACATAGTTGACACCCAACAATTTTGATGAAACTTCCTAATCCAATTGTCAAAATAAGGTAGAAAAAGATTCCCTTGCTTAATAAGTGATTTTCTTGAGTGAAGGGTACATTTTTATTAAGGTCATGATAGAGGAGTTCAACAATCAACACCACCAACATCAAGGTACATAGATGGGTTGATATACTTGATTAAATGCCAATCCCATAACCTCATAATGATAGAATCTGGTGGAAATGTTGCAATCTTGTAATTTTGAAAACTATCTAGTCTGTTGAATTTTGAATGGGATCTAAAATTTTACTTTTTGCATATGAAGTCCAATGAGGTTGGATGAGGATCCACTCTCAAACATCCTGAAACAATTAATGGTAATGTTAAATTTAAGAATTTAATATTACCAGTTATTACTGATAACAGTGATAACATAGCCAAAAGACCCAACCCATGGCTTTATTTCCCAAATTCCACGCATTTTTTATGAGCAGGGTGATATTTTCCAAAAACTTGCGATATATTCCCAATAGAGCACGACTCATTCAATATATTGCGATATATTCAAAATATTGGAAATATTGCAATTTTTATATCGCCTTGAGGAAAGTATCGCGATATATTTGATATATCAGCGATATATATATATATATATATATATATATATATATATATATATATATATATAATACCCATAGTGCTCAACAATAATCAACCAATGGAAGCCTTGCTAGGCTCTAGGGGCAGAAGCAAATAATACTGCAACCAGCCACTCTCCCCTAGACATTGTGCACTCCCAGTCGGTTGAGGTTGGACATGCCATAAGGGCAATGTCAGGGAAAGTGTGTGCATCCATAATAAGGCCCCTGTTTTTGTCAAATGATCCATCAGTGTCATCCAAGAAGTATCTGCCCGATGCAACTGGTTGTGATGAAAATCACGGGTGGGACCTCATGTGATATGAGGGGTAACACTGTAGAACAATGGTTATTAGGGTTATATCTTCCATAATTGTTCTTCAAAGTTACTTTTGGCAGGGCATACGTTTCAAAGATAATTGTTGATAGTGTGGCCTTCAGTTTTGTAGGAATGATGCCAGATTGGGGTACTGGTTAGTGTTTGGTATGTAGGGAGCTTTACTTACCATTGTCAGTGTTCTGTCTTATTTTTACATAGATTTTATTGCCCAAGCAATCATGTTCTTTTTGTAGAAACTTATGTCTTTTCTTGGTATTCAGTCTTGGAGGAGGCGTTGGTTGGGTGCAGGAGCTTTTTACCATGATTTTCTTTCCCTCTATACATCAAATACTAATCTTTAACAATCTTTCCAATTTAGTATTCCATGTTACAGTATTTACTATGTATTTTCCATAGTTGCACGGGTACCGCTCCCGGGATTTTGGCAACCCGTACACGACGTTTCCCCACTCCTGGGAGCTTGGGAGCTGGTACGAAACGTCCCCTTTTTGTTGGGAGCTTCTCTGGGAGTTTGGGAGCTTTTTGGGAACTTGCTTTAGCCGCTCCCTTTTTGGGGGGAGCTTCTACAAGCTCCCAACCATGTGGAGCCCAAAATCATAAGAAAAGTGTCGAAAATCAATTGAATGATTGTTGTTTATTATTCCAAGAAATCACCAATAATAAAAATTCCAATTGAATCTATGAATAACGCCATTTTAAAAATTTTCAAGGTTATATAAATTAAGAGGGCTCACACCTCTTAAATGTTTAGATCCATTCACACTCAAAATATAAGCTGTCGCTATACTTATGTGAATAAACATGGATCTTTCTACAATACTAAGATATTGAACAACTTTAATTCATGTCTCAAATGTTTTATAGCTACCTTACGTTATTCATATTGATTGATACAGCAATTTAGGATCATAAACCACATCAAACTCAAAATACTGAAGACTTTGAAAGTTTGTTACTTGAACTTGAAACAATCAAGCCTTCATTCACATAAGAAGTAAGTAGTAGGTACCATCAAAAAAATGCAAAGGCACCCAAATACTAAGCACTCTTGGGAGCAATAATAGAGATGGAGTTGAAACCAGGAATTAGAAAAGATTGAATCTTATGATTTATGAAGTTATTTGTGCTTCGTACACACACACACACACATATATGCAATTTTCCTTTACAAACTCGTACATTGGGATAAAGTTGCAGGTCAAATTTACAAAACATACCATGGTACTAGAGTCATGCATAGTTAGGGTTTACTTCAGGTCACACAAACCTAATTTTTGTATAATGTGTACCTAGAGGAGTGAGCAAATTTAAAATGATTGAATTTCATGACACTACTAGAGGATTAAGAGGCTAAAATAGTTTAAGCTATGAAATTAATCAATTATGTTTTTTTAACTCTTCAATTTTTTGTAATATATTTTAAAAAGTTAATATATTTTATTGCCGCTCCCAACCCGACGTTTCCTGCAAATTTGGGCAAAGCTTCTAGCCGTATCGGATACTCGTACCCACGTTCCAGAAACTTGTGCAACATAGGTATTTTCTCAATTCATTTGCTTTTGCAGATTATTGAATCTAATAGGTTATGCATAAATGTACAGATACAGTTTCATCTTGGATACAATCTTAGAGCATCATCAGCATTTGACTGCTCAGATGAAAGGATGTATAATAGACTCCTCACCTCTTGCAAAACCAGATCCCCAGGTGAATATCATGACATCTGCCTAACATTATTTCATATAAAATTGATTTTTAATGGTCAACTACTAGGATTAATATGCAAGGGTGGCTCCTGAATTTGCTGCAGATTTGGGCAAAGGGTTTTTCAATAGCAATATTTAAGAAGAGAAGCTCCTTCATTGTAACAGATCCGGCAGTGGTCCAACCTAATGCTATGGAACCAGTAGTTGTTGCAATATTGCATAAAATTTTCTTTGTTTTTTTTAATCACCCACGTGTTAAAAGGTATGCGATTCTGATGAACTTATCATCTGAAAGCTGATTCTTATTACACTGTCTTATATTGAGTCATGTCTTATATTGAGTCATGTGTCAAAATTTGGATTTTAAATGAGGAAATTTGGATTTTAAAAGAGGTGACTACTAAATTCAAATCTTCTCATCATTGTTAAGAATTTTGTGTGGTGCCTGGTTCTGTGCAGGAGGTTCAGTCATACAATTGAATTATTGTCAAGGAGCCAACCTCCATATCCCCAGCTGTACCTTTATAGTTCTGGTGATAGGGTGCTGCCAGTTCAGATTGTGAAGGATTTTGTTGAAGAACAAAGGAGATGTGGGCGACAGGTGGACTCCCATGACTTTGTCTGGTCACCCCATGTTGGCCATCTTAGATGCCAGCCTGATCTTTATACAGATCATTTGACTAGATTTCTCAACAACTGCCTTTGTTCCACATCCACGCATTAGGAACAGAAGAAGGTCAAGAAGCAGGTGCCAGTTAGTGCCGGGTTTTGTGCATTTTCTTATGCTCGACTCTGTTGTACTTGTTATTGAAACTATCCATTATTTGTCCTCCTCTTGAAATTGAACATTGATGCTATTTTTATTTGTTAAAGATGGATTTTTATCCATTATTTGTCATCTTTTGCCCTTTTGCATTATGATTCTGTAGGAATTCTTTTGTTGCAATCCTGATTCCTAATCTGTCATTTCCTTTGTTTTGGTATTTTCCTGCCACAGACTTGAGCAGCATTTCATTTCAAGCAGCTTATCACATTGACTTTTCTGATTCCTTATTATAGAATCATTATATCTGGATCCATGTGGGTATGACGACTGTACTGAGTCTCCCCTACTTGAGGGGTATACTTTGTCTGGATCCTTTGCTGGATGATGACTACTAAATTAGTTAGTTGTCTACATTTTTCGGGTGACCCCTTTCATATCAAAATTTTGTTGCAATCTGAAGAGTGTTTATTTCTGTTCACTATATAATTTTCAGAATACCATAACCAGCTGCTATTAATTACAATGGAATACAGCAGTAGATTTTGAATTGGAGGGTAGCTAACTGAGACTTTATTTCAGGATTACCTGCATGCCGTCTTGACCTATGATCTTCCCTATTTGGAGCCAATTACTAAGGGACACATCCCTGGATGTTGGAAGTCTGTCCCCTGCATGTAAGGGATGCAATTATGATTGGGAAACACCTCAGGCTGTCTCCATTTTGTAAGGTACAGGCAATGATGCCCCCTGCCAAGAGCTAGCAACCTTGGTATGTCCGGTATAAATCAAGGACTTCTAGGCATCCCCAAATGTTGGAGGGGATGGCGGCCATCCCTTATGGCTTATTTCTCTCTAAACAGGCTTTATTTAATTCTTTTTAACTTGCTATTTCAACTTAAAACAGCAGCAGAGAGGCCTATGAGTAAAACTTTGCTTTTGGTGCTTAGTTTATTGTATTTTAAGATTGAAAAATACTTTATATTCACACAAACATATTTACATACAAAAATGCAAAGAGTTGAAGGGTATATAAAATGCCTATCGTAACCTTTTCCTGAGACAAGTATAGTAGAAATAAAGTCCGAGTAACCAGAAGGAGCTAAAAATTTGGTATCCTTGATCAACGATTCAACAGTGCACCCTTAACCAACAATTGGTGATGTACCTCATCTTTCCATAAAGCAATAAAGACAGTCACATAACTCATCTCTTGATCAAACACATACTTACACTTGAGCTTCCATATCACAAAATCACAGGAATCCGTAAACAATGCCAAAGACCGATGAATGAATCACGCACAACTGACCACCCATCCCCAAACATTGCAACTCGCCAATACAACTTGTTTTGAAACAAGCTGGGATGTTGATCCTCAACAAAGTTCCAACACTGTTTAGCAATCCAATAGTCCCAAAAGATATGCTTGATCATTTCTCAGTGCCGACACACAACACAAAGGCCATCTGAGAGGCCAGTCTTAGCCGACCTACCCTTGGATGGGATCCTCTGGTATAACCAACTATGCAAAAACACACAGCTTATAATAAATCTGTACCGACCACACTCTGAAGACTATGAACCCAGCAAGCCTCCGGATCAGACAGCTCATCTTGCATTGAAGAGACAATGAGATCATACTGCAGCATCAGGGCACCAAGTGAGAGGGTGTGCCTATGATGAAGTGCAGAATAGAGACAATGAGAATCATACTGTAGCATTGGGGCACTAAAGCTCCGCCATCAATCCCTCCAAAAAGGCCCAGGCATACCGATATTCCACTTAAAGAGCCCAGACTTCGGGATAAAGGCATGCAACTCCATGATTGAGGGATGATCAGAGGCGAGGAGCTCAAACTCCTGAATAAGCGATCTCTGCTCCTTCCACAAATGGACCCCTAGGTCCCATAAATCATGCTAGTAAAATATTCCTTTCTGACTCAGATGATGCGCTTGAAAGTGCGACATCTCAGCCACACAGACACCCCTGATTACACCAGTTCTAGATCGAGTGAGAGGCAAGATCCCACCTTGCTCTGAACCCCTCCCACTGCCAACGGACCAAGCTTCCTACCAACCTCAAAGCCGCCCAAATACTCCTAAGTAGGATGGGCGCATTGACCTGAAACAATGAGGGGGGAGAGATGACATTTTAGATACTGAAACCCCCATGGACCCTGCCAATATGTTGCATAGAGAGCACCCATTATTGAAACAAGACATGCCAAGGCATCAAGCCCTCAAGGCATCTCAACACCCACTTTTCCGCCAAAATACTGCCTTGTGCTGCAACATCAATCAAGTCTAGCCCCCTTCATCCTTAGAAATGGTGCATACATCCCATGCAACCAAGGGGAGACCTCTAGCACCTCCATACTTTGACCATGGGTATGACCTCAAAATCTATTCTAACCAATGGAACTGTGATCTACTGGGAAACCAAAAAGACACATAATATACATGGGAACCTTGAAGAATACGATCCACAACTGTCAGTTTTTTTTATGAAGGGAAGCTCCTTATGGATCCAACCATTAAGTTTACTCTCTAGTCTTTGAAGACACCAATCCTACATGGCCATTGTTGATAAACCTGTCCGAAACAGAATACCAAGATATCTGACAATCGCCCTTGGACAAATATAAGACCAGGCATCTGGAATCCATGTCGGAGGAGAATCCAACCCAGTCATCCAAAAATCAGTTTTACGAGGACTGACAATGGCACAAGAAGTCCTGCAGAAAGTGTTTAAACAAGAAAGGGCCCTATCTACTAAACCTTGATCGACCCTCATAGATAAGAGGGTGCTTATTGTTACATATGGTATTTTCTCTTTTTTGATGTTTGGCTTTTAAAAAACTACATTTACCAAAACAAGTCACTGTGGTTACATTGGAAAAGAAGAGGGAAGCTAAATGGGAGACATCAGTTGACCTAGAATACTATATCAAATCCTTTGGGGTTACTTTTAACGTAAAAAAGCCTCTGCTGCAATATGCGACTACAATGTCAAGTGAAAATGCCCCTCACTCTTCTCAACCTACTTTAGTATAAGAGGTCAAGTAGGAGTTGAAGGGTCTACTGAGGCAATGGGGGTTTCTTGTGTTAGAGATGCAAAAACAGGTTTGCGCCAGGTAGCATAACAGAACTGTACAACATGCAACATTCTTAAGACGTTGATGACAGAGTTGCAAGTTTGTCTTGTAAAATAACTATCCCTTCTATGTTGCTCACTCTCATTTTTACAAGGAGATGTTTAGAAGGTCTTTGCTAGAAGGGATTCACATACACCAACGGTGAGAAAAGGCTTAGTCCAACACTGTTGGACAAATAGTGTTCAAAATTAGCATTTAAATGTAGGAGATGAGACAAATGTGGTGACGGTGGATGATCTATTGTTAAGATGATGGAAGGATATTCATCACCAGTGCTCTATTGTTTTGAATGGGTGGAAGGATATGCGTGGCACCCACTAATCATCATCATTGCCACATCTTTACCAAAGTCTCTTCCTCTTGGCATTTATTTTGAAGAAATTGCAAGGATTCAAATTTTCAATTCGAACTTTTTTGAGATACCTTAAAGGAGGTTGGCCAATCCAAAATAGTGTAGGTATAAATGCAACTCATATTTGCGCCGTAGCTAGGTTACTGGTTTAGAGTTGGTGCAAGCATATCTATTGGACCCATGTTCACATTATAATGGACCGTGAATTGAATGTATTAGGTGGATATTACCATTCGTTACGGTTGCAAGGAATCTCCAATGCTTTTCTACCTCCATTATCAAGTACCTAAACATGGATACACGAAGTTAGCACTCGTGAATATAATTACATAAGGTAGTGTAAAGTGTAAGGGATAAATTATTTAAATGTATTAATTAAATCTTAGGAACCTCAATATGTTATTAAGAGGGTATAAATAGTTCAATAATGCTTTAATTATTTTTAGATGTGTCTAATTATCTCTAATGTCCTTATAATTGCTCTTCATATACTTGATTAATTCGAATAAACATATTTTGAAGAGAGTAAGGCATTTATGAATAGGGAGGGAGATCAACAAAGGCATTATTGTTGGGAAAATGACTCCATGCTTTTGTAGCTATTTATAGGTCTTATGGTAGAAAGTTCCTAAAGTTTGTATAGCGATGCTAAGCTAGTTACTTCATTAGAAGATGATTGAGGTTTAGGATGTCAAGCGGTTTTAGTCTATGGTGCATTTGTTGATTGGAGTAGGTAGGACAATCCAAGAGACATGAGGCCAAGAAAATGTAAAGTGTGTTGAATAATGATTTGTGGGAAAATTATAAGAAAAACAATTGCATTAATCTCCCCAACTGAGAGGCCATCAATTGTGAAAACGCATTATTTGTCTTGTAGAGATGGGATATTTGATAATGTGATATGTTGTGTGAGATCTTTGTTGATTTGAAATGGACCAATATATTATTTTATCATATGTTTTTGGTACTTTCTAGGGTGGAAAATTAGAGCCACGACATTATTAGTTAGGCCCATTTTAGGGGTCAATCTTGATTTGGTGATTTGGGGTCTTGAAACATATGGACCATGTTTTGGGTATTAAATGTCTATTTAAGAGTTAATAACTTTGTGAATTTATCATCCCCTTGACATTCTTATGCTTGTCGAGATATTTCCATTGGTCCAAAGAACACATCAATTAGAGTTTGTATGTAGGAGTTATGCCTTGGACAAGTTGACTTATACCTAACCACCACAATGCCAAGTGGATGCCATGCTTGCTCCCAGTAGAATATTAGAGATTAGGGGATTGTACTTAGGATCAACTTGGTCTAAGGTACTATGGTCATGCATGATTACCTACCTGCTAGTACAAGTCATTGTTTGGATGACGTACTCACTTAGGTTGTATTATTATTGATAGTCACGATCTTATCCTAAGTTAAGATCAAGATAATTAAACTGCTTACTTCCAATTGACTTGATGGTAACTAGAGAGTCTTGAATGAGTAACTACTGTGATCATCATTTCAAGTAGTTTCTCAACTAGAGCACCTTTGCTATTCTTTGCATGCTCTTAGAGTTCAACAGGACTTTGGTCTTATATCGTATTTTAGCCTTTTGAGTTACGTTTTCATCAACGATCCAAAGAGGGGCCAACAAAAAAATTTAGATCCTTTCTTTCGAATCTGAAATAGACTTTTGGCGCCTTCTAGATTTGATCTTGAAGATTTGGAGTGCTCTTCAGATTTGTACAAATTAGTGTTATTTTTGGTATATTTGGCTAGATAAATGCATCAAGGACATTCAAATTAGTGAAGTTTGATTATTGCTTCACCCAAAATCTCTTTTATTTTCTCTACATATGGAGCATTTTCTCCAAGAAATGTACGTTGCCCATTTTCTATCAAGTACTTTTGAAATCACTATTCTTCAAAAACAATAAAAAACATACTAAGATCAGAAATGTTAAATAGTTGATTTGATTAAGGTCCTCTTTTTGAAGTTAATTATCATAAGAGGTCGTGGGTTCTATACCCATTGCCTCTCAATCTATACTAAGTTTTTTAATTGAAAGGAGTTGCCAATAGCACCACCATCTTGCTAGTCTGCGACATGGCTTAGTGAAGCAGTGACATATGGTACATATTGAGTGTACCTACCAACTCAACATAAAAAGATGTTGGCCTTTCCACATGGATCCTTCATTGTACTCTTCGACCATGTCATCAAGTGTACTTCCACATGGCAGTCACATAATTTGATGCAAGTCATTGATTGTACTACCATGTGGAAGTGCTACATCATCAATTGTTCTAGCATGTCGTCAAGTCACATCATCAACTATGAAACACTACACAATCATAGCTATCAAGTCAACAACCCATTACCACATCATGAACAACATCAGTGCCTAGTGTATAGGGCTAATGAATGAGGCACACTAGCATGCACAATTTTCACATAGAGAACAATATAGTGAATAGCCTAATGAATGTTGTGGGTACATTGTCATGTCATCAATTTTTAGAACACCTCCATTGTTAATTTCGATTTGCAAACAAATTTTCAACAGATGATATCTTTGCAATATGACCTTTGATTAAGGTGAAAATTTTGATTATGAGTATTTTTTTCGTGCTCTAGGTGCTTGTGATTTCAATTAAATTATCTACAACTACAATGGTTCGTTTCTAAGGAAATTCATGCTTTTCCTTTGATTTTAAAACTTATGAGCTACATATCTTATGTTGACACCTTTTTTATCATTTTCTTGGCGAGTATTTTTTTTAGAAGAACAAGTGTGGCATAGTGAATTTTAAGTTTTGAGTCCATTTGTAGAAGATATCTCTTTTGGTGTAATTTAGGTTCAATATTGTTCCTTGGTCTATTTGTTTTGCTGAA
Source organism: Larix kaempferi (assembly GCA_027924585.1). Taxonomy (NCBI): domain Eukaryota; kingdom Viridiplantae; phylum Streptophyta; class Pinopsida; order Pinales; family Pinaceae; genus Larix; species Larix kaempferi. The sequence goes on from BSBM01000504.1 coordinate 6,787,858, forward strand.
ATCCTTTTGCACTTCTTGAGGCATCATGCCCCAAGGTTTCTTCACTCATGGGAGCCAATAATCACTAGTAATGTCAAACTGATAGGTGGTACACTGAAGTTTGTTACTGTTTATAGACAATCTGCTAATGCGGACAAAAAAGATCTCTCTAGTCTAAATGGTTCAGATCTAGAACAAAACAAGTACATAACATAACTATATTTCCTAGTTAGGTTAAATTGCAAGGTAGTTCAAAGAGTGAGTTACCTTATAAACGCAATTCCTTTCTCCTCGTTTGATCTACTTCCAGTTCCTCAATCTCCGGTTGCAAAACAAGGAGCAAATGGAAACAAACGAACAATATGAAAGCATATGATTATGTGATCCGTATCGTGTCCAGGAAGCACGAGGGGGACAACAATTTGACTGAATGAGTCAGCTCTGTTATGGCAGAAGCTTAATAAATAGAAAGAGCAAAGCAGGGTTACGCAATATAGATAACACAAGTACACCCAAACAATATGCAGGAATGTGAACTGTTCTAGATTGATCAAGATGAAGATCTGATAAAATCCGATTAGCTCCGATTAGATGTATATTACAATAGTTTACATGCTTATAAAGAAATCTGAGACGCTTGGGTGCCTGCCTGTTATGTTCAGTTACAAAGAAGAAGTTAGAGCAGTTCAACTGTTCAACCGTTACAATCGACTGGAAGACAGAAAGACAGTCTGTCGAGGTTCGACAGTAGTTGGTCGCATGTCGACGTTGTATGCCGATGTCGCGAACTGTGAGGTCACTGAACATGTCGAAGGTGCAAAGTTGTCGAAGTCTTGTTGTGTCGAAACTCGTCGAAGTTGTATCGACTGCGAAGACTAGTCAAATGTGTCGAAGTTAGCATCCGACAACAATGCCAACTACGATGTGGATCAGACCTCCTTCCTTAAGAAACAATGGACCCCATTGTTTGCTCGTGAAGGTGAGGAAACTTGTCGATCATTTCAGTAGCAGAGTACCACTTTCCTTGAGACGGAGTTTGGCCAGCTTTGGAAACCTGATACAAGGGAATTGTGTTTGTCCTCGTAAGGCGTACCCGTCGTCCCACAATGGTGTGGCAAGGAAGAGGCTCCTGAATATTTGGATTGATGTTTGCCGGATTTGCTGTCGAGAAATCATTCTGTTCCAACAAAGGTGCATGGTATGGTCGAAGTAAATCGACATTAAAAATTGGATGCAGACCTAGGCAAGCAGGAATGTCGAGCTGGAAAGCGTTTTCGCCAATCTGTCGAAGAATACTGTAAGGACCATATCGTAAAGGTTTTAACTTCTTGAAAGGACCTGTGAAGTGCTCCTTCTTGAGATGTAGCCAAACCTTATCCGCAATGCGAAATGTATGAGGAATGCGATGCTTGTCGTGTCGGGCCTTAGCTTTCTCGTTTGCTCTATGTAACATATCCTGTGCTTGTTGCTGAATGTCGCAAATCTGTTCTCGAAACTTGATTGCTTTATCAACTTCTCACTGACTACGATCTGTGTCGGAGTTTAGCCGTGTCGAGGAGCTGATTAAGTCGATAGGCACTAAGCGTTGAAATCCGTAACAGACTTCAAAGGGACTCTTGCCTATAGAGCTGTGTTGAGCACGATTGTAGCTGTGCTGAATGTATGGAAGACTATCATCCCATGTGCGTTGATGCTGGTGATTGTACATGCGAAGCAGTTGTACTACCAAGCGATTTACAACTTCCGTCTGTCCGTTGGTCTGAGGGTGGAAAGTTGTCGACAATGAGAGTCATGTGTCTAGCTGTTGCCAAAGAGTCTTCCAAAAGATGCTGACGAATTTGGCATCTCGGTCGGAAATGATGGTTGTGGGTAAACCAAAGTGTTTCCAAACATGTGTAAAGAAGAACTAAGCAGTCTGCTGTGCTATCGTGGTCTTCTTACATGGTATGAGAATGGCCATCTTGGAGAATCGGTCCACTACTACTAATATCGCGTCATGCTGATGTTTGGTAGTAGGATAACCCGTCAAGTAGTCCATAGAAATAGATTCCCATGGTCGACTAGGAACTGGCACAGGTGTGTACAATCCCTGTTGTCGATTAGGTGGCTTAGCAATGGCACAAACCACACATGATCGAATGTACTTGTTGACGTCAGATCTAAGTGTAGGCCAAAAGAAATACTTCTGTAGAATAGCAAGTGTCTTTGCTACTCCAAAGTGTCTTGTGGTCTTGCTGTAATGCACGTCCCAAATGAGCTGCTGTCGTTGCTCACCGGTCGGTACACAAAGCTGTCCAAGCTTGTATCGCAAGGTGCCTTTTAGGAAGTATTCGAAGTCCGAGGTCGACGGCTTGTTAGTCTGTAACTGGCGGTAGACTGCTGAGAAGTCGTTGTCGTCCTCGTACAACTGTTGCCAAGTGGTCGTGTCGTAACCCTGCATACTCATCACTGTCAAGAGGAGAGTAATGGGTGGTCGACTGAGGCAATCTGCAGCGGCGTTAGCCTTGCCTTTTCGATACTTAATCACCAACTGAAATTGTTGTAGGTAATTAATCCACTTGAGTTGTCGGTTTGTTTGCAACTTTGATTGTGTCGGAGTGAACTGTAGAGGCTTGTGATCAGTAAGAATGACCGTTTCCTTTCCAAGGATGTAATGCCTCCATTGCTTAAGAGCTTGCACAATGGCATACAGTTCTTTTTCGTACGTCGAGTATCTTCTAACCGTGTCGTTAAAAGTCTCGGAATGAAAAGGGACTGGGTGACCAGACTGAGTGATCACTGCGCCCAGGGCATAGTCCAATGCGTCCGTCTCAATCTCAAAGGGCTGATGTAAATCAGGTAACACAAGTACTGGTGCAATGCAGAGCCTGTGTTTGAGCTGTTCAAAAGCTGCTTGATGAGTTTCTGTCCATTAAAAGATAGTTTTCCCATTTCCTTTCGTCAATTGATTCAAGGGCTAGGCTATGTGACTGAAGCCGAGTATGAATCGTCGATAGAAATTCGCCAAACCAAGAAAACTTCTTAGTTCTTGAATGCTTCTAAGAATGGGCCAATCTTTGAGGATCTGTACTTTGTTTGGATCGACGTGAATGCCTACAGAGTCAATTACATACCCCAAATATTTGATGTTGGTCATCGCAAAAGAGCACTTGTCCATGTTCTAATAGAGCCGATGTTGCTGGAGAGTGTCGAGGACCTGTCGAAGATGTCCGACATGTTCTTCCCATGATTGACTGAAAATCAATATGTCATCGAGATAGACAATAACCCATTTGCCGATGAAAGGTCGGAGAAGGTTATCCATATGTCGCATGAAGGTCGCAAGTGCGTTGGTTAAGCCGAAAGGCATAACTAACCATTCAAACAATCCTTCCTTGGTCTTGAAATCAGTTTTCCACACATCTGAGGTCTCAATTGGTATCTGATGGTATCCCTACTTGAGGTCGAGTTTAGTAAAGAATTTAGCACCTTTCAAATAGTCGATAAGCTCGTCTATCCGCGGCAGAGGGTATCGATTCTTCATCGATATTTTGTTGAGAGCTCTGTAGTCGATGCACATGCGCCAAGTCCCGTCTTTCTTCGGAACTAAGACGACTGGACTTCCACAAGGAGAGGAGCTGGGTCGGATATGACCTTTGTCGATTAAATCTTGGATTTGTCTGCGGATCTCTTGATTTTCGAGAATGGATCTTCTATAAACAGATGCGTTAGGCAAAGAAGAACCACGAACAAGTTCAATGGAGTGTTTTACCTGGCAATGCTGAGGTATTCCATTTGGAGCTTAAAATAGGTTTTGGTACTCATCGAGAATATGATCGACTTGCTGCTTCTGTCGAGCGCTGCATTGGTCGGTGACTCGACTCGTTGCTGCGGTCTTCTTAGAATGTTGCGGCTTGATCATGATTAATGCAAATTTCTGAGCATGATTGATGAGCTTCTTTGTCTGTTTGGCAGATATCTGTGCAACCGTCGGTGTAGGTTGACGCTCTGGTATGCTGAACCATCGATTTCGGATTCTGACAATCACCTTCTGAGGCCGTGACTGATAACTTCCATGTCTATCCCAAAGGTAAGGTTTCCCAAACAAGGCATCGACTACGGAGAGTGGTGCCATGTCATAGAGTACTTCATCTTCAAAAGGTTTTATGAAGTAGGCGAGTTTGCATTGTCGAGTGATCCGTAGTTCTTGTCCATCCTTCATCCAACCGATGTTGTAAGGTTGAGGATGTGGAGTGGTGACAAGACCTAATTTCTTCACCAGTTCTTCAAAAACGAAGTTCTTTTGGCTCCCATTGTCCACAATCAGATGCAATGGGTTGTTCTGGACCCATATCCGTGTATGGAACAGGCGCTCTCGTTCCTCCTCGTCGACAATAGTCGAGGCTGTTTGAGTTGTCGAGGTCAAAAGGGTCGTCGAGTCTGGATCAGATTCTTCCACCGTCTTGTCGAACGCGTCAGAGGTCGACACTTTCGCCAAAAATGTCTTCCGAGCTTTGCATTCAGACGTATCATGCCAAGATGAGTGGTGGTAATCACACCATTTTCCGGTCGGCGATTGTTTGCTACGTTCCTTTTTATGAAAAGGCTTCTTACCGTTGTTAGGTTTTGGTGGTGTCGACTTAGAAGATCTCGACTTGTCGTAGTCAACAGGTGTCCTTTTATCGTGTGGTCTTCCTGATGTCGGCTTTGTCGCGAAACGTGTTTTTCCTTTCTGCTTGATTTCCAGTTTGCTGGCGTAGTGGAAAGCATCCGCAAGCGTATTGATAGTCAAAAATTCCATCTCCTGCTGGATGTGCTGAGACAATCCACTGGTGTATTTCAGAACAAGCAATTTCTCTTCCTCTTTGACGCCAAGTCTTGCCATGAGTCAGTAGAACTCGTCAGTGTAACTCTGTACTGATTGGTCTTTCCATTGCCTTAGCTGCTGCCACTTCTTATACTGCTGCTCGAGGTATTTCGGAGGGTAAAATTCCTTCCGGATGTGTTCGACGAATTTATCCCATGTGTCAATGGGGTCTCCGTTTTTCTCCATCTTTGTCGAGAGGTTCTCCCACTAGCAGTGCATAGAGGTTGACATTTTTAAGGACGCAATGGTGATTTTTTCAGCTTCGGAGAGTTGATTTACGGCGTAATAGGATTCCAATTGTTGCACCCAATTATCGACGGATTCCGCGTCAATCTTTCCTTCAAGATCCGGTATATCGAGATTCATTTGTACTTTGAAGGGGCTGATTTTATCGAAGTGAGTTTTCGTCGAGGATCCTTCGGATGTCGAGGCGAATCGCAAGAGAATCTCATTGAACTGGGCAACATTTCAGTTCATTGTCGAGCCAGAGCTTGCTCAATAAGCTGTGATGTCTCATCGGTTGCATGTCTATCGTCTGTTTCTTCTGTCATATCTAGAGATCATGTTTGTTTGGATTGCTGAGATTGCGAGCGAGTTTGAACCGGCATAAGTCAGGTAACTTTGAGAGAAGTGTATACGCAGAACTTAAGCAAGAAAACTGAGTACGCTCTCATACCAATGATCCGTATCGTGTCCAGGAAGCACGAGGGAGACAACAGTTTGACTGAATGAGTCGGCTCTGTTATGGCAAAAGCTTAATAAATAGAAAGAGCAAAGCAGGGTTATGCAATACAGATAACACAAGTACACATAGACAATATGCAGGAATGTGAACCGTTCTAGATTGATCAAGATGAAGATCTGATAAAATCCGATTAGCTCCGATTAGATGTATATTACAATAGTTTACATGCTTATAAAGAAATCTGAGACGCTTGGGTGCCTGCCCGTTACGTTCAGTTACAAAGAAGAAGTTAGAGCAGTTCAACTGTTCAACCGTTACAGTCGACTGGAAGACAGAAAGACAGTATGTCGAGGTTCGACAGTCGTTGGTCGCATGTCGACGTTGTATGCCAATGTCGCAAACTGTGAGGTCGTTGAACATGTAGAAGGTGCGAAGTTGTCGAAGTCTTGTTGTGTCGAAACTCGTCAAAGTTGTATCGACTACGAAGACTAGTCAAATGTGTCGAAGTTAGCATCCGACAACAATGCCAACTACGATGTGGATCATTATGAATCTAACTAGATCAGTGGTCAAAGAAACCAATCCTAAACATTATTACAAGACATAACAAGTTTATGGAAATATGTTTATATTAAATGTAATTTGCAGCAAAATACAAAGTAGAGAGTTACAACCAATGCCTTGACGTTATGACTCCAACTCAAATGATCTTGCCTCAAAGATCAAAGTCTTCTAGCCTCCTATGGATGAAGAAGATAGTTTTGACCAAATTCCACCAGCATGTAGTTACTCTATCCTTCCTCCCTTAACAATGGAGAGGGGGTTCATATATATAGGGCTAAAGGGATAGGAGAGGTTGAGGATTTAGGGGAGAGGCTTAAGGGATCATCCCACTAGGTTGGGGGATTGAGTGCCACCTTTCCAAGCATCTAGGGATAAGCCTCCACGACACCAAGCTTCGAGAAGTTGCTCGAAGCTTCCTTTTATCCAATTTAACCAAATGCAACGCACCTTGCACGAAGGCAACATGCGTTAGAAGTAGATCACCGCACCTTGTACAAAGGCACACTGCGCCACTGACGCACTCTGCTAAGGTGCAGAGCCCGTCACCTTGAGTTCGACGCTCCTTGCTAGAAGACAGGGTGCGTCGGGGTGACTACAAAAGGTAAAAGGAAAGGACAACCACCTTTCTTCTGATGTTTTAGCCAATGAACTTTAGGGATCAGGGAATACAGATGACACATAACTCATCATGCCGATATTTTGGTGTAATAGTTACCTTCCACATGAATTGCTAAATTTGTAGAGGAGAATTGAACTCTCAAGGTTGAAAACTATATCCTCCTAACACATCTTTGTTCATGAAACACCAATTAAAATCTTGCAGTACTAAATTGCTAATTTGAAACAACTCATTATAGATATGGAATCCAAACTTGTTTTCCTGGATCCACATAGATAAATATCACCCCATAATCTTGTACTCATCCTTTGGATGCACTTGTGGAGTGTGGAATTGTTATGTCGTTGTCCACTTTCACTCTTTTTTTGTTTTTTCTAATATGTAAAAGTAGTCGTATTTTCCAATTTTGAGTAACACACTACTAGTATTGGTTCTAAATTACTTTTCCATATGGGCTATATGAGCAGAGGTCTTGGAAAGCATGTCCGAGGTATTGCTCACCCCATTGGGTTCATGCTTTTTCCATTTCGTCAAGGCATTGATGATCCAACACATGCTTCTCCATCTTTTGACGAATTCTCTATCATGCCCTCTCCACCACTATTTACATGTTTAAAAAATAGAGAGAACTTCAACCCTATTACACAAGGGAAATATTCTTCTCATTATCCCTATTTTCATTGTCCATTAGTGAACACAAAGAAGAGAAAGAATCTTGGTTCAACTCCCACCATCCAAATGTCTTGTGGGTGGATTGATGATCAACCATTGTGGCACCTTAAGTGTCCTTTGCGTTCATTCTATGGACAAGTTTTGTCTATGTTTAGGTACATTTTTTGCATGACTACTCTACCTTGTAGCAATATTTTACTCATTTGGAGTTTTGTCTCATTTTGATGATTTTTCTTGATGGCATTATTCATTGTTTGCTTATTTTTCATGAAATGCTTTGTTCAACAAGTATGTTGGCATCAATTTCTACTTGAAGCACTTATGTTGATCATTGTGAGAATTTTTCCTTTGTAAGCATGTGCATCAAATCTTCTTCAATTTTAACTCATTCAACCATCTTGACAATATTGGTGTTTTCTTTTTTCATACAACAATTTTGTTATGTTTGTGTGCTAGCATCACGTTTTGCTTAGATCACTTATATTGGTTGTCGACATTTTTGTTGTATGGTGCATATGCATTAGATATTATTTATATGTCTTAAACAAATTCATCCATCATGACATTTTTTCGTGTTTTGTTCGGTCTACTTGACACCTTTAATGTTGGTGTTTGCTTCCTTAATGGAGCCTTTGTTTTGGAATTTTCAGTTGCATTAATGATTTCTTGATATATCCATTGTACATTGCCACCCAATTCAACATTATAGAGGCGATCCATTATTTTTTGGGCAACTATACCCAAGAAAATAAGTAGTTGTACATGGGTTCCAATCACATTGATATACTACATGCATTTTGTTCTTTTTTCATTTTGTAAATCCTCTACCTATCCCAAGTTCTTCCAAGGGATGTTAGAATATCATACATTAGGAGATTGTACCTAAGAACAACTTGGCCTAAAGCTACTATGGTCATGTGTGTTTCCATGCTAGTATATCATTATTTGGATATTTTTCATTTTGTAGGTACCTCAAGTCCTATAACATATTTTAACCCTAATCAAGTTGTAGATTCCTTGAAACAAAATTATGAAAGAACATATTCCATTTAAATGTATATCATCAATCAATAATAAGCCTCTGATAAGAATCTCCACATACTTGATGGATGACCAAATTTACCAATTTGCAAGTAGACCTTGCACTCCTTTAGCTACTAGCTCCTTGGTATGCAACAATAGTTGGGGGGGGGGGAAACTCTCCACCCAACCAATCCCAACCAAAGCTGAGTCCCATGAGCCCTCAACAATTAACATTGTATCAGACCAGGTAGTACCATAACTCCTCAACTTTTGGGTGAAAACATGAAGTTGGTTACTATTTTGCTTGTTTTTTGACAAACAAATATGCAAAATTTTATGCTTTTCATCTTCGACCCCCTTAAACCCATACCTCCTTTAGTAATTTCACCTTGAAATAAACAAAAATATTTTAGAGAATTGAATTAGATTCCTTCTCAATTTTTTTAAATTTTTTTTATGGACATATCATGGGACAAATTTGGTGCTCACCAACGACATATACTTGTAAATTTTAGGTATGGATAATGAGTGACCTGTGTGAGCACTAGTGTTTTGAAAAATGGTTATTCATTTTAGGTAAACAAATGTATGCTCATAATTTAGACACATTTCACTTGTGCATGGACTATATTTTGAGGTTTTTCGGACTTCAGAACTATTTTTTATTATTTATCGAAATAACATATGTTCAGAAAATGGTGCCTTATCGACACATGTTGGTGAGCTTCAATTTTCTTTTTAGTGTGACTCTTATTGAAAAAAATAAAAGTACCCTTTTGAAGAGGATGAACCAAGGAAGATCTCTGTGAAGATTTCAATTTTTTTGGTGTTGTCTTTGTTATGATACTGAATTTTCATTTCAGGTGATTTTCATAACAATAAAATTCTTAAGGGATAAGGTTTATAATTTTTTTATTAATAAATAGAAATTCAAAATGAAATGAAACAATTCTTATATCAGTGGAAACTAGATTCAGAGATGAATCCATTGGTACCAAGTTCGACAAATAATCTTTAAAATTTTTAGGGGTTTGGCCTTGTTGAAGTTGGAGGTTCCAGAAAGATGTAGGATATTTTGCAGGTTTTGTTGACCGCGAACTCTTGACCAAGAAAATATCTTCCAAATTCTCGGTCGAGAGTTTAGTTTAAACACTCAGACTAAAGTTTTTTTTAAATACAACATTGTGATTGGTTCAAATTCTTGGCCTAAAGTTTTTTAAACAATCGGCCTAGAGTTTGAACTCTCACAAACTCTTAACCTAGAGTTTTTTAAACTCTCGTCCTAGAGTTTGAAGTTGACTTTTTTCGCGTGTTTATCCATGCACACTATTTTTCTTTTCCACTCCATTCTCATAAAAGCATTACCCAAATTTGCATTTTCACCCTTTTATTCTATCAATCTAAGTTCCTCGTTCATTTCCTCCTTCTTATCCTCCCTCCTCATAGGTGCAGAACAATCGAAAAAAACAAACAAACCCACAAGCAACAACCCCCAATATCAACCTGCAAGATTGGAAATCCCACCTCTTGGTCTTGACCCCCTTTTTATTACTTAATTTCCATATTTTATTCAATTTCTTACTTTTTGCATGGGTGATACACTTGTCACTCATGCACCTAAATTAAGTTATAATGCACATTTCCCTCTTTTTTTATTATACATTTTACTTGACATTTTTATTATTACCATACACCATTATAATAAACTCTAATGTTGGGTTACATGCTCCCCCCCTTTAGGAAACTTCGTCTGGAATTTATGACTCCATAACAATAAATACAAAGACGTATTCAATCAACTATGTAGATAATAGGTAATATACATAGCTAATACTATTATGAAGATGAGAGATTTATACGTGTGGCCATCACATAAATTTCTCACTTACACTAATACAATCACGATGCTCTATGCTACAACATGATCTTGATTAATTTCCAAAGTGTCTAGCATCAATCCAATCAATAAAGGAAAAGTAGAGGTGCACATTCGTGAAAATTTCTCCTCCCTTACTCACCCCCTCCCTGAGAATCATATGATTTGCCACCTCCATAATCCTCCTTGCCAATACTTCGGATGGTTCCGCTCGCCATGGCATAGGCCCTCTTCTCAAACTTGTTCGTGGATCATATAGTAGGCATTGAAAGTCTCCTGGAAGGTTCCCACATCCTAGCAATCCTCCCAACTTTCAGTAAATGTACGCTCGCATTGGAATTAACCGGAATCTAGGCCTCATTGGTATTAATCGACATATAGTTATTGATTCCTCGATCATAATATCAAGATCATTGTACCCAATACATCTTGAAAGGTTGGCCTATACTCCCTCCATATGCACCTTTAAGGAACCAAACCTAGGCATCAGAATTCCTTCTGCATATGCCTCCCCCCTAGCGAGGACACCTCTAGTCGTGAACTTCCAACATAAGAGTTAAGAACTACTAGCATAGAGTTAATTGTTGAGTTTGTCCCCCAACTCATAAGGTGTTGTAGTAGCCATTCTCATTCATGGTTATGGGGCCCCATGAAATCCTAGAATGCTTAGCCTCTCTAGGATTTCTGATTGGATCACCTGAAACAAACTTCCACTCACTAGAAGTGAATAGTGATTAGTATCTATTTTCTCAAGATAATGAGATATCATAAATCAATTATGAATCATGTGTACTCACAAGGAATGTCTCGTCACAAGTTAATTTCATATAGGAGGAGATGAGATTGGAGAGTGTTGCAAGTTTAGAGGAGGAAAAGCATAATATAGCCCTCATCGGCAAGATGATGAATGGCAGTACGAAAGGAGGACCTAGGAAGGGTTAGAAAGGAAAACAAGAGAATGAAAATTCCTATAATTAGGGTAAAAAGGATTTTAGCCACATGAAGTGTTTCAAGTGTAAAAAGTTTGGCCATTATGCTTCTTATTTGCAATAGAATGTATCATAAGCCATTATCATGGTAAAATGTCAAGTTTTAATTAACATTTTATTGAATCACATATCCTATGCGATATCATCATAAAATAACAAGCCATGATACTATCATGAAATCATTAAGCATCTTACTAATATGTCATGAAAAGCCACCATGAATCAGCATTTGTAAAATAAGGTACCACATTGAATATCAACATGATGTAACAACATTTATAATCTACCAACATATCATAATCTATGTATCCTTCGTCATTAAATACTGTGAGGAAGCAATACAATACCAACATGAAATAATATGTCATATGCAATGTGTCATCTACCTCAAGATGCCACGAGAAGTTATAAAATACCATGTTGAATATTAACATGAAATAATAACATGTCACTCACCATGTGTCATCTATCTCATGAAAAAGTTATAAGATACCATGCTAAATATTAATATGAAATAATAACCCATCATGTACCACGTGTCATCTATATCTAGATACCATGATAAGATATAAAATACCAAACTGAATATTTGAAATAATAGAATGTCACATACTATGTGTCATCTATCTCTAAATATCTCTAAATACCAAAATGAAGCTATAAAATACCATACTAAATATCAACATGAAATAACAACATGTCATATACCATGTGTCATATTTCTCTATATACCATGATAAAGCCATAAAAATACCATACTAAATTTCAACATGAAATAATAACACGTCATATACCACGTGTCATATTTCTCTAGATACCATGATAAAGCTAGAAAATACCATACTAAATATCAATATGAAATAATAAGAATCAAACGAGGTGTCACAAGCACAAGTCTACAAAAAACGATAAGGAAACTCACAACGCATAGAGTAGCATCCTCCCAAGTGGCTGACTTTGGACTATACTTGTCCCATTGGAAATTAACATGTTCCAAGATATGACTGTGCAATTATTGAGTCCTGTGGTCCAATATGCAATACAGTCCAACATGGACGACCCATTCCTCAAAGAGTTGAAATCCATCCAAATTTTAAATGTGAGAGGGGTCAAGAATGTAATGTCTGAGCACAAAAATATGAAATACAATATGCATCCTTTGTAAGTGGGATGGCAGCTCAAGCCGATAAGAAACTGTTGATGTATATGTAACTTCGGAATGTATTTCACATATATGTATATTGTATTCCTATAGAGATGTTATTATTCCTCTATACGGAAGTAGTTGTATTCCTATAGAGATGTTATTATTTCTCTATACGGAAGTGTCGTCATTTATATTGTAAGTGTCGTAACTTATACTTGATGGGTTATTAGACCATCTTGTTGGGGTCAGCCCTGTATAAGTCATGTGGGTCAAAGGGTTATTAGACCACCCTAGTGGGGGTCGGCCTAGTCATCATTATGTTAAGTGGTTAAGTTGAGGCCGACCTAATTGAGTAAAGGTCAAGTCAAGTTAGTGTATAAATAGAGAGTGTGTCTCTCTCATTTTACACATTCTATTCTCTCACTCACACTGTGGAGAGTGGCGCACTTGTGGAGGAGGAGGCTCTGCTGCTGGGAGGAGGCTCTGCTGCTGGGAGGAGACTATCTCTTGTATTCTGGTTGTATCATTGCTCTATCTATCGCTGAGGAAGTTATTGGGGTTTTTCACCTTTATGGTTTTCCCCAAGTAAACTATGTGTCTCTTCTGTGCTTGCATTATTGTGTCCATGAATGATATGCTGTAGATTTGTTGTACATGTTGTTCTCTTAGTTAAGATCCTAGATCAGATTGAAGTAAATTCTGAAAATTTAACATGGTATCAGAGCTAGCCTGAAAGAAGGCATGATATGGCATGTATGACACTTGTTGCACTTACGATGCTAGAGCTTGATATAGCAAAAACCAATCATTGTAGCACTTTCGCTATAAATCCCGTTTGGAGATGTTTTCGGATCTGAAACTTTTACAAGTCGAATATCAGATCCCCATGTACCTTGTGTCCAAAGGACAACCTCTAATTCGTTGTACTTTGTGATTTATGATCTGTACAATATAGGGTTTCTACCTCTTCTAGATCTGAGTTAAAATCAAGTGACCTTGGGAAAAATGTCATAACTTGGGCTAGGAAGCTCCAAATGAAATTTCGTAAAAAGTGATAGGTAGTACACAGAGTGTACTATCTCAGGAACATTTTTTAGAGGTCGAAGTTGAACCAGTGACATGTGGCACGCCATACAAGTTCGCTCTCCTGTATTATCCCATAAACATGTCACGTTATGACACTTGGCATAACTCTCTCTCAGAGAATCCAATTGAGGTCAGACATGTTGGGATGGAAAAATAACAGGTCGGGCTATCTCAGAAAAAAATTTCAGACCCTGTGGATCGAAAAGTTTGGAGTTACACCAGAAACAATCAGGTACATATTTCTGTCAAAACAGAATTATTTTTGAGCACCTTCATTCATGGCTTCCGAAATTTAGGGCTTCAAAAAAAGTTGGAATTTTTGTAATCGGAGACCACGGATGAATGCTACTCATCAAAAGCGAAATTTAGAGACCAAGATCAGAATTTTTGGTTGGGCAGAAGGTCGGGCTTGATCAAACCCTAGTTCGGGACTTTGATCAGAAAAGTGGAAAATTAGGGCTTCTGCAAAAATGGAAAATTTTGAAATATGTGACCACGGCTAGAAGCTCCTCATAAAAATAGAATCTTAGAGCTTTGGATCAAAGCTTTTGATTGGGAAGAAGAGTGGGCTTCATGAAACCCTAGTTCGGGGTCACGTCCAGTGAATTCGAAAGTTTCAAAGGCAAAATTGAGGAGTGAAACTTTGTAGTTTTCAAATTCTGAATATACCAGCTTGATCAGCTCATCAAGGCACATATTTCTATCCTTTCGAAAGTTTGAAATTCAAAGTTTGAATTTTTGGGGTTTCTCTGACAAACCCTATTACAGCTCCAGATCCAGTTCCTGCAAATCAAGTGGATTGGGTTAATCCTAGAAGATGATGGATTGGTCACCTGCATAAGTGAAGAAGTTCCTGTTTCAGAGGGAGATGAGGCTAAGGCCTTCCATAAGAAGATTACAAGCAATCTTGATAGGTATGGCTTACAGGTATGTTTCATGGTTAAGTTTATCATATGTTTGTCTTCATATCATTACAGTACAATCTTGATTAATTACTAGACTTGTCGTATCACCTTAATAGAAGATATTCATTGATTAAGGTTTTGACACTTGTGAATGTACTAATGCATTGTGATGTTGTATGAGGTTTATGTTGTTCGCTAACATAAAAGGTACACCAAGAAAGACAAATCATGTTCTACTTCAAGAACATATAATCATGGTGACATGAAGACAAAGATTCATCCATTGTCATGGATCACATAGAAGATCTACTTTTGAGGTATGTATAACTTGGTCTTACAATGGTTAACCTATGAGACATGCAGGTTACTAGCACAAGTCACTGAAGAGAACCAGAAGAAATTATGCGGGTATGTTAGACATAACTAGCTAACATGCTAATCCAGGTATGTTTTTACTATATCAAGCTAGAATCCTACCGTGTGTTAGGATCTTATACTGTTGTGTTGTTGATAATGATTATTCATGAAGTCATAGGTTTGAATAATCATGGTTGTATGCATATTATGTTTCTTACCATAATTGATGATATGACTAACTAGAAGAATCATGAAGGTATATGTTTGAATAATCACGGGTTTTATGCATATTATATCTCTTATCTTGATTGATGAATCAACTAACCAGAAGAGTCCTATGATCAAATAAGAATATGTATGAGTAAAAGAAGACTTCCCTGAAACCTTGAATACTAATGTTTATTATTTGTGTTTGAAATGATCCTGACTATACATGCTTGAGATTATTGTGTTTTGATAGTATTAAGATTATACTAATAAATGTGTGGTTATGTATGAGACCTCAAGGATAACACAATGATGATACTAATAAGCATGCATAGTAATTAAGGATGGATGTAAGTTCAAGGACAGGTAATCCAGGAAGCAAGGTTCAAGAGGGAGCACACTCCAGTTGTTCATGCAAGAAAGCAAAGAAGCACACTTCAGTAGTTTCTGCAAGGATGCAGATATTCAGAGGGAGTTGGCCACTTCTCACAATCCACATCAGAATGGAGTTGCAAAGATTTAGAGGGAGTCCACCCAGCAACCAAACAAAGATAAGTTTTTGAATTGTCATTTCTTACATAATGTTATTCAATGATGTATATGCTTATGTTCCTAAGAATTAGGTTGTGTATTATGCATATTAGAATAGTTGCATTGATGAACAGTATACTACTAATATACATGGGTAAGTGGCCTATGGCACTGTACAACATTCCATTGCTACTTATCTAGAATGAAACCTCTTTGCTGACATGTTAGGAGTTGTGCACACTCTTAACAATGTTCTGGTAGAGATTGGAAGGCATCTAGAAAGTCATGGAATATGGATAAATGTTGTATTGGCTAAGATAACTGTATGACTGTATGACATATTTCTTTATGTATAAGAATTTGTTCTGAAAACTATGAGATGTTTTCTAATCATGCAATTTAACTTGTTGTGTAGGAAAGATCATATACCATCACCTACAAAAGAAGAACTACAACATTTGTTCGGAAACAAAATTATCTATTGAAGATATTGAAGTTCCCAGGATCTGGGAAGAATGCCATGATCGAGGAGTATCAGTCGATCATGAAGATGTTTGGGATGCAGTCCCAAAAAGGGTAGTCTGTAGTGACTTCCAAGAGAATCTACAAGATCAAAGCATGCTGCAGGTGGTAGCATAGAGACTTTTGCTCTTGTAGCCAGATACACTTCCATTAGATCAGTACTTGCTTTGGTTGCAGTGATGAAGTGGAAGATACACCAGATGGATTTCAAGACAACCTTCTTGAATGGTGTAGTTGAAGAAGAAGTGTATGTGGAGAAGCCACTTGGTTCTGAGACACATGACAGGGAGTCATATATGTGCAAAACTTGGTATGGTAAGATAGACATCTTTCTATCCAGTTTGGGCTTTACCAAGAGTAAAGCAGATTCCAACCTTTACTACAAGGTTGAGGAAGGCAATCCAGTGATACTACTTTTGTATGTGGATGACCTGTTTGTTACAGGTGAGGATAGATTGATTGCCGACACACAGCGGAAGCTTGCTGTCGAGTTAGAGATGAAGAACTTGGGCATGATGCACTACTTTCTTGGTATGGAGGTGTGGCAGAGTGTAGATGGAATCTTCCTTGGACAAGGGAAGTATGCAGTAGAGATCCTGAAGAGGTTCGGGATGATGGACTGCGAGGCTATGGCATCGAACCTGAAGCTTCTGTGTGATGCTTCATCTGATCCGGTTGATGTCACAATGTATCGTCAGATGATTGGGTCCTCTATGTACCTAACGAACACGAGACTAGATATTTGCTTTGTGGTGAACACATTGAGCCAATTTCTGACGGATCCGAGAGATGTTCACCTGGTTGTTGTAAAGCATATTCTAAGGTACCTAAAGGGTACGGTTGATTATGGGCTCAAGTATGATGCGAATCAAAATTTTAACCTGCAGGGTTATGTTGATTCAGATTGGGCAGGCAGTGCTGCAGATAGGAAGAGCACTTATGGGTGTTGCCTCAGTATGGGATCAAGTGTGATCTCTTGGTTTAGCAGGAAGCAGTCCTGCGTAGCACTAAGTACAGCCAAAGCAGAGTATGTTGCGACGGATGAGCAGGTTGCAGATGTATTGACCAAGCCGTTGGCCAGAGTGCAGTTTGAGTACTTCAAAGATAGGCTTGGTGCACTTCAGATCGAGGTTCATTCCAAAGGGAAGTGATAAGTCCGGAAGATGCAGATGCACATAAGCTTTTTTGACATGGTTGATGTGTTCTCCCATGGTCGTGATGTAATTGCTGAGCCATTCTCACATGGTGGTAGATGTGTTCTCCCATGGTTTAGATGTAAGGCCTGGAGCCATTCTCACATGGTGGTAGATGTGTTCTCCCATGGTGAAAAAGTAAGGGCTGGAGCCTTCTCCAAATGGTGGTAGATGTGTTCTCCCATGTCGGTGGTGTAAGTACTGGATGATGTGCATTTGGGTTGTGCTTCGTGGACGATGAGACGATCTGAAGAAGACGATGCTATGATGATCAGGAGGATCATGGATGATGAGCATCAGGACGATGCTCCAGTTACTACTCTATATGTATATGTACGCATCATGTTGGATGCTGAATATGATCAGTTGGATCATTTATATGTATATGTATATGTACACATCATGTTTGATGCTGGATATGATCAGTTGGATCATTTGTATGTATTTTGTATATGCATCATGTTGGATACTTGGACCATGTATCTGTATATGTATCAGGTGGATCATGTATTTGTATCAGGTGGATACACTGTATGATCAGGTGGATCATGTATTTGTATTTGTATCAGGTGGATACACTGTATGATCAGGTGGATCATGTGTGATGATATGTATCAGGTAGATACTTGGTATGCATCAGGTGGATGCATTGTATGATCAGGATGATCATGATGATGAGCTTCAGGATGTTGCTCCAGATGATATGTATCAGGAAGGTACAGTGATGATGATCAGTGTGATCATGAGCATCAGGATGATGCTTTGTGCGATGATGATCCGTTGGATCATGAGTATCAGGTTAATACTTGGAGGTCAGAGATGATATGTGGCAGGTTGTGCAAATAGCATGTAATCAGTCCTGGGAGATCTTGCCGGTTGTGCTGCGGCACATAAATGTTCCTGGGATACTCTTTCCGGTATTGCTATGTAATATGTAATCAGTCCTCAGATATCCGATAGGTTGAGCTGTGTGCTCGTAATCAGTCCTGGGATGAGGTATTACTACGGAGACATTTAATCAGTCCTGGAGATCCGAGAGGTTGAGCTGTGTGCTCGTAATTAGTCCTGGGATGCTCTTTAGAGATCTTGCCGGTCATGCTGCGACACATAAATGTTCCTGGGATGCTCTTTAAAGGTTTTTTCTATCCACATGTAATCAGTCCTGGAGATCTGAGAGGTTGAGCTGTGTGCTCGTAATAAGTCCTGGAGATCCGAGAGGTTGAGTTGTGTGCTCGTAATAAGTCCTGGGATGCTCTTTAGAGATCTTGTCGGTTGTGCTGCGGCACATAAATGTTCCTAGGATGATACTTAAAGGTATTGTGGAGGAGATGCATGTAATCAGTCCTGGGAGATCTTGCCGGTCATGCTTAGGCACATAAATGTTCCTGGGATACTCTTTCCGGTATTGCATCCGCACATAAAATTAGTCCTGAGAGGCCACCTCTATCAGACCGTTTGCACAGATGATGAAGACCTGCATGTGGTGGGCCTACATCCAGTATGAAAAAGGACTGGCTCTGTAGAACTTCCTATGATGAGTAGATTCAGAGATTGATTGAGATAGCAGCAGCAGTGACGGTGATGATGACTCGATGACGATTATCCAGTGACGATGATCCAGAGAAGATGACTTGTGCTAGAAGACCTGTGTCGAGAAATACCTTCCTAGTTAAGAGGGAGTGTTGATGTATATGTAACTTCAGAATGTATTTCACATATATGTATATTGTATTCCTATAGAGATGTTATTATTCCTCTATACGGAAGTGGTTGTATTCCTATAGAGATGTTATTATTCCTCTATACGGAAGTGTCGTCATTTATATTGTAAGTGTCATAACTTATACTTGATGGGTTATTAGACCAACTTGTTGGGGTCGGCCCTGTATAAGTCATGTGGGTCAAAGGGTTATTAGACCACCCTATTGGGGGTCGGCCATGTGGGTCAAAGGGTTATTAGACCACCCTAGTGGGGGTCGGCCTAGTCAGCATTATGTTAAGTGGTTAAGTTGAGGCCGGCCTAATTGAGTAAAGGTCAAGTCAAGTTGGTGTATAAATAGAGAGTGCGTCTCTCTCATTTTACACATTCTATTCTCTCACTCACACTGTGGAGAGTGGTGCACTTGTGGAGGAGGAGGCTCTGCTGCTAGGAGAAGACTATCTCTTGTATTTTGGTTGTATCATTGTTCTATCTACCTCTGAGGAAGTTATTGGGGTTTTTCACCTTTATGGTTTTCCCCAAGTAAACTCTGTGTCTCTTCTGTGCTTGCATTATTGTGTCCATGAATGATATGCTGTAGATTTGCTGTACATGTTGTTCTCTCAGTTAAGATCCTAGATTAGATTGAAGTAAATTCTGAAAATTTAACAGAAACATGTCCAATCTGTTCTAGGATCCTAAATAGTCCGTCGAATCTTGGATCTAATCTCCCCCCTACCCAATTTAAAGGGGCTCTTCATATGCCTCTCTCGGATAAACACCATGCTTCTATCCTCATAGCTTCTATCTATACCCTTGGCATCGACGCAACTTTTATGATGATCATGGGATTCCTTAAGTCTTTGTTTAATTATGACCATTTTCTCCTCCATCTCTTGAAGTAGTTTGAGCCCTAACATGACCCGATCCTCTAGACAATTCTAGCTGAGAGGAGCTCTACAAGTCATGCAATACAATACTTCATATGGGGTAGCACCAAGAGAGTTATGGTAGTTGTTATTGTAAGCAAACTCTACCAATGGGAGATACCTCTCCCATTGACTTTGTTAGTCCATGATGTACATTCTTAACATATCCTCCATTACTTGGTTAACTCTTTTTGTCTGAATATCAGTTTCTGGATGATACATTGTATTGAAATTCAATTGGGTGCCCAAGGACTCTTGGATACTTTGCCAAAACATAGAGGTGAATCATGAATCTCTATATGAAATGATTTTACGAGGGACCCATTATGGACGTATTATTTCTCAAAAAAAAATGGGCAATAATAGGTGCATTGAAAGTACTTTTTACTGGAATGAAATGTGCACTCTTAGTCAGTTTTTCCACAACAACCATAATACAATCATGCCTCTGGGGGGTGGTGGGTATCCTCCTCCCTATGAATTCCATGGATACCACTTTCCATTTAGTTTCAGGTATCTCATGCAGTTGAAGGAGTCCTTCTAGGTGATGGTGTTCGACCTTAACTTGATGACACTCCAAATTATGGGATACATATTGTAATATGTCCCTCTTCATTCTAGGCTAGAAGAATGTCCTTTTTAAGGTTTCGTACATATTTTTTACTCGTGGTTGAGTTAAATATGTTGCCCGATTGGCTTTGTCCATTATCAACCTTTGAATTCCATCAACGGTCGGCACATACATCCTTCTTCTGAATCTAAGAAGTCCATCGTCTTTCAATGAGTCCCCTTCAAACCTTGATGAGTTTGACTTCCCTTTAGCATAGGCAGTTTGAATATGAAGGTACCATGGGTCCCTTACTAGATGTCTTTTAATCTCATGCCTGAGATCATTTTGGACGAACACTATCGCACCTATCTAAGGTCTCCTACTTAGTGCATCTGCTACCCTATTCTCCTGCCCCTTAAAAAGGAGGTTCTAAAGTCAAAATCACTAAGCAGTTCACTCCAATGCCATTGGCGTGCGTTAAGATTCTTTTGGGTGAATATGTACTCAAGTCTCCGATGATCTGTTTTTTAACTCGAGTCGGAATCCTACTAAGTAATCCCTCCATAACTTGAGGGCCATGACAACTACTACCATTTCTATATCATGAGTGGTGTAATTGACTTCATGGTTTTTGAGCTTGCGAGAGGCATATGCAGTGACTCCTTCCTCTTGCATTAAGATTGCACCTAAACCCTCTCCTAATGCATTTGTACAAACCATGAAATCCTTATCCATGTTTGGCACTTTAAGGATTAGGGCACTTGTCGTCATCTCTTAAGCTCATTAAATAATTCTTCATATTCACCTGTCCATTCAAACTTGACCCCCTTTTTCTGTAAGGTTGTTATAGATCTCGCAATTCGAGAGAATTTTTTGAACGAATATTCTGTAATAGCGGGCCAAATTCATAAAGATGTGAACCTCCCTAGCGTTCCTAGGAGCCGACCAACTTAATATGGATTCAATATTTCCTGGGTCCATTGAGATTCCTTTACCACTTATTACATCCCAAATATTAGATCTTTTTATGAAAGAAGGAGAATTTGGAAAATTTCCCATATAATTTTTGTTCTCTAAGGCATTGAAGCACTATACTCAAATGCTCTTGAATATCTTATTCATTACGAGAGTAGATGAGGATGTCATCAAGGAATACTTGTGTAAAACGATCTAGATACTTCTAAAACAAACTGTTCATCAGGAGCATAAATGGGGCTGGTGCGTTTTCCAATCCAAAGGGTACCACCATGATTTCATAATGGCCATACCTTGTTACAAATGCGGTTTCTGGAATGTATTCTTCTTTAATACTTAGTTGATGGTAACCCGACCGTAGGTCAATCATAGAGAATACCAATGCCCCCCTCAATTGATCAAACAAATCATTGATGTGAGGTATGAGATAATGGTTCTTGATGGTTTCTTTATTCAAATCTCGATAATCAATGCATAAAAGGAGGGTACCATCCTTCTTCTTAATTGTATATTACAGGTGCCCCCTAGCGTGAAAAAATAGGTTGAATTAATCCCCGGTAAATGAATTCCTTGAGTTGAATACTCAACTCATTGAATTTTGACACCACCATTTGACAGGGTGCCTTGGATATTGGTTATGTAGCCAGTTTTAGGGAAATGGTGAAGTCAAACTCTCATACTTGAGGTAATCATGGTAACTTAGGGGGGGAAAATATGCAAATTCAGAGAGGATTGGGCAAGATTCCATACTTGTGCTAGGGATATCGCTTACAACTTCCACGACATATATTATGCACCCCTTCCTCGTGCATTTCTTTACCTTGGTATCCATGATGAAATGTAAAGAAACATCTTGCTTATGCCCCTCTATTACTACTGGTTCGTTGAGGTCATTAATACAAAATAATTTCTTTTCATGGAAGTACACTAAAGCTCGGTGGGATTCTAGCCAATCCATTCCCACTATTAAATAACATGCCCCTAGATTAGTGCTATACAAACTCATCTTAGTATAAACACTCTATTTTAATGAGACAATTCTTTACTAATAGTTCTACTATTTGTTTTCATCCCGAGGCCATCTCCACATGGTCAAAATCGCTTTGAGATCGGGTTTCTAGCCAACATTTTTTAATGTAGAGGGATAAATAAAGTTATTAGTAGCCCTTGGATCTATAAGAATGGTTAATGGAACATTTTTTATCATACCTGAAGACTCCATAACTATGGCTTGGTGCTCTCTCTGCCTGATGATGGTTAACTATGGCATGAATTTGGTGTTGACCATGTAGATAGCCTTCTCATGTCTCTTCCCTTTTGTGACCTTCATTTTCATGCCTCTCATGGACATCCTATTTATAGTGGGGACTCTAACATTCATAACATTTAATCTTTGATGGGGCTGCAGTAATTGTGTCTTCAACCACCACGACCTCTACCTTGGCTACCACCTTGGATTTTACGTGGCTCATATCTTATCCCCTTGCTGTGAGGTATTTCTAAAGGAGTGGTAGGAGGAGGATATAGCATACTAGCCACCCTAATTTCCCTAGAATGACCTCCTTAATAGCTGACCCTCCTATCTCCGACCTTCCTAGCACTAGAAGGTACAAAACTTCCCTTGGGTGCCTATACTTGAGCTTGTACCAATGCTTGCTTTACCATATTAATATTCTTCTTTACATGTTTAGCTATATTCAAGTTCCGCACCATAGTAGTGGGATTCCACATGGCTACCTCCGTATGAATGTCCAGGTCCAACCCTTGAAGGAGTCTCTCAACATGTCTTACATCATCTTCCATGTAGTCGATATGATGCACTAGAGAGTAAAATTATGCTTTATATTCCTCCATGGACCTTCCTCGTTGTTGTACTGCATAGAAGGCCACTTTTTGTTGGTGTTTATATTCATTTGATAGATAACGGGTTCTAAAGGTTTCTTCAAATAGATCCCAAGTCGCTTGTGAGGGCCCAATGTGTAGCTTACTTTCCTCATTCACCCACCATAGTAGTGCCCCCCCTTTTAGAAGGCTCATAGATACATGTGCCTTCTCATTAGTAGTGTAATATTTAAAGCTAAGTGCGTGCTTAACTCCAACCAACCAGGATTCTACCATTTGTCCTTCCCGAGTACCTATAAATTTTGGCAAATTGGATTTACGAACTTTACGATATCTAGTGGTTCTTTTTCCTCTCTCGAGGAGGATGGTCGACTATATCTTGTTTATGCTTCTGATATAGATTTTGGCCCATATTTTGATTTTGACTTTGCACTGCCATCTATTCCCTAAACATACTTGATACTTCACCCAAGGAGTGTAAAATAACTTGTTCAACTTGTGTGCTAGCCTTAGGAGGTGGCGACGTCTATATACAAAGTTTTGGGGTCATGAGTCAGTGTAATTTACTGTCAATAAATGGTTGTTAGACCTTGCTCATCACAATTTAAGTAAGTGTGTCAAAAGACATTATTTATCAGTCCATGTTTTGTTAGTTTTGATTAATCAATTGTCATGACCAAACAAGGTTTAAGAGATAAATCTCCTTCCTGAAACTAGTTCGATGTTATACTAATGCACTCTCTCTAAAGGTTATCATGAATGCATCTATAGATTTCAATATATCACATTATGATTTTGAAAATGTAAATCCAAAACACAATTTATTAACTTGATTTATGAAACAAACAAAACTATGAACCGTGAACCATCTAGCTCATGACCGCTTGAGCTAACTCTTAGGGAAGAGATCTCACGTCTAGCAACATATACATGACTTATCACTAAATTTGTAGTTGGAGTTGATTTTAGTTAAAAGAAGCTTCCTATGATTGCCATTATATTTTAAAGGTAAAGCTCATTGTAAAATCTATTGTTTAATTAGGTTTAAATTCTTCTTAAATTTCAAATGGGTTGCTACAAGAGTGTTATACTTGTAAAGGAAATACAATAATTTCTTTACTTTTAATTAATGACAAATCTTACACAAATCTGGATTAGTGACAATAAAACTTATATGATGTGGGCAGTGATTTAGTTTATTTATATGAATTTTGTGACTTATTATGTCCATACGTAGCATGGGACATGTAGTGACCACCATTTTGAATTAGTTGCATGGGCCAAAAAGTTAGGGTAGGCCATAATTTTTTTTATTTATTGTTTTTAATTTTTTATTAATCTCTTTTTGTTGGAATTTCATTGGTTGTAGTAAATGCCGAATAGATATTGAGTTTTTTTTTTAAATATATTATTTACCTGCGTTGTTATTGGCTCGTGATGCGATGATGTCATCCCTCAAGATCTAGAGGCGAGGGCATGGTGCCGGGCGGGTGAAGGGTCTTTTAATTATGGTTGGGTGTGAGTGGACTAGTTTAAACGCGTTTAGCTGTGAGAGCCAAGAGCACCAAGAGCACAACCTCTACAAACACTAAAATATTCAGATTTAAACACAGGTATACCTTTTACCATCCTTTGCAATCCAGGTAGTGCTTTGAAATGGAGATGACCAAGTGTCCTATTCCATAGTTCACAAGGACTGACTGTGTCATGGATCATTGCTTGAATGATATTTCTAGGAAATTTGTAGATACCTCCCTCTCTAACTCCAATTATAGATGCAGAGTTCAAGTATGCATGCTTAGGCCACAAGAGTACTTTATTGTCCATAAATATTACTTAGAATCCTTTATCTTCTAGAATTGAAACAAACAAGAGGTTCTTCTTCAATCCGGGAACAAACATGATTTCATCAACATGCAATACATCTCCTGAATCCAACTGAAAAAAGTGGATCCAACTCTTTGGATCGAACAGGTGGTATTATCTCCAAGCTCCACTTGACAGGAGAACTTATTTTCCTTCAAATCGGTGATAGCGCTCCTATATCTAGCCATGTGTTTGAATGCGCCACTATCCACCAGCCATGTCTCAACACTAGTGGTAATGGATCCAGATAGGGTTGAGAATAGATAGCACTCCTTCCTTGTCTCCTAATCATCAGAAGAATTATTTATTGTAGGTTCATCTTTAGTAGTAGTAGAAGCATGAAATCTACCCTTGAACTTTCCTCTTTGCTTTGCACAACATTCTCTTGCAAAGTGACCCTTCTTATTGGAATCGAAACATTTAACTTTAGAATTATCAAAGTTCTTGTTGTAATCATTTTCCTTTTGATGAGGAAACTTCTTATGAGAGAAGGATTTCTTTTCTCTCTTCATCCATGCCGCAAGAGAAATGTTCTCTTCTTTGGAGGAAGTATATTTGGTCTGGATTCTCCCTTCTTCTTGTAGGAAATCATGCCACAATATTTCAAATTTTGGTTGCACTTCTCGACCATTTACTACAACCAAGAATGTCTCCCATGAAAATGGAAGGCCATCGACAACAGTATGGATGAGAGCATCATCATCAACGGTTACACCAATACTCCTGAGTTGATCTCTCACTTGAGAGATATTTGTGAATAAGGAAGCAACAACTTTGTCTGTCACATTCCCCAACCCCTCCATTGCATTCAGAGGTGGTGGGAGACCCACTGATCCATTGTTTTTTCTCCAAAACATTCCATTTTCACACAAAGCCGCAATGGATTTTCGATCCGCAATCTGCATTGCGGATTCAGAAATGCGGACTACAATTTCTCAGCTCCGTCAAAATCACCTTTCTGAGTTACGCAATTCGCAATCCACATTGCAGGATTCAGAAAGTCAGAACCACCAAATCTTCCTACCGGAATATTTCCTATTCCTCGATCTGCATTGTGGAACTTGGAACTACGGAAGCCCAAAATTCACGTCGGCAAAATACCCTTCCGCAATCCGCAATCCGCATTGCGGAATGCGGGAATGCGGAAGCCCAAATCCAATTCCCTGGAAATTCCCCCCTCCCACAATCCACAATTCCACATTGCGGAACTCAGAAATGAGGAGGTCCAAAACGCCAGACCCAGGAAATGTTCCCTTCCGAAATCCGCAATTTCGCATTGCGGAACTAGGAAATGTGGAAGTCCCAAACACGAATCCAACGTTGATTTCCAATGCCCACAATCCATAATCCGCATTGTGGAACCACATCCTCTACACCTGCAAAATTCCCAGGGGCATAACGAGGGATAATTTTAAGAACACCCTCGAAATTTATATGTATAATAAATGGGTGAATCTCCCTAATATATAGGAAAATTTGAAGGCTATTTTGTAAATACTATAATATGTATATATAATTTTTTGGCTAATATTTCATTATATTATAGAATATTGTAAAAACTTGGCAAATCTTTCACTAAATTATAAGATATTGTAAAACCTTGGCAAATATTTCACTGAATTATAAAATATTGTAAAAATTTGGTGAATCTTTCATCAAATTATAAAACCTTGTAACGTCTTGGTGAATCTTTTTCTATGAAGACTCGTCTTTTGATTATGCAGATTACTAAGGTAGTGTAATAGAAGAGCATATGCCAGAGCTCGACTCTCTTGACCCTGTTATAGGTCAAATCTGCACTTCTCCGTCCGTGATCACATTAAGCTGTCGATCACACAAAAGGATAACTTGGATTGAAGAGCTAGATTAACCTAGGTGATGTATGGACTAGACTTAGCCCTTTGCAGCTAACAAAACACTGTTTTTACCTACATTTTGACATGAACGCTACCCTACAGGCATAAGAGAAGCATTCACTTGCTAAAATATGCAACTCTGCTTTAGAAGAGCAGCGTTCACCTGCTAAAATATGCAACTCTGCTTCAGTAGACTAGCATTCACCTGCTAAAATATGCAACTCTGCTTCAGTAGACTAGCGTTTACCTACTGAAATATGCTACTCTGCTTCAGTAGATGAGCGTACACCTTCAAAAAACCTTGCAAACGTTGGTTGTAAGCATGAAAGTTGCATATTGTGCCCTACTCCACTTAAGAAAACTCACGTACATCATAAAATGTAATAAAAATATATATTAATTTGACGAATTGGGATTAGTTGAAGTTGGTTTTGCAACTTACCCAACCTCCCAATCAAACTACCTCTCGATCCAAACTGCCTACCTTGTCCCATAAATACAAGGGGGATAGAAGAGAGAAGGGAGGAGAAACTATGCATTAAGGGTTGTTATGCCGGAGGAATTCCAAGTTGGTGTGAAGAGCAGGAGCCCAGGATCCGGTTGCACAAGCACTCTGAATGATCAGGTATAATTGTACTGATTATTTGCTTTTGACAATAAAGGTTGAAATACCCTTCCCATCCCAATCAAATGTCTAATGGATTGCATATTTGTTTGGATTAAATGCTTGATTGTATTTGATGTCTAAATTGTATTTCAATTTCATCATTGTTATATCAGTCAAGATATGCTGAGGAAGGTATCTTTTGTATCGCAGGTTCATCAAGTGGAAGATCAAGTGGAGGATCGATCGAAGGAGCAAGAGAAAGCTAGGATCGGACGTCGTTAATAAGCTATGTGATATGATCAATGTATTTACTTGTCACCCCAGAAGTTGGTAGTGTCCCTCTCCTCACTATAGGGTAGAAATACCAAACAACAGACTGATGACTCTGTTGGGGACCGATTGTTTTATGCTCTAGGAGACCTAGTTAGTTTTCTTTCCAGTACTTTTTGATCTTTTTGATCCTCTGAGAGGCTCTGTAGGTTACTGTAGCCTGTTTCCATTGCTTGAAGCATCTCAGTTTGAAGTTTTAGAGCTTGTTTCAAACCTTCTCTGGCATGAACGCTGGTATCCCTTGCACACAGTAGCGTACACTTGCTGAAAAACACTGCTTTACCTAATGCACAGTAGAGTACACCTCCCAGTGTGCGCAGGTTTATACACTGCCTAGTAGAGTTTTTCTTGTAAGTCTCTGTTTGCTTTTGGGATTTGATTTCCACTTGTTTGGTTTGATTTCCAGCCTTTTTCTTTGTCTTCTTAACTGATCCTTGAGGTATTTAGGCCCTTGTTGAGTCTTGTTTGCCTCTCCTAAGTCCCTTAGGTCATCTTTTGCTTGCTTGAGTACTTTTGAGGTGTCTTGTTGTTTGTGACTCTTTTTGAAGACCGTGCTTTGTTCCTAGTTGGACATAGCTGCATTCCTATACCCTAGATGCTTGTTGTAGGTATACAAACCTTTGTTTTGTAACATGTGTTGTTTGTGGCAACACTAAGCACACTTTGATGGTGTCTTGGCCTTTGATTTAGGGTTTGACCCCCAGTTGGAGTCCTTAGGGTGTTTTCAAAACTTTTTGAGTCTAGACACTTCCTGATTGCTTTGTCAGTTTCAGTCCAAGCAAGTTGAAGTCTTTCAGTTTGCTTCCATTAGATTCTTTGTGATTGTAAAGCCATCTTTGGTTCACTTGCCTACCTTTTTGCTTGGCTTAGTGCTTTCTTAGGGTTCTTGGTGCTTTGGAGCAACCTTTGAGGTTTGCCTTTCCATTTTAAGCGTCTCTTATCCCTCTTTTCTTTTCACTTTGTTTTCCAAGCCCAAAGTTTTTTCCCTTAAAAAAAAAACTTTGTAGGACAAGTCTTTGTCAAGTCATCGAGTTGATTGTTGTGAGCCTTAGAGTTGCTTTTCCTTACATTGCTCTTTTAGGTCTTACTTGCTTCCATTTTCGAGTTCTTTTTCTTTTACGTATATCAGTAAAAGCGAAAAATGAGTTTGGTAGTTTAAAGTAGTAAGACTTATGATCATTTCGAAGTAGCGTAGTTTACTTTGTTTTGAATTTTGAAAGAAAAGAAAAAAAAAGAGACTTGTTTTAGGTTTGCTTAGTTTTCGTTTTGGAAAGAGCATAAATGAAAAAAGAAAAAGAGTCTTTTGTTGCTTTGAAAGTTATTTCTTTTGCACTTTACTTTCTCAAACCATTCCACACAATGCACTACCCTGTTGAGTAAAAAGTAGCCTTAAAAAGAAATTTTAATAAAATCAATTAGAAACATTTTATTTTTCAGGTATACACGACATCAACTAGCTTAGGCTAGAGTTTCGAGCTTAAATCACCTTAAACTGATCGGGACTGGCTTCATTACGCAACAATCGTAGTACAACTTTCATTTAGGTAAATCCATATATATCAAATAGTCCTGGGATTCTCTACTCAAACCAGAGTTAAGCACGAGGCCATGGGAGACTGGAATTGTTGAGGATATCCCCTCACTTTCGTTTTGACCATAAACTAGAGTCGATTTGCGTACGGGGATCCTTTCGGACTTCGGGCTTTGCTACCCTACCCATGCGGTTTGACTAGGCTGATGACTGTCCCGCCAGGTTATTTCATATTTATGGTAGCCTTAGTATCAGACCTTTAGGATTCTACACAAGTAGAGTGGGCGGTTATTCCCACTTCACCGCGGACAGGCGTGGAAGGTAACCCTCTGGCAGTAATCCCTGGAAAGCGGTTTGGTGATTCAAGCGCTTGCACCCAGTGGACCTCCAGTGGACGACACGAAACTGACCATCGGTACTCTGTTAGTCTGTTCTGGGCCCTAATCATCCCAGACTTGCTTCCGAGAGTATTTGCTATCCGTTTGATTGGTTTGATTACTTAAGGTTTTTTTAGTGGTATGTTGTTTGCCCCTTAGTCTTAGTGGCCACTAGGTTTTTTTTACTTAGTTTATTTTTATATAATTGTGGAAGACCAACAGCTTCGTAGGTCTCGGAGGTTGCAAAACCTTCCCCCACTCATTATGGAGCCACTACTGCCACCACCACCACGGAGGACAGACTCCAGTGGTATTTTTGAACTTACTGGTGAAATAGAGGTTCTTGGTGAACCACAACCCAGAACTTCGGATCAACAAGTTCTTAATACTGTCGAGGTTGAGGATATTACTTCTAGTGAGTTTAACACTCCTTTCAACCCTCCTCTTATCGGACCTAACGATCCGCTTCTGGTTCTTGTAGGTTTTCAGCAACCCGAGTATAGTGCATATCTTTTCACACTTGGTCATATTATGACTAACCCAGGAGACGAGCACGGAGTTCCACAGACTCCCACAATGGGTATGAATACAAGGATTGTGAATCCTTCTTCCACTGCTACACCGAGTTCGTCGCAGACAACCTCTGCTTCAACTCCGTCTTTTAGTTTTAACGTTAGTACTTTAGGCATGCCAAGCTCAACAGCTTTGACATCTGCCTCAATTGCCACCCCTACCTTTGGACCCAACAATGCAGTGAATGTCACTCCACCTCTTGCGGCTTAACAGTCATACCGTATACCTAGTACTTGGATTTCCACACCCGATGTAGGGCCGAATCCCTCTGTAACTATGCCTGTCATGAGTACCATGACTGCGCCGTCCACCTCGACTACCCCTGGTTTTAACACCTTTGCAGGTTACAATATGAATCAAAGTAATATAACTGCAGGAAATATCCTCTTTTCTTTGTTTTCTGCAGGAAGGGGTAATATCTTTAACCAACAATATGGTGGGGCTAACACCCAGCCACAGTGGACAAACGCACAGGGTGCCAACCCACTTTCATTTGGGTGGGGGAATTTCAACAACACTTTCACACAACAACAAATGGCTGGGGGAAACCCCTACCAGCAGATGGCGGGGGGAAACCCCTACCAGCAGATGGTTGGGGGCAACCCCTACCAACAAATGGCTGGGGGAAACCCTAAGCAGTAGTTTATGGGTCAAACTATGGGAGGTTCCCCCGTTATGACCCCATCTTATCAAATGCCATCTTATAGATCTCATTTACCATTTCTGGCAACTCTAAATTTGCCAGATCTTTCCAAGTTAACAAACGATCCGGTGTGCCATAACGTTACATGGCCACCAGTTCCCACTAAGCTACCTTTAGACATTCCAAAATTCGAATGTAAAATTGGTGAGGATCCTGGTGATCATGTTACCACTTTTCATCTCTGGTGTTCTTCGAACTCGTTGACCGAAGATTCCGTTAGGTTGAGACTTTTTCAAAGAACCTTGACCGGTGCTGCAGCCAAATGGTACATTGAGTTACCTGCAGCCACCTTTTTTAACTTTCAGGATCTCGCCATAGTCTTCCTGAACCATTTCTAGCTTCCTGTTCGGTATGATCCTGGGACAGATCTTTTGTCTACCTTTAGACAAAACAAAGCCACCCATTTATCTGATCATATTCAGGAGTAGTGAAGATGGAAGAGGCTCATTAAGGCCAATATCCCCCCAGAGTTCTTATTGGAGTGGTATCTGAAATCACTCCTTCCTTATGTTTCTAAGGAAGTAGCTACTTCTGGGGTGTCATCAGAAGAAGAAGCCATTTTAAGGACCCAACAACTAGACTTTGTTTATGATCAGTCTAGGCTCCTTTACGAGATTATACCTGATGCACCGTGATAAAAAATTGATCTAGGTAGACCAAAACCTGGACCACATGTTGACGGCATTGTAGGTTCAGTTGATTATGTAGCTTTCAAAGCATTGACTAAATAGGTTCATGCCTTATCGGTCAAACAATCGATTGCAGAAGCGACTTTCATCACAACCTCTCCTTCTACTACTGAATCTGTACAGCAGGTTCAGACTAATCAAAAAGGTCCTCGGCAGCCCAACAACAAAAAGAAGGGAAAGAAAGGAGAGGGGAACCAACAAAATCCCCCCAAAAAAGAAAATACCGAGGAGGGTAACATAGAAAAGAAGAAGGATAAGTTACCTTGCAAGCTTTGCAAGTAGGACCACCTCACTCACCAATGCCCTCTAATCGAAGAAGCACAGAAGTTGCTTCAAGAAAAGAAACCTTCCATCCTTAAAGATCCATTTCCCAAAGGGTAGGGCTCAGCTTCTAGAACCTCCAATGCTGGGGGCACCACCCATGCTTCAGTTGATCAAAATTTCATTAATATGGTTAACTCGAACGCTCTTTTACAAACACAGGCAAGAAATTATACCCCGGATTCGCAAAATAAGGATAAACAGGTTCCTAAATCTTCCACTCCTCTCCACATACCTGTGGATTCATTTCCCAAGATCCTAAAAGGTGTCTTGAAACGGGTTTTGCACAATCCCAATGCACGGGTTGCTACCAACTAAAATGTGGTTGAAGATCTAGCCCATACCCCTTATGCTATGTCCACCTTAGAAGTTTTGCAAAGTTGTCCATTACAACGAAATGCACTTCTCGCAGCGATTGGAAGTATGGAATCATCCAACATGACTGTGCGTTTTGATATGTCTGATATCATATACCAGTTGCCGTACCACGTTGCTCTTCATATAGAGGTAGTTCATGGTCCTATGACCATTGGACGAGCTGTCGTAGATGAGGGCGCATCTATGTGCGTAATGTCGATTTCTTTTTGGAAATCCTTGGGTTCTCTCGAGTTAGCCCCCTCTAACACACTGCTTACTGCATTTGATGGCAGAACTTTCCCTCCACACGGAGTCTTGCCATCATTTGATTTCACACTTGCCGGTAAGACAGTTGCTGTAGAGATTGAAGTTCTGGACGCTCTGCTTTGACGTCACACTTGCCGGTAAGACAGTTGCTGTAGATATTGAAGTTCTGGACGCTCCGCTTGATTACAATATGTTGTTAGGCAGGAGCTGGACACATGACATGTGAGCTATTCCATTGGCAGTTTTTCGAGTTGTAATGTTCCCTCGCGAAGATCCTCACGGTCGATCAGCTCTCGTTCTCTCAACGAAACAACCAAACTTCATCGGAATCCACAATTCCTTTAGTTGATCAATCTGCCCCAGCAAGGGAGAGTTTAGGAGCAGGGCTTTATGGGTCATTAATGGGCACTTTTGACCTACCCGCTCCCATTCTTTTCATGCGTTCTGATGAAGGTACATCCACTGAAACTTTCAAGGTAGGTTTAAGGACTGATCCGTGGATCATTCATACTGTATCAGAACCATCAGTGCCCTTATCCGTTGAAGAAGTAGCATACATGGAAGCACATCATGCTGCAATGGAACATATCTCGACTCCGCCAGTCTCTACTAAGTCGGATATGGATGATGCTCCTGCTCGGTCAACAGACTCTACCCTAATAGTTTAGACACGGTTTTTCCTTCCGACGAAACATTTTTTGAAGCTATGATAGGCCTGAGACGCCCTTGGGAACATTTACACCCTAGGACCTATTTACTTCATGTTCTAAACCTGATAGAGAGAGGTGAGTTCCCTTCGAGACTCAGTGAGACTGCTAATTGGTCCTCTGCCCTTTCCACTTCACAAGTTGTTTTTGCCGAATGGAATAGGACGAGTACAGTGAGAACCATCCCCATCAACATTCCCACTGAGCCTAGGGTCATAGAACATATCTTTATTGGAGCGGATTGTTATCTTGATGAGATCATTCCGTACACCAATTTGTTTAATGATTTCCGTGACATCTTTGCCCGATCTCATGAGGAGATTCTAGGCATTGACCCTATTTGAAGGAGTCTTCGAGCAATCTTCCACCTTTCCTTCCAGCTCGTTAAAAACAGTAAGGAGGCTACGAGCATTTCTTCCACCTTCACTTCGAGCTCGTTAAAAACAGTAAGGAAGTTATGAGCATTGTTCCACCTTCACTTCGAGCTCGTTAAAAACAGTAAGGAAGTTATGAGCATTTTTCTATCTACTTTGAGCTCATTAAAAATAGTAAGGAGGTCACGAGTTTACTTTTTCTTGCTCGTTAAAACTTTACGTAAAAGATATTTATAGAGTTCTTTCACGCTCTTGTTTGACTCTTTAAATATGACAAGATTGCCGAGTATAGTTGTCATTTCAAACTCTTTAAAGGATTTGAAGCGACATCCGCTTAAGTATAAGTTTAACCCTTTTCCGGAATTTTGCGGATTACTTACGAAAAAAGAATACTCTAGTCATATGTGGCTAGAAGAGTTCTCCTCTCATTGTTTAATACTTTTTCGGGGGAGGAGACTAAATTTACAAAAAATGACCTTTTGGAGCCTTCTTTAGGGTTTTCAATCTCTCGAAACATGAAAACACCAAGCGAGCATTCACCTACTCGGGATCGATGTGAAATCCACGAGAGGGTAAATAGAGGATTGTTTAAGTTTTTCAGACTCTATAAACAGGAAAATGTCGGCGAGCATTAACCTACTTGGGCTCAATATTAAAATCCACGAGTAGGTGTATGGAGTTATTGTTTAGGTTTTTCAGACTCCTTAAAGTTGAAAACACTAGCGAGCAAGAACAGATCTCGGCTCGATATTAAAATCCAGAGATCAGTACTACAGAGTAATCTTCTATCTCTTCTTTGAACTCTGTAAACAATGAAGAAGGTCATGAGTCTTCCTCCCATGGGCTCGTTAAACTTTTCACATGGTTGGACTTATTGAGTTTTCATTCTTTCTTGGACTCATTAAAACAACAAGAAGGGTATTCTTTTATCTAAACAGAATAAGGGATAAGAAGGGTATATCACATCTTGCAGTTTCAAAGGAATTTTAGTCAGTCATATCCTTGAACACAACACCTACTTGAGTCTTTCATGTCAGTTGGGTTTTTAGATTTTGACCTTAGGGTGAATGCCCCCACCTACCCAATTTCTGAAATTATTATTTTATTGACAAAATACTTTATGTTAAATTTTAATTACAAAGTTTTGTAATTATGACCAAGTTTGGTCAAGGATGAATGTAATTACTTAATTATTATTATTTAATAAATTAAAATAGGAGACAAACACCCAAGGGAACTGTTAAATGAGTGTTCTCTGACCCACTAGGAGGAATGGAAGCTGTTAGAAGGCATGGGACAGATGGCAGCAATTGCACTTCACCACTAGTTGTTGGTTATGGGACAACTACCCCTACAAATGTGGCATTATTCCCCAGGTGGAGGGAGTGAGCAGGCAGCTCATTTAATGACCAGTTAACAACTGAAAAGGCCTAGGCAGCCTACATACGGCAAATTCGAATTGAGCAGGCAGCTCTTACACAATATTTTCTGCAAAAATATTCCTCATGTGCATCAGGTGATGACTGAGAGATTCGAATAGGGAGGCTATGTGAGTGCATTATAAGTCTGCAAATTATTTTGAGAAGGAGAACCAGAGGTGCCGGTGCAGGTCCTCTTGACTGCTAAGTCTTTAAGACTGGATAACTATTACTACTGCAAGTGAAGGTCCTAAGCTTCTAAAGTTTCTTTCTCCTGGTGGTTTAGTGAACAGGATCGGGGGTCCTAAGGCAAGTAACTTGGCTGTCTTCAGGAATTGGTTGGGTGGAACATGCTCCTTGGGCTGTTTGTTTCCCTAAAGTTAACCAGGTTTTGTTGTTCCTATTTGTTGAGGTTCAATTTTCTTGTTTAGTAGAAGGATAACCTCTATTTAGTAAGAGAATTTATTTGTTGATCTATGTTTGATTCTGGATAATAAAGATTTGGAATTTTTTATTAGATAATCATCTCTATATTTTTCCCATGTTGTTCTTTGCACAGTACTCTAGTATAAAGAAGCAAATTAAATAATAGATAAGAGATGGGTAGATTTGCCATTGATTAGAAAAATATTTACAGTAAGTGTTCTATTTACAATTCTGTTATATATTTAAACATAGCAAAAATTACTGTATAGAATTGACAGTAACATAGAATTCTTTTGTTAATACTTGAAAGAGAGAATAGTTAATTTTTGTACAGTCATATATTTTCCTCTTATCTCTATTCTTTTCAAATAGCAAACAAATGCAATCAGTATTAAACATTTCATAATTTCAAAGTACTTATATTTTGCAAAATATGATAGCTGCAATATATTTCCATACAAATTTTGGTTATGAGCAGATACATTTCATTTTTCTCACAATATCATAGAGCGTTCCCATTATAGCTGTATTTTTCAATAATTAGTTTAGTATCAATTTAATACCAGTATTCATATTTGATTTCTACTCTACTTATATTTTTGTTTACAATTTTGATTATCTCAAATAGTATCAAACTTTACTTTGATTCCAAACCCTAGAATTGTTTACATAGTTCTTCTTGGTTTTGCTCAAACCCTTTCATGGCGAGCCTTAAAACGCATCTTTTTCAAACTTAGCTAGTGTTTCAAAAACTTCTTCAAGATAGGAAAACAATATTGCAGAAAGCACGATTCTTTACCATTGTTATTGAAATTTACAACCCTAGTAAGAATACATCTCAACATTCAAAAACATTCACGCTATCAAAAATTGCTTATACACAGGATAAGTTTCTGATACAAAATCTTAACACAAGATAGTTAGAAGTCAAAGGTACAGGATTACATCCTTACACAGTATTCTCAATGTTTATTTTCTTAAAACATAACTTCCATTGCAAAGAAACAAACCATAGTTTTCAAGTGCATGAGAACCCTCGGCCCTCGTTTTCCTTTTTAAAATTGCATAACAGAGAATTTCTTTACAAACCGTTAAAGTTTCACAATGCACGGGACTTGTCCCTTATCAACCGAAAGCTCAAAAAAACTAGAGTCATGAAGCATTGAAACTACACAGGGTTTTTACCCTTGAAACATCTGGCAGAATAAACGAAAGTTTGGGGTCTCTATCGACAACTTAGCCAGGCATCAAAAAGCCAAAAGGCAACGTAAAAGACTAAGAAGCTACCCACTGTACAATTTTGCATCAAAACAAAAACAAGCTTAAAACTTTGCTTTCAACCATCTTTGAAACTTTCGGAGGTTTCCAACTCTCGACATACAGGAAACATCATCAAAGGCACCTACGAGGTCTTGCAAGAACCACCAGAGCTTACCAAGAAAACCGAAGCATTTCCAGATTCTTTTTCTTCAACCTTCAACCTTTGTTCGAGCAAGTACCTTCCAAACATACATTGCAAAAGGTCAAAACAAGTTTTTGCAAAATCAAATCAAGTATTACAACTTTATGTACAGTTTCAATTATTATCTATGATTTTGGCATTTTGAAGAATCAAGCTTTTACATTATCAAAACGATGAAGCAAGTTGTTATTTCACCACCACCCTAAAGCTTTTCATAGTAGACCTTTCTTTCAACCATGGAAGATTCGAACCCTGTCCGAAATTCTATTACATTTCTAGAGGAAGATAAACCCTGTCACTATTTGGTTATCACGGTTCAAGTGTAGGAGGCTAAAGCCTGTAACTATTTAGAAGTTTATCACTCACAGGTCGCATGATCAAAACCTGAGAGATACCCTCACCAAAACCTACGTTTTGGGCAACCTGTCGACCGTACCCTAACGTAACAATGAAGACTGGATAGATTGCAAAACATTACATACAACGAGGTTTGGAGTAGCAACATCAACGGTCGAGAATTGATAAGATCAACGAGCATGGAGATGCCAACGGCGTCACTTTGAAGACCGAGCAACTTGCATTGATAGCTATTAATTACATCAACCACAACATCGCCAGCAATGCCTGCCAAAAAGGATATTACTGTGTACAGCTCGAAAGAGAAGTGTCGTGACAACCTTGCGAACCAGGTTTTCAAGTGTTAAAACCAATCAAAGTTCTCATGGGCGATCTACGTGGGTTGACAACCAACTTTCCACTATGGAGTTCGGTTATGACATTTAATACATGATCGTATTTCTGTCAACCTATCAAATAACACATTTATGGCACATCAACTCAACATTTCATTCACGAGGCTTGGGTGAATTCAAAGCTTACGATAGTCATACTTAGGACAAGAGCTTTTGTAATATTATGTTTGATATAATGTTTGTAATCCCATATTGCACTGTGTTCAAAGTTTGGCATATGGTAAAGCTCGACAGTGCCAACATATAGATAGGTTCATAATTTTTGTTTAGCATATGATCATATAGTTAGGTTCGCATTCTATTTAGCATATGAATGTAATTTAAAAACCATATCATATTACATTGTAATATGTAGTGTAAGTTTTATATAGTTTCAAAGTTTAATTTTAGTCATTGTAATAATTAAATTACATTGTAGTATGTAGATGCATACTAACCATAAGAAATGTATCTATTTCATTCCTATATTTTTGTATAGGCTTTAGAATGAAGTTTTATATTGATAACTCATAGTATAAGTACTATAATTACGATATTTTCCATTTGTTTAGCCATGCAACGCAAATACCCTGGTATCATCGTAGATATAGATTTTAAGCATTGACGAGATACACTCTAAAGCTACATTTCCAATACAATACTAATTCTACAAAGTTTCCTAACAACGTTTTCATTAGATTTTGGTATTATTGCTTTGATTATGATTGTAGCTGTATAACAATTGCTTGGATGACGTAATTTCATAGCACTGAAGAGTTTTGAAAGCCAACCTACAAACTAGATTTAAAAACCAAGTATCCATACCTCCAGTCACTAGTGTCGCAAAGAAGTATTTAGCTTTATGCTTTGACGATGAATTGAAGAAAACAAGTACTCTTATTTTATGACTTCTTGTAGGATTTCTTACCTGTGCTCTGCACATGGAATAAGATTCAAAAGCCTTAGCTAAACGTAGCTAAGTAAGCTCCAGGGTTCCTCGTAGGACCCCTTCATCATCACACAAACAAAACTGTCAGCACTTCTTTCATAATTTCATAATGATACAAGCAGTGTACAGCATGTAATTGCATTTAGAACTTAAGCAAATGAGTAAAATTGTATTCTTATGCATGAGTTTGAAAAGATCTTTCGTTAAGGAGTTTAACATCCGTTTAAAGTTAATGTAGTAATTACAATTATATCTTATTAAATTGAGATTTATGACGTGTCATCATCACTGATTATCTTAGTTAAGATCTCAAATTAATTTGTATGTTCCGCATTAAATGACTTAGATAATTAATGCTATTATAATTTTTTTTTTTGGTATTTTTGGAATGTTACATGTGGTATCAGAGCTCATGTTCGAACTCTAGGCCTGAAAAAGGTCCAAGAACACACAACAGAAAATTTTATTACAGCAGAAAATCTTACTAATTAAAATTTAAACTATTGTGTTATACAGAAATTATTTTAAGTTACAGGTATGGATAACTCAGCTGAACATGTAGAAGACAGATTTCAACCAAACAGCCATAGCTCGGGACAACACTATGCAGAAGAAGGCCATGGTGAATTGAATGACAATTCGTCAGAATTGTTACGTGCGTTTTAGGAATTGAAGGCAGAAATTATATTTGTGAAACAAGACAATGAAAGAATTCTGAAGGCACAAGAAGAGTTAAACCAAGTGTTGTTTGAACAGTGCCCAATTGATGAGCAGGAAAGAGACAATGAAGATATCTCCAAGGTTGAGGATCTGCCTCCTGGTAATAAAAGTAAGAAAATGAAAACTGATGATGTGAACAACGGTTCAACATCATCAGGAGATGCTATTGAAGTAAGGAAAAAGAAACGAAACTATTCAAGCGATAGTAGTAAAGGAGATTACAAACCCAGAATGAAAACCCATAAAGAGTATGAACAAATTTTTGGGGAGTTCAAAAATATTAGACCTCCAACTTTCAATGGAGAAACTGAGAAGGGAGAGACAGCTAAAGCATGGTTGTCCGGCATGAAGAAATATTTTCAGATTTATAACTATTCATAATCCTTCAAAGCAAAAATGGCTATATATAACTTGACCGAAAAAACGGATATTTGGTAGCAGGACATCAAAAGAGTAAAGGGTATCAAGGATAAGGATGTAAATTGGGGTACTTTTAACGACACTTCAAGAAGAAATTTTTATCTGAACAATACTATGAAGAAAATCCAAAGAATTCTACGATTTAAAGCTGGGAAGTATGAATATGAAGGAAATGAACAGTAAATTTATGAACTTATTGAGATATGTGCCATATCTCATGGAAGAAAAACTGAAGATTCAAAGATACTTGAGTTGTCTACCTTTCAATATTAAGGACAGAATCGAATATGACAGTCCAAAAACCTTGGAAGAGGCTATGAGAAAGGAGGTTTTCTGTTATGACACTAATCGGAAAAGAGAAGGAATGTCAAACTGGAAAAGTCATAAGCACAACAATTTTGAGCTGAAAAAGAAAAATTTCAGGTTCAGTGGAAATTTCGGCTTCCAAAAGAAAAAAAATTAGAATCGAAATTTTCAAGGAAATAATTTCAGAAACAGTCAACAGCAGAATTCTACAACACCCATAAATGCTCCCAATAATACCAGGACCAATGAACAAAAGGCACCCATCAAATGTTTCGAGTGTCAAGGTCCTCACTATGCATCAGAATGTCCCAACAGGAAGCAGACAGCTAACAACATTCACTCTATTCAGACTGAACCTACTGTTGGAGACGTGGCGAGGGAGATGCCCAGAATCAATGCAGCACTCGACAACATGCAAGCAGATTATCAAATCTCTATGGTAGAGATTGAAGGTATGCTACAAAATCATCATGTTACTATTTTAATTGACCCAGGTGCTAGCTTAAGTTATATATCACCAAATATTGTGGAAAGTCTTAAATTGAAAACAGAAAAGTTCAGTAAATCTTGGTTAGTTAGACTAGCAACTGGAACAAAGAGGAAAGTATTAGATTTTATAGAAAGTTGTGCTTTATCCATGAATCAGTTAAAGACACAAATCAAGTTGAATATTTTACCATTAGGATCCTATGATATTATAATCGGAATGGACTGGTTAGACGCCCATCATGTCATTATGAACTGTTATGAAAAAAAATTTACATGTTTAAATGATGAAGGAAAAACTGTAGAAGTAAAAGGTATTCCAAGAAAGGTAACCCTTAGATAGATTTCAGCCATGCAAGTTAAGAGGGCAGTTAGGAAAGGATGTCAGTTGTTTGCAGTAAATGATGCGTTTATTTGTAAAGAGGACAAACTGAAATTAGAATACATACCTGTCCTAAAGGATTTCAAGGATGTATTTCCTAAGGAGATTCCAGGATTACCTCCTAAAAGAGATTTAAATTTTACCATCGAGTTAATACCAGGAGCAGTACCAAATTCTAAAGCTCCATACAGAATGAATATACTGGAATTAAACGAATTGAAATCACAGTTGAAGGAACTGATTGATAATAATTATATAAGACCCAGTGTGTCTCCTTGGGGAGCACTTGTTATATTTGTTAAGAAGAAAGATGGAACCCTAAGACTGTGCATAGATTATCGCCAGCTTAATAAGATGATAATCAATAATCGGTATCTGTTGCCCCGCATAGACGATCTATTTGATCAGCTGCGTGGAGCAACGATATTTTCAAATATTGATCTAAGGTCAGGATATCATCAAGTGCGGGTTAAGAATGAAGATATTTTCAAGATAGCTTTCAGAACTCGATATGGACATTACGAGTTCGTAGTCATGCCATTTGGCTTGACTAATGCCCCGGCTGTATTTATGTGTTTGATGAACAATATTCTGCACAAATACTTAGATAAGTTTGTTGTTGTGTTTATAGATGACATTTTAGTGTATTCTAAAAGCAAAGAAGAGCATGATGAACACCTACGGATTATCTTACAAGTTCTAAGAGATCATCAACTATACGCTAAGTTTAGTAAGTGTGACTTCCATAAGGACAAAATTTAGTATTTATGACACATAATTTCTAAATAAGGAATTTATGTTGACCCCGATAAGATAAAGGCCATTAATGACTGGCCGGTTCCAAAGGATGTGTCAGATGTAATATCATTTATGGGTACTACTGGATATTACAGAAAAATTTATAAAGGGGTTTTCAAAGATTGCAAACCCCATAACCTCCTTGCAGAAGAAATTTGTGTGGGATCAGAAATGTTCTGACAGTTTTAAGAAGTGAAAGGAATTGTTGACTACATCACCTATTCTAAGGATAGCAAATCCTAATAAGGATTTTATAGTTTGCACAGATGCTTGTAATGACGGACTCAGTGGAGTCCTAACACAAGAAGGGCATGCTGTGGCATACGAATCTAGAAAGCTGAAAATACATGAGAAGAATTACTCCACTTATGATTTAGAGTTATTAGCAGTCATTCATGCTTTAAAAATGTGGTGTCACCACCTTATTGGCAGAAAATTTACCTTACTGACAGACAACATGGGTCTGAAATATTTATTAGATCAGACAAATCTGAACGCTAGACAAGCTAGATGGTTAACTTTCTTAAGTGAGTATGACTTCAAAATTCAGCATATTAAAGGGAAAGAGAATAAGGTTACAGATGCATTGAGTCGTAAAGCAAAGCTTAATTTTATTTCAGCCATTAGTACTTACTCAACAGATTTAGAAAATCAAATCCTTGAAAGGAGTGAAACGGATAAAGAATACAGAAAATTAAAGAAAAAGACACTAAACAACAGTTCTGAAAATTCTATGGCAAATTACATAATGAAGGAAAATGGCCTATTGCTATACAAAAAAAGATTGTATGTACCTAACATACCAGAAATAAAAATTCTGATTTTAAATGAGATGCACAAAAGCCATTATTTTGGCCATCCAGGTTATCAGAAGACCATTACTATGCTTAGGAAAGAATACTATTGGCCCAAAATGAAAGATGAAGTAGCAGAGTACATAGCTAAATGTTTGGATTGTCAAAAAGTGAAAGTTGAACACCAACATCC
Organism: Larix kaempferi; assembly: GCA_027924585.1. Classification (NCBI taxonomy): domain Eukaryota; kingdom Viridiplantae; phylum Streptophyta; class Pinopsida; order Pinales; family Pinaceae; genus Larix; species Larix kaempferi. Next base: position 6,830,697 of record BSBM01000504.1, read on the forward strand.
CGCCGGATTGTTAAATCCATTACCTATACCGAGTTGAAAATGGGAAGTGATAAGCATAGACTTTATTACTGGACTACCCAAAAATCAGAAACAAATTGACTCTATCATGGTGGTAGTAAACAACCTGAGCAAAACAACACACTTTATACCTATGAAGACTACTCATAAAGCTCCAGACATTGCAAAAATCTTCATGAAGCAGATTTTTCGACTACATGGTATACCGAAAGTGATAATTTCAGATCGTGACTCTAAGTTTACTGGAAACTTTTGGAGGTGTTTATTTAAAGGGTTGAATACAACCTTAAATTTCAGAACAACATTTCATCCACAAACGGATGGATAGACAGAAAGGGTGAATCAAGTTTTAGAAGACTTACTGAGAATGTATGTTAAGGATCAGCCTGGTAAGTGGGAAGACTACTTACACTTAGCAGAATTTGCATACAATAACCATTATCATGCATCATCCAGACTTAGCCCATTTGAAATTCTTTATGGTAAGGAATGTGATAAACCTGTTTCTTAGAATGACCTCGTAAATAGAGTTGTTTTAGGACCTGAATTGTTGCAGGAGTTAGAACTAATTGTGAAACAGGTACAAGGAAATTTAAAAGCTGCCCAAGATAGGCAAAAGAGTCAAGCAGATTTAAAAAGGACTCATAAAGAGTTCCAGGTTGGTGAACATGTGTTCCTTAAGGTAAGACCGAAAAAGAGTTCATTGAAATTGGGAAGCTATGCCAAGTTGGTACCCAGGTATTGTGGTCCTTTCGAAATATTGTCCAGAGTTGGACCAGTGGCATACCAACTGGCTTTGCCACCAAATTTAAAAATACATAATGTTGTTCATATATCATTTTTAAAGAATTATGTATACGATGCTACTCATGTTGTAAATTGGAATGATGTATAGGTGGGACAATACGGCGATTTTCAGGTGGAACCGGATTGTATCCTCGAAAGGAGGGAAACTCTGCTCCAGAATCACACCATTGGGCAAGTGAAGGTGCAATGGACGCACCTTAGCGTGAAAGAGGCAACCTGAGAGTTGGAGAGTAGTATGCAGGCATCATACCCAACACTGTTTCAGGAACACTCAAAGAGTGATTGACCAACATCGAGGACGATATTGAGACTTAAGGGGGCGTGTATGTCACCTACCCAATTTCTGAAATTATTATTTTATTGGAAAAATACTTTATGTTAAATTTTAATTACAAAGTTTTGTAATTATGACCAAGTTTGGTCAAGGATTAATGTAATTACTGAATTATTATTATTTAATAAATTAAAGTAGGAGATAAACACCCAAGGGAATTGTTAAATGAGTGTTCACTGACCCACTAGGAGGATGGAAGCTATTAGAAGGCATGGGACATATGGCAGCAATTGCACTTCACCACTAGATGTTGGTTATGGGACAACTACCCCTATAAATGTGGCATTATTCCTATGGTGGAGGGAGTGAGCAGGAATCTCATTTAATGACCAGTTAACAACTGAAAAGGCCTAGGAAGCCTACATAAGGCAAATTCGAATTGAGCAGGCAACTCTTACACAATATTTTCTGCAGAAATATTTCTCATGTGCATCAGGTGATGACTGAGAGATTCGAATAGGGAGGCTATGTGAGTGCATTGTAAGTCTGCAAATTATTCTGAGAAGGAGAACCAGAGGTGCTAGTGCAGGTCCCCTTGCCTGCCAAGTCTTTAAGACTGGATAACTATTACTACTGCAAGTGAAGGTCCTAAGCTTCTAAAGTTTCTTTCTCCTGGTGGTTCAGTGAATAGGCTCGGGGATCCTAAGGCAAGTAACTTGGCTGTCTTCAGGAATTGGTTGGGTGGAACATGCTCCTTGGGATGTTTGTTTCCCTACAGTTAACCATGTTTTGTTGTTCCTATTTGTTGCAGTTCAATGTTTCTGTTTAGTAGAATTATCAACTCTGTTTAGTAAAAGAATTTATTTGTTGATCTATGTTTGATTCTGGATAATAAAGATTTGGAATTTTTTATTAGATAATCATCTCTATATTTTTCCCATGCTGTTCTTTGCACAATACTCTAGTATAAAGAAGCAAATTAAATAATAGATAAGAGATGGACAGATTTGCCATTGATTAGACAAATATTTACAGTAAGTGTTCTAATTACAATTCTGTTATATATTTAAACATAGCAAAAATTACTGTATAGCATTGACAGTAACATAGAATTCTTTTGTTAATACTTGAAAGAGAGCATAGTTAATTTCTGTACAGTCATGTATTTTCCTCTTATCTCTATTCTTTTCAAATAGCAAACAAATGCAATTAGTATTAAACATTTCATAATTTCAAAGTACTTATATTTTGCAAAATATAACAGCTGCAATATATTTCCATACAAATTTTGGTTATGAGCAAATACATTTCATTTTTCTCACAATATCATAGAGCGTTCCCATTATAGCTGTATTTTTCAATAATTAGTTTAGTATCAATTTAATACCAGTATTCATATTTTATTTCTACTCTACTTATATTTTTGTTTACAATTTTGATTATCTCAAATAGTATCAAACTTTACTTTAATTCCAAACCCTAGAATTGTTTACACAGTTCTTCTTGGTTCTGCTCAAACCCTTTCATGGCGAGCCTTAAAATGCATCTTTTCCAAACTTAGCTAGCGTTTCGAAAACTTCTTCAAGATAGTAAAAAAATATTGCAGAAAGCACGATTCTTTACCATTGTTATTGAAATTTACAACCCTAGTAAGAATACATCTCAACATTCAAAAACATTCACGCTATCAAAAATTGCTTATACACAGGATATATTTCTAGTACAAAATCTTAACACAAGATAGTTAGAAGTCAAAGGTACAGGCTTACATCCTTACACAATATTCTCAACGTTTATTTTCTTAAAACATAACTTCCATTGCAAAGAAACAAACCATAGTTTTCAAGTGCATGATAACCCTCGGTCCTCGTTTTCCTTTTTAAAATTACATAACAGATAATTTCTTTACAAACCGTTAAAGTTTCACAATGCACGGGACTTGTCCCTTATCAACCGAAAGCTCAAAAAAACTAGTGTCATGAAGCATTGAAACTACACAGGTTTTTTACCCTTGAAACATCTGGCAGAATAAACGAAAGTTTGGGGTCTCTATCGACAACTTAGCAAGGCATCAAAAAGCCAAAAGGCAACGTAAAAGACTGAGAAGCTACCCACTATACAGTTTTGCATAAAAAAAAAACAAGCTTACCAGGAAACATCATCAAAGGCACCTACGAGGTCTTGCAAGAACCATCGGAGCTTACCAGGAAAACCGAATCATTTCCAGTTTCTTTTTCTTCAATCTTCAACCTCTGTTCGAGCGAGTACCTGCCAAACATACATTGCAAAAGGTCAAAACAATTTTTTGCAGAATCAAATAAGTATCAGAACTTTATGTACAGTTTCGATTATTACCTATGATTTTGGCATTTCGAAGAATCAAGCTTTTACATTATCAAAACAATGAAGCAAGTTGTTATTTCACCACCACCCTAAAGCTTTTCACAGTAGACCTTTCTTTCAACCATGGAAGATTCAAACCCTGTCTGAAATTCTATTACATTTCTAGAGGAAGATAAACCCTGTCACTATTTGGTTATCACGGTTCAAGTGCAGGAGGCTAAAGCCTGTAACTATTTAGAAGTTTATCACTCACAGGTCGCGTGATCGAAACTTGAGAGATACCCTCACCAAACCCTACTTTTTGGGCATCCTGTCGGCCATACCCTAACGTAACAATGAATATTGGAGAGATTGCAAAACGTTACATACAACGAGGTTTGGAGTAGCAACATCAACGGTTGAGAATTGATAACATCAACGAGCATGGAGATGCCAACGGTGTCACTTTGAAGACCGAGCAACTTGCATTAATAGCTATTAATTACATCAACCACAACATCGCAAGCAATGCCTTCCAAAAAGGATATTACTGTGTACAGCTCGGAAGAGAAGTGTCGTGACAACCTTGCCAGCCAGGTTTTCAAGTGTTAAAACCAATCAAAGTTCTCATGGGCGAGCTACATGGGTTGACAACCAGCTTTCCACTATGGAGTTCGGTTATGACATTTAATACATGATCGTATTTCTGTCAACCTGTCAAATAACACATTTATGGCACATCAACTCAGCATTTCATTCACGAGGCTTGGGTGAATTCAAAGCTTACGACAGTCATACTTAGGACAAGAGATTTTGTAATATTATGTTTGATATAATGTTTGTGATACCATATTGCACCGTGTTGAAACTTTGGCATATGGTAAAGCCCGACAATGCCAACATATAGATAGGTTCATAATTTTTGTTTAGCATATGATCATATAGTTAGGTTCGCATTCTATTTAGCATATGAATGTAATTTAAAAACCATATCATATTACATTGTATTATGTAGTGTAAGTTTTATATAGTTTCAAAGTTTAAGTTTAGGCATTGTATTAATTAAATTACATTGTAGTATGTAGATGCATAGTAACCATAAGAAATGTATCTATTTCATTCCTATCTTTTTGTATAGGCTTTAGAATGAAGTTTTATATTGATAACTCATAGTATAAGTCCTATAATTACGATATTTTCCATTTGTTTAGCCATGCAACGCAAAGACCCTGGTATCATCATAGATATAGATTAAGCATTGACGAGATACACTCTAAAGCTACGTTTCCAATACAATACTAATTCTACAAAGTTTCCTAACAGCGTTTTCATTAGATTTTGGTATTATTGTTTTGATTATGATTGTAGCTGTATAACAATTGCTTGGACGACGTAATTTCATAGCACTGAAGAGTTTTGAAAGCCAGCCTACAAACTAGATTTAAAAACCAAGTATCCATACCTCTAGTCACTAGTGTCGCAAAGAAGTATTTAGCTTTATGCTTTGACGATGAATTGAAGAAAACAAGTACTCTTATTTTATGACGTCTTGTAGGATTTCTTACCTGCGGTCTGCACATGGAATAAGATTCAAAAGCCTTAGCTAAACGTAGCTAAGTAAGCTCCAGGGTGCCTCGTAGGACCCCTTCGTCATCACACAAACAAAATTGTCAACACTTCTTTCAGAATTTCATAATGATACAAGCAGTGTACAACATGTAATTGCATTTTAGAACTTATGCAAATGAGTAAAATTGTATTCTTATGCATGAGTTTGAAAAGATCTTTCGTTAAGGAGTTTAACATCCATTTAAAGTTAAAGTAGTAATTACAATTATATCTTATTAAATTGAGATTTATGACGTGTCATCATCATTGATTATCTTAGTCAAGATCTCAAATTAATTTGTATGTTCCGCATTAAATGACTTAGATAATTAATGCTACTATAATTTTTATTTTTTTTTGGTATTTTCGGGATGTTACAGTGAACCTGATCTCCGAGTTGTTTACTCCACCGGTTGGTTATTCTTCTAACCATATGGAGGGTCTGCTAATGTATCCTACATTGCAGGCTTATATCACCCGTCATGTTGAAAACTGCCTAAGTCGCTTTGTGTCGTGCTCACTGTTCAAGGATACAACCTGTGTCGGCCATTCTGCAGTTTATCTTGACCTCATGTGTCAGCCATCCTAGTGTCAGTCTTGTTACTTATACTACTCCACATCAGCTCATACCTTTTGAGTCTTCCTCGTGTTGGATGATGGAGGATGCCTTAAGGCCTCCCTTCCAACGGACTTCTTCCCATCGACATCAACTCATTTTGCTCTGGGAATGAAGTTTAGAGTTTCGGTTAGTACCTTGAGGATTGCAGTCACCAGTGGAAATCTCTCTCGCTGTTGAATTATGAGAATACATCATTGTCTCTTATTTGACAGGTTCCTCAAGTGTTCGACGTCAAGTCTACTTATTCACACTTGTTGCATCGTACTAGGTACCTTGGGCCCCATTATCATTATCGGTGGAAACCCTCGCGTTTGTTAACGGTATACATCAATGACCGGTAATCAAACGATTCCCCCCATGTTCGAATTTCAACTCATTTATTCACATGGTTAGGGTTTGTACCTTGGGTTGTTTGGATGAAGACCTTGGGATTTTGATAGCATTACCTCATTATGTTATCACCCAAGCTGCGCAAGACTGAGCCTCACTCATTTTGGCTCTCCATGAGACATAGATCCAGTTTTTTGTTATGGCTATGATCTCTCATTCTAACATGGATCCACGCTTGTATTTCAGTGGCCATGCTATATATACATCTCCTAGTTATGTATCGGAGATCATGTTGTATTATGCTACACATCTATATGATGTCAAGATTGTAATTGTTCACTGACCTTGATTGTTATTTCAGGTACTTTTGTGACTTGGCTCTGTGGTTTCTTGCTCCTTTGCTGACTTGGAATTATAATGTATTTTGGCCATCGTTTCCCTCTGACATCACACATTAGGGGCCATCTGTTATAGGTCAAATCTACACTTCTCCGTCTGTGATCACATTAAGCTGTCGATCACACAAAAGGACAACTTGGATTGAAGAGATAGATTAACGTAGGTGATGTATGGACTAGACTTACCCCTCTGCAGCTGACAAAACACTGTTTTTACCTACATTTTAACATGAACGCTACCCTACAGGAATAAGAGCATCGTTCACCTGCTAAAATATGCAACTCTGCTTCAGAAGAGCAGCGTTCACCTGCTAAAATATGCAACTCTGCTTCAGTAGACTAGCGTTCACTTGCTAAAATATGCAACTCTGCTTCAGTAGACTAGCATTTACCTACTGAAATATGATACTCTGCTTCAGTAGACCAGCGTACACCTTCAAAAAACCTTGCAAACGCTGGCTGTAAGCATGAAAGTTGCATATTGTGCGCTACTCCACTTAAGAAAACTCGCGTACATCTTAAAATGTAATAAAAATATATATTAATTTGACGAATTGGGATTAGTTGAAGTTGGTTTTTCAACTTCCCCAACCTCCCAATCAAACTACCTCTCGATCCAAACTGCCTACCTTGTCCCATAAATACAAGGGGGATAGAAGAGAGAAGGGAGGAGAAACTATGCATTAAGGGTTGTTATGCTGGAGGAATTACAAGTTGGTGTGAAGAGAAGGAACCCAGGATCCGGTTGCACAAGCACTCTGAATGATCAGGTATAATTGTACTGATTATTTGCTTTTGACAATAAAGGTTGAAATACCCTTCCCGTCCCAATCAAATGTCTATTGGATTGCATATTTATTTGGATTAAATGCTTGATTATATTTGATATCTAAATTGTATTTCAATTTCATCATTGTTATATCAATCAAGATACGCTGAGGAAGGTATCTTTTGTATCGCAAGTTCATCAAGCGGAAGATCAAGTGGAGGATCGATTGAAGGAGCAAGCGAAAGCTAGGATCAAACGTCGTTAATAAGGTATACCTTCAAGAACATTAATCTCTTTCCTTTTGTAGAAGCCTATGTGATATGATCAATGTATTTACCCATCACCCCAGAAGTTGGTAGTGTACCTCTCCTCGCTATAGGGTAGAAATCCCGAACAACAGACTGGTGACTCCGCTGGGGACCGGTTGTTTTCTGCTCTAGGAGACCTAGTTAGCTTTCCTTCCAATACTTTTTGATCTTTTTGATCCTCTGAGAGGCTCTGTAGGTTATTGTATCCTGTTTCCATTGCTTGACTCATCTCAGTTTGAAGTTTTAGAGCTTGTTTCAAACGTTGGTATCCCTTGCACACAGTAGCATACACCTGCTGAAAAACGTTGCTTTACCTATTGCACAGTAGAGTACACCTCCCAGTGTGCGCAGGTTTATACACTGCATAGTAGAGTTTTTCCTGTAAGTCTCTGTTTGCTTTTGGGATTTGATTTCCACTTGTTTGGTTTGATTTCCAGCCTCTTTATTTGTCTTCTTAACTGATCCTTGAGGTCTTTAGGCCCTTGTTGAGTCTTGTTTGCCTCTCCTAAGTCCCTTAGGTCATCTTTTGCTTGCTTGAGTACTTTTGAGGTGTCTTGTTGTTTGTGACTCTTTTTGAAGACTGTGCTTTGTTCCTAGTTGGACATAGCTGCATTCCTATACCCTAGATGCTTGTTGCAGGTATACGAACCTTTGTTTTGTAACATGTGTTGTTTTTGGCAACACTAAGCACACTTTGATGGTGTCTTGGCCTTTGATTTAGGGTTTGACCCCCAGTTGGAGTCCTTAGGGTGTTTTCAAAACTTTTTGAGTCTAGACACTTCCTGATTGCTTTGTACGTTTCAGTGCAAGCAAGTTGAAGTCTTTCAGTTTGCTTCCATTCGAGTCTTTGTGATTGTAAGGCCATCTTTGGTTCACTTGCCTACCTTTTTGCTTGGCTTAGTGCTTTCTTAGGGTTCTTGGTGCTTTGGAGCAACCTTTGAGGTTTGCCTTTCCATTTTAATCGTCTCTTATCCCTCTTTTCTTTTCACTTTGTTTTCCAAACCCAAAGTTTTTTCCCTTAAAAATAAAAACTTTGTAGGACAAGTCTTTGTCAAGTCATCGAGTTGATTGTTGTGAGCCTTAGAGTTGCTTTTCCTTACTTACATTGCTCTTTTAGGTCTTACTTGCTTCCATTTTCGAGTTCTTTTTCTTTTACGTATATCAGTAAAAGCAAAAAATGAGTTTGGTAGTTTAAAGTAGTAAGACTTATGATCATTTCAAAGTAGCGTAGTTTACTTTGTTTTGAATTTTGAAAGAAAAGAAAAAAAAGAGACTTGTTTTAGGTTTGCTTAGTTTTCGTTTTGGAAAGAGCATAAATGAAAAAAGAAAAAGAGTCTTATGTTGCTTTGAAAGTTATTTCTTTTTCACTTTACTTTCTCAAACCATTCCACACAATGCACTACCCCATTGAATAAAAAGTAGCCTTAAAAAGAAATTTTAATAAAATCAATTAGAAACATTTTCTTTTTAGGTATACACAACATCAACTAGCTTAGGCTAGAGTTTCGAGCTTAAATCACCTTAAGCTGCTCGGAACTGGCTTCATTACGCAACAATCATAGTACAACTTTTATTTAGGTAAACCCATATATATCAAATAGTCCTGGGATTCTCTACTCAAACCAGAGTTAAGCACAAGGCCGTGGAAGACTAGAATTGTTGAGGATATCCCCTCACTTTCATTTTGACCATAAACTAGAGTCGATTCGCGTACGGGGGTCCTTTTGGACTTCGGGCTTTGCTACCCTGCCCATGCGGTTTGACTAGGCTGACGACTGTCCCCCCAGGTTATTTCGTATTTATGGTAGCCTTAGTATCAGACCTTTAGAATTCTACACAAGTAGAGTGGGCGGTTATTCCCACTTCACCTCGGACAGGCGTGGAAGGTAACCCTCTAGCAGTAATCCTAGGACAGCGGTTTGGTGATTCAAGCGCTTGCACCCAGTGGACCTCCGGTGGACACCACGAAGCTGACCATCGGTACTCTGTTAGTCTGTTCTAGGCCCTAATCATCCCAGACTTGCTTCCGATAGTATTTTCTATCCTTTTTATTGGTTTGATTACTTAAGATTTTTTTAGTGGTATGTTGTTTTCCCCTTAGTCTTAGTGGCCACTAGGTTTTTTTTACTTAGTTTTTTTTTTATAATTGTGGAAGACCAACAGCTTCGTAGGTCTCGGAGGTTGCAAAACCTTCCCCCACTCATTATGGAGCCACTATAGCCACCACCACGACGGAGGACAGACTCCAGTGGTCTTTTTGAACTTACTGGTGAAATAGAGGTTCTTGGTGAACCACAACCCAGAACTTCGGATCAACAAGTTCTTAATACTGTCGAGGTTGAGGATATTACTTCTAGTGAGTTTAACACTCCTTTCAACCCTCCTCTTACCAGACCTAACGATCCGCTTCTGGTTCCTGTAGGTTTTCATCAACCCAAGTATAGTGCATATCTTTCCACAGACTCCCACAATGGGTATGAATACAAGGATTGTGAATCATTCTTCCACTGCTACACCGAGTTCGTCACAGACAACTTCTGCTTCAACTCTGTCTTTTAGTTTTAACGCTAATACTTTAGGGATGCCAAGCTCAAAAGCTTTGACATCTGCCTCAGTTTCCACCCCTACTTTTGGACCCAACAATGCAGTGAATGTCACTCCACCTCCTGCGGCTCAACAGTCATACTGTATACCTAGTACTTGGATTTCCACACCCAATGTAGGGTCGAATCCCTCTGCAAATATGCATGTCATGAGTACCATGACTGCATCGTCCACCTCGACTACCCCTGGTTTTAACACCTTTGCAGGTTACAATATGAATCAAAGTAATATATACCTGCAGGAAATATCCCATTTTCTTTGTTTTCTGGAGGAGGGGGTAATATCTTTAACCAACAATATGGTGGGGCTAACACCCAGCCACAATGGACAAACGCACAGGGTGCCAACCCACTTTCATTTGGGTGGTGGAATTTCAACAACACTTTCACACAACAATAGATGGCTGGGGGAAACCCCTGCCAATAGATGGCGGGGGGAAACCCCTACCAACATATGGTTGGGGGCAACCCTAACCAACAGTTTATGGGTCAAAATATGGGAGGTTCCCCCTTTATGACCCCAGCTTATCAAATGCCATCTTATAGACCTCGTTTACCATTTCTAGCAACTCTGAAATTGCCAAATATTTCCAAGTTAACAAACGATCCGGTGTGCCATAACGTTACATGGCCACCAGTTCCCACTAAGCTACCTTCGGACATTCCAAAATTCAAAGGTAAAACTAGTGAGGATCCTGGTGATCATGTTACCACTTTTCATCTATGGTGTTCTTCGAACTCGTTGAACGAAGATTCTGTTAGGTTGAGACTTTTTCAAAGAACCTTGACCAATGCTGCAGCCAAATGGTACATTGAGTTACCTGCAGCCACCTTTTTTAAATTTCGGGATCTCGCCATATTCTTCCTGAACCACTTCCAGCTTCCTGTTCGGTACGATGCTGGGATAGATCTTTTGTCTACCTTTAGACAAAACAAAGCCACCCATTTATCTGATCATATTCAGGAGTGGTGAAGATGGAAGAGGCTCATTAAGGCCAATATCCCCCAGAGTTCTTATTAGAGTGGTATCTGAAATCACTCCTTCCTTATGTTTCTAAGTAGCTACTTCTGGGGTGTCATCGGAAGAAGAAGCCATTTTAAGGACCCAGCAACTAGACTTGGTTTATGCTCAGTATGGGCTCCTTTACGAGATTATACCTGATGCACTGCGATCAAACATTGATCTAGGTAGACTAAAACATGGACCACATGCTGACGACATTGTGGGTTCAGTTGATTATGTAGATTTCGAAGCATTGACTAAACAAGTTCATGGCTTATCGGTCAAACAATCGACTGTAGAAGCGACTTCCGTCACAACCTCTCCTTCTACTATTGAATCTATACAGCAGGTTCAGACTAATCAAAAGGGTCCTCGGCAGCCCAACAAAAAAAAGAAGGAAAAGAAAGGAGAGGGGAACCAAGAAAATCCCAAAAACAAATAAAATGTCGAGTAGGGTAACAGAGAAAAGAAGAAGGTTAAGTTCCTTTGCAAGCTTTGCAAGCAAGACCACCTCACTCACCAATGCCCTCTAATCGAAGAAGCCCAGAAGCTGCTTCAAGAAAATAAACCTGCAATCCTTAAAGATCGATTTCCCAAAGGGCAGGGCTCAACTTATGGCACCTCCAATGCTGGGGGCACCACCCATGCTTCAGTTGATCAAACTTTCATTAATATGGTTAACTCGGACTCTCTTTTACAAATGCGGGCAAGAAATTATACCCCGGATTCGCAGAATATGGATAAAGAGGTTCCTGAATCTTCCACTTCTCTCCACATACCTGTGGATTCACTGCCCAAGATCCCGAAAGGTGTCTTGAAACGAGCTTCGCACAATACCAACGCAGGGGCTGCTGCCAACTACAATGTGGTTGAAGATCTAGCCCAGACCCCTTGTGTTATGTCCACCTTATAAGTTTTGCAAATTTTTCCATTACAACGAAATGCACTTCTGGCAGCGATTGGAAGTATGGAATCATCCAACATGACTGGGCATTTTGATATGTCTGATACAATATACCGGTTGTCGTACCACATTGCTCTTCAGATAGAGGTAGTTCATGGTCCTATGACCATTAGACGATTTGTCGTAGATGACGGTGCGTCTACGTGCGTAATGTTGATTTCTTGTTGGAAAGCCTTGGGTTCTCCCGAGTTAGCCCCCTCTAACACACTGCTTACTGCATTTGATGGCAGAACTTTCCGTCCACACTGAGTCTTTCCATCATTTGATTCCACACTTGCTGGTAAGATAGTTGTTGTAGAGATTGAAGTTATGGACGCTCCGCTTTGACATCACACTTGTCGATAAGACAGTTGCTGTAGAGATTTAAGTTCTGGATGCTCCGCTTGATTACAATATGTTGTTAGGCAAGAGCTGGACATATGCCATGCGAGCTATTCCATCAACAGTTTTTCGAGTTGTAATGTTCCCTCGCGAAGGTAAGATCGTCACAGTCGATCAGCTTTCGTTCTCTCGGAGAAACAACCAGACTTCATTGGAATCCATAATTCCTTTAGTTGATCAATCTGCCCCAGCAAGGGAGAGTTTAGGAGCAGGGATTTATGGGTCATTAATGGGCACTTTTGACCTATCCGCTCCCATTCTTTTCATGCGTTCTGATAAAGGTACATCCACTGAAACTTTCACGGTTGATTTAAGGACTGATCCGTGGATCATTCCTACTGTATCGAAACCATCAGTGCCCTTATCCGTTGCAGAAGTAGCATACATGGAAGCACATCATGCTGCAATGGAACATATCTCGACTCCGCTAGTCTCTGCTGAGTCGGATATGGACCTTTCTCCTGCACGGTCAACGGACTCTACCCTCTCTCCTAATAGTTTAGACACGGTTTTGCCTTCCGATGAAACATTTTTTGAAGCTATGATAGGCCTAAGACGCCCTTGGGAACATTTACACCCCAGGACCTATTTACTTCCTGTTCTAAACCTGATAGAGAGAGGTGAGTTCCCTTCGAGACCTAGTGAGAATGTTGATTGGTCCTCTGTCCTTTCCACTTCACAAGTTGTTTTTGCCGAAGGGAATAAGATGAGTACAGTGAGAATCATCCCCATCAACATTCCCACTGAACCTGGGGTCACTAAACATATCTTTATTGGATTGGACTGTTATCTTGATGAGATCATTCCGTACACCAATCTGTTTAATGATTTCTGTGACATCTTTGCCCGATCTCATGAGGAGATTCTATGCATCGACCCTACTTGAAGGAGTCTCCGAGCAATCTTCCACCTTTCCTTCGAGCTCGTTAAAAGCAGTAAGGAGGCTACAAGCATTTCTTCCACCTTCACTTCGAGCTCATTAAAAACAATAAGGAAGTTACGAGCATTCTTCCACCTTCACTTCGAGCTCGTTAAAAACAGTAAGGAAGTTATGAGCATTTTTCTATCTCCTTTGAGATCGTTAAAAACAGTAAAGAGGTCACAAGTTTACTTTTTCGGGCTCGTTAAAACTTTACGAAAACGATATTTATAGAGTTCTTTCACGCTCTTGTTTGACTCTTTAAATATGACAAGATTTCCGAGTATAGTTGTCATTTCAGACTCGTTAAAGGATTTGAAGCGACATTCACTTAAGTATAAGTTTAAGCCTTTTCCGGACTTTTGAGGATTACTTACGATAAAGGAATACTCTAGTCATACGTGGCTAGAAGAGTTCTCCTCTCATCGTTTTATACTTTTTCGGGGGAGGAGACTAGCTTTACGAAAAAGGACCTTTTTGGAGCCTTCTTTGGGGTTTTCAGGCTCTCGAAACATGAAAACACCAAGCGAGCATTCACCTACTCAGGCTCGATGTGAAATCCACGAGAGGGTAAATAGAGGATTGTTTAAATTTTTCAGACTCTATAAACAGGAAAACATCGACGAGCATTAACCTACTTGGGCTCAATATTAAAATCCATGAGTAGGTGTATGGAGTTATTGTTTAAGTTTTTCAGACTCCTTAAAGTTGAAAATACCGGCGAGCAAGAACAAATCTCGGCTCAATATTAAAATCCAGAGATCAGTACTACAGAGTAATCTTCTATCTCTTCTTCAAACTTTGTAAACAATGAAGAAGGTCCTGAGTCTTCCTCCCATGGGCTCGTTAAACTTTTCACATGGTTGGACTTATTGAGTTTTCATTCTTTCTTGGACTCATTAAAACAACAAGAAGGGTATCCTTTTATCTAAAAAGAATAAGGGATAAGAAGGGTATATCACATCTTGTTGTTTCAAAGGCAGTTCAGTCAATCATATCCTTGAACACATCACCTACTTGAGTCTTTCATGTCAGTTGGGTTTTTATTTTTTGACCTTAGGGTGAACCTGATCTCTGAGTTGTTTACTCCCCCGGTTGGTTATTCTTCCAACTATATGGAGGGTCTGCTAATGTATCCTACATTGCAGGCTTATATCACTTTCCCGTCATGTTGAAAACTACCTAAGTCACTTTGTGTCGTGCTCACTGTTCAAGGATACAGCCTGTGTCGGTCATTCTACAGTTTATCTTGACCTCATGTGTCGGCCATCCTAGTGTCAGTCTTTTTACTTATACTACTCCACATCAGCTCATACCTTTTGAGTGTTCCTCGTGTTGGATGATGTAGGATGCCTTAAGGCCTCCCTTCCAATGGACTTCTTCCCATCAACATCAACTCATTTTTCTCTGGGAATGAAGTTTAGAGTTCGGTTAGTACCTTGAGGATTGCAATCACCAATGGCAATCTCTCTCGCTGTTGAATTATGAGAATACATCAATGTCTCTTATTTGACAGGTTCCTCAAGTGTTCGACGTCAAGTCTACTTATTCACACTTGTTGCATCATACTAGGTACCTTGGGCCCCATTATCATTATCGGTGGAAACCCTCGCGTTTGTTAACGGTATACATCAATGACCGGTGATCAAACGATTCCCCCCCATGTTTGACTTTCAGTTCATTTATTCACATGGTTAGGGTTTGTACCTTGGGTTGTTTGGATGAAGACCTTGGGATTTTGATAGCATTACCTCATTATGTTATCACCCAAGCTGCGCAATACTGAGCCTCACCCATTTTGGCTCTCCATGAGACATATATCCAGTTTGTTGTTATGGCTATGATCTCTCATTCTGACATGGATCCACGCTTGTATTTCAGTGGCCATGCTATATATACATCTCCTTGTTATGCATCAGAGATCATGTTGTATTATGCTCCACATCTATATGATGTCAAGATTGTAATTGCTCGCTGACCTTGATTGTTATTTCAGGTACTTTTGTGACTTGGTTCTGTGGTTTCTTTCTCCTCCACTGACTTGGAATTATAATGTATTTTGGCCATCGTTTCCCTCTGATCTCACACATTAGGGGGCATCTGTTATAGTTCAAATTTGCACTTCTTCGTCCGTGATCACATTAAGCTGTCGATCACACAAAAGGACAACTTGGATTGAAGAGCTAGATTAACCTAGGTGATGTATGGACTAGACTTACCCCTCGGCAGCTGACAAAACACTGTTTTTACCTACATTTTGACATGAACGCTACCGTACAGGCATAAGAGCAGCGTTCACCTGCTAAAATATGCAACTCTGCTTCAGAAGAGCAGTGTTCACCTGCTAAAATATGCAACTCTGCTTCAGTAGACTAGTGTTCACCTGCTAAAATATGCAACTCTGCTTCAGTAGACTAGCGTTTACCTACTGAAATATGCTACTCTGCTTCAGTAGACCAGCGTACACCTTCAAAAAACCTTGCAAACGCTGGTTGTAAGCATGAAAGTTGCATATTGTGCGCTACTCCAC
Organism: Larix kaempferi; assembly: GCA_027924585.1. Lineage (NCBI taxonomy): Eukaryota > Viridiplantae > Streptophyta > Pinopsida > Pinales > Pinaceae > Larix > Larix kaempferi. The sequence continues at coordinate 6,846,550 of BSBM01000504.1, forward strand.
TTAAGAAAACTCACGTACATCTTAAAATGTAATAAAAATATATATTAATTTGACGAATTGAGATTAGTTGAAGTTGGTTTTGCAACTTCCCCGACCTCCCAATCAAACTACCTCTCGATCCAAACTGCCTACCTTGTCCCATAAATACAAGGGGGATAGAAGAGAGAAGGGAGGAGAAATTATGCATTAAGGGTTGTTATGCTGGAGGAATTCCAAGTTGGTGTGAAGAGCAGGAGCCCAGGATCCAGTTGCACAAGCACTTTGAATGATCAGGTATAATTGTACCGATTATTTGCTTTTGACAATAAAGGTTGAAATACCCTTCCCGTCCCAATCAAATTTCTAATGGATTGCATATTTGTTTGGATTAAATGCTTGATTGTATTTTATGTCTATTTCAATTTCATCGTTGTTATATCAGTCAAGATACGCTGAGGAATGTATCTTTTGTATCGCAGGTTCATTAAGCGGAAGATCAAGTGGAGGATCGATCGAAGGAGCAAGCGAAATCTAGGATCGAACATCGTTAATAAGGTATTCCTTCAAGAACCTTGATCTATTTCCTTTTGTAGAAGCCTATGTGATATGATCAATGTATTTACCTGTCACCCCAGAAGCTGGTAGTGACCCTTTCCTCGCTATAGGGTAGAAATCCCGAACAACAGACCTTTAGACCCTCAAATGAACAAATGCATGAATGAGGAGAGGAGGGATTTATTTGTACATTTCACGAGTAGTATTGGGTCACTCACAGCTGGAGGTGTTGGTGAAACACAACTACACTAACTAGATTGAGAGCAAGTGGGGACTCCACTTTTTATCACATCCCTTAATGGTCCAACGGACATGTGGGGACCCAAATCTTGACATACCAACAAACTGATAGAATTGAACACTTTACACTTTGGAGTGATTATGGCACCCACGAACCATTATTACAATGTAGAGTATTATCGAGACCCACAACCTTAATATAGTGTATGAATTCCCAATTAGCTTATTTTCCAAATCTCTCATTTTTAAGCTACCTTCTAGGAAAAAAAAACATGCGTATCTGTTTATAGATACAGATGCAAATTTTTTCCTTCTTTTGTTGACAATCAAAATATGAATTATGTCATTTGATTTACAATTTTTAGAGTTAGTTAGAAACTTGCAATGGTTATTAGAAATAATAACACACACTAACAAGAATAGAAATTACATTAATGCATCATCACGCATATCATTAGAACTACTTTGTTAAAGACTAATTTTTCTCAGATAAACTGAGGAGGTGTTCGTATCCATGTCCTTGAAATTTTTGAAAGCATGCAAAATGTGGGAAAATTGTTTTAGCACCCTCAGTGATTGCAAAATACTAGATGTCAAATAGAATAATGTTACATCTCATGTAAAAAAGAATAAAATAATCTACCAGAATGCTTTGGAGATCTCTACAAGAAGACAACCAAAATAATGATCATTCCATTGTATCCCCGCCATTATAATTAGTGTGCATTCATTTATATTACAAACATCCCAAACATAAACAATAACAGACATACAATATGACATATACACTCTCATTAACGCCTTAGATCCAATAATAACTGCAGAGCAAGATCCTAATAAAAGTACATTTTACACAATTGGGTCAAATTCATTTTGAATATATAAAAACCATGTGGCGTCTCTCCATCGAGAGTAGCATCCACTAACAACATATAAATGTCAGTCGATAGTTTAAACATGACAAGTCATAAAATAAATCACAACTTTTGAGCTCTATAACACTTTCACGGAACCAATACTCCTAGGATAGAATAAAATCCTAATAACACTGAATTAACTCTAAGAATCAATAGTTCCCTAGAATTCAACAGGCCTAAAAAAGAATACATGATAAAACGCATGCCACTTTAATTATTGGATAAAAAGCGTGATGTGAGTTTGTATTCTCTGATAAATTGCATGTATGGCATGCCCCTTCAAGGCCTGAGCTTTTAGCAGTGGAGATGTTATGCGAAAATTAAAATGTTGAGAAAACTAAGAATGAAAAGTGGAATTGCATCAACAAGAACCTTCACCCTCCAAGCGCAATCCGATGTGGGTGAACCATGAATCATTGTGGCCATTATATAAAACAAAATATCCCATAATTTTCCCTTCAATACTGGAAATCAAGGGCTCAAAGAAGGTATCACATGAAATTGACTAAAAATACAAGTGAATGCAACCATATGCCCGAATTACAAGGAAAATAAAGGGCGAAATAACCCTTAGGAGCCTCCATTACTGAAAATTGGGGCGAATGAATGATTTCACAATAATTTCTCTAGAAATTGGGGGCGAAAGATAAATTGGAGGGAGATTTTTCTAGGGCAAATTTATTTTTTCATTTTCCTCATTAATATACGAGAGGCTATTCATTTGGATTTATTTTTTTTCTAATAAATATTGGGTGAATATATTTTAGCTGAGAAAACCCTTTCCATATACGAAAATAGCCCACTAAATTTTTGTAACCCCCTTAATATAGCCCATGGGCTATATATAGCCTCTAAAATTATCCATGGGCATAACTTCTTTATCCTTAAGCCAAATTGGGCAAGGCTGGTACCGTTGGAAACCTCTTGGGGAGCTCTCATCCACCGGTGTAATCCCCAATCCCAACTGAGGTCTCTAACCTTTCCAATTTTCCAACTGAATTTTTGTCCATAACCTCCCCATGTACAGGTGAATCCATCCAATCCATCCACAAGGATAAGCAATGCATAACAAACACATATGGTGAATGAAACTAAGTCTAATTCATACATCTAACACATGTAAAATTAGTAATGCATTAAACTCATGCACTGAATGAAGTATTCAACATGGACTCAGCCTTCCACTCAGGATTATACACAGTCTATCTATTGATCAAATTCATGTAAACATACATTCAATAACTGGAACATAAACAACATCACCAAACACATGAAATGTCATCCTTTAACACAATAAAGAAGCACTTATCTTTGAATCTTGAAGTTTCCCAAGCAACTGGATAAGTGAGAGCAACGTTCCACCCAACCTTAGGTCTCTATCCATCCTATACTCTTTCAGTTGAGATACCACCCCCGAGCTGGGATGTGTATCCACTAAGGAGGGCTAATGGCTCTCTCACAGTCAAGATCTCTTTCCAATTCTAAGCCAATCTGTAGTTGGGTTTATCAAGCATACCAGAGAACAAGGATGTTAATCCAACCTGCAGTTGGGTTTATCAAGCATACAAGGGAAACATGGAGGATATTGCTAAGCCAGTGATCTCAACCATAGAGCTACATGCATCTCAACACTCAGCAGACATGGCACCCACATTACCTACCTCACCCAACACAAGGAAGGCCCTCTTCTTTGTTGCACGGTCCCTCAAGGCCCCTTCCCTTCCAGTGCTATTCAGGGTGGGTATGGAAAGGTCCAACTGCTAGTTCTATGAGATCTCAGGCTTCACTGGGTTTATTAAGCAATCCAACCCTAATTTGACCTTCTACCACTGTTAAACAAGTTGTCTCTTCACAAGGTTGCAGACTAAGCGCTGTCCTGCAGCTTAACTCCCTGTAAGCAAATTCCAAGCATTCTCACGGCTTCATATTTCATCTTAGGATTTTATTTCATGGATTTCCCAAGCCGATGAGGCTTACTTGCAGGGTTTCTATGGCATTCGACCCTATAATTTTGGCTTGCAAAGGAATCACGATTTTTCCTTTTCTCTACTTCACGGCTTGGCTCTACAATGTGTGTTGAATGCATGAATGAGTGAGGTTTCTTGTTCAACAATCGTTTTGCAAACAAGATGAGCGAATTACCATGTGGTAGAGTGTCTCAAGGAGAAAGCAAAACATATCCATACCCTGCCATATGGATCGTAGGGCTGATCCATACTCCATTGACTTCATGAGCCGATTTCTCAACCCCCTTTTGTAACAAAATTAAATGTCACCATGGAGAGTCAAATGGGTTCATAAATGGACAAGTGGCAGCATGGGCTCCCATCCCATAACCCCCTCACCTCTCCCTAATGGATACACATGGCCCCTTCTCATTAGTTGCCTCCTTAGCCAGTTTTCTTGGGTATTTCATTGCAATATTTAAATGTTCACATCATTTACAATATTTCATGGCTTAATATCACATGAATAATCAAACTGTCAAATACTTGCCTATACAATTAACCTTAAACATCCATTAGTGGGGCCTTGGCCTTGAGCTCCACACTAGGGAAAACACACACCTTGAATTTACACAATATTTACATTGAAGCCAATAAACACTAAGGGAAAAATAGGGGTATTACAACTCCCTTCCCTTAGAACAAAACTGTCCTCAGTGTTCTCAAAACTGAACAAAAATGGGAATGCCTCTCTCATGGCATCCTCCATCTCCCATGCGGCCTCTTCGGGAATAAGGTGCTTCCATTGCACCTTCACTTGTATGACGGCTCTGTTACGGAGCAAAGTGACCTTCCTGTCGAGGATGTGCATAGGCTCCACTTGGAACTCTCCCTCGGGTTCCACCTGTATCACATGCCAATCAATTATATGTTTAGGATCATGTACATATTTCTTAAGCAAAGAGACATGGAAAACATTATGAGCTCTCATGTTAGCAGGCAATGCAATCCTATATGCAGCTGGCCCTATCCTATCAAGGAATTCAAATGGACCACAATATCTTGGTGCCAACTTGGAACCACTCCCCAACTTCAAGGAAATTTTCCTTTCCTTCACTCTCAAGTAAACATGGTCTCCAATCTGAAACTCCTTATGCACCATTTTCAAATTGGCATAAATCCTCTACCTGTCCTGAGCTTCCTTCAAATTCTGCATGATTTTAACAATTTCCTCTTCCATATCCTTGATCATTTCTGATCCAAGCACCACTTTTTTCATTGTACTATCCCAACTCACTGGAGTTCTACATCCCTTTCCATACAGTACCTCAAAAGGACTCATTCCCGAAGGTGCTTGATGTCCATTTTTGTATGCAAATTCCACTAAGTGTAGGTAGTATTCCCAATTGGATGGCTTATCCATCACATACATCCTTAACATGTCCTCAAGGATCTGCTTCACCCTTTCAATCTGACCATCAGTTTGAGGATGATATGTTGTGCTGAAATTCAGCTTAGTTCTCAATTCCTGAAATAACCCTTTCCAAAAATTGGAAGTGAATTTAGTGTCATGGTCTGATATTATTGCCTTAGTCAATCCATGTAACCTAAATACCTCCTCCATGAAGATATTTGCAAGATAGCTTGTCCACCACAACCATAATTGAATCATGCTTTCTTACAGTCATGGGAAGACTTGTTATCAAATCCATAGAGATTACTTCCCACTTCCACTCTGGAATGGGTAAGGGTTGCAACAATCCTGCTGGATGTTGATGCTCTGCCTTGACCTGCTAGCACTTTTGACACCTAGCAATGTACTCTGCTACATCCTTCTTCATCCCATGCCAAAAGTATTGCTTCCTTGCTGTTGTTACAGTCTTCTGATATCATGGGTGTCCTGAATAGGGTATTTGATGTATCTCATCCATCACCAACTTATTCAAATTTGCACAATTTGGAATGTACAGTCTGGTACCTTGATAAATGAGAACATCACCTTCACCAATCTGATATCTTGCACACCTGTCATCGACATTACCTTGTTGCAAATTCTCCTTGATTTGGAGGTAAGCTTCATCATTAGCTTGAGCTTCAAGAATCTTTGCATTCAAATCTGATTCACATTTACTCACTGCTGCAATATGGAATCTCCTGCTAAGTGCATCTGCAACCTTATTCTCCTTACCTTTGACATGTTTAATTTCAAATTCAAACTCACAAAGAAACTCCATCCACCTAGTTTGCCTAGCATTCAGATTTGGTTGGTCAAACAAGTATTTTAAACTCATATGATCTATCTTGAGCTCAAATCTTCTACCCAGGAGATAATGTCTCCATCTCTTGAGTGCATGAATTATGGCTGCTAGCTCTAAGTCATGTGTGGCATATTTTATTTCATGCTCCTTCAACTTCCTTGACTCATAAAAAAGTAAAAACCCTTCTTGCATGAGTACTCCACCTAGTCCTTCAATGCAAGCATCTGTGCACACAACAAAGTTTTTATTTGGATCTAAAATATTCAAAATAGGTGCTCTGATAAGTAATTCCTTTAACTGCTGGAAACTTCTTTCACATTTTTCAGACCATATAAATTTGATATCCTTCCTTTGCAATGAAGTGACTGGATGAGCTATCTTGGAGAAGCCTTCAATAAACCTTATGTAGTAACAAGCAAGACCCATAAAATATCTTACATATGCAACATTCTTGGGAGTAGGCCAATCCATTATAGAATCAATATTCTCTGGATCCACTGCAATACCTTCTTCTGAAATGACATGACCTAAATATTGCACCTTCTTTTGATAAAATTCACACTTGCTCAAATTTGCATACAACTGGTGTTCTCTAAGGACTTGTAACACCATTCTCAAATGTTCTTCATGCTCTTCTGCATTCCTTGAATAGATAAGAATGTCATCCAAGAATACAATTACAAACTTATCCAAGTATTTGATGAATACACTATTCATGAGGCACATGAATGTAGCAGGTGCATTGGTGAAACCAAATGGCACCACTGTGAATTCATAATGACCATATATAGTTCTGAAAGCTGCCTTATGAATGTCTTTTTCCTTTATTCTCACTTGATGGTAGTCAAACCTCAAGTCAATCTTGGAAAACACTCTAGCTTCCTTCATTTGATCAAACAAGTCATCAATTCTTGCCCATGGATACTTGTTCTTGACTGTCACTTTATTTAACTGCCTGTAATCAATGCATAAGCTTAGGGTTCCATCCTTCTTCTTGAAAAACAACACGGGTGCACCCCAAGGAGATACAATCGGTATGATATATCCTTTATCCATTAATTCTTGCAGCTGCATCTTCAATTCTATCAGCTCTAGTGTGCTCATTATGTAAGGAGATTTGGAGATGGGTGTTTCCCCCTGGAACAAGGTTAATGGAGAAATCAATGTCTTTCTTGGGTGGCAATCCTAGCACTTCATCAGGGAATACATCTTGAAATTCTTGTAACAGTTGAAATTCTTCTATATGTGGTCCCTTATCTTTTGATGAGTCTGATATGTGGACTGCATATAATTGGCAGCCCTTTCTATAAAAATTCTTCAACTGCAGAGCTGAAATATGCCTCACTGAAACTTGCTTTGGAATCCCTCTAACCAACCTTGGTCTTCCTTCTACATCAAGGTATTCAAGTACCTTCTCATAATAGTCAATCTTGGCTCTATGTATTTCCAACCAGTCCATATCTATTAGGGCATCATAGGATCCTAATGGTAGAACAATTAAATTTTCTTTGGTGGGGAGTCCATTCAACTCTATGGGGCACTCCTTCACCACCTCACTCACCTTGGTACCCATGGCTAATTGAACTAGCCAAGGCTTACTATGCTTTACTTTACCAAGAGAACAACCTTCAACTATGTTAGGAGACACATAGCTATGAGTAGATCCTAGATCAATTAAAATAGAAATAGATTGATTATCAATCTTACCTTCAACTTCTACCACTGCTGCTTGGTGGTCTGCTTGATGATCATCCAATGCTGCATAAATTCTAGGTTCTTCTCTTGTCATATATTCCACTATGGTTGCTTCTTCAAGGTTGTGCAAGCTCCTGGGATTCTCCTTCTAGTTGGACAATCTCTAAGCATGTGGTTTCCTCCACAACCCCAACACTGAAGTGGTCCCTTTGATGTCTTTTCTACTGCTACTGCTGGCTTGAATCCACTCCTTGCTTGTTGTCCCTGTGGAAAGGTTTTAAGATGATTTCTGAATGGTGGCTTGAAGCCACTTTTGCTTGGTTCAAGCTTCCCTCTTGGTTTTCCTTTCCATGTTGGCTACACTTTAGATTTACCTTTGATCTGTTCATAGCAATGCATGGCCATTCTAATGGTTTCATCAAGGCTTGGTGGGTTGACAAACTCAATCCTATCTTTGAAATTATGTGGTAGGATACGAAGGAAACATTGAATCTTTACTCTTTCATCCTTGATGTAGTCCACATACCTCAGTAGCTCTAAGAACTTATGGACATGCTCCTCCATGGAATTCTTCCCCAATCCGAGTTCATTGAACTCCTTTCTCTTACTATCATAATACCTAGGTGATAGGTATTTTTCCTTGAAATATCTGTTAGAAACCCATGTCTTTACTTTGTTAGTATATTGTTGTTGGACGCATATGCTTTGTAAGACGTCCCATAGTATTTGTTGATCCATAGTTTGTATTAGCCCATAGTATTGATCCATAGTATTGGACGAATAGGCTTTGTAAGTCGTCCCGTAGTATTATGTGTCCCATGGTATTGACCCATAGTATTGCTGCATAGACTAGTATATAAGTTTGTGTTGATGTCAATGAAGGCACCGTGAAGTTATTTGTATTGAGCTTGCTCAAAGGAGGTTTCCCCCTCAAAGTGGCCTGTCATCAATAAAGTGATTTTGAGTTCTGTTATTACTGCTATCTCGTGTATTTTCATTAATTAATTGTTACAGGTTCCTCACATCTGGTATCATAGCACTTTCTTAGGCTCGTTGGGTGAAATTTCTGTCAATTTTTTTTTCCGCATATGTTGCAGGTTCAGATCTGGGAATAATCCTTATCCGCTTAACTGTGGGAAGTACTTGGGAATAATCCATAAAAATCATTGTGAGGAGTACCATAGGAACCCCAAAGTAGATGGCCCATTGAGAGGACCTGCTAGTGAAAAGGGCAATGACCCCTACCTGATTGACTAGTTCCCACCCGTGAGGTAAACCAAGAGTTGTCGTTTGTGGAAAAGCGGTTATCAGTTTTACCTGAGTCGTGGAGTGAGGAGTACTGCCCCAATACACAAGCCGTCAGATAGCATTGGTAGCCGAGTGAATCCCCTAAACCGTTAGGAAGCCGAGAATACGGGGTCCATATCTATTTTCAATTGATAACTCGCAGATTTCCTCTGTCCAGAACTGTTGCCGATCACTTCTGTGCCATTTTAGATCTATCTGTTGTCGGTCCCTTCTGCGTCGTTTCAGATCCATCTGTTGCCGATCCCTTTTGCGTCATTTCAGATCCATCTTTTTCCAATCCCTTCCACGTCGTTTCAGATCCATTTGTTTCTGATCCCTTCCACACCGTTGCATATCCATTAAAAAAAAGAGTATAAAATTCTGTTTTTCGCCATATTTCCTTTGTCTTAACTCCGTTTTCCTTGAAACTACCCTGACACCCCTGTAATCCCATTCTGCATATTTCATTCTTGAGGACCGTATCCCAAAGCCACAAATCTCACATTTGTCTATTTTTATGGTTTTCCATAACTTCTTCAATTTTCACCAACTTGTCTTCAAATTTTACCATAGTGTTCATTTTCTATTTTTGCTTCTTTGTCCCTCTCTGCCAAATTTTCTCATTCTTTCTCCCCGCTTCTGAAATCCCCATTTTTTGCTTCCCTGTCCATCAGAAAGTGTCCACAACCTAGTCAAACCCAAATTACCCATCCGAGTTTTTCTCAAATCCAAATTTTCCTTTACTAAAATAGTTTCTGTTTTTATTTTTCTATCTATTCAAAAAAAGGGAAAAAGAAAAAAAACTCCTAGTTATGGTTGTCACCCGTGCAGGATCACAAATTATGGAGGAAGAACTTACAACCCTCAAAACCAAACTCCAAGATCTAGATGAAAAATTTCTCAACCTCCATCTTTAGCATTTAGCCATGAACAATAACCGACAACCAGAATCTTCTGCAGCCACTAGGTTCTCTTCTTCCAGCAATTTTCATGGGCCGAAGCTTGAATTTCCTCGGTTCAATGGTATTGATCCGACTGGATGTATATACTGGGAAGACCAATATTTCAGTCTGCATAATACTTTTGATGTCCACAAATTTCCACTTGCATCCTTTCATTTGGAACAAGAAGCCCTTCAATGGTACTGTTGGTACATCAGAGCTCATCACGAGCCAAATTGGACAGATCTTTGCTAACGCCTTTTGCAACGATTTGGTCCTAGTGCTTTTGATGACTTCACAAGAGCACTCACTAAACTTCGCCAAATTGGCACTATGAGAGAGTATCAGATAGAATTTGAGAAACTTGCCAATCACACAGAAGGATTGTCTGATGAATTTTGCATGAGTTGTTTTATTAGTGGTCTCAAGGATGAAATCCGCTCAGAGGTTAAAATGTTCTGTCCCAACACAATGATGTAAGTCCTAGGGTTGGATAAGTTTGTAGAGGACAAGATCACAGCCCAACAACGATCCAAACCCACCTTTGTTCCCTTAATAAATATGGGTTCCCAACGACCTCCCATCATGCCAGCTCCTCGACCAACTCCTATCAAGCAATTGTCTGAAGCAAAGATGCGGGCACGCCGAGAAAAAGGGATTATTTATAATTGCGATGAGAAATTCACTCAGGGGAATAGATGTGTTGAGAAAAAGCTCTATCTCTTGGATGTGGATTCTCCGCCTGCCTCGAAACTTGGTGAAGACGCTCTAGATACAATAGATGATCAGGTCAACATTCAGCAGCCTCCTGTTGACCCCCCATCTCAAGACGACCAACCAGAGATATCTCTCCATGCTTTATCCAGCGTCACCACCCCCTAAACAATGTAGGTCAGGGGTTACTTCAAGAATCTCCCTCTTACCATACTCATTGATTCTGGTAGCACTCATAACTTCATTGACCCTCGAATCACCAAACATGTTGATTGTTTTATCCATCCTTGCTCTGAATTTGAAGTCATGGTTGCCAATGGGGGTACCTTACCTTGCAAGAGGAAGTGTCACAATGTGCGTATCTCTATGGAAGATTATAACTTGCGTTCTGACATGTTTTCCTTGGCCTTAGGTGGATGTGATGTGGTTTTGGGTGTTCAATGGTTACGCACACTTGGACCCATCGTATGGGATTTTGCTAAACTTTGGATGTGATTTTCACTCAATGGGAAAAAAACACACATTTACAGGCTTACAACCAAGGTCTCTCCGCATCATCAGTTCACATCGCCTGGAAAAGCTCCTTAAGAAGAATTCAAATGGTGTCATTCTCTGCTCCATTCCATTCAGATGCACCCATCAATAGTCTCCACTGCTCCCTTGGATCTCCAAAAAAAATTGGATAGATATGCAGGTGTCTTTTTTGAACCAGTGGGATTGCCACCTTCAAGAGACCTTTCAGGTAAGAATTTATCTGCCTCTACATATGAGAAGGAAATGATGGCTATTTTTCATGTAGTACAGACGTGGAAACCATACCTATTCGAGAATTCTTTCTGCATCAAGACTGCTCACCAGAGCCTCCAATATTTCCTGGAACAACGGGTCTCCTCACCCGCACAACTGAAATGGGTTCTCCAACTCGTGGGTTATGCCTATGAGATCACTTACATGACGGGTCAGGACAATTTTGTGGCAGATGCTCTTTCTCACACATTTGATTACCAAGTTTCTCTTTTAGCTATTTCTATGCATGTTCCAAATTGGTTGCAATTTATTCAACAGGGTTATGTCAATGAATCCTCCTTATCTCAACTCATCCAATGGTTGGCCAACAACCCTTCTACTGTCCCACATTACTCTTGGGATGGCACTTCCCTGAGATACAAGGGTCATCTCGTGCTTCACCAGAGCACAGATCTTCAACAGACTATCTTCTTTGAACTCCATGCATCTCCATTGGTCAGGCACTCCAGGTTCCTCCAAATGTATGAGTGGGCACAACATACCTTCTTTTGTCAGGGAACGAAAAGGACAATTCAACAGATGGTGGTTGCATATGATACTTTCCAGCTCCTTTTGGGATTGCTCGAACTCGTACCCATACCTACACGCATCTAGATAGATGTCTCTCGAATTCATTGAAAGGCTCCCTAAATCTGGAGGGAATACTGACATTACCAATAAATGTTTGGAAACTTATCTTCGTTGCTTCACCTCTGAACAACAACCTCAGTGGGTGAAATGGCTCCTTCTCGCTGAATGGTGGTACCCTACTGCATCTAAAATTACTCTATATGAAGCAATCTATGGCCAGGCACTGTCATTTCTTATTCCATACACCCTCAATAGTGCACCAGTTCAGGAAATTAACACGGTTCTTTGCAACCGTGATCAGATTCTTTGCATTTTGCAGGACACTCTTCGCATGGCCAGAATTCGAATGAAAAAACAAGCTGATCATCACCGTTCTGAGCACACTTTTCAAGCAGTTGATCTGGTTTTTCTTTGTCTACAGCCTTCCAAGCAATCCTCCCTGACACTCAAAGGGCGTTCGCTTCTCTCTCGCTCTATCATAGAGGTATTCATTCAGTGGCACGACATGCAACCAGAGGATGCTACATGGGAACCACTCCTTCGGATTCAGCATCAATTTCCACATATAAATCTTTGAGAACAAAGTTTTTTCTAAGGGAGAGGGGATGTTAGGAACCCATGTATTTACTTTGTAAGTATATTGTTGTTGGACGCATATGCTTTATAAGATGTCACGTAGTATTTGTTGATCCATAGTTTGTATCCCACAGTATTGATCCATAGTATTGGACGCATATGCTTTGTAAGTCATCTCGTAGTATTATGTGTCTCATGTTATTGACCCATAGTATTTCCGTATAGACTAATATATAAGTTTTTGTTGATTCCAATGAAAGCACCGTGAAGTTATTTGTATTGAGCTTGATCAAAGGAGGTTGCCCCCTCAAAGTGGCCTGTGATCAATAAAGTGATTCCGAGTTATGTTATTACTGCTATCTCGTGTATTTTCATTAATTAATTGTTGCAGGTTCCTCACAATGTTACACCTAAAATCTTACCATCATGAGATTCAATGTATACATCCCTGAAGTTTCATTGTCTAAGTCATTTATCTTGAAGGGATGCCATTTCATTTATGCTGGGTTTTGAGAGGTCGTCGCAGGCTGCACTCATGCAACCTGCGACGTCGCATCTTGCTCTATTGCAGGGTACGACGAAGTCAGTTAATGGACAAAAATAGGTCCTTCGAGCTCATTCTCGAAGCCTACTAACTTGGATCCTTATCCCTGACCTCTTGGGAGAGCTGGCACTCAGTTCCTAACCTCTTGGGAGAATCTCCTATCTCTCTCCTACCATATCTCAACCTACCCTATCCATACCCTATCCACTTAGCCCTATATAATTGAAGCTCTACCCCTCTCCAAAGGGAGGAAGTCTATAGTGTCTACATGCTGGTGAAATCACATTGGAGACATCTCTAACCTCTTGGGAGAATCCCTTATCTCTCTCCTACCATATCTCAACCTACCCTATCCATACCCTATCCACTTAGCCCTATATAATTGAAGCTCTACCCCTCTCCAAAGGGAGAAATTCTATAGTGTCTACATGCTGGTGAAATCACATTAGAGACATATCTAACCTCTTGGGAGAATCCCCTATCTCTCTCCTACCATATCTCAACCTACCCTATCCATACCCTATCCACTTAACCCTATATAAGTGAAGCTCTACCCCTCTCCAAAGGGAGGAAGTCTATAGTGTCTACATGCTGGTGAAATCACATTGGAGACATCTCTAATTCATCCATTGAGAGACTCACACTTCCTTGGAAGGATGGCAATTGGATTGGATGGAGAAGGGCTACTACGTTAAGCCTTGGTTGTATTCTATTCTTATCTATGTGCTTTCCTGATTTACAGTAATATAAACGCTTTCCACCAATATTTTTCATGTGTGATGATGTTGTGTAGTTTACATGCTTAACTGTTTACTTAGATCTCTTATTGTATAGATGCCCTTTACTCATTTGCATTGTTCGATGTGTCTTGACAGGTCTTGCAGCGGAGATCTGACGACCGCGGGACGTGGAGCAGCATCCAGGAGAAAGGATTGCGAAGTTAAGGTAAGGTATCTAGTACTTGATCCTTTAGTAGATCTAGGAAAGTTGTTTGTAGTATGTACTATTTGTTCTAGACTCACATTGAGCTAGGGAGATTCGGCTTGCGTCTGCTCGAGTGGATTGTCCGTCAAACACACAATATATTTGGAATCTTTCCCATTTGATCCTTATTTCACTGATTATCTTCACTTGCATGAGATTCTCCCACCAGATGAAAGCTCTACCATTCAGATTGTAGATGGAAACTCTGGCCTTCTCATTCCCTGAGTAATCATGCATTCTGAAGTACTTCTTCATTCCAAGAAGGCATGCCTCTGCCTCTTGACTTGTTCTACCTTCTCCCTCAAAGGTAGGAGGTCTTTCCTTCCTAAATTATCCTTGTGGAACTCCTCTGAACTTCTTTCTTCTCTCAAACCTGCTAGAAGTGTGCCTAGGGATTCTTTGGGAATCCTTGGAGTCATCTAACTTGCTGGAAGGTGATCTTGAGGAATGTGTTATGTGCTTCCTGCTCACAGAACTCCTTCTAGGGCTTGGATTCGTCTTCCTAGAATTCCCTCTAGAATGACTACCTGCATCCCTCTCTTCTCTGCCTCCATTGCTTGGGTTATACCCAAGATTTATCCTTTGTTTCATGTCAGTAAGGCTCTGCAAAATGGCATCATTGGGCTGGTGATTCTCCTCCTATGATTTCATCAGTTTCTCATTGAAGCTCACCATTGTTTCAACCAAGTTTTGGGGAGTTACCTGCTCTCTTCTTCCATTAGATTTTGTGTCAGTATGTGTTTCTTGCACATTCTCACCCAAAATATATTCCTCGTGCTCATAAGGATCCTGTGCATCGTTAATGGTCACCATTATTGCTTTCCTACACGCAGCCTCTATTGTTCTATTCAACCTACTAACTATTGCAATCACTGTGCATCACATAGACATTCGTCATACATCATAAGCAGTCATAAACATCCATACAAATCTGGAACAATAATAATAATTACAACTGATTTCCAAAACCCATACCATGGGTGCTCCTCTGCTTGTAATTTCATTCACGGCTCAGCCCAAGCAGCCCCAGTGCTGTAACTTGAGCTCTGATACCACTATGTCACGTTCCCCAACCCCTCCATTGCCTTCAGAGGTGGTGGGAGACCCACTGATCCATTTTTTTCTCCAAAACCTTCCATTATCACACACAGCTGCAATGGATTTTTGATTCTCAATCCACCTTCCGCAATCCACAATCTGCATTGCAGATTCAGAAATGCGGACTACAATTTCTCAACTTCGTCGAAATCACCTTTCTGACTTCCGCAATCTTAAATCCGCATTGCAGGATTCAAAAAGTCGGAACCACCAAATATTCCTACCGTAAGAATTCCTATTCTTCAATCCACATTGCGGAACTCAGAACTGCGGAAGCCCAAAATTCATGTCCGGAAAAATACCCTTCCGCAATCCGCAATCCGCATTACGGAATGTGGGAATGCGGAAGCCCAAATCCAATTCCTCGGAAATTTTTCCCTCCCGCAATCCGCAATTCCGCATTGCGGAACTCGGAAATGGGGAGGTCCAAAACGCCAGATCCAGGAAATTTTCCCTTCTGCAATCCGTAATTCAGAATTGTGGAACTCGAAAATGTAGAAGTCCCAAACGTGAATCCAATGTTTATTTCCAATGCCCACAATCCGCAATCCGCATTGTGGATGCGGAATTGCGGAACCACATCCTTTGCACATGCAAACTTCTGAGGGGCATAACTTCTTCATCCTTAAGCCAAATTGGGAAAGGCCGGTACCGTTGGAAAGACCTTGGGGAGCTCTATCCAGTAGTATAATCCCTTGTCCCAACTAAGATCTCTAACTTTGTCAATTTTCCAACTAAATTTTTGTCCATAGCCTCCCCATGTACAGGTGAAGCCATCCAATCCATCCACAAGGATAAGCAATGCATAACAAACACATATGGTGAATGAAACTAAAGCTAATTCATACATATAACACATGTAAAATTAGTAATGCATTAAAATTATGCACTGAATGAATTATTCAACATGGACTCAGCCTTCCACTCAGGCTTATACACAGTTTATCTATTGATCAAATTCATGTAAACATGCATTCAATAAATGGAACATAAACAACATCACCAAAGACGTGAAATGTCATCCTTTAACACAATAAAGAAGCACTTATATTTGAATCTTGAAGCTTCTCAAGCAACTGGCTAAGTGAGAGCAACGTTCCACCCAATCTTAGGTCTTTGTCCATCCTATACTCTTTCAGCTGAGAGACCACCCCCAAGCTGGGTTGTGTATCCACTTATAAGGAGGGCTAATGGATCTCTCACAATCAAGATATCATCCCAATTCTAATCCAATCTATAGTTGGGTTTATCAAGCATACCAGAGAACAGGGATGCTAATCCAACCTATAGTTGGGTTTATCAGGCATACATGGGAAACAGGGAGGATATTGCTAAGCCAGTGAGCTCAACCACAGAGCTACAGGAATCTCAACACTCAGCAGACATGGAACCCACATTACCGACCTCACCCAACACAAGGAAGGCCCCCTTCTCTGTTTCACATTCCCTCAAGGCCCCTTCCATTCCAGTGCTATTCAGAGTGGGCATAGAAAGTTCCAACCACTAGTTCTATGAGATCTCATCCTTCACTGGGTTTATCAAGCAATCCAACCCTAATTTGACCTTCTACCACTGTTAAACAAGCTGGCTCTTCACAGGGTTGCGGACTAAGCTCTGTCCCACAGCTTAAATACATGCAAGTGAATTCCAAGTATTCTCACATCTTCGTATTTCATCTCAGGATTTTCTTTCATGGATTTCCCAAACGGATGAGGCTTACTCACATGGTTTCTATGGCATTCGACCCTGTAAGTTCGGCTTGCACAGGAATCGCGATTTTTCCTTTTCTCTGCTTCACGGCTTGGCTCTGAAATGTTTGTTGAATGCATAAATGAGTGAGGTTTCTTGGTCAACAATGGTTTTGCAAACATGATGAGCGAATTCCCAGGTGGTAAAGTGTCCCAAGGAGAAAGCAAAACGGAGCCATACCATGCTATACAGATTGCAAGGCTGCTCCATTCTCCATCGACTTCATGAGATGATTTCTCAACCACCTTTTGTAACAGAATTAAATGTCACCATGGGGAGTCAAATGGGTTCATAAATTGACAAGTGGCAACATGGGATCCCATCCCATAACCCCCTCACCTTTCCCTAGTGGATACACATGGCCCCTTCTCATTAGTTTCCTCCTTATCCAGTTTTCTTGGGTATTTCATTTCAATATTTAAATGTTTACATCATTTACAATATTTCATGGCTTAATAGCACATGAATAATCAAACTATCAAATACTTGCCTCTACAATTAACCTTAAACATCCACTAGTGGTGCCTTGGCCTTGAGCTCCAAACTAGGGAAAACACACACCTTGCATTTACACAATATTTACATTGAAGCCAATAAACACTAAGGGAAAAATAGGGGTATTACATCGTCCTTCTCCATATTCATATTAGGAAGCTTGTTCTTCAAAGCTCTCTTCTGATTGGACGCCTTCTTCTGATAAAGATTGGTCAAAGTGTCGAAGCATTCCTTTGCGGTCTTCAATGGAGTAATCACTGGCATCAAATTGTATTTCACTAAATCATAAATGATCCTCTTTGCTTTGGATTGATTCTTCTTGAAGTTAGTGCGCCATGCATTAGTAGTAGGATCTTCAACAACACTGGATACATATCCATCCATATCATGCTCTTCTAGGATAGTCAAAATCATGGCCTTACAAGTATTGAAGTTTGAACTTCCTTCAAGTCGGTCTTTCGGTCGTACTGAGAATGAAGCCATTATTCTTCAAGTACTATGCTTACTCAGGATCTACATAGGATCAATCTTCACTGATGAACTTATCTCTTTCACGCCCTGAGCTCTGATACCATGTTAATTTTTTATCTTTATTCAGAATTACAATAGTACTTGAAATCAATTAGCAATCATAAGCATAAGCATTCACATACGACAGATAAATTTACCCTGGGGAAACCCTCTATGACTTTAGGCGAAAACCCCAACAAAATATTCCTTAGTATATTTATAGCTAGCAGAGAATGACTTGCTTTACAATGAGCAGATTACATCAAGCACCCTTGGTGCAATTATAGAGAAAGAGAGATATACAAAGAAGAGAAACTTAGAATAATAATTCTCCACTCAACCAATTCGTAATATTGGTCACATGCACAAATTCACTTTAAGAGAATTTGTTTCAATATTGAATACATCAATCTTTTATGGAAAAGTGCGCCATACTTCTCATGTAGTAGCTTTAACTCTATGTATTGACTTCAGGATGAACTCACCCTTTAACTAAGTGCTAGACCACTTAGTGGCTAACATAACTGTCATCATGCAGGTGTCATAACTCAAGTGTCGTCTTTTAGTTTAACTCAAGTATCATCACGCAAGTGTTGCAACTCAAGTGTCGTCATGCAAACACTTAGTTAACTAGATCTTCTTTGTTATCACTTAGTTAACTCTTTTAACTGAAGTATTTCTTGTTAACATCATTGAAGCGGTCAATTTGAGTTCTCCTTTAATTGACTGAAGTCTTCTTTGTTAATGTTAGAAGCTCCTTAAGGCAGGGGAAGAGATTGGCTAAACACACAACCAAATACACCATGAATAATGAACACAAAGACAACTGAATAGGCATGACAGCACAATATTTCTCATTAACCAAATGTACATATATATGCAATGAGAAATTCCCCTTGGGTTTCATATTCCCAAGTGGAATCTTGGACTCTCGGGTGACTCTTGGTCCCCCTTTCACATTGATAATCCTCACACCGAGGATTAGACTCCAACAAATCCCCCCTTAATCCGAAGGGTGTATATGAGTCCAAGAAAAGAAGAGAGTTGAATAAGTGGAAGTGGACAGCTACCACCAACTGAACATTTCCATATCGAACATCCTTTACTAGTAAGGTTAGATAGAAGCTTGCACATGCTTCTGCTAAATACAAGAGCTATTTGAAGGGGTGGTTTTTAGGCTGACCATAAACCGAAATGGGATAGCAGAAGGATGAAATCTTCTACTATGAGTGTGGTTCAATGCTGACCACAAACTCTCGAACTTGGCGACAACACTCGCTCAGAGGTTCTCTGGAATGGTTGGGATGGGATGACACCAAACCAACTGGAGAGCTGAAAATAGGAAGTGAACAGCTACAACTTGCTGAACATTTCCACCTTGACAATTGTTTGCCAAGTTAGCTAGAAGCTTGCACATGCTTCTGCTAAATGAAGGTTCTCTCAATACCGGTGGTTTTAGTATGACCAACAACTCTAGAGTTCAACCGAACATAGCTCTTCAAATGCTCGCTTGTTCCGGCTCGCTTGTTACTGATGGTCTTCATCCCCCCTTCTCAGGAACAATGTGAGGAGAGGAGAGTCTCATGGTGTCACAACTAGACACAAAACACATGAGTACTCTATGTCATGTATATCTTTTGTCTAGTCTTTAAAACTAGATGTGGATCATGATTGTTTGATCTCACTTACTTTTAGAGGGCCATGGTTGCTTGTTGTTATACGGAGGCTTCGAAACTTGACGCCTTACATCATGTTCCTCCCTGACAGGTACAAAGCGAGGAGAAGAAGATGTCTCAAATGCAAGATGTGTCAATACTCGTGAATGAACTCTCTGGTATGACTTATAAATCTTCTTAGATGTTGACAACCATTGCCAAGAAGCGATCCACCCATAATGAATCTTCTCTCTTGCAGGTTTCTTCAAACTGAAGCATCTGTTTGATGAGTGTGTATGTTTTCCACATTGCTTACAAGGGTGAAGATCAAAACAATGATCTTTCATGTGGCTAACTCGATCACAATGTTGGCATGTTGAACTCTGAACTGATGTGGATGAAGATGGACTCTCATTGATGAATTCAGCACTCTGAAACTGAATGGGCTTGGAGAAATCAGGAATGTGAACTGTCACTTCCTTGTCATATCCAAGGTCATTTATGTGCTTGGTATGGCTGATCTCTTCCCATGGTCTGACAATGGGATTGGAAGGAGCAAGTAGAACCTATGCATTCATGTCTTAATATTCGTTTTATTTTTCTTCTGATGGCGTGCCACTGATTTTCTCATGTATTTCTAAAGTGGCATTATTTTGTGTATGATGTTGAATAGAATCATGAAGGGGATTCTTTTGAACATGAACAGTTTCAGAATGTCTTTCTTCTGGTTGAAGCTACAACTCAAGTTGTAGGAAATCAAGAGTGTCTTATGAATATTTTACACGATCTTGGATGTGAGTGAGACTGATCTTATCGATCATGATAGTTTTGTTGACATTAGAAAGTAGTAGAGTGTTCAGTAACTCTACAATACCACTTAATCTTGCCATTGATAAAGGACTCACTCAAATTAAGGAGAAGGGCTTCTTGCAATTCCACCCTTTTTCAATCAAATTCAACACTTGAATTACTTGACACGGAAAAAGAATGGGTATCGGGTTCAACCAAGAATGCACCCGATTACAATGCAATTCAAGTCATATTTTATTTTACACTTGCAGAAAACAAAATACAAGTACCAAAGATGCACTAGAGATTACAAAAAACTACCAGCTTGCAAGTTTCAATGTAGAATATGAAGTTGAGATTTGAGAGATGAATGCTTTATCTTCTTGATCATAAACAAGCCTCTGGATTTGAATGTTGTGGTGTCAAGGCCACAAAACCAATGGCAATCTTTTCAATAGAATGCAGTCTTCTGCAACAACAATCTCTACAAGCTTCACTGTAGTGAATTCAATCTATGCAATAGGTTGTAATGGCCTATGCAAACTATACCAATGCTCCTAATCCTTTATGAAGAGAATGACAAAAGACTCACTGTCACTTGTATTCCAAGTGCTCATGGAAATGTCGCAGCTCTCGAAGAGAAAGGTCGCAACATCCAACGCACTAATCCACGAAATTCATTTTCAAAAAAGAGGGAGGTCACACATAGTACTTGGAAGATGCTCCATGCATCTTACTGGTCTCTTCTGCAAATGCAACCTTTACAATTGAACTCTGAACTTATTTAATTACTTCATTTTCTGACACAGGTACTGGAAAAACTTATGTCAATAAACTTTGGACTTCACCATATTTCATTTGAATACATATGGACCAAGCACCAATTCAAATATACCACGTAATCCTCAAATGTATTGTACAGAATTTCAAGGGTCGCGACTAGTTGGAAAACCAATACCTCAAGTGCCTTCAATGATGAGGAGAATAGACCCGACAAGATATTAGCAGGAGATGAGAGTGTTCATCATTACAATGGCACTAGTGTAACGGCTCTTTCTGTAGCTCATTTAGTTTCCCCACAAATTGATTGCATGCATGAGTAGCGAATGAACTAATGTAGAGATAATCCAAAAGGATGAGGTAAGCAAGAAGTTGTAGCATTAATGCCCAACGCAGTCAGTGGAGAGGGCGCTCAGAGAATGAGGAAGACAGTCTTTACACCAGTCTTCAATGATTCCTGCTCGAGGAGGAATGGTCTGCACTTACGCTCTTCAATCTAAGTAGTCACCAGTTTTCAAAGGAATCCGCTCAACATTTTGTTGCGATGACCCAAAGTATACACGGAGTACGCAGTCACAATTTGGAGAGACTCGTCCTTCTTAACAATATACTAGCCCGAACATTGAACGTGTGGGAGCGAATCTTCTATTCTTAATAAGTCATTAAAGGCACAGTGGCAGTGGGCTCCTCACATGTATTTGTATTTATGGGAATATGCCAACTTCCCTTGCTTTTGTCCACATTTGATTCACGTCCAACAAGCGATAATGCTCGATTTATGCACCATTTAACTTAGGTTGTGAAAACTATCAAAAGAAAATCCACAATAATATTCAGCAAAACAGAGAATGTGTTCCTACAAAAGCGATTTTCTCAGCAGTACAAAACGGATTCAGTGCACGTTCTTCAAAAAATGCATGTGTGATTATCCCAATAAACAATCGCAGTCTCTCGCCTGCAACACAAGTCTTATGTCTACAATCCAAGGCGGAGATATAAATCTACACCGATCGTGGCATATACGGACCAAGGGGCTGATAGACCACTCACTTCTTTAACATGGATGATGGCATTCTCACTACTTATATTAATCGTTCTTGAAGGAGATTCTCTACTCAGAGTTGTCTCTGATCTGCTCTATTCTCCAATAAAGTATGCATACTAGTAATCTCACAATATCAATGGTCAAGCAAAACATTCAATTGAATGCTTTAACAAGCCAGTGGTGCTAGACCCGTGCAAGTCTTTTCTTCTCCAAACGTAATCGTCCAGTCCAACACAGGAGGGTGCATCACCAAGACTAACATCTCTTCACCTTCCAGAGCCAAAGAATAACGCCACACGGGAGAAGTTTCTGGTCGATATTATGAATTTCTTAGATGACCGCGTCGAGCACCTTTTCACATTCTGTGTGCAGAGAGAAAACGAGCACTGAACCGTCACGCACTAAGCAATCAAGAGACAATGCCTCTCTATGATCAAATCCTCTAATGGTGAGGTTGCGTTGTATAGGCAGTCACTCCAAGTCGCTCCAATGCAATCTTCTACATAGAGATTAATCACCACGTAGTCACGGCAACGAGAGGGCATTCTACACCCAATGTAGGAAACAACAATTGCAACGAAATGCAATAGCTCCACTCAGTATCTATGCAAAAGTTGTACTAGGGTTCGCCAATGAACTATGGATGCAGCACGATGCACCAGTCTTAGTCGTGAAGAGTCTCACACACATCTCTACACATTAATTGCTCTACGTAGCAACAACATTCTCTTTCTCATCAGCAGTCCTGCACAGAAGGATGGGAGCGTAGGTAAGCAGGAATGTAGAAAAATTAAGCACATGCCATGGGTTTCACAAATCTCCAATGGCCACATCTCTGGAGTCACGAGCAGGAAGTTCCAACGCAGATGGCTCAACGGAGAGATTAGGGTTCAATGGAGACGGACACGCATCTATTATTGTAGGTTTGACAAGACTAGAAGCGCAGGACTGATCTCAGTCATATAGCATATCAGCACAAGCCAAGGCTCCACAGTAGCTCAGCACAGGCAGAGGATTCACAAGAGCTCCGATACCACTGTTAGAATCCCCTTAGGGCAGGTGAAGAGATTGGCTAAACACAGCCAAATACACCATGAATAATTAACACAAAGACAATTGAATAGGCGTGAAAGCACAATATTTCTCATTAACCAAATGTACATATATATCCAATGAGAAATGTCCCTTGGGTTTCATATTCCCAAGTGGACTCTTGGACTCTCGGGTGACTCTTGGTCTCCCTTTCACATTGATATTCCTCACACCGAGGATTAGACTCCAACAGTTAATATCACTGAAGTTTAACGATTCGAGTTCTCTTTACATTGATATTCCTCACACCGAGGATTAGACTCCAACCGTTAATATCACTGAAGTTAATATCATTGAAGTTTAACGATTCGAGTTCTCTTTATCATCACTGAAGTGAGCAAATCAAATTCTCTCTTATCTTATCACATCTTATCTTTATCTCTTGTCTTATCTGCATGGTCCACATGTGCTAGCTTAATTAATTATCATATCAAATATAGTAATGATATTTTCCCAATGATGTGATCATTTTGTTCTACTATCATTCCAAGTGGTCATATGCTAAAGTAATTCACTCTAGAAGTGGCTAGTCTCTAGAGGAGACTTAATAGCTCAACCATGTTTAGTAGTACTTTACACACCATTCATTCTTCGGGATGCAAAGCATTATCTCAACACACGAGGCACCGCCTCAACACATGAGGCACCAAACATCACCTTATCCTTTCCAAGCAATACTGTACAACATCATCACTTTGACATAAAAAGCACTTACCTCAACACATGAGGCTTATTCATTCTTGAGTCCAACTCAAGATTCTTCTTGAAATTTATTGAGTCCAACTCAAGATCCTATAAGGAACTACCTAGACACACGAGGCTCAATATTGACACATAATAGTGACTTGGATAATGACTCATGATGCTGTAACTTTAACAAAATTGTTGTCTTTGTTGGTCATTGGGTGCTAGGCTGCTCTATTTTGCTGTGTTTTGGATGTATTTTCCGTGTTTAGGGTTTGTTACAGTCATGGAATTTTTGTTGGTATGTTATTGGTTCTCAAAATTGGGACCAGAACCCTTGGTTCATTTCCGCATCACTTTGTAGAAAACCCTTGCTTTCACGTGGCCTCGTTTCTAGGGTTTGTAAAAAACAATGTGGGGTGGCTTTCATTGATATTACAATGTTTATAGAAAGGTTTTCAATTCTTTTTCATGTTCATATTCATTCAGATGTGAATCCATGGTGGGTTCGATGTGAGGGTGTGGGGATTTTGTGAGTTTTGTTATGTTTTTTGCTCATTAATATATTATAGTGACATGGGAGAATTGTGAATAAAACTAGTTATTGTCTCATTGGTTCTTATTAGCGTTTCCCTATAAAAAAACGCTTGCGATGGTGGGGCCTATATTTTAGGCTTTGTAAAGAACAATGTGGGGTATTTTCCATTGATATTTCAGTGCTTCTAGGAAGGTTTGTGGTTCTAGTTCGTGTTCATGTTCATTCAGATGTGAAGTGGATGTGAATGGATGAAGGTTTTGGGTTCTAGTTCTTGTTCAATTCATTTAGATGTGAATTGATGGTGGGTTGGATTTAAGGGTGTTGGGATTTTTCAGTTTGTGTTGTGGTTATCTTGGGTTGATATATTTTAGGGCTAGGGAAAAATTGTGAAGAAAAATAGCTACTATCTGTAGGCTGACATATAGCCATGTTTCCAAGTAGGAATATGTGAAGAAAATTTGGTTGTGGTTCTACTGTGTGATTCATGTCATTCTTTTGTTGCTTTGTATGGAACACTAGTCGGTACATTGACATCCTGGTGGAAAATAGTTCATCCCGTTGTGTGATTTGAGATGTATTTCTTTGTCTTTTTGTGGTAGCTTATTTCCTTTGTTTCGAAGTTGATTTGTTAGCTTATGAACTACATTATTGCATTGATGAAGCAAGATTTGCTTTTACGAAAAGGCCATTTAAAATAATATGCATATGCTTGCGAGGGATTCCTTTTATTTATGTTGTGCAATGTAGGGTGATTTTCTGTTGATTTCTATGAAATATTGACTGGAACATTGACTTGTTGGTTGTGGTTTTAAATTTTTTTTCCTGGTTTTGTTTCTCGGATGGTAGAAATGTGCAAAATTTTTTATGTTCTCATGATGATAGGCAGATCATGGAAGATAGCTTCGAGGTTATTAAGATTTGAAAATGGATTTGGTTATGTTTCTAGTCGAGTTTTTCCCACTGGATTTGTTTCATAGTTTTCCTTGGTTTCTTTCCGAATGCATTGTTGCATTGATCGTAGCAAGTTGTAGGGGGTTTTGGCATTGTTGGAATGTAGCTTTCCACTTCGTTCCCATGCATGACGAGGCTTTGTTTTCTATGGATATTTGATTTAAAATAATTTTTCCTTTCAAAATTGGATGCTTTAGGTAGTTTCATTTTTAGGGATGAATTGGTTTTCATGGCTTAAATTAATGCATTTATTTGTTCTATGGTCTGTAGGTTTTTATATCTAGGTTGTTGTTGTGTATGGAATCACTTGCATTATCTAACCTAGTGTAGTTAAACCATAGAAATTCAAAGTGGTTATATGTGACCTGTGAAATAGAGAAATTTTTAATCAACAATAGTAGCAAAGATTGGTTGATATAAGTGCTTCAAGTGATATGTGTCTACAAAAATTTTTGGATCTGTGTTTTGTGTTCTGTGTTTTGACATGCCAATAACAAAGCCAAATAGTGACACTTTAATAAAAATAAATCTATTTGAACGTTCATAACAACCACTCAAGTTACAAAACATCATTGTTTACAAACAAAAAGAGTCAATAAGAACAAGTTCAAAAGCTATAACCCATCCTTGTTTTATTCTTTGGCAATGCAAATAGTGGAAAATGGCAATCAACAATGAATAGTCTTTCGTTTGTTGGGCGGATTGTGGATAGACTATATAAATTAGTTTTCAAAAACACATTTTACAGGTAGGTTATGGTCTTCTATAGTGCTATGTACAAAAATGAATAGCTAGGGTGTTTGTTGATTTTTATGTGTAAGCATTTCTATTCCAGCTATTTGGAAGGAAAGGTGTGGTTTCCTCTGCTATGGATTTAGGCAAAAGAAATAAACAAAATGTTCTCCAACATGTTTACAGTAGACACATTGATCAGCTTTGCTTCTCACATTGAATCTCAATCCCAATATGTATGTGTCAAACTTTTGGTACCACATCCTTGGAGACTGTTTTAGACCATAAAGGGACTTCTTCAGCTTGCAAACCAACTCCTTCTTACCCTTTACAGTAAATCCTTCAGGTTGCTTCATGTAGATTTCTTATTCTAGGTCCCCATGTAGGAACGTTGTCTTCACATTCATCTGCTCCAAGATCAAAAGCAACAACAATTGCAAGAAGGAATCTAATAGAAGCTAATTTGCAACAGGAGAAAATATTTCACCAAAATCAATTCCCTCTACCTAAGAATATCCCTTTGCTACCATGCGGTATTTGTATTTCTCAACTTTACCTTCTGCATTCAACTTCTTTTTAAATAGTCATTTGTTTCCAATGGTTTTTCTTCCAGTTAGTAACTCAACTAGATCCCAAGCTTCATTTTTGTCCAATGCATCCATTTCTTCAACCATGGCCTTATTCCAGAGATCACTATCCTCTAAATCAACATCTTCCTTCACATTTTTGGGATCATCATTAGTAATAGACAAAGAAAAATTAGACCAAAAGTCAAGAGGGGAATACCTTTCTAGTTGCCTTCTTTCTCGAGATGATCTCCTCAAAAATGGGTATGAGGTTCTTCTTCTTCTTCTTTTTCTGATTTAGCTTCTTCCATTGAGTCAGATTCTTCATCTTCCAACTCGAACTCTATTTTCTCTAGTTCCTTTTCCATTGGAGTCACTTCCTGTCTGGGAACTTCTTTGACCTCTCTAAACACAATATCTCAACTATAAACAGTCTTCTTTGTTACAGGATTCTGAAGCTTAAAACCTTTCATACCATCCTTATAGCCAATAAAGATACATTTTTCAGCTTTGTTATCCAACTTGCTCCTTTTCTCCTTTGGAACATGTACATAAGCATCACAACCAAAAACTTTCAGATTCTTAATAGAGGGTTTCTTACCAGTCCATACCTCTTGTGGAGTTTTGTCAACCAATGTTGATGTGGGTGATCGATTTACCAAGTAACATGTTGTCTCCACTTCCTCTGCCCAAAATTCTTGTCCTATCCTGACACTTCTTAGCATGTTCCTTGCCTTTTCCATCAATTTCTTGTTCATCCTTTTAGAAACTCCATTTTTTTGATGTGTGTATGGAGTAATCTTCTACCTTGCTATACTGCACTTCTTACAAAATTCCTCGAATTCATTCCCGCAGAACTCTCCACCGTTATCTATCCTCAACTCCTTTATTTTATTTTCTGTCTGATTCTCTACAAGAGCCTTAAATTCTTTAAACATAGAAAATACTTCAGATTTCTTTCGAAGGAAATAAATCCATGTGTTCCTTGAGAAATCCTCTATAAATGAAACATAATGCACATATCTACCTAGTGATGGAACATGCATAGGTCCAAACACATCATTGTGTATTAACTCTAAAATTCCCTTCACTCTTGTAGCACCACATGAAAAGCTTACTCGATTATGCTTTCCATATATGGAATGTTCACAGAAATCAAAATCTAGAGTGCAATCAGTCATACCTTCAACCATACCTTTACCTTGTAATGCTTGAAGGCCTTTTTCTCCGATATGCCCCAATCTTTGATGCCATAGCATTGTCTTTCCTCCTGATGCAGTCAGGGTTCTGTTTGTTGTATTTCCCCCCTCAAGCACAACAGAACTATTACATTCACCAATGATGGTTTCTCCCAATAGTTTGTACAGAGTTCCATATCGAACTCCCCTCATCAATACCATTGATCATCAAACCATTTTGCAACCACCATCTCCACACACAGTCCTTACAACTGCAATATCCATCTTTCCGACAGATATCATGTTTCTCGTTAGATTTGGAGTGTGTAGTACTCCAGGGAGAGTTCTAGTCCTTCCATCCTTGAGTTTCAACTTGACTCTACCACGCCCAATGATACTGGTTGGTGAATCATCTTTCAAGAACACATCGCCTCCATTGTACTTTTCATTTTCACAGAACCACTCCCTATGGGGGGTCATATGACATGATGCACCTGATTCATTCAACCATATGTCACATTCTGAATGATTACCGGTGGAAACTAGGTACAAATCCCATCCTTCTTCTGAGGAAGTCTTCGCCTCAATGGTAGAGTTATCCTCGGATCCCTTTCCTTTCTCAAAATTCTTAGATCTACAATCATTTTTACAGTCCCCAGCTTTATGGCATTTCCAACACTTCCTTATAACTTTTCATGGGGATTTAGATCTACCCTTAGATTTAGATCTCCCCCCAGATCCCTTATTTTTGTTTCTCTCATGGGGACGACCTCTCACAGACAAGGCATTTGTGCTTTGAGTATCCATGATTTTCTGCCTCATCTCTTCTAATAGCAGGGATGATATTATTTCATCAAATTTTAAATTCGCTTGATTAGCACTCCCTATTGCTACAATTAGGTTGTCCCAAGAATCTAGCAAAGAACACAATAATGATTACATTTATCTTCTTCAACCATTTTATTGCTAATAGAGGTTATTTGACTTACCAGAGTATTGTAGACATTCAGATGCTCTGTCACTATGTCATTATCATCCATTCTAAGGTGATACAGTTTCTTTGCAGAAACAACTTGTTTACAAGGGATTTTGATTGATACATACTCCCTAGTTTCTCCCAAATCTTTACCGCAGTATCTTCTCCAGATACATTCAACAACACAGAGTATGATAAGTACAGTTGGATTGTACTTCTCGCCCTTCTATCTAATTTCTCCCAATCTTCTTTCGACTTTCTGGTGGGTTGTGTGCCTGGATCCACAACAATCCATCGTTCTCAATCTACAAGAAGATCCTCCATTTTGAGCTTCCATAGCTCAAAGTTCTGGCCATTAAATTTCTCGATATCAATTCTTAAACTGCTCGCCATTCTCTTTCAATGCATAAATCAAAGCTGCAAAACTCCCACTGAACCTAGGTTTATCACAGACCCAAGATCTATCAACCGTGTCGAACCCTCGGCACAAAGGCATCCCCCTGAAGCCAATAATCGAGATCTGATACCACATGTAAGTTTTAAACCTGTGCAGAGAATCAAAGCATACAAATTCTTTTAAGAAAAACAAAGATTACACCACAACATTCACACATAATACACAGATATTTACCCTAGAAACCCTTAACCCGGAAAACCAGCAAAACTTAGAGCCACGCCTCTTATTTTCCCATTCTCATTATCAATCACTCACAATACAATATAGGTATTCCGCAGCATCCAATACTCTAATCCATTAACCTGGATTAGTAAATAGACCCCAATCCCTTCGCCAGGATTAAATTACATATTTTTATAAAATTCCCAAAAATAGCCGAAAACAACCCAAATGAACTAGATGGAGGGGATTGACCACTGCACGGTCAAACGTGCAACCCCCCCCCCCCCCCCCCCCACGCACACATGCAAAGAATATAACATATACTCAACAGGACCATGCAACAAATGAAGTGCTTGGAAAGGAAAATAACCTTTTCTTTATATTGGAACGTAGAAATTATTCAAAACATATGTCTTTAAAAGATTTCTTAGCATAACTAAATATTACTAAACAAGAATATATATTGTGTGTGCGCTCTTTTCTTGCACATCCTGTTCTTTTGCTAAGAAGGCATCTAGCAGATACATGGGTAAATGCATTTGCAAAAGAAAATTCCAAGACTTTGGAAAGAAAATACTAATGCATGGTTCATATTAGATGCATATGCCGCGACAACTTATTTTAGCTCAGATATAACAAAAATGGATAGAAGCATGACTACTGCATTTAAGAAAAAAAGAGACAAATGTCTTTCGAAAACAATGGAAGGATAGAAACAATTCACAAGCTTAGAAATGCATGGTTAAAAATGCAACAAATGTCTACACATCAAGAAATCCATTTTTCCCTTTCACTTCCTCTTCATTCAGCATAAAAAAAAAAAACATGTTTTATTAACACCACACCAAAAGAAAAATGTACATATGGGTTAAAAAGACCAATACTTTTGCAACAAGATCCAGATGATTATGATCCATATGGGTTAAAATGTATATATGGGTTAAAAAGACCAATACTAACCAAAGACTATCAACAATTGTATGTCCTATTAATAGACGAAGCATCTCTCATTGGTGCACGAATGCTATATAACATAGACACAAGGATTTGGGAAATTATAAACTTCGAGGAATTATGCACACACCTGCATTGCCATTTGGGAATCTAGATGTGATCTTGTACATCAATTTATGCCAAGCACGGCCCCGTACATGACTCTTGGATTTTTGAACAACCAAATTTGCGTCAAGAGAAAATTCCATATAGCTTTTGGGTAAAAAATGTCAAGTTGTTTGAATTGGAAAATTCCATATAGCTTTTGGGTAGAAAATGTCAAGTTGTTTGAATTGGAAAAAGTAATGCGGAAACAGACACAAAGTTTGTTTCAATTTTAAATAGAATGAGAACTAATACACAAACAATAAAAGATATTGATTTCCTTAATCAAACTTTCCATAGACTAGCACCACAAGATCCTATATTTCGTTACCTCTTTTATAGGAATAAAGATGTGGAAGAGCAGAATAAAAAATTGTTGTGCGGTGTTGGCAAACAACTCTATACACTCTAATAGATATTGACAAATTAGTTGATACAGTTGAGTAAACAACATTTGAACGAAAAAAAAGCACCTTCCCTCAACAATTGAATTGAAAGAGAACATGCTTATTGAATTGATCGGAGGCAACTATGCAATTGACGATGGCTTGGTGAACGGTGCAGAAAGGGTTTTCAAATGCTATACATAACAACAATTTGATATTGTATGAATCGAATTCCAGGAACTGGAAATTGGACAAGTGAAACGATCTAACATGCAACAAGTATACATGCCCGATGTGATGTACAACTGGACGCCTATTAAAATATTTTTTGTACAAAAACCAATTGAAAACAAGAAAATAGTGGTACAGCACCAATTCCCTATTCAACTTGCATTTGCATGTGCACGAAAAATTCATAGAACACAAGGCCTGACAATGGATAGGTTAGCATTTGACCCAACAGGAATAAAACAGCATGGCCTTGTGTATACTGCCATTTCCCGTGTAAGGAACATATATTCTCTCTATCTTATATTAAACAAATGGCAGGAAAACAATTTCTCGCTTTGCTTTAAAGCTGTCACTAAAATTGAAAGACTTAAAATGTTTTTGCAATGGCAATTTCAATATGGACTTTGTTCAAGGAAAGAATAAAATTGTTTGTTGATATGTGTACGTTAAACACGCAAAGTCTGGCATTGCATATGGAAGATGTCATAAACGACGGTGAGATTATGCAAACAGATATATTATGTTTCTAAGAAACGTAAATTCCAAAATTTCCAAAGATACATTACTTGCAAAAGAATATAATTGTGTCTCATCATTTGACATACATGACATTGCTACTTTTCTTAAATAGTCCATAGCAACTCAAGAAACTATGTAAAAAAATACCTAGAAGCAATTATAACTAATTTCCAAGTTAATCAGCATTGCTTCAACTTAGTCAACATTTACAATAGACCAGCAACTTCACTTGAAATCCTTTTCTCATTTTTAACTTTTTGTCCTTTTCCAGACAATGCAAAACACGAAAAAATTCATTGTGGGAGATTTCAACGTAGATATGTTACAAAACAATGTAGCAAAGAACACGTTAAAGTCATTTATGATAGGTAAGGGCTTTAAACTATTTACAACCAAAACAATGATAGATAATGGGTCAATGCTTGACCATTGTTGGTCAAATGTAGAGAATACTAACATTGTCTTTCGAATATTTGATTCTTATTGTACTTACCATCATGCAAGCTTCATATCAGTTCCTCTTGCGACACCATGAACAATGTTCAAAGTATGTAACAAGAAAAAGGAAACCGCAACCGCTATATAAGCAATCTTCTGCTTGCAAATCATAAAGCTATCAACAATTGGGAAATTGAAAGGTAGGATATATTGGTGATGTAATATGTGTATCTTTTCATTTGTCCACTACTGTATTTTATAAACTATTAACCTTGAGTTCTTTTGATTCATCTCTGATGTTTATAACCATTGTAAGTAGGTTGCGTCCTTTTTCTCTTTTTCTAGGAAAATCTATGCAACAAGCTATTTTCCATAGATTATGTGTTTCATTTGTAGGCAAGTGCTTTGTAAGCAAAGGAAAATCCTAGACTTGTGTACAACTCAACAACTTTTTGGATAGAGGTTCCCTCCAAAGCACCTAACATGTCTTTGTCAGTAGCAAAGGTATTTTCCTTTCTCATGGTTTGTTTCAAAAATCCTCACCCATTTTTTTGACCCAACTTTATTCTGTGTAAAGGCTCTTGCAATTTCTTTGTTAGAAATAAACGTTGGTTGCCTTTTTTTTCCCAGTTTTTATACTTTAATGCAGTATATAATAATTGTCTAGTTGGTTTTGACTATTTAATTGTTGGTACAATGTTCATTGCATTTTTCTTTGTCTTCTTTAGAGAAAACCTCTCCTTCTAAAGAAGCTTCTTCATAAAAGCATTTGTATCTTGTAGTAATTTATTGCCTTGGAAAAAGGTGGATACGGTCAAATTTTCACTTGCAAAGCTTACTCTAACTACAAACTTATTATTTTTCAAGAATTTGGTTACAAATGTGTTGTGTTGCGTGCATAATGCAACCACATAGAAATAGTGATTCTTCTTTGGGCATGCACGGATCCTTGTAATAAGTCTCTAGTTATTTTCCCTAGAGCATAGCACAATCTGTATTCATCCAAACATGTCTCAAAAGCAAACAAACCTAGCTTGAAGCCCTGACTAAATATTGTTGAACCACAATTGTGTCCACTCAATGTGATTGCAAGTGCTTTTCATTAGCAAATGCCTAGTTTGCAAAAGCCAAGGGAAGGCATTGCTTCAAAGATTATTTTCCAACCAAAACCAGCTCGACTTATGTATTTCCTTCCATGAATCAAAGCGTAGATGACACTGCTTGTATTGGATAAAGAAAACCATTTTGTATCTGAAAACAAGAGTGTGACTGCTTTCTGCAATGTTATGGAATTTCCTTGTTGGCTTTGAAATTTTCCCTGGACTAAGCAGAAGATGTTTGTTGCATGTAAGAAAATCTCATAATTTTCCCTAAACAATTTACTTATATGATTGTAAATACAAAATTTACTTATATGATTGTAAATACAAAATGCAATATATCCATTGTATCTTAACAAGCTTAAATATTTCCATTTTCAACTGTTCCAGTTTTCCTTTATTGCTTTTTGGCTCTAGTTGCTGCTTTTAATTCCTGAGTTGTATTCTTGTTTGGTTTCATAAATGCACTAGGTTTTCTAGCTCTATATTTTCTTATAGCAAATTATTTTCCCATGGTTTACCATTGCATTGTAGTCATTGGAAAATGGCTCGGCTTTATAGCAACTGCTTTGACTACGATTCAGACAGGTTTTAACATAGGTAAGACATCGAAACATGTTCAATACATGGATTTTGATCTGTAATGACAAATACTTTTGAATAGTATTTTTTCATTTCTAAATGTATGTTAATAAAAAAACCATTACCATTTTTAGCTTCCTTTTGATTTACAACTTCCTTCTCCATTTGCATAGCATTTCTTCACCCATAGGCATTTGTATTTTGTGCAAACAACAAATATTCTAAGAGATTGTAGTTATACATTTTCCAAAACAGAAAATGGACACAAAAACAAGCATTGATACACAAAAAAGGCAAGCAAAAGGACTTAAAGAAAAGAAAAGAAAACAAGAAAAAAAAGCTTGTTATAATTTTAGATTTCCTATGCCTTTGGCTATTATACATGCTTTCTATTTTTTCTTCTCCATCTTAGTTGCTAGTAAATTCTAACAAATTACAAAATTGATTCATCTTAAACAAAAATACAAAATCAACACCAAAGAGACCAGCAAAAACATGGGCTAGTGAAATGGAAAAAGGGTAAAGCCATGTCCGTATGGTTGTCAATTAACAATGTTGTTTTTGTTGACTAATGTGACATATTGGAATCTTGTCATACTCTCATGTAGTTGAATAATTGAAATTAGCTAGATATTATAAGAGATCTAAAGCTATTTTCATCTTCTTGTAAGTGTTGTTTATATAGAATTCTAGCCCTGCACTTTCTTATTCGCGAGCATCGGTGGTAGAAAAATGTAGCAAAGTGAAACATCAACACAAGAAAATACCGAAGACATTAAGCATTGAGACACAAAATAAAGGTTTAAAAAAATCGCACTTTTCATAAATAGAAAATTATGCGCTTATTCTTGTTTTCTGCCAATACTAAAATAACAATATACATACACTATATATTTGTTCTATGTGTTGGAAATTGCTAAGTGTTGATTATACTCCATTTATTTGTCGTAGTGTGTTTTTTTTTCTCTTTTTACTCATGACAAACAACACTCTCTAATTGCATACCTACACAAACTTTACCAGAACCAACATCAATAATAGAAATTTGTTCAGGCACACAAAACAATCTTTTTTAAGGCGATGTTATGGCACAATATGGGCCTGCACAAATAGAATCCAAACTTATCCGACAAGAACTCAGTTGATACATGCTGATCTTGTTGACAAAAATGGCCAAATGGCCATAACTGTGGATATCAATAACAATTTAATTCCTCGTTTGATTGACTGTATTTTCCCTGGAGCCAGTGTGAGGATATCCGAGTTCAACAATAAAAAAAGGGTACATACCATAAAGGAGATGTAAAATACTGCTTTTCCCTCCTTGACAAAACAAAGATTGAAAAAGTTGATTAGGTTAACAATTATCAAATGATAGGACCAGATAGCACTATAAAAGACATAGTGACATCAAATGAATCATTTTCAGTTAGGTCCATTGTTGCGATTGTGGTTACTTGTGAGAAAAACACAAGTCAATATGAACTGAGTATAAAAGATGGAAATATAGCAAATGATTATGCAATTGTAACTCCTTTGCTTTTGCAAGCATACATTTTCTTGTATTCGCTATTTTTTTCTCTAAAATATTTGTTTCCTTTCTCCTGTTTAAAATTTTAATAAGTTCCAAGATCTATACTCCAACAAATATATTCTTAACTTTATGTTCAAATTAAAATAAGTGCAAATTGGCGAAACTTGGAAAGGCTTAGTGGAATAGATACAGGAACAATTATTGTCTGATATTCTGCCACTGTATTTGTTTAAAAATATCATATGAAATAGTGCAAAAGGGATTCAAACATTGTGACCTTATGCAACAACATTTATAGATGTACTTAATGATGAGATTGTAAAGCAAACACTGCTTGAAATTTTCTATTCAAAGACGGAGGTAATCCAGTATCCTGCATTGTTGCATAAGAATTTTCCGAAATGGTTGTGCAATAGACAAACTATTATTCAACTTAATTTTTCTATTATGTATCTTGAAAAGAAAAAGAAAAACACGGGCAGACTATGAAAAACAAAAACAAAAATTATTTGAACGCAGGTTCACGGTATGCTCAAAGCAAACAATCCTTTTCAATGAATCTGTAACAAGTGCAAACAACAACCTCTCAATTTTCTCAACTTGTAAAGGAGCAATGGAAATTGCACGAATGTACATAGTTGAGCGCACCTTGGAAACATGTTGTGACCATCCAGGCACTTGAAACATGTTGTCCAAAGATTTCTAAAGTCTCTTATGAAGACTATTCAAAGAGTGTTTCTTCAACTGTTGTTCAGCTCCGGAAACTATCTCAAGTGGGAATTTTCACATTAGTAGCTGACAATAGCATTATTGAAGTAAAACAAAATGTGATTCCTATGTGGAACATAGGCAAAAAATTTGCTCGTTGCTTGGAAAAAGAAACTGCGTTCTACAAAAGTGATTCCAATGTTACTCTACCGCAGAATTGATGCTATTTAAAGAAGGCTGCTGCAATTTTTTTTGCAATAGGTTTTTTGTATGACTACTACAAATACGATCTCTTCTTCTACTCGTAGAGAGTTTGAAACACAGTTTTGGAGCTATCGTAGCTTGCTCTGTCGTGTTAAAGGAAAGGGGAAAAAACAATTGCCAAATGGATTTTTGTTTGTTTGTTCCTATTGTATATAAATCATAATGCATATTCATGTCTACTTTTTGTAACACATGCCATTGACATTTACAAATGAAATAATAGTATTAGCGTCTATACATATTGTTGGATATTTACTATGTATGATGCCATTTTTTTCTTTTTCTTTTTAATCTATTGTGTTGTTTATTAATGACAAGTACATTAGACTAACAATCCGAAAAATGCCTCTATAGTTGCTCTAAAACATTTTATTGTTTATTTCCCATTGATCTTTAGACTTGCACAGCTACATACTTATATAGTATAAGTATAATTTACATGCCTTAAAATCAACTCTAGGTTGTTGTATAATTCTGCAAATTATTTTATTCTTCACATGCATTAGCATCCATTGAAGTTTGCTGCAAATTTATTGAATAAACACCTGCAACCTAAAATAGACACTGTCAAATTCTGCACATCATCAGTTATCAACATACTCCCCCTTGATGCTGAGAGGGCTCACAATAAGATCTCTGAGTTTCAAAAACTAGTCCTTTGAGACTCCCTTAGTGAAGATGTCTGCTAGTTGTTTTTGAGTGTTGATGTATTTCAATTCAACCACGAATTCAACTTGCTTCTTTTGCACCAAATCTCAAATAAAATGATACTTCATGTCAAAATGTTTTGTCCTGCTATGGTGTACTGGATTCTTGGCCAATTTGATGGCACTCATATTATCACAAAAAATTATTGTAGGTTGATTTTGTTTTTCTTCAACTTCTTCAAGAACTTTTCTAAGCCATAATGCTTGTGTGACTGCAACATATTTTGCTTCTATAAAAGAAAGAGAAACTATATTTTGCTTCTTTGAGCTCCAAGTGATCAAACCAGAACCAAAAGAAAAACAGTTACCAGATGTAGACTTTCTTTCATCCAAACTACCTCCCCAATCAGAATCACTGAATCCAACCAATTCAAAACTCTTAGAAGTATAGTAATGAATGCCAAAATTTAGAGTGCCTTTCACATACCTCAGAATTCTTTTAGCTGCATTCATATGCATTTCAGATGGCATTGTCATATACCTAGAAACAAGTGAAACTGAATAAGCAATATCAGACCTTGTGTGTGTTAGAAACATTAAGCTTCCAACAATACTTCTGTAAACTAGAAACATTAAGCTTCCAACAATACTTCTGTAAACTATCTCATCAACCATTTTAGCACCATCATCTCTACACAACACAACTCCATGAGCATTTGGAGTAGGAGATGGTTTGCAATCAGCCATATCAAATTTCTTCAACATATCCTTTGCATACTTTGTCTGACAAACAAAAATTTCATCTTCACTTTGATAAACTTCCATTCCAAGAAAATATTGCATGAGGTTTAAATCTTTCATTTCAAACTCACTCATCATAGCAAATTTGAATTCATCCTTCATCTTAGAACTGCTACCCATATACAACAAATCATCAACATATAAACTGACAATAAGAATATCATTACCTTCTTGTTTATAGTAAAGGGTAGGTTCACTCTTACTTCTTTTGAAGCCATTCTCTTGAAAATATCCATCAATCCTGGCATACCAAGCTCTTGGTGCTTGCTTTAGGCCATACAAAGCCTTCTTCAACTTGTAGACTTGATGTTCTTTTCTTGCACTTCAAAACCATGTGGCTCTTCCACAAAGACTTCCTCTTCTAAGTACTCATTCAAGAAGGCACTTTTCACATCCATGTGATGAATGCTCCATTTCTTTTGTGCTGCCAGTGAAATCAACATTCTGATAGTCTCTTGCCTTGCTACAGGTGCAAAGGTTTCTTCATAATCAATGCCATACTTCTGTGTGAATCCCTTAGCAATTAACCTTGCTTTGTGTCTTTCAACAGTCCCATCATTGTTATACTTTGTCTTGTAGACCCATTTAGTACCAATTTTTTTCTTGTCATGTGGAAGATATGTAAGCTCCCAAGTATCATTCCTATGAAATGAATCTATCTCTTCTTGCATAGCTTGCACCCAAACCTCATTAGTAGAATCTTCTTCAAAACTTGATGGCTCAAAATCAACTTGTGAAAATAAAGCAAAATTTACAGTATCACCTCTTGGATTTTCTTCATGAGCCAGACTTGTACTTCTCTGATAAATTTCATTCAAGCTTCTCACCTTCCTTGCAGTACTTGGACTTGAATATGGACAACTAGATGAGGGGCTACTTGGTGGTTTTGTAGCAATTGATACTGAAAAATTAGTGGGATTCTCATTATTAATATCATCAATAATATCACCATCCAAACTCCCCCTTCATCAAAAATTACATCTCTTGACACAACAATGCGATTGGTGAGAGGATTATACAACCTGTAAGCCTTACTTTGCTCACTATATCCAACAAAAATGCATGCTGCACTTTTTGGATCTAACTTTTGTCTCTTTTGATCGGCTACATGAACAAAGGCTAAACAACCAAAAACTTTGAAATGATTAACATTAGGTTTTTTCTCATACCACGCTTCATAAGGAGTCATCATGTGAAGTGCACTAGTGGGACTTCTATTGAGAATGTACACTGCTTTAGCAACTGCATCACCCCAAAAGGAATTGTTTAATCCTTTGGTATGTAGCATACTCCTTGCCATTTCCACCACTGTATGGTTCTTCCTTTTAGCTACCCCATTTTTTTGAGGTGTGTAAGCAGTGGTGAGTTGTCTTCTAATTCCATTCATATCACAACAATTCTGAAAACCTCTTGAAAAAAATTCTCCTCCACGATCAGTCCTTAAGCATTTTATTTTGTAACCACTTTCATTTTCTACAAGGGCTTTAAACCTCTTGAATGTATCAAATGCTTCACCCTTGCTCTTCAAAAAATAAACCCAACACATTCTTGAGTAATCATCAATAAAAGTAATGAAATATGATGACTTACCCAAACTTTTTGTCTGCATAGGACCACAAATATCAGAATGAACTAGCTGAAGTGGATAATGGGCCCTCCATGCCTTGCCTCTAAGAAATTTCTCTCTTGCATGTTTTCCTTTAGCACATCCTTCACAAACCTCCTTGTGCTCTTCAACCTTAGGCAAACCATAAACTAATTCTTTTGATATTAGAATCTTCAAACTATGAAAATTTAAATGACCATACCTGAGATACCACAACCAACCTTTGTCCTCATATGCCATATTAGCAAGGTTGATGCTAGTTTCTCCAAACTTCAATGGGAACATCCAATTCTTTGACATAGGCACAACTGTAACCACCCTATTGCCTTGATTCTTATCATAAATTGTGCATTGTCTATCATCAAACACTACTATGTAATTCTTTTCACACAACTGCCCAACACTTAATAAATTATGCTTTAACTGTGGAGTGTAATAAACATCTTTGACACTTTTCATACCTTCTTTTGTATGGACTGCCATATCTCCTTTTGCATAAACCTCTAAGGTTTTTTCATCACCAAGTTTGATATTAGATTTGAAACTTTCATCCATTGTAGAGAAAAGCTTGCAATTTCCTATCATGTGGTTAGAACAACCTGAATCTAAATACCAAACATCTTTAGCTGTATTTTCAGTTTTTCCATAAGATAAAAACAAATTATTTGGAGAAGCATCATCACCCTCTTGAGCATAATTAACACTTTTGTTTTCTTTTAATCTGCAATCCCTTTCAAAATGACCATACCTTTGACAATGATAACACTGGATGTTTCTCTTATCAAATCTGCCTCTACCTCTTCCTCTGAAACCACCTCTTCTTCCTCTATCTCCTCTTGGAAAAAATTGGTACTAACCTTTACCTTGGGCTTGGTTTCTTCTGGAGCTAGAACTAGCATCTGCATTCTTTGTAATCTGTAGCTTTGTGGAAAAATATTTCTCATCACTTTCTCCAAATGAATCTCTCACTCTGTCTTCATGAGAAATAAGAGATCCAACTAGGTGATCAAAGTGAAGGTTAGTCAAATCCTTGCTTTCTTCAATGACTATGGCAACATGGTTCCATCTTGGTGTTAGAGACCTCAACACCTTTTTAATCACATCTTCTTTATCAATAGTTTCTCCTAGAGTAGCAAATTTATTGACAACATCATTTACTCTTACACAATAATCACTCACCTTCTTGCATCTTCAAATTCTCGAATTCTGTCCTCGGTGTCTGTAACTTGATAACTTTAACTTGATCACTGCCTTGGTAAGCTTCTTGTAGAGTCTTCCAAGAATTCTTAGCTCACTTTGCTCCTGCAATTCTTGGAAATAAGCTCTTATCTAGAGCTATTTGAATATGAAATAAAGCTTGGGCATTCCTCTTCTTGGCTTCTCTCTTAGTTGTTCTATCATTGGCTATAAGGGTGTTCCAATCCTCTGGCTCTTCATAACTTGATTCTACAATCCCCCACGAATCTTTTCCTGTCAAAAAGGTCATCATCTTGATGCACCAATAATCATTATCACTTCCATCAAATTCTGGAATGGGCAAAGAGTTGGAATTTGACATTATGAACTTAATCCAAACAAAATACCTGCTCTGATACCAAATGAAGATTATGAAAGAGCCTAATTTAAAATAGCACAATGAAAAACAACACAAAAAACCCGAGAGAAGATTTTATCCAACACAGGAAAATAAAACATTTTATTGTTCATCTCTCATTGATCTTTAGACTTGCACAGCTACATACTTATATAGATTGCATTGCATAGAAATAAAGGCATTATTTACATGTCGTAAAATCAGTTGTAGGTTGTTGTATAATTCTGCAAATTATTTTATTCTTCACATGCATTAGCATGCAGTGAAGTTTGCTGCAAATTTATTTAAAACACCTGCAACCTAAAATAGACATTGTCAAATTCTACACGGCATCAGTTATCAACAATTTATACGTATCAGTGCTATTGTCCTGGTAACTTTTGCTTCCCATCACTAAAAAAAAATATAATTTGTCTTCCAAATGTTGATGTTTTAAAAACATAGATATTATAGATATTTAAACCAAGCTCCATGAAATAAAAAGGAAAAAAATGCTAGTTTGCATTTTATTAGTTCTCAATGTGTGACAAAAAAATGGGGTTTTTCTTCATTTAGCCAATAGCAAAAAAAATAGACGCTACTCGACAAACAGTTACATTTTTCTTTCAATTCAGCATTTTTTATTGACAAATACAATAGGCAAATGGGATTAACTCAATCAAAGTCTTCTCCTATACTCTTTAATAGGGAACATGGTCTAGATATGAGTTTCGTTGGATTCATGTTGTGATTGCAAATGATTTTTCTTTTTACTTTTACCTTCTACATGGCTATTTCTACCTATCATTAATTTTTATATGCTTCATTATTAATGAAAACGCTTCTCAAACCTGGTGGGTTAGTTCAAGTGGTTGAGTGTTGTAATCACAAGCAAAAGGTCTTGGGGTCAAATCCCCGAGTGGCTATGCAAGGCCTCACTTGATGTCCCCATCAGGTTAGGCCCCTAATCAAGGCCGGTGGTTTACCTTGGGTACCATCCTCATGGATCGAACAAAAAGGCGAAAAAAAAAACAAAAAACAAAAAATTAACGAGAGTGAGATTGTACTCATAAAAAAACTTTAAAATCTAGCATATTTCTTTGTATTAATATTTTTACAACTATCTCTTTTGCAATTCAAGGAAAAATAGCAAAATATGCGTCTTCTCTACATTTTCCAATTGCTACTATGTTGAACTATAATTTAGTGTAACATTTATTGC
This sequence comes from Larix kaempferi, assembly GCA_027924585.1. NCBI lineage: Eukaryota > Viridiplantae > Streptophyta > Pinopsida > Pinales > Pinaceae > Larix > Larix kaempferi. The sequence continues at coordinate 6,888,729 of BSBM01000504.1, forward strand.
TATTGAAAAATAAAAAAGCCATAGTAGCATGGGCTAGCAAAGTGAGTGTGGGAAATGAAGCTACTTCTGGATGTTTGATAAAGAAAAATCTCTTGGAGGCTTTTTAAAAAAGAATAAGGCATGGGACCATATGTATGGAAGGTTGCTCATACATTTTTTGTGGCTCAAGTCGTTCCCTTCAAAGGTCCACAAAATGAGTTCTCAACGGTGAATGTGCAATTCAAAGTTCAAACAGATTTAGGCAAGGCCGCAAAGATTTTTCTATTTCTTTTGTTTTTCTAGAATGAATTTGCAAGTGGATTGTTATTGTTATCTATTGATATAAAATTATCCATTGCAAGGTGTTATATAAAATTACTTACAACTCTTTGTAATTAGAAGTGTTCCTTTGACAAGTGCACGAAATTGGCATTTGATGGTCAACGTGCTAATCAAACACATTAAGGCAAGGTGTGAAAGACTTCCCAACTGTTTTTACTCCTATAAAATGCAATTGCACCTGGATTATTGTTGTTCGTTAATATAAACAGCTTGCTAGCACGACATGTTATCAAATGGAATTATTGCGATTGCTATAGCCAATTACTCTTGTTTTGGTTCCCTTAATCTTGAATTGCCAAAAAAGAGTTAGTAAATCAAATGTTATTCCTTTTTAGTGGACATTGATTTAGTTTTAGATGTGCTTTGAATAGTTTCATGTCAATTAGTTTGCAAAATTGTGCTTAAGAAATATTGAAAGCAATAAATGCATAGGAATGCCCATTTTCCAACCAAAATATTCCTTCATGTTTCATATTTCACTTTTCCAATAGCAAAAGAAAAATAGCAATAGGAATTCAACCTAGGTGCTGAAAATATATTGTTGTTATCCAATTAGGAAACTCTTGTCATCATGTTTTATGTAGCATTTTGTTAGCTACATTTTTCTCTATATTTACAAGCTCATTGTTTGTTGAAAAATATGTGTGCTTTGCAGATACAGATTCCACATGCAATTTGCATGAATTGGTTGATTGGTAAAAGAATTGTTGGAAAATGCTCAAATAATGCCTAACAAGTACTTGATTGCATACATCATCAATGATGGAAGCTTCCAACTGCAATTGCAAGGTTTTTTCATTTTCCAAATTTTGTCATGTTATGTAAATGAATAAGAGTACCGAAATATGAATGTATATAGGATTAGCGAACAACAAAAATGCTTCATTGTAAAGCTAGTTTTTTCCCTCTATTCTATAGAATTGCCCGATTTTTTTGCAAAGTCGTCTTGTTTCTTTTATGACATGGAAACATTTATGCACAACAAATTGTGTTAGTGTTTTGGCCATTGCTAAAGCTCACTTCTTGACCATTTCTTATTCCTTAAAAATTTACATTGTTTTTGACATGAGAGTACATACTTTTAAATTAGTGGAAAAACACAATATCATAATTGGCGGACTTTTTTCCCTTGTTTTATCCCCCCTTGAGCTATCTTTGTTGGGATATTGTAGAAAACATGTTAACCTGTTGATTTCTTCTTTCTATTGTTGACATGAAATTTTTATACTCTTATCAAGTTTGCATAGTTTTGTATACTGTCGGTACCTTTCAAAATGCAAGAGGTTCAAATTAATCTATTTTCTTTAAAATCTCTAACATAGTCTTTATTTGCTAGATTATTTTCTTCATTCTTGTTTTTTGGAGTTGATTATCCAGTGTCTATGCAGAGCATCACACATTAAATGATTGTAAATTTGAATTAATGGTTTTTTCTCAAGCCCTGCACTTATTGTTTCTTGAATTTGTTTAGTTTGATGTTTTTTAAAGTAGAACAAAAATTGTTCCGGTTTTAGTCTTTTGTAATGATTGTTGAGAAAATCAATTGCTTATGAAAACAATCAATTCACAACATAAATTATCATCCAGGGTAGCGTCTTGTTATTTCAAGGTTATTGTGCAAAATATATGCACGCTACAATTTCCTCTACTAGCATTGGTTGTCTAATATGTGTTGCATCAAAGTAAATCGCACAACATAAAATTAAATTGTAGAAAGTAAATACTAAAACTAATTCACACTATCCGAAAAAAGTAAATTCACACCAGTTGTAGGTATCATGAGTATTAATCAACTATCTCCCAAAGAAACCCAATCACTAATTGCAAAATTGAAATCCTAAATCACTCTTGCATAATTGAGAGTACACCAGTGTGGAAATTGAAACACACCCACTCTAGCATAATTGAAACACACTTGTAAAAAGTAAAGCAGTCAAGCAAATACAAGAAAAGAAAACACACTGTGGAAATTGAAACACACTCACACTTGTCAAATATCGCTAGCTCATTCGGTTAAGGCGTGGGTCTAGTCAACATGGTGACCTAGGTTCAATTCCCCTTAGGGGTGAGGTAGTTGGGAGGAGACATCCAAAATCCAACCAGTGGAGGGGTTGTGTGGCCCAGCATGGGTGCGATCCCCAGGTGATTTTGACGGCTTAGATGCCCCTGGGTCGTGGTTTCTTAGACCAAATGAAACTCCCGCAAGTCAGGGATATTCTAGCAAAAAACATAAGAAACACACTCACACTTGCAAAAAGTAAAGCACACTATGGTTGCAACCATGCTAATCTATGAATCTAACACTTGCATAAGTAAGGAATTTTAATTAAAAATACATCTATAGAAATAAATGAATCAAAATAAAATACATCATATGTTGAACACTCTGAAGAAGTTAGTGTATTTACAAAATAGAGAAATTGGAGATCTACATTCTACATTAACAAAAGAGAGAGAAATTAAAGAACTACAATATGTATTAACAAAAGATATTAGAAGAAATATAATTATATTCCACCATAACTTCAACTTGTTGCTCTAAGAGTCCTCCCCTTGGAATGGAGAAGGATCTCTTATTTATACATGAGTTTTCCATAACAAATAATAAATGAGGATCCAAAATATCCTCAACAAATTAATAATAATTTGGATCTCAAAATAAATTCAAATCTAATCCCAAGATCCTTGTTAATTATCCCAAACTAATCAAAAGAATCTCTCTCTTGTTCCAATATTCTCTCCTCATCCAAGATGAATATTCTGTAGTTAAAAAATGGATTTTCGTGGACTTTCAAAATTGTTCATGGATTGTTATTACTTGTGGAAGTAACAACAAATAGTAAAATGTCATTTTTTCACAAAGTATGATCTAGGTCTTTGAAATATTTGGAGGATAGGCTTATATTGACTCAATGATGCCTCATATCACAAAGCTCAATTGTCCACTTCATAGATCTTCAATTATGGAAGTAGCATCAAGTGTCCACAAGTAACAACACTTGGCATGTTTCTGCAAAAGTCATTTTCAATATTTAATTCTCAAAGATAAATGCAAAATATGTTATTTCTCAATATTAATCATAATTCACATGAAATACTAAAGAAATGTAATGGAAACATGTTTGGATCTAAATCTCACATATAATCATTAAGATATGCTAATGAATGGTTATGAGTATGCAACAAGGGATTAAAAATAGGGAAATTAAGTTGTAAAATAATGACAATTTCATGGCCCAACATCTCCCCCAAACTGAATATGTTGCATGTACTCATGCAACCCAATACCTTTGTATCAACCAAGCTGTAAGGGTTCCCTTGTTTAATGCATACTAACAAAAAACCTCTTGTGTAACACTCCTCTGCTTCTCCAACTGATGATACTGATAAAAGACAATAATGCCCAAAAGAACCTTAAAACCTCTTCAAACAATGGTTGTCCCATTTGCATTTTTCATAAAAGAGCCACTTAAGACACATGACATCATTAGCCAATCATGAACCAAACAAGTGATCTACTTATGATTTCTCCAATTCATGGTCACCTAGTGTAATACCCCCAGTTTTGATTTGGAATGTATTTAACCAAAATTATGCAAATGGTGTAAATATGCTAGTATGGACTCCTAGTGCAGAGCTCAAGGCAAAGGCCTGACTAGTGAATGGCTAGGCATGTATGATATAAATATTGTTATTTGGACTATACGGTTGGTTTGTCATGCTAATTTGGAATATATGTAAATATTATGTGCATAAATAATAAAATGGTCCAAGAATGGTTGTGTAAAGAGCACCAAATGGGCTATGATTCCACCAGAGAGGAAGAGGAAAGGGGGTCTATGGGAGACTAAATCCATGCTACCAAGTGTCAAACATAGAACTCATCCAAATTATGTCATGTGATGTGAATAATTATCTTCTTTTTTACTCAATTTTCCAATTATTGAATGCATGTGTGAGGTTGGTGGGAAAAGTCACCTCATGTAGTTATTGAAGCATGGGGATGACTTCACTTTCATGTCAACTTTGTCATGACAGAATTCATCTTGCAGCTGCCAGGAGTCCTTTCTTCAATAGTTAGAAGTTATTAAGTTGTCTTTTCACCATTTTCTCATATCCCTCGGAGTCAACCCTCATTCTCTCATTCTTGCATGCAGATTTACACTATGGAGAGCTCTCCATTGTTGTCCAAGACCTTACCAAACTATTTTTAATCCACAAATTCGAATTTGGAGAGAGAGCTATAGATTTGGAAGGGAAAATAGATGGTTGTAGGTGAGTAGATAGGTTGGGCAAGCTAGGAACCCTTACCCCTTGAGTTATATTGCTTTTGCATGCTTGAGAAGCCATGGATTAAGACTATAGGTGGTTCTCCAATATCATATAGCAGGTTGGTATCCTTCTATGCACACACTAGAAGCACCCAGCAAGATGGATCACCCAAGATAATCGTGGATCGATGAAGGGGATGCCTAAGCACAGAAGGGCGTTGTGTCGGACAAGTATTGTTGGAACCAAGGCTATGATGGCTAAGTGAGACCCTTGTAGAGATCTGTATGAGCATTTGGATAAGCATAGATAGCAGAATAGGTTGTGGGCTAAGAGATAGAAGCATGTAGGTATTTCCTTCACCCTAGTGGCCTCATAGCCCAGCTTGGGAGAGGCTTCTCAGCAAAAAGAGTATATGTTGGACAGAGTGCCTATGGTTGGGTGTAAAATCGATCTTACACAACCATTTACTTGGATCTGCATTGGATAAAGATAAGTATTCTCATGCATTTGAATATGAAATGGTTTTATTTAATGCATGTTATGATTATGTTGATAAATGCATGTTAGATGTGTGTGGATTGATTTTAATTATGTCTTGTATGTTTGTTTATGTTTATGCACACATATTTTATATGTTATGAAATTCATATTATGGATATGGGGCAAAATTTGGAAGCCCAAAATCAGTTAATGTCCCCTCGCTATGGTCGGATTGGGTGAAGGGGACGTTACAAAAATTCCCATTAAATGTCCCCTCGCTATGGTCGGATTGGGTGAAGGGGACGTTACAAAAATTCCCATTAAGAGTATTTTTGGTCTCCAAAAAATTCTAGGAAATCAATATTTGGATCAAAGTGGCTTATGTTTACTTCTCCGAAACATGGCTTTTAACTCTAGCTCGTAGCTACAGCTTTGACTCTGAATCGGATTTGAGTCACAACTTTGGCTACTAACTCTATTTCTAGCTCTAGTTCCTAGCTCACTTATTCCCACAGTGCATAAGTCTACTCACTAACTCTAAGCTCTGATCCATTCCAATATTTAGTGTAAAAATATCACTCTCAAACTTTGAGACAATCCATCTTGGGAATCTGAATGAAATCCAAGTTGAATCATGGTCTTCTCTTGTTCTATGAGATCCTAGCAATTATATGCCACAACACAACTAGCCCATGAAATAAATTGCGGTATTCCTTCTTCTACTATGAGCAATTGCTTTTAACATGGAAACAATTATTTAGTGCTTGCACAACACAATGTCAATTTAAATGACAACCTCTGTGTGTAAACACAACCTTCATGAATTATCCAACATCTAATTGTTTCAACGATTGTCATGGAGTTCCAAGGAACCCTCAAGTTCATTGATCTCCATGCACCAATCTCCACTACATGTCCAAGAAGGGAATCTTCTTAAATATTGAAGGAAACAATTGGATAGGGGTTACCCTTAATGTTTGTATCATCCTATTTTCCACCTCAATGATGGTGTTGACCTTTAGTGCTTCTATAAATCCCAAGGAAATCTCTGCTCCTTGGGCTAGAGATGTAGGCAACTCTCATCCTCTTTACTCTTAACTCTCCACACTCTTCTCTTGGCTATGAATTTTTTGAGGTGAAGCTCTAGATGAAGTCACTAACTCCTTTCTTCTCTATGTCCACTCAACTTGCAATGGTTGCGAAAATTCTTAACACTAATGTATGGACTACTTGACATGTTCTTTCTCTTTTTTCTTTTCCCATGTTGAATATGCTCTCTTAAAAGTTTTGGCAGTTAAGTCGTAGTCAAGGATTCATTTTCCCTAATACCTTATGATCCATAAATGAGACTTATAGTCCACTCGTTTCAACATGGATACTTTGTGGAATTAAATGTTGGTCTCTACTCTCAATCTTATTTAGGAATTTTCTTTTAGAATAGCTACAAAGCCTATGTTCTAAGTGCAAACTACATAGCAACACTATTCATGATTGGTGATATGGCCTATTCGATGAAGTAACCTACACAAGCAACTAGTTGACAATGTCAATAATAACCAAGACTTTGCAATTATTGTCATTGAGAACTCTATCTTCCATGCAACTCCTTTACACTTTGATCTCCAATCGAACTAGATTTATCAAGATGATGAATTCTGAGATATTGTCATGGTTTTGTGCGTATTTAGTTATGGTTGTAGTGGTTTTATTGATTAATTTAAGACCTCTCTCAAATGTCCAATGCTTTGGGAAATACCACCTAGGCAATGGTGCCAACGGTTGGTGAACCTTGTTGGAGTCAAACATTAACCATTAAAACTACTTATGCACAAGGTTTAATCCAATGACCATTGTATTCCCATGCAATTAATTACCAATGTCTACCATTACACACAAATTTCCAAGACCATGTGCAAACATAAGTGTTAGTCCACCAACCAAAGGACTTAATTAGTCACTATGCCCACAATCCATTGCACCAAGGTTTAAATCCATTTAGGAAATTACTTCTCTATTTGAAACTGACTGCAAAGTGTTTAGTTCATGGAATGATTTCTTAAATTAAAGCTTAACAATCACAATTTCCACTTATGAAAACACCATTCAACTTGGCTAGACTTTCCCTCTACAAACAATTAACCACATATTGGATGGCTAAATAGAATTTCCCTCTACAAACAATTAAGCATATATTGGATGGATACATATGAGGTTTAGAATAAGACAAAACCCATACATATCCAAATGCATTGCTCCAATGTATGCCCAAGTAGGTTTGCACCACTAGCTGCCCAAATGCATGAAAGGGGGAGTAATTAAAGAGATCATGAATTATTGCAATGACACAAATTTTCACTCATTCCATTGTCCAATGACCATACCAAACACCCAACATCCATTCCAAACAACTTCAAAGGAGATGGAAGCCAACATGCTAAGGCTACATATGGCCTACATGGCATAAGTACAACCTCAAAATTTACCTAGAAATGTGTGCAGTCTCACATGCCTTCTTCCATTCGTTGTGTAATTGGGATCCAATGGATGAATAGGACCTACATACAGTGTTCTTGGTGATGAATGGTAGCAAACAACCTTGGAGAAAGAAGCCTATAATATGTATGCTTTAACAATGATCGAATTTATCAAACAAAATTAAAAACCCAACTAAAATAATGCAATAGTCAGTTAATGGCAGCTATAGATCTCAAATCACAGAGTAAATTGAATGAGGAATCCCCCGCCTCGCACACTATGACGCATACCACCGACGAGCCCCGAGGGAGTGATATTGGAAAGAATGACAACAGTAGAGCCAAATTGGGATTGGGGAAAACCCAAGTTGGATGTCTCCCCAGAGCAAGAAATATCCCTTCTCTACAGATCAAATCTAAGAACCTTGGGGAACATGTATAACAATGGAAAGAAAGATCCCTTATAGGGAAGTTCATCGGCATCTAGCCAAAAGAAAAGGACTTAACTAGATGGATCAAGACTACTTGGAACCCTAAAGTTCACTATGATCTGCATTTAGGAGCCAAGGGTTTCTTTACAATTGTGTTTTTCAATCAAGAGGACAAAGATCGAGTTCTGGAAGGAGGTCCTTACTTCTTCTTCTATGTTGGTCTCTACCTCTGCCCATGGAAGGAAATTTTTAACCCCGATAAAGAGGATCTGAACATAGCCCCAGTATGGATTAGGCTTTATTCCCTCCCTTGTGAATACTGGGAACCATATATCTTACAAGACATTACCAATACGCTAGGCACATTTGTAAAAGCCTCCACGCAAACCCTACAGAGATGATACACATATTTTTCTTGTATTTGTGTTTACATGAACCTCGCGCAAGATCTCCCCAAAGATATCAACTTGACATGGGATGACGAAGATTGGAATCAGCCATTAGACTACGAGCACCTCCCTTTTTGATGTCATAGATGCCATGAATATGGTCATCTCAACAGGGATTGTCCGAAAAATAATAAAAGCCCCATTACCCCACCGACATCCCAGGAGAAGGAAAGAAAATCGACTGAGGAGGGTTTTATCCAGGTGAGCCGAAAAAAACCGGGGAGGCGACCGCTCTAACCATACTTTGGGAATATCATGAGGGAAGATCAATCCAACCGCTCTAACCATATTGCCAGGATCACCCAGCTCATACCCCACACAGTAACTGCCGAACAAAATGATCTCCTGAAGAAACCAATTACTCTTGCAGAAGTTGAGGAATCCCTCCATCAAATGGAAAAAGGAAAGGCCCCAAGACCTGATGGTTTCACGGCCAATTTTTCCACCACTTCTGGGACATGATCAAGCAAGAAGTATGGCATATTGTTGAAGACTCTCGACGAAAAAATGGGTGTTATGAGCCTTCAATGCCACTTTTCTTACCCTTATCCCCAAGGCTGAGGGCGCAGACACACCAGGTAAATTATGTCCCATAGCTCTGTGTAATGTAATTTATAAAATTATTACCAAATTCATGGCCAACAGATTGAAACCCATTCTCCCTTGCTTGATCGCCCCAGAGAAATCTGGATTTGTGGAGGAGAGACAGATTTTGGATGGGGTGATTCTTGTTCATGAATTCATTCACTCCCTCAAAAATTACCAAAATCCTAGGGATGTTGTTAAAACTGGATATATCAAAAGCTTGTGATAAACTAAGTTGGTAGTATATGAGGGAGATGCTTGCAGCTTATGGTTTTGATAGGGATTGGATTGATAGGGTTATGAGTATGACCTCATCCACTTTATTCTCCATTCTGCTTAATGGTTCCCCAACCAGGACTTTCATCCCATCCAGAGGCATTCGCCAAGGGGATCCCCTTTCTCCTTTCCTCTTTATCTTGATGGCACTAAGGTCTAAGCAGGTTGATCAAAACAATGGTGAACAATGGTGAACTAAGAGGGCTCAACATTCATCCACACGCAGATAAGCAGACTCACTAGCAATTTTTGGATGACACGATGCTCATGGGACATGCATCGATCCCGGAAGCCAAAACCATTAAGAAATGCCTCGATATCTTTTCCAAGGCCTCTAGTTTGGAGATCAATAGAGAAAAATCGTAAGTTTTCTTTTTTAATACCCCTAACATCTCCCAAAGGAACATTCTCTGAATTTTAGGCTTCTAGGGGAGCTCCCTTCCTTCCAAATACCTCGGTGACCCTCTGGCTGATGGTGTTATCAAACGGATATTGTGGATGGATGTTATGGATAGAATGAGGAAAAAGTTGAGTAATTGGGTTCTTAGACCCCTTAATTTTGCAAGCAAACTCACCCTCCTCAAAGCTATCCTTCAAGCAATGCCTATTTATCTTTTCTTGGTCCTAACGGCCCCAAAATCTGTGATCAAATAAATAAGATCCATTCAACAGACTTTCTTATGGGGGGGAATTCTGAGAAACAGAAATGGGCTCTAGTGAGCTGGGAGAAAGTATGCCAACCAAAACTCAAAGGCGGCTTGGGACTTAGGGACCCAGGAACAAACAATGAAGTCTTGGGAGCCAAAATCTGGTGGAAATGGGTCACCCACAATTATGAACCCTGGGCTCAGTTGTGGCACGCTAAATACGCCTCTGACAGACCTAAGCAGGAACTCATTAGGTTCAACAAGGAAAAAACAGGGCTCTCATATCTGGAAAATGACCCTTCAAAGCAGGAACATCATCCAAGATCATAGTTTCTGGGAAATAAGAGATGGAACCACAACAGATTTTTGGGAGGATTCATGGCAGCAATGCCCAAAACTTGCCTCATCCCCCCCAGCCCGTGAATGCCAGGATTACTACAAGGCTCTAAACCTCACAAAGGTGGCCCACTTCTGGAGACCTATAGAGGAGGATGCTACATTCAGCGAATGGCAACAACTGGATTGGTGGCAACAAAGATGCACCCCTAAGGGTGGTCGCCATATGGAGGAAACCCTTCAAGAAAGAATAATAAAGATTCAAAGGGGCCAAGATAAACTTCAATGGGGCTACTCTACCAAAGGCAATTTCAACATCAAGGAAGCTTATGACTTATGGACAAGCAGAGAAGCAGGGCCAGCAGACGGAATATGGAAGAAGATTTGGATATGAAATCCTTGGCCAAAAGTGGCCTGCTTTGTGTGGCTAGTAGTTTACCATCGAATCCTCACTGGTGAGAACCTCCGGAAAAGATGAATAGTTGTCCCCTCTCAATGCCCCCTATGTACTAGTGCTAAGGAATCTCTGAATCATCTCCTAGACTCCTGCCAATTCTCATCCTCCCTTTGGGACTGGGGAGCAGAGCTTTTCAGAAGAACAAATAGGCATCATGGGAACCCAAACCAAACAATTAAAGCTTGGGACCCCAAGGCTTTCAACAACAGTATTGTCAATTTTGTTTGGGTCATGTTTCCCGGATTTATGATTTGGGAAATATGGAAGGAAAGAAACCAGAGAATCTTCTAAGATACCAAAACCCCTACCCAAGCAATTTGGAACAAAATTGTGAATCGCATTCAAGAGACGGTTAAGATCACCCCCTGGTCGGATAAGGACTGGGAAGCCGATAATCAAGAACTCAGAATCTTGGAGCAGCTTGGCCTATAGCAGTCTGATCAAGGATGGGCCCAAAAGAACTTGAAAAATCCATCGCCTACTAGCCCCAACTTTTGGTCTCCTCCCTCAGCTGGATCCATCAAGCTCAACTTCGATGGAGCTTCCAAAGGCAATCATGGTATAGTCGGCTATGGGGGAGTCTTCCATAATGAAGACAGTCAAATCTTGCACATTTTCCACGACCATATAGGACAGGATACAAACAACGCTGCTGAAATCGAAGGACTTCTTCAGGGTCTAAAGGTAATAGACCGGAATAGATGGGAACCACTCATCGCATAAGGAGATTCGAAGTTGGTCATTCATATGGCGAAAAAACTTCAACTGGGACAACACCCAATGAAATTTACTGACAGCTAGTGGTTGGCTTACAGGGTGGAAGAACTGGGGGCCCTCCTTCGCAACCCACATGCATGGTTCTTTAGCCACATCAGAAGAGAGGGTAATAAGGTGGCAGACTCCTTGGAAAATGCTGGGGTTGATTCTCCGCACAGATTGCAGGAAGGACCTTGTCAAAATTCGAGGATATGATATGGGCTACACCCTGCGCCCAGCTGGCTAATCAAGATGCCCAGGTTATGAGGCAACAACATAATGACACCTCTGTTGGGATTGACACCCAGGAATTCACCCATGCGGATGGTCTTGTCGACACCTCTCAATATAATAATCTCACACGTGACATTGGTGTGAATCACAATAATGAAAACCAAGACCGTCCTAAGCAATTAACCATTGAAGTGGTCTTTAATGAGACCAGGACGTCAAACTGTCCTCGACCAACGAACATTCATTGAAGTGGATGATTAGAAAATGTGGTAATCCAGGCGGATTGAATACTTTCAGTACTTCAATCCAATCCGGAGTATGATGAATTGGTGATGACAATTAAGGCAAGTCGAAAGAAGCGTGCTATAAAAATGGAAGCACCTCAGTTGCGACCTTTCATGCCGAGACCTGTGCTCTCTTCTCCCCCGCTAAGATACTTCCCCCTGTGCCTATGGCTGGTCATTTGGCCCTACCCCTGTTTCTTTTTCTATTCCCCCATGCTTGTTTTATCATCCCAGCTTCAACTCATGTGCATTCCCCCCCTCCACCGCAATTTGATTCTGAGAATGGCTCCTAAGCTGAGAAACCCCAAGAGGAAGAAAAGGGAAACCCGAAGCGGCTGCTCTCGCAAGATGAAGAAAGCCAATCGTGAGCAGACCAAGGCCTCCCAGGCAGCCCAAAATTTTTCAGAAGCACATCCCCCACCAGATTCAGGAGGAAATTGAAGGTTTGGAGAAGAAGTTGTGGGAGCAGGTAACTCGCCAGAATTTGGAGAATATCCACGCTAATGTGGAGTGGGTGCAGGACCCCGAAACCATTGCGGGGCACCTGACTGCATATGACCGAATCGTCTCCACGTATCGGGTGACCAAAGGCCTGCTCACCCATGTCTTGATGGAGCGAGAGAACAAATCCCTGGGAGATGTCGAACCTGTCCAAACCTAGAGAGAGCACCATAATGATTGCAGGCTAATGCATAAGAAGGTGGACCTTATTGCCATGGAATTGGGTATCCCTCTATACCCACCACTCAACCAGCGATCGATTGATCTCGGATGCAGCTCTAGCGGTCCCGCGAAGTGTGGCGCTAGTATCAAGAGCCCCTGCGAGGTAGCTGCCACTCTTGGTGTGAATGTTGCCAATCACCCTGATACGCAACATGGAGGTCGCAACACGTAAGTGGAGTGTTTATTTTCGATCCAGTCTTTTTTTTCCCTTCTATCGGCTTATGTCACTAGTGGAAATTAGTCATGTTCGACGTCATACAAGTTGTAATTGGGTATGGGGGACAATCTTTCCAGGCATCCCTTTTTGTTGGCAGCCTGTTTTTTGTAAGGGATATAGTATCAGTAACAGAGTTGAAGATAGCAGTAGGGTTTATGGTTTTTCTTGGGTTGTTGTAATGGGCAGTAGTTTGGACAGAACTTTCAAGCAGTACAGTATGTCGACTATCAAGCTATTTTGAAGCTATGTATTTTTCTCAGGAATGGTTTTTTCCTTCTATCGGCTTATGTCACTGGTGGAAATTAGCTATGTTCAGCGTCATACAAGTTGTAATTGGGTATGGGGGACAATCTCTCCAGGCATCCCTTTTTGTTGGCAACCTATTTTTTGTAAGGGATATAGTATTAGTAACAGAGTTGAAGATAGCAGTAGGATTTATGGTTTTTCTTGGGTTGTTGTAATGGGTAGTAGTTTGGACGAAACTTTCAAGCAGTACAGTATGTCGGCTATCGGGCTATTTTGAAGCTATATATTTTTCTCAGGAATGGTAATATGAAATGTTTTTACTTTAAAAAAAATGACTACATGCAACATATCAAATGTAAACAAGGGCTTCCAATAATTTCCATATTGAATTTAACATAAAATTTAATATCAACACAATACGTGTCACTGTACAAATTCCATCCCAAATCAATAAAATCACACAGAATTGACAGAGATTTCGCCCTGGAAACCAACTTCGGATGGTTACTCACTGTTTATTTTGAATCTCATGTTACAATACAACATGGATCTATGGCCATTCAACACTTTACACAATCAGACACTTGTGCATCATCACCTGGCTAGCAGAAAGTCTTTGTTAGTCTAATTACAATAAGATATAGGTAGAGATAGGGTAATGGGAAAGCCATAATACTTAACTTTCAATTTTCAATCCTCTTTTGTTTTCTTCTATTTTTTTCACTTTATTATATTTTTTTCATGCTTACCTTTATTTTCTTTATTGTTGCATTGTATTTTCTACCTTCAATAATTGTCGGCATTGTTTGTGTGTATTGAATCTTACAACCATTCATGTTGTTCAAATCTATTTTGGATCATAACATAATGGAAATATGTGTCGACATCTCTACTAATCACTATAGAAGTCTAAAAAGTCAAGTATGTTGGAATTGAATCATAACATAATGGAAATATGTGTCAACATCTCTACTAATCAACATGAATCCATCTTAAATACGAATCTATTAAGCACCAAGAGGGATACAATTTATTGAGAAGTAACTTTTTTTGTCTTAATTTTTTTACAAATAAAGAAAAAAATTACACCTCAAGAAATTGAATCCCTCTTTGTGCTTAACAAGATCCAGGTAAGATGGATCTATGTTAGTTTTAATTTATTATTATTTTTTATAAGTTATGGGCCAAGATAAAAATATGCAAGTACTTCTTTTTTAATTTTTGGGATACGTAATGTAACGTGACATAACATAACATCTCGCCTATACTAGGTTGTAGAGCACCCCACTACTCTTGATCCAATCACGATGCAAATCTAAGAAATCAAATTAAAGTTATCCAACTGCACTAACTTCTTGAATATTAGAGAGGGGCTAGTTTTACATAATGATCACAAAGCGAAAAATCAACCTTGACACATTATAAGGTTGTGAGGGAACATAATGAATGCTAATACAAGGGATTAATTATCCCATATAAATTTACATTAACAAACTCACAAAGGTATACTTCTCTATAACTTCTTGAATATTAGAGAGGGGTTAGTTTTACATAATGATCACAAAGCAAAAATCAACCTTGCCACATGATAAGGTTGTGAGGGAGCATAGTTAATGCTAATAATACAATGGGATTGATTATCCCATATAGATTTACATTAACAAACTCACAAAGGTATACTTCTCTGTCTTTAAAAGTTGTTTACATTGACAAACACACAATTATTATAGATAAAGCATCTATAATTTATAATAAAAATCCATATCATAATAGTAAAAATGAACCAAATCATTCATCTATATGAATAATTATTAATGAACCAAATCATTCATCTATATGAATCATTATTATATTTCAAGTTTTATACTAACCCTATTTAAATAGTAAATGGTAATCTATTTAACATTGTAAGATTATTATACTGTTATTATTATATTTTTAGATCTATACTAGCCCTATTTAGCCTTATCTCAATAGTAAATGGTTTCTTTCAAATCTATTTAATGTGGTTGCTTTCAAATCTATTTAACATTGTAACATTATTATACTGTTAATATCATATCAAGTTTGTTTGTTTGTGCCAGATATATAATCACATCAAATATTAAAGGTTTCCCTTTAAATCTATTTAACTTCACAATATTAATAATATTATAGTATCCCATATAAATTTTGTTCCAATGTTCCAAGTTTATTCCAAATCTAGGAAGTAAAAGAACACTAGCTATTGATTTAACATATATAATTGATTTACCATATATGACTGTCTCCATGTTCTAAGCTCTACACTATTGCCTGTATAAAACAATAACTCCCTGAGCTTGCTCTATATGGTTTTTATTTATTTGTTAGAATTGTATGCACCAAAATATGTTTTGACTACTATAAAGTGGCACAGGGAAAATCAGGTAGGACAGAGACAGTAGGTTTGTCACTAACCCAAGAGAAAGGATTAGTGCAAAACTTAGTGTAATTTGGGAAACATCTTAAATTATCTAGTGACAAAGGAAAAAACCAGATAGAACATAGATAAGGAACTTGTCACTGATCCAAGAGGAAGGATTAGTGCAAAATTGGTTTAAAATTTAGGATAGATCTCAAATCATGTTGCAGGGATGAAAACATTGAGTGAAGAGATAATATTAAAAGATACTACTACCGTGATTCAAAATTAACCATATAAAAATTGGGAAACAACTCGAGTAATGTGACGGGCAATGGGACAAAGCACAAATAAAGTAGCAAAGATGAAAAACAATGTAACGATGCAAACACATGCACAGATCAAGAAGTTAAGGTGATTCAAAACTAACCATAAAAATAATGAATGGCTCTACTCCCCAAAGAGTATTAATAGTACAAGGACATCTCATGCCATTCAAAATGATCTCACACAACGTGAGACTCGGATGGTGCCTAAAATTCGTATTCCCCTACTGTTTAGATTCACCCGGAGAACGGCATCCAAAAAGTGCACGAAACGCAGAAATTGTCTTGGCAGATAAGAGTGGTTGTTTTGAAGGAGGCAGCTAGCCAATGTGGAGGATTTAAAACGATATCAATGTTTCAATTTCATTGTATCAAAGCTTCTGGATGCACTGTGTAGAAGTTTTTAGTCCAAGGTTTCGGGTGAACACTACACCCATCTTTAAGGAATCACAATGACACTGAAACTGGGTGATTCCCCTGAAGATGGTGAAATGTTCACCCAAAACATCAGACTAAAAACTTCTATGCAATGCATCCAGAAGCTTTGATACAATGTCTCACCACTGTGAAAGCATCCATAATCAAATGTTTCAATTTCGTTAAGGGCAAAGAAGCTCCAAACATTTGAAAAGTTCAAGATGGATGTGGGAAGTGGTATGAGAATCAGTCGTTTCCTGGAAGCAAATGTAGATAACTATGAAGAAAAAATGGATGAAAGAGCTAAATTCCAAAGAGGAACATCCAAAGACAGCTCTAGAGATGAAAGAAAGGATAAAGATCTTGGCATGGCCAGAGCACCAGCAATGAAAAATATATGCTTCGCGGTAAACAACAACGGATCCAGCAAGGTTAAAAGCGTCCGTTATGCTATCACTTCGCTTGTACTCATGTTTACAGTAGAGATTTCTGGACATTTTGGTCTGTCAAGTTCTATGGAAGCCCCTCTCATTTTGGAAGTCAGGTCTGGTGGTTCACCAATGCAGTCAGTAAATCCAAGCGAACAGTCCCCCCATTGTGTCTTTGTAAATAAATCAGGTACACAAGCATTTGCAATCAAATCAATTGCACCTCAACTCAAAGCAGAACATGATTATCCAGATGACGTTGTAAGGCCAAGGCAAGAAAGTTACTTTTGTTTCTGTTGAACTAACAATGTATGCAATCTGCAAAAACGCTGCTCAATTGTTGAACTTTCACCTTATCAAGTGAGTTGTCAATGAATAAAGTTGAGATGGACATTATAATACAAATATAATAATATATTGGGATGCATGTTGAGAACTTTCACCGCATTGCATGATACCACTAATTATCATCTCCTCCCAAAAAGCTTTGTAAAATGATTGACAAAATTTCGTGGATTAAATCATGTAAATTTTATAATAATATAAAGCATTTTCATCCTCGCATATCTCGATAACATTGCAACAAAACATAAACAGCGAGGTATTTCAATTTAATCTGGTGACAATATATTCAGAAAATACAAATTGACATTTTGTCCATATTCATTTCTACTGCACAGTACCATCACTTGAGCCTTCTACCAAAACATAAAGTATATCTCTGTTGATGTAATTGACAAATAGAAATATCTCTGTTGCCTGAAAAGGTTTAATTACTTGTAAAAGTCAAAGTCTGTGTCTGGTTTCTTAACATTGGCTCTGTAACCCTTTTCAAAATCCTTCGGGAGAATAACATAGCGGTTTTTCCGCACTGCATGCATACCAGCCTCTTGGCAAATTGCTGTTATCTGCAGCAAGAATAGACATAGCATACATAAATACTATGAAGTTAAACTCATTATAAATAACTTAAAATTTCCAAATAACTGCAGAACCAATTTTGTAAAGCCGAGAAATTTTAAACAGCAAACAGCTTGATAGTTAAGTGACACTTGCCTCTGCAGCACTAATTTTATCAGGCCGAGATACATAGTCTTCAAGGTCTACCTCGTCACTGAGGTTCATTTTTGCTGTGCAAACCTGCCACACAATATGACAAAACAATTACTAGCGTTACAAAGTTATAATAATGTGACGACCATGCAGCTGTAATAGTGAGGGGCAAGAATGCCCAGAAAGACGATTAAGAAAGACCAATAGAATATCCACAACTTATATCACAGTATTGTATCTCATCAAATATATACAAAAAACAGTGAAGGTTGAAATTGCATTATTAAACATTTGCATGACTATCTATAACCACCTGGAAAACAAGGCGTTTCTGCCTCCTATCAGGCAGAGGGAACTCAATTTTCCTATCAAGTCTTCCAGGGCGCAGAAGTGCAGGATCCAGTGTATCTGCTCTATTGGTTGCCATGATCACCTTCACGTTCACAGTCTGATCAAAACCATCCATCTGCACTAGCACCAGGCATTGATGTCATATTAAAAATAAAGAACCGTAATTAGCATTGTTGACAATGGCAATTTAACCATCATATGAAATCCAACAACAGTAAGGTCCACCTGATTCAAGAGCTCCATCAGGATCCTCTGAACTTCCCTGTCAGCTCCAGTTTGAGCATCGAACCGCGCTGTTGCAATTGCATCCACCTCATCAATGAATATTATAGCAGGTGCATTCTCTTTAGCAAGGCGAAAGACATCACGAACCATCCTTGGTCCCTGGCATGAAGCAAGAAATGAATCAATACTAGTAGGAACAAAAAGATAAGAAACCGGTTTTTTGGCCACAACCCCAATAGACATGGTCATGTGGAACAGCAGGTAGGAAAAGAACATTTAGAAAGAGAACCTTTCAATCAACATAAGCTTCTGGAATTACAGAATAACAAACATTACCACTATAATAAGCATTGTTGTGACTGCATATACAACTTATCACACAAAATCCAAACGTTATTTACAACAAAACATCCAAAAGTAGGTGCCTTTATTTCAACACTAAGCATATTTTGAGAAACGAATATACATGGTTCTATAATGCATGTTGGAAACAAGTTTTTAAATTATTCCAAAGCTAGAAGACAACCTTTCAATCAACATAAGCTTATGGGATTTACAGAATGACAAACATTACCACTATAATAAGCATTGTTGTGACTGCATATACAACTTATAACACAAAATCCAAACATTATTTACAACAAAACGTCCAAGAGTAGGTGCCTTTATTTCAACACCACATATTTTGAGAATCGAATATACATGGTTCTATAATGCATGTTGGAAACAAGTTTTTAAATTATACCAAACCTAGAAGAAATCGTGACTGTTCTGTTTCTTCTTAAAGTTTTAAACTAGCAAAATTTCCATGTCCTTTAGTCTTTTAGATTACCCCACAATAATGCCAAAAAAAGAATAAGACATAACATACAAGGAACAAGATAAAGCAATATCTGTTTGCAAATGTCTATTCATTATGTGCAAAGTGATATTCCTTGTGTATAAAGCACGAGTGAGGAAGAGATCAAATACATCTCCCACACATCTCCCACAGTTGACCGTTGTGAAGGCTCTTTTCTCTCATATCTATATGCAAAAGATTCAAGAATGAAGTAAACTAGATAAAAAGGATGTCTCAAAAGCCAATTGTCATAAGCATCCACGAAGTCCAAAACTATGGATTTTTCAAAAGCATCCACAATCATACCACTCCTGCCAAAATAGTGATACAAAGAACCCAAAAATTACATAGAATGAATGCACAGCTTAACAAAAGAACTGTCACCTGCAAATTGGAAATTGCGCTATTCATAGGGGCTCTAAATGCCAATGATGTCCTTAAACAATCTTGACCGATCTAGGCACAGGAAGCATGTTGATTTATAACCAAAACAACAAAAGCTATGCAAAAAGTTAAAACCACTTTTCAACATAGCAACTCAATGAGCTTAAGGGTAAAGCCACCAAACAAGTATCAAAATCCTAATGATAATCAAAATAAAAAAGCAGGAAAATACAAATGTCACCAGGAACAATAGATAGTTGTCTCAAACATTGCTTGTAGTTGTCTTGAAAATGCTATCATTTCTGATCAATTGATCATAATAGGCAATCAGATTATTTACTTGCAATGAACTTGGACCATAAAATAAAGCACACACTATAGTCCAGTTGACCATCCATAAGAAAACAGTTTAGATATCCACACCTCGTTATTCTGAAAAACTCATTAAGCATGCCACTTGATGGCATTCAATAAACAACTCAAATCCCTCATAACAAGGATGCACAATTGACTTAAAAGCAACACAAATGCCATAAGAAAGAAAAAAGAAAAGAAAATAAAAGGGACATTTTGTTTCCTTAAACAATGACTGTGACACCCTCCTCTATGCCAAAAAGTCCAGAGAGAGAATACCATCTAATGAACCCTGAAAAAAACAACATTATGAAAAACTGGTATAGTTTTCCCTCTTTGCATGCGTTGACCTGAAACCTTGTAAATCTTCCTCTACTTTTTTTAACCAGGAAGAAATTCAAATTTTACACTATATTAGACAAGTAAACCAATCAATGACCATGAATATGTATGATCAACACACCCATTGCAAATTACCTTTATGAATATTTAAGATAAACATTTCCCATTAATAGATAAGATAAGATAATTGTATTAATGTCCAACCAATCACCACAAAAGCAGGCCAAGGGGACTGTGTGTTATCAAGATGTCTCCAAAGGTGGAGAGCCAACCCATAAGAGATGAGTATAAAGAGAGCCAATACAAAAGAAAAATGTACAAGGAGGTCTGGGATCTACAATACAAAAATGGCGAGAATGTCATGGCAAGCTAGAGACATTGGGAGTGCTGGAAGCGTCCCTCCAACATCAGAAGCCGAATGAAGGAATCTCGAAATAGTAATCTGCCTGAAAGAAGAACTAGAGGAACTAGAAGAAGGAACTATAATGGATGGTGCACTGCGGCCGAGAGTGGGGAGGCTGCTACTGTGATATCTGGATGTAGTCAACCGGCTGCTGAGGCTGGCCACGCCACTGGGGTCAAGACATAGAGGTGGTTTATCGTGTCCTAACTGTAATGTCCACTTTTAAGATCTTGATTCCATTCCATGTGAAATGCTGGTCATATATGGTCTATGAATTGTTGTACTTATATTGATTACTCAGAACTTGTGGCCTTGTCTGCAGATGGCTCAATTGGCAATATTAAGATGACATTTTTCTGGTGAAGCATAGTTATATTCGGACATTAGATAGCATGTTGGTAAAATTATTGTGCTATATTTATTATTGGTTTATACATGTGAAATTTATGATGACACATGGATTTGCATTGAGATGTGGTGTTGTTACATGAATGCCATGATTCCATATAGGTCTGATTTGATGTGTTCAAGGAATTGATTAGTTCAATTGCTATTTAATTTTTATTATATTAATACTGATGATTGGATGCTGGTGATCGCATGTACCACGAGAATGTGCTTGGGACTTGTCCACGGTTTCTACAACAAGCATATCAATACCATTACACCTTCATAAGGGGCCCACAATCACTAAGGAGTTTAGTACTAACTTGCCACATGGGTTGGAACAAGAGTGTGACACAACCTTCAATCCTTCACCAGTTTACACAATAAGCATGTGCAATCTGTGGGGTGGAAAAATACTTTAAAAATATGAATATATAGGTTATTATTGTGTAATATATTTAATATGTTATAAAAGGATATGTGTTTATGTATATTGGATTATAATGTTAATTTATTATTATTTTCTAAATATATAAATTATAATTTATAGTATGGTGCAAATTATATTATGTAATTTGGATATTGATAGAATACACACACTCACATATATGTATCACTTCTCATTATATTGCATGGTGGGGGTGATGTGTCAAGAAGGGAAGACATGAAAATATCATATGAAGGGAAGGGAAGAGGGAAGGGAGTCTTTTCTTCTTTTCTTGCACTCTTTGGAGTCATGTAGTTTATAGTTTAGAGTATGGAGTTCTGCTTGAGGTGCTGCTTGGGAGTTTTGAGTTCTTGCATATGCATTGTTATGTTTGCTCGATCCTTCATCATATATGATAGTATGATTGTTGAGATTAGTGAAAGGTAGGAGGTTGTGGACTAGAGGGAGTCTGGGAGGTGAGTCCTCCTATTCTCCACAGGCCCATGCACGGCTGGAAAATTCTACATGCTACCATTTATCAAGTGAGTTACTCTTCTTCTATATGTTTTATATGTAAATTTATATCTACAAAAATTATTATTTCATAAATTCTCCACAATTTGCAGTAAAACTCTAATCACATGAAAGATATTTTTCTTTCATATCTTAGTAGGATAATTATGCACTCGTAATGGCCCTGACACTAATTGATCTACGATCAGAATCAATACCGTCTTTTATCGATCTCTTGTTGCTGATCCGCTGAGTGGAGACCAATACTGACTGCAAATGTTGTTAGAGGATGAGGGACCGAAGCATGAGGACCTCCTATAAGTAGCCAAACATCTCTAATCCGAATACCTGAAGAAAGTTGCCAGAGACTAGGACTCCACAAGAAGAAGGTCCCTTAAGAGACAATGAAACTGCTCGTGAATCTCATAATAGATATAGGGCACCGGAAGATGAAGTGTTCCTCGATCTCAATCTCCTAAAGATGACAGACCTAGCAAATCATGTTTGATTGATAGATCTGGTGATCAGTCTCAACACTAAGACGATGAGAACCAACTCTGAACTAGCCTAAAGGGATACAAAGAGCATGTGTCAATGGCGAAGTGTATAATGGGGTCGAAAGATGAGTCCCCTTCAGATCCATGAAATGTGTAGCATAAAAGGCCATCTTTGGACATAACCCACCCTAAGGATTGGTCCAAGTGACCTACACAAACTATCTATAGATGTCGTCTCAGATGATTCTATTCAACTCCTATTTGGTAGGTAGGAGGCCACCAGGCGCGTCCACAAAGTACCAAAATGGAGGAAGCTGGTCCATCCCAATGCCAAAAGATGCCAACAAATTCACGACCCCTGCATACCAGGATCTAGTATGACCTGAAAGGCTATCCAAGGCAATGGACTGCAATGAGAGATAGGCCAAATATGGATGTTGATCACGTGAGTCAACGAAGCTTCAAAGACGATGTAAGAGTGAGACAAGACGAAAAATTGCCTCAAGACAAAAGGGGCGGCCACCAAACTTTGATGATGGGCTGTGGGACTGTCTGCTTGCATCCGATAATGCGAGAGAGTAGGAGGATATGCACTCTTCTACTAAGGCCCAATCGTTGTCTAGTAGACAAGGCCCCCAAATCTCTGAACCATAAAGGACTATGGGTCTAATGAGAGTGTCCATTAGAGACATCTTAAACAAGATGTCCTAAAAATGATGTATGAAGCACTGTCCCTCAAGAAGGGCTAAGGATCTATATCCTTTGTTGACTCAGAGCTGAAGGGCATGTCGTAAACTAAAACAAGGTCCTATTAACTGTACCCACAAATAGGTGTAGGTGCTAGTGATCTCAATCTTGTCACCTCAAAAGAAGAAATGAACATCTATAGGAGTTTCTTCAACCCGTTGAAGATCATGACCTTAGTTTTACCCAGGTTGACCATCAACTGAAGAAGATCGCAAAAAAAGGAACAAGGCATCTAGCTATCGCTACAACCCCTGTAGTGAGGAGGGCCATGAGGACCACATCATCGACAAAGAGCAGGATCAAGATCGAGACATGATGGAGAAGGCACCCATCCCCATCCTAGATGTGCTTATGTAGGAAGGATTCCAACCATCAATGTATATCCCAAATAAAATGGGGGATAGGAGACAACCTTGTTTGACCCCAATTGTGCTCCTAATAAAGAAGGATATCACATGGGTGATGTGAAAGTGACCAAGAACCGTCGCATATAATCTCATGAACATTCCTGGCAGACAGAATGGTCTCAGGATGCCAATGTCGTTGAGCCGATGGAATAATGCCACTCAAGGAACAGAATCAAATGCTTTCCGAAAGTCTACAAAGCAACCATACACTTCCGAAGAGCGATGACGCACCTCCTCAATGATGGCCCGAAGTGTGGGAATGTGATCAATAGTTGGGTAAGACAATCTGAATCCCACCTGTCCTCTAGCTCTAAGGTGTCTACTGTCAAACTCCCTAGAAGGTTGCATATGGAGAAATGTAGCATATAATTTGGAGAAAGTGTGGCCAACCATGATCGTTCTATAGTTAATGGGATCTGCACTAGAGCTCGATTTGTGAATTGGGTGAATAATATGGTGTGACCAAGGTTGTGGGAAGCCAGCACAGACCACATGGTTGAACAAGTCAGCCGGGTAACAGTCTAGTGCATGGAGGCCATGCTTGACGAGCTCGATCTTGAAACCCTCTGAATCTGCAGCTTTGTTGTAACTCATGACCCAAACAACATCACAAATGTCATGTAGAATGAATAAGAGGCATGAAGAAGGGGGTGAGGTAATGTGGATGAGGGGTTGTCCCAGTATATCATAGAGGGAGGAGGTATGGGAGAACAAGGAATTTGGATCAAGATCAGACGAGCATATCAAAGTTATATTTTACACCTTTAAAATTCCAGTGCACTTGGAAACTAAAATTTTTAGCTATTTAGACTGTCAAGTTGTGATCTAGTGCTTGACAGAGGGCATTGCCAAAATAATTTCCCAGGTTCAAACACTGATCAAGTGTATAAACTAGTCGAGTTGGACAACCCCACATTAAAGCAGACTTCACCATAATAATGCAAAAGCTTGGGTTCATAGCTCTCCACAAATCAATCGAAAAGGGTGTTTACCTTAATACCCACAAGGAAACAAAAAAAAGAACTACTTGCGGATAAAAAGGAATGCATTCAAAATCATGTATAAAGAATGCAACAAAAACAAAAGATTCTATATAAGGTTGATCAGTTATTGTGGTTAAAATCCATCTGTAACAGTCAACCAGCATAGATCCATCTTAAACCCGAATCTATAAAGCACCAAGAGGGATCCAATTTCTTGAGATGTAATTTTTTTATCTTAAATTTTTTACACATCTAGAAAAAATTTACACCTCAATAAGTTTGATCCTTTAGAGTTTAAAATGGATCTATGATGGTTTTAAATTTTTTTATGAGTGACATGGATTTTTTTAATTACTTTTCATTATTTTGCTAAGTTGCACGAAATGGGGAAACGGGGACGAGTTTCCGAAACGGGGTCGTGTTGGAAATGTGAACCCCAAAAATTTAGGAAACGGGGAAACGCGATATATAATAATATATATATATATATATATATGACATTTAAAAAATTGAATGTGAAATCTAAAATGATTTACAGATTAAATCCAACACAATTAGAAATCATAATGACATAGTCATAGTCATACAATGATACATGTAACATCACATTTTAGTAGTAATATCCAAAAACAACACATTTTACCCATAGATGATTCCATAATGCAAGTGGAAATAACCAAAAACAACCTTGATAAATGAGGCTAATACATATATATCCAAAATCAACCTTTATATATGAGGCTACAAGTACAATGCTACATCAACATGAACAATGGACACATCAAGAAAACATGAGCTCAATCCCAAAGACTAATAGTCATCATCCTCGGGCTCATCTTCACACTCCTCTTGAAAAATAGAACAAGAAGCATGCCCAATAGTGGATTGTTGAGTGGAAGAATAATGGCCAACTCCACTTCTAGGTTCATCAATATTCAGGGCAACAAGAGAGAAGTCCAAATCAGATAATTCTAGATCCACATCCCATTCTTTAGAAGACCCACTGCTATATTTCGAACCCCTACAAGATGCAAGGCAAAGATTGGAGTGCACATAAACAAGATCCTCAGCCTTTTATGAACCCAACCTGTTGCACTTCACAAAATGAATAAAACCATAGGTGCTCCAATTCCTTTTTGTTGATGAAGAGCTTGCCACTTGTGAAAGAATACGAATGGAAAATGTTTGCAAATGCACACCATTTGCTCCATGAAAAATCCACCACCTAACTAGAATCATGGTGCTTCTCTCATCCAAAGATGATATACCTGAATAATAATCCAATCCTGCAGCAAAACTAGCAAATTCTTCCTTCACCTCCCTGTGTAGATGAGCTAGAAACATTCTCATAAGGGCTTTTTTCACTCCATTAGCCACCTCTCTATCCTGATGGGGTGCCTTCCTCTTCGCATTGCTTTGAGCAATGATGGGTTGTTCATCATAAAATCTTGGGTTCAAGGCATGTGCTGAAGTGTGCAATGGAGTGTTGAAACAGTTCCACCTATCAACCATGATTTTCTGTACCAAATCAACAAAACCACCATCAACATATAAAAGTTGAGGAGACTCCTGCAAAATGATTTCCATAGTCTTCTCAACCATGGTATCCATGCCATCATATACCACTCCCAAGAAAGGTTGGTATGTGCCAACGCTTCGAAAGATCAGATTTATATTATGGACAATGCAAGGTGTCCAAAGAATGTGATCAAACCTACTCTCAACAATTAAACCTGTAGCCTTGCAAACTAGTGCATTATACGTGATATAACTTGCACCACCTTATTAGACCCTATTTGCTCAATAGCTTTGATTAAAACATTAGCAATAAATTGAGCATCTTTCACCTCCCCTGAATAGTCTTCAACCCTTAGAAACATTGCTCCTTTTGGTGAAGTGGCAATGATGTTTATCAGTGGCCTACACCTGGTATCTATCCATCCATCTGAGACTATGGTAACCCCAGAGCTGCCCCATGAGGCACGAATCGATGCTAAGATATCCTCCACAAGCTCCTTCTCCTTTTTTAGGAGATCAATTGGGATTTTTTCATAGTTTGGCCCCCAGTACCCTACAGGAGCTATGTTAATTGCTCGCATGGGATCATGCCAATAAGGAGACCAAACCACATTGAAAGGTATCCCACAAGCATAGACAGCCCTAGCCACCCTTGTGTCAGCTTCTTCTCTCCCTTGAACATTCACCAATTTGGTTATTCTACTCTCTTGAATTGAAGGAGTCCCTTTGGTATTTTTTTTTGATTGTACTTCTTGTTGTTGAGTTGCTTTCCTCTTCCTTGCTTCAAGCACAATCCTTAGCTCGGTGTTTGGAGGTTGAATGGAAGCATTAGCAAGCTCGTCATGTCTTCTTTTAAGCCTATCCGCCTCATCTTACTCAATTTCATACTTCCTCCTCTCACTTGTGTCACTTGTTTTTGGGCAACCTTCAACACCCTTTCCTATTTCATGCAAGAAATGTGACCTGACTCTTGGGTAGGAGCCCTTATACTGAGATTTGCAGAGAGTACATCACCACTCCCATGAGCCACCACGTCCACATCTTGAAATCTTTTGAACATGAGCCCAAAGACGATAGTATTCAGCCCTCTTGTTGAGCTTAGGGGCTGAACCAGTAGCTTGGTTGGAAGCCATTGCTGCTGCAAAAAAAATTTAAAAAAAAATCAGCCATAAAAAAATGGATATGTGAAGCATAATCCATGATAAAAATAAAAAAAACAATAGCAAACAAGTTAAATAGAGCATGCTTCTCACCACAAAGTGTCTCCTGTAGGTGAAGCTGCTCCAAAACACTGAAAAAGGGACCAAAACAAAGCTGTTGCTGCTCCAAAAAACCACGGAATACTGCTGTCTCTGCTCAATAAAAAAGAAATCTTCCTTGCTGCTTGTCAAATTTGCAAAGTAACCCCCTGCTCCTCACTTCTCCTCACTGATCCTCACCGTCCTGAAATGGCTGCTCCAATCTGCATACAAACTCACTCTCTCACACTCCAATCGCTGAGGCAGCCGGCCGCTGAGCAAAAACTCAAACTTATGTGAGGTAGTTGCTGAGCAAAAGTTCGTGTGAGGAAAGAAAGAGGCCGGTGTTATTTTATATTGCTTGGACAGACTCTAGAAGCTTCCGAAAATTACCTAAACCCCTAGTTGGATATTAAAAACTTCATAAAAATTTTAAAAATTAACTTTGACCAAGCATTGACGGGCTTCCAAGAAGGAAACGTGATGCAAGGTTGAAAATCAATTTGGAAACTCGTTTCCTTCCAAGTGAAACCCGTTTCCATTTTTTGAAACCCGTTTCCTTGGCGCTCCGGACACGTTTCCCCATTTCCATATGGAAACAGACAGGGGACGTAGGGGGGTATGTTTCCTGCAACTTAGTTATTTTGTATTTTATTATTTTTTATTATTAAAATATGTCACATTACATAATGTTACGTGACTCCCCCATACTGGGATGTAGAGCACCTCGCTCCTCTCGTTGCAATCATCTGTTCATTAAGGAACTGTCCTACTCACAAGGGTGTCATATATGTCTGCAAGTGCCAAAATGGTGTCAGGTAGAATGTTTTCACCCTGTGAAGACCTTGCCTTCTGTGAGAGATCCTTGAGAAGGATAAGCTTCAAAGTTCAAGCAAATGATATTAGCCACAGAAAATGTTATGACCAAAGGTACTACTTAATAGCTACCTGCCATCTGGAGAAATCTATCATGCACTGCCAAAAGAGTAGTATGGCTACAACAAAAATAAGACAACTATAGAATATAGGCAGGAACCAACCAGCAGCCAACACACCAATCTTCAGAAGCAGGAAATGTTTTTGATGGTCTGCGATCATCAAGACACTAACAAGCAGAAGTAACAGAAAATGCATTTGTCGTAAGGAAGCCTGCATTTCTTTCCCATTATTTTCACATCTGGGAACCAGGAAATTTGTTCTGGCAACCCTTTCAAAGAAAATATCCATCACTAAAAGATGCATACACTCAGACTCCATAGCTAAGTAATTGCCCAACAGCTAACAGACAACCACTTCAAGAATGTGAAATAGCTTCAATGCTCTACAACCAGCAGAGAACCGCTGACAAAGGATTGCAGAATTCAAACACAAACCCTTTCTCCATATCGCATTACAATGGTCTTTGCTGGAGAAAATAAAATCCATTAACTTAGAACTTTCTACAACTTAGGAACAGGCACAGATTGACAAGTTTTTGCTACGTTTCTTGCCTATTTCTTCCCAGCACTCGATGATATTTCTAATTTTAGCTACATTGTCAGATGACAATATATACATTCAAAATCAACTTCACCTTCTTTTTTATCAATTTGAAATGGTTGGATTCAGGGCTCACAAACACATTTACACTTCTCAGATACTCACTTGTCAGCATAGCTTAAGAGGAACATACTGATGAGAAGACCCCTAGAATCTAATTCCATCAATCCCTCCAGATTACCTCAAACACCCCTAGTTACCAATGGTAGTGTACAGTGGATGCCTCCAGTTAACCAAGAGACTTTGATAAATTACCAAACAAGAGAATGTCCTTAATTTAAAGCAAGCTATGGATAATAATGTTTAAGGATCTGCTTTCAGTGAATGAAAATCAATACCCAGTTATGTCTAGAAGGTTGTTATTTCTTCAGAGGATTTAATTTTAAGAGACAAGGATACCTCTTTGAATAGTTAAAACTTAAAACTTAAGATGTACTCCTTTTGGATGGAAAAAGAGATTACAAGAAGATGAATATTAGTCAGCTATCATTTATGGGAGAATGATGTCTCAAAAAGTCCAGTGAATTTACCCGAGTTTTCTAGTATCGTGGTTGAGTTTATTCCTATCCTTTTGGTTTTACTATTTTTGTCTGGTTTTGCCTCCATTTATGAACTATAATTTAGTATGTACCCTTTCCGTCTTCTTTTTATACTTTTTATGGGCATGGATGGCATGGAAAGCAGACATAGTTTTCCTTGGTTTTGAGAAGTCAAACATGGAATTATATTAGTATGAATGAAAGCATCGACTAAAGAGAATGTCTACCAACATATAATTGCCCGGAGTCAAAATTTAGCAAGTATTTTATGAATATATTAATTCCTTTGATTATGTTCTTCCATTATATCAAGACTTTCTTCCGCGTTTCTCAATTTTCATCCTTTATCTTTCGAAGGGCTCCCGTCCCGGACCCCAGTTTGGATGTCACAGTACCAGAAGACAGTGTAGCTCTACGGAATCCCAGAGCCAAAGACAGTCTACATCTGTTTGGACTACCAGTCCCCACTGCTTTGTAGAGTATACAGTCATTGATTCAGTGATTCTCCCCACCCCCTCTGGGCCTTGAGTGGTAGGAGTGGTGGCGCTCTTCGCACTGGAGCACGCCCTAGTATTACACAGCAGAGGCCCCTCCATCCCAGTTATTCTCTGGGCGACATTGTCGAACAGTGTGTATCAGGCCCTTTACAGTAATTGAGGACTCAGAGGGGAAGATTTCCCGCCCGTCTCTCCCAGCCTCGGCCAGCGGCCTCCAGCTCCAGTACAATCTGACAATCTCTTTTAAATGATGTTCTCACTCTTGTACGCGTTTGCTTGCATCCTAGATCTGTTACTGTTACATTAGGTCTAGGAGCTGCTGCAGCATCCCGCTTTTTATTACACTGGTTGTACCTAAAATTCCTTACAAATAAGTCAACTCCCCGCATATATGACATTTTTTCAAATTCTGCGTGTACTTTTCGTTGCTTATTGAACCATAAACTATTGCCAATGTAATATATTATGTGGAATAAGGTTATTCAGCTTCTGTATCATATCCAGAGGAATTTTGCATCTAAAAGGTTTGTATGGTCGTGTAAATACACTGAAAATTTGATCTTGCGCTAATGAAGATCAGGGTTCAACTCTAATTCCATGCTTATTATGCACAAATGCTCTCGTTGTCGCTTAGGAGGTCCACAGTCTATCTACGTACAATTCGACTCATAGCAGTCCTGGTGAACTGGGACATTCCCCAAATCACCATGCCCAAAAGGGTCCAACAAAGCCCCTCAGTGTTTGAGGTTTGAAATCTAGAAGAGCATAAAGAAAGATGCCGGCTAAGGATGGCAAATTTCAAAGAATAAATTAGAGTCTACAAGGGTTAAGGGTTAATGCTTGACCAAAATATTTGTTTCAAGTGCAAATTCCAGAGACCTGCTGTATAATTGGTTATTAGGGCCAAAAACAATTTAGCAAACTACTTATAATTTGCAATGAGGGAGTAAGTGGAAGGCAATCTCTTGCTTGGAAGAGGTGCAGCAGCGGTTTGTATGGAAAGCAAAATAGAGTAATAAGAAAAAAAATTACCTCTCCAAGATACTTCTGAACAAACTCAGAGCCGACGACTCGAATGAAAGCAGCCGTGGTGTGGTTGGCGACGGCCTTGGCAAGCATGGTTTTCCCCGTACCTGGAGGGCCATAGAGAAGAACACCCCGGGGAGGGTCTATCCCGATCTGCTTGTAAAGCTCGTGGTGGGTGAGTGGAAGCTCCACGGCTTCCCGAATCTCCTGCTTCTGTATGTCGCAGCCTCCAATATCATTGTAGGTTACGTCCGGTTTCTCTGACTGGGAGAGGAGTGAGATAGAGGAGTCGGCCTCGGGTGGGAGGACGTCCACCAGGGCATTCGAGTGTCGGTGGAGGGCCACCGAGGCGGAGGGCTTCAGGAGCTCCCTGTTGATTGTACTCAGAATCCTCACATAGTAGTTCGATCCCGTCGTGGAACCCACTATTCCATTGTTCTGATCCACCATCTCCATGAACTGCCCGATCACCAGTGGCACCGACTGGATCCTCTTCACCTCCTCCTGGGCCCTGAGCAGTTCTCTCTTTAGGTTTTTCTGCTCGTCCTTCACGTATTCTTCTTGAATGTCGATAAACTCCATCTGTCTCTGTAACGATTTCAACCGGCTGTACAGATCCTCTTCGTCCATGTCGGAATGGGAATGGGAATGGGGAGGAAGCATACTCATCTCTATCTTGCCCGTTGGACCCTCAGCCACCGACTTCGGGTTGAGCACCATGGCCGATGCAGCCATTCTCACTTTTGCTTTGCCTTTCCCTTATAAAAACCAGAACAGAGCGTAGGCTTTCTTAACCAAATGCAAACTCTCCAAGATAACAAAGTGGATGGAATAAATAACCGGTGAAGGTATTGCTGCTTTATAGTCCACGGCAAAGACAGGGGCTGCAATAGCGTGGGACTTGGTCTTCCGATATTATAATTGCTCATATTCGGAGCTTCTTTTTTTTCAACCAAGGACTCATTTTTTTTTCATAAAGAAAAAAACCAACTTTATATTAACCCACAAAGTTGTATCAATCAAGGATTCATATTCGGAGTTATTAACACTAATCTCAAAATTCTGGTATCGGATTAAGGTAATTTCGGATGTAACCCTAAAATCATTTTTAGAAGTAAGGAATGAGCACTAAAATCATTTTTAGAAGTAAGGAATGAGCACCAAGAGCATTGGAAGACACCCTTTTTTCCATATAATTTTACATTAGTCCTAGTGCAATTTGGTTGACTATATTGCGGAAAAGTAGTGTTGGTAAATTATGGGGAAAGGTCGAGTTTTGTAAACCAGTATTCTAGGATTCGAGAGTAACTGTTAATCTTAGGAGTAGTGGTGACATATGTTTCACTATAAGGGGCACTTTGCAAGTAGAGAAGGCATCGAACCCAAAGACATTCACAAAGATCCAACATACAGGATTAACTACATTTTAGGTATGGCATTATCATCCACTACCAAAAATGAATCAATGGAAAACACGAGCCTATTTCAACTAGCATATAGAGTATGATGTGGAGAACTAGTAAATCCTAAGGTTGATTTTGCAAGGGAATGGAGTTTCTACTAAATCACTTCATTGTGACGTTGTAGTAGGCTATAGCTACGAATGGTGGGTAAAAAACAATGGAGGAATAAGAGTTGGAGAGATAACTTTGGAGAAGTTATCAAGGTGCATTGCAATGGATAAAAGCTAATCATAAGGGATAAATTTTCAGAGTGTCAAGGACGATTAAGCAAGGAATTATGTATACGCTAGAAGGGAGAAGGTGAAACTTGCGCTTAAGGAGGAAATTATGTGGACGGCGTCATTTCATTGCAAGAGAAAGCATTGAGTGGAAGATTTATGAAAAAGTGATATACAATAAAATATTGTGGAATCATATTGATATGGTTTGGAGAGGTCTTCTAGGCTACATGTCAACCATTCACATTCTTACCAATGGATGGAAGGTAGTATTATGGGAATACCATTCTAGCTCTGAGGAAATGGTCTCCATGCTTCGATCCAAGGCTTGTGAAGAAGATGGCATATCCAATATGGGTTAAGCTATTGGCTCTTCCCCTTGAACTATGAATAGTGAAACTTCAAAGGTTATTGGTAATAGTATAGGGTCTTTCATCGGTTTAGAGGAAAGCACTTTCACTGAAGCCAACAAGGTAATGGCCAAAATTCTAGTCGAGAATGGTATGAGAGAAGGCCTCCTAGAATTTTGTACAAATTGAACCTATGTGTTTAAAATATTGATAGGAGAACTCCATTTAGATGTATGATATGTAATGTCCACGGGCCCTTAAAGGAATTCTCGTGGTTTGGAAGCAAATGGTGATGGAGGAAGGTTTCCATTATAACATAAAGGGAAGTGAAGGATTTGGAAAGAGGTAAAGCCCAAATGATGAAATGTCTTGAGATGTGTCGTATACAATTGAGGGCAAGAAAGCTCCATTTGAAAAAAGGTAAGTGTTGTGGTAGCATAAAGGGTTTTACACATAATTATATGCATAAAGAGGTAACCCTGAAGGGGAAGGTGGAAAGAGTTGGGAGGCAAAAAGGAGCATGGTTAAAAAAATATAAAAAAACACGTGGGATAGAGAAGATCGACAAAGTTGTGTCTTGATGCAAGAGAAGCTCAACAAAGCATTGATAGCACAAGTGGAAGGTATGTCAATGATTCCTCTATCATCTCCAACCCTTTCTTGATGGTATAATAAAAAGAGGGGCTCAAATTCTTCAGTCTAATTCTATGGGGTCTAATTTGATGAATAATTATAAGCCTCCGATAAAGTGTTAAAGTTACAGCATCATGAGTCATTCTCCAGGTCAATCTTGTGTGTCAAGATTGAGCCTCGTGTGTCAAGGTAGTGCCTTATAGGAGCCTGAGTTGGACTCATGAAACTTGGAGAAGAATCTTGAGTTGGACTCAATAATGGTTCATCTTCATGTGTTGAGGCAAGTGCTTTGTATGTCAAAGTGATGATGTTGTACAGTCTTGCTAGTCAAGGCTAAGGTCTTGTGTGTTAAGCCAGATCCTTATGTGTTGAGGTGGTGCCTCACGTGTTGAGGTGATGCTTTGCATGTCGAAGCATGTATGGT
The DNA here is from genome assembly GCA_027924585.1 of Larix kaempferi. Lineage (NCBI taxonomy): Eukaryota > Viridiplantae > Streptophyta > Pinopsida > Pinales > Pinaceae > Larix > Larix kaempferi. The sequence continues at coordinate 6,922,830 of BSBM01000504.1, forward strand.
GTGTGATGTACTACTAAACATGGTTTAGCTATTAAGTCTCCTCTAGAGACTGGCCACCTCTAGAGTGAATTACTTTAGCATATAACCACTTGGAGTGATAGTAGAACAATATGATTACATCATTGGGAAAATCTACTTAGTATATTTGATATGGTAATTAAGATGGCACGTGTGGACCATGCATACAAGACAAGAGATAAAGATGAGATGTGATAAGATATGAGAGAATTTGAATTACATATAAAAGAATTAATTAAGAGAGAAATTCAAATTGTTAAACTTCAATGAAGATTTCAGTAAATCAAAGGAGAACTCGAATTGATCACTACAGTGATGTTAACAAGAAAGAATTAGTTAAGAGAGTTAACTAAGTGACAACAAAGAAGATCTAGTTAACTAAGTGTTATTGCATGACAACACTTATGTTCAACTAAAAGACGACACTTGAGTTGCGACACTTGCACTAAGTGGGCAAGCTTTCCATTAAGGGACAAGTTCATCCTAAGAAATAGTTTAGTGAGTTAATGCACTGCATGAGAAGTGGGGCACACCTCTTCATGCAAGTTTGATGCATCCAGATGGAGGGTGAGTTAATCCTGAAGTCAAAAGATAAAAATAGAATTCGATGCATGTGAAGAATATATAAATATTTTATACAGGATTGATGAATAAAATGTGAAGTGAATTCTCTTCTCTCTTGAAGGCAATGCGCTTCTCTTTGTGCAGGATATTATTTTGAGCCTCTCTTCCTTATCTTTCTCTTGCTCTGTAATTGCACCAGGGGTGCTTGATGTAAAAGACATTCTCTGTTATCTATCAATATATCAAGGAAGGTTTTGCTGGGGTTTTCTCCCTCAAGTCATAGAGGGTTTCCCCAAGGTAAATTCATGTGTTGAATGTAATTGCTTATGTGTATGATTGTTATTTAATTTAAAGTATAATTTATGCAGCTCCGAATTAAAGATAAAAAAAATTAACACAATGCCCCCTACACCCATCTATCTCACATTGATCTCTATTGAATCTAAATTTATGTTTACTTTGGATATTCAGTGAGCATAGATGATTATCAGGGTGGGAGCTAAAAGATCCCTTAGCTATGAACCTAGTTATCCCTCCTTAAACTCTAAATATGATAAGGGTAACAAACCCTATAAATACTAGCTAAGACGTAATAAGAGTGATAAAATGTTGGATGATTGTAGTGTAGTAGGAAGGTTGGTCTTAGACATTAGACAACCTAGTTTTTTTTATAGGAAATATTTTATACCTTCGCATAGAGAAAGAGTTGATGGGTAGAAATGACATTCCTCAGAATTAGGGTTTACCGCCAAAGAAAAGTCCCAATTAGATTAAGCATTTTTTGGAATGGGCACCCATCTAGATTACGGCCCAACAACCATTAGTGATTTTGGGTTCTATTGATTACGACCTGGTCCACCGTATATGGTTTCCTAACGTAAAGAATTGAATGCAACTACTATAAAATGCAAAATGCATGTGTCTGGACATGATTTATAGTCACAAAAGGTGAGCACAAAACCATACATGCTCCTATCAATAACCCATGAATTAGTTCATTGATAATAGAGACAAGAAAATGGAAAAATGGTTGTAAACCAGAATAGTCCAACATTAAACAATCATTTACAATCCTGTACTCATAGATTTAGACAAACATTTTCAAGAAAACAAAAATAAGAATGCAATAACTACACATAAGAATAGTCCATGGTGTGAGATGCATTCTTAACAATCCTAATGCTCAACAAATGCAGAAGAATAGTCCACAACAAATACACACAAATCAGAGCTTCCCATAAAATGACTAGGCCAAAAGTTGGGTTCTTGTCATGAACATTTTAGTAGTAGTACATAAAAAAGTTAGAGAGACAAAAGCCCCTTCTCATTTGACCTCCTTTTATTTAATCTTTCTCCCTCATAAGCTAAATGGTTTATGTGAGTAATTATCAAATTGCTTCCTCTTCCTGACACTTGAGTTCCCCTTTTGTCTTTTCCCAGCTATTTGACTCCTCTCTTTAGACTTTTCATTAAATGTAAAATTTACATTTAATAATTAAGGTGAAGGTGGGCCCCTTAGTTATGTGTGCATATAAATTGTTGTCTCATGCGACCACGTAATATTGAACCATGTTCCTTTCATTAGAATTTTCACCTATGTGCACCATATAAAGTTTTAAGTCAATTGATCCTTTTGGCTTGGCCTTTGATAATGTGATCCTCCGTGGTGAACTACAATTCGCTTACTAAAGAAATATCCAAAACAAATATGATAAATTAGAGAAATCCATATAGGAATATATTTGAATAATGAATAAGAGATGATTGCACCGAGAGTAGCGAGGTGCATACAACCTAGTATGGGGGATATGTTGTGATGTGATATGATGTAACAAACATATTTAATAATAATAAAATAAAATAAAAAACTAAAAATAGAAAAACATGTCGGTTAGAAATTTTTAACGTATGTTATAATAAAATTAAATATATATTATGCTAATCAAATCATCATGGCTATTCTTTGAATTTTTTTAATCTTAATTTTTTTACACATCAAGCAAAAAATTACACCTCAAAAAATTGGATCCCTCTCGGTGCTTAATAGATCCAGGTTTAAGATGGATCTTTTGAGTTACAATGGTAGTGAAGTATAAATACAAATCCTAAAGGCACTTATAGCAATTGTTCATGAAAGGATGCGTTGTTTAGTCAACTATTGTTATTATTCTTATATTTTATGTTTGTTACATTGCCTTCCCCTTAAGAATGCTTTGTCCTCAAAGCATAATTAGGAAAATGTATCCCTTATTCTAGATTGTAACGTCTTCTCATGATCTTTTGTGCTTGTGGTTGTGACACTTGACGACATGTGGAAATATGTTCTTCTAAGTGTTAAATTTCACGAATGGTAAAAGAATCGGATCGCCCTAAAGCACAGCATGACAACAACTTCCTTGTTGTTGTTTGTTATCATTGGGATGACGATACGATCTCTTAATCTCTCGTGAATCTTGATTGTTGGAACTCTCTTCAACTTTTGATGTTTCTAATGATTCAACTGGATCTGTGTTGGTTTCTTTCTCTAAGGTCTGTAATTTTTTAACTAGAAGCTTCTCTATTTCAAGTGGGTTAGTCAGTGTTTCTTTATTGATCATTGATTCTTTATTGGTAAATTGTTCTAACTTTTTTTTGTGATTTTGTCTCATTCTTCAGCTTCTTGATTTGTGCAACCAAGCTTTGACTATAATTCTTTAAACGACAATTCTCTTCATCCTTCTATGATAATTTATTGATGGCATATTGGTTAGCTTGTCCCAACTTATGATCCCCTTGCTTCTTATCTCCCGACTTATCATTTGTGCTAGTAACTTTTGGTTATGATCTTTAAAATGAGAAATTTCTTTGTAATTCTACTTTAGGATCTTGTTTTTGACTGTCTTCGTGGTTCTTTTGTACTCTCTCCAAAAGAACTTGAGCTTGTAATTGTCTATTATGTTGTTAATATTGAGCTAATTCGTTTTCTAATTCTTTTATTTTTACTTCCCAATACATGTTACCTTGATCTTTTATCAAAGTATGTATCCCATTTTTCCGTCCATGTGGATATTCTCTTTCATCTACACACTAAGGACATTTTACCAAAAAAATCTTCTCCATCATGATTCACTATTTTATTCCTTTCTTTCTCTTAAAAAACACTCCTTTTATTACTTTTAATAAGATAACTTTTTTACTTTTATAAAATACCCTTAGATCCTTTTTATAACTTCACTTTAGGAAATACTTTTATAACCCTTATATCTCCTTTATAATTAACATAACTCTTAACTCTTCACTTCTTTGACTTAAGGGTCAAATTACTTAAATAATCCCTTTATAACTTTGACTCCACTAATTAATAATAACAAGGTTTCCACAACACTTTTAATCTCGGACTTCAAATACCCTTTTGAGTAATGTTATTTTTTTACTTAAATTTAAAATCTTACTTCCGTGAACATGGGAAGTGGTAATGAATAAAATTTCAATAACCTTGTTTGAGTAAATCTTACTTCCGTGAACATGGGAAGTGGTAATGAATAAAATTTCAATAATATTGTTCGAGTAGGATTATTTCTTTTTCGTTTTTTTTAATCTTGTCTTAAAATATTTGAACTTCTTTTGAAATTTGCTTGTGTTATTTAACTAACATAAATCCATCTTAAAAGGGAATATACCAAGCATCTAGAAGAATCAAATCTCTCTAATTGCAAATCTTTTTTTAGAGTGTAAGTGTTGAGGAAGGGTTTTAATTTATCTAATTGGTATAGTTTTATATACATACGGTTGTAAAATGTTTTAAATATAATTTGAGCTGACATGTTATTTTTTATAATATTTTATTATTTTTAAAAGACACGCGTCATCTCCAAGATGAACACGAAAGCAGTTACACATCCTCCTCCTACCGGATTGCAGAATGCGCCTCTTTGGTGCAACAAGGAAGTCTAATATACTTGATCAAACACAACAAATTTTTAAATGAAAGGTTAGCCTTTTTTGCCTCTTCACAATGGGTAAGTCAATATCATTCTGATAAGCATTTATGGACTAAAAATTTTACTATGGTCAGTGAGAAGACCCATGCTACGATAATTAGCGAGTAGATGGAGAGAAAATTTGCTTCACGTATAGTTATTTTTTTTAACTGAAACGGATAATTTGATATTAAAAAATAAAAAATGAATAAGCCATGGCTTATGCAAAATCTGGCTGATTACAATATTCAAAGATCCCAACATTTTTTTCCTGTAAGAACTAAAATTCTTTCTTTAAATGTATTCGCCATCAAGATCCAGATTGTTAATCTTCCATTGAATTATTCATTTAGTTGTGGTTTATGTCATTGCATTTGGATGAAAGTTAATGAAACACTTTCAACATCCACTTTTTTGCTAACTGCATATTCTGTGTATTTGATTGAAGAATGCAAATTCATTTTCGATGATGAAGCTGAGTGAAGCTGCAGGGAAAATGCAAGTGAGTGTAGTGTTCTACTACGTGCTGTCAGGTGTCCTCTACGAATTCTTGTGACTAGATAGCAAACAATCGACAAGTAGTTTTGGTGTAGGATCTAGAGGTTGGGGCTTCATGTGTATGTCGTGAACATCTAAAGATTACAGACAATCAACGAGTAGAAATTCGATGAAGGTGTCCACAGATTGGAGTTCCTTGTGCCCGTCGTGATCATCAGGGAAGGATATTCTCCTCTTGCGGCAACGGAGTATCTAAGACTCCCTCTTAGTCCATACCTTTTAGTAGCTACGTTAGAAAATTCCCCATCCATTGCAACAATCCACACAAACAACAGATTTTTCTGAACCATTGCCGCGAAAAATTGAAAATAACAGTTCCTTCAGAGATAATCTGCGAATATGAACTCGAGACATCAAATATTTGACTCGCTATATAATCTTTCAGGGGATCTGGTGATGGCCAATTTCGTTGTTGGAGAATTCAATTTTCCTAGTTATAAGACTAGTTCCAGCCTTTGCTTCCATATTTGCTTCATGATTTAGATTCCTGATGATGTGGAATGCTATGAATTAGATGAATGTGTTTGTAATTTGTTGAATTCTTTGAACAATTCTTTTTAACGCCAAATTGTTGAAATTTGTGTTCGATCCTTTGTTCTTTGGCAATTTGGCAACCTTTTAACAGGAATAAGGCCTTTGCTATATTGTTTGAGCAGATTCCCAATCCCCACCTATATCTTATTCTCGACAATCCTTCGATAGACCATAGGACCCCCCCTGCCCAGTTGCTCCAGGATTTCTTTTGGATGTACCGTTGAAATATAAACTATCCATACTCTACTTGTTCCTCCATTCTTGAACATCATAATTGGAGAGTCTGATTTTCCATAGTGGTAAGTATCGAGATCGATAATTTATTTTTTTGTTGGGACTTGGGGGAATTGCTCCAATCCAGTTCATTTCATTTGTACTAAGATTTGAGTCTGTCTTGGAGTTGGAGGAGTTCAGGCACTCTAGCAGCAAGCCTTTGGCTTGTCCAACAACTTGCAGGAGGGTGTAATGTGTTTCATGGAAGATGGCTTTGTTTCTAGCGATCCAAATTTTCCAGCAAGTGAATTTGGGGATGGATATCTAGATTTGGAGCCAAAGCTTTTTTTTGGAAAGGGGGAGGGGATAGATGAATTTCCACTCCTTGAACAGGCAGGTGGTGGTAGTGAACACTGGCATGATTAAGTTGAGTTTTTGGAGCATGTGATTCCATACCTGTTTTGTGAAGTGGAATTCCAGGAATAAGTGGTCTAGAGTTTCAACATTCCTACGACAAAGAGGGCACCAATGTGGCCCGATGATTCCTCTTTTGATGAGGTTGTCTCCGGTGAGCACCTTTCGGCAAACAAGTGTCCAAATGAATTTTTTTATTTTGGGGAGTCCAAATGGATTCCATACTAGCTGCCATAGGATTTTTCTTGCAACTTCATGGGTTTGTAGAGCATTGTATCCTAGGATTGTAGTGTAGTTTCCATTTGGACCCCATCCACATTCGTCTTTGCCCTGAAGATGGATGGGAGCACAACCACTCAGATTGTCAATGAGGAGGATTCTGGCGGATTCAAGATTGGCAGGGATTGCTACGTTTTTCCAACTCTGCTAATTGCCGGAGATATCCCAGGAACTAAAATCATTCAATGTTTTAATTCCTTGGTGGGCAAACTACTATGCTATATCATGGAGCTCCTGAATCTTCTAAAGCAGTGTGTTGCCCATTATTTTATCTGTAAAGATATTTATTTTTCTTCCATCTCCAAGTACCCATAAAATTTCTTGAGAGAAGAATTCCCACGTGGCTTTACACAAGGACCAGATCGAGGATCCTTTGGAGATGGGCTTGTAATTAAGACATCTCAGATTATTTTCCAATAGTAATTTCTTTCTTAACACTTGACTGACACGATGGTGTCTATTGTGTAGAATTTGCTAAAGTAATTTGCCACCCATAGCCAAGTTTTCCTGGAAGGGGTCGCGGATTTGGAGGCCACCCGAGAGATTTGGTTTCTTTATAGTATTCCAATTTACTAAATGGAATTTATTCTCAGTGTTTTTTTATCCCGTCCAAAGAAAATCTCTTAGAAAATTGCTTACTGTTCTGAAAATCCTTTAGGCGCTAGGAGGATGGAGGATTGGTAAATTGGTAATGTTGATAGGACACCTTTTACCAGAATCATCTTTCCTGCTTTGTTGAGCCATTGTCCACCCCATCTTCTTATCTTGGATTTAATTTTGGTTATCGTTTCATCCCAAATTCCAGAATTTGATTGTCCTCGTGTAATAGGGAGACCCAAATAAATGAATTTGTCCCAATGTTTGTGGACTCTGATACCAAGAATTCTACTGATGCTGACAACGGATGCATTGTTCAGGTTCCAACTATAGACTGCGCTCTTGTAGAGGTTGATCTTGCCTCCTAAGGCATTGCAATACAGAGTCAAATTTTGCTTGAAATTTCGAGCAATGATGGGAGAACCTCCACCCAATAATACGGAGTCATCAATGAAGAGGGTGTGATTGAGAGGCATGGAATAAAAGGTTAAATTGAGGCTTGGTAGAGAGCCTATGCTCAGGTCAGAGTTCAACTTTCGGCTAAGGGAGTCAGCCAAAAGAATGTACAAGAAGGAGGACAAGGGACATCCTTGTCAGATTCCACATGTGGCTTGGAAGAAATCAGTGAGGCGGCCATTTACTAAAGGGGCGATCTAGGGTCCTCTTATGCAGGCTGAGATCCAACTTATGAAGGTTTCCCCAAATCCAAAGCTTTTCATGACTTTGAAAAGGAAAGAATACTTGACACGATTCAATGCATTGGCCATATTGATTTTGATCAACAAACCTTTTTCTTTGCGAATCTTGCTAGAATGGATGGCTTCCTATACGAGAATGACGTTGTCAAGAATTTTTCTTCCTTTTAAGAAGCCTCCTTGATTGTCTGAGATTATTTTGTTGATCAAAGGATTCATTCTATTCGCCAACATCTTGGATATTATCTTGTATGATGAGTTGCATAATGAGATTGGTCTAAATCTGCCGAAGGAGTTGGGATTGGTCTCTTTTGGGATAAGAGCCAAGAATGTGGAATTGGTGCAACCTTCGATCTTCGCTTTTGAATGGAAATTCTTGACCATTATCATATAATCTTTTTTAATATACTTCCAGCATGCTTTGTAGAAATACATTGAATAACCGTCCGATCTAGGTGCTTTGTCAGGATCAAAGGAATGTATGGTATTGATAACTTCCTACTCAGAGAAAAGCCTCTGAAGATTTGCGTTGTCTTCGGGCGTAATGTTGTTTGGGATGTGCTCAAGAAGTATTAGCTCTCCTTCTTCCCCAACGCTATTGAATTATGTGTAAAGGTTTAAGAAATGGTTGTGTGCTACGCTCTTAATATTTGCATGTCCCTTGACATTCGAACCATTATCCATTTTAATTTCCGAGATGTAGTTAATTAAGTGCCTGATTTTAGACTGTTTGTGGAAATAGGAGGTGTTCCTATCGTCGGCTTTGAGCCAAGTACTCCAAGACTTCAATCTCCAGTATTCTTCTTCTTTGCGGAAGGCTTGGTAGGCCTTAATCTGATGTGTGACCTCATCTTGCAACGTAATGTTTTCGATTGGTTGTTCATCCATTGAATTTTGGAGGCATTCTAGATCATCTATAACTTTCTTGCTAGGCTTAGAAGGCGGAGGGCAGCTAGATTTGGCCCATTCCTTTAAAGATTTTTTGGTTATGATAAAGTTTATGTTCCCAAACATGTCTTGAGGATCATGAGATGGGGGTTCTCCAGGATTTGTCCAGTGTGTCCCAAAAGCTTGTGTGGTCTAGCCATTGGGGACTAAACCTAAATGGAATTGGACCGAGGTCTTCATTTTCATGAATTTGGAGCTGGATTGGCTTGTGATCCGAGACCAAACTAACCATAATATTTGAGATGATAGTCTTCCCATCGGTCAAAAGAATGCTTTAGACAAGAAATCTGCCTAACCCGACCATTATGTTTCCTTTGCCTGATCGCTTATTGGACCAAGTAAATTTTCCCTTCTTGGGTTTGATGTCAAGCAGGTCCCATCTCTAGATAAGGGCTTCTACCTGAGGTCTAAAGATATCCTTTCCAATGAGTCCTCCCTTTTTTCAATTGTGGAGAGGGTGATGTTCATATCACCAGCTATAATGATATTTTGTGGAGCGTATGCATCAAGGAGTTTCTAACAATCTTTTTTTTTTCAGAGTATAAGTTAGGAACATACAGATTGAAGAGAGCGATTTGATAGTTGCTTGGGGTATGAATGCGCTCTGTTTAGATCCAATGTTGCGTAGCGAAGGAGCTTTGTAATTGGAAATTGTTTGAAGACCATAAGGTTGCTAGGCCACCGGAGGCCCTTCTAGCGCTAACAGCTAAACCTGTATTTTTCTTCCATTTTTCCTTTCCAATAGCTAGGACAGTCTTTTCATCGAGTTTGGTCTCTTGGAGCAGGAGGATATCTGGCATGCCAATTTTTCGGAGATCTTTGATTGCTTCATGTTTGTTGGGACTACCCAAACCTATGCAGTTCCAAGAGACCAGCTTCATCATTTAGTATTGTGGGTGTAGGAGGGCCCTCCCCCTGCTAAATCTCCCATTTTCTTCCCTGCTATTTTGGCTCTGGTATTCCTGCTAAAAGCCATGTCTATTGTAGCCTGAGATCCTTGGATTTTCTCACTCTTAGCTTCTTCTTCCCTTAGGTCTTTGCTCATTTTTCGTCCTAGCTTTTTGGATGATCTGTCGATAAGCTCTTTTGAAGATACAGGGGAGATCGAGGGTTTGGCTTTTGTAATTCCAGCATAGGAAAGGGTGTCTCTATTCGAGTTAGGTCTTTTGGGGCTTGGGGTATTCTGGGGGTGGATTTCCTTAATATCTTCATGGTTTTCGGGTGCTTCCTGGGGAACTTATTCTTTAGGGATTTCTCCTTCTTCCGGGGCTTCTTGGATTTCTAGTATTTCTAGGGCTTTGAATCTATTGTTGTTGTTAGTAACCATAGAGATTTGATGCTGATTGTATGATTTCCTGGTACTTTGACCTTTTGATTGGATTTTTGGTCCCGATTTGGTATTTTTTTTAATGTCTGTCTATTGTTCTTTTTTCCCTCCTGCCTCCGGATCTGTGGGCTTCTTCTTGCATGATTGAGCGAAGTGCCCATATTCATGGAAAAACCTGCATTTAAAAGGAATTTGTTCGTAATCTAGCTCCTGTATGTGAGACCAATATGCCACAATGAGATTTATTGCTTATGGGAGGACATATTCCAGATCTACTTCCACGCATATTCTCGCACATGAATATTGGTCTTTCTCATCTGCTTTATCTATGTATTTTTCGAGGGTATTTTCGATGGATTCTAGTGATTCTGTGTTCCAGCAATGGAGAGGTAGGTGTGGGAGTCTTACCCAAACTGGGACTGCATATGGGATGTCTTGGGATGGGTCAAAGTCTGGGTTCCATTGGTTCATGTAAAGTCCTTGTGGTCCCATGAAGTATGGCCCGTTCCTGAATATTAACTCTCGATCTTGTTTGCTTTCGAAGACGAATGCAAAGAAACTCTTTCCCATAAAATAAGATTTTACATCTTCCGAAATCAGGGGTCTCCAATTTTTTTGCACCCACATTTCAATGGTTTTTGGAGAGGGTCATAGACTTGTGAACTGGCCAATCAGTCCCCGTTCCGACAAGTTGAGAGTTGTCTTGCAAGGATGCTCTACCAGTAGCATGATGGTGGGAATCTCGTCAAGTTTTTGCATGAACTTCTGTTGAGAAGCGGTGAGGGTCTTCTTTCCTTGTGCTGCTATGAGCTTTAGGAATTCAGGCAGATCGAATGGGAGGGGAGGGCCATCTACTCCCGAGGCCATTGAGTGAGGCTCGAGGCTGAGTCGTAGCTGCAAGAGAGGGCCCTGGCTCACGCAGAGGTTAGGCACATTGTCATTTTCAAGAGATCTTCAGGTCTTCGCAGCGCAGGAGGGGCCTTGGACGGGTGCTAGCAGCCTCATGCTCGTTGCAGTAGTCTCACGCTCGGAGGATCCCTAGCCGAGAAGCTAAATTTATTATCAGAAATTGCTCCGATTGCTTCACGTACAGTTATACTCCCCACAATGGTGGCTATTACTAGAGTAGTGATGTTCCCATGTCTTGATTTTACCTGGGTGGCACCTATACAAAACCATAATAGTGATCTATTTCCCTAACAACAATTCAATACGTGATATAGTAGTATAGTTTACCATATGATGCAAAAACAATTGTTTCTGGAGGTGACCAAGCAATTTACAAGAGCCTGATTCTCCACAGTTTGTTGTTTATGATATACCTATGAAAACCCGCGTTGAATTGCCTCAAGGTCGTCACCGATCTAAATAGTGACGACTAATGAATAGTTAACATAAGAATTTCTTAATTCACAGTTTTGCGGTTTTTTAATGTTTTCCCTCCAAATGATTTTTATAATAACATGATACTCGATGTGAAGTTCCAAAATTCCACGAAATTCAAGTGTTCCCTTCTATGGAATATGTAGAACCAACGACACTGAATAGGGAAATGGATTTTTTTTTTCAAAGGCGATTTCTTGAATTCAATTCAGTTCATTCTACGACTGTGATCCTGATTTTATTTCAGTCAGTTGTCAGTTCATTTTTTTGTGATGATTTTTTTTTATAGGTCTGCCAAGACAATACTAATTATTCCGTGGACTGATATTCTAATTCTTCTTCTTCTTCTCTTTTACTTTTGTGTTTTCTGGTTATCTTCAATTTGGTAGCAGACTCTTCTTCAACATAAATTTTGATTTTAAATGGCCAAAATCCTGATGTTGATCTTTTTCTTTCTTTCTTTTGGTGACTAAAGGCCCGAATATGGTCAAAAACCTATTCAGGGAAACCTTAGAAAAAAAATTGTTGCGCTAGTGTTGGAGCAGGTTTTGGACTAGTCTTGGAAGTCGTGCACTAGAGATGGACCATGGGACAACTCAACATTTGGAACAAAACCACGTAAGAGGGGGGATTTAGTTAGAAGTTAGTTAGGTGTTTTGTCCACTTTGTAACAAGCTCCGCCCATTTAGTGATGTATAAATATGTAAGGGTTTTAAGTTTTAGGAGAAATTATGTTGAAATTCTGATACTCATTCTAAAGAAGTGTTGCTCATGACATATGTTTTGCTGTATGGTCATGAGTCGTTTCTTTGTGTGTAAGGATATGATCCGGATCTTGAGGGCCGAGACCTGGAAGACTTGAATGTCGAGAGAGGACGAGAAGAGATAGCCTCAAAGCTGAAGTGGACTATGGATCAACTGTGAGAAAGACACAGTAGCGAGATCTAGGTTGTGAAAAGTATAGACATAGAAACATAGAGTAAATATGCCACATGGAGGGGTGAGGCTCAAAGAGGGTTCTTTGAACCTCACCTCTCAAACTATACTAAGAAAGGCACTCAAAACCAATAACCCAATAATAACTCAATAAAATAAGAGAAATGTAGGATACGAAAAATAATAGCTTGCTTTATTGAGAAGGCATAAAGCCCTTTATATAATATTATTACAATGTGTCTTGAAGCCATACCATGGAACAAAACCATGGGCTACCAAATACCATGGATGGAAGAGGGTCACCACAAGAAAAAAGGTCATTGGTGAGGGTCATGCCTGTGACGGACCTTTAAGGGTTGTCACCAATGTCGTATATGATGACGGTCCTTAAAACATCGTCATTCTAAGTTCCTTTTGAGATGGCCCTTTAAGGTTCGTCACCAAATCCCTTTTCAGGGACAGTTTTGGTGAGGGTTGTTAAAGGACCGTTATTGATCCTCTCTTTGGTGACACTTCTGGTGACAATATTTTAGTAGCCCTCACTAATACATGTTTATTTTACTTTTGGTGAGTGTAGTAAATGTTTGTCACCAATTATCATTATAATTGGTTTTTGGCGACACTATGTGAGTGTTGCTATATTTTTCGACAAAAGAATATAATAGTTTAAGACAACTAGTATTGTTTTGGATTGTTTGTAATTAATATGTTTCCAAGGTCATACTAGTCACAATACCCACTCATAAGGTCTATAAGCAATCTCTAGTGGTTTTCCATAAGAAACCACTAGCAATTTATAAGTACCATTCCAAAATGGATCCATAAGCAATCTGATCTTTTGGGTATTCGACATCAACAAAATTGATTCATATATCATGTTAGATTGTACTTCCAAGCTTTGAAATCCATTGGCATTAAGGGAGGGATGTCTACTCATCCATGTTCTACTCCAACACCTTAATTCACATGGTTTGGATTGCATCACGAATGGTTTGGTTGAAGAATTTGCATTTCAACATGTTTTAGCAGACAATTACAGGCTTGACTCAAGCCTGTAGAATCTCCAGTTTTTGTGTTTTTTAAATATTTCAGTAAAATACTGAAGATGAACAGATTGTTGGTAAAATGGAATGTCTCGTGTATGGGGAAGGGAATCCTAAAAATGAACAGAACCTTGATACTCTCTTGGATTCATCCCTCCTAGTACAAGCAAACTTTCAGTTCTATTTGGAATTATTCTTTTCAAGTTGCAGATATAATGATTTCTTCCAACAGAGTTATATCTTTAAAATCCATGGAGGATCTGTATTTGCATGATTGGAAGGATTGGATCTCGGTTTTATCCCCTGCCTATGTGGTATGCTATTCAAAGTCTTCTCTTAATTCCAGACAAGTATTGTTCCTGTAGGGTTAAATTCAGTATATTTTTCCTAATAATGTGTATAAATTCTAGCATATAAGAATGATTTTTATACATTTCAATTAGCTTTTCAAGGTCATTTCATGGCTTATTATATATCGTGACATGTCAAACCAAGTATTTTTGTTCAAATAATTTCCATAAATGGAGTGACTATTAACTCATTGCTTTTTGGACGAATGGGTATATGCTGATTTGACCCCATCAATTGTCGTAATTAGCTCTATCCTTTTGTCCCCTTGTTTTGGAGGAGAGCTACTCTAAAGTTAGAAGAAGAGTTGTTGTGGTGATAGTGGGCAACCGTCGTAAGTGCCTCTAAGGTTACACTTGGTTTCGAGATTTTCAATATCTTTGAGTGCAAGTTTGGGAGCTAACATGTTAATCGAAGTGTTAAAATGAGGCAGAAATCTTAACATGCCTCGTAATCAGTGGTTTTGGATTTGAGTAAAGGGTACATTTTTACTAAGGTTATGACAAATGAGTTCAACAAACAAGAACACCAACATTGGTGGACATAGAGGGTTTGGTGCTCTCGGTTAAATTCCATTCCTATATCCTCATGCATGATAGAATCCTGTACTGAAATACTGAAATCCTGTGCTTTCTGGTGATATTTTTCACAGATTTGGACACTCCAATATGGGACTTATCCATTTCTTTTTCAAGCCAACTTATACGTTATTATTCTAACAGTGCATGGAATCTATCTTTGGAATAAAAGAAACATATTTGTAGTTCATTTTAGAGATCTTATCCTAGTGCATTTTCCATAATGTATCCAATTTATTATTAGCCAGAAAAAGGCGCTCCCCTTTGGAACAAATTTTATTCATCTTATCTACCATTTGTTCAATCAAGACTGGACATATATCAGGACTTATTTGAAGGCACCTAATAACCTACATAAGTATTGCATGTATAGTAGTAAACTCTTGAAATATGTGAACCCATTGACTAACCCTTGTTATGACCTATAATTTTGGAACGTTTGGAATGATTGGCATCATATAAATACATATGATGTTCAGATTTCAAGTGATGGTACACATGATTTGAAGCAGTGTATTTGAGACATAAAGCCTAACCAATTAGACCATATTGACAATTAAGATTCATCGCAATCATCATTCAAATATGGCGTTTAATCTAATTCAATTAAAAATAAATTTTATACAACATATTGGAAAATAATCTAGCATATGCTAAATACACAGCATTTGTTTCTAAATTTTGGATTATACAGCTTTCTAAAAATAATGTAGATGCAAAATTACAGAGACTAGAAAATTTATTAACTCAGAATATTGACTATGATCCTCTGCTTGAAGACTTGCATTAGTCTTCTTCAAACTACAATCTCCTGGTCATTTGCAAAGTAGAGTTAAGAGCATGTCGCACATACTGGGAACAATCATTATATCATTGCTCAGCTTGCTTGAAGTCATGTGCATAAAGATACATAATAATTGCACTAAAGTATGCCTGCATGTAACATTGCAAGTATAAGTACATGTAAAATGTGTAAAGAACATGATACAAGATGATGGTGTTGAAACTCTCTTCAATCTTTATCACAATAGTTATAACAATCCTATAGACGATAATTCCTTATCAAAATATCAGAATTTTTACAGAAAATATTAGTGCCTATTTATTGTGAGCGTAGATAATAATTTAGACGTTCAATCTATTTCAGCAACATTGTAGTTTTAATTGTCTAATTTCTACTCTACAAACTAACCGAAGTACCAAACTTCTGAATAAGCCGGTAGCATGTCATTTGTACAACATATAAACTAAAACTGATTTCCACAAGAAAGATGTAAACCACCCAACTGAAATGCAAGTGCAACTGAATAACATCAGGCTAGAGACAAATAATTATTTGATACAATAGATCTGAGGAAAGAAAAATTATGATAGATGTTACTTTTATGTTATGATATCATGTTTCAATCTCGCAGGAATTTTGTTAGTGCACAAGAGAATTATATGAAATCCAATGCTAGCTTTTGGACTTCATTTAAAGAATTCAATTGACTCACAACAACCTTAAATCCTTTGTCTCCTTTCATCAAACATGATACCATTTCTATTCACAAATCCAGAGAATACAAAAGCTGATAATATTAAGATCCAAAAGTATCATCCTACTAGAAGGGGAAACCAAAGAACCAAACCTATAAATGATTTGCTTCATTAAAAAAATCTAAAAAATAATCTGCACTTATTTAATCAGGTCAGGATTATAAGGTATCATCCCAAACAACAAATATGGTCTATACAGGCTGGTTTTGCTCCGGTAGAAAAAAAAACTAGTGATTCATAAGTACATATCCATAAGTGCTAGAATTGGCTTAGCAATAGCAGTATATGCATCTTTATTTGTATTTCCCTGAGAATTATATGCTCTTCAAATAGTTTCCTCCCTTCAGGAAGTTACATTCAAGTGATACTTTCTTAATGAGAGGACCTTGCTTCTGGCAATGGAAAATACCTTGAAGGTAGCAACATCCTTGATACAATAGCTTGAGGTATAGGAAACATTGTCTGTGAATGCAACAACATGTCTATCATTTTGGACTTCTTGTAGTCACATCCTGTGCTGAAGATATCATCAGAGTATCCCCATGTTGTAGCTCTCTATTGAGAGTGAGAACTATGTGTAGACAAAACATATGCACACCCTGAGTTCTCATATAACTGCACATTTGCCATTTTCTCTCGCACCTTTATTAACCCAGTCTTAAGCACTTCGCAAAGTTGGTTTCCTGCCTGATCTACACGATATCCTCGCACAACAACTCTCCTTGTGCCTAAAATTGATTGTGCCTTTGATAAATCACCCCTATATGCAAATGCTCTGGCCTCATAAATGGAATTTGCAATGAAAATATGGTTTCTTTACTGGTCAACCTCAGGATAGACAGTCTGTTGTTCAATACTAATTGCTTCTAGATGTTTAATATAAATATCACTTACCATAGTTTGAATTTCTTGTTGCAAAACAGGGTCCCTGTAGGTGCAAGTTACAGTCACCACCTTCATGTCATCAAAGCCACTAATGTCAATAGAGTTAGAAATAGATGGAAACATATGTTCAACCACGAAGTAGTTCTCCTCTTCTGCATACAAGTCCCCTATCTTTATAGATCCTTGTTGACTTCCATTTATAATGTTGCTTGCATAGCTACCTGCTTGAATAGCAATCATTTGCACTTCTGAGTTTGCAGAGGTGATTTTCACTTGTACATCCTGAATTATCACACTAATTAAGCCACCAATACACTAAGAAAAAGCATCATGAATGGAATTCTTTGTCCCCATGAAAGAAAACGTTCCTCCAGAAGCCTCAAATATGGAATGCATAGTTGCAACATCATGATTTGAAACAAAGCCAAATGTATGTACAGGGATCTGAGCAATCCTATTCTGTGAGACATGCCTTATTGAACCTGCACATTGATCAATAAGTGCCCACTAAAGGATTCACATTGACCAACCCATTACAGATATAACTTTATTAATGTCCATAAGTTCGTGATTTGAGTAATGGACATTGTACATGTAATACTCCAAGAGACCCTGAGTGTTTCATTTATAAAATTCCTTGATAAGGTCACATATAAACCCATATATGCTCTTGTATAGTCAATTTTTTATGTTAGTCTCTATGTTTTCATTTATGGTACACACTTTCTGTCAGCGACATGCTTTGCCTCTCTATTAGAACCAAATTACCTCAATAACCAAGTTTATAACCAATAGGGTACATGACCTTCCAAGTTTCTAGAAAGCACGAGAGAAAGAAGCATTATCCCAACATTTATGATCAATATGGTACCAAAAGAGGGGGTTGTGAAGTTGTTCTATCTCTGATCAACAACTCTTAGGTCTATTTCACATGCCAAATAATCACTAGTCGTTGATGCACAAGTATACCAAGGGTGAATGCACACTTGATGTCATGTTTGTTGTTGAATTTTGTCTACAGGGGTTCAAGTTGAATTGGTGTAAATTTCTAATGGATGAGTTGCTACAAGCCTTCAACAATGCTTGTGCCTCATCAACATATTTGAATTTTGGATATCTATTAGTTACATTCACCATGTAAAAGTGGAAGCCTCTAGAGGGTCAAGACCTCCACCCCACCACAAACAGAAGAGTTATCAAGATTCAGTTCAACTCCTGGAAGAGTTGCAAGGATGTGTAGAATCTTGTGTTTAATGATGCATCATTTGGTAAGTGGCCGTGTGACCAGCTCGTTGCGATCACACCCCCGATCCTGAGGATTTTGCAAGCATTGTTGGATCCCCATGTCATCAATATCTAGTTCAAAATGAATAAGGATAATACTTTTGTCTGATTTCATGGATAAGAACCAGATATATTATGTGATGCAGCCTTACCCAACTACTTAATGGAACATATTTTTGATTGGGAGTTTTCACTATGGACAGAGTTCTGAAAATCTAATACCATATAGGCTTCCACGTTTATGTTGCATGAGACCATTTCCAGAGCTCCACATACCAAGCAAACATTGAAGAAAATAAGGTCTCTCGGATGTGAAAGGCAAGAGAAAGGATTGTGATTAGATGGTCCTAGACAATGGGTGTATCTTGTACCAATCTAAGATACAAATACTCCTCATATCTTTCAAAAAATAATTTAGGAAGAAATTGATACTGATGAGATTCAAACCTATCCTACACATCCATGTTTGCTCCATTTCCAATTCTGTGAGAAGGCTCTAGAGAGTCCAAATTAGGGGAATTTCTTATCCGAACATAGGTGGTGAAAGAATAGCGAATATCATTTTCCACAAAAGGAAATGACGAATATCAAGGTTGGAACACAGATGCATCTACAGGTGTGATGAATGTGTCACATTCAAATGCATTCTCTATCTCAATGATGTGAATTGCATCACAGTTAGGTGAACAGAGCACTTCCCTAGATAAAGTTAAAAAAGAATATTAGTTTAATCCAAAAAAAGGCCAAATATGGAATTGTAAGAAGGTCCACCCAGACTTGAAAGATAAATAATGATACCTATAAATTTGACCACCTCCAATTACAAATATTGTCTCTATTGACATAAGAGTGTGGAGGTGTTGCAAGCATCTTAAGAGCTGAACCCAAACTCCCACACATAACTACATTTTCTGCAGTTGCAATGTCAAAGCTACCTGAATGACTTAGTACAACATTCAAGTGACCTATCAATGGTCGAAACTGGCCTGGAATACTTTCCCAAGTCTTTCATCCCATTATCACAACATTTTTCTTTTGTGCATTAAGTGAGTGTGCAACATAAGAAAAGTGTAAGATGAATTTTCTTGGGTAGTTTTCCATTCCCGAGAAAATTCATAGGTCATGGATATTCCTCAACAGTAGCCAATTGACAAGCATTGGAACCTTTATTGAATCAATGCCTAGTATTGAATCTTGGTTCACATGGAAACCAAGATAAACAATTTATGTATACTAGAGTGTGTATTTGTCTAGGTCACTGAAAACATCTCGGTATGCAATGTTGCAAATAGTTGGTTCAATTGTTGCAAGTGATCCTCCTAGGCCTTACTAATTGACATGAACCAAATGAATGAACACACACTATTGTACACTGACCACAATAACAATACTAAAATTTGAAATTATAGTGAATAACAATTTCTATTAATAAACAATGGTAGAAAACACTACAGTGTACATAGAAATGCATAGTGACTAGAATAGCGATAGCTTATCTTTGAGAAGAGATGGGATGAATACACTCATTCATAGAATATCAATTAAACAAAAGGATGACGAATATTTTTATTACAATATGAAGTAGAAACCCTTGAGCCAAAAAAATCTAAGAAGAAACCATAAACGTAGGATCTAAGATAACAAAAGTGCTTACAGATGGGCTCCAAAATGCTAATTAGTTATTGGAATGTCACCTTCACATAGCCATCGGTTTGGCATATAAACTTTGATTCTTTAAAATACATCCCTGAAAATTTCTTGATGACCATTGCACTTCGAAATGGATAGAGCAAACCATTACCATTGTTTTCGACCCAAAAACTGATGGGAGAGCCCAAAAATCAAGCTTGAAGTTCAAGACAATTTATGATATGGTGGCAAAATCATGAAATTACGGGAATTTCTTATCCGAACATAGGTATAGCGAATATCATTTTCCACAAAAGGAAATGACGAATACCAAGGCCGGAACACAAATGCATCTACAGGTGTGATGAATGTGTCACATTCAAATGCATTCTCTATCTCAATGATGTGAATTGCATCACAGTTAGGTGAACAGAGCGCTTCCCTAGAGAAAGTTAAAAAAGAATATTAGTTTAATCCAAAAAAAGGCCAAATATGGAATTGTAAGAAGGTCCACCCAGACTTGAAAGATAAATAATGATACCTATAAATTTGACCACCTCCAATTACAAATACTGTCTCTATTGACATAAGAGTGTGGAGGTGTTGCAAGCATCTCAAGAGCTGAACCCAAACTCCCACACATTACTACATTCTCTGCAGTTGCAATGTCAAAGCTACCTTAACGACTTCGTACAACATTCAAGCGACCTATCAATGGTCGAAACTGGCCTGGAATACTTTCCCAAGTCTTTCATCCCATTATCACAGCATTTTTCTTTAAAGGAGCTGATGTGAAAGATGTGATTTCCTTGAAGAATTTCATATCAAAAGGTAGTTTCGATGGAAGCTTTCC
This sequence comes from Larix kaempferi, assembly GCA_027924585.1. NCBI lineage: Eukaryota > Viridiplantae > Streptophyta > Pinopsida > Pinales > Pinaceae > Larix > Larix kaempferi. Next base: position 6,943,414 of record BSBM01000504.1, read on the forward strand.
ATCCTTTCCTATTCCCATTTCCTTTGTGGCAGCTACTACAATAAGGAAGGTTCTTCTGGGCTCTGGAGGTGTATCAGAAAACGCATCCGGCATACTAGAACTGAAATTGTTTGCCATGGTTGCCATGGTGTAAAACTAAGATAAAATGGAAGAGTAAGAGAATCGCAATATGGAAGCACACACTTTTTGGTTTTCAAAATTCAGATACTTCCTGCAAAAACAAAATAAAAACACCTCAATACAGATGGTGTTGACATTTTACAATGGCCATGGCTACTCTTAGAATGCTTTCCAACATAGAAAAGCACACTTTAGATCAATTACTTCAACATTTTCTCTCCTAGTCCAGCAGACCATGGTCTATAGGTAAGGCACACTTGCCATAATGATGACCTGGGTTTGAAACCCACTGGGCATGCTCCCTTGAGTCTATATGGGACCATGTTAATACATGGCAAGCAAACGAAGCCAAGAGCAAGTCCTGAGTGCATTTTTTACAGCATTAAAGCCCCTTGAACAGGGCAGCTTGGCAGATCTTGCCAAAAGTATCTTGCTCTTTTGAAAGAATTTGAATATGTTAGATATAATATAGTTGGGTTTCCAGACTTTAGTCAAGTTTCAAGCAAGTCAAACTACTTTGCTAATTAGATAGCACCAGCTGTGTATTTACCAAGTTTCAGGCAATCCAAACCATTGTGCTAATTAGATAGCACCACCTATGTATTTGCAAGTTTCACGCAAGTCAAACTACTATGCTAAATAGATAGCACCAGCTATATACAAAGCTTGTGATTAGATGATCCAAGACAATGGGTGTATCCTTTATTTTTGTTCATATAACTATAACCTAGAATTTCTATTGAATTCCTAACGATAAAACTACCAATCTTCTCTCTGTATGTTGGTTATTTCGTATCCATTTTTTCATTATCAACCCAATTTCCTTATTAGATATAGATACAAAGCCCTTAAAATTGTTGTGTTATGGATGAAGTGGTCCACTTGGGGTTCAGTTCCCATCAGGCACCAAATGAGAATACTTATGAACTCTCTTTATTAAATATTCCAAACTGACGAAGACCTAAATCAATCCATCTCTTCCTGACTAGACAATTCTGCAGCCTTTTTTGGCATCTCTATATATTCCAATCTCACAAAATCTGGATGCTTTGGATCTAAGTGGGATTCTAAATAGTATGTTCAATTCCATTCTGGGCAAAAGAATAAAATCTAGGTTGCGATCTTTATTTCACGGAAAAAAAAAGAGCAAGCACCATCAAATGATTATTCATTTTGAAATCTTTTTACTGCATAGTTTCTCAATAGTTTGGTGTATTAAGATTTTGAGTTCTATATTAGTGAAGATGAGGCATTAATGTCAAACTTTGGCGGCATGCAAATTTTCAATCATCGCACCTTAGTTTGTCATGTGAATGCAAATTTTCGATTATCAAATATTTGAATTTCCCATCATTAAATACCAAATGTTGATGCTTTTTCTATATGATAGTAAATTTTTAATTCTATAAAAACATTTAAAATCATTATGAACACTAAAAATGCATAACTTTTAGATATATTTACATATTAAAAGGTTTCTAGTGTAAATCCTCTTCTTAGGTGTTTTCATAATGCCCTAAAAAGTTATAAAATTATATGCAATAGGTCTTTAATTTTTATCTCAAAATGACATACATTAGGTGTTTTCATAATGCCCTAAAAAGTTATAAAATGATATGCAATAGGTCTTTAATTTTTATCTCAAAATGACATACATTGCATGACCATGAATTTGAAGGTTTGTTAAATATTATGTGAGGCAAGGACAAGAATAAACACGATTGAATATTTATTACTTTGAAATCTTCTTATTGCATAGTTTCTTAATAGTTTGGTGTATTAAGATTTTGGGTTGTCCATGCTAGTCAAGATGGGGTGTTATGTCAAACTTTGGCAACATGCAAAGTTTTTATCGTCGCATCTTAGTCTGCCATGTCAATTTTTTATAGTTATGTAAAAATTTTATGATTGAGTATTTATATGTGAATTTTTCATCATCAAATACTAGATATTGATATATTCATCATATGATTATTATTTTTTAACTATATAAAAACATTTAAAATAATTGTGAACAATTAAAATCTATAACTTTTGGAAATATTTACAATTAAAAGGTTTCTAATGGCATTCCCCTTCTCAGTGTTTTCACAAAAGTTATAGAATCATATGCAATAGGCCTTTAAGTCATATATCAAAATGACACGCATTGCATGACCATGATCTTGAAGGCTTGTTGAATATTAGGTGAAGCAAGGACAAGAGTAAGCACCTTTGAATGCTTAATCACTTTGAAATCTTCTTATTGCATAATGTACAAATATTTTGGTGCATTAAGTGAGTGTGCAACATAAGAAAAGTGTAAGATGAATTTTCTTGGGTAGTTTTCCATTCCCGAGAAAATTCATAGGTCATGGATATTCCTCAACAGTATCCAATTGACAATCATTGGAACCTTTATTAAATCAATGCCTAGTATTGAATCTTGGTTCACATGGAAACCAAGATAAACAATTTATGTATACTAGAGTGTGTATTTGTCTAGGTCACTGAAAACATCTTGGTATGCAATGTTGCAAACAATTGGTTCAATTGTTGCAAGTGATCCTCCTAGGCCTTACTGATTGACATGAACCAAATGAATGAACACACACTATTGTACACTGACCACAATACTAATACTAAAATTTGAAATTACAGTGAATAACAATTTCTATTAATAAACAATGGTAGAAAACACTACAGTGTACATAGAAATGCATAGTGACTAGAATGGCGATAGCTTATCTCTGAGAAGAGATGGGATGAATACACTCATTCATAGAATATCAATTAAACAAAAGGATGACGAATATTTTTATTACAATATGAAGTAGAAACCCTTGAGCCAAAAAACTCTAAGAAGAAACCATAAACCTAGGATCTAAGATAACAAAAGTGCTTACAGATGGGCTCCAAAATGCTAATTAGTTATTGGAATGTCACCTTCACATAGCCATCGGTTTGGCATATAAACTTTGATTCTTTAAAATACATCCCTGAAAATTTATTGATGACCATTGCACTTCGAAATGGATAGAGCAAACCATTACCATTGTTTTCGACCCAAAAACTGATGGGGGGCCCAAAAATTAAGCTTGAAGTTCAAGACAATTTATGATATGGTGGCAAAATCATGCAACCACTTGGATTGATTGTCTCCCATTGGATGTAATGGTTGGCAGTGTGTTAAGTTCCTACATTAGACGGGGAAACTATTGTTTGATTTGGTTCTTAGTCAACCACTAGCCCCGATGAATAAGTTGCCATGTTTTTAAAGTTTGAAGAGTTACATATTTTGAAGTAGGTTCTCTTCATCGTGGTTTCAATAATATGTTCCATTGTAGCTTGCTAAATGTAGTGAAGGTTGATGTGTTGTAGTCAATTTCTCTAAAACCTCTAAGGTTCCAACAAAGATATAAATTATAGTGGAAACATTTCCACATTAAAGATAGGGTGGAAACCAAGGATAGATGGAAGATACAATTCAAAATAATTTTCACCCACACCTTGGTGATGTTTTGAGGCCCATATTGGAGTGGTATAAGATTCCTATGGATGCATGTGAGTCACTCTTTCTGTAAGTGCAACAATATCTTGTCACCAACATAAAACTTGTGTGGAACCCCTTGTTGATGATGTTGCTACTTGTGCTTGCAATTGGTTTTATGTAGAATATCATGAACTTGTTGTTGGATGTGTTGGATTTGTTAAACAAAATTGATTGTTTTATTTTCCTTATTTTGAGCATTAGATAACTCTTTATGAATTGATGCAATGGACAAATCTACACCAACTAGGGCCAATGGATGGAACACTGATAATAGTTGAAATTATTTGTAGCCATTATAACTATGAAGACTTTTGATGTAGTTTTTTTTAACATAAGGAAGGATTTTATCCCACATACATGGATGGTTAAATGTACACTTCAAATATATGCGCAATCATCATGTTGACTGCCTTTATCTATCCTTCGGTTTGAGGATGGAAGGTAGTCAATACGGCCATCTTTGTGTCCATCATAGCTAAAGGCCCGATAAGAAGATAGTTAGGAACATATTGTCCCGATTAGAAACATTGTTATTTGAAAACCTAAAATGAACCCAAACATGCTCAAAGATGAATTTAGTAGTGGCTTCCATTGTGGCACTATTCCTGTAAGATGTAAAACTTCTATCTTAGAGGACCAATCATTAACCACAAAAACACAATTGTGGTCATCCTTGGTTGAGGGAAAACCTAACATGAAATCAATGGAGATTGAATTCCAAGACTTATATGGAGTAGTAGAGGAGTGTGAAACCTTTGCTTCTTCATTGCAGGTTTAGCATTGGCATAGGCAATGCAAACTATAATATATCTTCTAGTGTCATGTTGGAGCTTTGGCCAGTAGAAGTACTTCTACAGAGCTAACATTGTCTTTTCCATATTGAAGTGCCCTAGTACCTAATTTTAGTGTGCATCCCAAATCAACTTTTCACACTTTCCCAAGGGGACACAAAGATGGCCTAGACCACAAGAATGGGTGGTAAGAAATTTTAGTTGGAAGTTCCTCACTTTTTTTCTTCACAAGACCATAATAAATAAGTCTCCATTTTCTTGTTTAGGTCATGAATTAAATGATGGCAGGTTAGGGCACTACACCGTGTCATTTAAAAAGTGGGGGTTTGCTCATGATTCCTTGTTGTACTTGTTATTTATTTGTTCAACCATTCTCTCCCTCTTTGCTTCTACTTGGATTTCTTTGGTTCATAAGTGAAATGGAAAACATGAAAAAACTCTCATGAGATATTGAACTAAAGTCCATTTTGATCCAACTCTAGTGCTATCCACCCACTTTCCTTGGTGAACAAAAATTGGTGCGAGATTGCAAGATCGCAAGCATAAGCAATATCAGGTTTTAGTTGGAAGACCCTCACCTTTTTTCTTCGCAATACCACATGCCACAAGGATCCATTGTCTTGTTGAGGTTGTGGCTTAGCCTATGGTGGGTTCTTAAGGCATTGTACTATGTCTTTTAAAGGGTGGAGGGTTTCTCATTACAGTCCAACCCTTGTGCTATCCACTGACTTTCCTTGCTGAACACGAAATGGTACAAAATTATGAGGATAGGTGGTACGCGGTTCGAGTTGGAATTTCCTTGATTTTTTACTTTGCAATCTTGTAGGGGAGAAGGATCCAACATCTTATTGAGGTTGCAACTCGGGATATGGTAAGTGTTAGGACTCAGAAATGTCGTATTTTCATCCACCTTTCCCTTCACTATTCCTTACATTTCATCGCCCTATTAAACCTTCATCATATCATTTGCATAAATACATTTGGGTTTCACATTATTATTTTCCACTTTATTCATTTTAGTATTAAAAGTGAATTTATGATTAAATATTAGAAAATATACATGTTTTCATATATATCTCAATTATGTGTGAGCTTTGTAATGTGTAGGAATATATCAAAGAGACTTCTCAAATATCTCTTACACCATTCCAAAGGAGATAATTATTCAAGCCTATTCTTAAGGAGAAGATCATGGAAGATTTGGTTGGCATATCTTATCTAGGATTCATGAGAGATATGTGGAGGATTTGAAGGAACCATATCTTGTAATAATAGGGAAGTGGTTGAGAATAGTTGAGAGAATGATGGATCTGTAATTAATGCATTCTTATCTTTTTCTTAAGGACTCTCATGTATAAAGGAGAGTGCTCCCTCTCCATTCCATTAAGTTGGAATTAGGTTAGATTAAGCTTGTAAGAAGGGATGTAATGAAGTTGGATTGGATTGGATTTTGTATTTGTTAGATTAAGTCTTGATTTGAGATTCATAATGTGATTCAAGCCTTTCATTGTTATGCTTTCATTGTTGTCATTTGATTATTGATTTGTGGATGTGAGCTCACTTATGTCGTTTTTGTTAACTCTTCACATGTTGTATTTCTCTTATGCAATTTCAATGCTTTCTTAGTTAGTGTTTCCATGCTTTCCTAGATTAATTTGATTTCAGCAATTTAGATTAAGTTAGATTAGATCTACTTCAGTCCTGCACAAACAGTGTACGTGCTTCATCAGTTTACGTACCCCGGATTGATAAGTAAATAGTTGGGCAACTTACTGCAACGTAATTATTACGACATATAACTCACCTGACATTTTGGCGCCGTTGCCGGGGAAGCACAAAGGATTGAGGTATTAATTTTTTTATGCAAGTGTGATTATTCATGCTCCTAACTCTGAGGTGACATATGGGTAAGGGCATGAAGGGTGTGTTTCAATTTCTGCAAGCGTGTTTCAATTTCTGCAACTTAGAGTAAATTCCAATTTCTGCAAGTGTGTTTCAATTTCTGCAAATTAGAGTAAATTTCAATTTCTGCAATTTAGCATAAATTTCAATTTCTGCAAGCATGTTTTTGCAATTTCAATTTCTACGACTGTGAAGAGGTTTTCATGTGTTTCAGCAAGAGTGTTTTGTTTTCAGCAAGAGTGATTTTCAGATTTTGATTTGGGTGCTGTAAGAACCCCTTTTACAATATGATTTAACTATGAGTATCAGCTTAGAACAACTCACTCAGATCCTTGCAAAAGTCGGGATCTCCTCCTCTCACGAGGAAGAGATCTTGACAGCGGCCGAGAGCTTAATTACTCCTCCACCAACGAATGAGAATTATTATGCATCAGAACAGGAAATCGAGGAAGATAATGAGGAGCTGCAACATGATCTGAGCGAGGTGAATTGCGCTTATGAAAGTCTTATCGAACAATGGTTTCAAGCAGGCACCAGGTTAGACGGATTTAGTTTTTATTTTGTTAATTTAGCGTTTCAGCAAATTTCGCATGTTTATACATATTTCCGATTATTATTATTTGCGAACTTGAAAGAGAACATATTGTTGTTACTGTTACGTGCTTGGCTACATTGGATAGTTGACTACACTTAACATAATTCTAAATTTTAATTAGCATAGAATAGGTAGATTTTCAGTTTTTTTTAGTTTTCAATAAGTATGCTCTCCTCGCGCTTCGTGCGATCGCAAGGATCAGAAAGTAGGATGCCTTTAAATTTTTCAGGAATGAATCACTTACTGTTTTGCAAACATGCTTAGTTGATTTCATTTTCAATTTGTAAAATAGTTTATTTCCATTTGCTCAAATTTCTTTTATTTTTTTTTAAGTTTATGTTTTCTGCAAGATAAATAAATCAAGGAGAGAAAAAAATTATCTCGGAGATCCCACGTTGGATCTGCAAATAATAGCTGCAACTCTATGCTGTGCAAAAACTTATGCTGTGCAAATTGATCTAATTGTGTTTTCTGGCCTTCATCAGAAACCTGCAACAAACATTATATATATATATCAAAATCAAAAAAAATCTTCTTTCCCACGCCCAACCGGCACATGACATTGTCCTGGAATTGCTTCTGTTGCCATGACTTCCCTTTGACCTTTCACCTGGATTTAAAATCTGCAACAAAACATAAGACAATTAGATCTGAAATATTTCGGGCCGCAATTTGATAAGCAAAACTTTTTATGGCCTGGTTTAGCATCTATTGTTTTGTGATCTCGGGCTACAAGTTTCGGAGATGTATAGCTAACTTTCTTCAAAGGAAAAAAAAAAAGCCCCACTCCGAACACCATTTTCAGACACACAGGAATAAAGATGGCTCACACGAAAAACTAGTGGTGGTTTGTATGTGCAAATGAGACGTTATTAGAGTCTATTCCCTTTTCCTTTGAGGTTGATGGATATGTTCTCCTCCTACCTATTCCTATCTCTAATCAACCACAAATTCCAACGTACACAAGCTTCGGCATGTCTTTCAACAGACCATGCACCTGCAACATATTATTTTTTTCTAATTTGCGGTCAACCATCGAACTAAACGCATGAATATTTGTTGGCACTGTCTATAGATTTAGAAAAAAATATGATCTGATTAGAACGTATCCTCTCTCTCCATAGGGACAATCTGATTTCCAAAATCTGTTTTGGAGATTCTGTGTTCAATCGGTATGCAATGTTCTTTTTTTAGATGAAGACTATTTCAACTGTCAAACAAACCAGTAACAGATTGGCAATAAATAGAGGTCAAAGATAGTGATCTTTCCAACCTGTACACAAACTACTGCATGCAACTTTCAAGCGATTGACGAGTTTAGGTTTGTACGAGCAAACTCCGGTTTCCTGGGCCGACTTTGGTATTTATGGTTTTTCGGTTACGACGCCACATGCATATCATTTTTTTTTATATCTTCAAACCTGGTCGTCCACCTCAATAGACATGCCTCCCATCATAAAAAAATATGTTGCCATTATGAACATTATTATTGATAAACGAAATAGCGATATTGACGAAGTTCCTAACAGCACCTTCTGGTTTTGCCCTGCCACCATCTTATTCGCACTGTTGGATCATAATGAATGAAATTAAATATGTGCCTGTACCCATTTGTCAATCCTTACGACGGCCATGGATTATTTCCCGTTTTTTTTCTATTCTGCCAGTAATATATGCACAGCATGCGTAGCTTTGTTTTTCATTTTGGCTAACTATCTTCTTGCATACGTATGCCCAAGCCTGAGACCGACGACTTACCTATTGCACTTCGCAAAATCCTCTCAAGCTATTTCTCATACCGATTTGACCAACAAACGAAGAAGGTTTCTCATCTGTTGAAGCTTGGACGGAGCCTTTCATATTGTTCCACGATTGTTGATCGGCCACTTTAGGCTTGGGGAGAATCGCAATGGTCCTTCATCAAGGATAACAGATGCATGGCTTCTGGCCAGCTCCTCTCCGTCTAGTCGTTGCTATTTAAACAACTTGGTATTGGCTTCATGAGATAACCCTAAGTGCTGGTAGGGAAACATCGTTATTGCCGGACTGTCCAATCGATCATGCATTAGTAGGGGTGGACAGGTGTCTTTTTAAATGATTTCATTTTTACATGGATTATCTTTGTGTTGCTGTGTTGCTGGATTCTCTGAAATATATATATTATTTTTTGATACAAGCGACACATCCCAAAGGTTTTTGATTTTCTAATGAAAAGGATCGAGGCAATTATCCCTACACGTACTCTACAAATGGCGTCATTTTCTGTAAGATCGAGAGCTGTGATTTTGGGAGAGGCCCTCGCCTATGAAGAGACCAATCTTGTTGATGTACCCAATGCTCAATTCAACCGACAATGCATGCAAAAAAAACAACTATTGTGCCTGAAAGTCGAACGCACCTTGCTCAAATATCAAACGTGTCAATATTATAACATGTGGAAAAGTGCGCAACAATAAGAAAATCAAATTTTGATGCAGCGGTGTGCCACGATTTGGAGGTTGACATATATAATGAAATGGGAAATATCAATCCAAGCAATGTCTATGCTCCCATCTGCTTCAGCGATGACTCCAACAGGCCTGAAACGCCTAAAGAACCTGATGCAATTCCTGGCATTTCACAAATCTGGATAAAGGGTCATTGTCTCCATATCCATCGTTGAAGAGCCTGCGTGTCAACGCCTTTTTTTTTTTTGTTTGTTTTTTTGTCTTTCTGCTCACTAGTCCCTCGAATGCAATCATAACTGCTGTCGTGCTCACCTCTAGCACAAATTCCAAGTACGAATCATGGAGGGGCGACATCTTTGTTCAAAATACAGTATTCTACGGCCCCAAAGTTCCTGTATTCCTTTCTAAGAATATTGCTCTATCTTATCCATCCACTTGGAGTGATTTCGATACTAGGAGTATGTTGAGATGCAACATGGGCAATTTCATTTAGCAGGCCACCAAGTTTCTATCGGCCATTCTTGATGCGTATGGTGAACAAATTTTTTTCACAATTACACAATTTTTGCATCATGAAACATATTCATCTTCTTTATTGGGCTCATCAGTTGTCTTGCCACAGGTTTCAGTGCCAGTCACATAACGTTCTAGTGCATGGTGATGGGTGCATGGAGGAGGCGTTCAGTAGTGCACCAGAAACAAACTATCGTCAGCCTCATCATGCGAGTGCAAGCTCGTTTCCCTCTAGTTTTCACGTTAATCAAAGAACTCAGAATCCTTTGCTGTCATTATCCAGCTTATCTCAGAGGTAGAAGAGACTTGATGTAGTCTCGTCTTTGCGAACAATCCTCTTGTGACAGGGTCAATTTATTTAGCAGGTTTACATACCACTGTGCCATCTTTGGGAATAAAAACAAGCTGCCACCAATCTGTCTGCCTTTCCACGTTCGGGCCGTCCTCCCATATGTCCATAAGTTGGCTAGGTTTTCTCATTCAAATATGGCTGAACTGGCAAACGCTACAAATCTCCAACAATTTGGTCAGATACTTCGTGAGCTTTCCCTAAAATCAACAAAGGTTCATTAAGAGAAGTCGCTGAATGTTTTCTGTCTTATCCAAATGCCAGACTTAGTTGTCGACTGCTTCACTGAATCTAGGGACTCCAAAGAATCTGGTATGATATATGTGGCGAAATTCGGCACAACACGGCTTGAAGGCTCATCATCTTTTCATTGGCTTTGTCTCTGTGGTAAGTGGTTCTTTTTGGCCATATGCTCGTAAGTTTGCCATTTATAAACTAGTCGGACTACTTCAAAGTTTATTTTACGGACTGCCATTGCATACTCATACAAAGTTAAAGACGTTGACTCCCTTGCTGCTGGAGATGATATCTTTCACAGGTTTGTCGGCAATAGCATGAATAAATTCAAACGTACAAATCTAAATTTTTACACGAGCCATGGTTTGAAATTTGGTGTTTTTGTTTATAACATGGTAACACAAGCTTGATCAGAGTGTTTATTTGGTCTATTTATTTCCTTTGCGAATCAAAATTACGCTTTGTTTATTTTATTGCAACAATAAAACAATTAAAAAAAAAAAAAACAAAAAAAAAAACACAGAATCGAACATTGCAAATGGATATCATTCCTGAAAACAATACAAATGCATGGTTATTTATGCTTCACGCTAATTTGTTTTTCTCAAGTCACTTCAAACAGGAATCAACAAAGAAACTAGATTCGCCACGACTGCCAGGTAAAAATGCATTTCATTTTATTTGAATTTGATTTTCTAAACACATATTTTTCCTGCATTCTATATTTTTCGATGATCTCACACAAAATTTGCAGGAGGAATAGTACTCACATTTTTCAGGTTTCGGAGACAATCACATTTCACGCAAAAATGATTTTTGAGAAATTTTCAAAGACACATGCTTTGATTGAGCAGCTGCGCATTGAACAGCTGCGTATTTAACAGCTGCGTATCGAACAGCTGCGTATCGAACAGCTGCGCATTGAACAGCTGCGCATTGAGCAGCTGCGTATTGAACAGCTGCGTATTGAACAGCTGTGTATTGAACAGCTGCGCATTGAGCAGCTGCGTATTGAACAGCTGTGTATTGAACAGCTGCGCATTGATCAGCTGCGTATTGAACAGCCATTCGAACAGCTGCGCATTGAACAGCTGCGTATTGAACAGCTGCGTATTGAACAGCTGTGTATTGAACAGCTGCGCATTGATCAGCTGCGTATTGAACAGCCATTTGAACAGCTACGCATTGAACAACCATTTGAGTATAGTTGCGCATTGAACAGCTGCGCATAGTGTAGCTGCGCGTTGAACAGCTACGCATTGTATAGCTGCGGATTGAACAGCTGCGCAAGCGCAACGGCAACAGGTAACAATGTCTTTTATTTTTAATCTGTCGCATTAATACTTATTTCTGCATGTTATATTTTCGAAACTCTGACATTTTTCATGCAAGATTGGTACTAAGTTTCTTTTCAGATTCACAGACGATCAATTTTAATGCTGCAGTGATATAAAAAAAAAAAAAAAAAAAAAAAAAATCAGAGAAAACATGATTTGTTGATAGCCTGAAGGAGCTGCTTCTCATCGCACATCTCCTGACATTCGCAGTCACACAGAAACCAATTGCGTCATGACTTGTTTACCCACATTTCTCCTTCAAAGCACATTAGTCATCCATGCTGGAGTCCACTATTCCATTTCCTTATCTGTCATGACTTCACACATGCCTATTTTTCTGAATTGCATACAGTTTACCCCATTTTTCAGTTCATCTTTTTCCTCGCCAATAAAACTATTCCGCTCCCTCTCCATAATTACATTCCCTTGCCATAAGCATTGTTGCTACTGAGATCTTTTCTATAGTCCTACCAATCTTTTTGTCAAAACTCGCGTTGACTGATGTGGGATTCCTTAAGGCCCACCTTTCAACAGTCTTGCCCCATCGACTTCAGCACCTTATCTGGGATATAGACTAGAGTCCATTTTGAGTACCTAGAGGCTTGCATGCCTTAATGGCAAGTTCTCTCGCTTACGATCATGGGAATACATCAATGTCCCTTGATCATCAGATCTTGCAAGTGGCTCGACCTCAGCACATCCATTCGCACTTCGCAAGATGTACTCGGGTACCTTGGCACTCATTGACATCAATGGTGAGTTGCCTCGCACTGGTTAACGACATTCATCAATGGTCGGTAATCCAGTGATTTCTCTTCATGCTCGACATCGACACATCCATTCGCATGCTTAGAATTGTACCATCGGGTTTGTAGCGGGTGAAGACTATACACTCTTTCCTGATTCCCTCAGCAGTTCCAGCAGCTTGAATCCATCTATGAGAGTTTGACAGTTCCACATTTTCATGATTCATCAGCACCAGTTCAGATCCCTCCACTTCACATGCTCTGATTCAGTAGTGACCATCGCTGCAGTTCCAGCCGTTGCTGTTACAGCAGTCATCGTTACAGCAGTTGCTGTTACGGCAGTTACATCAGTTCCAGCGGTTGTTGTTTTAGCACATCCAGCACTTGTTGTTACAGTAGTGCTGCTACAGTAGCAGTCACCTTTCACATGTTCCTACAACAGTGTCGTATTTCACGTTACAGCAACGACGCCATTCACAGCTACATTTTTATGATCCTATAGCAGTGACACCTTCCATCTTCCAGCCGTCGCAGTTCCATATTCTTTCTGCCAGCCGTTACAGTAGTTGCAGCTACAGTAGTAGTCACGATTTTTTACTCCAGCAGCTGCAACAACTACATTCCTATTGCATAGTTCATCTACATTTTGGGTAAGTGGAGGTATGTTGTTTTCTAAGCTTTGATCATGAAATTCCTTCTATGCTGACTTGAATATTTTGGAAAATTTTCTCACCACACTTCATTTCGTTTTCCCGTCCATGACCTACACTATGTTGCATGAGGGCATGCAACCGATTCAGTTGGGGAGGGGGAACTATTGTCATAATAACCACATTTTTTTCTTCCTTTATCATCATTCCATTTTCATCCCATTTACCATTCCCAAAAATTTCTTTTCCAACAATCCCCTGATGCACTTTACTTAATGCATTGATATACACTGGCATGATTCATACCAAATTGAGAAATGGCTTTCTTATACTCAGTTATGCTCTCTTATGCACATTGATAGCTTATGATTTCCAGTGAAGTGTGTGGTTACAATTATTATCATAACAGCAAGCGAAAATAAAATTATAAAAAAAAAAAAAAAAAAAAAGAAGAAGAAGAAGAAGAGAATGTTGTTAACACAAGAACCAACATTCTTATATTCATGGTTGTTACACAAGAACCAACCATAGAAAAATGCCAGCTGTTACTCATGTCTCCCACATATCTTGGAAACATTCATCATTAAAAAGACATCATCAATCAAAGCCAAAGTTTAAATGCCAAAGGTTCTTCAGAAGATCCATGCATGGTTGCATGAGGACATGCAACACCTTCAGTTGGGGAGGATGTTAGGACTCAGAAATGTCGTATTTTCATCCACCTTTCCCTTCACTATTCCTTACATTTCATCGCCCTATTAAACCTTCATCATATCATTTGCATAAATACATTTGGGTTTCACATTATTATTTTCCACTTTATTCATTTTAGTATTAAAAGTGAATTTATGATTAAATATTAGAAAATATACATGTTTTCATATATATCTCAATTATGTGTGAGCTTTGTAATGTGTAGGAATATATCAAAGAGACTTCTCAAATATCTCTTACACCATTCCAAAGGAGATAATTATTCAAGCCTATTCTTAAGGAGAAGATCATGGAAGATTTGGTTGGCATATCTTATCTAGGATTCATGAGAGATATGTGGAGGATTTGAAGGAACCATATCTTGTAATAATAGGGAAGTGGTTGAGAATAGTTGAGAGAATGATGGATCTGTAATTAATGCATTCTTATCTTTTTCTTAAGGACTCTCATGTATAAAGGAGAGTGCTCCCTCTCCATTCCATTAAGTTGGAATTAGGTTAGATTAAGCTTGTAAGAAGGGATGTAATGAAGTTGGATTGGATTGGATTTTGTATTTGTTAGATTAAGTCTTGATTTGAGATTCATAATGTGATTCAAGCCTTTCATTGTTATGCTTTCATTGTTGTCATTTGATTATTGATTTGTGGATGTGAGCTCACTTATGTCGTTTTTGTTAACTCTTCACATGTTGTATTTCTCTTATGCAATTTCAATGCTTTCCTAGATTAATTTGATTTCAGCAATTTAGATTAAGTTAGATTAGATCTACTTCAGTCCTGCACAAACAGTGTACGTGCTTCATCAGTTTACGTACCCCGGATTGATAAGTAAATAGTTGGGCAACTTACTGCAACGTAATTATTACGACATATAACTCACCTGACAGTAAGCTCCTAGGGAATTACATTATCATTTAATAGATGAAGGTTTTCTCAGTATTTTTTAACCTTAGCGTTATCCTCCCACATTCATTGGTGAATAAGGATTGGTTACCAAATTATGAGGATGGGTGGTAATAGATTTGAGTTGGAAGGTCCTCACCTTATTTTTTTGTAAGCCCACAGGTGGAAAGACACCATTTTTTATGTTGAGTTTGTAGCTTACCCTATGGTAAGTTTCTAGAGTATTGCATTGTGTCACCTTATTTTTTTGTAAGCACACAGGTGGAAAGACACCATTTTTTTTGTTGAGTTTGTAGCTTACCCTACGGTAAGTTTCTAGAGTATTGCATTGTGTCATTTTAAATAAAGGTGGATAGTTTCTGATTCCTTACTATCATCACTATTTATTTGTGCAACTACACTCTTCTTGTCTGCATCGAATTGGATTTATTTGTTTCCTAGGAAAATCACCTATGCCACAAGTCTCCCATGAGATTTTGAATGAAATCTTGTAGATATAACATATGATCATGAAAAAAAAAATGGTTAACCTTAAAGTGCCATTGTTATATTGAATTTAAATTTTAATTCTACAACATTAATTTTTGTTTCCCTCCATTGAGAATTTGGGGATTTTCATTTCCTTTTCATTATGCATACCTCGTGTAGAAAAATGTTGTTTCCCTCCATTGAAAATTTGGGGATTTTCATTTCCTTTTCATTATGCATACCTAGTGTGGGAAAACGTTGTTTCCCTCCATTGAAAATTTGGGGATTCTCATTTGCTTTTCATTTTGCATGCCTAGTGTGGAAAAACGCAGGAGGCTCACCTGGTTTTGGACGAGGAAATGCAGGAACCAGATGTAGTTGCATGGACTGCAATTATTACTGCTTATGCCAAACATGGATTTCGCTAGGATGCCTTCGTACATTTTCTGGAGATGCAACAAGCTGGATTTTATCCTGATCAGTTTACATTTGTTGCTCTTCTTCAGGTATGCGATAGGACAGTCTGGTTCTGTACAGTATGGAGCAATTAGTAAGATCATTAAAGGTACAACAACTATAATAATAATTGGTGGAATGTCTTTAATATTTACCTGTAAACCTCTCTATGTAATTTATAACCCTGATAAGAGCAAATGATTTATATTTACTGTTGCTTTCTCAGGGAAAAACCCCGTCATGAACTCCTATTCTTTTCATAACTACTCTTCCGGCCCTAATAACTAGAAAAGTGATGGCAGAAGACTGTGCATTGGCCTCCACTGATTGAAGCTCACAAATTGTAACTCTCAAACGCACCTGGCCCTACTTATCCTCAAATTGAAACCTTGGCTTCTAATATTCGATCCAAACACTAACTAGTAGACATTCCACCCTTCCCATGAAGCGTTCTCTTCCAGCACACGCCTGCGGGCTGAGAGCCACGACCTTATCGCATTCACCAAATATTGAATGGGCGTTCGGACTACGAGGCGGTAATATCCAATGGGATTCTAATCCAACTGGAAAACCATTCATCGTCATGGTACTTCATGGGCCTGTTGGTCTCATGCATTGCATGACTGCGATTTTCAATGGAGGCCGTGGATCGTGGACTCCTCCACAACGCTGTAATCACCACCGTGCAACAACCTACTTGTTACTATGTGCCTACAATCAATAAGGAACACACATAGTCTCTATTTATATTAATAACAAGTCTGTAAAGAGATTCATCAAACACGGATGAGTAATCCAGGCAACATTTAACGCCTTCACACAGAGCTGTTTTCTCAAATATCCCTCTTCAACTCGTCCCACTATCCTCTCTGCACAAGACCTCCATTTACCAACCCTCATGCGCATCCTTCTCTGCGCAAACACTTTCATTGAACTCAAGACTATTCCTCATCCATCCAATTCGACCATTACCATTGTCTTCCATTGTTTCGACCTTCATTGATCGATGTGCACTTATCAGCCCTTGCCTTCTTTTCTGCACACTAATTTTATGTTGATGATTACAGTCGGGTAACCCTACAGAAGACAATAATACTTTGATTCACCATCGTTCTAACTTCTCTATACTCAAAAATTTTCTGTTATCTTTCCTTCGACCACTAGCATCATTATTTGAATAATACACAACCAACCACTAAATACATCTTCTCTAAATCTCTGTAGCGAATAGAACTTCTCATAGGTTGTGCTCGAGTCCAATATGAACTGGAATCACACATAGTAATTCCATCCAACTCTAGAGTAACACCATAATCTATCAGTAGCTTCCAGCTTCATATAGAAAAGGGATTACGTTACAAATCCCAAATCCCTACAGAAAAGGGATTACTTGTACTCAACAGAATCACATGCATCTAGTTAACCAGTTACTCAGCTAACTAATATTCATCACCATTACTCGATTACATCACTGTCCCATTGTAAAAGAGACAAAAAACCACATTATATAAATGAGTCTGTATTCATTCAATTAAAAACCTGTACATGCATATGAAAAACCTTGTTCTACTCTGCCTACGACCTCATTTTTTCTCTCTGGATAAATTTATGTTTCTTCAAGATTTTAGAATAAGATTCTCAACTGGAACTAGAGGAGGATGTTTTTTTACAGATCCATCTTTTCTAAGAAAAATCCATCCCTTATCCCTTGACCCAAACAGGATTTGAAGATATTGGATGTTAGGGGTCACAGTTTTGTCTATATTACTGTCAAGATATGTGGGGTTTCTTCATATGACATTTCCCTGTCCTTTCCAGTGAGACCCAATGCATTTAGAAACTCAATCTTTGGCTTCAACTACTGATAATCTTTTGGAGAAAGAACATGCTATTTTTTAGCAATGATCTTCCATACCTAATATTTGTTGACTCTTGATTCTCTCAGTAGCTGCACTGCTTCTTGCGATGTTTGGGAATATTTTAATTTGAACAACACTGCCCTGATTTCAATGACATTTGATACTTGAGATTGAGAAAACCCACATTCATGATCAAGAAATGTTTGTGAGATATTGTTATTGGGTAAGAGTTTGATTGTCCTATGCTTGTGAAAGGATATGATAGTTTCAATAAGCTTTGGGAAAATGGTTATTGCAGTTTTGCACGGAGAAGGTGGTGACTTTTTGGACTAAAGTTTAGAATATCTCAGTGTAAAGAATTTTCCCACTCAGTTTTAGGACCTCAAATTTAGTCCAATGGGAAAATTTCGCCTCAATTTTCCTTCACTGAAACTCTTGAATGTTAGATTACTAACATAACCTTTATCCTTGATGTATGGAATAGGTGACAGAGAATAAATTGGAAAAAAATACAACAATCATAGGTTATTTGTCCCACCATTCGATACTCTGTTATTTGTCCCTGTTTTGACTGCCACCTAGTAAATGAAAGGCATCATAAAATATCCTTGAAATGCTTTGCCATCTGATACAACACATCTTCTAAAAGGCATCATAAAATATCCTTGAAATGATCTACCATCCGATACTCTGTTATTTGTCCCTGTTTTGACTGCCACCTAGTAAATGACTACCTAAAAATGCTTGATTTCATGCCTTGGGAATATGGGAATGATTCCTATATTTAGATGCTCTTCGACCCCTAGATATGAGTTGTCATATTCCTTGAATCCATACTCTATTCACAATGCCCAAAATCCTTTTCAAAACTCTTATTAATATATACAAATTCTTGATCAATATCTTGAATATATTGAATTTAGATCATCAACTCTATCACTACACTTCCTCAAGAAATGCCATGGTCTCTACTATATCTATATAAACACAATGATTTCAGAAAAGAATAATATATATATATATATATATATATATATATATATGATGATAACATATCCTTAAAACCTAGTGAATCATTTTGATTCTTCCTGTCATATAGAACCTATTAATTACATGATTGTAACTCTTAGTATTAGAACTAAACACTTATTCAGTTCAGATCCATTCTATCATATTATCATACACAAGAATATTTGAATAATATTTATTTTCACCATTTAGCAATGATTTTGTAATTTCCTTCAGCAGTCACCCATATTGATGGTGAGTTATGCATCAATCCTTCATAAATAAACTTATGATCCAACTAACCCTCTTAACCATCATCCCTTGTCTTTATTTATGAGCCCAAAATATCCATAAATACTCCATGCAGTCACGACTATCACTACATCCCTTAAATTGAACAACTAAATATGTGCAAAGCATTGGTAGAGATAGAACTTGGGAAATGATGGACTTAACCTGGTTAGAATCCAAAAAAAATCATTGGAGGTCAAAATAATATCCTAAACAATTGAGTAAGTAAGTGAAGTGTTCTCAGCAGCTTCTTTCCTCATGTTGTGATTTTGGATTTACTCCTTCAATCACAGTGGCAGTCTACCTTAGTGCAGTGAACTCGCCCAACGAATAACAGTCTCAATTTGGTGAAGGAAGTACGCCTTCTTTTGATAATCAAGCATTGTAGAGATAACATGATCGAAACACTGTAACTAGACTGAAAGTGTTCAAAAAATGGCATCTGCATAAAACGCTAAAACTTTGACATTTGCATTTGGTTAGTTACATTTGGCACTTGACTTCTCTCTGTTGGGACTGAAAGTGTTCAGAAAATGGCATCTGCATAAAACGCTAAAACTTTGACATTTGCATTTGGTTAGTTACATTTGGCACTTGACTTCTCTCCGTTGGGACTGAAAGTGTTCAAAAAATGGCATATGCATAAAATGCTAAAACATTGACATCTGACATCTCCGTTGGCTTTTGAATTAACACTTGGGAGTTTAACCCGAGATATGGATTTTGTGTGTATAATGCATTTGAGTGTCCAATACTTAGCATAAACAATGTCTTTTAAGCTCATTAGAGACCCTACCTGAAAAATAGAATCAAAGAGGCACATAAGCAAATAGATCTTCCCTCCACGGTCTTGACAAATGCAAGAGTCTTCCTTTGACATTTGAGAGCAGTGCTGTCTTTATTGTGACTCTCTTCCACATTACATCCTACTTTACAAGCTTATTCTCTATTGAAGATAAATGGAAACTAGGAAATGTCATTGTAGTTGTCCTTGTAGTGATAATTTTCGTGCTCCAAACAATATTATCCCATATGCATGACATAATGAATATGTTTTGTGTTTCTATATCATCATTGTTTGGTTACCTTTTTGCGTCCTTATCTCATTTGTGTTTGAAATTTGTTTACATTGTCTCTTTTGTCACCCGCTCATGCCTTCTTTTTCTATTATATGTACATCTCATACTTTCTCATGTGTTCTTTTTCTATCATATGCATCTCATTGACATCTTTGGTGCATATTGATTGTGTTTTCTTTGTACTTAAGTTTTGTCTTTTTATTGATGTTTATGATGGTGTTGCTTTCCTAAAGATAATTTTTTCTATCTTATTAACATCTTTATGTCTAAATTGATCCTTTTGCATGTCTAATGTTGATACCAATGGCATCCCTTATGCATCGAATTCACATTATGTTTATTATTTGTTGCATACACTATTAGAAATAACAATGCCATTAAATTTGGTGAAATATGGAAAGTATCTTATAATGAAACATGAAACTTTCTTGTAATGTAGGACACTTTAGGTGGTATCTTTTTTGGTGTTTTATTTGTGTCTTTTCTATCATAGTGTATTGATCATGCATGTTTTTCTTTTTCATCTAATTGGCATCCTTTGTGTATCTTGTTTTGTGTCTCATCTATTCCTGAAATTTGTGTACATCATGTCTCTTATGTGGCCTTACATCTTCTTTGTCTCATATATGAATTTCATTTGCATCTTCAGTGCATCTCCGTTGTGTATTCCTTGCATGTAAGGTTAGTCTTTTTATTGATGTGTGTGACAATGTTTCATTCTTCGGTATTATTTTTGTGTTTGATTGACATTTTGTGTGTCTAAATTAAGCCTTTCTTATGTCTAATGTGCACTTTAATGGTGTCTCTTGTGTCTTGAACTTGCATCCTGTTTATTATTTGTTGTCTTCATCGTGTAAAGTAGCAATACCATTAATTTTTTTGGAATATAAAAAGTTTCTTATAATGAAACTTGAAACTTTCTTGTGATGTAACAAAATGGGTAACCTATTAGCACAAATTATTGCATCAATTTGATATTTTAGATAAAGTTAAAGAGTGTATAAAAGGAAGGTAGATGCATTTTATTTGATTCGAGATTGGACACCCCTTGTGGGCTACTTATTCTTTGTCGTCACTGTAAGGAGGATTAATTGTAAATAAATGCCTCGATTTTTCTCTCCATTTATGTGTTATATGGATGCATGCCATATTTTATAATTGGTTCACTTATACTTATCGGTCTAGTAATCTCTATGTTTGATTATGCTCTTGGAAAGTAAGTGGACTGCTATGTGGTTGTAATTGCTTCATATTGACTTTCTAGATGTGTTAACTTGGGTATGGAATTATATCATTTTACAGTGGTGTATTTTTGGTTGTGTTTTGCATTTGTTTTTTATTTTTAAATCATTAACTTGGAGTTATTCCACAATATATTTCTTTAAGAAAAAAATTATTGTTGTTCTGTGTTGCTTTTGCATGCTTGGAATTGTATAAACAGTCTTTAAACATATGGGACACAATATGCTAGCTGACTTGTTCTCTTGATGTCACGTCCCCTCCCGTCATCCCAATGCAGGGAAGAGAACATGAACCAACATACCGGGCTTATTGGAAATCTCAGCCCCATTCGAAATGTTTAAGAAATGCATGGTTAAATAAAAACTTGTGCATACATATTCGTACTCAACAAGCACAGCGGAATTAAACACTATAGATGCACATAGTTTCATCATGCATTCAACATATAAATAACAGTCACTAATTAAGACATTACAGAACATAGAATTAACACAACTCATTTAATAAACACAGTGGAATAATCATAATAACATACAAGCAGAAGGAGATGCATCAGCCTATTTCTTCCGGGCAGAATGACGAAACGGTCATACAGTAATCCATCCCATTCTCATGCTATACACATGCATCTTGCCAACTAACTTAAGATAATCATTTCATCCAAGTAACATGAGTAATTTAACATACAGGATCAATACATTGTTGAACACATAATGCAAATAAATTAATCCACAGAGAATACTTATCTTGAAATGCAAATGTCCAAACAACTGGCTACGTGAGAGCAACGTTCCACCCAACCATAGATCTCTGTTCAACCTGTATTATTTCATCTAAGAGATCACCCCCGAGCTGGGTTGTGTATCCACTAAGGAGGAACTAGACAGGCTCACTCACAGTCGTGGATTCACTCAAACGGTCATGCTAAGCCAGTACACAGCTGGTTTTATCAAGCATGCAATAAGGAAAATGAGGAGGATGCTAAGCCAGTGAGCTCAACCACAGAGCTACAGACATCTCAAACTAAATTCAAGCAATCCCATCCTTTGTGCAAACATCCACACTTGGATTCCTCACCATTCTGGCAACAAAATAACTCAATCCCGTCACTAGGTTTCTGGGCTATCAAAACTGGGTTTTCCAATGGATTTCAGGGTAGCTAATGCTCCCAAATTTGCCCCAAATTTCATACCTATGGATCCCCCATTGAATTTTTCTGTCCAATACCAAATCTGGGCGTTTTTGGCTCTTCAAAATGTGGGTTCTTGCAAAGTTGCGATTTCTGGTTTTTCTCTCTGCTGGGAATTCGTGGGTGATGAGAATTGATGCTGGGTGATCAACAATGGAATGGGAATGAGATTGGAAGGATTCCCAAGAGGTAGAGTGACTTGTGGGTCAAGCAAAACAGAGCCCATACACTGCCATACGAATTTCTGGGCTGCCCATGCTCCATTGAAGCCATGGACTGTTTTCTTCAACCACTTCCTTACATTAGAATTAAATGTCAGCAAGAGAAGTCAAATGGGTTCTCAAGGTGACATATGGCAGCCTATGGTTCAATCCCACAGCCCCCTCACCACTCCCTAGTGGATACACATGGCCCCTTCTCATTCGTTGCCTCCATAGCCAGTTTTGGTATTTTATTGCATGATGTTTATTTACATCATTTTTACAATGTTCCATGGCTAAATAGCACATTGGAAACATAATGTCTAATACTTGCCTTTAAATAAAATTCGAGCTTCCACTAGCGGGGCCTTGGCCTTGAGCTCCACGCTAGAAAAACATACATCACATGTATACAATATTTACATTAAAAGCTAATATATCCTAAGGGTCAAAATGGGGTATTACAATCCCCTCCCCCTTAGAATAACACCTACCTCGGTGTTATGAGACTTAGGAATATATATACAATTTACACATGTCCAAAATTTCAAAAACTTTGCGGGTCTGCCCTGCATTCTATCCTTTACTTTGAAATTTCAAGACCAAGTCCTTTGACTTCCACGAGCTTCTCCTGCTGGTTCCGATCTTTTATCTCATCCACAAGTCTAGAAACTTTATGGCTGCTACCCTCTTGAGGTTCCCTTGTTGGGCAGTTGCGGAGGCAATGATGTCCTCCACATTTCCAACATCTCACTGGCTGCTTCATCTTTACCTGCTCAATTTCCTTTGAGTCTTCATGCCTGGAACGTTTCTTAATGGGCCGATTAGACGAATGCCTCATCATTGATCCACTTTCTTTTCCCTTACTGATTGCTCTCATAATGATTTTTACCTCTCTTTGCAGACCAATAGAGTTCTGCAAAACTTTGTGGTTCATCTCATTCTGCCTCTTTTGTATCTTGAGCATCTCTCCAAGATTTTCTTGGTTCTGGTAAATTGTTTGAAGAAGACTTTCAGCCAATTTCAACAACCTATGGTCTGCTGCCATGGTCATTGTGCACTGCTGGTTCTCACTGTACTTACAAGCAACACTTGCTTCGCAACAGCTGTCACAACTAGTTTCACTTTCCCACCTATGAAATTCATCATTACACATCTTGTTAGGCCAATCATAACCTAAACATTAAAAATCAGTCAATTGTTTTTCCCCAATTGACATGGAGGTCCCATGCTCTATTCATGAGACTTTCACACCTTCCATGCTTTTCCAGCATACACATGAATTCTTTCATGTTCATCCATTCACATTAAATTAACTACTTCAACATTCACAATTTATTTCAAGCAAATAAACACATTCCACTTTCAGCCATACATGCATTCAACAATTTTCTGTTTTTATAAATGCATCAAGAAAAAGGAAAGAGAGAGCAGTAAGAGTTTTCTTCTCTTAGTCTTGTTCCATTCTGGAACCCACACCACCACTGTGGTTTTCATGCTCCTAGCCTCTTTCACTTCCATGTGAATGCTTTACCATCCCTTCTTGGCTATGAAACTTAGTGTCTATGGTCTATTTTAGACCTCTCAACCATGGAGTCCCTCCACATGGTTTGTCTACAACTCCCTTGGCTTCTAGGACCCCTACAAGTCCAATAGCACCATCATTCATTTATGCGCCAGCTGAGCCCTTTTAGGACAGTCACATGTCCACACGCATCCTTAAGATGCTTTCATAGTCATTGCTTCCAACAATACCTACACTCAAACATTGAATTAATTCACATGTTTAGTTTATTTTCATAGGAAATCATAACCAAATAATATACACATGTATATTCATAAGCAGGAAATTACAAGATAATCAAATACTTATCTGCATTGGATGTCTTCACTTTATTCCATAGGGTCCTTCTTTGCTTTACAAGCCTTGGAATCGCCTATGGATTTGGATGTTTGGCCAGCGCGCAAGCTGCCCCACAACACCAAATAATCTTGTATGTTTGGCTAGCACACAGGCTGCTCCCAATCATCAAATAATCTTGTATGTTTGGCCAGCACGCAGGCTGCTCCAAATCATCAAATAATCTTGTATGTTTGGCCAGCACGTAGGCTGCTCCAAATCATCAATACTTAATGCCCAACCAGTCACTCTCTAGATTTACTAAGCAATTTATAGTTCTTTTAGGGTCCTTGCTTCCTGTAATGGCCAATGTTTCCAACAAAGAAACAATAGTGCATCAACTTAACTGTTACAAGACTTATACTTGAAATCTTCATTATTCCCAACAAGAAATAAATGAAATTGAATACTTATCTGTACTGCGCATTTCCTCTCTGGTCCACAGGGTCCTGCTTTTACTTTATAAGCCTTGGGATCCTCTTGCGGACTGGGATGTTTGTCCAGCACGCCGGCTGCTCCAAAACATCAAATAATTAATGTCCAACCAGTACACCTTCACGCCGACTTGGAAGGAAACTTCACTATGACCATTTCTAGGTCAAGGCTCTACTATGGATCCAAAGGCATATAATAGCCCTTTCATCAACACTTTCACAACCCTTCATCAAAATTCCCACAACCTCCACAACATCCTTTCAACACATTAACCCTTCCACCACAACCCCTCACAACAACCTTTTACTTTGTTCCTTTAGTGTGTAGCACCAAATTGCATCTGTTTAAGGTGCCAACACAAGTAGTATAGGAAAACTTGTCAGCGCTGTTATTAAAAAATTATAACCATAATTCATAGCATTCACTATCAAGTATTGAGACACCATGAATGCGTCCATTCCTTTAGGGCGTAATCAATATTAGCATCCCTAACATAACTCATTATCAGAAAGGCGTGCACTCCTCACTGATGGGAGATATGCAAGTCCTAATCATACTTCAAGCAGTCTGAATAATGTACATAAATAGAATATGTTATGCATAGTAATTCTAACAATTAGACTTGCGCGCGCACACACACACACACACACACACAAATATATATATCAGTCAAGGTTTACAGAACACTTATCCTTTTGCAGATGTAATTTCTCTTCACTAATGAGGAATGGGGGCTCCTTCTCTGAGTTGACAGTCCCTCGGTTTGCCATCCCAACTCCTTTTGATGTTACATAACTCTCATGTGTCTTACTGTCATAATCTCTATCATCTCACTCATATTGTTTACCAATCATGTAGTGCAG
Source organism: Larix kaempferi (assembly GCA_027924585.1). Classification (NCBI taxonomy): domain Eukaryota; kingdom Viridiplantae; phylum Streptophyta; class Pinopsida; order Pinales; family Pinaceae; genus Larix; species Larix kaempferi. The sequence continues at coordinate 6,969,239 of BSBM01000504.1, forward strand.
ATGAGACATTAGTAATGTCTAGTGGCGTTTCACCCAAAACCCATTTCCAGATCATGGAATCCCTTCCCATGAAGTTTGGCTTCTGCAAGCCCTCTCTCTTGGTCTTACTACTATGTGTCTTCCTGGCACACTTATTAAATAGCCAAACAGTCAGCAACATTTAACAATGCAATTCAAATCTGATTGTTTCATAACCGATCAATGACACTAATAATTAAATTCAATATGAATTTGCAACTCTGTCTACTACAGAAATTGATTTTCTTAGCCATGAGGGTATCCTCATATTGCTTGGCTCTTGTAAGTGGCACCATTCTCCCCACTATGGATTTATGTTTGCTGCCATACATGGACATCCACCTACAACATGTCCTCCTTACACAATTTTACACAAGCCAAACAATCATTAGTAATTATAAGCAAAATTTCAAATCCGAAAAATTTACAAATCTGAGATTTACAATTCTTCTTTCTAACAGAGTTTAGATTTCTCAACCATGAGATTCCTTCTCATAAGCTCTAAATCGAATTTTCAAATCTGCTCCCTACAGAAATTAGATTTGCAACAATGATATTATTCTCATAAACTTAAATGAGAATATTTTCAAATTTGTTTCGTGCATAAGTTAAATTTCACACCCATGAGAATCTTCTCATAACCTTTGGCTTTTGCACATGGTAGACTCCAGCCTTCATCATGGACTTACCCACATTGCCATGCCTAGAACAATCTACCTGAAATCTGAAACTTCAATAAGCCAAACACTTTGTAGGTCTCCATGCATATAATATTTCATTGTTGCAACAATCACTGAAGCATTTCCAGAATTATAACATTCCATAATTCAAACACTTCCATCTATTAACATATGAATATCACCAAAACTCATTCACTTCACGTAAATCATTATCATACTAAAATTGTAAGGTACATTCATATCATTTATGCAATTTAAATGAAACTTTAGACACTCATTATTTCATAGTCATATCATTTATACAACTCTGCCATTCCACAGAGTATTCCGATAGTTCATTGATCATGACTAACTTCTTCATACTCTTACTACTCTTCCCCTGCATTCATAGCAGCCCATGAAATGATCTCAGAATTATCATTAATTCAATGATCTTAGAATTATCATTAATTCATCATTTCTTCTATTGCTCAATTATAATGAGACATATACATATATCACAATCATGCATGCACACAACACATCTCCTCAGGTGTAGCTACCCACATGCATGCATATTCACAACATTTACTCAAGTTTTTTTTTCTTTTCATGTGCATTCACTCAATGCTTAACTACAAGATTTATAAAATCTCTTAATGCACATCCACTCAATGCCACCTTGCATTGTTTCATGAGTACTATGCATTCAAGCACATTATGAATTAATCATGACTATCTCATATAACATGCATTACCATAATTAGGACCATCGATTCTCACTTGCTTTGGTTGTTAAACTCACAATCGACATACTCAAATGGCGTGATATAATTTCATATGAATGCATTGAGATTCTAAGCAAGTATAGGGTGTAAGGATCATTGCCTTCACTTACCCACACCTCACCATACTCGATAGGTTAACATCTCCATTCGGGCACTCAATACCACATGCAAACCAAATCAACATAGTTCAAACATAGTCGAAGGGATCTTACCAAATCCTCTTTCAACATTCATGCAATTATGCATCAATAACCATTACCTGCATGGTTGTCATTAACATCACTTGATGTTACTTGATTTGTTGGTTTCTTACAGCAGATTGCAGCATTCTTCCACCAATCTCTTGATCATGGATTTGCTGCCCTAGCCTTTTCTTCATAAGGTTTGTTGGCCATATGTAGCAACATCATCAACATCTTTAGCCATGCTTCTGTTGTCTTTGGTCCTACAACCAAAACCCATCACCAATAGTGATTATAAACCACAATATTTACCATCAGTGGTTCACTGCATATGTAAAATCTCACTACTTCTACCAATATGTAATGTCATATGCATGCAAAACATATACTTATGCACTGTGCAATTTTTATTAATATGCCAATCAATGCATATTCATGCCACTCATCTAATCTCTTGCATTTTCAGCGTTCTCATGCCATAATTTTATGCACATAAATCTTATAAAACATAAATACAGTTAGCAAGACAGGGGTTAAGGAATTCTCCCTTTCCAATCCCTCATCTTTGCATGAACTTCCTCTTTCACATCGTATCTAGTTCGATTTCATGGCATGCTACTTCCACGCATGCAATTCTAGAATTTGCCCATATTGACAATAATTTTTCCAAAACAACCACTGGCACTTTTCTGCTCCAATTATCTATGGTGTATGATAACCTCCTTTACATTCTGCCTATGCACCATTGATCCTTGCTGGATAAGATTTCCAATGCCTGTCCACTTGCTCCATTCCGACATCGGGTGTGGGAACTACATCACTTAAAAAATAACATCTTTTACCAATAATTCTGCACATTTTTACACAGTTGCATTTTGGTCCAGAATTCCAACTTCAGCCACCTGTGGAAGAAAATATGTGAGGTATCACAAAAACTTTTCTACCGGGCGAAGTTAGTCCATATAACAAGGAGCGCTCATCAACTCACGGATATCTATTCCGATGCACCATTCATCTTCTATAAAATTCTGGGTTTGACGACTTTCCACTTTTCACATTTTTCCAAAATTCCAAATTTTGGGCCAAAAATGGCTATTTCCCAAACGGTGCATTTTTGGAAAATCTTTGTCTAACGTGAAATGTTTGGTTTACTGAGAATATGAAATGTCGAGTTCAATAAATTTCTTGATTCCGAATTCTAGGGTCACTTTCAATCACTGCAAGGTTTTCAAAATTCCCAAAATGTGGCCTAGAATAGTGTTTTTCGGCTTTTTTGCACACCCCGACTCCACATCCTTTGGAGTTTGGCTCCAAAACTCCAAACTTAACACCGTGCCTGCTCCATGACTGTCCCATATAAATTTCGGCTCAATCCGACCTCCCATCAAGTGTCGGGACATTGATTTGTAAAAGCTAATAATTCCAATTTTATGCCAAATTGGAGCATAATGAGCTTGGGATCTTCACTGGTTCATTCATGGCCTCCGTCGATGGCCTCAAAATGCCACTGACCTCATCAAAATCTGATTTTACATGCTCCTGCTATCCAAAATTCTAATTTCGGGCTCTATACTTTTTTATTTTATTTTATTTTATTTTTATCTATCCCGCCGCACGCTTGCCGCAACCCGAAAGACAGCGGTTTGGAAAGTCAAGTTTCGGTCACGGGGATGTAACCGTCCCGTAACCCGCAACCTGAAACTGCGGGTTCGGAGGGTCAAGTTGCGGTCACGGGGATGTGACCATCCCGCAACTCGCAACCCGAAATTGTGGGTTCGGAGGGTCGAGTTGCGGTCACGGGGATGTGACCATCCCGCAACCCGAAACTGCGGGTTCGGAGGGTCGAGTTGTGGTCATGGGGATGTGACTATCCCGCAACCTGCATCCCGCATACCGCTTCCCGCAATCCGACATTACGGGTTCGGGGGGGGTCAAGCTGCGGTCACGGGGATGTAACCATCCCGCAACCCGCATCCCGCATCCTGCTTCCCGCAATCCGACATTGCGGGTTCGGGGGGGGGGGGGGGGGGGTTCAAGTTGCGGTCACGGGGATGTAACCATCCCGCATCCCACATCCCGATATCCCGAAACTATGAAAACACCTGCGTTTTCCTGCAACTTGCGGGGTCCGTATCTTCTTCGTCCCTTGGCCAAATGAGGCGAGTCTGGTACCGTTGGAAAGATCTTGGAGAGATCTATGCACCTGTGTGATCCTCTTCGACATCTGAGAAATTTGATCCTGCCATTTTCCCCAATCAAAATGCCGCCCCCAACTTCCCAATACTTAGCTAAAACGTCCTGCTACATGCCTGTAAACTCGGAGTCTGGCCCAAGCAGCCCCAATGCTGCAAGCTGGTCTCTGATACCACTCTGTCACGTCCCCTCCCGTCATCCCAATGCAGGGGAGAGAACATGAACCAACATACCCGTCTTATTGGCAATCTCAGCCCCATTCGAAATGTTTAAGAAATGCATGGTTAAATAAAAACTTGTGCATACATATTCGTACTCAACAAGCACAACGAAATTAAACACTATAGATGCACATAGTTTCATCATGCATTCAGCATATAAACAATAGTCACTAACTAAGACATTACAGAACATAGAATTAACACAACTCATTTAATAAACACAGTGGAATAATCATAATAACATACAAGCAGAAGGAGATGCATCAGCCTATTTCTTCCAGGTAGAATGATGAAACGATCATACAGTAATCCATTCCATTCTTATGCTATACACAGGCATCATGCCAACTAACTTAAGATAATCATTTCATCCAAGTAACATGAGTAATTTAACATACATGATTAACACATTGTTAAACACATAATGCAAATAAATTAATCCACAGAGAATACTTATCTTGAAATGCAAATGTCCAAACAACTAGCTATGTGAGAGCAACATTCCACCCAACCATAGATCTCTGTCCAGACTGTATTCTTTCAGCTGAGAGATCACCCCCGAGCTGGGCTGTGTATCCACTAAGGACGAACTAGACATGCTCACTCACAGTCGTGGATTCACTCAAACGGTCATGCTAAGCCAATACACAGCTGGGTTTATCAAGCATGCAATAAGGAAAATGAGGAGGATGATAAGCCAGTGAGCTCAACCATAGAGCTACAGACATCTCAAGCTAAATTCAAGCAATCCCATCCTCTGTGCAAACATCCACACTTGGATTCCTCACCATTCTGGCAACAAAATAACTCAATCCTGTCACTGGGTTTCTGGGCTATCAAAAATGGCTTTTCCAATGGAGTTCAGGGTAGCTAATGCTCCCAAATTCTCCCCAAGGTTCATACCTATGGATCCCCCATTGAATTTTTCTGTCCAATACCAAATCTGGGCGTTTTTGGCTCTTCAAAACGTGGGTTCTTGCAAAGTTGCGATTTCTGGTTTTTTTCTCTGTTGGAAATTCGTGGGTGATGAGAATTGATGCTGGGTGATCAACAATGGAATGGGAATGAGATTGGAAGGATTCCCAAAAGGTAGAGTGACTTGTGGGTCAAGCAAAACAAGGCCCATACCCTGCCATACGAATTTCTGGGCTGCCCATGCTCCATTGAAGCCATGGACTGTTTTCTTCAACCACTTCCTTACATTAGAATTAAATGTCAGCAAGGGAAGTCAAATGGGTTCTCAAGGTGACATATGGCAGCCTATGGTTCAATCCCACAGCCCCCTCACCACTCCCTAGTGGATACACATGGCCCCTTCTCATTCGTTGCCTCCATAGCCAGTTTTGGTATTTTATTGCATGATGTTTATTTACATCATTTTTACAATGTTCCATGGCTAAATAACACATGGGAAACATAATGTCTAATACTTGCCTTTAAATAAAATTCAAGCTTCCACTAGCGGGGCCTTGGCCTTGAGCTCCATGCTAGGAAAACATGCATCACATGTATACAATATTTACATTAAAAGCTAATATATCCTAAGGGTCAAAATGGAGTATTACACTTGATGATTGCAAGTAACAACAATCCTTGGTGGATTTACACTAATCTTGTATGGTGCTTATATGTTTATAGTACTTACCTATTTAATTTTTCAGGAAATTCCTTCCAGGGAAAACAATCACGTTTTCAATGTTGGAAATCCTAATAATGAGGTCACTGTCAAGCACTTGGCAGAAATAATGACTGAGGTATGGTTCATGCTTTTCGCTGGAGTTCAAAAAAGTTGTTTGAATAGTTTCTGTGCTTTTGTTGTTGTCAATAGTGTTGATTTATAGTGCTTGTTTAGTTTCCATTAACCTTCATTAACATTTCATCACAACGGAAGCATAAACTATGCTTCCTTTGTTATGTGACTAGTCTACAATAAATCCGCTCCTCAGTTAACATTAGAATGAACTTGGAGGAACAAACAGGAGGATGAGATAGGTGACATGATTCCAAAGAAGGCCCATATGTCCGATTTCCATTTGTGCATCTGTAAGTGTAAAAAACAACTCATCTTACAGGCTTAGGCCAAGTTTGTAGATATAAGTTATGAAACTGTTGTTACAACATTTTATATCATCTTTTGCTATCTTGTTACCATATGCTTAAAAAAGCTTAGATATCTATTTTAGTTATTGTGTAAACAAGTTAGTGAATCGGTTCTATTTACTTTACTTATAACAATGTGATATTTTTGCTTTTTCAAATTAGTAAAATGTTATAATAATAATAACCAAATGTTCAATTTATTCCAGGAGGCCATTGGTCATCACCATCTACTAGGGTTACATTCTGCTTGTGACCTGCTCCACTTCACTGACATGAGTTTAAAAGGGATGAGGCCGGGTACTAGTCCCAAGCAATTTTGATGGGTATAGCTACACCTCATATTGGGCAGGTAAGCAAAGAAAGTCTACCCTATGTAATCCATCAGAGGAAGTTTCTTGAAGCATTTCCAACAAAAAATGTGTAATTTCACGCCAATATGAATCTTAGGAATTTTGCACTTTTATAGGTGCTCTACATTTATGTTATATATGAGAATTAAAAAATGCATGTAAGCTGAGATAACATCAATAATTCACAGGATATACTACTTTGTTGTTTATTCAAGCACGTTTATATACATGCTGAAACTAATGCTTGGATTCTGGAACATGACAATTATAAAGAGAAAATTCTCAAGTATTACAATGAGAAAAAAATACAGATTAATGCTGGAGGCTCTATCTTTTGCATAGCCTCCTTTACTATACCATTTAATTTATTATATATCTTGGACTCACATAATTTTTTTTGATTATTTGTTGGCAAATCTTAGGGTTAAAATGTGTCTCTACTTTTTTATGTCCCCACATTTTCACTGTGGCTTAGGGGGTCTGCATTGACCAGCTGGGAGGTTCACACCATTTAGTTTGGGGAATATGTACCTAAGATGTCATATAAAATCCAAAATGAAGAAAATTATGTTCAGATTGATTTGTTGCAAAGAGGTCTTTAATACTAGCAGGTTAGGCAACATGAAATTATATAGCAGGTACACACATGTTTTTTAATCAATATACTGGAATGAGTTCCAACATATTGAATCCATTCTCCAAAATTCTCTTTTGAAGGAACATGTGAAACTAAGTTTAGATAGTAAATTTTTAAGTCCCTAGGATTTGCTCAAATCGTAAATAATGATGGCCAAGAGAATTATGATCCATGAATTTTAATAGGCATGATGCAATCGTAGTTAGAGAACATTTTTAATTACCATAGTTTAGTGTTTAAATATTTATAGGCCTACTGCATTATTTTTTGCAAGCAAGTTTATAGGCCTGCTGAAACTAATCCATGCAAGGTAACAATTCCTATGATTGTAAAGTACAACCAACAAGAACATAAATCTATCCCTGCCAAGTACAAACAACAACTCAGAAAATTGCCCCTGTAAACTACAACCATCGAACTCAGAAATATGCCTTTGTAAGGTACAGTCAACACAACATAAAACTATCCCTTCAAATCTATGTAGGCTGAATTGAAAAGACGCCTAGAACAACAAGGAAGGTGCTCTATCAACAATGATTGGACATACTTCTCTTCTAAGCAATTGTTTGTCACCATTGTGGAAAGCAATGGTGACGTTGAACCGTTATCCTTTAAGGACCATTATAATTCTTTTTTTTACAATTTTAATTGAAATGGCAACGGTCCTTTATGTTGCATCATTAAAAGATTTTCAAAATGAAAAGCAGTGACAATGTCATAGCGGTTGTCACCATTGATATGTTAATGGAAATATCCTCAATAGTGAGGGTCATTGTAAGGCCCTCATGATATGTTATTGGTGACGTACAGTTTTTTGGTGATGGAGGCCCTTAGGTCCATCACCAAAACTTCATATAAATTGGTGAGGGTCACTATTTGTCACTAATAATCCTTATTAGTGTCGAACATTGAATGTCACCACACCACCTCTACTTTTGGGGACACAGTCGTTGGTGACATTCACATTTTGGTGATGTCCTCCTTTTTCACCATCACCGATGCGATTATGGTGACATGTCTCAACCCTCAACAATGATCGGTCATTGGCCGTCACCATATATGCATCAAATGGTGAGGGTCAAAGTAGGGTTGTCACCAACACTTCATAGCGATTGGTGACGGTCACAACCTGAAATAATCATAATTATTGGTGGAGGGCCTTGAATGTCACCACATACCCCCACTTAAGGTGACGGTGCCTTTGGCGACGTTCAGGTTTTGGTGACGGGACCCCTCTTGACCATCACCAAATGAGCTTATGGTGACATTTTTGGACCCTAACCAATGACCCTTTTTCTTGTAGTGGGTGGCCTCTACATTTAATGCTTTTATGACCTATACATATGAATTTAGACCATATGCCCCCTTAAAATTCGGATCATTCCTCCTCCATTAGAAAATGGTGGTCCCCATCATTTCATGCTAAAAAGAGACCCATGATTTCAATGTGTTAGCTACCAATGAAGAGAAGGGTTTTGTGTGGTTAACCCATAACTATGGGTTTTGTGTGGTTGACCCATAAGCGTGATTACAATACATAACTGTGGGTTTTGTGTGGTTTCTCCATAACCGTGGGTTTTGTGTGTTTGACCCATAACCGTGGGTTTTGTGTGGTTGACCCATAACCATGGTTACAATACATAACTATGGTTTTTGTGTGGTTGACCCATAACCATGGTTACAACACATAATTGTGGGTTTTGTGTGGTTGACCCATAACTGTGGGTTTTGTGTGGTTAACCCATAACCGTGTGTTTAAAGTGGTTTACCCATAATCGTGATTACAGTACATAACTGTGGATTTTTTGTGGTTGCCCCATAACCATGGTTTTTTCATGGTTGGCCCATAACCATGGGTTTTGTGTGGTTAACCCATAACCATGATTACAATAGGATTTAATAAAAGTCCAAAAAATTGAAGAATTCATGATCTTTGGTGAAGTTCATGTCTTGTTGCAAATCCATTCATAACATCTGATGCAGGTGATGAAATTGAACTCTGTTGAAGACCCATTTGAGATCTCAAAGAGACCTTCCCATCCATATACAATACTTTCTCTATGGTGGCCTAGGGAGCGAGAAAATGTTTGATGAAGCTCAGGATACGCGTGCACACTATTTTGTAGACATATGTTGCTTCAGTCGATGATATCTCTCAAAACATGAATCCAAATGAAAAACCGCGAAATACCCATTTTAGATGACATAATGACATTTCCAATGAGCTATGGTAGAGCCTCTGAAAAGTTATGTGGAATCTGTAGAACTTGTTTAAAGTTTTTGTATGTGCGACCTCATTGTGTACAAACATGTGTTACTTCAAACACGCATAACTCACAAACCAGGAAACGAAATGAAATTTCGTGAAATACCCATTTGAGATGGAGGAAATTTTTTTCAAATGAGATATAGTATACCATATGAAACATCCTTTAGAGTTAACATAATCTATCTAAAGTTTGCTGAATGTGAGAGTGTCGAATGTAGAGGGCCAAGGGTTTGTAGAGCAGCATGGGCTATTGCAGAGGTTGTGGAACCTCCATGGCATCTTGGACAACCTGTAAAATTATTGAAAATGTTGCATACCAATGGATGTATTAGATCCATGTATGGTTATCTTTGTAATGGTGAATGAAGATCAGAGGGTAAAAAAATATTTGAACCCATAGTAAGCTTGAAACCCTTGTTCTGATGGAGAGCATACCTGTTCTGATACCACTGATCCAGATCTTGGGGGCTAAGAAGCAGAAGACTTGAATGTTGAGAGAGAAGGAAAAGAGATAGCCTCAAATTTTAAGTGGACCATGGATCAACTGTGAGAAAAACACAGTAACAAGATCTAGGTTGTGAAAAGTCTAGACAGAGAAACATAGAGTAAATATGCCAGATGGAGGGGTGAGGATCAAAGAGGGTACTTTGAGCCTCACCTCTCAAACTATACTAAGAAAGGCACTCAGAACCAATAACCCAACAATAAATCAATAAAATAAGAGAAAGGTAGGATGCCAAAAATAATAGCTTGCTTTATTGAGAAGGCATAAAGCCCTTTATATAATATTATTACAATGTGTCTTGAAGCCATACCATGGAACAAAACCATGGGCTACCAAATACCATGGATGGGTGTATTTTAAACTGTGTGCTGCATGGAAGATTCCAAAACCATGGATGGAAGAGGGTGGCATCTCCATTTGATGCTTTTGCGATGAATGGGAGAGGGTGGCCTCTCCATTTAATGCTTTTTATGACTTATACATCCGAATTTAGACCATATGCCCCCAAAAATTCGGATAAGTATGGGTATTTGAAGTTTGTGACAAAGAATGGTTACGCACTGCGCAGGTTATGTAAGACTGTCCCATTGTTAGTGAGAATGAGTACCTCTATTTGTAGTTCCTTGCACTTGTCTTGAATGTGATGAATACGTATGTTTAATGTGCACATGGATGCTATATTTTTTTTGTAAGTAAGTATCCACGGGGATTTGAACTTGTGACCTTCCATTTACAACTTCTCATCTCAATTAGTCATTGCCAATTGCTCTACCCCTCATGGGCTCACATGGATGTTATATTATGTTGCCATCATGAATGTGTTATTTATTACCATGAGTAAGTCATATTGTATTGCGCAGTAATTGAATGAATGGCAGATCTATTATATGAATGTTCACATCCCTTCAACACTGTATAAGCTTGGTTCTTGCAGTTACCCTAGATACCTCGGGTGAGACTTTGCCTTCCTGCAAGTGATGCTGAAAGGGCCGGTGTCTTGGGTTTTGTTGGTGAAATTTGTGATGAACCCTATCTTCCCACACGCCAACAAATGGTTCTGTTTCCAAGACCAGGATCTACGCCTGAAGGGACATGAGACTTGACTGATGATACTGTGGAGACTGACGAAGGAGGAAATAGAAGATTGGTTGAAAGAATAGGAATACGATTTTGCTAGAGAATAGAATAAGAACCCCTGTATTAACAAGGAACATTGGCTGCATAAGTATGTCTACCGAGATCTATATGAATTTTTCTTCCATGCTTTCCCCATACTTTTGGCAGAGTGGTTGTTAAGGTTAGTTGAGGTGAACTTGAGATATAGCGGTGATGGCCCGAGGAACTGGACCCTTGAATCGATCTGACTTGTTAACAATGTAAGTAATCCTATATCACGTGTAGTAGACTATTGGATAAATAGTATTTTGAAGGGGTATGCCATAGAGTTTGTCGTAGACTATACTCAATCTTACACTGTAGCCGAGAGGGAGTTCTTTAAGGGTCCACGTGGAAGGTACCTAAAGTTGTTATATACCTGGATTAAGATGTTGTTGTGCGACAAGGGAATGATGATATTGGAATTGGATCAGCCTAGCATCTAAGCACTTATGCACGCAATAGGGAATTAGGGGCTGTCCAAAGAACGACCTGAATGAAGGAAGGTGGGAGTGAATGAAGAAAGGATGAGCTAAGTATGCTAAGTAGAAAAGAAGAGGTGATAGTAAAAGAGATGGGATTACCGCGCGGAGGTAAAAGATTTCAAAAATACAGTGGGAAGAGGACTACAACTAAGGCAGAGAAGCAGCGTAGTGAGTATTAAGAAAGAAATTGATGCACATGAATCCATTTGAAGGGTTGTTACACTAAGAAAATGAAGAGCGTAGACAGTTCAATTCGTCCGAAGAAGGGAGTCCTATTCAAATCGGTATTTGCGTCGAACCCACAACGCGTTGTGTGTCCCCAACACCTGAGGTAAGAATTCCAAATATGTTATTTCCAGTTAGTAACAGTAGAAATAATAGTCAAAGTAGTGGAAGTACGGTGACTGGTCAGACATAATCCGCAACACCTAGTAACAATACTAACGAAATACGATGGCGGGGATAGACCTTACCTTGAGGATACATGTTTTCCATGGGGTGAGGACAAATGATCCAGATCAACACTTGTTTGTATATGAGGCCATATGGAAAGTGAAGCAAGTCCAAGATGATGCTGCGAAGCTGGCACAGTTTGTAACCACTTTCAAGGATTGTGCAATGACATGGTATATGAAGTATCATGTCACTGTACCAAACATAACTTGTGAAGGTGTCGAGGATGCATTGGTAAAGGAATTTAAGAAGCCAAAGTCTGATTCACAATATATTACCAAGTTAAAGGAGATTAGGGAGTTGTCAAATGAGATAGTTTGGGATTTTGACCAAATATTCAAAGCATTGATGGATAAGGTGACATTTCAAATTCTTGAAAAGCAACACAAAGAATGGTTCATTGTGGGGCTATTGCCACATATACGTGGCCCCGTGACGTAGTAGAATATCATAATGTAGACAGATGCATTGGAGCTGGCTATGAAGTTGGAGTCATCCCCGGTAGGAGAGAGTAGCAAGGGGATGGAACAGGTCTAGATGCAGCTTGTTGCATTAAGGATCTAGTTGCAGGAAATTGCCAAGGGGAATGAAAAATGTGAAGAGTTATGGTGTACCACCTACAGGACGGAGGGCCACCATAAGAATGAATGTGCAACATACATAGACTATTTGGAAACGGGACGCCCAAATCCACTTCCTACAAGAGGAGGCTGGTGTGAGATATGTAGAGGAAATAATTCTCTGCATGTTTGTCCCATTCTACAAAAGTATGTAAGCACCCCAAGAGCTTGATTTGCAATTTTTGCAAGTCAGTGGGTCATGATGAGAAGGACTGTCGCGCACTAGACCTTATGAGAGAGTGTACATTAGATGCGTATATAGTACAAGGGGAGGTTGGACCAAAAGGAGAAGTAGAATAAAATAATACCCCAAGGTGTACAATCAAGTAGTTCATGGAGGATTCATAGGCCAAGGCGGAGGAGGTTTAAGAAGAGGTAGAAGACCAACCATTTGTTATAAATGTGGGAAATAGGGACATTTTGCAAGAGACTACTAGATTTTGTGTACCACATGTACTTACTGTAGACAGTTGGATAATGCGATAGAGGATTTCCCACTATTGGTCGCGAAATGGCAACAAAGATGGCATTAGACTCAAAATCAAATCCAGAACCCAAATCTAAATCTGAATTAGAATCATAACTTGAACTAGAATCTGAGTCAAATTCCAAACCAGAACTAGAACCAGATTCCGAAACTGAACTCGAATCAAAATGTGCAAATGGTTGAAGTGGAAGAGCGCAACGACTAGCCAAGGATAGTATTTGTTACGCGTGGAGGAGCTAGGACGGGAGATGACGTGATAGAACAAGAAATACACACCATACATTGGGTAAGGAAAGCTACAGGGAAAGCACCGATGTTTGATCTCCAGAGAGAGAAAGACACATACACGCAAGCGAGATAAGAACTGTTAAGGCCTTAATTTGGAAAGTCATCCTCGCAACAAGTATATGACATGCCACCATTATATGATTCCTTAGTGCCACAAGGACCGAATGAGAAGGTAAGTACTCTAATAATTTTTTTGAAAAGTTCCTTAGATTTGATAAAAGATGAATCTGCTCTGGGTATATTACGTTGGATGATCAATCATTGCACACAAGGGAAGTAAGAACTTGTTGTTGTTAATCAAGTACAGTGCGACATAAATACCAATAGAGAGTTCTGCCTGAGTGTGCAGGTAGGATATTTGGGATCATATGTAAATTTCCTGCCAAAGCAGACGTGGGAAATGATGGGTAGACCAAAGCTGATATGGACCAAGGTTCAATTGAGACTAGCCAACCAACACATGATTATCCCAATTGGAAGGCTTACCAGAGTACCAAAGGATGTGGATGGGGTGCACAGTACCGCCAATTTCAAAGTCATTGAGACTGTAGATGACAATAAACCATATCCTGCTTTCTTGGGACTTGGATGGATTTTGTGAATCATGCCATCATTGATCTAAAGAAGATACAAATGGTATTTGAAGGAGACAATTTGAGGGTCACTGTGTTGTTGGACCTAGCAAAAGGGAGAAGGTATGTAGAACCGGTCTGGAATGGGGAGCTATAAAATTTATACAACATGAATGACATGACGGAGGATTATGTGGATCCTACTGCTGATGGTGTGATAGGATGGCACATCTTCAGTTCTTGTGCTTCAGATTTTGAGGAAACCCTTGAAGACCGGAAGCAAATGATGCATGCGGTTCATATGAGAAGGTGCGCACGTGTCACAACTTCATTATGCTGGATTGGGACAGAGATATGTGATCTTCCAAAATATGATGGCTTAACATATGTAGCTTTATTTGTAACAAGGTTTGAACAATAAATACCATAACAACAAAGGATACTAGCATTAGATGTCGCATTGAAAGTGACACCCACACACTGGTGGGTGGCTCATAAAGAAAGGATGGGTGATTGGCAACAATGTAAGAGGTTGTTGTAAGTCAAATTTGGTTTTGAGTATACCGCACAAAAATATGAGGGGTCGAGTTGCCCATTGGACCATGTTGCATAGTGTATTACAACATGGGGTACATTACCAAAACAAGAATGGACACATCGGTTTGTGCACACGTTGGATACAATTCCAAAGAATTGGTACATCGAGCTTGAGATGCGCAGAGGTACAGTAGACTCGGATGAGCTGGTTAGCAATTTCAAGGTGACCTTCAACTTTGAAGATGAAACTCCGGTACTAGATGAATCCTTGCAGACTATCAAAGCAAATATCTTTGCTCCGGTAGATACTACGAGGTCAAGACCCTTATGCGGTGTGCATCTCTACCTCATCCCATAGTGCATGAAGTATTGGAATTCTATAATGTCAATAAGGAAGGACAGGAGGAGGACAATTGAATAAACCTGTAGATACTAGAGACCGAGGGAGAGCGCACAGTAGAGGGACCTGAATTGGGATCCAAAAATTACAAACAACCAATGAAGATCCATAAATTAAACATTGGCACAAAGAAGCATCCCAAGTTTTCTAACATTGGAGATTATTGGAACGATGAGACAATAGAGGAGATTGTTGATTTACTGTGCAAGTATCGGGATTTATTTCCTACCAAGTTTTCAGAGATTAAGGGTATTATAGGAGAGCTAAGAGAAATGAATATCCCCTTGAAACCAGATGCCAAACCAGTGAAACAGAGACCATGCTGACTAAATCTGGTATACAAGCAGAAAGTCAAGGCTGAAATAGATAGGATGGTGGAAGCGAGAATCATCGAACCAGTTGAGGAGTTAGAATGGATAAGCCCAATGGTGTTCCAATATAAGAAGACATGTGAGATAAGAATTTGCATGGATCTGTGAAGTTGAACGATGCATGCCTACATGATCCGTTTCCTACACCATTTATAGATGAAGTCCTTGAAAATGTGGGCTGAGAAGAAGCTTATTCCTTTACTAATGGCTTTTTTGGCTACCATCAGATAAAGACCATGAAGGAGGATAGGCATAAGATGGATTTTGTGATGGAGTGAGGGTGTTACTGGTATACAGTAACACCATTTGGGTTGAAGAATGCACCTGCAATATTTTATAGAGTGGTTGTCACAGCCTTTAAAGAATTTATCCACAAGTTTTTAGAAGTGTACTTGGATGACTGGACAATGTTCATTTTGTTGAAGAATGGCATTGGAGTTCTACGATTGATGTTGGATAGATGCATATAGTATCAAATCTTGTTAAATATGAAGAATTGCATTTTTTGTGCACCTTTTGGTATTCTTCCAGGGCATGTAGTTTGTAGACAAGCTGGACTACTGATAGACCCAAAGAAGATTGTCATTATTATGGACTTACCATCACCTATGTCAATGCGACAGTTGCGTACTACGTTGGGGCACAAAATATACTATAGTAAGTTCATTAAGGGATATGCTCAAATCACAACCCCACTTGAGAAACTATTGAAGAAAGAGGCTAAGTTCCAATGGAATGAGGAGTGTCAACATAGCCTGGATATGCTGAAGCAAAAATTAGTGAATGCACCAATCTTGGTATTTTGAGATTGGAAGAAGGAGTTATGTGTTCATGTTGATGAATCATCTATAGCATTAGTTGTAGTGCTAGCGCAACCTAGGGAAGGATATTTTGATCACACTATTGCATTTGCAAGCAGGAAGCTGGCGACTGCATAAAAGAAATATACCACTACAGAGCGTGAAGGATTGGAAATGGTGTACGCGCTACAAAAGTCCAGGAATTACTTGTTGGGGTCACAATTTAAGATGTATACTGACCATTCTACACTGAGATACCTGGTTATCAAGCTAGTGTTGGGGGGGAAAGATATGCAGATGGATATTTTTATTCCAAGAATATGACTTTGAAGTTGTAGTAAAAGCAGGGAAACTGAACTTAGGACCTGACCACTTGTCGTGGATAGAAGCAAGAGAGGATGTAAGAAACATAGATGTCAGTTTTCCAGATGCACACTTGTTTGCAGTTCATATGGTTGATGAATATTTCTCAAATATTGCATAGTTCTTGACTAATGGAGTAGCTCCAGTCGGGGACACAATTGCACAGAAAAAGTAGTTAGTGGTAAAAGCAACAAATTATCAGTTGATAGCAAGAAACTTGTATAAGTTGGGTGCAGACGGGACTCTATGATGATGTGTACTAGAGCATGAGAAAACCGATGATTCTAAAAGAAGTGCATGAAGGAGTAGCGGGAGACCATTATGTGGGGAAAGCGTCCATGCAAAATATTTTGCGCGCAAGTCTTTGGTGGCCAACTCTCCACAAAGATACTATAGAACACTTCCAGACATCATACGTATTCCAGCAGGTGGGGAATCCATCAAGGAGGGATGAGATTCCCTTGATGGCCCAAGTAACGTTATAGTCATCGAATAAGTGGGCGATGGACTTTGTTGGCCCTATAAATCCATTGGTGAAGCGGTCAGGAGAAAGATACATCATTACCATGATAGTCTACTTGAGGAAGTGGGGTGAAGCGGAACCAGTGACTGATTGCAATGCACATACAATGAAGAGGTTTCATTTTGAGAATGTGGCAACAAGGTTCAGATGCCCAAGGATATTTATGAGTGATCAGGGGACCCATTTTTTGAATAATACAATTGTAGCGATGACAAAAGAATTTCATATCTACCAGCAGAAGAGTACCCCCTATCACCCTAAAGTAAATGGAATGATTGAAGCTTTTAATAAGATCCTTGAGAATGCACTGACAAAGATTTGCAATGTCAATAGTGATGACTGGGATTTGGGGATCCTTGCATTATTATGGTCTTATAGGACAACATCCATGAAATTGATAGGACAAACACCATTCAGGTTGGTATATGGGTAGGAAGCAATCATGCCTATGGATTTTATTGTTATAAGTTTTCCCATTGTTGTGCTCGCCGAACTTACAGATAACAACTCAATAGAAAGAAGATTGTCACAACTTTTGGAATTGGAGGAAGACCAGTTTGTCACAAGTTTTCATCAACGGGTCCAGAAAGCATGCGAGAAAGCCTAGCACGCCTGGAAGTTATCAAGATTCAGTTCAACTCCTGGAAGAGTTGCAAGGATGTGTAGAATCTTGTGTTTAATGATGCATCATTTGGTAAGTGGCCGTGTGACCAGCTCGTTGCGATCACACCCCCGATCCTGAGGATTTTGCAAGCATTGTTGGATCCCCATGTCATCAATATCTAGTTGAAAATGAATAAGGATAATACTTTTGTCTGATTTCATGGATAAGAACCAGATATATTATGTGATGCAGCCTTACCCAACTACTTAATGGAACATATTTTTGACTGGGAGTTTTCACTATGGACAGAGTTCTGAAAATCTAATACCACATAGGCTTCCACGTTTATGTTGCATGAGACCATTTCCAGAGCTCCACATACCAAGCAAACATTGAAGAAAATAAGGTCTCTCGGATGTGAAAGGCAAGAGAAAGGATTGTGATTAGATGGTCCTAGACAATGGGTGTATCTTGTACCAATCTAAGATACAAATACTCCTCATATCTTTCAAAAAATAATTTGGGAAGAAATTGATGCTGATGAGATTCAAAGCTATCCTACACATCCATGTTTGCTCCATTTCCAATTCTGTGAGAAGGCTCTAGAGAGTCCAAATGAGGGGAATTTCTTATCCGAACATAGGTGGTGAAAGAATAGCGAATATCATTTTCCACAAAAGGAAATGACGAATATCAAGGTCGGAACACAGATGCATCTACAGGTGTGATGAATGTGTCACATTCAAATGCATTCTCTATCTCAATGATGTGAATTGCATCACAGTTAGGTGAACAGAGCACTTCCCTAGATAAAGTTAAAAAAGAATATTAGTTTAATCCAAAAAAAGGCCAAATATGGAATTGTAAGAAGGTCCACCCAGACTTGAAAGATAAATAATGATACCTATAAATTTGACCACCTCCAATTACAAATATTGTCTCTATTGACATAAGAGTGTGGAGGTGTTGCAAGCATCTTAAGAGCTGAACCCAAACTCCCACACATAACTACATTTTCTGCAGTTGCAATGTCAAAGCTACCTGAATGACTTAGTACAACATTCAAGTGACCTATCAATGGTCGAAACTGGCCTGGAATACTTTCCCAAGTCTTTCATCCCATTATCACAACATTTTTCTTTTGTGCATTAAGTGAGTGTGCAACATAAGAAAAGTGTAAGATGAATTTTCTTGGGTAGTTTTCCATTCCCGAGAAAATTCATAGGTCATGGATATTCCTCAACAGTAGCCAATTGACAAGCATTGGAACCTTTATTGAATCAATGCCTAGTATTGAATCTTGGTTCACATGGAAACCAAGATAAACAATTTATGTATACTAGAGTGTGTATTTGTCTAGGTCACTGAAAACATCTCGGTATGCAATGTTGCAAATAGTTGGTTCAATTGTTGCAAGTGATCCTCCTAGGCCTTACTAATTGACATGAACCAAATGAATGAACACACACTATTGTACACTGACCACAATAACAATACTAAAATTTGAAATTATAGTGAATAACAATTTCTATTAATAAACAATGGTAGAAAACACTACAGTGTACATAGAAATGCATAGTGACTAGAATGGCGATAGCTTATCTTTGAGAAGAGATGGGATGAATACACTCATTCATAGAATATCAATTAAACAAAAGGATGACGAATATTTTTATTACAATATGAAGTAGAAACCCTTGAGAAGAAACCATAAACGTAGGATCTAAGATAACAAAAGTGCTTACAGATGGGCTCCAAAATGCTAATTAGTTATTGGAATGTCACCTTCACATATCCATCGGTTTGGCATATAAAATTTGATTCTTTAAAATACATCCCTGAAAATTTCTTGATGACCATTGCACTTCGAAATGGATAGAGCAAACCATTACCATTGTTTTCGACCCAAAAACTGATGGGAGAGCCCAAAAATCAAGCTTGAAGTTCAAGACAATTTATGATATGGTGGCAAAATCATGAAATTACGGGAATTTCTTATCCGAACATAGTTATAGCGAATATCATTTTCCACAAAAGGAAATGACGAATACCAAGGCCGGAACACAAATGCATCTACAGGTGTGATGAATGTGTCACATTCAAATGCATTCTCTATCTCAATGATGTGAATTGCATCACAGTTAGGTGAACAGAGCGCTTCCCTAGAGAAAGTTAAAAAAGAATATTAGTTTAAACCAAAAAAAGGCCAAATATGGAATTGTAAGAAGGTCCACCCAGACTTGAAAGATAAATAATGATACCTATAAATTTGACCACCTCCAATTACAAATACTGTCTCTATTGACATAAGAGTGTGGAGGTGTTGCAAGCATCTCAAGAGCTGAACCCAAACTCCCACACATTACTACATTCTCTGCAGTTGCAATGTCAAAGCTACCTTAACGACTTCGTACAACATTCAAGCGACCTATCAATGGTCGAAACTGGCCTGGAATACTTTCCCAAGTCTTTCATCCCATTATCACAGCATTTTTCTTTAAAGGAGCTGATGTGAAAGATGTGATTTCCTTGAAGAATTTCATATCAAAAGGTAGTTTCGATGGAAGCTTTCCATCCTTTCCTATTCCCATTTCCTTTGTGGCAGCTACTACAATAAGGAAGGTTCTTCTGGGCTCTGGAGGTGTATCAGAAAACGCATCCGGCATACTAGAACTGAAATTGTTTGCCATGGTTGCCATGGTGTAAAACTAAGATAAAATGGAAGAGTAAGAGAATCGCAATATGGAAGCACACACTTTTTGGTTTTCAAAATTCAGATACTTCCTGCAAAAACAAAATAAAAACACCTCAATACAGATGGTGTTGACATTTTACAATGGCCATGGCTACTCTTAGAATGCTTTCCAACATAGAAAAGCACACTTTAGATCAAGTACTTCAACATTTTCTCTCCTAGTCCAGTAGACCATGGTCTATAGGTAAGGCACACTTGCCATAATGATGACCTGGGTTTGAAACCCACTGGGCATGCTCCCTTGAGTCTATATGGGACCATGTTAATACATGGCAAGCAAACGAAGCCAAGAGCAAGTCCTGAGTGCATTTTTTACAGCATTAAAGCCCCTTGAACAGGGCAGCTTGGCAGATCTTGCCAAAAGTATCTTGCTCTTTTGAAAGAATTTGAATATGTTAGATATAATATAGTTGGGTTTCCAGACTTTAGTCAAGTTTCAAGCAAGTCAAACTACTTTGCTAATTAGATAGCACCAGCTGTGTATTTACCAAGTTTCAGGCAAGCCAAACCATTGTGCTAATTAGATAGCACCACCTATGTATTTGCAAGTTTCACGCAAGTCAAACTACTATGCTAAATAGATAGCACCAGCTATATACAAAGCTTGTGATTAGATGATCCAAGACAATGGGTGTATCCTTTATTTTTGTTCATATAACTATAACCTAGAATTTCTATTGAATTCCTAGCGATAAAAGTACCAATCTTCTCTCTGTATGTTGGTTATTTCGTATCCATTTTTTCATTATCAACCCAATTTCCTTATTAGATATAGATACAAAGCCCTTAAAATTGTTGTGTTATGGATGAAGTGGTCCACTTGGGGTTCAGTTCCCATCAGGCACCAAATGAGAATACTTATGAACTCTCTTTATTAAATATTCCAAACTGACGAAGACCTAAATCAATCCATCTCTTCCTGACTAGACAATTCTGCAGCCTTTTTTGGCATCTCTATATATTCCAATCTCACAAAATCTGGATGCTTTGGATCTAAGTGGGATTCTAAATAGTATGTTCAATTCCATTCTGGGCAAAAGAATAAAATCTAGGTTGCGATCTTTATTTCACGGAAAAAAAAGAGCAAGCACCATCAAATGATTATTCATTTTGAAATCTTTTTACTGCATAGTTTCTCAATAGTTTGGTGTATTAAGATTTTGAGTTATATATTAGTGAAGATGAGGCATTAATGTCAAACTTTGGCGGCATGCAAATTTTCAATCATCGCACCTTAGTTTGTCATGTGAATGCAAATTTTCGATTATCAAATATTTGAATTTCCCATCATTAAATACCAAATGTTGATGCTTTTTCTATATGATAGTAAATTTTTAATTCTATAAAAACATTTAAAATCATTATGAACACTAAAAATGCATAACTTTTAGATATATTTACATATTAAAAGGTTTCTAGTGTAAATCCTCTTCTTAGGTGTTTTCATAATGCCCTAAAAAGTTATAAAATTATATGCAATAGGTCTTTAATTTTTATCTCAAAATGACATACATTAGGTGTTTTCATAATGCCCTAAAAAGTTATAAAATGATATGTAATAGGTCTTTAATTTTTATCTCAAAATGACATACATTGCATGACCATGAATTTGAAGGTTTGTTAAATATTATGTGAGGCAAGGACAAGAATAAACACGATTGAATATTTATTACTTTGAAATCTTCTTATTGCATAGTTTCTTAATAGTTTGGTGTATTAAGATTTTGGGTTGTCCATGCTAGTCAAGATGGGGTGTTATGTCAAACTTTGGCAACATGCAAAGTTTTTATCGTCGCATCTTAGTCTGCCATGATAATTTTTTATAGTTATGTAAAAATTTTATGATTGAGTATTTATATGTGAATTTTTCATCATCAAATACTAGATATTGATATATTCATCATATGATTATTATTTTTTAACTATATAAAAACATTTAAAATAATTGTGAACAATTAAAATCTATAACTTTTGGAAATATTTACAATTAAAAGGTTTCTAATGGCATTCCCCTTCTCAGTGTTTTCACAAAAGTTATAGAATCATATGCAATAGGCCTTTAAGTCATATATCAAAATGACACGGATTGCATGACCATGATCTTGAAGGCTTGTTGAATATTAGGTGAAGCAAGGACAAGAGTAAGCACCTTTGAATGCTTAATCACTTTGAAATCTTCTTATTGCATAATGTACAAATATTTTGGTGCATTAAGTGAGTGTGCAACATAAGAAAAGTGTAAGATGAATTTTCTTGGGTAGTTTTCCATTCCCGAGAAAATTCATAGGTCATGGATATTCCTCAACAGTATCCAATTGACAATCATTGGAACCTTTATTAAATCAATGCCTAGTATTGAATCTTGGTTCACATGGAAACCAAGATAAACAATTTATGTATACTAGAGTGTGTATTTGTCTAGGTCACTGAAAACATCTTGGTATGCAATGTTGCAAACAATTGGTTCAATTGTTGCAAGTGATCCTCCTAGGCCTTACTGATTGACATGAACCAAATGAATGAACACACACTATTGTACACTGACCACAATACTAATACTAAAATTTGAAATTACAGTGAATAACAATTTCTATTAATAAACAATGGTAGAAAACACTACAGTGTACATAGAAATGCATAGTGACTAGAATGGCGATAGCTTATCTCTGAGAAGAGATGGGATGAATACACTCATTCATAGAATATCAATTAAACAAAAGGATGACGAATATTTTTATTACAATATGAAGTAGAAACCCTTGAGCCAAAAAACTCTAAGAAGAAACCATAAACCTAGGATCTAAGATAACAAAAGTGCTTACAGATGGGCTCCAAAATGCTAATTAGTTATTGGAATGTCACCTTCACATAGCCATCGGTTTGGCATATAAACTTTGATTCTTTAAAATACATCCCTGAAAATTTATTGATGACCATTGCACTTCGAAATGGATAGAGCAAACCATTACCATTGTTTTCGACCCAAAAACTGATGGGGGGCCCAAAAATTAAGCTTGAAGTTCAAGACAATTTATGATATGGTGGCAAAATCATGCAACCACTTGGATTGATTGTCTCCCATTGGATGTAATGGTTGGCAGTGTGTTAAGTTCCTACATTAGACGGGGAAACTATTGTTTGATTTGGTTCTTAGTCAACCACTAGCCCCGATGAATAAGTTGCCATGTTTTTAAAGTTTGAAGAGTTACATATTTTGAAGTAGGTTCTCTTCATCGTGGTTTCAATAATATGTTCCATTGTAGCTTGCTAAATGTAGTGAAGGTTGATGTGTTGTAGTCAATTTCTCTAAAACCTCTAAGGTTCCAACAAAGATATAAATTATAGTGGAAACATTTCCACATTAAAGATAGGGTGGAAACCAAGGATAGATGGAAGATACAATTCAAAATAATTTTCACCCACACCTTGGTGATGTTTTGAGGCCCATATTGGAGTGGTATAAGATTCCTATGGATGCATGTGAGTCACTCTTTCTGTAAGTGCAACAATATCTTGTCACCAACATAAAACTTGTGTGGAACCCCTTGTTGATGATGTTGCTACTTGTGCTTGCAATTGGTTTTATGTAGAATATCATGAACTTGTTGTTGGATGTGTTGGATTTGTTAAACAAAATTGATTGTTTTATTTTCCTTATTTTGAGCATTAGATAACTCTTTATGAATTGATGCAATGGACAAATCTACACCAACTAGGGCCAATGGATGGAACACTGATAATAGTTGAAATTATTTGTAGCCATTATAACTATGAAGACTTTTGATGTAGTTTTTTTTAACATAAGGAAGGATTTTATCCCACATACATGGATGGTTAAATGTACACTTCAAATATATGCGCAATCATCATGTTGACTGCCTTTATCTATCCTTCGGTTTGAGGATGGAAGGTAGTCAATACGGCCATCTTTGTGTCCATCATAGCTAAAGGCCCGATAAGAAGATAGTTAGGAACATATTGTCCCGATTAGAAACATTGTTATTTGAAAACCTAAAATGAACCCAAACATGCTCAAAGATGAATTTAGTAGTGGCTTCCATTGTGGCACTATTCCTGTAAGATGTAAAACTTCTATCTTAGAGGACCAATCATTAACCACAAAAACACAATTGTGGTCATCCTTGGTTGAGGGAAAACCTAACATGAAATCAATGGAGATTGAATTCCAAGACTTATATGGAGTAGTAGAGGAGTGTGAAACCTTTGCTTCTTCATTGCAGGTTTAGCATTGGCATAGGCAATGCAAACTATAATATATCTTCTAGTGTCATGTTGGAGCTTTGGCCAGTAGAAGTACTTCTACAGAGCTAACATTGTCTTTTCCATATTGAAGTGCCCTAGTACCTAATTTTAGTGTGCATCCCAAATCAACTTTTCACACTTTCCCAAGGGGACACAAAGATGGCCTAGACCACAAGAATGGGTGGTAAGAAGTTTTAGTTGGAAGTTCCTCACTTTTTTTCTTCACAAGACCATAATAAATAAGTCTCCATTTTCTTGTTTAGGTCATGAATTAAATGATGGCAGGTTAGGGCACTACACCGTGTCATTTAAAAAGTGGGGGTTTGCTCATGATTCCTTGTTGTACTTGTTATTTATTTGTTCAACCATTCTCTCCCTCTTTGCTTCTACTTGGATTTCTTTGGTTCATAAGTGAAATGGAAAACATGAAAAAACTCTCATGAGATATTGAACTAAAGCCCATTTTGATCCAACTCTAGTGCTATCCACCCACTTTCCTTGGTGAACAAAAATTGGTGCGAGATTGCAAGATCGCAAGGATAAGCAATATCAGGTTTTAGTTGGAAGACCCTCACCTTTTTTCTTCGCAATACCACATGCCACAAGGATCCATTGTCTTGTTGAGGTTGTGGCTTAGCCTATGGTGGGTTCTTAAGGCATTGTACTATGTCTTTTAAAGGGTGGAGGGTTTCTCATTACAGTCCAACCCTTGTGCTATCCACTGACTTTCCTTGCTGAACACGAAATGGTACAAAATTATGAGGATAGGTGGTACGCGGTTCGAGTTGGAATTTCCTTGATTTTTTACTTTGCAATCTTGTAGGGGAGAAGGATCCAACATCTTATTGAGGTTGCAACTCGGGATATGGTAAGCTCCTAGGGAATTACATTATCATTTAATAGATGAAGGTTTTCTCAGTATTTTTTAACCTTAGCGTTATCCTCCCACATTCATTGGTGAATAAGGATTGGTTACCAAATTATGAGGATGGGTGGTAATAGATTTGAGTTGGAAGGTCCTCACCTTATTTTTTTGTAAGCCCACAGGTGGAAAGACACCATTTTTTATGTTGAGTTTGTAGCTTACCCTATGGTAAGTTTCTAGAGTATTGCATTGTGTCACCTTATTTTTTTGTAAGCACACAGGTGGAAAGACACCATTTTTTTTGTTGAGTTTGTAGCTTACCCTACGGTAAGTTTCTAGAGTATTGCATTGTGTCATTTTAAATAAAGGTGGATAGTTTCTGATTCCTTACTATCATCACTATTTATTTGTGCAACTACACTCTTCTTGTCTGCATCGAATTGGATTTATTTGTTTCCTAGGAAAATCACCTATGCCACAAGTCTCCCATGAGATTTTGAATGAAATCTTGTAGATATAACATATGATCATGAAAAAAAAAAAATGGTTAACCTTAAAGTGCCATTGTTATATTGAATTTAAATTTTAATTCTACAACATTAATTTTTGTTTCCCTCCATTGAGAATTTGGGGATTTTCATTTCCTTTTCATTATGCATACCTCGTGTAGAAAAATGTTGTTTCCCTCCATTGAAAATTTGGGGATTTTCATTTCCTTTTCATTATGCATACCTAGTGTGGAAAAACGTTGTTTCCCTCCATTGAAAATTTGGGGATTTTCATTTGCTTTTCATTTTGCATGCCTAGTGTGGAAAAACGCAGGAGGCTCACCTGGTTTTGGACGAGGAAATGCAGGAACCAGATGTAGTTGCATGGACTGCAATTATTACTGCTTATGCCAAACATGGATTTCGCTAGGATGCCTTCGTACATTTTCTGGAGATGCAACAAGCTGGATTTTATCCTGATCAGTTTACATTTGTTGTTGTTCTTCAGGTATGCGATAGGACAGTCTGGTTCTGTACAGTATGGAGCAATTAGTAAGATCATTAAAGGTACAACAACTATAATAATAATTGGTGGAATGTCTTTAATATTTACCTGTAAACCTCTCTATGTAATTTATAACCCTGATAAGAGCAAATGATTTATATTTACTGTTGCTTTCTCAGGGAAAAACCCCGTCATGAACTCCTATTCTTTTCATAACTACTCTTCCGGCCCTAATAACTAGAAAAGTGATGGCAGAAGACTGTGCATTGGCCTCCACTGATTGAAGCTCACAAATTGTAACTCTCAAACGCACCTGGCCCTATTTATCCTCAAATTGAAACCTTGGCTTCTAATATTCGATCCAAACACTAACTAGTAGACATTCCACCCTTCCCATGAAGCGTTCTCTTCCAGCACACGCCTGCGGGCTGAGAGCCACGACCTTATCGCATTCACCAAATATTGAATGGGCGTTCGGACTACGAGGCGGTAATATCCAATGGGATTCTAATCCAACTGGAAAACCATTCATCGTCATGGTACTTCATGGGCCTGTTGGTCTCATGCATTGCATGACTGCGATTTTCAATGGAGGCCGTGGATCGTGGACTCCTCCACAACGCTGTAATCACCACCGTGCAACAACCTACTTGTTACTATGTGCCTACAATCAATAAGGAACACACATAGTCTCTATTTATATTAATAACAAGTCTGTAAAGAGATTCATCAAACACGGATGAGTAATCCAGGCAACATTTAACGCCTTCACACAGAGCTGTTTTCTCAAATATCCCTCTTCAACTCGTCCCACTATCCTCTCTGCACAAGACCTCCATTTACCAACCCTCATGCGCATCCTTCTCTGCGCAAACACTTTCATTGAACTCAAGACTATTCCTCATCCATCCAATTCGACCATTACCATTGTCTTCCATTGTTTCGACCTTCATTGATCGATGTGCACTTATCAACCCTTGCCTTCTTTTCTGCACACTAATTTTATGTTGATGATTACAGTCGGGTAACCCTACAGAAGACAATAATACTTTGATTCACCATCGTTCTATCTTCTCTATACTCAAAAATTTTCTGTTATCTTTCCTTCGACCACTAGCATCATTATTTGAATAATACACAACCAACCACTAAATACATCTTCTCTAAATCTCTGTAGTGAATAGAACTTCTCATAGGTTGTGCTCGAGTCCAATATGAACTGGAATCACACATAGTAATTCCATCCAACTCTAGAGTAACACCATAATCTATCAGTAGCTTCCAGCTTCATATAGAAAAGGGATTACGTTACAAATCCCAAATCCCTACAGAAAAGGGATTACTTCTACTCAACAGAATCACATGCATCTAGTTAACCAGTTACTCAGCTAACTAATATTCATCACCGTTACTCGATTACATCACTGTCCCATTGTAAAAGAGACAAAAAACCACATTATATAAATGAGTCTGTATTCATTCAATTAAAAACCTGTACATGCATATGAAAAACCTTGTTCTACTCTGCCTACGACCTCATTTTTTCTCTCTGGATAAATTTATGTTTCTTCAAGATTTTAGAATAAGATTCTCAACTGGAACTAGAGGAGGATGTTTTTTTACAGATCCATCTTTTCTAAGAAAAATCCATCCCTTATCCCTTGACCCAAACAGGATTTGAAGATATTGGATGTTAGGGGTCACAGTTTTGTCTATATTACTGTCAAGATATGTGGGGTTTCTTCATATGACATTTCCCTGTCCTTTCCAGTGAGACCCAATGCATTTAGAAACTCAATCTTTGGCTTCAACTACTGATAATCTTTTGGAGAAAGAACATGCTATTTTTTAGCAATGATCTTCCATACCTAATATTTGTTGACTCTTGATTCTCTCAGTAGCTGCACTGCTTCTTGCGATGTTTGGGAATATTTTAATTTGAACAACACTGCCCTGATTTCAATGACATTTGATACTTGAGATTGAGAAAACCCACATTCATGATCAAGAAATGTTTGTGAGATATTGTTATTGGGTAAGAGTTTGATTGTCCTATGCTTGTGAAAGGATATGATAGTTTCAATAAGCTTTGGGAAAATGGTTATTGCAGTTTTGCACGGAGAAGGTGGTGACTTTTTGGACTAAAGTTTAGAATATCTCAGTGTAAAGAATTTTCCCACTTAGTTTTAGGACCTCAAATTTAGTCCAATGGGAAAATTTCGCCTCAATTTTCCTTCACTGAAACTCTTGAATGTTAGATTACTAACATAACCTTTATCCTTGATGTATGGAATAGGTGACAGAGAATAAATTGGAAAAAAATACAACAATCATAGGTTATTTGTCCCACCATTCGATACTCTGTTATTTGTCCCTGTTTTGACTGCCACCTAGTAAATGAAAGGCATCATAAAATATCCTTGAAATGCTCTGCCATCTGATACAACACATCTTCTAAAAGGCATCATAAAATATCCTTGAAATGATCTGCCATCCGATACTCTGTTATTTGTCCCTGTTTTGACTGCCACCTAGTAAATGACTACCTAAAAATGCTTGATTTCATGCCTTGGGAATATGGGAATGATTCCTATATTTAGATGCTCTTCGACCCCTAGATATGAGTTGTCATATTCCTTGAATCCATACTCTATTCACAATGCCCAAAATCCTTTTCAAAACTCTTATTAATATATACAAATTCTTGATCAATATCTTGAATATATTGAATTTAGATCATCAACTCTATCACTACACTTCCTCAAGAAATGCCATGGTCTCTACTATATCTATATAAACACAATGATTTCAGAAAAGAATAATATATATATATATATATATATATGATGATAACATATCCTTAAAACCTAGTGAATCATTTTGATTCTTCCTGTCATATAGAACCTATTAATTACATGATTGTAACTCTTAGTATTAGAACTAAACACTTATTCAGTTCAGATCCATTCTATCATATTATCATACACAAGAATATTTGAATAATATTTATTTTCACCATTTAGCAATGATTTTGTAATTTCCTTAAGCAGTCACCCATATTTATGGTGAGTTATGCATCAATCCTTCATAAATAAACTTATGATCCAACTAACCCTCTTAACCATCATCCCTTGTCTTTATTTATGAGCCCAAAATATCCATAAATACTCCATGCAGTCACGACTATCACTACATCCCTTAAATTGAACAACTAAATATGTGCAAAGCATTGGTAGAGATAGAACGTGGGAAATGATGGACTTAACCTGGTTAGAATCCAAAAAAAATCATTGGAGGTCAAAATAATATCCTAAACAATTGAGTAAGTAAGTGAAGTGTTCTCAGCAGCTTCTTTCCTCATGTTGTGATTTTGGATTTACTCCTTCAATCACAGTGGCAGTCTACCTTAGTGCAGTGAACTCGCCCAACGAATAACAGTCTCACTTTGGTGAAGGAAGTACGCCTTCTTTTGATAATCAAGCATTGTAGAGATAACATGATCGAAACACTGTAACTAGACTGAAAGTGTTCAAAAAATGGCATCTGCATAAAACGCTAAAACTTTGACATTTGCATTTGGTTAGTTACATTTGGCACTTGACTTCTCTCTGTTGGGACTGAAAGTGTTCAGAAAATGGCATCTGCATAAAACGCTAAAACTTTGACATTTGCATTTGGTTAGTTACATTTGGCACTTGACTTCTCTCCGTTGGGACTGAAAGTGTTCAAAAAATGGCATCTGCATAAAATGCTAAAACATTGACATCTGACATCTCCGTTGGCTTTTGAATTAACACTTGGGAGTTTAACCCGAGATATGGATTTTGTGTGTATAATGCATTTGAGTGTCCAATACTTAGCATAAACAATGTCTTTTAAGCTCATTAGAGACCCTACCTGAAAAATAGAATCAAAGAGGCACATAAGCAAATAGATCTTCCCTCCACGGTCTTGACAAATGCAAGAGTCTTCCTTTGACATTTGAGAGCAGTGCTGTCTTTATTGTGACTCTCTTCCACATTACATCCTACTTTACAAGCTTATTCTCTATTGAAGATAAATGGAAACTAGGAAATGTCATTGTAGTTGTCCTTGTAGTGATAATTTTCGTGCTCCAAACAATATTATCCCATATGCATGACATAATGAATATGTTTTGTGTTTCTATATCATCATTGTTTGGTTACCTTTTTGCGTCCTTGTCTCATTTGTGTTTGAAATTTGTTTACATTGTCTCTTTTGTCACCCGCTCATGCCTTCTTTTTCTATTATATGTACATCTCATACTTTCTCATGTGTTCTTTTTCTATCATATGCATCTCATTGACATCTTTGGTGCATATTGATTGTGTTTTCTTTGTACTTAAGTTTTGTCTTTTTATTGATGTTTATGATGGTGTTGCTTTCCTAAAGATAATTTTTTCTATCTTATTAACATCTTTATGTCTAAATTGATCCTTTTGCATGTCTAATGTTGATACCAATGGCATCCCTTATGCATCGAATTCACATTATGTTTATTATTTGTTGCATACACTATTAGAAATAACAATGCCATTAAATTTGGTGAAATATGGAAAGTATCTTATAATGAAACATGAAACTTTCTTGTAATGTAGGACACTTTAGGTGGTATCTTTTTTGGTGTTTTATTTGTGTCTTTTCTATCATAGTGTATTGATCATGCATGTTTTTCTTTTTCATCTAATTGGCATCCTTTGTGTATCTTGTTTTGTGTCTCATCTATTCCTGAAATTTGTGTACATCATGTCTCTTATGTGGCCTTACATCTTCTTTGTCTCATATATGAATTTCATTTGCATCTTCAGTGCATCTCCGTTGTGTATTCCTTGCATGTAAGGTTAGTCTTTTTATTGATGTGTGTGACAATGTTTCATTCTTCGGTATTATTTTTGTGTTTGATTGACATTTTGTGTGTCTAAATTAAGCCTTTCTTATGTCTAATGTGCACTTTAATGGTGTCTCTTGTGTCTTGAACTTGCATCCTGTTTATTATTTGTTGTCTTCATCGTGTAAAGTAGCAATACCATTAATTTTTTTGGAATATAAAAAGTTTCTTATAATGAAACTTGAAACTTTCTTGTGATGTAACAAAATGGGTAACCTATTAGCACAAATTATTGCATCAATTTGATATTTTAGATAAAGTTAAAGAGTGTATAAAAGGAAGGTAGATGCATTTTATTTGATTCGAGATTGGACACCCCTTGTGGGCTACTTATTCTTTGTCGTCACTGTAAGGAGGATTAATTGTAAATAAATGCCTCGATTTTTCTCTCCATTTATGTGTTATATGGATGCATGCCATATTTTATAATTGGTTCACTTATACTTATCGGTCTAGTAATCTCTATGTTTGATTATGCTCTTGGAAAGTAAGTGGACTGCTATGTGGTTGTAATTGCTTCATATTGACTTTCTAGATGTGTTAACTTGGGTATGGAATTATATCATTTTACAGTGGTGTATTTTTGGTTGTGTTTTGCATTTGTTTTTTATTTTTAAATCATTAACTTGGAGTTATTCCACAATATATTTCTTTAAGAAAAAAATTATTGTTGTTCTGTGTTGCTTTTGCATGCTTGGAATTGTATAAACAGTCTTTAAACATATGGGACACAATATGCTAGCTGACTTGTTCTCTTGATGTCACGTCCCCTCCCGTCATCCCAATGCAGGGAAGAGAACATGAACCAACATACCGGGCTTATTGGAAATCTCAGCCCCATTCGAAATGTTTAAGAAATGCATGGTTAAATAAAAACTTGTGCATACATATTCGTACTCAACAAGCACAGCGGAATTAAACACTATAGATGCACATAGTTTCATCATGCATTCAACATATAAATAACAGTCACTAATTAAGACATTACAGAACATAGAATTAACACAACTCATTTAATAAACACAGTGGAATAATCATAATAACATACAAGCAGAAGGAGATGCATCAGCCTATTTCTTCCGGGCAGAATGACGAAACGGTCATACAGTAATCCATCCCATTCTCATGCTATACACATGCATCTTGCCAACTAACTTAAGATAATCATTTCATCCAAGTAACATGAGTAATTTAACATACAGGATCAATACATTGTTGAACACATAATGCAAATAAATTAATCCACAGAGAATACTTATCTTGAAATGCAAATGTCCAAACAACTGGCTACGTGAGAGCAACGTTCCACCCAACCATAGATCTCTGTTCAACCTGTATTATTTCATCTAAGAGATCACCCCCGAGCTGGGTTGTGTATCCACTAAGGAGGAACTAGACAGGCTCACTCACAGTCGTGGATTCACTCAAACGGTCATGCTAAGCCAGTACACAGCTGGTTTTATCAAGCATGCAATAAGGAAAATGAGGAGGATGCTAAGCCAGTGAGCTCAACCACAGAGCTACAGACATCTCAAACTAAATTCAAGCAATCCCATCCTTTGTGCAAACATCCACACTTGGATTCCTCACCATTCTGGCAACAAAATAACTCAATCCCGTCACTAGGTTTCTGGGCTATCAAAACTGGGTTTTCCAATGGATTTCAGGGTAGCTAATGCTCCCAAATTTGCCCCAAATTTCATACCTATGGATCCCCCATTGAATTTTTCTGTCCAATACCAAATCTGGGCGTTTTTGGCTCTTCAAAATGTGGGTTCTTGCAAAGTTGCGATTTCTGGTTTTTCTCTCTGCTGGGAATTCGTGGGTGATGAGAATTGATGCTGGGTGATCAACAATGGAATGGGAATGAGATTGGAAGGATTCCCAAGAGGTAGAGTGACTTGTGGGTCAAGCAAAACAGAGCCCATACACTGCCATACGAATTTCTGGGCTGCCCATGCTCCATTGAAGCCATGGACTGTTTTCTTCAACCACTTCCTTACATTAGAATTAAATGTCAGCAAGAGAAGTCAAATGGGTTCTCAAGGTGACATATGGCAGCCTATGGTTCAATCCCACAGCCCCCTCACCACTCCCTAGTGGATACACATGGCCCCTTCTCATTCGTTGCCTCCATAGCCAGTTTTGGTATTTTATTGCATGATGTTTATTTACATCATTTTTACAATGTTCCATGGCTAAATAGCACATGGGAAACATAATGTCTAATACTTGCCTTTAAATAAAATTCGAGCTTCCACTAGCGGGGCCTTGGCCTTGAGCTCCACGCTAGAAAAACATACATCACATGTATACAATATTTACATTAAAAGCTAATATATCCTAAGGGTCAAAATGGGGTATTACAATCCCCTCCCCCTTAGAATAACACCTACCTCGGTGTTATGAGACTTAGGAATATATATACAATTTACACATGTCCAAAATTTCAAAAACTTTGCGGGTCTGCCCTGCATTCTATCCTTTACTTTGAAATTTCAAGACCAAGTCCTTTGACTTCCACGAGCTTCTCCTGCTGGTTCCGATCTTTTATCTCATCCACAAGTCTAGAAACTTTATGGCTGCTACCCTCTTGAGGTTCCCTTGTTGGGCAGTTGCGGAGG
This sequence comes from Larix kaempferi, assembly GCA_027924585.1. Classification (NCBI taxonomy): domain Eukaryota; kingdom Viridiplantae; phylum Streptophyta; class Pinopsida; order Pinales; family Pinaceae; genus Larix; species Larix kaempferi. Next base: position 7,003,228 of record BSBM01000504.1, read on the forward strand.
CAATGATGTCCTCCACATTTCCAACATCTCACTGGCTGCTTCATCTTTACCTGCTCAATTTCCTTTGAGTCTTCATGCCTGGAACGTTTCTTAATGGGCCGATTAGACGAATGCCTCATCATTGATCCACTTTCTTTTCCCTTACTGATTGCTCTCATAATGATTTTTACCTCTCTTTGCAGACCAATAGAGTTCTGCAAAACTTTGTGGTTCATCTCATTCTGCCTCTTTTGTATCTTGAGCATCTCTCCAAGATTTTCTTGGTTCTGGTAAATTGTTTGAAGAAGACTTTCAGCCAATTTCAACAACCTATGGTCTGCTGCCATGGTCATTGTGCACTGCTGGTTCTCACTGTACTTACAAGCAACACTTGCTTCGCAACAGCTGTCACAACTAGTTTCACTTTCCCACCTATGAAATTCATCATTACACATCTTGTTAGGCCAATCATAACCTAAACATTAAAAATCAGTCAATTGTTTTTCCCCAATTGACATGGAGGTCCCATGCTCTATTCATGAGACTTTCACACCTTCCATGCTTTTCCAGCATACACATGAATTCTTTCATGTTCATCCATTCACATTAAATTAACTACTTCAACATTCACAATTTATTTCAAGCAAATAAACACATTCCACTTTCAGCCATACATGCATTCAACAATTTTCTGTTTTTATAAATGCATCAAGAAAAAGGAAAGAGAGAGCAGTAAGAGTTTTCTTCTCTTAGTCTTGTTCCATTCTGGAACCCACACCACCACTGTGGTTTTCATGCTCCTAGCCTCTTTCACTTCCATGTGAATGCTTTACCATCCCTTCTTGGCTATGAAACTTAGTGTCTATGGTCTATTTTAGACCTCTCAACCATGGAGTCCCTCCACATGGTTTGTCTACAACTCCCTTGGCTTCTAGGACCCCTACAAGTCCAATAGCACCATCATTCATTTATGCGCCAGCTGAGCCCTTTTAGGACAGTCACATGTCCACACGCATCCTTAAGATGCTTTCATAGTCATTGCTTCCAACAATACCTACACTCAAACATTGAATTAATTCACATGTTTAGTTTATTTTCATAGGAAATCATAACCAAATAATATACACATGTATATTCATAAGCAGGAAATTACAAGATAATCAAATACTTATCTGCATTGGATGTCTTCACTTTATTCCATAGGGTCCTTCTTTGCTTTACAAGCCTTGGAATCGCCTATGGATTTGGATGTTTGGCCAGCGCGCAAGCTGCCCCACAACACCAAATAATCTTGTATGTTTGGCTAGCACACAGGCTGCTCCCAATCATCAAATAATCTTGTATGTTTGGCCAGCACGCAGGCTGCTCCAAATCATCAAATAATCTTGTATGTTTGGCCAGCACGTAGGCTGCTCCAAATCATCAATACTTAATGCCCAACCAGTCACTCTCTAGATTTACTAAGCAATTTATAGTTCTTTTAGGGTCCTTGCTTCCTGTAATGGCCAATGTTTCCAACAAAGAAACAATAGTGCATCAACTTAACTGTTACAAGACTTATACTTGAAATCTTCATTATTCCCAACAAGAAATAAATGAAATTGAATACTTATCTGTACTGCGCATTTCCTCTCTGGTCCACAGGGTCCTGCTTTTACTTTATAAGCCTTGGGATCCTCTTGCGGACTGGGATGTTTGTCCAGCACGCCGGCTGCTCCAAAACATCAAATAATTAATGTCCAACCAGTACACCTTCACGCCGACTTGGAAGGAAACTTCACTATGACCATTTCTAGGTCAAGGCTCTACTATGGATCCATAGGCATATAATAGCCCTTTCATCAACACTTTCACAACCCTTCATCAAAATTCCCACAACCTCCACAACATCCTTTCAACACATTAACCCTTCCACCACAACCCCTCACAACAACCTTTTACTTTGTTCCTTTAGTGTGTAGCACCAAATTGCATCTGTTTAAGGTGCCAACACAAGTAGTATAGGAAAACTTGTCAGCGCTGTTATTAAAAAATTATAACCATAATTCATAGCATTCACTATCAAGTATTGAGACACCATGAATGCGTCCATTCCTTTAGGGCGTAATCAATATTAGCATCCCTAACATAACTCATTATCAGAAAGGCGTGCACTCCTCACTGATGGGAGATATGCAAGTCCTAATCATACTTCAAGCAGTCTGAATAATGTACATAAATAGAATATGTTATGCATAGTAATTCTAACAATTAGACTTGCGCGCGCACACACACACACACACACACACAAATATATATATCAGTCAAGGTTTACAGAACACTTATCCTTTTGCAGATGTAATTTCTCTTCACTAATGAGGAATGGGGGCTCCTTCTCTGAGTTGACAGTCCCTCGGTTTGCCATCCCAACTCCTTTTGATGTTACATAACTCTCATGTGTCTTACTGTCATAATCTCTATCATCTCACTCATATTGTTTACCAATCATGTAGTGCAGATGAGACATTAGTAATGTCTAGTGGCGTTTCACCCAAAACCCATTTCCAGATCATGGAATCCCTTCCCATGAAGTTTGGCTTCTGCAAGCCCTCTCTCTTGGTCTTACTACTATGTGTCTTCCTGGCACACTTATTAAATAGCCAAACAGTCAGCAACATTTAACAATGCAATTCAAATCTGATTGTTTCATAACCGATCAATGACACTAATAATTAAATTCAATATGAATTTGCAACTCTGTCTACTACAGAAATTGATTTTCTTAGCCATGAGGGTATCCTCATATTGCTTGGCTCTTGTAAGTGGCACCATTCTCCCCACTATGGATTTATGTTTGCTGCCATACATGGACATCCACCTACAACATGTCCTCCTTACACAATTTTACACAAGCCAAACAATCATTAGTAATTATAAGCAAAATTTCAAATCCGAAAAATTTACAAATCTGAGATTTACAATTCTTCTTTCTAACAGAGTTTAGATTTCTCAACCATGAGATTCCTTCTCATAAGCTCTAAATCGAATTTTCAAATCTGCTCCCTACAGAAATTAGATTTGCAACAATGATATTATTCTCATAAACTTAAATGAGAATATTTTCAAATTTGTTTCGTGCATAAGTTAAATTTCACACCCATGAGAATCTTCTCATAACCTTTGGCTTTTGCACATGGTAGACTCCAGCCTTCATCATGGACTTACCCACATTGCCATGCCTAGAACAATCTACCTGAAATCTGAAACTTCAATAAGCCAAACACTTTGTAGGTCTCCATGCATATAATATTTCATTGTTGCAACAATCACTGAAGCATTTCCAGAATTATAACATTCCATAATTCAAACACTTCCATCTATTAACATATGAATATCACCAAAACTCATTCACTTCACGTAAATCATTATCATACTAAAATTGTAAGGTACATTCATATCATTTATGCAATTTAAATGAAACTTTAGACACTCATTATTTCATAGTCATATCATTTATACAACTCTGCCATTCCACAGAGTATTCCGATAGTTCATTGATCATGACTAACTTCTTCATACTCTTACTACTCTTCCCCTGCATTCATAGCAGCCCATGAAATGATCTCAGAATTATCATTAATTCAATGATCTTAGAATTATCATTAATTCATCATTTCTTCTATTGCTCAATTATAATGAGACATATACATATATCACAATCATGCATGCACACAACACATCTCCTCAGGTGTAGCTACCCACATGCATGCATATTCACAACATTTACTCAAGTTTTTTTTTCTTTTCATGTGCATTCACTCAATGCTTAACTACAAGATTTATAAAATCTCTTAATGCACATCCACTCAATGCCACCTTGCATTGTTTCATGAGTACTATGCATTCAAGCACATTATGAATTAATCATGACTATCTCATATAACATGCATTACCATAATTAGGACCATCGATTCTCACTTGCTTTGGTTGTTAAACTCACAATCGACATACTCAAATGGCGTGATATAATTTCATATGAATGCATTGAGATTCTAAGCAAGTATAGGGTGTAAGGATCATTGCCTTCACTTACCCACACCTCACCATACTCGATAGGTTAACATCTCCATTCGGGCACTCAATACCACATGCAAACCAAATCAACATAGTTCAAACATAGTCGAAGGGATCTTACCAAATCCTCTTTCAACATTCATGCAATTATGCATCAATAACCATTACCTGCATGGTTGTCATTAACATCACTTGATGTTACTTGATTTGTTGGTTTCTTACAGCAGATTGCAGCATTCTTCCACCAATCTCTTGATCATGGATTTGCTGCCCTAGCCTTTTCTTCATAAGGTTTGTTGGCCATATGTAGCAACATCATCAACATCTTTAGCCATGCTTCTGTTGTCTTTGGTCCTACAACCAAAACCCATCACCAATAGTGATTATAAACCACAATATTTACCATCAGTGGTTCACTGCATATGTAAAATCTCACTACTTCTACCAATATGTAATGTCATATGCATGCAAAACATATACTTATGCACTGTGCAATTTTTATTAATATGCCAATCAATGCATATTCATGCCACTCATCTAATCTCTTGCATTTTCAGCGTTCTCATGCCATAATTTTATGCACATAAATCTTATAAAACATAAATACAGTTAGCAAGACAGGGGTTAAGGAATTCTCCCTTTCCAATCCCTCATCTTTGCATGAACTTCCTCTTTCACATCGTATCTAGTTCGATTTCATGGCATGCTACTTCCACGCATGCAATTCTAGAATTTGCCCATATTGACAATAATTTTTCCAAAACAACCACTGGCACTTTTCTGCTCCAATTATCTATGGTGTATGATAACCTCCTTTACATTCTGCCTATGCACCATTGATCCTTGCTGGATAAGATTTCCAATGCCTGTCCACTTGCTCCATTCCGACATCGGGTGTGGGAACTACATCACTTAAAAAATAACATCTTTTACCAATAATTCTGCACATTTTTACACAGTTGCATTTTGGTCCAGAATTCCAACTTCAGCCACCTGTGGAAGAAAATATGTGAGGTATCACAAAAACTTTTCTACCGGGCGAAGTTAGTCCATATAACAAGGAGCGCTCATCAACTCACGGATATCTATTCCGATGCACCATTCATCTTCTATAAAATTCTGGGTTTGACGACTTTCCACTTTTCACATTTTTCCAAAATTCCAAATTTTGGGCCAAAAATGGCTATTTCCCAAACGGTGCATTTTTGGAAAATCTTTGTCTAACGTGAAATGTTTGGTTTACTGAGAATATGAAATGTCGAGTTCAATAAATTTCTTGATTCCGAATTCTAGGGTCACTTTCAATCACTGCAAGGTTTTCAAAATTCCCAAAATGTGGCCTAGAATAGTGTTTTTCGGCTTTTTTGCACACCCCGACTCCACATCCTTTGGAGTTTGGCTCCAAAACTCCAAACTTAACACCGTGCCTGCTCCATGACTGTCCCATATAAATTTCGGCTCAATCCGACCTCCCATCAAGTGTCGGGACATTGATTTGTAAAAGCTAATAATTCCAATTTTATGCCAAATTGGAGCATAATGAGCTTGGGATCTTCACTGGTTCATTCATGGCCTCCGTCGATGGCCTCAAAATGCCACTGACCTCATCAAAATCTGATTTTACATGCTCCTGCTATCCAAAATTCTAATTTCGGGCTCTATACTTTTTTATTTTATTTTATTTTATTTTTATCTATCCCGCCGCACGCTTGCCGCAACCCGAAAGACAGCGGTTTGGAAAGTCAAGTTTCGGTCACGGGGATGTAACCGTCCCGTAACCCGCAACCTGAAACTGCGGGTTCGGAGGGTCAAGTTGCGGTCACGGGGATGTGACCATCCCGCAACTCGCAACCCGAAATTGTGGGTTCGGAGGGTCGAGTTGCGGTCACGGGGATGTGACCATCCCGCAACCCGAAACTGCGGGTTCGGAGGGTCGAGTTGTGGTCATGGGGATGTGACTATCCCGCAACCTGCATCCCGCATACCGCTTCCCGCAATCCGACATTACGGGTTCGGGGGGGGTCAAGCTGCGGTCACGGGGATGTAACCATCCCGCAACCCGCATCCCGCATCCTGCTTCCCGCAATCCGACATTGCGGGTTCGGGGGGGGGGGGGGGGGGGTTCAAGTTGCGGTCACGGGGATGTAACCATCCCGCATCCCACATCCCGATATCCCGAAACTATGAAAACACCTGCGTTTTCCTGCAACTTGCGGGGTCCGTATCTTCTTCGTCCCTTGGCCAAATGAGGCGAGTCTGGTACCGTTGGAAAGATCTTGGAGAGATCTATGCACCTGTGTGATCCTCTTCGACATCTGAGAAATTTGATCCTGCCATTTTCCCCAATCAAAATGCCGCCCCCAAATTCCCAATACTTAGCTAAAACGTCCTGCTACATGCCTGTAAACTCGGAGTCTGGCCCAAGCAGCCCCAATGCTGCAAGCTGGTCTCTGATACCACTCTGTCACGTCCCCTCCCGTCATCCCAATGCAGGGGAGAGAACATGAACCAACATACCCGTCTTATTGGCAATCTCAGCCCCATTCGAAATGTTTAAGAAATGCATGGTTAAATAAAAACTTGTGCATACATATTCGTACTCAACAAGCACAACGAAATTAAACACTATAGATGCACATAGTTTCATCATGCATTCAGCATATAAACAATAGTCACTAACTAAGACATTACAGAACATAGAATTAACACAACTCATTTAATAAACACAGTGGAATAATCATAATAACATACAAGCAGAAGGAGATGCATCAGCCTATTTCTTCCAGGTAGAATGATGAAACGATCATACAGTAATCCATTCCATTCTTATGCTATACACAGGCATCATGCCAACTAACTTAAGATAATCATTTCATCCAAGTAACATGAGTAATTTAACATACATGATTAACACATTGTTAAACACATAATGCAAATAAATTAATCCACAGAGAATACTTATCTTGAAATGCAAATGTCCAAACAACTAGCTATGTGAGAGCAACATTCCACCCAACCATAGATCTCTGTCCAGACTGTATTCTTTCAGCTGAGAGATCACCCCCGAGCTGGGCTGTGTATCCACTAAGGACGAACTAGACATGCTCACTCACAGTCGTGGATTCACTCAAACGGTCATGCTAAGCCAATACACAGCTGGGTTTATCAAGCATGCAATAAGGAAAATGAGGAGGATGATAAGCCAGTGAGCTCAACCATAGAGCTACAGACATCTCAAGCTAAATTCAAGCAATCCCATCCTCTGTGCAAACATCCACACTTGGATTCCTCACCATTCTGGCAACAAAATAACTCAATCCTGTCACTGGGTTTCTGGGCTATCAAAACTGGCTTTTCCAATGGAGTTCAGGGTAGCTAATGCTCCCAAATTCTCCCCAAGGTTCATACCTATGGATCCCCCATTGAATTTTTCTGTCCAATACCAAATCTGGGCGTTTTTGGCTCTTCAAAACGTGGGTTCTTGCAAAGTTGCGATTTCTGGTTTTTTTCTCTGTTGGAAATTCGTGGGTGATGAGAATTGATGCTGGGTGATCAACAATGGAATGGGAATGAGATTGGAAGGATTCCCAAAAGGTAGAGTGACTTGTGGGTCAAGCAAAACAAGGCCCATACCCTGCCATACGAATTTCTGGGCTGCCCATGCTCCATTGAAGCCATGGACTGTTTTCTTCAACCACTTCCTTACATTAGAATTAAATGTCAGCAAGGGAAGTCAAATGGGTTCTCAAGGTGACATATGGCAGCCTATGGTTCAATCCCACAGCCCCCTCACCACTCCCTAGTGGATACACATGGCCCCTTCTCATTCGTTGCCTCCATAGCCAGTTTTGGTATTTTATTGCATGATGTTTATTTACATCATTTTTACAATGTTCCATGGCTAAATAACACATGGGAAACATAATGTCTAATACTTGCCTTTAAATAAAATTCGAGCTTCCACTAGCGGGGCCTTGGCCTTGAGCTCCATGCTAGGAAAACATGCATCACATGTATACAATATTTACATTAAAAGCTAATATATCCTAAGGGTCAAAATGGAGTATTACACTTGATGATTGCAAGTAACAACAATCCTTGGTGGATTTACACTAATCTTGTATGGTGCTTATATGTTTATAGTACTTACCTATTTAATTTTTCAGGAAATTCCTTCCAGGGAAAACAATCACGTTTTCAATGTTGGAAATCCTAATAATGAGGTCACTGTCAAGCACTTGGCAGAAATAATGACTGAGGTATGGTTCATGCTTTTCGCTGGAGTTCAAAAAAGTTGTTTGAATAGTTTCTGTGCTTTTGTTGTTGTCAATAGTGTTGATTTATAGTGCTTGTTTAGTTTCCATTAACCTTCATTAACATTTCATCACAACGGAAGCATAAACTATGCTTCCTTTGTTATGTGACTAGTCTACAATAAATCCGCTCCTCAGTTAACATTAGAATGAACTTGGAGGAACAAACAGGAGGATGAGATAGGTGACATGATTCCAAAGAAGGCCCATATGTCCGATTTCCATTTGTGCATCTGTAAGTGTAAAAAACAACTCATCTTACAGGCTTAGGCCAAGTTTGTAGATATAAGTTATGAAACTGTTGTTACAACATTTTATATCATCTTTTGCTATCTTGTTACCATATGCTTAAAAAAGCTTAGATATCTATTTTAGTTATTGTGTAAACAAGTTAGTGAATCGGTTCTATTTACTTTACTTATAACAATGTGATATTTTTGCTTTTTCAAATTAGTAAAATGTTATAATAATAATAACCAAATGTTCAATTTATTCCAGGAGGCCATTGGTCATCACCATCTACTAGGGTTACATTCTGCTTGTGACCTGCTCCACTTCACTGACATGAGTTTAAAAGGGATGAGGCCGGGTACTAGTCCCAAGCAATTTTGATGGGTATAGCTACACCTCATATTGGGCAGGTAAGCAAAGAAAGTCTACCCTATGTAATCCATCAGAGGAAGTTTCTTGAAGCATTTCCAACAAAAAATGTGTAATTTCACGCCAATATGAATCTTAGGAATTTTGCACTTTTATAGGTGCTCTACATTTATGTTATATATGAGAATTAAAAAATGCATGTAAGCTGAGATAACATCAATAATTCACAGGATATACTACTTTGTTGTTTATTCAAGCACGTTTATATACATGCTGAAACTAATGCTTGGATTCTGGAACATGACAATTATAAAGAGAAAATTCTCAAGTATTACAATGAGAAAAAAATACAGATTAATGCTGGAGGCTCTATCTTTTGCATAGCCTCCTTTACTATACCATTTAATTTATTATATATCTTGGACTCACATAATTTTTTTTGATTATTTGTTGGCAAATCTTAGGGTTAAAATGTGTCTCTACTTTTTTATGTCCCCACATTTTCACTGTGGCTTAGGGGGTCTGCATTGACCAGCTGGGAGGTTCACACCATTTAGTTTGGGGAATATGTACCTAAGATGTCATATAAAATCCAAAATGAAGAAAATTATGTTCAGATTGATTTGTTGCAAAGAGGTCTTTAATACTAGCAGGTTAGGCAACATGAAATTATATAGCAGGTACACACATGTTTTTTAATCAATATACTGGAATGAGTTCCAACATATTGAATCCATTCTCCAAAATTCTCTTTTGAAGGAACATGTGAAACTAAGTTTAGATAGTAAATTTTTAAGTCCCTAGGATTTGCTCAAATCGTAAATAATGATGGCCAAGAGAATTATGATCCATGAATTTTAATAGGCATGATGCAATCGTAGTTAGAGAACATTTTTAATTACCATAGTTTAGTGTTTAAATATTTATAGGCCTACTGCATTATTTTTTGCAAGCAAGTTTATAGGCCTGCTGAAACTAATCCATGCAAGGTAACAATTCCTATGATTGTAAAGTACAACCAACAAGAACATAAATCTATCCCTGCCAAGTACAAACAACAACTCAGAAAATTGCCCCTGTAAACTACAACCATCGAACTCAGAAATATGCCTTTGTAAGGTACAGTCAACACAACATAAAACTATCCCTTCAAATCTATGTAGGCTGAATTGAAAAGACGCCTAGAACAACAAGGAAGGTGCTCTATCAACAATGATTGGACATACTTCTCTTCTAAGCAATTGTTTGTCACCATTGTGGAAAGCAATGGTGACGTTGAACCGTTATCCTTTAAGGACCATTATAATTCTTTTTTTTACAATTTTAATTGAAATGGCAACGGTCCTTTATGTTGCATCATTAAAAGATTTTCAAAATGAAAAGCAGTGACAATGTCATAGCGGTTGTCACCATTGATATGTTAATGGAAATATCCTCAATAGTGAGGGTCATTGTAAGGCCCTCATGATATGTTATTGGTGACGTACAGTTTTTTGGTGATGGAGGCCCTTAGGTCCATCACCAAAACTTCATATAAATTGGTGAGGGTCACTATTTGTCACTAATAATCCTTATTAGTGTCGAACATTGAATGTCACCACACCACCTCTACTTTTGGGGACACAGTCGTTGGTGACATTCACATTTTGGTGACGTCCTCCTTTTTCACCATCACCGATGCGATTATGGTGACATGTCTCAACCCTCAACAATGATCGGTCATTGGCCGTCACCATATATGCATCAAATGGTGAGGGTCAAAGTAGGGTTGTCACCAACACTTCATAGCGATTGGTGACGGTCACAACCTGAAATAATCATAATTATTGGTGGAGGGCCTTGAATGTCACCACATACCCCCACTTAAGGTGACGGTGCCTTTGGCGACGTTCAGGTTTTGGTGACGGGACCCCTTTTGACCATCACCAAATGAGCTTATGGTGACATTTTTGGACCCTAACCAATGACCTTTTTTCTTGTAGTGGGTGGCCTCTACATTTAATGCTTTTATGACCTATACATATGAATTTAGACCATATGCCCCTTAAAATTCGGATCATTCCTCCTCCATTAGAAAATGGTGGTCCCCATCATTTCATGCTAAAAAGAGACCCATGATTTCAATGTGTTAGCTACCAATGAAGAGAAGGGTTTTGTGTGGTTAACCCATAACTATGGGTTTTGTGTGGTTGACCCATAAGCGTGATTACAATACATAACTGTGGGTTTTGTGTGGTTTCTCCATAACCGTGGGTTTTGTGTGTTTGACCCATAACCGTGGGTTTTGTGTGGTTGACCCATAACCATGGTTACAATACATAACTATGGTTTTTGTGTGGTTGACCCATAACCATGGTTACAACACATAATTGTGGGTTTTGTGTGGTTGACCCATAACTGTGGGTTTTGTGTGGTTAACCCATAACCGTGTGTTTAAAGTGGTTTACCCATAATCGTGATTACAGTACATAACTGTGGATTTTTTGTGGTTGCCCCATAACCATGGTTTTTTCATGGTTGGCCCATAACCATGGGTTTTGTGTGGTTAACCCATAACCATGATTACAATAGGATTTAATAAAAGTCCAAAAAATTGAAGAATTCATGATCTTTGGTGAAGTTCATGTCTTGTTGCAAATCCATTCATAACATCTGATGCAGGTGATGAAATTGAACTCTGTTGAAGACCCATTTGAGATCTCAAAGAGACCTTCCCATCCATATACAATACTTTCTCTATGGTGGCCTAGGGAGCGAGAAAATGTTTGATGAAGCTCAGGATACGCGTGCACACTATTTTGTAGACATATGTTGCTTCAGTCGATGATATCTCTCAAAACATGAATCCAAATGAAAAACCGCGAAATACCCATTTTAGATGACATAATGACATTTCCAATGAGCTATGATAGAGCCTCTGAAAAGTTATGTGGAATCTGTAGAACTTGTTTAAAGTTTTTGTATGTGCGACCTCATTGTGTACAAACATGTGTTACTTCAAACACGCATAACTCACAAACCAGGAAACGAAATGAAATTTCGTGAAATACCCATTTGAGATGGAGGAAATTTTTTTCAAATGAGATATAGTATACCATATGAAACATCCTTTAGAGTTAACATAATCTATCTAAAGTTTGCTGAATGTGAGAGTGTCGAATGTAGAGGGCCAAGGGTTTGTAGAGCAGCATGGGCTATTGCAGAGGTTGTGGAACCTCCATGGCATCTTGGACAACCTGTAAAATTATTGAAAATGTTGCATACCAATGGATGTATTAGATCCATGTATGGTTATCTTTGTAATGGTGAATGAAGATCAGAGGGTAAAAAAATATTTGAACCCATAGTAAGCTTGAAACCCTTGTTCTGATGGAGAGCATACCTGTTCTGATACCACTGATCCAGATCTTGGGGGCTAAGAAGCAGAAGACTTGAATGTTGAGAGAGAAGGAAAAGAGATAGCCTCAAATTTTAAGTGGACCATGGATCAACTGTGAGAAAAACACAGTAACAAGATCTAGGTTGTGAAAAGTCTAGACAGAGAAACATAGAGTAAATATGCCAGATGGAGGGGTGAGGATCAAAGAGGGTACTTTGAGCCTCACCTCTCAAACTATACTAAGAAAGGCACTCAGAACCAATAACCCAACAATAAATCAATAAAATAAGAGAAAGGTAGGATGCCAAAAATAATAGCTTGCTTTATTGAGAAGGCATAAAGCCCTTTATATAATATTATTACAATGTGTCTTGAAGCCATACCATGGAACAAAACCATGGGCTACCAAATACCATGGATGGGTGTATTTTAAACTGTGTGCTGCATGGAAGATTCCAAAACCATGGATGGAAGAGGGTGGCATCTCCATTTGATGCTTTTGCGATGAATGGGAGAGGGTGGCCTCTCCATTTAATGCTTTTTATGACTTATACATCCGAATTTAGACCATATGCCCCCAAAAATTCGGATAAGTATGGGTATTTGAAGTTTGTGACAAAGAATGGTTACGCACTGCGCAGGTTATGTAAGACTGTCCCATTGTTAGTGAGAATGAGTACCTCTATTTGTAGTTCCTTGCACTTGTCTTGAATGTGATGAATACGTATGTTTAATGTGCACATGGATGCTATATTTTTTTTGTAAGTAAGTATCCACGGGGATTTGAACTTGTGACCTTCCATTTACAACTTCTCATCTCAATTAGTCATTGCCAATTGCTCTACCCCTCATGGGCTCACATGGATGTTATATTATGTTGCCATCATGAATGTGTTATTTATTACCATGAGTAAGTCATATTGTATTGCGCAGTAATTGAATGAATGGCAGATCTATTATATGAATGTTCACATCCCTTCAACACTGTATAAGCTTGGTTCTTGCAGTTACCCTAGATACCTCGGGTGAGACTTTGCCTTCCTGCAAGTGATGCTGAAAGGGCCGGTGTCTTGGGTTTTGTTGGTGAAATTTGTGATGAACCCTATCTTCCCACACGCCAACAAATGGTTCTGTTTCCAAGACCAGGATCTACGCCTGAAGGGACATGAGACTTGACTGATGATACTGTGGAGACTGACGAAGGAGGAAATAGAAGATTGGTTGAAAGAATAGGAATACGATTTTGCTAGAGAATAGAATAAGAACCCCTGTATTAACAAGGAACATTGGCTGCATAAGTATGTCTACCGAGATCTATATGAATTTTTCTTCCATGCTTTCCCCATACTTTTGGCAGAGTGGTTGTTAAGGTTAGTTGAGGTGAACTTGAGATATAGCGGTGATGGCCCGAGGAACTGGACCCTTGAATCGATCTGACTTGTTAACAATGTAAGTAATCCTATATCACGTGTAGTAGACTATTGGATAAATAGTATTTTGAAGGGGTATGCCATAGAGTTTGTCGTAGACTATACTCAATCTTACACTGTAGCCGAGAGGGAGTTCTTTAAGGGTCCACGTGGAAGGTACCTAAAGTTGTTATATACCTGGATTAAGATGTTGTTGTGCGACAAGGGAATGATGATATTGGAATTGGATCAGCCTAGCATCTAAGCACTTATGCACGCAATAGGGAATTAGGGGCTGTCCAAAGAACGACCTGAATGAAGGAAGGTGGGAGTGAATGAAGAAAGGATGAGCTAAGTATGCTAAGTAGAAAAGAAGAGGTGATAGTAAAAGAGATGGGATTACCGCGCGGAGGTAAAAGATTTCAAAAATACAGTGGGAAGAGGACTACAACTAAGGCAGAGAAGCAGCGTAGTGAGTATTAAGAAAGAAATTGATGCACATGAATCCATTTGAAGGGTTGTTACACTAAGAAAATGAAGAGCGTAGACAGTTCAATTCGTCCGAAGAAGGGAGTCCTATTCAAATCGGTATTTGCGTCGAACCCACAACGCGTTGTGTGTCCCCAACACCTGAGGTAAGAATTCCAAATATGTTATTTCCAGTTAGTAACAGTAGAAATAATAGTCAAAGTAGTGGAAGTACGGTGACTGGTCAGACATAATCCGCAACACCTAGTAACAATACTAACGAAATACGATGGCGGGGATAGACCTTACCTTGAGGATACATGTTTTCCATGGGGTGAGGACAAATGATCCAGATCAACACTTGTTTGTATATGAGGCCATATGGAAAGTGAAGCAAGTCCAAGATGATGCTGCGAAGCTGGCACAGTTTGTAACCACTTTCAAGGATTGTGCAATGACATGGTATATGAAGTATCATGTCACTGTACCAAACATAACTTGTGAAGGTGTCGAGGATGCATTGGTAAAGGAATTTAAGAAGCCAAAGTCTGATTCACAATATATTACCAAGTTAAAGGAGATTAGGGAGTTGTCAAATGAGATAGTTTGGGATTTTGACCAAATATTCAAAGCATTGATGGATAAGGTGACATTTCAAATTCTTGAAAAGCAACACAAAGAATGGTTCATTGTGGGGCTATTGCCACATATACGTGGCCCCGTGACGTAGTAGAATATCATAATGTAGACAGATGCATTGGAGCTGGCTATGAAGTTGGAGTCATCCCCGGTAGGAGAGAGTAGCAAGGGGATGGAACAGGTCTAGATGCAGCTTGTTGCATTAAGGATCTAGTTGCAGGAAATTGCCAAGGGGAATGAAAAATGTGAAGAGTTATGGTGTACCACCTACAGGACGGAGGGCCACCATAAGAATGAATGTGCAACATACATAGACTATTTGGAAACGGGACGCCCAAATCCACTTCCTACAAGAGGAGGCTGGTGTGAGATATGTAGAGGAAATAATTCTCTGCATGTTTGTCCCATTCTACAAAAGTATGTAAGCACCCCAAGAGCTTGATTTGCAATTTTTGCAAGTCAGTGGGTCATGATGAGAAGGACTGTCGCGCACTAGACCTTATGAGAGAGTGTACATTAGATGCGTATATAGTACAAGGGGAGGTTGGACCAAAAGGAGAAGTAGAATAAAATAATACCCCAAGGAGTACAATCAAGTAGTTCATGGAGGATTCATAGGCCAAGGCGGAGGAGGTTTAAGAAGAGGTAGAAGACCAACCATTTGTTATAAATGTGGGAAATAGGGACATTTTGCAAGAGACTACTAGATTTTGTGTACCACATGTACTTACTGTAGACAGTTGGATAATGCGATAGAGGATTTCCCACTATTGGTCGCGAAATGGCAACAAAGATGGCATTAGACTCAAAATCAAATCCAGAACCCAAATCTAAATCTGAATTAGAATCATAACTTGAACTAGAATCTGAGTCAAATTCCAAACCAGAACTAGAACCAGATTCCGAAACTGAACTCGAATCAAAATGTGCAAATGGTTGAAGTGGAAGAGCGCAACGACTAGCCAAGGATAGTATTTGTTACGCGTGGAGGAGCTAGGACGGGAGATGACGTGATAGAACAAGAAATACACACCATACATTGGGTAAGGAAAGCTACAGGGAAAGCACCGATGTTTGATCTCCAGAGAGAGAAAGACACATACACGCAAGCGAGATAAGAACTGTTAAGGCCTTAATTTGGAAAGTCATCCTCGCAACAAGTATATGACATGCCACCATTATATGATTCCTTAGTGCCACAAGGACCGAATGAGAAGGTAAGTACTCTAATAATTTTTTTGAAAAGTTCCTTAGATTTGATAAAAGATGAATCTGCTCT
The DNA here is from genome assembly GCA_027924585.1 of Larix kaempferi. NCBI lineage: Eukaryota > Viridiplantae > Streptophyta > Pinopsida > Pinales > Pinaceae > Larix > Larix kaempferi. The sequence goes on from BSBM01000504.1 coordinate 7,019,347, forward strand.
GGGTATATTACGTTGGATGATCAATCATTGCACACAAGGGAAGTAAGAACTTGTTGTTGTTAATCAAGTACAGTGCGACATAAATACCAATAGAGAGTTCTGCCTGAGTGTGCAGGTAGGATATTTGGGATCATATGTAAATTTCCTGCCAAAGCAGACGTGGGAAATGATGGGTAGACCAAAGCTGATATGGACCAAGGTTCAATTGAGACTAGCCAACCAACACATGATTATCCCAATTGGAAGGCTTACCAGAGTACCAAAGGATGTGGATGGGGTGCACAGTACCGCCAATTTCAAAGTCATTGAGACTGTAGATGACAATAAACCATATCCTGCTTTCTTGGGACTTGGATGGATTTTGTGAATCATGCCATCATTGATCTAAAGAAGATACAAATGGTATTTGAAGGAGACAATTTGAGGGTCACTGTGTTGTTGGACCTAGCAAAAGGGAGAAGGTATGTAGAACCGGTCTGGAATGGGGAGCTATAAAATTTATACAACATGAATGACATGACGGAGGATTATGTGGATCCTACTGCTGATGGTGTGATAGGATGGCACATCTTCAGTTCTTGTGCTTCAGATTTTGAGGAAACCCTTGAAGACCGGAAGCAAATGATGCATGCGGTTCATATGAGAAGGTGCGCACGTGTCACAACTTCATTATGCTGGATTGGGACAGAGATATGTGATCTTCCAAAATATGATGGCTTAACATATGTAGCTTTATTTGTAACAAGGTTTGAACAATAAATACCATAACAACAAAGGATACTAGCATTAGATGTCGCATTGAAAGTGACACCCACACACTGGTGGGTGGCTCATAAAGAAAGGATGGGTGATTGGCAACAATGTAAGAGGTTGTTGTAAGTCAAATTTGGTTTTGAGTATACCGCACAAAAATATGAGGGGTCGAGTTGCCCATTGGACCATGTTGCATAGTGTATTACAACATGGGGTACATTACCAAAACAAGAATGGACACATCGGTTTGTGCACACGTTGGATACAATTCCAAAGAATTGGTACATCGAGCTTGAGATGCGCAGAGGTACAGTAGACTCGGATGAGCTGGTTAGCAATTTCAAGGTGACCTTCAACTTTGAAGATGAAACTCCGGTACTAGATGAATCCTTGCAGACTATCAAAGCAAATATCTTTGCTCCGGTAGATACTACGAGGTCAAGACCCTTATGCGGTGTGCATCTCTACCTCATCCCATAGTGCATGAAGTATTGGAATTCTATAATGTCAATAAGGAAGGACAGGAGGAGGACAATTGAATAAACCTGTAGATACTAGAGACCGAGGGAGAGCGCACAGTAGAGGGACCTGAATTGGGATCCAAAAATTACAAACAACCAATGAAGATCCATAAATTAAACATTGGCACAAAGAAGCATCCCAAGTTTTCTAACATTGGAGATTATTGGAACGATGAGACAATAGAGGAGATTGTTGATTTACTGTGCAAGTATCGGGATTTATTTCCTACCAAGTTTTCAGAGATTAAGGGTATTATAGGAGAGCTAAGAGAAATGAATATCCCCTTGAAACCAGATGCCAAACCAGTGAAACAGAGACCATGCTGACTAAATCTGGTATACAAGCAGAAAGTCAAGGCTGAAATAGATAGGATGGTGGAAGCGAGAATCATCGAACCAGTTGAGGAGTTAGAATGGATAAGCCCAATGGTGTTCCAATATAAGAAGACATGTGAGATAAGAATTTGCATGGATCTGTGAAGTTGAACGATGCATGCCTACATGATCCGTTTCCTACACCATTTATAGATGAAGTCCTTGAAAATGTGGGCTGAGAAGAAGCTTATTCCTTTACTAATGGCTTTTTTGGCTACCATCAGATAAAGACCATGAAGGAGGATAGGCATAAGATGGATTTTGTGATGGAGTGAGGGTGTTACTGGTATACAGTAACACCATTTGGGTTGAAGAATGCACCTGCAATATTTTATAGAGTGGTTGTCACAGCCTTTAAAGAATTTATCCACAAGTTTTTAGAAGTGTACTTGGATGACTGGACAATGTTCATTTTGTTGAAGAATGGCATTGGAGTTCTACGATTGATGTTGGATAGATGCATATAGTATCAAATCTTGTTAAATATGAAGAATTGCATTTTTTGTGCACCTTTTGGTATTCTTCCAGGGCATGTAGTTTGTAGACAAGCTGGACTACTGATAGACCCAAAGAAGATTGTCATTATTATGGACTTACCATCACCTATGTCAATGCGACAGTTGCGTACTACGTTGGGGCACAAAATATACTATAGTAAGTTCATTAAGGGATATGCTCAAATCACAACCCCACTTGAGAAACTATTGAAGAAAGAGGCTAAGTTCCAATGGAATGAGGAGTGTCAACATAGCCTGGATATGCTGAAGCAAAAATTAGTGAATGCACCAATCTTGGTATTTTGAGATTGGAAGAAGGAGTTATGTGTTCATGTTGATGAATCATCTATAGCATTAGTTGTAGTGCTAGCGCAACCTAGGGAAGGATATTTTGATCACACTATTGCATTTGCAAGCAGGAAGCTGGCGACTGCATAAAAGAAATATACCACTACAGAGCGTGAAGGATTGGAAATGGTGTACGCGCTACAAAAGTCCAGGAATTACTTGTTGGGGTCACAATTTAAGATGTATACTGACCATTCTACACTGAGATACCTGGTTATCAAGCTAGTGTTGGGGGGGAAAGATATGCAGATGGATATTTTTATTCCAAGAATATGACTTTGAAGTTGTAGTAAAAGCAGGGAAACTGAACTTAGGACCTGACCACTTGTCGTGGATAGAAGCAAGAGAGGATGTAAGAAACATAGATGTCAGTTTTCCAGATGCACACTTGTTTGCAGTTCATATGGTTGATGAATATTTCTCAAATATTGCATAGTTCTTGACTAATGGAGTAGCTCCAGTCGGGGACACAATTGCACAGAAAAAGTAGTTAGTGGTAAAAGCAACAAATTATCAGTTGATAGCAAGAAACTTGTATAAGTTGGGTGCAGACGGGACTCTATGATGATGTGTACTAGAGCATGAGAAAACCGATGATTCTAAAAGAAGTGCATGAAGGAGTAGCGGGAGACCATTATGTGGGGAAAGCGTCCATGCAAAATATTTTGCGCGCAAGTCTTTGGTGGCCAACTCTCCACAAAGATACTATAGAACACTTCCAGACATCATACGTATTCCAGCAGGTGGGGAATCCATCAAGGAGGGATGAGATTCCCTTGATGGCCCAAGTAACGTTATAGTCATCGAATAAGTGGGCGATGGACTTTGTTGGCCCTATAAATCCATTGGTGAAGCGGTCAGGAGAAAGATACATCATTACCATGATAGTCTACTTGAGGAAGTGGGGTGAAGCGGAACCAGTGACTGATTGCAATGCACATACAATGAAGAGGTTTCATTTTGAGAATGTGGCAACAAGGTTCAGATGCCCAAGGATATTTATGAGTGATCAGGGGACCCATTTTTTGAATAATACAATTGTAGCGATGACAAAAGAATTTCATATCTACCAGCAGAAGAGTACCCCCTATCACCCTAAAGTAAATGGAATGATTGAAGCTTTTAATAAGATCCTTGAGAATGCACTGACAAAGATTTGCAATGTCAATAGTGATGACTGGGATTTGGGGATCCTTGCATTATTATGGTCTTATAGGACAACATCCATGAAATTGATAGGACAAACACCATTCAGGTTGGTATATGGGTAGGAAGCAATCATGCCTATGGATTTTATTGTTATAAGTTTTCCCATTGTTGTGCTCGCCGAACTTACAGATAACAACTCAATAGAAAGAAGATTGTCACAACTTTTGGAATTGGAGGAAGACCAGTTTGTCACAAGTTTTCATCAACGGGTCCAGAAAGCATGCGAGAAAGCCTAGCACGCCTGGAAGTTATCAAGATTCAGTTCAACTCCTGGAAGAGTTGCAAGGATGTGTAGAATCTTGTGTTTAATGATGCATCATTTGGTAAGTGGCCGTGTGACCAGCTCGTTGCGATCACACCCCCGATCCTGAGGATTTTGCAAGCATTGTTGGATCCCCATGTCATCAATATCTAGTTGAAAATGAATAAGGATAATACTTTTGTCTGATTTCATGGATAAGAACCAGATATATTATGTGATGCAGCCTTACCCAACTACTTAATGGAACATATTTTTGACTGGGAGTTTTCACTATGGACAGAGTTCTGAAAATCTAATACCACATAGGCTTCCACGTTTATGTTGCATGAGACCATTTCCAGAGCTCCACATACCAAGCAAACATTGAAGAAAATAAGGTCTCTCGGATGTGAAAGGCAAGAGAAAGGATTGTGATTAGATGGTCCTAGACAATGGGTGTATCTTGTACCAATCTAAGATACAAATACTCCTCATATCTTTCAAAAAATAATTTGGGAAGAAATTGATGCTGATGAGATTCAAAGCTATCCTACACATCCATGTTTGCTCCATTTCCAATTCTGTGAGAAGGCTCTAGAGAGTCCAAATGAGGGGAATTTCTTATCCGAACATAGGTGGTGAAAGAATAGCGAATATCATTTTCCACAAAAGGAAATGACGAATATCAAGGTCGGAACACAGATGCATCTACAGGTGTGATGAATGTGTCACATTCAAATGCATTCTCTATCTCAATGATGTGAATTGCATCACAGTTAGGTGAACAGAGCACTTCCCTAGATAAAGTTAAAAAAGAATATTAGTTTAATCCAAAAAAAGGCCAAATATGGAATTGTAAGAAGGTCCACCCAGACTTGAAAGATAAATAATGATACCTATAAATTTGACCACCTCCAATTACAAATATTGTCTCTATTGACATAAGAGTGTGGAGGTGTTGCAAGCATCTTAAGAGCTGAACCCAAACTCCCACACATAACTACATTTTCTGCAGTTGCAATGTCAAAGCTACCTGAATGACTTAGTACAACATTCAAGTGACCTATCAATGGTCGAAACTGGCCTGGAATACTTTCCCAAGTCTTTCATCCCATTATCACAACATTTTTCTTTTGTGCATTAAGTGAGTGTGCAACATAAGAAAAGTGTAAGATGAATTTTCTTGGGTAGTTTTCCATTCCCGAGAAAATTCATAGGTCATGGATATTCCTCAACAGTAGCCAATTGACAAGCATTGGAACCTTTATTGAATCAATGCCTAGTATTGAATCTTGGTTCACATGGAAACCAAGATAAACAATTTATGTATACTAGAGTGTGTATTTGTCTAGGTCACTGAAAACATCTCGGTATGCAATGTTGCAAATAGTTGGTTCAATTGTTGCAAGTGATCCTCCTAGGCCTTACTAATTGACATGAACCAAATGAATGAACACACACTATTGTACACTGACCACAATAACAATACTAAAATTTGAAATTATAGTGAATAACAATTTCTATTAATAAACAATGGTAGAAAACACTACAGTGTACATAGAAATGCATAGTGACTAGAATGGCGATAGCTTATCTTTGAGAAGAGATGGGATGAATACACTCATTCATAGAATATCAATTAAACAAAAGGATGACGAATATTTTTATTACAATATGAAGTAGAAACCCTTGAGAAGAAACCATAAACGTAGGATCTAAGATAACAAAAGTGCTTACAGATGGGCTCCAAAATGCTAATTAGTTATTGGAATGTCACCTTCACATATCCATCGGTTTGGCATATAAAATTTGATTCTTTAAAATACATCCCTGAAAATTTCTTGATGACCATTGCACTTCGAAATGGATAGAGCAAACCATTACCATTGTTTTCGACCCAAAAACTGATGGGAGAGCCCAAAAATCAAGCTTGAAGTTCAAGACAATTTATGATATGGTGGCAAAATCATGAAATTACGGGAATTTCTTATCCGAACATAGTTATAGCGAATATCATTTTCCACAAAAGGAAATGACGAATACCAAGGCCGGAACACAAATGCATCTACAGGTGTGATGAATGTGTCACATTCAAATGCATTCTCTATCTCAATGATGTGAATTGCATCACAGTTAGGTGAACAGAGCGCTTCCCTAGAGAAAGTTAAAAAAGAATATTAGTTTAAACCAAAAAAAGGCCAAATATGGAATTGTAAGAAGGTCCACCCAGACTTGAAAGATAAATAATGATACCTATAAATTTGACCACCTCCAATTACAAATACTGTCTCTATTGACATAAGAGTGTGGAGGTGTTGCAAGCATCTCAAGAGCTGAACCCAAACTCCCACACATTACTACATTCTCTGCAGTTGCAATGTCAAAGCTACCTTAACGACTTCGTACAACATTCAAGCGACCTATCAATGGTCGAAACTGGCCTGGAATACTTTCCCAAGTCTTTCATCCCATTATCACAGCATTTTTCTTTAAAGGAGCTGATGTGAAAGATGTGATTTCCTTGAAGAATTTCATATCAAAAGGTAGTTTCGATGGAAGCTTTCCATCCTTTCCTATTCCCATTTCCTTTGTGGCAGCTACTACAATAAGGAAGGTTCTTCTGGGCTCTGGAGGTGTATCAGAAAACGCATCCGGCATACTAGAACTGAAATTGTTTGCCATGGTTGCCATGGTGTAAAACTAAGATAAAATGGAAGAGTAAGAGAATCGCAATATGGAAGCACACACTTTTTGGTTTTCAAAATTCAGATACTTCCTGCAAAAACAAAATAAAAACACCTCAATACAGATGGTGTTGACATTTTACAATGGCCATGGCTACTCTTAGAATGCTTTCCAACATAGAAAAGCACACTTTAGATCAAGTACTTCAACATTTTCTCTCCTAGTCCAGTAGACCATGGTCTATAGGTAAGGCACACTTGCCATAATGATGACCTGGGTTTGAAACCCACTGGGCATGCTCCCTTGAGTCTATATGGGACCATGTTAATACATGGCAAGCAAACGAAGCCAAGAGCAAGTCCTGAGTGCATTTTTTACTGCATTAAAGCCCCTTGAACAGGGCAGCTTGGCAGATCTTGCCAAAAGTATCTTGCTCTTTTGAAAGAATTTGAATATGTTAGATATAATATAGTTGGGTTTCCAGACTTTAGTCAAGTTTCAAGCAAGTCAAACTACTTTGCTAATTAGATAGCACCAGCTGTGTATTTACCAAGTTTCAGGCAAGCCAAACCATTGTGCTAATTAGATAGCACCACCTATGTATTTGCAAGTTTCACGCAAGTCAAACTACTATGCTAAATAGATAGCACCAGCTATATACAAAGCTTGTGATTAGATGATCCAAGACAATGGGTGTATCCTTTATTTTTGTTCATATAACTATAACCTAGAATTTCTATTGAATTCCTAGCGATAAAAGTACCAATCTTCTCTCTGTATGTTGGTTATTTCGTATCCATTTTTTCATTATCAACCCAATTTCCTTATTAGATATAGATACAAAGCCCTTAAAATTGTTGTGTTATGGATGAAGTGGTCCACTTGGGGTTCAGTTCCCATCAGGCACCAAATGAGAATACTTATGAACTCTCTTTATTAAATATTCCAAACTGACGAAGACCTAAATCAATCCATCTCTTCCTGACTAGACAATTCTGCAGCCTTTTTTGGCATCTCTATATATTCCAATCTCACAAAATCTGGATGCTTTGGATCTAAGTGGGATTCTAAATAGTATGTTCAATTCCATTCTGGGCAAAAGAATAAAATCTAGGTTGCGATCTTTATTTCACGGAAAAAAAAGAGCAAGCACCATCAAATGATTATTCATTTTGAAATCTTTTTACTGCATAGTTTCTCAATAGTTTGGTGTATTAAGATTTTGAGTTATATATTAGTGAAGATGAGGCATTAATGTCAAACTTTGGCGGCATGCAAATTTTCAATCATCGCACCTTAGTTTGTCATGTGAATGCAAATTTTCGATTATCAAATATTTGAATTTCCCATCATTAAATACCAAATGTTGATGCTTTTTCTATATGATAGTAAATTTTTAATTCTATAAAAACATTTAAAATCATTATGAACACTAAAAATGCATAACTTTTAGATATATTTACATATTAAAAGGTTTCTAGTGTAAATCCTCTTCTTAGGTGTTTTCATAATGCCCTAAAAAGTTATAAAATTATATGCAATAGGTCTTTAATTTTTATCTCAAAATGACATACATTAGGTGTTTTCATAATGCCCTAAAAAGTTATAAAATGATATGTAATAGGTCTTTAATTTTTATCTCAAAATGACATACATTGCATGACCATGAATTTGAAGGTTTGTTAAATATTATGTGAGGCAAGGACAAGAATAAACACGATTGAATATTTATTACTTTGAAATCTTCTTATTGCATAGTTTCTTAATAGTTTGGTGTATTAAGATTTTGGGTTGTCCATGCTAGTCAAGATGGGGTGTTATGTCAAACTTTGGCAACATGCAAAGTTTTTATCGTCGCATCTTAGTCTGCCATGATAATTTTTTATAGTTATGTAAAAATTTTATGATTGAGTATTTATATGTGAATTTTTCATCATCAAATACTAGATATTGATATATTCATCATATGATTATTATTTTTTAACTATATAAAAACATTTAAAATAATTGTGAACAATTAAAATCTATAACTTTTGGAAATATTTACAATTAAAAGGTTTCTAATGGCATTCCCCTTCTCAGTGTTTTCACAAAAGTTATAGAATCATATGCAATAGGCCTTTAAGTCATATATCAAAATGACACGGATTGCATGACCATGATCTTGAAGGCTTGTTGAATATTAGGTGAAGCAAGGACAAGAGTAAGCACCTTTGAATGCTTAATCACTTTGAAATCTTCTTATTGCATAATGTACAAATATTTTGGTGCATTAAGTGAGTGTGCAACATAAGAAAAGTGTAAGATGAATTTTCTTGGGTAGTTTTCCATTCCCGAGAAAATTCATAGGTCATGGATATTCCTCAACAGTATCCAATTGACAATCATTGGAACCTTTATTAAATCAATGCCTAGTATTGAATCTTGGTTCACATGGAAACCAAGATAAACAATTTATGTATACTAGAGTGTGTATTTGTCTAGGTCACTGAAAACATCTTGGTATGCAATGTTGCAAACAATTGGTTCAATTGTTGCAAGTGATCCTCCTAGGCCTTACTGATTGACATGAACCAAATGAATGAACACACACTATTGTACACTGACCACAATACTAATACTAAAATTTGAAATTACAGTGAATAACAATTTCTATTAATAAACAATGGTAGAAAACACTACAGTGTACATAGAAATGCATAGTGACTAGAATGGCGATAGCTTATCTCTGAGAAGAGATGGGATGAATACACTCATTCATAGAATATCAATTAAACAAAAGGATGACGAATATTTTTATTACAATATGAAGTAGAAACCCTTGAGCCAAAAAACTCTAAGAAGAAACCATAAACCTAGGATCTAAGATAACAAAAGTGCTTACAGATGGGCTCCAAAATGCTAATTAGTTATTGGAATGTCACCTTCACATAGCCATCGGTTTGGCATATAAACTTTGATTCTTTAAAATACATCCCTGAAAATTTATTGATGACCATTGCACTTCGAAATGGATAGAGCAAACCATTACCATTGTTTTCGACCCAAAAACTGATGGGGGGCCCAAAAATTAAGCTTGAAGTTCAAGACAATTTATGATATGGTGGCAAAATCATGCAACCACTTGGATTGATTGTCTCCCATTGGATGTAATGGTTGGCAGTGTGTTAAGTTCCTACATTAGACGGGGAAACTATTGTTTGATTTGGTTCTTAGTCAACCACTAGCCCCGATGAATAAGTTGCCATGTTTTTAAAGTTTGAAGAGTTACATATTTTGAAGTAGGTTCTCTTCATCGTGGTTTCAATAATATGTTCCATTGTAGCTTGCTAAATGTAGTGAAGGTTGATGTGTTGTAGTCAATTTCTCTAAAACCTCTAAGGTTCCAACAAAGATATAAATTATAGTGGAAACATTTCCACATTAAAGATAGGGTGGAAACCAAGGATAGATGGAAGATACAATTCAAAATAATTTTCACCCACACCTTGGTGATGTTTTGAGGCCCATATTGGAGTGGTATAAGATTCCTATGGATGCATGTGAGTCACTCTTTCTGTAAGTGCAACAATATCTTGTCACCAACATAAAACTTGTGTGGAACCCCTTGTTGATGATGTTGCTACTTGTGCTTGCAATTGGTTTTATGTAGAATATCATGAACTTGTTGTTGGATGTGTTGGATTTGTTAAACAAAATTGATTGTTTTATTTTCCTTATTTTGAGCATTAGATAACTCTTTATGAATTGATGCAATGGACAAATCTACACCAACTAGGGCCAATGGATGGAACACTGATAATAGTTGAAATTATTTGTAGCCATTATAACTATGAAGACTTTTGATGTAGTTTTTTTTAACATAAGGAAGGATTTTATCCCACATACATGGATGGTTAAATGTACACTTCAAATATATGCGCAATCATCATGTTGACTGCCTTTATCTATCCTTCGGTTTGAGGATGGAAGGTAGTCAATACGGCCATCTTTGTGTCCATCATAGCTAAAGGCCCGATAAGAAGATAGTTAGGAACATATTGTCCCGATTAGAAACATTGTTATTTGAAAACCTAAAATGAACCCAAACATGCTCAAAGATGAATTTAGTAGTGGCTTCCATTGTGGCACTATTCCTGTAAGATGTAAAACTTCTATCTTAGAGGACCAATCATTAACCACAAAAACACAATTGTGGTCATCCTTGGTTGAGGGAAAACCTAACATGAAATCAATGGAGATTGAATTCCAAGACTTATATGGAGTAGTAGAGGAGTGTGAAACCTTTGCTTCTTCATTGCAGGTTTAGCATTGGCATAGGCAATGCAAACTATAATATATCTTCTAGTGTCATGTTGGAGCTTTGGCCAGTAGAAGTACTTCTACAGAGCTAACATTGTCTTTTCCATATTGAAGTGCCCTAGTACCTAATTTTAGTGTGCATCCCAAATCAACTTTTCACACTTTCCCAAGGGGACACAAAGATGGCCTAGACCACAAGAATGGGTGGTAAGAAGTTTTAGTTGGAAGTTCCTCACTTTTTTTCTTCACAAGACCATAATAAATAAGTCTCCATTTTCTTGTTTAGGTCATGAATTAAATGATGGCAGGTTAGGGCACTACACCGTGTCATTTAAAAAGTGGGGGTTTGCTCATGATTCCTTGTTGTACTTGTTATTTATTTGTTCAACCATTCTCTCCCTCTTTGCTTCTACTTGGATTTCTTTGGTTCATAAGTGAAATGGAAAACATGAAAAAACTCTCATGAGATATTGAACTAAAGCCCATTTTGATCCAACTCTAGTGCTATCCACCCACTTTCCTTGGTGAACAAAAATTGGTGCGAGATTGCAAGATCGCAAGGATAAGCAATATCAGGTTTTAGTTGGAAGACCCTCACCTTTTTTCTTCGCAATACCACATGCCACAAGGATCCATTGTCTTGTTGAGGTTGTGGCTTAGCCTATGGTGGGTTCTTAAGGCATTGTACTATGTCTTTTAAAGGGTGGAGGGTTTCTCATTACAGTCCAACCCTTGTGCTATCCACTGACTTTCCTTGCTGAACACGAAATGGTACAAAATTATGAGGATAGGTGGTACGCGGTTCGAGTTGGAATTTCCTTGATTTTTTACTTTGCAATCTTGTAGGGGAGAAGGATCCAACATCTTATTGAGGTTGCAACTCGGGATATGGTAAGCTCCTAGGGAATTACATTATCATTTAATAGATGAAGGTTTTCTCAGTATTTTTTAACCTTAGCGTTATCCTCCCACATTCATTGGTGAATAAGGATTGGTTACCAAATTATGAGGATGGGTGGTAATAGATTTGAGTTGGAAGGTCCTCACCTTATTTTTTTGTAAGCCCACAGGTGGAAAGACACCATTTTTTATGTTGAGTTTGTAGCTTACCCTATGGTAAGTTTCTAGAGTATTGCATTGTGTCACCTTATTTTTTTGTAAGCACACAGGTGGAAAGACACCATTTTTTTTGTTGAGTTTGTAGCTTACCCTACGGTAAGTTTCTAGAGTATTGCATTGTGTCATTTTAAATAAAGGTGGATAGTTTCTGATTCCTTACTATCATCACTATTTATTTGTGCAACTACACTCTTCTTGTCTGCATCGAATTGGATTTATTTGTTTCCTAGGAAAATCACCTATGCCACAAGTCTCCCATGAGATTTTGAATGAAATCTTGTAGATATAACATATGATCATGAAAAAAAAAAAATGGTTAACCTTAAAGTGCCATTGTTATATTGAATTTAAATTTTAATTCTACAACATTAATTTTTGTTTCCCTCCATTGAGAATTTGGGGATTTTCATTTCCTTTTCATTATGCATACCTCGTGTAGAAAAATGTTGTTTCCCTCCATTGAAAATTTGGGGATTTTCATTTCCTTTTCATTATGCATACCTAGTGTGGAAAAACGTTGTTTCCCTCCATTGAAAATTTGGGGATTTTCATTTGCTTTTCATTTTGCATGCCTAGTGTGGAAAAACGCAGGAGGCTCACCTGGTTTTGGACGAGGAAATGCAGGAACCAGATGTAGTTGCATGGACTGCAATTATTACTGCTTATGCCAAACATGGATTTCGCTAGGATGCCTTCGTACATTTTCTGGAGATGCAACAAGCTGGATTTTATCCTGATCAGTTTACATTTGTTGTTGTTCTTCAGGTATGCGATAGGACAGTCTGGTTCTGTACAGTATGGAGCAATTAGTAAGATCATTAAAGGTACAACAACTATAATAATAATTGGTGGAATGTCTTTAATATTTACCTGTAAACCTCTCTATGTAATTTATAACCCTGATAAGAGCAAATGATTTATATTTACTGTTGCTTTCTCAGGGAAAAACCCCGTCATGAACTCCTATTCTTTTCATAACTACTCTTCCGGCCCTAATAACTAGAAAAGTGATGGCAGAAGACTGTGCATTGGCCTCCACTGATTGAAGCTCACAAATTGTAACTCTCAAACGCACCTGGCCCTATTTATCCTCAAATTGAAACCTTGGCTTCTAATATTCGATCCAAACACTAACTAGTAGACATTCCACCCTTCCCATGAAGCGTTCTCTTCCAGCACACGCCTGCGGGCTGAGAGCCACGACCTTATCGCATTCACCAAATATTGAATGGGCGTTCGGACTACGAGGCGGTAATATCCAATGGGATTCTAATCCAACTGGAAAACCATTCATCGTCATGGTACTTCATGGGCCTGTTGGTCTCATGCATTGCATGACTGCGATTTTCAATGGAGGCCGTGGATCGTGGACTCCTCCACAACGCTGTAATCACCACCGTGCAACAACCTACTTGTTACTATGTGCCTACAATCAATAAGGAACACACATAGTCTCTATTTATATTAATAACAAGTCTGTAAAGAGATTCATCAAACACGGATGAGTAATCCAGGCAACATTTAACGCCTTCACACAGAGCTGTTTTCTCAAATATCCCTCTTCAACTCGTCCCACTATCCTCTCTGCACAAGACCTCCATTTACCAACCCTCATGCGCATCCTTCTCTGCGCAAACACTTTCATTGAACTCAAGACTATTCCTCATCCATCCAATTCGACCATTACCATTGTCTTCCATTGTTTCGACCTTCATTGATCGATGTGCACTTATCAACCCTTGCCTTCTTTTCTGCACACTAATTTTATGTTGATGATTACAGTCGGGTAACCCTACAGAAGACAATAATACTTTGATTCACCATCGTTCTATCTTCTCTATACTCAAAAATTTTCTGTTATCTTTCCTTCGACCACTAGCATCATTATTTGAATAATACACAACCAACCACTAAATACATCTTCTCTAAATCTCTGTAGTGAATAGAACTTCTCATAGGTTGTGCTCGAGTCCAATATGAACTGGAATCACACATAGTAATTCCATCCAACTCTAGAGTAACACCATAATCTATCAGTAGCTTCCAGCTTCATATAGAAAAGGGATTACGTTACAAATCCCAAATCCCTACAGAAAAGGGATTACTTCTACTCAACAGAATCACATGCATCTAGTTAACCAGTTACTCAGCTAACTAATATTCATCACCGTTACTCGATTACATCACTGTCCCATTGTAAAAGAGACAAAAAACCACATTATATAAATGAGTCTGTATTCATTCAATTAAAAACCTGTACATGCATATGAAAAACCTTGTTCTACTCTGCCTACGACCTCATTTTTTCTCTCTGGATAAATTTATGTTTCTTCAAGATTTTAGAATAAGATTCTCAACTGGAACTAGAGGAGGATGTTTTTTTACAGATCCATCTTTTCTAAGAAAAATCCATCCCTTATCCCTTGACCCAAACAGGATTTGAAGATATTGGATGTTAGGGGTCACAGTTTTGTCTATATTACTGTCAAGATATGTGGGGTTTCTTCATATGACATTTCCCTGTCCTTTCCAGTGAGACCCAATGCATTTAGAAACTCAATCTTTGGCTTCAACTACTGATAATCTTTTGGAGAAAGAACATGCTATTTTTTAGCAATGATCTTCCATACCTAATATTTGTTGACTCTTGATTCTCTCAGTAGCTGCACTGCTTCTTGCGATGTTTGGGAATATTTTAATTTGAACAACACTGCCCTGATTTCAATGACATTTGATACTTGAGATTGAGAAAACCCACATTCATGATCAAGAAATGTTTGTGAGATATTGTTATTGGGTAAGAGTTTGATTGTCCTATGCTTGTGAAAGGATATGATAGTTTCAATAAGCTTTGGGAAAATGGTTATTGCAGTTTTGCACGGAGAAGGTGGTGACTTTTTGGACTAAAGTTTAGAATATCTCAGTGTAAAGAATTTTCCCACTTAGTTTTAGGACCTCAAATTTAGTCCAATGGGAAAATTTCGCCTCAATTTTCCTTCACTGAAACTCTTGAATGTTAGATTACTAACATAACCTTTATCCTTGATGTATGGAATAGGTGACAGAGAATAAATTGGAAAAAAATACAACAATCATAGGTTATTTGTCCCACCATTCGATACTCTGTTATTTGTCCCTGTTTTGACTGCCACCTAGTAAATGAAAGGCATCATAAAATATCCTTGAAATGCTCTGCCATCTGATACAACACATCTTCTAAAAGGCATCATAAAATATCCTTGAAATGATCTGCCATCCGATACTCTGTTATTTGTCCCTGTTTTGACTGCCACCTAGTAAATGACTACCTAAAAATGCTTGATTTCATGCCTTGGGAATATGGGAATGATTCCTATATTTAGATGCTCTTCGACCCCTAGATATGAGTTGTCATATTCCTTGAATCCATACTCTATTCACAATGCCCAAAATCCTTTTCAAAACTCTTATTAATATATACAAATTCTTGATCAATATCTTGAATATATTGAATTTAGATCATCAACTCTATCACTACACTTCCTCAAGAAATGCCATGGTCTCTACTATATCTATATAAACACAATGATTTCAGAAAAGAATAATATATATATATATATATATATATGATGATAACATATCCTTAAAACCTAGTGAATCATTTTGATTCTTCCTGTCATATAGAACCTATTAATTACATGATTGTAACTCTTAGTATTAGAACTAAACACTTATTCAGTTCAGATCCATTCTATCATATTATCATACACAAGAATATTTGAATAATATTTATTTTCACCATTTAGCAATGATTTTGTAATTTCCTTAAGCAGTCACCCATATTTATGGTGAGTTATGCATCAATCCTTCATAAATAAACTTATGATCCAACTAACCCTCTTAACCATCATCCCTTGTCTTTATTTATGAGCCCAAAATATCCATAAATACTCCATGCAGTCACGACTATCACTACATCCCTTAAATTGAACAACTAAATATGTGCAAAGCATTGGTAGAGATAGAACGTGGGAAATGATGGACTTAACCTGGTTAGAATCCAAAAAAAATCATTGGAGGTCAAAATAATATCCTAAACAATTGAGTAAGTAAGTGAAGTGTTCTCAGCAGCTTCTTTCCTCATGTTGTGATTTTGGATTTACTCCTTCAATCACAGTGGCAGTCTACCTTAGTGCAGTGAACTCGCCCAACGAATAACAGTCTCACTTTGGTGAAGGAAGTACGCCTTCTTTTGATAATCAAGCATTGTAGAGATAACATGATCGAAACACTGTAACTAGACTGAAAGTGTTCAAAAAATGGCATCTGCATAAAACGCTAAAACTTTGACATTTGCATTTGGTTAGTTACATTTGGCACTTGACTTCTCTCTGTTGGGACTGAAAGTGTTCAGAAAATGGCATCTGCATAAAACGCTAAAACTTTGACATTTGCATTTGGTTAGTTACATTTGGCACTTGACTTCTCTCCGTTGGGACTGAAAGTGTTCAAAAAATGGCATCTGCATAAAATGCTAAAACATTGACATCTGACATCTCCGTTGGCTTTTGAATTAACACTTGGGAGTTTAACCCGAGATATGGATTTTGTGTGTATAATGCATTTGAGTGTCCAATACTTAGCATAAACAATGTCTTTTAAGCTCATTAGAGACCCTACCTGAAAAATAGAATCAAAGAGGCACATAAGCAAATAGATCTTCCCTCCACGGTCTTGACAAATGCAAGAGTCTTCCTTTGACATTTGAGAGCAGTGCTGTCTTTATTGTGACTCTCTTCCACATTACATCCTACTTTACAAGCTTATTCTCTATTGAAGATAAATGGAAACTAGGAAATGTCATTGTAGTTGTCCTTGTAGTGATAATTTTCGTGCTCCAAACAATATTATCCCATATGCATGACATAATGAATATGTTTTGTGTTTCTATATCATCATTGTTTGGTTACCTTTTTGCGTCCTTGTCTCATTTGTGTTTGAAATTTGTTTACATTGTCTCTTTTGTCACCCGCTCATGCCTTCTTTTTCTATTATATGTACATCTCATACTTTCTCATGTGTTCTTTTTCTATCATATGCATCTCATTGACATCTTTGGTGCATATTGATTGTGTTTTCTTTGTACTTAAGTTTTGTCTTTTTATTGATGTTTATGATGGTGTTGCTTTCCTAAAGATAATTTTTTCTATCTTATTAACATCTTTATGTCTAAATTGATCCTTTTGCATGTCTAATGTTGATACCAATGGCATCCCTTATGCATCGAATTCACATTATGTTTATTATTTGTTGCATACACTATTAGAAATAACAATGCCATTAAATTTGGTGAAATATGGAAAGTATCTTATAATGAAACATGAAACTTTCTTGTAATGTAGGACACTTTAGGTGGTATCTTTTTTGGTGTTTTATTTGTGTCTTTTCTATCATAGTGTATTGATCATGCATGTTTTTCTTTTTCATCTAATTGGCATCCTTTGTGTATCTTGTTTTGTGTCTCATCTATTCCTGAAATTTGTGTACATCATGTCTCTTATGTGGCCTTACATCTTCTTTGTCTCATATATGAATTTCATTTGCATCTTCAGTGCATCTCCGTTGTGTATTCCTTGCATGTAAGGTTAGTCTTTTTATTGATGTGTGTGACAATGTTTCATTCTTCGGTATTATTTTTGTGTTTGATTGACATTTTGTGTGTCTAAATTAAGCCTTTCTTATGTCTAATGTGCACTTTAATGGTGTCTCTTGTGTCTTGAACTTGCATCCTGTTTATTATTTGTTGTCTTCATCGTGTAAAGTAGCAATACCATTAATTTTTTTGGAATATAAAAAGTTTCTTATAATGAAACTTGAAACTTTCTTGTGATGTAACAAAATGGGTAACCTATTAGCACAAATTATTGCATCAATTTGATATTTTAGATAAAGTTAAAGAGTGTATAAAAGGAAGGTAGATGCATTTTATTTGATTCGAGATTGGACACCCCTTGTGGGCTACTTATTCTTTGTCGTCACTGTAAGGAGGATTAATTGTAAATAAATGCCTCGATTTTTCTCTCCATTTATGTGTTATATGGATGCATGCCATATTTTATAATTGGTTCACTTATACTTATCGGTCTAGTAATCTCTATGTTTGATTATGCTCTTGGAAAGTAAGTGGACTGCTATGTGGTTGTAATTGCTTCATATTGACTTTCTAGATGTGTTAACTTGGGTATGGAATTATATCATTTTACAGTGGTGTATTTTTGGTTGTGTTTTGCATTTGTTTTTTATTTTTAAATCATTAACTTGGAGTTATTCCACAATATATTTCTTTAAGAAAAAAATTATTGTTGTTCTGTGTTGCTTTTGCATGCTTGGAATTGTATAAACAGTCTTTAAACATATGGGACACAATATGCTAGCTGACTTGTTCTCTTGATGTCACGTCCCCTCCCGTCATCCCAATGCAGGGAAGAGAACATGAACCAACATACCGGGCTTATTGGAAATCTCAGCCCCATTCGAAATGTTTAAGAAATGCATGGTTAAATAAAAACTTGTGCATACATATTCGTACTCAACAAGCACAGCGGAATTAAACACTATAGATGCACATAGTTTCATCATGCATTCAACATATAAATAACAGTCACTAATTAAGACATTACAGAACATAGAATTAACACAACTCATTTAATAAACACAGTGGAATAATCATAATAACATACAAGCAGAAGGAGATGCATCAGCCTATTTCTTCCGGGCAGAATGACGAAACGGTCATACAGTAATCCATCCCATTCTCATGCTATACACATGCATCTTGCCAACTAACTTAAGATAATCATTTCATCCAAGTAACATGAGTAATTTAACATACAGGATCAATACATTGTTGAACACATAATGCAAATAAATTAATCCACAGAGAATACTTATCTTGAAATGCAAATGTCCAAACAACTGGCTACGTGAGAGCAACGTTCCACCCAACCATAGATCTCTGTTCAACCTGTATTATTTCATCTAAGAGATCACCCCCGAGCTGGGTTGTGTATCCACTAAGGAGGAACTAGACAGGCTCACTCACAGTCGTGGATTCACTCAAACGGTCATGCTAAGCCAGTACACAGCTGGGTTTATCAAGCATGCAATAAGGAAAATGAGGAGGATGCTAAGCCAGTGAGCTCAACCACAGAGCTACAGACATCTCAAACTAAATTCAAGCAATCCCATCCTTTGTGCAAACATCCACACTTGGATTCCTCACCATTCTGGCAACAAAATAACTCAATCCCGTCACTAGGTTTCTGGGCTATCAAAACTGGGTTTTCCAATGGATTTCAGGGTAGCTAATGCTCCCAAATTTGCCCCAAAGTTCATACCTATGGATCCCCCATTGAATTTTTCTGTCCAATACCAAATCTGGGCGTTTTTGGCTCTTCAAAATGTGGGTTCTTGCAAAGTTGCGATTTCTGGTTTTTCTCTCTGCTGGGAATTCGTGGGTGATGAGAATTGATGCTGGGTGATCAACAATGGAATGGGAATGAGATTGGAAGGATTCCCAAGAGGTAGAGTGACTTGTGGGTCAAGCAAAACAGAGCCCATACACTGCCATACGAATTTCTGGGCTGCCCATGCTCCATTGAAGCCATGGACTGTTTTCTTCAACCACTTCCTTACATTAGAATTAAATGTCAGCAAGAGAAGTCAAATGGGTTCTCAAGGTGACATATGGCAGCCTATGGTTCAATCCCACAGCCCCCTCACCACTCCCTAGTGGATACACATGGCCCCTTCTCATTCGTTGCCTCCATAGCCAGTTTTGGTATTTTATTGCATGATGTTTATTTACATCATTTTTACAATGTTCCATGGCTAAATAGCACATGGGAAACATAATGTCTAATACTTGCCTTTAAATAAAATTCGAGCTTCCACTAGCGGGGCCTTGGCCTTGAGCTCCACGCTAGAAAAACATACATCACATGTATACAATATTTACATTAAAAGCTAATATATCCTAAGGGTCAAAATGGGGTATTACAATCCCCTCCCCCTTAGAATAACACCGTCCTCGGTGTTATGAGACTTAGGAATATATATACAATTTACACATGTCCAAAATTTCAAAAACTTTGCGGGTCTGCCCTGCATTCTATCCTTTACTTTGAAATTTCAAGACCAAGTCCTTTGACTTCCACGAGCTTCTCCTGCTGGTTCCGATCTTTTATCTCATCCACAAGTCTAGAAACTTTATGGCTGCTACCCTCTTGAGGTTCCCTTGTTGGGCAGTTGCGGAGGCAATGATGTCCTCCACATTTCCAACATCTCACTGGCTGCTTCATCTTTACCTGCTCAATTTCCTTTGAGTCTTCATGCCTGGAACGTTTCTTAATGGGCCGATTAGACGAATGCCTCATCATTGATCCACTTTATTTTCCCTTACTGATTGCTCTCATAATGATTTTTACCTCTCTTTGCAGACCAATAGAGTTCTGCAAAACTTTGTGGTTCATCTCATTCTGCCTCTTTTGTATCTTGAGCATCTCTCCAAGATTTTCTTGGTTCTGGTAAATTGTTTGAAGAAGACTTTCAGCCAATTTCAACAACCTATGGTCTGCTGCCATGGTCATTGTGCACTGCTGGTTCTCAATGTACTTACAAGCAACACTTGCTTCGCAACAGCTGCCACAACTAGTTTCACTTTCCCACCTATGAAATTCATCATTACACATCTTGTTAGGCCAATCATAACCTAAACATTAAAAATCAGTCAATTGTTTTTCCCCAATTGACATGGAGGTCCCATGCTCTATTCATGAGACTTTCACACTTTCCATGCTTTTCCAGCATACACATGAATTCTTTCATGTTCATCCATTCACATTAAATTAACTACTTCAGCATTCACAATTTATTTCAAGCAAATAAACACATTCCACTTTCAGCCATACATGCATTCAACAATTTTCTGTTTTTATAAATGCATCAAGAAAAAGGAAAGAGAGAGCAGTAAGAGTTTTCTTCTCTTAGTCTTGTTCCATTCTGGAACCCACACCACCACTGTGGTTTTCATGCTCCTAGCCTCTTTCACTTCCATGTGAATGCTTTACCATCCCTTCTTGGCTATGAAACTTAGTGTCTATGGTCTATTTTAGACCTCTCAACCATGGAGTCCCTCCACATGGTTTGTCTACAACTCCCTTGGCTTCTAGGACCCCTACAAGTCCAATAGCACCATCATTCATTTATGCGCCAGCTGAGCCCTTTTAGGACAGTCACATGTCCACACGCATCCTTAAGATGCTTTCATAGTCATTGCTTCCAACAATACCTACACTCAAACATTGAATTAATTCACATGTTTAGTTTATTTTCATAGGAAATCATAACCAAATAATATACACATGTATATTCATAAGCAGGAAATTAAAAGATAACCAAATACTTATCTGCATTGGATGTCTTCACTTTATTCCATAGGGTCCTTCTTTGCTTTACAAGCCTTGGAATCGCCTATGGATTTGGATGTTTGGCCAGCGCGCAAGCTGCCCCACAACACCAAATAATATTGTATGTTTGGCTAGCACACAGGCTGCTCCCAATCATCAAATAATCTTGTATGTTTGGCCAGCACGCAGGCTGCTCCAAATCATCAAATAATCTTGTATGTTTGGCCAGCACGTAGGCTGCTCCAAATCATCAATACTTAATGCCCAACCAGTCACTCTCTAGATTTACCAAGCAATTTATAGTTCTTTTAGGGTCCTTGCTTCCTGTAATGGCCAATGTTTCCAACAAAGAAACAATAGTGCATCAACTTAACTGTTACAAGACTTATACTTGAAATCTTCATTATTCCCAACAAGAAATAAATGAAATTGAATACTTATCTGTATTGCGCTTTTCCTCTCTGGTCCACAGGGTCCTGCTTTTACTTTATAAGCCTTGGGATCCTCTTGCGGACTGGGATGTTTGTCCAGCACGCAGGCTGCTCCAAAACATCAAATAATTAATGTCCAACCAGTACACCTTCACGCCTACTTGGAAGGAAACTTCACTATGACCATTTCTAGGTCAAGGCTCTACTATGGAGCCATAGGCATATCATAGCCCTTTCATCAACACTTTCACAACCCTTCATCAAAATTCCCACAACCTCCACAACATCCTTTCAACGCATTAACCCTTCCACCACAACCCCTCAAAACAACCTTTTACTTTGTTCCTTTAGTGTGTAGCACCAAATTGCATCTGTTTAAGGTGCCAACACAAGTAGTATAGGAAAACTTGTCAGCGCTGTTATTAAAAAATTATAACCATAATTCATAGCATTCACTATGAAGTATTGAGACACCATGAATGCGTCCATTCCTTTAGGACGTAATGAATATTAGCATCCCTAACATAACTCATTATCAGAAAGGCGTGCACTCCTCACTGATGGGAGATATGCAAGTCCTAATCATACTTCAAGCAGTCTGAATAATGTACATAAATAGAATATGTTATGCATAGTAATTCTAACAATTAGACTTGCGCGCGCACACACACACACACACACACAAATATATATATCAGTAAGGGTTTACAGAACACTTATCCTTTTGCAGATGTAATTTCTCTTCACTAATGAGGAATGGGGGCTCCTTCTCTGAGTTGACAGTCCCTCGGTTTGCCATCCCAACTCCTTTTGATGTTACATAACTCTCATGTGTCTTACTGTCATAATCTCTATCATCTCACTCATATTGTTTACCAATCATGCAGTGCAGATGAGACATTAGTAATGTCTAGTGGCGTTTCACCCAAAACCCATTTCCAGATCATGGAATCCCTTCCCATGAAGTTTGGCTTCTGCAAGCCCTCTCTCTTGGTCTTACTACTATGTGTCTTCCTGGCACACTTATTAAATAGCCAAACAGTCAGCAACATTTAACAATCCAATTCAAATCTGATTGTTTCATAACCGATCAATGACACTAATAATTAAATTCAATATGAATTTGCAACTCTGTCTACTACAGAAATTGATTTTCTTAGCCATGAGGGTATCCTCATATTGCTTGGCTCTTGTAAGTGGCACCATTCTCCCCACTATGGATTTATGTTTGCTGCCATACATGGACATCCACCTACAACATGTCCTCCTTACACAATTTTACACAAGCCAAACAATCATTAGTAATTATAAGCAAAATTTCAAATCCGAAAAATTTACAAATCTGAGATTTACAATTCTTCTTTCTAACAGAGTTTAGATTTCTCAACCATGAGATTCCTTCTCATAAGCTCTAAATCGAATTTTCAAATCTGCTCCCTACAGAAATTAGATTTGCAACCATGATATTATTCTCATAAAATTAAATGAGAATATTTTCAAATTTCTTTCGTGCATAAGTTAAATTTCACACCCATGAGAATCTTCTCATAACCTTTGGCTTTTGCACATGGTAGACTCCAGCCTTCATCATGGACTTACCCACATTGCCATGCCTAGAACAATCTACCTGAAATCTGAAACTTCAATAAGCCAAACACTTTGTAGGTCTCCATGCATATAATATTTCATTGCTGCAACAATCACTGAAGCATTTCCAGAATTATAACATTCCATAATTCAAACACTTCCATCTATTAACATATCAATATCACCAAAACTCATTCACTTCACGTAAATCATTATCATACTAAAATTGTAAGGTACATTCATATCATTTATGCAATTTAAATGAAACTTTAGACACTCATTATTTCATAGTCATATCATTTATACAACTCTGCCATTCCACAGAGTATTCCGATAGTTCATTGATCATGACTAACTTCTTCATACTCTTACTACTCTTCCCCTGCATTCATAGCAGCCCATGAAATGATCTCAGAATTATCATTAATTCAATGATCTTAGAATTATCATTAATTCATCATTTCTTCTATTGCTCAATTATAATGAGACATATACATATATCACAATCATGCATGCACACAACACATCTCCTCAGGTGTAGCTACCCACATGCATGCATATTCACAACATTTACTCAAGTTTTTTTTTTCTTTTCATGTGCATTCACTCAATGCTTAACTACAAGATTTATAAAATCTCTTGATGCACATCCACTCAATGCCACCTTGCATTGTTTCATGAGTACTATGCATTCAAGCACATTATGAATTAATCATGACTATCTCATATAACATGCATTACAATAATTAGGACCACCGATTCTCACTTGCTTTCGTTGTTAAACTCACAATCGACATACTCAAATGGCGTGATATAATTTCATATGAATGCATTGAGATTCTAAGCAAGTATAGGGTGTAAGGATCATTGCCTTCACTTACCCACACCTCACCATACTCGATAGGTTAACATCTCCATTCGGGCACTCAATACCACATGCAAACCAAATCAACATAGTTCAAACATAGTCGAAGGGATCTTACCAAATCCTCTTTCAACATTCATGCAATTATGCATCAATAACCATTACCTGCATGGTTGTCATTAACATCACTTGATGTTACTTGATTTGTTGGTTTCTTACAGCAGATTGCAACATTCTTCCACCAATCTCTTGATCACGGATTTGCTGCCCTAGCCTTTTATTCATAAGGTTTGTTGGCCATATGTAGCAACATCATCAACATCTTTAGCCATGCTTCTGTTGTCTTTGGTCCTACAACCAAAACCCATCACCAATAGTGATTATAAACCACAATATTTACCATCAGTGGTTCACTGCATATGTAAAATCTCACTACTTCTACCAATATGTAATGTCATATGCATGCAAAACATATACTTATGCACTGTGCAATGTTTATTAATATGCCAATCAATGCATATTCATGCCACTCATCTAATCTCTTGCATTTTCAGCGTTCTCATGCCATAATTTTATGCACATAAATCTTATAGAACATAAATACAGTTAGCAAGACAGGGGTTAAGGAATTCTCCCTTTCCAATCCCTCATCTTTGCATGAACTTCCTCTTTCACATCGTATCTAGTTCGATTTCATGACATGCTACTTCCAGGCATGCAATTCTAGAATTTGCCCATATTGACAATAATTTTTCCAAAACAACCACTGGCACTTTTCTGCTCCAATTATCTATGGTGTATGATAACCTCCTTTACATTCTGCCTATGCACCATTGATCCTTGCTGGATAAGATTTCCAATGCCTGTCCACTTGCTCCATTCCGACATCGGGTGTGGGAACTACATCACTTAAAAAATGACATCTTTTACCAATAATTCTGCACATTTTTACACAGTTGCATTTTGGTCCAGAATTCCAACTTCAGCCACCTGTGGAAGAAAATCTGTGAGGTATCACAAAAACTTTTCTACCGGGCGAAGTTAGTCCATATAACAAGGAGCACTCATCAACTCACGGATATCTATTCCGATGCACCATTCATCTTCTATAAAATTCTGGGTTTGACGATTTTCCACTTTTCACATTTTTCCAAAATTCCAAATTTTGGGCCAAAAATGGCTATTTCCCAAACGGTGCATTTTTGGAAAATCTTTGTCTAACGTGAAATGTTTGGTTTACTGAGAATATGAAATGTCGAGTTCAATAAATTTCTTGATTCCGAATTCTAGGGTCACTTTCAATCACTGCAAGGTTTTCAAAATTCCCAAAATGTGGCCTAGAATAGTGTTTTTCGGCTTTTTTGCACACCCCGACTCCACATCCTTTGGAGTTTGGCTCCAAAACTCCAAACTTAACACCGTGCCTGCTCCATGACTGTCCCATATAAATTTCGGCTCAATCCGACCTCCCATCAAGTGTCGGGACATTGATTTGTAAAAGCTAATAATTCCAATTTTATGCCAAATTGGAGCATAATGAGCTTGGGATCTTCACTGGTTCATTCATGGCCTCCGTCGATGGCCTCAGAATGCCACTGACCTCATCAAAATCCTATTTTACATGTTCCTGCTATCCAAAATTCTAATTTCGGGCTCTATACTTTTTTATTTTATTTTATTTTATTTTTATCTATCCCGCCGCACGCTTGCCGCAACCAGAAAGACAGCGGTTTGGAAAGTCAAGTTTCGGTCACGGGGATGTAACCGTCCCGTAACCCGCAACCTGAAACTGCGGGTTCGGAGGGTCAAGTTGCGGTCACGGGGATGTGACCATCCCGCAACCCGCAACCCGAAATTGTGGGTTCGGAGGGTCGAGTTGCGGTCACGGGGATGTGACCATCCCGCAACCCGAAATTGCGGGTTCGGAGGGTCGAGTTGTGGTCATGGGGATGTGACTATCCCGCAACCTGCATCCCGCATACCGCTTCCCGCAATCCGACATTACGGGTTCGGGGGGGGTCAAGCTGAGGTCACGGGGATGTAACCATCCCGCAACGCGCATCCCGCATCCTGCTTCCCGCAATCCGACATTGCGGGTTCGGCGGGGGGGTTCAAGTTGCGGTCACGGGGATGTAACCATCCCGCATCCCACATCCCGATATCCCGAAACTATGAAAACACCTGCGTTTTCCTGCAACTTGCGGGGTCCGTATCTTCTTCGTCCCTTGGCCAAATGAGGCGTGTCTGGTACCGTTGGAAAGATCTTGGAGAGATCTATGCACCTGTGTGATCCTCTTCGACAGCTGAGAAATCTGATCCTGCCATTTTCCCCAATCAAAATGCCGCCCCCAACTTCCCAATACTTAGCTAAAACGTCCTGTTACATGCCTGTAAACTCGGAGTCTGGCCCAAGCAGCCCCAATGCTGCAAGCTGGTCTCTGATACCACTCTGTCACGTCCCCTCCCGTCATCCCAATGCAGGGGAGAGAACATGAACCAACATACCCGGCTTATTGGCAGTCTCAGCCCCATTCGAAATGTTTAAGAAATGCATGGTTAAATAAAAACTTGTGCATACATATTCGTACTCAACAAGCACAACGAAATTAAAAACTATAGATGCACATAGTTTCATCATGCATTCAGCATATAAACAACAGTCACTAACTAAGACATTACAGAACATAGAATTAACACAGCTCATTTAATAAACACAGTGGAATAATCATAATAACATACAAGCAGAAGGAGATGCATCAGCCTATTTCTTCCAGGTAGAATGATGAAACGATCATACAGTAATCCATTCCATTCTTATGCTATACACAGGCATCATGCCAACTAACTTAAGATAATCATTTCATCCAAGTAACATGAGTAATTTAACATACATGATTAACACATTGTTAAACACATAATGCAAATAAATTAATCCACAGAGAATAATTATCTTGAAATGCAAATGTCCAAACAACTAGCTATGTGAGAGCAACATTCCACCCAATCATAGATCTCTGTCCAGACTGTATTCTTTCAGCTGAGAGATCACCCCCGAGCTGGGCTGTGTATCCACTAAGGACGAACTAGACAGGCTCACTCACAGTCGTGGATTCACTCAAACGGTCATGCTAAGCCAATACACAGCTGGGTTTATCAAGCATGCAATAAGGAAAATGAGGAGGATGATAAGCCAGTGAGCTCAACCATAGAGCTACAGACATCTCAAGCTAAATTCAAGCAATCCCATCCTCTGTGCAAACATCCACACTTGGATTCCTCACCATTCTGGCAACAAAATAACTCAATCCTGTCACTGGGTTTCTGGGCTATCAAAACTGGGTTTTCCAATGGAGTTCAGGGTAGCTAATGCTCCCAAATTCTCCCCAAGGTTCATACCTATGGATCCCCCATTGAATTTTTCTGTCCAATACCAAATCTGGGCGTTTTTGGCTCTTCAAAACGTGGGTTCTTGCAAAGTTGCGATTTCTGGTTTTTTTCTCTGTTGGAAATTCGTGGGTGATGAGAATTGATGCTGGGTGATCAACAATGGAATGGGAATGATATTGGAAGGATTCCCAAGAGGTAGAGTGACTTGTGGGTCAAGCAAAACAAGGCCCATACCCTGCCATACGAATTTCTGGGCTGCCCATGCTCCATTGAAGCCATGGACTGTTTTCTTCAACCACTTCCTTACATTAGAATTAAATGTTAGCAAGGGAAGTCAAATGGGTTCTCAAGGTGACATATGGCAGCCTATGGTTCAATCCCACAGCCCCCTCACCACTCCCTAGTGGATACACATGGCCCCTTCTCATTCGTTGCCTCCATAGCCAGTTTTGGTATTTTATTGCATGATGTTTATTTACATCATTTTTACAATGTTCCATGGCTAAATAACACATGGGAAACATAATGTCTAATACTTGCCTTTAAATAAAATTCGAGCTTCCACTAGCGGGGCCTTGGCCTTGATCTCCATGCTAGGAAAACATGCATCACATGTATACAATATTTACATTAAAAGCTAATATATCCTAAGGGTCAAAATGGAGTATTACACTTGATGATTGCAAGTAACAACAATCCTTGGTGGATTTACACTAATCTTGTATGGTGCTTATATGTTTATAGTACTTACCTATTTAATTTTTCAGGAAATTCCTTCCAGGGAAAACAGTCACGTTTTCAATGTTGGAAATCCTAATAATGAGGTCACTGTCAAGCACTTGGCAGAAATAATGACTGAGGTATGGTTCATGCTTTTCGCTGGAGTTCAAAAAAGTTGTTTGAATAGTTTCTGTGCTTTTGTTGTTGTCAATAGTGTTGATTTATAGTGCTTGTTTAGTTTCCATTAACCTTCATTAACATTTCATCACAACGGAAGCATAAACTATGCTTCCTTTGTTCTGTGACCAGTCTACAATAAATCCGCTCCTCAGTTAACATTAGAATGAACTTGGAGGAACAAACAGGAGGATGAGCTAGGTGACGTGATTTCAAAGAAGGCCCATATGTCCGATTTCCATTTGTGCATCTGTAAGTGTAAAAAACAACTCATCTTACAGGCTTAGGCCAAGTTTGTAGATATAAGTTATGAAACTGTTGTTACAACATTTTATATCATCTTTTGCTATCTTGTTACCATATGCTTAAAAAAGCTTAGATATCTATTTTAGTTATTGTGTAAACAAGTTAGTGAATCGGTTCTATTTACTTTACTCATAACAATGTGATATTTTTGCTTTTTCAAATTAGTAAAATGTTATAATAATAATAACCAAATGTTCAATTTATTCCAGGAGGCCATTGGTCATCACCATCTACTAGGGTTACATTCTGCTTGTGACCTGCTCCACTTCACTGACATGAGTTTAAAAGGGATGAGGCCGGGTACTAGTCCCAAGCAATTTTGATGGGTATAGCTACACCTCATATTGGGCAGGTAAGCAAAGAAAGTCTACCCTATGTAATCCATCAGAGGAAGTTTCTTGAAGCATTTCCAACAAAAAATGTGTAATTTCACGCCAATATGAATCTTAGGAATTTTGCACTTTTATAGGTGCTCTACATTTATGTTATATATGAGAATTAAAAAATGCATGTAAGCTGAGATAACATCGATAATTCACAGGATATACTACTTTGTTGTTTATTCAAGCACGTTTATATACATGCTGAAACTAATGCTTGGATTCTGGAACATGACAATTATAAAGAGAAAATTCTCAAGTATTACAATGAGAAAAAAATACAGATTAATGCTGGAGGCTCTATCTTTTGCATAGCCTCCTTTACTATACCATTTAATTTATTATATATCTTGGACTCACATAATTTTTTTTGATTATTTGTTGGCAAATCTTAGGGTTAAAATGTGTCTCTACTTTTTTATGTCCCCACATTTTCACTGTGGCTTAGGGGGTCTGCATTGACCAGCTTGGGAGGTTCACACCATTTAGTTTGGGGAATATGTACCTAAGATGTCATATAAAATCCAAAATGAAGAAAATTATGTTCATATTGATTTGTTGCAAAGAGGTCTTTAATACTGGCAGGTTAGGCAACATGAAATTATATAGCAGGTACACACATGTTTTTTAATCAATATACTAGAATGAGTTCCAACATATTGAATCCATTCTCCAAAATTCTCTTTTGAAGGAACATGTGAAACTAAGTTTAGATAGTAAATTTTTAAGTCCCTAGGATTTGCTCAAATCGTAAATAATGATGGCCAAGAGAATTATGATCCATGAATTTTAATAGGCATGATGCAATCGTAGTTAGAGAACATTTTTAATTACCATAGTTTAGTGTTTAAATATTTATAGGCCTACTGCATTATTTTTTGCAAGCAAGTTTATAAGCCTGCTGAAACTAATCCATGCAAGGTAACAATTCCTATGATTGTAAAGTACAACCAACAAGAACATAAATCTATCCCTGCCAAGTACAAACAACAACTCAGAAAATTGCCCCTGTAAACTACAACCAGCGAACTCAGAAATATGCCTTTGTAAGGTACAGTCAACACAACATAAAACTATCCCTTCAAATCTATGTAGGCTGAATTGAAAAGACGCCTAGAACAACAAGGAAGGTGCTCTATCAACAATGATTGGACATACTTCTCTTCTAAGCAATTGTTTGTCACCATTGTGGAAAGCAATGGTGACGTTGAACCGTTATCCTTTAAGGACCATTATAATTATTTTTTTTACAATTTTAATTGAAATGGCAACGGTCCTTTATGTTGCATCATTAAAAGATTTTCAAAATGAAAAGCAGTGACAATGTCATAGCGGTTGTCACCATTGATATGTTAATGGAAATATCCTCAATAGTGAGGGTCATTGTAAGGCCCTCATGATATGTTATTGGTGACGTACAGTTTTTTGGTGATGGAGGCCCTTAGGTCCATCACCAAAACTTCATATAAATTGGTGAGGGTCACTATTTGTCACTAATAATCCTTATTAGTGTCGAACATTGAATGTCACCACACCACCTCTACTTTTGGGGACACAGTCGTTGGTGACATTCACATTTTGGTGACGTCCTCCTTTTTCACCATCACCGATGCGATTATGGTGACATGTCTCAACCCTCAACAATGATCGGTCATTGGCCGTCACCATATATGCATCAAATGGTGAGGGTCAAAGTAGGGTTGTCACCAACACTTCATAGTGATTGGTGACGGTCACAACCTGAAATAATCATAATTATTGGTGGAGGGCCTTGAATGTCACCACATACCCCCACTTAAGGTGACGGTGCCTTTGGCGACGTTCAGGTTTTGGTGACGGGACCCCTCTTGACCATCACCAAATGAGCTTATGGTGACATTTTTGGACCCTAACCAATGACCTTTTTTCTTGTAGTGGGTGGCCTCTACATTTAATGCTTTTATGACCTATACATATGAATTTAGACCATATGCCCCTTAAAATTCAGATCATTCCTCCTCCATTAGAAAATGGTGGTCCCCATCATTTCATGCTAAAAAGAGACCCATGATTTCAATGTGTTAGCTACCAATGAAGAGAAGGGTTTTGTGTGGTTAACCCATAACTATGGGTTTTGTGTGGTTGACCCATAAGCGTGATTACAATACATAACTGTGGGTTTTGTGTGGTTTCTCCATAACCGTGGGTTTTGTGTGTTTGACCCATAACCGTGGGTTTTGTGTGGTTGACCCATAACCATGGTTACAATACATAACTATGGTTTTTGTGTGGTTGACCCATAACCATGGTTACAACCCATAACTGTGGGTTTTGTGTGGTTAACCCATAACCGTGTGTTTAAAGTGGTTTACCCATAATCGTGATTACAGTACATAACTGTGGATTTTTTATGGTTGCCCCATAACCATGGTTTTTTCATGGTTGGCCCATAACCATGGGTTTTGTGTGGTTAACCCATAACCATGATTACAATAGGATTTAATAAAAGTCCAAAAAATTGAAGAATTCATGATCTTTGGTGAAGTTCATGTCTTGTTGCAAATCCATTCATAACATCTGATGCAGGTGATGAAATTGAACTCTGTTGAAGACCCATTTGAGATCTCAAAGAGACCTTCCCATCCATATACAATACTTTCTCTATGGTGGCCTAGGGAGCGAGAAAATGTTTGATGAAGCTCAGGATACGCGTGCACACTATTTTGTAGACATATGTTGCTTCAGTCGATGATATCTCTCAAAACATGAATCCAAATGAAAAACCGCGAAATACCCATTTTAGATGACATAATGACATTTCCAATGAGCTATGGTAGAGCCTCTGAAAAGTTATGTGGAATCTGTAGAACTTGTTTAAAGTTTTTGTATGTACGACCTCATTGTGTACAAACATGTGTTACTTCAAACACGCATAACTCACAAACCAGGAAACGAAATGAAATTTCGTGAAATACCCATTTGAGATGGAGGAAATTTTTTTCAAATGAGATATAGTATACCATATGAAACATCCTTTAGAGTTAACATAATCTATCTAAAGTTTGCTGAATGTGAGAGTGTCGAATGTAGAGGGCCAAGGGTTTGTAGAGCAGCATGGGCTATTGCAGAGGTTGTGGAACCTCCATGGCATCTTGGACAACCTGTAAAATTATTGAAAATGTTGCATACCAATGGATGTATTAGATCCATGTATGGTTATCTTTGTAATGGTGAATGAAGATCAGAGGGTAAAAAAATATTTGAACCCATAGTAAGCTTGAAACCCTTGTTCTGATGGAGAGCATACCTGTTCTGATACCACTGATCCAGATCTTGGGGGCTAAGAAGCAGAAGACTTGAATGTTGAGAGAGGAGGAAAAGAGATAGCCTCAAAGTTTAAGTGGACCATGGATCAACTGTGAGAAAAACACAGTAACAAGATCTAGGTTGTGAAAAGTCTAGACAGAGAAACATAGAGTAAATATGCCAGATGGAGGGGTGAGGATCAAAGAGGGTACTTTGAGCCTCACCTCTCAAACTATACTAAGAAAGACACTCAGAACCAATAACCCAACAATAAATCAATAAAATAAGAGAAAGGTAGGATGCCAAAAATAATAGCTTGCTTTATTGAGAAGGCATAAAGCCCTTTATATAATATTATTACAATGTGTCTTGAAGCCATACCATGGAACAAAACCATGGGCTACCAAATACCATGGATGGGTGTATTTTAAACTGTGTGCTGCATGGAAGATTCCAAAACCATGGATGGAAGAGGGTGGCATCTCCATTTGATGCTTTTGCGATGAATGGGAGAGGGTGGCCTCTCCATTTAATGCTTTTTATGACTTATACATCCGAATTTAGACCATATGCCCCCAAAAATTCGGATAAGTATATGTATTTGAAGTTTGTGACAAAGAATGGTTACGCACTGCGCAGGTTATGTAAGACTGTCCCATTGTTAGTGAGAATGAGTACCTCTATTTGTAGTTCCTTGCACTTGTCTTGAATGTGATGAATACGTATGTTTAATGTGCACATGGATGCTATATTTTATTTGTAAGTAAGTATCCACGGGGATTTGAACTTGTGACCTTCCATTTACAACTTCTCATCTCAATTAGTCATTGCCAATTGCTCTACCCCTCATGGGCTCACATGGATGTTATATTATGTTGCCATCATGAATGTGTTATTTATTACCATGAGTAAGTCATATTGTATTGCGCAGTAATTGAATGAATGGTAGATCTATTATATGAATGTTCACATCCCTTCAACACTGTATAAGCTTGGTTCTTGCAGTTACCCTAGATACCTCGGGTGAGACTTTGCCTTCCTGCAAGTGATGCTTAAAGGGCCGATGTCTTGGGTTTTGTTGGTGAAATTTGTGATGAACCCTATCTTCCCACACGCCAACAAATGGTTCTGTTTCCAAGACCAGGATCTACGCCTGAAGGGACATGAGACTTGACTGATGATACTGTGGAGACTGACGAAGGAGGAAATAGAGGATTGGTTGAAAGAATAGGAATACGATTTTGCTAGAGAATAGAATAAGAACCCCTGTATTAACAAGGAACATTGGCTGCATAAGTATGTCTACCGAGATCTATATGAATTTTTCTTCCATGCTTTCCCCATACTTTTGGCAGAGTGGTTGTTAAGGTCAGTTGAGGTGAACTTGAGATATAGCGGTGATGGCCCGAGGAACTGGACCCTTGAATAGATCTGACTAGTTAACAATGTAAGTAATCCTATATCACGTGTAGTAGACTATTGGATAAATAGTATTTTGAAGGGGTATGTCATAGAGTTTGTCGTAGACTATACTCAATCTTACACTGTAGCCGAGAGGGAGTTCTTTAAGGGTCCACGTGGAAGGTACCTAAAGTTGTTATATACCTGGATTAAGATGTTGTTGTGCGACAAGGGAATGATGATATTGGAATTGGATCAGCCTAGCATCTAAGCACTTATGCACGCAACAGGGAATTAGGGGCTGTCCAAAGAACGACCTGAATGAAGGAAGGTGGGAGTGAATGAAGAAAGGATGAGCTAAGTATGCTAAGTAGAAAAGAAGAGGTGATAGTAAAAGAGATGGGATTACCGCGCGGAGGTAAAAGATTTCAAAAATACAGTGGGAAGAGGACTACAACTAAGGCAGAGAAGCAGCGTAGTGAGTATTAAGAAAGAAATTGATGCACATGAATCCATTTGAAGGGTTGTTACACTAAGAAAATGAAGAGCGTAGACAGTTCAATTCGTCCGAAGAAGGGAGTCCTATTCAAATCGGTATTTGCGTCGAACCCACAACCCGTTGTGTGTCCCCAACACCTGAGGTAAGAATTCCAAATATGTTATTTCCAGTTAGTAACAATAGAAATAATAGTCAAAGTAGTGGAAGTACGGTGACTGGTCAGACATAATCCGCAACACCTAGTAACAATACTAACGAAATACGATTGCGGGGATAGACCCTACCTTGAGGATACATGTTTTCCATGGGGTGAGGACAAATGATCCAGATCAACACTTGTTTGTATATGAGGCCATATGGAAAGTGAAGCAAGTCCAAGATGATGCTGCGAAGCTGGCACAGTTTGTAACCACTTTCAAGGATTGTGCAATGACATGGTATATGAAGTATCATGTCACTGTACCAAACATAACTTGTGAAGGTGTCGAGGATGCATTGGTAAAGGAATTTAAGAAGCCAAAGTCTGATTCACAATATATTACCAAGTTAAAGGAGATTAGGGAGTTGTCAAATGAGATAGTTTGGGAATTTGACCAAATATTCAAAGCATTGATGGATAAGGTGACATTTCAAATTCTTGAAAAGAAACACAAAGAATGGTTCATTGTGGGGCTATTGCCACATATACGTGGCCCCGTGACGTAGTAGAATATCATAATGTAGACAGATGCATTGGAGCTGGCTATGAAGTTGGAGTCATCTCCGGTAGGAGAGAGTAGCAAGGGGATGGAACAGGTCTAGATGCAGCTTGTTGCATTAACGATCCAGTTGCAGGAAATTGCCAAGGGGAATGAAAAATGTGAAGAGTTATGGTGTACCACCTACAGGACGGAGGGCCACCATAAGAATGAATGTGCAACATACATAGACTATTTGGAAACGGGACGCCCAAATCCACTTCCTACAAGAGGAGGCCTATGGTGTGAGATATGTAGAGGAAATAATTCTCTGCATGTTTGTCCCATTCTACAAAAGTATGTAAGCACCCCAAGAGCTTGATTTGCAATTTTTGCAAGTCAGTGGGTCATGATGAGAAGGACTGTCGCGCACTAGACCTTATGAGAGAGTGTACATTAGATGCGTATATAGTACAAGGGGAGGTTGGACCAAAAGGAGAAGTAGAATAAAATAATACCCCAAGGAGTACAATGAAGTAGTACATGGAGGATTCATAGGCCAAGGCGGAGGAGGTTTAAGAAGAGGTAGAAGACCAACCATTTGTTATAAATGTGGGAAATAGGGACATTTTGCAAGAGACTACTAGATTTTGTGTACCACATGTACTTACTGTAGACAGTTGGATAATGCGATAGAGGATTTCCCACTATTGGTCGCGAAATGGCAACAAAGATGGCATTAGACTCAAAATCAAATCCAGAACCCAAATCTAAATCTGAATTAGAATCATAACTTGAACTAGAATCTGAGTCAAATTCCAAACCAGAACTAGAACCAGATTCCGAAACTGAACTCGAATCAAAATGTGCAAATGGTTGAAGTGGAAGAGAGCAACGACTAGCCAAGGATAGTATTTGTTACGCGTGGAGGAGCTAGGACGGGAGATGACGTGATAGAACAAGAAATACACACCATACATTGGGTAAGGAAAGCTACAGGGAAAGCACCGATGTTTGATCTCCAGAGAGAGAAAGACACATACACGCAAGCGAGATAAGAACTGTTAAGGCCTTAATTTGGAAAGTCATCCTCGCAACAAGTATATGACATGCCACCATTATATGATTCCTTAGTGCCACAAGGACCGAATGAGAAGGTAAGTACTCTAATAATTTTTTTGAAAAGTTCCTTAGATTTGATAAAAGATGAATCTGCTCTGGGTATATTACGTTGGATGATCAATCATTGCACACAAGGGAAGTAAGAACTTGTTGTTGTTAATCAAGTACAGTGCGACATAAATACCAATAGAGAGTTCTGCCTGAGTGTGCAGGTAGGATATTTGGGATCATATGTAAATTTCCTGCCAAAGCAGACGTGGGAAATGATGGGTAGACCAAAGCTGATATGGACCAAGGTTCAATTGAGACTAGCCAACCAACACATGATTATCCCAATTGGAAGGCTTACCAGAGTACCAAAGGATGTGGATGGGGTGCACAGTACCGCCAATTTCAAAGTCATTGAGACTGTAGATGACAATAAACCATATCCTGCTTTCTTGGGACTTGGATGGATTTTGTGAATCATGCCATCATTGATCTAAAGAAGATACAAATGGTATTTGAAGGAGACAATTTGAGGGTCACTGTGTTGTTGGACCTAGCAAAAGGGAGAAGGTATGTAGAACCGGTCTGGAATGGGGAGCTATAAAATTTATACAACATGAATGACATGACGGAGGATTATGTGGATCCTACTGCTGATGGTGTGATAGGATGGCACATCTTCAGTTCTTGTGCTTCAGATTTTGAGGAAACCCTTGAAGACTGGAAGCAAATGATGCATGCGGTTCATATGAGAAGGTGCGCACGTGTCACAACTTCATTATGCTGGATTGGGACAGAGATATGTGATCTTCCAAAATATGATGGCTTAACATATGTAGCTTTATTTGTAACAAGGTTTGAACAATAAATACCATAACAACAAAGGATACTAGCATTAGATGTCGCATTGAAAGTGACACCCACACACTGGTGGGTGGCTCATAAAGAAAGGATGGGTGATTGGCAACAATGTAAGAGGTTGTTGTAAGTAAAATTTGGTTTTGAGTATACCGCACAAAAATATGAGGGGTCGAGTTGCCCATTGGACCATGTTGCATAGTGTATTACAACATGGGGTACATTACCAAAACAAGAATGGACACATCGGTTTGTGCACACGTTGGATACAATTCCAAAGAATTGGTACATCGAGCTTGAGATGCGCAGAGGTACAGTAGACTCGGATGAGCTGGTTAGCAATTTCAAGGTGACCTTCAACTTTGAAGATGAAACTCCGGTACTAGATGAATCCTTGCAGACTATCAAAGCAAATATCTTTGCTCCGGTAGATACTACGGGGTCAAGACCCTTATGCGGTGTGCATCTCTACCTCATCCCATAGTGCATGAAGTATTGGAATTCTATGATGTCAATAAGGAAGGACAGGAGGAGGACAATTGAATAAACCTGTAGATACTAGAGACCGAGGGAGAGCGCACAGTAGAGGGACCTGAATTGGGATCCAAAAATTACAAACAACCAATGAAGATCCATAAATTAAACATTGGCACAAAGAAGCATCCCAAGTTTTCTAACATTGGAGATTATTGGAACGATGAGACAATAGAGGAGATTGTTGATTTACTGTGCAAGTATCGGGATTTATTTCCTACCAAGTTTTCAGAGATTAAGGGTATTACAGGAGAGCTAAGAGAAATGAAGATCCCCTTGAAACCAGATGCCAAACCAGTGAAACAGAGACCATGCTGACTAAATCTGGTATACAAGCAGAAAGTCAAGGCTGAAATAGATAGGATGGTGGAAGCGAGAATCATCGAACCAGTTGAGGAGTTAGAATGGATAAGCCCAAATGGTGTTCCAATATAAGAAGACATGTGAGATAAGAATTTGCATGGATCTGTGAAGTTGAACGATGCATGCCTACATGATCCGTTTCCTACACCATTTATAGATGAAGTCCTTGAAAATGTGGGCCGAGAAGAAGCTTATTCCTTTACTAATGGCTTTTTTGGCTACCATCAGATAAAGACCATGAAGGAGGATAGGCATAAGATGGATTTTGTGATGGAGTGAGGGTGTTACTGGTACACAGTAACACCATTTGGGTTGAAGAATGCACCTGCAATATTTTATAGAGTGGTTGTCACAGCCTTTAAAGAATTTATCCACAAGTTTTTAGAAGTGTACTTGGATGACTGGACAATGTTCATTTTGTTGAAGAATGGCATTGGAGTTCTACGATTGATGTTGGATAGATGCATATAGTATCAAATCTTGTTAAATATGAAGAATTGCATTTTTTGTGCACCTTTTGGTATTCTTCCAGGGCATGTAGTTTGCAGACAAGCTGGACTACTGATAGACCCAAAGAAGATTGTCATTATTATGGACTTACCATCACCTATGTCAATGCGACAGTTGCGTACTACGGTGGGGCACAAAATATACTATAGTAAGTTCATTAAGGGATATGCTCAAATCACAACCCCACTTGAGAAACTATTGAAGAAAGAGGCTAAGTTCCAATGGAATGAGGAGTGTCAACATAGCCTGGATATGCTGAAGCAGAAATTAGTGAATGCACCAATCTTGGTATTTTGAGATTGGAAGAAGGAGTTCTGTGTTCATGTTGATGAATCATCTATAGCATTAGTTGTAGTGCTAGCGCAACCTAGGGAAGGATATTTTGATCACACTATTGCATTTGCAAGCAGGAAGCTGGCGACTGCATAAAAGAGATATACCACTACAGAGCGTGAAGGATTGGCAATGGTGTACGCGCTACAAAAGTCCAGGAATTACTTGTTGGGGTCACAATTTAAGATGTATACTGACCATTCTACACTGAGATACTTGGTTATCAAGCTAGTGTTGGGGGGGAAAGATATGCAGATGGATATTTTTATTCCAAGAATATGACTTTGAAGTTGTAGTAAAACCTGGGAAACTGAACTTAGGACCTGACCACTCGTCGTGGATAGAAGCAAGAGAGGATGTAAGAAACATAGATGTCAGTTTTCCAGATGCACACTTGTTTGCAGTTCATATGGTTGATGAATATTTCTCAAATATTGCATAGTTCTTGACTAATGGAGTAGCTCCAGTCGGGGACACAATTGCACAGAAAAAGTAGTTAGTGGTAAAAGCAACAAATTATCAGTTGATAGCAAGAGACTTGTATAAGTTGGGTGCAGACGGGACTCTATGATGATGTGTACTAGAGCATGAGAAAACCGATGATTCTAAAAGAAGTGCATGAAGGAGTAGCGGGAGACCATTATGTGGGGAAAGCGTCCATGCAAAATATTTTGCGCGCAAGTCTTTGGTGGCCAACTCTCCACAAAGATACTATAGAACACTTCCAGACATCATACGTATTCCAGCAGGTGGGGAATCCATCAAGGAGGGATGAGATTCCCTTGATGGCCCAAGTAACGTTATAGTCATCGAATAAGTGGGCGATGGACTTTGTTGGCCCTATAAATCCATTGGTGAAGCGGTCAGGAGAAAGATACATCATTACCATGATAGTCTACTTGAGGAAGTGGGGTGAAGCGGAACCAGTGAATGATTGCAATGCACATACAATGAAGAGGTTTCATTTTGAGAATGTGGCAACAAGGTTCAGATGCCCAAGGATATTTATGAGTGATCAGGGGACCCATTTTTTGAATAATACAATTGTAGCGATGACAAAAGAATTTCATATCTACCAGCAGAAGAGTACCCCCTATCACCCTAAAGTAAATGGAATGATTGAAGCTTTTAATAAGATCCTTGAGAATGCACTGACAAAGATTTGCAATGTCAATAGTGATGACTGGGATTTGGGGATCCTTGCATTATTATGGTCTTATAGGACAACATCCATGAAATTGATAGGACAAACACCATTCAGGTTGGTATATGGGTAGGAAGCAATCATGCCTATGGATTTTATTGTTATAAGTTTTCCCATTGCTGTGCTCGCCGAACTTACAGATAACAACTCAATAGAAAGAAGATTGTCACAACTTTTGGAATTGGAGGAAGACCAGTTTGTCACAAGTTTTCATCAACGGGTCCAGAAAGCATGCGAGAAAGCCTAGCACGCCTGGAAGTTATCAAGATTCAGTTCAACTCCTGGAAGAGTTGCAAGGATGTGTAGAATCTTGTGTTTAATGATGCATCATTTGGTAAGTGGCCGTTTGACCAGCTCGTTGCGATCACACCCCCGATCCTGAGGATTTTGCAAGCATTGTTGGATCCCCATGTCATCAATATCTAGTTGAAAATGAATAAGGATAATACTTTTGTCTGATTTCATGGATAAGAACCAGATATATTATGTGATGCAGCCTTACCCAACTACTTAATGGAACATATTTTTGACTGGGAGTTTTCACTATGGACAGAGTTCTGAAAATCTAATACCACATAGGCTTCCACGTTTATGTTGCATGAGACCATTTCCAGAGCTCCACATACCAAGCAAACATTGAAGAAAATAAGGTCTCTCGGATGTGAAAGGCAAGAGAAAGGATTGTGATTAGATGGTCCTAGACAATGGGTGTATCTTGTACCAATCTAAGATACAAATACTCCTCATATCTTTCAAAAAATAATTTGGGAAGAAATTGATACTGATGAGATTCAAACCTATCCTACACATCCATGTTTGCTCCATTTCCAATTCTGTGAGAAGGCTCTAGAGAGTCCAAATTAGGGGAATTTCTTATCCGAACATAGGTGGTGAAAGAATAGCGAATATCATTTTCCACAAAAGGAAATGACGAATATCAAGGTCGGAACACAGATGCATCTACAGGTGTGATGAATGTGTCACATTCAAATGCATTCTCTATCTCAATGATGTGAATTGCATCACAGTTAGGTGAATAGAGCACTTCCCTAGATAAAGTTAAAAAAGAATATTAGTTTAATCCAAAAAAAGGCCAAATGTGGAATTGTAAGAAGGTCCACCTAGACTTGAAAGATAAATAATGATACCTATAAATTTGACCACCTCCAATTACAAATATTGTCTCTATTGACATAAGAGTGTGGAGGTGTTGCAAGCATCTTAAGAGATGAACCCAAACTCCCACACATAACTACATTTTCTGCAGTTGCAATGTCAAAGCTACCTGAATGACTTAGTACAACATTCAAGTGACCTATCAATGGTCGAAACTGGCCTGGAATACTTTCCCAAGTCTTTCATCCCATTATCACAACATTTTTCTTTTGTGCATTAAGTGAGTGTGCAACATAAGAAAAGTGTAAGATGAATTTTCTTGGGTAGTTTTCCATTCCCGAGAAAATTCATAGGTCATGGATATTCCTCAACAGTAGCCAATTGACAAGCATTGGAACCTTTATTGAATCAATGCCTGGTATTGAATCTTGGTTCACATGGAAACCAAGATAAACAATTTATGTATACTAGAGTGTGTATTTGTCTAGGTCACTGAAAACATCTCGGTATGCAATGTTGCAAATAGTTGGTTCAATTGTTGCAAGTGATCCTCCTAGGCCTTACTAATTGACATGAACCAAATGAATGAACACACACTATTGTACACTGACCACAATAACAATACTAAAATTTGAAATTATAGTGAATAACAATTTCTATTAATAAACAATGGTAGAAAACACTACAGTGTACATAGAAATGCATAGTGACTAGAATGGCGATAGCTTATCTTTGAGAAGAGATGGGATGAATACACTCATTCATAGAATATCAATTAAACAAAAGGATGACGAATATTTTTATTACAATATGAAGTAGAAACCCTTGAGCCAAAAAAATCTAAGAAGAAACCATAAACGTAGGATCTAAGATAACAAAAGTGCTTACAGATGGGCTCCAAAATGCTAATTAGTTATTGGAATGTCACCTTCACATAGCCATCGGTTTGGCATATAAACTTTGATTCTTTAAAATACATCCCTGAAAATTTCTTGAGGACCATTGCACTTCGAAATGGATAGAGCAAACCATTACCATTGTTTTCGACCCAAAAACTGATGGGAGAGCCCAAAAATCAAGCTTGAAGTTCAAGACAATTTATGATATGGTGGCAAAATCATGAAATTACGGGAATTTCTTATCCGAACATAGGTATAGCGAATATCATTTTCCACAAAAGGAAATGACGAATACCAAGGCCGGAACACAAATGCATCTACAGGTGTGATGAATGTGTCACATTCAAATGCATTCTCTATCTCAATGATGTGAATTGCATCACAGTTAGGTGAACAGAGCGCTTCCCTAGAGAAAGTTAAAAAAGAATATTAGTTTAATCCAAAAAAAGGCCAAATATGGAATTGTAAGAAGGTCCACCCAGTCTTGAAAGATAAATAATGATACCTATAAATTTGACCACCTCCAATTACAAATACTGTCTCTATTGACATAAGAGTGTGGAGGTGTTGCAAGCATCTCAAGAGCTGAACCCAAACTCCCACACATTACTACATTCTCTGCAGTTGCAATGTCAAAGCTACCTTAACGACTTCGTACAACATTCAAGCGACCTATCAATGGTCGAAACTGGCCTGGAATACTTTCCCAAGTCTTTCATCCCATTATCACAGCATTTTTCTTTAAAGGAGCTGATGTGAAAGATGTGATTTCCTTGAAGAATTTCATATCAAAAGGTAGTTTCGATGGAAGCTTTCCATCCTTTCCTATTCCCATTTCCTTTGTGGCAGCTACTACAATAAGGAAGGTTCTTCTGGGCTCTGGAGGTGTATCAGAAAACGCATCCGGCATACTAGAACTGAAATTGTTTGCCATGGTTGCCATGGTGTAAAACTAAGATAAAATGGAAGAGTAAGAGAATCGCAATATGGAAGCACACACTTTTTGGTTTTCAAAATTCAGATACTTCCTGCAAAAACAAAATAAAAACACCTCAATACAGATGGTGTTGACATTTTACAATGGCCATGGCTACTCTTAGAATGCTTTCCAACATAGAAAAGCACACTTTAGATCAAGTACTTCAACATTTTCTCTCCTAGTCCAGCAGACCATGGTCTATAGGTAAGGCACACTTGCCATAATGATGACCTGGGTTTGAAACCCACTGGGCATGCTCCCTTGAGTCTATATGGGACCATGTTAATACATGGCAAGCAAACAAAGCCAAGAGCAAGTCCTGAGTGCATTTTTTACAGCATTAAAGCCCCTTGAACAGGGCAGCTTGGCAGATCTTGCCAAAAGTATCTTGCTCTTTTGAAAGAATTTGAATATGTTAGATATAATATAGTTGGGTTTCCAGACTTTAGTCAAGTTTCAAGCAAGTCAAACTACTTTGCTAATTAGATAGCACCAGCTGTGTATTTACCAAGTTTCAGGCAAGCCAAACCATTGTGCTAATTAGATAGCACCACCTATGTATTTGCAAGTTTCACGCAAGTCAAACTATTATGCTAAATAGATAGCACCAGCTATATACAAAGCTTGTGATTAGATGATCCAAGACAATGGGTGTATCCTTTATTTTTGTTCATATAACTATAACCTAGAATTTCTATTGAATTCCTAACGATAAAAGTACCAATCTTCTCTCTGTATGTTGGTTATTTCGTATCCATTTTTTCATTATCAACCCAATTTCCTTATTAGATATAGATACAAAGCCCTTAAAATTGTTGTGTTATGGATGAAGTGGTCCACTTGGGGTTCAGTTCCCATCAGGCACCAAATGAGAATACTTATGAACTCTCTTTATTAAATATTCCAAACTGACGAAGACCTAAATCAATCCATCTCTTCCTGACTAGACAATTCTGCAGCCTTTTTTGGCATCTCTATATATTCCAATCTCACAAAATCTGGATGCTTTGGATCTAAGTGGGATTCTAAATAGTATGTTCAATTCCATTCTGGGCAAAAGAATAAAATCTAGGTTGCGATCTTTATTTCACGGAAAAAAAAAGAGCAAGCACCATCAAATGATTATTCATTTTGAAATCTTTTTACTGCATAGTTTCTCAATAGTTTGGTGTATTAAGATTTTGAGTTCTATATTAGTGAAGATGAGGCATTAATGTCAAACTTTGGCGGCATGCAAATTTTCAATCATCGCATCTTAGTTTGTCATGTGAATGCAAATTTTCGATTATCAAATATTTGAATTTCCCATCATTAAATACCAAATGTTGATGCTTTTTCTATATGATAGTAAATTTTTAATTCTATAAAAACATTTAAAATCATTATGAACACTAAAAATGCATAACTTTTAGATATATTTACATATTAAAAGGTTTCTAGTGTAAATCCTCTTCTTAGGTGTTTTCATAATGCCCTAAAAAGTTATAAAATTATATGCAATAGGTCTTTAATTTTTATCTCAAAATGACATACATTAGGTGTTTTCATAATGCCCTAAAAAGTTATAAAATGATATGTAATAGGTCTTTAATTTTTATCTCAAAATGACATACATTGCATGACCAT
Source organism: Larix kaempferi (assembly GCA_027924585.1). Lineage (NCBI taxonomy): Eukaryota > Viridiplantae > Streptophyta > Pinopsida > Pinales > Pinaceae > Larix > Larix kaempferi. The sequence continues at coordinate 7,064,090 of BSBM01000504.1, forward strand.
GAATTTGAAGGTTTGTTAAATATTATGTGAGGCAAGGACAAGAATAAACACGATTGAATATTTATTACTTTGAAATCTTCTTATTGCATAGTTTCTTAATAGTTTGGTGTATTAAGATTTTGGGTTGTCCATGCTAGTCAAGATGGGGTGTTATGTCAAACTTTGGCAACATGCAAAGTTTTTATCGTCGCATCTTAGTCTGCCATGTCAATTTTTTATAGTTATGTAAAAATTTTATGATTGAGCATTTATATGTGAATTTTTCATCATCAAATACTAGATATTGATATATTCATCATATGATTATTATTTTTTAACTATATAAAAACATTTAAAATAATTGTGAACAATTAAAATCTATAACTTTTGGAAATATTTACAATTAAAAGGTTTCTAATGGCATTCCCCTTCTCAGTGTTTTCACAAAAGTTATAGAATCATATGCAATAGGCCTTTAAGTCATATATCAAAATGACACGCATTGCATGACCATGATCTTGAAGGCTTGTTGAATATTAGGTGAAGCAAGGACAAGAGTAAGCACCTTTGAATGCTTAATCACTTTGAAATCTTCTTATTGCATAATGTACAAATATTTTGGTGCATTAAGTGAGTGTGCAACATAAGAAAAGTGTAAGATGAATTTTCTTGGGTAGTTTTCCATTCCCGAGAAAATTCATAGGTCATGGATATTCCTCAACAGTATCCAATTGACAATCATTGGAACCTTTATTAAATCAATGCCTAGTATTGAATCTTGGTTCACATGGAAACCAAGATAAACAATTTATGTATACTAGAGTGTGTATTTGTCTAGGTCACTGAAAACATCTTGGTATGCAATGTTGCAAACAATTGGTTCAATTGTTGCAAGTGATCCTCCTAGGCCTTACTGATTGACATGAACCAAATGAATGAACACACACTATTGTACACTGACCACAATACTAATACTAAAATTTGAAATTACAGTGAATAACAATTTCTATTAATAAACAATGGTAGAAAACACTACAGTGTACATAGAAATGCATAGTGACTAGAATGGCGATAGCTTATCTCTGAGAAGAGATGGGATGAATACACTCATTCATAGAATATCAATTAAACAAAAGGATGACGAATAGTTTTATTACAATATGAAGTAGAAACCCTTGAGCCAAAAAACTCTAAGAAGAAACCATAAACCTAGGATCTAAGATAACAAAAGTGCTTACAGATGGGCTCCAAAATGCTAATTAGTTATTGGAATGTCACCTTCACATAGCCATCGGTTTGGCATATAAAATTTGATTCTTTAAAATACATCCCTGAAAATTTATTGATGACCATTGCACTTCGAAATGGATAGAGCAAACCATTACCATTGTTTTCGACCCAAAAACTGATGGGGGGGCCCAAAAATTAAGCTTGAAGTTCAAGACAATTTATGATATGGTGGCAAAATCATGCAACCACTTGGATTGATTGTCTCCCATTGGATGTAATGGTTGGCAGTGTGTTAAGTTCCTACATTAGACGGGGAAACTATTGTTTGATTTGGTTCTTAGTCAACCACTAGCCCCGATGAATAAGTTGCCATGTTTTTAAAGTTTGAAGAGTTACATATTTTGAAGTAGGTTCTCTTCATCGTGGTTTCAATAATATGTTCCATTGTAGCTTGCTAAATGTAGTGAAGGTTGATGTGTTGTAGTCAATTTCTCTAAAACCTCTAAGGTTCCAACAAAGATATAAATTATAGTGGAAACATTTCCACATTAAAGATAGGGTGGAAACCAAGGATAGATGGAAGATACAATTCAAAATAATTTTCACCCACACCTTGGTGATGTTTTGAGGCCCATATTGGAGTGGTATAAGATTCCTATGGATGCATGTGAGTCACTCTTTCTGTAAGTGCAACAATATCTTGTCACCAACATAAAACTTGTGTGGAACCCCTTGTTGATGATGTTGCTACTTGTGCTTGCAATTGGTTTTATGTAGAATATCATGAACTTGTTGTTGGATGTGTTGGATGTGTTGGATTTGTTAAACAAAATTGATTGTTTTATTTTCCTTATTTTGAGCATTAGATAACTCTTTATGAATTGATGCAATGGACAAATCTACACCAACTAGGGCCAATGGATGGAACACTGATAATAGTTGAAATTATTTGTAGCCATTATAACTATGAAGACTTTTGATGTAGTTTTTTTTAACATAAGGAAGGATTTTATCCCACATACATGGATGGTTAAATGTACACTTTAAATATATGCGCAATCATCATGTTGACTGCCTTTATCTATCCTTCGGTTTGAGGATGGAAGGTAGTCAATATGGCCATCTTTGTGTCCATCATAGCTAAAGGCTCGATAAGAAGATAGTTAGGAACATATTGTCCCGATTAGAAACATTGTTATTTGAAAACCTAAAATGAACCCAAACATGCTCAAAGATGAATTTAGTAGTGGCTTCCATTGTGGCACTATTCCTGTAAGATGTAAAACTTCTATCTTAGAGGACCAATCATTAACCACAAAAACACAATTGTGGTCATCCTTGGTTGAGGGAAAACCTAACATGAAATCAATGGAGATTGAATTCCAAGACTTATATGGAGTAGTAGAGGAGTGTGAAACCTTTGCTTCTTCATTGCAGGTTTAGCATTGGCATAGGCAATGCAAACTATAATATATCTTCTAGTGTCATGTTGGAGCTTTGGCCAGTAGAAGTACTTCTACGGAGCTAACATTGTCTTTTCCATATTGAAGTGCCCTAGTACCTAATTTTAGTGTGCATCCCAAATCATCTTTTCACACTTTCCCAAGGGGACACAAAGATGGCCTAGACCACAAGAATGGGTGGTAAGAAGTTTTAGTTGGAAGTTCCTCACTTTTTTTCTTCACAAGACCATAATAAATAAGTCTCCATTTTCTTGTTTAGGTCATGAATTAAATGATGGCAGGTTAGGGCACTACACCGTGTCATTTAAAAAGTGGGGGTTTGCTCATGATTCCTTGTTGTACTTGTTATTTATTTGTTCAACCATTCTCTCCCTCTTTGCTTCTACTTGGATTTCTTTGGTTAATAAGTGAAATGGAAAACATGAAAAAACTCTCATGAGATATTGAACTAAAGCCCATTTTGATCCAACTCTAGTGCTATCCACCCACTTTCCTTGGTGAACAAAAATTGGTGCGAGATTGCAAGATCGCAAGGATAAGCAATATCAGGTTTTAGTTGGAAGACCCTCACCTTTTTTCTTCACAATACCACATGCCACAAGGATCCAATGTCTTTGTTGAGGTTGTGGCTTAGCCTATGGTGGGTTCTTAAGGCATTGTACTATGTCTTTTAAAGGGTGGAGGGTTTCTCATTACAGTCCAACCCTTGTGCTATCCACTGACTTTCCTTGCTGAACACGAAATGGTACAAAATTATGAGGATAGGTGGTACGCGGTTCGAGTTGGAATTTCCTTGATTTTTTACTTTGCAATCTTGTAGGGGAGAAGGATCCAACATCTTATTGAGGTTGCAACTCGGGATATGGTAAGCTCCTAGGGAATTACATTATCATTTAATAGATGAAGGTTTTCTCAGTATTGTTTAACCTTAGCGTTATCCTCCCACATTCATTGGTGAATAAGGATTGGTTCCCAAATTATGAGGATGGGTGGTAATAGATTTGAGTTGGAAGGTCCTCACCTTATTTTTTTGTAAGCCCACAGGTGGAAAGACACCATTTTTTATGTTGAGTTTGTAGCTTACCCTATGGTAAGTTTCTAGAGTATTTCATTGTGTCACCTTATTTTTTTGTAAGCACACAGGTGGAAAGACACCATTTTTTTTGTTGAGTTTGTAGCTTACCCTATGGTAAGTTTCTAGAGTATTGCATTGTGTCATTTTAAATAAAGGTGGATAGTTTCTGATTCCTTACTATCATCACTATTTATTTGTGCAACTACACTCTTCTTGTCTGCATCGAATTGGATTTATTTGTTTCCTAGGAAAATCACCTATGCCACAAGTCTCCCATGAGATTTTGAATGAAATCTTGTAGATATAACATATGATCATGAAAAAATAAAAATGGTTAACCTTAAAGTGCCATTGTTATATTGAATTTAAATTTTAATTCTACAACATTAATTTTTGTTTCCCTCCATTGAGAATTTGGGGATTTTCATTTCCTTTTCATTATGCATACCTCGTGTAGAAAAATGTTGTTTCCCTCCATTGAAAATTTGGGGATTTTCATTTCCTTTTCATTATGCATACCTAGTGTGGAAAAACGTTGTTTCCCTCCATTGAAAATTTGGGGATTTTCATTTGCTTTTCATTTTGCATGCCTAGTGTGGAAAAACGCAGGAGGCTCACCTGGTTTTGGACGAGGAAATGCAGGAACCAGATGTAGTTGCATGGACTGCAATTATTACTGCTTATGCCAAACATGGATTTCGCTAGGATGCCTTCGTACATTTTCTGGAGATGGAACAAGCTGGATTTTATCCTGATCAGTTTACATTTGTTGTTGTTCTTCAGGTATGCGATAGGACAGTCTGGTTCTGTACAGTATGGAGCAATTAGTAAGATCATTAAAGGTACAACAACTATAATAATAATTGGTGGAATGTCTTTAATATTTACCTGTAAACCTCTCTATGTAATTTATAACCCTGATAAGAGCAAATGATTTATATTTACTGTTGCTTTCTCAGGGAAAAACCCCGTCGTGAACTCCTATTCTTTTCATAACTACTATTCCGGCCCTAATAACTAGAAAAGTGATGGCAGAAGACTGTGCATTGGCCTCCACTGATTGAAGCTCACAAATTGTAACTCTCAACCGCACCTGGCCCTACTTATCCTCAAATTGAAACCTTGGCTTCTAATATTCGATCCAAACACTAACTAGTAGACATTCCACCCTTCCCATGAAGCGTTCTCTTCCAGCACACGCCTGCGGGCTGAGAGCCACGACCTTATCGCATTCACCAAATATTGAATGGGGGTTCGGACTACGAGGCGGTAATATCCAATGGGATTCTAATCCAACTGGAAAACCATTCATCGTCATGGTACTTCATGGGCCTGTTGGTCTCATGCATTGCATGACTGCGATTTTCAATGGAGGCCGTGGATCGTGGACTCCTCCACAACGCTGTAATCACCACCGTGCAACAACCTACTTGTTACTATGTGCCTACAATAAATAAGGAACACACATAGTCTCTATTTATATTAATAACAAGTCTGTAAAGAGATTCATCAAACACGGATGAGTAATCCAGGCAACATTTAACGCCTTCACACAGAGCTGTTTTCTCAAATCTCCCTCTTCAACTCGTCCCACTATCCTCTCTGCACAAGACCTCCATTTACCAACCCTCATGCGCATCCTTCTCTGCGCAAACACTTTCATTGAACTCAAGACTATTCCTCATCCATCCAATTCGACCATTACCATTGTCTTCCATTGTTTCGACCTTCATTGATCGATGTGCACTTATCAGCCCTTGCCTTCTTTTCTGCACACTAATTTTATGTTGATGATTACAGTCGGGTAACCCTACAGAAGACAATAATACTTTGATTCACCATCGTTCTAACTTCTCTATACTCAAAAATTTTCTGTTATCTTTCCTTCGACCACTAGCATCATTATTTGAATAATACACAACCAACCACTAAATACATCTTCTCTAAATCTCTGTAGCGAATAGAACTTCTCATAGGTTGTGCTCGAGTCCAATATGAACTGGAATCACACATAGTAATTCCATCCAACTCTAGAGTAACACCATAATCTATCAATAGCTTCCAGCTTCATATAGAAAAGGGATTACGTTACAAATCCCAAATCCCTACAGAAAAGGGATTACTTCTACTCAACAGAATCACATGCATCTAGTTAACCAGTTACTCAGCTAACTAATATTCATCACCATTACTCGATTACATCACTGTCCCATTGTAAAAGAGACAAAAAACCACATTATATAAATGAGTCTGTATTCATTCAATTAAAAACCTGTACATGCATATGAAAAACCTTGTTCTACTCTGCCTACGACCTCATTTTTTCTCTCTGGATAAATTTATGTTTCTTCAAGATTTTAGAATAAGATTCTCAACTGGAACTAGAGGAGGATGTTTTTTTACAGATCCATCTTTTCTAAGAAAAATCCATCCCTTATCCCTTGACCCAAACAGGATTTGAAGATATTGGATGTTAGGGGTCACAGTTTTGTCTATATTACTGTCAAGATATGTGGGGTTTCTTCATATGACATTTCCCTGTCCTTTCCAGTGAGACCCAATGCATTTAGAAACTCAATCTTTGGCTTCAACTACTGATAATCTTTTGGAGAAAGAACATGCTATTTTTTAGCAATGATCTTCCATACCTAATATTTGTTGACTCTTGATTCTCTCAGTAGTTGCACTGCTTCTTGCGATGTTTGGGAATATTTTAATTTGAACAACACTGCCCTGATTTCAATGACATTTGATACTTGAGATTGAGAAAACCCACATTCATGATCAAGAAATGTTTGTGAGATATTGTTATTGGGTAAGAGTTTGATTGTCCTATGCTTGTGAAAGGATATGATAGTTTCAATAAGCTTTGGGAAAATGGTTATTGCAGTTTTGCACGGAGAAGGTGGTGACTTTTTGGACTAAAGTTTAGAATATCTCAGTGTAAAGAATTTTTCCACTTAGTTTTAGGACCTCAAATTTAGTCCAATGGGAAAATTTCGCCTCAATTTTCCTTCACTGAAACTCTTGAATGTTAGATTACTAACATAACCTTTATCCTTGATGTATGGAATAGGTGACAGAGAATAAATTGGAAAAAAATACAACAATCATAGGTTATTTGTCCCACCATTCGATACTCTGTTATTTGTCCCTGTTTTGACTGCCACCTAGTAAATGAAAGGCATCATAAAATATCCTTGAAATGCTCTGCCATCTGATACAACACATCTTCTAAAAGGCATCATAAAATATCCTTGAAATGCTCTACCATCCGATACTCTGTTATTTGTCCCTGTTTTGACTGCCACCTAGTAAATGACTACCTAAAAATGCTTGATTTCATGCCTTGGGAATATGGGAATGATTCCTATATTTAGATGCTCTTCGACCCCTAGATATGAGTTGTCATATTCATTGAATCCATACTCTATTCACAATGCCCAAAATCCTTTTCAAAACTCTTATTAATATATAAAAATTCTTGATCAATATCTTGAATATATTGAATTTAGATCATCAACTCTATCACTACACTTCCTCAAGAAATGCCATGGTCTCTACTATATCTATATAAACACAATGATTTCAGAAAAGAATAATATATATATATATATATATATATATATGATGATAACATATCCTTAAAACCTAGTGAATCATTTTGATTCTTCCTGTCATATAGAACCTATTAATTACATGATTGTAACTCTTAGTATTAGAACTAAACACTTATTCAGTTCAGATCCATTCTATCATATTATCATACACAAGAATATTTGAATAATATTTATTTTCACCATTTACCAATGATTTTGTAATTTCCTTCAGCAGTCACCCATATTTATGGTGAGTTATGCATCAATCCTTCATAAATAAACTTCTGATCCAACTAACCCTCTTAACCATCATCCCTTGTCTTTATTTATGAGCCCAAAATATCCATAAATACTCCATGCAGTCACGACTATCACTACATCCCTTAAATTGAACAACTAAATATGTGCAAAGCATTGGTAGAGATAGAACGTGGGAAATGATGGACTTAACCTGGTTAGAATCCAAAAAAAATCATTGGAGGTCAAAATAATATCCTAAACAATTGAGTAAGTAAGTGAAGTGTTCTCAGCAGCTTCTTTCCTCATGTTGTGATTGTGGATTTACTCCTTCAATCACAGTGGCAGTCTACCTTAGTGCAGTGAACTCGCCCAACGAATAACAGTCTCAATTTGGTGAAGGAAGTACGCCTTCTTTTGATAATCAAGCATTGTAGAGATAACATGATCGAAACACTGTAACTAGACTGAAAGTGTTCAAAAAATGGCATCTGCATAAAACGCTAAAACTTTGACATTTGCATTTGGTTAGTTACATTTGGCACTTGACTTCTCTCTGTTGGGACTGAAAGTGTTCAGAAAATGGCATCTGCATAAAACGCTAAAACTTTGACATTTGCATTTGGTTAGTTACATTTGGCACTTGACTTCTCTCCGTTGGGACTGAAAGTGTTCAAAAAATGGCATCTGCATAAAATGCTAAAACATTGACATCTGACATCTCCGTTGGCTTTTGAATTAACACTTGGGAGTTTAACCCGAGATATGGATTTTGTGTGTATAATGCATTTGAGTGTCCAATACTTAGCATAAACAATGTCTTTTAAGCTCATTAGAGACCCTACCTGAAAAATAGAATCAAAGAGGCACATAAGCAAATAGATCTTCCCTCCACGGTCTTGACAAATGCAAGAGTCTTCCTTTGACATTTGAGAGCAGTGCTGTCTTTAATGTGACTCTCTTCCACATTACATCCTACTTTACAAGCTTATTCTCTATTGAAGATAAATGGAAACTAGGAAATGTCATTGTAGTTGTCCTTGTAGTGATAATTTTCGTGCTCCAAACAATATTATCCCATATGCATGACATAATGAATATGTTTTGTGTTTCTATATCATCATTGTTTGGTTACCTTTTTGCGTCCTTGTCTCATTTGTGTTTGAAATTTGTTTACATTGTCTCTTTTGTCACCCGCTCATGCCTTCTTTTTCTATTATATGTACATCTCATACTTTCTCATGTGTTCTTTTTCTATCATATGCATCTCATTGACATCTTTGGTGCATATTGATTGTGTTTTCTTTGTACTTAAGTTTTGTCTTTTTATTGATGTTTATGATGGTGTTGCTTTCCTAAAGATAATTTTTTCTATCTTATTAACATCTTTATGTCTAAATTGATCCTTTTGCATGTCTAATGTTGATACCAATGGCATCCCTTATGCATCGAATTCACATTATGTTTATTATTTGTTGCATACACTTTAGGTGGTATCTTTTTTGGTGTTTTACTTTAGGTGGTATCTTATAATTAAACATGAAACTTTCTTGTAATGTAGGACACTTTAGGTGGTATCTTTTTTGGTGTTTTATTTGTGTCTTTTCTATTATAGTGTATTGATCATGCATGTTTTTCTTTTTCATCTAATTGGCATCCTTTGTGTATCTTGTTTTGTGTCTCATCTATTCCTGAAATTTGTGTACATCATGTCTCTTATGTGGCCTTACATCTTCTTTGTCTCATATATGAATTTCATTTGCATCTTCAGTGCATCTCCGTTGTGTATTCCTTGCATGTAAGGTTAGTCTTTTTATTGATGTGTGTGACAATGTTTCATTCTTCGGTATTATTTTTGTGTTTGATTGACATTTTGTGTGTCTAAATTAAGCCTTTCTTATGTCTAATGTGCACTTTAATGGTGTCTCTTGTGTCTTGAACTTGCATCCTGTTTATTATTTGTTGTCTTCATCGTGTAAAGTAGCAATACCATTAATTTTTTTGGAATATAAAAAGTTTCTTATAATGAAACTTGAAACTTTCTTGTGATGTAACAAAATGGGTAACTTATTAGCACAAATTATTGCATCAATTTGATATTTTAGATAAAGTTAAAGAGTGTATAAAAGGAAGGTAGATGCATTTTATTTGATTCGAGATTGGACACCCCTTGTGGGCTACTTATTCTTTGTCGTCACTGTAAGGAGGATTAATTGTAAATAAATGCCTCGATTTTTCTCTCCATTTATGTGTTATATGGATGCATGCCATATTTTATAATTGGTTCACTTATACTTATCGGTCTAGTAATCTCTATGTTTGATTATGCTCTTGGAAAGTAAGTGGACTGCTATGTGGTTGTAATTGCTTCATATTGACTTTCTAGATGTGTTAACTTGGGTATGGAATTATATCATTTTACAGTGGTGTATTTTTGGTTGTGTTTTGCATTTGTTTTTTATTTTTAAATCATTAACTTGGAGTTATTCCACAATAAATTTCTTTAAGAAAAAAATTATTGTTGTTCTGTGTTGCTTTTGCATGCTTGGAATTGTATAAACAGTCTTTAAACATATGGGACACAATATGCTAGCTGACTTGTTCTCTTGATGTCACGTCCCCTCCCGTCATCCCAATGCAGGGAAGAGAACATGAACCAACATAACGGGCTTATTGGAAATCTCAGCCCCATTCGAAATGTTTAAGAAATGCATGGTTAAATAAAAACTTGTGCATACATATTCGTACTCAACAAGCACAACGGAATTAAACACTATAGATGCACATAGTTTCATCATGCATTCAAGATATAAACAACAGTCACTAATTAAGACATTACAGAACATAGAATTAACACAACTCATTTAATAAACACAGTGGAATAATCATAATAACATACAAGCAGAAGGAGATGCATCAGCCTATTTCTTCCGGGCAGAATGACGAAACGGTCATACAGTAATCCATCCCATTCTCATGCTATACACATGCATCTTGCCAACTAACTTAAGATAATCATTTCATCCAAGTAACATGAGTAATTTAACATACAGGATCAACACATTGTTGAACACATAATGCAAATAAATTAATCCAAAGAGAATACTTATCTTGAAATGAAAATGTCCAAACAACTGGCTACGTGAGAGCAACGTTCCACCCAACCATAGATCTCTGTTCAACCTGTATTATTTCAGCTAAGAGATCACCCTCGAGCTGGGCTGTGTATCCACTAAGGAGGAACTAGACAGGCTCACTCACAGTCGTGGATTCACTCAAATGGTCATGCTAAGCCAGTACACAGCTGGGTTTATCAAGCATGCAATAAGGAAAATGAGGAGGATGCTAAGCCAGTGAGCTCAACCACAGAGCTACAGACATCTCAAACTAAATTCAAGCAATCCCATCCTTTGTGCAAACATCCACACTTGGATTCCTCACCATTCTGGCAACAAAATAACTCAATCCCGTCACTAGGTTTATGGGCTATCAAAACTGGGTTTTCCAATGGATTTCAGGGTAGCTAATGCTCCCAAATTTGCCCCAAAGTTCATACCTATGGATCCCCCATTGAATTTTTCTATCCAATACCAAATCTGGGCGTTTTTGGCTCTTCAAAATGTGGGTTCTTGCAAAGTTGCGATTTCTGGTTTTTCTCTCTGCTGGGAATTCGTGGGTGATGAGAATTGATGCTGGGTGATCAACAATGGAATGGGAATGAGATTGGAAGGATTCCCAAGAGGTAGAGTGACTTGTGGGTCAAGCAAAACAGAGCCCATACACTGCCATACGAATTTCTGGGTTGCCCATGCTCCATTGAAGCCATGGACTGTTTTCTTCAACCACTTCCTTACATTAGAATTAAATGTCAGCAAGAGAAGTCAAATGGGTTCTCAAGGTGACATATGGCAGCCTATGGTTCAATCCCACAGCCCCCTCACCACTCCCTAGTGGATACACATGGCCCCTTCTCATTCGTTGCCTCCATAGCCAGTTTTGGTATTTTATTGCATGATGTTTATTTACATCATTTTTACAATGTTCCATGGCTAAATAGCACATGGGAAACATAATGTCTAATACTTGCCTTTAAATAAAATTCGAGCTTCCACTAGCGGGGCCTTGGCCTTGAGCTCCACGCTAGAAAAACATACATCACATGTATACAATATTTACATTAAAAGCTAATATATCCTAAGGGTCAAAATGGGGTATTACAATCCCCTCCCCCTTAGAATAACACCGTCCTCGGTGTTATGAGACTTAGGAATATATATACAATTTACACATGTCCAAAATTTCAAAAACTTTGCGGGTCTGCCCTGCATTCTATCCTTTACTTTGAAATTTCAAGACCAAGTCCTTTGACTTCCACGAGCTTCTCCTGCTGGTTCCGATCTTTTATCTCATCCACAAGTCTAGAAACTTTATGGCTGCTACCCTCTTGAGGTTCCCTTGTTGGGCAATTGCGGAGGCAATGATGTCCTCCACATTTTCAACATCTCACTGGCTGCTTCATCTTTACTTGCTCAATTTCCTTTGAGTCTTCATGCCTGGAACGTTTCTTAATGGGACGATTAGACGAATGCCTCATCATTGATCCACTTTCTTTTCCCTTACTGATTGCTCTCATAATGATTTTTACCTCTTTTTGCAGACCAATAGAGTTCTGCAAAACTTTGTGGTTCATCTCATTCTGCCTCTTTTGTATCTTGAGCATCTCTCCAAGATTTTCTTGGTTTTGGTAAATTGTTTGAAGAAGACTTTCAGCCAATTTCAACAACCTATGGTCTGCTGCCATGGTCATTGTGCACTGCTGGTTCTCACTGTACTTACAAGCAACACTTGCTTCGCAACAGCTGCCACAACTAGTTTCACTTTCCCACCTATGAAATTCATCATTACACATCTTGTTAGGCCAATCATAACCTAAACATTAAAAATCAGTCAATTGTTTTTCCCCAATTGACATGGAGGTCCCATGCTCTATTCATGAGACTTTCACACTTTCCATGCTTTTCCAGCATACACATGAATTCTTTCATGTTCATCCATTCACATTAAATTAACTACTTCAGCATTCACAATTTATTTCAAGCAAATAAACACATTCCACTTTCAGCCATACATGCATTCAACAATTTTCTGTTTTTATAAATGCATCAAGAAAAAGGAAAGAGAGAGCAGTAAGAGTTTTCTTCTCTTAGTCTTGTTCCATTCTGGAACCCACACCACCACTGTGGTTTTCATGCTCCTAGCCTCTTTCACTTCCATGTGAATGCTTTACCAGCCCTTCTTGGCTATGAAACTTAGTGTCTATGGTCTATTTTAGACCTCTCAACCATGGAGTCCCTCCACATGGTTTGTCTACAACTCCCTTGGCTTCTAGGACCCCTACAAGTCCAATAGCACCATCATTCATTTATGCGCCAGCTGAGCCCTTTTAGGACAGTCACATGTCCACACGCATCCTTAAGATGCTTTCATAGTCATTGCTTCCAGCAATACCTACACTCAAACATTGAATTAATTCACATGTTTAGTTTATTTTCATAGGAAATCATAACCAAATAATATACACATGTATATTCATAAGCAGGAAATTACAAGATAACCAAATACTTATCTGCATTGGATGTCTTCACTTTATTCCATAGGGTCCTTCTTTGCTTTACAAGCCTTGGAATCGCCTATGGATTTGGATGTTTGGCCAACGCGCAAGCTGCCCCACAACACCAAATAATCTTGTATGTTTGGCTAGCACACAGGCTGCTCCCAATCATCAAATAATCTTGTATGTTTGGCCAGCACGCAGGCTGCTCCAAATCATCAAATAATCTTGTATGTTTGGCCAGCACGTAGGCTGCTCCAAATCATCAATACTTAATGTCCAACCAGTCACTCTCTAGATTTACTAAGCAATTTATAGTTCTTTTAGGGTCCTTGCTTCCTGTAATGGCCAATGTTTCCAACAAAGAAACAATAGTGCATCAACTTAACTGTTACAAGACTTATACTTGAAATCTTCATTATTCCCAACAAGAAATAAATGAAATTGAATACTTATCTGTATTGCGCATTTCCTCTCTGGTCCACAGGGTCCTGCTTTTACTTTATAAGCCTTGGGATCCTCTTGCGGACTGGGATGTTTGTCCAGCACGCAGGTTTCTCCAAAACATCAAATAATTAATGTCCAACCAGTACACCTTCACGCCGACTTGGAAGGAAACTTCACTATGACCATTTCTAGGTCAAGGCTCTACTATGGAGCCATAGGCATATAATAGCCCTTTCATCAACACTTTCACAACCCTTCATCAAAATTCCCACAACCTCCACAACATCCTTTCAACACATTAACCCTTCCACCACAACCCCTCACAACAACCTTTTACTTTGTTCCTTTAGTGTGTAGCACCAAATTGCATCTGTTTAAGGTGCCAACACAAGTAGTATAGGAAAACTTGTCAGCGCTGTTATTAAAAAATTATAACCATAATTCATAGCATTCACTATCAAGTATTGAGACACCATGAATGCGTCCATTCCTTTAGGGCGTAATCAATATTAGCATCCCTAACATAACTCATTATCAGAAAGGCGTGCACTCCTCACTGATGGGAGATATGCAAGTCCTAATCATACTTCAAGCAGTCTGAATAATGTACATAAATAGAATATGTTCTGCATAGTAATTCTAACAATTAGACTTGCGCGCGCACACACACACACACACACACAAATATATATATCAGTAAGGGTTTACAGAACACTTATCCTTTTGCAGATGTAATTTCTCTTCACTAATGAGGAATGGGGGCTCCTTCTCTGAGTTGACAGTCCCTCGGTTTGCCATCCCAACTCCTTTTGATGTTACATAACTCTCATGTGTCTTACTGTCATAATCTCTATCATCTCACTCATATTGTTTACCAATCATGCAGTGCAGATGAGATATTAGTAATGTCTAGTGGCGTTTCACCCAAAACCGATTTCCAGATCATGGAATCCCTTCCCATGAAGTTTGGCTTCTGCAAGCCCTCTCTCTTGGTCTTACTACTATGTGTCTTCATGGCACACTTATTAAATAGCCAAACAGTCAGCAAAATTTAACAATGCAATTCAAATCTGATTGTTTCATAACCGATCAATGATACTAATAATTAAATTCAATATGAATTTGCAACTCTGTCTACTACAGAAATTGATTTTCTTAGCCATGTGGGTATCCTCATATTGCTTGGCTCTTGTAAGTGGCACCATTCTCCCCACTATGGATTTATGTTTGCTGCCATACATGGACATCCACCTACAACATGTTCTCCTTACACAATTTTACACAAGCCAAACAATCATTAGTAATTATAAGCAAAATTTCAAATCCGAAAAATTTACAAATCATAGATTTACGATTCTTCTTTCTAACAGAGTTTAGATTTCTCAACCATGAGATTCCTTCTCATAAGCTCTAAATCGAATTTTCAAATCTGCTCCCTACAGAAATTAGATTTGCAACCATGATATTATTCTCATAAACTTAAATGAGAATATTTTCAAATTTGTTTCGTGCATAAGTTAAATTTCACACCCATGAGAATCTTCTCATAACCTTTGGCTTTTGCACATGGTAGACTCCAGCCTTCATCATGGACTTACCCACATTGCCATGCCTAGAACAATCTACCTGAAATCTGAAACTTCAATAAGCCAAACACTTTGTAGGTCTCCATGCATATAATATTTCATTGCTGCAACAATCACTGAAGCATTTCCAGAATTATAACATTCCATAATTCAAACACTTCCATCTATTAACATATCAATATCACCAAAACTCATTCACTTCACGTAAATCATTATCATACTAAAATTGTAAGGTACATTCATATCATTTATGCAATTTAAATGAAACTTTAGACACTCATTATTTCATAGTCATATCATTTATACAACTCTGCCATTCCACAGAGTATTCCGATAGTTCATTGATCATGACTAACTTCTTCATACTCTTACTACTCTTCCCCTGCATTCATAGCAGCCCATGAAATGATCTCAGAATTATCATTAATTCAATGATCTTAGAATTATCATTAATTCATCATTTCTTCTATTGCTCAATTATAATGAGACATATACATATATCACAATCATGCATGCACACAACACATCTCCTCAGGTGTAGCTACCCACATGCATGCATATTCACAACATTTACTCAAGTTTTTTTTTCTTTTCATGTGCATTCACTCAATGCTTAACTACAAGATTTATAAAATCTCTTAATGCACATCCACTCAATGCCACCTTGCATTGTTTCATGAGTACTATGCATTCAAGCACATTATGAATTAATCATGACTATCTCATATAACATGCATTACCATAATTAGGACCACCGATTCTCACTTGCTTTGGTTGTTAAACTCACAATCGACATACTCAAATGGCGTGATATAATTTCATATGAATGCATTGAGATTCTAAGCAAGTATAGGGTGTAAGGATCATTGCCTTCACTTACCCACACCTCACCATACTCGATAGGTTAACATCTCCATTCGTGCACTCAATACCACATGCAAACCAAATCAACATAGTTCAAACATAGTCGAAGGGATCTTACCAAATCCTCTTTCAACATTCATGCAATTATGCATCAATAACCATTACCTGCATGGTTGTCATTAACATCACTTGATGTTACTTGATTTGTTGGTTTCTTACAGCAGATTGCAGCATTCTTCCACCAATCTCTTGATCATGGATTTGCTGCCCTAGCCTTTTCTTCATAAGGTTTGTTGGCCATATGTAGCAACATCATCAACATCTTTAGCCATGCTTCTGTTGTCTTTGGTCCTACAACCAAAACCCATCACCAATAGTGATTATAAACCACAATATTTACCATCAGTGGTTCACTGCATATGTAAAATCTCACTACTTCTACCAATATGTAATGTCATATGCATGCAAAACATATACTTATGCACTATGCAATGTTTATTAATATGCCAATCAATGCACATTCATGCCACTCATCTAATCTCTTGCATTTTCAGCGTTCTCATGCCATAATTTTATGCACATAAATCCTATAAAACATAAATACAGTTAGCAAGACAGGGGTTAAGGAATTCTCCCTTTCCAATCCCTCATCTTTGCATGAACTTCCTCTTTCACATCGTATCTAGTTCGATTTCATGGCATGCTACTTCCAGGCATGCAATTCTAGAATTTGCCCATATTGACAATAATTTTTCCAAAACAACCACTGGCACTTTTCTGCTCCAATTATCTATGGTGTATGATAACCTCCTTTACATTCTGCCTATGCACCATTGATCATTGCTGGATAAGATTTCCAATGCCTGTCCACTTGCTCCATTCCGACATCGGGTGTGGGAACTACATCACTTAAAAAATGACATCTTTTACCAATAATTCTGCACATTTTTACACAGTTGCATTTTGGTCCAGAATTCCAACTTCAGCCACCTGTGGAAGAAAATCTGTGAGGTATCACAAAAACTTTTCTACCGGGCGAAGTTAGTACATATAACAAGGAGCGCTCATCAACTCACGGATATCTATTCCGATGCACCATTCATCTTCTATAAAATTATGGGTTTGACGACTTTCCACTTTTCACATTTTTCCAAAATTTCAAATTTTGGGCCAAAAATGGCTATTTCCCAAACGGTGCATTTTTGGAAAATCTTTGTCTAACGTGAAATGTTTGGTTTACTGAGAATATGAAATGTTGAGTTCAATAAATTTCTTGATTCCGAATTCTAGGGTCACTTTCAATCACTGCAAGGTTTTCAAAATTCCCAAAATGTGGCCTAGAATAGTGTTTTTCGGCTTTTTTGCACACCTCGACTCCACATCCTTTGGAGTTTGGCTCCAAAACTCAAAACTTAACACCGTGCCTGCTCCATGACTGTCCCATATAAATTTCGGCTCAATCCGACCTCCCATCAAGTGTCGGGACATTGATTTGTAAAAGCTAATAATTCCAATTTTATGCCAAATTGGAGCATAATGAGCTTGGGATCTTCACTGGTTCATTCATGGCCTCCGTCGATGGCCTCAGAATGCCACTGACCTCATCAAAATTTGATTTTACATGCTCTTGCTATCCAAAATT
Organism: Larix kaempferi; assembly: GCA_027924585.1. Taxonomy (NCBI): domain Eukaryota; kingdom Viridiplantae; phylum Streptophyta; class Pinopsida; order Pinales; family Pinaceae; genus Larix; species Larix kaempferi. The sequence goes on from BSBM01000504.1 coordinate 7,081,823, forward strand.
CTAATTTCGGGCTCTATACTTTTTTATTTTATTTTATTTTATTTTTATCTATCCCGCCGCACGCTTGCCGCAACCCGAAAGACAGCGGTTTGGAAAGTCAAGTTTCGGTCACGGGGATGTAACTGTCCCGTAACCCGCAACCTGAAACTGCAGGTTCGGAGGGTCAAGTTGCGGTCACGGGGATGTGACCATCCCGCAACCCGCAACCCGAAATTGTGGGTTCGGAGGGTCGAGTTGCGGTCACGGGGATGTGACCATCCCGCAACCCGAAACTGCGGGTTCGGAGGGTCGAGTTGTGGTCATGGGGATGTGACTATCCCGCATACCGCTTCCCGCAATCCGACATTACGGGTTCGGGGGGGGTCAAGCTGTGGTCACAGGGATGTAACCATCCCGCAACCCGCATCCCGCATCCTGCTTCCCGCAATCCGACATTGCGGGTTCGGGGGGGGTTCAAGTTGCGGTCACGGGGATGTAACCATCCCGATATCCCGAAACTATGAAAACACCTGCGTTTTCCTGCAACTTGTGGGGTCCGTATCTTCTTCGTCCCTTGGCCAAATGAGGCGAGTCTTGTACCGTTGGAAAGATCTTGGAGAGATCTATGCACCTGTGTGATCCTCTTCGACAGCTGAGAAATCTGATCCTGCCATTTTCCCCAATCAAAATTCCGCCCCCAACTTCCCAATACTTAGCTAAAACGTCCTGCTACATGCCTGTAAACTCGGAGTCTGGCCCAAGCAGCCCCAATGCTGCAAGCTGGTCTCTGATACCACTCTGTCACGTCCCCTCCCGTCATCCCAATGCAGGGGAGAGAACATGAACCAACATACCCGGCTTATTGGCAATCTCAGCCCCATTCGAAATGTTTAAGAAATGCATGGTTAAATAAAAACTTGTGCATACATATTCGTACTCAACAAGCACAACGAAATTAAACACTATAGATGCACATAGTTTCATCATGCATTCAGCATATAAACAACAGTCACTAACTAAGACATTACAAAACATAGAATTAACACAACTCATTTAATAAACACAGTGGAATAATCATAATAACATACAAGCAGAAGGAGATGCATCAGCCTATTTCTTCCAGGTAGAATGATGAAACGATCATACAGTAATCCATTCCATTCTTATGCTATACACAGGCATCATGCCAACTAACTTAAGATAATCATTTCATCCAAGTAACATGAGTGATTTAACATACATGATTAACACATTGTTAAACACAAAATGCAAATAAATTAATCCAAAGAGAATACTTATCTTGAAATGCAAATGTCCAAACAACTAGCTATGTGAGAGCAACATTCCACCCAACCATAGATCTCTGTCCAGACTGTATTCTTTCAGCTGAGAGATCACCCCCGAGCTGGGCTGTGTATCCACTAAGGACGAACTAGATAGGCTCACTCACAGTCGTGGATTCACTCAAACGGTCATGCTAAGCCAATACACAGCTGGGTTTATCAAGCATGCAATAAGGAAAATGAGGAGGATGATAAGCCAGTGAGCTCAACCATAGAGCTACAGACATCTCAAGCTAAATTCAAGCAATCCCATCCTCTGTGCAAACATCCACACTTGTATTCCTCACCATTCTGGCAACAAAATAACTCAATCCTGTCACTGGGTTTCTGGGCTATCAAAACTGGGTTTTCCAATGGAGTTCAGGGTAGCTAATGCTCCCAAATTCTCCCCAAGGTTCATACCTATGGATCCCCCATTGAATTTTTCTGTCCAATATCAAATCTGGGCGTTTTTGGCTCTTCAAAACGTGGGTTCTTGCAAAGTTGCGATTTCTGGTTTTTTTCTCTGTTGGAAATTCGTGGGTGATGAGAATTGATGCTGGGTGATCAACAATGGAATGGGAATGAGATTGGAAGGATTCCCAAGAGGTAGAGTGACTTGTGGGTCAAGCAAAACAAGGCCCATACCCTGCCATACGAATTTCTGGGCTGCCCATGCTCCATTGAAGCCATGGACTGTTTTCTTCAACCACTTCCTTACATTAGAATTAAATGTCAGCAAGGGAAGTCAAATGGGTTCTCAAGGTGACATATGGCAGCCTATGGTTCAATCCCACAGCCCCCTCACCACTCCCTAGTGGATACACATGGCCCCTTCTCATTCGTTGCCTCCATAGCCAGTTTTGGTATTTTATTGCATGATGTTTATTTACATCATTTTTACAATGTTCCATGGCTAAATAACACATGGGAAACATAATGTCTAATACTTGCCTTTAAATAAAATTCGAGCTTCCACTAGCGGGGCCTTGGCCTTGAGCTCCATGCTAGGAAAACATGCATCACATGTATACAATATTTACATTAAAAGCTAATATATCCTAAGGGTCAAAATGGAGTATTACACTTGATGATTGCAAGTAACAGCAATCCTTGGTGGATTTACACTAATCTTGTATGGTGCTTATATGTTTATAGTACTTACCTATTTAATTTTTCAGGAAATTCCTTCCAGGGAAAACAGTCACGTTTTCAATGTTGGAAATCCTAATAATGAGGTCACTGTCAAGCACTTGGCAGAAATAATGACTGAGGTATGGTTCATGCTTTTCGCTGGAGTTCAAAAAAGTTGTTTGAATAGTTTCTGTGCTTTTGTTGTTGTCAATAGTGTTGATTTATAGTGCTTGTTTAGTTTCCATTAACCTTCATTAACATTTCATCACAACGGAAGCATAAACTATGCTTCCTTTGTTCTGTGACCAGTCTACAATAAATCCGCTCCTCAGTTAACATTAGAATGAACTTGGAGGAACAAACAGGAGGATGAGCTAGGTGACATGATTCCAAAGAAGGCCCATATGTCCGATTTCCATTTGTGCATCTGTAAGTGTAAAAAACAACTCATCTTACAGGCTTAGGCCAAGTTTGTAGATATAAGTTATGAAACTGTTGTTACAACATTTTATATCATCTTTTGCTATCTTGTTACCATATGCTTAAAAAAGCTTAGATATCTATTTTAGTTATTGTGTAAACAAGTTAGTGAATCGGTTCTATTTACTTTACTTATAACAATGTGATATTTTTGCTTTTTCAAATTAGTAAAATGTTATAATAATAATAACCAAATGTTCAATTTATTCCAGGAGGCCATTGGTCATCACCATCTACTAGGGTTACATTCTGCTTGTGACCTGCTCCACTTCACTGACATGAGTTTAAAAGGGATGAGGCCGGGTACTAGTCCCAAGCAATTTTGATGGGTATAGCTACACCTCATATTGGGCAGGTAAGCAAAGAAAGTCTACCCTATGTAATCCATCAGAGGAAGTTTCTTGAAGCATTTCCAACAAAAAATGTGTAATTTCACGCCAATATGAATCTTAGGAATTTTGCACTTTTATAGGTGCTCTACATTTATGTTATATATGAGAATTAAAAAATGCATGTAAGCTGAGATAACATCGATAATTCACAGGATATACTACTTTGTTGTTTATTCAAGCACGTTTATATACATGCTGAAACTAATGCTTGGATTCTGGAACATGACAATTATAAAGAGAAAATTCTCAATTATTACAATGAGAAAAAAATACAGATTAATGCTGGAGACTCTATCTTTTGCATAGCCTCCTTTACTATACCATTTAATTTATTATATATCTTGGACTCACATAATTTTTTTTGATTATTTGTTGGCAAATCTTAGGGTTAAAATGTGTATCTACTTTTTTATGTCCCCACATTTTCACTGTGGCTTAGGGGGTCTGCATTGACCAGCTTGGGAGGTTCACACCATTTAGTTTGGGGAATATGTACCTAAGATGTCATATAAAATCCAAAATGAAGAAAATTATGTTCAGATTGATTTGTTGCAAAGAGGTCTTTAATACTGGCAGGTTAGGCAACATGAAATTATATAGCAGGTACACACATGTTTTTTAATCAATATACTGGAATGAGTTCCAACATATTGAATCCATTCTCCAAAATTCTCTTTTGAAGGAACATGTGAAACTAAGTTTAGATAGTAAATTTTTAAGTCCCTAGGATTTGCTCAAATCGTAAATAATGATGGCCAAGAGAATTATGATCCATGAATTTTAATAGGCATGATGCAATCGTAGTTAGAGAACATTTTTAATTACCATAGTTTAGTGTTTAAATATTTATAGGCCTACTGCATTATTTTTTGCAAGCAAGTTTATAGGCCTGCTGAAACTAATCCATGCAAGGTAACAATTCCTATGATTGTAAAGTACAACCAACAAGAACATAAATCTATCCCTGCCAAGTACAAACAACAACTCAGAAAATTGCCCCTGTAAACTACAACCAGCGAACTCAGAAATATGCCTTTGTAAGGTACAGTCAACACAACATAAAACTATCCCTTCAAATCTATGTAGGCTGAATTGAAAAGACGCCTAGAACAGCAAGGAAGGTGCTCTATCAACAATGATTGGACATACTTCTCTTCTAAGCAATTGTTTGTCACCATTGTGGAAAGCAATGGTGACGTTGAACCGTTATCCTTTAAGGACCATTATAATTTTTTTTTTTACAATTTTAATTGAAATGGCAACGGTCCTTTATGTTGCATCATTAAAAGATTTTCAAAATGAAAAGCAGTGACAATGTCATAGCGGTTGTCACCATTGATATGTTAATGGAAATATCCTCAATAGTGAGGGTCATTGTAAGGCCCTCATGATATGTTATTGGTGACGTACAATTTTTTGGTGATGGAGGCCCTTAGGTCCATCACCAAAACTTCATATAAATTGGTGAGGGTCACTATTTGTCACTAATAATCCTTATTAGTGTCGAACATTGAATGTCACCACACCACCTCTACTTTTGGGGACACAGTCGTTGGTGACATTCACATTTTGGTGACGTCCTCCTTTTTCACCATCACCGATGCGATTATGGTGACATGTATCAACCCTCAACAATGATCGGTCATTGGCCGTCACCATATATGCATCAAATGGTGAGGGTCAAAGTAGGGTTGTCACCAACACTTCATAGCAATTGGTGACGGTCACAACCTGAAATAATCATAATTATTGGTGGAGGGCCTTGAATGTCACCACATACCCCCACTTAAGGTGACGGTGCCTTTGGCGACGTTCAGGTTTTGGTGACGGGACCCCTCTTGACCATCACCAAATGAGCTTATGGTGACATTTTTGGACCCTAACCAATGACCTTTTTTCTTGTAGTGGGTGGCCTCTACATTTAATGCTTTTATGACCTATACATATGAATTTAGACCATATGCCCCTTAAAATTCGGATCATTCTTCCTCCCTTAGAAAATGGTGGTCCCCATCATTTCATGCTAAAAGAGACCCATGATTTCAATGTGCTAGCTACCAATGAAGAGAAGGGTTTTGTGTGGTTAACCCATAACTATGGGTTTTGTGTGGTTGACCCATAAGCGTGATTACAATACATAACTGTGGGTTTTGTGTGGTTTCTCCATAACCGTGGGTTTTGTGTGTTTGACCCATAACCGTGGGTTTTGTGTGGTTGACCCATAACCATGGTTACAATACATAACTATGGTTTTTGTGTGGTTGACCCATAACCATGGTTACAACACATAATTGTGGGTTTTGTGTGGTTGACCCATAACTGTGGGTTTTGTGTGGTTAACCCATAACCGTGTGTGTAAAGTGGTTTACCCATAATCGTGATTACAGTACATAACTGTGGATTTTTTGTGGTTGCCCCATAACCATGGTTTTTTCATGGTTGGCCCATAACCATGGGTTTTGTGTGGTTAACCCATAACCATGATTACAATAGGATTTAATAAAAGTCCAAAAAATTGAAGAGTTCATGATCTTTGGTGAAGTTCATGTCTTGTTGCAAATCCATTCATAACATCTGATGCAGGTGATGAAATTGAACTCTGTTGAAGACCCATTTGAGATCTCAAAGAGACCTTCCTATCCATATACAATACTTTCTCTATGGTGGCCTAGGGAGCGAGAAAATGTTTGATGAAGCTCAGGATACGCGTGCACACTATTTTGTAGACATATGTTGCTTCAGTCGATGATATCTCTCAAAACATGAATCCAAATGAAAAACCGCGAAATACCCATTTTAGATGACATAATGACATTTCCAATGAGCTATGGTAGAGCCTCTGAAAAGTTATGTGGAATCTGTAGAACTTGTTTAAAGTTTTTGTATGTGCGACCTCATTGTGTACAAACATGTGTTACTTCAAACACGCATAACTCACAAACCAGGAAACGAAATGAAATTTCGTGAAATACCCATTTGAGATGGAGGATTTTTTTTTCAAATGAGATATAGTATACCATATGAAACATCCTTTAGAGTTAACATAATCTATCTAAAGTTTGCTGAATGTGAGAGTGTCGAATGTAGAGGGCCAAGGGTTTGTAGAGCAGCATGGGCTATTGCAGAGGTTGTGGAACCTCCATGGCATCTTGGACAACCTGTAAAATTATTGAAAATGTTGCATACCAATGGATGTATTAGATCCATGTATGGTTATCTTTGTAATGGTGAATGAAGATCAGAGGGTAAAAAAATATTTGAACCCATAGTAAGCTTGAAACCCTTGTTCTGATGGAGAGCATACCTGTTCTGATACCACTGATCCAGATCTTGGGGGCTAAGAAGCAGAAGACTTGAATGTTGAGAGAGGAGGAAAAGAGATAGCCTCAAAGTTTAAGTGGACCATGGATCAACTGTGAGAAAAACACAGTAACAAGATCTAGGTTGTGAAAAGTCTAGACAGAGAAACATAGAGTAAATATGCCAAATGGAGGGGTGAGGATCAAAGAGGGTACTTTGAGCCTCACCTCTCAAACTATACTAAGAAAGGCACTCAGAACCAATAACCCAACAATAAATCAATAAAATAAGAGAAAGGTAGGATGCCAAAAATAATAGCTTGCTTTATTGAGAAGGCATAAAGCCCTTTATATAATATTATTACAATGTGTCTTGAAGCCATACCATGGAACAAAACCATGGGCTACCAAATACCATGGATGGGTGTATTTTAAACTGTGTGCTGCATGGAAGATTCCAAAACCATGGATGGAAGAGGGTGGCATCTCCATTTGATGCTTTTGCGATGAATGGGAGAGGGTGGCCTCTCCATTTAATGCTTTTTATGACTTATACATCCGAATTTAGACCATATGCCCCCAAAAATTCGGATAAGTATGGGTATTTGAAGTTTGTGACAAAGAATGGTTACGCACTGCGCAGGTTATGTAAGACCGTCCCATTGTTAGTGAGAATGAGTACCTCTATTTGTAGTTCCTTGCACTTGTCTTGAATGTGATGAATACGTATGTTTAATGTGCACATGGATGCTATATTTTATTTGTAAGTAAGTATCCACGGGGATTTGAACTTGTGACCTTCCATTTACAACTTCTCATCTCAATTAGTCATTGCCAATTGCTCTACCCCTCATGGGCTCACATGGATGTTATATTATGTTGCCATCATGAATGTGTTATTTATTACCATGAGTAAGTCATATTGTATTGCGCAGTAATTGAATGAATGGTAGATCTATTATATGAATGTTCACATCCCTTCAACACTGTATAAGATTGGTTCTTGCAGTTACCCTAGATACCTCAGGTGAGACTTTGCCTTCCTGCAAGTGATGCTGAAAGGGCCGGTGTCTTGGGTTTTGTTGGTGAAATTTGTGATGAACCCTATCTTCCCACGCGCCAACAAATGGTTCTGTTTCCAAGACCAGGATCTACGCCTGAAGGGACATGAGACTTGACTGATGATACTGTGGAGACTGACGAAGGAGGAAATAGAAGATTGGTTGAAAGAATAGGAATACGATTTTGCTAGAGAATAGAATAAGAACCCCTGTATTAACAAGGAACATTGACTGCATAAGTATGTCTACCGAGATCTATATGAATTTTTCTTCCATGCTTTCCCCATACTTTTGGCAGAGTGGTTGTTAAGGTCAGTTGAGGTGAACTTGAGATATAGCGGTGATGGCCCGAGGAACTGGACCCTTGAATAGATCTGACTAGTTAACAATGTAAGTAATCCTATATCACGTGTAGTAGACTATTGGATAAATAGTATTTTGAAGGGGTATGTCATAGAGTTTGTCGTAGACTATACTCAATCTTACACTGTAGCCGAGAGGGAGTTCTTTAAGGGTCCACGTGGAAGGTACCTAAAGTTGTTATATACCTGGATTAAGATGTTGTTGTGCGACAAGGGAATGATGATATTGGAATTGGATCAGCCTAGCATCTAAGCACTTATGCACGCAACAGGGAATTAGGGGCTGTCCAAAGAACGACCTGAATGAAGGAAGGTGGGAGTGAATGAAGAAAGGATGAGCTAAGTATGCTAAGTAGAAAAGAAGAGGTGATAGTAAAAGAGATGGGATTACCGCGCGGAGGTAAAAGATTTCAAAAATACAGTGGGAAGAGGACTACAACTAAGGCAGAGAAGCAGCGTAGTGAGTATTAAGAAATAAATTGATGCACATGAATCCATTTGAAGGGTTGTTACACTAAGAAAATGAAGAGCGTAGACAGTTCAATTCGTCCGAAGAAGGGAGTCCTATTCAAATCGGTATTTGCGTCGAACCCACAACCCGTTGTGTGTCCCCAAAACCTGAGGTAAGAATTCCAAATATGTTATTTCCAGTTAGTAACAATAGAAATAATAGTCAAAGTAGTGGAAGTACGGTGACTGGTCAGACATAATCCGCAACACCTAGTAACAATACTAACGAAATACGATGGCGGGGATAGACCCTACCTTGAGGATACATGTTTTCCATGGGGTGAGGACAAATGATCCAGATCAACACTTGTTTGTATATAAGGCCATATGGAAAGTGAAGCAAGTCCAAGATGATGCTGCGAAGCTGGCACAGTTTGTAACCACTTTCAAGGATTGTGCAATGACATGGTATATGAAGTATCATGTCACTGTACCAAACATAACTTGTGAAGGTGTCGAGGATGCATTGGTAAAGGAATTTAAGAAGCCAAAGTCTGATTCACAATATATTACCAAGTTAAAGGAGATTAGGGAGTTGTCAAATGAGATAGTTTGGGAATTTGACCAAATATTCAAAGCATTGATGGATAAGGTGACATTTCAAATTCTTGAAAAGCAACACAAAGAATGGTTCATTGTGGGGCTATTGCCACATATACGTGGCCCCGTGACGTAGTAGAATATCATAATGTAGACAGATGCATTGGAGCTGGCTATGAAGTTGGAGTCATCTCCGGTAGGAAAGAGTAGCAAGGGGATGGAACAGGTTTAGATGCAGCTTGTTGCATTAACGATCCAGTTGCAGGAAATTGCCAAGGGGAATGAAAAATGTGAAGAGTTATGGTGTACCACCTACAGGACGGAGGGCCACCATAAGAATGAATGTGCAACATACATAGACTATTTGGAAACGGGACGCCCAAATCCACTTCCTACAAGAGGAGGCCTATGGTGTGAGATATGTAGAGGAAATAATTCTCTGCATGTTTGTCCCATTCTACAAAAGTATGTAAGCACCCCAAGAGCTTGATTTGCAATTTTTGCAAGTCAGTGGGTCATGATGAGAAGGACTGTCGCGCACTAGACCTTATGAGAGAGTGTACATTAGATGCGTATATAGTACAAGGGGAGGTTGGACCAAAAGGAGAAGTAGAATAAAATAATACCCCAAGGAGTACAATCAAGTAGTCCATGGAGGATTCATAGGCCAAGGCGGAGGAGGTTTAAGAAGAGGTAGAAGACCAACCATTTGTTATAAATGTGGGAAATAGGGACATTTTGCAAGAGACTACTAGATTTTGTGTACCACATGTACTTACTGTAGACAGTTGGATCATGCGATAGAGGATTTCCCACTATTGGTCGCGAAATGGCAACAAAGATGGCATTAGACTCAAAATCAAATCCAGAACCCAAATCTAAATCTGAATTAGAATCATAACTTGAACTAGAATCTGAGTCAAATTCCAAACCAGAACTAGAACCAGATTCCGAAACTGAACTCGAATCAAAATGTGCAAATGGTTGAAGTGGAAGAGCACAACGACTAGCCAAGGATAGTATTTGTTACGCGTGGAGGAGCTAGGACGGGAGATGATGTGATAGAACAAGAAATACACACCATACATTGGGTAAGGAAAGCTACAGGGAAAGCACCGATGTTTGATCTCCAGAGAGAGAAAGACACATACACGCAAGCGAGATAAGAACTGTTAAGGCCTTAATTTGGAAAGTCATCCTCGCAACAAGTATATGACATGCCACCATTATATGATTCCTTAGTGCCAGAAGGACCGAATGAGAAGGTAAGTACTCTAATAATTTTTTTGAAAAGTTCCTTAGATTTGATAAAAGATGAATCTGCTCTGGGTATATTACGTTGGATGATCAATCATTGCACACAAGGGAAGTAAGAACTTGTTGTTGTTAATCAAGTACAGTGCGACATAAATACCAATAGAGAGTTCTGCCTGAGTGTGCAGGTAGGATATTTGGGATCATATGTAAATTTCCTGCCAAAGCAGACGTGGGAAATGATGGGTAGACCAAAGCTGATATGGACCAAGGTTCAATTGAGACTAGCCAACCAACACATGATTATCCCAATTGGAAGGCTTACCAGAGTACCAAAGGATGTGGATGGGGTGCACAGTACCGCCAATTTCAAATTCATTGAGACTGTAGATGACAATAAACCATATCCTGCTTTCTTGGGACTTGGATGGATTTTGTGAATCATGCCATCATTGATCTAAAGAAGATACAAATGGTATTTGAAGGAGACAATTTGAGGGTCACTGTGTTGTTGGACCTAGCAAAAGGGAGAAGGTATGTAGAACCGGTCTGGAATGGGGAGCTATAAAATTTATACAACATGAATGACATGACGGAGGATTATGTGGATCCTACTGCTGATGGTGTGATAGGATGGCACATCTTCAGTTCTTGTGCTTCAGATTTTGAGGAAACCCTTGAAGACTGGAAGCAAATGATGCATGCGGTTCATATGAGAAGGTGCGCACGTGTCACAACTTCATTATGCTGGATTGGGACAGAGATATGCGATCTTCCAAAATATGATGGCTTAACATATGTAGCTTTATTTGTAACAAGGTTTGAACAATAAATACCATAAAAACAAAGGATACTAGCATTAGATGTCGCATTGAAAGTGACACCCACACACTGGTGGGTGGCTCATAAAGAAAGGATGGGTGATTGGCAACAATGTAAGAGGTTGTTGTAAGTCAAATTTGGTTTTGAGTATACCGCACAAAAATATGAGGGGTCGAGTTGCCCATTGGACCATGTTGCATAGTGTATTACAACATGGGGTACATTACCAAAACAAGAATGGACACATCGGTTTGTGCACACGTTGGATACAATTCCAAAGAATTGGTACATCGAGCTTGAGATGCGCAGAGGTACAGTAGACTCGGATGAGCTAGTTAGCAATTTCAAGGTGACCTTCAACTTTGAAGATGAAACTCCGGTACTAGATGAATCCTTGCAGACTATCAAAGCAAATATCTTTGCTCCGGTAGATACTACGGGGTCAAGACCCTTATGCGGTGTGCATCTCTACCTCATCCCATAGTGCATGAAGTATTGGAATTCTATAATGTCAATAAGGAAGGACAGGAGGAGGACAATTGAATAAACCTGTAGATACTAGAGACCGAGGGAGAGCGCACAGTAGAGGGACCTGAATTGGGATCCAACAATTACAAACAACCAATGAAGATCCATAAATTAAACATTGGCACAAAGAAGTATCCCAAGTTTTCTAACATTGGAGATTATTGGAACGATGAGACAATAGAGGAGATTGTTGATTTACTGTGCAAGTATCGGGATTTATTTCCTACCAAGTTTTCAGAGATTAAGGGTATTACAGGAGAGCTAAGAGAAATGAAGATCCCCTTGAAACCAGATGCCAAACCAGTGAAACAGAGACCATGCTGACTAAATCTGGTATACAAGCAGAAAGTCAAGGCTGAAATAGATAGGATGGTGGAAGCGAGAATCATCGAACCAGTTGAGGAGTTAGAATGGATAAGCCCAATGGTGTTCCAATATAAGAAGACATGTGAGATAAGAATTTGCATGGATCTGTGAAGTTGAACGACGCATGCCTACATGATTCGTTTCCTACTCCATTTATAGATGAAGTCCTTGAAAATGTGGGCCGAGAAGAAGCTTATTCCTTTACTAATGGCTTTTTTGGCTACCATCAGATAAAGACCATGAAGGAGGATAGGCATAAGATGGATTTTGTGATGGAGTGAGGGTGTTACTGGTATACAGTAACACCATTTGGGTTGAAGAATGCACCTGCAATATTTTATAGAGTGGTTGCACAGCCTTTAAAGAATTTATCCACAAGTTTTTAGAAGTGTACTTGGATGACTGGACAATGTTCATTTTGTTGAAGAATGACATTGGAGTTCTACGATTGATGTTGGATAGATGCATATAGTATCAAATCTTGTTAAATATGAAGAATTGCATTTTTTGTGCACCTTTTGGTATTCTTCCAGGGCATGTAGTTTGCAGACAAGCTGGACTACTGATAGACCCAAAGAAGATTGTCATTATTATGGACTTACCATCACCTATGTCAATGCGACAGTTGCGTACTACGTTGGGGCACAAAATATACTATAGTAAGTTCATTAAGGGATATGCTCAAATCACAACCCCACTTGAGAAACTATTGAAGAAAGAGGCTAAGTTCCAATGGAATGAGGAGTGTCAACATAGCCTGGATATGCTGAAGCAGAAATTAGTGAATGCACCAATCTTGGTATTTTGAGATTGGAAGAAGGAGTTCTGTGTTCATGTTGATGAATCATCTATAGCATTAGTTGTAGTGCTAGCGCAACCTAGGGAAGGATATTTTGATCACACTATTGCATTTGCAAGCAGGAAGCTGGCGACTGCATAAAAGAAATATACCACTACAGAGCGTGAAGGATTGGCAATGGTGTACGCGCTACAAAAGTCCAGGAATTACTTGTTGGGGTCACAATTTAAGATCTATACTGACCATTCTACACTGAGATACTTGGTTATCAAGCTAGTGTTGGGGGGGAAAGATATGTAGATGGATATTTTTATTCCAAGAATATGACTTTGAAGTTGTAGTAAAACCAGGGAAACTGAACTTAGGACCTGACCACTCGTCGTGGATAGAAGCAAGAGAGGATGTAAGAAACATAGATGTCAGTTTTCCAGATGCACACTTGTTTGCAGTTCATATGGTTGATGAATATTTCTCAAATATTGCATAGTTCTTGACTAATGGAGTAGCTCCAGTCGGGGAAACAATTGCACAGAAAAAGTAGTTAGTGGTAAAAGCAACAAATTATCAGTTGATAGCAAGAAACTTGTATAAGTTGGGTGCAGACGGGACTCTATGATGATGTGTACTAGAGCATGAGAAAACCGATGATTCTAAAAGAAGTGCATGAAGGAGTAGCGGGAGACCATTATGTGGGGAAAGCGTCCATGCAAAATATTTTGCGCGCAAGTCTTTGGTGGCCAACTCTCCACAAAGATACTATAGAACACTTCCAGACATCATACGTATTCCAGCAGGTGGGGAATCCATCAAGGAGGGATGAGATTCCCTTGATGGCCCAAGTAACGTTATAGTCATCGAATAAGTGGGCGATGGACTTTGTTGGCCCTATAAATCCATTGGTGAAGCGGTCAGGAGAAAGATACATCATTACCATGATAGTCTACTTGAGGAAGTGGGGTGAAGCGGAACCAGTGAATGATTGCAATGCACATACAATGAAAAGGTTTCATTTTGAGAATGTGGCAACAAGGTTCAGATGCCCAAGGATATTTATGAGTGATCAGGGGACCCATTTTTTGAATAATACAATTGTAGCGATGATAAAAGAATTTCATATCTACCAGCAGAAGAGTACCCCCTATCACCCTAAAGTAAATGGAATGATTGAAGCTTTTAATAAGATCCTTGAGAATGCACTGACAAAGATTTGCAATGTCAATAGTGATGACTGGGATTTGGGGATCCTTGCATTATTATGGTCTTATAGGACAACATCCATGAAATTGATAGGACAAACACCATTCAGGTTGGTATATGGGTAGGAAGCAATCATGCCTATGGATTTTATTGTTATAAGTTTTCCCATTGCTGTGCTCGCCGAACTTACAGATAACAACTCAATAGAAAGAAGATTGTCACAACTTTTTGAATTGGAGGAAGACCAGTTTGTCACAAGTTTTCATCAACGGGTCCAGAAAGCATGCGAGAAAGCCTAGCACGCCTGAAAGTTATCAAGATTCAGTTCAACTCCTGGAAGAGTTGCAAGGATGTGTAGAATCTTGTGTTTAATGATGCATCATTTGGTAAGTGGCCGTGTGACCAGCTCGTTGCGATCACACCCCCGATCCTGAGGATTTTGCAAGCATTGTTGGATCCCCATGTCATCAATATCTAGTTGAAAATGAATAAGGATAATACTTTTGTCTGATTTCATGGATAAGAACCAGATATATTATGTGATGCAGCCTTACCCAACTACTTAATGGAACATATTTTTGACTGGGAGTTTTCACTATGGACAGAGTTCTGAAAATCTAATACCACATAGGCTTCCACGTTTATGTTGCATGAGACCATTTCCAGAGCTCCACATACCAAGCAAACATTGAAGAAAATAAGGTCTCTCGGATGTGAAAGGCAAGAGAAAGGATTGTGATTAGATGGTCCTAGACAATGGGTGTATCTTGTACCAATCTAAGATACAAATACTCCTCATATCTTTCAAAAAATAATTTGGGAAGAAATTGATGCTGATGAGATTCAAACCTATCCTACACATCCATGTTTGCTCCATTTCCAATTCTGTGAGAAGGCTCTAGAGAGTCCAAATTAGGGGAATTTCTTATCCGAACATAGGTGGTGAAAGAATAGCGAATATCATTTTCCACAAAAGGAAATGACGAATATCAAGGTCGGAACACAGATGCATCTACAGGTGTGATGAATGTGTCACATTCAAATGCATTCTCTATCTCAATGATGTGAATTGCATCACAGTTAGGTGAACAGAGCACTTCCCTAGATAAAGTTAAAAAAGAATATTAGTTTAATCCAAAAAAAGGCCAAATCTGGAATTGTAAGAAGGTCCACCCAGACTTGAAAGATAAATAATGATACCTATAAATTTGACCACCTCCAATTACAAATATTGTCTCTATTGACATAAGAGTGTGGAGGTGTTGCAAGCATCTTAAGAGCTGAACCCAAACTCCCACACATAACTACATTTTCTGCAGTTGCAATGTCAAAGCTACCTGAATGACTTAGTACAACATTCAAGTGACCTATCAATGGTCGAAACTGGCCTGGAATACTTTCCCAAGTCTTTCATCCCATTATCACAACATTTTTCTTTTGTGCATTAAGTGAGTGTGCAACATAAGAAAAGTGTAAGATGAATTTTCTTGGGTAGTTTTCCATTCCCGAGAAAATTCATAGTTCATGGATATTCCTCAACAGTAGCCAATTGACAAGCATTGGAACCTTTATTGAATCAATGCCTAGTATTGAATCTTGGTTCACATGGAAACCAAGATAAACAATTTATGTATACTAGAGTGTGTATTTGTCTAGGTCACTGAAAACATCTCGGTATGCAATGTTGCAAATAGTTGGTTCAATTGTTGCAAGTGATCCTCCTAGGCCTTACTAATTGACATGAACCAAATGAATGAACACACACTATTGTACACTGACCACAATAACAATACTAAAATTTGAAATTATAGTGAATAACAATTTCTATTAATAAACAATGGTAGAAAACACTACAGTGTACATAGAAATGCATAGTGACTAGAATGGCGATAGCTTATCTTTGAGAAGAGATGGGATGAATACACTCATTCATAGAATATCAATTAAACAAAAGGATGACGAATATTTTTATTACAATATGAAGTAGAAACCCTTGAGCCAAAAAAATCTAAGAAGAAACCATAAACGTAGGATCTAAGATAACAAAAGTGCTTACAGATGGGCTCCAAAATGCTAATTAGTTATTGGAATGTCACCTTCACATAGCCATCGGTTTGGCATATAAACTTTGATTCTTTAAAATACATCCCTGAAAATTTCTTGATGACCATTGCACTTCGAAATGGATAGAGCAAACCATTACCATTGTTTTCGACCCAAAAACTGATGGGAGAGCCCAAAAATCAAGCTTGAAGTTCAAGACAATTTATGATATGGTGGCAAAATCATGAAATTACGGGAATTTCTTATCCGAACATAGGTATAGCGAATATCATTTTCCACAAAAGGAAATGACGAATACCAAGGCCGGAACACAAATGCATCTACAGGTGTGATGAATGTGTCACATTCAAATGCATTCTCTATCTCAATGATGTGAATTGCATCACAGTTAGGTGAACAGAGCACTTCCCTAGAGAAAGTTAAAAAAGAATATTAGTTTAATCCAAAAAAAGGCCAAATATGGAATTGTAAGAAGGTCCACCCAGACTTGAAAGATAAATAATGATACCTATAAATTTGACCACCTCCAATTACAAATACTGTCTCTATTGACATAAGAGTGTGGAGGTGTTGCAAGCATCTCAAGAGCTGAACCCAAACTCCCACACATTATTACATTCTCTGCAGTTGCAATGTCAAAGCTACCTTAACGACTTCGTACAACATTCAAGCGACCTATCAATGGTCGAAACTGGCCTGGAATACTTTCCCAAGTCTTTCATCCCATTATCACAGCATTTTTCTTTAAAGGAGCTGATGTGAAAGATGTGATTTCCTTGAAGAATTTCATATCAAAAGGTAGTTTCGATGGAAGCTTTCCATCCTTTCCTATTCCCATTTCCTTTGTGGCAGCTACTACAATAAGGAAGGTTCTTCTGGGCTCTGGAGGTGTATCAGAAAACGCATCCGGCATACTAGAACTGAAATTGTTTGCCATGGTTGCCATGGTGTAAAACTAAGATAAAATGGAAGAGTAAGAGAATCGCAATATGGAAGCACACACTTTTTGGTTTTCAAAATTCAGATACTTCCTGCAAAAACAAAATAAAAACACCTCAATACAGATGGTGTTGACATTTTACAATGGCCATGGCTACTCTTAGAATGCTTTCCAACATAGAAAAGCACACTTTAGATCAAGTACTTCAACATTTTCTCTCCTAGTCCAGCAGACCATGGTCTATAGGTAAGGCACACTTGCCATAATGATGACCTGGGTTTGAAACCCACTGGGCATGCTCCCTTGAGTCTATATGGGACCATGTTAATACATGGCAAGCAAACGAAGCCAAGAGCAAGTCCTGAGTGCATTTTTTACAGCATTAAAGCCCCTTGAACAGGGCAGCTTGGCAGATCTTGCCAAACGTATCTTGCTCTTTTGAAAGAATTTGAATATGTTAGATATAATATAGTTGGGTTTCCAGACTTTAGTCAAGTTTCAAGCAAGTCAAACTACTTTGCTAATTAGATAGCACCAGCTGTGTATTTACCAAGTTTCAGGCAAGCCAAACCATTGTGCTAATTAGATAGCACCACCTATGTATTTGCAAGTTTCACGCAAGTCAAACTACTATGCTAAATAGATAGCACCAGCTATATACAAAGCTTGTGATTAGATGATCCAAGACAATGGGTGTATCCTTTATTTTTGTTCATATAACTATAACCTAGAATTTCTATTGAATTCCTAACGATAAAAGTACCAATCTTCTCTCTGTATGTTGGTTATTTCGTATCCATTTTTTCATTATCAACCCAATTTCCTTATTAGATATAGATACAAAGCCCTTAAAATTGTTGTGTTATGGATGAAGTGGTCCACTTGGGGTTCAGTTCCCATCAGGCACCAAATGAGAATACTTATGAACTCTCTTTATTAAATATTCCAAACTGACGAAGACCTAAATCAATCCATCTCTTCCTGACTAGACAATTCTGCAGCCTTTTTTGGCATCTCTATATATTCCAATCTCACAAAATCTGGATGCTTTGGATCTAAGTGGGATTCTAAATAGTATGTTCAATTCCATTCTGGGCAAAAGAATAAAATCTAGGTTGCGATCTTTATTTCACGGAAAAAAAAAGAGCAAGCACCATCAAATGATTATTCATTTTGAAATCTTTTTACTGCATAGTTTCTCAATAGTTTGGTGTATTAAGATTTTGAGTTCTATATTAGTGAAGATGAGGCATTAATGTCAAACTTTGGCGGCATGCAAATTTTCAATCATCGCATCTTAGTTTGTCATGTGAATGCAAATTTTCGATTATCAAATATTTGAATTTCCCATCATTAAATACCAAATGTTGATGCTTTTTCTATATGATAGTAAATTTTTAATTCTATAAAAACATTTAAAATCATTATGAACACTAAAAATGCATAACTTTTAGATATATTTACATATTAAAAGGTTTCTAGTGTAAATCCTCTTCTTAGGTGTTTTCATAATGCCCTAAAAAGTTATAAAATTATATGCAATAGGTCTTTAATTTTTATCTCAAAATGACATACATTAGGTGTTTTCATAATGCCCTAAAAAGTTATAAAATGATATGTAATAGGTCTTTAATTTTTATCTCAAAATGACATACATTGCATGACCATGAATTTGAAGGTTTGTTAAATATTATGTGAGGCAAGGACAAGAATAAACACGATTGAATATTTATTACTTTGAAATCTTCTTATTGCATAGTTTCTTAATAGTTTGGTGTATTAAGATTTTGGGTTGTCCATGCTAGTCAAGATGGGGTGTTATGTCAAACTTTGGCAACATGCAAAGTTTTTATCGTCGCATCTTAGTCTGCCATGTCAATTTTTTATAGTTATGTAAAATTTTTATGATTGAGCATTTATATGTGAATTTTTCATCATCAAATACTAGATATTGATATATTCATCATATGATTATTATTTTTTAACTATATAAAAACATTTAAAATAATTGTGAACAATTAAAATCTATAACTTTTGGAAATATTTACAATTAAAAGGTTTCTAATGGCATTCCCCTTCTCAGTGTTTTCACAAAAGTTATAGAATCATATGCAATAGGCCTTTAAGTCATATATCAAAATGACACGCATTGCATGACCATGATCTTGAAGGCTTGTTGAATATTAGGTGAAGCAAGGACAAGAGTAAGCACCTTTGAATGCTTAATCACTTTGAAATCTTCTTATTGCATAATGTACAAATATTTTGGTGCATTAAGTGAGTGTGCAACATAAGAAAAGTGTAAGATGAATTTTCTTGGGTAGTTTTCCATTCCCGAGAAAATTCATAGGTCATGGATATTCCTCAACAGTATCCAATTGACAATCATTGGAACCTTTATTAAATCAATGCCTAGTATTGAATCTTGGTTCACATGGAAACCAAGATAAACAATTTATGTATACTAGAGTGTGTATTTGTCTAGGTCACTGAAAACATCTTGGTATGCAATGTTGCAAACAATTGGTTCAATTGTTGCAAGTGATCCTCCTAGGCCTTACTGATTGACATGAACCAAATGAATGAACACACACTATTGTACACTGACCACAATACTAATACTAAAATTTGAAATTACAGTGAATAACAATTTCTATTAATAAACAATGGTAGAAAACACTACAGTGTACATAGAAATGCATAGTGACTAGAATGGCGATAGCTTATCTCTGAGAAGAGATGGGATGAATACACTCATTCATAGAATATCAATTAAACAAAAGGATGACGAATATTTTTATTACAATATGAAGTAGAAACCCTTGAGCCAAAAAACTCTAAGAAGAAACCATAAACCTAGGATCTAAGATAACAAAAGTGCTTACAGATGGGCTCCAAAATGCTAATTAGTTATTTGAATGTCACCTTCACATAGCCATCGGTTTGGCATATAAACTTTGATTCTTTAAAATACATCCCTGAAAATTTATTGATGACCATTGCACTTCGAAATGGATAGAGCAAACCATTACCATTGTTTTCGACCCAAAAACTGATGGGGGGCCCAAAAATTAAGCTTGAAGTTCAAGACAATTTATGATATGGTGGCAAAATCATGCAACCACTTGGATTGATTGTCTCCCATTGGATGTAATGGTTGGCAGTGTGTTAAGTTCCTACATTAGACGGGGAAAATATTGTTTGATTTGGTTCTTAGTCAACCACTAGCCCCGATGAATAAGTTGCCATGTTTTTAAAGTTTGAAGAGTTACATATTTTGAAGTAGGTTCTCTTCATCGTGGTTTCAATAATATGTTCCATTGTAGCTTGCTAAATGTAGTGAAGGTTGATGTGTTGTAGTCAATTTCTCTAAAACCTCTAAGGTTCCAACAAAGATATAAATTATAGTGGAAACATTTCCACATTAAAGATAGGGTGGAAACCAAGGATAGATGGAAGATACAATTCAAAATAATTTTCACCCACACCTTGGTGATGTTTTGAGGCCCATATTGGAGTGGTATAAGATTCCTATGGATGCATGTGAGTCACTCTTTCTGTAAGTGCAACAATATCTTGTCACCAACATAAAACTTGTGTGGAACCCCTTGTTGATGATGTTGCTACTTGTGCTTGCAATTGGTTTTATGTAGAATATCATGAACTTGTTGTTGGATGTGTTGGATTTGTTAAACAAAATTGATTGTTTTATTTTCCTTATTTTGAGCATTAGATAACTCTTTATGAATTGATGCAATGGACAAATCTACACCAACTAGGGCCAATGGATGGAACACTGATAATAGTTGAAATTATTTGTAGCCATTATAACTATGAAGACTTTTGATGTAGTTTTTTTTAACATAAGGAAGGATTTTATCCCACATACATGGATGGTTAAATGTACACTTCAAATATATGCGCAATCATCATGTTGACTGCCTTTATCTATCCTTCGGTTTGAGGATGGAAGGTAGTCAATATGGCCATCTTTGTGTCCATCATAGCTAAAGGCTCGATAAGAAGATAGTTAGGAACATATTGTCCCGATTAGAAACATTGTTATTTGAAAACCTAAAATGAACCCAAACATGCTCAAAGATGAATTTAGTAGTGGCTTCCATTGTGGCACTATTCCTGTAAGATGTAAAACTTCTATCTTAGAGGACCAATCATTAACCACAAAAACACAATTGTGGTCATTCTTGGTTGAGGGAAAACCTAACATGAAATCAATGGAGATTGAATTCCAAGACTTATATGGAGTAGTAGAGGAGTGTGAAACCTTTGCTTCTTCATTGCAGGTTTAGCATTGGCATAGGCAATGCAAACTATAATATATCTTCTAGTGTCATGTTGGAGCTTTGGCCAGTAGAAGTACTTCTACAGAGCTAACATTGTCTTTTCCATATTGAAGTGCCCTAGTACCTAATTTTAGTGTGCATCCCAAATCAACTTTTCACACTTTCCCAAGGGGACACAAAGATGGCCTAGACCACAAGAATGGGTGGTAAGAAGTTTTAGTTGGAAGTTCCTCACTTTTTTTCTTCACAAGACCATAATAAATAAGTCTCCATTTTCTTGTTTAGGTCATGAATTAAATGATGGCAGGTTAGGGCACTACACCGTGTCATTTAAAAAGTGGGGGTTTGCTCATGATTCCTTGTTGTACTTGTTATTTATTTGTTCAACCATTCTCTCCCTCTTTGCTTCTACTTGGATTTCTTTGGTTCATAAGTGAAATGGAAAACATGAAAAAACTCTCATGAGATATTGAACTAAAGCCCATTTTGATCCAACTCTAGTGCTATCCACCCACTTTCCTTGGTGAACAAAAATTGGTGCGAGATTGCAAGATCGCAAGGATAAGCAATATCAGGTTTTAGTTGGAAGACCCTCACCTTTTTTCTTCGCAATACCACATGCCACAAGGATCCATTGTCTTGTTGAGGTTGTGGCTTAGCCTATGGTGGGTTCTTAAGGCATTGTACTATGTCTTTTAAAGGGTGGAGGGTTTCTCATTACAGTCCAACCCTTGTGCTATCCACTGACTTTCCTTGCTGAACATGAAATGGTACAAAATTATGAGGATAGGTGGTACGTGGTTCGAGTTGGAATTTCCTTGATTTTTTACTTTGCAATCTTGTAGGGGAGAAGGATCCAACATCTTATTGAGGTTGCAACTCGGGATATGGTAAGCTCCTAGGGAATTACATTATCATTTAATAGATGAAGGTTTTCTCAGTATTGTTTAACCTTAGCGTTATCCTCCCACATTCATTGGTGAATAAGGATTGGTTCCCAAATTATGAGGATGGGTGGTAATAGATTTGAGTTGGAAGGTCCTCACCTTATTTTTTTGTAAGCCCACAGGTGGAAAGACACCATTTTTTATGTTGAGTTTGTAGCTTACCCTATGGTAAGTTTCTAGAGTATTGCATTGTGTCACCTTATTTTTTTGTAAGCACACAGGTGGAAAGACACCATTTTTTTTGTTGAGTTTGTAGCTTACCCTATGGTAAGTTTCTAGAGTATTGCATTGTGTCATTTTAAATAAAGGTGGATAGTTTCTGATTCCTTACTATCATCACTATTTATTTGTGCAACTACACTCTTCTTGTCTGCATCGAATTGGATTTATTTGTTTCCTAGGAAAATCACCTATGCCACAAGTCTCCCATGAGATTTTGAATGAAATCTTGTAGATATAACATATCATCATGAAAAAAAAAATGGTTAAACTTTAAAGTGCCATTGTTACATTGAAAAAAAATATTAATTCTACAACATTAATTTTTGTTTCCCTCCATTGAGAATTTGGGGATTTTCATTTCCTTTTCATTATGCATACCTCGTGTAGAAAAATGTTGTTTCCCTCCATTGAGAATTTGGGGATTTTCATTTCCTTTTCATTATGCATACCTAGTGTGGAAAAACGTTGTTTCCCTCCATTGAAAATTTGGGGATTTTCATTTGCTTTTCATTTTGCATGCCTAGTGTGGAAAAACGCAGGAGGCTCACCTGGTTTTGGACGAGGAAATGCAGGAACCAGATGTAGTTGCATGGATTGCAATTATTACTGCTTATGCCAAACATGGATTTCGCTAGGATGCCTTCGTACATTTTCTGGAGATGCAACAAGCTGGATTTTATCCTGATCAGTTTACATTTGTTGCTGTTCTTCAGGTATGCGATAGGACAGTCTGGTTCTGTACAGTATGGAGCAATTAGTAAGATCATTAAAGGTACAACAACTATAATAATAATTGGTGGAATGTCTTTAATATTTACCTGTAAACCTCTCTATGTAATTTATAACCCTGATAAGAGCAAATGATTTATATTTACTATTGCTTTCTCAGGGAAAAACCCCGTCATGAACTCCTATTCTTTTCATAACTACTATTCCGGCCCTAATAACTAGAAAAGTGATGGCAGAAGACTGTGCATTGGCCTCCACTGATTGAAGCTCACAAATTGTAACTCTCAAACGCACCTGGCCCTACTTATCCTCAAATTGAAACCTTGGCTTCTAATATTCGATCCAAACACTAACTAGTAGACATTCCACCCTTCCCATGAAGCGTTCTCTTCCAGCACACGCCTGCGGGCTGAGAGCCACGACCTTATCGCATTCACCAATTGTTGAATGGGCGTTCGGACTACGAGGCGGTAATATCCAATGGGATTCTAATCCAACTGGAAAACCATTCATCGTCATGGTACTTCATGGGCCTGTTGGTCTCATGCATTGCATGACTGCGATTTTCAATGGAGGCCGTGGATCGTGGACTCCTCCACAACGCTGTAATCACCACCGTGCAACAACCTACTTGTTACTATGTGCCTACAATCAATAAGGAACACACATAGTCTCTATTTATATTAATAACAAGTCTGTAAAGAGATTCATCAAACACGGATGAGTAATCCAGGCAACATTTAACGCCTTCACACAGAGCTATTTTCTCAAATCTCCCTCTTCAACTCGTCCCACTATCCTCTCTGCACAAGACCTCCATTTACCAACCCTCATGCGCATCCTTCTCTGCGCAAACACTTTCATTGAACTCAAGACTATTCCTCATCCATCCAATTCGACCATTACCATTGTCTTCCATTGTTTCGACCTTCATTGATCGATGTGCACTTATCAGCCCTTGCCTTCTTTTCTGCACACTAATTTTATGTTGATGATTACAGTCGGGTAACCCTACAGAAGACAATAATACTTTGATTCACCATCGTTCTAACTTCTCTATACTCAAAAATTTTCTGTTATCTTTCCTTCGACCACTAGCATCATTATTTGAATAATACACAACCAACCACTAAATACATCTTCTCTAAATCTCTATAGCGAATAGAACTTCTCATAGGTTGTGCTCGAGTCCAATATGAACTGGAATCACACATAGTAATTCCATCCAACTCTAGAGTAACACCATAATCTATCAATAGCTTCCAGCTTCATATAGAAAAGGGATTACGTTACAAATCCCAAATCCCTACAGAAAAGGGATTACTTCTACTCAACAGAATCACATGCATCTAGTTAACCAGTTACTCAGCTAACTAATATTCATCACCATTACTCGATTACATCACTGTCCCATTGTAAAAGAGACAAAAAACCACATTATATAAATGAGTCTGTATTCATTCAATTAAAAACCTGTACATGCATATGAAAAACCTTGTTCTACTCTGCCTACGACCTCATTTTTTCGCTCTGGATAAATTTATGTTTCTTCAAGATTTTAGAATAAGATTCTCAACTGGAACTAGAGGAGGATGTTTTTTTACAGATCCATCTTTTCTAAGAAAAATCCATCCCTTATCCCTTGACCCAAACAGGATTTGAAGATATTGGATGTTAGGGGTCACAGTTT
Source organism: Larix kaempferi (assembly GCA_027924585.1). Lineage (NCBI taxonomy): Eukaryota > Viridiplantae > Streptophyta > Pinopsida > Pinales > Pinaceae > Larix > Larix kaempferi. Next base: position 7,106,764 of record BSBM01000504.1, read on the forward strand.
TGTCTATATTACTGTCAAGATATGTGGGGTTTCTTCATATGACATTTCCCTGTCCTTTCCAGTGAGACCCAATGCATTTAGAAACTCAATCTTTGGCTTCAACTACTGATAATCTTTTGGAGAAAGAACATGCTATATTTTAGCAATGATCTTCCATACCTAATATTTGTTGACTCTTGATTCTCTCAGTGGCTGCACTGCTTCTTGCGATGTTTGGGAATATTTTAATTTGAACAACACTGCCCTGATTTCAATGACATTTGATACTTGAGATTGAGAAAACCCACATTCATGATCAAGAAATGTTTGTGAGATATTGTTATTGGGTAAGAGTTTGATTGTCCTATGCTTGTGAAAGGATATGATAGTTTCAATAAGCTTTGGGAAAATGGTTATTGCAGTTTTGCACGGAGAAGGTGGTGACTTTTTGGACTAAAGTTTAGAATATCTCAGTGTAAAGAATTTTCCCACTTAGTTTTAGGACCTCAAATTTAGTCCAATGGGAAAATTTCGCCTCAATTTTCCTTCACTGAAACTCTTGAATGTTAGATTACTAACATAACCTTTATCCTTGATGTATGGAATAGGTGACAGAGAATAAATTGGAAAAAAATACAACAATCATAGGTTATTTGTCCCACCATTCGATACTCTGTTATTTGTCCCTGTTTTGACTGCCACCTAGTAAATGAAAGGCATCATAAAATATCCTTGAAATGCTCTGCCATCTGATACAACACATCTTCTAAAAGGCATCATAAAATATCCTTGAAATGCTCTACCATCCGATACTCTGTTATTTGTCCCTGTTTTGACTGCCACCTAGTAAATGACTACCTAAAAATGCTTGATTTCATGCCTTGGGAATATGGGAATGATTCCTATATTTAGATGCTCTTCGACCCCTAGATATGAGTTGTCATATTCCTTGAATCCATACTCTATTCACAATGCCCAAAATCCTTTTCAAAACTCTTATTAATATATAAAAATTCTTGATCAATATCTTGAATATATTGAATTTAGATCATCAACTCTATCACTACACTTCCTCAAGAAATGCCATGGTCTCTACTATATCTATATAAACACAATGATTTCAGAAAAGAATAATATATATATATATATATATATATATATGATGATAACATATCCTTAAAACCTAGTGAATCATTTTGATTCTTCCTGTCATATAGAACCTATTAATTACATGATTGTAACTCTTAGTATTAGAACTAAACACTTATTCAGTTCAGATGCATTCTATCATATTATCATACAAGGGAATATTTGAAAAATATTTATTTTCACCATTTAGCAATGATTTTGTAATTTCCTTCAGCAGTCACCCATATTTATGGTGAGTTATGCATCAATCCTTCATCAATAAACTTCTGATCCAACTAACCCTCTTAACCATCATCCCTTGTCTTTATTTATGAGCCCAAAATATCCATAAATACTCCATGCAGTCACGACTATCACTACATCCCTTAAATTGAACAACTAAATATGTGCAAAGCATTGGTAGAGATAGAACGTGGGAAATGATGGACTTAACCTGGTTAGAATCCAAAAAAAATCATTGGAGGTCAAAATAATATCCTAAACAATTGAGTAAGTAAGTGAAGTGTTCTCAGCAGCTTCTTTCCTCATGTTGTGATTGTGGATTTACTCCTTCAATCACAGTGGCAGTCTACCTTAGTGCAGTGAACTCGCCCAACGAATAACAGTCTCAATTTGGTGAAGGAAGTACGCCTTCTTTTGATAATCAAGCATTATAGAGATAACATGATCGAAACACTGTAACTAGACTGAAAGTGTTCAAAAAATGGCATCTGCATAAAACGCTAAAACTTTGACATTTGCATTTGGTTAGTTACATTTGGCACTTGACTTCTCTCTGTTGGGACTGAAAGTGTTCAGAAAATGGCATCTGCATAAAACGCTAAAACTTTGACATTTGCATTTGGTTAGTTACATTTGGCACTTGACTTCTCTCCGTTGGGACTGAAAGTGTTCAAAAAATGGCATCTGCATAAAATGCTAAAACATTGACATCTGACATCTCCGTTGGCTTTTGAATTAACACTTGGGAGTTTAACCCGAGATATGGATTTTGTGTGTATAATGCATTTGAGTGTCCAATACTTAGCATAAACAATGTCTTTTAAGCTCATTAGAGACCCTACCTGAAAAATAGAATCAAAGAGGCACATAAGCAAATAGATCTTCCCTCCACGGTCTTGACAAATGCAAGAGTCTTCCTTTGACATTTGAGAGCAGTGCTGTCTTTATTGTGACTCTCTTCCACATTACATCCTACTTTACAAGCTTATTCTCTATTGAAGATAAATGGAAACTAGGAAATGTCATTGTAGTTGTCCTTGTAGTGATAATTTTCGTGCTCCAAACAATATTATCCCATATGCATGACATAATGAATATGTTTTGTGTTTCTATATCATCATTGTTTGGTTACCTTTTTGCGTCCTTGTCTCATTTGTGTTTGAAATTTGTTTACATTGTCTCTTTTGTCACCCGCTCATGCCTTCTTTTTCTATTATATGTACATCTCATACTTTCTCATGTGTTCTTTTTCTATCATATGCATCTCATTGACATCTTTGGTGCATATTGATTGTGTTTTCTTTGTACTTAAGTTTTGTCTTTTTATTGATGTTTATGATGGTGTTGCTTTCCTAAAGATAATTTTTTCTATCTTATTAACATATTTATGTCTAAATTGATCCTTTTGCATGTCTAATGTTGATACCAATGGCATCCCTTATGCATCGAATTCACATTATGTTTATTATTTGTTGCATACACTATTAGAAATAACAATGCCATTAAATTTGGTGAAATATGGAAAGTATCTTATAATGAAACATGAAACTTTCTTGTAATGTAGGACACTTTAGGTGGTATCTTTTTTGGTTTTTTATTTGTGTCTTTTCTATTATAGTGTATTGATCATGCATGTTTTTCTTTTTCATCTAATTAGCATCCTTTGTGTATCTTGTTTTGTGTCTCATCTATTCCTGAAATTTGTGTACATCATGTCTCTTATGTGGCCTTACATCTTCTTTGTCTCATATATGAATTTCATTTGCATCTTCAGTGCATCTCCGTTGTGTATTCCTTGCATGTAAGGTTAGTCTTTTTATTGATGTGTGTGACAATGTTTCATTCTTCGGTATTATTTTTGTGTTTGAATTACATTTTGTGTGTCTAAATTAAGCCTTTCTTATGTCTAATGTGCACTTTAATGGTGTCTCTTGTGTCTTGAACTTGCATCCTGTTTATTATTTGTTGTCTTCATCGTGTAAAGTAGCAATACCATTAATTTTTTTGGAATATAAAAAGTTTCTTATAATGAAACTTGAAACTTTCTTGTGATGTAACAAAATGGGTAACCTATTAGCACAAATTATTGCATCAATTTGATATTTTAGATAAAGTTAAAGAGTGTATAAAAGGAAGGTAGATGCATTTTATTTGATTCGAGATTGGACACCCCTTGTGGGCTACTTATTCTTTGTCGTCACTGTAAGGAGGATTAATTGTAAATAAATGCCTCGATTTTTCTCTCCATTTATGTGTTATATGGATGCATGCCATATTTTATAATTGGTTCACTTATACTTATCGGTCTAGTAATCTCTATGTTTGATTATGCTCTTGGAAAGTAAGTGGACTGCTATGTGGTTGTAATTGCTTCATATTGACTTTCTAGATGTGTTAACTTGGGTATGGAATTATATCATTTTACAGTGGTGTATTTTTGGTTGTGTTTTGCATTTGTTTTTTATTTTTAAATCATTAACTTGGAGTTATTCCACAATAAATTTCTTTAAGAAAAAAATTATTGTTGTTCTGTGTTGCTTTTGCATGCTTGGAATTGTATAAACAGTCTTTAAACATATGGGACACAATATGCTAGCTGACTTGTTCTCTTGATGTCACGTCCCCTCCCGTCATCCCAATGCAGGGAAGAGAACATGAACCAACATACCGGGCTTATTGGAAATCTCAGCCCCATTCGAAATGTTTAAGAAATGCATGGTTAAATAAAAACTTGTGCATACATATTCGTACTCAACAAGCACAGCGGAATTAAACACTATAGATGCACATAGTTTCATCATGCATTCAACATATAAACAACAGTCACTAATTAAGACATTACAGAACATAGAATTGACACAACTCATTTAATAAACACAGTGGAATAATCATAATAACATACAAGCAGAAGGAGATGCATCCGCCTATTTCTTCCGGGCAGAATGACGAAACGGTCATACAGTAATCCATCCCATTCTCATGCTATACACATGCATCATGCCAACTAACTTAAGATAATCATTTCATCCAAGTAACATGAGTAATTTAACATACAGGATTAACACATTGTTGAACACATAATGCAAATAAATTAATCCACAGAGAATACTTATCTTGAAATGCAAATGTCCAAACAACTGGCTACGTGAGAGCAATGTTCCACCCAACCATAGATCTCTGTTCAACCTGTATTATTTCAGCTAAGAGATCACCCCCGAGCTGGGCTGTGTATCCACTAAGGAGGAACTAGACAGGCTCACTCACAGTCGTGGATTCACTCAAACGGTCATGCTAAGCCAGTACACAGCTGGGTTTATCAAGCATGCAATAAGGAAAATGAGGAGGATGCTAAGCCAGTGAGCTCAACCACAGAGCTACAGACATCTCAAACTAAATTCAAGCAATCCCATCCTTTGTGCAAACATCCACACTTGGATTCCTCACCATTCTGGCAACAAAATAACTCAATCCCGTCACTAGGTTTCTGGGCTATCAAAACTGGGTTTTCCAATGGATTTCAGGGTAGCTAATGCTCCCAAATTTGCCCCAAAGTTCATACCTATGGATCCCCCATTGAATTTTTCTGTCCAATACCAAATCTGGGCGTTTTTGGCTCTTCAAAATGTGGGTTCTTGCAAAGTTGCGATTTCTGGTTTTTCTCTCTGCTGGGAATTCGTGGGTGATGAGAATTGATGCTGGGTGATCAACAATGGAATGGGAATGAGATTGGAAGGATTCCCAAGAGGTAGAGTGACTTGTGGGTTAAGCAAAACAGAGCCCATACACTGCCATACGAATTTCTGGGCTGCCCATGCTCCATTGAAGCCATGGACTGTTTTCTTCAACCACTTCCTTACATTAGAATTAAATGTCAGCAAGAGAAGTCAAATGGGTTCTCAAGGTGACATATGGCAGCCTATGGTTCAATCCCACAGCCCCCTCACCACTCCCTAGTGGATACACATGGCCCCTTCTCATTCGTTGCCTCCATAGCCAGTTTTGGTATTTTAATGTATGATGTTTATTTACATCATTTTTACAATGTTCCATGGCTAAATAGCACATGGGAAACATAATGTCTAATACTTGCCTTTAAATAAAATTCGAGCTTCCACTAGCGGGGCCTTGGCCTTGAGCTCCACTCTAGAAAAACATACATCACATGTATACAATATTTACATTAAAAGCTAATATATCCTAAGGGTCAAAATGGGGTATTACAATCCCCTCCCCCTTAGAATAGCACCGTCCTCGGTGTTATGAGACTTAGGAATATATATACAATTTACACATGTCCAAAATTTCAAAAACTTTGCGGGTCTGCCCTGCATTCTATCCTTTACTTTGAAATTTCAAGACCAAGTCCTTTGACTTCCATGAGCTTCTCCTGCTGGTTCCGATCTTTTATCTCATCCACAAGTCTGGAAACTTTATGGCTGCTACCCTCTTGAGGTTCCCTTGTTGGGCAGTTGCGGAGGCAATGATGTCCTCCACATTTCCAACATCTCACTGGCTGCTTCATCTTTACCTGCTCAATTTCCTTTGAGTCTTCATGCCTGGAACGTTTCTTAATGGGCCGATTAGACGAATGCCTCATCATTGATCCACTTTCTTTTCCCTTACTGATTGCTCTCATAATGATTTTTACCTCTCTTTGCAGACCAATAGAGTTCTGCAAAACTTTGTGGTTCATCTCATTCTGCCTCTTTTGTATCTTGAGCATCTCTCCAAGATTTTCTTGGTTCTGGTAAATTGTTTGAAGAAGACTTTCAGCCAATTTCAACAACCTATGGTCTGCTGCCATGGTCATTGTGCACTGCTGGTTCTCACTGTACTTACAAGCAACACTTGCTTCGCAACAGCTGCCACAACTAGTTTCACTTTCCCACCTATGAAATTCATCATTACACATCTTGTTAGGCCAATCATAACCTAAACATTAAAAATCAGTCAATTGTTTTTCCCCAATTGACATGGAGGTCCCATGCTCTATTCATGAGACTTTCACACTTTCCATGCTTTTCCAGCATACACATGAATTCTTTCATGTTCATCCATTCACATTAAATTAACTACTTCAGCATTCACAATTTATTTCAAGCAAATAAACACATTCCACTTTCAGCCATACATGCATTCAACAATTTTCTGTTTTTATAAATGCATCAAGAAAAAGGAAAGAGAGAGCAGTAAGAGTTTTCTTCTCTTAGTCTTGTTCCATTCTGGAACCCACACCACCACTGTGGTTTTCATGCTCCTAGCCTCTTTCACTTCCATGTGAATGCTTTACCAGCCCTTCTTGGCTATGAAACTTAGTGTCTATGGTCTATTTTAGACCTCTCAACCATGGAGTCCCTCCACATGGTTTGTCTACAACTCCCTTGGCTTCTAGGACCCCTACAAGTCCAATAGCACCATCATTCATTTATGCGCCAGCTGAGCCCTTTTAGGACAATCACATGTCCACATGCATCCTTAAGATGCTTTCATAGTCATTGCTTCCAGCAATACCTACACTCAAACATTGAATTAATTCACATGTTTAGTTTATTTTCATAGGAAATCATAACCAAATAATATACACATGTATATTCATAAGCGGGAAATTACAAGATAACCAAATACTTATCTGCATTGGATGTCTTCACTTTATTCCATAGGGTCCTTCTTTGCTTTACAAGCCTTGGAATCGCCTATGGATTTGGATGTTTGGCCAGCGCGCAAGCTGCCCCACAACACCAAATAATCTTGTATGTTTGGCTAGCACACAGGCTGCTCCCAATCATCAAATAATCTTGTATGTTTGGCCAGCACGCAGGCTGCTCCAAATCATCAAATAATCTTGTATGTTTGGCCAGCACGTAGGTTGCTCCAAATCATCAATACTTAATGCCCAACCAGTCACTCTCTAGATTTACCAAGCAATTTATAGTTCTTTTAGGGTCCTTGCTTCCTGTAATGGCCAATGTTTCCAAGAAAGAAACAATAGTGCATCAACTTAACTGTTACAAGACTTATACTTGAAATCTTCATTATTCCCAACAAGAAATAAATGAAATTGAATACTTATCTGTATTGCGCATTTCTTCTCTGGTCCACAGGGTCCTGCTTTTACTTTATAAGCCTTGGGATCCTCTTGCGGACTGGGATGTTTGGCCAGCACGCAGGCTGCTCCAAAACATCAAATAATTAATGTCCAACCAGTACACCTTCACGTCGACTTGGAATAAAACTTCACTATGACCATTTCTAGGTCAAGGCTCTACTTTGGAGCCATAGGCATATAATAGCCCTTTCATCAACACTTTCACAACCCTTCATCAAAATTCCCACAACCTCCACAACATCCTTTCAACACATTAACCCTTCCTCCACAACCCCTCACAACAACCTTTTACTTTGTTCCTTTAGTGTGTAGCACCAAATTGCATCTGTTTAAGGTGCCAACACAAGTAGTATAGGAAAACTTGTCAGCGCTGTTATTAAAAAATTATAACCATAATTCATAGCATTCACTATCAAGTATTGAGACACCATGAATGCGTCCATTGCTTTAGGGCGTAATCAATATTAGCATCCCTAACATAACTCATTATCAGAAAGGCGTGCACTCCTCACTGGTGGGAGATATGCAAGTCCTAATCATACTTCAAGCAGTCTGAATAATGTACATAAATAGAATATGTTCTGCATAGTAATTCTAACAATTAGACTTGCGCGCGCGCACACACACACACACACACACACACATATATATATTAGTCAAGGTTTACAGAACACTTATCCTTTTGCAGATGTAATTTCTCTTCACTAATGAGGAATGGGGGCTCCTTCTCTGAGTTGACAGTCCCTCGGTTTGCCATCCCAACTCCTTTTGATGTTACATAACTCTCATGTGTCTTACTGTCATAATCTCTATCATCTCACTCATATTGTTTACCAATCATGCAGTGCAGATGAGACATTAGTAATGTCTAGTGGCGTTTCACCCAAAACCCATTTCCAGATCATGGAATCCCTTCCCATGAAGTTTGGCTTCTGCAAGCCCTCTCTCTTGGTCTTACTACTATGTGTCTTCCTGGCACACTTATTAAATAGCCAAACAGTCAGCAACATTTAACAATGCAATTCAAATCTGATTGTTTCATAACCGATCAATGACACTAATAATTAAATTCAATATGAATTTGCAACTCTGTCTACTACAGAAATTGATTTTCTTAGCCATGAGGGTATCCTCATATTGCTTGGCTCTTGTAAGTGGCACCATTCTCCCCACTATGGATTTATGTTTGCTGCCATACATGGACATCCACCTACAACATGTCCTCCTTACACAATTTTACACAAGCCAAACAATCATTAGTAATTATAAGCAAAATTTCAAATCCGAAAAATTTACAAATCTGAGATTTACAATTCTTCTTTCTAACAGAGTTTAGATTTCTCAACCATGAGATTCCTTCTCATAAGCTCTAAATCGAATTTTCAAATCTGCTCCCTACATAAATTAGATTTGCAACCATGATATTATTCTCATAAACTTAAATGAGAATATTTTCAAATTTGTTTCGTGCATAAGTTAAATTTCACACCCATGAGAATCTTCTCATAACCTTTGGCTTTTGCACATGGTAGACTCCAGCCTTCATCATGGACTTACCCACATTGCCATGCCTAGAACAATCTACCTGAAATCTGAAACTTCAATAAGCCAAACACTTTGTAGGTCTCCATGCATATAATATTTCATTGCTGCAACAATCACTGAAGCATTTCCAGAATTATAACATTCCATAATTCAAACACTTCCATTTATTAACATATCAATATCACCAAAACTCATTCACTTCACGTAAATCATTATCATACTAAAATTGTAAGGTACATTCATATCATTTATGCAATTTAAATGAAACTTTAGACACTCATTATTTCATAGTCATATCATTTATACAACTCTGCCATTCCACAGAGTATTCCGATAGTTCATTGATCATGACTAACTTCTTCATACTCTTACTACTCTTCCCCTGCATTCATAGCAGCCCATGAAATGATCTCAGAATTATCATTAATTCAATGATCTTAGAATTATCATTAATTCATCATTTCTTCTATTGCTCAATTATAATGAGACATATACATATATCACAATCATGCATGCACACAACACATCTCCTCAGGTGTAGCTACCCACATGCATGCATATTCACAACATTTACTCAAGTTTTTTTTTTCTTTTCATGTGCATTCACTCAATGCTTAACTACAAGATTTATAAAATCTCTTAATGCACATCCACTCAATGCCACCTTGCATTGTTTCATGAGTACTATGCATTCAAGCACATTATGAATTAATCATGACTATCTCATATAACATGCATTACCATAATTAGGACCACCGATTCTCACTTGCTTTGGTTGTTAAACTCACAATCGACATACTCAAATGGCGTGATATAATTTCATATGAATGCATTGAGATTCTAAGCAAGTATAGGGTGTAAGGATCATTGCCTTCACTTACCCACACCTCACCATACTCGATAGGTTAACATCTCCATTCGGGCACTCAATACCACATGCAAACCAAATCAACATAGTTCAAACATAGTCGAAGGGATCTTACCAAATCCTCTTTCAACATTCATGCAATTATGCATCAATAACCATTACCTGCATGGTTGTCTTTAACATCACTCGATGTTACTTGATTTGTTGGTTTCTTACAGCAGATTGCAACATTCTTCCACCAATCTCTTGATCATGGATTTGCTGCCCTAGCCTTTTCTTCATAAGGTTTGTTGGCCATATGTAGCAACATCATCAACATCTTTAGCCATGCTTCTGTTGTCTTTGGTCCTACAACAAAAACCCATCACCAATAGTGATTATAAACCACAATATTTACCATCAGTGGTTCACTGCATATGTAAAATCTCACTACTTCTACCAATATGTAATGTCATATGCATGCAAAACATATACTTATGCACTGTGCAATGTTTATTAATATGCCAATCAATGCTTATTCATGCCACTCATCTAATCTCTTGCATTTTCAGCGTTCTCATGCCATAATTTTATGCACATAAATCTTATAAAACATAAATACAGTTAGCAAGACAGGGGTTAAGGAATTCTCCCTTTCCAATCCCTCATCTTTGCATGAACTTCCTCTTTCACATCATATCTAGTTCGATTTCATGGCATGCTACTTCCAGGCATGCAATTCTAGAATTTGCCCATATTGACAATAATTTTTCCAAAACAACCACTGGCACTTTTCTGCTCCAATTATCTATGGTGTATGATAACCTCCTTTACATTCTGCCTATGCACCATTGATCCTTGCTGGATAAGATTTCCAATGCCTGTCCACTTGCTCCATTCCGACATCGGGTGTGGGAACTACATCACTTAAAAAATGACATCTTTTACCAATAATTCTGCACATTTTTACACAGTTGCATTTTGGTCCAGAATTCCAACTTCAGCCACCTGTGGAAGAAAATCTGTGAGGTATCACAAAAACTTTTCTACCGGGCGAAGTTAGTCCATATAACAAGGAGCGCTCATCAACTCACTGATATCTATTCCGATGCACCATTCATCTTCTATAAAATTATGGGTTTGACTACTTTCCACTTTTCACATTTTTCCAAAATTCCAAATTTTGGGCCAAAAATGGCTATTTCCCAAACGGTGCATTTTTGGAAAATCTTTGTCTAACGTGAAATGTTTGGTTTACTGAGAATATGAAATGTCGAGTTCAATAAATTTCTTGATTCCGAATTCTAGGGTCACTTTCAATCACTGCAAGGTTTTCAAAATTCCCAAAATGTGGCCTAGAATAGTGTTTTTCGGCTTTTTTGCACACCCCGACTCCACATCCTTTGGAGTTTGGCTCCAAAACTCCAAACTTAACACCGTGCCTGCTCCATGACTGTCCCATATAAATTTCGGCTCAATCCGACCTCCCATCAAGTGTCGGGACATTGATTTGTAAAAGCTAATAATTCAAATTTTATGCCAAATTGGAGCATAATGAGCTTGGGATCTTCACTGGTTCATTCATGGCCTCCGTCGATGGCCTCAGAATGCCACTGACCTCATCAAAATCTGATTTTACATGCTCCTGCTATCCAAAATTCTAATTTCGGGCTCTATACTTTTTTATTTTATTTTATTTTATTTTTATCTATCCCGCCGCACGTTTGCCGCAACCCGAAAGACAACGGTTTGGAAAGTCAAGTTTCGGTCACGGGGATGTAACCGTCCCGTAACCCGCAACCTGAAACTGCGGGTTCGGAGGGTGAAGTTGCGGTCACGGGGATGTGACCATCCCGCAACCCGCAACCCGAAATTGTGGGTTCGGAGGGTCGAGTTGCGGTCACGGGGATGTGACCATCCCGCAACCCGAAACTGCGGGTTCGGAGGGTCGAGTTGTGGTCATGGGGATGTGACCATCCCGCAACCTGCATCCCGCATACAGCTTCCCGCAATCCGACATTACGGGTTCGGGGGGGTCAAGCTGCGGTCACGGGGATGTAACCATCCCGCAACCCGCATCCCGCATCCTGCTTCCCGCAATCCGACATTGCGGGTTCGGGGGGGGGTTCAAGTTGCGGTCACGGGGATGTAACCATCCCGATATCCCGAAACTATGAAAACACCTGCGTTTTCCTGCAACTTGCGGGGTCCGTATCTTCTTCGTCCCTTGGCCAAATGAGGCGAGTCTGGTACCGTTGGAAAGATCTTGGAGAGATCTATGCACCTGTGTGATCCTCTTCGACAGCTGAGAAATCTGATCCTGCCATTTTCCCCAATCAAAATTCCGCCCCGAACTTCCCAATACTTAGCTAAAACGTCCTGCTACATGCCTGTAAACTCGGAGTCTGGCCCAAGCAGCCCCAATGCTGCAAGCTGGTCTCTGATACCACTCTGTCACGTCCCCTCCCGTCATCCCAATGCAGGGGAGAGAACATGAACCAACATACCCGGCTTATTGGCAATCTCAGCCCCATTCGAAATGTTTAAGAAATGCATGGTTAAATAAAAACTTGTGCATACATATTCGTACTCAACAAGCACAACGAAATTAAACACTATAGATGCACATAGTTTCATCATGCATTCAGCATATAAACAACAGTCACTAACTAAGACATTACAAAACATAGAATTAACACAACTCATTTAATAAACACAGTGGAATAATCATAATAACATACAAGCAGAAGGAGATGCATCAGCCTATTTCTTCCAGGTAGAATGATGAAACGATCATACAGTAATCCATTCCATTCTTATGCTATACACAGGCATCATGCCAAGTAACTTAAGATAATCATTTCATCCAAGTAACATGAGTTATTTAACATACATGATTAACACATTGTTAAACACAAAATGCAAATAAATTAATCCACAGAGAATACTTATCTTGAAATGCAAATGTCCAAACAACTAGCTATGTGAGAGCAACATTCCACCCAACCATAGATCTCTGTCCAGACTGTATTCTTTCAGCTGAGAGATCACCCCCGAGCTGGGCTGTGTATCCACTAAGGACGAACTAGACAGGCTCACTCACAGTCGTGGATTCACTCAAACGGTCATGCTAAGCCAATACACAGCTGGGTTTATCAAGCATGCAATAAGGAAAATGAGGAGGATGATAAGCCAGTGAGCTCAACGATAGAGCTACAGACATCTCAAGCTAAATTCAAGCAATCCCATCCTCTGTGCAAACATCCACACTTGGATTCCTCACCAGTCTGGCAACAAAATAACTCAATCCTGTCACTGGGTTTCTGGGCTATCAAAACTGGGTTTTCCAATGGAGTTCAGGGTAGCTAATGCTCCCAAATTCTCCCCAAGGTTCATACCTATGGATCCCCCATTGAATTTTTCTGTCCAATACCAAATCTGGGCGTTTTTGGCTTTTCAAAACGTGGGTTCTTGCAAAGTTGCGATTTCTGGTTTTTTTCTCTGTTGGAAATTCGTGGGTGATGAGAATTGATGCTGGGTGATCAACAATGGAATGGGAATGAGATTGGAAGGATTACCAAGAGGTAGAGTGACTTGTGGGTCAAGCAAAACAAGGCCCATACCCTGCCATACGAATTTCTGGGCTGCCCATGCTCCATTGAAGCCATGGACTGTTTTCTTCAACCACTTCCTTACATTAGAATTAAATGTCAGCAAGGGAAGTCAAATGGGTTCTCAAGGTGACATATGGCAGCCTATGGTTCAATCCCACAGCCCCCTCACCACTCCCTAGTGGATACACATGGCCCCTTCTCATTCGTTGCCTCCATAGCCAGTTTTGGTATTTTATTGCATGATGTTTATTTATATCATTTTTACAATGTTCCATGGCTAAATAACACATGGGAAACATAATGTCTAATACTTGCCTTTAAATAAAATTCGAGCTTCCACTAGCGGGGCCGTGGCCTTGAGCTCCATGCTAGGAAAACATGCATCACATGTATACAATATTTACATTAAAAGCTAATATATCCTAAGGGTCAAAATGGAGTATTACACTTGATGATTGCAAGTAACAACAATCCTTGGTGGATTTACACTAATATTGTATGGTGCTTATATGTTTATAGTACTTACCTATTTAATTTTTCAGGAAATTCCTTCCAGGGAAAACAATCACATTTTCAATGTTGGAAATCCTAATAACGAGGTCACTGTCAAGCACTTGGCAGAAATAATGACTGAGGTATGGTTCATGCTTTTCGTTGGAGTTCAAAAACGTTGTTTGAATAGTTTCTGTGCTTTTGTTGTTGTCAATAGTGTTGATTTATAGTGCTTGTTTAGTTTCCATTAACCTTCATTAACATTTCATCACAACGGAAGCATAAACTATGCTTCCTTTGTTCTGTGACCAGTCTACAATAAATCCGCTCCTCAGTTAACATTAGAATGAACTTGGAGGAACAAACAGGAGGATGAGCTAGGTGACATGATTCCAAAGAAGGCCCATATGTCCGATTTCCATTTGTGCATCTGTAAGTGTAAAAAACAACTCATCTTACAGGCTTAGGCCAAGTTTGTAGATATAAGTTATGAAACTGTTGTTACAACATTTTATATCATCTTTTGCTATCTTGTTACCATATGCTTAAAAAAGCTTAGATATCTATTTTAGTTATTGTGTAAACAAGTTAGTGAATCGGTTCTATTTACTTTACTTATAACAATGTGATATTTTTGCTTTTTCAAATTAGTAAAATGTTATAATAATAATAACCAAATGTTCAATTTATTCCAGGAGGCCATTGGTCATCACCATCTACTAGGGTTACATTCTGCTTGTGACCTGCTCCACTTCACTGACATGAGTTTAAAAGGGATGAGGCCGGGTACTAGTCCCAAGCAATTTTGATGGGTATAGCTACACCTCATATTGGGCAGGTAAGCAAAGAAAGTCTACCCTATGTAATCCATCAGAGGAAGTTTCTTGAAGCATTTCCAACAAAAAATGTGTAATTTCACGCCAATATGAATCTTAGGAATTTTGCACTTTTATAGGTGCTCTACATTTATGTTATATATGAGAATTAAAAAATGCGTGTAAGCTGAGATAACATCGATAATTCACAGGATATACTACTTTGTTGTTTATTCAAGCACGTTTATATACATGCTGAAACTAATGCTTGGATTCTGGAACATGACAATTATAAAGAGAAAATTCTCAAGTATTACAATGAGAAAAAAATACAGATTAATGCTGGAGGCTCTATCTTTTGCATAGCCTCCTTTACTATACCATTTAATTTATTATATATCTTGGACTCACATAATTTTTTTTGATTATTTGTTGGCAAATCTTAGGGTTAAAATGTGTCTCTGCTTTTTTATGTCCCCACATTTTCACTGTGGCTTAGGGGGTCTGCATTGACCAGCTTGGGAGGTTCACACCATTTAGTTTGGGGAATATGTACCTAAGATGTCATATAAAATCCAAAATGAAGAAAATTATGTTCAGATTGATTTGTTGCAAAGAGGTCTTTAATACTGGCAGGTTAGGCAACATGAAATTATATAGCAGGTACACACATGTTTTTTAATCAATATACTGGAATGAGTTCCAACATATTGAATCCATTCTCCAAAATTCTCTTTTGAAGGAACATGTGAAACTAAGTTTAGATAGTAAATTTTTAAGTCCCTAGGATTTGCTCAAATCGTAAATAATGATGGACAAGAGAATTATGATCCATGAATTTTAATAGGCATGATGCAATCGTAGTTAGAGAACATTTTTAATTACCATAGTTTAGTGTTTAAATATTTATAGGCCTACTGCATTATTTTTTGCAAGCAAGTTTATAGGCCTGCTGAAACTAATCCATGCAAGGTAACAATTCCTATGATTGTAAAGTACAACCAACAAGAACATAAATCTATCCCTGCCAAGTACAAACAACAACTCAGAAAATTGCCCCTGTAAACTACAACCAGCGAACTCAGAAATATGCCTTTGTAAGGTACAGTCAACACAACATAAAACTATCCCTTCAAATCTATGTAGGCTGAATTGAAAAGACGCCTAGAACAGCAAGGAAGGTGCTCTATCAACAATGATTGGACATACTTCTCTTCTAAGCAATTGTTTGTCACCATTGTGGAAAGCAATGGTGACGTTGAACCGTTATCCTTTAAGGACCATTATAATTATTTTTTTTACAATTTTAATTGAAATGGCAACGGTCCTTTATGTTGCATCATTAAAAGATTTTCAAAATGAAAAGCAGTGACAATGTCATAGCGGTTGTCACCATTGATATGTTAATGGAAATATCCTCAATAGTGAGGGTCATTGTAAGGCCCTCATGATATGTTATTGGTGACGTACAGTTTTTTGGTGATGGAGGCCCTTAGGTCCATCACCAAAACTTCATATAAATTGGTGAGGGTCACTATTTGTCACTAATAATCCTTATTAGTGTCGAACATTGAATGTCACCACACCACCTCTACTTTTGGGGACACATTCGTTGGTGACATTCACATTTTGGTGACGTCCTCCTTTTTCACCATCACCGATGCGATTATGGTGACATGTCTCAACCCTCAACAATGATCGGTCATTGGCCGTCGCCATATATGCATCAAATGGTGAGGGTCAAAGTAGGGTTGTCACCAACACTTCATAGCGATTGGTGACGGTCACAACCTGAAATAATCATAATTATTGGTGGAGGGCCTTGAATGTCACCACATACCCCCACTTAAGGTGACGGTGCCTTTGGCGACGTTCAGGTTTTGGTGACGGGACCCCTCTTGACCATCACCAAATGAGCTTATGGTGACATTTTTGGACCCTAACCAATGACCTTTTTTCTTGTAGTGGGTGGCCTCTACATTTAATGCTTTTATGACCTATACATATGAATTTAGACCATATGCCCCTTAAAATTTGGATCATTCCTCCTCCCTTAGAAAATGGTGGTCCCCATCATTTCATGCTAAAAAGAGACCCATGATTTCAATGTGTTAGCTACCAATGAAGAGAAGGGTTTTGTGTGGTTAACCCATAACTATGGGTTTTTTGTGGTTGACCCATAAGCGTGATTACAATACATAACTGTGGGTTTTGTGTGGTTTCTCCATAACCGTGGGTTTTGTGTGTTTGACCCATAACCGTGGGTTTTGTGTGGTTGACCCATAACCATGGTTACAATACATAACTATGGTTTTTGTGTGGTTTCCCCATAACCATGGTTTTTGTGTGGTTGACCCATAACCATGGTTACAACACATAATTGTGGGTTTTGTGTGGTTGACCCATAACTGTGGGTTTTGTGTGGTTAACCCATAACCGTGTGTTTAAAGTGGTTTACCCATAATCGTGATTACAGTACATAACTGTGGATTTTTTGTGGTTGCCCCATAACCATGGTTTTTTCATGGTTGACCCATAACCATGGGTTTTGTGTGGATAACCCATAACCATGATTACAATAGGATTTAATAAAAGTCCAAAAAATTGAAGAATTCATGATCTTTGGTGAAGTTCATGTCTTGTTGCAAATCCATTCATAACATCTGATGCAGGTGATGAAATTGAACTCTATTGAAGACCCATTTGAGATCTCAAAGAGACCTTCCCATCCATATACAATACTTTCTCTATGGTGGCCTAGGGAGCGAGAAAATGTTTGATGAAGCTCAGGATACGCGTGCACACTATTTTGTAGACATATGTTGCTTCAGTCGATGATATCTCTCAAAACATGAATCCAAATGAAAAACCGCGAAATACCCATTTTAGTTGACATAATGAAATTTCCAATGAGCTATGGTAGAGCATCTGAAAAGTTATGTGGAATCTGTAGAACTTGTTTAAAGTTTTTGTATGTGCGACCTCATTGTGTACAAACATGTGTTACTTCAAACACGCATAACTCACAAACCAGGAAACGAAATGAAATTTCGTGAAATACCCATTTGAGATGGAGGAAATTATTTCAAATGAGATATAGTATACCATATGAAACATCCTTTAGAGTTAACATAATCTATCTAAAGTTTGCTGAATGTGAGAGTGTCGAATGTAGAGGGCCAAGGGTTTGTAGAGCAGCATGGGCTATTGCAGAGGTTGTGGAACCTCCATGGCATCTTGGACAACCTGTAAAATTATTGAAAATGTTGCATACCAATGGATGTATTAGATCCATGTATGGTTATCTTTGTAATGGTGAATGAAGATCAGAGGGTAAAAAAATATTTGAACCCATAGTGAGCTTGAAACCCTTGTTCTGATGGAGAGCATACATGTTCTGATACCACTGATCCAGATCTTGGGGGCTAAGAAGCAGAAGACTTGAATGTTGAGAGAGGAGGAAAAGAGATAGCCTCAAAGTTTAAGTGGACCATGGATCAACTGTGAGAAAAACACAGTAGCAAGATCTAGGTTGTGAAAAGTCTAGACAGAGAAACATAGAGTAAATATGCCAGATGGAGGGGTGAGGATCAAAGAGGGTACTTTGAGCCTCACCTCTCAAACTATACTAAGAAAGGCACTCAGAACCAATAACCCAACAATAAATCAATAAAATAAGAGAAAGGTAGGATGCCAAAAATAATAGCTTGCTTTATTGAGAAGGCATAAAGCCCTTTATATAGTATTATTACAATGTGTCTTGAAGCCATACCATAGAACAAAACCATGGGCTACCAAATACCATGGATGGGTGTATTTTAAACTGTGTGTTGCATGGAAGATTCCAAAACCATGGATGGAAGAGGGTGGCATCTCCATTTAATGCTTTTGCGATGAATGGGAGAGGGTGGCCTCTCCATTTAATGCTTTTATGACTTATACATCCGAATTTAGACCATATGCCCCCAAAAATTCGGATAAGTATGGGTATTTGAAGTTTGTGACAAAGAATGGTTACGCACTGCGCAGGTTATGTAAGACTGTCCCATTGTTAGTGAGAATGAGTACCTCTATTTGTAGTTCCTTGCACTTGTCTTGAATGTGATGAATACGTATGTTTAATGTGCACATGGATGCTATATTTTTTTTGTAAGTAAGTATCCACGGGGATTTGAACTTGTGACCTTCCATTTACAACTTCTCATCTCAATTAGTCATTGCCAATTGCTCTACCCCTCATGGGCTCACATGGATGTTATATTATGTTGCCATCATGAATGTGTTATTTATTACCATGAGTAAGTCATATTGTATTGCGCAGTAATTGAATGAATGGTAGATCTATTATATGAATGTTCACATCCCTTCAACACTGTATAAGCTTGGTTCTTGCAGTTACCCTAGATACCTCGGGTGAGACTTTGCCTTCCTGCAAGTGATGCTTAAAGGGCCGATGTCTTGGGTTTTGTTGGTGAAATTTGTGATGAACCCTATCTTCCCACGCGCCAACAAATGGTTCTGTTTCCAAGACCAGGATCTACGCATGAAGGGACATGAGACTTGACTGAGTATACTGTGGAGACTGACGAAGGAGGAAATAGAAGATTGGTTGAAAGAATAGGAATACGATTTTGCTAGAGAATAGAATAAGAACCCCTGTATTAACAAGGAACATTGGCTGCATAAGTATGTCTACCGAGATCTATATGAATTTTTCTTCCATGCTTTCCCCATACTTTTGGCAGAGTGGTTGTTAAGGTCAGTTGAGGTGAACTTGAGATATAGCGGTGATGGCCCGAGAAACTGGACCCTGTAATAGATCTGACTAGTTAACAATGTAAGTAATCCTATATCACGTGTAGTAGACTATTGGATAAATAGTATTTTGAAGGGGTATGTCATAGAGTTTGTTGTAGACTATACTCAATCTTACACTGTAGCCGAGAGGGAGTTCTTTAAGGGTCCACGTGGAAGGTACCTAAAGTTGTTATATACCTGGATTAAGATGTTGTTGTGCGACAAGGGAATGATGATATTGGAATTGGATCAGCCTAGCATCTAAGCACTTATGCACGCAACAGGGAATTAGGGGCTGTCCAAAGAACGACCTGAATGAAGGAAGGTGGGAGTGAATGAAGAAAGGATGAGCTAAGTATGGTAAGTAGAAAAGAAGAGGTGATAGTAAAAGAGATGGGATTACCGCACGGAGGTAAAAGATTTCAAAAATACAGTGGGAAGAGGACTACAACTAAGGCAGAGAAGCAACGTAGTGAGTATTAAGAAAGAAATTGATGCACATGAATCCATTTGAAGGGTTGTTACACTAAGAAAATGAAGAGCGTAGACAGTTCAATTCGTCCGAAGAAGGGAGCCCTATTCAAATCGGTATTTGCGTCGAACCCACAACCCGTTGTGTGTCCCCAACACCTGAGGTAAGAATTCCAAATATGTTATTTCCAGTTAGTAACAATAGAAATAATAGTCAAAGTAGCGGAAGTACGGTGACTGGTCAGACATAATCCGCAACACCTAGTAACAATACTAACGAAATACGATGGCGGGGATAGACCCTACCTTGAGGATACATGTTTTCCATGGGGTGAGGACAAATGATCCAGATCAACACTTGTTTGTATATGAGGCCATATGGAAAGTGAAGCAAGTCCAAGACGATGCTGCGAAGCTGCCACAGTTTGTAACCACTTTCAAGGATTGTGCAATGACATGGTATATGAAGTATCATGTCACTGTACCAAACATAACTTGTGAAGGTGTCGAGGATGCATTGGTAAAGGAATTTAAGAAGCCAAAGTCTGATTCACAATATATTACCAAGTTAAAGGAGATTAGGGAGTTGTCAAATGAGATAGTTTGGGAATTTGACCAAATATTCAAAGCATTGATGGATAAGGTGACATTTCAAATTCTTGAAAAGCAACACAAAGAATGGTTCATTGTGGGGCTATTTCCACATATACGTGGCCCCGTGACGTAGTAGAATATCATAATGTAGACAGATGCATTGGAGCTGGCTATGAAGTTGGAGTCATCCCCGGTAGGAGAGAGTAGCAAGGGGATGGAACAGGTCTAGATGCAGCTTGTTGCATTAACGATCCAGTTGCAGGAAATTGCCAAGGGGAATGAAAAATGTGAAGAGTTATGGTGTACCACCTATAGGACGGAGGGCCACCATAAGAATGAATGTGCAACATACATAGACTATTTGGAAACGGGACGCCCAAATCCACTTCCTACAAGAGGAGGCCTATGGTGTGAGATATGTAGAGGAAATAATTCTCTGCATGTTTGTCCCATTCTACAGAAGTATGTAAGCACCCCAAGAGCTTGATTTGCAATTTTTGCAAGTCAGTGGGTCATGATGAGAAGGACTGTCACGCACTAGACCTTATGAGAGAGTGTACATTAGATGCGTATATAGTACAAGGGGAGCTTGGAACAAAAGGAGAAGTAGAATAAAATAATACCCCAAGGAGTACAATCAAGTAGTCCATGGAGGATTCATAGGCCAAGGCGGAGGAGGTTTAAGAAGAGGTAGAAGACCAACCATTTGTTATAAATGTGGGAAATAGGGACATTTTGCAAGAGACTACTAGATTTTGTGTACCACATGTACTTACTGTAGACAGTTGGATCATGCGATAGAGGATTTCCCACTATTGGTCGCGAAATGGCAACAAAGATGGCATTAGACTCAAAATCAAATCAAGAACCCAAATCTAAATCTGAATTAGAATCATAACTTGAACTAGAATCTAAGTCAAATTCCAAACCAGAACTAGAACCAGATTCCGAAACTGAACTCGAATCAAAATGTGCAAATGGTTGAAGTGGAAGAGCGCAACGACTAGCCAAGGATAGTATTTGTTACGCGTGGAGGAGCTAGGACGGGAGATGACGTGATAGAACAAGAAATACACACCATACATTGGGTAAGGAAAGCTACAGGGAAAGCACCGATGTTTGATCTCCAGAGAGATAAAGACACATACACGCAAGCGAGATAAGAACTGTTAAGGCCTTAATTTGGAAAGTCATCCTCGCAACAAGTATATGACATGCCACCATTATATGATTCCTTAGTGCCACAAGGACCGAATGAGAAGGTAAGTACTCTAATAATTTTTTTGAAAAGTTCCTTAGATTTGATAAAAGATGAATCTGCTCTGGGTATATTACGTTGGATGATCAATCATTGCACACAAGGGAAGTAAGAACTTGTTGTTGTTAATCAAGTACAGTGCGACATAAATACCAATAGAGAGTTCTGCCTGAGTGTGCAGGTAGGATATTTGGGATCATATGTAAATTTCCTGCCAAAGCAGACGTGGGAAATGATGGGTAGACCAAAGCTGATATGGACCAAGGTTCAATTGAGACTAGCCAACCAACACATGATTATCCCAATTGGAAGGCTTACCAGAGTACCAAAGGATGTGGATGGGGTGCACAGTACCGCCAATTTCAAAGTCATTGAGACTGTAGATGACAATAAACCATATCCTGCTTTCTTGGGACTTGGATGGATTTTGTGAATCATGCCATCATTGATCTAAAGAAGATACAAATGGTATTTGAAGGAGACAATTTGAGGGTCACTGTGTTGTTGGACCTAGCAAAAGGGAGAAGGTATGTAGAACCGGTCTGGAATGGGGAGCTATAAAATTTATACAACATGAATGACATGACGGAGGATTATGTGGATCCTACTACTGATGGTGTGATAGGATGGCACATCTTCAGTTCTTGTGCTTCAGATTTTGAGGAAACCCTTGAAGACTGGAAGCAAATGATGCATGAGGTTCATATGAGAAGGTGCGCACGTGTCACAACTTCATTATGCTGGATTGGGACAGAGATATGTGATCTTCCAAAATATGATGGCTTAACATATGTAGCTTTATTTGTAACAAGGTTTGAACAATAAATACCATAACAACAAAGGATACTAGCATTAGATGTCGCATTGAAAGTGACACCCACACACTGGTGGGTGGCTCATAAAGAAAGGATGGGTGATTGGCAACAATGTAAGAGGTTGTTGTAAGTCAAATTTGGTTTTGAGTATACCGCACAAAAATATGAGGGGTCGAGTTGCCCATTGGACCATGTTGCATAGTGTATTACAACATGGGGTACATTACCAAAACAAGAATGGACACATCGGTTTGTGCACACGTTGGATACAATTCCAAAGAATTGGTACATCGAGCTTGAGATGCGCAGAGGTACAGTAGACTCGGATGAGCTGGTTAGCAATTTCAAGGTGACCTTCAACTTTGAAGATGAAACTCCGGTACTAGATGAATCCTTGCAGACTATCAAAGCAAATATCTTTGCTCCGGTAGATACTACGGGGTCAAGACCCTTATGCGGTGTGCATCTCTACCTCATCCCATAGTGCATGAAGTATTGGAATTCTATAATGTCAATAAGGAAGGACAGGAGGAGGACAATTGAATAAACCTGTAGATACTAGAGACCGAGGGAGAGCGCACAGTAGAGGGACCTGAATTGGGATCCAACAATTACAAACAACCAATGAAGATCCATAAATTAAACATTGGCACAAAGAAGCATCCCAAGTTTTCTAACATTGGAGATTATTGGAACGATGAGACAATAGAGGAGATTGTTGATTTACTGTGCAAGTATCGGGATTTATTTCCTACCAAGTTTTCAGAGATTAAGGGTATTACAGGAGAGCTAAGAGAAATGAAGATCCCCTTGAAACCAGATGCCAAACCAGTGAAACAGAGACCATGCTGACTAAATCTGGTATACAAGCAGAAAGTCAAGGCTGAAATAGATAGGATGGTGGAAGCGAGAATCATCGAACCAGTTGAGGAGTTAGAATGGATAAGCCCAATGGTGTTCCAATATAAGAAGACATGTGAGATAAGAATTTGCATGGATCTGTGAAGTTGAACGACGCATGCCTACATGATTCGTTTCCTACACCATTTATAGATGAAGTCCTTGAAAATGTGGGCCGAGAAGAAGCTTATTCCTTTACTAATGGCTTTTTTGGCTACCATCAGATAAAGACCATGAAGGAGGATAGGCATAAGATGGATTTTGTGATGGAGTGAGGGTGTTACTGGTATACAGTAACACCATTTGGGTTGAAGAATGCACCTGCAATATTTTATAGAGTGGTTGTCACAGCCTTTAAAGAATTTATCCACAAGTTTTTAGAAGTGTACTTGGATGACTGGACAATGTTCATTTTGTTGAAGAATGACATTGGAGTTCTACGATTGATGTTGGATAGATGCATATAGTATCAAATCTTGTTAAATATGAAGAATTGCATTTTTTGTGCACCTTTTGGTATTCTTCCAGGGCATGTAGTTTGCAGACAAGCTGGACTACTGATAGACCCAAAGAAGATTGTCATTATTATGGACTTACCATCACCTATGTCAATGCGACAGTTGCGTACTACGTTGGGGCACAAAATATACTATAGTAAGTTCATTAAGGGATATGCTCAAATCACAACCCCACTTGAGAAACTATTGAAGAAAGAGGCTAAGTTCCAATGGAATGAGGAGTGTCAACATAGCCTGGATATGCTGAAGCAGAAATTAGTGAATGCACCAATCTTGGTATTTTGAGATTGGAAGAAGGAGTTCTGTGTTCATGTTGATGAATCATCTATAGCATTAGTTGTAGTGCTAGCGCAACCTAGGGAAGGATATTTAGATCACACTATTGCATTTGCAAGCAGGAAGCTGTCGACTGCATAAAAGAAATATACCACTACAGAGCGTGAAGGATTGGCAATGGTGTACGCGCTACAAAAGTCCAGGAATTACTTGTTGGGGTCACAATTTAAGATGTATACTGACCATTCTACATTGAGATACCTGGTTATCAAGCTAGTGTTGGGGGGGAAAGATATGCAGATGGATATTTTTATTCCAAGAATATGACTTTGAAGTTGTAGTAAAACCAGGGAAACTGAACTTAGGACCTGACCACTCGTCGTGGATAGAAGCAAGAGAGGATGTAAGAAACATAGATGTCAGTTTTCCAGATGCACACTTGTTTGCAGTTCATATGGTTGATGAATATTTCTCAAATATTGCATAGTTCTTGACTAATGGAGTAGCTCCAGTTGGGGACACAATTGCACAGAAGAAGTAGTTAGTGGTAAAAGCAACAAATTATCAGTTTATAGCAAGAAACTTGTATAAGTTGGGTGCAGACGGGACTCTATGATGATGTGTACTAGAGCATGAGAAAACCGATGATTCTAAAAGAAGTGCATGAAGGAGTAGCGGGAGACCATTATGTGGGGAAAGCGTTCATGCAAAATATTTTGCGCGCAAGTCTTTGGTGGCCAACTCTCCACAAAGATACTATAGAACACTTCCAGACATCATACGTATTCCAGCAGGTGGGGAATCCATCAAGGAGGGATGAGATTCCCTTGATGGCCCAAGTAACTTTATAGTCATCGAATAAGTGGGCGATGGACTTTGTTGGCCCTATAAATCCATTGGTGAAGCGGTCAGGAGAAAGATACATCATTACCATGATAGTCTACTTGAGGAAGTGGGGTGAAGCGGAACCAGTGAATGATTGCAATGCACATACAATGAAGAGGTTTCATTTTGAGAATGTGGCAACAAGGTTCAGATGCCCAAGGATATTTATGAGTGATCAGGGGACCCATTTTTTGAATAATACAATTGTAGCGATGACAAAAGAATTTCATATCTACCAGCATAAGAGTACCCCCTATCACCCTAAAGTAAATGGAATGATTGAAGCTTTTAATAAGATCCTTGAGAATGAACTGACAAAGATTTGCAATGTCAATAGTGATGACTGGGATTTGGGGATCCTTGCATTATTATGGTCTTATAGGACAACATCCATGAAATTGATAGGACAAACACCATTCAGGTTGGTATATGGGTAGGAAGCAATCATGCCTATGGATTTTATTGTTATAAGTTTTCCCATTGCTGTGCTCGCTGAACTTACAGATAACAACTCAATAGAAAGAAGATTGTCACAACTTTTGGAATTGGAGGAAGACCAGTTTGTCACAAGTTTTCATCAACGGGTCCAGAAAGCATGCGAGAAAGCCTAGCACGCCAGACAAATTAAGAAAAAGCAGTTCAAGATTGGAGAACTAGTGCTAATGTATGACAAAAAGTTCATGAAACATCTAAGTAAGTTCAAAATGCATTGGTTAGGTCCTTACCTTATAAAATTTGTCATAGAGGCGAGGTTCATTCAACTTGAGAAGTTGAATGGGGAACCCTTATAAGGATTTGTTAATGGAAGTATAAAATTGTTAAGGGACATCCGTCCTTCAATGCAATAGTAAAAAAAATGTTGTAGAAAAGAAAGAGATGTTACAGACCAATATGTTGCAGAGTGAACGCAACATGTTGCAAGAAGATAGAGTAAGGATCAACACAAAGAGGAGGCACGCCGAAAAATTGGATAGCATGGATGGGAAGCCAAGGAAAGATCAACATATTTGGCAAGTGTGAACATTAAAGGGTGGAGTAATGGTAGAAGTGCGGAGATGCGGTGTAATAAATGTAGAGGATTGTCGACGATATTTAGATAAGAAAGCAAGTACCAAGGAAATCTAGACCAAATCTACGCATGGGTACATGCACCTAGGTAAGCATTGAATGCAGAAAAGGGCGTGAAGGTGGAAACGACAGTCGAGAAAGGGGGTTAAAACCACAGGCAGAATGATGGGTGCCAGCCATAAGTCAAGAACAATTAGAGTTGAGGTAAGTAGAGAAAAACCAACTTGAATGCAGTAATTGGAGTTTAGAGGGATTCCCCCAAAAGTAGCAGTCCCGGTTTTGAGAAAGTCCCACACAAAGAACACTTATATGGTAATAGAAGAAGAAGTACCGGTAGCAGCAACATCAAGTTCGAGAGTGGGGAAGGGGGAATCAACCTCCACATCAACATTCTATCAAAGGGATTACACACCTCTAAGAAAAATGGTCGCAAAACCAGTGGATTTGGAGAGCTGGTTGACGTATCCTGTGGACACTCCAGAAATTCCAGATGGCATGTCAATTTGGGGAACCTTATTCAGGGCGATAAATAAATTGAAGTACGCAGACCACAATATCACCATTATGGAGAAGTTTTCAGATCTTGCAAAGGAAAACTACTAAAGGCAGAAAAGTAGTCCAAAATCATCGATTATCACATTAGAGCCACAGTAATGGGCAATGGGGTTGGAGCGCACAGACGTGCTGAATTTGTTGGAAATTCCACATTTTGGCAGAAGCCTAGAAGTGAATAACTTTGGACAATTACTGTTGAGCTGTGTACGTGGAGGATTTATATGGTTGGATGTAGCAATATCAATTGGCAATAAGATAATTGCAGAGACAATGGGGATATCGACATCAAGGGAGGATCCAATGCTGCTATTCAAGAACAAAAAGCAGGACAAAGGACTATCTTAAAGGATGAAGGATAATTTTGGCACTCACAAAGGATAGCGGGGATTGGATGCGGCGAGTATTAACAATGACAGTAATATTTGCAACACAAGTATTGGATTGCAAGTTATTCAGGAAGACATTCATTGTTAATGAGTTTCTGGAGGATTGCAAAAAAGCATAAGAAAATGGGAAACCATTCCATTATGCATGGTTTCTGATATTGATTGCCTTGGTTGCGTGGAGGGAGTTGGATGATTTTCAGTTCCCAGATGTTGCGCGTAAACCATGTTTGGCATCTAAATACGCTAATCTATGGTTTACTAAGATCAATAGGAGTTATATCGAGAACAATGTAACATTCTTTGTCTACAATGACGCTATTCGACATATCATCAGGAAAATGCCGCACATGAAGCCACACGTACTGAAAATGTAAAGGGAATTGCACGTTTTGGAGCTGGGATGCACCACATATATATTCAGGCCAAAAGAGATCTAGAGAAATGATGGTTTCCAACACTTTTTAGGCTAATGGAGGAAGATGTTGGCGCAATTATGAATGACTGGGATGTTGAGTGGAGAGTCCCATTTACAGAGGAAGAGAAATGAAAACAAGATGAGGCGTAGGGCAAGAATTTGGAGAAAGAACCAAATGGAGATCAAGATAATGGAGAAGATGACCAACAAGACAATACATAGGAACAAGGTAATCGCACATGCGACATTGCAAAGGAAACTGCACCAGAGGTGGGTGAAAAGAGGAAATAACAAACTGAGGCAGTCCCTTCCATGCAGAGGGATAAGAGAAAGGCAGTAAAAGATCCATTTGTCCACTCGCTCACAAAATATGACTTGGACAAAATAGGAGAACAAGTTAGGGAAGCAACAGAGGAAACATGGCAAGTAGTAGCAAAGAAGCAAGATGAGATGAAGACAATCATGCAAGAGAAGCTAACTGCCTTGCGATAGGTGTTTGAAGTAGCAAAAAGTATGTCTATAAGAATGAGAGGAGTGCATAGGGAATGAGGAACCAAGGGATATGGATCCTCAACCATCAGTTGCATCAATAGTGCAAAGAAGCGTGAAGATAGCATAGGGAGCCCTTGAGTTCCGTACAATGGAACTTCAAGAACGTGCATCAACGCTAAGTTCATTTAACCTGATTTTGTTAGAAATACCAGAAGAAGTGTTGTACACTTTGCAGACAGGAGTAGCAAGGGAGATCCAGTTGCACATAGCCGCAATGTTAGCAGCAAAGGTCAATGGGATGATAGAAAAGATGGCACTAGAACAAGAAAATGAGAAGTTGCTGAAGGAGCAACAAGAAGTAGAGAAGGATAAAGAAGAAGCAGAGAAGAGAAAAGAAGAGGCGGTCCTGGAAAATGAAAAGTTGCAGCAGGCACTAGAAAGATTATAAAACACAATTCTGGAGGACCAATTGGAGGTAGATGTCCCAGTTGAAGAAAAGGTTGTGAAGATAGGAGAATTAATTAAAGGATTCCAGGAAAATATTGTGGACTAGGAAGAAAGGGTAACACCAAGCACAACACCAGAACAAAGGCAGGAAAGGGAGTAGAGAGTTAGTGCCACTATCGCAGTAGAGAACATCAAGACATTATAGGAGAAGCACACAAAGTTGTGTGAAGAAAGTATGCAAGTCTGGACTCAATTGTTGTAGGATACATAGCTGCAAACAATAAAGCATAAGATATGTGTTGCGCATGAGAAGACACATAAAATGGGAGAGACAATAAACCCTCTGCCAACAATAGAGAGAGTAGTTGTATTGGTTGAAAATAGGAAAGAACAACAAGGGATTAGCCAACTAAGGGCAGAGCATCGTGCAAAATCCGGAGCTACTGTAGGAGGAAGCATACAAAGTGAGACATGACTTCACTGCAGTCCAGAAGGTTATAAATCATACAATCATTGGAATGGAGCAGCAATTGTAATCATTTATAACTACGTAGATAGTGGAAAGCATCTTAGATAAGAAACTCGAGAAAATGAGCAAGTTACAAAGCCCAAAGACACACTTCAAAAGCTGATGGAGGCTTTGGAAGTAGTGCAACAGAAGGCCTGAAGTGATGTGCATTAAAGAACATGTGTGGCCATCATGAAGGAAACCGGTGGCCAAAGTTTTGAAAGGATAGTGAATTAACATAAATCCTGAAGTCTGGATCAACAGCACAAGGAAATCATGACGAGACAAGTTGAAGTACATCGGGATCAATTATAAAGAAAGAAGTGGAAGGTAAACCAAAGCAATTAAGTTTCTTTTTGTTATTTTAAGGGTAGATGCTGCAATTTTGGGCATATACAGTAGATATGCAGAACTATGGGGCAAAGCATAGGTGCCAAGTCGTAAAACTAGGTCGATAGTATAGAAATTAGACTTGCAACAAACCAAGAGCCAAAGCAACTGCAATGTAGAGAGCCATGTCGCCACCAAAAGGAGAAGTGATATCATAGAGATAAACCTAACAAGCAAGGAAGGTTGCTTCAGGTAGGAGCATCTAGAGCAACTAAAATAATACCGACCAATGGATTGGAAATATGGGAGTCTCAAAGGTCACGAGCTCAGACACCATTGATAATATGAAGGCTAAGATCTAGGATTTTGTGCCGTGTCTAAGAGGTGGGACAATTTTTTTTGTCAAGCTCACAGATGGTTGGAACTCTGCTCATACAAGAGAGTAGAAACTCTAGTTCAAAAGGTGTTATGCAGTAGTACTTAAGCTATTGCACTAAAGAATTTTAGTCAAAATACATTCATGCAACAGTTGAAGTTGCTCGGGATGAGCAACAGGTGAGTGTTGGGGGCCTGTTGGAGCAGGTTTTGGACTAGTCTTAGAAGTCGTGCACTAGAGATGGACCGTGGGATAACTTAACATTTGGACTAAAAACGCGCAAGAGGCAGAAGTTAGTTAGGTGTTTTGTCCACTTTGTAATGGGCTCTTCCCATGTAGTGATGTATAAATATGTAAGGGTTTTAAGGTTTAGGAGAACTTGTTATACCTCAAATTGTCACCTTTGATTTGGCAAGCTTCATCACCATGAGAAGCATGGGTTTTGATGTTCCCTAAGTGTGTTAGGACCCACTATGTTATGGTTCACTCACTCCATAGCCATGTTTGGGAGAGTTTCCTACCTTTTGGGGGTCGAAAACCACTTAACCTAAACTCACTTTGAGCCTCGGAGTAGGATTTTTTCTCCCTATCCCTTGTCTGGGGAGTGAAAATGACAATTTTTTCACTCCTTGCAAGCCTTCTAGGGAGTGAAAATCTCAACATTTTCGCTCTGTGTCATGCCTTAGGGGAGTGACAATCCCATTGAGACTACTTTGCCATGATTTTGGGGTTGAGTTCTGAGCTTGATATTAGGTGGGTCATCCTATCCTTCGAATATATCCTCAATTTCCATTTAAGGAAACCTCAATCTTCCTTCATCCACCTTATCCTCACTTGATCCAACTCTTTCTCCTAAGTAGTTTGGCCTCTCCATCCTATAAAGAGAGCCTCACACCTTGGTTGAAGGGGATGAGAGGACAAGAAGCTTAGAGAGGTGGTCCTTATGATCTTGTGGTGCTCAAAGGGATTTGGAAGGGAAGCTTGAAGGACATGCTGTCACAGAGTCAGGCATAGCTTTGTATGTGTTGTTCATGACTTTCCATTAATATAACTTGGCCTATTCTCCCATTTCATGTCTCTTTTGATGGATATGTGAATATGTCTACTAATTAGTTGCTAGATCTTGTTTGATACACTTGGTGCATTGTAATGTTTTGTTCTTTGTTCTTGTATGTAGGCTCACAAGTTTGGATCTGCAAGCTAGGAGTTGGATTCGTGAGGAGCATCTAGGACAACCGTCTAGATCGAGGTAGGACAATTTCCCTCTCCCTTCCTTCTCATGTTTTTGCTTGCTTGTGTATGAATGAGGTCTAGGAGATGTTAGGTACCATTTTCCTACTTTATGTATTGGATTAGGGATCTAGGGAACCTTCTATTCATCCAAGAGGGATTCTACCTATCAGTAGGTAAGATTTCCTGCATC
Organism: Larix kaempferi; assembly: GCA_027924585.1. Taxonomy (NCBI): domain Eukaryota; kingdom Viridiplantae; phylum Streptophyta; class Pinopsida; order Pinales; family Pinaceae; genus Larix; species Larix kaempferi. The sequence continues at coordinate 7,138,047 of BSBM01000504.1, forward strand.
AGAAACTAGCGACCATACTGGGGACTTTCCCTAGTTTTTCAAACCTTTGAGTGTTTGTTTGGATCATTGAAACCTCATTAAGTGTGTTTTATGTTTAAGTTTTTGTCTTCTTTGGTTATTTTTTAGAAGTATCTCAAGCCCAAGACCTGATACATTCTTGGATCTAGACAAAATCTTCCATTTTTGTCAACCTACAGGACTTTATTGCCCCCAAGGAGCTTACAGAGTGAAAATTACCGGATTATCGCTCCTCCTTAGTGTCTCAAGGAGAAAAAAATTCCCTTTTGTCGCTCTGTCAGGGTGGTTACAAGAGCAAAAATCTCCTATTTTGGGCAGTTTTTAGTCTCAATTTGCTTGATTTTGCTTCCATATCTTTTGTGTGACCTTTTTTTGCTTGATAAAGGTTGTGTGTGCTATTTACCTGAGCATTTGATTGATTTTTTGAACCATTTTGAGACCCATTTTTGTTTTTTGTCAATCTTTGAAAGTTTGAAACTAACTTGGGTTAACTTGATCCTTAGTTGAGTACATCACTTCTCTGAATTGGTTTTTTTTGTTCAGTGGACTTTAAGTCTCCATTACACTGCGTTTAAGTACATCCTCAAATCTTGTTTGGCTCCATTGGGACCTTCTTGAGTTATTTGGAAAGTGAAGCATTGTTTGGGCCTTTTTACACCAAATTCCCTGTTTGCTTGGATTTTGGATGAAATCTCCAACCTCGTACAAGCCCAGGAGTTTGCAGGTCTGTTCTATCCCTTCCTTACCATTAGGTCTGAGTTGGATTGACTATTTGAGGTTTTAAAATATCTCTTGTGTGTTGTTTGGTTTCCTTGGTTTGTAAGTGATGAGATTGAAAGTACTTGGGTGATCCAATTCTTTTTGATTTTGTTGCCTTGAGTGGGTGCTTGTATTCTTCAACTTCTTTGAACTTGGTTTGATTGCAAGTGTGTTTGATTTTATTAATTTTCAGCATAACAAGGAAGAAAATTTGTCTTTTGAGTTGTTTGGTGCAATTTGGGATTTCTTAGAAATTGAAAGTTTTCTTTGTCTTCTTTGGCTTTGGGTTTGTTACATTCATCATCAAGTCTCTAAATTGAATCAAAGAAGATTAAATTTCAAGTATTTTGAATAATTTGAAAGTATTTGGAAAGGTTGAAAGCTCTCTCTTCCTCGACCTTAAAATTATTTTGAAGGAGCATTGAATCTTCTCAAAATTAAAAGCAAAAAGCTTGTTTTTCAAGTCTTTTCATGCATTTAAAGAATCCTTGAAAGTGAAAGAGTTTCTCATCTTCTTTGCTCCTTAAAATATTTTTGTAAAACGAAATTAATCCTTTTTAATCAAAACAAAGAAGTTGTTTCAATTCTTTTATGTAATTTAGGATTTTTGAAAATAAGAAAACAAGAAAAAAGTGCTTTAATGCTTTTGGTGTTTTCTTGAAGGATTTGCTTGTTTGGATTTTGGTGAATGTTTGGAGTTTTAGTTTAGCCTTGTATTCATCCATAAAAAGGAAAGAAAAATTGCATTGGCATCGAGTGTTTATTGCATTGAAAATAGAAAATCTCTCTCTCTCTCTTTGTCTCCCATAGATAAAGTTCATTGAATTGAAGGCTTATGCGTCTCATTTAGTTTACATGATCTTGAGTCGAGTCTTCACATAATTAGTTTCACTTCTATTTCATCTTGAGTAAAATAACAAACTTAAAATAAACCACACACTAATAAAATTAATTAGACTTTTATTTTCTAGCGCACCAAAAATATTATAGGGATTAGGACTTTTGGAGTAGGAAATGTGAGCAAATAATTTAAGAGTCACTAAAACGAAACTAGGAACACTAAAGAGTGAAAATCCATTATTAGCATGAAGTGATTGTTGGGAAATCTCCTCTAACATGGGAGTCAAGTGGTAGGAGAAGCCGAGAAGAGTGTTCGGACCAGTCCCCAACATTCTTTCTTGGTGGGGTTATGTGAGTTAGGGAGTATTCTTAGTAGCGGCAAGTCCTCAGGGTGACACCACTATCTGAGTTTCTTTGGGTCTAAGAAAATTGTCTTACGTTCCCTTCCCATTCACAGAATCTCTATACCATGACCGTTTCGCCCAAACACCAAGCATGAAGTGGTAGCTTTAGTTGCTTTTCCTAGGCTATCTCCCAGGTCACTGCAACAGTAGTGCTATCGGTACCTGAGATAGACGCGCAACACATGATTTTGGCTCCTTAAGAGAGTACTTGGTTGCGCCCAGTACTTGCATCTCTGGAAATACACTACGAAGTAGTTATGGGTAATTGCCTCTTGTTTCTTTGCTGACGTCTTGATATCCCATCTTTGAAAGATCCCTTATTTCCTATTTGCTTGATTGATTACCTTTAGTTATTTTTAGGGGTGTATTCTTCCCACATTCGTAGTTGGCCCTAGGAATCATTGTTTTTCACACTAGCTAATCAAGGTCTAAGATGATCTCGTAAAATGCAGTGGTTGGATCCTAAACAACAAGGACCTCCACCTTCACAACACTCATGTCACTCTTCTACCAAAGGTACTATTAACGAAGGAACTCCCTCTGAGGTTGGAAGTATTGATCCCTTCAACAATCAATTTCAAGGAGAGGTTGAAACCATCACGGAGGGCCCCATCCATCCTGCAAATCCCCCTCTCACAAGAACTATTGGTCCAGTACTTGTAGAGTTACCCTCTACTTTATATTTTTACACTTCTTCTACGTATTAGTTTCCAATTAACACATTTTATAGGTAGTCTTTGGACATGATTTTGACACTGTCTCATTCTTTCGATCGATCGACAATGTTATTGACTGCCACTATGGACAATCAAACAAGAGTCATTGTGGCTCAGACTTCCATCACTTCTCCTTTATGGGAGACTTCTATGGCCTAGGTTATCCCCCAGGCAAGCCAGGTGAATCCGTCCTTACCATTTATGAGCATGAACCCTCTCACGTTTGAATCATATCACACCTCTACTCATAGAGGCGTACCTATATATCTACCAAATTATCTACTTGGTGTTTCCTTACCATATCACTCTAACCCAACAGCTCGTCAAGGTGTAACCTCGGGTCTCATCACCGATAGCTTGACACAACCCTCCCTTCCCTAAATAGGTAATATTATGGCAGTTACACAAACTGTTCCATCGATTCCTGCTACTACCCCGATGGTTAATCCATCTATATATTACCTAGGAGGGAAAGTTACGATTGGGGGGCAACCTGTGCTTAGGTATCAACCCCTCATTTATGGGAAACAATCAATTTTGGTGACAACCAATATCAAGGAAAATTTCCATTGGTAGCCAACCATTCATGGGAGGACCAATTGTCCAACCCAACCCTCCCATGGCTACCACCACCCCCGTTCACACTAGGATACCATATCCGGTGGCTACGAATGTTCCATAGGGTCAACCCGATCGGATAGGTATCCCTCCGCAAGGATGCCCACCTTTCCAACCTATGAACCCCATGGTTCCTGTGCCCTAATTCCCCCAAAATCAGTATATGGAGGACTGACATGTTTTAATTACCCATCTCAACCTACCCTAGGCCCTACTAGTATTCCAATGCCTTATCAGTATTACCAATATCCCCAACCAAATCGACAATACCCTTTTTGGCTACTTTAGATATGCTAGACTTGTCATGATTGACAAATGATCTCATTCAACATGCCCAATTTTGGCCTCCCATACCTGTCAAACTCCCATCAGACATTCCAAAATTTGATGGAAAACCATGTGATTACTTATAACCGGGTGAGGAACCTAATAACCATGTGATGAATTACCATTTATGGTGTTACTTTAACTCTTTGATGGATGATTCCATTAATTTGAGGCTTTTTCAAAAGACCCTTACTAATACTACAGCTAAGTGGTATATTGAATTGCCAGGACACTTCTTCGGAGACTTAAACTCCCTGGCCATGGCATTTTTTATGCATTTTCAATTACCAATATGGTACGAGACTGGTACTTAGTTTTAACTTCATTGAGACAATCCACGTCCACTCACATCTTTGATCACATACATGAGTGGAGGAGGTGGTGTATATTAATTGAAGCTACCATCCTAGACCAATTATTAGCCTATTGGTTTACAAAGTCATTATTGCCACCAATATATAGGGATGTTTCCATGGGAGGCATCGTGATGGAGGAGTAGGTGATTAGTTGAGCTTAATATTTGGATTTGGTTTACTCCCAATTCAGCATGTTATACGACTTGATCCCTAATGATCCTCGTACCACGAGCAACCCCTCAAGACCTTCCACAGAACCTCCTGCTGATGGCATTGTGGGTTTTGTGAAGACATAGTTTGTACCTCAACTGACTAGACAATAGACTCAAACTCCAGTCCCGCATCATACTGTTAGTAGCACCAAAACCACTTCTTCTCCTACTCAAACCTTAGAGGTGAACAAGGTCCAATCCTCTTCATCTCAATCATATTGAGGCAAGAAAAAGAATAATCAAGGCAAATCTAAAAAGTCTTCCAACCAGCAGGAGAATCCCAAAACTCAAGAAACCAATGTTGAAAACAAACCTGTGAGGAAGGAAAAGTTTCCATGCTTGATATGTGAAGGTGACCACTACATTAAAAACTGTCCCCACGTGATGAAATATCATTTGTGGTGTTCCTTGAACTCTTTAATGGATGATTCTATTCGTTTGAGGCTCTTTTAGAGAACTCTCAACGGCACTACCGCCAAGTGGTATATTGAATTTCCACCACATTCTTTTATGGACTTTCGATCCTTGTCTATGGCGTTTCTCACGCATTTTCAATTACCAATCCACTACGAAACCGGTATAAACCTTTTAACCTCGCTCCGACAATCTACCTCCACTCATATCTCTGAACATATTCATGAATGGAGGAGAAGACGTCGGCTAATTAAGGAAACCTATTCCGGATCAATTATTGGCTGATTGTTTTACCAAATCATTATTGTTGGTCATAGACAAAGATGTAGCCATGGGAGGGGCAGTTACAGAGGAACAATCAATTGCACATGCCCAATATCTAGAATTAGTCTATGCTAAATCCGACACACTTTATGACATAATTTCCAATGCCCCTCTCCTCACCAATGATCCATCCAAACCAACTACAGGATCACATGCCGATGGCATAATTGGTTCCATTAAAACCCAGCCTACCACGCAATCGATTGGATCACAAATCCACACGACTCCAAATCCAACTCCGACACAGGCTGGCAATAACACCATCAATCCACCCAATCCTTCTCCCATCGTGGAGGTGAATTCAGTTCAATCTGCTTCATCTCAGAAATCCAGTGTTAAGAAGAAAAATAAAGGTAAATCCAAAAAATATTCAAACCAATAGGAACAAAAAACCAATCAAGACATGACTGATGCTAAACCAAAACAGAAGGCTAAGTATCCGTGTTTACTATGCGGTGATGATCACTTCACGAAGGAATGTCCCCGTCATGAAGAAGTCCGAATATTCCTAAAATGAAATCCTCAACCCGCAGTTTTAACTGACCCCTTCCCAACACAACAACAGTGGATGGTTACACAACAACAAACTCCCTCACAAGGAGAAACATCTACGACCACTCATGTTCTCATGATGCGTAGTGAAATCATTAATTTATCTACTAGGGAATGTACGTATGATTTTGTTCCAGAGAAAGAATCTAATGGAGGTAATGTTGAAAAATTCTCCACGTCCACGTCCACTACCTCTACTATACAAATCTCACAATAGAGAAACCCATATCAGATGCAACATTGCATCCACCTAAAAGCACAATTCGAATGGAAATTTTCAATCCCAATGCCTGTGCCGCTCAAAACTACAACATTGTCGAAGATTTGGCTCAGGCACCATGTGTTATGTCGACCCTCGAAGTCTTACAAAATTGTCCTAATCAGCATAAGACTGCTATCTGCTATTGGAGCAGTGGATCCATAATCATCCAACATCATCATGTTTAGATTGGAATGCTTTAAACTGAGGCTTTCCCATCAAATGGCATTCCAAATAATCACCAATGTTGCTCAGAGAAATATCCATCGTACTGTTCTAGATGAAGGAGCCTCCACTTCCATTATGTATTTGTCATGATGGAGAGCCATTGGCTCTCCTGAACTAAATCGTTCTCCTACCACTTTGAAAGCATTTGATGAACACATATTCCAACCACACGGGTGTTTACAATCCTTAGACGTTGAATTAGGAGGTAAGAATGTTTCCATTAATGTGGAATTAGTCACAACACCCTTGGACTATAATTTATTACTTGGTCGAAACTAGTTTTACGCCATGACTGTGGTTGCATCCTTAGTCTTCCGCATTGTGCAGTTTCCCCATCAAGGGAAAATCGTCACCATTGACCAATTATATTTTTGTACACCTGACACCACCATTCATCCCACAGATAATGTCCCTCTTTTAGGACAGTCTTCGCACATGTATGAGAGTGTGGGGATAAGAATCCTTAAAGACGTATCCATGATGGAAGTCTTTCCAATGCCTGATCCCCCATCACAAATTTCCACAGTGAGCATGATCTTGTCCATGGCCCCACATTCCTCCAACTCAGCTAATCCTTGGATTGTTTCCAGTTCTACATAAATTGATTAGATTAGAGATCAGATGCCTCTTATCCTAGCTAAGTCTACTTATAATGCCATCCAATCAACATCAGACTCACCTGATGACCATACCTGGTGGCATCATACCCATTTTATTTGTTGTCTTGGTTAAACTCATCCTCGCCATCCCTGAATTATATCCTCCAAACATTTCCCTCCGATTAATCCATTATGGAGATTATGAGCTTGGATGAGCCTCCTTGGGAGGACTATCACCATCGATCGTCCTTCCTACCACCTTTAGATATGGTAGAGAATGATATTAACTCTATTGTTTCACCATATATCGTTTAAAACCCTCAATATCCTATTCTCACAAGGGATACGATAACTGAGGGGAATTTGGAATATATTATGCCTAACACTATTATTAACATCTCAATGAAACCTGGTGTTTTGGAGCATATTCATATTGGTCAAATTTTCTCTTCGAAAGAAATAAAAAATTACACGGCCTTTTTTAAACAATTCCGCGACATATTCGCATGGAGCTATGAATAAATGCTTGGAATTGATCTTGAGGTGAAGCTTGTTCGACAAAACATCCGTCTAGTACACCCTCAAAATACTACGACTATCAAAGCAGAAATCGAAAAGCTCTTGAAAGTTGCCTTCATTTATCCTGTCCCCTTGACAAACTGGGTGTCTAACATTGTTCCTGTTACAAAAAATCAAGGAACTATTAGAGTATATGCCGATTATAGGGATTGAAATAAGGCTTGTCCCAAGGACAATTTCCCTACCCCGTTCATCGACCAGATTATCGACAATTGTGCTGGTAGTGTCATATTTTCATTCATGGATGGATTCTCCGACTATAATCAGATCGAGATCCACCCAACTGAATAGCACAAGATTTATTTTATCTGCCCATGGGGAACATTTTCCTATCGCAAATTACCTTTTGGCCTAAAAAATGTTGGCGCTACATTCCAACGGGCTATGTCATACGCCTTTCATGACATTAAGGATTTCATCGATCCTTATCTCGATAATTTTCCAACCCATTCAAATCATCGTGACTTTCACATCGATCATCTGACGACAATTTTCCTCATATGTCGACACTATAATATCCACCTAAATCCTCATAAGTGCATATTCTGCGTTGAGTTCGGACGCCTTCGTGGCTTCATTGTTTCCAAAGATGGGATTCGTATTGATTCCTTGAAGGTAGAGGCTATTATACCCCTATCCCCACCAACAAATATCATTGAACTTCAAATTTTGGAGGGGAAGGCAAACTACTTGCGTCGTTTCGTGTATAATTACGCGGAGAAGACACAGGGTTACATGCAACTGTTAAAAAAGGGAGTTCCTTTTGTTTGGGATGACTATGTGCAAAGTGCATTTGTTAATATCAAACATGCCATTACAAATGCACATGTGTTGCAGCCGCCCGCTTATACCAAGGATTATCTCCTTTATATTGTTTCCTCCACATCCACGATTGGTATGGTGCTAGTGCATGACAGTAATAACGGGCAAGAACATGTGATCTATTACCTCAGTAAGAGTCTCTCTAACTCTAAACAACATTATTCACATGTTGAGAAGTTGGCTCTGGCAGCTGTTATAGCCACCCAAAGATTCCATCATTGCATTTTGCTCTGCACAAATATTATCATCGCTGATTCACACCGCATGTAACATGTCCTAACTCAACAAGTACTGGGTGGAAAATACTCGCATTGGATCGTAATTCTTCAAGAATTCGACCTGCAATTCGAGAAGTCAAAAGTGAAAAAATCACTAGTATTTGCGGAACTTATTTGTGAACTTCCCCATGTTGCTAAAAAAACTAAGCCCATCGACTGTCTTCCTGATGAGTTGTTGTTCCTGATCAACACATCTAACCCATGGTATGGATATATTACTTTATATCTCCAAACCCAACGCTTTAGGCCTTAGTTATCTCGTGATGAACGTTGTCGTATTCGCCACCATGCGAAATATTATTTAATAGTTGGTGACACCCTATATCGCCGTTGTATTGACTCGATTCTGCGACATTGTTTAACCCATGATGAGGCCAAGCATGTACTTAATAACTGCCACTCAGGGGCATGTGGTGGTCACCTCTCTGGGATGGCTACAATCCAGAATTTTTTTCGCTTTGGATACTTCCAGCCATCAATTTTTAAATATTGTATGGAATCCATCAATAAGTATTCTCCCTGTCATCTTTTTCATTCTAAAAAGCGCTCCCATCTTGCCCCTTTAACCCAGTTATTTTCGTCGGCCTCTTTGCAAAATGGGGCATTGATTTCATGCAATGTAAGCCTACCTCGGCTGGGGGTAGTGGATATGTTATTGTAGTTGTAGATTACTTCACAAAATGGGATGAAGCTATGCCTACATACAAAGAAGATGACAAAATTGCTGCACTCTTCATGTTTAATCATATCATCGCTAGATTCGGGGTTCCACAAGCCATTGTCATTGACCATGGCTCACATTTCCAAAACCAAATGGTAACTGAATTGAGTGCCAAGTTTTGTTTTCGCCATGAAAACTCAAGCCCCTACTACCCCCAAGAAAATGGACAAGTAAAGGTCATCAATAAGGTCTTGAAAACCATGATACAATGCATGGTAGGGGCCCATAGGTCAAAATTGGCATTTAATACTCTTTTAAGCTCTTTGGGATTATAGAACCTCCATAAAAAACACTACCTGATTCACACCCTTTCAATTGGTGTATGTCCTAGAAGCAGTACAACCTATAGAGTGTGAGATCCTGTCCTTAAAACTAGCTGTTGAACTTCTACCAAACACTACGATCGAGGAATAAAGATTTCTATACTTAGCGAAACTCGACGAAACTCATCGTGATACTGCTCTTGCTAACAATGCCCATAAAAATCGCATCAAAGCCTAGTATGACAAGTTAGTCAAACCCCACATTTTCAATGAGGGTGATTTGGTCTTAGCATATGATCAAATGTATCATAAACTGGGGGCAGGTAAGTATGAGTCCATGTGGCATGGGCCCTACATCGTGAAGTGTGTCTTAGAAAAGGGGGCCTACGAGTTAGTTGATTATGATGGGATACCTTTGGGGGATCCTAGAAATGGTATCTACCTTAAAAGGTACTATGCTTAGGACAATCCTGCATAGGTTCCTTGTACATTTTGTATATAATGTGTGTTTGATATGGTGTGATGTTTTCTTTCCTTTCATAGGTTAGGGTATCATCTCCACTATGAATGCTTATACCATGTTCTGCTTGAATGCGCAGATGACAACTAGTTTTGGATTCGTAGAAGGTGCTAGCTGACACTCTCGAAACCTTGCTTTGACTGCTTGGGTACTGTATTCCCTTGACGATGAACTCATATGTTCAGGACGAGTTTTCCTAGCTCCTACAACTAATAATATCGCTGAGTATCACGCGGTGATTGGGTTGCTAACCGATGCCTCTTCCCATGGTGTGTACCACATTGTCATCCATTTGGATTCTCAACTTGTGGTATCCCATTTATACCGAGTCTACACCGTTTGCGACCCTACACTACTCCGTCTTTTTCGATGAGTATATCTCTTGGAGCGATCATTTGAATTTATTCAATATCAACACATCCCGAGGCACATGAATATGGTTTCCAATTCATTAGCCAATTTTATTTTAGATTGGTACATCTCACATTCCTAAACATTTCATCAGAAAAATGTGCAAATAAGCATAACATGTAAATTATTCAAATATAGATAAGCAGTCCACATGATATCCATATCCAACGTAGGCACGTTGTATATAAAATCGCTAGAAATAGTTTTTATATTAAGTGTGATAAGAGTTTGACAAAAAGTACTAGGACAAAATATGAAGCTCGTGGCTTTTAGTACATCATGATGACAAAATTATGAAGCTCATAATCACTACATATAGAGGCTAATCGTGGTGCTCATGATAACATATCATGGCCTAATCTACTCAACGAAGCAAACGTCCAATACTCGCAGAAACTCCCACTGTGTGGCGTTGATAACACCGTGACAGATCATCCGGTGACATATCTGGGATGTCGGCAGTCAACCTTTATAGGTTCTCCTCAGTATCCGTGAGCTCTTCGCTCGCCTCTTGGTCACGAGCGAAAATAGCCCTGCCTTCTCCCTGCCACTGAATGGGGGAAGCTCCAGGTGGCCTCTTCGGTCCAATATTTGCATGAGTAAAACAAAAAAAGTCTTAATGAAATATTCAGAAAACACATAAAATTTTGAAAAGCATGAAAATCCTTTCTTACCTATTTTGCACCAGAAAGACCCCTCTGGTAGCGCCAAGTCGGGATCTCCTCGAAAATTGATTCCCTTGTATGCAGAAACATCTACCATGAGAAGCTGCCTACTCACCCATCGAAAGAAAGCTGGACCATAACTATGGATCAAGCCACCATGATGGACAAACAAATCAAACCATCTCCTCATGCATGGCTCCCGTGGATCTGGGATAGATCTCTCTATATGCTATGGATGGAAGTAAGGAAATAGCTCCATAAAAAAATATACCAAAATGGACCCGTAGCCAAATTGTTTGGTCTTTCCCAATCGACACTTGGTCATCTGATCTTTCATGATACTCAGTAGACGCTCACACCAGATGAACATAGTGGTTTCCATGCACTCTATAGCACACAACACCTGGGATCTAGTTTCTTGGTGGTGGGACTTGGTTCCTACTACTCAGACCACAGTGAAGAGAATGGTCCTTAACGACAAATTACATACTCTTTTAATTGGGATCTTCCTGCTGGCTTTTCTAGTCCCAGGCTCACAATATTGTTCAATGAGTGCATTAACATATTCGTCACCCCCACTATGCCCGGATAGAGATGCACGATCTTCTCTGCTTGAGAGCCTAGTCAGAAAATAGATACCATCTATATCCAAGTGAGGATATGGGCCCCCACTTGAAATTGAATTTCTACAGGATCCCACATTCCCACCAAATATTCCAACAAAGGGACTTGGGACCTCATGCTTGGAGTGAGAAAGTATTTCTTGAGTTCACACTCTTAGAGGGCCAACATAGTGTTTTCATCAATCAACCCTTCTATATCCTCCAAATCATGATATCTCTCTCTCCACTCCAACATTTACTTGATTGAGACTTGCAAAACCATAAATTAAGGTATTAGAAGCCATTCATCTAAACAAAACCCCAAAAATTTGTTGTCTACATTTTTTGGGCCGTATTTCTTGGTCGGCATGATCCGGCTTTACATATAACGCATATTCGACGCGGTTTTCCCTTTTGAGAGCCACATCAACCCTGATTGACACATTTCTCGAAAGAGGCAGCCGCGTCGACCTAGAGGCGTAATTTTACCCAAAAAACCGACCCCCAATTCATTAAACCGACCCCCAATGGAGGACGAGATTAGTTACCTGGAGATGACGAGATGAAAATCCATTGCTTGGAATGCCTGGAATCTCCAACAAAATTTTCTACCTCAAATGGATTATACCCTCTTTGGTAAGAATGCAATGGTAAAATGAGTCCCTTTCACCTCTATTTATTGACTTGAAGGACAATATTTTATTATTTTTACCATTTGTTACTAAAAGCCCTTTGTATATTTATTATTATGGTTTCTCACACTTGTTTTGAGATTTCAGGTCAAACATAATGATGAAGTTATTGTTCAAAATTATTTGTATGCTTAAGAATACCATTGGAGTTGTCTTTAAGCTCTTTTCAAACTCCTAAAATAGGAAAATATTGCCAAGCGAACTTGTCTCTTTCATGCTTGTAAAAGGTTTTGGAAAGTCATCTATCAGGTGATAGTTTACCCCTTTTTTAGACCATATAGACTATTTACGAAAAATGAATACCTTAGTCAACCATTGGATATGAGAGTTTTTCTAGGCATTATTTTACACTTTTTGGTGCCGAGGGGACTAAATTTATGAAAAAGTTCACCCTGAAGTCTTCTTTTGACCGTTTCAAACTCTCTAAATGTGAAACACCACAGAGTTTACCTTCTTTGGACTCGCAAAATTATACATGGAAGGACCCTTTTGGGACTGAACCCCGCCTTTCTCAGGTTAGTAAAACATGTGATATTGGACTCGTTTAGAGGACGAGCTATACCGAGCATCTGTTATCCTCCTCAATCTCGTTAATAAACAAAGAGGTACTGGTCAATGATGACGGGGAATACGGGAAAGGAAGTGCATCTGAACTTGTATTTATGGAAGCTTATCGTCGCCCTTGAACATGGCACCTATTTTTATTTCATCCAAACAGTTGGGTAATCATCTTGTCTCTGGGTCATTTTAAGTCCATGATTCTCTCTACTCCTTTGGGTCATCTGAAGAATTCTTCATTCATTTTGCATTATCTCTTGATTTCGATCTCTCTAAGTCAATGTTGCTTGGTCATTTGTCATGCCATAAAATGTTCAAGGGAAGTCCTCCATTTGAGTCAAAATTTGCAGTTGTCAAGCTATCCATCATATCGATCATCCCTGAAACAGTCTCTAAATTGCACTTGTCCATACACCTTGTGTCAGTCCATAGTCATTTTACCATCCAGAATTGTCTTCCTATATCAGTTTCATGTTGATCATGGGGGATACATCATTTCCCTCCTTCGACTAGTCTATCCCTGTCAACACCAGTACATCATCCAGGTATTAGATTTAGAAACCACCTAGTATCTTGAATCTTGCATGCCTCAATGGCAGGTTTTCTCGCTTTTGACTCGCTTTCGACAATAGGTTCACATCATTGACCTTTGATTGGATTATTTCGTGGATGTTCAACTCCAACTCATTCATTCACATTCGTTGGAATGTACTGAGATACCTTGGGGATACTTGTTATCATTGGTGATTTCCCTCGCGCTTGTTAATGGTTCACATCATTGACCGATAATCAAGTTGTTTTTATCATGTTCGACCTCAACGCATTGTAATCACATGGTTAGATTTGTATCATTTTCGGAATGGGTAGAAGACCCTGGGTTGTTCTGATGTCTTATTGCACCAAGGTTGCAATGGATATTTTTTAGTAGGTCCCCACACATATGTTATAGTGGAGACCTAATTGATGTACTATCACATGGATCCACTCTTTTATTGGTCGTGGCTATGTCATTATCTCATCATGGATCTATACTTGTACCTTAGTAGCCATGATTGTGTTCAGTCATTCAGGTATGGATCCACGCTGTATTCTAGTGGCCATATCCTCAGTCAATATCAGTATGGATCTGCAATGTATAGGTTGGAAACCATGTCTTGAATCATTGAGATGTCTATTCTAGATATGTCAAAACTTGTGCTTCAAAGTCCTTGATCGTTGTTTTTAGTTCTTCGATCAGTGGTTCCTCTTTTCTATAGTCACATCAAAGTACATCACCTATCCTTTTTCTCTAGATTCGTACTTTGGGGGGAAATATGTTACATGGAATTTTCGTCATGAGCATCAAACCTTGTGACCTCATGTTGCTACAATCCCTGAAGTCACTTTCATGGTGGATGGTCCTTGATTTTCCTTGCTTTGCAACTTAACTTCTTTTGCAACTTCGACACAACTTGCTACACTAGAAACCATCGCTAAAGCACACTCGACAGTGTGTCTTATTGAAAACTTGCGTTGATGGCACAACTTTCCTTCAGAGCAACCCACGTAGATCCATATTGGTGCATGTTGCTCCATTCCAAAGCACGTCGATCTCCCTACGAGAAAAAAATAGGTTTTTGAGAAGCTTCTAGGGAGAAATCTCACTGGATAATCTTTCCTTCCTATTTCTATGGATCTAGCTCGAGCTCCAAAACTGCTGGGATCATATCTCATCCACTTTCAATAACCTCTTATCCTTAGTGTCCTATAAAAGAGACCTTTGGGAATGGGTGTAGGAGGAGGAACTGATAGCAAGGAATTGTTGGAGAAATTATTCTAGAAGCATTAGGCTCTTGATGTGCTTCCTTTCAAGACAAGGGTGACATGTTGGAATAGGAGGAATCTACCAGAAGGAGACTACGACACCAAGGCTCATGGTTGTATTTCTTTCTTTCATTTTTAATACAATGATGCACTTCCTTCCCATAATTGATTTTTATTCTCATGTATAACAAATCTCCTTGGTAATTTGCTTAGATCATCAATATTGTTTCTAGTTCAATCTGCTTGTTGCTTGTTTGTGTTGGATCTATAACAGGTTCTTTCATATGTGAATTTGGATTGCAACAAATTGAAGATAGCAAGGAGGAACTTCATATTAGAGGTAAGCTTTCTCTATATCATCTCTTGTGAATATTCAATTGATTTAGGTGAAGGTGTGCATGTATTGTCCCATTTTGTTCTAGATTCGACTCATTCGAACTAGGGAGGTTCACTCATGTACACATGTGAGCACTAATCCAAAAGCATTTTTTCCATGAAAATTCATCTCCTTACTATCCCCAAGCTAATGGACAAGTAGAGGCCATCAATAAGATCTTGAAAAACATGATTCAATGAATGGTGTTGACGCATAAATCCAGTTGGCATTTGATGCTTTTTGTCTCTCTAGGCCTATAGGACTTCAATAAAAACAACAACTAGATTCACACCCTTTAATTGGTTTATATTTTGAAATTTGTTTTACCTATCAAGTGCGAGAATCCATCTCTTAATCTAGTTGTCGAACTTTCACCTAATACTTCTGTGGAGGAAGAACAATTCGTATATTTGACGAAACTTGACGAAACCCATTGTGATGATGCTCTTGCTAAGGAGGCACATAAGAAGTGTAAAAAATATCAATATGACAAATCCATTCGACCTTGTACCTTTAATGGAGGTGACCTAGTTTTAGCCGACGGCCAGATGCACGATAAACTAGTAGCAGGAAAGTTTGAATCCACGTTGCATGGTCCCTACATCATTAAGTGAGTCTTAGAAAAAGGGGCATATGAGCTAGTTGATTATGATGGAGTACCTTTAGGAGAACCTCAAAATGTTCTCTACCTTGAAAAGTACCATGCTTAGGATCTCCCTACGTAAATACTTTGTATATATGTGCCATATTTGGTTTGTTTTTGGTGTGGTGTGAACTAGTTTTTCTTTTGGCATGTGAGGATATTTTTTTTTTTCGACTACTTATCCCACTTTGTGCTTTGATGCGTAGATGTCAGTGTACTCGGGATTCGTAGATGGTGATAGCCGACATACCCACAACCTTACTTCGGTAACTTGGGTGGTTTATTCCCTCGTTGTTGGCTCTTTATATTGTTCTTTAAGTTTTCCAAGATAGACCCAAGTTCTATGCGGTTCGTGGAACCAACAAAACCCTTTTCACCGACCCTTTCGATAACAGTTTGCGAGTATACTGAGGTCTCACCCGAGGCGAAGTTATGGGGAGGTTGTGGAATCAGGTTTCCACAACTAGGTGATGCGTGCTTCAATGGAATGGGGGACTGCACGAAGTTCACCTACTTCACGACTGTTACTTATACAATAGCGCATCCAAGGACTGCGCGGCTCGGAAAGGCTATTCGACAACAAGACAACGCAACTGAAGACTGGGATTTCTCTTCGGAAATTAACCAACTTCGACAGACTTTTACTTAGTGTAAATTACTCATTCAACAAGCATCTTAGAGCGTAAAGTTTGCAAGCTTATTCAACACGATGAACTACGATGCAACTACGCACTTCCGGTGCTGTTCTTCAGGGAATCGCACTATACAGACTTCACTGATTCAAGTGTTTACCCATTTACTTATGCATTCATCATGTTCAGAAGTATTTCCATATTCAACATTCATTCATATGCGTTCAACACTTAGCATATATTCCTATCATTCATTCTTCTGAAAAATACATATGAAATCAAATATACATATACTCGTAAGCAAGAACTTAACCATTCAACAGAAGCAAATACACATTCAATCACATAACACAAGTATTTAACGTGGTTCACCCGCATGATGGGAGCTATGTCCACAAGAACTGTTGTTATATTATCAATGGGAAGGGTTCAACAGTTCCAGTCTGTGCACTCAGCTGCAGACTCTCTTCTCGCTTCAGTGGGTCTCTGCGCACGTAACTGCAGAGCCTTTTTACAATGTCCAGTCTCTCAATAGAGATCAATATTCAACAATAATCTCAATCTACATCTAACCATTTCCCTTACAAAAGTGCCCCTTTATATAGATCGTGCCCTTAGGTCACGTCTGTTACAATGCATGTGGGCCAAAACCCTAAGGTTACCCAAAACTAGTGATGTTACCCACCACGCCGGCCTGTCGTGGTCGACAACTTGCTCCACTCGCTTCAGGCTGCCTTGCTAGGCCACTCGTGGCTCACACGCCATTCTGATAGCCGCAGTCATCATAAAAATAGTTACAAATTCATCGTGGCTTGTCTCTTTCTGCCCCCTTTTAGCCTTGCTATCGTTATCAACCCGTGGCTTGGATTCTAACGGTTTTACGCCACTCTCTCTAACAGGTTGCTGTCATTTTCCTCCAAAATTCTCCTTACCCAAATGCCGAGCATCCTGGAGTCGCTTACCCAAAACAGGTCGCTTTCAACAGCTTGACCTTCCCTTATACTCTTTACCCAAAATAGCTGCTGCGCTGGCACTGCGCATCAACAAAATTGCACTGTTCCTCAACTTCGCACTGCTTACTGCGCATATCTGACTTCACACTTCGAACTGCGCAACTTGCCAAAACTGTACTTCGTCAAAAGTGTGCCAACTTGGGCCATGCCCAACAGGCCCCTAACACTTACTTGTGGATCGTCCCCGATCCACTTTCGCTTGGAGACTTTGGATACGTATCTTCAGTGGCACTTAACTTCGTAGTGAAGCTGTGTAAGTAACGGTGAGCTCCGCAATCGTTTCCTTTTCCTTATTCTTGAATTCTTTAATGGCCTCCAACATCGCTTGCGAGACCTGCTCCTAGGCTTGTTCTTTCACTGTGCCCTCCATAGTCTAAAGTTCTAAAAACTTCTCATCAATCTGCTGCATTAGTGCAAACCCTTCCTCCTTTATGGGATGCAAATTCGTAGAAGTGGCAGCCTCTCTTTCCCTTAGCACCATCAGCTCTTTCTGCAACTCTTTTACCTCTGCAAATTTTTGCATCTTTTTCCTTGTTGACAAAATATTCAGTTTTGCGTTTGCGGCATCAAGTTCCTACTGTCTTTGCTGCAGATCACTTTTCAACTTTTGAAGGGTTGGATCCTCATTTAATCCAGCCAACAATGTGTTTGCTTCCTTTGGAAAATTTTGACACCTCGCCACTTCGACCGCGATGCTGTCTATAGTGGTCTTCACTTCTTCGCTTGGAGCTGCGCATTTATCTGGTGGGGTGCTGGGTCGCTGAGATTCCAAGTCTACGATCTTCCCTTTGTATGAAATCTCCATGTCCATCATTTCCTTCGTAAGAGTTTCCACTCTGGACCCAATCTTAATGATGGTGTCTTCGACGCTTGGCTCTTCTTCGCACTTGCCGATTTTCGTGCAAACTGCCAATACTGTTTCTTTCAACTTGCGGTTCCTCTCTTGAATATCAGACAGTTCCTTGCTGCTTCTTGTTGATTCAAGTTTCAGCTCGTCGAAGCTCTTTTGTAACTTGAAATTCTGATCATATGAGGCAATGCCTCTTTCTTGAATTTATTCCACCACTTGCATGTGTAGATTGTGCAAGTCTTCTATTGGAAACATGCTAACGTTGACGTCGAAGTGCTCCAAGTTCCTAGCTGCTTCGGCTACCTGATCGTTGGGATAAACGAGGTACGTTGGCTCAATGTGTACCAGTCAAGGGTTCAAGTTCAGAGCGTGGGATTCTCTCTTTTTCTTGTTGACCCACCTGACTTTCCCTCAGAGTCTGAGTCTCGAACCAAGTCCTGCGAAGCTTGTCCGATCTTCGCAACCATCGTCTTGATTGCTTCAACAGTCTATAGGAGGATTACTTGTGCCTATTCTTATTTAGCTTGCTTCGCGGCAAGCGTGTCTTCCCAGTACTCATGGACCTTAAGAGGGATGCTCTTGCAGTCATCCTCATGTAGTGTTGGATTTAGCATCGGCTTAGTGGATTTTTTCTTTTTTCGCTGATCCCATATTTTGTGTCACTTTCCTTTTTCCTTCATCCTGACCTTCAGCCAGATCCTACAGAGTCCATTCTTCCTCCTCAATTGTTGTTCCCTTGTCTTGTTCCAAGTCTTCATCTTTTTCTTCCTCTGAAGTGGACTTGACCTCAACTGGTTGGTCCACCTTCCACTCTGATGGCCATTCTTCCATCATTTGTTCTATTTTCTTAGCATCCAACTGATAGAATCCTAGATACCATAGGTCGGTGTCTGTATCATCCCTTGGTTGAATGTACACATCATGCATATCGGTCCTGAATCTCAGCTTCCCTTTGTATGCATTTGTCACCTGCTGTGAGATTCGTGGTGTTCGCCAAAACACATCACACAGTTGCTCGTAATATGTATAGAACAACTCATTAATTTTCTATTTCTTGGTGGACTTCGCATTTTCCCATAAGTTAGCAAAGCGTGTTCCCCGGCATTGCCTTGAGAAAACAGGAAGGCCTTGGTAGCCAGCCGACTCTTTCCAACCGAAGAAGGCAATTAGCACTAATAGCCAGCTGTAATGAAACAAACTTCCCTTGTCTTGAGTTTCTTGGACATCATCCAAGAAATCGTTCAGTAGGTACTGTGCCTAGTTATATGGGGTGCCATTCTTTGCTTGTGACGCGAGGAGAACTATCGCGACCGACACCTCTGTTGGTCGACATTTCCTCAACAACTTCCCTGCTAAGAGTTGAGCTGTGAATCTCGTGGCGTCGTCCTTCATAGGGGCTATATAAAAGCCACACTTTCCCCTTTACATACCAAATTCTTCCTTTATCCTTAAGGCGAGTTCTTTGTCTTATGCCTTCCCTACAAATTCTTTTGCAAGGTCTGCACCTCTCTTATTAAGCATCGTGATGTAATATATCAAATCAATAGTTATATAGATTCTTCTGTCCAACCATATATATCTCGAGTGTATACATGATAACAATGTGCATACCACTGCATTAAGTTTCAAGCTCCTATCAAAATGCAGGATTCGGAGTAGGTGAAGCAACCCGGATGGTTCAAGCGCTTTGAGCTAGTCCCGCACAAGAAAAATTTCGGCACCAGACTGGTCATCAACTTGGCGATGCATATATTGGTCCGGTTGAAACTGTAGGTACTTCTTTGGCTTGGACTAACCTCCTTCCAGCAAGTCATGATCTTCGAACTTGCAATCTTCCAATTTCCCCAGAACGTTTCCTGCAACCTTCACCTGACTCAAGATGGGCGGCAGCAGAATCTCATAAACATCATTTTTTTCAAGGTTGACAACTAGTGCATCATCCTGGCTTGGTGGGATATATTCATGGACAAGGTGAATTGGTCTCTCACGAGATGTGAGTAGTGTTTGTGGCTTTGCTGCCTTCGGCTCTTCCTGCTCTGTAGCTGGGTGATTATCTTTTTTCATCTCTGTGTCCTGTCTTGCAGAGCTTCGGGATGAGGCACCCTTCTCCGGTGCAGGTTTCCGGGCAAGTGCCGACATTAATCCCTTTAAACCCAACTGTTTGAATATTTTTAAAACTTTGTGAATGGTGACTAGTTCGCTCATTCACTTGCAGAATGCTCGACTTTCTAGCTGTTAAAGCTCTGGACTCACATATAGCCAAGATAGAAGCTCACGGTAAAACCCACAAGTGCTTAACTGATGATTATTTATAGGCGCTGCTAGCCTGGAACACACCGATGAACTGTTACTTGATCATTCAATGTGTTGTCCTTCGGCCAGATCTCCCCTGAGATCTCAGTATTTTCCGCCAATCATTATCTCTGATGCAGTGATGTTTCTTTAAATGTTGAACGGTGCCGATGCCGCTAGGATGTTTAATCAGTTAAGTGAGGAATTAACTGCCAAGTCTGCTGGTCGGATCTCAGCGAGATCTCGGTCACTTCACTATTTATTATGTTTGAATGGCCAAATTTTCCTTTAATGCTTGATTTTGTCGGTGCCGCCATTTTCAATAACGACTCACTAATCGACTGACAATCGTGACGATTCTTTTTTCCGTGACAGTTATCTTTTTCCGTCGTGGTGCGCTAGCGTTCTTGACAAAAATTTCTTGTGCGGTTCCTCAACGCACATGTGTTTCTTCATTTTAACTTTGTAGCTGTGCTTTCAACCCATGCTTCACATCGCAACTTCTTGTGCATACTTCGCATTTGTCTTGTTTCGTTTAATCTGCGCAACTGCATTTTGAACTTCGCAACTGAGCGCTTCTACTTTTTTTTTTCTTTGCGCAACTTCATTTCACTGAGGGTTCTACGAAGTAGGACTATCCTGGTAGGGTTTTAGTCTACTTCCATTAACCAGACCCGGTAAGTTGTCTTCGACTAACATGGCTAACTGAGCTGTGCCACTGTTAGTAACATGCATAACAATATATGGCCCGAGCCAATGCATTTTAAATTTGCCAAGAAATTTCAAGAACTTACTATCGTACAGGAGGACTAGGTCTCCTACCTGGAAGAATTTGTGCTTTATATGGCGATCATGCCATGCTTTTTCTTTGTCCTTCTGCACTTGTTGGTGAAATCCTGCAATGAAGCAATATTCCTCTAATCTAACCAAGTGTAGAATCCTTTCTCCTATTGTTTCTTCATCTTCCATGCCTATGAATGCAACAATTCTTAAGCTTGGGACTATGTACTCCATCGACATCATAGCTTCCTATCCATAGGCCAATCTGAAAGGTGTATGGCCTGTCAGTTTCTTACAAGTTGTTCTATATGCCCATAGTATAGTTGGTATTCTCAGGTCCCAATCATCCCTATTTACATTGCATACCTTTGTCAGCGCATTTTCCAATACCTTGTTGAAGGCTTCGACAGTTCCATTGGCTTGCGGATGGTACGGTGTACTCTGCTGATGATATATCTGAAATTCTTCAGTTAGTGCTTCAATGGTTTTGTTCAAAAAGTAAGTTTCTTGATCACTCATTAAGATTTTTGGGCATCCAAATCTGGTAAGGATGTTCTCAAAGATGAACTGCGTGGCAGTAGCTACGTTGCAGTCCTTCACTTTTTAGCTTATGCCCATCTGGTGAGATAATCAGTCACGGTGATAATATATCTCACACCAGTCCTCTTTCCCGGTGGGTTAATAGGTCCCACGAAATCAATTTCCCATTTATCAAATGCTTGTAGTGTCAATTGTGGCCTTAACGGCATTTTATCTCTGCGCGATGGCTTTCCAATCCTTTGGCACACATCGCAACTTTGACAATGTTCCTTTGCATATTTATGGATTGTAGGCCACCATAGCCCTGCTCTTAATATCTTCTGTGCAGTAGCTTTACCTGCGTAGTGACCTCCAGACACACTTGAATGTCCCTCATCCAATATAAATGGCTTCTCATGCTCTAACACGCATCTACGCAACACTTCATCTGGTCCCAACTTGTATAGCTGTCCTGCGATGATAGTGAAGTCTGCTGCTCTGACTACCAGCTGCTTCTTCTGCTGCGTAGTGAACTCGGTGGATTCCAATCTTGTAGTCAATAATTCTACAATATATTTGTAATAATCATCTGCGATATGTATGGCAAATAACTGCGTGTCAGGCATATTGTCTTCAAGATTTGTGGGTTCTTCGCCTGACTCAATCCTTGAGAGATGGTCAGGGCCTAGGTTCAGTCTTCCTGGTTTAACAATAATTTCAAAGCCATACTCTTGAAAGAGTAGTAACCATCTGCATATTCTCCCCCCTAACACTGGATTATTGACCAAGTACTTCAAAGCTGAATGGTCAGTGTACATGGAGAAGTGCGCACCCAACAAATAGTGCTTGAATTTTTGTAGTGCGTACACCATAGCTAAGCCCTCTCTTTCTATGGTTGTGTAATTCTTTTCGGCTGAAGACAACTTTTTGCTCAAAAATGAAATGGGGTGATCAATGCCCCCTTCACCTGGTTGAGTGAGCACAATGCCCAACGCTATAGATGAAGCATCAACATGTACATGAAACGACTTATTCCAATTTGGAAAAACTAGAATAGGCACAGTTACCATTTTATCTTTTAGTATATCTAGTCCTTTCTCGCATTCTGCCTTCCATATGAACTGCACTTCTTTCTTTAGAAGTTTCTCCATCGGCGTGGTTATCTACGCATAACCCTTGATGAAATTTTTGTAATATCCTACATGTCCCAGTGTCGTGTGAAGTTGGTTTACTGAATTTGGTGGTGGTAAATTCACAACGATTGCGATCTTCGCAGGATCGACCATCAGGCCTTGCTTACACACAATGTGTCCTAGTAGAATTCCATAGGGTACATAGGAAATACATTTCTTCAAATTCAAAGAGATTTGATGTTGTCTACACTTAGCTAACATCATTCTGAGGTTTTCATAATGGTTATTTAGTAAACCAAAGACAGTCCAATCATCAAAATATACTTCTAAGAACTTATGGATAAAGTCCTTGAATGCTGCCACAACAAATCTAGAAAATATAGCAGATGCATTCTTCAAACCAAATGGCATAACTGTATACTGAAATGATCCCCATTCAGTAGAAAATGTGGTCTTATGTCTGTCTGCTTCATCAATCCTGATCTGATGGTATCCAGAAAATCCATCAGTAAAAGAATAGGCCTCATTTCCTCCAACATTATCTAATACTTCATCTGTAAATGGAGTAGGAAATGGGTTGTGTAGCGAAGCATCATTGAGCTTCCTTAGGTCCACGCAGATTCTGATTTCTCCTTTCGTCTTCTTATCCTGGATAACCATAGGGCTTATCCATTCTGATTCTTCCACTGGCTCAATGATCCCTGCTTTGAGCATCTTATCGATCTTTGCCTTCACTCTTTCCTTGTATCTGGGATTCAGTCAATAAGGCATCTGCTTTATGGGCTCCGCACCTTGCTTGAGAGGTATATTCATGACTCCCAAGTCGCCCAAAATGCCTTTCATTTTGACGAACTTTGTTGGAAACAAATCCTTATACTCATGTAGAAGGTTTGCGATCTGCGTGACCGTTTCATCATCCCAGTAATCTCCAATGGATGCGAACTTCGGCTCTTCACTTGTGCCAATGTTAACTTTTCTTGTCTTGACAGGGCCGCTCATATCTGGAATTTCTAATGGAGGTCCCTCTACATCGCACGCTCCGTCTGACTCAGGTATATTGATATTGCGCGGATCCTCCTCATCGCTCTCCTCCTCCTCTTCTTCATCTGCAGAGATGTTATAACATTCAAGGGCATATTCCATCTGTCTTGCCCATTCTGTTTGCTAGTTCATAGTTTCTGGTTTGTCATTAAATATCTTTTCTTTGTTAATATTTAATGCCTCGTTTATACTTGGGCATTCATCTTTGAATATCCTTTCTTTGATAATCTGCAGAGCTTTGTTTATGCTTGGAGAGTCATCTTCAAAGCTAAGCGTTCTCTGGAAGTTCATAGTCATAATAGACCAATATGTTGTTCCTCTACGAAGCTCTGTGTCTGTATACCAGTCCTTTGGAATCTTCTCTAATGTGTGCACAAACATATGAACCCATTATGTCTATGGTCTGTTTTCCCTTGCTTTTGAACAAATATCTATGTGATCCCTTGGATTTGTTTGTCCATTATACTTTTCCATTGTCAACGCGACTTTGTTTGTGAATCTGATTTGCATCATGTGTTTGCACTATTCCCATGTGGTCAGAGTCTGCTTATGTAGGGCCCACCATCTAGCAGGTGTAGCGCACAGTGCTATATCCAATGCCGGTATCCGATGTTTAGCTGAAACTGATACAATATACTCTTGAATAAATGTATAGACGTTAGTTGAGCCATCGTAAGTGGGGATTGGGATTACCTCTATTCCAATCCAACGTAGTGACTTCGTGATATGCGCACATCTCCTGGAGATACGTTGTGCATTTGAATTTTCTAATTCTCCAGTCCTGCATCGGAGTCTGATACACAAGAGCTATCACATCACCAACTAAGCATTCCATCAGCTGCAGGATTGATGTAGTCGTACCGATTCATAGTCATCTTGTAGATGCGATCAAGGTCTTGTGCTCTAGATTCTTCCTGTATTGGTTCACTGTATATTTCTCCTTATGAAGGGTCCAAGGGTGCGATGACCCTAATATCCTGCCCTTCGAAGATCATATTTTTCGTTTTTAGGTTGATAATCGTGAGGTTATCCATCACCCAGTCTATCCCTTATAATGCTAGATATGGGTTACTGTCGTCGATGATCTCAATAACCTCAAAGTCTACTGAACTTATTACTCCATCGATGTCCACAAGTACGTTCGAAAGTATTCCAAAGGGAATAAATTTCTATTGATTGGCTAGTCTTAATTGGATAGGTGACCATGATAACCATGGTTTCCCCATCTGTTTCCATGTCTGCTTGATCAAGACATTCACTTTTGATCCCAAATCAAGGATGATCTCATGCATCTCATAATCTCCAATCTGCATACTGAGCCTCATTTCTCGTCCTATTCTCTTATGGCTCTTTATATGGTGAACTGCACTATGAACATTACTCGTGCTACTACGTGTTTCATATTGGTCGAGTAAGTTATGCAATTCCACTAAAGAATCTTCACTTTTTAGTAACTTCATACAACTCTGTAGGAAATGTGCAACATAAGTCCCTATTTCTGCTGCGTTACATGTTCTGTCATATGCTGCTGGCATATCCTTCATATGCGCTGTTTCACTTCACAATGGGATTCTTGTTGTCACAGGTGTTGGTTCTTTGAAGGTCTCCCTTGCTTCTGCGAAGACTTATTTGTTTCTTTCTAGATTGAAAGCAGGTGCTTTCCCACTTTCTTTTCTGATCCAGACCCCTTCAGCAAAAGTCTACTTAGCTTGGCAATTCTTAGAAGTTGAAGCTTCTGGTTCTTTATCTCTTCCTGTGGCAGTGCCACTTTGCATCACAACATTAATATTTGGATCTCTAGTTATTTTCTCTGCTGCGATCATCTGAACATTCGAGTTTTGTCCGTCTTGTTTTCTTTCTTGCATTTTTTCTTGTAGCACTAGGCATGCTTCAATGACATGATCCAAATATTTGCAGTATCTATAGGTAGTACAAGCATTGGTACAATCTCTGGATAGATGACCAGGCTGACCACAGTTATAACAGATCATGTGACCTCTGCCTATTCTTGGGCCAGTATTTCTTCCTCTTCCTTGGAATCCACCACGACCTATGTATGCGCCCTAATCATACCGCGCGTTATCATTGTGCTGCGATGTTTCTTCTTGAAATCTGGAAACATCATGCTTCCTTTCTATCACTAGTTCATATGCTCGATAGTTGGAATCATCATGGCCAATCGATTTCCAGAAATTGCAATACAAATTCTTGGGTGTTTGCACATATTTCTAGATGAAATAACAATCTTTTGGGTGGTGTCCTCTAGTTCGAAAAATCTCACACCATGGACCTTGCACCTGATTCAGTGGAATCGGTGCTCCACTGTCGAGGTACTCTTGAAACAGAGGGCAGCATTCCTTCGGGTGCCCTTCTCCCTTGCATCTTGTACACCATATTTCTTCTCTGGTTTCTTTTCCCTTCTTTATGTATTGTAATTGTAGTGTTAGGTTTGATAGCTGGTTCTGGATCTGGACCATTCCTGTGCTAATCTCTCCTATTGGTGAAGCTTCTAATTTCATCGCGATCTACAGGGCTTCTTCCTACGAAGAAACCTTCTGTTGCATCAGTGGTAGTCTAATGTGTGGCAACAATGCAGCTATGAACCACTCTTGGTGTTGTTGCGGTGCGATGTCAAAACTGACCTGATCTAACAATGTTTTAAACTTCTAGTCAAATTCCCATACCGACTCTGTCATTTTCTGCTTAATCTCTTTTAGTTCTGTGATGCATTGTGATTCTGACTTAGGCTTCTTGAATTCTCTTAAGAGGGAAACCTTAATATCCACTAGAGTTCTATTCTGTCCAAGAAAATACTTCACAAACCAGTTCAAGGCTCTATCTCTGAATGTAGTGATGAGTTGTGCTTGCTTAGCAGCATCATCCTAGACTTTCTTAACGTTCCACACGGATTCACACAGAAACCAGTGTTGCTCAGGGTCTTCTAGACCCATTCCTTTAAATATCGGCAGTTTTATATCGTCTATCATTCTCCTTCTCGGAGGTGCAGTGTTCGGTGTTGTGGTAGGGATACTACTGCACGAAATGTTCTGAGTTGGAATGTTTTGAGTACTCATGCCGGCGGTGTTACTAATATTGACGTTCTGTGGAATAGGAGGCACAATATTCTCAACTGGTGGATTTTGTGGAGTAATAGGCTGATAGGTAATTGATGGAGGTGCTGTGTGGCTATCAGTCTCAACTTGAAACTCAGTGTCTATGCAGAGTTCATTTTCACTAGGTTTCTTCTCGGTGGTATACTTATATATTTTTCGACTTCTTAAATTCTGTGTATCTTCTTCAGTGTTGCTGTATGTGTTATTGACCATTACAGATTAAAAGACTTATAGGTTTCTTACTGCATTCTTAAAACACCTTTCTTATCTAAAATCATTTTGATATATAAACTCAGATTGTTCAGATACTTACCTCTGAATCCTTTGAATAACTCTGCCTCTGCTGTGCTGTAGGACTTCAGGGTGTCCACATCTAACTCTGTAATGAAGCCTTGTAGTATGCAGTCAAGCCAGAAGTTGACTGCTCGCGCGAGTGGACTATCAACTGCTTTAAGTCTCTGAATGAGCTCTGGGGTCCGCTCGGTAGGTACTCCTTGTTGGAAACAGTTCTTTCACTCTGCGAGTCTTGATAACCACTTGTGCAACTTATTTCCAAAAGATGCGAAGAAAATTTCATAAATGTCCTCCCACAGGTATTTCTACAACCACTCTACGTCAGAGAGACGTAGATGTCTATTCTCTTTTCTTGCAAAATCCCTCTCTGTCTTGTCCACCTAGTTCCATATTTCTGTTTTCTCAAGATTCCAATTTTCAGTGCTCATCACCATTTCAAGCCCGACAACAGAACCATTTGTTGGCTCTTTATATTGTTCTTTAAGTTTTCCAAGATAGCGCCAGGTTCTACGCAGTTCGTGGAACCAACAAAACCTCTTTGCACCGACCCTCTTGGCAACAGTCTGCGAGTAAACTGAGGTCTCACCCGAGGCAAAGTTATGGGGAGGTTGCGGAATCAGTTTTCCACAACCAAGTGATGTGCACTTCAATGGAATGGGGGACTGCACGAAGTTCACCTACTTCGCGGCTGTTACTTATACAATAGCGCATCCAAGGACTGCGCGGCTCGGAAAGGCTATTCGATAACATGACAACGCAACCGAAAGAATGCACTTCATCTTCGAAAATTAACCAACTTCGACAAACTTTTACTTAGTGTAAATTACTCATTCAACAACCATCTTAAACCGTAAACTTTGCAAGCTTATTCAACACGATGAACTACGATGCAACTGTGCACTTCCAGTGCTGCTCTTCAGGGAATCGCACTATATAGACTTCACTGATTCAAGTGTTTACCCATTTACTTATGCATTCATCATGTTCGGAAGTATTTTCGCTTTCAACATTCATTCGTATGCATTCAACACTTAGCATATATTCCTATCATTCATTCTTCTAGAGAATACATATGAAAGCAAATATACATATACTCATAAGCAAGATCTTATCCATTCAACCGAAGCAAATACACATTCAATCACATAACACAAGGATTTAACGTGGTTCACCCCCAGGATGGGAGCTACGTCCACAGGAACTGTTGTTATATTATCAATGGGAAGGGTTCAACAGTTCCAGTCTGCACACTCAGCTGCAGACTCTCTTCTCTCTTTAGTGGGTCTCTGCGCACGCAACTGCAGAGCCTTTTTACAATGTCCAGTCTCTCAATAGAGATCAATATTCAACAATAATCTCAATCTACATCTAACCATTTCCCTTACAAAAGTGCCCCTTTATATAGATCGTGCCATTAGGTCACGTCTGTTACAACGGATGTGGGCCAAAACCCTAAGGTTACCCAAAACTGGTGCAGTTACCCACCACGCCTACCTGTTGTGGTCGACAGCTTGCTCCACTCACTTTAGGCCGCCTTGCTGGGCCACTCGTGGCTCACACACCCTTCTGACAACCGCAGTCATCATAAAAACGGTTACTACCACATCGTAGCCTTCGCTTTCCACCCCCTTTTAGCGTTGTTGTCGCTGTCAACCTGTGGCTTGGATTCTAACGGTTTTTTGCCACTCTCTCTGACAGGCCGCTTTCATCTGCCTCCAAACTGCACCTTACCCATCTGCTGGGAATCCTAGAGTCGCTTACCCAAAACAAGTCGCTTTAAACAAATCGACCTTCCCTTATACTCCTTACCCAAAATAGCTGCTACGCTGGCACTGTGCATCAACAAAACTGCGCTGTGCCTCAACTTCGCACTTCAAACTGCGCAACTTGCCAAAACTGTACTTATTTAAAAGTGTGCCAACTTGGGCCATACCCAACACTCGCTGATGAGTTGGTTAGATTAGGGGGACTTTGCTTAGGTCCAACGACTAATAAAATCGTTGAATATCACATCGTAATATGACTATTGGCCGATGCTTCCTCTCTTGACATACACCATATCATCATTTACCTAGACTCCTAACTTGTGGTTTCATAGTTGAACCGAGTCTATTCCATTCGCGGCCACACGTTACTTCTCCTTTACCAGAGAATACATCTTCTTGAGATATCGTTTGATATCATACAATATCAACACATCTCGAGAGAACTAAACACAATTGTCGACTCTTTGGCTAATTTTATATTAATTGGCATATGACGCATAGATGAACATTTCACCATAATTAGAAAGTGTACATATCAAAAGCACAAAAACACTATAATGTAAAATAACATATATAGAAAATAAGTAGTCCAAATAATATCTGTGTATATAGCATACCGTAAGTGTGTCACATCAAATATCCAAAATAGTATATAAGGGGAAAAATTGGGGCTACATAGCTCATATATCATGAAAATGTCACAAAAAAAAACTAGAAGACCGCTAGACTACGTAGACCACTACTCCTCATCATGAGGTGTGTGGTTCTCACTATAGCACACAACTACTCGAGCCACTTGGCGTAGTAAGCACCTAATACACTATGACACCCCTACTATGCGCCTCTGTAGGTGGTAAGGAATATCATGCAGTCTCAATGGAGGGACACCCAGCGTCAGACCATCCAAGTTCTTCTCTAGACTCCGAAGTCCCCTGGCATCATCTACTACCACCTGGTAGTCTTCCCCGTGCCGGTGTAATGGTGATGATCTCGCTGTTTGCACTAATCCTCGATCTGTGACATAAAACATGTAAATATTAGATCCTATTTGTACAAAAAAATAGAAATATTTAAAAATCCAAAAACACATAACAATCTGAGGTCACATTTTCTAAGAGTCATACCTTAATCATCCCACTCTGCCCCCTCCAGGAGTACTAGGTCTTTGTCTCCATGAAAGTCCACTACCGCATAAGGGTAGTCCTTTATCATCAAAATCTCATTTCTCAACCATGAAAAGAAACCAACATCATAAGATAACATATGAGGACCTCCCAACCGACCTGCATGGCTATTCCATCATTCCATCCCTAGCTTGGATGGGGGTCGAATTAGCATTTCAATCTATGGATGAAGTAGTGGTACTCATTCTAGGAAAAATGAGACCAAGATAGTCCCGTAACCAAATTATTTTTGCCATCCTGTTCTACATCTGGTGATGTGGTCTTTCATATTTTCCAATACACCTCCACACCATTTGAAGATTTTTTCCTCGAGAGAATCAATGGAATAGGTCATTTATGCCTTGGTGGCATGGTGAGGTCTTGCACCCCAGGACACTCTTGTGATGTAAAGAAGATGGTCCATAGGGGTTGATCTGCTACATCCTTGATTGGTATTTTACCACTACTTTTTCGAGTTCCTCGCCTGCAGTATTGATCTATATATCCCTCTATGCTCTCATCAATACTTCGGTGTCTATCCAAGTTAACTTGTGCCCCTCGTTTAGAGAGCCCGATCAAGAAGTATATGTCCTCTATCTCAAATTTCGAGAACATGTGGCCCCACATTAAAACTTGTTGATCAAAATCCCACATGCCTATCAAATGGTACAATAGGAGTGGCTGTATCCTCATGCATTGGGTCTTAAAAAACTTCAATAACCAACAGTCTCTAAGTGCATCTAGGGTCTCTTGGTCAGGAAGAGCAGTCATGTGATCCAACTCATGTTCCCTTTCTTTCCACTCAATCATTGTGACTTTTTGGCTCAACAATCTCCTTTCAATCACCAAAAAGAAACATGGTTAGGTTTATACTTCTAGATATTGCAAGATGAGAGAGAAACAAGCTTAAAAGTTTCCTTCCCTGCACATTTTCACTCCCCATAGTGTGTAACAGAGTGAAAATATCAAATTTCCTCTCCCTCACAGTGGCCTAGGGAGCAACAATCCCTAATATTTTTCTCTCCTCAACCCTATAAGGGAGTGACAAGCTTAGAAGGGAAAAATTAAATCCCTAGGGGAGACTAAATCCCACTCAACCTTGTATCAAATTGAAAAATTCAACCATGAATGGAAATATATCATCGAGGAGACTTACCTGGTTTAGACGACAAGTCAAACGATGTTCTCGATATCCCACAATCAACATTTGAACTTTAGCTTCCAAGAAAAGAAAAATCTCCTTTGATGTAAATGGCAAGGTAAAAATGAAATTGTTTTTTACCAATTACATCCTTTTTACACTCATATATCTAGTTATGTTTCTCATGCTCACACTATCAACTTCTTTTCAAGCTATTTTGACTTGTTAACTATTGCATCATGAGATTCCAACACAATTTGTGTTTAGACATGATTTCTTTTTATGGGATTATGGGAGGAAGATATTTCCGTGTCTTCGTGACCTTGTACACGTGTATTCTTTGAATTTTTTCAAACATGTTAAAGCCATGAAAGAGTCCTCTCTTGAGTAATGATTTATCCATTTTTTCAGCCTCATTAGACTAGTTACAAAAAAGGAACCCCTCAGAGTTCTCTTTAAGCCCATTTTTAGACTCCCTAAACATGAAAAGGTTATTGAGAGAACTTGTTTCTTTCATGCTCATTAAATTATTTGAAAGGACGTCTGTTTGGTGATAGTTTACCCCCTTTTCAGACCATTTGGACTAATTATGAAAAAGGAATACTCTACTCTGTCATGGAAATTTTTTATGAAAAATAACCATCTTGGAATCTTCTTTGGGATCTTTTATGACTCTAAATGTGAAAAGATCACCGAGTTTACCTTCTTTGGGCTTTTAAAACAATGCATCGAAGGGCCCATATGGGATCAAACCCCTCCTTCTTCAGGTTAGCTAAGTATATGATGAGGGACTAATCTAATATAAGCTATATCGGGCATCTATTATCCTCCTAAAGCTCGTTAAAAACAAAGAGGTACTAATCGATCATGATGGGGGGGAAATTGGGAATAATGGGTTAGTTTTGTTGGAAAGCTTTATGGCAACTTGTTATCGCCCTTGAGCATGGCACATGTTTGTGTCTTGCCTTACAGTTGGGTAATCTTCTTGAATCTGATTCATACCAAATTCCATGAGTCATCTCAATCCTTTGGTCCATCCAAAGAATGCCTTAATCATTATCGCATTATGTTTTGGTCTCTTCTCGTTGAGTCAATGCTTCCAAGTCACTTGTCGTGCCATCCAATGTTCAGGGGAAGTTAACATGAGTCAAACTTTCTATATTTTTGTCGACTTTTATCCTTGTGTCAGTCTATGCTCATTTGATCCATTACTCTACATCACTTTCCTGTGTCGGTTTCATGTCGATGATGTGGGATACAACATGGCCCTCCTTTGATGAGTCTGTTCCCGTCGAATCCAACACATCATCCGAGAGTTAGACTTAGAGATCATTTAGTAGCTTGGGTCCTGCTTGCCTTAATGGCAGGTTTCCTCACTTCCGATAGTAGGTTTAGATCGACCTCTATTTGGATTATTCCACGAGTGTTTGAATTTAGCTCACTTATTCACATTCGCGGGAATGTACTAGGATACCTTGGGAGTCATTGACATTATTGATGATTTCCCTTGCGCTTGTTAAGGGTTTACATCAATGACCGGTAATCAAGTGGTTTCTACCATGTTCGACTTCAAGACCTTTATTCACATGGCTAGAATCGTATCATTTTGAGATAGGGTTGAAGACGTTAGGGACTCTTGTTATGTAATTTACCTAGGTTGCAATGCATATTTTTTTGGTAGGTTCCTACTTGGACATCATGTTGGCACTGATATGTATATTTTCACATAGATCCACTTTATATTGGCTTGTGGATATGTCGTTGTTATATCATGGATCTACCTTGTATTTTCATATCCATGATATTTCTTTAGTCATTTTTGGGTACAGATACACATTGTATGTCGGTGGTCGTAAATTGAGTCAATATTGTCATGGATCTACAATGTATTGGTCGACAACCATGATTTGAGTTAGTTTATTCTGAGCTTGGAGATACCCGCATAGGGGATGATATTGATATACTATTTGGTCTTTTCTTGTAGATACTTTCTTGCTCTCTTCCAGATACCTTTTGCACCTACATCTTAGTAAAGTGTTTTTGGTCATAATATCCTTTCCGACCTCACACTTTAGGGGGCAGTTGTTATACCTCAAATTTTCACCTTTGATTTGGCATGCTTCATCACCATGAGAAGCATGGGTTTTGATGTTCCCTAAGTGTGTTATGAACCACTATGCTATGGTTCACTCGCTCCCTAGCCATGCTTAGGAGAGTTTCCTACCATTTGGGGGTCAAAAACCACTTAACCTAACCTCACTTTGAGCCTTGGAGTAGTATTTTATCTCCCTATCCCTTGTCTGGGGAGCGATAATGACAACTTTGTCACTCCTTGCAAGATTTCTAGGGAGCAAAAATATCAACATTTTCGCTCTGTTTCATGCGTTAGGGGAGAAACAATCCTACTGAGACTACTTTGCCATGATTTTAGGGTTGAGAATCGAGATTGATCTTTGGTGGATCATCCTATCCTTTGAATATCTCCTCAATTTCTATTTAAGGCAAGCTCAATCTTCCTTCATCCACCTTATCCTCACTTGATCCAACTCTTTCTCCTAAGTATTTTGGCCTCTCCATCCTATAAAGAGAGATTCACACCTTGACTCAAGGGGATGAGAGGGAAAGAAACTTAGAGAGGTGATCCTTATGATATTGTGGCACTCAAAGGGATTTGGAATGGAATATTGAAGGAAATGCTACCGCATAGTCACGTATGGATTTGTATATGTTGTTCATGGCTTTCCATAAATATAACTTGGCCTATTCTCCCATTTCATTGCCTTTTGATAGATATGTGAATATGTCTACTAATTAGTATTTAGATATTGTTTGATACACTTGGTGCATTGGAAGGTTTTGTTCTTTGTTTTTGTATGAAGGCTCACAAGTTTGGATTTGCAATCTAGGAGCTGGATCAATGAGGAGAAACTAAGACAATCATTTGGATCGACGTAGGACATCTACCCTCTCCCTTTCTTCTCATGTTTTTGCTTTCTTGTGTATGAATGAGGTCTAGGATATGTTAAGTACCATTTGTTTACTTTCTGTCTTGGATTAGGGATCCAGGGAACCTTCTATTCATCCAAGAGGGATTCTACCTATCCGTAGGGAGGATTTCCTGCAACAGAATTTATGCTGAAATTCTGCTACTCATGCTAAGGAAATGTTACTCAAGACCTTTGTTCTATTGTGTGATCACGAGTCATTGTTTTGTTGTGTAAGGCTGGGAAGTTGAAGTATGCGATAGAGAATGGATGTGCACTGTACAGGTTATGTAAGACTGTCCCATTTTTAATGAGAATGAGTACCTTTGTTTGCAGTTACTTACACTTGTCTTGAATGTGATGAATACTTATGTTTAATGTACACATAGATGCTATATTATGTTTCCATCACGAATGTGTTATTTATTACCATGAGTAAGTCATATTGTATTGCACAGTAATTGAATGGATGGTAGATCTAATATATGAATTTTCACATCCCTTGAGCATTGCATAAGCTTGGTTCTTGCCGTTCCCCTAGATACCTCGGGTGAGACTTTGCCTACTTGCAGGTGATGCCGAAAGGGATGGTGTCTTGGGTTTTGTTGGTGGAATTTATGATGAACCCTAGGTATTCCCATACTCCAACATCCAACAACTGGTAAATAGTGGAAATGCTCTGATGCCAATGTGGAGAACTACAATTCGCTTTCTAAAGGAATATCCAAAATAGATATGAAAAATTAGAGAAATCCATATAGGAATATAATTTAATAATGAATAAGAGATGATTTTAGATACAATGATAGTTCTGTATAAATACAAATCCTAAAATCACTTATAGCAATTGTTCATGAAAGGATGTGTCCTTTAGTTAATTATTATTCTTATTATTTAATATTTATATATTTTATGCTTTTTACATCCTCTTTTGTTATGAAATTTCCGAACCATATAGTAGATAATCCAAGAAGAATTATAACCACAAATTTTCATATCTCATCGATACCTTTCCAATAGTATAAAGAATGTTCAAAAACAAATGTTAGAGGGAAACATTATGTCCAAAATACAGAGGTGACATTTCACTATGCCGCTTGTGTTGCATGTCGACAATTTAAAACTCATCACACATCGACAATTTAAAACTTATCGCACATTATCAATTTAAAACTTATCGGCCACTTAAATTTGATTGGAACAATGGAATCATCTCTTTCCATCGTCCCTTTAAAACTTATTGGTCATCATCCATTTAAAATTTACCGCACATTGGCCATTTAACATTTATCGCATGACCCTTTAAAACTTATTGGCCATAGGCCATTAAAATTTACTGCACATTGACCATTTAACATTTATCGCACATCGACAATTTAAAACTTATCGTCCATCAGAGATTCAAAACTTATTGACCACTTAAAATTGATCACCTAAAATATGTCGGCCACTTAAAATTTATTGAAGTAATGGACTCATCCCTCTTCATTGGCCCTTTGAAACTTATTGCACATTGCATATTTAAAAATGATTGCACGTCGCACATTTAAAACTTATTTCACATCGCACATCTACAACTTATTGATCATTTAACATTCATCACACATCGACAACTTAAACTTATTGGCCAATTAAAATTGATCACTTAGATGTATCATCCACTTAAAAATTATCTGAGCGATGGGTTATTTAGTGCATCATCCCTTTATGTTTTATCCAAGTGATGGGTTCTTTACTTTTAGTGGTGATTACATAGGAAATCATTTCTTTTAGAAAGCCCTATCCTTGCAACTTCTTTACCCAAATTCAGTGTTCCCAACTCCCCTATCATCTGTGTTAGACAGACCTTCCATGGGTTGACTCAAATTGGAACCATCCATTAAAAAAAAAGATATTTTAGTTCATAAACTAGGCTAGTTGGTCCCCCATTGCACTTTATATCCAATACTCGGCTAAAAGGTTGATTCATCCTTGAAACCAAGCTCTGAGCTAGGTTGATTCATCCTTGAAACCAAGTTCCGAGCTAGTTCATGACCTAAGAATACTTGAGTGAGGTATTCATGATTGAGAGAAGCCTTTCACACAAGGTTGATCCATTCAAATCCACAAATGTAAGAACACAAGCTTATGATGCATGTCATGCAACACATGTAGACTCAATGAACTTGCGATGTGAACTGACTTGATCATGCAAATCTTCAAAGATTAGCATAAACAAAATAACCAAGTATGCAATTGATAGGAACAATCTAATCATCGAATGCACTAATTTATTATGTCCAAAAGGGAGAGATTAAAAATATCATAATGTATACCAAAGGGTAGAGATTTATTTCAAAAATTTAAAGGGTGGGAAAGTAAATTTATTTGGGAGTTGTTGAGGGATCAACAATTAGTGACATATTAGATGAATCCATAGTCTCTGCACATGTGTCGTTGCTACCTTCAACAATTCCAAGAGAAAATCAAACGTGTATATTCAAGAGCACCATGACTTCAAACATGAGTCCCATGGAATTATGCTTAAGTAGCAAGCTTGGAATCACCCCTTTCCTTGGGCTATGTTATTTACGAAGTGAAACGAAGGAAAAAAATATGAGATTAATTCCTTTTAAAGCTTAGCTCATAACTACAAGGAGTCACCATAATATCAAAATTTTACAAATGATAGGTTTTTAAATTATTTACGCATGCTATCTCATAAAACCTCATGGTGTTGATTCACTGCTAGTGAGCATCCATAGCCCCAACATAGTCATATTTGCATCGCAGGCCTTGCTCCGCTACAAACGAGCATCCATAACCTCAACGGAGATACCTGCATGTCCCATTTTATCTAAATTTATTTTCCCTCCCATTGCTTTATGATTTTCTATATACATTTTGTTAAGTAACAAGGGAATGAACACTCAATAGCTTTTGTAAGCATGAGGGTTGATGTATATTTTCGAGGATTGAAACTGCATGCTTGGGTAATAAGAGTAACTCTTGATATTTTGACCCTGTATTAATGGCTATCACTTGTAGTAGAGTTCATGTGAGTCAAATGGAGCCTTCAAGAAACCTGACTCATGACGAACACTAGATATTTGGAATCATCCAAACATGTTTTCCTGAACAGGTTTATGTTCCATCACAATTATGTATACCAAGATATTCCAAAGAGGTTTTTGAGTTCAGAGTCCCTTTTATAATGAATAGGTTAAAATATTTTATTGGATCCACTCAACTATGCCAAAAGATCACATGGCTTAAAATAAAAGGGAACAAGAGAGAATAATATTGGCCTAAAAAATGATACATTTCATGATGCCATTTAGTCAATTTTCACTCACTTTATCTTTTCACTTTCCTTCCTTTCATAATTCATATTATCGTAATTGACCTTTTCTACTGTATATAATCTTCATGTGATATGTATATGCTAAAATGACTAATTTACCATGTTATGATGATTACTTAGGGTATAAATTGTATTTCCTAACTTACTTCTAGAATTGCAGCAGGATACTCATCATTTCAGCAGTATGTTCCCGGAACTTGCCAATCTAGTAGTCAACTCTTTGTTACAAAAATCCATTTGGATATGGGAACTTGTTAGTCCGGTAGTCAAAATTTCCATGTCATTTGTGAATAGCTGGAGGTGAATCTTGGAAAACTAAAACATGTGTTTTTCTTAGGATGGGGTCATTTAGGTGACTCGATAGGAAATTCCTCAAAAACCGTGATTTGATGGGTGATTTGGTGTGATTTCTAAAACTGGTATTTTGAGCATAACTCTCGGTAACACCCTCATCTTTTCACCTGCGACGTACATGGATGGATTCGAGGGAATTAGCTCTATGGGGATGATGTTGGTACACGTTTTTGATCATGAATCAATATTTAGATAAGGTCAATATGAGTTGGTTTTGGATCTACACATTTAGAATATTTTTTGGATATGAGATCCTCTCATTTTGGATCTAACCTCATCTTGTTGTAACCTCTTCTCCTTTGAACCTAATGTATAAATATGAGATGTATCATTCAACTATGGAATTTAGATGTTAGATGTGACAAGTTATATATTAGAGGTTAGAGAGTGATAGGTTGGAGAAAGATCATTGTAATCCTTGTAATATTTTGATGTTGGAATAAAGAAGCTTGTTGCTGCATATTGTGAGCTAATACTTTAGTCAGGAAGGGCCTCCTCTCTCTAGTATACGCTGCCCAACTATTTTCCTTTCTATCATGTGATATTATTTATGTAGTTATTCATTCCATTTCATGTTCATTTCTTTCTTCTCTTTCGTTTACATTTGCAAGCAATTTACATTTCCAGCAGTGTGGTTTGAGGGATCCCTTGGTGTCCCTAGATATTGAGAAGTCATTAACCCAAGAGACCAAGAAGTGTTTCGAAATATCACAGGCCCTGAACCTATGACCTCTCAATGACACGGTTTTACTTTCTTGCAAAGTGTGGTTTTATTTACCTACCTATGTGATTTACTTTTTCCCCTACTTGATTTGGATATCGAAGGCTTGGACGTTGTTGTCTAGACACTCTGATAATGTTCATTGTTTGACATACACACAGTGAATCTCAACCAACCTACCTAATACATAATTGAGTAGAATAGCCGGTGTGCCTAGTTAAAGTGACCAATTGAGTCCCGATTGTACATATAGTTTGCACGACACGTCATTAGTTTATTAACCCTGGTTGATAATTTATGTGAGATAAAACTAAGCAATTATTTTTCCCAACATTTTGGTGCCGTTGCCGAGAAGGTGTCAAAGAACTGGGACCTAATAGGTTTCTCATATAATATTTTCTAATAGATTGTCCAGGTCCTAAAAAACAAGGAGACAGTTTGGTAAGACGAGAATTAAGAAGCCGCACGCTATCCCTCTACAATGGGTACACTATCTCACTGGATTTAGAAGACGCTGGCACTGGGTGAAATGATGCATTGGTAATTTGGTTTCTAGTCCTTCTATTTCAGTTTGATGCATGGAAGAGGTAAAAGCTCCATGTTGGGAACTTGGTGACAACAGGGTCTTAGTAGCATGGGGTTCCTGAGTACATGCTCTGCTTTGAATTTTGTTTTGATTTAAAGTTTACTTTTCCTAGGAGTTGTAGTTTTCTATTAAAAAAAAAAAAAACCCCTCTACACTAATCCATGTCCAAGACATGAATTATTGGCTAGCAGGCAAAACTTCAAGCATGCCCAAGGGTTTGTTGAGTGAGGAAGATGTTACTCCAAGATATATCTTGCATCCTTGCAGCAATAGGGAACATTTTTACATCAAAGGAGGAGAAGAGACTGACATTCATAAGGAACATCTCTGCATCTGAG
This sequence comes from Larix kaempferi, assembly GCA_027924585.1. Lineage (NCBI taxonomy): Eukaryota > Viridiplantae > Streptophyta > Pinopsida > Pinales > Pinaceae > Larix > Larix kaempferi. Next base: position 7,177,669 of record BSBM01000504.1, read on the forward strand.
GAAGGAATAGAGGACCAAAAGGCCCATGAAAAACAATCAGATTGAGTTATCCTCCTTGATTCTCCTTGCAGAGCTGGAGAAGAGGATAAATATCTATGGACAACATCAAATGAAGATAAAATTTTGGAATCTAAAAATGAAGACTCTCTTGGTAGTTTGTGCCCGTGTCCTTTGTGCAAAAGCCAAGCATTTGAATATTTATAGTGCATGACAAAGGAGGACCTGCAAATCATTATTAATGAAGAAAAGAACCGAGGGAGTTGCAATTATATTGAAAATTGGTTCCAGTCAGTCCTCAGGCCAAGGCACAATTTCATCCTTCAACATTTATTGGCACCAAATCAAGTAGATCATTTGGATGCTCATATTCTAGTACATACTAAATTTTATTTTTCGAATTTGAATATGAGTTCTTTTATACTCCTATTGCACACATGGTTCCATTGGAAGGAATCCTACACTTGAGAAGAGGTCCTTATTTTTCTTAAGTAGGGTATGGTATTGAATGAAATTTTAAATAAATGTCGGCTTATCATCAAATTTGGCTCATCAATTTTTAGCAATAAGAAAGGGTCCTCAAGTTGGGTGCAGTTATCATATTTTCTGCAATACATACCTCCTTCACAAGTTGTTCCTGTAGCATATTTTGTTCCAAGATATATTTTTTCCTACAAGAAATCAATAATAGTAAGCATAACCACCAATCCTCCCAAGGAGGAAAGTCCATATTTTCTAATAAAAGTTCAGAGCATACCTTGATCTATAGCTCAATGGGATCCATCAAGCCCATAAACCCTAGATCAACATTGAGTATTCAAAGAGAGAAGATGTAAGTACATGTTATTGTTACAGTGGGGCATATCAATGTGTGAATATTAAAGGATTTACATAGAATAAGTGACACCTGTTGCAACGCAAGTTGAAATCAACACATAGGTTTGAAGATAGCAATATTATGCATATTAAAATTTTTCCTTTGATGATCATGAAAAACTATTGTGTGAGTTGGAATTGGCACTTCATGGATATAAAACACATTGCCTGCATCAAATTTGTGAGTATGACTACCTGATGTGCTTGTACATAACTCTTAGCTACCCTCAACTACGATTTGTTATATTTATGCTCTTTAATGAACATTGGTATGAAATGGTGTTGGTACACAAGCAAGCTTGAGTTCTATGGCATAACAATGGTTTAAAAAAAATTGGCATTTGCACATCAAGTTCATCGTGCACCTTCTTGAATTACATCAAATATGGCAAACCAGAACAAAACATTTCATATAATGCACATTCTTGCCATGTAAGTTTTTGCAGATGGTCCTTTGAGGCACTATTCAAATTTTATGGCACTAGTAGAAATCTGCAAATTCCGGCAGTTCATTTGTAACAATTTCAAACCAATGAACTAGGGGAATTCTTGTAGAAGAATCTTAATTCCCCAAGCAACAACAATGATTAGACAAAGAATTGGTCTAGCAGCAGTCTACCGATCCTACAGTGAATTACTATTTAGCGATCCAAGAATCAAGTTCAAGATTCAGTCAGCTTACTCTCTGGGAATACTTTAATTTGCCAAGAAGAAGAGATCCAAACTGATGGTCATAATTTATGGAATTGGTTTCATAATTTTGAAATTTTCATTTTCATATTTATGGAAATTTGAGATCCTTGCATATTTTCTATTTTTTCATTACTCTGGGAATTCCCGTAGCTTGCAATTTGCATATTTTCCTGTAGCAACTAGTTATTTCTTGAAATCATACAGTTGAGGGAGCATTTTGTTGATTAGAGTAGAATATAGAGGATGAATATCCACTGACAGTAGCAGCTATCATTCTTTCACGGTCCTTGAATCTGGTAACATCTTGCTATTACCAAACAAAAGTTTCATGTAGTGGCCTTTCCTGTCATTATTCCAGGAAGCGAATTTTGGGCTCCATTTTCGATCAAACCGTGAAGAATATTCCAAAACCATTCAAAACCCACTTCCAAAATGGGTCCATTTAACTTAGACATGAGCGGTTTTCATAATTTCTCAATGGTTTGGGAGATATATTTCTCTGATTAGGACATGATGTCCCAAAATTTCAAGTTGTGACCAGTTCTCCACAAACACCCAATGCCACATCGTATGCCCAATCAACATGGAGGAAAGATTTGAGCCATTACTTGGTTAAGTAATGGTAAATAGGTAATATGAATCATGATATTTGATCTATTTCTATTTTAAATCCAATCAAATCTTCCCAGTTAGCTTGGAGATCCATGGAAATAGGATTGACAACTTTCTTTGGCATAAATTACACTCCATTTGAGGGAGGCACGATTATTTCACCATTGATCGATGTCATGTGCTGAAGATGAGATTTTGTGCCATGTATTGAGGAATAAGTGTGCAATTCATTTTTCACTATTGCTTCCAGTCACTTGTGCATTAAAAAGAGTCATCGGCGAAGAGAAAAATAAAAAGGAGTTGCTGTGTGGAGAATTGACAAACACATAAATTGTTGACTGTTGTAGATAAAATAGCAAGTGTTCAAAATGTCTGATATGTCATAATGAATATCCTTCCAACAATGAAATCACCTATATTATGGAGATCGCCGGAACAAGAATAAGGATTTTTCTTGTCATTATCTCAATTTTGGATCAAGGATTTATTTCTCTGATAGGTTCCAAACGCACTACAAATAGATCTGACAAGAGATCCAATCTCAATAATCTCTCTCCATAGTCTAAGCCTCTATGCAATCCACGCCTTCCCTATGTGACATCGGTTGGTATTTGAACTAGACGTAAAAGACTCGAATGGGCAACCAATGAAATATTTCTTATAGTTAAAAAATGAAAATAATAGGTTTTGTATTGCAAAAGTCGGGGCCATTCTTTTGTCATCTAATTCATTGTCTAGACCAAATCACCATAGGTCCAAGGAAAATTAACCTACCCCGTTCATCAACCATATTATCGACAATTGTGCTGGTAGTGTCATATTTTCATTCATGGATGGCTTCTCTAGCTATAATAAGATTGAGATCCACCCAGCCGACTAGCACAAGATTACTTTTATGTACCCATGGGGCATATTTTCCTATCGAAAATTACCCTTTGGCCTCAAAAATGTCGGCGCCACATTCCATCGGGCGATGTCGTACGCCTTTCATGACATTAAGGATTTTGTGGATCGTTATCTCAATGATTTTCCATCCCATTCAAATCATCGTGAGTTTAACATCAATCATCTGATGACAATTTTCCTCAGATGTCGATGCTATAATATCCGCCTAAATCCTCATAAGTGCATATTCTGTGTTGAGTCCAGACACCTTCTTGGATTCATTGTTTCCAAATATGGTATTTGTATTGATCCCTTGAAGGTAGAGGCTATTCTAGCCCTACCCCCACCAACAAATATCACTGAACTTCAAATTTTGCAAGGGAAGGAAAATTACTTGTGTCGTTTCATGTGTAATTACGTGGAGAAGACACAGGGTTACATGCGGCTGTTAAAAAAGGGAGTTCATTTTGTTTGGGATGACTACATGCAAAGTGCATTTGATAATATCAAACACGCCATTACAAATGCACCTATGTTGCAACCGCCCGCTTATACCAAGGATTATCTCCTTTATCTTTCTGCCTCCACATCCACGATTGGTATGGTGCTAGTGCAAAAAGGTTATAACGAGCAAGAAGATGTGATCTATTACCTCAGTAAGAGTCTCGCTAACTTTGAACAAAATTATTCACATGTTGAGAAGTTGGCTCTAGAAGCTGTTATAGCCGTCCAGAGATTATGTCATTACATTTTGCTCTGCGCAACTACTATCATCGCTGATTCAAACCCCATGTACCATGTCCTAACTTGACAAGTACTTGGGGTAAAATACTCGCGTTGGATCGTAATTCTTCAAGAATTCGAACTACAGTTCCAGAAGTCAAAAGCGAAAAAAATCATTAGTATTTGCGTAACTTATTTGCGAACTTCCCCATGTTGCTCAAGAAACTGAGCCCATCGCATGTCTTCCTGATGAGTCGTTGTCCCTGATCAACACATCTGACCCACGGTATGGAGATATTACTTTATATCTCCAAACCCAACCCTTTCGGCCTAAGTTATCTGGTGATGAGTGTTTTCGCATTTGCCACCATGCAAAATATAATTTAATCGTCGGTGACACACTATATTGGTGTGGTATTGACTCGATTCTGCGATGTTGTTTAACCCATGATCAGGCCAAGCATGTATTGAATGACTTCCACTTAGCGGCATGTGGCGATCACCTCTCTAGGATGGCTACAACCCAAATTTTTTTACGCACTAGATAATTCTAACCATCAATTTTTAAAGATTGTATGGAAGCCATCAAGAAGTGTTCTCCTTGTCTGCTTTTTCATTCTAAAAAGTGCACCCATCTTGCCCCTTTACACCTAGTTATTGTCGTCGACCCCTTTGAAAAATGGGGCATCGATTTCATGCACTGTAAACCTACATAGACCGGGGGGTATGGATATGTTATTGTAGCTGTAGATTACTTCACAAAATGGGCTGAGGCTATGCCTACATACAAATAAGATGAAAAACTGCTGCACTTTTCATGTTTAATCATATCATCGCTAGATTTGAGGTTCCACAAGCCATTGTCACTGATCATGGCTCACATTTCCAAAACCAATGGTAACTGAATTGAGTGCCAAGTTGGGTTTTCGCCATGAAAACTCAACCCCTAATAACCCCAAGAAAATGGACAAGTAGAGGCCATCAATAAGGTCTTGAAACCAATGATACAACGCATGATCGGGGCCCATAAGTCAAATTGGCATTTAATACTCTTTTCAACTCTTTGGGCTTATAGAACCTACATCAAAACCACTACCTGATTCACACCCTTTCAATTGGTGTATGGTCTGGAAGCAGTACTACCTATAAAGTGCAAGATCCTGTCCTTAAAATTAGGTGTTAAACTTCTGCCAAACACAACGACAAAGGAAGAAATATTTCTATACTTATCCAAACTTGACAAAACTCATAGTGATGATGCTCTTGCTAACGAAGCACAAAAAAATTGCATCAAATCCCAATATGACATGTCAGTCAAACCCCACATTTTCAATGAGGGTGATTTTGTCTTGGCATATGATCAAATGCATGATAAAATGGGGGCAGGTAATTTCGAGTCCATGTGGCATGGGCCCTATATCGTGAAGTGTGTCTTAGAAAATGGGGCCTACAAGTTAGTCGATTATGACGGGATACCTTTGGGGGAGACTAGAAATGGGCTCTACCTTTAAAGGTACTATGCTTAGGACAATCCTGCATAGGTGCCTTGTACATTTTATATATAATGTGTGTTTGATATGGTGTAAAGTTTTATTTCCTTTCATAGGTTAGGGTCTCATCTCCTCTATGAATTCTTATACCATGTTATGCTTGAATGCGCAAATGACAACCTATTCTGGATTCGTAGATGGTGCCAGATGGCACACTCGAAACCTTGCTTTGGATGATTTCGTACTATATTCCCTTGTTGATGAACTCATAAGTTCAAGATGAGTTTGCCTAGGTACTGTAACTAATAATATCGTTGAGTATCACACGGTTATTGGGTTTCTAACTGATACCTCTTCCCATGGTGTGGACCACATTGTCGTCCATTTGGATTCTCAACTTGTGGTATCCCATTTAAACCCAGTCTATGTTGTTTGCGACCCTACACTACTTCGTCTTTTTCGAGGGTACGTCTCTTGGAGAGATCATTTGAATTTATTCAATACCAACACATCCTGAGGCGCATGAATATGGTTTCCGATTCATTAACCAATTTTAGTTTAGATTGGTACATCTCACATTCTTAAACATTTCATCTGAAAAATGTGTAAATAAGCATAACATGTAAAGTATTCATATATAGATAAGCAGTCCACAAGAGATCCATATCCACAATAGGCACGTTGTATATAAAATCGCTAGAAATAGTTTTTATATTAAGTGTGATAAGAGTTTCACAAAAAGTACTAGGACAAAATCTGAAGCTCATGGATTTCAGTACATCTTGATGACAAAATTATGAAGCTCATAGATTTTAGAAATCACTACATATAGATGCTAATCGTGGCACTCATGATTAAATATCACGGCCTGAGCTACTCGACGAAGCAAATGTCCAATACTCGCGGAAACTCCTACTATGTGGCGTTGATAACACTGCAACAGATCATCCCGTGACATATCTGGGATGTCGACAGTAAAAATTTCTAGGTTCTCCTCAGTCTCTGTGAGCTCTTCGATCGCCTCTTGGTCACGAGTGGAAATAGCCCTGCCTTCTCCCCGCCACTGAATGGGGGAATCTCCAGGTGGCCTCTCCATCCCGATATCTGCATTAGTAAAACACATAAAGTCTTTGTACACACAAAAAAATGAAATATTCAGAAAACACATAAAATTTTGAAAAGCATGAAAATCCTTTCTTACCTATTTCACCCCAGGAAGACCCCTCTGGTAGCGCCAAGTCGGGATCTCCTCGAAAATCCGTGCCTGTGTATGCATAAACCTTTACCATGAGAAGCTGCCTTCACACCCATCAGAAGAAAGCTGGACCATAACTATGGATCGAGCCACCATGATGGTCGAACAAATCAACCCATCTCCTCATGCATGGCTCACATGGATCCGGGCTAGATCTCTCTATATGTTGTGAAAGGAAGTGAGGAAATCGCTCCATAAATAAAGTTACCAAAATTGACCTGTAACCAAACTGTTTGGTCTTTCCTAACCGACACTTAGTCAACTGATCTTTCATGATACTCAGAAGATTCTCACACCCGTTGAACACGGTGGGTTCCATGCACTCTATAACACACAACATCTGGGATCTAGTTGCTTGGTGGTGGGACTTGGTTCCTGCTACTCGAACTAGGATGAAGAGAACATCCTTAACAACAAATTACATACTCTTTTAATTGGGATATTCCTGCTGGCCTTTCTAGTCCAAAGCTCACAATATTGTTCAATGAGTGCATTACATATTCGTCAACCCCACTATGCCCAGATAGAGATGCACGAGCTCCTCTTCTTGAGATCCTGGTCAGAAAATAGATATCATCTATCTCCAGAGTGAGGATATGGTCCCCCACTTGAAATTGAAGTTCTACATCATCCCACATTCCCAACAAATATTCCAACAAAGGGACTTGGGACCTCATGCTTGGAGTGAGAAAGTATTTCTTGAGACCACACTCTTGGAGGGCCAACATAGTGTTGTCATCATTCAACCCTTCTAGATCCTCCAAATCGTGATCTCTCTCTCTCTCTCTCTCCACTCCAATATTTTCTTGATTGAGACCTACAAAACCATAAATTAAGGTATTAGAAGCCATTCATCTAAATAAAACCCCCAAAATTTGTTGTCTACATTTTTTGTGCCGCATTTATCGGTCGGCGTGATCCGACTTTACATACACGACGTATTCAACGCAATTTTCCCTTTCGAGAGCAGCATCGACCCTGATCTCCGCGTTTCGCGAAAGAGGCAGTCCCGTCAACCTAGAGGCGCATTTTTACCCAAAAACCAGACCCCCAATTCATTAAAAACAACAAAAATAGCAGTGTTTCAACTAAGTAAATGAAATGGAGGACGAGAATAGTTACCTGGAGCTACAGGATGAAAATCCATTTCCTGGAATGCTCAGAATCTCCAACACAAGTTTCTAACTCAAATGGCATTTACCCTCTTTGGTAAGAATGCAATGGTAAAATGAGTCCCTTTCATCTCTATTTATTGACTTGAAGGACAATATTTTATTATTTTTACCATTTGTTACTAAAATCCCTTTGTTTATTTATTATTATTGTTTCTCACACTTGTTTTTAGATTTTAGGTCAATCATAATGATGAATCGCGGCTGTGTCATTATATCATCATGGATTTATGCTTGTATCTTAGTAGCCATGATTGTGTTCAGTCATTCAGGTATGGATCCATGCTGTATCCTAGTGGCCATATCCTCAGTCAGTATCAGTATGGATCTGCAATGTATAGGTTGGCAACCATGTCTTGAATCATTGAGATTTCTAGTCCATAGATGTCAAAACTAGTGTTGCAAAGTCCTTGATTGTTGTTGTTAGTTCTTTGACTGGTGGTTCCTCTTTTCGATAGTCACATCAAATTAAATCACCTATCCTTTTTGTCTAGCTTCGTACTTTGGGGGGAAATATGTTACATGCAATTTTTGTCATCAACATCAAACCTTGTGACCTCATGTTGCTACAATCCCTGAAGTCACTTTCATGGTGGATGGTCCTTGATTTTCCTTGCTCTGCAACTTAACTTATTTTGCAGCTTCGACGTGCCTTACTACACTAGAAACCAACGCTAAATCACCCTCGATGCAATGTGTCTTATTGAAAACTCATGTTGATGGCGCAACTTTCCTTTAGAGCAACCCTCGTTGACCCATATTGGTGCATGTTACACCATTCCAAAGTGCGTCGATATCCCTATGAGAAAAAAATTAGGTTTTAGAGAAGCTTCTAGGGAGAAATCTCATTGGATAATATTCCTTCCTATTTCTATGGATATAGCGCGAGCTCCAAAATTGTTGGGATCATATCTCATCAACTTTCCATAATCTTCTCATCCCTCTCTTATCCCCAGTGTTGTATAAAAGAGACCTTTGGGCATGGGTGTAGGAGGAGGAACTGATAGCAAGGAATTGCTGGAGAAATTATCCTAGAAGCATTAGGCTCTTGATGTGCTTCCTTTCAAGACAAGGGTGACATGTTGGAATTTAAGGAATCTACCAAAAGGAGACTACGACACCAAGGATCACAGTTGTATTTCTTTCTGTCATTTTTAATACAATGATGCACTTCCTTGACATACTTGATTGTTATTCTCATGTATAGCAAATCTCCTTGGTCATTTGCTTAAATCATCAATATTGTTTCTAGTTCAATCTGCTTGTTACTTGTTTGTGTTGGATCTGTAACAGGTTCTTTCATACGCGAAGTTGGATTGCAACAACTTGAAGATAGCAAGGACGCACTTCATATCATAGGTAAGCTTTCTCTATGTCGTCTCTTGCAAATATATAATTGATATAGGTGAAGGTGTACATGTATTGTCTCGTTTTATTCTAGATTCGACTCATTCGAACTAGGGAGGTTCACTCATGTCCACATGTGAGAACTAATCCATCAACATTTTTTCCAAGAAAAGTAATCTCCTTACTATCCCCAAGCTAATGGAAAAGTAGAGGCCATCAATAAGATCTTGAAAACCATGATTCAATGAATGGTGTTGACCCATAAATCCAGTTGGCATTTGATGCTTTTTTGTCTCTCTAGGCCTATAGGACTTCAATAAAAACAACAACTGGGTTCACACCCTTTAATTGGTTTATATTTTGAAAGCTGTTTTACCTATCGAGTGTGAGAATCCATCTCTTAATCTAGCTGTCGAACGTTCACCTAATACTTATTTGGAGGAAGAACAATTCTTATATTTGACCAAACTTGATGAAACCCATTGTGATGATGCTCTTGCTAATGAGGCACATAAGAAGTGAATCAAAGATCAATATGAAAAATCCATTCAACCTTGTACCTTTAATGGAGGTGACCTAGTTTTATCCTACGAACAGATGCATGATAAACTAGGAGCATGAAATTTCGAATCCATGTTGCATGGTCCCTACATCATTAAATGAGTCTTCGAAAAAGGGGCCTACAAGCTAGTTGATTATGATAGAGTACCTATAGGAGAGCCTCAGAATTTTCTCTACCTTAAAAAGTACTATGCTTAGTATCTCCCTCCGTAAGTACTTTGTATATATGTTCCATATTTGGTTTGTTTTTGGTGTGGTGCGAACTAGTTTTTCTTTTGGCGTGTGAGGAACTTGTTTCGTTTTCGACTACTTATCTCGCTTTGTGATTCGATGCGCAGATGTCAGTGTAATCTGGATTCACAGATGGTGCTAGCCGACATACCTACAACCTTACTTCGGTAACTTGGGTGGTTTATTCCCTCGCTGATGAGTCAGTTAGCTTAGGGGGACTTTGCTTACGTCCAGGGACTAATAACATCGTTGAATATCACTCCGTAATATGACTATTGTCCCATGCTTCCTCTCTTGACATACACCATATCATCATTTACCTAGACTCCCAACTTGTGGTTTCATAGTTGAACCGAGTCTATTCCATTTGCGACCACACGTTACTTGGTCGTTATTGGAGAAAACGTCTTCTTGAGATATTGTTTGATTTCATACAATATCAACACATCTCGAGAGAACTAAAAAAAATTCCAGACTCTTTGGATAATTTTATATTAAATTGGCATATCACGCATATATGAACATTTCACCAGAATTACAAAGTATACATATCAAAAGCACAAAAACACTACAATGTAAAATAACATATATAGACAACAAGTAGTCCAAATAAGATCCATGTATATAGCATACTGTAAGTGTGTCACATCAAATATCCAAAATAGTACACAAGGGGAAAAATTGAGGCTGCATAGCTCATATATCATGCAAATGTCACAAAACATAAACTAGAAGACCGCTAGACTACCTAGACCACTACTCCTCATCATAGGGTGTGTGGTGCACACTATAGCACACAACTACCCGAGCCACTTGGCGCATGAGAAGAACCTGCAACAATTAATTGATAAAATGCACAATATTTGAGATCACAGAATACTTTTATTGATCACAGGCCACTTTGAGGGGGAAACCTCCTTTGAGCAAGCTCAATACAAAATAACTTCACCGTGGCTTCATAGGCCTCAACACACACTTATATACTAATTCTAGGCGCCAATACTATGGGTCAAAACCATGGGCCAATACAAACTATGGATCAACAATACTACGGGCGACTTACAGAGCATATGCGCCAAACAACAATAACACAAACTATGGATCAACAATTACTACGGGACGACTTACAAAGAATATGCGTCCAACAACAATATACTAACAAAGTAAAGACACGGGTTCCTAACATCCCCTCCCCCTTAGAAAAAGGTTTGTCCTCAAAGCTTTAGATGTGGAAATTGTTGTTGAATCTAAAGGAGTGGTTCCCATGTAGCATCCTCTGGTTGCATGCCGTGCCACTTAATTAAGACCTCTGTGATAGAGCAAGAGTGAAGATGATGAGTGTGCTTATTGAGGACGGCCTCCGGCTCCAAAAGGATGGATCCTTCATTATCCAGTTCGGGTAAAATAGTTTGTCCTCTGATATTGGTTCCAAGAACTTTCTTCAGACAAGAGACATGAAATACTGGATGAATGAGGGAAGAAGGAGGAAGTTCCAATTTATAAGCAACAGACCCAATCTTCTGAAGAATCTGATATGGCCCATAGAACTTTGGAGCGAGCTTATGACGCCCTTTGAGTTTTAGGGAGGATTGCTTGTATGGATGGAGATGAAGAAAAACCATATTGCCTGCTTGAAAAGCGCGCTCAGAATGGTGCTGATCGGCTTGTTGCTTCATGCGATTTATTTCCATGTGAAGATTGTCCCGCAAAATGCGAAGAATTTGATCGCGGTTGCGAAGGACTGTGTCAACTGCCTGAACTGGTGAACTGGTGAACTGGTGTAGGGAAGAAGAACTGGCGGTGCCTGACCATAGACTACTTCATATGGGGTCATTTTAGAGGCAGTGTGGTAAGAGGTGTTGTACCACCATTCAGCGAGAGGGAGCCACTTTGCCCACTGATGTTGTTGTTCAGAGGTGAAGCAACGAAGATAAGTTTCCAAGCATTTATTGATAATTTTAGTCTGACCATTTGTTTGTGGGTGATACCCTGAACTGATCTTTAGTTTGGTACCAGTGTGGTGAAATAGTTCTGTCCAAAAATCATTGGTGATAGTCGCATCACGATCCGAGACAATGGAAGAAGGGATGCCATGAAGACGAAATATCTGGTCCAGGAAAATTTGAGCGACTGAGGAGGCTGTATAGGGATGGCTGAGAGCACAAAAATGACTATATTTGGAGAGGCAGTCAACCACAACGAAAATCACTGTCTTCCCTCCAGACTTAGGGAGCCCTTCAATGAAATCCATAGAAATATCTATCCAAATTCGTGTAGGTATGGGAAAGGGTTCGAGCAATCCCGGAAGGAGTGTCGTTTCACCCTTATTGCGTTGGCAGGTATCACATTCAACCACAATCTGTTGAATTGTCCTTTTCATGCCCTGCCTAAAGAAGTTACGCCGTGCCCGCTCATACGTTTTGAGGAACCCAGAGTGCCCTGCCGATGGAGAATCATGGAGTTCATAGAAGACAGCCTGTTGAATATCTGTGCTCTGGGGAAGCACTAGACGACCCTTGTATCTCAGGGAAGCACCATCCCAAGAGTAATGTGGTACAACAGAAGGGCTGTTGGCCAAGCATTGGATGATTTGAGATAATGAAGAGTCATTGACATAGCCCTGTTGAACAGATTGCAACCAATTTGGAATAGGTGTAGAAATAGCTGAAAGAGAACCTTGGTCATCAAATGTGCGAGAAAGAGCATCCGCCACAATATTGTCCTTACCCTTCTTGTAAGTGATATCATAATCATAACCCATGAGTTTTCTAACCCATTTCTGTTGTGTTGGGGATGATACACGTTGTTCCAGGAAATATTTCAGACTCTGGTGATCAGTCTTGATGCATAAATGATTCCCTAATAGGTATGGACGACACTTCTGTACTGCATGCAAAATAGCCATCATTTCCATCTCATATGTAGAGGCAGCTAAATTCTTACCTGAAAGGGCTTTGCTGGTGAACGCAATGGGGTGTTCATCTTGAAGGAGAACAACACCAAGTCCATTACCACAAGCATCACTCTCAATAGTGAAGGGCTTGGAAAAATCAGGCATAACTAGAACAGGTGTAGTACAGATAGCTTGTTTCAGTTTGTCAAATGCACACTTAGTAGCATGTGTCCATGTAAAAGCATCCTTTTTTAATAGAGTAGTTAATGGAGCTGCAATCTTCCCATAATAATTGACAAACTTGCGGTAGTAGCCAGTCAAACCCAAAAAACCACGAAGGCTCTTGAGTGTCTGAGGATGCGTCCAATTGTTCATGGTAGCAATTTTAGCAGGATCCATGTGAAAGCCTTCTGCTAAGATAATGTGCCCAATATACTCGACTTATTTCTGTCCAAAAACACATTTAGACTGTTTGGCGTGGAGATGATGGTCAGAGAAAAGTTTCATTACAAGATCCAAATGCTGGAGATGTTCAGCCCAGGTTTTACTGTAGATGAGGATATCATCAAAGAATACCAGAATGAATTTCCGCAAGTAGGGTCGGAATATTTTATTCATCAAGGCCTGGAATGTGGAAGGAGCATTAGTGAGGCCAACTGGCATGACCAAAAACTCATAGTGGCCATCATGTGTGCGGAAAGCTGTTTTAGGGATATCATCCCCATGAACCTGAATTTGATGATACCCAGAACGAAGATCCAACTTGGAGAAAAATTGAGCACCATGAAGCTCATCAAGAAGCTCACCGACAACAGGAATTGGAAACTTATCCTTGATAGTGAGGTGATTAAGTGCTCGGAAGTCAATGCAAAGACGCCATGACCCATATTTTTTGCGGACAAGAAGAACTGGTGAAGAAAAGGAACTAGTGCTTGGGCAAATAATACCTTGCTTTAGTAAGTCCCAAACGAGCATTTCAATCTCTATTTTTGGTGAAATGGGTAGCGATAGGGCCTCATGTTGGGAGGAACGCTTCTAGGAAGGAGCTGAATGTGATGGTCCTCTGGCCTTGAAGGTGGCAATCCCACTGGTTCAGCAAAGACACCTGTATATCGATCCAAAATTTGTTGTAGATCCAAAGGAGTAGTGGAGACCGTTGATGGTTGCATTTGAATGGAATGGATCTGAGCGATGACATCATGTGAATTCTTCTTAAGGAGTTTTTCCATACGATGTGAACTGATGATGCTGAGAGACCCTGGTTGTAAGCCTATCAATGTGTGTTTTTGTCCATTGGGGGAAAACTGCATCCAAAGTTCAGCAAAATCTCATAAGATGGGGCCAAGTGTGCATAGCCATTAAGCGCCCAAAACCACATCACATCCGCCTAAGGTCAAGGAAAACATGTCAGAGCGTAGGTTATAATATCCCATAGAGATACGCACATTAAGACACTTCCCTTTGCAAGGTAAGGTGCCTCCATTAGCAACCATGACTTCAAAGTTGGAGCAAGGATGGATAAAACAATCAGCCTGTTTAGTGATCCGAGGGTCAATGAAATTATGAGTGCTACCAGAATCAATGAGTATTGTAAGAGGAAGCTTCTTGAAGTAACCACTGACCCACATTGTTAGGGGGGTGGTGGTTCTGGCTAAAGCATGGAGAGATATCTCTGGGTGGTCTTCCTGAGACGGAGGGTCAATAAGCGGCTCATGAATGTCGACCTGATCATGCATTGTATATGGAGCTTCTTCACTAATTTCAGAGGCAGGTGGAGAATCCACATCCAAGAGATAGAGCTTTTGCTGAACAGATCTATGTCTGCGAGTGAATTTCTCATCACAATTATAACAAAGCCCTTTTTCTCTGCATGCCTGCATCTCAGTTTCAGACAAATGCTTGATAGGAGTTGGTCGAGGAGCTAGCGGGACGGGAGGTCATTGAGAACCCATATTTCAGAAGGGAACAAAAGTGGGTTTGGAGCGTTGTTGGGCTACAATCTTGTCTTCTTCCAACTTAGCCAACCCCAGGGCTTCCATCATTGTGTTGGGACTGCACATTTTGATCTTAGAGCGGATTGCATCCTTGCGACCACTAATAAAACAACTCCGGTAGAAGTCATAAGACAATCCTTCAGTGTGGTTGGCTAGTTTCTCAAATTCGGTTTGGTACTCTCTCACAATGCCAATTTGGTGAAGTTTAGTGAGGGCTCCGGTGAAGTCATCAACAACACTAGGACCAAATCGTTGCAAAAGGAGCTGGAAAAAATCTGTCCATTTTGGCTCTTCATGAGCCTTGATGTACCAACGGTACCATTGAAGAGCTTCCTGTTCCAAATGAAAGGATGCAAGTGGAACTTTGTTGAAATCAAAAGTATTATGCAGACTAAAATACTGTTCGACACAATAGATCCATCCAGTCGGATCAGTACCATTGAAGCGAGGAAAATCAAGCTTCGGAACACGGAAATTGCTGGAAGAAGAGAACCCATTGTCTGATGAAGACTTAGACTGTCGTTTGTTTTTCATGGCTGAATGCTCAAAATGGAGGCCGAGAAAGTTTTCATCCAGATCCTGGAGTTTGGATTGGATGGCTGCAAGTGCTTCTTCCATGGTTTTTGCTCCTGCGTAGGTGACAACCATAACCATGAGTTTTTTGTTGTTATTGTTGTTGAGTGGGTAGAAAAACAAAAAAAAACTGTTTCAGTAAAGGAAAATATGAAGGGTAATTTGGGTTTGACTAGGTTTTGGACACTATCAAATGGACAGGGAAGCATAAAAGGAGGATTTCAGAAGCGGGGTGAAAGAATGAGAAAATTTGGTAGAGAGGGACAAAGAAATAGAATTAGGAAAGGAACTCTGTGGTAAAATTTGAAGGTGATTGGGTGAAATCCGAAGAAGTTATGGCAAACCCTAAAAATAAACAAATGTGGGATTTCGGGCTTTGGGAAGTGGAATTTGGGATAGGGTCCTCAGGAATGAAATATGCAGAATGGGATTACAAGGGTTCCAGGGAAGTTTCAAGGGAAACATAGTGAAAACAAGGGAGATATGGCGAAAAACTGATTGATTTTGATTTTATTTATTTATTTTTTTTCAGAATGGATCTGCTACGGCACAGAAGGGATCAGAAACTGATAGATCTGCAACGACGCAGAAGGGATTAGAAACAAATGGATCTGAGATGACGCTGAAGGGATCGGCAACAGATAGATTTGAAACGACGCGAAAGTGATCAGCAACAGTTCCGGACAGAGGAAATCTGTGATTTATCAGCTGAAAATAGATATGGATCCCGTATGCTCGACTTCCTAACGGTTTAGGGGAGTTAATCGGCCACCAATTCTGTCTGATGGCTTGCGTATTGGGGCAGTACCCCTCACTCCACGACTCAGGTAAAACTGATAATCGCTTTGCCACAAATGACAGCTCTTGGTTTACCTCTCGGGTGGGAACTAGTCAATCAGGTAGGGGTCATTTCCCTTTTCGCTGGCAGGTCCTCTCAATGGGCTAGCTACTTCGGGGTTCCTTTGGTACTCCTCACAATGAGTTTTAGGGATTATTCCCAAGTACTTCCCACAGTTAAGCGAATAGGGATTATTCCTAGATTCGAACCTGCAACAGATGCGAAAAAAAAATTTGGCAGAAATTTCACCCAACGAGCCCAAGAAAGTGCTCTGATACCAGATGAGAAGAACCTGCAATAGTTAATTGATAAAATGCACAATATTTGAGATGACAAAATACTTTTATTGATCGCAGGCCACTTCGAGGGGACAACCTCCTTTGAGCAAGTCAATACAAAATAACTTCACCATGGCTTCATAGGACTCAACACACACTTATGTACTAAGTCTAGGTGCCAATACTATGGGTCAAAACCATGGGCCAATACAAACTATGGATCAACAATACTACGGGCGACTTACAAAGCATATGTGCCAAACAACAATAACACAAACTATGGATCAACAATTACTACGGGACGAATTACAAAGCATATGCGTCCAACAACAATATACTAACAAAGTAAAGACATGGGTTCCTAACAGCGCATTAAGCACATAATACACTCTGACACCCCTACTGTGTGCCTATGTAGGTGGTAAGGAATTTCATGCAACCTCAATGGAGGGGCACCCATCGCCAGACCCTCCAATTTCTTCTCTACATTGCGTAGTCCCTTGGCATCATCTACTACCGCTTGGTAGTCTTCCTCGTGCCGGTTTAATGGTGATGATATTGCTGTTCACACTGATCCTCGATCTATGACATAGGACATGTAAATATTAGATCCTGTTTGTACAAAAAAAATAGAAATATTTAAAAATACAAAAACACATAACAATACAAGGTTACATTTTCTAAGAGACCTACCTAAATCATCCCACTCTGCCACCTCCAAGAGCAGTAGGTCTCTGTCTCCATGAAAGTCCACTACCGCATAAGGGTAGTCCTTTATCATTGGAATCGGGTTTCTCCACCATGAGAAGAAACCGACATCATAAGATAACATATGAGGACCTCCCAACCGACCTTCATGGTTAGTCCATCATTCCATCCCTAGCTCGGATGGGGCCCGAATTAGGATGTGAATCTATAGACGAAGTAGTGGTACTCGCTCCGGGAAAAATGAGACCAAGATAGTCCCGTATCCAAACTATTTCTTCCCTCATGTTCTACATATGGTGATGTGGTATTTCATATTTTCCAATACACCTCCACACCATTTGAAGAGTTTTTCCTCGATACATTCAATGGCACAAGTAATCTATGCATTGGTGACATGGTGAGGTCTTGCACTCTAAGACAATATTGTGATGGTAAACAAGATGGTCCATAGGGGTAGATCTACTACATCCTTGATTGGTATTTTACCACTACTTTTTCGAGTTCCTTGCCTACAGTATTGATCTATATATCCCTCTATTCTCTCATCAGTACTTCAGTGTCTGGCCAAGTTAACTCGTACCCCTGGTTTAGAGAGCCCGGTCAAGAAGTATATGTCCTCTATTTCAATTTCGAGAACATGTGGCCCCACATTAAAAACTTGTTGATCGACATCCCACATGCCTATCAAATGGTTCAATAGGAGTGGTTGTTTCCTCATGCAATGGGTATTAAAAATTTCAATATCCAACAGTCTCTAAGTGAATCTAGGGTCTCTTAGTCATGAAGAGCGGTCATGTCATCCAACTCATGCTCTCTTTCTTTCCACTTGATCATTGTGACTTTTTAGCTCAGCAATCTCCTATCAATCACCAAAAAGTACATGGTTAGGTTTATAGTTCCAGATATTGCAAGATGAGAGAGAAACAAGCTTAAAATTTTGCTTCCCTGCACATTTTCACTCCCAGAGTGTGTAACAGAGTGAAAATATCAAATTTTCGCTCCCTCACAGTGGTCTAAGGAGCAACAATCCCTAAATTTTTGGTCTCCTCAACCCTATAAGGGAGCGACAACCTCAGAAGGGAAAAATTAAATCCCTAGGGGAGCCTAATTCCCACTCAAAATTGCATCAAACTTAAAAATTCAACCATGAATGGAAATATATTGTCAAGGAGACTTACTTGGTTTAGATGACAAGTCAAACAGTGTTCCAGATATCCCACAATCAATAGTTGAACTTTAGCTTCCAAGAAAGGAAAAATATCCTTTGAGGTAAATGGCAAGGTAGAAATGAGTTTGTTTTTTACCAATTACATCCTTTTTACTCTCATATAGCTAGTTATGTTTCTCACGCTCACACTGGCAACTTATTTTCAAGCTATTTTGACTTGTTAACTATTGCATCATGAGATTCCAACACAATTTGTGTTTAGACATGATTGATTTTTATAGGATTATGGGAGGAATATCTTTCTGTGTCTCCGTGACCTTGTACACGTGTATTCTTTGACTTTTTTCAAACACGTTAAAGCCATGAAAGAGTCCTCTCTTAAGTAACGATTTATCCATTTTTTCGGCCTCATTAGACTAGTTACGAAAAAGGAACCCCTCAGAGTTCTCTTTAATCCCATTTACAAACTCCCTAAACATGAAAAGATTGTTGATCAAACTTGTTTCTTTCATGCTCATTAAATTATTTGAAAGGAGGTCTGTTTGGTGATAGTTTACCCCATTTTCATACCATTTGGAATAATTATGAAAAAGGAATACTCTACTCTGTGATGGACTAATTTTATGAAAAAGAACCATCTTGGAGTCTTCTTTAGGACCTTTTCCGACTCTCTAAATTTGAAAATATCACCGAGTTTACCTTCTTTGGGCTCATAAAACAATGTATCGAAGGGCCCATTTGGGATCTAACCCCTCCTTCTTTAGGTAAATTAAATATATGATGAGGGATTCATCTAATACAATCCATATCGGACATCTATTGTACTCCTAAATCTCGTTAAAAAACAAAGAGGTACTAATTGATTATGATGGGGAAAAATTGGGAATAATGGGTGTTATCGGTCAAATTAGCACTTCTCCGTCCGTGACCACATTTCCCTGTTGGTCACACAAAAGGACACTATGGATGGAAGAGCTTACTTGGCCTTAGATGACTTAGGAGATGAACCCTACCTTCTTCAGCTCAAAGGCTTATTTTTTTTTCTGAGAATTTCAGTAGAAAACCGCGACTCGTACACTTGACATATCGCGGGTCACCCGCGGGTCTCTATATTGACAACCCACATGTATATTCTAAAAGTTGTAACTACAAGCTGCTAAGCTATCATGTCGCGAGTCACTCGCGAGTTGCTAGATGAGTCATGGGTATCTTAAGAAAAGTTAAAAACATATATTAAGAATACGAATTGGGATTAGTTGAGTAAGGTATTCCAACTTCCCCAACTTCCCAATTCAACTACTTTTCGAACCAATCCTCCTTGCCTTGCCATAAATAGAAGGGGAGGGCATGCGAAAATTAGCACCAATTGGAGAGCTATTGTTATGTTGAAGAAATTCCAATTCAAGAGAGAGGAGCAGGAACCTAGGGCCTAGTTGCGAAGGTGATTGATGCAGAGTCAGGTATGACATTTGTACTTGTTGCAGTGTTTGACAATAAAAGATTGAGACACTCTTCCTTTCCCAATAAAAGTGTTAATGCTTATTGTGTTTTGATTATAATTTGATGTTATGTTATTCATCAATATCAATATTTATTTATAGTCAAACTGGTTTGAAGAAAGTCTGTGTGTGTTTTGCAGGTTTGTTGTAGTAGAGATCGAGGGATAAAAGCTTGGACCAACCATCATAAACAAGGTACATTTTCTCTGAAATGTGATCCTATTCATTTGTAGCAATGTATGCGAAGCCCTATGTGTCTATCTGTCAACCCCTAGTACGTTGGGAGTCTTCCCCTACTATAAGGACTTTTCCCTGACAACAGAACTGGTGACTCAATTGGGGAGTACCTCTTTGTTTTTCTGCTTTGGGGATCTTTGTTAGTGGGGAGTACCACTTTTCCCTAACAACAATGGGTTAGTTTTGTTGGAAAGCTTTATGGCAGCTTGTTATCACCCTTGAACATGGCACATGTTTGCGTCTTTCCTTATAGTTGGGTAATCTTCTCGCCTCTGAGTCATACCAAATTCCATGAGTCATCTCACTCCTTTGGTCCATCCGAAGAATTCCTTAATCATTATCGCATTATGTTTTGGTCTCTGTCTTGTTGAGTCAATGATTCAAGGGAAGTTAACCTGAGTCAACCTTTCTATAGTTTTATCGAATTTTATCCTTGTGTCATTCTATGCTCATTTGATACATTACTCTACATCACTTTCCTGTGTCGGTTTCGTGTTGATGATGTGGGATACATCATGGCCCTCCTTCGATAAGTCTATTCCTATCGACTCCAACACATCATCCGAGAATTAGAATTAGAGACTATTTAATACCTTGGGTCTTGAATGCCTTAATGGTAGGTTTCCTCACTTTCGACAATAGGTTTAGATCATTGATCTCTGATTGGATGATTCCACGAGTGTTGGAATTTATCTCACTTATTCACATTTGTTGGAATGTACTAGGATACCTTGGGAGTCATTGACATTATTGATTATTTCACCTCAAATTGTCACCTTTGATTTGGCATGCTTCATCACCTTGAGAAGCATGGGTTTTGATGTTCCCTTCTTGTGTTATAACCCACTATGCCATGGTTCACTCGCTCCCTACCCATGTTTAGGAGAGTTTCCTACCTTTTAGGGGTCAAAAACCACTTAACCTAACCTCACTTTGAGCCCCGGAGTAGGATTTTCGCTCCTTGTCCCTTGTCTGAGGAGCGATAATGACAACTTTGTCGCTCCTTGCAAGCCTTCTAGGGAGAAAAAATATCAACATTTTCGCTCTGTGTCATGCGTTAGGGGAGCGACAATCCTATTAAGACTACTTTGCCATAATTTTAGGGTTGAGAATCAAGATTGATCTTTGGTGGATCATCCTATCCTTTGAATATCTCATCAATTTCTATTTAAGGCAACCTAAATATTCCTTCATCCATCTTATCCTCACTTGATCCAACTCTTTCTCCTAAGTATTTTGGCATCTCCATCCTATAAAGAGAGCTTCACACCTTGACTCAAGGGGTTGAGAGGGCAATAAGCTTAGAGAGGTTATCCTTATGATCTTGTCACGCTCAAAGGGATTTGGAAGGGAAGCTTGAGGGACATGCTATGACAGAGTCAGATATAGATTTGTATATGTTGTTCATGACTTTCCATAAATATAACTTTTCCTATTCTCCCATTTCATGTCTCTTTTGGTAGATATGTGAACATGTCTACTAATTAGTAGTTAGATCTTGTTTGATACACTTGATGCATTGGAAGGTTTTGTTCTTTGTTTTTGTATGAAGGCTCACAAGTTTGGATCTGCAAGCTAGGAGTTGGATCAGTGAGGAGCTACTAGGACAATCGTCTGGATCGAGGTAGGACATCTACCCTCTCCCTTCCTTCTCATGGTTTTTTATTTTTTGTCTATGAATGAGGTCTAGGAGATGTTAGGTACCATTTGTTTACTTTCTGTCTTGGATTAGGAATCTAGGGAACCTTCTATGCATCCAAGAGGGATTCTACCTATCTGTAGGGAGGATTTCCTGCAATAGAACTTATGCTGAAATTCTACTACTCATGCTAAGGAAGTGTTACTCATGACATATGTTCTATTGTGTGGCCATGAGTCATTGTTTTGTTGTGTAAGGATTGGTAGTTGATGTATGTGACAGAGAATGGCTGTGCACTGTGCACGTTATGTAAGACTGTCTCATTGTTAATGAAAATGAGTACCTCTGTCGCATTTCCCTACACTTGTCTTGAATGTGATGAATACTTATGTGTAATGTGCACATAGATGCTATATTATGTTTCCATCATGAATGTGTTATTTATTACCATGAGTAAGTCATATTTTATTTCACAGTAATTGAATGAATGGTAGATCTATTATATGAATTTTGACATCCCTTTAGCATTGCATAAGCTTGGTTCTTTCCATTCCCATAGATACCTCAGGTGAGACTTTTCCTACTTGCAGGTGATGCTGAAAGGGACGGTGTCTTGGGTTTTGTTGGTGGAATTTATGATGAACCCTAGGTCTGCCCATACGCCAACATCAGACAACTAGTAAATAGTGGAAACGCTCGGATTCCAATGTGGAGAACTACAATTCGCTTTCTAAAGGAACATCCAAAATAGATATGATAAATTAGAGAAATCCATATAGGAATATAATTAAATAATGAATAAGAGATGATTTGAGATACAAAGATAGTTTCGTATAAATACAAATCCTAAAATCACTTATAGAAATTGTTCATGAAAGGACGCATCCTTTAGTTAATTATTATTCTTATTACTTAGTATTTATATATTTTATGCTTTTTACATCCTCTTTTGTTATGAAATTTCTGAACCATATAGTAGGTAATCCGAGAACAATTATAACCACAAATTTTCATATCTGATCGATACCTTTCCAATAGTATAAAGAATGTTCAAAACAGATGTCAGAGCGAAATGTTATGGCAAAAATACAGAGGTAACATTTCACTATGCCACTTGTGTTGCATGTCGACAATTTAAACTCATCGCACATTGGCAATTCAAATTTTATCAGCCACTTAAAATTTATCACTCAAAAATATTAGCTAGTTAAAATTTATTGGAGCAATGGACTCATCTCTCTCCGTCAGCCCTTTAAAACTTATCACACATCAATAATTTAAAACTTATTGCACATTAGCAATTTAAAACTTATCGGCCACTTAAATTTGATTGGAAATGTCACGTCCCCTCTCGTCGATCCGCTGTAAGGGAGGAAACATGAACAAACATATTGGGCTTATTTGACAATCTCAGGCCCATTCATTAGTAAGAAAATTCATGATTAAATAAAAACTTATGTGTGCAGATCATTCTTAATAAACACAATGGAATTACACACTATCCACACACCATTTCATCATGCATTCAGCATATAAACAACAATCATTAATTAAAACATTGCATAGCATAGAATTAACATAACTCAAACCACAAGAATACTTATCTTGAAATGTAGTGCAGAATCATACTCAATATAAACACAAATGCCTACTGAACTGCATCGGCATATTTCTTCCAGGCATAATAATGAAACAATCATACCATAATCAATCTCATCCTCATGCTATGCACAGGATTCATGCCAACTAGCTTAAGATAATCATTTCATTCAATTAACATGAATAATTAAACATGCATAACAGAAAACAAAATGATCATACTTTAACCACATAGAACACTTATCTTTATGATGAAGCTGTCCAAACAAATGGCTATGTGAGAGCAACGTTCCACCCAACCATAGATCTCTGTCCAACCTATATTCTTTCAGCTGAGAGATCACCCCCGAGCTGGGATGTGTATCCACTAAGGAGGAACTAAACAGGCTCACTCATAGCCATGGTTTCACTCAAACAGTCATGCTAATCCAACACACAGTTGGGTTTATCAAGCATGCAATAAGAAACAAAGGAGGATGCTAAGCCAGTGAGATCAACCACAGAGCTACATACATCTCAAGCTAAATTCAAGCAATCCAATCCTCTGTTCAAACATTCACACTTAGATTTCTCACAATTCTGACATCAAATAACTCAATCCCGTCATTGGATTTCTGGGCTATAAAAACTGGGTTTTCCAATGGATTAATGGGTATCTAATACTCTCAAATTCACCCCAAGGTTCATATATATGGATCCCCCACTGGATTTTACTGTCAAATACCAATTCTGGGCGTTTATGACACTTCAAAA
Source organism: Larix kaempferi (assembly GCA_027924585.1). Taxonomy (NCBI): domain Eukaryota; kingdom Viridiplantae; phylum Streptophyta; class Pinopsida; order Pinales; family Pinaceae; genus Larix; species Larix kaempferi. The sequence goes on from BSBM01000504.1 coordinate 7,201,690, forward strand.
CGTGGGTTCGTGCAAAGTTGCGATTTTTGGTTTTTGCTCACTGTTGGCAATTCGTAATGGATGAAAAATGATGCCGCCCCCTTCAACAATGGAATGGGAATGAGGAAGAAATAATTCCCTTGAGGTAGAGTGACTTGTGGGTCAAGGAAACAGAGCCCATACTCCGCCATAAGAATTTCTGGGTTGCCCTGCATGCTCCATTGAAGCCATGGACTGATTTCTTCAACAACTTTCTTACACAGAACTAAATGCCAGCAAAGAAAGTCAAATGGGTTCTCAAGATGACATTTGGCAGCCTATGGTTTAATCCCACAACCCCCTCACCACTCCCTAATGGATACACATGGCCCCTTCTCATTAGTTGCTTCCATAGCCAGTTTTGGTATTTTATTGCATGATGTTTATTTACATCATTTTTACAATGTTCCATGGCTAAATAGCACATGGGTAAAATAATATCTAATACTTTCCTTTTAAATAAAATTCGAGCATCCACTAGTAAGGCCTTGGCCTTGAGCTCCACGCTAGGAAAATATACATCACATGTATACAATATTTACATTAAAAGCTAATATATCATAAGGGTCAAAATGGGGTATTACAATCCCCCCCCCCTTAGAATAACACCGTCCTCGGTGTTCCAATACTTAGGAATACATACACAATTTACACATCCAAATTTTTGTAAAATTTTGCAAATCTGCCTTGCATTCTATCATTTACTTTGAAATTTCAGGACCAAGTCTTTTGGCTTCCAAAAACTGCTCCTGCTAGTTCTGCCCTTCCAGCTCATCCACAAGTCTGAAAGCTTTATGACTGCTACCCTCTTGATGTTCCTTTGTTGGGCAGTTGCGGAGGCAATGGTTCCCTCCAAATTTCCAACATTTCACTAGTTGCTTTATCTTTTCCTGCTCAATTTACTTTGAGTCTTCCCACCTGTAACGTTTCTTAGTGGACTGATTGGATGAATGTCTCCTCATTGATACATTGTCCTTTCCTCGGTTGATTGTTTCCGGAATGATTTTTACTTGTCTTTGTAGACAAACAGAGTCCTGCAAAACCTTATGGTTCATCTGATTCTACTGCTTTTGTAGCTTGAGCAGTTCTCCAAGATTTTCTTGGGTCTTGGCAACTGTTTGAAGGAGAGTTTCAGCCAAATCCATTAGTTTTTGGTTTGTTTCCATGGAAATGTACACATTTGACCACACTTTTCTTACTAGCAACACTTGCTTGTATCGGCTACAACGAATCGCTTCAATTTCCGTCTTGTGAAATACATCATTGCAATTTCTGTTAGGCCAAGCATAATATAAACATTAATATCAGTCAATTCATTGCCCCATTGACATGTGTAGTCCATGCTTTACCCATGATACTTTCACACTTTCCATGCTTGCCCAACATACACATGAATTCCTTCATGTTCATCCATTCACAAGAAATTTATTAATTTAGCATTCACAGTTATTTCAAGCAATTACACAATCATTTCAAGTCATGACATGCATCAAACCATTTTCTGTTTTTATAAATGCACCAATAAAAAAAAAAAGAGAGAGTAGTAAGAGTTTTCTCCTCTTAGTCTTGTTCCATTATGGAACCCACACCACCATTGTGGTTTTCATGCTCCTAGCCTCTTTCACTTCAACGTGAATGCTTGACCTATCCATCTTGGCTATGACACTTAGTGTCTTTGGTCTATTCCAGACCTCTCAAACATGGAATCCCTCCACATGGTTTATCTACAACTCTTGGCTGCTAAGACCCACACTGTCCCACTAGCACCATCTTTCATTACTGCTCATGCTGAGATTTTTAGGACGGTCACATGTCCACATGCATCCCTTGGATGCCTTCATAGTCCTTGCTTCCAACAATACCTACACTCAAACATTGAATCAATTCACATGTTTAGTTTATTTTCATAGGGTTTATCTCTAAACAGGAGTTTAAGAAATCATAACCAAATCATATACACATGTATATTCATAAACAAGAAGCTACAAGATAACCAAATACTTATCTGTATTGTGCATTTTCTCTCTAGTCCACAGGGTCCTGCTTTCCTTTGTAAGCCTTGGGATTGCCTATGGACTTGGATGTTCGACCAGCACGCAGGCTTCTCCACAACATCAAATAACTAATGTCCAACCAGTACACCTTTACGCCAACTTGGAAGGAAACTTCATCACGACCATTTCTAGGTCAAGACTCTACTATGGAGCCATAGGCATATAACAACCCTTTCATCAACACCTCCGCACCCTCAACAACCTCCACAACATCCTTTCATACACCTCAACCCTTCCACCACAACCCCTCACAACAACCTTTTACTTTTCTTCTTTTGTGTGCAACACCACATTGCATCTGTTTAAGCTGATAGCACAGGTAGTATAGGAAAACTCATCAACGTTGTTGCTCTAAAATTGTAATCATAATTCATAGCATTCACTATCAAGTATTGAAACACCAGGAATGTGTCCACTCCCTAGGGTGTAGTCAATATTGAAAAACCTATCATGACTCGACATCGGGGAAGTGTGCACCCCTTTTCGATGTAAGCCATGTAGGCCCTACTTATACTCAAGCAGACTGCCTAATGGAAATAAAATCAAAACATGCTCTGCATATTGAATCTAACAATTAGACATGCATATTCTTAGCTAGGGTCACAGAACACTTATCCATTTGCAATTGTAGTCTTTCTTCATTAATGAGGAATGGGGCTCCTTCTCTGAGTGGATAGTCCCTCGGTTTTCCATCCCAACTCGTTTTGATGTTACATAACCCTCATATGTCTTATTGACATAATATTTACCATCTCACTCATACTGTTTACTAATCGTGCAATGTAGATGGGACATTATCAAAATATCCAATGGCGTTTCACCCGAAACCCATTTCCAAGATATGGGATCCTTCCCATTAAGTTTGGCTTCTACAGGCCCTCTCTCATGGTCTTACTGCAATGTGTCTTCCTGGCACATTTATTAAATATCCAAACAGTCAGCAAATTTTAACAATAAAATTCAAATCTAATTGTTTCATAACCAATCAATGGCACTAATAATTAAATTCAATATGAATTTGCAATTCTGTTTACTGCAGAAATCAATTTGCTTAGTCATGAGGCTATCCTCATACTGTTTGTCTCTTGTAAGTGGCACCAGTCTTTCCTTTAGGATTTTATGCTTGCTAGCATTACATGAACATCCACTTACAACACGTCCTCCTGACACAATTCTATGCAAGCCAACAGTGATTAGCAATTATCAGCAAACTCTCAAATCTGAAATCTACAAGTCCAAATTGACAATCTGTTCTGCACATAAACTATTTTCACAACTATGAGATCCTTCTCATGAGGTTTGGCTCTTTCACATGGTAGCTTCTAGCCTTCATCACAGACTTACCCACCTTGCCATGCCCAGAACAATCTACCTGAAATCTAAAACTTCAATCAACCAAACACTTTGTAAGTCTCTATGCATAGAATATTTCATTGTTGCAACAGTCACTGAAGCATTTTTCAGAATTGTAACGCTCCATAATTCAAACACTTACAACTGTTAACATATAAATATCACCAAAACTCATTTACTTCTCGTGAATCATTATCATACTAAAATTGCAAGGTACAGTCACATAGTTTATGCAATTTAAATGAAACTTTAGATACCCATTATTTTACAGCCATATCATTTATACAACTTTGCCCTTCCACAGAGCATTCCGGCAGCCCATCGATCATGACTACCCTCTTCATGCACTTACTATTCTGCATTCATAACATCCCATGAAATGATCCTAGAATTATTATCAATTCATCATCTCATTCATTATTTAGTTTGCAATCACATACGCACCATCCCTATGCATTCATACAATGCATCACAACATGTGCACCCACACTTATGCATACACATTTACAACATTTACTCAAACTTTTCATATGCATCCACTCAATATAACTACAAGATTTCTAAAATCTCTTAATGCATATCCACTCAATGCTACCTTGTATTGATTCATGGATACTATGCATTCAAACATATTATGGCCTAACCATGACTACCTCACATAGGATGCTTTACCATGATGAAGACCACTAGTCCTCACTTGTTTTGGTTATTAAGATCGTAACCAACATACAAATGGCATGATATATTTTTATATGAATGTAGTCTAAATTTCTAAACAGTCACATGGTATGAGACCTCTTGCCTTCACCACTCCATGCTACACCACACTATGGCAGTATGGCATTCACATGAATGCATTTAAACTCTAAATGCATACCATTTTATGATTACTAAATATGGTTCAATGGATTCTTACCCAATCCCCTTTCAACACATATGCAATCATTATAATTAAACCATTACCTATATGGATCCCATTTACATCTTTGATGTTACTTTATCAGTTGGTCTCTTATAGAGGATTACATAATTCTTCCACCAACCTCTTGATCATGGATTCGCTACCCTAACCTTTTATTCATAATGTTGTTGGCCACATGCAAAAAAATCATCAACATATTTAGCCATGCTTCTGTTGTCTTTGGTCCTACAACCAATACCAACATCAATAGTGATTATCAACCACAATATTTTCCATTAGTGGTTCATTGCATATGTAGAGCCTTACTAATTTTGCCAATATGTAATATCATATGTGTGCAAAAACATCTTCTCATGCACCGTTCAATGTTTATTAATATTTCAACTAGTGCATATTCATGCCATCCATCTAATCTCTCGCATTTTCAGCATTCTCATGCCCTAATTTTATGTACATAAAGCTTACAAAATTATAAATACAGTTAGCAAGATAGGGGTTAAGGAATTCTCCCTTTCCAATTCCTCATCTTTGCATGAACTTCCTCTTCCACATCATAGCTGGTTCGATTTCATGGTCCGCATAATATTCCTACATGCTACTTCTAGGCATGCAATTCTAGGAATTGTCCATATTGATAACAATTTTTTTTTGTCAAAGCAGCCACTGACACTTTTCTGCTCTAAATATCTATGATATATGAAAACCTCATTCAAACTCTGGTGATGCACCACTGTTCCTTGCTGGATAATATTTCCAATGCCTATCCACGTGCTCCATTCCGACTTCGGGTGTGGAAACTACATCACTTCAAAAATGACAATTTTCGCAACAATTCTGCACTTTTTACACAGTTGTAAAATATCATGAACTGCCAACTTTAGCCACTTGTAGAAGCAAATCTATAAGGATTCATAAAAGATTTTATACTAGGAAAAGTTATTCCATATAACAAGGAACACTCATCAACTTGGGGATCTCTGTTCCGATGCACCATTCGTCTTTTATAAAATTATGGGTTTGACTACTTTTCACTTTTAACATTTTTCCAAAATTTCAAATTTTGGGCCAAAAATGGCTATCTCCCAAACTGTGCATTTCTGGAAAATCTTTGTCTAACGTGAATTGTCTGTTTTAATGAAAATATGAAATGTTGAGTTTAGTAAATTTCTTGAATCCTTCATCTAAGGTCACTTTCAACCACTACAAGCTTTTCAAAATCCCCCAAAAGTGGCTTGGAATAGTGTTTTTTGGCCTTCAAACTCACCCCGACTCCACATCCTTTGGAGTTTGACTCCAAAATTCCAAACTTAACATTGTTCCTGCTCCATATAAGTTTCAGCTCAATTTGACCTTCTGTCAAGCGTTGGGACAACGATTTGTAAAAGCCATTAATCCCAAATTTATGCCAAATAGGAGCATAATGGGCTTGGGATCCTCACTGGACCTTCCATGGACTTTGTTAATGGCCTCAGAACGTCACTATCCTCATCCAATTCTAATCCTGCATGCTCCTGCAATCCAAAAATAAATTTTCGAAATCTATACTCATTTTTTTTTTTTTTACCCAAACCTGAAACCTGAAAGCCGAAATCCGAAATTGTGGGTGCGGAATTGTGGAAATCCAAAACGCAATTTTCAAAAATCTGCGTTCTCGCAACCCGCAACCCGAAACTCGAAATCCTGAAATTGCGGGTTCGGAATTGCGGAAATCCAAAACGCAATTTTCAAAAATCTGCGTTCCCGCAACCTGCAACCCGAAATCCGAAATCCCAAAATTGCGGGTTCGGAATTGCGGAAATCCAAAACACAATTTTCAAAAATTGGCGTTCCCGTAATCCGAAATCCGAAATCCCAAAATTGCGGGTTCAGAATTGCGAAAATCCAAAACACAATTTTAAAAAATTTGCATTCCTGCAACCCGAAATCTGAAATCCCGAAATCCTAAAATCCGCAACTGTAGAAACACCTCCGTTCCTGCAACTTGCGGGGTTCATATCTCCTTCGTCCCTTAGCCAAATGAGACGGGTTTGGTACCATTGGAAAGATCTTGAAAATATCTATGCAACTATGTGGTCCTCTGCCCCATCTGAGAACTGTGATCTTGCCATTTTTCCATTCCAAAATGATGCCCCAACTTCACCAATACCACGTTAAAATATTTTGTTACTTGTCTGCAAACTCAGAGTTTGGCCCAAGAAGCTCCAGTGCTGCAATATGGGCTCTGATACCACTCTGTCACGTCCCCTCCCGTCGATCCGTTATAAGGGAGGAAAATGAACAAACATACTGGGCTTATTTGACAATCTCAGGCCCATTCATTAGTAAGAAACTTCATGATTAAATAAAAACTTATGTGTGCAGATCATTCTTAATAAACACAGCGAAATTACACACTATCCACACACCATTTCATCATGTATTCAACATATAAACAACAATAATTAATTAAAACATTGCAGAGCATAGAATTAACATAACTCAAACCACAAGAATACTTATCTTGAAATGTAGTGTAGAATCATACTCAATATAAACACAAATGCCTACTGAAATTACACAGCGGAATCAAAACATATTAATACATGCACGGAATTGAATGCATCAACATATTTCTTCTAGGCAGAATAATGAAACAATCATGCCATAATCAATCTCATTCTCATGCTATGCACAGGCTTCATGCCAACTAGCTTAAGATAGTCATTTCATTCAATTAACATGAATAATTAAACATGTAGAACATAACACAGAATGATCATACTTTAACCACATAGAACACTTATCTTTATGATGAATTTTTCCAAACAACTGGCTATGTGAGAGAAACGTTCCACCCAACCATAGATCTCTGTCTAGCATATATTGTTTCAGCTAAGAGATCCCCCATGAGCTGGGATGTGTATCCACTAAGGAGGAACTAATCAGGCTCACTCACAGCCATGGTTTCACTCAAACAGTCATGCTAATCCAATACAGTTGGGTTTATCAAGCATGCAATAAGCAACAAAGGAGGATGCTAAGCCAGTGAGATCAACCACAGAGCTACAAACATCTCAATCTAAATTCAGCAATCCAATCCTCTATTCAAACCTTCACACTTAGATTTCTCACAATTCTATCATAAAATAACTCAATCCCGTCACTAGATTTCTGGGCTATAAAAATTGGGTTTTCAAATGGATTCCAGGGTATCTAATACTCTCAAATTCACCCCAAGGTTCATATCTATGGATCCCCCATTGGATTTTACTGTCAAATACCAATTCTGGGCTTTTATGGCACTTCAAAACGTGGGTTCTTTCAAAGTTGCGATTTCTGGTTTTTTGCTCACTGCTGGGAATTCGTAATGGATGAAAAATGATGCTTCCCCCTTCAACAATGGAATGAGAATGAGGAAGAACCAATTCCCCTGAGGTAGAGTGACTTGTGGGTCAAGGAAACAGATCCCATACTCTGCCATATGAATTTCTGGGTTGCCCATGCTCCATTGAAACCATGGACTAATTTTTTCAACAACTTTCTTACACAGAATTAAATGCCAACAAAGAAAGTCAAATGGGTTCTCAAGATAACATTTGGCAGCCTATGGTTCAATCCCACAACCCCCTCACCACTCCCTAATGGAGACACATGGCTCCTTCTCATTAGTTGCTTCCATAGCCCGTTTTGGTATTTTATTGCATGATGTTTATTTACATCATTTTTACAATGTTCCATGGCTAAATAACACATGGGTAACATAATATCTAATACTTGCCTTTTAAATAAAATTCGAGCATCCACTAGCGGGGCCTTGGCCTTAAGCTCCATGCTAGGAAAACATACATCACATGTATACAATATTTACATTAAAAGTTAATATATCCTAAGGGTCAAAATGGGGTATTATAATCCCCCCCCCCTTAGAATAACACCGTCCTTTGTGTTCCAATACTTAGGAATACATACACAATTTACACGTCCAAAATTTTCAAAATTTTTGCAGATCTGCCTTGCATTCTATCCTTTACTTTGAACTTTCAGGACCAAGTCCTTTGGCTTCCACAAACTGCTCCTGCTGGTTCTTCCCTGCCAGCTCATCCACAAGTCTGAAAGCTCGATGACTGCTACCCTCTTGATGTTCCTTTGTTGAGCAGTTGCGGAGGCAATGGTTCCCTCCACATTTCCAACATTTCACTAGTTGCTTTATCTTTTCCTCTTAGTCTTGTTCCATTCTGGAACATGTTGATGTATATGTAACTTCGGAATGTATTTCATATATATATTTATTGTATTCTTATAGAGATGTATTATTCCTCTATACGGAAGTGTTTGTATTCCTATAGAGATGTTATTATTCCTCAATACGGAAGTGTCGTAACTTATACTTGATGGGTTATTAGACCACCTTGTTGGGGTCGACCCTGTAGAGGTCATGTGGGTCGAAGGGTTATTAGACCACCCTATTGGGGGTCGGCCATGTGGGTCAAAGGGTTATTAGACCATCCTATTGGGTGTCGGCCTAGTCAGCATTGTGTTATGTGGTTAAATTGAGGCCGACCTAGTAAAGGTTATTAGGCAAGTCAAGTTAAGTATAAATAGAGTGCGGGAGGCACTCTATTTCATCATTCTATTTCTCTCTCACACTCTTGGGAGAGTGGCGCACTTGTGGAGGAGGAGAAGCTGCTGCTAGGATATGTCTATCTCTTATGCTTGGGTTATATCATTGCTCTATCTATCTTTGAGGAAGTTATTGGGGTTTTTCACGTTTATATCTCTGTCTCTTGTGTGCTTGCATTATTGTGTCCATGATTGATATGCTGTAGATATGCTGTACATGTTTTTCTCTTAGTTAAGATCCTAGACCATATTGAAGTAAATTCTGAAAAACTAATATGGTATCAGAGCTAGCCTGAAAGAAGGCATGGTATGGCATGTATGACACTTGTTGCACTTACGATGCTAGGGCTTGATATAGAAAACACCAGTCATCGTAGAAATTTCGCTATAAATCTATTTTGGAAAAGTTTTCAGATCTGAAACGTTTACAGGTCGAAGATCAGATCCCCATGTACCTTGTATCCAAAGGACAACTTCTAATTCGTTGTACTTTGTGTTTTATGATCTGTACAATCTAGGGTTTCTGCCTCTTCCAGATCTGAGTCATAAATATGTGACCTGGGAAAAAAGGTCATAAATTGGGCTAGGAAGCTCCAAATGAAATTTCGTAAAAAGTGAAAGGTAGTGCACGGACTGTACTTTCTCAGGTAACTTTTTTAGATGCCGAAACTAAACCAGTGACACGTGGCACGCTGTACAAGTTTGCTCTCCTGTTTTATCCCATAAACAGGTCACGTTGTGACACTTGGCATAAATATCTCTTAGAGAATCCAATTGAGGTCATAACTGTGGGGTTGGAAAGATGACAAGTCGGGATACGATAGGTAGAATTTTCAGACCCTATGAATTCGTAATTTTGGAGTTACACCAGAAACAATCAGGTGCATATTTCTGTCAAAACAAAATTGGATTTTGAGCACCTTCATTCATGGCTCTGAGAATTAGGGTTTTAGAGAAAGTTGGAATTTTTGTAATCGGAGACCACGACTGAATGTTATTAATCAAAATCAAAATTTAGAGACAAAGATCAGATTTTTTGGTTGGGAAGAAAGCCAGGCTTGATCAAACCCTAGTTCATGACTTTGATCGGAAAAGTGGAAAATTAGGGCTTCTGCAAAAATGGGAATTTTTGAAATCTGTGACCATGGCTGGAAGCTCCTTAGAAAAATAGAATCTTAGAGCCTTGGATTGAACCTTTTGATTGGGAATAAGGGTGGGATTTATCAAACCCTATTTCGGGGTCATGTCTAATGAATCCGAAAGTTTCAAAGGTAAATTTGAGGGGTGAAACTTTGCAGTTTTCAAATTCTGAGTATACCGGCTTGATCAGCTAATCAAGGTGCATCTTTCTATCCTTTCAAAAGTTTGAAATTCAAAGTTTGAATTTTTAGGGTTTTCCTGACAAACCCTAATCCAACCCCAAATCCAGTTTCTGCAAATCAAGTGGATTGGGTTAATCCTAGAAGAGAATGGATTGGTCACCTGCATAAGTGAAGACGTTCCTATTTCAGAGGGAGATGAGAATAAGGCCTTACACAAGAAGATTGCAAGCAATCTCGACAGGTATGACTTATCCAGGTATGTTTCGAGATTTGTTCATGATCAAGTTTATGGTATGTTTGTCTTCATATTATTACGGTTAGTACAATCTTGATTAAATCTAGACTTGTCGTATCACGTTAATAAAATTATGAATGCATGATAGAAGATATTCATTGATTAGGGTATTGACACTTATGATTGTACTAATGCATTATGGTGTTGTATGAGGTTTATGTTGTCCGCTAACATGAAAGGTACACCAAGAAAGACAAATCATGTTCTAGTTCAAGAACATATGATCATGGTGACATGAAAACAAAGATTCATCCATTATCATGGATCACTTAGAAGATCTATTTACGAGGTATGTATAACTTGGTTCTATAATGGTTAACCTATGAGATATGCAGGTTACTAGCACAAGTCATTGAAGAGAACAAGAAGACATCATGTGGGTATGTTAGACATAACTAGCTAACATACTAATCTAGGTATGTTTTTCTTATATCAAGTTAGAATCCTACCTTGTGATAGGGTCTCTTATATAAGTATACATGGCATGATTGATAATGATTATTCATAGGTTTGAATAATCATGGGTTTAGGCATATTATGTTTCTTACCTTAATTGATGATATGACTAACCCGAAGAGTCATGAAAGTATAGGTTTGAGTAATCACGGGTTTAGGTATATTATGTTTCTTACTTTAATTTATGATATGACTAACCATAAGAGTCCTTGAATACTAATGCTTATTATTTCTGTTTGAAATGATCATGACAATACATGCCGATTATTGTGTTTTGATAGTATTAAGATTATACTAATGAATGTGTGATTATGTATGAGACCTCGAGAATAACACAATGATGATACTAATAAGCATGCATAGTGATTAAGGATGGATATAAGTTCAAGGACAAGTAATCCAGGAAGCAAAGATAAAGAGGGAGCACACTTTAGTAGTTTATGCAAGGATGCAGATATTCAGAGGGAGTTGACCACTTCTCACAATCCACATCAGAATGGAGTTACAAAAAGGAAGCAAAGACTGAGAGGGAGTCAACCCTACAACCAAAAAAAGATAAGTATTTTAATTGTCATTTCTTGCATATATGTTTGTTTAAATAATATTGTTCAATGATGTATATGCTTATGTTCCTAGACTTAGGGTGTGTATTATGCATATTAGAATAATTGCATTAATGAACAGTATACTACTAATTTGCATATGATGGGTAAGTGGCCTATGGCACTGTACAACATTCCATTGCTACTTATCTAGAATGAAACCTTTTTGTTGACATATTGGGAGTTGTGCACATTCTTAACAATGTTCTGCTAGAGATTGGAAGGCATCTAGAAAGTTACAGGATATGGATAAAAGTTGTATTGAAGCATTGGCTAAAATAATTGCATGACTGTATGACATATTTATTTATGTGTAAGAATTTGTTCTGAAAAACTATGAGATGTTTCTAATCATGCAATTTAACCTGTTTTGTAGGAAAGATCGTATACCTTCACCTACAAAAGAAGGACTACAACATTTGTTCCAACAACAAAGATATCTATTGAAGATATTGAAGTTCCCAGGATCTGGGATGAAGTAATGGAAGAATGCCAGTACCAGTCGATCATGAAGAATGATGTTTGGGATGCAGTCCCAAGACCTGAAGGGAAGTCTGTTGTGACTTCCAAATGGATTTATAATATCAAGCATGCTGCAGATGGTAGCATGGAGAAATACAAAGCGAGATTTGTAGCTCGTGGATTCTCCCAAAAAAAGGGATTGAGTATGAAGAGACTTCTACACCTATAGCTAGGCACACTTCCATCAGATCAGTACTTACTTTGGCTGCAGTGATGAAATGGAAGATACACTAGATATCTTTCTTGAATGGTGTAGTCGAAGAGGAAGTGTATGTGTAGCAACCACTTGGTTTTGAGACACATGATGGGAAGTCATATATGTGTAGAACTTGGTATGGTAGGATAGACATCTTTCTATCCAGTTTGGGATTTACCAAGAGTAAAGCGAATTCCAACCTTTAATACAAGGTTGAGGAAGGCAATCTAGTGATACTACTATTGTATGTGGATGACCTGTTTGTTACAGGTGAGGATAGATTGATTGCCGACACATAGTGGAAGCTTGCTGCCAAGTTCGAGATGAAGGACTTGGGGATGATGCGCTCTTTTCTAGGCATGGAGGTGTGGCAGAGTGTAGATGGGATCTTCCTTGGAAAAGGGAAGTATGTAGTAGAGATCTTGAAGAGGCTCGAGATGATGTACTGTAAGGCCATGGCCACACCTATGGCATCAAATCTAAAGCTTCTATGTGATGCTTCATCTGATCCGGTTGATGTCAAAGTGTATCGTCATATGATTGGGTCCTTGATGTACCTGACGAACAAGAGACCAGCTATTTGCTTTGTAGTGAACACATTGAGCCAGTTCCTGACGGATCCGAGGAGTGTTCACCTGGTTTCTATAAAGCATATTCTGAGGTACCTGAAGGGTACAGTTGATATTGGGCTCAAGTATGATGCGAATCAAAAGTTTAACCTGCAGGGTTATGTTGATTTAGATTGGGCAGGCAGTGCTATAGATAGGAAGAGCACTTCTGGGTGCTGCTTTAGTATGGGATCAGGTGTGATCTCTTGGTTTAGCAGGAAGTAGTCCTGCATAGCACTGAGTACAGCTGAAGCAGAGTATGTTGCAGCTTGTTCAGCTAGTTGTGAGGGAGTATGGCTTCAAAAGCTACTGTCTGAGTTATTTGATCTCCCGCTGGAGGCTTCTGGTATCTTTTGTGACAACCAGATTTGTGTGAAGTTGTCTAAGAACCCGGTGTTCCACGACAGGTCAAAACACATTGAGATCAAATATCACTATATCATGGATATGGTGCAGAGAGGAGCAGTGAAGCTCCTGTATGTTGTGACAGATGAGTAGATTGCAGATGTGCTGACAAAGCCACTAGCTAGAGTGAAGTTCGAGTACTTCAAAGAGAGGCTTGGTGTCCTTCAGATCAATGACACTTCGAGGAAGAAGTGATGGAGACATTTGCTGAAGCCATTCCAAGCATGTTGGAAGGAGGATCCTTTACATGGCTGTGGATGTAAGCGTTGGATGATGAGCATCGGGACGAAGCTCCAGTTACTGCTCTATATGTGTATGTATGCATCACGTTGGATGCTTGATATGATCAACATCATGTTGGATGCTGGATATGATCAGTTGGATCATTTATATGTATGTACGCATCATGTTGGATGATGGATATGATCAGTTGGATCATTTATATGTATGTACGCATCATGTTGGATGTTGGATATGATCAGTTGGATAATTTATATGTATATGTATGTACGCATCATGTTGGATGCTGGATATGATCAGTTGGATCATGTGTATGTATCTGTAGATGTATCAGGTGGATACATTGTGTGATCAGGCAAATCATATATGTTGATATGTATCAGGTATGATCAGGTGGATCATGTATTTGTATATGTATAAGGTGGATACATTGTATGATCAGGTAGATCATGTATGATGATATGTATCAGGAAGATACTGTGTATGCATCAGGTGGATGCATTGTATGATCAGGATGATCATGGATGACGAGCTTCAGGAGGTTTCTCCAGATGACATGCATCAGGACGATGTAGTGATGATGATCAGGATGATGTATGGTGAGTATCAGGTTGATGCTCTGTGGCCGTGGAACAGGTTGTGCAGATAAGCATATAATCCTAGCCCTGGGAGGTTTGCAGATATTCTTTCGAGGTTTTGCCTATGGCATGTAATACTGGCCCTGGGATATCTGGAAAAATCTCTTTTGAGGTTTTTCTTTGGAGGACATATAATCCTAGCCCTGAGAAGTTTGCAGATTCTCTTGCTAGGTTTTGCCGCTGGCATATAATAGCTCCCTGGGAGATCTGACAAATGCTCTTTCGAGGTTTTTTCCTATGGCATGTAATCCTATCCCTGGGAGATCCTATAGGTTGAGCTGTATGCTCGTAATTAGTCCTGGGATGCTCTTTCGAGGTTTTTCCATGACCACATGTAATAAGTCCTAGAGATCTGGACAGGATGAAAAAGGCCTCATATGCTCTTTAGGGTTCTTGCTTGGAAAGACACTCTTTTAAGGTTTTGTGGTGGGGGTCACATGTAATAAGTATTGAAGATCTGGACAGGATGAAAAAGGCCTCAGATTCTCTTTAGGGTTCTTGCTAGTCAAGAGACTCTTTTAAGGTTTTGTGACAGTCACATATATTACTAGCCCTGGGAGATCCGACAGGTAGAGCTGTGTGCTCGTAACAGCTTGAGATGCTCTTTCGAGGTTTTGTGACGCACGTAATAAGTCCTGAGTATTCCACAGTATGGCCAGTGATGATGGAGACCTGCAGGTGGTGGGCCTACATCCAGTATGAAAAAGGACTGGCTCCGTAGAAATTCCTATGACGAGTAGATTCAGAGATTGATTGAGATAGCACCAGCAGTGACGATGATGATGATTCGAGGACGATGCATCGATGACGATGATCCAAAGAAGAAGACTTGTGCTAGATGATCTGTGTCGAGAAATACCTTCCTAGTTAAGAGGGAGTGTTGATGTATATGTAACTTCGGAATGTATTTCATATATATATTTATTGTACTCCTATAGAGATGTATTATTCCTCTATATGGAAGTGCTTGTATTTCTATAGAGATGTTGTTATTCCTCTATATGGAAGTGTCATAACTGATACTTGATGGGTTATTAGACCACCTTGTTGGGGTTGGCCCTGTATAAGTCATGTGGGTCGAAGGGTTATTAGACCACCCTATTGGGGGTAGGCCATGTGGGTCAAAGGGTTATTAGACCACCTTATTGGGTGTCGGACCAATCAGCATTGTGTTATGTGGTTAAGTTGAGGCCGACCTAGTAAAGGTTATTAGGTAAGTCAAGTCAAGTATAAATAGAGTGAGAGAGGCACTCTATTTCATCATTCTATTTCTCTCTCACACTCTTGGGAGAGTGGCGCACTTGTAGAGGAGGAGAAGCTGCTGCTAGGAGATGTCTATCTCTTATGCTTGGGTTGTATCATTTCTCTATCTATCTATGAAGAAGTTATTGGGGTTTTTCACCTTTATGGTTTTCCCCAAGTAAACTCTGTGTCTCTTGTGTGCTTGCATTATTGTGTCCATGATTGATATGTTGTAGATACGCTATACATGTTCTCTTAGTTAAGATCCTAGATCAGATTGAAGTAAATTTTGAAAAACTAATAGAACCCACACCACCACTGTGGTTTTCATGCTCCTAGCCTCTTTCACTTCAACGTGAATGCTTGACTTGCCCATCTTGGCTATGACACTTAGTGTCTATGGTCTATTACAGACCTCTCAACCATGGAATCCCTCCACATGGTTTGTTTACAACTCTTGGCTGCTAAGACCCACACCGTCCCACTAGCACCATCTTTCATTACTGCTCATGCTGAGCTCTTTAGGACGGTCACATGTCCACATGCATCCCTAGGATGCCTTCATAGTCCTTGCTTCCAACAATACCTACACTCAAACATTGAATCGATTCACATGTTTAGTTTATTTTCATAGGGTTTATCTCTAAACAAGAGTTTAAGAAATCATAACCAAATCATATACACATGTATATTCATAAACAAGAAGCTGCAAGATAACCAAATACTTATTTGTATTATGCGTTTCCTCTCTAGTCCACAGGGTCCTGCTTTCCTTTGTAAGCCTTGGGATGGCCTATGGACTTGGATGTTCGGCCAGCATGTCGGCTGCTCCACAACATCAAATAATTAATATCCAACTAGTACACCTTCACGCCAACTTGGAAGGAAACTTCATCACGACCATTTCTAGGTCAAGGCTCTACTATGGAGCCATAGGAATATAACAACCCTTTCATCAACACCTCCACAACCTCAACAACCTCCACAACATCCTTTCATACACCTCAACCCTTCCACCACAACCCCTCACAACAACCTTTTACTTTGCTTCTTTAGTGTGCAACACCACATTGCAACTGTTTAAGCCGATAGCACAGGTAGTATAGGAAAACTCATCAACGTTGTTGCTCTAAAATTGTAATCATAATTCATAGCATTCACTATCAAGTATTGAAACACCAGGAATGCGTCCACTCCCTAGGGTGTAGTCAATATTGAAAATCGTATCATGACCCGACATCAGGGAAGTGTGCACCCCTTTCTGATGTGAGCCATGTAGGCCCTACTCATACTCAAGCAGTCTGCCAAATGGAAATAAAATCAAAACATGCTCTGCATATTGAATCTAACAATTAGACATGCATATTCTTAGCTAGGGTCACATAACACTCATCCATTTGCAATTGTAGTCTTTCTTCATTAATGAGGAATGGGGCTCTTCTTTGAGTTGACAGTCCCTCGATTTTTCATCCCAACTCCTTTTGATGTTACATAACCCTCATATGTATTATTGACATAATATTTACCATCTCACTCATACTGTTTACCAATCGTGCAGTGTAGATGGGACATTCTCAAAATATCCAATGGTGTTTCACCCGAAACCCATTTCCAAGATATGGGATCCTTCCCATGAAGTTTGGCTTCTGCAGGCCCTCTCTCATAGTCTTAATGTAATGTGTCTTCCTGGCACACTTATTAAATAGCCAAACAATCAGCAACCTTTAACAATAAAATTCAAATATGATTGTTTCATAACCAATCAATGGCGTTAATAATTAAATTCAATATGAATTTGCAATTTTGTTTACTGCAGAAATCATTTTGCTTAGTCATGATGCTATCCTCATATTGTTTGTCTCTTGTAAGTGGCACCACTCTTCTCTTTAGGATTTTATGCTTGTTAGCATAACATGAATATCCACTTACAACACGTCCTCCTGACACAATTCTATGCAAGCCAATGGTGATTAGCAATTATCAGCAAATTCTCAAATCTGAAATCTACAAGTCCAAATTGACAATCTGTTTTGCACATAAAATATTTTCACAACCATTAGATCCTTCTCATGAGGTTTGGCTCTTTCACATGGTATCTTCTAGCCTTCATCATGGAATTACCCACATTGCCATGCCCAGAACAATCTACCTGAAATATGGAACTTCAATCAGCCAAACACTTTGTAAGTCTTTATGCATAGAATATTTCATTATTGCAACAGTCCCTGAAGCATTTTTCAGAATTGTAATGCTCCAGAATTCAAACACTTCCAGCTGTTAACATATCAATATCACCAAAACTCATTTACTTCTCGTGAATCATTATCATACTAAAAATTGCAAGGTACAGTCACATCATTTATGCAATTTAAATGAAACTTTAGATACTCATTATTTTACAGCCATATCATTTATACAACTCTACCCTTCCACAGAGCATTTCGGCAGCCCATCGATCATGACTACCCTCTTCATGCACTTACTATTCTACATTCATAACATTCCATGAAATGATCACAGAATTATCATCAATTCATCATCTCATTCATTATTTAGTTTGCAATAACACACGCACCATCCCTATGCATTCATACAATGCATCACAACATGTGCACCCACACTTATGCATACACATTTACAACATTTACTCAAACTTTTCATATGCATCCACTCAATGTATAACTACAAGATTTCTAAAATCTCTTAATGCATATGCACTCAATCAGACCTTCTGTCAAGCGTCGGGACATCGATTTGTAAAATCCATTAATCCCAAATTTATGCCAAATTGGAGCATAATGGGCTCGGGATCCTCACTAGACCTTCCATGGCCTTCGTTAATGACCTCAGAACACCACTGACCTCATCCAATTCTGATCCTGCATTCTCCTATAATCCAAAAATCAATTTTCGAGTTCTATACTCATTTTTTTTTACCCGAACCCGAAACCCAAAAGCCAAAATCTGAAATTGCGGAAATCCAAAACGCAATTTTCAAAAATCTGCGTTCCCGCAACTCCAACCCGAAACTCGAAATCCCGAAATTGCGGGTTTGGAATTGCGGAAATCCAAAATGCATTTTTCAAAAATCTGCGTTCCCGCAACCCGCAACCCGAAAACCAAAATTCTGAAATTGCGTGTTCGGAATTGTGGAAATCCAAAACGCAATTTTCAAAAATTGGCGTTCCCGCAACCTGAAATCCGAAATCCCAAAATTGTGGAAATCCAAAACGCAATTTTCAAAAATTTGCGTTCCTGCAACCCGAAATCCAAAATCTTGAAATCTGCAACTGTAGAAATACCTCCGTTCCTGCAACTTGCGGGGTTCATATCTCCTTTGTCCCTTAGCCAAATGAGACAAGTCTGGTACCGTTGGAAAGATATTGAAGAGCTCTATGCACTTGTGTGGTCCTCTTTGCCATATGAGAACTCTTATCCTGCCATTTTTCCATTCCAAAATGACGCTCCAACTTCACCAATACCACATTAAAACATTCTGTTACTTATCTGCAAACTTAGAGTTTGGCCCAAGCAGCCCCAGTGCTGCAACATGGGCTCTGATACCACTCTGTCACGTCCCCTCCCGTCGATCCGTTGTAAGGGAGGAAACATGAACAAACATACCGGGCTATTTGACAATCTCAGGCCCATTCATTAGTAAGAAAATTCATGATTAAATAAAAACTTATGTGTGCAGACTCCATTCTTAATAAACATAGTGGAATTACACACTATCCACACACCATTTCATCATGCATTCAGCATATAAACAATAGTCATTAATTAAAACATTGCAAAGCATATAATTAACATAACTCAAACCACAAGAATACTTATCTTTAAATGTAGTGCATAATCATACTCAATATAAACACAAATGCCTACTGAAATTACACAGCGGAATCAAAACATATTGACACACACACACGGACTGGAATACATGATCATATTTCTTCTAGGAAGAATAATGAAACAATCATGCAATAATCAATTTCATTCTCATGCTATGCATAGGATTCATGCCAACTAGCTTAAGATAATCATTTCATTCAATTAACACGAATAATTAAACATGCATAATAGAACACAGAATGATCATACTTTAACCACATAGAACACTTATCTTTATGATGAAATTGTCCAAACAACTGGATATGTGAGAGCAACGTTACACCCAACCATATATCTTTGTCTAGCTTATATTCTTTCAGCTGAGAGATCACCCCCGAGCTAGGATGTGTATCCACTAAGGAGGAACTAAACAGGCTCATTCACAGCCATGGTTTCACTCAAACAGTCATGCTAATCCAACACACAGTTCGGTTTATCAAGCATGCAATAAGAAACGGAGGAGGATGCTAAGCCAGTGAGCTCAACCATAGAGCTACAGAGATCTCAAGTTAAATTTAAGCAATCCAATCCTCTGTTCAAATATTCACACTTAGATTTCTCACAATTTTGTCATCAAATAACTTAATCCCGTCACTGGATTTCTGGGCTATAAAAACTGGGTTTTCCAATGGATTTAGGGGTATCTAATACTCTCAAATTCACCCTAAGGTTCATATCTATGGATCCCTCTTTGGATTTTACTGTCAAATACCAATTCTGGGCGTTTATGGCACTTCAAAACGTGGGTTCTTGCAAAGTTACGATTTCTGGTTTTTTCTCACTGCTGGGAATTCGTAATGGATGAAAAATGATGCTTCCCCCTTCAACAATGGAATGGGAATGAGGAAGAACCAATTCCCCTGAGGTAGAGTGACTTGTGGGTTAAGGAAACAGAGCCCATACTCTGCCATATGAATTTCTGGGTTTCCCATGCTCCATTAAAGCCATGGACTGATTTCTTTAACAACTTTCTTACACAGAATTAAATGCTAGCAAAGAAAGTCAAATGGGTTCTCAAGATGACATTTGGTAGCCTATGGTTTAATCCTACAACCCCCTCACCACTCCCTAATGGATACACATGGCCCCTTCTCATTAGTTGCTTCCATAGTCAGTTTTGGTATTTTATTGCATGATGTTTATTTACATCATTTTTACAATGTTCCATGGCTAAATAGCACATGGGTAACATAATATCTAATACTTTCCTTTCAAATAAAATTCGAGCATCCACTAGCGGGGCCTTGGCCTCGAGCTCCATGTTAGGAAAACATATGTCACATGTATACAATATTTACATTAAAAGCTAATATATCCTAAGGGTCAAAATAGGGTATTACAGGAACAATGGACTCATCTCTCTGCATCGACCCTTTAAAACTTATAGGTCATCATCCATTTAAAATTTACCGCACATCGGCCATTTAACATTTATCGCATGACCCTTTAAAACTCATTAGGCATAGGCCATTAAAATTTATTGCACATCAACCATTTAACATTTATCGTACATCGACAATTTAAAACTCATCGTCCATCAAAGATTCAAAACTTATTGACCACTTAAAATTGATCACCTAAAAGATGTCGGCCACTTAAAATTTATTGAAGTAGTGGACTCATCCCTCTTCATTGGCCCTTTGAAACTGATTGCACATTGCACATTTAAAACTTATTGCATGTCACACATTTAAAACTTATCGCACATCGCACATTTAAAACTTATTGATCATTTAACATTCATCGCACATCGACAACTTAAAACTTATTGGCCAATTAAAATTGATCACTTAGAGACATCATCCACTTAAAAATTATCAGAGTGATGGGTTATTTAGTGCATCATCCCTTTATGTTTTATCCAAGTGATGGGTTCTTTACTTTTAGTGGTGATTACACGCGAAAGCATATCTTTGAGAAAGCCCTATCCTTGCAACTTCTTTACCCAAATTCAGTGTTCCCGGCTCCCTTATCATATGTGTTAGGAAGACCTTCCATGTGTTGACTCAAATTGGCACCATCCATTAACAACTAAGAGATTTTAGTTCATAAACCAGGCTAGTTGGTCCCCCATTTCACTTTATGCCCAATACCCGGCTAAAAGGTTGATTCATCGTTGAAACCAAGTTCTGAGCAAGTTCATGACCTAAGAATGCTTGAGTGAGCTAGTCATGACCGAGAGAAGCCTTTCACACAAGGTTTAGTCATTCATATCCACAAATGTAAGAACACAAGCTTATGATGCGTGTCATGCAACAAATGTAGACTCAATGAACTTGTGATGTGAACTGACTTGATCATGCAAATCTTTATAGATTAGCATGAACAAAATAACCAAGTATGCAATTGATAAGAACAATCTAATCATCAAATGCACTAATTTATTATGTCCAAAAGGGAGAGATTAAAAATATCATAACGTAGACCAAAGAGGAGAGGTTTATTTCAAAATTTTAAAGGGCAGGGAAAGTAAATTTATTTGGGAGTTGTCGAGGGCTCAACAATTAGTGACATACTAGATGAAGCCATAGTCTCTGTACATGTGTCATTGCTACCTTCAACAATTCCAAGATAAAATCAAATGTGTGTATTCAAGAGCACCACGACTTCAAACACGAGTCCCATGAAATTATGCTTAAGTAGCAAGCCTGGAATCACCCCTTTCCTTGGGCTATGTTATTTATGAAGTGAAACAAAGGAAAAAAAATGAGATTAATTCCTTTTAAGTCCTAGCTCATAACTACAAGTAGTCACCATTATCTCAAAGTTTTACAAATGATAGGTTTTTAAATATTTTACACATGCTATCTCATAAAACCTCTTGGGGTTGATCCACTTCCAGCGATCATTCATAGTTCCAACATAGTCATGTTTACATCACATTCCTTGCTCCGCTACAAACGAGCATCCATAGCCTCAGCGGAGATACCTGCATGTCCCATTTTATATAATTTTTTTTCCCTCCCATTGCTTTATTATTTTATGTATACATTTTGTTAAGTAACAAAAGAATGAACACTCAATAGTTTTTTTAAGCATGAGGGATGATGTATATTTTCGAGGATTGAAACTGCATGCTTGGGTAATAAAAACTGCATGCTTGGGTAATAAAAGTAACTCTTGATATTTTGACCCTGGATTAATGGCTATCACTTGCAGTAGAGTTCATGTGAGTGAAATGGAGACTTTGAGAAACCTGACTCATGACCAACACTAAAGATTTGGGATCCATGCATGTTTTCCTAAACAGGTTTATGTTCCATCACAATTATGTATATCAAGATATTCCAAAGAGCTTTTTGAGTTCAGAGTCCCTTTTATAATGAATAGGTTAAAATATTTGATTGGATCCACTCAACTATGCCAAAAGATCACCTGGCTTAAAATAAAAGGGAACAAGAGAGCATAATATTGGGGCTAAAAAATGACACATTTCATGATGCCATTTAGTCATTTTTCACTCACTTTATCATTTCACTTTCGTTCCTTTCATCATTCATATTCTCGTAATTGACCCTTTCTTTTGTATATGATCTTCATGTGATATGTATATGCTAAAATGACTAATTTACCATGTTATGATGATTACTTAGGGTATAAATTGTGATTCCTAACTTACTTCTAGAATTACAGCAGGATACTCGTCATTCTAGCAGTACGTTCCCGGAACTTGCCAATCTAGTAGTCAGCTCTTTGTTACAAAAATCCATTTGGCTATGGGAACTTGTAATTTCGGTAATTAGAATTTCCATGTCATTTCTGATTAGCAGAAGGTGAATCTTGGAAAACTAAAACATGTGTTTTTCTCAGGATGGGGTCATTTAGGTGACTCGATAAGAAATTCCTCAAAAAATGTAATTTGATGGGTGATTTGGTGTGATTTCTAAAACTGGTATTTTGAGCATAAATCCCGGTAACACCCTCATCTTTTCTCCTGCGACCTACATGGATGAATTCAAGAGAATTATCTCTATGGGGATGATGTTGTTACACTATTTTGATCATGAATCAATATTTAGATAAGGTCAATATGAGTTGGTTTTGGATCTACACATTTAGGAGATTTGTTGGTTATGAGATCCACTCATTTTGGATCTAACCTAATATTGTTGTAACCTCTTCTCCTTTGAACCAAATGTATAAATATGAGATGTGTCATTCAACTATGGAATTATATGTTAGATATTAGAGGTTAGAGAGTGAGAGGTTGGAGAAAGATCATTGTACTCCTTGTAATCTTTTGATGTTGGAATAAAGAAGCTTGTTGCTGCATATTGTGAGCTAGTACGGTAGTCAGGAAGTGCCTCCTCTCTCTAGTATACACTGCCCAACTATTTTTCTTTCTATCGTGTGATTTTATTTCCGTAGTTATTGCACCGAGTGAAACTAGGTTCTCTACAACCCAGTATGGGGGAGATGTTGTAACGTGTGTGATGTAACATTTGTGATGTAACAAAATAATTAAAAAAACTCATGTCCGCTCATAAAATAAAAAATTATGAAAAGTATTTAAAAAAAAGCATGTTGGTTCATAAAATAAAATATTATGAAAAGTAATTAAAAAATAGATGTTCGTTTATAAAATAAAATATTATGAAAAGTAATTAAAAAATAGATATTCGTTTATAAAATAAAAACTTAAAACTTAAACCCGGATCTATCAATCAAGAGAGATCAAATTTCTTGAGTTTAAATTTAAAAAAAGAAATACACCTCAAGAAATTGGATCCCTCTCGGTGCTTGATAGATACGGGTTTAAGATGGATCTATGCTGGTTCATTCCATTTCGTGTTCATTTCTTTATTCTCTTTCGTTTACATTTGCAAGCAATTTACATTTCCAGCAATGTGGTTTGAGGGATCCCTTGGTGTCCCCATATCTTGAGAATTCATTAACACCAGAGTACAATAAGTGTTTCGAAAGATCACAAGGCCTGAACCTATGACCTCTCATGACATGGTTTTACTTTCTTGCAAAGTGTGGTTTCCCCTGCCCATGTGATTTACTTTTCCCCCTACTTGATTTGGATATTGAAGGCATGGTTGTTGTCTGGACACTCTGATAATGTTCATTTTTTGACATACACAGAATGAATCTCAACTAGCCTACCTAATACCTCATTGAGTAGAATAGTTGGTGTTCCTAGTTAAAGTGACCAATTGAGTCATGATTATACATATACTTTGCATGACACCTCGTCAGTTTATTGACCCTGGTTGATAATTTATGGGAGGTAAAACTAAGCAATTATTTTTCCCAACATTTTGGCGTCGTTTCCGGGGAGGAGTCAAAGAACTGGGTCCTAATTGGTTTCTCATATCATCTTTTCTAACAAATTGGCCAGGTCCTAAAAAACAAGGAGAGAGTTTGGTAAGACGAGAGGTAAGAAGCCGCACGCTATCCCGCTACAGTGGGTATAGTGTCTCACTGGATTTAGAAGACGTTGGAACTGGGTGAATTGATGCATTGGTAATTTGGTTTCTAGTTCTTTTATTTCAGTTTGATGCATGGACGAGGGAAAATCTCCATGTTGGGAACTTGGTGACAGCAGGGTCTTAGTAGCATGGGGTTCCTGAGTACATGCTCAGGTTTGAAGTTTGTTCTGATTTAAAGTTTGCTTTGCCTAGAAGTTGTATTTTTGTATTAAAAAAAAAGACCCCCTCGACACTAATCCATGTCCAAGACATGGATTATTGGCCAAAAGACAAAGCTTCAAGCATGCCCAAGGGGTTGTTGAGTGAGGAATATGTTACTCCAAGAGATTTCTCGCATCCTTGCAGCAATAGGGAACATTTCTACATCAAAGGAGGAGCAGACCCTGACATTCATAAGGAACATCTCTGCATTTGAGGGAGGAATAGAGGACCAAAAGGCCCATGAGCAACAATAATATTTAACTACCCTCCCTGATTTTCCTTGCAAAGCTGGAGAAGAGGATAAATATCTATGGACAACATCAAATGAAGAGAAACTTTTGGAACCTAAAAATGAAGACTCTCTTGGTAGTTTTTGCCCGAGTCCTTTGTGCAAAAGCCAAGCATTTAAATATTTATAGTGCATGACAAAGGAGGACCAGCAAATCATTATTGATGAAGAAAATAACCAAGGGAGTTTCAATTATATTTAAAATTTGTTCCAGTCAGTCCTCAGGCGAGGGAACCACTTTATCCTTCAACATCTATTGCCACCAAATCAAGTAGATCATCTGGTTGGTCATATTCTAGTACATACTAAAATTTATTTTTCGAATTTGAATATGAGTTCATTTATACTCCTATTGCATACATGGTTCCATTGGAAGTAATCCTACACTTGAGAAGAGGTCTTTATTTTTCTTAAGTAGGGTATGGTACTGAATAAAATTTTAAATAAATGTTGGCTTATCATCAAATTTGGCTCATCAATTTTTAGCAATAAGAAGGGGTCCTCAAGTTGGGTACAGTCATCATATTTTCTGCAGTATAGACCTCCTTCACAAGTTGTTCCTATAGCAAATTTTGTTCCAAGATATCTTTGTTCCTACAAGAAATCAATAATAGTAAGCATAAGCATCAATCCTCCCAAGGAGGAAAGTCCAAGTTTGCTAATAAAAGTGCATAGCATACCTTGATCTATAGCTCAATGGGATCCATCAAGCCCATAAACCCTAGATCAAAATTGAGTATTCAAAGAGAGAAGATGTAAGTACATGTTATTGTTGCAATGGGGCATATCAATCTATGAATATTAAAGGATTTACATAGCATAAGTGACACCTGTTGCAAAGCAAGTTTAAATCAACGCACATGTTTGAAGATAGCAATATTATGCATATTAAAATTTCTCCTTTGATGGTCATGGAAAACTGTTGTGTGAGTTGGCATTGGTACTTCATGGATTTAAAGACCCTGCCTGCATCAAATTTGTGAGTATGACTACTTGATGTGCTTATACATAACTCTTATCTACCCTCAACTACGATTTGGTATATTTCTGCTCTTTAATGAACATTGGTATGAAATGGTGTTGGTACACAAGCAAGTTTGAGTTCTATGGCATAACAATGGTTTCAATTTTTTTTTTGGCATTTTCACATCAATTTCATCGTGCACCTTCTTGAATTACATCAAATATGGCCAACCGGAACAAAATAATTCAGATCATGCACATTCCTGCCATGCAAGTATTTGCAGATGGTCCTTTGAGGTACTAGTAGAAATCTGCAAATTCCGTTCAAACCAATGAAGTAGGGAAATTCCTGTAGAAGACTCTTTATTCCCCAAACAACAACAATGATTAGTCAAAGAATTGGTCTAGAAGCAGTCTACCGATCCTACAGTGAATTACTATTTTGGCGATCCAAGAATCAAGTTCAAGACTCTCTATGCATACTTTAATTTGCCAAGAGAAGAGATCCAAACTGCTGGTCATCATTTATGGAATTGGTTTCATAATTTTGAAATTTTCATTTTCATATTTCTAGAAATTTGAGATCCTTGCATATTTTCTATTTTTTCATTATTCCGGGAATTCCCGTAGCTTGCAATTTGCATATTTTCCTAGAGCAACTAGTTATTTCTTGAAATCATGCAGTTGCGGGAGCATTTTGATGATTATAGTAGAATATAAAGGATGAATATCCACTTATAGTAGCATCTATCATTCTTTCATGATCCTTCAATGTGGTAACATCTTGCTATTACCAAACAAAAAGTTTCATGCAGTGGCTTTTCCTGTCTGCAAATTTTGGGCTCCATTTTCGATCAAACCGTAAAGAATATTTCAAAACCATTCAAAAGCCACTTCCAAAGTGGGTCCATTTACCTTGGGAATGAGTGGTTTTCATAATTTCTCAACGGTTTGGGAGATATATTTCTCAAATCAGGACATGATGTCCCAGAATTTCAAGTTGTGACCGATTCTCCACAAACACCCAATGCCCAATCAACATGGAGACAGGATTTGAGCCATTACTTAGTTAAATAATGGTAAATAGGTAATATGCATCATGATATTTGATCTACTTCTATTTGAAATCCAATCAAATCTTCCCAGTTGATCTACTTCTTTGGCATATATTACACTCCATTTGAGGGGGGCACGATTATTTGACCATTGATCGATGTCATGTGCTGAAGAGGATATTTTGTTCGATGTATTGAGGAATACGTGTGCAATTAAATTTTCACTATTCCTTCCAGTCACTTGTGCATTAAAAAGAGTCATCGATGAAGAGAAAAAGAAAATGGAGAATTGACAAACACAGAAATTGTTGATTGTTGTAGATAAAATAGCGAGTGTTCAAAATGTCCGATCTGTCATAATGAATATACTTCCAATAATGAAATCACCTATATTATGGAGATCGCCGGAACAAGAATAGGAATTTTTCTTGTCATTATGACAATTTTGGATCAAGGATTTATTTCGCTCATAGGTTCCAAACGCACTACAAATCTTCAGTGCATGAACCTCCTTCGTAATTTCTTAAGCGGATCACCAGAAGCCTCCACATAGATCTGGCAAGATATCTAATCTCAACAATCTCTCTCCATATTCTGACCCTCTACACAATCCACGCCTTCCCTATGCAACATCGGTTGGTATTTGAACCAGACGTAAAAGACTCGAATGAGCAACCAATGAAATATTTCTTATAGTAAAAAAATGCAAATAATAGGATTTGTATTGAAAAATTCAGGGCCATTCTTTTGTCATCTAATTCATTGTCTAGACCATATCACCACATGTCCAAATCTTTGTCATTTCATTAAATGAAGAGGGTTCAAAGTTGTACACAAAAGATGATCATTTCTAGAAGTGGTCTCAACATCTTCAGATTTCAAGTAGTCAGACAGTGTGCTCAACATGATGCCAACAATAGAAAATTTCGAGCTGCATGTTTCATTGGCATGAGGACATGCCAACTCTTGAGTGTGTGGGATATGGAGATGTCCTCCTCCTTTTCAATATCTTCAACAACAACCTCTTGATTCTTCAAAGCAACAATATGACAACAAAGGTTAAAGAATGCATGTCATGTACTTTATTTGATATGGTCATCATGAAGGTTTGATTTCAGTTTGCATACTTTATTATCAGCATTGGTTATGACATAGAGGTGCAGGGGTGTTCAACCATCCACAAATTATTTGTGTATTGGATTATCATTTGCAAAGGAGAAGTAACCATTGGAACTCCAACTTCTGATTTCCTGTGCATGGCTACTAGTTGTTTCTTAGGTTGGGTGAAATTTTCTAATCATGAGTGATGGTTTGTAATAAAAAGTAAAATGCTTCTCATTATCTTGATCTCATTCTTTTTGTAAGAATATCTCATTTTAAAACTATCCTTAGCTCATAATCTATTTTGTAAAAGATATATCTTATTAAATATAGATTTGTAGTGACACATGAAACAAGGGAACTGGATGTCTTGTACACAATCCCTATGTCTTTTATGTATTAAATTTGATTTATGAGTTGAAGAGAGAAGAAGAGTAAGAAGGGAAAGAGGATAATCAAAATCTTGCAGCGACATGTCAAGACAATCAACATTTGCAACATAATGGATCCCAAGCATGATAGGATAATCCATGGCATGTTTGTGGAATAATTAACATACCTTCAACAACATCAACAATCTTTTTCCAACTATCCATCAACAGGTCATCTTGGTTCCAACATCTTCAAATTTCAGGTAGTATGTCAGTCAGCTCAAAATACTTATTGCTACCTGAACTTCCAACCTTTAATACAAGTTCTTTTTAGTTGAATTCCAACATCCTTCTCTCCACATTATAGCCATATTTTAACACTTGTCAACACACATCAGGTGAGCCAGGATTCAACTACAGATTTTTCCTCTCAGATCAGTACATATCAAGCGAGCCAAAATTCAGCAATTGCAGAGTTCAACATTTGTCTTCAGATCATCCTCTGCTCATGGTAGGTAAAGTTGGGTAAGAAATTCCTTTCTCTAGGTAGTCATCTAATGTGGGGATCCATGTATATCAAATTCTTGAAGCTCTTCACCATTTCTACACTCCATATTTATTTTATATTTCATCATCCATCATTATCATCATCATCATCTATCTTCCTGGGGCATTGATGACCTTGAAAAACCAAGTATATAATACATCTTGTCCACTTAACATTACTTCCTATGTATCCTTGTTGCATGAGGACATGCAATGATTTGAGTGTGGGGGAGATGTTGGGCCTCGAAAATGACACATTTCACCATTCCGTTTAGTCATTTTTCACTCACTTTATCATTTCACTTTCGTTCCTTTCATCATTCATATTGACGTAATTGACCATTTCTACCCTATATGAGCTTCATGTGATATGTATGCGTTAAAATGACTAATTTCCCATGTTATGATGATTACTTATGGTAGAAATTGTGATTCCTAACTTACTTCTAGAATTGCAGCAGGATACTCATCATTTCAGCAGTATGTTACCTGATCTTGCCAGTCCGGTAGTCAGCTCTTTGTTACAAAAAGCCTTTCGGCTACAGGAACTTTCCAGTCCGGTAGTCAAACTTTCGATGTCATTTATGAATAGTTGGAGGTGAATCTTGGAAAAATAAAACATGGGTTTTTTTTAGGATGGGGTCATTTAGGTGCCATCAGAGGAAATTCCTAGAAAAACCATGATTTGATGGGTGATTTGGTGTGATATCTAAAACTAGTATTTTGAGTATAACTTTTGGTAGCGCCCTCAACTTTTGACTTGCGACCTACATGGATGAATTCATGGACATTAGCTATATGGGTATGATGTTGTTACACTATTTTGATCATTAATCAATATTTAGATAAGGTCAAGATGAGTTGGTTTTGGATCTACACATTTAGAATATTTGTTGGTTATGAGATCCACTCATTTTGGATGTAATCTCTTCTCCTTTGAATCAAATGTATAAATATGAGATGTATCATTTAGCTATGGAAATTATTTTTTAGATGTGACATGTTAGATATTATAGGTTAGAAAGTGAGAGGTTGGAGAAAGATCATTGTACTCCTTGTAATCTTTTGATGTTGTTGCATATTGTGAGTTAGTACTGTAGTCCTCCTTGGCAGTGTATGCCAAGGGATGAAGGCCCCCCTCTCTCTGGTATACCCTGACCAACTATTTTAATTTCTATCGTGTGGTGTTATTTCAGTAGTTGTTCATTCCATTTCATGTTCATTTCTTTATGCTCTTTCATTTACATTTGCAAGCAATTTACATTTCCACCAGTGTGGTTTGAGGGATCCCTTGGTCTCTCTAGATCTTGAGAAGTCATTAACCCAAGAGTCCAAGAAGTGTTTCGAAAGATGTCAGGGGACTGAACTTATGACCTCTCAATAACCTGGTTTTACTTTCTTGCAAAGTGTGTTTTTATTTCCCTTCCCATGTGATTTACTTTTTCCCCTACTTGATTTGGATATCGAAGACATGGTTGTTTACTAGACACTCTAATAATATTCATTGTTTGACACACATAGTGAATCTCAACCAACCTACCTAATACCCTATTGAGTAGATTAGCTGGTGTTCCTAGTTAAAGTGATCAGTTGAGTCCTGATTCTGCATATACTTTGCATGACACCTCATTAGTTTACTGACCCCTGTTGATAATTTATGTGAGGTAAAACTAAGCAATTATTTTTCCCAAAACACAACTCAACAAAACCAATGGTAATTATAGTTCAAGATATATCCAAAAGGCAACCAAATACTTAGAATGCTATACAAACCAATGCTAAAAAATTGAAGTCAACAGGTTTCTAAAATTTAAAACAGAGAAGCAAGAAATCTAGACACAAAATTGGAGCTCACCTTCAAATTGAAAATCATCAATCTTGAATGAAGAGAAAATAAACTACAAGCAAAAATAAATACACATAATAGATGACAACCATGCTACTGCATACTACATTTAAAAAAACATGCATCGCTAAAAGTTGTTTCTCATGCAATTTGATGGAGAAAGGCTCTCATCTGTAAGATGTTAGGTAATTAAACAACATATTTGAATATTGTTTGCACAAAAATGGTTTAGAACTATTTTATCCTTGATTGCTCGAATTCTATCAATTGGTCTTCATTCCCTTGCTAAGAATTACCTTCTTTGATAATGCTTGAGTTACCAATGAAGTTTCACATACGTTCTTGTTCATTTTAGAAGATTGATCTTTGTGATCACCCAATTTTGTTTCCTATCCTATGGTTCATAAACTACTCTTGCACACTAATCCATGCCTTAATCTAGTTATTGTCATGAATTGATTTTATTTTGACGTCGCATACTAAGAATAATGCATATTTTCCTAGATCTGCAATAATCCTTGAGTGAGAGGAGATGAGAGCTTGCTCTAACAATCCAACAAGTAACCTCTTCAATACATAGATCATGTAATCATTGTGCATCATATCTTCTATTGATTGGATTCCTCCCATGATTCTGTATACAATGGCCCTAAAACTCTTCTTGGGCTCTAGTAGGAGGCATACAAGATTTTCCCTCCTACATCCTTAATCCTTGCTCATGCTTTGATTATGCTCTAAGAAGGAGAATGCTTAGTAGGGATGGGGTGTTCGACAAGTCCTCAAGTTCCGTCCTCCTTTTCTACATCAAGCATGATCTTCACCAATTGGTGTATGCATACAATGGATTTATTAGATGAGGCTCTGATAGGTTAAGCGTGTCACAAAGAAAACCATCCATCAAAACAACAACGAATCATATGGATTTCCCTTGTGGTTAATTTACAAATAGGAATGTGATTTATCTTTCAAATTAGGCAATCCTTCCAATATAACAAAATTTGAATGAAAAATAGAGTGGATTCAGGCTATCCTTTACATAAGGATGCGACTAATGATGAATCCTTATGAAAAAAATATCATCCAAGCCCACAAGCAGGTTTGCGTTAATTTGTTTGTGAAGTTTGGGATGTAAAACTAAACTAAATCTATAGCTTGAATTAACAAGAAATCCATACATGTGTGGATGTTTTAATCCAATCGCGAGTCTAACAAATTTAATGTTGTCAAGATCTTGGCAGAGAAGGGGAGTGAGCTTCCTTTAATTTATTCTATATGCAACTCAATGTATGAGTCAGGAAAAGTGCATACCAAATCCAAACTATGGATTTAGACACAAAAGAAATTGATTCTTTTGAATCAATGGCAACTTATTTGATCATGAAGATAAAACCACTATCTAGAAAGGACATGTGGAATAAACAAATAGAAAATTCGACCTCTAACTATGTACTCTAGTGGTATTAAGGACCAATCAAGTTAAACTAGAATTAAAACTAAAACAAAATATTCAATTTTGTAGAGTAAAAAAGTAATAAAAACAACTATGCAACCCTATCCTAACTTAGACTAATATTTGGCACACATGTGTTCAATGTCATAGAGTGCCAATGCAACCTTATAGGGATTTTAAAATCTAAAGAATCTTATGACTAGAAGCAAGTCTCGATAGATTGGATGCCGTGTAGTGCAATGTTGAAAGAATTAAATCAACAAGAAATGTTTCAGAGTAGGAGGTATGGAAACCTTACAGGTTTTGTTGAAGCTTTTGGACAAAATGATTTCGGTAATGTCCATAAGACACGTGAAAGTGACAGTGATAATCCCATAATACTAGTAACGAATCATACATAATGTGCATACTTGACCATGGCGATTAATTGGTTGTTCAGAGTGATGTTTACTGAATATGATTTTCTTAAGGATCCATTTCCTTTGTTGAGTATTATAATTGGTTTTGGATTTGTTTCTACTTACCCTTGATGATTGGAAATCTCATTGAGGATGTTGAGAGATTTGCAAGAAAACTCATACCATGCATTCTGTAAGAGGCCTATGTTGTTTGGTGTTCATGGTTTTCAGGGTGAACGTGGTTGTCCAAAAATAGAATTCTTGGCTTTCACCTCTTTCAGATAAATATGATATGGCAAATATAGGGCAAGTATTGATTTCCTTATCTCATATTATTCCCACTAATCAAAATGTAGGCTCTTCCTTCAAATAGATTTCAAGTGTCGAATCTAAATCAATGCCCCTTTTGAAAATGCACACATTTTTTATTTACAATCTTCCACTCATCATTACCTTGCATTAGATTTCTGAAATGAGGGCATAAAGGAATGATTGAAGGGTGATTCCTTAAGCTCTCTCCATGCTAATAACTGCAAAAGAGTTTGAGTTTTTTCATAATTCATGATATCTAACAATTGTTTCCCTATTCCTAAAAAGGAATCCTATGAGAAAAAAATTTCCTTTGTTTTATCTTTAGTCTGCTCATCGTCTTCCATGGAGAATGAAGGTTTTGTGACTTTTGAAAGTGATCCATTTATCATATTTTTAAGCAATATTAGGATCGATTTCCCTTCTCAATAAAGGAAAAGTGGCATTGTCTATCATCAAGAATAAGTGGCAGGAAAGGTTACTTGCAATATAGATTTGTAGATCAGAAACATGTAGTATTTCTATAGGAGAATTTGTTGCATGTTGCACATCCTTTCATTCATGAATCTAGGCCATAAAAGGAAGTAGAAATAGTTGGGTACCCTTATGCATCCAAATCCTTTGGTTGATTAGTGGATATATATCTTTGAATAAGTGCAATTGAACTCCTCTTTCTCTCACTATTCAAAGATAAGTTAGACAATTAGTACTCAATGCCATATGGCATAATCCTTCATTTGCAAGTTCATGACTATTCTGCTCTAAATTTCCTAGGAATGGAGAGTTTTAGATAGTAGGTACCTACAAAAGAAATTCATGGGGTAAGGCTATGCTAGGATCATAATAAAATGGTAAAAAAATAACTTAGTAGGACCAATGTTCCTATGAGATGCTCTTCAAATTTAATGAAAAGGAACTTCATGTATAATCCATTCCTTAATATTTTAATGAAGGACACTCATACCTATTTGGATATTCCTAGCTATGTTCCTCATTTACCAATTTTTTATTACCATACAAAGGTAAATCCTCGAAGTGTGTAAATTCCTTTCAAATATTTTCAACGGGATTTTGCACATGTCTTACTTACAAAATTAGAGGTATGCCAAGCCCAAGCCAAAATTCAGGTTCAAAACAAACAAAGAAAAATATTATCTATGATGGATAAAGTATTCAAAGGAATAAAACTATGATGAACAACTAACTAGGAGCAAAGTAAGCTATTAGGAAACAAAAAACCTAATAGAACATCTGGTGGATTTATTTCAAAGATAAACTAAAATAAGCCAAAATCTTATTCTAAAAGCAAGAAGAAAAAAAATCTATACTATGTCTAACCTAACCTACGTTGGCTCAACAAATGCTATGTAAATTCATAAATGTAGTGTATCCATCAAAGGAATTCCAATCATATAGGAGTATCACAGTCATGCATAGGTACGTAGGACTGGTATGTTGTGTGATATAATGTCAAGAAATTATATCAATCAGAAATCTATTCATAGAAAAAAGGATTAAGTACTTATTGTGTCATGGAAACTTTTAAGAGAAGGATAACTCCAACCAGGTCTCAATGAGGTTGTGAATACCAAAAAGGAAGGTAAGCGATGTTCATGCAGATCTTAAGGATATATGAGGTTCACCTACTTCTCCTTCATTTTTTCCACTTCTTTTGAAGACTGGGAATTTGAAATTTCCCCATAGACAAGAAACATTGGATCAATTTGTAACAGATGCACCTTCTATAAATATAATTGGGATTCTTAATCCGAGCTTTCATAATCGACACGATTTTTGGAACCATCCGGTAAAACATGAGGGACTATTTCTATTCCTACTAAGAGAGAGATCGTTCTTTAGTGGAAGAAACAATATTATCAACTCATTCTAGAAAAGAACTAATTTATTAAAACCTGTTAGAGAGAATCAGATTTGTCATAGGAAAATGATAATGATAAGGGATTATGCACATCCCGTACCTCATTAGAACTATGAAATGAAGATCTAGAATTTTTGGTAATGGAAAATGTCTTGTCATTTGATTCCGAATGTGAAGTGATGATATGAGGACCTTAAATTACCATCATCTCATGATGAAGTGCCTAATCATACTTGCTAACATTATTTCCTCGAATCAGAGATTGCTCAAAATTAACCTAGTTATCATAATCAAGACATAATGGATTATCGTAAATAACATTATTTTGTTCCAACCCATAAACTAGATCAATATTAGCATGAGTTTTATTGAAAATGTCTATTAAAATATTATTTTCCTCTTTACAACCTTGAAATGGAACAAAAGAAAACTCAAGAAAATAGAAATACAAATGCAATAACTACACATAATAATAGTCCACTATGTGAGATACATTCTTACACAATCTCGATGCTCAACAAATGCAACATAATAATCCACAACAAATACGCACAGGCATACGAGCTTCCCATAAAATGACTTGACAAAAAGTTGGCTTTTATTTATTAACATTCAATAGTAGTACATAAAAAAGTTAGACAATCAAAATCCCCTTCTCATTTGATCTCCTCATATTTTATCTTTTTCCCTCAAAAGTTGAATAGTTTTTTTGAATAAGTGTCAAATTACTTCCTATTTCGGACCCTTGAGTTTCCCTTTTGTCTTTTCCCAGCTATTTGACCCCCCCTTTTGGACTTTTCATGAAATATATTAAATGTAAAATTTACATTTAATAATTATGGTGAAGGTGGGTCTCTTGGTTATGTGTGCATATAAAGTGTTGTCTCATATGACCACATAATATTGAACCATAATATTAGAATTTTCACGCACATATAAAGTTTTAAGTCAAATCAATATTTTAAGCCATCGATAATGTGATCCTCTTTTGTTTTGAATTTATAAACCATATATTAGGAAATATAAGAATAATTCTAACTATGGAATTTTATATCGTGTTGATACCTTTCCAACAGTATAAATAATGCTCAAAACGGAGGTTGGAGTCAAAAGTTATGGCCAAAATATGGAAATAACATTTCGTTGTGCTGCTTTTGTCACATTTTAGCAATTTAAAACTAATCACACATAAAAAATTTAAATTTTAGTAGCCACTTAAAATTTACCACTTAAATATATCAGTCACTTAAAATTTATTGGAGCAATGCACTCATATCTTTTCATCGATCCTTTAAAACTTACCACACATCAACAATTTAAAACTTATTGGCCACTTAAATTTTATTGGAACAATGGACTCATCTCTCTTCATTGGCCCATCAACAATTTAAAACTTATTGGCCACTTAAATTTTATTGGAACAATGGACTCATCTCTCTTCATTGGCCCTTTAAAACTTATCAACCATAAGCCATTTAAAATTTATTGCACATTGACCATTTAACATTTATCGCACATTGACGATTTAAAACTTATCGTCCATCGAGGATTTATAAATTATTGAACACTTAAAAGATGCCAACCACTTAAAAAATATCAGGACTCATCTCTCTTCATCATCCCTTTAAAACTTATCGCATGTCGCACATTTAAAACTGATCACACGTTGGTTCAATATCATATACATAACTTAACTTGAAACATTGAACCTAAGGTGGGGAAATGTGGGCAAGCGTTGGAAGTCATCCCTTGCTGGGAGGAGGCGGTGATGGCGAAAACCAGATTAGGGTTTCCGATGGAATAGGGTTTGCGGTGCTCATCCGGTGGTGGAATACCTGTGCGGTCATATTACCATCTGGGATATGAGTAAGTTTATCTAGACTGTGAAAATGACTGGCAGCTGCTGACAGAGTTTATTTTACACTTATTTGAAATTCCTGTGTTTTATTCGGAGGCAAATGATAGGGCTTGTTTTACGGTTACGAATCTAGCAATCTTTCTGGGGATTCTCTGTTATGCGTTTTTGGTCTGAACCGTGAATGTGCCGGTCCTCGCTGGGGTTAATCAGCATTTCCCTGGACGTTGCCGTGGACCGTTGTTTTATGTGGCTTGTGGAACTGGGTTTCTACTTTTTACGGGCGGTTTTTCCTGGGGTGGACCACAAGATTCTTGGGACGGTCCCCTGTTTATAGCTCCTGTTTCCCCAAATATCTCTTGTCAGGGTTTACTTTTGGCAACACCCGTCTTTCTTGGCGCTGTGCATCTGGGTTTACCTGCTGTTTCGAGGTAGATATGGAGGGACCGGATCTCAACATGTCGGCCGGCAATAATATGAACGCCTCTGATTATATGATAGAAGAGGCAGGCCTGTTCAAATCTGACTCTTTCTTCAGGAACCAGCTCCGTGGAAAACGGGCTCTGAATCCCGGTGGTCGACAGGTGGCACACAAGGGAAAAACTCCAAAGAGACATCTGGACACGGGTGTGCCACATGGAGATGCCATGGGCTCGGACCCATCGGTTGGTAGTGGTAGGGTTCGCCCTGAGCGGGCTGGTGGTGAACGGCATGGTACGACGTCAAGAGCAAACAATAGGCTGGCAGGGAAATATTTTAACAGACCTGGGGAGTCACATCTCACGGTGGGTCGAGATATTGGTTTGGAGGAAGCTGTGGAATGCAACATGACTGTTCTTGTGGGCAAGTTTTCATACCATGCCATGAATAGGCATAACATCGTCAAATGGGTTGAAGAGACATGGAACCCCATTCTGGAATACACTCCTCAGGTATTTGCCCTGTCATGTGGTTGGTATGGCTTTAAATTTCATGAGGAAGCACACAATACTCGAATTCTTGCGGGGTTATGGCTCTATGGAACCGGGAGTCTTATGCTGCAAAAATGGCATACGGATTTCAACCCGGACTCGGCAACTGTTCGTCTTAGACATCTATGGGTGCTATTGCCTGGTCTTCCACTGGCATTGTGGAACCGTGGGGCTTATGAGGCCATTGGAAACCGGCTGGGTCGTTTTTTACATGTGGAGGAGGAACACCTGAATGGTTTTGACAGGCGAATGGGTAGGATGCTGGTCGAGGTTGATGTTTCCCTTGGTTTGATTGATGTTCTGCACATCAGTTGGCGTGGTCGTCAGTTGGCTCAAGTTATAGATTACTGGGGCATACCCTTCCGTTGTTCGAATTGCAAAGCGGTGGGACATCTTTGGAGACAATGTAGGGCTCCTGCTTCTTCCGGCCGTCTCAGGGTGAGGGATCCACTCTGGTCGTCCGACGATGGCAGTGATTTGGAGATGGATGCGACAGGCGCACTTGATGGTTTTTCAAACCGGGTTCCCAACCCTCACGCACCTGGCTCAGCATTATTCCGTAAGTTGGAACTACAGGACCCTCATTTTTTCCATTCATTAAATGAAATGGATATTTCTTTCATAAATAACTTAGATATAAACCATGGCAATAATGGAAATTATTTGGGTCGTGGTCAAAACAAGGGTTATGTTTCCACCGGTACTGATAGCACTTCAAATGACAATTCTGTATATGATGACCCGATTATTGAGTCTGAATTGCTGGATAGGTTACAAAACCTTAGTCCGGATGAACCTATTCATGTTACCTTGGTTACTCCTGAGAATCCTCCCTTGGCAACTCTGCCGGTTCCCAACTCATTGGAATTGGACAGTATATGCAATAATGAGGTCGCGGTGTTGGGCTGTGGGGATGTGGAGAAAGATCCTGTTAAAAACTCAAATGCCAAATTGGTTGGGGGGATGGGGACGGATGATTTGAACCCGGTGATTATGGCTGGCGGGGACGTCTTGGTGACTGATAGGCCCGGTGATGAACCAAAAATCATTCCTGAAGCGGGTGGGAATGCCATTCACATTCCATCATATTCCGATATGGTGAAGAAAATCCCTATCCATACATATTATAAGAATAGGATAGTGGACCCTGATGACAATACTGGGGTTGGTGGGGACCCATTGGCATTGAAGGATTCCACTCCGACGGAGGGGGATTGTAAAAACCCTACTGGGAATATACCTGTGTCCACTGGGGACATAAGCGTTATAAGGGGGGCCCATAGGGGTGGCCTTGCACATGACTTTTCGCCTATAAAAACTAGAAGTGCCAGAAAAAACAAGAAGGCCACTCTTGGGGGGACAGAGGTGGACCTTGATAAGACTATTTCCCCCAAATCTACTGAATCCCGGGCTCTTAGAGGAATGAAAGCCCTCGCAAGGGTTCGGAAATGATCTTTCTCTCTCTAAATATCAGGGGGGTGGGGGGCCTGCCCAAGCAACTGGCCCTCAAACGAATATTAGAAATTGTTAAACCTGATCTAGTGCTCTTACAGGAAACTATGGTTAGCGGGGAAAAAGCACGTATATTTTTTAATAAAGTCAAGCCGGGATGGATGTATTGTTCTGTGGACGCGGCTGGGCTCTCTGGAGGTCTTTTGGCGGCATGGAACCCTTCGGTGTTGAGATTATCACTAGCACATATATCAATGGGTATTTTGCTGACTGGAAACATGAGGGGTTCGGAGCAGATCTTAAACATCATAAATTTCTATGGACCGTACTGTGATCGTGAGGCTTTCTGGAACCTGGCGGCTTCTGAACATCTGCTGGCCATGGAGAACTTAATAATTGCTGGGGATCTTAATTTCACGTGGGGGGATGGGGAATTTTGGGGGCCTACGACTAGATGTGATCCCTTGGGTCCTTTTTTCCAAGATTTATTCAGGAAGTATTCTCTGATTGATGTTGCCCCGAGACCGTTGGCACCAACCTGGTCGAATGGTAGGAAAGGGGCTGAACAGATCCAGAAACGTATTGATCGTTTCCTAATTTCAGAAACACTGCTGATCAAATTTCAGAACTATCGTTCCTGGATGCACCAAATTAAAATTAGCGATCATCTGCCTATCATTCTCCAATTTGATGATGAACCTTTCCAGAAAACCTTTCCTTTCAAATTCAATTCCACCTGGCTTGCGGATGTGGAATACACTACGGGTGTAAGGAATTTATGGCAGCAAATGGATGTCTCTGGGGAGAGATCTGCTATGGACAAACTGGCGGTGAAACTTAAGTTGCTAAAAGACTATACTATCAAGTGGGAAAAAACTAAAATAGCCTTGATGCGTAAAGAACTCACTGAGATTGAGATGGAAGTGGAATATCTGATGAATAGAGGGGTTGAGACTGAACTGAATACTATGGAACTTTCTAGTCTCTCCACTCTGGAGTGCAGGAAGATGAAAATTCTTCTGGTTCAGGAAGAATCCTAGAGACTGAAAAGTCGGGCTACTTGGCTCAGGGCGGGAGATCTGAATACAAAATTCTTCCACCGTTATGCAGACTCTCGACGTATGCATAACTCTATCTGGGACCTGAATGACCATCAAGGCCGGAGGATTCGAGGGGAGGAGAATTTGATGAATGAAGCTGTTAGACACTTCCGGGAATATTATTGTGATCCAAAAAATACCACCCTGGCAGAACAATTCAAGCTTATTAAAGAGTATCCACGGATGTTCCAGGAAGAGGAGGGTGATAACATTTTCCTGGAGATCACTCTGGGAGATGTGGAAAACACTCTGAATGGATTTGCAAAGGATAAATCTCCTGGACCTGATGGGTGGACGGTGGAGCTATTCATACATTTCTTTGATATTATGGGGGAGGACCTACGAATGGCCGTGGATGAATCTCGCAAATTGGGCATTGTCTCGGGGGCTCTTAATACTACTTACCTGGCACTTATCCCGAAGACGTCCCACCCGAATGGCTACGATGAATACAGACCGATTGCTCTATGTAATTTGGTCTACAAGATTATTGCCAAGATTATTGCTGACATAATCAAACCTCTTCTTTCACAACACATTTCTATGGAACAGTATGGGTTTCTATGTGGGAGACAAATTCATGATGCTGTTGGTGTGACTCAGGAAATATTTCATTCTATCAAACTGAGGAAAATTGAAGCACTTACACTACAACTGGATTTGGTAAAAGCTTATGATAAGGTGGATTTGAATTTTATGAGATTAATTCTCATCCAGATTGGGCTACCTTGGAGGGTGATGAAATGGATAATGGCATGCATAAACTCGGTTAATTATGCAATTTTGATCAATGGACATCCCACGGATTTCTTTAAGGCTACACGGGGTCTTCGGCAGGGATGCCCTCTATCTCCTCTATTATTCTTACTGGTTATTGAAGGACTGAGCCTATCCATTCATAAGGCGCGCCGGGAAGGTCGGATCACTGGCATTAAAGTATCCAGGGAGATCTCTGTAACACATTCTTTATTTGTGGACGATGTTATGCTTTTTGGAATGGGTTTAATTGCTGAATGGATACAATATAAGCTAATACTTGATCTTTTCTGCCTGGTCACTGGTATGATTATCAGCTATACTAAATCGTTCTTCCTGAAGCACTTGCTGGACGAAGATACGGAAGAGGCGATCTACAACATCCTGCCTCTAAAATTTACTGAACTGGAGGCTGGCACTAAATATCTGGGCTTCTTCATCAAACCTACAAATTATAAGATCTATGACTGGACATGGCTTGTCAGACGCTTTGATGCGCGCATTAACCACTGGAGCTTCCGTCTTCTAACTCTGGGTGGCAGGTTAACATTGGTAAAATCTGTATTACAGAACTTAGGAGTTTATTGGTTCTCACTCTGTAAAATCCCACGTACCATTTTAATTCTTATTAGACGGAAGGTTTTCAGTTTTTTGTGGACGGGGAATGATACACGGGAGAAATACCATCTTGCAAAGTGGAATACTTTGGCACGTCCTTGGAATTTGGGGGGCTGGAACATCAAGGATCTGGAATACTTTGTAATGGCCCTACATGCTAAGAGTCTGTGGCGTGTTCTATTCAATGAATCAATATGGGGAAGGATCGTTCGTGCAAAATATTTGAAAAACATCCCGGTATCAAATTGGTTAAGGTTGGCCTGTCCTGCTACTCTGGGAATCTCAAACATTTGGAATGGTCTTGTCAGTGCTTTCGGGGTTATTACACAGTGGATTGCATGGATGCCGGGCAATGGTCGCAATATTAAGTTGGGAACGGACCCATTCATGGGTGGTCCTTCGAACCATACTCTATCTTTAAACTTGAGGACTCATCTTCGAGCATTTGGCTATTACACTCTGGCTCACGTGGCCTGTCGATATGTGGATGGGCATACTCAATGGGTTACGGCTGAGCAGCTGGGTTTATCGGGCTCTCTGGGGAATGAATGGGAGGATTACACCCGACCGATGTATCTATCAAATATCAGATTATCTGACGATGCCGACAGACTTATTTGGTCGTGGGATGTGGCTGGAGGGATTGTCACAGCTAAATTGGCATATGACTCTATGTTTGCTGATTCCTGCTATTCGGTGAGATGGTGGGATAAATATATTTGGAAACTCACTTTACCCCTCAAAATAAAATGTTTTGCCTGGCTTACGCTGTGCAATAAGATCTTAACTTGGGATAATTTGTGTCGCCGTGGTTTCTGCGGCCCGGGGTGGTGCATATTCTGTTGCACACAGGGTGAATCTGTGGACCATCTATTTTCATCCTGTTGTTTCATTAGGGATATCTGGAATATGATTGCTACTAAAGCAGGCATACATTATCTTTGGAATCTGGGCACTCTGAATGAAAAT
This sequence comes from Larix kaempferi, assembly GCA_027924585.1. NCBI lineage: Eukaryota > Viridiplantae > Streptophyta > Pinopsida > Pinales > Pinaceae > Larix > Larix kaempferi. Next base: position 7,244,617 of record BSBM01000504.1, read on the forward strand.
CTGGAGCACTGGTCTCGTTTTGATGGGGGATGCCCTGAACTTCCTTTTTTTATGATCTGGGAGGTTTGGAAGGCTAGGAACTTGTGTATTTTTGAAGGCAGAATTCCTTTAAGGGATGGTATCTTCTATAAAACAACTGCTGCACACAAGGAATTCATTTCTGCTCATGGTACCAATTGTGGGAGAGATACACTTGCAATTTCCCGTAGACTTGCTCCTCCAGTACTTGTTTTCCCTTGTGCATTTTTTGATGGGGCTGCGGAGGGTCGCTGTGGGGGTGGGGGAGCTGGCGCCATACTACACCTGAACATGGATTTATCCATACATATCTGGCTTAACCTGGGAAAAGGTTCCAATACCCGGAGTGAGCTATGTGCCTTGTGGCTCGTTCTTTTCTGGGCGCGACTGAAATTGCTCACCTCACTTGTTATCTTTGGTGACTCTCTATCTATTATCTCTTGGGCATGTGGCAAGACATCACTCAATGTTCTGCTACTCAAACACTGGATGGATGCGACCAAAAACCTTATCCGGGATTTTGATCATCTCCACTTTCAGCATGTCTATCGGGAGGCTAATATGGAAGCCGATATGCTTTCTAAACGTGCTCTTCATTCTCAGGCGGGGGTCATCATGTGGCAAGAATGGCAGGCTGATTCTCTTACTTCACAGGGTTCCTATCATCTTCACTGGCCTTGATTGTTATGATGCTTCTTATGTCTGACTGTTTTTTTGTTTATTATGCTCTATTTTTTGCGGATATCTATCTTACTTTCCGGTTAGCTATATGTGCAGATACATCTTAGAGCCTGGATCCAATTACTGGTTGGACATCTATGCTCACACTTCATTTTTGCGGCAGATATGACCGTTGATATGGCTGTTTTTTGGCATTACTATTATGTTATACTTTATATTTGACACTCTGGGCCTCTGACAGCTGTTGCTGTAGTCTCTTTTGATATTAGTACTTGTTTATGGACTTATTGTTTATGGTGTGATCTCGGGATCCGTTTCTCCACCCGGAGGGATTCTTGACTATTATTGTGGACATATGGTGCTATTTCTGGACTATACTGTTATTATGGGTGACTCATCTGACTATGTCTGGCAAGTCCATTTTACTGGATTTGTGAGCAGACATGTATGTTTCTGACAGCTGGTGTTATTTACTATTTCGTATATTAATAGTAAGTTATATTTTTCTGTGAAAAAAAAAACTGATCACACGTCGCACATTTTAAACTTATTTCACGTCGCACATTTTAAACTTATTTCACATCACACATTTAAAATTTATCACACGTCACACATTTAAAACTTATCACACATCGCACATTTAAAACTTATCGACCATTTAACGTTTATCACACAAAAACAACTTAAAACTCATCAACCACCTTAAATTTACCACTTACGGATATCAACAACTTAAAAGTTATCTAAGCGATGGGTTTTTTAGTGCATTGGCCGATTATTTTTTATCCATGCAATGGGATCTTTACTTTTAGTGGTGATTACACACATAAGCATTTCTTTAAGGGAAGTCGAAGCCTCATCCTTGCAAGTTCTTTATCCAAATAAAATGCTACCATTTCCATTGTGATCTATGTTAGGAGAGCCTTCCATGTGTTGATTGAAATTAGCACTGTTTATCAACAATTGAGAGATTATAATTCATAAACCAAGTTAGTTTCCCCCTCAAAGCACTTTATGCCCAACGCCTAGCAAAAATGTCGATTCATCCTTGAAACCAAGTTATGAGTTAGTTCGTAACCTATGAATTCTTGATTGAGCTAGTCATGACTAAGAGAAGCCTTTCACATAAGGTAGAGGCATTCAAATCTAGGAATGCAAGAACAAAATCTCATGATGCATTTCATGTGACAAATGTAGACTCAATGAATTTGTGATGTGAAATGACTTGAACATGTAAATATTCAAAGATTAATGTAAACAAAATAAACAAGTATGCAATCAATAAGAACAAGCCAATCATCAAATGCACTAATTTATTAGGTCCAAGAGAGAGAGATTCAAAATATCATAACATAGACCAAAGAGTAGAGATTTATTTCAAAATTCTAAAGCGGGGCCGAAGTAAATTTACTTGGTGTTGTTGAGGACTCAACATAAAGTTGGAGAAAGAAATATAAGAAGGAAGATAGTCGACCATACAAGGGGGCCTTGGAGTAGAGAGTGCCTCAACTGGGGTTAAACAATGATCATTTTTATCCTAAACTTTAGGGGGTTGGAAGGATACCACAAAACATTAGTTGTCAAGAGGATGACACATCAATACAATCTAGTCTTACAAGAAGAGAAGGGTCTTCTTGGACATTTTTTAATGTGGAGGCACTAAAAGAGGGAATGTTATAATTGGTGGGGATTTAAATGTTACACACAAAAGAAGAAATGTTTGGGGTACAAATGCTAAACTAGACCTACTAGCAAATTATTTAGTGCATAAGTTTGAAGAGGTGGCACTATGATGTAGAACCCCTTAAACTAGTTCCTTCATGGAGGAACTATAAGTAGGGGATGATGGGGTTTCTAATAGATTGGTCATTGGATAGGTTTTTGGTGACATAAAGGTCTATGATGGAAGTTGATATGATAAGTACATGGGTGAGAGTAGGTGGCTCTTTATATCATCTCCTTGTCTAGTTATAAATTGATTGAAAGAGATGAAAATAAACCATCATGTCCCTTCAAATTCAGACCTAGGTGCTTTGAATACAAGGCGTTTACCACATTGGTTAACCATAATTGGAAGAAATGGACTGGGGTGGAGAGCAAACTGACACTTAGCAACATCCTCAACTCACTTCTAACTGTTGCAGGGGGCAACTTCCCTACTTTTATGGTCATGTTCCCCAAGAAAGTGGAAATGAGTAGGTGGCTCATTTACTAAATAAACTGACCAAAGACCTAGGCATGCTACTTATCTACCCATCGAATTCAGCAGGAGGCAGTTCAGTTCTTACCTTGTGATAATTTATGAGCACAAGAGATTCGATGAGGGGAAGGTTAGAAGTGATTGAGTGAACTAAGACTGCATTTTGAACTAGTCCATCCAAATTGATGAGTTCAATATTGCTAAAAGCTGGAAGTACTACTGCTGAGTTGCAAAGGAATTTATTCCATTACTCCACACAACATCTTCGTCCTGGTGGTTCAGTGAACAGGCTCGAGGGTCCTAAGGCAAGTAAATTGGTTGTCTTCAGGAGCAGGTTGGGTGGAACGGGCTCCTTTGGCTATTTGTTTCTTCTTCAGTTATAAGGTTCATTCGTGTTATCTTATTTTCTTACTGTCAAGTTAAATACTAAAAATATGAATGCTATATTATTAGTTTCTGAATTAAATTTAAGTATTATATACTGAAAAATAAAAGATTTATTTCTGCATTTTATCTATTTCTGAAAAGCCACATAACTGTTAGGTACAATGAATTCTGGATGTATGATTTATTTTGAATGATAAAATAAAATGCTTCCCTGCATTTTTCCACACACTGTTTCCATTGCCGTACTCTAGTACAGAGAAGATATAATTAAAATAGATGTGAAATGTAATACTGTAAATAGATTCGAAGTAGTGAATTCATAAACAAATCTATTTTAATTTTAGAATAAATAGATGATTCATTTTAGTGTAAATACATTGATTCTTTCAGATAATTACTAACTAGGAAACTAAAACGATTCTGCAGTTAGTTTAATCACATAAATACTAACTTTATGCATTCGAATGATCTCATATATTAAAGGTTAACACTATGTTTATACTAAGGATGCTAGTATAATCTAGGTTTTATAAACTTATAATTTATGATCATAACCATAGCAATGCATTTCCTTTATGACCTATAAACAATAGTAATATATTTATCAGATTTAAATAAATTAACTTTCTAAGTATTATTTCTAGTTCCATTTCCATTTAGTTTTCCGCATAAATACTTTCATGTTTCCGAAAACATGTATAAGTTAAGCAATAACTTAAAGCTTTAAATCATCAAATTTATAATGCTAGCTTTAACCAAAACAAAGTTTAGTGTTACAGTAGGGAATTAATAATTTTACTGTATATATTTAAAATTCAATTCTAGTACAGGTTTTATAGTATTTTATAAATCTAATGTTTATTCCAGGTTTAAAACCCTGAGCGTAAGTTCCTTGTAGATATTACAAAGAACACTATACATTGGATTATCAAAAACAAAAAATGTATTGAGAACGGGGTTTGAAACCCTCCTTTCTTCTTTTAAACCAAATGTATGCCTTGGAATTTTAACCATGACAGGGTTACAACCAGCTTGTGGCTCGGGTTGTTAAACAAAACCCTAGCAGTTTAAAACATAGCATCGGGCTCAGCCCTAGTTTTCACTTTCACGACAGACTTTACTTTAACTCCGAGGTACCGAAAGTATACTCTTCAGTTGTTCATCAACTTCCCACTTGCAAGCAAAATTGACTCAAACCTTGCCATACAAATTACTCTACGACAAGAATAAAAAACTAGAGCAGAGACGAAGGTTCAAAACTTCCAAACCACAACATAAATAGTATGATTTTCCGTAAACATTTCACCCAAGTCTTACGACAAAACAACTTCGAACTAAGTCAAACAAATAACACTGAACATGCAGATCAACAACAGTTTTCGAATAATATTTGAATTTAAAAGCTTCAACAACAAACTGTAACAGTAACTGTAATGTCCCCTCCTATCATACCAGCATGATAGAGATGGTCGTGATGCTAAAACAGGGCATCTAGCCCCATATCCATTATGAATAAAATCATTGATAAAAAGACATATACATGTGCATGTTATAGAAACACAACGGAATTAAAATCATGTTTAATATCTAACATACATTCAACATTTATGTGACAACCATTAAATAAAGACATTGCAGAATTTATAAAAGAGAATACTTATCTTAACAAAGTAGTCCCAAGCAACCAGCTATGCATCTGCAACGTTCCACCCAACCATAGGCCAGTTGTGCTTATCAACCTCTTGATAAAACGACCACCCCCGAGTTGGGCATGATTACTACAAGGAATCAGGGAACAACAGACCCACACATAGCCAAGCATACACCAAGATGAGCCAAGCCAATCTACCATTGGGTTTATCAGGCTGCTAGGAAATGGAAATGAAGAATTGCTAAGCTAGCGAGCTCAACCAAAAATCTATGGATACCTCTACAAGATCTATTTAGCTTGGCACCCACAATGCCTACACACCCCACTCAAGGAAGTATTCCCTTCACCAATTCACAGTCCCTCAGGCCATACCTTCCAATTCTAGAGTGTCCCAGGTGTGCATAGAAGAGTAGCCAGCCCTCTTGATCTTCTTGAGAGGTTATTCTCCCCACTAGGTTTATCAAGCCAATTCTGTCCACTACCACACCAAAAAATTTGTTCACAGGTTCAAACCAAAACATGGATGCACATAACAACAAAACCACAATTGCTGGGCATGAGGAAAAACGTTTCTTCAGTGAGATGCCCAAAGAGGAGATTTCTACCAATTCAGAAAAACGTGGGCAAGCCCAAAAACGAAATGGCAATTGGGGAACAACCCTGGAGAGCAGAAATCGTTTTCAGAAAAACGTCCATGGGCATTTTGGGGCATAAATGACCTCCATCACAGTCCCAAATCGTGGCCCTTCTCTCCTAGCTTATGTATAATGCAAAAACGACTCCCAGGCATGGAAAATGCAAGAAACAATGGTGAAAAATGTGATGGGGAAAGACCTAGTAGTTCAGACTGCGTGAGAGAGGAAAGACTATGTGTTTAGAATGGCTTTGGGCCTCATTTCGTGGGTGTTTTCTTGCCCAAGGAGACAAAATACGATTTCCCAGGTTGATGGCTTGCCCATACATGAAATGGGATGCCATACCTCTTCATTCCCAAGGCATTAACTGCCTCAACCAATTTATGGAAGAATTAAATGATTGGGTCCATAACCCAAAATGGGTAGTTGAGGGTTTATGGGTGTTCTCATTGACACATGGATTAACACCATTGGCTCAAGGGTTTGAATAATTTTCCTCCCTATTCCTTGTAGAATCATGCCCCCATCTCTTTGTTGCATTGCATTGCTAGTTGTGGGTATTTGCATTAAAATTCGTATTTACATGATGTCTTATTTACATTGTGCCTATCTAGCACAAGAACCATAGGCATCTATTTCTTTAATTTCCGATACATAAAACGCTAAATCAATGGTGGGGCCTTGGCCTTGAGCTCCTCACCATGATTAAATAAAAATATTTACATCATTTACGATTTAATGCAAAAAGGGGGTCAAAATGGGGACATTACAGTAATTGAGGCGAAATATTATGAAATGTTGCGAGCTACAGCTCAAAAGGAAAATCCCTCATAAACAAATGCCTTACGGCTTCAAGTTTGAAATTACAACCAACTGTACACCAAGATTTTACACCTTCGATTCTCGGCGAAACCATAAACCAACAAATCAAACTCTTGGCTAAATAAACAAGGATTTGCATGGTGCAAAGATCCTCGCAACACTATGGAACCCTTGGGAATTGTCACCGAGGCTTACTAGGGCCTATCCTGCTATCATCCCTTTATGGACAACTTCATCCTTCGCTGAGAAAGTAAACCTGTTAAACATTGCAAAATAACGTATGGTTAAAATTGGAACCGAAAGTTTAAACTGAAAGACATTGCTTAAATAACTATTGAAAAACTCAAACGGAAACAGCTACTTCACCTACATTTAAACTGGAAGCACAACCGAGAGTCCAACGCATATAGCATGTGTATGAAGTTTCCAATTCAAACTCCAAGAAGATCCAAAACCCTGTTAGTTTGCAAATGCCGAAGCACACCTGAACCTTCAAACTCCATCAACGCCTACGATATAGAAGAAGGAATCACCATCGAACCTCAAGAGAATTAAGACCTGTATAGAATGCGAACTATCCTGAGAACAATTGATTACAACAAGGTCGAGGTATCGAAATCCCAAGAGGCACCTTCAACATTGTTACAAACCATGAAGGGTAGGGAGCCTGCTGGCCTCTCCCTCACAAATCGCAAAATGAACTAATTGTTGAGTAGGTTGGCATATCAATTCAAGGGTTAGGGTTTAACCAAAAACCCGACACTGACCCAGAGATCGACGGTGTAGATCTCACGACATAGGTAGGTCTAATCACGATAACAAAACTCATTTAATAGAATTTATAATTACAACTTTCAATGCACAGCAATTGGCCAACACATAGATCCACCTAGGATTTTATCATAACAATCCATGTACAGCTCGGCGAGTTTTTATATTGCACAGTTAAGGTTTCCACCTTGTTCCGTGTTCCATTCACGTGAATATTTCCATGGAAGCTGCCAACAAGCAATCCACCATATTATAGTTATTGAACCATAAATACCAAAGCTACCTTTTGAGTACCTGCCAACGCATACCCACTACGAAGTTATTGTATCACATATATATTTCTTGCATAGTGCATGAAGCTTAGAGTTTAGGGATCGTATTATTTTTAGGGTGGCAAATCCAATCGTTTCATAGTCAAAGTTTAGTGCTATAGCCCTCGTGCATATAGTTTATGCATATAGAACATGCATTTTAACCATATCCATAACTTATGGTATCGTAATATGATCATAATATATAACATGGATATCAACATATAGTTTATAAAATTGAAATGTATTATAATGAACTATTTCCATAGTTTGAATAAAATAGTATGTAGGGTTAATACAAGGTATTTCTCTATAGTATTGTAAAAGCTAGGTTGTATTGCATGACATAGGTAATATATTTTTAATCTATGTAGCAAAAGAAATATTACAATGTTTTCTCCATAGTTATGGATAAAGAAGTATGTCATGTAATAAAATGTAAATTTTCCATAGTTTGGAATACAATAGTAGGTATTATTAATGCAATGAATTCTACGTAGTTTGTATGCAGTAGGTTATCAAACTATTTATTCAATAGATGAACCATGAACGATATTTATACCAAATTCATGAAGGTAACTAGTCTATATTTTAGGATACCTGATTCGATGGAAAAATAGACTTTTATCTATACTTTCGTATTTCATCTTTTAGAATGCTAAAACATTACTGCAAGATAAATTGAATTACATTGGCATGCTTCAGTTGGAAATTCTCCGTCTTACCTGCATTCTGCAATTAGATTCAGGAGCATTAGCTATCAGTAGCTAAGTAAGCCTCGGGGCGTACACAAGGACCCCTTCATTACAGTGAGACGATCAATTAGTCTCTAGAATCAAAATTATATAACAAAGAACAAAAATAATGATATGCATGCAAACAATAACATACATAATGCAAGCATTTGAAATATTTAACATTCTGACGTTTGTGTGATGATAAATGATGTTACGACATTGTTGGAATTTATACGTAATCTAAACTTTTAATCATTAATGACAGATTATAGAAGTTATTATCGTTAAAACACTTTGTCCGGGTTTAGTTATGTTTAAGTTAACACTTTTTATTTTCGCATAGCAAACACAAGCATTTATTGCTACTTGAAAAGTTTTAAATTTTAGCAAATTTTTGAGGATGTTACATGTGGTATCAGAGCGCAAGTTCAAATACTAGGCTTGAAGCGGCTCACTCGCGCAAATAAAATTTAGGACATAATTGCAAATTACTGATTTTATTTTTTTGTTTTCAGTTTCAGCATTTTATAAATCTAGACCACAGGTATGGAAGGACCAGCAGAGTCAGCTGAGGATAGGTCCGTTAATAACGAACATAATAATAATGAGCAAGGACACATTAATGCATAAAATCTATTTGTCGAATTGAATGATAATTCATCTGAATTTTTAAGGACGGTAAAAGATTTAGAAATTGAGATAAAACCTGTTAAGGAAGAAAAGGAACAAATCCTGAAAGCTCAAGAGGAGCTGAATCAAATCCTGCTGAATAATTTTCCTAAAAATGATCAAGATAAGGAAACATAAAATAATGTTGAATTTGGAACTATTTCCTACCAACATAATGATAAAAAGGTAAAATTGACTAATTATGACAATAGTTCATCTTCTGAATTTGATGAAAGGGCACACAGGAAAAAGCACAAGTATTCTAGTGATAGTAGTGACAACGACTGCTACACTAAGAAAAATAAGTACAGGCCCTACGAAGAAATTTCTGGCGAGTTTAAAAAGATCAAACCACCAAATTTTAACGGAGAAATGGAAAATAGCGAGACAGCCAAAGCATGGCTGTCCGGTATGAATATGTTGAAATATTGTAACTTCTAAGAATATTATATTTGTACTTTATTATTCCGGAGAAGTTTCATTCCTTCGATGGGACTTTGTTATGTATCCGGAGATGTTTATTCCTCCGAGAGATTGTGGTAACTAGGGTTATTAGATCTTCCATGTGAGGTGGGCCCCGAGTTAGTTATTTAGGGGTTATTAGACTCTCTTAGGAGAGGTCGGCCCCATTAGGGTAAAAATTCAGTCGGGAGATGAGTATAAGTAGAGGAGGTGTGTTCCTCACTTATCTCATTCATTCACTCACTTGTGATTGGCGCATAGGAGAGAGAGATGTATGCATAGGAGGAGAAGGAGCTCTTGTTGAGGACTACATCTTGTATTGGGTTGATTATCTATATTGAGGAAAGCTTTGCTGGGTTTTCTACCCCATGAGGGTTTCCCAGGGTAAATATTTGTCTATCTTGTGATTGTGTTTCTTTCAGTGATATTGCTTGTGAAATAAGGTTAAACTTAACATGGTATCAGAGCGAGCCTGAATAGGACATCTTTCACAAGGTGAAAATACCTCTCTCTCCTCCTCTGGTGAAAATTAGGGTTTCTGCAAAAGTTGGAATTTTTTGAATCTAATTGCATGGCTGGATATCCCTCCTCAAAATCGAATTTTTGAGCCCTAGATCGAAATTTTTGAGTGGGTAGAACTCCGGGAAAGTCAAACCCTAGTTTGACCAAAAGTGCAGAAAACCAGAAAACCAGAGAACCAAAAAAACTGCACACTTGTGCTCCAGTGAACTAGAAAAGCTGTGAACCTATGCACCAGAAAACTAGAAAAGAGAAGACCAGAAAACCAGAAATTCTATTACAGATCCGGAAGGAGAAAATTTGAACTTTCCAGAAGCAGAACACACCAGTTTTCTCAATTCAATCAAGCTCATCTCCTGGTAAGTATTATTCTATCTCTTGAGAAACTTCAATCTCTTTGACCCCTGGATAAGATGGCTCCAAGCACTAAGCTTGAAGAAAAGCTAGAGGGTATAGAAAATTTTCGAGCATGGAAATACAGAATTGGTCTCATTCTCGAAGAGAATGATCTTGTCCAATATATCAAGGATGAGGTTGAAGAACCTGAAGAAGATGAAGCCAAGGAGAAGCATAGGAAGGACTTGATTAGGGAAAAGAGAATCATTGTTGATTCTATCAAAGACCACTTGATTCCCCAAGTGGCATCCAAAAATACCCCAAAGGAAATGTATGATGCCCTTTCCAGAATGTATGAAGGAAAGAACATCAATAGGAAGATGAATCTGAGAGCTCAATTGAAGAACACCAAGATGAATCAAGGAGAATCCATTCAATATTACTTCTCAAGGGTTTCCCAGTTCAAAGAACAACTAGATGCCATTGGAGATACCCTTGATGAAGATGAACTAGTCATGACTACTCTAAATGGTCTCACTAGACCTTGGGAGTCATTCATCCAAACCATGTGTGCCAGAAAAGAAAGCACGAAGTTTGATGTGGTATGGGAAGATTGCATTCAAGAAGAAGCTAGGGTTTCCAACAGAGAAGCCCTGCTCAAAGAAGGTGACCAAGCCTTTTCCACCCACACCAAGAGAAGAAGGAATAAATCCTACTTCAAGAAGGATAGTCACATGGAGTCTCAACCTCCACAAAGATTTCAGAAGAAAAGAGGAACTAATCAAGGAAGAGATTACTCCCAATTCCAATGTTTCATTTGTCACAAAACAGGACACATTGCTAAGGATTGTCCTTCAAAGAAGAAGAAGAAGGGCCTCCACCATAAAAGACATCAAGCTCACCTAGCAAAAGATGATATTGAAGAAGAAGAAGAAGAGGAAAGGCCTAAGAAGAAAAGAGCTACAATAGAAGAAGAAGATGCATAAGAATATGTTCTATTCTTTGCACTCTCTGGGTCTGTAACACCTAGAGAAGATACATGGCTTATTGATAGTGGTGCTTTAAAGCACATGACAGGTCAAAAGAAAACTCTTGCAAAAATTGAAGAGAAGACCACTCCACAGAAAGTATCTTTAGGAGATGACTATCAATATCCCATCAAGGGAATTGGTGAAGCAAGCTACAAGCTTGATTCTGGAACTCCATTAAAGATGATGGACATAATATATGTACCAGGTTGGAAGAAGAACTTACTTTCTATCTCAGCCCTATATAAGAAAGGTTATAGTGTTGCATTCATAGATGGACAAGTACTCATGTGGTCCAAAGGAAAATCAATTGAGGATGCAATTGTTATTGGTGAAGAGGAAGGAGGTCTATACAAACTCAAGGGTCATCCAGAAGCTTCCCTTGTTCATGAAGCCACTAGCCCTAGTGAGATATGGCATAGGAGGCTTGCTCACATTAACTAAAAAGAACTACCTCATGTGAGTAAAGTAGTCATAGGACTACCATATTTGAAGATTGATCATGATGGCACTTGCAAAGGATGTGCAAAAGGGAAGAATACCAGGAACCCATTTCCAAAGAGTGAAACAAAGACTAAACGTATTTTGGAATTGATTCATTCAAATGTATGTGGACCAATTCCCTCCACATCCTTGAGTGGATATGAATACTACCTTACATTTATTGATGACTACTCCATAAAGACTTGGATATACTTTCTAAAAGGAAAGAATGAAGTCTTTGGAAAATTCAAGGAGTTCAAAGCGTTGATAGAAAATCATTCAGAAAAGAAGATCAAAATACTCAGGAAAGATAATGGTGGAGAATATGTTAATTTTTGAGCATTAATTCAATATACTCTAGGATATTTACTGAGAGAATAACATGTACAGTATATCAATGCATATCAATCATCACAAGATGCAAACATAAGAGACAATAGACACACAGAGTTTCCGTGGGGAAAACCCTAAGGTGAAAAGCCCCACAACTTCCTCAGAGATAGATAGAGCAATGATACAACCAAAGTACAACCAAAGTACACAAAGATAGACTCCTCCTAGCAGCTGATCCTCCTCCTCACATGTGCGCCACTTTTCGAGTGATGGAAATGTGAGTTCTGAAGTGATCCAAATAGAGATATGGAGATCTCTATTTATACTTGTCCTGACTTCCCAATAAACTTATGGGGTCGACTTGTCTACCTTAGCACAATAACCTCATGTTACATTAATCCGGGCTGACCCCTTACAAGGTGGTCTAATAACCCATCGACAAGTTAACACACTTGCGACACTTGTCAATACAAATGACGACACTTCCGTATAGAGGAATAATACATCTCTATAGGAGTACAATAAATATATATATGAAATACATTCCGAAGTTACATATACATCAACACTCCCTCTTAAATAGGAAGGTATTTCTCGACACAGATCATCTAGCACAAGTCTTCTTCTATGGATCATCGTCATCGATGCATCGTCCTCAAATCATTGTCATCGTCACTGCTGCTGCTATCTCAATCAATCTTTGAATCTACTCATCATAGGAAGTTCTACAGAGCAAGTCCTTTTTCATACTGGATGTAGGCCCACCACCTGTAGGTCTTCATCATCACTAACCATACTGTGGAATCCTCAGGACTTATTACGTGCGTCACAAAACCTTAAAAGAGTCTCTTGACTAGCAAGAACCCTAAAGAGCATCTAAGGCCTTTTTCATCTTGTCCAGATCTCCAGGACTTATTACATGCGACTGTCACAAAACCTTAAAAGAGTCTCTTGACTAGCAAGAACCCTAAAGAGCATCTGAGGCCTTTTTCATCCTGTCCAGATCTCTAGGACTTATTACATGTGAACCCCACCACAAAACCTTAAAAGGGTGTCTTGCCAAGCAAGAACCCTAAAGAGCATCTGAGGCCTTTTTCATCTTGTCCAGATCTCCAGGACTTATTACATGTGGTCATGGAAATGCCTAGAAAGAGCATCTGAGGCCTTTTTCATCCTGTCCAGATCTCCTAGGTCTACTTACATGCCATAGGACAATGCCTCGAAAGAGCATTTGATGCCTTTTTCATCCTGTACAGATCTCCCAGGTATACTTACATGTCCTCTCAGAGCAATGCCTCGAAAGAGCATCTAAGGCCTTTTCCATCCTGTCCAAATCTCCCAGGTCCACTTACATGTTCATCTACACAACCTGTCCACAACCATAGAGTATCAACTTGATACTCACCATACATCATCCTGATGTACACATGATCATCCTGATCATCAACACTGCATCGTCCTGATGCATGTCATCTAGAGAAACATCCTGAAGCTTGTCATCCATGATCTTCCTGATCATACAATGCATCTACCTGATGCATACCAAGTATTTGCTTGATACATATCATCATACATGATCCACCTGATCAATGTATCTACTTGATACATATCAACATACATGATCTACCTGATCATACAACGTATCCACCTGATACATATATAGATACATGGTCCAAGCATCCAACATGATGCATATACAAATACATACAAATGATCCAACTGATCATATCCAGCATCCAACATGATGCGTACATACATAAATGATCCAACTGATCATATCCAACATCCAACATGATGCATACATACTAGAATGATCCAACTGATCATATCCATCATCCAACATGATGCATACATACATAAATGATCCAACTGATCATACCAGCATCCAACATGATGCATACATACATAAATGATCCAACTAATCATATAGAGCAGAAACTAGAACATCATCCTGATGCTCATCATCCAACGCTTACATCCATAGCCATGTGAAGGATCCTCCTTCCACCATTCTTGGAATGGCTTCAGCAAAATATCTTCATCACTTCTTCCTCTAAGTGTCGTCGATCTGAAGAACACCAAGCCTCTCTCTGAAGTACTCAAACTTCACTCTGGCTAGTAGCTTCGTCAACACATCTGCAATCTGCTCATCCGTCGCAACATACAGGAGCTTCACTGCTCCTCTTTGCACCATATCCCTGATATAGTGATATTTGATCTCTATGTGTTTCGACCTGTCGTGGAACACCGGGTTCTCAGACAGCTTCACACAACTCTGGTTGTCACATAAGATACTAGTATCCTCCAACGGTAGATCAAATAACTCAGACAGTAGCTTCCTCATCCATACTGCTTCACAACTAGCCGAACAAGCTGCAACATACTCTGCTTCGGCTGTAATTAGTGCTACGTAGGACTGCTTCCTGCTAAAACAAGAGATCACACCTGATCCCATACTTAAACAACACCCAGAAGTGCTCTTCCTATCTGCAGTACTGCCTGCCCAATCTGAATCAACATAACCCTGTAGGTTAAACTTTTGATTCGCATCATACTTGAGCCTATAATCAATTGTACCCTTCAGGTACCTCAAAATATTCTTTACAACAACCAGGTGAACACTCCTCGGATCTATCAGGAACTATCTCAATGTGTTCACTGCAAAGCAAATATCTGGTCTCGTGTTCGTCAGGTACATCAAGGACCTAATCATCTGATGATACATAGTGACATAAACTGGCTCAGATGAAGCATCACACAAAAGATTCAGGTTCAATGCCATAAGTGTGGCCATGGCCTTGCAGTCCATCATCACGAACCTCTTCAGGATCTCTACTGCATACTTTCCTTGTCCAATGAAGATTCCATCTGCACTCTGCCACATCTCCATACCTAGAAAATAGTGCATCATCCCCAAGTCCTTCATCTTGAACTCGGCAGCAAGCTTCCTCTTGGTATCAGCAATCAAACTATCATTACCTGTAACAAACAGGTCATCCACATACAGGAGTAGTATCACTGGATTTCCTTTCTCAACCTTGTAGTAAAGGTTGGAATCCGCTTTACTCTTGGTAAGCCCAAACTAGATAGGAAACTGTCCATCCTACCATACCAAGTTCTGGGAGCTTGCTTCAAGCCATACAAGGCTTTCTTCAATTTACACACATATGACTTCCTGTCATGTGTTTCAAAACCGAGTGGCTACTCCACATACACTTCCTCTTCAACTACACCATTCAAGAAAGCAATCTTGACATCCATCTGGTGTATCTTCCATTTCATCACTACAGCTAGAGCAAGTACTGTTCTGATGGAAGTGTACCTGGATACAGGAGAAAAAGTTTCTTCATAATCTATTACCTCTTTCTGAGAGAAGCCACGAGCTACGAATATTGCCTTGTATTTCTCTATGCTGCCATTTGCAGCATGCTTGATCTTGTATATCCATTTGGAAGTCACAAGAGACTTCCCTTCAGGTCTTGGGACAACATCCCAAACATCATTCTTCATTATTGATTGGTATTCTTCGACTATGGAATTCTTCCCGAATCCTGGGAACTTCAATATCTTCAATAGATAACTTTGTTGCTGAACAAATGTTGTAGTACTTCTTTTGTAGGTGAAGGTATATGATCTTTCCTACAAAACAAGTTAAATTGCATGATTAGAAACATCTCATAGTTTTCAGAGCAAATTCTTACACATAAAGAAATATATCATACAGTCATGCAATTATCTTAGCCAATGCTTCAATACAACATTTATCCATATCCCGTAACTTTCTAGATGCCTTCCAATCTCTACCAGAACATTGTTAAGAGTGTGCACAACTCCCAACATGTCAACAAAGAGGTTTCATTCTACATAAGTAGCAATGGAATGTTGTACAGTGCCATAGGCCACTTACCCATCATATGCATATTAGTAGTATACTGTTCATTAATGCAATTATTCTAATATGCATAATACACAACGTAAGCCTATAAGTATATAAATAATTGAACAATATTATTTAAACAATCAGATATACAATAAATGACAATTCAAATACTTATCTTTGTTTGTTTGTTGTGTGGAATCCCTCTCAATCGTTGCTTCCTTGCAGGAATTACTGGAGTGTGCTCCCTCTTGATCTTTGCTTCCTAGATTACCTGTCCTTGAACTTATATCCATCATCGATCACTATGCATGCTTACGAGTATCATCATTGTGTTATCTTCGAGATCTCATACATAATCATACATTCATTAGTATACTATCAAAACAAAATTATCATAAACATGTATAGTCATGATTATATCAAATACAGATAATAAGCATTATCATTCAAGGTTTCAGGGAAGACTTCTCTTACTCATGCATATTCATATTTGACTATAGAACTCTTCTGGTTAGTCATATCATCAATCAAGGTAAGAGACATAATATGCATAAAATCAAACTTGTAACTTCATGAGTAATCATTATCAATCATACAAAAGTATAAGATCCTTTGATATAGGAAAAACATACCTGGTGATCATATTTGTTAGTTATGTCTAGCAATTTTTTCTTGTTCTCTTCAATGACCTACATAATTCATAAGTTAACCTTTACAAAAACCAAATTATACATACCTCTATGTGATCCATGGCTATGGATGAATCTTTGTCTTCATGTCACCATAGCATGTTCAGGTTGTCCCTTCAATTTGTACAATCCTCCCTCTTGCTCTCCAATCACTACTGCATCATCAATAGTTTTACCTTTTGGCCACATTAGTACTTGGCCATCTACAAATGCAACCCTCATGTCTTTTGCATCCAAAGTAGATATGGAGAGTAAATTCTTCTTGAGCCCAGGTACATAAAGAACTTCTTTCATCTTCAAAGACTTTCCAGAATCTAGGTTGTAGGAGGCTTCACCACTTCTTTTGATGGGGTATTGGTAGTCATCCCCAAGTTTCACTTTATGGGGTGATTCATGTTTAGATAGATTTACAAAAGATTCTTTAAACCCAGTCATGTGTTTGGAATCTCCACTGTCAATAAGCCAATCATTACAACCATGAGAAATAGTACATGTGAGAGTAGAGATTAGGACATACTCTTCTTCGCTTGATGAGTCATCATCATCACTTTATGCTCTAGCCTTCTTCTTGGGAGGTTCATCATCCTCAACAGCATGAGCATGATATATGTTCTTGTTGTTCTTCTTTTTCTTGTTGAAGTTGTTGTTTTTCTTCTTGGGACAATCTACAACAAAATTTCCTTTCTCATTACATGTGAAACATCTCATCTCTTTCCTATTCTTATGATTGGTGTGAGAGGATTTCTTGTAATGAGAGTGTTCCTTATTAGGCTTTCTTCTTTTGGTGTGAGCTGTGAGAGCTTGATCTTCATTTCCCATCTTTTCTTCTTGGGCTACAAGCCTAGCCTCTTCTTGTGAACATTCCTCCCATAATCTACTGAAAGAGATTAATTTAGCATAGATTCCTTAAATAAAAGAATTCCATGACCTAGGTAGGCCATTTAGAGTAGTCATAACCACTTCACCATTATCTACTACTTCATTGACATCTTCAAGTTGTTCCTTGATCTGAGAGACCTTGGAGAAATAAGATTGAATGGTCTCTCCATTCAACAGCTTGACCCCTTTCAATTGATTTTGCGGAGTCATCTTCCGATTTATGTTCTTCCCTTCAAATAGCTTGGTCAAAGAGTCAAACATCTCCTTGGGTGTCTTCATAAATGACACATGTGGTATGAGATGGTCTTTGATAGAATCAACAATGATTCTATTTGCCTTGACCAAGTTCTTCTTATGCAATATCTTAGCCTCTTCATCCTTTGGGATAGGGATCTCTTCTTTTATATATTAGTCCAACTCATTCTCTTCCAGGATTAACCCAATCCTATACTTCCAGGCTCAGAAGTTATTAGCCCCTTCAAGCTTATCCTCAAGCTTAGTGTGGTGAGACATCTTAAAGAGTACTTCAAATGGAAATAGAAAAGATTTAGGTCTTACCACTTGATTTGCTGAAAACTGGATCTGGTCCCGGATTAGGGTTTGTCAGAGAAACCCTAAAAGTTTAAAATGTGAATTTCAACTTTCTGAAAGGATAGAAAGATGCGCCTTGATGAGATGATTAGCCTGGTATACTCAGAATTTGAGTTCTGCAAAGTTTCACCCTTCAGAAATGCCTTTTAGTCTTTCTGAATTCACTAAGGAGGACCCTGAATTAGGGTTTGAGTTTCCCGGAGATTTACCCAGCCAAAAATCTCAATCCAAAGCTCTAAACTTTGAGTTTTCCAAGGATATTCCAGCTGTGTCTTCAGATTTCAGAAATTCCTATTTTTGAGGAAACCCTAATTTTTAGGGCTAAAACTGAAAGTCATCAGAACTAAATTCTGATTGGATAGATAGATTCACCTTGCTGAGAAGAGTCAATCTATCATATTACTTTTCCAAAATCTGTGGAGAGAAACCCAATAAACAAGAAACCCTGGTTTCCGTCACTGCACAATGTCCTCTTCTCGGGTTAGCTCTGATTCCATGTTAATTTTTGAGCATTAATTCAATATACTCTAGGATCTTTACTGAGAGAATAACATGTACAATATATCAATGCATATCAAGCATATCAATCATCACAAGATGCAAACATAAGAGACAATAGACACACAGAGTTTCTGTGGGGAAAACCCTAAGGTGAAAAACCCCACAACTTTCTCAGAGATAGACTCCTCCTAGCAGCCGATCCTCCTCCTCACATGTGTGCCACTTTCCGAGTGATGGAAGTGTGAGTTCTGAAGTGATCCAAATAGAGATCGGGAGATCTCTATTTATACTTGTCCTGACTTCCCAATAAACTTATGGGACCAACTTGTCTAACTTAGCACAATAACCTCATGTTACATTAATACGGGCCGAACCCTTACAAGGTGGTCTAATAATCCATCGACAAGTTAACACACTTGTGACACTTGTCAATACAAATGACGACACATATGTATAGAGGAATAATACATCTCTATAGGAGTACAATAAATATATATATGAAATACATTCTGAAGTTACATATACATCAACAGAATACACTTCAAAGGATTTTGAAGTCTTTTGTAAAGAAGCTGGAATCAAGAGGGATTTAACCACTCCCTACAATCCTCAACAAAATGGTGTTGCAGAAAGAAAGAATAGAACCATTATGGAAGCAGTAAAGACAATGATACATGATCAAGACCTACCTATTTATCTACGGGCTGAAGCAGCCAGGACAACAGTCTATGTGCAGAATAGACTATCTCATAGTTCTCTTGAATTCAAGACCCCAGAATAAGTGTTTACAGGGAAGAAGCATGAGGTAAGCCACCTCAAGATATTTGGGTGTCTTGTATATATTCACATACCAAAATAAAAGAGAACTAAGTTGGACCCTTCCGAAAAGAAGGGAATATTTGTTGGATGTTGTGAAGCATCCAAAGCATTCAGAATATACATCCCAGGATTCCACCATATGGAGATTAGTAGGGATGTGACATTTGATGAAGAAACAACTCTCAATAAATCTAGGAAGTGCCAGTATGAAGAAGTATATGAAGAAGATGCACCTCCCAGAATTGCAGAGACTGTACCCATCCCTGAAGATGTAACACCTGAAGACCATGATATGATAGAACAAGAACCCCTCCTTACAAACATATCAAGAAAGATAAAGCCAGCATGGGCAAGAGAAATTATACTAGGAGCAGAAAAGTATGGAGCTCCTGAAGGCTCCACTAGAGTGAGCAAGAAACCAAAGCCTTTCTCCAACTATATGGCTTTGATGTGTGATCTTGTAGATCAACAACCTACTAGTTATGAAGAGGCAATTCATAAGAAAGAGTGGGTAGAGGCAATGACAGAGGAATACCATTCAATAATGAATAATGATGTTTGGGATATAGTTCCCAAGCCAAAGAACAAAAGTGTGGTATCCTCCAATTGGATATTCAAAATAAAGCATGCCGCGGATGGTAGCATTGAAAAATATAAGGCAAGATTTGTGGCCAGAGGATTCTCTCATAAAGAGGGAATTGACTATGAAGAGACATTTGCACCAGTTGCAAGGTACACTTCCATCAGAACCATCATGGCACTTGCATCCATGATGAAGTGGGAATTACATCAGATGGATGTAAAGACAGCTTTCCTGAATGGTGTGATTGAAGAGGAAGTGTACATAGAACAACCTCAAGGATTTGAGGTGGAAGATGGAAGAACCCATGTGTGCAAACTGAAGAAGGCTTTGTATGGGTTGAAGCAAGCTCCCAGAGCTTGGTATGGAAGAATTGATAGTTTCTTGACAAGCTCGGGCTTTACCAAAAGTAAAGTTAATCCTAATCTTTATCTCAAGGTTATGAATGATGAACCTGTCATATTGTTGTTATATGTGGATGATCTATTTCTCACTGGAAATGGGAAATAGATTGTCGAGTGCAAGAAGAAGCTCTCTTCAGAGTTTGAGATGAAAGATCTCAGATTGATGCATTACTTCCTAGGCCTGGAAGTACGGCAAGGCCTAGAAGGAATCTTTCTCAACCATGGAAAGTAAGCTGTGGAGATCTTGAAACGATTTGATATGTTGGAATGTAAACCCATGGCCACTCCCATTGATTCCAACTTGAAGCTATTAGCTGATGACTCCTCAGAGTTAGTGGATATGACTCTGTACAGACAGATTATTGGGTCATTAATGTATTTGATGAATACTAGGCCAGATATATGCTTTGCGGTGAACACCTTAAGTCAGTATCTAGTGGAACCTATATGAGTTCACCTGATAGCTGCAAAGCATGTGAAGAGGTACCTAAAGGGTATGATAGATTTTGTTCTATGCTATCGTGGAGATAATGACTTCAGATTGTATGGATACACAGATGCTGATTGGGCAGGAAGCGTATCAGACAGGAAGAGTACATCGGGTGGATGTTATTGTCTGGGATCTGCCATGATCTCGTGGTTTAGAAAGAAGCAATCTAGTGTGGCTCTCAGCATAGCTAAAGCGGAATATATAGTTGCTTGCTCTGCTAGTTGTGAAGCAGTATGGCTTCGAAAGTTGCTATCAGGACTATTTGACTTAGAGATGGACCCCACTGTGATCCCGTGTGACAACCAAAGTTGTATCAATATGACAGAGAATCCAGTATTCCATGATAAGTCAAAGCACATAGAGATCTGATATTTCTATATATGGGATATGGTGCAGAAAGGATCTATCAAGCTCGAGTATGTAAGCACTAACGAACAAGTTACTGATGTGTTGACCAAACCTTTGTCTCGAGTAAAGTTTGAGTATTTCCGAGACGAGCTTGGTGTATTTCAGAAGGACCCTCCTCGAAAGGGGGACTGATATGGTCGATGAAGATATTCCTTGGATACTGGTATTGATGTGGATACCTGTATCGATGATGAGATTTCCTATATCGATGGTAAGGTCGATGATGAGGATACATGTATTGATGAGGATACTGTATCGTTGATGTGGATACTTGTATTGATATTGAGGTTACCTATTCCGACGATGAGGTTGATGATGAGGTTACCAATTACGACGATGAGGTTGATGCATGGTCCCTAGTGGACGAGGAGGGATTGTATCATCCCTAGACTTAGGTCCCTGAATTGATCCGTAGACATATGTCTCCGAGAAGTGGTCCCTAGTGGATGTGATAGGACTGCATCGTCCCTAAATGTTTTGGTTCAAAATGTACATGATAGGACTACATCGTCCCTGAGCGTTTGGTTCAAAATGTATGTGATTGGATATATCATCCTTAGACAGTAAATACAGTAATTCTGAAAGGAAGGATAGTCTTAAATGTGATTGAGATTGGATTAATCATCCTTAGACAATAAATCCAGTAATTCCGAAAGGAAGGATAGTCTTAAATGTGATTGAGATTGGATTAATCATCCTTAGACAGTAAATCCAGTAATTCCGAAAGGAAGCATTAGAGAGATTTTGAGGTCAAAAAAGAGCCTCCTAAGAGATGTACTACAAAAATATGAGATATATTAAAATATTATGAATTGAGGGTTTTATGGGGTAGGTATATATGACAAGTCACCTCCCACACTATTTTCTATGCACAATATAAATAACCATGGTTGAGTTACTTTTCAAAATTCACTAGAAATAAAATTAATAAAATAAGTCTACATTGATGTGACTAAGATTCATTGTAAATTCCCAAAAATTTATTGTTCTTTAGCATTTATTTGTCTTGAACTTGCAAATGAAATTAAATAATAAAAAACATTTTTAAGAGCTATTTTTTTAATTTTATGTTGATTTTTTATATTTAGTACTTTTCTCATGAATTTAATAATGTAATTTAATTGAGAATTTATTTACATGTAAAATGTCAATAATATTATTATAATCCACATTGCATTATTATTATTATTATTATTATTATTATTTATTAAATCTATTATTATTCTTTATTAGTTTGATATTATGTTATTAAATAGAATGGAGTGAATATATAATTTAAAATTAAAAACATAAAAATGATAATATATTATTTTATAAAAAAATGTGAAAGGACTTTCTTTATGAATTAAGAGTACTTCACTTGAAAATGACAATAATATTATTTTATGAGAAAGTGTGAAAAGACATTCATTATGAGTACTTTACTTGAAAATGACAATAATATTATTTTATGAAAAGACTATCATTATGAGTACTTTACTTTATGACTTAAAAATACTTACACCACTACCTTGGTTAACTATGTGTTTTCATCCACCATAGAAAATTTGACAAATAAGCATTCTTAACTCATGCAATGCCACCTCACCAAGGGGGATGATGTCATCTACTAGAATGTGATTGGTTGTATTTTATAGTACATTTTCTTTGTTTTGAGGCCATTTTTTGACCTCAAAATTTCTCTAATGGATAGTCTTAAATATGATTGAGATTGGATTAATCATCCTTAGACAGTAAATCCAGTAATTCCGAAAGGAAGGATAGTCTTAAATGTGATTGTGATTGGATTAATCATCCTTAGACAGTAAATCCAGTAATTCCAAAAGGAAGGATAGTCTTAAATGTGATAAAGATTGGATTAATCATCCTTAGACAGTAAATCCAGTAATTTTGAAAGGAAGGATAGTATTAAATATGATTGAGTTTGGATTAATCATCCTTAGATAGTAAATCCAGTAATTCTGAAAGGAAGGATAGACTTAAACATGATTGTGATGAGATTGATCCCATAATTCTGAAAGGAATGATCATGTGTGTTGCAGGGTATGCTGCTATCATCATGTTGATCGTGATGATCTATATGACGATGCTGTTGATCGTGATGATCAAGATGACGATGCTGCTGATCGTGATGATCTAGATGATGATTCTGTTGATCGTGATGATCTAGATGACGATGTTGTTGATCGTGATGACGATGCTGATGATCATGTGATGATGATACTGATGATCATATGATGACGATGTTGTTGATCATGATGACGATGTTGATGATCGTGTGATGATGATATTGATGATCGTGTGATGACGATGATGATGATCATGTGATGACGATGCTGATGATCGTACTGTTGATTGAGAGGATCCAGATGATGATATTGCTGTAGCTGTTCGAGTGCTGTAGAAGATGAAGACTCAGTACTGAAGATGTTGATGTTCCAGTATTGAAGATCTTGAAGATGTTCCTATAACTGGTTGAGTTATTGATGATGTATGAAGAAAGCTTCCAATGATTTATAGATGTATCATGTATTATGTAGTTGATGACTCCTTGCTCCTGCAGACATTGTTATAATATCCTTCTCATTAAGGGGGAGTGTTGAAATATTGTAACTTCTAAGAATATTATATTTGTACTTTATTATTCCGAAGATGTTTCATTCCTCCGATGGGACTTTGTTATGTATACGGAGATGTTTATTCCTCCGAGAGATTTTGGTAACTAGGGTTATTAGATCTCCCATGTGAGGTCGGCCCTGAGTTAGTTATTTAGGGGTTATTAGACTCTCTTAGGAGAGGTCGGCCCCATTAGGGTAAAAAGTCAGTCGAGAGATGAGTATAAGTAGAGGAGGTGTTTTCCTCACTTATCTCATTCATTCACTCACTTGTGATTGGCGCATAGGAGAGAGAGAGGTCTACATAGGAGTAGAAGGAGCTCTTGTTGAGGACTACATCTTGTATTGGGTTGATTATCTATATTGAGGAAAGCTTTGCTGGGTTTTCTACCCCATGAGGGTTTCCCAGGGTAAATCTTTGTCTATCTTGTGATTGTGTTTCTTTCAGTGATCTTGCTTGTGAAATTAGGATAAAATTAACAGAATAATTATTTCTAGATTTACAATTACTCAAGTCATCTAAAAACTAAAATGGAAATTTATAATTTAACTAGAAAAGCAGACATCTAGTGGCAAGATCTGAAACGAGTAAAAGGTCTAAAAGAGAAAAGTGTAAATTGGAGTAATTTTAAGAAGTATTTTAAAAGAAAATTTATGTCAGAACAATATTATGAGGAAAGATCTAAAGAGTTTTATGAGTTAAAGCTAGGTTCCATGGATATGAGAGTTATGCAGCAAGTTTATGAATTTATTAAGGTATGTGCCTTATATCATTGAAGAAAATCCTAAGGTACATAGATTTTTGAGCTGCTTTCCCTCTCACATAAAAGACAGAATTGAGTATGATGGTCCTCGGACTCTTGAAGAGGCCATGAGAAAGGCGAACATCTGTTATGAATAGAATAAGAAAAGAGAAGGTATACCAAGATGGAAAGCGAAAAGGCCTAACAAATTTGAGCAAAGGAAGAAGCAGTTCTCTTTTAATCGCAACTTTGGAAATAATAATTCACGTAATTACTCTAACAGAAAGTTTCCAGGAAATAATACAGCAGGTAATACACAGTCAAAATTTACAGCTGCAAGAAATAGTGATCCACCTAAAAATTTTGTTAAAAATAATGAACAAAAAGAACCTGTTAAATGTTGGGACTGTCAGGGACCTCACTATGCATCAAACTTCCCACTCAGAAAGAAGACTGTCAACAACATACATACTGTACAGGAGGAGGTTACTGTCGGTGACTTAGCAAGGGAGATGCCCAGGATAAATGCAGCTTTGGAGAACAGACAAGCTGATCATCAAACTTCCATGGTTGAAGTGGAAGGTATGCTGAAAAATAACCCATTTCTATTTTAATTGATCCAGGAGCAAGTCTTAGATATGTCTCACCTGATTTAGTTAAATGTTGCAATCTGATAATAGATAAGTTTGATAAATCATGGTTGGTTCAATTAGCTACTGGAATGAAAAGAAAGGTGACTGATTATGTAAAAGAATGTGAATTACCGATGAATCAGTTTAGGACTCATGTTAAACTGAATGTGTTACCTTTAGGTTCTTACGATGTTTTGATTGGAATGGACTGGTTAGAAATGCATAGAGTAGTATTAAATTGCTTTGAAAATACTTTTACTTGTTTGAATGATGCATGTGAAACTATAACAGTAAAAGGTATTCCTAGAAAGACATATGTTAGACAAATTTCTGCTTTACAAGTTAAAAAGGATGTTCGTAAAGGGTGTAAGATGTTTGCTGTAAATGTAATTAATGACGAACAATCGACTAACGAAGATAAGTTAAATTTAGAAGACATACCCATTCTAAAAGAATTTTCTGATGTATTCCCAGAAGAAATTCCAAGGCTACCTCCGAAAAGGGAACTAGATTTCACCATTGAGTTAGTACCAGGAGTGGTACCAAACTCAAAGGCTCCTTACAGGATAAATATTCTGGAACTTAATGAACTTAAATCACAGCTTAAGGAACTGATTGATAAAAATTATATAAGATCCAGTGTGTCTCCATGGGGAGCACCTATAATTTTTGTTAAAAAGAAGGATGGAACTATGCGTTTATGCATAGATTACTGTTAGTTAAATAAAATGACCATAAAGAACATATATCCTTTGCCCCGCATTGACGATCCGTTTGATCAACTATGTGGTACAACGATATTCTCTAAAATAGATTTAAGGTCGGGGTACTACCAAGTCAGAATTAAAGATGATGACATCTTTAAGATTGCGTTCAGAACTTGCTATGGACACTACGAGTTCGTGGTTATGCCTTTCGGGCTGACCAATGCTCCAACAGTCTTCATGTGCTTAATGAATAACGTATTACATAAGTACTTGGATAAATTTGTAGTGGTATTTATTGATGACATTCTGATTTATTCTAAGATGAAAGAGGAACATGACGGACATTTAAAGATAATTTTACAAGTGTTAAGGGAACACCAACTTTACGCTAAGTTCAACAAATGCGATTTCTTTAAAGATAAAATACAGTACCTAGGGCATGTGATATCCAAGGATGGAATCACAGTAGAGCAAGATAAGATAAAAGCAATTAATGAATGGCCTGCCCCGAAAGACGTAACTGGTGTACGATCTTTTATGGGAATTACAGGTTACTATCGTAAGTTTATTGAGGGATTTTCTAGAATAGCAAATCCTATAACATCTTTACAAAAGAAAGGTAATATATTTGTATGGGATAAAAAATGTGAAGAAAGATTTAAGAAACTAAAGGAATTATTAACAACACCTATTTTAAAAATTACTGATCCCAACAAGGATTTCATAGTGTGCACTGATGCATGCAATGACGGACTTGGCGGGGTCTTAACACAAGAAGGTCATGCGATTGCATATGAGTCTAGGAAGTTAAATATTCATGAAAAGAACTATGAAACTTATGACCTAGATTTAGCTATTGTAATACATGCATTAAAAATGTGGCAACATCATTTAATTGGTAGAAAATTCATTTTAATGACTGATAATAAAGGATTAAAATATTTGTTGGATCAACCAAATCTGAACGCAAGGCAAGCTAGGTGGCTAGCTTTCCTTAGCGAGTACGATTTCGAGATTCAACACATTAAAGGGAAGGAAAATAAGGTTGTTGATGCATTAAGGAGAAATGCAAGGGTAAATTTTGTTTCAGCAATCAGTACTTACAAAACTGATCTGGAAAATCAGATTAAGGAAAAAATCGGAATGGATGAAAAATATCAAAATTTACTTCATAAAATTGCTGAAGATAATGCTGAAAATTTTATATTAGATTTCAGAATTGATGAAAGAGGGTTACTGCTGTATAAAAACAGACTTTATGTGCCTAATGTTGCTGAAATTAAGTTGCTAATTTTAAATGAATTGCATAAAATTCCATACTCAGCACATCCTGGTTACCAAAAGATGATAACTATGCTGAGAAAAGATTATTTTTGGCCATGTATGAAAAGGGAAGTAGCTGAATATATTGCTAGGTGTATAGAGTGTCAACAAGTAAAGGTTGAACATCAACACCCAGCTGGATTGTTGCAGCCACTACCTATTCCAGATTGGAAGTGGGACATAATTAGTATAGATTTTATTACTGGTTTACCTAAAAATCAGAAACATAATGATTCCATAATGGTTGTTGTGGATAAGCTCAGTAAAGCAACCCATTTCATACCGGTTAAGACAACATACAAGGCTGCTAACATTGCTGAAATTTGTATGAAACAGATTTTTTGTTTGCATGGTATTCCAAAAGTTATAATTTCTGATAGAGACTCATAGTTTACAGGAAATTTTTGGAAATCTTTATTTAAAGGTTTAGATACTACCTTAAATTTAAGTACATCATTTCATCCACAAATGGATGGGCAAACTGAAATATTTAGTCAAATTCTTGAAGACATGTTAAGAATGTATGTTAGAGATCAACCCGGTATATGGGAGGAATATTTGCATCTTGCTGAGTTTGCTTATAATAATCATTACCATGCTTCAACAAAACTCAGTCTCTTTGAAATTTTATATGGCAGAAAAATGTAATACTCCTATTTCTTGGAGTAATCCAGTTGACAGGTTAAAGGTAGGACCTGATTTGTTAAGAGAAATGGAACTAACCGTGAAACAGGTTCAAGGCAATTTGAAAATTGCACAAGATAGACAGAAAAGTCATGCGGATCTCAAAAGAACTCAGAAAGAGTTTAATGTTGGTGACCATGTGTTCCTCAAGGTAAAACCTAAGAAGAGTTACCTAAGATTGAGAAGCTGTGCTAAATTAGCACCAAGGTATTGCATACCTTTTGAAATATTGTTCAGGGCAGGACCAATGGCATTTCAGTTGGCATTGCCACCGAATCTTAAAGTACATAACGTATTTCACATCTCTCTTTTGAAAAAGTATGTGCATAATGCTACTCATGTGATTAATTGGAATGATGTATAGGTGGAACCAGAAGGAGATTTTATGGTGGAACCGGATTGTATCCTCGACAAGAGGGAAATTTTGCTTCATAATTGTACCATTGGACAAGTAAAGGTGCAGTGGAAGCACCTTAGTTCGGACGAAGCAACTTGAGAATTGGAAAGTAATATGTGGGTGGCATATCCAATGTTGTTACAAGAGGAACAAGAGGATGATGAATAAAGTAACATTGAGGACGATGTTGAACTTAAGAGGGGGTGTTTGTCACATATCCAAACTCTAGACATTTTATGTCATGATGAAAACATTATGTTTTATTTTTATTGTAAATTTTTATGACTATTGACCAAGTGGGGTCAAGGATGACTGTAATTAATTACTTTGAATATTTTATTATTAATAAATAAAAGTGGAGACAAACATCCAAAGGAGACTATTGAATGAGTGTTCACTAACCCACTAGGAGGAATGGACTGGGGTGGAGAGCAAACTAACACTTGGCAGCATCCTCAACTCACTTCTAACTGTTGCAGGGGTCAACTTCCCTACTTTTATGGTAATGTTCCCCAAGAAAGTGGAACTGAGCAGGTGGCTTAGTTACTAAATAAGCTGACCAAAGACCTAGGCATGCTACTTATCTACCCATCGAATTCAGTAGGAGGCTGTTCAGTTCTTACCTTGTGATAATTTCTGAGCACAAGAGATTCGATGAGGGGAAGGTTAGAAGTGATTGAGTGAACTAAGACTGCATTCTGAACTAGTGCAACCACATTGTTGAGTTCAATATTGCTAAAAGCATGAAGAACTACTGCTAAGTGCTACTGCTGAGTTGCAAAGGAATTTATTCTATTACTCCACACAGCATCTTCGTCCTGGTGGTTTAGTGAACAGGCTCGGGGGTCCTAAGGCAAGTAACTTGGCTGTCTTCAGGATCAGGTTAGGTGGAACGTGCTCCTTTGGTTGTTTGTTTCTTCTTCAGTTATCAGGTTCATTCGTGTTATCTTATTTTCTTACTGTCAAGTTAAATACTAAAAATATGAATGTTATATTATCAGTTTCTGAATTAAATTTAAGTATTATGTACTGAAAATAAATGATTTATTTCTGCAATTTATCTATTTTTGAACATCCACATAACTGTTAGGTTCAATGAATTCTGGATGTATGATTTATTTTGAATGATATAATAAAATGCTTCCCTGCATTTTTCCACACACTGTTTCCAGTGCCGTACTCTAGTACATGGAAGATAGAATTAAAATAGATGTGAAATGTAATACTGTAAATAGATTCAAAGTAGTGAATTAATAAACAAATGTATTTTAAATATTAGAATAAATGCATGATTCATTTTAGTGTAAATACATTGATTCTTTCAGATAATTACTAACTAGGAAACTAAAATGATTCAGCAGTTAGTTTAATCACATAAATACTAACTTTATGCATTCGAATGATCTCATATATTAAAGGTTAACACTTTGTTTATACTAAAGATGCTAGTATAATATAGGTTTTATAAACTTAGAATTTATTATCATAACCATAGCAATGCATTTCCTTTCTGACCTATAAACAATAGTAATATATTTATCAGATTTAAATAAATTAACTTTCTAAGTATTATTTCTTGTTCCATTTCCATTTAGTTTTCCACATAAATACTTTCATGTTTCTGAAAACATGTATAAGTTAAGCAATAACTTAAAGCTTTCAAGCATTGAATTTATAATGCTAGCTTTAACCAAAACAAAGTTTAGTGTTACAATAGGGAATTAATAATTTACTGTATTTATTTTAAAATTCAAATCTAGTACAGGTTTTATAGCATTTTATAAATCTAATGTTTATTCCGGGTTTAAAATCCTGAGTGTAAGTTCCTTGTAGATATTACAAAGAACACTATACATTGGATTATCAAAAACAAGAAATGCATTAAGAGCGGGGTTCGAAACCCTCCTTTCTTCTTTTAAACCAAATGTATGCCTTGGCATTTTAACCATGGTAGGGTTACAACCAGCCTGTGGCTTGGGTTGTTAAACAAAACCCTAACAGTTTAAAACATAGCATCGGGCTCAGCCCTAGTTTTCACTTTCACGACAGACTTTACTTTAACTCTGAGGTGCTGAAACTATACTCTTCAGTTGTTCATCAACTTCCCACTTGAAAGAAAAATCGACTCAAATGTTGCCATATAATTACTCTACGACAAGAATAAAAAACTAGAGCAGAGGCGAAGGTTCAAAACTTCCAAACCACGACTTAAACAATATGGTTTTCCATAAACATTTGACCAAAGTCTTACGACAAAACAACTTCAAACTAAGTCAAACAAATAACACTGAACATGTAGATCAACAATAGTTTTCGAATAATCTTTGAATTTAAAAGATTCAACAGCAAACTGTAACAGTAACCGAGGCAAAATATTATGAAATGTTGAGAGCTACAACTCAAAAGGAAAATCCCTCATACACAAATGCCTTACGGCTTCAAGTTTGACATTACAACCAATTGTACACCAATATTTTACACCTTCGATTCTCGGCGAAACCATAAACCAACAAATCAAACTCTTGGCTAAATAAACAAGGATTTACATGGTGCCAAGATCCTCGCAACACTATGGAACCCTTGGGAATTTTCACCGAGGATTGACAGGGCCTATCCTGCTATCATCCCTTTACGGCCAACTTCATCCTTCGCTGAGAAAGTAAACCTGTTAAACATTTCAAAATAACATATGGTTAAAACTGGAACTGAAAGTTTAAAACGAAAGAAATTGCTAAAATAACTATTGAAAAACTCAAAGGCAAACTGCTACTTCACCTGCATTTAAACTGGAAGCACAACAGACAATCCCATATTCTTCAACGCATACAACATGTGTATGAAGTTTCCAAGTCAAACTCCAAGAAGAGCCAAAACCCTGTTAGTTTGAAAATGCCGAAGCACACCTGAACCTTCAGGCTCCATCAATGCCTACAGTATAGAAGAAGGAATCACCATCGATTCTCAAGAGAATTAACACCTGTACAGAATGAGAACTATCCCGAGAACAATTGATTACAGCAAGGTCGAGGTATCGAAACCATGGGAGGCACCTTCAACATTGTTACAAACCCTTAAGGGTAGGGAGCCTGTCGGCCTCTCCCTCACAAATCGCAAAATGAACTAATTGTCGAGTAGGTTGGCATATCAATGCCAGGGGTTAGGGTTTAACCCAAAACCCGAGACTGAACCTAAGATCGACGGTGTAGATCTCATGACAAAGGTAGGTCTAATCACGAAAACAAAACTCATTTAATAGCATTTATAATTACAACTTTCAACGCATAGCAATCAACCAACACGTAGATCCACCTAGGATTTTATCATAACAATCCATGTACAGCTCGACGAGTTTTTAAATTGCACAATTAAGGTTGCCACCTTGTTCCATGTTCCATTCACGTGAAGATTTCCATGGAAGCTGCCAACAAGCAATCCACCATATTGCAATTATTGAACCATAAATACCAAAGACACCTTTTGAGTACCTGCCGACGCATACCCACTACGAAGTTATTGCACCACATATATATTTCTTGCATAGTTCATGAAGCTTAGAGTTTAGGGATCGCATTATTTTTATGGTGGCAAATCCAATCATTTCATAGTCAAAGTTTAGTGCTATAGCCCTCGTGCATATAGTTTATGCATATATAACATGCATTTTAACCATATCCATAACTTATGGTATCGTAATATGATCATAATATATAATATGGATATCAACATATAGTTTATAAAATTGAAATGTATTATAATGAGCTGTTTCCATAGTTTGAATAAAATAGTATGTAGGGTTAATACAAGGTATTTCTCTATAGTCTTGTAAAAGCTAGGTTGTATTGCATGACATAGGTAATATATTTTTAATCTATGTAACAAAAGAAATATTGCAATGTTTTCTCCATAGTTCTGGATAAAGAAGTATGTCATGTAATAAAATGTAATTTTTCCATAGTTTGGAATACAATAGTAGGTATTATTAATGCAATGAAGTCTACGTAGTTTGTATGGAGTAGGTTATAAAACTATTTATTCAATAGACGAACCATGAACGATATTTATACCAAATGCATGAATGTAACTAGTCTAATATTTTAGGATACCCGATTCTATGGAAAAATAGACTTTTCTCTATACTTTCGTATTTCATCTTTCAGAATGCTAAAACATTACTGCAAGATAAATTGAATTACATTGGCATGCTTAAGTTGGAAATTCTCCGTCTTACCTGCATTCTGCAATTAGTATTCAGGAGCATGAGCTATCAATATCTAAGTAAGCCTCGGGGCGTACACAAGGACCCCCTTCATTACAGTGAGACGATCAATTAGTCTCTAGAATCAAAATTATATAACAAAGAACAAAAATAACGATATGCATGCAAACAATAAAGTACATAATGCAAGCATTTGAAATATTTAACATTCTGACATTTGTGTGACGATAAATGATGTTACGACATTATTGGAATTTATCCGTAATCTAAAATTTTAATCATTAACGACAAATTATAGAAGTTGTTATCGTTAAAACACTTTGTCTGGGTTTAGTTATGTTTAAGTAACACTTTTTATTTCCACATAGCAAACACAAGCATTTATTGCTACTTGAAAAGTTTTAAATTTTGGCGAATTTTTGGGGATGTTACAGAAGATGAATTTTGGCCATAGAAAGAGATTTTCAATAAGGGGATATAGTCTTAAAATGGGATTCCATAAGAGAGGACAAAGGAAAGAATAGAAAATTTGATAATCTCTGGATGGGGCCATATCTAATATCAGCTGTAAAAGGAAAAAATACATACATTCTTTCAGAGCTAAATGGTGAAGTCATGGAGGTTGTTGTCAATGGGAGGCTTCTCAAGCATTTCTTTTTGTACTAAAATCCAAGAAAGGCATCCTCTAGATATGTACATAGTAGGGTAGAAGCATTTGAATTTTGCTTATTATCTTCTTTGTTAGTTTACACCAGCATTTTCCATTACTTTTTACAATTCATTGCTTTTAAATATGATGCAAGACCAAATAATTGCTCAATGTGTAAAAATGTTCTAAGAAATAAAGACTCCATATCCCAACAAGAATGCACTAATATGTAGTTCTCAACTATTTGTGAAATAAAAAGCTGTCCCTGTTGGAGCCGATGTTAGCACTAAAATATATGCAGGGTTTTAAGCTTTCAAACTTATAAAAAAATCTTGAATATTGATGTTTTATCCCGCAGGATCTAAAGTTAAAGTGTCTTAATCCACTCGAGCACTTGAATAGATGAAAAAAGAGAAATGGTAGAGGACCATAAGCTAGAGACCGAGCACTGAAGGGTACGAGTGGAATACCATTAGATATTGATATAATCAATGGTCGATATTAATAGAGGTACGACAAGGTATAAGGGAGATAAAAATATGGACAAGCTAATCAATAAAAGATGTCAAAGATCAATGACTGATATTGATAGCACATTGGAAATATACACCTTGGTTAATTTCCCCTGAGGATTCTTTGCCACAAAATCACCAGGGAAACATGGAGGAAAATGATTGATAACATCTCGCAAAGTCCCTTTTCAATACCACTACACTACCAAGTTGTTACGAATATTCAAAACTATGACATTTTCTCCACCTGAAAAGAGGAAAGTGACAAAGCCTCCACGCTAGAAAAGAGAGGCACGTCGGCTTCCGCATCAATCAATTATGAACCGACACATGTCAAGTGGGTCCATTGACACCATTCTATGGCATCAAGTGCACCCAAATCAACTTCTTCCATATCTACCAAGTGCAAATTGTCCAAACCTTCAAAACAATGAAATTTTAAATTTTCAAAGTTATCTTGTCTATCTCATAATGAGGCCAATCAAGTCCTCAATGATTTCCATATCAGAGCATGCGATGACCATTTATCGAGATTGGACACTACCCAAAAAATCCTTTGCATTGGATATTGTTGTCCAACACTCTTTAAATATTGCATTCACACCGTCAAAAGATGTGAAAATTGTCAAATCATTTCTTGCAAAATAAGGGATCCACCCACACCTCTACATCCTGTCATCACGGATGGTCCATTTTGTAAGTGGGGAATCAACTTCATGGGAGGTCATCTTGCTTCATCTCAAGGCCACAAGTATATTGTTTTCGCCATCGATTACTTCACCAAATGGGTTGAAGCAATGCCCACTTTCAACTATGTACTGGTACCACGATAGCCAGATTCTTCTTCAACCATGTCATCTCACGATTTGTTGTACCCAAAAAATTGGTCATTGACAATGGAACCCATTTTCAAAATGATACTCTTAAATAATTATCAATCTTACTAGGCTTCAAACTTGATTTTTCTACCTCTTACTATCCGCAAGCCAATGGGTAGGTTGAGTTAGTCAACAAAATCATCAAAACCATGCTCCAACGGACAATTATCAAAAATAAAACCAACTGGAACCACATCTTATTCCTGAAATTATGTGCATACATAACCTTTGACAAAATTTCTATAGGATTTACCCCCTTCCACCTCATTCGCAGATTCAAAGCAACATTACCCATTGAATTTCAAATCCCTACACTTCAATCGACTGTAGATTTTTTACCAGACACACTAGCTTTGGAACATTGATTGTTCACTTTAGAGCACATCGATGAGGAGCGCTAAGATTCATTATAAAAAAATGAATCCATGAAGCTATGTGCCAAATCCCATGACGATCATCATATTTTCCCCTACACCTTTAGTGAAGGTGATATCATTCTTGTTTTTAATGCCAAAAATGACAAGAAGCCAGGAATTGGTAAGTTTGTATCCATGTGGAAAGGACCCTATATATTCAAACAATGCTTACCCAAAGGAGCATATGTGTTAAGTGATCCTAAAGGCATTATTTTAAACAACCCTTTCAATGGGTTATATATGAAAAAATTCTTCCGATAAAATCGAAGATATTCTCCAGGTACGCTTAGTTTCTTATCAATTATTTATGCATTGTCAAATTTCTTATCATGATCATTATTATGCTTTGGTATTCACATCACATGTGTAGGATTTTCACTAGGAAGAAAGTTACCTATCATCCAAAATGGTGTACTCACCCCACTCATAGGTATATCATCTCAACCTTGCATATAGGAAACACATTCCCTCTGTTTACATTTCACTTATCCAATGATCCTACTAATATCCATACAACCCCATTCCTTGGTAAAGACTCATCATCAATGTCATTATCCAGAGATAGCATGATCCCCCATGGGTGTGCACACCATTAAAACCCCTCACACTTTGGAACCCATGATGTTGAACCATCAAGACCATGGAATCTGATAAATCACCAACTTTTCCAAGCTAAAACCACATGTCATCACCTTGCATTTTGTCGATCACACCTCCTAGATTCCTCAGCACAATGTTATGATTATGATTCACAAATAACCTTTGATCCCCCTCATGAGTGATATACCATCTGAGTTTCCCTTCATACCATCGACCCCTGAGAATACAATAAATGGGCCCCACCCTTTGGGTACACCATTTTCATTTAGTCATTCTCATAGGAACACTCTGCATGGCATTTATTCACTGGGAACCTTTATTCTTGTATGTACAAAATAACCACATAATTATTTTTGTACAAATCAGTTCCCTGACTCATTCAATACTGTGGTAACCCCATCATAGGAAACACCCCTTAATCGTCCTTGATTAATATATTTGAGTCCATATAACCCAAACACCTTCAGTTTTATCACCCTGATAGTCTTACATCTATGATAAAACATTCATCTGTAGTATGTTCCCTTCCATTATACCTTGCATTACCACTTGAAGTATGTTGTCGTAAGCCACTCACTCAGTTTACATCTTTCAAGGGAAGTCATGAGCCCCATGCTTATCAACCAGTGTTGTGTCAGTTATTTCAGTATCCCAACTGGTTACAAAATGATCTTGGTTCTTGTGATAAGACCCTCGTCTTACCACTTTGTTCAGCTCTCATCAACTTCTGATGCCCTCATTCTGAGAGTTGAAGTAGTTATGAATGTACCTTAGGTTCCCTTCTCATCAAAATAAGGGATCGCCTCGAACTAAGTTGTGAGAGTCATCATTGCTCTCTAACTTAGTGGTCTCCCCTATGCTCGAAGCCATCAATTTCATCACATCAGGGGGAGTCGCATGTTCCGACGATAGAAATGTTCACTTTTATGATTAATAACAATTACACATCTTACACAAGGAAGTTTCCCACCCAACAAACTCATCATAATTCGAGTCCTCCACCCTCATGGGTTGTTCGCAATCATCAATAGTTTTGCTTCTTTGTCATCAACAACATCATGAATAGTCCAAGATTCATTTACTCAAACATGGATCGAAGCCACAACCTTCAGATAGGGATCGAAGTCGCCTTCATCCTCTTATTGTAATCTAGTTTGACAGATTTTCATGAGCATATGGATGCATGTCTCATTTGTAGAAACAACCATTCATTTTTTATCACCAATCCATTACTAGATTCAATGGTCATCACCAACAACCTCCCTATAGGAAGGTACTTTACCCACAACACTTGATAATTTATAATCCAAAACATGAGAGAAAGAACCGATGATACATTTCGGCCATAAAGTCCCTTCCAAACCTCATACATCAAGGGTTATTTTTTAATGCCTAAACTTTGCACACAAGTGATATTTTGGCTAGTATTGCAGTAGAACATCATCAACATATAACATGCAACTTATCAAATAAATCCTCATTAAATTCACAATGAGAATTGAACCTTAGAATGATAAAGTCATTAATTTTGGATAACCGCATGACTATTATTTGAAACTCACACAAATCAACGTGAATTCTTCTTCGGAAACCATGTATTTGTACCACCGACGGGACCACCAACCTTCCACAATGCATTCAAGGCTCATAACAACACTCTTGGCTTCAAAATTTGAATTGGACTCCTCACATGCTTGAGAGCATTCAATAGGTCCCTTCATGTACCTGGAGGACCACTTCATGAGCAAGAGCATTCACATTGGGAATGAGATATATTTCAAGACCTGCTTTTGGTATGTAAAAGGAATCCATGGGCATGCATTCATTTGAGATAAATCTAGAGCAAAGTTATGCTGCAAGAATTGGTGTGAGAGCTCATCTTTCAATCCATTTCTTACCACTATTTGGCATGCAAAGGCTCCCTTGTATTCTTCCTCTAAGAAGCAAGAGTTTTTCTCCATTGTTCTAAGTTTGTTATCAAATATTTGTGTGTACAAAAAGGGGCCCTCTCTAAGGGAGTTTGTTGGCTGCTATTGAAGCCTCCATCTCCTAGGTGACACCATTGTAACAAGATTTACCATTGGGAAAATATC
The DNA here is from genome assembly GCA_027924585.1 of Larix kaempferi. Classification (NCBI taxonomy): domain Eukaryota; kingdom Viridiplantae; phylum Streptophyta; class Pinopsida; order Pinales; family Pinaceae; genus Larix; species Larix kaempferi. The sequence goes on from BSBM01000504.1 coordinate 7,282,366, forward strand.
ATTTGGTTTAGAAAACTCTTCCTCTTTCTTTTATTTTTGCTTAGCACTTGTCAATTTTCCCCTTTTATTTATTATTTGAGCCTTTCTTTTCCATTCGATGTATGGAGTACTAACCCACATCTAATACCGTTTATTTTGATACAACCTACAAGGACAAAGCAATGAAGATCGCTGTAACGTGCCTGGAAAATCACAACAACAATAATAACAAATTTCCTCATTTAAAAACAAATAATATAATTATTGATCTAAGATAGATAAAATTTCAAAGTTTAAACTTTACTCTTTGAATATCTTCCTATTAGCGCATCACCGAAACCTATATCTTCAAATACACTCCGAATGGAATATAAGGAAAACATATCTTGTTATTTCAGAAATATTTCATATGAAGTATGAATATATCCTAAACCATATTTTCCTAATGTATTTCAATTAAATATAAATATAATGTATTTCAAAAATGGGCATAATATAAATATAATTCTTACTTTTATTTTTATTTTTATATGCACCCCAATTGGCTATCCTTAACTTTATTGGTTATAAGTATTTCATACAAAATATGATAATAACACAATGTACAACTTTCAATGTACATCTTTCTAAGGTATTAAAATATAAACATAACTTATTCCCTAGATTATACTTTATGGAAATATAACCGTAATGTATGCCATCTAATTCGATTAGCATGTAAATATACATACATAATCCTATCCTTTATAATGTAAACTATGTCACAACATTCGATGTAATATTACATACATTAACTTGTTATTAATATTTTATTCAAGCAACAAAAAGGAATTCAAGATAATTAACATACAAAATTGAGTCGACGTTGAAGGTTAAATTCCAATACAATTTAAATATGTAACATGAATCCACCTATTTTAGAATCCTATCCTTTCTTTATACATATATGTATTCGACCCAATATCCCTTTCCATAATCAACGCATTTAAACATTTATAATGAAATCCAAAAGAAAACGTACATGCATTATGCATTAGACTCATTATCTCTTTTTATAAGCGGACTCATAGCTCAATCCTTTTTCTTTTTTATAATCAAACTTAAATATATTCAAAATCAATTCATAAACATACAGGTATCAAACCAATTTCCTTCAAAATCAAAACTAGAATTATGATTACAATTGCCATTTGCCGTTGATGTTCCATTGTTAAACATGGAAGCCAAATAATATTCAAAATCAGAATAGTAAGAGCGTTTGCATAAAAACAAAATACCTTAGGTCGCATTGATATGACCGCTTTAACGGTGGAGTGATCTGTCATTCCTCTTTCACCTTTGAGTAATTGTAAGTAGAAGGCGGCGGCCAGTAAAACGCAGCCCATGATCGAGATTATCCCAGTTACAGTCACAATCCTTAAAGCTGATGAGATCCCCTAAATCTTAAAGGAGACAACGCTGCTGCTAATGTGTAATGTGTAATGTGTAATGTGGAGGCATACCATGCAGTGTTACAAAATTTCCTGAGTGTAACATATACATATAAACCAAAAGAAAGATAACAAAGCCGTGAATCTAATAATAGAATAAAATAGAGGTTTCACTTTTAACTTATTCCAACTCTGATTTGGCTTAACTTTGATCATAGGCGTTGAGACAAATGATTCTATAGCATGTACATATTTTATCTTAAAAAACCCTCGAAATTTATAATCCAAATGCGTTTTATAGAATAGCAGTAGAACTGTTAGTCCCTGCCTAAAGGCTATAGGGTCTATGAAAACTGTATAAAGATTTAAGAAAAAATTGGAAGTTCATCTACAAAATTTGAGAAGACATGTAAATTAATCTCAACCAAAAGATTTTGCACTATTTATATGCTAAATGAATAAAAATGATGATGTTAAGATGAGTATGAGTATTGTCTTTATGAACAACCATATATATATATATACAGCTAGAGAGTTATATGGATGTGACATGAACAATTATATACATGTCATAAAATATAATACTAAATTATTATATACTAGTTGGTTTTTTAATATCATGAATCTCTATTTATCAAAATAAAAAATTATACTTCTAATTTCTAGATCCCGATTTAAATAGATTTATGTTGGTTTTAATTTTTAAACTTTTTTATAATAATCTTTATTATTATCTTTTGGATCCTATAATGCCATCTCCCCCATACTAGAGTGTAAAGCATCAATTTACTCTTGACTATTTAATATTTAATTCTCAGGTCGAAACACATAGAAATAATGGAAACCTTAATTAATGTCATTTCCACATAACACTAACAAGAAAAGGAGCATTGAAGTTATACCTTGAACCAAGAATCTGGATTCTAGTAGACCTTTGGAAAACTTTGAGAAGTTTCATTCAGATAAAATTAGAGTGAACTTATTTCGAAATAAAAATAAAAATTAAAAACATTTTAGAGGACTACAGTTATTACTAATGATGTTCATGAAGCGAGCATAGAAATCATCTCTCATTTATGTTCAAGTCTATAATGAAAATTGTAGAATAAGTTTTCTAGATAAATTACTTTTTAAAATAGAAAACCAAGGAAAAAAGTAGTAATGGTGAATAAATATTTCCAAAAATTCTAACCATTTTCAGGACTGGTTATTCTATTAAGTGCTGATATGGAAGAGCAGTCAGAAGAGAACACCACACCAGGATAGAGGATACCACTTCCAACCAAAGAACGTCAGATCTGCAGAGCTCAAACCAAACTCCATAGCTACATTGGATGTGGAATCCTACAGGTATGTTAAGGGAAGGAAAAAGCCGGTCGAGTCATTTAAGGATTCATTCCTATCATGAGTCTCTGCATCTTGATAATAATACAAGGATCAATGACTAAATTGTAAAGTTTAATCATGTTTTTCATTTTAATATAAGACACATTCTCGAGTTATCTTCAGCTTGTCCCTCAGGGAGATCGGGTCGGGTTACCATAAGTGTATTACTCATTATAAATATCGGGTTACCATAAGTGTATTACTCATTATAAATGAAGAGTTAAAGATTACCCTCTCTAGAATTTATCATATTGCTATGAAACTCCCTATCCATCATTTAAGTTCCTAGTTTTTGTAACAAGGACAAAGCTATAGATTAATATTATATAGCTATTTTGTTTCCAAATTATAGCTCATAGTTTGTGTTTTCCGCAAAGCCAGGTTCATTTGATAAGAGCAGGTAACATTAAAGAGCGAATTAGTAGACAACATGTCCGAACAATTCGTTAGACTAACCAAACTTTTGAATTTGGTAAAAAATAGTCTCATAAAAAATATTATAACACAAATTCTACACAATACAATCTGTAAGTGGCGAATATTGCTATAAAATTGCATTTGCTCTTCCATTGCATGTTTGCAAAGAGACTTCTGGAAAAAAAAGTTTTTAATTAAAAAGAAACGAGATAAATACATGACCAAAGAGGTGAAGCCTGTAACGCTTAGATAGGTTTTAAAACCTTAAAACTGGGACGAGCCAAATGTATAGCGAGCTCCCGACGAGCCTGTTAAAGTGATGGGAAATTTTAATGAACATTTTTGTTGAAGAGCGGTGTTAAAGATATCCAGTTGGGATATTTTTTAAGTCAAGGTAATTGCCATTAATGATGAACATAACAAGATTGGAACAAAGGACGTAAGCACCTAGGATTGGGGTTGTTCTTCACGAATTTCTTGCTATCAGAAATGCATATTATTTGAGAGCTCGTACAATTTTTCTCTTCCGTACAGCTCTGTCTCCTACAAAATCACAGGTAAGTTCTCATGCTGCGTCATCACATCACAGTATGAAATTAGCAAGGGTTCTAAACGCAAAGCTCCCATCTTGTGGGACTTGGCTTGCAAGATTGCAAATTAAATTGAATGCAAAAGAAAAAATAATCATCTCAACTCCCCAGTATAATTTTGCATTCATAATTTAAAGAGAGTCGAAGTCTCATGTAAATTATGAATGCAATATTATACTGGGTATTGTATTTTCAGTATAGAAACCGTGTATGTCAACAAAATCTTACAAAGATAATCTAAAACTATGAGGATCGATTATGAAGGCACGGTGGCTCATTTTTTACAAATTCAACTGAATACTCAATGTTAGGGCTTTAAACCCGATTCTCATGATGGAAAACCCTAAACAAAATCTAATTGAGTAAACCCTGATGAGCTTGTGGGCCAAGTAACCTTTCCGTTCATGATATATACAGAGCTGAGAGTTGACACATACCTCGAAGATTTTCCCATTTGTTGATCAATATTTCAACGCACGCCAAGATGCAATAGAAATTGCAATAGACTTCCGAGAGGAACTACGAAGACATAACATAAATTCGATTAGAGTCGTGAGAGGTTTAGAGAATATTAAGGATTAATTCAACACGTCGGTTTAGGTTATGCCCTTCTCACGGAGAACTTATCTATTCCTGGAAACAACATCACTTCCCAGATAGATGTGGTCTGCAACCCTTGAACATTCCCATTCCTTACTGAAGAATGCGAATGCAAATCTATCCCTCCTCAATTGCGACTATGTTGGAAAAGTATTTCGCTGAACTGATCCTAAGTCAAGTTTAATGCCTGAGCTACTTATTTTTCCTGCATTTCTCTTGGCCCTAGGTGTTGTAGGATTTGGCCATTCTCCTATGTTACCAGATCCTTCTTTTCCAAGCACCTCCTCGTGATTGACGTCAGAGGCTGTAATGGTGGAAGTGATGACCTGGCTTTGCAACTTTGTTGTGATGAATGGGAGTCTCTTGCAATATATTGTCAGTCTTCTCAGCTGAATGTGGAGGAGGAGGCTCTAGCCTTCTAAAATTAATGGGATCCTCTCTTGGAGATGCAATCCGAGATGACCATGTGGCAGATCTGCAAAATGTTTTACGAACTCTAGGAAACTGGCAACCTCCCTTGGTATCCCCATATGCATCTTCCCCTAACATGGCACTCTCTTCTATGTAACTAACACACAACCTTTTCTAGCTATCTTGGTTACCAGGGAACATACAGACAATGCTTCTTGAGCCTAGATTTTGTTTCTTGTCACAGCTTGTCAATTGCACAGACTGTGATGGATTGGAATCAATGTAGGATAATTTTGCAGAATGATCGATATAAAAGTCAAGTACAACCATCCTCTATGGACTTGCCCAAACCAGGAACACTTTGCATGGACACACATGTAGGTATGGGATTTGTGTTTGTCTTCCATAACCCCGCAACCAGGAACCAAATTGCACAAAGGCGCTCAATTTAGAATATGCCCTCTTTCCTGAAAGTAAAACTTCATTTGCAAGAAAATATTAAAGACAATTATTAAAAGGCTTCTCTCATTTTTTCGAGAGAGATTGGCTAATTCAAAAATAAATATTTGCCCAAATTTCTAAGTATCAAATTATTTTCCCAACTTCTGCTATAAAATATACAAAATCCTTAAAAACGTAAACCACCTTACAAAATCTATGCTATAATTTATATTTGATATCTTGAGAATTATGGATTCTCGTGACTCTCCCTGTATGGTAGTCTCGCTTTTGAAAAACATTAATCTAAGTAAAATATCTTTACATCCAATCCAACCATAATATTTGCATTAGGCCAATAGCCAAAAAACTGAAAATCCGAGGGAATAAAGTTTAATATTTCTATGGGCTAACAGTTTTTGAAGAGAAACACCAAAGCTTCAGTTAAATAATCAATGATTCATATCGTTGAATTCATGTACAACCATAGCACTAAAATTCTAGGCAGACGCGAACCCTGAACTTGCAGTTCAATGCCTCCTTGACTCGTAACAGTTTCACTCGAAAAGCTTGAAGGACAAAAATTGTTATGAATCGAATCCCCCGCGTTAAACCTTCAAGTTGCATGTACCCCCAACTTCTTGACCGAGAACCTTCTACGAACGAATTAAACAATTAAACACACCATACAAAAATTGCACCGTAAATTTTACAAATTTGTAGACTAAATGCAACGCACCATATAAAACTTCTTCAGAAAAAATTACGGCCTAAATCCATAAATCAAACTTGATTTTTTTCCGCACAAAAGCTTTCACAAAATTATAGTCCAAGTACACCGCCTGATCCGCAAAGGTTTGCTTGAAAGCCTCCGTGAAACAAATTTTCAGACAAAGAAGCACGAAACGAGCCGCAAATTCTCATCACAAAGGTCTGAATTTTTTTTGAACAAAAGCTTTCAGAATATTATAATCTAAATGAACAACAGGAATGCATAAATATTTGCTTGAAAGCCTCCAGGAGACAAATTCACATACTAGAACGAACCTGGAATTTTCACGAAGAAAACCCGATTGTTTTTGCACACCGACTTTCGCAAAATTATAGTTTAAATGTACCGAATAATCCATAAACATTAAAATGAAATCCTTCAGGATTTAACGTAGGTGAAACCAGACACACCTAACCTTATACTTTTACACGCCCGGGATACAAAGTCTAGTTATGTCCCCTTACTATAGTATTCGTTCTAGGAGGACCGATCCTATCCAAATTGACCCATCCCTATTAGTACCAGACCCTTGAGAGTTTAGCACTACCATGATGAGTTTAGTACTTCCATGTGATAATGATGCTTGAATTGCACACCGACTTTCGCAAAATTATAGTTTAAATGTACCCAATAATCCATAAACATTAAAATGAAATCCTTCACGAAATGACGAATTACATACTAAAAATCACGCTCAAATTTTCTCAACAAAAGTATTTGAGCAGCTACCAATTTGATCAAAACTCATCGTTTTTCTGCTGCATTATCGAGTATTTTTCACAGAAAATTATATAATTTTCATGTTTTCTACTATTTTTACCAATTCATTTTTCACAAATATTTAAATTAGCAACAATCACATATTTTAAATGTGGTTGATATTGGCAGATCCACCTATATCAACCATTGTCACACATTTAAAAATTGGTTGATATAGGCCGATCTACGAATACCAACCACATTTAAAATATGTGGTTGTTGCTATTAGCCAGCTCACTAAATTAAAAATATAATAATAAAAAAAATACTATTTAGAAATTAAAATAAAAGAAATACATTAAGTTAAAAAAATTACATAAAATATTAAAACATATTAAATATTAAATAAAATAAAATAAATAATTTAATATAATTTAATTTAACTTAACTTAATTTAATTTAATTACTTTACTTTAATTTAATTTAATTTAATTTAACTTAACTTAATTAAATTTAAATTAATTTAATTTAATTTAACTTAACTTAACTTAACTTAACTTCATTTAATTTAATTTAATTTAATTTAATTTAATTAAAAGTAAATTAAAAAAACAAAGTAAATAAATAGAGTAAAATAAAGAAGTAAAAGAATTCATAATTAATTAAATTTAAATTAATTTAATTAAATTTAACTTAACTTAATTAAATTTAAATTAATTAAATTAAATTAAATTTAACTTAACTTAACTTAACTTAACTTAACTTAACTTAACTTAACTGAATTGAATTTATTTTAATTTAATTTAAAGTAAATTAAAAAAACAAACTAAATCAATAGAGTAAAATAAAGAAGTAAAAGAAAAATAATAAATAAATATAAGTGAATTAATTTAATTTAATTTAATTACTTTACTCTAACTTTAATTTAATTTAATAATTTATTTAATTTAACTTAACTTAAATTTTTTTTCCAGTAGATAACTTAACTTAACTTAACTTAACTTAACTTAACTTAATTTAAATTAATTTAATTTAAATTAATTTAATTTAATTTAACATAACTTACTTTAATTTAAATTAATTTAATTTAACTTAACTTAACTTAATTTAATTTAATTTAATTTAATTAAAAGTAAATTAAAAAAACAAAGTAAATAAATAGAGTAAAATAAAGAAGTAAAAGAAAAATAATAAATAAATATAAGTGAAAAATATTAAATAAAAAAATAAAATAAAAAATAAAATAGTAAAATATAGTAAATAAAAATATAAAATAAATTAAATAAATGTAAAAAATTAAAGAAAATAAAAATAAAATAGAAGGTAAGTTGAGAATAAAATATTTCATTGATATTAAAGAAAATTTAAATAATGGTTAATAAAAAGAGAAAAGTAAAAAAATTATTAAATGTAAATAAAAAATAAAAGCAGTGATATAAAAAATAATTGAAAAAAAAATTAATATATAAGTCAAGAACAAAATAATTGATATTAAAATCAATGAAATAAAAATAAGTAAAGAAAAATGTAGTTTACATTAAATTATAAAATGTGAAATATGGAAGAGAGTGGCCTTTAAATGCTATTATCCTTAAGGTTTTTTTTGGCAATGTAGGTTATCGTACCCTAAATGTTTTATGAATACATTTTTTTATAGTAGTAAGGAAACTATTATTTAATTTTTTATGAAATAGTTTTGTATAGACCGTCATAAAAGTATGAGAACTTACCATTTTTTAATTAACCATCTGTGGCCGACCCACCTAAGAAATAACTAAATTAAAAAATTAATAAAATTGTTATTTTAAAATAAAAATAAAAGAAATACATTAAATTAAAAATAAATAAAAATATCAAAAATTAAATTAAATTCTTTAAATAAAATAAAATAAAAATATTAAAACATATTAAAATTTCAATTAAATAAAAATATTAAAAATTAAATTTAAATTAAATTGAATTAAGTTAAATTAAATTTAAACTAAAGTTAATTAAGTTAAATTTAATTTAATTTAAATTTAATTAAATTGAGTTAAATTAAATTAAATTAAATTAATTATGATTAATAGTTATGATTAAATTAATTAAATTAATAGTTGTGATTATTATTTAGTATTAATATTTATTATTCTTCATCAATATATATTAATTTATTAACCAATAATATTTAGTAAAATAGATAGATAAATAAAAGCATAAAAAAGTTCAAATTAAATAATGAAGAAAAAAATGAAACAAAAATCAAAATAAATAAATATAAGTAAATAAAATATTTATTATTCTTCATCAATATATATTAATTTATTAACCAATAATATTTAATAAAATATATAGATAAACAAAAGCACAAGAAAGTGGAAATTAAATAATGAGGAAATAAATGAAATAAAAATCAAAATAAATAAATATAAGTAAATAAATGAAATAAATACATAAATGTTTCCTTGTTTTCTGCTACTTTTACCAAGTTCTTATTTCATAAATATTAAATATTTTCCAGCTACTAATTTATAGTCAAAATACACCATTTTTCTGCTACTTTTATGGAGTATTTTTATAGAGACTCAAATAATTGTTCAAAAGACTACGTCCGCACAAAACCTACCCGACATGCTCTGCAGAAGGAAATTATTGACAAAACACATGGAATCCCTCCCTCTTTCACTGAGTATTTGCAAACAAACTAAAATAAAGGTCCTAAAAAATTGTTTGAATAAACCTACCTGTCAAGTTTTACGCCAGTCTTGACGCGATTCAAAACCGTGACCTGGTCTACTATGATCGGGCTGCTAAAAAATCCATTGCTGGGGGAACTGGAGTTACTTCTGTATTCTTCAAGACGAACGAGAGAATATGCAGAGATGGGTGAAGAAATGTTCAAAGCATGGGACATGGGACAAACCCTAGGGCTAGCTGACTAGAGTTAGACTTATCTGGGGTTGATCGCAATACACTAGACATGTTTCAGGTATGCTTGAGAATGATGGTTGCATGCAACCTGCCACCCAACATTAGGCCATGCACACTTCCACCCGTGTCAAGGGCCCACAACACACACATCTAGCATGAAACTGCTAAGCAAACCGAGTTGAGGATGATATGTTGCATTGGATGTATAACAATAACAAAAAAACAGATTCAAACTAGCTCGTGCCTTGATAAGAGGCCAAATAAGGCTTGCAAATTGCTTATTGGATGGAAGGGAATAAAACTCATAAAACTTAGGATAAAAAGTATTGAAAACTGTGTAGGGACTAATACAATCGCCCAAAGCGATATCTATAGTCCCTGCTGCTTGGTAGACTGACATGGACTAAAAAGAACTATAAACAACCATAAATCCACAAATTATAATGACAAACATAATTTCATAAAATCATATGACAGCGTATACTTAATTGAAACACTCCAAATGATAACTTGGAGAATCAAATCCTCCCAACCATAGGAGAGAGAAACACCAATGTTAGCCCAACTCCACCCCCAAGCTAGATCACCACCATGCACATTAGAACTCACAAGCAATGCTTCCACGCGACACTCTCTCTCAGAGTCTGTAACAAGCTCAGTGATGGACTTATGAAAGAGATAAACACTCAACACATGCATTCACAACACAATTTCTCCATGCAAAACACAATGCCCTATGCCATCTCAGTGTACCAATATATAGCTTTTGCCCAGGTCTTGTGCCATCCCAATCAAATCTCAATCAAATCCTTCAATCCCTATGATTTAATATCTTGTCTGGTAGTTGAGCTTTTAGATTGTATTTGATTGGTAAAATATCCCTTGCTTGCATTACACATGTTATGTGTCTCATGGTGGTGTCCCCTCATTTAACTGAATTCTCCAAGTGTCCTTTTATTTTATAAAAAATAACATAATAATTTGTTGTGCAAAGTGTCACTCACACCTCTTGTGAGTATTTTTTAGTTTTTAAATAACTCTTACAAAAATAATTGTTTTTGAAATATTTTCACAAATATTACATCAAAAATAAAATAATAATGTCTTGGGGGTATCACAATTGCTCACTCTTGTGGCACTTTTCCCTCAACAATATCATTTACATATGTCATCGTCCAATGTAATGTCCCTTTTTTGAAATTTATTAAAATGGTGAAATTTTCAACTTTTTCCACTAGTTCGACCTTTGACTAGTATTGGTTTCTTGATCTCCAAATGGCTCCAAATGATCCCAAATTGTTACAGAAGGTATATGTATGGTATTAGGACATTATTATGAGGTTCAAAATAATTATGAAAACCTCCTCAAGATTCTGGTCAATGTAGGAGTTTTTACTAGCAATTTGGGGTTCAATTCCCCTATGGGTAAGTGTTGAAGATGGCTCTCCAAAAGCTATTAAACCCTCTCGCGTTTCTGAACAGAGGAAGGGGATATATAGGAAGGGAATATATAGGGGACATAAATATAGTCTCATATGCATCACCATTCAGTTTATTAAGTCTGATACAACCCTCTTAAGTCAAATACAAAAGACTAGTTTCGACATAGGGGGGAATGATAGTAAATCTTCACGAATGATTATGAAACTCAAGAATATCGCTCCAAATGCTTGTATAATGAACATGAAAATTATTTAGCATATTAATGGCACTCCATACAACATTAATACATCAGACATTGACTGAACCATTCGAATTTTATATCACTTCAAGTGCAAATAGCAAGGTATTGGGGAAATGGAACCATTTGTTCATAGTTTAGCATTTTTACATCAAATCTCTTTGAATTTCGACCTGAAAGTATTCTAAGCAGTAGAAATAGAGTATATATATTAGATTACAAATATATGGGGCCTCAAGATCTATCCCAAAGAGTTCATTACCTCAAAAAGTGTGCCTCTCCTCAAAGAGCAAGAATATGCCAAGAAATAGAAGAATGGTTGTAGAAGCAAGCTGAAAGAGATGTGACCATGAGATTACCTGTAGCTTCAACCTGTAACAAAAGACTCCATTGTAGATCCAAATGAAAGGTCTGAATGTCCTCTCCAATTTCCAATTAGGATGGGAGTCTTTCACCCTCGAAATTGGTGCTAAGGAAAGTAGAGTAACACTCCACTAGCTCTCCTCTCCAAATGCAAATATGCAAATCCAAAATGATCAAAAGATGCTATTATCATTTTTTCATGAATTTTATAAACTTCTAAGGTCCTCCATGGGTCTAATTCCTTCCAAAATATTCATGCCAACTCAAGTTGGGAAGAGATTCCAATGTATGCCACTTGTCCCTCCAAATCTAGCCTCCTCCTTCACCAATTTCGAATAGGTGTCTCTTTAGATTCCCTAACTCCCTTGAGCACCCTCTTGGAGGCTATTTTTATCCCTGACATGTCATATATGTCAGATGTCAACATTAAGGTCTGATTTGTGTCATAGGTGTCATAGCATCTTCATCATTGTTGTCGTAGAGCTAGGGAATATAACCCAAGTGTCCCACTAGCTCCAAATTGCCTCTTCCTCTCCCATGGGAGTTATTCTTCCACTCCAATTTGACCTTACATGACTCATGCCATGAATAATACTTCTTAAACTCCCTCAAGTATGTTACCCTTCATATTTAATTCGAATTAGGGAGAGAATCATGCCAAGTGTAGTGGGGAATCTTGCCACATGGGGGTCCCACAACCTCTTATGTGCCCTCATGATCCAATGCCACCTTATTTTCTTTTCATTATTATTTATTTGACCCATTTAATGTGAATTTGTAAGTCTAAGGTCACTTTGGGTGTTGTAGCTCACTTATCCCAACTTTTAATGCTTCCACTCCCAACCTAGGGAACTAGTAATCCCCCCCCCATGACAGTTCATTTGGATGGGTATATTACAAAATTTGAATTGGGAATTTCTCTTAATGTGACCCACCTTGTCCATTTGGATCTAATTTCAAATTATTAATAACTTGGACATCGTTTTTGGCAATTATTTGACCCTTAGCATCAATTTGATAAACTATCATGAGTATGGCCAAGGGGCCTAAGCCATTGTGACCCAATGCAAAATTTTGGGACATGACAAATCCTCCCTTCCCAATATTGTTTGTCCTCAACCAATTTCAACACTGTTATATTTTGAGCATTAATTCAACATACTCTAGGATCTTTACTAAGAGAATAACATGTACAACATATCAAGCATATCAAGCATAAAAGGCAATCACATAAGACAATGGACACACAGAGTTTCACTGGGGAAAACCATAAAGGTGAAAAACCCCACAACTTCCTCAGAGATAGAACGAGCAATGATACAACCCAAGTACAAGAGATAGTATTCTCTAGCAACTACTCCTCCTTCCTCACTAGTGCGCCACTTTCTGAGTAGTGTAGAAATGAATAGAATGAGATGATCAAATAGAGTGTTCTCGCACTCTATTTATACTTATCCTGACTTTCCTAATAAAATAGTAGGGATGACTTCTCTAGAAGAGTTTAATAACCCATGGTTACATTAATCAGGGCCGACCCCACACTTGGTGGTCTAATAACCCATCACAACAATTTACAACACTTGCGACACTTGTCAATACAAATGACGACACTTCCATATAAAGGAATAATACCATCTCTATAGGAGTACAATATACATAGGTGAAATACATTCCAAAGTTACATATACATCAACACTCCCTCTTAACTAGGAAGGTATTTCTCGACACATATCTGCTAGCACAAGTCTTCTTCTCTGGATCATCATCGCTGGATCATCGTCATCGTCACTGCTGCTGCTATCTCAATCAATATCCAATCTACTCGTCATAGGAATTTCTACAGAGCCAGTCCTTTTTCATACTAGATGTAGGCCCACCACCTGTAGGTCTTCATCATCTACAGAGCCAACCCTTTTTCATGCTGAATGTAGGCCTAGCCTCCCAGTAGGTCTTCAACATCTCTGCGAGCAAACCATCAAGTAGGTACACCTCAGGACTGATTACACTGCTTCTGCAAAACCTACAAGATCTCCCAGGACTGATTACACTGCCTCTGCAAAACCTGCAAGAGCATCTTAGGACTGATCATATGCCTCTGCAAAACCTGTGTACCATACTGTCATATCATCGTCTTCAGATCATCATCATTGTCTAAGGAGCACAACCCAGATGCACACACACAGCACTTACACTCACCGGCATGGAAGGAATTTCCTCTGACCATCCGGGAAATGCTCAGCACTTACACTCACCAGCATGGAAGGAATTTCCTCTGACCATCTAGGAAAGGCTCACAACACTTACATCGAAGAACATGGAAGGACTTTCCTTTGACCATGTCGGAACGGCTACAACAATTACATCACGACCATGGAAGGACTTTCCTCTGACCATGTCGAAAAATCTAGGCAATTACATCACGACCATGGAAGGACTTTCCTCTGACCATGTCATAAAAGCCACACCCAACACTTACATCTTGCCATGGAAGGACTTTCCTCTAACCATGCGAGAATGGCCCATCCCTTACATCTCACCATAGAAGGACTTTCCTCTACCTATGTGAGAATGGCTCTGCCCAACCCTTACATTTCACCATGGAAGGACTTTCCTCTAACCATGTGAAAATGGCCCAGCCCTTACATCTCACCATGGAAGGACTTTCCTCTAACCATGTGAGAATGGCCCTGTGTGCATCTGTGTCTCCGGACTCATCACTTCCCCTTGGAAGGTATCTCGATCTGAAGTACACCAAGTCTCCCTTTGAAGTATTCAAACTTCACTCTGGCCAACGACTTGGTCAACACATCGGCTATCTGCTCGTCCGTCGCAACATATAGGAGCTTCACTGCTCCTCTCTGCACCATATCCATGATATAGTGATACTTGATCTCAGTGTGCTTCGACTTGTCATGGAACACTGGGTTCTCCGACAACTTCACACAACTCTGGTTGTCGCAATATATACAAGTAGCACTCAGCTATATATCAAACAAATCAGACAGTAGCTTCCTAAGCCATACTGCCTCACAACTAGCCGAACAAGCTACGACATACTCTGCTTCGATTGTACTCAGTGCCCCACAAGACTGCTTCCTGCTAAACCAAGAGATCATACTGGATCCCATACTGAAGCAGCACCCCGAAGTTCTCTTCCGATCAATGGCATTGCATGCCCAATCTGAATCAACATAACCCTCCAGGTTAAACTTTTGATTCGCCTCATACTTGAGCCCATAGTCAACTGTACCCTTCAGGTACCTCAGAATATGCTTTGTAGCTATCAGGTGAACATGTCTCGGATCTGTCAAGTACTGGCTCAAAGTGTTCACCGCAAAGCAGATGTCTGGTCTTGTATTCGTCAGGTACACCAAGGACCCAATCATTTGACGATACATCGTAGCATCAACTGGCTCAGAAGAAGCATCACACAGAAGCTTCAGGTTTGATGCCATAAGTGTGGCCATGGCCTTGCAATCCATCATCCCGAACCTCTTCAGGATCTCTACTGCATACTTCCCTTGTCCAAGGAAGATTCCATCTGCACTCTACCACACCTCCATACCAAGAAAGTAGTGCATCATACCCAATTCCTTCATCTCGAACTCGGCAGCAAGCTTCCTCTACATGTCAGTAATCAATCTATCCTCACCTGTTACAAACAGGTCATCCACATACAATAGTAGTATCATTGGATTGCCTTCCTCAACCTTGTAGTAAAGGTTGGAATCCGCTTTACTCTTGGTAAATCCCAAACTAGATAGGAAGCCATCTATCTTGCCATACCAGGTCCTGGGTGCCTATTTAAAACCATACAGGGCTTTCTTCAGTTTGCACACATGTGACCCCCAGTCATGTGTCTCAAACCCGAGTGGTTGCTCCACATACACTTCCTCTTCAACTACACCATTAAAGAAAGTTGTCTTTGTTAGGATATTCCTATACTCCATCCTAGTCCTACTAGCATTTTCATCCTTTACATTTTCAGTCATGCATGCACTTTTAGGGTTTGCATGCATCCCAGTCATCAGTCTAGCACCTAGCCCTTAGTTACCCAGCCCCCGGGAGCTTCTCTCAGATCAGTTTTAGCCCTCCTAGAGCTTAGTGCACCCTTCCTCCTTGATTTAAGGAAACCACTCGCCCTCTCTCACCTGCCATTCAGTTATCTTCAGTTCTCTCCTTGATTTTAGGCTTGACTAAATCTCAATTGACTGTATCACTCCGATAGACCTCCAATGAGACTGAACTGCCCATTCTGACTCCAATTATCTCCTCATGCACCCTCCATTGAGCCTCCTTCATTCACTTAGTTCCAGTTACACTCAGTTACACCTACCACACTCAGTTAGACTCAGTTTGACTGACGGTTGACAGTTACTTATGCATTGATGACTCCACTGATGATGAGATAGACTACTAGTTGTGCTCCGATGACACTCCAGTGATCCTTTGATCACTCCATGAAGGATAATTCGAATTGCCACCTTAGGCATTCGAATCCTCATGCATTGTACTATTTATTTGTCCATATTGTGATTAATTAATTAGTGTGTGTGAAGTATTATTGCTTCTATATGAGTTCTACTGTACCATATTATTCTGTTGCTCATTATACTGTATTGTTCACTCTTCTTCTATTTTCCTGCTTAATCATAATTACTCTTGTGAGGTATACATCATCTCTTAGATATGTTGTGGGGATTTTCACATGGTATCAGAGCATGTTGAGAATATTGTTTATCTCCATTCCTGAGAGTTTTTTGCAGGTTATTATCAATATTTCGAGTGCAGCAGTTGCAGCAGTTTCTACATTTATGCAGCAGTAGCAGTTGCAGATATTCTCTATTGTTTTTGCAAGTCTTTTACAGCTTCAATGTATTCATAAGAAATCCCTCCTCTTTCTCCACTCAAATATGATGAATGGAAACCAAAAATGATAGCATATTTGAAGAGACATGGTCTCTTTGATTGTTATTTTGAAAGATATTTCGAATCCTTTGAAGAGAAGATTGATTGGTTGAGTAAAGGTGACATGGCCTTTGGAAGAATGATGCTTGCTTTGCCTGAATACATATTGTACCAAATCATTGATGATGTTGAAACTCCAAAAGAGCTATGGGCCCATCTAGATGAAAGATTCGGCAAACAGAATGAAGGATTTGGTCCAAACCCTTTCAAGAGAAAGCAAAGTGATGCATTCCCCCTCCTTGATGATCTCATTGATCATGAACTAGTATCAAACACATCTCATATTGAAGTTGTCCACAAAGAAGAAGAACTTTCAGATTCTACACTCATGCTCCAAATTTCTTCTAATTCGAATTCTGTGCCAGCTCACTTTCTAGATATTGCAGAAGGTCCTAAATCCTCTCTTGCACTAGAGTCTGTTGGTTTGCATCATGATCACATGATTATTTCGGAGGTTAAATCAGCTATTGGAGGTAATGCATTCGCTCTCCTCAAGCAATCACCTCTTATTTACTACTATATGATCATTATTCCATGCTTTCAGAAGGTTATTGAAGAATATGGCCATTGCCACCCGCTTGGGATAATTTCTCATGCATCTACTGGTTTTGATCTCACCTCTTATGGTTCAAAGGAGATCTCAAGAAACCATTGCCATTCGCTTGAGATAATCTCTCATGCATTTACTAGTTTTGATCTCACCTCTCATGGTTCAAAGGAGATCTCAAGAAACCGTTTATCAAGTCTTGGAGCTAATTTGGATTCCAAGCAATCATTATTATTTGATGGTTCTTTTTGGCATAATCTCACCCATGATGGTTCGAAGGAGAAGACAAAAGACTATCTGCACATTCATAGATTTGATCCTACCTCAGCTGATTCGAATCACAAGTTCAAGGATCATCCTCATACTTTTGGATTTGTTCTCATCACATTCGACCTGAAGAGCAAGTACAAGAACATGCTTTTTGAGCATGATCCACTTCTTCCCAAGAATAAGATACCTCCAGACATATGACCAGGCATCACACCTGCTTGAGTTTGGAGCATTTATTTTTGTGTGTGCCTTACAGTCTATTTTGAGGGGGGGTATTTTTCCCATGAAATTTTCCCCATTTCCTTGGTTTATTGTCTGTTATTATTATTCATTGTATTAGGTGACCTTTGGTCTTAGTTACTAGGGCCCAGGGTGGATTACGGGGGGGTGTTAGGATATTCCTATACTCCATCCTAGTCCTACTAGCATTTTCATCCTTTACATTTTCAGTCATGCATGCACTTTTAGGGTTTGCATGCATTCTAGGGTTTGCATGCATTTTGCATGCATCCCATTCATCAGTCCAGCACCTAGCCCTCAGTTAGCCAACCCCCGGGAGCTTCTCTCAGATCAGTTTTAGCCCTCCTAGAGCTTAGTGCGCCCTTCCTCCTTGATTTAAGGAAGCCACTCTCCCTCTCTCACCTGCCATTCAGTTATCTTCAGTTATCTTCAGTTCTCTCCTTGATTTTAGGATTGACTAAATCTCAACTGACTGTATCACTCCGATAGACCTCTAGTGAGACTGAACTTCTCATTCTGACTCCAGTTAGATCCTCATGCGCCCTCCACTGAGCCTCCTTCATTCAGTTCCTTTCAGTTACACTCAGTTACACCTACCACACTCAGTTAGACTCAGTTTGACTGACGGTTGACAGTTACTTGTGCATTGATGACTCCACTGATGATGAGATAGATACTAGTTGTGCTCCGATGACACTCCAGTGATCCTTTGATCACTCCATGAAGGCTAATTCGAATCCTCATGCATTGTACTATTTATTTGTCCATATTGTGATTAATTAATTAGTGTGTGTGAAGTATTATTGCTTCTATCTGAGTTCTACTGTACCATATTATTCTGTTGCTCATTATACTGTATTGTTCACTCTTCTTCTATTTTCCTGCTTAATCATAATTACTCTTGTGAGGTATACATCATCTCTTAGATCTGCTATGAGGATTTTCATAGTCTTGACATCCATCTGGTGTACCTTCCATTTCATCACTACAGCCAGAGCAAGTACTGATCTAATGGAAGTGTATCTGGCCATAGGAGCAAAAGTCTCTTCATAATCAATCCCTTCTTTCTGGGAGAAGCCACGAGCTACAAACCCTTCCTTATATTTTTCTATGCTTCCATCTGCAGCATGCTTGATCTTATAGATCCACTTGGAAGTCACCACAGATTTCCCATATGGTCTTGGGACCACATCCCAAACATCATTCTTCATGATCGACTGGTATTCCTCGACCATGGCATCCTTCCATTCTTTCTTTTCTGCTGCTTCTTCATAACTGGAAGGTTCTTTGTTCATTATGTCACAGAGTAAAGCAACATAGTTGGTATGTGATCTTGTCATTTTTCTTTCTCTTTGTTCCTCTTCTGGAATGCCAAACCTTTCTGCATCTTGAATGAGATCTCTAGCCCATGTTGGTTTCCTCTTGTGAGAGTTCTTCTCACGGGGTGGATCTACATGTTGTTGTGGATCTTCCATTTCATGATCTTCTTCAAGAATTGCTTCATTCATGGTGGTGTCTTATGTTCTGGATATTCTGGGTTCTTGATTATCTTCAACTAGCGTTTTCCTTGATTTGATGTATGTTGATCTTTCATCAAATGTTACATCCCTACTGATATCAATCTTCTTGAATCCTGGGAAGTAGATTCTGTAATCCTTCGAGCTTTCACTGTAACCCACGAATATGCCCTTCTTTCGTGAAGGATCTAACTTTGTCCTCTTTTCTTTTGGGATGTGAGTGTATACTGGACAACCAAATATTCTGAGATGGCTAACTTCTAGTTTCTTACCAGTGAACGCTTCTTATAGTGTTTTGTTGTCAAGTATCTTATGAGGTGTTCTGTTCTGCACAAATACAGTTGTCCCTGCTGCTTCAGCCCATAAGTGCATAGGTAGATCTTGGTCATGAAGCATTTCCCTAGCTGCTTCCATGATTGTTCTATTCTTCCTTTCAGCAACCCCATTCTGTTGTGGATTGTAAGGAGTAGTCAACTCCCTCTTAATCCCTGAATAACTGCATAGCTTCTTGAAGTCTCTTGAAGTGAACTCTCCACCATTGTCGGATCTGAAGATCTTGATCTTCAAGTCGGTTTGGTTTTCTATCAAGGCTTTGAATTCCTTGAACTTGTCAAACACTTCATCTTTGTTCTTCAAGAAGTAAACCCAAGTCTTCCTAGAGAGATCATCAATGAAGGAAACATAGTATACATACCCACTCAGAGAACTGGATGACATCGGACCACATACATCAGAGTGGATGATTTCCAAGATTCTTTTTGCCTTGCTTTCACTGCTTGGAAATGTCTTCTTTGTGTTCTTTCCCTTTGTAAAACCTTTGCAAATGCCTTCATGCTTTGTCTGGATTTCAGGAAGGCCTTCCACTGCTTTGCTTGCAATTGGTAATGCCCTATAGTGCATGTGTGCAAGTCTTCTATGCCAAAGTTCACTTGGCTCTACTTAATCATGGACCATGGCTTGTTTTGGTTGGCCCTTCAATTTGTATAATCCTCCCTTTTGCTCTCCAATCACCACTGCATCATCTATAGTCTTACCCTTTGGCCACATTAGGACTTGGCCATCTACAAATGCAACCCTCATGCCTTTTGCATCCAATGCAGATATGGAGAGTAGATTCTTCTTGAGATCTGGAACATATAGTACATATTTCATCTTCATAGACTTTCCAGAGTCTAGTTTATAGGAGGCTTCACCACTTCCTTTTATTGGATACCGGTAGTCATCCCCAAGTTTCACCTTGTGAGGTGATTCATGTTCAGATAGGTTCATAAAGGATTCCTTGAATCCTGTCATGTGTTTAAAAGCCCCACTATCTATAAGCCAATCATTACTTCCATGAGTAAAGGTTCCGGTGAGAGCAGAAATCAAAACATATTCTTCATCACTTGAAGAATCTTCACTTTCTTCTCTAGCCCTCTTCCTAGGAGGTTCATCATCCTCTGCAGCATGAGCATGATGTCTTCTTTTGATGTTCTTCTTCTTGTGAGAACTATCTTTCTTATTTCTGGGACAATCTTTGGAATAGTGTCCCTTCTCACCACATGTATAGCAACGGACATAGGACATGTTTCTGCGAGGTTTGGGACTACCCCTTTGATTTTGATGGTGATGTCTTTCTTTCTTGCCATGATGGTGAGCCTTTTTGTCACCATCTCTTTTGGAGTGTGCTGTGAGAGCTTGGTCTTCATTCCCCATCTTCTCTTCTAAAGCTACAATTTGAGCTTCTTCCTGTGAGAATTCTTCCCACAGCCTACTGAATGAGATAAGTTTCTTCCTAGCACAAATTCCTTGGATGAAGGAATCCCATGACCTAGGAAGGCCATTAAGAGTGGTCATTACCACTTCTCCATTTTCTATGTCTTCTCCCATAGCTTCAAGTTGTTCTTTTATCTGGGAGACCCTTGAGAAATAAGACTGCATAGTCTCTGCATTCTGGATCTTGACATTATTCAATTAATTCCTCAAGGTCATCTTCCGATTTATGTTCTTCCCTTCGAATAGCTTGGTCAGGGAATCAAACATCTCCTTTGGTGTCTTTAGAGATGACACATGTGGTATGAGATGGTCTTTGATGGAATCAACAATGATCCTCTTAGCCTTGACCAAATTCCTTTTGTGTAAGGCCATAGCCTCTTCTTCCTCTGGGATAGGGACCTCTTCACTTATGTAAGTGTCCAACTCATTTTCTTCCAAGATTAACCCAATCCTATACTTCCATGCTCGGAAGTTATTAGCCCCTTCAAGCTTATCCTCAAGCTTAGTGTGGTGAGACATCTTTAAAGAGTACCTCAAATGGAAATAGAAAATATTTAGGTCTTACCACTTGATTTGCTGAAAACTGGATCTGGTCACGGATTAGGGTTTGTCAGAGAAACCCTAAAAATTCAAACTTTGAATTTCAAACTTCTGAAATGATAGAAAGATGCGCCTTGATGGGTTGATCATCCTGGTATACTCAAAATTTGAAAAATGCAAAGTTTCACCCTTCATAAATGTCTTTTAGTCTTCCCGGATTCACCAGGGAGGACCCTGAATTAGGGTTTGAGTTTTCGGGATCTTCACCCAACCAAAAGTTCATTCCAAAGCTCTAAACTTCGATTTTTCCAAGGATCTTCCAACTATGGTCTTGGATTTTAGAAATTCCTATTTTTGTGGAAACCCTAATTTTTAGGGCAAAACATGAAAGTGCCCAGAATTGAATTCTGATTGGACAAAAAGATGCACCTTGCAGAGTAGAGTCAATCTACCTTACTGCCTTTCCAAAATCTGTGGAGAGAAACCTAATAAACAAGTAACCCTAGTTTCCGCAACTGCACAGTGTCTTCTTCTCAGGTTAGCTCTGATACCATGTTAGATTTTGAGCATTAATTCAACATACTCTAGGATCTTTACTGAGAGAATAACATGTACAACATATCAATCATATCAAGCATAACACGTAATCACATAAGACAATGGACACACATAGTTTCACTGGGGAAAACCATAAAGGTGAAAAACCCCACAACATCCTTAGAGATAGAAAGAGCAATGATACAACCCAAGTACAAGAGATAGTCTTCTCTAGCAGCTACTCCTCCTTCCTCACTAGTGCGCCACTTTCCGAGTAATGTAGAAATGAATAGAATGAGATAATAAAATAGAGTGCTCCAGCACTCTATTTATACTTATCCTAACTTGCCTAATAAAATAGCAGGGCTGACTTCTCTAGAAGAGTCTAATAACCCATGGTTACATTAATCAGGGCCGACCCCACACTTAGTGGTCTAATAACCCATCACAGCAAGTTACGACACTTGCGACACTTGTCAATACAAATGACAACACTTCCGTATAGAGGAATAATACCATCTCTATAGGAGTACAATATACATAGGTGAAATACGTTCCGAAGTTACATATACATCAACAAACACATGTATGTGGAAGAACTTGCTTTCTTTCCAAAATTTTGCTTCCCAAAACTTCTTTTCTAGAACCTTGAGTAGAGCCACCCATGCACTACAATTGTGTGTTTCCAAAAGCAAGGATATGTGGGTTTTCTTTTTCATTTTGATATCCCCTGTAATATCACCACAAAACACCAAGATGTTATTAAATCCAACAAAACCATGTTTGCACAATTACTCTTTACCTCTTTTATATTTTGGAAACCCCCTTCTGATACCACTGCATAATTCTTGAAGTTGCCACTATGTTGCCCAATTTTCAGTCTTCGAGATTCCATGAAGATTTTCGAGAGGAACCACCATGTTTGTTGCTGCACTACTTTGATTAAAAGCACTTTATTAAGTGGGGACTCAATCTCCCATACTACTTGTTTCCCCAAAAAAATGAAATCAATGGGACTAAAAATTATTCCAGGGTCTCATTACTTGTATTGCACTCCAACAATTAGGAGTGCTATCCTACTCATACCATCAGGTAAGAGAATTCCTGGATCCCATTTTCTTGTATGCATTCTTACAAACATCATGAGTACAAAATATATATAATCAAAGTACATAACAAAATAATGAAAATGTACATCAAGGAGGTGCTTCATCAAAGAATCATGAAAGTGCTTATACCTCCAAGTAAGTATACCACTATTTTTCAAGTGCATACAAGCTTCAAGTGACCAATCAAATCTTCTCCAATGACATAGGTGAGGATCCCATGTCCTATAATGCTACTCCAAAAGGATGTAAGATGCATCAAAATAATCATCCATGTGTTCTTTCATCCAAGAAGTGAATGAAGAACCTCCACTAAAATCTGAACTAAGTAGGGAACAAGGAAAACAATAAGCCTTCAAGGGGCTCACAAAAGTACCATTTGTGTATCCATGAACATGTGTATCATCAAGAGATAACAAAGGATGTTGATTCCAATAAGAATTTTCTCCAATCATATATCTCTTTACCCAAGTAGTGGATGAATTTCTTCCAATATCAATTGAACTAAGCAAGGAGCAAGGAAAATCATGAGTCTTCAAGTGACTCAAGTGAACATCATAAGTGAATCCATGTAGATGTGTTTCATCATAAGGTAACAAGGAATGCTTCTGCAAATGTAAATAAGAAGTGGCTCCAATAATGTCATCATATAAGGGAGAGATAGGAGTTTCATGCTCCTCTTGTGACACCATCAAAAATACACCTTTCACCCATACTTCAATAGGACAAAAGCTACAAAATATGGAAGTGTAGGATGTAGGAGGATGAACCAACTCACCCAATTGATCAGAAATTATAGAAGTGTCCTCATGTGAATGCTCCATAATGGTAGGATCATGCACCTCCCTCAAAAGTGCATAACTTTCCTCATAGTTTGGTTCCAAGGTAGTGGAATCAACTTCTTCAAAAAAATTGTAACCATTTCCAAGAGGAAACTCAAGTTCCTTTTCCACCACATCAAGTGCTTGGATCTCATCAAGCTCATCTTCAAATACATGAAGCACATGCAAATTTCCATGTTTCTCATGATCTCCCATGTCATGAGAATCCTCCATGCAATATACCATATGACAATTTGAAACATAGGAGGAAGATATTGCAACCTTTCAAGAAGTTGCTCATTTTGAATTTTGAGTTTATGAATATCCTCATTATTCTTCAAGTATGCATCATGTAATGTCTCTTCATATTTTTCAGAGTCACTTGGGAGTGACTTTTGATCCTCTTCATGTACTACTTCTTCTACTTCACCTATTTCAGAACTACATGGTTTATGGCTCTCCTCCTTTTTCTCCTTCAATCAAGCTGATGCATTTTTCCCCTTGATTTCCTTAAGATCAATAGATTTGGAATCTCTTTTTGAAGAAATCCCAAAAAATCTCCTCAAGTAGGACATACATGCATTCCCTGAAGCTTCAGATATTTCATTGAGATTTTCACTCACACATATATGATTTTCTCTCCAAGGTCTTTTAAAAGAATGGCATAAACTTTTCTTCACTAACTCCATATATTCATTTTTGGGTCTATTTGAAAACACCCAATCAACAAAGTCTTCTAAAGGAGGGGCCTTTTTTGTATTTCCCTCGAAATGTGAACTACTCCTGCTTCCTCTTTCCCCTTTGCTCCTAAGTTGGCTAGAAAAAAATTCGAATCATTTCATCATCTGTTTGGTCATGTATTCAAAGAGTGGCTTCATGATTTTCCTAAACTCCTCACTCTAATATGAGGTTCCCTTCTCATTAGCCATAGTTTCCTCAAAATGCACTTTTTTCCCTAGTTCCTCCTCTTCAACAAAAGTACTTTTGGTTTCAATGTCTAAGGGTGGTCCCTGACTCCTTGTCCTCATGAACTATCAAACCACATCAAGTGCCAATATCATGCTCTGATACGACTATAATTTCCCTTTTTTGAAATTTATTAAAATGGTGAAATTTTCAACTTTTTCCACTAGTTCGACCTTTGACTAGTATTGGTTTCTTGATCTCCAAATGGCTCCAAATGCTCCAAAATTGTTACAGAAGGTATATGGATGGTATTAGGACATTATTATGAGTTTCATGGATTATTTATAACCTTCAAAGTACTTCTTCAAAACTCCTCAAGATTCTGTTCAAGGTAGGAGTTTTTACTAGCAATTTGGGGTTCAATTCCCCCATGGGTAAGTGTTGAAGATGGCTCTCCAAAAGATATTAAACCCTATTGAGTTTCTGAACAGAGGCAGGGGATATCTAGGGGACATCAATATAGTCTCATATGCATAACCATTCAGTTTATTAAGTCTAATACAACCCTCTTAAGTCAAATACAAAAGACTAGTTTTGACATAGGGGGGAATGATTGTAAATCTTCATGAATGATTGTGAAACTCAAGAATATCGATCCAAATGCTTGTATAATGAACATGAAAATTATTTAGCATATTAATTTCACTCCATACAACATTAATACATTAGACATTGACTTAACCATTTGAATTTGATATCACTTCAAGTGCAAATAGCAAGGTATTGGCGAAATGGCACCATTTGTTCATAATTTAGCATTTTTACATCAAATATATTTGAGTTTCGAACTGAAAGTATTATTAGCAGTAGAAACAGAGTATATATATCAGATTAAAAAGATATGGGGCCTCAAGAGCTATCCCAAAGAGTTTATCACCTCAACAAGTGTGCCTCTCCTCAAGGAGCAAGAATATGCCAAGAAATAGAAGAATGGTTGTAGAAGCAAGCTGAAAGAGACGTGACCATGAGATTCCCTATAGCTTCAACCTGTAACAAAAGACTCCATTGTAGATCCAAATTAAAGTTCTGGATTTCCTCTCCAATTTCCAATTAGGATGGGAATCTTTCACCCTCGAAATTGGTGCTAAGGCAAGTAGAGTAACACTCCACTAGCTCTCCTCTCCAAATGCAAAGATGCAAATCCAAAATGATCAAAATATGATATTATCCTTTTTTCATGACTTTTATAAACTTCGAAGGTCCTCCATGGGTCGAATTCCTTCCAAGAGCTTCATGCCAACTCAAGTTGGGAAGAGATTCCAATGTATGCCACTTGTCCCTCTAATTTTAGCCTCCTCCTCCACCAATTTTGAATAGGTGTCTCTTTGGCTTCCCTAACTCCCTTGAGCGCCCTCTTGGAGGATATATTTATCCCTGACATATCATATATGTCAGATGCCAGCATTCAGTTCTGATTTGTGTCATAGGTGTCATAGGATCTTCATCATTGTTGTCATAGAGCTAGAGAATCTATCCCAAGTGTCCCACTAGCTCCAAATTGCCTCTTCCTCTCCCATGGGAGTTATTCTTCCACTCCAATTCGACCTTAAATGACTCATGCCATGAATAATACTTCTTAAACTCCCCCAATTATGTTACCCTTCATCTTTTATTCGAATTAGGGAGAGAATCATGCCAAGTGTAGTGGGGAATCTTGCCACATGGGGGTCCCACAACCTCTTATGTGCCCTCATGATCCAATGCCACCTTATTTTATTTTCATTATTATTTATTTGACCCATTTAATGTGAATTTTTAAGTCTAAGGTCACTTTGTGTCTTGTATCTCCATTATCCCAACTTTTAATGCTTCCACCCCCAACCTAGGGAACTAGTAATTTCCCCCCATGACAGTTGATTTGGATGGGTATATTACAAACTTTGAATTGAGAATTTCTCTTAATGTGACCCACCTTGCCCATTTGGATCTAATTTCACATTATTAATAACTTGGACATCATTTTTGGCAATTATTTGACCCTTAGCATCAATTTGACAAACTATCATGAGTATGGCCAAGGGGCTTAGGCCATTGTGACCCAATGCAAATTTTTGGGACATGACAAATCCTCCCTTCCCAATATTGTTTGTCCTTAATCAATTTCAACACATGTATGTGGAAGAACCTGCTTTCTTTCCAAAATTTTGCTTCCCAAAGCGTCTTTTCTAAAACCTTGAGTAGAGCCACCCGTGCACTACAATTGTGTGTTTCCAAAAGCAAGGAGATGTGGGTTTTCTTTTTCATTTTGATATCCCTTGTAAAATCACCACTAAACACCAAGATGTTAATTAAATCCATCAAAACCATGTTTTCACAATTACTCTTTACCTCTTTTATATTTTGGAAACCCCCTTATGATACCACTGCATAATTCTTGAAGTTGCCAATGTGTTGCCCAATTTTAAGTCTTCGAGATTCCATTAAGATTTTAGAGAGGAACCACCATGCTTGTTGCTGCACTAATATGATTAAAATAAATTTATTAAGTGGGGAATCAATCTCCCATACTACTTGTTTCCCAATAAAATTGAAATCAATGGGACTAAAAATTATTCCAGGGTCCCATTGCTTGTATTCCAACAATTAGGAGTGCTATCCAACTCATACCATCAGGTAAGAGAATTCCTGGATCCCATTTTCTTGTATGCATTCTTCCAAACATCATGAGTACAAAATATATACCATCAAAGTACATAACAAAATAATGAAAATGTACATCAAGGAGGTGCTTCATCAAAGAATCATGAAAGCGCTTATACCTCCAAGTAAGTAGACCACCATTTGCCAAGTGCATACAAGCTTCAAGTGACCAATAAAATCTTCTCCAATGACATAGGTGAGGATCCCATGTCCTATAATTCTTCTCCAAAAGGATGTAAGATGCATCAAAATAATCAGCCATGTGTTCTTTCATCTAAGAAGTGAATGAAGAACCTCCACTAAAATCTGAATCAAGTAGGGAACAAGAAAAACAATAAGCCTTCAAGGGGCTCACAGAAGTACCATTTGTGTATCCATGAACATGTGTATCATCAAGAAATAACAAAGGATGTTGCTTCCAATAAGAATTTGCTCCAATCATATATCTCTTTACCCAAGTAGTGGATGAATTTCTTCCAATATCAATTGAACTAAGCACAAAGCAAGGAAAATCATGAGTCTTCAAGTGACTCAAGTGAACATCATAAGTTTCCTTAAGATCAATAGATTGAGAATCGTTTTTTTAAGAAATCCCAAAAACTCTCCTCAAGTAGGACATACATGCATTCCCTGAAGCTTCAGATATTTCATTGATCTTTTCACTCACACATATATGATTTTCTCTCCAAGGTATTTTACAAGAATGTCATAAACCTTTCTTCACTAACTCCACATCTTCATTTTTAGGTCTATTTTCAAACACCCAATCAGCAAAGTCTTCAAAAGGAGGGGCCTTTTTTGTATTTCCCTCGAAATGTGAACTACTGCTGCTTCCTCTTTCCCCTTTGCTCCCAAGTTGCATAGCCAACAATTCGAATCCTCTCATCATCTGTTTGGTCATGTATTCAAAGAGTGTCTTCATGAGTTTCCTAAACTCCTCACTCTCATCTAAGGTTCCCTTCTCATTAGCCATAGTTTCCTCAAAATGCACTTTTTTTTCCTAGTTCCTCCTATTCAACAAAAGTACTTTTGGTTTCAATGTCTAAGGGTGGTCCCTGAATTCTTGTCCTCATGAATTATCATACCACATCAGGTGCCAAGATCATGCTCTGATACCACTGTAATGTCCCATTTTTGAAATTTATTAAAATGGTGAAATTTTCAACTTTTTCCACTAGTTCGACCTTTGACTGGTATTGGTTTCTTGATCTCCAAATGGCTCCAAAATTGTTACAGAAGGTATATGGATGGTATTAGGAAATTATTATGAGGTTAATGCATGCTTTATAACCTTCAAAATACTTCTACAAACCTCCTCAAGATTCTGGTCAAGGTAGGAGTTTTTACTAGCAATTTGGGGTTCAATTCCCCCATGGGTAAGTGCTGAAGATGGCTCTCCAAAAGCTATTAAACACTCTCGATTTTATGAAAAGAGTATGGGGATATACAGGGGACATAAATATAGTCTCATATGCATCACAATTCAGTTTATTAAGTCTGATACAACCCTCTTAAGTCAGATACAAAAGACTAGTTTCGACATAGGGGGGGAATGATAGTAAATCTTCATGAATGATTATGAAACTCAAGAATATCGCTCCAAATGCTTGCATAATTAACATGAAAATTATTTAGCATATTCATGGCACTCCATAAAACATTAATACATCAGACTTTGACTGAACCATTCGAATTTGATATCACTTCAAGTGCAAATAACAAGGTATTGGGGAAATGGCACCATTTGTTCATAGTTTAGCATTTTTACATCAAATCTCTTTGATTTTCGACCTGAAAGTATTATGAGTAGTAGAATCAGAGTATATATATCATATTACAAATATATTGGGCCTCAAGAGCTATCCCAAAGAGTTCATTGCCTCAAAAAGTGTGACTCTCCTCAAGGAGCAAGAATATGCCAAGAAATAGAATAATGGTTGTAGAAGCAAGCTGAAGGAGATGTGACCATGAGCTTCCCTGTAGGTTCAAAATATAAAAAAATACTCCATTTTATATCCAAATTAAAGGTCTAAATCACCTCTCCAATTTCCAATTGGGATGGGAATCTTTCACCCTCGAAATTGGTGCTAAGGCAAGTAGAGTAACACTCCACTAGCTCTCCTCTCCAAATGCAAAGATGCAAATCCAAAATGATCAAAAGCTGATATTATCATTTGTACATGAATTTTATAAACTTCGAAGGTCCTCCATGGGTCTAATTCCTTCCAAGAGCTCCATACCAACTCAATTTGGGAAGAGATTCCAATGTATGCCACTTGTCCCTCCAATTCTAGCCTCCTCCACCAATTTCGAATAGGTGTCTCTTTTGCTTCCCTAAATCCCTTAAACGCCCTCTTGGAGGCTATTTTTAGCCCTGACATGCCATATATGTCATATGTCAGCATTCAGGTCTGATTTGTGTCATAGGTGTCATAGCATCTTCATCATTGTTGTCATAGAGCTAGGGAATTTAGCCCAAGTGTCCCACTAGCTCCAAATTGCCTCTTCATCTCCCATGGGAGTTATTCTTACACTCCAATTAGACCTTACATGACTCATGCCATGAATAATACTTATTAAACTCCCCCAAGTATGTTACCCTTCATCTTGAATTCAAATTAGGGAGAGAATCATGCCAAGTGTAGTGGGGAATCTTGCCACATGGGGGTCCCACAACCTCTTATGTGCCCTCATGATCTAATGCCACCTTATTTTATTTTCATTATTATGTATTTGACCCATTTAATGTGAATTTGTAATTCTAAGGTCACTTTGGTTCTTGTAGCTCCCTTATCCCAACTTTTAATGCTTCCACCCCCAACCTAGGGAACTAGTAATTCCCCCCCATGACAGTTCATTTGGATGGGTATATTACAAACTTTGAATTGGGAAATTCTCTGAATGTGACCCACCTTGTGCATTTGGATCTAATTTCACATTATTAATAACTTGGACATCATTTTTGGCAATTATTTGACCCTTAGCATCAATTTAACAAACTATCATGAGTATGTCCAAGGGGCTTAGGCCATTGTGACCCAATAAAAGTTTTTGGGACATGACATCCAAGTTGCACACAAAAGTACCGCTACATCATGGGCATGTTGAAATTCAAGTTAAATATATGATTCCAGGTTAGATCAATATTTCTTTGATGTACACTGAGACATAGATCTACATTGCATTTTAGTGGCTACAATCTAGTTTGAATTGGATCCACTGTGTATTGGTTGTGGCCATGCTCGGTTTTATTTTCATATTCGACATATTCATAGTACAATTTTTGAAGTTATGATCATTATAAACTGGGCATGGGGATTCCAACCTCAAGGGAAGGTTTTAAATATGTTACTTTGGTTTATTTCTACAAGTGTCTCCAATTCCAAAGCATATGAAACTAATCCTTAGCCCACTAATCAAATATCCTCTGTTCCTAAATAATTTCAACTATTATTATCTATTATGATTTAATACATTTTGGGGAATTATGTTATACAAATATTTTACACCCTTGATGTAAGGAACACAACTGCGAGGTACTCCTAGTTAGAATCAATGGAATAGGTGAAGGTTACTAGGTCCAAATCAATTATTGGAATGCTTTTAAAAACATGGCCTTGATTTTCCTTGAAGACAAGCACGGGCCTTGTGGTTCTTATTAAGAGGAATCATGGCTGGTTGTAGAAGTTCTACACAGGAACCAAAACCCATCTCAAAATCCCTAATTAAGGATGAAAGCTCTGGAAAGCGGAAATCCATGAGGAAAGATGACACATGGACAGAATTTGTGTGACATGCAAGCATTCTTGGTCCTGACTTTGTCACCTATGTATCCTATAAATGGAGGATCCATGAATAAGGATATGTATAGAGAGAAAAGTGAGGTGAAGGAACCAACTACTGAGGGAATTGAGTGAAAGCTAAAGTAGTCCAAATATCATGCTGTCTTTGCTCATATGCGTAGGGATATTCAATGGAGACTCAAGGATCCATAGATTGATTCCTCCATGTGACACAAGAGACCATCAATGAAGGGAAAAATCACATTTTTAAGGGCAGAGGATCAAGGAATCTAGTGAAGGAGGCACAATATAATGAAATAAGATAATCCTCGATGTTGTAAAAGTTTCCTTTCTTAATTAATAAGATTGTTGTTCTTGCCTCTGCCCCCCAAAATACTTGTCATTTCTAATATGGTTAATGGTTTTATTTGGAATATTGTTTGTTTCACTTGAAACAAAATCAATATACTTGTTTGTCTTTAATATGCAGATGTGTTTGAGGAAGATTGTTGCTTGACGTGTGTGCATGTACGAAGATTTTGTCCCAATAATAAAGTAAAGGACTAGCATGCTCAAGAATGTTGAACAATTAGAAGAAACAAGTTCTCCTCTTCTTTCCTCTCTCTTGTATTTTAAAATATAAATTTGAATATGATTTAAGGGAATGAACTCAGTAATATGCACTCTTGGTTGTCATAGGGATTGACCCACCCTATGGAGAATCACCTTTGGGGGGTTCTTAGCACAACAACTTGGGATCGTGATAAGTGAGAGGATCAATCATGATGATATTTCCATTGTGAGGGAATATCACCAGCATAGATCCATCTTAAACTTGGATCTATCAAGAACTGAGAGGGATCTAATTTCTTGATGTATATTTTTTTTTACTTAAACTTTTTACACATCCAAAAAAATAACACCAATAGAAATTTTATCTCTCTTGGTGCTTGATAGATCTGGGTTTAAGATGGATCTATGCTAGTTTTTTTTTTTTTAATTTATTTAAAGAGTCGACATGGATTTTTTAATTACTTTTCATTTGGTTTTAATTTTTTATTTTATGAGCCGACATGAATTTTTTTAATTACTTTTTATTTTTGGTAACATAACAGTATGTTACATGACAACATCTCCCCCATACTGGGCTACAGAGCACCTTGCTCCTCTCGGTGCAATAAGATGAAAAAAGGTATCAATGATAACATACATATAACTATGACCAAGAAGGATGTTGTAGTCCAATTGGGAGTCTACAACTCCGATAACTACCAAAACAATTTTACCTGCTATGAAGGTTAGCCATCATACACATGTAAATTCATTAGGGATGGGGTCAATTTGGGAGATCGTAGTTTCATTCATATGTGTGTTGACATACCACATGTGGAGTCCCCTTCATCAATAATATTCCGATGAATAATCAAATTCTTTGTTGTGACATGAAACCTAAAATGCTATCGAAGAAGGAAGGTGGGGTTCCAATCTGTCTAAATCAAAAGTGATTAGACAAACATCAAAATGATCAACCATGCCCAAAGAGGACCAAAGGGACTTGTGATACAAAAGATAATTTTGTATAACTTCCAAGGTAGACATGGTTGCAAGGGACTAAGCCAAGTCTTCCATAACACTATAGTTGTGGGACACTCTATCATTTAGGTTATGTGCCATGCAACATAAGGGGATTTTGGGTACCTTCTAAGTATGGCCGATATTGGGTCATGGGATATGTAAAGGTCCTTTTGTTAAGGTTAAATCTTTGTCCTTATTAGAAATCTTAGGTTCACATGGAATACCATACTGATTACGATAGATTTGGATATTGACGTCGACGAAGGTCATGGAAATGTTCTAGAAAGAAGAATTGCAAGGATTAACTAACATAGATAATTGATTAGGGTGAGGAATCATCATCTGAGTTTATACCAAACCTTGTGGGGGAAAGGGGTTTTACAATACCATAGGTTGGGTGGTAGGAGGATGAGTTGGTTGAGTATTGGGTTGAACTTGAGGGGTGTTAGTAGCCTCATTATTATTAGCCTCTTTCCACAACTAATGGGATTAAATAAGGAATGGGAAATGGTGGTTATAATTCCCATTCGGTTTTCAAAAAGAACATGGATGGTTAATATGTAGTTGAGGATTCTTACCCTATTTTGGGGATTTATTGGTACCCTAATTTGTTGGGTTTGAATTGCCTCCAGTATTAGCAAGATGATTAGGGGGATTGACCCCACCTTCATGGTTTTGGTTATTCCCTTTATTCTTCCCCTTATTCTTATTTTTTAATGGTAGGATGCACATTTTGATTTTTGGGTGTAGGTTGTTGGTTGGAAATGTTTTACTGAGCATAAACCTGCTCATGTAGAAAAGAGGAAGGTTGAGCTGGGGGAGTAAGATGTTTTTACACTTGAGGGTTTGGTAGAGGGATATGGAAATGATATTAGGGATTATGGTTTGGTGGGGAGACATATGTGGTAGAATCACCAGTAAATGAAGATCCATAGACATGGGGAAAACTAAGAGGAACTGAGTAGGAGGTACTCATTCTTGCATACAAGGGTGAGCATGAGGGATCTGGGGGGAAGTAGGGTGCATGTGGCTGCCTTGGATTAGAGTGCTCACCATTATAGGTATTTACATATGAGTTAGTTCCAGGAGGAGGTGGAATTTGGTTCTATGGATGCGAGGTAGATGCAATTGAACTGATCACTCCATCTAAAAAATGGGATTCCCTTAGCTGATCTCTTCATGAGGAGTCACCTTGGGTGACGTCTAGGATGATGGAGTACAAATACATTGATTGATTGTATATTAAATCATATTCTTGATCCTTCATGATGGATTCATCTTTGGTTTATGGTCATTCAGAAGCAACATTATTGGGTATGACAAGTAAGAGATATTTTAAGAACTGGTCTAGGAATAGGTGGTCATCTAGCTTTATCTATAGGCTTATTCTTTTGCACCACTCATGGATGTGACTAGTGATGTGGGTAGCCATATTATAGTGAAACAACAAAATAATTTTCACTCCCTCGTCACATCAGATGAGCAATTAGAAGAATGTGAAAAACGTGGAGGCTAATGACACAAAGGTGGGGTGTGTTGCAAAAGGTTGTTCTATGTACCACTACATTGCAACACTAGTCAAGGTTCTCTGGAATAACAAAAAATGAATGGAATAATCTAAAGGAGCACCATAGATGGAAATACATTATATGGTTGGATGGATCCTCTCTAACTTTTCCTTCAAATTTTAGGATGTCTAAAGGTAGTTTAGTGGGAACAAGAGGCTATATGGCATCGTTGAATGGGGTCATTGGTTATCCAATTCAAATCAAGTATATTTAGATTAGCCATAAAAGGAAGGATTGAAATCCAAGGTACATTCATATTGGTGTTTTAATTTGCATCCGGATTGGTATTTGCATGGGGGTGATTGGGATAGTTGGGTGGAATAATTCTAGACATGTTGGCGACATGATTTACTAATGGAGTAGTGAAATTAGGTGAATATGGAATCAAGGCTAAGGGGAGCCTGAATCTAATGATCCTTATGGGGAATGAGGTTGGGAGGGATGACAATGATGATGTTCTATTCCCACACATTGAGGAGGATTATAACATGGATGTGAATCCCGGGGGTGAAAGGTAAACCTCAAAGTCATCGAGAATGTCTAAGAGGTATGGGAGGTGCAATATTGACTATGGATAGTATATCCACTAACCCAACGAAAATATCTATGATATATTAATGAGATGGATTCAAATTAATTACCATTATTTCTAATATATACTCAATTAAATCCAAGTGCAATGTGGGTGAAAGATATAATTTAATTAAGTAAATAACTAATGTAAAATTGAACACCTTATAAAATAAGAAAATCACTAATACCAAATAATATGAAAATAAATTAAAAAAATCTCAAATATTCCTCAACAATTGGTATAGAAATATCCACTAGTTGGGAAAAAGTAGAAAGTAAAAAACGGGCCTTCCAAGCACTCTAATTGATGGGATGTCAAGTCCACCAATGAAGTGGATGAAGGTGAAAATGAGATAGTTACAGTGTATGACACTAGGAGCAAATCCATTTATGCAACAAATATCTATCACATGTGCTCTCCCTCTTGCAAAAAGGACTTGGGTAAGTACCTAAAAAAATATTGGCCACTAAGCTACCTATTCATGGGTATGTGCAACATGTTACCTTTCCTTCTAGCTAAAATAAAATGGTTAAATAATCTTCCATATGTGAGAGCTAGGAGTTTCAAGCATACTTCATGTCCCAACCTTGGCATTATCCACTCCAAATAGCACGCCTATTGTAGAATTGATTTTGAAACACACCTTATAAAAAGGATTTTAAGCTTCCTAAAGGTAAACAACTAAGTTTTAGACGTGAAGGATTGTGGTGAGTTATTTTGATGCCTATCCCCACAATCCTAACTTAACTAAAAATTATTTTGATTCTTCAAGTGAGGATTTTAGTTAGTTAGCTTAAATGTTGATTTTAAGTTTCAACTTGGTGTCATGGGCCAAGTGTTGTTTGATTTAAGGTGTGATATGTGTGCATATGTGGTGTATACAACAAATAAGATTACTTTGAAAAGTAAAATCTAGAAATGAAAAAGTGCAATGAAATAGAATAATTACATTGTTCAATACTCAAGAAGTATGGATTGTTTTTCTTATAAAAACACACTTTTCTAAGCATGTAAAGAGACACTTTTTTTAAAATATTCCAACAAAACAATTCAAATCAAAACTAGAGAAGAACTAGTGAAAGCTGAAAATTATATGCAAGAAGTATGAATAGTCACTACTAAGAATGCAAAGTGTTCTTTCTCAACTAAATTCTTTATAGCAAATGGAATGATGTAAGTTAATTCTTTTATGTTTGCAAAGAAAAAAATAAAACTCTTAACTAATTTAAAAAGGGATTTTAAGGAAATGCAAAACCTAATTCAAACTAATTCTAGAATTATAATGTTCAAATAGAAATAGATTGAAAAATATCCTAATAAGCATCCTAAAGGAAACAAATACTAAGGTTTTTCAACTCTTTCTTTGCCTACAATACCCAAATCAACATAAAAATAAGTCAATACAACATGCAATGGACAACAAAATAGACAACTGAGTTGAAAGCATAGACCATAATAGATTTCATAATTTAATTACAATAGAAAAACTCAGAATCGACCTAGTTTGCATTTTCTCACAAATTTGTGGTTTTCTTGAGAAATTTTGCAACTGTTGAGACAATTTTTCTACTAAATTGTACGAAGTGGACATGAAGAATAAATTTATGAGATCTATCCACAGTGAGGGAAAAAAGCAAGGTTTTTCACCTAGGTCACCAATCTATGAGAAGGATACAACAAAAATAAAATATAAAATAAAACATGGAATGAGAATACCATGTAAATAGGGCTAGAACTAGGGCCCACAACACTGAGGATGGACTATAAATTTCATCCCGAATGGAGTTTCCAAATTTGGTGTTGGTGTTTTAGCACCAACTTATACCAAAATTTATGTACTCAAGGGTTGTGAACTTGAGTACCATATAAAATTATATGGAGGAAAATTAATAGAACTAAGAACACTCTTGGACCTCTATGTAATGTAGAATAAATAATACTAGGTAAAAAGGGACACAAATCATAGGAGAAAGAATGCATTTTGCATTAATAAAATAATGGAGATAATAATACACACTTCGGTATTGGATGTAGTACATGAGGTCTTATGCAACCAACCTAACGAAGGGCTCTTCTTCTCCCCTAGTGCTCCAATCATGACTGAATGATGTAGTATGGAGTCCAAAGGTGGAAATAAAATAACATGAAGGGAACTCTCTCTCTTTGTATGTAGTCCAGCAATGTAACCTTGCTTGTGATGGATGCCATGGATTGAATGACAATGAGGGATTTTATTTAAAGGAAAGGATGTGGACTCTCTTAGAGATACCTCGAGTGTGAATATATTATTTTTATTGATGGCTTAGTGGGATAGTGATAGGTATTTGAGACCACACCAAAGGTTATTTTTAGTAATAATGGTTTGGTGATGTCCACTTTCAACCACTACACCTTTTTGGAAGACAAAAAATTATTTATGAGTAATTCAATTCTATTTTTGGGGCCACTTTGTGTTTTTTAAGGTTTTTAGTATGACAATTGTGCACATATTTTTAGGGAAATTCTATGCAATGACTTTTTTATGGTCAGAATTTGGTTTAGCTCATTTTTTGGAACAATATTGAGGTCATATAAGGATGGAGGTTATGGAAATGGGGTTAATGTTGCTGAAAGTGGTGTACAGTGGTAATGATGCTCATGACAAAGTAGGTGAGCAAAATTAGGTTGCTAACACAAACCATTGCGTTAGATATGTTGGATAACATAGATTACCATAAGTTTTGATCACCTCCTTAAGTAAGTAGTGAATTCATCTTTTAGAATATGTAGTCGATCCAAACCTTTCTACAATATGGAATCAAGGATGGAAAAAAGTAGATAGCTTGGGTCTATTTGGAGAGGACACTAAGAAGTGGAACACGTATGGTATGTAGAAAGACTCCAACAAAGCGCCAAGAGGTTGAGAGATGAGAAAGATGAGTTAATATGGTAAACGAGTAGCTTTTTAGAAAGATATACTTCACATTTAATATATAATGAAATGTGAGAAATTTGGTGGTGGAATCCCATCTGGAATAACACCGTTGCTTTAAAAACTATTAATATTTAATGGTTTGGATTCTAATAAATTTTAAATTGGGAACTATTGAAGAAAAGAGAATGGTAGGGTGCAGGTAGATTTTTCATGTGTAAATTTGATGATGAAACCATTAATCACTTGATGGTAAACTTTTCATTCAAAAAAGAGGTGTTGAAGGAAACATTATCATTGACTTGAGCCCAAGGATCTTAACAAGAAAAATAAAGTGATAGAATGTTTGGAGAATTGTTTTAAGGGCAAGGTAGTAAACGATAATAGGGATTTTCCCTATGAAGTCTGTTGGGACCTTTGGCTTGCTATGAATGAAATGTGAAAAATTCCTCCCATTTAGGTTATTATCAAATTAGGTATGCATATGAGGGGGTGTGGAAACCCATACTGGAAAATCCTTTGAGAGTAATTATAAATCCAAATAGAGATAGATCCATTGCATAGGGTTTATTTGATGGATATTAGTGAGGAAAGCTTGGGAAATGTGAGGCATGTGGTGCCTTATTACTTAGGGAAGATCACAAAATTGTTTATAAAGTTGCTTTGGGGGATGTGACAAACAAATAGGTAGAGATGAACTCTCTATGTTTTTTGTTGAGGCTAGCTATAGAGAAAGGGACCTTAAAAATTTAGATTTAGTAGATCCCATTCTAGTCATTGATTGTATCAATTGAGAAAGTGTGTTAGAATATGTAATGATGACTTATGTGATATATTGGTAAAATATCATTTAAAGGCATAAAATAACTCTAATATTATAAAATAGAGTTATCCCACATGCATCATTGTAATTATATCCTTTGTAACCATTCTCTATATAAAAAGGTGGAAATTAATTTATCCCACATGTGTTATGGGATGTATTGTAATCCAAACCTCTTGGTATATAAGAGAGGTGAAGGAGACCCTTTTGGGTATGTGTTGATTGTAGTTCATCACACATCACATGTTGTGTATGTCATTTTTACACACATGATTGTGACATGATTGGGTGATGGAGCTTCATGTGATGCATATGTGAGGATGCCATGTAATCTTGGAGATCTATTTGCATAATAATGGAAGATTCAACCCTTCCCACGGACGTAGCCCATATTGGGTGAACCACATATATCCGTGTTCTCTTGTTGTTATCTCTTCTCCAATTTTATTTCATGCTTTATGTTGCTTGGTAGATAGAAGGACATACTAGTAATGCTTTCCATAGTTTATATTGTGTTATGATATTATCTCATATGTTCACAATATTCTAACAAAGTAATATTCATAAGATGAAACTCTTTTTAGTCTTAGAAAAAGATAAGTATTTGGAAGAAATATTTTCAAAAATTACCCTTCAACATATATATATATATATATATATATATATATATATATATATAGAGAGAGAGAGAGAGAGAGAGAGAGAGAGAGAGAGAGAGAGAGAGAGAGAGAGAGAGAGAGAGAGAGAGAGAGAGAGTTTAATGTGTGGGCTAATTAGTTATCTAAACAAACCTTTACTTTAAATGTAGATACAATCTATATCGAGGAAAAAATAGAACAAACCCAATTTCTAGGTATTCTTATATCCCTATATATTAGTCATTGGGGTTGATAAAAAATACAATCTCAAGTCTCTTGCTTAAGTGGGTAGTGTATAAATTGAAATTTTAATTCTCTTTTATGTTGCATCGAGTGGAGAATTTTAAGACATATTTTTGTGAAATAAATTTTTCCATGCAAAAAACTATCAGTATTTCTAGATGAAATCGAAATACACATTGTGATGTTCCTTATGACCTCTAGAGAACTAAGTCTCTCATTTAGTTTAAAAAATGAAATCAAATGATTGTATAGTCTATATATTAAATGTCCAAATAGAGCCATTCAAAATGCTTGTCTCATTATCTAATAATAATAAAAGTAGTCGTTCCTACCATTAAACTCCAAAAACCATCTTTAGATCTAATGTGTCTTGTATAGACTGCAACTTTATCAATAAATGGAGGTGATTTATTCTAGAATAAATTTATTTTTATTTTTTTCCACTATGACTAGAAATCCCTCCTAAATAAGTAATGCTTCCTTTGATAGCTTATCTGTAGTTTTATTAGATTATTTTAAAAAATGATTAAAATATAGGCTATCAAAAGAGATTTTTAATTCAATATTCTTTCTCCATTACTAGAAGGAGTAGCAGTTTTTTCTAGATTTTCCTTGCCCTTCACCCAATCAACGACTAGTTTATTGTCTCCAAATATTTGAGTACTTTTAACTCTTGTGTCAACTGCCAATTTGAGAAGGATCCATAGCACATTGCTCTTATTTCTTGTTAGTACCGTAATAAAATGCTACTTTGAAGGAAAGGAAATTACTTATAAAGATAAATAATGTTCCACCTAAACCACAAGTACCTAGGGAGTCTTATCTAGATCC
This sequence comes from Larix kaempferi, assembly GCA_027924585.1. Lineage (NCBI taxonomy): Eukaryota > Viridiplantae > Streptophyta > Pinopsida > Pinales > Pinaceae > Larix > Larix kaempferi. The sequence goes on from BSBM01000504.1 coordinate 7,322,894, forward strand.
ATCAAAAAATTGCTAGGCCTTGGAGAAGTCGATGTCAAGCCAAGTAATGACTCATAATCTTTTTTTTTTAATTTTAAACTATTGAAGCAAAGAGTATGGTAGGTTCCAGGTAAATATGTCATGTGTAAAGTTGATGATGAAACCATTAATCACTTGATGGTAAATTTTTCATTCACAAAAGAGGTGTGGAAAGAAACACTATCATTGACTTGAGACCAAGGATCTTGACAAGAAAAATAAAATAGTAGGATGTTTGGAGAATTGTTTCAAGGACAAGGTAGTAAAATATCATAGGGATTTCCCCTATGTAGTCTATTGGGACCTTTGGCTTACTAGGAATAAAATGTTGAAAAACTCCTCCCCTTTAGGTTATTATCAAATTAAGTATACATATGAGGGAGTGTGGAAACCCATATTGGAAAATCCGTTGAGAGTAATTATAAATAAAATAGAGATAGATCCATTACATAAGGTTTCTTTGATGGATCTTAGTGAGGAAAACCTGGGAAATGTGGTGCATGTGGTGCCTTATTACTTAATAAAGATCACAAAATTGTTTAAAAAATTGCTTTGGGGAATGGGACAAACAACTAGATAGAAATGAACTCTGTATCTATTTTGTTGAGGCTAGTTATAGAGAAAGGGACCTTAAAATTTAGATTTTAGGAGATTCCATTGTAATCATTGATTGGATCAATGGGGAAAGTAATATTCGTAAAATGACCCTCTTTCAAATCTTAGAAAAATATAAGGATTTGGAAGAATTATTTTCAAAAATTACCTTTCAACATATATAAAGAGAAATTAATGTGTGGACTCATGGGTTATCTAAACAAGTCTTTACTTTAAATGTAGATACAATATCTACAAAGAAAGAAATATAACAAACCCAATATCTAGCCATTCTTAGATCCCTATATAATTAGTCATTGGGGTTGATAACGACTACAATCTCAAGGCTCATGCTTGTTATAAATTGGCATTTTAATACTCTTTCATGTCCCATCGAGTGGAGAATTCCAAGACATATTTTTGTGAAAGAATTGTTTCCATGCAAAAAAATATATCAATATTTCTAGATACAATCAAAATACACATTGTGATGTTCCTTATGACCTTTAGAGGACTAAGTCTCTCATTACTTTATAAATACAACTAAAATATTGTTTAATCTATATATTAAAATTCCAAATAGAGCCATTTAAAATACTTGTCTTATTAGCTAGTAATATCAAAAGTAGTTATTCCTACCAATAACCTACAAAAGCCATCTTTACATCTGACGTGTCTGGTTTAAACTGCAACTTTATTAGTAAATGGAGATTTATTTTAAAATAAATCATTTTTTATTATTTTCCACTGTGATCGGAAATCATTCCTAAAGAAGTAATGCTTCCTTTGATAGTTTATATGTAGTTTCATTAGATTCTATACAAATATGATTAAAATATAGGTTATTAGAGGAGATTTTTAATTCACTATTTTTTTTCATTACTAGAAAGAATATTAGTTTTTCTAGATTTTTCTTGCCCTTTACCTAATCAATGACTAGTTTATTGTATCTAAATATTTGAATACTTTTAACTCATGTGGCAACTACCAAGTTGAGAAGGGTCCATAGAGCACATAACTCTTCTTTGATGTTGGTACTTTAACTAAATGCTACTTTGAAGAAAAGGTAATGAATTACGGAGATAAATAATGTTCCACTTGAACCACAAGTACCTAGGGATCCTTAACTAGCTCCATCAAAAGATTGCTAGGCCTTGCAGAAGTCAATGTCAAGCTGAGTAACGACTCATAATTTGCATTTTTTAAATTGGGAACTATTGAAGAAAAGAGGATGGTAAGGTCTAGGTAGACATGTCATGTGTAAAGTTGATGATGAAACCATTAATCACTTGATGGCAAATTTTTCATTCACAAAAGAGGGGTGGAAGGAAACACTAGCATTGACTTGAGCCCAAGGATCTTGACAATAAAAATAAAGTAGTAGAATGTTTGGAGAATTGTTTCAAGGAAAAGGTAGTAAAAGATCATAGGTCTATTGGGACCTTTGGCTTGCTAGGAATGAAATGTTGAAAAATTCCCCCCCCCCTTTAGGTTATTATGAAATTAGGTATGCATACGAGGTAGTCTGGAAATGCATACTAGAAAAGCCTTTGAGAGTAATTATAAATCCAAAAAGAGATAGATCCATTGCATAATGTTTTTTTGATGGATCTTGGTGAGGAAAACCTAGGAAACGTGGGGCATGTGGTGCCATATTGCTTGATGAAGACTACACAATTATTTATAAAGTTGAGTTGGGGGATGGGACAAACAACTAGGTAGATATGAACTCTCTAGGAAATTTATAGCCATTCTTAGATCCCTATATGATTAGTCATTGGGGTTTATAAAACTAAAATCTCAAGGCTCATGATTAGGTAGTTGGTGTATAAATTGGTTTCTTAATGCTCTTTTATGTCGCATCAAGTGGAGAATTCTAAGACATATTTTTGCGAAAAAAATTTCATGCAAAAAAAATCAATATTTCTAGATGAAATCAAAATATATATTGTGATGTTCCTTACGATCTCTAGAGAATTAAGTCTCTCATTTACTTTAAAAAATACAACTAAACTATTGTTTAGTCTATAGATTAAAAGTCCAAATAAAGCCATTCAAAATACTCGTCTTATTAGCTAGCAATAAAAAAATTAGTCATTCATACCAATAACCTCCAAAAACCATCTTTAGATCTGATGTGTCTTTCTTAAACTGCAACTTTATCAGTAAATCGAGGATATTTCTTCTAGAAGAAATTTATTTTTATTATTTTCCATTGTGACTGGAAATCCTTCCTAAAGAGGTAATGCTTCCTTTGATAGTTTATCAATAGTTTCATTAGATTCTCTACAAACATGATGCAAATATAGGCTATCAAAGGAGATTTTTAAGTCATTATTTTTTCCATTACTGGAAGGAGTAGTGTTTTTTCTAGATTTTCCTTGCCCTTTACCCTATAAATGACTAGTTTATAGTCTTTAAAGATTTGAATACTTTTAACTCTTGTGTTAACTCCAAATTTGAGAATCTTCCATAGGGAACATAACTCTTCTCTGTTGTTGGTACCTTAACGAAATGCTACTTTCAAGGAAAGGTAATGACTTGAATGGTTATAAATAACGCTCCACTTGAACCACAAGTACCCTAAGGAGCGTTAACTAGCTCTGTCAAAAAATTGCTAGGCCTTGGAGAAGTCAATGCCAAGCTAAGTAATGACTCATAATCTGTGTTTTCATTATTGCCCTTTGCATATCTAACTTAGAAGTTGACTTGAATAGGTAGGATTTCTTTACCTTGAAAGGTCATATCATTTCTAACCAACCAAATTGGATAGGCCACTATGTAAGGCAAGGCTTTTTGCCTCTTTAGTTCTTGTAATGTTTTTTAAACATTCTAAGATAGTATCACCTCTGCACTTCCCTTCTTCTTTTGCTAGTTTCAAAGCTTAATTCCATATTTATTTTGAAAAGGGACATTAGACAAATAAGTGATCAACAAATTTCTCATTATTTTAACACAAGATGCAATTAATTAGACCCTCCCATGATTTGTTCCCTATAGATGTCCCACATGAGGACTCTATCGGAGGTAGCCAACCATAGAAACCTCCTTGTTTTGAGAGGAGAAATGAGTTTCCATATAGTCTTTCAGTACCATGCCTTACCCCCTCACATTCTTCTTTAATCTTCACTATAGTCTTTCACTACCATGCCTTACCCCCTCACATTCTTCTTTAATCTTCACCTAATAGCCAATCTTGGGAGTAAAATTCTTGAAGGCATTATTCTTTGACCATACTGTTATTGCCAATATTGATATTGCTGGAAAAATGGAGAGTAGTGGTATCACTCTCATGGTATACAAGAGAAGACAAAGTTTTGATTGTCGACAACTCTAACATCGACATAGTTATGATTATTGTTCTTTAGTAGAATCGAGTAATCAATGGAGATGGTATGGTGGCGATTGATTATGATCCATGGAAAAGAGAGAAATCGCAGATCAAGCGTTAAGATCGAATAATCATCCCATGAACACTACACTAGAGTGGTTGTGAAGGAGATAGGTAATAGGCGGTACTAATAAATCGGGGATCCAGATCAACAACCGTCGAAGGCTAAGGCTAAGAGTGCTCAGGAATGATTTAAAACACATGACCCTGAATCTAAACCACCGTGACCACGTGGAAGGAATAGCAATAGATAGATTCAGGCTCATGAAAGCAGGTTCAGTAAACCACCATCGCCTCAAGCCTAAAACCACTTAACGGGTTCAATGCAAGGTACACATCTACTGACATTTGACATACTGATTGAATTAACCCAGGAGAACAAAGAGCATTCCTACAGGGATTTATTGCCTCCAGAAGCAGAGTTGCCCTCAAGACCATTGCCGTATAAGTTAGAGCTATTTTTAGAACCGACCATGATTGCAATTAAGATGGTGTGCCTGGTTCTTGGTTACAATCATGACCTGGTGGTGGATGAAACAATCATCTCAAGAGTCACCCGTCAGGTTATATTTTGCTTCTCTTCTCACTGAAATGATATATGATCAACTGAAGAATTTCTTAGCCAAGAAGTTCTTCAAATATCAAACCTATTTCCTCTATATGATCATGTACCACAACAAGAGCTCCTTTGACTCTACAAACTTAAAGAAGGTCATAGCTCGCCCTACAAATGAAGGCTTCCTAGAATTTTCTAATATAGTCATGCGGTCTACTCATTACTGTTTGGATATCCTTCCTCCAGATTATTCTTTGAGTGTAAAAATCTCTTCATTTGAGTCCAGATACTAGTTTTGTTATGAAGACCATACTAAGATAAGAATATACGGGTCAGAGTTACGTCCGCTTGCATTACAGTATATAAGACAAATATTTGATTTCGACTTCATACACTTTGTCAAGAACAAAAGTGTAATTACTTTCAAGCTGCGAAAAGAAGTAGGTCCTCTCATCTCAAGACTAGCACTGCCCAATCCATGGTTGAAGAGATGCTTGTAAGTTTGAATTTGCCTTTGAGTTTCAGTTGGAATATGACCCACAGGGTGTTCTATCGGAGAAAAGTAAATATTTTTTAATATCTACATTCACCTCATGATCAATTGGATAAAACTGCCAATTTTGAAAGCTGGAAAGAAGTGCAGAAAATATTGCAACTGGGCTTCCATTCAGGATCACATATGGTACCCACTCCTCATAAGAAGGATGCATGAACCATAATATCAATGACAGAGATGTCCTCTGATGTTGAGATGGAAGAAGCAAAGGATAAAGAGCCATAGTCTAAGAGGCCCAAGGTTAAACAACAATCAACTATAGTTGTCCATGAAGGCTCAGTACAAACTCCCATGTTGACCAAGCCAACCATTTTGTTTGAAATTTTCCCATATGCTAAATGGCCACATAAACAAGGGACATCATCTCAACAGGAAGCTTCGGCTCAACACAAGATCCTCCTCTCAAGGTAGGATTATTTGGTTTATATGCCGAAATAAAAGCTGATAATGTTCAATTGAAGAAGGATTTGTTCCCTAAGAAAGAAATAACTACAAGGGAGCAATCAAGACTACTATCAACTATTGATTTGAAGCAAGGTACTATGAAAATGGCAGTATTGGAACCCAATGTAGAAGGAGGGAAAAACACCCCTTCTAATTACATAACAACTCAAATTACTTGCAATCTTGATGCTTTTAGTCCGACATACAAAATGGAGTTGCATAGACAGACTGGAGAAGTCATTTTCCATGACATTATCAAGTCAACAATTAATGTAAATAAGTTGTAGAGCACAGTCAATAGGGTAGATTGGTTACTCAAGCAAGAGAAGGTGGAAAATAAAGCAAAACAACTGAGGATTAATGAACTAGAGCAAAGGGTAGTGGAACTAGAAGTGAATCCATCAAATCCTGTCCTTGTTCTAGATTTGTTAAAAGACAAAGATAATGAAATCAAGATATTCAAGTAAAAGTTTAAAGTACCAACTATAGAACATGTACAAATGGTAGAAATACTCACAGTCCAAGAAGAGAAAGATAGGATTGTAGCTGTAGCTCAAGAACACAAAGAGAAAATAGAGAGTGTGGAAAAAGAGATCAATGTGTTGAAGCAACATAATCATAATCTACTTTCTACTAAAAGTGCAACTTTACAAGCAACAACTTCAACTGGCCCAACAAATCAACTAACAAGAATTATGGTTGAATGAGCATCAATAATGCATAGATCAACACAATTAAGGAAGACTTGAGGTAGAGGGAAGATGAATTTCAAGTGCTTATAGAAGAAATTGTAAAAAGAGGTATAGTCATCACAAAGTTACAACAAAATAAGAATAAACTGCAAAAGGAGGTAGAAAATCTAGCAAAGAAGCAACAAGGAAAATCCTTATTAAAGGGAACCAAACATTTAGTCTGATACCAAATAGTTGTTGTGATAGCCAAACATTGGAATTATTTTGTCACTATCCAAGATGAGTGGGATTTGGCTGTAACAGCCGCACAAGAAGACATAAGGATAACCACTGAGCTAGAAAAGAAGCCTAAAGTTTCCCAAGTTATCATTGATAAACCTCAATTCTAAATCAAATGAAGAGATTGAAGCCCTAGCGGTTAGAGATAGGACATAGATAATCATGGATGGTTCTAAGCTAATGACTAAAAAGAGATTGGCTCAGAATGTACAAGAGGGGTCATCTCAGCTGTCAAGGGATGTCAATTCCTTCAAATCTATTTTTGATGACATTATTAGTTGAGGTCTACCATGTCCATGGGATGTCAATGGTGACCTATACCCTAAAGGTCATTATGATACACTTATTACCTTCTGTAGGAACCATGATGTAAATTTTGAAGATGTGGAAGGGAACTTGAAGTGGTAGACTATATTTGACAAGTTGCAGGAGGACTTTCGGGCTATTAAATGGTCTACAAACTATTTTCCAAGCTCTCCCTTGGCCTACATATGCCCATTTCACTAAATTGGATATGGCCCTTAGGGACATGAAATCATTTCATTACCCAATGGGTAAGGATTGGAAGGCCATTTCCAAATTTGTGGCTCTGACTACCTCACAACAAACAAGGGCAATGGTGTCTCGAGGGGTTGTTGGGGCATCACCTTCTCAGTCACTTCAACAACCTCAAAAAACACTTCAGTAGACATGCTCACAGAGGATGCAATATTTCAGTAAGCATCAAAGGTGATAGTTGTAACAACCTCTCACCTCAACTTTGGTGGCTCAATTCTGAACAAAAAATAAGCCAGTAAAGAACAAGAAATGGTTGCTACAACATTACAAATATTGGATTCTATAAAGGGAAGGAGAAACATCTTAACAAAGGTTGACATTTCTATGAGCAAAGTGTAAAGTCTGTCATTGTTCTTTTGTTCTGTATCATCCTAATGTAACTCCATATCTTCCATATTCCATGTAATTGCTCCATTGATACATAATGAAAATCCTATAAGGCAACCTTTCGTCCCACCATTTGGATCATATGATGTGGTGAATGATTTTATTTTTTGTCAATATGTTATGAATTATTCATGATATGTTACATTGAGGAAAATATATTGTCCTTCTAAGATTCATTTTTATATGCAATTATATTGTGTGTTGAACTATTGAATTCTTTAATGCTCAACACACATTCTTATATTATTCGGAATGAGATTTACTTTCATGGTACCTTGTTTCCATTATGTTCATTTTGTCATTCCACATTTAAGCAAATCTATATGTCTTTTATTCCAAAAATAATTCCCACCTAGTCTATCACATTATGTGCTTCATAGACTCACAATATGATAACTCAAGCAATATACAAAGAAAGTACAATATATTTATGTTTCTTAAACAACGAACTACAAATAAATAAATAAATTTACTGATGCCCCGACATAGTTCCAAAGAAACCTTGGAACATATTAGGGACTAACATATTTTGTGGCTCCATTGCTAGGGATCAAAGGATCAAAGTTATTTATCCATGGGGACAATGACATTCATAAGCTCTGAATTCTTGAGGTGAAGAAGACTCATATAACTGGATGTTATTACTCACCTGACAACTCCATGAAGGAAAATATGGCATCTAGACAAAGACACACCAGATCAAACCCCACTCCCATAAAATTTTGCATCCTGCAAGATCTTGAGAAACTAGTCACATGGAGGAATAATCGAGAAACACAACTTCCCCCCTTATGAGGTAATCCTTCAAGAAACCTTCCTCCCTTTTCATTTGATTCACAGTTTCAAGAATCTGAATTCATATTTGAGATGCCTAGACATAACTCTCTCTTGAGAATCCCTGGTACTCATTTGATAGATCTGCAAAATTCCCTAGTCACCACTTCTGAAAGTGGCCAATCTTCATCTCAATCTATTCCTCAGAAATCTAGAACTCCTATTACCTTCCAAGCTAAGGATATCATCCTTCAACATATAATGGCTAGAGCTAGAGGAGGAGGTAGTCAACCACCACCACTACCTCCACCATGGTTTCACCATTGGGTTGCATCTAGGCATGGACCCTTAAATATTCCTCAAATCCTCCACGAACTGCTTGATAATTACCTCAAATTATTACCAAAATATGATGGTGGGTAGTAATGCCTAAATCTCGCACACATGCAATATTTTGGTGATTCTTACAGTAAGGTATCATCAACATATAGAATGCAGCTCACCAAAGGCATCCTAAACAAATCCAAAAGGAAACATGAGTCCAAAAGTGCCCACGAACAGTCAAATGGATAGGTCACGCGACCGAACTCATATTAACATACTCTATAACATGTGTTATTAGTTCAAAACCCACGCGACACTCGCACGAAAATTCATTCGATATCCACGCGACTTCCAAATCTCACCCACTAGTGGCGCACTTGAAGGCTCATTAATGGCCCATCACTTCCACAATTCGAATTTGGGCTCCTTACACCCCTTGTGGCATAGTTCCAAAGAAACCTTGGAACATCTTGGGGACTAACATATTTTGTGGCGCCATTGCTAGGGATTAAAGGATCAAAGTTATTTATCCCTGGGGACAATGACATTCATAAGCTATGAATTCTTGAGGTGAAGAAGACTCATATAACTGGATGTTATTACTCACCTGACAACTCCATGAAGGAAAATATGGCATCTGGACAAAGACACACCAGATCAAACCCCAATTCAGGAAAATTTTGCATCCTGCAAGATCTTGAGAAACTAGTCACATGGAGGAATAATCAAGAAACACAACTTCCCCCCTTATGAGGTAATCCTTCAAGAAACCTTCCTCTCACCACTTTTGAAAGTGGTCAATCTTCCCTATTCCCTATTCACCACTTTTGAAAGTGGTCAATCTTCATCTCAACCCATTCCTCAGAAATACAGAACTCCTATTACCTCCTAGGCTAAGGATATCATCCTTCAACATATAATGGCTAGAGCTAGAGGAGGAGGTAATCAACCACGACCACCACCTCCGCCATGGATTCACCATTGGGTTGCATCTAGGCATGTACCCTTAAATATTCCTCAAATCCTCCACGAACTGCTTGATAATTACCTCAAATTATTACCAAAATATTATGGTGGGTAGTAATGCCTAAATCTCGCACACATGCGATATTTTGGCGATTCTTACAGCAAGGTGTCATCAACATATAGAATGCAGCTCACCAAAGGCATCCTCAATAAATCCAAAAGGAAACATGAGTCCAAAAGTGCCCACGAACAGTCAAATGGATAGGTCACGCGACCGAACCCTTGTTATTAGTTCAAAACCCACGCGACACTCGCACGAAAATTCATTCGATATCCACGCAACTTCCAAATCTCACCCACTAGTGGCGCAATTGAAGACTCATTAATGGCCCGTCACTTCCACAATTCAAATTTTGTCTCCTTACACTCCTTGTGACATTAAATAGCCCCTCTTATGTACTTGGAACCACTTCATGAGGTGATGGCATTCACATTTGGAGCTAGTTGTTTCTTGGCCACCTCTTGGCCTATAAAAGGAATCCATGGGCATGCATCTTGTAGAGAGAAAAAAGAGCAAATTTATGCTATTGGATTTGTGTTAGAGCTCCTTCATAGCTCTCTTCTTCCCACCATTTAAAGCATTCCAAAGATCTCTCAACCCACTTAGAATTTAGTTTGGAAAAGAAGGACCTACCTAAGGGAGATTGTTGGCTTCCCTTGAAGCCTACACCTCCTAGGTGTTGTACATGCTTGACCATTGGGCAATACAAAGTGGGTTTGCATACATTTGGTTGTTTGAGTTTGCATTCGCATCCCATTGTATTCATTATATTTTATTTAATGTTATTTCTTTTGTTTAAGTTTCACTAGCAACCACTTGCAGGATCATTTGGAGAACTCACACTCCCCCAAGGGGATCCAAGGACTGAGGTCTTGCTGCACCCTACAAGGCATATCCCCTTACCAAGTGGAAGGATGCACCCTTGTGCGATTTTTTCCACAACAGTTCTAATGGCGACCATTCACCTCACTCAACTGACCCTTGAGAACTCTTTCCCACCAACCGAGGAAGCAAATTCTATTAATGTGGTCACCACATCATCGACAACACTAGTTTCTCCTCAATCGTGACCTGTCCTTATGACAATTCCAGTTGTGGAGCCTGCAACATCGCAGTACCCCCAACCTACCAATATTACGACGACTACACCACATAATGGATGCTCCTCCCACGGGCATCACACGCATATGCTCCCTCCTAGGTCCATCACAACCATTTTGTATCAAGTCAACTCCCCGGAGGCACATACACCCCTCCGTGACTGAGTACCACGACCTTATTGATCTTGCGACGATACTTCTCACTTCTCGTTCCAATGTCCCATGTTATGTGCATAACAAGAAGCGTGTCTCGAACTCATGAGACTCCAAGATCAACTTACTTACCTTAGAACAGTCCCGTAGGCATTATAAATTGAGGAAATAGTTTTTCCCTTACCGGATACCATCAATACCATATCTCCTTTAGCCGACATCCTAACTAGAAGTGATTCCTCGTCTTCTAACGAAGACTTGGATCCTACGCAAGCATTCCCAAGTGTTTAAACACACCCAGTACCCCCTGTAAATATTGGATATTCCCTGATAAGTATGATACCACCCAAGGTACCACCATAGGTTCCAACATTTAAGGCCCCCCAACACAAAGAAGGGTCCAAACATCTTTTGTTTCCCTTCTTTTTCATAATTCTCTAGTTTAACACGACCCAACATTGTATTTCTTATGTCCGATCCATTTTTAGGTTGAGAATAAGTCTATCTTCTATTTATGCAAATGACCTCTCAACTAGACATCTATATCGGCTATGCAGACGATGCAAGTCGATGGTCCAAGAACCTTGCATAAGCTGCCTAGGCTATTTATCCACCCTTCCAAATCCTCTACCAAACTGACAGAGTCTATTTGTGGACACTCACAAATACCAAGCATAATATGATGTTGTCATAGGCCTCTTAAGCGATCCCACCCACCTTGGCATACACCATCTGCAAGTACACCTAGACTCCCAACTAGTTGTATTGTAGGTAAACACCGTATTTCATGTTCTAAATCCCCTCCTTTTCCCCAAGTTCCTACTAGTGTGCCTTGCCATTCAACAGTTTGAAACAATTACTTTCACACATATACTGAGAAATACCAATTCATTTGCTAACTTTGTCGCTAATGAGGTCTTGAACTGACACTTGATACATCACACGGCTTCCTAATCCTGCACATACAACCACAACATATACATGTTATGTGTAAGCACCTATCTCTATGCATACATATCTATACTATCATCATCAACCATGCATCATATGTTGATAACCATCCACATCATATGAGTTAGTACCTACTACTACACATACATCACATCAACATATAGAACACATAAATCCATACACACATCATCACACATCAACATAGATCATATACAAAATGCCGCCAAAAATGGCATATATATATATATATATATATATATATATATATATATATATATATCGAAAAATGTGTGTCTGATACATCATCAAAGGCCTCATAGGCAACATATACATCAATATCTACCTTATGGGGGATACATCAAGAATGTCTACCTCCCATAGGCTACAAAATGGGGCTCTCATCCCCATACAAAAAATATCACAAGTGCCCCACACTCACACATCTCCTCCAGCCGACGGATCCCCGGGCCCCATAATGGATAGAGGATGGATCCCTGCCCTCGTAGCCCCCATCACAGCCAAACCCGCACCCAAAGCTGGCCTCGATCTCTGACATGGTGGGGGACCTTGTCATGTCCCAAATTTGGAATTGGGTCACAATGGCCTAATCACATTAGCCATATTCACTAGAGTTTGTAAAATTGATGTTAAGGGTCAAATAATTGCCAAGGCGGAAAATTACAAGTTTCCTAGGTTTGGGGTGGAAGCTTTGGGATTTGGAATAAGGGGGATAATAAATGATGTTTAGACATTAGAAGGGTTCAAGTATTTAATAAATAGAGTGAATAAATAAATTCAAGAGAAATCCTAGGTGACAAATGGTTTTGGAGACATATGGAGGATGTGGGACCCACACTAGCTTGATTTTTCATAATACATGGTATCTCTCTTTTGCAAATTCGAATTAATGGGAATGTGAACACTATTGGGTGAGTTGGTAAGTCATAACACATTTCATTGAGAATCTTAGGTCTAATTGGGAAGGATTGGTAACCTCCATGGAAGATAAAGAGTCAAAGTGAAAGTTTGTGGACACTTGGGCTAGATTCCCTAGGCCCTATGACACCAATGATGGAGCATCTATGACAACTATGACAAATTGCAGACCTGACCTCTAAAATCTGACCACTATGACATGTCAGACCCAAAAATAGGCTCAAGGAAGGTGAATTTGGGAGTTGGAGAAGCCAAAGAGACTCAAAATCAAATTTGGGAGAAGATGGAAGGTTGGAACTAGGAGACAAGTGGCAAATGTGGAATATTTCCTAAATGTAAATCTATTGAATCTATTGAGAGGATTTCGACCCTTAGAAGGCTAATTTTGGTTATAAAATGTAGAAATGAAGTATGAGAATATCTTTTGATCATTTTTAGAATTTGCAATTGCATTTGTGAAGAGGGAGAGCTAGTGGATGACTAGTTTCTTGCCTTAGCCAATTTCGAGGGTGAAAGATTCCCATCCAAGTTGGCAATTGTAAAGGCCATTCAGACCTTTCATTTGGAGCTTTAATGGAGTCTTTATTTGCAGGTGTAAGCTACAGTTTAGCTCATGGTTTCTTCTATTGCAGCTCGCTCCTTCAACCATTTCCAGTTTTGATGGCATATTCTTGATCCTTGAGGGAGGGCGTTTTTGGTGAGCTATTGTACTCTTTGGGGGAGATTCTAATGCCCCATTTATTTTTTAATATGAATTAAATACTCTGTTCTTCATCTCCAAAAAGTTTCAGGTCGAAATTCCAAGTAGAAATGTATAAATATCATTTTTAATGGAAGAACAATGCCATTTCCCCACTACCTTGTTGTGAGCCAATGTATTGATGATGATTTTGAATGAATGGATGATTCTCTGATATATTTGTGATAAATATACTACCATGGATGTCTTATACAAGTTTCATGTACTGTACTTGAGCATTTGAAGCATTTTTACTCAGTTTAATTGCATTGGGAGAAGAAATAGTGCCATTTCCCCAAGGGTCGAATTGGGGATTTTTGCAGTTGAATGGGAGAGGGTGAGAATAGTTGTAATAAACCATTAATGGTGCATATGAGACCTTAATAACATAATTAACACATTACATAATTTTTTTCATAAATTTGAGTGGGTTTGGAGGCATTTGGGAAGCCATTTTCAGTACTTACCTTAGGGGGATTTGAACCCCAAATTACTAGTAAAATTGCATACTTGGTCCAGAATCTTAAGAGAGTTTGCAGAGGTATTTTGGTGGCCATATGTTATCCCTGAACATCATATTCAATTCCTAATATCATTCATAAACCTTCCTTGAAGATTTCAAGGCATTTGGAGTCAATTTGAGACCTAGAGACCAATACTAGTCAAAGGGAAATCACTAGTAAAGTTACCTACATTGACCAGAATTGAAAGAGTATTTGCAGAAGTGTTTTAAAGGTACAAATGAATCCCTGAAACACATATTTATGTTCTAATATCATTCATATACCTTCTCAGAAGATTTGGGATCATTTGGGGCAAATTTGGGACCTAGAGATCGAAACTAGTCAAAGGTCGAACCAAGGAAAAAGGTGGAAAATTGCAATTTTAATAAAATTCCTAACAAGGGACATTACAGTGGTATCAGAGCATGTTCCTTGCACCTGTGTATTAGGTACATACATTCAAGAATAATTGGCAGCCATGTCTTACTATTATGATGAATCCTATGAGTACAATTCTTATGGGGAATATGCAGATGCTTATGAGCAATATGAAGCAGAATGTGAATGGTATGAGGAAGAGGTTCCATCATGCAACACTTCTTACAATTTCAAGAGAAATGAAGATTATTCTTATGACTTTAAATCTGATGAATATGAGTGTGTCACACCAACCAAGGATAATTCTATGAGTGAGTTCCAAAGATGGAGAGCAAAATATAAAACCTTGCCCCAACAATATCAAAAATATCAAGAATATCTTGCTTTTAGAAAAAATACACAAAATGCCATGTCTTTTGAGTACTATGCTAAACATGTTTTTGAAAATAGGCCCAAAAATGAAGATGTGGAGTTAGTGAAGAAAGGTTTATGCCCTTCTTGTAAAAACCCTTGGAGCGAGTATCACATATGTGTGCATGAAATGATGTCCTCCTTGAGGAGAACTTTTGAGATTTATTCAAGAAGAGATTCCAAATATATTGATCCTAAGGAAAACAAGGGGAAAAATGCATCATCTTGCTTTAAGGAGCAAAAGGAAGAGACATCACAAGAGCATGAAGAAGATTCTATTGAAAATATGGAAGATCATTTCGAGACACCTTCTAGCTTAGACATGAACCAAAGAGCATCTACTGACGGATGCTTAAACTATGAAGGAGTACCTACTGATGGGTGCTCACACCTCTATGTTGGTGACATAGAGATCACTTTTGAAAGTGTTTCTACAAGTACAAGTTTCATTAAGCATGATAATGAAGACCTTATAGCAGTTGAAGAAGAACCAAGATCAACTTCCCCATCACCACTTGAGCTTCATGAAGTTGGTCCAAGCAAAATTGAAGAAGATGAGGAGGTTCATTTGCAAGAGCCTCATTTTCTTGAAGGGTCCTTAAATATGAATGAAAATAAGATCCAAGAGTCCCTCAGCATTCTCCATGACACTCAAGCATTGGTGTCAAATTCTTGTTGGAGAGCTACTTCATTGGAGGAAGCATCCTTCCTTGAAGACATGGAGAAGATTCAAAGAGAAATGTGCCACATCAAAGGTAATTTCATGTCTTTGATTTTTGATAGAAACCATTTGTTTGAGCTTAATGAATTGTTACATGATGCATACTTGAAGAATAATGAGGATATTCATAAGCTCACAATTCAAAATAAGCAGCTTCTTGAAAAGCTGCAAGATACTTGTTTTTCCTCCTATGTTTCATATTGTCAAATGGTAAATTGTTTGGAGGATTCTCATGACATGGTGGATCATGAGAAATGTGAAAATTTGAATGTTCTTGATGTGTTTGAAGATGAACTTGAAGAGATCCAAACACTTGATGTGGTGGAAGAGGAATTTGAATTGCCTCTTGATGAAGGTTATGCAATTTTTAAAGAAGAGCATGATTCCTCTACATTGGAACCAAACTATGACAAAGAGTTCACACTTTTGAAGGAGCTGCATGATACTACCCATATGGATCCTTCCCATGATGAAACTTCTGTACTTTTTGATCATTTGGGTGATTTGGTTCATTCTCCTACATCCTACAATTCCATGTTTTGCAACATTAGTCTCAATGAAGTATGGGTGAAAGGGTTCTTTTTTATGGTGCCACATGAGGAGTATGGAACTCCTAGATTTACTTTTTATGATGATATGGTTGGAGCACATTCTTATTCACATTTACAGCAGCATAATTTGTCACTTTATGATGATTCACATCTACATGGATGCACCTATGATATGGATTTGAGTCACTTGAAGACTCATGGTTTTTCTTGCTCAACACTGGGTTCATTTGATGTTAGAGGAACTTCATCCAACACTTGGGTGAATAGATTTATGATGGGAGAACATTTTTGTTGGCAGCCACATACTTTATTACATCTTTATGATTCTCACATTCGTGGATGTATGGGTGAGACTTCTTTGAGTCATTTGAAGTCTTCTTGTTTTTTCTGCTCATTATTTGGTTCAGATTTTAGTGGAGATTCTTCATTCACTTCTTCAATGAAAGAATACATGGTTGAATATTTTGATGCATATCACATCCTTTTGGAGCAACATTATAGGACATGGGATCCTCACCTATGTCATTGGAGTAGATTTGATTGGTCACTTGAAGCTTGTATGCACTTGGAAAATCATGGTCTACTTGCTTGGAGGTACAAGCACTTTCATGATTCTTTGATGAAGCACCTCCTTGATGTACATTTTCATTATGTAGTCATGTACTTTGATGATATATATTTTGTACTCATGATGTTTGGAAGAATGCATACAAGAAAATGGGATCCAGGAATCATCTTATCTGATGGTATGGGTTGGAGAGCACTCTTCATTATTGGGGTGTAATACAAACAATGGGACCCTGGAATAATTTTTATCTCATTGGTTTCAATTTTTTGGGGGAAACAAGAAGTATGGGAGATGGATTTCCCACTTAATAAAGTGATTTTTATTAGAGTAGTGCAGCAGCAAGCATGGTGGTTCCTCTCTAAAATCTTCATGGAAACTCAAAGACTTAAGGTTTGGCAATTCAATGGCACTTCAAAGAATTATACAGAAAGCAGGTTCTTCAACACCCATGTTTGAAATTGCTTGAGGACAAGCAATATTGGGAAGGGAGGATTTGTCATGTCCCAAATTTGGAATTGGGTCACAATGGCCTAATCACATTATCCATATTCACTAGAGTTTGTAAAATTGATGTTAAGGGTCAAATAATTGCCAAGGAGGAAAATTACTAGTTTCCTAGGTTTGGGGTGGAAGCTTTGGGATTTGGAATAAGGGGGATAATAAATGATGTTTAGAAATTAGAAGGGTTCAAGTATTTAATAAATAGAGTGAATAAAGAAATTCAAGAGAAATCCTAGGTGACAAATGGTTTTGGAGACATATGGAGGATGTGGGACCCACACTAGCTTGATTTTTCATAATACATGGTATCTCTTTTTTGCAAATTCGAATTAATGGGAATGTGAACACTATTGGGTGAGTTGGTAAGTCATAACACATGTCATTGAGAATCTTAGGTCGAATTGGGAAGGATTGGTAACCTCCATGGAAGATAAAGAGTCAAAGTGGAAGTTTGTGGACACTTGGGCTAGATTCCCTAGCCCCTATGACACCAATGATGGAGCATCTATGACAACTATGACAAATTGCAGACCTAACCTCTGACATCTGACCACTATGACATGTTAGCCCCAAAAATAGGCTCAAGGAAGGCGAATTTGGGAGTTGGAGAAGCCAAAGAGACTCAAAATTAAATTTGGGAGAAGATGGAAGGTTGGAACTAGGAGACAAGTGGCAAATGTGGAATATTTCCTAAATGGAAATCTATTGAATCTATTGAGAGGATTTTGACCCTTAGAAGGCTAATTTTGGTTATAAAATGTAGAAATGAAGTATGAGAATAGATTTTGATCATTTTTAGAATTTGCAATTGCATTTGTGAAGAGGGAGAGCTAGTGGATGACTAGTTTCTTGCCTTAGCCAATTTCGAGGGTGAAAGATTCCCATCCAAGTTGGCAATTGGAAAGGCCATTCAGACCTTTCATTTGGAGCTTTAATGGAGTCTTTATTTGCAGGTGTAAGCTACAGGGAAGCTCATGGTTTCTTCTATTGCGGCTCGCTCCTTCAACCATTTCCAGTTTTGATGGCATATTCTTGATCCTTGAGGGAGGGCGTTTTTGGTGAGCTATTGTACTCTTTGGGGGAGATTATAATGCCCCATTTATTTTGTAATATGAAGTAAATACTCTATTCTTCATCTCCAAAAATTTTCAGGTCAAAATTCCAAGTAGAAATGTATAAATCTCATTTTTAATGGAAGAACAATGCCATTTCCCCACTACCTTGTTGTGAGCCAATGTATTGATGATGATTTCGAATGAATGGATGATTCTATGATATATTTGTGATAAATATACTGCCATGGATGTCTTATACAAGTTTCATGTACTGTACTTGAGCATTTGATGCATTTTTACTCAGTTTAATTGCATTGGGAGAAGAAATAGTGCCATTTCCCCAAGGGTCGAATTGGGGATTTTTGCAATTGAATGGGAGAGGGTGATAAAAGTTGTAATAAACCATTAATGGTGCATATGAGACCTTAATAACATACTTAACACATTACATACCTCTATTCATAAATTTGAGTGGGTTTGGAGGCATTTGGGAAGCCATTTTCAGTACTTACCTTAGGGGGATTTGAACCCCAAATTACTAGTAAAATTGCATACTTGGTCCAGAATCTTAAGAGAGTTTGAAGAGGTCTTTTGGTGGCCATATGTTATCCCTGAACATCATATTCAATTCCTAATATCATTCATAAACCTTCCTTGAATATTTCAAGGCATTTGGAGTCAATTTGAGACCTAGAGACCAATACTAGTCAAAGGGAAATCACTAGTAAAGTTACCTACATTGACTAGAATTGAAAGAGTATTTGCAGAAGTGTTTTAAAGGTACAAAGGCATCCCTGAAACACATATTTATGTTCTAATATCATTCATATACCTTCTCAGAAGATTTGGGATCATTTGGGGCAAATTTGGGACCTAGAGATCGAAACTAGTCAAAGGTCGAACCAAGGAAAAAGGTGGAAAATTGCAATTTTAATAAAATTCCTAACAAGGGACATTACTGACCTTGTCCCCTCTGTACCTCTCTCGCCATGTGGAAAGAAACTACCACTCTCCCCATCACCCGACATCAAGTAGGTCCACACTCTGTCAACCGCTGGAGCGTCAAGGCCAACTCCTCATCATCAAGGTTGGAAACACCTCGATCATCGATCCCCTCTAACATGGTATATATGCACTAATAATCCAACATTAAATTTTCAATAAGGGCTCACAAGCTTAGAGGTGTCAACACTCTATGTGCAAGAACAAAGCCTAAACTAACATAATCTAACCTAACCTAAAGCCAACAACACACTTAAATGTAATAAACAAAATAAGCAAATTGTGATAGCTCAATACCTAGGGAAGAAAACCATCACTGGATGACCATATCTCATGAGTTAGGTCATTAATCTATCCATTGGTGGTTTAAAGCTATTGGAAAATTTAAGATGCAGAAGAACTAAAGTACAGGAACAAATGAAGAATCGAAACCGGTACCAGAATAGCAAACTAGTGCAAAAATCTACAATGCAAGAAATAAAACTAAGCTAGAAAGAATAAACAAAACAAAGGTAAAAAAAATGAAAATAACCTAACGCAAACTCTTCGTTAAATATTTCTATACTCGAAATCCGCTCCTCACACACTATGGCAACATGGGGAAAATCCAAAATCTACAATTTACAAAATATATATGTGAGATTGATCAAATTATAAACTACAAAATTTATTAAATATTTACAATCATCGAATGCACAAAATTCATTGCATTACAAATAGTTTCACTTTATTCATTATACATCTATAAAATATACAAAATCATTGAAACCTAACAAATTACAAAACACATATTTATATTTACAAATTATAACTAAATAAAATTCATATTTACAAATTATAGAAAAATTGATTAAATAAAATATGATATTTGTGAATACTTGCAAAGTATACAAAGTTTGTTTGAATACAGATGTCGGAAATATCAAACATGGAATAACTAAAAAGTTCATTAACATAAACTTTAAAGCAATAATATAGAGTATTTAACGAATTGAAGAAACTTGGTCAAAGTGAAGAGTGAAGACCAAATTTTGGTAGTGTTTGCTTAAACGAAAAAGGTGTCTATGTTGGCAATTACAACGCCTGTGTCTGAAATTTAAATCATACAAACAAGTCACAGATTAATCGCATGAAATTCACAGTTTACTTTGGCTTGAATTCGGAACATCATGGCTATATTTGCATTGAATCAAATTACAATCACGCAAGTAAAAAAAAGAGCTTACATTATCCATTATCCAAATCTACAGCTATCCTAGGATGCTTGATTATCCAAATGAAATTCATAAAATTCCCGAACTAGTCAAATTACTAAGCTAATTGAATTCATCAACTAGATATGCAATTTCAGAACATGCATCTATATAGAATTAACGAATAAATACCGAAAATAAAATAGAAATATGATGAGGTGGCCAAATAGAAGATTTCACAACACAAAACTTATCTACATAATCGTTTCCGGAAATGAAATATGCATAAACTAAGAATTAAATACACATGTTCTGAGTATTAACTTCCCCAGGAAGATGATGCACTATGAGAACAAAGACAATAATTGCCCCCAGCTACTGATACTGATCTGCAGTCATATATTTATACATAAAATGTCACCGGAACCAAGTCCCAAGTCCCAAGTCCCAAGTCCCATAATTTGAGAATTCGTTCATCTATTTTGGGTTTTTGGAGAACCGGCCTCCATGAAATTTGGGAAATTCCGCTTTAATCATCCAAATATATCTCCCAAATGGTTGCGAATTTTAAGAAACTTCCCACGATGAAGGCCATTTGCGAAGTGGGTTTTAACCGTTTGGCGAGATTCCTCACTGTTTTCTCAGAATTTAGCCCCGAAATCGGCTTCGGCTTCCTATAGTGATAGTGATGACGGGAAATTTTAGTGCCGGAATCCCAACAATCAAATCTTCTCATTCAACTCAACTCATAATTACAACCATTTAATGATGAAGTTGGAACAAAGAGATGCCATCTAGTAGGAAATGAAGACGAAGACAAGATCTGTTAATTAAAACCTTCAATCGCCTCCTCCTTTAACTTCTTTCCTCCACGTGATATGTAGGATTTATTAAAACCTACATATATAAAACATAGTTAGAATTAATGCATATGTCAAAGTTTGAGAGTTCACTCATAAATTTGTCAAGGTAAAAGTAAATTAGTAAAGGTTTCTTTTAAAAACAAATTAATACAAATTTCCAATTGGTAAAGATTCTATATGTATAAAAGTGGTAAAATGTGGAAGACCTCTAATAAGTTATTTTTATTCATGCAAGTATTTTTTTATAAATATTTATAAATAACTATTTTATGATTGTTTTAAATTTTTAAAACAAACTTTTATTTATAATTAAAAATAATGATTATTTTGATGCATCATTTTATTACAATTATTTATTTGTTTAAATTTAAAACAATGTCATTAATGAACTAAAGCTCATCATCAACCCATGATTTTAATATGCACATGCAAATATTACGGGACCATCAGGAGCCAAAAGACGAAGGTAAGTCATGCCAGTGAACCGATTCATCATAGAAAATCAAGCTTAGTGTAGAACTCGGTACTAGGATAAGTGATGGACGTAAATTTTTAGGTGTCAGAACGAGTACCAAAATGCTTAGTGTTTGTGCAATATTTGATAATCTTTTAGAGCATAGGAGTTTCTAGTACGAGGATTAGTTTATCATTGTCAAAATTACATTTACTACATCAAAAGTAATATATTAGGCATCCTTTATGTTTATGAGTTTTAATTAATAAAATAAAGTAAAAGATAGCCCTTTTGAAGATAGATGTACTAAATCATGGGTAAATGGGTTGTGAAATTAGTAAAAATAAAGTCATGAAAACTAACATTTTTTGTAGCCCATCATCTCCCTAGACCGAAGATATGGCACGTCCTCGGGCCATCGATAAATTGAGACTAGCTTGTATTCTTTTATATCAACACTCTGGATCATCAACAACAATTGGCAGGAAATTTTAGGAGAATGAAGACAACATTATTATTCTAAAGAAAACTAGAACTTATGAGAAAAAGAAGTATTAATTCCATATTATGATAGGACTGAAACAACACCATACTAATTCAGGTTCCTTAATGCATACAATTCAATCAATTAGTAATAGTTTATGCTCACGAAAACCATATAAGTTATGATAAGGGATTTTCCTCGGGTCCTTAGATAGGAAACACAAGGGTATAGATGGTATGTAAAGCCCATAGGAAACTAGCCATCCTTGCTTAACTTCTCAAAAGCTTACTGTCATTCAAGTAATATTGATAAGTTCACATTTGAGTTTATTAGACTCCTACACTTATGGGTCCCACTTCTAGGACTGTGACATCCTAGATATAGAATGAATTGGATCGCATGGTCTTAAGATCAACTTAGGACCATTCTCATATGAAAAAATAAATGAATGATTGGATTAACTATGTATATATGCACTCGGGGTCTTCGTTTGATTGAACTATGTGCATAGTAGTGTGTTTATCATATCTCTTTTACCTGACATAGCCCCATTGCCAACGAGCCTATTCAGTACCCCAACAGGTTTACCTTGGTACCATACAAGCATGGCTCCGCGACCAGCGAGCCTGTTCAGTACCCCGATGGGTTTGTTTGTATTTACTCAACTTCCTTATTTATGATTTTACTCGGCATGGACCCACTGATAGTAGGCCTGCTCAGTACCCCAACATGTTTGCCTCGTAATTATATAATTATTTCAAAAGATATTGAAGCATGCGAAAGCCGATTAGTACTAGAGTATATTAGTTCTTCTAACATTATTTATAATAGCCTGAAATTATGGTTTATGTCAGAAGAGAATGACCTAAAGTACTTTCTATTCCCTAATTCTATCTTCTTCATATAATATTATAGTAGTGTTCCCCCACAAGTAGAAGTTTCATTCACTCTCCTGCTACTATTTGATAAGGATGCTTGAATAACAAATTCTAATATGAAACTAGGATGTACAAGTTACCTATAGGTATTACTATGTAGACTTTTAAGTTTTAATATATCCCCACAATGTTTTAAAGTTTGGTCTTGAGCAATTGTTATGATGAATAGTCAGAAATATGCATGTATTAAGAGGAATAAAGATTTTAAGTTGTTTTGGTTAGACCATCAATACTATCTTCTTCTTAGTTCATTTTATTAAAAATAAAACACTAAGTGAGGCTGCATTAAACTTAATCTAAACTAACAACATGCATCTTTTATTCATGATCCTACTCTACCTAAAAAGAAAGGAAAATCTTTTATTCAAGTGTAAGAAATTTTCCAATATAATCAAGTGCGGAGCAAGTTAGGAAATATACCCATATCCACATATGAAGTAGTTACCTCAATGATTACCTGGATATGAGGAACCAATTGACCTATTTGATTTGGAAGCAATAAGTGTTGAAGGAAAGAATGACATTGTGGCTTGATTACCTCTTGGAACCAAATTTCAATATAATCTCTATGTATATCCTCCTCTTTAGAATGATTGATTTCTATAGCACATGGAGGATTTGTTGATATGCATGTTGAGAACTCCTCTATCTTAGGTCACTCTCCCTCGAATGTAGTCCCCAATTTTTCAACTTCCTCAACATGTTGGCAAGGAGAATCTTTTTGTAGCTCATGGAACTTTGATTCTTCTATTATGTTGGGAGAGGTAGTTAAGTGGTTAGATGCTACCAAAATTTGCTCTTCTTGAGAAGAAGATATCCCAACTTTCATTAAGATTTGAGAGAGTTCTTCCAAACTTATCATCTTCTTTGAATGCATTTTGTCAGTTGATGAGTTTTGTCTCACACATGGGTTAGTGTCTGGGGTTCTTACAACACCCAATGAAATAATAACTAAAATTTAAGAATCATATTGAAACAAAAAAATGAAAAGAGATTAATTGTAGAACTAAAGCACACTACTCAAAGTAAACTTGAATTCCTCCTGCTACTTTAGACCTCGATGTCACCAAGTTATCTGTTCACAAGAGTTAGCTTCTTCAAAAAGGAAACAAACTTGCAGGAAATAAAGCACACTTGCATAAAATTAAATTGCAGGAGAGTAAACAAACTCAAACTTGCAGAAAGAAAAGCACACTTGCATGAAAGGAACAACAAGGATTTGGAGAGACCCACACAAGTGGATGCGTCAGGCTATTACACTACGAAAAATTTGTAGTGAGGTCATTTTTGTGTCTTTCTGTTTCCCCTCCCTCTTGTTGTGTAATGTAAAGGAAACCTATCTACCTAGACTTCAATCGCTTAGCACCTCCTTGGAAACGACGACAAAAATGTCGAGTAAAATATATGTACTAATAATCTGACATTAAATTGTCAACTGGGGCTCGTAAGCTTAGAGGTGTCGGCACTGTATGTGTAGGACCGAAGCCTAAACTAACCTAACCTAAATCCAACAACAAACTTAAATGTAATAAAAAAAATAATCAAATTGGGATAGATCAATACCTAAGGAAGAAACCCATCACTGGATGACCCTATCTCACGAGTTAGGTCATTAATCTATCCGTTTGTGGTTTAAAGTTGTTGGAAAATTTAAGGTGTAAGAGAACTAATGTACGGGAACAAATGAAGAATTGAAACTGGTACCGGAATAGCAAACTAGTGCAAAAGCCTACAATGCAAGAAATAAAACTAAGCTAGAAAGAATAAACGAAACAAAGGTTAAAAAAATGAAAATAACCTAAAGTAAGCTCTTCATTAAATATTTCTATACTAAAAACCGGTTCCTCACAAACTATGACAGCACAACGAAAATCCAAAATCTACAATTTACAAAATATGTGAGATTGGTCAAATTATAAACTACAAAATTTATTAAATATTTACAATCATCGAATTCATTGAATAAAAAATATTTTCACTTTATTCATTATACAACTATAAAATATACAAAATTATTGAAACCTAACAAATTACAAAACACATATTTATATTTACAAATTATAACTAAATAAAAATCATATTTACAAATTATAATTTACACAAAGGAAAATTTATTACATAAAATATGATATTTGTGAATACTTACAGAGTATACAAAGTTTTTTTGAATATAGATGTCGGAAATATCAAACATGGAATAACTAAACAATAATATAGACTAAAAAAAGGTGTTTTTTTAAACAACAAAAATAGTTTAAGGGATCGAAGAAACAACGTCAAAGTGAAGAGTGAAGAATGAATTTTCTGAGTGTTTGATTAAAGGAACATGGTGTCTATGTTGGCAATTACAATGCCTCAATCTGAAATTTAAACATACAAACAAGCCACAAATTAATCACATGAAATTCACAATTTACTTTGGCTTGAATTCAGAACATCATGGCTATATTTGCAGTGACTTAAATTAGTAATAAAAAGAGAGCTTACGTTATCCAAATCTACAACTAACCTTGATTGCAATTATCCATCAAATTCGTGAACTAGTCAAATTCCTAAGCTAACTGAATTAATCAACTAGATATGCAATTTCAGAACATGCATCTATACAAAATTAACGAATAAATACTAAAATACGATCAGGTGTCCAATCCTGAATATTTCACAACACAAATCTATAAACTTATCTACACAATCGTTTCCGGAAATGAAATCTTCATTAACTAAGAATTAAATACATTGTTCTGAGTATTCTTGTGACCTCCAACTTCCCCAGGAAGATGATGCAATATCAGAACAAAGACAAGAATTATCTACATGAACCCCCCAACTACTGATCTGATCTGCAGTCATATATTTATACATAAAATGTCGCTGGAACCAAATCCCACGATTTGAGAATTCATTAATCTATTTTGGGTTTTTGGAGGACCTACCTCCATGAAATCTGGGCAACTCTGCTTTAATTAGCCAAGGATATCTCCCAAATGGTTTTGAATTTTAACAACTTCCCACGTGAATAGCTAAACGAGGCCAATTGTGAAGTGGTAAATTTTAACCGTTTGGCGAGATTCCTCACAGTTTTCCCAGAATTTAGCCCCCAAATTGGCTTCCTCGAGTGCTGATGGGAAATATGTGTCGGAATCCCAACAATCAAATATTCTCATTCAAATCAAGTCATAATTATCATCGTTTAATGATGAAGTTGGAACAAAGAGATGCCATCTGGTAGGAAATGAAGACAAAGATCCGTTAATTAAAACCTTCAATCGCCTCCTCTTTAACTTCTTTCCTCCACATGATCTCTAGGATTTATTAAAAACTACATATATATATAACATAGTTAGAATTAATGCATATGTCAAAGTTTGAAAGTTCCCTCATAAATTCGTGAAGGTAAAAGTAAATTAGTAAAGATTTAATTTTAAAACAAATTAATAAAAGTTTCCAATTGGTAAAGATTGTGAAATTGCCCACATAAGATCCAAAGAGATGATGTAAACTTCAGAATGAAAGAATTTAGGAATAATAGAAGAAGAGACAAGCAATAGAACTTAGATCCAAAGAAACTCTGATTGAGGTAGGATAATTACACATGTTACATTAAACTAAATAATAAATTGGTAAATATACAATGCTGAGTATGAGGATTCGAATTCACTGGGTGGAATTCGAATTGGCCTTCATGCACAGATCCATAATCAGTGGAGTCATCAATGCATAACTAGGAGTCCACCTTCTCATCAGTGAAGTCATCAATGCACAAGTAATGGTCAACCGGGACTCAAACTGAGTCTAACTGAGTGTGGTTGGTGTAACTGGCACATGGAAGCACTAATATAGTGAAGGAGGCTCAGTGGAGGGCGCAGATGGAGCTAACTGGAGTCAGAACAGGTTGTCTAGTCACACTGGAGGTCCATCGGAGTGATAAGATCAGTTAGGAGTCAATTAATCCTTAAATCAAGGAAGGAACTGAAGATAACTGAACTAAACTGGACTGGTAGGTCAAGAAAGGCGCCATTCTCATGCAGTAGGTGAAAGGAGGGCGCACTAAGCTCTAGGAGAGCTGAAACTGACCTGAAAGAAGCTCCAGGGGCTAGTTTGATGAGGACTAGGTGCTAGTACTGATGACTAGGATGCATGCAAACCCTAATTGCATGCAAACCGTAGTTTTGCATGCATGACTGAAAATGAAAATGACAGGAATGCTAGGAGGAATATCCTAACACCCCCCCTTAATCCATCCTGGGCCCTGGGAACTAGGACCAAAGGTCACCCATACAATAAATGAAATGATAGAAAAATAAAGAACTGTCCATAAACTGAGGAAATGGGGAAAACCTCATGGGAAAAATACCCCCCCCCCAAAAAAGAATAGTAAATAACTCAAAGAACCATCATACTATGCAGAAAAGAAAGAAGCTTTCATTAGTGAAAACTTTTGCAAAAGACTTGGCAAGCTGATCTCCTGTAGGAAGGCCTCCCACTGTGTGGAGAATGTGTTGGACGAAGCAAGTCTTTCAGGAACTCTTTCTGTAATTGGAGAGAATGGAACATGAGGAGTCTTCCCAAGAGATGGAAGAGGGAACCCCATCATCATGCTGCATCTCTCATGGAGAGGTGGATGGCATAATGCAAGGTTGGGATGGTGTTGAAGTCTAGTAGTTCTGTGAACAGATAAATCATCAACTGTGTTCTCAATAGTAGCAAGGACTGTGTGAGCCCATATTGACCTCAAATCTGGACTGAAAATAGGTGTTGGTTCTGGATCTGAATCTTCTTGAACCATGATCTCAACATCAAAATCTTGATCTTCTTCTTCATTAGAAGAGGAGTCACTTTGATCTTCATCAGAATCTGAAGGAATAGTTGGAGAGAAAGGCATCAAGTGTGAGAACTCATATGCCTTTGAGTTATGATTAGCATCCCCATTCGCTATAACCTTTCCAGTGGATATTTCTGTAATCTCTATTGTGTTTGGACCAAAAATTACTTGCTTTGGTGATCCTGTATGAGTCATTTGATATACTGATAACAAATTAGCTGTAAGAGAAGGAACAAATAAGACATTTTTGAACTTACCATGCTCCATATGAACTGTACCCAATCCTTTGGCATAAATCTGAGAGTTGTCTCCCATGTGAATGGTAGGCCCATCTTGGAGATCCAAAGAGGAGAACGATTCTTCAGATGCAATCATGTGGTTGGAGGCTCCAGAATCTATGAGGAGGGATTTTGTCTTTGAAAAACCAACCATCAATGCATGGCAATCATCAAATCCACTTCCAGAATTAGACATCTTTGCTTCTTTTGGAACAACAATTTTGTTTTGTTCAAGAAGCTTGGTTAGAAGATCAATCTTCTTGTGCAAGCAAGCATTCTCAGGATGGTTTCCTCTCTTGCAGTAGGAACAATTTGGTCTCTTTGGTTTGTCAATCTTGGATCTTGAAGGTTTCTTGTCTTTGTCCTTTTGCCTCCCTTTTGCATTCGCTCCACTTGCTTCACTAGCTAAAAGAGCTAGATCTTTGGAGGTTTTGATGGCATCCATTTGAAACAATTTGTCCTCTTCTTGAATGAGGTCTTGAGTGAAGGCTTCTAAGGTAGGAAACTTCCATCCAGGGATTGACATTCACCCAGAGTGGAAAGTAGATACAAAGACAGAAAATTGAGATCCAAGTTTTCTCAAAATGGAAAGCACCAATTGCTCATCACTCTTAGTGATGCCACAATGCTTGCATTGTACAACCAAATTTTTAAATTTTGAGAAGAATGTTTGAATGCTCTCGAAATTGCTAGGTTGTAGGGAAACCAATTCATTTTCAAGAATGTAGCCTCTTAACCCATCTTGTTTGCCAAAAAGGATCTCCAATTTGGTCCAGAACTCATTTGGAGACTTCAATCCTTCAACATGGAACAATAGATCTTTGGACATATGAAGGCATATGAATCCAAAAGCTTCATCCAATTTGTTTAGATGCTTGATTCTCTCTATAGCTTGATGTGGTATGGCATCTCTTTCATAAACCAATCTTTGAAGCCCTTTGTTCATCAAGTGAATCTTCATCTCACCCTTCCATTCGAAGTAATTGAAGGGAGTGAGTATCATGGGAGAGAGAGAAGGAGAAGCATTCGAATTGCTCATCTTTGACTGCTAGAACAAGTGCAAATAGAAACTGCTGAATCTGCTGCTGCAATTGCTGGAACTTCGAAATACCTGCAAAAAACTCTTAAGAATGGAAGTAGAATATACTCTCAAATGGCTCTGATACCATGTGAAATTGCCCACATAAGATCCAAAGAGATTATGTAAACCTCACAATAATGTTTTTTAGGAATAATAGAAGACGAGATAAGCAATAGAACATAGATCCAAATAAACTCTGATTGAGGCAAAATGATTACACATGTTACATTAAACTGAATAATAAACTGGTAAATATACAATGTTGAGTATGAGGATTCGAATTCACTGGGTGGAATTCGAATTGACCTTCATGCACAGATCCATAATCAGTGGAGAGTCATCAATTCATAACTAGGAGTCCACCTTCTCATCAGTGAAGTCATCAATGCACAAGTAATGGTCAACCGTGAGTCAAACTGAGTCTAACTGAGTGTGGTTGGTGTAACTGGCACATGGAAGCACTAATATAGCGAAGGAGGTGTTATCACCTAACTTGTAGTTACCCCTATAGATGTATCCATTAATGGATGGCAGGAGGAAAGGGCAACTCAACAGGTGCAACCACGATCACCTCGACTTCCAATAGATGGTTGTCATGCCAATCGAGGCAACCTTCACTTTATGCTATCTAGCCCAGACAACAAAGGGGGAGACCCAGATCTACTCCCAACAGGAGAGATCAAACCAAAACACTGAATCAAAATAAAGTATAAGTGAAGTATTGTAAGGTGTATGGTGTACCCTAGATCTAAGGATAAAGTCACAAGATGAATAAGGGGTTTAATGAGTATAGCTTTGGTTCATTGTTGATGTGAGAGTGACTTATAGTATTTGAAATGAGATCCAGGATTAAAGTACTAGTCAATTGTGAGAAAATCCACTGCCTTGGGAACCGTGTCCAATGCAGGGTAGTTTAAGGGTTGAATTGGGGCTAACCAGTACTAATGACAAGCTTGATTATAAGATATGACAATGTCAATGGATTTAAGCAACCAAGACAAGGATGAAACCACAAGCTAACCCAACAATCTAGGAAAGTTGAATGAGCTTGGAGAAGGATCAGTGCCTTGGCAATTGGGACAAATGGAGTCAAAAAGAGGTTAACTTGTAGATCATGACCCATATAGCATAAGACAAGTGGGATAGTGAAGGTATGATGGTTGGATCTTTCAGGATCTAATAGCTCATGATATGACCTAAGTGGACCACAATCCCTTAAAACAAGGAATGCTACCCCCAAGGCAAGATTTCACAAAATGACATACTAGACCTAGGTTTCAAGGTATGCTTATTCCAAATCCACCAAAATCTCAACTACCCATGTCCTACAAGTGGACAAACTCAATCTCCCCAAGAAGTGCGACTTTGCCCAAGGAGGGTTAAAAGTGTGGTAAATGGGATCAAGACAAGTCCGATGGCCACCAAAATTTAGATCCAAGTAGTTTAGGCAAGTGTAAATGTGGATCTAAAAGATCAAGGCAATCCAATGGCTAGATCTTACTAGATCTGAGATTTAAGATACCAAGTGGTCCAAAAATGGGGTTTCAACCCTTAAAATGTGGAATGGGGCCCACAAGGTAGAAATCAGTAAGATGACAGTCTAGGGGTAGGTTATTAGATATGTAGATTGCAGATCAGGTGAAATATCAACTACCCACGTACTAGATCTAGGTTAACTCACCCAAACCAAGGAGTGCGACCTCACTTGGAGAGGCTAAGTTGCCTTGGGAAGAGGGTCAAATGGAGGCCAATCCTCACCAAACTATAGATCCGGGATGCCGTGGATACTACAGAGATGGTTTTTAAATGTCTTACCCAAGAAGCCACTAGATCTTTGTAGATACGAGAAAATGTAAAATGGGGGTTTTAATTAATTAGGGTTTGAAGTATCTTAGACAAGTGGATAGATCATGGAAAGAGAAATTACCTTGAGATCATACCTGAGTGATGAAGAGAGATTCATTGTTGTTGAGGAAGACTCCCGCAGAGATCAAATAGAGACTTTTGAATTTGCTTGCCGAAATGATGCCCTAGCCCACAAGTGCGACCTCCTCTACCTGTCAATCCAAGAAAAGTAATTTCAATCAGAAAGGTCAAGTATGGAGGAAATACAAGTGAAATGCAAAAGTAACATGAAATAGAAGGTCCTGGGACAGTAATACTCCATGTTACCAACGAAGAGATCCAATAAGAGGTAGGGAGGGTCCTCCCCTACCAATACGTCCTCCTCAAACCAAATCGGCCTCCACCTGTAGATGCAAAAAACGTGGTACAAAAATATGGCAAGACAGAATCTCCAATAACTCAGTGCAAAGGAAGAATCAACGAATGAACTCCAAAAGCATTCACAACAACACTGGATATAGATGCAATAATAATTTTCTATTCCAATAATCCAGAGAGCGACAAGTCCCCTTTACAATGAGAGGCTCTCTCCTTTAAATAGGAGGGAGAGAGTCCACAATCTAACCACTTTTTGAATGAGTGGCTAAGATTAAAAGATCAAAAGATCTAATCAATGGTTGAGATGAACTCAACAATAAAATACATGGATCACTAATAAAATATAACAATAAGTGGACAAAATCGCCCTAGGAGAGGGGATCCCACCAAATCATGATGACAAAATATAACAACTAGCTCATGGTGGGTCCAAGGGGTAATTTTAGACACCCTTGGGCAATCCCCATAGCACAATAATAATAAAATAGTCATCAAAGAACCAAATCGTGCCTCTATGAACAAATTGTGAGACTTAGGAGGCTCCAAAAATCATCAGAAAATGCCATAAGTGATGGATGTGGGTCCCGATGAAGCTAAAACTGCTGGAGAAGGTGTGGAAGACATCCCACTCATCATCACTGATCATCCCATGCCAAAAATTTGCCTCAGTAGCCCAAATCGAATTCCTCTGTAGCCATTTCTACCGATTCTGAACTGCCTCGGGAAGCATGAAACTGCCCAAACTACCTCCTGGAGTGCCTGCGTTGTCAACGTGAGGCCACCAGTGTGTCCGGGAGGGGGGTAATATGGTAAAATAAAGTGGCTGGACCATCCCCTCTATGCACAACGCCCTAGGTGAACCAAATAAAATCCATCTCTGCTCTGACAGGGCCTTTGATAGGCCAAATCTGCACTAGGAGAGCCAACTGAGGCTCAAACATCACTGTAACTGCCTGAAACTGAAAATAGACCGTCTCATTGGACTTAGAAGGTCCAAAAATATCCAAGATGTGTACTCATACACCATATGGATCTCTGCATGATCATATAATATATCAAATATGCCTGAACAGGTGAAATAATAATAATTTGTAAATGATCAAATAATGCTGTGAACCATAAATCATCATCATAAACCTGTATATGATGCATAGAACCATCATGTGCATGTACATAGACCATATATCATCTATCTGTATCATCACAAGGTCCAACCATCTCATGTCCTATGGTTGACCTTGGTCAAACTAGGTTTGACCAAGTCAACATGACCAAATATAACTCAGACTATCATCAGAAGCTGTTGCAAAGTGTCAAAGGTTAATGCATGCTCTACAACTCATTCAAATAGCAATTATAACAAAAAGTAATAATTACTAGCGATCTAAATCCAAATATATAGTGTCATTAATTATTAATATGACTCAGACTAGACTTTCAAGACCATACTCACTTCATAGTTGTGATCAATTTGCTAGTGAAGGGTGAAGGCTTAAAATAAACTGGATAGGCCAAAGGATGACTTATTGACTCAACATTGTGACACTTTGGATATGGGAAAGGGAATACACACCATAGCATATACTGAATGAGCAACAACACAGGGAATGGCGGTGTCTCACAAATGGATAAGTTGTTCAAAGAGTATTTATTCACCTTTAACAAATGCACACAATCCATAATACAAATGAGGCCAACAATTATTTTGATATAGCATTTAAGTTCCATTGCTTTTGGGCCTAAAGTTTCCATAGCCTTTGATCTATGTGTGTTTATAAACACATTGCATAGATTTACATTTATTTAGGCTTTTTTGCTGCAAGTGTGTTTTTAAGGAACTTGTTTACCTGAGCACTTCTAGGTGTGTTACAGACAGCTTGTTTACCTAGGTATTTTACATTTCACAAAATATATAACATTTTATTTCATAGCCACTTTCATTTGGCTTGTCTTTTATTCATGTGTGTTTAAAAACACATTGCATGAATAGGCTTTTCATACAAGATATAACATTTCATTTTCCATACTTTGTATTCATGGAAGCACTAAAAGTTTCAGGTTTAGCCAACACAACTTTAGTGACTAGGGGGAATTCACAAGGAAATCCAACTCACCATAGGTAAGTTTTGTCACCAACTCAGAGCCGAGACACAATAAACAAGGAAGCTCATCCAATACAGAGGCTACAGTGGGGAAAAGTCCTCCATGCCACTAGTCAAGTAGTAAGTCAGGGTGATAAACTAAAAGGTAGGTAATTGATGGATGAAGACAATGAATAATGGAGCCAACACTAGAAAGCCAAGGTATGGTGGAATGATCACCTCTATTCTCCCTAAGGAGGGTGAAACCAATGAGTATGAATAGTGAACTTCTAAGTCTGAGTAGGGACAATATAATATATATAATAAGATCAACTAGGTCCACATATCTATATGATCGCCAGATGATGACATTAAGTGCTAAGACATGCTATAAGAATAAATATAAAAGCAATATAACCAAAACATTATGATATACCTGCTGAGTCATATACCTGAATGCTCATCATCTGAACCATCATCTGTCCTCTGAAACTACTACTGTAACTTTGGGCACTACTGAATGCTCTGCACCAATGGTATAGTGGCTACATCGGTCATCTCTCTGAGTGTCCTGAGACTCAGTCATGGCAACGGGGAATACAACTGTTGTCCAAAATCTGATAGTGATCAAGTATAGATTTTCATCTCAACATCTCAATGTAAGGGAACTGGCTGAATAGTGTATTGGAATCTGACAAAAAATGTATGGTAGCTTGGCTACTATATATGTGATAACATGAGGCTCAGTGGAGGGCATAGATAGAGCTAACTGGAGTCAAAACAGGTTGTCTAGTCACACTGGAGGTCCATCGGAGTGATAAGATCAGTTAGGAGTCAGTTAATCCTTAAATCAAGGAAGAAACTGAAGATAACTTAACTAAACTGGACTGGTAGGTGAAGAAAGGAGCCCTTCTCATGCAGTAGGTGAAAGGAGGGCGCACTAAGCCCTAGGAGAGATGAAACTGATCTGAAAGAGGCTCCGGGGGCTAGTTTTCTGAGGACTAGGTGCTAGTACTGATGACTAGGATGCATGCAAAATGCATGCAAACCCTAATTGCATGCAAACCCTAGTTTTGCATGCATGACTGAAAATGAAAATGACAGGAATGCTAGGAGGAATAGGATGGAGTATAGGAATATCCTAACAAATATTTCCACCTGTATAAAAGTGGTAAAATGTGGAAGACCTCTAATAAGTTATTTTGATTCATGCATGGATTTTTGATAAAGCTTTTTAAATAACTATTTTATGATTGTTTTATTTTTTTAAAATAATTTTTTATTTATAATTAAAAATAATGATTCTTTTGATGCATCATTTTTTTACAATGATTCATTTGTTTAAATTTAAAGCAGTGCCATTAATGAACCAAAGTTCATCATCAACCCATGATTTCAATATGTACATGCAGATATTACGGGACCAAGAAGAGCCAAATGACGAAGGTAAGTCATGCCAGTGAACCAATTCATCATTGAAAATCAAGCCTAGTGCAGAACTCAGTACAAGGATAAGTGGCAAACGTAAATTCTTAGGTGCCAGAACGAGTACCAAAATGCTTAGTGTTTGCACAATATTTGATAATCTTTTAGAGCACATGAGTTGCTAGCACGAGGATAAATTTATCATTGTCAAAATTACATTTAATAAATCAAAAGTAATAGATTAGGCATCTTTTATGTTTATGAATTTTAATTAATAAAATAAAGTAAAGGATAACCCTTTTGAAGATAGATGTACTAAATCACAGGTAAATGTGTTGTGAAATTAGTAAAAATAAAGTCATGAAAAAGAACAATTTTTGGAGCCCATCAAGAAGCCATCCACTTTCCTGCCACTACCCCCCGAGCAGAGGCTCCCCCACTGCTGCTCCACTAGCCAAAGGCATGCCCCCAATATACACCCCAGCTCCTCCTACTAGTATGGATCCCCTATCTCGTCTCCGTTGCTGCCCTACATGTCAGGGTGGTCGTACCAACCCAATATCTGCATCACAAAGGGAAACCACCATCAATACACGATAAACAAACAAAATATGCGCAGGAACAAAATATGTACATAAATGTATGCAACTATCAAACAAAAACACAACACATAGTAACCTGATGCGTCGAATCCCCCTACAGGAGGTGGTAGCTCTAGATCCCCCCTGTAATCCATGCCACTCCAGGGGTATCTCTCCATCTGGTCAATCCACTACTCCCACACATCTAAGTCGTGTGGGGTATAAAATTCACCTACCTCCCCACCACTGGACCGAGGCATCACTCGCCCCTAGTACATCATACGGGGCTCCTGATGTCCTCTCGGAGGCACCACTACAAGCGACCTTAGTGTCGGATATCGCTCCAAGAAATAGGAGCACAAAACACTCCCATAAAAGAAGGTCCTCCATGGACCTCCTCGCTGCAATAGGTTCATCTGCTCCATCATCGTATGGAGCAACATTGGTCCCCATGCCACTGTCCACCCAACAATCACATGCTCCACGAGCTCCAACTTCCCCCTGGTGATACTGTTGGGGGATGCCACCCCCAACACCATCACTATGACCATCTCCACCGCCCACACCATTTGGTCTGTCAGGTGACTCAAAAAAATAGGAACAGATTTTAGAGTACTATGGTCTCCATCACAATACCGATCCACCAAACCATGGATCATATGTCCCTCCATCTATGAGAGAACCGCCTCTGGCACCCTACGGTGAGGAAAACCCGTAAAAATATATATATATATCCTGAGACATGATGCTCAGGTCCTCTCCCCCGACTCTAAATACCTCGCTATCAGGGTCCCATAGGTTTAGCAGCCTCCACAACAGGTACTCGGATGCCACATAGTAAGGGGCACTTGAAAAATTTCAAGAGCCCCGTGTCCCGTAGCATCTGACATGCTACCATGTCCCCCAACACCAACAACATGAAATCATTGTAGTTCCGCTCCCACAAATCCACAACACCAAGACATAACAAATTACCAGCCCCAAAATGTATCATAAACAAGGAATTGATTAAAACTTAATTGAAACATAATTAGGGTTGTTATCACTTAACTAGTCAAACGCGTAATTCCACCTAAAATATTTTCCAACTGCACGTGAAACAAGGTGATTAAACTAGTGTGGTTAACCTATTTTGCATGTATAACGATGTGTGGTTAACCCATAGTTTCCAATTTTTGCGGTAAACCCATAATTTTGAATTTTTCATGAGCACCAATAAAAATCATACACAAAACCTATGATCAAACTGAACATTCTTCCCTGCTTGACCTCACTTACGAACTCTGTGAGATAACCCTGTCAAGAGATGAAAAATTAGCCCAAGAACCATTCCATTTAGGCAGTATTATCAAGCAAGTTCTCCTTTCTCTCAAGCAAAACTCGCCTTCCATTCTGATTCAAGCAAGGAGGCACAGAGCACCACATACGGTAACACATTTTTCCAAAGAAAAATCCACAATCTTGCTATTTCATTGAAAACGGAGGCTAACAACTTATTAACCTCTTTGTTTGTATTCGTAATGGCATGAAGATCTTTATTCGATCACTCACATCGAATAAGGCCTTTATAAAGGGGTTTTTGTGACCAACATAATCTCTCGGTTTAGGGTTGCAACTTCCTCACTAAAAAGAAAACAATATCTGGAGCAAGAGGGAATTCACTAGATATTTGTGAAACCTAGGTTGGATCCCATGCACACAAAAATCACTATATAATCATGTCAAACATCAAACCAAATCAGTTTGCATGAATGAAACGGTAAGTGATTCTGAGGACCTTTATCTAGGTTTCATGATCTACGAAGGA
Source organism: Larix kaempferi (assembly GCA_027924585.1). Taxonomy (NCBI): domain Eukaryota; kingdom Viridiplantae; phylum Streptophyta; class Pinopsida; order Pinales; family Pinaceae; genus Larix; species Larix kaempferi. Next base: position 7,360,293 of record BSBM01000504.1, read on the forward strand.
CAATATTTTTTATTGAACCAAAAACTCCATCCATTACATAACCTTTGTCCTATTTTAGGATCTGTTTGAAAATATCTAGTGCCACTTTTGACAAAAGTTAGCCAAGATTATCTAGAATGTCCTTTTTTCTACTTGAAATGAAAATATGTTTTTTTCTTTGGAAAAAAAAAACTATAAATCCTTTAAAAATAATGTGATAACACTGTATATGCCATAATAATAAATTTTACCCTTGATTATTTGATGCAAAAATCTTAGAGGACTTAGAAGAATCAGTTTTTTTTATGTATGCAACAACATAACCCTAGTTGCAAGGAGAAAAGAAATGAAAGGTTCTTACTAAAGGTTAGTGCAACATTTATATTATGCCTATATAGATTGATTGCTTTTTTCACGGTTCCTTTCCAATTCAGGGATGTCATTGGTAACCTATGTAGCCCATTTGGGCAATTTTTCATGAGTGTAGATTATATCTTTTTATAAATTTAATCATGTCTACTGCAGATCGTAATCCATTGCTACATAAAGAACGCAATTCGTTTCCTCCAGAAGTTGTGGAAGAAGCATTCTGAATACTTGCTGAAGAGGATGCTAGACGAAAAAAACAACGATAAATGAAGCAATAGTTGTCTATACAATGACAAACATTAGAAATTATATAAAATTGCTAAAAACGATTGTTGGAGTGATGATGTAGTAGAGTCCAGCAGTAATGATGTTCATGTGCAAGTTAACAAAAGGAAAATACCTTATCAACTTCGATGTCCTTCATCTTTACAGCCTTTTAGGGGAAATGATCCAAACTTTGATATTGTTTCCCTTTTGAAAGAAGAAAATGGCTTAGAAGAGATTATTATCTACAAAGCTATTGATGAGTCCCATAACGGGAATGTAGAGTTGACATGCTTGGATGCTTGTAGTAATGATCCAAATATTCACACTATTGGTATTGGCGGCACGTGGGAATGTAGTGTGGATCATGTTTTTCCTGTTCAAATGGTGTATGTAGACGAAAATGGCAATCTTATGCTGCACCATCCTTCTCTAACTGAAATAAAATTACTGTTATCTTCAAGTGGGTCAGATGAATATGTCAAAAAACATTGCATTGCGGTCATCAAGTGAGGGTTTTACATGGGATCTAGTTCAGATGTGACTCCCTTACTGGGAGATGGTCAGTTTTATCAAGATTGATAGAAATAAATTCATTCAAATGGATGGGCTTGTGGTGCACAAAAAAAATCCATTTGATTTTACCATAACGGTAAGCATGTATGTCCATATTTATTATGAAAAATTTCTTGGTATGTCTGAAGAAGAGTCATTGAAAATTCCATATCTACTGGAGGTGTTGAATTGTGTAGTAGAGGTTTCCACTGGTAAAACATTATGTTGGGTAAGAATTTTTGAAATTCATGTGGATGTTATTGGTATAGGCCACCATATTCCCGAAGGTGTGAATTTACATCCACTTGAGGTGTTCTATACAAAACAAGGTTTATTGATACCAATTGAAATACTTGATGGTGAGCATACATGTGTATATTTTAATTTCTATTTTTCAGTTCATATCACAATAATTCCTTTATAGTATCTAATGTTATCTTTACTTTTATTGTAGGCATTTTTGATGTTTTATTTACTACGGGCTCTATCAAAAGGTGGGGCGCCAACACTCGAAAGGGAGAATTTTCTTTTTGTTGTTTTATTGCTATGAAAGATGATAAGCACACCACTTTCCAACTTCTTGCAACAAAAGGTGATGATGAAGTCGCAACTGCTAGATTAGTTGACTCTACAAAATATTGAATGTACAATGCATTACCATCATATCTTGGAGTATTAAAACCACATTGAATCCATCATCACAATATTCATCTTCTTTCCTAAAACGTTTTCAACCACATAAGGTCTCGAAACATGATACACAGTGAATCTTATGTGGAAATTCATTGTTCGGACGAAAGTTTCATGGTTACTTTTGAACTTATTGCAATGCATTCGGTAACTCCCGGGATTATAAAGAAAAACAATGCACTCGAGTTCACCATAGAAGGCTACAGGGATCTTAAGGAGACAATTTTCTATATATGTCCAACCTTTCCTGATAGATATCAACCATCTTTAGGTTCAAGTGATGATATCCAACCTCCTGGTAAATGGAGAGTGGGACCAACATTTAGATTTATCTATTTGTATAATAGCCTACAGCCTCATGTGCAGGTGCACTTTTCATGGGATTCACACCAATGGGATCCTGTCCATCATTGTTATGGATTGGGGATGAGGACTGGTGCACCCCATTTGGATATGTAAACCTTATACTTTTCATAAATAAACGGTGAATTTTGTATGACAGTCTGTTGTGTAATATCTATGGTGACATGTTATGTAATATATATGAATATTTTAATTGTTAGATCTAGTAATTTTTGTCATGACATATTAATGTTGTGTTATCAATGGTTTCTTTTTTCCAAGGAAAAAATCTGTATCTTTGATATTTCAAAGTTTGAAATCAAAATATACATTTGTTAGCATATGGGATCTTGAGAAGATACATATGTTCTGTCTTCAAACTATCATAATACCTACTTATTACAGTCTTCCATAATCGACAAAAACGTATCCTCTGAGGGCTTTCACTTTCGCAAAATGGTGTAGCTCTCGGAGAATACTTGATCACTTTATCACTGTAGCTCAATACTACGTGTAACTCTGTAATTTACAGTTATTTAATTTTAAACCAAGTCACACAATCCCAAAAGATTGTCAAAGAAATAGATTTACAGCAAAGAGTGAACTCAACCATCGGTCTTTCACTATTTACGACTAAAAATTTCCTTTATTTCAAACCCAAACAAGATTTAATTCAATACTCGGTCAAACCTGACATATGTTCACTGCTATTTCGCCTTTGAAAAATGAAAGATCATAACCCGCGATTTTCCTTGGAATTAAGATATGACTAGGCAATTTTCACGCTATAAGAATTTACAGCTTTGAATTATCAATCTAATTAAAAACACAGAGCTACGCTTACTCTTCCCTCAAGTTTGAGCTTCATTCGTTCAACTCTTTTAGTCTGCAACTAATTAATTAAATGCATTTGGACTGCACTCACTCACACAAAGAACACTCTTTTTTCACACAGATACATAGTAAATCTTCGAATGCAATCTTAAAAAAAAAACACATCTCACACAAAAACTTCTTGATTATTGTCAATCACCCCAAAAACTAACTATCTACAAAAACAATTTGATTTGGATGATTACAATAGAGCATCTCTCTCCTCCTAGAATGAGGGTAACTAATTATATTCTTAGATATTCCCCTAAATTAACTCTAACAAGAAAACAATCACACTTATCTGATCAACTGAATTTCGAAACTACCTTAACCTATTCCTAAATAACATGAAATCAAATCTTTAGTTATATACTTTATCTAGATCCTTTGACAGTTGCACCTCCACATGTCATGTAACCATACCATCACATTGCCATGCTGGAATTGATCCCCCTGCATCACAAAACATAAATGTAAAATACCTCATTCATTTAAATATGACTACACATGCTTCACATGCATTTTTATGCTTATGGCTTGCATTTTACACCAAGTGTCCATAACAGTCAAAATGGTTGAAATTGCACATTTTCATAGTTGGAATATGATGATATGAGGTTTGGTTATATAAAATTAGCACAGGGATATTATTCTCTATATATCTAGCTATCCTATTTCCAAATCCATCAACTATAAGCATTTGATAGGAGGGTTTGTCTTGCATTTTTATTAATGTAGGTGGACATTTCGTAAATACAAGACAACCATGAAGTGTTTTTTCACACCAGGAATTTTTTGAACCCAAATGGAAGAATGAGATGTACAAGAAGGTGGGAACTAGTAAAACACGCCATTTCCAACTGAAATCACTAAAAATGACCCAATAATGAGGGTTGGGCGAGCATTTTTGTGAATTGGGTTCAAAATATAAAAGTTGCTAGTTTGAGAGAGTAACTATGGGAAAATGAAACATGATATTAGGAATATGAAAGAGGTTTTTGTGAACAATATATTGTTGGTTATGGAGCCTGATCTCCAGATCCAGAGATATTATTGTTTCAGCTGTGTTCGTACCACAGTTTTATATGATATGTAGGTGGACTGTACACTCACCCCAACGGGGTTCGGGGGCGTAGCCCCCAAGAACAATTTTTGGGGCTATTTTCGCCAGCTATTTTGTGGGCCCATGGTTTTGGGTATCCTGTGGTATTTTCCCATTGTATTTCCCCTATAAAAGAAAGACATTGTAATATGGCTAGGGAAAGATGTATTAGGTTTTATGCATTGTAAAGATCTCCAAGATCTGAGACGAGATACTGTGAGACAGTGAAGAGGAAGTGAAGTGGCTGTGCTATAGGTTGTATCCCTTCACTTTGCTGGACGGAATAATAATAAGGACTGGAAACTTTAGTGTGGACGTAGCCCAAGTTTGGTGAACCACAATATATCTGTGTCTCTCTTGTAATGTGTATGTGTGATTATATTTGCAGAAAAAAATTTGGGGTTGTTTTCGCCAGCTGTTTTGCGGGCCCATGGTTTTGGGTATCCCGTGGTATTTTCCCATTGTATTTCCCCTATAAAATAATGACATTGTAATATGGCTAGGGAAAGATGTATTAGGTTTTATGCATTGTAAAGATCTCTGAGATCTGAGAAGAGAGACTGTGAGACAGTGAAGAGGAAGTGCAGCGGCTGTGCTGCAAGTTGTATCCCTTCACTTTGCTGGACGGAATAATAATAAGGACTGACAAATTTAGTGTGGACGTAGCCCAAGTTGGGGTGAACCACGATATATCTGTGTCTCTCTTGTAACGTGTGTGTTATTATATTTGCATTTGTGTTTATTGTTATTTCTCTGCGATCCTGTTTTTCTAACATATATCTAGCTTAAACCCTGCGGTATTAGTTTCAATTATTGACATCTGTATGGACTGTGGCGTGCATTTTTCTAGGCCCAGTTTTGAATATTTACACTTAATCTTTTACATAACAACTTGGGATTTTAGTCCTAAATTTTTATTTTAACCAAGTTATGGACAAATTATGCATAAGATTATGTTTGATACATATGGTATGCTACTCTTTACCATAATAAATTAATCATATGTGCATTCTTAAGTTTGTTGATGTACTCGACAAAAATCATACAAAACAATGTACAAAGTTAATGATATCCAAATTGGAAACTTCACTTGTGTACCGTAGGCACATGAATCTAGGTATTCTATAAACATTCAATAGGGTATTTTTATCACAATATCTAGCTATCTTATTTCCAAATCCATCAACTATAATCATTTGATAGGAGGGTTTGACTTGCATTTTTATTAATGTAGATGGACATTTCGTAAATACAAGGCAACCATGAAGTGCTTTGGCACACCAGGAAATTTTTGAACCAAGATGGAAGATCCAGATGTATAAGACGGTGGGAAATAGGAAAACAAACCATTTCCAATTGAAATCACTAAAAAATACCCAATAATTAGGGCTGGGCGGGTATATTTTTTTGAACTGGGTTAAATTGGGTTCAAAACATAAAAGTTGCCATTTTGAGAGAGTAACTATGGGAAAATGAAACATGATCTAAGGAATATGAAACATGTTTTTGTGAAATATATATATCTAGCTTCAACCCCGTGGTATAAGTTTCAAGTATTGACATATGTACGGACTGTGGCGTGCATTTTTCTAGGCCCAGTTTTGAATATTTACACTTCGTATTTTACATAACAACTTGGGGTTCTAGTCCTAATTTTTTATTTCGACCAAGTTATGGAAAAATTATGCATAATAATATGTTTGATACATATTGTATGCTACTCTTTACCATAATAAATTCATCATATGTGCATTCTTAATTTTGTTGATGTACTCAACAAAAATCATACAAAACATTGTACAAAGTTAACGATATCGAGATTGGAAACTTCACTTGTGTACCATAGGCACATGAATCTAGGTATCCTATAAACATTCAATAGGGTATTTTTCGCACAATATATATCTATCCTATTTCCAAATCCATCAACTATAAGCATTTGATAGGAGGGTTTGGCTTGCATTTTTATTAATGTAGGTGGACATTTTGTAAATACAAGACAACCATGAAGTGTGTTAGCACACCAGGGATGTTTTGAACCCAAATGGAAGAACCATATGTACAAGAAGGTGGGAAATATTAAAACACACCATTTCCAATTTAAATCACTAAAAACTACCCAATAATGAGGGTTGGGCGGGTGTTTTTGTGAACTTGGTTAAATTGGGTTCAAAACAAAAAAGCTGGCAGTTTGAGAGATAAAACTATTGGAAAATGAAACATGATATTAGGAATATGAAAGAGGTTTTTGTGAACAATATATCGAGCTTCAACCTCGTGGTATCAATTTCAATTATTGACATCTGTATGGACTGTGGCATGCATTTTTCTAGGCCCACTTTTGAATATTTACACTTGGTCTTTTACATAACAACTTGGGGTTTTAGTCCTAATTTTTTTTTTTGACCAAGTTATGGACACATTATGCATACGAATATGTTTGATACATATGGTATGCTACTCTTTACCATAATAAATTCATCATATGTTCATTCTTAAGTTTGTTGATTTACTCGACAAAAATCATACAAAAAATGTACAAAGTTAACGATATCCAAATTGGAAACTTCACTTGTGTACCGTAGGCACATGAATCTAGGTATCCTATAAAAATTCAATAGGGTATTTTTATCACAATATCTATCTATCATATTTCCAAATCCATCAACTATAAGCATTTGATAGGAGGGTTTGGCTTGCATTTTTATTATTGTAGGTGGACATTTCGTAAATACAAGACAACCATGAAGTCTTTTTGCACACCAAGGATGTTTTGAGTATTTTTGAGTTATCTAAGTTGGATATGGTTCTTTTTATTAGTATACACATTATTGTACTTTTAGTTTTACAATTTTGGCTAAAAACATTCCCGCTATGAAAAAACACTACAAGGCTGCATTGTAACTGTGAAATGCCCGCTTAGTTCAGTAAAATACAAGCCTGAGTTCCATCCTTGGGTATTTTTAAGTGGTTCAACTTATATCATACTATATGTATTATACATATGTGACTTATGCATAATTTATAAGTAACTAGGTCATATTTGAAAACAATGGCTAAAATCTTAATCTTGTTATGTAAAAATAGAGTGTAAATATGTAAAAATAGAGTGTAAATATGTAAAAATTGGCTTAGAAAAATGCCTTCCATAATGTTTATAGAGAAAAATTTTAAAAACTAATACCATATAACTGGATATATATACACTATTGACATAAACCTCCTTCATAATTTTTAAATTATCTTTAAGTTGCCTGCAATATATTTTTCAAAAATGCAATTTTGTTTTTGAACTTAATTTGATTGGTTCAGTATAATGCACGCCCAAGCCTCTGTTTCATTATTTTTTAGTGATATAAGTTGGATATGGTTCTTTTTATTATTTTACACCTTATTGTACTTCTAGTTTCCCAATTTTGGTTAAAAACATTCATGTTGTGAAAAAACACTACAATGATGCCTTTGCTTAGAAAAATGCCCGCTTTGTTTAGTAAAATGCAAACCCGAGTTCCATCCTTGGGTATTTTTAAGTGATTTAAGTTGGGGAAGTTATGTTTCTTATTCCCATGTTCTTATATAAGTCGAAATTTTCATTTTGAGTCATGAAAAGTATTTTTATACCAAAAATCTCTATTAATGTTGATTATTTAGTTGATTTTGCAGAATAACTCATTAATGGATCCTTCAAACCAATCATCTCAAGATAATATTTCTCGAAAAAAAGGTCGACCCAAGGAAATAGAATTGAATTATGTTCCAAATTTGGGATCACATAACATTGCCATTCAATTCCTCCTTCCGGGGTTAAAAAGGATGTTATTCATGTTGCTTGTCAACAACGTCAAGAATTTACAGATTAGAACTCAATACCACAAAATACACTGTAAATATCCCTCAAACAACAGGAAATCATGCAACAACTTTTGAAAATCGATGTTCTCTATGTAAGCAATGTGTGACAAACAATGTTGTTGCTCAACAACCTATAAGGCAACCTTTGTATCCAATTATAGTTGAGGGGAATGGTAATGTACAAGATATAACTCTTTACCAGAAAATGAACTCTGTTTCACATAATGTGGTCCCATATGTCCCTCAAAGATCATCTTTTGATGTTGCTGCCATTGCAAATAATTCTTATCAAAGTATAGAATGTTGTTTTTCTCAACAAACTAGGTAGTATTTGTATCCAATTACAATTGAGGGGAATGGTAATGTACAAGATAAAACACTTTACCAGAAAATTAACTTTGTTTCATAGAATTTTGTCCCATAGGTACCTCGAAGATCAGCTTTTGATGTTGTTTCCATTACAAATAAATTTCATCAAATTATAGAAGGCTTCATTGCTCGACAATCTAGGAAACCTTTGTCTCCAATTACGATTGAGGGGAATGGTAATGTACAAGATAGAACAATTTACCATAAAAATGAACTTTGTTTCATGGAATGTGGTCCCAGATGTCCCTCAAAGATAATCTTTTGTTGTTGCTTCCATTACAAATAATTCTTATCAAAGTATAGAAGGTTGTTTTTCTCAACAAACTAGGCAGTCTTTGTATCCAATTACAGCTTAGGGGAATGGTAATGTACAAGATAGAACACTTTACCATAAAATTAACTCCGTTTCATAGAATTCAATTCCAAAGGTCCCTCAAAGATCAACTTTTGTTGCTGCTTCCATTACAAATAACTTTCATCAAAATATAGAAGGCTGCATTGCTCAACAACTTAGGCAGCCTTTGTCTTCAATTACGGTTGAAGGGAATGAAAGTGTAGTACTACCTAGTGGACAACAATTTGAAGATGCATCCCTTGAGAATTTGGATGCAACTAGAAGTCATGAAATAGTTGAAATAAATACCTTTCATGAAGAAATGGATAGAAATGCACCTACGAAAAATCAAAATTCTGCAAATTTAGAAGCTTCGGTACAAATTCCTGAAAGGTGTTCAACAGATCAAACTACACATGCTACTAGAAGGTCTTCAAGAAACCGCTTAAGGACTTCCTTATTGAGTCTTAAGAAGTGTTCTGGATGGTTTAACCGCATAATAAAGGAGGGGACGAAAAAATTTAATGAACTTGGTAGATGGTTCTCCGGGAAGTCACTTCAAGATGTAAATGAAAATGAGATTATTTCGAGAATTGGGTACTTCATGAGCAAAAAATATAGTGAAGAGTCTAAACTTGACGATGTTCTTGAACACCTAGATGGAATGTTTGATAAACTTCAATCAATTGTTATGCGAGAGATCCGTAATGATTTTATTCCTAGGAATATGGCTTCAGTATTTATTGAATCAAGCATGATCCATAAGGCTTTGCAATGTCTGAAGTGGATTGACCGTCATGGTGTATTGAAGGTGTTTAGTCCAACTTCAATTTCCAAGGAAATGAAAAAGTGGAGAAAAGAAGTCAAGGATATTGAAATGGGTTGGGAGAGAATTGATGGTGTCACATATGGAGTTAGAGTGAAGCAAGTAAATTCATATGATTCCTTTATGGTTGACTCATATGAAAAAAGGACTAGAAGTATAGTCACTGGAGTTTCATTCAAACTTGGTATTGATTCTCATGTACATTATGATCAAGGTGGGAAGGTATGTGAGGCATTGTTTGAGTTACTAGAATATAATGGTTTGATGTCTTGTGTAAGCCTTGGAAAATGGGATGGAAAGGAATAATATAAATAGGTTTTAGCACATGTTGGAATGAAGGGTTTGGTTAGTAGATTTATGATATATGATAGATTCCCCTTTGAACCCCCCACAAGATCGAGGAATCAGATTCAACTTGAAGAGATCACCTCTAGTTCATCATTTTATAGTTGTGTATTTATTCTCCCACCTTCAGAAGTCAGTGTCATCAGATTCTTTGGAACATGTTACGATCAAGAATCACAATTGAATACTCATACCTCCATAAGCACTCTACCATCTGAAATATTCTTTGTATCATCTCCCCCGCGAAGACATCAATGTCCCCCCCCCCCCACAATTAGAAGTAACCAATTCTATTCATTTTTCCCCACAAGAACAATCTGCATGACATTGAATCATGGGGCACATGTCTTCACATTTACAAAACAACCCCCACGTCATCATGGAAAGCGTCCCCCAAACCACTCAAAACCGTGGGGACTCCTCCCATCATCAAATTGGTCCCCCGACACACATAAAACTATGGGTATCCAAATTTTTTTCCTTTATGTACAAAAAAGTTCCCCAATCCACATAAAACTGCAATAAATTTGATTCTTTTGGAAGCAACCCATGGTTTCCTTTAATCGATGTATTTGAGTCTCCATATCCACAAATTGTAAGTTTTTTCAGTCACCATTACTCTCAGTATTGTGTCTCCATCAAAGCCCCTTAATTTGCATTTTGTCTCCCTCTGTTTCACTCTGTACCTTTCCTAAAGGAATGTTGCCGCTAGCCCACCCCATGTTTACATCAATCAAAGGAAATTATGATCCCCATGCTTATTAGTGATTCTTTTGTCAGTTTTGTCATCCTACAGTTGGTTACACTCTAGTTTTGTTCCTACAACGAGACTCTCATCTTATCGTATGATTCAATTCCCATTGACGTAAAATTGCCACATTGTGAGAGTTGCAGTAGTTCCCGTTGTAACTTGGGGTCCCTTTCAATCACTATAAGGGATCACCTTGGTCTAAGTAGGGAGAGTCATTAGTGCTCCCTAACTTAGTGGTTTCCCCTATGCTCGATGAAAAAACCTCTATCACATAAGGGGGAAACGTACTTGTGAAGGTAACAGTGTTCACATTTGTAAATCATGGTACAAGTCCCTCCGGTACAATGAAGTTCCCCCTCGCACAGCTTCACCACTACTCTAGTCCCACACCCCCATGGGATCATCATGATCATCAACAATTCCACTTCTTCAACATTCAACAATAGTATAGGTTCAGTTACTCTCACATGGATTGAATCTGCCTTTCAACATTCAACAATAGTATAGGTTCAGTTACTCTCACATGGATTGAATCTGCCTTCATCCCTGTACCAACAATATCTTTGAGTTCCCCCCCTCGGCCTTCTCTTATTGTAATATTCTTGACAATTTTTTCACGAGCATGGGTATGACCACCTCGTTTGTATACCAAAACATTCTTTATTATAGCTTGACCGACTATCACCAACAATATTCCCCCATGGGAGGAATCTCTCATCCAACTATGCTTTGTCCACTACAAAACAAGAGAGAAACGCAAGAAACGATGATGCATTATTGGCTCTATAGTCCCTTCCAAACCTCATACATTAGGGGGCATCTGTTAATGCCTAAATCTCACACACATGTGACATTTTGGCGATTCTTGCAGCAAGGCATCATCAACATATAAAATGCAGCTCACCAAAGGAATCCTCAACAAATCCAATAGGAAACATGAGTCCAAAAGTTCCCAATAATAGTCAAATGGATAGGTCGCGCGGCTGAACCCTTCTTAACCTACGTTATAGCTTGTGTTACCAGTTCAGATCCCACGCGATCCTCGCGCATAAATTCCTTCGATATATGTGTGGCTGTCAAATCTCGCCCACTAGTGGTGCAATTGAAGGCTTATCGATATCCCATCACTTCCAAAATTTGAATTTGGGCTCCTTACACTCCTTGTGGCATGAAATAACCCCTCTTGTGTACTTGGAACCACTTCATGAGGTGATGGCATTCACATTTGGAGCTAATTTTTTCTTGGCCACCTCTTGGCCTATAAAAGGAATCCATGGGCATGCATCTTGTAGAGAGAAAAAATAGCAAATTTATTCTGCTAGATTTGTGTTAGAGCTCCTTCATAGCTCTCCTCTTCCCACCTTTGAAAGCATTCCAAAGCTCCCTTGCCTCCTTCCTCCAAGGAGCAAGAGTTTCTCTCCATTGTTCTCTCAACCCACTTAGCATTTAGTTTGGACAAGAAGGACCTCCCTAAGGGGGATTGTTGGATTCCCTTAAATCCTACACCTCCTAGGTGTTGTACATGCTTGACCATTGGGAAATACAAAGTGGTTTTGCATACATTTGGTTGTTTGAGTTTGCATTCTCACCCCATTGTATTTGTTCTATTTTGTTTAATGTTCTTTATTTTGTTTAAGTTTCACTAACAACTACTTGTAGGATCATTTGGAGAAATCACAGTCCCCCAAGGGCCTCCAAGTACTTATGCTTTGTTGCAACCTACAAGGCTTAGCCCCTTACCAAGTGGAAGGATGCACCCTTGTGCAATGTTTTGCACAACAATGAGAAATGGACCTCTATTGAAGATCATATGGCTACCTTCCAAGATTTCACCGATAATGTTTCCATTGAACATGATGATGTGTTCATGAGGCTATTTACTCAAACCCTAGAAGGAGATGCTTGAAAATGGTTCATTGCACTTCCTTCCACCTCGATTGGATCTTGGGATGAATTATAATCCACTTTCACGAGACAATGTGGAGAAAAGAGGGACCACTTGTAGTCCTGACAAAATTTGCTACTCCCGAGAAAGGAAATTCTAAACCAATTGTAGATTTCAATGCAAGATTTAATAATTTTTTCAATTGAATCCATATAGATATTAGGCCCACACAAGAACTTTTAATAGCTTGATTTCACTAAACCGCCATTGCCTCGAGCCTAAAACCACTTAGTTGGTTTGGTGCAAGGTACACATCCACTGACATTTGACATACTAATTGGACAACTGGAAAGGGTCAACCGACAGTAGGCAGAGTGAGTAATGATATATGAGGATCTACCTGTCAGAATATCCACAACTCAGGTGGATTCAGGCCCCTAAAATTTCTTGGGTGTTAATTAAAATGCACGAGTTTGAGGTGAAACTGCCTCAGACACATGGCTATAGCAGAGTGTTTTATACTCATAAAAGCAGTCTTTCCAAACCACCTTTAACTCGAGCCTGAAACCGCTTATTTGTTGCTTAGAATCTATATGAGGGACCCATATCACGTGTCCTTAGATGTGGCCCCAATGTCTCTAATCACTTCCACTTCGCCCTCAACGATTAAAATAATTTAATGAACTCCAACGTCTTATCTTCTTGTCCAATAATATCCTGCCACATATCTTCATTGAATGCGACAAATTTCAAAATCTTGGTATAAAGCTCCCAATATTCAAAATTATTAGTATTGTTCCCAAGAGCTATTCGAGCACTCAACCTCCTATGTATTTATTAGAGATAAATTCCGCTTAATCTCACCATTATGACTATTGAAATGCTCCTGCATATTACTACCAACCTCGAAATGTATCCTAAACACGGAATTGATTAAAACTTAATTGAAACGTTATTAGGGTTGTTAACTGGTCAAACTCATAATTCCACCTGAAATATTTTACGACCGCTCGCGAAACAAGGTGAGTAAACTAGTGTGGTTAACCTATTTTGCATGTATAACAATGTGCGGTTAACCCACAGTTTCCAATTTTTGCGGTGAACCCATAATTTTGAATTTTTCATGAGCGCCAATAACAATCATACCCAAAACCTATTATAACATTGGGTGTTCTTCCCTACTTGACCTCACTCATGAACTCTGTGAGATAACCCTGCAAAGAGATGAAAAATTATCCCAAGAACCATTCCATTTAGGCGGTATTATTAAGCAATTTCTCCTTTCTCTCAAGCAAAACTCGCCTTCCATTCTGATTAGAGAAAGGAGGTAGAGAGAACCACATACATTAACACTTTTTTCCAAAGCAAAATCCATAATCTTGCTATTTCATTGAATATAGACGCTAACAACTTATTAACCTCTTTTTTTGTATGTGTAATGGCATGAAGACCTCTATTCGATCACTCACATCGAATGGGGATTTTATAAAGTGGTTCATGTGACGGGCATAATCTCTCAGTTTAGGGCTGCTTCCTCACTAAAACAAAACAAGATCTGGAGCAGGAGGGAATTCACTAGATCCCTGTGAAACCTAGGTTGGATCCCATACATACAAAAATCAATGTCAAATCATGTCAAACATCAAACCAAATCGGATTGCATGAATTAAATGGTAAGAGATTATGAGGACATTTATCCATGTTTCATGATCTACGAAGGACAATAATTTTTATTGAACCAAAAACTCCATCCATTACATAATCTTTGTCCTATTTTAGGATCTCTTTGAAAATATCTAGTGCCACTTTTTGACAAAAGTTAGCCAAGTTGATCTAGAATGTCTTTTTTCTACTTGAAATGAAAATATGCTTTTTTCTTTGGGAAAAAAAACTATAAATCCTTTAAAAATAATGTGATAACACTATATATGCACACTAATAAATTTTAACCCTGATTATTTGATGCATAAATCTTAGAGGACTCAGAAGAATCAATTTTTGTTATGTATGAAATGACATAACCTTGGTTGCAAGGAGAAAATAAATGAAAGGTTCTTACTAAAGGTTAGTGCAACATTTATATTATGCCTATAGAGTTTGATTGCTTTTTTCACCGTTCCTTTCCAATTCAGAGACGTCATGTGTAACCTGTGTAGCCCATTTGGGAATTTTGTCATGACTATAGCATATATCTTTTTATAAATTTAATCATGTACAATGCACATCCTAATCCATTGCAACATAAAGAATGAAATTCGTTGCCTCCAGAAGTTGTGGAAGAAGCATTCCGAATACTTGCTAAAGAGGATGCTAGACAAGAAAAAAAATGACAAATGAAGCAACAATTGTCTATACAACGATGAAAATCAGCAATTATATAAAATTTCTAAAAAAGATTGTTTGAGTGATGATGAAGTAGAGTCTAGCAGTAATGATGTTCAAGTGCAAGTTAACAACATGCAAATACCTTATCAACTTCGAAGTTGTTCATCTCTACAGTCTATTAGGGGGAATGATCCAAATTTTGATAATGTTGCTCTTTTGAAAGAATAAAATGGTTTAGAAGAGATTATTATCTGCAAATTTATTGATGAGTCCCATACATGGAATGTACAGTTGACATGATTGGATTCTTGTGTAATGATCCAAATCTTCACACCACTAGTACAAGTGGCACATGGACATGTAGTGTGGATCATGCTTTTCCTGTTAAAATGGTCTATTCAAATGAAAGTGGCAATCTTATGTTGAACCATCCTTCATTATCTGAAATAAAATCACGGTTATCTTCAAGTGGGTCAAATGAATATCTCAAAAAAAATTCCATTGCGGTCATCAAGCGAGGGTTTTACATGGGATCTAGTTCAGATGTGACTCCCTTATTGGTAGATGGTCATTTTATCAAGATTGATAGAAAGAAATTCATTCAAATGGATGGGATTGTGTTGCAAAACACAAATCCATTTTATTTTACCATAAGGAAGGGATGTATGTCCATATTTATTATGAAAATTTTCCTAGTATGTCTGAAGAAGAGTCCATGAAATATCCATATCCAGTGGAGGTGCTGAATTGTTTAGAAGAGGTTTTCATTGGTAAAACATTCTATTGGGTAAGAATTTTTGAAATTCATGTGTATGTTATTGGTAGATGCCACCATATTCCCGAAGGTGTTAATTTACATCCACATGAGGTGTTCTATACAAAACAAGGTTTATTGATACTTGATGGTGAGCATACATGTGTATATTTTAATTTATATTTTTCAGTTCGTATCACATTAATTTCTTTATATTATCTAATGTTGTATTTATTTTTATTGGAGGCATTGTTGATGTTTTATTTACTATGAGCTCTATCAAAAGGTGGGGCACCAACACTCGAAAGGGAGAATCTTTTTTGTTGTTGTTTTATTGCTATGAAAGATGATAAGCACACCACTTTCCAACTTCTTGCAACAAAAGGTGATGATGAAGTTGTGATTGCTAGATTAGATGACTCTACAAAATATGGGATGTACAATGCATTACTATCATATCTTGGAGTATTGCAACCACATTGCATCCATCATCACAATATTCATCTTCTTTCCTACAAAATTTTCAACCACATAAGGTATCGAAACATGATACGTAGTGAATCGTATGTGGAAATTCATTGTTCCGATGAAAGTTTCATGGTTACTTTTGAACTTATTGCAATGCATTCAGTACATCCCAGGTTTGTGAAGAAAAATAATGCACTAGGGTTCACCATAGAGGGATACAAGGATCTTAAGGAGGCAATTTTCTATACATGGCCAACATTTTCCGATATATATCAGCCATCTTTAGGATCAAATGATGATAGCCAACCTCCCAGTAAATGTTGAAGAATGCAACTTTAGAAGATATTCTTATTTGTATCATTTGTATTATTTGTATTTTACTTCATTCAAGAATTATTATTGATGTAATTGATCATATAAAATTCATTGAAAGAGTCAATGTAAACCCAGGCTAACTGTTAGGTCGGCCTACAAAGATCCAGTATTATTTTATTATGAATTGGACAAGTCAGCCCTGTTAGTTGAGTCAAGTCGGCCATGTTGGCGACAAAGGTCAAGTCACTAATTAGTATAAATGAGGAGCTCGCCCTCCTCATTTGGTCACCCCACTCACTCATCAAGTTCACATGAGTAGAGAAATAAAGTCATAAAGAGTCACATGAGTCTTCTTCAGGATGAAAAACCCTAAGTCATCCTGAAGTCAGATCTCAGAAGACATTGAAACAAGCACTTGGTTGGATCATCTCATTTGGTAAGCTATCCTATCTATATTTCCATTTGAGGTTCTCATTTATCAATTTTATCAATATGACAAACCATACCAAGCTTGAGGATAAGCTTGAAGGAGCAGATAACTTATGTGCCTGGAAGTATAGAGTGATGCTCATTCTAGAAGAGAATGAGTTGGACAATTATATCAAAGAAGAAGTTGCGGAGCCAAAGGGATATGAGGACAAATACAAGCATAAGAAGAACCCGATAAAGGCTAAGATGATCATTGTTGATTCCATTAAGGATCACTTGATTCCCCACATATCATCTCTGCAAACTGCGAAAGATATGCTTGATGCACTAAAGAGTTTGTTTGAAGGAAAGAACATCAATAGAAAGATGAGCTTGAGAAATCAACTCAAGGGTGTAAATATGCAAAGTAGTGAAATAATTCAATCTTACTTCACAAGGGTCTCCCATATCAGATATCAACTAGAAGCTGTTGGAGATCATGTTGAGAATGAAGAACTTGTAATGACCACCTTGAATGGTCTTCCAAGATCATTAGATTCATTTATTCAAGGTATATGCTCCAGGAAGAAACTTATCAGATTCAATGCACTTTGGTAAACATGCACTCAGGAAGAAACAAGGATTGAATCCAGAGAAGAGAATTTAGGTGAATAATATAATCAAGCTTTTGAAGCTCATGATAAGATAAGAAAGAAAGAAGATCATCATCACAAGTCTAGAAGATTCCTCAAGGGTTAAAGACCTCTCGAAGATTGCTCAAATTTCAAATGCTACAATTGTGATGAAATGGGACACATTGCAAGAAACTGTCCCAAGAAGAAAGGAAACAACAAGAAAGGAAATCAGAAGAGGCATCATGCTCCAGCTATGGAGGATGATGAATTAGTAAAGAAGAAAGCAAGAGAAGATTACTTAAGTGATGAATAATATGTCTTGAACTTTTGAAGAGAAAGAGGGAGGATTTCTGAAATAAAGCATTCGTTCATGACACTATGGAACCAAGTCAACTATGGAACATAAGGTTTGCATATATACAAGGCTTTAGCGATCATAAGAAAAATGGTGACTGGTCTACCCGAGATCCAGACAAAACATGAAGGAATATGAAAAGGATGTGCATGAGGCAATACCATGAAGATTTCATTTTCAAGAAGTGATAACAAAGCGAAGGAGACCTTGAATACAGTACATGATGACCAAGGATGAAGACTTCAAAAAATTCCAGACTAGACAAAGAAGAAGATCAAGGTCTTCAAAATCAGATGATGGAGCAAAGTACACTTCCAGAAACTCCAGTAACTTCTACAAGGAGGCAGAAACCAAGAGGGAGCCTACAAAACACATGAAAGATAAGTATTTACTGTCATTTGAATTCCTGAGTATTTTGAAAGATATTACTCATAACAATTACATGTAGATCTATGATACAATTTTCTTTTATGGACTTATATATGACTAAGATTGAATAGCATTAGGATCATGTAGTGCATTGTATGGGTAAGTGGCCTATAGTGATTTACAACATCCCATGAGCCCCTGATGGAGCTAGTCTAGGATGAAATCTCTTTGCTAACATGTTGAGAGCAGTGCACACTCTTATTAGTTCTGGTAGAGATGGAAGGCATCTAGATATTTACCATGTGTACATGGGATATGGATGAGTGTTTTGTTGAAGCATTGGCTAAGATGCATTGGTTACATGACTATGTACATTATGAATAAGAAGTTTCCATTGCATGAAATGATACTAATCATATGACTAAATTGGACTTGTAGGAAATATTGTGTGCTATGACCTACAAGAGAAGGATGATAAGACTTGTTCCAAAGAACAAGTGATGAAGGTTCAAGCAAATTTACAAAATCAACATACTATAGAAGTACACGAAAACGTTCATGGTTTCTCTCAGAAAGAGGGAGTCGATTGTGATGAGAAGTTGTTGCTCTTGCAACAAGGTACACTTCAATTAGAGCTCATACTTGTGATAACTGCAATGAGGGAGTGGAAGGTACACCAAATGGACGTTAAGAAAAATTTCATAAATGGTGTAGTAGATTTGAGACACATGACAGGAAGACACATGTGTGCAAATTAAAAAATACCTTGTACCATTTGAAACAGGCACCCATGATGCGGTGTGGAAGAATCCATAAAAGATATGTAGAAGATATCCTGAAGAAATTCGGGATGATGGATTGGAAGGTTGTGGCCACACCTATGGAATTGAATATGAATTTGTTATGTGATACTTCTTCAGAGATGGTGGATGTCACGATATATAGGAACATGATTAGTTTGTTGATGTACTTGATGAACACAAGGCCGGATTTATGCTTTGCGGTGAACACACTGAGTCAGTACATGTTAGAGACGTGTTCACTTGGTTGCAGCAAAGCATGCATTGAGGTACTTGAGGGGTGGGTTGATTATGACCTCAGTTATGCATCAGATTAGAGGATTGACATGTAGGATTATGTTGATGCAGATTGGGCCGAGAGTGTCACGGATAGAAAGAGCACATCAAGGTGTTGCTTCAGTTTGGGATCGGGTATGATCTCATGGTTCAGTAGGAAGTAGACGAGTGTGGCACTCAGTACAACCGAAGACGAGTATATGGTAGCTTGTTTGGAAATCTGTGAGTAAGTATCGCTTCGGAATTTGCTTGCAGGATTGTTTGATCTCGAGTTAGAGGCGACTTGTATTCTTTGTGAAAACCAAAGTTGTGTGAAGTTGCTTGAGAACCCTGTGTTTCATGACAAGTCGAAGCACATCGAGATCAGGTATCACTATATCTGGGATATGGTGCAGAATGGAGTAGTAAGGCTCCAATATATAGAAAGAGAGGAGTATATAGACGATGTATTGACCAAGCCTCTACCAAGAGTGAAGTTTGAGTACTTCGGGGATAAGCTTGGGGTGGTACAGATCAAGAGGGAGTGATGATATCGGATGAGGTAGCAGGTAGTCACGGGTTATGTGATGCAATTGAGTCTTCCATGATATGAGATCATCTGGACATATGGTAAGGTAACGTAGGTGGAGCTCCTGGGATGAAACCACCAGATGGCTTGCTCGATTCATGGAAGAGGATAGCTGCATCTAGTATGAAAAATAACTAGCTCTGCAGGACAATTGCATGTAGTATGAAAAAAGACTAGCTCTGTAGGACAATTGCATCTAGTATGAAAAAGGACTAGCTCTGCAAGACAGTTGCATCTAATATGAAAAAGGACTATCTTCGCAGGACAGTTGCATCCAATATGAAAAAAGGACTGGATCTGCAGGATAGGTACATCCAGGATGAAAGAGGACTGGCTCTGTAGAAGTGTGCATCCAGTACGGAAAGAGGACTGGCTCTATAGGATAACTACATCCAATATGAAAGAGGGTTGGCTCTGTAGAGGTGTGCATCCAATATGAAAGAGGATTGGCTCTGTAGGATAGCTACATCCAGTATGAAAGAGGACTGGATCTATAGAGAGGTGCATCCAGTATGAAAGAGGATTGGTTCTGCATCATGGCTACATCTAGTATGAAATAGGACTGCCTCTGTAGAGGTTTGTACCTAACATGTAAAAGGGATGGCTCTGCAAGATAGTTTCATCCATCATGAAAAATGGTTGGTGCTGAAGGTTATACAAATCCAGCATGAAAAAGGGTTGAAATTTGTGGGAAATTGCATCCAAGATGAAAGAGGGTTGGAGCGGCAAGGTACATCCAACATGAAAAAGGGTCAGATTTGTGAAACTTCTTATGATATATAGACTCGGTAGATGTCAAATGTCAATAGTTAGAGTACATAAGTGCAACAGATGGAAGATGATGGTGACAATGTCAGAAGAATACCTTCCTTGTTAAGAGGGAGTGTTGAAAAATGTAACTTTGGAATATATTCTTATTTGTATCATTTGTATTATTTGTATTGTAATTCCTTTGGGAATTATTATTGATGTAATTGATCATATAAAATTCATTGAAAGAGTCAATGTAAACCCTAACTGTTAGGTCGGCCTAGAAATATCCATAAAAGATTATTTTATTGTTAACTGGATAGGATGGCCCTGTTGGGAGAGTCAAGTCGTTCCTATTGGGGAAAAAGGTCAAGTCACTGATTAGTATAAATGAGGAGCTCGCCCTCCTCATTTGGTCACCTCACTCACTCATTAAGTTTGCATGAGTAGAGAGATAGATTCATAAATAGTAGCTACTTTTGGAGTCTTCTTGTTTTGGTTTATTGCACGAGGAATACTTTGTGTAACTCTGTAATTTACAGTCAGTTAATTTTAAACCAAGTCACACAATTCCAATAGATTGTCAAAGAAATAACAATTTACAGCAAAGAGTAGACTCACCCATCAGTCTTTCACTATTTACGACTGAAAAATTCCTTTATTTCAAACCCAAACAAGATTTAATTAAACACTAGGTCAAACCTAACATATGTTCATTTCTATTTCTCCTTTTAAAAATGAAAGACCATAACCCACGATTTTCCTTGGAATTCAGAGATGATTGGGCATTTTTCACACTATAAAACTTTACAGCTTTGAATTATCAATCTAATTAAAAACATAGAGCTACACTTACTCTTCCCTCAAGTTCGAGCTTCATTTGTTCAACTCTTTTTGTCTGCAACTAATTAATTAATTGCATTTGGAGTGCACTCAGTCACACAAAGAACACTATGTTTTCACACAGATACAGAGTGAACTTCGAATGCAATCTTAAAAAAAAATAACAAAAACACATTGATTATTGTCAGTCACCCCAAAAACTAACTGTCTGCAAAAACTATTTGATTTGGATGATTACAATAGAGCATCATTCTCCTCCTAGAATGAGAGCAACTAATTATATTCTTAGATATTCCCCTAATATAACTCTAACAAGAAAACAATTGAACACTTATCAGATCAACTGAATTTCGAAACTACCTTAACCTATTCCTAAATAACATGAAATCAAATCTTAATTTATAAACTTCATCCAGATCCTTTGACAACTGCACCTACACATGTCATGTAACCATACCATCAGATTTCCATGCTAGACTTGATGCCCCTGCATCACAAAACATAGACGTAAAATACCTCATTTCATTTAAATATGATTACACATGCTTAGCGTGCATTTTTATGATTATGGATTGCATTTTACACCAAGTGTCCATAACAATCAAAATGGTTAAAATTGCACATTTTCATATCTGGACTGTGAGCATATGAGGTTTGGCTATATAAAATTAACACAGGGATATTATTCTCTATATATCTATCTATTCTATGTCCTAATCCATCAACTATAATCATTTGATAGGAGGGTTTGGCTTGCATTTTTATTAATGTAGGTGGACAATTCGTAAATACAAGACAACCATGAAGTGTTTTTGCACACCAGGAATTTTTTGAACCAAAATGGAAGAACCAGATGTACAAGAAGGTGGGAAATAATAAAACAAACCATTTTCAACTGAAATCACAAAAAAGACCCAATAATGAGGGTTGGGCAGGCATTTTTGTGAACTGGGTTAAATTGGGTTCAAAACAAAAAGGTTGCTAGTTTGAGAGATTAACTGTGGGAAAATGAAACATGATATTAGGAATATGAAAGAATTTTTTGTAAAAAATATATCTAGATTCAACCCTGTGGTCTTAGTTTCAATTATTGACATCTATATGGACTGTGGCATGCATTTTTCTAGGCCCAGTTTTGAATATTTACACTTAGCATTTTTCATAACTTGGGGTTTTAGTCCTCATTTTTTTTTTTTTAACCAAGTTATGGACAAATTATGCATAAGAATATGTTTGATACATATGGTATGATACTCGTTACCATAATAAAGTAATAAGATGTTCATTCTTAAGTTTGTTGATGTACTTGACAAAAATCATATAAAGCAATGTACAAAGTTAACGATATCCACATTGGAAACTTCACTTGTGTATCGTAGGCACATGAATCTAGGTATGCTATAAAAATTCAATATGGTATTGTTCTCACAATATATAGATATACTATTTCCAAATCCCTCAACTATAAGCATTTGATAAGAGGGTTTGGCTTGCATTTTTATTAATGTAGGTGGACCTTTCATAAATACAAGACAACCATGAAGTGTTTTAGCACACCGGGAATTTTTTGAACCCAAATGGAAGAACTTTATGTACAAGAAGGTGGGAAATATTAAAAAACACCATTTCGAATTGAAATCACTAAAAATAACCCAATAATGAGGGCTGGAAGGGCATTTTTGTGAACTGGGTTAAATTGGGTTCAAAACATAAAAGTTGCTAGTTTGAGAGATCAACTATGGGAAAATGAAACATGATCTTAGGAATATGAAAGAGGTTTTTGTGAA
Source organism: Larix kaempferi (assembly GCA_027924585.1). Lineage (NCBI taxonomy): Eukaryota > Viridiplantae > Streptophyta > Pinopsida > Pinales > Pinaceae > Larix > Larix kaempferi. The sequence continues at coordinate 7,383,482 of BSBM01000504.1, forward strand.
AAATATATCTAGCTTCAACCCCATGGTATTAGTTTCAATTTTTGACATTTGTACGGACTGTGGCGTGCATTTTTCTAGGCCCAGTTTTGAATATTTACATGGTCTTTTACATAACAAATTGGAGTTTTAGTCGTAATTTTTTATTTTGACCAAGTTATGGACAAATTATGAATAAGAATATGTTTGATACATATGGTATGCTACTCTTTACCATAATAAATTCATAATATGTGCATTCTTAAGTTTTTTGATGTACTCAACAAAAATCAGTAAAGGTCGTACTCCATTTTTAGAGGTATTTTTAGAACTGGTTCAGATTGCAATTGCGATGGTGTGCAAGAGTTCTTGGTTGCAATCATGACCTGTTGGTGGATGAAATAGTCCTTGGTATGTTACTCTCATTAAATATATCATCTCAAGAGTCAACGATCAAGTTATAATTTGCATATTTTCTCACTAAACTTATGTCATGTCCCCAATTTTGGCCTATGGAAAATGGCCAAGGTCACCTAGGAAAAATTCATAAAACATTAACATGGTGGCTAAAATAATTAAATTTTACTAAGAAAAAATTATCCTAAGGCCCAAGGATAATTATTAATGGATAAATTAACCACAAGGATCCATAAATTTGAATTATGGAGGAAAATTAATATTATGGGGATTGATGAGGAGGTATTTGTCCACTTAATAAGTCAAAATAGTCATTATGAAGTTAATTGGGAAATTAATAACTAAATTGGGTCAAAAGGCGCCCAAGAGGATAAGGTTAGTTAGAAATGTGGACAAAATGATGAGATAAGGCACCCTTGGGAGAAAATAACAATAAGGAAGGTGAAATGTGGACAAACCAGGAAGATTCCACCTATTAAATGCACCTTAAAGCATAAATTCGAGTTTATGGACCACATGGGAAAAAAATAATTGTGTGGGTGTTTTTATGCTAGTGGTTTTGGATCCCACATGGTATTGGACCATGGTATTCATGTTTAATTGGTCAAATGGTCTAATTAATTATGGATATGATTTATGGTGGATGATTGAGGACAAATCAAGATTAGAAATCTCCATATATGCAGAAGTGTGAAACTTAAGAGGACATGCTTGATTTGACATTAATTTTGATTGCATTTGTGCAATAGGAGAGTCTAGTGCTTCCTACAGTTGGGTGATGGCCCCCTTATGAAACTAAGTAACCAAGGCATTGGTGAAGTGGAGTTGAGCATCCTACTCTTCTCATGGTTTTGTATTGATCCAGTGTTGATGCTGGGTTTGATTGTGATACATGATCACAATTTATGCAGGTCTTCTACATCTCTCAGTTGGTCATATAAGTTGATTCTTGTGATATTGAGATTTAATACTCATGATACCTCTATATTCTTGATTTCATGGGCTAGTGTCACTCATTTTCTCTTTTTTTATTTCATGTAGGTGTATTTGGGGCTTCTATAGTGGATCAATGTTTTTGCAGGGGATTGAGCCTATTGAGCATTAGTATTTATTCTCCTCTCTATATTCTCTATGTTGCTATCATTTTTTCTCATAGAAGACATTGTGATGTACATGATCCATACTAGTGATACTATCAACACAAATCTCCAGTTGTTCCTACACTGTGTTTCTCTTTTTCCTATTGTCTGCAATGTGCATATATTTTGACATATCTATGGAATTAACCAAATTGACTGATCAATTCGAATTTATTTGTCAATATGAAGTTATATATGGTTATCCAACACATTTTTGGTCCTTATCACACCCTCCTTGAAGAATTCAATAAAGGTCGTACTCCATTTGGAAGCCCTTGCAAACTAGCTTCCTCACTAAGCCAAAATTGCCAATTCTTCAATCTTGCTTCCATTCATTCCTACGATTTTTAGTGGCACCCAATTGAAAAATAGGAGAAAAGGAGGTTCCAAATAATTGCTGGGGTCGATACCTTGCATCCATTGGTCTAACCAATGGAGGCTTCCTAGGCGTGGTGCACTCCTGAATGTGCCAATGGTCAATGTGCTAGGAAATCTACCGCTCACCAATGCCACACATGAATAAGTACTATACCTTGCATCTATGCATATTTTTTCATACTAAATACATCGATGTACTGGAGAAATTCAGTCCTATCTTCATAAAACCCTACCCTTCCTTGCCATATTTCCTACCCTTTCTCTTTCACTAGTTAATTTTGACTAGCTCCTATTGTTTTAGTCATATATTCTTCTTTGAAGATCCAAACGAAATTATGAAAGATGATACAAAAACCTAAGAACCTTTAGAATATATAACAAGTGGTTTTGTAGAAAATAAAGTCTACTAAGTACTTTTTTCGCTCATTTGGAAATCACGACCCTGTGTTGTCCTGCTTCCCCATACTCCCTCCAGATTATCCCGAATCACCCCAAAATATATGAATTCTGCACAAAACTGAAAAATCTGAAAAAAAGGTTTGTAACCATCCCAAGTGTGCCCCAATCTTCCTTCACCCTTGAACCTAACCCTCTTTGGCCTAGTTTTGAGTCTTTGCAGCTAGTGTGCCAAATATATGATTTAGGTAAATTGCAACTGATACATGATCAATTGAAGAATTTCTTAGCCATGAAGTTATTCAGATACTAAACATATATCCTCTATATGATCATGTACTATAACAAGAGCTCCTTTGAATCTACGTACTTAAAGAAGGTTGTGACTCACCCTACAAATTAAGGCTTCATGGAATTTTCTAATATAGTCATTCCTAAGGTCTACTGATTATTGTTTGGATATCCTTCCCCCATATTATTCCCTGATTAAAACATCTCCTTCAATTGAGTCCAAATGCTTCTATAGGATATTGGTTCTGTTATGAAGGCCATACTGAGATAAGAATATAAGGGTTAGAGTTACCTCCCTATAAACTTCCTACTTTCCTAAACCCTAGCTTGTTTTCATTAGAATATATAAGACATATATTTGACTCAAAATTCATACACTTTGTCAAGAACAAAAGTGTTATTACTTTCAAGCTCCCAAAAGAAGTAGTTCCTTTCATATTCAAGACTAGGTGATGGCTCCCACCTTTGGTTGCAAAAGCCATCATTTTTCTTGGTAAAATGAAGCATTCTAAAACCCAAATATGGTAATAATCCACATAGATTAAGACAAGGAAGGCACTTAGTTAGATTATATGTATATTTAGAAATAATTTCTTTGTTGATTAATTCTTTCATTTTTAATGACTAAAGTGTCACAAGAATACTAATAAACTGGTGATCTAGCAGAGTATGAAGGAACCATGTTCCATGTGACAGTGTTTATGAGTCAACATTCAGAAGGCGCGCCATTTTTTAATGCTAAAGTCTAGTTATCTAAAGACGCGGGATGATGATGAATGAGCACTACTAGTTTTGTTAAAAAACACTTCCAATTTTGTGAGAACAATTGCGCTTACCAAGAAGACATTAGAAGTATATTCGATACTACTTGCAAATCAGAAATAAGAGGTCTAGACAAATCTACGAAACACTTGGCGACCACTGAACATATCCAAGACAACGCCATATCACTCTTTCTGATCTTGAGTGATCACACCAACTGACTCAGCGTCAATTGCATGAAGATATTTGGATAGACTAGATGTTAGTGACTAGAATAGAAGATACACTTTTTATATTTAAACTAGAAGGGAGAAACTAGCGAGGTTAGTGCCTATTTTGTATGAACTCAGTTTCTATCATAGTTTGATGGAAGACACTAAGTTTGTGATGTTGATACAATTATTTTCAAGTAAATGAAGACTCTTATTTCCCCAACTTATTGAGTAATCTTATTGTTCCTGTATCACATTGGAGTAGGGCCCATCCATAGGTGATTAAAGGGACTTGTGAGTTAAATTAGATTTACTATTTTCATATGAATGTTGATAGAACGGAGTAGATATAGTAGATTTACTACAATTTGTAGAATATATATAGTATTTCAATATATTATTCTTGATGAATTGTTTCTGCACTTTTAATCTAGTATAAATGTGTCTTTACTGTTTTTGCAATTTAAAATTGAATGTCTATTTTTATCACATGAGATCTTGTCATATGAGCTCAGTAAAGCATTAAAGTTCGTAGTTTGTTTTGTTACTTCCTGAGAATTTGATGTAATCAGAATACTTGTACTCGGTGTGTGACTCAGTAGGGTAAATTAGGGATTTAGTCAAAAGGTTTTCCTAAAACTACACGAGGATCTTTCTGAAACTTGTTTATGAGACCATTGATACATGGATAGATTCCTAGTCAAATGATGGGATCCATGTCCCTTGCAACCCTTAGATCATATATTAAAATTTTGTTTGATTTTTACCAACAGTCTTTTTAATTTTTCTAAAGTTAAATACTACTAGGCATCATTAGAGTTTCTTTGTAGGTTTCACATATTGTGCAGGACCCTCAGAAGTTTGTACAAACCCCTGGGTTGATGATTAAAGGAAAGGTTTAGATACAGCACTCTTGTTTGCATATTGTCCCAACATGATACCATATTGTTGATGTTTGATTAAGAATGTCACTAGGACTGCCCAATCCATGGTTGAAGAGATGCTCACAAGATTGAATTTTCCTTTGAGTATCAGTTGGAAATGTGGCCCACATGGTGTCTTGTCAAAGAAAGGAAGTGTTATCACTAAAATATGCTCCTTGACTGCAGAAGGAACATGGCTAGTGCATCTATAAAAACCGTTTAATGTAGGTTTGAAAGTTTATAGATGGGCAAGTCTCACATAGATCAGGCTAACACACAGGAAATGGCTACAATAGATATATAAATGTGACATGCTGTAATAGAAAGATTTGCGAGTATGAACTTATAGAAAGAGTGAGCTAATCCCATTCGAGATCCTTAATAAACATGCATATGACTCATAAGAATTCTAATGTATAGGGAGACTATACAGAGAACAAAATCATGAACATGACACATTATTTATCAATTCATATTAAAACAAAATTGGGCTCATCTCGATTGTAATCACTCCAAAGCATTTCTTCATATTAAAGAAAACAGTATACATGCCTGTAACCCATGGTAGCAATGTGATCTCTACTACATTCTCAGCCCTCGGCTGGAACTCCCCTTTCTATTCAAAATGATGATTTAAATAGCAAAATATAATCAACAAACTGTTGCGATCTTTAGGAATAAAAATCTAACAATTTAACTAAAAATACAAACAATTTATGTTCTGTTGCAAGAAGTCTGCAACAACAAAAACCCATTCCTTTTAATCTAGAACTGATTCTGCCACCAATTTATTTAAATTATTTTTGCTGCTCGAAGATGTTAACTAAATCCCTGATAATATGGAGATGATAAGATCTATCCTCTACCTGGAAATGCTCTACCACCTGTTCTTCATAATTTTCACTATCATCACACCTGGGTACGAGAAATTGGCATTTAAATGTAACATCTGAGCGTTAGACACTCATCAGCCTTAATCTACACAGTCTTCATATTGGGCGTTAGCATTGGACAGAGTGTTAGCTGTTCCCTTCATTAATGCCAAAAATTTGCGCTACCTTAGCATATAGCGACCAAATCAGAGAAAAGAGCATGAGTATTTTCAGATGTCGCTGGAGAAGGAAATTTTACGTTAACCATGGAATCAAGAGCTACTAAAGCTTTTGATGCAAGATTGGATACCTCTTTTACTAGAATTTATCAGACTCAACTCTATTATAGATCTTACAACTTTAAATATGACCATTTCTGCATTGTGCCGCAAACAACCCTCCAGATAGTCATAAAAAAGGGGCGCTCGGGTGCTTGTGTATTTAAACTTCATAGTCACCAGCTTGCTTACAACCAAACAGTCATTTTGTCGAATCTGGTGAAAAAGGCTAGAGCGTGAAATTGTACAAGAGCAGCTCGGGACTGAACTAGACCTCATTACTCTATCGTCTCATTATCTCTGGCTTGGTTTGGAGCAAATGAATTCCATTGACAAGGGCAGCACTGGCTACACAAGAATCTTGTCAACAAGAGCTTGTTTAAGATATCAACTCATATTGAATTGGCCTGATACATATTTGTCTTGCTATTCATGTCTTTCATTAATGAACTTGTCACAACAATAACCTCATCGACAGAAGGAGAAAGCTCCTTGATGATCAAATAAACCATTCTCCTCAAGCCAGTATCCTTGGACTAAAAAAACTTTGTGACAACAAAGAAAAATTCTGTAGCTTCAACCTTTGTGAAAGTCTCGTAATGACCTGGGCACAAATGTTGGTGATGATGTTCCAGCTTTTAACATATGGATTAAAATTCGATGAATATTTTTGTAAAGCATACATCTGGCATCTAGATACTCTGCCTCTGTTCCATGTGGAAGGTAACATCAAACAAAGAATAAAGATGTTGAACCTCTTCTGTCCACGCTAGCGATCTCCTTCATAAACATATTTTTAATTTAAGAACTGAGTGCTCACACTCTGCTCTAGCATTTTCACTTTAATCTATCCAGAACTTGGAGAACCCAGTGGAGAGTATGCATAGACATGAATACAAGTGGATGGCATTCAACCTCATTCACTACTGGCACCACTTTTGCATATTTGTTGGCTTTGAAAGATGGAGTTCATCATTACATACGCGCTGCTAGGATCCAAAATTTTGTGGGACAGATCTGGTGATAACATCTGGCTCTGGCTGGGGATGGCATGCTCCCTACGAGCTGCCAAGAACTTGCACACCCGTGCCTTAACCATTGGGAAATGGAGTCTGTATCTCAAATCTCTGCAACTTATTCAAATATAAACACATACTTCTGAAATGACAAGATACTGTTGCTCATGAAACAAGCTTATTTACCTACCTACCCTACCTCTAACCAGATATGCAACTTGTTCAAGTAAAATCATACTTCCAGTGAAGCCATACAAGTATCTGAATAATTGATGAAACTCTTGATCTGTGTATTAGCAAAATGAAGACTAGAACAAAAATCAACACCTGTTTGTAAGTTTGATTTTCAGACTTATCATAAAATGAGCACTGAAACCTTGAATCGATGAATTCCTCCACATGGATAGAAACCGGATCATGAAAAGGAGAAGAAGTGAAATAATGACAATAAAAGGTTACCTCTTTTTGTTGTAGAAGATGAATAAGCTGCTTTCCTTTTTCCTGATCATGGGTGTCACATATAATGTCATAGCTGAAAGCTTCGATAGGTGTTCATGGGTGTCACATATAATGTCATAGCTGAAAGCTTCGATAGGTGCTGATTGAGAAAGCTGGTCTTCTTTATCAAAATACTCATCATACTTAGGTTTATCTTCAATATCATTTGGGACAGAAACTACATCATGACCAAAACTGCTATAGAAGATTTCTTCATGTTGTTCATCAAATGAATCTTCAAAAGAATTGCTTTGATTGGAAGAAATCTGGGACCTTTTCTGAGCCAATAAACCTTCATATTCTTTCTCAAGTCTTCATAGAAGCTTCTTTAAACAATTGATTTTATCTTCTTCATGAAAAATATTGAAAGTATCCAAATAAGAAGATAAAGTTGAAGAAGAAAATTGTTCCCATTCATCATTAGAAAAAGTACTCATCCATTCTTGAAAATCTTGAAGAGAAACAGGATCTTCCTCAAACCTTGTTGTATTGGTACATAAAGCAACTCGATCAACAACTAAATATGCCATTTTGAAACTAGTGGAGTTACCAGGTGAATATCTCAGCCACAATGTTACCGGCCCTTGTTCACCATCAAAGACTGGATATATCCGTTGTTGTACAGCCCATGGAAGTATGTCTTCATTCCTCCGTTCCCCGACAACGGCGCCAAAAGATGTTATCACTAAAATATGCTCCTTGACTACAAAAGGAACATGGCTAGCGCATCTATAAAAACTGTTTAATGTAGGTTTGAAAGTTTATAGATAGGCAAGTCTCACATAGATCAGGCTAACACACAGGAAATGGCTACAACAGATATATAAATGTGACATGCTGTAATAGAAATATTTGCGAGTATGAACTTATAGAAAGAGTGAGCTAATCCCATTCGAGATCCTTAATAAGCATGCATATGATTCATAAGAATTCTAGTGTATAGGGAGACTATACAGAGAACAAAATCATGAACATGACACATTATTTATTAATTCATATTAAAAAAAAAAAACTGGGCTCATCTCGACTGTAATCACTCCAAAGCATTTCTTCATATTAAACTTTAAAGAAAACAGTATACATGCCTGTAACCCACGGTAGCAATGTGATCTCTATTACATTCTCAGTCCTCGGCTGGAACTCCCATTTCTATTCAAAATGATGATTTAAATAGCAAAATATAATCAACAAACTGTTGCGATCTTTAGGAATAAAAATCTAACAATTTAACTAAAAATACAAACAACAATTTATGTTCTGTTGCAAGAAGTCTGCAACAGCAAAAACCCATTCCTTTTAATCTAGAACCGATTCTGCCACCTATACATTTAAATTATCTTTGCTGCTCGAATATGTTAACTAAATCCCTGATAATATGGAGATGATAAGATCTATCCTCTGCCTGGAAATGCTCTGCCACTTGTTCTTCATAATTTTCACTATCATCACACCTGGGTACGAGAAATTGGCATTTAATTGTAACATATGAGCGTTAGACACTCCTCAGCCTTAAGCTACATGGTCTTCATATTGGGCGTTAGCATTGGACAGAGTGTTAGCTGTTCCCTTCATTAATGCCAAAAATTTGAGCTACCTTAGCATATAGCCACCAAATCAGAGAAAGGAGCATGAGGATTTTCAGATGTCACCGGAGAAGGCAATTTTACGTTAACCATGGAATCAAGAGCTACTAAAGCTTCTGATGCAGGATTGGATACCTCTTTTACTAGTAATTTATCAGACTCAACTCTATTCTAGATCTTACAGCTTTAAATATGACCATTTCTGCATTGTGCCGCAAACAACCCTCAGATAGTCATAAAAAAAGGGCGCTCGGGTGCTTGTGTATTTAAACTTCATAGTCACCACCTTGTTTACAGCCAAACAGTCATTTTGTTGAATCTGGTGAAAAAGGCTAGAGCGTGAAATTGTACAAGAGCAGCTCGGGACTGAACTGGACCTCATTACTCCATCGTCTCACTATCTCTGGCTTGGTCTGGAGTAAATGAATTCCACTAAGAAGGGCAGCACTGGCTACACAAGAATCTTGTCAACAAGAGCTTGTTTAAGATACCAAATCGTATTGCATTGGCCCGATACATATCTGTCTTGCTATTCATGTCTTTCATTAATGAACTTGTCACAATAATAACCTCATCGGCAGAAGGAGAAAGCTCCTTGATGATCAAATAAACCACTCTCCTCAAGCCAGTATCCTTGGACTGAAAAAACTTTGTGAAAGCAAAGAAAACTTCTTTAGCTTCAACCTTTGTGAAAGTCTCGTAATGACCTGGGCACAAATGTTGGTGATGATGTTCCAGCTTTTAACATATGGATTAAAATTCGGTGAATAGTTTTGTAAAGCATACATCTGGCATCTAGATACTCTGCCTCTGTTCCATGTGGAAGGTAACATCAAACGAAGAATAAAGATGTTGAACCTCTTCTGTCCACGCTAGCGATCTCCTTCATAAACATCTTTTTAAATTTAAGAACTGAGCGCTCACACTCTGCTCTAGCATTTTCACTTTAATCTATCCAGAACTTGGAGAACCCAGTGGAGAGTATGCAGAGACATGGATACAAGTGGATGGCATTCAACCTCATTCACTGCTGGCGCCACTTTTGCATATTTGATGGTTTTGAAAGATGGAGTTCCTCATTACATACGGGCTGCCAGGATCCGAAATTTTGAGGGACGGATCTGGGGATAACAGGAAGTAAAGTAAGGATTTCTAAATATCTGCATTCACCTCATGAGCAATTAGATAAAATTTCCAATCTTGAAAGCTAGGAAGAAGTGTAGAAAATATTGCAACCAAACACCCAGTCAGGATCACAGGTGGTACCCACACCTCATAAGAAGGATGCATGGGCCAAAATATCAACGACATAGATGTCTTTTGATGTTGAGATGGAAGAACCAATGGATAGAGAGCTAGAATATAAGAGGCCCAAGGTTGAACAACAATCAATTATAGTTGTTCATGAAGGCTCAATAAAAACTCCCATGTTGACCAAGCCAGCCATTTTGTTTGAAAGCTTCCCATCTGCTAAATGGCCATAGGGACAAGGTACAACATCTCACCAAAAATATTTGGCATCAACACAAGCTCCTCCTCTCAAGGAAGGATTATTTGGTATATATGCCCAAATAAAAGCTGACAATATGGAGTTGAAGAAGGACTGGTTCCCTAAGAAATAACTAGCAACAAGGAAGAAATCAAGATTACTATAAGCTATTGATTTGAAGAAAGGTACTTTGAAAATGGTAGTATTGGAACCCATTGTGGAAAGAGGGAAAAAGAACCCGTCTAATTATATTAACAACTTAAATTACCTGCAATCTTGATGCTTTTAGCCCCACAAACAAAATGGAGTTGCATAGATAGACTGGATAGGTCATTTTCCATGATGTTCTCAAGTCAACAATGAATGCAAATAAGTTGCAGAGCACAGTCAATAGGGTAGACCAATTTCTAAAGCAAGAGAAAATGGAAAACAAAGAAAAACAACTGAGGATTAATGAACCAAAGCAAAGGGTAGTGGAACTCACAGAAAAATTTGAACCTAAAATCCGACGACATATATGTCTGATTTTCGACATCCCTCTGTCGACAATCTGACAAACCCTTCTTTTTTTAAACGTCGCTGAAACTTCGATGGATATCCGATAGCAATACGGTCTCGTCGGATATCCAACATTTTAGTGTCGGATATCCAACCACAATTCTTTTAATATACACGTAGGATAGCCGACCACAATTCTTTTAATATACACGTAGGATAGCCGACCATAATTATTTTAATATACACGTAGGATAGCCGACCACAATTACTTTCTCAAAGGTCGGATATTCGACCACATGGCCGTCGAATATCCGAACACATGGCCATTGGATATCCAACCCCAATTACATTCTCGAAGGTCGGATATCCAACTACATGGCCCTCGGATATCCGACCAAATTTACTTTCTCGAAGGTCGGATATCCGACCATAGTGCCGTCGGATATCCGACGCATATACCCACAGATAGAAGACAAAGTCCGACAACTTTTTCCGTCGGAAGTATGGAAACGTTGTCGGATTTATTGGAAGTGCCATCGGATTTGCGACAACATTGGGGAATTTAAAAACAAAAATACTAGTTCCAAAGGTTCACTTGGGACAACTAGGGTTCTCCTTCTAGGTGTTGTGTTTGGACTCTTGCTTCATATAGAGTATTAGGATTGAAAACATTGTTGGATCTATAAATACAATGATTACTACATCATATTTCGATTAACATAATGATGACTACCTAAAAAATAACAGAATGCTCAGTAGGCAGAATTTTAACTGTGTGTTTGTGTGCAAATGAGAAGACAAAGGGACCTACAACAATTAAAGTATCCTTATTTGCAAGGGTTATGCACTTCCCTACTTTTATTGTTGCAACAATTGGCTATATACAAACATGAAACATGGAAGGTTAGTTTGAATCCAAGAAGAGAAATAGAAGTATGGAAATCCATCTTTCAAATTTAGAAATAACTGAAAAAGTCCAGGTCAGTGCAAACATTTTATGCAAATCACTATTCCTCCAAAAGGAAAATTGACCACGATGAGAGTTGAGATTACTTGTAGTAGCATAGAGGGAGCATTATTTTTGTAGATCCTTGTACTCATGTTTTGTTTGGATGCAAGGCTATTTATGTTGATTTTGAAATGGGAACATTTTAACACTATAATTATTTTGACTAAAATAGAGTAGAAATTTCTATTTCATCCTCACATTGTGCTTTTTTCCCTTGATGGTAGATACTTATGCTAGACTTCTTTATTACATGTTCATCATGTGACAAGTTAACCTCTCTAACCTTGCATCTAATTTTCAAGTTATTTACTATATTTATTTCCTTTAGAGTAAATATTCTTCGTGAACAGTTCCTTTGCACAAAATAGCTAGTTAAGGTGTTGATTCAAATACAAAGCTAAAGTATTAAGACTATTTTTCCTGCTTATATATACAAATAAGTTCTAGTATGGAGAGTGCAAAGAGTACTAAGGAAAATGAAGTCATTCACTAAATGGCATGGTTCTGCAAAACATCCAACATCATCTTCTACAAATAATGAGGTTTAAGGATCACAGTCACGAGAGGAGGTATTGGGGATTGTTCAAAGGCTATTAAGGTAGATGAAGAAAGCTCAATCCATTGCAAGGACAAGATAGATGGTTTGCATTCATGGAGAGAATCTCCATGACACATGACACATATACAATAATCTGCATGATACTTTAGCAAATCCCTCACTCTTATGACAAGTTATAACTTAAAATTATTTATTTGTGTGGTACAAAACTTATATCATAATATTGACCTCATAATAAATACCCGTGTCCTAGAAAATAACAATAGGATTGGTAAGAAATCAACACCCTCCTTTCTCCTTAACAATTAAACATAAGTAATGGGTAGTAATACTAACAATATTTGGAGAAACTTCTTCCATATTTAGAGGTTCCTTTTTACTAATTTGTTGAGAATTCTCTATGTCCTTGTGGTTTATATATGGATGGATCATCTTGTGATGATCTACACAATCTTCAATTAGTGGTGAGCACACATTCATGGATCATACCACTTCCATCCTCATGGTCAACATCTATTGAAAACATTCTCAAATAAAAATGCAATATATTTTAAATATATTTTAGGTCTTTCTTAAATCTAGTCCATGAGGTATATAGGGAAAAAACTGAATGAAAAAATTAAAGCATTAGACCATGAGGAACCATGCAACAAATGCTAAAACAACAAGCTAGGAAATACAAAAAAATGAAAAATGTAAATGTATATAAATTACACCAAGCAAAAATAATAAATGAATGAAATATTCAGGACTGATATATATTGAAATGGACATTTTCCATATGATTTAAGTTGATGAAGAAAAAACTAAACAAATCCTATTCTATAGTACCAAACTCTCTGAGAATGGTTCTTTTGCTAAGTATTCACTTTATTTGTATGATAGTAAGTTACCTTTCAAATGCTTCACACCTTGAACAATAATTTTGAACCTTGTGATAATATTCAATATTTTCACATGACCCTCCTCCAAAGGATGGATATTTTGCAACACTTCCCTTAGCAATCCCTCTAAAGAAAAAATATAACACCTATTGTTGGTCACCCTATATGTCAGTTAATTAAAGCTAACACACATGATGGTCAATATAAATTGTCAAACCCAGGGAGGTCTTTTGTTTCAATGGTAATAAGCATAGTCTATGCATAAACATGTCAAGCAGTTGATTTACTAAATATAGATGATGATCCTACCAATCTATCCAACCAAACTCACTCTAGAAAGAAAACTAAGCTAATTCACACATCTAAGGATTTGATTGAAACTACCTTCCTGCAGAAATCACCCAGCAGTTATAAAATTGAGAATAGAAATAAACCAGATTGCTTTTGCAAGAAGTTAAATCCTATAACTATCAAACTACCAATAATTGATCTTTACCAAAATGACCCATCCAGTAGCTACTGTTACTCAATCTTAATCTGCCTACTTTAAATCAATTGAAGATACAACAGTAACCAAAATCTAAGCTTGGACTCTAACTGATAATTACTGGAAATCCTAGAAAGCATAAACAACTGAAAGATATTGGAATTGAGCTTGGCTGTTACAGCTGATTCAAACACACATGCATTAAATGAATTATCCTACACAGTCGACTGTCACACTAATCTGCTACAGCTATTCAAGATCCAATTATGAACTGCCAAAAGGAAAGCTAATTCTTTGTTACAGCTACCAGTAATATCTACAATAATCCCACACCACACAACAGAAGTAAAGCTAAACTACTCTACCTACTTAAACCGACTATCTCTGTGAGAAGGCGGGCCTTGGCATTCTAACAGAGACACCGAGGATCACAACAAATTAAGACACATAAATGAAGAACTCTGCTCTCATATTAATAATGGAAATTGACAGTATCAGTGCTCTGTTACAGCTTATGTAAAATGGTAATTGTCCAACCCCAGGCTACGAGAGCCTCCTGGAATTTATACAAGGAAAATACAATTTCAGATCCACTATAATCGTGCAGCAATGAAGATCTATGATCTTCATCTTACGGAGTTACAGCTAACTAATACAGCCGTATTAAACAAGGCTTTTAATCATGAAGGATGTTGTTGCTCTAATAATTAATGGATCAACATACTCAACAATTGGAATGCAACCTGTCTGTCGCAGCTAGGTTTTGTTTCAGTGGAATCTGTTCTAGTGAGGATCTGTTACAGCTCACGTGGAGGATGCGTTGTTCCTTAGAGTCATGAGGAGCTGGTGCTTTGAAGAGTAACAACTAGCGCCACTTAGCTGATACACCTGCACTTTAGACCTTAACTAAATGAAATCACACAGATCAGCAGAAACCAAGGACTAGGATCTCAAATCTTAACAATCTTAGGCATAAAATAAATAAAGCAATAATGAATTATACCTGTCAACATCATTGATTGATCTAGAGAAAGACATGGATATAGCTTATGAAAGTAGGATGAAATCAAGGCAAAATGATGTAATAAGGATGGCCAAAAAGGGACATTTCCTAGACCCAACATCTCCCCCCAACTATCCGATTGCATGTCCTCATGTAACAACCTCTCCTAGTTTGAATCCGAGTCTGAGTTGAATTTGTGGAGATTTGTAAGATTATAGGCAAGTTCTGGTGTCTCCCCTCGAGGCACAAACCCATAGCAGGATATCCAATGCTCCCACCACAACTCTTCTTCTTCTAATGTCAAAGCATAGCTGTTTTTGTAAGGTCTCACAGGAAACCATATGAGAGGGAATTTGAATCTTAATCCAATCCATCAAGACCCACACTTTTTCATGCACTGCACATATCTAGGAATCCTTGTCAAAGCTTTCCTGAAATTTTCAAAGCCATATGGATCCATTTCCTTCAGAGATGAGCAAGAGTACAACCATCTGTATTCACTACCTTCCAGGGCATCCTGCTGCATATTAAGAATCATTGGGACACATGTGGTAAGGATTTTATCTCGCAGGCTCTCAAAGTATCGGGAAATTGAAGGAACCCTGAGAGATTTAGCATGATTTTCTATGAATGCTTTTGGATCCCTAGGTTCCCCCCTAATCCAGAGAGTAGAATTCTCTTCATTCCTGAGGATGGTTTGGAAAGCATCTCGCCATCTTACATGGTTAATGACAAAAGAGGCAAATGTCCTCAGCTGAACATCCCCTAGAAAAGGTAATGGATTAGATGGAAAGCCAATATAACAAGCCCTGTCATGTGAATACAATTCACATAAAAAATGTTGATCCTCAAAATCACTCTTCAGAAAAGTCTCCAAAAACTGAGTAGTTGTTGCCACATCAAATGATATTCCTTCCTTAAGAGCCCTTAATTGAAATAAATTTGTCTGCTCATGGAGAAAGATAGGGTAAGAGGGGGATGGAGCCCTGCAACTCAACAATTCTAAGGAAAGAGTATACATTTTGTCTTTTTCTTGCTGCAGGGACTTAAGTTTCTTCAATCCTTCCAATTTTTCTTGAATTTTCTCCCACCGGAGTTTTTGGAAGAATAACTCCTCAGCCCACTTTTCTCTCAGCCCCTTAATGACATTCCTATGTTCCTGGAGAGAGATCATACCTGTCATGAACTAATCAATCCACTTGAGCCATTTATCGAACTCAAGATTTAACCAGAGAATCCTCTTCTCCAGTTGTTGAATTCTTTTGTCTTCTACCTCCTTTTCATCATCAAAGTCCAGATAAATGACTTCCTTGTCTTGCTTTGGCACTATGACAGTTTCATCCTCTATTGAAGTTGCAGTGGTCTGTGCCTATAGTGCGGCCTCAGCCATGGGTTTTAGGGATGCTGGTTCTTGTGTAACAACATCCTTTATTTCCATATCCACCTCAACCTCCTTAGTCTGTGTTACAGTCTTAGCCAATATTCTTAGGACTGCTGGTTCTTGTGTGACAACATCCTCCTTCTCCATTTCAATCTCAGCCATCTCAGTTTGTGTTGCAACTGTAGCAAAATATTTTGGAAACACTAGTTCTTGTGTAACAGTGTTTTCTTCTTGGTCCTTGATATCAAATGTTGTTGTCTGAGTTGCAACCTCACTAAATATTTTCAAGGGTATTGGTTCTTGTGTAACAGTCCCTTGTTCTTCAATTTCTTTGAACTGCTGAGATTGTTTCTGGTTTATATCAAGTTTCTCTGACTGGTGAGACTGGTCTTGAAGAAGCTCGGTATCCCCTGATGGCTGGGACTGTACTATTTCATCTTCTAAATTCAAATTAGGGATCTTTTCAATTCTTGGCTCATTTTCCCCCATCAATTCAATTTCTGGCATTCCTTCTTCCACCTCCTCTATCTGTACATGCCTTTGCGATACATCTCCCAACACAACAACTCTGTGTCCTGCTGCAAAAAATATATCTCCACACTCTGGACAAATAGTCTCTCCATACTTCTCATTTTCAAATGCAAAAGATGAATTTTCAAATAAGTTTGCAGCATTTGCTAATGTGTTCAAATTCTTCTCTGCTTGCTTTCCAACTACTCCCTTCCATCTTTCCAGCTCATTTCGCAATATCTGCACCTCCTCTTTTAATAATTCATTTTCAAGTAGGAGATTTTCGATTTGAGGTTCTTCTCTGGAAGGTTCCTGCATAGCATCAGATGACTTGGGGTTCAAAATGGGAATCTCTATATCTACCCCTGTTGCAGGTGCTTTCTCTAACACAGGTGACTCCCTATTCTCTTTGACTGATCTTGCTGTATTTTCTAAGGGTGGTTCAATATTACCCCTAATTGCATCCACTATCTTAGCTTCTTCTACTATCTCTGCTACCTCTGCTGCTATTGCAGCTGCTGCTACTGTCACAGCCGCTTCTGCTACTGCTTCTGCCACAGCTGCTTCTGCTGCTACTGCTAATCGAGTCCTTATTTTCCTCACCAGTCCCACTGGGTGTTCCTCACTGCTTACTGCTACTGATGCTTTGAAAACTCTCATTCTTCTTTTCTTTGCTACAGTAGGTGTCTGACCCCTGTTTCCTGATCCTACTCTTCGTTTCTTTGACACAAGGGTTTTTACCTCGATCTTTTCTTCTTCAATAAAATTACCCCTTATCTCCGGGGAGGACACAACCTCCAAAATTTCCACAGTCCCTTCTTCTACTATTCTTGTCTGATATCTTTCCTCTTGAATTCCTGTTTTTGCAATTGCAGCTTCTACTGTCACAGCTTCAACAACTACTCCAGTTTCAGCTTCTTTTATTTGAGTATCTTCTTCTGCATTTACAGCTTCTAATTTTTCTTCCTCTTGCTCCATGGTTTCCATCACGATTTCCTCAGTAACAGGGTTTTCTGTTGATACTGCTTCTCCCTTGTTTACTTCCTCTTCATCACTGGTCTGGTTTTCTAATGCTCTAGCCTCCCCCCCAACTGGATTTGAGGAATGCCGTTCCTCACTATCTTCACCAACACCCTCCCTTTCTAATACAGGTTGTATGATTGGCCTATCTCCAACCAAAAATTGTTCCTAGGTTAAATTACGATTTGCAATGGCTCTTAGGACTAGTAATTTAATTAGGCCATGATTAGTAAGGGAGGAAACTGGGTGTCGGGCGGTTCTTGCATATCCAGCCATAGTTTGTAGGGCTTTAAGCAGATAAAATGGTATATTCACCAAATTGCCATGGCATAAATGAGAGAATAAGGGAAGTTCAGAGAAGGAAACGATTTGGTACCTACCTCCACAAGAGATGTATCTTTTCACAAAGATTGCCACTTGATTCCAGGGTGGTGGTAAAGATGCCAGTTCCAGCCCATGGTGCTTAGGACTAACCTGCTCTCCAACTGCCAGAAATTCCCTCACCGCATTTTCATTATGTGCCTTCCATCCAAATAACTTCTTCCCAACCAGGGGTAAGCTATTAACCTCGGCTATGATTTCTTTTGTAACATCCACACGTAGTCCCCTAACCTCGGAGTGAGTATTAGTCAAGTTGAGGGCAAATTGCAATGCGGTTTCTGTGTGGAAATCGTTCAACCGTTCAAAGTATGCCATCCCACCTGCTGCTATAAAAATATTAAGAACTTCCGCATTGGCACGTACAGTTTCTGTATTTACTGGCTCATGTCGGACTGGGTTTCCCATTTTAATATCTCCTCAAAGTTCAAAATGATCGCAACAATTTCTAGTCTAGACGTGGAAGTTGAAGTTTTACGAACATGCAAAGGGTCGTTGGGGTTCAAAAATCAGGTTTTAGGCAAGTCTGTGCTAGTATGAACATTTCATTGAAACAATGAAGTTGGCGGAATTGGGGTAACAGGTGCAAATCGGGTAAGGTGACGGGAAATAAGTATAACCATGATCCTAACACAATCCCTAGAGGTTAATTTGTATGGGTTCATTAATCGAGGGTTATGACAGTACATAATCGTTATTACCGTATTTAATTCTCTACCAAATCATGTAAAAGATACGATCCGTACCTTTTCATTTATGAGTTTGAGCCATGGATCAATCATTATAGCCGGCCGTTGTCCTCGCGGGTATGAATGCACATGTGCTGAAGTGATGTGGCCACCGCCACCTGGGATGATAGCTACTCAAGACACCTGAAATTTTCCTTCGTGGCAAACCATGATTGGATCTTATGGAGCGAGCAACAAAAATGATGCCTAATTGAATCATTATTGGCATCATCAATCGGAGAGCAAACAAACTGGCGGAGTCATAGCTGCTAGACTTAGAAAAACAAGCGAAAATGGCGGAGTCGCAGTTGTACGGAAGGAGCGGGAATGAAATGGAAAGAACGGAGTCGCATCTGCTAGATTTAGCAAAATAATCAAGGATAGCGGAGTCGCGGCTGCTTGATTTGGCGGATTGGTCAGGAATAGCGGAGTCGCAGCTGCTAGGTTTAGCGGAATGGGAAAAGGTAGCCGAGTCCTAGCTGCTAGGTTTAGCGGAATGGGAAAAGTTAGCGGAGTCCCAGCTGCTGGAAAGGGGTAAAAATGAAATGGAAATAGCGGAGTAGAAGCTGCCAAACTTAGAGAGGTAAGCAGAAATAGCGGAGTCGCAGCTTCAGAATTTGGCAGAATGAGCAAAAGTGGCAGAGTCGCAGCCGCAAAAAAGTGAAGTAAAGGGAAAATGGTGGAGTCACAGCTGCAAAAATAGGAAGAATGAGCAAGGCAAGGAGTCGTAGCTGTGTCAGAATGAAGTAACAAGCAAATTTTAGCTAGCTGTGGAAGACTATGAATCATCCATCTTTTTCAAAGAGCTTTATTAAATCAGGAAACAATGTGGGGTGTCTGCAATCGTCTGGCCCAGTCATGACTGTTGTTCTTCCAATTAGTTCCTGCACACAGTTCTTCAAAACAAACCGATCAAGTGCAAAAAATAAAAATAGATAAAATACAGAATGAAAGAAAAACCAATTATTTATGTACAAAATATGTATGGAAATTGAAGTTTTTAGGAATTCACAGGGTTTGAGAAAGATCCCTGCCCTGGCGTTAACTGATACTTTGGATCAGCTACAACATGCGAAACAAAAGCTTCCCTTGAGATCGGCTTGTGGTACAGTCGTAGCCAATGACCATTTGCGAATAATGGTACTTTGTTTTCATCAATGGTGATCAATAGGATTGTTCCATTATCAAATACCCGATCTATCTGATAGGGTCCCAACCAACGGGTGCACAATTTGCCTTTAAAGTCCCTCTTAAACTGTGAATCATACAACAGGGCCCAGTCCCCCTCTTGGAAGACTTTCTTCTTTATAAATCGATCATGCCAGTTAGAGCGTTGTTGTTGGATTAAAGCTATATGATGTACTGTAGCTGTGCACTTCTCATCCAATTCATTGAGTTGATTCAGTCGGTTCCTCTGTGCCTCTAATAAATCCAGGTTTGCTTCCACAACTGTTTTCAAGTTCTATTGGAAAAACAACGTTCTTACCATACATTAACTCATATGGGGAAAAACTAGTGGTGTTATGCCACATAGTACGATAGGCCCATAGTGCCTCTGGAAGCCTTTCAGCCCAATCCTTACGATGGCTCTTCACTGTTTTTGTCAGAATAGCCTCGATAACCTTGTTTGTGCTCTCCACTTGGCCATTGTCCTGTGGATGATATGGCGAGATTATTGTGTACTAAATATGAAATTTCTTTAATAGTGCTTCCAGCTTGTGAGACACAAACTGTGGTCCACCGTCTGTAATGATTTCCTTAGGTACTCCAAACCAAGTAAAAGTCTCTTCATACAGGAAATCAATCACAGCCTGATCATTGGCCTTAACCAAGGCTACAGCTTCTACCCATTTGGTCATGTAATCTATGCAAACCAAGATGTGAACTTTCTGCTTTGAGAGAGGGTTGATAGGACCTACAAAATCTAGAGCCCACCTATCAAATGGTTCAACCACAAGCTGTGGCTGCAAAGGCATCTCATCTAATTTGTTGGGTTGGCCCATCCTTTGGCAGTTATCACATGCCTGAACATACTTCTTTGCATCCCTGAACAATGTAGGCCAGAAATAGCCCATTCTCAAAACTTTATGACCTGTCCTTTTGTCAGCAAAATGTCCCCCACAGGGCTCATCATGGCAAGCTTTAAGAATGCTAAAGATTTCATCTTCTCTAACACATCTTCTGATCTCTAAATCAAGCCCTGTGTAGAAAAGATGGCCATCAATCCATCAGTACCTAGCACTCTGTTGTATGATCTTCCTTTTTTCTCTCTTTGACAGAGGTGCTGGAAGCTTACCTGCAGCCAAAAAGTTAGCAATATCTTCATACCATGGGGAATGAGCTGATACTGCAAACAAATGTTCGTCAGGGAAGGAATCTTTGACTGGTAAATTGTCATCACTTTTAGTAAGTCGAGATAAAAAGTCCGCAACAACATTTTCCTTTCCTGGTCTATCAATAATTGTGATATCAAATTCCTGTAATAGTAACAACCATCTAGTAAGTCTAGCATTCGTGATTGGTTTATTCATTAAATACTTGATAGCAGAATGATCAGTGTGCACAAAAGTAGAATATCCAATAATGTAATGTCTAAATTTGTTGATGGCATAAACAATGGCAAGAAATTATTTTTCTGTGACATTATAATTTAGTTTAGCAAGAGACAAATTTTTACTAATGTAGTAAATGGCATAAGGAGCATTACCTTCCTGCTGTCCCAAAACTGCTCCAATGGCAGTATCTGAAGCATCTGAAGAAATGTGAAAAGGCAGAGCCCAATTGGGCCCTCGTAAGATGGGTGTTGTAGACATCCTTCTCTTTAGCTCAGTAAATGTTGTTTGGCATGCATCATTCTAGACAAACTGTGCATCCTTCATCAATAGAGTGAACAAAGGAGAAGCTAGTTCGGAAAAATTTTCTATGAACATCCTGTAATAGCCAACATGCCACAAGAAGCTATGTACATCCTTCTGTGTTCCAGGAGTTGGTATATTTTCAATTACCTTGATTTTGGATGGATCTACCTGGATACCATCAGAAGAGATGAAGTTCCCCAGCACTATGCCTTCACTCATCATCATGTGGCACTTTTCAGTGCTTAAAGAGAGCTAGCTCTGTTCATAGCGTTTCAAGACCTTTTCTAAAATTTTCAGTGCTTCTTCATAACTATCACCATATGGAGTAAAGTCATCCATGAAAATTTCCATGCAATCATTCACCATTTTTGAAAAGATTCCAATCACCGCTCTCTGAAATGTATCTAGTGTGTTACACGACCCAAAAGGAAGTACTGGGTAGGAAAAAGTTCCCCAGGGGCAGGTGAAAGTGGTTTTGTCCTGATCTTCTGGAGCAATCTAGATCTTGTTATAGCCACTAAAGCCATCCAGAAAGGAGAAATACTTTTTCCCAGACAAGGTATCAAGGACCTGATCGATGAAAGGTGTAGCTAGGGTTTTCACCCTAGCTTGTGCAAATGAGCACCTACTAAGGAGAAGGGACTCCTTAGTAGCAGTTCAGAAAAACAGTAAATGAAAGACAGTACAGTAAAATAGTAACTATTCCAAACATGTGCATAAAACAAAAAAGACAAGATAATAAAAATGGTTTTTTGTATTGATTATACCTCCAATGTGAAGGTTGGTGAAGCCTTTGCAGCAGTCCAAGAGGGTTGCTTCCAAGCTTCCAGTTTTGCTCCTTTCTCTTTCTCCAAAGGGTTTTGGAAATGGGCCAAAGGAGCACTCAAATGTGAAAGTAGCTCAAGGGCGAGCTAGGGTTTCAAGAGTGATTTTGGAAGAGTAAGGGTGTGGTTGACTGTGGATATGAAATGAGGGGGCTCCATCACCTATTTATAGGTTTTTAGTGGTGGAGTGTTGGCCCATGGTTTTGGGCACCATATGGTTTAGGTCAGCTGTATAGGGTTTTTGCTTCCTTTTTCCCTCTTTTTCCTCTTTTTCGTATTTTTTTTATTCCCATTTTAGAGGGTTTTTTTCTATTTTGGAGGAATTTTGGATTATTTGGGGGAAAAAAGGGGTTTTTTGGCCTTTTGGAGGCTTTTTTAATGGTTTTGTGGCCTTTTGGAGGCTTTTTAATGGGATTTTAAGGTTTTGGAGGCAAATATGGTAGGAAATATGGACAAATGAGTCATGTAATGGGGTAGATGAGGTAGTGAGCACTTTTTGGGTGTTAACAGATTGCCCCCTGATGTGTGAGGGAAGGAGCTCATCGTATGGTCAATAGACATCATAAGTCTTTTGTGGTTTTCCTAGGGTGTGGAGAAGAGAAGAAACGAACTAGAGCCCGGAACAATGGTCCCAAACAAACTGCAAAAACTGAAAGTACATGACCTCAATAATGAATGAGGAATAATCTAAACAGATGGACGAGGCGGGCATTCCCATGCTCGTATCAAGATATAGAACAACAATAACAATGGGGTCCAAAATATGGGGACCTGACATATACATGGCCTCAAATAATGAATGAGGAAGAATCTCAATATATGGACAAGGCAGGCATACCGATGCTCGTATCAAGATACATAAAAAATAACTGTGAGGCCCGAAAAAGGGGGACCTGTAGGATACATAGAGAACCACTGTGTACATCATAAGGGTCCAGAGGGGACACAAATCTAGGACATACTGTTGGGCTAACCATGTATGAGTTGAAGAACTGGTACACTGGAATAACTACAGTGTTGCTGAGTGGGGTACCAGAGGAACTGATGAGCTGCTGGATCATAGTGACGGGGAGTCATATCCTCAATGGTACACTGAACTATAACAAAACTGGGTACTTAAGGAAGCATATAACTGGATGGCTTCCGAATACAATCGCCAACGCAACTCGGACATCCACGGGAACATATAACTGGGTGTTCCGAAGTGACTCACCAATGTGCTAGAGTCGGGGTAAATCCGGGGTCTTCGACCAATAACTCAAGGGTTATAAACCCTACGCGATTCTCAATGATGCGATCAAGGTGTTGAAGTCGAGCATGTGAGAAAAACCACTCGGAGAGGCAATGATGACTCTCTCAAAATGGTCCGTAGGCACTCACCACAGATGGTGATGGGTCCAAGGCGCAGGGACCTCTGGGTCTATCCTTTGGAATAGAGGGGCTGTCGTCAATAGAGGGAGACCTGCAACTAGCAAGGCAATGATGTTTCCTTGATAGGAGCATGAGGTGGAGAACCGAAGTGTGAGAGTACTGATGGTAGGATTGTCATACTGTGGGGGATAACTGGGCAAGTAGAGTGGGTGGACTCAAACTTCCTTTGTTTAGAGTATGATGGCGGGGATGATCGGGCAGCATATGAAACTGACTGGTGGGAAAGGGATCATAGCTGTAATGGATCAAGGATAGGGACTAGGTTGAGTGATACTCAAGTTGGTGTAAAATGGCAGGAGACTGCAGAATACTCTGAACAAAGGCGACCTGATTGCGGGTGCTGCCGAGATGATCGATCATAGTGCCAAGAGGCACGGGGGGACTTCTTCATGGGTTAAGGAACTAGAAGAAGTGTGTTTAAAATGGCATTGTCGTGTGGATTTATACGAGCCCAGGACAGTTCATGCTCATGATTGTTTTCAATTTTAAGGAGTCTGAAAGCGATAAGAAGACTCTGAAATAATGGAATGGTACTGTCGTGTGGATTTGTACGAGCCCAGGACAGTTCATGCCCGTGGTTGCTTTCAATTTTAGAGATTTTGAAAGCGATAAGAAGACTCCAGGGGGTTACTTTTTTGTGTGTTAGTCTCCAAGGCCCGAAGAAGAATAAAAGGATGCAATGAAGAACTCTTATAGCCAGTGTGACTAGAGTATTCCTTTTTCGTAATTAGTCTACCAGGTCCGGAAAAGGGTTAAACTTATACCAGATAGACGCCCTTTCAGGTACTTTAACGAGTATGAAAGGAAGCAAGATTGCTCGGCAATCTTTTCATTGTTTTAGGAGTCAGAAAAGAGCTTAACAGAAACTCCCTAAGTGCCTTTTTCGTAAAGGACTTGTCCAGCCCGAAAAAGGGATAAAATTATACCAAACAAAAGGAATGATCAGGCAAGGAGGAAGTGCTCAATCAAGGAACTTTGATGATGACCAAGAACGAGGGTAGGGGGGGGAACACTGGTGGGCCTCCTTGTGGGATAATGAATGGTGGAAAAATAACGAAATAATTGCAGTATGAAAGGAGTGAATGGCTCATGTTAAAAGGTGGAACAATCCGATGGCGACCGAGGTGGTGCGCAAACCGAGGCATCAAGGTGGTGGGACACAATGTTGAAATTGTACCTGGTGAGAGAGAGGAATGACCTCAGGAATCATCACGAGCTCGGAAAAATGAATTCGGCGATATAAAAAGTGTCAAAAATGGAGAACAGCCGAAGTGGCACGCAAATCAAAGCGACGGGGGGCGTTTTGGAAAAAATACCCAAAGAATCTAGGGGTGAGAGCGAGAAATGAGCTCAAGCATCATCACGGGCTCAGAAAAATGAATCCGATGATATAAAATATATCAAAAACGGAGAGCAGCCAAAGTGGCATGCAAATCGAGGCAACTAGTGGTGTCTAAAAAGTGCTCAAAAAATGATGTGGAAAAAATAAGAAAACAAGTTCATCATCATGACGGTCTCGTCGTGCTGATTCCAGTGGTGCAAACGGTTCGAAAAATGGACTCCGTATGGTTTCAGAATGGCCAAAACAAGAAAAAGTCAACGGATTATAAATAGTAAGTGGGTCCAACATGACAAGTGTCATTTGGACTTGTTGACTTTGACTAGTGATCAGAGTGGACTAGAGCTGAGTTGGTGTTTCTGGATGATCCGACTGGCCGTTTTAATATCCGGGAGTTACAGGTATTCCGATAAACTCAGACCTGCATTTTCATTGGGTTCGCGGGGGTGGTAGTGGGTCCCAGGGGAGTTTTTGTACGGTCCACCTGGGGTGGACCACGGGTTTGTGGGGTGGAAACGCGGGTTCCAGGGTGGGCCACGAGGACGGGGACAGCAAGGTTTGGGTCGGAATACGCGGTCTGGTACCGCGAGTTTCGAGGCTGGACACACGGTTCGGGACCGCGAGTTCGGCTCCTACAGGTGCGGTCCCAGACCGCGACTGTAGCCCTGATAGCTGCGATCGGAAACCGCGGCAAGGGGCCCTAAAGTCGTGATGGGGATCGAGCTTTTAGGGTTTCCCTAGGGGGGGAGGGTTACTTCTTTGACATGAGTCTGATGATTTTGCCTTGTGTGATTGACAAGATTCCGTTGGTGCTTTGGCGAGAGCGGGATGTCCCAGATGACATAGTGGATGTCATCCGGAGGGATCGACACGTGCGGTCTATGTTGGGGTTGTGCGGGCTACTGAAGTTCGTACAGGTGCCTATGATGCGTTCAGAAGCACTGCTGCTGAACCGATTAGTGAGATTTTGGGAGCCGGATATTCAGGCATTCAGGGTGCAGGGAGAGAGGGTGGATCTCACCCTCGCAGATGTATACTTCTTGACGGGGTTTCCCTGTCTAGGTAGGGTGGCTGATACACAGCCACGAGTATCCGCTGATGTGGATATGGAGGATATGTTGGAGCGGTACTGCGTTCCGGAGGCTAGGGTGCAGAGGAATGCACTCCGGGTGGTGGACCTGCAGGAGCTAGCAGTACAGGCGATCACAGCGTGCTTGGTTCAAGTTTTGGGGTCCCAATCACGTGAGAAGGTGTCCGGGGACCAGATGCAGCTGGTGGAGCGGGTGCTGGATGGTGTATATTATGCCTGGGGCCAGATGTTCCTCACTTGTGTTCAGCGGCAGCTGACATCGGTGAAGGAATCTGGAAAGGGATTCTATTATGGATCCTTTCTGTGTGCCTTCTTCATGGAGTGGGTACCTACATTACGACTGCGGGTGTCGGTCAGGGCAGGAGGACTGAGGGAGCCACGCATGGTGCGGTGGAGAGAGATGATGGGTCGACGGGGGTGGCGGTGAGGTTGGGAGATATTCACCCAGGAGCTCTACCTTCAGTGGTTGCAGATGCCGCTGACACTGGATGATTATCCATACAGAGATATGGACTACACTAGGGATCCATAGGCACCACGGCCGCCAGTGCAGGCGTGGGGACCAGATGGTACGTATTGATTTTCTTGCTGGTTATTGATGTCAAGTCTTGTGTATGAGATGTTTAAGATGTTAATATGTTGTTACTGACTGATGTATGATCTGTAGATGTTGGACCGAGACCACCACCAGGACATGTATCCTGCAGGGGGCATGTGGCGGTACCAGCACTGCCAGGCCGAGGGGAGGTGCATCGACGGGATGCTGAGGGGAATCTGGAGTTCGTACGGATGCTTCTGGATCGGTTGTTGGTTGGAGTGACTGATGATGGGTGGCGGGACGTGGATCCGGAGGTGATTCAGGACTGTCTAAGGGCGCCATGGGAGTTCCAATCGATCGCGATCCGGGTGGCTATTTTGGTGGATAGGGGTCAGGCACAGGAGCCCACAGGGGATGAGGAGCTGCCGGAGGAGGAGCGGGGTGAGGACTCGGAGGCAGCTGATGCAGGCAGTGTCGGACGGTATGACTCTCAGTAGGGAGTGCAAGGGACTCCCCCTCGATTCTGTAGCTACGACATGTATTCTATGAGGCGTATTGATGTATAGATATTTTTTGTATAGCTGAGTACGGGGGTACTCAGGACATGTGTAGCATATTGACATTTATTTTTGATATATATATATGCACATGGATGCACCTTTTTGCGATGATGATTTAGTGTATGCATGTGGATGCGCTTATGGTTTGTTAGAGGTTTGTATTGCACGTGGATGCAAGTAGCGTAGTATGATGGGCACATGGATGCCCCTTATGCATTTTATGTTGTGCAACATTATGTATGTAGGATTAGGCACATGGATGCCCCTGTATTGTAATGTGTTTTTATTGTTATTGCACATGGATGCAAATGTTTATGTGGTGATAGGCACGTGGATACCCCTAGCAATCTTTTTGGATTTTTATATATTTTTGATGAGATGTTATGGGATGATGATGCATGATGGAGGTTTTACATGGTGTGATTGATGTGCCAATCTAGGATGTTGTTAGCCATTTGATCTGCGACACTATTCTGAGCTCTTGGGACATGGGTGAATGTGATGGATTCAAATTGTCGGCTGAGTTGTTTTGTGCGCAGGAATTTTCTAAAGAGGCAGGGATCACGCACCTGGTAGCAGTTGTTGAGCTGGGAGACAAGTAGCTAGGAGTCAAGGAACACATGAAGGTGACATATGCCCATCTGGAGGGCAGCAGTCAGGAGGCCGGTCACAGCATCATACTCCGCCTGGTTATTGGTAGCAGCGCCTATACATTTTCCGTCAAGATGAATCAATTCATGTGAAGGGGAATATAAGACCCATGCTGCAGAAGCCAAGTTTGGAGACTAGCGGCTTGCTCCATCAGCGAAGCCAATGTAATGAGGTGAAAGATGGTCCATTTGTGATCATGCAAAAATGATGAATGTAAGATTGCGGTAAAAAAGGTGAAAAACAAAAAGAGAGCAAACTGTACAATACAGACCAATGGGGCCGCGGGTTTATTTAAGGATAAAAGCGTTTAAGATACAACCCATTACGGGGGTTGCGCAAATGGTGACCTTCTGAGTCAGTTAAAATGTATGCCCCATTTTCGAGGCAGGTCTGCACGATGTAAGGGCCATGCCACATGGATTCAAACTTTCCTTTACCAGTATTGTCGTGGGCTTGGTCATAGGCGAGGACGAGGTCCCCTTCATGGAAAGTTCGAGGGTGGACATGTTTGTCGTAACCAGCTTTGGAGTGGTTCTTGGTGGCTTCAATGGTCTGTAGAGTGGCACAACGGTCTTCATCAGCTTGTTCTAGTGATAGCAGACGTTGCTCGAGTGGGGAGGTGTCTAGGAGAAGCTCGACGACAATGTGTAAGGCAGGTATCTGACACTCGATGGGGGGGACAGACTCTACACCGTGCACTAAATGAAATGGGGTAAAACCGATGGCAGTTTTGGTGGATGTACGGTAAGCCCTTAATGCAGGGAACAACATGTGGTGCCAATTGGACTTATGCCGGTCAACAATGCGTTGGAGGATGGTTTTTAAAATTTTGTTAATGGCCTCTACTTGGCCGTTCCCTTGGGGGTAGTAAGCAGAAGAATACTGATGTTCGAACTTCAGTAGGGTGGATAACTCGCACCAAAGGGAATCTTCGAAGTGTGAACCATGGTTCGAGACCAACTTCTTGGGGACCCTGAATCGAGTGATAACATGGTTAAAAAAGAAACGGGCAGCAGTGTCAACTTTACAATTGAAGGTGGGCATGGCTTCAGCCCATTTGGTGAAGTAGTCGACGGCGACAATGATGTACTTATGGCCATTGGCGGATGAGGGTTTACATTCCATGAAGTCGATGGCCCACTTACAAAAGGGGCCAACAGTGACGACTGGGTGTAACGGAGCGGGTGGTGTCCGGGCCTTGGGGGAAAAAAGTTGGCAATTATGGCAATGTTTGACTGCTGTGATGCAGTCGGTAAAGAGTGTGGGCCAGAAGTATCCGGTGCGGATGACCTTTTGGGCGGTGTCCATTCCAGATAAATGTTCACCACAGGCACCGCTATGACAATCATTGAGGACGTGTTCGGCTTCCTCATGTGTAAGACAACGACGGAGAATCGTGTCAACCCCTCGCCGATAAAGGACATTGCCTAAGAGGAGATATCGAGAGGCCTGGTGACAGATACGACGACATTCATCACGATTGATGTTGGGTCAGAACTTCTGCGTGCGAAGGTATAACAAAATATCACCATACCATGGGTCATCAAACGAGATGATGAACAAGTGATTGTCGGGTAACTCATCGGAGATTGGTGGGGACGACAGAAGGGAGGGGAGATCGGTGATGAGCTGGGCAAGCGCGAGGGCTTTAGTGCTCTTAGGGGTTCTGAAAGTGAGTTCATATTCTTGGAGGACAAATACCCATTTAGCAATGCGACCTTGCAGGAGGAACCGGTTTAAGAGATAGACCATGGGGTTGGAGTGGGCGACAACTGTGGTATGACTGAGTAAAATGTAGTGTCGCAATTTTTGGATGGAAAAGACCACAGCAAGGGCTAGTCTTTCCTCATATGGGTAACGTAGGGGTGGTCCAGACAAGGTTTGGCTGATGTAATAAATGACATGCTCCTGGAGAGCAACGTCTTCTTGAACAAGGACTTCGGACACGGCATAATCGGATGCCGAGACGTAAAGGATGAAGTCCTGAGAGAAATCCGGAGGGGAGATCAAAGGGGCTTGTGTGAGAGATTTCTTGAGGGATTCGAATGCATCTTCCGCTTGCTCATCCCAAACAAAGGGTATGTGGGTACGGAGTAGGTGTAAGAAACCATGAACGGTGGTGGCATAATCAGGAACGAAGCGACGGAGGAAATAAGATCGCCCCTGCAGATTCTGGAGTTGCCGAAGTGTGCGAGGAGAGGGAAGGTCTATGATAGCTTGGACTTTCAGGGGATCAACAACAATTCCTTTCTGGGAAACAATGAAACCCAACAATCACCCTGCCGGAACGCAAAAGACACACTTGTGTGGGTTCAAGCGGATTTGATATTTGAGACAACATAGAAATACTTGCCGGAGGTCGTTAAGGTGGTCTGATCGTTTTCGGGAACGAGCTGTAAGATCGTCAAGATAGACTAGCAGGATATGGACCAAGTCATGAAAACAATAGGTCATGGCGCGCTGGAAGGTGGCACCAGCATTTTTGAGGCCGAAAGGCATGATGCGATAGGCAAAGGTTCCCCATGGGGTGGTAAAGGCAGTCTTGTACTGATCCTCCTTACGGATCTGAATTTGGTTGTATCCAAAAAAACCGTCCATGAAAGATAGGACTTCATGCCCTGCACACGCATCGATGAGTTGGTCAATAAATGGCGTGGGGAAGTTGTCTTTGGGAAAAGCTCGGTTTAAATCATGGAAGTCAGTACATACTCTGATGGTGCCTTGTTTCTTGTTAACAGGGACGGGGTTTGAAACCCAAGTGGTATATGCAATAGGATAAATGAATCTTGCCTTGCAAAGTTTCTCAATCTCTGCTTTAACAACGGGGAGCTTTGAGGGATGAATGGGGCGTTGTTTCTAACGAACAGGGGGTACATCTGGCCATGTGTCAATGTGGTGCTCTATAATAGCGAGGTCGATACCAGGCATTTCGGTGTAGGACCAGGCAAAGACATCACGGAACTCTTGGAAATGTTGTTTGTACTCTCCGATCTCATACTCACTGCAGGAGGCTCCTAATGTAATGATTTCAAGAGCACTAAGTGGGTCAGAGATATCGATGTGGATGATGGGTGAGATGTTGGCCATGTTACCTTCCTCAAAGGCATCAGGAGCGGGAATAGGATACTTAAACTAGTCGACTTTGGTGGGAAGGAAGTCTTTGGACTCAACCACAAATTGGGTGGTTGTGGTGGAGGATGACTCTTCTGGGAGGAAATAGGAACGATGGTGCATGTCTTCTCAGGGATAATCTGGGGCAGTGAGAGCCTCTAGAATCTCTTCATCATAGCGGAAACTGTGAGTTGTCAAATCGGCTGACGAGGGAGTGGTAGTCGAAGAGATCATATAAATGGTGTTAATCTCTCCGGAGGAGGGTGATACTGGGGGGTGGATCTCCTCAATTGTGGGGGGTGTCGTCTCAAGGTCCAAATTATTCATCTCGTAGAGAGCCGCTCTGTAATCTGGGAGATCAGGACAGTGATGTGAGCAATGGCTATAAATACCGCATATTGCACAAGGGTGGTTGGTGCGCGGTGATTTATCACGAGGCTTAGGGGTTGGATCGAGTTCGACAACCGGGATGTTGGGGTCATCGTCAAGCATTTGCATGTGTTCCTTTAATGTAGGTAATGGTGGACATTGATGAGTCGGATGGCCTAACTCATCACACAATGAGCATTTGGGAGGAGCACGAAACACGGGGGGGGGGGGGGGTTTAGATGACGAAGGGGTAGTGACACTGGGAGGTGGTTGACTAGTAGTGGCAATGGGTTGCACCGGTTGTAGGATGAAATTTGGTGTCGGCGAGGGAACGGGAGGCGAAGTATACCACACAGGTAATCCTAAGGTTAACCCGGGGAGGCTGAGAGTAGCCATAACCAGGGCGCTTACTACGCCTGAGGGAGGGAATAGGAAGGGGATTGTGTGGATGGGTGTAACACCAATGTGACTAGGTACCAACGGTGGTTTGGGTAACAAGGGAGGTTGATTTTTGGGTGTTTGTGTATTGTGGGAAAGGGTGCATAGGTCAGATACTTCGGTCGCGGGTGACGGGGGTGGAATGGATTGAAATGTTGAGGTCATCGGCGTATCTGAGTAAAATCCGGGTCCCACGGAGGAAACAAATGAGGTAGTTGCACCACAAACAGGTTGTTCAACCATGGGGAGAACATTTTCGGGTGCATCGGGGGCATTGGGATCGTAATAGGTGAGTTGGTCGACCTTGACCACGCGTCTGTCATGGGGGAACATCATGGTATGAAAAATGGATGAGGAAACCGCCCGCATGGCATACATGTAGTTGTGGCCAAGTAAGAGGTTATAATCAAGTTGGGAATTGATGACCTCTATGTCAATGAGCACTATTTTACCAGCCAACTATAAGGGGACATTAGCTAAGAGACCTTGGGGTTGAGCTGAACGGCCGTAGTAGGCTCGCAATGCAGTGGAGGACTGCTGGAGAGTAGGGCATCCCAACTTTTGGCAAACGAATGTGGACATAACGCATGTAGAGGCACCTTCATCGATAATGCACCGATGGATGACAAGATTCTGAAAGGAAACATAACCTTGGAACGCTAAAGTGGAAGGCAGGCGTGGTTCAGACTGGTCCAAATCGAAGGCCATTAGTCGTGAATCATTTGGGTCAATAGCACCAATGGCGGAGAGCAAAGTCTTGCGCTGTGAAGGACAATTTTTTAAGACTTCTAGCGTAGACATGGCTGCGGGAGACTGGGCTAAGTCATCTACAATGTTGTAATTTGACGCAGCATGAGCATTGGGATTATTGTTGATGTGACGAAGTGGGAAGTGAAGTGCTTTGGAGGCGCCATATAGTGGAGCTGGGGGTATACGTAACGTCTGATCAGTGGGATGAGCGTTAGTGTTTTTGTCGGTGGGAGAGGCTTTAGGGGTGGAGCCATATTGATTCTGACGGGTTTGGAGGTTGACATCAGCAGATGACATCATTAACAAGTGGTGGGTACCTGAGTCTAACATGGGTTGATCAGGAGTGGCATAAGTGATCTGTTGTTGTGGTGGCGCGTTTCCTTGAGGGAGAACCAATGGTTGAGTGTTCACTACGCCTTGGGTTGGTAAGGGGTTTTGTAGCACCAATGGTTGATGCGGAGGTGGTGTGGGGTTGGGCGGCGCCTGAGGAGCCACCTGCCCTTGGCGATGGGCATCATCAGTCCAGAGTTGCCGAGCTCGCTCCAAATGTGGGAAAGCATGTGTGTAGTGGCCATAGACCCCGCAAATAGAACAAGGATGGTTTGTTTGCAAATTAGGATTTTTGGCCTGCTTGGGCGGCCGATCAGGGTTCTAGTTGGGAGGTGCCACGTTATTGTTGTTTGGGGGGTTGGGAGGTTGACCGCCTTGGTCCGGAGGGGGGTTATTCCTACGGTTACGGCCTGTTCCACGGTTTTGTTGGCCCTGTTGGCACTGGTTATTTTGGTTCTGCTGTGGATTCTGTTGGGCGTACACTTGCCCTTGGGCAGTAGGTGGGTTCTGGGGTTGTGCAGGTGCAGGAGCAGGCTGTGGTGGATAATAAGGAGGTGGAGGCTTCCCAGGTGCTGAACCTTGTGGGGGTGGCTGTTACGTCTGCGGAACGGGTTGTGGGTTTGCTGTAGGGGCTGCCTGTGGTGGGTAATAAGCAGGTTGGGCTTGAGAGGACAGAGGAGCTGGTGCAACCTGTGGGTGGTAATATGGTTGAGGTGCGACTAGGGGGGGGCATAAGCGGGGGATGCATGACCAAAGCACTGAGGTGGACATGAGGGTCTGTGGGAATGGTGGTGATGTGCCATGGGAGCATACGAATTGGTTTCTCTAGATTAAGATGTAGCCCGCAAAAGGTTGGGGCCATGGCTAGGACGTGCTATGGAAAAGGGTTGGGGATGCGAGGCAACACGACCAATGATGCCATCTGGGGCATGGGATGCCCCAGACGCATCGTGTCGGGAGGAATCGCCGCGATGGGCGTCAGGTATGATGGAATACAGATAACCCGACTGGGCATAAATAAAGTCAAATTGTTGGGCTTTGAGGATGGCCTCTTCTTTAGAGTGGGGTCGTTCGGATGCCACATCCTTGGCAATGACAGGAAGGAGAGATTTTAGAAACCAATCTAAGAAGATACGGTCATCTAACTTGGTTTTGCAGAGGCTGCGGCGTCGACGCCACTCATGAATGTGGTCAGTGATGTGGGTAGCCGTGTTCTGTCTGCAAGACAGTAGGATCTCAACTTCTGTGTCATAGCGGACAGGTAACTGGAAGAACTGCAGGAAATTTGAGGCAAGGGAAGTAAAGGTGGCATGGGTCCCATGGGGTTGCTCGATGTACCACTTAGCTATAGAGCCAGTGAGGGTGCATTGTAACCGACGGAGGCGGACAGAGTTGTCTACTATGGAGTTGGAGGAACACCATAGATGGAAGGACATAATATGGTTCTGTGGGTCCTCACCTGCCTTGCCCTCAAACTTAGGGATGTTGGAGGGGAGCTTGGTGGGCATGTGAGGCCACGCAGGTTCATGTCTGATGGGATCGTTAGTCAGTCTAGCTAGGTCAGGAAGGTTGAGACTAGCCATAAATGGAAAACTAGTAGAAGGATGTGACATATTAGTGGGTGTGACCATGTGGGGGCCAATGCCCCCAAGTGGAGGGGCAGGGTTTGGGATGTTGACCCCAAGTGGAGGAATGAAAGTGGTATGGGACGTTCCTGCACCGCCAAGGGTAGTGTGAGTCACTGATGGAGTGGAGACATGTATACCAGCTACTGGAATGGGTACAGTGATCGGAATGGTCGATGTGGGCCCCATCGAGGGCATACCCAAAGCAGGTGTGGTGGTGGATGCTCCACCAATGGTCCCTTCAAAGAAAGGGGTGGAAGTCATGCCAGCCATGGGGCTGGTTGGTGCAGTGTAAGTGGGGTTCTCGGACTCTGCCTCAAAATCAAAGGTAAAATAAGGGGCGTCTAGATCGGGTGATGGAGTTCTATGCCATTGATGAGTCGAGTCAAGTGACAAAGCTCGAGATCTATGATGAGTGGTATCAAGTGATGAATATCTACATCTATGACGGGTGATGTCAAGTGAACCGTGCTGTGGGGGATCACCCCGGAGGTGCCGAGAATGTCTTTGGGACTCAATGGTGACAGATGGTGTCAAGTATCTGGGGGTTGTGTTGAGTGAAAAACTACTCAAAAACCCTAATGCAACCGAGTGTGCAGAAGGAGAGCTCAAAAAATATGGCACTCAGGCCAACAACCAACTCAAAACACTTACTGTAACAGATGTGCTACAATAAGTGGAGTATCAACAAAAATGGTCAGAATACCAACAAGCACAAGGTTTCCTAAAAAATAAAAATAGTGGACTCGCTAGACCAAAAGGAGGTAAGGGAGCATACAAACACCTAGCTAAATAGTATTCTGACTCAACAAGACATATCCTCTGCAAGGTGATGAAATCTAAGTCAAACAATATGGATAGTAGAGCCAAGTGGCTAAGGATATCCCCCTACCGGGAGGGACACCGAGTAGTCAATCCTAGAAGAAAAGCAACTAAGATACCCCGTTCATGACACGTTTGGTTGGGTGAATCTGTCGTTTGGTTCTATCGCCGTTATATCCCCATACAGGTGATACACCGAGAACTACGAAAGGTATCCTTCGGTTACTGAATGGATTGCGGTATTCCACTCAAGCTTCTGGAACCAGTCTGGCGACTTCAACCCTCCTAGGGGAGAGGCCTTCTCGATAAATTGGTTTTAAACCGTGTCAAAAAATACTAGGGGATTTTGGTTCCCTAATGGAAAACAGCTATGTCTCAAGTGTAAGCAACCGAGGGGTGTTATTTGGATGCCTATCCCCCCGATCCTACCTAACTACAAAAATTCTTATGTGTTCCCCAAGTGGGGTTAGAATGTTGGTTGTGTTAAGTAGTATTTTAGGGCTCACTTGAATTAGG
The DNA here is from genome assembly GCA_027924585.1 of Larix kaempferi. Taxonomy (NCBI): domain Eukaryota; kingdom Viridiplantae; phylum Streptophyta; class Pinopsida; order Pinales; family Pinaceae; genus Larix; species Larix kaempferi. Next base: position 7,419,421 of record BSBM01000504.1, read on the forward strand.
TGACAGAGTGTGTGCGTGTGAGATGATGAACCCAAGTAAAAGTGCCACGGGGTGGGAAACTTTCTATCTAAAAATAACAATACGGAATTTAAACTTTGAAATGCAAAATTTTCTCTTTTCAATTAAAATGCTGAAATTTTAAAAAATATTCTGTAAATGGAACAGAAATAACACTGCATAAAAAAGGCTGTAGGGAAGTATGGCTGCAGATAGGACAGATGGCTGTGCAGGTGCAGAAAATATTGTAGCAAAGTGTTGGGTTCAAAACAGTGAAAAAAGTGTAGAAAACAGACCACGGGTCTGTGCAATTCTGTGCGGTCGGACCGCGGGAAACAACTCAACAGTCGCGGACGGGTTGTGGGATTTTGGTCAAAAGACGTAGGCGGATCGCGGGAAAAGGGTCGATAGTCGCAGGTGGGTTGCAGGAAAATGGCTGAAAGCCACAGGTGGACCATGGGAAAAAGGTCGAAAGTCGCAGGCAGGTTGCAGGAAAATGGCTGAAAGCCGCAGGCAGGACGCGGGAAAAAGGCCAAAAGATGCAGGCGGGTTGCAGGAAAATGGCTGAAAGCCGTAGGTGAGATGCGGGAAAAAGGCCGAAAGACGCAAGCGGGTTGCAGGAAAATGGCTAAAAGCCGCAAGCGGGACGCGGGAAAAAGGCCGAAAGACGCAAGTGGGTTGCAGGAAAACGACTGAAAGCCGCAAGCGGCCCGCGAAAAAATGGGTTAACAGCCGCGGTCGGACCGCACGAAACAAGCTGATAGCTGCGGTTAGATCGCAGGTAACAGACTGGAAACTGCCGGTAGATCGCCGGAAACAGTCTGAGAGCCGCGGTCGGATCGTAGGTAAATGCTTGAAAGACACGGTCGGAACGTAACTACGGGGGGCAAAAGACGCAGTTTATGGCAGCCGAAAGGAAAAAACAGAAAAATATTGCAGAAAATTAAAAACGTTTAAAACTTTAAAACTCTAACTAGAAATTCAAAGGAACACAAGGGGAGTCACCAAAACTGTATCTAGGGTTTTCACCCTAGCTTGTGCAAATGAGCACCTACTAAGGAGAAGGTACTCCTTAGTAGCAGTTCAGAAAAACAGTAAATGAAAGACAGTACAATAAAATAGTAACTATTCCAAACATGTGCATAAAACAGAAATGACAAGATAATAAAAAGGGTTTTTTGTATTGATTATACCTCCAATGTGAAGGTTGGTGAATTCTTTGCAGCAGTCCAAGAGGGTTGATTCCAAGCTTCTAGTTTTGCTCCTTTCTCTTTCTCCAAATGGTTTTGGAAATGCGCCAAAGGGGCACTCAAATGTGAAAGTAGCCCAAGGGTGAGCTAGGGTTTCAGGAGTGATTTTGGTAGAGTAATGGTGTGGTTGACTGTGGATATGAAATGAGGGGCCTCCATCACCTATTTATAGGTTTTTAGTGGTGGAGTGTTGGCCCATGGTTTTGGGCACCATATGGTTTAGGTCAGCTGTATAGTGTTTTTGCTTCCTTTTTCCCTCTTTTTTGTCTTTTTTGTGTTTTTTTATTCCTTTTTTAGAGGGTTTTTGCTATTTTGAAGGAATTTTGGATTATTTTGGGGGAAAAAGGGGTTTTTTGGCCTTTTGGAGGCTTTTTAATGGGATTTTAAGGTTTTGGAGGCAAATATGGTAAGAAATATGGACAAATGAGTCATGTAATTGGGTAGATGATGTAGTGAGCACTTTTTGGGTGTTAACAAAAGGTAAGGGGAAATGGTCCTTCTGCGTTGCTTTGTTCAATTCTCTGTAATCCACGCAAACCCTCCATTTCCCATTCTTTTTTGGCACAATCACAAGTGGAGAAACCCACTCAATGTCTGAAATCGGGTATATGAATCTTGCTTCCAAATTTTTTTGGATTTCTTCTTTCACTATGTCCCTTAGGTTCGGGTTCATCCTTCGTTGTGGTTGACATACAGGCCTGGAGTCGCTCTTAATATAAATGTGATGGGTGCACAGATGAGAAAGAATTCCTTTCATGTCTGTGTACTCCCAAGCGAAAGCTCCCCTACGCTGTTTCAGCAGAGTGACTAGCTGTTCCAGCTCGCTAGGTGCCAGATTAGGATTGATATTCAATGTTTTTCCTGGCCCAATTTCTACTGGAACACTCTTCGAATTCTTAAGTACTGGAATTATACTGTCATCACCAATTAGAGTTTCTTCTATAAGATTTTCTTGTTCTTTTGCAGCTAAAGTACTGTCCAAGATCTGATAGACATTTTATTGACTGACGTGGGCTCATTGATGAAACTATTAATGGCATCATCCTCTGTTTCATCTTTAAACGTTAAGGCTCTCCCTATGGTTAGTAATGGTTGCACACCCTCTTCCCCCTCCAAATCTTCCCATAATGGAGTCTCAGCTTCTGTGCTTGGTCGAGCTGGAGGGTACAGGGTTAGATTTTTTATCTCAGTTCCATCTGAAATGGTCATAGATCCTGAGCGACAGTTGATACAGGCATCTGCTGTGGCCAACCATGGTCTCCCCAGGATCAGTGGGTGTCCCCCCAATTGGGATTTCGGTTGTAACACCAAGAAATCTGCAGGGTATTCCCACGAATCGACTGAGATCACGAGGTCATCTAGGATCCCTTCAGGCTTGATCATTGATCTATCAGCAAGTTCCAAAACGATAGGGGTTGGCCGAAGATTAATGAGTCCTAATTTCTTCATAGTTTTTATGGTCATAACGTTAATAGCTGCGCCTAAATCCACCAAGACATTTGGAATTTGTGTGAACCCCATGTGAACTGTAACAGTTGGGTTCCCAGGGTCATCGTATTTTGCCACAGGGGCCTTCCCCATTATTAATTTTGAAAGCTTTCCCAACACGTGGGTAGTGGGGGGATCCCTGGGCCTTCTTCCTGGTTTCTTGACACATAAATATTTAATAGTCTTGACATAAATGGGCACATCATGAAGGGCCTGTAACAGTGGAATTTTAACATACAAATTTTTTTAGTTCTCCCACGAGATCAAATCGGGGTTGTTCCACTGTTTTCTGCAGGGTCAACCGTTCAGGGTATGGTGGTTCTTTATTCAACTATGTAGGCTGTGACACATTGTGTGTTACTTTCTGAGTTTCAGCTATTGTTTCAGTAGGAGTATCAGCATCCTCAATGATGGGGCTTGCTGAATTAAACATGTTCTCATAGTGCTGATTTACTCCAATTTCAATCACTGGGGATGAAACATCCTCAGTGATAATAGGTTCCACCACCCTCTCTGATCGTAATTGTATATCATTGCAGGGAATCCGAGTGATGGAATATGTAGGCATGTTGGTAGTCTCAAATTGATGGACTTCTTTATTGTTTGGGTTTGGGTTACGTTGTGCAGGTAGCTGTGGTCGAAGTGGTGCATTCATAGGTGTGGCATTGTTTTGGAAAGGGAGTTGTGGTTGCTGATACTGTTGGTGCTGATACTGCTGATGTTGATACTGTTGAGGAGGGTACTGTTAATACTGAGTCTGGTGATGGGGAAAGTTATTTCCTTGGTAAGAATTTCTCCAGTTGGAATTCCAAGGAGGATGGTTTGACTGCTGTGACCATGGTGTCCATGAATTAGGATTTTGCATTGGGTTATGAGATGGATGCCACTGGTTGTTAGAATAATGTGAAGGTAATTGTGTATTCGTATTATGCATATTATTCAAAAAAAATGTTGGGTCTGGATTCATACCTTGGTTTTGAGGCTTCCATGGTTTCTTCTGTGCCATGAAGTATGTTGGCTTCACATCTGGAATAGATTCCTGCATGACTGCTTTGACCTTAGGTAAGGAAGGACATTCCTTAGTATCATGCTCGAGTTCACATATCCTACATACCTCTACTTTGTCCAACGGGCATTCCTTCAGTGGGTGCTTTTTCCTACATCTAGGATAGAATACACCAAGTGTAAGATCTTCTGCCCCTTGCTTTTGCTTTGCTCTCATGACATCTAAATCTGAGGAAATGGAGCTCATCATGTCTGTTTTAAAATTTTCCAGTAAGTTGCCTATTTATGCTCGAGTGGCCCCTCCACTGGCTGACTTCTGATTCCTAGTGAAGACATCCTGGTTTCGGTCTTTGTCTCGTTTGCTGGTTCTAGAGGATCCCCTGGAGTATCTTCGACATAATTCAACAATCTTTTCAAAAGGTTCTTTCGAGATATCCCCTTTTCCCAGTAGATTTAACATATCAAGGTAATCTTCTCTATTTCCTCTTAGTAAGATAATCTTGAGCACATCCTTTCCAATCTCAGCATGACCAGATCTTTGTAAATTGTACAACAATCTTTCCACAAAGTCTTCCAAACTTTCTTCATCCTTATAAACCATTTTAAATGGCTCCTCTTTTCTATCCCTAGTTCTGCAATATTCTTGGTACTTAGAAAGGAAGGTGTTTTTCATTTGGTCCCAAGTAGTAATGGTCTCACGACCCAGACTCATGAACCAGCGCAGAGCATTTCCCTTCAAGGTGGTTGGGAATAAATTCAGCTTCTGAGCACTAGAGGTGTAATCATAGCTACGAAAGAGGATATCAAGCTCAAAAATAAACTCATCAGGATCCTCAGAGACTTACCATGAAAGTTTGGGAGAACTGATGGTGAGATTTTTTTCATAGGAGCTGCTCCAGGTATCTGGAGGATAAGGAATTCTAATGTAGCCATAGTATTACCAGGTTGATTATTTTCTCCTTCTTCTTCCCGGTTATTCCCATGTTCATTCTCGCCCTCCTGTTCTCTACTAGCCATGGTTCTAGTCCAGAATTCAACAGCTTCCTTTATGCGTTCTTCCTCTGCTTTAGCTTCTTCCTCTCTTCTCCTCTCTTCTTCTCACCTTCTCTCTTCCTCTGCTATTGGGTGAGTCTCCAACCACACCTCTTTGGTAACTATGGTTCCGTCGATATGATATATCTCCTCTTTATCTGGTGCACCTACAGCACTTCCCTTATCTTCATGAGGTTTACTTTCTGCAACAGGAGTTGAAGGTCCGGTTGTATTCTCCACTGTGGATGCTGAATGTTCAAGATAGGGAGGAACATAATTTCCCCTGCTTGTAGAGTTTCGCGGTGGTCTATTGGAAGAATCATCTCTAGCAATTATCTCATCAATGTATGTGTGTCTTCCCTGACCTGCATTACGACCTCGACCTCTTCCACCTGCAATGTTAGTATTCAAAGGGGGTTCCTGATACGTTTTTCTTGTATTCATGCATGCTGTAAATAATTGAACTAAAATAAAATCAAATGAAACCAACTACTAGCTTTGTCTATCTATTACCATCCCCGACAACGACGCCAAAATGTTGGTCACCCTATATGTCAGTTAATTAAAGCTAACACACAGGATGGTCAATATAAATTGTCAAACCTAGGGAGGTCTTTTGTTTCAATGGTAATAAGCATAATCTGTGCCTAAACATGTCAAGCAGTTGATTTAATAAATGTAGATGATGATCCTACCAATCTATCCAGCCAAACTCACTCCAAAAAGAAAACTAAGCTAATTCACACATCTAAGGATTTGATTGAAACTACCTTCCTACATAAATCACCTAGCAGTTATAAAATTGAGAATAGAAATAAACTAGATTGCTTTTGCAAGAAGTTAAATCCTATAATTATCAAACTACCAATAATTGATATTTACCAAAATGACCCATCCAGCAACTATTGTTACTCAATCCTAATCTGCTTACTTTAAATCAATTGAAGATACAACAGTAACCAAAATTTAAGCTTGGACTCTAACTGATAATTACTGGAAATCCTAGAAAGCATAAACAACTGAAAGATATTGGAATTGAGCTTGGCTGTTATAGCTAATTCAAACACACATGCATTAAATGAATTATCCTACATAGTCGACTGTCACACCAATCTGCTACAGCTATTCAAGATGCAATTATGAACTGCCAAAAGAAAAGCTAATTCTCTGTTACAACTACCAGTAATATCTGCAATAATTCCACACCACACAATAGAAGTAAAGGTAAACTAATCTACCTACTTAAACCGGCTATCTCTGTGAGAAGGCAGGCCCTGGCCTTCTAACAGAGACGCCGAGGATCACAATAAATTAAGACACAGAAATGAAGAACTCTGCTCTCATATTAATGATGGAAATTGACAGTATCAGTGCTTTGTTACAGCTTATGTAAAATGGTAATTGTCCAACCCCAGGCTACGAGAGCCTCCTAGAATTTATACAAGGAAAATACAGTTTCAAATCCACTATAATCGTGCAACAATGAAGATCTATAATCTTCATGCTGCGAAGTTACAACTAACTGATACAACCGTATTAAACAATGCTATTAATCATGAAGGATGTTGTTGCTCTAATAATTAATGGATCAACAAACTCAGCAACTGGAATGCAACCTGTCTGTCATAGCTAGGTTTTGTTTCAGTGGAATCTGTTACAGGGAGGATCTGTTACATCTCACGTGGAGGATGCGTTGTTCCTTGGATTCATGAGGAGCTAGTGCTTTGAAGAGTAACAGTTGACGCTACTTAGCTGATACACGTGTGCTTTAGACCTTAACTAAATGAAATCACACAGATCAGCATAAACCAAGGACTAGGATCTCAAATCTTAACAATCTTAGGCATAAAATAAATAAAGCAATAACGAATTATACCTGTCAACATCATTGATTGATCTAGAGAAAGACATGGATATAGCTTATGAAGGTAGGATTAAATCAAGGAAAAATGATGTAATAAGGATGGCCAAAAAGGGGCATTTCCTAGACCCAACACCTATTTCCTTATGCAATTGAATAACGTGACCACATCTTTACCTCTAATACACCTGTTAGAGAATCAAATCCTCAATTATACATGCAATTCTATTCTCTGGATTTCAAGAGTGATACAAAATACCATGAATATAAATCATGAGCTAACTCTACCCTCTTTGATGATCACATAAAACTTCAAAGTTGGAAATGATGTCATAAGAACTCACCCAGTCCTTTGATACAATATCCTGAGTGTTTGGAAGGTAGTTGAACAAATTACATGTAAAATTTTTAAACTCGTTTCAGTACCAATTCCAATGATGATAGCATGACAATGCAATAATTAGAATTTGTGTGTAAGGTTAACCCCATTTTGTATATTAATTACTGACCATTTGTGTGGAAAATGAAAAACATAACCAATAAGTTATGACATTATTAGGTCTATTCTTGTACGTGTAATGCCCTTTGGTCAAGAGTATCATCTGTGGGATAGGATGTTATTTAGTTTGAAAATCATCGATTCACGCCAAATCACTTAAAAATGCAGCTTTGGTGTTTGGATGTTTTAGACAATCAAAGCATAACTACATGATAGGAAAAAACCAAGACTAACTTCTAAATCTATACAAAATAAAACCTATGACCTTTTTCAATAAAATACCCATTAAAAAAGAGACAATGGAACACATCTCAATCAAAGAATGGAACATGCGTATTGTAAAACTTTATGTCAATGAGAAGGACGGGGGGAAAGTAATTCGAGCAGGGACTAAACCTATATATGTCGGAAAATATTGGAAAAAAATCAAACACATAGCAAATGACAAGGAACAAGATAGAGGTGTATGAAGTGAAATATCTAAAATTAGGGTTAGACACACTGAAATCCCTCGTCATTGACCCACTTAATCCATCCCTAACACAGGGTTTCTTTTTGAAGTGGATTGAAATTTTAATATATCTTTATACTTTAACAGAGTACAGAAGGAAAATTAAAATAGGATCTACTACAAGACAATAATAGTCACCCCATATTTTCAAATGATTGATGGCACAATACTTCAGATTCTAGAAGAAAATTAGCAGTGGATGAAAGTAAAATAATACAAGTAAGAGGACATGTAGGCTTCCATGAATAAAATTTGATTATGTGATTATCTTCAGGATATGAGTAGAAGAATAGAGGGAGAACAAGGTGGATCTCAAGAATCACAATGTAGTTTTTTGAAAAGCATTCAACTTAGTACTAAGAAACCAATTATGGATGAGATTGTAGGTACTGCGTAATTTTTAGACATGCCAAATGGAAATCGAAAGTTTGAATCACTATATGTTGATTCATAGCTCAATAATCCATGCATAGAGGAAGTGTTAAATGAGGTTTATCAAGTAGTGGAATCAATAGTCATTCTGACAATAGATGGAAATAACAATGCGATGTTGGTTTATAAATATTTGGTTCAGAATGAAGGCAGGATGCAATCTATTCTTCCCATAGAAAAATATGAGGTAGGTAAGAAAAGAAAGACAACAAAGGAATCAAGTGAGCATGAGGCTATAGATTCAAGCGAGCCTAATCTTAAAAGAGGAAAAATGTATAGTCAAGATATTGAAATGGTTAATTTACTCTAGGATATGCACATGAAGAGTTAGAGGAAACTTGTCAAGAAAATTTGAATGCAGATCAAGTGAAATAAGAATGTGCGAACAAAAAAATTTCATTGTTGAGGTGTATAGAGTGTTAATTTGTCCACTAGCTATCATTCTCATTTTTCTCTACTCCACCAATTGTGGGTTCTTTTCTTTGTTATAGTTATAATTTACCCTCCATAATTTTCCTATGGTATATTGAAATTATGCACATCTCCCATAACTCTATAAGGATAGTCTTTATGCAAAAAATATAGCCATTCTAATAACACCACCATTTTTGTATTACTTATTTCTACTAATCATTTGATAGAATATCCCAAATTATCAATATTTGTCCTCCTCTTAGTTCATACATACAAAGAATCATTTCAAATTGTTGGTGAAAAATATGCATCTATTTCCAACATGCATATTGCATGGATCTAGTATTGAGCTTTTATTTCTAGTATACATAGCCATAGGCATGCATCTACTTCTAGTGTCAAGCTTCTATGTTGATTCATTGGATCTAAAACATAAGAAGATCAATGGTTATGCAAGTCCAAGGCATTTAACCCAACTTAATTGTGATCATGTTTAGTGTTCTATATGTGTGTGTTGATTATGGCTCCTTTAAAGTTTTTGAGACTTTCACTCAAGTGTGCTTAACCATGTTATTATGAAATTGTATCAACAAGGGAATTCAAATGAAGCCTTAACTCTATTTCATCAAATGGAACGAGTAGGAATGAAACTTGAATCAACCACAACACTGTGTGTGCTCATAGAATGTGCCCATTTAGCTCATACGTAAAGTGTATCTAGTGATAGTGTTCGGGTACATGGGGTACTACCAAATGGCCGAACACCAAGAGCAACCACTTCACACAAACAGATCACAGATCAACACACCGATGTTTTGACGTGGTTTAAACCCTCTTGAGGGAAACACTCCACGGCCCCGACCAAATAGCTTCTATGGGACAATTTATTATGCAAAGAAAGAAAGTTACAAATGAGCTTCTCATAATCGATCAACTAAACAATGACCCTCCATGCTCTTTAAATAGAGATCATGGACCAATTGGGTGTTAAGCCACGGATCAAGGTTAGGTTTGATCTAAGAGAAGTTGAGCCGTCGGATCACTCTATGTCGGGAACATATCGTGACCGTCGGATTAAGTATTTACAAATGCATACTAAAGAAACACAATATCCCTAATGGATATATTACACAAGTTGATCTTAACTAACTCCTGAGTGTCTAAATATCCTAACATCCCCCCTTAAGAACAACTTGGGATAGGATTGAAGGATTTACAAAAGTGACACTATTAGGAGAAGGAAGGAGGCATTAGAGCCTATCCCCCCTTAATGACAAGTTCCTGAACTCCTAACATAGATCGAAGTTTAGAAAACTTCGCTTCTGTAAGAGACTTGGTGAAGATGTATGCAACTTGATCATTTGTAGGGAAAAAGAGCACTTCAAGAACACGATCATGAACAAGATTTATGATGAAGTGCATATGTAGCTCAATGTGTTTGCCGCGTTGATGTAGAACTGGATCTTTGGCAAGCTTGATGGCATTTTGATTGTCGCACCAAAATGGATTAGGCTGCTGCTGCTCGAATCCAAACTCTGAAAGGATCTATCGAAGCCATAAATCTTCCTGACTGGCATTAACTGCTGCTCGATATTCTGCCTCCGCTGAAGAAATAGAAAGAGCTTGTTGTTTCTTACAAGCCCAAGTAATAGGTCCAGATCCCAGACTGAATACATAACCTGCATTAGACTTTCGATCATCAGGATCGCCGGCCCAATCTGAATCAGTGAACCCAACCAACAAAGGTTTCCCCCTGTACTGTAATGAATCCCAAACTGAACTGTACCTCGAATATATCGAAGTATTCTTTTAGCTGCTTTCCAGTGACTTTCATGAGGTGTTTGCATATAACGGGCAATAAGACCAACGGCAAAGGAAATTTTAGGACGGGAATGAGTCAAGTATAAGAGACTACCAACAAGCTGACGATACAAGGTGGCATCGACTTCAGGTGAAGTACAAGTGGCATAAAGTTTGACTCCAGACTGGAAGGGAGAAGGGGCTGGTGTACAATATTCCATGTGAAAGCGACGAAGAAGGTCACAAGCATACTTAGATTGAGAAAGAAAGATTCCTTCTTTGGTTTGCAGGACTTGGAGACCAATAAAATAATGCAAATGTCCTAAGTCTGACATTTCAAAATTTTGTTTAAGACTGGATTTCACATGGGTTATAAGCTTAGGGTCACTACCAGTAAGAATAAGGTCATCAACATATAGAACAAGTATGATGAGATGGTTTCCTACTTTCTTGGTATAGACATTGGGGTCAGGATGGCATCTAGAAAAACCAGTGTCAAGGATAAAGTTATCCATTTTGGCATACCAAGCTCTAGGAGCTTGCTTAAGGCCATATAAGGATTTCTTAAGGCAACAGACAAGGCTAGAGTTATTCTGAACATAACCAGGAGGTTGTTCCATGTAAATTTCCTCCTGTAAATCACCATGTAAGAAGGCAGATTTGACATCCATTTGATGGACTTCCCAGTTGTGTAAGGCTGCAAGGGAAAGAACAAGGCGGATGGAGTTCATTTTTGCGACGGGAGCAAAGGTTTCATTGTAGTCAATCCCTTCAACTTGGGAAAAACCTTTGGCAACTAACCTTGCCTTAAGTCTTTGAACACTTCCATCTGATGCATACTTAGTTCTGTAGACCCATTTACATCTGACAAGTTTTCTTCCTTTTGGAAGAGGTACAAGATCCCAAGTATCGTTCGCCATTAAGGAACTATATTTTTAATCCATGGCTACATCCCAATCTAGACTCCCTGAAGCTTCTGCAAAAGTTTCTGGATCATGATTCTCGGAAACTTGAGCCAAAAGAGAAGAGGCTCGCTGAAACTGAGAACGTGTTTGACGTTGATCTCTAGGATCACCGACAAGATCACCAGCTGCTTCACATGTTGAACGGACCCATTGAGGAAGCACTTGTGCTGGTGCAACTGGAGGAACATGAGCAGGCGGAGGTTGATTTTCATCCTCACTATCATCATCAGAAACTGGAGTTGGAAACCTGTCAAGGAATTTGGAAGAAGAAGAAGAAGGCACAAACGCCGAATCAGGCTCGCAGGCCAAAGATGGCACAATCGCCGAGTTAGGCTCGCAGGCCAATATATTTTCATCAAATTTAACATCTCTTCTAATGATTATATCATAAGAATGTGGTTAAACAAGTCTATAACTTTTTGCATCTTCAGAATATCCAACAAATATGCACTTTTCACTTTTAGGCTGCAATGCTCTCTGTTTTTCATTCGGAATGTGAGCCCATGCTTCACTACCAAACAAACGGAAGTGACTTACATCAGGTTTAGTTTTACTCCATGCTTCTTCCGGTGTTATACCTTGTAAAGCTTTAGTGGGGGTGCGATTAACTATTAATTTGCGCAATTAATGGCTTCAACCCAAAATTGAAGACTTAGTCCTTTAGATTGGATCATACAATTAGCCATTTATTTTAAAGTGCGGTTCTTCCGCTCAGCTACACCATTTTGTTGTGGTGTATATGGAACAGTGTGCTGTTGTTAGATGCCTTGTTCAGTGCAGAAAGTAGTGAACTTATTGTTAACATATTCTCCTCCATTGACAGATCTTAACTTAATAATTTGATGACTAGATTGTTTTTCCACAAGGGCCTTGTAGGCCAAGAACATGTTAAATACTTTGCTCTTAAGTTTTAGGAAATAAACCCAAGTGCGTCTGGTGTAATCATCAATGAAAGTTAAGAAATATTTGGAACCAGAAAAGGAAGCAGATGGAAGAGGACCACACAAGTCACTATGCACAAGCTCCAAGGGAACCGAGGCGTGCCAAGAGGCACATTTGTCAAAACTGTCCCGATGATGTTTTTCGAGTAGACAACCGGAGCAAACACCATCCCTACAAGATACCATCGGAAGACCTGTCACCATATTTTCTTTACATAGTTGTTGCAATGAGTGATAATTTAAGTGACCAAACCGCTCATGCCAAAGTTTGCTCAAGTTATCACTATGAGCAACAAAAACTGAAGGGAAAGGTGATGACCCAAAGTTGTTAAACTTGTACAACTTGGGAATATCATCAACAATTCCGGTAGCTAGGACCTATTGAGGATCTTTAAAATCCTTGATTACAACTTGGTGAGGTGTAAAGGTCACAGTTTTACCTTCACCAGAATGAGTGATCTGATAGACTGATAACAAATTGCAGGAAATTCTTGGAACACATAGTACATCACTAAAATGACCATTATCTACTGGAACTGTTCCAGCTCCTACAACACTTAGAGATCTATCATCACCAACAAATATTTGTTTGGTGTTACATTCATGCATAGTAGAAAAGATGGCTTGATCCTTAGCCATATGATAAGATGCTCCAGAATCAATGAGCCATTCATTTGAAGTAGAAGAAGAAGATGCATTATAAGAATAACCAGAAGCACAAAGTGCATGTCCATGAGAGGAAAATTCTGAAAATGAATCTAGGCTGATGTGGTGCTTCTTCATTGCTGCTTCCAAGGCTGCCATCTTCTTGAAACACTTAGATTTATCATGATTATCTTTCCCGCAATAGTTGCAATGACGCTCAGTCTTCTTGCATTTTGGCTTGGAGCCTTTGTCATTTTTTAAAGAAGGAGCTGACTGAGAGGGTTTGGGACCTTTGTTTGACTTATTATTGCAAAAATTTTGTTTCTTGGGAGGCTTGGACTTTTCTTTCTGTTGGGACAATAAGGCTTTCCTAGATGTATCTGCATTGTTGATTATTCCAAGATGAATGATTTTATCTTGTTCTCTAATCAATGAATCACAAAAGGATTCAAGACTAGGCTATTGATAGCTAGCTGCATTCAAGGATGCTTTCATGGAGTAAAATGTAAATACAAAAATAGAATATGCAGGTCCAAGTTTGGAAAGAATATGATAAATGCATTGTTTGTCTTCCCTCTCAATCTTACATTCTGCACATAAGAGTTTAAGAGTTTTGTACTTAGATAAATAATATTGAATGCATGAAAATTCACTTGGATTTAAAGAAATGAACTCATTTTCGAGTTGATGACCTCGAATTTCATTGTGTTTACCAAACACACAGATTCCAACTTGTTCCAAGCAGCATTAGGTTCATCAATTCCAAATATGTGGAATCGCAAATCAGTAGAGATTGACATCCCAATCAATCCACGAGTTTCATCACATCTATTTGCCCATTTTATTTTCTTATCATCATCAGTGGGTTCTTTTTCTTTTCCTGAGGTAATTCTGAAAAGTCCCCTACTTCGTAGAACATCCTCCATACGAGATTTCCATGAGAAATAGTTGGAACTGTTAAGTAGAATATCACAAGGGGTGGCCATATTTGTAGATTAATGGCTGTAAAAGTAGAAACCAATAGTCTGGATGTGAAGAGCTAAAAAAAAAGACGGTTTAAAAAAAAACGGCACTGAAATTTGACTCTGTATGATGAAGTTATGCTTGAACAAAGAAACTGTTGAAGATGTCCCCAATAGTGACGTGGCAGCTAGAGAATGTCCAGCAAAAAAAATGAACCCCCTTCTTCCCAAGATGAACCCTTTGACAATCACTTTACAAGAAAGTTGCTTTAAGTGAACCACTTTTGTAAAATAAGTGATTTCACTTTTACAATGATATTACTTTTAAATAGTGCAACAATAAAAAAAAACTTAAGTGACTCACTTGTATTTTTATTTTTTATTATTTAAGTGAGATGCACTTTTACAATAAAATAACTTGAAAATAGAAATTGCATGCACTTTTTCTTTTGAACGTAACTTCCTAAGACTTGAACTCAAGACCTATTAAGGAATAAAGCAACTTTGAACCAAGCAAGTTAGATTAAAAGGTATGTAAAATATGGGAATGAGGAAGGGTTTTTTTTTTTTTACTCTTCTTGCTCGGTTTGCGTGCTTGCCCTTTTCTTGCAAAACACACCACAAATCGAAACAAAAAAAACTTTTCCACATTTGTGGAGTTAGATCTCGTTAGCTTTCCCGGAAAGTCTACGTTTTCTCTCTATTTCTGATTTCCCGAGATTGCGCAAGGTGCACGGCAAAGAGCATACGCAGCCGAGAAAAACCCTTTCTCTTTCTGTTTCTGATTTGCCGAGATCGCTCAAGGTACACGACAAAGAGCATACGCACATTGGAAAGCATCAATCCGAACCCCAAAAAAATCTAACAGTAAAAATTGATAAAATATGAGATTTTTTTTTTCTTTTAAAAACAGAAAATAAAAAAATGCGTCACTGTAACATTATACCTTCAGATCTGATGAAATACGCGTTTCTGGAGCAACCAGGAACCGTTTTAGATCAAACGAAAACTATTTCCCAATGGAAATGATGCTCCGGACGCAATGGAACACCTCCCACAGCCCAAAAATGCACAAAAATACCAGAACTAGAAACCCTTTCAAGTTTCGGCAACAGTAGTTCAAGATCTAGATCATAACCAAAAGTGGCACTTCATAAAAGCTCTGATACCATGTTCGGGTACATAGGGTACTACCAAATGAATGAACACCAAGAGCAACCACTTCACACAAACAGATCAAAGATCAACACACCGATGTTTTGACGTGGTTTAAACCCTCTTGAGGGAAACAGTCCACGACCCTAGCCAAATGGATTCTACGGGACAATTTATTATGCAAAGAAAGAAAGTTACAAATGAGCTTCTCATAATCGATCAACTAAACAATGACCCTCCATACTCTTTAAATAGATATCATGGACCAATCGGGTGTTAAGCCACGGATCAAGGTTAGGTTTGATCTAAGAGAAGTTGAGCCGTCGGATCACTCTATGTCGGGAACATATCGTGACCGTCGGATTAAGTATTTATAAATGCATACTAATGCATACTAAAGAAACACACTCTCCCTAACAGATAAATTACACAAGTTGATCTTAACGAACTCCTAAGTGTCTAAATATCCTAACAGACAGAGGCCTTTTGGATAAGAGATTACTAAATTTTGATTTCATGACCAAATATTATATTATCATCCCTAAGATCATGAAGCACTATCCATGTATGGTTAACTTCCTTGGTCGAACTAGGTGTCATGTGGAGGTACATAACTTCATAAAAAAGATTTCATTAGAGTTGTTAATGTGTGGAGAAAATGTTAATGCTTGTAGATTTAGTGGAAATTTTGAGTTAGGACATGTATCAAAACACCTTTTTTTAACTAGAGACTAAAAATGCTAAGTGTTATGTATTACTCAAACACATATATGCTAGGGATGAAAAGTTTGTAATGAAAAGACAACATTAAACTAGAAATAAGATTATTTAAGATCATTGTGGTTGAAGTGTAGGAGTTCATATATGCACGTAAAACCACCTATAAACAAATCTACAGAACACGCAAGCTTCATTTGTGCTACTTCATCCACGAATCTTTATTTGATTGATCTTGTTTGGTATATCTCTCTTTTCAAGCATTGGTCAAGCCTAATAATTTTACAATCTGATCTAGAATTATATATTATACGTTTGAAGAACATTTTAATTTAATAATGTAAATCACAATAATATTCAAGTAAAATAATGGGTAATAAGAGTTCACCTGTGGAAACATGGAGAACACCAAAACAAAGTATATAATACCACCGATCACATCAAAATGTCAAATTTTCTTCTAAAATTTCAAATTGTCTCCCAAGGCCATCTGTAATAATTTCCAAGGGATGAGTGAAATAGCCATAGTAAAATTTCAACACTAAAATTATACACTAGAAGAAATTTTATAGGTCATGGCATACATGCTATGAAATTAATGCTTCAAAGAAATAACTGTGAGAAATGAATAATTCCTTACCTTGTTAGAGGCTTGGAAAGTAGGATAGGATGCTTTAGTTTCATAACAAGCCCCAAAGAAATTGTCAAAATTTAGAAAACACACGAGTGGGTTGTAGAAAGGCACCACCATAGCCGTTCATTGAGCTCCTCTTTGTTTCAAGAATAATTTAATATTCTCTACTGAACAGGGCCAACCACATGCGGTGGAAGCTCTTATGCCCCCTCCCCCCTCTCACATCACTCTCAATTCACCATACACAATGCATGTACTTGAAAAAAAAAATTATGTGCAAACATGTGGATTTGATCATAAAGAAACATTTAC
The DNA here is from genome assembly GCA_027924585.1 of Larix kaempferi. Classification (NCBI taxonomy): domain Eukaryota; kingdom Viridiplantae; phylum Streptophyta; class Pinopsida; order Pinales; family Pinaceae; genus Larix; species Larix kaempferi. Next base: position 7,436,041 of record BSBM01000504.1, read on the forward strand.
CATTCATTCAATAAAATCTAACATTCATTAAACCATTCATTCATTCAGTAGGAAAAAAATTATGCATGACATTATATTATAAAAAATAAGTACACAATATTTATTCAATCACCTCTTTCAATGTTTTTTTCTCTTTACAAAATCAACAAGAAACTCATCTTCTGGAACTTGTTGTTAAGTTCTTGGTGTTTCATCAACTTGGCTTGTTGTCTTCCTAGTAGAGTACTCACGACGTGGATTTTGCGGCAAGGGGTACGGATTGTTACAATAATGTGAAAATGTTACATTGATATATTATGGTATTATAATGACAAGTATTTCATTTAAAAAAAAACATTACATAGGTGTTTTTTTTCCTATTGTGGCCACATCATGTACTTCATATTCCTGTCTAGGCTCAACCTGTATAGTGTGACCCTCTACATGCTCTGCAGTTGAAACATGGAAAAGTACAATTAATATTCACCATATGCAATGCAATATTTAAAATTGTAGCATATGAATAAATTCATTACCAGGATTCGAAGCATGATCTTCAATTGGTCGTTGTCCATCGTCGACATTAAGTGGATTGTTGCTTTCCTGCTCAAAACAGAGTCAATATTTTATGGAAAATATTTATACAGAATAGATTGCACAAGTAATAAATATTCATTAAACTATATAGATTTTAATACATGTGCACAAGATGGATCATCGGAAGACTGTGTTTTCTCAGACAAGCTTTTTCGGTGTTCAACAACAACACCAAAGCCGTGCTGGAAGCCAAGCTTCAAGTCTTCCTCAATGGGAACTTCCTTGAATCGGTCGATCTACATATTTGCATAACATCATGAATTTACCTTTTGCGGTGCAATAAAACAAAAATAATTTGCAATTTATTATTTGGATGCAATATTGGTTTTTCGATACTTACAATTCGTGCCGCCAAATTCGAATAACCACCAGGCCCAAGCTTGTGCTGACCAATTTTTTATTGTCTTTCGTTTGTGGCCTTTGATGTGTCTGACAGCCTATGAAAGTGTTGAAATACATTAGATGTTCCAAATTTGATCGAAAAATTAATAATAATAAGGTTTAGAATTACATTGTGGAAAGTATTGTATACCTTCCCGTGCCTGGTGGTAGCTTTCCTTCTTTTCTTAGAGCCCTCTCCTTTCCATCTTCCACTAGGGATTTCCACTCTCTTGTTGGAATCATCGAAGGGCGCTCATACCTAGGGTTCCTTTCTAGATGAACCCTATATTGGTCCCATACAATCTTCATATGTTGTCCATCCTTCTTTAGGACCTCGGCTTGATTAAAGGTATCGTTGCTGAATATGTCAACCAAGCGATTAGTGAGCTCATATTTTAAATTTTTACTTTGTTTATCCCACCTTGTGTGGATGGTGGGCCCAAAGATCTCCAATGACAAATCATTTAGATGTTTATAAAAAAATCATTTCCTACAAAACGATCATGCCATCATTAGTTGAAAAACAATGTTTTATCAGTATATCACAATCAAATTATAAACACTAACTTGAACAAAGTATAAATAGCTGGGATCTTCTCTATATTTATTGGAATGAGCTCTTCATCCACCAAAAATGTTGTCTGTAGTGTACCCGTGCTAGTGACACAGTAAGATTCAGGAAATACTGCTTCAACAATATCAATACTAGTAGGATCTGCATCGACCCCTTCTTTTGCACGATCTGGAGTGCGCCGGTCACTAGCGGGTGCACTCACAGCTGGCCTCGGGGGTGTCGCAGAATGTGTTTTCGACTGTTCAGTCGACAACAATGGAACATGAGATGTACGTGGAGTCGTTTTCTAATGTGACGACTCTCCACAAGCATCACTAGGGAAACACTACCTTGACCACTTGTGTGTGGTCGCAAAAAATCCTGTAAATACAAACCATGTTTTAGTTCACCATCATATACAAGTAAAAATTACAAAATATTTAATGAATTTATATTATGATTCAAGATTCCGCAACTTACTTTCAAGGCCTAAGATCTCTTTACCAAAAAATCAACCTTTGCTCTAATTTGATCTGTCTGCGGCTAAATGAATAGAAGACGAAGGATATCCTCATTAATTTTTTTCAAGGTCTTCTCTATAATCTTAATTGGGTCTAGAGAAGAACCAATGTCAACATAGCGCATCAACTCATCCACATAAAAATCTATTGATTGCTCTGACACTAAATCATACGCCGAATCAATGGTCTGCAACAAAAATATATAAAACATTACTGATGTAAGACTGAGGAAAAATTATATGAACAAAACATATCGATCATGATAGATTCCTAAAATTACAATAGTCTTACATGATGCCTCGATGTTGGTGTCGTCTAATCCACAGCTGGGGACTTGCCCCGATCAACCCCCTGCCAAAAATATGTAGAAAACATTATCACAATGAAACCAATATACACACGAAAAATACATAACAAAAAAAACATGTTGCTCCATATTATATTTGTACAATTCCAATGATTTCACAACAAAATTTGAACCCAAAATTCGACGAGATAATCTGACGAAATTGGTTGTCATCGGATTTCACCTTTAAAATTACGAATTTTGATCATTTTTTTTTAATTGATAACTCGCATTGTCGGATATCCGACGCCCGTCGGATATCCGACTAGAGTTGTCGGATATCCGACAAGTGACGTCGGATATCTGACATACATATTATAACGATAACTATGGTAATTTCGTTGGATATCTGATGAACTATAAATGTTAAAAAACTATAAATTATGGAAACATTCCGACATGTTTGCTATACAAGCGACGGTTTGCAGAAACTATATTCTTCGCACAAATTGTTTTCCGTAAAAGAAAACACAAACCTTTCAATTGTTTTTGTGATTAAAAATAGTGAAGTGTGGAGCTTGATTTTTTAAGATCAATAATCTTCATTCAAGCTCTTTATGAGAAAATGTCTAATAACAATATTCTTGATCCAGACGAACAAAATCGACAATTGCTTGCTAGATTGTGGGGTGGAATGAAAAGAAATGGTGATGGAAAATGTTATTGTCCGTGTGGTCAATGCAGGGGCTTTAAAAAGAGAAGAATAAAGATCACAACAGCCTAAAAACATTGTAGGGAACATGGACACTCTGAGGGGGGACATGAATATCGTCCATTTGTAAGTTTTGCATTATATATGTTTTTATATTGATTGCTTTTGTAATTGTATGTATTATTTTAATATTTATTATATTAAGTAATATCTATTGATGGTTTCATGTAATTATAAAGGAAATACAGCCTACGGCATATCGTCCGAAGGATGTGATTTCAGAACAAGTACCTAGGGAACATGGAGCCATGAATAATGTAGAACATGTTAATGATCATATTGATAACATAGATGAAGATGATGGTACAAATACATTGATCCATGATACATTTAATGTTAGAATGGATGATGATGATGATGATCGTGGAAATGATGACTTTGATGATGTTCATGATTTACCTCTTCTTGAGAAGGCATACAAACCCCTTTATGAGGGCTCCAACACAAATCTTCTCTCCGCTATATTATTGATAATGAACCTGAAGGTTATGAATGGTCTTTCAAACACATCAGTCACATGGATGTTAAGGTATGTAATATATTCCATCACATATATATGATCGCGCTAAAGGTTATCACTGTTCGTCTAATAATTTTATTGTTAATTCATAAGTCAAATTAATATGGATGAAATGTGTTTCATTAATATTATTGATATATTATACTAACTATAATTTTATTTTAATTTGTTGTAGCTTGATAGATGAATTTTTGTTACCACCGTCAAATATTTTACCTCGCACATATCGAGATTTATCTGTCATCATGAAATAAATTGGAATGCAGTATGAAGCAATTCATGCATGGCCCGATGACCATGTTATATATTATAATCAACATGAATTTGAAACAGAATGTCCGGAATGTCATATCAATAGATATCGAACATATCAAGTAACAAAAAAGGTGCCTCACAAGGTTCTTCTTTATATTCCCATTATTCTACGTTTGCAATGACTGTTCAGGTGAAAAAACATAGCACAATTTATGGATTACCATGCACGAAATAGAATTCAAGATGACATTATTCGAATGCCTACAGATGGGTTTTCATTTAGAGATATGGAGGAAAAATGGCCTCACTTTAAAGAAGAACCTCATAATCTTAGGATTTATTTGGCAGCAGATGGTGTCAATCCATTTGCAGAGATGAGATCAGTTTACTCGGTGTGGCCTATTTTTGTTATCAACAATAACATTCCTCCATGGTTGTCAATAAAGAGGGAGCACATAATGTTGTCGATGATTATTCCAAGTATATTGTGTCTATCGCTTTTTTTTTAATGTAGTGGCATATCATTTGTCGTATTTTGTTGCATAATGTCATATATATATATATTTTAATTTTCTCTTGTGCATGGTTTATATATCTAAATGGTTCTCATAATTATATATTTTATATGTTCAAATCAATCAGGTAAGTACCAAGTTAAAGATATGAATGTATATATCGAACCTCTTATTGACGAGGTACTAAATTTATGAAATGACATCACTATGTATGCCGTATCTAGACCAATACGACAAAGGAAATTTCAATTCCATGCAATGCTTGTAAGGACAATACATGATCCCCCACGGTTAACCCATTTTTGCGGTTTGTAATTATAAGTTCCACTTTAATTGCATTTAATTTTATGAACTAGTTAATATACTATGCATACATGTTTTTTTAAATAATCCATTAATTTTATATATAATTATAATTGACATAGATAATCCATCTCTTATGTAGGTATTCAGACAAAGGTAAAATTTGCATGTCCAGTTTGTGGTCCTAAGATAAAATCTCGTCGTTCAAAAAGTTTAGTAAAGGAGGTGTTTGATGAGTATAGGCACTTCCTCTCTAAGAATCATAGGTATCAAACTATTGAAAAACATTTGTTCAATGGGAAGAAAGAGACTGCATTAAAACCACAGAGAATGACACCTTACCTATGGAAGTTGCAATATAATAGAAATCGTCAAGGTACGTATGAATCATCGTATATGAAATGTTATGTTTTTTTTATTGTGTGTTGTTTAATGTAATTGACATTGATTTCTGTAATTTCTTTATAAACTATGATTCATGGTGTCCGTTGTGATCATGAAGGCATTAAAGGGCTTCCACGAGGAATGAAAAGTTATCATAAACAATTCAATAGGCTGCCCTACTATGAGCACCTACAAATTGCTCATATGTTTGATACAATGCATATTGGAAAGAATGTGACTGAAACATTATGGCGAATATTGGATGGGAGGAGTGAGAAAGGAAAAAATGTCAAAATTTGCAAAGACATTCACGAAGGAAACCATGTAATGAAAGACGTCATTCAATTTCATAGCAAAAGAGACAAAATTAATATAAACTCACTTACATGGATGTTAACGAAGCAACAAAGTAATTTTGTACTAAAAAAGTCATGTAAAAAATTAAATTTCCCACCGGATTTTGTTTGAACATGAAGAATATCATAACAAAAAAATGTGATTTTGCGGGGGTGAAAACGCATGATTGGCATATCTTCATGAAGGTAATTATTATGGTATGCATATAATTATTGCTATATTTTTTATTCGAGTGCATATTGTTGGTATTTTGTTTGTCTACTTTTTGTAAAAAAAATGAAACAATTTGTATATTGTTACAGTGTGTTCTACCTCTCTCTCTCTCTGACAACTACGACAACACTGTCAAACAAGTTATATATAATATTGGGAAATACATGAGGTAAGTAGCGATTTTTTGCATGTGCTTAGAGTTTGTTAATTCATCGTAGAACTTATATTTGATTTTTGTGCACTAATTCATGTTATGTAATATAATGTTTTTTTTGTTAAATCTCGTGATTGGTTTGCATCACTTGTAGATGGTTGTCATCTAAAGAAATCCATAAAGAAGATATAAAGTATTGGAGGAGAGAAATTCCTCGTCTCATGCGTGAAATGGAAAAACATATACCTTCGTCATTTTTCAATGCACAAGAACACTACCTCATACACCAAGTAGAGGAGATTGAATTGTGTGGACTTGTACACTCAAGATCCATGTGGATGGTTGAGAGGCACTTGAAATTTTTGAAGGGTTTGGTTAGACAATGAGCACGTCCTGAGGGTTCTATGATGGAGGGATATATGGTATACCAAAACATGTTGTATATTTGTGAATATCTTCCTAAATTAGCTTCAAAGCTCAATTTAGGCCGCATTTGTGATCCAAACTCCAATAACAATTTCGAAGGGGAGTACCTGAAGGGGAAAGGTAGATCGAAGAAGGTGAAAGGTAATTAGTAGCTAGTGGAGTTTAATTAATATAATACACATTTGAATGTTGTTTTTTATGTATATATCATACATATTCTATTTTTAATATTCAATATGCATCAGTTAAAAGTGTATACTTTGTTAAGTAAATATACATTTGTATTGAATTTTAATCTTATTTTCATCAAATAGTTGGTCGAGAGTGGGATGCACTTCATTTATACATTGCAAACAATCTTGACTGGATGAAGGTATGGATTGAATGATGTGAGCCATCTGGTCATGGAATATCATGGGAAGGTGTGGCTTCATTGGTTAAAGCAGCACATCGCAATGGAGATACCAATCTTATTGATTTAGCATATGGTTTAAAAGATAAGCAAACAAGCATATTAATCAACTACACTATTTATTTTTTTTGCAAACATATCGATGTACACATTGATTTTTTTCCCTATAGGGCATAAACATGCACTTAATCATAAATGGATCATGAATTAATATTTTAGTGTATGGCTTGTTGTACGTAAAACACCATACGGCTATGTGGTACAATGGCTGTAAATATCTCATCAAAAAGTTGGATGAAACGAAGAAAACATCAGATTGTGGGATATCTGCAGCCTTTGATGTTACACCGTATTTTGCCACCTTGTGAGCATTTATACTCTTTGGCTTCCCTTACCTATTTATAGACTCAAAAACATATTTTTGGTTCTCCTTGAACCCCTTTCTTCCCTATTTTTTCTCCTGTACGCGAGCTACTTCATTACACCTCGCGTATACGCAGGCTGCATCACTACATCCCGCGTGCATCAAAATTTTGGTAAATTAAAGTAAAAGCTCTAATTTTCACTCCAAAAAGCGGCCATTGTGACCTTTGGCCCTCCATGTATCTCGAAACGACTCGACCCAACCTTTCACTTTCCTTTGAAGGGTTATATATTGAGATTTTATGGTACATGGAAGGAGGAGAAAGAGAGAGCATTGAAACTCTATTGGAAGTTTGCCATAGCTTGAGTCTACATCCATTGATTCTAGTTGTTGTGAACCATTTATGTTCACCTACAAAACTCTTCCATATCTTGTGAAGGATTCGCTCCTTTACTCGTGAGTTTTCCATTGCATGGGGGATTGAAGTGGTGGAGACACAAGTGGAGGGACCTAGTAATTGGTTCAGATGAGTTGCCGACATGAGGTTGTATCTTGTACTTTTGTTCATATTAATAGAAATACTCATTTTCTCGTCCATTAATGTTGTGAATGATCATATGTTATAATTGATTACATTTTCTTATATATACATCATGGATTGTGTTATTGTATATGCTGACATCTTTCATATATCATATTCACTTGCTTGAGTTTATTATTGAGACTAAGTTGTAGGTTCAAGTGCGGTGATTCGAAAGCTCAACGAGGATCTTCATCAGACGTCTGGTTGAAGGTAGGTATTTTATTCCACTTCTCAGCATTTATGTTTATATAAAATGCATTGGGAAATGAGTTGATTTCTGGAAGTCATCTATCTGCTATGGTCTACCCCAAGCCATAGGACATTTTTCTCCGTAACAGAATTGGTGACTCCACTGGGTAGGAGCCTCCATTTGGGGTATTTTGGGCATTTTTCCTTATTTTGGGTCTCTGTTCTTTCGGGTTTCTATGTTGTTGATTGATTGTTAGGACTTATAGAGAAAAAAACTTGATTTTCTTGTCTTTTTGGCTCATTTTTTTCACCTACCTTGCCCTGTATGCGGCTTTGTTGTGCTTTACCCGCATGTACACGCTGTTGTTAGCTAACAAGCCCATCTATGTACGCTACTGTTCAGTGAATAGTTGTGTATAAGTCTGGTTTAACCTTGTTTATGATTGGTTGATGCTGACTGAATTCTGGGTTTTCCTAAGTCTTATTAGGTCGATGTCCTGACTGTCTATTTCCCTTTTAGTGACTGGAAGATTCTCTTTCTTTGCTTTTGAAGAAATTTTCATTTTAGCTATTTTTCTTTTTTATAGAGCATTTACTTGGTTGAGTCTTGCTTTTTGGGGTTTGCTGGGTTATCTGCACTGCATTCTCTGCACTCTTTTATGAAAAGTGTTGATTCTACTTGCATTTTTGTTCATTTATATTGAGAATACAAAAAATTGTTGCATTTTCATTCATTTATAGTGAAAATACAAAAAACATTGCTTTATGTATTTGCATTTTGCATTAGAGTGCTTGTGCCTTCATTAGGGCTTGTTTGTGCATGAATTATTAGAGATTGCATTTTATTTCCAAAGAAGAAACGTTGGTTTAACTGTCATTTAGTGGCATATTTTTCTATTGATAGAAGAGTCTAGTGTTTTTAGGATGTGCATTTTATTGAGTCATCTCACATCACTAGTTTCACGATCATATCCCTTTGAGTAATCACAGCCAATTAAATTAACGCTTAATTAAAAGTGATTAGAACGATTTTTTCTTTTCTAGGGTACACGAACTAGTATAGGTTTAGAGTCTTGGAATAGATCCTGTTTAGTTAACAATCCAAGACTATTAAACAAACATTATGTATCTGAATAGGGAGTGGTGAAACCCATTCTATACATCGGTGTTCTCAGGACGCTCTACTTAAGCCAGAGTTAAGCACGAGGTCATGGGAGGTTGGCTGTAGAGATAGCCCTCCAATACTTGTTGAATGTGGGAGATATATCCAGGATTTGTTCGTATCTGGGGACTCTTGGGAGATTTGACCCTTTTGAGTTTCAAGCTTATCTACCCTTCCCATATGACGGATCCCACCTGCGACTGTTCGCCTGAGCATTGGTTACGTGGTGGCCATAGTTGCTTTACCTAGGTATCACATAGGGCATTTGCAGCGGTTATTCTGTGATTGTCCTGAGTCAGATAGGGGTTGGACAACACATTGTGTTCGCACATTGAAGTTTAAGGGCCCTTATAATTGATCTTGTTACCTCCGGTTAAATTTTGGGAGTCTTAGGCCTCTGCTAGGCGAGACATACCGGCTGTAGTGTCGAGACGTCCCTTCAGCCAGTCCCCTCTTGTGTGCATTTTGGCTGTATTTTCTTTTAGGTGTGTGCTCTGTGACGATTTAGTGGGATGTTAGGAGACGTATATTTTTTGACTCTTTGAAGTCATCATGGATTGAGATCTACCTCTCCTTTGATCTCGTAGGTTGACTGGTTTACCAGCGAGCGATTCGTCACAGTCTCTTTCCAGGAGACGTCGGAGGACTATCGTTGGTCCTTTATTTACATCTCACGAGTTTTAGAGAGCTCATATCATGAGTTCTGCATCTGACACGACGGGAGTCCTTGGGACTCCGTCCAGTGGCACAAAGAGAACTTCCCCTCCTTGCACGTACACCCTGAGGGCTGGACGGGAGGGAGGTTCATCACACAACACTCCTCCTAGGTTTGGGACATCTCAACCCACTAGTAGGAACCCATTTGATGATACATGGTCATCAGGTTATTTGTATGGTTCATCCATGGGTGTGTCAGGTTTTGGTTCCACATCTATCTCCGCGACCTCAAACCCTTTTACGTTAGGTATGCCCGGTTTTACATTGAGTGTTACCTCCACCATGTCCAGTAGTCATGCTAGCTCTAGCATTGGGATAGGGGGAACAACACCCCCTTTTACTGCTTTTCAGTTTGGGAGTGGCCATGTCCCTCCCTCTACACCGATTATTGGAGGATTCCCTCCTCCTTCATCAATCCCTAGTGTTAGTGTGAATCCTTTCTCTAGTGGAAGTTTCACGGTAGGCATCAGATCTACAACTTACATTCCATCCGTTAACTTGTATGCCTCTATACATATTCCTGTGCCCACGAATGCTTATATGATTTTGAATCCTCCTCCTATCTCTTTCTCTTCGATTTTGTGGAGTGGGAACATACTATTTTCTTACGGCCCTTACTTGTCTAGTTTTCCTACGTCGAGTGGTTATATGGGACCCCATTCTTATGGGCGCCATTCTTATGGTTATTCAACCGGTCCTAGATATTATCCCACTCCCTCCTATGGAATCCCTTCTATGCACATGTCTGTGTATCCTCACATGGGTCAGTTTGGAGGAGCTTATTATCCTTCTGGTTAGGGTCACATTTTCTATCAAAGTTCATTGGAACCTCAGGTGTCAAATTCGATGTACACGGTCTCGTCTTCGTTTTTGCAAAGTCCATCTCTTTTGGGAGCTAGTAATCAAGCTTCGCAGCCTCAACTCCCATTCCTTTCTAGGTTAAACTTTCCTGGTATTTCTAAGCTCACGAATGATCTGGTGTGTCATGACTATACATGGCCCCCATTCCCCACCAAGCTCCCCTTCGATGTTCCAAAGTTTGAAGGGAAGAAGGGTGAGGATCCAGGTGATCACATCACCACATTCCATTTATGGTGCTCCTCAAATTCCTTGAACCACGATTCCATCCGTTTGAGGCATTTTCAATGCACCCTTACAGGGGTTTCCGCGAAGTGGTATGTCAAGTTTCCTGGGGGCACATACAGGAGCTTCAATGATTTGGCTTTGGTTTTTCTCGATAACTTTCAGTTGTCGGTTCGTTACGACACTGGAACTGAGATCTTGTCTACATTCCACCAAGATAAAGCCACACATATTTCTAGTCACATTCAAGAGTGGCGCCAACGGAAGAGGTTAGTGAAAGCCAACATTCCTCCATAGTTTATCTTGGAATGGTTCCTTAAGTATTTGCTCCCTTATATTTCGAATGATGTTTCGTTGTCCGGAATTATGACTGAGGAACAATCCATCTTTAAAGCCCAGTATTTAGACCTAGTCTATGCTCAGTCTAGGATTTTGTATGACATTATACCTAACGCACCACGTTCAAGACATGAGACCAAGCCCGTTCCTGGAATGCATGCCGATGGCATTGTTGGTTCCGCAAGTGCTTGTTCCGTGGATATGGTTACGAATCAGATGCAAAATCTATCTATTAACCAATCTACTGCTGGATAGGCTTCCACCTCGTCTATTTCCACCCAGTTGTCTGATGTGCTTTCTATACAATTGGCGAACCCATCCGGTAACCAACAACCTGGTGGGAAAAATAAGGGGAAGAATAATTGTAGGGGTGGGAATAATAAGAATAAGAAATATAACGCTAACACTCCTCGGGATGGAGGAAATGCTAGTGGGGACCGTAAACCTAGGCATAAAGTGAATTTTTCTTGTAAAAGTTGATCGGAAGATCACCTTACACACTTGTGTCCTCATATGGAGTAATCATCGAACCACATCGCACAGAGCCTAGCTGTGCTGAAATATCCCCTTCCTCATCATCAGAATATGGCTTCTAGTGCTTCCGTCACCGGTCATGGGACTTTTGAAACTTCAAATTCTTCTTCCCATGATGGTGGTTTTAACACTATTGACGTTCAGCCTCGGTTTCCCTATCATGTGGCTTTCCAAGTTCATGTTAGGTGTTTAGAGATGATTGTTAAGAGTATCATTGTTGACGAAGGTGCTTCCATTTCAGTAATGTCTTTAATGTGTTGGAAGGATTTTGGCTCTCCCCCGTTGTCTAAGTCTATGACTATGCTCACTGTGTTCAATGGTCGTTCTTTCAGGCCGCATGGTATTACCCCCTCCCTTGAGGTCCACTTGGGTGGGAAGACCATGCCTATAGAAGTCGAGGTGGCCGATGCTCCCCTTGACTATAACCTTTTACTGGGTCGAAATTGGATCTACGCTATGAAAGCAATCATGTCCTCTGTTTTTAGAGTCATCTACTTTCCCCATGAAGGCAAGATTGTGATGGTTGATCAGCTAGATTTTACTAGTTCCAATCCTATAGAATCACCAGGAACTATAGTTCCTCAGATTGAAAATTCTCAGCCGACAACTGAGAATGTTGGTGTAGGCTTATATTCCTACTTAATGGGGTCTTTTTTATTTTTCTGCACCAATCTCCTTTGTAGGAACCATCTCCGAGGACGCTCCTTCATCATTGAATCCTGTACCATTTTGGACATCATATTTTAGTGATTCGTGGACTCTACCTTCCACGAGTTCCCCTTCAGGAGACTCTTCACACATCGGGATGGCTATGACATTGTTTGCAGCTGAGCTTTCTTATCGTGATATTCAACAAGCCACTGCAGAGCCTGATCTCTCTTCTTCAGGGAAAAAGGAAGAAGATCCCGTTATGTTTTCTGCATGGGTAGTTGACTCATCTTGCTCACATGATTTCCTTGATGGTAATTTACCTTCGGATGAAGCCATTATCGAGGCCATGAACGGTAGTGAAAATCCTTGGGAGGACCTCCATTGTAGATCTTATTTCCTTCCCAACCCTGGTATTATTGAGCAAGATGAGTTCCCTTCTTTGAATCTAGCTATAAAAATCCTGACTGATACTTCGAAAGTAGAGCAATGCTTGGTCCACCTCGAGCAACTTGACGAGCAGCGTCGGGATTCCGTTGTGGCAATAGATTCCAAGAAACATCATGTCAAGGCTCAGTACGATAGGTTTGTCCATTCCCGGCAATATGCTGAAGGTGACTTGGTCCTTCTTTATGAGCAAGCCAAGGAACCCCTGGGGGCAGGAAAGTTTAACCCAATGTGGCACGGTCCTTACAATGTGAGGCGTGTCCCTGAGAAGGGAGCCTATGAGTTAGAGGATTATGAAGGGAACGCCTTGAAGGAGACTAGAAATGGGATTATCTCAAGTGGTATTATTCTTGAGATTCTAGCTCGAGCTGATACTTTTGTATACTATTGTATAGTTTCTGTCCATAGTTTAGATTTCCTGTGATTTTTTTGAGTCTGCTTATTCGCTTCCTTTTGGTTGACAGATGTCAGCGAAATCTCTGGTGTTCTTAGGATTCGTGGATGGGGCCATTCGTCATACACAGAGACTAGCTTCTGTTGCGTGGTTTATTTACTCGCCCGACAACCAGATTGTGTCTTCAGGAGGTGTTTGTCTCGGTCCTACATCAAACAATGTGGCTGACTATAGTGTCATTATTGAGTTACTTCGCGATGCCATTTTGCATGGTATCTAGTCTTTAGAGATTCGCTTGGATTCACAGCTGATTGTGTATCAATTAAACAGTCGGTATTGTGTTAGGGATCCTACATTACTAAGGATATTCTTAAGGGTAAGACTTTTGGAACGCCATTTTAATTTTATACTTATATTCATGTTCCAAGACGTTTTAATGATACTGCTGATACATACGCTAATTATGTCCTTGTTTGGAATTTGTCACATAATTAAAATAATCAATGAATCACACAAATAACATTCATACATTTGTACACACAATATAGTAGAGTCGAAAAAATCATAGTCTTTTTCCTTATCAAAAAGTGGTGTCACAGTACAAAACTGGAACTCGTAGCTCTCAAATATACATATCAGATACAAAATGAGATCCCATGGAATCTAATCCCTATGGGGAAATCTAGCCTCCTCGGCTGGATGAGTATTCACGTAGTAGTGCACGGAATTGGCTATACGCTGGAGAAGCCGCACCCATGCACCTGGTACCCCCCACCACATGTCTCTGTATCGACTCAGGGAGGCGCTCTACCTCGATCACTGGTACCCTAGTAGTCATACGAGTCAGGTTGACTCGTATAGTCTCTAAAGTGTGCTCTGTCACTGCACCTACTATCATCCCACCCCTGCCTCGACGTCGGTGTCATGGGAATCCCTGTGGTCTTCATGGACCCAAGCCTACGAGCAAACATTCAAACATTAATACATGATATCACACCAAAAATATTTTTGCTTTCACTTAAAACAAAATTACAAAAAGAAAAATTAAATATTCAAAACTTAAAAAGAGTATCTTACCAATGTCCCTGAATGCGGCCCTTGGTGGTAGTGGCATGTCATGATCCCCTCTAAAGTCAATCCACTGATAGGGATAGTCATCTATGGCAATCAACTGTCGCTGCCACCAGTGGAAAAAATCATTCGTATATGGAGAGGCCAATCAGCCAACCCCCTGTCGCGTTAGTATCTCCACCCACCAGGTCTGGGTAGGATCTCAGAGACTATGAGGAGGGACCTCAACCCTCGGACTAAGTCCTAGAACCCTCTCAAAGAAGAAGCTACACAATATACTCCCAAAACCAAAGCTTTTGGTATGCCCCTGTTTGCGCTCCGTCAACTAGTGTTTCATGGAACCCAGTAGTGTAGTGCACCAATCATATACCGTAGGCCTCATGCACTCGGCTGCATAGAATAACAATGGCCTTGAGGCCTGATGAAGTGAAGCAGATCCTGCTATCCTCCCGAGAGTGAGGATGATGATATTCATGCTTAGACCCGCTGTAGCCTCTGTGGGGATTTGGATACCCACTTTCTGGGTGCCCACAATACAATGCCTATCAATATAATCACTAATCGTGATTCCTCCCCCCACGTTGCAAGACCTGAGGCTTGCCACCTCTCGTCGGCGGGACAAGTTGGTGATAAAATATATGTCTTCCACCTCCAATGGAAGTGGTTTCTCATCCAAGTTGAATTGCTAAGTTTCTGGATCCCAGTAATCCACCAATGCGGTGAGTAATCGGTTTTGGTCCCTCAAACCCCCGATACTCCAAAATGTGTAAAAACCACAAACTTGTAATGCTTGTTGTGTGGCCAAATCACGTCTAACCTGATGATCAACAACATCATGTTCCCTCTCCCTCCATTCTAGCACCGTCCTGTGGAAAATCAAAAGGTTTTTGATGTTAAAAACTCATAAAAAACATTTCCCACGACATTGTATGCAGGCTAATTCATAGACAGTCGTTTGTGTACGCGGTCAACATTTGGTTTGAACGTGTACACCCAGCCCTATATGCGACCCGATAAATGGTATCCCACATACAGCGCCGAGTGGATATAAAAGGAGTGCAAAGATTGAAAATTCACCATTAAAAACCATGGAATTGAAGGAGAGGATGAGAGGTCTTACCTGGTCCAAACGGCTCGTGATTTCCTTGCTCCTAGCTCCCAGAATCGTCGCTTGAAGATCGAGGGCAAAAACCACTACAATGCACTATGTTGGGTAAAAATGACAAATGGTATGGTAAAAAATGTTTTTTTTTACTATTTATTAATTTTTCTTATGCACTTTCCTATAGTTTATATTATTTTTCACCATTTTCGAGCCTTTTTGGACTAATTTATCGTTGTGAGGTACCTTTTTGAGTAGTTTCTTGCATTGGGAGTGAATTTTCAACCTTTTCGCGCCTTCGGCAAGTATTTTCTACACCCGTCATATAGGTTAGGATGTCATTATGCCTACATTATTGCATTGACCTTATGACTATATTCATAAACCTTAGGTGCGACCTCACTTTTTAACTGACACAAAAACTTCATGTTTCTTTAGAAGTGTCATTATTTGGCAGTAGGGCATGTCTGACCATGGGTGCCCTAGTTAGATCCTTTTTATGTCTTATGGAACCTATGCAGTTTTTTCTCCTTAGGATTGGGAGTCCTTTGTAGTCACGCCATTACATTGCGATAAAGACTCATACTCTACTTTATCTTTATTCAGGTCCTCTCCCATAAGTACTCCGCGTTTATGTTGAGTTGTGAATGCATTGCATTATCTTGCTTGCCTTTGAGCCTTGTGCCAGCTCCCACTTTCTCAGTTATTAGCCATGTGCCTGAGCACTTTGCCTCCCGAGCCAAGCAGAGGTATAATTTATCTTTTGCAGCTTGATGACCCTTAACTTGAGGGAACAAACCCCTTGAGTATCCATATCTTGCACATGCTTCCTTGCATTGATCATAGGTATGTTACACTACCTGGAGCTAGTTTTATTTCCCATGACACGCATTCCCTCACTGTTGTATCATAATCAATTTTATTCTTTTTCAAGCTTTCGAATATGAAAAAAAATAAAATCATATAACTGAAAAAGTCGGACGGGAAAAATTTACTATCTTCTATTGGCAGCTGTCGTGTCGCCTTTGAACAGAGCATTCACATCCACTCCATGTATCATACATCGGGATATTAGTAGGACTTTATGAAGTTGTACTCATTTCTCATATCTACCACCAACGATTGGTTAATCTTCCATTCATTATGGAGCCTTTGTTGATGCCTCATGTGTCGCAAAGTATTGTCAATATCTAGTGTTGAGTCTATGCTTCCTGAGTCTATCCATCTGCTCATGCTCTTGTTCAAAGGATGTCTTGAACCCATAGTTTGCCACTCCTCATATCTCTTGACTATTGCATGTCGTCCATCCCTTATGAGTCAATCCGATCTGTTTGCTTGAGTTCTTCCAAATCTTTCAGCGTAGCTTCCACCTCGTGTTGGTTTGATGGGGGATCCATTAATACCCTCCTTCCAGCGAATCTCATTCCATCGACTCTAACTCATTTATTCTGGAATCCATATTTAGAGTCCGTTGAGTACCTTGAGGCTTGCAGTCATTAGTGGTAGGTTCTCTCGCCATCGACAGATTGGTAATTCATCAATGTCCCCTGATCGATTGATTCATCAAGTGTTCGACCTCAACACCTCTATTCACACTTGGTGAATGTACTCTGTTCCTTGATGCCATTTTTCATTATTGGTGGTTTATCTCACGTCTATTAATGGTATACATCAAACACCGGTAATCAGACAATGTCACATCAGGTTAGACATCAACACCTTTATTCACTTGATGGGGCATGCACCCTAGATGATTTGTGTAGAAGACCCCAGACTTCAATGGCATTCAATATGCTACTAGTGATCATGATTGTACTTATGAGAGATTGTTCTCATACATCGGCAGTTTGTACCATCAGTTTGCATCAGTTGTTTCCTTTTCAGCAGGAGACCATATCTTATTGTATATGGGTCATGGCTATGACCATTCATGACATGTATTCAGTATGTACTGTCTATTCATGGCCATTGTATCATATTTCTATGTATTATGTCGATATGTATTCAAAGATATTGTATTATGACGAGTGGGATACTCCTTCTATTTGTGTCTTCATCACTCCACTTTTGAGATTCATAATGTATTTCGGCCATCTTAGTACCTTCTTTGACCTCACAGATTAGGGGGCATCTGTTACACCGTATTTTGCCACCTTGTGAGCATTTATACCCTTTGGCTTCCCTTACCTATTTATAGACTCAAAACCATATTTGTAGTTCTCCTTGAACCCCTTTTTTCCCTATTTTTCCTCCTGTATGTGACCTACTTCATTACACCTAGTGTATACGCAGGCTGCATCACTACAACCCGCATACATCGAATTTTTGGTAAATTAAAGTAAAAACTCTATTTTTACTCCAAAAAGTGGCCATTGTGAACTTTGGCCCTCCATGTATCTCGAAACAACTCGATCTGACCTTTCACTTGCCTTTGAAGGGTTATATACTGATCTCTTATGGTACATGCAAGGAGGAGAAAGAGAGAGCATCAAAACTCCATTGGAATTGTGCCATAGCTTGAGTCTACATCCATTGATCCTAGTTGTTGTGAACCATTTATGTTCACCTACCAAACTCTTCCATATCTTGTGAAGGATTCACTCCTTTACTCGTGAGTTTTCCATTGCATGGGGGATTGAAGTGGTGGAGGAACAAGTGGAGGGACCTAGTTCTTGGTTCATATGAGTTGCCGACAGGAGGTTGCATCTTGCAGTTCTTGTTCATATTAATAGAATTACTCATTTTCTCATCCATTAATGTTGTGAATGATAATATGTTATAATTGATTACATTTTCTTATATATACCTAATGGATTATGTTATTGTATATGCTGACATCTTTCATATATCATATGCACTTTCTTAAGTTTATTGTTGAGACTAAGCTGTAGGTTCAAGTGCAGTGATTCGAAATCTCAACAGGGATCTTCATCAGACGTTCGGTTGAAGGTAGGTCTTTTATTCCACTTCTCAGCATTTACGTTTATATAACATGTATTGGGAAATGAGTTTATTTATGGAAGTCATCTGTCTGTTGTGTTCTACCCAAAGCCATAGGAAGTTTTTCTCCGTAACATTTGAGGTGACCAATGTTTTATCTAGAAGTGACAGACATCCATAACTCTCATAAAATTGATACTATGGGTATGTGGAAGATATTGTTCAGTGTGAATTTAACTCCTTCAAGGTAGTTCTGTTCATTTTCAAATGGTACAGGTTACGATTGAATAAACGTGATCCCGATAAAACTATTATTGAAAATGATAATGGATTTATCATGGTTAATACAAGATTGCTTGAGCCAGGAACAGAGCCCTATGTTCTTCCAAGCCAATGTGAACATGTATTTTACTTTGAGGTTCCAGGTAGAGTGGGTTGGTCATTTGTTGTGAGACATGATCCAAGGGGAAGGACTATAAAGTATAACTTACATGAAGGTAATGAATAGGGTCTCGAAGAAGAAGACGATGTCGAACATGATCAACATGAGTTAGATGATCATGTTACAGAAGAAGATGTCGAAGAATTAGTTGAATCGGATTATGTAGAAGACAATGTCCATGAATATGATATCGACGATGACTTGATGATTGTAATTGACATCAATGATGATGATGATATGGCCAATCCTTACAATGTTGACTCTGTATCGGATGATATAGATAATGACTTGGTTGAAGAAGATGATGAAGTCCATTGAAGTGTATGAGGTATGCCTTAATATATATCTACTCTATATATTTAGATTTAATATTGCGATAGAATAATTGAATTTTATTGGTACGTATAAATTAACTGTTTTTAGTGTTTTTTCCATTTTCCTGCATGTTGGCATATGTAATAATTAGAAACATTGCTTCTTAAGTATGACAAAAAACACAATATTTCTTTTTTTGTACATAGATTTTGTCGGGTTATGGGGAATTGAGAGTGATGTGAGGGGGGGGGAGGGGCCATAAGAGCTTCCACCTTCACTCGGTTGGCCCTGTTCAGTAGATAATATTAAATTATTCTTGAAACAAAGAAAAGCTCAATAAGGCAATGCACAATTATCATTTTAACTCACATGTCGTGGTTGATCATGTACTGCACGGGGCCAACGTTGAATTTTTTTAAATTTGCTCTTGGTTGGACTGAAATTTGGCATGGTTAGACTAGACACATTCATTTTCATGTGGGAGGGTTTCCAGACTCAAACATGACTTACATGAACAATTCGAGCATCAAAAACCATACCTATAGATTAAATAATGTGTTACACGGAGCCAACGTTGTAATTTTTTAAATTTGTGCTTGCTTGGACTGAAATTTGGCATGGTTAGACTAGACGCATGAATTGACGCTGTGGGATGGTTTCCAGAATCAAACTTGATTGACACTAACAATTCGAGCATCAAAAACCATACCTGTAGATTAATTAATGTGCTACATGGGGCCAACGTTGAATTTTTTTAAATTTGTGCTTGTATGGACTGAATTTTTGCATGGTTAGACTAGACAAAGGCAATGAATGTGTGGGAGGGTTTTGTAATATCCCTATTTTGAACCCATTGCGTTAAAAATGTAAATGATGTAAATATGCTAATGTGAATTCCTAGTGCGAAGCTCAAGGCCAAGGCCCGACTAATGAATGAATCGGCATGCATGATGTTATAATTTATTTGGACTGTTTGGTTGGATTTTATGTCGGCTTAGAGTATATGTAAATATTATGTGCATACATAATAAAATGGTCCAACAATGGTTGTGTAAGGAGCACCAAAGGGGCTATGATTCCACTAGAGGGGAAGAGGAAGGGGGCTTATGTGAAACCAAATCCTGTCTGAATAACAGGTATATTCACACATACCAAACACCAAGGACACCGCTCACACACAAAGATCAAAAATTGATACACCAGTGTTTTGATTTGGTTAAAACCCTCTAGAGGGAAACAGTCCATGGCCCCAGCCAAATAGCTTCTACGGAGCAATTAATTATGCAAAATAAAAATATTACATGAGCTTCTCTCAATAAAGGATATTTCGGCAAGTGAACCTCCATGCTCCTTAAAGATCGAGAAAAGTTGAACTGTCAGATCACTTTAAATCGTGACCGTTGGATTACATATATACAAATGAATACCTAATGGATATATTAGACCAAGTTGAACTTAGCGAACTCCTAAGTGTAAAAAATATCCTAACATCCCCCCTTAAGAAAAACTTGGGATAGGATTGAAGGATTTACAAAGGTGACATAAAATTAGGAGAAGGAAGGAGGCATTAAAGCCTATGCCCCCTTAACGACAACTTCATAAACTCCTAGGATAGGTTGAAGTTTGGAAAACTTCACTTCTTTAAGAGACTTGGTGAAAATGTCTACAACTTGATCATTTGTTTGACAATAGCGCACTTCAAGAACATGATCCTGGAGGAGTTGTCTAATGAAGTGCATGTGAAGTTCAATGTGTTTACTGTGCTGATGTTGGACTGGATATTTGTCTAACGGAATGGCACTTTGATTGTCCCACCATAGTGTGGTCAAATGATGATGTTGGTACCCAAAATTTGAAAGGATCTGTCAAAGCCACATGGCTTCTTGACTAGCACGAACAACTACATGGTACTCAGCTTCGATTCAAGAAAGATCAATTGCACTTTGTTTCTTAGAAGCCCAAGAAATAGGTATTGAATCCAGTGAATACATATCCTACAATGGAATTATGATCATTAGGGTCACCAGCCCAATCGAAATCAATGTAACCAACTAAAGAAGGAGTTCCCCCCGAATGTTAATGTATCCCTAACTGAACTATACCTAAAACATACTGAAGGATTCTTTTTGTTGCTTTCCAATGACTTTCATGAGGTCATTGCATATATCGGGAAACAAGACCAACAACAAAGGAAAGGTCAAGACGAGTGTGAGGTAAGTAGAAAAGGATACCAATAAGATGACAGTACAAAGTAGGATCTACTTCAGGTGTTGAACACGTGGTAGAAAGTTTGACTCCAAATTGGAAAGGAGAGGGAGTTGGTTTACAATCTTCCATGTGAAAGCGACGGAGAAGATCACAGGCATACTTAGACTGGGAAAGGGAGATACCTTTCTGGGTTTGCAAGACTTGGAGGCCAAGAAAATAGTGCAAGTGTCCAAGGTCTGTCATTTCAAAATGATGCTTAAGACTTAACTTCACATGGTGGATAAGTTTGGGGTCACTATTAGTAAGGATTAGGTCATCAACAAAAAGGACAAGGATTATGAGATGGTCATTGACTTTCTTAGTATAGACATTTGAATCATAATGGCATCTAGAAAAACCAGTATCTAGAATAAACGTGTCCATTTTACCATACCAGGCCCGAGGGGCTTGCTTGAGGCCATAGAGATATTTCTTGAGGCAGAAAACAAGACTTGAGTCGGACTTAATGAAACTAGGAGGTTGTTCCATGCAGGTTTCTTCTTGCAAATTCCCATGCAAGAAGGCAGATTTAACATCCATTTGATGCACTTCCCAATGAAAAGATGCGGAAAGGGCAAGAACAAGGCGGATGGAGTTCATTTTGGAAACCGGTCCAAAGGTTTTGGTGTAGTCTATTCCTTCAACTTGAGAGAATCCTTTAGCAACTAGTCTTGCTTTATGTTTGTCAATACTGCCATGTGGTCCATATTTGGTTATGTAAACCCACTTACATTTGACAAGTTTTCTGCCTTTCGGAAGAGGAACAAGAGCCCAAGTGTTATTTTCCATTAAGGAGTTGTATTCTTCATCCGTTGTTGCATCCCAATCTGGATGGCCAGAAGCTTCTTTAAATGTCTCTGGATCATAGTTTTCTGGAACTTAAGCCAGAAGTAATGAGGCTCGCTGAAACTCAGAGCAAGTACGACGTCGATCTGTAGGATCACCAGCAAGATCACCTGAAACTTCTCTAGTAGAACAGACCTATTTAGGAAGCTGTGAAGATGGTGCTGGAGGAAGTTGAGTAGGTAGAGGAGGATTTTCATCCTTGCTATCATCATCATCTGAAGAAGTAAGCGGAGTAGGAGAAATATCAAGAGGTGAAGAGGAAGAAGAAGATGATGGCACAAGCGCCGAATTAGGCATGCAGGCCAATGGATGTTCATCAAATTTGACGTCTCTTATTATAATTATATAATGATATGGTGGTAGAAGAATCCTATATCCTTTGGCATCTTCAGAATAACCAACAAATATGCACTTTTCACTTTTAGGCTGTAATGCTTTCCGTTTTTCATACGGAATATGAGCCCATGCTTCACTACCAAACACACGGAAATGACTAACATCTAGTTTATTTTTACTCCATGCTTCTTCTAGTGTAATTCCTTGTAAATATTTAGTGGCGGTGCGATTAATTATGTAATTTTCACAATTTATAGCTTCAGCCCAATATGGGAGACTTGGTCCTTTAGCTTGGAGCATACAATTAGCCATTTCTTTTAGAGTGCGGTTTTTCCTTTCAGCTACACCATTTTGTTGTGGTGTATATGGAATAGTATGTTGTTGTTGGATTTCTTGTTCAGTGTAGAAAGTAGTGAACTTGTTGTTAACAAATTCTCCCCCATTATCAGATCTTAACTTAAGAATTTGATGACCAGATTGTTTCTCAAAAAGGGCCTTGTAGGCCAAGAACATGCAAAAAAATTCACTCTCAAGTTTTAAGAAATAAACCCAAGTTCATCTGGAGTAATCATCAATTAAAGTCGAGAAGTACTTGAAACTAGAGAAGGAAGCAAAAGGTAGAGGACCACACAAGTCACTGTGCACAAGCTGTAAAAGAGTCGAGGCATGCCAAGAGGCACGTTTGTCAAAACTGTCCCGATGATGTTTTCCGAGTACACAACCAGAACAAATACCATCCTTGCAAGAGACCATAGGAAGACCTGTCACCATATTTTCATTCCATAGTTGTTGCAATGTGCGATAATTTAAGTGACCAAATCGCTTGCTCAGTTCATCACTATGAGAAACACAAACTGATGGAAGTGAAGATGACCCAAAGTTGTCAAACTTGTACAACCTGGTAATATCATCAACTGTTCCAGTATCTAATACATGTCATGGATCCTTTAAATTTCTAATTACAACTTGGTGAGGTGAAAACTCTACGGTTTTACCTTTACCAGAATGAGTGATCTGCTATACTGATAAAAGGTTACATGAAAGAGTAGGAACACATAATACATCATTAAACTGTCCATTGTCTATATGAACAGTACCAGAACCGTCAACAGTAAGTGATCTATCATCGACAACAAATATTTTTTTGGTGTTACAATTAGTTAAATAAAAAAATATGGTTTTATCCTTATCCATATGATAAGATGGTCCAAAATCTATAAGCCATCCAGTTGAAGAAGAACAAGAAGATGTTGTAAATGCAAAACCAGAGGCTGAAAGTGCTTGTCCTGAAGATGAAGTTGAAGAAGAATCAAGTTGAATGTGATGCTTATTCATTGTTGCTTCCAGAGCTTTCATTCTTTTAAAACACCTTGACTCTTCATGCCCATCACAATTACAAAATTTGCAATGTCTTTGTGTCTTCTTGCCTTGAAATTTGGAAGCTTTATCTTATTGAGGATAATTTTGAGGTTTATAAGATTTAGGACCCTTGTTATTTTGGTTGTGCTTCTTTGGATATTAATTCTTTGGATTCTTCGGATTCTTGGAATTCTCCGGACCATGCAGTAGTTGAGCTACTAAAGATTTTTTTGAAGTGCTGGCAGTATTAATTAGTCCAAGATGTAAGAGTTTTTCATGTTCTCTTATTAAAGAATCTAAAAAAACATCAAAAGAGAGAGCTTTGTATTGAGCTCCTGAAGAAAGAAGAGCTTCTCTAGTGGAATAAAAGGTTGAGACAAACACAGAATATGCAGGCCCCAACTTGGAAAGAATGGCGTAAATAAGACCATCATCTTCCTTTATGACTTTACATGCATCCAACAACACTCTAAGAGTCTTAAATTTTGTTATAAAATCTTCCATGGAAGAAAAATTATTAGGATCTAATGTAAGCAACTCATTTTCAAGTTGATGAGCTCTAATCTCATTTTTAATACCAAAAATAGTATTTAGCTTTTGCCAAGCATCATCTAGTGCATGAATGCATTGAAGATGAAACTGCAGATTAGAAGAAACTGACAAACCAATTAAACCACGAGATGAATCATTTCTATTTTCCCATTTTGCTAATTTATTAGGATCAGAGGTAGGAGTTTACATGCCAAGGGTAAGTCTATATAACCCTTTGCTTCTAAGAATATCTTCCATATGAAACTTACATACAAAATAGTTAGTACTTGTAAGAATCATATCATTTGAAATTTCCATTCTGAAATAAATATGACTTCAAAGATGAAAACTAGTAGAAAAAAATAATAGAGCTCGAAAAAATAAGCGGTTTAAGAAAAAACAACACTGAAATCAGCTTCCGGAATAAGAAGTTATGCCCTTTTGAAAACAAATTGAAAGAGTAGCCAAGGAACCACGTGGTGTGTGGAGGTAAGTGCACAACAATAAAAAAAATCCCCCTTAGTCCTAACTTAACTCCTAATCTCACTTTTACAAAAAAAAACTTTATGTGCCTACATAAAGTTGCTTAAAAAAATAAGAAAAAACAGCTTAAAAATAAAAGGAAACTTTTGTTTTACTTGTTTTTATTTTATAAAGTTGCTTTGGAAAAGAAAAAGGAAAAAAAAAACATAAAATGAAAGAGAGTAACTTTTGTGAGCTTTTAAGTAACTTTTTTTTGTAATATATGAATTCAATGCAACATATAATAACAAGATTTGAACTTAAGACCTGTTAATAAGTAACTTTAAACCAAGTGAGCTAGAGTAAAAATATAGAAAATATTGTGAAGGAGGAGGGTTTTTTTTTTTACTCTTCTTTCCTTGTAGTGCGTGCTTACCCAACAAACCCTTGTTTCATCCTGCAAAATAACTTTACAAACGAAAAATAGAAAAACAAGACAAAAAAACTTAGGGGTTTCCCGATCTCTGTTAGTTTTTTGAAAAAGCCGGACGGGAAAAATTTACTACCTTCTATTGGCAGCTGTTGTGTCACCTTTGAACAGAGCATTCACATCCACTCCATGTATCATACATCAGGATATTAGTAGGACTTTAGGAAGGTGTACTCATTTCTCAGATCTACCACCAACGACTAGTTAAGCTTCCAGTCATTATGGAGCCTTTGTTGATGCCTCATGCGTCGCAAAGTATTGTCAATATCCAGTGTTGAGTCTTTGCTTCCTGAGTCTATCCATCTACTCATGCTCTTGTTCAAAGGATGTCTTGAAACTAGATTCAGCCATTCCTCATATCTCTTGACTATTGCATGTCGGCCATCCCTTATGAGTCAATCCGATCTGTTCTTCTGAGTTCTTCCAAATCTTGCAGCGTAGCTGCCACTTCGTGTTGGTTAATGGGGGATCCATTAATGCCCTCCTTCCATCGAATCTAACTCATTTATTCTGGAATCAAGATTTAGATTCCTTTGAGTACCTTGAGGCTTGCAGTCATTAGTGGTAGGTTCTCTCACCATCGACAGATTGGTAATTCCTCAATGTCCCCTGATCGATGGATTTGTCAAGTGTTCGACCTCAACACCTCTATTCACACTTGGTGAATGTACTCTGTTCCTTGATGCCATTTTTCATTATTGGTGGGTTATCTCACGTATTTTAATGGTATACATCAAAGACCAGTAATCAGACATGTTAAATTTTCAGAATTTACTTCAATTTGATCTCGGATCTTAACTGAGAGAACAACATGTACAGCATATCTACAGCATATCAATCATGGAGACAATAATGCAAGCACACAAGAGACACAAAGATTTACTTGGGGAAAACCATAAAGGTGAAAAACCCCAATAACTTCCTTAGAGATAGATAGAGAAATGATACAACCAACCAAGAGAGATATCCATAACCTAGCAGCAGATCCTCCTCCTCCATAAGTGCGCCACTCCTCCTTGAGTGCATGTGTGAGAAGTGAGTGAGCAAATAGAGTGCCTCCCGCACTCTATTTATACTTGACTTGACTTGCCTTTTTACCTAACTCATGTAGGCTCGAACTTAACCACATAACATAATGCTGAGTGGGCCGACCCCCAATAGGGTGGTCTAATAACCCTTTGACCCACATGGCCGACCCCCAATAGGGTGGTCTAATAACCCTTTGACCCACATGACTTATACAGGGCCGACCCCAAATAGGGTGGTCTAATAACCCATCAAGTATAAGTTACGACACTTACAATATAAATGACGACACTTCCTTATAGAGGAATAATACCATCTCTATAGGAATACAATATACATATATGTGAAATACATTCCGAAGTTACATATACATCAACACTCCCTCTTAACTAGGAAAGTATTTCTCAGCACAGTTCTTCTAGCACAAGTCATCTTCTCTGGATCATCGTCACTAGATAATCGTCATCGAGTCATCATCATCGTCACTGCTGCTACTATCTCAATCAATATCTGAATCTACTCGTCATAGGAAGTTCTACAGAGCCAGTCCTTTTTCACCACCTGCAGGTCTTCATCATCACTGGCCATACTGTGGAATCCTCAGGACTTATTACGTGCGTCACAAAACCTCGAAAGAGCATCCCAGGATGTTACGGGTACACAACTCCGACCTGTAGGATCTCCCAGGGCGCTATTACATGTGACCCCACCACAAAACCTCGAAAGAGCATCTCAGGATGTTACGGGTACACAACTCCGACCTGAAATCTCCCAGGGCACAAATTACATGTGGTCCACCACAAAACCTAGCAAGAGCATCTCAGGATGTTACGGGTACACAACTCCGACCTGAAATCTCCCAGGGCACAAATTACATGTGGTCATGGCAAAACCTCGAAAGAGCATCTCAGGATGTTACGGGTACACAACTCCGACCTGAAATCTCCCAGGGCCCAAATTACATGCCATAGGACAAAACCTCGCAAGAGCATCTCAGGATGTTACGGGTACACAACTCCGACCTGAAATCTCCCAGAGCACAAATTACATGTCCTCCCAGAGCAATGTCTCGAAAGAGCATCCCAGTCTGTTACGGGTACACAAATCCGACCTATAGGATCTCCCAGACATGCTCATCTGCACAACCTGATCCATGGCCACAGAGTATCAACCTGATACTCACCATACATCATCCTGATGTACTCATGATCGTCTTGATCATCATCACTGCAACGTCCTGCTGCATGTCATCTGGAGCAACATCCTGAAGCTCATCATCCATGATCATCCCGATCATCATCACTGCAACGTCCTGCTGCATGTCATCTGGAGCAACATCCTGAAGCTCATCATCCATGATCATCCTGATCATCACTGCAACATCCTGCTGCATGATCCACCTGATCATCAATGCATCCACCTGATGCATACCAAGTAGCTACCTGATACATATCATCATACATGATCCTCCTGATCATACAATGTATCCACCTGATACATGATACATATCACCATACATGATCCACCTGATCATACAATGTATCCACCTGATACATATACAGATACATGGTCCAAGCATCCAACATGATGCATATACAAAATACATACACATGATCCAACTGATCATATCCAGCATCCAACATGATGCATACATACATAAATGATCCAACTGATCATATCCAGCATCCAACATGATGCGTACATACATAAATGATCCAACTGATCATATCCAGCATCCAACATGATGCGTACATACATAAATGATCCAACTGATCATATCCAGCATCCAACATGATGCGTACATACATAAATGATCCAACTGATCATATCCAAGTAGAAACCAGAACATCATCCTGATGCTCATCATCCAGTGCTTACATCCACAGCCATGTGAAGGATCCCCCTTCCAACATGCTTGGAATGGCTTCAAGAAATGTGTCCATCACTTCTTCCTCGAAGTATCCTTGATCTGAAGCACGCCAAGCCTCTCTCTGAAGTACTCGAACTTCACCCTGGCTAGTGGCTTCGTCAGCACATCTGCAATCTGCTCGTCCGTCGCAACATACAGGAGCTTCACAGCTCCTCTCTGCACCATATCCCTGATATAGTGATATTTGATCTCTATGTGTTTCGACCTGTCATGAAACACTGGGTTCTCGGGTAGCTTCACACAACTCTGGTTATCACAGAAGATACCAGTAGCATCCAACGGGAGATCAAATAACTCAGACAGTATCTTTCGTAGCCATACTGCCTCACAACTAGCTGAACAGGCTGCAACATACTCAGCCTCAGCTGTACTCAGTGCTACGCAGGACTGCTTCCTGCTAAACCAAGAGATCACACCTGATCCCATATTGAAGCAACACCCAGATGTGCTCTTCCTATCTGCAGTACTGCCAGCCCAATCTGAATCAACATAACCCTGCATGTTAAACTTTTGATTCGCTTCATACTTGAGCCCATAATCCACTGTACCCTTCAGGTACCTCAGAACATGCTTTACATCAACCAGGTGAACACTCCTCGGATCTTCCAGGAACTAGCCCAATGTGTTCACAGCAAATCAAAAGTCTGGTCTCGTGTTCGTCAAGTACATCAAGGACCCAATCATCTGACGATACATGGAGACATCAACCGGCTCAGATGAAGCATCACATAGAAGCTTCAGATTCGATGCCATAGGTGTGGCCATATCCTTGCAGTCCATCATCCCGAACCTCTTTGGGATCTCTACTGCATACTTCCCTTGTCCAAGGAAGATTCTATCTGTACTCTGCCACACCTCCATGCCAAAAACAAATAGTGCATCATCCCCAAGTTCTTCATCTCGAACTCGGTAGTAAGCTTCCGTTGCATGTCGGCAATCAATCTATCTTCACCATACCAAGTTTTGCACATATATGATTTCCTATCATGTGTCTCAGAACCAAGTGGCTGCTCTACATACACTTCTTCTTCAACTACACCATTCAAGGAAGCTGTCTTGAATCCATCTGGTGTATCTTCTATTTCATCACTTTTATATTTCTCAATGCTTCCATATGCAACATGCTTGATCTGATAGTTCCATTTGGAAGTCATAGAAAACTTCCCTTCATGTCTTGGGATTACATCCCAAACATCATTCTTCATGATCGACGGATCATGGCATTTCATTTCTTCATCCCAGATCCTGGGAACTTCAATATCTTCAATATCTTCAATAGATATCTTTGTTGCTGGAACAAAATGTTGTAGTTCTTCTTTTGTAGGAGATGGCATACGATCTTTCCTACACAACAAGTTAAATTGCATGATTAGAAAACATCTCATAGTTTTCAGAACAAATTCTTACACATAAAGAAATATGCCATACATTCATGCAATTATCTTAGCCAATGCTTCAATACAACATTTATCCATATTCCGTAACTTTCTAGATGCCTTCCAATCTCTACCAGAACATTGTTAAGAGTGTGCACAACTCCCAACATGTCAGCAAAGAGGTTTCATTCTAGATAAGTAGCAATGGAATGTTGTACAGTGCCATAGGCCACTTACCCATGCATATTAGGAGTATACTGTTCATCAATGCAATTATTCTAATATGCATAATACACAACCTAATTCTAGGAACATCAGTATATACATTATTGAACAGTATTATTTAAGAAATGACAATTCAAATACTTATCTTTGTTTGTTCGTTGGGTGGACTCCCTCTGAGTCTTCACTTCCTTGCAGGAGCTGCTGGAGTCCTAATCTGAAGTAGCTTCTTCTACACCTTTTTGTTGTGGGATGTAGAGAGTTGGTCAACTCCCTCTGAATATCTGCATCCTTGCATAAACCACTGGAGTGTACTCCCTCTTGATCTTTGCTTCCTGGATTACCTGTTCTTGAATCTCATATTCATCCTTGGTCCCTATGCATGCTTATTAGTATCATGAATGTGTTATCCTTGTGATCTCATATAAAATCATACATTCATTAGTATACTATTAAAACACAATAATCTCAAGCATGTATAGTCATGATCATTTCAAACAGAAATAATAAGCATTAGCATTCAAGGTTTATGTAGGATTCTTATGGTTAGTCAAATCATAAGAAACATAACATGTCTAAACCTGTAATTACTCAAACCTATGACTCTTCAGATTAGTTGAATCATCAATCAAGATAAGAGATATAAAATGCATAAAACCTGTGATTATTCAAACCTATACCATCATGATTCTTCTGGTTTGTCATATCATCAATTATGGTAAGAAACATAATATGCATACAATCATGATTATTCAAACCTATGACTTCATGAATAATCATTATCAACAACAGTATAAGATCCTAACACAAGGTAGGATTCTATCTTGATATAGGAAAAACATACTTGGATTAGCATGCTAGCTATTTATGTCTAACATACTCACATGATGTCTTCTTGTTCTTCTTCAATGACTTGTGCTAGTAACCTGTATATCTCATAGGTTAACTATTACAAAACCAAGTTATACATACCTCATAAATGGATCTTCTATGAGATCCATGACAATGGATGAATCTTTGTCCTCATGTTATCATGACCATATGTTCTTGGACCAGAACATGATTTGTCTTTCTTGGTGTACCTTTCATGTTAGTAGACAATATAAACCTCATACAACACCATAATGCATTAGTACAATCATAAGTGTCAAGACCCTAACCAATGAATATCTTCTATCATGCATTCATAATTTTGTTAAGGTGATACGACAAATCTAAAATCAAGATTGTACTAACCGTAATAACATGAAGACAAACATACCATAAACTTAATCAAGAACAAATCTCAAAACATACCTCGATGAGTCATACTTGTCGAGATCGCTTGTAATCTCCTTGTGTAAAGCCTTAGCCTTATCTCCCTCTGAAACAGGAACTCCTTCACTTATGCAGGTGACCAATCCATCTTCTTCTAGGATTAACCCTATCCACTTGATTTGCAAGAACTAGACCTGGAGCTGGATATGGGTTTGTCAGAGAAACCACAAAAATTCAAACTTTGAATTTCAAACTTCCGAAAGGATAGAAATATGTGCCTTGATGAGCTGATCAAACTGGTATATTCAGAATTTGAAAACTGCAAAGTTTCACTCCTCAATTTTGCCTTTGAAACTTCTGGATTCACCGGACGTGACCTTGAACTGGGGCTTGATGAAGCCCACTCTTTTGCCCCATCAAAATTTTTGATCCAAAGCTCTAAGATTCTATTTTTCTGAGGAGCTTCCAGTCGTGGTCACAGATTGCAAAAATTCCCATTTTTACAGAAGCCCTAGTTTTCCACTTTTCTGATCAAAGTCCCGAACTAGGGTTTGATCAAGACCGGCCTTTTTCCCAACCAAAAATTCTGATCTTGGTTTCTAAATTTCTATTTTGATGAGTAGCATTCAGCCGTGGTCTCCGATTACAAAAATTTCAACTTTCTCCAAAGCCCTAAATTCCGGAAGCCATGAATGAAGGTACTAAAAAATAATTCTGTTTTGACAGAACTATGTACCTGATTGTTTCTGGTGTAACTCCAAACTTTTCGATCCACAGGGTCTGAAAAAGTTTCTTGAGATATCCTGACCTGTTATCTTTCCATCCTAATAGGTCTGACCTCAATTGGATTCTCTTAGAGAGAGTTATGTCAAATGTCGCAACATGACCTGTTTATGGGATAATACAGGAGAGCGAACTTGTACGGCGTGCCACGTGTCACTGGTTCAACTTCGGCCTCTGAAAACTTTTTTTGCGATATTACAGACTGTGTACTACCTGTCACTTTTTACGAAATTTCATTTGGAGCTTCCTAGCCCAAGATATGACCTTTTTCCCAAGGTCACCTGATTTTGACTCAGATCTGGAAGAGGCAGAAACCCTATATTGTACAGATCATAAATCACAAAGTACAACGAATTATAGGTTGTCCTTTGGAAACAAGGTACCTGGAGATTTAATCTCCGTCCTGTAACAATTTCAGATCCGAAAACTTCGTCAAAACGGATTTATAGCGAAAGTGCTACGATGACTGGTTTTTTCTATATCAAGCCCTAGCATCGTAAGTGCAACAAGTGTCATACATGCCATATCATGCCTTCTTTCAGGTTAGCTCTGATACCATGTTAAATTTTCAGAATTTACTTCAATTTGATCTAGGATCTTAACTAAGAGAACAACATGTACAGCATATCTATAGCATATCAATCATGGAGACAATAATGCAAGCACACAAGAGACACAAAGATTTACTTGGGGAAAACCATAAAGGTGAAAAACCCCAATAACTTCCTTAGAGATAGATAGAGCAATGATACAACCAACCAAGAGAGATAGCCATAACCTAGCAGAAGATCCTCCTCCTCCATAAGTGCGTCACTTCTCCTTGAGTGCATGTGTGAGAAGTGAGTGAGCAAATAGAGTGCCTCCCACACTCTATTTATACTTGACTTGACTTGCCTTTTTACCTAACTCATGTAGGCTCGAACTTAACCACATAACATAATGCTGAGTGGGCCGACCCCCAATAGGGTGGTCTAATAACCCTTTGACCCACATGGCCGACCCCCAATAGGGTGGCCTAATAACCCTTTGACCCACATGACTTATACAGGGCTGACCCCAAATAAGGTGGTCTAATAACCCATTAAGTATAAGTTACGACACTTACAATATAAATGACGACACTTCCTTATAGAGGAATAATACCATCTCTATAGGAATACAATATACATATATGTGAAATACATTCCGAAGTTACATATACATCAACAAGACAATGGCACATCAGGTTCGACATCAACACCTTTATTCACTTGATGGGGCATGCACCCTAGATGATTCGTGTAGAAGACCCCAGACTTCAGTGGCATTCAATATGCTACTAGTGATCATGATTGTACTTATGAGAGATTGTTCTCATACATCGACAGTTTGTACCATCAATTTGCATCAGTTGTTTCCTTTTCAGCAGGAGACCATATCTTACTGAATATGGGTCATGGCTATGACCATTCATGACATGTATTCAGTATGTATTGCCTATTCATGGCCATTGTATCAGATTTCTATGTATTGTACCGATATGTATTCAAAGATATCATTGTATTATGACAAGTGGGATACTCCTTCCATTTGTGTCTTAATCACTCCACTTTTGAGATTCATAATGTATTTCGGCCATCGTAGTACCTTCTTTGACCTCACACATTAGGGGGCATTTGTTACACCGTATTTTTCCACCTTGTGAGCATTTATACCCTTTGGCTTCCCTTACCTATTTATAGACTCAAAACCATATTTGTGGTTCTCCTTGAACCCCTTTTTTCCCTATTTTTCCTCATGTATGTGACCTACTTCATTACACCTAGCGTATACGCAGGCTGCATCACTACAACCTGCGTACATCGAATTTTTGGTAAATTAAAGTAAAAACTCTATTTTCACTCCAAAAAGCGGCCATTGTGACCTTTGGCCCTCCATGTATCTCGAAACGACTCGATATGAACTTTCACTTTCTTTTGAAGGGTTATATATTGAGCTCTTATGGTACATGGAAGGAGGAGAAAGAGAGAGCATCGAAACTCCATTGGAATTTTTCCATAGCTTGAGTCTACATCCATTGATCCTAGTTGTTGTGAACCATTTATGTTCACCTACCAAACTCTTCCATATGTTGTGAAGGATTCACTCCTTTACTCATGAGTTTTCCATTGCATGGGGGATTGAAGTGGTGGAGGAACAAGTGGAGGGACCTAGTTCTTGGTTCAGATGAGTTTCCAACAAGAGGTTTTATCTTGTAGTTCTTGTTCATATTAATAGAATTACTCATTTTCTCATCCATTAATGTTGTGAATGATAATATGTTATAATTGATTACATTTACTTATATACACCTAATGGATTATGTTATTGTATATGCTGACATCTTTCATATATCATATGCACTTTCTTGTGTTTATTGTTGAGACTAAGTTGCAAGTTCAAGTGCAGTGATTCGAAATCTCAACGGGGATCTTCATCAAACGTTCGATTGAAGGTAGGTCTTTTATTCCACTTCTCAGCATTTACGTTTATATAACATTTATTGGGAAATGAGTTGATTTCTGGAAGTCATTTGTCTGTTGTGTTCTACCCCAAGCCATAGGAAGTTTTTCTCCGTAGCATTTGAGGTGAACAATATTTTCTCTAGAAGTGACAGACATCCATAACTCTCATAAAATCGATACTATGGGTATGTGGAAGATATTGTTTAGTGTGAATTTAACTCCTTCAAGGTAGTTCTGTTCATTTTCAAATGGTACAGGTTACAATTAAATCAACATGATCCCGATAAAACTATTATTGAACATGATAATGGATTTCTTGTGGTTAATACAAGATTGCTTGAGCTAGGAACAGAGCCCTATGTTCTTCCAAGCCAATGTGAACAGGTATTTTACTTTGAGGTTCCAGGTAGAGTGGGTTGGTCATTTGTTGTGAGACATGATCCAAGGGGAAGGACTATAAAGTATAACTTAGAGGAAGGTAATGAATAGGGTCTCGAAGAAGAAGAAGATGTTGAAGATGATCAACATGAGTTAGATGATCATGTTCCAGAAGAAGATGTCCAAGAATTAGTTGAATCGGATGATGTAGAAGACAATGTCCATGAATATGATATCGACGATGAATTGATGATTGTAACTGACATCAATGACGATGATGATATGGCCAATCCTTACAATGTTGACTCTGGATCGGATGATACAGATGATGACTTGGCTAAAGAAGATGATGAATTCCATTGAAGTGTATGAGCTATGCCTTAATATATATCTACTCTATATATTTAGATTTAATATTGCGATAGAATTATTGAATTTTATTGGTACGTATAAATTAACTATTTTTTAGTGTTTTTTCCATTTTCCTGCATGTTGGCATATGTAATAATTAGAAAAATTGCTTCTTAAGTATGACAAAAAACACAATATTTTTTTTTTGTACATAGATTTTGTCGGGTTATGGGGAATTGAGAGTGATGTGAGGTGGGGGGGGGGGAGGGGCCATAAGAGATTCCACCTTCACTCGGTTGGCCCTGTTCAGTAGATAATATTAAATTATTCTCGAAACAAAGAGATGCTCAATAAGGATATGCACAATTATCATAGTAACCCAAATGTCGTGCTTGATCATGTACTGCATGGGGCCAACGTTGAATTTTTTTAAATTTGCGCTTGGTTGGACTGAAATTTGGCATGGTTAGACTAGACACATTCATTTTGGTGTGGGAGGGTTTCCAGACTCAAACATGACCGACATGAACAATTCGAGCATCAAAAACCATACCTAGAGATTAATTAATGTGCTACACGGAGCCAACGTTGTAATTTTTAAATTTGTGCTTGCTTGGATTGAAATTTGGCATGGTTAGACTAGAAGCATGAATTGATGCTGTGGGATGGTTTCCAGACTCAAACATGACTGACACTAACAATTCGAGCATCAAAAACCATACATGTAGATTAATTATTGTGCTACACGGGGCCAACGTTGAATTTTTTTAAATTTGTGCTTGTATCGACTGAATTTTTGCATGGTTAGACTAGACAAAGGCAATGAATGTGTGGGAGTGTTTTGTAATATCCCGATTTTGACCCCATTGCATTAAAAATGTAAATGATGTAAATATGCTAATGTGAATTCCTAGTGCGAAGCTCAAGGCCAAGGCCCGACTAGTGAATGAATAGGCATGCATGATGTTATAATTTATTTGGACTGTTTGGTTGGATTTTATGTCGGCTTAGAGTATATGTAAATATTATGTGCATACATAATAAAATGTTCCAACAATGGTTGTGTAAGGAGCACCAAAGGGGCTATTATTCCACCAGAGGGGAAGAGGAAGGGGGCCTACGTGAAACCAAATCCTGTCTGAATAACAGGTATATTCACACAGACCGAACACCAAGGACACCGCTCACACACAAAAATCAAAGATCGATACAATAGTGTTTTGATGTGGTTACAACCCTCTAGAGGGAAACAGTCCATGGCCCCAGCCAAATAGCTTCTACGGAGCAATTTATTATTCAAAATAAAAATATTACATGAGCTTCTCTCAATAATGGATATTTCGGCAAGTGACCCTCCATGCTCCTTAAATAGAGATCATGGACCAATCGGGTGTTAATCCATGGATCAACTGTCATTAAGATCGAGAGAAGTTGAACTGTCAGATCACTTTAAATCGTGACCGTTGGATTACATATATACAAATGAATACCTAACGGATATCTTAGACCAAGTTGAACTTAACTATCTCCTAAGTGTCAAAAATATCCTAACATCCCCCCTTAAGAAAAAATTGGGATAGGATTGAAGGATTTACAAAGGTGACACAAAATTAGGAGAAGGAAGGAGGCATTAAAGGCTATCCCCCCTTAATGACAACTTCCTAAACTCCTAGCATAGGTTGAAGTTTGGAAAACTTCACTTCTGTAAGAGACTTGGTGAAAATGTCTGCAACTTGATCATTTGTTTGACAATAGCACACTTCAAGGACATGATCTTGGAGGAGTTGTCTAATGAAGTGCATGTGAAGTTCAATGTGTTTACTGGGATGATGTTGGACTGGATATTTGACTAACTGAATGGCACTCTGATTGTCCCACCATAGTGTGGTCAGATGATGATGCTGGTACCCAAACTCTGAAAGAATCTGTCAAAGCCACATGGCTTCCTGACTAGCACGAATAGCTACATGGTACTCAGCTTCGATTCAAGAAAGAGCAATTGCACTTTGTTTCTTAGAAGCCCAAGAAATAGGTCATGAATCCAGTGAATACATATCCTGCAATGAAATTATGATCATCGCGGTCACCAGCCCAATCCAAATCAGTGTAACCAACTAAAAGAGGAGTTCCCCCCGAACGTTAATGTATCCCTAATTGAACTGTACTTCAAACATACCGAAGGACTCTTTTTGTTGGTTTCCAATGACTTTCATGAGGGAATTGCATATATCGGGAAACAAGACCAACAACAAAGGAAAGGTCAAGATGAGTGTGAGGTAAGTACAAAAGGCTACCAACAAGATGATAATACAAAGTAGGATCTACTTCAGGTGTTGAACAAGTGGTAGAAAGTTTGACTCCAGATTGGAAAGGAGAGGGAGCTGGTTTACAATCTTCCATGTGAAAGCGACGGAGAAGATCACAGGCATACTTAGACTGGGAAAGGGAGATACCTTTATGGGTTTGCAAGAATTGGAGGCCAAGAAAATAGTGCAAGTGTCCAAGGTCTGTCATTTCAAAATGATGCTTAAGACTTAACTTCACATGGTGGATACGTTTGGGGTCACTATCAGTAAGGATTAGGTCATCAACACAAAGGAAAAGGATTATGAGATGGTCATTGACTTTCTTGGTATAGAAATTTGAATTAGAATGGCATCTAGAAAAACCAGTATCTAGAAGAAATGTGTCCATTTTACCATACCAGCCCGAGGGGCTTGCTTGAGGCCATAGAGATATTTCTTGAGGCGGAAAACAAGACTTGAGTCGGACTGAATGAAACTAGGAGGTTGTTCCATGCATATTTCTTCTTGCAAATTCCTATGGAAGAAGGCAGATTTAACATCCATTTGATGCAC
Source organism: Larix kaempferi (assembly GCA_027924585.1). Lineage (NCBI taxonomy): Eukaryota > Viridiplantae > Streptophyta > Pinopsida > Pinales > Pinaceae > Larix > Larix kaempferi. Next base: position 7,473,934 of record BSBM01000504.1, read on the forward strand.
TTCCCAATGAAAATATGCGGCAAGGGCAAGAACAAGGCAGATGGAGTTCAATTTGGAACCCGGTGCAAAGGATTCGGTGTAGTCTATTCCTTCAACTTGAGAGAATCCTTTAGCAACTATTCTTGCTTTATGTTTGTCAATATTACCATCTGGAACATATTTGTTTATGTAAACCATCTTACATTTGACAAGTTTTTTGCCTTTTGGAAGAGGAACAAGAGCCCAAGTGTTATTTTCCATTAAGGAGTTGTATTCTTCATCCATTGTTGCATCCCAATATGGATGGCCAGAAGCTTCTTTAAATGTCTCTGGATCATAGTTTTCTGGAACTTGAGCCAGAAGTAATGAGGCTCGCTTAAACTAAGAGCAAGTACGACGTCGATCTGTAGGATCACCAGCAAGATCACCTGCAACTTCTCTAGTAGAACAGACCCATTTAGGTAGCTGTGAAGCTGGTGCTAGAGGAAGTTGTGTAGGTAGAGGAGCATTTTCATCCTCACTATCATCATCATCTGAATAAGTAACCGGAGTAGGATAAATATCAAGAGGTGAAGAAGAAGAAGAAGATGATGGCACAAGTGCCGAATTAGGCGTGCAGGCCAATGGATGTTCATCAAATTTGACGTCTCTTATTATAATTATATCATGATAATGTGGTAGAAGAATCCTATAGCGTTTGGCATCTTCAGAATAACCAACAAATATGCACTGTTCACTTTTAGGCTGTAATGCTTTCCGTTTTTCATCCGTAATATGAGCCCATGCTTCACTACCAAACACACGGAAATGTAGACATCTAGTTTATTTTTACTCCATGCTTCTTCTAGTGTAATTCCTTGTAAACATTTAGTGGGGGTGCGATTAATTATGTAATTTTCACAATTTATAGCTTCAACCCAATATGGGAGACTTGGTCCTTTAGCTTGGAGCATACAATTAGCCATTTCTTTTAGAGTGCGGTTTTTCCTTTCAGCCACACCATTTTGTTGTGGTGTATATGGAATAGTATGTTGTTGTTGGATTCCTTGTTCAGTGTAGAAAGTAGTGAACTTGTTGCTAACAAATTCTCCCCCATTATCAGATTTTAACTTAAGAATTTGATGACCAGATTGTTTCTCAACAAGGGCCTTGTAGGCCAAGAACATGCAAAAAAATTCACTCTCAAGTTTTAAGAAATAAACCCAAGTTCGTCTGGAGTAATCATCAATGAAAGTCAAGAAGTACTTGAAACTAGAGAAGGAAGCAGAAGGTAGAGGAACACACAAGTCACTGTGCACAAGCTGCAAAAGAGCCGAGGCATTCCAAGAGGCATGTTTGTCAAAACTGTCCCGATGATGTTTTCCAAGTACACAACCAGAACAAATACCATCCTTGCAAGAGACCATAGGAAGACCTATCACCATATTGTCATTACATAGTTGTTGCAATGAGCGATAAGTTAAGTGACCAAATCGCTTGCTCAGTTCATCACTATGAGCAACAAAAACTAATGGAAGTGAAGATGACCCAAAGTTGTCAAACTTGTACAACCTGGTAATATCATCAACTGTTCCAGTAGCTAATACATGTCGTGGATCTTTTAAATTTCTATGTACAACTTGGTGAGGTGAAAACTCTATGGTTTTACCTTTACCTGAATGAGTGATCTAGTATACTGATAAAAGGTTACATGAAAGAGTAGGAACACATAATACATCATTAAACTGTCCATTGTCTAGATGAACAGTACCAGACCCGTCAACACTAAGTGATCTATCATCGACAACAAATATTTTTTTGGTGTTACAATTAGTTAAATCAAAAAATATGGTTTTATCCTTATCCATATGATAAGATGGTCCAAAATCTATAAGCCATTCAGTTGAAGAAGAACAAGAAGATGTTGTAAATGCAAAACCAGAGGCCGAAAGTGCTTGTCTTGAAGATGAAGTTGAAGAAGAATCAAGCTGAATGTGATGCTTATTCATTACTGCTTCCAGAGCTTCCATTCTTTTAAAACACCTTGACTCTTCATGCCCATCGCAATTACAAAAGTTGCAATGTCTTTGTGTCTTCTTGCCTTGAAATTTGGAAGCTTTATCTTGTTGAGGATAATTTTGAGGTTTAGAAGATTTAGGACCCTTGTTATTTTGGTTGTGCTTCTTTGGATATTACTTCTTTGGATTCTTCGGATTCTTGGAATTCTCTGGACCATGCAGTAGCTGAGCTACTAAAGATTTTTTTGAAGTGTTGGCAGTATTAATTAGTCCAAGATGTAAGAGTTTTTCCTGTTCTCTTATTAAAGAATCTAAAAAAACATCAAAAGAGGGAGCTTTGTATTGAGCTCCTGAAGAAAGAAGAGCTTCTCTAGTGGAATAAAAGGTTGAGACAAACACAGAATATGCAGGCCCCAACTTCGAAAGAATGGCGTAAATAAGGCCATCATCTTCCTTTATGACTTTACATGCAACCAACAATACTCTAAGAGTCTTAAATTTTATTATAAAATCTTCCATGTAAGAAAAATTATTAGGATCTAATGTAAGCAACTCATTCTCAAGCTGATGAGCTCTAAGCACATTTTTAATACCAAAAACAGTATTTAGCTTTTGCCAAGCATCATCTAGTGCATGAATGCATTGAAGATGAAACTGCAGATTAGAAGAAACTGACAAACCAATTAAACCATGAGCTGAATCATTTCTATTTTCCCATTTTGCTAGTTTATCAGGATCAGAGGTAGGAGTTTCCATGCCAAGGGTAAGTCTATATAACCCTTTGCTTCTAAGAATATCTTCCATATGAAACTTACATACAAAATAGTTAGTACTGGTAAGAATCATCATTTGAAATTTCCATTCTGAAATAAATATGACTTCAAATATTAAAACTAGTTGAAGACAATAATATATCTCGAAAAAACAAGCGGTTTAAAAAAAAATAGCACTGAAATCAGCTTCCGGAATAAGAACTTATGCCCTTTTGAAAACAAATTGAAAGAGCAGCCAAGGAACCACGTGGTGTGTGGAGGTAAGTGCACAACAATAAAAAAAATCCCCCTTAGTCCTAACTTAACTCCTAAGCTCACTTTTACAAAAAAAACTTTATGTGCCTACTTAAATTTGCTTAAAAAAAGAAGAAAAAACAACTTAAAAATAAAAGGAAACTTTTGTTTTTGTTGTTTTTATTTTATAAAGTTGCTTTGGAAAAGAAAAAGGAAAAAAAAAAAAAACTTAAAATGAAAGAGAGTAACTTATTTGAGCTTTTAAGTAACTTTTTTTTTTTGTAATATATGAATTCAATGCAACATATAATAACAAGATTTGAACTTAAGACCTGTTAATAAGTAACTTTAAATCAGTGAGCTAGAGTCAAAATATAGAAAATATTGTGAAGGAGGAGGGTTTTTTTTTTATACTCTTCTTTCCTTGTAGTGCGTGCTTACCCAACAGACCCCTGTTTCATCCTGCAAAACAACTTTACAAACCAAAAACAGAAAAACAAGACAAAAAAACTCAGCGGTTTCCTGCTCTCTGTTAGTTTTCTGAAAAAGCCGGACGGTAAAAATTTACTACCTTCTATTGGCAGTTGTCGTGTCACCTTTGAAGAGAGCATTCACATCCAATCCATGTATCATACATTGGGATATTAGTAAGACTTTAGGAAGGTGTACTCATTTCTCAGATATACCACCAACGATTGGTTAAGCTTCCAGTGATTATGGAGCCTTTGTTGATGCCTCATGCATCGCAAAGTATTGTCAATATCCAGTGTTGAGTCTATGTTGCCTGAGTTTATCCATCTGCTCATGCTCTTGTTCAAAGGATGTCTTGAAACCAAAGTCTGCCACTCCTCATATCTCTTGACTATTGCATGTCAGCCATCCCTTATGAGTCAATCTGATCTGTTCGCTTGAGTTCTTCCAAATATTTCAGCATAGCTGCCACCTCGTGTTGGTTGATGGGGGATCCATTAATGCCCTCCTTCTAGCGAATCTCATTCCATCGACTCCAACTCATTTATTCCAAAATTGATATTTAGAGTCCGTTGAGTACCTTGAGGCTTGTAGTCATTAGTGGTAGGTTCTCTCGCCATCAACAGATTGGTAATTCATCAATGTCCCCTGATCGATGGATTCATCAAGTATTCGACCTCAACACCTCTATTCACACTTGGTGAATGTACTCTATTCCTTGATCTTGTTTTTCATTATTGGTGGGTTATCTCACGTCTGTTAATGGTATACATCAAAGACTGATAATCAGACGATGTCACATCAGGTTTGACATCAACACCTTTATTCACTTGATGGGGCATGCACCCTAGATGATTTGTGTAGAAGACCCCAGACTTCAGTGGCATTCAATATGCTACTGGTGATCATGATTGTAATTATGAGAGATTGTTCTCATACATCGGCAGTTTGTACCATCAGTTTGCATCAGTCGTTTCCTTTTCAGCAGGAGACCATATATTACTGTATATGGGTCATGGCTATGATCATTCATGACATGTATTCAGTATGTATTGCCTATTCATGGCCATTGTATCAGATTTCTATGTATTGTACTGATATGTATTCAAAGATATCATTGTATTATGACGAGTGGGATACTCCTTCCATTTGTGTCTTCATCACTCAGCTTTTGAGATTCATAATATATTTCGGCCATTGTAGTACCTTCTTTGACCTCACACATTAGAGGGCATCTGTTACACCGTATTTTTCCACCTTGTGAGCATTTATACCCTTTGGCTTCCCTTACCTATTTATAGACTCAAAACCATATTTGTGGTTCTCCTTGAACCCCTTTTTTCCCTATTTTTCCTCCTGTATGTGACCTACTTCATTACACCTATCGTATACGCAGGCTGCATCACTACAGCCCGCGTACATAAAAGTTTTGGTAAATTAAAGTAAAAACTCTATTTTCACTCCAAAAAGTGGCCATTGTGACCTTTAGCCCTCCATGTATCTCGAAACGACTCGATCTGACCTTTCACTTGCCTTTGAAGGGTTATATATTGAGCTCTTATGGTACATGCAAGTAGGAGAAAGAGAGAGCATCGAAAATCCATTGGAATTTTGCCATAGCTTGAGTCTACATCCATTGATCCTAGTTGTTGTGAACAATTTATGTTCACCTACCAAACTCTTCCATATCTTGTGAAGGATTCACTCCTTTACTCGTGATTTTTCCATTGCATGGGGGATTGAAGTGGTGGAGGAACAAGTGGAGGGACCTAGTTCTTGGTTCAGATGAGTTGCTGACAAGAGGTTGTATCTTGTAGTTCTTGTTCATATTAATAGAATTACTCATTTTCTCATCCATTAATGTTGTGAATGATAATATGTTATAATTGATTACATTTGCTTATATATACCTAATGGATTATGTTATTGTATATGCTGACATCTTTCATATATCATATGCACTTTCTTGAGTTTATTGTTGACACTAAGCTGCAGGTTCAAGTGCAGTGATTGGAAATCTCAATGGGAATCTTCATAAGGTGTTCGGTTGAAGGTAGGTCTTTTATTCCACTTCTCAGCATTTACGTTTATATAACATGTATTGGGAAATTAGTTGATTTCTGGAAGACATTTGTCTGTTGTGTTCTACCCCAAGCCATAGGAAGTTTTTCTTCGTAACATTTGAGGTGACCAATGTTTTCTCTAGAAGTGACAAACATCCATAACTCTCATAAAATCGATACTATGGGTATGCGGAAGATATTGTTCAGTGTGAATTTAACTCCTTCAAGGTAGTTCTGTTCATTTTCAAATGGTACAGGTTACGATTGAATCAACGTGATCCCGATGAAACTATTATTGAACATGATAATGGATTTATCATGGTTAATACAATATTGCTTGAGCCAGGAACAGAGCCCTATGTTCTTCCAAGTCAATTTGAACAGGTATTTTACTTTGAGGTTCCAGGTAGAGTGGGTTGGTCATTTGTTGTGAGACATGATCCAAGGGGACGGACTATAAAGTATAACTTAGAGGAAGGTAATGAATAGGGTCTCAAAGAAGAAGACGATGTTGAAGATGATCAACATGAGTTAGACGATCATGTTACAGAAGAAGATGTCGAAGAATTAGTTGAATCAGATGATGTAGAAGACAATGTCCATGAATATGATATTGACGATGACTAGATGATTGTAACTGACATCAATGACAATGATGATATGGCCAATACTTACAATTTTGACTCTGGATCGGATGATACAGATGATGACATGGCTGAAGAAGATGATGAAGTCCATTGAAGTGTATGAGGTATGGCTTAATATATATCTACTCTATATATTTCGATTTAATATTGCGATAGAATTATTGAATTTTATTGGTATGTATAAATTAACTGTTTCGTAGTGTTTTTTCCATTTTCCTGCATGTTGGCATATGTAATAATTACAAACATTGTTTCTTAAGTACGACAAAAAACACAATATTTTTTTTTTGTACATATATTTTGTCGGGTTATGGGGAATTGAGAGTGACGTGAGGGGGGGGGGGGGAGGCGCCATAAGAGCTTCCACCTTCACTCAGTTGGCCCTGTTTAGTAGATAATATTAAATTATTCTCGAAACAAAGAGAATCTCAATAAGGCAATGCACAATTATCATAGTAACCCAAATGTCATGCTTGATCATGTACTGCATGGGGCTAACGTTGAATTTTTTTAAATTTGCGCTTGGTTGGACTGAAATTTGGCATGGTTAGAATAGACACATTCATTTTGGTGTGGGAGGGTTTCCAGACTCAAACATGACCGACATGAACAATTCGAGCATCAAAAACCATACCTATAGATTAATTAGTGTGCTACACGGAGCCAACGTTGTAATTTTTTAAATTTGTGCTTGCTTGGACTGAAATTTGGCATGGTTAGACTAGACGCATGAATTGACACTGTCGGATGGTTTCCAGACTCAAACATGACTAACACTAACAATTCAAGCATCAAAAACCATACCTTTAGATTAATTAATGTGCTACACAGGGCCAACGTTGAATTTTTTTAAATTTGTGTTTGTATGGACTGCATTTTTGCACGGTTAGACTAGACAAAGGCAATGAATGTGTGGGAGGGTTTTGTAATATTCCCATTTTTACCCCATTGCATTGAAAATGTAAATGATGTAAATATGCTAATGTGAATTCCTAGTGCGAAGCTCAAGGCCAAGTCCCGACTAGTGAATGAATAGGCATGCATGATGTTATAATTTATTTGGACTGTTTGATTGGATTTTATGTCGGCTTAGAGCATATGTAAATATTATGTGCATACATAATAAAATGTTCCAACAATGGTTGTGTAAGGAGCACCAAAGGGGCTATTATTGCACCAGAGGGGAAGAGGAAGGGGGCCTATGTGAAACCAAATCCTGTTTGAATAACAGGTATATTCACACAGACCGAACACCAAGGACACCGCTCACACACAAAGATCAAAGATTGATACACCAGTGTTTTGATTTGGTTAAAACTCTCTAGAGGGAAACAGTCCATGGCCCCAGCCAAATAGCTTCTACGAAGCAATTTATTATGCAAAAGAAAAATATTACATGAGCTTCTCTCAATAATGGATATTTCGGCAAGTGACCCTCCATGCTCCTTAAATAGAGATCATGGACCATTCGGGTGTTAAGCCATGGATCAAGTGTCGTTAAGATCGAGAGAAGTTGAACTGTCGGATCACTTTAAATCGTGACCGTTGGATTACATATTAACAAATGAATACCTAATGGATATATTAGACCAAGTTGAAATTAACTAACTACTAAGTGTCAAAAATATCCTAACATCCCCCCTGAAGAAAAACTTGGGATAGGATTGAAGGATTTACAAAGGTGACACAAAATTAGGAGAAGGAAGGAGGCATTAAAGCCTATCCCCCCTTAATGACAACTTCCTAAACTCCTAGCATAGGTTGAAGTTTGGAAAACTTCACTTCTGTAAGAGACTTGGTGAAAATGTCTGCAACTTGATCATTTGTTTGACAATAGCGCACTTCAAGAACATGATCCTGGAGGAGTTGTCTAATGAAGTGTAGGTGAAGTTGAATGTGTTTACTGTGCTGATGTTGGACTGGATATTTGTCTAACTGAATGGCACTCTGATTTTCCCACCATAGTGTGGTCAGATGATTATGTTGGTACCCAAACTCTGAAAGGATCTATCAAAGCCACATGGCTTCCTGACTAGCACGAACAGCTACATGGTACTCGGCTTCGATTCAAGAAAGAGAAATTGCACTTTGTTTCTTAGAAGCCCAAGAAATAGGTCCTTAATCCAGTGAATACATATCCTGCAATGGAATTATGATCATCAGGGTCACCAGCCCAATCAAAATCAGTGTAACCAACTAAAGAAGGAGTCCCCCCCGAACGTTAATGTATCCCTAACTGAACTGTACCTCGAACATACCGAAGGATTCTTTTTGTTGCTTTCCAATGACTTTCTTGAGGGCATTGCATATATCGCGAAACAAGACCAACAACAAAGGAAAGGTCAAGACGAGTGTGAGGTAAGTACAAAAGGATACCAACAAGATGACAGTACAAAGTAGGATCTACTTCAGGTGTTGAACAAGTGGTAGAAAGTTTGACTCTAGATTGGATAGGAGAGGGAGCTTGTTTACAATATTCCATGTCAAAGCGACGGAGAATATCACATGCATACTTAGATTGGGAAAGGGAGATACCTTTCTGAGTTTGCAAGACTTGGAGGCCAAGAAAATAGTGCAAGTGTCCAAGGTATGTCATTTCAAAATGATGCTTATGACTTAACTTCACATGGTGGATAAGTTTGGGGTCACTATCAGTAAGGATTAGGTCATCAAAACAAAGGACAAGGATTATGAGATGGTCATTGACTTTCTTGGTATAGACATTTCAATCAGAATGGCATCTAGAAAAAACAGTATCTAGAAGAAACGTGTCCATTTTACCATACCAGGCCCGAGGGGCTTGCTTGAGGCCATAGAGATATTTATTGAGGCGGAAAACAAGACTTGAGTCGTACTGAAAGAAACTAGGAGGTTTTTCCATGCAAATTTCTTCTTGCAAATTCCCATGCAAGAAGGCAGATTTAACATCCATTTGATGCACTTCCTAATGAAAAGATGCGGCAAGGGAAAGAACAAGGTGGATGGAGTTCATTTTGGAAACCAGTGCAAAGGTTTCGGTGTAGTCTATTCCTTCAACTTGAGAGAATCCTTTAGCAACCAGTCTTGCTTTATGTTTGTCAATACTGCTATCTGGTCCATATTTGGTTATGTAAACCCACTTACATTTGACAAGTTTTCTGCCTTTCAGAAGAGGAACAAGAGCCCAAGTGTTATTTTCCATTAAGGAGTTGTATTCTTCATCCATTGTTGCATCCCAATCTGGATGGACATAAGCTTCTTTAAATGTCTCTGGATCACAGTTTTATGGAACTTGAGCCAGAAGTAATGAGGCTCGCTAAAACCGAGAGCAAGTATGACGTCGATCTGTAGGATCACCAGCAAGATCACCTGCAACTTCTCTAGTAGAACGGGCCCATTTAGGAAGCTGTGAAGCTGGTGCTGGAGGAAGTTGAGTAGGTAGAGGATGATTTTCATCCTCGCTATCATCATCATCTGAAGAAGTAACCGGAGTAGGAGAAATATCAAGAGGTGAAGAAGAAGAAGAAGATGATGGCACAAGCCCCGAATTAGGCGCACAGGGCAATGGATGTTCATCAAATTTGACGTCTCTTATTATAATTATATCATTATAATATGGTAGAAGAATCCTATAGCCTTTGGCATCTTCAGAATAACCAACAAATATGCACTTTTCACTTTTAGGTTGTAATGCTTTCCATTTTTCATCCGGAATATGAGCCCATGCTTCACTACCAAACACACGGAAATGACTGACATCTAGCTTATTTTGACTCCATGCTTCTTCCAGTGTAATTACCTGTAAATATTTAGTGGGGTTGCGATGAATTATGTAATTTTCACAATTTATAGCTTCAACCCAATATGGGAGACTTGGTCCATTAGCTTGGAGCATACAATTAGCTATTTCTTTTACAGTGCAGATTTTCCTTTTAGCTACACCATTTTGTTGTGGTGTATATGAAATAGTTTGTTGTTGTTGGATTCCTTGTTTAGTGTAGAAAGTAGTGAACTTGTTGCTAACAAATTCTCCCCCATTATTAGATCTTAACTTAAGAATTTGATGAGCAAATTGTTTCTCAACAAGGGCCTTGTAAGCCAAGAACATGCCAAAAAATTCACTCTCAAGTTTTAAGAAATAAACCCAAGTTCGTCTGGAGTAATCATCAATGAAAGTCGAGAAGTACTTGAAACTAGAGAAGGAAGCAAAAGGTAGAGTACCACACAAGTCACTGTGCACAAGCTGCAAAAGAGTCGAGGCGTGCCAAGAGGCATGTTTGTCAAAACTGTCCCGATGATGTTTTCCGACTACACAACCAGAACAAATACCATCCTTGCAAGAGACCATAGGAAGACCTGTCACCATATTGTCATTACATAGTTGTTGCAATGAACGATAATTTAAGTGACCAAATCACTTACTCAGTTCATCACTATGAGCAACAAGAACTAATGGAAGTGAAGATGACCCAAAGTTTTCAAACTTGTACAACCTGGTAATATCATCAACTGTTCCAGTAGCTAATACATGTCATGGATCCTTTAAATTTCTAATTACAACTTGGTGAGGTGAAAACTCTACGGTTTTACCTTTACCAGAATGAGTGATCTGGTATACTGATAAAAGATTACATGAAAGAGTAGGAACACATAATACATCATTAAACTGTCCATTGTCTAGATGAACAGTACTAGACCCTTCAACACTAAGTGATCCATCATCGGCAACAAATATTTTTTTGGTGTTACAATTAGTTAAATCAGAAAATATGGTTTTATCCTTATCCATATGATAAGATGGTCCAAAATCTATAAGCCATTCAGTTGAAGAAGAACAAGAAGATGTTGTAAATGAAAAACCAGAGGCTTAAAGTGCTTGTCCTGAAGATGAAGTTGAAGAAGAATCAAGTTGAATGTGATGCTTATTTCATTGCTGCTTCCAGAGCTTCCATTCTTTTAAAACACCTTGACTCTTCATGCCCATCGCAATTACAAAAGTTGCAATGTCTTTGTGTCTTCTTGTCTTGAAATTTGGAAGCTTTATCTTGTTGAGGATAATTTTGAGGTTTAGAAGATTTAGGACCCTTGTTATTTTGGTTGTGCTTCTTTGGATATTACTTCTTTGGATTCTTCGGATTCTTGGAATTCTCCAGACCAAGCAGTAGCTGAGCTACTAAAGATTTTTTTGAAGTGTTGGCAGTATTAATTAGTCCAAGATGTAAGAGTTTTTCATGTTCTCTTATTAAAGAATCCAAAAAAACATCAAAAGAGGGAGCTTTGTATCGAGCTCCTGAAGAAAGAAGAGCTTCTCTAGTGGAATAAAAAGTTGAGACAAACACAGAATATGCAGGCCCCAACTTGGAAAGAATGGCGTAAATAAGGCCATCATCTTCCTTTATGAATTTACATGCATCCAACAACACTCTAATAGTCTTAAATTTTGTTATAAAATCTTCCATGCAAGAAAAATTATTAGGATCTAATGTAAGCAACTCATTCTCAATCTGATGAGCTCTAATCTCATTTGTAATACCAAAAAGAGTATTTAGCTTTTTCCAAGCATCATCTAGTGCATGAATGCATTGAAGATGAAACTGAAGATCAGGAGAAACGGACAAACCAATTAAACCATGAGCTAAATCATTTCTATTTTCCCATTTTTCTAGTTTATTAGGATCAGAGGGAGGAGTTTCCATGCCAAGGGTAAGTCTATATAACCCTTTGCTTCTAAGAATATCTTCCATATGAAACTTACATACAAAATAGTTAGTACTGGTAAGAATCATATCATTTGAAATTTCTGTTCTGAAATAAATATGACTTCAAAGATGAAAACTAGTTGAAAAAAATAATAGAGCTCGAAAAAATAAGTGGTTTAAAAAAAAACAGCACTACAATCAGCTTCCGGAATAAACATTTACGCCCTTTTGAAAACAAATTGAAAGAGCAGCCAAGGAACCATGTGGTGTGTGGAGGTAAGTGCACAACAATAAATAAAATCTCCCTTAGTCCTAACTTAACTCCTAAGCTCACTTTTACAAAAAAAAACTTTATGTGCCTACATAAAGTTGCTTAAAAAAAGAAGAAAAAACAACTTAAAAATAAAAGGAAACTTTTGTTTTTGTTGTTTTTATTTTATAAAGTTGCTTTGGAAATGAAAAAGGAAAAAAAAACAACTTAAAATGAAAGAGAGTAACATATGTGATATTTTAAGTAACTTTTTTGTTGTTGTAATATATGAATTCAATGCAACAAATAATAACAAGATTTGAACTTAAGACCTGCTAATAAGTAACTTTAAACCAAGTGAGCTAGAGTAAAAATATAAAAAATATTGTGAAGGAGGAGGGTTTTTTTTTTTTACTCTTCTTTCCTCTTAGTGCGTGCTTACCTAACAAACCCCTGTTTCATCCTGCAAAACAACTTTATAAACCAAAAACAGAAAAACAAGACAAAAAATCTCAGGGGTTTGCCGCTCTCTGTTAGTCCCTCCTGGTAAGTGGCATACCTCTCCTGCTATTAGTGGTCGACCGAGACCACCAACATGCGTAGAGACGAGGCTATCACTTCCAGAAAAATAAAATAAAAAAGGAACAAATCTAAATGAAACAGAGACGGGGAAATAAAACTGCCGAAAAAAAAAAAAAAAAAAAAAATATATATATATATATATATATATATATATATATATATATATATATATATATATATATATATATATATATACCTCAGATCTGTGAAAAAGGTCGCAGTTAGGGAAAAAATAAGCCTTTTCGTACAAAACGAAAGGTGATCCTTAATGGAACCAACGCTATGAACACAATGGAGCACTTAAGCTAGTACAAAAATGACCAGAAATAGTAGATCTCGGTAGCATATCCCACATGCAGCAACACCGGCTTCAGATCTAGATCACAATAAAATGGTGACGACCCTCAACAACGCTCTGATACCATGACTGAATAAAAGGTATATTCACACAGACCGAACACCAAGGACACCGCTCACAAAAAAAGATCAAATATCGGTACACCAGTGTTTTGACGTGGTTAAAACCCTCTAGAGGGAAACATTCCACGGCCCCAACCAAATATATTCTATGGAGCAATTTATTATGCAGAAGAAAAATATTACATGAGCTTCTCTCAATAATGGATCATTCGGCAAGTGACCCTCTATGCTCTTTAAATATAGATCATGGACCAATCGGGTGTTAAGCCACAGATCAAGTGTTGTTAAGATCGAGAGAATTTGAACTGTCGGATCACTTTAAATCGTGACCGTTGGATTACATATATAAAAATGCATACCTAACTGATATATTAGACCAAGTTAAACTTAACTAACTCCTAAGTGTAAAAAATATCCTAACAAATCCTATGTTTCCAAGTGTCAACCTTAAAACTCACCCAAAATTCTGTCATGTGCCTTGAATAATCCAAATATCTCCTTTTTTTACCATTTTCCAATCATTAGTGCATGTGTGTGGTTGGTGGGAAAAGTCACCTCATGTACTTATTGAGGCATGGGACTGACTGCACTTTTGTGATAGTTTTGTCATGACAGAAGTCAATTTGTAGCTGCCAGGAGTCCTTTTCCCTACTTCCAGAATTTATGTCAGTTGTCTTGTCACCATTTTCTCATATCTCATATCCTTTGGAGTCAACCCCCATTTGTCTCATTCTTTCATGTAGATTTGGAGGATGCAGAGCTGTCCCGTGTTGTCCATGAACTTACCATGTTGTTTTGAACCCATAAATTTGAATTTGGAGATCATGTTGCAGAGTTGGAAGTGATTTTTGTTGGTTGTAGGTGAGCAGAGAGGTTGGGAAAACTAGGAACCCTTACCTTGAGTTCTGCTGCTTGTAGGTGCTTGAGAATACACCATTTGAGGCTGCAGGAATTTCTATAGTAGCCAATACCAGGTTGGACTTCTTCTATGCACACACTAGAAGCACCCTGCAAGATGGATCGCCCAAGAGAATCGTGGATCGGTGAAGGGGATGCCCAAGCTAGAAGGGTGTTGTGTGGGGAAGGTATTGTGGAAGCCAAGGCTGTGAGGGCTGAGTGAGACCCCTGTAGAGCTATGGTTGAGTATTTGGCTAAGAAGAGAGAGAAGAATGGGTTGTGAGATATGAGATAGAAGCCTGTAGGTGTTTTCTTCGCCCTGGTGGTCTCATAGCCCAGCTTGGGGTTGTCCTCAGCAACAGAAAGAATATATGTTGGACTGAGTGCCTATGGTTGGGTGGAAAAGCGCCCTTACACAACTAGTTTCCTGGACTTGCATTGGATAAAGATAAGTATTCACACGTATTTGAATCTGAAATGTTTTATTTCATACTTGTAATGTTTATGCTTATGTATTTGCATATTAGATGTGTGCGGATAGATTTTAATTCCGCTGTGCATATTTATTTGCATTTCTGCACACATTCCATTTGTTGAAAAACGTATTATGGACTTGGGGCAAAATTTGAAAGCCCAGTTTTCCCTATCGTCTCCTCCCAATGGTCGGATTAGGTGAGGGGGACGTTACAGAGTGGTATCATAGCTTCTGGTTGCAATGCCGGAGCTAAATGGGCCAGAAATCACGATTTACAGGCAAAAATCGGAACTGGTTCTGTAGAAAACTCGTTTCTGTATTATGGAAGTTAAATGGAAGTTGAGGGTTTGGAGTAAGTTGAAATCAATTTCAAAACTTTCCCCTTATTGCCCAATCAAAACCTTGCTAAATCTAAAATTTTGAAAATTGGGAAAATTTAGTTGGGCCCCACTAGTGCCAAGTGGAAGGGTGACGTGGACCGGCCACATCAGATTTGTGTGTGGAGGTGACCATAAGGGATGGAGTGTGAAAACGGAGAAGATCTGGTCATTGAGCAGCAAGGCAGATCGACGACTGAGAATGATTCAGACCCGCGAAGGTGCACGAAAGTTAATTTGTTTTCATGACCCTAAGTGAAAACTGTCCCATCCACGTGTCATTCTCTGGTGCGTTCAGGAAGTTAAAAGTGGTCTCGGGAAATGGCTTCTTCCGGAGCCTGAAACCACCTTTTGGGTCCAACAGGGAACTGATGTGACAAGGGGATATGTGACAGGCATACATGTCAGAAGGAATGGTACCCTCATCAGTCATGTCAGTTTTCGGAGATCGTGCAGATCAGATCAATGGTTCACAGTGTCTTAGGGCCTTAGACATGAATGAAGAATAACAGAGCTACACGACCCTGAAGCGGTAAACCGCTAGATGACGTGTCGCTCTCTTGTGCATTCAGGCTCGCAAAAGCAGGTCTAGGAAACCGCTTTTCTCGAACCCTAAAACCACTTTCGGCCTGACAAGTAGTAATGTTCTGATGGGTCCATACATCTAGTGCATAGGTGGCATGGCCAATGGGACCCACAGTGATCAAGTCAGTAATGGGGATCGCACGGATTTGATCAATGACTGAGATTGATTAAGGTCCATGAAGATGCATGGAGGTTAATTAATTTTCGCTACCCTGAAGGAAAACCACCCCATCCATGTGTCGCTCTCTCGTGCTTTCAGGAATGTAAAAGCAGTTTTCAGAAACCTCTCTTTCGGGAGCCTGAAACCGCTTATCACTGATAGTGATAAGGCAATATGGGCGGCATTTGAAGGGTGCAGATCAGAGGAAAATCAACATTTTTCACAATTGAATTTTTGGTGCCCGAGGTCGAAAAATGCAGTCGATCTTATGCTCCAGATTGTGCGAAATCAAAGGATTTACAAACAAAAAAACACGAGGGCGCTGCCCTCGACCCGCCCAACAATGGTGCAGGGAAGCCACAAGGGGGAAATCCCCCTTGACCCCCGACGTCCTCCCTCATAAGAATGCAATGAGGCATCCCATGTGTGAATCAGTGCTCATAAGTGGAGGGAATTCCAATAAATCTCAAGTTGGACTGGACCATAATTTATGAAAGCAATTGGAGTAGTAAGGCAATGTTGATAAGAGGGAAATTTCTCACCTTAAGCTAATTTTTGTTTATAGCATAACAATTGTATGCTTGGAAAATAACAAGTAGGAATTTTATACATGAGTGTATGGATTGAATTGTTGCTTGGTGAGAAAATCATAGCTGATGATTCCTTGTGTGCTTGTTAAGAGGCCAGGAAATTGGATCAGCTATGATGTGGAAGAGGAATTCCCTGTTATGATGGGGAATTGGAAAGGAGAATCCCTCCACTACCCTCTTTCTATTGTATTTGTAATTTTGAAGTTGTCATGCATATAAATTATGGCATAGGGATGCTGGAAATGCAAGAGAGTAGTAGATTAAATGAATATGAATTAGTGGGCATGATTAAAGAGTCATTGCATAGCGCATGTGAATTTCTTATGTATGGGCATGATGTTGCATATGGGAAAAGGTAGTGAAGTTACACATGCAGTAGCCCATTAATGGTATTTCCTATGGTTGATGACAATTAATGTTGTTGATAATGGTTGTAGGAAATAAGACCATAGAAGCATGATTGAAAATGCAAAGAAGTCACAGCATGTGACCAACAAACCTTGAAAGGGAAGGCTGGAGTAATGATTCATGATAAAAAGGTTGGAAAAAGGACTGTGTAGCCTTGGTAAGAGGCCAACTGATAAGGTAACATCAAGCAATGTTAATGAAAACCATGCAGGTAATGGTTATTTGTGCCTAATTGCATGAATGTTGAAAGAGGATTTGGTAAGAACCCTTCAATTATGTTTAAACTATGTTGATTTGGTTTGCATGTGGTACTGAGTCCTGAATGTGAATGTCATCCTACCGAGTATGGTGAGGTGTGGGTAAGTGAAGGTAAGGAGCCTTACACCCTATAGTTGCTTAGAAACCTCAATGCATTCATATGAAATTATATCATGCCATTTGTGTATGTTGGTTATGGGTTTAATAGCCAAAGGAAGTACGGACTTATGGCACTGTTATGATAGGTGAATGACATAAAATTATAGTATTCATGAATCAGTGTAAGGTGACATTGAGTGGATATGCATTAAGAGATTTTATAAATCTTGTGGTTGCATTGAGTGATTGCACATGAAAAGATGAAAAGATTATGTAAATGTTGTAAGTGTGCATGCATTTGTGTGGGTGCACATGTTGAGATGCATTGTGTGAATGCATGGTTGTGTAATGTATGTTTCATTGCAACTAGATAATAGATGAAATGATGAATTAATGATAATTCTGGGATCATTTCATGAGCTGCTATGAATGCATGAGAAGGGTTGCATGAAGAAGGTAGTCATGTTTGATGGTCTACGAGAGTGCTCTGTTGAAAGGACAGAGTTGCATAAAAGGAATATGATTGTGAAGTAATGAATATTGGAGTTTTATTTAAATTGCAGGGATAATGTGACTATGTCTTGCAATTTTACTGTGATAATGATGCATATCAAGTAAATATATGTATGTATATAATTAATGATAATTCTGGGATCATTTCATGAGCTGCTATGAATGCATGAGAAGGGTTGCATGAAGAAGGTAGTCATGTTTGATGGTCTACGAGAGTGCTCTATTGAAAGGATAGAGTTGCATAAAAGGAATATGGCTGTGAAGTAATGAATATTGGAGTTTTATTTAAATTGCAGGGATAATGTGACCATGTCTTGCAATTTTACTGTGATAATGATGCATATCAAGTATATATATATATATATATATATATATATATATATATATATATTATTTCATTTGGAATGTTAACAACTGAAAGTGTTTGAATTATTGAGTGTATAATTCTGAAAACACTTCAGTGACTGTTGCAACAATGAAAATGTTATATGCATGAAAACTCACCAAGTGCTTGGACTGATTTAAATTTTCAGATTTCAGGTAGATTGTCTTGGGCATGGCCATGTGGGTAAGTCCATGATAAAGGCCGGAACCTACCATGTGCAAAGGCCAAATATTGTGAGAAGGATATCATGGTTCACAAATATGATTTCTACATGAAACGGATCTGAAAATTTTCTGATTTAAGTTTATGAGAATAATCTCATGGTTGCCAATTTAATTTCTGTAGGAAAACAGATTTGTAAATTTCATATTTGAAATTTTTCTAATAATTGCTAATGACTATTTGGCTTATATAAAATTGTGTCAGGAGGACATGTTGTAGGTGGATGTTCATGTATGGTAGCAAGTGTAAAACCATAATGGACATAGTGATACCACTTATGAGAGCCAACCATATGAGGATAGCCTCATGGCTAAGAAACCAATTTATGTAGTAGAAATAATTGAAAATTATTAATGTCATTGATTGGTTATGGAACAATCATATTCGAATTTTATTGTTAAATACCACTGACTGTTTGGTTGTTTGAGGAGTGTGTCAGGAAGACACATTGCAGGAAGACCATGTGTGATGGCCTGCAAAATCCAAACTCCATGGGAAGGATTCCATGCTTTGGAAATGGGTTTCGGGTGAAACGCCATTGTAAATTTTGATAATATCTCAGCTACACTACATGTTGGAAAACCATGTGAGTGAGATGGTAAAATTATTCCAAGAAGGCATAGGTGGGAAAATCGAGGAACTGTCAACTCAAAGAAGGGAGCCCCCATTCCTCACAAATGAAGAAAATATACATTTGAAAAGGGATAAGTATTCTACAACCCTAGCTAAGAACATGCATGTCTAATTATTAGTGTTAATATGCAGAGCATGTTCTATTTTATTCATATTATCTCAGATTGCTTGAGTATGATTAGGGCCTACATGGTTCACATCGGAAAGGGGTGCACACCTTTCTGGTGTTGGGTTATGTTAGGGTTGTCAATATTGACTACACCCTAAGGGACTGGATGCATTCCTGGTGTTTCAATACTTGATAGTGAATGTTATGAAATATGGTTACAATTTTAGAGCAGCAATACTGATGAAATTGCTTATCCATCTTGTGTTGTCAGCTTAAACATATGCAACTTGGTGCTGCACACTGAAGAAGCAAAGTGAAAAGGGTGTTGTGAGGGGTTGTGGTGGAAGGGTTGTTGTGTATGAATGGTTTTTGTGAGGGGTTGTTGTGAAGAGGTTTTTGTGTGTGTGAAGGTGTGATGATATTGATGAAGGCACCATAAATGCTTAGTAAATCCAGTCGGTGCACTGGTTGGGCATTGAATGTTGTGGAGAAACCGACATGCTGCCAAAAATTCCTTAAATGATTGATAAACCCAGTTGGTGTACTGGATTAGCATATTAATAAATGTGATTCCTGATAAACCCAGTCGGCGTACTGGCTTGACATTTCCTATTCGAATGATTGTGGAGCAGCTTGCATGCTAGCCCAACATTCGTTATTGTATCCATAGGCAATCCAAGGCTTGTAAAGAAAAGAAGGAGCATGTGGAATAAAGTAAAGATATCTAATACATATAAGTATTTGGTTATCTTGAATATTCTTGCTTATTTAATATGAATATACGTGTGTACATGATTTTTAAATTCTTGTTTAGAGATAAACCCTATAAAAAATGAACTTGACATGTGAATGGACTCAATGTTTGAGTGTAGGTGCTGTTGGAAGCAAGAACCTTGAAGGCATCCTAAGGATGCATTTGGACATGTGACTGTCCTAGGAAGCTCAGTATGAGTAACAATGGAAGTGGTGCTAGTGGACTTGTGTGGGTCCTAGCAGCCAAGGGTTCTGTAGGAAACAATGGGGAAAGGTTCCCTAGTTAAGAATCCTTAGATAGACCTTAGACACTAAGTGTCATTGCTAATGTTGATGTATATGTAACTTCGGAATGTAACAACATTTGATCCAGCAAAAAAGATATCTATTGAAGATATTGAATATATTGAAGTTATCAGGATCTAGGATGAAGTAATGGAAGAATTCCATGATCAGTTGATCATGAAGAATGATGTTTGGGATGCAGTACCAAGACCTTAAGGGAAGTCTGCTGTGACTTCCAAATGGATCTATAAGATCAAGCATGTTGCAAATGGTAGCATGCAGAAATACAAAACGAGGTTTGTAGCTCATGGCTTCTCCCAGAAAAAGGGATTGAGTATGAAGAGAATTCTACACCTATAGCCAGGCACACTTCCATCAGATCAGTACTTGCTCTGGCTGCAGTGATGAAATGGAAGATACACCAGATGGATGTCAAGACTGCTTTATTCAATGGTGTAGTCGAGGAGGAAGTGTATGTGGAGAAACCACTTGGTTTTGAGACACATGACAGGAAGTCATATGTGTGCAGATTGAAGAAAGCCTTGTATGGCTTGAAGCAAGCTCCTAGGACTTGGTATGGTAGGATGGACAGTTTCCTATCTAGTTTGGGCTTTACCAAGAGTAAAGCTGATTCCAACCTTTACTACAAGGATGAGGAAGGAAATCCTGTGATACTACTCTTGTATGTGGATGACCTATTTGTAACAGGAGATGATAGTTTGATTGCCGATACCAAGAGGAAGATTGCAGCCAAGTTCGAGATGAAGAACTTGGAGATGATGCACTATTTTTCTAGGTATGGAGGTGTGGCAGAGTGCAGATGGAATCTTCCTTGGACAAGGGAAGTATGCAGTAGAGATCCTGAAGAGGTTCGGGATGATGGACTGCAAGGCCATGGCCACACCTATGGATTTGAACCTAAATCTTTTGTGTGATGCTTCATCTGAGCCGGTTGATGTCACTATGTATTGTCAGATGATTGGGTACTTGATGTACCTGACGAACACGAGACTAGATATTTGCTTTGCGGTGAACATATTGAGCCAGTTCCTGACGGATATGAGGAGTGTTCACCTGGTTGCTAAAAAGCATATTCTGAGGTACCTGAAGGGTACAGTTGATTATGGTCTCAAGTATGATGCGAATCAAAAGTTTAACCTGCAGGGTTATGTTGATTCAGATTGGGAAGGCAATGCTGCAGATAGGAAGAGCACTTCTGGGTGTTGCTTTAGTATGGGATCAGGTCTGATCTCTTGGTTTAGTAGGAAGGATTCCTGCGTAGCACTGAGTACAACTGAAGCAAAGTATGTTGCAGCTTGTTCAGCTAGTTGTGAGGCAGTATGGCTTCGGAAGCTACTGTCTAACTTATTTGATATCCCGCTGGAGGCTACTAGTATCTTTTGTGATAACCAGAGTTGTGTGAAGCTATCTAAGAATCCGGTGTTCCACGACAGGTCAAAACACATTGAGATCAAATATCACTATATCAGGGATATGGTGCAAAGAGGAGCAGTGAATCTCCTGTATGTTGCGACGGATGAGCAGATTGCAGATGTACTAACGAAGCCACTAGCCAAAGTGAAGTTCGAGTACTTCAGAGAGGGGCTTGGTGTTCTTCAGATTGACGACACTTCAAGGAAGAAGTGATGGACACATTTGCTGAAGCCATTCCAAGCATTTTGGAAGGAGGATCCTTCATATGGATGTGGATGTAAGTGCTAGATGATGAGCATCAGTACGATGCTCCAATTACTACTCTGTATATGCATCAGGTGGATGCTTGATATGATCAGTTGGATCATTTATATGTATGTACGCATCATGTTGGATGCTGGATATGATCAGTTGGATCATTTATATATATGTATGTACGTATCATGTTGGATGTTGGGTATGATCAGGTGGATCATGTATTTGTATATGTATCAGGTGGATACGTTGTGTGATCAGGTAGATCATGTATGATGATATGTATCAGGAAGATACTATGTATGCATCAGGTGGATGCATTGTATGATCAGGATGATCATGGATGACAAGCTTCAAGATGTTGCTCCAGATATGCATCAGGATGATGCAGTGATGAGTATCAGGACGATACACTAGATGATATGCATTAGGATGATGCTATGATGATGATCAGGATGATCATATGTATCAAGTGGATACATTACATAATCAGCTGGATTATGTGTGATGAGTTCCGAAGACACAGATGCACAGTGCCTTTTCGACATGGTGGCAGATGTGTTCTCCCATGTGCGTTGATGTAAGTGCAGAGCCTTTCCAACATGGTGGTAGATGTGTTCTCCCATGTGCGTTGATGTAAGTGCAGAGCCTTTCCGACATGGTGGTAGATGTGTTCTACCATGTGCATTGATGTAAGTGCATAGCCTTTCCGACATGGTGGTAGATGTGTTCTCCCATGTGCGTTGATGTGAGTGATGAGCCTTTCTCGGATGGTCAGAGGAAAGTCCTTCCATGCCAGTGAGTGTAAGTGCTGTGTTGTGTGCATCTGGACTTTGCTTCGTGAACGATGATCATGAGTATTAGGATGATACTCTGTGGCCATGGACAGGTTGTGCAATAGCATGTAAAATGTCACGAGAGATCCAATAGGTTGAGCTGTGTGCTCGTAATCAGTCCTGGGATGCTCTTTCGAGGTTTTGTTGACTCATGTAATAAGTCCTGAGGATTCCACAATATGGCCAGTGATGATGAAGACCTGTAGGTGGTGGGCCTACATCCAGTATGAAAAAGGACTGGCTCTATAGAACTTCCTATGACGAGTAGATCGGAGATTGATTGAGATAGTAGCAGTAGTGATGATGAAGATGATTCGAGGACGATGATTTGCTGATGATGATCTAGAGAAGAAGACTTGTGCTAGCAGATCTGTGTCGAGAAATACCTTCCTAGTTAAGAGGGAGTGTTGATGTATATGTAACTTCGGAATGTATTTCACCCATGTATTTCATCCATGTATATTGTACTCCTATAGAGATGTTATTATTCCTCTATATGGAAGTGTTGTCATTTGTATTGAAAAGTGTTGCAAGTGTCGTAACTTGCCGATGGGTTATTAGACCACCATGTGTGGGGTCGGCCCTAATTAAGTTAATATTGGGTTATTGTACTAATCTATACAAGTCGGCCCCATAAGGTTGTTGGGAAATCAGGACAAGTATAAATAGAGATCTCCCGATCTCTATTTGAATCACTCAAAACTCACTCTTCCTTCACTCGGAAAGTGGCTCACATGTCAGGAGGAGGATCAACTGCTAAGAGGAGTCTATCTCTATGTAATTTGGTTGTACTATTGCTCTATCTATCTCTGAGGAAGTTGTGGGGTTTTTCACCTTAGGGTTTTCCCCACATAAACTCTGTGTGTCTATTGTCTCTTATGTTTGCTTCTTGTGATGATTGACATGCTTTCTATGATTGATATGCATTGATATACTGTACATGTTATTCTCTGAGTAAAGATCCTAGAGTATCTTGAATTAATGCTAAAAAATTAATAGCCAAAACATGTAAGGGAAAGATAAGCATTCACCTTGAAGTGAAAGAGGCTAAGGATCATGGAACCACATTGGTGGTGTGGCTCTGGATTGGCATAAGACTAAGAGGGGGAAGCTCTTACTCTTCTCTTTCCTTTCTGATTGATGCATTTTACAAAACATAAAATTGTGGAATGCATGTTATGGCTGAAAGTTGATTGTGTTTATTTGCTTGAAATAAATTGTGAATGCTGAAATAGTTAATTCCCTGTGAAAGGATGAACATGAATGAGTTCATGTGTATGTTGGGCAAGCATGAAAAGTGTGAAATTCTTATGAATAGAGCATGGGATATCCATGTCAATTGGAAAAATAATTGACTGATTTGTAATGTTTATGTTATGCTTTGCCTACAAGAATTGCAATGATGAATTTCATAGGTGAGAAATTGAAATCAATTGGTTGCAGTTGTTACAAGAGAAATGGTGCTAGCAAGCAAAGTGTATGCAGTTGTGCACATTGACCATGGAAGCAGACCAAAAGCTATTGTCTTTGGCTGAAAATATTCTTCAAACGATTACCAAGACCCAATAAAATCTTGGAGAAATGCCCAAGCTACAGAAGCAGCAAAATGAGATGAACCACAAGGTTTTGCAGGACTCTATTTGTCTGCAAAGAGAGGTGAAAAATAGTCTGAGAGCAATCAGCAGTGGGAAGGAAAATGGATCAATGAAGAAGCATTCATCCAATCATCCCATTAAGAAACACTCAAGACTAGAAGACTCCATGGAAAAGGAGCAAGTAAAGAAAAAGCAGCCACTGAAATGTTGGGAATGTGGAGGAAATCATTTCCTCCGCAACTACCCAACAAAGGAAAGAAAGAAGAATGGTAGCCATGAAGTTTCCAGACTTGTGGATCAGCTGGAAGGTCAAAATAAGCAGGAGCAACATGTTGAAACCAAGGACTTGGTCCTGGAAGGTCAAAGTAAAAGATGAAATGCAGGACAAACCTGCCACATTTCGTGAATTTTTGGACATGTGTAAAGTGTGTACATGTATTCCTAAGTATTGGAACACCAAGGGCGATGTTATTCCAAGGGGGAGGGGATTGTAATATCTCGATTTTGACACCATTGCATTAAAAATGTAAATGATGTAAATATGCTAATGTGAATTCCTAGTGTGGATCTCAAGGCCAAGGCCCGACTAGTGAATGGATAGGCATTTATGATGTTATTATGTATTTGGACTGTTTGGTTGGATTTTAAGCCGACTTAGAGTATATGTAAATATTATGTGCATACATAATAAAATTCTCCAACAATGGTTGTGTAAGGAGCACCAAAGGGTCTATGATTCCACTAGAGGGGAAGAGGAAGGGGGCCTATGGGAAACCAAATCCTATGTTGCCAAGTGTCAACCTTAGAACTCACCCAAAATTCTGTCATGTTCCTTGAATAAGACAAATATATCATTTTTTGACCATTTTCCAATCATTAGTGCATGTGTGTGGTTGGTGGGAAAAGTCACCTCATGTACTTATTGAGGCATGGGACTAACTGCACTTTTGTGACAGTTCTGTCATGACAGAAGTTAGTCTGCAGCTTCTGAGAGTCGTTTTCCCCTACTGCCAAAAGTTATGTCAGTTGTCTTGTCACCATTTTCTCATATCCTTTGGAGTCAACCCCCATTTGCCTCATTCTTTCATGCATATTTGGAGGATGCAGAGCTCTCCCTTATTGTCCATGAACTTACCATGTTGTTCTGAACCCAGAAATTCAAATTTGGAGACCATGTTGCAGAGTTGGAAGTGATTTTTGTTGGTTGTAGGTGAGCAGAGAGGTTGGGCAAGCTAGGAACCATTACCTTGAGTTCTACTGCTTGTAGGTGCTTGAGAAGCCACAGTTTGAGGCTGCATGAGGTTCTATAGCAGCCAATACCAGGTTGGACTTCTTCTATGCACACACTTAGAAGCACCCAACAAGATGGATCTCCCAAGAGAATCGTGGATCGGTGAAGGGGATGCCTGAGCTGGAAGGGTGTTGTGTTGGGAAGGTATCATGGAAGCAAAGGCTATGAGGGCTGTGTGAGACCCCTGTAGAGCTCTGGTTGAGCATTTGGCTAAGAAGAGAGAGCGGAATGGGTTGTGGGTTGAGAGATAGAAGCCTGTAGGTGTTTCCTTCACCCTGGTAGCCTCATATCCCAACTTGGGGGTGTCCTCAACAGTAGAAAGAGTATATGCTATACTGAGTGCCTATGGTTGGGTGGAAAAGCACTCTTACACAACTAATTGCTTGGACTTGCATTGGATAAAGATAAGTATTCACATGTATTTGAATCTAAAATGTTTTATTTCATTCCTGTAATTTTTATGCTTATGTATTTTCATATTAGATGTGTGTGGATAGATTTTAATTCCGATATGCATATTTATTTGCATTTATGCACACATTCCATTTGTTGAAAAACGTATTATGGACTTGGGGCGAAATTTGAAAGCCCAACATTGCCTAGTGTCCCCTCCCGATGGTCGGATTAGGTGAGGGGGACGTTACAAGTTTCCAGACTCAAACATGACCGACAAAAACAATTTGACAATAAAAAACCATATTACCTATAGATTAATTAATGTGCTACGTCATGGGGCCAACGTTGAAATTTTTTAAATTTGTGCTTGCTTGGAATGAAATTTGGCATGGTTAGTCTAGACGCATGCATTGCTGGTGTGGGAGGGTTTTCAGACTCAAACATGACTGGCACAAACAATTCGACAATAAAAAACATATTACCTATAGATTAATTAATGTGCTACGTCAACAGGGCCAACGCTGAATTTTTTTAAATTTGTGCTTGTATGGACTGAAATTTGGCATGGTTAGAATAGAAACATGCATTGAAGGTGTGGGAGGGTTTCCAGACTCAAACATGACTGACACTAAAAATTTGAGCATAAAAAACCATACCTATAGATTAATTAATGTGCTACACGGGGCCAACATTGAATTTTTTTAAATTTGTGCTTGTTTGGAAGCAATTTGGCATGGTTAGACTAGACACATGCATTGACGGTGTGGGAGGGTTTCCAGACTCAAACATGACTGACACTAACAATTCGAGCATCAACAACCATACCTATAGATTAATTAATGTGCTACACAGGGCCAATGTTGAATTTTTTTAAATTTGTGCTTGTATGGACTGAATTTTTGCATGGTTAGACTAGACGGAGGCATTGACTATGTCGGCGGGTTTCCAAACTCAAACATGCCTGACACAAACAATTCGAAAATAAAAACCCATATTACCTATAGATTAATTAATGTGCTACGCCACGGGGTTGTAGGTCCTCCCAAATCAGAAAGTTCGTCGATCCAGCTGCTTGTGCATATTAATAGGTTTTGAATATTTAGATTACAAAAATCTCACAATAAGTTGAAAACAAATACTCATGTTTGACTATGCTTAGAAAGACTGGGGACTAAGATTGAATTAGTGTGACACAATTCCAAAAGTGGGAATATCAGCTTTCAAAATCACGAAAATCGATTCCAAAAGTGTCATTATTGGGTTCAAAAAGTGCAAAATCCAGTTATGAAAGTGTCAATTTCAAATCCAAAAGTGCAATTTTGGAACCCAATATTGGCTCTTTTGGAAGCCTTTTTTGAACTTTAGAAAGGTTGTTTTGGAATTTAGAATTTTTTTTTTCAACCTATACTCGAAGCGACTGGAACAAATCCATATTTAATGAAATGGGAGTTATATAAGTGTCCTTGAATAACCATTTTTTAAGATAGGGTATGAAAGGGATTCATGCAGCCTTGCAAAAGGTTGTCCTTACCATGGCACAAGGTTTTCCATCAAGGAAAATTTTAAGAACCCCCCCTAAATTTCCATGTATAATAATTGGGCTAATCCCCATAATACATAGGAAAATATGGAGGCTATTTTATCAATTAAATAATATGTATATATAATTTTTTGGCGAATGTCACACCAAATTATATCTTGTAAAATCTCGGCGAATCTTTTATTTGAATTATAAAATCTTGTAAAAACTTGGCGAATCTTTCACTAAATTATAAAACCTTGTAAAGTCTTGGCGAATATTTTATTAAATTATAAAACATTATGAAGACTTGGCGAATTTTTCAATAATGCATAAACCACATATAATAATAAAACAACATATTCAATAAACTATAATATCCTAGAGAAAGGGCCATTATCCAGTACTTGTTGAATTAAGATAATTTTTATTTGATTTCTTGCCTATTCACAGAGGATTTCTTCAATCAATTCCATTATGATACAATTACATCAAACTAGGTTTGGCTAAAATCCATGTTTTTTCCATTCTCCTAAGTAACCAAAAGATCAACCTACGAGTTGTTATTGCAATCACATAAAATACCATCAATAGAGTACTCTAAAGTCTCAAACCCTTTGACCAATTCATATGAATCTAAACCCTCAAACCCTATTCATTAAGTTAAAGAAGGGTGATAAAATTAAGAAAAAACCACGTGGAAGCTCAAAGAAGGGAGTAGAAACTAGAAAGAACAAGAGTTGCACGCAGCTTGGTCACTGCCTTGTAGAAATACAAACAATAATAGTATTATAAATATATACAAAACACCACTAAACAATAATAAATTGGTGTCTATATTGAAAAAATGTGGGGTTTTAAGCCAAATAACCAACTTCTAGATTATATACTAATATTATATACTGCAAATTTCTAGTTATTATTGTGTATTCAAAAGTGAGGTGTAAAACAACGAAACATTGTTAGTCATGCCAAAATGGCACCATATTTTGCAACACTTGTAAGTCCAAATGTTAGTTCGATTATCGAGGATAGTCAAGATTATGCTAAACCTGAGGGAGGTAGGAACATGGCGACTAGGAGAAATTTTTTACAACCTGCTCGAGGTTATAACTTTGATCTCAAAATTGATTAATTAATATGGTTGATCATGCTTGATTATATTTTTCCATGGTTGAGTTTGGTTGGGTATGGTTGACCATGGTTGATCATGTGTTACTATGGTTGACTATGTTTGAGCAATATTGATCATGTTCAATTTTAGTCAACTTTTGCTTGAAAATGTTTTACTTTCGTTTGATATGTTTGACTATGGTTTATGTTGTGGACCATGGTTAACTATAGTTAACCACAATTGGCTCTAGTAATATGATTGACTTTGGTTATATATGGTTGAATCTAGTAATATTGTTAATAATGGACCTATGGTTGAGTACAATTACATGGTTAACTATTATTGACCATGGTTTACTATGGATAATCATTTTTTATTATGTTTGTTTATGGTTGATCGTGGTTATGTGTTGCTATGGTTGACTACGATTAACTCAGTTCAACCATAGTTGAGTATAGTTAACTATATTTGAGTAATATTGACCATGGTTGACCATGTTAAATTTTGATTGTGTAACATTAACTTGTCCATCAAGAATTATGTCGCAATGCAATGTTTCTCTAGCAAATAATGGAGTAAAGGATTCCCCAATGATTAAGTTATTAATACTATTGATGATATCATTAATGTTATTAATATTAATGCTAATGTTAGTATTGATATTAATGTTAATATTAATATTAATATTAAGATTATTGTTTCCTAATAATAATGTTAATTAAGAAATAATAATGTAAAAAATAAGCTTTAATATTATATCGAATAATGAAATGATAATAATATTACAAGGTTATGATATGTTAGATGTTGATATTAATGTTTCATAATATTAATATTATTGTTATCAATATTAAAAATAATGTTATTATGAAAACTATTTTTGATAATATTATTATTAATGTTAATAAAATTAATTATTAACATTATTAAAATTAATAATATTAATTTTAATATTAATATTTTGAACATAACTGCTAATTTTAATAATAAACATAATTAATATTAAATAGATGTTTTTTCAAATTTGCAAATTTGTTATAATCATAACTTTATGATTTGTAAATCTATGAAGTTATATATACCATTTTTTGTCCTTATATGTATATTTAAGAATTAAAAGACCTTCTCACATAAAATTTACTGATAAAGAACTTATGCCATCTTAAATATATTGTGAACCACATGAAAATATTTACAACAATAATGTAATATGTCTCAAAAAGTTTAAAAAAATATAAACTTAAACCATTCTAAGAGCACTTTCACATACCTTAAAACTATAAGAGCTTAATCTTAAAGCTATTCTCAAAATCCGTCTTTGGTGTAGTATTAACCGTCTTTGGTGTAATATTAAAAACATAATCTTAAAGTTTTATATTTGAATGAATATTGAAGTAAGTTGGTCGTAAGCAAGAGTAATTTCCAAGATAGTAGAAATTCAAAGATAAGTTGTTAGCAAAAGCTATCACTCTGATCCATCTTCAAGTTTATTTAAAATTATTTAAAACATTGAGACTTTCAAAGTATTTCATTATTTTATTCATAAAAGTTTGTTGTTCGCAAAACCAAATCATGAGCGCTGGTGCTGCCGGGCAGCTTAATATCCTCTTTTTCCATAAAATATTTGACCTTCAATTATAAACCGATAAATGGCGGTGTACAGAGAGATGGATAACATAAGTTTTTTTAAGTTAAAAAATTAAATCCTTACCAACACAGAAACAATATATAATTATCTAATTAATTAACAATAAAACTCTAACTACATATCTACAAAGCCAAAGAGACCTTTAAGACTGTGTGCAACGAAAACAACAGGTGAGGTGTGTTGCATTGGATGAGATATATATAATTATCTAATTAATTAATAATAAAACCATAAATACACTTCTTCTTCGAGAGGGCCAACATAAACTCCACTTGCTAGATGCTAGAGGCACATCTTTATATTTCACTCAACCCCAACCCCAACCCCAACCCCAACCCCAACCCCAATAGAAGTTAGATGCCAGATACTTAATCTTTATTCACATGATATTCTACAGCGGAGCGGCTGAAAGTGAATTTGTTAACTAGCAGTTTACAAGCTCAGCTCAGTTCGTGGCACAAATCAAAACATACCATTCCTTTCGTGCGGTGCGCGTATTGTTTCGTATATCTTCCTTCTTCGTATAACAACTAATAGTTCAGAAGAAAGGATGATTTGTGGTTTCAACTTTCAATCATACAGATAAAAACTTTGAAGATTGTATGGCTGTAGTTTGATGTAAAACTATGGCATTCTGTTTTTTGCTTTCTGTGGTAGCGTATTCAGAGCCGGAGGCCTATGTTCGCCCCCCTCCTCACCCAATCTTATATCCTCGTCCCACAACGATCATCCTGAACAGGTCCGAAAATATATACACTTCCTATAAATCAAAGCTTGTGTTTCTCATGGTGAAGGTTAACATTTTCCATTTATCATTTACCTGCGCCTGGAGAGCCTTCTATTGTGAATATGCCGAGTCTGCTTGGTACGTGGGACGCCATCCATTGCTACGAGCTGCCTCCTTTCTCAAATTAGGGTTTTACACAAGCGTTTCTCCTTTGTGTTGCTGCCAATTGCAACTCCATCTGTCAATATATAGGGACGAAATCCCTCCCATTCTCCCCCTCTGCCAGGATTTATGGATTAATTTCTATAAAAAAATTATATAGAAAGAAAATCCACTCTAGATATTTGGATTTACATATTAAATAGTAGTTTTTAAATAAATAATGGACTAATATTATGGAATAATTTCTATTAAAAAAAACTATAGAAAGAAAATCTAGTGGCAATATTTGGATTTGCATATTTAATAGTATTTTTAAATATATAGTGGACGAATATTTTAAAATTTAGAAAAAAATTTCCATAAAAAATTCGCCCATTGAATTTTCCAAACCTCCCTATCAAATTGGGGTAAATAGGTGGGAGAATTTAGCCTCAGCAACTACCATTTCTATAAATTTGGGCAAATTTACCCTCAAGAACTGTCATTTCTATAAATTTGGGCGAATTAGAGCGAGCCAGTTAAATGCTGGTTTAATTAAAAAATAGCCCACTAAAAAATTAAAACCCCTAAATTTAGCCCATGAGCTAAGATTAGCCCCTGTTTTCCATTAGTATATTTGTCATCCCAATTCCATTTTGGGTAATACACCTCTTGATATCATCAAAAAAATTCCATTTTGGGTAATACATCTCCAAACATTTTCATTATTGGAGAATCTATTAATAGAAAATACATTTCTAGTTTATCTATCCATTTCTCCAAAGATTCAACATATATTATATCTTAAAACCAAGTGATATTGAAGTTAATTTGTACTTTGAAAGGTGTGCTTGTAAAAGGAACATTTGTCATAGTTGGGACTTAATGAAGGATCTAGGTGAAATTTTGTAACATTTGAAACCTGTGATACTTGAGAGATTACCGAAGAAACATATTGGTAGGATCTCTTACTTCATTAACTTTATTTCACTCTGCATGTGAGGGTGTTTGGACTAATGAGGAGGTAGTGAAAAGGGTCAATTGTCTTTGAAGGACCATCTTCTTATGTCTAAACCTTCTAGAGGGTATGCACTATGGAACAAGGCACTCTCATACCATTGATCTAGATTAGGATGTGAATGAAATGAAAACACACATTATTATATGAAATAAAAAAGATATAATGAAAACCAAATTCAATCAACAAATCAATGCTGAAAACATTGTATAGTATAATGTCATTAATGGTGGTAGCTATCTCTCAACAATAATGTGCTTGTTATGCTCATTTATCAAAATACCATAAGTTGAAACTTCCCTTTTTTTTTCCAATGAAAAGAAAAAGAAAAGAACCATAACCCTAAACCTAGAAGTGGTAAGGTGACAAGAGTTCGACTCGTGTCGTTAGGTTAAGTTGTTGTTAATGTGGATAACTATGCTTCCACCTTATCAAGACCATAATTTTTGTGTACATTATTTATTTGGGGAAAGTGATCGATTCATGGAAATATTCCAACCTACATAATTCAGAGGACCACCCAACCCCAAGATATGTGCATCCTCAAGGTGTTTTACCCCCTCAAAATTTCTACAAAGGGCATGAGTCAAGCTCTAATTTTTTATGTCTTATTCCAATTTTAGATATACTCAGGGAAGGCACCAAATGGCCACAAAAATGATAAACTAATTTTCATCAAGAGGAAATTATTAAAGGCATGAAACTACTACAAAATCACCACATCAAAAAATAAGTATATTTAAATTGTATCGATACTTAGAATTTATTCTTCTGCAAATATAATAGATAGGTTTAGTTGTATTTCTAAAGTATCCTCTTTTAAATTTGATAGGTGATTTATTACACTATACTCTTGTAGCGAAGGAATTTTAATTGGGAATTAAAAACAATGACATGATATTATAGGCATTATGCCATTCATCTTGACCTTGCAAGGAGAAAATTAATTATAATTCTGATGACCTTGTCTATTACTAAGACCAAGAAGGTGAAGTGCATTTGAAAAATGTTTCTTATTATCTAGGTTTGGAATTTTAAAGAGTGATGTAATGATTGCAATGGTTGCAAGGGACTCAGAAGGATTCCACATCAAAGCCAATTTTATTTCAAAAGGAGTCTACATTAAAGCTAGTGCTATTTTTGAGGAAGCAGTGGAATATTTTACTTAGCATTAAATCAAATAATGTAATGTGGTTGATGTTGAGTGATTCCTTTGCGGATAAGTCTAATGATATAGGGAATTAAATATGAAGGAGATTGGTCTTCTATGTGTGAAGATATTTTTATGGAAGTTAGGTTGTTGTGTGTTGTTGGATAGCTAGATCACTGCAACACGATTTTTGTTTCTATATCACTAGAGATGGATAGCCAAATACCCAGAGAAATATTGTTGGATCCAAACCTTTCTACATGGCATGAGACTGCTTTTATTGGATTGTATTTCGTTTATTAGATTGGTCAAATTCTCACTATAAATTTGTTTACAAACATGTTTGTGTTTTGGAATTTATTCAATATTTTTAGGGTTCTCATTATGCGCAAAACTCTAGGGTTTTGGTTGTTCAAATGTTTTTAATTATTTCTTTCAAGGACCCAAATATGTATAGATAGAGTGGAAATGGTTGATATTCAGAGTCGACCTTAGTGATCATAGAAAATGTCTATGCACTCAACCTCACAAAAATTGGCTACCTAGTTTTATGTATTTAATCATCCAAGCATGTATATATATGTAACATTTTATTGTAAAAGGTTATGACACCATTTTCATTATTATTATATCCTTAGAAATATTGAACTCAATACCATCATCCTTGTATATTTTGTCACATTGATTAACCATATCACATAATCATTGCCTTATTGTATCTCACTCTTAGGTTCTCTGTTGTTAAGGTTTGATCACTTGTTTTGAATTATCATTAATGATGATGTTGACGATGTTGTTGTTTATGATGATTGTGCTGATGAATAGTGATGATTGTAATGTTGATGATGATGATGATGATGTTGTTGTTTATGATGATGATGATCAACGACGACGGTGACATTATGGATGATGCTTATGATGACAAAGATGTTCTCAATGTTGATGATGATGGTGACAATGATTATCATGATGATGACGATGATGATGATGATCAAGATGGTGGTAATGGTGATTATGATCATCCTCACCAACACCGATGTCATCAACGTCATCATCACTAAGATTGTCGTTAAATTTTTAATTTAAATTTTGTTATCGATTTTCAAAATAAAACCTTAATTTTAATTTTAAATTAAATTTTGATTTTCAATATATATATACATGTATATGTATTTAATATAATTAACATTACAAAATTAATATTGAATACATAAAATAATAAAACAAAAAAAAAATACAAAAAATAACAAACAACAAACATTACCTCACCTTTCTACCTCGCGCGCCATTGTGTTTCATTGTTGTCGACTACCTGAGCGTGTACCCTTTGAGATCATTGAGTTGTGATCAGGGCATTCCGGCCAAGGATTCCATTGTTGTGAGCTGTGAGCATATTGGGACTGTGGCCGTGCATCTTCAACCTCTCATGCATCCACCCATTGAGTTCGGTTTGCTGTGAGCAGAGGATTTCGGCCAGGTTTTCTGTG
This sequence comes from Larix kaempferi, assembly GCA_027924585.1. NCBI lineage: Eukaryota > Viridiplantae > Streptophyta > Pinopsida > Pinales > Pinaceae > Larix > Larix kaempferi. The sequence goes on from BSBM01000504.1 coordinate 7,508,388, forward strand.
CACCCATCAAGTTCGGTGAGCCGTGAGGCTTGACCAAAGTTTGATTGTGTCCGTGCAGGGGAGAGGGATCCCAAGCAAAGAAACTGTGAGAAGAATAAATGCCTCCCAAGTCGGTGAGTACGCAGCCCTAAATTTTATGGGGTCCAATTCATACTTTGAATGGTTGATTTGAACCCCACCTCTCCTTTGGCTACGAATTATTTGAATGGTTCATAGATTTGAACCCCATCTCTCGACTCTCTCCTTTGGCCTTGTTGTGTCCACAACAGATCCCATGCTTAGCTGAAGCATGGGAACCCCCATTTTGAATAAACAAAAAGGTATTTTGGTGAGTGTACTCTGTAAATATGAGAATTTGGGTTTTCACTTGTTTAGATCTCTCACCCATACTTTTGTCCTACGTGTTTCCCTCTTTATGGATGATCTCTAACTGTCTAGTTTGTCAAAATCCTCAAATTTTGAGTATTTTACCCTTTTCTTCAATCAAACTGAAACCCGACAGCTAGGAGACCCAAAACCCGCAGCCCGACAATTTCAGGTTGCGGGGTGTTTGTTTTGCAGTTTTGGATTTTGGCCAACTTGAAACCCGCAACCCAACAGTTGCGGGTTGCGGGTTCGTCTTGTAATAATCTTGGGAAACTATCATCCCGAAAACCCGCAATTGCGGCTTTCGTCTTTTGGGCTCTGTCTTTTCTTTATTTATTTTGTTGCGCTGCCCAAAACCCACAACTGTCGGATTGCGGATTTCGGGAAGTTGTTTTAAGTTTACGAGTGTGTCATTCCCGAAATCCGCAACCCGCAAGTGTCGGGTTGCGGCTTTCGGGAACACGTTTCTTATTTTTTTATTGTGATTATTCCCGAAACCCAAAATTGCGACTTTCGTCTTTCGGGAATTCTTTTCCGCCTTTTCCATTTGCGTGACCCCGCAACCCGCAACCCGCAATTGTCGGGTTGCGGCTTTCGGGATCCCTTAATAAATTTTTTGAATAAAACTTTCGCGCAACCCCACATCCCGCTTCGGTTAATCTCGGTCGTTTATTTGTTCTAATCGCACGGTTATTTTTAATTCGGTGAATTCAATAAATAGGGTTTTTTCCTATTTTATTTTTACCATTTTACTTTTGAAGAATTACTCCGTCGCATGTTGTTTTTACCATGGATTGCGTATCAGGTTCCGTTTTTTCCATTTGTTTTCTATTTTGGGTAAGGTTACTGTTATCCTTACACTACCAGTCTGTAATTTTTCTATTTTTGGATTGATTTTGATTTTAATTTTCTTATTGATCAGAAATTCCAAGTTCTTTCGCCATGTCAAAAGGTACGCGTTCTAAAACACCACTCAAAGATCCCCTGAACAAAGACCCTAATTTTGGTTTACTCTCCGACACCAGTGAGAGTCACTGAGACCAGATGGATTGGTCGAAAATATATGCCATTTTTTATAATGACGACCTTTCTCATATTGAGAATGATAGACCAGTGTACGAGAGAATTAGGGCTTCCCAAATTCATGCTATTGCTACGCGCCCTGCTATCTTGCCTTACATGGATGATTTAAAATGGATAATTGAGAATGCCAGTGTTAAAGACCATTGTTTTAACGATAGCACCGGGTTCCAATTAACACATTTTCACCCTCAGGTTTTTGTCCGAGCTTTTGCTCTGAAACCACATGTACAGACCCTCTCCCCCGATTTTATACAATCGTCAAAAACCCAGTTCAATTTTAACGAGATGATTAGGTCATGGATGCTTAAGCCGAATGCCTTTGTGCCTAAGGCTGACAACCTGTATCCCATCGTCTGGTTTAAGGAACCCTACACTTTACTGGAAGCCATGCTTTGCAGGATTTTTGGTCTACCAAATTGTTCTCTTTTCAAAGCAGAATGGGCACCTATAGCACATCATGTGCTAGTCACAGGTGAGTCTTTCCCATGGGCTTCTATCCTATTGGCTGAATTAAAGAATGCCATTCATGAATATCAAAAGGCTCCAGCTCATAAGAAAGCACCCTTTTTCCTATCTGCAGATGTCCTTGATATTTTTTGCTCAGAGTTCTAGTACCCTAACTTGGGTTGGAATTGGACCCCTTCAGACCCTCCTATGCACATTTATCATTCGGCACTGTGGGAAGAGAATTTTGCACCCTTGTTATATGACATTTATGACCACTTCATGGATACCATCTAGATCAATATCTTCAAGCAACAACCACCTGCATTCTTAGAAGATGATAAGACTTTCATCAACACCATGGGTGATTGGTATGTAGGTGATTATTTTTCATACATCGGGATTTGGGGAAGTGACATAGTGCACCTGCTTCCCAAGATTCTCCCGAACAGGATGGTAATACAGGAGGTTTCTTTTCAAACTATCACTGATGGCATGTATAAGAAACTCACAGGCCCCAGGAAGAAAGGTTGGCCTAAGTTTTCTCTCAATCTTGGTCAGCTGGTTATCCCAACTTCAACTTGGGCTGTAGTTCTTTGTGACCAGATAGCTGCCTTGAGATTAGGTACTGCCCCGGAAAGGAAACATGACCCCAAGAAGTTCCTGGATGCACACCTCAAGCAAGTACATATGAAAATAGATTATGCACATGAGTTAGTTCCAGATGACTTCATATACCAAGGGGTGGACACATTCTCACAGGTTCTAGCTAAGGAAAAAGACTTACAAGAACAACACGAAATTTTAAAAGACAAGAATGAGCTTAAGTTTAGGGTTGTGAGTTACAGGGTCATGCAGCTAAATATCATTGAACAAGCAAGAAGAGACTTAGAAGAGAAAGAGGCTCAGAAGGCCAATACTCCTCTCATGATTAGATTCCCTGATGGAAACAAAGGTAAAGCTCCTCTAGGGGAACCATCTCAAGAGAAAGCCGGTGAAGAAGCTAAAATGATGCTACAATCAGCTCGTGAATCACAGTAGTAGATGGTACAATTGACATCGATGTTAAAGACTCAATTGCTAGAACCTCCAAAGTTTGCATTCAACACGTAGCTACCAATTGCATCAAATGTTCAAATCACTACTAAAGAAACTCAAGAAGATTATGATCTGGTCATAACTCAGGCTAGCCTTGCTAAAAGGTAGAAAGTCCTACCTTCTTCATCACAAGTTCCTACAGTTGACATAATAGACTGTGATGAAGAAGTGGTCCCACCTCCTCCCGTACCAGTAACAGAAGAAGTCATTGAAGATCCTAATACTGTCACTGAATTGTTGGATAGTATTGATATGGATCAGTCCTTCCCTGAGCAATCAGTGTTAGAATTTAATGTTGCTCCTGGCATTGCATGATCGGCATTTACGTTGCCATCTGTCCAACTAGCCTCTATTGTGCCTTTAGGGGAAACACTTCCTTTTTCCTTATCATACTTGTTCAACACCCTCAATGACACTACTATCCCATCACCTGAACACTCAATCCCTTTATCAATTCCATTGTCTATTGTTGCAGAAGTCCATCCTTCGGCAGTCCCTCTGCAGTCACCCATAGTCAATTTATCAACAACCACTACTGATGTATCTTCTAAGATTTCCTCACCATATTCACCCACCACAGTTCATGGTCAACTTCCACTTCCATAAGTTAATGTTGATACTCAGGTTCCATTATCTAAAGGCTTTGTCTCGATCCCTTCCCCAAATCCAGTTCTATCAGTTCCTCAATCCATCACTACACCTTTAGTCACTACGCAAGTCACCATACCTATTCCTATCCCTGTTGTCACCCAAACACCCTCACTAATCTCAACAGTTAGTGTCACTTCTATTTCTACACAGTCAATGGTTGAATACACAGATGAATATGTAGTTCCCCTTGGGAAATACTTCTATAGCAAGGATGATAAGGCAGTGATGAAAAGGACCAGGAAAAGGGATCAAGGTCAAGGTGGTTTGGAAGCACCTGAACCAGTTCAAGTAATATGGGCTCCCAGGACCAATAATCCAAGAATTGAAGCAATTGAAGCAGCAGCAACCTTAGGATCCTTTTCCAGTGCTAATTGGGATTCGGTCCAGGGTTTGGATAAGGAATTTGACCTCAAGGATGAAGAGATCAAAAACCTGAAAGAAGAATTGGATGAAGTTAAAAAAAAACATTCTGCTGATGTGGCTGACCTCAGGAACACTTGGGCAAGTAAGTTGCAAGACCTAGAGCAAAAGAATGCCACTCTTCTCACTGAAATCAGTCTCTCACAATCTTAGCATTCCATTAACGTTGAAAAAATAGCTTCCTTGGAAAAGCATGTTGAGGATGCAACTGCAAGTGCATCCTCCTCAAGTTTTCTCAAATTTACACCCTGTGATTTTAAGAATCTATCCCTCAAGGTTAATCAGGATCATCATAAACTGTTGGAGAAAGTTTAAATTGCTTTGGATGAAATCAGGGAAAATTTCATTGATTTTTCCAAGATGTCCTCCACCCTTGAAAAACAAATGGAGAAGAGACTTCAAGATTTTAAGTCTCAAGAGGAAATCAATGAATGGCAGGGGTATGTTAAGAATGCACCAAAATATATCCCAATCCTTAGCAGTTTCCAGTTTAAAAAGTTCAAAGCCTCTCTAAATACTTGGCTTGATTTTAATGAAACAGCTGAAGAGACTATCAATAAATCAAAAGATATTTGCACCAGGCGATGGTACGCAGTTGACAGCATTATGCATGTTCTAGGATTACCATTAATGACCCCTATCCTAGAAGCTTTGCCGCCAAAATGCAGACTTGAAGAGCTCGAGATCAGACGTGAGGAGTTCGCACAGAGGATTCGGGATCTTGAACAAGTCAGCATTCATGATGTGGATGATTTGGTTAGAGAACCAGTCGTCATGGAAGGAAAGATTCGTATGTATCTTCACACTTGGCACAAGCTGGCGAAGCATGACATGGAGAATAATGTGTGCAATGTTCAGCTAGCTTTAGAATCTGTCATTTTCTCGAATATAGATGAGTTGTTAGACATATATGAGAAATGGCAGGATTTCTTGGATATATAGTTTGATCTGATTTTGTAATACCTATTTTTGGGAAATCTCTATCTTTCTGTTCTGCTGTAATTTCTTATTTAAGAAGGAGGACCTCTCGTAATGAGTGGGTTGGTAATTTTGGAGTTGTAAGTCAGCAGAAGACTGGACTGGAGATACTCTGTTAAGCATAGCTTTTTGTAATTTCTGTACAAGACCTCTTCATACAGTAAAGTTATCTTTTAATCTATGTTTTGTTATTCCTCAAACTTCTTTGAGAATTTCTGATTTATGCTTCGAATTGTCATATGTTATGTATCTGATCTTTTGCTAAACATTTGTTAATATATGAATCTATTGTAACGATTTCTCTATATGACTAGTTTATGTTTCAAAGTGCTTTATTGAGTTTTTTCAATGCAAATACTTTTATGTTTTATTTCTGCAATTGATTCGGTGCATATAAATTTATATAATCATTGTTAATTTTTAAATTAGCAGAGTGATTACAGGATGGATCTTGAATGAGCCTGAATACTTGAAAGATTGTCATTTGATTTTCATTAACTGATAATAATTTAAGTTAACAAGTAATAAAACTAAAGACATTTATGTTTAAGCTATTCAATTACTTGTTTAATCATATCTGAAGACCAATCTGCACATAAACAAGCTTTCATTTTAGAATAGGACTGACTTAGACTAGTTTCCCTTTTCTAAAATAGGTTAGGTTAGCTTTGTATTACCATATCCATACCTTGGTTTTCCTTGACTGGATAATAGATATTATAGGTCAACTCATCTACTCTTAGAGTGCCAGTGGAGGTCGAATATCCGTGGAGGATCACCATACCAAACAGGTTGGGGATAGAACTTCCCTTGCGCAGGGTCTTTCGAAGCCTTTCAACTTGGGTTTTCTTCCTCTGTTGAGTGTCTTGGAACATTCCAGCACCTTTTGCATCTAACTTGAACAACCGAGGCATCAACAAATGGCACTAGAAGGAAGGCCAATAGTGCAACATGCCTAAACAAGCCACTAAGAAACCTCCTCCAGCAAGTGCTTCAACGGTTCAAACTCGAAGCCAGTTGAGGGCTTCAACATCTGATCAACCAACAGAGTCACAATCCACGGTTGTCCCTGTTACACCTGCTCAAAAAATTGTTGTACCTGTTGTATCTGCAGCACAACAGGAAAACACAGGGAATATCTTTATTGTATCACCTACCAAAGGAACCATCTCACTAGAGCAGATATTGAAAACATCAGCCGATAGGGTCACTAGGGAAGAACAAAGACATACAAATCAACGAGGACGTGGTTTTGCAGCGATCAATTTAGAAAATTTTTTGCATGCCAATAACTAAGAACCTCAGTAAGACACAGTTTCACAAATCAGTGATCTAATCATCCAATAGACAACTAATCAAAATATTGAACATCAGCAAACATTTAATCCACAACCTGAAAATCAAGAACTGGTTGGTCAATCGAGTTCCCTTGAATACAACCTTAGTCAAATTTTTTCAAGAAACACAAGATCAGCCAAAACTTGAAACTGGTGGACCACCACCATCTCCTCCTTCATCCTCATCCTCTTCCTCAGACAGTGAACATTCTTCAATCTCTTTGTCAGAAGAAGAAGAAGAAGAACCACCAATGGCTACAGAAGGCCAAAACAGACCATGGCTCGACCAAGATGCAGTATGGGTACTTGGAGACCAACATAGATTACCCAAAAAACCTGAGACGTGGTTACCCAAGTTCAACCCAAATGACAAATCACCTATGCTAGATCATGTTAAAACCTTCATGCAGGCTATTAGGCTTAGAAGTGTCATTCACGAGGATGTGGTCTACAGACTCTTTCCTGATACTTTTGAAGGAAAGGCAGTTGCATGGTATTTTTTCTTGCCACCAAGGTCTATTGTTTCTTGGGATGAGTTTGAGAAATTATTCATTCAAAAGTTTGGAGATGACAAAACACCACAGGATCTTGTTTTGGAATTATCCTCCATGAAAATAAAAGGGAAAGAAAGGGTTAAAGATTTCAACCAAAGGTTCTCATACTTAAAGAATAGGATTCCTATCAACCTTCTTCCTGCTGAATAATTGTTGATAGCCTACTATGAAAAAGGCCTACCTGCTTCGATTTCAATGTAGGTGAAACGAGCACAAAAGGGAACTTTGCTGGAAGAGTTTGCTGAAGCAATACAAGTTGAGAAAGAAATTTTTTGTCTTAAGGACAATCCAGAAATCTCAGAAGAACAGCCTTCAACTTCCAGGAAAAGGAATGATAGTGTTCCTAAACCCACTGCACAAAACAAGTATCCGTTTGACATAACTGACATGAAAAAGCTCATCCAGAAAATGTCAAACGAGATGGTGGATTTGAAAAGAACTAACAATGAAAATCAAAAACAGAATAGAGGTTTTATGAGGCCTCCTTTTAGGAGACCTTATCAACCTCCACTGAATCTACCACCTCCTAATCCAACAGAAGGCCTCACGGATGAATAAATTTATCCTATTTTTATAGCTTTAGCAGCAGAATCTCAAAACACCCCTGAACTTCCCAATGATCAAACTGCTCCAGACCCACATTCACCTGAGGAAGAAGAAGATGAGCATGAGGATCCACAAATCAACACTGTAAGTTACTTTTCATAACTTCCTATGTGTGAAGAAGAAGAAGAACCTAAGACTGTGTTTAATGTCCAACATCCTTATAACAAAAGGTCTAAACCTCAACCCCCTCAGGAACCTTCATCCTCCACACCAGTTCCTAATAAAAGAAAGACTGTCCCTCACAAGGATACAGTCATCCCTGAGATGGAGTATAATTTAGTTGAAGATCTTAAAAGAGTGAAGGCAAACATCTCTTTGTTTGAATTATAAAAAAATCCCCTCGATGAGGGATACTTTACCCAAAAATGGTGGTCAAACAACCAAGAGAATTGCAGAATAATAACCTTGAATCTTTCACTAAACCAGATGATCAAAAGTCTGGTAACAGAAGTACACCTCCTTTTCTGCCTACCTTTGAGATTTTTAACAAAAACGTACATAACTGCATGATAGACTCTAGTGCCTCATCAAATGTGATGCCTCTTTTTGTCTGCAGAAAATTGAATGCCACATGGGAGCCTTGCCCTACTCGGATAGTACAACTTGACAGATCAAAAGTCAAAGTAGTAGGAAGGCTCATAAATGTTCTAATTACATTATCAGCTGATCCTCGAATCCATCAAACAATTGATATAGTCATTGCTGATATCCCATAAGCATATGTTATGTGGCTTAGTAGAGACTGGTCAGAAAAGCTAAAAGGTTATTTTTCTACTGATTGGTCCCATTTGTGGTTACCCTTCAATGGTAAGCCAAACAAGATCAAGGTAAGCATGGAGCCTTTTATGAAACAGACAGTCACAGACTTGAATGACTCAAGTGAGCCTGTGGGTTATTTCAACATGCACATTGAACACTTTACTTTTGATACATTTTTCGGGAATTTATCAGATGATGTTTCACCATAGGAGAATGCACAGAACGAATCTCAGGTAACTCATCTCACTTCTGTGCCATTCTCAGAAGAAATTGTACATAATGTTTTCAATGTAAATACAAATTTTAGATTAGATCCCATTGCTTGGACATTGTTTTTCGACGGCTCTAAATCTAAGGATGGAGCTAGTGCAGGATGTGTTCTCATAGATCCAAAAGGGACAAAAACTATGATTGCATGCAGATTAGAGTTTGATTGTACTAACAATGTGGTTGAGTATGAGGCCCTGATATAGGGATTGAAAAAGGCTATTGACTTGAAAGTACAAATCATTCATTGCTTTGGAGATTCAGAAATTATTGTGAAACAGGTGAGGAATAAGATACACTGCTTGTCCCCTCGCTTGTTGAATTATCAGAAATTGGTAAGAGATATTACCAGCTCCTTTATTGCATTCAATATTAATTCAGTCCCTAGGTCTCAGAACTTCGATGCTGACTTGTTGGCAAATACAACTTCCGGATTGATTCCACCAGAGGGATTATCTCCTCAAACATTCTCAATATAACTGATGTATAGTCCTTCCATACCAGATAATGTGACAAACTGGAAGGTATTCGATGATGATCAACAGATACTTGATTTTCTGACAAACCAAGACACATTCCAGGATATAGCTATAGACGAGGATGAACATGAAAGTCTCTCTCCGATTCCTCGAATGTCATCCCAAAGTCAGTGATCAATTTGGAGAGGTTCTACGATTTGCAAGACAAATTCAGACACAAAACCAATTGTAAAACACATAGCTCTTCAATTAATTATGAGCAAGTCAATTTAGGGACCGAGCAAGAACCCCATTTTATCAATTTAGGAATTGATTGCACCCCAGAAGAAAGGTGATCTATCATTAAACTGTGTAAATAATATAAATATGTCTTCGCCTGGACCTATGACGAATTGAAAACGTTTGACACTAGCGTCATCTACCATAATATACCTATGAAGTCGGAAGTAAACCATATCAACAAAAACTGCGGAAAATGCATCCCAGTTTAGAGCCTTCTATGAAAAAAGAACTAGAAAAGCTACTCACAGCCCGAATTATTTTTCCAGTGAGGCATACACAGTGGATAGCCAATTTGGTTCCTGTACTCAAGAAAAGTGGTGAAATCCGATTGTGTGTCGATTTCAGGAATTTGAACCGGGCCTCGGAAAAAGATAACTACCCTGTTCCACCCATCGATCAGATTCTCCAAAAGGTAGCAGGGTCAAAAATGTTTTCTCTCCTAGATGGTTTTTCAAGGTACAACCAGGTTATGGTTACCCCAGATGACCAATTAAAGATAGCTTTCAGAACCCCTTGGGGCACCTTCGCCTACAAGCGAATTCCTTTCAATTTAATTAATGCAAGAGCCACTTTTGAGAGAGCTATGGATATAGATTTCCGAGGTTTAATGCATAATTCTGTCGTGGTTTATTTAGATGATATTACCATATTTTCAAAAAAACTACATGAACACCTATTTGCTCTTAAGTAGGTTTTTGAACGTTGCAGGAAATTTGGCATTTCCTTGAACCCCAAGAAATCCATTTTCATAGTCACAGAAGGAAAGTTGTTGGGCTTCATCGTTTCAAAAGAAGGTGTGATCATCGAGCCCAAACACATAGACGTAATTTCAAAAATCGGCTTACCAGGTTTGCGTAAAGCAATGTAGTCCTTCTTGGGTAAGATCAACTTCGTACGCAGGTTTGTACCTAATTTTGCTCAGATAGTTAAACCTTTGCATCATTTAGTTAAGAAAGATGTACAGTTCACCTGGTCACAAGAACAAAAAGATGCATTCGTGGAAATTCGTAAGGCTATTGCTGAAGCTCCTGCTCTCATGTCCCCAGATTTTGATAAAGATTTTATTCTCTACAATTTCGCCACTGATTTCTCCTATGCATCTGTTTTGATAGAGAGACAGGATAGTGATACGAGATCCCAATCTCTTTCATGAGTTCAACCTTCAAGGGTGCAAAGCTCAATTATTCACAAATTGAAAAACAAGCCTACGCAGTCTATAAGTATGTCAAACATTACAGGCCTTATTTTTTAAAATCTCGAACAAAGGTCATTGTCCCGTATTCTGCTATTAGAAATGTCCTGATCCAGAAGGAGTTGGGCGAAGAAAGGGCCCACTGGATGACTACTTTGCAAGAGTATGATTTGGAAATAAGGCCAGCCAAAATTTTCAAAGGACAAGGCCTTTGCCTTCTTACTGCTAAATCTAACGATCCCCTGCAGCATCAGATTGAATGGGAATAGGAAGAAGACATTCCTACAGGTTCTGTCAATGCTATTGATACCCTGACATCAGACTAGTATGATCATATCAAATTTTTTCTGAATAATGGGTTTGCCCCTGAAACCTTGGACTTTAAGAAACGAAGAGCCTTGAGATTAAATCCTTCCCCTTATCAATTTATTAATGAAGTTCTGTTTAGGAAAAACTATGATGGGGTTTTTCTTAGGTGTTTAGAAAAACATGAAACTAATGACAGCTTATTCCAATTTCATGCAGGACCAGTTGGAGATCATTTTTCAGGCGAGACAACAGCTCATAAGATTCTCAGAGCTGGGTATTATTGGACTACATTGTTTAAATATGCTTATTCCTATGTAAGGAGGTGTGAACCATGCCAGAAATGCATAGGGAAGTTCAAGAAACCTGCTTCCCTTTGCAACCAGTCACTGTTCAGTTTCCATTTCAGCAATGGGGGCTGGATTTTGTTGGGCCCATAAATCCTACCTCATACCTCCAACACAAATACATTCTCACAACAACTGACTACTTCACCAGATGGGTGGAGGCAGTCCCACTTAAGCAATGTAATTCCATCCAAGTCATTTATTTCCTAGACAGTCAGATACTTTCACGATTTGGTACTCCAGAATTCCTAGTTTTTTTATAATGCATCCTATTTTTCTTCGATTGACATAACTGAATATGCTTTTGAAAAGGGGATGAAACTCAAATTTTCTACCAATTACTACCGACAAGGTAATGGGTTGGCTGAGTCTTCGAACAAAAATTTGATCAACATTTTAAAGAAGACTGTGGCCTCTCACCATAGAGATTGGCATACACAACTCAATAATGCTCTTTGGGAAGATCGGATTACTCCAAAGGCAGTAATTGGAAATTCTCCTTACTCTCTAGTGTATGGAAAAGAGGCCATTCTTCCTACTAATCTTACCATCCCTTCACTATAGTTAGCCCAGTCTGTCCAAGAAGATGATTATTCTCCCCTCCAGTAGAGAATTGACACTCTACTTAAACTGGAGGAAGATAGAGAAGTGGCTAGAAACAAGTTATATCATCATCAGCAGATGGTGAAAAGATGGTTTGATGAAAAATCTTCATCTGACAGGGAATTTTCTGTTGGAGACTTGGTTTTAAGATGGGACAAACAACACAAAGATAAGAACCCGTATACCAAGTTTCAACGCCTCTAGATGGGACCTTTCATTGTTACAGAAAAGATGGCTCCTAGTACTGTTCGATTACAGACACTAGAAGGAGTTGTGGACACTTATCCAGTGAATGTTTCACTCCTCAAAAAGTATTTGTTTGATCAGAAAGATGTACTTGTACATAGGTTTGTTTTGCTATTTCTTTTATTGATTGGATTGTCAACTTTGTTTTCATTTGTTTGCTTTAAACTCTACACATTTGGTGATACTCATTGATCGGTTTCTCTCTTGGTGATGATTTCAGCTTGGGTTTTATAACTGTTTGCTAGCCATAATTTTGTCCTGTATCGGAGGTTGTTCAACAAAGGTCATACAGCTAATGATCGCAAGACCCTGAATTGATATCTCTCCACAATGGTCATTATATTACACATGTCTTATTTGTTTAATTGGGGTCTGGAGAATAGCAGAGTCTCCATTGTCTCATGTTTCATGGTTCAAGCTGCATATCATAATAACCTGCCTAGCTTGTTCTGCTCTGGATCCTTTTACAATCACCTTGGTAATAAATCTCTTAATAAATGTAAATTACAAGGTGGGAGGGCTTTCTATCAAGCCAACCCATTAAGTTCATAGGTGCTAAGCAGAATGACATCTTCACATCAAGCCACCACACTTGGAAGATGACTTTCAGTTTTATTGGGAGTTAGAAGATCCTATCACAGGTCGGTCCATTCATGATCAGCAAAGCATTGGTGAGTAACACTACCAATATATGGTCATCAAGCCATGGTAGTGCCTTGTAATTTTCAACCTAATAAAATTTGGCTTGCCCCTTTTTTAAAGATGCTCGTGCATATAGGGATAGAGGGTCTTATTTCAAGCCATCCCTTCCATGATCATGGGTTTAATTTGGGATGAAGCTATCACAATATGGTCACCAAGCCATGGTAGTTGCTTTCAGTATTGTAACTGGAAGACAAGGAGTCTCTTTATCGAGCTGGCTTGATCAGTTTCTGAACTATGCTTGTGAATGGCACTACTTATATTTGATCACCAAGTCAGGGAAGTGGTCCTATATACACAGGCTCTAAGTTAAAAAAAAAAACAAAAAACTCATGAATTGTTGCATGTAAATAAAATCTTAATAAATCAAGGTGATCTGTAATTAGGATATCTAGGAGCATTTTCAAGTATGTGCCTAGGTTCAACACAAGCTGCTTCTCCATGATTACATAAAGGTGAAGGATCTCAGTTGTTTCTTCAACCCCCTTATCAGATTTTCATTATTCTCAACATGATCATATATGGGGATTTATTACTTTCATGTTCCATGCTCGTTAACTATCTCTCTTGTGATCAATTTTTGGAAAAATTCAGGTTAATAAAGTGATGTGGCTAACATGTTTCATTTAGCTAATTTTCATTGCAGAGATAACTGGTTCTTTCCAGCCAGTCGCTAATTTGTTGTGGCCACAACAGATTCCATGCTTAGCTAAAGCACGAGAACCCCCATTTTGAATAAACACAAAGATATTTTGGTGAGTGTACTCTGTAAATATGAGAATTTGGGTTTTCACTTGTTTAGATCTCTCACCCATACTTTTGTCCTGCGTGTTTCCCTCTTTCTGGATGATCTCTAAGAGACTGGTTTGTCAAAATCCTCAAATTTTGAGTATTTTACCCTTTTCTTCAATCAACATGAAACCTGACATCTAGGAGACCCGAAACCCGCAACCCAACAATTTCGGGTTGCGGGGTGTTTGTTTTGAAGTTTTGGATTTTATCCAACCCAAAACCCGCAACCCGATGGTTGCGGGTTGCAGGTTCATCTTGTAATAATCTTGGGAAACTATCATCCCGAAACTCGAAACCCGAAAACCCGCAATTGCGGCTTTCGGCTTTTAGCCTCTGTCTTTTCTTTATTTATTTTGTTGCGCTGCCCGAAACCCGCAACCCGCAACTGTCGGATTGCGGATTTCGGGAAGTTGTTTTTGGTTTACGAGTGTTTCATTCCCGAAACCCGCAACCCGCAAGTGTCGGGTTGTAGCTTTCGGGAACACATTTCTCATTTTTCGATTGTGATTATTCCCGAAACCCGCAATTGCGGCTTTCAGCTTTCGGGAATTCTTTTCCGACTTTTCCATTTGCGTGACCCCGCAACCCGCAACCTGCAATTGTCGGGTTGGGGCTTTTGGGATCCCTTAATAAATTTTATGAATAAAACTTTCGCGCGACCCTGCATCCCGCTTCGGTTAATCTTGACCATTTATTTGTTCTGATTGCACAGTTATTTTTAATTCAGTGAATTCAATAAATAGGGTTTTTTCCTATTTTATTTTTACCATTTTACTTTTGAAGAATTACTCCGTCACACTGTTGTTTTTACCGTGGATTGCGTATCAGGTGTCGTTTTTTCCCTTTGTCTGCTATTTCAGGTAATCTTACTGTTATCCTTACACTACCAGTCTGTAATTTTGCTATTTTTGGATTGATTTTGATTTTAATTTTCTTATTGATAGAAATTGCAAGTTCTTTCGCCATGTTGAAAGGTACACGTTCTAAAATGCCACTCAGAGATCCCCTGAACAAAGACCCTAATTTTGGTTTACTATCCGACACCAGTGAGTGAGTCACTGAGACATAACAGATAGATTGGTCGAAAATATACGCCATTTTTTATAATGACGACCTTTCTCATATTGAGAATGATAGACTAGTGTACGAGAGAATTAGGGCTTCCCAAATTAATGTTATTGTTGTGTGCCCTGCTATCCTGCCTTACACGGATGCTGTAAAATGGATAATTGAGAATTCTAGTGTTAAAGACCGTTGTTTTAACTATAGCACCGGGTGCCAATTAACACATTTTCGCCCGGAGGTTTTTGTCCGAGTGTTTGCTTTGAAACCACATGTACAGACCCTCTCCCCCAATTTTATACAGTCATCCAAAACCTGGTTCAATTTTAACGAGATGATTAGGTCATGGATGCTTAAGCCAAACGCATTTGTGCCTAACGCTGACAACCTTTATCCCATCATCTGGTTTAAGGAACCCTACTCTTAATTACTGGCAGCCATGCTCTGCAGGATTTTTGGTCTGCCAAATTGTTCTCTTTTTCAAAGCAGAATGGGCACCTATAGTACATCATGTGCTAGTCATAGGTGAGACTTTCCCTTGGGCTTCTATCCTGTCAGCTATATTAAAGAATGCCATTCATGAATATCAAAAGGCTCCAGCTCATAAGAAACCACCCTTTTTCCTATCTTCATATGTCCTTGATGTTTTTTGCTCGGAGTTCCAATACCCTAACTTGGGTTGGAATTGGACCCCTTGAGACCCTCCTGTGCACATTTATCATTCGGCACTGTGGGAAGAGAATTTTGCACCCTTGTTATATGACATTTGTGACCACTTCATGGGTACCATCTATTTCAAGATCTTCAGGCAATAGCCACCTGCATTCTCATAAGATGCTAAGACTTTCATCAACGCCATGGGTGATTGGTATGTAGGTGAGTATTTTTCATACATTAGGATTTGGGGAAGTGACACAGTGCACCATCTTCCCAGGATTGTCCCGGACAGGATGGTAATACAAGAGGTTTCTTTTCAAACTATCACTGATGGCATGTATAAGAAACTCGCAGGCCCCAAGAAGAAAGGTTGGCCTAAGTTTTCTCCCAATCTTGGTCAGCTGGTTATCCCAAATTCAACATGGGCTGCAGTTCTTGGTGACCAGATAGATGCCTTGAGATTAGGTACTGCCCCGAAAAGGAAACATGACCCCAAGAAGTTCCTGGATGAACACCTCAAACAAGTACATATGAAAATAGATTATACACATGAGTTAGTTCCAGGTGACTTCATATACCAAGGGGTGGACACATTCTCACAGGTTCTATCTAACACAAAAGACTTACAAGAACAACAGGAAATTTTAAAAGACCAGAATGAACTTAAGGTTAGGGTTCTGAGTCACAGGGCCATGCAGCTAAATATCATTGACAAGAAAAAAGAGACTTAGAAGAGGAAGAGGCTCAGAAGGCCAATACTCCTCTCATGATTACATTCCCTGATGGAAACAAAGGTAAAGTTCCTCTAGGGGAACCCTCTCAAGAGAAAGCTGGTGAAGAAGCTAAAATGATGATACAATCAGCTCGTGAATCCCAGCAGCAGATGGTACAATTGACATCGATGTTAAAGACTGAATTGCTAGAACCTCCAAATATTGCAGTCAACACTCAGCTACCAATTGCATCAAATGTTCAAATCACTACTAAAGAAACTCAAGAAGATGATGATCTGGTCATAACTCAGGCTAGCCTTGTTAAAAGGTAAAAAGTCCCGCCTTCTTCATCACAGGTTCCTATAGTTGACATAATAAATTGTGATGAAGAAGTGGTCCCAGCTCCTCCGATACCAGTAACAGAAGAAGTCATTGAAGATCCTAAGACTGTCACTGAATTGTTGGATAGTATTGATATGGATCAGTCCTTCCCTGATCAATCAGTGTTAGAATTTAATGTTGTTCCTGGCACTGCATCATCAACATTTACGCTTCCATCTGTCCAACCAGCCTCTACTGTGCCTTTAGGGGAAACACTTCCTTTTTCCTTATCAAACTTGTTCAACACCCTCAATGACACTACTATCCCATCACCCGAACACTCAGTCCCTTTATCAATTCCATTGTCTATTGTTGCAGAAGTCCAGCCTTCGGTTGTCCCTCTGCAGTCACCCATAGTCAATTTATCAACAACCACTACTGATATATCTTCTAATATTTCCTCACCATCTTCACCCACAAAAGTTCATAGTCAACTTCCACTTCCAGAAGCTAATGTTGATACTCAGGTTCCATTATCTGAATCCTTTGTCTCGATCCCTTTCCCATATCCAGTTTTGTCAGTTCCTCAAGACATCACTACACCTACAGTCACTACGCAAGTCACCATACCTATTCCTACCCCTGTTGTCACCCAAACACCCTCACTAATCTCAACAGTTAGTGTCACTTCTAGTTCTACACAGTCAATGGTTGAATACACATATGAAGATGTAGTTCCCCTTGGGAATTACTTCTATAGCAAGGATGATAAGGCAGTGATGAAAAGGACCAGGAAAAGGGATCAAGGTCAAGGTGGTTTGGAAGCACCTAAACCAGTTCAAGTAATATGGGCTCTCAGGACCAATAATCCAAGAATTGAATCAATTGAAGCAACAGCAGCCTTAGGAGCCTTTGCCAGTGCTAATTGGGATTCGGTCCAGGGTTTGGATAAGTAAGTTGACCTCAGGGATGAAGAGATCAAAAACCTGAAAGAAGAATTGTCTGAAGCTAAAAAACAACATTCTGCTGATGTGGCTGACCCTAGGAACACTTGGGCAAGTAAGTTGCAAGACCTAGAGCAAAAGAATTCCACTCTTCTCATTGAACTCAGTCTCTCACAATCTTAGCATTCCATTGACGTTGAAAAATAGCTTCCTTGGAAAAGAAGGTTGAGGATGCAACTGCAAGTGCAGCCTCCTCAAGTTTTCTCAAATTTACACCCTGTGATTTTAAGAATCTAACCCTCAAGGTTAATTAGGATCATCATAAACTATTGGAGAAAGTTTACATTGCTTTGGATGAAATTAGGGAAAATTTCGTTGATTTTTCCAAGATGTCCTCCACCCTTGAAAAACCAAAGGAGAAAAGACTTCAAGCTTTTAAGGCTCAAGAAAAAATCAGTGAATGCCACGGGTATGTTAAGAATGAACCAAAAGATATCCCAATCCTCAGCAGTTTCCAGTTTAAAAAGTTCAAAGCCTCTCTAAATACTTGGATTGATTTTAATGAAACAACTGAAGCAACTATCAATAAATCAAACGATATATGCACTAGACAATGGTACGCAGTTGAAAACATTATGCATGTTCTAGGCTTACCATTAATGACCCCTATCCTAGAAGCTTTGCCACCAAAATGCAGACTTGAAGAGCTCGAGAGCAGGCGTGAGGAGTTCGTACAAAGGATTCAGGATCTTGAACAAGTCAGCATTCAGGATGTGGATGATTTGGTTAGAGAACCGGTCGTCATGGAAAGCAAGATTCGTATGTATCTTCGCACTTGGCACAAGCTGGCGAAGCATGACATGGAGAATAATGTGTGCAATGTTTATCTAGCTTTAGAATCTATCAGTTTCTCGAATATAGATGAGTTGTTAGACATATATGAGAAATGGCAGGATTTCTTGGATCTATAGTTTGATCTGATTTTGTAATCCCTATTTTTGGGAAATCTCTATCTTTCTGTTCTACTATAATTTCTTATTTAAGAAGGAGGACCTCTCGTAATGAGTGGGTTGGTAATTTTGGAGTTGTAAGTCAGCAGAAGACTGGACTGGAGATATTATGTTAAGCAGAGCTTTTTGTAATTTTTGTACAAGACCTCTTCATACAGTAAAGTTATCTTTTAATCTATCTTCTGTTATTCCTCAAATTTCTTTGAGAATTTCTGATTTATGCTTTGAATTGTCATTTGTTATGTATCTGATATTTTGCTAAACATTTGTTAATATATGAATCTGTTGTATCGATTTCTCTATATGACTGGTTTATGTTTCAAAGTGCTTTATTGAGTTTTTTCAATGCAAGTACTTTCATGTTTTATTTCTGCAAATGATTCGGTGCATATAAATTTATATAATCATTGTTAATTTTTAAATTAGCAGAGTGATTATAGACTGGATCTTGAATGAGCCTGAATACTTGAAAGATTGTCATTTGATTTTCATTAACTGATTATAATTTAAGTTAACAAGTAATAC
This sequence comes from Larix kaempferi, assembly GCA_027924585.1. Lineage (NCBI taxonomy): Eukaryota > Viridiplantae > Streptophyta > Pinopsida > Pinales > Pinaceae > Larix > Larix kaempferi. The sequence continues at coordinate 7,527,132 of BSBM01000504.1, forward strand.
AACTAAATACATTTCTGTTTAAGCTATTCAATTACTTGTTTAATCATATCTCAAGACCAATCTGCACATAAACAAGCTTTCATTTTAGAGAAGGACTGACTTAAACTAGTTTCCCTTTTCTAAAATAGGTTAGGTTAGCTTTGTATTACCATATCCACACCTTGTTTTTCCTTAACTAGAAAACAGATCGTATAGGTCAACTCATCTACTCTTAGAGTGCCAGCGGAGGCCGAATATCTGTGGAGGATCACCATACCAAACAGGTTGGGGATAGAACTGCCCTTGCGCAGGGTCTTTTGAAGCCTTTCAACTTGGGTTTTCTTCCTCTGTTGAGTGTCTTGGAACATTCCAGCACCTTTTGCATCTAACCTGCACAACCGAGGCATCAACAGGCCTCGACTTGTTTGGTAGGGTTTTTGGAAACTACTCCTCTAGCTCTAGTTGTTTCTTTTTGCACACTTCCTTTAGGTCATATTCCATGTAGTGTGTAGTAGCATCATTGTGATTTTCTACTTCTCCCCATCTTAATCTCCCTTGGAATCCTCGGGATGGAATTGGTGCGGGAGTGGAAATAGAACATTAGCCCTAACCAATTAAAATTCATTCTTTTCAGAGTATTAAAATACACCTTTTATTTGGATACTGCAACTTTAAGGATTTGTATGGAATGTGGCAAGTTTACATCCCTCACCCGATGGTAGTGTCCTTCTACTTGGTAAATGACAATGTCTTTCTACTTGGAAAGGGTGTACATTTGTCCATTTCCAATATGTGGTGTATTTCATTTCTGTGGGATCATGTAGAGACTTTGTGACTTGATGTGTTTGAGACATATTTTCTTCTTGAAAGAAAAGCACACAAGATTCTATGGGTTGATTGTACATCCCACATGTTCACAATTTCCTTCTAGTCTGCATAACTTGTATTGTGTAGTTGGGCCTTTTTCCCTGTGGGTTGCATTAGTGTTGTTGTATCCCACATGCCCATGGTGCCCTTTGTTCTTCTTTGCAATAATTCGTACCATGAATTAGACAGATGCTAGGTATGGATCTGTACAAAATTGTTTTTTTATATGATAAGTGATGTCTCTGTCTAGTCGAGTTGTGGGTTAAAAATCGGGAGAAAAACCATGGAAAATGTGGACCCAACATTTAGTTCCATCTTTCTTAATTATGGATTTGCTTGTGATGGAATTATTGAAGGTGGTATCAGTAAAATGGTTAATGCTAGAAGCTTTGATTATTCTCTCAGTTTTGGTGGAGCAATGGAAACTACCAAGACACTTATTTCCTGTATTAATACCCAAAAGGATGATCATTTTAATGTTGAGCATGTGACTACATAGCAGGTAAGTGATAAATTTTATATTTATCTTCCTTGGGAGGGTTCCTAATGTAATGGCATGTTAAGTTGGTCAAAATACGTGATGTATAGAAGGTCGTAGCAGTGTTTTGGACTCTTTGGGAATTAGAAACAAAATAACAATGTCCAGAAATTTGTACTCCAAACAAAACAAGGTTTTTCATTCTTCAAATTCAATTGTTGTTATGTCAAGCTCTCTTCACCTCATCCAATTTTCAAGGTAATTTTTAGAGTCAATTTTCAAATTATTTTTTGGATACAACTAACCTTTAGGGTTGAATCCTTCTTTTTAGTGATTGATTAGATCCAACATGATTAATCAAAGACATGAAATGAAGCTAAACAAGCTCATATCCATTTTCAGTAATAGCTATGTGCACGTATATAGTTCTTTCTGATAACTAACTTCTTTTCATTCACATCAAAAGGTGAGTTCAATTTTATCTTGTTGAATTTGGGTGTGCATGATATCTTTCCAAATGGTGGTTGATCTCTTAGCTGAAATTGAGAAATAACAGATTGATTTTCAAAAGAAATGACTAGAAATTATAAATTACTATTTTTCCCAACATAAATACCGTATCATGTGTGTGTGTGTGTGTCTTTATTTAAGATTCTTTGAATTCTGACACTTGAATAAATTGGGTTGAGAATGATCCCTCTGTCAAGAACTGCTTGTGCATTGCTATGATTTTGTGATGTCCTATTTATTAAATATATTGCATTCTTTTGTGAAGCTATTTTATTGTGTGTCATTATGCTTGAGGATAAACAAGTGAATAGATATCAACATATCAATAATTTTCTGGAACATGACCATTTTCACCTAGCAGATTGCACCCATGTTACCATCAATGGTGTTAGTTACATGGCTGACACATGCAACAAAACATGCGAAACCATACATGGAATTTATTCTTAATTATAACTAGCTCAGTTTGTGTTGCATCCCATATGACTATTTGAATATTATTTCAATCCTACACAAAAAAATTCAAAACGTATATTATGTGACTAGACAGAATTTAAACTAAAATGTTTAGAAAACTCTTAAGATGCTTCTATTTAACTTTTAGTGTTGCTCAATCAACACCTTATTTGGTGGAAATCCAATGGCACTAGGAGCTAGGATCATTGTTCATCACCACTCTTATGTACTACTTTTTCTAGACATGACGACCCCCCTTAATGAGGGCGTTAAACATGTAGTACTTGGTTTAACTGGAGAACATCAACAACCCTAGTTGATCAACTTGTCAAGCCACCATTGACATTGAGTTAAATTGATTTTCTTATCTATTGAGATTAAAAAGAAAAGAGTTTAAATAATCCTCATGATGATTTAAATAATCCTCTATAGCTTCTTGAATAGTGAAGTGAGAAATAATAATGTATGGATAGTAACTTTTATAATAATGTTTAGGTTCTTAGATACTTATTAGAACATAAAATCATCAGGAATACCCATGTGAGAAATAAACTCTCCAAATGTAATGGTTGAAGTAATTAAATTTAAATTAAAGTTGTACTTTTGTGGAACATAGGTGACATGTGACTTACAAAAAGTATGTAGCAAACAAGCAATCTAAAAGTAAATGGACAACAAGGGGTCATGAGTGGAAAAATTGAAACTAATTTGATTAAGGATGTGAGTTTAGAGTCTTTAAAGGCATGTAAGTGATGCCTAAATAGATCACAGTAAAAATCCCTTATATTAAAGCCTCATATTCTACAGTGTTATTGCCCCTCTAGCAAGTTGATTAATTTTCTTTTTTGACATGTCTTCTACTTACTGAAAATATCTCGGAATAAGTTTGTTCAAACCTCGATCTTATGATTGTGGCTACAAAAAAAAAACCTCAAATAAGGGATATGTTTCCTGATCAAACAAGTCTTACTTCCACATCTTCATTAAGTTGTTCATTACAACACCACCCACATATTCATTAAGTTGTTCATGTACGAAACCCCTATGCAATTTCATCGAATTAGAGGAAAATCTCTTGAGTTTGATTCTCCATATAAAGTTAGAAGAAGGAATAAAAATCTTCAAAAGTTACATAGATTTATCGTTCATTAAGAGTATTATTTTTTCTATCCTTGGCCAACAAAACATGTCGCCTCTTTAGTAGAACCAATGTTCATTGACAAATAGAGCCATGATGTTGAGGATTTCTAATACTGAATTTGCAAGATAATAGAGGCATATTGTATTGGTAGGTGAGAACGTTAGAGTTCTAATTTTATTTCCCTAGCAAACAACATTATCACCAACATCCAAGGGTAGACTAGAGGTTGCATCCATAGCTCATTTCATACATACAAATTTAGATTTGTGTGGCATCATTAAACATACAACAATCATATCTCATCATTACCTTTAAATCTCAAACCTTGCATCACCAAACAACATATAAAGGTGTGTGCTCACATGTGAATCTAAGCACCAAAACTTAACCAAAAAAAATCCATTCATGTCAACATCTATAGGGTTGATTTGAGGTTGGGAAAACTAGAGTTATTCCCTACCACTAAGTTTGGGACCACTAGAATATTTTTACAAATTTTACCTTACAATAAGAGGAAATTTGTTCATGAAGTTTCCATCCCATATGTGATGTGAATAGGGTCAAGTTGTATAAAATTGTTGGCTAGGATAACCGACATGTGTTATGTTGGGAGGAAGTGGTGTGAATCATCCTTGGTTAACTAAGTTTATTTAGTAGTTTCTTCCTCATCCATTATAGTTTCAATCGGTTAATATACACTTAAATATCTAACACATACACATACACATCTAACTTGTAAATATTTTGTGATGGTTGGTTTCCCTCTCCATCAAACTTGCTAGGTTGTTACTAGGTGGCAACAAGGAGTGTTATTTAGTATTTTTTCTTGCACTATTTTTGTCAATTTATTAACTTCCACAATAGGGTGTATGCTAAAATCTTGGAAAATGTAAAACCCACCTAAAATTTTTCCTTTATTTTACTCTACATACTATATTTCAATATTGTTTATTTAACGGGGTATGATTGAGAAATCAATACATTTTCTGGCCATGTGGATGGATTTGTGGAATTATCCTTCAAGAATTGACCTTACAAGGAGCTATTGCATATATTTGACCTTCCATCTCTTTGGCAGGTCAAATAAGAGGTAGTTACAAGGATCTATTGCATATAAGAGGTAGTTTCAAGGAGCTATTACATATATTTGACCTTACTTGACCTTCCATCTCTTTGGAATGTCAAATAAGAGGTAGTTACAAGGAGCTATTGCATATACGAGGTAGTTACAATGAGCTATTGCATATATTTGACCTTATTTGACCTTCCATCTCTTTGGTAGGTCAAATAAGAGGTAGCCACAAGGAGCTTGCATGGATGCATGGTTACCCCACATTGCCATGATTTTATATAAAATTGGCATCCAATATGATAGTTTAGATGTTATATTGCTCATACTCTAGATATCGGGTGTGCTTAACAGACTCAAACCTTAATTCTTTTCCAAATTGTGTGCGAACAATTATGGGCATTCCATTACCAATTATGGGCATTAATGTATGAGATTTGTTTGTTTAGCGTCAAAATTATTCCCATGGCCGATATACCTCATCACACATATTCATCATCATGACCACATGATCCGTGTGGACCCTTCTTCATACAGTGATGATGAAATTTCAAGTTATATGGAACATTTGTACATTTGAGAGAGAGATGATTGGTTGTACCTTCCCCACCTTGGTTGCTTTACTTTTGGTCCTTACACCTTGTTTTTTATTGGTCTTGTGGTACCTTGTCCTTGGCGTGTGGTTAGTAGTGTCATTTCGCCCATCTTGAGTTGATTGTACCACCCTTTAATGTTTTTGGTCCTTTGGGTACTATGGTTGTTTGTCCACTAAATGACCCTAGTACCCCATTTATGATTTATGTTATTATTTATGACTCATTTTTATTTTATTTGTTATTTTATTATTTTACTTTTAATTTTTAATTTTTATATTTAATTTTTAATTTTAATTTTATTTTTAATTTTAATTTTTTGTATTAAGTAGTTAAGACTTGTCCTGTCAGACAAAATTGTTGGTGATCAAATCTGTGTTTTTTTGTTAAGCTTTTACTTGCACTAATACTTTTGTTGTAATCATTCTTTGTGCTTTATTTAACTTCTCTTATGAATGTAACTGTCTTTTTCTAACTACTTTTGCATACAACCTTTCTCTCTCTCTGGTTTGTACTTACCCTTTAGTAGGGTCAGTGGGTTCCTAATGTTGGTTGACCTCTGAGAGGTACAATTTTGACTGAAAGTAATATTTCTGAGTATAAAACAAGAAGGTTCCACATTACGATGTAAGTACCCTTAACCTATATTATTTACTCATGTTAATGTTGAATAACTATTGTTAGTAATTACATGTTACTGAATATTACTTTAACACAATGAGCCAATTGGTAGTGTTAATGTGGAAAAGTCGAAAGAGAAGAAAATTATGTTTTGTTACTGTTGTACTATTTAGTTTTAGTACTTGTTTATTAGATGTAATAAAAGAAAGGAGTTTACATACCACCATTCATATCTTAACACCCAAGGGTGTCTACCTCTATGGATTTTCTAATAATATGACATGACCCATGACATAATTTTCTCATGCAAGGCAATTAATTCAACTTAGAGCACCATATCATCATCCTCTTTTAGAGTTGGGATCACCTTTACTCTTTTTTTTAATCCAAATCTCAAAGCATATTCCATTACGTTATGTCCACTTTTTTATATCCAAATCTCAAATCATATTCCATGATGATTTCAAACTGTCTCACATAGTTTAACAACACATAGGCTCGAAATTTTGATGATTCCTTCTTATATGAACTCGAGGCATTCAAAAATTATTTTTGGACATTTTTTCCAATTTTGAACATGCAAGATAATTAAAGGAAGAATCCCTTACTAATCAACATATGCATTTTCAAGCTTGGTGGAGGCATGCTAACTATGTATGATGATAGTGGAAAATGAATTCATTAATGCCTTGTAATTTTCTAATATGAATTATGCACACCCAACAAGGTCCTATTTGAAATTTTTTCCCATGGTGCAAGTAGAACCAAATAGGTATTTGTCAGATATTTATTCCTTGAGCGAGGGGAGTTTAGTAAGACTAGATGAAAGCAAGACATCCAATAGGTCTACAAGAGTTATATCAACTAGATGTCAAAAGATCATAAGAAAATTCCATAAACACATGTAATGTTTTCTAGTTGAAGGGGGGTCATATTCCTATGATGATGAGACAATAGGCGACATCGAGGTTCCCTTGAGGTACAAACATCTAGTGAAATAATGGGTACCCAAGGATCTTCCTCAACTAAACACAGATTTTTGTGTGAACGAGAGGATATATCGAATTTCACCATCGTCATTACATGGCATAAAGGTCAATTACAGTGGTTGTACAAAATTGATGGAGTATGTTGGACCCTGTTACAACTACAAAGAATGGATGCACCTGGTCTAATATACATGAAGTATGCACATATATGGATTCTCAACAAATTATTTACAGCTGAAAGACAAAGATCAAAATAAAGGAGCAACGTTGTACATTAATGGAAGGCCAAAAGCCACAGGGAATATTGCAGGGTTTATAAACAGTACACAACCAGGGTCTACATATAAGCAACCCAACTGCATATTTGAGGGGCGTGAAGGAAACCGTGTTTTTGTATGTGCCATTAAATCAATAGCTGCAAGGGAAGAGTTGCTTATTAATTACAATTTGAATCGAGTAGATACAAACACAGTTACTATGGGAGTAGCACATTTAAAAATTTACCTAACCTTTTATTAATGAATTTAACATATTATGTATTTTTCATTAGTCTATTGTTATAATTTCGTTAAAATTTTCTATATTTATTTCGGAGGGTAGTGATCGGGGCATCTCCCCGATAGCTGGTACGAGGAGTACAACTTCCTCGAGGCAACAGGTATACATCTTTGTAATAGTACAAATATAATATGAAAAAGGAGTTTTTTTGGCTGTGTTTTTTCATGAGTATATTCATTTGGTTTAATATATAATGTTATTTATATATTTGTTGTAGAGTGTTGATCGGGGAAACCATCCAGATGTTGATCAAACGACAATAGCCTCGGGGCAACATGTATACCTGATTGCAATTGTACAATTTAAATACATCAAAATGTTTTCTTATTATGTTGTTTTCGTGAGTATTTTGGTTTCGTTTGGATCATTTTTTCTATGTTTTTGATGGAGGGTGTTGTAAGGGGCACCTCCCTGCTAGTAGATGATACTGGACCTGCCTCGAGACAGTAGGTATACATCGATGCAATTGTACAAATTTCATATGAACAAACAGTTTTTTTGTTGTGTTTTTTCATGAGTATATTCAATTCATTTAGATAATGTTATCTATATACTTGTTGTAGAGTGTTGATCGGGGAAACCACCCGACTACTGATCAGACGACAACAGCCTCAGGGAAACAGGTATACTTGATTGTAATTGTACAATTTAAATACGTCAAAATGTAGCCAATAAGGTAGTGAAATGTAGTTTATGCCACATTCAGAGATTCATGATAGCCAATAAGGTAGTGAAATGTATTCATTAATCAAATTCAACAATTTGATTTTAATCCTATAATTCATACAACGACAACAATATAAAATTGATTAGACAATTGTCATAAACATAGCTTTATACTTCCTTCTATTGTGAACACACACACCAATATGTAATGTCAACTTATGAGTGAACTACGAGGTTGTTTTATGAAATTAACAAAGACAAACTTGTTGTAAATTGTTTGTAGTAGAATGACAAAGATATAATGACAATACCTAATAGTAATATACTCCTAAAAAATATCTTAGATCTTAAGTATGTTGAAATCCTTTCCAACAATAGTAACATGATATTAGTTGTGTGGTTTAGGGACTGTGCAAATGAGGTCTTATAGTTATGACAATCAATAGAATAGTGTCAACCATGATCACTTAGTATTCAAAACAAAAAAGAACACTTTTCATCATTTTGATCTCCATAAGACATCAATAAATACATGTGAAAATAGTGCTTAAGTGTCATTAGGAAGATGTATGACAGTGATTAGTTTTGCATCGCAATGGAAGCAACAGTATAAATAAACAATATAGTGATGAAAACAACCAATGGAAACAGTTCCTGTATTGATGTCCAAATACTTTCATTAATAATGTGGATCTGAAGGAGAGGTCAAAGTGCTTTCTCAATACCAAATCATTCACTAACTCACCTGACTCAAACTAGATTCCATATGAAAGTTTTCTCTTTTTGTCACATAAAATATACAAAGGTTTTCATAGATAGTTTCTTCTTCATTTCCACACTGACTTGATTTGGGATGTCATTGCCTATATTTTGACCTGACCTTGTTTATTTGTTGACAATATATGATAGTTTGATTTATATTCTTGAGAGGTTTTGTCAACATTATTTTGAATAGTAGGAAATATCTCTAATTGCTTGAATAAATAGGAATATATCTCTCATAGGTATTCAATTCACATATAATTGGTATGGATAAAAAAAATTTACTAGGAAAGATGATGAATTATCCAAAAGGCATTTCAAGGAATGTGAGATGACCACAAAAGAACAAGAATATTGCACTACTAGTTTAAATTTTTTCTTTGCTAATTAAATGGGCATGGTGAACACCAAAAGTATCTTAACTCCAATCTATGACAATTACATGCTCCCTTCAATACCAACTCTATTAGATATTAGGAAATCATTGGTTTTCATAGCTTCATTAAGGGATAAACATTAATAGATCCCCATTTAAATATATCATGTTCTAAACATACAAGTTACCAATTGCATCATTATTTTAGCAAAAAAACTGAGATAAAAAATATTTCCTTCTATCTACACTTTATGGTCAACAAATTCTTGAATACTTTCCAATATGATCCCATGGTACTCAATCCAAACTTATCTGCAATACACAATGTGTTGAGAAAGGACACCTATTCTAGATATCGCCTCTATGCTTTAAAAATAGTGTCTCCAACTATGGTTAAAAACATGTATAGTTTTATCCATAATTTAAATATGATTTAAATCTTGACAATGGAAATTACCCATACAAAGTATCTGGGTGTGTTTTGTGCCTTAAAACAATAGTAAGAGGCTTCATTTTGCACTGTCTTGGATGCCTCCCTTTGCAGTTTAGTCAACTTAAATCCTAACCTCAAAGTGAGCTTCAACATAAAATGAGAGAGAGGAGATAAACTTCACTACTAAGGGAACATTGTGTCATATTCATAATGAATTTATATATCGATCGTCATTATGTGTGTGTCTAGTTGCTTTTTTATTTCATTTATTTATTATGAATATTGGATTATTCTTTCTTGTTTTCATAAGGAAATCTCAACAACTTCAAGTGTTCTAGATTTTCTAATCTCAACAATGGAACTCAATGTATAGTCTTCTTCTTCAAGTCAATGAAAACATAATTATCAAATTAGTTAACTCTTGATCACATGTTATTCAAAGATACTAGTTATTGCTTATTTGGAAATAGTAATTTTTTTTAATTTCCCATGGTCGTCGGATATCCGACTACCATTCCAAAGAATCTGACGAATTTTCCATACCACCAATGACAAATGTCATCGGGCTTTGACTTTCGTTTGTGGGTAACTGTGTTGGTTATCCAACTACCATTCCAAAGAATCCGACAAAGTTGTCATACCACCGACAACAAATGTCGTAGAGATTTGACCTTTGTTTATGGGTATATGCGTTGGTTAGTCGTCGCAACTGTGTTCGGATAACCAACCTATCATAAATAAATTTCAATCGGATATCCAATGGATTCGTGCTCGGATATCTGACCTTGGAGAAAGTATTGGTGGTCGAATATCCGACGACGACATGGTCGGATATTCAACCTCCCATAAAGTAATTGTGGTCGAATATTCGACCCCAATATTAAAAGAATTGTGGTCGGATATCTGACATTGTAATGTCATATATCCGACGAGACCGTACTGCTATCGGATAGCTGACGAAGTTGAACCGACGTTTAAAAAAGGAGAGACTTGTCAGATTTTCAACAGCATGATGTCGAAATATGGACATTTATGCCGTCGGATTTTGGGTTCATATTTTCACGTGATTATACTTGTTGCCTCGAGGATCGTCTACTCATCTGATCAATGGTAGGGTACTTTCCCCGATCTACTTCTAGGGAGGTTCCCCGATCAGCACCCTGCAACAAAAACATGGAAAAAATTATCTAAACGAAACCAAAATACTCACAAAAAAAACATAATAAGAAAACATATTGATGTATTTAAATTGTACAATTAAAATCGGGTATGCTTATTTCCCCGAGTTTTTTGTCGTCTTATCAACAGTCGGGTGGTTTCCCCGATCAACACTCTGCAACAAATATATAGATAACATTATCTAAACGAATCGAATATACTCATGAAAAAAAACAACAAAAACTATTTTTTTATATTAAATTTGTACAATTGCATCAATGTATACCTGCTGCCTCGAGGATGTTGTACTCCTCTGACCAGCTGCTGGGGAGATGCCTTGATCACTACCCTGCAAAGTAAATATAGAAAATTTTGACAAAATTATAAAAATAGACTAACGAAAAATCCATAAGATGTTAAATTCATTAATAAAAGGTTGGGTAAATTGTTAGATGTACCACTCCCATAGTAACCGTGTTTGTATCTATTCTATTGAAATTGTAATTAATAAGCAACTCTTCCCCTGCAACTATTGATTTAATGGCACATACAAAAAAATGGTTTCCTTCACGCCCCTCAAATATGCAGTTGGGTTTCTTAATTGTAGACTCTGCCTGTGTAGTGTTTATAAACCCTGCAATATTCCCTGTAGCCTTTGGCCTTCCATCAATGTACAATGTTGCTTCTTTATTTTGATCATTGTCTTTCAGCTGTAAATAATTTCCTGACAATCCATATTTGCGCATACTTCGTCTATATTGGACCAATTGCATCCAATCTTTGTAGTTGTAACAGGGTCCAACTTACTCCATCAATTCAGTACATCTGTCGTAACCGGCCTTTATGCCATCCATGCAAAACAACCCCAAACCATGTAATGACGATGGTGCAATTCGATATATCCTCTCGTTCACACACAAAATTTTGTTTAGTTGAGGAATATCCTTGGGTACCCATTGTTTCACTAGATCTTTGTACCTCAAGAGCACCTCGATGTCGCATATTGTCTCATCATCATAGGAACACGACCCCCCTTCAACAAGAAAAAATTCCATGTGTTTATGGAATTTTCTTCTGGTATTTTGGCATCTAGTTGATATAGGTCTTGTAGACCTATTGGATGTCTCACTTTCCTCTAGTCTTCCTAAACTCTCCTCGCTCGAGGAAGACATATCTGAGAAATACTTGTTTGGTTCTACTTGCACCATGGGAAAAAAGTTCAAATAGGACATTGTTGGGTATGCATAGTTCATATTAGAAAATTACAAGGCATTAAGGCATGCATTTTCCATTATCATCATACATAGTTACCATGCCTCCCCCAATCTTGAAAATTCATGTGTGGATTAGTAAGGGATTTTTCCTTTAATTGTCTTGCATGTTCAAAATTGGAAAAAATTGCCAAAATTAATTTTTGAATGCCTTGAGTTCGTATAAGAAGGAATCGTCAAAATTTCGAGCCTATGGGTTGATAAACTATGTGAGACATACTTTGAAATATAATGGAATATTATTTGATATTTGGATATAAAAAAGTGGACATAAACTATTGGAATATGATTTGAGATTTGGATATAAAAAAGTGGAAAGGTGATCCCAATTCTAAAAGAGGATGATGATATGGTGCTCTAAGGTGAATTACTTGCCTTGCATGAGAAATAGACTTGCTTTAAACATTTTAAGGGCCAATTAGACTTGCGTGATTGTATCATGTCATATTATTAGAAAATCCATAGGGGTAGACCCCCTTGGGTGTTAATATATGAATGGTTGTATGTAAACTCCTTTCTTTTATTGGCCAATTTAGCAATAACACAGACAACATCAACATTGACATTCTTAAATATGTAAGTCCAATAAACATATATCTACAATAATGTAAGGTCTTATGGATGTTTAAATGACTTTCTACCATGGATTAATTTACATCCTATATAAGATTATTGCATTGTTATCTTACCCGTATACATAATTTTCGAAGGTGGTAGAAGTTGTCACAAAGGCACAAATTTGTGCACAAAATTTCTTGGAGGAGATTTAAGTCTACCTACACAAACATGGGTTTGTGACACATTTTCATGTTTTATGTCCACAAGTATCCAAGGTATTCAAGAGGGCGCTATTCATTAGTGGTATCATTGGCACCCTCAACCATGCCACTAGTTAACTAACATCTCTACTTTACCATATATATATATATATATATCCCTAAACTACTTAAATGATTTACCTTTTTATATTTGAGATAAATGACCTATGATTGGGATTTCTATTATAATTAGACATTCATGCCAATTCCCGAAATCATTATCCTCTAGGGATTGGTCTCCTAAAAAACAAGGGGCAAGGTACTAAACTCATTATGGATGGAGTGGGGTGCAACACAGTGTGGGCCTTCTCCCATTTCTCTCCAACCAATCTCTTGGCTCTATAACGGCCCCTCCATTATTACTACACCAAAGTAAGATTGATCCAAACCCATATCATCACTAAGATTGATCCACAAGAAGCAAAAATGTCACATGTGGGATTTGAACCTAAGTAGGGAGGATAAAACATTATCCACTTAACCACCCAAGATAAAGCTAATAGACAAAATGTTATTTGTTGTGTAGTGTAGTGGTACAATAGTTGTGAAATATTGATGGATTATTTATTACCTTATTAATGTGTTTGAAATTTTATTTTTTATTGAAATCGTCACATGAACCACATTGACATTCCCAATATGATGAGAGAACCATGACCTTTAGAATATTGTGGGAACATGAAACAGATATAAAGAGTCCTAATATGGTTAGGGAGCATTGGATAGGGAAGTGATTCCATATTGTTATTATCGCCCTTCATTGTATTAGTTTCATGCATATGCACATATTTTTATTTGTGTGTGCCTGTGCATACACATATGAAACTATTACCATGAAAGATGGAATTCCCAACACTCTAGGGATTTCCTTCTCTTTTAATACATGCCAACCACCCAATTCATTCCATGTTTCCTTATAAAAAGTAATCACACAACTATTTCCAAGTTCAAATATCATTTCAACTCTTCCAACAATAGCATCGACCTTTACAACTTGTATTCAATAGGAGGGATGAACTCGAGTGTAGCATGCATTGGATGTTATGATATTTGAAAAGTACTTGATATGTTATGATGTTAATTTTTTGGTAGAGTTAGGGTTTTATGCAAAAGAATAAAAAAAATCAATATAATTTAATACAAAATTACATCTAATGAACAAGTACTGAAACTAAATAGTACAACAGTAAAAAAACATAATTTTCATCTCTTTCGACTTTTCCACTTTAACACTACCAGTTGGCTCACTGTGTTAAAGTAATATTCAGTAACATGTAATTACTAACAATAGTTAATCAACATTAACATGAGTAAATAAGATAGGTTTAGGGTACTTACCTGTAATATGGAACCTTCCTGTTTTATACTCAGAAATATTACTTTCAATCAAAACTATACCTCTCAGATATCAGCCAACACTAGGAACCCACTGACCCTACTAAAGGGTAAGTACAAACCAAAGAGAGAGAGAGAAAGGTTGTATGCAACAGTAGTTAGACAAATACAGTTACATTGATAAAAGAATTTAAATAAAGGACAAAGAATGATTATAACAAAAGTCTCAGTGCAAGTAAAAGCTTAACAAAAAAACACAGATCTGATCACCAACAATTTTGTCTAACAAGACAAGTCCTAACAGGAGAGATTTGGGAAAAGAAAAGATTCAACATTAACACAATCAAAGAGAACTCATTCCAAGCTAAGTATAAAAACTTCTCAAATAATCATCCTTAAGTTAGCCTTCAAGCAGGCAGATCGAACTTCCATAAGATTTAGGATAACAATCTCATAACTGTTGTGAATTCCTTCAATCAAACCAGTCAACAAAAGAATAGGGTTCCATTCAAATGGGAAGGAACTACTTAATACAACAAAAAAAAATACAAAAAAAAATCAAAAATCAAAATTAAAATTAAAATAATAAAATAACAAATAAAATATAAAAGAGTAATAAATAATAACATAAATCATAAGTGGGGTTCTAGGGTCATTTAGGTGAGGTACGAAGACCCAAAACATGACCCAACATAAGATACGTGTGGGTACATGACCCATAGCCCCTAAGACAAGGGTAAAACACAAAGTGGACAAACAACCATATATATAGTACCCAAAGGACCAAAAACATTAAAGGGTGGTACAAACAACTCAAGATGGGTGAAATGACCGTACTAACTACACGTCAAGGGAAAGGTACCATAAGACCAATAAACAACTAGGTGTAAGGACCAAAAGTAAATCAACCAAGGTGGGGAAGGTAGAACCAATCATCTCTCTCTCAAATGTACAAATGTTCCATATAACTTGAAAGTTCATCATCACTGTATGAAGAAGGGTCCACATGGATCATGTTGTCATGATGAGGTATATGTGTGAAAATGGACTAATGATGGAATTCCACACATCATGATGATAAGACACTTCCAAAGAGAAAGGAAATCAATGAGTTCACCATCAACTACATCATAATGTCGAAAAATTGGAGAAATTGGAATAGTGTGCATAAGGAAGTGTTACTATATCTTAGGTACATTTATTGCACTTTCTTTGTCTCATAGCTTATGCATGTGTAGAAAACATCCTGAAACTGTGTTGATTTTAGTGCAGGGCCTACCATAGTATTGGTTCTAGGCAGATTGGGTTTAGTAGGATTTGTTCAACATTAAACTACCTATGTCATTCCATCACAAGAGAGGTTATTACTTATTGTTAAAGAGTATGTGTTATATATAAAGTATTTATAAGTCCCCTATAACATACTAGTGGCGTTTTACAGGTGCTTAGAAATGACACAATATTCCCATACATACAATAATAATAATACATAGAGTATAACATCCAATAAAGATCTCATGGTTAAGTACACAATAGGCCCCCCTAAAAAATATTTTCCCCTGGAGTTAAAAACTAGAAAAATAAAGGCCAATTTTATAAATAAACATTGGAATAATTGAAAAGACGCTTTTTTGCTCAAGTTTAAAGTACGTGAATATACAGAACTTGAAAGATGCAAAACATGTCCCTTGATTTAGAGGAAGCATTAGATTGCACAAATTTGGTAATGGTACCCACCTTTTGGCCTCATCATTAATTTTCACGTAGTATGTGAAAAGAAGAGATGGATGCACTTTATTATTAAGTCATATGAATAATAGAGAGAAATGTTTTGGGGAAAATAGAGACAGTTTTGAACCTCAAACCACTTTATTCCAAAAATCACTATGTCAACTAGTTGTACAAGAGACATTATTATATAATCAATAAATGATAAAGACAACCTTTTGTTTTACTTAATGGCTACAAAGGAGGTGGGAGGTTCCCTACAACATTTAAAAATTTGAGGTTCCCTATAACTTAGGTGTCCTTGTGACTTTTAAATCCCTTATTTTAATTTTATATTGTATTTTAAGGTTATGTGGATCCCCTAATCCTCTCGAGGGTTTAAACTAGGTTTTCATTCCTAAATTGAGTTAACCTTGCAATGGTTGGAAACCGACCCTTCACTTGTAACCATGTATCCATGCATCCATGCAATAGATCCTTGTAACTAACTCTTATTTGAACTTCCAAAGAGATGGAAGGTCAAGTAAGGTCAAATATATGCAATAGCTCCTTCTAAATACCTCTTATTTGACCTTGCCAACCCCTTTTGACACAATATCACCCCTCAATCCACATTCAAATATACATACGTGAAGATTAGGAAGTTGTTTCCACATTCATCTATGTTCATACTTTTCATGTTTTCTTGAATTCTCTATGTAAATTCAACACATCCATCTATGTTCATATATAACTATGAAGTAAATTTCCAACCCATGCCTTCAAGCATTTTTCTACCAAATCAAAAGACCTTTCACCTTATGAAGGATTCAATTTGTGAAACACAAGGAATGGTATTACAAGTGATGTAGCAGTTTCAATGACAACATCTAAACTAGCATATTGGATGCCAATTTTATATGAAATCATGGCAATGTGGGGCTAATATATATATAACCTTAAGAACTAGCTATGGTTATTGAAGACTTGTTGAATTCTAATGGAATCAACAATCTTAGCAAGGAAAAAACAACAAAATATAACCTACATCGAGGCCTGCAAATGTGTTATTGTCCTTAACATTTAGATGAAGTATGGGTAGTCAACAACTGTGAAGCATATGGGCCAACCCATACATATCTATGAGTACATGAATAACTTATGCATCCTTGTGAATTTACAATCCCTTATTTTAATTTTATATTTTTTTTTAAGGTTATGTGGATCCCCTAATCCTCATGAGGGTTTAAACTAGGTTTTCATTCCTAAATTGAGTTAACCTTGCAATGGTTGGAAACTGACCCATCACTTGTAACCATGCATCCATGCAGTAACTCCTTGTAACTACCTCTTATTTGACCTTCCAAAGATATGGAAGGTCAAATATATGCAATAAATCCTTGTAACTACCTCTTATTTGACCTTGCCAACCCTATTTGACACAATGTCACCCCTCAATCCACATTCAACTCTACATATCTGAAGCTTAGGAAGTTGTTTCCACATTCAACTCTACATCTCTGAAGCTTAGGAAGTTGTTTCCACATTCAACACATTCATCTCTTTTCATACTTTTCATGTTTTCTTGAATTATCTCTGTAAATTCGAATAAATTTTGAGTATATAACAATGAAGCAAATTTTGAGAATATTTCCTGGACAAGTGCCTGATCAATTTGGTACTGCTGGGCAACAGAAGCCTACTAAAGCTCTTATTCTTCATATTGATGCTCAGGGTTGTGCAATAGATGAAAAGTGGAATACAATTGAAAATCCAAAAATTACAAACTTGGGCACTTTGAAGGTGAACATAAAAAATAAAAATAAATAAATAAATAAAAAGCATTTCAAATTCTAAGGCTAGAATTTGATGAAGAACCCAATACCAATCCCCATTTTGATCCAAAAATAGGTATTAATAAAACAAATCTCTTGAGGCCTAAGAGGATGAAATTTCAATTTGTTGAGGAAGGCAGATGGTCAAGGGCGGCAGAAATATTGAAATTTAAGAGTCAATTCGGAGAACCACAGGCAAAGGAGTTGAAGATCAAGCAAGCACATATTTCCAAGGCAAAGACTGAGCTTGATATAAATCCTAATCCGATTGAAGTGTTAGAAAGAGTTCCCACAAATTAAGAGAAACTAAAGGATCCTATACCTGATGTTGAGTGGTGTGGTATGGTTATTTTACCCTCTAGTAGCTACATAGATGTTCTTTTACCTTTAAAGTTGACCAAGAAGGAGCAGAAGAAATTGCATACACAATGACGCCTTGCAAAGGAAAAAGATAGACATGAAATGATAAGGAAGGTCTTGATAGAGCCTCCAAATCCAAAAGTAAAGATGATCAATCTTATGAAGGTACTTGGTGTTGAAGCAACCCAGGATGCAACAAGGCTTGAAATGGAAATTCGCAGTGCTACTACTGAGTGTGAACAAGCACATGTTGACATAAATATTGCACGGAAACTCACCCCAGTCGAGCGTCATGCAAAGAAATAAAAAATTATTTTTGATGACCCAAATACTTTGGAAACTGTTGTTTCTATCTACAAGATTACTGATCTTTCTCATCCACAGACACGCTTCAAAGTGGACATCAATGGCCAAGAGAATCGATTGACTGGTTGTGATGTAATGTCTGATAGTATGAGTGTTGTATTTGTAGAAGGAGGTATCAAAACCATCAAATGAAGTAGTACCAAATTTTGAATATGTTTTTCCTTTATTTCTAAGAACCCTCCCAAACAATTCATGGCCAAAGGAGAGAGATGGGGTTCAAATCTGATTCAATTTGGCATTTATATTTATTTCTAAGTGAAAATGAACATATACAACAATGAAATCAACCATTCAAACTATGAATTGGACCCCATAAAATTTACGGCTTCGTACTCACCGACTTGGGAGGCATTTATTCTTCTCATAGTTGCTTCTCTCGGGCTCCCTCTCCACTGCACGGCCACAATCCAACCTTGGTCACAACTCACAGCTCACCGAACTCGATGGGTGCACATAATACCTGGCCGGAATCCTCTACTCACACCAAACCGAATTCAATGGTTGCATGCGTGAGAGACTAAAGATGCACGACCACAATCCCAATTTTCTCATAGCTGACAACAATGGTTGCACAGAAGCCCTTGCCAGAATGCTCTGCACACAGCTCACCGAACTCAAAGGGTGCACGTGCAAGCTAAAGATTACAATGAAACACTTTGGCGTGGGAGGTAGAAAGGTGAGCCAGTTTTGTTGTTTGTTATTTTTTTTGTTTTATTATTTTATGTATTTAATATATGTATATATGTATGTGTGTGTGTGTGTGTGTGTGTGTAGGTAGAAAGGTAAGGTTTTGTTGCTTGTTATTTTTTTTGTACTTTTTTTATTATTTGTTTTATTTTTTATGTATTTTTTATTGTCGTTATATATATTGAAAAACAAAATTTAATTTAAAATTAAAAATAATATTTTATTTAAAAATTGATAAAAAAAATTTAAAATAAAAATTTAATGGCAATCTTAGTGATGATGACGTTGATCACATCAGTGTCGATGATGATCATCATCATCACCATTACCACCATCTTGATCATCATCATCGCCATCATGATAATCATTGTCGTCATCATCATCAACATCGAGAACATCTTTGTCATCATAAGCATCATACTTAATGTCATCGTCGTCATAGATCATCATCATCATCATAAACAACACTATCGTCATCGCCGTCATCATCATCATCATCATCATCAATGTTACAATAATCACTATTCACCAACACAATCATCATAAACAACAACATAGCCATCATAAACAATAGCATCGTCAACATCGTCATTAATGATATTTGAAAACAAGTGATCAAAACTTAACACCAAAGAACATAAGAGTGAGATACAACAAGGCAATGATTATGTGACATGGTTAATCAATGTGACAAAATATACGAGGATAATCTTAGTCTATGTATTTAATATTGGAAACTCTTGTCAATATAGGATTATTGGCACTAATTTTGTAGTTACAAAGGTGATATTTTCTTTATCGTATAACCATTTCACTTACAAATATGTCTTGACATTGTATAACTAGTTATCTAGTCATATTGCATCAATACCTTCCTCTTACATCGAGTAATGTTCAAGTTGACTTGGATCTTGAATGGAGAAAGCTCACAAATAAAACATGAAAGGTGTAGATAAAGTTTTAATCTAGGTACAATGTAAATGAATTAATGGTTGCACATTTCTTCTCTCTATCTTTGCAATGAAATATCAACATAAGATGAATGTATCAAACACAAGATGATATAATTTTTGCATTGGGGGTTGATTTTTGTGTTTTCCCCTATTGGATACCTCATTAGGAATGAATGAAGGTGAATTTGAATATTTGTAAGAAAATATTTGTGCTTCTTGTACCTTGTTCTCATCAAGGTTGGAATTCAATACACTATATGTCTAGTGTTGCTTTGAATCACTTATTTAGGAACTACTACGGCCAATATCAATAATATATCTCAATTATTTAAGATCTATTACCACTCACTCAAAGAAACTCCAATAATAACAAAAACTTTAAGCTTGTACAATGTGATATTATGTTTTTTCCTTTAGCATTCATTTCAAAAAACTAAATTAAGAAAATTCCATAGCCCATACCACTAATTAAAAAAATACCCCATCCTCTATTTTTTTTAAATAATCTCCACCTCAATTTTTTTTTAAAATCCCCTAATCCCTACCTTAACCCTAAACCTACAGCCTTCGTTACCTCCTCCACCCTTTTTGACCTCCTCCCTTTTCCACCTCCTCCAAGTCCTCCATCGGATCTTTGCCTAAATCATATATATTCCACCCTTTAGTACTCCACTATTACAAATGGTAGAAAGCTTGGATACACATATGAGATAGAGAGAGAAATAGTTACAAAAATTACAAAAATAGAACCAAGTCTTAAAATGAATTTTATTACAACATGTAAGCCATATGTCCTAACACCCCCTCTTAAGGATTACAATAATGAAACCCAAACTAATTGAAAGTAAACATACACTAATTGAAAAGAATAAATATCAATTAATTAGACCAAACATTTTTTAGAATTTTCTTCTTTGAAAATAGTTCTTGGACTAGGTAGAACTCCATTAAACTACATTTTAACCTTCATAAAGGTGTATCTACCAACATGAGTATGCATATTTTTTTCATAAGTATAGCATTTTACCAAACTTATATCATTAAAGATCAGCGAGTCTCCTTACCAAGAAAGTAAGGTGAGAGAAATTCATAACTTGAACATGAGTATGCATCTTTTTGTCATGAGTATGCATCTTCTTGGGAAGTCTTAGGTGCTTGGTGCAATTACTAAGTGTGTTGATTGAATCAATTAAATTCATTTTGTAAGTTTCAACATTACAAGAAAAAAACTTCTTAGTGAAGGTTTTCAATTTTATAAGATTGGTAAAAATGATAAATAAAAAACGTTTGCTATTGACAACAAAGGTTTTAATAGATGTTCACTATAAATTAAAATTTTCATTGGCCAAAGGTCCTAACAAAGGTTTTTTATTCAATGTGCTTCAAACAGTAAGGAACCTTGGTGGTCCCCTATTTCATACGCATCAATGCATATTATATATTTTAAAGCACCAATTCTTATTATATATTTTGAATACACTTATGCATGCTATGTTTTTTGAGCGCCGATACACAAAAACGATTGTGTACTAGTGCATATTCTATATGATTGTCAAATTCTAAGTCTATAGGTATGTTTTTTTATTGTCGAATTATTAGTGTCAGTCATGTTTGAGTCGGGAAACCCTCCCACACCATCAATGCATGTGTCTATTCTAACCATGCCAAATTTCAGTCCAGGAAAGCACAAATTTAAAAAATTTCAACGTTGGCCTCGTGTAGCACATTAATTAATCTATAGGTATGGTTTTATATTTTCAAATTGTTAGTGTCAGTCATGTTTGAGTCTGTAAACCCTCCCACGCAATCAATGCATGCGTCTAGACTAACCATGCCAAATTTCAGTCCAAGTAAGCACAAATTTAAAAACTTTCAACGTTGGCCCCGTGACGTAGCACATTACTTAATCTGTAGGTAATATGCTTTTTCATTGTTGAATTGTTTGTGTTAGTCATGTTTGAGTCTGGAAACCCTCCCACATAGTCAATGCATGTGTCTAATCTAACCATACCAAATTTCATTCCATGCAAGCACAAATTTAAAAAAATTCAACATTGGCCTTGTGTAGCACATTAATTAATCTATAGGTATGGATTTTGATTGTCGAATTGTTAGTGTCAGTCATGTTTGAGTCAGGAAACCCTCCTACACCATCAATGCATGCATCTAGTCTAACCATGCCAAATTTCAGTCCAAGCAAGCACAAATTTAAAAAATTTCAACGTTGGCCCCGTGTAGCACATTAATTAATCTATAGGTATGGTTTTTTATTGTCAAATTGTTAATGTCAGTCATGTTTGAGTCTAGAAACCCTCCCACACATTCAATGCATGCGTCTAGATTAACCATGCCAAATTTCAGTCAAAGCAAGCACCAATTTAAAAAATTTCAACATTGGCCCCGTGATGTAGCACATTAATTAATCTATGGTTAATATGGTTTTTTATTGTCGAATTGTTTGTTTTAGTCATGTTTGAGTCTAGAAACACTCCCACACAATCAATGCATGTGTCTAGTCTAACCATGCCAAATTTCAGTCCATGCAAGCAAAAATTTAAAAAAATTCAACGTTGGCCCCATGTAGCACATTAATTAATCTATAGGTATGGTTTTTGATGATCGAATTGTTAGTGTCAGTTGTGTTTGAGTCTGGATATCCTCCCACACCATCAATGCATGCATCTAGTCTAAATGTGCCAAATTTCAGTCCAAGCAAGCCAAAATTTAAAAAAAAATCAATTTTGGCCCCATGTAGCACATTAATTAATCTATAGGTATGGTTTTTTATTATCGAATTGTTAGTGTTAGTCATGTTTGAATCTGGAAACTCTCCCACACGGTCAATGCATGCGTCTAGACTAGCCATGCCAAATTTCAGTCAAAGCAAGCACAAATTTAAAAAATTTCAACGTTGGCCCTGTGACGTAGCACATTAATTAATCTATAGGTAATATGGTTTTTTATTTTAGAATTGTTTGTGTTATTCATGTTTGATTCTGGAAACCCTCCTACATGGTCAATGCATGCGTCTAGTCTAACCATGCCAAATTTCAGTCCATACAAGCACAAATTTTAAAAATTTCAACGTTGGCCCCATGTAGCACATTAATTAATCTATAGGTATAGTTTTTTATGCTTGAATTGTTATTTTTAGTTATGTTTGAGTCTATAAATCCTCCCACACCATCAATGCATGTGTCTAGTCTAACCATGCCAAATTTCAATCCAAGCAAACACAAATTTAAAAAAATTCAACGTTGGCCCAGTGTAACACATTAATTAATCTATAGGTATGGTTTTTTATGCTCAAATTTTTAGTGTCAGTCATGTTTGAGTCTGGAAATCCTCCCACATCGTCAATGCATGCGTCTAGTCTAACCATGCCAAATTTTAGTCCAAGCAAGCACGAATTTAAAAAATTTCAACGTTGGCCCTGTGTAGCACATTAATTAATCTATAGGTATGTTTTTTGATGCTCGAATTGTTAGTGTCAGTCATGTTTGAGTCTGGAAACCCTCCCACACCATCAATGCATGCGTCTAGTCTAACCATGCCAAATTTCAGTCCAAGCAAGCACAAATTTAAAAAATTTCAATGTTGGCCCCGTGTAGCACATTAATTAATCTATAGGTGTGGTTTTTGATGCTCAAATTGTTAGTGTCAGTCATGTTTGAGTCTGAAAACCCTCCCACACCGTCAATGCATGCGTCTAGTCTAACCATGCCAAATTTCAGTCCAAGCAAGCACAAATTTAAAAAAACTCAACGTCGTCCCTGTGCAGTACATGATCAAGCACACCATTTGGGTTAGCATGATAATTGTGCATTTCCTTATTGATATTCTCTTTGTTTCAAGAATAATTTAATATTCTCTACTAAACAGGGCCAACCACGTGAAGGTGGAAGGTCATCTGAGCCCCCCCCTCACGTCCCTCTCAATCCCCCATAACCCAACAAAATCTATGTACAAAAAATTAATTTATTGTGTTTTTTTCATACTTAAGAAGAAATGTTTCTAATTATAACAAATGCCAACATACGGGAAAATGGAAAAAACACTAAGAAACAGTTAATTTATACGTACCAATAAAATTCAATAATTTTATCGCAATTTTAAATCAAAATATATAGAGTAGATATACTAAGGCATACCTCATACACTTCAATGGAATTCATCATCTTCTTCATCCAAGTCATCATCTGTATCATCCGATCCAGATTCAACATTGTAAGTATTGGCCATATCATCATCGGCATCGATGTTAGTTACGATCATCATGTCATCATCGATATCATCTTCATGGACATTGTTTGCTACATCATCAAATTCAACTAATTCTTCGACATATTCCTCTGGAACATGACCATCTAAATCATGTTGATCATCTTCAACATCGTCTTCTTCTTCGAGACCCTCTTCATTACCTTCCTCTACGTTATACTTTATTGGCTTTCCCCTTGGATCATGTCTCACAACAAATGACCAACACCCTCTACCTGGAACCTCAGAGTAAAATACATGTTCACATTGGCTTGGAAGAACATAGGGCTCTGTTCCTGGCTCAAACAACCTTGTACTAACCATCGTAAATCCATTATCATGTTCAATAATAGTTTTATCGGGATCACGTTGATTCAATCATAACCTATACCATTTGAAAACGAGCATAACTACTTTGAAGGAGTTAAAGTCACACTGGACAATCTCTTCCAAATACCCATAGTATCGATTTTCTGAGAGTTTTGGATGTCTGTCACTTCTAGAGGAAACATTGGTCACCTCAAAGACTGCAAATATCCCACAATCTGATGTTTTCTTCGTTTCATCCAACTTTTTGATGCGATATTTATAGCCATTGCACCACATAGCCTTATGGTGTTTTACCTATAACAAGCCATACACGTAAAGATTACATCATGGCCAATTATTGATTAAATGCATGTTTATGCCTTGCAAGGAAAAAAAACAACTTGTACATCAATATATTTGCAACAAAAAATAAATAGTATGGCTGATTAATATGCTTGCCTACTTATCTTTTAAACCATATGCTAGATCGATTTCCCTTTGTGTAAGATTGGTATCTCCATTGTGATGAGATGCTTTAACTAATGAAGCCACACTTTCCCATGATATTACATGACCATATTGTTCACATCGTTCAATCCATACCTTCATCCGGTCAATATTGTTTGCGATGTATAAATATAGTGCATCCCACTCTCGACCAACTGTTTGATGAAAATAAAATTAAACTTCAATACAAATGTATATTCACTTAACAAAGATACACTTTTAATTGATGCATATTGAATATTAAAAATAGAATAAGTATGATATATATATACAAATCAATAGTCAAATGCATTATATTAATTAATCTCCACTAGCTAATAATTACCTTTCACCTTCCTCGATCTACCTTTCCCCTTCAGGTAATCCCCTTCGAAATTGTTATTCGAGTTCAGATCACAAATGCGACCTGAATTGAGCTTTGACGCTAATTTAGGAAGATATTCACTAATATACATCATGTTTTGGTATACCATATATCCCTCCACTATAGAACCCTCAGTACGTGCTCGTTGTCTAACCAAACCCTTCAAACATTTTAAGTGCCTCTCAACCATCCACATGGATCTTGAGTGTACAGGTCCACACAATTCAATCTCCTCAACTTGGTGTATGAGGTAGTCTTATTGTGCATTGAAAAATGCCGAAGGTAGATGCTTATGCATTTCACACATGAGACGAAGAATTTCTCCTCCAATACTTTATATCTTCTTTATGGGTTTCTTTAGATGACAACCATCTACAAGTGATGCAAACCAATCACAAGATTTAACAAAAAAAAACATTATATTACAAAACAAGGATTAGTGCACAAAAATCAAATATAATTTCTACAATGAATTAAACAAACACTAAGCCCATGCAAAAAATCACTACTTACCTCATGTATTTCCCAAGATTATATATAACTTGTTTGACATTGTTATCGAAGTTGTCCGGGAGAAAGAGGGGTAGAACATACTGTAACAATATACAAATCATTTCATTTTTTTTACAAAAGGTAGACAAAAAAATACCAACAATATGCACTAGAATAAAAAAATATACCAATTATATGCATACCATAATAATTACCTTCATGAAGATATGTCAATCATGCGTTTTCACCCCCGCAAATTCACCTTTATTTGTTATGACATTCTTCATGTTCGAACAAAATCCGGTGGGAATTTTTCGCATGAACTCTTTTACAACATTACTTTGTTGCTCCATTAACATCCATGGAAGTGAGTTTATATTAATTTGGTCTCTGTTGCTATGAAATTGAATGACGTCTTTCATTGCATGGTTGGATTCTTGAATGTCATTGCAAATTTTGACAATTTTTTCTTTCTCACTCCTTCCATCCAATATTCACCATAATGTTTTAGTCACATTCTTTCCGATATGCATTGTATCAAACAAATGGGCAATTTGTAGGTGCTCATAGTAGGGAAACCTACTGAATTGTTTAGGATAACTTTTCATTCCTCGTGGAAGCCCATTAATGCCTTCATGATCACAATGGCCATCATGAATCATAGTTTATAAAGAAATTACAGAAATCAATGTCAATTACAATAAACAACACACAAAAAAGAAAATTGATAACATTTCATATACGATTATAGAGAGACAATTTGATCTCTATGTACCTTGACAATTTCTATTATATTGCAAATTCCATAGGTGAGGTGTCATTAGCTACGGTTTTAATTTAGTCTCTTGCTTCCCATTGAACAAATGTTTTTCGGTAGTTCGATACCTATGATTCTTAGAGAGGAAGTGCCTATAATCATCAAACACCTCCTTTCCTAAAATTTTTGAATGACGAGATTTGATCTTAGGACCACAAACTGGACATGCAAATTTTCCCTTTGTTTGAATACCTACATAAAGAGATGGATTAACTATGCCAATTATAATTACATATAAAGTGAATGGATTATTTAAAAAAACATGTGTGCATAATATATTAACTAGTTCATAAAAATAGATGTAGTTAAAGTGGAACTTATAATTACAAACCGCAAAAATGGGTTAACCCTCGGGCATCATGTATTCTCCATACAAGCATTACATGGAATTTAAATTTCCTTTGTCGTATTGGTCTAGATACGTCATACATAGTGGTGCCATCCCATAACTTTAGTAGCTCGCCAATAAGAGGTTCGATATATACATTCATATCTTTAACTTGGTACTTACCTGGTTGATTTGAACATATAAAATATATAATTATTACAACCATTTAGATATATAAACCATACAAAAAGACAAAAATAAAATATATATATGACATTATGCAAAAAATTACGACAAATGAGATGCCACTACATTAAAGAAAAAAAATTTAGACACATACCTGGAATAATCATTGCCAACATTATGTGCTCCCTCTTTATTGACAACCATGGAGGAATGTTATTGTTGATAACAAAAATAGGCCACACCAAGTAAATGGATCTCATCTCTGCAAATGGATTGACACCATATGTTGCCAAATAAATCCTAATATACGAGGTTCTTCTTTAAAGTGAGGCCATTTTTCCTCCATATCTCTAAATTAAGACCCATCTGCAGGCATTCGAATAATGTCATCTTGACTTCTGTTCCATGCATGGTAATCCATATATTGCGTTTTTTTTTTGCATCTGAACAATCATCGCGAACGTGGAATAATGGGAATATAACGAAGAACCTTGTGAGGCACCCTTTTTGTTACTTGATTTGTTCGATATCTACTTATATTACATTCCAGAAATTATATTCATACTGATTATAATATATAACATGGTCATCGGGGCATGCATCAATTGCTTCATACTACATTCCAATTTCTTTCATGATGGCAGATAAATCTTGATATGTGCGAGGTAAAATATTTGACAGTGGTAACACAAATTCAGCTATCAAGCTATAACAAATTAAAGTAAAAAAACTAGTTAATATAATATATAAATAATATTAATGAAACACATTTCATCCGTATTAATTTTACTTATGGATTAACAATAAAATTATTAGACGAACAGTGATAACCTTTTGCGCGATCATATATATGTAATGAAATATATTACATACCTTAACATCCATGTGACTGATGTGTTTGAAAGACAATTCATAACCTTCAAGTTCATTATCAACAATATAGCGGAGAGAATATTTGTGTTGGAGCCCTCGTAAAGGGGTTCGTATGCCTTCTCAAGAAGAGGTAAATCATGAACATCATCAAATTCATCATTTTCATGATCATCATCATCATCATCCATTCTAACATTAAATGTATCATGGATCAATGTATTTGTACCATCATCTTCAACTATGTTATCAGTATGATCATCTTCTTCAATATGATCATTAACTTGTTCTCCATTATTCATAGCTCCATGTTCCTTCGGTACATGTTCTGAAAGCACATCCTCAGGGCGATATGTTGTAGGAGGTATTTCCTTTATAATTATATGAAACCATCAATAGATATTAGTTAATATAATAAATATTCAAATGATACATACATTTACAAAAACGATCAATATAAAGATATATATAATCCAAAACCTACCAATGGATGATATTCATGTCCCCATCAGTGTGTCCATGTTCCCTACAATATTTTCTTGCTGTTGTGATCTTTATTCTTCTCCTTTTAAAGCCCCTGCATTGACTACATGGACAATAAAATTTCCCGTCATCCTTTCTTTTCAGTCCATCCCACAATTTAACAAGCAATTGTCGAGTTTGTTCGTCTGGATCAGGAATATTGCTATGTGACATTTTCTCATAAAGAGATTGACAGGTATCAATTTAAAAAAAGCAAGCAAAATTCATAATTTTAAAGGTGAAATCCAACAACACAGTCAATTTTATCGAAATTCGTCGTATTTTCTCATCGGATTTTGGGTTCAAATTTAGTTGTGAATAGGGATGGATCCATCAAAGCTTGTCCCTCTTCAAAATTTTGTTAAAACACAAAGATAATGAAATTCATATATTGAAGAAAAAGTTGAAAGTACCAGCTAGAGAATATGTACAAACGATAGAACTATTAGCAGTCCATGAAAAGAAGGATAGGATTGTAGCTGTAGCTCAAGAACAAAAGAAGAAAATATAGAGTTTGGAAAAAAAGATCAATGATTTGAAGCAATAGAATCATAATCTAGTTTCTACTAAAAGTGCAACTTTACAAGAAACAACTTCAACTGGACCAACATATCAACTAGGAATAATTATAGGAGACATGAGTTTCAAGGATGCACATATCAACAAAATTAAAGAATACTTGAGGCAGAGGGAAGATGGAGTTTAAGTGCTTAATGAAGCAATTGTAAAAAGAGATGTAGTCATAAAAAAGTTACAACGAAATAAAACTAAATTGAAAAAATAGGTAGAACGTCTAGAAAATAAGCATCAAGGAAAATTATTTTTAAAGGGAACCAAACATTTGGTTTGGGACCAAATAGCTATTGTGATAGCCAAACATTGGAACTATTTTGTCACTTCTCAATATGAGTGGTATTTGGTTGTAACAATATGACAAGAAGTTAGAAGGATAGTGAGTGAGATAAAAAAGAAGCCTGAATTTTCCCAAGAAATCGATTCTATCATTAATGATCAATAAAATGAAGATCTTGAAGCCTTGGTGGTTAGAGATGGGAAAAATACTGTCATGGAGGCTTCTAAGCTAATGACTAAAAATATATTAGCTTAGAATGTACAAGAGCGGGCATATGAGCTTTCAAGGGATGTAAATTGATTCAAATTTATTTTTATGACATTATCATTTAAATTCTACCATCTCCATGGGTGTAATGTACCAATAAGCTTTGATTGTACATTAATTGACTCTCTTACAAGACTTAAGGAAAAACAGTGAAAATTAGTGACTTGAATAGTTATAGGAAGATTTTAAAAAATTAATTGAATGTAAAATACCATTTTGGGTTCACACCAGCAATTTTGAGGAAATTTTGATGAGGCTTCAAAAGCAAGCAAGCAAAATTGTCTCCCAGGACTGCACAACTAGTTCAACTTCAAGATTTACCAAACATGTGGAGAATGATTCAAATTATTGGTTTCAAACATGGAATGCATTTATTGAAAATTTAAATGATAGAAACAACTGAAATAAATCAAATTGGAGTTTTATAGGTTCATCTATTGATCAAACACTGAAAACTAGCTATTTTCCATGGCAATCTAGACTAGGTGCAAGAAATTGATATGAAAATCATACTTCTATTTATTCGATATGTAGAATGGACTTAATAGGTTCAAAATTACATTAATTATATCCAACAGAAGCTGAAATACATATCATAGAAGTATCGGGAAATAAATACATAAGAGACAAAACTCTTCATCATAGAAAGACTAGAAATCATCAAGATTTTGTTAAATTTTCAGAATTTACTTCAATCTGATCTAGGATCTTAACTGAGAGAACAACATGTACAACATATCTACAGCATATTAATCATGGACATAATAATGCAAGCACACAAGAGACACAGAGTTTACTTGGGGAAAACCATAAAGGTGAAAAACCCCAATAACTTCCTCAGAGATAGATAGAGCAATGATACAACCAGAATACAAGAGATAGTCTTGTCCTAGCAGTAGAGCCTCCTCCTCCACAAGTGCGCCACTCTCCCAAGTGTGAGTGAGAGAATAGAATGTGTAAAATGAGAGAGACACACTCTCTATGTATACACTAACTTGACTTGACCTTTACTCAACTAGGTCGGCCTCAACTTAACCACTTAACATAATGTTGACTGGGCTGACCCCCACTAGGGTGATCTAATAACCCTTTGACCCACATGGAAGACCCCCAATAGGGTGGTCTAATAACCCTTTGACCCACATGACTTATGCAGGGCCGACCCCAACAAGGTGGTCTAATAACCCATCAAGTATAAGTTACGACACTTACAATATAAATGGCGACACTTCCGTATAGAGGAATAATAACATCTCTATAGGAATACAACCACTTCCATATAGAGGAATAATAACATATCTATAGGAATAAAATATACATATATGTGAAATACATTCCGAAGTTACATATACATCAACACTCCCTCTTAACTTGGAGGTATTTCTCGACACAGGTCTTCTAGCACAAGTCTTCTTCTCTGGATCATCGTGATTGGATAATCGTCATCGAGTCATCATCATCAACATTGTTGCTGCTATCTCAATCAATCTCTGAATCTACTCGTCATAAGAAGTTCTACAGAGCCAGTCCTTTTTCATACTGGATGTAGGCCCACCACGTGCAGGTCTTCGTCATCACTGGCCATACTGTGGAAATCTCAGGACTTATTATGTGCGTCACAAAACCTTAAAAGAGTCTCTTGACTAGCAAGAACTCTAAAGAGCATCTGAGGCCTTTTTCATCCTGTCCAGATCTCCAGGACTTATTACATGTGACCCCACCACAAAACCTCGAAAGAGAATCCCAGGACTGATTACAAGCACAAGGCTCAACCTATCGGATCTCCCGGGGCACAAATTACATGTGGTCACCACAAAACCTCAAAAGAGCATCCCAGGACTGATTACGAGCACAAGGCTCAACCTATCAGATCTCCCAGGGCACAAATTACATGTGGTCATGGAAAAACCTCGAAAGAGAATCCCAGGACTGATTACAAGCACACGGCTCAACCTATCGGATCTCCCAGGGCACAAATTACATGCCATAGGAAAAAACCTCGAAAGAGCATCTGCCAGATATCCCAGGGAACAAATTACATGCCATAGGAAAAACCTCGAAAGACTATCTACAGATATCCCAGGGCACAAATTATATGTCCTCCCAAGCAAAACCTCGAAAGAGCATTTGCTAGATATCCCAGGGTACAAATTACATACCACATGCAAAACCTTGAAAGACTATCTGCAAATCTCCCAGGGCACAAATTATATGCTTATCTACACAACATTTTCCACGGCCACAGAGTATCAACCTGATACTCACCATACATCATCCTGATGTACACATGATCATCCTGATCATCATCACTGCAACATCCTGTTGCATGTCATCTAGAGCAACATCCTGAAGCTCGTCATCCATGATCATCCTGATCATACAATGCATCTACCTGATGCATACCAAGTATATACCTGATACATATCATCATACATGATCCACCTGATACAAATACAAATACATGATCCACCTGATCATCCCTGACACATATCAACATACAAGATCTACCTGATCATACAATGTATCCACCTGATACATATACAGATACATGGTCCAAGCATCCAACATGATGCATATACAAAATACATACAAATGATCCAACCGATCATATCCAACATCCATCATGATGCGTACATACATATAAATGATCCAACTGATCATATCCAGAATCCAACATGATGCGTACATACATATAAATATAAATGATCCAACTGATCATATCCAACATCCAACATGATGCATATACAGAGCAGTAACTGGAGCATCATCTTGATGCTCATCATCCAGTGCTTACATCCACAGCCATGTGAAGGATCCTCCTTCCAACATGCTTGGAATGGCTTCTGCAAATGTGTCCATCACTTTTTCCTCGAAGTGTCATCAATCTGAAGAACACCAAGCCTATCCCTAAAGTACTCGAACTTTACTCTGGCTAGTGGCTTCGTCAAGACATCTGCAATTTTCTCGTCCATCACAATATATAGGAGTTTCATGGCTCCTCTCTGCACCATATCCCTAATATAGTGATATTTGATCTCTATGTGTTTCGACCTATCATGAAACACTGGGTTCTCGGACAGCTTCACACAACTCTGGTTATCACAAAAGATACCACTAGCATCCAATGGGAGATCAAATAACTCAGACAGTAGCTTCTGTATCCATACTGCCTTAGTTGTACTAAGTGCTATGCAAGACTGCTTCATGCTAAACCAAGAGATCACACCTGATCCCATACTGAAGCAGCATCCAGATGTGCTCTTCCTATCTACAACATTTCCAGCCCAATCTGAATCAACATAACCCTGCAGGTTAAACTTTTGATTCGCTTCATACGTGAGCCCATAATCCAATGTACCCTTCAGGTACCTCAGAACATGCTTTACCAGGTGAACACTCCTCGGATCCGTCAGGAACTGGCTCAATGTGTTCACCGCAAAGCAAATATATGGTCTCGTGTTCGTCAGGTACATCAAGGACCCAATCATCTGACGATACATAGAGACATCAACCGGCTCAAATGAAGCATCACAAAGAAGCTTCAGATTCGATTCCATAGGTGTGGCCATGGCCTTGCAATCCATCATCCTGAACCTCTTCAGGGTCTCTACTGCATACTTCCCTTGTCCAAGGAAGATTCCATCTGCACTCTGCCACACCTCCATGCGAAAAAACAAATAGTGCATCATCCCCAATTTCTTCATCTTGAACTTGGCAGCAAGCTTCCGCTGTGTGTCGGCAATCAATCTATCATCTCCTGTTACAAACAGGTCATCCACATACAAAAGTAGAATCACAGGATTCCCTTCCTCAACCTTGTAGTAAAGGTTGGAATCCTCTTTACCCTTGGTAAAGCCCAAACTGGATAGAAAGCTGTCTATCCTACCAAGTTCTGCACACATATATGACTACACCATTCAAGAAAGTTGTCTTGAAATCCATCTGGTGTATCTTCTATGTCATCACTTTTATATTTCTTTATGTTTCCATCTACAACATGTTTGATCTGATAGTTCCATTTGGAAGTCACAACAGACTTCCCTTCAGCTCTTGGGTCCGCATCCCAAACATCGTTCTTCATGATCGACGAATCATGGCATTCTTCCCGTATCCTGGGAACTTCAATATCTTCAATAGATAATTTTGTTGCTTGAACAAATGTTGTAGTCCTTCTTTTGTAGGTGAAGGTATACAGTCTTTCCTACAAAACAAGTTGAATTGCATGATTAGAAACATCTCATAATTTTCAGACAAATTCTTACACATAAAGAAATATGTCATACAGTCATGCAATTATCTTAGCCAATGCTTCAATACAACATTTATCCATGTTCCACAACTTTCTAGATGCCTTCCAGTCTCTACTAGAACATTGTTAAGAGTTTGCACTACTCCCAACATGTCAGCAAAGAGGTTTCATTCTAGATAAGTAGCACTGGAATGTTGTACAGTGCCATAGGCCACTTACCCATCACATGCATATTAGTAGTATACTGTTCATTAATGCAATCATTCTAATATGCACAATACATATCCTAAGTTTAGGAACATGAGCATATACATCATTGAACAATTTTATTTAAACAAACAAATATGCAAGAAATGATAATTAAAATACTTATCTTTGTTTGTTTGTTGGGTGGAATCCCTCTGAGTCTTTGCAACTCCATTCTGATGTGGATTGTGAGAAGTGGTCAACTCCCTCTGAATATCTGCATCCTTGCATAAACTACTGAAGTGTGCTCCTTTGCTTTCTTGTAGGAACAACTGGAGTGTGCTCCCTCTTAATCTTTGCTTCCTGGATTACCTTATATCCATGCTAGATTAGCATGCTAGCTAGTTATGTCTAATATACCCGCATATGGTCTTCCGGTTCTCTTCAGTGACTTGTGCTAGTAACCTGCATGTCTCATAGGTTAATCATTGTAGGACCAAGTTATACATACCTCGAAAGTAGATCTTCTATGTGATCCATGAAAATGGATGAATCTTTGTCTTCATGTCACCATGATCATATGTTCTTGAAGTAGAACATGATTTGTCTTTCTTGGTGTACCTTTTATGTTAGCGAACAACATAAACCTCATACAACATCACAATGCATTAGTACATTCATAAGTGTCAAAACCTTAATCAATGAATATCTTCTATTAAGGTGATATGACAAGTCTAGTAATTAATGAAGATTGTACTATAATGATATGAAAACAAACATATGATAAAGTTAACCATGAAACATACCTGTAAGCCATACCTATCAAGATTTCTTGTAATCTTCTTATGGAAGGCCTTAGCCTCATCTCCCTCTGAAACAGGAACTTCTTCACTTATGAAGGTGACCAATCCATCCTCTTCTAGGATTAACCCAATCCACTTGATTTGCAGGAACTGGATCTAGAGCTGTAATAGGGTTTGTCAAAGAAACCCCAAAAATTCAAACTTTGAATTTCAAACTTCCAAAAGGATAGAAATATGCTCCTTGATGAGATGATCAAGCTGGTATATTCAGAATTTGAAAACTGCAAAGTTTCACTCCTCAATTTTGCCTTTGAAACTTTCGGATTTACAGGACATGACCTCGAACTAGGGTTTAATGAAGCCCACTCTTCTACCTAATCAAAAGGTTTGATCCAAAGCTCTCAGCTTCTATTTTTATGAGGAGCTTCCAACCATGGTCACAAATTTCAAAAATTCTCATTTTTGTAGAAGCCCTAATTTTCCACTTTTCTGATCGAAGTCCCGAACTAGGGTTTGATCAAGCCCGGCCTTCTGCCCAACCAAAAATTCTAATCTTGGTCTCTAAATTTCTATTTTGATGAGTAGCATCCAGCCGTGTTCTTCGATTACAAAAATTCCAACTTTCTCCGAAGCCCTAAATTTCGGAAGCCATGAATGAAGGTACTAAAAAATAATTATGTTTTGACAGAAATATGTACCTGATTGTTTCTGGTGTAACTCCAAACTTTTTGGTCTACATGATCTGAAAACTTTTCTTGATATATCCCAACCTATTATCTTTCCATTTCGATAGGTATGACCTCAATTGGATTCTCTGAGAGAGAGTTATGCCAAGTGTCGCAATGTGACCTTTTTATGAGATAATACAGGAGAGCGAACTTGTACGGCGTGCCACGTGTCACTGGTTCAACTTCGGCCTTTGCAAAAAAAAATTGAAATAGTACAGTCTGTTTAATATCTGTAACTTTTTACGAAATTTCATTTGGAGCTTCCTAGCCCAAGTTATGACCTTTTTCCCAAGGTCACCTGATTTTGACTCAAATCTGGAAGAGGCAGAAACCCTATATTGTACAGATCATAAATCACAAAGTACAATGAATTAGAGGTTTTCCTTTGGAAACAAGGTACATGGGGATCTGATATTCATCCTGTAAAATTTTCAGATCTGAAAACTTTGCCAAAACGGATGTATAGCTAAAGTGCTACAATGACTGGTTTTTGCTATATCAAGCCCTAGCATCATAAGTGCAACAAGTGTCATACATGCCATATCATGCCTTCTTTCAGGCTAGCTCTGATACCATGTTAAATTTTCAGAATTTACTTCAATATGATCTAGGATCTTAACTGAGAGAACAACATGTACAGCATATCTACAGCATATTAATCATGGACACAATAATGAAAGCACACAAGAGACACGGAGTTTACTTGGGGAAAACCATAAAGGTGAAAAACCCCAATAACTTCCTCAGAGATAGATAGAGCAATGATACAACCAGAATACAAGATATATTCTTCTCCTAGCAGCAGAGCCTCCTCCTCCACAAGTGCGCCACTCTCCCAAGTGTGAGTGAGAGAATAGAATGTGTAAAATGAGAGAGACACACTCTCTATTTATACACTAACTTGACTTGACCTTTACTCAACTAGGTCGGCCTCAACTTAACCACTTAACATAATGATGACTGGGCCGACCCCCACTAGGGTGGTCTAATAACCCTTTGACCCACATGGTCGACCCCCAATAGGGTGGTCTAATAACCCTTTGTCCCACATGACTTATACAGGGTCGACCCCAACAAGGTGGTCTAATAACCCATCAAGTATAAGTTACGACACTTCCGTATAGAGGAATAATAACATCTCTATAGGAATACAACCACTTCCGTATAGAGGAATAATAACATCTCTATAGGAATACAATATACATATATGTGAAATACATTCTGAAGTTACATATACATCAACATATTTTGAATGGGAGGCTTCCCAATATATGGAAACAAGCTCAAAATTTATTGTATCAGAATTCAGAACCTGAAATAAACTCAATTATGAATATTGGATGTCATCATCCTCTCAGAAGAAGTAGGGGCACATCTCCCACCTTGGACTAGGGGCACATCTCCCAAGTCAAAGAGGCCAAATAACTCTGAATTAAATTCTCAAACTGTCAAAATATCGGCAAGTGGTGCACACTCCTTTTGTAGACTTGGGGTGACTTGTTGAGAAATTCATCTAGGCTAATGCACCCTCATGGAGTGCATAAGGATAGCTTTATTTCAAGCTTTTCTTTTTGCTTTGATTTCTGCCTTTGTTGTATCCTGCTTTTGCTTTTCTATCCTG
Organism: Larix kaempferi; assembly: GCA_027924585.1. Lineage (NCBI taxonomy): Eukaryota > Viridiplantae > Streptophyta > Pinopsida > Pinales > Pinaceae > Larix > Larix kaempferi. The sequence goes on from BSBM01000504.1 coordinate 7,564,482, forward strand.
CGTTTTTTGCTTTTTCCTTCTTTTCTATCTTATCCCTCTTTTTCTTGTTTTCTGCCTAATCCCACTTTCTTCTTTATCTACTTTTCTGCTTGATTATGCTTTTCCTAATCTTTACTATTTTTCTGCCTTGTGCCAACTTTTCCTTTCTTTTTCTTGCTTTCCCAACTTTAACTGCTTCCGCCTTTTCTTCTTTTACAAGCTATCTCTTAGTCAAATCTTGTCCTCTATTGCACCCTTATCCAACTCATTATCACATTTAATAATAATTAAATATACAAATAATAATTGCATCACCTCGAATTTAATTTATTAAAACAAATATAGGATAAATTATTCCTAGTTAATTTAATTGCCTAGAGTAATTGGCCAATGTTATTCCCCATTAATTAATTAATTCACTAATTTTCACTAGGATCCATGGGGTTTTAATGTGTCATTGGTTGCTTCCTGGTGTTGACAAAATTGGGAACATGACAGTCCTCCCCTCTAAAAGTTTCTTGTCCTCAAGCAATAAACCAACTCCAACCATCTATGAAGCTAGAAAATGACTTCACTCCTTAAAATATGTTGTTGGTTGTCTAGAATTGGAATCCTCCATTCCAAGATAACCAAAGGTCCACCATGTTTCTACTGCACCACTCTGATTATTACCCTTTTCTCAAAAGTAACATTGTCTCCTATGCAGCTATCCAACCCCCAGTTGCAACTGAATGTCAGGATCCCACTTTTTGTGATGCATTCCTCTAGATGGCAATGACATCCCAAGCAATTCATGATACCAAGGATTCTTGGATCCCACTGTCATTGTTGCATGTCTCCCAATAGAACTGTTTCTTGTGGAAAACTATCATTCCAAAGAATTCCAGGGCCCCATTGTCTTAACTGTATCCTCCCAAACATCAGTATCAACAAAAATAATATATAATCATGGAGGATGTCTAGATCATTCCACCAAACTGGAAGTTCATCACTTCCAAAGGAAGATTGAGTCTCCCCATAAGCCTTGTGAAAACCATATTTGCATTTTCCATCCATAAGACATAGGTGACAATCCCATGTCCATCCAAGTATACTGTAAACATCACATAGCATCCATAAATGCCTATACAATTGCTCACAAAAGATGGATGATTTTTCCATAAACTTTCCACTGATGCAAGCAAAAAAATTATCCCTTGGGGGACTCAAATACATCATGTATCTATCCACCCAATCAGTGGATGAATGCATACTCCATCTTAGTGATATGGATGTAAATCTTGTAGCTTCCCCATGTACCATCTTCGCTCGGGTGCAACAACTCTTTACTTTGCTACTTGTTCCACTTAAATGTCTCAAGTGGAACTCCCCTGCACTACTATTCATGATGGATACATAAGATATATTCCTTTGTTGTTTCTCAACAAACTGGTAAGGGACAAGTGCGCTTGTCAAACCCCAATGTCTAACCATAAAACCATCAGTAAAGTGTGTGGGAGCCTCATCTTCCTCATGTGGCACCAAAAGAAAAAATCCCTTTACCTAGTCTTCATCCCTATGGGTGTTTGCTACCATATGTGTGTGGGATGGAGAATGGTGAACCAATTCTTTATAACATTCATCCATAATGGTTGGCTCAACCGAAGTGAAATCATGTGCCTCCTCCAAAATTGTACAACTACCACCTAGAGGAAACTCATAATATCTCAGGCAATGAACACATGCTTGGTCGTCATTTTGCTTGACCTCAAACTTCCCAAACACATGAAAATTAGAATGCACCTCATGTGCCCAATGCACACAAGTAACATAGATCAAAACATTGTTGCCCAAATGAAAAGGGTGAGAGTCCCGTGTCAAATCACCAAAAAAGTAGGCATCATCAAAATTCCATGGATTCCCATGCTTCTCACAAGAAGTGTAAAATGTATCCAACAAGTCTCCATAGATGCAAGCAGGAATATCACTCATGTGTCTTTTCTCCCAAATAGGAAAAGAAGAGACACTCCAACCCAATGATCCAACTGGAAATCAAGGTGCTTCCCTATGTGAATATTCCCAATGGGTCAACTCTCTGCCACTAGTCAAAAGGTGCACGAAATCATAATGTGCCCTGATCAATGAAGTCAAGTTGAAACCATATGCACCTTTATGTGTGGATGCATCAAAGGTAGGCATGGGATTCCTCTACAACTGCTGGGAGGGAGGTTGTGCTATCCTTGAATCAACTGGAGTGAATGTGGGAACCTGCTTCCCCTCTTCAGGAACCTTCAAGAAGAAACATTTGACCCAAACTTACTCCTCAATTGAAATGGAACATGTAGAATGAAATAATGTAGGATCATGGACCAAAATCGCATCACTGCAAATCTCATCCATCAAGATAATGGATGCATCAACTCAATCAAAGGATGGTCCATCAAATAGGAGCTCTTATGACTCCTCAATGGAGGAATAACTCACTCCAGGAAGAAGCTCAGTTTCGCTCTGGGATACAGTATGTGCTTGGAACTTATAATCTACACCCAAAAACTCCTCAAACACTTATTGTTCATTATGCACCTCATGAACCACCATCTCATGAGGTTACTCCATAGAACTCTGAATGTCATCAACTGAAAGAGAATTCCTAACTGGAATGTAGGAGGGAATGTGTGATATCTTGCAACTCTTGGTGAAGTTGTTCTATCTCCATCTTGGATACCAAGAGGGAACTTTGAGTGCTTCTCCAAGATTCTTGGATGGCCATCAATTCATCATTGAGCTTGCAAATATCCTCCTCATCCTTCAAGGATGCTCCCTGCAACATATGAACAAGCTCATACAAGTAACCTCTGTCAGAAAGCATATGTGAAAAATTATCTTGGAGTGTAGTCATTTCTTTCTGGATCTTCTGTAATGTCCCCTTCCCCATAGAACAACAGGGAAGGAAAACATTACAACATACCGGGCTTTTGTAAATTTAGCCCCAATAATTTTTGCACATAAATAACTAACATTTTAAAACTTCTATATGCAGATTCGTTTCAATATAAACACAGCGGAATGAACATGCTAACAAGCACTCAAACAGACAGTAATTGCAATCATATCAATCACAGCAAGGAATGATTCAACATGCAGAGACCCAGTCTCATTCGTATGCCATGCATGGATTCTATATTAATTCATTTCATTAAACATGGGCAACTTAATATATTGCAGAATGCAAAAAGGAATAATTTATAATCCACAGAACACTTATCTTGAGAAGATGATGTCCAACGACTGGCTACGTGAGAGCAACGTTCCACCCAACCATAGATCTCTGTCCAGCCTGTATTCTTTCAGCTGAGAGATCACCCCCGAGCTGGGCTGTGTATCCACTAAGGAGGAACTAGATGGCTCCCTCACAGTCAGGGTTTCACTCAAACAGCCATGCTAAGCCAACACACGGTTGGGTTTCTCAAGCATGCAATAGGAGATGGAGGAGGATGCTAGTCCACTGAGCTCCAACCCAGAGCCACATACCCTTCAAACTAGACTCAGCAATCCCATCCTCTATTCACACATCCACAATCGGATTTCTCACAGCTTCGTTCAGCAAATAACCCAAATCCGTCACTCGTTTTCTGAGCTGCAAAAAAAACTGGGTTTTCCCATGGCTTTTGGGGTAGCTATTGCTCCCAAATTCGCCCCAAGGTTCCTACCAATGGATCCCCCATTGGATTTCTCTGTCCAATACCAAATCGGGACGTTTTTGGCTTCCCAAAACGTGGGTTTCCTTCAAGTCGCGATTTCTGGTTTTTCTCATTGCTGGGAGCTCGTTTTTGGTTGGGCAAAGATGTCCCATACTTCCACAATGGAATGGGGATAAGGATGGAGCAACCCCCAAGATGTAGAGTGACTTGTGGGACAAGTCCCAAAGAGCCCATACCTTCCCATACGAATTTCAGGGCTGCCCATACTCCATCAAAGTCATGGGCTGAAATCTCCACCAGTTCCTTACAATTGGCATTAATGTCACCTAAGGCAGTCAATGGGTTCACATGGAAACCTATGGTTCACTCCCATAGCCCCCCCCCCTCACCACTCCCTAGTGGATACACGTGGCCCCTTCTCATTCGTTGCCTCCGTAGCCAGCTTTGGACATTTTATATTGCCTGATGTTTATTTACATCCTATTACAATTTCCACGGCTTAAGAGCACATGGTATCAAAATATCAAATACTTGCCCTTTAAATAAAATTCGGCTTTCACTAGCGGGGCCTTGGCCTTGAGCTCCACGCTAGGAAAACATACATCACATGTACACTTATTTACATTAAAGGCTCATATATCCTAAGGGTCGAATTGGGGTATTACATTCTCCTCCCCCTTAGAACAACACCGTCCTCGGTGTTCCAAGACTTAGGCATACATATACAATTTACACATGTCCAAAACTTCAAAACTTTGCAGATCTGCCCTGCATTCTATTCTTTACTTTGAACTTTCAGGACCGAGTCCTTTGACCTTCACGAGATGCTCCCGCTGATTCGGATCTTCCAGCTCATCCATAAGTCTGAAAACTTTATGGCTGCTACCTTCTTGAGGTTCTCTTGTTGGGCAGTTACGGAGGCAATGATCCCCTCCACACTTCCAACACTTCACTGGTTGTTTCATATTTGCATGCTCAATTTCCTTTGAGTCTTCCCACCTGGAGCGTCTCTTAATTGGACGATTGGATGAATACTTCTTCATTGATCCACTTTTCTTTCCCTTGCTGATTGCTTTCATAATGCTTTTTACCTCTTTCTGCAGACGAAGAGTGTCCTGCAAGACCTTGTGGTTCCTCTCGTTCTGCTGCTTTTGCATCTTGAGCATCTCTCCAAGATTTTCTTGGGTCTTGGCAATTGTTTGAAGAAGACCTCCAGCCAATTCTAATAGCCCTTGGTCTGCTGCCATAGTCATTGGAAACAACTGACCACGCTTTTCTCACTAGCAACACTTGCCTGCACCGGCTGCAACCAATTGACTCAATTTCCACCTGTGAAATTCATCATTACAATTCTCGTTAGGCCAAGCATAACCCAAACATTTAAAAATCAGTCAATGGTTTTTCCCCAGTTGACATGGATAGTCCATGTTTTACTCATGAGACTTCCACACTTTTTATGCTTGCCCAACATACACATGAATTCCTTCATGTTCATCCATTCACAATTCATTAATTAGCATTCAAAATTCACTAATTAAATAACCCCACTTTTACTTTCAATCATGCATGCATTCAACAATTTTCTAATTTTATAAATGCATCAATAAAAAGGAAAGAGAGGGAGCAGTAAGAGTTTCTCCTCTTAGTCTTGTTCCATTCTGGAACCCACACCACCACTGTGGTTTTCATGCTCCTGTCCTCTTTCACTTCAACGTGAATGCTTGACCTGCCCTTCTCGGCTATGACACGTAGTGTCTATGGTCTATTCCAGATCTTTCAACCATGGAGTTCCTCCACTTGGTTGGTCTAACTCCTAGCTGCCAGGACTCACACAGTTCCACTAGCCCCATCTTTCATTACTGCTCATGCTGAGCTCTTTAGGGTGGTTACATGTCCACATGCATCCGTAAGATGCTTCCAATCAATACCTACACTCAAACATTGAATTAATTCACATGTTTAGTTTATTTTCATAGGAAACCATAACCAAATCATATACACATGTATATTCATAAGCAAGAAATTATAAGATAACCAAATACTTATCTGCACTAGATGTCTTCACTTTAGTCCCTAGGGTCCTTCTTTGCTTTACAAGCCTTGGAATCGCCTATGGATTTGGGTGTTTGACCAGCGCGCAAGCTGCCCCTTAACATCTAATAGTCTTGTATGTTTGGCCAGCACGCAGGCTGCTCCAAATCATCAACCATCTCGCATGTTTGGCCAGCACGCAGGCTGCTCCAAATCATCAACAATCTCGCATGTTTGGCCAGCACGCAGGCTGCTCCAAATCATCAACCATCTCGCATGTTTGGCCAGCACGCAGGCTGCTCCAAATCATCAACAATCTTGCATGTTTGGCCAGCACGCAGGCTGCTCCAAATCATCAACAATCTTGCATGTTTGGCCAGCACGCAGGCTGCTCCAAATCATCAACAATCTCGATCAACCAGCCACTTTCTGGATTTACCAAGCAACTTTTAGTTCTTTCAGGGTCCTTGCTTCCTGTATTGACCAAGGTTTCCAACAAAGAAACAATAATGCATCAGCTCACTGTTACAAGCTTTATGCTTGAAACCTTCATTATTTCAAATAAGAAATGAATGAAAATGAATACTTATCTGTACTGTGCATTTCTTCTCTGGTCCACAGGGTCCTACTTTTACTTTATAAGCCTTGGGATCCTCCTGCGGACTAAGATGTTTGGCCAGCACGCAGGCTGTTCCAAATCATCAAATTGTTAATGCTGACTGGGTTTACTAAGCATTTGGTGGTGCCCAACCAGTCCCATACCTGGTTGGCCCTCTCCATTGCCAAGCCAGCACATACGTCTGGGTCATCGGCCAATGGAAGGTAACTGCGCCACCGACCATTACAGGTCAAGGCTCCACTACTCTTGCCTTAGGCTTGCATCAGCCTTTCACGGTATCACAATCCCTCAATGCGCATAACAATTCTTCACCCACACAAGGGTGGCACTTCTTCTCTTATGTAAGCCGATGGTTCCATTTAGGAATTCTTTAGGTGACTTTCCTAACTGCAGGCTATCATGGCCTCATGATACCCACTCACCCTACACGAGGGTTACCACTGCTCATACAGTCCTCTTGAGTACTATTTTCTTCACTTTTCCCTTTAATGTGCAGCACTAAGTTTCATATGTATAATCTGTCAACACAAAATGGATAGCGAGCTCATTAGTATCGCTGCCCTAGAATTGTAACCATATTTCATAACATTCACTATCCAACCTTGAAACACCAGGAATGCGTCCATTCCCTTAAGGCGTAGTCAATGTTGGCATCCCTAACATAACTCAGCACCAGAAAGGCGTGCACTCCTTACTGATGTGAACTATGAAGGTCCTAATCATACTTCAAGTAGTCTTTCATGATGGAAATAAAATCAAAACATGCTCTGCATATTAACTCTAATAATTAGATATATATATATCATTCAGGGTTTAGGGAAAACTTATCCATTTTGCCGATGTTATTTCTCTTCTTTAATGAGGAATGGAGGCTCCTTCTCTGAGTTGACAGTCCCTCGGTTTGCCATCCCAATTCCTTTTGATGTTACATATCCTTCATATGTCTTACTGACATATTCCTCACCATCCCACTCATATTGTTTACCAATCATGTAGTGCAGATGAAACATTAATAATGTCTTATGGCATTCCACCTGGAACCCATTTTCAAATCATGGAATCCCTTCCCATGAAGTTTGGCTTCTGCAGGACCTCTCCATCGGTCTTACTGCAATGTGTTTCCCTGGCACACTTATTAAACAGCCAAACAGTCAGCAACATTTAGCAATACAATTTCAAATCCGATTGCTCCATAACCAATCCATGGCACTAATAATTAAATTCAGTATGCATTTGCAACTCTGTCTACTACAGAAATTGGTTTTCTTATCCATGAGGCTATCCTCATATTGTTTGGCTCTTGTAAGTGACACCACTCTACCCGTTATGGTCTTATGCCTGCTTCCATACATGAGCGTCCACTTACAGCATGTCCTCCTGACACATTTTCATATAAGCCAAACAGTCATTAGCAATTATTAGTAAAATTTCAAATCCGAAACATTTACAAATCTGATATTTACAACTGTTCTTACTAACAGAACTTAGAGCTCTCAACCATGAGAACCTTCTCATAACCTTTGGCTTCTACATGTGGTAGATCCCGGTCTCTACTATGGACTTATCCTCATTGCCATATGTAAGACCTTCCTACCGGAAACTGAAACTTCAATCAGCCAAACACGTCGTGAGTATCTATGCATATTATCATTTCATTGCCACAACAGTTACTGAGGTGATCTCAGAATTATAATGCTCAATAATTCAAACACCTTCAGTTGTTACATTTGAAATGCAATGAAATATTTACACTTCTATATATGCATCCTTATCACAGTATAATTTCAAGACATAGTCACCATATCCATGCAACTTAAATAAATCGTAAATACTCATTATTCCACAGTCATATCATTCATACAATTCTGTCCTTCCACAAAGTATTCTAGCAGCCCATCGATCATGATTGGGCTCTTCATGCACTTACTATTTTGCATTCTCAACAACTTATGAAATGATCCTAGCATTATCATAATCAAGACCACCAGTCCTCACTTGCTTTGGTTATTAAGCACATAACCAACATACACATGGCATGATATAAATTCATATGAATGCATTGAGATTTTTAAACAATCATAGGGTGTAAGGATCATTTCCTTCACTTACCCACACCTCACCAAGCTTGGTAGGTTAACAATCCCAATCGGTATTCAATATCACAAGCAAACTAACTCAACATAGCTCAAACATAGTTGAAGGGATCTTACCAAATCCTCTTTCATCATTCATGCAATTTGGCACCAATAATCATTACATGCATGGTTACCATTAACATTGCCTGCTGTTACCTGATCAGTTGGCCTCTTACCAAGGCTGCTCAGTCCTTTTGCCAACTTTATGATCATAGATTTGTTGGCTTCATGCAACAACATCCTCAACACATTTAGCCATGCTCTTTGTTATCTTTGGTCCTACAACCGATACCAACGTCAAAAGTGATTATCAATCACAATATTCTCCATCAGTGGTTCATTGCATTTGCAGACTTCATTATTTTACCAATATGCAACATCCCATTTATGCACAAGCATTCCCACATGTACTATGCAATGTTTGTTAAGATGCCATCTAGTGCATATACATCTATGTAATCCCTTACATTTTTAACACTTTTATGCCATATGACAATTTCATAATTATAAGTATGATAACAAACAGGGGTTTAAGGAATTCTTCCCTTTTCGATCCCTCCTCGTATCATGGAATTTCTCTTCCATATTATGCAATTGTAGAAATTGCCCGCATTGACAACAAAATTTGTTTGTCAAAACAGCCGCTGGCACTCTTCTGCACTAAATAACTAGGATATCTGTAGACCTCATTCAAACTCTGGTCATGCATCATTGTTCCCTGCTGGACAATATTTCCAATGCCTGTCTTCATGCTCCATTCCGACATCAGGTGCGGAAACTGCATCCCTTCAAAAATGACAACTTTTCACTCCAATTTTGCACATTTTACACAGTTGCATTTTGGTCCCGAATGCCAACTTCAGCCACCTGTGGAAGAAAATCTATGAGGAATCACAAAAACTTATCTATCGGGCGAAGTTAGTCCATATAACAAGGAATACTCAGCAATTCACGGATTTCAATTCCGATGCACCATTCATCTTCTATGAATTTCTGGATTTCACTACTTCTCACTTTTCACATTTTCCCAAAATTCCAAATTTTGGGCCAAAAACGGTTATCTCCCAAACGGTGCATTTCTGGAAAATCTTCGTCTAACGGAAGCTGTCCGTCTTAATGAGAATATGAAATGTCTAGTTCAGTAAAATTTCTGATTCCCACATCTAGGGTCACTTTTACTGCCCACAAGCTTTTCAAAATCCCGAAAAAGTGGCCCGGAACAGTGCTTTTTGGCCTTCTTGCTCACCCCGACTCCACATCCTTTGGAGTTGGGTTCCAAGATTCGGAACTTAACATTGTGCCTGCTTCATGACTGCCTCGTATCAATTTCAGCTTAAACCGGCCTTCTGTCAAGCCTCGGGACTCCGTCCTTCAAAAGTCACTGTTATCCATTTTCTGTCAAATCGGAGTGTAATGGGCTACGGGTCTTCACTGGTCCTTTCATGGCCCTCGTCAATGGCCTCCGAGCCCCTCAGGAATCATCGCATTCTGAGTCCGGATGCTCCTGCTATCAAAAAATCAAGTTTTAGCCACTTTACTCTTTTTTTTTTTTTTTCGTTCGTCCGGGCGCGCGGGCCGGTTCTCCGAATGCTTCCGCAATGCGGAGCAGCCCCTCAGGAATCATCGCATTCTGAGTCCGGATGCTCCTGCTATCAAAAAATCAAGTTTTAGCCACTTTACTCGGTGTCTTTTTTTTTTTTTTTTTTTTTTTTTTTTTTTTTTTTTTTTTTTTTTTTTTTTTTTTTTTTTTTTTTTTTTTTTTCGTTCGTCCGGGCGCGTGGGCCGGTTCTCCGAATGCTTCCGCAATGCGAAGCAGCCCCTCAGGAATCATCGCATTCTGAGTCCGGATGCTCCTGCTATCAAAAAATCAAGTTTTAGCCACTTTTTTTTTTTTTTTTTTTTTTTTTTTTTTTTTTTTTTTTTTTTTTTTTTTTTTTTTTTTTTTTTTTTTTTTTTTTTTTTTTTTTTTTTTTTTTTTTTCGTCCGGGCGCGCGGGCCGGTTCTCCGAATGCTTCCGCAATGCGGAGCAGCCCCTCAGGAATCATCGCATTCTGAGTCCGGATGCTCCTGCTATCAAAAAATCAAGTTTTAGCCACTTTACTCGGTTTTTTTTTTTTTTTTTTTTTTTTTTTTCGTTCGTCCGGGCGCGTGGGCCGGTTCTCCGAATGCTTCCGCAATGCGGAGCAGCCCCTCAGGAATCATCGCATTCTAAGTCCGGATGCTCCTGCTATCAAAAAATCAAGTTTTAGCCACTTTACTCTTTTTTTTTTTTTTTTCGTTCGTCCGGGCGCGCGGGCCGGTTCTCCGAATGCTTCCGCAATGCGGAGCAGCCCCTCAGGAATCATCGCATTCTGAGTCCGGATGCTCCTGCTATCAAAAAATCAAGTTTTAGCCACTTTACTCGGGGGTTTTTTTTTTTTTTTTTTTTTTTTTTTTTTTTTTTTTTTTTTTTTTTTTTTTTTTTTTTTTTCGTTCGTCCGGGCGCGTGGGCCGGTTCTCCGAATGCTTCCGCAATGCGGAGCAGCCCCTCAGGAATCATCGCATTCTGAGTCCGGATGCTCCTGCTATCAAAAAATCAAGTTTTAGCCACTTTACTCTGTGTCTTTTTTTTTTTTTTTTTTTTTTTTTTTTTTTTCGTTCGTCCGGGCGCGTGGGCCGGTTCTCCGAATGCTTCCGCAATGCGGAGCAGCCCCTCAGGAATCATCGCATTCTGAGTCCGGATGCTCCTGCTATCAAAAAATCAAGTTTTAGCCACTTTACTCTTTTTTTTTTTTTTTTTTTTTTTCGTTCGTCCGGGCGCGCGGGCCGGTTCTCCGAATGCTTCCGCAATGCGGAGCAGCCCCTCAGGAATCATCGCATTCTGAGTCCGGATGCTCCTGCTATCAAAAAATCAAGTTTTAGCCACTTTACTCGGGTTTTTTTTTTTTTTTTTTTTTTTTTTTTTTTTTTTTTTTTTTTTTTTTTTTTTTTTTTTCGTTCGTCCGGGCGCGTGGGCCGGTTCTCCGAATGCTTCCGCAATGCGGAGCAGCCCCTCAGGAATCATCGCATTCTGAGTCCGGATGCTCCTGCTATCAAAAAATCAAGTTTTAGCCACTTTACTCTTTTTTTTTTTTTTTTTTTTTTTTTTTTTTTTTTTTTTTTTTTTTTTTTTTTTTTTTTTTTTTTTCGTTCGTCCGGGCGCGCGGGCCGGTTCTCCGAATGCTTCCGCAATGCGGAGCAGCCCCTCAGGAATCATCGCATTCTGAGTCCGGATGCTCCTGCTATCAAAAAATCAAGTTTTAGCCACTTTACTCGATTTTTTTTTTTTTTTTTTCGTTCGTCCGGGCGCGTGGGCCGGTTCTCCGAATGCTTCCGCAATGCGGAGCAGCCCCTCAGGAATCATCGCATTCTGAGTCCGGATGCTCCTGCTATCAAAAAATCAAGTTTTAGCCACTTTACTCTTTTTTTTTTTTTTTCGTTCGTCCGGGCGCGCGGGCCGGTTCTCCGAATGCTTCCGCAATGCGGAGCAACCCCTCAGGAATCATCGCATTCTGAGTCCGGATGCTCCTGCTATCAAAAAATCAAGTTTTAGCCACTTTACTCGGTTTTTTTTTTTTTTTTTTTTTTTTTTTTTTTTTTTTTTTTTTTTTTTTTTTTTTTTTTTTTTTTTTTTTTTTTTTTTTTTTTTTTTTTTCGTTCGTCCGGGCGCGTGGGCCGGTTCTCCGAATGCTTCCGCAATGCGGAGCAGCCCCTCAGGAATCATCGCATTCTGAGTCCGGATGCTCCTGCTATCAAAAAATCAAGTTTTAGCCACTTTACTCTTTTTTTTTTTTTTTTCGTTCGTCCGGGCGCGCGGGCCGGTTCTCCGAATGCTTCCGCAATGCGGAGCAGTTCGTCGAACGCTTCCGCAATTGCGGAGCAGTTCGGCGAACGCTTCCGCAATGGCGGAGCGATTCGCTGAATTCTCCCGCAACTGCGGAGTCATTCGGCGAATGCTCCCGCAACTGCGGAGCCATTCGGCGAAGGCTTCCGTCGCGGAGCCATTCGGCGAATGCTCCTGCAACTGCGGAGCCATTCGGCGAAGGCTTCCGTCGCGGAGCCATTCGGCGAATGCTCCCGCAATTGCGGAGCCATTCGGCGAAGGCTTCCGCCGTTTCGGAAGACTTTCCCGAATCCTCCCGCGATTTCAGAGCCCTTCGCGGAAAACTTTCTCGAACCCTTCCGCAATTTCGGAACCGTTCGCGGAATCCTTCCGCAGTTTCGGAAGACTTTCCCGAACTCTTCTGCAATTGCGGAACCGTTCGCGGAATCCTTCCGCTGTTTCGGAAGACTTTCCCGAACTCTTCCGCAGTTGCGGAACCGTTCGCGGAATCCTTCCGCTGTTTCGGAAGACTTTCCCAAACTCTTCCGCAGTTGCGGAACCGTTCGCGGAATCCTTCCGCTGTTTCGGAAGACTTTCCCGAACTCTTCCGAAACAAACTTTAAACAAAATTTTCGAAAACACTTTAGAAAATTTTTTCTTCTTTTCGGAGCATTTTGCCGAATTTTTCCGCGTTGCGGGACAACTCGCGGAATCCTTCCGCAAATTTCGGAAGAGAATTCCTTCCGAAAATTTCGGAAGGGAATTCCTTCCGCAAATTTCGGGGCGACTTCCCGAATTCCTCCGCGTTGCAGAAAACTTCGCGGAATGCTTCCGCGGTTTCGGGGCAATTCACCGAATGCTTCCGCAGTTGCGGGAGACATTCGGGAATTCTCCCCGAAACAGTCTTAAACGAATTTTTCAAACAGACTTAGGAAAATTCAAAATCTTTCATTCATTTATCATTCGACAATCCAACCAATGTATTCACCATTAATCTCCAAACAACCAACAATCATGGGCAAGGAAACTCATGAGCATAAGGCGTAATTGCAAGCTTTTCTAACAACTGACTGTTCATGCTGTTATCCAGGAAATTAACAAACAGAACTCATTTCCAGCCATGCTTAACAATAATCAACAACAACAAAACAACAAAACAGCTTAAGATGGCAGAGATTGCCCATGCTCCTTTCTCTGTTTCGTAGAATGCCATTAATGCAACTAATGCAAGCAGCTTGCAAAAATCCCCAAACAGTCATGCGATCTTGAGGTTTCTTTAATGCATTTTTGTTCCAATTATAAAATGCATGTACACACACACAATGACTTGCATTTCTGTGAAGGGTCCAACAGCCGTAGGGTTGAACCTAGAGCTCTGATACCACTCTGTAATGTCCCCTTCCCCATAGAACAACAGGGAAGGAAAACATTACAACATACCGGGCTTTTTTAAATTTAGCCCCAATAATTTTTGCACATAAATAACTAACATTTTAAAACTTCTATATGCAGATTCGTTTCAATATAAACACAGCGGAATGAACATGCTAAAAAGCACTCAAACAGACAGTAATTGCAATCATATCAATCACAGCAAGGAATGATTCAACATGCAGAGACCCAGTCTCATTCGTATGCCATGCATGGATTCTATATTAATTCATTTCATTAAACATGGGCAACTTAATATATTGCAGAATGCAAAAAGGAATAATTTATAATCCACAGAACACTTATCTTGAGAAGATGATGTCCAACGACTGGCTACGTGAGAGCAACGTTCCACCCAACCATAGATCTCTGTCCAGCCTGTATTCTTTCAGCTGAGAGATCACCCCCGAGCTGGGCTGTGTATCCACTAAGGAGGAACTAGATGGCTCCCTCACAGTCAGGGTTTCACTCAAACAGCCATGCTAAGCCAACACACGGTTGGGTTTCTCAAGCATGCAATAGGAGATGGAGGAGGATGCTAGTCCACTGAGCTCCAACCCAGAGCCACATACCCTTCAAACTAGACTCAGCAATCCCATCCTCTATTCACACATCCACAATCGGATTTCTCACAGCTTCGTTCAGCAAATAACCCAAATCCGTCACTCGTTTTCTGAGCTGCAAAAAAAACTGGGTTTTCCCATGGCTTTTGGGGTAGCTATTGCTCCCAAATTCGCCCCAAGGTTCCTACCAATGGATCCCCCATTGGATTTCTCTGTCCAATACCAAATCGGGACGTTTTTGGCTTCCCAAAACGTGGGTTTCCTTCAAGTCGCGATTTCTGGTTTTTCTCATTGCTGGGAGCTCGTTTTTGGTTGGGCAAAGATGTCCCATACTTCCACAATGGAATGGGGATAAGGATGGAGCAACCCCCAAGATGTAGAGTGACTTGTGGGACAAGTCCCAAAGAGCCCATACCTTCCCATACGAATTTCAGGGCTGCCCATACTCCATCAAAGTCATGGGCTGAAATCTCCACCAGTTCCTTACAATTGGCATTAATGTCACCTAAGGCAGTCAATGGGTTCACATGGCAACCTATGGTTCACTCCCATAGCCCCCCCCCTCACCACTCCCTAGTGGATACACGTGGCCCCTTCTCATTCGTTGCCTCCGTAGCCAGCTTTGGACATTTTATATTGCCTGATGTTTATTTACATCCTATTACAATTTCCACGGCTTAAGAGCACATGGTATCAAAATATCAAATACTTGCCCTTTAAATAAAATTCGTCTTTCACTAGCGGGGCCTTGGCCTTGAGCTCCACGCTAGGAAAACATACATCACATGTACACTTATTTACATTAAAGGCTCATATATCCTAAGGGTCGAATTGGGGTATTACATCTTCTCCATGGCTTCAAGGAAAGATGCATATTCCAATGAAGCAGCTCTCCAATGAGATTGTGACATTGAAACATATGTGTCATGGAGAATGTGTAAGGCCTCCTTGATATTTATTTCGCTCATCTTCAAGGGCCATGCAACTAAGTGAGGTTCTTGAGGGTGAACCTCCTCTTCTTCAATGCGATCAAATTTACCATGTAGTTCAAGTGGTGACTGAAAATTTGATCCTAGAAAAACTTATGCTGCTACAAGTTCTTCATCTTCATGCTCAAGGGAATTTTTTCTTGCAAGAGTTTATTCAAAACCTCTCTATGTCAACCATATAGAGACTTGAGCATCCCTATGTAGGTGTTATTTTAGCCATGTCCATAGTGTCACTTGTCTCTTTGGATTTTTCTTCTACAGTACTAGTGGTAGGATCTAGGGAATGAACACCCTGCTCTTTTGTTGCACAATCCTCATCAGTAAGAATTTCAGTTATGTCTTCTTTCGATTCACCACTTAGAGAAATAGGTGGCTCATGAATCCTCTCTTTGGTGACTAGGAATAGAATCTCCAAGTCACTCAATGTATCATTGAAAACACAATGTGTGCTTCCACATGTGATCTCATCCATCATGTGGGAATCATGCAAACTCCCTTCCAATGATTCAGCCCGGTCACTGCATTCATCCTTGACACCAAATATTTGAGCCTCAACACCAAAAGACTCAACCATTCCAAGCCTCTCCTATGATGTGGCTGCAACTTCATTATGATACAAGGGAATACAAAAATCTGAATGGTGACCATACCTTTGCATCATATCTTTCTCTTCATGTGGTGGAGCTATGGTGGCTTGTCCTTCCACCAAATCTTCTGGATCACATCCAACTGATGTGTGCCTATATTCTGCTTCATTATGAAGCTCAAGTGGTGATTGTGAATCTGATTTATGTTCTTATTTTGAATCCAATCCAAAATATGTCTCACCACCATCAACAAAACTAGTCTCCTTTGCAGTTATCTTGAAATCACTAACAAAGAAGCTCGAAGATCCTGAAGTGAAATCTCTTTCCACATTGTTCATAAATTCAACACTTTTTGTTTGGTATTTGGGTGCTTTTGGTTCTTTTTCACCTCCTCCAATCATATTGTGGCTTCTTCATCATCATGGCTGCCACAATTATGCTAATTTATGCACTCAGCATGCTCCTCTACAGGTTGATCCTCCACTGTAGATTCATTGTTGCTTGTACCACCTCCTTCAAAAAAACATTTGTAGTCTTTCTTTTGAGACAAACCAAAGAAGAATATCCTGAGAATTCACATTCCAAATGGTGATGTTAAGGTCTCTTTAATCTTCTTCACATTCCTCTCAAGATCTTCGAGTGTCATTTCATGTTTCTTGAGAGATCACTCCTTCAAAGTGGGCTCCTTTCTTTCTACTAGTCTAGCCATTGGTGGACTATGCAACCTATAATCTATGTAGGAGAAGTCACATAAAGAGTCATACTCATCATGTGAAACATGTAAAAAATCCACTTGTGGTTTCATCTCCTCCATCAATTTAAATTTCACATTCATCAAGGAAGCACTCTTCCCTTACATTCAATTCTCGGTCATCATCACTGGAGACCAATCTCATAGTTGCAATTTCTTCCTTACCAAAGGATGTGTTATGCAATATTATTTAACTGATATATTTATTTCCACGAGAGTAGAGGAAAGTGCTATGATACCACTGTAATGTACCAATCAGCTTTGATTGTACATTAATTGACTCTCCTACAAGACTTAAGGAAAAAAAATGAAAAATAGTGACTTGATTGGATGTAGGAAGGATTAAAAACATTAATTGACTTTCAAATATCATTTTTGGTTTGCACCAACAAATTTGAGGAATTTTTTATAAGGTTTCAAAATCAAGCAAGCAAAATTGTCTCCCGAGACTACACAACTAGTTCAACTTCAGGATTTCCTAAGCAGGGGGAGAAGGATTCAAATTATTGGTTTTAGACATGGAATGAGTTTATTGACATGTTAAATGATAGCATCAACTGAAATAAATCAAATTGGAGTTGTATAGTTTCATCTATTGATCAAACATTGAAAACTATCTATTTTCCATGGAAATCTAGACTAGGTGCAAGGAATTGATATGAAAAAAAAAAATTATCTTTATTAATCATGCAAAATGGAATCTATAGGTTCAATATTGCATTAATGAAAACCAACAGAAGCTGAAATACATATCATAGAAGTATCGGGAAAGAAATAAATAAGAGACAAAACGCTTCATCATAGAAAGACTAGAAATCATCAGGATTTCGAATGGGAGGCTTCCCAATATGTATAAACAAGATATAACTTCACTGGATAAGAATTTAGGACCTGCAATAAGCTTAATGATGAATATTGTATTTCATCATCCTCTCAATATTGTATTTCATCATCCTCTCAGAATAACCAGGGGCACATCTCCAGCTTGGACTAGGGGCACATCTCCCAAGTCAAAGACTCAAAATAAATCTCAATTCAATTCTCAAACTGTCAAAATATGGGCAGCACAATCCTTCTTTTATATAATTGAGGTGACTTGTTGAAAAAATCATCTAGGCTAATGCACCCTCATGGAGTGGATAAGGATAGCTTGATTTCAAGATTTTCTTTTTGCTTTGCTTTCTGCCTTTGCTTTATCCTGCTTTTTCTTTTCTATCCTGCTTTTTTTTCTTTTGAATGATTTTTCCTGCTTTTCTTCCTTATCCTGCTTTTTCCTGTTTTTCTTCCTTATCATGCTTTCTGCTTTTCTTCTTTATTCTTCTTTTCTTGAGCTTTACTGCTTGCATGCCTTGTGCCAACTTTTCCTTTTTTTTCCTGCTTTCCCAACTTTAACTGCATTCAACATTTCTTATTTTGGAAGATATCTCTTGGTCAAAGTGTATTCTGTATTGCACCCTTATCCAACTCATTATCACATTTAATAATAATTAAATATCCAAATAATAATTCCATCACGTCTAGTTTAATTTATTAAAACAACTATAGGATAAATTATTCCTAGTTAATTTCATTGCCTAGAGTAATTGGCCAATGTTATTCCCCATTAATTAATTAATTCACTGATTTTCACTAGTATCCATGGGGTTTTGATGTGTCATTGGCTTCTTCCTGGTGCTGAAAAAAATGGGAACATGACAATGGGATGGAAATGGTGACCTATACCCTAAATTTCATTATGATACCATTATTTCCTTTTGCAGGAACCATGATGTAAAGTTTGAAGACGTGGAAGGGAACTTGAAGGGGCAGATTGTATTTGGAAAGTTGCAAGAGGACTTCGTGTTGTTAGCTGGTCTACAAATTATTTTCCAATCTCTTTGTCAACCTACATATTCCCATTTCACTGAATTGTATATGGCCCTTAGAGAGATGAAATAATTTCAGTACCCAATGGGTAAGGATTAGAAGGCCATTTCAAAAATTTTGGCTCTGACTACCTCACAACAAATAAGGAAAACAATGCCTTGAGGGGATCCCGGGGAATCATCTTCTTAGGCACTTCAACAACCACCTCAACAACAACCTCAGTAGACAGAATCGTAGGGGATGTAATATTTCAGTTAGCATCAAAGGAAATAGCTATAACAACCTCACAGCTCAGTTTTGGTAGTTCAGTTTTGAACAGAAAAAGAGTTAGTAAAGGACAAGAAATGGTTGTTACAACAAAACAGAGATTGGATGTTATAAATGGAGGGAGAAAAATTTGAAAATAGTTCGGCATTTATATGAACAGAGTGTAAGTCATCTTATTTTGTTGGATCAAAGCTATCATCGATTGTAATCAATATTTTGATGTATGTGGGTTGGGTGGATTCTGACCTTTTGGTCTTATCAGTATATAATCCTTCTTATTTATGTATCATCGTACAGTAACTCCATATATTCCATGTTCCATGTAATTGCTCCACGGATACATAATGAAAATTCCATGAGGAACCCTTTATTCCTACCATTTGGATCATATGATGTGGTGAATGATCTTATTTTCTACCTATATGTTATGAATTATTCATGATATGTTACATTTAGTAAAAGATGTTGTCCTTCTAAGATTCTTTTGTATCTGCAATTATATTTTATGTTGAATTGTTGAATTCTAAAATGCTTAGCATGTATTTTTATATTCTTGGGAATGAGATTTACTTTCACAGTACGCTCTATAATTCCACATCTCAACAAAGATATATGTTTGTTATTCCAAGAATAATGCTCACCTAGTCTAATCACATTCTGTGCTTCATAGGCTCATAATATGATGACTCAAACAATCTACAAAAAAGGTACAATATATTTTTGTTTCTTATACAATGAACTACAAATACAAGAAAATAAAAATTTACTGATGCCCTGGCATAGTTCCAAATCATCCTTGGAGTATCTCATAAATGAACAACTTTTCTGGTGTCGTTGTTAAGGATTGAACGAACGAAGTTATTTATCCCCTGGGAAAACAAAAATCATAAGCTTTGAATTCTTGAGGTGAACAAGATTCAGACAACTTGTTTTTATCACTCACCTAGCAACTCCACGATGGTATATCTGGAATCTGGAAAAGGCACACCATAGCAAACCCCACTCCAGGTTAATTTTGCACTCTGCAAGATCCCGAGAAACTAGTAACTTGGAAGAATAATTGAGTAAGGCATCTATCCCCATTATTAGGTAATCCTCCAAGAAACATTTATTCTTTTCTGCTTGATTCACAATTTCAAGAATATGAATTAATATTTGAGACTTCTAGACGTAAATCGCCCTTGAGAATCCTAGTACTCCTTTGGTAGATATACAAAATATTGTAGTCACCACTTCTGAAAGTGCCCAGTCTTCATCTCAAACCATTCTTGAGAAATCCATAACTCTTATCACCTCCTAGGATAAGGATATATTGCTTCAGCATCTAATGGCTGGAGCTAGAGGAAGAGTTAATTAACCACAACTACCACCTCCACCATGGATTCACCGTTGGGTTGCAGCAAAGCATGGACCCTTGATATTCCTCAAATCCTCCATGACCTGCCTGATAATTTCCTCAATTTATTACCCAAATATGACGGTGGGAAGGGGACATATGCTGAAGATCCTATGACCGCCTTCCAATATTTCACTGATAATATTTTCATTGAACATGATGATGTATTCATGAGGCTCTTTACTCAATCCCTAGAAGGAGATGTTCGAAAATGGTTCAAAGCAATTCCTTCTACCTTGATTAGATCTTGGGATGAAATATAATCCACTTCCATGGACAATGAGGAGAAAAGAGGGACCACTTGTACTACCTGACAAAATTTGATCCTCTCAAGAAAAGAAATTATGAACTAGTTGTAGATATCAATGCAAGATTCAATAAGTTGTTTAATCAAATCCCTATAGATATTAGGCCCACACAAGAAACTACAAAGGTCACTTATGCAGGGGAATTTTGATCATATTTTTCCATCATGAATAGAGACAAAAGGTCAACGACCCCACTCATCATGCAAGATGATGGCATTGATGTGGAAGGAAACTTGTTGGCTAGTGGTAAAATCAAACACCTAGGTATGATCAAGATAAAAAATATAAGGGAAAATTAAAAGAGGAGGTTGGTACTTCTCTAGGTGTCAAGGATTCCCAAGAGACTGAAATTGAGGATATGTCTTGCATTATGAAAAAGCCATTTTAAATAAAGTGACTAGAATTGAGCTAGAAGGAAGTAGTCCAAACAGACCTTCCTAGTCCCTTGGGCCAAGGAATCTAACTCAATTCAGAAGACCTTAGAACCCTTAGATTATGTATAGAGAAAGAATATATGAGGAGAAACCTCTTCAACTTCTTGTTAGAGAGAATAATGATAATAACAATAATCGTTTAGCTCTTCCCATGGAGGAATAATACTTAGATCCCGAAGAGGAGATGCATTTGCTACAAGATAAATTAAATACCATGCACCTCACTCAAGATGACTATGATAATTTTCTATTGTATAATGCAAATGAGTTGAACCAACGACTAGAAAGTGAGGTTGACTAGTTATAATCCCAGTACCACTTGTTTGTAGACACTCTTTAGGCTGAGATCCAAATAAAACATGACCTAAGGCTAAGACCACCTATGGCCAACCAATATGCTCATTCTTCGATAAGAAAAACACCCATAAAATAGCCTAAAGATAAAAAAAAAAATTGATACTTATAATTCTTCCAAATCCAATTACAAGTCAAAGGATAAACCCAATGGAATATTTCACCTATTGAATGCACATTAAGGCATAAATTCGCATTTATGGACCACATGGGTACAAATTAATTGTGTGGGTGGTTTTATGCTAGTGGTTTTGGATCCCACATGGTATTTGACCATGGTATTAATGTTTAATTGGTCAAATGGTCTAATTAATTATGCATATGATTTATGGTGGATGGTTGCGGACAATTTGAGATTGGGAAGCTCCATATAAGCATAAGTGTGAAACTTGGGAGGACATGCTTGAATTGATATTGATTTTGATTGCCTTTGTGAAATAGGAGAGCCTAGTGCTTCCTATAGTTGGGTGATGTCCCCCTTCTGCAACTAAGTAACCAAGGAATTGGTGAAGTGGATTTGAGAATCCTGCTCTTCTCATGGTGTTGTATTGATCACGTACTGATGTTGGGTTTGATTGTGCTACATGACCACAATTTCTACAGTTATTCTACATCTCTCAAGTGGTCATATCAACTGATTCTTGTGATATTGAGCTTCCATACTCATTCTACCTCCATATTCTTGAGTTCATGGGCCAGTGTCACGCAATTTCTCTTTTTTATTTCATGGAGGCCGTGTATTTGGGGATTCCACAATGGATCGGTGTTTTTGCATGGGATTGAGCCTATTGAGCATTAGTATTTATTATCCTCTCTGTATTTTATATGAATTAATCATTGATACTCTTAGAATCCATTCTGATTTACATGATCCATACTGTTGATACTATCAATAAAAAGCTCCAGTTGTTCCTACATTGTGTCTCTCTTTTGCCTATTGTCTCCAAAGTGCATATATTTTGACATAGCTATGGAATTAACCCAATTGACTGACCAATTCGGATCTATTTGTCAATGTAAAGTTATATATGGTTAGCCAACACGTTTTTGGTCCTGACCATACCCTCCTTGGAGAATTAAGTAAAGTTCATACTCCATTTGGAAGCCCTTGGAAACTACCTTCCCCACAAAGCCAAAATTACCAATTCTTCAATCTTGCTTCCATTCATTCCTATGATTTTTAGTGGAAACCCATTGAACACAAGGAGTAGAGGATGTTCCACGTAATTCCTGGTATCGAAACCTTGTCCATTGGTCTAACCAATGGAGACTTCCTAGGCATGATGCACTCCTGAATGTGCCAATGGTCAATGTGCTAGGAAATATACCGCTCACTAATGCCACACATATAAAAGTACTGTACATTTCATATATGAATATTTTTTCATACCAACTACGTCCATGTACTGCAAAAATTATGTCCTACTTTCATTAGACCATACCCTTCATTGTCGGATTTCCTACCCTTGCTCTTTCACTAGTCAATTTTGACGAGCTCTGAGTGTTTTACCCATATCGTCTTCTTCAGAGATCCAAATGGAATTCCAAAAGATGATGTAGAAACCTGAGACCCTATAGAATCCATCCCAAGTGGTTTATCAGAAAATAGATTCTTCTAAGTATTGTTTTCGGTCGTTTGGAAATCGTGACCCTGTGTTGTCCCGCTTCCCCAAACTCCGTCCAAATCCTCCCGAATCACTACCAAACTCTCTGAAGTCTACAAAAATATGCATAATTTTGCATAAACTTGAAACACCTGCAAAACAGAGGTCAGTAACCATCCCAAGAGTTCCCCAATCTTCCTTCACCCTTGAACCTAACCCTCTTTGGCCTAGTTTTGAGTCTTTGGAGCTAGTGTGCCAAACTTATGGTTAAGGTACACTACAACTTATACATGATAAATTGAATAATTTATTATCCATGAATTTATTCATATACCAAACATAACTCCTCTATACGACCATGTGCTATAACAAGAGATCCCTTGAATCTACATACTTAAAGAAGGTCGTAACTCACCCTACAAATTAAGGCTTCATGGAAACTTTCTAATATAGTAATGCCTAGGGTATATTGATTATTGTTTGGATATCCTTCCCCCGTATTATTCCCTAAGTAAAAAAATCTCCTTCAATTTAGTCCAAATACTTCTATAGGAGATTGGTTCTATTATGAAGACCATACTAAGATAAGAATATAAGGGTTAGAGTTACCTCCTTATCAACTTCCTACTTTCTTGGCCCCTAGTTTGTTTGCATTAGAATATATAAGATAGAGATTTGACTCTGACTTCATACACTTTTTCAAGAAAAAAAGTGTTATTACTTTCAAGCTCCCAAAAGAAGTAGGTCCTTTCATAGTCAAGAGTAGGTGATGGCTCCCACCTTTGGTTGTAAAATCCATCCTTTTTCTTGTTAAAATGAATCATTCTAAAACCCAACTATGGAAATAATCCACATAGATTAAGACAAGGAAGGAACTTAGTTGGATTATATGTATACTTAGGAATAATTGCTTTTTTGATTAATTCTTTCCTTTTCAATGACTAACGTGTCACAAGAAGATGCGGGAAGATGATGAATGAGAACTACTAGTTTTGTTAAAAAACACTTCCAATTTTCTGAGAACAACTGCGCTTACCAAGAAGACATCAAAAGTAGATTCAATACTACTCGCAGATCAGCAATAATAGGTCTAGACAAATCTACAGAACACTTGGAGACCACTGAACATATCTAAGACAACGCCATATCACTCTTTCTGATCTCGAGTGATCACACCAACACACTTAGCATCAATTGCATGAAGATATTTAGATAGACTAGATGTTAGTGACTAGAATAGAAGATACAATTTTTATATTTAAACTAGAAGGGAGCAACAAGCGAGGTTAGTGGCCATTTTGTGTGAACTTAGTTTCTATTACAGTTTGAAAGAAGACACTAAGTTTGTGATGTTGATACATTTATTTTCAAGTAAATGAAGACTCTTATTTCCCCAGGTTATTGAGTAATCTTATTGTTCCTGAATCACCTTGGATTAGGGCCATCCATAGGTGATTACAAGGACTTGTGTGTTAAATTAGATTTACTGTTTTCATATGAATGTTTATAGAATTGAGTAGATATCGTAGATTTACTGCAATTTGTAGAAGATTTTTATTGTTTCAATAGATTATTCTTGATGAATTGTTTCTGCATGTTTAATTCAGTATAAATGTTTTCTTACTGTTTCTGCAATTTAAAATTGAATGTCTATTTTTATCACATGATATATTGTCATATGAGCTCGGTAAAGCATTAAAGTTCTCAGTTTGTTTCATTACTTACTCAGAATTTGATGTAATCAGAATACTTGTACTCAGTGTTTGAATGGTAGAGTAAATTAGGGATTTCCTCAAAAGGTTTGCCTAAGACTAGGTGAGGAGATTTATTAAACTTGTCTATGAGACCACTGATAAAGGGATAGATTCCTAGTCAAATGAGGGAATCCATGTCCCTTGAAACCCTTAGATCATAGATTAAACTTTTATTTTCTTTTTACCAATAGTCCTTTTAATTATTTTAAATTTAAATACTACTAGGCATGATTAGAGTTTCTTTGTAGGTTGCACATATTGTGCAGGACCCTCAAAATTTTGTATGAACCCATGGGCTGGTGATTAAAGGAAAGGTTTAGATACAACACTCTTGCTAGCATCTTTTCCCAACATGATATTGTATTTTTGATGTTTTATTAAGCCCGTCGCTACGAATGCCCAATACATGGTTGAAGAGGTGCTTGCAAGTTTGAATTTTCCATTGAGTTTTAGTTGGAAATATGGCCCACGTGGTGTCTTGTCAGAGAAAAGAAGAAAATTAATTTTTTCTAAATATATGCATTCACCTCATGAGAAATTAGATAAAATTTCCAATCTTGAAAGCTAGGAAGAAGTGTAGAAAATATTGCAACCAAGCACCCAATTAGGATCAAATGTGGTACCCACACCTCATAAGAAGGATGTAGGAGCTAAAATATCAATGGTGAATATGTATTTTGATGTTGAAATGGAAGAAGCAAAGGATGGAGAGCTAGAATATAAGAGGCACAAGGTTGAACAACAATCAACTAAAGTTTCTCATGAAGGCACAATACAAAATCCCATGTTGACCAAGCCAACCATTTTGTTTAAAAGTTTCCCATTTTCTAAATAGCCATAGGGACAAGGGACATTATCTCAACAAAAATATTCAGCATCAACACAAGATCCTCCTCTCAAGGCAGGAATATTTGGTCTATATTCCCAAATAAAATTTGACAATATTGAATTGAAGAAGGACTTGCTCCCTAAGAAATAAATAGCTACAAGGGAGAAATCATGGTTACTATAAGCTATTGATTTGAAGAAAGGTACTGTGAAAATGGTAATATTGGAACCCATTGTGGCAAGAGGGAAAAATAACCCTTCTAATTATATAACAACTCAGATTACCTGCAATGTTGATGCTTCTAACCCCACAAAAAAAATGAAGTTGCATAGATAGATTGGATAGGTTTGTTTCCGTGATGTTCTTAAGTCAACAATGAATGCAAATAAGTTGCAGAGCACAATTAATAGGGTAGACCGATTGCTAAAGCAAGAGGAAATAGAAAGCAAAGAAAAACAATTGAGGATTAATGAACCAAATCAAAGGGTAGTGGAGCTAGGGATGGATCCATCAAAGCTTGTCCATGTTCAAAATTTGTTAAAACACAAAGATAATGAAATTCAAATATTGAAGAAAAAGTTGAAAGTACCAGTTAGAGAAGATGTACAACTGATAGAACTGTTGGAAGTCCATGAGGAGAAGGATAGAATTGTAGCTGTAGCTCAAGAACACAAGGATAAAATATAGAGTTTAGAAAAAATATCAATGAGTTGAAGCAATAGAATCATAATCTAATTTCTACTAAAAGTGCAAGTTTACAAGCAACAACTTCAACTTACCCTACAAATCAACTAGGAAGAATTATGGATGACATGATATTCAAGGATGCACATATCAACAAAATTAAAGAACACTTGAGGAAAGAGAAGATGGAGTTCACATGCTTAATGAAGCAGCTGTAGAAAGAGATGTAGTCATCACAAAGTTACAACAAAATAAGACTAAATTGAAAAAAGTTGTAGAACATCTAGAAAAGAAGCATCAAGGAAAATTATGTTTAAAGGGAACCAAACATTTGGTTTGGGACCAAATAGATATTGTGATAGCCAAACATTGGAACAATTTTGTCACTTCTCAAGATGAGTGGGATTTGGTCATAACAACCTGACAAGAAGCTAGAAGGATAGTGACTGAGATAGAAAAGAAGCTTGAAGTTTCCCAAGCAATCAATTATATCCTCAATTATAAATTAAATGAATATCTTGAAGCCTTAGTGGTTAGATATAGGACAAATACCTTCATGGATGCTTCTAAGATAATGACTAAAAAGAGATTGGCTTAGAATGTACAAGAACGGGCATCTGAGCTGTCAAGGGATGTCAATTACTTAAAATCTATTTTTTATGACATTATCAGTTAACATCTACCATCTCCATGGGATGGAATTGGTGACCTATACCCTAACGTTCATTATGATACAATTATTTCCTTTTGTAGGAACCATGATGTAAAGTTTGAAAACGTGGAAGGGAACTTGAAGGGGGATATTATATTTGGAAAGTTGTAGGAGGACTTCGTGTTGTTAGCTGGTCTACAAACTATTTTCCAATCTCTCTGTCAACCTACATATTCCCATTTCACTGAATTGGATATGGACCTTAGGGAGATGAAATAATTTCAGTACCCAATGGGTAAGGATTTGAAGGCCATTTCCAAATTTGTGTCTCTGACTACCTCACATCAAATAAGGACAACAATGCCTTTAGGGGATCCTGGGGAATCATATTCTCAGCCACTTCAACAACAACCTCAGTAGATAGACCCATAGGGGATGTAATATTTCAGTTAGAATCAAAGGAAATAACCATAACAACCTCTCAACTCAGTTTTGACAGTTTTATTTTGAACAGAAAAAGAGCCAGTAAAGGACAAGAAATGGTTGTTACAACAACAAAAAGATTGGATTCTATAAAGGGAGGGAGAAACATCTGAAAAAAGGTCAAAATTTATATTAAGAGATTGTAACTCATCTTATTTTTTTTGGATCAGAGCTATCAGAGATTTTAATCAAGATTGTGACGTATGTGAGTTGGGTGGATTCTGACCTTTAGGTATTATCAGTATATAATCCTTCTTATGTTCAGTATCATCGTACTGTAACTTCATATATTCCATATTCCATGTAATTGCTCCACTGATACATAATGAAAATCCCATGAGGCACCCTTTATTCCTACCATTTGGATCATATGATGTGGTGAATGATCTTATTTTCGGCCTATATGTTATGAATTATTCATGATATGTTACATTAAGTAAAAGATGTTGTCCTTCTAAGATTCTTTTTTATCTGCAATTATATTTTGTGTTGAATTGTTGAATTATTTAATTATTAGCATGTATTCTTATATTCTTGGGAATGATATTTACTTTCATAGTACACTCTAGCATTCCACATCTCATCAAAGATATATGTTTTTTATTCCAAGAATAATGCCCACCTATTCTAATCACATTATGCGATTCATAGGCTCATAATATGATGACTCGAACAATATACAAAGAAAGTACAATATATTTTTGTTTCTTAAACAATGAACTACAAATACAAGCAAATACAAATGTACTGATTCCTTGGCATAGTTCCAAGGAAGCCTTGGAGCATCTTAGAGACTAACAAATTTTTTGGTTTCACTGTCAAGGATCAAAGGAACAGAGTTATTTATCCCTGGGGACAACAACAATCATAAGATTTGAATTATTGAGGTGAAGAATATTCATACAACTTGTTGTTATCACTCACCTAGGAACTCCACGAAGGCAGATATGGCATCTAGAAAAGGCACACCAGAGAAAACCCCACTCTAGGTGAATTTTGCACCCTGTAAGATCCTAAGAAACTAGTCACTAGGAGGAATAATTGAGAAAGGTAGCTATCCCCATTATTAGGTAATCCTCCAAGAAACCTTTCTTCTTTTATGCTTGATTCACAATTTCAAGAATTTGAATTAATATTTAAGACTTCTAGACGTAAATGTCCCTTGAATTAATAATAATAACAATAATATTTCATCTCTTCCCATGGAGGAAGAATACTTAGATCCTGAAGATAGATGCGTTGGATACTAGATAAATTAAATACCATGCACTTCAATCAAGATGACTATGAGAATTCTCTATTGTATAATGCAGATGAGTTGATCCAAGGAATAGAAAGCGAGGTTGACTAGTCATCATCCCAATAGCACTTGTTTTTAGGCACTCTTTAGGCCGAGCTCCAAATAAAATATGACCTGAGGCTAAGACCACCTCTGGACAATCGATATGCTAATTATCCTATAAGAAAAACACCCATAAAATAAACTAAAGATAAAAATCCTGATACTTCTAATTCTTTCCAATCCAATTACGAGTCAAAGGATAAACCCAAAGAAATCGTGAATTCTCCTGTTCCCAAGAAAAATGATAAGCCTTTATCGCAAAAACCAGAGAGTGACAACATAGAACAAGATAGAAATACTGCATCTTTCAATCTTGAGCATGAATCAGGAAATATTAAGATTCATGTTTCTTTGACTAAGTTAGCCTGGAATCATACCTATTACAGGAAAACTGAGAAGTGTTTAGTGGAATTGAGTCACTAGATTAACCAAATACCCCAAACCTTTATGATGAATATCCCACTATCCAATGTGGGACCCATGTGAATGAGAAAGATGAACCCACAACTCATTTCTACATGACTCTCAACATACCCAACAAGTTGTTGCATAACTGCATGGAGCATCTAGATCTAGAAATAACTAGAGCATACCATGATTTGTACAGTTTTGACTCCAGAAGGTTAAGTGTTTGGGAATGATAAAATATCTAGTGGTCACACTAGCATAACTCCCAACAAATAGTATTATGATGGATGTAGTGGTGGTAGATGTATTTTCTAAATATGGTATGTTGCTATAAATGAGTTGGGCCAACAAATTGGGAGGTACAATGCAGATGGACATGAAGTATGCCACCATACCTATGTTTGTAGGGGGAACTAGAAGGTTTTACAAAGAGGACAAGTTCACATATGTTATAATTCATCAAAACAACCCGAAGAAATACCTCGTTACAAAACCGATGAGGACATGGGTTGATGCATTCTATCACTGGATAAATTATTTGATGATGATTACTTTGAATATGATCAACCTCAGATACTTGAAAGAAGCAATGACCAAGTTTGGAAATTGTACTTGATGGAGCCTCATCTGAATATGAATCAGGGGTTGGTATCCTATTGATTCCCTTTTTTGGATCCTTCAATTTTGGAAAGGACTATAAAAGGTAGACATGGGAAGGATTGCAGAAGGAACACAGAATGAAGCACAGGGTAAAGGAGCGATAGTCACGGAAAGCTTCTAATGGCTGCAACAGTTTTGGAACTGCCCCTACAAGTATAAAAATAAGTGGAAGGAAATCATAAGAGAAGGATCAAGATTAGTGAAGAAAGCATAGTGGAAGAAGATGGAGAGAGAATAAAAAGCTGTAGTAGAAGATAATGTATTCGTATTTTTGGGTAGTTGGGTTTTGATTCTCCATTTTGTATGATGTAGTGATGACTAATTCTGCGGTAGTTGTAAGGCCATCGAGCCACAATGTAATGAAAATGATATATTATAATAATGAAGGATTTTTGGGCCCCTCGAATTACTGTGTATGGATAACATGTAGTCTGGTTACTATCTAATGGATCCAATGTGTGTTTTCTCTTTATCTATGCATCATGATTATTATGTTGATGAAGGATGAATGTTGTTGTGATATTAATATTAATAAATCTCACAATCGTATCCCTAAAGTTAACTCTCCTCATCATATACAGGTCTTGGATGTCCTTCGGGTGAGACCTTTTCCTTTGGGATATTGAAAATGCCAGCACACTAGACTATAACTGTGCCCATTGTTGGACCATGCACAAGAACTCGGTCTCAATTTTGCAACAAAAAATGGTTCCGTTGCTGGGACCTAGTTTTTAATGGGACGATGTTAACTGTATGTATACATATGTGATGACGAACCAAATTCAACTATGGTGGGATAAGAATATTGATGATTTCGCAACACAGGAGACCAAATTATGAGGGTGGGAAGTATCCAAATTTAGACAAAATATTTTCTATGGAGGACTGCCACTAAATAAGTATGAAATTCTATGGATTGAATTTCTAGTAACCCTGACATAATGGTTACGAAGACTTACGGAAGCACCGAATATCGCAACCGATAGATAATGAATGTCCAATGGACCCAAAGGATATGATTGAATTGAATCACTTGGATTCACCCATAACCAGAGCTACTAATTTCTAGGTAGAAATCACCGTCACTAGTTATATTATGGAATTTGTATCCGAAAACAACCAATCAACGTCTAATACTGAGGGTGAGCTCAAGAGAGGATCTAGGAGAAGAATACTGAATGAAATTCTATTATGGATTAAGACTTGGATGGTTGAATTTAGGTTCTTACCATTTAAATGGATTAGAATGGAGGAGTAGAACCCTATGGCCCTGGGGGAAAGGTCGAGGTGATGATACTACGTTGTGGAAGGTAGGAACTATTGTCAATGGAGTGGGAATACAGTAATGATTCCAAGGTTGAGAAAGTAGAAGGAGAGCAGAAATACATGAACAATGGTGAAAAACATAGGTGAGAAAAGCATGGAAAAGAAGTGTGCAACTAGAGAAAGAGATGTAGAATGGGGTAAAGAATGAAGAGAGTCGAAATGAGATATGCCATATGAAGTGGAGAGAGGAATTGACTAGATTAAGTTTAATAGAAAGAGGGATAGAAGTGTTGGAACAAAAAATAAGAGTAATTTGGGGAGAAGTCCCAAGTGAGAAGAGGAACTGTAGAACTCAATCACCAAGTAGCATACTACCAGATCAACCACCAGAACCATCTCTGGATGCAACTATAGAACATTCAGAACTACCAGGACCAATGGAAAATGGAAGTACCCCAAAAAGTGAACTCCCCATTGTCATGGAAGTGGATTCCAGAAGCAATGGAAGTAGCACTCCTTTGATCGATCCTTGGGCACACTCGCAAAATTTGGTAACAAACTCGTAGAAATTTGTTTTACAATAACCTTGGTACATTCAGATGAGTAGTAGTACAAATAGTTCACATAGCAGTTCAATAGCAGGAGGTAGTAGTAGTAGTTCTCAATAGACTAGTAACAATATTGTAATGCATCTAGGACCTTAAGGATTTGTATTAGTAGGATCTCAAGCTATCAAAATTGCGCGGGTACAAGCAATACCAACCCTAAAATGTCTAGAATTTTTAGGAAGAGGAGAAGATGATGCGACACAACATTGGCTCCTTTGTGAATCCATATGGAATGCCAAGGGGACATTGACTGCATCCAAATTGGTGGAATTCCAAAAAACATTATAAGGAATAGATTTACAATGGAACATGAAATGGATTGAGAAGTGAGACCTAGTTGCAGTAGCACCTACTCTGGAAGAAACACATAAATTATTCTTGGACGAGTTTTCACAACCTAAATCAGAACAACAAGGTCTGCATAACTAAGAGAAATCCAACAAATGTAGGTAGAATTTTCCTGAGCATATGCGCAATGATTCATAGATGTACTAACTAAGACGTCATTCATGTTGCATGAAGCTCACCATAAAGAATGTTTTATATAGGGATTATTACCTTTGACCAAAATTCCTCTATCACAACAAATAATAGATTCACTTAGAAGTGCATTAGAATAGGCTATTAATATTGAGGTGATGGCTAACTATTCAAATGCCAATGCAGTAGGAGCTTTCTCATATTCGGGGGAATTGGCGCAAGTAAATAATAAACTGACAGAATTAATAGAAAGACTCCAAGATATGAATATACCAAAGGTCGGTCGACCGCAGGTCTGGTGCACTGTATGTATGATAGAAGGACATCATTCCTCAGAATTTCCTAGGATAAGGCGAGGAAAGATTCCACTAGGAGGACCATTTAATGGAGGGTCGAGTGTGATGATTATGTAGGTTTCCATGGTGAACCCATTTCATTTCATAAGACGACCAACATATCCAAAATTGCCAAGTGCTTATCCAAACGATTATTGCAGGATACGCAAATCATTTGGCCATTTTCCACAACTCTGCCCAATCCTTAAAAAGTACTCTTTGGTCCCAAATGTTGTATATTGTGAATTCTACGGATCTATTAGACATAACACTAAGAAATGTAGAGCCCTAGACGAATTGACAGAAAGATTAGGTCGCTCCATAGACTGTGAGGTAGATCAACCCCTAGGAGGAGGGGGAGGATGCGAGAGAGGTTTTGGAGTTGGATGAAGAGGAGGTCGCACATTCCCAATCTTCTATTACAATTGCAATGAGACTGCCACCTCACCTAAGACCATCCACCACCTAAGAGACCATGGTGCACATATTCTTGCACAAACCTCATATTGTTGAAGAGTACCCAGAGTTGATTATGAAAAATAAATATCATGCAAGACATCCTAATCACTTATTCAACTATGAACCATGGGAAGATCATAGTGCAACAGGATTTTTTGTTACCAGGGCAAGAGTAAGAACTAGTACAGACCAACGAAGACTAAATTTACTCGTGATGAGAACGAAGGATTCAAGAAAAACTAAGCACATTTCAGTCCAATAGCAATATATTTACTGTGAAGCTGCTAATATGTTCGGGCACATACCGACCCCACCATCCATAGATGAGGTGGGACCATATCACTAGTACATACAGGATAATATGATGAAACCCATGGGAAGGAATCAGGTACTGACTAGTTTCTTTATTGTTCAACCTACTAAACGATATTTTGGAAAATGAGAATGCCACTCAAAAGTTATGTAGAACACTTTATATTCTACACGAATTTGCAAAAATTGATGGTGAAATATGTGCTCCTCTGCCTGACATAAATCTTCAGCTAGTGCGATAAAGACGAAGGAAAAGGATTGAACGAGTTCTATTGGATGCACAAGTGCATGTTTACAATATTAAGAATGTAATGTTGGAATTTTCTTTGCTATAAATATCCTTCCAAATAAGTTGTGGGAAGCAATGGGCTCTCTACCTCTTGTTTATTCTCCTATTCAATTGAGGATGGGAATCAGTACCCATTTTATCGATTGGCCAAATATAGAATGTTGAGGTCGATTTGGGAGGAGATCATCAGTGGGACATATCCTTATTCAACATTGCTCGACATCGAATGGGATTATGCAAACTATGGAATAATCGAATTGAAAAATAGGACAATGAACTTTGAAACCAATGGTATGAAGGTAACACAACCTATAGACCCACACCAAGGACCATGATACGTGGATCCAACCAGGGATAATATGGAACGAGATGTTCTAGACAATATATACTCCTTGACAACAGGAAAAATGGAAGATTATGTTAATTCGATATCAAAAGGATTGGATAGTTTTGATGCCTGGAAAATCCTAGCATCTGTTGATGTATATGTAACTTCGGAATGTATTTCATATATGTATGTTGTATGTACTCCTATAGAGATGGTATTATTCCTCTATACGGAAGTTTCGTCATTTATATTGTAAATGTCGTAACTTATACTTGATGGGTTATTAGACCACCTTGTTGGGGTCGGCCCTGTATAAGTCATATGGGTCAAAGGGTTATTAGACCACCCTATTGGGGGTCGGCCATGTGGGTCGAAGGGTTATTAG
Source organism: Larix kaempferi (assembly GCA_027924585.1). NCBI lineage: Eukaryota > Viridiplantae > Streptophyta > Pinopsida > Pinales > Pinaceae > Larix > Larix kaempferi. The sequence goes on from BSBM01000504.1 coordinate 7,598,591, forward strand.
ACAACCCTATTGGGGGTCGGCCCAGTCGGAATTATGTTATGTGGTTAAGTTCGAGCCTACATGATTTATGTAAAAGGCAAGTCAAGTCAAGTATAAATAGAGTGCGGGAGGCACTCTATTTCATCACTCACTTCTCACTCATGCACTCAAGGAGGAGTGGCGCACTTATGGAGGAGGAGGATCTGCTGCTAGGATATGTCTATCTCTTATGGTTGGGTTGTATCATTTCTCTATCTATCTCTGAGGAAGTTTTTGGGGTTTTTCACCTTTATGGTTTTCCCCAAGTAAATCTTTGTGTCTCTTGTGTGCTTGCATTATTGTCTCCATGATTGATATGTTGTAGATATGTTGTACATGTTGTTCTCTCATTTAATATGCTAGATCAGATTGAAGTAAATTCTGAAAATTTAACATGGTATCAGAGCTAGCCTGAAAGAAGGCATGATATGGCATGTATGACACTTGTTGCACTTACATGCTAGGGCTTGACATAGAAAAAACCAGTCATCGTAGCACTTTCGCTATAAATACGATTTGGCAAAGTTTTCGGATCTGAAATATTTACAGGTCGAATATTAAATCTCCATGTACCTTGTTTCCAAAGGACAACCTCTAATTCCTTTTACTTTGTGATTTATGATCTGTACAATATAGGGTTTCTGCCTCATCCAGATCTGAGTCAAAATCAGGTGACCTTGGGAAAAAGGTCATAACTTGGGCTAGGAAGCTCCAAATGAAATTTAGTAAAAAGTGACAGGTATTACACAGACTGTAATATCTCAGGAAACTTTTTCAGAGGCCGAATTTGAACCAGTGACACGTGGCATGCCATACATGTTCGCTCTCCTGTATTATCCCATAAACAGGCCACGTTGCGACACTTGTCATAAATCTCTCTCAGAGAGTCCAATTGAGGTCAGACCTGTCAGGATGGAAAGATAACAGGGAGAGATATCTGAGGAAAATTTTTCATAGGTTGAAGTTGAAATATTGACACGTGGCACGCCGTACAAGTTCACTCTCCTGTATTATCCCATAAACAGGTCACGTTGCAACACTTGGCATAACTCTCTCTCAGAGAATCCAATTGAGGTCAGACCTATCAGGATGGAAATATAACAGGTCAGGCTATCTCAGGAAAAAAATTTAGACCCTGTGGACTGAAAAGTTCGAAGTTACACCAGAAACAATCAGGTACATATTTCTGTCAAAACAGAATTATTTTTGAGTACCTTCATTCATGGCTTCCGGAATTTAGGGCTTCGGAGAAAGTTGGAATTTTTGTAATCGGAGACCACGGCTGGAAATAGAAATTTAGAGACCAAGATCAAAATTTTTGGTTGGGCAGAAGGCCGAGCTTGATCAGACCCTAGTTCGGGACTTTGATCAGAAAAGTGGAAAATTAGGGCTTCTATAAAAATGGGAATTTTTGAAATCTGTCACCACGGCTGGAAGCTCCTCAAAAACATAGAAGCTTAGAGCTTTGGATCAAACCTTTTGATTGGGCATAAGAGTGTTCTTCATCAAACCCCAGTTTAGGGTCACGTCCAGTGAATCCGGAAGCTTCAAAGGCAAAATTGAGGAGTGAAACTTTGCAGTTTTCAAATTCTGAATATACCAGTTTGATCAGCTCACCAAGGCGCATATTTCTATCCTTTCGGAAGTTTTAAATTCAAAGTTTGAATTTTTGGGGTTTCTCTGACAAACCCATATCCAGCTCCAGGTCCAGTTCTTTCAAATCAAGTGGATTGGGTTAATCCTAGAAGAAGATGGATTGGTCACCTGCATAAGTGAAGAAGTTCCTGTTTCTGAGGGAGATGAGGCTAAGGCCTTACATAAGAAGATTACAAGCGATCTCGACAGGTATGACTCATCGAGGTATGTTTTGACATTTGTTCATGATTAAGTTTATGGTATGTTTTTCTTCATGTTATTACGGTTAGTACAATCTTGATTTTAGACTTGTCATATCACCTTAATAAAATGATGAATGCACGATAGAAAATATTCATTGATTAGGGTGTTGACACTTATGATTGTACTAATGCATTATGGTGTTGTATGAGGTTTATGTTGTCTACTAACATGAAAGGTACACCAAGAAAGACAAATCATGTTCTGGTTCAAGAACATATGATCATGATGACATGAGGACAAAGATTCATCCATTGTCATGGATCTCATAGAAGATCCATTTACGAGGTATGGATAACTTGGTTTTATAATGGTTAACCTATGAGATATACAGGTTACTAGCACAAGTCATTGAAGAAGAACACGAAGACATCATATGAGTATGTTATACATAACTAGCTAGCATGCTAATCCAAGTATGTTTTTCCTATATCAAGATAGAATCCTACCTTGTGTTAGGATCGTATACTGTTGTGTTGTTGATAATGATTATTCATGAAGTCATAGGTTTGAATAGTCATGGTTGTATGCATATTGTAATTTATGATATGACTAACCAGAAGAATCATGAAGGTATAGGTTTCAGTAATCACGGATTTTATGCATATTATATCTCTTATCTTGATTGATTATTTAATTAACCAAAAGAGTCCTATGATCAAATAAGAATACGCATGAGTAAAAGAAGACTTCCCTGAAACCTTGAACACTAATGTTTATTATCTGTGTTTGAAATGATCCTGACTATACATGCTTTAGATTATTGTGATTATACTAATGAATGTTTGATTACGTATGAGATCTAGAGGATAACACAATGGTGATACTAACAGGCATGCATAGGGATCGAGAACGAATATAAGTTCAAGGACAAGTAATCTAGGAAGCAAAGATCAAGAGGGAGTACACTCCAGTGGTTTCTGCAAGGATGCAGATATTCAGAGGGAGTTGACCATCTCTCTACATTCCACATCAAAAAGGTGTAGAAGAAGCTACTTCAGATTAGGACTCCAGTAGCTCCTGAAAGGAAGCAAAGACTCAAAGGGAGTCCACCCAACGAACAAACAAAGATAAGTATTTGAATTGTCATTTCTTAAATAATACTGTTCAATAATGTATATACTGATGTTCCTAGAATTAGGTTGTGTATTATGCATATTAGAATAATTGCATTGATGAACAGTATACTATTAATATGCATGGGTAAGTGGCCTATGGAACTGTACAACATTCCATTGCTACTTATCTAGAGTGAAACCTCTTTGCTGACATGTTGGGAGTTGTGCACACTCTTAACAATGTTCTAGTAGAGATTGGAAGGCATCTAGAAAGTTACGGGATATGGATAAATGTTGTATTGAAGCATTGGCTAAGATAATTGTATGACTATATGACATATTTCTTTATGTGTAAGAATTTGTTCTGAAAAATATGAGATGTTTTCTAATCATGCAATTTAACTTGTTGTGTAGGAAAGATCGTATGCCATCTCCTACAAAAGAAGAACTACAACATTTGTTCAGCAACAAAATTATCTATTGAAGATATTGAAGTTCCCAGGATACGGGAAGAATGCCATGATCCGTCGATCATGAAGAACGATGTTTGGGATGCGGTCCCAAGACCTGAAGGGAAGTTTGTTATGACTTCCATATGGATCTATCAAGATCAAGCATGCTGCAGACGGCAGCATAGAGAAATATAAAAGTGATGAAATAGAAGATACACCAGATGGATTTCAAGACAGCTTTCTTGAATGGTGTAGTTGAAGAAGAAGTGTATGTGGAGTAGCCACTTGGTTCTGAGACATATGACAGGAAATCATATATGTGCAGAACTTGGTATGGTAGGATAGGCATCTTTCTATCCAGTTTGGTCTTTACCAAGAGTAAAGTGGGTTCCAACCTTTACTACAAGATTGAGGAAGGCAATCCAGTGATACTATTATGTGGATGACCTGTTTGTATCAGGTGAGGATAGATTGATTGCCGACACACAGCGGAAGCTTGCTGCCGAGTTCGAGTTGAGGAACTTGTGGATGATGCACTATTTGTTTTTGGCATGGAGGTGTGGCAGAGTGATGGAATCTTCCTTGGACAAGGAAAGTATGCAGTAGAGATCCTGAAGAGGTTCGGGATGATGGATTGCAAGGCCATGGCCACACCTATGGCATCGAATCTGAAGCTTCTTTGTGATGCTTCATCTGAGTTGGTTGATGTCTCTATGCATCGTCAGATGATTGGGTCCTTGATGTACCTGACGAACACGAGACCAGATATTTTCTTTGCGATGAACACATTGAGCCAGTTCCTGACGGATCCGAGGAGTGTTCACCTGGTTGCTGTAAAGCATGTTCTGAGGTACCTGAAGGGTACAGTGGATTATGGGCTCAAGTATCAGGTGAATCAAAAGTTTAACCTGCAGGGTTATGTTGATTCAGATTGGGATGGCAGTGCTGCAGATAGGAAGAGCACATATGGGTGTTGCTTCAGTATGGGATCAGGTGTGATCTCATGGTTTATCAGGAAGCAGTCCTGCGTGGCACTGAGTACAGCTGAGGCAGAGTATGTTGCAGCTTGTTCAGCTAGTTGTGAGGCAGTATGGCTACGGAAGCTACTGTCTGAGTTATTTGATCTCCCATTGGATGCTACTGGTATCTTCTGTGATAACCAGAGTTGTGTGAAGCTGTCCGAGAACCCAGTGTTTCATGACAGATCGAAACACATAGAGATCAAATATCACTATATCAGGGATATGGTGCAGAGAGGAGCTGTGAAGCTCCTGTATGTTGCGACGAACGAGCAAATTACAGATGTGCTGACGAAGCCACTATCCAGAGTGAAGTTCGAGTACTTCAGAGAGAGGCTTGGCGTTCTTCAGATTGAGGACACTTCAAGGAAGAAGTGATGGACACATTTACTGAAGCCATTCCAAGCATGTTGGAAGGAGGATCCTTCACATGGCTGTGGATGTAAGCGCTGGATGATGAACATCAGGATGATGTTCTGGTTTCTCCTGGATATGATCAGTTGGATCATTTTTATGTATGTATGTACGCATCATGTTGGATGCTGGATATGATCAATTGGATCATTTATATGTATGTACGCATCATGTTGGATGCTGGATATGATCGGTTGGATCATGTGTATGTATTTTGTATATGCATCATGTTGGATGCTTGGACCATGTATCTGTATATGTATCAGGTGGATACATCGTATGATCAGGTAGATCATGTATATTGATATGTATCAGATATGATCAGGTAGATCATGCTTGTTGATGGATACATTGTGTGGATCATGTATCTATGTATCAGGTGGATACATTGTATGATCAGGTAGATCATGTATATTGATATGTATCAGGTATGATCAGGTAGATCATGTATGTTGATGGATACATTGTGTGGATCATGTATCTATGTATCAGGTGGATACACTATGTATGATGATATGTATCAGGTAGATACTTGGTGTGCATTAGATGTATGCATTGTATGATCAGGATGATCATGGATGATGAGCTTCTCCAAATGGCATGCAGCAGGACATTGCAGTGATGATGATCAGGGTGATCATGTGTACATCAGGATGATGTATGGTGAGTATCAGGTTGATACTTTGTGGCCGTGGAACAGGTTGTGCAGGTAAGCATGTAATTTGTGCCCTGGGATATTTGCAGATGGTCTTTCTAGGTTTTTCCTATGGCATGTAATTCGGTGCCCTAGGACATCTGTAAAATGCTCTTTCGAGGTTTTGCTTGGGAGGACATATAATTTGTTCCCTGGGAGATCTGTAGATAGTCTTTCGAGGTTTTGCCTATGGCATGTAATTCGGTGCCCTGGGATATCTGGCAGATGCTCTTTCGAGGTTTTGTCCTATGGCATGTAATTTGCTCCTGGGAGATCTGGACAGGATGAAAAAGGCCTCAGATGCTTCAGCCAAGTTTTTCCATGACCACATGTAATTTGCTCCTGGGAGATCTAGACAGGATGAAAAAGGCCTTAGATGCTTCAGCCAGGTTTTGTGGTGGACCACATGTAATGTGCTCCTGGGAGATCCGACAGGTAGAGCTGTGTGCTCGTAATAGCCTGGGATGCTTCAGCCAGGTTTTGTGATGGGTCACATGTAATGTGCTCCTGGGAGATCCTACAAGTAGAGCTGTTTGCTCGTAATAGCCTGGGATGTTGTGGCCAGGTTTTGTGATGCACGTAATAAGTCCTGAGAATTCCACCGTATGGCCAGTGATGACGAAGACCTGTAGGTGGTGGGCCTACATCCAGTATGAAAAAGGACTAGCTCTGTAGAAATTCCTATGACGAGTAGATTCAGAGATTGATTGAGATAGCAGCAGCAGTGACGATGATGATGACTCGACAATGATTATCCAGTAGTGATGATCCAGAGAAGATGACTTGTGCTAGAAGACCTGTGCTGAGAAATACCTTCCTAGTTAAGAGGGAATGTTGATGTATATGTAACTTCGGAATGTATTTCATATATGTATGTTGTATGTACTCCTATAGAGATGGTATTATTCCTCTATACGAAAGTGTCGTCATTTATATTGTAAATGTCGTAACTTATACTTGATGGGTTATTAGACCACCTTGTTGGGGTCGGCCCTGTATAAGTCATATGGGTCAAAGGGTTATTAGACCACCCTATTGGGGGTCGTCCATGTGGGTCGAAGGGTTATTAGACAACCCTATTGGGGGTCGGCCCAGTTAGCATTATGTTATGTGGTTAAGTTCGAGCCTACATGATTTATGTAAAAGGCAAGTCAAGTCAAGTATAAATAGAGTGCGGGAGGCACTCTATTTCATCACTCACTTCTCACTCATGCACTCAAGGAGGAGTGGCGCACTTATGGAGGAGGAGGATCTGATGCTAGGATATGTCTATCTCTTATGGTTGGGTTGTATCATTTCTCTATCTATCTCTGAGGAAGTTATTGGGGTTTTTCACCTTTATGGTTTTCCCCAAGTAAATCTTTGTGTCTCTTGTGTGCTTGCATTATTGTATCCATGATTGATATGATGTAGATATGTTGTACATGTTGTTCTCTCAGTTAAGATCCTATATCATATTGAAGTAAATTCTGAAAATTTAACAGCATCGATAATAGTGATTCTCCCCAGTGAACAATCCAAATTAGATCATTCACTATTTTGTATAGGGAATCCGTCCGGTTAACAGTTCGGCTACCATAGGTGTGTTTGTTTAATTATGTATCAGTTGTGGCCCATCTCACAGTTTATACTTTTATGTTTAAAGTATGATTATGCAAATGCTTCTAATCTAACTAATGCACCTAACCTAAAATTGATAGGCAGAAGCCAAAACAAGTGATGCGTAGGTTCTTACCTCTCGTCTTATCACTTCTACCTTATCAATTATCGAACCATAACCTATACTAAGCTAATCTATCCTTGCAATGGGCAAATTTAAATAAGAGTAATAATATGAAAATGCTCATACAAATCCAACAGATAAATATTAAGATAAAGTATGCACATTCACAGCAGAAAATTACCAAAGATAGATTTGATTATAATTAACACAATTTATTACTCTGTTAACACATAGACATTTGCATAGATAAATAAATCATTCATCATCGTCGAAATATTTCAACAAAACTGGAAATATCTCACAGCATGAACATAAAAATAAGAAGAAATAGTTATGATCTGTCAATCACAACTTTACACGCAAAATCAGTGCAAGCTTTTCCCAGTGAACAGGTCTTTCCTCATTAGCAGAAAAATAGTTCTCTTACACAATGTATCCAATCTCTAATTCACTAGAAAAATTCCTTTGTCTAGTACCCTTCCCCCATATTTATATTACAAGAGAATTGTGTGTACATGACTGATCATTTCGGATTCCTCTCTGTTCTTTGGCTTGCCAAATTTGTCTTTTATGTCAACTGTTTCCTATGCGCACGGTCTTTAAGCTTCCTTCGCATTATGATTGATCACTTAGGCTTCCTCTACGTCCTTTGGATTACCAAACTTTTATTTTATGCCTTTTTTTCCTTCTGCTCGCATCCTTCTAGCTTCCATGCATCCTGAGGAAACACCAAAACCAATGTATAATCAAATCTCATTATTAAGTTGCAAAATCATAATGAACATAATACAAATTTCAGCAGCATGATTTGTCAATATGGTTTGCAAAACAAGGATTTAAACTTCCACAATCTTGTTTTGGCCTGATAATGATAACTAATGCAGAGGCGACAATTCAGAAAAGGATTTAAAAAAATAGCCAAAAATCATTCTTCCGCAATCCGCAATGCGGGAGTGCGGAAAGGCAGGCGCCAATTCCCAACGTTCAAGAATGCGATCCGCAATATGCAATCCACAATGCAGTATTGCAGGAGTGTGTAATTGTGGGCGCCAATTTACAACGTTCAAGAATGCCATCCACAATCCGCAATCTGCAATGTAGGATTGCTGGGAATGTGGGAGTGCGGAAGACAAATTCTGAAATTCTGAAATGCAATACGCAATCCGCAATCGGAACTGTGGAAGTGCGGACATGCGGGATGCGGAAATGCAGAATGCAATTCCAAAGTTGGAAATGCAGTCCGCAATCCGCAATCCGCAATCAAAAATGCGGGAACGCCGAGGTGCGGAGCTACGGTATGTGGAAAAGCGGGATGCGGGATTGTCGACACACGGAATTGTGGGCATGCAGATTGCGAAAATGCGGGAGACCATTCAACAAACTGAAAATATCAATCCGCAATTCTTAATCGGAACTGTGGAAGAGCGGTTTAGCGGCATTGTGGAAGTGTGGGATTCGGAAACAAATTTAGACAGTCGGAAATATAACACGAAATTGGAAACGCGGGAAGGCGAAAAGTCGAAATTGCAGATACAATTTCAAACGGTTGGATATGCATTCCGCAATCCGCAACCCAACATTGGACAAGCGGAAATGAGGAAAAGGCATGATGCGGAACTTAGGAATGCGGAAGTGCGGAAATTCCTTTTCTTTTGCTATTTTTCAAGAAAAACTAAGTGTCAGGGGTAAGATGAAACAAACTCTGAGTAAGATCAAAGGAGGGGCCCTACAATTTTACAAAAAAATATAGGATTAGGTTGCAGCTACATTAATTGGTGACTAGATGGTGAACACAAATCTCTGAACAAACCCGTTTTAGGATCACTATTGCTTGTTTGTTATTAATTTTGATTGTAAAACTGTGCCCTTATCATTTTACTAGGATTTTAAAAGGTTAAATTTTTATGCAAGGAGAGGAGATTTCTTGAATCATATTGGTCATTCATTTTGGGAAATAGGGAAACCTGGACCAGATTTCCTAACCACTCTCTCGAAGCCATAATGAACTCCATAATATGGAGTTCATTATTAGTCCCATATTTTGGTTACCTCTAAATATGACTCCACAGGATCATAACAAAGTCAAACAGATGTATTCGTGTGTTCTTCATTCCCATGCTATCAACATTTCTTTAGATGCTTTCTTTTGACGAGTTTTATCGTCCAAGTCTTTCATCAATAGCCTTCTTCAGTCTTCAGCATTTGACATGGGTTCTTCCATCCATAACATCATTTTTTGTAAGTGATGAGTTTTAATTTGTTTGTCATACTCACGAACGGAGAATAACCCTTTTGGAATTATCATCTGGGCAATCTTCTTGATTGGATGTATTTATTTTCAAAACCATTTTTTTATGGAGATGAAACTTTTCAAAAAATTTGACTCTTCATTGTAATCCTTTTGGTTGTAATTTTCCTAGCATGGGATCATTTTAATTTCCATACATCTGCAAGAATTGATTTAATTCCATGGGTCAGTTATAGTAGGCTTCCTGAGATGGTTATTTATGTGTAAGTGGGTGGAGACCCAAGATAGTAATTTAGAATTCATAGATCTTGGTTATCTCACAGGGTTTACATTGACACAACATAAAACATGAAGCAGGTTTCCCCTTTTAAAACAAAGCAACAATTAAAATCACTAATGACATTTTTTTACAAAAAATGATTCCTTTTGTCATGAATCCAACTCTAATTCTTTTGTTGATTAACAGTGTTTTACATGAGATTGTTCATATTTCTACATTTTTGCATATCACTATGAAAGCTGAGCTGAGGTTTATTAAACAAATCAAGAAATTAAAGAAAAACCAAAACAACATGGGATAAGGATGAAGCTAACTATACTAAGATGAAAACAAGTGAAATCAAACAAAATGCTAAAATAAACAAACTTATTTATGTACAGCAAGTTTCCCTAAAGCTAATGAAGGTAGTTTTTGAGTGTTAGGCCGTTGACAGGGAGGTTTTCTTTCTCCCCTTGTAAATATTGTAACTTATAAGTTGTTGGGCCAAGCTTCTCCACAATATGATAAGGACCAAGCCACAGTTGTTGAAATTTTGTATGTTTTCCCTTTTATTCATGAGGATGATCCCACTTTAGAACTAGGTCTCCTACCTCAAAATTTTTCTTCCCGGATTTATGTTTATCAAACCATTTTTTAACAATGTCTTGGTGACAGTTGAACCTATATTTGGCCCGTTGTCATGCTTCCTCAAGTTTCAGCAGAGTATTAATTCGTGACTGTAGGATTTCTCTATTAGATCCTCGATATGCTTGAGATAACTGTAGGGAATGGAGTAGTGTGTTTGGGGGAAGGATATCCTCTTTCCCATAGACTAAGGTATAAGGAGAAGCCCCTAAATATTCTTTTGGAGTGACCCTATCTTCCCATAAAGCATTGGGAAGGGATACATGCCAATTTCTCTAGTTTTCAATAATTGTTTTCTTCAATATTTGTACGAGATTTTTATTGGTGGATTCTGCCAACCCATTCCCTTGAGGATACTACTTAGATGAATAATTAAATTTAATTCCCTTTTCCATAGCCAATGTACTTAACTTAACAAAAAAAATAAGATGCATTGTAAAAAACTAATGAAATTGGAACCCCAAACCTAGTTATGATGTTTTCTTGCAAAAATATGATGACCGCATCTTCATTTACTTTGTGCAAATGATTTGATTTAGTCCACCTTGTGAAATAATTAGTGGCGGTGATAATATACCGGTGTTGCAATGAAGAGTTGGGATTGATTTCCCAGATGATATATAAACCCCATTGCTCGAATGGTTCTGAAATGATAACTGGTTGTAGTGGATCTGTTGATTTTGGTAGTTTATCAGCACTTCTCTGACATGCATCGCATCTCCTTTCATAAGCATGATCATCTCTAAAAAAAGTGGTCCAATAATATCCAACTCTCAATATTTTATGAGTAGTAGTGTCCCCGGAATAATGGCCCCATACAGGGCCATCATGTAACTCCTTTACCACTTTCTCTGCATCAGCCTTTTCAAGACATATGATAAAAAAATCCATCATAATTCTTTCTAAACAGTACTCCATTTACTATCTGGTATGATGTTTACTTCAACAAGAGTGCCCTTATTTGCTTCGAATTCCAATGTTCCGGCAAATATCCATTTTGAATATAATAAATTAAATCTCTATACCAAGATTATGGAGTGGTGAAAGTGGAACATACTTCAATTAAATTCATTTCTGACTCATTTTCCCAACCATGATCTTTATCAATTGGATTTTCAGAAAGCAACTTGCATAACCCTCGACCTTTAATGATATTAGCTGGTTTAAATTCTATGTCATATTATTGCAATGCAGTCACCCAATTTACTCGTCTTTCTCCAAACTCCTTCTGAATAAAAAGATATCTGACAACTGGGTGAGGTATTATAACCTTCATTCTATTTTTTAAAATGTAAGGTCTAAACTACTTTATTTCTTTGAAAACTACATATGCTTGTTTTTCTACAGCTAGTTAGTTCAATTCAGCGCCTTGTAACCCAGTGCTCATAAAATATATTGGGTATTCATCTCCTTGATCTACTTTATGTGTGAGCACTGTTGCAAGAGAATAATCTGAAGCAAATGCGTATATAATAAAATATTTTTCAAAATATGGACTGCTCAATGAAGGAGCATGAGCGATGGCATGTTTTATATCCTTAAATGCGTTCTTCTCAATATCAGTCCATTTGAACTGCACACTTTGATTCACCATTTGCTACAAAGGGTTTATAATTTGTGCAAAATATGGTACAAACCTTTGCACAAAGTTTATTGTGCCTATAAATGATTGCATAGTCTTCTTATTATGGGGCATGGGAATCTGAGTTATGGATTGAATTATTTCTGGGTCTATAGAGATTCCCTTTTTAGAGATGATTTTCCTTAAAAAATTTCCTTTGAGGACAGCAAAAATGATTGAGGATAGCAAAAATGATTTTCTTAGGATTCAAAGATATGCCATACTTCCTACAATGTTCAAAAACATTTTTTAAATGGAAAGCATGATCCTCTCTTTTCTTAGAAAAAGCTGTCACAGCATCTAAATAAATAACAACACAATGGCCGACTAAACCTTAGAATGCGATGTCCATGGCCCTTTGAAATGTGGCTCCAACAATCATAAGGCCAAATGGCATTCTTCTATAAGCGAATGTTCCCCATTTTGTGCAAAAGGTAGTCTTGAGTCGATCCTTCTTGGCCACTAATACTTGATTGTAACCTCAAAATCCATCCAATACGGAGAACATATATGATCTTGATACCATCTATAATATGTGTTCCATTGGTGGGACTGGATAGTTGTCTTTACCTAGTGCCTTATTCAAATTGTGAAAATCAACACATAAGCTTATTTCTCCTGTTTTTTTCTTACAGGCACCGATTTTTCCACCCATTCGGAATGACTGAACTTGAAAATAATCTTAGCATCCAGCAGTTTCTTTAATTCTTTATGTATTAATGGTTCAATCTTAGGATGCATCTTTTGAAGTTGCTACTGAAATGGTTTTGCTCCTTGTTTGATGGGTATCACATGTTGGATGATGCGTGTATCATAAGTCTTCAAATATTCACATGTCCATGCAAAAATTTCCTTGTACTACTGAAATAGTTTAATAAATTTGCATCTTTCGCCAGGTGAGTAACATTTTCCCAAATTAACATATTTAGGTTCCTTTTCTGTCCCTAAGTTCACCAACTCATATTGCATCAAGGAGCTGTTTTTCTTGACATTTGCAGGCTTCCTGAACTTATGTTGTAATTCAAATAATCCTTCAAGAATTCGTACTCCTTTTGGCATAAAATTTCCCTTGCTGATATCCTGATTTTGCAGTTCTGATTGGTGCTCGTCTTCTTCAATAATGGATTCCTTGAAGGTATCTTCATTTGTCAAGAAACTGATAATATGTTCATCATCATCGAACACTCTCAAATTTGTAATGTTATCAGGTACAGATGGCCTGAAAAACAATTCAATAGAACATTTGTTATTAGTTGGTACTAACCATGAAGCAGAAACAACTAGTAGATCAGTAGCAGGATTTTTCAATCTAGGAATGGCATTTATGTTAAAAGCATTAAAATTTGATATTAAATTCCATACTTCGGATTGATACCCTTTCAAGTATGGAGATACATAATGAATGGTGTTTCTTATTTTCCTAACAACTATTTTCGAATCACCAAAAACTTTTAAATTTTTAACAGTCAAATCAATGGTTTTTTTCAATCCTTGCACTAAAGCTTCATATTCAACAATATTATTTGTGCATTCAAATTCTAATCTACAAGAGAGAAATTGTTTGTTTCCTTGATAATTAACAAGAACACAACCAACTCATGCTCCCTCTTGTGTTTTGGATCCATCAAAGTATAAAATCCAAAATTTATCATCTAACTCAACTATGTTTTTTTTTTATAAGCTAGACAAACCTTCTATTGCCATAAAAGAGAGTTACAAAAAAAAACTAAGCCCTCCCAACAGAGGGAAAACAAGATTGATAGTCAGTGAAGCAGTCTCCCTCGAAAGAAAACGAGACTGAACCATAGAGTTTGAGAATTCTTCAGAAGTCTTAAAACCGAGATTTATATACTAACAGAGTTAATAAAGCAGTATTTAAACATAAGTAAACTAGGAACGAAACATAAAAAAACCTAGAGCATAGACCCAAATCTTATTACTTGTGAGTCCCACTGGTTGAGCCTGTCTCAAGGCTTATACCCAAATGCTTGCCAATTTCGATTTGGTTGCGCAGGATGCGTTGCAGGAGCAACAACATATCGTCCTGCTGGAGCAGAATTTCTCCATGTTGCTCATCTTTCCCCACTAAGGTTCATCCTAGAATCATCTTCTGCAACCAATGCAAATCCATAGATTTCTGATATAAGGTGAGGTGGCCACGGGAAGAGCCAGGGTCAAGGACTAGGTCCTGAAATTCCTTTTTAATCTCTTCCTCCTCAGTGCATATTCTATCAACATCTGTCTCGGCCTCAGCTTGTTGAATTCTCTCTTGTATAGGATCTGGTATCTCCTTCTTATATCTCTTGCATTTCTCCACAAGCTGCTGTTGAAAACCGAAATGGAGGGGTCATAGGTTCCTTCATGTAAAACTTGGGAAAGGTCGAGGCACAACGGGGGTTCTTCCGGGGAGGCATAAAGATTGAGGGACGAACAAAGGTAAACACTGTAGCTGACAGGAGGGAGGGGCGAAGACCACCACTGTAGGCCACCACCACAATCCAGAGGAGTGAAACGGGGAAATGCAAACGTTCACGGGAGCAGATGCACAGAAAGGTAACTCCCATAGGGAGGGCCAAAGCCAGGGTGGAGTCACAGTGCCAGAGCTCAAGCTCACATAGAACGAACTTTAGAGTTGTAGGAAATGCATCAACAGTGAGGGAATTCAAAAATGTGCCTCGGTCCCTTCTACAACGCATCATAAAACTAGCAAAAAACCCATTATGGTTGTGCATGTTGGAGATTTGGTGTCTTCTCCTCCAATCTTTCTCTGTCCTGAGAGTGATTGTCCCATGTTTGGTCATAATGCACCATTTATGTCATCTCAAATGAGCCTGCCTTCTTCCGCAAGTGCAGTACAGTACTCACAGGTTGGAGAAAGGAATGCTTTCTATAGGCATGATTATCCTCGGGCATTGGGTGATGAGGTGAGAGCACGAGGGTCTGGGCTTCTAGCCATGTGCCCTTCCTCATCCCACCCGTCAATTCTGCTATCCACCCGTCGTGGGGAAGGGCAGTCTTGATCTCTGATACGCTGAAGCTGATCCTTGAGAGGTTGAAGATTGAACTGTGTCCAATCATGGTCAAGCATTTTAGATGCAACATCCACGCCATGATTAGCAAGGTGATCGGCCAGTTTATTACCCGTTCTTCTTAATTGGCTTGCTTGAAGGACCTGGAAGTGAGGGAGAGAATCATGAAGATTTTCTTTTAACCAGTCCAAGCGCCAATGTTTTGAAAGCTTGCTCAATGGGGTGCCTATTGAAAAGTTTTGAACAGTGTTTATAATTATCTGGGAGTCGCCTTCCACCACAAGAGACCTCTAGCCAAGACGTCGAGCTATATGGAGGTCAGTGATAAGTGCTAAAATCTCAACCACATTATTGGTGGCAAAGCCAATGGATTCAACAAATATGTGGATAATATATCCCTTGTAGTTTCTGAAGACTCCACCAATTCCCGTTGGCCCTAGGTTTTCCTTGGAGGCTCCATCAAAGTTTAGCTTGATAAAGGGATCTAAAGGAGGGGACCAGGTAGAGGAGATACTAGCCTTTGGAATAGGAGAGAGATTGGTAGTTCCAATGTTAGAAATGCTAATGGCCCAGGCATTGAGAATGAGTTTCTCCTGAGGAGAACCTTGAAGATCAACAGCCGAACACTGCTTGAGCTGAAGAGTTTCTTGTAAATTAGATTTTAAGAGTGAGAGGACCAAATGAGATGGGAGAGTTTCGTTCTTGAAAATCCTTTTGTACCTTTCTTTCCAAATATTCCAAAGGGATCATCCTGGGAAAATAGTCTAGAGCTTGTTGAGGAAAGGGCTAACGAACAGGTGGGGATGCCAATTTCGGATGGTATCAAGCAAATCGTCTCGATTTCTGATCGATATAACTCAACTATGTTAGTCGGACTATCTAAGTCAGTAACTAATTCTACTATGTTACAGTCAATATCATCATCCCGTACACAAATTGAAGGAGATCAGACTGGTTGTCTGAATCATGGCCAACATTTTATGCCTGATAATTCCTTGGCTCAATTTCTAAAAAATAATTTCCCAACAATGAAGATGAAAAATTTACTGGCTCATTTTTTTCTTCTAACTAAGTCACATTTTGTTTCATATGAGGTTCCCTCAATACCTTGATTTGGTTCTTCTTATTCTGATAAGGCAACCATAGGTGAGATCAATCAGTTGTAAAATAACCATTTAATTTATTTGACCAATCTCTACTCGGTATTAACCCATAAGCTTATGGTATGTCTACTACCATAATATCAATAACTTGACACACTCTTGGGTCTACAGCCAAACTAATCAATATATTTTTCATTTCCCCAATAACTTTCACATCAAATCTATCTAGTTGAATAATCCGAGAAGGAGATGAAGTGGGATGTCTGTGAATTCTTTTGCAAATAGATAGTGGCATAATGTTAGATGAATCCCCAGAGTCTACCAAGCAATTATGCACATTATAATTGAATATTTTAAAATTCAAAAGGAAAGGAAGAGTTTGAGATATTGATTTTCCACCTATACTTGCTTCGTTAATCCTAGTATTAGACTCAACTCTTTCTAACTGTTTGTCTATTGTACTGCTTGATTTTACATCAAAAGATTCTAATAACGTTTTCCTCTATTGTGGAAGGTTGCATAGTGCAAACAAAGATATATTTTCCTTGGTTTTCTTGATATCTTCTACAATGTCATATCCCATATTATGATTTCCTCCAACCTGTCCACAACTAGCAGATTTGTTGGCTACAGGGTTTACTTGCTTATTGCTTAATGGGTTTGTTTCCTTTGCAGCCCCATAATTTACTTTTGGTTGTGATTGATTTGTATTTTTATTCCTTTTTAATCTTTCTTTAATTGTCTTCATTTTTGGCAATACCATAATTTGCTCTTCTACCGATCCCTTACTTCTAGTAGCATAGTCCACAGATGATATTTGTATTTCTTCTACCTCTTCTTCTTCATCCAAACACAAATTTGGTGCCCAATCCCATAATACTAATGTGGTTGCTTCATTTTGGTCTTCTGGTTCATTAGATTGATCTTCTTCCTGATATTCATGGTCTATTAATTGTGTATCCAATAATTGATTCATTACCGGAGTCATTGAATTAATCCATTGTGGGAAGCTTTTCTCAGAATGATGCTCTTGATGAAATGTGCAAAAGTGATCCATACCAACTTAATTCAAATTAAAAACAACAAAATTATTTAAAGGTGGTTGTGGTTGTGTGCTTTCTTCCCTTATTTTATAGAAAGGTTTAAATGGTTTTCTTGAGGAACTAGCACCCTTTTCCTTTTCCAAATATACTATTTTGTTGGACAACTTTTGAACAATTTTGACCACATTTTATAATTCATTTGAAGATTCTTCTTTAGGTATGGTCAATATTAGACGCTTCTTATGTACTATAGGTTTTCCTTCCATATCCATGGAATGTTTCATAATATTGTCTATGTCTACTTCTACTTTCTTTGCCTCTTCATAATTTTCTACTAAAGTAGTTTTAAAGACCTTTTGACAAACATGGCTATGGATGGGAGAAGCGATGTAGTATAATATTCTACCAATGATTCTTCGGCAGGTTTTGTTGCAATGCTGAAACTATTCAAAATTGTAGTAAATATCTGATTAAACTCTTGTACTTTATCCTTCTTTTCCATCCGCATGGACAATAATTCTTTCATAAGTGAAGCCGCAGTTTTTTGTTTGCCAAACTTATTTATAAAGACCTTTTCGAAATTGTCCCAATCTGCTATAGAATTAGTTTGCAAGATAAAATACCATGATGATGCTCTAGGCTCAAAAGTATAAGGAAACAATTTGCACACTACATCCTCATGTTCCACATTTAGTATATTCAATTCCAAATAAAAAATATTTAGGTGATCTTCAGCATAGATCCATTTTCCAGGGTCAAATTTAGGTAGTACTCGCTCTGGATGCTTAGGAAAATCATGCAAAGGAGCATCTAGGTTGAGTGGTCCTTTGGATCTCCATGCAGGTGGTCGGTTGACATTGTGATCCATAATACGTCTTGGGGAATGTGGAGGTGTATGAGTTGGTGTAAGAGTCTGTGTGTGAGGAGAAGAGATTGACTCTGGAGAATTAGTCCCAAATTGATTGATGGGATCTAGGATATATTGTAATGATAAATTAACTAACTCTTCCAAATATTCCACAAGCACAGAATCCCTAGTTTTCACTACTTGTATTCTAGGAGCTTTCCTTCTAGGTAGTAAAGGTACCACTGATAATCCTCCAAGTTTCCTCACGTATGATATAGTGTGTCTCCGTAAATGATCTGCTTCCGTGTAAGAAAAACATATAAACGTTTAGTATGATCATTTTCAGAATCCAACTTTTCTTGATAATAAATTTCAAAATGTGATTCTTCTGGTTGGGTTGTTTCAAGTGGAGACCCAGAGAAATTTCCTCGTGAAAACGGATTTCCTCCGCGGGCCATGCACTGGCGGCCCTCCTTCTAGTGCAAAAATTGTTGATGCCCGGAAAATCCTAGCATCAACGGTAGAGATTCTCCCCAATGAACAATCCCAATTAGATCATTCATTGTTTGGTATAGGGAATCCGTCTGGTTAATGGTCCGACTACCGTAGGCGTGTTTGTTTAATTATGTACCGGTTGCAACTCGGCCCACCATTTATAATTTTATTTTTAAAGTATGATTATGCAAATGATTCTAATCTAACTAATGCAACTAATGTAAAATTGACAGGCAGAAGCCTCAACAAGTGATGCGTAGGTTCTTACCTCCCATCTTATAACTTCTAACTTATCAATTATCTAACCCTAACCTATACTAAACTAATATATCCTTGCAAGGAGAAAATTTAAATAAGATTAATAAAATGAAAATGCCCATACAAATCCAACAGATAGCTATTAAGATAAAGTATGCACATTCACAACAGAAAATTACCAAAGATAGCTTTGATTATAATTAACACAAATTATTACTCTGTTAACACATAGACATTTGCATAGATAAAGAAATCATTCATCATCATCGAAATAGTTCAACAAAATCAGAAATATCTCACAGCATGAACATAAATAGAAGAATAAATAGTTCTAATATGCCAGCCACAACTTTCCACGCAAAATCAATGCAAGCTTTTCCCGACGAACAGGTCTTTCCTCATTAACAGAAAAAATAGTTCTCTTACACAATGTATCCAGTCTCTAATTCACTAGAAAAAGTCCCTTTTCTAGTACCCTTCCCCCATATTTATATTACAGGAGAATTGTTTGTTCATGACTGATCAATTCGGCTTCCTCTGCATTCTTTGGCTTGCCAAATTTGTCTTTTATGTCAATCGTTTCCTCTGCGCGCGGTCTTTCAGCTTCCTTCACATTATGATTGATCACTTCAGATTCATCTACGTCCTTTGGATTACCAATCTTGTATTTTATGTTTGTTGTTCCTTATTCTCACAGCTTCCACGCATCCTAAGGAAACAACATAACCAATATATAAGCAAAACTCATTATTAAGCAAAATCATAATGAACATAATACAAATTTTAGAAGCATGATTTGTCAATATGGTTTGAAAAACAAGGATTTAAACTTCCACGATCTTGTTTTGTCCTGAGAATGATAACTAAGGCAGAGGTGGAAAGTCAGAAAAGGATTTTAAAAAATATCCAAAATTCATCTTTCCGCAATCCACAATGCGGGCCTGCGAGAGTGCAGAATTACGGGTGCCAATTTCCAACGTTCAAGAATGCCATCCGCAATCCGCAATCCAAAATGTGGGAGTGCGGGAATGTGGGAGTGGGGAATTGTGGGTGCCAATTTCCAACGTTCAAGAATTCCATCTGCAATCCGCAATCTACAATGCGGGATTGCGGGGAATGCAGGAGTGCGGAAGACAAATTCTGAAATTCTGAAATGCAATCCGCAATCAGAACTACAGAAGTGAGGACATGTTGGATGCGGAAATGCGTACATACGGAATGCGAAAATGCAGTCTGCAATCCGCAATAAAAAATGTAGTAACGCCGAGGTGCGGAGCTGCGGGATTGCAGGCACGCAGAATTGCAAGCATGCAGATTGTGTAAATGCGGGATACCATTCAACAAACCGAAAAATCAATCCGCAATCCAAAATCCACAATCGAAACTGTGGAAGAGTGGGATTGCGGAAACAAATTTAGAAAGTCGGAAATACAATCCGCAATTGGAAACATGGGAAGGAGGAAAGTCGGGATTGCACAATTGTGGGATTGCGAATACAGTTTAAAACGGTTGGAGATGCAATCCGCAACCTGCAACCCAACATTGGACAAGTGTAAATGCGGAGAAGGCATGATGCGGAACTTAGGAATGCGGAAGTGAAGAAATGCATTTTCTTTTATTATTTTTCAAGAAAAACTAAGTGTTAGGGGTAATATGAAAAAAGCTCTGAGTAAGATCAAAGGAGGGGCCCTACAATTTTAAAAAAAAAGTGGGGATCAAGTTGCAGCTGCAACAAATAGCTGAAGGAGCGTTTAATCGTTTGATAGTGACTCTGAAGAAGCTTGGAAAAAATAACAGAACAGGAAACATGACCTCTCATCCATAAATTGCACAATGGTGAATACATTCGATGGATTGGATTTTAAATCATGGATCCACCAATGTATGATTCCAACCAATGGATTAAACAAATTCCTTACTCTTCATTTGCGGAAGAATACCGTATGGATGTCCTAGATATAGCTCTTAGAGGAACTCCCACAAGATGGTGGGCGACACATAAATATGATCTACCTAATTGGGACACAATCCAGCTAATATTTATGATCAGGTTCGAGCCATCAATGCATGGTAATATGGTGAAAGATATATACATGGGAGAGACCAATCCCTATGAGCACATTTGCTTGTGTAAACATCAGTGGGAATCAGATGGATTACAACTAGAATTTTGGGTTCATCAATTTTTTCATGAGCTCGGACCTATTTTGAAGGCTTGGTACTTACATGAAGAAACAATATGACATACTTGATGCTGTAAGAAGATGCATGCAAATTTTTGCCAGTGACTTCTCCTTTTTTGCATCCAGACACACAGTAATAGAAGCACTAAATTCCATCAGGGGAGAATTATTTACAAATCATTTGGGGAATGTGGGACACTCATATGTCTTTCCTACACATCAAAAACTATAAAGCCTCACATTTGTGATTCCCAAAGTAATATCTCCTCTCTATTGTGAAAAGGTAGAACAAGACAATTCAAACCTTGATTAACTTGAACAGTTGCAACATCTAACTTTCAATGAGTCTGAAGGATCCCACGAAGTATGATAGAAAAAACTAGAAGAGGATGGAGCAATTTATACCCAACCTATAAAGTTGCATAAAGTTAGTATTGGTATTGAAGATAAACTAAAGATAGTAGCCATAGGAGACTATTGGGATGAAGAAACAATGTATGAGATAATGTCACTATTGAAAAAATATGATGACCTATTTCCAAAAATATTTACATAACTAAAAGGGATTCACGGATATTTGGTTGAGATGAAGATTGCACTAAAACCAAATTCCAAAGCTATGAAGCATCGACCATATAGACTGAATCCCAGAGTAAAACAAAAGGTGAAAAAATAAATTGACCACATGCTAAGTGCAGGATTGATTTTTTTGGTAGATGAATCAGAATGGATCAACCTGATCGTAATCCAGAGCAAGAAATATATAGAGAAAATCCTAGTCTGTATCAATTACTGCAGCTTGATTTCTACATGTGTCCATGACCCATTCCCAACCCCATTCAACAATGAAGTACTAGATTAAGTAGCAGGAAATAAAGCATACTCCTTCATAGATGGGTTCTCATGATATCACCAGGTCCGAATTATAGAAGAAGACAAGAAGATGACAACATTCACTATGGAATGGGGATCATTTTCTTATAATGTTATACCATTTGGGATAAATAATGAACCAGCTGTATTCTCAAGAAGTTATAGCATATTTCATAGAGTTTATCCATAAGTTATTGGAAGTCTACTTGGATGATTAGACAATCTACATCTTGCTCAAAGACCATGTTGCGCTACTTCGTCTTATGCTTGATCGTTATAAACAAATGGGGATTTATTTGAACTTGCGAAAGTGTATTTATGTGTTCCTTTTGGAAACCTACTGATACATATTGTTTGTCGATATGGATTTCTAGTATACCCTGCGAAAATTGCAGCAATTGTAAACTTATTAGCACCAACATCAGTAAAGTAGTTGCAATCTACCTTGGTTCATACCAGTTACTACATAAGCTTCACTTTCAACTATGCCTCCATACTCGTGCCTTTGGAACAATTGCTAAAGAAGTATGAAACTTTCTGGTGGAATGACGATTGTGAAAAATCCTTCACAACACTAAAAAAAATGGTAAATGCCCCAATCCTAGCATTTCCTGATTGGGAGAAGGAGTTCCATGTACATGTTGATGCATCGAGAATCACTCTTGGCACCATATTATCCAATCTAGGAGAAGGAAACATGGATCCTCTAGTGTATATTTCCAGCAAAAAATATCACAAGTGGAACAAAATTACACAACAACAGAGAGAAAAGGATTAAACATGATTTATGCCTTGCAAAAGTTCCACCACTATTTGTTCGGAGGACAATTTAAATTTTTTTTTACCACTTAGCTTTAAAGTATTTGGTGAACAAGCCTGTCTTGGAAGGTCAAATCTGCAGATGGTTACTCTTATTCTAGGAATTCTTCTTTGAAGTAATATTCAATCCCAGAAAGAATAACCAAGGACCTGATCACCTATCATGAATCGAATCCGTAGAATCCAACAAGCCTGTTGATGATCAATTGTCATATGCAACACTCTTTAGGGTAGAAGCAATTCCATACCATTTGGAAGATATTACATTATTCCTTACTATAAGGAAGGCCCCATATAATTATTCCACTAAACATAAATTTCACTTGGTTGTAAGAGCTGTGGAAACTGGTTGATTGAGGGACAACTCTACAAGATGGGAATTGATGGGATTCTTTGCATATGTGTATTAGATCATGAATGAAAAAGAATATTGTGTGAATTCCACACTAGTGTTGTATGTGGCCATGTTGGCAGGAAATATACAGGAAGGAAGGTACTCCAAGTGTTATTTTTTCATAAATTTCAATCTGATCTAGGATCTTAACTGAGAGAATAACATGTACATCATATCTACATCATATCAATGATGGACACAATAATGCAAGCACACAAGAGAGACAGAGTTTCACTGGGGAAAACGAAGAAGGTGAAAAACCCCGCAACTTCCTCAGAGATAGATAGAGCAATGATACAACCCAAGCATAAGAGATATACTCCTAGCAGAAGCTTCTCTTCCTCCACTAGTGCGCCACTCTCCAATGAGTGTAAGTGTGAGAAAGTGAATGATCAAATAGAGTGCCTCCTGCACTCTATTTATACATGACTTGAATTTCCTAATAACCTTTACTAGGTCGACCTCAACTTAACCACATAACATAATGATGACAGGGCCGACCCCCAATAGGGTGGTCTAATAATCCTTTAACCCACATGACTTATACAAGGCCGACCCCCACAAGGTGGTCTAATAATCCATCAAGTATAAGTTACAACACTTACAATATATATGACGACACTTCCGTATAGAGGAATAATAACATCTCTATAGGAATACAAACACTTCTGTATAGAGGAATAATAACATCTCTATAGGAATACAATATACATATATTAAATACATTCCGAAGTTACAAATACATCAACACTCCCTCTTAACTAGGAAGGTATTTCTCGACACAAATCTGCTAGCACAAGTCTTGTTCTCTGGATCATCATCATCATCATCATGGCTGCCACTATCTCAATCAATCTCTGATCTACTCGTCATAGGAAGTTCTACAGAGCCAGTCCTTTTTCATACTGGATGTAGGCCCACCACCTGCAAGTCTTCATCATCACTGTCCATACTGTGGAATCCTCAGGACTTATTACGTGCGTCACAATGCCTCGAAAGAGTATCCCAGGACCATTTATGTACCGAAGCACGACCAAAAATATCTCCCAGGTCCACTTACATGTGACTGTCACAAAACCTTAAAAGAGTGTCTAGCATAGCAAGAACTCTAAAGAGCATTCGAGGCCTTTTACGTGACTAGCATAGCCTGTCCGGATCTCCAGGACGTATTACATGTGACCCCCACCACAAAAACTTAAAATAGTGTCGATCAAGAACTCTCAAGAGCATCTGAGGCCTTTTACGTGACTAGCACAACCTGTCCAGATCTCCAGGACTTATTACATGTAGTCATGGAAATGCCTCGAAAGAGAATCCCGGGACTTATTACGGGCACACAGCCCAACCTATCGGATCTCCCAGGTCGACTTATATGCTCATCTGCACAACCTGTCCACGGCCATAGAGTATCAACCTAATACTCACCATACATCATCCTGATGTACATCATCACATGATCATCCTGATCATCATAGCATCATCCTGATACATATCATCTGGAGCAACATCCTGAAGCTCATCATCCATGATCATCCTGATCATACAGTGCATCCACCTGATGCATACCAAGTATCCACCTGATGCATATCATCATACATGATCTACCTAATCATACAATGTATCTACCTGATACATATCATCATACATGATCTACCTGATCATACAATGTATCTACCTGATATATATCATCATACATGATCTACCTGATCATACAATGTATCCACCTGATACATATACAAATACATGATCCAACTGATCATACCAAGCATACAACATGATGCATATACATAGCAGTAACTGGAGCATCGTCCTGATGCTCATCATCCAGCGCTTACATCCACAACCATGGGAAGGATCCTCCTCTCACCATGCTTGGAATGGATCCTGCAAATGTGTCCATCACTTCTTCTTCGAAGTGTTGTCAATCTGAAGAACACCAAGCCTCTCCCTGAAGTACTCGAACTTCACTCTGGCTAGTGGTTTCGTCAACATATCTGCAACCTGCTCATCCGTCGCAACATACAGGAGATTCACTACTCCTCTCTGCACCATATCCCTGATATAGTGATATTTGATCTCAATGTGTTTTGACCTGTCGTGGAACACCGAGTTCTCAAACAACTTCACACAACTCTGGTTGCCACAAAAGATACCAGTAGCCTCCAGCGGGAGATCAAATAACTCAAACAATAGCTTCCGGATCCATACTGCCTCACAACTAGCCGAACATGCTGCAACATACTCTGCCTCGGCTGTACTTAGTGCTACGCAGGACTGCTTCCTGCTAAACCAAGAGATCACACCTGATCCCATACTGAAGTAGCACCCATATGTGCTCTTCCTATTTGCAGCACTACCTTCCCAATCTGAATCAACATAACCCTGCAGGTTAAAATTTTGATTCGCATCATACTTGAGCCCATAGTCAATTGTACCCTTTAGGTACCTCATAATATGCTTTATAGCAATCAGGTGAACACCTATGGGATCTGTCAGGAACTGGCTCAATGTGTTCACCGCAAAGCAAATATCTAGTCTAGTGTTCCTTAGGTACATCAAGGACCCAATCATCCGACGATACACAGTGACATCAACCGGATCAGATGAAGCATCACACAGAAGCTTCAGGTTCGATGCCATAGGTGTGACCATGGCCTTGCAGTCCATCATCTCGAACTTCTTCAGGATCTCTACTGCATACTTCCCTTGTCCAAGGAAGATTCCATCTACACTCTGCCACACCTCCATGCATAGAAAATAGTGCATCATCCCCAAGTCCTTCATCTGGATCTCGGAAGCAAGCTTCCTCTTGGTATTGGAAATCAATCCATCCTCACCTGTTACAAACAGGTCATCCACATACAAGAGTAGTATCATAGGATTGCCTTCCTCAACCTTGTAGTAAAGGTTGGAATCCGCTTTACTCTTAGTAAATCCCAAACTGGATAGAAAGTTGTCTATCCTACCATACCAAGTTCTAGGATCTTTCTTCAAGCCATACAAGGCTTTCTTCAGTTTGCACACATGAATCCCCCTGTCATGTGTCTCAAACCCGAGTGGCTGCTCCACATACACTTCCTCCTTGACTACACCATTCAAGAAAGTTGTCTTGACATCCATCTGGTGTATCTTCCATTTCATCACTGCAGCCGGGGCAAGTACTGATCTGATGGAAGTGTACCTGGATACAAGAGCAAAAGTTTCTTCATAGTCTATTCCCTCTTTCTCGGAGAAGCCATGAGCTACAAATCTTTCTTTGTACTTTTCTATGCTGCCATCTGCAGCATGCTTGATCTTGTAGATCCACTTGGAAGTCACAACAAACTTCCCTTCAGGTCTTGGGACTGCATCCCAAACATTATTCTCCATGATCGACTGATACTCCTCTATCATAGCATTCTTTTTGAATCCTGGGAACTTCAATATCTTCAATATATAACTTTGTTGCTAAACAAATGTTGTAGTCCTTCTTTTGTAGGTGATGGTATACGATCTTTCCTACAAAACAAGTTAAATTGCATGATTAGAAACATCTCATAGTTTTCAGAACAAATTCTTACATGTAAATAAATATGTCATACAGTCATGCAATTGTCTTAGCCAATGCTTCAATACAACATTTATCCATATCCCGTAACTTTCTAGATGCCTTCCAATCTCTACTAGAACATTGTTAAGAGTGTGCACAACTCCCAACATGTCAGCAAAGAGGTTTCATTCTAGATAAGTAGCAATGGAATGTTGTACAGTTCCATAGGCCACTTACCCATCACATGCATATTAGTAATATACTGTTCATTAATGCAATTATTCAAATATGCATAATACACACCCTAAGCCTAGGATCATAAACATATACAAAATCGAACAATATTATTTAAATAATCAGATATGCAAGAAATGTCAATTCAAATACTTATGTTCATTTGGTTTGTAGGGTGGACTCCCTCTCAATATTTTCTTCCTTGCAAGAACTACTGGAGTGTGCTCCCTCTTGATCTTTGTTTCCTGGATTACCTGTCCTTGAACTTATAGCCATCCTCGATCACTTATGCATACTTACTAGTATCATCATTGTGTTATCCTCGAGGTCTCATACATACATTCATTAGTATAATCTCAATACTATCAAAAAACAATAATCTTAAACATGTATAGTCATGATCATTTCAAACACCGATAATAAACATTTGTATTCAAGGTTTCAGGGAATACTTTTTTTACTCATGCATATTTTTACTTGACCAAAGGACTTTTCTGGTTAGTCATATCATCAATCAAGGTAAGAGACATAATATGCATAAACCCTTGATTACTTACATTTCTAACTTCATGAATAATCATTATCAACCATACACCAGTATAAGATCCTAACACAAGGTAGGATTCTAACTTGATATAGGAAAAATATACATGGTTATCATATTTGCTAGTTATGTCTAGCAATGTCTTCTTGTTCTCTTCAATGACTTGTGCTAGTAACCTGCATATCCCATAGGTTAACCATTATAGAACCAAGTTATACATACCTCGTAAGTAGATCTTCTATGTGATCCATGACAATGGATGAATCTTTGTCTTCATCTCACCATGGTCATATGTTCTTGAACTAGAACATGATTTGTCTTTCTTGATGTACCTTTCATGTTAGCGGACAACATCAACCTCATACAACACCACAATGCATTAGTACAATCAAAAGTGTCAAAACCCTAATCAATGAATATCTTCTATCATGCATTCATATTTTTATTAAGGTGATACGACAAGTCTAAAATTAATCAAGATTGTACTAATATTAATGAAGACAAACATACCATAAACTTAATCATGAACAGATCTCGAAACATACCTGGATAAGTCATACCTGTCGAGATTGCTTGTAATCTTCTTATGTAAGGTCTTAGCCTCATCTCCCTCTGAAACAGGAACTTCTTCACTTATGCAGGTAACCAATCCATTCTCTTCTAGGATTAACCCAATCCACTTGATTTGTAGAAACTGGATCTGGAGCTCAATTAGGGTTTGTCAAGGAGACCCTAAAAATTCAAAATTTTAATTTCAAACTTTTGAAAGGATAGAAAGATATGCCTTGATGAGCTGATCAACCTGGTATACTCAGAATTTGAAAACTGCAAAGTTTCACCCCTCAAATTTGCTTTTCAATCTTCAGGATTCAATAGGGAGGACCCTGAACTAGGGTTTGAGTTTCCCGGAGCTTCACCCAACCAAATGGTTTGATCCAAAGCTCTAAACTTTGATTTTTCCAAGGATCTTCCAGCTATGGTCACAGATTTAAAAAATTCCCATTTTTCCAGAAGCCCTAATTTTTCACCTTTCCGATCAAAGTCCCAAACTAGGGTTTGATCAAGCCCGACCTTCTGCCCAACAAAAAATTTAATCTTGGTCTCTAAATTTTGATTTTGATGAGGATCATCCATCCTTGGTCTCCGATTACAAAAAGTCCAACTTTATCTGAAGCCCTAAATTCCCAGAGCCATGAATGAAGGTGCTCAAAATCCAATTATGTTTTGACAGAAATATGCACCTAATTGTTTCTGGTGTTACTCTGAAATTTCAGACCTACAGGGTCTGAACCTTTTTCCTATGGTAGCCTGACCTATTGTCTTTCCAACCCCATCGGTCTGACCTCAATTGGATTCTCTAAGAGAGAGTTATGCCAAGTGTCACAACGTGACCTGTTTATGGGATAAAACAGGAGAGCGAACTTGTACGGCGTGCCACGTGTCATGGGTTCAGTTTTAGCCTCTGAAAAACTTACCTGAGAAAGTAAAGTCTGTTCCCTACCTGCCAATTTTTATGAAATTTCATTTGGAGCTTCCTAGCCCAAGTTGTGACCTTTTTTCCTAGGTCACCTATTTATGACTCAAATCTGGAGGAGGCAGAAACCCTATATTGTACATATCATAAATGACAATGTACAACGAATTAGAGGTTTTCCTTTGGAAACAGGGTACATGGGGATCGTATCTTCGATCTGTAATATTTTCAGATCCTAAAACCTCGCCGAAATGTATTTATAGCGAAATTGATACCATGACTGGTTTTTTCTATATCAAGCCCTAGCTTCGCAAGTGAAACAAGTGTCATAAATGTCATACCATGTCTTCTTTCAGGCTAGCTCTAATACCATGTAAGTTTTTCATAAATTTCAATCTGATCTAGGATATTAACTGAGATAATAACATGTACAGCATATCTACAACATATCAATCATGGACACAATAATGCAAGCACACAAGAGACACAAAGTTTCACCAGGGAAAACCAAGAAGGTGAAAAACCCCGCAACTTCCTCAGAGATAGATAAAGCAATGATACAACCCAAGCATAAGATATATACTCCTAGCAGAAGCTTCTCCTCCTCCACTAGTGCACCACTCTCCAATGAGTGTAAGTGTGAGAAAGTGAATGATCAAATAGAGTGCCTCCCGCACTCTATTTATACATGACTTGACTTTCCTAATAAACTTTACTAGGTCGGCCTCAACTTAACCACATAACATAATGCTGACAAGGCCGACCCCCACAAGGTGGTCTAATAATCCATCAATTATAAGTTACGACACTTACAATATATATGACGACACTTCCGTATAGAGGAATAATAACATCTCTATAGGAATACAAACACTTTCGTATAGAGGAATAATAACATCTCTATAGGAATACAATATACATATATGAAATACATTCCGAAGTTACAAATACATCAACACTAAGCAGGGCTATGGTGGCCCACAATGTTCAAATATGCCAAGGAATATGCTAGGAAATGTGATGCATCCAACGAGTTGGAAATCCATCTCGACAAGATGGAATTCCACTCCACCCAGATCGATTAATAAAACTATTTGAAGAATGGGCAATCGATTTTTTGGGACCTATCAATCCACCGAAAAAACATTCTAAATCCCACTATATTATCACTGCAATAGATTACTTAACATGAGGGGCCTAATTAGCACCATTTTAAGATTATTCTATAGAAACAACTGCTCTATTCATCTATGAAAATATCATCACTCTATTTGGATGTCCTAGAATACTTACGAGTAACCAGGGTAAGCATTTCTTCAACACCACTATTGAAGAATTGACATGAGAATTTTTTATACAACACCACAAAAGTAGTCCATATCATCCTCAAATAAACGAAACCATCGAAGCGTTCAACAAGATTCCATAGAATGGACTAACCAAAATATATTGCACCAATCGAGATGAGTGGGATGCGAATATTCCAGCTGTACTATGGGAATTCAATACCACTACTAAAAAGCTTCACAAGTAGACTCCATTACAGTTGCTTTATGGAAGAGAAGCAATAGTTCCTGTGGAATTTGTGGTTTCAATTCTTTACATTACGTACACAATGCATATGGAGGAGGAAGAGTTTTTTTGCGGAAAGTCTTGAGTAAATGATGGAACTTGAATTATCCATATTTATATCCGATTATCATGTGACAACGGAAAAAGAGTGACATAATGTTTTACATGACAAACACATAAAAAAGAAACAATTTTCCTAAGGAGACAAAGTGCTACTCTATGATGGCATATTCATGAAGCATCCAGGAAAACTACAGATTCATTGATTGGGACCGTTCATTGTTGCAAAAATCAAAGACTCCATAGAAATTAAGCTTGCACAACTAGATGGTATCCACCAACCAAGTTGGGTGAATGGCACATGCCTGAAGCCCTATGTTTCTTCTTAGTAATTCCTCATGAGACCACTCCTTCTATCAAGAGTGAGTTAGTTAGAAGTTAGGTTCTTTTTCTTTTTTCGATACGATGATTTTTCCATTTCTCATTTCTTAGTCATTTTCTCAGTTTAGTTCATTATCAATTAGTTCAAACCATTGTGGTTAATGGGTGACCCAACAATCCAAACTCGAGTGGGAAGGACCATAGAAGGAAGTTCTTCGTAAAGGAGTGGGAATCACAGAAAGCTTCTAATGTCCGTAATAGCTTTGGACCTGCCACCGCAAGTATAGAAGGAAGTGGAAGGAAAATAGAAGATAAGGATCAAGCTTAGTGAAGAAATCATAGTAGAAGAAGACAGAGAGAGATGACAAAGCTACAGTAG
The DNA here is from genome assembly GCA_027924585.1 of Larix kaempferi. Lineage (NCBI taxonomy): Eukaryota > Viridiplantae > Streptophyta > Pinopsida > Pinales > Pinaceae > Larix > Larix kaempferi. The sequence goes on from BSBM01000504.1 coordinate 7,629,795, forward strand.
AAGATAATGTATCCAGGTTTTTTGGTAATTGGTTTTTGATTCTCTATTTTTTATCTGTTATAATAATGAAGGATTTTTGGGCCCATCAACTTTTTGTGTATGGATAAGATGTAACATGGTTATTTTCTAATGGATCGAATGTGTGTTTTCTCTTTATCTGCAAATCATGATTAATAGGTTGATGAATGATGAATGTTGTTGTGATATGAATATTAATAACTCTCACAATTGTATCCCTACAATTAGCACTCCTCATCATATACAAGTCTTGGTTTTTCTTCGGGTGAGACCTTCTCCTTCGAGGGATTGAAAATTCCAGCACACTAGACTACATCGGTACCCTTTGTTGGCCCATGTACAAGTACCCGGTCTCAATGTGCCAACACCCTCTTCAGGAGAGAAGATCTCATTTTCCTACAAGTTGGAATTTGAAACTAATAACAATGTTGCAGAATATGAAGCCCTTATCCTTGGTCTCCAAGTTTCCAAAAATTTAAAGATAACTAAGCTAGTTGTCTTTGGAGACTCATAATTAGTCATAAACGAAATAAAAGGGATATGTCAAACAAGAAACCCAAACATGAGAGCTTGCATATATCTAGTCTGGGATCTAATAGAAAATTATTTTGATTCCTTCAACATAACCGCAATCCCCAGAGATCTTAATCAACATGCAAATTCTTTGGCTCTGGAAGCTAGTAGTTTCAAGCCTCAAAAGAAACCAAAGTTGAAGTATGAATTGTGATTACGATACCGACCATCTATTCCAAATAATTTTAAACATTGGCAAGTCTTTTAAGATGACTTGCAAATCAAGTGGTTCCTAGAATTAGTTTATTAATTCTCAATCACCAATATTGATCGAAGTGATGAATAAGAAAGTGAATATCAAGCTCAGTCGGATATTGGTACAAATTCAGAGATGAAAAATTAGATTGCTAATGATAAAATATTGCAGCTGAAAAACAAATTCATTCCAAATGGATTGGTACCATTGGGGCAACTTTTTAATAAAAATGATGTTCCTATCAAACCTGTTGTTCACCCAAAGAAAGAAGACATTGAATATTTGAATCTAGGTAGCCAAGAAGATCCAAGATATATCAAGCTCTCCAAACTTCTAAATACCGAGCAAAAATAGAGGTATGCAAATCTTTTTAAATAATATCTTGATGGTTTTGCTTGGAAATATGAGGATTTGAAAACCTATAATACCTCCATCATACAACATAGAGTCCAACTGAAACCAGATGCTAAACCAACCAAGCAAAAAATGAGGCAGATTAATCCCATCCTACTTCCCATTATTGAAAAGGAGGTTAGAAAGTTGTTAGATGCTAAAATTGTTATTCCCCTCAGATACTAAAAATGAGTTTCCAACTTGGTACCAGTAAGAAAAAAGAATGGGTAAATTAGGTTGTGGGTAGATTTTAGAAACCTAAACAAATTCTCTTTGAAAGATAATTGTCCCCTCCCAAAGATGGACCACATCCTTCAGAAGGTGTTAGGATCAACCAGGATTTCCATTATGGATGGGTTTTAAGGCTACAATTAGGTAGCCATGCACCTTTATGATAGGGAAAAAGCTGCTTTCACCACACCCTGAGGCACCTTCATGTACGACAAGATGCCATTTGGCTTGATCAACGTTGGTGCAACATTTCAAAGGGCCATGCGCATTGCATTTGTGGGAGAAAAATATAAGTTCATAGTAATCTACCTTGATGATATTATTGTCTTCTCTAAATCCAATGAAGACCATTTGAAACACCTTCAACAAACTTTCATAAAATGCAAAAAATTCAGCTTATCATTGAACCCAAAGAAATCCTTCTTTGTGATGAAGGAGGAAAAGATGCTTGGCCATATTGTTTTTAAATAAGGGGTTAAGATTGATCTAGACAAAGTGCCAACCATCAATCTGATAGACTTACCCAAGAATATAAAAAAGTCCAATCTTTTTCGCTAACTCAGGAAATTGGTAAGATGCATGATAAGATTTGAAGTATCCATACTAGTATAATTTTCCTGTCAACTCAAACATTAATTTATGTCTAATGAGAATGGTCACCCATTCATGTTGCAGATAGCTTCCCCCCATTCTATCTTGTATACTTCCTGTTGTCCTTTTGAAAGGCATATATTCATCTACCAAAAGGTATTTTTTCCAGCAGAACTCTGTTATCCATGCACATTGATTGAAATGTAAGAACACCAAGAGTTTATCTGAATGATTTTCTTTGTTTCTCTTAGAATGGAATTACCCTTATTTATTAAATCTTTTTTATAGGTATCTATTGGATGGATACTCGACAACTGATGAAAAACTGAGCATACATCTTAATTGGAATGGTCAACACACAGGGAAGTATTCAATAACTTTCTATTTTCTTCATAGTTTCACAATTTTTGGGTAATCTCAAAACAACATGAATCCTGATATTTTACAACTTTAATAAATGAGATTTGGTAATGAAGTGAATGGCAATCTAACAACAAGTATCCCTCAAACCACCATTGATTTCCCGCAAATTGTTCTTATAGGAGACTTTCACATTTGAATATTGAGACTCCTTCTATTTTCCCTAAAGAGTACATTGGCCCATCATATCATTCATTCACACCCGTTCATAATCTAACCTTGATCCCATTAGGTAAGCTTGATTCGCTTCCTCTTAAGATAGCTCCAAGTATGTTGTTATGAGATTTTCAAGTTAGGATGTGAGTGAAGCTTGCTTGATAAGTAGGGAGAAACAAATATATGTGAGGTGACCATATAAATAAAAGAAGAGTATGAGTAGCAAGTGATTTGGGAATGATGTTGAAATCGTGAATAAACTTGGGAAATAGAATGTTGGAGGAAGTGGTGCATGTAAACCGGATGATGTGTTTCCTGACCTTTTTCCCCTAACATATTGGTTTCACGTTGTTTCATATTGTTTGCATTTGGTTTTAATAATCTTAACTTGAGCTCACTTTCAATCCTCTTGATTGTGGATTTTGTTTTGAAAGGAATTTGAAAATATTGAGTTTATGTATTGATTGAACTTTAAGACTAAGTTGTTAGTTTGCTTTTAGTTTTTTTCATTCATAGCCAATAATTGTAACATACTATATTTTTAATTTTCTCCCATTCGACACAATCATTCCTTTTGATGGATTGCTTTGATTGTACACATTCCTTTCCATTACCTTAATTTTTTATCAAACTTTACTTTTCAAACTTATAAGCCCGACTTGTAGCATCGGCTACCATGAATGCTCATTCAAACTCATGGATCAATGTGTTTGGGGTTTCAAAATTTTGGATATGCACAATGGCACCATTGGAAAGGCATATATCATATTTGTTGGACACCAAAGCATTACATTTGATCATCCTTAAAATTTATTTGGAATTTTATATTAGGATCCTTGTCATGGTGGAACACTAATAGATTTGAAAAATATTACACAAGAAAAATAGTTAGAAGGACTTTAGATGTCTTTTCGTCATTCTCTGGTGAGATCCATCCACTTCACACACTTAATTGGAAGAATCCATGATGTTTTCAAGTGGTCAACCCATGGGTTGAATTTGAGGCATGACAGTGGAGAACAAATCGAAATGAATCTAAATACCATCCTATGCCTTTAAGGGGCTTTTTGAATCTGCTCCCCCATCTACTCATTGAAAAAGCAAAAAACTCTAAGAGATCAAAAGAAAATATGTATATACATATACAAATAAAAAAAGAAAAATGGGATAAGAGAATTTAGACGTAAAAAGCGGTTAGGAAAATCCGTTGAGGCCATGTACGCATGCATGTAGTAGATCCCTGCTCGTGGTATACGATATTAGTACCAAATGTAACATCCCCTCCCATCAATCTGACCAGCGGAAGGAACATGAATGATATACGGGGTGCTAAATTTCGCCCCTCATACCATATTATCAAATTCATTAAAATTTCAATCCATGTGTATATGCATAATAACATACACACCATAATTAAACTCTATCAATGCACACAAAACATGCATATACTAGCATGCTCATCCCAGACATAACAATAAAAACATGCACATAAATAAACTCATATTATGCTATGTGTAGGCATTCAATTTTAACAATTCAAATTGGATCATTTCATTCAATATGACATAAACAAACAATCACTCATAGTACATAAATTTGACACAATTAGAAATAGCAGTTAACATTTATCTTTTAATTGAAATTTCTCGAGCAACTAGCTATGGAAGAGCAATGTTCCACCCAAATGTAGGTCTATGTCCAACCTATATTAATTCAACTGAGATACCACCCCCGATTTGGGCTATGTATCCACTAAGGAGGAACTACTCAGGCTCACTCACATCCATAAGCACAATCACTCATGCTACGTTGGCACACAGTTAGGTTTGTAAAACATGTAGGGAGATAAGTAAGGAGAATGTTAGGCCAATGAACTAAATCATAGATCTACAACCATATCAATTGATCTTAGTTAGACTTGGCACCCAAAATACCTACCGCACCCAACACAAGGAAGTTCCTATTCTCTGCTACACGGTCCCTCAGGCGCCCTTTCCCTCCAGTGCTCTTCACGGTGGGAATAGAAAGGTCCAAGCTGCAAACAATTCATATATTCTTTCCTTCACTAGGTTTATCAAGCAATTCTGACCTCTGAGCTCTCTCCTAATTCAATCCACTCTTGGATTTTTCAAGTTTTGGCCGTGTGATTCTCAATCACGAAAGTCAACTTCCTGGTCCCCAAATATGAGTCTTCCTATGGATTTTCGGGCCTTTGACACTCTCAATTTCGCCCCAGGGTTTATGTCTATGTATTCTCCATTGGATTTCGCTACTTACATCAAATTATGACCATTTTTTACACTCTAAATCATGGCTTCTTTCTTGGTTGCGATTTCTGCAATTTTTCATTGTTGGCAAAGCAAAATGTGCTAAGAATTGATGTCTCATTGTTCTTCAATGGAATGGGGATGATGGAAAATGAATTCCTTGCACTCAAGAAACTAACTTCTAAGTCAAGTAAACCGAGCCCATACCCAACCATACGAATTTCTGATTTTTCCCATGCTCCATTAAATTCGTGGGATGATTTCTTATTTGCCTCCTTACTAAATAATTAAATGTCAGCATAACTAGTCAAGATGGGTTCTCAAGATGACATTTGGAAACAAATAATTCAATTCCCCAACCCCTCACCTCTCCCTAGTGTATACATACAATGCCCTCATTTTTAGTTGCTTCCATAGCCAACTCGGAATTTTATTTGCATTATACATATTTACATGTTTTTACAATTTCCATGGTTTACTAGCACATACCTCACAAAATATAAAATGCTTTCCCTTTAAAACTGAGCATTCACTAGCAGGGCCTTTCCCATGATATCCACGCTAGGAATTCAGATATCATGTATGCACAATATTCACATATGAAGCCAATGCATTCTAAGAGTAAAAAATGGGGGTATTACATTCCCCTCCCTGTTCGGGTACACAGGGTACTACCAAAGGACCGAACACCAAGAGCAACCACTTCACACAAACAGATCACAGATCAACACACCGATGTTTTGACGTGGTTTAAACCCTCTTAAGGGAAACACTCCACGGCCCCGGCCAAATAGCTTCTACGGGACAATTTATTATGCAAAGAAACAAAGTTGCAAATGAGCTTCTCATAATCGATCAACTAAACAATGACCCTCCATGCTCTTTAAATAGAGATCATGGACCAATCGGGTGTTAAACCACGGATCAAGGTTAGGTTTGATCTAAGAGAAGTTGAGTCGTCATATCACTCTATGTCGGGAACATATCGTGACCGTCGGATTAAGTATTTACAAATGCATACTAATGCATACTAAAGAAACACACTATCCCTAACGGATATATTACACAAGTTGATCTTAACTAACTCCTAAGTGTCTAAATATCCTAACATCCCCCCTTAAGAACAACTTGGGATAGGATTGAAGGATTTACAAAAGTGACACTATTAGGAGAAGGAAGGAGGCATTAGAGCCTATCCCCCCTTAATGACAAGTTCCTGAACTCCTAACATAGATCGAAGTTTAGAAAACTTCGCTTCTGTAAGAGACTTGGTGAAGATGTCTGCAACTTGATCATCTGTAGGGAAAAATAGCACTTCAAGAACATGATCATGAACAATATTTCTGATGAAGTGCATATGTAGCTCAATGTGTTTGCTGCGTTGATGTAGAACTGGATATTTGGCAAGCTTGATGGCACTTTGATTGTCGCACCAAAGTGGAGTAGGCTGCTGCTGCTCGAATCCAAACTCGGAAAGGATCTGTCGAAGCCATAAAGCTTCCTGACTGGCATTAACTGCTGCTCGATATTCTGCCTCTGATGAAGAAAGAGCAAGAGCTTGTTGTTTCTTACAAGCCCAAGTAATAGGTCCAGATCCCAGACTGAAAACATAACCTGCAGTAGACTTTCGATCATTAGGATCGTCGGCCCAATCTGAATCAGTGAAACCAGCCAACAAAGGTTTCCCCCCTGTACTGTAATGAATCCCAAACTGAACTGTACCTTGAATATATCGAAGTATTCTTTTAGCTTCTTTCCAGTGACTTTCATGAGGTGTCTGCATATAATGGGCAACACGACCAACAACAAAGGAAAGGTCAGGATGGGAATGAGTCAAGTATAAGAGACTACCAACAAGCTGACGATACAAGGTGGCATCGACTTCAGGTGAAGTACAAGTGGCAAAAAGTTTGACTCCAGACTGGAAGGGAGAAGGGGCTGGTGTACAATCTTCCATGTGAAAGCGACGAAGAAGGTCACAAGCATACTTAGACTGAGAAAGAAAGATTCCTTCTTTGGTTTGCAGGACTTAGAGACCAAGAAAATAATGCAAATGTCCTAAGTCTGACATTTCAAAATTTTGTTTAAGACTGGATTTCACATGGGTTATAAGCTTAGGGTAACTACCAGTAATAATAAGGTCATTAACATATAGAACAAGTATGATGAGATGGTTTCCTACTTTCTTGGTATAGACAGTGGGGTCAGAATGGCATCTAGAAAAACCAGTGTCAAGGAGAAAGTTATCCATTTTGGCATACCAAGCTCTAGGAGCTTGCTTAAGGCCATATAAGGATTTCTTAAGGCGGCAGACAAGGCTAGAGTTATTCTGAACATAGCCAGGAGGTTGTTCCATGTAAATTTCCTCCTACAAATCACCATGCAAGAAGGTAGACTTGACATCCATTTGATGGACTTCCCAGTTGTGTAAGGCTGCAAGGGAAAGAACAAGGCGGATGGAGTTCATTTTTGCGACGGGAGCAAAGGTTTCATTGTAGTCAATCCCTTCAACTTGGGAAAAACCTTTGGCAACTAACCTTGCCTTAAGTCTTTCAACACTTCCATCTGATGCATACTTAGTTCTGTAGACCCATTTACATCTGACAAGTTTTCTTCCTTTTGGAAGAGGTACAAGATCCCAAGTATCGTTCGCCATTAAGGAACGATATTCTTCATCCATGGCTGCATCCCAATCTAGATTCCCTGAAGCTTCTGCAAAAGTTTCTGGATCATGATTCTCAGAAACTTGAGCCAAAAGAGAAGAGGCTCGCTGAAACTGAGAACGTGTTCGACGTTGATCTCTAGGATCACCGGCAAGATCACCAGCTGCTTCACATGATGAACGGACCCATCGAGGAAGCACTTGTGCTGGTGCAACTGGAGGAACATGAGTAGGCGAAGGTGGATTTTCATCCTCACTGTCATCATCGAAAACTGGAGTTGGAAACCTGTCAAGGAAGTTTGAAGAAGAAGAAGAAGGCACAAACGCCGAATCAAGCTCGCAGGCCAAAGATGGCACAATCGCCGAGTTAGGCTCGCGAGCCAAGATATTTTCATCAAATTTAACATCTCTTCTAATGATTATATCATGAGAATGTGGTTGAACAAGTCTATAACCTTTTACATCTTCAGAATATGCAACAAATATGCACTTTTCACTTTTAGGCTGCAATGCTGTCCGTTTTTCATCCGGAATGTGAGCCCATGCTTCACTACCAAACACACGGAAGTGACTTACATCAGGTTTAGTTTTACTCCATGCTTCTTCCGGTGTTATACCTTGTAATGCTTTAGTGGGGGTGCGATTAACTATGTAATTTGCACAATTTATGGCTTCAGCCCAAAATTGAAGACTTAGTCCCTTAGATTGGATCATACAATTAGCCATTTCTTTTAAAGTGCGGTTCTTCCGCTCAGCTACACCATTTTGTTGTGGTGTATATGGAACAGTGTGTTGTTGTTGGATGCCTTGTTCAGTGCAGAAAGTAGTGAACTTTTTGTTAACATATTCTCCTCCATTGTCAGATCTTAACTTAATAATTTGATGACCAGATTGTTTTTCAACAAGGTGTTGGTTGTGGAGCCAGATCTTCTAGTCTCATAGATGATTTTGTATTAGCCGTGTTTGTACCCCAGTTCTATATGATATGTAGGTGGACTGTACACTCACCCCAGCGGGGGGGTGTGGGGGGGCATCGCCCCCCCATGGGGTTCCAGGGCCCATGGTTTTGGGGCTGTTTTCGCCAGCTGTTTTGCGGGCCCATGGTTTTGGGTATCCCGTGGTATTTTCCCATTGTATTTCCCCTATAAAAGAAAGACATTGTAATACGGCTAGGGTTGTTGATGTATTAGGTTTTATGCATTGTAAAGATCTCTGAGATCAGGAGAGAGACTGTGAAACAGTGAAGAGGAAGTGCAGCGGTTGTGCTGCAGGTTGTATCCCTTCACCTTGCTGGACGGTAATAATAATAAGGACTGGCAATTTCAGTGTGGATGTAGCCCAAGTTGGGTGAACCACGATATATCTGTGTCTCTCTTGTAATGTGTATGTGTGATTATATTTGCATTTCTGTTTATTGTTATTGCTCTGCGATCCTGTTTTTCTAACAATTGGTATCAGAGCCAAAGGTCTATTTGGCAGTTAAACCCGCAGGAAGCTAGGGTTTCTGGTTCGAGTGGGAGCAATGGCAGAAGAAGTAAAGTTTAAGGTCGAGAAGTTTAGCGGCCAAAACTTCGGGTTATGGAAGATGAAAATGGAGGACTATCTGTACCAGAAGGATCTATTCCTACCGTTGGGAGGAAAAGCAAAGCAGCCGACGACTATGAAGGATGAAGAATGGGTGGTTCTTGACAGAAAGGCTCTGGGAACAATACGGTTGAGCCTGGCTTCGTCGGTGGCTTTCAATATCTCAAAAGAAACGACAACAGAGGGTTTGATGAAAGAATTGGGTAAGCTGTATGAAAAACCCTCGGCTTCCAACAAGGTATTTCTAATGAGGCATTTATTTAATATGAAGATGTCTGAAGGTGGATCTGTTACTGATCATTTAAATGAGTTTAATACGGTTACAAATCAGCTAAGTTTTGTAAGTGTGAACTTTGATGATGAGGTTAGGGCTCTTCTAATCTTGTGTTCATTGCCAGAAAACTGGAATAGCTTGGTCATGGCTGTAAGTAACTCTGTCTCTGGTTCAAACACCTTGAAATTTGATGATGTTATTGGTGTTATTCTTAGCGAGGAAATGCGAAGAAAAAGCACAGGTGAGACATCAGGTAATGCGTTGACCATGGAGAGCAGAGGAAGACAAAAGGAGAGAGGAAAGAGCCAAGGTAATCGTGAAAAGTCTAAAACGGGCAGATCCAAGTCTAGACTGGGAAAGATAGAGTGTTGGAACTGTGGAAAGAAAGAACATCTGAAGAAAGACTGCAAATCTCTAAAGAAGAAAGGAGATGCACAGAAGGAGACTACCCAGGAAGCAAATGTAGCAGGTGATGTGTTACAAGATGCTTTGATTCTTGCATTAGATAATACTAGTGATTATTGGGTAGTAGATTCAGGAGCTTCATGTCATGCTACACCCCATAGGAAATACTTTCATGAGTATGTTCCTGGCGATTTTGGACATGTTTTATTGGGTGATGATGAGCCATGTAAAATTGTTGGAATGGGTAAGGTATGGATAAAAGTTAAGAATGGAAGGGTGGAAACGCAAAGGTGGGTAACAGTTTGGTGAGAATCAGCGGTGGAAGAGCACTAGCGGAGGTTATTCGTCCAAATAAGTTTAATTATTCGGCCGAATAATATATTTATTCGGCCGAATATTTAAATTTATTCGGCCGAATAACTTAGTATTTATTCGGCTGAATAACCATTAACGGGCCACCGTTAGACTTAACGGAGGCCTCGGAATATGTGCATTGTTTTAGCCGGATGGAGGAAACTCACAGCGGTGTGAACAATTGTTCGGCCGAACATTTGTTCGGCCGAACAATTATTCGGCCGAATAATTGTTCGGCCGAACACTTGTTCGGTCGAACAATTATTCGGCATAAAAGCTCGGTCGCGGCCCCTCACCTGTCATTTTCTCTGCTCGCGTGGACCCGTGTTGCGCCGATAGGGGCCCTCACGTTCTGTCATCTGTCTGCCCTGTCGCTTGTTTGCAAGCCGGTTGGTCGCAGGCGTGTGTTGTTGATCCGCCACCCTGCGCGTAATCTGTTGTTCGTCATAGCCCGCCCCTTTGCCTATCGTTTGTGAGAAAGAAGCTGTTCTCGTCACCTGCACGTAAGTGAGGTTCCCTCTGTTCTGGGTGTTCGTATTATCATTTCGGGTGTTGGACGTTCTCGTCACCTGCAGGTTGAACGTTGTTGAGGTGCTGCAGCTGGCGACCGATCGGCGCGGTGTTTGCAGAGGTATGTGTTTTCGTTTTTCGATTTTGAAAATGTGTTTTTCTGTTTTAAAGTTGCGTATTGAAGTTGATACTATTATTACGGGAAGTCTTATTGAAGCTGATGTTGTTAATGCAGGTCTTTCGATTCGTCTGCGACGGCCGTCTCGGGTGTTTCGAATTTGGATTTTGTGCTGTGTTCGAGCAGATTTCAATTTGCCTTCTTTCGTTTTGGTTGCGTTTTGGAGGTATGTAGAATAAAAATTTTTGTAAATGTCTTCTATTTATATTTTTGTTATCGTTTTGTTGTAATTATGTGTCTGCTGTGTCAATGGACAGAGTCCATGGACTCTGTCCAACTGGGCAGAGTAAATGGACTCGTCCAACTGGGCAGAGTCCATTTACTCTGCTCAGTTGGATAGAGTTCATGGACTCTGCCCAGTTGGACGAGTCCATTTACTCTGCCCAGTTGGACAGAGTCCATTGGACAGAGTCCATGGACTCTGTCAAGTTCCGCAGAGTCCATGGACTCTGTCCAGTTCCGCAGAGTTGTTGGAGTTTGGACGTAACGAAGTTGAAAATGATGTAAATTTAAATATGAAAGGAATATTGTAAGTGTTAATTTTTTTCAAATTTTTGTATTTGGCTGTGTTAAAAAAAAAAATTAAAGTAGGACAGTAATTTTATTTGGAAATGACATATCCTATTTATATGCAGGCTTGTTTTATTCATTAACTCTGTCAACTTGGAAAGGAGAATATATTTTTGTAACTCAATTTATATTTTTTGTAATCGTTTTGCTTTAATTATGTGTCGGCTGTGTCAATGGACAGAGTCCATGGAATCTGTCCAGCTGGGCAGAGTCCATGGACTCTGCCTAGCTGGGCAGAGTCCATGGACTCTGTCTAGTTCCGCAGAGTTGTTGGAGTTTGGACGTATTGAATGTTGAAAATGATGTAAATTTAAATATAAAAGGAATATTGTTAGTGTTAAGTTGTTTTTTGAAATTGTTGTATTTTGGTGTGTTTAGAAAAGAAAATTAAAGTAGCACAGTAATTTTATTTGGAAAAAACATATCCTATTTATATGCAGGCTTGTTTTATTCATGAACTCTGTCAACATGTCCAAGTTGGCAGAGTTCATGAACTCTGTCAACATGTCCAAGTTGACAGAGTTCATGAACTTTGTCAATGTCCAAGTTGACAGAGTTCATGAACTTTGTCAATGTCCAAGTTGACAGAGTTCATGAACTCTGTTAACATGTCCAAGTTGACAGAGTTCATGAACTCTGTCAATATGTTTAAGTTGACAGAGTTCATGAACTGTGTCTGTTTACAGAGTGCATAGATCTATATATTACTTATATTACAAATTGTGTTGATAGATAGCTTAGATACAACCAAATTTTAGACAGTTAAACTCTATTTTTGATAAAACAATAATTTAAATGGACTTTAGGTACAATGCAACTATAGACATGAATAGCTTTTAATCTAGATGTACTATAGTAAGTTTTATGTAATTGAACAATAATAGTCAGTCATTTTATAAAATACTAAATGATATTATGCCACAAAGGTTTAGAGTTTTATTTTAGTAAAGGTGGTGATCTTGGTATTATGTTTTCTGTTGTTTGCAACATGGCATACTTGGAGAACATAATACCAAGAATCGTTACTGTTATCAGATTGAAATTAAAGATCATTGTTGAACATGGCCAATATGGGAAACATGTCATTTAATTCAATCATAATACTATTAACAGTAATTTTCTTTTTTATTCTATGGAATAATGGGAATATTTGTAGATATAATTTATGTGTAGAGTATTAAAATATTTTGTTCAAATTATTAGTTTAAAAAACTGAAAAGTTTATCGAAAATGGCAAATTTGAGAACATTTCAACTCAAAACACGATACATGAATTGTCAATTTTTATTTTATTTTGTGCAATAATGAAAATATTTTAAAGATGTAATAATGTTTTAGGTATTAAGTTAGGTATTAGGAAGTTAAAATAGAAACATTAACTCTTTTTTTGACATAAAAAAATAAACCCATTAACTATATTGGTTCCATTTATTTTAAACATCAAAAACACTTGGAAAGTTGGTACATTAATTCATCATCTAACAATATTAGCTAGACTCTTTCTTAAAACTATTAGATTATAAATTAGGTAAATCTAGGTACTTGTTAAATTAATAGAATTCATAGAATTAACATGCAAGATTTGAATATGTAATTAGTTGATATTTGTGTTTAGGTGTAAGCATTATATATTAAATGGAAAGAGAGGATTCTTTGAGGCGAAAGCGTAGGAGGTCTTCACAATCTTCTGGGGTGGGTGGTACGAGTGATAATCGGAGGTTGTCAACCTCTCCTCGGGACTCTAATTTATTGTATAGTTCGCATCGGCGAGGTGAAAGGGGTACAAATGATTCCCCTGTATCTTCTATGGGAGAACGTCGATCTCGACCCTCTATTGGTATATGAATATCAATCTTTTAACATTTATATGCAAATTGTCTTTTTTTGTGCAAAATTTGTAGTTGTGTTTAAACAAAACTTTATTTTCATTTGAAGCAGAGCATGGTTCGGAAGATGCTCGTAATTCTATAGGGAGGGAGACAGGGCAAGCAAGGGAGACAGATGACGGTGCAGAGCAAGATTCTCAAGAGGCTCACCATTCTACACGAGGTGATGATGGTCGTGCTAGGACGCAATATGTTGAACTAACCGAGGGTTGTACACCCATTACGACATATCCATCTGATCTACCTCGGGAGCTTCCATGGGAAGGTGGTGATCATCAAATGACTCTTGAAAGATGTAGATCCCACTATGAGAAGTTGCAAAATGATTTGTCTACTATGGATCTCCCTCCGGAGAGTAAACAAAGTTTGGAGATTGTTTTGGGATCATTGCAAAACTTCATTCAGGCATATGAGAATCTCGGGCCAACTACAGATGGTTTTGTAGATTTGATGCGAAGACGAAGGGATCAAGTTATGGGTCCAGACAAATGGGATGTTGTGAAAGAAAGAGTGACAAAAGAGCAGGCCAAATCAATGTTTAATTTCAAAGAAGGTTTGAAAAAAGAAATGTTGAAAGTGCAATATTTCAAACATCCTCATTTGGCACATTTACTTTATGATCGGTTTCTTGCAGCCTACGGTCGTTTTCCATGGAACGATGAGGTTTCTCAGTATTTTGCTAGATTTTTTTATGCTGAGTTTTTTTTAAATATGAAGCCAGATTATACTGATGTTCATTCAAAATTTTATGGAGTTGGGAAGGGTCGAATATATGATCGAGAAGGTGTGCATAGAGATCCTGCAACTCTTAGACCTCCAACTCAGATATCTCGTCCACCTAGGTTGGTGGCATTAAAATCAGAGATGGAGCCCACATCTCAACTTGGGACAACAACAAGGAATTTTGTTGGCGATGGGTTATCGTCAGTATTAGTGGGAGTAGATGTGGGGTTGGTTAGAGAAAGGGCTCGTTCTGCTATTCGTCAAAAGTTTGTTTATAAAACTGATGATGAAATAGATGGAATGAGCATTGAAGATCTCAGGGCATATGTGAAGATTTGTCGTGACTTAGCGGCAAATGTTATATCCAATGACACATCGAGTTTGGGAGAGATTTGTTGACTACATGATATGATTTGATTTGAAATAAATATTTTATTTATTTTGATTTTATTTTTTTTGTTACATTTTTTTTTAACAAGAACAGGGGAAATAGATATATTTATAAAGGCTGTGCACAGCCATTCATTACAAGTTTTCACAAAAATTTGACAGAGTAACAAGTGCTTGAGAATTTAAAACTGAAGTTTCTATCTGTCTACCTGCATGAGTTCTAAACAAAACCTGACTAAAACTGTTCAAAGTAGAGCAGGGATAAACCCTGATGAACTGCTGATTTAGGAATATACAGAAAAACATAGAGTCTTAAGCTTCAAAAAAGAGGAACCTGAACTGAAACTGCAAACTATCCATATTTTTTGAGGTAGACAGAAGCCGCATCCGGCTTTTCCTGCTTAATCTCCTGGTTAACCGTCAGACTGCCATGGACGCAGCTTCCCTGCGATTTCCCGGTGAGCACTGCAATATCTTCCTGCATATTATCCACCTTGCCCATCAATTCGAACAGGTTTCTCTCCAGGTCATCAATTCTGGAGTCCTGGCAAGCGAGCTGGTTCACAGTGTAGCTCAAATCCTTGGCCATTTCCTCGTTTTGATTTACGCTTGTGCAGACTTCGTTGTAGGTGTTACACACAGACAGCTTAATGTCGACCATGGTGCGACTCAACGCGGAAATGGCCGCCATAATGTTCTGCATATTTCCCACCCTGTGGTGGAATAACAGTCCGGGACGGGAGGATGGAGAGCCCAAGTCGTCGAGGGAAATCCTGTTCATCGCACTGGAGAGAGGTCGAGCCATTACGTTATACAGCAAGGGAGGGGCAGTTGGCCCATTTAAGTGCAGTTCGTGGGAGCTAACAGCACCACGAGGGCCCAAATGCCATGCGCTGAGGAGAGGAGGGCGTGTGGCAGGGGCACGCAAAACGTCGACTACGGAGGAAGACGGGGATGGGGGGAGGGGGACCCTCAATCCACTAAGCCCCTTCAAACCCAAAACCATAATATTTTTAACCATTGAAAAAGATTAAGGGATAAATTGAAAACCCAAGGCACCATTTAAGTTCTCCATGTGCCCGATGTCTAGCAATGTTCCTTTGTTGGCCGCTTCATCTGCTAACTTGTTGTTTGCTCGACAGATGTGAAAGAAAGAAGTCTGAGAAAAGTGAGGATTAGATTTTATTCTTTGCATGTACCTGTAAGCTCTAGATCCATGTGGGGCGGCGCCCCTTCTTATTGTTTGAATGACATGTCTGGAGTCCCCATAAACTCTGAGGTTATCGATGCTGAGGGAGGATATCATATTGAAAGATAAGACCAGAGCAAGCCATTTAGCTTCATTGTTTGTCTTGATTCCTAATCCCCACGAGATAGATTCAATTTTATTTCCTCCGGGATCAAATAAGACCCCACCCGCACCTGCCACCCCGGGGTTCCCTTTGGATGCCCCGTCGAAGAAAATACTGTAAGAATTCTGCTCTTTCCACCACCTGGTGAAAGCCTCGGATTCCTTCCGGATTTCCCAGTCAAGGAAGGAGTGTTTCTTTTTGGACTGAAGGGAGCCTGCCCTTACGAAGGCATTGCACCATTGAAACTCAGATAGGGTGAGAGGTTCCTGGGCTGGGATAGTGACACCTTTAGCGGATAAAGACTCAGCTATCATTGTAGTGGCTTTGATGGCTGCTCTGTAGCTATTGGGGTTCTTTCCTTCAAAAAGACTTTTGTTTCTATGTATCCAGATCTGCCAGCAGACATTCATTGGGACTATATTCCAAATTCTTCTCATCGTTTTCTTGCTTTTTCCTGGAAAGGAGCGTCCCCAGTGATCGCTAAGATCTTTAAAAGTTTTAGGAAGAATAGATATACTCCATTGATTCCCCAAAACCTGAGCCCAGACGTGATTGGCAAAGGGACAAGCCAAAAAGATGTGAAAGGTAGTTTCTTCAGCTTGCTTGCACAGTGTGCATCTTGAAGGCCCTTCTATCCCTCTAATTTTAAGATTTTCTGTTGTTAAGAGCTTATTATGATTCAAAAGCCAGAAGAAGATGCTAACTTTAGGTATGCCATCCGAATTCCAGACTTTCCCCCAGTTTTTGAGCACCGGAGTATTAGATAGAGTGAGTTTCTCATATCCTGCTTTGACTGAGTATTCCCCTGCTTTCCCCCAGCCCCTTCGGTCTTTCTCTCTTATATTCACCGGAGCCTTTCCATGCAAGGTATTGAGGAATAATTGATAGGCATTCATGAGATTATTAGGAGGTCTCCATTTTTTCCATCCTTTCCAATCTCCATTATCCTTCCAATCCACTAGATCTATGAGTTTAGTAATTCCCATATTTTGCAGCCAGGTTCGAATAGGATCTATGCATCTCATTTGCCCCAAGGGCATTTCTCCATTGATTTTGTCCATCCAAATATTTATTCTTTTCCCATTACCTGGGATCCAATAGAGATCTTCAGTAATCAAAGTCGAGGAAGAGGAGATGAGTTTCCAGATAGCCATTCCCTTTTTGTTATTATTCTTTTCCAGACATCTTAATCTTGAGCTTCTGGAGTATTTTTTCCTGACTACTTCTTTCCACCATTCTTTCTTTCCAGAGACAATTCTCCAGGCAAGCTTGGATCCTAATGCTTTGCTTACCAACATAGGTTCTCGGATTCCTAACCCTCCTCTATTTTTCTTTTCTTTGACCACCTTACAACTGATCAGATGAAATTTTTTATTTTGAATCTTTCCCCCTTGCCACAGGAACTTTCTTATCTCTTTGCTAAAGGCATTCTGAATTGAAACCGGGGCTGCCATTATTGCAGAGGTAAAAATGGGCAGAGAAGACAAAACTGATTTGATCAGAGTGGTTTTTCCTGCTAAATTCAGCCATCGGGTACCCCACGAATTTATTTTTGATCTGAATTTCTCAAGTATAGGCAGCCAAACAGAGGAGGAAGGATATTTAAGACAAATGGGTGTACCACTTTTTTGTTACATTACCATAGGTACATTATGTAAATGTTTAAATTGGTTGCAGTTTTCGAGAATGATGAATGAACATTCTTTCCACATTTCAAATAGCGAAAATCTAGAGAGAGAGGTACATATTTATTATCAACATATTTGTAATTATGTTTGAATTTGATATATATATATATATAAATTATTATTTTTTGAATGATAATTTAACTATGCATCTTAT
Source organism: Larix kaempferi (assembly GCA_027924585.1). NCBI lineage: Eukaryota > Viridiplantae > Streptophyta > Pinopsida > Pinales > Pinaceae > Larix > Larix kaempferi. The sequence continues at coordinate 7,647,370 of BSBM01000504.1, forward strand.
TGTTAATTTGACTTATCCATGCAGGTTTCTTTAGATACGAACTTTATAAATGATTTACCATCTATTGTGAGCTAATGTTTTTTAATCTTTTTGTTTTAGTTTTAAGTTAATTGGTATAGTAATTTTTTTGGTTTGCATTGTATGTTTTATTTATTAATACAATTTAAATTTTAGGGTGGAGATATAGGTTCTTTGCTTAATGAAGCAGATATTGGTAGAGAGGTAATTTTATTGACTGCTTTAATTTTGTTGATTGTTTTAATATTTTAATTTTTGTGGATTTAGATTTATGAGATTCATAAATTGATTTTATATATGTCGCAGCTTGGGTCTCTCAAGTCTTTTGGAGGCAAAGGAAAAACTCCTTTGGAGGATGGTGGTGGACAAGCATTTGGAGAATTTGATGTAATATTGTTAATATTTGAATTGTTTTTTGATATATTAGTTTAATATTTTAATTCTTTGATTATAGTTTAAATAATTTAAATGATATGAACATAATTTTTTTTTACACATGTTGCAGGGAGGGTTGAGTCTAGGGGGAGGCCCGGGTGGAGGATAGCATGGCACAGACATTTTATTTTTATAGTTCATGGTGGACAATTTTTTGTTGTTGATATGCATTTAGATTGGAAACATTTGTTTTGGACATGTTGAGGAGGTTTATTTTTGGACTAGATATATGGATGTACATTGAATTTGCATGTTCATGAGTATTTTTTTGGAGATTATATTACACATGTAAATTTTGAACTTGCATATTTCGTGAATCGTGGTTTTTAAATGATTTAGTTTATTTTTGCTTATTTGACATATTTGGTGTTAAATCTAGTTTAAAATATGTATTAATTTGCATGTTTGAAAGAATGAATGAATATATGTAAAAATGAATGTTAAGAAACATGACATTCTTGAATATTATTAAGTTTAAGAAATGTTATTTAGGAAGTTTAAAAATGGATAAACATAGGTTTAAAGTTCATAAATGATGAAGTTTTGATTAAAGTTTAAGAAATATTATTTAGGAAATTTTTAATAGTGGATGTCGACATATAGGTTTAAAGTTTATAAATGAGGAAGTTTTGATTGTTCGACATGAATGAATAATAAGATTGAGTGTATTAAGAACAAGAATGTTAGGAAGTTTAATAATTTGTTAGAAGTTTTGATAGAAATATGAATCAGGAAGTTTAAAATGAGTGTTGTCTTTGAACGTTAGGATGTTTAGAAATGTTAGAAGTTTTCATACACAAGGATGAATCAGGAAGTTTAAAAGTGATAACATGTTGAGTTCAAATTTTAGAGATGTTAGGAAGTTGAAGAATGTTTGAAGTTTTGACGAAAAATATGGACGAAATATAAAGTTTAAAAATGAAATTTAAGTATTTGAATGTTATCTTCAAGGATGTTATGAAGTTTTAAGGAATGTTAGAAGTTGATAGAAATATGAAAGAAATAGAAAGTTTAGGAATTTGTTATAAAGTTTTAGGGAATGATAGAAGTTTTATTAGAAATATTGGATGAAATAGGAAGTTTAGGTTCATGTTATGAAATTTAGAAATGTTAGGAAGATTATGAATGTTAAATATGAGTTTTGATAAAAATATGGATCAATTAGGAAGTTTAAAATGTTAAGAGTATATTCAAATGTTATTTTTAAATGTTAAGAAGTTTATGAATGTTAAAATTTTTGATAGAAATATGGATGAACTAGGAAGTTTAAAAGCGAATATATGAAGTTCAAATTTTGATATAATGGATTTTTAATTGATTTAATTTTTATTTTCAATGTTCAAGTACATTTGAAGTGGCTGAAATCATGGCAAATGGGGGTAACGATTTTTTGTTTTTTAATCATAAGCGAAGATTACAGGATTGTGAAGTTTTTGTTAAATTAGAGCAATGATTTTAAACAACAATTTGATGAATTTTCATTGATTTGTTGTAAATAATCATTTCTCTAATTTAGCATAAGCTTCACAATCCTGGAATTTTTTCTTGTGATTAAAAATCAAATGATCGTTGTCTCCATTTGCCATGATTTCAGTTATGTGAATTTGCATAAGCGATATTTTAAATTAAAGATTTAGGGTGGAGAATTTGGTGACAATTATAGATATGTTAGATCTTATCATTTAATTGGTCTAATAGACATATGGGTCCACGTGAATAAAGTATTTGAGATATCTATTTAAGACATTTTATACATTCAGGTTTTCGTTACCAAATAATTTTATACAAGCGATCATATTTTAAATTAAAGATTCGGGGTGGAGAGTGGCGACAACCACAGATCCGTTATCTTATCCCTTAAGTGGTCTAATAGACATATGGGGACCCGAATAAAGTAAATTTCAAACAGAATTAAGTCAAAAATTTTACACATCGAAGTTTTCAATATCAAATAATTTTTGAATTCAAATTTCAGCATACTAGAATACAATTATTTAAACTTTTATATATTATAGTTTTTTCCAAGATTATAAACATGAAAATAAAAAAATATATTGTACACATTTGACAATGACATCGATAGGTGCAATCTAAAGTTAGGAAATGTTGAATGATGAGAATGAATGTTATAAAGTTAGGAAATGTCGAATGATAAGAATGAATGTTATAAAGTTAGGAAATGTCGAATGATGAGAATGAATGTTATAAAAGAATGAATGTCATGGAAGAATGAATGGGAAATGAATGATAAGAATGAATGTTATAAAGTTAGGAAATGTCGAATGATGAGAATGAATGTTATAGAAGAATGAATGTCATGGACTTGAATGAATGGGAAAGAATGAATGGATGGGGTTAGGAATGTTTAAATGTTAATATATTTAAAATTTATATAGATGAACAACTTGTTTTAAAAAATTCATTCAGATCATATTTATGGTGAAGTACATATTAAAGAAACATGTTCGATGGATTAAAAGAATACCAAATTTAATAGGTCTTTTTGTGATTTTTCGTTGGCATCAATCAATCAAAAGTAAAAATTCGGGGCGGAGTGGGGATAGCCACATCCGTTATCTCATCCCTTAGTGGTCTAATAGACATATGGGGACCCGAATAAAATACTTTTGAATTTCCAAATTAGATTTGAATTCATTTTTAAGCATGTTAAAGTACAACCATTTAAGCTCTTATGTTGTCATTCAAGAAAATATTCGTAAAAACTCAATGAAAAAATATACTGTGCACAACAATTTTGATAATTGGACAAAAAATATATTGCACACAACAATTGACATAGACAAAAATATAGATCAATTCATTTTTGATATGTAGTTAAAAACATCGCAATGGAATTCCATCTTCAACTATCCGTTCATGGTCACATATGGATAGTTTCCATTTTTTGGTTTTTAACTGTTTTTTTGATGGAACTTGTACCAATTTTATTCGAGATGCACATACTAAATGACTATACTGACAACATATAACATCGGGCTCATAATCTTGAAAGTAGACATAATTTTTAGTCATATGCGTCTGCTGAAAAAAGTAGCTTTTTAAAATGATGGATCCTCTTTCGTATGTAAATCCGTTGTCGTTGTAGTCCTCCAATAATTTCATTTTTCCTTCAGCGCATCGCATCAAATAATATTTGACATTTTCGTTTTTGTCTACAGGTGCAATCACAGCGAAAACATCTCCTGCGCAAGTTATAATTGGTGTTAACGTATTTAAATGAATTAAATTGACTATACTTATGGCGATGAACTAGAATGAACAATTAACTTAAAATTCAAAAACAAGTTTATTACCTTCTCTTACGAGATCTGAAATTCTATCGCCATCAGACGATATTGCTATTTCTTCTTATTCTAATTCTTCTACACTTGCTAGTGGCATTTTTCCTTTTGGATTAATCTCTGTGTGTCTCCAAGATTTTACGTAGTTGTTTGTTATGTTTTCACAAATTTCTGTAGACTCAACATTTTCAATGCAAATATGACAAAAGCATGATTGCTTTCTACTGTCAAATGCAAACACGTTGTGAAATGATTTTGTTTGAATAGAGTGAAGATCTCTAGTTCCATGTATGGTGCTAGCATCATATGGTATTGATCTATTTATATCTTGGACCCCAACAAGCCAAAAAAACCTACACAATAAAAGATGAATCACTTTCAAAGAACAACTTTTAATGTTAGTGTACACACGTACTTAAATGTTAGTACATACATTTTTTTAAATTTCAAGAAATAATATAAATTAAAAAAATAGTGGACATACCTGCGCACATCTTTTGATTGTTGATTATAATCATGGCTTAGATTTAATTGACACCATTGGACAACCTCTGCAGTTGAATGAAACCGTGCAGAAGAATAGTTCATTTGCCATCTTCGAAGTGCTCTTTTCACGCATGCTCCTGCACCATCATGCTCACCTTTTCCATGCCCAGTTTCAAAAAAATTCCACCGATGTTTAATGTTCAGCGCTTTATGAAGTCGACATAACCAAAAAAATGATCGTGAAGATTTAAATTGACCCGCACATCCATCAGACCATATCCAATGCTCATTGAATTTGACTTCGCGTTTTTTCAGTGAGTCATAGAAAATATTTTCTATACAATGTTGAACAAAATGTGTATCGTGTGTACGATCATCGCTGATATAGAAGTGATATTCTTTAATCACATCTCGATTGCCACATGTGCTTTCAATGCCATCAACATCCTGCTGAGAATGTCTATATACAACATGGACAAATATCGAAACTTGGTCAGAGTGATAGTATTCACTCTGTATCTCTTTTTGTGCAGCAAATGTATAGTTTTCAGCAAAATCAACCACCGACAAAATTGTTCCGGGTGGAAAAATTTCACGAGACTGTTTGAATTGAAGATCTTGCCATCGTGCTCTATGTGAATGCTGCGTGTATTTATAAATTTCGCTTTCAAATTTTTTGAGAAAATCTGTGACGCATATCTTGTCTTCTAGCAAATCAATTCTTTTGGAATGTGAATCACTAGAAATTGTACTATAGTTGATGTATTCGTATCTCCTCCAATCAACATTTACATTTGACAACGATTGATCATTATCGATAGGATATTTATTGTGGAATAGCACCAAATTTCCACAATGATGACAATGTTTTCCATTGACACATTTCTTTGAATAAAATACTTCATCGTGATTTCTCTCACATAAAATTTGAGATATGAATTCACGTATCGTCGACGGAGGTGGTGAATTTGTCCAAAACATTTTACCAAATTCAAGAAACGTGTCATAATATAACTGAAATTGCACATGATAACGGCAACAACATGTATCACGTATAGTTATAGGTCGAACATACCATGGTTTTTGTTGCACAAATGTAGTGATTGATATATTAATTCCACGATGATCTTCCTTGAATTTATTGAACAATTGTACTTGTGTCATGTCCATTATATGTTTTGGTTGGCTTTCATATACATTTCGTGATATTCTTTTGCGTATCACATCTCTTGAATTTGGTGAAACGCGAGCATGTTCCAACCAATATCCTCGTACAATATCTTTAACACCTGCTCCTAATCTATCTTTGTAAGGTTGTCTACAAATAATTGCCCAACAAGCAAGTTCATTATTTTCATCTATTTGCATTCTGAATTTGCTATGTTTGTATAATGTCTTTCTTGATGTTCCAACTGCTTTTGTTAGTTCTGTTGTCAAACGCTTTTGTTTAGTACTAGCTGAAAGAATTGCTGTATGAATTGCTTTACGTGCAGCACTGATATATTTCTTCCTGGATTTTCCAAATTTTTTTATTGCATCACCTATATTTTCCATCACATTTTGTTTCAATTTCGACTCTTTTGTTGCTTTGTGAATACCCAATAATGATGTAGCACCTTCTAACTTCTTGGACACTAATAAACATCTCAAAATTTGTGCTTGTCCTGCTATTGAGTAATCCTTGAGAACTTCATCATAAATTTTTGTAGCACGATATCGTGCAACATGTATTGGTAGTTTTTCTCCATATTTGTCGCAATCAATGTCTTCTAACATTTCATCATCAATAGTAAAAGTACCTATACATCAAGTTAAATTTAATTTAACATATATCAAAAAATAAAATTCATTATAAAAAAATGAATTTGGAAAATATATGATATATACATACCAGGTCCAATTTCTGGATCTTGAACTTGATCTTCAATATTGATTTCATCGGCATTAGCATGTAAATCACTATTTACATCTTCTACAATGTTCTTTTCAACTTCAATTTGTTCTTCTTGTACTCTATTTTCAATTTCCATCTCTTCAACATTATCATGTAAATATGTATTTATATCTTCAATAGTTCTCTCTTCCGTTTCGGCAACCCTTTGTTTTTTGGCAATATATATGAGTTTTTGTTTCTCTCTATTATCATCATCATCACGTTTACGATCAGCTTTTCTTTGACGTTTTCTCTTATTGCCCATGGTTGTTTAATCTATAGACGATAAATTAAAGAATCATGTTACTTTATAGTAAAAATAAATAAATTAAGAATTAAAAACATTTACGGAATTTATAAAAACATGAACTGAAATTTACTTTACCTTATAAAAATTTTGTAAGAGTCTTTTGAAGAAGATTTCTTTGGAATTAACTTTCCTTTGAAAAAACTCTCTGAACAAAAATCTTCTTTGGAAAATAATAAAAACACATTGTGCCAAGGAAAAAAATAAAAACATCTTGTAAATAAATCTTTGTTGTAAAAATCATTGCAAAAAGACTTTTTTGAAAAAATATCTACGAAAAAAAACCACTAGAAAAAAGTACTTTGAATAAAAACTTATTTATAAATATATCTGGGAAAAAATCATTGTAAAGAAATAACTCTTTGAAAAAAAACTCATTTCAAAGAAATAAGAAGTACAAAATTACCTTGCAAAAAATCCTTTGCAAAATACCTTAGCAACATAACTATTTGAAAAAACTCCTTTCAAATAAATAAGAAGTGCAAAACTACTTTGGAAAAAAATCATTTGCAAAATACCTTAGCAAAACAACTATTTAAAAAAACCTCTTTCAATTAAATAAAAAGTGCAAAGCTACTTTGAAAAAAAACCATCCTTGCAAAGAACCTCCTTGCAAACATGTCTAAGAAAAGAAATATTTTGAAAAAACTCCTTGCAAATATGCCTTAAAAAAAAACACTTTCAATGTGTCTTTTGGAAAAAAGAAGAAGAAACATACTTTGTAAAAACCTCTTTTTGCAAAAAATGTCTTCTTTGCAAATATACAATAAGAAAATAAATATTTTGAAAAAACTCCTTGCAAATATGCCTTAGAAAAAAATCACCTTCAATGTGCCTTTGGAAAAAAGAAGAAACATACTTTGTAAAAACCTCCTTTTACAAAAAATGTCTTCTTTGTAAATATGCAATAAGAAAAGAAATATTTTGGAAAAACTCCTTGCAAATATGCCTTAGAAAAAAAAACTCCTTCCATGTGCCTTTTGTAAAAAAGAAGAAGAAACATACCTTGTAAAAACCTCCTTTTGCAAAAATTATCTCCTCCTTCCAAAATTAGTTTGACAAAAAAATGCAAAGTTAAAACATGCGAAAATAATGAATTAACTTTAGGTTTATTTATATGAGTATAAAATTTTTTATTTTTTTTCCCGGCCGACGTGATTTTTTTTCCGTTTAGTTATTCGGCCGAATAACCTTCGCCATAATTTACGGCGCCGTTACGGAAAACCGTTATTCGGCCGAATAATTATTCGGCCGAATAATTATTTCGGCCGAATAATCTCTGAAACATGAAAGATTCAGATCTCTACAAAATTTTCAGGTTTCTCCATTTTCGGAAGGAGAAAACCACCTCTTACACAACAAAACGAATGTCGGACTTCATACCAGTAGATTCATCATTGAATCTACTTTACGAGGGTATAAATTTTTTTGTATATAGATAAGAACTGATATTTTTTAAGTTTTATCTTCGTAACATGTGTCGAGTTATGATTCAGCTCTTTAAAAAAACAGCGAAAAGAAAAATCCATAACTTTGAAAATACAACACCAAAAAAATCGAAAAAAATGTGGGACTCTTCATTGACGTGTCTACTTCAAAAGGGTGTTCGTAGATTTTTTGCTTTTATAGCAGATTGAGAGAAAAGTGGTGCAACAAAAAGGTTGTTGAAAATCGACTGAGTTTCCCCATTGATCGACTTTAAAAAAATATAATAATTAGTATAGAGATCCATTGGATGCAAACTTATAGTCAGGCACTAGTACATTGTGTGTAGATTGTCGTAGCATTTTCTGTTTTTGCAAAACACAAGTCTAACAACGATTTTAGTGGTGCAACAAATCATAACTCTTTTGTAGTCTTTTCATTTTATAAGAACACACTGTCAAACATTTGCGAAATCGACATATCAAATCTTAATAAAAAAAATTGAAAAAATTATGAGTAGAAAGCTAACATAATTCTACAAAAGTTTTCTTTTTACGGCAAAGTGAAATTTTAAACAAAAATATCACTTTTGTTCGCCCGAAGTTGAAAAACATGAAAAAACCAGAATTATTTTCTCACGAGACCCCCCAAAATAGACACCCATCTTCATTTTTTCACCCGGAACTGATTGGTTGTTGAAAGATGTTAGGCATATTCCTGCTATGAAAAGAAATATGATCTCAACAGGGCAGTTGGGAGATGGCGGTTGTCTATCTACGTTCGGAGAAAAGTGGTGGAAGATCACTAAAGGATCAATGGTGATAGCAAAAGGAGACAGAGTAGGTACGTTGTATTTATGTCCTCATAATACTGATCATTCTATCTCTTTAGCTTCCACAGGAACAGATACAGCATTGTGGCATCATAGGCTTGGCCACATGAGTGAGAAGGGGATGCAGATTCTCCACTCAAGGAAGTTGCTGCCGGATTTGAAGCAGGTAAGTTTGGAATTCTGTGAAAACTGTGTTTATGGAAAACAGAAGAGAGTCAGATTTCTCAGGGTTGGGAAATAGAAGAAGAATGAAAAATTAGAGCTTGTGCATACAGATGTATGGGGACCGGCTCAGGTACAATCTCTTGGTGGCTCTCATTATTATGTTACATTTATTGATGATGCAACTAGAAAAACTTGGGTTTATTGCATTAGACAGAAATCTGATGTGTTTGCTACTTTTAAGAAGTGGAAAGCTTTGGTTGAGAATGAGACAGGAAAAAGGTTGAAGTGTCTCAGATCTGATAATGGAGGTGAGTACTGCGGCAAGGAGTTTGATAGTTACTGTTCATACCATGGGATTTGTAGAGAGAAGGCAGTCCCAGGAACACCACAGGAAAATGGTGTGTCAGAAAGGATGAACAGAACGATCATGGAGCGTGCAAGGTGTATGCAACTGCATGCAGGGTTGCCCTTACAGTTTTGGGTGGATGCTGTAAATACTGTTGTTTATTTAATAAACAGGGGACCTTCAAGTGCTTTGGATGGTGGTATTCCAGAGGAAGCATGGACAGATAAAAAGGTAAACTACTCATTTCTGAGAACGTTTGGTTGTGAAGCATTTGTCCATATTGATAAAGAAAATAGAACAAAGCTTGAAGCTAAATCCAAGAAATGTACCTTTATTGGATATGGGGTTGATGAATTTGGTTATCGTTTATGGGATTATGAAAATAACAAAATCATCAGGAGTAGAGATGTGATATTCAATGAAAAGGTCATATATAAAGATCAGTTGCAGGGAAAGAAACAGGAAAAGGAAAGCACAGAGTACATAGTGCTTGATGAAGTTAAAGAAAATGAAGTTCCGAAGGTGCCAGAAAATCAAGAGCAGCAGCAAGTACCTGAAACTCCTGCAACTGTAAGAAGATCTACCAGGTTAAGTAGACTCCCTGAATGATACTCTCCTTCAATGTATTATTTATTGATGACTGATTCTGGTGAACCAGAATGTTATGAAGAAGCAATGCAGGTGGAAACTAGAAAGAAGTGGGAGCAAGGCATGAATGAGGAGATGGACTCATTGATAGGAAACCAGACTTGGGATTTGGTTAAGTTGCCTGCTGTTAAAAGAGCATTGCAAAACAAATGGATTTACAGGTTGAAGGAAGAAGAAGGAGGTAAGAAGCGGTACAAGGCCAGACTTGTTGTAAAGGGGTTTGCACAGAAGAAAGGTATAGATTTTGATGAAATATTTTCTCCTGTTGTAAAGATGACTTCAATTAGGACTATCTTAAGTCTAGTGGCGGTAGAAGATTTGCATCTTGAACAGTTAGATGTAAAAATAGCCTTCCTCCATGGGGATTTGGAGGAAGAAATATATATGCAGCAGCCACAAGGGTATGAGGTCAAAGGTAAGGAGGATCTGGTATGCAGGTTGAAAAAGAGCTTGTATGGTTTGAAGCAAGCTCCAAGGCAGTGGTATCTAAAGTTTGACAGGTTTATGACAGAACAAGGTTATAGTAGATGTCATTCTGACCATTGTGTTTATTTCAAGAAGCTAGACAATGGAAGATATATTATCTTGTTATTGTATGTGGATGACATGCTTGTTGCAGGGTCTGACATGCAGGATATAAATGTACTCAAAAGGAAGCTAGCTAATTCATTTGCGATGAAGGATTTGGGTGCTGCAAAGCAAATCCTTGGTATGAGAATAATGAGAGACAGGAAAAATCACAAATTGACATTGTCTCAAAGTGAGTACATACAAAAGGTGTTGGAGAGGTTCAGAATGCAGAATGCAAAACCTGTAAGTACACCTTTGGCTAGCCATTTCAGTCTAAGTAAGGAAATGTGTCCCAAGACACAAGAAGAGACAGATTACATGTCCAAGATTCCCTATCAATCAGCAGTTGGCAGCTTGATGTATGCCATGGTGTGCACAAGACCAGATATTGCACATGCAGTGGGATTTGTGAGCAGATATATGAACAATCCAGGTAAAGAACATTGGAAGGCAGTACAGTGGATTCTCAGGTATTTGAGAGGTACTACCACTAAGGCATTATGTTTTGGAGGTTCAGACACTGTTCTACAGGGATATGTTGATGCAGATATGGCAGGTGACAAGGATAGCAGGAGGAGTACCACAGGGTATGTGTTTACTGTAGGTGGAACAGTAGTAAGCTGGATTTCGAAACTACAGAAGGTTGTTGCACTTTCAACAACAGAAGCAGAGTATGTTGCCATTACAGAGGCTAGTAAAGAGATGATTTGGTTGCAGAGGTTTATGGAGGAAGTGGGTAAGAAGCAGAAGGATAGCAGATTGTATAGTGACAGCCAGAGTGCCATTCACCTTGCAAAGAACTCGGCATTCCATTCCAGGACTAAACATATACAGCTCAAGTACCATTTCATACGCTCTGTTTTGGAAGATGAACTGTTGAAGTTGGAAAAGATACATACTAGCCAGAATCCTGCAGACATGTTCACAAAGGTAGTGACCAAAGAGAAACTGAGTTCGTGCTCGGTTTCAGTTGGCCTTCTAGCATGAAGGTTAAGAGGAGAAATTTTCCAAGTCCAAGTCCAGCAAGTGCAGCAGCAGTGGAGTTGTTGTGTGTTATACCTCTATATTTCACGGTGTCGCATCCCCATCACAAAACAAGTTGACGACACTTTCCCTACTGTTTTGAACCATCCAGAAGAGACAGATGATGAGTCAACCTTGAAGGTAAATCCACCCTGGCAAGTTTTGACCCACCTTGGACTTTATTTTTACACACTACCGCGCCTTGCTATGTTCCCCAAACGCGGCACTAGACACTACCGCGTGCTACTTTTGCCTCAAAGCGCGGCAGTGCCGCGTTCTGCAGACTTTGCAAAACGCGGCACACTTCTAATAGTTTTTTTCCCTTGGCTTGTGGGATCTTGGATTTTCGAAGATAATGGAAGATTGGGTTCCTTGATTCGATCTCAACTCATCTCCTTCGATTAGAAACCCTGATCCACTTATCTCTCCTTAGATCCACCCATCTCTCTTGTTGGTTAACCTCACCATTCACTATAAAAGAGAAGCATGCCATTGGGAAAAAGGAGAGGACTCTTGAGAGCACCAAACTTATGGTCTTGCAGCATTGTGGAGATAGCTAGAGGAGAAGACACTTGGAGTTGGAGGATTGGCTTGGACATCAAGCACCCTTTGTAAGTAATCTTCAAGTCGTAATGGAATAACTTGTCTTGTTTTCCCAAATCATTTGTGTTAATCTTGTTTTAATGATATGATTTGTATCTTTCATAGATTTAGATCCTAACTCATGTTTCAGATTGCTAGAGAATAGTGCGTACTTGTGTTTTGGTTACTCTTTAACAGGTTCATTTGTGAAGACTTGGAGCTTGGAGCAAATACCAAAGACAAGCATTTGGACATAAGGTCAGTTAAACCCCTTCTACTCTCTTCAGCATTTTAATACTGTGATGTTTGTTAGATCTAGGGATTCAAGGTTGCATTTGTTTTGTCTGTTCTTAGCCTAGAGTTAGTTAGAGTCTACTTTAGCCTAAGGGAGTTTTGACTTATCCGTAGGGCAGAATTCCACATAACAAGAATGGCGACTCCGTTGGGTTTGATTACTGCTTGATTGGTTCAATTCACAGTCATTTATCTTTGAATTATCAGTCTTTTGTTGCACTTCAAACCAGCTTGAATTTTGGTCTTTTTTGACCCTTATTCACCCCTCCTCGCAGTTTTTATCTCCCTGTTTAATTACTGAGTCCCCTGGGTTAGCAACAGCCCTGAAAACTTTATTTTTTCTTTTCCAGTTGCGTTTTTTTTTCCTCTTGCCACAGTGCCGCGCCCTCTTAACCACTTCCAGCGCGGCAGTTACACAGTGCCTCGTCCTAGCCATTAATACCAGAGCGGCAGTTACACAGTGCCGCGCTTCAGTCAGGCTTTAGCCCGCGGTAGTGTCTGCAAGTGGGTAAATTTTTTTAATTTTTGCTTGGTTTCCTGAGTTTCTCCCTGCCTCAAATAGTCTTTATTGTTGCCTGTTAGCATCCTGGTTAATTTCCAGTCTGTTTGGTCTGCTTATCACCTAGTTTGTGACTTTGATTGATTGATTGAATTAAGTGGCACTTTTGACATATTGGTCATTTTTCAATTTGATTGCATTTGACTTGACTTTTTCCCCACAACCAACTCAACACCACTGTCTTCTGTTACTGAACGCTGTAGTTTTACAGTCATATTGTCATTATCATTTTCAGTAAATTAAAAAGATCATTGGTTGAGAGCAAAATTTGTTGTTTAAATCGAAAAAGTCTAGTGGTATTTTGCATAGGGAAATGAACCATTAATTTTGCCATAGAAATTCTCATTATAGAAGCATTGTAGATTGAAAAATCAGTGCATTGAAAAGAGTGTGTACTTCAGTTTGGCTTTGTTGATAAATCGAAAAGAAAAGAAAAATCTTTTACTTTGATTGCTTGTGAAAATTGTTATGCATATTTGATCGAAGAACCTCTATCTTTACCTTAGCTAGATTTCATCGAAGACAAAGGCTTGTTTATGATTCATTCTCATTTGCATGGTTTGAGTCGTCATAACACCATCAAGTTTCACGTCCACTACCCGATTGAGTAAGGCAGCCACTAAAATTAATCACCCTAATTAAACCAACTTTAACCTCACTTGAGGAAATCAAAAGAATTTGGTAGTTAGGTAGGACACCGGGGATAGGCATCAAAATAATTCCCCCTTGTCATTTTCATCTGAGACATAGTCGTTGTCTTTAGGGAACTAAAATCCTCTAGTACTTATTGACACGGTCACAGCTAGTTTGTGGAGGGGCCTCCTGACTGTTTCTAACTGTTCAGGGGTTAAATGGCCGCGAGATTGAGAACCGGACGGACTCTGTGGAATACCGCACTCCACTTAGCCCTAAGGCAACATCGATCGCTGTCTTCTTCGGAAGGCTGAAGTGCCCAAAACCTTTTCCGACGTGTCATGAACGAGGTGGCTTAGTATCTATTCTACTAGGGCTCTTTTACCCAGGATCCCTTTCGGTAGAGGGATATCCTTCTTATATCGGTCTCTCATGTTGTATTGTTCGACTTGGATTTCATCACCTTGCGAAGGATACAGCCTGTTGAGGTCTCCAGCTCTTAGTTAGGAGTTTGTTTGGCGTCTCATCTTTGTAGAGGGTCATTTTTTCTTTGTAGGGACTGCTTGTTGGCATTCTGGCCATTTTTGTTGATTAGCTCGCTTATTGAGACACCGGTCTCAGTATAGATTTTAGAGCTTGCTTTTTTGGCCTGTGAGCCTTGCTTTTTCTAGCTCCTCTTTTGCACACTCGGCTGCATTAGAGTTTTTGAGTTCTTTGTTTACGGTACTGCCCCCGATTTTCATTTTCCTGTCATCATGTCAGATCAACAACGAAGATCACGAAGACAGCAGGGCCTAAGCCCTCCACCACCACCGCCGCCACGGACTTCTGGTCCGCCTGCATCACGCATTCCTGCTCCTCCTGGCCGCGGTGCTGGTCGAGGCAACATCCCACCGCCGATACGTACAACATCTTCAGTTACGCCTGTAACTGCCACACACAGCACAGTCTCAGAATCTATTGCAGCTTCTATGACCACTAGCATGTCTGAGGCTTCCACTGTCACCTCACCCACTGTCATTCCAGATTTATCTGTAACAGTGGGCACAGTTACAGCAGCTGAACCTAGCATGACCCAGAGTACTAGACCAGAGGTCATCCTTCTACCGGATGCCAACACTTCTCGTCCATCAGACACTTTCCACGACGATATAGACGGATCTATTGGCACCACAGAAGGATCCGACCAGGACATACCTGGCCTAATTTCAGTCCCAGGCGGATACGTTGAGATCGTTGAAGATACTCGTCTACCTGACACACCTTTTGAACCTGATTATGGTTTCATTACTTCCCAGACGGAACTTCTGCCTGTTATTACTACGTCACCCAGTGTTCATCCTCAGGAGACAAGTTCTTCTAGCAACGTACCTCGCACTTTACATCTACCCAACATACCACCGGGACACGAAATCATGGCTTCCATCCAGTCTAGTATGGTTAGCCTAGCGAACTCTCCGTTAGCATCGGCACAATTCAGACGCAACACAGAGCAAATGCTTTCGACAACGTCTAGATACCCCCCTGTTTCTCGTCCTTCTGACTATAGGGATCCCAACGTCCCGTCTAGCACCGAATTTCATCACTCCTTTGCAGACGGCTCAGGACCTTCGGACTTTACTACCCCTAGGTTCCTGCCGGATCCCCAAAATCTTTTTCAGGATATGAACTCGGACCGAGTTCTCGTAGGTCCTCCTATTGTTGAACACGTTATGGACGACGCTGATACCCCTGGGCTAAACTCCCCACATTTGCTGTCATCACCTATCTTTGGTGCACATTCCATGAGGAACAACCCAGTTTTTTCTCCGTCCTCACCTGTCCAATATGGACGACCTCCTCCGCAAATCGGTACTTTTGGCGCCGTTGGCCAATCCATGCTATCATATTTGGCTAACGGCGGAAGAACACCTAGTCATACTGCTGGATCTTCCGTTTCAACCGGAGGATCACCTTCAGCCACCATTTATACTATTTCAGGAGGTGGACAACCGACTGCAATGGTCCCTAACTCCAACTTACAAACCCTCCCTGGTGGGCCATCAACCCAACCAGCTGGTGGGCAACTTTTTGTTGGGAACCCCATTGTTAGTCAACAACCTCCCACTGGTGGGCCATCAACCCAACCAGTCGGAGGACAACCTTTTGCTGGGAACCCAGTTCCCAGTCTACAGCCTCCTCATATAGGGCCATCCAACCTAACTGTTGGCGGACAACCTATTGGCTCAATCCAACAAGTTTCCCAACCAGCAGTGTCTACTCAGTTTGGTATGTACAATCCACCTGGCAGTGGGAAACCTTATTCCGGTATTGCAACCGGGCCTCACTCTCAACCACCCCTGTCAGGTATGCTTCCTTCTTGGGATCATCAAATCCCACAGAGTGGGGGGTACTCACTTTTTGGAAATTGGAACCAAGCTGGGGGGCAATCTCAGATTCCCCCCAACCTAAATTCCGGCTTCCCTTACCCTTCAGCTGCTACAACTCCATGGAACCCATCACTTCAATTTCCACTCGTCCCTCAAGCAGGAACGAGTCTTCCATGGACGCCACCGCCGCAGCCACCCCCCAACCCTGCTATGGGAAATCCTCCACTTACACAGTATGGTGGCAACATCCCTGGAACACAACAATTCCAAGGAACTTTTCCCCAACAAGGAACAGCAACCATTCCTGGGTAACAACAGCCTCAGGGTACTATACCCACTCAGCAGAACACTTATCAACCGATTGCTTACAATCAACCGGTTAACCAGATGGCTTACTATCCGCAGAACTTCCAGCAGTATCCCGCGGGAAACACATATGGGTATAACACACAGCAGCATGCTATGCAGGGTCCTCCAGGATTCTCTGCGCCACATGGTTATTACTCATACCCGCAGACCAACCGGCAACTTCCCTTTTTAGCCACACTTGATCTACCTGATTTGTCGAGGCTTATCAACGATCCTATATGGCACGAACCTCACTGGCCACCTATCCCAGCCAAACTACCATCGGACATTCCCAAGTTCGATGCCAAACCCGGGGAAGACCCCAAGAACCACGTGATGACCTTCCATCTTTGGTGTTCATCAAACTCCTTGATGGATGATTCCATCCGACTTTGGCTCTTCCAACGTACGCTTACCGGAACGGAAGCAAAATGGTATATCGAGCTGCCACAGCACTCTTTTCGTGATTTCAACACTTTGGCTATGCAGTTTCTGACACATTTCCAGCTTCCCATCCGGTATGAGACTGGAACAGAACTGCTAACTTCACTGCGTCAAACCACTTCCACACACATTTCGGATCACATCCATGAGTGGCGAAGACGTCGTAGGCTAATAAAGGCACCTATTCCAGATCAGCTACTTGCTGATTGGTTTACAAAATCCTTTTTGCCTCCCATAGCCAGAGACATTGCTATGCGCGGACCAGTTACGGAAGAACAAGCCATCTCGGCAGCACAATACATGGATTTAGTATATACTCAATCCGGTACTTTACATGAACTTCTTCCACATGCTTCCCGCGTTCACACTGATCCTACAAAGCCTACTACTGAACCACCCATTGATGGTATCGTTGGTTCAGTTAAGGCTCAGCCTGCTACCAACTCGACGGGGCAACAAGCTTCTGCTTCCCCCGCTTTTACCCAGGCCGCTTCAAAAGCTTCCACCTCTCCTGCTGTCTCCTCCGAAGTGAATGCAGTCCAATCTACATCACAACCATCCGGAGGAAAGAAGAAAAACAATCGTGGTAAACCCAAGAAAAACCAGCAGGAGAATCCCAAACCACAACTTACCCAGAATGACCAAAAACCACGTCGGAAAGCTAAGTTTCCCTGCTTGATTTGTCAAGATGATCATTATACGCGTGACTGTCCCTACAAGGACGAGGTCCATAAGTTCGTTAAAGGATCCTCTCGACCAGCAGTGCTAACTGACCCTTTCCCCCAACAGCAACAGCAAATGGTTGCCCAAGAATCCCCACAAGGGGGCAACCAGACCAATCCTTCCCGTGGAGAGACGTCCACAAACCGCGAGATCCTAATGACAAGTAATGAGGAGATTAATATCACCACTCGTTCAAAGACTTATGATAATCCTCCAAGTTCAACCAAACAATCGGAGACAGCCAAAGGCAAGTCTCCTGTTGAAGATCCGATTCCTATTCCCCCCCCTAATGGTCATCTCCATATCGAGAGACCACTTATGGATACAGTGCTACGCCCACCCAAGGGCACCATACGAAAGGCGACATTCAATCCGAATGCGCGAGCTGCCCAAAACTACAACATTGTTGAAGATTTGGCTCAAGCACCTTGCGCTATGTCAACTCTCGAGGTTCTCCAACACTGCCCCACGCAGCGTAGAACCCTACTTTCAGCACTGGGGGCATTGGACCCAGATACTTCAAACTCCATCATGTTTAACTTGGAGCACGCTAAACCTAGGCTTTCTCACCAGTTAGCCTTCCAGGTGCATACGAAAATCCGTGGAAATGTTATCCACCGCACTGTGTTAGATGAGGGTGCTTCCACGTCGATTATGTCTTTGAACTGCTGGAGAGCCCTCGGCTCACCTGAGGTCACAACTTCTCCCACTACTCTTAGAGCGTTTGATGGACATGGTTTTCAACCATATGGACTCATCCCCTCAATCGGTGTTGAACTGGGGGGAAAAACAGTATCCGTACACATCGAAGTCGTAGATGCACCTTTGGACTACAACCTCCTACTTGGTCGGAACTGGTTCTATGCCATGACTGCCATAGCATCTACAGTCTTCCGGATTGTACAATTTCCTCATGAAGGGAAAATTGTCACTATTGATCAATTGGATTACTGTATCCCAGACTCCCATCCGAACTCCGCCAATACCGTTCCGTTATTGGATCAACCACGGTACCGGTTCCAAGACATAGGTGTTGGTCTCATGAAGGATTCATCCCTCATTGGAGTTTTTCCAGAACTGGGAACCCATCTTCAACCAGTCAACATGATTTCATCGCATGTCACCCCGTCCGATGATTCATGGGTGATCCCGAGTCCTACTCAGATCCAAGGCTATGGCAATTCCATGCCTTCGAACAGAAACCTTGCAGCTTATGACGCGATCCAATCAGCCACAGATTGGGTCGACTGTTCTACTCATCACACAGTGGCACAGCTCTCGACTGAAACTCATACACACCCACCATTGTTTGATCCTCTCAACTTGATTTTTCCCACCGACGAATCAATCATAGAGGTTATGTGCGGTAATGAGCCACCATGGGGAGATTTTCATCATCGATCTTCATTCCCCACCATTCAGTCACTTGAGCCTGACACCAAATCCAGTGCTTCACTTGGGATGGTTCAAACCAAGTTCCCCACTTCCCTCGACGAAGTATTTTCTGAAGGCAACTTGGCCAATCTTATGGAAACTACTCCCATCGACATTTCAGTAAAGCCTGGTATCGTGGAAAATGTACACATTGGCAAAACATGTACTCCTCTTGAAACGGAGTTCTATAATGCCTACTTTAAAACTTTCCGCGATGTTTTCGCTTGGAGTTATGAAGAGATGCCAGGAATCGACCCGTCGATTGTGGTCCACGAGATTCCAACTTTCCCTAGCGCCCGACCTGTTCGGCAAAAGCTTCGACCCGTTCATCCTCGTAAGGCAGCCGCCATTAAAGCAGAAGTTGAAAAACTTTTGCGTGCTGGTTTTATCTATCCTGTCCCATTGACAGAATGGGTATCCAACATCGTCCCTGTAGCCAAGAAACAGGGAACGATCAGAGTCTGTGTCGATTACCGTGATTTGAACAAAGCTTGTCCCAAGGACAACTACCCAACTCCGTTTATCGACCAAATCATCGATAACTGTGCCGGAAGTGTTATTTTTTCATTTATGGATGGCTTTTCTGGCTATAATCAGATCGATATCCTCCCAGCCGACCAGCACAAAACGGCCTTTATCTGCCCTTGGGGGATCTTTGCATATCGGAAGTTACCTTTTGGCCTTAAAAATGCCGGGGCAACTTTCCAACGGGCGATGTCCTACGCATTTCATGACATCAAACATATCGTAGAGCCATATCTCGATGACCTTCCCGCTCATTCTCGAACTCGGAAAGAACATCCAGATCACTTGAGTGCCATTTTCGAAAGGTGCCGGCGCTACAATATACGTTTGAACCCGCATAAGTGCGTCTTCTGTGTAGAAGCCGTAAAGCTGTTGGGCTTCATAGTCTCCAAAGACGGGATACGTCTAGATCCCGCAAAGGTAGCAGCTATCATAGCCCTGCCTTCACCTACCAATATTCCAGAACTTCAATGTTTGCAAGGGCATGCAAACTTTCTACGCCGTTTTATCTGCAATCTGTCCGAGATAACAAAAGGCTACATGCGGCTTCTCAAGAAGAATGTTCCCTTCATATGGGATGATGAAGCCCAACGCTCCTTTGACAATTTAAAGGCAGCCTTAACCAAAGATCCTGTAATTCAACCCCCCAATTACACACAGGACTACATCCTTTATCTCGCCGCCTCGATTTCCACCATTGGTATGGTGTTAGTCCAGGAAGACCACAACGGCATAGAACATGTGGTGTACTATCTCAGCAAGAGTCTTCTCAACTCTGAAACTCGCTACTCACATGTTGAAAAGCTGGCTCTGGCAACAGTATTTGCTGTCCAGAGATTCCGTCACTACATCTTACTCCGTCGGACCACCGTTATCGCCGATTTCAATCCAATGTGCTATATCCTCACACGACAAGTGCTTGGAGGCAAGTACTCCCATTGGATTGTCATCCTTCAAGAGTTTGACTTGGAATTTGTCAAGGCCAAGTCTAAGAAATCTCTGGTCTTTGCTGAGTTAATTTGTCACTTGCCCCGTGCTACTGAGCAATCCGAGCCCATTGATTCTCTTCCCGACGAATCATTGTTCCTCATTAGCACGTATGATCCGTGGTATGGGGATATTCTCTTATATCTCCAAACCCAACGCTTTCGTCCCGATCTCAACCGCGATGAACGACGACGTATCAGACATCACGCAAAATACTACCTTATAGTGAACGATACTTTGTATCGACGTGGTGTCGACACGGTCCTTCGACGCCGTTTGACCTTAGATGAGGCGGAACGCGTTCTCAATGACTGCCACGCTGGAGCATGTGGTGGTCATCTCTCTGGGATGGCTACGGCCCGGAAAATACTGCGAGCAGGATACTTCTGGCCCTCAATTTTCAAAGACTGCATTGAAACAGTCAAGAAGTGTCCGCCATGTCAATTCTTTCATAGCAAAGCACGCTCGCATCCTGCTCCACTCCATCCTGTCATTGCCGTCGGCCCCTTCTCCAAATGGGGCATTGATTTTATGCACTGTAAGCCCACTTCAGCCGGGGGGCATAGCTATGTCATAGTAGCTGTGGACTATTTTACAAAATGGGCTGAAGCGATGCCTACATATGCTGAAGACGGCAAAACAGCAGCGCAGTTCATATTCAATCATATCATAGCTAGATTCGGTGTCCCACAGTCTATTGTGACCGATCATGGTTCCCATTTTAGGAATCATATGATCGAAGAACTAAGTGCCAAACTGGGTTTTCGCCACGAAAACTCAACCCCGTATTACCCACAAGCTAATGGCCAAGTTGAAGCCATCAATAAAGTCCTGAAACGAATGATTCAGCGCATTGTGGGTACCCAAAAATCCAATTGGCACTCGGCTCTGTTCTCAGCACTGTGGGCATACCGAACCTCAGTGAAAAGTGCTACTGGGTTTACACCATTTCAATTGGTGTACGGCCTGGAAGCCATTCTCCCGATTGAATGTGAAATTCCATCACTCAAGATAGCCATAGAGCTACTCCCACACACTACTTCCGAAGAAGAACGGTTTCTATACCTAGCTAAGCTAGATGAAACCCGCTGCGACGCCGCTTTGGCTAATGAAGCTCACAAAAAACGCGTCAAAGCTCAATACGATAAATCCGTTCAACCTCGGATCTTTAATGAGGGTGACCTCGTACTTACATATGATCAGATGCATGATAAACTTGGAAAAGGTAAGCTTGAATCTATGTGGTACGGCCCCTTCATCATAAAACGTGTCTTAGAAAAAGGAGCCTATGAACTAGTCGACTGTGATGGTACGCCATTGGCACGGCCCCGCAACGGGCTATACCTCAAGCGTTTCTACACGTGAGGTTACCCCACGCGGGTTACTTCTTGTACATAATGTACTTAGTTTGCTTTTTGCTTTATTTTTAGTGTGCGCGTGGATCTTATGTATCTACTCTTACTTTGACTCGTGCTTTTATGCGCAGATGTCTACCTACTTTGGATTCGCTGACGGTGCAAGCCGACATACCCGGAATCTCGCTTCCGCAGCATGGGTGATTTATTCCCCCACTGGCGAGTTGATTTATTCAGGAGCTATTTGTTTAGGTCCCGCAACCAACAATATCGCAGAGTACCATGCAGTCATTGGTCTCTTGACAGAGGTTGCTTCACTCGGGATTGACTCCTTATCGGTCTTTTTAGACTCCCAGCTCGTGGTTTCTCATCTAAACCGTGTTTACACAGTTCGCGATCCTACATTACTTCGTTTATTCCGAAGAGTACGCCTCTTGGAACGGTCATTTGATTTTATCACATATCAACACATACCGAGAGAATTTAATTGTATTGCCGATTCATTGGCTAATTACATTTTGGACTGGCATCTTGCTCATACATAAACACATCATAAAAAATTAAAATGCACAAATCATTGTAAATATTTAGATCGTAAATAGGTCCATATCAGTATATAAAAGTGTTTTTTCCAAAAATACATAAAGTTTGTGTCAAAGACAAAATTGGGGATTAAATCCCATATACAAAAATTGGCCCTCAAAGCCTACATATCGTGTACATGCCGCAAAAAGATCGAAAGACCATCTATGGAGATCTAGGGGACCTATCATGTCCCTCATCGGACTCCTCCCGCTGATGGTGGTAACACATCACGGCTCGAACCACCTTGCGAAGAAGTCGACTAATACGTCCAGGTACACCCACAGTATGCCTCTGGAGGTGGTAGGGGACATCATCCATCCGCATAGCAGGGATCCCATGAGTCAATCCCTGCAGGTTCCTCTCAATATCCCGCACACCTCCTGCCTCATCTTCATCTTCTTCTTCGACAGGATCAGCTTGACGATCTACACCGCCACGACGTAGTGGAGAGTATCCAGCTGGTCTCTGTGGTCCACGGTCTGCAACATGCATGCGAATATACATTAGAAGTCTTTTACACATTCTAAAAAAGCATTAAAAAATTAAATATTCAAAAAGAAAAATACATATCCATGAAGGTCATACCAGAGTTGTCCCAGTCATCATCTTCTGGCAAAGCCAAGTCAATATCCTCACGGAAATCTACCCCTTAATAGGGATAGTCGTCGATCATGACTATCTGCTCCTCTAGCCAAGAGAAAAAGTCCTCTCCAAAGGCTAGCCGCTGAGGTCCTCCAAGGCGCCCGGCGTAGTCGCTCCATCGAGCCATCCATGGCTCAGTAGGTGGGCGAGGATGCATAGATATCTGCGGACGCAGTAATGGCACCCTTGCCAGGAAGAAAGTGACCAGGATACTCCCATAGCCAAACTGGGTATTTTTCCCAGTTCTACATTTGTGCACCTGTTCCTTCATGTTGGAAAACACTGCCTCACACCAGTTGAAGACTGTTCCTCCCATGCACTCTGCTGCGAGATTTACCTGTGTGCGGGTTGCCTGATGTGGGCTCACGCTTCCTGCTGCACGTGTAATAGTGAATAGCAAGGTTTTAAAAGGAAGATTTGTGACCTCTTTTATGGCCACTTTCCCACTCTTCTTACTCGAACCCGCCTGACAATATCGAGCAATCAAATCATCTGTGCTTGAGTCTGAAGCACTGTACCCGGTAAGATTCGGCCGGGCCCCTCTTTTCGAGAGGCCCGTGAGAAAGTAGATGTCTTCAAGTTGGATTTCAAGCACGTGCTCTCCCACTCGGAAAGCTTCGATATCAGGGTCCCACAATTGAACAAGGTGAGTAAGGAGCTTAGGTTGTTGGCGGATCCCTTTAGTCTTGAAAAACTTTAGCAAACCACATTCTCGCAATGCGGTCACGGTTGGTAAGTCATTTTCGGCCCTAAAATCGTCCGTTTCGTGCTCCCTCTCTTTCCAACTCACCATTTTGCTCCAAATAAGTTTCAAAACCCTGCAAAAGGGCAAACAAAGTAATTAGTAGCTATTTAACAACTTGCTTCTAGCAAAAATTTGAGAAAAAATTGATTTTTTGAACTCAATTTTCGCACGTGCCGCGCCTGGAGGGCACCCTGCCGCGCGGCAGTCCACAGTGCCGCGCCTCATTTTGAGGTTACAGCGCGGCACTGTTCAACAGTGCCGCGTTTCTCGATAGGGGCCCCGCGCGGCAGTACGACAGGCGATTTTTGCCCAAAAGGGCTTCCCAAAAAATTAATTTTCCCCTGGTGAAAGTAAAAATTTCTTGCATGAAATGAAAGAGGGGTTCAAGCACTCTTACCTGGCACAGACGGCGGTCGAAATGGTGTCCCAGAACTCTCGGTATCGATCCTTGAAATTCTGCTCCAAAATGGGTAAAAATGTCTCCTTTGGGTAAAAATCACAAATGAATAGTAATTTCTATTTTTACCATGCTTTATATAGCATTTTTTCACATTTTTTAATTAATTAATTACTATTTCAAATTAATAAACCCTTATTCACATTGCTAATGCCCGATTTTTGAGCATTCATTGACAGGGTCTGCGGTAGAAATGGGATGCGTTCATACTGGTATTTGTTCGTAGTCTGACCTTCATTTTGAGCCCACTTTATCTTTTTCGTGCTCTGGATTTAAAACTTGAAAAAGATTCCAAGCGCTTTCACACCTGTGTTGTGCTTGTCAAACGCAAGTAAACGGTGTCGAGTACGGTCAGCTTTACTCATGCTCGTTAAACGATGAGGAAAGTATTATCCTGGTTGTATTTTATTCTTTTTTCGGACCAGAATAATTTAAAATTTACGAAAAAGACCATAGGAGTCCATAGTTAAGCTCTTTTCAGACTCCTTAAAATTGAAAAGATTGCCAAGTGATCTTGACGCTTTCACACTTGTAAAAGTATTTGAAAGGTCGTCTATTCGGTGATAGGTTACCCCTTTTTCGGCCCGTCTAGACTATCTACGAGAAAGGTATACCTCAGTCAATCTCGGCTGGGAGAGTTCTCTCGGGAATCGTTTTACACTTTTTCGGGATCGAGAGACTAAATTTTACGAAAAAGTACATGATGGAGCTTCCTTTAAGTTTTTTAGGCTCTCTAAATATGAAAAACTGCCGAGTTTTCCTTCCTTGGGCTCGTTAAAATATTAACATCGAAGGACCCACTTTGGGACGAACCCCTCCTTTCTCAGGTTCGTAAAACATGTGAGATTGGACTCATCCACAAGATGAGCTACACCGAGCATCTGTTATCCTCTTCAAGCTCGTAAAACAAGAAAGAGGTACTCGTCCATCATGTCGGGGAAATATGGGGGAACAAGTCAAGTTTATCTATGGCAGCTTGTCGGTCATTACCTTTGAACATGGCATGTGTCCATCTCTTGTCTATATTTGGGTATCCGTCTTTCATTGAGTCATATTCATCATCATGGGTCGTCTCCCTGGCCACGAGTCCACTCATCTGACGTCTATCCTCTATTTTAATCCCTGCTGCCAAGTCTTGTTACATGCCGTTATATGTTCAAAGGGTTGCATTATATCGAGTCATTCATTGTGTCAGGCCTCCGCTGTGTCAGTACATATTTCATTATTTCATCATCCTAGCATATGTGCCGATTTCGTGTCGATGATGTGGGAATCATCATGGCCCACCTTCGACGAGTCTATTCCTGTCGACACCAAATCACTATCCGGGAATTAGACTTAGAAATCAACCATTAGTACCTTGGTACCTGCACGCCTCAATGGCAGGTTTCCTCGTGTTTGACGGTAGGTTCACCTCATTGACCTCTGATCAAGCAATCTCTCGGATGCTCGACATCAACTCATTCATTTGCATTTCGTTGAGATGTACTATTGATACCTTGGGAATCATTATCGTTATTGGTGATCTCCCTCGCATTTGTTAACGGTCCACATCATTGATCGGTAATCAAATGGTTTCTTCCATGTTCGACTCCAACACATTGTAATCACATGGTTAGATTCGTATCTTTATGCGATCATGTAGAAGACCCTGGGTGCATCACTGTATCTTGACTGCGTCCAGGCTGCGATGGAGATGTCTCTTGTATTGTCACACAGATCCACTTATTGTATTGGTCGTGGCTGTGTCGTTATTGTCTCATGGATCTACGATTGTTCATAGTAGCCATGATCTGTCCACAGTTTATGTTATCTCAGTACTCATGGATCTGCAATGTATTAGTCGGCAGCCATGCTTTGAGTCATTTGTTTCCGAGCATGGGAATGCCCGCCTCGGTGGTATATCTAACACTTTGTTTCTATTTCAGCTCCGTGTCGCTCTCCTCGATGCTATCTCTGCACATTATTTTCATAAAGTCTTTCGGCCATCAGTCCCTTCTGACCTCACACTTTAGGGGGCATCTGTTATACCTCTATATTTCACGGTGTCGCATCCCCATCACAAAACAAGTTGACGACACTTTCCCTACTGTTTTGAACCATCCAGAAGAGACAGATGATGAGTCAACCTTGAAGGTAAATCCACCCTGGCAAGTTTTGACCCACCTTGGACTTTATTTTTACACACTACCGTGCCTTGCTATGTTCCCCAAACGCGGCACTAGACACTACCGCGTGCTACTTTTGCCTCAAAGCGCGGCAGTGCCGCGTTCTGCAGACTTTGCAAAACGCGGCACCCTTCTAATAGTTTTTTGCCCTTGGCTTGTGGGATCTTGGATTTTCGAAGATAATGGAAGATTGGGTTCCTTGATTCGATCTCAACTCATCTCCTTCGATTAGAAACCCTGATCCACTTATCTCTCCTTAGATCCACCCATCTCTCTTGTTGGTTAACCTCACCATTCACTATAAAAGAGAGGCATGCCATTGGGAAAAAGGAGAGGACTCTTGAGAGCACCAAACTTATGGTCTTGCAGCATTGTGGAGATAGCTAGAGGAGAAGACACTTGGAGTTGGAGGATTGGCTTGGACATCAAGCACCCTTTGTAAGTAATCTTCAAGTCGTAATGGAATAACTTGTCTTGTTTTCCCAAATCATTTGTGTTAATCTTGTTTTAATGATATGATTTGTATCTTTCATAGATTTAGATCCTAACTCATGTTTCAGATTGCTAGAGAATAGTGCGTACTTGTGTTTTGGTTACTCTTTAACAGGTTCATTTGTGAAGACTTGGAGCTTGGAGCAAATACCAAAGACAAGCATTTGGACATAAGGTCAGTTAAACCCCTTCTACTCTCTTCAGCATTTTAATACTGTGATGTTTGTTAGATCTAGGGATTCAAGGTTGCATTTGTTTTGTCTGTTCTTAGCCTAGAGTTATTTAGAGTCTACTTTAGCCTAAGGGAGTTTTGACTTATCCGTAGGGAAGAATTCCACATAACATTGTGATCAGTCTCCAAGTGGGAGATTGTTGGTTGTGGAGCCAGATCTTCTAGTCTCATAGATGATTTTGTATTAGCCGTGTTTGTACCCCAGTTCTATATGATATGTAGGTGGACTGTACACTCACCCCAGCGGGGGGGTGTGGGGGGGGCATCGCCCCCCCCACGGGGTTCCAGGGCCCATGGTTTTGGGGTTGTTTTCGCCAGCTATTTTGTGGGCCCATGGTTTTGGGTATCCCGTGGTATTTTCCCATTGTATTTCCCCTATAAAAGAAAGACATTGTAATACGGCTAGGGTTGTTGATGTATTAGGTTTTATGCATTGTAAAGATCTCTGAGATTAGGAGAGAAACTGTGAAACAGTGAAGAGGAAGTGCAGCGGTTGTGCTGCAGGTTGTATCCCTTCACCGTGCTGGACGGTAATAATAATAAGGACTGGCAATTTCAGTGTGGACGTAGCCCAAGTTGGGTGAACCACGATATATCTGTGTCTCTCTTGTAATGTGTATGTGTGATTATATTTGCATTTCTGTTTATTGTTATTGCTCTGCGATCCTGTTTTTCTAACACAAGGGCCTTGTAGGCCAAGAACATGTTAAATACTTCACTCTTAAGTTTTAGGAAATAAACCCAAGTGCATCTGGTGTAATCATCAATGAAAGTTAAGAAATATTTGAAACCAGAAAAGGAAGCAGATGGAAGAGGACCACACAAGTCACTATGCACAAGCTCCAAGGGAACCGAGGCGTGCCAAGAGGCACGTTTGTCAAAACTGTCCCGATGATGTTTTCCGAGTACACAACCGGAGCAAACACCATCCCTGCAAGATACCATCGGAAGACCTATCACCATATTTTCTTTACATAGTTGTTGCAATGAGCGATAATTTAAGTGACCAAATCGCTCATGCCAAATTTTTCTCAAGTTATCACTATGAGCAACAAAAACTGAAGGGAAAGGTGATGACCCAAAGTTGTTAAACTTGTACAACCTGGTAATATCATCAACAATTCCGGTAGCTAGGACCTGTTGAGGATCTTTAAAATCCTTGATTACAACTTGGTGAGGTGTAAAGGTCACAGTTTTACCTTCACCAGAATGAGTGATCTGATAGACTGATAACAAATTGCAGGAAACTCTTGGAACACATAGTACATCACTAAAATGACCATTATCTACTGGAACTGTTCCAGCTCCTACAACATTTAGAGATCTATCATCACCAACAAATATTTGTTTGGTGTTACATTCATGCATAGTAGAAAAGATGGCTTGATCCTTAGCCATATGATAAGATTCTCCAGAATCAATGAGCCATTCATTTGAAGTAGAAGAAGAAGATGCATTATAAGAATAACCAGAAGCACAAAGTGCATGTCCATGAGAGGAAGATTCTGAAGACGAATCTAGGCTGATGTGGTGCTTCTTCATTGCTGCTTCCAAGGCTGCCATCTTCTTGAAACACTTAGATTCATCATGATTATCTTTCCCGCAATAGTTGCAATGACGCCTAGTCTTCTTGCCTTTTGACTTGGATCATTTGTCATTTTTTAAAGAAGGAGCTGACTGAGAGGGTTTTGGACCCTTGTTTGACTTATTATTGCGAAAAATTTATTTCTTGGGAGGCTTGGTCTTTTCTTTCTGTTGGGACAATAAGGCTTTCCCAGATGTATCTGCATTGTTGATTATTCCAAGATGAATGAGTTTATCTTGTTCCCTAATCAAGGAATCACAAAAGGATTCAAGACTAGGCTCTTTATAGCTAGCTGCATTCAAGGATGCTTTCATATAGTAAAATGTAGATACAAAAACAGAATATGCAGGTCCAAGTTTGAAAAGAATATGATAAATGCATTGTTTGTCTTCCCTCTCAATCTTACATTCTGCACATAAGAGTTTAAGAGTTTTGTACTTAGATAAATAATATTGAATGCATGAAAAGTCAATTGGATTTAAAGAAATCAACTCATTTTCGAGTTGGTGACCTCGAATTTCATTGTGTTTACCAAACATAGATTCCAACATGTCCCAAGCAGCATTAGGTTTATCAATTCCAGATATGTGGAATCGCAAATCAGTAGAGATTGACATCCCAATCAATCCACGAGCTTCATCACATCTATTTGCCCATTTTATTTTCTTATCATCATCAGTGGGTTCTTTTTCTTTCCATGTGGTAATTCTGAAAAGTCCCCTACTTCATAGAACATCCTCCATACGAGATTTCCATGAGAAATAGTTGGAACTGTTAAGTAGAATATCACAAGGGGCGGCCATATTTGTAAATTAATGGCCGTAAAAGTAGAAACCAATAGTTTGTATGTGAAGAGCTCGAAAAAATAGGCGGTTTCAAAAAAAACGGCACTGAAAACTGACTCTGTATGATGAAGTTATGCTTGAACAAAGAAACTGTTGAAGATGTCCCCAATAGTGACATGGCAGCTATAGAATGTCCAGCAAAAAAAAGAACCCCCCTCTTCCCAAGATGAACCTTTTGACAATCACGTTACAAGAAAGTTGCTTTAAGTGAACCACTTTTGTAAACTAAGTGATTTCACTTTTACAATGATATTACTTTTAAATAGTGCAACAGGGTACTACCAAAGGACCGAACACCAAGAGCAACCACTTCACACAAACAGATCACAGATCAACACACCGA
This sequence comes from Larix kaempferi, assembly GCA_027924585.1. NCBI lineage: Eukaryota > Viridiplantae > Streptophyta > Pinopsida > Pinales > Pinaceae > Larix > Larix kaempferi. The sequence continues at coordinate 7,677,207 of BSBM01000504.1, forward strand.
TTTTTTGACGTGGTTTAAACCCTCTTGAGGGAAACACTCCATGGCCCCAGCCAAATAGCTTCTACAGGACAATTTATTATGCAAAGAAAGAAAGTTACAAATGAGCTTCTCATAATCGATCAACTAAACAATGACCCTCCATGCTCTTTAAATAGAGATCATGGACCAATCGGGTGTTAAGCCACGGATCAAGGTTAGGTTTGATCTAAGATAAGTTGAGCCGTCGGATCACTCTATGTCGGGAACATATCGTGACCGTCGGATTAAGTATTTACAAATGCATACTAATGCATACTAAAGAAACACACTATCCCTAACGGATATATTACACAAGTTGATCTTAACTAACTCCTAAGTGTCTAAATATCCTAACACTCCCCCTTAGAACAACAATGTCCTCGGTGTTCTCAAAACTGAACAAAAATGGTATGCCTCTTTCATGGCATCCTCCAACTCCCATGTATCCTCATCGAGACCAAGGTGCTTCCATTGCACCTTTACCCGTCCGACGGCTCGGTTCCAAAGTAATGTTTCCTTATTGTCGAGGATGCGCATAGGTTCCACTTGGAACTCTCTTGTGGGTTCCACGTGTATCGCATTCCAATCAATTATGTGATTATGATCATGTACATTCTTTTTAAGCAAAGAAACATGAAAAACATTATGATCTCTCATGTTAGCAGGAAATGCAATCCTATATGCAACTGGACCTATCCTATCAAGGACTTTGAAGGGTCCACAATATCTTGTTGCCATCTTGGTACAACTTCCCAACTTTAGGTAAATTTTCCTTGGATTTACTCTTAAATAAGCATAGTCCCCAATTTTAAATTCCTTGTGCACTCTTTTAAAACCTTCATAACTCTTCTTCCTGTCCTTGGATACCTTTAAATTCCGCTTGATCTTAACAATTTCTTGGTCCATTTCCTTGATCAGTTTTTCCCAATAGCTACCCTTTTCACTAGGCTATCCCAATTCACTATGGTTTTGCATCTATTTTCATACAATGCCTCAAATGGGCTCATTCTTAATGATGCTTGATGTCCATTATTGTATTCAAATTCTACCAAGTGTAGGTAATCCTCCCACTTGGATGGTTTATCCATCACATACATTCTCAACATATCCTCAAGAATTTGATTCACCATATCAGTTTGACCATTTGTTGGAGGATGATACGTTGTACTAAAATTCAGTTGAGTTCCCAATTATTGAAATAATCCTTTCCAAAAATTGGATGTGAACTTTACATCTCGATCGGAAACTATTGCTTTGGGTAATCTGTGCAATCTGAATATTTCCTTCATGAAGATGTTCGCTATTTCACTTTTTTTATGAGTGGACTTGAATAGAATAAAATGAGTTTCCTTTGAAAGCTTTTCCACCACAACCATAATTGAATCATGCTTCCTCACTGTCATTGGAAAACCTATTATAAAGTCCATATAACTTACTTCCCACTTCCATTTTAGAATGGGAAAAGGCTGCAACAGTCATGCTGGATGTTGATGTTATGCCTTGACTTGTTGGCACTTTTGACACCGAGCAATGTATTTTGCTATATCCTTCTTCATTCCATGCAAAAAGTATTGCTTTGTTGTTGTTTTTATTTTCTTTTGATATCCTAGATGTCCCGAGTACGACATTTGATGAATTTCATCCATTACCACCTTCTTCAAGTCTACACAATATGGAATGTACAATCTACCTTTATAAAGAAGAATATCATCTTCTACAAGATGGTACCCTTCATACTTTTTATCTAATTTTCCCTACTTCAATTTCTCTTTTACTTAAAGGTAAGTTTCATCGTTATATTGGGATTCAAGAACCCTTGTTCTCAAATGTAATTTGCAAACGCTTAAGGCTGCTACATGAATCTTTCTGCTAAGGGTATCTGCAACCTTATTTTCTTTCCCTTTTACATGTTTGATTTCAAATTCAAACTCACATAGGAATTCCAACCATCTAGCTTTCCTTGCATTTAATCTTTGTTGATCAAACAAATATTTTAAGCTCATGTGATCAGTTCTAAGCTAAAATATTCTTCCCAACAAATAATGTCTCCACATTTTGAGAGCATGTACTATGGCTGCTAATTCTAAATCATGAGTGGCATAATTATTTTCATGCTCTTTTAATTTTCTTGACTCATAGAAAATCACAAAGCCTTCTTGCATAAGCACTCCACATAATCCTTCAATGCAAGCATCCGTGCACACTACAAAATATTTCTTTGGATCCACAACCTTCAAAACAAGAGTGCTAGTTAGTAATTTCTTCTTTAGTTGTTGAAATCTTTCTTCACATTTTTCAGACCATATAAACTTTACATTCTTCCTCTGTAGTGATGTGATTAGATGAGCGACCTTGGGGAATCCCTCAATGATCATTCTATAGTATCTTACAAGACTCATAACATATATAACATTATTTGGAGTATACCAATCCCTTATGGCTTCAATATTTTCCGGATCCATTGAAATTCTTTCTTCCGAAATAATATGACCCAAATATTGCACCCTTCTTTGATCAAATTCACACTTGCTTAGCTTTGCATAAAGTTGGTGCTCTCTAAGAAATTGCAACACCATTCTTAAATGTTCCTCGTGCTCTTCTTCATTCCTTGAATAAACAATAATCTCATCCAATAACACTAACACAAACTTGTCCAAATATTTGCTAAAAACACTATTCATGAGGCACATGAATGTGGCAGGTGCATTGGTGAGTCCAAATGGCACCACCGTGAACTCATAATGGCCATATCTTGTCTAGAAAGTTGTCTTGTGAATGTATTCTTCCTTTATTCTCACTTTATGATAACTGGATCTCAATTCAATTGTCGAGAACACTTTAGCTTCCTTCATTTGATCGAACAAATCATCAATTCTGGGAAATGGGTACTTATTCTTAACTGTCACTTTATTTAACTTCCTATAATCAATACACAACCTTAAATTCCCATATTTCTTCTTGACAAATAACATCGGTGCTCCCAAGGAGACACATTTAATCTTATATACTTCTTGTCCATTAATTCTTATAGTTTCATATTTAATTCTACCAATTCTGGCGTGCTCATTCTATAAGGAGCTTTATAAATTGGCACTGCCCCTGGAACAAGATCGATTGTAAAATCAATGTCCCTTTTTGGTGGCAATATTGACACTTCATTTGGAAACACATATTTGAACTCTTATAAAATCTTATAATCTTCTATCCTTGGGCCTTTTCTCTCTACGGAATCTAATATATGGTCTGCATATAATTGAAAACCTTTCTTTTAAAACTTTCTTAACTGTAAGGCTAAAATATGCCTTACCGAAACTTGCTTGGGAATTCCTTTTACCAATATTGGCCTTCTCTCTTCATAAATGCATTCAACAAACTTTTCATAACAATCTACCTTGGCTCTATTTCTTTCCAAGCAATCCATACCAATAAGGGTGTCATAGGATCCTAATGGTAGGACATTTAAATTTATCTTGGTGAAGAGTCCATTCAACTCTAAGGGGCATTCCATCACTATTTCACTCACTTTTCTTTTTGTTCATGTGGCTAATTGAATTAACCATGACTTATTATTCTTTATTTTTCCAAGGGAACATTTTTCAACCACTTTTGGAGAAACATAACTATGAGTAGATCCTAGATCAATCAAAACAGAAATAGATTTCTTAGCAATCTTACCTTCAACTTCCATTGTTGTTGATTGATGGTATGCCTGATGATTATCCAATGCTGCATAAATTTGGAGAGTTTCTCTTGCCATATCCTCCACTGTAATGGTTTCTTCTAAGTTATTCCATCCCTGAGGGTTCTCTATCCGATGCAGACAACATTTCAGCATGTGGTTCTCTCCACATCCCCAACACTGAAGTGGTCCTTTTGGCCCTTTTTCGGTTACTACTATTGGATTAATTCCACTTCGTGCTTGTTGACCTTGCTGAAAATTTATTGGCTGATTTTTAAATGGAGGCTTAAATCCACTTCTCCTTGGGTCAAATATTCCTTTTGGATTTCCCTTCCATGTTGGATGAACCTCTTATTTTCCTTTTCTTTTCACATAGCAATGCATCGACATCCTAATGGCTTCATCAAGAGTTGGTGGATTAACAAACTCAATCCTATCTCGAAAATTTTGGGGTAGACTTCCAAGGAAGCATTGGATTTTTACTCTTACATCTTTGATGTAATATAACAACCTCAAAAATTCCAAAAACTTATGGGCATGTTCTTCCATAGATTTATGTCCCAATTTTAGTTCATTGAACTCCTTCCTCTTGTTATCATAATACCTAGCATACATGTATTTCTCCTTGAAATACTTCTTAAATCTCTCACAGCCAACCCTTCTTTCCTTGATTCATTTTACTTGCATGAGGTTCTCCCACCAAATTGCAGCTCATCCATTTAGATTGTAAATATAAATTCTACCCTTTTAATTTCCTATGTAATCATGAATTCTAAAATACTTCTTCATCCTAGGAAGTCATGCTTCTGCTTCTTGACATGTCTTACTTTCTCCATAAAATGTGGGAGGCCTTGTCTTTCTAAATTTCCCTTGTGGAATCCTTTTAAAATCCCTTTTCTTTCAAACCCGTTGAAAGTACTCCTAATACTTTGGGAACTTTGAGAATCACATGACCTACTAGAAGAATATCTTGGCGAAGATATCTTACGTCCCCTTCTCAAGGAACAGCTTCTTGGACTTGGAGTCATCTTTCTATTGCAACTTCTAGAGCGACTCTTTGCACTTCTTCTTTCTTGACCAAAATTGCTTGGATTAGATCCAAGATTAGCTCTCTGTCGAATATCAGTGAGGCTTTGAAGGATAGCAACATTAATCTGGTTCTACTCTTCTTGAGCTTTGATCAATCTCTCATTGGAACTTCTCATTGTTTCAACCAAATTTTGAGGAGTGATATGCTCCCTTCTCCCATTTGAATTTGTCTCAGCATTTCCCTCATGCATATTTTCTCCTAAGACATCCTTATCATGTTCATAGGGGTCCTAGGCATCATTCATGTTCGCCATTTTCCTTTGGGGCCTCTTTCCCTCTGCCTACTACCCTTGCTACAATTGTTCAAAGTTTATCAACTGCAAACATTGTGCATCGTATAGATATTTATTAGAAATTTTACTAATATATGAAATGAAACATAAAAATGTTATTTTGAATAGAATTAGTCTCATTGAATTATTCACAGGAATCTTAGGTCCTCTTTTCCTTTGTTCCATTTATGCATTTCTGGGAATTATCTTTATTGACAATTTTTTTTATCAAAACAAGGTTACAGACACTTTTATGTTCTGATCTTTGAGACATTGGAATTCCTCATTCAAATTCCGATTGTGAAACACTACTCCATCATGGATAATATTTCCAATTCCTATATTCATGCTCCATTCTGATTTCGGATAGGGAATTTACACTTCCAAAAATGTCAATTTTTCCCAATTTTGCACTTTTTCCACATGTGCAATTAGCTCCGGCAGTGAACTTTGACCACTTGTAGAAGTAAATCTAGAGAGAAATAGAAAAACTTTTATATCGGGAAATGTTAGTTCATATGATAAGTATCACTCGACAACTTTTATATCTCTGATCCGATCCACCAGTCAACCTCTATAAAATTATGGGTTTGACTACTTTTGACTTTTGCACTTTTTTCCAAATTGTGGAATTTTTGGCAAAAATGGCTATCTCCCAAATTGAGCATTTCTGGAAAAACTTCTTCTAATGGAAGTTTCTTGTTTTAATGAGTAGGTAAAATCACAAGTTTAAACATTTTCTTGGTTTCAACATCTAGGGTCACTTTTTCCCCCTACAAGATTTTCAAAATCCCCAAAAAGTGCTCGGGAATAGTGCATTTTGGCCTTCTTTTACACCCTGGCTTCACACCTTTTGGAATTTGGACCCAATATTCCATATTTAATTGTGTGCCTGGCCCATGTCCGCATATTAGCAATTTCGACCCAAATCGAGCTCACATCTGGTCTCTAGACATCAATCTTTGAAAGTCTCGATTTCGTAATTTCCGCCAAATCGAAGCAAAACGGGCTCGGGTTTCTCACTGTTGTTTTTGTGACCTTCGCTAATAGTGTCTGAAATCCGCAAGTCTCATCCAATTCTGAGTTAAACTACTCCTGCTATGGCCGAAACAATTTTGGGTTATATATATATATATCGATGTCTCGACTCCAACTTGGCCGATCCAAACTTTTCCAAGCCTTTCTGACCTTTCCGATAAAAAAGCAGAAATTAGAACACACAATTGATCTCTAACGAGTCGTTTCCGACTTCTATACTCTAACCGCTATCTTCTATACGTTGGGAGTCAGAAGTCGGCATTACGAACCAATATTCACAAACCACCCCCGACCTCTCAACTCCGACTACTATCCTCTGTACATCAGGAGTCGAAAGTCGGCACCACTAACCAATGTTGACAAACACTCTCGACCTCCCGAATCTGAGTTCTATCTTCCATACGTCGGAAGCCGGAATTTAACACCACTAACCAGTGTTAACAATGTCACCTACCCAAATTTCTGAAAATTATTATTTTATTTGCAAAAGACTTTATGTTAAATTTAATTACAAAGTTTTGTAATTATGATCAGTTTTGATCAAAGATGAATGTAATTACTGAATATTATTATTAAATAAATTAATTAGGAGACAAACACCCAAGGGGACTGTTAAATGAGTGTTCACTGACCCACTAGGAGGAATGGAAGCTGTTGGAAGGTATGGGACGGATGGCAGCAATTGCATCACACCACTAGTTGTTGGTTATGGGACAACTACCCCTAAAAATGTGGCATTATCCCCCAGGTGGAGGGAGTGAGCAGGCAGCTCATTTAATGACCCAGTAACATCTGAAAAGGCCTAGGCAGCTTACAAAAAGCAAATTCGAATTGAGCAAGCAACTCTTACTCAATATTTTCTGCAGAAATATTTCCTCATGTGCATCAGGTGATCACTGAGAGATTTGAATAGGGAGGCTAGTTGTGAGTGCAATCTTAAGTCTGCATATTGCTAAGAAGAACCATAGATGCTGGTGCAAGTCTATTGGACTGCTAGTTCTTGAAGATTCAACAGTTAGTGCTACTACAAGTGGAGATCCTAATTCCTATAGTTTCTTCCTCCTGGTAGTTCAGTGAATAGGCTCCTACTTTCAGGAATTGGTTGGGTGGAACAATCTTCTTGGACTGTTTGTTTCCCTATAGATTTACCCAGGTTTTACAAATTTTCTACTTTATCTCAGCTAGTAGTTCTGTTCTGTATAGTTAGTAATTTATGTTTTATGTTTCGAAAAAGAATCTAATTCTAAATATGTTTAAAGTCTGAATGTTAAGTTTAATGATGAATTGGAATTGATAAACCAATATCTATATTTTTCCACATGTTGTTTTATGCATCGTACTCTAGTATAGATACGCAAATTAAGAATAGATTACAGGATAGGAAATTTGCCATTGAATTCGATAGATAAAGATAGTAATTATATGTTTATTAGTTCCTATCCTATAATTAATAATAGTAGGAAGTTCTGTACAATACTTAAATATTATAGTATATTTCATTATTTCCAGTTTAAACAAATATCGATTATTTCCTGTACAGTTACATTGCATTATTCTTATCATTACTATGTATATATGAAATAGATAGAATTCATATTTCTATCTATTATATTATGTTTGCAATATAATATCACACCTGCAAATAAATAAATATGTGTTCATTATATCAAGGTTGTACATAACAGTCATCACATAGTCTTTCACATTGCACATACACACACTGTTTTCATTCTTACTATAACCATTGCCTATAATTTTATAGTTCAAACAGATAATGAAAATATTATAAACATTTTATTTCCATTAGTCATTTTATTCAATAGATATTCTAAATTGAAAATGTCGATTTCCAAACTGAGACTCATATCAAAACCTAGTTAGGTTTCAATTCCCATTATTATCGTTTTGCAAACTCAATCTACACATGATTTGGATCGAACCAAAGTTCTTTTGAAAATTCATTTTCAAACATTTAATTTATATTCAAACAAAACTCAAACTAGGGTACATCCCTGATCTTTTTCCATTATACAAACGAAGAGACAAACCATTTCAGGTTTACACAATACAAAGTTATCATCTACGACAGAGTATATAAACCCTAGCTCGAAAAATCACGATATCAAAACCTACTCTATCGTTGCACGAATACTCAGACCTCCACTACAGATTTCGTATTCTTTAAACAAGTGTGACAGGAACGAATTATAATATAGAAACTAAACCGAATAAAACCAGACAGAAACAACGCGTGATCATTTTCAAGAAGCAGAGTTTTATCCACAGGTTAAACGAGCCTCAACTCCATTACTTTTCCACATTAACACATATCAACAGGTGGATGTTCAAACGTTTTCACCACTACAAGTTCCAGACTCAAGAAATAGTAATCAACATTTCCCAACAACAAAATTTTACATTATGTTCAAAACGAAATCAAACAGGGTTTTATTCCCTTTATCACTGAACTCGTAAATCTGAGTGTTATATTCCATATGGACAAATTTTAAGCATCAAAATAAACACTGAGAACTTAAACGAATGTCTATCATCGTAGTTTTCACACCAGCTTAAAAACCCTTTCGAAGGTTCAACAGACAAATGACGCTATGGCAAGACCGATTTCTCTCTGTTGGAATCAACCACATCATCAAAGACCAAAGGAGCACCTACGAGGGTTTTGAAAGACCCAAAGCTTACCAGGGATGGAAGCTCACTTTCCCTTTCCAAACCCTTTCCCACAATCGGTCCTCGAACCCTGCAACTAACAAGAAATTCATAGCTTAGAATTTGATAATGGTATTTTTATATCTTAACTGAAAATCGAAGAATTCAAGCAAAGGTTTTACTATATCTTCAAGGAACCTTACCTTCACAAACAGAGACCAAGTTCTTTGCAAACACCAGAAAGACGACGAGATCTCTACTATAAACGAGACGAGGGAACTTGCATCATTTTACAACTGGGTATGTTTCATACAAACTCAAACGAAGAGCTTGAAAACTTCAACGCATTAACAACTCAAACCAGAGGAACGGTCTCTTATTACAGCGCCATTACAATGGTTTAGAACCTACAACTTAAACCCTATCTATAGGACTCGAGGTCGAAACCTCCTGCAAACTTGCTAACCCTATAAATTTAGGCAGCCTGTCGGCCACACAGACCGAAAAAAATAGAAACAATAAACAACATTCCAACCTCATAAACCAAGTCAACAACAGAAGTTAGGGTTGCGATCTAACGGTCCAAACTCAGCACCATCAACGATCACAATTGTGCCAGCAAAATAGCATTGGGACGAGCAACAATTACATTTAATGCCTCACTCCTCGGTACAAGCTTGGCAATGCCACTATGGCACATGGAAGGGCCGAGCAACAACCAGTTCGAAAGCGATTCAAAACACTTAACCATTACACATTGGAAACTGCAGAAACGATACATCGAATTCATATTACATGGATCACTGGCAATCCTTGTCAGCTGGAGTGTCGACTCAAGTTATTAATGCAGAATCGAGGGACAATCTTCACGATAGCTCGGCGTTCATGTCATATTAATGAACCAGCAACTCGCCACCCTGTCAACATTTAATGCATGTCAGTGCCATCGAGATTTACGATATAGTTCCAATGGATATTCATAAATTTAATAAGTTATCGTTATGTTTGCATAGTGGATATAGGTTCTAACTTTATGATCTCGAATTAGAATATCAAGGCTTAATTTTAGCCATGTAATAAAATCAAATTTCATATTATTTCGATATTGTGAACTATTATAATGTACAATTATAATATTACAAATTCATAACATTTGAATATTGCAAACTTTTATATATAAATATATTGTATGAATAGTTGCCCTTATAAATTACTATATAGGATGTCAAACACAAAAATTATATGGTTATGGTTAGTAGAATAACTATAAGTCTATTATTCCTTTTTCAAAAGTCAAATAATGTAGGAGTTTACACTTTTGATTTGTTAACAAGGCCAATGTTTGTAACTAGCATAAACCATGCTTGAGTCATAAACTCCATAGTTTGACTCTTATCACAATGCATATGATGATTAGCACGACACTAATTTTTACAATATTATTATCTTAAGATGACGATAAGCCAGCTTTAACAAACAACAAAAATTCAGCGACAAAACTATATGCAAGATGACTACATAGACGACTCTGTTTTAAACATTGTGGAGTTGTAAGACATACATCTGAAAAACAATAATTATAGCTATGCAATTCATACTTGCGTACTTGGTGAGTCACAACAGAATTTCTAACATTTTATTTAATTATGACGTTGAAACTGAACTATACATGTACTTTGCTCTTACCTGCCGTCTGCACATTAGAACATTCAATTTGCTTTAGCATTGCAGCTAAGTAAGCTCCAGGGTACCTCGTAGGACACCCTTATGCATCAAAAGTCAAACTATCAGTATCATTGCAAAAGAAAAAGTGTCGCATCATATTTCCAATCTGTTAATTCATTTGTCATCATATTCATGTTCATTAATTACTTTATTAAAATTGTCATTATCATATTGCTGCTAAACAGAAATTAAAGTATGTTTAGTGCTAACAACTTTTCATTTGCTGCTGTCATGATCAACAATTATTACTTCCGCAATTATAAATATCATAATTAATGTCGTTATCAAAAATTTTAATTTTTTATGAAATTATGGGATGTTACAGACAAACACCCTCGACCTCCCGAATCCGATTGCTATCTTCTGTACGTCGGAAGTCCGAAGTCGACACCACTAACCAATGTTAACAAACACCCTAGACCTCCCGAATCCAACTAATATCTTCCGTACATAGGGAGTCGAAAGTCAGAAATACCAATTCGATCTTGACAAACCACTCCCAACCTCCCAACTATGGCTATTATCTTATGTACGTTGGGAGTCGTAAGTCGACATCACTAACCAATGTTGGCAAACACCCCCGACCTCTCGACTTCGACTACTATCTTTCGTACGTCGGGAGTCAGAAGTCGGCAATACCAAAATGATCTTGACAAACCACTCCTGACCTCCCGAATTCGACTACTATCTTTTGTACGTCGGGAGTCGGAATTCGGCAATACCAATCCGGTCTTGACAACCACCCCTGACCTCCCGAATCCAACTACTATCTTCCATACGTCGGGAGTCGGAAGTCGGCAATATGTCCATGTTACTACCATCTTATCCTGTCGATATCTTTCATGCCTGCAATCTATTTTTTATTAAACAGGCATTGCCAGAAAACTCTCGGTGAGCTCTACGCAACAGTGTGCTCCTCTGCAACATTTGAAGATTTTGATTTTTAGCCATTAATTGAACCCACAATTTTACCAAATGTTCAGCAGCACTTCCTGTGCATTTCTGATTTTCTTCCTATAGGTGTAGATGTCAGCCCAAACAACCCCATTGTTTCAACCATTCGCTCTGATACCACTTTATCACGTTCCCTCCCATCAACCCGACCAACGGAGAGAACATGAACGATATGCGGGGTGCTAAATTTCACCCGTAAGGCCATATTATTAAATTCATTAACATTTCAATGCATGTGCATATGCATAATAACATACATAGCATAATTAAACTCTATCATTGCACACACATCATGCATATACCAGCATGCTCATCACAGACATAACAGTAAAAACATGCACAGAAATAAACTCATCTTATGCTATTTGTAGACATTCAATTTTAACAATTCAAATTGGATCATTTCATTCAATCTGACATAAACAAACAATCACTCATAGTTCATAAATTTGGCATAATTAGAAATAGCAATGAACACTTATATTTTAATTAAAATTTCCCAAGCAACTGGCTATGGAAGAGCAATGTTCCACCCAACTGTAGGTCTTTGTCCAGCCTATATTAATTTAGCTGAGAGACCACCCATGAGATGGGCAATGTATCCACTAAGGAGGAACTAATCAGGCTCACTCACAGCCATAGGCCCAATTACTCAATGTACATTGGCACACAACTAGCTTTGTCAAACATGCAGGGAAACAGGGAAGGAGAATGCTAAGCCAACGAGCTCAACCGCAGAGCTGTAGGCATCTCAATTGATCTCAGTCAGCTTTGGCACCCTCAATACCTACCACACCCAACACAAGGAAGGTCCCCTTCTCTGCTACATAGTCCCTCAGGTGCCCCTTCCCTCCTGTGCTCTTCAGGGTGGGCATCAAAAGTTCCAAGCTACAAAAACTTCAAAGATTCTTTCATTCATTGGGTTTATCAAGCAATTCCAACCTCTGAGCTCTCTCCCAATTCAATCCACTCTTGTATTTTTCAAGTTTTGGTCGTGTGACTCTCAATCATGAAAGTCAACTTCTTGATCCCCAAATATGAGTCTTCCTATGGATTTTTGGGCCTTTGACACTCTTAATTTCGCCCCATGGTTTATGTTTATGGATTCCCCGCTGGATTTCACTGCTTACATCAAATTCTGGGTGTTTTTTACACTCTAAATCATGGCTTCTTTCCTGGTTGAGATTTCTGCAAATTTTCACTGCTAGGAATTCCTAATGGGATGAAAACCAATGTCTGGTTGTTCCCCAATGGAATGGGGATGATGGAAAATGAATTCCCACTCAGGCAATTAACTTATGGGTCAAGTAAATTGAGCCCATACCCAGCCATACGAATTTTTGAATTTTCCCATGCTCCATTAAATGCATGGGTTGATTTCTTGACTGCCTCCTTACAACAGAATTAAATGTCAGCATAACTAGTCAAGATGGGTACTCAAGATGACATTTGGCAACGAAGGATTCAATTCCCCAACCCCTCACCTCTCCCTAGTGGATACATACAACCCCTCATTTTTAGTTTCTTCGATAGCGAGCTCTTGGAATTTTATTTGCATTATACATATTACATGTTTTTACAATTTACATGGTTTACTAGCACATGGTTCACAAAATATAAAATACTTGTCTTTTAAAACCGAGCATTCACTAGTGGGGCCTTGGCCTTGACCTCCACGCTAGGAATTCATACATCGTGTATGCGCAATATTCACATATGAAGCCAATACATTCTAAGGGTAAAAAATGGGGGTATCACACCAAACTTTAAGCACTTGTCTAACTTATGATTTCAACTCTGTGGTATTATGTCTGGTGCAAAGCATATGTGGACCTAAGCTTGGTAAATTAAATCCATACTTTGGATCCTAGGAAACAACTGTAAGATTACCTTAGCTCCATTATTGTTGATTCATATCCTTTTGAAAAAATTAATATTTGTTGAAGTGGCACCCATGAATACCAGAACTATCATGTTGATCCAAAGAGCTTATCTTTAACACTTGGTTGAATGGAAGTCTTTTGGCATATTAGATAGAGATAATTGGCTCTTCCAATGGTTCACCAATTGTTGTAGCCACAATAACTTCCTTTAGTTTTATATACCTTGGAATAGATAAGCAGTCCCCCCCCCCCTAATAAACTTTGGGTTTCAAAATGTGACCATGAATAGATATGTCAATGACGAATAATCTAAATGAATTCTGATTGCTTGGGTATCTTCAAGATGAGCCTCATCGATGCTAGTGTTTTCCTTGAATGGGTTATTTGGACTATTTGATTTAGTAGTTTTTCCCTTCACTGACAACTTGCTTTGATGTGATCATCATTAAGAATTTTATAGTTGTTTGAGTGTTCAAAGTGCAAGTTTCGAGGTCCGTTATGCTACTCCTGGGTCTCTTATGCACGGTGCTCAGTCACTGACTTTCAATTATGTTTTTTACCTTGCCTTGCCAAGTTTGAGAAATGCATGGAAACTGTCAAGACGGGATAAGTTGCTACCCTCCAATCTATTATGTGATCTCACGATCGACCTGTTCTAACGCTCACATATTTGGAAATGTTGTTATACCGATCCTTGATGCTTGCATGGTCAAATCGATCCACATTGCAGCCTCACTTAAGTTGTGTCTAGTGGGTTCCATGTGCCATAAGCCTTCTCTCTGGATTTCATGACATAAGTGGTTTTATCCTAGTTAAAGGCTTCTCTTAACTCTAGTTAGCTCTCTATATATTTGTTGGTCACTTACTCATGACTAGTTTCAAGGATGAATTCATCTTTCACCAGGTGGTGTACATAAGGTGCACCAGGGAGCCAACTAACCCAATTCATAAATTAAAATCTTGCCATCACTGATGGATGGTTACAATACTTGATATGCACATAAATCCTATATAATGCAAATAGCAAGGAAGCTGCCAAAATTAAATTTGAGTGAAGTAGTTGCAAAAATGAAGCCTCGACTTCCATTAAAAATGCTTTTGCGTGCAATTTTGATAGTCGGTGAAAGTGAAATGTTTGTCAATGAACTTGGCCATCTTTGATGATCTCAATGTTACAAATTCAACGCAACTCACGGAGTTCAAATTCGAGTCCCAAAAGCACCAAAATGCCATTAATGATTTCTTGACAATTTCTAGTCATCAATCCCCGAAAATGATATTTAAGAGTCACGTGAGCTTAGGATCATGGGATTCATGCTAAAGAATAAAACATGTTTAAAATGCATAAGCTCGCCAACGTTCGCTCTCCTGTCATATAAGATGTGCCTTTTGTTATTCATCAAGAGTCCTAATATATAAAGATAAGAGCTACGGTAAGAACAATACCTCCGACACGTGGTTCCAATTAATAAACTAAACCAACACTAATGTGTAAATAATAAAATGCTTGTTTTATGTTGGGTATAGCTCTAGTAAAGGATGACATTTCTCCCACTTCATGGAGTGCAATCTTCGGTTCAAGACTAATGCCAAGTTGTGTAATGACACAATCCTTCGCTAACTCCATAAACAAGTTCTAGTATGAGCCATCAGCTTGACGACATGCTGGAGGCTTCGATGCTAAATCTAGTGCTGCTTCGGTGGAGTCATATCCATTTCCTAACGTTATTTTCGAAGAATATAAAATCACGTATTAATGGGGACAAGCCATTGTTTTCCTTCATGGCATACCCCCTTTTTTCACGTGAATGAGTTTGAGGGCATAGGTAAGTGTTTAGGTTAATATATAAGGGCATTGGTTAGCGTTAGAGGTAGAGTGATAGGATAGTTTATATAGCTTGTCAATTGAGTGTAGATCGGGTGGTTGGGAGGAATGCTGTTGTCCTCTTCACTCGGGTTCAAATCCCACTTTGTGACACTTGCTCTTTGGGAGTCGACTTTGATTATGTAATGATTGTAATGTTGGCCATACCTTGATTCTCCAGAATAACAGGTGCTGGAAATTTCTTAGTGGATGTAGCCCTCTAACAAATGGTGAACCATCATTTAAAGGATAGCTCATATAGCTCATAGGTTGCGTTAAGTTAGAGTGATAGTATAGTGCTAGAGTATTGGATAAAGTAACAACTTCAATTCCCACACGTCCAGGGGATTGAACACATAAAGAGTGACAAGTTCACATAAATTTCGCTAGGTTCATGACTAAAGTGTCGACACTTCAGTGATTTTTCTACTGTCCTAGCAATACACGTCCGCAAAATCTTAGCAAACTTAGCGTTACCTCGGCAATATAATCTCTATCATGGCGTTGATCTTTTGTAAAATTATTTGTGCTCTAATTTTAAATCAAGGGTTTTTAATAATAAATTTTGATAAGTGGAAAGCATCTAAATGGATTTAATGGTTAAGAACATGTGTTATCTCAATGAAGATTATTTTGTTAAATAGACAAGGAAGTACCTCCTTGAAATAGACCTTCCACCCACTTGAAAACACATTAATGTGATAAGGTAAGGTGTTTAATATGTATGGGCATGTCATATTTTGAAAAGGGGGATATATTAAAAGTTTTTTTTTAAATAAATTTTAAAAATAAACCACATGGGGATGTTTTCGTGTATAGTAGTGTAAATCTTTATTTTTTTATTTATATTTTTAATTTTGTTATTATTGGTTTATTTTATATTTTTAATTTTTCAATTATTGCTTTATTTTATTTTATATATTTATTTGTATTCTTAATAAAGGCTTAAAATAAAATAAAATAAATAAGACTTAAAGAGTGATTTTCTTTGTTTCCAGTGAAGCGCGGGTTTAGGAGAATTAGTGCAAAATCTTTATAGTGAACACCAAGAAGATACGTTGAGATAGATGTGGTAAAAGAATAGATTCCAATTCATGGAGGAAAGAGAAGGATCGAGGATGGAGACAAAGATGAAGATGTTAATGGTCAAATCGATCGATGTCTACACAAAGCATGTTATCTAGAAATCAAGAATGGGGAGAATTGGTCACTTTAAAGAAATTTTGTGTGCCACCTTAGAAGAGTAAAATCGCAAGTAAAGATCACGTGAAACCAGAAATCACTGGAGTTATCTAAAAATTCGACGGTTTGGCTCGAACGAGGGCTTTTATCGGAATACGACCTTTTTTTTAATTTTTTTGAAAAATCTGAAATTAACTACGTTTCAATGGTGATTTTGATATTAGAAATGGATTCAACACCATTAAAACCCCCTGGGGCACCCAAAACTTTAGAGTTTGAGAGTTATAACCGGGATTTTTAAAAAATTATGTCATATTTTTTCAAAATCGTGCCAAAAAAATCAAAATTTTCCATTTGTAATCGTAGAATTTTAGACTACGCAGAAATCACTCCCAAAGAAATTGGTTTTCCTTTGATGATTGGAAATAACTCCTAAGTTTTTAGCTGTCGACAATGCTTATTGCCTCGACGAGTGATAAAGACAACACATTGAAGTGCCACTTCCGTAATTCAATCATAACTTTTGACTTGGGCCTCCATTTCAAGCATTCTCTATACCAATGGAAAGGTATTGACAAGCTCTACACATGTGTGGTCATTATTGTGTCAAGTCTCCAATCAAGCAATTTAGAATTTTTAATACAGAGTAATACCACATCATTAATAGCCAAAGGGATCGATTTGATCGAAACTTTGTATGGTGCACATGAATAAAAGTTCTTATGAAAGAAGCATTGTTTAGGCTTATGTGGACGTGTGTGGTAACAATGTACATGCACGCATGACTAAAGGGCATATCTTCACCTTACCTATTAAATGTGAAATTTGCATTTAATATATTTCATGAAAAGTCTGAAAGGGGAATTTAAAACAATTGGAAAAGCCAAAGGTTAAACCCAAGGATCATTTTAATTTTCTATTTTAAGGAGTCCAAGGTTGACCAAATGGGTGCATAAAATATATTTATTGTAATTTATTAATTTTAAGAATCCCAAAAGTCACAATGGAATATGGAAGGCCAAGGATCATTCCCTTTGGGCCTATAAATTGTAAATGATTCCATGAGTTAGGGGATTTTCACTCTCTAACTTTTGGGATGTACTATTACAAAATTGTTAATGAGGAGAAGTCGATTTCAACCAAGTTATTTTTCAGGAAGCTATGATTCTTGTGTGTTATTTTTCGTAGACTATTATGTTGCATTTGTATATATCGGAATTGTGTATGAATGTATCTTATGCAATGGATTGTTCTCATGTGCAGCTAATGCATTTGCATTTCTATTTTTTGGAAATGCCTATATAAATCCTTGGGTATGAACCGTTAATGAATTTGGAGTAATTTCCCCCATATTCTTGTCTTTATCCCCCAACGAACTATTTCATGGGCATTGACAGGTGCATGTATGGTTATGCATTTCTTCCCTGTAACTATAATCATGTCTAGATGCTTGCATTTTGCATTTTAGTTTAGTTGTATTTTCATCCTTGTTGGCACAAGATTAGAGCGCATAAAGTGCGGAACTAGCAGCGATGAAAGGGTCATCGATGGAAGCAAAGGACTAGTCATGAAGGATAAAAGAGCCAACAAAAAGCGGAAGATATGGTTAAGTTAGTTAGCAATGGGTCATTTGGACCATTTTGTAATGACCATGTGTGTCTATAAATATTAGTACAATTGTAGGCCTAAGGGAATCGATTGATGACTTATCCTTTCGCATCGAAAAATAGAATATCTTTGTATGTCTTCGGCAATTTTGATCTGTGTATGCGAACTCTAGTTGAGTGGTATCTTTTGTTATAAACTGGTTCTGCGAGGTGTATTCCATGATATATGAGAAGAAGTGATGAATAATAAGAATGATGGGTTATGATATGTATTTGTCTCTTTCTTTTATATCGCAGTGCGAATGAATATGGGTTATCGCAGTATTTGATGTTTCAGTGTGATTGAAATTGTAGTTATATGATGTATGTCCGATATCTTGATTATGCGTTGATAAATGGTCTTTTTGTCGATCTAGTTTGCTTGTCGATTGCAAGATAACTATGTTTGATCCAAATCAGGGTTATGTCAATCTCTAAGTTAAAAACATATTATTATTAGTTCGACAGTATGATGTTTTGATGCGATTACAAATCTACGGTTTCTGTTGCAACTAAGTGTAAATTGATGCATGTCTTCTTAAAACTGCGCAAGCTTGGTTCCTGCATCCCCCTTAGATATCTCGGGTGAGATTTCACTCGCTTCACCGAGACATGGGCCTATAAATTGTAAAACCTTTCTGGGTCGATGTCTATGCGATTATGTGTCGATGTTTGTTGATAGCAATGTGAAATGAACCCCTGTTGACATAACTGTGTCAACAAATGGTTCTGTTGTCGTGACCCTAGTGTGAGAATAAGAGGATATGCTGTGGCATCCGACGAAACCGAAGATTCATGACCGGTTCGATAAAAAGACACAAGAATTCGTAGAAGAAGAAAATCGGAATCCTGGATGGTCGACAAGCGAATGGCTGCAGAAGTATATCTACTCTGATACCGACGAATTATTTTTCTGTGAATTTTTTATCTTGCTACATGAGTGGTTGACGCAGCTAAATTTCCAGAAGAAGAATTTCCAAGGAGGCGAACATGAACATTGGACCCTGGAATTGATCCGGCAGTTAAATATGGTCAACAATAAAGCTTCAAGGGCTGTCAAATTTTGGGTAGAAAGTATTTTGGAGGGATACATGGTCTAGGTGGATATTGGTGGCCACCCACCTTTCCAACTGGCTCAAAACAGTTTTATGGCAATTTTTGTATTGTACTATTTTTAGCAATTTTTCGGGTCCTCAACTTCCGGGGCCATTTTGAGGCCCTAAACGACCTTTTAATGGCAATTGGGGAGCCAAATGGTTGCCTCTGACATTCATTTGGTACTAGTTAAAAGTTGTAAATCTCGGATAGACCTTTCCAACGGGCTACTGAGCGCCCCAAACGGAGATCGTATGCAAAAGTTACGACCCCGGGAAGTTGATGTACTAACTTACCCAAACGGGGCCCACATGACTTTTGGCGCTTCATCTCCTAGGGTTAGGTTTTTGGATGTCTAGGGTTTTTGACATTCCTGTTTATTGTAAAAGGCCTTGGGAGCCTCATTGTAACCATCTTCTTGCAAAATGAGCACAGCCATCACATCTCTTCTCAGAGATAAGACGCCACCATTCTAGCAAGCTTGTTTTCCACTGCATTTTACAGTTCTAGCTTATTTCCTTATGGAATAGAAAACCAGTTTTACTATATCTCAGTTATTTTGTGTTAAGCATCTGATAATAATCTGTATTCATTTCGTTCTGCTCATAAAATCCGGATCAGTGGTATCAGAGCGGTCTGCTCCTTGTCATCTTAATGCATGTCCCCAACGAGGTCAGGGTACAAAGAATTGGGTCTCGAGCTTGTTTCTCTTGAGGACAAAAGCTCTCGCACGCCCAAGCGACCTCTCATGGCAGGAGAAAAGAAAGATGATGGGATAGGAGATCCTATCAAAATGTTGCTTGAGGAAGCCCTCGCGCACCAGAGGAACGAAATGATGGATAATTTCGCACAAATCCTTCGGCGACTACCAACAAGCGACGCATCTTCCTCGAGCGGAGGCACCGCCCCCTTCAAGGTACAAATCAACTTCGATATCCCAATATTTGAAGGACAGATAGATGCAGATGCTGTGGATAAGTGGTTGAATCTACTAGAAGGGTATTTTTCTGTCCATAACTTTTCGAATAAAGAAAAGATTACTTTTGCGCTCCTCAAAGCCGTTCCCCATGTCAAAGATTGGTGGGAAACATTCTGCGAGCAAAAGGACACAGAAGAAGCCTCATTATTTTCAGTCACGGCCACCTGGGAATCCTTCAGGGATGCTATTAAGGAACAATACTACCCTGTTGGAAGTTATGACGACTTGTATACCAAATGGACCACACTGCGACAAGAAATAGACCAAGCAGTGCCAGAGTTCACAAATATCTTCCATACCTTGCGCACCAAGCTGGGTATCAAAGATTCAAAGAGACATCTAGTGCTCAAGTATCGTGGTGGTTTGCATAGATACATCCAGACCGAAATGGAATTTCTGGACATCTCTTCCTTTGGCGCTGCCTACCGATATGCCGTCAAAATCGAGCAGAAGCTCAAACAAAAGATGCAGCAATTTGGGCCTGGGAACCCTTCACAACAAAAGACAGGAAAGGGCGGCCCCAACCCACAGAATAAAGGACAAAGCAAAGATGGACAGTATCTGGACAACCAGTCCAAGCCACAAGCAAAGAAGGACACCAAAAAAACAAAGAAACATACCGGGAAGTGGTGCGACTTCCATAAGAGACCTTGGCATAACACTATTGATTGCCGCTTAAAGCAGTCGCTGGTGGCCGAATTGAAAGCATCTAAATCATATGCAAGTTCTGAATCTGAGTCCGAAGCAGAAAGGGGAAGACGGATCATCGACGCGGAACCCAGTGCCACCATTGCTACCACCAAGCTCCATCCTGATGAACCAGACGAGCCAGAAGAAGGAGAACACCTCTTCCATTCACAGATGTGGGTAAAAGGCACCCCGCTGCACTTCATCGTTGATAGCGGTAGCCAGAAGAATCTCATCTCAGCAGAGGTCTTCAAGCACCTGGCCCTGCCGCCAACACCGCACCCACAACCCTACACCATTGGATGGCTCCGCAAAGGAAGCGCTCTCCGCGTCATCCAACAGTGCCGACTGCCATACGGCATCAAGCCCTTCAATTATGAGGTATTGTGTGATGTTGCTCCTCTCTAAGTTTCAAATGTTATTTTGGGCCAACCTTATTTATGGAAACGTCATACTGTATATGAGTCTAGGCCTCGTAGTGTTATTATTTCTTTGAAGAGGAAGTTGTACAGGATACCCGAGGTAGTCCCTCCTAGTTCTATTTCCTTGATCTCTGCCAAGCAATGCAGGAAGGTCATATCTCAGACCAAGAAATTTGTCTTCTTCATGATTCGCTCTCAGAGTGAAAGAAAGATCGCAGCAACATCCCAGGCCTCCACAACCGATCTATCCACACGACAGAAGCAAGTGGATAAGGTGGTGGAAGGATACTCAGATATCTTCTCCTCTCCGACCGGGGTGCCTCTGCACTGCCAGGTCAAGCATCCCATCAATCTGACCCCAGGCGCACTGCTACCCAATGGGCTAGTCTATCGCCGCTCTCTGTTGGAAAACGAGGAGATCAAGAGGCAGATCCAAGAATTGCTCCACAAGGAGCACATCCGTCCCAGTTCATCACCTTGTGGGAGCCCAATCGTGCTGGTGCAGAAGAAAGATGGGACTTGGCGACTCTGCATTGATTACCGGGCCCTGAATAAAATCACAGTCCGTAACCGGTACCCGATTCCCTGAATCGACGACCTCCTTGATCAGCTCACGGGGGCCAAATACTTCAGTAAGATTGATCTCAAATCTGGCTACCACCAAGTCCCAATAGAACAGACAGATGTATGGAAGACTGCCTTCAAGTCAAAAGAAGGTCTTTTTGAATGGCTGGTCATGCCTTTTGGTTTGACAAATTCTCCAGCAACTTTTATGAGGATGATGGACGATATCCTACGACCTTTCACCAACAATTTTGTAGTGGTGTATCTGGATGACATCCTCATCTACAGCAAGACTTGGGAGGAACACTTGCAACATATTCAGCAGGTTCTGCACACCCTGCGGAAGCAAAAACTATATGCAAACTTGGAAAAATGCTCCTTCGGCATGGACAGGGTCCATTACTTAGGCTACATCGTTGATCGACATGGTGTGCATGTGGATCCAGCTGAGATCCATATCATTCGTGACCGTCCAGCCCCAACCACACTCACTGAACTTCGGAGTTTCTTGGGCCTCGCCAACTTCTATCGTCGGTTCGTGTTGGGATTCTCTCATATCACATCGGCCCTCAGCCAAGTGACCAAGGGTGGTGGTAAGGAAAAATTTGTGTGGGGCCTGTCCCAACAACAAGCCTTCAATGACTTGAAGAAGCGTTTGTGCTCATCGCCGGTACGCTCATTACCAAACCTGCAACATCCCTTTGAGATCGAGACAGATGCTTTAGATTATGCTGTGGGCGCCGTTCTCACTCAACACAGCCACCCCGTGGCATATCATAGTGAGACACTATCAGATGTTGTCCGCAAGTACCCTACCCACGACAAAGAAATGTACTCCATTGTGCAAGCCTGTCGCCAGTGGAGACATTACATTCTTGGGAAGGAGACAGTCATCCACACTGATCACAAGCCACTACAGTTCATGCAGACCCAAGGAAAGTTGCAGAATGACCGCCATCAGAAGTGGTCAACATATTTACAGCAGTTCCACCTCAACATCAAATATAAAACAGGGAGTACCAACCGAGTTGCTGACTGCCTCAGTCGACCTCCAGTCGTGGCACTTACCACGGTGCTAGACTCTTGTGGCCACGAGACCTCCGGATGGCCCCACCTCTACGAGACAGACCCTGACTTCTCCGCCACCTATCAAATGTTGGGCACCAACTCAATGGTTGCCAATTTCCATCTTCAGGACGGGTTGTTGTTTCGTCTGGGCCATCTCTGCGTTCCATCAAGCGAGCGCGCGAATCTTATTTGGGAAGCTCACTACAGTCAGGTGGTAGGACACTTTGGCGTCGAAAAGACAGTGGCAGTGTTGCAGAAACATTTCTACTGGCCGAAACTTCGACAGGATGTCGGCAAGTATATCAAGTCCTGCACCATTTGCGCTATTTCCAAACCGACCACTAAGAAACAGGGGCTATACACCCCTCTGCCTACTCCTGACAGGCCGTGGGAATCCATCTCAATGGACTACATGTCGGGCCTTCCATCCACCAAGAGGGGAAATGACTGTGTTTTCATGGTTGTTGATCGCTTTTCCAAGATGGCGATTCTAGCCGCTTGTAAGAAGAAGATCACAGCAGAAGCCACTGCTAAGCTCTTCTTTGAACGAGTATGGGTACATTTTGGGATCCCACAAACCATTATCTCAAACCGTGAGAGTCGGTTCCTCAGCTCATACTGGTCAAGCCTCTAGTCACTGCTGGATACCAAGCTCACCAAATCCACTTCCTTCCAACCCCAGACCGATGGACAAACGGAGGTCGTCAAACGGATGGTCGTACATATCCTGCACATGTACAATTCAACACACCCCCGCACATGGGATGAGAGTCTCCCCTATGTCCAACATAGCTACAACCAAGCCCTGCATAGCTCAACTAGCCACAGCCCCTTTCAGGTGGGGTTGGGATTCCAACCATTGGGCCCCATGGATGTTGCACTTCCCCTTGCGACCACCTCGTCCGACTCATCCCTAGAAGCTGACAAAACCTGTTATACTTCCATGTTCCACAGTGTCACATCTCCACCACAAAAAGAGCTGATGACACTTCCCCTACTACTTTAAATCACTCAGAAGAGAAAAATGATGAGAAAACCTCGAAGGTAAACTTACCCTGGCAAGTTTTCACCCAGCTGAGACTTTATTTACCCTAACTACCGCGCCTTGCTCAGTTATAGGTGCGCGGTAGTCCGTACTATCGTGTTATGCTTTGTTCTTGACACGCGATACTACCGCGCTATGCTCAGATTTCAGGGCACGGTACTCTTTTTATAGCCTTTTTGCCATGGCTTGTGGGATTTTGGATTTTCGAGAGATATTGGAGGATTGGGATCCCTGATTCGATCCTAACTCATTTTCTGTGATTAGAAACCCTGATCCACTAAGTACTCCCTAGATCCACCCATCTCTCTTGTTGGTTAACCCTACCATACACTATAAAAGAGAGGCATTCCATGGGAAAGGGGGGGGTCTCTTAGAAGTACCAAACTTATGATCTTGCAGCATTGTAGAGATAGCTAGAGGAGTAAGCACTTGGAGCTGGAGGATTGGCTTGGACATCAAGCAACCTTTGTAAGTATTCTTCAAGTTTGTAATAAAGATAACTTGTCTTGTTTTTCCCATTTCATGTGTATTGTACTAGTCTTTAGCATGGAATGTATCTAATCTAGATTTGAATCTAATCTTTACTTCAAGGTATTTGGAAGCTTGTATGCTTGTTCTTTGTTTGATCTCAACAGGTTCTACATTGGGGCTTTTGGATCAAGAACTAGAAGCGGGACAAACGTCAAATTGAAAGGTGAGTTATACCTTGCATTGTTTTTGAATACATGTAATCTTGTTGTGAAAGTTAGTTCAGGAATTTCAAGGTAGCATTTGTTTTGTTTTGTTCTTACCTTAGAGTCAGTTAGGAATCTGCTTTAGGTTAAGAGAATTTTCACTTATCCGTAGGGAAAAATTCTACCAACGAGAATGGCAACTCCGCTAGTTTGATTTCTGTTTGATTGATTCAGTTCACTGTCATCCATCTATTGATTGTGATTTGTTTTACTGCACTTCAAACCAATTTTGAATCTTGGTCTTTTTGACCTTTATTCACCCCTCCTCTCTGTATTTTTTCTCCATGTATGATCACTGAGTCCCCTGGGTTAGCAGCAACCCTGAAAACTCCATTTTCTTTTCTAAAGTTGCGTTTTTTTCTTACCTTGCCACAGTACCGCGCCCTCTGCACTGATTACAGCGCGGTAGTACCGCGTTCACTGAGTTAGTACCAGAGCGGTAGTTTAGCAGTACCGCGCTTTAGCCTCATTCTGCCACGCGGTAGTGTCTGCAAATTTTTAATTTTTTTTTCCTTGCTTGGTTTCCTGAGTCTCTCTCTGCCTTAGGTAGTGTTTGTTGTTGCCTGTTGTCATTCTAGTCATTTTATAGTCTGTGTGGTGTGCTTATTCCCTGTTTGTGAGCTTGATTATTGTTTGAATTAGTGGCATTTTTTGGCATATTAGGTCACTTTTCCAGTTTGATTGCATTAGCTTGATTTTTTCACCACAACCAACACAGCATTACTGTTCTCTTTTACTGAACTCTGTAACTTTTACAGTCACATTATTTCCATCATTTTCAGTAATTAAAAAATTATCATTTGAAGAACAATTCTGTTGTTTGAATTGAAAAAGTCTAGTAGTATCATTGTGCATTAGGAAATGAACCATTGAATTTGCCACAAAAAATTCTCATATTTGAAGCATCTTAGTTGTAGGATCAGTGAATTAAAAAGAGTGTTTATTTCAGTTTGGCTTTATTTACAAAAAGAAAAAGAAAAATTTCTTGTCTTGGTTTTTTATTGCTTCTGAAAAATTTCATGGATTTTTTATCGAAGAACTCTCTCTCTCCCATAGCTAGATTTCATCGAAGACAAAGGCTTATTTTTTATTCATTCTCATTTGCATGGTTTGAGTCGTCATAACACCATCAAGTTTCACGTCCATTTACCTGATTGAGTAAGACAACCACTAAAATTAATCTCCCTAATTAAACCAACATTAACCTCACTTGAGGAAATCAAAAGAATTTGGTAGTTAGGCAGGACACCGGGGATAGGCATCAAAATAATTTCCCCTTGTCATTTTTCATCTGAGACATAGTTGTTGTCTTCTAGGGAACTAAAATCCTCTAGTATTTATTGACACGGTCACAGCCAGTTTGTGGAGGGGCCTCCTGACTATTTCTAACTTTCAGGGGTTAAACGGCCGCGAGATTGAGAACCAGACGGACTCTGTGGAATTCCACACTCCACTTAGCCCTAAGGCAACATCGATCATTGTCTTCTTCGGAAGGCTGAAGTGCCCAAAACCTTTTCCAACGTGTCATGAACGAGGTAGCTTAGTGACTATTCTACTAGGGCTCTTTTACCCAGGATCCCTTTAGGTAGAGGGATATCCTTCTTATATCGGTCTCTCGTGTTGTATTGTTCGACTTGGATTTCATCACCTTGCGAAGGATATAGCTTGTTGAGGTCTCCAGCTCTTAGTTAGGAGTTTGCTTGATATCTCATCTTTGTAGAGGGTCATTTTTCTTTTTTAAGGACTGCTTGTTGGCATTCTGGCCATTCTTTTTATCAGCTCGCTTATTGAGACACCGGTCTTAGTATAGATTTTAGAGCTTGCTTTTTTGGCCTGCGAGCCTTGCTTTTTCTAGCTCCTCTTCTGCACACTCGGCTGCATTAGAGTTTTTGAGTTCTTTGTTACGAAACTGCCCCCGATTTTCATTTTCCTGTCATCATGTCAGAACAACCACGGAGATCACGAAGAATACAGGGCCAAAGCCCTCCACCACCACCACCGCCACAGACTTTCGGTCCACCTGCATCACGCATTCCCGCTCCTCCTGGTCGCGGTGCTAGTCGAGGGAACATTCCACCGCCGATACGTACAACATCTTCAGTTCCGCCTGTAACTGCTACTCACAGCACAGTCTCAAAATCTATTGCAGCTTCTGCAACCACTAGCATATATGATACTTCCACTGTCACTTCACCCACTGTTATTCCAGATATATCTGCCACAGTGGACACCATTACAGCGGCTGAACCTAGTACAGCCCAAAGTACTAGACCAGAGGTCATCCTTCTACCTGATGTCAGCACTTCCCGTCCATCAGACACTTTTCACGATGACACAGACGGATCTGTTGGCACCACCGAAGGGTCCGACCAGGATATACCTGGCTTGATTTCAGTCCCATGCAGGTACATTGAAATCATTGAAGATACTCGACTTCCTGACACACCTTTTGAACATGATTATGACTTCATCACTTCCCAGGCGGAGCTTTCGCCTGTTATCACTACGTCACCCAGTGTTCATCCACAGGAAACAAGTTCTTCTATCAACGTACCTCATACTATATCTCTACCCAATCTCCCTCCGGGACACGAAATCATGGCTTCCATCCAGTCTAGTATGGTTAGTCTAGCGAACTCCCCGTTAGCATTGGCACGGTTTAGACATGACACAGAGCAAATGCTCTCGACAGCGTCTAGATATCCCCCCATTACTCGTCCTTCTGACTATCGGGATCCCAACATCCCGTCTAGCACAGAGTTTCGTCACTCCTTTGCAGACGACTCCGAACCTTCGGACGTTACTATACCTAGGTTCACCCCGGATCCCCAAAACCCTTTTCAGGACATGAACTCGGACCCAGTTTTCGATGGTCCTCCTATCATTGAACACGTTATGGACGACGCCGATACCCCTGGACTAAATTCCCCACATTTGCTACCATCGCCCATTTTTGGCGCACATTCTATGAGGGATAACCTAGTTTTTTCTTCGTCCTCGCCTGTCAGATATGGACGACCCCCTCTGCAAATCAGTACTTTTGGCGCCGTTGGCCAATCCACACTATCATATTTGGCTAGCGGCGGAAGAACACCTATTCATACTACTGGATCTTCCGTTTTGACCGGAGGATCACCTTCAGCCACCATTTACACTATCTCAGGAGGTGGAAAACCGACTGCAGTGGTCCCTAACTCCAACATGCAAACCCCCCTGGTGGGCCATCAACCCAACCAGTTGGGGGACAACCCTTTGTTGGGAACCCCATTGTTAGTCAACAACCTCCTCCTATAGAGCCATCAACCCAACTAGTTGGAGGACAACCTTTTGTTGGGAACCCCGTTCCTAGTCAACATCCTCCTCCTATAGGGCCATCCAACCCATCTGCTGGTGGACAACCCATTGGTTCCATCCAACAACTCTCCCAACTAGCAGCATCTGCTCAGTATGGTATGTACAACACACCTGGCAGCGGGCAACCTTATTCCGGTGTTCCAACCGGACCTCACTCTCAACCTCCCCCGTCAGGTATGCTTCCTTCTTGGGACCCTCAAATCCCATAGAGCAGAGGGTACTCACTTTTTGGAAACTGGAACCAAGATGGGGGGAAATCTCAGATTCCCCCCAACTTGAATTATGGCTTCCCTTACCCTTCAGCTGCTACAACTCCATGGAACCCATCCCTTCAATTTCCACTCGCTCCCCAAGGAGGAACGAGCCTCCCATGGACACCACCGTCGCAGCCACCCCCCAACCCTGCTATGGGAAACCCTCCACTTACTCAATATAGTGGTAACATTCCTAGAACACAACAATTCCAAGGAACTTTTCCCCAACCAGGAGCAGCAACTATTCCTGGGTTTCCGCAACCCCAGGGTACCACACCCACTCAGCAGAACACCCACCAACCGGTTACTTACAATCAACCGGTTAACCAGATGGCTTACTACCCATAGAACTTCCAGCAGTACCCCCCGGGAAACACATATGGGTATAACATGTAGCAGTATGCTATGCAGGGCCCTCCAGGCTTCTCTGCACCACATGGTTATTACTCATACCCGCAGACTAACCGTCAACTTCCCTTTTTGGACACACTTGACTTACCTGATTTGTCGAGGCTTATTAACGATCCTATATGGCATGAACCTCACTGGCCACCCATTCCAGCCAAACTTCCATCGGACATTCCCAAGTTCGATGCTAAGCCCAGGGAAGACCCCAAGAACCACGTGATGACCTTCCATCTTTGGTGTTCATCCAACTCCTTGATGGATGATTCCATCCGACTTCGGCTCTTCCAACGTATGCTTACCGACACGGCAGCAAAATGGTACATCGAGCTTCCACAACACTCTTTTCGTGATTTAAACACTTTGGCTATGCAGTTTTTGACTCATTTCCAGCTCCCCATCCAGTATGAGACTGGAACAGAACTGTTAACCTCACTGCGTCAAACCACTTCTACACACATTTCAGATCACATCCATGAGTGGCGACGACGCCGTAGGATAATTAAGGCACCCATTCCGGATCAACTACTCGTTGATTGGTTCACAAAATCTTTTTTGCCTCCCATAGCCAGAGATATCGCTATGCGTGGGCTGGTTACAGAAGAACAAGCCATCTCGGCAGCCCAGTACATGGATTTGGTATACACTCAATCCGGTACTTTACATGAACTTCTTCCTCATGCCTCCTGCATTAACACTGATCCAACCAAACCTACCACTGAACCTCCCATTGATGGTATCGTTCAGTCAAGACCCAGCCTACCACCAACTCGACGGGACAACAAGCTTCTGCTTCCCCTGCTTTACCTCAGGCTGCTTCAAAAACAACTATGTCTCCTGCTATTTCCTCCGAAGTGAACGCAGTTCAATCTACGTCACAACCATCCGGGGGAAAGAAGAAAAACAATCGTGGTAAACCTAAGAAAAACTAGCAGGAGAACCCCAAGCCACAACCCACCCAGAATGACCAGAAACCACGTCGAAAGGCTAAGTTTCCCTGCCTAATTTGTCAAGATGATCATTACACGCGTGACTGTCCCTACAAGGATGAGGTCAACAAGTTTGTTAAAGGATCCTCTCACCCGGCAATGTTAACTGACCCTTTCCCCCAACAACAACAACAAATGGTTGCCCAAGAAACCCCACAAGGGGGCAACCCGACCAATCCCACCCGCGGAGAGACGTCCACAAACCGCGAAATCCTGATGACGAGTAATGAAGAGATTCATATAACCACTCGTTCAAAGACGTATGACAATCCTCTAAGTTCAAACAAACAATCGGAGATAGCCAAAGGAAAATCTCCCGTTGAAGATCCGACTCCTATTCCCCCTCCTACTGGCCATCTCCATATCGAGATACCACTTACAGATACAGTGCTACGCCCACCCAAGGGCACCATACGAAAGGCGACATTTAATCCCAATGCTCGAGCTGCCCAAAATTACAATATTGTTGAGGATCTAGCTCAAGCACCTTGCGCCATGTCGACTCTCGAGGTTCTCCAACACTGCCCCACGCAGCGTAGAACCCTACTTTCAGCACTGGGGGCAATGGACCCAGATACTTCAAAATCCATTATGTTTAACTTGGAGCACGCTAAACCTCAGCTTTCTCACCAGTTAGCCTTCCAGGTTCACACAAAAAACCGTGGAAATATCATCCACCGCACTGTGTTAGATGAAGGTGCTTCCACGTCAATCATGTCTTTGAACTGCTGGAGAGCCTTAGGCTCACCTGAAGTCACGACTTCTCCTACTACTCTCAGGGCATTTGATGGACACGGTTTTCAACCTTATGGACTCATTCCCTCAATTGGTGTTGAACTGGGGGGCAAAATAGTATCCGTACACATTGAAGTCGTAGATGCACCATTGGATTACAATCTCCTACTTGGATGGAACTGGTTTTATGCCATGACCTCCATAGCATCTACAGTCTTCCGGATCGTGCAATTTCCTCATGAAGGGAGAATTGTCACTATTGATCAACTGGATTACTGTATCCCAGACTCCCATCCAAACTCCGCCAACACCGTCCCGTTATTGGATCAACCTCGGTACCGGTTCCAAGACATTGGTGAAGGTCTCATGAAGGATTCATCCCTTATTTGAGTTTTTCCAGAGCTGGGAACCCATGTTCAACCAGTCAACATGATTTCATCAAATATCACCCCTTCCTATGATTCATGGGTGATTCCGAGTCCCTCTCAGATTGAAGACTTCGGCAACTCTATGCCTTTCAACAGAAACCTCGCAGCATATCAAGTGATCCAATCATCCACCGATTGGGTCGACTGTTCTACTCATCACACCGTGGCGCAGCTCTCAGTTGAAACTCATCCAAACCCACCACTTATCGATCCTCTCAATTTGATTTTTCCCACTGACGAATCAATTATGGAGGTTATGTGCGGTGATGAGCCACCATGGGGAGATTTTCATCATCGATCTTCATTCCCCACCATTCAGCCACTTGAGCCTGATACAAAACCCAGTACTTCACTTGGGATGGTTCAAACCAAGTTCCCCACTTCCCTCGACGAGGTATTTTCCAAAGGAAACTTGGCTAATCTTATGGGAACCACTCCCATAGATATTTCAATGAAGCCTGGTATCGTGGGAAACATTTAGTAACTATTTAATAACTTGGTTTCAGCAAAACTTTTGAGAAAAATCGATTTTGTCATCTCAAAAATCGTCTTCATCGCACCAAGAGCACATATTGTCGCGCGGTACTGTGCAGTACCGCATTTAAATACACAGTGTGGTACTGTCGAACAGTACTACGTTTCCCGATATGGGCCCCACGCGGTACTGTGAAGGGCGATTTTTGCCCAGTAGGGCTCGCCCAAAAAATCAATTTTTCTTACTGAAAGCAAATTATTCATACATCAAATGAAAGAGAAGCTTGAGAGCTCTTACCTAGCGAGACAGTTGTTGAAACGGTGTCCTGAAACTCCCGATATGGATCCTTGAAGTTTTTGCTCTTCAAATGGGTAAAATCTCCTCTTTGGGTAAAAACACAAATGAAATGGTAAATTTCTATTTTTAACCATCCTTTTATAGCTTTTTCACCTATTTTTTAATTATTATTTTATATGGTTAA
Organism: Larix kaempferi; assembly: GCA_027924585.1. Classification (NCBI taxonomy): domain Eukaryota; kingdom Viridiplantae; phylum Streptophyta; class Pinopsida; order Pinales; family Pinaceae; genus Larix; species Larix kaempferi. The sequence goes on from BSBM01000504.1 coordinate 7,708,939, forward strand.
AATAAAAACCCATTTCACATTGCTAATATCCGGTTTTATGAGCACTTTATTGACAGGATCTCCTTTAAAAAGCGATATATTCATACTGGCGTTTATTCATCGTTTGACCTTCATTTCGAGCCTACTTTATCTTTTTCGTGCTCTGGATTAAAACTTGAAAAAGATTCCAAGTGCTTTCACACCCATGTCGTGCTTGTCAAACGAAAGTAAATGGTGTCGAGTTCGGTCGGCTTTACTCATGCTCGTTAAACGATGAGGAAAATATTATCCTGGCTGTATTTTATTCTTTTTTCGGACCAGAATAATTAAAAATTACGAAAAAGACCATTGGAGTCCATAGTTAAGCTCTTTTCAGACTCCCTAAAATTGAAAAGATTTCCAAGTGATCTTGACTCTTTCACACCTATAAAAGTATTTGAAAGGTCGTCTATTCGGTGATAGGTTACCCCTTTTTTGGCCCGTCTAGACTATTTACGAGAAAGGTATACCTCAGTCAATCTTGACTGGGAGAGTTCTCTCGGGAATTGTTTTACACTTTTTCGGGATCGAGGGACTAAATTTAAGAAAAAGTACATTGCGGAGCTTCCTTTAAGTTTTTCAGGCTCTCTAAATATGAAAAACTACCGAGTTTTCCTTCCTTGGACTCGTTAAAATTTTAACATCGAAGGACCCACTTTGGGACGAACCCCTCCTTTCTCAGGTTCGTAAAACATGTGAGATTGGACTCATCTATGAGATGAGCTACACCGAGCATCTGTTATCCTCTTCAAGCTCGAAAAACAACAAAGAGGTACTCGTCCATCATGTCGGGGGAATATGGGGGAACAAGTCAAGTTTATTTTTGGCAGCTTGTCAGTCATTACCTTTGAACATGGCATGTGTCTGTCCCTTGTCTATACTGGGTATTTATTTTTCACTGAGTTATGGTCATCATCCTAAGTCGTCTCCCTGGCCACGAGCCTACTCATTCGGTGTCTATCCTCTGTTTTCAATAATCCCTGCTGCCAAGTCATGTTACATGTTGTTATATGTTCAAAGGGTTGCATTGTTCAGAGTCGTTCATTGTGTCAAGCCTCCGTAGTGTCAGTACATACTCCATTGTTTCATCATCTTATCGTCCGTTCTGATTTCGTGTTGATGATGTCGGAATCATTATGGCCCACCTTCGACAAGTCTATTCCCGTCGACACCAAATCACTATCCGAAAATTAGACTTAGAGATCAACCATTAGTACCTTGGTACCTGCATGCCTCAATGGCAGGTTTGCTCGTGTTCGACAGTAGGTTTGCATCACTGACCTCTGATCGAACAATCTCTCGAGTGCTCGACATCAACTCATATATTCGCATTTTGTTGAGATGTACTTCAGATACCTTGGGGATCATCGTCATCATTGGTAATTTCCCTCGCATTTGTTAACGGTTCACATCATTGACCGGTAATCAAATGGTTTCTACCATGTTCGACTTCAACACCTTGTAATCACATGGCTAGATTCGTATCATTTGCGATCGGGTAGAAGACCCTGGGCGCACCTTTGTATCTTGATTGTGTCCAAGTTGCGATGGAGATGTCCTTTGTATTGTCACACAGATCCACTTTTTGTATTGGTCGTGGTTGTGTTATTATTGCCTCGTGGATCTATGCTTGTTCATAGTAGCCATGATCTGTCCACAGTCTATATCATCTCAGTACTCATGGATCTGCAATGTATTGGTCAGCAGCCATGCTTTGAGTCATTTATTTCCGAGCATGGGGATGCCCGCCTCGGTGGTATATCTAACACCTTGTTTCTGTTTCAGCTCCTTGTCGCTCTCCTCGATGCTATCTCTGCACACTATATTCGTAAAGTCTTTCGGCCATCAAATCCTTCTGACCTCACAATTTAGGGGGCATCTGTTATACCTCCATGTTCCACAGTGTCGCATATCCACCACAAAAAGAGCTGACGACACTTCCCCTACTGCTTTAAACCACTCAGAAGAGAAAAATGATGAGTGAACCTTGAAGGTAAACTTACCCTGGCAGTTTTTCACCCAGTTGAGACTTTATTTACCCTAACTACCGCGCCTTGCTCAGTTATAGGTGCGCGGTAGTCCGTACTACCGCATTATGCTTTGTTCCAGACACGCGATACTACCGCGCTATGCTCAGATTTCAGGACGCGGTACTCTTTTTATAGCCTTTTTGCCATGGCTTGTGGGATTTTGGATTTTCGAGAGATATTGGAGGATTGAGATCCCTGATTCGATCCTAACTCATTTTCTGCAATTAGAAACCCTGATCCACTAAGTACTCCCTAGATCCACCCATCTCTCTTGTTTGTTAACCCTACCATACACTATAAAAGAGAGGCATTCCATGGGAAAGGGGGGGGACTCTTAGAAGTACCAAACTTATGATCTTGCAGCATTGTGGAGATAGCTAGAGGAGTAAGCACTTGGAGCTGGAGGATTGGCTTGGACATCAATAAACCTTTGTAAGTATTCCTCAAGTTTGTAATAAAGATAACTTGTCTTGTTTTTCCCATTTCATGTGTATTGTACTAGTCTTTAGCATGGAATGTATCTAATCTAGATTTGAATCTAATATTTACTTCAAGGTATTTGGAAGCTTGTATGCTTGTTCTTTGTTTGATCTCAACAGGTTCTACATTGGGGATTTTGGATCAAGAGCTAGAAGCGAGACAAACATCAGATTGAACGGTGAGTTATACCTTGCATTGTTTCTGAATACATGTAATCTTGTTGTGAAAGTTAGTTCAGGAATTTCAAGGTAGCATTTGTTTTGTTTTGTTCTTACCTTAGAGTCAGTTAGGAATCTGCTTTAAGTTAAGAGAATTTTGACTTATCCGTAGGGAAAAATTCTACCAACAAAGCCGCCCGGTTAATTGAACGGATCCAGCATATCCGCCAAAAGGTTTAGGATATTCTACAGAAGTCTAATGCCAAGTACAAGCAGCTCCATGATCAACATCAGGTGCCACATAAGTTTCAGGTGGGTGAAAAATTTTGGTTGCATTTTCAGAAAGAACGCCCTACACGGCCCCATCGAAATCTCCACCCACTCCGTTATGGGTCGTACACCATCACCAAGGCGATGGGTGACAATGCTTTTGAGCTCAACATTCCCCCCTTCCTTGGTCTGCATTCAGTCTTCAACGTGGCTCTCCTTCAGCCATATTTCCCACCACTATTAGACACCTCAAAGATAGCAGAGAAGTTGACATCAACAGAGATCAACCCTGACTGCCTACAACAAGCATCCAGTGATCATATTGCAGACACACAGATCAAGGGCACTCGACATCAAAGGATCCAGCTTTATCGAGTTGTCAAAGCAGGGCAGCTCCTGCACCAAGGCAAGTGGCTCACCCAAGGCCAAATTCAGCAAAAATTTCCTCATCTGATGGGGGAACTCAACGCAATGGAGACCATTGCTTCCTAAGGAGGGAGGATTGATCCAGGTGGATATTGGTGGCCACCCACCTTTCCAACTGGCTCAAAACAGTTTTATGGAAATTTTGGAATTGTACTATTTTTAGCAGTGTTTCGGGTCCTGAACTTCCGGGGCCATTTTGAGGCCCTAAACGACCTTTTTTTTTCAATTTGTGGGGCCAAATTTTTGCCTCCGACATTCATTTCTTTCTAGGTGAAAGTTGTAAATCTCGGATAGACCTTTCCAACGGGCTACCAAGCGCCCCAAACGGAGATCGTATGCAAAAGTTACGACCCCGGGAAGTTGATGTACTAACTTACCCAAACGGGACCCACATGACTTTTGGCGCTTCATCTCCTAGGATTAGGTTTTTGGATGTCTAGGGTTTTTGACATTCCTGTTTATTGTAAAAGGCCTTGAGAGCCTCATTGTAACCATCTTCTTTCGAAATGAGCGCAGCCGTCACATCTCTTCTCAGAGATAAGTCGCCAACATTCCACCAAGCTTGTTTTCCGCTGCATTTTACAATTCTAGCTTATTTCCTTATTGAATAGAAAACCAGTTTCACTGTATCTCTGTTATTTTGTGTTAAACATTTGATAATAATCTGTATTCATTTCGTTTTACTCATAAAATATGGATCAGTGGTATCAGAGCGGTCTGCTCCTTGTCGTCTTAATGCATGTCCCCAACGAGGTCAGGGTACAAAGAATTGGGTCTCGAGCTTGTTTCTCTTGCGGACAAAAGATCTCGCACGCCCAAGCGACCTCTCATGGAACGAGAAAAGAAAGATGACGGGACAGGAGATCCTATCAAAATTTTGCTTGAGGAAGCCCTCACGCAGCAGAGGAACGAAATGATGGATAATTTCGTGCAAATCCTTCGGCGACTACCAACAAGCGACGCATCTTCCTCGAGCGGAGGCGCCGCCCCCTTCAAGGTACAAATCAACTTCGATATCCCTATATTTGAAGGACAGATAGATGCAGATGCTGTAGATAAGTGGTTGAATCTACTAGAAGGGTATTTTTCTATCCATAACTTTTCGAATAAAGAAAAGATTACTTTTGCGCTCCTCAAATCCGTTCCCCATGTCAAAGATTGGTGGGAAACATTCTGCGAGCAAAAGGACACAGAAGAAGCCTCATTATTTTTAGTCACGGCCACTTGGGAATCCTTTAGGGATGCTATTAAGGAACAATACAACCTTGTTGGAAGTTATGACGACTTGTATACCAAATGGACCACACTGCGAAAAGAAAGAGGCCAAGCAGTGCCAGAGTTCACAAATATCTTCCATACCTTGCGCACCAAGCTGGGTATCAAAGATTCAGAGTGACATCTGGTGCTCAAGTATCACGGTGGTTTGCATAGATACATCCAGACCGAAAAGGAATTTCTGGACATCTCTTCCTTGGGAACAGCTTACCGATATGCCGTCAAAATCGAGCAGAAGCTCAAACAAAAGACACAGCAATGTGGGCCTGGGTACCCTTCACAGCAAAAGACAGGAAAGGGCGGCACCAACCCACAGAATAAAGCACAGAGCAAAGATGGACAGTATCAGGACAACCAGTCCAAGCCGCAAGCAAAGAAGGACACCGAAAAAACAAAGAAAGATACCGGGAAGTGGTGCGACTTCCATAAGAGCCCTTGGCATAACACTGCTGATTGTCGCTCAAAGCAGTCACTGGTGGCCGAATTGAAAGCATCTAAATCAGATGCGGGTTCTGACTCTGAGTCGGAAGCAGAAAGGGGAAGACGGATCATCAACGCGGAACCCAGTGCCACCATTGCTACCACCAAGCTCCAGCCTGATAAACTAGACGAGCCAAAAGAAGGAGAACGCCTCTTCCATTCACAGATGTGGGTAAAAGGCACCCCACTGCAGTTCATCGTTGATAACGGTGGCCAGAAGAATCTCATCTCAGCAGAGGCCATCAAGCGCCTGGCCCTGCCGACAACGCCGCACCCAAAACCCTACACCATTGGATGGCTCCGCAAAGGAAGCGATCTCCTCGTCAGCCAACAGTGCCGACTGCCATATGGCATCAATCCCTTCAAGGACGAGGTATTGTGTGATGTAGCTCCTCTCGAAGTTTCAGATGTTCTTTTGGGCCAACCTTATTTATGGAAACGTCATGTTGTATATGAGTCTAGGCCTTGTAGTGTTATTATTTCTTTGAACAGGAAGTTGTACAGGATACCTGAGGCAGTCCCTCCTAGTGATATTTCCTTGATCTCTGCCAAGCAATTCAGGAAGTTCATCTCTTAGACCGAGAAATTTGTCCTCTTCGTGATTCGCTCTCAAAGTGAAAGAAAGATCGCAGCCACATCCCGGGCTTCCACGACCGATCTATCCACACGACAGAAGCAAGTGGATAAGGTGGTGGAAGGATACTAAGAGATCTTCTCCTCTTCGACCAGGGTACCTCTGCACTGCCAGGTCAAGCATCCCATCGATCTGACCCTAGGCGCACCGCTACCCAATGGGCCAATCTATCGCCGCTCTCTGTTGGAAAATGAGGAGATCAAGAGGCAGATCCAAGAATTGCTCCACAAGGGGCACATCCGTCCCAGTTCATCACCTTGTGGGAGCCCAATCATGCTGGTGCAGAAGAAAGATGGGACCTGGCGACTCTGAATTGATTACTGGGCCCTGAATAAAATCACAGTCCGTAACCGGTACCCGATTCCCCGAATCGACAACCTCCTTGATCAGCTCACGAGGGCCAAATACTTCAGTAAGATGATCTGAAGTCTGGCTACCACCAAGTCCCAATAGAACAGACAGATGTATGGAAGACTATCTTCAAGTCAAAAGAAGGTCTTTTTGAATGGTTGGTCATGCCTTTTGGTTTGACAAATGCTCCAGCAACTTTTATGAGGATGATGGACGATATCCTACGACCTTTCACAAACAATTTTGTAGTGGTGTATCTGGATGACATCCTCATCTACAGCAAGACTTGGGAGGAACACTTGCAGCATATTCAGCAGGTTCTGCACACCCTGCGGAAGCACAAACTATATGCAAACTTGGAAAAATACTCCTTCGGCATGGACAGGGTCCATTACTTAGGCTACATCGTTGATCGACATGGTGTGCATGTGGATCCAGCTGAGATCCAGGTCATCCGTGACTGGCCACCCCCAACCACACTCACTGAACTTTGGAGCTTCTTGGGCCTCGCCAATTTCTATCGACGGTTCGTGCTGGGATTCTCTCATATCGCATGGGCCCTCAGCCAAATGACCAGGGGTGGTGGTAAGGCAAAATTTGTGTGGGGCCTGTCCCAAAAACAAGCCTTCGATAACTTGAATAAGCGTTTGTGCTCATCGTCGATACCCTCATTACCGAACCTGCAACATCCTTTTGAGATCGAGACAGATGCTTTAGATTATTCTGTTGGCGCCGTTCTCACTCAACACGGCCACCCCGTGGCACATCATAGTGAGACACTATCAGATGTTGTCCGCAAGTACCCTACCTACGACAAAGAAATGTACTCCATTGTACAAGCCTGCCGCCAGTGGAGACATTACATTCTTGGGAAGGAGACAGTCATCCACACTGATCACAAGCCACTACAGTTCATGCAAACCCAAGTAAAGTTGCAGAATGACCGCCATCAGAAGTGGTCAACATATTTACAGCAGTTCCACCTCAACATCAAATATAAAACAGGGAGTACCAACCGAGTTTCTTACTGCCTTAGTCGACCTCCAGTCGCGTCAATTACCACGGTGCTAGACTCTTGTGGCCACGAGACCTCCAGATGGCCCCACCTCTACGAGACAGACCCTGACTTCTCCGCCACCTATCAAATGTTGGGCACCAACTCAATGGTTGCTAATTTCCATCTTCAAGACGGGTTGTTGTGTCGTCTAGGCCATCTCTGCGTTCCATCAAGCGAGCGCGCGAACCTGATTTGGGAAGCTCACTACAGTTGGGTGGCAGGACACTTTGGCGTCGAAAAGACAGTGGCAGTGTTGCAGAAACATTTCTACTGGCCGAAACTTCGACAGGATGTCGGCAAGTATATCAGGTCCTGCACCGCTTGCGCTATTGCCAAACCGACCACTAAGAAACAGGGCCTATACACCCCTCTGCCTACTCCTCACAGGCCGTGGGAATCCATCTCAATGGACTACATGTCGGGCCTTCCATCCACCAAGAGTGGAAACGACTGTGTTTTCGTGGTTGTTGATCGCTTTTCCAAGATGGCGATTCTAGCCGCTTGCAAGAAGAACATCACAGCAGAAGCCACTGCCAAGCTCTTCTTTGAACGAGTATGGGTACATTTTGGGATCCCACAGACCGTTATCCTAGACCATGACAGTTGGTTCCTCAGCTCATTCTAGTCAAGCCTCTGTTCACTGCTGGATACCAAGCTCACCAAATCCACTGCCTTCCACCCCCAGAACGATGGACAAACGGAGGTCGTCAACCGTATGGTCGTACATATCCAGCGCATATACAATTCAACACACCCCCGCACATGGGATGAGAGTCTCCGCTATGTCCAACATAGCTACAACCGAGCCCTGCATGGCTCAACTGGCCACAGCCCCTTTCAGGTGGGGTTGGGATTCCAACCATTGGGCCCAATGGATGTTGCACTTCCCCTTGCGACCACCTCGGCCGACTCGTCCCCAAAAGCTGACAAAGTCGCCCGGTTCATTAAACGTATCCAACATATCCGCCAAAAGGTTCAAGATATTCTACAGAATTCTAATGCCAAGTATAAGCAGCGCCATGATCAACATCGGGTGCCACATAAGTTTCAGGTGGGTGACAAAGTTTAATTGCATTTGCAGAAATAACGCCTTACAGGGCCTCATCGAAAGCTCCGCCCACTCCGTTATGGGCCATACACCATCACCAAGGTGGTGGGTGACAATGCTTTTGAGCTCAACATTCCCCCCTTCCTCGGTCTGCATTCAGTCCTCAACGTGACTCTCCTTCGACCATATTTCCCACCACTATTAGACACCTAAGAGATAGCAGAGAAGTTGACACCAACAGAGCTCAACCCTGACTTCCTACAACAAGCATCCAGTGATCATATTGCAGACACACAGATCAAGGGCACTCAACATCAAAGGATCCATCTTTATCGAGTTGTCAAAGCAGGGCAGCTCCTGCACCAAGGCAAGTGAATCACCCAAGGCCAAATTCAGAAGAAATTTCCTCATCTGATGGGGGAACTCAATGCAATGGAGACCATTGCTTCCTAAGGAGGGAGGATTGATCCAAGTGGATATTGGTGGCCACCCACCTTTCCAACTGGCTCAAAACAGTTTTATGGCAATTTTGGTATTGTACTATTTTTAGCATTTTTTCGGGTCCAGAACTTCCGGGACCATTTTAAGGCCCTAAACGACCTTTTTTGGCAATTTGGGGGGCTAATTAGGCGCACGCGTTTTTCATCTGGCTACAGTCGAAAGTTTTAAATCTCAGATAGACCTTTCCAATGGGCTACCGAGCGCCCCAAACGGAGATCGTATGCAAAAGTTACGACCCCAGGAAGTTGATGTACTAACTTACCCAAACGGGGCCCACATGACTTTTGGCGCTTCATCTCCTAGGGCTAGGTTTTTGGATGTCTAGGGTTTTGATATTCCTGTTTATTGTAAAAGGCCTTGAGAGCCTCATTATAACCATCTTCTTGCGAAATGAGAGCAACCGTCACATCGTTTTTCAGATATAAGCCGCCACCATTCCAGCAAGCTTTTTTTCCGCTGCATTTTACAGTTCTAGCTTATTTCCTTATTGAATAGAAAACCAGTTTTACTGTATCTCTGTTATTTTGTGTTAAGCATCTGATAATAATATGTATTCATTTCGTTCTGCTCATAAAATCCAGATCAGTGGTATCAGAGCGGTCTGCTCCTTATCGTCTTAATGCATGTCCCCAATGAGGTCAGGGTACAAAGAATTGGGTCTCGAGCTTGTTTCTCTTGAGGACAAAAGCTCTCGCACGCCCAAGCGACCTCTCATGGCAGGAGAAAAAAAGATGACGAGACAGGAGATCCTATCAAAATGTTGCTTGAGGAAGCCCTCATGCACCATAGGAACGAAATGATGGATAATTTCGCGCAAATCCTTCGGCGACTACCAACAAGCGACGCATCTTCCTCGAGCGGAGGCGCCGCCACCTTAAAGGTACAAATCAACTTCGATATCCCTATATTTGAAGGACAGATAGATGCAGATGCTGTAGATAAGTGGTTGAATCTACTAGAAGGGTATTTTTTCTGTCCATAACTTTTCGAATAAAGAAAAGATTACTTTTGCGCTCCTCAAAGCCGTTCCCCATGTCAAAGATTGGTGGGAAACATTCTGCGAGCAAAAGGACATAGAAGAAGCCTCATTATTTTTAGTCACGGCCACCTGGGAATCCATCCTTCAGGGATTCTATTTAGGAACAATACTACCATGCTCGAAGTTATGACGACTTGTATACCAAATGGACCACACTGCGACAAGAAAGAGACCAAGCAGTGCCAGAGTTCACAAATATCTTCCATACCTTGTGCACCAAGCTGGGTATCAAAGATTCAGACCGACATCTGGTGCTCAAGTATCGCGGTGGTTTGCATATATACATCCAAACCGAAATGGAATTTCTGGACATCTCTTCCTTGGGCGTGGCCTACCGATATGCCGTCAAAATCGAGCAGAAGCTCAAACAAAAGACGCAGCAATTTGGGCCTGGGAACCCTTCACAGCAAAAGACAGGAAAGTGCGACCCCAACCCACAGAATAAAGGACAGAGAAAAAATGGACAGTATCAGGACAACCAGTCCAAGCCGCAAGCAAAGAAGGACACCAAAAAAACAAAGAAAGATATCGGGAAGTGGTACGACTTCAATAAGAGCCCTTGGCATAACACTGTTGATTGTCGCTCAAAGCAGTCGTTGGTGGCCGAATTGAAAGCATCTGAATCAGATGCGGATTCTGACTCTGAGTCCGAAGCAAAAAGCAGAAGATGGATCATCGACGCGGAACCTAGTGCCACCATTGATACCACCAAGCTCCAACCTAATGAACCAGACGAGCCAGAAGAAGGAGAACGCCTCTTCCATTCACAGATGTGGGTAAAAGGCACCCCGCTGCACTTCAACTTTGATAAACGTAGCCAGAAGAATCTCATCTCAGCAGAGTTCGTCAAGCTCCTGGCCCTGCCGACAACGCCGCACCCACAACCCTACACCATTGGATGGCTCCGCAAAGGAAGCGATCTCCACGTCATCCAACAGTGCCGACTACCATACGGCATCAAGCCCTTCAAGGACGAGGTATTGTGTGATGTTGCTCCTCTCGAAGTTTCAGATGTTCTTTTGGGCCAACCTTATTTATGGAAACGTCATGCTGTATATGAGTCTAGGCCTCGCAGTGTTATTATTTATTTGAACAGGAAGTTGTACAGGATACCCGAGGCAGTCCCTCCTAGTGTTATTTCCTTGATCTCTGCCAAGCAATGTAGGAAGGTCATCTCTCAGACCGGTAAATTTGTCTTCTTCGTGGTTCTCTCTCAGAGAGAAAGAAAGATCGCAGCCACATCCCGGGCCTCCACGACCGATCTATCCACACGACAGAAGCAAGTCGATAAGGTGGTGGAAGGATACTCAGATATCTTCTCCTCTCCGACCGGGGTACCTCTGCACTGCCAGGTCAAGCATCCCATCGATCTGACCCCAGGTGCACCGCTACCCAATGGGCCAGTCTATCGCCGCTCTCGGTTGGAAAACGAGGAGATCAAGAGGAAGATCCAAGAATTGCTCCACAAGGTGCACTTCCATCCCATTTCATCACCTTGTGGGAGCCCAATCATGCTGGTGCAGAAGAAAGATAGGACCTGGCGACTCTGCATTGATTACCGGGCCCTGAATAAAATCACAGTCTGTAACCGGTACCCGATTCCCTGAATCGACGACCTCCTTGATCAGCTCAATGGGGCCAAATACTTCAGTAAGATTGATCTGAAATCTGGCTACCACCAGGTCCCAATAGAACAGACAAATGTATGGAAGACTGCCTTCAAGTCAAAAGAAGATCTTTTTGAATGGCTGGTCATGCCTTTTGGTTTGACAAATGCTCCAGCAACTTTTATGAGGATGATGGACGATATCCTACGACCTTTCAACAACAATTTTGTAGTGGTGTATCTGGATGACATCCTCATCTACAGCAAGACTTGGGAGGAACACTTGCAGCATATTCAGCAGGTTCTGCACACCCTGCGGAAGCACAAACTATATGCAAACTTGGAAAAATGCTCCTTCGGCATGGACAGGGTCCATTACTTAGGCTACATCGTTAATCGACATGGTGTGCATGTGGATCCAGCCAAGATCCAAGTCATCGTGACTAGCCAGCCCCAACCACACTCACTGAACTTCAGAGCTTCTTGGGCCTCGCCAATTTCTATCGCCGGTTCGTGCTGGGATTCTCTCATATCGCATGGGCCCTCAGCCAAGTGACCAGGGGTGGTGGTAAGGCAAAATTTGTGTGGGTCCTGTCCCAACAACAAACCTTCAATGACTTGAAGAAGCGTTTGTGCTCATCGCCGGTACGCTCATTACCGAACCTGCAACATCCCTTTGAGATCGAGACAGATGCTTCAAATTATGTTGTGGGCGTCGTTCTCACTCAACACGGCCACCCCATGGCATATCATAGTGAGACACTATCAAATGTTGTCCGCAAGTACCCTACCTACGACAAAGAAATGTACTCCATTGTACAAGCCTTCCGCGAGTGGAGACATTACATTCTTAGGAAGGAGACAGTCATCCACACTGATCACAAGACACTACAGTTCATGCAGACCCAAGGAAAGTTGCAAAATGACCGGCATCAGAAGTGGTCAACATATTTACAGCAGTTCCACCTCAACATCAAATATAAAACAGGGAGTACTAACCAAGTTGTTGAATGCCTCAGTCGACCTCCAGTCGAGGCACTTACCACAGTGCTAGACTCTTGTGGCTACGAGACCTCCGGATGGCCCCACCTCTACGAGACAGACCCTGACTTCTCCGCCACCTATCAAATGTTGGGCACCAACTCAATGGTTGCTAATTTCCATCTTCAGGACGGGTTGTTGTGTCGTCTGGGCCATCTCTGCGTTCCATCAAGCGAGCGCGCGAAGTTGATTTGGGAAACTCACTACAGTCGGGTGGCAAGACACTTTGGCGTCGAAAAGACAGTGGCACTGTTGCAGAAACATTTCTACTGGCCGAAACTTCGACAGGATGTCGGAAAGTATATCAGGTCCTGCACCACTTGCGCTATTGCCAAACCGACCACCAAGAAACAGGGCATAAACACCCCTCTGCCTACTCCTGACAGGCCGTGGGAATAAATCTCAATGGACTGCATGTCGGGCCTTCCGTCCACCAATAGGGGAAACGACTGTCTTTTCGTGCTTGTTGATCACTTTTCCAAGATGGCGATTCTAGCCACTTGCAAGAAGAACATCACAGCAGAAGCCACTGCCAAGCTCTTCTTTGAACGAGTATGGGTACATTTTGGGATCCCACAGACCATTATCTCAGACCGTGACAGTCGATTCCTCAGCTCATTCTGGTCAAGACTCTGGTCACTGCTGGATACCAAGCTCACCAAATCCACTACCTTCCACCCCCAGACCGATGGACAAACGGAGGTCATCAACCGACTGGTCGTACATATCCTGCGCATGTACAATTCAACACACCCCCGCACATGGGATGAGAGTCTCCCCTATGTCCAACATAGCTACAACCGAGCCCTGCATGGCTCAACTGGCCACAGCCCCTTTCAGGCGGGGTTGGGATTCCAACCATTGGGCCCCATGGATGTTGCACTTCCCCTTGCGACCACCTCGGCTGACTCGTCCCCAGAAGCTGACAAAGCCGCCCGGTTCATTGAACGGATCCAGCATATCCGCCAACAGGTTCAGGATATTCTACAGAAGTCTAATGCCAAGTACAAGTAGCGCCATGATCAACATCGGGTGCCACATAAGTTTCAGGTGGGCGACAAAGTTTGGTTGCATTTGCAGAAAGAACGCCTTACAGGGCCCCATCGAAAGCTCCACCAACTCCGTTATGGGCCGTACACCATCACCAAGGCGGTGGGTGACAATGCTTTTGAGCTCAACATTCCCCCCTTCCTTGGTCTGCATTCAGTCTTCAACGTGGCTCTCCTTCGGCCATATTTCCCACCACTATTAGACACCTCAGAGATAGCAGAGAAGTTGACACCAACAGAGCTCAACCCTGACTGCCTACAACAAGCATCCAGTGATCATATTGGAGACACACAGATCAAGGGCACTCGACATCAAAGGATCCAGCTTTATCGAGTTGTCAAAGCAGGGCAGCTCCTGCACCAAGGCAAGTGGCTCACCCAAGGCCAAATTCAATAGAAATTTCCTCATCTGATGGGGGAACTCAACGCAATGGAGACCATTGCTTACTAAGGAGGGAGGATTGATCCAGGTGGATATTGGTGGCCACCCACCTTTCCAACTGGCTCAAAACAGTTTTATGGCCATTTTGGTATTGTACTATTTTTAGCAGTTTTTCGGGTCCTGGACTTCCGAGGCCATTTTGAGGCCCTAAATGACCTTTTTTGGCAATTTGGGGGGCCAAATGGTCGCTCCCGGCATTTGTTTGGCCCCATTTGAAAGTTGTAATTCTCGGATAGACCTTTCCAACGGGCTACCGAGCGCCCCAAACGGAGCTCGTATGCGAAAGTTACGACCCCAGGAAGTTGATGTACTAACTTACCCAAACGGGGCCCACATGACTTTTGGCGCATCATCTCCTAGGGTTATGTTTTTGTATGTCTAGGGTTTTGACATTCCTGTTTATTTTAAAAGGCCTTGAGAGCCTCATTGTAGCCATCTTCTTGCGAAATGAGCGCAGCCGTCACATCTCTTCTCAGAGATAAGCGGCCACCATTCCAGCAAGCTTGTTTTCTGCTGCATTTTACAGTTCTAGCTTATTTCCTTATTGAATAGAAAACCAGTTTTACTGTATCTCTGTTATTTTGTGTTAAGCATCTGATAATAATCTGTATTCATTTCGTTCTGCTCATAAAATCCAGATCAGTGGTATCAGAGAGGTTTGCTCCTTGTCGTCTTAATGCATGTCCCCAACGAGGTCAGGGTACAAAGAATTGGGTCTCAAGCTTGTTTCTCTTGAGGACAAAAGCTCTAGCACGCCCAAGCGACCTCTCATGGCAGGAGAAAAGAAAGATGACGGGACAGGAGATCCTATCAAAATGTTGCTTGAGGAAGCCCTCACGCATCAGAGGAACGAAATGATGGATAATTTCGTGCAAATCCTTCGGCGACTACCAACAAGTGACGCATCTTCATCGAGCGGAGGCGCCGCCCCCTTCAAGGTACAAATCAACTTCGATATCCCTATATTTGAAGGAAAGATAGATGCAGATGTTGTAGGTAAGTGGTTGAATCTACTAGAAGGGTATTTTTTTGTCCATAACTTTTCAAATAAAGAAAAGATTACTTTTGCGCTCCTCAAAGCCATTCCCCATGTCAAAGATTGGTGGGAAACATTCTGCGAGCAAAAGGAAAGAGAAGAAGCCTCATTATTTTCAGTCACGGCCACCTGGGAATCCTTCAGGGATGCTATTAAGGAACAATACTACCCTGTTGGAAGTTATGACGACGTGTATACCAAATGGACCACACTGCGACAAGAAAGAGACCAAGCAGTGCGAGAGTTCACAAATATCTTCCATACCTTGCGCACCAAGATGGGTATCAAAGATTCAGAGCGACATCTGGTGCTCAAGTATCGCGGTGGTTTGCATAGATACATCCAGACCGAAATGGAATTTCTTGACATCTCTTCCTTGGGTGCGGCCTACCGATATGCCGTCAAAATCGAGCAGAAGCTCAAACAAAAGACGCAGCAATTTGGGCCTGGGAACCCTTCACAGCAAAAGACAGGAAAGTGCGGCCCCAACCCACAGAATAAAGGACAGAGCAAAGATGGACAGTATCAGGACAACCAGTCCAAGCTGCAAGCAAAGAAGGACACCAGAAAAACAAAGAAAGATACCGAGAAGTGGTGCGACTTCCATAAGATCCCTTGGCATAACACTGCTGATTGCCGCTCAAAGCAGTCGCTGGTGGCCGAATTGAAAGCATCTGAATCAGATGCGGGTTCTGACTCTGAGTCCGAAGCAGAAAGGGGAAGACGGATCATCGACGCGGAACCCAGTGCCACCATTGCTACCACCAAGCTCCATCCTAATGAACCAGACGAGCCAAAAGAAGGAGAACACCTCTTCCATTCACAGATGTGGGTAAAAGGCACCCCGCTGCACTTCATCGTTGATAGCGGTAGCAAGAAGAATCTCATATCAACATAGGTTGTCAAGCGCCTGGCCCTGCCGACAACGCCGCACCCACAACCCTACACCATTGGATGGCTCCGCAAAGGAAGCGATCTCCGCATCAGCCAATAGTGCCGACTGCCATACGGCATCATGCCCTTCAAGGACGAGGTATTGTGTGATGTTGCTCCTCTCGAAGTTTCAAATGTTCTTTTGGTCCAACCTTATTTATGGAAATGTCATGCTGTATATGAGTCTATGCCTCGTAGTGTTATTATTTCTTTGAACAGGAAGTTGTACAGGATACCCGAGGTAGTCCCTCCTAGTGCTATTTCCTTGATCTCTGCCAAGCAATGCAGGAAGGTCATCTCTCAGACTGGAAAATTTGTTTTCTTCGTGATTCGCTCTCAGACTGAAAGAAAGATCGTAGCCACATCCCGGGCCTCCACGACCGATCTTTCCACACGACAGAAGCAAGTGGATAAGGTGGTGGAAGGATACTCAGATATCTTCTCCTCTCCGACCAAGGTACCTCTGCACTGCCAGGTCAAGCATCCCATCGATCTGACCCCAGGCGCACCGCTACCCAATGGGCCAGTCTATCGCCGCTCTCTGTTGGAAAACGAGGAGATCAAGAGGCAGATCCAAGAATTGCTCCACAAGGGGTACATCCGTCCCAGTTCATCACCTTGTGGGAGCCCAATCATGCTGGTGCAAAAGAAAGATTGGACCTAGCGACTCTGCATTGATTACCGGGACCTGAATAAAATCACAGTCCGTAACCGGTACCCGATTCCCCAAATCAACGACCTCCTTGATCAGCTCACGGGGACCAAATACTTCAGTAAGATTCATCTGAATTCTGGCTACCACCAAGTCCCAATAGAACAGACAGATGTATGGAAGACTGCCTTCAAGTTAAAAGAAGGTCTTTTTGAATGGCTAGTCATGCCTTTTGGTTTGACAAACGCTCCAGCAACATTTATGAGGATGATGGACAATATCCTACGACCTTTCACCAACAATTTTGTATTGGTGTATATGGATGACATCCTCATCTACAGTAAGACTTGGGAGGAACACTTGCAGCATATTCAGTAGATTCTGCACACCCTGCGGAATCACAAACTATATGCAAACTTGGAAAAATGATCCTTCGGCATGGACAGGGTCCATTACTTAGGCTACATCGTTGATCGACATGGTGTGCATGTGAATCCAGCCAAGATCCAGGTCATCCGTGACTGGCCAGCCCCAACCATACTCACTGAACTTCGGTGCTTCTTGGGCCTCGCTGATTTCTATCGTCGGTTCGTGCTGGGATTCTCTCATATCGCATGGGCCCTCAGCTAAGTGACCAAGGGTGGTGGTAAGGAAAAATTTCTGTGGGGCCTGTCCCAACAACAAGCCTTCGATGACTTGAAGAAGCGTTTGTGCTCATCGCCGCTACTCTCATTACCGAACATGCAACATCCCTTTGAGATCGAGACAGATGCTTCAAATTATGTTGTGGGCGTCGTTCTCACTCAACACGGCCACCCCGTGGCATATCATAGTGAGACACTATCAGATGTTTTCCGCAAGTACCCTACCTATGACAAAGAAATGTACTCCATTGTACAATCCTGCCGCCAGTGAAGACATTACATTCTTGGGAAGGAGACAGTCATCCACACTGATCACAAGCCACTACAGTTCATGCAGACCCAAGGAAAGTTGCAGAATGACCGCCATCAGAAGTGGTCAACATATTTACAGCAGTTCCACCTCAACATCAAATATAAAACAAGGAGTACCAACCGAGTTGCTGACTGCCTCAGTCGACCTCCAGTCGCGGCACTTACCACGGTGCTAGACTCTTGTGGCCACGAGACCTCCGGATGGCCCCACCTCTACGAGACAGACCCTGACTTCTCCGCCACCTATTAAATGTTGGGAACCAACTCAATGGTTGCTAATTTCCATCTTCAGGACGGGTTGTTGTGTCGTCTGGGCCATCTCTGCGTTCCATCAAGCGAGCACGCGAAGCTGATTTGGGAAGCTCAATACAGTCGTGTGGCAGGACACTTTTGCATCGAAAAGACAGTGGCAGTGTTGCAGAAACATTTCTACTGGCCGAAACTTCGACAGGATGTCGGCAAGTATATCAGGTCCTGCACCACTTGCGCTATTGCCAAACCGACCACTAAGAAACAGGGCATATACACCCCTCTGCCTACTCCTCACAGGCCGTGGAAATCCATCTCAATGGACTGCATGCCGGGCCTTCCGTCCACCAAGAGGGGAAGTGACTGTGTTTTCGTGGTTGTTGATCGCTTTTCCAAGATGGCGATTCTAGCCGCTTGCAAGAAGAACATCACAGCAGAAGCCACTGCCAAGCTCTTCTTTGAACGAGTATGGGTACATTTTGGGATCCCACAGACCATTATCTCAGATCGTGACAGTCGGTTCCTCAGCTCATTCTGGTCAAGCCTCTGGTCACTGCTGGATACCAATCTCACCAAATCCACTGCCTTCCACCCCCAAACCGATGGAAAAACGGAGGTCGTCAACCGGATGGCCGTACATATCCTGCTCATGTACAATTCAACACACCCCCGCACATGGGATGAGAGTCTCCCCTATGTCCAACATAGCTACAACCGAGCCCTGCATGGCTCAACTGGCCACAGCCCCTTTCAGGTGGGGTTGGGATTTCAACCATTGGGCCCAATGGATGTTGCACTTCCCCTTGCGACCACCTCGGCCGACTCGTCCCCAGAAGTTGACAAAGCCACCCGGTTCATTGAACAGATCCAGCATATCCGCCAACAGGTTCAGGATATTCTACAGAAGTCTAATGCCAAGTACAAGCAGCGCCATGATCAACATTGGGTGCCACATAAGTTTCAGGTGGGCGACAAAGTTTGGTTGCATTTGCAGAAAGAACGCCTTACAGGGCCCCATCGAAATATCCTCCCACTCCGTTATGGGCCACACACCATCACCAAGGCGGTGGGTGACAATGCTTTTGAGCTCAACATTCCCCCCTTCCTTGGTTTGCATTCAGTCTTCAACGTGGCTCTCCTTCGGCCATATTTCCCACCACTATTAGACACCTCAGAGATAGCAAAGAAGTTGACACCAACAGAGCTCAACCTTGACTGCCTACAACAAGCATCCAGTGATCATATTGCAGACACACAGATCAAGGGCACTCGACATCAAAGGATCCAGCTTTATCGAGTTGTCAAAGCAGGGCAGCTCCTGCACCAAGGCAAGTGGTGGCTCACCCAAAGCCAAATTCAGCAAAAATTTCCTCATCTTATGGGGGAAATCAACGCAATGGATACCATTGCTTCCTAAGGAGGGAGGATTGATCCAAGTGGATATTGGTGGCCACCCACCTTTCCAACTGGCTCAAAACAGTTTTATGGCAATTTTTGTATTGTACTATTTTTAGCAGTTTTTCGGGTCCTGAACTTCCGGGGCCATTTTGAGGCCCTAAACGACCTTTTTTGGCAATTTGGGGGGCCAAATGGTTGCCCCTATCATATATTTGTCCCCATTCGAAAGTTGTAAATCTTGGATAGACCTTTCCAACAGGCTACCGAGCGCCCCAAAAGGAGATCGTATGCAAAAGTTACGACCGCGGGAAGTTGATGTACTAACTTACCCAAACGGGGCCCACATGACTTTTGGCGCTTCATCTCCTAGGGTTAGGTTTTTGGATGTCTAGGGTTTTGGACATTCCTGTTTATTGTAGAAGGCCTTGAGAGCCTCATTGTAACCATCTTCTTTCGAAATGAGCGCAGCCGTCACATATCTTCTCAGAGATAAGCCGCCACCATTCCAGCAAGCTTGTTTTCCGCTACATTTTACAGTTCTAGCTTATTTCCTTATTGAATAGAAAACCAGTTTCACTATATCTCTGTTATTTTGTGTTAAGCATCTGATAATAATTTGTATTCATTTCGTTCTGCTCAGAAAATCCGGAAAGTATTTTGGAGGGATACATCACTAAGTTCATTGTCGACACAATTAAATCCTATAGTAATGCCAAGAGGAAATTCTTCAAAGGACCGCAAAGAAGGTATCTGTTGTCACTACAGTTGTGGATCAATATGCTCATCTGTGAGAAGGGGATCTTGAAAATGAACTCTGACGAGTAAAGCTCCGGTGTGCGGAGGCTTTGGGTACTGCGCAGATGCAAGTTTGATGAAATGGTGTGGGGTAGATGGATATTAACTATGACGAAATTGAGAGGGAAACCGAGGAAGATTGTGGTTTCCTGCAAAGTGGGGTGAGGTTCCAGCCGGAGAAGAAGAGGAGGAATGAAATAGAGAGAGAGTCTCTTGGAGCGACCAAAACGGAGAACTACGAAACAGGACCACAAGGGACTAAGCGACCCTACACTGATGAAGGGAATGACCAGGATACCCCTGAACCTGAGGAAGGACGAACTCAAAGCTACAACATACCCACAACTCCATTCACTGCGCCTAACATTGTTGGAAGGAATACAAGCTCTTCGCAGAGTTGTCCTGCGTGTCAAAATAGTAGTAACAATAGTAGATCGACTAATACTGTTAGGAGACCAAGAATGGCAGGAGACAACTTAAATCTACCTATGTTTCAAGGTAACAAGACTGATGATCCCGAACAATATTAGTTTTTGTGCGAAGCGATATGGACAATCAAGCAGATACAAGATGATGATATTAATAAATGGAAATTGGAGATGACCTTTAGGGGTCGTGCGTTGTATTGGTATATGAAATTTGTACTAGTACCTACAAGGAATCCACAGAAGACCCTAGCAGAAATCAGGGATGGATTGATCGACGAATTTAAGAAACCAAATTCAGAATCGTAGTAAATTACAGAGTTGAAGGAAATAAAGCAATTCCCGAATGAGTCGGTGGGGGAGTTTGATCAGAGATTTAAGACCATTATGGCCAAGGTTAGCTTTGGAATAAGTGATGTATATCATAAAGAGTGGTTTATTGCAGCACTGGTACCTCACATTCTCATGTCATTGATGCAGCAGAATATTGTATCTCAAGCGGAAGCCTTGGAAATTGCGATGAAGTTTGAGGCTTCACCAATCGGCGAGACTGGGATTGGCATGAGCCAAATCCAGTCGCAACTGGAAAATTTAACTATCCAACTGCAGGATATCAAAAACGGGAAAGAAGTACGCAAGGAAATATGGTGCACTAGATGCAAGTTTGAATGTCACCACAAATATCAGTGCCCTGAATTTCGTGAATATTTACATTCCGGTGCACCAAATCTACTCAGTCAAGAACGAATGCCCTGGTGCTGAGTTTGTCAAACAAGTGGGCATCGACTAGAAGAATGTGTGTACTTTCAGAAGG
Source organism: Larix kaempferi (assembly GCA_027924585.1). NCBI lineage: Eukaryota > Viridiplantae > Streptophyta > Pinopsida > Pinales > Pinaceae > Larix > Larix kaempferi. Next base: position 7,730,102 of record BSBM01000504.1, read on the forward strand.
TTGTGTAAATCGGGCAAATATTTTTTGCAATTTTTGTCGATCGGTCGGACATGAGGAGAAAGACTACAAAGCTTATGATTTACTCCGGGAAAGAACTGCGGACACATACTTTATGAAGGGAGAAGAGAAGCAACAGGAAGAGAGGCCTCAACCGAAAGCACAGTATAACTAACCGCAACCACAGTATAACCAACCAAAACCGCAGTCACAGTACAACCAACCGCAGTATAATCAGCCGCAGTTGCGGTACAATCAACAGCAGTTTAATCCACTGCCATACAACCAACAACAGTTCAATCAGCAACCAGGAGAATTCAAAGGAGGATTTCGTGGTGGTCACAATGGAGGTTTTTGTCGTAGAGGAATTCCTAGTCAAGGTCGAGGACCAGTTACCTGTTATAATTGCAGAGTGGTCGGACACTATCGGAGGGATTGCCCGGTTCCAGTACCATTGTGTACTTATTGCAGCGCAGTTGACCATACTGTTGAAGACTGTCCACAGCTAATTGCGAAGTGGAGAACTAAGAACACGCCACAACCACAACCAAACCCGAACCAGAATCAAAATCAAAATCCTAATCCAAATGTGCAGAAGATAAAGGTTGAAATAAGAAGTCAACCAGTGAATGTCGCAGTGGTGACCAGAGGAGGTGTTGCAACAAGAGAAGATAGGCCACTACCAAATGTTCGTCCTACGAATCAGAAGCAAGTGCGATTCGATGTCAACTCAGAAAAAAGAAGTATTTATGGAAGCACAAGATGAGTTGATCGAGAACAAAACTAGAATGTCGCCTACAGTCCATCGAGAGCCTGTAATTGAAAAGCCGCCAATCTTTGATAAGATAAAATCATAGATGTCGCCAGAAAAGGTAAGCACCCTAAGGAACTTTTTATAAAGTTTCCTAACATTAGCGAAAGATCAAAGTGCACTAGCCGAGATCGATAGTTTATTCCATCGACGGGAACAAGGGAGACAAGAGTGAACAGTTAATCACTTGCACAAAAACAAAACTGGAAGAGAAATGAGGATGAATGCCCAGATTGACACATATGATGTAGATTCCATTATCTTAGACTTAGGATCATACGTGAACATCCTAACCAAGTAGACTTAGGAAATTATGGGGAATCCATAGACGGTATGGTCCCTTGTCCAGCTTCAATTGGAAAATCAAAGCAAGGTTACACCAATCCACAGCGACATGGAGGTTGTCGCCCCACTAGATCCACACGAAGGCCAGAGGTATGTCGAACCTTTGAGAGATGAGTTCATAGAAGGATGGGACAATGTCTACAATGTTTCAGAATATTATGTCAATCCCACTGTTGATGGGGAGATAGGATGGCTAAGTATCAGTTCGGCGTACTAAGACTTCGACGAAGCTCTAGAAAACTAGCAGAACCGATTGCATGAGGTGTCATTCAAGAAGTGTATACGAATCACTAAGTCGCTGAGATGGGTAGCAACATAAATATGTGACTTTCCAACGTACAAAGGGTTTCCTAACTTGGAAACGTTTATCCAAGAGTTTGAAGACAAGGCATCGGAACCCCAGTTCCTACTGGCGCTGGAAGAAGCAATGAAGGAGACCCCAACAAGATGGTAGGCTGCGCACAAGTCATCGATAACGAATTGGAAATTATGTCGATGGCTGATGGAAGTATGATTCAGGGAGGATGAATGCTACAAAGGAAGGAAATATGATGGAAGGAGTGATCCTGGGATCATCTAGGAGAGTGCCAAGTTGCATGGAGTACGAGACCGAAACAGGAATGGGTCCACGTGTTTATCCATACGCTGGACAACGAGGTACCGCGGAGCTGGTACATTGCAGATGAACTATGACGAGTGACGACAACATGGGAAGAGTTGTATACCATCTTTAGTCACACTTTCATCTTCACATATGAGAACCCGTTTATCCACAGTGCGCTACAGGACATCCGCGAAAAGGTACTTGAGATAGTTCCAACAGAACGACCAATAGGATTATAGTGGACAGAGACACCTCAAATGATAATGGAGTGTTACAATGTGTCAGGAGGATCGGATGAGGAGGAGAATCCTAGAGAAATTTATGTTCCAGAATCGGAAGGAAGTCGCGACATTGGAGCGCCAAAGGTGCCATTCGAAAAAATTCAAGCAGTCATTGAAAATAAAGAAGGTAAATATTGGCTCAGAAGAGAATCCAAATTTTGGAAGCATTGGATATTATTGGGATGATTTGACAATTGGAAAGGTCACCGATTTTCTAGATGACTTCCGAGACATGTTCCCGGCAAATTTCTCAGAAATGAAAGGAATTTCCGGAGACCTGGGTGAGATGAAGATCCCGTTGAAACCTCATGTTAATCCAGTAAAACAATGACCATACATATTGAACCCAAGATACAAAGAACGGGTGAAGGCTGAGATAGAGCAAATGCTGGATGCTGGGATCATTGAACCTGTCGAAGAATCAGAATGGATCAGCCCAATGGTCATCCAAGATAAGAAGACTAGTGAAATTCAGATTTGTGTTGACCTGAGGAATTTGAACGACGCATGCCTTCATGATCCATTCCCCACTCCCTTTACAGACGAAGTACTTGAAGGTGTCGCGGTACAGGAAGTCTACTTGTTTACAAATGGATTTTTCAGGCTAGCATCATATCAAGATTGCGAAGGAAGAGAAACACAAGACCACCTTCGTAATAGAATGGGGTTGTTTTTAGTATACTGTGATGCCTTCCAGTCTCAAGAACACCCCTGTGATCTTTTCCAGATTAGTTGTTGTTGCATTTAAGGATTTCATCCATAAGTTTATAGCAGTATATATGGATGACTAAACTGTGTATGGATTAGTGAAAGATCATGTCGCAAGTCTCAGGATGATCCTGGAAAGGTGTTGGCAACACCAAATTTCTTTAAATTTAAAGAAATGCATCTTCTGCACACCGTTTGGAATTCTATTGGGGCACATTGTGTGCAAGGAAGGCCCCATGTTGGTTGACCCGTCGAAGATTGCGATCATTGTCGACCTGCCAGCACCAATGACGGAAAAATAGTTGAGGGCTACTTTTGGTCACACGGGATACTATAGAAATTTTATAAGGGGATATGCAGCGATCACTGCGCCAATGGAGAAATTATTGAAGAAGGATGCAAAGTTCGAATGGAACGACGAATGTTAGAAAAGTATCGACATAATAAAGAAAAAATGGTCGCGGCACCAATATTAGTCTTTCCTGACTAGAAGAAGGAGTTTCATGTCCATGTAGACGCCTCATCAGTTGCACTGGGGGTGATACTAGCTCAGCCGAGAGAAGGATCAATCGACCATCCAATCGCATTCGCACATAGGAAATTATCGACTGCAGAGAAGAAGTATACGACGACAGAAAGAGAAGGCTTGCCGATGGTATACACCTTTGTTGATGCCCCAAAAATCACAGCATCAATCAGCAAGGGATTCTCCCCAGTAATCAATCCCAATTAGATCGCTCACCGTTTGGTGTGGGGAATCTGTCTGGTTAACGGTTCCGGCTATCGTGTAAGATTTAAGATTTGTAGTGTTCTTTACCAGTTGTGGCCCGATCCACCGTTTATGTGTTTTAAATTTATGTATGAGATGCAAGTGCTGTAAACTAATTTAATCTAAATGCAAAACTGAAACAAATCTTAATCTAAAACTGTGATAAGCAAATCTATTCTATCCTCGTAAGGAGAAAAACGAAGATATGAGCAATGACCTAAAAGAAAGCACCCAAAGGTTTCACAGATAGTCGTTCAACCATAAAGATGTATTTCCAGCAGAAAATAAAAGATCTCAAAGGTAACTCTGATTCAAATTAAACATTCCAATTGCTCATTTGAAGTAAACATTAATTGCACAGAAAGAAATTTATGAGAAACATTCGTCACATCTGGAAATAATTCGCGTTGAAGTAAGGAAATATCTCACAAAAGAGGCGTAAACATAGAAAGGGATAGCCCAAACAGAGATTTGACACGTTATTCTGGAAAAACGCAGTCCTCCAAGCTTTCATTAGGCGAAAAAGAATTCCACATACATGCAGCAGAGTAGTCTACGTACAAGACAGAGAATGTCTTTCCAACCTGCCAAAAGTCCTTTCGTTCTCTTTTGTCTGTCTATTTATAGATTTACATTGCTTTCCTTTTCCCAAAACCTAACCCTAAACCTAGGAGGGAACAAAATTTTTGTCTTCTAGTGACTAATAAGACAAACTAATAATAGAGCTGTCTTTTTACAAAATATGTAACCAAAATAAATTCCAGCTGTGCTTGTACATTTATTTCATTTAAAACCAACTAAGGACCGGATGTATCAATAGCTTTTGCTGACTTTTCAACTTCCGTTGGTCCATCAATTTCAGCTTGGATGTTCGCTTGTGCTGGCTCTACGACTCCCAATGGTTCCTCTACTTCGGCTTGCGTGGGTGGCTCGACTGATTGGATATAACCGGCCCAATTTCCACTTTCTTAACCGATCTACCAATAATAGCCTTCTTCCTTTCATGAAAATAAACGGAATCCAAGTTGGCCACATGGCGTTGCTGCTTGGGGTTGTACGAGGTTAGCGCTAATTCATCAGTAGGAACAACTCCAGTGTCAGCTATCCCTGGTGGGTCTTTCTTTAGTAGATCTAAGTCCATGGGTCATGGATCAGATGGACCTTGTTATTTTGCCTCTTTGACTTCTTCTTCTACTTGCAGCCTTGTCACATCTGCCAATTCGGCTGCCTCCTTTTCTGCTTGCAGTCTTGCTAATTCTTCCTTTTCAGCTACATTGGCCTCCTGTTTCTGCTTGGCTTCTTGTTTTATTTCTACGTCTGAGTCTGACTCCACAAGCTTAGCTTTTCGCCGGGTGGATTTCCTAAGCATTTCAAAACCTACAACGAGCAAGGTAGCACAAATAAGGGATCCTGTGAATTTCAAAAAGAAACTATTAAATGCGATACCCCCTCCCAAACATGTTGTTGCACATGAAGTTGAAAGTTTAAAAAACAATTAGCAGCATATTCATGGAAATAACTAGAATGTGTGTTTTCACAAAACTGAGAGTTCATTGAAAAAATTGCAACGCAAACATTATTTCACTGTCGTTAGTTAATGAAAGAAAACGTATGGCTATGTGAAATACTAATGGTGCGGCCAAAGAGAAATCCTTCAATATGTCCCCAAAAAGATCATAAGCGCTATAGCGGTGATTGCAATGCTAATCTTCTGCGCAAATAGCGGTGATTTTGTGCCAGAAATCCACGGTGATGGGTTGTACCGGAGATAAAGCTCAGTCGAGGTTTCTAGGGCTAGAAATGGTGCAACGAGCGGCGTGCTTAAACTTAAAATAGCGACCTGGAAGCTACATCGAACAGCAAGGCGCAGTGACGGAAGCGGCACTTTTAGGGATAAGTGTTTCGCATCAGCGGGGTTTTAGACATAACGCTTGCGCCTATAAAAAAATGCGCTAATTTGGACCAAACCAAAAGGAGCAAAAGAGCTTTTGCGTCGGTAGATTTAGAGTTAAATTCTGTGCCATGGATGGCTGGGATATGGATAAAGCTTGCGCCTAAAAGGTGTCCAAAATAGATCGACGGCCTGCGCCAATGTCGGCTGAATTAGTCTTAAGACTTGCGCCACGAGAGGCCAATTTAGGATTTAATCTTGCGCCGCAGGCGGCCATAATAGACCTTGGAAACCCGCCCAAAAGCGCGCAGATCAAAGTTGACTCAAGTGTTGAAAGCGGAAAAAATAGAGTTAAAACTTGCGCCGAAGAGGTAGAGTTAGGTTTGCGATTTGCGTCGAAGACGGCAGTCTTATGATTGAAACTTGTGCCGAAGGCGGGAGATTTACGGTTAAACCTTGCACTGAAGGCGGAAGGTGACTTTGCCTTAGAAAAATTTTCAAAAAACTTCTTTGGGAAACAAGTGTTAAAGTTTTGCCGGATTTAGAGCAGGATAAGCTTCAAAAGAAAGAGAAAGAAAAATCAATACAAAAATGTACGAGGAGGGGCCCCAATATTTTTCAAAATTTTGGGGGGATGTTGCAACAACAACAGCCTTGCAGAAATTTTGACATTATCTGTTAGGAGGACATTTCAAAATGTTTACCAATCATTCTGCACTAAAATACCTGGTTAATAAGCCTGTGTTGGGGGGGAAGATCTGTAGATGGCTGCTACTTTTTCAGGAATTTGATTTCGATATAATTGTGAATCCTGGGCGACTAAATGAGGACCAGATCATCTGTCGTGAATAGAATCGCGTGAAGAACCAAGGAGTATGGACGAAATATTTCCTAATACACAGCTATTCAGGATTGGAATGGTCAACGACCATTACGAACAAATTTTTCAGTTCTTAGCGATAGGAAAGGCACCTGAGGAGTTCACCACTAGTCATAAGAAATAGTTAGTTTTCAAGGTCATTGATTTCCAACTAATCACAGGATAGCTATACAAAATGGGACCAAATGAATTTCTTCATCGATGTGTCCTTCCGCATGAACAAGAAAGAGTATTGGCAGAATCCCATGAGGGGATTGCAGGAGGTCATTATGGAGGACGTGCAACTATCAGGAATATACTCAGAGCTGGATTATGGTGTCCAACGGTACATGGTGACGCAACAGATTATGCTAAAATTTGTGATGTGTGTCAAAGAACAGGAAAACCATCGCGAAGGGACGAGATGCCGCTAGTGCCTTAGTTAACATTACATCCATTCGACAAGTGAGCAGTAGATTTCGTGGAACCCATTATCCCACCAGGAAAAAGAACAGGCGCAAGATACATCATTACTATGACCGACTACTTGACCAGATGGGTCGAACAAGCACCCGTAAAGGATTGCATGGCAATTACAACAAAAAGGTTCCTCTTTGACTATGTGGTCACCATATTTGGGTGTCCAAAAATATTGATGAGCAACCAAGGTACTCATTTCGTCAATCAGACGATCAGATGACAGAGGAATTCCAGATACAACATAGGAGGAGTACTCTATATCACCCACAAGCGAATGGAGTACTCGAAGCGCTAAATAAGATATTGGATAATGTGCTCACTAAGGTATGAAACACAAATTGCAACGATTGGGATTTGAATATCCCTATGATACTATGGGCCTACAAAACGACATGCAAAAGATTGGCAGGTCTGACACCTTTCAAGTTCGTATATCGACAAGAAGCGGCAATGCCAATGGAATATATTGTACCAACTTTGCACATAGCAGCAACGACAGGAATGAGCGATGATGGAGCCATCGAGGAAATATTAGCGCAGTTACTACAACTCAAAGAGGATCGCTTTATCGCAGGATTTCACTAGTAGGTAGAGAAGGATCGACATAAAACATTGCAAGATCGACATGTGAAGGAAAAGCATTTCAAAGGTGGAGATATCGTTCTCCTATATGATAGTAAGTTTGTGAAGCACCCAGGTAAGCTTCAGATGCATTGGCTTGGTCCTTACATCATAAATTTTATTACTAACGGAGGTGTGGTGCAGATGCAAAAGTTAGATGGAACACTTTTTCCAAACTTAGTGAATGGAAGCCGGCTAAATCCCTATCAGGATAGCTCGGCGCAGAACCACTGAAGAAAAAAGCAACACTGCAAAAAAAAAAAGTATGTCCACAAAAAGAAAGAAAGAAAAAGAAAAGAATTATGTCGACAAAAAGAAAGAGAGAAAAAGAAACAGGAACATTGCGAAGATCAAGAGTTTCTCGAAGATGCGATGGCAACAAAAGATTAAGTTTGGGCGTCTGTCGAAGCAACTACAGCAGGGTTCGAATTCAGACGTCTATCAATGGGATAACGACGAAGTTAAAACAATGACAAGGTTTGGTACTTGTCGACATCTAGCGGAGTGCGAACTGGACAAATTGGGAAATAAATGCAGCAGTTAAGATGCGGCAAGCGACGGCGCAAGGGGATGAAAACGTAATAAATGACCGATCGAGTGATTCGAGTCGCCATTAATGGCCAATGAGTGCACATCATTGGGTAAATCGACAAAAGATTCGGCAAATCTACGGAGGATTTGGAAATCATTGTCTGAAATCAATTCGATGGATGCGGAGCGGGAGATGGGAAGTATTAAAAGCATGACGAAGATAACAGTTTGACTCATTGTGTATTTGAAGAATTGTAGTAGATGAGTTAGAGTGAAGATTAAGAAGAAGAGTTAGAGCGAAGCAGTTAAGCAGTTGCAATGGCACACGTTATTTCCAACACGAGCACACAAGGGGAACCAGTGGCGTGGGTACCAATCGCCCAAGAGAAACCATCGATATCGACGTACTCATATAGAAAGAAATAGAGTTCCAGTCATTCGGCGAGCTCAGACAGAAGACCCAAGTCATCTCGTAGCTTTGCACGGGCCACAGCTGCAGAAGGCGAAGCGGGCACTTCGGCCGCCACGGAGGAAGAAACAACCGAAAGAGGGATACAACAAGGGCCAACAATAGCAGATATTTCGGGCTATGTACCACCAAGGAAGGAAGGCGCACCGGTAGTCTGACTTGGTAAGAATTCCAAGTACATCAGCAAGGAACAGTCTACACAAAAGGGTGTCCACAAGACGGGGAACATCATATCACAACTGCAAAGGTTGCAATATAATGACCATGACATATTGGCGTATCCAAAATACGAATGAAACACTTGATGATGTGCCGCATGGAGAAGGTGGTCCGATCATAAGGGAACCAGTGCAATGGGAATTGGGGCTGAAGCAATCAAGCTTGATAAACAGCATTCACACGCCGCATTTCGGGAGATTGATGGAGGAAAATGCATGAGTGAAGCAGTTGCTGGCCTGCTTTCATGGTGGGTATCTATCGTTGGCCACAAAAATCCCAGTAACGGTCGACCTAATATCACAGATAATAGGATTACCCAAGGTTGGGGTATATCCTTCACAATATTTCAAAGGGAAGGATAATGACAAGCAGTTAGATGCAAATATGAAAGTGAAATATGGGATGGAGGAGAACACCCGAGGGTACCTAATAGACACAATAAATGATCAGGCAGTAAGGGTCGCAGCAAAGCTGCTGGCAGTAAAATTTGTGAGGAAGAATCACCCGAATCAATGTACATCCGGGGTGATTGCATCCGCGGAGCAGTGTGTCGCGGAAGTTAAGATGAATTGGTCGTTGTTCTTGATGAATGAGTTGACAGAGGACACGACACTAACGCAGGAGAAAGGAAATTCATTTACTTACTCGTGGCTGCTAATATTAATCGAGTTAGTTGGATGGATGGAACCATCGCACTATCAAGGAATGGAAACAAATCTATTCCAAGTGTGTCGAGGAGCACAATACAAGAATATATGGGAACTAGACGACAGAGAAAGGAAAACAAATAACAATATCCAATTCTTTCTATACTTATAAATATTGAAGGTAGACGCGGAAGCAATTCCACGATTAACAGAGGAAGTAGCAAGGAAATAATGAAGGATTGCAAGGTTGTCGGCAAGTACACAAGAAATATACATTCAGGCATGGGCACACCCACAGAAGCAGTGGTTGCCGACACAATACAAGTTGAGCAACACAGAACTGGATGCCATTGTGGAAGAATGGCCAGAGGAATGGAAAGTTCCAATAGAGGAAGATAAACTGTCGGACCCGGAAAATGGGTAGGAAATAGATGGACCAAAGGCATCAGAAGAGGTAAATGATTCAGAAAGTGAGGAAGACGGTGCAGAGGAAGATAAAGTTGCGGAAGAGAACTTGCACGCCGCGATTCATGACGGGGTGTCATCTGTGATGCGAACAGACTCAGAGATCGAGGCGCAGCGCGAGGAAGTATGGACGAAATTCATGTTTTAAAGAGGTGAGGGGAGTGAAACTGGCGGCCTCCCCAAAGAGAAAATGAACAGGTTGATGGAAAATATTACATCCATAGCAGAGGAAAATCGTGCGAAGGTTACACAGCATGCAACCGAGTACTTTCATCAGGCATCGTAGCTTCTACAGACATTAGCCAATGCAATCACGGAGACAAGGCTTTCGCAAGGAGAAGTGTCTCCAAGCACATCAAAATGTAGGATCGAGGTGGAAATAGGCACAAATCAAAGGTTAGTACAAATATTGTCGAATGCAGTAACGACAAGCGACGAAGACCTGGATGCCATGTTGAGAGAGCATGACTTGGTCACTATATATTTCAACATGTTGTCGATGTTCATGCTGCATTGAGCACACACAGCAGCAAGTGAAGAGATCAATGATAGGGAGGCCGCAGCGCACGACCAAATGGTGAATTACAAATGACAAGTGCGGAGCACTAAAGCAGAAGTCCAGCGAATTCAAGAAGAAAAAGAGGCCATCATAAGTGAAACAGAAAAAGCAGTCGAGGACATAATAAGGCTGGAGCATGCCATCTCGATGGCATGTGAAGATGTTCCAGAGATAGATAAAGACATACTGGAAGAGGAAAAGGAAATAAATCTAGGAGCAATCATTGCAAACTTGTGGAAGGAAAATGAAGAGCTACGAACAAGGGAGGTGCCAAGCACGCCACCATAATAGATTGAAGAGCGAAAGAGTGCTATAGAGGAAACTACGACAGAGATTTCAAAACTGGAGAAGACAGCTCAGGCGATTGAAAAAGACGTCACACAGTTTTGGGGGATCTTAGTACAGGATGAACAATTGCACCAGCTAACACATGCAACTCGACGAAGCAAAAGCGTAGCTTGAAGCACTGATGGGATCGCTTAAATCAATAACCCTACTAGCAAAAATGACGAAGGCCACAGAGCTGAAGTAAATGCAACATCGGGTCAACAGGGCGCGCACAAGGAAGCAAAAGAGAACAGTGCACTTGGACGAGCTGCAGACGAAGGTGGAACAGTTGGCTGTAAAGGAAATGGAAGGGATGGCACATGTTAAGCAATAATTGGATAAAGTGCAACAGATGGGTAGTGAACACCCAATAGAACAACAAGTAGAGGATTGCACAGTGCTCAAGGTGTCAGCAAAGGAAGATATCGACCAAGTTAAAGTTGCATACAACGACTTCAAGGTGCAGGCAAACGCACCAGCAGTGTCCAGCTAAGGTGGCTCGAGGGAGAGCCACAAGTTTTTGTTGGGGGCCTGTTGGCACAGGTTTAGAGCGCATAAAGTGCAGAACCGACAACGACAAAAGGGTCATCGACGGAAGCAAAGGACTCGTCTTGAAGGATAAAAGAGCCAACAAAAAGTGGAATATATGGTTCATTTGGACCATTTTCTAACAACCACGTGTGTCTATAAATATTAGTACAATTGTAAGCCTAAGGGCATCGATTGATGATTTATCCTTTTGCATCAAAAAATAGAATATCTTTGTCTGTCTTCGACAATTTTGATCTGTGTATGCGAACTCAAGTTGAGTCGTATCTTTTGTTCTAAACTGGTTCTGTGAGGTGCATTCCACGATGTATGAGACGAAGTAATGAATAATAAGAATGATGGGTTATGATATGTCTTTGTCTCTTTATTTTGTATAGCAATGCAAATGAATATGGGTTATCGCAGTATTTGATGTTTCAGTGTGAATGAAATCGCAATTATATGATGTATGTCCGATATCTTGATTATGTGTTGATAAATGGTCTTTTTGTTGATCTAGTTTGCCTGTCGATTGCGATATAACTATATTGATGCAAATCAGGGTTATGTCAATCTCTAAGTTAAATACATCTGATTATTAGTTCGACAGTATGATGTTTTGATGCGATTACAAATCTCTAGTTTATGTTGTGACTAAGTGTAAATTGATGCATGTCTTCTTAAAACTGCGTAAGCTTGGTTCCTACAACCCCCTTAGATATCTTGGGTGAGACTTCACTCGCTTCATGGGTGTTGTTGGAAAGGGTAACGCCTTTATGGGCTGATGTCTATGGGAGTCTGTGTCGATGTTTGTTGACAACAATGCGAAGTGAACCCCTATCGACATAACTATGTCAACAATCCTTTTAACTAGAAAATCATGAATAGTGGACCGGGCCGCAACCTGTGAAACCCAAATCATTAATGGTTTTCGGGACAGAATCTGGACGGGTTCCATACTATAAATTTTTGAGGTCTAATTGGTACCTTTTACTTGGGAGAACCCCTATTGTTGGCCCTAGTTAATTTCGACCTATCAACAAAATCATAGAGCATAGTAGGCTGGATGAGATATTTCATGAGAGACATATTGGACGAGATGTCCTAAAAATGGTGTTGGAAGCACAATCTCTTGAGGAGAGATAAGGATCCATAACCCTTGTTGACTCAAGGATGGAGGTATTTCCATTTACTGAAACGAGGTTTGAAGAATTGAAATCCTAATTGGGTGGGGAAGGGATAAAACTTAGGGGTAAACAAAGTGGATTGGTGTTGTTTCCAAGGAGTGACTCAATTCAATCAATCCTTGTTATTCAACACAAGCTTCTTTTAATAAGCATGAGAAGAAGAGAATCAATAGAACAACATCATCATTGTTTGTTATTTATGCTATAGTATGTATATGAATGCATGGTTGGGAAATAATGTTGCAGGTTAAGGTTAATTTAATCTTGGGTAGTTTGAGACCAAAATTCATTCATTTAGAAAGGAATTCGAGGAGCATTCTCTAACTTGCGAATCCACCATAAAGAGACTCCACTGGGGGGACCTATTTCTCATTAAATATAGATTTCAAATCCATAATTACAAGGTCCTTGTCCAAAGGAAGGCTAGTTTCTCCTCTACAAAATCCTGATTAGGTTTAGAAAATGAAGGGGGGTTATCCTAGAAAAAATATTGGTAGGAAGATATAATTTTCTACCCCACTCTCTCCTACTACCACTATTATTGACTACTTCCTTAAACTGAACCATACATATCATCCTTCTTCGTCTTTTTAGTCTGAAAGTATCCCTCCTTTTCGAGAATCTCAGATGATAGACCTATCACAAAGCCTTGTTTCCTTCATATATTCCGAGGGACTTGACAACCCATACTCATATCATGCTTCCATAGGAGAAAGAAAGATACTAATCCCCATTTTATAATCCTTAGCTTCCCATTTTCCTCCTAACAAATTAATCATCATGGTGGTAGTTTATCGACTTTAAAAATATGCTCAATTTTGTGCCCTAAAACACTCCTTTACATCACCATTGCTTAAGTTTTTCTGGATCAAATTTTTAAGCTCCATAGAATGATGACTTCCATTATGTTTGATAGGGACCACAACAGGGAAAATTTTAAGAACCCCCCCTAAATTTCTATGTATAATAATTGGGCGAATCCCCATGATATATAGCTAAATATGAAGGATATTTTATCAATGTTATATTATGTATGTATAATTTTTTGGCGAATCTCTCATTGAATTTTATAATCTTGTAAAATATTGGTGAATATTTCTCTAAATTATAAAACCTTGTAAAATCTTGGTGAATCTTTCACTAAATTATAAAACCTTGTGAATTCTTCGTGAATATTTTGGCAAGTTTCTTCTTGGAAAGTCATGGCCATGCATGCCCAAATACACATCCATGAATGAAGTCTCATCCCCCATGCATGATGCTCCAAACACCCACAAAAACATTATTTCCGCATTTCCAATCACAAGCTTCACAATCCCCATGTTTCTTAGGGAAAATTTGAATCTGAGGTGATGCGTTTTGGAACTGTTAGAAAAACAGGATCGCAGAGCAATAACAATAAACAGAAATGCAAATATAATCACACATACACATTACAAGAGAGACACAGATATATCGTGGTTCACCCAACTTGGGCTACGTCCACATTGAATTTTCCAGTCCTTATTATTATTATTGTCCAGCAAGGTGAAGAGATACAACCTGCAGCACAACCGCTGCACTTCCTCTTCTCTGTTTCACGGTCTCTCTCCTAATCTCAGAGATATTTACAATGCATAAAACCTAATACATCATCATCCCTAGCCGTATTACAATGTATTTATTTTATAAGGTAAATACAATGGGAAAATACCACGGGATACCCAAAACCATGGGCCCGCAAAACAGTTGGCGAAAGCAGCCCCAAAAATTTTCTTCGGGGGCTCTGCCCCCAAACCCCCGCCATGGGACCACTGGCCCCCGGACCCCCCAGCCAGGGGGGGTGGTCCCCCCCTAGAACCCCGCTGGGGTGACTGTACAGTCCACCTACATATCATATAAAACTGGGGTACAAACACGGCTGATACAATATCATCTATGAGACTAGAAGATCTGGCTCCACAACCAACAAGAACTCTCCTAGATGAAAATGGGTCACTATAAGACTTTATAGTAAATATCAACTTCCCTTCCCAAGTGGACATTAAGCAACTTGCAAAATGAAATTCAACCCATAAAATATGGATTGTTGTAACTCTACATCGATTTCCATGATCATTAAAAGGTGAAAGATCCCCTAGCAACTACCATTTCCGGAAATTGGGGGCGAATGGGAGCTTCCTAGCGATTTTTATGGGAGAACAGAGGTTTAAATCCATTTTAAGAGGGGCAAAATTGTTTTATCCTAGCTCCCCTTTCTAAATTTGATGGGACTAACCTCCCATACATTAAAAATAAATAAATAAAATGTGGGCTAATCATACAAACATGTGTTTAATAAAAAAATAGCCCATTAAAAATTTAAAACCCCTGAATTTAGCCCCTAAAATTTTCCATGGACCACAAATTCACCAACAAATTTTGGCAAGAATTGTTTAAATTGCAGGGCACCCAATTGAAAATGAGAACATCTTATCATATCCAAATAGATGGCCAAATTAAAGTAGTCAACAAGTATCTCAAAACCTATTTGAGATGTTTTTCCTCTAAAAAGCAACACCAATGGGTGTGCAGGTTACATGTATATGAATGATGGTATAATACCACTTATCATGATGCTACAAAACTTACCCCATATGAAGTGGTATATGGACAACAACCACCTTTATTTTTTTCATATAAACCAGAGACCTCAATGGTGCATCTTGTGGATAATATGCTTCACAATTGCAAAGCCATTCCCGACACTCTTAAGGAAAATTTGGCTATCACTTAGAACGACACAAAAAAATTGGTATATTGGTCAACATCACTTAGAATTTTCCTTTGAAGAAGGGGAGTAGGTGTTCCTTCATGTCCAACCCTATAAGAAGCCATGTCTCAAAGCTAAAGGCCATCAAAAGTTGGCATAATTTTTTTATGGTTCATATTAGAGTATACAATGCATTGCCTAGGTTGCATACAAATTATCCCTTCCAATAGAATCAAAGTATACATAGTTTTTTATGTTTCTTGTTTGAAGAAGGTTATGCAGAAGAATTTCCAAGTTCATACTACATTACTAGAGCTTGATGAAGAAGGCTAAATTTTCCTCCAACCTAAAGACGTTTTAGCCACTCGAAAGAATCACCTACACTAGTGCACTATCCAATAATTTCTAATCTAGTGGAAGGAAATGCAGCTAGAAGATGCTACTTGGGAACCATCATCCATTTTACAGTAAATTTCTCCTAATTTAGCCTTGAGGACAAGATGTTAGGGTCATACCCTAACATCTTTCAAAGGGAGAGGGAATGTTAGGGTCATACCCTAACCCCTCTACCTTGAGGATACTAGGGAACTTACTTTATTGGTTTACAAGGCAATCTTCTTTGAATAAGACCTATTAGATAGTTAGTTGTTAGTTGCTCAATGTAAACGAGTCTTATTGACTAATTAATACCCATTGGGTGTTCAACCCTCTTTAATAGTGTGACCATAAGTAGTTACAGTTTTTGTTATTGATGTAGTAGGGTGAAAACGTGAAGCTGGAAAACAATTCCGTGACAATGGAGTGAAAAAAAAAGAGGGCGGGCGGATGAATAGGGGAAAAAAAGTCAACCTCAAACTCTCGGCTGAGAGTTTAAAAAAACTCTAGGCCGAGAGTTTGAACCAATCGACGCGTTGTATTTTTAAAAAAACTCTCGGATGAGAGTTTGAACTAAACTCTCGGCCTAGAGTTTGGAAGACATTTTCTCGCCCGAGAGTTTTTGGTCAACAATTCCAACACCATTTCTGCAGAATTCATAAATGTGTCACGTTAACAAGGTCGGACCACTGCAAAACATGAGAATTACATGTCGTATTTTATACCAGTAGATACATCATTCAATCTACTTTCTCATAGTATAATTTTTTTTTAATTTCATTTAGGATTACTATTTTTTTACTAAACTTTATCCTTAAAAAATTTAGTGACTGAAAAATCAGTCACAATGAAAATTCAATATCATCACAATAACTAAGCCAAAAAAATTTAAAAAAATACAAGGATGTTCCTTGAAGTGTCCTCTGCAATGGGTTGTTTTTTATTTTTTCCAATAAGAGTCACATTTGAAAGAAAATGGGAAGACAAAAACATGTGTCGATAATGCACCATTTTCTGAACATACGTTGTTTCGATAAATAATAAAAAATAGTTTCCAAGTCTTAAAAAACTCAAAATATAGTCCAGGATCTAGTGTAGTGTGTGTAGATTATAAAACTACAATTTTTTTCCCTAAAATGAATAACCATCTATCAAAAAACTGTCGTCAACACAGGTCACTTGTTATCCATACCTAAAATTTTCAAGTATATGCCGTATGTTGACAACAAATTTGTCCCACGATATGTCCATAAAAAAATTTTAAAAAAATACGAGTAGAAAGCTAATTCAATTCTCTAAAACCTTTGTGTTTACCTCAAGTTGAAATTCCCAAGGGAGATATGGGTTTGAAGAGGTCGAAGTTGAAAAACATAAAATTTAGCAGTTTTGTTTGTAAAAAACAAGCCAAAATTGTTTCCCAACTTCATGTTTTCACCCAGTATATATAGAGTAGAAGGTTGTGTAATGTGATCAAGGATTGTTATTGTATTTGGAGCTCTATTCACAGGAGTTTTCACCCTTGAAGAGGCAAGTGAATTTTTCTCTCACTTTTAAATATCCTAATACAAGGGTTCTTTCTTAAATTTTATCTATTTCTCCATTGATATTTTATCATATTTTGTTACCTTGCTATATAATTTTATGGTTAAGAAGTTAAAATATTTTACTTGATATAGATATTAAGCCATATTTTTTTGAAAAAAAAAATATTAATTTTAGGACCTAAAGTTAACTTCTCAAGGTCCATATTTACTCTATTTATCTCATGGCCTTTACTGATTGAAATTCATAAAGTCTTATTGATTATGTTTAGTTAAATACTATAACGTATTAGGATGTTTGCAACATATTAAGCAAAATGCCACGGTATCTCTTGCATATCATTCTACTAATATATATTTATCCACTTATTAGTCATTCCCAAGAGTTGCGGGGGGGACTATAGGAATTGCATTAAGAAAATGTATCAAGTTTTGCATGCTTTTCAAAACATTTTACTCTAAGTTTTTAGATTTCTTTTGTCTTCGAACCAATGACCAATTTGGAGGCCTTATTTGGCCTCATATCGAGGCAAAGGCAATATCTCCATCTGGTTTCCTTGTGCTTAGTTATGTATTAAATTATGCTTATTAAACTACCTTGTCCATTGAGAGATTAACAAATGTGTTCATGTGACGGATTATGGTTATCCTGTGGCAAGAATGTGGTTCTTGTGTTGTACACATTATTTGGCCCACAAACCAACCTTGACTTGCGTCTCATTTAATAGGTTACGGACTTGAGTCATAGTGGGGGGTTACATGTTAGCTATTGCTATTCTTTGGTTTGACGAGTTTTATTCCGCAGTACTCACCCTGAGCTACGTGGCTGTAGAAGTCTCGAGAATTTCTCATTTCTGCTACCTGGCATTGTCAATTGAGTCCCTATCGAGGTATGCGCAACATGCCGCAGGGTGTAAGGTAACAACTATTGTAATAGCGTTCACTTTGCTCACCTACATGGACACGATATTTATCATTGACCCTCCCTCACAGTACATACATAATTCATCGACAAGATAATTACAGAGTCCAGACTCTCCCAATTTACTTGAGTTCTAATGTGTAACTGGAACCAAAGTAACTTACCACAGACATGTGGCTAGGGTATGATATACTTTTTCAACCTCTTCGGGTATTTGTTCCAAAAGATGCTTATGGGATGTTTGTTAATTTCCTAGTGTTTTTTTTTTTTTTTTTCCTTGCTTATAGGATTACATGCATAATCGATTGTTCAGTCAAGAGCTGCATTGTTATTTCGTTTAATTTATACAAGTTTTACGTTCCATCAATTTCTTCTACATAAACAATAATCCCCTTCTGCTTATTCATATGTCTGCAGGAGTGGGTGTTCCTGTTAAGATGGACGAAACGATTCACAGACTTACTCCTCATTCGAACAGTTCAGAACTCCTTCTTACACACTTCCCTAATCCAATGGGGTTAACCTGTAAGTTGACACTCTACACCGTTGTGCATACCAGGCTTACAATGGGGTTGACTTTGCTTATTCTTCGATAAGTTCAGTTTTTTTTTAGCATTTGTGATTGTCAACCTTGTATATGGAATTTTACTTTCCTGTAGTCGATCATTCAAGATATAAAACATCATAATGGTGTCTAGAACGGTTATTGGCATCCATGCTTAGAGTTCCTGTGTATGTGTATGTGTATAGTCTAAGACTAAAAATGTATATACATGGTTTAAAAATTCCTATATAACAGTGTTATAAAGAGAAACTAATTTACTGCATTAATTCTACTTAATTATGTGTTTGATAAAGTCCCTCTTAACTGGCCGTTGATTGTTTTAGAATTCTTCTTTTTATGAAAGATATTCCTTTGACCCTTTGAAATATGAAATAGTCTCTGTTTGGTTTCACTTGTAAAAAGTATATTGTCTTTTAATGAGTTCCTCACTCTTGCTAAATCTGTCCGAAACTTGAGTTTTATAATGGTTTAGTGTAATGAGTCTTTCGTCATCCTAATGATTACTTCACTTAACTCTAAGGTAAAGAAATTGTAAAGAAGAACTATCTATAGACGATGTTGATAAGCTATTTTATCTCTAAACATTTACATATAAATGTATGTATCTGCATCTCAATTCTATGGTCTAGCAATTTGGCTATATGCAATACTTGTATTTGACCATCTATATAATGATTGTTTCATATTCAATAGGATTTTTAGTTAAGTCTTTTAAAGATTTAACAGATAAAAATTTATGGTATCAATATTTCTTTTTATCTTAAATTGTTTGCCAAAAAGTTGAATTGCTATAGGAATTAAGCGGTCTTACCTTGTGTCAAGTATGCACTTATAAGGGGATCATGTTGTGGGCGGGGTGGCTGGGGTGGTCGGTTGTGGTCGTCCCCACCCCAGATCAACCCCATGACTCGTGCTCTTGAGGCGCTTAAGCCATGTGCCGCGCCGGCTCTTCTACCATATATGAAAAAAGTATGCAGTTATAAATTTAGCGTCCTAATCGGTTGTCATAATGTTGAAAAATAGTTAAACGTGGGCCCAATATCCATTTTATCTAAGCTATATACAAACACATTCGATGGGTGGTGTGGATCCTTTGGACAACTTTGTGGTGCGAACAAACACATTCGATGGGTGGTGTGGATCCTTTGGACAACTTTGTGGTGCGAACAAGGTAGGGCCGCTAACTTTTCCTCAGGCCATCCGGTATTAGAATGACACTATTGTAATAATTCTAAGTGGGGGGTAGGGTTGCTTATTGGCCCGTTGTGACAAGGCTTGAAGGGTAGGTGACCCCTGGGATAAAGGGTCTCGGGACATCTCGGCCTGTGCTGAGTCACAAGTTTCTGGTATATCTGGCTTGCAGGCTATTGGATATACCCTTGGGAGGTTGTTGTTCCCATGGTTAAAAAAAATAATTCTAAGTTGGTCTTTGGTATTTGTTTGTTGCAAAAAAAATTGTATTTATCCGAATGTCTACATTGATTTACAGTAACTTCCATGAATGCTTTTATCATTGTGTTTTGTTTTATGTCAACTTCTAACGAAGCACACTATTTAATCTATGCTTGTGAAAGAAAAATCATTATATGGTTTGGTTTAAGAGAAAGAGGCGCTATACAAGCATTTAAAAAATCAAGACATTAGCATATACCTACCATTATAAGAAAAAATATTCTAAAAGTTTACTTTATAATGACCTCAACCTATGGCGTTGTACCATGCTATTTATGTTTTATGGCTAAGAAAAAATGGAAAATTAATGGGTAGTGCATTTTAAGAGATCAAAATTAATATTTACTTTGAGAATTGATTTTCAACATGTTTTCTTAGCTTTCTGTTCAGTGTTTTTAATATTTTTATGGATTTTTGGTAGTGAAAATTTAAATAATATTCATAGTATGTTATGTCAAAATGGGTAAAATAATAAATGATTGTTAGCTTTTTCTTCAGTATTTTTAATAATTTTATGAATTTTTGCTAGTAAAATTTTAAATAATATTCATAGTATGTTATGTCAAAATTCAAGATAGAATAATAAATAACCAATTGGCTATTTCATTTTTTATTAGACTAATTAAAAAATCATGTTATATAAACCTGTTAAAATTCAGGGTAAAATAATAAATGATCTATTGGCTATTTCACTTTTTAATTAGAGTAACTAAAAATAATCTTCTATAAACACATTGTGTGTGCAACCGTTTTATATCCTATGTGTGCTTAAATACGTTTTGTGTGCAACAATTTTATATCCTGTGTTAAACAAGAAAACGAAAATATCATTTTGTAACATTTAATCACTTCAATATAAATAATAATAAGATTCAATGCCTGTATTAAAAATAGGTCTAACATTACGAATTTTTCTAGGAAAAAATAAAATAGGTCTAATAACGAATATCCACGTGGGGAGATGCATTTCGTTCAAACATATTATATCACATCAAACTTTATATATTCACTTGGGATTCCACTTTATATGATACACATCTTTCATCATTCTTTTATAAATATGAAATATATTTATTATGATTAAAAGATAAAATTTATTTCTATTATAAAAAGATTGGGTGTTTGTTAGGTTTAGGGTTTGAAAGATTGTGGTTGGATCCACCTCTTGCCCACAATCTGGACATGCTATTTATTAACTATTTATTCTTATCAATACCAATTCCTTATTTTAGAGGCACATTTTCATCTTCATGACAAGGACGTGTTGCATTGCAGCTTCTTTTAACATTTAGTTATGTGATTACATGTAAATTTGATTATGTTATTGATTTTTATTACATATCAATTTGCAATCAATCAAATTCATTTTATCATAGTTTATTATTAAACAATATGATCTATTATATTATTTAGTATTATTTTATTTGTTTATCAATAAAAAAAAAAAATACAAAAAAGACAACACTATGTAAAAAAAGATGAAATAACTTTGAATTTAGGATGTCTTAGATGAATTACTATATCTCATAATTGATAACATATGAATAAAATTAAATCATTTCATTAGATTAAGATAGTAATGTTTTTTTTCACTGAAAAGATAGTAATGTTATATAACTATATAAGTAAATGTATTTAGTGTTTATAAACATTAAATTAATTGAATGTATTTAGTGTTTATAGTCATTAAAGGAATATGTTATTTTCCAAAAAGAATAGAATGTAAAAGGACAAAATTCAAAAAGAATAAAATGTAAAAGGACAAAATTCATTTATTGTTGTTTTATATTTTAAAAATTGCATCCTTTGTGAAAATTAGAAATACTTGCTTAAAATAACTTCAAGCATTTGGTGTGTTGAAACAATATTTTTCTCTCACCATAACCTTAGGAAGATCCATAAATAAATTAATTACAATATATAAAATACTACAATTTGTAAATAAAAGAGATTTGAAACATATAAGATAAAAATAGTTGACACATTATCACCAAGGAGAGTTTGATAATCTTTAGAAAGCCATTAGTGCTTAATGAAACATATATCCTACGCCAAAAGAAACATAATGCAAAATGACAAAATTCATTTATTGTTATTTTATATGGAAAAATCTGCATCCCTTCTAAAAATTGGAAATATTGTTCTAAGATAACTTCAAACATTTGGTAAAATAAACCAATTCTAAACTAATCTAAAGAAAATTTAATAGCAGAAAGAATTTATTCAAATTTAATAACAGAAAGAATTTATTCAAATTTAATATAAAAATTAATTTATGTCATAAAAACATCTTTAAGATATATAAATTTTAGACATCAATTTAATAAAGTTTATTTTATAATAAAACATGTAAAAAACCATTATATATTATCAATAATTATTGATCCAAAAATTTTAAAATATAAAATTTTAAATCTTTCGAAATTCTCAACGTCTTATATATTTGAATTACAAAAGAAAATTGTGCTACATAGTTAGGGGCTACCACAATTATGGGTTTGTTAAAACCCTTGATTGGGCCTCTTGGCGCATTTCCATTCAGTTCGACAATCTCATCAATGGATTTGGAGGGTCTTTGACTAATTCTTGTTCTAGTTGTTGTATACAAATCAAACCAAATCGTGTTTATTCCCCATATCCACAAACAAATCTTTGAAAATGAAAAAATAGTGTTTTGGCATATCAAAACTAAAATACATGGGGACGGATGATTGGCTAAATACAGGCATAATAAAATTAAATGCAAAGTCCAGCAAAAAATGGATTATTGGGTAACAACAATACCCACAATGTGAGCAGACTAAAAGTTATGTGGGTCGAGTAGGGCTATTGACATGGATACCAACAAGGTAGATTTGTAGCTTCTAAATTCTTCTCTCTATGTGTATATATATATATATATATAGAGAGAGAGAGAGAGAGAGACAGTGTGCAACCATAATGTTATGTTTTATAATATTTATTTTTTATTTATGATATAACAAGGCAGATAAACATTCATTCCCTTGAAAAAGAGGCATAATTGTAATCATCACATTGGGGGCTGACATATCAGTGGGTGCATGAATGATGGATCAAACATGCAGCGGGATTTGAATAACTGCAATTTTTGTTTTTATGATTTTCTATAGTCTATGTGGAATACCTTGGAATATATGATATGTTGAGAAAGGAGGTTGTGAAGGTCATATATCTTAGGTAGATAAATCGATGGAACCCCAATCGGCCCCATACTGAATGTTGGTCAGCCTAATGTGGAGAAGGATCACATTATCGCCTAGGTACGAGTTATCATCGGTTCCTCCATTACCCTATGTATTATTTAGTAGATAAAAATATCCATAGAAAGAGCAGTGAATAGAACACTCTATTTGCAGACAAGCCAAGGCTTTGATCATCCACCCTCTATTTAAAAATTTTAATTGTAAGTACCCAAATATTTATGACCAAACCATAGTAAAAGGCATAGTTTATCTTGGAACAAGGTGCACTATACATAACCAATATAAACGAAAATCCAATCGCTTAACCTCACCAAAAGTATTATCTTTAAATCTAATCAATGGGTAAGGAAATAAACTAGGGTTCGGTATTTTTCCCTACTTGTAGGTTGCAGCTCAAAATAACCGAGGTAAGGAATGTGAGATGAGTACATAGAGATTGAGTGAAAGAGATGTCAAATTCATAGAGAGGAGAGGTCGTATGCACCAATGCATAGATGTAGTAGTGAGGGCATGAAGGAGACATATATTGTAGCACGCAGATTGTCTTGTATAGCCATAGAGAATCCAAATTAACCTATTTTCATATTGAGCCTGGAGGACAAAGAGATGCATCGGGTTTGCAAAGAATAAATCAGATGGAAGACTGGAGATGTAGACCTGAGACAAAAGGGTGGATTATAGATCCGGCAAAGCAAACAATATGTTAGGTAGAGGGAATATGCCATTATATTGAAGAGGTAGAATTGGAGTTATGACAAAAGGGCTAGGCTTTGATACCACTATGAGTCATAAGGAATAACTCCAAGCATAATTTTCCATTAAGATGATACACTTTTGTTTATTCTCGAAAACGGAAAATTATTTAATTATTTACGAATTTACCATAATCCCTCAGGATTAGATATCCAACAAATAACATGATAAATGATACAATACTCACAAAATATATAGTAGAAGCAATGAACTTAACTTACTCTTTTACTGGACGTCTTGATGTGTTGTTTCAAGCTTTCAGTTTTCTTTTGCATGACATGTAAATCAATTCCATGCACAAAGGGTCATTATTTTCATCTATTATAGTAAGTAGTAGGAGTATTCTAGACTGCACACTCCAAATTATCAGTATCATCAAAATGCGCATCCAACATTGGTCAAATTCCATACCATTGTATATAAATCTTATTATATCATAATGAAAGTATCATCATGCGAGTAAAAAACTTCTTGTTTGATGTTACCAAAATCCCTATCCATTGGGTTACCTCAACAACCAGGTACAGGAGCTTATTTTCCGAAGTTACGCCATTGTAATATCACACTAGTGCAAAAAATAGTAGAGATATATAAAATTTAATGTAATATTGGCATTATTTAACACAAACAATAATAGTGTAATATAAAATATCCCAATATTGAACTTTGTACTCACAATCCATGCAACTTTGTACTTACAATATTGAACAATTCTTGTTTGTGTTTCTCTTCTTCTTTTCCTTCTACTTTGGTGGTTGAATTGCAACCTTCATTGTCGCATCAAACACTGATTTAATATTCTGCGAATAACTACAAATATAGACTAGAAAAATATTATGTTTCTCTTCTTCTTTTCCTTCTGCTTTGGTGGTTGAATTGCAACCTTCATTGTCGCATCAAACACTGATTTAATATTCTGTGAATAACAACAAATATAGACTAGAAAAATATATCCATAACTAGAATGGAAATGACCACCCAAAGTACTTCTCTGCCATTGTAGAGTGCATATGAAAGTGTCTTCCACATTAATAAGGTAGGGAATATTTCAATAGCCACAACGTAACCATTGTATATATACACGTTGGCGGTGTATTTGTTAGAAGTTCCGTAAAACATTTTGTAATTGGTTGTGCAATATAGCTTGTATAAGCATGCACAATATATTTTGTATTAGCTCGCACAGTATAGTTTGAAAAGCTTGTACAATATTTTGTATAGTGACTTGTGTAGTAGAGTTATATGTTAAAGATAAGTCATGTCAAAGCATGAGTTGTTAAGATTAGTTAAAATACAGTTGAGAAACTAATAAATGTCTTATATTTTGTATAAAGTCTAAAAGGATATTGTTATAATATATTTTGTCACACTTGTCCCAAATATGCTCTAGATGGTCCGATCTTATCCATTTTCCTGTTTTTGCAGACTCCCATTATCCCTTGTGATAATTGAAAAATACTTTACCCGAAAATATTCTAAAAAACCAAGCTTTTCAATATGTACGCGACCTTCATACTGATAAACCGAATATATGTGGGTTTCCCTTGTCAAACCCGCATACGTATCTGTTCGAGGGTAAGAAATAAAAATAAGTTACTTTATGGGAAAAGTTGCAGTATCAACCATTCCCACTTGTCTCAATCCCGTAAGTAATTGTCTCCAACCTCCCTAACTTCCTCCCCATCAATATAAAAGAGGCATAGGAGAATAAAAAAGGACACCAAGTATTGGAGAGAGTTACCCTCATGATGTTCATTTGAAATTTTATCAAGAACCCTTGTTATCCTGGTCTGCAAAACTCCCTTTCCCATATCTGGAACTTTGTTTTCCAGTCCTTCTTGACAACCACTATTATGTTAGAAAAGCTTGGGATACTTTTGAGCATACTTCATAAGGATGAAAACTGGATTGGATGTTGAGTGTTTGAAGACTCGAGTGTAGGAACTCAGGCTTAAGTTTCAGAACGGTGGCACAACAAGGTTCAGGTTGTATCTTATCATTTGTGCCTTGTTGTAGTATTTTATATAAAATATATCTCTTTTTTGTCCATTTCATGTGTTGAATTATTATTTTTAATTGATGAAATGTGGATGTGTCATTCAACAATTTAGTTTATCTATTCAATCTTTGTAGTGGTGATATTTCTGCTGAATCTTTGTTTATTTTCAAGTTTCCATTGGAGATTTGAACAAAAGATTGGAGTAGTCACATCTAGAGGGATTCTTCATCAAATGTTTGGATCTGGGTGAGTTAATTTCCTAACTTACTTGCTTATTTAAAAATGTTTTTGTAAAATATTGCTAATTAGTAGTTTGCTTGAAATTTAGAGTCATCTTTTATGGGCATTGCTTTGTGGTGACTATGCCCAAAGTTCACTAGGGTTGCTAATATACCCGGGAAAAAATGGCGACTCCGCAGGGGAGTTTCTCCATTTTGGGGTATGTTAGGGTTTTGATGTTTTCAATCCTTTTTTGTTTGTTTTTGTTAAATTATGTTTCTTTTCCTGAGTATTTTTGGCATAGATCAATAATTTATCATTTTGGGACCCTTCTAGGAAGTAGCAGTTGGTTTTGGGGGTTAAATATTTTGTTTTGTGTTCCCTCTTGCAATTATACATGCCCTGCAAGTTGCACTATTTTACAAAAAACTATTGTTTTTCCCTGTACAGGACTTTAACACTAGACAATCAAGTATACATGATTTTCAACAATTGGCAGATGCATATACGCAAATTTTCTTTAGTAAAGAAACGTATACACAATTTTTCTTTAGTAAAGGCGTGTATATGTGGGTTTTCTTAAGGAAAGTCGCGTATATGCCCTGGTAGGTGCAAAAACAAGGTAACATTTTTTTTTAAATCATAAAATTTTATTGGTATTTTAGGTTTATTAGGTATAGTGGATATTTGGGTCTTTCTTTGATTTCGAAATTATGATTTTTAAGCCTTTAAAATCATGATTTTGTGTGTTTTTTAATTAGGCCCTGAAAGAAAAGGAAAATTGAATTTTGCATAAAATCATAATTTGCTTCTGGTTCATTTAGGATTTTTTTGGGCAATTTGATGCTTTTGGAAGTGTTTTTATAAAAGAAAAGATTATATTGCTTTCATTTGCACTATCTCATGAAAATCGTTGGTTGCTTTGTGTCAAGCACTCTATATGCAGATAAATTGTTACCAATACACACAGAGCATATGAAATTTATTGTCAACCCGAGAAAGTCTTTTTGTTTCAAAGGATAAGTGCACAATCTATGCTTAAACACCAAACCATTAGAAGTAAATACTTTTATCTTCTATCATCCATGTTCATCCCAAAAATCTATGCAATCCCAATTGCCTTCTAACTGCTACACTTCAATTCCTCTCTATCATGCATCAATAAGAAATGGTATCAGATCTAATTAACAATTGCAGGAAAGAAATCTCATTCGTATTCTAGAACAATCACTTGTCTGATCTAATCACTCTGGAAATCATAAAGCATAAACTGAACACTAATCTAGAAATCCAATTGCAAAAGATTGAGTCAACTGTTCCAAGAAATTGAATTGCAGAATGGAAATAAACAACACACAGTAGGAAAGATAAATTGCAAGGGCTCAAGGGATCACAACTTAGCTGCAAGATGAACAAGGCTGTGTATAATTATCACACGAATTGCATAAAGTCTATACTCAGTCGACTGTCACTCTGTATTACTTGCCAAATTCAAGGGATTCTAATATTAATTGTACTAAAAATCCACACCATAAATATTGCTGCTGCGTACAAAAGGAAAGAACAAAGCATCACACAATAATAAATTCAAAATCCTATTTTAACTCAACAATCTCTGTGGAAGACGGGCCCAGTCTTCACACAGAGACGCTGGCTGAACAACACGAATTCCTTTAGCTCAGAAGCAACCCCTTATATTAACAGAAGAATGATTACACAGTTTTGCTCGGCTGCTAATACAATGAATTAATTGTCTGTTGTTCAACCCCTGGGTCGAGGAAACTCCCCATATTTATACAAATCATAACATCAAACCCTATAATCGGGCAGCCATGAAGATCTCTGATCTTCAGGCGCCCTAAATAACTAGCTGTTACAATACGTGGCAGAACAGAAACATCAAAATATGAGAAATTTATCAATTGACCCAAGAGTGGCGGTCCTTCCAGCTCACAGCTAAACTCGAGCAGTAACATACTCAAGATAGCGCATTCTGTTACAGCTGCCCTGTCACAGCTGTGCCTTAATTGATGATTCGAGCCCCAAGGATCCCTTTACAAGCAACAGACGTCCCTTCTTTCACGACTTATTCAGCCCCGATCTTCCTGCAGTCCATTTATCTCAACTACCTTCATAAATCGTAACATGTTAGCACAATTGAGAGATGCACAACTTTAATTATCACAATCATAAGCATTAATAAAATAAAACAATGATCAGTCATACCTTGGTAATTTGGGGAATAAGGTAAGGACAATAGGTTTGATTGCCATGATAAGTGTTGTAGGACAGGGGCAGGAAAGATGATTAAAGATGATTAAAAAGGGGCAATTCTGGGCTCAACACTTTGGTTATATTAATTGCCTTTAAAACGTTTCATGTTGCTTAAAAATTTGAAAGGTTATGCTTGGTTTTCCTTTCTTTTTGAAAGTTCTTTCTAGTCAAATAACTATTTCAAAAGTTTAATTGGTATTTTCCATTTACAAGTAATTTCATTTTCATTTTTATTTTTAGTTGAGAAATTCATATTTTTACACTTTCGCATCCTCTTGAGTAATAACAACCACTACAATGAACACTTAATCTAAATTTGACTAGAATTTTTGGATTAATAGGGTTCACTAACTAGCTTAGGGATAGAGCCTTGGACTAGTTTGGTAGTTAACAATCTAGGGATACTCTAAACTGTGAAACATAGTGGTATTTCATAAGGATAGGAATAAATCCAATATCATAAGGGTATGGCCGGGAAGTTCCACTAACATTGGAGTTAAGCATGAAGTCATGTGAGGTTGGGTTGAAGAGATTACCCCTCTGATACTTAAACCAAGTATTTGTGGGATTTTGTGTGTACAGGGATTTCTTCAGTACCAAATTGGGCCCCTTGTGGTGTCGGTATTGTTGAAATTTCAGGCTCAGCTACCTTTCCCATAAGTACGATCCCGATCGTTGATTGTTCCCTCGGACATTGAATGCGAGTTGGTGACCATAGTATCTTGTCTTAGGTACCACACATGTGTCTGTAGGGGGATTCATGTGTACCTTGAGTAGACGTTGATCCAAACTGATAATAACCTTGGACGGTGTCCCTTGCCCTGTGGGGCGTTTTGCACCAAGAAGGACTATCGACATAGGCCTTGGTAATTGCTTTCACACTTTGTTGTTGGGTTGTGGGACTTATTCAACCCACACTAAAATTCGAAAGGCCCCTTGGTTTTCCTAGATTATATCTCTAGGATTTTTCTAGTGGTGTGCTCTTTGTGATGTTTGTTCTTAGTTGGACTTAGAGATTTATTACTTGTTGAATAAAACACTATGGTTGTATTCCTACAAACACCAACCAAGGGACACATGTTCAAGGGGCTCCTTGTGATTTTCCATTTGTTGGGAATGTTGGTACTCCCTTGATGGCCACTTTGGATATTCCTGGATTCACCTTAGGGATTTCGGTTTGGTTGTTTTCCACTTAGAATGTCCTGAATGCTACTTATGCTTCTCAAGCAAGCATTTTATATCAAGGGAATCAAAACCCTATACCCTCTTCATCAATAACATCTTCTCCTCCTCCTTCTACATCATGTGGTGAAATTTTTTATACTAGTAACCAATAACCTAAAAGGAATAGAAGGAGGAAGAATAGGAAAAAGATGCGAAGACAAAGGGGAAATTCCCCATCCTCTACAGGTCATGCTAGGGGAAACCCGCAACTATCTTTTGGAGGTCATGCTGGGGGAACTCATCTAGTCACTACAAGTCATACTAGAAACTCTCAACCGGCCTCTGCAAGTCATCTCGTGGGCACTTATCTAGTCACTACAAGTAATACTGCAAACTCGCAACCAGCCTCTATGGGTCAAGTTGGAGGAAAATTTTCAATCATTGCAAGTCATACTGAAAGTATGACATCAACCACTGTTAGTAATGTTGAGAACACGCCATGGATCACTGCAAGTCATATTAATGACAAGTCACCAGTCACTGCAAGCCATACTGGATACAAGCTACCAACCGCTGCAAGTCATGTTGGCACCAAGCAATCGGCCGATGTAAGTCATGTTGGGTAAAACGATCAGCTAATGTGATTCATGCTAGACATGTTGACACTGATGAGAATTCTAAGCAAATAGGACACAAGCCTAAGTTCTCTTGTAATCTTTGCAAGGGAGATCACCTTACTCATTTGTGCCCTACTATTCCAGAGGTATAAAGAGTGTGGTTTGTGTCTCAAGGATCTGCTACTTCTGAACAACCTGTTATTTCCCAATAGCTTGGTTGATGATGTGATTGAGTCAACAAAATATTTGACTACTCCCACTCCTCCCTTGGAGAGTCTTGATGTAGAAGTGGTTGAACCAATGCCATATTTGGTTAATCCCTCTCTCCCTTTGGAGGGTGGTAAGCATCAAGTGATCGAATTGGTGCAATCTTTGGTCGATCCCACTCCTACTTTTGGGAGTGATGTGTCTACCACAAAAAATTTCTTCACTACCAGTTCAACACTTTTAGGACAAGGGGGCACTCAGTTCTCTTCGAATGAACCCCCACCAAGCTCTATGATGGCTTCATTTGATTGGAATAGTCTAGCTGAGTTGTGCCTTCCTGTAATACCCCTAGTTTTGACTTGGAATGTATTTATCCAAAATTATGTAAATTATGTAAATATGCTAGTGTGAATTCCTAGTGTGAATCTCAAGGCCAAGGCCCGACTAATGAATGGATAGGAATGTATGATGTATATATTTTTATTTGGACTATGTGGTTGGCTTGTCATGTTGATTTAGAATATATGTAAATATGATGTGCATAAATAATAAAAAATTTCAAGAATGGTTTTGTAAAGAGAACCAAAGGGGCTATGATTCCACCAGAGGGGAAGAGGAAAGGGGGTCTATGGAGACTAAATCCTTGCTGCCTTCAACTTCAAAACTCACCCGAATTCTATCATGTGCTTTGAATGAGCCAATTATCTCATTTTTTGACTATTTTTCCAATCATTGAATGCATGTGTGAGGTTGGTGGGAAAATTCACCTCATGAAGTTATTGAAGCATGGGGTTGACTACACTTTTGTGATAGTTCTGTCATGACAAAAGTCAGTTTGCAGCTGCCAGGAGTCCTTTCTTCTATTGTCAGAAGCTATGTCAGTTGTATTTTCACCATTTTCCCATATCCCTTGGAGTCAACCCTCATTCTCTCATTCAAATCTACACTAGGAAGAGCTCTCCATTATTATTTTATAAGCTTACTAGACTATTTTTAACCCAAAAAATCGAATTTGGAGAGAGTGTTGCATATTTGGAAGTGAAAATTGAGGGTTGTAAGTGAGCGGAGAGGTTGGGAAAGCTAGGAACCCTTACCCATTGAGTTCTACTCCTCATAGGTGCTTGAGAAGCCACAAATTGAAGCCACGGGTGGTTCTATAGTATCAAATATCAAATTGGACTTCTTCTATGCACACACTAGAAGCACCAAGAAAGATGCATCTCCCAAGAGAACCATGGATCAATAAAGGGGATACCTGAGCCAAGAAGGGTGTTGTGTAGGGCATGTATTGTGGAAGCCAAGGTTGTGATGGCTGAGTAAGACCCCTGTAGAGATCTATATGATCATTTGGCTAAGCATAGAGAGCATAATGGGTTCTGGGCTGAGAGAGAGAATCATGTAGGTGTTTCCTTCACCTTGGTGGCTTCATAGCCCAAATTTGGGGTGGCCTCTCAATAGAAAGAGTATATGCTGAATAGAGTGCCTATGGTTGGGTGGAAAACTAAACTGACACATCCATATGCTTGGATATGCGTTGGATAAAAATAATTGTTCCCATGCATTTGAATCTGAAATGGTTTTATTTAATTCTTGTAATGTTTATGCTTGCATTTGCATGCTAGATATGTGTGGATAGATTTTAATTCTGATGTGTATGCTTATTTACGTTTCTGCAAACATTTTATATGTTGAAATTTTAATTATGGATTTGGGGAAAATTTTGGAATCCCGAATTTGGTTATTTTCCCCTCCCGATGGTCGGATTGGGTGAAGGGAAAGTTACAAAGTGGTATCACAGCTTTTGGTTGCAATATTGGAGTTGTATGGGTCAGAAATCAAGTTCACGGGAAAACGAATTAGAAATGGTTATGTAGGAATCAATTTATGTTAAATGGAGGTTAAGTGGATTGGATTAAGTTTGAATTAATTTTGAATTAATCCCCTTATTGGCGAATTGAAATTTTGCACAGTTATGAAATTTTGAAATTTTGAAAATTTTAGTTGGGCCCCACCCATGCCACATGGACGGGTGACATGGAGGTTCCCCATGGGAAAGAGGTATGGCATGGTGGATGCATGTGGGAAGAATGTGTGATATGAACCAGCCACATTAGATCCATGGGCATAGGTAGCCACAAGTGATGGATCCCAAGGGCAGAGGAGATCTGTCCATCGGGCTGTGGTGGAGATCGACGGCTCACAATGCTTCAGGATCATGAAGCTACACAATGGATAACTAATCAACACGAACATGAAGTGGTAAACCACCCTATGACATGTCACCCTCTCATGCACTCAGGCTCACAAAATCAGGTTCAGGAAACCACTTTCCCCGAAGCCTGAAACCACTTTCGATCTGACAGGAAGTAATGTGACGTGGGGAGATGTAACGCGCAATAATGTCAGGAAATATGGGACCCTCGTCAGTTGTGGAAGATGTGGAAGATCATTCATATTTGATCGACGATTGAGAGTGCTTAAGGCCCATGAAGGTGCACGAAGGTTAATGAATTGGCCTGAGTCTGAGGTGGTAAACCACCTTGCAATGTGTCACCCTCTCATGATTTCAGGCTCGTAAAAGAAGTTTAAGGTAACCACTCTTCCTGGAGCCTGAAATCACTTATGAATGACAACTGGTAAGGTGATGTAGGTGGCATATGAAGGGCATAGATCACATAAATAAGAGGGTTTTCACAAGCAATTTTTGGGTGCCCAAGATCGAAAAATGACTGTCATCTCATGCGCTTGATTGCGTGAAAATGAAAGATTTACAAAAAAAATGAGGGCACTGCCCTCGACCTTCCCTGTAGAGGCCGCAAGTGGGAAAGCCACCTTGACCCTCATCGTCCCCCTGAGACAATTGATTTTGATAAATTTTTGCAGTGACAATAGGACCAATGGAAACCTTATAGTTTCCATTTAATAAGAGAGCAATTGTGCACAGTTAGACCTTGAAGGGGTGCTTCAGATGTTTATGTGATTTGACAGAAATTGTCAATACGGATTGTTCCCAAAATGCATGAAAATACTTGTATACTTTTATGAGAATATAATGCAGCAAACAAATGTGTTTATAGACACTTTTGCAGATTCAAAGTCATATCAGTGACTGTTAAGGGCTAGCATTCAGTCTAGTGCGGTTGGGAAATATTTGGTCTTAGTTGGATCAAGAAGAGTATCATCATGGAGGATGCACAGGATCCCTATGAAGTTTAGGCAGATGCAATGGGATAGAATATATAGGTTGAGAATGCAGATATAGAATATAATGGTAGAAGAAACCAAGCAACTCCCCCAGACATTGCAGAAACCATGAGGAGCCTAAGTGTGGAACTGCAGAGTTGCAGAGAAGACAATGAAATGTTGATTAGAGCCCAAGAAGAACAGAATCAGTTGAATGTAGTTATGATTCAATGTTTGACATACATTCAGAGGAATATTAACCATGGACATAATTCATAAAATCGGGAAAAAAGAGTGGGAGTAGCTCAAGGAGGCATTCCCACAAGAGGTCCCATAGTTCAAGAAGGATTTCTAGAGACAGGACATACACTCCAGAAATCTCTTCTATAGAGTCATTTGACTCTAAAGAATCCATTGAAGGTTCAAGATCTTCATCTCCTAGGAATAAGAGGAAGAGGTCTTCCAAGAACAACTCGCCTGGAGAATTTAAGAAGGCCAAACCTCCTGCCACTAGTACAAAATGAGAAATTAATGACTAAAATTTGACTAGTATCTGATTTCCACTATCTTATCTCTAGTCGTATTTCACTAGTCATTAATTGGTTGACTTATTAGTCATTGATTTAGTCATTGATAGTCACTGATTAAGTCATTGATACTCATTGATTTAGTTACTGATTTAGTCATTGATTTAGTCATTGATACTCACTGATTTAGTCATTGATTCAGTCATTGATTGTCACAGTTAATGACCAAATATACGACTAAATAAACTACTAGATGATAACATATTAATGACTAAGCTAAATACGACTAAACATTAGTCGCGCTATAAGATACTGGAAATTAGCTACTATTAGTCGTATATATTAAAATTTTAGTCATTTTCTTAGTCACTAATTTATGAGAGGGTACGGAGGAATCGAACCACCAATCTCCTGCCTATAATTAGGCAGGTGCTCTACCATTGAGCTAGCACCCTTTAAGAAGTTGTTATTGCTTGACAATGATGATATTCAAACAAATTTTGCATGGGAACAAAATGAATGCCAAACATATTTGAGAAAAATGCTTCAAGTACTAAAAGAATTCTAAGATATAGCAGTTCAACTGTGACAATGATGAAAATTCAAAGAAGAATGATCTTACAAACTACGCATGAGTACAATAACCCATGGCTGTACAAATTATCAGGAACAAAAGCAAGCTGCTGCCCTTCACAGACAAAAAAGAATACAAGATCCAACTTGCAATAAATTTGTTTTAATTGTCTATCAATTGTTGATCTCTCGACAGCTAGAGACGTTTGCCTGTCTTAGATCCAAAATACATACAATTATCTTCAACTTCACTTCTTCAAAACCAGTTGCAGTAAAAATTATTCTAGGAATTTTCTTATGAGAAACAACCACTTTTTTTAACAACAGGTTTCCCTTTCATTTGTACGGTAGCAGGTCTGCTGCTATTCATTTGTACCTACTAGAACTTTGTAAATAACTGCGTCCTCAAAACACTATAATATTATATGCTCTCTTAAGGATAGATGTTCATACCAACTCTCTACGGACGGATGATGATCTTGGGGAATCTTTAACATACTCTTCCATTGCAGAAATGAATGATGCTAGTGGTTGTTCATTCAGTAATTTGATTCACAAAAACCAAAGTAAGTATCACACATAACCATGCACATCTGTAATGACCATCTACATGCCATTACACTAAAAAGTTGCACTGAACATGATGACAAAGTTCACAACTTATTTGTACATGTTCAAGTGTAGGAAATTTAAATCCACTTCCAAGGTCAAGACCTTTGCAAACTTCGTAGAACTCTGATAATTTTTCAGCCTACCATGCCAGTGGAACAAATAATTGCAATAAAGTTATTTTATTCGTCAAGGTGACACAAAGTGATATTCATTCCACATTTCAGAAATGATGCTAGAAAATTTGTTTCTTTAAATTAAACATGTTGGAAAAGAATAGGAATGGTAGGTGTATATAGCGAGAGAAGGTAATGATGATAAAATTAAACACTTCAAATATGTTCAGAGGGAATGCCACTAAAGCAAATGCTTTTAAAAAAAGTAATGTTGGATCACAATCATCCTAGAGAACAAAATAGTAGGAGGTATATGGGACTGTTTTGACATGGTTTGAAACTAAAGACATCAATTAGAACACTTTTGGAACAGGAAATTTCCAACCATACCTGTTTACCATCTCGCCTATAGATATCAAGTGCCTTAATAGCATCATGGCGTTGCATTTCAAAGAACTACAGGTAGACAGTTGCAGTTATCAGAGCTATAGATCAATTATAATTAAGATGCGATACTAATTAAACATTTAAACCATAACATTTCCTACCTTGTCTACAAGGTTGATGGTGGCATCATTAATTGTAGTGTAAATTTTAATACTCTCTCTAGAAACCTGCAACATTGTGCAAAAGACAAATAAGTATACCCATCATAAAGTACAGCATCAACTTTAGCAAGTGAAACTACTTTCTTTATGCAAGACAGCAAATAAATTTTAACCACAAAAGAGTGAAGATGCCACAAACCGCTATGAGTGCATACTGTATCACATGATTGGATATAGCTTCCCCTTCCGGCTGCACATATTTAGATTATTAAATTAGCAACCATACACAACAGTATGCAGTGCTTTCAATCCAAAATCACATTGAAAGGACATATAACTCAAAAGCACATAATACAAGTAGCCAGCCTCCAAAATTACAGAGTTACTATATATTTCACAATAGTGACTCAGATGTAAATACCTGGCATGCCATTAGGCGATAAAGATATTGTTGCAAAGTAGGCAATTGTTATAGTAGTTCAATAGTATCCAGTTCCCTAGTTCTCTGCATCACAAATAACCCAGAGTCTACTGATTAGAATTTTCTATTTTTGGTCCATAACAAGTTGAGCATATGGTTTAATATAAGCAAAGGAAATAACTGCAACTAATGGGTACCCAAAAAGACAAAATGCATAAAGGGCATGTACCCGAACGTAAACTAATAGATCTAAGAAAACATCTAATGGAGATTTACGTAAGTTACCAGTATTCGAACAGAGATGTTCTTTAAACCCGGGATAGCTAGGATAGGTATACGGCGGGGAAATGGCAAGTACAAACAATATAAATATATTTTGTATAATTTTTAAAAATAGAATTCATATAAAAGTTAAAGAATATATATATATATATATATATATTTAAAAATATTTGTAATATAACTTATATTGAGGGCCAAACTTTATTAACATTCAAAGTGGGGTTACTTTATTATAAATATATTAAACTAATATCCATATATCAAAATACTATTCACTAAACATTCAAAACTTATACAGTGCGTCGACATTATTGTATTTGCAAGCTCGGCCAAATGCTATATGCTAAACTGTTACACATAATTTATTTTAAAACGATTTAAGGTCTGTGCATATTGCAAGAATATTTAACCTAGAAGTTGGTTGTGTCTATCCTATAAACATGAACACAAAGTTTCTCTCATACAACACCCACAACAACACTCAAAACTGTAGCAATAACACCATACAACACACCCAACAAACAACTTACAAAGTTTAGGAACTGCTCATCATTTCATTGTAAATAAAACTAGCAACAGCAACATTAATAATATTAATGAAATATCTAACTACTATAACGCAATGCATGCATGGATAACCTGAGGTGTAAAGGATTGCTTACCAAGCGCTCTGTTTCAATGTCATATTTCAGTACACGGTAGCATTCCAATCGTTCTTCAAGGAACAATGCGTATGAACAAACCCATGCTGAATAGTCCCAAGCTGAGAATAAATCCACAACCATTTCTAAGTTGATACCACTTAAGAAAGGATTTAAAACGATGAGAGTAGGAGCTACTGGAAAAAACAATACCATTTGGACTAGAATTGTCCTTGAAGTAAGATAAATTAAGAATGTGTCCCCTGGATCTGCTATAATTGATCAGTTCCTCCTGAAACGTGGGGTCAACCTCTTTCAAATCTCAATGGATAACAATTAAGGTTTTTAACGCAACCTAAAACATAGCCAATAATCAATTAAAGTTATTAAGAATCAAACCAAACTAATCCAAAAACAAATGTAACTCCAGTTTTACTTTTCACTGCAAATTGAAAGCTATAGTATATTCAAAAATCAATTGGGACTTTGACAACTTCAGTATCACAATAAAAAAATTCTTTTAAAAAGTAGAATATTAGCATCACAATAACAGTCCTTTGCCCTTCCTTATATATCGAAATCTACACTACATTCAAATCATAAATTTCTATGGTGAATACCACACAGACATCAACTATAATGTAAACTAATATGAAATCCTCCATATTATACCAGACTTTGAAAAGGCATTGGAGCGAAGGACAGATAAAAAAACCTAATTCACATAAAGACTACTTGAATCAATTGTTCTACTCGAGTGGCAACTGCAACCACATACAACCTCTAATGCCTTTTAGACCTCCAACACATGTACAAAGTGCAATTGAGGCATTTGAGTTTCACTTTGACCACTTTACTGGCAGATTAACAACTAGAAAAGAGACCAAGCCTACTAGACTGTCAACTAGTCTAAATTCCATTTCCCAAATACCAATTAAGGCAAGGATTGCACATTACCGCCCAGTTGTGTGTCTTGGCAAGACGTCTTGCAAGAGCATGGATGCAATACACTACATCTGCCTAAGACCTTGTAGCCGACATGGCTGCAAAAATAACTGCCCAAAAGATAAAGATCATCAGATATTAGACCTATCCATCTTGATTGGAAATCAAATTGTAGAGTTTAAAAATCCATACAAAATCATAGTGTAATGTCTAGCAATGAACCGCCCATTGATGTAAAAATTCCTATTGTGCCCCTTTGCAGTGGGAGATTAAGTTAAATATGGTCCATGGTTGGGCAAGGTTGATGATGTAGTCCAAAATGTAATAGTCTTGTTTGATGATAATGAAAAGTGCAAGACAAAGAGGGCTGATCTTGGATTCCTCGTCCCAATATGTCATAATCTAGTAGAAGATGAGGATTATTCTTATTATCCATATCAACGTGTTCATGGCAGTTCATCTATAGTTTTCAAGATTGTTCAATGGTTGCAAATTGTGTTTGTGTTCTTTTTGTCAACCTACTAATCTCCATACCCCAACTTCATATCTTTCGTAGTTTGTGACTAACTTAGCTGCCAACAAGCTCTTCATCCTCTTGGAATTGGCCTCAAGAATCTGACAAGTTTTGAAGAACAACATAGGCCTCCTTCTTTTTATGTATCTCAATGTTTAGCAATTATTAGACTCTTGTAATATTAAAGCCACAAGTTCACCTTTAGTGGGTTGGAGGAATATTTGTGACATTTATGTATCTCAATGTTTAGCAATTAAAGCCACAAGCTAAAATCACTTGTAATATTAGAGCCACGAGTCCAAAGACCACTGGCACATCTAAGTTCAAAAGTACAAGTATCAAATCCACTGTGAAAAGCTGCAAAGAAGACAGCTTGGGATCATGTAAAAAGGATGGTAAATTACTAGTCATGAGGAGAGGGGGAAATTCAACAAGTTTGAGGAAAAAACAGTAAATCCACCTACAAATTGATAGAATATTTAAGCTATGTCAGGCCAATAGATAGAACTAATCAAATGCTTCAAAATGAACCTGGCATATACTTGTCTCCACTACTGAAACAAAGATTACAGTAAATAAATTATAACAGGAAACCATTGATGATTCATGACCTATTGTGCATAGAAAATTAGAGAGTGAGAGAGAATGAAATTGAAACCACATCACACCTTGACAAACGATGGATAAGGTGGCAATGGATCAGGAGCGTGTAAGTCCGTGGCTAAAATTAATCCCAGTGCCTCATGCAGTTGTACTGTGACAGGTTCCAAGCAATTTGTGATGCTCAGCACAATATGTGTAGCATCCTCCACTGAAAGCATTGTAGATGGTGGGCCCATAGCCACTTCTTGTTGAAATGCATGGTACTCTGCCATGGTCAATAAGACATCAATATTGCATAGAAATTTTAAATTGGTACCAAGTTTTACTTTAGTCCAATTTTGTCACAGATCTGCAGAAATAGAGAATGGATCAGCAATCAAATATAAAGTTATCTCCGAGAAAAAAAAACTTCATATAAATCAGTCTATACATTATAATGATTCTATAATAGATCTGAATCTAATCAAATGCAGATCGGTTCCTCTATAAATTTTCAATGACAACGGCGTTGTGTCAATCTAGTTGAATGACTTGTTTCCAAGTGACGGTCAACCAAATGCTTCAATAAAATGTATATGCTTTGCCACAGCTTAAAGGTTGTAGTCAATGTGATGAATACTTTAAGTTGGTCAACAATGGGTAAAATCTGGGAGGAGTAATGAATCCAAGGTTGAAAATGCATATGATTTGCCACAACTTAACGATTGTAGTCAATGTGATGAATACTTTAAGTTGGTCAACAATGGGTAAAATCTAGGAGGAGTAATGAATCCAAGGTTGAAAGAGCCTCTAGGAATGTAGGATCAATAGAATTAGATCCTGCTGCCACCACAATATTTTGCTGCTGCTCACTGGGAGTATGTGCAGGCACAATTTGACTGCTCTCCCTAACAATTTCCAGTTGGGTTGATTCTCTATTATTATTTTCATCTTGCACACCTTCCATATTTCCTGATGCATCAATATGTCTGAGGTTTCCAGTTCCATCATCACTTCCAAGCTGCGAAGGATTTCACCTAATGTTGCACCACTACCACTACTATCTTGGCTCACAGCTTCAACATCACGCATGACTCACTCATTGCTCTCATCTTGCATCTCAAGGTCATGGTGAACAGCACTTGTAGTCTGAGTTCCTTGTTCCATAGAAGCATGTTGCAAAGGTTGGGTTGAAGTAGTGTTTGTATTACTGGCACTATTATCTTCTATATGGGATTGGTCACGTTCCTCAGTTCTCTGTGTATCATTTTCTTGTGATTGTAGAGTTTCTGTCATTCCATTCCCATCATCTACAGCTTGTGAGGGAGTAGCTTCACCTTTTTCCTGTGATCTGGTGGTATCATGGGCCTGATCTGATGGAGTATCATCAACTGGATGAGACCTCTGTAACTAAGAAACAAACTGCTCCTCAATCCCTAATGCTATTGTAGTGCCACTCATTCCTCTAAGCTGCTGACTATCATCACCCCAGCTACTCAAACGATTTCCTGGCCGACCACTTCGAAGTGTTCGGAAGATAGAATCCAGATGGGATGGAGCTGAAGTACTTTCAATATTTGTCTCTGTGACAAGCCTATCATTCTCTGCAGTGATAGACACATTATATTGTATATGTCCTTAAACTCCGAATTCTAAAGTTTAAACAAGGAAAAACATTATTATAATCTATCAACTGTTCAATGACCAAAAATGTTAAAAATTACCTATTGCTCGACGGCGCACTGATCTAGATGGGGCATATGGTCCAATGAGAATCAGATGTTGAAATGCAGTTCCATGGTCCTCAGTCCTTCCAAGAAGATTATAGATAGAGGTAGTCCGTCCCTGTTGCCGATTTGCCCCAAAAAATTCTTCAATAGGCATCACATGAAATGGATCGGACGGAAAATCACCTTCAGCTCGACCAAGCACTTCAAAATGGTCAAACACATTGATCCCATCCTCCAATCTCAATATAAGGTTATTCTCATCATCCTCATCTTCTTCATCTTCCAATATATCATCCTCATCATAATCCTCACCAAGTTCATTAACATCATGGTCATCATGGTCATCCTCATCTTCTTCCTCTTCCTCTTCATCCTCATCTTCTGCATCTTCTTCTCCACCATCCCCACTCATCTCCTCTTCTTCATCCTCGTCCACTAAACTATCTTTCCCACCATGTTCAATGCGAAAACTCGCAACCACATTAACATCTTCCTCAACACCCTCATTCATAAAATCCTCTTCACTGTTTGAGTGAACATTTCTAAGGGATTCTTTTGCCCTTGCCTTTTAGAAACCCATTTCAACAATCATTGAAATTGTTCAATCATCAAGAGGTGGTCCAACAGCTTGAGTAGATGAATTACTGCCTCCAGTAGCTTTCAACACTTTGTCATCAACTCCATAATAGACATGCTTCATGATGGAACAGACTGAAGTAATGAAATCCACACTGCACTGGGGAAATAAGGGATGATTCCAGAGAGGCCGAACTACCTTTAAGACCTGGGATTGTAATACCTTGGAAAAGTTCTCTGGATCTTTTGGCAAAGAAATGGTCCCATCGGCAACAAGCTGCACTAGGAAATGTGATGAGGAAGACCCCAAGATGCAAGAAGGTGTGGCTAGTTGGTCCATTAGCCCAACATAAGTTACTAGTGTACCAAATATACAGGTCTTGTCATTTTCATCATTATTGACAATGTCCGTTTCCATCAAGACAGGTGTCTGCAGTACTGTCCAGAGTAATTGACTAGTAGCTTCAAATGTAGTTAGAATCAATTTTAACACACCATGTGCATAAAAGCTATTTAACAAAATAGGGTTACATGATTTTGTAGCAGCCTATCAAGGCTTGGGACAAATATCAAAATTCAATATTGATCTGAATTTTAGGGGGCATATGGTCTAAATTCGGATGTATAAGCCATAAAATCATTAAATGGAGAGGCCACCCTCTCCCATTTATCATAAAAGCATTAAATGAAGAGGCCACCCTCTCATGTCCATGGTATTTGGCAGCACATGGTTTTGGCCCATGGTATGGCCTCAAGACACATTGTAATAATGCTATATAAAGGCTAGCAAGCCTTCTCATGATAACAAGTTACTCATTTGGTTTCTCTCCTATTTTCTATTGTTCATTGTGAGACTAATTAAATCTGAGTGACTTATTGGTAATTAAGTTCAGAGGTGGGGCTCCTCTTTGAGCCTCACCTCCCATTCACTTCATATGTTTTTGTTCATGCTTATTCTCATGCAAGATTAGTGTTTTTCATGTGAAGTTTATGACAGATTTGCATGCTTAATCTCCTCCTCTCTCGGCATTCAAGCCTTCCGGTTCTCAACTCCCAAGATCCGGATCAAATATCAACATGTATGTATCACTTGACAATTTATACATATTATATATCATTGTATTTTCATATTTATGTGGCAATGTGTTTCTTTGATGTAGTTGCTTTAGATATTTATAAAAATAAAAAAGTTGAATATCTTCAATTTTTTTATGTTTGCCAATATTTTCCCTAATATTTATGTGGTAATGTGTTTCTTTGATGTAGTTGCTTTAGATATTTATAAAAATAAAAAAGTTGAATATCTTCAATTTTTTTATGTTTGCCAATATTTTCCCTGATATCATCAAACCTCAAAGGAGCATTCATATGATCCTTTTCATTAAGGGGCATTCTAACTCAATTATAGTTATTTGGTTGCGATGGAGAATGTTGCTACAACTCACGAATACAAAGCATGGAAGGAATGATTAAATGTTACAGATTCAATGACGGTAATTTGGGATAGGTTTCCATTTCTCATAATAACATTAGTTATGTACCTCCATCATTGGTGTTGTTTGGTGTGCACTGTCCCTCCATCATTGGCGTTGGATGGTGTGCATGTTAGGCTCCTAGAATTCCCCTTTCCAACATCATAAAGGGGAAATCAATTATGCCACAAATCCTCTCATATGTGAAAAGCTCATTGTAGATGTTGCACTAAAAAAAAATAGAAATAAAGCATTTAGAATAATCAATACTATTGCTTCCCAGATTTTGATGATGCAGTGCCCAAATTTCCTAGAACATGTCCATACTGGGTGCAAGGTTGTTGTAGTGGATTCTCCTTGACATAGGCTTCCCAGAATGCTTTAGGGCATATTGATACATGCCCAGATTCACAAATTCATCCCATAACTTATTTTTAGTGTTGTTTGATGCCCAAAATTCATAATGACTACAACTACAATGCCCAAGATGACTACTTACATGTTCAGAATTGTTTTTCTTGCC
The DNA here is from genome assembly GCA_027924585.1 of Larix kaempferi. Taxonomy (NCBI): domain Eukaryota; kingdom Viridiplantae; phylum Streptophyta; class Pinopsida; order Pinales; family Pinaceae; genus Larix; species Larix kaempferi. Next base: position 7,773,685 of record BSBM01000504.1, read on the forward strand.
TTCTTAGCCTTGTTTAAAGGCCTATAAGTTCCCATAATTGACCTATGAGTTCCCAAACATGTTGATGGATGTTGTAGGTGATTGTTCCAGGACTACCTAGGTTTGCAATCTCAGCCCAGAATTGCTCATTTCATCATCAAAGCAATGCCAACCCTTCCAAGTGGACACCCATACAAAATGGGTGGTAACACCAAGAAAACTAATATGGTAGTTCAGAGATTACATATGATGTCAAATGCAAGTCACTACTCCTTGAATATTGTTTGTCACAATAATATTTTTCAAATGGTTAATTCCCTTTAGGCCCTCAATCACTCACTCCTAGAGAATAAAATTTCCTTCAACATTAAACAAACAAAAAAATGGATTTTCAATCAACAGACTAATGATTTCCTATATCAACCAAAAATAAATATAGCCAACACACTAATTGAGGCAAGATGGAGTAATTCTGATGACTGCAACACCCTCTACCCTATCAATAAATATTTTTGAGACATCTTTGGAAACCTGAATAAGTCAAATAGAAGCAAAGTCGAAGAAGAGTGCAAAGACGTTCAACTTAGCAAGGGAATGTTGTAAACTGATATCAGATGATATCATCTTGATATTAAAACTGAAATCAAATGATATACAGTCCAGTTGTGACAAATTTATGACAGTTTTAACTAGAACACCCTCCCCTGTAAGATAGATTATTAGGGGCATACCTTGAAAATTGCTCCATAAAGAGACCCAATTTGTGAGATGTTTGAGCGTCATCTTCCAATCGGACCTCCTGTTATAGAACTTGGGATATTCATCTCCACTGTGACTTTTGGGGGTTAAAAAGATGTCGAGATTCTTCCACCTGCAACCCTCCCACCAGCTCCTAAATAGCCATAATTGGAATTTCTGGTTTGCATTACATACCCTGGAATTATTGCCTGAGGTAATAGCATCAGCCTATTTGCAGGACTGAGCCCCACATAATACATTGTCCTTGATGAAATGACTTCTTTTGGAGGGTATTCCCTGTTCCATTTGCAATCACATAAGAAAAATGAATGAGATATTGCCAAAGAAATAGTAGGACATAAAATGCATGCATGCAAGTGAGCCATTGTTCTCAAGCATTGTCACATGTTGAATGGATCTCGCTGATAAACCAGAGGGAAAGCATATACAATAGGTACTTGGAAAAATATATCAACAATTAATCACAAAAGATGCATGCATATTCGAAAGTTATGTAGCATGCAGGCAAATCTGGCATATAATGAGCAAACCTTATAAAAATTGGCTAGGTCGAACAAACCTAAGAGTGACACCAATATGGTCCATAGCTTTAAGAACTCGCGATACTTCCCCCAATATCTCAATCAAACATTAAGGAACCACATTTCAAGTTCAACTTACAAGTTATATAGATTAAAAAGCAGAGAGTAAACATACATATTCTGACATCTTGAACAACATGAGAATGTATTCTTTGGTATCTTGGGCGACCTGTGCATGAAAAAGCAGCAGTTTAGCAAATTATGGGCATTTCCGACACATTTTCAGAGCTAGGAAGGATAGGGTTTGAGCCTGCAGTTGGGTGTACTTGACCTAGCGGTTTGTAATAGGTTGTGAACCTATTTATCAGATAGCAAGCCTTAGTAAATTTCTGTAGGAAATACATTACATTATATTGAAGACAAGCGCCCAGCCTTTGTATGGACAACAGAGGTAGAATTTTCCCTGTTTCACACCCACAGTATATCCTAAAGCAGGAGATGTGGAGGAGTTTGAAGCGCCCAGCCCTTGTAATATCTCATCCATTGTTGTGTCAATTAATGTAGAGGAATTGTAGCCTTAGAGGAAGGCCCTACCATCTTTCCAAGCCCTATCTCAGTGATGTGGAAAATTTTGTGAGGGCCAATACATCTTTGGAGAAATTTGTGCCCAAATCTTTGATATTGATGTGCAGCAGTCCCAGAAATCAAAATTTGATGTTGCAGTATCAGCGTTCAAGCCTGTGGAGCATTCATTTCCAGTTTAGAGTGGATGTTCAGCTGTTAGGTAAATCATTTCAGCGTTTCAGAGTTCGTCTTGAGGGTATCTTATTCCATTTGTACGTACACCTATTGAGGAAGGATTTCACGCCTTGGAGGAGGTTCTTATACATGATTTTATGCAACTAAAGCATAAAAGATCGCTCTCCGGAAGTCAACTGCTGGACATAAATCACTGCTATAATAACTTCTACAGAATATACATACCTTGAAGTTTCAAACATGAGGATGCACTGACAATGACGTGGAATATGATGAACCAGAGATTTCAAGTCCTCTCCGTACCCATATGATAGAAGAAGGTCTTCCCAAATTAAAGGTTCCTTCCATTTCTTGAAAATGGCCACATTTTCCATGGGAATATAGAATACAGTTAAAATTATTTGGGCATGTCTTATACCCAGAAGCCTCCATTTTTCTTAATATTTCCTCTGCTTCGCAGGGAAGATTCTTGACTGCCAATGCATTGATAAGTGACTTGCCTCTACATATCACAAATACTTGCCATATTGTGCCAAGTGGTATAGTGCAAGATAAATATGGTGTCTAATAGGAGAGGCCTCATTGTTTGCATTTTGTACAATCCAAGGTAATGTCCCATCATCAATTAGAAGAGACCATCAGTCAATCAAAACATACAATCATTTGTTATTTCCATGTTGCAAACTGCTATCATAACTGAGAGAATCACATGCTAAACAGAGTTTCAAGTTCAAAAACCAATCAATGATGTTTTGACATAAATGAATTTTAGCATTATCGTTTCCACAATTCTAATGCAGGTGTTCACCTTGTGTAGATGCTCGAGACTCGCATTTTGCAAAGTTTGCAATTCCACGAGCAACTTGTTCTAGGACATCTGAATGACCACATCTAACAAATTTCCAACAATATCCTAATGCCACCTTCACTTCTAAGCTTTATTTTCAACTTATCTAAAGCAGACACAATGAACTATTAGTCAGTGAAACAAAAAAGCATGATATAAAAAGGATTGAGTCTATCAACTCCAAAAAAATAAGTTGTAATAAGTTTCAAATAGCTCTCTTCTCTGATGTTACTTGAGTTTAGATCTCTCAAATCCTGAACTCTTTCTTTGAACATCACTAAGACAACTCAATAAGAAGACCTTGTAGCCCACCCAAACCCATGTAAATATGAAAATAAAAACCTCCATAATCTAGATTCCCAGTAAAACATAACCATTGTGCATGTGAACAAAACTGCCTCTATAACGACAAATAGAGGCTTCACATGGCTCAACACCAAACCTTCTTAAATTCTTCGCTATCAAGGGGATGGGAAATACATAAATAAATAACAAAAATTAAACAGAATGGAGACTCCAAAACAAGTAGAGAAAAAGAAATATGAAAGTCTGATTGCATCTCTATTGCAACTATCTCTCACCCTCACCCACACCAACTACAACAACACTCTCCAGCTGCAGGAACATACATTGTCTACTCCAGTTGAACCTTCAACTGCATATATTGATTAGATTGTTCAACTACGATATCAACCTAAATATATATAGGGCATACTTCCATCACTTGATGTTCCTATGTGCCAACTCCCAACCCCAATCACTATGGACAAAGATGAATCAAGTTGTTAACCCTTTGATCGAAACGGAATGTCTAGAAGATAAGTCGAGTTAACCCTCACAAATATTCAGTCAAGTTGCAATATTCATATATTGCCGATATATTGGGATGTTTTCAAAATATCACAAGTGACGATATCTTCAAATGCCTCAAAAATTTGCAAACTTTTAGGAAGTGTATCAACAAGCTGAAAACTCGTGAAATATTGCCTATATCACAATATATCAGCAATATTTCCAATATTAACTAAAAAATCTAGAAGGCACATGAACAGCAATAGAAAAGCCATGCCGCATATACACTGCTTAGTTGGCAGAGGCCTATATATTGGAGGAGCCTACTTTTCCATTTTATCTAGAGTCTATGATCTTCAAAGCAGATGCAAGCTTTGAATGTTCTTATCTGATGATAACTTTTAAATACATACTATCAGGCACAACAGACCTCTGTTAAAACAGACAATACCATCAAACAAACTTTCAGGACTTCACATTATTTACCTTATAAATGCTACCTTAATTGGAAAAACAGTGCATTTGCTAAGAAAAATGGGACACCTTGAGGAGGAGCATCAACAATAGAGGTGTTGGGTGTAACATGTGAGATTTATAGCAATGACAGGGGATGCTTTGTGTTCTGTCAAAGCATAAATAAGTCTCAAATAAGAATTTCTTTGCAACAGGGCAAAAGGAAGGAAAATCTGTTTGGTTCATATGGTCACGTCTTGATTTTAATAATACTTTGCACAATAATTGTGAGGGAATTCTAATTCTGCTATAAAAAAAAATGAGAGAGCCTTAGCTGTGAACCAACGTTGAACATGAGGCTAAGAACTCTCGATAACCGGTGCACACTTTTGACCAACTGTTGAAATGGGACATGAGAATGTTTTGTAAGATTCCTTTTTATTCAATTTGAAAAAAACCGTTGTCCAAAATTCTTTGGTTGTATCTATACTTGATGTAATGTCAGGGAACTTGTCAAAGTTAAAATGACGCAAAAGGAAGAAATCATAGACAAGCTGGTAATATTTCTTGGAAAAATCAGAGATGGCTACAACAGAATTCTTCCAGTTAGATATGAGCTAAATGATTCTATTGAGGGGCTGCAAAGGGTCTTAGAATTGCTAGCTTAGAACTCAGAACTGTTGATGTTAAATAGAACAATTTGCACCAAGCAGAGGCCCTATTCAGAATCCATCTAGAAATAAAATAAAACACAAGTCTTTGGCTGTATAAAATATGTCGCACTTGGACTCTACAAAGACTCAGCTCGCAAATATATCTAATGACGTTTCCAGTGCATAGTGTTATAAAACAACAGACTATGCACAAATTCGTAAGTTCGTGCATAAATTACAATAATATAGCATTTGGCACTCGATGTGTTTGAACATTGACCCTTCAAATTTCCATATGGGATCTTTTTGTGCATGCTGAGTTGGACTCGCAAGTCTTAGAAAGTGGGCCGAGTCATAACAAGTTCGACCAAGTCCCAAGCTTCAAACCAATCATGGACCAAGTAACTCAACTCAGATGAGACACAAGAAGACTCGTGAAAGTTCATGAGTGTCCCACAAGTCAAACTATTGCAGGAGCCAGAAAAAAAAAAAAATGAAATTATATTAATGTTCATAAATGAGCAAAATAGTTCAATGGGACTCGGAAGAACAATTAACCACAAAATGGAGTGCCTAGAACATCTAAAAAACAAGAAACCAAAATATAAAACTTAAATTAGAGAATGTGTAAAAAATGAGAAAGGACAGGGGTGGACCACGAAAGACTAAATCCCTAAAGAATGTAATCAATAGTATTTCAAAATTAAAACCTCCTTTAGAAAGATAATTCACCAAGTCATGAGTAGAATGACAAGGGAGAGAAACACCTAAGTCAGAAGAGGAGCCACCATCCCTATCAACAACCATGAACTTGCCCATTTTGGACTGGATAATGCCCCAAAAGAGTGGCATGTCCTAAGAATGTTGAGGAAGAAAAAAACTCTAGTCAACTTCAATGTTAGAACATAGGACATCATCTCTATTAACGACCATGAATGTGTCAATGTTGATCCCAAGAATGTCCTCTAAAGAGTGTCCAAAACTTAATGATTTTGTTATCATAGGAGGGAGGAGTTGGGAATCCCTTGCTGTAACTCTCTTGGCATCCAAGGCCAACCAATTTCCAAGCAGAAAAACCTAGGGATGTCAATTTGTCCACTAGATCTATGTTGAGATCTAGATCAACCAATTGTGGATTTTCTCACATCACCTATGGGTTGAGACCAATGTTACCAGAATCGGAATCAGCAATAAATTGGCGAGGCAAAATAGTCAAAATTTTCAATCAGGACAGGAAAAAATCAACAAATATAAAAAATTAAATATATTCACATATTTTGAATTAAAAAAAGGCAATTTCCATTGATATTAAAAGTAGCCATGTTCATATACCATAGAGTAATATTCCTTTGAATGTTGGAGTATTGCAGAGAAAATTCACTATATAATTTTGTTTTGGTGTAAGAAAAATATTGATTTGAAGCCACCATTCCAAAGTGAATACTTGGCTTCTGATTTAGACCACATCTGTAGCCTAGAGTGAATGTTCCTTATTGAATCAATACAATCCCTCCTATGGAAGGTTTGGAAAATAGACATGATGGGAGCAAGAACCAAACATACCATGGCTCATGTGGAAAAGGCAAAACAAGGCCCATTTATTAGCATTATCACACTTCAAGTGCCAAGATAGAACAAGGTCATTACAAAGTCCACCACTGTTGTCTCCTTGTTACTTAATTGTGATTTGGCCACTTTAGTTCCTAGACAACTGCACTAGAAGATTAAGGCAGATGGCTGGGAGCCATTGCAAATTAGTGCACCTTTGAAGAATGGTTAGGGTGGTAGTGATAACAACATAAAATTTCAAAATGTCATGCCTCACTTAATATTTTGTCAATAAATGGGAGTTATATTAATATTGCTTCTTTGTTTTTGAGTTCTCGTTCACGTCAAAGAGTAATAAGATCCAAATAAATACCAAACATCCAAATGTGTTTCTTCATTCCTCCATTTGGTTATTTTCTATACATGGTAATGTTTCCAATTGAGACGTCACCATTATCAAATTAACATGAGTGACAAAGTGTGAGGAAGAGGCCAAGTTTATCCATCACACAAGGTTGATAGCATTGATCTAATAAAGTTTTCAACTAGAATAATCTACAACTTCCACACTGTTTTCCCTGGATCTCGAGGAAAGCTCAACCAAGTTCGATAAAGCTGTCTTTTGATGTGAGCCCTCAAATACATTTCATCCAGTGATAATTCCACTCATTCAACAATTGATTTACTTCTATATGGAAGAAAATGTTCACAAGCACAAATGTGTGCACTAAAGAACCAGTATGAAAAACTGATTTATACATATTTCAATAATAAAGTGTTTTCAAGGTAAACATTATGTCAAAGACAACAAACAAACTATATCCTATCCTCATTGAAGGAAATATTATTTGCAAATGGTCATTATTAAAACCATCCATTCCATCAAAACAGATAGAATTCAACATGCATTGAGAACAAAAGATAGGAATCCAGTTGAAACTAAACCAAATGGGGGAGAAAGAAAGCAAACTCATCTTTATCATTGTTGTAAAAAATATTTCCTTATGAATCATCTTCCTCTCTCCCTACAGGAGGAGATGTCGAGTGCTTCCCCTCATTTTAGGTTGGTTCTCCTTCAACACAACGTGAGCTTCTCTAAGTTAGGATTACGAAGGCTAGGAAGTGTAGGCTCAAGGTGACATGAAAAGTTATCCTTAACAAAACAATGGTTGCAACATAATAAATGAAATGAGAAAATAAGGTGATGGGGGACCAAGGCCAGTTCCTGTCAAACCTTGAGCAAAATGGAGTATGTTACCACCTATATTGCATGGTGTTTGCTTGGGGTTTTTTGAGTTGTTCTTAGTGTTTATGAGCCTGCTTAGGCCATCTAAGGATAGTCACACGAAGCTGATTACCAATTCTTGGTTGATATGGATCATTTTTTAATATTTGTGAGCATAAACATGGGTAGAAGTGGTACCTTTGGTGATGTTATAAGCATAGCTAGAGTGGAAATCATTTCTGCTACATGAGAAGTTGTACAATCAAATCTAGGCACAAGAGAAACACTAAGAGGAATCTTTGGGAGGAATCTTTGGGCATGTTTTCACCCTCATCCAATGATAAATAAAGCTTTGTCTAAGCCAATTCATAAGTATTTTGGGAAACCCGTGGGATAGCAGGTCCTATTCTACATTCCCTACAATTGTTAAGACTAAATTTGGGAAAAATCTATGTAGAATCACTTGGCAATTTTGTCTTTATACTTGCAGCTGACAGGTCTTTTTGTTCTTAATTCTAATGTGTTGCAGCCAGTAGAAAGGGGGGTTATTTATGAAACTAATTGCAATGAGAATACACCAGAAGTGTGTCCTAGCAAAGACAGAGTAGCAATCCTGGCAACAATTGAAGCTACAAGAGAAAAACAACTTAACTGTTATGAGCCTAGTTTGAAGTCTTGTAGCTGAGGATCCTAGATACTGTAGAAATTCATAGGTGTTGAGAGTATATGGAGTAATGTGTAGCCCACTTTATCAGATATGCATGGCAATAATCCATCAAATATTTAGGTAAAGAGTCACAACATCAAATCCCTCCATGCATTTCTCTCGGCCACCTTGTGGTCAAATCTGGTAGAAAGGAAGAAATGAGCATTGTGGGCCTCTTCTTGATCAGAAAAAAGTCACAGATATTTTTAAATCTCGGCACTGAAATTTTTTCCAAGCCTCAGTTGCAGATATCCTTCAAGGTTTCTAATCCTCCAGGTTTCAATTTGACAAAGATTCAAAGTGCTCAAGGTGCTAAACACTCTAGGTACTCGGGTTAATAAGGGCATTGAACAGGTAATAATTGTGGATCTTGTTGAGCATCGTCATTTTTCAAGCAGTAATAGCACTAATCATTCTCAGATTTGTAGCAGCTATTATAAAGTAATAAACCAAATACTCCTTAGGTTGTGAATCGATTTATTTTCTTTATCAATGGGAGCAACAAAATGGTGACCAATATTTGTAGCTTGGGCACTCTCATGACTCTAGAGGATGTGTTCTATTGTTTAAAGAGCGATTGTGAAAATTCCAACGTAGGGATCGACTGCATAGTGACATCCACCTGGAGTTCGGGCCACCCATTCTCCTTGTGGAAGATTTCCTCAATGTGGATCCATCTTATGGATGGGCACGCTCCTTAATAATTTTTCAGATCTTGCGGAGGGTTCAATGAAGTGGGTTTTCTCTCATACACCCTCAGAAACTGGTTTTGATGGCGGAAAATCCTAGGTTCACCCTAGAATATAAATTAATGGATGGGCATGCTCCTTAATAATTTTTCAGATCTTGCAGAAGGTTCAATGAAGTGGGTTTGCTCTCATACACCCTCAGAAACTGGTTTTGCTAGTAGAAAATATTGGGTTCACCCTAGAATATAAATTAAAATATTACCACTTATGCAACCCTCCCCAGAAAACCCATCTAACGTGTCTTCCAAACCACAACTATAGACAATGCATCAAACAAGATTAAAAAAATGAACAAAAAAATTAATAAGGATAAAAACACAAACAATTGCAACAACGAAGTCAAGATGGAGAAACAGGGATGCAGTAAAGCTAAATCAAATTCAATTATACTAACCTCCATTATGTGAGCACAAAATGTAGCGGAAATGACCTTGGTAGCATGGGATCGCTCTCCCGCAATGATGGTCAAATCGGTGATGATGGGATTGGAGTTAAAACTGAGCTGTGAAAGTGCATTTTTAGAAATCGAAACAATCTGGTCTTTCTTGAGAGGTCTGTTAAACTCCCTCTCTCTGAGAATGGACCCAAACCTATAAAGCTAAGGACCCTTCCCCCCCTCTAGTTGTTGCATCTCTCTCCAGCCCCATCCCTGGCCCAGCCCTAGCGCCTCTGGTGTTGCTCATGTTTGAAGTGACATTTGCATTTTGATTCCTCTCCATTATCAATCCTCCTCCTCTACCATCTCCAAGTTCTATCCTCTATTGTTGTGTCTTTTTCCATTACAACAAGTCCAAATATATAGAGAATTTCCCAAACCCCAAACGCAATTTCCAATAAGCATGAGTTATTAAATCGCCTCTCAGACCCAAATGCCCTCTCCTACTACCAAAGCCAAAAATTTGGCGCCAATCGAGCCAAATCACTGTGTAGTGGAGTAGGTTGAGTCGTATTCCTATGGGTTTCACGGCCACCATCAATCCCTCACCAAACAATTGGGGCCAATCGATGCATGGATAAATATTTGGTGCCAATGGAGCCAAATATGTGTGTAGTGGAGTAGATCGAGACATATTGTTATGGGTTTCATGGCCAACATCAAGAACATTTGGTGCCACAAAGCCAAGTCTCTGTGTAGTGGAGTATATCGAGCCATATTGTTATGGGTTTCACGACCATCATCAAACCATCGCGGGGTCTCATACTCTAGAATCATGGCGGGCATCCAAATTATGAGGGTTTCCAATACAGTTTGAACATGTGTCTTAACATTTTTTAATTTTTTTTTATTTACAATATTATATCATAAATGTGTTTTAATAACATAAACTTTGGTTTGACGGTATGGACCTTTTGTCTCTATAGCAACGAACTTGCGTCTCTATAGCAACGAAAGTTCCATACTGTCGCTATAGCCACGATCGTCGGGGGAATTTTCAAAAATTTCCAAAAATTTAAATTGTTTTTCCACTAAAACATCGATTTTAACTGTTTCGTGGGACTTTTCAGCCATATGTAGTAGTGTCATTGTTGTCAAGTGACATAATGTGAATAGACAGATGTTTGCTTGGATGTTGGAATTGTTTCTAATCAATTTGATCTCTTTCGTAACCTGTTAATTGTCCTCCCAATATATGCCACAGAGGTGGTCTATAGCTCAAGTCCTTTTATACAAAGTTGCCTTCCTTGCCATGAGTATACAATCATTCAATCATGGAGCCAAACCTAAGTTAATTACATTATGGGTGATTTTTTCCATCATAGAGACATTCATGGTTTGAACTCTCTCTTGTCTATTGGACCCGCTAATCCACCATAGTTGAGTTGAAAATTTTGGATGATGGATTAGCATGGGTTGAGCATCAATCCATATTTTGGAAGGGGCTCATCCTAAGTATGCCCACTTTGGAACATTTTTATGAATCCAACGTAACCTTGAAAGGGGGATTTTGGGACATCCCCTTATGCTCACTAGTTATTATAATGAAGCATCCCCTCTTTAAAGGCCTTTTGTATATCTAGTTGGCATTGAAAAAGTGGCTTTCACCACTATTTATGCTTATTTTGAGGTTAATCTACCTTGGTGATGGATTAATATAAAGATTATTTTGTGGACGTGGTTTCATTACTTTGAAGAAACCTTGGATTGATTTCTAAGTGGATGGCATTGGGGGTTTTAAAGCCCATACTGAACATTGCTTAATGGACAAGTTATCTTAATAGTTATGTGGTGGTATTGTAACTTATTCATGGTCTATAAGCCATAGATGTATTCCAGGAATGAGATGTTGGTATTCCTCCTCATTAAACCATGTCTAGTGTTTTGAGGCCCATCCCTTAAGCTCAAAACCTACTAATGGTGTCTATATTTCCAGTATAATACTTAAGATGTCCTAGATCAATGTTATGTGATCAACTAAGGCCTTGTTCATTTCCTTGATCCCTAAATGCTTACTTTACAACCTAAGGCTTGGGTTTCCTCTATCGACCATGTCTAGTGCCCTAAAACCCAAGAGTGCTCAAATCTTCCCAATGGAACACATATCCCTTCTTGGATGCTAAATATTACTTAGAGAGGTTCAATGTTATTATTAGAGAGGTTCAATGTTTTACTTAAAGAGGTTCAATGACTAACATAAACAACTAATTCACATTAATCGTTGTTACCTAGTCATATTTATATTCCCATGACTAAATTAGTCATTTATGTTAGTCATTTTTATTTTAGTCACTTGTTATTTAGTCATATATTTTTATCCCGTGACTAAATTAGTCGTTTGTCTTGGTTGTTTTTAGTTGGATTATTTACAATTGCTGAATTTTAGTCGTTTATCCCTTGAAAAAATAGTGGTCACTAACTTTTTTAGTCGTCTAGTCACTTATCTCTCATTTTGTACTAGTGTACATTTGATGGTGAGGTAAAATATGGTTAAGAAGCTAAGGCTTAGCTTCTTGGGATGAGTAAGTATTTCCAAGTCCAAGACTATTTAGGAAACATGAAGGAAAGAGTGGCTATATTCAATCTGAATCGAAGAGCATCTATATGGTGGGATCACCTTAGGCAAGTAAAGAGGATCAATGAAAGGAATATTGTGTGGAAGAAGTTCAAGAATTACTTCAAGGAAAAGTACAATTTTGATAGGTACTATGATGACAAAATCAAAGAGTTCCATGAGCTGAAATTGGGACAAATGACTATGGAAGAATATGCAAACAAATTCTTGGAGATGCTAAGGTTTATCAAATATATCAGGGATGATAAGGTGGAAATTCAACATTTGATTTCTAAGTGGACTGCCCCAATCATATAAATATGGAATTGAGTTTGATGAACGTCAAACTCTAGATGAGGCCATAAGAAAGGCCAAGTATTTTTATGATCAAAACAAAATCAAAGCACAATTCCATAAGGCATGGAAGGAAAATAAAAATGAGAATTTTGACCAAAGGAAGAAGGGGTTCAAGCCTCCTCAATTCATAAATCATCTAAGGAAACCACCACAGGGTGTGACTAAACCAGCTAGGATGATGGGAGACAAGCCAAGAGATCCAAGAGAGCCACTTCAGTATTGGGTATGTGGAGAGGACCATATGCTTAGGAACTGTCCACATCAGAATGTGAGTGCAAAGCAATTTCACAACATCCAAGAAGCTGAAACTATGGTTCAAGTGGAAAGGACCGTCCCTAGAATCTATGCAGCACTAGAGGACCGCCAAACCGACCATCAGTCAACTGTGGTTGAGGTTGAAGGTAAGATTGCTAAGCAATCTATTTCTATTTTGATTGACTCTGGATCTACTCACACTTATCTCACTCCTAAAATTGTTGAGATTTGTGTTTTAAGAAATCAAAGCATAGTAAATCATTGTCAGTCCAAATAGCCACTGGAACCAAGAGGAAGGTTAGTGAAACGGTGGAGAAATTTCCATTGAAAAAGGGTGGACTATCACTTTTACAAATTTGAATATTATGTCGCTTGGTTCCTATGATACTCTCACTCGAATGGATTGGTTGGAAGTCGATAGAGTCAAACTAGACTGCTACAACAAGACTTTTGAATGCATTGATGAAGAAGGAAACCCAAGGGTTGTAAAGGTAACTCCAAAGGTAGTTTCTGTTAGAAAAATTTCAGCCATGCAACTAAAGGAATTATGTAGGAAAGTTTGCCAATTGTATCCAGCCCATGTTTTGGAGAAAACATAAAATGAGATTCCTGAGTTGGAAGACCATTATGTTTTGCAAGAATTCAAGGATGTGTTTCCTGATGAAGTGCCAAGACTTCCTCCAAAGAGGAACATTGATTTTACAATTGATCTTGTTCCAAGAGCTGCACCAGTTTCTAAGATGCCTTATAGGATGGTTACACCGGAATTATTAGAGCTGGAAATGCAATTACAAGAATTGTTCGAAAAGAAGTACATTCGTCCAAGTGTGTCTATGTGGGGAGCACTCGTACTTTTTGTGAAAAAGAAAGATGGAACACTCCGGTTATGTATTGATTATAGGAAATTGAACAAGGTTACAACAAAGAACAAATACCCCTTGCCTTGAATTGATGATATTTTTTTATCAAATGAGAGGGGAAAAGGTATTTTCAAAGATTGACTTGAGGTCTGGTTACCATCAAGTGAGAATTAAGCAAGAGGACATTCACAAGACAACCTTTAGAACAAGGTGTGAGCACTATGAGTTTGTGGTGGTGTCGTTTGGTCTCACCAATGCACTAGATACATTCATGTGTCACATGAATAGTGTTTTCTGGAAGTATTTGGACAAGTTTGTTCTTGTATTTCTAGATGACATTCTTATTTACTCTGAGAATGAAGAAGAGCATGAAGAACATTTGAGAATGGCTTTGCAATTGCTAAGGAAGCAAAATTTGTATGCAAGGCTAAGAAAATGTGACTTTTATAAAAATAAAATTCATTATTTGTGTCACATTATTTCAGAGGAAGGAATATCAGTTGATCCGGAGAAGATTGAAGCCATCATGAATTGGCAAACTCTGAGAAATGTGACAATTGTGAGATATTTTATGGGTCTTCCTGGTTACTATAGGAGGTTCATTGAAGGATCCTCCAAGGTTGCATGCCCAATCACTTCTTTGCAAACGAAGAGGATAAAGTTTGAGTGGAAACTAAAATGTGAAGAAAGCTTCCAATTGCCGAAGAAGCTTATCACAAGCGCTCCAATTCTAAAGATTGCAGACCCGAAAAAATATTTTGTGGTCTGTACAGATGTGTGTAAACAGGGACTTGGAGGAGTTCTTATGCAAGATAACCATGTGGTATGTTATGAGTCAAGGAAGTTGAAAGAGCATGAGAAGAACTATGCTACCCATGATTTAGAACTTGCAACCATAGTGTGCGCTTTAAAATTTTGCAGGTACTATTTAATGGATAAATGTTTTTAGCTAAGGATAGACCATTGTGGTCGGAAAGATTTGTTTGAGCAGCCAACATTAAATGCTATGCAAAATAAATGGCTGAAATTTTTATGTGAATTTGATTTTGAAATCAAACACATAAAGGGTAAAGAAAATAAGGTGGTCGATGCACTTAGAAGAAAAGTAAATGAAATGCATGTAGTATCCATTAGTACCTGCCAATCAAATTTAATGTAGTAGATTGCTAACTATATTGCTAAAGATGGACTGTATGTGCAAATAAAAGACAAATTATAGCAGCAGAATTTTGAAAAGAGATATGAAGGTTATCATTTGGAAGGTGACAAACATCTCATAAGGAAATGGAACAAGAGGTTGCAAGGATTAGGTAGAATTTAAAGGCGGCGCAAGATAGATAGAAAAGCTATGCAGACAAGAATAGAGTGCATAGGGAGTTTCATGTTGGGGATCATGTTTACCTCAAAGTGAGGCCAAGGAAGAGTTCATTGAAGCTTGGGAGTTGTGCCAAGATAACGCCAAGATATTGTGGGCCATTTGAAGTTCTTGAGAGAATAGGGCTAGTTGCATATAGAATTGCATTGTCTGCTAACACTAGAGATCATAATATTTTTCATGTTTATTTGCTTAAGAAATATGTACATGATCCTAACCATGTGATTGATTGGGATGTGATCCAAGTGGAACCCGAGGGAGAGTTCCAAACCGAGCCACTATGCATCATAGACAGAAAGGTGACATTGCTACAGAACCGAGCCATCGAATAGGTAAAGGTGCAATGGAAGCACATAAGTCCCAATGAGGCTACATGGGAACTGGAGGATGCCATGAAAGAGGCATGTCCATTTTTATTTTTTTCGAGAAAACACCGAGGACAATGTTATTTCAAGGGGGAGGGGATTATAATACTCCTAGTTTTGACTTGGAATGTATTTAGACAAAATTATGTAAATGATGTAAATTATGCTAGTACGGATTCCTAGTGTGAAGCTCAAGGCCAAGGTCCGACTAGTGAATGGCTAGGCATGTATGATGTATATATTTTTATTTGGACTATGTGGTTGGCTTCTCATGCTGATTTAGAATATATGTAAATATTATGTGCATAAATAATAAAATGGTCCAAAAATGGTTGTGTAAAGAGCACCAAAGGGGATATGATTCCACCAGAGGGGAAGAGGAAATGGGGTCTATGGGAGACTAAATCCTTTATGCCAAGTGTAAACCTTAGAAATCACCCAAATTATGTCATGTGCTTTGAATAAGCCAATTTTCTCCTTTTTGACTATTTTTCCAATCATTGAATGCATGTGTGAGGTTGGTGGGAAAAGTCACCTCATGCAGTTATTGAATCATGGGGTTGACTGAACTTTTGTGATAGCTCTTTCACAAAAGAAGTCAGTCTGCAGCTGCCAAGAGTCCTTCCTTATACTGTCAGAAGCTATGTCAGTGGTATTTTCTGTTAAGATTTAATATGCTAAGACATAAAATAGCAGCATTACATTCCATTTCACAATAATAGCATGTGCAGGATCACTGAAGAAACAACAAGCATAGCATAAACACAAGAGACACAGATTTATCCTGGGAAACCCTCATGGGGTAGAAAACCCAGCAAAGCTTCCTCAATATAGATGACCAGCAATATACAAAGATGCAAACCAAAGACATGATCTCCTCCTCCACCATAGCAGACCTCTCCTCCACAAGTGCACCTTTCAAGTGAGTGTGTGTGTCAAATGAGGAACATACCTCCTCTATTTATACACTACACTGACATGTATTTTACACAAGTACATGTAGGCTCGTATTTAACCATTAGGTTAAATACCCTATTATTGTGAAAATCCTCACAGCAGATCTAAGAGATGATGTATACCTCACAAGAGAATAGTGGATTAAGCAAGAAAATAGAAGAAGAGTGATACATGCAGTATAATGAGCAACAGAATAATATGGTACAGTAGAACTCAGATAGAAGCAATAATACTTCACACACACTAGATTATTATTCACAAATGGACATATAAATAATACAATGCATGAGGAATTCGAATGCCTAAGGTGGCAATTCGAATTAGCCTTCATGGAGTGATCAAAGGATCACTGGAGTGTCATCGGAGCACAACTAGGTGTCCTCATGATCATCAGAGCACAACTGGAAGTCTTCATCATCATCAGTGGAGTCATCAATGCTCAAGTAACTGTCAAGCATCAGTCAAACTAACTCTGGTAGGTGTAACTCAGTGTAACTAAGTGTAACTGAGTGTAACTGAGTGTAACTCAATGTAAATAAGTGTAACTGAGTGTAACTCAATGTAACTAAGAGTAACTGAGTGTAACTCAATGTAACTAAGTGTAACTGAGTGTAACTCAATGTAACTAAGAGTAACTGAGTGTAACTCAATGTAACTAAGTGTAACTGAGTGTAACTCAATGTAACTAAGAGTAACTGAGTGTAACTGAGTGTAACTGAGTGTAACTAAGTGACAACTGGATTGGTAGGTGAAGAAGGGCGAGTTGCTCCCTAAAATCAAGGAAGAAGGGCGCACTAAGCAACTGGAGGGCTAAAACTGAATAGTAAGAAGCTCCTGGGGGCTGGCTAACTGAGGGCTAGGTGCTAGACTGATGACTGGGATGCATGCAAAATGCATGCAAACCCTAGAATGCATGCAAACCCTAAAAGGTGCATGCATGACTGAAAATGTAAATGATCAAAATACTGGTGGGACTAGGATGGAGTATAGGAATATCCTAACACCCCCCCTTAATCCATCCTGGGCCCTGGTAACTAAGACCAAAGGTCACCCAATACAATGAATAATAACAATCAATAAACCAAGGAAGTGGGAAAATTTCATGGGAAACATACCCCCTCCTCAAAAAATAGACTGTAAGGCACACATAAAAATAAATGCTCCAAACTCAAGCATGTGTGATGCTTGGTCATATGTCTGGAGGTATCTTCTTCTTGGGAAGAAGTGGATCATGCTCAAAAAGCATGTGCTTGTACTTGCTCTTTAGATCGAATGTGATGAGAACAAATCCAATAGTATGAGAATGATCCTTGAACCTGTGATTCGAATCAACTGAGGTAGGATCAAATCTGTGAAAGTGCATATAGTCTTTTGTCTTCTCCTTCGAACCACCATGGGTGAGATTATGCCAAAAATAACTATTACATGTTTGCTTGAAATCAAAATCAGATTTAAGACTTTCAAAACATTTTCTTGAGATCTCCTTTGAACCAGCAAGGGTGAGATCAAAACTATCATATGATGCATGAGAAATTATCTCAAGCGGGTGGCAATGGCCATATTCTTCAATAACCTTCTGAAAGCATGTGCTAATGATCATATAGTAGTAAATAAGAGATGTTTGCTAAAGAGGAGCGAATGCATTACCTCCAATAGCTGATGTTACCTATGAAATAATCATGTGATCATGATGCAAACCAACAAACTCTGGTGCAAGAGAGGATTTAGGACCTTCTGCAATATCTAGAGTGTGAGCTGGCACAGAAAGCGAAGAAAGTTTGAGCATGAGCGGAGAATCTGCAAGTTCTTTGTCAACAACTTCAATATGAGATGATACTGGTTCATGATCTGAGAGATCATCAAGGGGAGCGAATGCAACATGATCTGAGAGACCATCAGGAGGAGCGAATGCATCATGATCTGAGAGACCATCAAGTGGAGCAAATGCATCACCTTGCTTGCTTTTGAAGGGATTTGGACCAAATCCATCATTCTTTTTGCCGAATCTTTCATCCAGATGAGCCCATAACTCTTTTGGAGTTTCAATATCAATGATGGTCGGGTACAATATGTAATCAGTCATAGCAAGCATCATTCTTCCAATGTGCATGTCACCTTTATTCAACCATTTAATCTTCTTTGTAGAGGATTCGAACTCTCTTTCAAAATAACAATCAAAGAGATCATGGCTCTTTAAATATGCTATTATTTTTGGTTTCCATTCATCATAGTTGAATAGAGAAAGAGGAGGGATTTCTTCTAAATTCATTGAAGATGTAGAGGACCTGCAAAAACAATATAGAATCACTGCAACTGCTACTGCTGCAAAAATGCAGATTCTGCTACAACTGCTGCACTCGAAATCTTGGTAATAACTTGCAAAAAACTCTCAAGAATGGAGATAAACAATACTCTCAACATGCTCTGATACCATGTGAAAATCCTCACAGCAGATCTAAGAGATGATGTATACCTCACAAGAGAATAGTGGATTAAGCAAGAAAATAGAAGAAGAGTGATACATGCAGTATAATGAGCAACAGAATAATATGGTACAGTAGAACTCAGATAGAAGCAATAATACTTCACACACACTAGATTATTATTCACAAATGGACATATAAATAATACAATGCATGAGGAATTCGAATGCCTAAGGTGGCAATTCGAATTAGCCTTCATGGAGTGATCAAAGGATCACTGGAGTGTCATTGGAGCACAACTAGGTGTCCTCATGATCATCGGAGCACAACTGGAAGTCTTCATCATCATCAGTGGAGTCATCAATGCTCAAGTAACTGTCAAGCATCAGTCAAACTAACTCTGGTAGGTGTAACTCAGTGTAACTAAGTGTAACTGAGTGTAACTCAATGTAACTAAGTGTAACTGAGTGTAACTCAATGTAACTAAGTGTAACTGAGTGTAACTCAATGTAACTAAGAGTAACTGAGTGTAACTCAATGTAACTAAGTGTAACTGAGTGTAACTCAATGTAACTAAGAGTAACTGAGTGTAACTCAATGTAACTAAGTGTAACTGAGTGTAACTCAATGTAACTAAGAGTAACTGAGTGTAACTGACTGTAACTGAGTGTAACTGAGTGTAACTAAGTGACAACTGGACTGGTAGGTGAAGAAGGGCGAGTTGCTCCCTAAAATCAAGGAAGAAGGGTGCACTAAGCAACTGGAGGGCTAAAACTGAATAGTAAGAAGCTCCTGGGGGCTGGCTAACTGAGGGCTAGGTGCTGGACTGATGACTGGGATGCATGCAAAATTCATGCAAACCCTAGAATGCATGCAAACCCTAAAAGGTGCATGCATGACTGAAAATGTAAATGATCAAAATACTGGTGGGACTAGGATGGAGTATAGGAATATCCTAACAATTATAACTAACTGGGTCGACCCCCACATGGTGGGTCTAATAACCCTAGTTACCACAACCAATTCGGAGGAATAAACATCTCCGAATTCATAGTATAATCACATCGGAGGTATGGAACATCTCCGGAATAAATAATATACAAATATAATATTCTTAGAAGTTACAATATTCAACACTCCCCCTTAACGAGAAGGATATTATAACAACATCCGCAGGAGCAACGAGTCATACATGATACATGATACATCTATAAATCATTGGAAGCTTTCTCAACATCATTAGTAACTTAAGCAGTTACTGGAACATCAACATCATCAACATCATCATCACACGATCATCAGCATCGTCATCACACGATCATCAGCATCGTCATCACACGATCATAAGCATCGTCATCACACGACCGTCATCAACATCGTCATCAAACGATCATCAGCATTGTCATCACACGGTTATCAGCATCATCATCACACGATCATCAGCATCGTCATCCCATTATCAGCATCGTCATCACACGATCATCAGCATCGACATCACACGATCAGCATCGTCATCATACGATCATCAGCATCGTCATCACACGATTATCAGCATCGTCATCACACGATCATATTACAGGATGATCAATCCTGCTCTCTTTAGGACATAGGTCCATGGATGATACAATCCAGATCAAGTTCCAGGATGATCAATCCTTATCTCTTTAAGACAAGTCTCATGTCTAGGGACGATCTAATCCCAACCAAAGTGCCAGTCCTTTTTCATACTGGATGTGACCTAGATCAGATCTAGGATTTACCGCCACAGAGCCAGTCCTCTTTCATACTGGATGTGTCACGTCTACAGAGCCAGCCCTGTTTCATGATGGATGTATCACATCTACAGAGCCAGCCCTGTTTCATGCTAGATGTATCACATCTACAGAGCCATCCCTGTTTCATGCTGGATGTATCACATCTACAGAGCCAGCCCTGTTTCATGCTGGATGTATCACATCTACAGAGCCAGCCCTGTTTCATGCTGGATGTATCACATCTACAGAGCCAGCCCTGTTTCATGCTGGATGTATCATATATACAGAGCCAGCCCTGTTTCATGCTGGATGTATCATATATACAGAGCCAGCCCTGTTTCATGCTGGATGTAACCTAGAACAATTCTAGGATTTGTCACGTACATTTTGAACCGAGGTCTAGGGACGATCCAGTCCTATCATGTACCTTTTGAACCGAAGTCCAGGGACAATCCAGTCCTATCATGTACCTTTTGAACCGAATTCCAGGGACGATCTAGTCCTATCATGTACCTTTTGAACCAAAGTCCAGGGACGATCCAGTCCTATCATTCAATTCTCGGAGACCTCATGTCTACGGCTCAATTCAAAGGACTAAAGTCCGAGGACGATCCAATCCCCTTACCTGTTCATTCAGGATTTAGTTCTCGGAGACATCATGTCTACGGCTCAATTCAAAGGACTAAAGTCCGAGGACGATCCAATCCCCTTACCTATTCATTCAGGATTTAGTTCTCGAATACATCATGTCTACAGCTCAATTCAAAGGACTAAAGTCCGAGGACGATCCAATCCCCTTACCTATTCATTCAGGATTTAGTTCTCGGAGACATACGTCTACGGCTCTCTTTAGGACTGAAGTCCAGGGATGATCCAATCCCCTCAAGTCCACCAAGGACTTCATTCTCGGAGACATACGTCTACGGCTCTCATTAGGACTGAAGTCCAGGGATGATCCAATCCCCTCAAGTCCACCAAGGACTTCATTCTCGAAGACATACATCTACGGCTCTCTTTAGGACTAAAGTCCATGGATGATCCAATCCCCTCAAGTCCACCAAGGACTTCATTCTTGAAGACATACGTCTACGGCTCTCTTTAGGACTGAAGTCCAGGGATGATCCAATCCCCTCAAGTCCACCAAGGACTTCATTCTTGAAGACATACGTCTACGGCTCTCTTTAGGACTGAAGTCCAGGGATGATCCAATCCCCTCAAGTCCACCAAGGACTTCATTCTCGAAGACATACGTCTACGGCTCTCTTTAGGATTGAATTCCAGGGATGATCCAATCCCCACATCACTATGGGTACAAGTATCTTCATCCATACAAGTACAAACACGTATCAATACATCAAGGCATCATGTAACCTCATCATCAAAACATGTATAACAAAACATGTATCCTCATCATCAAAACATGTATAACAAACATGTATCCTCATCATCAAAACATGCTTAACATCTATCATCAAAAGCATGTATATCTAACATCAAAAGCATGTATACATCTATCATCAAAAGCATGTATACATCTATCATCAAAAGAAAAAATATAAGATTCCTAAATCTAAATAATTCTAAGTAACTAGGTGCAGTAAAAAGGTAACCTCATCATTGATGAGACAGACTTGTTATCAGATACTATGCTACTCCCCCTTTAGAGGAGGGTCCTTCTGGACTATACCAAGCTTGTCTCGGAAGTATTCAAACTTTACTCGAGACAGAGGTTTAGTCAAGATATCAGCAATCTGATCCTCAGTGCTTATATACTCGAGCTTGATAGCTCCTCTCTGCACCATATCTCGTATATAGAAGTATCGGATCTCTAAGTGTTTTTGACTTATTGTGGAATACAAGATTTTCTATCTTGATGCAGTTTTGAATGTCACACATAATCATAGTGGAATTCATTTCTAAGTCAAACACTCCATATAAAATCTTCTGAAGCCATACTGCTTCACAGCTGGCAGAGCAGACAGCTATATATATATTATGCTTCAGCAGTACTGAGAGCCACACTAGATTGTTCCTTGTTGAACCATGAGATCATGGCAGATTCAAGACTATAACATCCACCTGATGTACTCTTTCTGTCTGAGGCACTTCCTGCCCAATCAGAATCTGAGTAACAATGTAAACGGAGTTCATGACCTCCAAGATAATATAGACCAAAAATCTAATGTACCTTTTAGGTACCTCACTACATGCTTTGTAGCTATTAAGTGCACCTTTCTAGGTTCTACTAGATACTGACTTAGGGTATTTACAGCAAAGCATATATCTGGCCTAGTATTTGTTAAATACATCAATGACCCAATGATTTGTCTATGTAGGGTTAGGTCCACTAAATACAATGAGTCATTAACTAACAACTTCAAGTTGGAGTCCATGGGAGTGGCCATGGCTTTATACTGCAACATATCAAATCTTTTTTTTTTTAGAAACTTCACAGCATACTTACCTTGATTTAAAAGATTCCTTTTGGTTCTTGCCATACTTCTAGGCCTAAGTAGTGCATTAATCCGAGATATTTCATTTTCATTTCTGCAGCCATTTTCATGACATGTTTCTCATTCCTTGTCAGAAAGAGATCATCGTCATACAATAATGGTATGATAGGTTCATCATCCACAACCTTAAGGTAAAGGTTAGGAACAACTTTACTTCTGGTAAAGCCCAAGCTTTGTCATGAAGCTGTCAATTGTCCATTATTCACACTCAGCATTGAGTGATCTTCTGCATATCTATCTGTGCCATCTCTCGTCAGATGGGTCTAAAAATGATCATTCGAACTCTATGGTGAGTTCCTTCTTGCATCCATGTCATATGTGTATAGAACCCATATTCAACCTTGTAACAAAGGTTGAGATCCACATCACTCATGATGATCATTAAGCTCATCAATTGACTACCGATCCTGGGAACCGATACAGAACCTGATTACATTATTAAGAGAATGGTCTTATCTAGTCCCTTGGAGCAAAACATCTCATCATGATTCTCTTCCTCTTTCTAAGAGAATCTCTTAACCACAAGCTTTCTATAGTGTGTTTGATTTGTAAATCTTTTGTTGAACATCCATCGCTTGTTCAAAGTTCGTCATTCATCATGATATTTCCTACAAATCAAAATTAAGTACATGATTAGTAATACTTCATAATCATCAAATCATATTGACATGATAACCTATTATGCATACAGATATCATTTACATAGTTATGCAACTATTTTGACCAATACTTTGGCACAACACTTTCCCATATCCTGTATGCATACAGTGGCTATCTAGATGCCTTCCATCTCTACCAGAACATACTATCGAGAGTGTGCACAGCTCTCAGCATGTCAGCAAAGAGGTTTCATTCTAGACAAGCAACAATGGAATGTTTGTCCAATTTCCCAATCATATGCATATTAGTAGTATACTGTTTAATGCTTTATGAATGTTTATGCTCAGCATGATATATTCTAGGAATACAAATATGCATACAAGCAATATCATTTACTATTTCTAATAACAACCCAAATACTTATCTTTTATGTTTGTGTGGTTCCCTCCCGCTTGATCTTCTGTATGTCTTCTGAACTTCTATTAATTTTGTACCAATGTGCATGTTCAAGTGTACACTAGTGTCATCCTCATGATCTCATACACAAACATACATTCATTAGTATATTCTCAATATTATCAAAACATTCTAATTCTAAATAATCTTGAATATGTACAGTCATGATCATTAGTATTCAGGGTTTCAAGGAAGTCTTCTTTTACTCATGCATATTCTTGTTTGATCTAGTTAGTTAAATCATCAACCAAGATAAGAGACATAATATGCATAAACCCTTCATTACTAACCAATCATACCAAGTATACTTACACAAGGTAAGATTCTAACATGACACAGGAAAACATACCTGGATTAGTATACCTGCTTAGTTATGTACAACATACCTAAACAATCTCTTCAATGATTTTGAGATCCTGAGCTAGAACCTGCATGTCTCGTAGGTTAAACATGATATAACAAAGTCATACATACCTCGTGAGTCTTTGCCTGCATGTTGTCATGGTCATGGAACTTGATTTGTCTTTTGTGATGTACCTGTGTCTTGTTAGCAGACAACATCAACCTCACACAACACCATAATGCATAAGTACAATCATATAGCCCTAATGAATGAATGTCTTCGATCATTCACATGCATTCATATTGTTACTAGGGTGATAAGACAATTAATAACATTAATCAAGATTGTACTAATAAATAACATGAAGACAAACACATTATGAACTTAATCAAGAATCAGATTTCAAGGCATACCTGAACCTCCTTAAGTCATACCTGTCGAGACTTTTTGTAGTATTCTTATGTAAGGCCTTAGCCTCAACTCCCCCTGAAACTTGATCTGGAGCTTGATTAGGGTTTGCTAGAGAAACCCTAAAAATTCAATCTTTGACTTTCACACTTCTGAATGGATGAAAGAATGTGTCTTGCTGAGCTGATCAACCTAGCATTCTTCAATTTTGAAATCTCCAAAATTTGACCCCTCAAAATTGCCTTCGAAACTTCTGGATCTTCTGGACAGGAACCCGAACTAGGGTTTGATGAAGCCCACCCTTCTGTCCAATCAAAAGGTTTGATCCAAGGCTCTAAACTCTTATTTTTCTGAGGAGCTTCCAGCCGTGGACTCCGATTCCAAAAATTCTAACTTTATCCGAAACCCTAAATTCTGGAAGCCATGAATAAAGGTGCTCCAAAAATAATTCTGTTTTGACAGAAATATGCACCTGATTGTTTCTGCTATAACTCTGAAATTTATGCTCCACAGGGTCTGAAAACCTTTTCTGCAGTAGCCTGACCTGTCATCTTTCCATCCTGACAGGTCTGACCTCAATTGGATTTTCTGAGAGAGAGTTATGCCAAGTGTCGCAACGTGACTTGTTTATGGGATAAAACAGGAGAGCGAACTTGTACGGCGTGCCACATGTCACTGTTTGAACTTCAGCCTCTGAAAACTTTTCCTGAGATAGCTCGCCCTGTTGTCTTTCCATCCTGATAGGTCTGACCTCAATTGGACTCTCTGAGAGAGAGTTATGCCAAGTGTCGCAACGTAACCTGTTTATGGGATAAAACAGGAGATCGAACTTGTACGGCATGCCACGTGTCACTGGTTCACCTTCGGCCTCTGAAAAAGTTTCCTGAGATAGTACATTCTGTGTACTACCTTTCACTTTTTACTAAATTTCATTTGGAGCTTCCTATCCCAAGTTATGACCTTTTTTCCAAGGTCACCTGATTTTGACTGAGATCTGGAAGAGGCAGAAACCCTAACTTGTACTGATCATAACTCATAAAGTACAACGAATCTGAGGGTGCCCTTTGGACACAAGGTACTTGGGGATCTTATCTACGACCTGTAAACTTTTCAGATCCTGAAACTTTGCATAAATGGATTTATAGTGAAAGTTCCACGATGACTGGTTTTTTCTATATAAAACCCTAACCTTCAAATTGTCGCAAGAGAAGTAAGTGTCGTAAGTGCCATACATTGCCTTCCTTCAGGTTAGCTCTGATACCATGTTAAGATTTAATATGATAAGACATAAAATAGCAGCATTACATTCCATTTCACAATAATAGCATGTATAGGATCACTGAAGAAACAACAAGCATAGCATAAACACAAGAGACACAGATTTATCCTGGGAAACCCTCATGGGGTAGAAAACCCAGCAAAGCTTCCTCAATATAGATGACCAGCAATATACAAAGATGCAAACCAAATACATGATCTCCTCCTCCACCATAGCAGACCTCTCCTCCACAAGTGCGCCTTTCAAGTGAGTGTGTGTGTCAAATGAGGAACATACCTCCTCTATTTATACACTACACTAACATGTATTTTACACAAGTACATGTAGGCTCGTATTTAACCATTAGGTTAAATACCCTATTATAACTGACTGGGCCGACCCCCACATGGTGGGTCTAATAACCCTAGTTACCACAACCAATTCGGAGGAATAAACATCTCTGGATTCATAGTATAATCACATCGGAGGTATGGAACATCTCCGGAATAAATAATATACAAATATAATATTCTTAGAAGTTACAATATTCAACATTTTCACCATTTTCTCATATGCCTTGGAGTCAAACATCATTCTGTCATTCTCTCGTGTAGTTCTACACTAGGAAGAGCTCTCCATTGATGTCCATGAATTTACCAGGCTGGTTTCAACCCACAAATTCGAATTTGGAGAGAGTGTTGCAGATTTGGAAGTGAAAATTGATGGTTGTAGGTAAGCAGAGAGGTTGGGAAAGCTAGGAACCCTTACCTGTTGAGTTATTATACTCATAGGTTCTTAAGTTGGGATAGTTTAGTTTAGTTAGGAACTACATTTAGGTTAGATTAGTTTGGATTTCATCCATTAACTATAAAATGTTAAACGGTGGATGGGGATGCAACTGGTGAAACCCAATAAGGAATGGTCGTTGGGCCAGAATATGGATGGGTTCCCTACTCCAAATTGTTTGAGGTCTAATTGGGACCTCTTACCAAGGAGAACCCCTACTATTGACCCCAAGTCATTTTGACCCATCAACACAAGGTCTGGATGACTTAGGAGTAAGGTACTTATCTTTATTACTTAAGGAGACTAAGGGGGTTAATATTGAAGACAATCTAAAGGTAATCTCCCGCTATCCTAGAAAGGTTGAGGTAGAGGATAATGATGCGATTTGTTTAAGGAGGTTTCAAGAGAAGAGATCTTAAAGGTAACGACCTCCTTTTAGAAAGAGAGAACCCCAACTCTTGATGAGTGTCCTAGTGAGTTTTTTCCTAGACTTCTTTAACTTCATTAGTGACGACCTCCTCAGGATGGTTAAAGAGGTAAGATACCAAGAATCAAGTCGTAATTCCATATTTTTACCATTAATTCCAAAGTAGGATCGTCTGGACTCTTTTGATGATTATAGGCCAATTTCCCTTTGTAATTGTTTCTATAATATAATCTCTAAATTTTTGGCAATGAGACTCAAGTTGATATTTTCAAGATATATTTTTCCTAAGCAGTTTAGTTTCCTCGAGGAGAGACTAGTACATGAAGTAGATTGGTTTCCTTGAGGAGAGACTAGTACATGAAGCAGTTTGGTTTGCACATAAGGCACTTCACTTGTTTAAGGTGTCCTACATTCCTACTTTTGTTCTCAAACTTGATCTTTCCAAAGCATATGATCATGTATCTTAGCTCTTCCTCATACTTGTATTGTTACACTTGGGTTTCTCCCTTGAAGTTGTTGAGTGGATTATGATTTGTGTATCCACTGCTAGATTCTATGTGTGAAAGTCTCTTTCACAATAGATATAAGAGCAGAGGATACCTCACAAAGAAAGAATGAGCAGAAAATTTGAATAAGAGTGAAAAATGCAGTAAAAAAGAGCAGAAGAATAATTATGCAGCAAAACTCAGATAGGAGCAGAAGAAAGTCACACTACTCAATAATCAGTATAATAAACAGTGATGTTACAATGGAGAGAATTTGAATCATGCAAGAGAATTTGAATCATGCAAGAGAATTCGAATCATGCAGAATAATTCGAACCTCAGTTGGTCTAGCATAGGGATTATCACCACTGGAGTGCTTTGTAAGACTCAAAGTCAACTGAACTGGACCTAAACTCAGCTAACTGAAGTCACAATCAGTTAAATGACTAAGGAGGGCGCAATAATGAGTCTTTCATGCATGCCAATTAGAAAAGGGTGCATGAGGCCACAATCAATGGCATCCAGATCTCTAACCCCCCACAAGAGTCAGATAACTCAAGTGGACTACACTGGAACACTCAGTAGGTTCCTATAAAATAGGGAACTGACTGAAGTGGTCCTAAAATGATGCATGTAGGGCTCATAAGGTGGTAGATGGATCTTGGATGACATCTGCACATCACTAGGGGGAAATGACATCATCAACAACTAGGAAAATAAATAATGTTGGGTAGGACAAGGATGGAGTATTGAAATATCCTAACAGCCCCCCTTAATCCATACTTTGCATCCTGGGCCCTGATTACTAAGACCAAAGGTCACCCATACAATCAAATAAATAATAAAAAATAAAGAACTATCCATGAACCAAGGAAATGGAGAAAAACCTCATGGAAAAAATACCCCCCCTCAAAAGGAACAGCAGTGGGAACTCAATGAACCTTCATGCTAAACAGAGAAGGAAAAAACTTTCCTGAGTGAAATCCTTTGCAAAAATATTGGTAAGTTGCTCCTCTATAGGATAGCAATGCAGGTGATAGATCTCGATTTGCTCCTCTGATGTGCCTCCCACTGTGTAGAAGTTGGATTTTCCAAAACAAGTCTTTCAGGAACACTTCTTGCTACTCGAGAGAAAGGCTCATTGTGGTCGAAATCATGAACCTTTGAGTAGCTTTTGTTAGACAACCAATATTTGTACTTGGTTATAGATCCCCCATGGAAAGTCTCCTCAAGATATTGTGGATCAAACCCCACCATCATGTAGCACCTCTATGGGAGAAGTGGATCTGCATGACATAGTGCAAGTTTTGCATGATACTGAGATCTAGTGGCTCTATGGTCAGATGAATCCCCAACTGTGTTCCCAGTAGCTACAAGGACTTTGTGATCCCATATTGGCCTTGGCCATGGAATGGGAGCATGTGTTGGATCTGGATCTGGATCTGAATCTGAATCTCCTTAAACTTTATTCTCAACATCAAGATCTTGATCCTCATCTTAATTAGAAGAGGTATCACTCTGATCTTCATCAAATCCCGATGGGATAGGCAGAGAGTATGGAAAAAAATGTGAGAATTCATATGCCTTGGAGGCATGGTTTGCAAACCCTTTCGCTATAATATTCCCAGTAGAGATCTCTGCAATCTCAACTGTGTCAGGACCAAAGACCACTTTCTTTCGTGAACCTGTGTGAGTCATCTGATATACAGGCAACAAATTTGCTGACAAAGAAGGCACAAATAGAACATTTTTGAACTTACCATGCTCCATATGTATTGTTCCCTTCCCTTTAGCAGAGATCTAAGAGTTGTCTCCCATGTGAATAATCGTACCATCTTTGAGATCTAAAGAAGAAAATGATTCTCTAGAGGAAACCATGTGGTTGGAGGCTCCTGAATCTATGAGGAGGGATTGTGATTTTGAAAATCCATCCTTCAGTGCATGGCATCTGTCATGACCATTAGAATCACTTCCAGAATCAGTCTCTCTTGCACCTTTTGGGGGGGAAATGTTGTGTTGTTCAAGAAGCTTGGTCAATTGATCTATCTTCTTCTGTATGCAGGATCTCTCTGGGTGGTTTCCTTTCTTGCAATAGGAACACTTGGATTTCTCAAATCCCTTCTATTTTTTCTTCTTAGAGCTGGAGGATCCTTCTGATGGACTTGACTTGGCATTCAGCTTGGGTTCAGATGGCCTCTTATCCTTTCCCTTGTGCTTCCCCTTCCCATTCGCACTTTTTGTTTCTCCAGCCATAAGAGCTTGATCTTTGGAGGCCTGCAAGACGCCCATATGTATCAGCTTATCTTTTTCTTGGATGAGAGATTCAATGAAAACATCTAAGGAGGTAATCTTCTGTCACACCCCCCTCCCATCTATTAACGCAAAGAAGGGAACATGATATCCCACATCTGGGATTTTATATAACCTAGCCCATTTTAACATTCATGACTCATATAAATATAAGCAATTGCATTACAAATAAAACGCATATGTGCACAGATGCTAATCAAGCAAACGTGCACAGCAGAATAAATATCATCCACACACATTTCACATGTATTCAGCATATTAAAAACAATCCACAATTAATTAAAATAGTGTAGAAGTAAATACACATAAGAGAATATACTTATCTCGTTGTAATGCTGTCCCAAACAACTAGCTATGTCGCTACAACGTTCCACCCAACCATAGGTCTCTGCCCAGCCTGTATTATTTTAGCACTCAGAGACCACCCCCGAGATAGACATGATATCTACAAAGAAAAAGGGGACTCTCAAGCTCAGCACAGCCCAAAGCAATGAATACCCATCTCAACCCCAACATTATTTTACACACGGCAACTCAAAACTGGGCATGGATACACATTTCAACAATCGGATTCACATAATAGGGTCTATGGGTTCTTCCCAAATTCGTGGCACACCCAAAACGGATTGTGGGAAGAGGGAATCAACCCTAGGGAAGAAAACCGATTTCTCCCACAGATGTATGAGCATTCAGTGGGCCAAAACAGCCTTAATAAAACCCAAATCGTGTCCCCTTCTTCCCCACTATTAGCCACAACAAAAATGCCCTTCCCAGCTACGAAAATGAAGGAAAACACAGGAGATCCATGGAGGAAAACGCCCAGGTAGCTCAAAACTCATGGGAGAGCAAAACCGATGGGTGAATAATGGCTTGGGGGAAATTTCGTGGCTCCTTTCTTTCCCAAGAAGCCAAACACGAAATTCTAGGAAGGGTGGCTTGCCCATACTCGAATTTGGACAGCCATACCTCTCCATTCCCCAAGGCATTAACTACCTCAACCAACTCTTGGGAGAAATGAATGATTGGGCACAAAAGTCAACATGGGTAGTTAAGGGTTCATGGGTTCTCTCATTGACACTTGGCTTGACTTGATTGCCTCAAGGGTTTGAATATTTCCCTCCCAATTACTTGTAAACATCATGCCCCCATCTCTTGTTGCATTCCATAGCTAGTTGTGGGCATTTATATTAAAATTCATATTTACAATTCCCATGGTTCACTAGCACACGGATAGCATAATATCCAATACTTGCCTCTTCAAGGTCGAGTGTTCACTAGCGGGGCCTTGGCCTTGAACTCCATGCTAGGAACCATACATAATATGCATCCAATATTTACATTATAGCCCAAAATATTATAAGGGTCAAAATGGGGGTATTACATCTTCCAACCAGGGATTGACATTCGCCCAGAATGGAATGTAGAGACAAAGATAGAGAACTCGGGACCTAGCTTCCTCAGAATGGATAGAACCAGCTACTCATCATTCTTCTCAATTCCACATTGCTTGCATTGCATAACTAGAGATTTGAATTTTGAAAAGAACTGTTGAATGGTCTCAAAACTGCTCGGTTGAAGAGCAATAAACTCATTTTCCAGAATATGGCCTCATATCTCATCTTGTTTGCCGAAGAGGGCCTCTAACTTCAACCATAACTCTCTTGGAGTCTTCAATCCTTCGATGTGGAAGAGTATATCTCTGGAAATATGAATACACATGAAAGCAAATGCTTCATCCAATCTATTCAGATACTTGGTTTTCTCCACAACTGATGTTGGTTCAGGATCCTTCCCCATTGTCACCATGTACAATGATTTGTTGTGCAATACCATCTGCATATCAGCCCTCTAATCAAGATAATTGAAAGGTGTCAGGATCCTGGGAGAGAGAGGAGAGTTCGAATTGTCCATTACAACTGCTAGAGCGAATACAAGGTGAAACTGCTGCTACTGCAGAAAAATTGCTAAAACTACAGAAAACTGCTGCAACTGCAGAAAACTGTTGTAACTACTGCAACTACAAAAAACTATTGTAACTGTTGTTGCACTCAAAAAATTTGAATAACCTGCAAAAAAATGTCAATAAGGAGTTAGACTACTACTGAGCACTGCTTTAGGACAGTAGGTGTTACACCAAAATCTCGTCATCCTTAGTCATGTATTAGCTCCATGCCTTAATCTCTAAATTTTATTGGCTAAAACACTGACAGAAAGGTTGTTGTCCTTCTTTTTCTATCTTTTGTTGTCACCTTGACGCACCCTGCCTTTGAGAAAGGAGCGTCGACCCCTTGGTGGCATACTCTTCACTTTATAAGAACGCGTCGATGACACATGCTTCCTTTGAACATAGTGCGGCGATCCACTTCTGATGCAGGTTGTCTTCCTGCAAGGTGCGTCGGAGTTGGTTAAATTGGATAAAAGGAAGCTTTGAGTGATTTCTCGAAGCTTGGTGACATGGAGGTCTATCCCTAGATGCTATGAAATATGGATCATGATCCCCTAACCCAGTGGGGTGATCCCTTAGACCTATCCCCTAAATATTCAACCCATTCTATCCATTTAGTCTTATATATACAACACCCCTCTCCATTGTAAAGAGAGGAAGGACCATAGTACTCTTAAGCTAGTGAAATTATTTTATGTGATCCTCATTCATCCTTTGGGAGGCAAGAATTATATCTTGAAGGCTAGGATTGTTGGATGGAGGTTACAACGTTAAGGCTTGGGTCGTAACATTTATTCCCTATGTACTTTTGTCCATTACATTAATACAAGTTCTTTCCAAAAGTGTTATTGTATTGATAATACTTAGGATTTTCCTCCTTAACTATTAATCTAGATCAATTCATGTTCATATGCGTTTACTACTTGTATGTTTCCACTTGCTTGACATAGTTTTGCAGCTGAAGATCTGAAGACTTTGGAGCTTGGAACGGCAAGGAGAAAGGAACTATAGACTTGAGGTAAGCCACATCTTGACCTGTCTAGTATTTCTATTGATATAGGAAAGTAGCTGGTATTATGTATCTATGTGTTAAAGATCCACTTGGACTAGGGAGATATGTTTGAGTCCGCTCATGTAGATTGTCCATAAACAGTAGGCACTTTTATCCGGATCCTTCACACCTGGCTAGACCTCATTGGATTTCTCCCATAAATTCAATGCAATGGCACCAGGATTTGTTGTGGAAATCCAGAGGCTTATGGTGCACTACCGAAAGTAGCTACTCAACCTATTCGCTCAATGGATCTTATACCATGTGAAATTCTATGTCACAACATATCTAGGAGAGGAGGATACCTCACAAAGAAAGAATGAGCAGAAAATTTGAATAAGAGTGAAAACTGCAGTAAAAAAGAGTAGAAGACTAATTATGCAGCAGAACTCAGATAGGAGCAGAAGAATGTCACACTACTCAATAATCAGTATAATAAACAATGATGTTACAATGGAGAGAATTCGAATCATGTAGGAGAATTTGAATTCGAACCTCAGTTGATATAGCATAGGGATTATCACCACTGGAGTGCTTCGTAAGACTCAAATTCAATTGAATTGAACCTAAACTCAACTAACTGGAGTCACAATCAGTTAACTAACTACGGAGGGCACAATAGTGAGTTTGTCATGCATGCCAGCCATAAAAGGGCGCATGAGGCCACAATCAATGGCATCCGAAGCTCTAACCCCCCACAAGAGTCAGATAACTCAGGTGGACTACACTGGAACACTCAATAGGTTACTATAAAATAGGTGGTAGATGGATCCTGGATGACATCTGCACACCACTAGGGGGAAAATGACATCATCAACAACTAGGAAAAATAAATAATGATAGGTAGGACAAGGATGGAGTATTGAAATATCCTAACATTATGTCCTCATTAATGGGTCTGCATCTTATTTTTATCAATCCTCCAGAGCACTGAAGTAGGGATACCCTTTATTCCCTTACTTTTTTTCTCATTGTGGAGGGCCTCAACAAGGCTTTACATCAGGCCATATCGCAAGGTCAGTTTCATGGAATCAAAATTGCCAGAAGTGTTCTTATTACCCACCTTCTCTTTGTTGATGACATCCTACTTTTTGGGAAGGGCTCTATGCAAGAAGGCCATAGTTTAAAGGACTTATTAAATGTTTTATCTTCTTCTACAAGAATGGTTATCAACCTGGATAAACCTATCCTACCTTCTTTTGGAATGGAATATCCCCTCTTAGCAAGCTTTGCAGAACTTTTCCACATTCCCCTGTAGGACAAAGAGGGGGGCCTAAAATATCTTGGTTACAATCTAAAACCTAATAACTACAAGAAAAATAACTAAAACTAGCTTCTCTCTAGAATTGAAGGAAGGATCAACAAATGGTGCAACAAATGTAACTCCAAGAGGAGGTAGACCTGTCTTAATTAAGTATGTAATAGAAGCTATACCACTATACTGGCATATCCTTGCATCTATTCCTAAAGTAATCTTGGGAAAAATAAAATGACTTTGTGCAAATTATCTCTAGAAGGGTAGTCCTAAGTAGAAATGTTCCCATTTGGAACGATGGAATTAATGGATAAACCTAAAAAAATTTGTGCATGGGGTATCAAGGACTTACAGATGTTTGGCAGATCTCTTGTTGCTAAATCCTTTTGGAAAATTCTAACAAAACAAATCTTATGGTGTAGAATTATTTATCAAAAATACATGGCCCCACTAATTCTAGTTGATTATATTAGAATCCAAGAAATTCTACTCATCAAGATTCAAACCACTGGAAGGACCTCACTACTTCTTTTCCAATTCTAGGAGATCATTTGGCATGGAAAGTCGGTGCAAGTTCCCAAGTAAGGATAGGGATGTTGCAATTTTAGGTTGTTATCAACACATATTTCTTCCTCATTGTATCATTGATCATCTTCAAAGGAGGGGTCTTTGTACCCTAAACAAAATTGGGAGGGAGGAGACTACCATTGTATGGAACCAAGGATGGATCTCAACCTGAGAAATTGGTTTGGAAGGTATTAATGCTTAGTATTGGAATATATTTATCAATGATCTGAAGAAAGCTCACATTAGGCTGTTAGGGGAGCCTGGTGAATTAGATTAGACTTGGAAGGGGGGGGCAGTGGTTACAAGGCCTCTTTGGGTTATGATGCTCAACAAGACCCTAGAACCTTGCCACGGGAATGGTGCTAGAAAAAGATGTGGAAGGTTAAGGCTCCTTCCAAAATAATTTTATTTCTATGGATAATTCTAACGACATGGTTCCTACATGGGACAAGCTCCAAAAAAAGAATTTGGAAGGTCCAAGCTAGCGTTGTTTATGCAGGAATGATTTGGAAACCAATAAGCATATTTTCTATGAAGTTTCTATTATTTTTCAAATGTGGAATGATGTAGAATCTTCTAAGGGAATTCAAGGTTTGTGATACAAAGGGGACTTACTGGACAGACCCAAATAGTGGTTTGAAATAAGAGACCTTAAGCAGGTAAGAGAAATTCTTTTTCTGGTTCTATGGAGGATTTGGATTGGTAGGAATGAGTGCTTATTTGAAGACAAAGTAGTCCCTAGTTTCCAAGTTGCAACATATGCAATTTATTTTTTTACCTTTATTTCAGTCTTCTACCAAAGTTCCTAAGGCAAGGATCCTTATTCCTCCACAAATTGATAAGACAAATCACTGGGGTTCTTTGATGGTGTCAGTCAAAACAATGGTATGAAGTGTGGAGCTAGGCATGTTTTACTTGTCTCAGATGATCACTATTTTGTAGGGTTCCCTTTCTTTGGTCAAGGCACCGACAATTATGGATAATTTGAAGCTATTTACATGTTGATGAAAGTAGAATTAAATAAGGGTTTTACACATATTCATATTTATGGTGATTCCGAGCTCACCAAAAATGGATGCGAGTGTAGAACCAAGTCCAAAGGTTTGGGATATACAGTCTAGCTTATCATTTCAGAGAAGTTGAAAGAACCTTTGAACAGATTTCCTTTTCTCATATCTATAGGTAATTAAATGAAAAGTTTGATTCTTTGTCAACGGAAGGGTTATCTGGTGTTTACTCTCAAATCAAAGAAGATGAATATCAAGATGGGATTGTGATCTATCCATGTTTTCCTTTATTTGTGACTTCTAAGGTAGTAGGATATTTTATAGCTATTTTGAACTTTTAATGTAAGGTTACTAGCTTGTAGAATTCTATTTTGTTTAGATAGAGGGATATTTTTTGTTGAACTTTTGTTTAAAGAAGAAGGGTATACAGCTATTGTCAAGGAATCTATATGGACAAGGATGTTGTGTGTGTGTGTGTGTGTGTGTGTGTATACCCAATGCACCTTTGTCATATAATCACTACAGTGCGCACAAATAAACAAAAAAATGATCAATAATTAAATTTATAATAATATTAATCAGTTTTGTATTTAAAAAAATTAAAATAGATTCCAGTGCATTTTATTATACACATGGCACCAGTGCATACATACGTTAACAAAGCACCAGATATGCAAACTAGTTATCATATTTTTATTAAATAGACAGTGTACCGTAAAAAATCGCATGTACCGGTGCGCTCCTCTAAGATGCACGCTAAGGTAGGGTAAAATAAAAATAAAAAGTTACAAATTGGAATTTTATTTTTACAAGATACATAGATATCTAGATCACCAAAGCACCAGTGTGCATCCTCTTGATTCGATTGCGTCATTGTCAGTGTTGTTCACCTATCACATTCCTCCTATGCATTGATTATGACCAATTTTTTTTAATTTTGGAAAATGGTATAAATAAAATAGTTGTTGATTATGTGGCCACCATGCCTCCTTGACACACAAGAGAATAGGTAAACTCTTTATTACCTCATCATTTTCATTTTTAGTGGATTAAATTTTAAAATTCACCTTTAATTTCCTTTTTTTCAATTAAAAAAAAAACTATGGTGTGCGATTGCTTCGTTCAGCTCACAATGGAACTGTTCTTGTGTGTTCACTAAATATAGAGTGCACTAGACATGGTGCATATGATTTTAAAATGAATCACATCGGTATTGATGTGATAATAAGGTGACACGTCGATAATATAATTTAAAATATTCAAACATTGTCAGTTTAGTGTAAATATCTATTTGCACCTCATATGGTACCTTAGTGTGTGATATTCCTTATGGATAGTGTATCAATGTTTTACCAGTGCACTGATATATATGCAATAAAAAATCCAAATGATGTATGTTATTAAGATAGGTACACTGGTTGTGTTGGGGCATGGGCGTGCACAGGTATACACGGTGTGGTTCAATAGTAATGCCCCATCCAAATTTTTAATATACTATTGTCAAATATGGTGTGGCATTAAAACATTGGCGCATCGTTCATAATGTGTATCATAAAATAAGTCAATGTAAGCGGTTCGACCTAAATAATATGCCACCCCACAAAATTTTGCATATTTTTAAAAAAATATTATCGATGCAGTATTATTTTATATGGACACTGGGTTGATTTTAAAACAAAAAGACCTTATCGGTGTGAACAGGTTGGGACACATCGGTTACAATATATGTGTTTATCATAGTTGCATCGTAGTCGATGCTTTTGGGATTTTGATGCATGGTTAGAAGTGCAATAATTATAATGATTTTTCAAATAAGAGCTTCTAAGATATGGAGTCGGGACTGAGCTAGGGTTTATGCTCCTTCACGTGTGCCACTGTTTCCCTGCAGCATCTCTCTCGCTTCCCTGCCCTGATCTCCTCCATGGATTCGGGGGTCGGGGGAGCTTCACCCCCTCTTTCAGGGATGCCCTGCATGCTACAATGGATGGAGATATATATTCCTCCAGACACTCTTTTGAAGTACCACCAGATCTGATCAATTAGTACAAGGACAAGACAAAACAAATGGAACTGGACAAACTACAGATCTAGATCCTGCCTCTTCCCATCCAAAAGTGGCTCAAACATGGGAGCCTAGTAAATGTATTATGCAGGAACAAGAACCTCCAAGGTACGTTATTCAATATGTTTGTGTTGGGATCAATACTCAATTCATGAAGGATCATGTTTTGATCTACAAATTTATGGGTTTCTGGTCATTCGAGAGGGACCTTAATTGATGGATCCAGTCCTATTGGAAACCCAAAGGGAATTTCAAAATCCAACTAGGCTCCAAAGGTTTCTTCACAATGATCTTTCATAATCTGGAAGATCGCAATAAGGTCTTTGAAAATGGACCTTATTTCTTTAACTCGACTGGTCTCTTTCTTAAGGATTGGACTAAGTGTTTCAATCTGGATAAGGAGGACTTATCTCATGCTTTAGTATGGATCATGTTATATTCCTTGCCCCAAGAATTCTAGCTTGAGGAAATCCTTCAAGGAATAGGAAACACCATTGGAAGATATGTAAAAACTGCAGAGGCCACCAAGAGACAGAGATACACTTCTTATGCCCAGATCTGCGTTTACATGAACATATACAGGCTACTCCCAGACTCTATTTGTCTAGACTATCAGGATGAAGAATGGGAACAGACAATCAACTACGAGCAAGAAATAACTCCGCTCCATCCCTGCAAATAAACTACGAAAGGTCCACAATGTCTTCCTACACTCCTCGGCTAGAGAGATGGTCAAATCCAACAAAAACCTTGGCATTCGGCAAGATGCACAGAAGGATGGAAGGAAAGGACAAAGGGAGAAAAAAAAGCAGGATGAAATCCGACACAACAACTCATCTAGGAGATAGGTCAATTCATGGTAAGTTCAGGACATATGCACTTGATAACGGATAGTTATCCCACCCTCCCCTCCCAGTCTTTATGATGAAAATCGTCTCCTGAAACATTTGGGGCCTAAAAAAGCGAAAGAAAATCTTCTCCAAAAAATATTATTGGTGGAACAACCTGATATTATTGTCATTCAAGAAATAAAATGTGCAGGAACTGAAGTGGAAGCAATCCTCACAAAGTGTTGGAAACAAGGCAGATGTATCTTTAATTATTCAAAGGTGCCTCTAGGGGGATTGCTATTTTATGGAATCCCTCCACAGTACTTATGTACAACTTCTTCTCCACAAAATGGTCAATATGCAGAAGGACGAGAATGTTGGGTTCAAGTAGAGAATTTTTCATCTCCAATGTCTATGTCCTACCCTTGCACACTGATAGGCAAGCCTTCATAAGTAGTATCTATAGCCTACGAAATGAGTTCTCACATGATTCCTGGATTATTGGGGGGTACTTTAATATGATCTGTTCCCTGGAGGAGAAGCAGGGAGGCCTCCGAAGATTGGATAATGATAGTATACATCTCCAGAACCTCATTGATCAACTCCATCTTGTGGATTTTGAACACCTAGAGGGTGGCTTTACCTGATCCAATTGCATATTTGGTTCTAACAATATAGCCTACATACTGGATAGATTCCTTATTTCATATCCCCTCATCTTTTCTGGCCTTTCTTATTCATCTAAAATCTTTCTGATTGTCAGATCAGATCATTGGTCTATCCTGCCTTAGATTGATGTTTATGGCCTCCCTATGAAGCGAGCTTTCTGATTCGAGAAATTTTGGCTCTCTCAAAAATATTTTAATGAAAAAATTAAGCAATGGTGGCTTGAAATAATCACTCCAACGGGTACTCTGATGTACCATTTCCAACAGTATATGAAGATCATTAAGAAAAAATTAAAGGATTGCAACGAATCCACATTTGACAACATCTTTCAGGATCAATGAATGTTGGAATCATGCCTTAAAAATATTCAGAAGGCCCTCCAAGACCATGGCCACTCTGAGAGTATTCTTGAAGAGGAAAACCAAGTCCAATGCCAACTTGAAGAGAGATATTCCCAAGAGGAAGTTCTGTGGAGGCACAAATCGTGAGTGCACTGGCTCAAGGAAAGGGAAAATAACACAAATTCTTCCATCAATCTATGATTCAGCACCGGCATATCAACATAATTAACCATCTAGTTGATGAGAATGGAAATTATCTCAAGGAGAATGAGGGCATTGAAAGTGAACTAAACAGTTATTACAACAGTCTCCTCTCGGAGTTGTTTCCAGACATATCTGCCAATATCTAGAAGATCGCCTAGCACATGCCCTCATTGGTTTCCAAAGAGAAAAATGATGCCCCGATGAGGCCGATCACTTTAGAAGAGGTTGATCTCGCTATGCAGGACACAAAGGATGGCAAATACCTAGGTCCATATGGCTTTCCTGTAGACTTCTTTCATCACTATTGGAAGCTCATCCAGGAAGAGGTCTACAGGCTCATAGAGGACTCAAGGACCTCATGCATGATCCTAAAATCCTTCAACGCAACCTTCATCACCCTAATATTGAAAGAGGAGCGCCCCACTAATCCCAATAACTTTCGTCGAATTGCTCTATGCAACATGATATAAGCTTATCACAAAGGTTATAGCCAATAGACTCAAGCCCATCATTCCTTTCATCATTTCACACGAACAATCGGGCTATGTGGAGGGGAAGCAAATAATGGACAACGTCATCTTGGCACATGAATTCATCCACTCTTTAAAATCCACGAGATCCCAAGATATGCTTCTTAAATTGGATCTTTCGAAAGCTTTCGATAAACTAAGATGGCAATACATGAGAAATGATCTCTTGGCTTTTGGTTTTAACAATCAATCGGTTAACTGGATTTTCAATCTGATCTCCTCATATTTTTTCTCAATTCATGTGAATGGCTCGCCTTCCACTCCTTTCACTCCCTCCTGAGGCATAACACAAGATGACCCTCTTTCGCCGTTTGTTTTTTATCATGGCCAAAGGTCTCATTCGAACTATCCATGCAGTTGTTGAGTCAGGCTCTCTTCAAGGTCTATTTCTCCACGGGTTAAATATGCCAATCTCTCATAACCAATTTGTGGATGATACTATGATGATGGGTATCCCCACGATTAGGGAGTCTACCAAAATCCGATCCATATTAGATGAATTTGGGTCTTCTTCTGGCACTTCGATCAATCCAGATAAATCTCAAATTTTCTTCTTCAACATGCCTCGAAGAATCCAGGATAATATCACTAGGCTCCTTGGATTTAGGGGGAGCTCCCTTCTATCCAAATACTTGGGAGTCCCCTTAACAAATAATGTGAACAATCCTGGAAACTAGGAGGATTTGTTGAGTGATCTCAATCACCGACTCACCTCATGGACCTTTAGAACTCTCAATCTTGTTGGTTGTATCACTCTTCTCAAATATGTCCTCCAAGACATCCCTATTTACCTTTTCTCAACTCTTGTTTCCCCTAGTTCAGTGCTCAAAAGAATTAGAAACCTTAAAAGACAATTCCTTTGGTAGGGATGTAAAGAGGAAAATAAGTGGCCTTTGGTTCAGTGGACGAAGCTTTGCAAATACAAAATGCAAGGTGGGATGGAATTATGGGACCCCCAAATCCTCAACCAGGTACTTGGGGCCAAAATATGGTGGAGATGGATCAAACATCTTAATGCAATCTAAGCTCGACTGTGGAAACAAAAATATGCTCAAGATGTCAGCACCAATTGTCTGATACAATGGAATGCACAAAATATTGGTTCCTCCATATGGACAGTTGCGTGGAAGAATAGATCCATCATACAAGAGCATGTTTTTTGGGAAATACGTAATGGGCGAGCTTCCAATTTCTGGTCTGACTCTTGGCAACAGATGCAGCCTCTTGAAAACACTCACCACTTGGTAGAAGTAAGATTGCGCATTTTGGATCGTGGTCTTCATAAGCTGGTTGATTTCTGGATAGAAAACCAACAGGGGGATGATTGGAGGCAATGGAAGCTTGCAGGAGAGGAGCTTCAAATCCCATAACACATTAATTTGGATCAATGGAAGAGTGAGTTGGAAACACGTAGAATCACTTGCAAAGAGGAACATGGTATACTTAGATGGGGACACCTGCCAGTAGGTACTTTTACACTTAAGAGAGCATATGACATCAAAAATCTCACAGAACCCTCACCCTTGCTCAAGATATGGAAGCACATATGGTCTTGGAACTTATGGTCGAAAGTTAGCATGTTCCTCTGGTTAATTGCACACAATAACATCCTTACTTGGGAGAATCTGCAAAAACAAAACTTTCATGGACCCTCAATTTGCATGTTATGTTGTCAACAAGCAAAAACTATGGAACACCTTCTCAACTCCTGTTGCTTCAGTAATCAAGTCTGGGATATTATGGCTATCAACATGCACACCACAAACAGAAAAAGGGACATCCTCCTTGATACCATATCAGACTAGAGACCCAATGCTTTCAAGAACCCCAGGCTGAATAGAATATGGCAATTACTCCTCGGCTTTGTCCTTTCGAAAATTTGGAAAGAAAGGAATCGAAGAATCTTCTACTCATGGCAACTATCATGATCTCTTGTTTGGGACAAAATCAAAGCATTTGTCTTAGAAACCATCAAGACCACTCTTTGGATGAACGAATATCTCTCTTGCGACCCAGGATAAATTACTATTCTTTCACAATGGAAGCTTGAATCTCCCCACTCTCTGCCCTCCATCATTACCAGGTCACCACGTGTCTCTATCCCATCTCATTGGTCTTGTCCACCAGCGGGTTTCATCAAGATCAACTTCAACGGTGCTACCAAAGGAAATGCCAGCCCAACTGGATATGGGGTTGTGTTTCAAGACAATAAAGGTAAAATCATTTTGCTAGTGGTTGGAAGTATTGGTAGTAACACTAATCATGCGGAGAAGGTCTGGGGTCTTCTCAGAGGTATCCAACATGCCATTTGTCTCAACATTACCAACCTCATAGTTGATGGAGACTCCCATATCATCATTTCCCTCCTCTCCAAACTCATCCATTGTTCCAATGTTGACAAGGTCTAACCTAGCTGGAGACTCTCTAGCCTGTTGGCTTTGGCCCATTCACCCTTTTCTCCACACTTGGTTCTCATCCCTCCCCATGTCCTATGGGATGCCAAGAAAATTGCGAACAAGCTTGATAATTATGGCGTTACATGTACAAATTTTGAACTTGTCTACTCTCCCTCTCACCGCAACAACCTCACGTTGTGGTCAGACTATGGGGAGCAGGGTTGGAATTTGACGGGCATTTTGCCCGTCAAATACAGTTAAATTAATTTTCAAACCGTCTCCATTCACGGGCAATTATTAAATGAACACGTATTTTTTACGGTTATTAAATATTTGAAAACGTTATTAATTTCAA
Organism: Larix kaempferi; assembly: GCA_027924585.1. Lineage (NCBI taxonomy): Eukaryota > Viridiplantae > Streptophyta > Pinopsida > Pinales > Pinaceae > Larix > Larix kaempferi. The sequence goes on from BSBM01000504.1 coordinate 7,816,810, forward strand.
TTGTATTTTCATATGGTAGGGAGATCGGGGATTGGCTTTCCTGCTTGGAAGTCAAACGACTGTCTCGAAACTGCAGTTTGCATAAATACAATGGTATGGGTTGATTCAATTTTAAGATTACTTTAATTTTTCTAAGTAAATTAATTTTTATTTACTTTAATTTTAAATTAAGTAAATTTTGTAAATTAAGTAAAAATTTTAAATTAAATAAACTAATTGTAATGATAAGATAGAGTAATTTAATTTGATAGGATATTCAATTTAATTTGATGAAATTTAGTACATTAAATTAAATTAAATTTATTAATTGGTATACATTTTAGTAGTAATAATTTTTGGTAAAATATTTTGAACTTTATATTAATTGTGATATGTGTGGGGAATCTTTATAATGTTTTAAACATAATATTATTAAATTAATTTTTAGAAAGCTAAAAAAATTATTTTATTAAATATTTTTTTAATTTGTATTTAGTTTTAAATTCATATTACAAAACTAAAATTAATTAAAAAATAAGACTCCCATCTATATAAGAATCTTTGCATGGAAATAGGGTTGTGTATCCCACTTTGTACACCTCTAATACTTCCAAGTTACAACTTGCATGTCTTTCTAAAATTCTTGTTGCTTAAAGCTTTTAACACTAGCATTCACACTATTCAATTTTTTTTTTTAAATGATTTATTTGACTTATGTGAAATTTTAGTAACATTTTATTATTCTTTTAGTTTTAGTAATCCATTGAAAAATTACTTTTACTCATCGGCAAAAACGCTTCTAAACCACTTTGAAGTTAGCCAAGGAAAAGTGAATGGCCCAAAGAAGAAAGCAGCAACTATCGTGGTCCTGATTTTGGCCCTCCCCCACAAAAACACATTGATAATAAATTGAACCCATGATTGTCAATTTGAACAACAAAATTTCATCACATACCCATGACTTAAGTTCCAGTGGCTCTATATTTATGGCCAATATATCATTCTTATTATGATGATCTAGTAATACCACCAAATCTTATGCTCAAAAAATAGTTTTTACCATAAGCAAATGAGCTATGAGTCATTTTTATATATTCAAATTACTATGTCAAATTATATAAATTTGCATCATTCCATTTTTATAAAAATAAAATAAAATGAATTACCTTATACTAGAAAACTAAATGCTTTCAATTATGAATGAAGCAAACACAAGAATTTTCTTTTATCAAAATTTGATCATAATGCATAGTGGATAATACACAAGCAACCCCCCCATTTCCTTGAAATCGCAGTTCAAGAATTGTAATGTGTATTTGAATGAAGTGCCTCAACAAAGTGCATATTATATTTATTTGGCCTTTCAACTCAATTCATGCATTGAAAATTTTGGTATGTCCCATTCCATTTAGCCTAACATTAACTTCCTTAAAGGAATCACGATTCCAAGTTTTATGTTTTTCCTAAGTTTATCACTTAATGTACTTCACATGCATAATGCTTAAATTCTTTAATAAAAACATCATTAATAAAGGGTATTTTTTTTAATAAAACTTCATTGTTGAAGGGTTATTTTTTGACCAAAACTTTATGTGACGGAAAAGATAAAAGTTCAAAACGTCAAAAAAAATTAGTTTGAAGGGCATAGGTGAAATGAAATTCCAACCCTGATGGGGAGTTGTCCAAACAAGATGCCCGATCCTCGGATGGGGTGACAAATGTAGATACGAGTGGGACACATGTGAAATCACTGGGTGTGCAAGTGGCAGCCAACAACATTAACAGACCCCTGCCAGACCGTGCGAGCTATTAATAGCTCTTTAATGCTGATGTGGCCTCCCATGCTCTTAATATTGGATAGTATGCTCCTCGATCGATCGAGTTCGCTTATGTTATGTGCATTGATGAGGATGCGACAAATTGGTAATGGTGCAATGGAATGGAGGGATAGTTGTATCATACATCGGCAGAATCCTCCCGCGTGTGGCATTTATGCTATCATCCATCTGGATATTTCTAAGAGCTATATATCATGTTGATCGAATGTGGATGCCATTCCGACTATGTTTCTCTGCCTAATGACTCGTCTGCATGCTCATGGGTGCTCTCGTCGTTCCGTGAGGTCTCATCATGTTCGAATTGGCACTCGCATTGAATTTATTTCCTCCTCCTCCTCTTCCTTGATGGACTCCTCATCTCTTGCTTCAGTCCTCGCCTATGGCTCTAAGGATTTGACTCTCAATTGTTTGGGCTCCAATATGTAGAGTTGTAGATTTGAATGGTTCGACGGGAATGGAAATTCATTGGGCTTTTAGCCCACGACTCCTCCATCTCCTGCCCATGATTTCATTGGTGAAGATAATAGGAGGGGTCAGAAATGGGCAGTGAATGACACAACGCAGGTGCGGCCTATTGTAAGAGAAAATGCTCAGCATTCAGAGCCAAAAAACGGTCTTATGGAAGCATAGTGGAACCTGATATTTGATACTCAACGAGCAAGCTAGAACCTGGACTTCAAGATGGACGATTTCAATAACTGGTTGGATGCAATAGTTGTTGCAATGGCTGCTTAGGATATGGTCAACAATCTGTGTTTGGCATCTCCATGAGATACGGTCCTACTGGATATGCCTCTTCAGCCTAGATATGTTCTGGGGTATTTCGATCATGATTATAGTTTTGCAAAGTCTGTTTGGTAGTTTTTGCATGTATTTTCCATGTAGATGGTTTTCATTATACTATGTAATATGTCCTCAGTCACGTCAGTGGTCTATACAGTACTTCGAACTTGTCGGTTTTAGCCATGTTCATGTTTTTGGTTTGGGAGGTTTGATCCAGCTATCTCCTTACTGCTATGTATTGTTTCTGATATAATATAATGTTCCTTCTTACTTAAAAAAAAAGAAGTGCAGTAATTATCTTTACACATTGTTAATGGTGTGTTACTATTTTTTAGGCGCACTGATTAATATTTTACATTTTTTTGCAAAAGAAATTAATTTGTGGGTCCTATTATGGGTCAACCCCAATGAAATATCTATAATAACAGTCCTATTGTGGGTCAAATTGCTTAGTCTTCCACTGTAATAGTGACCTCAAACACTAACGATAATTATTGACTCCATAAATCAAACATAATAGTATAAATACCTATGTTAGAAGTATCTCAAGTCAATTAAGGTCGTGTAGACCACTTTGGTCCACCCTTAGGCCAAATTAAGCATAGTCCTAATTAATCATTTAAAGTTAATAAAAAAGTTTAGAAGTTGAATATTAGACATCAAATTTAAATTTGTAAAAGTAAAAAATTGAATATAAAACCCGAGATAATGTAATGATGTATGTAAAATTTCCTTTAAATTATTCAAAATTCAATATTAAACTTTAGAATTGAAATAATTATTTTAAAAGTATTCAAAATTAAAATCAATAAAATAATAATAACATGAAAATTCTTCTTTCAATGATATAATTCTTTAAATTTTCAAATTTCCAGTTAAAAAAATTAGAAACTAATTGTTTATTTTTATTATTTAGTGTATTTAAGTTTCATAAAATGGGGGGACTTGCCTTTATCTTTTTTCTTTTCTCAATGTTTTTAAATACCATACATTATTCTACTAAGAATCTATAACTTGGTCACTATTTGATGTAATTGAAACTTGCACTTCTACTAATTGTGTGATAAGGACCATTGCTTCTTCTTCGGGTTATTTATATGTATCTTAGTGTGTTTTTCTTACGAACTATAAATAATATAAATTACAACATTTTATTGAAATATCTTTAAGATCTTGTTGACGTAGAATTTTTCTACAAAATTCTCTTTGGGTCCCCCTTTTTTATTTTAATTTTTCTTCACTCTTGTACAATTTAGTCCAATTCATGAAGTTATTAAATTCTTGAACCAAAGTGAAAATCGTTAATTAAAGTTTCAAAAACTCAAGTATTCCAACATATAAATAATCTCAACATTTATCGAACATTCAAGATTACAATTTGTGCGCTCCACTTAAAGATCTTATCGACAATTTTCCAAAAGGCCATTTCTTGGAATTTTCGAACATTGTTAATGATTCTATTAGCATTAAGATTGATCTTATCGACAATTTTCCAAAAGGCCATTTCTTGGAATTTTCAAACATTGTTAATGATTCTATTAGCATTAAGATTGATCTTATCGACAATTTTCCAAAAGGCCATTTCTTGGAATTTTCGAACATTTTTAATGATTCTATTAGCATTAAGATTTTGGAGTTTCAATATTTTTTGGATGACACAATATGCATGCCTAAGCTCGAATTTTCGAAGCAACACAGATGACTAATTGGCTGAACTTTGAATGGTTAAACAAACACCATCGATAATGTTTTAATGTTTTAAGATGACCCACCCTTCTCGAGTTTTAAAAGGTTTTCAATTATGAAATTATGAAATCTTAAACACTTGAGATTCTCAAAATTATTCAAACTTGAGTTTTAAAATATCACTGAACACACTGTCGGTGACACTTTGTAAGATTCAAAGTTGTAAGCATCGAAAATTTTGTGTTGATTCTCAAATTAGACCATAGAGGTGTTGTTCACTCAAAAAAAATCTCTCTACTAAGATTTGATATACTAGCATTCGCTCAAACTTAGTAATATATCGCTTATAAGTTTTTGAAATTCGTTGATGAAGGTTTGCATTAGGAATTTCGGAGGTCACGCAAAAAACAAAAAACATAGTTCCAAAAGTATTTTGATGACAACTACAAGTATTAAAACATAGGTTTTCACATGGGCTTCAACTAATGCGTGTTGAAGACCTATAAATTTCAAAGTTGTGACAAAACGCTTCAGTGATTCCCATGAAGATGAAGATGAAGATGAAGATCATAATCACTCTTTGAATCTTTCGCCAATAGCCATCATTCGACCATAGGATGATTTCGATAATTACTTGCCACACTTGTTGAACACGCGGCCATTTCATAAGTAGATTAGCTTATATTTGAATTCAACTCCGTTAGTGCATCATTTGGCTTTTTATCTAAATAGTGACAAGCAAGTAGTATTTGATTTTATTGAGCTCGTGTAAATAATGTCTCTTCCCTATTTCTTACTGCTTAAGTTTTCATTGCACAATAGAGTTTCGTTATTTGAGAAAAAGGTGCAAACACAGTAAATTCAGCCTCTCTAGACCAAGTATGCACTTCTGAATTATTATATTAATTTTTCAAAGGTAGAATTTGAACGGGAAGAAAAGAGAAGGTGAAATTTTATTCGAAATATTATTTATTTTCCTCATTTCAAAATTAGAATCAGAGTTCTAGATAAGTTTCTTAATGTTGAATAATGTAACTTTGGAAGATATTCTTATTTGTATTATTTTGGTCATTTGTATTATTTGTATTGTACACCCTACGGAGTTTATTATTGATGTAACTGATTATATAAAAGTCATTGAAAGAGTCAATTTAAACCCTAACTGTTAGGTCGGCTTGAAAAGATCTAGAAAATAATATGTTATTGTAAATTGTACAGGTCGACCCAGTTAGGTGAGTCAAGTCGACCTTGTTAGTAAAAAGGTCATGTCATTTGTTTAGTATAAATAGGAGGCTCGCCCTCCTCATTTGCACACTTCACTCACTCATCTAATTTGCATGAGTAGAGAGAGAGGGTCGTTCAAAGTAGCTGCTTTTGGAGTCTTCTTGTTTTGGGTCTTTGCACGAGGGATACTACTGTACATTATACAAAATCTATATAGAAGAAGTTTGTTGGGTTTTTCTACCCCGAGAGGGTTTTCCCAGGATAACTTTGTTGTGTACTATTGTTTGTGTTGTGCTTGTTTATCTTTCAGTGATCCTTATTGTTATTGCACTTAAAATATAACACTTAAAAAATCAATCTATTGCATATAGTATGAATCATTTCCTATTGAGATGCCACCTTGAATATCAACGATTAAAGCCTTGAATCCTTCATCAAAGACAAAACTTATTGAAATTTAAAACACAGGACTTGAATAAATGACATAATCAGGCACCCTTGAAAAAATAAACAAGCCAGATATTGAGACTATAAAGACAAAATTTAAATACATTGAAGCTATAGTTGGGAATGAGATTGATTTTCTTTCCTAGGGAGAAATTTCCAGAGAATTAAAGATGGATGTTATCCATGTCATTACACCTAGTGACCCATCTCTAAGAAATATGGATAATGCAGTCTTCATCAACATAAGGGATTCACATCTACATAATCTTGCTACATGGACTCTTATTTTTCATTAATTTGATCTCATACAATGGATTATACATCAAACCAAAACAGAAAGCAAAACAATCATGACAGTGACGACCATTGTATTGCATCCTTTCAATCAATAGAACTAGAAATATACTATAAATTTCATCAGCCAAATATAATTCTAACAAGTGAGTCGTTGAACAATTTCAAATTTAAATGATATTAGAAAAGTTATGACTAATTGATGGGTGGAAGGGAATAGATTTCAGACTAGAAATGATTGTATTTATCCAATAACACACCTTCAAACTCCATATCTATATGTCGTGGCTCTAATGTGTAGATTGTGTGGACAACCTAACTAAACCATTTTTAAGGATGCTTGGGTTCCTTTGGTACATTCCATTGTTACAAAGAAATCATCTTCAATTGGGAAATGATATTGTCCCTTTCTTTACACAGGGTCATATAAAAAGCACAAAAGGAAGATGCAGAAAGCTTTCCAACTTTCTACATGTCTTCCTATATTCTAGAAATTCTGTGTTCCAATAATCCTTCCCCTCAATTAGGATGGATTTGGAATGTTTATTGTAGTCCTATACATGTCTATTGTTAGATGTTGTGGAAAAACAACTGTAAGAATAATTATTCTTTGATCTATGATTACTTTTTTGCACCTCTCTTTTAAATAATTTCTAATAAGGAATGCCCTAGGATATCATCCGAAGAAAAGGTCATGATACATAGCATTGGTAACTAGTATATGCAAGAGGACTATGCATATATCATAATATTTTGAATGATTGCACCTACACACATTTTTCCTAAGTATGTCTCAAACAAATTGTTCATATCTAAGATTGTTTATCAATCGACCTTGCATGGGATTAATGACACTTTAAATAGGGAAAAGAAAAAGCTCTTTACCCCTCAACTTACTTACATTGGGAATTTCGGTATTAACAGTTTTAAAACAACCAAGAGCAATCTCAATTAATGCTCGAATATAGATTTCCTTAAGTCCAATTTAGGAGACATGACCCAAAAGGCTTGGTAGTCAAGCATTGTAGGCAAGTTGGCTTGATCTGTCCAAATGCTCATGAAAAATGGAATAATGAAAAACAATTGGAGAATGTCAATTCATGGGATATGTGTTGAGTAGAAAGAAGTCTCAACTTCACTAGGATACTAGTGAGTCTTCAAGTGGAAAAAATGAAGAAACTAAAGAGAAAAAAATTAGAGAAACGACAGTTGCAAGATTCAAATACAAGATGAAAGACAATTGATGATGAGGAGTTTGGAGGATGGAGTTGCGATGTTCTGCAGCTAGGGTTTGCAGGCGGTGGCCTAGTCTGCAGCTAGGGTTTTGAAGGTCAACAAAGGTAATGGGGTTCAAGTTTGACTTATGATGCAGGGTGGGTAAGGCGTAGCAGGTGTCTTCTTTAGTTTCTTGGGGGAATCGATTTCACAAACTGCGGTGGTTTGTCAAGGTTTATCTCTAACCGTTTCCTTTTTTACCCCCGCTTTTTTTCACGGGGTTTTGTTACTGTGGTTTACTTCGCTTTTTTGACAATGGAGTATGATGATCTTGTCGACTACTCTAGTGACCACTTGGAGTAGAGCAATATTTGGGTTTCGACAGCTGGCGACTATCGAGATGAGGTAGGTGCTTGGCCCTCGGAAGCGAATGTGGGTGTACCGTCCGATTTTTTCAGCTACCTCCTTTCATTCCGGGTTTTTCTCCATCCGAATTTATGAGCCTTCATTCCCCGTCGATACTGGAACAAGGGGTGCCTTTCTTGTCGACTTATGATGAAGGGTTTTTCTTAGATGAGCAGGGGGGGCAACTTGGGGTTTTTCAGGTCTCCAAAACCCTCTGTCAACTTCTCAATCCTCCTGTCAGGTCCAACTGATCAGCTTGGATTTCAGGAGGGTTTTAGTGCAGGTTATCCAGGATCTGGTTGGTTGTGGGGCAGTCTTTTGGAGTCACAAGGGAGTTCTGTCTTTGGATCTGTGCGACAGAATGATTTAGGTTTTTTAGCGGATTTCCTTAGGGCCGTAGAACATAGAGGTTTCCCTAGCTCGCGTCCAAGTAAGGATTCAAGTTTGGAGTACAGAAGGGTTTCTGAGGAGGAAGGATTGGAAAGTAATTTAAGAAAAAGGAGCAGGAGGAGATGGATGAAATGTAAAGGGAAGGGATCCAACTATACCTTAGGAGAAGACATCGACTTGCACTAGGTGATACAGATGGCCAACCAAAACTTAGTCGGTCGGGATTATGGGTGCTCTTTTTCCTTTCGAACTGTGGTTGGATGGGTAGAGGAGACCTGGAAGGAGCAGTTGGGGTATGTTCTGGAGGTGGTGTCACTTACAAGAAATTGGTGCACCTTTAATTTTATTCAAGCCCATCATGCTCTTTGGGTTTTGAGCAGGAATTGGAACCTGGATCATTCCCCATTTTTGCTCAAACCTTAGAACCCTCTTTTTGATGCGAGCAGGGAAAGGATGGACACAATACCTCCGTGGGTTCGTCTCCGTGGCCTCCCTCTTCATTATTGGTCTGAGGAGAATTTTAAAAACATAGATAACATTATTGGTACCTTCCTAGAGGCAAACTTATCTTTCTTGGAATTCAAACAAAGGAAGGTTGCTCGTATATTATTCAGCATCAATGTGAGGGAGGGTTTAGTAGAAGAGATGGATCTGTGTTGGGGCCCTTATGTTTACACCCAGAAGCTGGATTATGAGAATGATCTTTTCCGCTGCCGTAGGTGTCATGAGTATGGGCATCATGTGGTAGATTGCAAGCTTCCGCTCAAGACCTTAAATGACGTCCACTCTCAAAAGGACGGGGGCACTAAAAGAGAACCACAGTCTGTTCAGGAACAGCCATCTAAGCTAGATCCTTCCCAGGATCCAGTCAGTGATCCAGTGATAGAGACCAGCCATGCAGAAGGTCATTTTTCTTCACTTCTAGAGGAGGGTTCCGGGAGTCAGACTGCTTTTCAGAGTCTTTAAGGGCCTTCTTTCACAGGTATTTATTTTCCCTCTCTCACTCCTTCCATTAATTTGTTTCTGAATAATGTTTCGCTTTCGGGTCTTGACTGGTTAGAGGGCCTCAATAATCTTTCCATTTATCCTATACATCCTTCGGCATCCCCTCCCTTAATCAATCTTCCCTCTGAAGAGTCGAAGGAGGTTTCCCTCCCCCCTGACCCAGACCCTCCCTTGTCAGAGGAAGAAACCCCGTCCTCTTCACTTGATTCCACTGATTCTAGATATTTCCTACACTCTACCTCCAAAAAGCCCTCTAGAGGTATTGGGAAAGGCAGGAACTAACCTTCCAAAGGTAGAGGTCGGAAGTCCTTTATTTGAAAGGCACAGACCAAAGCAAGTAAGGACCTTTTGGAAGGAAAGCAACAATCAATTGAAAGGGCACTTAAAGCAGTGCAAACCTAGAAGAAGGGTCACAAATGAAATTGATGTCTTTCAACTGCAGGTTTCTAGCTGGTCCCCCCAAAAGATCAGCACTCAAGAGGGTAGTCAATATTGAATGCCCTGATGTAATTTTATTACAAGAGACGATGGGAGTAGGGGAAGAGGTAAAATCCAGGTTGGAGAGCTGGTTTCCGGGATGGATTTTTGAGGCTTTGGATGTTAGAGGTAGGTCTGGAGACCTCGCTCTGGGTTGGAATGAAAGAACAGTGGAGGTTTTAAACCTGTGGGGGTTGGACTCAGTACTCGGTATGATTTTATCGGCCCTGGACCTAAGAGAAGACCTAACCATTTTTAATGTGTATGGGCCTTATCAAAACAGGATTCCCTTCTGGGAAACTTTGCTCAACAAAATTTGTTAAGAGGAGATGCGGTAATTATGGGTGGAGATTTAAACTTTTCGCTGGGGCAGGCGGAAGTTTGGGGGCCTCATGCTCTTGTAGACAACTTAACTGGTTTTTTCACCCAGTATTTAGCTGAAAGGAACCTAATAGATTTAGAACCCATCTTTATCAAGCCAACTTGGAAAAACAACAGAACGGGTGAAAACAAAGTTGCAAAGAGGCGGGACAAGTTCTTGGTTGTAGAACAGTTGGTGGACAGGCTTTTCCATATTAGACAATGGATTGGTAGTGGGGGCATTTCAGATCATTTCCCCATCTATATAGAATTAAATAAAGGTCCAAATAAGCCACCTAGCCCCCTAAAATTCAACAAGATATGGCTTAAAGATGAGTCCTTTATCAATTTGATAAAAACTATATGGGTACCTTTCAATCAGGGGGATCCTAGCTCTGCAGCCTTTCAGTTTGCAACAAACATTAAAATATTGAAGGGTCCCATTAAATATTGGGCTCTGGAAAAAAGAAAAAGGGAGGATCGGGAGATAAAGTAGATCGAGGAAAACCTCTCCAAAATCTACGAGGAACAAGGAGGGGGACTCCTGACTTAGGAATAAAAAGACAACTTGGTTAGACTGGAAGGTAGAAGGAACACCCTGTTACTGGAAAAGGAAGAGACCTGGAGACTGAAGAGCAGGGAAATCTGGCTGGAAAGCGGTGATGATAACACAAAATTCTTTCATGCCTATTCCAATGGCAGGAAATCTTCGAATACAATTTGGAGTCTGGACAATTCTCAAGGGGAGACTCAAACCACTTTTGAAGGTATGCAAAAGGGTAGGAGTGAATCATTTCCATAATATTTTCAAGGTTAACAATCATGCTTCAATAGAAGAAGTCATCAGATTGTCCCAACTCTTCCCACATTTTTTGGAAGAGGAAGACAATAGAACTTTGATGGAGGAAATCACAGAAGAAGAGCTGAAAGAAGTTTTGTTTAGTTTCCAGAAAGATAAAATCTCAGGTCCTAATGGATGGACGATTGGATTTTTCCAGCAGCTCTACAATTTCCTTGGAGCAGATATTCTGAAAGTGGTAGAAGATTCAAGGCAATCGGGCAGAATCCCTGCAAGTTTCAATACAACTTGTATAGCCTTGATTCCAAAATCAGATTCTCCCTCTTCTCTGAATGATTTTAGGTCGAGCTCCCTCTGTAATTGCATCTACAAGGTGGTTACTAAAATTATTTCTAGAGTAATCAAGGCTATTCTCTCAATACATATTTCAGGGGAACAATTTGGTTTTCTGGCGGGAAGACAGATTCATGAAGCAATTGGTGTAGCTCAGGAAGGCATGCATACTATAAAAACCATGAAGATGAAGGGGGCAATTCTTAAAATTGATTTATCTAAGGCCTATGACAAAGTGAGCTGGTTGTACATTCGTTTATTTCTCACTCATCTAGGTTTTGGTATTGGCTTCATCAGATGGATAATGAGTTGCATCACTACTATTTCGTTCTCTGTGTTAATAAATGGGGCAGCTTCTCCCTTCTTTCATTCTGAAAGAGGTCTGAGACAAGGATTTCCATTGTCTCCTCTGTTGTTTCTCTTTGTGGCAGAAGGTTTGAGTCATGCAATCAGAGAATCCAAAAGGAAGGGCTCTTTAAGGGGCATCCAGATTTCTCAGGAGCTCCAAATAACTCATTTACTTTTTGTAGATTATGTGCTTATCTTTTGCTCTGGTTCGGAAAGGGATGCAAACAAGCTGCGGGATATTCTTGAACTTTTCGCAAGGGCTACTGGGACGGTCATCAGTGCTGGTAAATCTACTCTTTCCACAAATCTTTTCAGCGTGCAAGAGGTGATCGCCTTAAACATAATTTTTCCTTTTAACCACATTCCTTTGCAAGAAGGTCTGAAATACCTGGGTTTTAACTTAAAACCCAATGATTATAAAAAACAGGATTGGAAGTGGCTGCTAGAGAAGCTGGAAAAAAAGACTAAAGGTGTGGAGTCACAAATGGATTTCCCGGGCAGGGTGGTTGGTTTTGGTAAAGTCAGTACTGGAAGCAAATCCTGTGTACTAGATGTCACTATCTTGGATCCCAAAAGGCATTTTGGAAGCAGCAAGGAGGATTTGCTTCCACTTTTTTTGGAGTGGTAAAGAGGACATCTTTGTTTCTCCTTGTTGAACCTCTATTGAGAATTCTGTGGACTCAAGGTTGGGAGATTGGGAGCTAAAGAATATTTTTATTTTCTCCAAAGCCCTAACAGCAAAATCAGGATGGAGATTACTAAAACCAGATGGTCTATGGTCTCAAGTGGTGACTCAAAAATACATAGCTCCGGATTCAGGTGAAGATTGGGTTAGGAATCCTAAGAAGACACACTTAGGAGGTTCAGTGATCTGGAAAGCAGTAGTTTTATCCTTCCATGTAATTGAAAATAATCTGGTCTGGAACATTGGAAATGGAAGGAAGGTAAGAATCGAAGAAGACCCTTGGGTAGGATGCATTCAACAACACTTACTACAAGAACAAACGATGGACACCCTGAGGCGGAGGGGTTATGTATTTTTAAATCAGCTTGTTGATCCTCTATTGAGAATTTTGTGGACTCAAACTTGGAGACCGGAAAACACTTTGGGGCTGAATGAAGTTGATGAAATTGAAATCACCAGATACTTGGAGGATCTCAACAGATCTCAAATCCATCTCTGTGATAGGGAATATGAAATAATTTGGGATGCAAATCCACAGGCAGTTTACACTCCAAAATTTGGTTATATTCGTATAAGTGAAGAATTACTTCAAAGAGACTCGATCTGGTGGTGGAGAAAACTATGGAAAATCAAAATCCCTCCAAAGACACGTCTTTTTATGCGGAATGTCTTGGAAAACAAAGCACCTACTTGGGACAACCTACAAAAAAGGAACAGACATGGTCCTGGATGGTGTTTTCTCTGCAAATTTGAAGGAGAGTTTGTACTTCATCTTTTCCTCAAATGAAATTACATCAAAGAGTTTTGGGTAGAATTCTCCAAAGAACTTGGTCATCGATGTAGATGCGACAAAAACACAATAGAACAAGCACGGCAGTCTTGGTACTCTGACCAAAATTTCTAAATCTTTAAAGCTCTACCACTGCTGGTTCTTTGGGGGGTCTGGCTGGCGAGAAAGAGTCTCATTTTTTTAGACAAAGCAAGTACCCCAAAAATTACAGCATCTCTAAGTTGTGGCTTTCTTCCTTCTTTACCACAAAACAACAGAGCTTTTAGACAAAGGAATCTGCAGGAAGTGGAAACCGACAGGTCAAAGCCGTGGGGCTTCTTTGACAGAGCTTCACAAAACAACCTTTGTGGGGGGGGGCTCTTCTTTTCCTTTCTGACTCTTATTACTTTGAAAAGACCCGCGGCCTTGGGGAAGGAAGCAACAACTTTGCAGAATTAATGAGCCTAAAATTCCTCCTTATCTTTGTTGATGAAAAAGAGTGTAGAACCATTATTGTTTATGGAGACTCTTTAAATGTTATAAATTGGACAAGGGGCATACAACAATGCAGAAATATAAGACTCACAAAATTTTTGGCAACCATCAGAGAAGTTTAGAACACCTTTGATACTTTTTCATGCCGTCGTGTTTTCAGGGAAAACAACCAAGAGGCGGATAGGGTCTCGAAGGAAGGGTTGTAGTTGGCCATGGGAATATGGAATATAAAAAGAATATAACAATGGCGATGCTCATGAATTTTACCACAAACCTTTCATAGAATGATCAAATCAGTCAGAGTCTCTTCAACAACTACAAGAACATTTCATTTTGGTTTTTTTTGTCATTTCACAGTTGAATGTCTCATCTACCTTTCAGCTCTGTTTTCAGAACTCAGTGTCCTTCTCAGAGGACATTTTTGACATAATGTAATTTAAACAATCAGATAGTTGTTTTTTGTTTACGGGTCAGAATCATAAATGTAAAAAGATCAATGTATCAGAAGCATAAAAGAAAACTATAGGTCTATCAAAAAGACAATAAATATCAACAATACACTCCTCACAAAGTGTATCTATAGAATGTAATTTTGTTCTCATCGGATGAAAAAAAAATTACGCTTTTTTTCCCACGAAAAAAAAGATTAAATACAAAGATTGAAAGAATAACAAGATTGAATAGAACAAAAATTAAAAGAGGAACAAGATAAGATCATAGAAGCAAAGTTAAAAGAAGAATGAGTAGATAGAAAGCACCAAGAACAAGATAAAGAATGGGTAGTCGAGGAAAAGCAGGAACAAGACAAGCTTCAACACGAACAAGATAGATTGTAGGCATCTAAGTAGAAGGAAGAACAAGACAAGATACAGACAACCAATCAAAAGGAAGAATGGGACAATAAAAAAGCAACTAAAGAAAAGGAAGAACAAGATCAATTAAGAACAGCCAAAGAAAAAGAAGAGCATGGAAAATTATGACTATCAAAAAAACATAAGAAGAACAAAAGAAAGAAAAAGAAGCAAAGAAAAAATAATTGAAGGATAGACCTCAGCTAAATATTGAAGGAGCTTCGAAAATAACTTAGCAAAACACCATTGATGGCAATGGTACTACAAAGAAATCTATGCAGGTTACTAATGATCCAAAAATAGTCCCCACAGATAAATAAAAAGTTGTAGTAATCGAAGAAATTGTGACTACCAACATCATGGAGAACATCCTTTCTTCGAACAAGCAAACTTTTCTAGAACCTTTGTAAGAAGTGTTTGATCTTGAGATAATTGCATACAATAAAAGATAAAATACCCTAGTTAAACAAGTGCAAAAAAAGAGAAAGATTGATGTCACTAAATTTATTGTCTACACCACAGAGGAGAATATCATGGATTCTAAAAAACACAATTTCTCATACACACTAAATGTCAATATAGCCATGACTTTGTTACACCAAAATATCGTCATTGTGAGTTATGTGTCCTTCATTTTCCCTAATTCCTAAATCACTTAAGCCAAATTGATTGAAGGAAGATTTTTGGTTATCCTTTTTCCTTTTGTTGTCACCCCGACGCACCTTGCACGTTGACAAAGTGCGCCAGACTCCTGGTGATGCGCTCTACACATTGATAGAGTGCATCGCTGACACCTTCCGCCTTTCAGCAGATTCTGTCACTCCTCAAAGACGCATGTTTCCTATTGACATAGTGCAGCACTATCAGTTTAAAAGTAAAAATAGAAGCTTTGGGCACCTTCT
Source organism: Larix kaempferi (assembly GCA_027924585.1). NCBI lineage: Eukaryota > Viridiplantae > Streptophyta > Pinopsida > Pinales > Pinaceae > Larix > Larix kaempferi. The sequence goes on from BSBM01000504.1 coordinate 7,832,095, forward strand.
AGAACCCATGGCTTCGTGGAGGCTTATCCCTATGGACTAGGAAAGGTGGCATTCAATCCCCTAACCTTTTGGGGTAATCCCTTGACCTTCTACCACAAATCCTCAACCTCTTATAGCCCTTTAGGCCTGTATATACAAGCCCTCTCTTCATAGTAAGGAGGAGAAAGATAGAGCACCTAAACGCTAGATAAATTATGTTGGAGCTTATTCCCTTTCATCCATTAAGAGGCAAAATATTGGATCTTTGAGGCTAGGACCATTTGGAAGAAGTTGTAACGTCAAAGCTTGGTTTTAATATCTCCCTATCTATTTCTTTCATTTACAGTAATACAGATTCTTTCCATAAAGTCTTATTGTATTAAGATCTTTAGAATTGGTTTCTTTGACTACTAGTTTATAATAACCTATATTGCCTATTATTGGTATTTGTATGTTTCCACTTGTTTGTGCGTTCTCTTGCAGTTGAATATAAGAAGCTATATCAAACAAGGAGGTATCACAACAATCACAAGGCAAACCATTCCTTCATACCTTTTGCAATTTGGTTAATCTAGGAAAGATGTATGCATTCTGTACTGTTTTTGTTCTAGATCCGAACCATTCGGACTAGGGAGATCGGTTAGTGTCCGAACTGACGGATTGTCCAGTAACAAAATTGGCAACTCCACCGGGGACTTCCAAATCCATTGTCTTTGGGTTATTTGAATTCTAATTTGCATTTTCTTACTTAGCCTCATAAGCCTTCAATTTGCCTCTTCTTGATTGGATCCATCCTGTTGTGAGTTACTGGGCAATCCAATCTCCAGTAGGAATCCTTTTCTCAGCCTATTAACTTTTTTAGTTTGGGATTTCTTATTTTTCAACTCTAGATTTCGCCCGACGCACTTGGGTAATATCATACCCGCGTCTCTATGATTTTGACGCACTCTGTCTTAAAGCAGACTGCGGCACTGATGCGCTTTCCCTTTGTGCAAACAACGTCACTGACGCGCTTTCCCTATTTGCAGACTGCGTCACTGAGGCTTTGACACCCTGGTGTATACTTGCAACCTGCATCACCCATTAAACTTGGTGTCTAGGCTTGGATTTTCCCATAAAAATTGGTTTATTTGGTTCTCTAGGATCTGCGCTTTGCTTATCTCAGGCTTAGTATTCCTCATATTTGGATTTTTTCCTTCCTTGATTTATTTTGAGATTTGTAGCTTGATTAGATTTCTTAACAGTTCTAGGTAGTCAAGCGGTTGTGTCCTTGATCTTGGGTGTCCCCAACCCCTCGCAAGTACAACTAGTCTTGTGAGTTGTTGAAGATCCCTTATCTGTGTTGCTTCGAATTTTTAGTCTTTGAAGAGTTTTTGTTGTTGTGATTTTGGTAAAATTGGGTGTGAATTTTGGGTTATTTCACTGTTTGGCTGTTTGATTTTTTAAGAAATTTGGTTTGGTTAAAGATTGCATTAGTGAGTATATCTCATGTTTTGAATCAAGATAGAGGAAATTGCATCTTTGTTACAATTATTAAGTCCATTGGTAGAGAAAATCAAAGAATTCTTACTTTCTCCACCTTAAGTTCATGCTCAAGATTGTTGGAAAAAGATCCTTTGTGTTTTTTAAAATCGTTTAAGAGACTTTGAAAGAGTTGAATATTGCGCATGTTTATTTCTTCTTAGTTGTAAAAGAGTGCATTGCATCTCTCTAAATATTAAGTGTAAAGTAGATCTTGTCAAAGCTTTTTGAACATGAAAAAACACTCCCATGTCCTTTGGATTTCTTTCTACCTCTTTTGCTCCTTAGTTCAAAAAAGTTTGAATTATTGCAATCAAAAGAAGTTCATCTTTTCATTTTTTCTTGGATATCTAGCTTAGTTGAAAAGAAAAAGAAAAAACATTTTTGGTTTAGTATGTGTGAGGAACCTGCAACAATTAATTAATGAAAATGCATGAGATATCAGAAATAATAGAACTTAGAATCGATTTATTGTTCGCGGACCACTTCGAGAGGGCAACCTCCTTTGAGCAAGCTCAATACAAATAACTTCACGGTGCCTTGATGGGCCTCAACACAAACTTATAAACTAAGTCTAGGTCCCAATACTATGGATCGATACCATGGAACATATAATGCTAAGGGATGACTTACAAAGCATATGCGTCCAATACTATGGATCAATACTACGGGCTAATACAAATTATGGATCAACAAATACTACGGGATGACTTACAAATCATATGCATCCAACAACAATATACTAACAAAGTAAAGAGAAGGGTTGACACGGGTTCCTAACATCCCCTCTCCCTTAGAAAAATCTTTGTCCTCAAAGCTTGAGATGTGGAAATTGATGTGGAATCTGAAGGAGTGGTTACCATGGAGCATCCTTTGGTTGCATTTTGTGCCACTGAATTAATACCTCTGTGATAGATCGAGAGAGAAGCTGACGCCTTTTGAGTTTCAGGGAGTATTGCTTGGAAGGCTGTAGACAAAGAAGAACTATATCACCTGCTTGAAAAGTGCGCTCAGAACGGTGTTGATCGGCTTGTTGTTTCATTCGAATTCTTGCCATGTGAAGATTGTCCTGCAAAATGAGAGGAATCTGATCGCGGTTTCCAAGAATCGAGTCAATTTCCTGAACTGGTAAACGGCGGAGGGTGTATCGAAGAAGAATTGGCAGTGCCTAACCATAGATTGCTTCATATGGAGTCATTTTAGATGTCGTATAGTACCACCGTACCCCTTCAAGGAAATCCATAGAAATATCTGTCCAAATCCATGTCGGGATGGGCAAGGGTTCGAGCAATCTCAGAAGGAGTGTTGTTTCACCCTTGTTGACCTAGAAAGTATCACATTCAACCACCATCTGTTGAATTGTCATTTTCAGTCTCTGCCAAAAGAAGTTACACTGTTCCCGCTCATACGTTTTGAGGAACCCAGAGTGCCCTACCGATGGAGAAGCATGGAGTTCATAGAAGACATATCCCTGTTGAACAGATTGCATCCAATTTGGAACAAGCATAGAAATATCTGAAAGATAAACTGGGTCATCAAATGTGCGAGAAAGAGCATCTTCCACCAGATTGTCCTTACCCTTCTTGTAAGTGATCTCATAGGCATAACCCATGAGTTGGCTAACCCATTTCAGGTGTGTTGGCAAGGAGACCCTTTGTTCCAGGAAATTTTTAAGACTCTGGTGATCAATCTTGATGTAGAAATAATTCCCTAATAGGTATGGCTACCACTTCTGTAGTACATGCAAAATAGCCATCATTTCCTTCTCAGATGTAGAGGCGGCTAAATTCTTACCAGAAAGGTCTCTTGAAGGCGGCAATCCCACTGGTTCAGCAAAGACACCTGCATATCTATCCAAGGGAGTAGTGGAGACTGTTGATGGGTGCATCTGAATGGAATGGAGTTGAGCGATGACACCATGTGAATTCTTCTTAAGGATATTTTCTAGGCGATGTGAACTGATGATGCGAAGAGACCCTGGTTGCAAGCCCGTAAAGCGTGTTTTTTTCCATTAATTGAAAGCTGCATCCAAAGTTCAGCAAAATCCCATAAGATGGGGCCAAGTGTGCATAACTATTGAGCGCCCAAAACCACATCACATCCACCTATGGACAAGGAAAACATGTCAGAAAATTTGTAAATTGTAGGGCCCCTCCTTCTATTTATGATCAACTTTCTTTAGTTGCAAAAGTTCTAACACTAAGAAAATTTTCTGAAGTAAGAATGAGTTTTTTTGTTTCGGAGCAAGAGGTGAGTTTTTCTCCGAAACGGTCGGAGAAAAATCAAATGTTGCGTTGAAACGATAAGAGAACATTTTTTTTTTTCGCGAAATTTTGAATGCAAAAATCATGTTTCGGAACAAAATATGTTTGTGCGTCGAAACGGTCGGAGGTCAAAATGAGTTTGGAAGTGATCGGAGGGACTTCCAGTGTTTTGCCAAAATTATCGGAGTAAAACGTAGTGTTGCACCGATAAGGACGAAAAGAAACGAGTTAGATTTCAATCGGAGCAAGATCTATTTTTGTGTCAATTTGTTCAAAATGAATTGGTTTTTCATCAAAAGAGATCAAAAGTGCATTTAGGTATTGGAGCCAAATGTACTTTTGCACTGATACAATCGGGATAAAATTGTATTTGACATCGAAACGTTTCAGCGTATAAAGCGATTTTGCGCCGATGATTATCCCTCCAATCATGTGAAAAGCGCTTGATCCGAAACGAGATCGGTGCCAAATGAAATGGTTATCTGAAACGAGATCGGTGCCAAATGAGAAGGTGATCCAAAACAAGATCGGTGTCGAAAGGAGATTTGCTCTGAAACGTTGGGCCAAGAAATTTCGACATAAATTAAAAAGTGCTCTGAAGCGGTCGTTGAGAAAGTTTAGTTTGAATCCCGTTGGCATGTTTACCGAGTAACATGTGTTGCTAGGTTTTTTTTCCATTGTCTATAAAAGGGGGTTCCAAATATTTTTGTAATGTTTTGTAACGGCGTTTTGGAACACATCCCTGGACGACACCTCGCATACTTCATTTGAGTGCAACATTTCTTCTCTTTGTAGTACGCCAAGTAGGATTCTTTTCCACGTCAGTATTTTGTGCATAATATAGATTTCCCCATGTCTCAACAATCTTTTATTTATTTTATTTTATTCTTTTTCCCTAGTTTTGAAACGGCCTCAAGCCATAACACTGCATATATAATGTTGAAAAACCTAAGAGAGATTTGGGTAGTGGGAGGTTTTGTCGCCTTCAATTTTCAAGTAGGTGAAGACCGGTCAACCCATTGGTTGGATTGTATCAATATCCTAACATGCCCTAAGAAAGCCTTTACGAGGCCAGGAGAAGATGTTTCTTATGTTGTGTCTCTCCGCCGAATCGCTTGTTCTTATTTTCGCTTGACCACTAGAATGCCAGGATATTCTCTTTCTCATCACAAACGTCAGATCCTTACCTTTTCTTGCTTTCCGGGAATCCAACACTCGGGGGTCCACCACTTCCCTACCACACCCAGGGTTAGCAGGCATGGTAGTATCATAGGAGTACATGTTCATGTGGTGAGGACACCCCATTTTGATTAGTATGGGATGAATAAAAATCTAACAATTGAATGAGAAACTCTTCAAGTTTGACCAATATATATATATATATACCTCCCTACGAGGTTGCTTATGGGGTACCTTTGCTTGCAGAAGACCGAATTTTGATTTGGTAAATACAGCTCTTTAAGAATATTCTAACTGGTTAAGTCGAGTTTCTTTGAACCATTGTTATTGCTAATGTTGATTGTGATGCCATGCTATCGCGGATTAATAAAAAATAAAAATTATGCGAAACCATAAATGGAAAAGCTGTAACTTTTGGTTAATTTGTTCCTTCGTTTTGCTAATAACGTATTATAAGGAATATTTCACATATGACCCATTGATGCATCGTACATTGCATATGAGATTTCACCTTGGAATTAGGATCCTTGTCTCTTATTCTAATACCAATTGGGAATGATAGAACAAAGATTTTCCTCTTATAGAACGGTTAGTATTCATCAAGACTGTCACTCAGATCCCCAAGCACTTGATATTATGGAAGTATGAATTTTTAGCTCTTTTCTTATAAATAATATTGACCAATCATACATCTGCAATTTATTTTTAGATCATTATATTCATTATCTTTTTGCTACAAATTTATTACCTTAACATTGTATTATTATTTTATCCTTGAAGGCACCTACATTCGGATGTATGGAGTAACCAAACCCCCATCCCTACTGCCAAGGTATGCCACAGATTATGTAGTGCACAAAGAGGTCGTAAGGCAAGTTTTTATCAACAGGGTGGGGAATTTTCTGAATGAGAATAAGAAGGCTTCCTATCCACCACTTCCCTTTGTCATCGGAGCATATACGTTCCCTAAGGTTAAAGGAGTAGAATTTTTCATAAAGGACTTGGAAGCATTCCACTTTGGAGAGAAGATTTTTGTTAGAAATGACAAATTGCAAAAGGACGCCAAACATTGTGCATCGTGTAAGATTCATTTCGAGTATACAGATCACTTCTTAAAGGATGAAGAGGTGTACCGAAGAGCAAATAATATGATTGTTTTAAATAAAATATTTGGCTGTAGAGATGGAGAAGGTTCTAGTCAAACTAGAGATGCTGCTAAAGACGAGGAGCAGTAGAAGGCCCAAGAAGAGGTTGTAGCAGTAGAAGATTCTAGGCTAAAGCAAGAAGAAGAATGAAGACAAAAGGAAGAAGCAGAGAGAAAGTAGAAAGAAGAAGAAGCGAAAGCAGCAGAAGAAGAAGCAAGGCTAAAGCAAGAGGAAGAACAAAAGAAGAAAGAAGAAGAAGCCGAACAGGAGAAGCAAAGAAAGGAAGAGCAAGAATCAACAGATAAAGCAATGGAGTAAGAGAAACAAAAGGACGAAGAATCCATATTCAAGAAAGCTGCGGAAGATGAAAGTGTCCAGGAAGAAGATCACAGTCTTCAATACATGGACATAGATCTACCTGACATGTCTGTAATCCCGCTTACAGGAGGACATCTTTCATTCAATGAGCTTGGGCTCACATCGTTACTCCTTCGAAGAAGCATTCTGTAGCAAAACTAAATACCATAATTTTTTACCCCAAGTGGAAGGCGATCTTGAGAAGGACGGAGAAAAGGTTGAAAATGGGCACTCAACCAGATGTAGTAACTATTCAAGAAAGTACCTTAGTGGAAGGAACCCACAAAGACCCCAAGTTGCCTACAATGGTTATAAGTTGATGAATGACCTGGAGTGAAGCAAAGAAAAAATGTTGAAGTTGAAAGATAAATTAGTAAAAGAAAGAGGTGAGGGAATTGAATTGAAGAAGAAACAGGATACAGTGGAATCAAAAAAGAAGAAATTACTGCTAGATTATCAAGAATTGGAGAATGAAAAGGATGCCCTAAATGTGCAACTTATAATCATGGAAGGAGAGCGAAATGATTTTTATTCTCGAATTAATGAATTGGAAGTAAATGAAATAAAGTCAAATCAGGAGGTGGAATCCTCGGTCAGAGAAAAGGAGTCTTTGCAAGTGCACGTATGAGATGATAGTTGAGAAGGAAGTTTTATAGTCCCAGGTGGACAAGTTAATAAATGAAAAGGAATCTATGATGGAGCAGGTCAAAGTTGCTCAAAATCAGAAGCAAGACATGGCCCCATTCTATGATCATGTGTGTAAAATACAGGAACAAATCTGCCATTCGCAAGAATTATTGGTTGAAGAAATGTATACAGTGAAAAGGATGATAGACAAAATGAAGGAGATTTTTGCATGTGCTTTTATTGTTAGACATAAATTAGTTTGTACTTTTCAGAAATTGAAAAGGTTGATGGCATGGAAAGGAGAAAATCCAAATGTCCCTGATCACTTGCCGAACAAGATGGCTGCAGAACTCAAGTTAGATATATCTCTGTTGGGCAGTTGCAGAAAAGATTCCAGGAAGATACAAGTAGAAGTACAAATGTCTATCTCAAAGTGTGAAGAAATTTACAAAGACATTTGTCAGGTGCACGAGAAATGCCATAGATCAGTGGCTCAAGATATGTACGAATTACCCACCAAAGATTAGTGTCTAACCGAATTGAAAGATAGCTTAAAAGAAGACTTGGAGTACATCCGGAAACTGGACGTTCTTAATGAAGAAGATCTCAAGCAACACATAGGACAAGCATCCATGAATGCTTATTTTCTAGAAGAATTATAAAGCAGTTGCTAAAGTATTAATAGGCGTGGGAAAATAAATATTTGTCCATGAGGTCTCTTTAAAATTATTAGAGCCTCAATGATGTAATGTAATATTTCAAGAAACTAATTTGTGGGACAATTATATTTCTAGCTTAGAGGGTCCACCGACAGAATAATATAATTTGTAAATAATTATTTGTTTTTTATTGTGGAAACACAAGAGAAAAAATTTTGGCATTCCAAGAGTCAGAGGGTAGGTGAAACAATTGGTCGTGTAAGGAAAAATTCTCTTGTAGGACAAATAGAGGGGAGAAGAAATTGATATGGGGCTTTTTTATGGTGAAATAGAGGCCAGAGAAATTTTGTAAGAGAACTAATTTTCTGCTAATGAGAAAGACCTATTTGTTGGGGAAAGATTGCATGGATTTTTGCGTGGAATGTGTTGGATAACATATTGGAATTACTTCTTCCTATGTGCATACTCATGCTGTGAGACCTTTCTAACGTTTTTGAATTATTTCGATGGTGATGAATGATTTTTCTTATCTGTGCAAATGTATTTGTGATATAAGAGTAATAAATGGATACAAATGTTAACAAAGCTATCTTTGTATTTTTTCTACTGTGAATGTAAATACTTTATATAAATAGCTATCTCAGATTTATATAAGAATTCTCAGATACTACTCTCCTTAAAACTCGCTCCTTGCAAGGATATATTAGTTAAGTTAGAATAACGTTAGTTGATTGATAAGGTAGAAGTGATAAGACAAGAGGTAAGAACTTGTGCATCACTTGTGAGGCTACTACCTGTTAATTATAGGTTTTGCATCATTTAGATTAGGGCACTTGCATACTCATAATTACATAAAATATAACCGGTGGGACAAGCCGCAACTGGTAAATTCAACAAACACATCAATGATAGTCGGACCGTTAACCGGACAGATTCCCTATTCCAAACAGTGAATGATCTAATTGGGAATATTCATTGGGGAGAATCCCTACTGTCGATGCTAGGATTTTCCAGGCATCACTAGTTTTGGTGCTAGAAGGAGGGCGGTCAATGCATGACTGGCAGGGGAGATATGTTTTCACGAGGAAATTTCTCTGAGTCTCCGTTGGAAACAACCCAAGCAGAAGAATTGATTTCTGAAGCTGGCTATCAAGAAAAGTTTAATTCTGAAGTTGATCATACTGAACATTTGTATGTTGTTCCTCACACAGAAGTAGATAATTTCAAGAGACACACTAGATCATACGTGAGAAAACTTGGAGGACTATCAGTGGTAACTTTACTACCTAAAAGACAAGCTCCTAGAAGACAAATTGTGCAAACTAGGGATTCTGTGCTTGTGGAATGTTTGGAAGAATTTGTTGATTTATCATTACAATATATACCGGATCCCATCAACCAATAGAGGCCTAATTCTCCGGAGTCAATCACTTCTCCACACATACAAACTCTTACCCCACCTCATACTCCTCCACATTCTCCTGGGCGTATTGCTAACATGGCTCACAATGCCAATCCACCACCTGCATGGAGAGCCAGAGGAACACTCAACCTAGTTGCTCCTTTGCATGATTTTCCTGAGCATCCGAAGTGAGTGCTACCCAAGTTTGATCCTGGAAAAGGAATATCTTCTGATGATCACCTAAAGAGCTTTTACTTAGCTTTAAATTTGCTCAATGTAGAGTATAAGGATATAGTGTACAGATTATTTCCTTATACTTTTGAACCTAGAGCATCATCTTGGTTTTTTAGCCTATAGCCTGCTTCTATAGCAGATTGGGACAGCTTTGAAAATGTTTTTTTGGATTAGTTTGGTAACCAGAAGACTCTGGCTTCACTCATGAAAGAGTTAGTGTCTTTCAGATGGAAAAGAAGGAAAAGGTACAAGATTTTAATCAAATATTTACTACGATTTTGAATAGATTCAACGCTACAACAAAACATGTTGAAGAGTCTTTGGTAAAATATTATACTACAACTCTTCTCCCATCCATAGCCATGTTTGTTAAGAGATCTATTAAGACTACTTTAGCAGAAAAATTTTGAAGAGGCGAAGAAGGTAGAAACAGACATTGATAGTATTAAGAAACACTCTATGGATGTGGAGGCAAAACCCACCGGAAGTAAGAAACCTTTGATGTTAACCAAACCTAAAGAAGATTCTTCAAATGAATTGGAAAATGTGGTCAAAATGGTTCGAATCTGGAAAATGAAAAGGGTCCTAGTTCTTCAGTGAGAAAACCATTCAAACATTTCTACAAAAAAGGGAAGAAAACACACAACCACCATCAAATAATTATGTTGTTTTTAATTTGAATGAAGTTGGCATGTATCACTTTTGCACATTTGATCAAGAGCATCATTCTGAAAAAAATTGCCTGCAGTGTATTAATTCAATGACTCTGGTAATGAATTAATTATTGGATACATAACTAGTAGATCATGAGGATCAAGAAGAGACCAATCTAATGGGAATTAAGATCGAAATGAAGAAACCACATTGGTATTATGGGATTGGGCTCCAAATTTGGGTTTAGATGACGAAGAGGGGGTGGAGGAATCCCCGCCAAACTGTAGGATGGAATCATCCCCAAAGATCTCGTTCAGAGTAGGCATATGCCAAACGTGAATACCTCCTGAAGCTACGGGCAAAAAGTATCATCCGTAGATTATGCTACCCGAAGTAAGGGACCAATGGAAGAACAAAGTATGGTACTACCCAAAATGAAAACGTCCAAAGAGAACATAAAAAAGAATAACAATATAAATCAGTCACAACCTAAAGTAAATTCAAGGGTTGTAAAGGAAACAAATCCGTTAATCAATAAGCAAGTAAACCCTATAGTTGACATATATGATATTGGTGAAAAAACTTGAGGAAATCATAATATGGGATATGACATTGTAGAATATATCAAGAAAATGAAAGAAAATATATCTCTATTTGAAATGTGTAACTTGCCACAACATAGGAAAAATTATTGGAACGTTTGCATGTAAGATCAAGCAGTATAGTAGAAAAACAGTCGGAGAGGGTTGAGTCTGATTCTGATATTAACGAAGCAAGTATTGGTGGAAAATCAAAATCTCAAACTCTTCCTTTTCTTTTGACTTTTGAAATTTTTAATTACAATGTACATAATTGTTTGGTAGATTCAGGAGCTTCATCTTATATCATGCCACTATCTATTTGTAAAAAAATTAATGGGAATCCCATAGCATCCCCTTCTTGGATTATCCAACTAGATAGATCATATGTTAAAGTTATTGGGGAAATGAAGAATGTACTGATTAGATTGGCTTCATATTCAAGAGTATGTCAATTCATTGATATCATGCTAGTAGATATACCATAAGCTTATGGATTAATACTGAGTAGAGATTGGTCAAACAAATTGAATGGTTATTTTGCAACAGATTGGTCTCATTTGTGGTTACCGTATCAAAATAAGCAGAATCAAATCAAAGTATTAAGAGAACCGCATATGAAACAAAATGTGACAGAGTTAGAAGGTAAGAATGAACCAATTAATTTTTCATCTTCGATGTTGGGAAATTATTTTTTGGAAATTGAACCCGAAAATTATCAAGCGAAAAATATTGGCCATGATTCAGACACACAGTCCAATCTCCTTCAATTTGCATGGGCTGATGATATTGACTGTAACATAGTAGAGTTAGTTATTGGCATAGGTCATCATACTAACATAGTTGAATTAGATGATAAGTTTTGGACTTTATACTTTGATGGCTCCAAGACACGAGAGGGAGCAGGAGTTGGTTGTGTACTTATTGATTCCCAAGGAAACAGACAATTTATCTCTTGTAGACTAGAATTTGAATGCACAAATGATACTGCTGAATATGAAGCTTTAGTTCAGGGTCTCAAAAAATCCATTGATTTAAATGCTAAGAATTTAAATTTTTTTGGTGAGATAGAGATAGTTGTTAGGCAGATAAGGAACACCATTCATTGTTTATCTCAGCACTTGAAAGGGTGTCAATCCGAGGTATGGAACTTAATATCTAATTTTAATGCTTTTAATATAAATTCCATTCCTAGGTTACAAAATGCAGCTGTTCATTTACTAACCACTTCTGCTACACGGTTAATACCTACCAATAATAAATGTTCCATTGAATTGTTTTTCAGGCCATATATCCCTGATAACATTACAAGTTGGGTATTTTTTTATGATGATGAACAAATTATCAGCTTTTTGACAATGAGGATACATTCAAAGAATCCATTATTGAAGAAGACGAACACTAATTAGAATTGCAAGATAAGGAAATCAGTAAAGGAAATTTTATGCCAAAAGGAATACAAACTCTTGAAAAGTTATTTGATATACAACATAAATTCAGGAAGCCAGCAAACGTCAAAACAAATAGCTCTTCAATGCAGTACGAACTAGTAAACTTAGGTACAGAACAAGAACCTAAATATGTCAATTTAGGACAGTGTTGTTCACCTAGAGAGAAATACAAACTTATTAAAAAAATTCAGCAATACAAGGACATTTTTGCATGGACGTATGATGATTTGAAGACTTATGATACACGTATCATACAACATGTGATACATATCAAACAAGGAGCGAAACCATTTCAATAGCAACTACGGAAGATGCGTCCTACGCTTGAACCCCTAATACAAAAGGAATTAAAGAAGTCGTTGGATGCTAAGATTATTTTTAAAGTCGGACATTCTGAATGGGTGGCAAACTTGGTGCTTGTGAGAAAAAAATCAGGAGAGATAATACTATGTGTTGATTTTCTAAATTTAAATATAGCGCCGGACAAAGACAACTATCTGGTCCCACTAATGGAACAAATTTTATAGATGGTATCGGGCTCAGAGATGTTCTCCTTATTAGATGGGTTTTCAGGATACAATCAAGTGTTAGTGGCCGAAAAGGATCGACTCAAGACTACCTTTCATACAAAATGGGGAACATTTGCATATAGAAGAACTCCTTTTGGTCTTATGAACGTTGGAGCCATGTTTCAAAGGGTCATGGATATCGCATCCCAAGGTTTAGTCGGCCACAGTGTTATAATTTATTTAGATGATGTGACAGTCTTTTCCAAGAAAAGAGAAGATCATGCTTTTAATTTAAAACAGATTTTTGAACGTTATAGGAAATACGACATATCTTTGAATCCCAAGAAAAGCATTTTTTTTGTCCTAGAGGGAAAACTATTAGGACACATCATCTCTAGAAAGGGAATCGCTATAGACCCATAAAGAATTCAAGCTATAATTCATATTCCCATGCCCCATAATAAGAAAACTATGCAATCATTCATGGGCACAATAAATTTTGTTCGAAGGTTTGTGCCAGATTTGGCACAAATTGTAAAACCTTTGCAACAAATGGTGAAGCAAAGTGTGCAGTTCAAATGGACTGAGATAAAAAAAAGAACGCATTCAAGGATATAAAAAATTCTATTGCTCATGCACCTTCATTGATCAATATATATTTTGAAAAGGATTTCATTATATATACATTTGCTTCAGATCATTCTCTTATACCAGTGCTCACACAGAAAGGGGAGAAAGGAGATGAATATTCAATATCTTTTATGAGCACTGGATTACAGGGAGCTAAACTGAATTACCCAGCTGTAGACAAACAACATACGTAGTATTTAAGGCAGTAAAACAATCCAGACCTTACACTATAAAGAATAGAACAAAGATTATAATACCTCATCCGTCTGTCAGATCTTTATTTGTACAAAAGGAGTTGGGAGAGAGGCTTGGAAATTGGGTGATTGCGTTAGAAGAATATGACCTGGAATTTAAACTAGCTAATATTATCAAAGGACAAGGGTTATGCAAGCTGCTCACTAAACATCCAACTGATGGAAATCATGGTTGGGAAAATGAATCTGAAATGAATTTAATCGAAGCATGTCCTGTTTTTACCACTCCAGATTCATGGCATAGAGATTTGATTCATTATCTTCAACATGGATATTTACCAGAGCACTGGAATTCTAAACAAAGAAGGGATCTCTTATTGAAATCAGCGTCTTATCAAATAATAGATGGAGTACTTTTTAGAAGCAATTATGATGGAGTGCTTCTCAGATGTCTTGAAAGAGATGATACGGAGAAGGTAGTTAATGAATTACATGATGGTCCTGTAGGAGGACATTATTCCGGGAACACTACTGAACATAAGATATTGAGAGTCGGATATTACTAGCCCATTGTTTTTAAGGATGTTCATGCTTACGCACGGAAATGTGATATATGTCAGAAAAGTGTCGGTAGAATGTCAAAACCAGCAGTACCATTACAATCGGTCATCATTTCAAAACCATTCGAGCAATGGGGTTTAGACATCATCGGGGAGATCAACCCCAAATCTTCATTGCAACACCAATATATTCTTACCGCCACTGATTATTTTACCAGATGGACTTAAGCCATTCCTTTGCGCAAAGTCAATGAAGATGCGGTCATCAAAGTTTTACAAGAAAACATCATAACGAGGTTTGGGGTTCCAATTTCCTTAGTCTTTGATAATGCATATTATTTTTATTCTTTTAAGTTGTGTACATTTTCTATTGAAAAGGGAATTAAATTGCATTATTCTTTTAATTACTATCCTCAAGGGAATGGGTTAGCAAAATCCACCAATAAGAACCTCGTACGAATATTGAAGAAAACCGTTATTGAAAACCAAATAAATTGGCATACAACTATTCCCAATGCTTTATGGGTAGATAGGGTCACTCCAAAGAATTATTTAGGGGTTTCTCCTTACACCTTAGTCTATGGGAAAGAGGCTATTCTTCCCCCAAACTTACTACTCCCTTCCTTACAGTTAGTTCAGGCATCTTGAGGATCAAATAGTGAAATAATGCAATCACGCATTAATACCCTACTAAAACTTGAAGAGGAAAGGAAAAAAGCTAGGGATCGGTTCAATCGTCACCAAGATACTGTAAAAAAATGGTTTGATAATCAGAGATATGGAAAGAAAACTTTTGAGGTAGGAGATCTAGTTCTAAAGTCGGATCATCCTCATGAGGAGAAGGGAAAACACACCAAGTTCCAACATCTGTGGCTTGGCCCCTATCAAGATGTGAAAAAGCTTGGCCCAACAACTTACAAGTTACAAGATTTATAGGTAGAGAAGGAAAATCTCCGCGTCAACAGCCTAGCACTCAAATAATACTTTTCCTAGGTTTAGGGAGACCCTTTGTACATAAATAATTTTTGTCTAATTTTCGCCTTTTCCGTTTGTTTTCGTTTGTTTTCTTTCATTTTTCAGGTTAGTTAGTTTCAACCTTATTTTGATTTTGCTTTGCTATGATTTTACTTGCTTGATTTTTTGTTTTGAATAAATCATGGCTCAACTGTCAGAGTGATGTGTAGAAAAGCAGACATCTAAGCATTCTCGTACAGTCTTAGAAGTATTAGAATTGGCTTCATAACAAAAGAATTTCTTTTTGTAAAAAATATGTGACTAATGATGTTAATTGTTGCTTTGTTTTGAAAGGAGAAACATGTTTGTTGTTTCATTTTGTGTCAATATAAACCTTGTAAAATAACCAGGATCTATGAATTCTAAATTACTATCATGGGGCTCCACTAACTCACACATAAATAACCTTCTTCAGTGGCCCACTATAACTGGCCCATGGAAAGAAAGCAAGTCTTGCAGATGTATGGCAATTAAAATGATCCTATGCTATAAGAAATTAAAGCCAAAAGGCTCATAAATAAGAGTCAAAATTCTTTGAAAAGGACCATACCCATCAAAGAAATGGGTTTTGGAAAATAAAATACAGCCAATCAAGAAGATTTTCTTGATGATATTCCAGAAGGTTCTTCTCTGTCCGTGAGTATGACAAACCAAAATAAAATTAATCACTCACACAAAAGGACATTATGGATGGAATAACCCATGTCAATTGTTTGAAGACTGAGGAAATCCATTTAAGAGAACGAAAAAAAAAATGCTAGTAGCATGGGAATGAAGAACACACGAGTACATGTGTTTGATATTGTTACGATCATGTGGCATCATATTTAGAGGTAACCAAGAGATGGGACTAATAAAGAACTTCATATTATTGCCTGAGGAGAGTGGTCAGGAAATCTGGTCTAGGTTGCCCTACTTCCCAAAATAAATTACCAATATGATTCAAGAAGATCTTCTCCCTGCCTAAAATTTTAGACTTTTAAAATCATCAAAAGAAATGTTAAAGGCATAGTTTTTTACAATTAGAATTAATGAGTAGAAGAAATTGTGATCCTCAGTAAGAGATGGTTCAGAGATCTTTGTTTAATAGCCAGTCGCCAGTTGTTGCAGCTGCAACCACTATCCCCAAAAATTTGTAAATTGTAGGGCCCCTCCTTCTATTTATGATCAGCTTTCTTTAATTGCAAAAGTTCTAACACTTAGAAAATTTTATGAAGTAAGAATGAGTTTTTTGTTTTGGATCAAGAGGTGGGTTTTTCGCCGAAACGGTCAGAGAAAAATCAAATGTTGCGCCGAAACGATTGGAGAACATTTTGTATTTTCACGAAATTTTGAAGGCGGAAGTCACGTTTTGGAACAAAATTTGTTTCTGCGCCGAAATGGTCGGAGGTCAAATGAGTTTGGAAGCTATCAGAGAGACTTCCGATGTTTTTTCGAAACGATCGGAGTAAAACATAATGTTGCGCCAATAAGGACGAAAAGAAACGAGTTAGATTTCAATCGGAGCAAGATCTATTTTTGCATCGATTTGTTCAACATGAATTGGTTTTTTCATCAAAGAGATCAAAGGTACGTTCATGTATCGGCGCCAAATGGACTTTTGCACCGATACAATCGGGACAAAATTGTATTTGACATCGAAATGTTTCAGCGTATAAAGTGATTTTGCGTCGATGATTATCCCACCAATTGTGCGAAAAGCACTTGATCCGAAACGAGATCGGTGCCAAATGAAAAGGTTATCCGAAAAGAGATCGGTGCCAAATGAGAAGGTGATCCGAAACAAAATCGGTGCCAAAAGGAGATTTGCTCTGGAATGCTGGCCTAAGTAATTTCAGCGTAAATTAAAAAGTGCTCCGAAGCGACCTTTGAGAAATTTTAGTTTGAATCCTGTTAGCGCGTTTATAGAGTAACATTTATTACTAGTTTTTTTTTTCATTGTCTATAAAAGTGGGTTCCAAAGTTTTTTGTAATGTTTTGTAACGACATTTTGGAGCACATCCCCAGACGACACCTCGCATGCTTTGTTTGATTGCAGCATTTCTTCTCTTTGTAGTACGCCAGGTAGGATTCTTATCCACATCAATATTTTGTGCATAATATAGATTTCCCCATCTCTCAAAAATATTTTATTTATTTTATTTTATTCATTTTCCCTACTTTTGAAATGACCTCGAGCCATAAAACTGCATATATAATGTTTAAAAACCTAAGAGAGATTTGGGTAGTGGGAGATTTTACCGCCTTCAAGATTCGAGTAGGTGAAGACTGACCAACCCATTGGCTGGCTCGTATCAATATCCTAACATGCCCTAAGAAAGCCTTTACGAGGCCAGGAGAAGATGTTGCTTACGCCGCATATCTTTGTTGAATCACTTGTTCTTATTTTCGTTTGACCACTAGAATGCCAAGATCTTCTCTTTCTTATCACAAACGTCAGATCCTACTCACTCCAACTACTTTGAGTCTCTTCAAGCAAGTGACAAGTTTAAAGATCTCACCTTTGAAACCCTAGTAGAGAAGATTGTAAACATAGAGAAAGTCTTTGGAAAGAAGACAAGTGAGCATCATGGAGAATCGATATGCTTCTCTCGGAAAGAAAAGAACTAGTCCAAAGACCCTTCCAAGGGAGAAATAATCAAGAGAGGACGAGGAAGAATAAATTTTAGAGGCAGAGGGGGCAGAAACAAGTCAAGTAAAAGATCAAATCTGAAGTGCAAGTGTTGTGGGAAGACTGGGCATGAAGCATATTAGTGTTGGGCTCCTTGGGGATCCATCAAAGGAAGACATAACCAGAACAAAGAAGAAAAAAATAAGAGCCAAGAGGTTGGTAAAGCCCCTGATTCTGCTCATTGTATTGTTGCACATTGTAATCTTGGAATTAATGAAATAGCTTCTCTTTAATCTTGCAAAGATTGTTGGCTACTTGATACTGGTGCAACATCCCACATGAATTTTAGAAAATATTGTTTTGAAGAACTAAATGACATTATAGATGGCATATTGTACTTTGCAGAAAAATATAGCCTCAAACCAAAGGGAATTGGCTTAACCAAGCTCAAGCTGCCTAGATTCCCTGACTTTGTGTTAAAGAATGTTCTCTATCCTCCATCCATATGTTCGATGGAATTATAGAAATAAGGAAGTCCTCTGACAACGAGGTCATCATGACCAAATATGAAGATGGAGATTTGTTGAAGTTGATGGGCTCTTCTACAAGAGTTCAAAACTTTGCCTACAGCTCTCAACATGAAGAAGGTGATATGTCATCCAGTTATGGCATGCTAGATTTGGTCATCTAAATTATAATAGTCTTCGTTTGTTAAGAAAGAATGGTGTGTTTGGTTTGCCCACTATTTCTAAGCAAAAGAACAAATGTGATGCATGCATACTAGGCAAACATATAGGCAGGTAACAATGAATTTACTCAAAGCTACTATGTTTGATGACAAATATACTATGTTTGATGACAAGGAACAATGAATTTACTCATTCTATGAAAATAGAAAATTGAACCTCCTCAAACCATGTTGAATTTGTTCCTTTAACATATGCCTAAAGGCGTCAATATTGAAACTATGCTCTAATACCTATAAAGTTCAATTGCCTCCCTTAGCCACCAGAGCACTTAAATTAAAATTTACTCCTAATTTCCAACCATATTTGTCAAAGCTAATATTTTTTCCCCCTTTTAGAAAGAGGTCTCTTGAGTCATAACTTATATAAGTTCTTCGCAATACAATATATCAAAAATGAGATATAGCCCAAAACATTGCATCCACTTTGCTCTATATTTATTATATATAAACTAACTATATGCAAGGGGAATTCTTTTGTTTTCATAAGAAAAATTCCATACTATTTATATTAAAAACAATATTGCGACTATTACAAAAAGTTGGTAGCAAGGATCCCGTAGATCCATCCATATTAACAATAATAGAGTGCCACAGGAGGCCTGAATCACAAGAGGAAACCGAAAGATATATAGGATCCCATATGTTCAAATAGATAAAATATAATAGAGCGTGCCACAGGAAAGAATGAGATCATGGTCCAGAGTCTTCAATACAAAATAATAAGGATAATTATAGATCAGTCCCAGTCTCAACAAAAAATGACAACAAAACCGAATGATAAACAACAAAATGTATCTGAAAAGAAATCTGTAAAGTTAATAAGAGTTCCCAGTCGGGGAAGCTCGACAATTTTTTAAGATATGGATCGAGAAAAAACAAAAAAAGTCACGAGAAGTTGACATTGCCCGCATAATCACCCTGTAGAAAAAATAGATGTCGCAAAAAGCTATGTGATCGATGTAAAAAAATATAGCAAATATAAGGGAAAAACTACCAAATAACCAACGAACCCATGGAGTGCAACTGATCAACAATCCATTCCTTAGTATGAATGATGCCTTCGGAAGCCGAGCTCTCTTGGAAAGTTCATCCGCCAATTGATTAAACTCTCTGAACGTATGTGAGAAATGGATCAGGTCAAATCTATCAATGAGACCAATCATGTCCTTTAGCGACGAAGATAAAGAAAGGATCCCGAGCGGATCAATTCCCAAGGCCCAACTGATAGTGCCCTTTGAATCCCCCAGAATTTGTATCTTCGAATGCCAATGGACTGTGCAAAATACAGTAACATCCATAACGCTATTAACTCACTCCTGGTATTACTACCCATACCACAATGCATACATATCTTGTAGAAGTGATCGGCCTGAATAAATAATATTGCTCCAGCCCCACTAGTCGTTCCATTATTCTGAGAGGCACCATCAAAGAAGCCATAAGGAAGATGTGGCCGTAACAAAGTTGGCCTTGTTCTCACTTTTTTCATAAGCGAACCACTATGTATATCCAATGGAGGGTTGTATTCCTTAAAAGTGGCAACCACTTTGCTACAAATCAATGAGAAATTTGGTTTCTTATCTTCAAAAAGATAACGATTTCTTGCCTTCCATAATTCTCATGAGATAAAACATGCCAAGGCTTCCCAATATTCCTCATGCTGAGTCCAATATCTCAAACTCTCCAGGAAGGAGACCGAGTGCCACTGAGTCTGATGGCCCGCTAATGATCTGATGTGATGCCAGATCTGTAAAGTGTAATAGCATTGTGAAAAGAGGTGGTCAATCGTTTCAGTAGCCTCACAACAAAGGATACAACAATTTGGGCCACATCCCCCTCTACGAAGATAGTTGTCCCATGTTAAGATATGATTACCACACGATATACAAATAAATAAAGTGATCTTAAGAGGCATATTCAAACCCAAAATATACTTGAACCACCAATGGTTCTATCCTTCCACCTGAAAAAAGAGAGAATCATAGACTAATTTTGGCGAGACATCACTGGCCTGTTCATTCCAAAACCATCTTAATCGGTCACATTGGTCTGTCAACTGTAATTTTAATCTATAAAGGCTCGAGATATAATTTGACCACTCAATCTCCAATGACCCAGTTAAACCCAACTAATGAGCATTGACCCACGAATGAAAACCAAATCTGGAAAAGTGGCAGGTGGAAATATGGTTTAGTGAATAGTATCCCTTCGCTCGGAGAGTGTAAATTAATTCCCTTGATAAACAAAAGGGGACCGGGCCACCTAGAATAGGGTCTTCCTCGACTCTGATATTTCTACCATTCCTTGGAGACCAAGCCAACCACTGAGCCACAAAATGGAAGGAGCCCAACATCTCATTCCAAAAGTTTGAAACATCCTTTAAGGACTTTTTGCTTGTCCTAAACCATTCCACAATCGAAAAACCCTTGATATATTTTCCTTTTATGATTCTGCTCCATAGAAAGTCCGAGAATAATGCCCGCCAAAGACTTTTTTCCAATAGAGCTCAAGTAAAATGATTGATATTTTTGATGGCCCATCCACCAAGAGACTTTGGTTTGGAAAGATCTTTCCAATTAACCAGATGAAATTTCTTCTTCTCCGATCCCCAAAACCAAATGAAATTAAAAATCCTCCTTCTAATGCCAGTGAGAATAGATTTTGACACCTTGCATAAAGAAAACCAGTAGACCGATAGGTTCTGTAGAACATATTTTACAAGTGTAATCCTGCCACCCAATGATACCCACCGCCAACACCAATGTTTTATCCTTTTATCATATCTCTTCAGTAACCACAACCAATATGAAGCATAGTAATTATTTGGCTTGGTATTGAAGCCAAGATATTTGAAGCCATCTGATAATGGATAAAAATTGAAGATAATACCTGCGAGATCTGTGATTTTAAGTCACCTTCTAGATTATTTTCCAAGAAAGAGGACTTTACATTCCTAATCAACATCCCAAATACTCGAAAAAATAGGTCTAGAATAAATCTATGATTCATCCATTCATTAAGACAACCCTTTCCAAATAGTAGGACATCATCAACAAAAAGAGAGTGGGTCACTGAGGTGGTTGTTGTCACCTTTAAACCAATGATCTGTCTGTCGATTTTTTATTTTATGATGAGCCTGTTGAGTCCTTTAATGATGAAGAGAAATAGAAGGGGAGATAAGGGGCATCCTTGTATCATGCCTCTTGAACCCTTAAGAAAATTTGTTGGGACACCATTTACAAGAACCACATAGTTTGCTAAGGACACACATGCCATGATCCATTTATAGATTGCTCATGGAAGCCCAATGTGAATGAGAATCAGTTTGAGGAAGGTCCAGTCCACACAGTCATAAGCCTTGACCAAGTCGAGTTTTAAGATGAGAGATTTGATATGTCTTGATTTTGAGCTATGTAATACCTCTTGAGAAACACCAACCACGTCCAGTATTTGTTTGTCATAAAAAAAAATTTCTCATCTGAGATGCATTTGGAAAGAATGGGCTTTATTCGAACAACTATAATATTTGAGATGACTTTGTAAATCAATTTACAAAGAGAGATAAGACAAAAATCTGAAAAATATGCAGGAAGAGAACATTTTGGAATCAAATCTAGGAAGGTGGAATTTAAAGCACTGGACACCGATCCCTTGATACGTGATTCCTCCACCATCGCCAGAATGCCAGGACCCATAATGTCAAAAAAGGATAGGAAAATTTCCACAGTCTAGCCATCCCGGCCAGGACTCTTCCTTTGCAAATCCCTTGAGGAACTTCAATTTCCTAGAGAGAGGTCGGTGAATAAATATTGTTTCCTTCCTAATCCGAGGAAAATATTGGGAATTCTTTGATTACTTTAAATTGTTCAATCAGGGACGTGGATTGTAGATCCTGAAATAGTGACTAAAAATGGTTTACAGCCTGCAATTGAAGTTATTCCAAGGAAGATATTTGTTTACCATCTTTATCAGCAAGAGACCAAATAGTGCTATGAATTCTTCTATTTTCAACAAATTTATGGAAAAAATTGGTGTTTGCATCCCCAAATTTAATCCAGAAAGCTTGACTCTTTAATCACCAGGATTCCTCATTTATTTTGAGGATCTCCAAACGTTTTCCTTCCAAATCAATTAATTTGGCTTGTACTTTCCACGGAAGGGGACCGAGTCTGAAGTCCTAAGAGATTTTTTCAATCTTGGCTTCAATCTTAATCAAGTTTTGGGCCAATGACTTTTTCTTCTCCTTTTCCTAGTCCAAAGTAAATTTCTTTAGAAGTTTCTGCTTGGAAACTAATTTGTCCAACTCTGTTGTATCGACACACACATCCATTCGCCCCCATAGATCAACAACCTATTCTTTGTAGTCTGGTTCTGATAACCATACGACATTGAATTTAAAATGGACTTTATTCCTAGTACCCTCTACTTCAAATTGAAAGATAATGGGATAGTGGTCACTGAGCCTGGAATATCCACCCAAGAATGGTAGATAAAACATGAGTACAATAAGTGTTCTGAAATTAAAAATCTGTTAAGGCGTTTCTAGATACAATCCATGTTTTGTCTTATGGTATTCCATGTAGGGACAAGGGGAAAATGTTCAATATTAATGAGCTTCTTTGACTCAAATAGATCTGATAAAAATCGACCCAATAGATCGAGTTTGGTATGATTTCCCCAAATCTCCGTAGCCAACCACATGAAATTTAAATCCCCCGCCACAATCAAAATTTCCAAATCCAAGTCCCAAAATGCTTAACGATCCTAGTAAGGACCATAGGAATTGATGATATGAAGTTCTTTGTAGAAACCATCCAGTCACCCAGGGAGAAGGATTCCAGCCGAGGTCCTATAGGACTGGAGGTTTAATTTATGGGGATTCTAGGCTGATAAAAGACCCCTTGAAAGTCAATGAGCACTGGTAGAACACATTTCCCACTTCGGTCTGTATTAGTAAAAAAAGACCTAGAAATGTCCTCATTTACCATGGTTTCTTGCAACAACACAAGATGTGGATGAATATTTTGAAGGGCTCTTTTGAGGGCAAGTTGTTTGTGGAGGCCCCCCACTCCCCGAATGTTCAAAGAAAAATTAGCATTTTTGAAACCGTGCAAGAGCTTTAATCTCTCTAAGAGCCCTAGAATCAGTAGATTGTAAACTCGGGGAGCTATTCTGGTACTGGTTGTTAGCATGGATAGATGATGATCCCCGGGAAGAGATTTTTCTGGCACTTATGGTCTTTAAAGGTGATAAATCTTGTGCCAAACCACCCATGCGAGCACCCTCTGTAGGTTTTTTACCAACCGGGGACTGAAAATATGGCCCCTGACTCAACTCAATAGGGATAGAAGGGTTTGATGGATCAAATACCTTATTTATGTAGTAGGACGGGATGGGAAGTTTTTTATCCATTTCACAATAGGACAACACTTGGATTTGTTTTCCATGTGGTGCCCTCTGGGTAGAAACCATAGGTGGTGGAGACATTGACTCCAAGACAACAGTTGTGTTAATACCATGACATAGTCTTGATCATGTAGACCATTTCCATTAATAACCAATAGAGAATCTGAGGAAAAATTCATTCCACCATCAGGGCCCAACGAGTTTCGGGGAGAAGTAATTAGGGGAGGAGAATTTTCTTGTGTCGCCCTAGATAAATTGGTTTCACTGCCAGAAGAAATAGTTTGTATTGTTGGTATCGATTCTTTGACCAGAGCAGCATCCGAAGAGGTTGAGGAGGATCAACCGACAGTTGAGCCTCCATTGTAGGCACCCTTCATCTCTAATGATTTTATAAAATCCAATTCTAAATCATTTAATGGACTGAAAAAAGAAGGGTCATTAACTCTCAGCTTAACAAGAAGGTCACAATCGTCAGATAGTATGCCCGGCTCCGGAAACCGATTTGAGAAACTATCAAGTCCTCCATTGTAGCGACGAGAGAGTCCATCACGGGTGATTGATTTGTGAAACAAGAGACCTGCATAGATTTTTTGAGCCAACGTTTCGGACTTCATATATTTGAGTCCATCCTCAGGGCGATCACTTAATCTAGGAGATTAGGATGATGATTAAAAATATATGTCTTTTAAAGCATAAATACAGATTAGTCACCTGTCATTTAAGAGAGTATGGTTGGACCTCTTATGGGGAGACAATAATCTATTTTTAGATCTATGATTCCTCTTGATCTGGTTAATCTCAGGTTTCCACAACTCACTAAGTTTGAGCCCATCATCCTTGTTTAGGGTTTTATCCCTTTTTTCAATCTCAAGGTCTTCCCTTACTCTTCTTTTGTAATAATGATCTTCTCTGGCTATCAGCGAGGCTTTCTCCATGCAAATTTGATGGGAGGTGTTGTGTGAATGTTCAGCTAAAGCTGATTTCTTTGTGCGATTATGGATTATGTCGGTTGAGTGTTCTTTGATACGGGTTTGCAATGATCGTCCTGTTTCTCCTATGTAGGCACTCTCACAGGAACAAGGCATTTCATATACTTCTTTGAGTTGTTTGGGATCCAATGGGTCCTTTGTTGAGTCAATGAATCCTCTAATTGTGTTTGGGGGAGCAAATGCCACATTGATGTTTTTTCTTTTTAAAATTTTGGCAATACGATCCATTGTTCCTTTTATAAATGGGAGAGTGACTTTGGAAATGATGAAATCTCGTCTCTTAGGTTTGATTTGGGCCTTCTCTATTGCTTTTTTGATGTGTTCCTCTCTATATCCATTACCTTTGAATACCTCTTTTAGGTGTTATAATTCCATCCTCTCGTGATTCGTGTCTGATATTCTGGATGCCCTGACTGCAAGTGTGTGTATGATACCAATCTTTTGAGATGGGTGGTGGTGGGATTCTGCGTGCAGGTATTTATCCGTGTGCATCTTCTTCCTGTAGACTTGGTACCCTAGTTTCCCATTCCTTTGTTTGGAGAATAGCACATCCAAGAAAGGTATTTTTCCATCATCCTCAATTTCCATGGTGAATTTTATATGTTGTGAGAGGTTATTTAGATGTTTAAGGAGTTCTTCCAGCCTTTCCATACCATGGCTCCATTTGGCCAATACATCATCAACATACCTTTTCCAAAAACTTGGGGTGGATGGAAAAGAGTTTATGGCCATTGCCTCGAATTTTCCATGTAAATCTTAGCCACGACCGGGGATAATGGGGAGCCCATAGCAACCCCATGGATTTGTTCATATATATTTCCTTTGTAAGAGAAATATGTTGACTTTAGGCATATTTTAACTAGGTTGGCGGTTTGGTTATCCGTGATGTTTTCGATGATTGTTACCGCCTCATCCACCGGTATGTTAGTGTATAGGGATACGATGTCGAAACTCACTAATAAGTCATCCTCTTTTACCTCTTGATCTTTTATCCACTCAACAAGAGAGGAAGAGTTTTTTATGAAGGAAGACAAATGACCAGATAGGGGTAGAAGCGTTTTGGCAAGGAATTTTGCTAGAAGATAAGTTGGCAAGCCTATAGTGTTCACTATGGGTCTCAACGGAATCCCATCCTTGTGTATTTTGGGAGAGCCATAGATGCCTAGCATGATTGAGTTATTTGGGGTTACCATACTCTCTTTAATGACGGGTGACTAATCTGTATTTATGCTTTAAAAGACATATATTTTTAATCATCATCCCAATCTCTTGGATCGAGTGATCGCCCTGAGGATCGACTCAAATATATGAAGTCCGAAACGTTGGCTCAAAAAATCTACGCAGGTCTCTTGTTTCACAAGTCCTCCATTCTCGTCTTTCTCCCGCTCATTGCTATCATCAAAGGACCATAAATTGTCCGAGTCATCTGTTATGTCCTTAGAGAAAGTAGCAAACACGCCATTGCATTGTCTCCAAAGGTGGCCAACCTCCTTACAACAAGAGAAACAGAATGGAACTCCCTAATACTCAATAATTTGGGAATACACCCTACCGCGCCGTTCAATCTTTAGCCAATCAATGAGACCAAGCGAGACATCCACCTCTACTAGCATTTGACCCACCCGTTTGTCCATCCCTTATAAGACCTTGTCACTAATATAAAGAAAGTGGACTAGCCGATTTCCAACAGCCTCAAAAGCGGCACGATTCCACATGGCTAGAGGGAAACTTGGCAATAGAACCCAGAAATGTCAGAAACAAATGTGTGATACCTCCGGGTCAAAATCTGTTTGACAGTGCTGCAACATTAAACTGCCCGAACCCTTCATCCATAGTTTCCCTAAAATCAAGGATGCATGTTCCTCCAAGCGAAATTTAAACCCAGACCAACCACTAGGAAGAACAAATATCTTTGGAACATAGTCCAAGAAAGGCCCCCATGACTGCGAGACCTGACGCGATATATCTTTCCTGTTCATGGCTTTGTAACTAAACTTCCCAACCAATGTCGTCATGTTGAATTCCATGAGCTCGTCCAACCTAATATCTCTACCGAGGGTCATCAGCTGCTCCCCAGGATGTTTTTTGACCTTCTATGCTTCTGGACCGAGCTTGAAACATAAATCTTCTTTCGAGGGCAACTAGTAATAGTATTGTCCCAAGAATTTCTATCAGAGTTGCCACCAGTTTTTGCTACCAACTCTTATGGAAAAATCGGTGCAGAGTCTTGAGAGCCCACCCTGCCTAATTCCGAACCAACAAGCCATTTCCGAACCCAATCCTCTTTCCCTGATCTTTAGTTGTCATGAGGGACATGTGGCATGAGAGGGGCGCCACCTGTCAGGTGACCTTGCTTTTCGGCTAACATCTGTTTATAAAAATCATCCTGCCTGAGAAGCCCATTTTCTGCCAGCCAACCAGCCCTGACCGCCACTTCCCGAGGCTTCAACCATGTTGGGTCACGGGGAGTGACTTACAGATGTCAGAGAGCCCGTCCCCCTACAACTCGAGACTAGATAATTTAGGGAACAAACGTGTTCAAAATTAGTAATATTCAGAGCTTTTTTAAAAACCTTTCAGGGAGGAAAAACATACCCCATTTGATTCTGAACCCGGTTTCCAGAGTCCAACTTGTAAGTAGCCTCTCCAAATCTTTTGATAGGATATTGGTAATCATCTCCAAGCTTCACTTTGTGTGGATAATATTTCTGTATGAGGTGTCAAAGAGAGTCTTTGTATCCTGTCATGTGTTTGGAGGCTCCATTTTCTACTAACCAAGTATCACTTCCATGAGATACTGAACAAGTGAGGGATGAAATTATAACATATTCTTCACTGGAATCTTCATCTTCTCTGGTCTTGATTTCGTCATCATGTTCATCGTCCACGGTTGCATGTGCATGAAATCTTTTCTTCTACTTCTTGAATTTGTTGATGTATATGTAACTTCGGAATGTATTTCACCCGCGTATTTCATATATGTATATTGTACTCCTGTAGAGATGTTATTATTCCTCTATACGGAAGTGTCGTCATTTGTATTGACAAATGTCGCAAGTGTCGTAACTTGCCGATGGGTTATTAGACCACCATGTGTGGGGTCGGCCCTGATTAAGCTAACCATGGGTTATTGGGCTAAGTTAGACAAATCGGCCCCAATGGTTTATTGGGCAAGACAGGACATGTATAAATAGAGATCGGGAGATCTCTATTCAATTCATTCACTTACTCACTCTTCCATCACTCGGAAAGTGGCGCACATGTGAGGAGGAGGATCAGCTACTACGAGAAGACTATCTCTTGTACTTTGGTTTTATCATTGCTCTCTCTATCTCTGAGGAAGTTGTGGGGTTTTTCACCTTTATGGTTTTCCCCAGTGAAACTCTGTGTGTCTATTGTCTCATGTGATTGCTTGGTGTGATTGATATGCATTGTTATACTTGCTATGCTATACATTTTATTCCCTCAGTAAAGATCCTAGAGTATATTGAAGTAATGCTCAAAAATTAACATGGTATCAGAGCTTCCCTGAGAAGAAGACATTGTGTAGTGGCGGAAACTAGGGTTTCTTGTTTATTGGGTTTCTCTCCACATATTTTGGAAAGGCAGCAAGGTAGATTGACTCTAATCATCAAGGAGAATCTTTCTGTCCAAACAGAATTCAATTCTGAGCACTTTCACTTTTGGCCCTAAAAATTAGGGTTTCCACAAAAATAGGAATTTCTGAAATCTGAAGACATAGATGGAAGATCCTTGGAAAAATCGAAGTTTAGAGCTTTGGATCAAGATTTTTGGTTGGGTGAAGCTCCGGGAAACTAAAACCCTAATTCAGGGTCCTCCCTAGTGAATCCGGGAAGACTAAAAGGCATTTCTAAAGGGTGAAACTTTGCAAATCTCAAATTCGAAATATACCAGGCTGATCAGCTCATCAAGGCGCATCTTTCTATCCTTTCAGAAAGTTGAAATTCACATTTTGAATTTTTAGGGTTTCTCTAACAAACCCTAATCCGGGACCAGATCCAGTTTTCAGCAAATCAAGTGGTAAGACCTAAATCTTTTCTATTTCCATTTGAAGTACTCTTTAAAGATGTCTCACCACGCCAAGCTTGAGGATAAGCTTGAAGGGGTTGATAACTTTCGAGCATGGAAGTATAGGTTTGGGTTAACCCTGGAAGAAAATGAGTTGGACACTTATATAAGTGAAGAGGTCCCTGTCCCAGAGGAAGAAGAGGCTAAGGCTCTTCACAAGAAGAACTTGGTCAAGCCAAAGAGGATCATTGCTAATTCTATCAAGGACCATCTCATTCCACATGTGTCATCTCTAAAGACACCCAAGGCAATGTTTGACTCTTTGACCAAGCTGTTTGAAGGAAAGAACATAAATCGGAAGATGACTCTGCGGAATCAATTGAAAGGGGTAAAGCTTCATAATGGAGAGACCATTCAATCTTATTTCTCTAAGGTCTCTTAGATCAAGTAACAACTTGAAGTTGTGGATGAAGTAGTGGACAATGGTGAAGTTGTCATGACCACATTGAATGGCCTACCTAGGTCATGGGACTCCTTCATCCAAGGAATCTGTGCAAGAAGGAAGTTGATCTCATTCAGTAGACTTTGAGAGGAATGCTCACAAGAAGAAGCAAGGCTTGTGGCCTGAGAAGAAAAGATGGGGAATGAAGATCAAGCCCTCACAACACACACCAAGGGAAGCAAGTTTAAGAGGGAGAGATCTCATAACAAGAATCATTCTCACTCTCATCACAAGAAGAAAGATCTATCTCATGTTCGATGTTTTGATTGCAATGAGGTAGGACACTTTGCTTCAAATTGTCCTAAGAAGAAGAAAGATAATAACAACAAATTAAACAAGAAGAAAAGGTACAACAAGAAGAGGTTTCATGCTCATGCTGCTGAGGATGATGAACCTCCCAAGAAGAAGGATATGGAAGAAAGTGACACTTCATCAAGTGAAGATGAATATGTTCTAATCTCTACTCTCACAGGTACTATCTCTCATGGTTGTAATGATTGGCTTATTGACAGTGGGGATTCCAAACACATGACTGGGTTTAAAGAATCTTTTGCAAATCTATCTGAACATGAGTCGCCCCATAAGGTGAAACTTGGGGATGACTATCAATATCCTATCAAAGGAAGTGGTGAAGCCTCCTACAGCCTAGACTCTGGGAATTCTTTGAAGATGAAAGATGTTCTATATGTACCTGGGCTCAAGAAGAACCTACTCTCCATATCTGCATTAGATGCAAAAGTCATGAGGGTTGCATTTGTAGATGGCCAAGTCCTAATGTGGCCAAAGGGTAAAACTATAGATGATGCAGTGGTGATTGGAAAGCAAGAGGGAGGATTGTACAAATTGAAGGGACAACCTGAACATGCCATGGTACATGAATCCATGGAGCTAAGTGAACTTTGGCATAGAAGGCTTGCACATGTGCACTATAGAGCACTGCCAATTGCAAGCAAAGCTGTAGAAGGTCTTCCTGAAATCAAGACAAAGCATGAAGGTGTTTGCAAAGGATGTGCAAAAGGAAAGAACATTAAGAAGGCATTTCCAAGCAGTGAAAGCAAATCAAAAGGAATCTCGGAGATTATCCACTCTGATGTATGCGGTCCGATGTCATCCAGTTCTCTGAGTGGGTATGTATACTATGTTTCTTTCATTGATGATTTCTCTAGGAAGACTTGGATTTATTTCTTGAAGAACAAAGATGAAGTATTTGATAAGTTCAAGGAATTCAAAGCCTTGATGGAAAATCAAACTGATAAGAAGATCAAGACATTCAGATCCGACAATGGCGGAGAATTCACTTGAGGTGATTTCAATAAGTTATGCAGTGATTCATGGATTAAGAGGGAGTTGACTGCTCCCTACAATCCACAACAGAATGGAGTTGCAGGAAGGAAGAATAGAACTATCATGGAAGCAACACGAGCAATGCTACATGACCAGGATCTACCTATGCATCTTTGGGCAGAAGCAGCTAGGACAACTGTATATGTGCAGAACAGAACACCTCACAAGATATTGGACAACAAGACACCAGAAGAGGTCTTCTCTGGTAAGAAACCTGAAGTCAACCATCTAAGAATATTTGGTTGTCCAGTATATACACATGTTCCAAAGGAAAAGAGGACAAAGCTAGATCCTTTAGGAAAGAAGGGTATCTTTGTGGGGTACAGTGAAAGCTCGAAGGCTTACAGAATATACTTTCCAGGGTTCAAGAAGATTGATGTCAGTAGGGATGTAACATTTGATGAAAAATCAACCTTCATCAAATCAAGAAAGACACTTGTTGAAGATCATGAAGAACCAAAGGAAAACAGATTTCAAGACACTACCATGACTGAATCAATTCTAGAAGGAGATCGTGAAGTTGAAGATCCACAAACACCTGTAGATCCACCTCGTGAGAATAACTCTCACAAGAGGAAACCTGCATGGGATAGAGAGCTCATTCAAGATGCAGAAATATATGGCATTCCAGAAGAAGAACACGGAGCAAAGAAGAGAACTAGATCACATACCAGCTATGTTGCTTTACTCTGTGATACTATGAACAAAGAACCTTCCAGTTATGAAGAAGCAATGGAAAAGAAAGAATGGAAGGATTCCATGGTCGAAGAATACCAGTCGATCATGAAGAATGATGTTTGGGATGTAGTCCCAAGACCTGAAGGGAAGTTAGTGGTGACTTCCATGTGGATCTACAAGATCAAGCATGCTGCAGATGGCAGCATAGAGAAATACAAAGCGAGATTTGTGGCTCGTGGCTTTTCCCAGAAAGAAGGGATTGATTATGAAGAGACTTTCGCTTCTATGGCCAGATACACTTCCATTAGATCAGTACTTGCTCTGGCCGTAGTGATGAAATGGAAGATACACCAGATGGATGTCAAGGCAACTTTCTTAAATGGTGTAGTCGAGGAGGAAGTGTATGTGGAGCAGCAACTTGGTTTTGAGACACATGACAGGGAGTCATATGTATGTAAGTTGAAGAAATCCTTGTATGGCTTGAAGCAAGCTCCTAGGACGTGGTATGGTAGGATAGACAACTTTCTATCCAGTTTGGGCTTTACTAAGAGTAAAGCAGACTCCAACCTTTACTACAAGGTTGAGGAAGGAAATCCTGTGATACTACTTTTGTATGTGGATGACCTGCTTGTAACAGGTGAGGATGGATTGATTGCCGATACCAAGAGGAAGCTTGCTTCCAAGTTCAAGATGAAGGACTTGGGGATGATGCACTATTTCCTAGGCATGGAGGTGTGGCAGAGTGCAGATGGAATCTTCCTTGGGCAAGGGAAGTATGCAGTAGAGATCCTGAAGAGGTTCGGGATGATGGACTGCAAGGCCATGGCCACACCTATGGCATCGAACCTGAAGCTTCTGTGTGATGCTTCATCTGATCCGGTTGATGTCATTGTGTATCGTCAGATGATTGGGTCCTTGATGTACCTGACGAACACTAGACCAGATATTTCCTTTGCAGTGAACACATTGAGCCAGTTCCTAATGGATCCTGGAGGTGTTCACCTGGTTGCTGTAAATCATATTCTGAGGTACCTAAAGGGTACAATTGATTATGGGCTCAAGTATGATGCGAATCAAAAGTTTAACCTGCAGGGTTATGTTGATTCAGATTGGGCAGACAGTGCTGCAGATAGGAAGAGCACATCTGGGTGATGCTTCAGCATGGGATTAGGTGTGATATCTTGGTTTAGCAGGAATCAATCCTGCGTAGCATTGAGTACAACCGAGGCAAAGTATGTTGCAGCATGTTCGGCTAGTTGTGAGGCAGTATGGCTCCGGAAGCTACTGTCTGAGTTATTTGATCTCCTGCTGGAGGCTATTGGTATCTTTTGTGATAACCAGAGTTGTGTGAAGTTGTCTGAGAACCCGGTGTTCCTCGACAGGTCGAAGCACATTGAGATCAAATATCACTTTATCAGAGATATGGTGCAGAGAGGAGCAGTGAAGCTCCTGTATATTGCGACGGATGAGCAGGTTGCAGATGTGCCAACGAAGCCACTAGCCAGAGTGAAGTTCGAGTACTTTAGAGAGAGGCTTGGTGTTCTTCATATTGATGACACTTCGAGGAAGAAGTGATGGACACACTTGCAGGAGCCATTCCAAGCATGGTGAGAGGAGGATCCTTCCCATGGTTGTGGTTGTAAGCGCTGGATGATGAGCATCAGGACGATGCTCCAGTTACTGCTCTGTATATGCATCAGTTGGATGCTTTGATCAGTTTGATCATGTATTTGTATATGCATCATGTTGGATGCTTGATATATTTGTATATGCATAATGTTGGATGCTTGATATATTTGTATATACATCATGTTGGATGCTTGATATGATCATGTGGATCATGTATTTATGTACCAGGTGGATACATTGTATGATCAAGTGGATCATGTATTTTTTGTATATGTATCAGGTGGATGCATTGTATGATCAGGTAGATCATGTACTTATGTATGTATCAGGTGGATGCATTGTATGATCAGGTAGATCATGTACTTATGTATGTATCAGGTGGATGCATTGTATGATCAGGTAGAACATGTACTTATGTATGTATCAGGTGGATGCATTGTATGATCAGGTAGATCATGTACTTATGTATGTATCAGGTGGATGCATTGTATGATCAGGTAGAACATGTACTTATGTATGTATCAGGTGGATGCATTGTATGATCAGGTAGATCATGTACTTATGTATGTATCAGGTGGATGCATTATGTTTATCAGATAGATGCATTTGCATCATCAGGTAGATCATGTATGATTATATGTATCAGGTAGATACTTTGTATGCATCGGATGGCTATACTGTTTGATCAGGATGATCACAAATGACGAGCTTCAGGATGTTGCTCTAGATGATATGCATCAGGTTGATGATATGATGATGATCAGGTTGATCATGTGATGATGTACATCAGGATGATGTACATCAGGATGATGTATGGTGAGTATCGGGTTGATACTCTGTGGCCGTGGACAGGTTGTGCAGGTAGCATAGAAAAGGTCCTTTAAAATTCGAACAGGTAGAGCGGTGTGCTCTTAACATCCTGGGATGCTCTATTGAGATCCAGACAGGTAGAGCGGTGTGCTCGTAATATCCTGGGATGCTTTGAGTAGGTTTTGCTACGGTTTCGCATAGAAAATATCCTTTAAAATCTGGACAGGTAGAGTGGTGTGCTCGTAACATCCTGGGATGCTCTATCTTGATCCAGACAGGTAGAGCGATGTGGTTGTAACATCCTGGGATGCTCTGAGTGGGATTTGCGAAAGTTCACATAGAAAAGATCCTTTAAAATCTGGACAGGTAGAGCGGTGTGCTCGTAACATCCAAGGATGCTCTATCGAGATCCAGACAGGTAGAGCGGTGTGCTCGTAATATCCTGGGATGCTTTGAGTAGGTTTTGTGAAGGTCAACATGTAAAAGATCCTGGGAGATTGGATAGTTTGAGTAGCAAGCTCGTAATCAGTCCTGGGATGCTCTTTCGAGGTTTTGTTGATGCACGTAATCAGTCCTGAGGATTCCACAGTATGTCCAGTGATGATGAAGACCTACAGGCGGTGGGTCTACATCCAGTATGAAAAAGGACTAGCTCTGTAGAACTTCCTATGACGAGTAGATTGAAGATTGATTGAGATAGCAGCAGCAGTGACGATGACGATGTTTCGAGGACGATGATTCACTGATGATGATCCAGAGAAGAAGACTTGTGCTAGCAAATCTATGTCGAGAAATACCTTCCTGGTTAAGAGGGAGTGTTGATGTATATGTAACTTCATAATGTATTTCACCCATGTATTTCGTATATGTATATTGTACTCCTATAGAAATGTTATTATTCCTCTATACGAAAGTGTCGTCATTTGTATTGACAAGTGTCGCAAGTGTCGTAACTTGCCGATAGGTTATTAGACCACCATGTGTGGGGTCTGACCTGATTAAGTTAACCATGGGTTATTAGGCTAAGTTAGACAAGTCGGCCCCAATGGTTTATTGGGCATGACAGGACATGTATAAATAGAGATCGGAAGATCTCTATTTCATTCATTCACTTACTCACTCTTCCATCACTCGGAAAGTGGCGCACATGTGAGGAGGAGGATCAGCTGCTAGGAGAAGAATATCTCTTGTACTTTGGTTGTATCATTTCTCTCTCTATCTCTGAGGAAGTTGTGGGGTTTTTCACCTTTATGGTTTTCCCAGTGAAACTCTGTCTGTCTATTATCTCATGTGATTGCTTGGTGTGATTGATATGCATTGTTATACTTGATATGCTATACATGTTATTCTCTCAGTAAAGATCCTATAGTATATTGAATTAATGCTAAAAAATTAACAGAATTGTTCAGCTCTAAGAGGACAGTTTCTTGCAATGTGTCCCATCTTGCGACAAGAGAAACATTCAAAGGAGGAGAAGTCTCTCTTGACCCTTTTGTTCCTTTGAGATTTTTGAGATCTTCTGGGAGAGTGGTCATGAGAACGTACATAATTCTTTCTTTTGTTTATCCCTTTGGTATGGGTTGCCAAATCGTGATCTTCATTATCATTTAGTTTCTCTTCTCTTACTGCTATCCTTTATTCTTCTTGCACACATTCTTCCCATAGTTGCCTAAACTTGATCAATCTCTTTCTAGAGCATATGCCACGAACAAAAGGTTCCCAGTCTCTTGGAAGACCATTCAAGGTGGTCATCACAACTTCTGCTTATTCTATCATGTCTACAATAACTTCTAATTGTTCTTTGATCTGAGATACTCTAGTGAAATATGACTGCATAGTCTCTGACTTCTGAACCTTCACACCCTTGAGTTGATTTCTCAAGGTCATCTTCCTATTAATGTTCTTTCCTTCAAACAGATTGGTCAAAGCATCAAACATTTCTCTTGGCGTCTTCTTTGATGACACTTGAGGAATCAAGTGATCTTTGATAGAGTTAGCTATGATCCTCTTAACCTTGATTATATTCTTCTTGTGTCTTGCTTTGGCCTCATCTCCTTCTGGTTTTGCAACTTCTTTCTTTATAAAGCCTTATAGGTCATGTTCTTCAAGAATGAGCATGACTCTATATTTCCTTGCCCTAAAGTTCTCAACTCCTTCAAGCTTCTCATAAATCTTGGTAGTGCTTGTCATTTTGATAATATGAGAACCTCAAATGGAAATATAATGGAGATAGTACTTACTAGTAAAGTTGTCATTTTGAAAACTGTTTCTACCTTAACCTAGGGTTTGATAGAGAAACCCTAATTTCCAACTTCGGGATCTTGGAAAATTGTCTGGAGGAAAAGATGCGCCTCCTTAAGGCGAGTTGAGCAATGTAGTCTTTCTCCCAAATCTGTGAGCAGATCTTCCAAAAACTTGATGCCCTAGTTCTCTGAGCTGTAGTGGTGGACCCATAAATGAAAATTACCGGAATTTAATTCTACTTAGACAGAAAGATGTGCCCTAGTGAGGCGAGTTGGATGTTCCCTATTTTTCAGCTGAATTGTGGAGAGAGCTCTCGGAATAAGAAACCCTAGTTTTTGCAGTTGCAGTGGCTTCACAATGTTTTCTTTTAGGCTTGCTCTGATACCATGTTAAGTTTTTACTTGTTTAGAACAATAAAACATTAAACAATATAATCACTAAAAGAAAGACAAGCACAACAATCACAAAGAACACAAAATTTCTCTTGGGGAAACCACTAGGGAGAAAACCCCGACAAAACTTCCTCAATATAGAATTCACCAAGTACAAGATAAAACCCCAAGACAAAACAACATCTCTCCTTCACCAACGAACTTCTCTCTCTCTCCTATGTGAACTTGAGTGAGTGAGTGGATGGATACAAATGAGCAACTCAACATCTTATTTATATTCTTCAGTTGAGGTGAATTTTCCCCAACAGGGTCGGCTTGAACTAACTGACTAGGCCGACTTGTTAAGTGCATAATAAAATATCTTTTTGTTTTGTTTTGTTTGGATTCTTCTAGGACGACACAAGTCCTAGGGTTTACATTGACTCTTTCAATGACTCTTACATTATCAATTACATCAATGATATCTCCCGAAGGAGGAATAACAATAATTTAATAGATAAGTACATTTAGAATAGCTTCCACAGTTACATTTCTTTAACACCA
Organism: Larix kaempferi; assembly: GCA_027924585.1. NCBI lineage: Eukaryota > Viridiplantae > Streptophyta > Pinopsida > Pinales > Pinaceae > Larix > Larix kaempferi. The sequence continues at coordinate 7,868,977 of BSBM01000504.1, forward strand.
ACGCTCCTGAATTGGTTCAAATCTGCCAAACCCTAACGCAAACCACCAAACCCTAGATCATCAAACCCTAGCCGCGCCATCGTCCCTTCTCTACCGATCGAAACATCATGCCAGATTTAGAGTTACAAACACGGTAACACCATCTTCACCTCCATGTGATCTCTGGATCTCTTCCATATTTCCATTCAAGCACTTGCCACAAATGCTTTGCCATTTATCACTCAACATATCATTCAACATATTGTTCACCACCCTAGCTTTCAGCCTTTGGAATTCATATTAGTAGGATGACTTCTCTGCCTAAGGTACTCAACTTTCTATCCTAAATAATAAGAAAATATAAATGATAAAAATGAAAACCTGTATAGAGTAACAATTATCACTCACCATTTAAATAAACTAAATTGAATATAATTCCATTACGTTGAAAGTTATTTCTAATAGAATCATTGAAAGTATTAGTTATAGGTTAGAAACATAAAAACATTAAGGAAATACCTATAGAGTTATTATTCTAGTTAACAAATGTGGAAAATTAGATTACATATCTATAACCATGGCTGGCCACTAGATCTAAGTGTTAAGCATAATTGTCATGAACATGTGAAGGAGAACCATAAGATAGGCATAGCCAATTTTGCACACACATCCATAGAACCTACACAATACATTTCCTGAGTAATGAAACATACTCATCCCATAAACAATCAACCATTGCAATGTTAGTAGTTTTTTCACACACACATAACCCACACAATAAGTTCCACACAAGAGGAGAGGAAGGTCGAGTAAGAAAACCTACTCATCTCGTAACCAATAAACCATTACAATGCTAGTAAGAAACACCCTCCCTTAACTGGAATAAGAATCATGGTATGTTGAGACTTATATGTTATTGAAAACCAACCCTTACAAGCAAATTGGGATAATGCACAAGGAGGATAGGAGATATTACAAGGAGTGGGTTAATAATCGGACAAACTCAATATTTTCTATGAGACTATTTTTTTTACAACCAACATAGATCAATCCTAACTCGCTCTATCAAGGGCCGACAGGTATCAAATCTCTTTAGAAATTTTAGGACTCTAAAAAGGGGTTTGCATGTCAAGGGATTTGATCCCTGGTCTCGGTGCTTGATAGAGCGTTAAGATGGATCTTTGTTGGTTTATTAATATGTAATTATTACAAAGCTAATATTTAGCTCATTGTCATATTATTAACTTAAAAATACATTTAATCTAATATATTTTAGGTTATAATCATTCAAGCACCAATTATTCCAATTTGGATATCTTACAAATAGGCCAAAGTTGTATTAATTAATTAATTAATTAATTATGAAATAAATAGATATTCACCCAAAACTAATATCTAACCACCAACTATTCCAATTTGGAATCATGTTGTAAATGCTAACACATAAATACTACAAATAAGCAAAAATTTCACTAATTGATTAATTATGAAGTAAAATAGTTATTTACCCAAATTTAATGGTCAAAGTGCCAATTATTACATGTTCTAAAGTATAACACATCAATTGTACAAATAGGCAAAAATTGCATTCATTCATTGGTTATGGAGTAAAATAGTTATTTACCCAAAATTTAATCATCATACAAATACACAAAAGTTCAATTAATTAATTAATTGTGAAGTAAAATGCTTTCAATTTACCCAATTATTGGTTAATTTGCAATTATCACAAAACTAATATATTAATTATTGTTCTATTCTCAACTTAACAATACATAATCCAATATATTCTTCCATGTGCCAACTATTCCAATTTGGGATCCTAAACAATAACACATAAACCCTACAAATATGCAAAAAATGGGTGCATTAGTTGATTATGAAGTAAAATATTCTTATAACTATTTATGATGAAATATTATTTAACATTGAGGTTGTGAATGAAAATTGAAATTGAAATTCAATGTATATTTATATAAATGTATTTTACAATCTAGCCAATTTAAATTTGGAGCCCACATGTGACAGACTTGACACATCTCATCCACTTTGAGATGTAGAAAGGGCCTCACCGCCCAATGAAGCAAAGTTACACCTAGATCCACTCAAATTTTGAAATTTAGGCATTTAAGTCTTCTTAAAATTGACTAAAACTTTTAAGGACAAAGTTCCCATCAATTAAGTAGAGCTATAACTTTTAATAAAATTCCAATTAAGTAGAACTATAACTTTTAATAAAATTCATACTAAATTTGAGGAAATTTTTAATTAAAAAATGGTTAAATTTATCCACTTATTAACTTACTCCATATTAAAATTATAAAAATAATTTAAGAATGTTACACCACAAATATAGAACGGTAAAGAAAGTACTTTCCTCCCTTTAGAGAAACATAAAAAGATTAATAAAAAATAGTTAATTTATACCATACATATATTTTTTATAGTAAAAATGCTTTAAATTCGCATTAATTCGATTTTCATAGAATTTTTTAATATTTTATAAAAACATTTCATTAAATAGAATAATTTGTTCGATTTGAACCTATTTTCACAAAACATTTCACTGACTATGTCTCCTTTCTTCGGTTTTGAACCTATAATTTTTTTTGGGAAAATACACCTGTTAGAACTTATGATCTTTGTGTAACGCGAATGAAGTTTGCTATGGATAATTTAGTGTTAGTTATAATATGGTAATGTTTACATACAGATGTTGCCAGGGAGGAAAGAAATAGCGCAAAGGGGTGGAAATGGAATTCAGAATTCGTGATTACAGAGCAGAAGCAGAAGCAGCAGTATGTGGCCTTGCAAGAGAAGCAGTTGTGGAGCATCCTTTATGGTCGTGGTCGTCCCGAAAGGAGGAGAAGAAGGAAAAGAAAAAGGGGGGCACTTCTGTATATAAGCAGCAGCACCACTACCCAACATCTCCATCTGCATCGTTTTCCCCTATAGAGGTTTTTTTCTTTATATCCTCTCCTTTGGATTGCATTGCAAACCCAAAACAATCTTAACTTCGGTTAAAATTCAATTCATTCAGCATTACTTCTGTTACAAGTACAGACGTACTCTATAGTTACTAACGTTGTCCGTTCAGCCCTATTTTCTGTGGGAATCTTCCTTTACAAAATTGCTATGCTGCCCGAGTACTCCAGAAAACAGGATATCTAGTTACATCTCAAGAAAATGCCAACAAATAAAATGAATCACTCAGAAGTTTTGGAATATGGAAAGCCCAAAAAAATGGAAGCGAAGGAAGAGCTTGAATTCAAGAAAAATGAACCGTTCGAGGAAACTGTTGATTTATTTTGTTTTACTCAGCCTATGTAAAGGCTCCTTCTATATCTGGATGTGGTTTTCACCAAGATGGATCCACTTTTAACAAAATAATGAAGGTGGGCGAAGAAACGTCTTCTGGTTTTTACTACTTTACTAATTGACTTGAGCTAAGATTGATCTTTTAAAAAAATTATAGATTTATACCAAAAAAATAAAAAAAATAAAAAAAATAAAAAACCTTCAAAGCACAGGGGTGGTGGCCATAAAATCTAATTCCAATCTAACTTGTAGGAGATTATCGAATGTCAAAAGTTAGAACATACTTTGAGAGGGCTAAGCATAAAGATCTAAGACCATCCATCTCAACATCCTCTAGAATTCCAATGGCCAAAACTTATAGTTTGAATCAGGAAAGTTTACAGTGATGAAAAATTGTTTTGTCTACAAAGCAAAATCTCCTCCTTCAGTATCTAGACGTTATATACAAGCACAGGCTGTGTTGTATCCATTCCTTATAAATCTAACTACACCCCACGATAAGCACTGTTTCAGTATTCTGGTATCAGCTAACAAACGTATGACAGACTACTATGCAAATTGGTAGTACAGTAAGATTACAAAATGCACACTGTTTTTGGTTCCGAACAAGGGGCTTAGTAAAGGCAAACATTTTGTCAACCAGAGGGTTGAGCAGAACACCAGTATGATGTTAGACATATATAGTGCTTTTTAACTAACCTTAACAAAAATATGTGCCTTTTAGGTATACATGGGAAAGTACAGCAAAAGGTATACATGGGAAAGTACAGAAAAACTTAAGTAATTGTAGATAGTCTGGGTCTGTGGATGGCTGGTAGTGGCTAACTATGTTGAATGATAGGAAGGGCCTTCCTATCATTTTGGTTGCCATTTCTCTTGATTTTCACAATGGCTGTCATCGTTGGTTACTTGTTGCTCAAGGCCTTCTGCATGGCGGCTATAGATGCCATTTCCATCTTCAAGAGTGCATGATGCGTGGTCATGACTTGAAGGTCATCATTGAGTATAATTTCTTTTCATTGTTGTTTAGCTTTCTCAACATTCTTTTGCAGCCCTTAGTTTAAGTTGCTTCTAGCTTCACGATGAGCCTCACTGATACCACTGCTGTGATTTCCTTCAGTGCATTAAGAACAATTTCTTATAATGCTAAGTTGTTTTTAATGAGGCGCAAGCTAAAACCTGGAAGGATGCAAGCATTTGCTTCACCTTTTGAGGTTTGCTACCAACATCAATACAATCCTTCTATCTGATGTTGCTCTGGCTTCTGAGTTGGCGTCTTCCTTTGCATCTAAGTCAGAATCTAAATCCATTCCTTTACTTCCTGCAATCTTCCATTCATTCAACATTTCCAGGTTTGGTTCAAAGATTATATTCCTTCTGATATGGTGTTGTATGCATTCTGACTTTGCAGCTCGCAGAGGCTTTCTTAAGAGGGCCTGTCTTGAAGTGGCTACTTATTTCTATAGAAGGTTGTTGCATGGGGGTTGTGAGAAGTTACAGGAAAGGGGCTTCAGTAGAGTGTGTATGAACTAGAGACGAGAAATGGAGCTCTTAGGAAACGATATCTGGAAGTGGCCTCTAACTAGGGTTTCATCAAGTTTATTTCCAAATCAAGTTTATTCCCTAGGTGAGCAACCCTGATTTGATTACATGGAGCTCTTAGGAAACGATATCTGGAAGTGGCCTCTAACAAGGGTTTCATCAAGTTTATACTTTATTCCCAAGGTGAGTGACCCTGATTTGATTACAAGCTCAAGGGTAATTATGTTGCTCAATACTTACTAAAAGATCATGGCCAAAGCCTTGCTTCTTCGCATTAAACATATTCTGCCTAAGATTGTTAGGCCGGAACAGACAGCTTTATCCGTGGCCGCTATATTCTAGATAATGTCATTAATGCTTGGGAGGGTATGGAGTGGGCTTGCGCCTTGGGCCTAGACACTCTGCTCATCAAAATTGACTTCAAGAAAGCCTATGATGGTGGTGAGTGGCCATTCATCATGGTGATGCCAAAGGCCTTGGGCTTTGGCTTCTCTGCTTCATTGGCATTGTCGAGACCCTCTCTATGGAAGCCTCTGCTTGCTTGTCCATCAACATATGCAAGTCTGAGGTGGTTGGGTTGTTTTGTGTGGAAGCCTCTGCTTGCTTGTCCATCAACATATGCAAGTCTGAGGTGGTTGCGTTGTTTTGTGCCATTGGGCAAGGTTGTCTACTAGCTGCAGCCTTATATATGTTGGCTGCTAACGCCTTGGGGTATTTGCTATGTCATAAGGTTGGAGTGGGGGTTATTAAAGGCATCCCATTGCCTGAACCCGATGCTGGCCAATTGGTGGACAGTTATTTTGTTGATGAGTCCTTGACCGTTTTAGAGGAACAAATCTCTTGGGACAACACGTTGAAGTGTTTGGATACTTTCTGTCTAGTCTAGGGCTCGAACATATAATGGCTTAAAACTGAGTGTTATAGACAGAGTCAAATTCCAAAGCTTGACTGGTTGGCTATCCAGAATTGGTCCTGGCTTTTTTGCTGGGATAGGTGTTCAAATTTCTTGGCATTGAATTTGCTTTCCAAGCTTCTCCTAAGAATTCTGGCTGCCACTCATGTATAGCACTCTTTGTGTTGGGTGCCTTTAAGCTGGTGGCCTCTCAATGCCTAAAAAAGGCTCTTGGGAAAATTCTTTGGGCCAACAGTTCTAATGGAAAAGGGTTTGCTGCACTCCTTGTGAACAAAACTGAGTTTCAAGCTCAAGGTCTCTGTGCAAATGGGTGGTGATGGATATGAGTGGTAAATGAGGCCTATAAAGTGCTTCTCAGACACCACATTAGTTAAGGATTCCTGTTGGGCAAGAGTGCCTGGCAGGGGATTTCCCTGCAAACTCAGGTCATAAGTTATGCATAGGTTAAGATTGGTAGCACCTTTGTGGTTTAGAGCATATCAAAGGTTTGGAACAACATTAAGTTGTTTCTAATGTAATACCCCTACCCTGCCTTAGTAATTGTTGGCTTCAATGTAAATATTGTGTTTGTGCAATGTGTGTTGACCGTAGTGTGGAGCTCAATGCCAAGGCCCCATTGGTGGATGCTTAAGGTTTGCTTTCATAGGCAAGTATTTGACAGTGAAACTATGCATGTGCTATTAAGCCATGAAATTTTGTAATTGATGTAAATGTTTAATATTGCAATGAAATACCTAAAACTAGTTAAGTGAGGTAGCTAATGAGAAGGGGGCGAAGGTATCCACTAGGGAGAGGTGAGGGGGTTGTGGGATGGTGACCCATGCTGCCACTTGGGCAGGAGTAACCGATTTGATTCCCTATACGGGTACGGATTCGGTTACCGAACGTGGAGAAGGAAAGCCGGCGGAGGAGATTTGCAGGAGATAAAAACGTATGAAGATTTGAGAAGGGGGTTTGTTGGTTCGTTCATTGTTCGCTGGGAGCTGCTGTGTGCAGGGGATTGGCACAAGTAGTAGAGACCTGCCGAAGAAGCCGGAGGAACTCTGTTCTTGCTATGGATTTGTGATCCATACTCCTTCAGATCTGGAAACGTAGAGCTAGCCATGAGATAGGAAGAAGATGAGATTTCCTATGTGAGCCGTAGTAGTGAAGTTGAATGCCATAGGAATCCCGCGCGTATGCGTCATCTTTGAGTAGAACCATGAAAATGAGCCAAAGGTGGATTACGGGGCGTGAATAGCTTGAGGAAGCTGTGTGAAGCTTGGAAATCCGTGAGCAGAGAGTCGAGTTGCGGGACAAAGCTCAGTCCGCAACCCTGTGATGAACCAACTTGTTTAACAGATGTAAAAGGTAGGGTTTAGGGTTGGCATGCTTGATAAACCCAGTGAAGGCTGTAATCTCATGGAACTAGCAGTTGGACCTTCTTATGCCCATCCTGGATAGCATTGGAAGGGAAGGGGCCTTGAGGGACTGTGTAGCAGAGAAGAGGACCTTCCTTGTGTTGGATGAGGTAGATAATGTGGGTGCCATATCTGCTAAGTGATTGAGATGTCTGTAGCTCTGTGGTTGAGCTCACTGGCTTAGCAATATCCTCCCTGTTTCCTTGTATGCTTGATAAAACCAACTGTAGGTTGGCTTAGCATGTGTATGCTTGATAAACCCAACTGCAGGGTGACTTAGCATGAGTATGTTTTCGGGATTGCTTGATAAACCCAGCTATAGGATGACTTAGCAATGAAATGGATCTTGATTGTTAGAGAGCCTACCTAGCCCTCCTTAGTGGATACATAGCCCAGCTCGGGGGTGGTCTCTCAGCTGAAAGAGTATAGGCCTAAGTTGCAGGAAACGACCTATCTGCGCCCGTCCCCTATCCGTTTCCGTACGGAAACGCGTACGGAACGGTACGGAAACCCGTTTCAAAAAAAATGAAACCCGTTTCGAAATCGGAAACACATTTCAGGATTTAGGAAACCGGTTTCCAATTCGTAAATCGATTTTTTGCCACGTTTCCGTCCAGTCAATGCTTAGTTGGCGGAAATTTGTTTTTTTAAATAAAATTTCGATTCCGGTTTAGGGTTTTAGCGGTTTCGGGAAGGTTCAACGATCCGTCACTCCGTTAAATTGGCATGCTGCCGCTATCCCTCGCAGCATTGGAGCAGTGCGAGCATTGGAGCTGGAGCAGTGTGAGCGTGAGGATTTTAGCGCAGTGTGAGCGTGAGGGTTTTACACAGCAGTGGGAACGTGAGCTAAGAGTGAACGCGAGCTGAGTGAGCGTGAGCATTTGACTGTGTTGAACCGTGAAGTGAACTGCGAGTCAGCTGCGTGGGTGAAGTGAACTGTAGATTGGAGCATCGAACAGGATCAGCATAGCATCACTGAATTGGTAAGAAATTCATTCCATTATTTTTGAAATTGAAAAAAAAAATAAAAAATAGCGTTTTACAGTCTACTGTTTTTAGTTTTATTTAATGAAACTGAAACGTAATGTATGAAATGTATAACATTAATAGTATAACAGTATTATAATTTATAATTTATAACATTACTTTTTGAAATAACAGTATATTGTATAACAGTATTATAAATTTATAATTTATAATGTATGAAATTTATAACATTAGGTATAACAGTATTATAATTTATAAATTTATAATGTATGAAATTTATAAATTATAACATTAACAGTATAACATTATTATATTTATCTCTGCATTACTTTTAAGTTTTTGTTGAAAATTTGAAATTTAATCACTCTCACACACACCTTACTGACCTTATAAATTTATAACAGTATGATGATGATCATCAATGTGTCGACTTGCCAGAGCTGTATGACAACTATTCTGTCATCTGCCATTGAATTGTGAACCTCTGATTGCACTTTGTAGAAATAATTTATAAAGCAAATCCATTTTTTTTGTTCTGATTTGTTTTTTAATTTTTTTTTTGCAGCAATGGCTTCCAGCCAAGCAACTGGTTCAGCCCCTAAGGTCAACAAGAGGGCTGAATACTATCCTCTTTGGGCTCATGTTCAAAAGATTGCAAGATGTGGAGGTGGTGGCTCATGGGAGTGGCGATGTACACTCTGCAAATCTCAGTATAAGGGCTCCTACCCAAGAGTCAGGTCACATTTCTTGCATGAAGCAGGAAAGGGGTGTTGAAGGTTGCCCAAAAACAAGTGACCCAATTGAGAGGAGGAAGTATGAAGTTGAGCAAGATGAGGCTGACAGGATTAAAAGAAGACATGACCAGCTTGCAAATGCTTCCATTCAGCCTCCAAACACCGAGCCAAGGATTGTGCTTGAAGCAAGGAAGAGGAAAGCAACTCAACAACAAGAAGTACAAGCATCAAAAAATCCCAGAGGGACTCCTTCAATCCAAGAGAGTAGAATAGCCAAATTGGTGAATGTTCAAGGGAGAGAAGAAGCTGACACAAGGGTGGCTAGGGCCCTCTATGCTTGTGGGATACCTTTTAATGTGGTTCGGTCTCCTTACTGGCATGATCTTGTGCGAGCAATTAACACAGCTCCTGCAGGGTACAAGGGGCCAAACTATGAAAAAGTCCGAACTGATTTCCTAAAAAAGGAGAAGGAGCTTGTGGAGGATATCTTAGCACCGATTCGTGCTTCATGGGGTAGCTTTGGGGTTACCGTAGTCTCAGATGGATGGACAGATACTAGGCGTAGGCCACTGATAAACATCATTGCCACTTCACCAAAAGGAGCAATGTTTCTAAGGGCTGAAGATTGTTTAGGGGAGGTGAAAGATGCTCAATTCATTGCTAATGTTTTAATCAAAGCTATTGAGCAAATAGGGCCTAATAAGGTGGTGCAAGTTATCATGGATAATGCACCAGTTTGCAAAGCTGCAGGTTTAATTGTTGAGAGCAGGTTTGAGCACATTTTTTGGACACCTTGCATTGTCCATAATCTGAACCTGATCTTAGAAGAGATCGACAACAAAGTTGCATGGATCAAGGAACTTACAGGGCAAGCAAGGGAGATGGTTAAATTCATCACCAACCACCACCAATCTCAAGCCATATTTCGAGAGTACTCCACATTGGAGTTGTTGAAAGTTGCTGAGACAAGATATGCTTCGAACTTCATCATGTTGCGTCGCCTTGTTGAGGTTAAGCAACCATTAGTTTCTATGGTAGTCAGTCAACTTTGGGTTGAGTGGAGACAGGCAGATTCAGAGCGGGGAATTGTTGTGCGCAGATTGTGCCTTGATGAGGAGTGGTGGAGCAAGATATATTTCTTGCTCAAGTTCACAACCCCTGCATTTGAGCTTCTTCGAAGCGCTGACACAGACCGACCTTTCTTGGGAGAGGTATATGATGGCATGGATACCATGGTTGAAAAGACTATGGAAATCATTTTGCTTGAGTCTCCTCAGCTTTTATATGTTGATGATGGATTTGTTGATTTGGTACATAAAATCATGGTTGACAGGTGGAATAGTTTCTACACTCCATTGCACACTTTAGCACATGCCTTGAACCCAAGATTCTATGATGAACAACTCATTGCTCAAAGCAATGGGAAGAGGAGGGCACCCCATTAGGATAGGGAGGTGGCTAATGGAGTGCAAAAGGCCCTTATGAGAATGTTTCCAGCTCATCTACACAAGGAGGTGAAGGAAGAATTTGCTAGTTTTGCTGCAGGATTGGATGATTATTCAGATATATCATCTTTGGATGAGAGAAGCACCATGAGTCCAGTTAGGTGGTGGATTTGTCATGGAGCAAATGGTGTGCATTTGCAAACACTTGCCATTCGTATTCTTTCACAGGTGGCAAGCTATTCATCGGCAGAAAGGAATTGGAGCACCTATGGTTTTATTCATTCTGTGAAGCGCAACAGGTTGGGTTCACAAAAGGCTGAGGATCTTGTTTATGTGCACTCCAATCTTCGCCTTGCTTCTCGTAGGGGTCCGGAATATACCAGTGGGTCTTCTAAAGAATGGGATGTGGATCCAAAATCATCTGACTTGGGCATCTCTCTTGCTGCCCTGAATATTGAGGAACCTAGGAGTGGAGTTGGCCAATCTTCTTCCAGTCAACAATCCACTGTTGGGCGTGCTTCTTGTTCTATTTTTGAGGATGAGTATGAAGATGAGCCCGAGGATGATGACTATTAGTCTTTGGGCTTGAGCGGATGTTTTTTTGATGTGTTCATTTTTCATGTTGATGTAGCTTTGTACTTGAAGCCTCATATATGAAGGCTGATTTTTGATATATATGTATTAGCGGCTTAGCCTCATTTATGAAGGTTGTTTTTTGGTTATTTCCACTTGCATTATGGAATCGTTTATGGGTAAAATACTAAAATGTGTTGTTTTTTGGATATTAATACTTGCATTATGGAATCACTTATGAAATTATGAGTAAAATCGTAAATGTGATGTTAAATGTATGACTATGACTATGATTTCTAATTTTGTTGAATTTAAAATTTTAATCTGTAAATAATTATATATATATATATATTATATATATATCGCGTTTCCCCGTTTCGTAAATTTTGGAGGGTCACGTTTCCTACGCGTCCTCGTTTCGGAAACTCGTCCCCGTTTCCCCATTTCGTGCAACTTAGGTATAGGTTGGACAGAGACCTAAGGTTGGGTGGAACGTTGCTCTCACTTAGCCAATTGCTGGGGCAACTTTAAGATACAAAGATAAGTGTTCTGTGGAATGAATGATGCTATTTCACATTATTATTATTATGCTGTTTTACTTAAGCTGTTGAATGAATGTTATATGAATGTGAGCAATAGGTAGACCATGTGTAAGCCTGAGTGGAAGAATGAGTGCTGGTTGAATGCTCATTCAGTTGCATGAGTTTAATGCATTGCTAATTTTACATGTGTTAGATGTATGGTTAGCCTTAAATCCATTTATTATATGTATGTTGTTATGAGATGCTTACCCTTGTAAATGGACTGCTTAACCTCACTTAATCATGGAGAATGGTTACCAGGCCTGTGGTATTCCTAACCCTCTCTGTGAGTTAGAGGAAAGATGGGGTTATGGCAGGAGACAGGTAGAGACCTGTTGAAGGATGAAAGGCACCTTAGAGGGTTATAGAAAAGAACTTCAAAAGAGAAAATGAGGGAGTTTGATACCTCAGTTGGGCAGGAGATTGTACCACTGGATAGAGCTCTCCAAGAGATTTCCAACGGTACCAACCTTGCCTAATTTTGACCTAGGATGAGGAAGTTATGACCCTTGGAAGTTGCTTGGAAACTTGTTGCAGTAATGGCCTTGAGCATGACCCTTTCCGCATCCGCAATGCGGATTGTGGAAGGTCGTTTGGCGGAGAAGTTGGATTTCCGCATCTCCGCGTCCGCAATGCGGATTGCGGATTGTGGAAGGTCGTTTGGTGGAGAAGTTGGATTCCCGCATTTCTGCATCCGCAATGTGGATTGCGGAAGGCCGTATGACACGGTAAATTGCAGTCTTGCATTCCCGAATTCTGCAATGCAGATTGTGGAATGCGGATTGTGGATGGCAGAAGGCCGTTTGGCACAGTAAATTGCAGTTCCACATTTTCGAATCCCGCAATGCGGATTGTGGGAGGCCGTTTGGCACGGTAAATTGCAGTTTCACATTTCCGAATCCCGCAATGCGGATTGCGGAATGCGGATTGTGGATCGACGGCGATTGCGACTGTGTGGAGTTTTGGAAGTAAAGAAGAAAAAAAAAGTAATGAAGTATCTTCGGTGGCCTCTGAAGGCCACAAGGGAGGTCTGGGGACGTTACAAAGTGGTATCAGAGCTTCAGTTACAACATTGGGGCTGTTAGGGCCGAACCGTGGAAGAAATCGTACGCAAGGAAATGCCCATGGCACTGTTTTAACCTAACATAATTCTTATTTATTAACTGTTTAATGAGTAAATTCTAGATTGTATGGATGTTTCAAGTCCTATGCTGTCTAATAAACATTTATATCATGCACAGTGATTGGAACAGGTTATAAGTTGAATCGTACAGCAAGGCCGTGTGTTCGAAAGCAAGAATGGTGACTGTTAATTATGCACGGGATCCCTACGAGCCTGAAGAAGACGTGCTGGGGGAAAACGTGCAGGAAGAGCACGCCTAAACAACGTCTAATGGAAGAAGGGAGCGGGTGACTCCCTAGAACTTGGTCGAGACCATGGTAAGTTTTAATGAGAGGCTGATAAAGGCTCAGGAAGAGCAGCACCAACTCAATGCAGCCATTCTGCAGAGCCTCGCTGACATGCATCAGAGGGTAAATATGGGGTCCAACCCAAGTAATATGGGCAAAGAATAAAGGAATGCAGTTAGTCACTCTAGAGGCGTTCTAGGCAGAGGACTCCAAGCCATAAAAGAGGTTTTATGAGCAGAAGGCACAGAACATCCTCTTCGGGATCTCCTTTCAGCAGGTCAGAACACTCTAGAGACTCTCAAAGAAGTCCGAGGCACACTTACAACAAGATTGAGAGAAGGAAGTCCAGGGGGATTCCACAAAGAGAATTTAGGAAAGCAAGACCTCCCACCTTTGATGAAGAAAGCAAGACAGGCCAAGAGGCAGAGGCATGGCTACTTGGAATGAAAAAGTACTTCAAAATGCATGATTATTCAGAAAGTGAGAAAGCTAGGGTTGCCATTTACAACCTGAATGGCAGAGCTTCCATTTGGTGGGAACACCTCATGAAAGTGAAGAGAACCAGTGAAAGAAGGATCAGCTGGGAGCGGTTTAAAAGATACTTTAAGGAAAAATACCTATCGGCTAGGTATTATGCCACCAAGAGAAATGAGTTCAATGAACTCAGGTTGGGGCAAAATCCCATGGAAGAACATGTTCATAAGTTCTTGGAATTGTTAAGGTATGTAGACTACATCAAGAATGAAAGGGTGAAGATTCAGTGTTTCCTTGGAAGCCTACCACCGAACTACAGGGATAGGATTGAGTTCGTCCATCCACCAAGTTTGGATGAAGCCATTAGAATGGCCATGCTCTGTTATGAGCAGAATAAAGGGAGGACAGACACTCAACCGGCATGGAAAGGGAAGCCCAAAGGAGGATTTGAACCAAGGAGAAGTGGCTTCAAGCCACCCTTCAAGAATCAGTCCAGAAACTTTCCACAGGGACAACCAACAGGAAGTGGATTCAAACCAGCTGTAACAACAGAGAAAACAACAAAAGGACCACTTCAGTGTTGGCTTAGAGAATGCCCAAATCGAAGAGGGAAACCCCGAAGCTTGCACAACCTGGGAGAAGCAACCACGGTAGAACATATGGCCAGAGCCACACCTCGAATCTATGCAGCACTGGATGATCACCAGGCAGACCACCAATCAACAGTGGTAGAAGTTGAAGGTAAGATTGCTAAGCAATCTATTTATGTTTTAATTGATCCAGGATCCACTCATAGTTATGTGTCTCCTAAAGTGGTTGAAAGTTGTTCACTTAGTAAAGTGAAACATAGTAAGTCTTGGTTAGTTCAGCTAGCCACTGGGACTAAGAGGAAGGTGAGTGAAGTAGTGGTGGAATGTCCCATAGAGATGAATGGACTAACCACCAAGGTAAACTTGAATGTACTACCCTTAGGATCTTATGATGCCTTGATAGGCATGGATTGGTTGGAGAAGCATAGAGCCAAGCTTGACTGCTATAAGAAGGTGATTGAGTGTATTGATGATGAAGGAAGACCAAGGTTGGTTAAAGGAATTCCAAAACAAGTTTCAGTAAGGTAGATTTCAGCCTTACAATTGAGGAAGTTCCATAAAAAGGGCTGTCAATTATATGCTATGCATATATCGGATTCAACAGAAGATAAAGGACCAAAGTTAGAAGACTTTCAGCTGTTATAGGATTTCCAGGATGTATTCCCAGATGACGTACCGGGACTACCACCCAAGAGGGACATTGATTCTCCATTAACCTTGTTCCAGGAGCAACACCAAGCTCCAAAGCCCCTTATAGAATGAGTACACCTGAGCTGATAGAACTAAAAATGCAGCTGCAAGAATTAATGGACAAAGAGTATATTAGACCTAGTGTATCGCCTTGGGGTGCGCATGTGTTGTTTGTTAAGAAGAAGGATGGGACTTTAAGACTATGTATAGACTACATGCAATTAAACAAGGTAACGATAAAAAATAAGTATCCATTGCCAAGGATTGATGACTTGTTTGATAAGATGAAGGAAGCTAAACTATTCTCCAAGATTGACTTGAGGTCTGGCTACCATCAAGTGAGGATAAAAGATGAAGACATTCACAAGACAACTTTCAGGACTAGATATGGTCACTATGAATTCACTGTGGTGCCATTTGGTCTCACCAATGCACCTGCTACTTTCATGTGTCTTATGAACTGTGTCTTCAGCAAATACCTGGAAAAGTTTGTGATTGTATTCTTGGATGACATTCTGGTGTATTCAAAGAATGAAGAAGAGCATACTGAACATTTGAGAATGCTACTGTAAGTCCTTAGAGAACACCAGTTGTATGCAAAGCCGAGCAAGTGTGACTTATATCAGCAGAAGGTACAGTATTTGGGACATATTATTTCAGCAGAAGGTATTGCAGTAGATCCAGAGAAGATTGAGGCCATAATGGATTGGCCTACTCCGAGAAATGTTGCATATGTAAGATCTTTTATGGGCCTTGCAGGTTACTACAGAAGGTTCATTGAAAGTTTCTCCAAGATAGCTCACCCAATTACATCGTTACAAAGGAAGGAAGTCAAATTCATATGGTCTGAGATGTGTGAGAGGAGTTTCCAGAAGTTAAAAGAATTGCTTACCAGTGCTCTTGTTTTAAAGATTGCAGATCCAAGTAAAGACTTTGTGGTGTGCACAGATGCTTGCATTGAAGGACTAGGTGGAGTACTCATGCAAGAAGGGTTTGTAATCGGCTATGAATCCAGGAAGCTGAAAGATCATGAAAGGAACTATGCCACACATGACTTACAGCTAGCAGCCATAGTGCATGCTCTCAAGAAATGGAGACATTACCTTTTGGGAAGAATATTTGAACTTAGGACGGATCACATGAGTTTAAAATATTTATTTGACCAGCCAAATCTAAATGCCAGACAAACTAGATGGATGGAATTTCTCCGTGAATTTGATTTGGAGATTAAGCATGTCAAAGGAAAAGAGAATAAGGTTGCTGATGCGCTCAATATGAAATTTTATGTTGTAGCAATAAGTGCTTGTAAATTGGATTTGAAGACAAGGATCATTGAAGTCCAAGCTAATGATGAAGCTTACCTACAAATCAAAGAGAAGTTGCAGCAGGGCAACATGGATGACAAGTGTGCAGGATATCAGATTGGAGAAGATGATGTACATTTGAGAGAGAGATGACTGGTTCTACCTTCTCCACCTTGGTTGATTTACTTTTGGTCCTTACACCCTGTTGATTATTGGTCTTCTGGTACCTTGTCTTTGTCTTGTGGTTAATAGGGTCATTTACCCACCTTGAGTTATTTTTTGATTTATACCATCTTGGTGTCTTTTGATCCTATGGTTACTATGGTTGTTTGTCCACTTTGTGGTTTACCCTTGGTCCTAGGGTTTATGGGTTATGTACCCATCCATATCTTATGTTGGACCATGTGTGGGTCCTAGTACCCACCTAATGTTATTTTAAATATAATTTATGTGACTTTATTATATTTTGACCTTAATATACTTGGTACCCACTTTTGTTTTTTATGGTACCATTCTGATGGGTCATTGTACCCTCATTTATTTATATGACCCTTGTTTATATATATATATATTTTTTTTAATTTTTTAATCTTGTAATTTGTTGGTACTTTTGTTGTTTAATGGAACCCTAAGTTTAAATAAAAGTTTTATTTATTTGATCCTTCTAGAAGACCCTAAGACACTTTATATCGAAGTCTTCTTTTTGGCATTTTAATCACCTTCAATTTGATCTCTGCTCCTTCCTCTACTTGATGTCAAAGGTATCCTTGTTGTTCACTCAAGTCTGGAGGCCGCCCACCTGCTGAACAATTTCAGATCTGTTTTTTTATGTTAGTGAGCATCCAGGGTTTGATCTATGTTTAAGACATTATCTTTTTGTTGACTGGTAACCTCACTGAAGGAGGTCGTGACACTTGTGACCTTGTTAACCTAGCTATGCTCACTTATGATTTTTGTGGAAGTTCGATCTGTTGATTTACCTGTGTTCATACTTGATCTGCTAGTTAAGGGTTTGATCTGTTTTTGAGCACTATGATCTGCTGCCCTGTGATTTATTTGATACTTGATCTGCTGCTTAAGCCCTACTTGGAGTCTGATCTACCGTTGCATACTTGATTTGAAGTTTGATCTATTGTTTGGGGAGGCCGCGACACTCGATCTGCCTATTGGATGTCTTTTAATGAAGGCTGTGAGGTCCTAGGGTATGTTGGTGGCACAATTGAGTAGGCCGTGAGCCTCCTTGACTTTATTCTGCCCATTGGCTGTTTATCTGAGTGATTTTCAGGTTGTATGCAGAGCTTGATTTGAGTTCTCAAATTATTTGTTGATGTTAAGTCTTATTCGTTGCCCATATCTAATTGGTAAAACTTACCTTGGTTGGTTTAGATTGCTTATGCTAAGTCTTGTTTGTTGACAAATCTATTTGTTTGTATTTGACCTTGATCATCTGTGATTAGATCTGGTATGCTGAGAGTTACTTGTGGTCACTTCTCTTGTGCTGAGATCCTGTTGAGATCATATTTGTGACCTTGTTGACTTCTGCTATGATTAAGACTGTAATTGTAATTTTTTTTGACTGTCTTTGACTGTTCTTGTTTGACTATTCGACAACCCTCTTATCTCTCTCTCTGGTTTGTACTTACCCTCTAAGTTAGGGTTAGCTGGTTCCTAGTGAATGACTGGCCTCTGAGAGGCACAATCCTTTTCTGAAAGTAAAATTTTTGAGTATATGAAAGGAAGGGTTCCACACTTAGGTAAGTATCCTCACTTTTCTCTTCTATTGTTAATTAAACAAGTTATTACTGATGACATGTTACTGACTGAAGATTACTTTAACACGGTTACCATTTGGTAGTGTTAAAGATGAAGAGTTGAAAGAGATGAAAATTATTTTTTAGTTCTATTTATTGTTGTGCTATTTCGTTTCAGTATTAATTTGTTAAATATAAATGTAATTTTGCATTAAAGTACATTGATTTTTATTATTCTGCATCAAATCTTAACCCTAACCAAAATTTAACATGGTATCAGAGCTTTAGGTCTTGTAGCTAACTTTTGTTTTGCATGCTAACAAAATCTACATAGATCCTAAGGTAAGGGTTTGTGTCCTAATCAACTTGACTACAGGTTTACAGGTGTACTTGGCAAGTTGATTGTAAGGGTTTGAGATGGCTTCTAACTCATTGAAGGCAGAAGATAGGCTTGAAGGAGCCTCAAACTTTAATGCATGGAAAGCTAGGGTCTTGAATATTTTAGAGGAGAATGACTTGGATGAATTGGTCACTAGGGTTGTGGAAGAGCCCACAACAGCCCATGGAAGAGCAACATTCAAGAAGAAGCAAGCCAAGCAGAGAGGGTCATCTTTGACTCAGTTAAAGACAATTTGATGCCTGTGATAGCTCCTCTAAGGACAGCTAAGGAATGCTTTGATGCCCTAGCAAATCTCTATGAGAAGAAGGCACCTACTCAGAAGAGGGTCTTGAAGAAGCAACTTCGTTCATTGAAGATGGAGGAGAAGGAATCAATTGCCTCCTTCTTCTCAAAGATTGCTCAGACAAAAGATCAACTCATGGCAATTGGGGTTGAAGTAGATGATGATGACCTTGTGCAAACAACAATAGATGGTCTTCCTACATCTTGGGAGACATTTCTTGCAGCAGTTAATGGAAGAGAAATAAAACCAATCTTTGATAGGTTGTGTCATGATTGCCTAGAAGAAGAAGGCAGAATCCATAGTAGATCTGGGCCTCCCGCTGAAAAGAATCATGCTCTAACTACCAAGACAAAGAAAGGAAGAAGCTTCCCTCAGCACCGGGACAAAGGTAAGGGACCTCAAGGTAAGCACTTTCATAAGTCAAAAGTAAGATGTTATAAATGTAGCAATTTTGGTCATTATGCAAACGATTGTAGAAATCCTCCTAATAGGAATTGGCATAAAGGGAAGTATCATGCTTCGACTGCTACAGAAGAAGAAGAGCCTCAACAAAAGAAATCTAAGGCTGAGATCAAAGAGAATTCTTCTTGGTTTCACAACTCTTAGGATCCATCTCCAACTCATCAGACACATGGTGGATTAATAATGGAGCCACCAAGCATATGACTAAATACAAAAGGGCTCTTGTGGGTTACAAGGCCAAGAAGTTCAATGTGAAAATGGAGATGGGAAATAGAAGTACCTTTGCAATAAAATGAGTTGGTTCAACTGCCTTAAGGCTTGACTCAGGTACGTTAATCCATGTTGGGGAAATTTTATATGTCCCTGGTTTAAAGAGGAATGTTCTTTTAGTGGCAATTTTAGAAGACAAGGGGTTCTCTATAGCCTTCTCAGAAGGAAAGGCACTGATATGGACTAAGGGTGGTAATATGAGTTAAGCTATTGAGATTGGTGTCCATGAGGGGGGACCTTTACAAGGTCTCAGGACGTGTTGTTAAATCTCTAATGAATAACCCCTGTCAAGTTTCAGAGAACAAGAGGGAGTTTTGTAGTGACTCAGATATAGAAGCCTATGAGACTTCTCGTTCAGAGAAGCAGAGGGAGAAGGCCAAGAAGCCTTTAATTGATCTCATTGAGGAGCCTATTAAGGGGTTCCAAGGGTGCTCCAGTGGGAGCCATGTCACTGATTCAGGATCAACCACTGATATGGAGGCAACCAACTTTAGGTTTGGAAAGATACTATGACAGAGAATATCCAGTTAATAATGGATAGTGATATGTGGAAAGTGATTCTCAGACAACAAGGGAAGTCAATTGTAACTTCCAAGTGGATCTATAAGATCAAGGTACATGCTGACATTCATAGCTCTTTGAAGCTCTCAGAAAATCCTATATTCTATGACAGGTTGTTTCACCATGACAAGGACATGGTGCAGTTGTCAGCGAATGTGTTGACTAAGCCTTTGTCCTCGACAAGCTTAGTGTTGCTGAGAATGCCTCTCTTGCTGAGAGGGAGTGTTAAAGTTAGTGCAGCTGTGAGACCCATTCTCAGAGAGGATGGTACCCTAGTTAGTTAACTAGGATTCCTGGTCAAGTTAACCAGGCAGAGTGTTGAAATATTAAGTTATACTGAGAGGGGGGGGGGTTGAATCAGTGTTTAAGCCTTTTATATTATCTTAACCACTTTTTGAACATTTTTAAAACACAGAATCAACAAAATAAGCAGAACAAAAATTTTATCGTGGAAACCCAATTGGGAAAACCACAAATTCTTCTATAACTGCAAAATTATATTTACAAATGTTTTTGCAAGCCCCAACTTGCTGGAGACACCAATCCCCAAGTTTCTCAGCTACAACTGAAGGATGCACCAACACCCTATTTTACTAGCTGCTACTGGAAGGAGACTTTGAGCCCCTACAGGCTTACAGCTTGTCCTAGCACCATCCTACCACCCTTTTTATTTTCAGAACTTCAAAGACTTCTTACAAGATCTTCTTCTGTTAAAATATTCAATTCGGACTATAGACACGCTTATGTTTTTTTAAACTCTATTACTGATCTCTAATATGAACAACTGAGTCGCTCTTTTTTTCAAGATTATTTATCTTTATATATATCACAAGTTTTTTGAACTATCATGTCTTTTCAATGAAGCGCTACAAGAAATCATCGTGTCCTTTTAAATTTCTGTTTAATGGCATCTATTCTTAACTTGTGTTTAGTTTTAATAGTCAACATGTTGTTTGCAGAGTTTGGCTAAACTTATCATCTTCCAGATTTAGCAGTTCGACCAAAAAATCGCTCAATAGGACGAACTCTAACAGTTCCCAACTTTCTGACTGCGACATTGACTCGTGACTTCGACTTTCCGACTACGAGTCCGACTTCGTGACTCCGACTTTCCGACTGCGACTCCGACTTTCCGATTGCGACTCCGACTTTCTGACTGCGACTCCGACTTTCCGATTGTGACTCCGACTTGTCGACTACATCTTTGACTCCGACTCGATTGGCAATGGTCAACAAGAGGTCGACCATTGACTTAATTTACAAGGACTCGACCATAATACAAAAGGTTGGCACCGACTAACTTTATATGACTATCGACCACCTTTTTGCTTCGACATTTTCGACCAGTTTTAAGAGCCAACTAGAATTAAGCATCGACCATTTACACTGAGTTTCCATACTTTTCCTTCGTCATTAATGAACTTCTTTGATATCAATGACAATCATACTCAACATTCTCCCCCTTTGTCATTGATGACAACAGCTCTTCAAATTTCTCCCCCTTTGACATTAATGACAAAGGATCTCAAAACCCCCTCTGTCATCATTTCTCCCCCTGTCAACTATATCCATCGTTTGTGACAGGGTACAATCTTCGGTTTATACTAAGTAAGAGGGATAATCCCCAACTTCTGCCTAAGATAGGCAAAGGACTCTCTAGGTAGTGGTTTAGTAAAAATGTCTGCAATTTGTTCCTTAGTATCAACATATTCCAATTTGATAGTATTTTGTGATACTTGATCTCTGAGGAAATCATATTTAATTGGAATGTGCTTTGTCTTGGAGTGCATAATGGGACTTTTCGATATATTTATGGCACTCGTGTTGTCACATCTTATCACTATAGGATGATCATACTTCACTTGTAAATCTTCTAATGTCTGCTTCATGTAAATATTTGATACGGAGATCACTACTCCCTCTGTATCAGTCTGAGATCTCAAGTGATATGAATCTCTATGTCAGTACATACTCATAAACATAGATCCAAATAACTAGGCCTGCATCTACCAACTAACACATAAAGCAATCATATAGACAACAAATGTACCCTGGAACCCTTTCGGGAGAAACCAACTAACTATGGGGCTATCTTCTCGATCTCGAGCCTAGAGCATATAGATGTATAAAAGAAGATACAATACAGAGTTACCTCAACTGGTAGCTCAATCCCTATGACTAGGGCAAACCCTAATTTGCATGCATCCAGCTGATGCATGCACTGATGGAATGTGCCCTAACTGCCAATCTGGATTTGAGTGCTCTAATGAAGTGTCTGACTAATCTGCCCTCTCTCGATCACTCTGCTTTGATCCGCTCCTCCAGAAGACTGCCCACTGATGAAATCGACCCTCTTTGCATGCACACGTGCGACCTCCTCCTCTGGATGTAATTAGCTCCTACAACTCCGGAGGTCAGTCAATTTGAGCTCCGATCGTCCCTAACCTTCCTGGAAAAATTAGGCAAGGCTATCCTAGAAGTCTCGGACTCCAAATCTGACAATCCGACACACAGTGAGCTTCTCCTCCTCAGGCAAAACGTCCTCCTCCACTGCAAACTCGGCCTCCTCCAATCTCCACAGTGATCTCACCGTTGAGCTCTCTCAGCTCACAAGAACAAGTATCTATCCTCTTTAGAACTGAAGGTCACTGATCTAGCTCAGATCTGACCTTCCTAGCTCCTGCAGCAACTCCTCCCTATCTTAGAAAGTCGCCCCACATGGATAGATTTTCCCTCCTCACTCCTGCAGTATCTCTCTCTGACAATGCAACTCAGTAACCCCATCTGGGGACCCCCTGCCTCTATAAATAATCTCACCGATGAATTAGGTTTGCCAAACCCTAATTCCTGGTGCATGCAAAAAGTCACTTTTGCATGCATTCACTGAATGCTGGCAGGTCATGCAAAACTCATGCATGCATAGGTCAATCTCCCCTGAAGATCCACATGCAGCCCCGGCTAGGCTCATGCCACTGAGTAGAGTGTATCTCACTCTCTACTCCATCCTGATGCCTATGGTACTAATGTCCCTCCATGCAAGGCATCTGAGTCATGGAGGACATCCCGAAGTTACCATAATCTAACACTTCATCCATATGATTTGTGTGCAACATGAGGTAGCAACAATGTATTCAGCCTCTGCCGTGGATAAGGAAATGGATGTTTGTTTTTTGTTTAACCATGACACAAGACATTCTCCCAAAAAGAATGTTGATCTACTTGTGCTTTTCCTGTCATCAATGCTTCCAGTCCAATCGGCATCAGTATATGCTGTCAGTGTAAAGTTTTCTCCTTTAGGATACCATAGTCCAAAATCAGTGGTCCCTTTTAAATCTCTGAGAATTCTTTTGGTTTCCATTACATGTGTTTCTTTTGGAGCAGATTGAAATCTTGCCACTACTACAACTTGCATCACATCTGGCCTTGTGGCTGTCACATACAGCAGGCTTCCAATCATTGATCTATACATAGTATGATCAACTTCCAATGACTCATCATCCTTACTCAACTTGCACCCTGTGACCATGGGAGTGCTAACAGGTTTGCAATCCTCCATTTTGAACTTCTTCAACATTTCTTTGATATACTTAGTTTGAGACATAAAAATTCCTTTGTCTGACTGTGATACTTGCAATCCTAAAAAGAATGTTAATTCCCCAAGCATTGAAATTTCGAATTCCTTCTGCATTGCTGTAGCAAACTGTTTACTTAGGGAATTTAGATTACTTCCAAAGATAATATCATCCACGTAAACTACAACAATTGTCATGTTCTGATTTTATGTTTTAAAGTATAGATTATTGTCAGTGATTCCTCTTTTGTAACCTTGCTGTTGTAAGTATTCATCAAGTTTGGAAAACCAAGCTCTGGGGCTTGTTTGAGACCATATAGTGCTTTCTTTAGGTTACAGACATAATCTTGCTCATTTGATAGAATGAAACCATCAGATTGCTCTATATAAACTTCTTCTTTCAGATTTCCATTTAGAAATGCTAACTTGACATCCATTTGATATACCCTAAAATTTTTATAACTTGCAAATGCTAGGAACGTTCTAATTGCTTCTATTCTAGCTAGTGGGGCAAATGTTTCTTCAAAATCTATGCCTTCCACTTGAGCATATCCTTTACATACTAGTCTTGATTTATTCCAGACTATTTGTCCATTTTCATCAAGTTTGTTTTTGTAGACCCATTTGGTTCCAATTACATTTTTATTCTTTGGTCTTGAACTAGTTCCCAGGTCTGATTTTTCTCTATTTGATCAAGTTCTTCATTCATGGCCTTAATCCAATTTTCATCTTTGTTGGCTTCTGCGACTGTTTTAGGCTCTATGAGTGGTACCATTGCTTGTTCTGAGGCCATTCTTAATTGTCGTCTAGTTTGAGGTCCACTTTCTTTATTACCAATTATTAGACTTTCTGGATGATTTAGCTGTATTCTTCTTGATGGAGCATTTGTGTCTTGTCTTGATGATTCTTCTTGTTGTAAAAGTTCTTCTTCTTTACTTTGCAGCCTTTCTTCATCATCTTCATTGCCCGAGTCTTCACGATTCCTTTCTTGTTGGAAGACTTCTTCTTCTTTACTTTGCAACCTTTTGTCAACATCTTCATTACCTGAGTCTTCACTGTTCCTTGAGTTGGTCTGAGTGTTGTTCCTCTTCAAGTCTATTAGTTTTGTACCTAGGGAAGTGTTCCCCAAGTGACGTTTGCCTAATGTCACTTAGAAGGGGGAAAAAGGTGACCCTCACATTAAATGACATTAATGAGACTTTATAAAATGAAAGTCACTTTTTGCTAAAGTTAAGTGGGTGAGTAAATATTTATTTAAGTGATTTAAATAAAGTGATGTTTTTACTCTCATTGAATCTTAGCCATTGGATTGGATCATTTTTCCACCGTTGGATTAGAACCCACTTAGGGTTAGACAAAAAGCATGAGGGAGGCACATTTCATTTCACTTTTACTTTTGGAAAGTGAGAAGAGAGAGCAGAGAAGAAGGGCGCAAAAATCGAGGCAAGGGTTTGGAGTTATTTCCATTTGCACAATTCCCAAGGCAAGTCACAACCATTAATAGCTGCACAAAAATCGAGGAGTGTACGGACTGCATTCATTGCAGGCACAAAAATCGAGGCAAGGGTATGAACTGCATTTATTGCAGGCATAGAAATTGAGGCAAGGGTATGGGCATTTATTGCTGCACTGTTTTCAAGGTGTACGGATCCGTACTGTACGGTTTTTGCACAGTTTTCGAGGCATTGCTTTGTGCACAGAAATCGAGGGCAGATTGCATAGAAACCGAGGCAAACATTTTGGCATAGAAATCGAGGAGCCTGTTGCACAGTTTTCGAGATAATTTTTGGCACAGAAATCGAGGGCCGTACTGTTGTACAGACTGTTTTATTTCTGCACAGATTTCGAGGGACAGCTGCACTCAGTTCGAGGCTGCTGGCACACATCCCGAGGCTCTGTCTTTTGGCACAAAAATCGAGGCATCTGCTGGGCACCGTTTTCTAGAATTTCGATATGAAATCTATGGTGGAGATAAGTTGATATTTCACTGTATTTTCTGTATTTAAATATTTTGCTGAAGAATAATAAAATCTCTCTCTCTCTTACTGGTTTTCCTTGTGGGGGTTTTTCCAGGGCACAGTTGCCGAAAAATCTGAGTGTCTCTTTTGTGGTGTGCATGTGTCAATATTTACTTTCTGCCTGTCATTGTGTTTTTACTGTGTGTTTAAGTGTTACAGAAATTTTCATAAGTAGTTTGCAGCCTATGCAAAACCGGCTGAAGATGAAAAACACTTGAAAAGATAACATAAACCAGCAAGCAGTAAAACCCAGAAAAATCTACAAAGTCATCCACCTTTACATTGGCACTTTCCACAATTTTATTTGACTTTAGGTTGTAGCATCTGTATGCCTTTTTGTTAGATGAATAACCAAGAAATATGCCTTCATCAGATCTAGAATCAAATTTTCCTAGATTGTCATCATCTCTTTTTATACAACACTTGCTTCCAAATACTTCAAAATATTTAATAGAGGCTGGCCTTCCAAACCATAATTCATATGGTGTTTTGTTATGATTGATTCTAATTTCTACTCTGTTTAATATGTATACAGCTGTATACATTGCTTCTCTCCAGTACGTGTCTGAGAGTTTGGCTTCATTCAACATAGTTCTAGCTGTCTCTTGCACAGTTCTGTTTTTCCTTTCCGCAACACCATTTTGTTGAGGAGTTCTTGGGGCTGAAAAATGTCTTTTAATTCCATTGTTTTCACAAAAGATATTGAACTCATTTGAAGTGAACTCTCCTCCATTGTCTGATCTTTGAGTTTTGATTTTCTGATTAGTCTCATTTTCAACATGTGCTTTGAAGATTTTGAATTTTTCAAATGCTTCAGATTTTTCTTTGAGAAAGAATACCCAAGTCATTCTTGTGAAGTCATCAATAAATAATATGAAATAATAATTTCCTTCTATACTCTTGGTTCTTGTTGGTCCACATAAATCAGTGTGAATCAATTCTAATGGTTTTGAGGTGGAGTAGTCCTTAGTTTTAAAGCTAACTTTTGTTTGCTTTCCATGTTGACAATGACTACAAATAGTGTTTGGCGGTTTTGAAATTTTTGGTAAGTCCCTTACGACTGCTTTTCTGCTTATTTTTATAAAATTATCAAAACTTATATGTCCAAGTCTTCTATGCCACAACCAACTCTCATCTATTTGACTCAAACAACATTTCTCTTCATCATTTGTATTCAATACATAAACATTGCATGAGGTTCTTGGTGCAACAACCACTAATTTTCTCGAGTCCTTTTTCCTAATCTCACATTTTTGGGAGTCAAAGGTGAGTATATGTCCTTGATCACATGTTTGACTTACACTAAGAAGATTATGCTTTAAGTTTTCAACTAGTAACACATTCTCTGCTTTGGTCTTGTTATTACCCAAACTAACAATACCCTTTCCAAGTATTCTGGCAGATGCATCATCTCCAAAGGTCACATTTCCTTTCTCCTTTTTCTCAAAATTGAGAAATTTATTTGGATCTCAGTCATGTGTTTAGAACACCCACTGTCTACATACCATTGACATCTCTTATTTTTGGCATATAGTGCAACATTACATTCTGCCTTTTTTTCAGGTATCTGTTTTATTTTCCATACTCCCTTAGATATGTTTGAAGACTCTTTGTTTGTGTTCACTTCTGATAATCTGCACTTGTTGGCTTTATGACCATAATTGTTACACTTATAGCATTCTATACGATAATCTACTAAGGGTGATAAGGGATTATAGTTTCTACCTCTTTTATTCTTGTGATTCTTGTTGTCTTTGTATTTTTGGGCATCTTCAAATTTGCTCTTATTGTAGGTTCTACAGTTTACTGCTTTATGTCCGAAATTATAACAATAATAACAATTTCCAAGAAAAATATTTTGGCACCTTTTTATAATTGGTCTTCTTGATATTGTATCTCTTCTGTTGGTCATTTTGCATCTGATATCTTTGTTTTGTTCATTCCCCCTTTAAGTACATCCTGAGATGCATTATCATGAGTCTTTTGTCCTTGCTTTACTTCTTGCCTTGCAGGAGGTTGAGATTTGATTTTCTTTTGAACATACCCAAGACCTGTTTTATTTGTCGATGGTCTTTGATTGTTAAGAATATCTTGTAGAATTTTTGAACTGTTTTTTAGTTTTGTTTGGACATAATTTTTATCCAATTTTTTTTAAGGGAAATGACTTAAGCTTCCAATTCTTTGCATTTTTTCTCTTTGTTATTAAGTTGTTCTCTTAGAACTTCTTCAGCCCTTCTTGTTTCTTGTAACTGGACCTTTAGTTCAGCAATAGTCTGTTCTGTTTTCTTAAGGCATTTTGAAACTTCTTCTTCTTGATATTTTGACACTCGTTCTTTCAAGGATTTGTTTCTTTTTCTATAGTTTCTTAGTTCTTCAAGAGCACTAATGAGTTCTCCTTCAAAATCCACTTCAGCATCTGTTTTTGAATGGTTTTCATTAATATCAATTTGAGTATCTATTCCTAGGAATAGTACTTCTATATCTTCATCTTCACTTAATTCAGAAGCGCTGCTATCTTCTTTAGAGTAGACGTTTTTCTTGTTCTTGTAAGATTTCTTATTAACATGTGCTTTTCCCCTTTTGTGTTCTTTTCTTTTACTTGTATCTTCATCATCACTGTCTTCCTTTTTGGGATAGGGACATTTTGAGGCAATGTGACCAACCTTACCACAGTTAAAGCATTTAAATGGTAATTTCCCTTTGTATTTGCTTGATCCTTTCTGCAGTTTCCTAATGAACTTTGCTTCTTCTTCATTTGACTCTTCTGAGTGGCTTTCTTTTGATATATGGCTATGTTTCTTTGTTTCTTTCAGAGCTTTGAATGCTGCTTCCCCTTTTGATGGTTTGTCTTGTCCTGTTCTCATCAAATATGCAGTGAGAATCCCTTGAAGTTCATCTATTGTAAAAAATTCAAGATCATCTCTATCTTCCACATTTGAGATTTTTGAGTCATATCTCATTGGCAAGGTTCTTAATATCTTTGAACAACTTCCTTCTCGTCTATTTCTCCTCCCAGTCCTCTAATAACATTGACAATTTCATCTACTCTTAAAAAGTATTCTACAATGTTTTCTTCTTCCTTCATCTTTAGATTTTCAAACTGCCCTTTGTATATATGAAGTTTTCATTGCTTGACCTTGGCATTCCCTTCATAGGTAGTTTTTAATTTTCCCCAAGCTTCTTTGGCTGTCTTGCAATGCATGACTTTGACAAAAACAAAATTTGTTAGCCCATTCAAAATTGAATTTAGGGCTTTTGCATTGGAGTCATATTGTTCCTTTTCATCTCTCTT
The DNA here is from genome assembly GCA_027924585.1 of Larix kaempferi. NCBI lineage: Eukaryota > Viridiplantae > Streptophyta > Pinopsida > Pinales > Pinaceae > Larix > Larix kaempferi. The sequence goes on from BSBM01000504.1 coordinate 7,897,525, forward strand.
TGTAGGTAGGGAGTTTGGTATTTTATACCCTCTTTCAATAGAGTTCCAAATATTGCATCCAAGAGACATCAAATGGCAGTTCATCCTTATACTCCAGAATGCATAATTGTTTCCTGTGAACAATGGAGCTCTGTTAGCAGCTAATCCTTCTTGTTGATCCATAGTAGTTTTTAATGGGATTTTCCTTCCAGTAATTTAAACTGTAATGAAGGACCTCACTTTGATACCAATTGTTGAAATATTAAGTAATACTGAGAGGGGGGGGTGAATCAGTATTTAAGCCTTTTATATTATTTTAACCACTTTTTGAACATTTTTAAAACATAGAATCAACAAAATAAGCAGAACACAAATATTATCGTGGAAACCCAATTGGGAAAACCACAAATTCTTTTATAACTGCAAAATTATATTTACAAATGTTTTTGCAAGCCCCAACTTGTTGGAGACACCAATCCCCAAGTTTCTCAGCTACAACTGAAGGATGCACCAACACCCTGTTTTACCAGCTACTACTAGAAGGAGACTTTGACCCCCTACAGGCTTACAGCCTGTCCTAGCACCACCCTACCACCCTTTTTATTTTCAGAACTTCAAAGACTTGTTACAAGATCTTCTTCTGTTAAAATCTTCAATTCGGACTATAGGCATGCTTATGTTTTTTTAAACTCTGTTACTGATCTCTAATACGAACAATTGAGTCGCTCTTTCTTTCAAAATTATTTATCTTTATATATATCACAAGTTTTTTGAACTATCTTGTCTTTTCAATGAAGCGCTACAAGAAATCATCGTGTCCTTTTAAATTTCTGTTTAATGGCATCTATTCTTAACTTGTGTTTAGTTTTAATAGTCAACATGTTGTTTGCAGAGTTTGGCTAAACTTATCATCTTCTAGATTTAGCAGTTCGACCAAAAACTCGTTCAACAGGACGAACTCTAACAGATCCCGACTTTCTGACTGCGCACTGACTCGTGACTCTGAATTTCGGACTGCGACTCCGACTTCGTTACCCGACTTTCCGACTGCGACTGCGACTTCGACTTCGTGACTCCGACTTTCCGATTGCGACTCCGACTTCGTGACTGCAACTTTCCGACTTGCCGACTACATCTCTGACTCCGACTTGCCGACTACATCTCTGACTCCGACTCGACTGGCAATGGTCGACAAGGTCGACCATTGACTTAATTTACAAGGACTCGACCATAATACAAAAGGCCGACACCAACTAACTTTATATAACTATCGACCACCTTTTTGCTTCGACATTTTCGACCAGTTTTAAGAGCCAACCAGAATTAAGCATTGACTAAATATGGTGTCGACCATTTACACCGAGTTTCCATACTTTTCCTTTGTCATTAATGAACTTCTTTGGTATCAATGACAATCATACTCAACACAGAGTAGAGAGTAAGACCCTAGAGGGTACCCTAGGGCCACTAGCTGTCTCCTAGGGTTCTTGGTCGGGGACCCAGCAGGTTGATGCCATGGCAAAGTCCCTAGAATGTGGCTAGGGTATTCTGGTCTGGGACCAGACAGTTTCTTGGTCGCAAGGACCAAGCAGATCCTGTAGGTTGAGACAGAGACATCCTGGTCTAGGACCGGGCAGATTCTTGGTCACAAGGACCAAGTAGGTCCTCTAGGTGGTTGATTAACATTCATTGTAGGACTGAAAGCTCAACCTAGGGCTGAGAGCCATTCCTTGAGAATGGAGGTTCTTGGTCAATTACCAAGATGATGTTGTGTGATGTCCTCTTCTCCTAGGTCTTCGAGATGGTTGGGTTAGATGGTCTTCTCAAGGGAGTAGCCACCCCTTGATGGAGCCACTAAAATCTGACCTCAGGAGTAGTCTAGAGGACCACATGATCACATCATCTAGTGTGGACCCTTCCTTATACAATGATGATGAACTTTCAGGTTATATGGAACATTTGTACATTTGAGAGGGAGATTATTGGTTGTACCTTCTCCACCTTGGTTGATTTACTTTTGGTCCTTACACCCTGTTGATTATTGTTCTTCTAGTACCTTGTCTTTGACTTATGGTTAATAGGGTCATTTACCCACCTTGAGTTATTTTTTGATTTATACCATCTTGGTGTCTTTTGATCCTATGGGTACTATGGTTGTTTGTCCACTTTGTGGTTTACTCTTGGTCCTAGGGTTTATGGGTTATGTACCCATCCATATCTTATGTTGGACCATGTGTTGGTCCTAGTACCCACCTAATGTTATTTTAAATATAATTTATGTGACTTTATTATTTTTTGACCTTAATATACTTGGTACCCACTTTTGTTTTTTATGGTACCATTCTGATGGGTCATTGTACCCTCACTTATTTATATGACCTTGTTTATATATATATATATATTTTAATTTTTTGATTTTGTAATTTGTTGGTACTTTTCTTGTTTAATGGATCCCTAAGTTTAAATAAAAGTTTTATTTATTTGATCCTTCTAGAAGACCCTAAGACACTATATATTGAAGTCTTCTTTTTGGCATTTTAATGACCTTCAATTTGAGCTCTGCTCCTTCCTCTGCTTGATGTCAAAGGTATCCCTGCTGTTCACTCAAGTCTGGAGGCCGCCCACGTGCTGAACAATTTCAGGTCTGTTTTTTTTTATATTAGTGGTCATCCAGGGTACACATGTCAAGGTCCAAGGTCCAAGGTGATGTTCTACACAATAAGGGCTCCAAGATGATGTAGCCTCATAAGGGGTATCCACACTCCTTCGCCGCAAGCCTATATAGACTCCATCCTCCTTATAATCCATGTACTCCACTGGGACCACTCCCCCTGCATGAACATTGTTGCAACCTAGACATCCCCGAGGAAACTGTAAGCCTCCATATAGGGTTCCATGCTACCCCATGTTGTTTAGTGCCTGATGCCCTCCTCTAAGATGCACAATGCTCCTTCTCCTAAGTAGGGCATTGTCCAAGCAAGTGAACCTTTTCATATGGCCATCATGAAGGATGTATCCCATGCTATCAAGAGAACTTCAACGCCCAAGGGAAGAATACCAAGCAAGCATCCAATTGAGGTCAAGCATGTTGAGAAATGTAGCTTGGACATGAACTTCTTGCACAAGTTTTAGAGTGAATGTGCAGGAAGTGGTTTGAGACATTTCGTAAAGTGACCACTTAGGAAAAGTGGGTAATTATTTTGTAATTCACTTAGGAAAAGTGAAAGTCTAATGTTTAGAAGTCGTCTTAGTCTTAGGAGTCTAATAAAGTGTACTTAAAAGTTAATACATTATTGAATTGGACTAGATTTAGTCTGAGCCGCGCATCTCATGATTGGGATAGCTGGTGGTTAGGGTTAAGGAGATTAGCGTTTTGATAAAAGCATAAAAGACAGACAAGATAGAGAGGTTGAAACAGTTGAGCAGAGTAGGCAAATAGGAGAAGAAGCAGATCGCATTAGGGAGGAAAGAGAGGATAGACCAACAGCATTAGCACGTTGTACAAAAGCTGTATAGGCCATACATTGTTGTAGTTGCTATTTTCCTTCATATGTATGCAGGTCGTACACCGTCAGAGTAGGCTGTACATTCGGTTCTGTGATTGCTTGAGTGAGTTTCAACTGTTGAGGAGACAGGAAGAGTGATTTGCTGTCCAAAACAACTAGGAAAAGAGCAGTCCATACTGTTGTAACTTTTCCTCTCTTATGTAAGTCACACACCTTAGTTTAAGGTGGTTTTTGTTGACTATACAGTTGCTGGTTTTGTAGGCTTTAGAGGTCACCTTGTAAGCTTTGATCTAAGGAATGAGAAGCTGATTTGAAGGAGAAAATGTTGAAGTTTGTAGTGAGGATAGGTGCTTCTACGTTGGCTTGTGTTTAGCACGTGGAAGTATCCTCAAGTTGTAACTCTCTTTGTAAATTGTAACCTTTATAATACTTTATGCAAAAGGTCAATTAGCCCATGGTATTGGAGGGCCCATGGTATTGAGCCCATGGTATTTGCATAAAGTGAATGTAAAAGAGTTTGAGGGAGAGTTAGTGAGACACATTGAGAGAGGTTGATCAGTATATGAGATAGGCCTTGATATAAGAGAAATGTATATAACTTTAAAAAAAGAGACCAATTATTAAATTTTATTTAAAAAAATGGTATGACTGCTGAGAGATAAAAGAGCTATTTAGTTCTAAAAAGGGGTCTTAGTAAATCATTCCCCAAGTTACGTTTCAAAGTCATAAAGGCAATTACTTCAAAGTTTATTGAAGGGTACTTATTGAAGTTAAAAAGAAGTATTATTAATTTACAAGGTCTTCGCAAGTTCATAGTACGTCTGAATAGAAGATGAAGTTAGTTGAGATAGCTTCGAGGACAAAGCTCTTTTTAAGGGATAAGCAATGTTGTGTATATAAAATAAGACATTATTAATAACATATGTTAAATATATAATCTAGGATATTATGTAAAGGTGCAATTACATAAAGACATACCTTTACGTGAAAAGTCACCATGGAGGAGGCCTATATATCCCAAGGCCATTCTAATTGTACTCAACATCTTATTATTTAACTTTTATTCAATTATATATATTTTAGACATATAATTGTCAATTTGAAATAGAACAGGAACTGTTCTTAACATATTGAAGGTTAAGCAGTCCGTTTGTAATGTTTTTTATGTCTTAGGAGTATATTTTGGCCTTTGTATTTTCATAATGTTATCCAATTCCTTAAACTTTGGTATGTTGCCTGAGTTATTTTTAATCTGTTTGTATGTATTTTCTATATGTAAAGTTTGCAATTTTCATTAAAGGTTAAGTAGTCTGTTTGTAATGTTCTTTATGTTTTAGTAGTATATTTTGGCCTTTGTATTTTTGTAATGTTATCTAGTTTCTTGAGCTTTGGTATGGTGCCTAGGGTAATTTTAATCAGTGCCTAGGGTATTTTTAATCAATTTTTTGTAATGAAGATGTAGAAAGTCACTTGTTTAGTCCCAAGTTATTACAATACTGAAATTTTAGGATCTTTGCTGGTAGTTTGATGATGCAGCTTCTAAAAAAGGCACTTTTGTTGATCCGCTCAGTGGATCTGCACCGGAATCCCTTTTTTCAGCTGATAAGAAACTAGGAAACCATTTTGAAAAGATGGTATTACGAGGAGCCTCCGATGAAGCTGCTGCCAAAGAGTGGGATGTTTACAAAATGCTAATGCTGAAAAAATATGCTTGCACAACTACAGACACTATTACTCTATCTGCGGTGTGTTCAGTATTTCTTCACAAATATGAACTTCAACTTGCAATCCCTTTGTGGTAGTTGTGAGGATCTTGGTTTTGAAGTTAAATAAAGTGGCATACTTTACCAATACCATTTTTTCTATTGTTTTGCAGGTATCTGACATTATATCTAGAAGTGTCAAAGGTTGGATTCAGCATTCACTAATCATAATATTTGATCAATTATAGGAATATAAAATTAGAATTTGAGATTATCCCAAATTGACCTCTACACCTGGGAAAGATTGTAGCTAAATTTCAGCCCGGCTAATTGTTTGTAAGCTTTGATGTACTCTTTTTTTTGTGCAGTAATATAAGAGACGATACATTTTCAAAGAGAAAAAAACCCAGTGTAATCCTTATTCACCTGTTATGACTGATAAATATTTATACTGTGCAGCTCGGGGTAAGTCTTTGACAAGTGTTCATTTAGAAGAACTGGATGATCCTGAGAAGAATGCTGAAGAAGAGGTTAAAGTTGTTTCACAACAGGAGTATGTTATGCGCCTACGTGAGCTAAATAATGAGATAGCTCAAGCTTGGCAACAAAATGAACGTGCTACGGCTCTCAAATTGTCCATCAAGGCAAGAATTTTAAACATCTACCTTCTCAAAGTGCAAGTTGTATAGTAGTTGTCACCCTCGCTATTGAATGGATGGAAGGCAAGAAAGGTTTTTAGATGGCTATCAAGACATGAACAAACAAGGACCATATGAAGAACATATATGCATGGATATAATGACTATGCATCTTTGATTAGGGTTTTGTACACTATTATTTGGTTTCAACATAAATAAAATAACTGACCACCTCTCTAGAGGACCCATTATACATATCTGCATACTTCTGAGAAAGTCTGTTATACTTATTATAGTACCTTTTTTGGGTAGGTAACTCGGCCTTGTCAATGGAGTGGACTTGACCTCCGGGTTAGATACACTGTGTAGAACAAACCACCTAGCCTTAGAATCCCGATAACTATGAGCTAAGTCACATGACACTGGGACACAGGACACGTCGAGAGGAGTATTTGACACGGAACACGTCGACTTTGGAAACAGGGCACTATATATATATATAATTTTTTTTTTCCAGAGAAAAAGACCGGTAACTTTATTCTTAAAAAAAGATAAAAGTTACAACTGTTACAAGCCTGTGAGGCTTATTTCAGAGATTTCAACAACAAAAAAGGGGAGTGTTCTCACCCAGCCAGATATCTTAACATGTACATTTAATAGAGACCTCTTGTCTCTGACTAGAATCACATAGTAATCCTCCATCAGAAGTCTGAGAGAATATTCATTACAAAGTGATTATGTTTAGAGATTACCTGCACGGAATCTCCCTGGAGGAGATGAATCATGTATGGTCTCTATGCTGAAGTAAGATTTGACCTTCCTGAAGACTGTATGCCTGTTTTTCCAAAGTGTCTTCCTCTTTGTTGTATTCCCTGTAGGTATGTTGGAATGTACACCTGCTGAAATTTCCCATGAGATGCTTTACTCTGTTGAGCATATGGGATAGTTGGAGGTTTGTGTAAGTGCTGACCAATTGGATCCAGTCCACAACCAACTTTGATTCTGTAAGATAGTGTAACTCTCTGAAAATTTACAAATTACAAATATAAAAATGAAATATATGCATAAAGGAAATTAGAATATTAACAAAATATTAATAAAGGAAATTAGAACCTAGAACTATAAACTGTAGTTTTCTAATTGAGTCATTTGATGTCATCAAAATCAGAATGTATAAAGGAAATTAGAATATTAACAAAATAATAAATATTAATAGAGGAAATTAGAACCTAGAACCATAAACTGTAGTTTTCTGTTTGAGTCATTTGATGTCATCAAAATCAGAATGTACTACATAGATACTAAATAACGGATACTATAGGTGGGAATGCGAATGGCAAGTACAAAATAGGATAGATACTAGAACTGGTGACTGTAGATGGAAGAATCTCATAGCTCATCAGTCATCCTCCCTCCTCTATATTCAATCATGTCTAGGGTACATGTTCGACACGTGTCCTATTTTTAGGAATGTGTCAAACACGTGTTTGTTCTAGGTCTTAGGGAGAATCTGCTTTCAGTTTCGGTCATGAAAGATTGAATTTTCTTTGCAATAGAGTTCAAGAACCATCAAGCCCTTATAAGATTGAAGGAGTCTAGCCCGTGATCAACTCAAGTGATTGTTGTTAGAGAAGACAATTTATACAGGTTACAGGGTCATGAAAGATTGAATTTTCTTTGCAATAGAGTTCAAGAACCATCAAGCCCTTATAAGATTGAAGGAGTCTAGCCCGTGATCAACTCAAGTGATTGTTGTTAGAGAAGACAATTTATACAGGTTACAGGGTGAACCTGTTCGAGCCCTAGTTCATAACATAGATAACTTGTGTGAGTTATTGCACAAGAGGATGGGGCTCTTGCATCATAGTGCGGTGTCTATTCTAAGGGAAATAGTCACATGTCTTCTAGAGTTTAGAATTGAATAGCAAGGATTATGCAGAGGGTGCATGCTTGGCAAGCATGCCGAGGCTTCTTTCTCAAGCAATGACCACAGGTCTAAGGGGATTCTAGACCTGGTGCATTCGGATGTATGTGGATCGATTTTAGTAACATCAATCACATGAAGCATGTACTATGTTTTCTTCATTGATGAATTATTTCACAAAACTTGGATCTACTTCCTAAAGACCAAGTATGAGGTATTTAGCAGGTTTCAAGAGATAAAAGCTCTATTGGATATCTAGATAGGGAAGAAGATCAAAGTTTTGAGATTAGACAATGAGTCAGAGTATACCTCCAATGATATCTAGGATTTCTACGAGGATGCAAGACTCAAGAGGGAGTTCATTGTTCTATACAACCCACAACAAAACGGGGTTATAGAGTGGAAGAACATATCCATCATAGGGGTCAGTATTTGCCAATGTTTCTATTGGAACAAGCATGCAACACAAAAATCTACATCCAAAATAGGTGTCCTCACAGGATTTTGGAGGACAAGACACCAGAGGAGGAATTCATTGGTGTGAAGCTAGAAGTGAGTCATTTCTGCATCTTTGGCTGCCCATTTTATATCCATATACTAGTAGAAAACAGGACCAAGTTGTAGCCCTCCAGCAGGAAGGGATTGTTTGATGGTTGTAGTGAGACTTCAAAGGTCTACAAGCTCTTTATTTTAGAGTAGAGAAAGACAGTGATAAGCAGGGATGTAAAGTTTGAGAAGGACTTTGCATCCAGGAAGTCCGATGAGCCTATTCCAGTGATAGAGGTGTTAAAGTTAGTGCAGCTGTGAGACCCATTCTCAGAGAGGATGGTACCCTAGTTAGTTAACTAGGGTTCCTGGTCAAGTTAGCCAGGCAGAGTAAAGAGTAAGACCCTAGAAGGTACCCTAGGGTCCCCAGCCGTCTCCTGGGGTTCTTGGTCGGGGACCAAGTAGGTTGATGCCATGGCAAAGTCCCTAGCATGTGGCTAGGGCCCAACTTGTCTCTAGGGTATTCTGGTCTAGGACTAGACAGTTTCTTGGTCATGAGGACCAAGCAGGTCTTGCAGGTTGAGACAGAGACGTCCTGGTCCAGGACCGCGCAGATTCTTGGTCATGAGGACCAAGTAGTTCTTGCAGTGACATACCTGGTCAGTTAACCAGGTGGATCTTGGTCAGTGGACCAAGATAATGGGCTGTGATGTCCTCTTCTCCTAGGTCTTCGAGATGGTTAAGTTAGATGGTCTTCTCAAGTGACTGGCCACCCCTTGATGAAGCCACTAACATTTGACCTGAGGAGCAGTCTAGAGGACCACATGATCACATCATCTAGTGTGGACCCTTCCTTATACAGATAACCTGATGAACTTTCAGGTTATATGGAACATTTGTACATTTGAGAGAGAGATGATTGTTTGTACCTTTCCCACCTCGGTTGATTTACTTTTGGTCCTTACACCTTGTTTTTGACTTGTGGTTAGTAGGGTCATTCACCCACCTTGAGTTATTTCTTGATTTGTACCATCTTGGTGCTTTTGATCCTATGAGTACTTTGGCTGTTTGTCCACTTTGTGGTATACCCTTGCCCCTAGGGGCTATGGGTCATGTACCCACACTTATCTTATGTTGGGTCATGTGTTGGTCCTTGTACCCTCACCTAACAAATTACAAGACCCTAGTACCCACCTAATGTCACCCTACTTATGTTTTATGTTTTTAAATGTGACTTTATTTTTTTGACCCTAAATGTTAGTACCCACCCAAATCACTTTATTTTTATTTTATATTTTTATGATTTTATTTTTTAAGTGGTACTTTCCTAAATTGATGGAGCCCCCACCTTGAGTTGTTTCTTGATTTGTACCATCTTGGTGCTTTTGATCCTATGAGTACTTTGGTTGTTTGTCCACTTTGTGGTATACCCTTGCCCCTAGGGGCTATGGGTCATGTACCCACACTTATCTTATGTTGGGTCATGTGTTGGTCCTTGTACCCTCACCTAACAAATTAAAAGACCCTAGTACCAACCTAATGCCACCATAGTTATGTTTTATGTTTTATGTTATTAAATGTGACTTTATTTTTTTGACCTTAAATGTTAGTACCCATCCAAATCACTTTATTTTTATTTTATATTTTTTATGATTTTATTTTTTTAGTGGTACTTTCCTAAATTGATGGAACCCCCACCTTGAGTTGTTTCTTGATTTGTACCATCTTGGTGCTTTTGATCCTATGAGTACTTTGGTTGTTTGTCCACTTTGTGGTATACCCTTGCCCCTAGGGGCTGTGGGTCATGTACCCACACTTATCGTATGTTGGGTCATGTGTTGGTCCTTGTACCCTCACCTAACAAATTAAAAGACCATAGCACTCACCTAATGTCACCCTACTTATGTTTTATGTTTTATGTTATTAAATGTGACTTTATTGTTTTGACCCTAAATGTTAGTACCCACCCAAATCAATTTATTTTTATTTTATATATTTTTATGATTTTATTTTTTAAGTGGTACTTTCCTAAATTGATGGAACCCCCACCTTGAGTTGTTTCTTGATTTGTACCATCTTGGTGCTTTTGATCCTATGAGTACTTTGGTTGTTTGTGCACTTTGTGGTATACCCTTGCCCCTAGGGGCTATGGGTCATGTACCCACACTTATCTTATGTTGGGTCATGTGTTGGTCCTTGTACCCTCACCTAACAAATTAAAAGACCCTAGTACCCACCTAATGTCACCCTACTTATGTTTTATGTTTTATGTTATTAAATGTGACTTTATTTTTTTGACCCTAAATGTTAGTACCCACCTAAATCACTTTATTTTTATTTTATATTTTTTATGATTTTATTTTTTTAAGTGGTACTTGTAAATTTTTCTGTGTTTTTAGCTTGCTGGTTTATGTCAACATTTCAGTGGTTTTCATTCCCAGCCGGTTTTGCATAGGCTGGAAATTACTTATGAAAATTCTCAGACAATTAAACACGTTGAAAAATCACTTTAATAGGCAGAAAATAAATTTTAACATGCACACCATAAAAAATCAGACTTAGAATGTTCGGCCAATAGCCCTGGAAAAACCCCCACGGGGAAAACCAGAGAGAGAGAGATTTTATTTCTTTAGCAATATTTTTCAATACAATAATTTTTCCAGCAAAAATGTACTTATCTCCACCAAGAAAAATTCACCCAGAGGCTGCCTCGATTTCTGTGTCAAGCTGCTGTCTCGAAAACTGTGCCAAATCCTAGCACCTTGAAAACTGTGCCCAACCTCGATTTCTGTGCAGATTTAGTGTCTCGATTTCTGTGCCAACAGGTACAGTCCGTACAGACCTCAAAAACAGTGCCAAAATCTTGATTTCTGTGCAGTTGTACGGTACAACAATAAATGCTATACGGCCACCTCGATTTCTGTGCCTGTACGGTACAGCAAAAAAAATGTTGTACGTCCTTGAAATCTGTGCCTTCTATCAGCTGTACGGACCTCAATTTTTTTGCCCACTAAATGCTGTATAGATGCCTCGGTTTCCGTGCTGAGTATTAATTACTGCTGCCTTGAAAATCGTGCTGCATTCAATGCTCCTCAAGCTGCCTTGAAAATCGTGCCAACTGAAACTTGCCCAAATGCTCTCTCGAAATTCGTGCCCTTGGTCTCTTGCTCTCTCTCCAGCTCACTCTCTTCTCAAGAATGATCTTCTTTTGCCTCCCTTCACCTTTTTGTTCAAACCCTAGGGTTTTTTAAATCTAATGGATGAGATTAGATTAGATCGACTGCTGGAATTAATTGCTCCTATTTATTTCTCCTAAATATTAATTTCACTAACCCACTTAAATTTATCAAAAAGTGACTTTATGGTTATAAAGTCTCATTAAATGCTTTTCACAAGTCACTTAATGTGATTGTCACTTTTTCCCCCTTTCTAAGTGACTTAGGCAAAAGTCACTAGGGGAACACTTCCCTAGGTACAAAAACTAACACTCCCTCTTACCGAGGAAGGTGTTCTGCATCACCCCCAACTTGTCTCTGAAGAAGACAAACTTGCCCCTCCCCAAAGATTTCGTCAGGATATCTGCTACTTGCTCATCAGTGGATATGTACTGCAACTCAACTGCTCCTCTCTGAATGTAGTCACGGATGAAATGGTACCTGATCTCAATATGCGTTGACCTGTCATGGAACACTGGATTCTCAGAGAGCTGAATGCAACTTTGATTGTCATAGTAGATCACCATAGGCCCAAGCTCCTAATCGAATAAGTCTACCAACAGCTTGCGAAGCCACAGTGCTTCACAAGTAGCCTGACTGGCTGCCATATACTCAGCGTCGACGGAACTCAATGGAATGGACTTCTGTTTCTTACTGAACCACGACACTACCGCGGAGCCCAAACTGAAACAACAACCGGAAGTGCTCTTCCGATCCCTCACACTGCCTGTCCAGTCCGAATCTGTGAAACCAACCAAACTGACTCCACTCGAACCCCTGTAATCCAAACCATAGTCCACTGTACCTGTAAGATATCAAAGCACATGTTTTGCGGCAGTCCAATGTACACTCCTAGGCTCCACCATGAACTGGCTAAGAGTGTTCACCACAAAACACAAGTCTGGCCTGGTGTTGACCAGATACATCAACAATCCAATCAGCTGACGGTAAAGTGTAGGATCCACCAACTTACCCTCAGAAGCATGAAGCTGCTTCCAGTTGGTGATCATAGGTGTAGACATCGGCTTGCAATCCTCCATCCAAAATCTCTTCAGAATATCAACTGCATACTTCCCCTGTCCTAGGAAAATATGTCCAGGCTCCTGCCAAACCTCCCTCCCCAGATAGTAATGCATCAACCCAATGTCAGTCTTCTCATACTCAGTAGCAAGGTCTCTCTTGCAATGTGCAATGAGACGCTCCTCTCCAGTGATAAACAAGTCATCAACATATAACAAAAGAATGAGAGGATATCCACCAACCACAATGTAGTAAAGGTTGGGATCAGCGTCACTCTTATGAAAACCCATCGAAGTCAAGTATGCATCGATCCTGGAGTACTAAGCTCTAGGAGCTTGCTTCAGTCTATACAAGGCTTTCCTCAGCCTGCACACATGAGAATCACTCCCATGAATCTTGAATCCCTGTGGCTGCTCTAAGTACACCTCCTCCTGCAGAAGACCATTGAGAAATGCGGTCTTCACATCCATCTGGTGGATCTTCCAACCCATCTCTTCTGCTATAGATATCACTGCTCTGATGGAAGAATACCGAGCAACTAGCACAAAGGTCTCATCATAATCAACTCCCTCAACCTGTGAAAACCCTCGAGCCACAAACTGAGCCTTGTACTTCTCCACACTGCCATCCGTAGCATGTTTCACCTTGTAGATCCACTTGGAAGTCACAATAGACTTCCCTTCTGGTCTCGACACTATCTCCCAAGCATCATTCTTCATGATGGAATGGTACTCTTCCATCATGGCATCTCTCCAAACCTGATGCTAAGAAGCCTCCTCAAATGTGGAAGGCTATGAATCACGAAGACTCGCAACAAGAGCCATACCCAGTCTATCCGGCATCACTACTGTCCTGATCTCCTCTTGAGGTCTACCAAATGCGTCTGCTTCCTTCAAGGTGTCTTGAAGCCATTTAGGCTTCCTCTTCCTTGAAGGCTCCTCCCATATTGGTCTATCCTCATCTGAAGAACTCCCAGAAGCAGAAGGTCCAACACCTCTAGGACTAGTGACTGATGAACCAGTCCCTAAAGAATCTGTAACCTGAGAACCAGAACTTGTCCCTGCCCTTGTCTCTGAAGTACCTGTCACCTGAACCACTGAACCTGTAGAAGCTGTGCCTGTACTTTGTGATCCGGTCACTCCGGAAACCTATGGACCTGAAACCTGTATCAAAGAAGCACGAGTCACCTGAGGTGTGGAAGCCGGTGGCTCCCTCTGCTCTATCTCTCTGGACTTCTTGAAGGCTCTCTCCTCATCAAACTTCACCTCTCGCCTAACAACAACTCTCTTCTGGCCAGGAAGGTAAAGTCGATAGGCCTTCGAAGTCTCATCATATCCCACAAAGATGCCTCTCTCTGCAGTGGGATCAAACTTCGTCCTCTTCTTAGAAGGGACGTGAGAGTAAGTCAAAGAACCAAATATACGAAAGTGGCTCACCTCAGGCTTCTTGCCTGTGTACATCTCTTCAGGAGTCTTCCTCCCCAAAGCACGGTGAGGACTCCTGATCTGCAGTTAAACTGCAGTGCTGCATGCCTTTGCCCATAGAAATAATGGTAAACCCTGATCATGGAGCATCGCTCTCGCTGCTCCCACAATCGACCTGTTCTTCCTCTCTGCTACTCCATTCTGCTCAGGAGTGTAGGAAACTGTCAGCTGTCTCTGTATACCCTCCTGTCTGCAAAATCCATCGAACTCCTTGGAGGTATACTCACCCCCATTGTCCGATTTCAACATCCGAAGCTTCCTCCCTGTCTGCTTCTCCACAAGGGCTTTGAACCCTTGGAAGACACTCAATACTAAGGGTGACTTCTTGCTCCTCAAGAAGTAGATCCAGGTCTTCTTGGAGTAGTCATCAATGAAAATGATATAGTACTCAAAACCAGTCAAAGAGATCGATGACATAGGACCACAAATATTAGAATGGATCAAGTCAAGCACTCCTATTGCTCTGGTGTCACTGCTTTGAAACACAGTCTTAGTGTACTTTCCCAAAGCACACCCCCTGCACACATCACTCTGCTCAGTGCTGAACTCGGGTAAACCTGTAACCATGCTCCTCAACAATCTCAGAGCAGGGTGATGTAAGTGGGCCATCCTCCGATGCCATAGCTCACATAGCTCACTGCTGCTGCTGTGTGCTAGAGCGTGCTGCGGCTGAAACAAGAGCTTGTACAACTTTCCACATCTAACCCCAATGTCCATGGAGGTAGATACTCCTGTAGTCCTTGGGAACTCTCCCATCCGAGAAACATACCCCAAGACCCCTGTCCTCAACGGTGGAAACTGATACAAGGTTCTTCTTCAGCCCAGGGACATATAACACATCCCTCAGAGTCATGGGACTCATAGACTCCCTTTGAAATGTAATGGTCCCCCGACCAACTGCTCTAACAATGGTGTCATCGCCTAGTACAACCTCCACATCTGTACCTGTTTGTGAAAGCTCGGAGAACATCTCTCGAGCACCTGTGATGTGGCTTGAAGCTCCGCTGTCAATATACCAAGTATCAGTGGTGGATGCACTCGTGTGATGGCCTGCCAACAAGGAATGCTCCATCTCCATATCCACATCAGTGCTGGTAACTAAAGAGGCTCTCTCTCTCTCAATCTGTCTAGCACACAGAGAAAACTCTCTCTGAAATTTGTCTCCAAAGTCATCAACCTCCGCTGAAGCTGCCGTCTGCTGTCCCTTCTTCTTCTTGTTTGGACACTGTGAAGCATAGTGCCCAAATGTCTAACAACCATAACACTTGATTTTACTCAAGTCCTTCTGCCCACCCTGTTGCTGCTGCTTGGCCCCACCCTTCTTGGGACCCTTCTTCTTCTTCTTCTCCGTTGCTGTTCAAAGCCACGTTCTCCTCATCTTCCCTACCCTGTGATGAACTGCCCTGTATGAGACCTCTCCTGGTCTCCTCCTGCACAAAGTCATCCCACAGTCTCTCCCATGAAGGTAAGTTCTCTCTTCCCACTATAGCCTGGACAAATGAACCCCAGGGCTTTGAAGCCCCATGCACTACTGTACGCACAAGCTTAGTAGCAGTGACCACCTCCCCAACTGCTGCTAGCTCATCTCTAACTGCAGATATCCTAGTAAGGTAAGCTGTCACTCCCTCTTCGCCATTCATCTTTATACTCTTCAGTTTCTCCTTGAGAACCATCTTCCGGTTCTCATTGGTACTCTCGTACAAATTGGTCAAAGCACTCCACATCAAATGTGCCCTAGCTTTGCCTGAAATGTGAGGGATGATATGATCTTTAACTGCATCTAAGATTATCCTTCTAGCTTTACAGTCCTTCTTGTTGAAGGCTGATAATGCTGCTGCATCAGTAGCAGCGGGAATCTGAATGGGGTTTGCTGTAGTATTTCTAACCACCTCCTCCCACAGTTCATTCTCCTCTAAAATCAGCAAAATCCTAGCCTTCCATGGCACAAAGTTACCTGTCCCATCTAGCCTATCCTCCAACCTAAGTCCTGTAGCCATCTTTCAGCCAACCCAACAAAGTGCTGTTCACTAACAGAAGAAAAAATACTGAAATTACTGAGTTCTGGAAATTTCTGTGTGTCTGCAAATTATCACTGTTTTCTGCCCCCAAGCTCTGATACCATGTAAATTTTTTTGTGTTTTCAGCTTGCTGATTTATGTCAACATTTCAGTGGTTTTCATTCCCAGCCGGTTTTGCATAGGCTGGAAATTACTTATGAAAATTCTCAGACAAGCTGAAAAATCACTTTAATAGGCAGAAAATAAATTTTAACATGCACACCATAAAAAAACAGACTCAAAATTTTCGGCCAATAGCCCTGGAAAAACCCCCACGGAGAAAACCAGTCAGAGAGAGAGAGAGATTTGATTTCTTCAGCAATATTTTTCAGTACAATAATTTTTCCAGCAAAAATGTACTTATCTCCACTAAGAAAAATTCACCCAAAGGCTGCCTCAATTTTTGTGTCAAGCTGCTGTCTCGAAAATTATGCCAAATCCCAGCACCTCGAAAATTGTGCCCATCCTCGATTTTTGTGCAGATTTAGTGTCTCTGTAATGTTCCCTTTTTTATTATAGTCGAATTTACTAAGGATTGATGCCATATACACCTTCAGAGGATCTTTAGCATGATTATTAGATCACCAGTAGATAGACAGGGGCCACCAAAGCCAAAGGCCACCTGCATGCATGACATCTGAGCATTATTTCATGATGATGCACCTGATTGAGTCTCCATGCACCTGCATGCAAGTCGACTACGAATTAGAAGATAAAGTGACCTAGTTAGGTCAGAAGTTAGGTTTTTGGCAGTTGAATGTTATAAAAGAAAGGTAAAGTGAATGGAGAAGACATATGATTGATTATTGATTTGTGATTCTGATTTGGAGAGCTCAGTGAGCAAAGTTGGGGTTGAGTGCATGCACTTAACTAACTGGTGTATTTCGGCAGCGAAATCTATCTGCCCTAGTTCATCATCAGGTTGAATCATCCAGATTCAACATTACTTCAGCATTGATTCAGTATCAAGTTCTAGTTAGCATTGAGATTGAGTTATTCAGCAGATTGGGCATTCGCTATCCTTAATTGGGCGAATTGATCCAAGACATACCTATTCGCAGTTCAACATTCAGTGGTCAGAATTAATGCATGCAGCCTCCATCCGCATTAGAGCATTGGTATTACCCTTTTCCTGGAAGTCTCCATAGTCTTCACAAGGGCATTATAACCCTAGACTACCTCATCGGGGTTTCATTCGGCATCTTATTTATTATTCTGGAGCACTCTTGGCTTTGAAGGACGTCTCCTCCCCAAGAACACGACTTGCCCTATTTCTTTATTGGTTCATCCTTATTCATGCATGCGGGGACCATCAACTTCATCATCAGCTTCGCTAAATACTGGTATGTACATGCATAAACTTCCCCCTACTTTATAGCATTTCAGTATTACCTGGGTTACAGTCCTGCATGCAAATGCATGCATGCAGAGATCAGCATACATCTTCAGACTTGTTTGAGATATCAGCCTACTAGACAACATAAAAAAGAAAAATATCAGTTTGGTATATTACAGTCTCGATTTCTGTGCCAACAGGTACAGTTCATACAGCCTGTACGGACCTCGAACACAGTGCCAAAATCTTGATTTCTGTGCAGCTGTACAGTACAGCAATAAATGTTGTATGGCCACCTCGGTTTTTGTGCCTGTACGGTACATAAAAAAATGCTGTACGGCCTCCTCGAAATCTGTGCCTTCTATCAGCTGTATGGACCTCGATTTTTGTGCCCACTAAATGCTGTATGGATGCCTCGGTTTCTGTGCTGAGTATTAATTACTACTACCTTGAAAAGCATGCTGCATTTAATGCTCCCTAACTGCCTTAAAAATCATGCCAACTGAAACTTGCCCAAATGCTCTCTCGAAATTCGTGCCCTTGGTCTCTTGCTCTCTCTCTAGCTCACTCTCTTCTCAAGAATGATCTTCTTTTGCCTCCCTTCACCTTTTTGTTCAAACCCTAGGGTTTTCTAAATCTAATGGATGAGATTAGATTAGATCGACGGCTGAAATTAATTGCTCCTATTTATTTCTCATAAATATTAATTTTACTCACCCACTTAAATTTATCAAAAATTGACTTTATGGTTATAAAGTCTCATTAAATGCTTTTCACAAGTCATTTAATGTGAGGGTCATTTTTTCCCCCTTTCTAAGTGACTTAGGCAAAAGTCACTAGGGGAACACTTCCCTAGGTACAAAAACTAACAGTACTTTCCTAAATTGATGGAACCCTAACTTAAATAAAGTTTGACCCTTCTAGAAGATCTTGATTCTATATATTTGAAGACTTCTCTTTGGCATTCAATTATCATTACATTAGCTCTGCTCCTTCCTGTGCTTGACGTCAAGGATATCACAGCTGCTCTTTCTGAGTTTTGAATGCCACCCACCTGCTGATCAAGTTCAGATCTGTTTTTTTATGTTAGTTTTGTTTGACATGCATCCAGGGTTTGATATATAATCATTTTTTATGATGTGTGATCTGATTGAATAAGGCCGTGACAGCTGTGACTTTATTGAACCCTAGCTGAGTTCTTTCTGCTATCAATCTGATTGTTATCTGCTGCATTTGTACCTGTTAAAGAGGCCGTAAGCCTAGATCTTCTAGCACGTGGACTTTTGGAACCCTGATCTACTCAGGCAAACTCTATTCTTGTCTAGCTGTGATTCACTTGAGGTCCGATCTGATTCTTGGTGACTTGCTTGACTGGGCCGTGAAGCTTAGAGGCCAGATCTTGTATATTTTATGAAGGCCAGCCTGTTGTATTATTCAGTCAAGCTACTGTGGAGGAGGCCGTGAGGCCTAGGGTCAGACCTCATATCCTTGTGGAGCCCGTGAGGCCCAAGGATCAGACCCACCTATTTTGGTGTTCAACCTACTTAGTGTGGAGTGGCTGTAACCCTCGTTGATTTGACCACGTATGTTAAAGTCTGTTTCTTGCTGACTGTTTCACTACTGAGATTTATCTTGATCAGATTGCTGAGACTTCATCTCTGTGCTGATCTTTTGTGTTGATTGAGATCTCACATTTTTTGTTATCACTTAGGGCTTGGAACCTCTTGTGCTTACACCTATTGGACATCAATTATTTGGGACTATATTGTGACTGCCGTTGTGTTTTTATTTTTGACTGTCATTGACCATCCTTGTTTGACTGAACTACAGTCCTCTCATCTCTCTCTCTCTGGTTTGTACTAACCCTCTAGTAGCGTCTCTGGTTCCTAGTGATTGTCTGAGAGGCACAATCCTTTTCTGAAAGTAAATATTCCGAGTATAAAACAGGAAGGGTTCCACACTCCAGGTAAGTACCCTAACTTGCTTTTCTTATTAATTAGAATTGTTATTGTTAATATTATACTGCTGGTTACATGTTACTAAAGATTACTTTAACACGGTGACCCAATTGGTAGTGTTAAAGATGAAAAGTTGAAAGAGATGAAAATTATGTTTCAGTACTATCTACTGCTGTACCATTTTGTTTCAGTACTAGTTTTATTGAATGTAATTTTTGCATTGAAGTACATTGATTTTTTATTCTTCTACATTTAACCCTAATCCTAACCAAAATTTAACAAGAGGATGAGTAGTTGGAAGCTCCAAAGGTTGAGCTAGAATTACCAATGACTTATAGTTTGAGGCAACAACCTTCAGGCGTAGAGGAGTCATCAACTCTTAATAGTTTTGTTAGGAGGCCTTGATGGTTCTCTTAGACATTGAAGGACGCTCAGGAGCATGTTGAGGCTCCTAGGAGCACATTCAAGGAGAGCAAACCTTCGACGAAGTTTCCAAACTACATGTCGTTGTTGAGTAGCATCATAGATTTCGAGCCTTCTAGTTTTCAGGAGGCAGCAGACAAACAGTTTTGGAGGGATGCCATATTGGAGGAGTACACCTTCATCATGAAGAATGATCTTTGAGACATTGTGCCTAGACTAGAGGGGAATCAATAGTGACTTGTAGGTGGCTCTACAAGATTAAGCATGCAACAAATGGAAACATAGAGAAGTACAAAGCAAGGTTTGTGGTGAGAGGGTTCTTTCATAAAAAGGGAGTGGACTACAATGAGACTTGTAAGATCCCCTTAGGCTGCTGTTGTATTTTTAGTGTTCAAGTGGTTTAGTACTTTCATCAAACAGTTCACAATCTTGCTCTGATACCACTGTATAATCCCCTTTTAGTCTGCTGATAGAATTTGTGATGTTTCTACTGATATGTTTGTGTTATTTGGTCTAGGACTTTTGTCAAACAATTCACCTGTAATACCCCTTTGTTGGGAGTGCTTATATGTTTGAGTTACTGCTGGTGTGTTTTAGTGTTCTTTTGGTATTGGACTTTTGTCAAACAGTTGGCAGCAAACCCCCAATAGTTTTGCACACAAATTGTTTTTTATTGTTCTCGAGATCAAAAGTAATAATGACATCAGTGCAGAAAATTACAATCTTCTTCAATTGGCCCAAACAGAGATAAATCTCAGCAATAAACAACAGTTATATTTGTTGCAAATAGTTCACTTTATTCAACTGTCATAATAAAACAAACTAAGCTGATACACACAGATCTTGTCACTATTTCTGACCTGTAAGTATCCATATTTGTGCAGCAGAGAGGTATTGGAATAGCCCTTTTTCCACAGTAGGAACAACATAGTTTTCATGATTTAGTGAGGAAATGAGTTGTGATTAAAGGCATCTGTGTCTGTAGATAAACAACTCTCCTGTAGATTCACAAACTGCAGATGTTGGCTCGACTCCTTCCTTGAACCCTACAACCTGTAATCTGGTGATATAACTCTCCTTCCAAGCTCCCACGACCAACAAATGGATGGTCCGAACCTCCTCTTAATGCCACGAGTTGAGAGCAGTGTTCCACGGGATGCATCCTGCAGGGTCTGGGATGTGTTTCCTGCCTCCCGGGGACGTGGGGACTCCTGGTGAAGCGTTCCCCCTCCATGCCTCTGGGTATATTTTTTTTTTATGTTTTTCCATTATTTTCACTTTTTACAATCCCTACTTGGTACCACTTAGAAAATAAATCAATATATTAGTATTTACATTGCACAATCATGAATATTGTAATATACCAATTAATGAATTCTGTCTTCTTACACTGTATTATCTTTCACTTGGGTTCTGTCATTACTAGTTTGAAGGCTTGTTGGTTTGTTTGCATGGTTTGCATGGCAATGTGTTTACCCAAAGATCAATTGTATGCCATAGTAAAACAAATAAATATCATAAATCTGATTATATCAGACTTGAGACATTGTTGGAGTATAAAGTGCTATCCATGCAAATCTGATAATAAGAATTATTACAGCCCTATCAATAATAACCATATGTCATAAGAGGAATAATTCTGACCTTCTACAATGCTGATAGAAAACTAAATAAGAATGTAGCAGCTGTAGGTAATACTCAGTGATGGTGTTGAAATTTGGTTGTAGATGCACTGCCCTTGAGCAGCTTTCATGCATGAGATCATAAGCTTCCCAAGGGGCTGGAAGCTACATATGCTGAGTATGCCTTCTTTAGAGACGATATAGGGTTAACCAATCAATGGTAGCTAGTACAGTAGTGAAGCTTTGTTATAAGACTTCAAACGCTGCCTCAATGGGTAGATCGCCGCCCTCTCTCTCATGTGAATATATCAGTCCTTGAGGATCACAATCTCTGCCCAAATACACAGCAGTCTAGAGCAATAAATACCCAGCAGTAGGGCACAATATATATGCAGCAGTAGGAAAGGTGATCTTTGCCTCAACTATCTGGAGAGCACGCCCTTGCTTAATGTTAGAGTTTGCACTTTAATTCAATTTAGTTAGATCTTTAAACTGAAGGATAGACAAGCACAACAAAACACAAAAGACACAAGAAATTTCCTGGGGGAAACCATAAAGGAGAAAACTCCGCAACTTCCTCAGAAATAGATTCGTCACTAGTACAATATCAAACCAAGATACAAAACCCAAATATAAGATGTCTTCTGCAGCTTCTCTCTTTCTCTTCCAGCGAACTTGTCTTCCCTCTCACTTGGTGCGAACTTGCTTGAGTGAGTGTGATATCCAAATGAGAGAGTGAGCCTCTCTATTTATACTTTTAAGTGTGAGTGACCTAATTCCTCAATGGGGCCGACTTCCCTAACTGACTGGGCCGACTTGTCCTAGGGGGACTTAAAAATACAATTTACATTTATCTTTTGGGGAGCTATTGCCCCGACTTACAATGGAGGTTTTACCTCGATATTCTTGCATGACCAAACACAATAATGACATCCCTGAATGGAGGAAAAACATCTCCGATGGAGGTACAATAAAAATACAATAATAATATACAAAAGAATATCTTCCGAAGTTACATTTACAACAACACTCCCTTTTAACTGGGAAGGTATTCTCTCGACACAGTCATCATCACAACTAGACACAAACTCTGGACAACGTAATCATCGCTGGATCATCATCATTGCTAAACATCATCAACGCTGCTGCAGCAATCCTCATCTCGTTGATCATTGACTAGTGACATCTCTCGAATCTATCCGTCATGAGAAGTTCTACAGAGCCAGCCCATTTTCATGCTGGATGTAGGCCTAGCTCTCATCTAGGTATTCATCATCTCTACGAGCAAACCATCAAGTAGGTATAGCCGAGGACCACACATTAGATTGCCACAACAATCACCTGTGTCTCCTACTATCATCTCATCGTATCCGGATCATCTCATCATCTCATGCGGAGAGCAGCCCAGGTGCATACATCATGTCCATCAGACAACCTGCGTCTTCCACCCAGTGGATACAGCCCAGGAACATCTGTGTCTTCCACCTAGTGGGTACAACCCATATGTATGACGTCTCTCTCTCAGTCAACCTACGTCTTCCACCCAGTGGATACAGCCCAGGGACATCTGCGTCTTCCACCCCGTGGATACAACCCAGATGTTTTACGACTCTCACGGTCAACCTGCGTCTTCAAACATGTGGATACAGCTTAGGAGCATCCCTGATGAATTACGTCCTTTCAGACCACCTGCGTCTTCCACCATGTAAGATACAGCCCAGGCGCATCCCAGATGCTTTATGACCCCTGGACCTACCAGCGTCTTCAAACATGTGGATACAACCCAGGAGCATCCCAGATGCATTATGTCCTTTCAGACCACCTGCGTCTTCCACCATGTAAGATATAGCCCTGGTGCACCTGCGTCTTCCGGTCACATCACTCCCTCTTTCGAGGAACATCGATCTGGATAACACCAAGCTTCTCTCTGAAGTACTCGAACTTCACCCTTGCTAACGAGTAACGACTTGGTCAACACATCGGCTGTCTTGCTCATCTGTCGCCACATACTAGAGCTTCATTGCTCCTCTCTGCACCATATCCCGATTATAGTGGTACTTGATCTCAATATGCTTCGACTTGTCATGGAACACCGGGTTCTCAAACAACTTTACACAACTCTGGTTGTCATAAAAGATACAAGTCGCCTCTAGCTCGAGATCAAACAAATCTGACAGTAGCTTCCAAATCCATGTTGCCTCACAACTAGCCGAACAAGCTGCAACATACTCTGCTTCGGATGTACTCAGTGCCACACATGACCTCTTCCTGCTAAACCAAGAGAACATCTCGGATCCCAAACTAAAGCAGCATCCCGAAGTGCTCTTCCTGTCCGTGGCATTGCTTGCCCAATCCGAATCAACATAACCATGCAGGTTAATCTTCTGATTCGCCTCATACTTGAGCCCATACTCAATTGTACCCTTTAGGTACCTCAATATATGTTTTGCAGCTGTCAGGTGAACATGCCTTGGATCTGTCAGGAACTGGCTCAGGGTGTTCACAGCAAAACATATGTCTGGTCTCGTGTTCGTTAAGTACATTAACGAACCAATCATCTGTTTGTACATCGTGGCATCAACTGTCTTTGAAGAAGCATCACACAGTAGCTTCAAGTTCGATGCCATTGGTGTGGCCATTGCCTTGCAGTCCATCATTCCGAACCTCTTCAGAATCTCCATTGCATACTTTCCTTGACCAATGGAAATCCCATCTGCACTCTGCCACACCTCCATACCTAAGAGGTAGTGCATCATTCCTAGGTCCTTCCTCTCGAACTTTGTGACAAGCCTTTTTTTAGTATCTGCAATGAGTGCATCCTCCCTTGTTACAAACAGGTCATCTACAAATAGGTCCTGAGGTGTCCATCCATAGGGTTCTCATGTATAATCCTCATGATCTCGGTCCTAAGTGTAGACTCAAAGGCAAGGTATATTGTGTCTTTGTAGTAGATGATGTCATCCACTACCCTGTACTGGTCATCTTGGATGCACCCATCCATCAAATCATAGGCGAAGCGATCCTTGGAATATTCCACCAAAATGTGGGACTTCCAATATGGAATAATCCTCGTGATCCGATCCCATGTGTCCTGATCCAAGCCCTAGGTGTCAAATATCTCCTCAGTCCCCTGCAACTATGAGTGGTCCTCGTGTAGAATCATTACCAGAGGCTCTCCCCTCAAACCATGAGTGCCACTCATGCCCTCATATGTCACAACTGTCCTGTATCCTGTGTGTTGCGGTATCCTCCTGTGCACTCACTCTATTGGTGTCATCTGAACCTGGATCCCACACATCTGTACTATACTCATCTCGGAAGACAAGGGATGCGTCCATGTCAGTATTGGTTGGTCCCTGTAATATATCTCCTATTAACCCATCTGCCACTACAACCAGAACCATTAATGGTCCCTCCATAAGAAGTGACTCATAACCTCCATACTGCCCAACATGTATAGAGTCAACCATCTCCAATTCATGTCTCTCCTCTCGTACGTGTTAATCTAAATGAGGCTCCTCTGTCGCATCACAAATACTACTGTCCTCCTCATGGATCTCTCTTGTCATAAATGTATGGACTCCTACTGTAGATGATGAAGAATGTACCAACTCCAACTTGCCACACAACTTGTCTATATGCATATCGGATTCTTGAAGAGCCATCTGAGTGTTGTTCAAGGAATCTCTAGTAACCATAGGCTCATAGGTGGGCTCCTCTTCTTCTTCTTCAATGTCTATATGCCCAAATCACTCAATATCAAATATGAGGGAAAACAGGCCGCCAAGTGTTTATTTGTTGGCCACAAACTCGCCCACGTTTCCACCTTTTGAAGAAACAAATCCCCTGTGTGTTTCTCGTCGTTTTCAGATTTGGGTACGAGGTGGAAACATACCCAAACTCGTTTCCTAGTTTCCGAAACGCGTGGGAGCGAGGAAACTAGTTTCCAGGGTTTGGAAACGCTTCCCCGTGTTGTTAAAGTTAATGTAGTTGCGGGAGCCATTCTCTGGGAGGATGGCACCCTAGTTAGTTAACTAGGGTTCCTGGTCAGTTAACTAGGTAGAGTAAGTTCCTAGCAGGTACCCTAGGGCCCCCAACAGTCTACTGGGGTTCTTGGTCTGGGACTAAGCAGGTTGGAGCCATCACAAAGTCCCTAGAATGTGGCTAGGGCCCCTATTTGTCTCTAGGGCATTTTGGTCTGGGACCAGACAGTTTCTTGGTCATGAGGACCAAGCAGAACCTACAAGTAGAGACAGAGACATCCTGGTCTGGGACAGGCAGATTCTTGGTCTGAGACCAAGCAGTTCCTACAGGTACATACCTGGTCAGTTAACCAGGTGGATCTTGGTCAGTTAACCAAGATGATGACGTGTGATGCCCTCCTCTCCCAGGTCTTTGAGATGGTTGAGCTAGGTTGTTTCATCAAGGGACTGGCCACCCCTTGATGAAGTCACTAGCACTTGACCTTAGGAGTAGTCAGGAGGACCACAGGATCACATCATCCAGTGTGGACCTTCCTTATATGGTGATGATGAACTTTCAGTTAGTGTATGGAACACTTGTACATTTGAGAGAGATAAATGGGTTGTATCCCCACCTTGTTATTCCACCCTTGGTCTTATGGTTAGAAAGATTGTCTTCCCACCTTCTTGTTCTTGGTCTTGTGGGTTAAAGGGTTGTCTCCCCGCCTTGTGGTTACATCTTTGGTCTTGTGGTTTGAGGGGTGTTTACCCATCCTTGATTTATGGTGGTTAGCCTTGTCTTGTGTTGACCCTTCTTTATTGGTCCTATGTGCTAGCACCCACATTAAGCATGTCATCCTACCTTTTATCTTGACCCTAGTACCCACTCCTAAAGACATCAAAATATTAAATTATAACTTTATGTTTGTTAACCCTCCTAAAAGAGAAGATGTCTTGAGAAACCCTAAGTCAATGAAGAATTAGAAGGGGGATCCTTCTAGGAGTCTTTAAGAGGTTATACATACAAACCTAATTCTTCATTGTGAACACATCTTGAAGTGGCATTTCAGATCTGATTTACTGTGTCTAATCTAGGGTTTGTTGCATCAACTTTATGGATGATGTGTAGGGTTTCTACCCTCTCCTAGCTTGGGCGTTCTCTTGTTTTGTGATCTACTACTCCTAGCCGTCCCTCTTAAAGGTTGAACCTTCTTCTTCTCCCTCACACGTGTGAGCCGTGGACTGTCATTGGATTGTGAAGGGAGGCCACTGCCCTTGTGGACTGTTTAGGGCTGCCATTTGTCATGTGGATTGTTTAGGGCTGCCACCGTGGACTGTTTTGGACTGTTTGAGTAGGCCGCTGCTGTGTATGGGTTGTTTAGGGCAGCCGCTGCCACTATGGACTGTTTTAGGGCTGCCAATTGTCATTTGGGCAGTCGCTGTCATTGTGGACTGTTTTAGGGCTACCATTTGTCATGTGGGGCAGCCGTTGCCACTGTGGACTGTTTTAGGGCTGCAAATTGTCATGTGAGGAGGTCGCTGCCTATGTAGGGTTTCCTT
Source organism: Larix kaempferi (assembly GCA_027924585.1). NCBI lineage: Eukaryota > Viridiplantae > Streptophyta > Pinopsida > Pinales > Pinaceae > Larix > Larix kaempferi. The sequence continues at coordinate 7,924,398 of BSBM01000504.1, forward strand.
CTGCACACTGTGGACTGTTTTGACTATTAAGAAGGGGCTGCTGCCTGTGTAGGGCTACTTGCTGCCACCATGGACTGTTGTGTCGTGTATGTGACCACCGAGACCTTGTTTAAGGAATGCTAGGGCAACTGCTGCTTGCTTGGACCTTGTTTGAGTCAAATCTAAAGTTTTAGGGCTGCCTCCTGCTGATAATATCTGATCTAGGGCTGTGATCTACTTGTTGAAGGCTGCCGCATGCCTTGTTGAGGTCTGTTTGAGTTTGTGTTAATTTCTTGAGGTTGCTACTGCCTATTGAGGGTTGTTTGCGGCTACCATTCGACTGCTGTGTACCTGTTAATTGTCTTGGGCCTCTACTGTAACTGTCTAACCCTTTCCGACAACACCTTATCTCTCTCTCTCAGGTTTGTACATACCCTCAGGTAAGGGTTAGTTTTGTTCCGTTGTTGACTTGCCTCTGAGAGGCAAAGTCTGTTCTGAAAGCTAAATTTTTGAGTATAAGGAAGGTCCCAACTTATTCTTTTGTGTTGTTATTTAGATCTCTTATGACTGCTATAATTTTGTCTTATTAGTCTTACTACTGCTACTGCTTTGCTGGTTATATTTTTGCAGTTGTTAAATGCGTGCTTCAACTTTAACACAGTGATCTTTGGGAGTGTTAAAGTTGAAAGAGATGAAAATTATATTTTTTTATTATCAGATCTAAACTTGTTTGCTGAACTATTTTGTTTTCAGTATTAGTTTGGTAATTTTTTTTTGCATTAAAGTACAATTTTTTAATTTTTTGCTTAAAACTCTAACCTAACCCTAATTTTAACATGTGTAACACTGAAAATAACACACTTAGTTAAATTAATTAAATTATGCTGAATATTACTCCCAAATTACGGCAACGGTCGAAATGCATCAAAATCAAAATATGGTTGCACAAGAGTGATCTCGATGATGAAAGATGATAAACAGACCTAGTAGGGTATCATTTAACTCCTCTAAACCCTTTGAGCTCATTGGTAACGTCAAATTACCCAAATGATTAGACTGACACAAACCACAAAAGTCATCTCCAATTGAAGAGCAAGAGAACCCGAAAATGGGGACATTACAAGACTTTTTCTCTAGTCAACAGGTACAGTCCCATTAGAGAAATGATGTGTTTAGTTTCTATGATGGGATGGAGGATAGATTGGATCGATGTGAAGACAACTTTCCTCAATCAGATAATTGAGGAAGAAGTGTCCGTAGAGCAACTTCAGGGCTTTGAGATTAGTGGGAAGGAGTCCAATGTGTGTAGGTTGAAAAAGGCCTTGCATGTGTTCAAGCAAGCATTGTGAGCATGGTATTCTAGGATCAATGGATACTTGCAGAGCATGGGATTCACCAAAAGTGAAGTAGATTCCAACTTATATTTCATATTTGTTGAGGCCGATCTGTTTATTTTGGTGTTGTGTGTAGATGACCTATTTCTTATAGGTTTAAAGAAGCTCATTGTAGGGTGCAAGGTAGATATGGCAAGCGAGTTCCAGATGAAGGACATTGGCATGATGCATTAGTTCTTGTGGTTGGAGATTTGGAAGAGACTAGGGGAGATTTTCCTTGGGCAAGGTAAGTATGCATTCGTGATCCTGAAGAGATTCTGGTTGGAGGACCGCAAACTTATGGCCACCCTATGATTAGTAATTTGAAGAGTGTAACAACTTCAGATTTAGATATGGTGGATTCCATGTTGTACAAGCAACTGATAGGCTCCTTGATGTATCTGGTTAACTCTAGGGCAGATATATGTTTTATACTGAACACCTTGAGTTAGTTCATGGTGGAGCGGAGGCATGAGCATAGAGTAGAAACAAAACATGTGCTGAGATACTTGAGGGGCATAGTGGAGTATGGGTTGAGATATCTTGGAGATTGTGAGGTGAAGTTCTAGGGGTATACACACTCAGGATGGGAAGACAATGCATTAGATAGGAAGAGCACCTTAGGGTGCTTCGTTAGCTTGGGATAAGTGATGATATCTTGGTTCATCCTAAAGCAGACTTTCATGGCACTTAGCTCAATAGCGGTAGAGTATATGGTAACTAGTACTGCTAGTTGTGAGACCATCTGGGATCGCAAGTTGTTTGCAAGATTATTTGATCAAGAGTTGGATCCCATGGTGATTTACTGTGATATTCAAAGTTTTCTCAAACTCTCTGAGAATCTAGTATTTCATGGTAGGTCCAAGCACATTAAGGTCAGATATCACTTCTTTCAAGACATGATTTAGAAGGGAGGTGTAAAGCTTCAGTATGTACCCATATATCAACATGTTGTTGATATTCTGACCATGCCATTAGCAAAAGTGAAGTTTGAAGCATTTAGAGACAAACTTGGATTGGTGTAGAATTCCTTCCTCGCTAAGAGGGAGAGTTGAAGATTGTAGCTCGGACAAGAACTTCCACACAAGTTTAGTGTCAAACGTGATGGAAGTAGTTCGAGTCAAATCTATTCTGTAATTCACTTTAGTAATAAATTGAAAGTCTTATATTTAGTTGTTGAGTTTATTAAAGTGTATTTTTATACATTAGTGATGTAGAGTAATCTTAAGTGTACATCTGAGTGTGAGATTAGGGTTTTAGTTTGTATAAATGCAGGTCAAGATAGAGGGTTAACACACATTCATTCAGTCAAAGACAAGTTTTGTTAGGAGGTGATTTAATTCATTTGTGGATCAGAGTTAGAGCGTCTTAGAGGAGCCAAAGTCGGGAATCAGGCAGGGAGTAGTGGGAAGGTCCGTACATGCGAATTTTGTTTAGTTGTACGGATCCTGTAGTATGGACTGATTTGTACAGTGATATGAAACATTCTATATAGTCGTACGGACAGGTCGTACAACAAGCTATTTTCTTGTCTTTGGTAGGCAGATTTTTCCTCAGTAAATATGCAGATCTGTTTTGTTTGGGTTTACCCTACAACTGTTAATTTGACAGTTTTTGGAGGTTCCTTGTAAGTTGAATTGTTAGTGAAAAGCTATTTTGAAGGAGTAATTATCTATGTATTGTGTTTATGTTTCTGCTATTTACTTTCCAATGATGTGTGTGATTACTGCTATCATGCTATGTGAAGAATTAAATCTCTACAATTAAATAACAGTTTTGTTTAGTTGAGAACATAAGAACAACAATCACCTAGGGTTTGGAATTATAACATCACTAAGTTATAAAATGCCATATTTTGAATTAAAATGCTTAAATGCCAAAATTAAGTCCCTACTATGAAGAAATCACCATAACTCTCGCATCACATCTTTGATTGATGCAAGGTCTTCACCATATGAAACTAGACATGCACAAAATTAATGAGTGGCTGCATGTCAGTGTTGGGTCCGTGAATCCCTAACTAAAACCCCTTAAAAGTAGGGTGAATGTGCCACACAAGCCATTTTTAATAGTTGCAATCCATTAAAATTCTCTAAATGACACCAAATCTCACCAAACGAAAAGTACCAACATGGCGGTGAACTCAGGGGTGATCATCAGTGGTGGGTCACTTGTCGAGCTGGCTTCCTAATTTTTTGGATATCTCCCAAAATGTAGGAATTGGCCATTTATATAAAGGAAATGGTAAGCAAAACAAAAGCAGCAACTCCATAACTCTTACTCCTACTTCTAATAACTCCAAATGCCTGTGAATCATGTCCCAAAATAACAAGTGGGCCAACAAACTAAGTAATGTCCCAGAAAGCCAAAAAACGGACTTCACAATTTTCTTGTGTCACTCAAAAATAGTGGTGTTCTCTAGAAGGTAGGAATTGGTCAACCATTTTATAACATTTCTAGTGTTCCTGTTAGTCCATTTATTCACCTCGCCAAATGAGTGGGCCAGCTTATTATGGCATTTCATGTATTGGTTGGTACTAGCTAAATTGCTCCCAGATAGGTTCAGATTTTTTAGAGTTTGAAGTTTTTACTTGCATCCCCATGGCTTATTTAGATTTGGGGCTAGTGAATGTCAGAGAGAAGGATAAGGGGAGGGTAACAAGCATTAAAGGAGTCCCATAGGGTGTCTATACACGCATCAAGGGAGTCCCACACAATGTACTAGTTGGTGCCTGGCTCTATACATGCATGAGGCCCTCAAACTCCGGTCCCAGATTCTCTGGCCACCCTCTAGACCAGTCTCCACCTAGTTGATCACTTACTTCTTTCCAGCAATGTTGCACGATTCAGACTCGGCAAGGACTCGTCTGGCATATGACTCGTTGACTCGGGAAAGACTCAGGACAGACTCAGCAAAACTCGGCAAATAGGAAAAAAACTTAAAATATGGTTGACTCCTCCTTCTCAGTACTCAATAACTCAGCAGTAGACAGTTTGGTTGATGAATGAGTGAATGAGACTCAGACTGGTTTATAGCTTCCCACACTGTGCATTTTCACTCCAAAATTGGCGTCCGCGGGCCCCAACACTAAACCAGCGAGCATAAAATAGTGGCGTCCATCCTCATTTCTGCGGGAGTGTTTTTCCTTTCACGGCGAGTCCACGCGAGTTCGCCCCGAGTTTGTCCCGAGTTCGGTCGAGTCGGCGAGTGAGGGCGAGTTTGCTTGCAGGGGCGAGTCTTGGGCGAGTCCCTGGCGGTTACCCGGCGTGGGAGTCGACTCATGGATACTTGCGAGTCCCAGCCGAGTCGTGCTTCACTGCTTTCCGGTGCTCCCGTCTACTAGGGGTGCAAAGAGACAAATCTTTAGTAGTGTGGCTCTTGGTTCTAAATTAGTTCTAGCTGAGGGACTATTCCTACTTGTTAGAGACCCCATCAACGTGGTCGTTCTAGATCCCACACTAGCAGTCCGATGGTGGACGATCTCATCCAGGCAGCAGCATAGTATGCTGTTTTTATATTCCAGCTTTGCTTCCAGACAACATTATATCTGGAGTTTACACCATTTGGTCTCGGATGTTAAGGGAGAAAGCACTAGCAGATCCTGATATGCTTGCATTATTTATATTCTAGATCCTGGGTTTGTTTTCCCCCATATCTGTTTTTTCCTATCAGTGCTCAGTTTCTTGGTCTTAGCTTCGAGCAGTACCTCACTTTATTTTACTTTCTGAATCTTGCTTTATTTAGGAGCTGTTTATCATGCTCCCATTATGTATTGGCACTATTGTCCTCAACAATCCCATTGACCTACTTTTGTGGTGATTTCTCAGCTCTACCAGGCAACAGTCACCCACACAAGCTCAATCAGGCCGATATAAATCTTCTCCAGTTGATTTTTCGTGGATACAGGCACATCCCAAGATATACTGAACATAGTGCAAAAGATGTAGAAGAAAGAAATTATTTTTCCATTTGACATTATAAGGCTTAGCCGTCTCAATAAGTTCTCTTTTCAAATCAAGTTTGAGTACTGGATGTCTTATATGGTGCTTGTTCAAGCATTTATTTCCATTTTGTTTTCTGGCAATTTGATAGTATCTTGTATCTATTCCAGGTTTTCTTTGGAGTGAAAGAGTTTACACTTAGCTATGTAGGTATATCTTCTTGAGGGTGGAAATAGCATTGTATAGGTTGTAACAGATGGCAAAAGGAATTGGGTTTGTGGGTTAGGTGTTTTTTTGATAATTATAGGTATTTTTACTTTATGTCATCCGATATGTGCTCATGTGGATGAATTCTCTTGACAGGTTGCAAGGCTCTTGTCAGACACATCAGTTCCCCAGTTTTACCCCACCTTATTTATTTTGGTTACGGATATAATGGATACTTTAGGGAGTCTGGTTTGGAAACGCATTAAAAGAAAGGCAGAATTTGATGATGAGGGAAATCTGATACAAATTTTACCTGGTTAGTATCCTGCTTCCAAGGGATTGTCATGAAGTTGCTAAATTGCATTTTTTGTTGTATGTTACATTTTTTTGTTTTACCTTGCACTGTTGGTCTTTGCCAGCAATTGATTAAAACCAACATACATTTTTTTGATGGTGGATGTATAAAGTTATAAACAAATGGGGGAAAAACAACTGAGATAAACAAAAGTATCCCATATCTAGAGAAGTTTACTTTAGAACAACTCATCTGCTTGCCTTGATTATCAAGAACCAACTTTAGGTCTTATTGTGATCAGATGGTTATTTACACTTTTGCTCTTCCCAGTCTTAGTAGGTTTGTCAGTTGAAATATAAATTAATCCTCCCTTATTATAGTAATAGCCTAAAAAAGGTGAATCACCTTTCAAGTATTTGTTTGGATGGATGTCAAAGAGGACATACAAATGTTCCAGGTAATTTTGTCTAGTAGACATATCATAAATTAAATGAACCTGCCTCCAGCTCATATCAACATTCTGTTGCATCCAAGTTAACGCCCTGTAACAGATGCCATTTTGTTACTGCAAGAAATTTCTATTGTTAATGTGTTTTGGTAAATAGAACAGCGATTCTTTAGAGCACAAGACAAATCTTAATGAAAGTGAAAAAGCAGTACTGCATGACAAATGGGTTCTATTTAGCATAGATACAGCTTGGTACCACATTTGCATTGGAATGCAGTGGGATTGATCATGTCATGTCATGCTTCGGTATGATCTTTATCTAGATACACTTAGAAGGTATGCTAGGCACTCTGTTTCCTTTTACAATCTATTCCTCTACTACTTTGACATTGTATTTATAGCTGGTTCCTATGATAAATAGTTTTTTCTTCTTGTTCTTTGAGCTCCAGGATTTCTTTTGTACTCTTGGGAGATGACTTTGGCACTCCTCCTATTGCCCATTTTAGTAGGTTGTACTTTCCAGTTCCATTAACCTGTTTTGGTCTGTTATCCCTTGAAAAATGCATGCTTTGGTTCACATTTTGATCGGCCTTTCTTCACTCAGGAGCCAGAGATAGAGATGCAGCTCATTTTTCTACCACCATCTACCATGACCTGCCAGATGTGCCATCAACAGGAGCCAGAGACAGAGATGCATCTTGTTTTTCGGTGCCACTTATACTATTAGATCAGAGGACGATATCACTGCTTCTACAGGGACTCAGGGGGGTCCCTTTCCACCTTCTTCGGGTATTGGGACCAGAGATGCCTTGCCCTCTTCATTAGGGAGATTTTCAGCCACAAGTCACAATTCCTTCACATCCCACCTCGCCTTGAGAGGACTAGGACGATGGATTCTGATTTTAGCGTTGACTCGCCAACTTGGAGCAACAAGCGGTAGGCAGAGCCACAGGGTACCTTCGACAGTAGAGTAGTGTGGCCTCGGGCCCCCCCCAGCCTCTCCTTCTGGGAGATCGATTGATATTATCCAGACCAGTTTGGAGTTGCTGAACCACACATTAGTCTATTCATTCTCAATTTCTCAGAGTGTCAGAGGGATTAGACCCAGCCGGATCGAGAGCAAGGTGCCTCTCGCTTGACAGCCACTCACAACCTCAGCGGAGTCGCTAACGAGCTATCCATTGCTTATTTCCTTCGGCCTTGGATGCTAGGAGTATTCCTTGCTTCTACACCCACCCCCCTAGGATCATACAAACGGACACCCCGACAGCTCCAGAGAGCTCCGATAGCGAGCAAGCGCCTCGTTCACCCCCCTTGCTCTCGACCATCAGACCGAGGAGATCTTGACATCACGGGACTCATCTTCAGCTCTCTCACGTGATCTTCCTTCCTTCACAGGATCTTGAGGATCCTGAGCTATTCGAGTTTTCCAGCCTTGGAGAAACTCACATTGTATTTTGCATTTTTGTATTTCTTCATTCTGTACCCTTGATACAGATATTTACATGTCTAGGAGACTGTACTACTGCTTGTATCTTTCTTTATTTGATCTTATCTTAGTTTTGGCATTATCTAGGAGTTGCGTTTGCACTCCCACATTTTACTCATACTGGTCATAACCTTTAGTCCCATTGACCTACTTTTGTGATCAACTGTTGGACATTAATAAAATTATCTTATCTCACTGAGCACAATAGAAGACCCTTGGATTTCAATAGCAGTTACAACTTGATAGAGGCTTTTCCTGGGCTACATTGATGGATGTTATGAGCAGAAAGGGAGCCCTAGAACTGGAACTCCCTACCTTATTTCGGTTCTAGGGCATGATTTATGGCAAGTTAAGGGGTCAAATACAACCAAGAGCAAGAATGCCTAGCACATGGGAGATCTAGAGGAAAATCGCCCTAGGTTGGAGCATTGTTTTGGTCAAAGGAGATCACTTGTATGAACATTTCACTTCAAGTGAGCATTGTGGCGGCTTGATCATGAATCTACCCCTTGCAAGAGGGAGGACATTTAGTGTCAAAAGGGCTTTAAAATCACGATAAAGTGAATTATTTGATGTATATCCAAGAGAGACTAAATTAGAACATCATTTGCATACAAGAAGAGGAGAGCTAAGGTTGTGGTCTCTACAAGAGGTGTGCTAGTATTTGAGAAGGCCCTAATCATTATGAGGAAGGTCTAGGGAGGTGTGCCTTAGGTAGGAGGGCATGTTCTATTGATTAAAATATTGATTTCACCTCCTTAAACCCTAGATGGAGGAAGCCCTAATTTTGGATGGAGAACGGTATAGATAAATGAGAGATTCATTTGGTAGAGGCATGGTTGGTTGTATGGGTGATCCCCTCCAAGCCTAGTTGTAGATTATTGGGAGAAAGAAGTTAAGGGGCATTTCAATGTGAGGTTCATATTTTTTGTTTTCTTGGGTTGATTTCATGGCTGGAAATTACTAGTACAGATCTGCCGGAATACTTTTTGTAGAATGGCAGTTTTAGATTCAATAAAAGGAAGTTAGGGTTGAGGTTAAACCCTCCCTTTGTCTTGCTGTAATCACTGTGTTTATTGAAAGATATTTTGCTGTTGTAAATTTGTAATGTCTCAGATAGGGCCGTTCACTCTATTTTGAGGGCTGCTCCAGCTAGGGTTGAAGGTGAAATGGATGAAGTTCATTTACAGAATATGGACAAAGTTCATTTACTGAATATCCAATTTAGAAAGGACAATAGGTTGAAATCCATATTGGACAAGTAATAAATATAATTCAACAAGATGGATGATATTTACAATGACCTATGTTACTGTATATATATGAAGTGACAGGTCACAAGGTTGATGGGTGTTCCTTTGGTTAGGTCATGTCCTTACTTAGGATGTGTCATTTCATTTACCATTTATTATTATTATTATTGTTGTTGTTATTGTTTTTTAATAATTATTTCTTTATGTTTTTTACATTGCCAATCCCTTCAAGGATGTTTTGTCCTCAAAGCGCTTCATGAAAAAATTTATGTCTTTGTACCAGCTCGTAATGCCTTCTCATGATTCTCTGTTCTTGAAGCTATGATGGTTACAATGACCTATGTTACTGTATATATATGAAGTGACAGGTCAGAAGGTTGATGGGTGTTCCTTTGGTTAGGTCACGTCCTTAGTTAGGATGTGTCATTTCATTTACTATTTATTATTATTATTGTTGTCGTTGTTGTTTTTTAATAATTATTTCTTTATGTTTTTTACATTGCCAATCCCTTCAAGGATGTTTTGTCCTCAAAACGCTTTATGAAAAAGCTTTATGTCTTTGTACCAGCTTGTAATGCCTTCTCATGATTCTCTGTTCTTGAAGCTATGATGGTTGATGACATGAGATGATATGCGTTACAAAGTGTTGTGCAGAATTGTCTTATTGTAAAAGGGTCAGACCACCCTAATTCATTTTTCTGTAAAATTGTGTGGTGACGTCTTCTATGATTTGGGAAATGATAAGATTCCACATTTGAACTTCTCTTTCATATAATATGATCTTCTCTTAGCTTTTCATATTGATTGTCTTTGGTTATGATGACTCATGTGATTTGGATGACGATAAGGCATTATTCTATTTTGTGTTGTGATTTCAGTGATGGAACATGCGTTACTTGTCCCTTTTGGTGATCCAGTTGATAACATTTCAACATAAGTATCAATCTGAAATGTTCACTTGCTTGAGCAAACTTTTCTTGTGTTTCCAAATGAGGAATGCGCGCTCCCCTTATTTATACTCTTTTCTGTCTGACTTTTTCACTATAGGGCCGACTTCACTGGGTGATTGGGCCGACTTCACTGGGTGATTGGGCCGACTTTTCTGGGGCAGTTTTGCCCAGTGTTGGGGTAGTTTTACCCAGTGATTGGGCAGTTTTACCCAGTGATTCTTGTGGGGCCGACTTGTCTATTTTCACTTGATTTCTTGAGATGATATTACAAGTATGTTTTAGCATTATTCTTTTAGGGTTATGACTTGATCAAATACAATAAGAATTACTTCCGAAGCTACATAAAACATCAACATAAACAGGGATGCCCTCTAGTACAGACTTCACCAATACTAGTCTACCGCTGAGTGATAACCATTTGAAGCACCAGTAGCTAATCTTGTTTTTGCTTTTCCTAATAGCAGTTGGGCTTAAGGAAATATCCCAGGTAAGTGAAGCCACTGTCAATTTTGTCCACCTGTAAAGGAAAAATATCCAAAACCCTCTGTAAGATCACATCCTCCACTTCATTATTGCACCGAGTGAAACGAGGTGCTCTACAGCCCAGTATGGGGGAGATGTTGTAACGTGTATGATGTAACGTTACGTTTGTGATGTAACAAAATAATTAAAAAAATTCATGTCGGCTCATAAAATAAAAAATTATGGAATGTATTTAAAACAAAATCCATGTTGGTTCATAAAATAAAATATTATGAAAAGTAATTAAAAAATAGATGTTCGTTTATAAAATAAAAACTTAAAACTTAAATTACCCGGATCTATCAATCAAGAGAGATCAAATTTCTTGAGTTTAAATTTAAAAAAAGAAATACACCTCAAGAAATTGGATCCCTCTTGGTGCTTGATAGATACGGGTTTAAGATGGATCTATGCTGGTATAAGAAACATGATTTCAACATGCTGACTTCCATACCTGAAGCAAGACAGAAAATCTTAACAATGTTATTGTAAATGATCCATTCCTCTTCAGAACCTTCCCCAAACAAAAAGACACGTCTACAAAAAGTAAATGGATGATATTCTGAGATTGAGTAGTCTTGATACCTTCCAGCTTATTTTCCTGCCTTGCTTTACCAATGAGTCTACTGAGGCCTTTTATCACCAATAGAAAGAGCAGAGGGGATAAAGGGCACCCTTTCCTAATTCCTCTGGAGCTACCAAAATTTTTGGAAGGGGAGCCGTTGATGAGAACAACAAACTGAGCAGTGGTGATGCAGGACATTATCCCCTCTGTCACTGATAAAGGAAGCCCAATTTGAAGGAGTACTAACCTGTGGTAAACCCAATCCACTCTATCATAGGCCTTGATTAGGTCCATCTTTAAAATCAAGGTCTTCAGCTTCTTAATTTTTATCGAGTGAAGACACTCTTGAGCCACCCCTATGGCATCCATGATTTGCCCTTTGGTCATATTATCTATGTGATAAATCCTCTTTACTTTACAAGTATTATCTTTGTTTGAATTTAGCTCATGTTGTGATTTTTTTCTAAGTATAAATTTGTACATCTTATTTCATTACAAATCAGATTTATATCTAAATTCTATTGCTGTCATTGATATATTATTTTTAAGCTTAATTCATTTAATAATTTAACATTGACGGGTACCCCCCTTGCCCTTAAGAGGGCTGACGAAAGAGAGAACAGAATTGTACTGAGGTGACTGGTACTTTTTCCACTTAAATGCAAATTAAAGAGGTAACAGAGCCTAACATGGAAGAGACATATGATACCTTCTTGACCTTTCTTTCTATTTTTAGTGACTTTTTCCAGGTTGTGTTGTTTTAGACAAATGTTTTTATGAAACAATACCTACCTGTTTTATGAATTTGCCCTTTTATGTACTTACATGTGAGACATTCTGTTATTGCCCATATTTTATTGTAGTTATATTCCTGGCTACGATGGCATTACTGGTGGGTTGATATTTGTGTATTAACTAATCTACCATATTTTTAGAGTTTGTCCATGGGCATTTTGAAAAATAAGTATAATGAATTACTGCCTTAATCTGAATTCTGATAGCATTAATGGTGTGCTGATTTTTGTTGTTTGAAGCAGGTAATATTTTATCAGTTCCAACGATAACTTGTCTGTACTGCTGTATTCAAGTTAATGGCATTAAGTTATTTAGTTGTCTCTTTTCATTGGAAATTCATGTTTGTAAAATATTTTCAAATGTTCAATTGTTTGGATCCAAATTTTTTTGTTTTGATTTCTGTCTCAGATAGGCTTTGAGTTGAACTCCAGTATTGGTATTACTAATCCAAAGGAGCTTTGTAGATTGAAATATTTTTATGTTGAATAGTATCCAAAATTTTTGTTTCCTTTCTTTTTATTTACATTGCTGTAATTTGGACATTTTAAACATCTGCTCCCTATATTGAGTTCTTTTTAGTTGTTTGTGTTTGCTCATAGATGTAAGTTGATCTAAATCATTGCAGAGGGATTCACATGCATCGATGTTCCACGCGAGGCTAAAGAAACGTGCAACAACTGGTTTTACAAGATTGGTTCTATTCGAGAATTACTTCCTCGAATGTAACATGCATCTGTGATTCATTCTTTTTGCAAGAATTCTATTTGATTATTGATAAACTTCTATTTCCTAGAATGCAAAGAAAGTGATTATATTTCTGGTTGGAATTAGTAATTGTACTGATCAACTAGTATTTCAATTTTATAGTAGATATGATCATATACATGCTTGAGTTATCCATAAGACTTGTTCAAAGAAAATCTGTTAAGCCCATGTATCATTGATATTTAATTTCTACATTCCAGCAATATTGCATTTTTCCAAGTAACATATCCCGAGGGAAACCTTCTGGGCACTTCCCCTCATTCCAAGGATGGTACCCAGTGTAAACCCTAGATTCTTCAGTGCAGAAGGCCAGTTCAACAACTTATGAATAGATCTTATATAGCTCATCAATAATTGGCTCAATAACAGCAAACATGTTACAACTTTTCCTCACAAGAGTCACAACCACTTGAGCTACACCCAATTGACATTCCAACAGTATAGATTGAGTGAACAACTAATATATCAAGTGTAGCCTATGATTATTACTAAAGATTTCTGGTTGAACTGTGTCACTCTCGAGTTTGGGACTACTGGCCACATAATTAGCTCCCAAATGTTGAGCCTGTTCATTGAGACCATGATAATGAAGTCCTAATTCAGTAGCTGACTGTTTGGACATAGAATTTGAAAGTATCAACTTTCTACATATCCTTAAAGGTAAATTATCTCTGGGCTTAAGACTAGATCATAATTTGTTGAAAGTGTTAACACTTAAAACTGCTCGGTTCCAAGGTAACTGAAAACAGTACAGTGTCACCACGTACTATTTCTCTGCTCTTTGGGTTAGTGCTTGCTAACCACAGGAGGGATTCCTTAAATGACTTTATGAGTAAAACTGTCATGCAATAAACAGTTAGTAACCTTCAAATCAAACATACAACTCTCTGCTCAAGAAAAATATGCATGTTAAAATAGAAAAACAAGTGTAAATGATCTAAGAGTTTCAAAAGTGCACAAAAAACGATGCAATACTTGTCTAAGATTGAAAGGATATGATTTAATGTAATTATGCTATGAAGAATGCCCCAATAAATCAGCAAAACATAAAACCAATATTTAGAGGCTGAAATTGGCACAAAAACCAATGCAGAAAACTAGTATGAAGTTGGGCACAACCCAATGTGAATATCTGATGGAAATGGGCTAAATTAAATGCAGAAAACATAAATTACAACAAATAATTATGATTGTTTTTTGAGGAATTGAACGTTCGATGTGAAAATTTCATTTGAAGTGTGAAATTAAAGTTGAAATTCAGTAAAGCAGTGCCTTTTATGGAGTCAAAAACAAAGAAAAGAAAGAAAGTGAATCGGGCGGAAGATAATCTGAGACTTACTTACTCAAACCTTGATAAGCCTAAGAAAATAGAAGTTTCATATATGAAAAACCTGTAATAGTTGCCAAGGAAAATTGTGTCTTTTTTATCAAAAGTTGTAGGCTGAACAAAGATTTGATAGGTTTGGAAAGCAACACTCGAAGGTACAAAGCAACTCTGTTGAATGAGATAGTACTATCCATGACCCAGCAAAAGCAACTCTCCACCGCAAGAACTCCATGCTAGCTATCAATCTAAATCTCTCTGGGAAAGAAGCAAAAGGGAGGGGAAAAACACAAGCTCAAAAGCTCGAGATCTTACACCATGAAGTGTTCTTCCTCCTCCTTGCTTTGTACAATATATAGAATGAGAGAATACGATTAGGTGAGAGTCTGAGACAGAGAATAGAAGGGAGGTAAAAATAGTAGTCTTCAAATATAGCACTCATTTTTTGAGTGAAAATAGCATGTGTATGAAGAAAATACCCCTCCAATACATCCCCTTCCTTCTATAATAACCAGCCATAAGAGAAATTACATTTATATATGGCTAATTTATTATTTGAATGCACTTTTTTAATACCTAAAATAGACTTTATGAATTTTCTATGGATTTCTATGGAAAAAATACCCTAAAATTAAGCCTTAAATTATGGGATAAGTGAGAGGATTAAAAATAGTATGATGAGCTAGGCTAATTTTAGGAAGGAGAAACTTAAAAAATAACAATCTAAGCTCTTCTAGGCCAAGCGTTCAACTAAGGTCACATGAAAAGACCCTCTTGACGATGCCAAAACGCATCCGGTCCTTGAAATTTCAAAGTGCTCGAAGTGGCCTAAAATCAGACATCAAAGTTGCTCATCATACTAGTAGCAAAAGGTGTCCATGTGGACCAATACATAGAAGATGCCATAAACCATCAAACTGAGTCATCATATAACTAGTCATGCATATACTTGTTTGTAAACATGATCAGATTGCTAGCAAAGGGTGAAGGCTAAAGACACAAGGCTAGGCTGAAGGGATGACTTGCCTGACTTGACACCGTGACACTTTGGATGAGGGACATGGTATTATACACTTAAGCATGTGTTGGACAAGGAGTACACAAGGAATGGCGGTGTCTCACAAATGGATAAGTTGTTCAGAGAAGTGCTTATTCAACCTTGACAAAAGTTGTCTACTACTAGAACCGTCGTGAACTAGGTGCCCGACTAACCGTAACTTGAGGTTCTAGGGGACACTTAGAATTAGCTGTCCCTTGCTCCATCTCATATCATAACCCGCAGGCTCAATGATGAAAGTTTCACATAAGGTCAACAGTCTTTAGATTTAGCATACATTTAGCCACTGCTTTTTAGGACCTTTCATTTCATTACATTTCATGGCCATCAATCTTTAGATTTAGCATGCATTTATCCATTGCTTTTGAGGCCTAATATGACCCCTCTGGGATTTCACATGTGCTGATAAGCACAACTAATCACAACTTACATCCGGGGTGCATTTACATTTCATAACATTTGAAGTTCACTTCAATTTCATAGCCCTTTTCATTGGGCTGCACAAGATATACAATAATTTCCATATGTAGTACAACTTTGCTTCAGGTTTTAGCCAACACAACTCAAGCTACTAGGGGGACTTCCACAAATCTAAACCACACATCGGGGCAACCGACTAGAATGATAAAGGCATAAAATCCAACTCACCAAAGGCAAGTTTTGTTGCCAACTCAGAGTCGAGACACAATATAAACATGGATGCAAGTCCAACACGGAGCCAGAAGCGGGAAAGGATCCTCCATATCACAGGTCAAGGTGTAAGTCAAGGTGAAGATCAATGTATGGGAAATGACAAATGGATGAACAGAGACAAGTGGAGATGGTGCCTAAGCTAGCAGGTCAGGAAGACACTAAATGATCATGTTCACATTCATATGAAGGTAAAAACCAACAAGTATAATACAAGAGTTTCCAAATGTCAGTAATACAACCAATACATATAATCCATAACCAATTTTATTTCAATTTTAATACACTGCCAGATCATAATTACTTTATACCAAGTCAACGCTATCAAAATGACCTAAACAACAAGGTAATAACATCAATGCACATCATATATACTGTGTCATCAATCAATATCTGTAATTTGAACCAACTATAACCACTGAGAACACTGTATCTGAAATACTGAAGAACTGCATTGCAACTATATGGAATAAAAGGCCATATCTGTCATCAAATCTGAGGTCTCAAGGCTCATCCTTGGCATAAGGTCTACTAAATGTCTGATAGAAAGATGCTTTGATGTGTGAGTGATCAAAATAATGTTGCTCATCATAGTTGATCTCACTGAAAAAGTGTAAAAGCAAAGCTTTGGAAAGTGCAGATATCTGCTCTGCTCATATGGTAGCCCAGCTACTATGTGTGTGATAACAGGTTCTTCACGTCTCAAGGCAAATTTCACTTTCTACTATACCTTATTGTGCTTTACTTTTTGCATCTCGCCTTTTATAGGAGACCTTTTTGGTACTCTTGCATTGTATTGACAACATTGTACTCAACAGTCCCTTTGACCTACTTTTGTGGTCATTAGTTTGACATTAATAAAATTATGTTATATTATATTATCTTATCTATATGACTGTACAAAATCTGTCTAGTGTGACCTGCTTGTTGATCTCTGCCTCGTTGCCGAGCTAGCTCCTCTGCGGTGCTTTAAATTTACTTGACCGAACTGTCTTTGAGTGAATAATGAATGTGTCTTAACCCTCTACCTTGACTTGCCTTTATACTTGAGGTGGAGTTGAGCTGAAACCCCAATATATCAAAACCCTAAATCGCAATTGTAATAAAAATACACTTTATTAGGCTCAACAACTAAATATAAGACTTTCACTTTATTATTAAAGTGAATTACAAAATAGAATTGACTCTAATGACTTCCAGCATGTTTGACACTAAACCTGTGCGGAAGTTTTTTATCCGAGCTACAATTTTGAATAGTCTCCTATCTACAAACTAAAAACTTATGACAACCTGGGTAGTTTGGCATAAGCTGCATAGGACTTGCATGGGTTTTGGTCTCTAGAATATTTGAGGGTTTGAGTGCATTATAAGGTCACCTTAGAGAAGACTAGAAGGCCCCATTACAATTCTAGCACGTGAGAGAAATTTTTGAGGCCCCAATCGCACCCTAACCGGGGCATCACTTAGTAGGTTTGGGGTAGGTCCACCCAAAATGTGGGGAATCCCGTATAACTGCTATGAGATCTTGGATGATTGCCCATTTCACTGCTTTCCATGCCATTGCTTCCAATCCTTGGAATTTTTATGTTATGCAACCTAGTAGTGCATGAGGTCCATGTCTAGGTGTATCCTGAAGGGAAGTGAGAGGCGTCTCCTCTTGGGTTGGAGAGCTCGCAGTCTGTCACTGAATGTTTAGAATCTAAGGAAGAGGGTAGTGGAATCTGAACTGAACGTAGTACTCTCGAGGTTGAGGTCGGGGAGGCTTAGGGTTTCCTATAGAAAAGATGCTCCTGCCTACATAGGGATTGTGGGTGTTGAAGGTGAGCAGGGTAGTCCCTGAACCTTCAGATTAAGTTCCCATGCCTACTTGATGTGCTCCTCGATTATCTTAACTTGTACGCCTTCCTCTACCTCTTCTTGAGGTGGGGTCTTCTCTCCTACGAACTACCTGGACCCAAGAATAAAGCTAGGATTTAGTTTCCCGTTTGCATAATACCTGCTGCGATTTTATTTCTTCCTGGTTGTCTTTGAGGTCCAAAATTTTCGGACGAAGAGAGTACACAGGGGTTTAGATATTTTGGCTAATCTTCATTTGTGGCCATGTGCTAGCCCACTATGTGGGTAGTTGATGCCCTTAGTGGGCCAACCTTTGGGTAGTTAAAACCACTCATCATAGTCTATTGTGTTTTATGGTTATGGGCCCACAAAACAACAACACACCCAAGAGTGTTATGGGCCCACAAAACGACAGAACAGAATTCAATAAGTGGGTTTAACCACCCAAAGGTTGGCCTGTTAAGGCACTCAACTACCCGCAAAGTGGGTTGACATGTCGCCACAAGTGAAGATTATACACACATTCTCAAGGGTTTTAGACTTCAATGCATTGTAAAAGAGTGATGTTTTATTACGACCACAATCTTTGAAGGTCAATAAAAGGAAACTATACATTATAGACAAAGAGGTTTTGAGTTGAATGGATAATATTTGCTCAATGTTAATATCATTAGATTCACTTATTTTACAGACTTTGTAATTGGAAATGCATGTTTGTAGGATGTTTGTTGATTTTATTCTCATTGTGATCCATATCATTTAGCCATTTTTTATCATTTTACATAGACTCTATCAAATAGTAACTACTTTGTCTTTGAATAATTGTATCACAGATACCTGGAAATGGCTATTTTGCGTTCTCGACATTTTCTGCATGAGAATCCGTTGAATGTTTGCCAACGTTTGAGTTTGATGATTAGAGGCTTAGCAAATCCTTTAGCCTCTGCATTTGCTCATTTGTACTTGGCTCGCTGTGCACAAGCATTGATTCCCTATGAAACAGGTAATTGTACTGGATTGAATTTCAATTTCAATTTTGAAAATCTGTATTGTTTTGGTTGGATTATTTGTTAAATCAGTGGGTTCTTTGGGGTATATTATATCATATTTGTGGAGGCTAGCATCAAGAAAGGTAGAAAAAAGGAAAGAAAGGACATAAAGAAAGAAACTATATTAATGTCCATATATGATGAAAATTGGTCAACGGCCCCCAAACTCTAAAGTACAACCAACAATAATACCGGTGTAAGGAGTGCTTAAAGCATCTCCAACCTCAAAAAACCACAAAAAAGGTTTAAAGGAATGCAAACCCTAGAAAAAAGGTAATCATTATAAGATTACAAGTTACTTGACATTGGCTATAAAAATGCAATCCTACGAGACACAACAAAGTGAAATGACCTACTCTCCTCTCGCAGAGAAAAGAACAAATAAACCAAGATGTAAAACCCCTAATCATCATCAGAGTACATTGTTTTCAACCACTATATATTCACCAATATTAAGTCAAAGGATATCATCTTCGGAGTACATTGAGCTAAGAGGGAATTGAAGAGATATGGTATCCTCATAGGCATCAAAGAGCTTGTTAAAAGTGAAGTGGAAGAGGCTCTCCTAGCATCCAAGGCTGAAGATCAACTAGAAGTAAAGAAGCTAGTGATACAATCCCAGTCATAAGCTATAAACTTGATATGGCAAAAGGTAGTTGTTACCTTAGGCTGCCCATTGACTAGAGCAACATGGGATAGTCTTAGAAAAGTATGGATGATGTGACATTGTATGACTTGTCTACTATCGCTTAGATCAGTATTAGTGTCAATCATTGGCCACTTGACATCCCCACTAGTAGAAATGGGTGAAAAGACATTGTAATCGATTTGATAGGTCTCCAAAATATCTCACCTTGAAAGCTAGCACGTCTTTGAGAGATAGAGCCAAGCATATTTTGTTGGAATAATAGAAGAAGATAAGATATGTCCCCCTAAAATTTCTGAAAAGACATTAAGACCTCCCCTTAATCTCATAGTAAATTTAGCACCTGAAAATGAATTGCTCCTCAGTCTCCACTTCTTGAAGGAGCACCTCTTGTAAATCATCTCATGTTGACAGCCATAAAGGTTCATGTCAATTCTCAATTTGATGTGAACGCATTATGATTTGGCCAAATTTAAATCTAAGACCATGTGCAAGTGTTGTTGCGTTTAATCTGGATGGACAATAAAGGCGTTTTTTTGCATAAAAGATCATCTTAGGGTTGAGAGGATGAGAAGGAAGAGTGAGGTCATCTAAATGAATTGTCGATAAATATTCTCCATGATCACAATATCAATTTTTCCTGTTATTTGAAGAAGGCATGGAGGAACATCCAAAAAATATCTACAGGGCGAGAGCCAGTCTATTAGAATGTTCTTCAACTACAAAAAAATAGAAGCCTCAAAGTATTAGCATGGTCTCCATTTAATTTTAGACCTAGAGAGAGTGCGAAGCATTCTCCCTAGAGGCACTAAGAGCCAAACTAGGATTTGTCTCACTTCTAGAGGTGGAGTCATTCAAAGATTGAAGTCTTTGCAGATACGAGATAAGCCTGAATATTCTCTCAAGAAGTATAGGGTTGACACCAAACTTATTGTGGTCTAGACTCAATAATGTAACAAAGTTGACTATTGCTACATGGAGCCATCACAAATAAAAAGACACAAGGTCCCTATAATCTACAAGGATCAGGATATATATATATATATATATGATTACAATGGATGAACACTGAACAGTAAATGGTGATTACAATGAATGAACTGTGTAGGTTTATATAGCCCTGAAGAGGAGTGGTCATGATGAAGAATTGTGACCCTAGCATCTTAACTACTTATAAACATATCATTAATTAATGTTTAATATGGTAAACTATATATATATATGAATGATGATTACAATGAATGAACAGTTTATATGAATGATGATTACAATGGATGAACAGTAAATGGTGATTACAATGAATGAACTGTATATGTTTATATATGTTAAATTTTGGTTAGGGTTAGGGTTTGATGCAGAAAAATCAAAATTTATATACTTTATTGCAAAATTCAATATAACAAATTTATACTGAAACAAAATAGTACAGCAATAACTAAGCACAGCAATCAGACTGTATAGTTTAAAACATAATTTTCATCTCTTTCACTTTTAACACTACCAATTGGGTCACAGTGTTACTGTGTTTTAAAAATCGGTGAAATCGGAATCGGAATCGGCCGATTCACCGATTTAAGGCAAGACCGGTTCAAACCGGTCTCCAAATCGGATCGGAGGACCGGTTTGGTACCGAACCGGTCTGGTCCACCGATTTTTTGGTGTGGGCCTGTGGGCCACTAAAAAATGGTTTTTTTTTAATTTTTTTTGAATTTCTAACCTATATTCCCATGGTGCTGTAGTACTTGGTGATACTAATGGTAATGTTAAAAGTGACATTCTCCTTATCTTTTATTTTCCATTAAAAGTGACATTCTCCTTATCTTTTATTTTCCATCCTTCTTTTACTTAAATTTTTAACATTACCATTAATTGTTTCAGGATGTTTGAGAGTGGTTCCAACTTCATCGGACTTCATATGCAAAAAGTAGATTTTTAGATCCCATTCAAAATTCATCAGACTTAATAGTTTTCAGGATTTTAGGATTGCAAGGTTTCCACCAGATTCTATCATGTATGAGGGTATGGAATTGGCATTTAATCAAGCACATCAACCCCTATATGTACCTTGATGTTGGTGGTGTTGATTGTTGAATTCCTCTGTGCTCTTCAATCATGCAAAATCACTTATCAAGCATCGAAAGCTTTTTCTACGTTATTTTAACGATTGGATTAGGAAGTTTCATCAAAGTTGTAGTGTGTTGAGTCGTTGACTAATGTCCTTGGAGGATCGACTTTGAAATTCGAGTTAGAGGCAAGGGCTAGAGCCTAGAGGAGGGACGCATAGGGTGCTATTGATGAATAGGATCCCAATATAGGCAATGATTCGTTGACATGTATGATTGATGATTTATATTTCACATTCATTTTTGTAAATGTCTTTGCTAATTTATTAATTTAATATATATATATATATATATATTGCATTTCCTCATTTCCACAATTTTGGGGGTCACGTTTCCCCTGTTTCGAAGTTTCTCCGTTTCGTCCTCGTTTCCCCGTTTCATGCAACTTAGGTTGAAGCTGTTCAAACCCTCGTACAAAATTTTTGAAGCAAACATGTGCCTGTTATGACCTTTGTAGCAATAAAAAGTCATGAAAATCACCTTAAAGGCTAAAAATAAATTGTGAGCAGTACTGTGGATGAAAGCAGCCCTAAACAACAAGTAAAGGTGCTCTTTGGCCTTCAAACAACAGGTCTAGGTCATAACAACAGTCCTAAAATCTTGAAAATGTTGTTTTTCTTTAAAATTTAAATATTTTATGTATTTTTGAGTAAACCGATTCATTAAATTCAAATCGGCCGATTTATGACCGATTCATTACCGATTCCGATTCCGATTCCGAGTTGACTCTCGACCGATTCCGAGTTCGATTTCGATTTTTCAAACTTTGCTGAGTGTTAAAGTAATCTTCAGGGTAAGTACAGGTGTAGTACAGTCAAACAGGAATAGTCAAATACCGTCAAAACACAGTACAAGACTGAGCACCATAGGTTTGAACCCCAAGCAAAGATAAAGCTTCAGACAAGTAACACAGAGAATCAGATCACAGTTAATCTTTAGCTCAAAGACAGACCCTAATTAGTTCTCAGTACATAGATCAAATATAGTTCTGGTCAAAGGAAAGTCTCAAGAAGTCTCAGCAAGTCTCAGCATTATAAAAACAAGTCTCAGCATTAACAAGAAGTCAAGGGTTTAGTGTAAACAAACTGTGGTCTTCACAAATGAACTGTCAGCATACAGGTCTAGACCAAAACAGCTCACGTCCTCCACAGGTGTGTACACAGTAGGGTAGATCAGACCCTAAGGACTAACGGCCTTCACAAGTGTGCCACCATCAACTGAATCAAACCCTAAGGCCTTATGGCCTCCACAAGTGAGCAGATATATAAAAGATCAGACCCTTAATCAGCAGATCGAAGCTTATAACAGGCTAATGTGTCCTCCACAAGGCAGGCGGCCTTCACCAAAAACTGAACAGCAGACTCACAGAGTCACGGCCTCCCTAAAACAGAATCACGGGTGGCAGTACCATACTTCAAGGGCTCACTGCTAGGTCAAAATGCACAGATCGGACCTCAAGCAAAACATGAACAGCAGACCGAGTTTCTCGAAGGTCACGCTTGAGGTAAACTAGGTCAAATCAGATATCAGATGCGAGATCACACTTCAGTCAAGCTTCAGCAAGCTGATCGAAGGTAGCAGCAGCAAGATCAACCCTAAATAATTATTCAAAAACAGATCTGAGATGAAGGATGGACTTCAGTAGGTAGGTGGCCTCAAAGAAGTTGATCAAGCAGCAGCAGATAAACCCTTAACCCTTAACGTCGAGCAGGATAACAGACAGAGCTGAGATGTGACGTTATGAATGTATCAATTTTCAAATGAGAAACAATAGATTTCTATAAATAGGATATTAGATCTTCTGGAAAGATTATTAATAAATCTTTTAATTAAGTTAGGGTTCCACATATTTAGGAGGGTAACAAATTAGACACCAAAATAAACAAATCATAAAATAGAATTAAAGTGTCTTAGGTAGGTGCCAACACATAAAGAGTTAAGAACTTAAGACACAAAAATAAAAGTAACACAAAATGTAAGTAGGGTAACTTTGGTGGGTACTAGGGTCATGTTATCATTAGGTGAGGGTAGAAGGACCAACAAGATGGTACAAGTCAAAACCATAAAACAAAAAATAGGTACATGACCCATAACCCTAGGACCAAGGGGTGTACCACAAGGTGGGCAATCAACCATAGTACCCATAAGACCAAAAACATCAATGTGGTACAAATCAAAACAACTCAAAGTGGGTGGACAACACAATGTATCACAAGACCAAGAACAACAAGGTGTAAGGACCAAATGTGAATCAACCAAAGTGGGGGGTACAACCAATCATCTCTCTCTCAAATGTACAAGTGTTCCATACTAAGTTGCACGAAACGGGGAAACGGGGACGAGTTTCCGAAACGGGGACGCGTAGGAAACGTGACCCTCCAAAATTTAGGAAACGGGGAAACGCGATATATATATATATATATATATATATATATATATATTTATAATTATTTACAGATTAAAATTTTAAATTCAACAAAATTAGAAATTATAGTCATAGTCATACATCTAACATCACGTTTACGATTTTACTCATAATTTCATAAGTGATTCCAATGCAAGTATTAATATCCAAAAAAAACACATTTTAGTATTTTACCCATAAACGATTCGATAATGCAAGTGGAAATAGCCAAAAAACAGCCTTCATAAATGAGGCTAAGCCGCTAATACATATATATAAAAAATCAGCCTTTATATATGAGGCTACAAGTACAAAGCTACATCAACATGAACAATGAACACATAAAAAAACATCCGCTCAAGCCCAAAGACTAATAGTCATCATCCTCGGGCTCATCTTCATACTCATCCTGAAAAATAGAACAAGAAGCACGCCCAATAGTGGATTGTTGACCGGAAGAAGATTGGCCAACTCCACTCCTAGGTTCCTCAATATTCAGGGCAGCAAGAGAGATGTCCAAGTCAGATGATTCTGGATCCACATCCCATTCTTTAGAAGACCCACTGGTATATTTCGGACCCCTACGAGAAGCAAGGCGAAGATTGGAGTGCACATAAACAAGATCCTCAGCCTTTTGTGAACCCAACCTATTGCGCTTCACAGAATGAATAAAACCATAGGTGCTCCAATTCCTTTCTGCCGATGAAGAGCTTGCCAGTTGTGAAAGAATACGAATGGCAAGTGTTTGCAAATGCACACCATTTGCTCCATGACAAATCCACCACCTAACTGGACTCATGGTGCTTCTCTCATCCAAAGATGATATATCTGAATAATCATCCAATCCTGCAGCAAAACTAGCAAATTCTTCCTTCACCTCCCTGTGTAGATGAGCTGGAAACATTCTCATAAGGGCCTTTTTCACTCCATTAGCCACCTCTCTATCCTGATGGGGTGCCCTCCTCTTCCCATTGCTTTGAGCAATGAGTTGTTCATCATAGAATCTTGGGTTCAAGGCATGTGCTAAAGTGTGCAATGGAGTGTTGAAACTATTCCACCTGTCAACCATGATTTTATGTACCAAATCAACAAATCCATCATCAACATATAAAAGCCAAGGAGACTCAAGCAAAATTATTTCCATAGTCTTCTCAACGATGGTATCCATGCCATCATATACCTCTCCCAAGAAAGGTCTGTCTGTGTCAGCGCTTCAGAGAAGCTCAAATGTAGGGGTTGTGAACTTGAGCAAGAAATCTATCTTGCTCCACCACTCCTCATCAAGGCACAATCTGCGCACAACAATTCCATGCTCTGAATTTGCCTGTCTCCACTCAACCCAAAGTTGACTGACTACCATAGAAACTAATGGTTGCTTAACCTCAACAAGGCAACGCAACATGATGAAGTTGGAAGCATATCTCGTCTCAACAACTTTCAACAACTCCAATCTGGAGTACTCTTGAAATATGGCTCGAGATTGGTGGTGGTTGGTGATGAATTTAACTATCTCCCTTGCTTGCCCTGTGAGTTCCTTGATCCATGCAACTTTGTTGTCGATCTCTTCTAAGATCAGGTTCAGATTATGGACAATGCAAGATGTCCAAAAAATGTGCTCAAACCTACTCTCAACAATTAAACCTGCAGCTTTGCAAACTAGTGCATTATCCGTGATAACTTGCACCACCTTATTAGGCCCTATTTGCTCAATAGCTTTGATTAAAATATTAGCAATGAATTGAGCATCTTTCACCTCCCCTGAACAGTCTTCAGCCCTTAGAAACATTGCTCCTTTTGGTGAAGTGGCAATGATGTTTATTAGTGGCCTACGCCTGGTATCTGTCCATCCATTTGAGACTACGGTAACCCCAGAGCTGCCCCATGAAGCACGAATCGATGCTAAGATATCCTCCACAAGCTCCTTCTCCTTTTTTAGGAGATCGGTTCGGACTTTTTCATAGTTTGGCCCCTTGTACCCTGCAGGAGATGTGTTAATTTCTTGCACAAGATCATGCTAGTAAGGAGACCGAACCACATTGAAAGGTATCCCACAAGCATAGAGGGCCCTAGCCACCCTTGTGTTGGCTTCTTCTCTCCCTTGAACATTCACCAGTTTGGCTATTCTACTCTCTTGGATTGAAGGAGTCCCTTTGGGATTTTTTGATGCTTGTACTTCTTGTTGTTGAGCTGCTTTCCTCTTCCTTGCTTCAAGCACAATCCTTGGTTCGGTGTTTGGAGGCTGAATGGAAGCATTTGCAAGCTGGTCATGTCTTCTTTTAATCCTGTCAGCCTCATCTTGCTCAACTTCATACTTCCTCCTCTCAATTGGGTCACTTGTTTTTGGGCAACCTTCAACACCCTTTCCTGCTTCATGCAAGAAATGTGCCCTTACTCTTGGGTAGGAGCCCTTATATTGAGATTTGCAGAGTGTACATCGCCACTCCCATGATCCACCACCTCCACATCTTGCAATCTTTTGAACATGAGCCCAAAGAGGATAGTATTCAGCCCTCTTGTTGACCTTAGGGGCTTAACCAGTAGCTTGGTTGGAAGCTATTGCTGCTGGAAAAAAAATTAAAAAATAAATCAGCACCAAAAAATTGGATATGTAAATTCGATTCCCTATTGATGAAAATTTCTAACCATGTAAATCGAGAATTCAATAGCATTTTTGGGTCAAAATTTGAAAGTTAAAACAGCTTTATAAATTATTTCTGCGCGCCTGTTGACTCTGCAATCAGAACACAGTTACACAATTCAATGGCAGATGCAGTAAATTCTTTTCATTTGTTTACTTTTTGACAAGCATGTTTGGTTCTACGCTTGCATTTGATTAGTGAAGATTACAAAGAAGAATGTTATGTCAATAAAAGAAAAGAATAAGAAACATCTATAGGAAAAAAAATTAAAAATCGAATGGTGATTATTTTGGACTCTAGAGGCAGCAAATCAATCATCAGAAATTTTGGAGGCAGCAAATCAATCATCAAAAGACACACAAAAACACTGCTATGGACAAAATCTCACGTGGTGCCTAATTCACCTTCTACTTAAAACCATTTGAGAGGGCATTTGGCAGACGGAGATTTGAAATTGAAACAGGAGAGAGCAAGCGTGGATTCTGGAACACATTTATTATCATTCTCAAATTAAAAGCAGTCATTAAATATAACTAATAGGATGCATCTGCAGCTCTTACCCGAGTCACTGCTGCTCAGTTCACGGATCACTTCACGCTCGCGGATCACTTCATGCTCAGCTCGCGGATCACTTCAAGCTTAGCTCACACAGAAAAAATCGCGGGTCACTTCACGCAGAAAAAATCGCGGGTCACTGCTCTTACCCGAGTCACTGCTGCTCAGTTCACGGGTCACTTCACACTCAGCTCACGGTTCAAATGCTCAGACTCGGCGCACATTCACACTCAAGTTCACACTCAAACGTTGCTCACTCACAATCGCTCACTCACAATCGCTAGGCAATGAGCTGAGATAGCCGCAGCATGCCAATTTAAAGGAGCCAGGGACAATAGCAGCTTCTCGAAATAGCGAAACCCTAAATCAGAGCCGAAAAATCATTAAAAAAAATTAAATTTCGCGGGCTGAGCGTCGACTGGCCGGAAACGTGGCACAATTTCGAAATCCGATTTGGAAACGGGTTTTATAAATTCTGAAACGTGTTTCCGATTTTGAAACGAGTTTCCATTTTTATGAAACGAGTTTCCCACCCGTTCCGTACGCATTTCAGAGTTTCCGTACGGAAACATACAGGGGACGTGGGGGTTTAGGCCGTTCCTTCAACTTAGGTTCCATACAATCTGAAAGTTCATCATCACTGTATAAGGAAGGTCCACATTGGATGATGTGATCCTCTGATCCTTCAGACTGCTCCTTAGGTCAATTGCTAGTGGCTCCATCAAGGGGTGGCCAGTCCCTTGAGAATACCATCTAGTTCAACCATCTCGAAGACCTAAGAGCGAAGGACATCACACATCATCATCTTGGTCCACTGACCAAGATCCACCTGGATAATTGACCAGGTTTGTCATTGCAAGAACTACTTGGTCCTCGTGATCAAGAATCTGCCTGGTCCTAGACCAGGAGGTATCTGTCTCAACCTGTAGGACCTGCTTGGTCCTCTTGACCAAGAAACTGTCTGGTCCCAGACTAGAATACCCTAGAGACAAATAGGTTCCCTAGCCATATGCTAGGGACTTTGCCCTGGCATCAACCTGCTTGGTCCTTGACCAAGAATTCCAAGAGACAGCTGGGGGCCCTAGGGTACCTTCTAGGGTCTTACTCTTTACTCTGCCTGGTTAACTTGTCCAGGAACCCTAGTTAACTGACTAGGGTACCATCCTCTCTGAGAATGGGTCTCGCCACTACACTAACTTTAACAATATAGCCCTGAAGAGGAGTGGTCATGATGAAGAATTGTGACCCTAGCATCTTAACTACTTATAAAAATATCATTAATTAATATTTAATATGGTAATGGTATAGATTAAGTATATTATAAGTCATTCCCCTTGAAATGCTTAAGACCTTGAAGCAGTTGAAGAAATTAGAAACCCAACAAGAAGACCTTTGAAGTTTTGAACAATATTGACACATTGTAGACAGATCAGTCATTCCTAGGTTGATCTTTGGGACTATTTGTTGATAGGGTTCTTGGACAAAACGTTTTAGAAAACACCACCTGTGGCATTAGAATGATCGGGAAAACATTCATTTAGTGCTTGGCCAAATCATAGATCCGACCGCACTCAGTATAAACCATGTAGTTTTGACATCATGCAAAAACATGCCTACCCCACCAATTGAAGTCAACACTTTGTGGACGGTATGTTTTCTTTTGGGGTCACTTAGCCCCAAACATTCCATGATGCCACTTTCATTACAAACATATTGTATCATACATCTCAAACTCATTATCCTCAAGGTCACTGGGAACATCTAAGTGGTTATTCATTATAACAGGCTGTTGTAGAATTAACCACTCACCAAAAGTAAACTTTCATGGCCATCGACATCATCAACTGTTTAGGTTCCTTACCCTGAAATTGCAACAATGATGGATGAGAGTGAATTCTATGACTTTCGCTCCCTTGTACTGAACTAGTAGAGGGCTTGCTGGTCATTGGGACTTGTGACCTGTTAGGGCCAGCCACAACTGGGGACGAGACCTTTGGTGCTTGTGTTGTAGCTGTTGATTTTTGAGCAGCATCGAGACCATTCTCCAGGAGAATGGAGGCACCTGGTTAGTTACTAGGGTTGATTAACATTCAGTTTGGGATTGAAGCTCAGCTCGGGGTTGAGAACCATTCTCCGGCAGAATGGGGGAGCTGGTCAGGGACCAGGGGGTTGATCAACATAATTAAGCCTGGGATTGAAGCTCATCCTGGGGTTGAGAGCCATTCTTTAAGAATGGAGGCACTTGGTATGTTACCAAGATGTTGACTTTAGTCAACCTTTAGCCTGGGGCTAAAGAACCTAGTCAGGGACCGGGACGTTGATTCAAGCAACATGCAGTCCTAGATTAGATCTAGGCAAGTGATGTACTCCCCTCCTTGGTCATTGGGGCTATGGGACCTTCTCAAGGGACCAACCACCTCTTGTTGAAGTACTTAGCACATGATATTGGTGTTAATGGGGAGAACAAGGCAACCAAAGAATATCTTCCTTTTATGATGATGTACTTGAATCGACACATGTGGACCATGAAGACCAAGAGAAAGAAAGGTCTTACATGACTTGCTTAAAGAACTAGGGTCATAGAGCCCACCATTAATGGTTCAAAAACCCCAATGAAGGATCAAGAGACCCGTTGATGGTCCAAGATTGAAGAAACCCAATAAATGACCAAGAGCCCTCTAGTAAAGTCCAAGATAAAAAGTAAAGGGTTAAAAGAAAAATTAAAATATTAGAATCCTAACTAAATTGGATTTTAACATTTGATTATTCCTAAATCAAGGACATCACCCTCAATGATGAATTATAAATAGAGATCACTCTTATTTAGTAAAGAAACAAAACTCTTATTTAGAAAAAAAGAATAAGGAGTTACTCACGCAAATCATGGAATTAAAAAATGATAATTATCGCAATCAGAGATTGCTAAGGGAAAATGAAGATTTCAAGAAGAAAGTTGAAAAAAAATTACTAGAAAAAAATGAAGAGATCTCTCGTCTAAGAGATCATAATCAGAAATTAATTCTGCAAGTCAAGAAGGCGAAGGATAAAGCACAATGCAATCAAAAGTTAGAAGAGGAGAATCGAGATCTTCAGAAGAAACTATTAGAAAACATTGACGAAAATGGTCACCTCAAGAAGCACAAACAAGATCTAATGGATTAGATTAATAAGCTTAAAGATGATAAGAAAGCGCAAGAAGAAATGACCCGAAATCTTAAAAAAGAAAAAGTCTCGTTAGACAATAAGTGGGAGCAAATTCAAAAGAGGACATCAAAGCTCTTGGACTCAAAAATCCACGTTGAGAAAAAAGAAGCAAATACAAATTCAATCCTCGTCATAGTTCAAGTCAATCTAGTAAAAAAACAAACAACAATAACTCCTTATCGACACCCAAATTATAAAAGTCATTTTGACCAACGATAGGGTCAAAATGAGCATAAACATAGGAGTTATGATTTTAGAAGAGAAAGAACACAGAATCAACAAAGTAAGCAGAAAAATAAGAAGTTCCATCCAACAATGCGATCAACAAACAACACCAATGAAGATAGATCTCGGATGGACCACCTCACAAACAATGCGATATGTTTTCCTCGGAGTGCGTAACTCATATCGTCTTGTTTTGTCAAGTATGACTATCACAAAAGATCGAGAGATGACATTATAAGCGAAAAATCAGACGTAAGCCTTGTCGTCAATAAGCTTTGAGGACAAAGCTTCCCTTAAGAGGAAGGCAATGTAATGAACAAAATATATAATAAATAACATAAATATTTATTAATAATAATAAATCAATAATTAAACACTTAATGAAGAGACACATTGATGAAAGGTTATGCCTCTTCACGAAATGAGACACTACATGGGTATATATACAAACCCTTATTTGTAATTTTCCTTATTCATCATCTTATGAATTATTTATTCTATTATTTGTCCATTTATGGATCATCTGTGTTATTTACATTGGATATTCGTGTAAGAAACGATTTTATCGTTTCATAAAGACTAAGAATGAAACTTTTGATAAGTTCAAAGAATTCAAGGCACTGGTTGAAAATCAGACAGGAAGGCACATCCGTATCTTGAGGTCAGATAATGGGGGTGAGTTTCAATCTCACCATTTTGATGATCTTTGTCGAGAAGCAGAGATCAAGAGGGAGCTAACTGTGCCCTACAACCCTCAATAGAATGGGGTTGTGGAAAGGAAGAACAAAACAATTATGTGAAGTTGCTAGAGCTATGTTATGTGATCTAGATCTTCCTTTATCTTTGTGGGCTGAGGCTGCCAATACTGCTGTCTACATTCAGAATAGAAGCCCTCATGCTATTTTAGGGGAAAAGACTCCAGAGGAAGTGTTCACAGGTAAGAAACCTGCAGTTGATCACATGAGGATTTTTGGCACTCCAGTCTATATCCATGTGCCAAAAGAAAAGAGAACAAAGTTGGAGCCTTCCGGAAAGAAAGGTACGTTTGTTGGTTACAGTGAAAGATCAAAAGCCTATCATATCTATGTTCCGAGTCAGACATACATTGAGGTTAGTAGAGATGTGATATTTCATGAAGAAGTTGCTTTCCGCCGATCTAAAGAGCTTCCAAATGACTCAGATTCTCCTCCTTCAGAAGTCCCAGATTCTCTTCATTCAGATGATCAGAGGGAGGAGGAAGATGAACCTTCAGTTCAAGATGTTGCTATTGAACCAGAGAAGCCTACTGAAAAATTGCTTGAGGCTCCTCCTTCCAAAAGAAGACCTGCTTGGTTTTGTGAAACTCTGCAGGAAGCAGAAAAGCATTAAGCTCCTTCGGGAACTTTCAAAGAAAGCAAGAAGCCTAAGGAGTACTCTAGTCTTATTACTCAGTTGGGCCACCTTATTGATGCAAAACCTTCCACTTATGAGGAAGCAACCAAACAAGAGGTATGAAAAGATGCAATGACAGAAGAGTACAATTCTATCATGAAAAATGACGCATGGGAAATGGTCCCAAGACCAAAGGGGGAATCTGTAGTGACTTATAAGTAGATTTGCAAAATCAAACATGCTGCTGATGGAAGCATTGAAAAATACAAAGCAAGGTTTGTAGCTCGTGGTTTCTCTCAAAAGGAAGGTATAGATTATGATGAAACCTTTGCTCTAGTTGCCAGGTACACCACCATCAGAACAATTATCTCCCTTGCTGCAGTTTTTGGATGGAAACTTCACCAGATGAATGTGAAGACAACTTTTCGAAATGGCAAAATTGAAGAAGTCTACTTAGAGCATCCATAAGGTTTTGTGATCCATGGGAAGGAATCCAATGTTTGCAAGCTGAAGAAAGCTTTGTATGGACTGAAACAGGTCCCAAGGGGCTGGTATGCAATAATTGACAGTAACCCCCACAACTTGGGTTTCTCCAAGAGTGCTGCTGAATCCAAACTGTATTTCAAGGTTGTACAGAACCATCCTCTGATTTTGGTTTTATATGTTGATGACTTGTTCCTTACCAGAGAGGAAAAACTGATAGCTCAGTGTAAGAGGGAGCTCACTTCAGAATTTGAGATGAAGGCACTGGGTCTTATGCACTATTTTCTTGGTCTAGAGGTCTGGCAAAAGCCAGATGAGATCTTCCTTGCACAAGGAAAGTATGCAGTTGATATATTATGAAGATTTGGTATGCAAGACTACAAGCCCATGAACACACCAATAGTGCCAAACTTGAAGAAGCTACATGAGTCGGCTTCTTGCTCAAAATCAGTGGATTCTACCTTGTATCATCAGCTTATTGGATCATTGATGTACTTGGTACATATTAGACCAGATATCTGTTATGCACTGAGTGCACTGAGTCAGTTTATGTTTGATCCTAAGAAAATACATTGGGTTGCTTAGATACCCGCGGGGTATTATTGCTTATGGGCTTAGATACACTTCCAGCAGTGGAGTGATGTTACTTGGTTATGCAGACTCTGATTTGGCTGGCAGTGCAGTAGACTGGAAAAGCACATCCAGGTATTGTTTTAGTATGGGATCAACCGTGATCTCTTGGTCCAGCAAGAAACAGGGTTCCATAGCTCAGAGCACAACAGAAGTTGAATATATTGCTGCCAGTGATGCTTGCAGAGTGTTAGAGTTTGTACTTTAATTCAATGTTAACTAGGCTCTTTAACTGAAAGAATAACAAGCACAACAAAACACAATAGACACAATAGTTTTCCTTGGGGAAACCATAAAGGAGAAAACCCCGCAACTTCCTTAAAGATAGATTCATCACTAATACAATATCACAAAATGGAAAACCAAAAATAGGAAGTCTTCTGCAGCTCTCTCTTCTTCCTCCTCAGCGAACTTGTCTTCTCTCTCTTGCTCATGCAAACTTGCTTGAGTGAGTGGTGTTTCCAAATGAGAGAGCAAGGCTCTCTATTTATACTTTACTTTTGACTTGACCTTTTACCTAACTACTTCGCCTCACTAAAACTGACTGGGACGACTTCTCTAGGGAGACTCAATAATACCTTTTACATTTGACTCTAGGGGATCTAATGCCCCGACTTACAAAGGAGGTTTTACCTCAATGACCAAACATAATAATGACATCCCCAAACGGAGGAAAAACATCTTCGTCAGAGGTACAAATAAAAGGTACAATAATAATACAATAATAAACAGAAGAATATCTTCCGAAGTTATAATTACAACACTCCCTCTTAACTGGGAAGGTATTCTCTCGCCACAGTCATCATCATTCTGGACACAAGTTCTTGGACAACGTCAACATCGCTGGATCATCTTCAATGTTGGAACATCATCATCAACACTGGATCATCATCGTCACTGCTGCCATAATCCTCATTTTGTCGATCATTGATTAGTGACATCTCACGAATCTATCCGTCATAAGAAGTTCTACAGAGCCAACCCTTTTTCATGGAAGAGATTGATCCTCAGCATTATTCGTGATAGTCTCTGGGATACTCTCGAAAAATTCTACCACTTTCTCTTTAATGGATGGGATTTTCATTAATTTAGTGAGTGGAATGTTGTGCATATCTTTGTCCAGTTCTCTCTCAATGTTGATGTCTAAGTCATACTCCGGGAGAGGAATTGGCTCACTCACCGGGTTAGGCAGCTCACTATTCTTCCTTTCAATGAAAGGGGTAGGCTTTTGGCCATCCTTTCTTCTTTGATAAATTCTAATAGGAGCTTGGCCACTACTCTCAGGCTGTTCAGTGGCATAAACATGAAAAATAGGACTAGGACCTTCTTCAGACTCTTCTTCTTGATCAATCAATATTCTTCCAAAGTCCTTGTCAAAATCTAAGTTATCGACCCAGTTAATGTTCTTTGGAGAATCCTGGGTATCTTCACTATGAGTGGGATACTTAGGATCATCCTTTTTCTGTTCTTCTGACCAGTTAATACCAGGAGGTTCAGGTGACGTTTGGCTCACAGGGTTTCTTCTATGATTCTCATTATTAGGCCTCTTTTGTGGGTTCCAATAAGGTTTTGGGCCAGAGGGTTGCCTATACCTTTCCGACTCGTTGCTCTTTAGCTAGATCCCTAGTTAGGAGAGTCAAAATTTTCATCATTTCATGCATACTCTCCATCATATCGTTAGGGTCTTTACTTGGTTCTTTCCCCTTTTTAGCTTTGGGTTCAACTCTAGAAGACGAAGCATTGATTGAATCAAAGAAATTTTGCTTCCCTATAGAGGCAGCATTTGCTTCAGCCTTTCTAGCATTATCTTGATCTTCTTTTAGATCTTTAGGGTCTTTGTCTTTTAGGTGGTAGCCAAGGTAACCCTCAAATGAGTTGAGGTAGTGAATCAACACAACTTGCTCTGCAGGCCTAATTTGATCAGGAATGTTGGCCAGTATCTTATCAAAACAGAGGTTGAATTCATGGACAGACTCGTTTTCTTTCTTTTTTATTTCAAAAAGTTGGTTTCGAAGGAAACACCCATCTAACTTGACTGACCACTCTTGCTTAAGTTTATCTGTGAAAGTATCATACCCTGTGATTGATGATGCAGGAAAACGATGAAACCATTTACGAGCATAACCCTCCAAGGATGCAAAAAGACCCCTCATGTAAACATCTTCTTCTTCTGCCCCATAAGCTTCCATATGAGTCCAGACATTCTCAATGGACGTCTCGCACAGTTCCCATTAAACTTAGGGATCTTTTCAAAATATTTGTTGGGCATATCATGGGGTGCACCAAGGATTTGGGAACAATCTAGAGGTGAAGCTTTGGCCTTGTTCCCAAATCTAGGAGCAACGGGAGGATTGGTTTGAGGATTGTTTACTGGAGGAGTTTGATTTGTTCCAGCCATTTGACTTACTGGACTAGACAAAGATATAGGAGGAACCAAATTAGATGAAGGGGATCCCCCAAAATGATTTGGAGAATCAGAAATAACGATTTTCCAAAAGAAGTTAGATGATTGGGCTTTGGGTATATTAAAAACAGTTGGTGAATCTTCCTCACCTGGGTGAACACAAATTCCTCAAGGTCATTTGACAGGATAACCTAAATGTAAACTTGACGTTGAGCTCTAGGGTTGAAGAACCTTTCAGGTTCATGCCATATGAATCTCCCCAATGGGACAAATGGGATTATCCTTAGAAAACTTAGAACTTAGAATTCAGACTTTTTAAGAGTGACCAGTGCCAAATACAGTGGGGGAGATGGAGGAAGCAAAAGGGAAGAAAACTGGCAAGGTAATACAAGATTTAGTCTTGCTCATTAAAAGCCCTAAAGTGTTGAGATCATAAGCAAATAGAGCCTATATGGTATTCTCAACAGCAAAACAACTTAATAAATTAGATGAACTTGCTTTCTGCACAGTTCTGGTACAAATGAAGATAAGTTTGCCCCATGGAACCAACGGGGACATTTTCCACAGACTACTCAAGAACTGGTTAACTTAAGATGAAGACAAAAGGCTTGGATATTGAAGAGGAGTGAATAATGACACTGATGATTTGCTTTTTACCTTCCTTCTCTTCTTATAACTGAGATTTGATCTACACACAAAATACTTCCAATCATAACGTTAGACCCAAAACAGGTGCCATGCAAGGTCATGCCATTAAATATAGCATAAAGGCTTTTTGTTAAAAGCAGGCTCAAGATTGGTCCCTCCTTGTGTGATTTTAATATGCCTTTTTGTGTTTTAAAAACAGTCTAATTCTTTCTGATAATGATCAACCATATGCTGATATGATCATCCATGACAGTTACAGTAAAGTATTCTACGGACTGCTCAAAATAGCACACAATATGCTTGAAAATCAGGAACAAACGACTTGAAGTGAGGTGCCCTCTTTTTGACCATAATAGCCTAAAATGCATGCTAGGAAGAGTGCAAGATTAGTATGGAAAAGCATGCTAAAAGTAGCTCAAAGAAAGGTGTTCAGTTTCTGTTCATTCATTCTGATCTTGTTTGCTCTTTATCATCTTCAACTGCTCCTCATAACAATGCCTAGAAGGAGACTGAAGGGAGTGCCTAACTCCTGCTCAACATAGGAGGTAATAACTACCAGTAAATGGTAATTAGTTCATACAATATGGACCCTGGAAATTTCCCACATTCAGTGACCAAAGCCCAATAATGCAAAGTCAAATTCACTGGTATGATCCACCACCCTTCTTGGTCTGATTTTGGTTCAGATTAAGGTTCAAAACGGGATTGCTTGGTCTCCAAGTAACTGCCCTCCTCTGTCATCCATCCTGATGACCCATGTCCTTCGTAACAAAACCTATTTAAGGCTATAATCCAGCCTAAACACATTTTGCTTGCACTCCAAGAAACCTAGCTGAATCCCTTCTTAGAATGGCGTTCTTCTCAATATTTTAATGAAGTCATGACGGTTGCTGTCCCTCCAACTAAATGCTGGAACCAGTCTGAGATATGGCTCTGTTAAAATCTAATGTGGATCTGTCGAGCAATTTTCAAGAAACTCACTAGAATTAGACATGGAAGTCACTGTCGTAGTCTCTAATCACCTTTAAAATTACTTCTCATACTAGGGGTGGGGTAGGTTATAACAAGATCTCTACTCCCAAGACTTTAGCCTTAGGCTGGCCTTCTATGTGGAGCACACCTTATAGTTTGTGGATGGTCCTATTGTTTGGTCAGGTTGCTTACGATGACATTTGCATCATGGTCATAGGTTCCCTCTAGGGTAGTTGGGACTTGAGAGTGCCCTCTCACCAGCTTTGTATTTAGTCAGACCACCATATGCCTTTGGAGAATAGGATCTATTGTCTTTGTTCTCTTAACGAGGTTAGAAACTTAGAACCATAGTTATTAAAATTTCCCGAACTGAATCGGAACTAGCCAATGAAACCGGTTTTGCCCCGTTTTAGCTCGAACTGACTGGTTTCACTGAGAAAATCTATGGAACTGATCGGTTTTGTACTGGCACAACCCTACATATAAAAAATGAAACAATAACCCTACAGCAACCCTAATCTATATTTTTCATCTTTTTAACGACACCCCCTTCCTAAACCTGAAACCAACACAATGTAATGACACCCCACCTCTATTTGCTAGTGCTCAGTCAAGAAAATCTTTCTCATTTGATTTTCTATCTAGATTTTACCATCAAATTCTTAAAGTTAATGCATTAACTTGAATTTTTAACATTAAAAGTTAAAAGTGGGAGCCCATTTTAGGGTATTTGGTAATGATCTCAGACTCCTATGATTTGATACAGCGAAAATAGAATTTGAGGTGTTTTTCCAGTTTCAGTGGACATCAGTTTTTCAGAATTTCAACTTTATATGAAATAAAATAGTGCAACCTTGGTCTTCTCATAGGTTGGGGGATTGTAGCATGATAAACACTTGTGTGTGATTGTTTTGTGATCTAGTCACAAGGTTTGACAAATTTTATTGACGAGGTTCAAAATTTGTTGAATCTCAAAATATTTTTGAAGTTCATTAGGGTTGGCTGAATTTGAAAGGCAAATTTTAAAAAAGATTGCCATTTATTTTCATTAAATATGTTTTTTTAACGTAAACAAAAAAATTTCAATTGTTTAACCTATATATGTTTTTTTATATTTTCAAAATTTTGAAATTTTTACATGGACTAACCGAACGTTGAATTTTATCTGGATTTCATTGGACAATTTGAATTTTATCCAAATTTCATGGTCATTGAACATGAACCCACACCCAAACCTGAACCACATCATAGTTTGATACGATGAGGTTCCCAGTTGAACGAGTGATTATGATGATATGTTGTATGGTTATTTTTGGACTCTAGTCTTTTTGGAGGCCATTTAGAGTCTTTTTGTTTATGGATTTTGGTTCAGATATGTATCATAGTCGCTGCCGTTTTGCTATATTCACCAATGTTGCACGACTCGGACTCGGCAAAGACTCGACCGGCATGTGACTCGTCGACTCGGGAAGCACTCGGGACATACTCGGCAAGACTCGGCAAATAGGAGAAAAACTTAAAATATGGTAAATTTTATGCACAGAATGTGTATAATGGTGGTGTGGACGCTTGCAAGACATTGGCAGGTCTCTAACAACTGAAAGCAGTGACAAACCCTACATTATTCATCATTCGATAACTACATATTGTAAAATGATGTAACAATTCCAATCAAAATAATTGATGCGTTCATCCCCAGTATTTTCTAGTATGAGAATAAATGAAATCTATGTCACATGGTTCGAGTTCGAGTTCGGTTTGACAACAATTAAGTTAGGTTCGAGTTCGAACATTCTGATGAAATTCAAATGGGGTTCACTTCAAAATAAAATATAATATACAATATTAAAATAAACAAACATATATATAAATAAATCACAATAATATAATTTTATTACTAACTTGCTAAACCTAAGTAGTCACTAAGTGACAAACCTAATAATCATTTTAATAAAATTTAAATATTAAAATAAACAAACATATATATATAAATAAATCACAATAATATAATTTTATTACTAACTTGCTAAACCTAAATAATCACTAAGTGACAAATCTAATAATCATTTTAATAAAATTTAAAAATACACATTGAAGCCCCAACTTACTAACCGAGCCAATAATTAAATTTAAATGTTTATTTGCCAATCACGTGAGGGCAAGGCTCCGTGGAGATAGCAGTTCGAGGACTTGCGGCAGCAAGGCTCCCGATGATAGGGTCCAATCTCGTGACGGCAAGGGTCATGGCACCACAGAGATAGCACCGCGAGGAATTGCAGCGACAGGGCTCGCCGCAATAGGGGCTGCAGGGCTCGCCACGATAGGGCTTGGGGCACAGGAGGAGGAATCGCAATGATAGGGCTCGGGTGTGCAGCAAGAGGACTCACGGCGACAGGGTTCGAGGCGCGGCAGAAGCACTCGCGGAGACAAGGCAACGAACCTTCATGGACGAGTTCGAGCGAGTCCTATCGAGTTTGGGCCAAGTTCGACCGAGTCAACGAGTTTCATACCGAGTCCACGGGTTCATCCGAGTCCACGAGTTTCATGCCGAGTCTATAGCGGTTACTCGGCCCGACAGTCGACTCGTGAAGACTTGCGAGTACTCGCGAGTCTCTCACGAGTGGTGCTTCACTGATATTCACCCTTAC
This sequence comes from Larix kaempferi, assembly GCA_027924585.1. Taxonomy (NCBI): domain Eukaryota; kingdom Viridiplantae; phylum Streptophyta; class Pinopsida; order Pinales; family Pinaceae; genus Larix; species Larix kaempferi. The sequence goes on from BSBM01000504.1 coordinate 7,963,889, forward strand.
ATGCTATATACATGACTAATCTTTGCAATTTGGTGTATATTTGTTTTTATCCAAATTTGAACCTCTTTAAAATTTTTTGGTCCACTGTTTTTTTTTTCTTGGTTTCAGTCTGGTTTGTGATTTTGGGGTTAACTGGTCTGGGTTTTGTTCTGATAGCATTTTTTTGGGACTCAGGAGCACTTCAGTTTCAGGTGCCCTTTCTACTCTGAACCAAGGGAGATTTTACTTTCTCTGCAGAGATTTAACAGGGTCATTGTCCTCTCTTTCCTGTTACCCCCGACTAGAGATGCTTGTATTTGTTCCTTAGAGAGATGGTTACCTCCACATTTATTAGACTGATTTCATCCTTCTTTCAACTCATCTAAAACAGTGGGAGTGTTAACTGCCATACAGATACCACAGATCCTAACTTAGACAATAACAGGTCGTTCATACAATGGCTTCTCACTTTGGCTTCCCTGTTGTAGACCATTGAAAATAGTTCTTGACAAGGGTGGGCTTCTGTGCCCTCTGATACACAATGCGTTTCTTGTGGGCAGGAGCATATCACTAGATTGTTCACCTGTTCAATATGCTTGTTGACCTTCGATACTAGGAGAACCTCTGTGTAGATTTTTTGACTACCTACCATTGCCGAAAAGCCTCTCTTTAGTCCAGGTCATTCTCCAGAAGGCATTGTTAGGCACATTATTGGTGATTTCATAGTGATTAATGGTTCATGCTTATTGGATCCAAATGACTGCTAGAGGCCACTCAGCTGAATTGCTCTCTTTTATTGGGACCTCGCTTGATCTCTTTATGTCATAGATGAGAACATTGATAAAAAATCGCAATTTTTTTGGCCTACCAATTTTTTGGAAAAATAGGACCTTGCAATGTTTAGGGAAAATCGGCGATTTTCCCTTAAAAATTGCGACACGACCGAAAAATCGCTAGTTTTCATTGGACTTAGTAATATTAAATGGTAATGGTATTGGTAATGTAAGTCAAAGGGACATTCTCTTTATCTTTCATTTTCTATCATTTTACTTAAATTTTTAACATTATCATTAATTGTTTCAGGATGTTTGAGAGTGGTTCCAACCTCATCAGACTTCATATGCAAAAAATAGAATTTTAGATCCCATTCAGAATTCAATAGACTTAATAGTTTTCAGGATTTTAGGATTTCAACGTTTCCACTGGATCGTATCATGTATGAAGGTAAGGGATTATAATTTAATTAAGGACATCAAACTCTCTATGTACCTTGATGTTGGTGGTGTTGATACCTGATTGTTGAAGTTGATTGAACTCCTCTGTCATGACCTTAATAAAATGTACCTCTCAGTCAAGCAAAATCACTTTCTAAGCATGGGAAGCTTTTTCTACCTTATTTTAACGCTTGGATTAGGAAGTTTTATCAAAATTGTAGGGTGTTGAGTAATGTCCTTGGAGGATCAACTTTGAGATTTGAGGTAGAGGCAAGGGCTAGAGCCTAGAGGGAAGGGGGAACAAGGTGCTATTGATGAATAAGATCCCAATATAGGCAATGATTTTGATGATTATGTATTTTGAATTTTTATTTAGATATGTATCACACTTGGTGCCATTTTGATATATTCACCCTTACATGGTATATACATTAGTAGACTTTGCAAATTTTGTCTGTAATGGTTTGGAATCATAGCTTGAAATCTTTAATATATTTTTTTCATTAAAATTGTAAAATTTTATGTATTTTTTAGTAGTCCGAGTCATTGAAATCAAACCGTTCCAAGTCATTGCCGGTTTTGGTTCCGAGTCAAGTTGACCCTCGGCCAGTTCAAAGTCCGATTCCAAGTTTTAAAACATTGGTCATTTTGTCTTTGGGCTTTTGGAGAAGGAAGGGAGAGGGATTGTGATCATCCTCACTCATTATGGAGGTAGCTAGACAACCATCATCCATCACCATCAAGGATTTTTGGAGCAAGGATTCAGTCTCATTTGCCAACTAGTTTTGAAACTTGCAAATTTCCAATCTTTGAAACTTTGATGTATTATTTTTATTTGGCATTCATATATATCAATGCTTTCTCCATATTTATGTGCCAATGTGTTTATTTGATGTTGTTGTTGCTTTATATGTTTAAAATTCTGAAAAAAATGAATATATTTTGTATTTGTTAATGCTTGTCGTGATTTGCCGTTTTTTGCTGATTTTTTCGCCGATGTTGCTGAGTTGAATTCAGGACCCTTGCCGTTTTTTTGCCGATGCCGATGATTTCAACTATGCTTTATCTTGCCTTACGGGGGCATTTATTATTACATGATTGCGTGTTTGTCCTCACTTTAAGATACATTTCTGTATTCTTTTGATCATTGTCTAGAGAGGAGTTGTTGTAAGCATTCTCTGTTTGGCTATTAATACTGGATGTTCCCTTGAGGTCACTAGTAGACATTAATATAATTTCTTTCTTTCTTTCTTTTTTCAAACATATATCAGAATTTATCATGTGTGCTGTTTACTCCCAAGGTATAATTTAATTCAAAACACTGCTCGAGTGTTCAGACCTTTCAATCTGCTGCCGAAGTGCATTGTTTTAAAATTTGATTTCTTTTATTTTTTTCTTCATGTAGTTTTTTCAGTTTCTTTTGTTTTTTGCTTCTTTTGGAGGCCACCTCAGATCACCCCCAAGGGCCCTATTACTGTGGGTCACTCACCCGAGGACATTATGGGATAGGCTCTCTATGTTGAGTCTTCCATTATATGCACAGATGATGAGAACCATTAGCTCCCCTTTTCTTTGTGTGGGGGCTTATCTACCTTGGTCTACCTGCTCTACTCAAATAATTATCTTCTCTTTTACTGTTCTCTTTACTGGGAGTGTTATGCACTCTCTTTATAGCTGTTAGTGCGTGTTGTACTCTGGAGTCTCATTGACCTAATTCGGGTATTCATGGACATTAATAAAATTACAATTTCAAAACATTCATAGTGCAGTAAGCATATGAAGGACTAAGGTGATATGCAATCTCTGATTTATGTCATATGTAGCAGGCTTTCTCATCACAGGACTTAGTGATTATATCACACTATTTCAAAGGGTTCTTTCAGGGAATCTGGGCAGTAACATTATGAAGTCTTATGGTGAAAAATGGATGCATGTCCGCTTGGTGGAACCTGTAATTGAATGGATTATTAGATGCATTTTCAATCATGCAGATCAGGTGAGATATGCTTATCCTCAGTTATAATATTTGTTGAAAATATCCTTTGGAGATCCAGCTTGCCCTTGAATTCAAGTGGCACGAGATTTGCTAGTGATGAATTGTGAATTTCAGATTTATATTTCTTGGAACCACTGAAACAACATTTAAATTCCATGAAGTTGGAATAGCAAATCCAAAGAGTTGAAGCTCTCTATAAAGTCAAACTTCTGTATAGTTAATGTGGCGTTACTATAAGATGACCTTCATGTTTCTTCTAACAAGAAAAGTTTGAATATATTGTACAAGTCTGTTGCAATTTTGCAAGGGCTAATTGTCTTGTCATATACTGATACTGTAGGAGTTGCTTAAGAGCTATCCATGGTAACTTTTAGGGGTGAAATTCGCCAATTGGCTATTTTTCGGGCTTTATTTCAAAAAATATATTCGCTATTTGGTCATTTTTAATTTCTAATATTGCCTATTTTTACATAAAATATGTTTTTTTATCATAATATTCGCCAAAAGTTACACGTTTCAGTAGTAAATTGCAGGTTTCATATTTAATATTCGCCTACCTATCTATATATATGTTTTTTTCAATCCAAAGTAATCGCCTAGAATACTATACCTAAGTATAATATTAGAATCCTTAAACAATACCCTGGAGCTATCTAAGGTAAGGATTTTTTATTCTGGAAGTAGAAATGAGGAAATTTAGTTAAGTAAGGAGTGGTGGCAGAATGGAGGGGACTGAAGATCATGACAAAGACACTAAGTTTGACTTTCACAAGCACAACCTGCTCCTACTAAAAACTGTTCGAAGCCCCTAAGCTAAAAGGGGGAAGCCCCTAAGCTAAAAGGGGAAAGCTCCACCTGAAAAGTGTTTTTACATCAATGTTTCTGAAGAAAGCCAATAGCAATCAACTCATCATCCAAGTCTCCTCTAGAAGGGGACCTTTCTGTGACAATGAGGCAATGGAGGAGAGATATTCAAACTGAAACCATAACCAACACCCTCTGGCAGCCTGACATCTCCAAAATAGATGATCCCCTGTTTCATCCTTACAACACAAAACACAAGCAACATCTGTTAGACCATATTTTATGAAGCTTATGCTTGCTAGCTAAACCTTGCTGGAGCAACAACCACCTGCAAAACTTGTGCTTGAAAGAGCAATGTAATTTCTAGATGAACTGCCATCTTCACAACCAACGTGCCATAGGGTCACTCACCCCCCAGCTTTTGTCTAATTGAGAAGCAATGCCAGAGGTGTGCCTCACGATATCATAAAGGTCCTTCACATAAATGTGGAAGGGCTTCCCATTCCTCCAGAATGGTTCTGACCCATACAAGTGCATTTTAAGAAGACAATCATTAGGGATCATGTGACATAGGCTCTCTAAAACAAATTTGTTTGAACCAGTTAGATTTTGGGCCTGGTTAAGAGCTTGCTTGGTATAACACTGATGATGTTCCTTATCCCACAAATCCTTCCAAAGAAAGATACCTTTCTTTTGCTAATATTTTTCCAGCAAATCTAGAGGAAAGATCAACCAGCTCCTCAGGGTATGAGAATGTCTAATCAACTGTGATGCCAAATTCCAAGCATCTGATGGTCCCTCATACTGTGTAGCAAGAAATCCAGATACAACCTGCCAAGCAGACCAAACCCTCTTAAGTGGGGAAGAACATGAGATCATGAAGTCTTGGTCATTCCCATTTATTTTACATAGCTAAAACACATTCAGGACAGTACCTTCTTTGTTGTTAATATAAGTATCATTTTCGTATATATATATATATATAGAGAGAGAGAGAGAGAGAGAGAGAGAGAGAGAGAGAGAGTACATATTTGAATTATGTCCACTTGGAACTAGGATTAAATCTCATAAAAAAATGATTTTATTTGGTAAATCTATGCTCAGATCAAGATCTACTAGGAACTAGGACCAATTCTCATAAAAATGATTTTATTTGGCGATTCTCTGCTTAGGTGAAGCTCTATCTGATTTAGCCTCAAGTAAGATAAGATAAGATAATTTCATAAAGTCCAAAAAATGGCCATAAATAGGTCAATGACATTGCTAGGTAGATTAGAATCAATACAATGTGGGTGTGCAAATGCAGCTCCTATAAAAGCAAATCTAATCTATAAGATCTAAAGTCTAGCAACCGGTAATAGGATATAAAGTTGGGAACTACAAAGAAACATTGTCAAGAGTTTGAGACCTTGGGATAATGTCTTGACTGAAGGTACCTAAGAAGAGTGCTCAATGTATCCTAGTGCCATCACCAACTGAAGAGGAGAAGTTTCCATCCACTGAGTTTGTATTCCCAATGATACAATGATACAATTTACATGACTGGCTTAAACAAACCATACGATGAACTTCATTCGGATCATGAACATCTTTTACCCTTGGATGAGTCCTAGTACATTTTGAGGGGTAACAACTTGCTTAGGTCTGGCACCATTAAATCTCATCAATTCCATGATTAGGCGAGTCAATCGGTACATGTCCATTCTAACTTCCATTCCAGCCATGTGGAGGATCGCATGCCTCAGATGGGTAGAGCATCAGAGGGTCCAACCCATGTTGGATCACTCTTGCACCCCATTCGGGGATATGGAGACCCTACTCTATAGTACTCCAAAGCATGCCAACATTTCCAGCCACATCAAGATATCACCTACTAGGAACATGCTATGTCATCTATCAAAGCACCATGAACTGACCTCATCCAATAGCTACTAGCAACATCAAACTAATCAAAGGAGAGAAACATCTCTAAGACAAAGCTCACATGTACCCCAACCAATCCGATGAATCATCCTGCAAGTTCGATCTTTGTGATCAAAATCACAAGTGTAACCCTCATACATAGAAGGGGTAACAACTAGCTCCAACTTGGGGACAAGTACTCTTTGAAGAAGAGTGCATGAGAACCTTAGAATCTCCTGGTTGTACCTACGAAGAAAATCTCAAGAATGAAAGGAAAGTTAGAAACCATGTGGCGAACGGATACACATTCACATCCGTAAACACCACATACAATATCAATTTAGTCAATTACATCAAAATAGCTCAATATTGGCTTTACGAAACAAAGAATAAGCCAACAATGCCAGACATGAAATGAAATCTAATGCTCATGATATTGAACTTATTCTTCCTATTCTAATGCTCTCAACTGCCTATTCATCCTACCGTACTCTACTATATGAAGGAAAATGATATATAACCAATGCAACCACATCAAGACCATGAAATTTTCTCTTGTGCTTGGTCACAAACCAAAGCTAGGATACATCCATCATGAAGGCAATATAGGCTGGAATCTTCATTGCTTTAAGGCTGAAATATGAAGTAGGATCATGCACATGAGAGAGAAGAACAAAGTCATGCCAAGGTTGGCATGTGCCATTATTGCAAGTTTCTTCTGCCCAACAATGGATGGGGCTGGTGTAAACATCATCATGGCTGAAAATATCAAAAGCGAATATTTCATCAACACCCACAGCTTTGTCCTCACTCCCTTCAAGCAACAAGGGCTCAAGGGGCTATACAAAATTTCTAAAAAAGTCATGGTTTTTCTCCTAATAAGATGTACATGAGATATGACATAACATTCCAGACTTACAAAATTTTTTTAGCCCCGAATTTATGGCTTGAAACACTTCTTTTGTTGGCAAGAAATTTCTGCAATAATATTCAAAATGAAATACTTGCTGCCTCGTACAATTTCGAGCACTAAAATATGATTTCCAGGTGAGAGTACATGCAAAAGATGAGAGAAATTTGATAAAATAGATTGCTGGAAATTTCTGCAATCATCTCATGGTTGCTCCATACAATTTTCAACTAAAAATACTAGTGAAAATATACCAGAATATGAGGGTGTTATTGGCTGGAAAACATCATTAGAAACACTCTCCACAATTTGTTTTTTATTTTATTTTTTTGATGGATATCATGGCTGGAAATAATGTGCATAAGTATTTTAAAAATGATGATGTTAAACATAACTGTCATATGCAATTTCCAGCAGATTTTTCACACACAAATCTATAAAAAATTGTAGGAGTTTGTGGCTGGAAATTTTCCGAATTCTTACCATACCAAATCTGTTCTATATGCTGAGAAAAATCTGCATCATACAAGGTAGAAGATGAGTGGAAATTACCCTGAAAATTCTGCAACAAATTTACCCGACATGAGAGTACTTGGCTGAAACCAATTTGCATAAATATCTTCACCATGCTAGCCAAAATCTGCATCATAAACAATGAGCATGTGGCTGGAAAATACCATGCAAATTTTCTGAATTGACCTCGTCTATGTTAGGCTTCACAAGGACATAAAAATTTGCATTATTTTCCTTAGAAACATCACTACAAGTATCATAAATAGGGTCCCCGAAATGCATCCAACAATCCTTATCCCTATCATGATAAAAAATCTGAAAGGTAATGTCCTGTTATCACACCATAGTAACTGGGCTACCATGATTGCAGAGCAGTCATCTGCATATTTTTGAGCTTTGTCTTTACACAGTTTCAGTGAGATCAACTATGATGATGCCGTGTTATTTATGATCACTCACACACCAGAGCAACCCCATATCAGACATGCAGTAGACCTTGTGCCAAAGCCGAGCCTCTTGACCTCAAATTTGATGACTGAGATGACCTTTTATTCCATATAGATGCAGTGCAGTGTTTGTAGCTTCAGTAGCAGTATTTTCAGTGGTTATAGTTGGTCCAGATAACAGATACAGGTATATGGCCCAGCAGGTATATGATGTGCATTGGTTTTGTTATATTCTGTTTTAGTCATTTTGATAGCTTGACTTGGTATATAGTGATCATGATCTGGTAGTCTATCTATATAAAAATGAACATGGTTCACATTGATTATCTATATGGTTGTATTACTTGCACTTAGAAGCTCTTGTTTTATACTCATTGGTTTTACCCTCCTAGTAGTGTGGACATGATCATTACCACCTTTTATGGCTTGCTAGCTTAGGCATCACTTTCACTTTCACCATCCATCCGTTACCTCCCATAAATTTTTGGTTGTTGCCCTGACTTACACCTCAGCCTGCAATATGGACGACTTCCCCATTTTTGCCTCTATGTTGGACAACATCCATGTTAGTTTTGTGTCTTGGCTCTGAGTTGGCAACAAAACTTACCATTGGTGAGTTGGATTTTATGCCTTTATCACTATAGTCGGTTGCCCCGATGTGTGGTTTTGATTGCGGAATTCCCTCTAGTTGCTTGAGTTGTGATAGCTAAAACCTGAAGCAAATTGTACTACATATGGAAATTATTGTTATATCTTGTAAAGCCCAATGAAAAGGGCTGTGAAATGGAAATGAAATTCAAATGAAATGAAATGTAAATGCACCCCGGATGAAAGTTGCGATTAGTTGTGCTTCTAAGCACATGCAAAATCCCAGAGGGGTCCTAAAGACCTAAAAAGCAATGGATAAATGTATGCTAAATCTAAAGATTGTTGGCCTCAAGTGAAATGAAATAAAAGGCCCAAATAAAGTAGTGGTTAAATATATGCCAAATGTAAAGATTGCTGGCCTCAAGTGAAATTTACCTCATTGAGTCCACGGGTTATGATATGAGATGGAGTAAGGGACAACTAATTCAAAGTGTCCCCTAGAGCCTCAAGTTACGGTTAGCCGGGCACCTAGTTCACGGCGGTTCTAGTAGTAGACATTTTGCCAAGGTTGAATAAGCACTTCTCTGAACAACTTATCCATTTGTGAGACACTGCCATTCCTTGTGTATTCTTTGTCCAACACATGCTTAAATATGTAATACCCTATCCTTTATCCAAAGTATCATAGTGTTGAGTCAGTCAAGTCATCCCCCTTAGCCTAGCCTTGTATTCTTAGCCGTCACCCTATGCTAGTAGATTGATCATGTCTACAAATGATTATATTCTTGAGGTTCTTTTGTGAGTAAGCTATTATTTAACGTTATGATTTATTATAATTAAATGTTAATTGCCAGTGAAATGATTGTTTAATGCTTTAAGTATTGCTATGCGAATGATTAAAAGAGCATGTCCTAACCATTTGCACTTACAGTAGCAGGCTCTCTTAGCCTGGGTCATATTTTGATCAGTTTTGACCTAGTCAAACTTAGTTTGATTAAGTCAACCTTTGGATCCATGATGAGTTGGAAACTTGGACCATTGATGATGTATGATGATGATTTATGGTCCTTTATGCACCTTATTGTGGTTCCATACAGTGGACACAGGTTTCATATGATGGTTGATGTATATTTTTATTGATGATTATTGGCTCCAGACCATTATATTATTATTGTCCGGGTATGGTGGATGCTACAGATGATCTTACAGGATGCCATAGGGTGTATGGGTACTCATCCTTAGTAGATTTGGGTCTTCTGGATCCATTGGGACACTCTGTTTACAGTTTCAGACACTTTCAGGGATGATATGAGCATTTTTCCACTAGTTGACCAGTTTGGCCATGTTGAGTTGGCCTGTCTAGCAAATACTTGGAGGCAAGTCATTGCCTAGGGCGCTATAGAGGAAGGGGGGTGGTCCAACCACTTGTTATTACCATATTAGCCCCCTTCCGTACATGATGGTACAATTAGATTTTGTGCTCGGGCATGAGGCAGTTGTTTTCAGGTGGGATAAAAATGGAATAAAAGGGTCATTAAAGAAATCGATTTGGGCAATTGAGGCAAGGTTTTGGCATGTGGTCTGCTCAGAGGTCATTTCTGGTGTATCCCACTCCTTCCAGATCAGTTTGCAGCACTCAGTGGGGTCCACATAGTCTCCAGGGTGTCTTTTGATGTATTCTTCTCTCAACAGAGGGGGCCAAGATTTGATCATTTGTTCACTTGGACATGTCATTGAGTCATATGTTATATTATTGTGCCATGGGGTCATGCTAGTGAAGGAAAGTAATGCCTCCTAGCCCCACCATGTGCTCCTAGTCACTTGTCCTAGTCATCTTATGTAGCACACTTGTTGTTTAGTCTATGTTATGTGGTGCGCACCCCTCCTAGTGTGTTCCTCATGTAGTGCGCACCCCCTTGAGTGAGTGATCCATGTTATATTGTACCGGCTCATCTTAGCTGTTGATTGTATTATTTTATCTTTTGATCTCCACCACTAGTTTTCATAAGTGGTTTAGGGTTTTGGTCTCTCTCCTCCTATTTAAGGAAGAGACCCCCCTCTTCTAAAGGCATCTAGAGATTTTTGGCTCTTGGCTATTGGAATAAAATTCTAGCTTTTGGAGCATGCTTGGATTTTGAATTGGGTGTTTGGTTATGATGATTGTAAATGCTTTTTCCATTGCACTGGAGGATATCTTGTATCTTTTTCCACTAATTTGATTTATAGGTGAAGAGGTCGATTAGGAGGAGTGCGCATTGGTGGGGAGGCCTGCCTTACAACCTATTGTCAAATCTTTGTTCAAGCAAGGAGTGATTTTGTCTTTGTACCAATTATTTTCTATCTTTTGCCTCTTGCTTGTATCTACCCTCATTTTTGTTGTGCTAATTGAGCTTTGTCTCCTTGGTTTTGCAGGAATAGAGGGGCACCCGTGTGGAATTGGGCAAATCGCACTAGCAAGAAAAACTACAAAATTCTTCATTTGATTTGTGGGGAAGCAATCCTCGTCATAAGCGACATCCATATCATTATCCAGGTACGCTTGAAAGGTACGCATTTTACTTCCTTGGCTTATCCATTATTTCTAGATCTAAAAACCCTCAAAGTCAAAACCTTTGTATTTTTATTTTTATTTTTCAGATCTATGGAGATCTAGCAAAAATTTGGGCTTAATAATTAAAACCCACCTTAATAATCATCTTAACATTTCAGATCTAAAATTTGGTGGGCATCCGACTCCATTTACCCCCGATCTAAGGCACTGGACCTCTCCAAGGGAGGTCGCACTTGTTGTGTAGGTGGCCATTTGCTAGATCCCATTCATGGGTATTGCTTGTTCCTTCTCAAATCCATAGATCCATATCATAGCAAACCCCCTAGTGCCAATTCACCTTAATTTTCACCTTGTGGGCCCCATTTGGACCATTTTCCATATTTTAAGGGTGGGCCTCACTTGGGTACTTTTACTTGGCATTAGATCTATCTAGATCTGCTATTCCTAATCTATAGGTGGACTTATCTTTTATTGGTTGAACAATTTTTCATCTCATAAGCCTCTTCAACCAAGCCCTAACTCCTTGGGTCCGCTTATTCTTTCTAGATCTAGATCTATCCACCCTTGATCTCTCCATTTTGTCTTTCACATTTCCCTAGGAGGTCTTGAGTGGGTTCGCTAGTCCTCATTGGCTAGCTAGGGTCTCCCCCTTGGTCTTGCTTAGGCTTGATCTAAAGCGAAGAGTGCGTCGGTTAGCGTGACACCAACTTGCATTGGGTACCGTGGCATCTCTTGGGTCACCTCTTTAGTTGTCCATTGCCTCTACAATCCTGGATAGGATCACCTTTAGGGACAACTACAAGTTGTGTGATAACATGTCCTTAACTTCATATTCTTGGTTTTCCTTTTCTTTATCAAATGGAAAGGTAAATACACTTACAAATTCTTCACTCTCTACAGACTCTTCTTCTAGATCATCTTTCTCCAAATCATCAACATTATGATCATGCAATTCAGAAGTTTGAGAAGACAACATGCATACCAAACTCTTGTTTTTAAGAGAGCATGGAGTGGATGTTTGAATGCTTTGACCAGTGCCTTCAGAAGGGGTTGCAATAACATCTTTAATGGGCTATTCCTTTGAATTTGAAATATTCTCTTCAATGGAGGCTAAAACATAATCTTCAACAATCTTATTACTTGGATCCTCTTCATGATAAAAAACAAGTGGGACATGGGATGAGAGTTTTTTATCAAACACACGCACATAATAGCATTACTTGATGTACTTTTGTAATGACCACATTGTCTTATCTTTATCAATTATTTTATTATAGAGAAAAACAAGTCTCAAAGCATCATTTTTCTTTTTCATTCTACCATGAATATAAACCAAAACATGTGCATGATGTATGAAGTAAACTTCACTTTCACACCAATCTTTAAGAAAAACTTTGACAAAATGTTTAAAAGAGTTTACCTCTCTTGGACTGAATTCATAGTACCATTCCCATGTATTTTCCCCTTTTCATGTAAGTGCAAACATTTTCATCATGACATCCTCACATACTATATTGAAATATGCGAGAAACTCAAGGAAAGATGCCAAGAATTTTGAAGCTTCAAGTGGGTTTCTATGAAATTTTGGAGCACGCTCCTTACATATTTGAAAATGAAAATTATGTGTATAGTTTAGAATATATGAAAAATCTATCGGATTGAATGGATGCAATGGCGTTCTTTCATAAATCTATAAATCCATCGTAATTCGTACCTCATACCAAACGAAAGATGTGGAGATGCCAAGGTGACCCTTCAAATGGATGCTATGGCATTCTTTCAAAAATCTATAAATCCGATGTACCTCATACTTGTTAGAGTTTGTACTTTAATTCAATTTAACTAGGACCTTTAACTGAAAGAAAGACAAGCACAACAAAACACAATAGACACAATAATTTTCCCCGGGGAAACCATAGAGAAGAAAACCCCGCAACTTCGTCAAAGATAGATTCATCACTAATACAATATCAAGCAAAATGGAAAACCCAAATATAAGATGTCTTCTGCAGCTCTCTCTCTTTCTCCTCCAATGAACTTGCCTTCTCTATCTGCGTATGCGAACTTGAGCGAGTGAGAGATTTGTCCAAATGAGAGAGCAAGCTCTCTATTTATACTTTATGTGTGGGTGACCTTTTTACCTAATGGGGCCGACCTCACTATCTTGACTGGGCCGACCTGTCCTAGGGAGACTCAATAATAACTTTTACATTTATTCTTTGGGGTGCTATTGCCCCGACTTACAATGGAGGTTTTACCTCAATGACCTAGCATGACCAAACATAATAATGACATCCCCGAACGGAGGAAAAACATCTCCGTCGGAGGTACATGTAAAATAGAATAATAATATAAATAGAAAATACAAATGAATATCTTCCGAAATTACATTTACAACAACAATACCAAATGAATGATGTGGAGTTTCCAAGGTGAACCTTCAAATGGATGCAATGGCATTCTTTAAAAAATCCATAAATCCATCGTACCTCATACCAAACACAAGATGTGGAGTCGCCAAGGTGAACCAAGGTGCCTTCAAAATGTTGAATGCTTCACCTCTATAAGTACAAATAGCAAGTCTTCAAAATTTGCAAGGAAAAGGACTTGTTCCTTTCATGGAGTCACCGGATGAGGTCAAGATCTTCAACATAAAACCCTCATCAAATGTATTGAAGCATAGTTCTTAAAAAATTCTAAGAAATGGACTTTATCCTTGGCAACTGTGCCAAAATGTTATCTACTAAACTTGCACTTCAAATGCGTAAAAGTCTCAAGCACAAAATGCAAACACAAGGCTAACTCAGAGGGTCTACCCACTGTCACCATAGTAACTCTCTATCCAACTTTTGGTTGTCTCTTCTGCAGCACAAGGAGGTATCCTAAGATAGGATTGCCAAGACTATGACAAGGAGGCTCAAGGTGATGTGATGTGCGATCAATGGTTTCTCAATTTGCAGGTATGTATATCATTTTGTAACCATTTGCTCATCTTTTTTTGTTTTTTTTGGTAAATTTTTGATAGGTTTAGGGTTCTTATCAATGTTTCGTCATATTGCCAAATTTTAAAGAGAGATCTACTACCATTTATGCAAAATATAGGATTGTTTTGTTATTTGCAACATTATTTTTATTTGGGGGGGCAAATTTCAATGAATCTTACTATCTAATATCTTGATTGTTCAAGCTTGAATCTAAACTTCATTTTTCATTTTTTTTTGCCCCAGGTTGAATCATTGTTGTGTGAAAAATAAAAATGCCTAAAGCTTTGGACTCTATGTGGGTATATGGTGAGCCCTTGGAAAGGTTTAATAAGCAAAACTTGACTTGCAAGTTGTGTGGAAAGGAAATGACAGGGGGAATCGGTTGATTGAAATACCACCTTGCACAAATTCCTGGGCATGAAGTGGGAATTTGTGAACAAGCAACCTCCAAAATTGTTCAAATTGCCAATAAATCACTTCATGATATGAATATGAAGAGAGATGTGAGGGCATCAGTGAGGTCTGAGATGGGAAGAAGTAGAACCGCCAGTGGAAGTGAGAGCTTTACCTCAACTGCACCTTCTAGTTCCACAATGCCCTCAATGACCTCAACTTTCTTTGTTCTAAGAACCACTGCTGGTGCACAACCTTCTATTAGGTCAATGGTTAAAATAAAGGAGAAGGAAAAAGCAAACAAGCTTGTGGGTAGGTGTTTTTTATGGAGTGACAGTCCTTTCAGCATTGCCAAAACCAACCCTTTCTACCAACCTATGTTTGATGTTGTTGCTGTTGTTGGCCCGGGGTATAAGGTCCCCACCTTTGATGACTTGAGAGGGCCTATCCTTCAAGCTAAAAAGGTTGACTGTACTCAGAGATTGGAGGAGTTTAAGGAGTCATGGGGACTCAAAGATGTAGCGCTATTATGTGAGTTGTTGGATGGGTTCATCCAAGAGATCGGTCTGCAAAATGTTGTCCAAGTCATAACGGATAACGCTGCTAATTATGTGGCTGCTGGCAGGTTGTTTATGATGAGGTATCCGACCTTCTTTTGGACTCCATGTGCTGCACATTGCATCGATTTGATGCTAGAGGATATGGGAAATTTTTTTTTCATTAGAGATATTGTTGATTCATCCAGGAGCATCACAAAATTTATATATAATCATACATCCGTGCTCAACTTGATGAGGCAATTCACAAATAATAGGGAGTTGGTGCGTTCGACAATCACACGTTTTTCCACAAGCTTCATTTAACTTCGATCTCTCTTGGCTGGTATGTGGGAGATTAAGAGAATGTTCCTTTCAGATGAGGCATGCATTTTCATTTAGCAAAAAACTGGAGGGGCAAGCCATATATAGGCTAGTGTCACTCCGGGAGAGCTTTTGGGCAGGAGTGGAGGAGGTGTGTGCCATTAGTGAACCTTTGGTTGGTTGATGGAGACAAGCCCGCAATGGGCTACTTGTATGAGGCCATGGATAGGGCCAGAGAATCCATCTGTGCATATTATGAGGATAAGGGGGATGAAGGGTATGAGAAAAGATTATTGATATGGAAGGTCATTGATGAGCCATGGAACAATACACTCCATCACCCCATTCATGCTCCAGGGATCTACCTCAACCATGCATTCTCTTACTCTTGTGGTTTTAGATTTGATGTTGAGGTTATGGATGGATTCCTCACATGTGTTTAGAGGATGGTGCCAGATTCGCAAGAACGTGCGGGGATTTCTAAAGAAATGGAGATATATAGGATGGCTGGTGGGACATTTGGCTTTGATATGGCTGTTAATGATAGGAAGACCAAAATGCCTAGTAAGCTTCAAGTTCATTTTATTGCAAAGTTCACTTTCGGCCGTGTCACGATTTCACGATTCACAACACAAATGACAAAAAGAAACTCAAAATTTGGTTTTAAAGCCAACCCAACCGCACTTTTCCGCCGTTTGCGTGTCCTATTTTCGGGATTCGTGTCCGACAGTCGGGGACACGATGTCAAATCGTGTCCGATTCGACTTTCGGTCGTGTCCTGATTTCTGACACGACCGAAAGTCGAATCGTGTCCGATTTGATCCCCACGGGACACGCGGGGGGTTTAGCACGAATCCGGTTTCTTAGACACTAACATATATGTTGTTCTTCGTTTTGAGAATCTGAACTGAATCACTGATCAATGATCTACTCACGAGTGGCCTCGAGTCTCGACCCTCCAAACTCGACAGCGACGACCCTCCAAACTCGACAGCATCACAACGGCCTCCAAAAGTGACAGTGGCAGCAACCTCCAAAAGTGACAGCGGCAACAACCTCCAAGCTTCACCGACGGATGGACACACAACACTAGCAGACAAAAATAACTTAAACTGGCCAAACTTCACCGGTGGATTGAGCTATTTGTGAGCTTCGTTTTAGGTTATGGGGAATGGGCCCCACCATCCACCTTGCCCATACTCACCTAAAAACCGAATTTAAATGCATTTCCAGGTCCGCGGGGTTAGTTTCATGGCCGGAAGTACCCGCGGAGTACCCAAACTCACGGTATGCGGGCCGTTTTGAAGTACCGTTACCCTAAAATCAGTAACCAAGTACCCGGTACTTGGGTGAAGTACCCAGTACTTATGCGGTACTCCCAGAGGTACCTGTTCTTGTACCAGGTACGGTGGTACGGGTACCCGTTACCCGTACGGGTGCCCAACCCCCCGGTACGGGTACCTTGGCAACTTAGTCTAGTGCATATTCTAACACTATGTTTTGAAACCCATCTTCTCCAAGTTTAGTTTGGATAGTAACAATATCCTGAATATAATGTTGCAATATCGTTAATTTTCATGTGATGCTAATGCCTTATGTGCTTTAATATCTATATGATGTTCATGTTTTATTATTTGATGAAATCATGCTTTGTTTATTTTGCAATAAATTGTCATCTTGAATAGTTAATGGTGAATGAGCTCTTCATTGATTAATATTAAAATAATCACCTTAAAACTAAGTGTGTCAATTCCTCATTAACTTCAAATTCCTTAGACACGTTCTTAAAATGCTAGTGCTAGGTGTATACTTGGGGTTGTCCTCATACAATCCTAAGCAAACGATTGGCTAGGGACTCCCCCTTGGATAGTCTAGGTTCGTTTACTGTAGGACCTAGGAATCCAAAAGCGTTGAATCCCCTTCCGTTAGTGACACATTGGGTTGGGAATTCATATTTCTGTCAAGTTAGCAGTGGATCAACTTGTCCATCTCATTGGGATGCTAGTTTGAGCATCAACGAGGATCAAGCACTCTAGGCACTCATACAATACATCTTTGACCTTCTCAATTTGATCTTCTACTAACTGAGCTCTATAATGATACTTTGGGTTCAATAAATACCCAGCTGCATGTATAAGGCGATGGAGTTGATTGTTCCGTCTATTGTTAATGATCTCCCAAATAGGCCCATACGTAGAAATTTTCACAATCTTTGCTGCTTTCTTCCAAAATGTGGTCTCATTAACCTTCTTTTTGGTGTCTTTTCCATTATGTTTGTGAGCCCACTTAGATGCATTCCATTCATCACTTGAAAACGTCTTTTGCAAGTTTTGTGCTTGGGAAAGAAGAGATTACAACGTGAGGAATGAGTTGCAAATATTGTGATGGCAAGACTAACAAGTTCCATTCCCTTGGTGTTTTTTCTCATTAGGTTCAATACCGATGAGTGGTTGTAGATGTATTTTGTAATGCTCTTAGAATACTTTACAATATTCTTTATCCAATCCTGTTTGCCTATATCCAAGCATGAGGTGTATGCAATGTGCAGCACATGGAGTCCAAAATGTGGTTTTGTATTTGCTCTCTAACATCTTACGAACAAGAACATAGTTAGAGGCATTATTTGTGATGATCTGAACAACATTGTCCACCCCCACCTCCACAAAAATCTCATCCAAAAATTGAAATGACAAGTTTGCATATTTCGCCTTATCAGATGCATTGAGTGATTTCAAGAACATGGTTCCTTGTGGGCATGAAACAAGGAAATTTAGTATAGTATGGTTCCTTCTATTAGTCCATCCATCTGACATGATGGTACATCTTGTTTTGACCCATGACTCTCTAAATCCCTTCAAGTATTTATGCATGGAAACAACTTCTTTGTTCAAAAGAGATCCCCTCAGGTTATGCATACTATGGCCTTTGAAGCCCTTACCAGCAACAACAATGGAATCCCACATAGGTTGGTGATAAGCTGAGTGGGAAACATTGAAGGGGATATCTCCATGATACCACAATCTGGCTATGTTATCTAAGGTGGGTTGAGTTTGACTCGGTTGAGAGGCACTAGTAGAGGTGGGGGAAGGTGTAGGGAAATAACTTTGAATGGTCCTATTCTTTTTTTTAGGATGGTTATCATGACTGGGAAGAACATAACGAAAGGGGTCCCTAACATTGGAAGAAGGGATAGAGGAAGAGTCTTCAAAACTAAAGCTAGGATTTGAATTGGATCCCCTCATAATGGCATGTTGTTTCTTCCTCCCTATTTCAGCATTTATTTCAGCCTGTTTAGCCTTGTCTGTTTCAATTTTTTTAAACTGCTGTTGCAGTTCCAACCTTATTGCTCCAATCAATTCTGTTGGTGTTTCACAGGGGGCAACTTGGCCTCTTACACCAGCCAAGTGTTGCTTCAGCCTATGAGCACCCCCACCTTGATCAATTTCTTGCAAAATTTGCAAATCATCATCCTACTGTCAATGATATCAGCGTGGATCCATGCATGGTGTTTTTCTCTTGGGGCCATGGGAAATGCAAAGTTGAACTGTTGAACAAATATGCAAATCAAAATGTGCCTATTTTAATTTTCTTTTTCAACAAAATGTAAAACTAAAAGATAAATTTCAGACTCTTAGAGTTCATACATCTTGTAAATTTATTTATGACAAAAACAGGGGCAATATGACTTATTTCAGATTGTTAATTTACCTAGACAATTGACTGTTGGACTGGGACAGTGGAAACATCCAACAAAACAGCTCAATGGAATCAGCTCAATGCCCACAAATTACAATCAGATGCCAAATCCACTACAAACAGTCAAGAAGACTGCTCAAGAAGCTCCCAAACCTTTAATTGCTCAGCCTGCAATTCTGCTTCAAAAGCTCCAAATGCTCACAAATGCTCAATGAAGATGTTGTGAGGCAAATCGAGGGTGGGGGGGGGGTGTCTCTTTATAGGTTTGAGTTAGGGTTTAGTGTCTTAGGGTTTTAGTAAAAAAGTCAATTTAAAAAAAAATGGTCTTTTCCTTCCCCGTGGGTGCCCCCGTCAAACTGACATCAACTCAATCGAGTTAAGTTGGACTTGGCCGGTTTGAAAATGAACCTGGCCGAGTCAAGGTCTGACTCGGCCTGTTTGGTACCAAACCAGTCGGCCGATCTAGTTTATTACCCATGGGGGTCAACTCAGTCAACTCGAGTCCGAGTCTGAGCTGACCCTTTTTTAAAACATTGACTGGGAATCTGGGATACCATAGGGCTTCTTTAGGCCTAGGTTGACACTATACTGCATTGCTTAGATACTCTAGTGTTTGTTCTGAAGTTTAAATTTAAAGTTTAACATTTCAGATGCCAGAAATAGGTGAAAATGATATGATACAAATGTGGAAACAGCAACAAACCCATTCAAAAATCACTGACATTTATTTAGTAGCATACAAGCATTTCCAGTAGTAAGTACGCAAAACTATCTGAGTAAGTTATGGAATCCATAAAAAAGGTTCCCAAACAACCTCAATTTTGGTGCAATAATAAAATTTTCAAGAAATCAAACTTGACTGGTGAAAAGAAAAAATGATATTTGTTTAATGGAGTAAAAGGAGTGTTTTGCACAGTACACATTTTGATGCCTCTTAAAAATGCCAATAACTTCTTTCATGTGAAGCATGTGTCAGTAGCTTTCTGTATGCATTCCTTTTGAAATCCTGTAGAATGCATTAAACATTGGCACAAATTATATTACATTTCTTTGCATTTTTTAAATGTAGAATTGATTACATGCCCCAGAAAACTAGATAACATGAACTATGTTTGAAAGAGTTTTGGAATGTGAAATGCCGGGCTCTTGTATTATTTTATGTAATTATAGATAATTTTGAACATAGTTCTTAGTTCTTACAGTCTCAAGATAAATTCTTCAACTTTGGAACATGGCTATTTTAGCAGAAGGTATAATGGAGCTTGACAATTTTATGTAAAACGATAACGTTGATTCTTTTGATATGTTTTCTGCCTTGCAAAACACTTACTTTGGACATAGTGGCTTTGATTACATTTATACCCTTGGGCTGAAACTTGAAATTTTTAATGGAAAAAATGATTAGTTAGACATATGCTTCAACTTTTCTTTACATCCTTGAATGATTTTTGGGTTAAAAGATTGACTTGTTGCTTGCATGAGCCTCGTGTTGTTTTTTACATGAAATAAGAATTGTGAAGACAGATGATGCACCTTTTAGCTGAAATAAGAGGTCTAAGTATATACACTTTCCCACATAAATAACAATCGGGAGCATGTGCATAGTGCTAAAGAAGGAAAGTGTTGTTGCTTATTTATTTGTGTGCTTTATTTCAGGAGAGGATTATTAATCTTTTAAGAGATTTTGGGGTTCAGCTAAATGTGTGGAAACCAACTCAAAACATTCATCCAGTTTCTGTTTTGGTGCATTACCTGTTGAAGCAGTTACCAGCAAGAATTGTTAGTACTCATGCCTTGGGGCTACTTAAACTTGTAGAAAGTTCTGTAGATCCTTCAATAGCCCAGGTAAGAAGTTCAACTTAAAGATATGTTCTGTAATGGTGAAGAGGCAATATTGGAGAGGATTGAGTGATAGGAGCAGTCTGCATTTGTAACACATTGATTTGCAGTACATGAATTACAGATTGCTTGGGTTTAAGCTCTGTGAGTGTAGTCCACCGAGGGAATTATGTCTTACTATCTTGAATGACGTGCTGGAGGTATGTAATGCATTCATATTCCATATGTACATATTTGAGGAGACTCATAATTATTGGCAGCCAGTTTGAATGCCTGGTAAAATTCTTATGTTGTAGTGTATTTAGGTTGTTGATGTGCAAATAAAAGCTGATTGGACTATTTGTTTCCCTAAATTTTATTATTTTTGTACTTACATAAATTGACATGTGAATCTACAAGTCTAAGAAGAATGATTTAACCAACCAAAATTCATGTTGCTCTTATAAAGGAAACAACCATAGAAGGAGAAGGAAGGAGGATAGTGTTTATTTGGAATGCAATTCCAAAATAGGAATATGCCATTGTAGTAGCAAGCCTTGCAATTATTTTGGACAACACTTAAATAACAACATCAAGCCAAAGAGGGCCCACGAGGCATGACACTGAAACCACTTACAATTTTATTGCCGGAGTGAAGGAGGATTCTATCACATCAACCTTAGGACTTGCACTTCAAAGCCATCTTCTGAATTGACAATGTCTTTGGTGTGGGTAATGCCTTATAAACCACCTTTGTCCCACGATTGTTATGCATGTGGGATATCACAACACATAGACATACCCAATACACATGGATATCTGGCCTGTGTTAACTGAGCAAACATTTTACCTTATCATGTCACCTGTAGGTAAAACACAGGAACATTTTATTTTTCATAAAATGTTCCTTGTCTATATTTGAGACCACGATAAACCATTATAGAATTGTTTGCCTACAAAATTTTTAGTGTATTGCTAATTCTCTTAGTCACAATGAAGATTTCATATTAACTATAGTAATAGATATTAGCAACCATATTAACTATGTTACTGTTTATACCTTTGAGTCCCACTGGCCTACCGTTTGTGTCATTTGTGGACATTGATAAAATTATCTTATTTTATCTCTTAAAGAACCTATGTGACATCTGCACAGACAAATGTTCGAAGCATAAAACTGGTGGTGCTAGTAACAAATTCCATGCTGCATTTTGCTTCTTTGGTTTGTAACATGGTTCTATCATTAGCTTTGAAGTTGTTCAACATGCTGTGTATGTTAAAGCAATTTGTAGTGGAAGCTAAAATGGATTTAAAGTTTTCAATTGGATATTCCAAGAAATATAAATATTGAATGTATAAAATAATGAACGATGATTTACAATAAAGAATGGCTTTGCATTTATAGGCCTTATTGTTACTATTGGCTAAAAAACTAGTACTCCTACCTGGAAGGTCCTCATCAAGGTACAGCCAAGGACACTATAGAAATTTCACCACTGTCACTAAGTGAAATTTTCCTTCACTTCAGCACTTAAATAAAAATCCAAGTGGTAGGGGGGATTCCGTAAAGGAAACAAAGTACTTGTCTTTTGATTTGAAGATTATGTGCCTATTTGAGTTGCTCTAAGACTTGTGAGAACTTAGTTACTTGAGTTAAATTGTTGTGTAGGATAAGGAAAAGAAGACTTATGCAATAGTGAATTCCTTGATACAAGTTAAGCATATACTCAAGGTAACATAAAGCAAGATGAAGATTGATTCTTACAAAGAGAAGATACTTGTTGATCAAGAATGAAGTAAGCCAACTATTGTTACTGTGCAAGTTGTAAGTTAAACCCCATAGTCATTTGGGTGCAATGCTACATACAAGTACTAGATTCCAATCAGTTTTTAAGCTAGTGAATCATGAGTTGAGCAATCTGATTATTTGCTTAAGTCACCAAAGTAGTATGAAATAAAGTGCCAAGACTCATAATGAAATGAACTAAAGTAAGTGCATTAAACTTAATGATAGTTGATCATGTCATGCATAAGTTGAGAGCACAAATGATAAGTTACTTCAAATAAAGCTTACGTGAAAACCCAACAGTAGAAACTTTATAAGAAATTGTTCATAATCCCATTATAAATCATCCAAAGTGAAAATATAAAATGTAAATTCATCCACCTTAAATTAATAGTTCATATCCATGAGATTATTAGCAAAATGAAATAAAACTGAGTTGTGAATTGCAAGGTTATGAATAATATTATTCCCAAGTTAACTTATGGTGAATTGTTGTTGTATTATTGTTGAATCACCATGGTGCATACCTAGCAATTTGAAAGAGCTGAACTTGAAACTTGAAAGCATGAAATTCAAAGCTCAAACACATAAAATAAGTTCTGAAAATATACACTTAAATGTAGATCATTAAACCAAATAAATTTAGAATGAATTAGATTTATTTTATATTGTTGTTAATTAACCAAGTGCAAGAGATATTCTGTGTATATATTGCTGGAAAATTTACAGCAACAAGTTAACATCCATTAAATATAAAGACATGATGCATATTAGATTGTAATTTGCTTAGGGAATCTGAAAATGAATGCCAATCTTAAAATTTACTATCTGTTGCCGCCTAATACACACCTGGGGGGGGGATGCCACAGGAAACCTTCAAGCCGCTTGGTGTGTCCTTGGGGAAGTAAAAGTCAAGTGCTGTCACGTGATTACTCGACTCCTTCGTCTAGGCTTACACCTAGCGAAGCCAAGGGGGGTGGTCCCTATGAAAATATTCTAAGCCTTTTTAACTACAAAAAGCAAGAAAATATGCAAGCAAACATGCAAAAAATCTAGTGTTCCACAGAGACGTGTCCCGAAGGGTCGGGGATGCATTTCGACGTTTCTTGCATCCCAAGGGCTCCGAAAATCCATGCGAAACTTTTCGGGACATCTCGCTTTGGGCGAAACTTTGCAAAACGCATAGCGAAACGTTTCGGTGGGTGGCGAAACTCGACGAAACTTGCGGGGACTTCCTGGCGTCTCGCCTGAAACTCTGAAACTCTGACTAGACTTGTGGGCGTCCCGCTCGAAACTCTGAAACTCCGGCGAGACTCAAAACTGAAATATCAAATATCAAATATCAAATGACAAAGACTCATAAGTGACAAACATGAAATATGATGTTCATGTTAATCATAGATTCATATATTAATATAATCATGATTAATCGTGTAATGTGTTTGAACTTTGATTGCACAATGATGAATGTAGTGTTTAGTAATTCACTAATTTGCATGGGATGGTTTGTTATTGTTGGGATTTATATTTTGCATATTATTAATATTTTTAAAATTTTTATGACTCTCGCATCCTGCCGTCCCCCCTGAATTTCTCTAAAATTTGGGGGTGGTCTCCACACGTCCCGAATGTGCGTCTCCCCGCACACGCGTCCCGCCATCTCGGAACCTTGGGGGAACATTGAAAAAATCATAGAAAAGATAGAAGAAAGGGAAACACTACATACCTGTGAAAGGAATTGGTTGATTGGCAAAGTTTTGATTCTTGAAGTTGAACCCTTTCTCCACAAAAATTCTCAATGGTGATCTTAGATGGTGTTTGGAATCTTTGGATGCCTCCATGGTGGTTGATGGTGCCCTCTTGCCCTTAACACTCCTTCTCCAACAATGAAATGAAAGAAATGACACAAAAAAAAATTACTTTTCCCCCTTATAAGCCGCGGATTGGAGGCCCGGGCGACTTTTTAAGTCGACCTGCGAGTTTTTCTAAAAAGTCGTGCCTTCCCGCTTTTTTAAAAAATCGCGATTTTTCCTAGCTGATTTTTCGGCTTCGAGAAAAACCCGCGATTTTTTAAAAAAGCGGCGATTTTTTGCCAAGGTTATCAACACTGGTTAATAGTAGCAATTGGGTTTAACAAATTAATCTGGCATACATTAACTCTAGTTGGATTTTAAGGAAATTTACATGGTATCAGAGCTCTTCTGAGCAGATTTGAAAGAAAGCAGCAGTTGTTTGATAGATCAGGGGCATATCTATTACAGGTTTACAGGTACACTTCATTATGGCTGTACAGTTGAGAGTTGGGGATAGACTACAGGGGGCACATAACTTTCCTACTTGGAAAGAAAGGATCACCATGATCCTGGATGTCAGTGATGCTGATGAGCACATTGATGATAAGAAGGTTGCTCCCACAGCTCTGGCAGAGTTGGCTAGATGGAAGAAGATAGATTTTAGAGCTATGCTGATCACATCTTGGATGGGGTGAAGTACCACATAGTCCCTCACCTTTCTAGGAAGAAGACCGCATTAGAGATGTGGAAGGCTTTGGAAAGTCTTTACCAGAGCAAGAACGAAAACCAGAAGATGGTGCTGCAGGAGAGATTGTGTAGTACTAGGATGGCCAAGGGTGAAGGAGTGGTGCCTTTTCTCACAAGGCTCACACAGATCAAAGATGAGCTTGGAGTAGTTGGCTCTAAGACTGAGGATGAGGAGCTACTTCGCATAGCCCTCAATGGATTTTCTAAGCCATGGGACGTCTTTGTCAAAGGAATGGTGGCTAGGGAGAAGCTCCCTGACTGGCAGAGATTGTGGGATGACTTCGTGCAGGAAGAGACTCGTATGGGTCAAGGTTCAAGTTCAGGTTCATCCAGCGGTGCCCCATAGATCGTGGATGAAGAGGCTCTAGCCCTAGCAAGTAAAGGCAAGGGGAAGGCAAAGAAGAAGAAGGGTGGTAAGAAGAACTTGGACATGGAAAAAGTCAAGTGCTTCATATGCCACAAGCATGGACACTTTGCTTCCCAGTGCTCAGATAGAAAGAAGAAGAACAACACACAGATGGAAGGTTCAGCAGAGGTGGATGACTTCAACAAGAGTTTTGATGAGGACTTTTGCTTGATAGCTTGCATGGCAAGCTCCATCAGCAACAACATCTGGTATGTGGATAGCGGTGCATCTTGTCACATGACAGGACATAGATCATTCTTCAGGAGCTTGCAGGAGGGTGGAGTGAATCTCCACATTGAGTTAGGAGATGATGCGCAGTATCAGGCGCAGGGTGTTGGTATTGTTTCGTTTCAGAGGGAGTCTGGAAAACCCATCAGCTTCGCTGATAGGTTATATGTCTCAGGGATGACGAAGAATCTCATATCAGTTTCCACATTGGAAGAAAAGGGTTTTCTAGTGACTTTCCGGGATAGGAAAGTATTCATCAGGCCACATGGGTCAGATTAGAGATTGGATAGGATGATTGGGGTCCGGAGTGGGAAGGTTTACAAACTACAGTTTGAGCCTGCAAAGGCTTTAGTCAGTAGTAGCAACAATGATTGTGAGTTGTGGCATAGGAGGATGGCACACTTACACCATGGTGCACTGAAGCATCTAAGACATGCAGTTATTGGAGATTGGAGTTCCTTCAGTTCAGGAGGAGAAGCACAACCACTGCAAGGGTTGTGCGTTGGGTAAGAACATCAGGAGACCTTTCCCACAGAGTGAGCACAAGTCTAAGGGAGCCTTGGAATTGGTGCATTTGGATGTTTGCGGACTGATGAGTGTTCATTCTTTCAGTGGTTACAATTATTGCGTCACTTTCACTGATGACTATCCTAGGAAGACCTGGATCTATTTTCTGAAGGCCAAGTCAGAGGTCTTTGATCGGTTCCGAGAGTTTAAGACTCTCGTGGAGAACCAAACAGGGAGAAAGATTCAGATATTGAGGACTAACAACGGTGGTGAGTACACTGGTAAAGAGTTCATGGAATTTCATTCATCAGAGGGGATCAAGAAGGAGCACACTGTTCCTCACACCCCACAGCAGAATGGAGTGGCAAAGAGGAAGAACAGGACACTGGTGAGTGCAGCCAAGGCCATGCTATTTGATCAGGGATTACCACTATTCCTATGGGCCGAGGCATTTCAGACTGTAGTATATGTCAAGAACAACTGTCCTCACACATCGTTGGGGAGTGTTATCGGGCAAATTAGCAGGGCTAATTCCCGGTAAGCACAAATAAGAATAGTGACCCAATGTCACCTCGGTCACTGTTCTAACTTCTTCGGAAGTTGAAACCTCCAAGGAGAAGTATCCTTGTGGAACCCTGTAAGACACTAGAACAACCAACAAACTATATTCTATGCAATCTTATAGTTAGACCACTGCCTAAATGGATTCAATAATATTATGATCAATGCCAGTGAGTGCAAAAGATGTGATCAAAACCAATAATTCACTTAGATCATTCAATGAAATGTATAAACGTGTAAGCCAATAGTGGACCAAGAGATAACAACCATTCACCAAATGTAGATTCAAGATCATTTACAAATAAAGAAGTGTAAGAAACGTATACACATGTAATACAATAATCAATATTGGATCAAAAGACTATATTGCTAACATACTACAACCAATAACCAAATAGGCATTTAGCGTGAAAGTTCATAACCAATTATAACCTAACTCACAGGGTTCGTCGAACCTAATCCTTGAGATTCGAGGTTTGGCGAACCTAATAAAAAAAGTGAAATTCGTTCAGGTTCGACGAACCTGAACAACGAACCTAATGACGAACCTAAAGCCGAACCCGAACCTAATCGAACCTGAACCTAATAGCGAACCTAAAGGCGAATTTTTGGTTGAGGTTCGAATTTTTTGCTTGAGGTTCGGATTTTTTCATTGGCAAAACCGCCCAACAAAAACGCTCGACCTAACCGTGAGCCCGCCCTCGCTTTTATTTCCTAAGGAAAAAGGTGCATTCCCGTGCCATTACTTCTGTACCTCCATTCATCTGCTACGAGCGCGACCTCCCTCCATTCATCTGCAGACTGCGATGGGCCACGAGTGCATGACGACCTCCAACTCCCTCCATTCATCTGCAGACCTTGACGGCGAGTGTTGGCATCCCCGACTGTAGTCTACTGTTTGCGTGAACCACGATTTTCCCAACGGGCCACGATTTTCCCAACGAGCCTCCACGGGCCACGATTTTCCCAACTCATCCTGCGTGCTGTGTCTGCACTCAATCACCCGTGGGCCGTGGCCGTGGGCACTTCTTTGTGGGCGTGCCATCGACAATGTGGACCAGAGATTTGTAAAGGGAGTCTGCGAGCTGCGACTGGGAGCGGGAGCTTGCGGTCTACAAGCGGGCTAGGCTGCTATTGCCAGCAAACAAGCAACGAACTCCTCCGGCCAGGTTCGGTCTCCATTACTTGGGTGTCCGTGTGGGTGACAACCAACAGGTAAGTTAAATTTTTTATTTATTTATTTTATAATTTTTTTCATTATCAGTTACTGATTAGAATTTAGAGGCTTAGAGCCATTAAAAAATAGCTTTTAGACTGATAGCCAGTAGCCTGACAGTCGATATGTATTAGCAATTTAGCATTAGGATTGAGGCAGTATGTAATTTTAGTTTTTAATCATAATAAACAGAGCTAAAAAATTTAAAACATTAACAAACAAATGAGATTCTAAACCATGATTTGCAAAAAATGCAGAAACATTTGCCATGGCATCTCTGAAATCATCAGCAGAAGCATGGAAACATGTGGAAAAATTGGGTGGGTAGACGGGAAGAAATGTGAAATGCAGGTTATGTAACCTTGAGTTTGTTGGGTCTTTAACCCGAGTAATGGACCACCTACTTTCTGTCAGTGGTGGTAAAGGAGGTGGATTTGAAGGTTGCAAAGCAGTGTCTGCAGAATTGAAGGAAATACTTCAAAAGGATTATGACAAGATAAAGAGGGCCAAGCAGGTGCAAGAAAACAAAAAACAACGTGTTCAAACAGAGATTGAAATGAATTACAACCCATTTTCCTCAATGTCTAGAGCTGGAAGTTCCCATCAGCAAGTAAACACAAGTGGGACAGCCACAGGCATAGCCACATTAAACAGTTTTTGGAAGCCTGTACAAAAGCAAGAAGTTGATGATGCTTTGGCTGACATGTTTTTTGAATATGCTATCCCATTTAATGTGCTTCGGAGCCCTTACTTTATCAATGCATGCAAGAAGATATCAGATTTTGGCAAAGGATATGCACCTCCCAGTTCTGAGACAATGAGGACCACTCTTCTCAAGAGGTCAAAAGAAAGGGTGACAGGCAGATTGGCTAGCATCAAAGAGTCTTGGAAACAAACAGGGTGCACCATTTTATCAGATGGTTGGTCAGATATGTCTCATAGGCCACTGATTAATGTGCTAGTTTATTTCCCCAAAGAGGTATTATTTTTGAAGGTAGTGGACGCATCTGGGGAAAAGAAGACTTCTGAATACATTTTCAAGATTTTCGAGGAAGCCATTTATGAAGTTGGGGAGGAAAATGTGGTCCAAGTCGTAACTGATAGTGCCTCAAACCGTGTGGGCGCCGGAAAGATGATAATGGAGAAGTTCCAAAAAATTTATTGGACACCTTGTGCTGCTCACTGCCTTGACTTATTGTTGCATGATTTGCCAAAATTTCCATGGGTTAATGATGCAGTTCGAAAGGGGAAATAGATTTCTAATTTCATAGTTAACCATCACCTCACTTTGGGCTTGTACAGGAAGTAAGCAACTAAAGAGATACTAAGGCCTTGTGATACTAGATTTGCCACATATTACATCACTCTTAAAAGAGTGGTTGAGGAAAAGATAAGCATTAGAGGTGTTATTTGTAATAGTAAGTGGGAAAACTCTCGCCTTTCAAAAGATGCTAAAGGGAAGGAGATTGAAGAAGTCATTTTAACCAATGCTTTTTGGGAAAATGCCGTGAAGGTTTTAAAAGTATGTGAGCCAATTGTTGATGTGCTTCGCCTGGTTGATAGTGACACCACTTGTATGGGTTTTGTTTATGAAGGCATGGATCGTTGTAAGGAAACTATTGCAAAATCCTTTAACGACATGGAAAATGAATACATGGAAATATGGGAGGTAATAGATGAAAGATGGAAGATGTTGCATAACCCCTTGCATGCAGCAGCTTGTTACTTGGACCCAAGATTGTTTGGGATAGAAAGAAACAATGATGCAGAAGTCATGAATGGCCTTTATGATGCTATTGAGCGGTTGACTCCAGATATCGAAGAATGCACGAGGCTTAGAGATCAGCTTCGATCATACAGGGCAGCAGAGGGGTTATTTGGAAGAACCTCTGCCAAACATGATAGGGCCATTATTCCTCCAGGGACATGGTGGCAGTTTTATGGAGCAGAGTCACGTGAATTGCAACGTTTTGCAATTCGTTTTTTGAGCCAAGGATCAAGTGCATCTGCTTGTGAAAGGAATTGGAGTAGCTTCAACCATATCCAGTCCAAGAAAAGAAACAGGTTGCTGACTACAAGGTTGGAAGACCTTGTTTATGTGCGTAGCAATTTGCGATTGGGCATAAGCAGTGTGGCCAAAGATTCATCTGGTTCCTCTCATCCATGAGGGATTGGGCATATTCCGAGTGCAGAAGAAGATGATATTGGCATTAATAGTGACGCTACTATTAGTGATTGATCTATTGATGGATTTGATGACCATATTTCTAGTGGCTTTACTACCCCACGTGATATTGATGATTTAGAGCTTTATGATGTTACAAGTAGGCCACAAGAATAGAGATTTTGATTATGTTTTAAATTTTGTAAAACAATTCCAGGGATTATCACTATTTGACATCATGGACATCCATTTATATTTTGAAATTTGAAAAATATGTTTTATTTCATTTTGCATTTTGAAAAATAGGTTCTACTTCTTTTTACAATTTGCAGTTGCACTATAAATGATAAATCTGTGTGTTTAAATATTTAAAAAGCGTTGATGATTGGAATTTGTCATTATTAAACATATATGGATTATTTATTGATCACGATTCTTACTTATTCTTGTTTATTGATCATGTATATTGATGCTGATTTTTTGTTAGTTATGTTATTTATGCTATATATTTAGCTCTCATGTATGATGTTCATGTATTTATGTTATATAAATATTTATTGATCATGTTTTTGCTATATAATATCAAGAAATTATATATATATAGTCGAACCTTATGTCGAACCTCATCCGAACCTCATCGGAAAATTCAAACCCGAATCGAACCTAATCCTTCCCGAACCCGAACTCGAACCCGAACCGTGTGACTTAGATTATAACTATTAACTACTTGAAATGTAAGAGTTCTTGTAACAAGTTCAATGTCTAATGAAGACAAGATTCAACACTATTCAATATTTAACAGATTAGATATATCAATTAGATAAAATATGAAGTAGTTTCCAGGTATGTAGGTAAGGCTTGATCAATTTACATAGCATAGGGATTTTCTGATTTGTATGTGAAGTTCTGCTTTGAGTTCATATAGTAAACCACCTCAAAGAGGCTCAGTAAATGAGCAGATCCTAATGATATCTCTTCAATAAAGACATTACAAATTAACCAAATATCAACACTCAAGTTTCCATTCTCCTAAGGAGGGTGAAACCAATGAGTATAAACGAGAACTTCATAATTCTGAGCAAGCTAGACTATATAGGTATAATATAACAATCATGTCCATAATATAGAGATACACCGCCAGATCATGACCACTAAATGCTAAATCATGCTACCAAAATGACCATAAAAGCAATATAAACTAATACACATCAATATACCTGCCTGGTCATATACCTGTACCAACCATCTGAACCATCATCTGTCAACTGGAAACCTGTTGCTGCACATTTGAGCACTGCACACTGCTCTGTATGGCAAAAATGGCTACATCGGTCATCAAATTTGAGTTTTCTGAGATTCAGTCATGGCATAAGGTTGTACTGTCTGCTCATCTGTTGCTCTGAAATTATAAATGATCCTGGAATGACTGCTCATCTGATGCTGATCTCAAGCATCCCAATGTAAAGGACTGGCTGAAAAAAGGACTGGAATCTGATCTGAAGATATGGTAGCCCCAACTACTATAAATGTGATAACAATAGCCATTTAATCCTTGTCCTCTGTTGACCTGCTACATAGTTCCTCAAGTATCCCTCAATCCACTTGTTAACTATCTTTGTCTGTCCGTCGCTTTGTGGATGATAACTCGTGCTCATAGCCAACTCTGTCCCAACCAACTTGAAAAGTTCTTGCCAAAAGGCTCCAGTGGACTTGCTGTCTCTATCACTGACAATGGTCTTAGGTATCCCGTGTAATCTAACTACCTCTCTGAAAAACAATTCGGCTACCTGTGCGGTTGAATAGTCGGAAGGAATGGCAAAGATGTGAGCGATCTTGGTCAACCTGTCCACCACTACGTATAAACAGTCTCTACCATGTACCTTGGGAAACCCTGTAATAAAATCCATTGAAATGCTTTCCCATTTTTGCTCGGGAATGGGTAATAGTTGTTGCAAACAGGTTGGGTGAGTATGCTCTATCTTATTCTGTTGGCACAAACTGCACTGCCTCACATGCTCCATCACATCATTCTTGAGGCCCTTCCATGAGAACCTCTCTCTAATCTGTCTGTAAGTCTTAAGAAACCCCTGGTGTCCCGCTAAAGGTGAGTCATGAGAAGCTTGTAGAATCGTTTTCTTAAGTGCAGACTCGATGACTAAGTAGATTCTATTCTTATAGCATTGTTATCACACAACTTGTAGTTGCCTCTAAAGGTATCCTATCTAGGATGGTAGAGGTGTAGACAACTAAAGAGGTGACCCAAGAGATGCCACGGTTCCCAATGCAAGCTTGGTGTCACGATAACAGAGGCACTCTTCACTTTAGATCAAGATGAATCAAGATCAAGGGGGAGACCCTAGCTAATCTATGAAGACTAGCTAACCCAAAGACTCCTAGGGATATGTGTAAAGTTATGCAAGGAGATCAATGGAGTAGGATTTAGATCTAGGAAGATAAGTCGACCCAAGATAGTTATGGCTTGGTTGAGAGGCTTAAGCAAGGACAAATGAGTCAACCAAGTGTTTGATTAATGTCACTTATGAAGTTAAGTAAGTGGATCTAAGGAAGACCTAATGCCATGAAAATTACCCAAGTGGGGCCCACCCCTTAAAAAGTGGAAAATGGTCCAAACAGGGCCCACAAGGTCAAATTTGAAATGAAAAGGCACTAGGGGGTATGCTATAGCATGGATCTATGGATTTGACCAAGAATTAGCAATACCAAGTACGAGATCTAGCAAATGGCCACCTACCCAAGGAGTGCGACTTGCCTCAAGGAGGATTAGTGCCTTAGTTGGAACCGCAAATGGAGTCGGATGTCCACCAAATTATAGATCGGGATAGTTAAGATGATTATTAAGGTGGGTTTTGAATGTCAAGCACAAGCCATGGCTAGATTTCCATAGATCTAATGCATCACCTAGTGACCCAAGTGGGGCTCAACCGTCAAAATGAGGAATGGGGCCCACAAGGTGAAACTCAACAAGGTGAAGCACTGGAGGTATGTTTTAAAGGTTGATCTATTCAATGAAGCAAAAAACTCACCTACCCACGTTTTAGAACTAGCAAACTAGCCTCCCTCAAGGAATGTGTTTTCACTCAAGGAGGACTAGGTGCCTTGGGAAATGGGCCAAATGGAGTCCAAATACCACCAAACTATAGATTGGGATTGTCGTGAATATTACTAAGGTGGGTTTTAAGTTTTATATCCAAGAGCATACTAGATCCAAATAAATCTAGAAAAAAGTAAAAATGAGTGTTTTAACTTTAGGGTTTTTATGACCAATGAAGAAGAATGGATGGATCTAGGTACATACCTTGTAGAACATACCTCTAATACTTGTGGCCACTTTGCAAATTGATAACCTTCCCCTTATGTGTATATTCAAGAGTGAGATCTAGTGCTCCAAGCTAAATCGTCCTCCCCCAAAGTTGACCAAAACGCCCTACTCCTGCAAGACAAGCTCTAACGAGAAACAAGCCTAGCAAAAGAATGATGTAAATGATGAAAATAAGTAAAAGAAAGCATCAACTATGTCACTAAGATACAATAATGATACTCCCTGTCACAAAGATCAATCCAAAGCAAGATATGAGGGTCCCCCCAACAATAGCCTCCTTTGAAATCGTGCTCCTCTTCACCAATTCGTCCTCCTTGTAGGAAACGACTTGAAGCCCACGAACCACAAGTGATACATAAAGAAAAGATTGTATATTCAACTTAGAAAAGAATCCATCAAGAGAAAAGAAGTAGATCCACAAAATAGTATTCTATTCCAATATGCAAGAGCTCCAAAGGTGCCTTTAGAATAGGGGGGTCTCTTCCTTTTATAGGAGAGAAAGACCAAAACCCTAAATCAATTTTGAAAACTAGTGGTTGAGATCAAAAGATATAACAATGTAATCAACGGCTAAGATGAGCCAACATAACAATAGACATGGATCACTCAAATAAAGGATGATGTCATGGCTAAAAATCCTCTAGGAGGGGTGACGTCATACATGGGAGTGGCTAATAACATAGGAGCCACAACATAAAGACATGGACAAGTGACTAAGGGCACATGGTGGGGCTAGGAGGGACAAGTGACTAGGGGCACATGGTGGGGCATGGTGCAAACACTCACTCAGAGTTCAATTATAATGATGACTGCTGAATGCTACAGGCAGAATATAGAAACTGTGAGACTGCTGAATGCTACAGCCAGGATATAGAAACTGTGAGACTGCTGAATGCTACAGCCAGGATATAGAAACTGTGAGTCAATCAAATGCTACAGCCAAAATAAAGAAACCAAGAGACAGTCAAGAGAAGCTGTAAGACAATTAATGCTACAACAAAAATAGAGAAGTCGTGAGACAATCAAATGCTATAGACAGTTAAATGCTACAACCATGAAGAGAGACATTCGTGAAGGAGAGACAGCCGTGAAGTGATAAGCGTGAAGATAAAGCTATGAAGGGAAACCCTGTGGAGAGACAGTCGTGAAGGAGAAGCCCGTGAAGATAAAGCCGTGGAGGAGAAGAACAGCTGTGAAGGGAAACCCTGTGGAGAAACAGCCGTGAAGGAGAAGCCCATGAGGGTGAAGCTGTGAGAGAAACCCATGAAGGAGAAATCCGTGAGGCTGTGAGAGAAACCCGTGAAGGAGAAATCCGTGAGGCTGTGAGAGAAACCTGTGAAGGAGAAATCCGTGAGGCTGTGAGAGAAACCCGTGAAGGAGAAATCCGTGAGGCTGTGAGAGAAACCTGTGGAGAGAAAGCCGTGAAGGGATCACACTCGTGGAGAGAAAGTCGTGAAGGAAAACCCGTGGAGAGAGACAGCCGAATCAACAAGTGAAAAATAAATGCAGCGCTAAAATTACTCGTGGAAAACAGACCGAGAAAAATACCCAAGAAGAGCGCATGGGAAGATATGTGAGAGCATAGTCTTTTTATATAGAGTTTTAGAGTTAGTAAACTTAGGAATAAAATAATAATAAAAACTTAGGATTAAAAAAAAATAAGAAATAAATAAATAATAAATAAAATAAAAGTAGGGTACCAATGGTCCAAGGGTTTTAAAAAAAAAAAAAAAGATAAAGACTTTAGAATAAAAAACTTTATTAATAAACTCATAAAGTCTTTATTAATAAAATCATAAAGATTTTATTAATAAGACTAAAATAAATATTTAATGAATTTATCATAAAGTGAAAAAATCAAAGGTCCAACATAAAGTAAAAAGACCAAAAACATAAGAGGGACAAGGCCCTATAACAAAACATAATAATACATGGTCCAATGGTCTTTAATAAATCCTTATGTAAAAAATACTCCATAAAGTAGGAGTCATCATAGTCAAAGGTGCACACAAGTGAGAGTGCTAGGACCAAGTAAGAATAGGACCATGGGTCAACAACCACAAGATCAAAGTGGACAAGCAATCAAATAGAACCAACAAGACCAAAGACTTTTCTCTCTCTTAAGATACATAGTTTATATATTTTTGTCATCACTGTATAAGGGAGAAGATCCAAACGGATGGTGCAATCCTTTTGTCCTTAATACTGCTCCTAAGAGTTAGATACTAGGGACATCGTCAAGGGGTGGCCAGTCCCTTGAGAAGCAACCTAGCAATAACCGATTAGGAGAAGGGACAACAATATCTTCCATTCTCAATGAATGGCTTTCAGCTCAAGGCTGAACCTCAGTCCTAGACTGGGACATGTTGATCAACCATCTGGTCCATGACCAGGATCTCCATTCTCCCAGAGAATGGTCCTCAGCCTTAAGCTGAGCATTCAGTCCTAGGCTGAATGTTGATCAACCTTCTGCAGGACCTAGGAAGTCTCTATCTCAACCTGCAGGATCTGCTTGGTCATCATGACCAAGAAACCGTCTGGTTCTAGACCAGAATACCCTAGAGACAAATAGGGGCCCTAGCCACATGCTAGGGACTTTGCCATGGCATCAATCTCCTTGGTCCTAGACCAAGAACCCCAGGAGACAGCTGGGGGCCCTAGGGTACCTTCTAAGGTCTTACACATCACTCTGCCTGGTTAACTTGACCAAGAACCCTAGTTAACTGACTAGGGTACCATTCTCTCTGAGAATGGGTCTCGCAGCTGCACTGAAAAATTAACACTCCCTCTCAGCAAGAGAGGAATTCTCAGCAACGCTAAGCTTGTCAAGGGCAGAGGCTTAGTCCACATAACTGACAACTGCACCATGTCCTTGTCATGGTGAAACAACCTGTTATAGAATACAGGAATTTCTGAGAGCTTCAAAGAACTCTGAATGTCAGCAAACACTTTGATCTTAAATATCCAAATGGAAGTTATACTTGACTTCCCTTGTTGTCTGAGAATCACTTTCCATATATCATTATCCAATTTCAACTGAAAAACATTGTTCCAAACTTGAAGTTTGGCTAACTCCACAATTGTGGTTGAACTTGAATCAGTGACATGGCTCTTACTGGAGCAACCTTGAAACCCCACAAAAGGTTCCTTAGTGAGATCAACTGAAGGCTTCTTGGCCTTCTCCCTCTGTTTCTCTGAATGGGAAGTCTCATGGACTTCTATGTCTGAGTCATTGTAAGACTCCCTCTTGATCTCTGAAACTTGACAAGGGTTATTCACTAGAGCTTTAACAACATGTCCTGAAACCTTGTAAAGGTCTCCTTCACGGACACCAATTTCAAAAGCTGAGCTCATATTTCCACCTTTAGTCCATACTAAAGCTTTTCCTTCTGAGAAGGCTATAGAGAACCCCTTGTCTTCTAAAATTGTCACTGAAAGAACATTCCTCTTTAAACCAAGAACATATAAAATTTCTTCAACATGAATTAACGTACCTGAATCGAGTTTTAAGGCTGTTGAACCAACTCCTTTTATTTCAAGGGTACTTCTGTTTCCCATCTCCAGTTTTGTATTAAACTTCTTGGCCTTGTAACCTACAAGTGCCTGTTTGTATCCAGTCATATGCTTGGTGGCCCCACTGTCAATCCACCATGAGTCTGATGAGTTGGAGATGGAACTTGAGAGCGCTGAAATAAGGTAGTACTCTTTTTGATCTTTTTCTTTGGTCTCAACTTTGGATTTCTTTTGTTGAGGCTCTTCTTCTTCTATAGCAGTTGAAGCATGGTGCTTTCCTTTATGCCAATTCTTCTTAGGAGGATTTCTACAAACGTTGGCATAATGACCGAGCTTGTTACATTTAAAACATCTTACTTTTGACTTATGAGAGTGATTACCTTGAGGTCTCTTACCTTTGTTTTGGTGCTGAGGGAAACTTCTCTCTCCTTGTCTTGGCAGTAAGAGCAAGGTTCTTTTCAGTTTGAGGTCCAGATCTACTCTGGATTCTGCCTTCTTCTTCTAGGCAATCATGCCATAATTTATCAAAGCTTGGTTGAGTTTCTCTTCCATTCATTGCTAAAAGGAATGTCTCCCAAGATGTAGGGAGGCCATCTACAACTGTTTGCACAAGATCATCATCATCTACTTCAACTCCAATTGCCATGAGTTGATCTTTTAACTGAGCAATCTTTGAGAAGAAAGAGGCAACTGTTTCTTTATCCTCCATCTTTAATGAACGGAGCTGCTTTTTCAAGGCCCTCTTTTGAGTAGGTGCCTTCTCCTCATAGAGATTAGCTAGGGCATCAAAACATTCCTTGGCTGTCCTTAGAGGAGCTATTATAGGCATCAAATTATCTTTGACTGAGTCAAAAATCACCCTCTTTGTTTTAGCTTGCTTCTTCTTAAATGCTGCTCTTCGTTGAGCTGTTGTGGGTTCTTCCACAACATTAGTGACCAATTCATCCAAATCATTTTCCTCCAAAATATTTAAGACCCTGGCCTTCCATGCATTAAAGTTTGAGGCTCCTTCAAGCCTATCTTCTGCCTTTACAGAGTTAGAAGCCATTTTAACCCCTTACAGTCAACTTGCCAAGTAAGCTTCTGTGAAGTAAAGATCTTGTCTTAGGATCGATGTAGTTTCTGTTGGCTGCAAAACAGAATTAGCTACACCCTAATGCTCTGATACCATGTTGAAAATCCAGGTTATGTACGTTTTATCGCATATATAAAAACTTGATACAAGAATATGTGAACAATTGCAATACTTAATTGACTTTAAGCTGAATTTAAAACAGAAGTAATATAATTTTCATCTCTTTCAACTTAATGCTCCATTTGGTCACTGCATTAGAGTTGGTCCTCGAGAATCATCAAATGCACAATATATAAAATAAATTTCAAGTGACATGAATAGTAAACTAAATTTCAAATGTCATGTACATGAGAAGTAGCATTAATGAATTATAACCAATATTTGGATCAGCCTTATACTTAGATAGTTTTGATCTTGTCACTGAAAGGACAAGTCAAACTAGATAAACCATATACGTACCTTAAGAGAGAGAAGGTTCAGGTAGAATAAAACAGACCTCAAGTTCTTCAATTAAAATTACAGTAGTAAGAAAGACACACAGGTGCTGCAGACTACAAAGGTCAAGCACGCAAGCAAACACTCACTCAGAGTTCAATTATAATGATGACTGCTGAATGCTACAGGCAGAATATAGAAACTGTGAGGCTGTTGAATGCTACAGCCAGGATATAGAAACTGTGAGTCAATTAAATGCTACAGCCAAAATAAAGAAACCAAGAGACAGTCAAGAGAAGTTGTAAGACAATTAATGCTACAACAAAAATAGAGAAGTCGTGAGACAATCAAATGCTATAGACAGTTAAATGCTACAACCATGAAGAGAGACATTCGTGAAGGAGAGACAGCCGTGAAGTGATAACCGTGAAGATAAAGCTGTGAAGGGAAACCCTGTAGAGAGACAGTCGTGAAGGAGAAGCCCGTGAAGATAAAGCCGTGGAGGAGAAGAACAGCTGTGAAGGGAAACCCTGTGGAGAAACAACCGTGAAGGAGAAGCCCGAGAGGGTGAAGCTGTGAGAGAAACCCGTGAAGGAGAAATCCGTGAGGCTGTGAGAGAAACCCGTGAAGGAGAAATCCGTGAGGCTGTGAGAGAAACCCGTGAAGGACAAATCCGTGAGGCTATGAGAGAAACCCGTGGAGAGATAGCCGTGAAGGGATCACACTCGTGGAGAGAAAGTCGTGAAGGAAAACCCGTGGAGAGAGACAACCGAATCAACAAGTGAAAAATAAATGCAGCGCTAAAATTACTCGTGGAAAACAGACCGAGAAAAATACCAAAGAAGAGCGCACGGGAAGATATGTGAGAGCATAGTCTTTTTATATAGAGTTTTAGAGTTAGCAAACTTAGGAATAAAATAATAATAAAAACTTAGGATTAAAAAAAAATAAGAAATAAATAAATAATAAATAAAATAAAAGTAGGGTACCAATGGTCCAAGGGTTTTAAAATAAAAAAAAAGATAAGACTTTAAAATAAAAAAACTTTATTAATAAACTCATAAAGTCTTTATTAATAAAATCATAAAGATTTTATTAATAAGACTAAAATAAATATTTAATGAATTTATCATAAAGTGAAAAAATCAAAGGTCCAACATAAAGTAAAAAGACCAAAAACATAAGAGGGACAAGGCCCTATAACAAAACATAATAATACATGGTCCAATGGTCTTTAATAAATCCTTATGTAAAAAATACTCCATAAAGTAGGAGTCATCATAGTCAAAGGTGCACACAAGTGAGAGTGCTAGGACCAAGTAAGAATAGGACCATGGGTCAACAACCACAAGATCAATGTGGACAAGCAATCAAATAGAACCAACAAGACCAAAGACTTTTCTCTCTCTTAAGATACATAGTTTATATATTTTTGTCATCACTGTATAAGGGAGAAGATCCAAACGGATGGTGCAATCCTTTTGTCCTTAATATTGCTCCTAAGAGTTAGATACTAAGGACATCGTCAAGGGGTGGCCAGTCCCTTGAGAAGCAACCTAGCAATAACTGATTAGGAGAAGGGACAACAATATCTTCCATCTCAATGAATGGCTTTCAGCTCAAGGCTGAACCTCAGTCCTAGACTGGGACATGTTGATCAACCATCTGGTCCATGACTAGGATCTCCATTCTCCCAGAGAATGGTCCTCAACCTCAAGCTGAGCATTCAGTCCTAGGCTGAATGTTGATCAACCTTCTGCAGGACCTAGGAAGTCTCTGTCTCAACCTGCAGGATCTGCTTGGTCATCATGACCAAGAAACCGTCTGGTTCTAGACCAGAATACCCTAGAGACAAATAGGGGCCCTAGCCACATGCTAGGGACTTTGCCATGGCATCAATCTGCTTGGTCCTAGACCAAGAACCCCAGGAGACAGCTGGGGGCCCTAGGGTACCTTCTAGGGTCTTACACATCACTCTGCTTGGTTAACTTGACCAAGAACCCTAGTTAACTGACTAGGGTACCATTCTCTCTGAGAATGGGTCTCGCAGCTGCACTGAAAAATTAACACCCATGGCACAATAATATAAAATATGACTCAATGACATGTCCAAATATACAAATGATCAAATCCTGTCCCCATCATCAAAGAGAGAAATACAATAAAAGATCCCCTGTAGCCCATGTGGACCCCACTGACTGATGCCAACTGATCTGGAAGAAGGGTGATACACCATGGATGACCTCTGAGCAGACCAAGTGCAAAAACCTTGCCTCAATTGCCGAAATAATTTCAATAATTTCCATACCTTGCCTCTGAGCAGAATAAGTGCCAAAGAGATTTCCAATAATTTCCATACAAGTAGTACATGTGCTTTAGGTTTTAGCCAACAACATCTTATGTGACTAGGGGGAATTCCGCAAATCTAAACCACACATCGGGGTAACCGACTAGAGTGGTAAAGGCATAAAATCCAACTCAGCAAAGGCAAGTTCTGTCACCAACTCAGAGTCGAGACACAGAACAAATGTGGATGCTATCCAACACAGAGGTAGGAGCAGGGAAGTCCTCCATATCAAAAGTCAAGAAGGCAAGTCAGGGGGAAATCCAAAACAAGGAAGGTCATGGATGGATGGAGTCAAGTGAATGTGGTGCCTAAGCTAGCAAACATAAATGTCAGGAAAGACCATGTCCATGCTCATAGGAGGGTAAGTGAAACCAATGAGTATAGTCAGTAAACCTTTAAGTGCAAGTAATACATCCAATTCATTATTTAAATCCAACCAAGATAGTTCATTTCATTTATTTAAATAATACTGCCACATC
This sequence comes from Larix kaempferi, assembly GCA_027924585.1. Classification (NCBI taxonomy): domain Eukaryota; kingdom Viridiplantae; phylum Streptophyta; class Pinopsida; order Pinales; family Pinaceae; genus Larix; species Larix kaempferi. Next base: position 8,005,140 of record BSBM01000504.1, read on the forward strand.
ATGAGTCATATACCGAGTTAATGCTATGAAGATGACTAAAACAACAAGATGATAATCAATGCTAACAATCATAAGTCTAATGGTCATATCACTATATATCTCATCATCTAGAACCAATGAAACACTGCTGCAACAATGACATCTAGAATACTGGGTACTGAACTGAATCTGTATGGAACAAAAGGTCATATCGGTCATCAAATCTAAGCTCTCAAGGCTCAGCCTTGGCACAAGGTCTACACACTGTCTAATATAAGCTGCTCTGATATCTAAGTGATCGTAAATGATGTTGCTCATCATGACTGATCTCACTAAAACTGTGTAAAGATAAAGTTCTGAAAAGTGTAGATATCTGCTCAGCAAATATAGTAGCCCAGTTACTATGGTGTGAACACCTGGCTCCAGCTCGATCAAGTGCTCTAAGGGAGAGAGTGCTTGAGAACCTTAGAATCTCTGGTCTCGAACCACTCTGCATCAATCTTCAATCCAACACTCACCATCTTTTGCTTTCAGCTTTATTTGCACTTGTTTCTGCACTCATGGCCACTAAAAAACCACGTGATGCATGTATGGGATAAAATATAAAATAAATGCTGAAAAGGAAATCTATTCTATAGCAGAAACTGAAATATATAAAGGAAATACTAATCTAACATAACATGTAAATTTTATTAATTTTACTGTGTAGAAGGGAGCAAGGCTTTGGAAAAGGCATAACTCAACTCACTTGGCACAGAAACACTACAACACTCAAGGAAAAAGAAAACACTGAAGACTCAAAAAGACTCGAAAAAGACTTGGCGAAACTCAGAACTCAAAAGAAAAGGAACTCAACCTACTGCTCAGAGGAGCTTATTCAAAAGCCTACCTGCCCTACTCTACCCTGTCAGACAAATGCTAAGTAAAATCATAAATCCAATGCAACCAATCATCAAATAAATTAATGATTCTTCTTCGATTTTCATTAATAAAACATGCCAGGATTGGGTTAAAGATTAAAGAATTTGATAGCACAATCTTCCTGATTTGTTCAAAAATTTCAAAAGGGTTTGAATGGTGCAAAATGAAATCATGCCAAGGAGAAGACTGACTGATGCAAACATCCTCTATCAAAGAATCGATAGGTTCATAAAAATTATGCAAGCTAAACTTCGAGATGGATGGAGGAAAGATATCTTATGAAAAATTTGACTTCTCTTGACTCATACTACTTTCTTTATTCACCTCTCTCACATATTCAATTTGGTTCTCCCTGGGACTAATGATCAAATAAAAGCCAAGTGGGGATAAATTAAAGCTTAGAAGACAAAAAATCAAAATCAAGGACACTTCTTGTTTAAAAATAGAGAAAAAAAGAAACTGATCTTTAAACACCTTTTCTAGCCACCAAGAATGATTGATAACTTGACAACAACCATTATTGTTCCAAAGTGACTGAAAAGGGAAATGAAGTGCTTTTTCTCTAATCATGCGATCAAGCTTATACTTCCTATTGAAAATTTCAAAGGTAAAAGATTGACTAGACCACCAACCTAAAGAAGATTAAAAAAGTTGGGCAGGGAGGGTGGATTGAGAATATGTACTTTCCCCCGAATGGATAGAAATATTTGACCTTGGAATTTGACAAAAGGAACAGTCTTTCAAATTAAAACTCTTTGGCTTAGGAATGATATCAAGCTTTTGATCAAGTCCTATATTTACAAACTGAGGACAAGATTCAAATTCTAAGAATTAGATGAAGCTATCTTGACTAAGGATGGAAAAATGAAAACTTAAAGACTCACTATAAGAAGTAGAACAAAGATTAGAGCATCTAGTGTGATTTATTGATTCACCTTTATCTTCTATTGATTCATCATTAAATTCACAAGAGGATAACTGATCATTTTCATTTAATTGATCAAGGATAAAATTAGCAAGTTTGTTTAAAACACCCTGATTAATTTCACAATAATAATGTGATATCACTACTAAAGGATCTTGATCGATGTCCCTACTTTCTTCTTCTTCAATAAGGTGATGAGAAATTGAATGATCACTAATGATAGAATGACGAATGAGTTTCTCTGAAGGAGGAACTTCAATAGACTTACCGACTAAAAGCGCATCCTCAGGAATTTCCTTAGGATCAGGACTACTTAAAAAAAAATTTGAAAATTCACCATTTATACAATGATTAGGGATTTTACTTTGGATTGACTTAGAAGTGGAAGACTCATCGTCAAAAGAAATTGGGCAGGAGGGGTCATCTCGGGATGTTGACAATTCACTTGAAGTTTGATTATTAATTGATTCAACAATAGGATTGGAAAGGGGAGGGTTTTGATCTTGGATTTGATTTGAAGAATATATATCATCGGATTCACTTCCCCATTCTTCTAAGAATTTTTTTTCAAACATGTCATATCCGGAAATGCTATTGGTCTTCAAATTCAAGAACCAAAGTTCAGCTCTTCCTTGGAAAGATGAGGCCAATAGTTTCATACATACATCCTCATTGGTTATAGATAATTCGTTAATAACTTCTTTAAAGAGATTAAGGTTCCCTTTAGCAGATACCTCATAACTTCCATCGAATTTAGGCAACCTTTCATGGGCTTGATGAGGAACATGATGAGGATACCCAACAATTTTTGAGAAGTCAAAGACTTTTACCGACTAAAATTCCTAGGCCGCTCAGAAGTAGCCATGGATGGAAATTATTAGAAAATCAAGAACCTAAATATAAAATGATGCACCCCATGGGTTCTAGATAATGATAGGATTGATCACCAGTGGAGTCACTTTTGTGGAGTCGGCAGGTAGATTTTAAATCTCTTCTACCAAAAGATGTCATTAAAATAACGGGGAGAGATGAGTGGCAAAAAGATGGCTATGTTTAGATTAAGGATAAAAATGATAACCATCTAGATTACAAGGCCGCATGCGATAAGATATGAATTACGCATGGATACTCGCAGACACCTGAGGTAAGCCTCTACCTCCCCGACAACGATGCCAAAAATGTTATCACACAACTTGTAGTTGTCTCTAAAGGTATCTTATCTAGGATGGTAGAGGTGTAGACAACTAAAGAGGTGACCCAAGAGATGCCACGATTACCAATGCATGTTGGGTGTCACGATAACCGAGGTACTCTTCACTTTAGATTAAGATGAATCAAGATCAAGGGGGAGACCCTAGCCAATCTATGAAGACTAGCTAACCCAAAGACTCCTAGGGAAATATGTAAAGTTATGCAAGGAGATCAATGGAGTAAGATTTAGATCTAGGAAGATAAGTGGACCCAAGATAGTTATGGCTTGGTTGAGAGGCTTAAGCAAGGACAACTGAATCAACCAAGTGTTTGATTAAGGTCACTTATGAAGTTAAGTAAGTAGATCTAAGGAAGACCTAATGCCATGAAAATTACCCAAGTGGGGCCCACCCCTTACAAAGTGGAAAATGGTCCAAATAGGGCCCACAAGGTCAAATTGTCCCACAAGGTCAAATTTGAAATGAAAAGGCACTAGGGGTATGTTATAGCATGGATCTATGGATTTGACCAATAATTAGCAATACCAAGTACGTGATCTAGCAAATGGCCACCTACCCAAGGAGTGCGACTTTCCTCAAGGAGGACTAGTGCCTTAGTTGGAAGGGCAAATGGAGTCGAATACCCACCAAATTATAGATCGGGATAGTTAAGATGATTATTAAGGTGGGTTTTGAATGTCAATCACAAGCCATGGCTAGATCTCCATAGATCTGATGCATCACCTAGTGACCCAAGTGGTGCTCAACCCTCAAAATGAGGAATGGCGCCCACATGGTGAAAATCAACAAAGTGAAGCACTAGAGGTAGGTTTTAAAGGTTGATCTATTCAATGAAGCAAAAAACTCACCTACCCACGTTTCAGAACTAGCAAACTAGCCTCCCGCAAGGAATGCGTTTTACTTTTCACTCAAGGAGGACTAGGTGCCTTGGGAAATGGGCCAAATGGAGTCCAAAAACTACCAAACTATAGATCAAGATTGCCGTGAATATTACTAAGGTGGGTTTTAAGTTTTATACCCAAGAGCATGCTAGATCCAAGTAGATCTAGAAAAAAGTAAAAATGAGGGTTTTAACTTTAGGGTTTTTATGACCATTGAAGAAGAATGGATGGATCTAGGTACATACCTTGAAAAACATACCTCTAATGCTTGTGGCCACTTTGCAAATTGATAACCTTCCCCTTATGTGTATATTCAAGAGTGAGATCTAGTGCTACAAGCCAAATCGTCCTCCCCCAAAGATGAGCAAAACGCCTTCCTCCTGCAAGACAAGATCTAATGAGAAACAAGCCTAGCAAAAGAATGATGTAAATAATGAAAATAAGTAAAAGAAAGCATCAACTATGTCACTAAAATACAATAATGATACTCCCTGTCACAAAGATCAATCCAAAGCAAGATATGAGGGTCCCCCCAACAATAGCCTCCCTTGAAATCATCCTCTTCACCAATTCGGCCTCCCTATAGTAAACGACTTGAATCCCACGAACCACAAGTGATACATAAAGAAAAGATTGTATATTCAATTTGCAAAAGAATCCATCAAGACAAAAGAAGTAGATCTACAAAATAGTATTCTATTCCAATATTCAAGAGCTCCAAAGGCGCCTTTACAATAGGGGGGTCTTTTCCTTTTATAGGAGAGAAAGACCAAAACCCTAAACCACTTTTGAAATCTAGTGGTTGAGATCAAAAGATATAACAATGCAATCAATGGCTAAGATGAGCCAACATAACAATAGACATGGATCACTCAAATAGAGGATGACATCATGGCTAAAAAGCCTCTAGGAGGGGTGACGTCGTACATGGGGTTGGCTAATAACATAGGAGCCACAACATAAAGACATGGACAAGTGACTAGGGGCACATGGTGGGGCTAGGAGGTATTATTCCCCTTCACTAGCATGACCCCATGGCACAATAATATAAAATATGACTCAATGACATGTCCAAATATACAATGATCAAATATTGTCCCCATCATCCGAGAGAGAAATACAATAAAAGATCCCCTGTAGCCCATGTGGACCCCACTGACTGATGCCAACTGATCTGGAAGAAAGGGATACACCATGGATGACCTCTGAGTAGACCAAGTGCTAAAAACTTGCCTCAATTGCCCAAATCGAATTCGTCAATGACCTTTTTATTCCATTTTGTAATCCTCCTGAAAACCCTGAAAGTGACCAAAACTGCCTCTGGAGTGCCTGCGCTGTCAAACTGAGTGCACCATCATGTCCGGAAGGCATGTAATATGGTAAAAACAAGTGGCTGTACCATCCCCTTCCTCTGTAGCGCCCTAGGCAATGACTCGTCTCCAATGCTCCTGCTGGATAGGCCATATCAGCATGCCCGAATTGGTCAACATGAGGAGAATTGCTAATATCATCCCCGGGAGTGCCCAATATTGAAAGATAAGAGTCTCAATGGATCATGAAGACCCAAATTCACTAGCGATGAGTACTCATACACCTCATGATAACCTGTAGGATCATCTATAGGGTCCACCATACCCAGACAGTGTAAAATATGATGATTTGGAAATAATAATAAAAATGACCAACTACATCAATCATCATCTGGAGCATGTGTTCAACATATGGAATCATCAATAGGTGCATGTGGGACCATAGATCAACATCATAAAGCATAAGTGGTCCATCTCATCACGGATCCCAAGAATGACCATGGTCAAACTATGTTTGACTGGGTTAAAATATAACCAAAGACTAGATTATAACAAATGGCCGAGACATGTTCCTTTAACCATATTCATAGCTTAACTTAAAGTATAAACATCAATCAAGTGGCAGTTAATACATAGATATTCAATGTTATTTATAACTTACTTGCACCAAAGCTTTAAGGACATGCTTCATCCAATGGACATGGCCTAACTGCTAGCATAGGGTGAATGCTAAGTACAAGGCTAGGTAGAAGGGATGACTTGAACAACTTAAGTAAGTGATACTTTGGACAGGGGAAAAGGGGAGCTACACATTGTGCTGGACAAGATAAACAAAGGGAATGGCAGTGCCTCACAAATGGATAAGTTGTTTAAAGAGTGTTTATTCAAACTTAGCATCATGTCTACATCAAGTTGATCCAAGTTCATTAGGATCATTCATTTCATTTCCATGGCCATCAGTCTTTAGATTTGGCATACATTTAACCACTGCTTTTTAGGCCTATATGACCCCTTTGGGATTTTGCATGCGCTTAGAAGCACAACTAATCGCAGCTTGCATCCAGTGTATGTTTACATTAATGAGGTCAACAATCTTTAGATTTAGCATTTATTTAGCCATTGCTCTTTAGACCTTTTTGGACCCTTCATGGGGTACTTCAGCATTTCATTGCTTTAGCCCTTAATTCATCGTGTGTTTAGAAACACATTCTAGAATTTAATTTCAATGGGCTTTCATAAGAGATTTCCAGTAATTTCCATACAAGTAGTACATGTGCTTCAGGTTTTAGCCAACAACATCTCATGTGACTAGGGGGAGTTCCAGAAATCTAAACCACACATCGGGGCAACCGACTAGAGTGATAAAGGCATAAAATCCAACTCACCAAAGGCAAGTTCTGTCACCAACTCAGAGCCGAGACACAGAACAAATGTGGATGTTATCCAACATAGAGGTCGGAGCAGGGAAGTCCTCCATATCAAAAGTCAAGAAGGCAAGTTAGGGTGAAAGCCAAAACAAGGAAGGTCATGGATGGATGTAGTCAAGTGAATGTGGTGCCTAAGCTAGCAACATAAATGTCAGGAAAGACCATGTCCATGCTCATAGGAGGGTAAGTGAAACCAATGAGTATAGTTAGTAAACCTTTAAGTGCAAGTAATACATCCAATTCATTATTTAAATCCAACTATGATCGTTCATTTCATTTATTTAAATAATACTGCCACATCATGAGTCATATACCAAGTTAATGCTATGGGTATGACTAAAACAACAAGTTGATAATCAATGCTAACAATCACAAGTCTAATGGTCATATCATTATATATCTCATCATCTAGAACCAATGAAACACTGCTGCAACAATGACATCTGGAACTTTGGGTACTAAACTGAATCTGTATGGAACAAAAGGTCATATTGGTCATCAAATCTAAGCTCTCAAGGCTCAGCCTTGGCACAAGGTCTACACACTGTCTGATATAAGCTGCTCTGATATGTAAGTGATCGTAAATGATGCTGCTCATCATGACTGATCTCACGTAAACTGTGTAAAGGAAAAGCTCTGAAAAGTGCAGATATCTGCTCAACAAATATTGTAGCCCAGCTACTATGGTGTGATAACAAGTATATAATGTCATCTATCACCTTGTACCTGTCATCCTGAATCTGTCCATCCAATATTTCGCAAGCAAACTTATCTTTGGAGTATTCGACCAAAAGATGAGATCTCCAATCCGATGAAATGCTCATAAGAGATAAAGTGGCTGCTCGTCTAGAAGGTGCATCTGCTACCACATTGTTTTTCCCTTTTAATGTTTGCATTCTTGAAGTCATATGCTTGAATCTTACTCACCCATTTCTATTGCCTCTTATTCAATTCCTTCTGTTCCAAGAAGTGCTTTAAGCTGTTGTGATCTGTCTTAATCTTGAATTTGCCACCTACTAACTATTGTATGAACTTGGTTAGCGCATGGAGAATGGCTAACATTTCCTTGTCATATATTGAATAGTGGCGCTCATAGTCCTTGAGTTTTTTGCTCTCGAATGCAATAGGGTTATTATTCTGCATCAATACTGCTCCAATACCCTCTCCTGAAGCATCACATTCTAATACGAATGGCTGTGTAAAATATGGTAGTGCTAGTATTAGGCATGAGCTCATTACCTTCTTCATTTTCTCAAATGTCCGCTGTGCTGCCTCTGACCAACTGAATGCCCCTTTCTTAGTAAGATTTGTGAGTGGTGCTATCATCTGTGAGAAATCGCTAACATACCTCCTGTAGTGGGTGTAAAGGCCCAAAAATCCTCTCAACTCTGTCACATTTTTAGGTGTAGGCCAATCCAGTATGGCTCTAATATTTTCTAAGTGTACATGTACCCCATTTGCTCCTATCACATGTCCCAAATATAACATCTCTTGCTTACCGAACTCACATTTGGATATCTTGGCATAGAGTGTCTGTTCTTCTAAAATTCCAAGTACTTCACCAAGGTGCTTTAAATGCTCTTCCCAAGTCCGACTGTAAATCAATATATTATCGAAGAATACCAAAAGATGTTTGCGTAACTGAGCCTTGAATATGTTGTTCATACATGACTGGAAGGTAGCTGGTGCATTGGTGAGCCCAAATGGCATCACTAGAAACTTATAGTGTCTGTATTGACAACGGAAAGTGGTCTTTGGAACATCCTGTTCCCTAACCCATATCTGATGGTAACCTGACCGTAGGTCGATCTTGGAGAAGTATTTTGCCCCCTGTAGTTCATCCATCAATTCATCGATCCTGGAGATTGGATACCTGTTTTTAATTGCTTTCTTGTTAAGCGCTCTTTAATCAATGCACATGCGTAGGTTCTATCCTTCTTTTTTACTAACACCACTAAGGATGCAAATGGACTGGAGCTAGGTTTTATGTAACCTAATTTGAGCATTTCTTTGATCGTACTTTCAATTTCATCTTTATTTTTTTTGGGGTGTCGGTAAGGGGTAGTGATGACTGCTTGAGTCCCCTCCTCTAACTCAATAATGTGCTCAAATCCCCGATCTGGAGGCCTACCTGCTGGAAGATCTCCGAATACCATTTTATGCTTCTGGAATAGTGCTTGTATGTCTGTTGGATGTTGTGTGGCTCTATCTGATTGTTTCCTGAAAGTAACCAGGCACACTGTTGCCCACTCTATGTCTTCCTGCCGGAGCACAACCTCCATCCTGTGTGATGATACTGCTCTGGGAGGGTAGGTATTCATCTCTCTCAAAACCACTCTCTGTCCTTTTGTTCCCTGAAATTCCATCTCCATGGTCTGGTAGTTCGTAGAATATTTTCCAATGGAATAAAGCCACTGAACTCCCAATACCACGTTTGTGTCCGGTACGTCAACCACATAGAATGTTTCGGTCACTGTATAGTTTCCGAGAGTTACTTTCAATTTTGGGATCCTTTGCTACACTCCATGTTGTGGTGACGTGCTGCGGATAATGTAAATCCATCAAATTTCTTAGTCGGAATACCTTTTCTTTTTATCCAGGCAACATCAATAAAGTTGTGGGATGCCCCACCATCTATCAACACTTCAACCTTGTTGCCCTGTATGACACCTCTGATCCAGAGAGTGTCGAATCTAGGAACTCCAGATAATGTAGCAATGATACCTCGCGATGTAGCAATGACCCCTTAGGAGACTGCTCCTCTTCTGTTGCATCAAGTGCCTCTCCCTGTTCCTAATCCTGATCATCCTCATCCTCTCCATTGTCGGAGTATACCTCTATGTAGTGAGCCTTCCCCTTCCCTGAACATCTGTGTCCTGGTACCCATGGTTCTTGGAAACTGAAACATAGTTTCTTTCTTCTAAGGTCCTGGCGGGTATCATTATCCATCCACTCTTTCTTGGGCCATTCTTTTTGGAAGGGTTTCCTCTCCTTATCTTTTATAGGAAAATTGGTTCTGGAAGGAAACTTAGTTTTGGGAACTGAATCTTGTAAATCTCTGGTATGATTGATGGCATCTGACAGTGTGGTGGGTCTATAAGCCTTAACCCATCCATGCAAGGGTTCAATGAGAGCCTCGGTGAACAACATAATTAACCTGCTCTCTGAAATGTTTGTTACCATGACTGCTACCCTTTCGAACTCTGAAATGAAGGATTCTGGACTGCCTGTCTACTTGAGCTGTGCCAACTCTCTGAAATGCACCTCGGGGTCGTTCCTATCAAAGCGCTCGATGAGCCTTTGTGTAAAGTCTGTGTAAGAGGTGATGGCACTGTGACCCACACGACAACAGAATATTCTGCAATTCCTGCAGAACCTTTAACGCAGTCTTATAGAAAAACTTCTGTAACTCAACCATTATTTTGCCAAATCTGTCCTAGCAAATTCCCGAGATCCCGACGCTGTCAAATCAGCCATACACTATCTGTCTGTACAAAACTGTATGAATCTAATACAACTTCCATACCTGCAGATCTTCACTCTGAAACAAAGGGTTAAGCCCTTCACTCTTCTCCTGAGATTACATTGTAGTTATTTCAGAGAACTGGTTATGATATGATGATAAATTTTCAACCCTTAAACATATTTGATTAGCAGCCTTCAGTTTAATTATTCACCTTCAGATTTTAACCAACAAACATAAATATTGCAGGTCCGAAAAGTTAAACAACTGTAATACACTGTCTAAGCTAACTGAAATTGCACAACGGAATAGATCACATAAAAACATAGTACACAAGTTGTACCTTGGAAACCCGAATCCCTGGAGAAAACCAACAAATGATTGTCTTCTTTTATTATGTGAATTACAGAATGCCTTAGCACTTTTAGTCTTAAAAAAATGCTGATAACTCAGCTGGATACCAATGGAATCTCTCCGGACCACTTGGAATAGGTCCCTCAGAACCTAGCGCACCCAAAACAGCTGAACGCTCAGCTAGCGCCTTCCTCCTTCAGGCTATACGACCAGCCGTACAGAGCCCTACGGAAATGTACAGACTCTTCTGCGGCTCCGTCAAACTCTTGGTGACCACATGCAACTGGGAAAAGGACTTTTATGCCCTCTCTTGCTGATAGGGGGACTTAAAATCCTCATTGACTGACTGTGCTCAAAACCCTCTCAGATAATCTCAGCTTGAGAGAATCGTTCTCTCCAAAGCCTCTTAGAGAATCCCTCTCTTAGATCTGATCACTCACTGATCAAACTCCCTCAATATGTCTCACTAACTCTCCCTCAGACTCTTTTATAACATTCACTTTATGCAAATACCATGGGCTCAATATCATGGACCCTCAAATACCATGGGCCTTCCAATACAATGGGCTATTTGACGTTTTACATAAAGTATTATAAAGGTCACTTTTACAAAGAGAGTTACAATTTGAGGATACTTCCACGTGCTAGACACAAGCCAACGTAAAAGCGCCTATCCTCACTACAAACTTCAACATAAACCCCCGGGTACCATACCTGATTACTAGGAAATTAGGTGGTTATTTTGCGGAAGAAATATGGTAACGACGATATAAAAATTGAAGTTATGTTGGGGGGCATGGGTGACGACAATGACGGTGACGTTTCTGAGGAGGAGGATGTGACTGTAATATTGTTTCTGTGAACCCCATGTCTTTTTAACAATCACTATTTCTAAATGAGAAGGCCCTTTTCTCTAGTTTATTTTCACTGGGTATGCCATTGAGGTTTCAATCAATGCCATGGCCTTCAAACACCCACAGAAAAATGTATCAGATGAAGGAGATTGAATTCCGTATGATGGACCTGACATTGACGATTTGGATGAGAATTTACAAAAAGGCCTTTTGTAAATACCTGGAAGTGCAAGACATCAGGCCTAGCTTAAGAAGTTACCTAAGCAAGACCATGGATCATTTGACCTATAATTATGAGCACTTCAAGGACGAAGCGTTTTTAAGGAGACAACAATGTTATGTAAATTAAATAGGGTATACGAAAAATATAATATAAAAAAAGATAAAAGGAATAACAATATTGATAATAATAAATATTAAATAAAAGGTAATCAATGATAAAAGGACATGTCTTTTCAACTGAAAATGCATCAAGGGCCTCTTCAATCATATTTATATGGGAGGCCACCATTTGTAAAGATCATCTTATCATCTATTAATTGATACAAAGATTCCTCTACATTGTATGGATCAATTTTTCATCTGTGTATGGATTTAAATCACAAATTTGGCCAAGATTGGCTTTGATACCAAATGAAGTGGAAAGTCCCTGTTTACTATTAAATTGACAGGAGATTTCTACAATGTATAAGAATATGTTGAATAATAAATAATTGATAGAATGGTAACATGCTTACGATGAGGCTCGTGATGATATGCTTATATGCATTGACTGGTCAGAAGGTGAAGGGGTATGTACCCTTTGACTTTTCATTAATGTATTTTTTATTATTATTGTTGTCATTATTATATTTAGATTTATGCTTGTTACATATAAAGAAAATGAAAACTTGCATTTAAATTTTTTATATTGTCATTAATTGTTTCATGATGTTTGAGAGGGGTTCCTACCTGATCAGATTTCATATTGAAAATATAATTTCACATCCCATCCAAAATTCAACAGACTTGGCAATTTTCAGAATTCCAACAAACTGAATTGCAATGAATTGAAGACAAGTTCTCTAAACCATCAAAAGACGCCAAATGTTACCTTGCTCCTTTGCTACATGCCACTTGCTAAATATAGACCTATAAAAAATAGACATGCCAAAAATAGCAGTTTCGATTCCAAAAAAATTGAAGTTCTAGAATATGAAAATAACTGCACCAGTTACTGAACAAAAGCCCTGATATAGATCACATTGTGTTGGATGATATTATCCGACCTTAGAATGGGTAAAAGGAGACTCACTTGACAGAGTTTGATCCTGATACTGATGACTTGGGATGGATTGGTCTGAACAGATCCATTTGTAGGGTAGCGCCAAGCATGGTAGGCACTAGTCGTGCTTCTACTAGTACTACCACTGCAATTGCAGGTGTCCCTCAGGAGTCCAATCAGTTCGAGCCAGAGGATGGCCTTGTAGCTCATGCCAAGGATCCTGTTTTCAGTGGCGGCGATGAGTTTGATGATTAATCATGTTGATTAGTGATATGTAGTAGGCTAGTAGCTTGTAGCATGTATTTTGGACTCTAGAGACCATTTACATCCTTATTGATTATGTTTTTTATTTCAGATATGTATTGCACTAGGTGCCATTTTAATATATTCACCATTACATGGTGTATATATTTGATTTCAGGTATGTATTGCACTAGGTGCCATTTTAATGTATTCACCATTACATGGTATACACAACAAACGTTTTTCTTTCTATTGGTTTGGAATCTTTAAAATATATTTTTTTCATTAAATTTTTTTATTTTATGTATTTTTAGCAAAGTTTGAAAAATCGAAATCGGACTCGGAATCGGTCGAGGTCAACTCGGAATCGGTAATGAATCGGTCATAAATCGGCCGATTTGAATTTAATGAATCGGTTTTCTAAAAAATACATAAAATATTTAAATTTTAAAGAAAAACAACATTTTCAAGATTTTAGGACTGTTGTTATGACCTAGACCTGTTGTTTGAAGGCCAAAGAGCACCTTTACTTGTTGTTTAGGGCTGCTTTCATCCACAGTACTGCCCACAATTTATTTTTAGCCTTTAAGGTGATTTTCATGACTTTTTACTGCTACAAAGGTCATAACAGACACATGTTTGCTTCAAAATTTTTGTACGAGGGTTTGAATAGCTTCAACCTAAGTTGCATGAAACGGGGAAACGAGGACGAAACGGAGAAACTTCGAAACAGGGGAAACGTGGCCCCCAAAATTGTGGAAATGAGGAAATGCAATATATATATATTAAATTAATAAATTAGCAAAGACATTTACAAAAATGAATGTGAAATATAAATCATCAATCATACATGTCAACGAATCATTGCCTATATTGGGATCCTAATCATCAATAGCACCCTATGCGTCCCTCCTCTAGGCTCTAGCCCTTTCCTCTAACTCGAATTTCAAAGTTGATCCTCCAAGCACATTAGTCAACGACTCAACACACTACAATTTTGATGAAACTTCCTAATCCAATCGCTAAAATAACGTAGAAAAAGCTTTTGATGCTTGATAAGTGATTTTGCATGAGTGAAGAGTACATTTTTATTAAGGTCATGACAAAGGAATTCAACAATCAACACCACCAACATCAAGGTACATATAGGGGTTGATGTGCTTGATTAAATACCAATTCCATACCCTCATACATGATAGAATCTGGTGGAAACCTTGCAATCCTAAAATCCTGAAAACTATTAAGTCTGATGAATTTTGAATGGGATCTAAAAATCTACTTTTTGCATATGAAGTCCGATGAAGTTGGAACCACTCTCAAACATCTTGAAAAAATTTAATGGTAATGTTAAAAATTTAAGTAAAAGGATGGAAAATAAAAAGAATTTAACATTACCATTAGTATCACCAAGTACTACAACACCATGTGGATATAGGTTAAAAATTAAAAAAAACCATTTTTTAATTGCCCACAGGCCCACACCAAAAAAAATCGGCCGATTTTTGTCAAAAATCGGTGGACCAGACCGGTTCGGTACCGAACCGGCCGATTTGATACCGAATCGGCCGGTTCAGTACCAAACCGGTCCTCCGATCCGATTTGAAGACCGGTTTGAACCGGTCTTGCCTTAAATCGGTGAATCGGCCGATTCCGATTCCGATTTAACTGATTTTTAAAACACAGATTTTTAGTAAACTGTCATAAAATTCAAACAGGTCCGATTCTGGGTTGAGTCCAAGTGGACCCTTGGCTGATTCTGGGGCCAAGCCCAGGTTTTAAAACATTGGTTTATGCTAGCTTTACATGATGAAACTTATGAATTTTAATTTTAAATTCGGAAGTTGCTATACATATGCATTTAGTCTGCATATTGTGTTTCTATTAGTTTGCAGTAAACAAATCAGCAATGTGGTGACATTTTTGGAGAGTCAGAAGAGTGGGAAAATTGAGAGTTTGTATCATTGAAATTAATTATTGATCAAATATATATCTTTAGATTCCATGATTGATTGGTTATCATCATCATTGGATTACATTTAGGCTTTTAGCTTTTTATTGCTAATATTTCACAATATGATTGGTTATTGTTCTAAGCTGGAAATATAAATTTGAGTAAACACTCATGGGTTTTGAGGTTTTCTTTTTTGGCAGGTGGTTACTCAATATGCAGATGCAAACGAGTATTTGATGGTTGTGGATGTGTATATTGATTATATTCTTCAAAATAGCATGGTATGTATATGGCACCGTCATAAGTTAAGCACAATATTTTGGTAGGATAAAAATTCGCCTTTTTCTTAGTAATTTGTAAACAACAATCTAGTAAATTCGAGTGGATAGTAAGATACCATTCCATAATTTGAGTAGTGGTCAGGCATGTTTCTAATCAGATTGATGATTTTTCAAAGGTTTAATTGATATCAATGATATAAATATTCAAGTAACTTTCCCAGGAACATTAGAATATTCCTTGGATACATAAATAAATATGGACATCCTCTTGTCAAGATGTAATATGCACCTATTAGAGGGAGTAAAAATTCAATAAGAAATAACCATAGTGAAAGTTGGAGCTTTTCCATAGTGAAACCATCTTGGACACGCAGCTACGACATGACTAGAACAATATACCGGTGTGTTAGAAATCACGATTTAAATTGTGATTTAGTGATTTAAATTCGAATCGGCCACTAAACAATTTGATTCAAACTGTCCCGAGTTAAACTTGGGTTGACCAAGTTGACTCAGTCAACGTGAGTCAAAGTCGTGATTTAAACTATGTATGTGAGTTTAACTTGTGATTTTTTGGAACTTGTGCCAAGGAAAACTTTAAATGCTTGACTTTTGACTGCTTTTTTCATTCTCTTGCTCGCTAGAGGTGTTTTCTATTGGTTGGAGTGAAGGAACAATGACCCTAGTTTATGAATAGAGCATTGTATGGACATGGTTATTTTGAATATCAATGAGAAATTCCTTTTCAATTATATATATATATATCTATATATTTGCTTGAATTTTGACTGTTTTTTTCATTCTCTTGCTTGCTAGAGGTGTTTTCTGCCTACTAGAGGTGTTTTCTACTTGTCGGAGTGAAGGAACTGTTATCACACCATAGTAGCTAGGCTACTATTCTTGCTGAGTAGATATCTGCACATTTCAGAGCTTTGTTTTTACAGAGATCGGCGATGATGAGCTTGTTATTTGTGATCACTCATGGATTAGAGCAATATGTTGTATCATACTTTTGTTAGACCTTGCGCCAAGATTGAGCCTTGGGAGCTTATATTTGATGACCGATGTGACCCTTTGTTCCATAGAGTTTCAGTTCAGTGCCCAATGATTATATTGCAACAGTGTTTCAGATGTTTATTGATGATTATTATGATGTGATGTGACCTATGGACTTCTGATTATTGGCTTTTGACTATTATCTTGTTGTTTTAGTCATCTTCATAGCATTGACTTGGTATATGATTCATGACGTGGCAGTACTATTTAAAATAAAATGAACTATCTTGGATAAATTATAAAATGGATCTATTACTTGCACACTTAGGTTTTCTGACAAAACTCATCGATTTCATTACCCTCCTATGAGCATAGATATGGCCTTTCCTAACATCCTTGTCTGCTAGGTTAGGCACCATTTTCACTTGACTCCATCCATCCATGACCTTCCTTATATGGCTTTCACCTTTGACTTGCCTTCTTGACTTCTTGATACTGAGGACTTCCCCATTTCTACCTCTGTGTTGGACCGCATCCATGTTTGTTTTGTGTCTTGGCTCTGAGTTGGTGACAAAACTTGCCTTTGGTGAGTTGGATTATATGCCTAAATCATTCTGGTCGGTTGTCCCGATGTTTGGCACTGTGCAGAACTCCCCCTAGTCTCTTGAGATGTTGTTGGCTAAAACTGAAAGCTCATGATCTACCTATATTGGAAATCTTTATATATATACGCCCATGGAAACTGTAAACTCTAGAATGTGTTTTTAAACACACGTGAGTAAAGGGAAAGAGCAATGAACTGCTAAAATACTCCTCGAAGAATATAGAAAAGGTCCAAAAAGCAAATGTTAAAGTTATATCTATTATTGCTGACCTTGTATATGTGAATATGCCCCGGATGTAAGCTACGATTAGTTGTGCTTCTTAGCACATGTGAAATCCCAGAGGGGTCATATAGGCCAAAAAGGCCATGGAAATGAAATGAATGATCCTAATGAACTTGGATCACTTTAATGTAGACATGATGCCTAAGTTGAATAAGCACTCTCTAAACAACTTATCCATTTGTGAAGCATAACCCTTCCCTGTGTTATTTTGTCCAGCACATAGTGTAGCTTCCCCTTTCCCTGTCCAAAGTATCACTTAGTTGAGTTTGGTCAAGTCACCCCTTTGCCCAGCCTTGTTCTTAGCCTTCATCCTTAACTAGCAGTTAGGCCATGTCCAATGGGTGAGTCTGTCATTAACGCTGTCGTGCAAGTAAGATGTAAATAACATTGAAAAATATATACGTATTAAATGCCACTGAATGATGTTTATACTTTAAGTTAAGTTGTGAATATGATCTAAAGGAACATGTCTTAGTCTTTGTCATAATCTTGTCCTTGGTTATATTTTGACCCTCAGAAACCGGATTCGTTCCAAACCCCAGCCGTGTCCCGAATCGGTCGAATCGGACACGATTCGATTGGAATTCGTGTCCGATTCGACCTTAGTTCGAATCCGAAATCGGGACACGTCCTGAAAACGAATCGGACACGCATTTACAACGTGTCCCGATTGATAGTTATTTTAGCCTTCACCAACGTGTCCGGGTCTGCTGCAAATTATTAACACGGTGTTCTCCCGGCTATCAAACAAAGGGCAGTCTGCGTTTTCTTCGGTAGCTGGAGACATTTTCTTTGACAGCTGATCACGACTGGCAGCCGAAATAGCAGATAAAGTTCCCTGTTGCGGGTTGAGAAAATGATACGTGGGGTTAAACCCACAGCTGCTCAGGTACAGTTCCATGGCCGCTCGGAGTTGTAAACCATCTCGGGGATTGACATTTTCTTAACCCACGTATCAGGTTGTTTACTGCCAACCGATTACAGGAAATAGCTTGGAGCAGCTAGTAACCCACCTATCACTTTGTCTTGCGTTATCGAGCAGCTAGGAGTTCGCTGTAATGGGCTAAGGATCCCCCAAGTCGCAAAGTCATTTTAGTTATGTTTTAGTTCTAGTAGTCATTTGATTGAGAGAAAAGTGGATTCACCCACTTTTTTCATTTTTTATTATTTTATTCCCTTTTTATTTTTTATGAGAGCCTTTTTTGGCCTTTAAAAGAGCATAGCCTCTTTCTTTGTAGACATGGAAAAACTTTGGGACACATTGATCACAGATAGTTATTTTAGCCTTCATCCTCCACAGCAGCAGATGCAGATCCTCAGATGGGCAGAGAGGAGGAGGAGGGGGAGGAGGATGAGGATCAGGGCAGTGGCAGTGGCAGTGGCAGTGATGAGTATGTTGATTCAGGCATGGAGGAGGACTACTGACATATGGGATTCTTCCATCTTGATCCACCCCTTTTTGTATTTACTATTAGTCTATTTGGCATTTGCCAGTGGCCCAGTGCCCAGTGGCATTCCGACATATATGTATACATTTTGATTTTGATGACTTAATGAGAAATATGGTTCCGACATGCATCTGTGTCTCATTGTGATTTGTGAATGACAAATGTGTAATCATTAATGTGTTTTTATTCTAATTTCTATTGAATATTTGTAAATGTTCTAGTTTCTAAATATTTTTGGATCTATATGTCTATATTTTTAAATTTTAATATATTTAAAAAAAAAACATATATGTATATAAAACGTATCCTACGTGTCCTGATTTCGGGGTCACCGTGTCCGTGTCGGACTCTCGTATTTTCGTGTCCTACGTGTCTCATGTCCCCGTGTCAGGTGACTTAGTTTTGACCTAGTCAAACATAGTTTGACCATGGTCATTCTTGGGATCCGTGATGATGTGGACCATGTATGCCTATGGATGATGATTGATGGTCCCACATACTCTTTTTGATGACTCCATGTGGTGGACATATGCTTCAGATGATGGTTGATGCAATTCAGTAGATTTATTATTATTTCCAGATCATCATACTTTACACTGTTCGGATATGGTGGACCCTACTGTTGACCCCTCAGGTCAACCCATGGTGTATGAGTACACATTTTTAGTAGATTTGGGTCTTTTGGATCCATTGAGACACTTATCTTTCAGTTTTAGGCACTTCTGATGATGATAGATGCAGTTATCTACCTGTTGACCAGTTTTGGGCATGCTGACACAGCCTGTCCAGCAGAGGCTTGGAGGCCATTCGTTGCCTAGGGCGCTGTGTCTGAAGGGGGTGGTCCAACCACTTGATTTCCACATTATACCCCCCTTCCAGACACCCTGGTGCCATCAGTTTGACAGTGCAGGCACCTTGGGTGGCAGTTTGAGCAGTTTCAGGGTTTTTCAAAAGGATTAAAAATGGAATAAAAGGGTCACCGAGGAATTCGATTTGGGCAATTGAGGCAAGGTTTTGGCACTTGGTCTTCACAGAGGTCTTCCAGGGTGAAACCCCCATCTTCTAGTCAGTTGGCATCAGTCAATGGGGTCCACAGTGGCCACAGAATGCCTTTTACTGCATGTCTCATAGATTTTGAGGACAGGATTTGATCATTTGTGTTATGTGGACATGTCATGGTCCTTTTTATTCTATATTATTGTGCCATGGGGATGAGCTAGTAAGGTATGATGCCTCCTAGCCCCACCATGAGCTTCTTGAGTCGTGTCTATGTCATATTTGGTGGGCCCTTGTATCTTAGCCCCCTTTAGAGGATGACGTCACCTCACTTAGTCACTTTTAGCTATGACGTCATCCCTCTTTGAGTGATCCATGTGATTTTATGTTAGGCTCATCTTAGCCATTGATTATATTGTGAGATCTTTTAATCTCAACCACTCATTTCAAAAAGTGGTTTTGAGATCTAGGGTTTTGGTCTTTATTATCCTATATAAGGAGGAGACCCCCCTCATTGTAAAACACTTTTGGGCTCTGGAAAACTTGGAATGAAAATGTTATTTTGGAGATCTACTTCTTGGCTTTGATTGGGTTAATCTTGTATATGTTCTTGCATCTCTTGTTTCTAGACATTGTTTGCTTTTCAGGGGAAGTGGACGTCAAGAGAGGGAGGCTGAGTTGCTTGGAGCTAGAGCATGTTTTGCTTGATGGGAAGATTGTAGGGGTTGCTCACATCCCCCATGGGCAAGACGTCTTCATCTTGAGGGAGTTTTTCAATTGTGTTTTGTCCATTGATTACTTCTTTGATATGACATGCTTAGATCTCATTGATTTGTGGATCAAATCTAACTTGTTGTAGTTTGATTTACAGGTTTCATGGGACATCTCTCCTCCTAGGGCTTGGACGATTTGGGTTGAAGACACTTGGATTAAGCTTGGAATTGTAACTAGGGCAAGAATCATCCATATGCTAAGAGGCCGCAAGCTTTTGAGGTAAGATCTACAAGGTACGTATCTATTTCGCTTGTTCTCCATCCTATTGGTCACAAACACCATTAAAATCAAAACCCTCATTTTTACTTTTTCTTAGATCTACTTGGATCTAGCTTGGCTTTGGGGATAATATTGAAAACCCACCTCTACAGTATCCACGACAATTTGGATCTATAGTTTTGTAGTGATTGGCCTCCATTTGACTCTTTTCCCAAAGTACTTAGTCTTCCTGGGCTGAGGTTGCACTCCTTGGGAGGGTGAGTTTTGCTACTTCCAAGACGTGGGTAGGTGAGATCCCACTTGATTTGCATTTGTCTACCTTGATAACCTACCCCTAGTGCTTCACTTCTTTGATTTTTGCCTTGTGGGCCCCATTTCTCATTTTGAGGGTGTGCCCCACTTGGGTCATTGAGTGATGCATTTTCAACCTTAGATCTTTGGAGATCTAGCTCATATTGGGGCATGCAACTAAAAACCCATTTGATAATTGCCTAATCTACCCTGATCTACATTTTGGCATAATTTGGACTCCATTTGCCCCGTCATCTCAAGGCACTAGTCTCCCTTGGTCAATTCGCACAACTTAGGGTTAGTGTCATTTGCTTTATTATCCTATATAAGGAGGAGACCCCCCTCATTGTATAACACCTTTGGGCTCTGGAAAACTTGGAATGAAAATATTATTTTGGAGATCTACTTCTTGGCTTTGATTGGGTTACTCTTGTATATGTTCTTGCATCTCTTGTTTCTAGACATTGTTTGCTTTTTAGGTGAAATCGAAATCAAGAGATGGAGGTCGAATTGCTTGTAGCTAGAGCACGTTTTGCTTGATGGGAAGATTGTAGGGGTTGCTCACATCCCCCATGGGCAAGCCGTCTTCATCTTGAGGGAGTTTTTCAATTGTGCTTTGTCCATTGATTGCTTCTTTGATATGACATGCTTAGATCTCATTGATTTGTGGATCAAATCTAACTTGTTGTAGTTTGATTTACAGGTTTCATGGGACATCTCTCCTCCTAGGGCTTGGACGATTTGGGTTGAAGACACTTGGATCAAGCTTGGAATTGTAACTAGGGAAAGAATCATCCATATGCTAAGAGGCCGCAAGCTTTTGAGGTAAGATCTACAAGGTACGTATCTATTTCGCTTGTTCTCCATCCTATTGGTCACAAACACCATTAAAATCAAAACCCTCATTTTTACTTTTTCTTAGATCTACTTGGATATAGCTTGGCTTTGGGGATAATATTGAAAACCACCTCTACAGTATCCACGACAATTTAGATCTATAGTTTGGTGGTGATTGGCCTCCATTTGACTCTTTTCCCAAAGCACGTAGTCTTCCTTGGGTGAGGTCGCACTCATTGGGAGGGTGAGTTTTGCTACTTCGAAGACGCGGGTAGGTGAGATCCCACTTGATTTGCATTTGTCTTCCTTGATAACCTACCCCTAGTGCTTCACTTCTTTGATTTTTGCCTTGCGGGCCCCATTCCTCATTTTGAGGGTGTGCCCCACTTGGGTCATTGAGTGATGCATTTTCAACCTTAGATCTATGGAGATCTAGCTCATATTGGGGCATGCCACTTAAAACCCACTTTGATAATTGCCTAATCTACCCCGATCTACATTTTGGCATAATTTGGACTCCATTTTCCCCCTCATCTCAAGGCACTAGTCTCCCTTGGTCAATTTGCACTCCTTGGGGTTAGTGTCATTTGCTAGATTCCATATGTGGGTATTGTCTATCCCATCCTAGATCCATAGATCTACATCCTTGCATACCCCTTAGTGCCATAGTACCCCTAACCCTACCTTGTGGGCCCCATTTGGACCATTTTCCACTTTTTAAGGAGTGGGCCCCACTTGTGTCCTTTCATTGTACTAGATCTAATTCAATTGAGCTTCATAAGTGGCCCTAATCACTTCATTGGTTGAAACACTTGTCACCTCCTAAGCCTCTTCAATCACACCTAAACTCTTGGGTCCACTTACCTAAACTCACTCATTGGTTTCCATAACTCACTTACACATTTCCCTAGGAACCTTTGGGTTAGCTAATCTTCATTGATTGGGTAGGGTCTCCCCCTTGGTCTTGATCCATCTTGATCTAAAGTTAAGAGTGCCTCGATTATTGTGACACCCAGCTTGCATTAGGAACCATTGCACTTCTTGGGTCACCTCTTTAGTTGTCTGTCTCCTCTACCATCTCGGATGGGATACCTTTAGGGACAACTACAAGTTGTGTGATAACAGGAACAATGACCCTATTTTATGAATAGAGCATTGTATGGACATGGCTATTTTGGATATCAATGAGAAATTGCTTTTCAATTATATATATATGTATATATATTGAATTTGCTGATTTTTTCTCGGTCTGATTCAAAACTTTGAAGCTTTTTCCGCGTCGATTTATTGCCGATTTCGAGTCTGGTAACTGTTATGCCACACTTTGTGGGGCATACCTTTTTTTCAAACAAATTTTTGCTTTTGATGCAAGATGCAAACCAGAGTACTAAGGCCTAACTTTGTTGCTCTTAGGCCTTCTTCTTTGAAGGAAGAGAATGTATGTGATGATCAGTGATATGCAAATGTTGTTACTGCTATGCCATTACCATGATGATGATATTAGAGGATGATTTACTAGTTGCTGCTATTGCTTTAGTGGATGTGTTGATTTTCTGATGAGTATAGCTAGTAGTATCATACTTTCAAGTTGACAAGGGTAGTAGATTCCTGATTTACTTATGTACCATTGAACCTAGCTAATGTTTAAGTGTCTTGCAAGGACTTGTACCCCCTTCTTTGGGTCCATATCTTGACCATCCACCCTCCATCCATTTCATTCCATACTTTTGATCTGCATCCTTGGTCTAAGGTTGATGAGGTTGAGCTCTTGATCTCCCCTCTGTGACCCCTTCCACCATGAAGGCGTCCCAATTTTCGTTTTGTGTCTTGGACAATGTTGTGTTGCAACAATCTTATGACGGTTCAGGAGGCTTGCTTGTAAATCCCTAGGATTAACTGCTTATTAAGCAATGAGAGTTGCCATGGAGCAATGATCTTCCTAGACCTTTGGCATGAAAATCTTTCCCCCTTCCCATGCCTGAAAAATAAATGAAGGCATGAAAAGAAGCTCCCAGTCCAAGACTCCTTATACTTGCAAAGTCAAAGTCAAAGAGCTGAAGACAAGTTAAATAAAGAAAATCAAGAAAGTGAAGCAGAAAACTCGCCTATGAAGAAGGCTTCCAAATATAATCAAAGGTTGAGTTCTCCAGAAACAAAAGAAGTACAAGATTGAAGAGTCCAAGAAATAAAAGAAGACTAATCTAAGAAGACCAAGTCCAAGAAGGAGCTGAATAAAAAAAGTCAATGTTAAATGAGAAAAGTTTGATTGTTGATGGTTAGGTGGGGTATTATCTCATTACAGAATCACCCATTTGTGAGACACTTCCCTAGTGTTTTCCTAAGTGGTAAAGATTACAAAAATCCTCTTCTTCCTACATCTTAACTCAATCAAGTCATATTTGACTAATAATTTCACTTGTCTAGCCTTGTTCTATCCATGTTATTCACCCCATTGAAGAAACTAGTCTTTGCAAGTACTTGAATGTTGACATGGATCTAGTTAGTAGGTAAAACTTACTTCTTAGAAACCTAGTTGAAGATACTTGTGGTGTAGGTATATAATCATATATACATGACTAGTTATATTATGACTCAGTTCGATGGTTAATGACATCTTCTATGTATTGGTCGACGTGGAAACCCTTTTTTTTTTTGGTCGACCAAGGACAAATATGATCCTAGTACATCTTGTTCAATGCCACATATGATTTATCAAGTCCTCTGCATTATATTAGATGTTTCAAGAACTAGTGTATCAATCCCTTGGTGGTTTAAAGATCGTGTATCCATATCTTGAGTTCCAAAAGGTATATTAAATATGTAAAAGCATATTTGGATACCCGTTTGGCCACTTACCTAGGTAGAGGAAGTCAGATTGGTCATTACTGCCTTAGATCAATGACTTCCAAAAAGGTGGTGGACTTCTCCCTAGTGAATGCAATGATGATTTTCATGAACATGCATGGGGTTGAAATATTCAGTGTTTTGATGACCAGAGGGTAGATTTGAGCACCCAATTGGCCCTTCTACAACCTCCAACTCTTGCATGTCAAAACGCTCCTTCGGATTGGCCATATTCTACAAGGGCTCCTTCTCAGTGTTAGTAAGTAATCTGAAAATTCATGACTGTGCATGGGAAAGTTCTAGCCACCATATAGACAATGATTTGGCATTTTTGGTCACCCAATGGGCCATACTACTTAGCCCAACTAAATCCAAGCAAGGCATTGTCCATCTGGGCACATTTTCAGGCATAGGGGGGTTTTTACAGGCTTATTCAGACTAATTGTGGATTAATTGATGGCACACCTAAGGTTTTTCATTTAAAAAGCCTAAGTTTGTGTCTAATAATTTATTAAAAAATAAAAGTGCAATTTCTGTTTTAATTTGTAGTTGAGAAGGTACTTTTTAAGTTTTTGAGAATTATTAGCCTAAAAAGCCTAAGTCGTTTTGCCCAATTTAGCTTGTTGCACACATATGGAGGCAAATAATGGTGATGTGGCACTTGTGCACATATGTGGAGGTGTTTTGATGGCATCGCAAGCATGTCTCAATGGAAGATTAAGTCCTAGCCCTTGATCTCTCATCCTAAGGCATGGATCGACCTCTATAGAGCAAACGTGGGCTCCAACTACTTGGCTTGAGAAGTGGTTTATGGTAAAATCCTTGAAGATGGGAAAACAACCCATGGTTTCAACAAAGAAGCAATGGTTTTTGTAAAAAAGTCATGTTTTTTTTTTCTTGTATTGAAGAGGCCCATGGTATTTGGCATTTTTGTAATATTTTTGACCCTAGACCAAGGAGGATGCCTTCCTTAGCCCAACAACTTGGCTATTTTTGGCAATTTTTTAAGTAAGATGATTGGATCCAAGCCATTGATCCAACAATAAACCTCACGGGGATCATTACTTTGTAATTTATCATTTAACAACCTTCCAACAAACCCTAGACATCTCCTTGAATGTAATTTGGCCCTCATTGGCTAGATAAGAGAGGTCAAATTCCTCTCTAAGGGTGGAATTTTTGATAATGTAATAAAATTATTTTGCTCTTGCTCTCTATTGGTGTACTTGGGGCTCTTCTTGTGGTGATTTTTTTGAATGAGTTTGGATGTGGCTTCACTAACTTGAAGTAACTTGTATTGATTTTACTTAGCTATAGTAAATTGATAGGTAATTGTTGCAACCTTGTCTATCATCTTCAATTTCCTTTCATGTTTCAATTGATTGCTGCAACCAACTTTGTTCATTTTAGGGTTTTGTTCATTATAGCTTTAACTAAATGGTTTTTGGTGTTTGTGTGTTAGATAGATTGCTCTCTTGATGATCACAGGTGGCCAGAAGTTATTTGAAGTATGGGATATGTTGAACTACCCCAACTAGAAAATGAGGGGGATTGGGTATCCTCCACCCTCCCTTAAAGATCATCATCTAATTCTCACTTCATGATTGACTCCATTTTCCCAAGCATGATGTTTCCCTCAAGGAACTGTTAGAATTTTAAATGCAATAAAGTAAAGGATCATTGAAAGATAGTCAAGCACATCATAAACCATAGTACACAACAATTTATCCTGGGAAACCCTCGTGGGGTAGAAAACCCAACAAAACTTCTTCAATATAGATTCGTCAGAAAGTACAGTGCCATTCTTGTGCAATAACCCAAAACAATGTCTTCAAAAGCAACTACTCTTCTCTCCCAATTGGTCGACTTTCTCTCTCTGCTCATGTGAACTTGAGTGAGTGAGTGAGGTGACAAATGAGGAGGGTGACCCTCCTATTTATACTAATCAAATGATTGACCTTTATCCCTAATAGGGTCGACTTGACCTCTCAAACAGGGTCGACTTGTCTAGGATACAATAAAATACTCTTTTCATGCTTTTTTTTGGATTCTTCTAGGCTGACACAACTAGTAGGGTTTACATTGATTCTTTCAATGACTTTTACATGAATTAATACAATATAAATAATTCCCGAAGGAAGTACAATACAAATAATATCAATAAAACAAATAAGAATATCTTCCGAAGTTACATTCTTCAACACTCCCTCTTAACAACGAAGGTATTCTTCTGTCACTGTCATCCTCAACATCCCGTTGCTGTAACTTTGTACTTTGACTATTGACTTCTGACATCTATCGAATCTATACATCACTAGAAGTTTTGAACGAGCAAGCCATCCAGTGGGTCCATCCCAGGAGCGTACATTATGTCACACACAACGACCACATGTGTTACCTCACCACGTGTCCAGATCATCTCATGAGTGTAGCCTAGGAGACTCAATTATGTCACATACAGTGACTACCCGCTACCACATCACATCTCATCATTGGGACAACACAACTTTGTGAGTGTAGCCTAGAAGACTCAATTATGTCACATACCCAGTGACTACCCGCTACCATGTCACCTGATGTGGAGAACAACCCAGGTCTGAAACCTACGTCTTCGTACATGTGTGTTGTCCAACATAGCACAACAGTCATGAGACTCAATTACGTCACACATAGTGACTACCTACTGCATCCTCATAGGTGTAGTCCAGGAGATTCAATTACGTCACAGAAGTGGCTACTCGTTACATCCTTGTGAGTGTAGTCCAGGAGACTCAATTACGTCACTGAAGTGACTACACGCTACAACATCACCTCAAGTGGAGACACGCCCATGAGCTCAATTACGTCACTAAGTGACTACCTGTGTCTCACACATGCTATGTTACTCATCCCTCCCTCTTTTGAGGAACCTTGATCTGGACCACTCCAAGCGTGTCCCTGAAGTACTCAAACTTCACTCTTGACAGAGGCTTACACATCGGCTATCTCCTCCTCTCTCGTTGTATACTAGAGCCTCATTACTCCTCTATGCACCATATTCCTGATATAGTGATACCTGATCTTGATGTGCTTCGACTTGTCGTGAAACATTGGGTTCTCAGACAACTTCACACAATTATGGTTGTCTTAGAGAATACAAGTCGCCTCTAACACTAGGTCGAACAAGCCTGCCAGTAACTTCCGAAGCCTTATTGCCTCGCAACTTGCCAAACAAGCTGCCATATACTCTACTTCGACTGTATTAAGTGCCATACTTGTCTGCTTTTTACTGAACCATGAGATCATACCTGATCCCAAACTGAAGCAACACCCTGATGTGCTCTTCCTATCTGTGACACTACCGGCCCAATCTGCATCAACATAACCTTGCAGGTTAATCTTCTAATCTAACGCATGTCTGAGGTCATAATCATTCGTACCCCTCAAGTACCTCAACACATGCTTTTCCACAATCAGGTGAACACGTCTCTGCTCTACCATGTACTAACTCAATGTGTTCACCGCAAAGCATATATCTGGCCTCGTGTTCGTTAAGTACATCAACGAATGAATCATTTGCTTGTATACCATGGCATCCACCATCTCTTAAGAAGTATCACACAACAACTTTAGATTCGATGCCATTGGTGTGGCCGTGGCATTGCAATCCATCATCTTGAATCTCTTCAGTATATCTACCGCGTATTTTCCTTGACTTAGGAAAAGTTCTTTTGGATTCTGCCACACCTCAAGACCTAAGAAATAGTGCATCATACCCAGGTCTTTCATCTCAAATTCTGCGGCAAGTTTCCTCTTCGTTTCTGTTATGAGCTTCTCATCACTTGTCAGAAACAGATCTTCTACATACAAGAGTAGTATCATTGGTTTCTAATCCTCAACCTTGAATTAAAGGTTGGAATCCGCTTTACTATTCGTAAAGCCTAAGCTCTTCAGAAAACCATCAATCCTACCATACGACGTCCCGAGTGCCTGTTTCAAACCATACAAGGCCTTCTTCAATTTGCACATGAGTCTGCATGTCATGTGTCTCAAATTCTAGTCGTTGCTCCACATACACTTCCTCCTCTAGTACACCATTTAGGAAGGCAACCTTCACATCCATCTGATGTACCTTCCACTTTATTATTACGGCTGTAGCAAGTATAGATTAGATCGAAGTGTACCTAGCCATGGGAGCAAATGTCTCCTCATAGTCTATGCCTTCTTTTTGGGAGAATCCAGGAGCCACAAATCTTGCCTTCTATTTCTCGACACTTCCGTTTGCTGCATGCTTTATCTTGTAGATCGATTTGGAAGGCACTAATGACTTCCCTTCTGGTCTCGAAACCACATCCCATACATCATTCTTCATGATCGACTGATACTATTTGATCATAACATCCTTCGATACTTTCTTTTCGGCTACCTCTTTATAACTGGAAGGTTCCGCATCAATGATATCGCATAACAATGCTACATAGCTGGAATATGGTCGAGGTCTCTTACTTTCACTGGAAGTCCCTTCTGGAGCATCATACTTCTCTACATCTTGAATAGCCTCTCGTGCCCATGGTGGTCTTCTCTTGTGAGTTTTCACCTCTCAGGGTGGATCTACAGGTCTTTGTGGCTCTGTCATATCATGATCTTCAGGTTCTTCTGGAATCATCTCTTCCATAACTGTATCTCTAACTCTGGGAGCTTCAGGTTCGTCTTCATGTGCTTGATCGAAATGAATCTACCTTGATCTACTGAAAGTTGTATCTTCATCAAAGGTAACATCTCTACTGGTCTCGATCTTCTTGAATCCTGGTGGATAGATTCTATAAGCCTTTGATGTGTCACTGTTTCTGATGAAGATGCCCTTCTTTCCGGAAGGCTCCAACTTGGTTCTTTTCTCTTTTGGAACATGGATGTATACAGGACAACCAAATATTCTGAGATGGCTAACTTCTGGTTTCTCTCCTATAAACATCTCTTCAGGTGTCTTGTTCTCAAGTACACGATGTAGAGTTCAGTTATGTACATAAAGTGCTATTCCCTGCCCATAAGTGCATCAGAAGGTCCAGATCATGGATCATGGCCTTAATTGCTTCCATTATCGTCCCGTTCTTTGTTTCTACAACACCATTCTGTTGTGGATTGTAGGGAGTGCTCATTCCCCTCTTAATCCCTGATTCTTTACATAAGGTTTTGAAATCTCCCGAAGCAAATTCACCACCATTATCTGATCTTAAGGTCTTTATTTTCTTTTTAGAATGATTTTCTACAAGGGCTTTGAATTCTTTCAATTTGCCAAATACTTCATCTTTAGTTTTCAAGAAATAAATCCAGGTTTTGCGAGAATAATCATCCATATATGATAAATAATATGCATACTTGCTTAGTGAGTTGGAGGACATAGGTCCACATACGTCTGAGTGTATTATCTCCAAGATCACCTTTGCTTTGCTATCACTGCTTGGAAATGGTTTCTTCACATTCTTCCCTTTTGCATATCCTTTGCATATGCCTTCATGTTTTGTCTTGATCTCAGGTAAACCGTTCACCATCTTGCTCACGATCGGTAATGCCTTGTAGTTTATATTTGCAAACCTTCTATGCCATAGTTGACTTGGTTCCATAGTTTCATGAACCAATGCTTGTTCTAGTTGTCCTTTCAATTTGTACAAGCCTCCCTCTTGCTCTCCAATTACTACTACATCATCAAAGGTTTTACCTTTAGGCCACATAAGTACTTTACCATCAACAAATGCAACTCGGAATCCCTTCTCATCTAAGGCTGATATGGAAAGTAGATTCTTCTTTAGTCTTGGGACATAGAGAACATCTTTCATCTTGATAGGCTTTCCTGATTCTAGTTTGTAGGATGCTTCTCCTACCCCTTTTATGGGATACTGGTAATCATCTCCAAGTTTCACCTTGTGCGGTGAATCCATTTTTGTCAAGTTGTTGAGAGAGTTCTTGAAACCTGTCATATGCTTGGAAGCACCACTATCAACAAGCCAATCATTGCTTCCATGAGTAACGGTACCTATGAGTGCTGAAATCAAAATGTACTCTTCATTGCTTGAAGAATATTCCCTTGCTTCCTTCTTCTCTGGTTCGTCATCTTCTGCAACATGAGCATGATGCCTCTTCTTATTTCCTTTCTTGTTGTTGCCTTTCTTCTTGGGACAATTTCTTGCAATGTGTCCCATTTCATTACAATTGTAACATTTGAAGTTTGAGTAGTCTCTGGGAGGTCTTTGATTATTGTGGAATCTTTTAGATTTGTGAGAGTGATCTTCTTTCTTACTCCTCTTTGCATGAGCTGGTAGGGCTTGGTTATCATCTTCACCCATGTTCTCTTTTCTGGCTTCAATTCTGACTTTTTCCTGGATACAAGTTTCCCAAAGTGCATTGAATCTGATGAGTTTCTTTCTAGAACATATTCCTTGAATGAATGATTCCCATGAGCTTGGAAGACCATTCAAAGTAGTCATTATTAATTCTGCTTTTTCAACATGGTCTCCAATAGCTTCCAACTGTTTTTTGATTTGGGAGACCCTTGTGAAGTAAGATTGAATGCTTTCGGAGCTTTGCATATTCACACCCTTGAGTTGAGTTCTCAAGGTCATCTTTCTGTTAATGTTCTTTCCTTCGAATAATCTTTTCAGTGCATTGAACATCTCTTTAGGAGTCTTCAAGGATGAGATGTGGGGGATCAAGTGATCCTTGATAGAATCAACAATGATCATCTTGGCCTTAACCAAGTTCTTCTTGTGCTTATCTTTGTCTTCATGTCCCTCTGGCTCTGCAATTTCTTCTTTGACATAGTTGTCCAACTCATTCTCTTCTAGAATGAGCATTACTCTATACTTCCAGGCACATAAGTTATCCGCTCCTTCAAGCTCATCCTCAAGCTTGGTATTGTTTGTCATCTTGATAAAATGAAAACCTCAAGTGGAAATAAAGATAGTTTGACGACCAAATGAGATGCTCCAATCAAGTGCTTGCTTCAATCTCTTGTGAGATCTGACTTCTGGATGACCTAGGGTTTGTCAGAGATCCTAATTTTTCAACTTTGGATTCTTGAAAAACTAAATGGAGAGAGAGATGCGCCTCCCTAAGGCGAAGGCGAGTTGAGCAAAGGTCTTTTTCTTCCAAATTTGTGGATAGATCCTACGAAAATTTGATGTCCTGGTTTTCCTGAGTAGTAGTGGGAGGGCCAAAAATGAAAGTTCTCCGATCTGAATTCTGCCTCCACAGAAAAATGCACCTTCCTAGGGCGAGTTGCTTTGGCCTCCTTTTTTCAGGAAAACTATGGTGAAAAGCCTCCAGAGTGAGAAACCCTAGTTTTCACTTCCGATAGTTTCTTCTGCACAAGGTCTTCTTTCAGGCTAGCTCTGATACCATGTTAGAACTTTAAATGCAATAAAGTAAAGGATCACTGAAAGATAGACAAGCACAACATAAACAATAGTACACAACAATTTATCCTAGGAAACCCAAGTGGGGCAGAAAACCGAACAAAGCTTCTTCAATATAGATTCGTTAGAAGGTACAATGCCAATCTTGTGCAATAACTTAAAACAAGATGTCTTCAAAAGCAACTACTCTTCTCTCCCAACTGGTTCGACTTTCTCTCTCTACTCATGCGAACTTAAGTGAGTGAGTGAGGTGACAAATGAGGAGGGAGACCCTCCTATTTATACTAATCAAATGACTGACCTTTTTCCCTAACAGGGCCGACTTGACCTCTCAAACAGGGCTAACTTGTCCAGGATACAATAAAATATTCTTTTCATGCTTTTTTTTTTTCTGGATTCTTCTAGGCCGACACAACTAGTAGGGTTTACATTGATTCTTTCAATGACTTTTACACGAATAAATACAACATAAATAATTTCCGAAGGAAGTACAATACAAATAATATCAATAAAACAAATAAGAATATCTTTCGAAGTTACATTCTTCAATAGGCACTAGTCTAGTGTTTTGAAATTTTAATTTGTTGCAATTTGTTAAAATTTTCACCCTTTTTTCAATCTATTTACCTTCACTTGTTTTGTAGGTGCTTGGATCAAACTCTAAGGAATATGCTAAAAGGGAAAATTGACTTGCTCTCCTTATTTTACCAAAGTGAGTTGTTTTGCAAAAAGGGGGGACGTCTGGGTGCCCACTCTCGAAAAGTGGGATGCCTATACACCCCCTCCTGATTTTCGATACACACACACACACACACACTTTACGTAAAAAACAAAAAAACTTATTTATAGAACTTGATTTCTATTTTAGTATGTTTGATTTCAAACTCTAGTATTTGTTGAGCTATCTAACATTAACTGGTAGTATTAAATTCTTAAAGTAAAAGTGACATTCTCCTTATCTTTCATTTTCTATCATTCTACTTAAATTTCTAACATTACCATTAATTGTTTCAGGATGTTTGAGAGTGATTCCAACCTCATTGGACTTCATATGAAAAAGTAGAATTTTAGATCCCATTCAGAATTCAACAAGCTTAACAATATTCAGGATTTCAGGATTGCAATGTTTCCACTAAATTTTATCATGCATGAGGGTATGGGATTGGCATTTAATCAAGCACATCAATCCCTTTATGTACCTTGATGTTGGTGGTGCTGATTGTTTGTTATGTATATTTTAGTTATATTATTATTTAAATAATGTTACAAAGTTAGAATATTATTTAAGAGGTAACTAAAAGATGTGACCCTATATGAATGGTCACCATAGAGCCTATAAAAGTTAGGCTAAGGCTCATTGTAAAATATCATTTTTTATGTTTATCAATAAATAAAATATTAATTTTGAATATGAACATCGACCCTTGACTTAACAGTGGTATCAGAGCCGTCGAAGCTCCAACCATCAAGCCTGCTGCTCTGCGCCACCTTGTCGTCAGCCGTCAAAGCAGTCTGTGCCCATCATTCTCCCGCCGTGCCCTTCTCCACGTCGTCTACTTCCTACGTATCCTGAGCCGTCGTCTTCCCCGTCCACGAACACTGCGTCCTTCTCCACGCCGTCTACAGGTCCCTGCCGTCTGCAAGCTCGCAGCAGCCCACACTACCGTCTTCCCGCATTGTCGTCTTTCCTTCCGCGCGGATAGACCGCAACGCCCATCCGTCGGTTGCCGACCTTCCACACCCGCCTCCCCTGTGCCTTTATCTTGTGCGTTCCCTTCCCCGCGTGCTACTCCATGTTCCGACCCTCCGCCTGCTCCACCAACCATTCCACGTCGTTACCACAGGCCGCAGACCCCCCCTTCCGCACGATTCTTCTAGATTAATAATAATAATATTATAATATTCTTATAAAGAAAATGGATTCTGGCAGGCAGAGTTATGTATCCCATGAAGAGATGAACAAGGAGATAGTTAACCAAAAAGCAGGTTTGAACCAAATAGAGGAAGGACAAGATTTAGTACACATTAAAATGGACGAGTTTGATACCAGATTAGAAAGGATAGAAAATCGATTAGATAATCTTGCAGTCAAAAGAGAACAAGAGAAAGATAAAAGGGATGCGAAGGAAGCGAAAAATGATATGATGTTCAGCTAGATTATGAAGAAATTGAACGCAATTGTTCCAGAATCAGGGGCAGAGCAAGAAGGACCAGAATCTTCCTCCCTTAGAGGTACATATAGCCATAAAGGGCAAGAGAGAGATGTTGATTAAGTTGTCATTGATGCCAACAGTGCTTGGTCATTGATGCCAACAGTTGAGTCTTGGTGCCCCTTGAGGAGCCCTTGAGGGTTAAGTAATTGTCAGTGTCTAAGGAGACCTTTTGATCTTGTCCAAGCCCAAGTTTGAAGCCCTTGGAGCCTTGGGGCAATGGCAAAAGCCCTGGCTACCATTAACTTGGTTAAGTGCCCCTAAGCTGTATCTTGGTCCCAGTTGAGTCCATTGTTGTATCCCTTGCTCCTAGTTGTCTGTTGATTGAAGGTCTCTATGTTGCATGATTGGATGATGTGTTAATTTGGTCCTTAAGCCCACAAACGTGGGTCATGGAACCCTTGGAGATGGTCATTATGCATGAGAAGGTCTGGCACCCACATAAATGGCGGCATGATGACCCTTGGACACTATATGATCATTGATGGTGCATTTGGAAATGATTTGGGTCTTGGAATCCATACATATGGTGGTTTGTAAGCCCATGATTGTTGGAGCCTTTGATATGATAGAACCCTTGGTCATGATTCCCTCATCACTTGGCGATGGAGTCCTATGTGATGGGCTTGAAGTCCATGGAAAGTGTCTTGTTCAAATATTATATGATATCCTTGAAAGAGTCCTTGAAACCCTTGCATGCGGTTCCTTGGGTCTTGAACCATGGTGATGTATGGTCCTATTTGTGGTTATATGGCTATTGGGATGTAGATGGAGGTAGATCCCACGGACGTGCCTTGATATGTTGAAGAAGACTTTGAAACTCTTGTAGTTAGTGGTATGGTCTTTGGCACCCTCATGTGTGGGGTCTTTGACGTCCTGGACACATTGAATAATTTAAGGGTATTAGACCAAGAATTTGCAAATAAACCCATCATAGGGAGATAGTCCTCGTCAAGCCATTTCCATTGAGATGTGGAGCATCTTCTAACTCCTTATGGTTGAAGAGATATGAATTTTTGAAGTTGGTGTACCCCACCTTTTTGGGTGAGCCGACCTAACAAAAGAAAATTTAATTATTTGTAATTTTGAATTGCATGTCGGCCCTGTTTGAGGTAATAACTTTCCTCCACGACCTATATAAATAGAATATCAAACATTTCATTTGCTCATCAATTGGAATTTCACAACTCTTGGAGAAAAGTGCGAAATTTTGTGGAGGAATTTTTTTTGGGTATCTTCACTAAAATTGGCATAACTTTCTCATACGGAATCGGAATTACAAAATTCTTGGCTCATTGGAAAGCTTGTTACGAGGGCTATGTGATGACATGATCTAGAGTTTATTTTGGTTTGTCTATTGTTTCTTGACCTTATGATCTTCAAAAAGGTATGGCTCATGCTTATGGGTTTCTCTTGTAATGGCACGTCTCTCATGGATAGAGTTCATCTTTGATATTAGTATGTGAGCCTATATGTTGGTATATATATTTGAAGTCATTATGGAGGATATGATGATGATGTTGCATAACTTTATGCTATGATATTATACACTTTATGATGATAATGCATGTGATAATGATGTACACTCTATGAAGTTGATGCACTCCTATATAATATGATGTACATGCATACCATAGTGTGATGATGCTCTCCTATGCATTATGATGTATACTTGATGTTGATGATGCATACACGGTACACACTGAAGTGACAATTATGCATATTTTATGATGATGATGATACCGACACTCAGACATTAGACAGTGATATGATGTGCTAGTCATATGATGTAATATGATATCTACACCTATGCTCAGTGATTACTCAGTGATGTGATGATGTTCAGTAGTGTATATGCTCAGTGATGAAAAGTATGCTCAGCTTACATAGTGATGATACACAGAGTGATGACATGTATGCTCAGTTTACACAGCAACGATATGTATGCTGAGTTTACACAATGATGATATACATAGTGATATAAACAGTGAAGATATGTATGCTCAGTAATGATCAGTTTGCACAGTGATATGCTCAATGATATGTATGACACAGTAATGATATGATATGCTCAGTAATGTAAGACACTCAGTGATATGTAATATGCTCAGTAATGAACACGGGATTATATATATATGCTCAGTGATGTATGCAGCAATATATAGATGACAATAATGAAATGATGACCAGTGGCTATGAGCAGCAAGTACATTGATTCAGACGAATAGGTTACATGTGCAATTGGTCTAACTCAGATTGGCTGAGTTGTATGAGCAGTCGGTTTGACCCAGGTGGTTTGGTATACAGTTGATTGAACTCAAATTTATTGAATTAAATAATGTGAACAGCAGATTGATTTATGCAGATAGATTGATTAGTACAGCTAGATTGGACAGATTGAGTGTACAGTTGATGAGCAGTGAATGAGCAGTGAACAATTGATGACAGTGATCAGTTGATGAGCAGTGTGATACAAGTTGTGCAGTGTGGTACAGGTTGTGCAGTGTGGTTTAGATTTTGCAGTGTGATACAGGTTGTGCAGTGTGGTACAGGTTGTGCAGTGTGGTTTAGATTGTGCAGTGTGGTACAAGTGTTGGTTAATAGGTCCGCAGGATCAGTGCGGTTTTGATTCATATCAGTATCTATCTTCGTATCAGGGTGGTAGGACGGGGCAAGGAAATTGAGGGAGCTAAGGCTTCCTTTAGGTTGTAGCCTGAAAACCAGGGGATTGTAGCCTCCTTCCAGTTGTAGCTGGAGAATTGAAGTCTTTGTAACAAAGGGGGTTGTTACCTCCTTCCAGTTGTTGCTGGTAAATTATTATTATAAAGGCTTCCGTGGTTTTTCCCCCAGGACTTGGGTTTCCACGTAAAAATCTTGTGTACTGTGTTTTTCTATGCTTCCTATGTGATGATGATATGATGATATGTGATGATGAGCTATAATTGTTAATAATGCTGATGATATAATGATAATGTGGTAATACATTAATGAATGATGTATTGAAGAAGCAGTTGATGATTGTTAAAGTTGAAAAAGTAATAAAAAGCTATACACACTGTTCACCCCCCCCCTCTCAGTGTGCTCGGTGTGTCCAACAAGAGGTTATCACAAAATTACAAAGGAATTACCAAAATATGATGGAAAAACCCATGGAGGCACCATCATTTGGGTTAATAAAATGGAGGGCATCTTCGAATCAAACCCCCCCCTCGGCGAAAGAGAAAAGATAATGACCGCCGCTAATAACTTGGATGAAGAAGCTTATGATTGGTTTCTTTGGTGGTCAAGGAAGTGTAATGCTCACTCCTTTCATTGGACAAATTTTACTCAAGCATTATTAAAAAGGTTCCATGACGAAGAAGAAGATGATTTGTATACTAAATTTGTCCATCTTCAACAAAAAAGAAATGTGAATGACTACACTCATGAATGGGAAGTACTGGCTACAAGACAAATAGGTTTCTCAGATGGACAACTACTAAAAATGTACATCGGTGGTTTAAAAGATTGCATTCGTAACGAGTTAAAACTATGGAGACCCCAAACTATCGAAGATGCCAGACAAGCAACAAAATTGATTGAACAAAAGAACAAGGTCAACAAACCTTCTTTTTCAAAACCAGTCAGATCAAATAGATATTTTAATGAAAAATCAGATAAGTATGCTATAGAAAAGACAAACAAGTATGTACCACCTCACTTGAGGGAAGGTGAAAAACAACATCAGGATCCAGATAGGAAATGGGTAAATAAGTGTAGATATTGTGGAGATAAATGGGAAAAGGGTCACCGATGCAACAATAAAAAATTGTATAATTGTGAAGCTGAAAAAGTATCAGAAGTTTTGTCCACTAGCGATTCCGATGATGAAGTTAGCAGCGAAGAAAATAATGATGTAAACACAGATTCTGAAGATGCAATGCCTAGGGTATCTCTAGCCACAATAACAGGCATTGCACAACCACAAACCTTGAAATTAAAGGGGCATGTGAGGAAAGAGAATGTCACTGTACTTATAGATACAGGTAGCACTCATAATTTTATAGACGCAAATGTTGCGAAAAGCCTAAACTTGTTTGTATACCCAACAACAGATATAAGGGTTATGGTAGCAGATGGAAAAAATATTGATGGTATTGGGAAGTGTCACATAGTTAAGTTGCAAATAAATGATTATAACTTGGAATCTAGCTTCTATACAATACCCCTCGGAGGAGTAGATATTGTCTGAGGAATTCAATGGCTACATCACCATAAACAATTTATTAAATTCTAGTAGGAAGGAAGAAAATATAAGTTGTATGGTTTCCAACCACCTCCTACCCAAATTATATTGTCACGACAAATGGAGAAATTAATTTGAAAAGGGGCACTTGCATTGATCGCACAATGTCATCAAATCGAGATGGTATCAGTAGAGCTAGGCCACGACCAATGACCAAAAATCCAAGAATTAATCCAGAAGTATGAGAATGTATTCTTATATCTACCCATGAAATTACCACCATAAAGGGGAATAGAGCACATAATCGAGGTTAAGCTAGATTCAACACCTGTGAACGTCAAACCTTACGCGTACCCTCACCATCATAAGACAGAAATAGAAAGGCTAATTCAAGACTTATTAAGATGTAGAGTCATCACCAGAAGTAGGAGCCCATATGCCGCTCTAGTAGTATTGGTTCGAAAAAAAGATGGATCCTTCAGGGTATGTATAGATTATCGGTGATTGAACAAAATAACAATAAAAAACAAATTCCCCATTCCATTTATAGATGATGTTGGATGAACTCCATGGCACCAAATATTTTTCCAAGTTGGACTTAAGATCAGGATATTACCAGATCTGGGAAAGATTAGAAGATGTAGCAAAGATAGCTTTTCGAACTCATGAAGGCCACTATGAATTTAACGTGATGCCATTCGGTCTAACAAATGCACCCGCTACCTTTCACGCAACCATGAATGAGCTTTTTCGACCACACCTAAGAAAGTTCGTATTGGTTTTCTTTGACGATATTCTTATCTATAGTAAGACATGGAAGGAGCATCTTAAGCACTTAGAACTTGTACTCTCACTCCTCGAAGAAAATCAGTTTTATGCCAAAATGTCAAAATGCACTTTTGGGAACGAAGAAGTC
Source organism: Larix kaempferi (assembly GCA_027924585.1). Classification (NCBI taxonomy): domain Eukaryota; kingdom Viridiplantae; phylum Streptophyta; class Pinopsida; order Pinales; family Pinaceae; genus Larix; species Larix kaempferi. Next base: position 8,044,235 of record BSBM01000504.1, read on the forward strand.
GAATACCTCGGTCATATCATATCCAAACAAGGAGTTAGAGTAGACCCAAGCAAAATCAAGGCAATTACAGAATGGCCAAAACTTGATAATATATCAAAATTAAGAGGTTTTTTAGGCCTAACAGAGTATTATCGAAGGTTCGTTAAGAACTATGCTCATCTAACAACATCACTATCACATCTACTAAAGAAAAATTCCTTCCAGTGGAATAACAGGGATGAGGAATGTTTCAAATTCCTAAAGACGATTATGACATCCACACCAGTGTTAGCAACTCCTGATTTTACGAAGCCCTTCATGGTACAGTGTGACGCTTCAGGTTGTGGAATAGGTGCAGTCTTGATGCAAGATAGCCATCCGATTTCTTTTGAAATTCGAAAGCTCAACAAGAGGGAAGGATTGAAGTTCACATATGATAAAGAGATGCTTGCTATCATACATGCATTAGCAAAATGGCGACAATTCTTATTGGGTAGTAAATTCTTAATACGTACTGATCACAATAGTCTGCAATACTTACTTCGACAAAAAACCCTATCTATAGAGCAACAAAAATGGATAGAAAAGATTTCCGCCTTTGATATGGAGATACTACACAAAAAAGGAAGGGATACTGTGGTTGCCGATGCATTATCACGAAAGGACGAGGAAGTATTATCATATGTGGTATCAGTCGTAATTCCTGAATGGGTGGATGAAATACGCATAGAATATGCCAAGGACCCTCAAGCTTGTTCCATCATCAATAATGTGACGCGACATCCCAAATTTGAATGGAGGAATGACATTTTATGGCATAAAGGGAGGATCTACCTTCCACCTACTTCAAAATTCAAAATAAAAATCTTAAAGGAGTCTCATGGCTCACCAGCTGCAGGCCATGTAGGTACCTTTAAAACTTATTATAACGCACGCCAATAATTTTATTGGAAACGAATGAGTAAAGATATTCAGAAGTATGTCTATGAGTGTGACACATGTCAAAGAAGCAAAAGCAAAAATATTATGACGCCAGGATTACTTTACCCTCTACATGTACGAAATCAGAATTGGGAAGAGATTTCGATGGATTTTATCGAGGGATTGCCCATGTCTGAGGGGAAGGATAAATTTTTTGTAGTGGTTGATCGACTCAGTAAGTATGCTCACTTCATGGGGGTAAAGAAAACAAACTCAACAAAACTAATAGCTGAAGTATTTTGCAAAAATATTTATAAATTACATGGGTTTCCAAAAGTGATTGTCAGTGAAAGGGATGCAAGGTTTAAAGGAAGTTTTTGGAAAGAATTTTGTAAACAGATAGGGACATCCCTTCACATGAGTTTAGCATATCATCCCCAAACTGATGGACAAACTGAAATAGTTAATAAGTGTTTGGGAACATACCTTCATTGTTTTCTGACAGACAAGCAGAACAAGTGGTTCCAATGGTTGCATTTGGCTGAATGGTGGTATAACTCAACTTACCATACTTCAGCTAGAATGACCCCTTTTCAAGCCTTGTACGGTTATGAACCACCTAAATGGAAGGAATATGTGTTATTTAATTCTAAGGTGCCAGCCGTGAGGAATCAATTAAAGGAAGACCAAAATACCATCCAAATATTAAAGGAAAACTTAACAAATGCTCACAATGGAATGAAGCAACAAGCAGATTTACGAAGATGAGAAGGGGAGTTTGAAGTAGGTGACTGGGTGTTCGTACGACTCCAACCATACAAACAACTATCGCTTAAACAACATGGCAAGAATGTTGAAATATTGTAACTTCAAAGAATATTCTATTTGTACTTTATTATTATTCATCCGGAGATGTTTTATTCCTCCGTCGAGATGTTATTAATATGCAAAGTCATTGAAGTAAATCCTCCCATGTAAGTCGGGGCAATAGATCCCTAAGAGTCATTTGTAATGGGGTGTTTAAGTCCCCTAGAGGGGTCGACCCAATCAGCATTAAGTTAAGTGGTTAAGTTGTTGGGGCCGACCTAGTTTTGGTGAAAAGTCAAGTAGGAGTAAAGTATAAATAGAGGAGGTGTGTTCCTCATTTATACTCACTCATTCATTCACTTGTGAACTCGCATAGGAGAGAGAGAGATATGCAAAGGAGGAGAAGGAGCTCTTGTTTGGGGATGACATCTTTGTATTTGTTGGTCATCTATATTGAGGAAGCTTTGCTGGTTTTTCTACCCCATGAGGGTTTCCCAGGATCAATGATCCTGTATATGCTATTGTTGTGAAATTGAATGTAATACGGATGTTATCTATCTTAGCATATTGAATCTTAACATGGTATCAGAGCTAACCTGAAGGAAGGCAATGTATGGCACTTACGACACTTGTTTCACTTGTGACAATTTGAAAGTTAGGGTTTTGTATAGCAAAACCTAGTCATCATGGAACTTTCTCTATAAATCCATTTTGGCGAAGGTTCAGGATCTGAAACTTGGACAGGCCAAAGATGAAATTTCCTGTACCTTGTGTCTGAGTTTCAGCCTCAGATTCGTTGTACTTTCTGAGATATGATTTGTACATGTTAGGGTTTCTGCCTCTTCCAGAATGAAGCCCTAAATAGGTGACCTAGGGAAAAGGTCATATCTCGGGATTGGAAGCTCCAAATGGAATTTCGTGAAAAGTGACAGTTAGGGCACAGAATGTAGTTTCACAGGTCCGAGTTTCAGAGGCCGAAGATGAAACAGTGACACGTGGCACTTCGTACAAGTTCGGTATGCTGTTTCATCCCTTAAACGGGTTATGTTGGGAATCCAATGAAGCTCAAACCTGTGGGGTTGGAAAGATGACAGGTTAGGCTACCACAGGTCGAAGTTTCAGACCTTGCAAATCCGAAATTTCAGAGATGCACCAGATACAATACGAAACATCTGAAATGAATCAACAGAGGAAATCAAAGAAGAGGAGGAAGAAGCTCTCACTTGGGGTTTTCAGTTTTTAGTTATGGAAGGACCTGACACAATGTTGGAGACGCCTGATGCAAGATTGGAAACTTTGATAATGGATTTGGAATTCATTCATCATAGATATTAATCCTCCATCAAAATGTTGTGGGAGGAAGGAGATTGAAGATTAGGGTTTCCAAGTAAGAAGAAACCCTAGCAAAGTTGGGAGACTCATAGGGCAGCAATGAAGTAGGTTTAAATGACACTGATATTTATCATCCTAGCACCATGAACATATATAATATGTTTTACAAGTGATCTACCTTGGATGGTTAGGGTTTTACCCTTATAAAGAAGGCTAGAAGCAATCTCAACAGGTATGACTTGAGGAGATACATGTATGTTTTGAAATCTGTTTGTCTTCATATTATTGAGGTTAGTACAATTATGATTAATTTTAGATTGTTTGATAACCTTAGTAAAAGTATGAATGCATGAGAATAATAGAAGACATTCATTGATTAAAGTTATGACACTTATGACTGGACTAATGCACTTGTGGTGTTGTATGAGGATGATGTTGTCTACTAACATGAAATGTACATCAAGAAAGGCAAATCCATATGACCACGATGACATGAAGACAAAGACTCATCCATAGTCATTGATCACATAGAAGCTCTACTTACAAGGTATGTATAATTTGGTTATACAATGCTTAACTTATGAGATATGCAGGTTACTAGCACAAGGTCTCTAAATCATTAAAGAGAACAAAGAAGACATTGTTTTGGTATGTTAGACATAACTAGCAAGCATGATAATCCAGGTATGTTTTCCTATAGGATCTTAGATAAGTATACTTGTGTATGAAATGATCATGACCATACATGCTTAAGATTATTTAGAATCATAATGTTTTGATAGTATTAAGCTTGTACTAATGAATGTATGATTATGTATGAGATCTTGAGAAAAGTCACAATGATGAAACTAGTACACACTTAAGCATGCATAGTGGTACATAATGGATAGAGGTTCAAAGACATATAATCATGATGCTATCATAAAGGGAAAATAGAGATCAAGCGAGAGACAACCACACAAACATAAAAGATAAGTATTTGAGTTGTTATTTGAATTACCTCTTGAATCTCTGAATAGTTAATGATATTACTCGTAATAGTTGTATGCATATTTGTATTCCTAGAATATATCATGCATAGTTTAAGCATTCATATAGCATTGAACAAGTATACTACTAATATGCATATGATGGGTAAGTTGGACAAACATTCCATTGTTGCTTGTCTAGAATGAAACCTCTTTGCTGACATGCTGAGAGTTGTGCACGCTCTTGATAGTTTGTTCTGGTAGAGATGGAAGGCATCTAGATAGCCACTGTATGCACACAGGATATGGAAAAGTGTTGTGCCAAAGTATTGGTCAAGATAGTTGCATAACTATGTGAATCATATCAGTATGCATAATAGGCTATCATGTCAACATGATTTGATGATTATGAAGTATTACTAATCATGTAATTAACTTTGATTTGTAGGAAAGATCATGTAAAAGAAGGATGATGAACACCTGTTCCAAAGAACAAGTGATGGATGTTCAACAAGAAGACTTACAAATCAAACGTACTATAGAAGGCTCGTGGGTAGAGGATTCTCTTAGAAAAAGGGAGAGGATCATGATGAGATGTTTGCTCCAAGTGGCTAGTTACACCCATGGATGACAAGACCGTTCTCTTAATGGTGTAATTGAAGAAGAAGTGCGAATCGAGCAAACTCCCAGAATTCGATAGAGAATCACACGATTGAAGAAAGCTCTGTACGGGTACCCAGTATCGATAGTCATTTGATGAGCTTAATGATCACCATGAGTGATGCGGATTTCAACCGTTGCTACAAGGTTGAAGATGGCTTCTATATACAGATGACATTCTTCTCTTAGATGGATGCAAGAAGGAACTCACCAAAGAGTTCGAATGATCTTGAGGCTCATATCAGTAGACCCATATGGGGAGATGGCACGGATAGATATGTAGAAGATCACTCAATGCAGAGTGTGAATGATGTTTAGTCATAGAGGGATAATTGATAGCTTCTTGACAAGCTTGGGATTTACCAAAAATAAAGATGATCCTAACCTTTACCTTAAGGTTATGGATGATGAACCTGTCATACTATTACTGTATGTGGATGATCTCTTTCTGACAGGGAATGAGAAACAGATCATGGAAAGCAAGAAGAAGCTAGCTACAAAATTTGAGATGAAAGATCTCGGATTGATGCATTACTTCCTAGGTCTGGAAGTATGGCAAGGCCCAGAAGGAATCTTTCTCAACCAGAGAAAGTATGCTGTGGAAATCTTGAAAAGATTTGATATGTTGGAATGTAAGGACATGACCACTCCCATAGATTCCAACTTGAAGTTGTTGGTTGATGAATCGTTAGAATTGGTTGATGTAACTTAGTACAGACAAAATATTGGGTCATATTGATGTATGAGACGAATACCAGGCTAGATATATGCTTTGCTGTGAACACCTTGAGTTAGTATCTAGTGGAACCTAGACATGTTCACCCGATAAATGCAAAGCATGTGATGAGGTACCTAAAAGGTACGATAGACTTTGGTCTGTATTATCTTGGAGATCATGACTTTAGATTGTATGGTTATACAGATGCAGATTGGGCTGGAAGTGTCTTAGACAGAAAGAGCACATCGGGTGGATGTTATTTTCTGGGATCTGCTATGATCTCGTAGTTTAGCAGGGAGCAGTCCAATGTGACTCTCAGCACGGCTGAAGCGGAATATATAACAACTTGCTCTGCTAGTTGTGAAGCCATATGGCTTTAGGGTTATTTGACTTAGAGATGGACTCCACTGTGATCCTGTGTAACAACCAGAGTTGTATCAAGATGATAGAGAATCTGATATTCCATGACATGTCAAAGCACATAGAGATCCAATATTTCTATATACGGGATATGGTGCAGAAAAGAGCTATAAAGCTCAAGTATGTGAGCACTGATGAGCAAGTTGCTGATGTATTGACCAAACCTTTGTCTCGAGTAAAGTTTGAGCATTTCCGAGACAAGCTTGGTGTAGTTCGGAAGGACCCTCCTTGAAAGGGGGAGTGATGTGGTCGATGGTGATATTTGGATACTGGTATCGATGTGGATACCTGTATCGATGATGAGGTTGCCTATTCCGACGAGAAGGTCGATGATGAGGTACTTGTATCGATGATGTGGATACTTGTATCGATGATGAGGATGCTTGTACCGACGATGAGGTCAATGATGTGGATACTTGTATCCATGATGAGGATACTTGTCCCGACAATAAGGTCGATGATACCGACGATGAGGTCAATGTGTGGTCCTTAGAATTTGTCTAAGTAGACGAGTGGATTGTATCATCCCTGGATTTTATGTCCTAAAGAGATCAGGATTAACCATCCTGTAAGTGGTTGAGGATTAATCATCCTTAGAGAGTAAATCCCGTAATTCTGAAAGGAAGGATAGTCTTAAATGTTGATTGTGATAGGATTAATCATCCTTAGACAGTAAATCTCGTAATTCTGAAAGGAAGGATAGTCTTAAATGTTGATTGTTATGGGATTAATCATCCTTAGACAAATAAATCCCGTAATTACGAAAGGAATGATAGTCTTAAATGTTGATTGTGATAGTATTGATCATCCTTAGACAGTAAATCCCGTAATTTCGAAAGGAAGGATAGTCTTAAATGTTGATTGTGATGGGATTAATCATCCTTAGACAGTAAATCCCGTAATTCCGAAAGGAAGGATAGTCTTAAATGCTAATTGTGATAGGATTAATCATCCTTAGACAGTAATCCAGTAAATCCGAAAGGAAGGATAGTCTTAAATGTTGATTGTGATGGGATTGATCATCCCTAGACAGTAAATCTAGTAATTCCGAAAGGAAGGATAGTCTTAAATTTTGATTGTGATGGGATTGATCATCCCTAGACAGTAAATCCAGTAATTCCGAAAGGAAGGATAGTCTTAAATGTTGATTGTGATGGGATTGATCATCCCTAGACAGTAAATCCAGTAATCCCGATAGGAAGGATAGTCTTAAATGTTGATTGTGATGAGATTGATCATCCCTAGACAGTGATCCCATAATTCCGAAAGGAAGGATCATGTGTGTTGCAGATGATGATGCTGTTGATCAGGAGATCCAGATGATGCTGTTGATCGGGAGATCCAGATGATGAGGCTGTTGATCGAGAGATCCAGATGATGTTTTTGATCGGGAGATCTAGATGATGATGCTGTTGATCTAGAGATCCAGATGATGTTGTTCATCGGAAGATCCAGATGATGATGCTGTTGATCGAGAGATCCAGATGATGTTGATCGGAAGATCCAGATGATGATGCTGTTGATCGAGAGATCTTGATGATGCTGTTGATTGGGAGATCTAGATGATGACGTTGCTGTAGCTGATCAAGTGCCGCAGAAGATGAAGACTTAGTACTGAAGATGCTGATGTTCCAGTATTGAAGATCTTGAAGATGTTCCAGTAGTTGTTTGAGTTACTGATGATGATTGAAGAAAGCTTCCAATGATTTATAGATGTATCACTGTGATGTAGTTGATGACTCCTTGCTCCTGCAAATGTTGTTAGAATATCCTTCTCGTTAAGGGGGAGTGTTGAAATATTGTAACTTCAAAGAATATTCTATATGTACTTTATTATTATTCATCCGGAGATGTTTTATTCCTCCGTTGGGATGTTATCACTATGTAAATTCATTGAGGTAAATCCTCCCATGTAAGTCGGGACAATAGATCCCTAAGAGTCATTTGTAATGGGGTGTTTAAGTCCCCTAGAGGGGTCGGCCCAGTCAGCATTAAGTTAAGTGGTTAAGTTGTTGGGGCCGACCTAGTTTTGTTGAAAAGTCAAGTAGGAGTAGAGTATAAATAGAGGAGGTGTGTTCCTCATTTATACTCACTCATTCATTCACTTGTGAACTCGCATAGGAGAGAGAGAGATCTGCAAAGGAGGAGAATGAGCTCTTGTTTGGGGATTACATCTTTGTATTTGTTGGTCATCTATATTGAGGAAGCTTTGCTGGGTTTTCTATCCCATGAGGGTTTCCTAGGATAAATCTGTGTCTCTTATGTTTATGTTGTGCTTTTTGTTCTTTCAGTGATCCTGTATATGCTATTGTTGTGAAATTGAATGTAATACTGATGTTATCTATTTTAGCATATTGAATCTTAACAAAGATCAAGTTGGATCCAAAATTCTATGGGCCATATCAGATTAACAAAAAAATCAGTCCAGTAGCATATGGGTTAACATTGCTAGACAACTGCTGCATTCATAACGTGTTTCATGTCTCAAGCCTCAAGAAGGTGTTAGGACAACATCGAGTAGAACAATCCGAGTTGCCTATTTTGGACGAGGAAGGTCGAGTTATTTTAGAACCTGAAGGCATATTGTCTATTAAGGAAAGGAAGCTTCGCTCTAGGAGCATTAAAGAATATCTCATTAAATGGAAGAATTTGCCAGAGGAAGATTCATCTTGGGAAACTGAAAGTTGTCTTCAACAACATCCTTCTCTACCCTTGCTTTGAGGACAAAGCAGTTCTTAAGGGGTGGACAATGTTATGTATATTTTAGTTAGAATATTATTTAAGAGGTAACTAAAAGATGTGACCCTATAGGAATGCTCACCATAGAGCCTATAAAAGTTAGGCTAAGGCTCATTGTAAAATATCAATTTTTCTGTTTATCAATAAATAAAATATTATTTTCGAATATGAACGTCGACCCTTGACTTAACATTGTTGAACTCCTTTATCACGACCTTAATAAAAATGTACCCTTCACTCAAGCAAAATGATTAATTAAGCATGTGAAGCTTTTTGAAATCTTTACCTTATTTTAAAGCTTGGATTTGGACGTTTCATCAAAATTGGAGGCTGTTGACTAATGTCTTTGGAGGATCAACTTCGAGATTCGAGGTCGAGGCAAGAGCTAGAGCGTAGAGGAGGGGGGCATAGGGTGCTATTGATGAATAGGATCCCAATATGTGAATATCAAATACTGAAATATGATAAATCATATCGACTATCGTGTCTATATTGCAGAATGACGAATTTAGGATTTAGTATTTAAATGGTGATGGGATGAAGCATTGTTATGTTAATATGTTGGGATTTATATATTTTTAATTATTTTGGAGACGGCCCCCTCTATGTTAGGGACTCCGATGTCCCCCCGCCCCCTATGAAGTTTCCTAAAATTTGGGGGTGGTATCCACTTGTCCCTCATGCGTGTTTCCCCACTCCTGCACTCCACATCCCGGAAACATGGTGGAACATTGGAATTTAACCACATTTTATAAGGTTCGATGGTTGACAGATTGGCAGTGGCCCATTCTGCGCAGGACTATTGTTGCCTCACCTTGAACTTCCTTATGTGTAGTCGATTGGACAATTTCAAGTAGCGGCTGTTGTAGGCTTCTATCCCCACCACCAATCGTTGGTTATGCCACCTTGACCCCTTGACCAGCGTAATTCTTGGCAGCCATTAAATATCTTCTACACAGGCTTTGAATGGTGGTGAATAATCCTTTTATTTTTAATTTAATTTGTTTGCGTGCTGTGATAGGTTGGAACATTTTTGCAACTCACTAATAAAACTCAACCTTCTAGGTGCTTGCAATGGTCAAGGATATGCAAAGTCACTATTAATGAAATGTTGCCACATGTCCCTTGTCACTGGTTTAATGACAATCACAACTACCATTCGAGTAGAGTAGTTTTGTCAACTGTTTAGTGGCAGTCTCACAAGCAAGGGTTTCATCTGATTTTTGTTTTTCCCTGATCACCCACGATGCAGCGCTGTGTGTTTTGCCTGCTTGGGTACGATGGCTTGTAGATTGTTCTATCTTGAGTTATTTATAGTTGGCCCTTTTTGATTTATGATATTACGTTCTTCAAATGTTGGCTGAAAATGATCTTGCATGAGATTCCTGAATTTTTAAATGGCCAAATGCCTGAATGTTGTCAAAGACTTGGATATCAGAGAAACTCTGAAAAAAATTAGGTGTGGCCAAAAGGTGGATCAGAATGTGGCTCTAATACCAAATGAAATGAATGTTGTTTATTTACAAAGAACATAAGAAGGACAAATAATTAAAATTTATATAGGAGAGATAATATATACGGTAATGAAAAAGATATGAATGAATCATATGTTAGAATGCCATGTGAAGGTACTTATAGCATTGACTAGTCACAATGGTTGATAGGCCGTCCCTTAGTTAAGATGTCTAAATTCATTTATTGTCCTTATTTATATTTGTTTGATATTTATTTATATATTTATATTCATTAATTAGCTTTCTTCTGTTCACAAATTAACTGTAAACTTTTTGTATGTACATCAGCAGATCCTTAATTGTTATTTGTGGCCCTGGTGGATGTATATATCCAAAGGTTTTTATGTCACTGGAAGTCATAAGATGTCCATTGACAAGCATTATAAGTAACTGCAACGCAGTTATATAAGCCACTTTCATATTTTAATCTCGCTAATGCTGAATTTGATTATGATTATGGCCTAAAATTTGTGTTTATTTTTATGGATATGCTAAACTCCCTTTTTTGGCAACAGGAAGATCAGCTGAACATGATTTTAGATGATATTTCAGAGCATGTAACAGGAATTGTAGTCAATGATGCAGAACTTTCAAGTTTAGAGTCTATCATTCGCAAGTTGATTTTACACTTCACTGATCTAACACATGTTCTTTCTTTGGTAAGGAATCATTCAGTAAGATTCTTTTCATGCCTTTTCTTGTTTTGGCATTAATGTTCAAGTTACAACACTTTTGTCATGTAATAAACATGCTTTTCATGATTGGTAATTCTTTGCAAGGAACTGAAACGTTTCTTAGAAATATTTTCTTTGTTCTTATGACAATTCTTATTTTTTTATTGTGCAGCTTTATCTATTGCTTCTCTCAGTTTTTTAGTTCTTAATTCAAATTGCGTTTAATCATCTACCTAAGACATATTTATACGAGCAAGTGGCGGGATGTAGACATTTCATAATTACTTTGTAATTATTATGTTCATGAACCATTGAATTTATAGCCCTTATCATGTATTTTTAGAATCTTCATGTGAAGAATATTATATTGGGAAATTGAGTGTTTTCTAGTTGTTGAACATGGGTTTTCATCTCGAAAATTTTATCTGCATGAATATTTTTATCTTTAGGATAATTTTAATTATACTCGTGATTGTTAATAACTTATAAGCAATATAACCCAACACAAATATTATATTATAACATATATATGGAATATTTTATAAATTTAACAATGTAGTATTTATATAATATATAGATTATTACATTGTTATATATTATGTACAATATGGACAGACACACACCTCTGTTATGGGGGGTGATGAATCATATAGCAAGTATTTGTCATGTCCCAAATTTGGAATTGGGTCACAATGGCCTAATCACATTGGCCATATTCATTAGAGTTTGTAAAATTGATGTTAAAGGTCAAAGAATTTCCAAGGAGGAAAACTACTAGTTTCCTAGGTTTGCTGTGGAAGCTTTGGGATTTGGAATAATGGGGATAATAAATGATGTTTGAACATTAGAATGGAATAAATATTTAATAAAGGATCTAAATAAATATATACAAGTGAAAATCAAAGTGGCATTTGATCATGAACACACATGGAGGAAGTGGGACCCACATTTGGCTAGATTTCCCCACTATACTTGGCATCATTCTCTCACCAATTCGAATTCAAGGTGAATGGTAACATACTTGGGGGAGTCCAAAAGGTATTATTCATGGCATGACTAATCCAAGGTCGAAATATAGAGGAAGAGTAACTCCCATGGAAGAGGAAGAGGCAATTTGGAGCTAGTGAGACACTTGGGCTAGATTCCCTAGCTCTATGACAACAATGATGAAGATGCTATGACACCTATGACACAAATCAGACTTGAAGGCTGACGTATGACATATATGACATGTCAGGGCTAAAAATAGACTCCAAGAGGGCGCTCAAGGGTGTTAGGGCAGCTAAGATGCTTCCACATGTGATTGGGTGGAAGTGGGAGACTAGGAATTGTTGTACAAGTGGCGTTCTTTGGAATCTCTTCCCAACTTGAGTTGGCATGAGTCTCTTGGAAGGAATTCGACCCATGGAGGACATTAGAACTTTATAAATTTCAATAACAAAGAATGAAACCAGCTTTTGATCATTTATAGAATTTGCAATTGCATTTGTGAAGAGGGAGAGCTAGTGGATGACTAGTTTCTTGCCTTAGCCAATTTCGAGGGTGAAAGATTCCCATCCAAGTTGGTAATTGGAAAGACCATTTAGACCTTTCATTTGGAGCTTTAATGGAGTCTTTATTTGCAGGTGTAAGCGACAGGGCAACTCATGGTTTCTTCTATTGCAGCTCACTCCTTCAACCATTTCCAGTTTTGATGGCATATTCTTGATTCTTGAGGGAGGGCGTTTTTGGTGAGCTATTGTACTCTTTGGGGAAGCTTTTAATGCCCCCTTTCTTTTGTAATATGAAGTAAATACTCTGTTCTTCATCTCCAAAAAGTTTCAGGTCGAAATTCCAAGTAGAAATGTATAAATTTCATTTTTAATGGAAGAACAATGCCGTTTCCCCACTACCTTGTTGTGAGCCAATGTATTGATGATGATTTCGAATGAATGGATGATTCTCTAATATATTTGTGATAAATCATAGATCCAACCTTTGCATACCACTTAGTACCATTTTTACCTCTAACTTGACCTTGTCGGCCCCATTTGGACCATTTTCCACTTTTTAAGGAGTGAGCCCCACTTGTATAATTTTCATGGTACTAGATCTTTTTAGATCTATCTAAACCTCATAAGTGGCCCTACTCATTCATTGGTTGAAACATTTGTCACCCCTTAAGCCTCTTCAACTACACTTAAACCCTTGGGTCCACTTGACTTTCATAGATCTAACTCACCATTGGTCTCCTTGATTGAACTTACACATTTCCCTAGGAACCTTTGGGTTACCTAGTCTTCATTGATTGGCTAGGGTCTCCCCCTTGATCTTGATTAGTCTTGATCTAAAGTGAAGAGTGCCTCGGTTGACGTGACACCCAACTTGCACTGGGAACCGTGGCATCTCTTTAGTTGTCCAACACCTCTACCATCCTGGATGGAATACATTTAGGGACAACTACAAGTTGTGTGATAACACAATCTAAGGGCTCCCCCCTTGGAGGTTATTGGCTTCTGAAGAAGTTGCAAATTGTGTTTGAGGTGACATTGGGATACATTAGTGCATTTGCTTATCGAGGAATTGGCCTGCTATTTCGTCTGGTAACATTTTTGGCGTCGTTGTCGAGGACATTTTAAAAGTAAAGTGGTCTGTCGGACGTCATTTACACCCTTGGCAAAGCGACACTTGCCAAGCTTCAAGGTACGTCCTCATATTTAAAAATATTTATTTTATAGCACTAACTTGGCAGGTTTACCTGGCGACTCCATCAAGAATTCAGACCTTCAAAATTCCATACATTAGTACCAAAACTAATCCCCTTTTTTGTCTTAATATAGAGGTGTCATGAGAGGTTTTGGATCAGGTCAAAAGGGAAGGTCTGCAAATTATTGCAGACCTTAAGACGGCCTGTGGAGGGAGCTGCTACAGGGGGTTATTAAGGAGGGGACAACGAAAAAAGGAAGGGAGAATGCAAGGCAGAAGAGTGGAAGGAAGGGAAGGTATAGGGTATAAGGAAAAGGCAAGGGCTCGGATGGGATGGAAAGAATGGCAGCAGAAGGAAAAAGGGAGTGGATTGAAGGTTGAGGAGAAGGCCCGAGGAGGAAAGAAGGATGCCGAAGTTGAAGTGGGGGATAAAGGGAATAGACCGAGCTGGGGGGGAGGATGAAAACAGGCCCTAGGGCTGCTAGGAGGGCAACGAAGGAGCACAGAAGGGGACCGAGGGTGTGAAAGGATAGAGGAAAGAAGGGCGAGATAAATGGAGGGTAGAGTGATGGGAAAAAGGAAAGGAGAGGGAGGCCGTTAGGTCTAAATATAACTGCAGTTAGGGTTAGCCACAAAAGTTAGTTTTAGTTTTTTTTTTTGGTTTTTCTTTCATGCACATAAATGTTCATAAACAATAATAAAAAAGAACTAACTCAACCATGACCAAGAAAACTAAATTAACCAACAAAATATGAATAATAATTTAATAATTATAACATAAACAACTTAGAAATAGGTTTAAAACAGGTTTGAAAATATGACAACTTAGGGTTTGAGTTAATTTTAGCTTAACCCTAGGGCATCAATGAGAGAGGTTGCCCTCTTGAGATGGTTCTTGGCAAGCTTGGCACTAGGGCCTACCTCAACAACTTCAAGGGTTGGTTGAAGGAGATCTAGTTCTAGCAAAGCTTGAAGACCTAAAGCTCAAGCCTAAGAAGGACTCCTTCAAGGGAGGTCCTAGCAATGCTATGGTGACTAAACTCAAAAAATGAACTAGTTGAGACAAAATGCAACATTAATGCAATGTTACACGGGTACGCGTTTCCGGACCCCGGAAACGAGTTTCCTCGCTCCCACGCGTTTCGAAAACTAGGAAACGAGTTTGGGTACGTTTCGACTGCGTACCCAAATCCGGAAATGGCGGGAAACGCACATAGGGGTCGTTTCCTCAAAAGGCGGAAACGTCGGCGAGTTTGTGGCCCAAAAATAACCACGTGGCGGCTCGGATTTCCTCGTTTTCCCTCTGATTTCGGTTTCCCTCGGATTTTCTTCACTCGTCGCGTTCATTTTCGGGTCGGGTTTGCACTGCAGAGGCCGCGTTTCGGGTTTGCACATTGCAGAGGTCGTCGCACTGTCAACTGGAGTCCGCGCGAACGTGTTTTCCCAGCTTGCAGGTTAGTTGCAGGTTTAAATTTATCGATCTGAATTTTATAAAAAATGATACGTGCTGTGTCGGCCTTTGGCCCTTTCGAGGGTGGCTCGGGGTATGTCCCGTGCCGCTGTTAGCATATATGCTAACAGCGGCACGGGACATACCCCGAGCCACCCTCGAAAGGGCCAAAGGCCGACCACCAACTATCATTTTTTTTTAAATTACATTAAATTTTTTAATATTCAATTTAAGTTTTAACTTTTAATTTTTAAATTTTACAACAGTTGTTTAAAAAATTAAAAATTAAAAAAACTCAAACTGTTACAAAATTTCATTGACATTGAAAAATTTCAACAGGTCAAACAACAATAGCAACAATGAGTCACAACAACAATAACAGTGACAGCGACAGTGATACTGATGACCCAGAAAATCAAAACAATAATAGAATGGCAGCAAGCATGAATAGGCCTGTGCATGGGGCAGATTCTAATGGGCCACCTAGAAGTTTGTCAGAATATGCGAAGGGGACATTTGATCCTTTAAAACCCCTTCTATTATATGCATCCAAACAACCAAAAAGAGCTTCAAACACTGGTGGTGGTTCACGTGATTGGAAATGCAATATTTGTGACCATGCTTGGGTTGGCAGCTATAGCAGAGTTAGGCAACATCGTTTGGGGATTCCAGGTAAAGGAGTGCATGTTTGTGCCAAGCTGACAGCAGAACAAAAATCTGAACTTTTGAGGCTGCAATTGGCTGTAGATGGAAAAGGAATGTTTTCTAGCAGAAATGTCACCTCCCACGATGACCCTTCCAAAGCTATGTCTCCACCATCAGGGGTTGGGAGTGCTACATCAAAGAGAAAAAGGTCGGAGGGTTCTAGTTCTACATCTCGTTCTTGTGCAATAGGTACCACATTAACTGGCATGTATAGTTTGCAAAAACGAGATGATACAGATGATGCAATTGGCAAATTTCTGTTTGCTAATGGAATTCCTTTCCATGTTGTTCGTTCTCCTTACTATAAGGAAATGGTTAAAGCAATTGCAGAAATGGGACCTTCATATCTACCACCCGGTGAACATAAGATAAGAACAACAATTCTAGAAAGGCAGGTATCAAAAATTAATGTGCAAAAGGAGGAAATGAGACAAACATGGGTGAGGTTTGGGTGCTCTATTGTTATGGATGGGTGGACAAACATAAGCAAGCACCCACTAATCAACATCATAGTGACATCTACAACAGGTCCATTCTTTCTTAGAGCCATTGATTGTTCTGGAAAGCGCAAGGATGCATCTTTCCAATATGAGCTTCTTCGGGATGCTATAGAGGAAATTGGGGTTGATAATGTGGTGCAGGTCGTGATAGATTTAGCAGCAGTTTGTAAATCAGCTGGGTTATTGATTCAGAGTAGATATCAGCATATTTATTGGACTCAACAATGCATTGAAGGACATTGGCAAAATCCAATGGATATCAGACTTGGTAATAGCTGCTAGAGATGTGCAGATGTTTATCTGCAACCATCACACCTCTTTAGCCATGTATAGGGCTCACACGAGGAAGGAATTCCTCAAGCCAGTTGATACTAGATATGCTAGTTATTTTCTCTTATTGGAGAGGATGCTAGAGGTACAAGCACCATTGCAAGCCTTATTTGTGAGTCCAGATTGGGGAAGGTGGTCGGAATCCAAGACAGACTTGGGGAAGAAGGTTAGAACTCAGGTGTTGGACAATGTTTGGTGGGAAGATTGTTCTTATTTGGTATCATTCTTGCGCCCTATTGTGGAGGTGATTCGCTATGCCGATTCTGATTCTCCTAGTCTTGGAGAAATCTATGAGACCTTTGATAGTATGTTGGTTCGTGTGAAGGTCGCCATTCAAATAAGGGAGCCCTCATTAGATTTCTATACAACCCAGGTTCGACCCGTCATCCAGCGTAGATGGGACCGCATGAACACACCTTTGCACATGGCAGCATATGCACTAAACCCAAAATGGTATGTGGAAAGGCCTGGGAGAGTGCCTCCCATTGATGATCCCGAGGTAAAGAATGGTTTTCTAGATGCAATTGAAAAGATGTACAGTGAGGAGGAGGGGGCAAAACTTCGAAGACAATTTGTTCAGTTTGCAAGTCTTACTGGCCCCTTCAACAAGCGTGGTGCTCGGATAGATCGTATAGATTTAGCCCAGGATGACCCGATTGGTTGGTGGAGGATATATGGGGATGATGCACCAGAGCTCAAACATCTTGCTATGCGTTTGTTGTCTCAGATTGCTAGTTCCTCTGTAGCGGAGAGGAATTGGTCTACATATAGCTTCATCCACTCTATCAAGAGGAACAGACTTACCTCTAGAAGAGCGGAGAAGTTAGTTGTTGTGCATAGTTCTCTACGACTTGATCATAGAAAGACACTTGAGTATTTGAAGGGACCAGCGACACGATGGGATGTTGATCCAGAGGAGGATGCACAAGTTGATGTGGAGGAGGGACCTAATGAGACACAACTTGGTTTGGTTGGTGTACCACTCAGCATGTTTGAGAATGCAAATGATTCTGATTCAGATGGTGACATTCCCATGGTTGATCCTGATTCATTTGTGCAACAACTTGATGCAGAGACTAGTGGGGCATTGCCTTGAGCAATGATGCTCATTTGATGTTCTACTTTCTATTTTAGACTTTAGTTTGTGTTTTCATTTGGTGTTGCTGTTAAGTGGTTAACATTACACTTGACTCTTTAACTTTAAACTTTAAAGTTTAAACTTTTTAATTCCCAATATGAATGTTGAATCTTGATGTATGAGTTTGAGTTTTAAAGTTTTTAAACTTTTAAACTTTTAAGTTTTTAACTTTTTAAGTCCTAATATGATGTGATTTAGTTTTACTGATGTTTCTTGGAATGCATCATTGAAGTGTGATTTACTGATGTATTCACTATTTACTGATTTATGAATATGATGTTTCATGTTTCATGTTAGTGGATTCTGATTTATTGATTTATGAATACATGATGTTCATGTTAATGTTTCATGTTAGTTGATTTACTGATTTATGAATACATGATGTTAAGTTATAATCATAATGTTATTGTTTTGTTTCAATTTAGTATTTAGTTACTAGTTACTACTAATCAGTAATCAGTAATCTTTAAAGTTTAAACCTGTGTTTTAAAAATCGGTGAAATCGGAATCGGAATCGGCCGATTCACCGATTTAAGGCAAGACCGGTTCAAACCGGTCTCCAAATCGGATCGGAGGACCGGTTTGGTACCGAACCGGCCGATTCGGTATCAAATCGGCCGGTTCGGTACCGAACCGGTCTAGTCCACCGATTTTTGACAAAAATCGGCCGATTTTTTGGTGTGGGCCTGTGGGCCATTAAAAAATGGTTTTTTTTAATTTTTTTTGAATTTCTAACCTATATCCCCATGGTGCTGTAGTACTTGGTGATACTAATGGTGATACTTGGTGACATTCTCCTTATCTTTTATTTTCCATCCTTTTACTTAAATTTTTAACATTACCATTAATTGTTTCAGGATGTTTGAGAGTGGTTCCAACTTCATCGGACTTCATATGCAAAAAGTAGATTTTTAGATCCCATTCAAAATTCATCAGACTTAATAGTTTTCAAGATTTTAGGATTGCAAGGTTTCCACCAGATTCTATCATGTATGAGGGTATGGAATTGGCATTTAATCAAGCACATCAACCCCTATATGTACCTTGATGTTGGTGGTGTTGATTGTTGAATTCCTCTGTGCTCTTCACTCATGCAAAATCACTTATCAAGCATCGAAAGCTTTTTCTACGTTATTTTAACGATTGGATTAGGAAGTTTCATCAAAACTATAGTGTGTTGAGTCGTTGACTAATGTCCTTGGAGGATCGACTTTGAAATTCGAGTTAGAGGCAAGGGCTAGAGCCTAGAGGAGGGACGCATAGGGTGCTATTGATGAATAGGATCCCAATATAGGCAATGATTCGTTGACATGTATGATTGATGATTTATATTTCACATTCATTTTTGTAAATGTCTTTGCTAATTTATTAATTTAATATATATATATATATATAT
This sequence comes from Larix kaempferi, assembly GCA_027924585.1. Classification (NCBI taxonomy): domain Eukaryota; kingdom Viridiplantae; phylum Streptophyta; class Pinopsida; order Pinales; family Pinaceae; genus Larix; species Larix kaempferi. The sequence goes on from BSBM01000504.1 coordinate 8,063,171, forward strand.
TGCATTTCCTCATTTCCACAATTTTGGGGGTCACGTTTCCCCTGTTTCGAAGTTTCTCCGTTTCGTCCTCGTTTCCCCGTTTCATGCAACTTAGGTTGAAGCTGTTCAAACCCTCGTACAAAATTTTTGAAGCAAACATGTGCCTGTTATGACCTTTGTAGCAATAAAAAGTCATGAAAATCACCTTAAAGGCTAAAAATAAATTGTGAGCAGTACTGTGGATGAAAGCAGCCCTAAACAACAAGTAAAGGTGCTCTTTGGCCTTCAAACAACAGGTCTAGGTCATAACAACAGTCCTAAAATCTTGAAAATGTTGTTTTTCTTTAAAATTTAAATATTTTATGTATTTTTGAGTAAACCGATTCATTAAATTCAAATCGGCCGATTTATGACCGATTCATTACCGATTCCGATTCCGATTCCGAGTTGACCCTCGACCGATTCCGAGTCCGATTTCGATTTTTCAAACTTTGGTTTAAACTCTTAAATTATAATTTTAAATTTTTTTAATTTTGTAGTATTCTGGGTGGGGTCCCCTATAATTTAAAAATTTTCCTATGTTGAAGACCTCGACGTACCCTTCGGCGTTTCCTAAAATTTGGGGGGTACTTCTACATATGCCGTTTCCGCGTTTCCCCGCTCCCGCGTTCCCACGTCTCGGAAACTTGGTGGAACATTGCATTAATGGCTACCATTCAATTCTAGACAAGCATCATTATCCAATAATTAACAAAGAGACATAAAAAAGAACATAGATACCTCCTTGTGCATGTGTAAAACCAACAATTCTAGCATCACCATTTGCAAGTTGCATGAACAATAGAAACTCCAAGACAATTGCTCCAAACCACCAAGTAAACTCTACTCAAGAGGTGCGCATCAATCAAAGAGCCTTATAGAAGGCAAAAATAAGAAATGAAATGTTTTATCCCATAAGTTGTTGTGTTAAAATGAAGTGAGGAAAAGTTTATTTATACCTTTTCACGCTCACTTTACAAAAATAAATCAAATCCAGGCCGACATGCCTTTTTAAATGTCAATTTGAAATTATAAAATGTCAACTTAAAATTAAAACAATAATAAAATAATCAAAACTGTGGGTAATTTGGGGCATTTTCCCCATAATTTAGCCACACATGGCTAAAATAGCTTAAAATGAGCATATCGGTCCGTTCTGAAGGTCAGATCGCGGAGGGGGGGGGTCGTCATGCCCCATCTAACCCCAATAGTAGTGAAAATCCCCCAAGCCCCCCCTAATCAAGCATAGCATCCTGGCCACAAGGATGACGTCATCATCAAAAGGGGGCCCCAGAGAGAGGGCGCTGGTGAAGTGGAGGGCCAGGAGGGTGTGTAAAGTGATCTGGATGATAGATATGTGCCTTAGTGCTGACACATCTGCCGCTGGAATGGTGAATCAAGGTGGGGGTCATGTAACCCAGTGACCCACCCCTGGAAGCCCCAGACACCAACCTGAGGGCTTCAAGCCTTTTCATGAGGCAGTCAACAATGGCACTAAGCCATAGTACTTCCAAGGGAGGAACTAGAAGGTCAGGCCATAACCCTTACTAAAAAATAAGCTGGCTACACACCCCTCCTGGTCTGAAAAATGACCCCTTCTCCCAGAGGACCTTTGTAGGAGCGTTGGTACTGGTACTGCGTAACACTGAGCTTTTCATTTTGCATGATAGCTTCTGTTCATGGGGCAAGACCCAGTTTTAGGGGAATGGGAAATGGATCAAGTGATGTGGGTGTAGGATCTAAGAAAATATTCTTAAATTGTGGATGAGAGATAGGTGTATTTGGTGGATGTGGAGTCTAGAGATGTGAACTTGGGCTTCAAAGGAAGCATCTAGCAAACTTGAGACGAGAATGAGTTGCGTCCCCCTCATTTAAGAGGATAGTGGCTCGGGTGAGGCAGAGTAGGGGGAGGGGGAGGGTTAGCTCAAAGAGAGAAAGAAATAAGAGCATGGTCATCTAAGAGGATGGGGTTTATCGTAAAATGGTTAACGAAAGGAAGTAGGGCATGGTTGAAAAGTACATAATCCACCACACTAGCTTCGCCCCAATGGGGGAAACAAGTGAAGTAGCAAGACTTCGAGAAATAGGGGGACCGTTCAGGATCAACAACTCACGGGACTCCCCAAGATGTAATAGGTATTTCCAGTAAGCTCTAATAGACCCCAAAGTATCCATCTGATAGTCGATGAAATCCCATTGACTTTGGATCCATCTCTTGAATACAAAACACATCCTTGGAGCGGTTGTGGAGAGGGATCTAGAGAGGTTTGGTGTGATCGTTGAAGTCACCTAGAACGATGACCTCCCCAGTCGCTAAATACTGAGTGATGTCGTCATGCAAGTATAGGTAGGGTTCCTCCACCGAGTGACTATACATAGAAAATGGGGAAGAGGCGGGGGGGGGGGAGTAGCATATTTCCATATAGATGTTTTTGGGGAGAAGAGCAAGGCCTCTAATCAAAGTCTGCATGAACCTCATAGATTCGTTTGAGGCTACCATACTAATCAAGCCTCAAAGAGAGTGCCTGGTCAAACATGCTACTCCCCTAAACCTTTGACCTGGTCAAACATGCTACTCCCCTAAACCTTTGACACCACCTAAGCATCTAGTCTCTTTTCTGCAATCTGAGAACCAATTGTAACTTGCAATGTCTGGGAGTGACCAAACAGGGCTCACATGAGTCTCAATGATGAAGAGATGTTAGATGACTTAAGAGCATCGTAGATCATGCTCAATGATGGCCAAAACAACCCATTGTCGTTCCAACATTCTACTAAAATACGTGGGACTTGTTGATTCTTCCATCAAGCCTTTGATTTGGAAAACCTAGGTCGAGATTCCCAACAAGGAGGGAAGTTGTCGAGATGGAAATCCTGAGGTTCCCAATGACTACCCACTTCCCTCCTTGTTGTGTTTCTATAACTTGCTCTGTAGAGTCTTTGAGCTTCGAAACTTGTGATCTGGTGAGATCTTCATCTAGGAATATCTTGCCATGAATAGAGAACAACTTCCTCTTAGCTCTAAGAGCCTAAATCTGATCGGTTGCGCCTAAATCTGATCGGTTGCTGACCTAAGATTTAGAAAAGGTGTGAAGTCGAATTCAAACCAAGCCTTATCAAGGGCCATATCAGTGAAATCAAGGGAATCCCGAAGGAATGTGGCCCCAACGTCCATGGGGTGCAGGGATGCAAGAGGTGAAGGGGGCCCCCTCACTTCAAGGTTCAAGTCCTTGCACACATAGCACGTTCATAACTTCTTCCATGAGCTGAGCTTGCACTACTTCCTCAACATGCACAAGAGGGCTTGGAGCAGTCTCCCTTTCCCAAACTACCCGTGCCCATGAGTTGATGTTTGTTTCGTCTTCTTCTTTAAATGCAATTTGTTGTGATCAAATCTCTTCTTGTTTGTGTTGAAGGGTAGTTATTTATGTTTGCAAGGTATCGGTCGAGGGATGGAGGGTTTCTTGCAATTTTTTATCGTTCAATGTTTTCTTGAGGATAGATTTTCCTATTGAACTTCAGAGACCCTCTTGTAGAGGTTGTTTATTTCCTATTGTATTTATTGCATCATTTTGGCAGGTTTGCGAACTTGGGAAACTAAGAAAACAAGGTCTATTGAGAGAAATACCTTGTTAGATTCAAGGTTGGCACCTATAGGTTGTTGTTCCCTTGTAACTTCATGTTGTGGGATTGAATTCTGTAGTTGTTTCGATGTTGGATCTAGGTCCTTATTAGACTTTTGCTGTGTGGCTACCTCCATGAATGTTCCAATGGAGGATGAATAAAAGGGGTTTGTAGGTGACAAATTTGTGCCCACATGTAATGATGGTGAGGAAGAATAAGCCGAAGTGGGGTCAATGAGATGGGTTTAGGTGAATAAGAAAATACTGATGGGAGGGGTTCATGAGCCGACTTGGGAGATGCACTCGTCGTATGAGAAGGAATCATTAACCGAAAAGAAGGGTTCACTGATTGGTAGAGATGATGCGAGGAGATAGTAGATGGAGAGCTGATGCATTGAGACGATGGATAACAGAGTTAATGTGATGCGGGTTAGAGCCCGTGGGCTAGTAGAGTCGATGAGGAGCTGACAAAGCAGCTAATGGGTAATGGAGCAACTGATGGGGAGTTGATGGAGCAACTAATGAGGGACTAACGTGGTTAGCAGAGGAAGAACCGACACGACATGGGTTAGAGTCTATAGGTTAGTAGAGCCAACTAGGAAAGGAGATGGAGAGTCTGCAAGCTAGCAAAATCAATGGGAAACCAACAGAGAGAGGATGGGGACCTGTTGTCACACAACTTGTATTTGTCTCTAAAGGTATCCTATCCAGGACAGTAGAGGTGTAGACAACCAAAGAGGTGACCCAAGAGATGCCATGGTTCCCAATGCAAGTTGGGTGTCACGTTAACCGAGGCACTCTTTACTTTAGATCAGGCCTAAGCAAGACCAAGGGGGAGACCCTAGCTTAGCCAATGAAGGCTAGCGAACTCAATCTAGACCTCCTAGGGAAATGTGATGATGAAAGAGTAGGAGACCAAGATGAAACAAGATCTAGATCTAGGATGATAAGTGGACCCAAGATGGTTAGGTCATGGTTGAAGAGGCTTAATGCAAGGACAAATGTTCAACCAAGTGTGAAATAAGGTCACTTATGGGTTAAGGATAGTAGATCTAGATAGATATAATGCCAAGAAAAGATACCCAAGTGGGGCCCACCCTTAAAAAGTAGAAAATGGTCCAAATGGGGCCCACAAGGTCAAAATCAAGATGAGATGGCATTAGGGGGTATGCTATGACATGGATCTATGGATTTGAGAAGAAATGGGCAATACCCATGTTGGGGATCTAGCAAATGGCCACTTACCCAAGGAGTGCGACTTCCTCAAGAGAGGACTAGTGCCTTAGATCGAGGGGAAAATGGAGTCAGATGTCCACCAAACTTTAGATCGCGATAGTTGAGATGATTATTAAGGTGGGTTTTAATTATTAAGCCCAAGTGATTTCTAGATATCCATAGATCTGAAAAATAAAAAAATGAAAGAGTTTTTATTTTAGGGTTTAAATGACCAATGGATAAAAGATGGATGGATCTAGATACATACCTTGTAGAACATACCTCAAAAGCTTGTGGCCACTTTGCAAATTGATAATTTTGCCCCTGTGTGTATATTAAGAGTGAGATCCAAGGCTCCAAGTGAAATCATCCTCCCTCCAAGTTGACCAATTCACCCTCCTCCTGCAAGAAAAGATCTAGATGAGAATCAATCTAGCAAAAGAATGACAACAATGATGAAAAGATGAAAGAGAAAGCATCAACTATGTCACTAAGATACAATAATGATACTCCCTCAGACAAAAGTCTAATCCAAGGCAAGATATGGGGTTTCCCCACAATAGGCTCCCTCAAAATCGTCCTCCTCTTCACCAATTCGGCCTCCCTGTAAGAAAACGTTTGAAACCCCAAGATCCACAAATGATACACAAAGAAAAGATTGTATATTTAACTTGCAAAGAATCCATCAAGACTAGAGAAGTAGATCTACAAAAATAGTATTTTTATTCCAAGTTTGAAGAGCTCCAAAGGTGCCTTGACAATAAGGGGGACTCTTCCTTAAATAGGATGAGGGAGACCAAAACCCTAAACCACTTTTGAAAACTAGTGGTTGAGATCAAAAGATACAACAATATAATCAACGGCTAAGATGAGCCGGTACAAATGTCACATGGATCACTCACATGAGGGAGTGCGACCTCACTAAAAGAGAGACTAAGAAGGGTGCGCACTATATGGGAGTGGCTAAAACACGTGTGCCACAATAGATAACTAGGATAAGTGACTAGGAGCACATGGTGGGGTTAGGAGGTATTATTCCCCTTCACTAGTATCACCCCATGGCACAATAATATAGCATGAGAGTCAATGACATGTCCAAGTACACAAATGATCAAATCATGTCCCCCTCACTGAGAGAAGAATACATCAAAACACATCCTGATGACTGTGTGGACCCCACTAACTGTTGCAAAGTGATCTGGAAGGAGTGGGATACACCATAGATGACCTCAAAGCAGACCTCATGCCAAAACCTTGCCTCAATTGCCCAAATCGAATTGCTTTATGACCCTTTTATTCCATTTTTAATCCTCCTGAAAAACGATCAAACTGCCCATAGCTCACTGTCAGGTGCCTGCGCTGTGAAACTAACTGTGCCATCATGTCCGAAAGGGGGTTAATATGGTAATAACAAGTGGCTGGACCACCCCCTTCCCCTGTAGCGCACTAGGCAACGACTAGCCTCCAATGCTCTAGCTGGACAAGCCGCATCAGCATGGCCAAACTGGTCATCAGGTGGAAAACTGCTCAAATCCCGCCCGAGAGTGCCTGAAACTGAAAGATAAGTGCCTCAATGGATCCATAAGATCCAAATCCACTAGAGATGAGTACTCATACACCTCATTGTAACCTGTAAGATCATCTGTAGGGTCCTACCATACTCGGACAAAAAGAAAAATGATGATCTGGAAATAATAATAATCATGGAAAACTGCATCAATCATCATCTGAAGTCTATTCCCATCATATGGAATCATCAAAAGGTATACAAAGGACCATAGATCAATATCACATAATAAAACTGGTCCATCTCATCATGGATCCCAAGGTTGCCCTTGGTCAAACTGATCAAAATATAACCCTGGCTAAAGAAGCCATGCTGCTGCAAGTGGAAATGGTTAAGAGATGCTCTCTAAATCATTTTCATAGCAAGACTCTAGAGAATTAAGCATCATTTCACTGCCAGTTAATAAGTAATAATAGGTTAGTTAAATCTCTTACTTTCAAAAAGAATCTCAAGAATATGCTTGTTCGCAAACATGATCAAATTGCTAGCAAAGGGTGAAGGCTAAATATGCAAGGCTAAGTTGATTGGGGATGACTTGACTGACTTGACACTGTGATACTTTGGATGAGGGACATGGTGTTACACACTTAAGCATGTGCTGGACAAGGAGCACACAAGGAATGGTGGTGTCTCACAAAAGGATGAGTTGTTCAGAGAAGTGCTTATTCAACCTTTACAAAAATGTCTACTACTAGAACCGCCATGAACTAGGTGTCAGGCTAATCGTAACTTGAGTTTCTAGGGGACACTTAGAATTAGTTGTCCCTTGCTCCATCTCATATCATAACCCACAGGCTCAATGAGGAAAGTTTCACATAAGGTCAACAGTCTTTAGATTTGGCATACATTTAACCACTGCTTTTTAGGACCTTTGATTAAATTTCATGGCCAACAATATTTAGATTTAGCATACATTTATCCATTGCTTTTTAGGCCTAATATGACCCCTCTGGGATTTTGCATGTGCTTATAAGCACAACTGATTGCAGCTTTCATCCGGGGTGCATTTACATTTCACAGCATTGAATTTCATTTCAATTTCATAGCCCTTTTCATTGGACTGTACAAGGTATAGCAATAATTTTCAAAATGTAGTACAATTTTGCTTCAGGTTTTAGCCAACACAACTCAAGCAACTAGGGGGACTTCTGCAATCAAAACCACACATTGGTGCAACCGACTAGAGTGATAAAGGCATAGAATCCAACTTATGAAAGGCATGTTTTGTCTCCAACTCAGAGCCGAGACACAAAATAAACATGGATGCATGTCCAACACAGAGGCAGAAGCGGGGATATCCTCCATATCACAAGTCAAGGTGTAAGTCAGGATGAAGATCATCAAATGGGGAAAGACAAATGGATGGATGGAGACAAGTGGAAATGGTGCCTAGGCTAGCAAGTCAAGATAGACAATAAATGATTATGTTCACATTCATAGGAAGGTAAAAACCAACAAGTATAAAGCAAGAGTTTCCAAATGTCAGTAATACAATCATGCATATAATCCATAACAACCAATTTCATTTCAATTTTAATACACTGCCAGATCATAATTACTTTATACCAAGTCAATGCTATCAGAATGACCTAAACAGCAAGGTAATAACATCAATGCACTTCATATATATATATATATATATATATATACTGGGTCATATATCAACATCTGTAATCTACACCAACTATAACCACTGAGAACACTGTATCTGAAACACTGAAAACTGCATTGCATCTATATGGAACAAAAGGGTCATATCGGTCATTAAATCTGAGGTCTCAAGGCTCAGCCTTGGCATAAGGTCTACTAAATGTCTGATACAAAGATGCTTTGATGTGTGAGTGATCATCAATAATGCTGCTCATCATAGCTGACCTCACTGAATAAGTGTAAAGGCAAAGCTCTAAAAAGTGCAGATATCTTCTATGCTGACATGGTAGCCCAGTTACTATGTATGTGATAATAGGACCTTAAGATGAAGATCACCAAGAACAATATGAGCAACGAAAGATCACCACTCAAACAATGAAATGGTCTAATTTTCAAAATATATTATACACATTATTATAATAAACTTTTAATTATGAATTAAATATTAATAATTCATTATATTATATAATTAGAGTTATTATGAATAGATTAAATATCTCTCTCTATATATACATAAAATTTTGATTTAAGTTATATTAATAATTAATTATAAAATATAATGTGCATTATGATAGACATCATGATTACTTATTACTATTCAAATTATTCAATAAAAGTTTAATAACAAATTGAAGGCTTGGTTTGTATTGCTATAATAAATGGCGTTGAACCTACATTTAAAAACAATTGAAACACATAATTGTTTGACTAAAACAAATAATTTAGTTTCGAAATATATTTATTTAAAAACAATTGAACTACATAATTGCTTGATTATCATTTAGAAACATTAATTAAACTACATAATTCATTTCCATAGTAAATTCACTAGACGGAAAGGACATCGCCACAACTATGGCCACTTGTTTAGTAATGAGATAGGTTTTGTGACTTATTATGAAACTAAGCTGACCATGGCATCTAAATTGTATTGATTTATTGGTATGTCGATTGAGGGGAGTCTAATCAGTGTTTAGGTTCAACCTACCTTTACTTTTCCTCTTTGCTAGTTTACTACAAAAGTTTGAGGCCAAATGCTAAGAAGGAAGATTACTAAAAAAATTGGCAGACAAGTTAATGAGATTTGGAAATAGTAGATTTTTCTTTGGTTCTTCATAATATTTTGAAAATATATGATCACAACTAGCAAAATGGTTGCATAGTTCTATCAAAATGACCTTGTGAATTGTTTTTGTTCAGGATCATTTTGTTGACATTTTGGATGTTCTATATGGCAGCACACGTGTTTCTGTTAACAAGCATATTCTTATTCATATTTCTAGGTGAGTATTGTGACATGCATAATGTTGTTTCATCTATTTTAGCAATACATGTAGGACTTTGCTAAATTTCAATAAGGAGAATGAAAGAAAGAAAGATCAAAAGGGGCTGATACAATATGCCTAGGTTTATCACCTAATTAGGACTAATTAAAATTATTTGTCTTCATTATTAGGTAGGGTTGTGTCTTTTGGGTATAATGTCTATTTTTGCTCAAGTCATGTCTTAGCATAGAATATATGCCAGTCTTCTTGGCCACATACATCATACCTTGTGACATTTAATTATTATTAAATACATATTTTCGGTCCTTTGGACATTATGATTATGACTTTATCCTTATCATTGTGGATGTTAAAGTGAAAGAGCTGTGAGGTTTACTTCAAGTGGTATCAGAGTGGTTGTTTCCACTAGTCGGGTGCCAAACATTTTCTAGGTGGAAATGGAATTTCAGCTAGAGATCATGCACTTCCACTCTGCACACTTGCATTCCTTTCTGATGCCATTTACCAAGATTAATATACATGTAAAAAAGAAAGCCACAAGAAAATGAATTTTGCTCCAGCAACAGAAGATAAAACACAAAATTGGGGGGAAATTTGCATTGGCACTGTTGCCAGTGAAGGAATACAATCATTCTTGTCACATGTGATATTTTAAGGTTCCAGAAAATAACAGTCTACATAGCCTTTTGCTGCTCTTCTGTTGCTGCCGTTCAAAACTCTAAGAGCGGGCAGCAGCTGTGGAGAGATGCTCGGAGGGAAAGATACTAAGGGTTGGAACCCAAAAAGTGATGGCATTGTTGGTGTGGCATGGTTCACTAGATTCATTTCTCCTAACATTAACAATACTTACCATGAAGACATGAGAACACATCACACCATACCTCCTAACCAACCATCATGGACAGAACTCAACCATAAAAAAGAAACATCGCCAAGCAAGCAGACAAGTGTACCACCTGCCATCCAACTGTCTAGCCATGAAAATCCTGCAAGCTCGACACTGTAAATTTTTTCACAAGTGATGTGATCAAAATCTGTAATAATCAAATATATATAATATTACATAGTAATAATCATCATAAGATAAATACTAATTAGAAATTAGGAATTATTAAGTTAATTAAAACACATGTCCTTTCATGTGAAAAGGCACAAGTAGACCTATTTATTTTGGAAGTTTTCTTCATTGGAAGTTTTCTTAGTAACGAATATTGTTCGTTTCATTGGTATATATAATATTACATAGTAATAATCATCATAAGATAAATACTAATTAGAAATTAGGAATTATTAAGTTAATTAAAACACATGTCCTTTCATGTGAAAAGGCACAAGTAGACCTATTTATTTTGGGTCCCAATTGTATTGCCAAAACACATCTCATATCTCATATCCATATCATATTATATTTTATTCCTATTCTATGGATTATTTATCTTTTCTTCATTGGAAGTTTTCTTAGTAACGAATATTGTTCATTTCATTGGTATCAGAGTAAGTCTGATCCCACCTTTGTCTATTGTCTTGTGGCCATATAAATTTCAGAGTTTTTTCTGGTAAATTGGTCTTTGGCTATAATTTATTTTTTTATGGTGTTTGGCCTTGGCCCTTGGCCATTCAAATTTTCTTTGAAGAAGTAATCATTCCGCTGCAAATAAGAAGAAGAGATCAAGAATCCAAAAAGAAAAGAACCGAAGAAAGAAAGAAGAAGAAAAAAAAGAAAAGAAGGGAAGAAAGAAAGAAGAAGAAAAAGAAAGAAAAGAAGGGAAGAAAGAAAGAAGAAGAAAAAAAGAAGAAGAAAAAAAGAAGAAAAACTAATAGAAAAAAAAACCAACACATTGTTTTATAAAATCAACACAACACGTGGTTTTATTTTCCAACCTCTTTTTGGAAAAATCAATGAAGCGTTTGTAAAAGTTATTTAAAAGCATAGAAGCATATATACACGAATTATAAAGGTGCCGATTATTAAGTGAGAATTTTTTTATTTAGCACATTGTTGAAGTTAGGATATAAAGTAATATATTCGAAAGCTAAAAAGGGCTTTAAATCCATATTATCAAAAGCATTACTCGTAAATTGGTACTACATCAAAGAGTTATGTTAAAGAGTATACTTTAAAGTTTATATATATACAAGTTGAAAAATATAATATTATATTGGATTATTGAGAAGTATATTATAAAAGAGCGATACATTAAGTTCGAAAAGGTGGTGATTAAAGAGTTTTGAAATCTTTCAAAAGGTGGAATACAAGAGACACTAAAAGAAGTAATTTAAAAATTATTTAAATCGTAGTACTAAAGCAAGGAAGAGAAGAAGTAAAGCAGAACAAAAGAAGTAAAGCAAAAAAAGAAGAAGATGTGAACCATGGAGAATAGTTCACATTTACAAATAAAAAAAATTGGAAGATGAACTAGTTCATTTTCAAAAAGAGAATAGAAAATTGCAAATGACGATTGGCTTATAAAAAATTAAAATGGAATTCAAAGAAAAGGCTATTTTTGACCAAAAAGAGGTTATGGAAGAGTTGTTTGCGCAAATTAAGGAATTAAAGGATGAAAAGCAACTCAATCAGAAGAAGTTTGGCAAGAGCGAGGTTGAAGCAAAAATAGTGCAATTGAACAAGCTCCTTATCGACAAGGATAAAGTGTCAAGATTCAGAGTTGTACCAGCATCAACAACAAATTAAAGATCTACAACAACAAAACAACCACCAAAAAAATCCTCACAAATCAGAGATTGCAGAAATCAATAAATCGATATCGAAAAACAATGGTGAGATCGTCTAGTTGAGAAACCATAGTAAAATTTTAGTCACAAAAGTCAGGTAGTTAAAGAATAGTTGGAAGACAGAACAAGCTAAGTTGCCAGGGTACTTGGGTACTGGTATGGGTACGCCACTTTTTGAAATAGAGTACTTGGGTACTTCGGGGTACTCTCTCTCTCTATATATATATTTTCAAGTTTATTAATTATACTATATATTAATATTTGTTATTAAGTTTTCATTGTTCAATAAGTAAAAACTAAACTGCAACAGACGTTGGCATTGCATATTGATATTTATATGAATCATCATCATGATATCTGTCCATTATCATACTACATCCAAAATTTGACAATTGGCATTTGCCACATTTTTGAACATGAAATACAAAATAGTAAAATACTAAACATCACAGCTGATTTGGCTTCCTCAAGCCATCTATGCTAGGTCAATAGCATCTACAACATCACTATATATATCTAATTTGAATATATAATGTAAGAAGTGTGAGACATGAATCATGATACATATGCCTTGATATGCCTCAAAGATTGAAAATTATTTGTAAGAATAATAGTTTGGCTTGTGTAAGAAACTTATTGTACTAACTTGAAATTAAATGTTTATTATTTTATAAAAATGTAGCTACATAAGTATGTCTATTGCTGTTCAGAAATTGTGTAGCAGTAGACTGAGATCATGGCTGCAGACTTACATCTTTGGGAGAGGGCCCCATCATACCCTACCTGCCCTTCACTTCAAAACTTAAAAAAAATTTGGATTTTGAAGTTCGCAGGCTAATATTTTTGGACCGGAAGTGCACTTGAAGTACACAAAATCAAGGTACTTTGCCCTTTTTGGAGTACCAATACCTGACTAAATAGTGGAAAGTATCGGGTACTTGGGCAAGGTACCGTATCTCTTGGGTACTTCCAAGAGTACCCGTTCCTGTATCGGGTACGACGGTACGGGTACTCGGTACTGGTATGCGTCCTTGACTCTCGGGTACGGGAACCCGTGCTACTTAGAGAACAAGCCATTGAAGATATCGAAGGGAAAATATTAGAAAAGGAAGAAGAGAATTGCCACCTTCGAAATCATAATCAAGATTTGATAAAACAAGTTAAGAAGTTAAACGATGACAAGAAGTCGCAAGAAGAAACATTCATGAAGCTTAAGAATGATAACAAGTTGTTGGAAGACAAGTTAGAGCAGATCTAGAAAGAGACATCAAAACCCTGAGAAGTAAAAATCCAAGTTGTGGAAAAATGCACAATTACAGATCCAATCTGTTAAAGTTAGTGCAGCTGCAAGACCCATTCTCAGAGAGGATGATATCCTAGTTAGTTAACTAGGGTTCCTGGTCAAGTTAACTAGGTAGAGTAAAAAGTAAGACCCTAGAAGGTACCCTAGGGACCCCAACTGTCTTCTGGGGTTCTTGGTCGGGGACCAAGCAGGTTGATGCCATGGCAAAGTCCCTAACATGTGTCTAGGGCCCCTATTTGTCTCTAGGGTATTCAGGTTTGGGACCATACAGTTTCTTGGTCACGAGGACCAAGCAGGTCCTGTAGGTTGAGATAGAGACCTCCTGGTCCAGAACCAGGCAGATTCTTGGTCTCGAGGACCAAGTAGTTCCTGTAGGTACATACTTGGTCAGTTAACCAGGTGGATCTTGGTCAATGGACCAAGATGATGATGTGTGATGACCTCCTCTCCTAGGTCTTTCGAGATGGTTGAGCTAGATGGTCTTCTCAAGGGACTGGCCACCCCTTGATGGAGCCACTAGCATTTGACCTCAGGAGTAGTCTTGAGGATCACAGGATCACTTCATCCAGTGTGGACCTTCCGTATACAGCGATGATGAACTTTCAGGTTGTATGGAACATTTGTACATTTGACAGAGAGATGATTGGTTGTACCCCACCTTGGTTGCTCATCCTTGGTCTTTACACCTTGTTTCTTTTGGTCTTGTGGTACCTTGTCTTTGACTTGTGGTTAGTAGGGTCATCTACCCACCTGGAGTTGTTTTTATTTGTACCCCCTTGATGTTTTGGTCTTATGGGTACTATGGTCGATTGCTCACCTTTGTGGTTTACCCTTTGGTCCTACGGTTATGGGTCATGTACCCACACTTGTACCATGTGTTGGTCCTTGTACCCTCACCTAATGGTAACATGACCCTAGAACCCACCTATGTTACCCTATTTATATTTTATGTTATGTTATTTTTATTTTTAAGCCTTTATGAGTTGACACCCACCTAAGACACATTAATTAGATGTTATAACTGGTGTGAATTCGTTATCAAAAATCTTTATCGACATCCAAATCATAAAAGCAGATGTCTTAAAAAAGTCAGAGTATCAATATCGACAAATGACAAAAAATATTGCTACCAGTGCAAATAAATCTCAAGATAACAGTTCATCCTGGAACTGCATCATGCTGCAAAGAATCGAATTAGGATGGACTGATCCGTTTACGTTTCAAAAATTTTGTTCAGCACTCAGAGGTTCATATCGTCTTGTATCGTCCACTACGACAGAACATAGAATGATGTGACGACATTACAAGCAAAATGTGTAAAGCTTCTTCTTGCATATGCTTTGAGGACAAAGCATTTCTGAAGAGGAAGGCAATGTAATAAACAAATATATAATAATGATAATAATAAAAGATAAATAATAATTAGGAATTGAAAATTATTAAGTTAATTAAAAGATATGTCCTTCCATGTGAAAAGGCACCAAGTAGACCTATTTATTTTGGGTCCCGATTGTATTGTAAAAACATATCTCATATCTCATATCAATGTCATATTATATTTTATTCATATTCTTTGGATTATTTATCTTTCTTAATTGGAAGTTTTCTGAGTAACGAATCTTGTTCGTTTCAAAATCACAATGTAGTAGTATGCTGTAACCTGCTGTATGTATGCTTGCAACAACCACACAATATCTGTCTGTACAGAACACACATGCATCTTTTAAATAGAGCTGCAAAAAAAAGGCTGTCACATCTTTCTAAATCAATTATTAGGATCTACAACAGGACTGCTTGATATCTCTGTCGGAGCTGCCACCACCAAATTTTGGGTTAGTGCTGCAGCAGAAAAATAATTTGGACTAGTTATCAAATTTTGGGTTATTTGTTGTAGGAGCCCAAGCTAAGTTGCTAGGGTACTGGTACGGGTACGGGTGCGGGTATCGGTACGCCACTTTTTGAAACAGGGTACCTATATATATATATATATATATATATTTTCAAGTTTATTAATTATATTATATATGAATATTTATTATTAAGTTTTCATTGTTCAATGAGTAAAAACTAAACCGCAACACAAGTTGGCATTGCATATTGATATTTATATGAATCATCATCATGATATATGTCCATTGTCATACTACATCCAAAATTTGACAATTGGCATTTGCCACATTTACGAACATGAAATACAAAATAGTAAAATACTAAACATCACAGCTGATTTGGCTTCCTCAAGCCATCTATGCTGGGTCAATATCATCTGCAACATCACTATATATATCTGATTTGAATATATAATGTAAGAAGTGTGAGACATGAATCATGATACATATGCCTTGATATGCCTTAAAGATTGAAAGTGATTTGTAAGAAGAATAGTTTGGCTTGTGTAAGAAACTTATTGCACTAACTTGAAATTACATTTATATTATTTTATAAAAACGTAGCTGCATAAGTATGTCTATTGCTGTTCAGAAATTGTGTAACAGTAGACTGAGATAATGCGTTTATTTGTGTTGTGGAAGTCATTGGAGCAAATGGCTGCAGACTTGGACATCTTTGGGAGAGGGCCCCATCATACCCTACCCCCTCTTCACTTCAAAACTTTAAAAAAATTTCGATTTTGAAGTCCGCAGGCTAATATTTTTGGGCCGGAAGTACCCTCGAAGTACACAAAATCAGGGTACTTTTCCCTTTTTGGAGTACAAGTACCGGACTGGACAGTGGAAAGTACCGGGTACTTTGGCAAGGTACCGTATCTCTTGGGTACTTCCAAGAGTACCCGTTCCCGTATCGGGTACGACGGTACGGGTACCCGGTACTGGTACGTGTCCCAGACCCTCGGGTACGGGTACCCATGCTACTTAGATCCCAAGCTTAGTGGAATTGTACAAAAGGTAAATATTGCATGTACCATAAAAATTGCAAAGAACATTGTCAGTTAGTGAAAAGTGAAAATGGACTTCTTGAATGAAATGCTTGACAAAAACAAACAAATGGATTCTAGTAAAAGTAAAGAAGAAAGTATTTTTAGGAATGTCTTTCAGATTGACTTTCAGATTGACTTTCAGTGTTATTAAAATTTAAAGGGACTATTCAAATGAAAGATGTTATTCTCATCATTAATCCTATTTAGATTGACCACTATATTATGTTGAGTAAGTTGTCATTGATGCCAACAATGCTTGGTCATTGATGCCAACAGTGGTCTTGGTGCCTCTTGTGGAGCCCCTAAGGGTTTTTGTTGGTTGTGTCCTTGTTAGAGTCTTGGGAGTCCTTTTGTGGTTGTCCAAGCCCAAGCTTGAAGCCCTTGGAGGCCTTGGGACAATGGCAAAAGCCTTGGTTACCCTATGACCTAGTTGAGTGCCCAGAAGCTTGATCTTAGTCTTAGTTGAGTCCATTATAGTATCCCTTGCTCTTGGTTGTCTTTTGTTGATGGTCTCTATGATGCTTGTACCTAATGTAGTCTTCTTGATTGGTTGATTGATGGATATTGTGGCCCTTTGATGTATGATGACTTTGATTGAAAGAAGTACTTGAGTGTCATGATGTAGCTTGGTCATATTGATGAAAGCCCAAAATTTGATCATTAGCCCATAAGTTTGTGGTAATGAAACCCATTGATAAAGCACACCTTAAGTAAAGCTTAACTTAGTTTTGATGATTGTGTGAAGTCATTAAGGTCCTTGTTGTCCTTGTACTTGATTGATATGATGGAGACATTGACACATCTTTGCATTTGGTTATTTGATGTGTTATATTTTCTACTTTTAATCAATATAATCTAGGATCTTATTTGAAAGAATGACAAGCACAGCATAACACAAGAGACACAAAGATTTTCCTCCGGGAAACCATAAAGGAGAAAACCCCGCAACTTCCTCAGAGATAGAATCGTCACCAATACAATATCACAAAGATGGAAAACCCCAAAACAAGTCTTCTGCAACTCTCTCTCTTTCTCCTATGCGAACTTGTTTTCTCTCTCTCACTAATGCAAACTTGAGTGAGTGAGTGTTGTGTTCAAATGAGACAGCCTTGCTCTCTATTTATACTTTATCCTGGGTGACCTTTTTACCCAATTGGGCCGACTTCTCTAGGAGACCTAGAAATACATTTACAAATAACTCTTTAGGGGGTCTATTTCCCTGACTTACATGGGAGACTTTTACCTCAATGACCTAGGATGACTAAGCATCATAATGACATCCCCGAGCGGAGGAAAAACATCTCCGACGGAGGTACAAATAAAATACAATAATAATAACAATATAAAATACAATAATAATAACACTATAAAATACAAGTGAATATCTTCCGAAGTTACAATTACAACAACACTCCCTCTTAACAAGGAAGGTGTTCTCTTGCCACAGTCAACAACCCCATTGGACACAAGTCTAGATAACATCATCATCGTTGGATCATCATCAATGCTGGAACATCATCATCAACACTAGATCATCATCGTCGCTTCTGCTGCAATCCTCATCATGTCGATCATCGATTGGTGACATCTCTCGAATCTACTCGTCACAGGAAGTTATACAGAGCCAACCCTTTTTCATGTTGGATGTAGGCCTAGCTTTCCTGTAGGTCTTCATCTTCTCTGCGAGAAAGCCATGAAGTAGGTACAGCCCAGGACCAGTCATTACATTGCCACAACAATCACCTGCATCTCCTACTATCATCTCGTCGTATCCAGATCATCTCATCATCATACGGAGCACAACGCAGATGCACATCACATGTCCCACAACAGTCAGCTCGCGTCTACCAGCATGTGAGGACTTTACTACCACCATGTGAGATCCTGCCTAAGTGCACACACAATGTCTTAAGACCGGTGGACATCACAACGTCTCCAGTATCGGAGGACTTTCCTACCACCATACGAGGCCTCGTCTACCAACACGTGAGGAATTTCCTACCAGCATGTGAGACTCACGTCTACCAGCATGAGAGGACTTTCCTACCATCATGCGAGACTCAACCCTTACATCTACCAACATGGGAGGACTTTCCTACCACCATGCGAGAATGGCTCAGCCCTTACATCTATCAACATGGGAGGGCTTTCCTACCACCATGCGAGAATGGCTCGGCCCTTACATCTTCTAACATGGGATGAATTTCCTATCACCACGCGAGAATGGCTCGTCCCTTACATCTACCAATGTGAGAGGACTTTCCTACCACCACGCGAGAATGGCCCATGTGCATCTACGTCTTCCAGACTCATCTCTCCCTCTTAGGAGCAACCTCGATCTGGAGAACACCAAGCTTCTCTCTGAAGTACTCAAACTTCACTCTGGCTAGTGGCTTGGTCAACATGTCGACTATCTGCTCGTCCGTCGCAACATACTGGAGTTTCACTGCTCCTCTCTGGACCATATCCCTGATATAGTGGTACTTGATCTCAATGTGCTTTGACTTGTCATGGAACACCAGGTTCTCGGACAACTTCACACAACTCTGGTTGTCACAGAATATACAAGTCACCTCTAATTGGAGATCAAACAAATCATATAGTAGCTTCCTAAGCCATACTGCCTCACAACTAGTCGAACAAGTTGCAACATACTCTGTGTTGCCAATTGAGGTGTACTTGGTTGGATTATCAAGCGAGCAGGCAGAGTTGAACATGTCAATGTTCATTTTCGATGATATGATGACCATCAGGCCTTTTTGAGGGCCCCTTTTAAAGTTTTTTTTACCACATGTCCATGGCCTCGCAGGGTTTGTAATAAAATGTTCTAGTATGGTTTTTTGTAAAGGACTTGGTTCCCTATGACCTTTTGGCCAAGTTGGGTATTCCAAGGAGTTTCTTCACTTAAGAATCATGTCTTGCAACTTTGCATAACATAATTTTTGAGTTTTTCTCCTGCTCCTCCAAAGCTGGAATGCCTGGTGAGGTTAACGGGCCTTAGGGGATTATTAAAGTCCATGGGTCAATGTATATGAACATGCTAGGCATTATTTTTGAGTCATATGGCTAAGATTAAAAGATACAAATGTCTAATCAATGGTTGAGATGAGCTCAACAATAAAATACATGGATCACTAATAAAATATAATCGTAAGTGGACAAAATCGCCCTAGGAGAGGGGATCCCACCAAATCACGATGACAAAATATAATAAATAGCTTATGGTGGGTCCAAGGGGTAATTTTAGACACCCTTGGTCAATCCCCATAGCACAACAATAATAAAATAGTCATCAATATACCAAACCGTGCCTCTATGGACAAATCGTGGGCCTTAGGAGGCCTCAGAAATCATCAGAAAATGCCATAAGTGATGGATGCGGGTCCCGATGAAGCTGAAACTACTAGAGAAGGTCGAGAAGACATCCCACTCACCATCACTGATCGTCCCATGCCAAAAATTTGCCTCAATAGCCCAAATCGAATTCCTCTGTAGCCATTTCTACCAATCCTGAAATGCCTCGGGAAACTGCCCCAAAATGCCTCCTGGAGTGCTTGCGCTGTCAAGGTGAGGGCACCAGTGTGTCTAGGAGGGTAATATGGTAAAAACAAGTGGCTGGACCACCCCCCCAAGCACAATGCTCTAGGTCAACCAGATAAAAACCATCTCTGCTTTGACAGGGTCTCCGACAGACCAAAACTGCACTGGGATAGCCTACTGAGGCTCATTCATCACTGTAATTGCCCGAAACTGAAAACAGACTATCTCATTGGACTCAGAAGGTCCAAATCTATCCAAGATGTGTACTCATACACCATATGAATCTCTGCATGATCATATAATATATCCAATATACCGGAACAGGTGAAATAATAATAATCTGTAAATGATCAAATAATGCTGTAAACCATAAATCATCATCATAACCCTGCATCTGCTGCATAGAACCATCATGTACATGTACATGGACCATATATCATCTATCTGTATCATCACAAGGTCCAACCATCTCATGTCCTGTGGTTGACCTTGGTCAAACTAGGTTTGACCAAGTCAACATGACCAAATAAAACTCAGACTATCATCAGAAGCTACTGCAAAGTGTCAAAGGTTAATGCATGCTCTACAACTTATTCAAATAACAATTATACCACAAAGTAGTCATTACTGGCGATCTAAATCCAAATATATAATGTCATTAATTATTATTATAACTCATACTAGACTTTCAGGACCCTACTCACTTCATAGTTGTGATCAATTTGCTAGTGAAGGGTGAAGGCTAAGATAAGCAGGCTAGGCTAAAGGATGACTTGACTGACTTAACATTGTGACACTTTGGATATGGGAAAGGGAATACACACCATAGTATATACTGAATGAGCAACAACACAGGGAATGGCGATGTCTCACAAATGGATAAGTTGTTCAAAGAGGGTTTATTCACCTTTAACAGATGCGCACAATCCATAATACAAATGAGGCCAGCAATTGTTTTGATATAGCATTTAAGTTCCAGTGCTTTTTGGGCCTGAAGTGTCCATAGCCTTTGATCTATGTGTGTTTATAAACACATTGCATAGATTTACATTTGTTTTAGGCTTTCTGTTGCAGGTGTGTTTTTAAGGCACTTGTTTACCTGAGCACTTCTAGGTGTGTCACAGACAGCTTGTTTACCTAGGTATTTTACATTTCCAAAAGATATAACATTTTATTTTCATGGCCATTTTCATTTGGCATGCCTTTCATTCATGTGTGTTTAGAAACACATTGCATGAATGGGCTTTTCATACAAGATATAGCATTTCATTTTCCAAATTTTGTATTCGTGGCAGCACTAAAAGTTTCAGGTTTAGCCAACACAACTTTAGTGACTAGGGGAATTCACAAGGAAATCCAACTCACCATAGGTAAGTTTTGTCACCAACTTAGAGCTGAGACACAATAAACAGGGAAGCTCATCCAATACAGAGGCTACAGTGGGGAAAAGTCCTCCATGCCACTAGTCAAGTAGTAAGTCAGGGTAATAGACTAAAAGGTAGGTAATGGATGGATGAAGACAATGAATAATGGAGCCAACACTAGCAAGCCAAGGTATGGTGGAATGATCACCTCTATTCTCCCTGAGGAGGCTAAAACCAATGAGTATGAATAGTGAACTTCTAAGTCTGGGTAGGGACAATAAGATATATATAATAAGATCATCCAGGTCCACATATCTATATGATCGCCAGATCATGACACTAAGTGCTAAGACATGCTATAAGAATAAATATAAAAGCAATATAACCACAACACTATGATATACTTGCTGAGTCATATACCTGAATGCTCATCCTCTGAACCATCATCTGTCCTCTGAAACTGCTACTGTAACTCTGGGCACTACTGACTTCTCTGTACAAATGGTATAATGGCTACATCGGTCATCTCTTTAAGTGTCCTGAGACTCAGTCATGGCATGTGGCATAAAACTGCTGTCCAAATCTGATAGTGATCCAAATAGATGCTCATCTCAGCATCTCAATGTAAGGGAACTGGCTGAATAGTGCATTGGAATCTGACAAAAAATGTATGGTAGCCCGGCTACTATATATGTGATAACAGTGCCCTCTCTCCTGCACAACAAATGTCAACAATATCAGATTTGATGCAATCAAGAGATAAGACTAATGCCACAAGAGAAATAACAGAAAGATAGCGTAGATCACAATGATACTAATGATAACCCCCTGATACAAGCGAATGCCAAGTGAGCGAGTTGAAGAAGCCTTGCAAAAACGCCCAAGTTGAAGTCGCCTTCCTGTAGACAAGACAAAGTTTCCCAAAAGATAGATCTTACCACAAATTTCCAAATACTAGGATGCAATAGACTTTTCAATCACCATCTAAGAACACCAGATGCAAAGGAGACCCGAGAATTTCCACAAGAAGTTTTTCTATTTTCAAGATTCCCAGAGCCAAAGACCCTTTACAATGAGAAGATCTCTCCTTTAAATAGGATGATAGATACCAAAATCCTAACCACCTTTTGAATAGATGGCTAAGATTAAAAGATCAAAGTGATCTCAATGGTTGAGATGAGCTCAACATAAAAGTACATGGATCAATATAACAACATAATATATCAATGGACCAAATCACCCTAGGAGAGGGGATCCCACCAAATCTCAATGATAAAATATAAGATCTAGCTCATGGTGGGTCCAAGGGGTAATTTCTAACACCCTTGGTCAATCGCCATGGCACAATATCAATAAAATAATGCTCTAAGCACCAAATCGTGCCCCTCTGGAAAAGTCATGAGCCTTAGGAGGCTCTAGAAAACCATATAAAATGTCATAGTGATTGGTGTGGGTCCCACTGGAAGTTGAAACTGCTGGAGAAGGTGTGGAAGACATCCCACTCATCATCAAACATCATCCCATGCCAATCCCTTGCCTCAGTGGCTAAAATCGAATCCCCCAGTAGCCATTTTTGCCATTTTTAATCTGCCTTGGGAAGTGTGAAACTGCCCAAATTGCCTCCTGGAGTGCCTGCGCTGTCAAGGTGAGGCCACCAGGCTCTCTGGGAGGGGGGTAATATGGTAATTACAAGTGGCTGGACCACCCCCTCCATGCACAACGCCCTAGGTGAACCCATCAAATGTCATCACTGCTCTGATAGGCCATCTGACAGGCCAAAACTGCACTAGGATAGCCAACTGAGGCTAAAAATCACTGTAACTGCCCGGAACTAAAAACAAACTGTCTCATTGGACTCAAAGAGTCGAAATCTATCCAAAATGTGTACTCATATACCATATAGATCTCTGCATGATCAAAATAAATATCCATCATATCTGACACACCAAATAATAATAATCTGTAAAAGTGCTGAAAAACACAAATCATCATCATAAGCCTGAAACCATTGCATAGAACCAACTAGTGACTTGTACCAGACCATATATCATATCTCTACATTATCTGAGATCTGCCACCTCATGTCCTGTGGTTGACTTTTGGTCAAACTAGGTTTGACCAAGTGAACATGACCCAAAATATAACTCAGGCTATCATCAAAACTATTGCAAGTGTCAAAGGTTAATGCATGCTCTACAATTCATTCAAGTAACAATTATAACAAGAAGCAATCATTGACTGGCAATCTAAAACCAAATATAAATAAGTCCTTTAATTATTATTATGACTCAGACTAGACTTTCAAGACCATACTCACTTCATAGTTGTAATCAATTTGCTAGTGAAGGGTGCGGAATAAAAATCAAACGGCTAGGCTAAGGGATGACTACTGACTTGACATTGTGACACTTTGGAAATGGAAAGGGAATACACACTCTAACATATGTTGGACAAGTAGTAACATGGGGGATGGCAGTGTCTCACAGATGGGTAAGTTGTTCAAAGAGTGCTTATTCAACTTAGGCTTCATGTCTACTTTTATAAAAGATGATACAAGTTCATTAGGATCCATTGATTTCATTTCATGGTCTTTTTGGCCTACATAACCCTTCGGATCTCAGGTGTGCTAAAAAGCACAACTAATTGCAGCTTGCATCCAACGCATGTTTGTACATATACACATAAGGTAAACAATCGTTTAGATATAGAGTTTAAGAACCATTGCTTTTTTGGACCTTTCATTATACTCTTCAAGGAGTCTTTATAGCTTTTCATTGCTCTTGCCCTTTACTCACGTGTGTTGATAAACACATTCTAGAGTTTACAGTTTCCTGGGTGAATTTACATAAGTTTCCATAAGTAGTACATGAGCTTTCAGTTTTAGCCAACACATCTTAAGTGACTAGGGGAACTTCGTACCAGTGCCAAACATCGGGACAACCGACCAGAATGATTTAGGACTACAATCCAACTCACCATAGGTAACTTCTGTCACCAACTTGTTATCACATCCATGTTAGTTGGAGCTACCATGCTGTAGATTGTGTGGTCGGGGACCATACTACATTTTTTTTCTCCAGATCAGAGATCAGATGCCTTCAGAGGAGGCATACATTTTGTTCAGATTGCCCCGAGTAGAGACATCAATGGGGACAGATGGTTTATTGTATTGTCCAGACATGTATACATTATTTCCTACAAAGGCACCCTTCTTTGCCAGGCTTTGCACAAGCCCATTGAGACAGTTGCCTAGCCATATTTTTGATTGAGAGTACAGAATATTGCTGGTTGGCCACTTATTGCCCGAATTCAGTAGAGATCTAGTTTCATAGTCAGCTTCAGCAGCAGGTATATGGTGTGGCAGGTATAGCATTTGATGTTCTATTGCTCATGTTGTTGATTAGACTTGTTTATACATGATAGTACATTGACTTTACATATTATGTTGATGTGGTGATCTAGTTGTTGTTATGATGTGTTTGGCCCTTGGTGATGTCAGTCCACCCCCTTCAGTAGGCTCCTGTCTATGCACACTGGATCATATCCCCACTACCGGTATAGACTTGGTCACTTAGTCCCCCTAGGCAGCTGACTTTGGATCCACCTTCAATTTCTCCACCCATCCGCCTCATTCATGATTGGTCTTTCCCGACTTAGATTCTGATTTGTGACCTTGAGGATCCCCTTCCCCACTGACCTCTAAGTATGCCATGATTCCTTGTCTTTTGTGCCTCAGCTCTTTAGTGTGTGAGATGCACTCTCAAACTTGGGGTTTGCTCCTGTCGGTTGCCCCCGATGTTCCACTGCAGCATAGGATTTTGTAGCCTCACCGGGTGTTCCCCATTGGTCATCGAAGCATGTATGCTCACCCCCATTACTCTGCAGTATGAGCACCTTGATTATATCTATTGAGATATGTATGTAGTCCAAAAGGGCCTTGATGTAAAAAGAAATGAAGAAATGTAAAGCAAGCCAAAAAGGCTATTGTAAATGTAAAATCTAGCCAAAAAGGGCTAAGTATGAAATGTAATGTAAAATTCGTGCAATGTGTTTGTAAACACACATGGACATAGGTCAGCCGTACATATTAGCTTTGTAGTGGTTATTTCCTCACCTAGTCTTGCGGGGCAAGGAGGTGAGAGGGAGCAAGGGACAAGCTCAAGATTGTCCCCTAGAGTGTCAAGTTATGGTTTGCTGGACACCCAGTTTGGCGGCTCTAGAAAAGATCCTCACGGAGTCTTCTTAAGGCACGAATGTGAGCTGTGAGGTATTTGTTAGATGACCAGTGGCGGTTTCCCTGCACTATACCCATTTGTGAAGCACCCCCCTTCCTTGTGTTTTGTCATGGTATGCTTATCTCAGTGGGCCTCGCTTTCCCAACTTATCCAAAAGGTTGCATGATATTTGTCCTTGTCATCCCTCATCCTTCACCTTGTATTCCACATCACCCAAAGTCAGCTAGGTGGTCAAGTCTATAGGTTGTGCACTAAGTGACCTGACATGGGGACACGGGACACGAAAATACGAGAGTCCGACACGGTCACGGTGACTCCCGGAATCAGGACACGAAGGACACGTTTTATATACATATATATATTTTTTTAAAATATATTAAAATTTAAAAATATAGACATATAGATCCAAAAATCTTTAGAAACTAGAACATTTACAAATATTCAATAGAAATTAGAATCAAAACACATTAATGATTACACATTTGTCATTCACAAATCACAAAAAGACAAAAAGAAACCCAAATTTTTGTTTTAAAGCCAACCCGACCGCACTTTTCCACCATTTGCGTGTCCTGTTTTCGGGACTCGTGTCCGACAGTCATGGACACGATGTCAAATCGTGTCCGATTCAACTTTCGGACATGTCTCGATTTCAAACACGACCGAAAGTCGAATCGGACACGATTTGACATTGAATCGTGTCCGTTTCGATCCCCACGGGACACGTAGAGGAGTTTTGACGAATCCAGTTTCTTAGGTTGTGCATAGCAGTTTGAGTCTTTTGGATGTGGTGGGCCAACCTCACCAGGGGCCTCGTATTTTTGAGATATTATATATTTTTGATCACCATATTGGCATCATATTGTTTAGTAATGTACTAACATGTATAAGGAAGCTTATCGCTTCATATTGCATACAGGTATTCAGCCAACACCATTTTGACCAGATTTGACTGGGTCAAACCAGGTTGACTAGGCCAAAAATGGGCCCTAAAAAATATTGCGATCAAGATTTCAATTTTGGTCATTTGTTATCTCTTGGGGTCCCACATGAGCCTCCAAGCATTGTTTAGTAATGTACTAACATGTATAAGGAAGCCTATCGCTTCATATTGCATACAGGTATTCAGCCAACACCATTTTGATCAGATTTTGACTTGGTCAAACCAGGTTGACTAGGCCAAAAATGGCCCTAAAAAAATATTGCGATCAAGATTTCAATTTTGGTCATTTGTTATCTCTTGGGGTCCCATATGAGCCTCGAAGCATTAGAATTTAAAAAGGTTGAGGCAGCGATGAGATTTTTAATTATTATTGGTCATTATTGACCTGTTTTAATTAAAAATCATGGATTTTGGGCAAACAGTTCCTAAGTTATGGATCGTGGTCGTTCAAGTGACCATGTCTACTATTTTTGGGGTCCACGATCGCATTGCAACAGACGGTTCGGCAATCCGGGCACTATAAGTGGGTTAAAAGCCCAATTTACACCTTCAACAATTAAAACCAGCAATAAATTACATGGAAAATCAAAATTTGGCAAAGGCAACTATGGCAAATGGCAGAAATCAAAGGTTGGCGAATACAAGGGTGAGTTCTAAGGTATTTTCATTATGTTTGGACATTGTATTGGTGTTGTGGGACCCTCTATTTGTCCAGCTCACCATGGGGAACCAATTTGCCCATAGGGGGTGTTTTTCCACTTAGAGAAAATCAAAATTTTGGTGTTTTATTGTATTTGAACCATAGTGTATTGGTATGGGGGGCTAAAACAACCCATAGGCACCCCCCAACCACTAGTGTATTGATTTTATGGGCCCCACGAAGGGGTCCCATCTCCACATGGGCGCTATTGAGTGTAATTCGCCCCCCCTCTTGAGAGCTCATCTCCACCATTCGTTTGGGTTGGGAGAGAGTCAATCCCAACCATCCATTTTGGAGGGAATAGGGTTTTGAGAGTGGTATTTCTCTATAAGAGAAGATACTCACCCATTGTATCACTCTCTTGGCATTTTAGGACTTGCAATAGAAGAGAAAACGTTGTGCAGCTCTTGCTTGGTTCTTGTGTGATATTCTCTTGAGATTGTTGATTGCCATACTATCTTGATGCACTAGAGTAGATTGTGGATGTTTTCATCATTGTATTTCTTACCATTGTTTGGAGCAAGCACAAAGTCTTGGAGGAGGGCGCACCATTTGGTTGCCACTGTTGCTCCACTCTCCAGGATCGGTAAAAAAGGGAAGTGTTTTTGGCATTTCAGCCAAGCATTTTCTCTCATCTTTTATTTGTATTGCTGTAGATTTGACTTGCTTGTCTTACTGATTTGATCTATGTCCATTGGTTTTGGCAGGAAAGGAGGACGAGTTGGTGGGAACGAGCAAATCGAATTCACCTGGGGACTTCTACAACCACTTCTATTTGATCTTTGGGATGTACAACCTCATCAAAATCAAAGATATCAGCTGGTTCCAAGTAGGTGTTTCATCTTCTTCTCTTGTATTTCAATTTCTAGTTTGTTGAAGAGAGTAACTCACATTTAAAACCCTAAAAATTATAATACTAGAATTTCACCGTTAGAATTAGTTTTTCTTTAAAACCCACTAATGATATATGCTTAAACCTCTATATCTCAAGTTTCATTTAAATCCGACCCCGTTTACCCATAGAACTAGGCACTGGTCTCCCATTGATTTTGCCTTCCTTGGGCATTTTAGCCAGTCACACTGTTGGGTAATTTTTTGGGTTGTGAGTACTCTTGATTTGGGTTTAGAACGTCATTTAATCATAAGAAATCAAGTTATCGTTAATCGGAAGTGTTTCTAAACATTAAATTTTCTCTGCCCTAGGTCCATTGATCCACTGATTAACCCATTTCCTTGGGCAGTTTACTTCAACATTTCGCTTTCATTTTATTATATCTCCTTAGACTATTTCAGCCATATGATCACTAACCTGATCTTGTCATCTAATCATACTTGATTGCTGGTCACCTATTACATCACCATTATTTCACAACTTGTGTCCATCAGTTGGCTGAAACTAGACTTAGGAGCTCATCTACACTCACTCCTTGTTCTTTTTATCTCTTATTCTTTTGGGATTTAGGTGTATTTTTGTCTCTCTACCATCACTGGTTGAGCGAGGTCTCCCCCTTGACTTGGCTAAGTGCCTTGTCTAAAGTGACAATAGCCTTGTCCGGTGTGACTTCTGTTCATTGAGCGGAGGACTTGGCCATTGCTGGTTACACCTTCCTAGCTGTCCACCCTCTACCATCCCTGTTGGGACACCTTACTTAAGCAGCTAGAGTTTGTGTGATAACACAACTCAGAGCCGAGACACAATAAACATGGAAGCTTATCCAACACAGAGGCTAAAGTGGGGGAAGGTCCTCCATGCCACTAGTCAAGTAGTAAGTCAGGGTAATAAACAAACTAGTAGGTAATGGATGGATGAAGACTGTGAATAATGAGACCAACACTAGCAAGCCAAAGTATGGTGGGAATGATCACCTCTATTCTCCCTAGGGAGGGTAAAACCAATGAGTATGGGTAGTGAATTTCTAAGTTTGAGTGGGGACAAATATAATATATATAAAAGTACAACCAGGTCCACATATCTATATGATCGCCAGATCATAATACTAAATGCTAAGACATGCTACAAGAATGAATATAAAAGCAATATAACCATAACACCAGAATATACCTGTTGAGTCATACACTTGAATGCACAAAATTTGAACCAACATCTGTCCTTTGAAACTGCTGCTGTAACTCTGGGCAATACTGACTGCTTTGTATAAATGGCTAAATGGCTACATCGGTCATCTCTCTGAGTGTCCTGAAACTCAGTCATGGCATGGGGAAG
The DNA here is from genome assembly GCA_027924585.1 of Larix kaempferi. NCBI lineage: Eukaryota > Viridiplantae > Streptophyta > Pinopsida > Pinales > Pinaceae > Larix > Larix kaempferi. The sequence continues at coordinate 8,092,507 of BSBM01000504.1, forward strand.
AAAATTGTTGTCCATATAATAATCATGATCCATAATAGATGCTCATCTCAGCATCTCAATGTAAGGGAACTGGCTAAAAAGTGTAATGGAATTAGAAAAATAGTGTATGGTAGCCCAGCTACTATAAATGTGATAACAAGAACCTTGGTCAATTCAAAACGGAATCTGCTAAAAAATAGCTCTGAAATTTTTGGATTAAGTCTGAGGCTCATTTTTGTAAAGTTGTGGTTTGTTCTCCAAGAATTCGGTGGTCTACTTTTTGTAGGACTGTTCCTTCACCCTTTTCGGTGGTATGCCCCTTTCTTCAACAAGAACTTCAGTGGTCTGTCTTCGGGTCTGATCTTTGAAATTCAGATTATGTTCTCTTAAATCTCGTCTCTCTTGACAAGTAAGGGTATGTGCTTAACTATGAACAATACTTTTATTGTAGCTGGGTTGTTCTTGTTGATATTATTGCAGCTATGTTAATATTGTATATTGCTGGTTGAGTTGCATAATACTGAGATATTCTCCTTGAGTTGATGGTGTTGCTAATGTAGCCCTAAGCTGAGTGTATGTTTGGTTAATACCTAGTTGTCTTAGTGCCGAGTCGATGTGCATCTGCCCTTTGACAAATCTCTTTGGTTGAATTGCAAAGTGACTGAGTTGTTATAGTGTGGCATTGACTCAGATCTTTTGATCTAGTGATTGACAAGTAGAATGTATGACACCCTTGACATAGTCAACGAGTGACTGTTTTGATAAGTTAGCAAGAGACTGGAAACACACGTCATAACTTAGTTTGACAGTGTTGTTTTTGACAAAGATAGACTGTAGGTGACTGGCATTGAGTGTAAGTATTTTTCTTGAATAAACCCTTGGATATGTGTTAAGCTTTTGTTTATGATCAAGATTGAGTCTTGATTGCATATTGATATGTTGAGTTTGAGTTTTCTATCTTCCTGATTGAATGAGACTAAGGTTAATTGATTTAGACTGGTTCTGGTGTTTGAGCTGATTGACTGGAGTCAAAGACCGTTCTTCTAAGAGTCATGAGGTTGACTGAGAGTAGTCAAGTAATTGGGATTCGTTGTTTTATTTGATTGAGATTGTCCATCTTCTTGGTTGATGTAGAGTTTGATTTATGAGTTGATTGATTAAGTCTGTCTTAGGGTTTGTTGGTTGACCATCTTCTTATTTGAAGTTGGTTGGTTGATGTTGTCCGTCAAGCTTTGCTTGACTAAGTTGTTTGTCAAGTTTTGATATTGGTTATGATGTCATTGGACTAAGTATTATTGGGTGAGTAAAGTCATGGTTGTATTGTAATTGTACTATCTTGACCCTATCTTGACCAAGTAGAAAGTAGGTTTCCCATAAAGCAGTTGTGGTCAGGTTCATTATCAGATTGACACATGTATATGATTTGACATAGGTATATAAGAAGCTTGGTACAGGTTCAATTGAGCAGGATTAGCACAAGTTGCTATATGTGCAGTTGGTCTGACTTGGATTGGCTGAGTTGTATGAGCAGTTGGTTTGATGACTGATCCAGGTGGACTGAGTTTGGTGAGCAGTTGGTTAGACTCAGATTTAATGAGTCGGATGATGTGAACAACAGATTGATTGATACAGCTTGATTGGACAGGTTGATGAACAGTGTGGCACAATTGTGGTGGAGTGACAGTTGATGAGTAGTAACAGTTGATGAGCAGTGGTCAGTTGATGAGCAGTGACAGTGGTTGTGCAATGTGGTACAGATTGTGCAGTGTGGTATAGGTGTTGGTTAGCAGTTCCGCAGGATCAGTGCGGTTGCGATTCAACAGTTTCTATCTTCATATTAGGGTGACTGGACGGGGCAAGGAAATCTAAGGAGCTAGGGCTTCCTTCAGGTTGTATCTTGTAAACCAGGGGGTTGTAGCCTCCTTCCAATTGTAGTTGGAGAATTGAAGTCATTGTAACAAGGGGGTTGTTGCCTCCTTCCAGTTGTTGCTAGAAAACTATTATTATAAAGGCTTTTGTGGTTTTTCCCCCAGGACTTGGGTTTTCACGTAAAAATCTTGTGTACTGTGTTTTGATATGCTTCCTATGTGATGATGATATGATGATATGTGATGATGAGCTATAATTGTTGATATAATGATAATGACGTACTCTGCATAATATTGAATAAGCTACTGATGATTATTAAAGTTGAAAAAGTAATAAAATCCATACACACTTTCACCCCCCCTCTAAGTGTGCTCGATGTGTCCAACATATTATTGTTGAGTTAACCGACCAATTACACTGTCAAAATGGACTTTTTGAATGAGATTTTAGACAAAAATGAACAAATAGATTCTAGTAAAAATAAAGAAGATAATTTGATTAATGTGGAACAAATGACCAAAAATAGGTCAATGGGATTGCTCAATACAAAAGTGACAAATACAAAATGGGAGTGCTAATGCCACTCCTATAAAAGCTTAAGCATAGCTATAAAAGGAAGATTGTTTAACGGAGGTCTTTCAAAGTGCCTTTCAGTATTATAAAAATTTAACGGGACAATTCATGAGGAAGATGTTATAGTCTTCATTAATTGTATTGAGACCCACAACTAAATTATTGTTGAGTTCTAAGTTGCGGGGAATTGCTCTACCGCCTCCGCTTCGCTCCCAATTCGCGATTCCGGAGGAATCGATCCCGGAATCGTGATTCCTCATCGATTCCTCCCGGAATTGATTTCTCAATTCGTGATTTTGGGGAGAAAAAAATGCTCCTTGGAATTTTAGGAATCGATCTGGAATCGATGCTTCCGGATCGATTCCTGAGCGATCCCGAGCAAAAAAAAATGCTTCCGAAAACGCTTCCTGAGCGATTCCGCGGGCTTGGCGGACTTGAGTCCGATTTTTCTCATTTTTTTTTTTTTTAGGGATTGGCTAGGGTTAATTTGGGCAAATAAAGTCTATTGGACTCCATTTGGACTCATTCTATATCAGGGTTCTTGGAATAATAAAACTATCTGGCACTAAATTTGTGGTCATTAATATATCTTGTGTTCTACTTCTTGAATCATTCATGTTTACGTGGTGAGGAGGAAAAATATTTGCAACGCTTGAAGTCCCCTCCATTACTTGAACCAATGGTGAATTCACATCAAGGTTCTCAGAACGCTCTAGTTCAACATGTCCAAGTAAAGGTTTTAATAGGGCAGGCCCTTTTGTTTCCCGTCCTAAATCAAAGGATATCTCTGGACGTATGACTGGAAGTTTGGCTTCTTCCTTTTCACCACTCAATGCTTGCTGCAAAACTCGATAATGGATATCTTTAGTACTTTGACAATGTTGTCATCTCCATTTGTATATGAGAAAAAGCAAAGAATGGAACACAATTCATCTACTTACTGCATTCGACATGAACACACTACCTTACAATGCCTACAGATTAAAATTTCATCTATGATTTCATGTTATAGAACTCAAGGGAAAGTACATGAGATTTTATAGCAGTTCAAGATATTTCTGTTGAAAAGTTTCCTATCATTGCATGGACTTAAAATAGCATTTCAAGGGATTAATTTTCCAACCAACCATGGTGAAGACACCTAGAGGCTAGAACACTACCACATACGTTATGACATAGATGAAATCACCTGTGGTTCATTGTTTGACTTAACTACATCACCTACTTACAGAGTATAAGTTGGAGTTATAATGTTAGGCATCAAAATTCCTTGCTGCCACTTTCTTGGGGCACAAGCACTTCTGACTAGGTAGAGCATGTATGCAATAGGCAAATATTTCCAAGAACACATTGACATTAGAGTTCTAGAAGCTCCTAGATAATTGATGTTATATCAGTGTGTACTAAATGGTTATATGAATATCTATGTTTTCATGTTTTCTATAGCTAATTTGGCATAATACATGTTTTTTTTAATATATATGCATCAAAATATATATTATATAAAAAACGCTCCCGAAATGCTCCCAAAATGGAAGCTTTTGAAAATTTCGCTTTTTGCTCCCGCTCCGCGCTCCGCGCTCCCAACAGCCTTGGTTGAGTTAGTCAACCAATTATGAATCTTAGAGACGGGCATAATGAAAGTCCTGGTTTACAGTGGAAAACTGTATCCTATAAGTGATTTATCATTGACGATGGATGATTATATTTTAAAATCTCTTTTCAATATGATATTTATATGTGATAGTGTTGATATGCTTTTAGGTTAAAGGACATTGGGTACCTTAAGATTAAACCTCGCAAAGAAATCTCCAGTGTTTCAACATAATGAAAAGGAAACAACATTCCGTGTCCTTACAACACAGCCCTATAAAGAAGTCGGCTTATAAGAAGATACAGACAAAGCACCAGATATTGACGCCACATAAATGGTAGAGTATCACGATTCACAACATAAGGAGCATGATTAAAAGGAAAATTGGAAATTTTTTTAAATACCTTATCAGAAAAAGACAAGGAAAATTTTTGTCTAAAAATTCGGGATGATACCTTGCACACTTTAAAGTTTAAAGTTAAAATAATGAAAAAGATGGAAAAAATGAAAATGAAGTACAAGTTGTCGATAGAGAAACATCAATTGACCCAATCGAATCAATAATATTTTAAAAGCCTAAGTACAAAATATGACCATAATAGTCTCAACAAAATCAATCGAAGATAAGAATCCAAGTGTCGTTACAAACGGAATATCAACTATCCACAAAATGACACAAGTAGATGATAAAGATATAAAACCTAAAGTGAATAAAAATATTACTAAACACGAGGACAATAAGAATCAAGTTACATGGACAGCTTATTGACATCCAAATCACAAGAGCCATTGCACTAACCAGTGAACTTATCAACATTGCTCTAGATAAACACAATATGTTACCTACATTTCAACGAATCTCATTTCCAATGCAACTTGGTCTCAAAATTGAAATCATTTGTGGAACTCATTATATATTCAAAACTAGCCTATAATATCTTTTATTTTAAATGATAGAAACCTAGACCTTTATATGACTAGTATAGAAGAATTACGTGTCATGCAAAGATGGCATACAGCAAACAGCCCTAATGCAATGTTTATTGGGTCAAACATTGTTTCATGACAGTGGAATTTAGCATCGTACCCGAAATGTGTGTTAGGAAAGTAAATGTAGATAATATTATTGTTAAGTCTTTGTAATTTTGTGCATTAAACTAGAGTTTATCTTTGGGCATGTAAATTTCATTTTGCTGAAAGCTGTAAATATGAAAGATGCAAGGCTTTTTTCTTTCATAGTTTGACTGGAATTTAGCAAGTGCTAGACTCAACTTTAAATAAGACCACAGAGAAACTATTGATGTCCCATTGAACACAAGTATTTTCAAAGGATGCTATTTCTTTTACCTGTTGTCTTGTGGTATTCAATCATCAATCAAATTTCTGGCAGGAGTAACCAAAGAATTCGAGATCCTGTTGTGAGGCAATTTCTCTTTGAAGTTTCTAAGGTTCTTCATGAATCCATAGATAGCCTGAGTGGTGAAGATGATTGTAGGCAGATCACTTATATTGTAAATCATTTTGTCCAGCTGGTATATGCTCTTGAAGCCTTATCTACTCATTTCTTGTTTTATTTGTTCTTTCATTTTATATTAATAATAAGCTCTGTTTGTAGGTCGATTTTGGAGGTGATATAGAGCAATATTTGTCTTTTCTAATTGATTGTCGTGCAACATTTGGCAAAATGGACCTTTTAAAGGTTTGTCTCTCTAAGATCCCTTGTTGAGTGCAAGTCATAAAAGGTATTAAGGTGTGAATTTGAGATGCTAATACACTCTTAATAAATTTTGGGTTTCATTTACTAACAAACATCCAACATAAGAAGAGAGAACAAAAATCCATATAGGGCAGAAAGAATAAGTAATCATAAATACTATTAATAAATAGATGAGATGATACAATGCCGTATGACGGTGTACTCATACGTATTGACTGGTCACCCTTGTTGAGAGGTCATGTCCTTTAAATATGATGTGTCTTTTAATTAATTATTATTTTATTGTTATTATTATTTATTTATTGATGTCTATTTATATATATTTATGTTCATTACATTGCCTTCCCTTTTGGAAATGCTTTGTCCTCGAAGGATATTTATGGAAAAGACTTTACTTCTTGTTTTGGCTTGTAATGCCTTCTGATGATCCTCTATTCTTGTAGCTGTGATAGTTGATGATACAAGATGATATGAGTTACAAGGTGTTGAGCAGAATTGTCTTACTGTGAATGGGTTAAACCACCATAATTCAATTTCTGCAAAACTATGTGGCAACGACTTCTATGATTTGGAAACTAATTAGATTCCACACTTGTATTCTCTTCAATATAGTAGGATCTTTACATAGCTTCACATGTTGATTTTATCTTTGGTTAGTTTGTTGAATAATATAATGACTTCTATAATTAGCCTATTAGGTGTTGAAAAACTAGAAACTAAAGGACTGTAGTTTCGTCAAACACATAGCATATAACAGATTTCAGACTTATACAAGTACCCACATTAAATGCAAATAATTTGCACGCATTCCCAAGGAAAACACTAGGTGTAATTTGCAGCAGAAAAACAGTAGTAACAGCAGTAAATAAACAAAGATAGACACCAAGATTGGCTGTCCATGTTAGTTTTTGTACCTAGGAAAGTGTTCCGCAAGTGACATTTGTCTAATGTCACTTAGAAGGGGGAAAAATGTGACCCTCACATTAACTGCACTTAATGAGACTTTATAAACTGAAAGTCACTTTTTGATAAAGTTAAGTGGGTGAGTGAATTTTATTTATGAGATTTAAAGAAAAAGTATTTTCACTCTCATTCAATCTCAACCATCAGATTAGATCCAATTTTGACCGTTGGATTAGAACTCAGTTAGGGTTTGATCAAAAATGCATGAGGTTTGCATTTCACTTCACTTTTGCTGATTGAAGAGAAGAGAAAAGAAGAGACAGAGCTAGGAGAGGGCACGGACTCGAGGCATCCATTTCAGAAGTTTCTTATTTGGTTAGCACGAATATCGAGGCATAGTACAGCAACACAATTTCCAAGGAAGATTCCAGCATTAATTGCAGGCACATTTTTCTAGAGAGCTGTACTTTACGGATTCTCCAGCACGAGTTTCAAGGTTGATTCTTGGCACATATTTCGCGAAAGATTCTGGGCACTATTCCCAAGGCTGTTGCATTCATTTCTGGCATGAATTTCGAGGCCGTATGGGTGTATTAAATACACAGTCCGTACAACATGCAGTTCGAGACTGTTCTGGGCACTTTTCCCAAGATTCTGGGCACGCAGTTTGATGACTGTACTTCAGCATTAATTGCTGTATGGTACAGCAGTTTTCAGCACAGTTTTCGAGGCAGTTTGGGCACAGATTTCGAGGGCAGAACAGAGCTGATTTTTGCCACTAATTTTGAGAAGGAATTGCACAGAAATTAAGGCAGCATTAGCACAGAAATCGAGAGTCACCTGGGTGTATTTTCTGGTTGAGATAAGTTGTATTTTGACTGAAAATTACTGTTCTGATTTTTCTTAGAAGAAATAATAAAATCTCTCTCTCTAACTGGTTTTCCCCGTGGGGGTTTTTCCAGGGCATAGTTGCCGAAAATTCTGAGTCTCTATCTTTTATGGTGTGCATGTTTAAATATTTATTTTCTGCCTGTTAGTTGATTTTACAGCATGTTTAATTGTCTCAGAAAAAATTTCATAAGTAACTTTCAGCCTATGCAAAACTGGTTGAAGGTGAAAACCACTGAAATGTTGACATAAACCAACAAGCAGTAAAACTCAGAAAATTTACATGGTATCAGAGCGAAGGGGGTAGAAAACAATGATATTTTGTAGACACTCAAAAATTTTAGTATTTTCTTCTGTTAGTAAACAACACTTTGTTGGATTGGCTGAAAGATGGCTACAGGACTTAGGTTGGAGGATAGGCTGAATGGGACGGTGAATTTTGTGCCATGGAAGGACAGAATTTTACTGATATTAGAGGAGAATGAACTATGGGAGGAAGTGGTTAGTAATACTATAGCAAACCCGGTTCAGATTCCCGCTGCTACAGATGCAGCAGCACTATCAGCCTTCAACAAGAAGGACTGTAAGGCTAGGAGGATTATCCGTGATGCAGTTAAAGACCACATAATCCCTTACATTTCAGGCAAGACTAGGACACACTTGATGTGGACAGATTTGACCAGTTTGTATGAGAGTACCAATGAGAACCGGAAGATGGTTCTCAAGGAGAAACTCAAGAGTATAAAGATGAATGGAGGAGAAGGAGTCACAGCATACCTCACTAGGATATCTGCAGTTCGGGATGAACTGGCAGTGGTTGGGGAAGTGGTATCCGCTACTAAGCTTGTACGTACAACAGTGAATGGGGCTTCGAAGCCCTGGGGTGCATTTGTGCAGGCCATAGTGGGTAGAGAGAACCTACCGTCTTGGGAGAGACTGTGGGATGACTTTGTGCAGGAGGAGACCAGGAGAGGTCTCGTACAGGGCAGTTCATCACAGAGTGGGGTAGATGAGGAGAACGTGGCTTTGACAACCAAGGGGAAGAAGAAGAAGGGTCCCAAGAAGGGTGGGGCCAAGCAGCAACATCAGGGTGGACAAAAGAAGGACTTGAGTAAAATCAAGTGCTATGGTTGTCAGACGTTTGTGCACTATGCTTCACAGTGTCCAAACAACAACAAGAAGAAGGGATAGCAGATAGCAGCCTCAGCTGAGGTTGATGACTTTGGAGACAGGTTTCAGAGGGAGTTTTCCCTATATGCTGGACAAATTGAGAGAGAGAGAGTCTCTTTAGCCACCAACATAGATATGGATATGGAGAGTGAGCATTCATTGTTGGCAGGCCATCAGATGAGTCCATCCACCACTAGTACTTGGTACATTGACAACGGAGCCTCGAGACACATGACAGGTACTCGAGAGTTGTTCTCCGAGCTACCACAGACAGGTAGAGATGTGGAGTTTGTACTTGGAGACAATACCATTGTTAGAGCAGTTGGTCAGGGGACCATTACATTTCAGAGGGAGTCTATGAGTTCCATGATTCTGAGGGATGTGTTGTATGTCCCTGGGCTGAAAAAGAACCTTGTTTTAGTTTCCACTATTGAGGACAGGGGTCTTGGGGTGTGTTTCTCAGAGGGGAGAGTACTGTGTTCCCCAGGACTACAGGTGTATCTACCCCCATGGACATTGGAGTTAGATGTGGAAGACTGTACAAGTTATTGTTTCAGCCGCAACATGCTCTAGCACACAGCAGCAGAAGTGAGCTATGTGAGCTATGGCATCGGAGGATGGCCCACTTACATCACCCAGCTTTGATATTGTTGAGGAGCATGGTTACAGGTTTACCTGAGTTCAGCATTGAGTAGAGTGATGTGTGTAGGGGGTGTGCTTTGGGAAAGTACACCAAGACTGCTTTTCCGAGCAGTGACACAAGAGCAGCAGGAGTGCTTGACTTGATCCATTCTGATATTTGCGGTCCTATGTCATCGGTCTCTTTGATTGGTTTTGAGTACTACATTATCTTCATTGATGACTACTCCAGGAAGACCTGGATCTACTTCTTGAGGAGCAAGAAGTCACACCTAGTTTTGAGTGTCTTCCAAGGGTTCAAAGCCCTTGTGGAGAAGCAGGCAGAAAGGAAGATCCGGATGTTGAGATCGGACAATGGGGGTGAGTATACCTCCAAGGAGTTCGATGCTTTCTGCAGACAGGAGGGTATACAGAGACAACTGACAGTTCCCTACACTCCTGAGCAGAATGCAGTAGCAGAGAGAAAGAACAGGTTGATTGTGGGAGCAACGAGCGATGCTTCCTGATCAGGGGTTACCGTTCTTTCTATGGGCAGAGGCATGTAGCACTGCAATTTATTTGCAAAACAGGAGTCCTCACCGTGCTTTGGGGAGGAAGACTCCAGAGGAGATTTACACAGGCAAGAAGCTTGAGGTGAGGCACTTTCGTATATTTGGTTCTTTGACTTACTCTCACGTCCCTTCTGAGAAGAGGACGAAGTTTGAGCCTACTGCTGAGAGAGGCATATGTGTGGGATATGACGAGACTTCGAAGGCCTATCGTCTTTACCTACCTGGTCAGAAGAGAGTTGTTGTTAGGCGGGAGGTGAAGTTTGATGAGGAGAGAGCCTTCAGGAAGTCGAGAGAGATGGAGCAGGGGGAGCCACCAGCTCCCACGCCTCTGTTGACATAGGCTTCTTCGATACAGGTTTCAGGTCCACAGGTTTATGGAGTGACTGGATCACAGAGTACAGGCACAACTTCTACAGGTTCAGTGGTTCAGGTGACAGGTACTTCAGGGACAGGTTCAAGGACAGCTACAGGTTCAGGTTCGCAGGTTACAGGTTCTTCAGGCACTGGTTCATCGGTTACTGGTCCTCGGGGTGTTGGACCTTCTGCTTCTGGAAGTTCCTTAGATGAGGATAGAACTCAGATGAGGATAGACCAGTTTGGGAGGAGCCTTCAAGGAAGAGGAAGCCTAAGTGGTTTCAGGATACCTTGAAGGAAGCAGAGGCATTTGGTAGGCCCCAGGAGGAGGTCAGGACAGTTGTGATGCCAGACAGGTTGGGTATGGCTCTTATTGTGAGTCTTCGTGACTCGGAGCCTTCCACATTTGAGGAGGCTTCAAGGAAGAGGAAGCCTAAGTGGCTTTAGGATACCTTGAAGGAAGCAGAGGCATTTGGTAGGCCCCAGGAGGAGGTCAGGACAGTTGTGATGCCAGACAGGTTGGGTATGGCTCTTATTGCGAGTCTTCGTGACTCGGAGCCTTCCACATTTGAGGAGGCTTCAAGGAAGAGGAAGCCTAAGTGGCTTCAGGATACCTTGAAGGAAGCAGAGGCATTTGGTAGGCCCCAGGAGGAGGTCAGGATAGTTGTGATGCCAGACAGGTTGGGTATGGCTCTTATTGCGAGTCTTCGTGACTCCGAGCCTTCCACATTTGAGGAGGCTTCTCAGCATTAGGTATGGAGAGATGCCATGATGGAAGAGTACCATTCCATCATGAAGAATGATGCTTAGAAGATAGTGCCGAGACTTGAGGGGAAGTCAGTTGTGACTTCCAAGTGGCTTTACAAGATAAAGCATGCTGCAGATATCTATGCTGCAGATATGTGGCTTGGGGGTTTTCACAGGTTGAGGGAGTTGACTTTGATGAGACTTTTGCGCCTGTTGCTCGGTATTCTTCCATCATAGCAGTGATATCTATAGCAACAGAGATGGGTTGGGAGATCCACCAGATGGATGTGAAGATCACATTTCTCAACGGTCTTCTGTAGGAGGAGGTGTACTTAGAGCAGCCACAGAGATTCGAGATTCATGGGAGAGATTCTCATGTGTGCAGGCTGAGGAAAGCCTTGTACGAACTGAAGCAAGCTCCTAGAGCTTGGTACTCCAGAATCGATGCATACTTGACTTCGATGGGCTTTCAGAAGAGTGAGGCTGATCCCAACCTTTACTACATTGTGGTTGGTGGAGATCCTCTCATTCTTCTGTTATATGTTGATGACTTGTTTATCACTGGAGATAAGCGTCTCATTGCACATTGCAAGAGAGACCTTGCAGCTGAGTTTGAGATGACCGATATTGGGCTGATGCATTACTATTTGGGGATGGAGGTTTGGCAGGAGCCTGGACATATTTTCCTTGGACAGGGGAAGTATGCAGTTGATATTCTGAAGAAATTTCGGATGGAGGACTGCAGGCCTATGCCTACACCTATGATCACCAACTGGAAGCAACTTCATGCTTCTGAGGGTAAGTTGGTGGATCCTACAATTTACCGTCAGCCCGTTGGATCATTGATGTATCTGGTCAGCACCAGGCCAGACTTGTGTTTTGCGGTGAACACTCTTAGCCAGTTCATGGTGGAGCCTAGGAGTGTACATTGGACTGCCGCAAAACATGTGCTGAGATACCTAGCAAGCATAGTGGACTATGGTTTGGACTACAGGGGTTCGGGTGGAGTCAGCTTGGTTGGTTTCACAGATTCAGACTGGGCAGGTTGTGTGAGGGATCAGAAGAGCACTTCCGGTTGTTTTTTCAGTTTGGGCTCGGCAGCAGTGTCGTGGTTCAGTCGGAAACAGAAGTCCATTGCATTGAGTTCCGCCGAGGCTGAGTATATGGCAGCCAGTCAGGCTACTTGCGAGGCACTGTGGCTTTGCAAGTTATTGGTAGATTTATTTGATTAGCAGCTTAGACCTACGGTGATCTATTGTGACAATCAAAGTTGCATTCAACTCTCTGAGAATTCAGTGTTCCATGACAGGTCAAAGCACATTGAGATCAGGTACCATTTCATCCGAGACTATGTCCAGAGAGGAGCAGTTGAGTTGCAGTATATTTCCACTGATGAGCAGGTAGCAGAGATCCTGACGAAGTCTTTGGGGATGGGGAAGTTTGTTTTCTTCAGAGATAAGTTGGGAGTGGTGCAGAACACCTTCCTTGGTAAGAGGGAGTGTTAGTTTTTGTACCTAGGGAAGTGTTCCCCAAGTGACATTTGCCTAATGTCACTTAGAAGGGGGAAAAAGGTGACCCTCACATTAAATGCACTTAATGAGACTTTATAAAATGAAAGTCACTTTTTGATAAAGTTAAGTGGGTGAGTGAATTTTATTTATGAGATTTAAATAAAAGGTATTTTCACTCTCATTCAATCTCAACCATCAGATTAGATCTAATCTTGACCGTTGGATTAGAACTCACTTAGGGTTTGATCAAAAAGGCATGAGGGAGGCATTTCACTTCACTTTTGCTCATTGAAGAGAAGAGAAGAGAAGGGAGAGAGCTGGGAGAGGGCACGAAAATCGAGGTAGCCATTTCAGAAGTTTCTTATTTTGTTAGCACGAATATCGAGGCATAGTACAACAACACGATTTCCAAGGAAGATTCCAACACAGAAATTGAGGAAGATTCCAGCATTAATTGTAGGCACATTTTTCTAGACAGCCGTACTATACGGATTCTCCAGCACGAGTTTCAAGGTTGATTCTTGGCACATATTTCGAGAACGATTATGGGCACTATTCCCAAGTCTGTTGCATTCATTCCTGGCACGAATTTCGAGGCTGTACAGGTGTATTAAATACACAGTCCGTACAACACGCAGTTCGAGACTGTTCTGGGCACTTTTCCCAAGACTCTGGGCACATAGTTGGAGGACTGTACTTTAGCATTAATTGTTGTACGGTACAACAGTTTTCAACATAGTTTTCGAGGCAGTTTGGGCACAGATTTCGAGGGCATAAAAGAGCTGATTTTTGGCACTAATTTTGAGAAGGAATTGCACAGAAATCAAGGCAGCATTAGCACAGAAATCGAGACAGTCACCTGGGTGCATTTTCTGGTTGAGATAAGTTGTATTTTGACTGAAAATCACTGTTTTGATTTTTCTCAGAAGAAATAATAAAATCTCTCTCTCTCTAACTGGTTTTCCCCATGGGGGTTTTTCCAGGGCATAGTTGCCGAAAATTCTGAGTCTCTATCTTTTATGGTATGCATGTTTAAATATTTATTTTCTGCTTGTTAGTTGATTTTACAGCGTGTTTAATTGTCTCGGAAAAGATTTCATATGTAACTTTCAGCCTATGCAAAACTGGCTGAAGGTGAAAACCATTGAAATGTTGACATAAACCAGAAGCAGTAAAACTCAGAAAATTTACAGTCCAGCTCGAGAAAAACCCCAAAGGGGAAAACCCCACAAGAGAAATTTAGTATTAAAGGCAGAGAGTACAAAGCTACAGCAATAATCCATTTGGCATCAAAATTAATAGTCTGAAAAACTTAGTTGCAGACACCCAAAACAGTCCCAGATTTTTGCGTTGACAAATGTGCCCAAAAATTGACTGTACAGCCTGTATGGCCCAGCAGGTACAACAACCTCGAAATATGTGCCAAACCTCTACTATACAGAATAGTATGGAACAGTACAGAACTACCTGCAACATAAAACCTTCACCTTGAAATTTGTTCCCTAGGACAGCCTCGAAAATCGTGTCTGTACTTCTGTTGTACGGATCCGTGCTGTATGGACTCCCAAAGGAACAGTACAGTACGGCCTCGCTGCTGATGAAAAACAGTCAGCCCTTTTCTCCCAAATTTTTTTGTCTTGGGATTTGTGCACCAACTCTCTTGGGAAAAATGCGAAATCTGCTGGGAAAAAACACTTTTCTCCTCTCAGCCCTCTCTCAGAAATTTCTCTTGTAACTGTGTCTTGCACACTACCCTAGGCTCTCAGTTATAATTTGAAAATGATTTTTTACCTTTCCAACCCCTAAATCCAACGGTCAAGATCAAATCTTGTCTTGATAAGATCAAGGGACGTGATTCATTCCCTCCAAAATAAATCACTTACATTTTAATAAAATTATTTCACTTTAAGTCATAATTGCACTTTATGAAATAAAGTCACTTTATAAAAATAACAAGGAAACTTTATAAAAGTCACTTATTACAACTTTATAAAATCAATATTACAAAGTAGCCTAGATAGTGTAAATGCAAGGTCACTTCCGCATACAAGACAAAACTATGAGGAGTGCCTCCTGAGCTAAAAAGCTAACATTAGGATGACAGTAAAGCATCCTTGTATCTTCTGTTTTATTTTTGGAATCTTTGTCTTATGATATGTTTGATTGGTTAATAGGATTTCAATATAAGCATCTTTTTAATTTTTGATATTGATTGGATTTGTAGTGGTTCCTGTGTTTGAGGTTTGGATTTTTACATCTAATGACTTTTGTATTCCAGCAGGGTTGATCATTGATTTCTTGCTAGTATGTTACACTAGCTTTCCATGTTGTGAAATTTTCACTTTTAACTTCTTAATTTGTGTAATCAAACTATGATTGTGAAGAAAAGAAATTTCTTTGTCTTTATTAGTGACAACCTTGTCAATTTCTTTTGGCATCTTTTGTATCATCTTCTGAATCCGATTATGTTGAAGGATCACGCTTGAGATATCTTTAAGGTCTTTAGGTGCTACTAAATCTGACTCCAATGTAATGTCCTGCAATGTTATCTTATTCTTCTTATAGGAGAATGTCAAAAAATTCTTCTGTGTTTAAAATGAAAGTCCCTAATGTTTCTATCCAAGGTATACCCTGTTACCAACTGAGTTGCACTACAGTTGGACTTCAGTGAGCCGCCAGTATTGCACATTTACTTGTGCCTTTTTCAGAGTTTAGAAGTTCCAAGTTTGGCCTTTTCAGGGCCCATTTGTCAGTTTTTGTAGTACATGACTGTGCCCTACGGGGTTTGTAATAAGCGTACTAGCATGGTGGTCTTTGAGTGACTCGGTTCCCTAGGACTTGACAACCAAAGAAGGTATTCCAAGGATTTTTTTCCCTTGTCAATTATGCCTTGCCTTTAGCCGAGTATAATCGATGAGGTTTTCTCCTGCTCCTCCAAAGCTGGAATGCCCAAAGTGGGGGTTAGGCCTTAGGGGATTATTAGATCCCATTTTGCAACATGTATGAACATGCTAGACGCTAGAATTTTATCGTTTTGTCATGTACTAGGTTCCCATGAAGTTTCAGTCGATTCCGAGAAAAAATAGTTTTCGCTTTTTTTAAGCCATTTTTTAATGGTTTAATTAAAAAATTTCAAAAGGTGATAAAAGTGGTATCCAGAGTCATAATTTGGCGCAGGGATGCTCATTTTCAAGCTCAGAGCACCCTCTTTACCCTAATACATGGTTTTCCTACATTTCGGGCGACTGAAAACCCCCGTGGAGCAGTTTTTCCTATTAGAGCTTCAGATTGGCACTTTAATGTTAAAAAATGCATCAAAATGCACTATGGTCAAAAGTAAAAGTTCTAAAAAAAAATTGAATAAGGCACATGCCAATTAAGGTGGCATGACATCACATAAGGTGAGCGACTTTACTAAAGTACCAAGGCTTTTAAATTTTGGCAAATTTAAGATTATGACATTAAATTATGATCACCGTACGGATTCCTCACGTGGGGCCTTCTCCACTTAGCCGTGAGCGATTTGTTGGAGGAGAGGTGTGGTATATGGTTGGTTTTTTAAATCATGACTCAAAACCTTTGTTATAAATTAAAAGGTTGAATATTATTGCCAAAACCATACGAAGTGGAGCTCACGTGGGCCATGCTTTCCTTACTCGGCCGTACGAATTGGCTCTTGGGCGATTTTCAAGCAGTGATGAGGCCCACAAGTGACATGGCATATTATTTATCTATGGTTGAATTATTCCAAGGTGTAAAGCACATAATATAAATCAAAGGTGTGAGCAAATATCAAGTCCGTACGATATCCTCACGTGGGCCATATTTTTTCCACATGGCCGTGTTCTCCTTTGTTGAGGATAAGAGTATGGTGGGGGCGTTTTCTTGCTTGGGAGGTGGCCTAATCACATGCCAGATTTCAAATTATAACATTCCAAAGCATCTCTCCAACTAATATGGAAACATCCACTCGACCTCTCATGCACGCGTGAGGTGCTTTCTTCATCAAATCGACATTTTCCATTTCAGAGTGTTTTTGTCTAAATGCAATGGTGTTTCATCATTGGTTCGGAGGGTGACTTGCTCTACAAACTAGGAGCTTTGTCTCCTTAGGGTTTTGCGCCCTATCTCACCTACCATTTGCTATATATTGAGGAGCTTGGCTCCATTGTAAAGATCGGAAGGTGGAACCTCTGCTCTGATATTGTTGTATTATTTCTGTTTTCTTGAGAATAAAGTTAAGGCTTTGGAGGCTATATTGTGGACTTGTGTTAAATGTGTGGATGTCTAATGCTTAAATCCCATGGAGGTAATTTGTGTCTTTTCATAAGCTTTGTTTATTGTTCGGATTCATGTTGACCTTTGAAGGAAATTTATTATTTCAGTAGGGTAAAGAGTAGAATCTATATTATATTCTTTATTATCAATTGTATGAAGCATATCTTAAACATTGTTCATATCTTGTTTGAATGTCCATGTTTTAGTTTATCTTTTATATAATTTATATCGGTGTCTCTTAATCCGCTTGTGCAAGGTTTGTTGTGAGGTTTCTTGCAGGTAATCCGATCTCATTGAGAAGGCATACATGCTAGTTTGCCAATCTTTGAAGTTATAAAAGGAAGCGTAGTCCCTCGCGTGTTCTCTTGCATACGGTCTCCATTCGCCCAATCTTTCTCACTCAAAACCGGTTATATCACCTTCGTTAAAACCCTCATTCATCCTATCTTGGTTACTGTTTCTATATTGTTCTAGATCTAAAATTTTGATATCCTAAGAAGTGGATCTAGTATCTTTTACTAATGCTTTCATTTTATCAAAGTCTAAATCTTAAAGGTTCATTAGTGAAGAAGTGCTTATAAAAGATTTATCTAGCATTGTTAGGCTTGTAATTTGACTTGCAAACTCGAAAGAGAGCAGCCAAAGATCCTAGCAAGGCAAGCTCCCTAGCTTGTCTTCCTAGTTACCTTTTGTCTTGTTTCATTGCACCTTTTAGCTTCATTTTTCAGACTTACTTTGCATATCGAAGAAGAGTAATTTCTTAGTTGTTTTTAGGCATTTTACAAACTTTTTAGCTCACTGGTTTTTTGGTTCTGCACATAAAAAGTCATTTGGAAGTTAGTTTAAAAACCCAAAAAATTGCCCAAAAATATGTTTTCACATACTAGTTGCATTAGATCTCATTTTGATAATTTTCTAGCATTGTCAGAACACTCTTAAAGTGTTCTGATTGTCATTTTCTAACCAATATAGCTCGCTGATCTGTTTTGATTTCATCACAGGTTGGAGTGAGAAATTTTAATAAAATTTGCATTTGGAGCTTCCTGAACCACCCAGAGAGAACCAGTTTCAAGCACCATCGTTAGTTCTCTCAAACATTGTAAACTGACTTGTTCCCTAATGATAAAGGGCAAGCAGTATTTCTCTTAAGTTTCCAAGTTGTAATAAAAAAATAAAAAGAGCACAACAGACAATTCCAGCGCTTGAACCCAATCCCCCCAGGGGGGATTCGCACCCTTTTTTATTTTTTCGTTTTAGATTAGTTTTCATTCAAGAAGCAGTAATTAAATAACTCACTCAAGCACACAACGTCCTTCGAGGACCTGTTTATCATTTTATATGCTTTTGTGTTTATTTCAAATTATTTTTCTATTCTTAAAATTTAATCCTAAAATTAACCCCCCTTGCTTCGCGCTTGGGGTTTAGTGTAGAATAATCATCCACTCACACGTCTTAATAAAACGAACAACGCCCCAAACCCAGAGTATGCTCTTGACTACTGCAGCTTAGTCGAAACAGTTGGCTCAATCAGAAACGGGTGCAAGGTAATTAATGTTAATAGGACAATCCATTAGAATCCAATCCTAAGAACTCGGGAGGTTGCATGGACTGAATCCACAGAGTCAACAGGTTCTTAAGCAGGTTCATCCTCGCCTGGTTGGACACTTGGTAAGGTTGCTAGAGCACTCAGTTCGAAGTTTAGTTTTCTTTTGGGCCAAACCAAGAATTAACCCACTCCTTAACCACTCATTTAATAATCATAAAAACTACCAACAGAGCCACTGCAATACTTTCACTGAGACTACACAAGCAACCCTACACAACAGCAATTGCGAGCATTTTTACTTTCTCGGCACTGGTCTTTAATTTTCTTTGTTTAAGTTTCAATCACAAATGTTGTGAATGCTTATCTCTCTTGTGTTGGGTTAATCAATTGAGTTAATTTGCAAGCAGTGGTTAGTTAATTTTTTATCTCATCATCTTTTTAACTCCTAGAATAGACTTTTATCCTTTGTTGTAGATTAAAAGCCTTAGATTATTTTTTCATAGGGACCACCCCCCTTGGCTTCGCTAGGAGTAAGCCTAGACGGAGAAGTCGAGTAATCAGGTGACAGCACTTGACTCTCATTTGCCCCCAAGGACACACCGAGCGGCTTGAAGGTTTCCTGCCACGTCCCCCCCAGGTGTGTATTAGGCGGCAACATTTTGGCGCCGTTGCTGGGGATAAACCTTTCTATTCCCGGGTCACGACCTTTGTTTCTTTTGGCTTTTTTACTTTGTTTGATGTATCCGCTGAATATTTAAATTTTACTCGGTCCATCTGGCGACTCCACTTTTAAACAATTCAACGAAGTATTCAACAAGAAGAAATTCGGAACGATTATTCAATTTTATTCCTGAACCTGAAAGGGTATATAGAAGAAGATTGAATAAACAAAACTCTCGGAGAATACTCGAAAATATTAGACTTGAGTCAATCTTAGATATTCACCATCTGTTTGAAGAGTCTAATCCACCAGAAGACATGGGAGATTTTTTTAGCCCTCTAGACTTCACTGCAATCGTAGGGTACCCTCATGTCATAACTGAGAAGGCAATTGAAAAGTTGCCTTCATTTCAGGGTAACAATGCCATAAGTGCTAAGGCACATTTAAAGTCTTTTTCACAATGTTATAATAAATGGTGTCTTAACGCTAAACATGAAGATGTGCAGATGAAGCTGTTTGTGCTATCCTTAGAAGAAGATGCCTTTGATTGGTTCTCAGACCTAGATGCTGGCAGTTTCAAAACATTCAAAGAGTTTGAGAAGGGTTTCCTAGCCAAGTCGGGAGACAAGAAAGAAGATAGGTACCTGTTAGCATCCCTAAACAACATGAAGAAGAATGAGAATGAGACTATGGAAGAGTTCAACAAAAGATTTAACAATCTCATCTCAAGCTTGCATGTCGAGATTAAGCCTCCTGATGGCTCAATCCTCATACATTATATTGAATCTTTCAATGAAGAGATGATATATCAACTTAGGGATAAAGAACCTGTTGATCTTAAGAAAGCCCAAGTTATAGCTGAAAAGATTGATAAGAACATGCAGTCATCCGGAAAGTCCAATCTTCCAGGTTTCACCAGAGGTACTACATCAAAACAATCGGACAACAAAGACAAGTCAGCATCAACAGATAGCAAGGACCTAGCAAAAGATCCTTTGAGAGAATTGACAGATGTAATCAAAGCTATGGAAGCCAATCATGCTGCACAAATGAATTCCATGCAAAACAGACTCATTGCTATGGAAAGAGAAAAATCTCACATGCCTTCCAATAGGTTTCCTCCTAGATAGAACAATGAATGGAAGTAAAAGTATCCATCCAACAATCAGAGGATCCCTAGTCAACTTGATTCAGCCAACATGGTTATGGAAGAGGTGCCCCCTTTCTGTAGGGCTTGTAATGAATTTCATGATGAGTCAACTTGTCCTAAGTTTAACTACATAAATGAACAAGGTCCTCCTGAAGTCAACAACTTTGTAGGGTATTCAAATCAACCTGAGTATATCAATCATGTTGGTAAAACTCACACTTTGCCAAAGGATGTTTGGAAACAAGCTAAGGAAATGGCATAGGAAAAGGACAATGTTACAAAAATTTATGGAGAGAAACCTACACCTGAAGAGATCAAAGAATTAGCAAAGTTCAAAGGATTCACCTATCAGAGAAGAAAGATTGCCATCCCCATCAAATCAGATCTGCATATTCCTAAGGTAACTCATCTTCCTTCCCCAGAACTAAATGTTGATGTAGTTAGTTGGCTAGCTGGTGCTAAAATGCTTGTTCCTGTGACTGAAGTAATTAAAATGCCAGGTCAAAAGGATAGATTGATAAAGTCTTTAGAAGTTAGTGGAAATATTGATGAAGCACCTACGAAAGTTATCTATGAAAAACCTAAGGAAAAGGTCCTAGAAAAGACTAAGGATAAAGTTCAGGAAAAACCAAAAGAAGTCATTCCTGAGAAACCCAAACAAATCATTCTTGATGTTCCTAAGAAAATCAATGAAGATCTTCCTATTATACTACATAGTATAGATCCTCGTAAGGAAGAGCATCCTCCTTTCTATGTATCCTTAGTCGTCAACAACATGTTGCTCCATAACTGCATGCTTGATTCAGGTGCCACATCCAACGTCATAACTAAAAAAGTCATGGAACAATTGAACCTGAAAGTCACAAGACCTTATCAGAATGTGTGTGCAATGGACTCTAGAGAAATTGACACCATAGGCATTATCATGAACTTACCTGTGAAGTTAGCTGCATATCCTGATGTGAATTTGACTATGGATGTAGTGGTGATCGATGTCCCTAACATTTGGGGCATGTTGCTATCTAGAAAATGGGCTGCTTCCCTTGGTGGTTGCATACAGATGGATTGGACCTATGCCATGATCCCAGCTAATGAAGATGCTCATGTCAGGTTATATAGGGAAAAGGAAAGAAAATTTCATGTTGAAGACCCTAATGTGCTAGATAATGAGTATGTTCACAAGTCAGATGGTTCTGGGAACTATTCCATTTTTGCAAACACATTAGCTCCTATTAAAGAAAATATTAAAGATGATAGAGTAAATGGGTTGTGGAGGATGTGTTTTGATGGTGCGTTTTCCAGATCAGGAAAGGGTGCTGGAATTGTGATTACTTCTCCATCTCAACAGACTTTCAAGTTTGCTTTCAGACTTGAGTTTGATGCTTCAAACAATGTTGCAGAGTATGAAGCACTCTTGCAAGGCCTTGAAATAGCTAAAGATATGGATATAAAAATTCTAAGTATAAAAGGAGATTCAGACTTAGTTATATGTCAAATCAAGAACACCTTTGCATGCAAGAATCAAAGGTTAAGGAAGTATAGGAATGCTTGTTGGGATACAATGGAATTATTTGATGCCCTAAACATCACATCAGTACCTAGGGAAGAAAATCAGGAAGCAGACCGACTAGCAATAGCAGCCTCAACCCTCCAGCCGACTGAAGAGATCATCAATGGTGAAGGAAAATTTGAGATCAATTTCAGACCCTCCATCCCGGATAATGTAGATCATTGGCAGGTGTTCAAAGATGACAAGCAAATCCTTAGATTTATACATAATGTCCAAGAATTCACTGATTGTAAGATAGGCTATAAGGAAGAAAAGTATGACTACAAGGAAGATGAGGATCAACCTAGGAATGCCATACCTAAAAGTATAGTTGAATGGGAGCACATCTTTGACAGACAGGACAGGCATAAGCCAGAAAAGGAAATATTAAAGGCTGGAAATTACATAGAGATCAACATTGGGACTGAAACTGAACCTAAGCTAATCAAAACTGGTAAGGGTACAAGTGAAAAGGAAAGAAATGACCTTATAGCCCTAATTCGGGAATATCGGGATGTTTTTGCCTTTTCATATGATGAGCTCAAGTCGTATTGGGAAGATGTTTTCCAACATACTATCCCTTTAAAAGGGGATGCCAAACCTTTTCGCCAGAAGTTGAGACAAATGAATCCCAAGGTGGCCCCCATAGTTTTGAAAGAGCTTCAGAAGATGCTAGCAGCTGGAATCATAGCCCCAACTAGACATTCCTCATGGTGTTCAAATCTGGTTGTTGTAAGAAAGAAAAATGGAAACCTAAGACTGTGCATTGACTTTAGAAACCTGAATTGGGCATGTTTAAAAGATAACTACCCTCTCCCCAATATGGAAACACTGCTTCAAAGAGTAACTGGTTCTGGAATGATGTCAATGTTGGATGGTTTTTCAGGGTATAACCAGGTAGTGGTCAACGAAGAAGATAGGCATAAGACAACTTTTACCACCCCATGGGGTACTTTCGAGTATCTCAGAATGCCTTTTGGATTGCTCAATGCTGGGGCAACTTTCCAGAGATCCATGGATTATGCTTTCAATGAGCTAATCGGTAAGATCATAGAAATATATCCGGATGATCTCACAGTTTTTTCTAAAGAAAGAACTCATCATGTTGGCCACCTAAGACAAATCTTTGAACGATGTCGAAAATTCGGCATATCTCTAAACCCAACTAAGTCTGTCTTAGGTGTTGATGAGGGGAAGTTACTTGGTCACATCATCTCCAAAGATGGGGTCAAGATTGACCCAGAGAGGGTAGAAGCCATAAAGAAAGTTCCTTTGTCTTGTAATAAAACCGCTTTATAGTCATTCAACGGGCAAATCAACTTTATCAGACGCTTTATTCCCAACTTAGCAGAGTTAATGAAACCCATGCAGAGATTGCTTAAAAAGGACGCTAAGTTTGAATGGAATAAAGAGGGTAAAGAAGCTTTTAGTGGAATAAAGGATGCTATTTGTAGATCACCTGTCTTGATCAGTCTTAATTATTCCAAAGATTTTCAAATCTTTTCATTTGCATCACCAGACACCATAGCCGGAGTTTTGTTGCAAAAGAATAAAGATGGCCAGGAGCAACCCATAGCCTTTATGAGTAGAGCCTTACAGAATTCTGAGCTTAAGTACACTATCATGGAAAAACAAGCATATGCCGTAGTTAAATCACTTAAGCATTTCAGAATGTATATCGGATACTCAAAAGTTATAGGGTATGTGCCTCATGCGGCGGTTAAGGACATTTTATCACAGCAAGACTGTCTTGGTATAAGGGGTAAATGGGTCTCTAAGATCCAAGAATATGACTTAGAAATCAAACCCACCAAGTTAGTTAAAGGTCAGGGTTTAGCCCGCATGATGGCTGAAGGGAACGAGCAAGCCTTAGGGATGGTATGTCAGAACAATGAGTCAGTACAGGTCAGATCAGAAGAGCTTCAACGTCTTGAATAGGTTCCTTGGTATTCAGACATCATATATTTTCTAACCAACCTCACATGCCCAGATCATCTTATTGGCCATAAAAGAAGGGCCTTGAGGTTAAAAGCCACAAAGTTTTGTATCACCCAGGATGGGCTAGGATGGAAAAATCTAGATGGTCTAACTCTTAGATGCATCGATGAGCCAGAGTCCAAAAAACTCATGGTTGAGTTCCACTCTGGATTTTGTGGAGGACATTATGCGGCCAAGACAACAACCCATAAAGTCCTTAGAGCAGGGTATTATTGGCCCACTTTGTTCTCAGATGTTCACAAGCATGTCAGAAGTTGCCAACAATGTCAATTCTTCACAGGAAAACAAAAGTTAGCATCCTTGCCTCTTGAACCTATAGTTGTCCAAGCCCCTTTTCAGCAGTGGGGTCTTGATTTCATTGGTCAGTTTAAGGATAATTCTAGCAACGGTTATTCTTGGATCCTAACTGCCACGGATTATTTTACCAAGTGGGTGGAAGCAATCCCCACGAAAGTGGCAACCGAGAAAGTGATCATGGATTTTTTAGAAGATTAGATTATCACTAGATTCGGTGTGCCCTCTAGGATCACCACGGATAATGCTAAGGCATTCAACTCAGCAGAAATGTCATCCTTTTGTTTCAAGTATGGTATTATCCTATCACATTCATCAAATTATTATCCCCAAGGTAATGGTCTGGCAGAATCAAGTAATAAAAACTTAATGACCATAGTCAAGAAAATTGTTGGAGATAATAAAAGAGCTTGGGATAGTAAGATCAAATTTGCACTATGGGCAGATAGGATTACTAAGAAAAGTTCAACTGGAAAGTCTCCTTTTGAACTGGTTTATGGATTAGATGTTATTTTACCTATTCACCTAAAGTTGCCAGTGTATCAGTTATTAGAAGAGTGTAGCACAGATCTGGATGCATCTCAGTATAGAATGGATCAACTAGTTGAGTTGGATGAAATCAGACGAAAGGCGGTTGATCAAAGCATAAAGAATCAGGAGAAGGTTAAAAAGAATTTTGATAAGTCATCAAAGCCAAGGGTATTTCAGATTGGTGACACAGTACTACTTTGGGACAAAAGATGGGAAAAACCTGGAAAACATGGAAAATTTGACAGTTTATGGGCAGGCCCTTATCTCATTCATGAAGTAGCAAGCACAAACGTTTTTTACCTAAGTAGTATGGACGGCGAGAAGTGTACCCTCCCAGTCAATGGAGGCCTTCTCAAATTATTCTACATTGAAAATATCTGATGCCCATGGGAGCATCTTTGTATCAAAATTTCTAAACCCTACTCCTGCATTTCATTTTCTAGTTAGATTTTTTTTATGTATATTATTGTTTTGTACATTAGTTTGAATTTTGCTTATGTACAATAGATTCCTTTTTATGAATAAATGTTGTAACTTAGATGTTTCATTTGGTTATTTTTCATATATATATGGGACTGATGCACTTATGTTTCCATGTAGGAAACTGAGAATTTGGAGTTCTCGAATGATCTCCTTTCCTAGGGAAGATTAATCACACGTCCCGCAGTTGGAGCCAGATGTTACCAACTGAGTTGCACTACAGTTGGACTTCAGTGAGCCGCCAGTATTGCACATTTACTTGTGCCTTTTTCAGAGTTCAGAAGTTCCAAGTTTGGCCTTTTCAGGGCCCATTTGTCAGTTTTTGTAGTACATGACTGTGCCCTACTGGGTTTGTAATAAGTGCACTAGCATGGTGGTCTTTGAGTGACTCGGTTCCCTAGGACTTGACAACCAAAGAAGGTATTCCAAGGAGTTTTTTCCCTTGTCGATTATGCCTTGCCTTTAGTCGAGTATAATCGATGAGGTTTTCTCCTGCTCCTCCAAAGCTGGAATGCCCAAAGTGGGGGTTAGGCCTTAGGGGATTATTAGAGCCCATTTTGCAACATGTATGAACATGCTAGACGCTAGAATTTTATCGTTTTGTCATGTACTAGGTTCCCCTGAAGTTTCAGTCGATTCCGAGAAAAAATATTTTTCGTTTTTTCTAAGCCATTTTTTAATGGTTTAATTAAAAAATTTCAAAAGGTGATAAAAGTGGTATCCCGAGTCAGAATTTGGCGCAGGGATGCTCGTTTTCAAGCTCAGAGCACGCTCGTTACCCCGATACCCAGTTTTCCTACATTTCGGGCGACCGAAAACCCCCGTGGAGCAGTTTTGCCTATCAAAGCTTCAGATTGGCACTTTAATGCTAAAAAATGCATCAAAATGCACTATGGTCAAAAGTAAAAGTTCTAAAAAAAAATTGAATAATGCACATGCCAATTAAGGTGGCATGACATCACATAAGGTGAGCGACTTTACGAAAGTACCAAGGCTTTTAATTTTTGGCAAATTTAAGATTATGACATTAAATTATGATAACCATACGGATTCCTCACGTGGGGCCTTCTCCACTTAGCCGTGAGCGATTTGTTGGAGGAGAGGTGTGGTATATGGTTGGTTTTTTAAATCATGACTCAAAACCTTTGTTATAAATTAAAAGGTTGAATATTCTTGCCAAAACCATACAAAGTGGAGCTCACGTGGGCCATGCTTTCCTTACTCGGTCGTACGAATTGGCTCTTGGGCGATTTTCAAGTAGTGACGAGGCCCACACGTGACATGGCATATTATTTATCTATGGTTGAATTATTCCAAGGTGTAAAGCACATAATATAAATCAAAGGTGTGAGCAAATATCAAGTCCGTACGATATCCTCACGTGGGCCATATTTTTTCCACATAGCCGTGTTCTCCTTTGTTGAGGATAAGAGTATGGTGGGGGCGTTTTCTTGCTTGGGAGGTGGCCCAATCACATGCCAGATTTCAAATTATAACATTCCAAAGCATCTCTCCAACTAATATGGAAACATCCACTCGACCTCTCATGCACGCGTGAGGTGCTTTCGTCATCAAATCGACATTTTTCAATTCAGAGTGTTTTTGTCTAAATGCAATGGTGTTTCATCATTGGTTCTGAGGGTGACTTGCTCTACAAACTAGGAGCTTTGTCTCCTTAGGGTTTTGCACCCTAGCTGACCTGCCATTTGCTATATATTGAGGAGCTTGGCTCCATTGTAAAGATCGGAAGGTGGAACCTCTGCTCTGATATTGTTGTATTATTTCTGTGTTCTTGAGAATAAAGTTAAGGCTTTGGAGGCTATATTGTGGACTCGTGTTAAATGTGTGGATGTCTAATGCTTAAATCCCATGGAGATAATCTGTGTCTCTTCATAAGCTTTGTTTATTGTTCGGATTCATGCTGACCTTTGAAGGAAATTTATTATTTCAGTAGGGTAAAGAGTAGAATCTATATTTTATTCTTTATTATCAATTGTATGAAGCATATCTTAAACATTGTTCATATCTTGTTTGAATGTCCATGTTTTAGTTTATTTTTTATATAATTTATATCGGTGTCTCTTAATCCGCTTGTGCAAGGTTTGTTGTGAGGTTTCTTGCAGGTAATCCGATCTCATTGAGAAGGCATACATGCTAGTTTGCCAATCTTTGAAGTTATAAAAGGAAGCGTAGTCCCTCACGTGTTCACTTGCATACGGTCTCCATTCGCCCAGTCTTTCTCACTCAAAACCGGTTATATCACCTTCGTTCAAACCCTCATTCATCCTATCTTGGTTATTGTTTCTATATTGTTTAGATCTAAAATTTTGATATCCTAAGAAGTGGATCTAGTATCCTTTACTAATGCTTTCATTTTATCAAAGTCTAAATCTTAAAGGTTCATTAGTGAAGAAGTGTTTATAAAAGATTTATCTAGCATTGTTAAGCTTGTAATTTGACTTGCAAATTCGAAAGAGTGCAGCCAAAGATCCTAGCAAGGCAAGCTCCCTAGCTTGTCTTCCTAGTTACCTTTTGTCTTGTTTCATTGCACCTTTTAGCTTCATTTTTCAGACTTAGTTTGCATTTCGAAGAAGAGTAATTTCTTAGTTGTTTTTAGGCATTTTACAAACTTTTTAGCTCACTGGTTTTTTGGTTCTGCACAAAAAAGTCATTTGAAAGTTAGTTTAAAAACCCAAAAAATTGCCGAAAAATACGTTTTCACATACTAGTTGCATTAGATCTCATTCTGATAATTTTCTAGCACTGTTAGAATACTCTTAAAGTGTTATGATTGTCATTTTCTAACCAATATAGCTCGCTGATCTGTTTTGATTTCATCACAGGTTGGAGTGAGAAATTTTAATAAAACTTGCATTTGGAGCTTCCTGAACCACCCAGAGAGAACCAATTTCAATCACTATCGTTATTTCTCTCAAACATTGTAAACTGACTTGTTCCCTAATGATAAAGGGCAAGCAGTATTTCTCTTGAGTTTCCAAGTTGTAAGCAAAAAATAAAAAGAGCACAGCAGGCAATTCCAACGCCTGAACCCAATCCCCCCAAGGGGGATTCGCACCCTTTTTTATTTTTTTTTATTTTTTCGTTTTAGATTCGTTTTCATTCAAGCAGTAGTAATTAAATAACTCTCTCAAGCACACAACGACCTCCGAGGACCTGTTTATCATTTTATATGCTTTTGTGTTTATTTCAAATTATTTTTCTGTTCCTAAAATTAACCCCCCTTGCTTCACGCTTGGGGTTTAGTGTAGAATAATCATCCACTCACACATCTTAATAAAACGAACAACGCCCCAAACCCGGAGTATGCTCTTGACTACTGCAGGTTAGTCGGAACAGTTGGTTCAATCAGAAACGGGTGCAAGGTAATTAGTGTTAATAGGACAATCCATTAGAATCCAATCCTAAGAACTCGGGAGGTTGCATGGACTGAATCCACAGAGTTAGTAGGTTCTTAAGCGAATTCATCCTCGCCTAGTTGGACACTTGGTAAGGTTGCTAGAGCACTCAGTTCGAAGTTTAGTTTTCTTTCGGGCCGAACCAAGAATTAACCCACTCCTTAACCACTGATTTAATAATCATAAATATTACCAACCGAGCCACTGCAATACTTTCACTGAGATGACACAAGCAACCCTACACAACAACAATTGCAAGCATTTTTACTTTCTCGGCACTGGTCTTTAATTTTCTATGTTTAAGTTTCAATCACAAATGTCGTGAATGCTTATCTATCTTGTGTTGGGTTAATCAATTGATTTAATTTGCAAGCAGTGGTTAGTTAATTTTTCATCTCATCATCTTTTTAACTCCTAGAATAGACTTTTATCCTTTGTTGTAGATTAAAAGCCTTAGATTAGTTTTTCATAGGGACCACCCCCCTTGGCTTCGCTAGGAGTAAGCCTAGACAGAGGAGTCGAGTAATCAGGTGACATCACTTGACTCTCACTTGCCCCCAAGGACACACCGAGCGGCTTGAAGGTTTCCTACCGCGTCCCCCCTAGGTGTGTATTAGGCAGCAACATACCCAAATTTATGTCAGCATCATCACTCCACAAGGATGTAACAATGAATTGCAATATGAAGGTATAATCTCCAATCTTTAGTTGCAAATTACTGATTTCATATTGTTTCTTGTGAATTCAACACTAATATAATTATTGTGTTTGGTAGGAGCATTAGAAATAATATCTTTTCCTCCAATTGTCCCTTTATTCTATTTGGCACTTAAAACACAGTTTTTTGAGGTTTTAGGAAATCTTCCCTTCTCACTACTAGACTCCATTTTGTTTTTGTTTAAAGTATTTTTCGAAGTATACCTTGATACCAAAAGTTATATATTCTTCATAGTAAGTAAGTACACGAGGTGTGAGGGACGCACTTCTTCAATATATAATTTGACACTTGCTTACTGTACTTAAAACGAACCACTTCTTCTATATATATATTTATATAATTTGATTGAAGCCCTTGCTACTTTTTCATTTGTATGAAATATATAAAGTAGTTTAATCCTTATAATCGAATTACTTGAATAATTCAAATTTGTAATAATTTTCACATAACTTTTTAGCCACTCCATTGTCCAATAGGTGGAAGATCACAAACATATATATAATTTTAATGTTTGTTTGACTTGGAATATCACCACCCTTTATATGGTTTTAATCTAGGCTGCGGGGAATCGCCCCCCCCCCTCCCCGCTTCGTTCCCAATTCGCACTCCCAGAGGAATCAGCCTCAGAAGTGCGATTCCTCATCGATTCCTCTTGGGAGCGTTTTTTGGAATCGCGCTTCCTTAAAAAAAACGCTCCTTGCCAAAACAGGGAGCTTCGCTCCTGAATCCCTCTCTCAACCAACTGTCCCAAATTGCTTCTTGAACGCTCCCGGATCGCTCCCTAAACGCTCCCAGGTCGCTCCCTCAGCCGCTCCCTTGGCGCTCCTAGGAGAAAAAAAACGCTCCCTCAGTGCTCCCACTTAGCTCCCACCAGTTAGAGGCACTTCTTTTTTCTCTCTTACTTGTGTGAACCACTCAATCCCTTCATTTTTTCTCATTATATTTATCATTTCACTCATGTTATTCCTCTTTTCTAGGGTTTTGAGTGGGAAGTTAGCTAGTGTTAATGGGAAAATTCGTGAGAGCTTGGAAGGTAGATTGAAGGCTGTTGTTTGTGAGATCTTGGAAGGGAGATTGAAGGCTTCCATAGTTACATTCAATCGCTCTTGGAGAGCTAAGGAGGTAGGCTCTAAAACCCACTCTTTGTTTGTTTGTTTGTTTTAAATTCCACTATGTTGAATCTTGAGTTTTCTCTTCTACTCTTTCCCATTTCTCCTTCTCCATTACTCTTTTGGAGGTAGCAAGTTATTCTCATCTTGGGTCAAGAAGCATGATGGCTATGTGGTTTTTTCTTTTGGTTCTGTTATCACACTATAGTAGCGGGGCTCCTATCCTTGTTCAGCAGATATCCGCACATTCCAGAGCTTCCATTATTCCAGAGCATGGCTATATATTTTGGATCACTCATGATCAGAGCAGTATATTACTCAGATTTATGTATGACCTTGTGTCAAGGCTGAGCCTTGAGAGTTCAGATTTGATGACTGATGTGACCACTTATCCCATACAGTTTCAGTTCAGTGCTTAGAGATGTATTGCAGCAGTGTTTCAGATGATGCATGATGATTATTATTATGATGGTGTTGTATGATCTATGGATATGTTATCACTGACTGTGGATTATTATCTTGTTGATTTAGTCATGATCACAGCATGTGCTTGGTATATTATTCCTGATGTGGCAAACTATTTAAAATGAACTTGTAAATCATAAAATGGACAATTGCTTGCACATTTAGGTCATTTAACAAAACCCACTGGTTTTTCACCTTACATAGATATGGTCTTTCCCGACACCAGTTGTCTGCTAGTGTAGGCTCCATATTCACTTGACTCCATTCATACATGACCTTCCTATTTGACTTTAAACCTTGACATGTCTCATTTGACTTTCTGATACCGAGGACTTCCCCATTTTTCTACCTCTGTGTTTGGACCGCATCCCTGTATATTCAGTGTCTCGGCTCTAAGTTGGTGACAAAACTTGCCCTTGGTGAGTTGGATTGTAGGCCTAAATCATTCTGGTCGGTTGTCCCGATGTTTGGCATTGGCTCGAACCCCCCCTAGTCACTTGAGATGTTGGTTACAACTGAAAGCTCATGTTCTACTTATGGAAACTTAAAAATTCGCCCATGGAAACAAAAAAAAGGGCAAGAGCGATGAACAGCTAAAAATACTCCTCGAAGAGTATAAGAAAGGTCCAAAAAGCAATGGTTCTTAAAAGCTATATCTAAACAATTGCTGACCTTATAAATATTTGAAAAACATGCCCTGGATGCAAGCTGCAACTAGTTGTGCTTCTCAGCACATCTGAAATCCGAAGGGTTATGTAGGCCAAAAAGGCCATGGAATAAAATTGAATGATCCTAATGAACCTGGATCAACTTGATGTAGACATGATGCCTAAGTTGAATAAGCACTCTCTAAACAACTTATCCATTTGTGAGGCACAGCCATCCCCCGTGTTCTTTTGTCCAGCACAGAGTTTGTAGCTTCCCCCTTCTCCCAGTCCAAAGTATTTTTGAGTTAAGTTAGACAAGTCAACCCCTTGGCCCAACCTTGTTCCTAGCCTTCATCCTTCACTAGCAGTTTGACCATATCCAATGGGTGAGTTTGTCATTTGAACTATTGTGCAAGTAATTTTATATAACAACGGAATATAATAACTGGATTGATGCCACTGAATGGATTTTATACTTTGAGCTAGGCTGTGAAAATGATTAGAGAAGCATGTCTTAGTCTACTGATGTGATTTATCCTTGGTTATATTTTCTTGGGATCCGTGATGATGTGGACCATGTATAGATGATTATTGATGATGATTGATGGGCCCACATGCTTGATGATGATATCATATGATGGATATATGATGCAGATGATGATTGATCCAGTTCAGCAGGTTTTATTACTTCTTTAGATCAGTAGATTATGCATTGTCCATATATGGTGGACCCTACAGGTGGCCCATTTGGGAAACCCATGGTGTATGAGTACACATTCCTAGTAGATTTGGGTCTTCTGGATCCAATGAGACACTTATCTTTCAGTTTCGGGCACTTCTGACAGTGATTGATGCAGTTTTATACTTGTTGACCAGATTTGGGGCTGATTTCCCAGCCTGAGCAGCAGGGGCCCCGAGAGGCCAGTTCACCTAGGGCGCTGATGATGGAGGGGGTGGTCCAGCCACTTGTTTTTACCATTTACCCCCCCTTCTAGAGAGCCTGGTGGGCTCAGATGGACAGCGCTAGCACCCTAGGAGGAAGTTTTGGCATTTTCACAGTTATCGAGGCAGTTAAAAAATGGGATAAAGTGGTCACTGAGGAAATCGATTTGGGCAATTGAGGCAAGGTTTTGGCATTTGGTCTTCACAGAGGTCTTCCACGGTGGCATCACTACCTTCCAGTCAGTTTTCACCATGTGAGTATGCCCAGATTGATCACAGGAGGACATCTACTGCTTGACTGTCATGGATTTCTGAGGACAGTTTTGGTCATTTACATTATATTGGACATATTTTATTATTTTATTGTGCCTTGGGGATGAGCTAGTAAGGATTGATGCCTCCTAGCCCCACTATGAGCTTATATTGTCATGTCCTAGTCACCATGAGGTGGATTTTAGTACTTATGTTTCTCTAGTGGATGACGTCACCCTCTTATTGTACCATTTAGTGGGGGCGCTATTGCTATATTGAGTGATCCATGTGATATATTGTTATGGTTCATCTTAGCCATTGATTGTATGATGAGATCTTTTAATCTCAACCACTCATTTGATGTAGTATTGTGGAGTGGTATAGGGTTTTGGTCTTTACTATCCTATATAAGGAGGAGACCCCCCATTGTATAGCTCACCTTTGGAGCTCTGGAATATTGGAATAGAAGATTTTTTGTGGAGTACATCTCTCTTGCATTGTGGATTCTCTTGCATATTGAATATACAGTATCTCTTCTATGTATCATTGTGGATTTTGGTGCTTCTACTAATCTTTTGACAGGAAAGTCGAATTGGTGGAGAGGAGGGCGACTTCATGAGGGTTATTCTTGGAGGGATCCACATATTCTCTCTTGGGTTGATCTTGTGACAGGGAGTATCATTATTGTATCTTTGTGACATAGTTGATTCTTTCTATTACATCTTTCTACCATTTTCATAATCATCTTGCTTGACTTCTTTCTTTGATCTTGTCTTGTAGGAGGAGGACGATTTGGCTATCTTGGAGAAGGACGTTTTGGTTGGAGCTCTTGGATCTCACTCTTGAATATACACATAGGAGAATGCTATCAATTTGCAAGGTGGCCATAAGTAATTGAGGTAAGATCTACAAGGTATGTGTCTCTTTCATCCATTCTATCTTCATTGGTCATAAAACCCTAATTAATTAAAAACCCCAATTTTGGTATTTCTTAGATCTACTTAGATCTAGCCTTGCTCTTGAGAAGATTTTGAAAACCCACCTCTATAGCATCCACCCCTAGTTGGATCTATAGTTTAGTGGTGATTGGCTTAAAATTAACGCACTTTTCAAGGCAAAAAGCCCTCTTGAACCCAAATCGCACTTCCTAGTAAGAGGCTTGTTTGGTTAGATCTAGCACATGGGTAGGTGAGATCCCACTTGATTTGCAATCTAGACACTTGATAACCCACCCCCATATTGTTACTTTGGTGAAATCTACCTTGTGGACATCATTCCATGTTTTAAGGGGTCAAAACCCCCTTTTGAATTTCTTGACACCTCAAAACTCAGATCTACTAAGATCTAGCCCTTGGATTGACTTGATTTTTGGGACACACATAGATCGGGGTACTAACTACTTGGATCTATAGTTTGGTGACCATTGGACTTGATTTGGTCCACCAAACCCACCTTTTAACCCTCCTTGAGCAAAGCCGCACTACCTAGGGAAGGTGAGTTTGTCCACTTTGAGGAAGTGGGTGTTTGGGATTCTTGGAGATTTGGAACGGCCATACCTTGAAACCTAGGTCTAGACTATCTTTTTGTTACGATCCGCCTTGGGGGTAGCATTCCTTGTTTCAAGGGATTGTGGTCCACTTAAGGTTATTACTTGAAAACCTAGATCTAGCAAGATCCAACCATTAGATCTCATTTAGCCCACTTGACTTGGCTTCTAGGTGTCCCGATCTACTCTTTGACACACCTTTTGACCCCATTAGCCCATCAAACAAGGCACTAGTCCTCCACTAAGCAAGTTGCACTCCTTGGGAATTGTGTCAAACCCTAGATCTAGTATGTGGGTACTCCTAGAATCAACTTAGATCCATAGATCTAGTCTTTACGTAACCTCTAGTACCAATATTGCACCTAACTTCACCTTGTGGGCCCACTTAAGGCCATTTCACACTTCCCAAGAAAAGAAGACCCACTTGTGTAAACATATGGTACTATACCTAGTCATCATACCCCATCATGTGGCCTAAACCATATATAGGTTGAAACACTAGCAATCTCTTGTACACCTTCAACCATACTTCAACTTCTAGGTTCACTTAACCTTGCATTGGTTTCCGTGACTCCACTTTTACTTACCCTTAGAAACCTCTGTTTGGGTCCAATCAACTGTGATTGGTTATAGGGTCTCCCCCTTGGTCTTGTTACACCCTGACCTAAAGCGAAGAGTGCCTCGGTTGACGTGACTCGCACCTTGCATTGGGAACCGTGGCATCTCTTGGGTCACCTCTTTAGTTGCCTGCCTCCTCTACCGTCCCGGATGGGATACCACTAGGGGCAACTACAAGTTGTGTGATAACAGGTTCCATTTTTTTTTATGATTGTGGTGTTAGGAAGCTGAAATACCAATGTTGAGGAGGAAGAAGCAAGCGGTGGCATATACCATTGAGAGAAGGAAGAAATAGAAGGGGATGTTGATAATGAGGCTAACAATGATGATGGGGAAAAACACAAAGAGACTTTAACACCCTTGTGGAAGTATGTGACAAGGCTTGGGTGAGGGAAATAGGGTGGAAGCACAAACAAAGTTTATATGCTCCCATTGTAATGAAACTTACATAGGTTCATATACCCATGTGAGAAAGCATCTATATGGCATTATGCAATGGGATGAAGGTAAGACTATAGGATTCAAAACATGTGACCCTGTGCCAGTGAAAGAATAAACAAATACAAGAAGGGGAGGTTGTGCAAAACAAATCCAAAAAATCAAGGGTTGAATCTAAGACTTCAAGCTCACATAGAATGTATGGTGGTCAATCCCCATCCCCCCATGGTAGTGGATTATCGCCTATGCTTAAAACAATATTTGATTCTCTTAATGATAGTTGCAAGGATGAAGTGAATGCAAAAATTTTCAGGTTTCTCTATGCATGTGGTGTACCATTCAATGCTCTTCATCCACCCTATTGACATGAAATGGTACAAGCCATCAATAGTTCCCCTAAAGGATACAAGAGCCTAGAGTATGACAGCTAAAACCATGGGCTTAACATGGAAAGAGCCAAAAATCCATAATGGTCTAGGACATTTTACAATTGATTGGACTAAATATGGTGTACTAGTATCCATTCACATTGTATTTGGTGCTTGGACAAATGTAGTGGCAGGCCATTGATAAATATTCTTGGTGTGTTTGCTAGTGGTGCGGTCTTCCTTTTAGCCCATGACTACTATGTTACAAGACTAGTATTAATATTGCAGAACCTTTAATTAAAACCTTTCAAGAGATTGGGTTGAACAATGCCATTCAAGTCATCGTTGATAACACTACTAATTGTAAGGTAGCAAGACCAATCATTGAGGAAGGTGAGGATATGTACCTCACCTTCAGGTACCTTTTGAAGTAAATGAGTCATTGGCTAGTATGGTCTCAAGTGATTCATGGCAGGGTTTGAAAGACAACGTTGCATCACATTTGCTGGACATGAATTTCAAGAGGACACTATTCTTGATGGTTAGTTTTGGGCACAAGTTAGGTTTGTTCTTGATGGTTAGTTTGAAGTTTGAACCTACCTTTGAAGTTTGAATTGTTGATTAAATATTACAATTCTCTGGTAATGAATATAATGCTCTATTTCATTGTGGTTGATGTTATTTGTTAGAGTTTGTTGATGGCAAATCATGACAATGTTATAAGTTATAGCTGCTAGATTATTGATGGTATATGTGTACTGAATGGTTAATGATTTAATAATCATCATTAATCCAATAGTTAGATCTATGTTTTCATGTTTTCTAAAACTAATTTGGCATCCTGCATGATTTTATATATAAATGTACGTATCAAAATATGTATGTATCAAAATATATTAAAATATGTATTATATAAAAAACGCTCCCAAAACGGAAGCTTTTGAAAATTTTGCTTTTCGCTCCCGCTCCCACTCCCGCTTACCGCTCTTGCTCCCGCTTACCGCTCCCCGCTCCCAACAACATAGGTTTTAATGAGTTGGAATGAGTGTTGGAGTACTTTTATTCTTCTAAACAAATTGATAGGTTTTTATTTTATAATTTATTCATGAATTGACTACAATTCTTAAATCTGCATAGTTTGCTTTGAACCTGAAAAGGTATCTACAGTTCTCCAATACGTGATGGCGGTTAACTAACTCCTCACAATTTTTTATTTCAGGGGCACTTCTGTTCTAGTTCATGACAACTTATTCCTGGTTGTATGTCTAGTCTATCAAGAGGCCTTTATTGGGGAATCAATACAAATTACAATGTTAATATATTCCTTATGATAATAGTTAAATAGTTGATGCCCATGTCATGTGATACAACTGCTCTCGTCCCAATCTGCATATTTCAAATGGTAGATACTCAGTTAGCGCATCCATGGCGTTTATGTGAGATGGTAGGAAACACGGTCTATCGTTTTATTTAACATCTCTCTCTCTCTCTCTCTCTCTCTCTCTCTCTCTCTCTCTATATATATATATATATATATATATATGGAAGGAAACACGGTCTCTCTCGCTCTCTCTCTATCTATATATATATGTGGAAGGAAACATGGTTTCTCTGTCTCTCTCTCTCTCTCTTTATATATATATACAGAGAGAGAGAGAGAGAGAGAGAGAGAGAGAGAGAGAGTTTTATTAATGTTTGACAAGTGAGCACTAAAGTAGGTCAAAGAGACTGTTGATTACAATGATGTCAGTACAAAGTGGGAGCACTAAAGCAACTCCTTTTGTAGAAAATGAACTAAATCATGCAGAAACAATCTCTAGGCTCTAGGGCAGCAGGCCCTTGGGGGAGAAAGATGAACAATATAATCATATATCAGAACTGGATCTGGAATATAGCAATGGCTAATGTAGCGTGTGTCTCACAATATGTTGGATCTGTTTCGCCTAGCATCTGAGGCCGATAAAGAAGAAGCTCAAGATAGGGGACTAAGTAGAGGAAGTGTCGGTAGGGGATCTGGACGACAAAACTGTGTTGCTGAATGGAGGAGGCCCATCTCTATAGTCTGGATGATCTCCGCTAACTATCGGTGTGATATTTGGACTAGCAATGTTGCGGAGGTCTCTATGAAGTGTGGGTGGTTCTCCGAGGCGATATTCAGCTAGGGTTGGGGCTTGGGCCACTATCCGTTTGTATCTTGGTGCCCTGGATAGAAGAGAGCATTGTAAAAAAAGAGGTGATATGCTGAGTGGAAGTTGGTCTCGATGGGTGTTCGAATGGATTGATATAGCGAAGATGGAAGTTCTCCTATATGTAAAGGGCCAAACATCTATGATCTGGAATCTAATGAAACTTGAGAGAGTCTAGGACTCTTTGAATAAGCAATGGAACCTCCCTTTGATCTTGTAGTAAATGGGGCATCAGAAAATGAAGTGCTCCTTAGTCTCAATCTTCTGAAGGTGGTAGAGCTGGAAAATCCTGTCTGATCGGTCAATTTGGTGATTAGCCTCAACCTACAATTTTTGAGAGCCTACTCTAAACTGGCCTATAGGGATGTGTAGAGCGTGCAATGTAATGTTCCGTTTTGGATAAAACTGGAACAAAAAGATTGGGCATGCAAGCATGCATTCAAAAGTAAGATGCATGCAAGCATGCATGAATGCAAAAGTAAAATGCATGCAATCATGCAGGCATGCAAAAGTGAGGTGCATGCAATCATGCATACAGGAAAAAGGGAGATGCATGCATACAACAAATGAGAGGCATGCAACTCAATGGAGAAATAGAAGAGAAACGTGACTTAGGTGTAGGGCATGCAATGTCAAGGCTATAAAAGAAAGTTAAAGTGAGTTACTCAGTATCTATTATTATGATTGATAATTGAGAAATGGTTTAGAGAGCTCTTTGAGCATATTTGGTGTTGAGGACGGAAACCCTTGACTAGATTGGATTCGACGGCGAAATCTATCCATCCTAGCTGATCCAAAGGATATATCACCCAGGTCTATCGATTGTGCTTCATTGAGAAGTTATTGGATTGAGTAAGAGTTCGAGTTGTTTGAATTGTAAGACCAAGATCAAGTTCAAGGCAGCTGGGCGAATTAGTATGATGTGGTTGGTTATTGAAGAAGTTTGATAGAGAGGGCGCAACACCTTGGAAGTCTGGATACAAGGGGGGGCGTATTGAATAGAGGCAGCATTCTTTATTGAGTAAGGCGTCTTCACCACTTATTGGCATAGGGATCTCCCTTCCAACTGATGCGTGAGGCTTCTATGAAAGTCGTGGGCTTCAAATTTGGGCACATAAAGGATGGACAGTGATCCATGTTGAAGAAATCCCTGGTCCTCATCCTGGAGGTGGGTTTGTTGTGAAGAACTCAATTTGCACCAAAACTTTCTCCTAGCCGTCTACTGTAATTCTGGGCATTAGAGCTATTGTTGGCAGGGAATCTCATATTATGAGTATTCGCAGACACTGTGGAAGCAGAGGAGTCGTGGTCACTCAAGGAGGTTTTTCACTGCTATATATTGGCTTGAGGAACATGTCTTGTTGAAGAACAATTGTCCAAGGAGCACCATCACCTACAGGATTCTTTGTACAGCTGCTGTTTCCTTATTAATTCTGGATATATGCTCTCATCCTGAGAATCTCACCCCTTATTCTAGGGCAGCGAATTACGTCTGTTGATGGTCATCCACAACAAGAAATAAATTATTATTTTGTGTCTTAGAGCAGCCCTCATCTCCGATTTGCATTGGTGCACTTCCAGGCAAGCTATTGGCATAATAAATCTCAAATCTGATCATTGATCATAGCTGGGTGCAATACACCACTGAATTGTCATCTCCATATGGTGGAACGTTCAAAGGAAGCTACCAACTACCTAGGATAACTTGTGAGGTAATGTCAAACTATTTACTGCTGTTATGAAAGAGTTCAACATCATTTCAAGGCAGTGTATTAACAACAAGCTCGCTACATAAATCTGGAGTGCCCTTGCAGCTGTTACGGCCATCAAATATCCACTATCATGACTGCTTAAGGTCAGATTCACTACATCTCAGAGATCCGATTGTTATTTGGTGATTTGAGGTAATCTTTATCTCCAGAATTGAATAAACAGGGAAGTCTATTTTGCTGGTGTTTCCAAGCTTGTTGTCATTGAATTTGTGGAAATCATTTATTAAATATGGGGCATGCAATTTCGATTTGAATAATCAAACCATCATGCGATACCATGCGATGTTACTTTGGTTCATGCAAACACATTATCTATAAACTTTGGGTACCAAATTGCTAGACAAACACCTAATATTTCCACAAACCCTACACAATAGAAAAACTATCAGTTTGGGATTTTACATTCATCCAATGGTGTAGGGTGTACCGTAGATAAACAATGAGTTCGTCACTAAGCTCCAAGAAGTGCTCAGCATAGAAGGCCATATTTGGTCTTAACCCAAGTGGTCTAATTAAACTTGCTGTAAATGTCATCCCCGATAATCTAGTTCGAATCCTGTCTAGTGGGAAGAAGGCAGAAAGGAGCATCCAGGTACCATTTGAACGAATAGATTTAATCTAAGTTGCCAGGAAACGTGGGTACGAGGACGGGTACTGGTACAGGGATGGGGATGGGGACGCCACTTTTTGAAACATGGTACTTGGTTACGTCGGTGGTACTGTATATATATGTATATATTTATAAAAATAAAACATGTCACAGTCACATCATACATGTATATTTGATATTTCTAAATTCAATGATTCATATGAACATTCACATTGAAAATTTGAAACATAAAATAATAAACTTGATAAATCATATGACATAGACTAATAGTAGATATCAAGTGGAAGACTGGAAGACTGAATGGCATTTCCAGACATGAAAAAGAAAGTTTAAAACAGTAAACATTGAACAATGAACAAGATAGCTGATTTGGCTTCCTCAAGCCGTTGCATCAGCATCCTCGGGATCAATGTCATCAGCATCACTAAGGTCCTCTATCAGCAAGCTCTCTAGATAGGCATCGCTGGAGTAGTGAGCACGGAGCACTAGCAGTGAGAAATGGAGTGCCGCACAGGTTTAGATAAGGGGTAAGTGCACACATAAAATGTGTTTCAGTGTTTTAATTTTTAAAATTTTAAACTTCAAATATTCCAAATCGACCAGCCTCGACCGGTGAGCTAAGGTAAATTTCCCAACGACCGTACCTCCCACGTACCCAAACATGCGGTACGGCATACCGAAATCCATGCAAGTACCCTATTTTCATAAGTGAAGAACCCGATACGCGAGGTTGGATTTGTGTACGACTGGGTACGGATGGGTATGTACCATTGAAGTACTCAAGTACTCTGTATGTGTACCCGGTACGGGTACCCATGCAACACAGGATTTAATCCATTTGAATGCATATAGACTCCAGAAGAGTCGAGACCGCTCTGAACCAACACCGAGACCAGTTTGGAGGACTAGAAGAGGCAATAGTCACCAAGGTTACAGGAACCAGACTGGAACTGGAAAAACCGGGCGGTCAGATTGGTTTCAGACAATTTTTGGGTCAAACCGCCCTTTCAAACCATTTTTGACTGGTTTCATATAGAACCGGTTTTTTTCCTCAAATCGACTGGTCTGTACCAGTTTCGTACGGAGCCATACGGCGAACCCAAAAACTTAATTTTTAAATTTAAAAAAAATGAAAGGTGGGTTTAGGGGGGATGAATGTGGACGATCCTAAGCCCCCTAACAAAGCTATAAAAAGAGTGCCATCCCCTCTCTTTCTGTCACACTATTCATTTGAGTCTTTTTGAGTTTGTGCTTGAGAGTCTTTGGTTCTTTTAGAGTGTTGATTGCTGAGGGTCTTAGAGCTGGTTGCTAGGCTGATTTGAAGAGCAGATTAAAGGATTATTTTGTAGAGTTTGACATGTGTACTCAGCAGTCCCATTGACCTACGTTTGTGGTCATTTTTTGGACATTAATAAAATTATCTCATCTTATCTTATCATGAACATCTATGATGATACGCAGCTGTATCTTGAATGTAACTTAACATTCATGTTTTTGTTGTCATGTTGAATATTTGTTCCAGTTCCAGACTCCAGTCACCTTGGTGGTGTAATATCTCTGTTCATGGTGAAATTTGCTGTAGAATGTATATGGTTAGGGACCTTGTTGCAACTGTTAAGTTATGTGTGCGAGCAACATCTTTTATGGTGAAATGGGTATAAGTGTTTTGTTTCGATGTTGGGTTGTGGCCACAGTGATCTTTATCTTTATTACACAGTAAAACCTTGGGGCCACTAAGTGCCTAACATATATAAATATACGTTTCTACCATAGCAAATGTGTGTAGCCTAATGCTCTTAAAAGTCATTAGTGTAGGACATTATCCAATGAACGTTGAGTGACGTTCTAGCTGTGGATGTAGCTGTTTTATTTATTTTTTATTCTTCTATTGTGCTAATATGAGTCTGCAGGCATATATACACATGCTTATATTTATGTTATATGTATGTCGTCATTTCCCCTTTTCAGGCAACTTAGACTTCAGAATGTGGTATGATGAAGACCATACTACATTTTGCTACCTCTACTTATAACTCCCTTTTGATCATTTCCACTTAGGAGAGAGCCTTTTGACAGACCTCAGTTATGGTGAACTGATTAAATTTTCCTCAATATAACCACAACCATGTAAGCCAACATTTCCTCCCATGTGACCCATGAGTAGTAATACTAAAAAGTTAAAACAATTGCCTTCTAAACAAGCTGTGCCCATACCAAGGAATGAGAAAATAAAGAGAGATGAATAACTCAGAATGCAGATCCATGGATCAAGTACTGAGACTCACAGAATGCCTTTCACATGTAGAATATTGTATACAGGCATAGAATGGTTAAACAACGGTATTATTGCACCAACTGTAAATGTTTTCAACTAATAGGGTGAATGGTGAGATATGATGCATTATCTTGTTGCGAGAGAAATTGATTGGCGAAGCATATTTGACCTCCCTTTTGAAAGCAAAAGCTGCTAATTTGTGTTTTCGTAATAGGCTTATGGAAGAGAATTAAAATGTTTTATCATAATTGCTTTAGTAATGCTTTTGCAATTAGTTCCCTTTGATCCACATTTAGAAAATAACAAGCATGTATGAATAATACAATTTTTTTAATGATACACATACAAAAGAAGAAAAATATATCTAAATACCCGTGACTTTATGATGTAGAAGACCTGATCATGAACTCTTGTGTTGTTTCCTTTTAAATTCTTTAAAGCTGGCATTCTTCATATCACTTTGAGCATTTTTCCTTTTCTTAGTAGCCTCATAAAGTTTCTAAATTTTTAGTATACATTTTGTTGCAGTCTCTCTCATTGTTGTTGGTCCCTGATTTCATTTTTGTGTCAGTATTTTGAATTAGCCATGTTATATCACATTGGTTGGCAGGAAACATTAGCACATTCAAGTAATTATTTAGCTGCCAGAACCTCAAAGATGGCAAAAGGGTCCCATCAAATGCAAGTGACCGATTTTGTCAAAGCTTGTGTTTCCTTCAATGAAGTAACTATACCTTCCATCAAAAGTATTTTAACACGGCTAAATTTATTACTTGAAACTGCCGAGGTAAGTACATCAAAAATTTAGAATTACATAAATTTTGTCTCTTGAGCTAACCTCTTCAAAATGATAATTGTGATAGAATTTTTTCTTAGGAGAATTAAATCTTATCATGAAGGACATCAATTATAAATGTTGTGGTCAAACCTCTTGTTCATTGCAGGTGGCATTACAGAATGCACTTGTATCACATACAGAAGGCCTACTCACGACAGCGATAAGTTGTTTACAGGAGATTCAAAGCAAGGATGGTGAGTAGAAAATATTTCATTGGTTTCATTGTTGATATGAATTAGCTTTTCCACTGTTGTATGTAGAGGTATTGCAATATTACATAAATACTAAAGCTATTTTGATGTGCTCTAAAATGAGGTTGTGCAAGCCAAACTTAATGGAGAATGCATGAGGAGAGCTAGAGAATTGAATCTAAAAGTTAGAGGTCCTCAATGCAGCTTTTGGACTCCATGTAGACTAATAATTCCTTCCTATGGGAGACACTAGACCTCCTTGGGACCTAATATCAGCCCAGAGAGAGCAAGGTTTGGGTCAAAATTTTTCCTTTTTCTTTGATTTAGATCATTTGGGGATTGTTTGCTTGCCCTTTGGGTAAAGAAGCAACTATTCTCTCTTCCTCATAAGATATTCCCGGATGAGTATTTCACATAATCTCAGGTCACGGAGTTTAAGTAGACCAAGGAACAAGTGTAAACAACACAACAGGTAGGTAAATGGGCAGTCATCTATGATCTGAAGACTGTCATGCAGGGTTTGCCTCCTTTGGGGTGGTCCCACCCAGGATTTCTGAAATGGCGAGATGGGAGAGGGCTGTGGGAGGTGTTGGGGATCACGGTTGGGTGTTTGTATTGCGAAGTGACTTTTTGGTCTTCCTCTAGTGTAATTTATGATACACTCAGAGATTCAAATATTCTCTTCTTAAGAGAGACTCGCACAAGTATTTGTTAGGACTATCCCAGAATATTAGGGGTACCATTTCCTTTCAGCATGCAGGTAGGAGACATGGAGTTCGAGGGGTGTTTGTGATTTGGGAGGCATTTTGCTTCTCTTTCTCGAGATTCCCTCTAGGGAAAAGTCACAGTGATGCATTTGCAAGATTTTTGTGGTTTGGTGTTGCTGTGCCACACTTTGTGGGGCACCGGCACCCTATAGATCTACAGAGTCACAGACCTATTTTTGCAAAATTCCCAGAGAATTGAAGTCCATCTATGCTGCTCTGGGGATCCTCTATGATGTGAATGTGGTTACATTTTATGGATGGTCAGAGGAGGATATACTATGTGCCATGCTGTGATGATGTATAC
This sequence comes from Larix kaempferi, assembly GCA_027924585.1. Classification (NCBI taxonomy): domain Eukaryota; kingdom Viridiplantae; phylum Streptophyta; class Pinopsida; order Pinales; family Pinaceae; genus Larix; species Larix kaempferi. Next base: position 8,136,951 of record BSBM01000504.1, read on the forward strand.
CTTATCAAAGTTGAACAAGAATGCTTTGTGATTGTCTGATGAGTATAGTTAGTAGTATCAACCCTTAGGTTAACAAGGGTTAAAAATGTGTGGTTTATGTATTAACCAAGTCCTGAAGGTTACCCTCGGTATTATCAAGAGATCTTACCCCATCCCTTTGTGTGATGAATAATGACCTTTGATTCATCGTACACTGAACCAAACTCATCATAGAGACTTTTGGACGCTTCCTTTAAAAACACACTCAACTTTCCCTTCTTGCTTTGAGATAGGGAAGCTTCAAACTGATGCAAGCTATGCTCTAACCTCTGTTGTTTCTCGGCAAGGCCCTTCATTACCTCTTCCCAACTAGGATCCTTTTCCTCTATACTTACTGCCATTGATGTAACCAATGAGGTAATATTTGTATCTGCTGGGTTTATTTAAATGCTTAAAGATGCATGATTCCCATAGCTGGCGAGGAACATGCTCTGATACCACGGTAATATCCCAGCTTGAATTTAATATCAAGTTGCTTCACTGTTGGTTTAAGTTTGCTTGATTTGGTATTTTTCAATATTCATATGACATTTGTCTAGCATAGATCAATTGAATGTAGCTTTGAAATGCAACCCCATAAAATCAACTAATAACAAACTCGGATTGCTCATAAATTCAATAAGACTGTCATTCAATTCTGAACGTGAAATTACTTTAATATTGTTCAACAATAAGCATATACCAAATATAGGACATGTTATCACCAAACTTGTAGGTAGCCCTAGAGATGAATCCAAGATGGATGGCAAAAGGGATGGGCAACCAAAGAGGTGCAACCAAGATGGCCTCGACTCCCAATGGATGGTTGTCACGCCAATCGAGGCAATCTTCACTTTATGTAATCTAGCCCAAGACAACAAAGGGGGAGACCCAGATCTACTCCCGACAGGAGAGATCAAACCAAAACACCAGATCAAGTCAAGTATAGTTGAAGTATGTAAGGTGTATGGTGAACCCTAGATCTTTGGAAGAAGTCACAAGGTGAATAATAGTTTGGATCAAGGGGTTTAAACAGTGTAGCTTTGGTCCATTATGGGTGGAAGAGGGACTTATGATGTTTGAAATAAGATCCAGGATTAGGGTACTAGTCAATTATGAGAGAATCCACTGCCTTGGGAACCGTGTCCAATGCAGGGTAGTTAAGGACTGAATTGGGGCTAACCAGTACTAGAGATGAGCTTGATTGAATGATATAACAATGTCAATAGGTTCAAGCAACCAAAACAAGGATCAAACTACATGGAAACTCAACAGTCCAAGAAAATCGAATTAGCTTGGAGAAAGATCAGTGCCTTGGGAACTGGGCTAAATGGAGTCGGATGTCCACCAAACTGTAGATCAGAAATGTTGAGCTGTTGAGGTAGGTGGATCTTGAAAATTAGGCTCATCCAATGGCTAGATCTCAGTAGATTTGAGATTGAAGTATGCCACAAAGTGAGCCAAGTGGGGCTCAACCCTCAAAATGAGGAATGGGGCCCACAAAATCAAAATCACTGAAGTGACACACTAGGGGTAGGTTATTAAATGTATAGATGAAGGATCAAGTGGGATCTCACCTACCTAGGTGCTAGATCCTTGCAAACTCACCTCTCCGAGGAAGTGCGACCTCCCTTGAAGAGGATTCTTTGCCTTGGAAAGTGGGTCAATGGGAGGCCAAATCACACCAAACTATAGATCCGAATTGTCGTGGATACTGTAGAGGTGGGTTTTAAATTTTATACCCAAAAGCCAAGTGGTTCAAGCTAGATCTAAAAAATTGTAAAATGAGGGTTTTGAAATAGTAAGGGTTTGAAGCATTTAGAAAAATGGATAGATCATGGAAAGAGAAATTACCTTGAGATCATACCTGAGTGATGAGATGAGATGCCTTGTTGTTGAGGAAGACTCCCGCAGAGATCAAATGAGAAATTGTTAATTTTGCTTGCCAAAATGATGCCCTAGCCCACAAGTGCGACCTCCTCTACCTGTCAAACCAAGGAAAGCGATTCAATCAGTGAGATCAAGTATGGAGGAAATACAAGTAAAATGCGATGATAACATGAAATAGAAGGTCCTGGGATAGTAATACTCCCTATTACCAACGAAGAGATCCAAAGAAGGAGCAGGGAGGGTCCTCCCCTACCAATATGTCCTCCTCAAACCAAATCGGCCTCCACCTGTAGATGCAAAAGTGTGGTACAAAAATATAGCAAGACAAAATCTCCAAGAACCCAGTGCAAAGGAAGAATCAATGAACGAACTCCAAAAGCATTCACCACAACACAAACAGATAGATGCAATAATAATTCTCTATTCCAATAATCCAGAGCCAAAAGTCCCCTTTACAATGAGAAGCTCTCTCCTTTAAATAGGAGGGAGAGAGTCCACAATCTAACCACTTTTTGAATGAGTGGCTAAGATTAAAAGATCAAAATATCTAATCAATGATTGAGATGAGCTCAACAATACAATACATGGATCACTAATAAAATATAACAATAAGTGGACAAAATCGCCCTAGGAGAGAGGATCCCACCAAATCATGATGACAAAATAGTAGATCTAGCTTATGGTGGGTCCAAGGGGAAATTTTAGACACCCTTGGTCAATCCCCATAGCACAATATCAATAAAATAGTCAGCAAAGTACCAAATCGTGCCTCTATGGACAAATCGTGAGCCTTGGGAGGCTCCAAAAATTATCAGAAAGTGCCATAAGTGATGGATGTGGGTCCCGATGAAGTTGAAACTGTTGGAGAAGGTGTGGAAGACATCCCACTCATCATCACTGATCATCCCATGCCATAACATTGCATTAGTAGCCCAAATCGAATTCCTTTCTAGCCATTTTTACCATTTCTGGACTGCCTCGGGAAACGTGAAACTGCCCAAATTGCCTCCTGGAGTGCCTGCGCTGTCAAGGTGAGCTCACCAATGCGTCTGGGAGGGGGGTAATATGGTAATAACAAGTGGCTAGACCACCCCCTCCTTGCATAGTGCCCTAGGTGAACCAAGTAAATCTCATCACTGCTCTGACAGGGCCTTCGACAAACCAAAACTGCACTAGGATAGCCAACTGAGGCTCAATTATCACTGTAACTGCCCGGAATTGAAAACAGACTGTCTCATTGGACTCAGAAGTTCCAAATCCATCTAAGATGTGTATTCATGCACCATATAAACCTCTGCATGATCCAAAATAAATACTCAACATATCCAGCAGACCAAATAATAATAATCTGTAAAAGTGTTGAAAAGCACAAATCATCATCATAAGCCTAAAACCACTGCATAAGCCCACTATGGTGATTTGTACCAGACCATATATCTATCTGTAACATTTGAGGTCTGCCACCTCATGTCCTGTGGTTGACTTTTGGTCAAACTGAGGTTTGACCAAGTCAACATGACCAAAATATAACTCAAACTATCATCAAGCTGCTGCAAGGTGTCCAAGGTTAAGATATGCTTTACAATCCATTCAATTAGCAATTATAACAAGAAGTAATCATTACTGGCGATCTAAATCCAAATATAATAAGTCATAATTATTATTTATTACTCAGACTAGACTTTCAAGGTCATACTCACTTCATAGTTTTGATCAATTTGTTAGTGAAGGGTGAGGGCTAAGAAACAATTGGCTAGGTCAAAGGATGACTTACTGACTTAACACTGCGACACTTTGGAAATGGAAAAGGGAATACACACCATAGCATATAGCGGACTAGCAACAGCACAGGGAATGGCGGTGTCTCACAAATGGATAAGTTGTTCAAAGAGTGTTTATTCACCTTACACAGATGCGCACAATCCATAATACAAATGAGGCCAACAATATTTTTGATATAGCATTTAAGTTCCATTGCTTTTTGGGCCTAGAGTTTCCATAGCCTTTGATCTATGTGTGTTTACAAACACATTGCATGGATTTACATTTATTTAGGCTTCTTGCTGCATGTGTGTTTTTAAGGCACTTGTTTATCTTAGCACTTCTAGGTGTGTCACAGACAACTTATTTACCTAGGTATTTACATTTCACAAAAGATATAACATTTGATATTTCATAGCCATTTTCATTTGGCTTGCCTTTCATTCATGTGTGTTTAGAAACACATTGCATGAATGGGTTTTTCATACAGGATATAACATTTCATTTCCATAATTTGTATTCATGGAAGCACTAAAAGCTTCAGGTTTAGCCAACAACATCTTTAATGACTAGGGGGAATTCACAAGGAAATCCAACTCACCATAGGTAAGTTTTGTCACCAACTCATAGCTAAGACACAATAAACAAGGAAGCTTATCCAATACAGAGGCTACAGTGGGGGAAGGTCCTCCATGCCACTAATCAAGTAGTAAGTCAGGGTAATGAACAAACTGGGTAAGTCATGGATGCATGAAGGCAATGAATAATGAAACCAACACTAGCAAGCCACAGTATGGCGAGAATGATCACCTTTATTCTCCCTAGGGAGGGTAAAACCAATGAGTATAGGCCAAGGACTTCTAAGTCTGAGTAGGGACACATAAGATATATATATATATATATATAAAAGTAAAACCAGGTCCAGATATCTATATGATCGCCAGATCATGATACCAAATGCTAAGACATGCTATGAGAATGGAGATAAAAGCAATATAACCACAACACAATAATATATCTGCTGAGTCATATACCTGAAAGATCATCATATGAACCATCATTTGTCCTCTGAAATTGCTGCTGTAACTCTGGGCACTACTGACTGCTCTGTATAAATGGCTAAATAGCTACATCGGTCATCTCTCTCAGTGTCCTGAGACTCAGTCATGGCATGGGGAATAAAACTGTTGTCCAAAATCTGATAATGATCCCTAATAGATGCTCATTTTAGCATCTCGATGCAAGGGAACTGGCTGAATAATGTACTGGAATCAGAAAAATAATGTATGGTAGCCCGGCTACTATATATGTGATAACAGGACAGTCTAACCTTTCTTAGAAATTTGCAATGTTCCCCCAAGTTTCTGGGACGGGGGAACCCGGGAGCAGGGAAACGCACATTCGGGACACATGGAGACCAACCCCAAATTTTAGCGAAATTCGGGGCGAATGGGGGGACGTCCCCAAAATTATAAAAATAAAATAAAATACCAAAAATAATATTTCATTTGATGTAAATTCATGATTGTGCAATGTAAATACGAAATATATTGATTTATTTCAAGTAGTACTAAGTAGGGATTGTAAAAAGTGAAAATAATAGAAAAACTTAAAAACAAATATTCTCAGGGGCATGGATGGGGGGAAACCTTTCGTCAGGAGTCCCCGGGATGCAGGAAACGCGTCCCGGACCCTGTGGGACGCATCCCCGTGGAACACTGGAAATTTGAAGGAATGATTGACTGCTGTAGTAATTGGTGTTGACCTTAAGATTTATCAAATGGATAGCTGAGATTGCAATCATGCCAAGATGGAAACTTTGGGACAGTCCACGTGCTCTCTGAATGCAGAGCCCTAGAAGGAAAGTGATGCCCTTCTTTGAAGCTATTTACGGTCTTCTTATGAAGTGTTCCCACCACACTTGTTATGTCCCTTCCAAAGTAGATCGAGCTACCCCAATACAAGTTGCTGCTGCTATAACTAATTGCTGCTTTATATGATCTTGATCTGAGAATTTGACAATTCGAGAAGTGGTGCTGTAGCAACCATTATTATTCCAGACATCCTCTACAATCTTCAACGCAGTCCTATGTATGTAGTAACGCCCTCCAATTGGAATCTCATGCACAAATCTAAGATTATATGCCTCAATAAATTCAATGAAGAAGACACCCTTGCTAAAGGAGACACTCAGGATATGCAATTCGCTGCCCGCAGTAAATCTAATGCCCAGGAATGTGGAATCACTGCCCAACTCTAAGATTTATAATATATACAAGTTTGTATCAGCAGATTTATCTTTATTATAAATTCTGGAAGTGGATGTTGCCGTCAAAATTCTTTATATGCCCATTCTGAAATTCACTGTGTTCCTAATTGATGATTTATGACTGTTATAGCAGTTGATGTCCTAGATTTGTGGTATTGAACACTGTTCAACAGAGTGGGAATACACCCTTCCTTAAGATCACTGAATGTTGATCTAACTCGTACACTTCTAGCAAGGAGATAACTTCATATACAGCCCACGACCTCCACAATACCAGGTCTCAGGTATATGGCTGCCCCCAAGGAATTCACGCCTTCCTCCAATCTTCCACGACCTCTGCATATAATTATGTGACCCCTTTGAAAGGAGATCGCTGTTCTTATGTTGGATCTAGCCCCTAAATGATGGCCACGCCTTCCTTTACCAGATTCACTTCTCACAATGATTCCTAGCTTCTGCTAGAGGAATGATACTCCTCTAGATGCCTGCGATCTCAAGAAAGACCAAGAGATTGACGCCCTCCAGGACTGATAAATGGCAGCCCCTGTTCAATACGACTTTGATGATTGGCCATGCAATTGTTTAAGATGAAGATACTGCTCCCATAGTTGATTTATGCGCCTCGCCAAATCACCATGCTGCCTGCAATTGGCCCCACTCTCTTCTACTCAGACTTCCAAGAGAAATGTGACTCTTCCAAGCAATAGATCCTTCCCATAGCAAACCACAAAATGGAGATGCGCCCAGTGACAAGTAAACTCGATTTCTCCTCAATAATAATAAATTTCTTCACGATGAAGCCTGAGTGATAGATCCAGATAATCTATCCTTACACTTGGTTAGGATGTATAGATTTCAACATCAAACCCAAACTTGCTGGCTAGGGCAGTGTGCCCTAAACCCTAAATGGCTCTCAGAGCTCTTCAAATGAATCTCAATGATCAATAATAACAATGGATACCGAGTAACTCACTTTATACTTCTTTAATAACTTTGACATTGCATGCCCTAACGTTTGTATACCTAAGTCGCTTTTCTCTTCTATTTTTCAGTTGAGTTGCATGCATCTCACTTTTTGCATGCATGCATGATTTTGAGCTATGGCTTGCATGATTTGCGTGTCAGTTGTTCCAAGTTTTTCAAAATGGAACATTACAGTCCCCCCTCACCAAGATTGCTTGTCCTCAAGGAATACCAATGCAACTCCCCAATCCATCAAATTGAACCAACTGAATCCAGGAATGATCCCAGCTTCCCAGATTATCCGAGGAGATCTGTAGCAACCTCTCTTCAAGTTACTATTCTGCGAGGTACCATCACAAGAGACATCTTGAAAGCATCCTGTAAGTAGAGTAATCAACCACGGTGGGAACTTGACCAACTCCTCAAAAAATGCCTCTACTAAAGTCTCAATTCCCTGTACCTGCAAATAAATGAGGGTCCTCTCATCTCTAGCAACCACTAAAATGCCAGGCACTGTAATCCCGGGGTCCCAAATCAATCTAAGAATGATGGAGAACATACTATATCTAGTGCTACCCAACATAGCATCCACACAAGGGGCATCCTGTAGACTCCCAAACAACCAAGCCCATAAACACTGTATACATTCCTCATAAGATCTTCCACCTAGGAAACTAATCCATTGCTCCATATGGATAAGCTCCTGAAAGTGATGGCTGACTCTTGCCTCCATGTCAGCTGTTGTATTGGCCACTACTGCAATCCCCAAATCCTAGGCTAGCCCCAAGAAGAGTCCACTGCGCTGATGTTGTTCCCCTCTGCTCATTACCATCCAACTATCATGTCGTGCCTGCACCCTCCGCAAATCTGTGATGTACTTACTCTAACCACATGCTTTCCCAAGGAATGGTAAAGTCACCAGGGTCCCACACTGTCCTGTATTGTGTGAAACACTCTCTACATGTCGCATCGGTCTGGCAATTGCTAGAGCAAGACTCCATCTGTCAGCCCTTGAAGGACCAAGCAACCATAAGTTGCACAAACACCTCAAAAGACAAATACTCTATGCACACAAGCCTAAGTATCTTAAGAGTGAACTCTAGAAAATGAAGACTAGCTGTCTCATTTGTATCGGATCTCAGGTCAAACTGGATTATGAATACCAAGAAAGAAGGTCTGCTCTGCCATAAACAAGTCTCAACCTCTCCTCCATTGTCATCCCATAAATATAACGGATCGATCACCCTCACAAGTTTGTCGATCACCTCTACTATCTGAAACAATCCATCGTGCATATGAATGCCTGGATCCCACCACCAACTAAGGGATCCACCAAACCCAACTCCACGAACTGTTGTTGTACCAATGTTGATAATCATCAGAGTTTCAATGTATTCCTCTGGTAGAAACCAAGTACTAAGAACTGACTCTACTCCTGCGAATCTACTCAGCTCCCGCCAAACTGCATCTATACATCTGCTGACCCCCATACTATCAGGGTGCTCAAGTAATCCATGGGATCTAAGCAACTTCCTAGGGTGTATCTACGCCACCTGCGGTGTCTCATACTTATGCAAGTACTGAGAATACCCTGCCCAATGTGAATCACGCATAGCCCTCATGACTCTCTTCCTAAGTAAGGACTCAGGGTTGGCACTGGTGCAATCTCTATGGGAGATGATGTCCCCTCCTACTTCGTCGGGTGTGCTCCCTATGAACCAATCTAATATCATCCCTGAAATGTCGATCCTACCATATATCTCTGATGAACCTATGCTGTGAGGTGTTGACACATCCTCTACTCTGTCCTGAGACGAGGGTGGTCTACCCTAGTCTGGCTAGATAATCCTGCTCTAACTCGAGCGACTGACAAGTCAGACACTCCCTACTGTGTCTCGTCATATCATACTAGAGATCCTTCCAAGAGAATCTCAATCTAATCTGCTGACAGGTTCTAATGTGTCTCTCTAAAGGTGTCTCCTGTATAGTTCTCAGGATCTTGGTCCTAAGTGCAGACTTCGAGGTGAGGTATGGTGTCTCTGTAGTAAATGACGTCGTCCACTACCCTGTAATGGTCATCCTGGAAGCACCCATCCATCAACTCACATGCGAAGCAAACCTTGGAATATTCCACCAAAAGGTGGGACTCCTAATCAGGGATAATCCTCGTGAGCCAATTACATGTGTCCTGATCCAAATCTTCTGTGTCAAATCTCTCCTTGGTCACCTGCAACTCTGAGTGCTCCTCGTGTAGAATACCAAACTCCAAATGCTCCTTGTGCAAAATTATCACTAGAGGCTGTTCTCTCAAATCATGAGTGTCACTCCTGCTCTCATGCGCCACCGTTGTCTTGTATCCTATCACTTATGTGTGTTGCGGTATCCTCCTGTGCGCTCACTCTACTGGTTTCATCTGAACCAGGATCCCACACATCTGTACTATATTCGTCCCAGAAAACACAGTGTGTGTCTATATCACTATTGGATGGTCCTTGGAGCATGTCTCCCATCAACACATCTGCCACTCCATGTGGAGTCATCAATGGCCCCTCCACAAGAGGTGATTCATAACCTCCATCCTGCCTAGCATGTATAGAGTCAATCCTCTCCGAGTCAATCCTCTCCGAGTCATGCCTCTCCTCATGTATCTTGCTCGTCATAAATATCAGGACTCTTGTTGTAGATGATGAAGAGTGTACCAACTCCAACTCACCACATGGCCTATCCACAATCAAGCCATCAAATGTGCTAGTGTCCCTAAACTCCCAAGATGGCTCTAATGCTAACTCTTCATGCCCATCCTTAGCATGTATTGCTAACTCCATGTCAAGCTTACCATCAACCTGTACTTCATGCTCATCTTTCTCCACTTCCTCGTCAATCTTGTAGCCATTTGGAAGTGTTACGTGTACCTCAATTGTAAATGCATGGAGATATTCATCTTTAGGGCTGCCATATGTGTGACTAGGTGTCCAATTATCTTGACATGTGAAACAAGGTTCTTCTACTCTTATTTGATTTTTGCTCTTCCTAGGTTCATTTGTGGGATGCATAATGACCTTTGATGCACCGTACACTGAAACAAACTCATCATAGAGACTTTTGGACGCTTCCTTTAAAAACACACTCAACCTTCCCTTCTTGCTTTGAGATAGAGAAGCTTCAAACTGCTACAAGCTATGCTCTAACCTCTGTTGTGTCTCGGCAAGACCCTTCATTACCTCTTTCCAACTAGGCTCATTTTCCTCTATACTTACTGCCATTGATGTAATCACTGAGGTAATAGTTGTATCTGTTGGGTTGATTTAACTGCTTAAATGTGCATGTTTCCCACAGCTGGCGAGAAACATGCTCTGATACCACTGTAATATCCCAGCTTGAATCTAATATCAAGTTTCTTCCCTGCTGGTTTAAGTTTGCTTGATTTGGTATTTTTCAATATTCATATGACATTTGTCGACCATAGATCAATTGAATGTTGCTTTGAAATGCAACCCCATCAAATCAAATAATAAGAAACTTAGATTGCCTATAAATTCAATAATACTGTCATTCAATTCTGAACATGAAATTACTTTAATATTGTTCAACAATAAGCAGATTCCAAATATAGGACAGTCTAACCTTTATTAGAAATTTCAAATTTGAAGGAATGATTGACTGCTGTAGTAATTGGTGTTGACCTTGAGATTTGTCAAATGGACAGCTGAGATTGCAATCACGCCAAGATGGAAACTTTGGGACAGTCCACGTGCTCTCTGAATGCAAAGCCCTAGAAGGAAAGTGATGCCCTTCTTTGAAGCTATTTACGGTCTTCTTATGAAGCGTTCCCACCACACTTATCACGCACCTTCCAAAGTAGATCGAGCTGCCCCAATACAGGTTGCTGCTGCTATAACTAGTTGCTGCTTTTTATGATCTTGATCTGAGAATTTGACAATTCGAGAAGTGGTGCTGTAGCAGCCTTTATTATTCCAGGCATCCTCTACAATCTTCAACGCAGTCTTATCTATGTAGTAACGCCCTCCAATTGGAATCTCATGCACAGATCTAAGATTATATGCCTCAATAAATTCAATGAAGAAGACACCCTTGCTGAAGGAGAGACACTCAGGATATGCAATTTGCTGCCTGCAGTAAATCTAACGCCCATGAATGTGGAATCACTTCCCAACTCTGAGATTTAAATATATGCAAGTTTGTATCAGCAGATTTCTCTTTATTATAAAGTCTGGAAATGGATGTTGTGGTCAACATTCTTTATATGCCCATTCTGAACTTCTCTGTGTTCCTAATTGATGATTTATGACTGTTATAGCAGTGGATGCCCTAGATCTGTGGTATGGAACACTGTTCAGCAGAGTGGGAATACGCCCTTCCTTAAGTTCACTGAATCTCGATCTAACTCCTATACTTCTAGCAAGGAGATAACTTCATATACAGCCCCTGACCTCAACAATACCAGGTCTCAGGTATATGGCTGCCCCCAAGGAATTCACGCCTTCCTCCAATCTTCCACGACCTCTGCATATAATTACGTGACTCCTTTGAATGGAGATCGCTTCTCTTATGTTGGATCTAGCCCCTAAATGATGACCACGCCTTCCTTTACCAGATTCACTGCTCACAATGATACTTAGCTTCTGCTAAAGGAATGATACTCCTCTAGATCCCTGCGATCTCAAGGAAGACAAAGAGATTGACGCCCTCCAAGACTGATAAATGGCAGCCCCTGTTAAATACGACTTTGATGATTGGCCATGCAATTGTTTAAGATGAAGATACTGCTCCCACAGTTCATTTATGCGCCCCTCCCTATCACCATGCTTCCTGCAATTGGTCCCACTCTCTTCTACTCAGACTTCCAAGAGAAATGCAACTCTTCCAAGCAAGAGATCATTCCCCATAGCAAACCACAAAATGGAGATGCGCCCAGCTACAAATAAACTCGATTTCTGCTCAATACTAATAAATTTCTTCACGATGAAGCCCGAGTGATAGATCCGGATAATCTATCCTTACACTTGGTTAGGATGTATAGATTTCAACATCGAACCCAAACTTGCTGGCTAGGGCAGTGTGCCCTAAACCCTAAATGGCTCTCATAGCTCTTAACATTAATCTCAATGATCAATAATAACAATGTATACGGAGTAACTCACTTTATCCTTATTTTATAACTTTGACATTGCATGCCCTAACTTTTGTATACCTAAGTCACTTTTCTCTTCTATTTTTCAGTTGAGTTGCATGCAACTCACTTTTTGCATGCATGCATGATTTGAGTTATGGCTTGCATGCTCTGCATGTCAGTTGTTCCGGGTTTATCAAAACGGAACATTACAGTTAAGCATTCCAATGTTTTCTTGGTGATTAAAATCTTGCATTGTAGTTCTGATGATTGAATTATTGTCATTTATCGTTCATGATTTATACCATAGAATGCAACTATAAATTCTTCAATAGCTGGATTTTTGTATAAATTTTTATATTGATGATCATCCAAAATATGATGCATATCTGTTAATGTGTATGTTGTTTGGTCTTACAGAACTATGTAGTATGGGGGATGAAGAGGGCATTGTGGCATTTGTTCAGAAATTGGCAGCATTCCTCATTGTTGTTCCAGGTTATTCAGTGGTGAACCTTTCCTTTTGTACTTGACAACACTACGTTAAATTTAATCAAAACTCACTTTCTTTACATATCCAAAAGATTGAAAGTAAATACAATGGGAATGGTGTGGATATGACATCCTTCCCTTGCATACATGATGGATGAGGTTCCCAAGTTGAGAATGGGAGACTGTCATTTGTGCTTCATTTATGTAAAATAGTTGAGCTACTCGATTATGATTGCTATATTGGAGTGTTATAATTAGAGATCACGATTTTATGAAGTAGGAGCAGAGTGTAAGGTGTTTTTGTTAATTAGCATGAGGAGTATGCAAATGCAACATGACTGCTTAGCTATGGGTTGAACTCCAATGTGTTGTAACTTGTAACGTATTTGTTATGCTTTGCTATTTTTAATGGTTAGCAGAACTAGCTTACACAATTTGCAACTTGGTATAAGCATTGTGTTATATTGAACAAGTATGGGTCAATCCAGGTCACTGTCAGAGGTCCACTATGTCAAGCTTCTCCACACCTATAGTAAAACAAAACGTAACACATGTTTATTTTAGTGTGTAAGGGTGGTATTCCACTTCACATTGTATAAGTTTTGTGGCTTTTTCATGGTAGCATGAAATGCATCCCTGCAAAAACATGTAAGTATACTTTTTTATAATTGTATATCCACATGAAAATTTACATCACATTTCAACTGATCACAGCCTTCTTATTAACTAGATCATAGAACATAATACATTGGATTTAATATTGTAACCAATAAATATATGGTTCCTACTTTTTGCCTCCAACTTATGTCTATTCTTATCTATAACATGAGCATATTCCAAGAGCCTAGGGATTCCATCTTGACCATGGTTCCTGAAGTGTCATACCATAAACCACCTTTGTAGGAATTATGTTCAGCAGAAGTACTATGATACGAAATGTGTTTTCCCAAAATTGATTGCTTAGTTTTTGTCCTTTCCACATACATCTGGCCATCTCCAGTATTGATCTAATTTTCCACTCTTCTACACCATCCTGTTACATTGTGCATGTTCCTAGCAAAAGTCATGAAACTCTTTGGATTCATACTCACCTCCCTGATCACTTTGTAACACAATAATACTTTAGCCACTTACTTGTTCAACCATATCTTTGAATTGTTTAAAAGATTCAAAATCTTGTGATGTATATTTAAGGAAGTAATCCCAAATATTTCTTGAGAAATCATGAGTAATGATAACAAAATATTTTGCACCCCCAATAGACTCAGTTCACATTGAACCACAAACATTTCTATGAATTAAATCTAGTAGCTATGAGGTCCTGCTTTTGTTGTCTTAAAACAAGTCAGTTTTTCTTCCTTGTAAACACCGCACTTACATTTTTCTCCTCTTGGATTTTGTGGCAATCCACTTACCAAGTTATACTTATTAAGGAATCAAAGATATAAATAATTGGTCTTGCTACACCTTAGATTTGTTGCAGCACACCCTACTAGATGTGCCAAAGAGGGAGTTCTTTTTGCCATTGTAAAAGGTCAAGGTGGGGCTTGTTCATATAAATGTTGGTCTAGTGGGGCTCAAGACTATTGATTTGGTCATGGCAGGTCCTCTTGGTCCTCGTTTCAAGGAGTGTTGGCCTTGTGCCTCCGTTGACTACCTTGATGGGTGGTAGCCCCTCATCATATTGGGTATTTATGCCTTGGGTGGGTGTATGGTGCAACTTGTAATGAATCTATTAGGACACATGGCTCAAGGGCTCCTAGCCACACTTATGTTTTATTCTTTGTAGAGGTGATTGCGCTTGTAAGGGTTGTCACACCTGCCTTAGCACACTTCATTAATACCCTTTTGGACCTTACCTTGTTGTATCATCCTATTATCGCATACTTTGTAGCTGGGAGCTACTACTCATTTTTCCAGATCAAATGTCATTTCCTAGCCAGTCCTTGCACTTGAGATGAGCATATTAGAGATTGTGATTGGTGGATGATTCTTATATAGTTCAGCTAGACTATTTAGGGGCAGCAGCAACCGGACTGCACTTGTTATGCAGAGCCCTCTTCATGACCTCTTTTGGTAGACATGTTCATGCCTTGGTTCACTAAATCATAGCAATCAGTTGACAATGCCTTTCCCTTTTCCATACAGTTCCAGTGCAAAGTGATTGCAGGGTCGGCAACAATTTCTGGTAATATATGGCTTGAGGTATATCGTGGATATGTTTAATTGTATTGGTATACTGACTATATTTGGTAGCATTTACATTGGTGATCATGGTTTGTATTGGTTATTCTTGGTTTGTATTGGTTATTCTAGTAGGACTTGCACTCGAAATAGTAAAATGGCTTTGGTGTTAAGTTCCTTGTACATACTTTTCTTTGGGTTAACCCTCATGTAAGAGATAGATCAGTCCCCCTTATCCTGTTTCCACCATCATTTTCCTAGTCTGCCCGTTCTGTTATTTTCGTTTTGAATTTGAAAGCACCCTTGACTTGTATATGACTAATGAACTTGAAAGCCTTCCTCCACTATCACTTCTTTGTTTGGACAACCTCCATGTTTTCTTGTGTCTCGTCTCTGAAGTGTATCGCTTTGTCTTTAATCCTGTCTATCTCTTTCGTCTTGCACCTAGGATGTTTAAGTGCAGTTAGGTTGGCAAAGTTGATTGAAAGTGTATCCCCTATAATTAAAGCAAGTACTCACAAAAAGTTGTGAAATGTTTAAAAGTCCTTCAAATTAGTTAGTGATTAGAAGGGTAAGTACTAATCCTTTGTATGATGTTCCGCCTACTTGCCTGTAAGAAGGCATTACCGTGGCAACTCCGTTGGGGCTATGGACATTCGCTGGTAGTAGAGACTAACAACGTGGCAATACTAGGGGCTGCAAGGATTTCCAGTTCCGATACCTTTTGGTCATGAAGCTAACTGAAGGAAATCAACTGTGAAATGTGCTTCGGTGTTATATCTAAAGAAAGTGCAAAAGTGAAAGTCAAATGCAAATTGCAATGAAATGCATATAAAGTTAAAAGGATGTTTGTGAGAGTCGACAGGGTGCCTTTGAAGCACTTTATCCATTTGTGAGACACCTCCCTTCGCCAATGTCTGCTCGTCCAACAAATGTCACTTTGGTCTCTTGAATTCCCCAAATTTCGGAAGGTGAGTCAAGTCTTTCCAAAAATGTCAAACCTCACTTAACCATAGCCTGTGTTGTTTTTCCACCTCACCCACGATAGTGTCAGAGGATTGATCTAACTTACATCTGGAATTAATGTGAATTAAAGTATGTACTTGAAAGTTTGCTTTAGTTATGTAAATGTATTGAGTAATAGTCCTCATGTTTGTTTTGAATCGATCGTCATTCTATGATGTTACCAAGCCTTAGTTGTCTTTCAATACTTGTATAACGAAGTGTACTAATGCTTCTTGTATGCAGCGACTTTCAGTTTTGTACTCTGACACATTTTTGATAAGTTTGGACCAAGTCAACATAGCTTGACACGGTCAACGATATGTCTTGTTGTGGGATTTCACTACAGGTGTCCAAATGTTTATGTTAGTGAGGCTAATTGGACCATTCCATGATTCAGACATGGAAAATTAGCTTATTACATATGTTTTTATAAAGTTAGTGGGATTAATTAAGCCAAATTTTAATCAAAAAATGGGAAATTATTTACAGAGCTTATCTCAGATTACTCCAAGGTGTATGAGTAGGAATTCTTAGTGGTTTTGATGCTTTTGAATCCATTGGTGTGGTTAGATCATCAGTTTGGGCAAAGGAAAGATCAATTTTGGACATTTTGAGGATTTATAGAGATTTTTTAGCTGATTGATTAAAATGATCAAAATGATCAAGGTATGGCATGTTGAACAAAGGACCATAGAATGGCGAAGTATGATTTGGGTTTTATTGGTATGGTTCCCGAGATAATTAACCCACTTTTTCGTGGCACTTCATCATGAGTTTTCATCACATGGCTTTATTCCCACCATGGGATGACTTTCTCCTTAGGAGGGTGACTTCTCTTGATGTGTATACTATGTATTTCATGTTATATCCCTGTAAAAGTGTAAAAGTGAGTCCCTAGGGGTGAGTTTCCCTCCCTAGCTGACAATGTGACTTTATTGTGATATCTTATCATTGTATTTGGGTGTATGAGGTAATTTGCCCCCCTCAATGTATCATTGTCTAGATTGATCCATGTCCTATTGATAGATTAAATATCCATCGTTGATTATGTACTTTATATCTTTTAATCTCAACCATCGATTCAAAAAGTGGTTAGGGATTTGGTGCCTCTCGAAACTATAAAAGGGAGATCACCCCTCATTTGTAAGGGACTTTGGCTCTTGAGATAATGGAATAGAAAAATTTGTTGTACAAATCTTGTGTTCTTGTGGTGGTGTCAGAGACTCTCTTTTCTTTCCAAATTCCTTCTATCACTAGATCTCCATTATAGTTCCATATTCGAGTGAATTGTTGGTGATTTTTGTGTCTATAGGAGGAAGGCGACTTCACTAGGGATATTTTGAGGGGAGACTCTCTCTCTCTTTCTAGCAACTTCCCTTGTGACATAGGGGGTGTTCTTGTGAAAGATTTAAATCTTTCATTTGTTATTTACTTTGATCCTAACACTTCTTGTTACCTCTTGTATGCACATTTGCTTTGTAGATTTCATTTGGAACCAAATATTTTCTATTGTTTATCGTGTTTCCTTTGGGGTTTTGTAGGGTGCATTTGGATAAAACAAAGCACTCTTGGGCATGGAATTCGAGGGTCTAAGTTGACGATGATGAACAGGGAGAGAAGATTCAAGGCATCATCTAGATGCAGGTGAGTACAATCATCTTTCTCTAGTAAATTCTTTTCAATCCATTGTCTACAAATCAAACGTTAAAAAATAAACCTTTTCTTTTTCTTTTTGCAAATCGCATTTCTGTGGAGGAAGGCCGGTTCCTATTGGGCATTTCTCATTTTACTAGTTTGGGCGTTTTATTTGGCTATGAGCATCGCTACTAAGAGTTTCACGAACTGTTGTGAGCCACGACTTACCCTAAGCGAATTTATCTTCAAATTTTGAAATGTATTTATTTATTCAGAGGTCATTTTGGCCATACGATTTAGGCAAAAGTACTATGATATGAACTGTGTTTTTTCCAAAATTGATTTCTTAGTTTTTGTCCTTTCCACATACATCTGGCCATCTCTAGTATTGATCTAATTGTCCACTCTTCTACACCATCCTGTTACATTGTGCATGTTCCTAGCAAAAGTCATGAAACTCTTTGGATTCATACTCACCTCCCTGATCACTTTGTAACACAATAATACTTTAGCCACTTACTTGTTCAACCATATCTTTGAATTGTTTAAAAGATTCAAAATCTTGTGATGTATATTTAAGGAAGTAATCCCAAATATTTCTTGAGAAATCATGAGTAATGATAACAAAATATTTTGCACCCCCAATAGACTCAGTTCACATTGAACCACAAACATTTCTATGAATTAAATCTAGTAGCTATGAGGTCCTGCTTTTGTTGTCTTGAAACAAGTCAATTTTTCTTCCTTGTAAACACCGCACTTACATTTTTCTTCTCTTGGATTTTGTGGCAATCCACTTACCAAGTTATACTTATTAAGGAATCAAAGATATAAATAATTGGTCTTGTTACACCTTAGATTTGTTGCAGCACACCCTACTAGATGTGCCAAAGAGGGAGTTCTTTTTGCCATTGTAAAAGGTCAAGGTGAGGCTTGTTCATATAAATGTTGGTCTAGTGGGGTTCAAGACTATTGATTTGGTCATGGCAGGTCCTCTTGGTCCTCGTTTCAAGGAGAGTTGGCCTTGTGCCTCCGTTGACTACCCCTTGATGGGTGGTAGCCCCTCATCATATTGGGTATTTAGGCCTTGGGTGGGTGTCTGGTGCAACTTGGAATCAATCTATTAGGACACATGGCTCAAGGGCTCCTAGCCACACTTATGTTTTATTCTTTGTAGAGGTGAATGCGCTTGTAAGGTTTGTCACACCTGCCTTAGCACACCTAATTAATACCCTTTTGGACCTTGCCTTGTTGTATCATCATGTTATCGCATGCTTTGTAGCTGGGAGCTACTACTCATTTTTCCAGATCAAATGTCATTTCCTAGTCAGTCCTTGCACTTGAGATGAGCATATTAGAGATTGTGATTGGTGGATGATTCTTATATAGTTCAGCTAGACTATTTAGGGGCAACAACAACCGGACTGCACTTGTTATGCAGAGCCCTCTTCATGACCTCTTTTGGTAGACATGTTCATACCTTGGTTCACTACATCATAGCAATAAGTTGACGATGCATTTCCCTTTTCCATGCAGTTCCGGTGCAAAGTGATTGCAGGGTCGGCAATAGTTTCTGGTAATATATGGCTTGAGGTATATCGTGGATATGTTTACTTGTATTGGTATACTGACTATATTTGGTAGCATTTACATTGGTGATCATGGTTTTTATTGGTTATTCTAGTGGGACTTGCACTCGAAATAGTAAATGGCTTTGGTGTTAAGTTCCTTGTACATACTTTTCTTTGGGTTAACCCTCATGTAAGAGATAGATCAGTCCCCCCTATCCTGGTTCCACCATCACTTTCCTAGTCTGCCTATTCCGTTATTTTCGTTTTGAATTTGAAAGCACCCTTGACTTGGATATGACTAATGAACTTGAAAACCTTCCTCCACTATCACTTCTTTGTTTGGACAACCTCCATGATTTCTTGTGTCGGCTCTGAAGTGTGTCGCTTTGTCTTTAATCCTGTCTATCTCTTTCGTCTTGCACCTAGGATGTTTAAGTGTAGTTAGGTTGGCAAAGATTATTGAAAGTGTATCCCTTATGATTGAAGCAAGTACTCACAAAAAGTTGTGAAATGTTTGAAAGTCCTTCAAATTAGTTAGTGACTAGAAGGGTAAGTACTCATCCTTTGTATGATGTTCCGCTTACTTGCCCGTAAAAAGGCATTACCGTGGCTACTCCGTTGGGGCTATGGACACTCGTTGGCAGTGGAGACTAACGTCGTGGCAATATTAGGGGCCGCAAGGATTTCCAGTTCCGGTACCTTTTGGTCATGAAGCTAACTGGAGGAAATCAACTGTGAAATGTGCTTCGGTGTTATATCTAAAGAAAGTGCAAAAGTGAAATGAAAGTGAAAGTCAAATGCAAATTGCAATGAAATGCATATAAAGTTAAAAGGATGTTTCTTAGAGTTGACAAGGTGCCTTTGGAGCACTTTATCCATTTGTGAGACACCTCCCTTCGCCAATGTCTGCTCGTCCAACAAATTTTACTTTGGTCCCTTTAATTCCCCAAATTTCAGAAGGTGAGACAAGTCTTTCCAAAAACGTCAAACCTCACTTAACCATAGTGTCTTCCATACGTTTGTTGGTCGAAGTTTATGATTTCTTAGCTCTTCATTAGGTTCTCACGTTTTCTTTTAGTTGTGTAGCAAACATTTTACAAGTTGCAGGTTACTTGGCTTGAAGAGTGGATTTCCTTGGTCGGATACCCCACTGCTCCAAGCATTGGAAGAGCAAAGAGCACAATCTCTTCCCTTCCCTTTTAATTTTCTGCATATTTTCGATATAAAAATCAGATTTCAAATCTCATTTATGTGATATTATCTTGTGCAAATTTACTCATAAATTTTTAGATTTTTTTTTCCATAACTTGCTTGCTGGTTTTTAGTAGGTCTGCACATTTCAAAGGTGTTTTGCTACCCAAATTTGGCTATATATAAGCATAAATAGCCTCCAACAAGCTACCATTTTGGCCACTTGGAAGAAGACGGTCAAAATCACCTTCTTCCCTCTCTTTTTCTAAAAATACTAAGTGCTGAAAATTTATATCATTGTAACAAGCCCAAGAGAGTCTCTTGGGCTTGATTTCGTATATTTTTCTTCAATTTTAAGTGCTTAGTTTTATTTTCTTTCCATTGCATGCAAGAGAGCAAGCATTGCCACCCTTGCATTGTAGTTGTAAGTAGCTTGGGTTTAGCATTTTTCCTTTAGTGTAATTTATTTTGCTCGCACCTCACAAGTGAGAAGGCTTTGCCTCCCTTGTGAAACCGCGTTGGCTTGCAATTTCTTTTGCCCACACCTTGCATGAGAAGAGGCTCTGCCCATCCATGCAAAATCGTGGTGGCTTGTAATTTATTTTCTAACTATTTATTTCAAGTTATTTTTCCCGCACCTCACAAGTGAAAAGGCTTTGCCTCCCTTGTGAAATCGCATTGGCTTGCATTTAATTTTGTCCGCACCTCACAAGTGAGAAGGCTTTGCCCCCCTTGTGAAATCACGTTGGCTTGTGTTTAATTTTGCCCGCACCTTACAAGTGAGAAGGCTTTGCCTCCCTTGTAAAATTGCATTGGGTTTCATTTGCTTTGGTTTTTTGTTTAAAGGATAAAACTTAATTTGTGCCCCGATTTTTTCCCCCGTATTCACTCCCCTTGTCGGTTCGACCGATCCTAGGTGACAAGAAAGGGCAAGAATTTGTGTGGCTAGAATAATAGGCACTTGAAAATCGATCTTAACTAGATATTGAGAAAAAGGGACTTGACCTGTGGAGCTAGTGGGGTAGAGGTTGTTGGGAGCCTCGTGGCACTTTGTGTCCTCCAATTGAGCACCCAACAAGTTTTGGGATTGACGTGTCGAGCTAGTGGAGAACCTTGTGTTCTCAAGTTGAGCACCCGACAATCTCTCTTAAATCGAAAGAGATAGTTTCTCGAGGTAAACACAAAGAGTAGCTTAGTTTTCTTGCACGAGACCTTAATACCCTAAGTTGAAGTGAGACTTGAAATAAACTAAAATTTACAGTATCATGTGCAAAACATTACTATTGTTTATAGTACTTAACGTTTGTTACCAACTATTTTGTACAATAGCTGAATTTCTTGTGAGCCGCCAGTTTCATGAACATGTTACTTGTTCATCGTCAGTGTTCAGAAGTTCAGAAGTCATTTTCAGGGCAATTTTGCCCCATTTGTAATAATTGCATGTTCATACCCCCTTGGGGAATTTGTAAAAAAGTGGGTCTAAATGGGGTCCTTTTATAAAAGACTCGGCTATCCTTATGTTTAGCCATTTGGGGGATACTCTAGAGTGTTTTTTTCTTAGGAATTATGTGCTACTCATCAGTGGCATATAATCCCTGAGTTTTTCACTTAAACCTCCAAAGCTGGAGTATTTTCCATGGTGGTCAAAACCTAAGGTGGTTATTAGAGTCTTGTGTCTAGGATTTTTGATGTGTTAGCCATCTCGATTGAGTCGTATGAACATGCACTAGGTCCCCTAGGAGTTTTGTTTGATTCCGAGAAAAATAAATTTTCCCGTAATTTAGAACATTTTTTAATGGTTTAAATGGAATTTTTCAAAGTGTGATGAAAACCTCATTCGGAGGTAGAATTTGGCGTGGGAAGGCTCGTTTTGATGCTCAGAGCATCCTCTTTACCGTAGCGCCCTCATTCTTCAGATTTCGGGCGATCACGTCACGTCTGGAGGAGTTTTGGCTAAAAATGCATCATTCTGGCATTTAATGGCTAAAAAGTGACAAAATGCACTAGAGTCCAACAATCAAATAAGTAAAAAAACATTAAAAAATTGTTTTGAAAAGGTTGAATATGGTTTGCATGGGGTGTATGACCACCTTAAGGGTAAAAGTCACATGTCATATTAAACTTTGGATTATGTTTTAATTTAAAGAAAGATGACGTGAGCTTCCATTCATGCTTTCTACCATGCGCATGGGTGATGGGCATCAATTCGTGGAGTATGAGTGATGGTTTCACGTATAATGTGGTGGGCCTACCACTTTAGAAGTAAATCACATACAAATTAAAACTATGGATAAAGCAATTAATTGGTTATAGTGTGGGCCTCTTACTCCACGCCAGGCAAGCTCATGGCTCCCCTTGATAACTCTTGCGTGAAGGCTCCAGGGTTCTTTATGGTGGGCGTTGTATCCAAAGGGAAGACGTGAAAGCCACATATGGCAATCACACCTACCAATCACACCAACGCAAACTACCAAACTCCAAGCTCATCTCATGGTAGCATTCACGCCCTCCTCATATGCTCACGTCAATCCCATGTGGAGGGTGCATATTGGCTTGATGGAGATCACGAGGAAAGAGTGGGGACGCCTTGCCAAGCTGGAGGCCACCTCCCCACTCTCAACTACCTCAAACTCAAGTTGTCCATTAGATATTCACTCCAAGTTTTGGCTTTGATTGGAAGTCGACTTCATGTCTTTTGTATTGGCTCTCTCTTCACTCCGAATTCGAATTAGGGGTTTGGTCATAGGTTTTTGTATAAAGAAAAACCATTTGGGTTCTCTTCTCATGGAGATTTGTGCAAAGAAACTCTGGAGAATTTTGTATCATTTGTTTAAGATTTAATAAAGAGAAGACTTTGGAGGTCCATGTTGGAGTTCTTTGTGTGTCAATTTCATCTTGTGTGAGGTGATACCTTTGTTATCTCAGCTCTCTTAATTTTTAATTGTATGATCATTGTTTGGAAGGCTAACAATCTAGCACAATAGCATTTGATCTACTATTTTCGTTTGAGTGTTGTGGTTTTTAGGTACATTTTTAGGTGGAGAAAAATTGGCTCTCTTCTCATCCATCAAGCAAGAGTTTTTTTTTACCAACACATTCATCTTGCAGGTTCCCAAAAAGGCTTCTACTTCAAAGAGTCAAGAAACAGAAGGCCTTCTTGCCTCATCCATCAACAACATAAAACTCTCTTTTCAGTCACCAGTTACTTGTTCTATCTCTAAGTTGTGGAAAGCCTAAAGTTCTACCCTTCTCCAAGCCTAGAACCCTCCATCAAGCTTGCCTTTTTGTTTGTAGGTTTGCCTTGATCCTTTGCCTTCTTTTGCCTCCTTCTCCTCTCGTCCTACTTTGTTTGCTTTCTCCTAAGCTTCCTAGCTCTCGTTTTCTTCACACCTTCACCTCTCGTTTTTTATCCCCTTCAAACCCCTGCCTCTTCCCTTTCGTCTCCCTTCTACTTCCTCCTCCTTTGCTCTCATCTTACCCTTTCTTCTCTTCCTTTCTGTACTTCACCTTTTTCCTCCTTCTATTCATTTTCCCTTCTTTCCTTTCCTTTTGTTTTGGCTTATCTCTCCTTCATTCATCTTCCTTTAGGTCTTCTTTTCTCCCTTCCTTGTCAGAGTTTAGATCTTAAAGCTTTCAAAGTTAGTCATTTAAAAGTTAGACGTGTTAGTTTCATTCTTTGTATTTAGATCTCAATTCTTAGATCTAGTTTCATTCAAAGTTTGAATTTTTTAGATCTTAGATTTGTTTAAGAAAAGCTTGCATTTAAAAAATTTGATTTTTGCATTTAGATCTTATTGCATTTTAAAAGTTAGCATTTTAGGATTGGCATCTCTAGTTTTGCATATTAGCTTATCATCTACTTTGCATCTAGTTTCCTTTTAAAGAAAGTTGCATTAGATTTTACTTAGTTTCAATTTTGCAATTCTAGATCTAAGTAGTTTCAAGTTTCATTTTGATTTTGAACTAATAATTAATGGGTGCATGGGTGGTTTTGTCTTTGTTGTAGGTGTTGAAGAAACTCAAGCTCCAAAGAGAAGTGGAAAACAAGAGAAGATCATCAAAACTTGAAGAAGAATTTTGCAAAACCAAGAGGAGTTTGAAACCAAGATCCAAAACAAAGAACCATACCAAGAAGAGGATCCATCTAACCTCAACAAAGATCAAAGCTTCTCAAACACCAAGGAGATCCCAAAGTCAAAGAGCAAAACTTAAATCACTCTCCTTTGTACAAGCCCTAAAAAGGATTTAGTTTCATTTCTTAGTTGCATTTCACTTCAAGGGTTATATTCCCTCATTTTGTAATTGATTAATGAAATAAGGCTAAGTGGAATAAAGCCTCCCATAGTTTGTGTTTCTTCCCCCATTTGGGGAAGAGTGTCTTGTGTGTTTTCTTGTTTTCTTAGCATAGATTTGCTTCAACTATTAAGATTAGATCTCATTCAGTAATTGTTGTTAAGTTTCATTTCAAGTTATTTGCACTTTAATTATCTTATTTGCATTTCATATAGTGTAGATAAGTCTCTTGAACTTGTCGTAAGACGAGTCAAGAGCACTCTCTGTCGGAGAGCATTTTTCTTGTTGCATTGCATTTCATATAGATCAGATAACTCTCTTGAGCTGATCATAAGGCAGTCAAGAGCACTCTCTATCAGAGAGCATTTTAGTTCTTTGTGTGCTCTAAGCTAAAATTCGCAACTCATCTTCCCCATAATAAAATCTGAATTTATTCGTTTCTCTTTGCCGCGTATGCTCTGCCCAACCCTTAAAAAGTTGGAATACTTAGAAATGGTATTGGTTTCCTAATCTTGCATGTTCAAACCATAATAAAATCATTACCCCCATAACCAACGAACTGACGTTGTTCGTCGTAAGTACTCAAAAGTGGGGAACTCCTAGTGAGGGCGTCGGGCAACCCAACCTCGGACATAGTGGCTGGTTAAGTTCCTTGAACACTTCGCTGTGAGCCAGGCTGGTTCGTCATGTCCTTGAATGGGGCCACCTAAAGTACTTCTTCCGGTTATATTTTCAGGACATCGTGTTTCGGTTGGAAATACCCCTCACCTTAAAACAAGATTATCATTAAAACTTACAATAAAATATACAAAGAACAATTGCAAAACATTTCACAAACACTGAGCACTTGTATCAAGCAACCCAAGCACTTCAATTTTGACTCCATAAGGCACTGGTCCTTTTCACTGATTATTTTTTATCTGTCTTATCTTTCGGTATCATATGGTTGTCTTGCTTTAAATTATCAAGTGGTTGTGTTTTTAATCTCGTAATCTTGCAATTATCTTGTGGTTATTTTATTTTATCATTATAAATTTGTGATCATTCAAAAACTCCTAAAAAACACCCATCCGCATCACCCAATACTTAAAAATATTTAAAAAACATAGAGCCATAAACAACTCTTTGTTAGGGACAACCCCCCTTGGCTTCGTTAGGAGTTTGCCTAAACGGAGGAGTTGGGATTCAGGTGACAGTATCTGGCTCTGTGCTTGCCCCCAAGGCCACGCCTTTCCCCACTTGTAGTGAGGAAACAACTTTTGAAAGATTTCTGCTGACTCGGTGTGCATTCGATGGACAACAACGTCGAAAGCACTTCATTTTCGGCACAATCTTGTTATATGTATGTTTGGTTCACTAAATTGTTCATTTCTACAAATTGGTGCTTAATGTGATGTTTTGATTGTCATAGTTAATGAATGATTTAAAGCTACTGGAAAATATTTGGTAATCTGGTTTATCTTGTGACTCCATAGCCCAAGAAGTAGGCGTTTGTCTTGTTATTTAATTGTTTATTTCTCTCTTGCAATCATATTTTGTTTATTGTTTAAAAGGTTTGCTTGTCATAGAAACTATTGCAGCTCTGCATGTTTGATTGTCATTTGAACATTTAATAATTAGGGACAACCCCCCTTGTCCTTTAGGAGTTGTGGTCTAAACGGAGGAGTTTAGGACCGATGTGACATTGGGTTCTACACTCATAGTTGCCCTCAAAACACAAATAGCAGTTGGGAGACTTACCCATGGTCAAGTGTGTTTTAGGCGGCAACAGGTCAGACAGAGATTGTGAACAAGTGGGTTGAGGGGTACCTGAGGATCTATGTGTCAAGGCAGCAGAGAACATGGGTTAGATGATTGCATTTAGGTGAATATTGCTAGAACACCACATTCCATATGTCTATTGGTATGAAACCCATCCAAGCACTATATGGATATGATGCATCTTCATTTGTGGATTGGCATTTGGAGATAGCCAAGCTCCCAAAGCCAAGGACTGGATGCAGGAGAACCAAGATATCCTTAGAGCTCTTAAGGATAATTTGTAGGCGGCCCAAAACCAGTAGAAGATATATGCAGAAAGGCACAAAGTAGAGCCTAGTTTTGAGGTAGGATATTTGGGCTTCCTGAGATTGCAGCCATATAGGCAATCTTTGTTGAAGAAGAGTGGTGCATAGAAATTGAAGTCGTGGTTTTATGGCTCCTACAGGGTGATCCGAAGAGTTGGGGAGGTAGCTTATGATATTGAGCTACCAAAGGGGATCAAGATTCATAACATATTTCATGTGCCATGCCTCAAGAAGGCAATAGGACAACAAACTACTACTTCAGCAGAGTTACACATACTAGATGTGGAGGGTCATGTTATCACATATATAGTAGTCGGGCTACCATACTGTATTTTTCAGATTACAGTACACTATTCAGCCAGTTCCCTTGCCTTGAGATGTTGAGATGAGCATCTATTATGGATCACTATTAGATTATGGACAAAAACTTTCTTCCCCATGCCATGAATGAGTTTCATGACACTCAGAGAGATGACCGATGTAGCCATTTAGCCATTTATACAGAGCAGTTAGCCATTTAGCCATTTATACAGAGCAGTTAGTATTGCCCAGAGTTACAGCATTAGTTTCAGAGGACGGATGTTGGTTCAGATGATGAGCATTCAGGTATATGACTCAACAGGTATATTTTGGTGTTATGGTTATATTGCTTTTATATTCATTCTTGTAGCATGTCTTAGCATTTAGTATCATGATCTGGCGATCATATAGATATGTGGACCTGGTTGTACTTTCATATATATATTATATTGTCCCCACTCAGACTTAGAAGTTCTTGACCTATACTCATCAGTTTTACCCTCCTTAGGGAGATTAGAGGTGATCATTCTCACCATACTTTGGCTTGCTAGTGTTGGTCTCATTATTCATTGTCTTCATCCATCCATTACCTACCCAGTTTGTTTATTACCTTGATTTACTACTTGACTAATGGCATGGAGGACCTTTCCCCACTGTAGCCCCTGTATTGGATGAGCTTCCTTGTTTATTGTGTCTCGGGTTTGAGTTGGTGACAAAACTTACCTTTGGTGAGTTGGATTGTAGGCCTAAATCATTCTGGTCGGTTGTCCCGATGTTTGGCACTGGCACGAAGTTCCCCTAGTCACTAAAGATGTCGGCTAAACCTGAAACAGATAGTGCTGTCGTAACTACAAAATATGGAAATGAAATGTATATCTTGTGAAATGTAAAAGCCCGTTCATGGAATGAAAGGAAAACCAAATGAAAATGGCTAAGAAATAAAATGTTATATCTTTTGAAATACGCCTATTCTAGAAAAGGTTTCTTAACACTCGTGAATGAAAGGCAAGACGGACCTGTTATCACACAACTTGTAGTTGCCCCTAGTGGTATCCCATCCGGGACGGTAGAGGAGGCAGGCAACTAAAGAGGTGACCCAAGAGATGCCACGGTTCCCAATGCAAGATGGGAGTCACGTCAACCGAGGCACTCTTCGCTTTAGGTCAAGGTGAAACAAGACCAAGGGGGAGACCCTATACCCAATCACAGTTGATTGGATCCAAACAAAGGTTTCTTAGGGTAAGTAAATGAGGAGTTGCGGAAACCAATGCAAGGCTAAATGGACCTAAGAGTTGAGGTATGGTTGAAGGTGGTGTAATGGATTGTTAGTGTTTCAACCTATGTATGGTTTAGGCCACATTGTTTGGTATGATGTCAAGGTGAGGTACCATGTGTTTACACAAGTGGGTCTTGTTTTCTTGGGAAGTGTGAAATGGTTCTAGGTAGGCCCACAAGATGAAGCTAGGTGTGAAGTTGGTACTGTAGGTTGGATGAAGACTAGATCTATGAATCTAAGTTGATTCTAGGAGTACCCACATACTAGATCTAGGGTTTGACACAATTCCCAAGGAGTGCGACTTGCTTAGAGAAGGACTAGTGCCTTGTTGGATGGGCTAATGGGGTCAAGAAGTATGTCAAAGTGTAGATCGGGACACCTAGAAGCCAAATCAAGTGGGCTAAATGAGATCCAATGGTTGGATTTTGCTAGATCTAGGTTTTTCAAGTAATAACCCTAAGTGGACCACAATCCCTTGAAACAAGGAATGCTACCCCCAAGGCGGATCGTGACAAAAAGACAGTCTAGACCTAGGTTTCAAGGTATGGGCATTTCAAATCCACGAAAATCTCAAACACCCACCTCCTAGAAGTGGACAAACTCACTTTTTCAAGGGAGTGCGACTTGCTCAAGGAAGGCTAAAAAGTGGGTTTGGTGGACCAAATCAAGTCCAATGACCACCAAACTGTAGATCCAAGTAGCTAGTACCCCGATCTATGTATGTTCAAAAAATCAAGTCAATCCAAGGGCTAGATCTTAGTAGATCTGAGTTTTGAGGTGCCAATAAATTCAAAAGGGGGTTTTAACCCCTTAAAATATGGAGAGATGTCCACAAGGTAGATATCACCAAAGTAAGA
Organism: Larix kaempferi; assembly: GCA_027924585.1. Lineage (NCBI taxonomy): Eukaryota > Viridiplantae > Streptophyta > Pinopsida > Pinales > Pinaceae > Larix > Larix kaempferi. The sequence continues at coordinate 8,165,853 of BSBM01000504.1, forward strand.
ATCTGGGGGTAGGTTATCAAGTGTCTAGATTGCAAATCAAGTGGGATCTCACCTACCCATGTGCTAGATCTAACCAAACAAGCCTCTCACTAGGAAGTGCGATTTGGGTCAAAGAGGACTTTTTGCCTTGAAAAGTGGGTTAATTTTAAGCCAATCGCCACCAAACTATAGATCCAACTAGGGGATCTCACCTACCCATGTGCTAGATCTAACCAAACAAGCCTCTCACTAGGAAGTGCGATTTGGGTCAAAGAGGACTTTTTGCCTTGAAAAGTGGGTTAATTTTAAGCCAATCACCACCAAACTATAGATCCAACTAGGGGTGGATACTATAGAGGTGGGTTTCCAAAATCTTCTCAAGAGTAAGGCTAGATCTAAGTAGATCTAAGAAATACCAAAATTGGGGTTTTAATGAATTAGGGTTTTATGACCAATGAAGATAGAATGGATGAAAGAGGCACATACCTTGTAGATCTTACCTCAATTGCTTATGGCCACCTTGCAAATTGATAGCATTCTCCTATGTGTATATTCAAGAGTGAGATCCAAGAGCTCCAACCAAAACGTCCTTCTCCAAGATAGCCAAATCGTCCTCCTCCTACAAGACAAGATCAAAGAAACAAGTCAAGCAAGATGATTATGAAAATGGTAGAAAGATGTAATAGAAAGCATCAACTATGTCACGAAGATACAATAATGATACTCCCTGTCACAAGATCAACCCAAGAGAGAATATGTGGATCCCTCCAACAATAACCCTCATGAAGTCGCCCTCCTCTCCACCAATTCGACTTTCCTGTCAAAAGATTAGAAGCACCAAAATCCACAATGATACATAGAAGAGATACTGTATATTCAATATGCAAGAGAATCCACAATGCAAGAGAGATGTGCTCCACAAAAAATCTTCTATTCCAATATTCCAGAGCTCCAAAGGTGAGCTATACAATGGGGGGTCTCCTCCTTATATAGGATAATAAAGACCAAAACCCTATACCACTCCACAATACTACATCAAATGAGTGGTTGAGATTAAAAGATCTCATCATACAATCAATGGCTAAGACGAACCATAACAATATATCACATGGATCACTCAATATAACAATAGCGCCCCCACTAAATGGTACAATAAGAGGGTGACGTCATCCACTAGAGAAACATAAGTACCAAAATCCACCTCATGGTGACTAGGACATGACAATATAAGCTCATGGTGGGGCTAAGAGGTATCAATCCTTACTAGCTCATCCCCAAGGCACAATAAAATAATAAAATATGTCCAATATAATATAAATGACCAAAACTGTCCTCAGAATCCATGACAGTCAAGCAGTAAATGTCCTCCTGTGATCAATCTGGGCATACCCACATGGTGAAAATTGACTCGAAGATAGTGATGCCACTCTAGAAGACCTCTGTGAAAACCAAATGCCAAAACCTTGCCTCAATTGCCCAAATCGATTTCCTCAGTGACCACTTTATCCCATTTTTTAACTGCCTCGGGAACTGTGAAAGTGCCAAAACTGCCTCCTAGGGTGCTAGCGCTGTCCATCTGAGCCCACCAGGCTCTCCAGAAGGGGGGGTAAATGGTAAAAGCAAGTGGCTGGACCACCCCCTCCATCATCAGCGCCCTAGGTGAACTGGCCTCTCGGGGCCCCTGCTGCTCAGGCTGGGAAATCAGCCCCAAATCTGGTCAACAAGTGTAAAACTGCATCAATTACTGTCAGAAGTGCCCGGAACTGAAAGATAAGTGTCTTATTGGATCCAGAAGACCCAAATCCACTAGGAATGTGTACTCATACACCATGGGTTGCCCCAAATGGGACAGCTGTAGGGTCCACCATATATGGACAATGAATAATATGCTGATCTGAAGAAGTAATCAAACCTGCTGAACTGGATCAATCATCATCTGCATCATATGTCCATCATATGATATCATCATCAAGCATGTGGGCCCATCAATCATCATCAATAATCATCTATACATGGTCCACATCATCATAGATCCCAATAATATACAACCAAGGATAAATCACATCAGTAGACTAAGACAAGGCTTCTCTAATCATTCTCACAGCTAAGCTCAAAGTATAAATTCCATTCAGTGGCATTAATCAAGTTAACATATTCCGTTGTTATATATAATTGCTTGCACAATAGTTCAAATGACAAACTCACCCATTGGACATGGTCAGACTGCTAACGAAGGGCGAAGGCTAGGAACGAGGTTGGGCAAAGAGGTTGACCTGTCTAACTCAACTCAAAAATACTTTGGACTGGGAGAAAGGGGAAAGCTACAAACTCTGTGCTGGACAAAAGAACACGGGGGATGGCTGTGTCTCACAAATGGATAAGTTGTTTAGAGAGTGCTTATTCAACTTAGGCATCATGTCTACATCAAGTTGATCCAGGTTCATTAGGATCATTCAATTTTATTCAATGGCCTTTTTGGCCTACATAACCCTTCGGATTTCAGATGTGCTGAGAAGCACAACTAGTTGCAGCTTGCATCCAGGGCATGTTTTTCAAATATTTATAAGGTCAGCAATTGTTTAGATATAGCTTTTAAGAACCATTGCTTTTTGGACCTTTCTTATACTCTTCGAGGAGTATTTTTAGCTGTTCATCGCTCTTGCCCTTTTTTGTTTCCATGGGCGAATTTATAAGTTTCCATAGGTAGAACATGAGCTTTCAGTTTTAGCCAACAACATCTCAATTGACTAGGAGGAGTTTGAGCCAATGCCAAACATCGGGACAACCGACCAGAATGATTTAGGCCTACAATCCAACTCACCAAAGGCAAGTTTTGTAACCAACTTAGAGCCGAGACACTGAATATACAGGGATGCGGTCCAAACACAGAGGTAGAAAAATGGGGAAGTCCTCGGTATCAGAAAGTCAAGTGAGACAAGTCAGGGTTTAAAGTCAAACAGGAAGGTCATGTATGGATGGAGTCAAGTGAATATGGAGCCTACAATAGCAGAAAACTGGTGTCAGGAAAGACCATATCTATGTAAGGTGAAAAACCAGTGGGTTTTGTTAAATGACCTAAGTGTGCAAGCAATTGTCCATTTTATGATTTACAGTTCATTTTAAACAGTTTGCCACATCAGGAATAATATACCAAACACATGTTGTAATCATGACTAAATCAACAAGATAATAATCCACAGTCAGTGATAACATATCCATAGATCATACAACATCATCAAAATAATAATCATCGTGCACCATCTGAAACACTGCTGCAATACATCTCTAGGCACTGAACTGAAACTGTATGGGATAAAGGGTCACATCGGTCATCAAATCTGAACTCTCAAGGCTCAGCCTTGACACAAGGTCAAACATACATCTGAATAACATACTGCTCTGATCATGAGTGATCCAAAATATATAGCCATGCTCTGGAATAATGGAAGCTCTGGAATGTGCAGATATCTGCTGAACAAGAATAGTAGCCCTGCTACTATGGTGTGATAACATCTGGCTCCAGCTGGGACAAGTGCTCTAAGGGAGAGAGCGCTTGAGAACCTTAGAATCTCTGGTCTCGAACTGCTCTGCATCAAGCTTCAATCCAGCACTGCACCATCCTTGCTTTCAGCTTTTATTTTGCACCTGTTCTTGCTCTCACAAACACTAAAATACCTCATGGAGCATGTATGGGAAAAATATAAAATAAAACTGAAACTGAAATCTATTCTATTACAGAACTGAAATGCGTAAAAGAAACATTAAACTAGCATGGCATATATCATTTATTCATCATTTATTATTTCTATCACTGTGCAGGAGGAAAAGAGAACTTTTTCAAGCAGGCAATCTCAACTTGCACAGGCAGCCAAAAATAGAAATGACAACTAAAAATTCTTAAATGTATGCAGGAGAAGAGACAAGCTTAGGAAGGAGCAAGGCTCAACTCAATAAAGAAGAAAAACAAGCAGACACTCCAAGCAGAAAAGAAAAAGGGACAATACTCAGCACACAGAAAAAGAAAAATCACACAAATCCTACTGCTCAATTGAGCTTATTCAAGACCTACCTATCCTACTCTAACCAATTAGCACAAATGTTAGGTAAAATCATAAATCCAGTGTAACCATTCATCAAACAGGTTAATGATTCTTATTTGATTTTTGATAATAGAACAAATCAAGATCGGGCTAAAGATTAACAAATTTGAGGGCACAATCTTCCTAACTTGTTCAAACATTGCAGAATGGTTTGAATGATGCAATATGAAATTATGCCAAGGAAAAGACTGACTGATACAAACATCCTTCATCAAAGAACTGATAGGATCATAAAAGTTATGCAAGTTAAACTCATAGATGGATGGAGGGAAGACATAAGACATGTGATTCGGTTCATTTTCACACAAAGTAACTTCTTCATTTGCTTCTCTCACATATTCAATTTGATTCTCCTTGGGACTGATGATCAAATAGATACCAATTGGGGACAAATTAAAGCTTAAAAGATGAAAAATCAAAGTTAAACCCACTTGATGCTCAAAAATGGAGAAAAGATGGAATTGATCTTTAAACACCTTTTCTAGCCACCAAGAATGATTAATAACTTGACAACAAGCATTATAGTTCAAAGGTGACTGAAAAGGGAAATGAAGTGCTTTTTCTCCAAACATGTAATCATGGTTATACTTTTTGTTGAAAATTTCAAAAGCAAAAGATTTACTAGGCCACCAACGCCAAAAAGATTGAAAAGGATGGGTAGGGAGGGTGGAAGCAATTTCTCCCAGATGGATAGAAAAATTTGGCCTTGGAATTTGACGAAGGGAAAGGCCCTTTAAAACAACATTGTTTATTCTGGAAATGATAAACTTTTGATCAAGTCTTATGTTTACAAACCGAGGACAAGATTTTAATTCTAATAAATGGATGAAGCTGTTTTGACTAAGGATGGAAAATTTTAAAGACTCATTATAAGAAGTGGAACAAAGATTAGAGCATCTAGTGTGATTCACTAATTCATCCTCATCTTGACCTTCTATTGATTCATCATTAAATTCATTTGAGGATAAATGATCATTTTTATTTAAATTGTCAGGGATAAAATCAACAAGTTCATTTAAAGCATCCTTATTACTTGCACAATGATCATGTGAAACCACCACTAATGGATCTTGGTCAATGTCCCCATTTTCTTCTTCTTCAAAAAGATGATGAGAAATTAAAGGATTGTTAATGATAGAATGATTAAGGAGTTCTTTTTCTGAAGGATCCACAGAATCAGAAATTTCTTCAAGGTCAGAAGAAAGGCTACTCAAGGACAGATTTGAAGTGTCATTATTATCATCATGGTCCCTATCAAATTGATCCTCAACGGTACAGTTATTGCTTGATGTCTCTGTTAAGGATTCTTCAATATTACTACCCCATTTATTCTTTAATAACCCAGCAAACATATCATATCCAGTGATGGATCTTGGGGCTAAATTATCAAACCATAATCCAACATTTCCACCTAATGTCTCACCCAGGGCCCGCATATAAACATCTTCATCATCAGCACCCCTAACTTCCATATAATCCCAAAATCTTTGTAAGTGATTTTCAATTGACTCAAAATAATTTCCATAGAAACGAGGCAACCTTTCAGAGTAATTATTTGGCATAAGATGAGGTGCCCCATGGATTTCAGAGAAGTCAAAAGGAGATGGCTTAGCTGGATTTATAATAACTTTGGCCATTCTACTAGGGATTAGTTTTGGATGCCTAACTGGAATGCTAGAGTCATTTGACCGAATGCTTTGGTTGTAAGGCCTTGGTTGAGATTGAATTTTGTTTGAATTAATTGGGTTAATATTTTTACTTGAAGAATGAAAAGAATGATGAGAGTCATAAGAATTATGTACATAATCACTCCCATATTGATATGTTGGCTGACTTTCATTACTTTCTTCCAACTGCCCTCTATAGCGAGACAGATTCTCATATATTTCATTCATACACCTTGTCATTTGGAAGAAAATGTCTGAATTCATTTATGATTTGAAAATTACAAAATTGAAAGATGGGAATGGGGCCGATCCTCAGCAGAGTCACGAATTGGAGTCGCCAAGTAGATTTTTAAACTCTTCTACCAAGATGTATGTCGTTTGAAACACAGGGAGAGAAAGAGATACAAAGGTATGATGAACCAAGGTAGGCCTCTACCTCCCCGGCAACGGCGCCAAAAATGTTAATGTTGGCAAAGAGAATGGGAGTAGAGGTTTGAAAAATATATGTCGAACCAGGGTAGGCCTCTACCCTCCCCGGCAACGGCGCCAAAGATGTTATCACACAACTTGTAGTTGCCCCTAGTGGTATCCCATCCGGGACGGTAGAGGAGGCAGGCAACTAAAGAGGTGACCCAAGAGATGCCACGGTTCCCAATGCAAGATGGGAGTCACGTCAACCAAGGCACTCTTCGCTTTAGGTCAAGGTGAAACAAGACCAAGGGGGAGACCCTATACCCAATCACAGTTGATTGGATCCAAACAAAGGTTTCTTAGGGTAAGTAAATGAGGAGTTGCGGAAACCAATGCAAGGCTAAATGGACCTAAGAGTTGAGGTATGGTTGAAGGTGGTGTAATGGATTGTTAGTGTTTCAACCTATGTATGGTTTAGGCCACATTGTTTGGTATGATGTCAAGGTGAGGTACCATGTGTTTACACAAGTGGGTCTTGTTTTCTTGGGAAGTGTGAAATGGTTCTAGGTAGGCCCACAAGATGAAGCTAGGTGTGAAGTTGGTACTGTAGGTTGGATGAAGACTAGATCTATGAATCTAAGTTGATTCTAGGAGTACCCACATACTAGATCTAGGGTTTGACACAATTCCCAAGGAGTGCGACTTGCTTAGAGAAGGACTAGTGCCTTGTTGGATGGGCTAATGGGGTCAAGAAGTATGTCAAAGTGTAGATCGGGACACCTAGAAGCCAAATCAAGTGGGCTAAATGAGATCCAATGGTTGGATTTTGCTAGATCTAGGTTTTTCAAGTAATAACCCTAAGTGGACCACAATCCCTTGAAACAAGGAATGCTACCCCCAAGGCGGATCGTGACAAAAAGACAGTCTAGACCTAGGTTTCAAGGTATGGGCATTTCAAATCCACGAAAATCTCAAACGCCCACCTCCTAGAAGTGGACAAACTCACTTTTTCAAGGGAGTGCGACTTGCTCAAGGAAGGCTAAAAAGTGGGTTTGGTGGACCAAATCAAGTCCAATGACCACCAAACTGTAGATCCAAGTAGCTAGTACCCCGATCTATGTATGTTCAAAAAATCAAGTCAATCCAAGGGCTAGATCTTAGTAGATCTGAGTTTTGAGGTGCCAATAAATTCAAAAGGGGGTTTTAACCCCTTAAAATATGGAGAGATGTCCACAAGGTAGATTTCACCAAAGTAAGAATCTGGGGGTAGGTTATCAAGTGTCTAGATTGCAAATCAAGTGGGATCTCACCTACCTATGTGCTAGATCTAACCAAACAAGCCTCTCACTAGGAAGTGCGATTTGGGTCAAAGAGGACTTTTTGCCTTGAAAAGTGGGTTAATTTTAAGCCAATCGCCACCAAACTATAGATCCAACTAGGGGTGGATACTATAGAGGTGGGTTTCCAAAATCTTCTCAAGAGTAAGGCTAGATCTAAGTAGATCTACGAAATATCAAAATTGGGGTTTTAATGAATTAGGGTTTTATGACCAATGAAGATAGAATGGATGAAAGAGGCACATACCTTGTAGATCTTACCTCAATTGCTTATGGCCACCTTGCAAATTGATAGCATTCTCCTATGTGTATATTCAAGAGTGAGATCCAAGAGCTCCAACCAAAACGTCCTTCTCCAAGATAGCCAAATCGTCCTCCTCCTACAAGACAAGATCAAAGAAACAAGTCAAGCAAGATGATTATGAAAATGGTAGAAAGATGTAATACAAAGCATCAACTATGTCACGAAGATACAATAATGATACTCCCTGTCACAAGATCAACCCAAGAGAGAATATGTGGATCCCTCCAACAATAACCCTCATGAAGTCGCCCTCCTCTCCACCAATTCGACTTTCCTGTCAAAAGATTAGAAGAAGCACCAAAATCCACAATGATACATAGAAGAGATACTGTATATTCAATATGCAAGAGAATCCACAATGCAAGAGAGATGTGCTCCACAAAAAATCTTCTATTCCAATATTCCAGAGCTCCAAAGGTGAGCTATACAATGGGGGTTCTCCTCCTTATATAGGATAATAAAGACCAAAACCCTATACCACTCCACAATACTACATCAAATGAGTGGTTGAGATTAAAAGATCTCATCATACAATCAATGGCTAAGATGAACCATAACAATATATCACATGGATCACTCAATATAACAATAGCGCCCCCACTAAATGGTACAATAAGAGGGTGACGTCATCCACTAGAGAAACATAAGTACCAAAATCCACCTCATGGTGACTAGGACATGACAATATAAGCTCATGGTGGGGCTAGGAGGTATCAATCCTTACTAGCTCATCCCCAAGGCACAATAAAATAATAAAATATGTCCAATATAATATAAATGACCAAAACTGTCCTCAGAATCCATGACAGTCAAGCAGTAAATGTCCTCCTGTGATCAATCTGGGCATACCCACATGGTGAAAATTGACTGGAAGATAGTGATGCCACCCTAGAAGACCTCTGTGAAAACCAAATGCCAAAACCTTGCCTCAATTGCCCAAATCGATTTCCTCAGTGACCACTTTATCCCATTTTTTAACTGCCTCGGGAACTTTGAAAGTGCCAAAACTGCCTCCTAGGGTGCTAGCGCTGTCCATCTGAGCCCACCAGGCTCTCCAGAAGGGGGGGTAAATGGTAAAAACAAGTGGCTGGACCACCCCCTCCATCATCAGCGCCCTAGGTGAACTGGCCTCTCGGGGCCCCTGCTGCTCAGGCTGGGAAATCAGCCCCAAATCTGGTCAACAAGTGTAAAACTGCATCAATTACTGTCAGAAGTGCCCGGAACTGAAAGATAAGTGTCTTATTGGATCCAGAAGACCCAAATCCACTAGGAATGTGTACTCATACACCATGGGTTGCCCCAAATGGGCCAGCTGTAGGGTCCACCATATATGGACAATGCATAATCTGCTGATATGAAGAAGTAATAAAACCTGCTGAACTGGATCAATCATCATCTGCATCATATGTCCATCATATGATATCATCATCAAGCATGTGGGCCCATCAATCATCATCAATAATCATCTATACATGGTCCACATCATCATAGATCCCAATAATATACAACCAAGGATAAATCACATCAGTAGACTAAGACAAGGCTTCTCTAATCATTCTCACAGCTAAGCTCAAAGTATAAATTCCATTCAGTGGCATTAATCAAGTTAACATATTCCGTTGTTATATAAAATTGCTTGCACAATAGTTCAAATGACAAACTCACCCATTGGACATGGTCAGACTGCTAGTGAAGGGTGAAGGCTAGGAACAAGGTTGGGCAAAGAGGTTGACTTGTCTAACTCAACTCAAAAATACTTTGGACTGGGAGAAAGGGGAAAGCTACAAACTCTGTGCTGGACAAAAGAACACGGGGGATGGCTGTGTCTCACAAATGGATAAGTGGTTTAGAGAGTGCTTATTCAACTTAGGCATCATGTCTACATCAAGTTGATCCAGGTTCATTAGGATCATTCAATTTTATTCCATGGCCTTTTTGGCCTACATAACCCTTCGGATTTCAGATGTGCTGAGAAGCACAACTAGTTGCAGCTTGCATCCAGGGCATGTTTTTCAAATATTTATAAGGTCAGCAATTGTTTAGATATAGCTTTTAAGAACCACTGCTTTTTGGACCTTTCTTATACTCTTCGAGGAGTATTTTTAGCTGTTCATCGCTCTTGCCCTTTTTTATTTCCATGGGCGAATTTATAAGTTTCCATAGGTAGAACATGAGCTTTCAGTTTTAGCCAACAACATCTCAAGTGACTAGGGGGAGTTCGAGCCAATGCCAAACATCGGGACAACCGACCAGAATGATTTAGGCCTACAATCCAACTCACCAAAGGCAAGTTTTGTAACTAACTTAGAGCCGAGACACTGAATATACAGGGATGCGGTCCAAACACAGAGGTAGAAAAATGGGGAAGTCCTCGGTATCAGAAAGTCAAGTGAGACAAGTCAGGGTTTAAAGTCAAACATGAAGGTCATGTATGGATGGAGTCAAGTGAATATGGAGCCTACAATAGCAGACAACTGGTGTCAGGAAAGACCATATCTATGTAAGGTGAAAAACCAATGGGTTTTGTTAAATGACCTAAGTGTGCAAGCAATTGTCCATTTTATGATTTACAGTTCATTTTAAACAGTTTGCCACATCAGGAATAATATACCAAACACATGTTGTAATCATGACTAAATCAACAAGATAATAATCCACAGTCAGTGATAACATATCCATAGATCATACAACATCATCAAAATAATAATCATCGTGCACCATCTGAAACACTGCTGCAATACATCTCTAGGCACTGAACTGAAACTGTATGGGATAAAGGGTCACATCGGTCATCAAATCTGAACTCTCAAGGCTCAGCCTTGACACAAGGTCAAACATACATCTGAATAACATACTGCTCTGATCATGAGTGATCCAAAATATATAGCCATGCTCTGGAATAATGGAAGCTCTGGAATGTGCAGATATTTGCTGAACAAGAATAGTAGCCCTGCTACTATGGTGTGATAACAGGACCTAATGAAACTGGCCGTAAAATAAATGTAAATCTATTCAATGTGTTTGTAAACACACATAGATCAAAGGTAATGAAAAGCAAAGGCCCAAAAAAGCAATGGTTCCTAAATTCTATATCTAAACGATTGTTGGCCTCATTTGTATTATGGATTGTGAGCATCTGCTAAGGTGAATAAGCACTCTTTGAACAACTTACCCATTTGTGAGACACCGCCATTCCCTGTGTTATTGCTCATTCAATATATGCTATGGTGTGTATTCCCTTTCCATATCCAAAGTGTCAGAGTGTCAAGTTAGTAGTCATCCTTTTAGCCTAGCCTTGTCAGTTCTTAGCCTTCACCCTTCACTAGCAAATTGATCACAACTATGAAGTAAGTATGGTTTTGAAAGTCTAGTCCAAGTCATAAATAATATTGAAGACCTTTATATATTTGGTTTTAGATCGCCAGTAATGATTACTTCTTGCTATAATTATTACTCGAATGAATTGCAGAGCATGTTTTAACCTTTGACACCTTGTAGCATCATGATGACACCATGAGTTATATTTGGGTCATGTTGACTTGGTCAAATCTAGTTTGACCAAAAGTCAACCACAGGACATGAGGTGGCAGATCTCAGATGATACAAAGATATGATATATGGTCTGGTACAGGTCACCATGGTGGTTCTATGCAGTGGTTTCAGGCTTATGATGATGATTTGTGCTTTTCGACACTTTTACAGGTTATTATTATTTGGTCTGCTGGATATGATGGGCATTTATTTTTGACCATGTAGAGATCTATATGGTGTATGAGTACACATCTTAGATAGATTTGGACTTTTTGAGTCCAATGAGACAGTCTGTTTTCAGTTCCGGGTAGTAACAGTGATTATTAGCCTTAGTTGGCTATCCTAGTGCAGTTTTGGCCTATAAGAGGCCATGTTAGAGCAGAGTAGGGAGTTGATGAGTTCACCTAGGGCGCTGTGCATGGAGGGGATGGTCTAGTCACTTGTTACTACCATATTACCCCCCTCCAGAGAGCCTGGTGGCCTCACCTTGACAACGCAGGCATTCCAGGAGGTAGTTTGGGCATGTTCACATTTCCCGAGGCAGTTAAAAAATGGTAAAAATGGCTACTGAAGGATTCGATTTGGGTTACTGAGGCAAGGGATTGGCATGGGATGACTTGTGATGATGAGTGGGATGTCTTCCACACCTTTTCCAGCAGTTTCAGCTCCCAGTGGGACCCACACCCATCACTTTTGGCATTTTATATGATTTTCTGGAGCCTCCTAAGGCTCACGACTTTCCCAGAGAGGCACGATTTGGTGTCTAGCTTGATTATTTTATATTATTGTGCCATAGTGATTGACTAGGGAGGATAGATATTGCCCCCTAGACCCACCATGAGCTAGATCTTATGTTTTATCATTCACTTTTGGTGGGACCCCCTCTCCTAGGGCGATTTGGTCCATTGATGTATTATTTTATTAGTGATCCATGTGTTGTATTGTTGAGCTCATCTCAACCATTAATTAGATCATTTGATCTTTTAATCTTAGACACTCATTCAAAAAGTGGTTAGGGTTTTGGTCTCTCTCCATCCTATTTAAAGGAGAGAGCTTCTCATTGTAAAAGGTCTTTGGCTCTTGGAATCTTGATAATAGAAAAACATTCTTGTGGAAATTCTTGGGTCTCCTTTGCATCTAGTGTTCTTAGATGGTGATTGGAAAGTCTATTGCATCCTAGCATTTGGAATTTGTGGTAAGATCTATATTTTTTGGAAACTTTTGTCTTGTCTACAAGAGGGCGACTTCACTTGGGCATTTTTGCAAGGCTTCTTCAAGTCGCTCCACTTGGCTTTCGCTTGTATCAGGGGGTTATCATTAGTATCATTGTGATCTATGCTATCTTTATGTTATTTCTCTTGTGGCGTTAGTCTTATCTTTTGTTTGCAGCAAATCTGATATGGTTGACGTTTGTTGTGCAGGAGAGAGGGCGCATTGGCTTCCTTGGACTAAATAGACTTCATAGAAAACTACCTCAAAGCTTCTTAAATTGATCGGGTTTGCATAGATCATCATCATCAAGGAATCTACAAGGTTATCCAGGTAAGATCCACATTTTTGTTCACTATTTCTTGATCCCAATCCATTGGCATAAGCAAATAACTATTAAAACCCTCATATTTCAAACCCTCATTTTACATTTTTTCAGATTTACTTAGATCTACTTCGCTTTTGTGTAAGATATTTAAAACCCACCTCTATAGCATCCACGACAATTCGGATCTATAGTTTGTTGTGGATTGGCCTCCATTTGATCTCTTTCCCAAGGCAACTTAGCGTCTCGAAGTGAGGTCGCACTTCTTGGTTGGGTGAGTTCTACTAGATCTAGGACCTGGGTAGGTGAGATCCCACTTGATCCTTACTCTCCACAGTTGATAACCTACCCCTAGTGCTTCACCTTGTGGCCCACATTCCTCATTTTGAGGGTTGAGCCCCACTTGGGTCACTTAGTGATGAATTTCAATCTCAGATCTACTGAGATTTAGCCATTGGATGATCTTAATCTTGAAGACCCACCTAGCTTTACACCTCAACATCCCTAATCTACAGTTTGGTGGACATCCGACTCCATTTGGCCCATTTTCCAAGGCACTGATCCTTCTCCAAGCCCTCACGACTTTCTTGGGTTGTTGAGTTTGCTTGTGGTTTGATCTTTGTCTGACTGCTTGAACACCTAGACATTGTCATATCCACTCATCAAGCACAGCTAGAAAGCCCTAATTGTTAGATCTCTGATTTGGGACACTTTCCCTGTTTTAAGGGTCACGTTTCCCAAGGCAGTTGATTTTGACCTTTTGAAACTAGCTTCGAATCCTGGAATCATATTCAAACCTTGAATCATTGTGTGTCATCTTTCACTATCATAGCATACCTTTCCTAAGCCTCCACAGTGGTCCTAATTCCTCATTTCTAGGGTTCCATACCTGTCACCTTAGGTACCTCATTAGATTGATTTGAAGGGAGGACCGTGATGTCCCCTTCCAACTGAATCCTCTCAAAGATCAACTTAGTAGCCCATTCGACTCCCATGGGCTATAGTTAGTGAACAAGGGAATTAATTGGTTATTTAATGTCATTAAAGACGAAAAAGCAAGACTTAAAGGTGACATTAATTAATTAATTAAGTAGGGTGTATTAAAGTGACATTGACTTTATAAAGTCACTTTAATTAATGAAATTAAGTAAAAAGCAGAAAAAGGTGAAAAAAGACTTAAAAGACCAAATCAACTCATTCTCTGATTATCATTGATTATTTTTATGAAATTGAATTGGAGAGCTCTCACTGCCTTTTGGATTGGTGGTTTGAAACCCTCAATGTCCATTGGTTTCAGTGGTGCAACAATTCCATCGTAGCAAATTCGACGGAAAGATCATCCAGATCTTTCATCTGTACTCATTGTTGAAGGAAGAAGATCCATCTTTGTGAGTTCGTGGGCATTTAATGAGTCTTTTGAGTTGCTTTTTGTAGGACGCTGATGCTTGAGGAGGGCGCAGATCAAATCAGATGCAAAGGAAGGCGATCTAGTCTCCTTAACCAGTGATCTACTGTTGGATATGAAGGTGTCTCAGTTTGTAGCAAATTCGTGGCAGTGTAGGAGAAATTGTGAGCTTGGAGAGGGCGCATGCATCAAGTATCTTGGCCAATCATCCTGCTGCTATCTACATCTGGAATAAAGACATGCTCAAGTTGTTGTTGCCTGTTGGATAGTCATTTTCCAAGTGTACTCGCTGCCATACTATCAGCTCTCATTTCCTTTGGGTCGTGTCATCTTTCACCTGATTGAGGCATTAATTAATGGACTGTTGAGTGATCAAAGGTGGTGCTGCAAACTTAAGCTGATTTAGCAAGTTACTGCTGCCATAATTACTATCAAAGAGGGCGATCTGATTGCTATTTATCATCTCTGAGGGTCTGTACTGAGATGTAGCCATTTCCAGTCAAGAAATGGATCAAAAGAGGGGCTGCTGCCATCCACACAGAACTATCCTCCCCGTTCACCTACAAGTCTGAGATCTAGTTGTCTATCTGATTTTATGATAATTATGGACTGCTATTAAAGCTGATTTAAATCTACAGCGAATTTATGTCATTTTGGATGTATTTCTTTTTGGATATTTAATGCTAGAAACACATTGGAAATTGAATGGCATTGTTAACCTTGATATTATATGAGATCTGAAATAAAACCAAAGAACCAAAAAAAAATCAATCACCAGATCCACCATATCAGACCTGGGATATTTCATTCATTATATACCCCATGCGCCATAAGTATCTCTGTAGGATTCATGAGATAAGTGATTTATTAATATATCAAAACCATAATAACATCTAAGTACATGCAACAATTAGTTCTACTTCGAGGTGGAGGTGAATGACTCAGCCATGGTTAAACAAGTGAAATGGTCTTCAATCAACTTAATGACTCGAGATATGGGGGATCAAGGTGCCTTGCAGCCTTCACCAAAGCGCAGACAATAGGGATGTATCTCAACAAGGGATTGTGTTATGAGATATTCCCCCCTTTGACCTTAGCAATAAGACTCCCCTTTTATTCCTTTTTTATTTTTATCTAATCCCCTATTCTTGTTGGACTTTTCTTCTTGTACTTTGGATGAGGAAACCTTAGCCTTCATTTTATTGAAAACATATGCTAGTGAGCCTTGCAAGATTTTCTTTTTTCCTTTTCTTTTTTATTGCTAGATTTTGCAATTTTATTGGTCTCTGTTGATTTCTTCAGGATCTGGAACTAATTTTTCTTCTTCACCAGCTTCTGGTACAAGATTCTTGGACTGGGAGCTTGTCTTTAACTGCCCTTTTTTTTAGGAATTATAGGAGAACGGCCTTCTTGTTTTAGATCTAAGGGGAAACATTTCTTAGTTGTAGCTTTTCCTGTCTATTGAGTCTTGACAGCTGGCCACAGGGATCTACCCAAAAGTGTCCTGTACTGGGGATTCACTACAACACAGTGGGCCCCAGACATAGGGTGAAATATGGAGGCACTTGTGGTGAAGGGAATACAAATGGGAAGATCAAGAGTTCATCAAGTCAATTTAGTGACATTAGGGTGAAGAATCAAAGTGAAATAATGATGGAGAATGAAAATGGTCAGTCATGAAACCGTAGAAGGGGACTAATTGTTGCAAGACCAAGGGTCATCTTGGTCCATGGTATGTAAATAAATAAAACATCCTTCACCTACGTCAACCTGTGACTGATACTACTAGCTATATTCATCAAAACAATCTATTGCAATGTAGGTTGTAACGTGGTAAGGTACAACATCAATTTATCTTATCATCATACTGGATCAATAGGCATGGTATGGCAGTCAAAATGGCATCAAAGTGGAATCATTCCTTGGCATTCTTATTACTGATATGTTTTCTGGGCACACAAGTCTGGATTTCATCCTCACAGCTGAAGCAGGCTGAAAGCAAAAATATGTGGAAAATTCCCCATACTGTAATGTGGTATAACAGATCCCAAGGGCATCTCATTGTAGTTTTAGATTGCTTTTTAGTAGGTTAAAACACTTGTTGAAACCCTGAGCCTCTGCCCCACTTTAGACAGCAGTCAGCTGTGAATGTTTCAGTGAGAAGTTGAGAACATGGCTTCCGAGTGAGCAGTGAGCATCAGGCTGTGTTGTGAAGAGGTGTAGCAGCAGTGAGTATCAGGCAAGGGAGCAGTGAGCATCAGGCTTTATTAATTTAATTCAAGAGAAGATTGCTTCAGAAGTCAAGCTATTGTAGTTATTCCTGGAATAGTAACAACTGACAGTCTTATCCCATTCAGTGAGCAGTGACTCTTAGATCTAGGACTGGCATTCTTATAACTGAACCAGAGTAACAACATACAACTGACAGTCTTACACCTACAGGTATTCTTATAATTGTCTGCATTATTTGTCATCTTTTCAAGTAATATTATGGATCTGTTTTTGGACTGGTTCCACTGCTTGCTTGCCTTAGTGTGTTCCTCCCTTATAAGTTTTTAATTGCTATGCTAGCAAAAACACACAACTGTTAATTTCCTTGGATTATTGCTCCAGTTTTTCAGTATTGCAAGCAAATGGAACTGGCACCTTGCCTTACAGAATGTTATATGTCCAGATTATTGTCTTTATAGTGAACTGTCACATCACCTTTCATAATGTCATATGGGCGAATTAATCCTCACATGGAGTTCCTTAATGGTCTGTACTAAATGGTCATGACTCACAGGCTCATTACCAGGTGATGATCAGAGTGATTCCTTGCAACTTTGCAAGTGACCTCTTACCACAGTAAGGAAAGAAACAAGGTCTTTAGTAATTACTAATTTTGCCTCTCCTTCAGACTACCCCATGATTTTTTAGGTTTGATTCTTTAACTCTGAATATGTTTTTTAAAATTTTTAAATAATTATATATTCTTTATACTTGACGTTTCTCTTCCATATCTGGATCCTGGCTTTCGAAAAATCTGGCGGATCCATATCCGTATCCTGGTAACTTAGCAATATTATGTATGGGAATTGTGGGATTGTGCTCCACTTGGAAACAAACTTAGTACAATAGAAAGTGTATGAAATTTGATATGTATTTAGGGCATATTAAGTCTTTATATTCACCAAATCCATATTTGGATGGGCATACTTCATAATCATTGTCACTTGTATTAATAGTTTGTTAATTTTGTCAGGGCACCCAACACTGGGAGCTTTTTATCTCTTGAAAGGTCTTTTAATGCTTCTGGACTCTCAACCTTGGTATGATTCCCTCTATTTCCAATTTCATTCACATGTGTATTTTTATGAAATAAGTGGTGTTTTGGTGAAATAAATCTATATTCCAAAATGTGGTTTCACTCTTGATGTTTTTATTGGAATATTCATACTAGGTTGATTCCAGGATTGAGAAGTATACAAGCACTTTGTGCAATTGTTTCTTCAACTGCAGCATTAGCTCAAAAAGAGCTACCTTATCATGTTGAAAATAAAGAGGTGATAAATTGTTTGAAGTCATTTTCACATTTTACATCTGCTTTTTCAATGCCATTTAGCTTAATGATTGTACCTTTTTGGAAATAAAAAGTGAACTGATAAATTGTCTAAAGCCATTTTCATATATTTCATCTGATTTTTCAATACCATCTTATTAGCTTAATCAGTGTACCTTCTTGGAAATAAAAAGTGCGCTGTCTGGATAACCCTAGCTTAATTTCCTTGTCTCTGTTGTTTGTGAATTCTCCACTGTTAGCTTAAGCATAATAAATGTATTGCCTTTGTCATATTAGAGAAAACAATATTATTAGCTTTTTAGCTCGGGAGGCACTCCGCATAGTTTTGTCTTGTATGCGGAAGTGACCTTGCATTACCTAGGCACTTGACTTTTATAAAGTTATAATAAAGTGGCTCTTTTTATAAAGTGACTTTTTATGAAATAAAAGTGCACATATTTCATAAAGTGAAATTACTTTATTAAAAAGTGTAACCAATTTATTTTGGAGGGAATGAATCACATCAATAGATCTTATCAAGACAAGATTAGATCTTGATTGTTGGATTTAGGGATTGGGAAGGTGAAAATTCATTTTCAAGTTATAAGAGCAAGCCTAGGGTAGTGTACAAGACACAGTTTTCCAAGAGTGTGAGTATTTTGGCATTTTTGCAATGTTCCCCCAAGGTTCCGAGACGGGGGGACGTGGGAACGGGGAAACGCACATTCGTGACGCGTGGAGACCACCCCCAAATTTTAGGGAAATTCGGGGGGGACGGGGGGACGTCGAGGTCATACAAATTATAAAAATATAAAAAATATAAATCCCAGCAATAACAATTCATCCCATGTAAATTAGTAAATACTACATTCATCATTGTGCAATCATGCAATGTAAATCAAAATCTAATAGGTTCAGGAGGTTCGAAGTTTTGTGGGGGGGCATTCAGGAGCTTCGAAGTTTCGTGGGGGGACGTCTAGAAGGTTCGGAGTTTCGTGGGGGAACGTCGAGGGGGTTCAGAGTTTCGTGGGGGGACGTCTAGAAGGTTCGCAGCAGAGCGAAACGTTTCTCCCTGCGTTTCGCCAAGGTTTGCCCAAAGAAAAACGTGGAGAAACGTTTCTCCCAAAGTCCCCCTGTCCCAGAGACGTAGGAAGTGCGAGAAACGTGTCCCTGACCCTGCGGAATGCATCCCCGTGGAACACTGGTTTTTTGTGAGTGAGAGCAAGTTTCTCTTTTGGGTGGCTCGATTCCCTAGGTGAGGGATTCATCCCAAAAAAAGTCGCTTGAATCCCAAGGCAACTCTGCTGCATTTATTGTTGGGTCATACATCTCAGCTGGCTTGCATTTCTAGAAGTTTTGTTGGGCACATAAATCGAGGTTGAGGCTGTACAGTACTGTTGCTAGGTCATACTGCTTTTATGGGCACAAAAATCAAGGCCGTACAGTCTGTTGGGTCATACAGTTGTTCTAGGCACAAAAATCGAGGTGGGAACGAATTTCGATGTGTTGGCACAGTCCATTAAATGTTGATTTTCTTGCTGTTGTAACTTTGTTTTATGCCTGAGAATGCTTAATAAGAAATTGCTCTTGGACTGGTTTTCCCCTAGTGGGTTTTTAGCCTACTTACACAACACTTTGTGACCTTATATGATAAGAGCGATAATTGTTGCCTACACAATGCCACAGAACAAAGTTTTGTTTATAAAGTTGGGGCGGTAGAGAGAATAAAGGCACGTCCCCGTTAATAGTTAAGTTGGGTGTACAGATAGTAAAGTAGTAGTGGGTTGGTAGAGCTAACCTAACTAAGTGAAAGGGTTATTCTGCCCCCTGTGAAAGCACATAACGGATTGCGCTCTCTGGCATCTCTCCTGAGTTGCAATGTATCTTGTCTCGCTCTGGCTTCTGTCTATTTTGACCAAAAATGATTGTGCATACAATTTTCAAATTGTTGTTATAATTGTTTTTTTGGCTGCTAAATTATCTCAGCATGAGTGTTTCAACTTGTTGTTCGTTATTTTAAGTGCCTGTAAATTGTCATTTAACTAGTGACTACCTAAGTCTGAAATATGGGTTTTGCTGAGTGGTTGAATGGTTGTTCTAAGCCTATTTTTCATCATGGTATCAGAGCTTGGACTTTGAGATAATAGTATATTATTGTTGCAGCAGTGTATTGAGTTGTTGGGCAAGGTTATTGCTGATTTTGACAACTTGTGTATTGGAAAAATCTTGTGTTTGTTTTCTTTTGGACTAGCAAAAGGAAATGGTTGTTTGCATCAGATTTGAGGATCAGTTGGTTGGCATTTCCAACTATTTTCAATGGAAAGTCAAGGTGACTACTGTACTTAAGGAAAGCAGACTGTGGGTTAATGTTAGCACTGTGATAACTCCTTCCACTGACCCTATTGCTCTTGACATGCATGAAGTAAAAGAGGCTAGAGCACAGAGGGTTATTCTGGATGGTGTCAAGGACCATCTCATCTCACACTTAGCTGAGAAGAAGTCATCTTATGATATGTGGGACACACTGAAAAGCTTGTATGAGGCGAAGATGGCACTCAAAGATAAACTGCATAGGACCAAGATGGCCAAGGGTGAGGGTGTGGTATCCTATCTTACCCGGGTAGCACAGGTAAAAGATGAGTTGGCTGTAGTTGGGGAGGTCATCTTTGATTCTGAGCTGGTGAGGATAGTCTTGAGAGGCTTCACCAAAGACTGGGAAGTCTTCATGAAGTGTGTGGTTGGTCGGGAACATCTTCTAGATTGGAGCGGACTGTGGGACGATTTAACTCAGGAGGAGATCCAGGAAGGATCTCAGGGTAGTGGACAGATGGAGGGTGTTGTTGAAGAAAATGTTGCTCTTTCAGCTAAGAGAAAGAAGAATTCCACTAAGGACTAGAGCAAAGTCAGATGTTTTGCTTGCAACCAGTATGGTCACTTTGCTTCTCAATGTCCTGAGAAGAAGAAGAAGAAGGAGGAGGAGGAGGTTGTTGCTGCAACTGCTAAGATAGATGACTTTGGGGAAAGGTTTGAGAAATATTTCTCAATATTCTCTCTTGTATCGAGTGCCGGCAGCAATGGATTTGTGATGAACAGGAGTTGGTTCATTGACAGTGGAGCCTCTCGTCACATGACCGGAATGTATCATGTATTTCGCAGCATTACTGAGACAGTTCCAGACCAGATGGTTGAGAGTGAAGGGGGAATGACACGTTCAGTGCGTGGATTTGGGAGAGTCAGATTCTCGGTTTGACAGGGGGAACTCCTTAAGTAGGATGGAGTTCTGTTTGTTCCAGGGTTGAGTGTGAAATTTCTCTCTGTGTCAGCCTTGGAGGTTGCAGGGTATTCGACATTGTTCCGGAGGGGACATGTTTACATTTTTCCAGAGAGAGCAATTCTGGGAAATGTTCTTATATACTCAGAGGGAGCGGAATTGAACCAGCCACAATTGATTGGTGATCGGTTTGGTAAGCTGTATAAGTTAGGTGGACAATGCATGATTTATGATTCAGAGTCGGAAGAGGAGCAGGAGGCTGCTGAGGCTGCAGGGGCGCCAAGGTTTCAGTCTTGATTCTCGATGGAAGAGAGGGACTCTCTTCATACTACCGACAGGAGGCTCAGCTGGTATGAGAGGACCAATGCTCAGGATTGGAGGATGGATTCTCCTAGGAGCTCAGGGTTCAGGGTTGCTTCTAGGAGGGTGTCTTCAGATTCGAGTTCAGTGTAGGTGGCGTTGGCTCCAGGTTCAGAGGGAGATCCTACTGTGAACAGTGTGATGGACCTGAGGACCAGACCAGCTGATGGTGATGGCAGTGAGTACCTCCCTCGCTAAGAGGGAGTGTTATTTTTTTAGCTTGGGAGGCACTCCGCATAGTTTTGTCTTGTATGCGGAAGTGACCTTGCATTACCTAGGCACTTGACTTTTATAAAGTTATAATAAAGTGGCCCTTTTTATAAAGTGACTTTTTATGTAATGTTCCTAGTTTATTTTTATAAAGTGACTATGAAATAAAAGTGCACAAATTTCATAAAGTGAAATTACTTTATTAAAAAGTGTAACCAATTTATTTTGGAGGAAATGAATCACATCCCTTGATCTTATCAAGACAAGATTAGATCTTGACCATTGGATTTAGGGATTGGCAAGTTGAAAAGTCATTTTCAAGTTATAAGAGCAAACCTAGGGTAGTGTCCAAGACACAATTTTCCAAGAGTGAGCATTTTGGCATTTTGAGTTTTTTGTGAGTGAGCAAGTTTCTCTTTTGGGTGGCTCGATTCCCTAGGTGAGGGATTCATCCCAAAGGAAGTGGCTCGAATACCAAGGCATATCTGCTGCATTTATTGATGGGTCGTACTCAATGTTATCGGAACCGGACCAGTCATCGAACCGACGAAGCCCAAAATGTGAACCGGACCGGAAACTGGATTGGGACCCGGAAAAAAACCGGTTAAAAAACCGGTTGACTAAAAAATACATAAAATATTCATATTTTGTAAAAAATATATATATTCATGTGCATACATATGGATCCAAACCATTAATACACAAATATACAAAGTTTCTCATATATATAGCAAGTATCGGTGCAAATAACCAAAACAACACCTAGTGCAATACATCTCTGAGGTTCTAAACCAAAGTACATCAACAAAGAGGCTCAAAATGGTCCCTATAATTAAAAAAGAAACCATAGTACTAATGAATAACAATAAACTGATCATAGAAGCATAGAAAACTTTTTTTTTTGTGTTTTTTTTAAATTTCAGTTTCGTGGGTCCACTGTCCACGGTCATACAACACTGCACGGACCGGCTGGTTCCAACCCGTTTTGCTGGTTTTGGCCGGTTCCGTACCCGGTTCGGACAAAAATTCTATTCAACCGGTTTTGGTCCCTGACTGGACCGGTAACCTCTGTAAACCGGTTAGACCAGCCGGTTTTTTTGGTTTCGGTCCAGTTCCGATAACACTGGTTGTACTGCTGGGTCATACATCTCAGCTGGCACGCATTTCTATAAGTTTTTGGGCAGAGAAATCGAGGAGCTGCACAAAAATCAAGGTTGAGGCCATACAGTACTGCTATTGGGCCGTACTGCTATTCTGGGCACAAAAATCGAGGCCATACAGTCTGTTGGGCCATATAGTTGTTTTGGGCACAGAAATCGAGGTGGGCACGAATTTCGAGGTGCTGGTACAGTCCATTAAATGATGATTTTCTTGCTGCTGTAACTTTGTTTTATGCCTGAGAATGCTTAATAAGAAATTGCTCTTGGACTAGTTTTCCCCTAGTGGGTTTTTCCTCCATGTTTCGTGCAACGTAGGTATAAATATACCTCCTCTCCTCGTTATAAAATCATAAGACAAGGGTTCTGTTATCACACAACTTGTAGTTGCCCCTAGAGATATCCCATCCGGGACGGTAGAGGAGTTAGGCAACTAAAGAGGTGACCTAAGAGATGCCACGGTTCCCAATGCAATTGGGAGTCACGTCAACCGAGGCACTCTTCGCTTTAGGTCAAGGTGTAACTAGACCAAGGGGGAGACCCTATACCCCAATCACAGTTGATTGGACCCAAACAAAGGTTTCTAAGGATAGGTAAATGATGAGTTACGGAAACCAATGCAAGGTTAAGTGGACCTAAGAGTTAAGGAACGGTTGATGGAGGTGTAATGGATAGTTAGTGTTTCAACCTATGTATGGTATAGGCCACATGATGGGGTATGATTACTAGGTATAGTACCATATGTTTGCACAAGTGGGTTTAGTTTCTTGGGAAGCGTGAAATGGTTCTAGATGGACCCACAAGGTGAAGTTAGGTGTGAGGATGGTACTATAGGTTAGATCTAGGCTAGATCTATAAGTTGGAGTTGGTTCTAGGATTACCCATGTACTAGATCTAGGGTTTGACACTAATCCCAAGGAGTGCGCCTTGCTTGGAGAAGGACTAGTGCCTTGTTGGATGGGCTAATGGGGTCAAAAAGTATGTCAAAGTATAGATCGGGACACCTAGAAGCCAAGTCAAGTGGATTGGATGAGATCCAATGGTTGGATCTTACTAGATCTAGGTTTTTAAAAGATGACCAAAAGTGGACCACAATCCCTTAAAACAAGGAATGCAATCCCCAAGGCGGATCTTGATGAAAGGACAGTATAGACCTAGGTTTCAAGGCATAGGCATTCCAAATCCACGAAAATCTCCAACACCCACTTCCTAGAAGTGGACCAACTCAAAAAATCAAGGGGGTGCGATTTGCTCAAGGAGGGTCCAAAAATGGTTTTTGGTGGACCAAACCAAGTCCAATGGCTACCAAAATGTAGATCTGGGATGTTAGTACCCCGATCTATGTTCCTTCAAAGTTTCAAGTGAATCCAATGGCTAGATCTTAGTAGATCTAAGTTTTAAGATGCCAAGAAGGTCAAAAGGGGGTTTCAACCCCTTAAAACATGGAGAGATGACCACAAGGTAGTTTTCACCAAAGTAAGGATATGGGTATATGTTATCAAATGTCTAGATGTCAAATCAAGTGGGATCTCACATACCCATGTGCTAGATCTAACCCAACAAGCTTTTCTTAGGAAAATCGATTTAGGTTCAAGAAGGCTTTTTGCATTGAAAAGTGTGTCAAATTTTAGCCAATCACCACCAAACTATAGATCCAACTAGGGGTGGATGCTATAGAGGTGGGTTTTCAATATCTTTTCAAAAGGAGGGCTAGATCTAAGTAGATCTGAAAAATACCAAAAACAAGGGTTTTAATTTGATTAGGGTTTTTGTGATCTAGAAATTATGGAAGATTCAAGGAAGAGAAGATCATACCTCTTAGAACATACCTGGATGAAGAGATGAATGCTAGTTGAGACGAGGATTACTTTGCCAAAGATCAAATGGAGAATTGTTGAAGCCCTCTTGCCAAATCGATTTTTCCAAGCCACATGTGATTCCTTCTAACCTGTCAAGCCAAGGAGCAAAGCATCAATTAGTTTAACAAATTGAAGGTAGATGCAAGCAAGAGAGAGAAAAACATAGAATAGTTGACACAAAGGCAAAACCACTCCCTGTCAAACCCAAAACGACTTCTTCCAAGCTTGAAGGGCAAGCCTCCCCACCAATTCGCACTTGTCAAAGTCGCCCTCTCAACCTGCAAATAAAGTATGGCAAATATGCAAGATAGCTACAATAGATCCTCCAGTGCAATGGACAATAGCATTTACAATCGAAACAACCAACATCCACTCCAATCCAAGCATGTACTCCAAAAGATAGAAATTTTATTCCAAGAGCCAAGAGCCAAAAATCTCTAGATGAATTTTACAATGAGAGGCTCCCTCCTTAAATAGGATGGGGAGAGAGTACAATCATAACCACTTTTTACATGAGTGGCTAAGATTAAAAGATCTCAAGATCTAATCAATGGCTAACAATAAATCATAACCATATATCACATGGATCACCCATATAATGATAGCGCCCCCACTAAAAAGGTACAATAAGGGGTGACGTCATCCACAAGAGAAAATATAAGCATCAAAATCCACCTCATGGTGACTAGGACATAACAATATAAGCTCATGGTGGGGCTAGGAGGTTTTAATCCTTACTAGCTCATCCCCAAGGCACAATAAAAATAATAAAATATGTCCAATATAATAAAAATGATCAAAACTGTCCTCAAAATCCATGACAGTCAAGCAGTAAATGTCCTCCTGTGATCAATCCGGGCATACCCACATGGTGAAAACTGACTGGAAGATAGTGATGCCATCCTGGAAGACCTCTGTGAAGACCAAATGCCAAAACCTTGCCTCAATTGCCCAAATCGATTTCCTCAGTGACCACTTTATCCCATTTTTTAACTGCCTCGGGAACTGTGAAAGTGCCAAAACTGCCTCCTAGGGTGCTAGCGCTGTCCATCTGAGCCCACCAGGCTCTCCGGGAGGGGGGATAAATGGTAATAACAAGTGGCTGGACCACCCCCTCCATCATCAGCGCCCTAGGTGAACTGGCCTCTCGGGGCCCCTGCTGCTCAGGCTGGGAAATCAGCCCCAAATCTGGTCAACAAGTGTAAAACTGCATCAATCACTGTCAGAAGTGCCCGGAACTGAAAGATAAGTGTCTCAATGGATCTAGAAGACCCAAATCCACTAGGAATGAGTACTCATACACCCTGGGTTGCCCTAATGGGCCAGCTGTAGGGTCCACCATATATGGACAATGTATAATCTGCTGATCTGAAATAATAATAAACCTGCTGAACTGGATCAAACATCATCTGCATCATATGTCCATCATATGATATCATCATCAAACATGTGGGCCCATAAATCATCATCAATAATCATCCATACATGGTCCACATCATCACGGATCCCAAGAATATATAATCAAGGATAAATCACATCAGTAGACTAAGACAATGTTTCTCTAATCATTCCCACAGCCAAGCTCAAAGTATAAATTCCATTCAGTGGCATTAATCAAGTTAACATATTCCGTGGTTATATAAAATTACTTGCACAATAGTTCAAATGACAAACTCACCCATTGGACATGGTCAAACTGCTAGTGCAGGATGAAGGCTAGGAGCAAGGTTGGGCCAAGGGTTTGACTTGTCTAACTTAACTCAAAGCTACTTTGGACTGGGAGAAGGGGGAAGCTACAAACTCTGTGCTGGACAAAAGAACACGGGGAATGGTTGTGCCTCACAAATGGATAAGTTGTTTAGAGAGTGTTTATTCAACTTAGGCATCATGTCTACATCAAGTTGATCTAGGTTCATTAGGATCATTCAATTTTATTTCCATGGCCTTTTTGGCCTACATAACCCTTCGGATTTCAGATGTGCTGAGAAGCACAACTAGTTGCAGCTTGCATCCAGGGCATGTTTTTCATATATTTATACAAGGTCAGCAATTGTTTAGATATAGCTTTTAAGAACCATTGCTTTTTGGACCTTTCTTATACTCTTCGAGGAGTATTTTTAGCTTTTCATTGCTCTTGCCCTTTTTGTTTCCATGGGCGAATTTATTTAGTTTCCACAGGTAGAACATGAGCTTTCAGTTTTAGCCAACAACATCTCAAGTGACTAGGGGGAGTTCGAGCCAATGCGAAACATCGGGACAACCGACCAGAATGATTTAGGCCTACAATCCAACTCACCAAAGGCAAGTTCTGTCACCAACTCAGAGCCAAGACACTGAATAAACAGGGATGCGGTCCAAACACAGAGGTAGAAAAATAGGGAAGTCCTCAGTATCAGAAAGTCAAATGAGACAAATCAGGGCTTAAGTCAAACAGGAAGGTCATGTATGGATGGAGACAAGTGAATATGGAGCCTACACTAGCAGACAACTGGTGTCGGGGAAAGAGCATGTCTATGTAAGGTGAAAAACCAGTAAGTTTTGTTAAATGACCTAAAAGTGCAAGTAATTGTCCATTTTATGATTTACAGTTCATTTTAAATAGTTTGCCACATCAGGAATAATATACCAAGCACATGCTATGATCATGACTAAATCAACAAGATAATAATCCACAGTCAGTGAGAACATATCCATAGATCATACAACATCATCATAATAATAATCATCAAGTATCATCTGAAACACTGCTGCAATACATCTCTAGGCACTGAACTGAAACTGTAATGGGATAAGTGGTCACATCAGTCATCAAATATGAACTCTCAAGGCTCAGCCTTGACACAAGGTCATATACAAATCTGAATAATGTACTGCTCTGATCACGAGTGATCCAAAATATATAGCCATGCTCTGGAAAAATGTAGGCTCTGGAATGTGCAGATATCTGCTGTACAAGAATAGTAGCCCTGCTACTATGGTGTGATAACATCTGGCTCCAGTTGGGACAAGTGCTCTAAGGGAGAGAGCGCTTGAGAACCTCAGAATCTCTGGTCTCGAACTGCTCTGCATCAATCTTCAATCCAGCACTGCACCATCCTTGCTTTTAGCTTTTATCTTGCACCTGTTCCTGCTCTCACAAACACTAGAATACCATCATGGAGCATGTATGGGACAAATATAAAATAAAACTGAACTGAAATCTAGTCTAAAGCATAAACTGAAATGTACCAAAATATAAATATAACTAACATGGCATATATTTTTCATTTATCATTTTTATTTACTGTGCAGGAGGAAAAGAGTAAATCAGGCGATCTCAACTTGCACAGGCAGCCAACAATAGAAATGCTAACTACAATTTCTTAAATGCATGCAAGAGAAGAGACAAGCTTAGGAAGGAGCAAGACTCAACTCAGGCAGAAAAGAAAAATCACACAAATCCTACTGCTCAAGTGAGCTTATTCAAGACCTACCTACCCTACTCTAACCCAATAGCAGAAATGTTAGGTAAAGTCATAAATCCAGTGTAACCATTCGTCAAACAGGTTGGTGATTCTTATTTGATTTTTGATAATAAAACAAGTCAAGATCGGGCTAAAGATTAGGAAATTTAAGAGCACAATGTTCCTGACATGTTCAAATATTGAAGAATGGTTTAAATGATGCAATATGAAATTATGCCAAGGAGAAGACTGTCTGATGCAAACATCCTCCATCAAAGAATTGATAGGATCATGAAATTTATGCAAGTTAAACTCAGGGATGGATGGAGGGAAAACATAAGACATGTGACTCGATTCATTTTCACACAGATTAACTTGTTCATTTACTTTTCTCACATATTCAATTTGATTCTCCTTGGGACTGATGATCAAATAGAAACCAAGTGGAGACAACTCAAAGATTAGAAGACGAAAAATCAAAGTCAGGCCCTCTTGATGCTCAAAAATGGAGAAAAGATGGAATTGATCTTTAAACACCTTTTCTAGCCGCCTAGAATGATTGATAAATTGACAACAAGCATTATGGTTCCAAAGTGACTGAAAAGGGAAATGAAGTGCATTTTCTCCAAACATGTAATCATGCTTATACTTCTTATTGAAAATTTTAAAAGCAAAAGACTGACTAGACCACCAACCCAAAGATGATTGAAAGAGTTGGGAAGGGAGGGTGGATTGCAAATATGAACAATCTCCTAGATGGATAGAAAGATTTGGCCTTGAAATTTGACAAAATGAAAGGCCTTTCAAAGTAGCACTAGGAATGAATTCAAACTTTTGATTAAATCTAATATTTACAATTTGAGGACAAGATTCTAACTCTAAGAAAAAGCTATCTTGACTAAGGACAGAAAAATAAAAATTTAAAGACTCATTATAAGAAGTGGAACAAAGATTAGAGCATCTAATGTGATCTACTGGCTCATCCTCTCCTTCTATTGATTCATCATTAAAATCACAAGAGGATACTTGATCATTTTCATTAAATTGATCAGGGATAAAACTAACAAATTTATTTAGAACATCCTGATTATTTGCACAATGATCATGTGAAAGCACTACTAAAGGGTTTTGGTCAATGTTTCCACTTTCTTCTTCTTCAATAAGGTGATAAGGAATTGAATGATTACTAAAGATATAATGACTAATGAGTTCTTCCGAAGGAGGAACTTCAATAGACTTGTTGACTAAAGGCTCATCCTCAGAAATTTCCTCAAGATCAAGACTAGGGCTACCTAAAAAGAAATTTGAAAACTTATGATTTATACAATGATTATGGATTTGACTTTCAATCGACTCAAAAGTGGAAAACTTATCCTCAAAAGAAATTGAGCAGGAGGGGTCATCTTCGGATGTTGACAATTCACTTGATGTTTGATTATTAAGAGATTCAACAATAGGATCAAAAAGGGGAAGGTTTTGATTTGAAAAATATATATTATCGGATTCACTTCCCCATCTTTCTAAGAAACTTTTCTCAAACATGTCATACCCGGAAATGCTGTTGGACTTCAAATTTACGAACCAAATCTCAGCTCTTTCTTTGAAGGACGAAGCCAATAGTTTCATACACACATCCTCATGGGTTATGGATAAATCTTTAATAATTTCCCTAAAAAGTTCAAGGTGTCTTTTAGCAGATACTTCATGACTTCCATCAAATTTAGACAACCTTTCACGGGCTTGATGAGGGATGTGATGAGGATACCCAACAATTTTTGAGAAGTCAAAAACTTTCAAACGACCAAAAGTCCTAGGCCGCTCAGAAGCAGCCATGGATGGCAAAAATTTACTTTTTTATTTTTTAATTTTTTAAATTTTTTATTATTAAGTCAAGAACCTAAATACAAAAAGATGCACCCCATGGGTACTAGATAATGATAGGATCGATCACCAGTGGAGTCGCTTATGTGGAGTCGCCAGGTAGATTTTAAAACTCTTCTACCAAGATGTATGTCGTTTAAAGTGCAGGGATAGAGTGAGACAAAACAGGTATGATGAACCAAGGTAGGCCTCTACCTCCCCGGCAACGGCGCCAAAAATGTTAATGTTGGCAAAGAGAACGGGAGGAGAGGTTTTGAAAAATATATGTCAAACCAGGGTAGGCCTCTACCTTCCCCGGCAACGGCGCCAAAAATGTTATCACACAACTTGTAGTTGCCCCTAGAGATATCCCATCCGGGACGGTAGAGGAGTTAGGAAACTAAAGAGGTGACCTAAGAGATGCCACGGTTCCCAATGCAATTGGGAGTCACGTCAACCGAGGCACTCTTCGCTTTAGGTCAAGGTGTAACTAGACCAAGGGGGAGACCCTATACCCCAATCACAGTTGATTGGACCCAAACAAAGGTTTCTAAGGATAGGTAAATGATGAGTTACGGAAACCAATGCAAGGTTAAGTGGACCTAAGAGTTAAGGAACGGTTGATGGAGGTGTAATGGATAGTTAGTGTTTCAACCTATGTATGGTTTAGGCCACATGATGGGGTATGATTACTAGGTATAGTACCATATGTTTGCACAAGTGGGTTTAGTTTCTTGGGAAGCGTGAAATGGTTCTAGATGGACCCACAAGGTAAAGTTAGGTGTGAGGATGGTACTATAGGTTAGATCTAGGCTAGATCTATAAGTTGGAGTTGGTTCTAGGATTACCCATGTACTAGATCTAGGGTTTGACACTAATCCCAAGGAGTGCGCCTTGCTTGGAGAAGGACTAGTGCCTTGTTGGATGGGCTAATGGGGTCAAAAAGTATGTCAAAGTGTAGATCGGGACACCTAGAAGCCAAGTCAAGTGGATTGGATGAGATCCAATGGTTGGATCTTACTAGATCTAGGTTTTTAAAAGATGACCAAAAGTGGACCACAATCCCTTAAAACAAGGAATGCAATCCCCAAGGCGGATCTTGATGAAAGGACAGTATAGACCTAGGTTTCAAGGCATAGGCATTCCAAATCCACGAAAATATCCAACACCCACTTCCTAGAAGTGGACCAACTCAAAAAATCAAGGGGGTGCGATTTGCTCAAGGAGGGTCCAAAAATGGTTTTTGGTGGACCAAACCAAGTCCAATGGCTACCAAAATGTAGATCCGGGATGTTAGTACCCCGATCTATGTTCCTTCAAAGTTTCAAGTGAATCCAATGGCTAGATCTTAGTAGATCTAAGTTTTAAGATGCCAAGAAGGTCAAAAGGGGGTTTCAACCCCTTAAAACATGGAGAGATGACCACAAGGTAGTTTTCACCAAAGTAAGGATATGGGTATATGTTATCAAATGTCTAGATGTCAAATCAAGTGGGATCTCACATACCCATGTGCTAGATCTAACCCAACAAGCTTTTCTTAGGAAAATCGATTTAGGTTCAAGAAGGCTTTTTGCATTGAAAAGTGTGTCAAATTTTAGCCAATCACCACCAAACTATAGATCCAACTAGGGGTGGATGCTATAGAGGTGGGTTTTCAATATCTTTTCAAAAGGAGGGCTAGATCTAAGTAGATCTGAAAAATACCAAAAACAAGGGTTTTAATTTGATTAGGGTTTTTGTGATCTAGAAATTATGGAAGATTCAAGGAAGAGAAGATCATACCTCTTGGAACATACCTGGATGAAGAGATGAATGCTAGTTGAGACGAGGATTACTTTGCCAAAGATCAAATGGAGAATTGTTGAAGCCCTCTTGCCAAATCGATTTTTCCAAGCCACATGTGATTCCTTCTAACCTGTCAAGCCAAGGAGCAAAGCATCAATTAGTTTAACAAATTGAAGGTAGATGCAAGCAAGAGAGAGAAAAACATAGAATAGTTGACACAAAGGCAAAACCACTCCCTGTCAAACCCAAAACGACTTCTTCCAAGCTTGAAGGGCAAGCCTCCCCACCAATTCGCACTTGTCAAAGTCGCCCTCTCAACCTGCAAATAAAGTATGGCAAATATGCAAGATAGCTACAATAGATCCTCCAGTGCAATGGACAATAGCATTTACAATCGAAACAACCAACATCCACTCCAATCCAAGCATGTACTCCAAAAGATAGAAATTTTATTCCAAGAGCCAAGAGCCAAAAATCTCTAGATGAATTTTACAATGAGAGGCTCCCTCCTTAAATAGGATGGGGAGAGAGTACAATCATAACCACTTTTTACATGAGTGGCTAAGATTAAAAGATCTCAAGATCTAATCAATGGCTAACAATAAATCATAACCATATATCACATGGATCACCCATATAATGATAGCGCCCCCACTAAAAAGGTACAATAAGGGGTGACGTCATCCACAAGAGAAAATATAAGCATCAAAATCCACCTCATGGTGACTAGGACATAACAATATAAGCTCATGGTGGGGCTAGGAGGTTTTAATCCTTACTAGCTCATCCCCAAGGCACAATAAAAATAATAAAATATGTCCAATATAATAAAAATGATCAAAACTGTCCTCAGAATCCATGACAGTCAAGCAGTAAATGTCCTCCTGTGATCAATCCGGGCATACCCACATGGTGAAAACTGACTGGAAGATAGTGATGCCATCCTGGAAGACCTCTGTGAAGACCAAATGCCAAAACCTTGCCTCAATTGCCCAAATCGATTTCCTCAGTGACCACTTTATCCCATTTTTTAACTGCCTCGGGAACTGTGAAAGTGCCAAAACTGCCTCCTAGGGTGCTAGCGCTGTCCATCTGAGCCCACCAGGCTCTCCGGGAGGGGGGATAAATGGTAATAACAAGTGGCTGGACCACCCCCTCCATCATCAGCGCCCTAGGTGAACTGGCCTCTCGGGGCCCCTGCTGCTCAGGCTGGGAAATCAGCCCCAAATCTGGTCAACAAGTGTAAAACTGCATCAATCACTGTCAGAAGTGCCCGGAACTGAAAGATAAGTGTCTCAATGGATCCAGAAGACCCAAATCCACTAGGAATGAGTACTCATACACCCTGGGTTGCCCTAATGGGCCAGCTGTAGGGTCCACCATATATGGACAATGTATAATCTGCTGATCTGAAATAATAATAAACCTGCTGAACTGGATCAAACATCATCTGCATCATATGTCCATCATATGATATCATCATCAAACATGTGGGCCCATAAATCATCATCAATAATCATCCATACATGGTCCACATCATCACGGATCCCAAGAATATATAATCAAGGATAAATCACATCAGTAGACTAAGACAATGTTTCTCTAATCATTCCCACAGCCAAGCTCAAAGTATAAATTCCATTCAGTGGCATTAATCAAGTTAACATATTCCGTGGTTATATAAAATTACTTGCACAATAGTTCAAATGACAAACTCACCCATTGGACATGGTCAAACTGCTAGTGCAGGATGAAGGCTAGGAGCAAGGTTGGGCCAAGGGTTTGACTTGTCTAACTTAACTCAAAGCTACTTTGGACTGGGAGAAGGGGGAAGCTACAAACTCTGTGCTGGACAAAAGAACACGGGGAATGGTTGTGCCTCACAAATGGATAAGTTGTTTAGAGAGTGTTTATTCAACTTAGGCATCATGTCTACATCAAGTTGATCTAGGTTCATTAGGATCATTCAATTTTATTTCCATGGCCTTTTTGGCCTACATAACCCTTCGGATTTCAGATGTGCTGAGAAGCACAACTAGTTGCAGCTTGCATCCAGGGCATGTTTTTCATATATTTATACAAGGTCAGCAATTGTTTAGATATAGCTTTTAAGAACCATTGCTTTTTGGACCTTTCTTATACTCTTCGAGGAGTATTTTTAGCTTTTCATTGCTCTTGCCCTTTTTGTTTCCATGGGCGAATTTATTTAGTTTCCACAGGTAGAACATGAGCTTTCAGTTTTAGCCAACAACATCTCAAGTGACTAGGGGGAGTTCGAGCCAATGCCAAACATCGGGACAACCGACCAGAATGATTTAGGCCTACAATCCAACTCACCAAAGGCAAGTTCTGTCACCAACTCAGAGCCAAGACACTGAATAAACAGGGATGCGGTCCAAACACAGAGGTAGAAAAATAGGGAAGTCCTCAGTATCAGAAAGTCAAATGAGACAAATCAGGGCTTAAGTCAAACAGGAAGGTCATGTATGGATGGAGACAAGTGAATATGGAGCCTACACTAGCAGACAACTGGTGTCGGGGAAAGAGCATGTCTATGTAAGGTGAAAAACCAGTAAGTTTTGTTAAATGACCTAAAAGTGCAAGTAATTGTCCATTTTATGATTTACAGTTCATTTTAAATAGTTTGCCACATCAGGAATAATATACCAAGCACATGCTATGATCATGACTAAATCAACAAGATAATAATCCACAGTCAGTGAGAACATATCCATAGATCATACAACATCATCATAATAATAATCATCAAGTATCATCTGAAACACTGCTGCAATACATCTCTAGGCACTGAACTGAAACTGTAATGGGATAAGTGGTCACATCAGTCATCAAATATGAACTCTCAAGGCTCAGCCTTGACACAAGGTCATATACAAATCTGAATAATGTACTGCTCTGATCACGAGTGATCCAAAATATATAGCCATGCTCTGGAAAAATGTAGGCTCTGGAATGTGCAGATATCTGCTGTACAAGAATAGTAGCCCTGCTACTATGGTGTGATAACAGGTTCTAATATGAAATTATTTCTTTTTCTCCTACTGTTTGAGTCTCTTTGGTGATGCTCTCTTCTCTTGGGATGATCCTCTTTGCTTGATGGTGGATGGATGAATGATCCAGGGCTTATTTCTTGCACATGCTATGGTTGATGCTAGACTTGTTGGAATAACACATGCACAAGTGTGACCTAAAGGTGTCTTCTTTGCTCATCTCTTGTTGAATATTGATGAATAAAGTTACTATGTGGATTGAATGGTAGTTATATGCTGCATTTACTCTAAATTAGGGCTTCTTACCAATATTCTATCAACTTTGTATAAAGGAAACGTCTTGCATAAGGGTTTCCTATTGCTTTTGGGGCCTTGGACTTCTCCATTTCCCTTAGTTTGGTTCACCTACCTAACGCTAGAGGTTGCTAGGTGATTCCCTAGCTTGCAAGTCGTAGAGGGACATTGCAAGAGAGAGACACTAGCCATTGATCTGTCAATACCCTAGGGATTGAGACAATCATATCCCCTTCTCTTGTCATCTTTTTACTCGTAATTTCAGCATTTATTGCATTATGGTTTTGTTGCAATTTTATGCATAAAAACCCTACAAATTTGAAAAATTCCCAAAACCCTAAAAATTAGAAAATCCATAACTCTAAAAATTGCCATGAGTTTGTAATTTTTTTCCTCCCTACAAATTTGCCCTAGTGGATTTATCCAGTCTTGAAAAAGTCGCCGAAAAATCGTGACTTTTTGTAAAAGTCACGAGGTGTTATCCCTGCCAAAAAATCGGATCGCAAAAATCGCGATTTTTTAAAAAATCGACGACTTCCGACTTTTTCAAAAAATTGGCGCTTTTTTCGGAAAAATCGTTAGTTGAAGGAAAAAATCGCCCAGGCTTTTTCACAGTTTAAAAAACTCGGGTTTTTTTTATAAATTTGATGAGTTTTGTACATGTAACATTGATGTCAACATTACCATTAATTGTTTCAGGATGTTTGAGAGTGGTTCCAACCTCATCAGACTTCATATGCAAAAAGTAGGATTTTAGATCCCATTTAGAATTCAACAGACTTAATGGTTTTCAGGATTTCAGGATTCCAACGTTTCTAGTGGATTCTATCATGTATGTGGGTAAGGGATTGGAATTTAATGAAGTACATCAAACTTTCTATGTACCTTGATGTTGGTGGTGTCGATGCCTGATTGTTAAAGTTGCTTGAATTCCACTGTCATGACCTTAATAAAAAAATGTACCCTTCAGTCAAGCAAAATCACTTATTAAGCATGGGAAGCTCTTTCTACCTTATTTTAACGCTTGGATTAAGAAGTTTGAACAAAATTGTATGGTGTTAATTGATGTCCTTGGAGGATCAACTTCGAGATTGGAGGCAGAGGCAAAGTCTAGAGCCTAGAGGTGGGGGAACATGGTGCTATTGATGAATATGATCTCGACATAGACAATGATTTTGATGATTATGTTTTTTCAATTTTGATTTAGATATGTATTGCGCTTGGTGCCATTTTGATAATATTTTGTCTCTAATGGTTTGGAATCATAGCTTGGAATCTTTAATATATATTTTTTTCATTAAAATTGTAAAATTTTATGTATTTTTTAACAGTCCGAGTCATTGAAATCAAACCACTCGGAGTTATTTGCCTCCACTACATCTATATATTAGTGCTTTCTACATATTTATGTTCCAATGTGTTTATCTGATGTTATTGTTGCTTTATATGTTTAAAATTCTGAAAAAAAATGAATGTACTTTGTATTTTTTAATGTTTGCCGACTTTTTCCGATTTTTCCCGATTTTTTCGCCGATGTTGCCGAGAAATTGTTTTCGGGACCCTTGCCGACTTTTTCAACATTGGATTTATCCATAGATCTTGAAGGGCATCCCCATTTTATGTGTAAAAAACCCTAAAAATCATATATTGTCAAAAATTCCTAAAAATTTAGATAAATTCAAAAACCTATAAATATTTGGAATTTGCTAAATTTGGTCCACCCCTCAATTTTGCCCTAGTTGAATTGTCCACTGATCTTGAAGGGCGTCCCATTTTTCCCTGGTGCATTGGGAAGCGTGAGAACCCTAGATCTCACTTACCTTGGGCCATGTTAGGGTTTTGACTTCACCTAGGGATTCGCCCTAGCCTCCTCCTTCCTCTTTTCCTTAGAGCGCACCTTTTTGAAGGTTTCCTTGGGACACGTGGAGGTGCATTGGTATATGTGAGTTGCATTGGAATCTATGAAAATGGAAAGGTGATTGATGATATACATGATTAGCTATTGAACTAACTCCTTAAATAGGTCAACTTGTCTTCTTTATATTCTATTTGACTCCATACAAGGCATTGATCTAGTTACAAGGTTGTGGAAAGGTATTTGCATGAGTGATGTTTGCAATTATTAGTTAGGGCTCTCCCTCGGGTTTAGGAGTTACCTGAAGAAGTTAATAGGCTGGGTTGTGGGGACATTTGGACCTAGACCTCTTCCACTTGCTTACCAATCACTAGCATTTAGTCTACATTGTGTTGCTTATTTATGTCTGCTAGTTTGAGCAGTAACATTTTTGGGGCCATTGTCGGGGACATATTCAAGAAGATTGAAGTGGTTTATTATGAGTCATTCATACCCTTGGCAAGAACGACACTTGGTGAGAACTCAATGTGAGTCCTTCATTTTATGTTTTGAAGTATATTGTATTTAAGGACTAACCCTGCAAGGCTTATCTAGCGACTCCATTGGCAAGTGCTTTCTTCAAGACATTTCAGGTATTTCTTGTTTTGTACTTTGGTGAGATTTATTTGACAGATCTCTCCTAGCAACTCCCACTGAAGAAATTAAAAGAGGTACTCCACAAAAACGAGATCAAGGGGTAAGCATTGTTTTGTTTGTTGATAAAAATTTTGCTAAAGGCTAACCCATAGGTCATATCAAGCAACTCCAGTAAAGAAAGCAAACTAAGGAAGTGCAATCCAAAGCAAGCAATCTCGGCTATTAATAAGAAGAAGATATTGGGATCCTCGATCCGATGGATTTTTTGAGCATTCAAGGATATTCGAATAAGTTAGATAAACCTACTTGTCTTAAGTCTATCCCAATATTTCATGAATGTGAAGATACAGTTGCAGAGCATGTTATGAAGTTCAAAGAATTTATTGTGGCATGGGGTATCACAGACGAGGATATTAGAATGAACTTATTTGTAATGTCCCTTGGTTTCGGAGATAATCAAGACGTCGACGATTGGTATGATACACTTCCTCCTAAAGGGATATATTCCCTCTTACAACTAGTGGAGGCATTCTGCAATGAGTTGGATCCCAGTGTTGACAAAGAAATCCGGGAAATCATAACTTGTAAATATTTGATTCAGAGATCACTACTCCCTCTGAATCGCCCTGAGATCTCAAGCGGTATGAGTCTTGATATCAATACATGCTCATATGAATATAAACTCAAACAACTAGATCTGCATTTACCAACTGAAACATAAATGCAATCACACATAAACAATAGATATACCCTAGAACCCTTTCGGGAAAAACCAGCAAACTGTGGGGCTATCTTCTCTCTCAAGCCCAGAGCATATAAGAAATAAGACAAGTACAATACAGGGTTACCTCAGAAGTCACTCAGGCAAACTCTAGATTTGCATGCATCAGCTGATGCATGCATTGGAAGAATGTGCCCTAACTGGAAAACTAGATCTGAGTATCCTTGCATCCGCCTCTATCTGATCTGTCTCTCTCTATCCTCTGCTCTGATCTGCTCTGTAACTGAAGAAGCCTACTGCTGAAAACGTCCTCCTCTGCATGCACAAGTGCGCTTTCCCTCCAAAGAAGAATGACTCGTACTAAATCAGTTCTCAGTAGATCTGAGCTATGATCGTCACCGATCTTCCTCAATCATTGAGACGAAGATACTCTGCAAGTTACAGACACTCAATCGCTCAACCGGATGCGGCACGAGCTTCCTCCTCCTTAAGGAATGCGCCCTCCTTCTCAAGGAAAGTCGTCCTCCTCTCAATTGATCTATCTCAGATCAATTATCTCAGTGGTGAAGACAGACACCTTCTTTCTTCCTTATATCATCTCACTGTAAAATTAGGTTTACCAAAAACCTAAAAGTAGGTGCATGCAAAACTCACTTTTGCATGCTTGCGTGCAAACCCTTGCATGCATTTCTTCCCGAACATTTACCTGGTTAACATTTTAACATAACTTACCTTCTCGAGAAGGGAGAACATGTGGATACTGTTGAGCATGAAGTAGTCCATGACAAAGGAATTCTTGATGAAGATCAAGCATTGAAAGGTTTGCTTGAAGAAAACATTGTTGAAGGTCTGGTTGATGACATCCTAAACCTTATCGTTGAATATAAAGGTTCCTTCGAAAATGAATATGATCATGACGCAAGAAATGAAGACCAAGAAGCCCTAGTTGAAGAAATTGAAAAATGCAAGGAAATGGTAAGTTCTCCTTACTATCATGTCACGGTTTCTTATGATATTTTGGGCCCCTTGGAGGAGAATAATAGGATTCTTGAAGACAATGACTACCGGAATTTCATTGGTCCTCCAATATACGATCCTTCAAGACCTAACAGTGTTGTTTTTGAGCTTTTCCTTCCATTTATTGAAGTAAAAGAAGTTAGAATGGACCAATCTGAGCCAGAC
Organism: Larix kaempferi; assembly: GCA_027924585.1. NCBI lineage: Eukaryota > Viridiplantae > Streptophyta > Pinopsida > Pinales > Pinaceae > Larix > Larix kaempferi. The sequence goes on from BSBM01000504.1 coordinate 8,205,306, forward strand.
TATTATACAGATTTGAGGCAAGATAAAGAAGCCTTATTCACCTCATGGAAGGACATCGAAGACATAATCTGTGAAAGCTCAGTCGACCAAAATATGGTTATCCTTTCTCCTCGTAGTATCAATGATGAAGATTGGATCAATCCTTTTGCACTTACGATGGATGATGAAGTACCTCAGGATGTAAGGTCTCTTACTATTACAGACGATCACAATATGCAACTACTTCACGCAGGATTTGAAGATTTTGGAAGCTACATATTTGGTGAGACCTCTTTGGACTCGGTTCAGTCGCGACTACCCAGCATCAAGGAAGGTATGGGAGGTTATGCAGAGAGTTCCTTTACAATCATGTAGTCGATGATGGACCCGAATTGTCATTCTCAACAGTGTCCCTCAAGAAGTATTGTAGAAGTTGATCAACCCCTTCTTTCCGCTACATGTAAGTTTTCATTGATGCATTTCAACAAAATCGAGGCAGATATGTGGATGGGTATAGTATTTACTTCCCCTTTCCATGATATTTGTAATTTATCTTTTCGTTTAAAACTTGAAGGTATGACTTTGTGGTTGACAATTTCGAATTGTAAGGATTATTCAGGATACTAACATGATTATTACCAAGATGAACAACGTGTTTGCATGTCCAAAATAAAACTTGAAAAGGTACATGGACATGTTACAATTGGCCTTCAAAGATTCTCTAGAAACTTTCCAAGGTTCATCCTTGCAAGTGGTCTCTCAAGTTTAGGTTCAGATGGCATGGATAGATAAAGCATGTGAAACTGACTATTCTCCGTGGAAGAAATTTTGAGGTTTTCAGGTTCCCACATTCATCCAGCATTCCTCCTCCTTCTCAACAAAGATACTAGTATGTACACTGCTTATTATTGATGTGATTCTGTCTTGGATAATCTGCAAAGATAAAGGAAGAAAATCAGGTACAAATCAAATACTCAGGTGGCTACACTGGTGGTATTATTTCACTTGACCCTTCTCTCTTATCATAATTAATGTAGGTAGGTTAGTTTCATTTCAGATCATCATTTGAGTTACCTGTCCATTGCATTTGTCGTTCTTTCATTTATCTTCATTTTGAACAAGGCAAGACGGAAGTGTCTTCCTCCGATGTATTTGATGCCTTTGTTATTAGATATGTGTGCAGAACTACAGGTCCCCAGGAGATTCAAGAGGTTCTCATGCACTCTCAAGAAGAGCACATGTCCCGCAGTTGGAGCCAGTGTTACATGCCTGAGTAGGTACAGTGTTCCAAGGAGGTTGAGGCTAGAGCAAGGGGGCAAATTTTTTATTGTACAAGCGAAAGTGGGATTTACTATATGGATATTTGGTTTGGGGGTTTTTTACCCCCTGGATTAGACATGGCTAGCCCCCTTGGTTTCTCTCCCAGAAGTACCTAGCTTAGTGGCTTTGCTGACTACCCCTTCGGTGTGATGATATCTCCACCATGCAAAGGCTTTATGCCCATGGGTTGGTGCTCTAGGTCTTCTGGGGGTGACCCACTGGGGCACATGCCCATCCTAGTTATTTGACTTGCAGAGGTGATTGAGCTTTGTAAAGCAATGTTATCTCCTCCTAGCACACCTTCTTGCACCCACTTCGACCTATTTCAGCTTCCAAAGACCCTTGCTCCAGCCTTCCTGGCCCAATGCGCCTGTCTTCCAGCTATTGCACACCAGATAAACCTACAACGCCTTAGAGGGGCGGCGTTGAGGGACTTTCATCACTTTAGGGTTAGATGGGGCATGGAATCCCCCCGGGCTCACTACTTCATTAGGTGAAGCCATTTCTTTTATTATTTTAGCTTATTTTTATAATTTTTGTACATTTTAGGGTAAAATTCCTTTGTTTTGTAGAATTTACCCTAAAAATAATATTATTTTATGATTTAGGCTTGTAGGCTCAAAATTAAAATATTCAAGAGAGAAAGGTATAAATATACCTCCTCTCCTCATTGTAAAATCATAAGACAAGGGTTCTATATGAAATTATTTATTTTTCTTCTACTCTTTTGAGTCATTTTGGTGATGCTCTCTTCTCTTGGGATGATCCTCTTTGCTTGATGGTGGATGGATGAATGATCTGGTCCTTCTTTCTTACACATGCTATGGTTGATGTTAGAGTTGTGGAAATAACACATGCACAAGTGTGACCTAAACATGTCTTCTTTGCTCATCTATTGATGCAGGGGCATCGGTGCCTAGGCAGAATAGTCGAAGTTAATCGACAGAAAAAGGCCGACCAGGGGGATTGCCGATGACCACTGGTGTGAGAAGACTGGAAATCAAGGCCAGATAGCAAACAAGAAGCTATCGAAGTATGGTCGATAGGAGCAAAAGTCGACAAAATGTCAAAAAGCCACATCGACGGAAAAGCGGTAAAAGCCAAGCGTGGAGGATGGGGCGAATGGCAGCCATGGAGCCTAAGTGAAGTCAACAAGTTAAGTTGACGACCGACAAAGTAAATAATGGTCAACGTGTCGAAATATGAACCAGTCGTACGTGGATAGCGATTAGACCGACAATTGTAGCAAAGTCGAGTGGCACAGAGGTCAAGATGTGCAGAAGTCGAGGCAACATACCTACAACTGTCGTGGGTAGTTGAGGAGGTCAATGACAGTTAAGAAGGTGGTTGGAATCAGGCCAGATGTCACCACAAGAGAAGGTTGTGTAGGCTCGAACAGAAGGCGCTGACAACTGTAGGTCTGCAGGATCAGTAATGGTTTGGCGGACATAAAAAGGACGCCTTGAGGAGACCCGACAGGGTGGACCTCGAGAACAACAGAGCAGAGTAGAAAACCAGTGCGAAGCCTCAGAAGAGGCAGATCACACAGGGAGAGATCGCACAAACAGAGCGCAGAGGAAAGTAGAACAACAGAGTAGAGCACAAAGTCGCGTCGCGTGACTAGTTCTGTGTATTGATGTAACAGGCTAAGGCCGACTTGATTATTATTTTGCATGTAATTTTGTAAAAGATACGAGTAATAGAAGCCAACTTCTTGGCATTTTTAGTTCACATCTCGTGTTTTGTGAACATGTGTGTGTAAACTGTGTGATTCTGATAAGCAAGAAAGGTCTGACCGACCTGCCTTGCGTCAAGTGGTATCAGAGCAGGAAGAGCCTGCATATGCGTGAACAGCTCCAGTTGCGGTTGGGTAGAGTTGTGCGCATGTGGTGAAAGTCTTGTTGCGATTGGACGAGTGGAGATTGGAAGTTCTTGCCAATGGACTATGTGAAGGAATACACAGAAGAGTTCTACGGAATGTTGATTAGATCTGGTCGAACCGATGAAGGTGAAGAGCCAGTCGCAAGATATGTAAATGGTTTGAAGTATGTCATACAGGACGAGTTGATCCTGTCGAAGTTCAACACGGTTGGTGAAGCCTACCAGCTAGCCCTGAAGGCGGGGGAAAAGATGTCAAGAAGAACAACATCGACTAGAGGAAAGATGACTGGTCAAAGTGCAAAGACTGCTCCCACAAAAGGACAAAGTAGTGGGACCAGGAGAGAAGCCGTCGAAGATAACTGATGCGGAGAAGGGACAACGACCAGGGAAAAGGCACAAGAAAACCGACGGGATGGTCAAGAGACCCGCGGTCGAGTGCGTTTGGTCGAAGTGGTCCAACGGAGAGACGAGGTGCTGACTAACCCGCTATAGTTTGTTATAAGTGTCGAGGTGTGGGACACAAAGCTTATGAATGCCCGGAAAATTTACACGCAATAGAGGAGTCGAAACCTAGACGTCGACGAGATGGCAAGGGTGACAAGAAGACGGGTTCAACATCCGATAGTTGTGAAGATGACAGAGAAAAGAGTCAAAACTTGACGACCAGAAGGACGTTGGTCTAGAACGACCAATGAGAAGAGAAGGAGTCGGCGCAACGCAAGGTTATTTTTTGAACCAAAGTGTTGATCGCCAACAGATACTACAAGACCATTGTCGATGGCGGAAGTACAGAAAACCTAGTCTCGATGGAGGTCATCGACAAGTTGGGTTTGAAATGTCAACAACACCCAAATCCATACAAGATATCCTGGTTACAGAAAGGGCATCATGTGAAGGTAACCAAATAGTGCATGATCAACTTCAAGGTTGGGAAACTTGAGGACAGTGTACTGTGCGACGTAATCCCAATGGACGCTTGTCACTTGTTGTTTGGAAGACCATGGAAATATGATCAGAAGATGATCTATGATGATCGATCCAACACAGTCACAGTGTGGAAAAATGGCACACGGAGAATGCTGAAGCTAAAGCAAGAGGACAACATCAATTGCGAGTAGGGCGAGAGCAACTATTGGGAGAAGAGAGTGTTGATGTGCTTGGCGAAGGAATTCCTAGCGGAGGCGAAGAAACAGTCGGGATGTTTCGCTGTCATTCCGAAGGGACCAAGTGTTGAATGGTCGAAGACAGAGAAAATTTCGGTCGAAGATGAAAGGATGTTGGATGAGTTTGAAAGCATCATGGTCGAAGAGACACCGACGGCATTGCCACCGATGAGAAGCATATCCCATCAAATCAACTTGATTTCATGGTCGAGTTTGCCAAACAAGGCACCACATAGAATGACTCCGACAGAGAGTGAGGAACTCAATCAACAAGTCCAGGAGTTGTTGGACAAAGGATTGATCAGAGAAAGTCTGAGCCCGTGCGTAGTGCCATTTGTACTAGCGTCGAAGAAAGGAGGAGAATGGAGGATGTGTACAAACTCCAGAGCCATCAATAAGATTACGATCAAGTTCAGATTTCCATTGCCAAGGATGGATGACTTGATCGACTGCTTGAGTGGATCTAGATATTTCACCAAGATCGACCTAAAGAGTGGATACCACCAGATTAGGATCAAAGAAGGCGACAAATGGAAGACAGCCTTCAAGACGAAGGAAGGACTGTATGAGTGGTTAGTGATGCCCTTTGGATTGACTAATGCACCTAGTACATTCATGAGACTGATGAACGAGTTACTGAAGCCGTTTTTGGAAAAGTCCGTCGTAGTGTACCTCGACGACATCTTGATATTCAATAGAACCAAGACAGAACATTTTGGACACATTCGATAAGTGTTGCGGAAGCTGCAGGAAGAGAAGTTGATGGTGAACCTGCAGAAATGCTTCTTCATGAAGGAAGAACTGGTGTACTTGGGATTCGTAATTTCGGGTAAAGGGTTGGTGATGGACCCATAAAAGGTAAGGACTATATTGGAGTGTCCAGAACCAACAGGCACGGCGGAGGTGTGGAGTTTTCATGCACTTTCCAGTTTTTACAGGAATTTTTTAAGAGGATTTAGTCGGATATGTGCACCATTGACAGAGTGCATGAAGAAAGGGGAGTTCAAGTGGACAAGAGTTGCCTAGAAATCCTTCGACAAGTTGAAGCAGAAGGTGACAGAGAACCCAGTACTAGCTCTCCCAGATTTCGACAAAGTTTTTCAAGTCGACTACGACGCAAGCGGAATGGCAATTGGCGCAGTGTTGAGCCAAGAGAGCCGACCAATTGCATTCTTCAGTGAAAAGTTGGATGAAGCGAAGCATAAATATTCAGTCTACGATTAGGAGTTCTATGCTATCGTACAAGCATTGAAGAAGTGGAGGCATTATTTGTTTCCCAAGGAATTTGTGTTATATACAGACCACCAAGCACTGAGGTACTTGAACACTCAGTCGAAGTTGAATCGGCGACACATGAAGTGGGTAGAATTCTTGCAAGGATATACCTTCATGTTGCAATATAAGTCGGGCAAGTCGAATAAGGTTGCCGACGCGGTAAGTCGAAGAGTTGCATTGCTGAACACGACAACAGTTCAGGCGACGAGAATAGAGTCGGTGAAGATGAGTATGGGATCTGTTATCACATTTATAGTAGCCGGGCTACCATACATTATTTTTCTGATTCAAGTACACTATTCAGCCAGTTCCCTTACATTTGAGATGCTGAGATGAGCATCTATATTGGATCACTATCAGATTGTGGACAGTAGTATATATTCCCCATGCCACGACTGAGTCTCAAGACACTCAGAGAGATGACCGATGTAGCCATTATACCATTGGTACAAAGCAGTCAATAGTGCCCAGAGTTACAGCAGCAGTTTCAGAGGACAGATGATGGTACAGGTTGATGAGCATTCAGGTATATGACTCAGCAGGTATATCATTGTGTTATGGTTATATTGCTTTTATACTTATTCTTATAACATGTCTTAGCACTTAGTGTCATGATCTGGCGATCATATAGATATGTGGACCTGGTTGATCTTATTATATATATTATATTGTCCCTACTCAGACTTAGAAGTTCACTATTCATACTCATTGGTATTACCCTCCTTAGGGAGAATAGAGGTGATCATTCCACCATACCTTGGCTTGCTAGTGTCGGCTCCATCATTAATTGTCTTCATCCATCCATTGCCTACCTTTTAGTTTATCACCCTGACTTAATACTTGACTAGTGACATGGAGGATCTTTTCCCCACTGTAGCCTCTGTATTGGATGAGCTTCCCTGTTTATTGTGTCTCGGCTCTGAGTTGGTGACAAAACTTGCCTATGGTGAGTTGGAGTTCCTTGTGAATTCCCCCCTAGTCACTCAAGTTGTGTTGGCTAAACCTGAAACTTTTAGTGCTGCCATGAATACAAAATATGGAAAAATAAAATGTTATATCTTGTATGAAAATCCCATTCATGCAATGTGTTTCTAAACACACATGAATGAAAGGCATGCCAAATGAAAATGGCCATGAAAATAAAATGTTATATCTTTTGGAAATGCAAATACCTAGGTAAACAGGCTGTCCATGACACACCTAGAAGTGCTCAGGTAAACAAGTGCCTTAAAAACACACTTGCAGCAGAAAGCCTAAAATAAATGTAAATCTATGCAATGTGTTTATAAACAAACATAGATCAAGGCTATGGAAACTTCATGCCCAAAAAGCAATGGAACTTAAATGCTATATCTAAACAATTGTTGGCCTTATTTGTATTATGGATTGTGCGCATCTGTTAAAGGTGAATAAACCCTCTTTGAACAACTCATCCATTTGTGAGACACCGCCATCCCCTGTGTTGTTGCTCATTCAGTATATACTATGGTGTGTATTCCCTTTCCCTTTTCCAAAGTGTCACAAAGCTAAGTCAGTCAAGTCATCCCTTAGCCTAGCCAGTTATTTTAGCCTTCACCCTTCACTAGCAAATTGATCACAGCTATGAAGTGAGTATGATCCTGAAAGTCTAACCTGAGTAATAATAATAATTAATGACATTATATATTTGGACTTAGATCGCCAGTAATGATTGCTTTGTGTTATAATTGTTATTTGAATAAGTTGTAGAGCATGCATTAACCTTGGACACTTTGCAGCAGCTTCTGATGATGGTCTGAGTTATATTTGGTCATGTTGACTTGGTTAGACCAAGGTCAACCATAGGACATTGGATGGTTGGACCTTATGATGATATGGATAGATGATATATGGTCTATGTACATGTACATGATGATTCTATGCAGCAGCTACAGGGTTATGATGATGATTCTTGGTTTACAGCAGTGTTTGATCATTTACAATTATTATTATTGGCCATGTTCCGGTATATTGGATATATATTTTGATCATGCAGAGACTCATATGGTGTATGAGTACACATCTTGGATGGATTTGGACCTTCTGAGTCCAATGAGACAGTTTGTTTTCAGTTCTGGGCACTTACAGTGATGGCTTTGCCTCAGTAGGTTGACCTAGTGCAGTTTTGGTCTGTCGGAGGCCCTGTCAGAGCAGATGTGATTTTTATCCGGTTGACCTAGGGCGCTGTACTTGGAGGGGGTGGTCCAGCCACTTGTTTTTACCATATTACCCCCCTCCCGAACACACTGGTGCCCTCACCTTGACAGCGCAGGCACTCCAGGAGGCAGTTTGGGGTAGTTTCACGCTTCCCGAGGCATTTCAGGATTGGTAGAGATGGCTATTGAGGAAATCGATTTGGGCTATTGAGGCAATGTTATGGCATGGGATGATCAGTGATGATATATTGGGGTCCTCCACACCTCCTCCAGCAGTTTCAGCTTCATCGGGGCCTGCATCCATCACTTATGGCACTTTCTGAGGATTTCTGAGGTCTTTTTGAGGCCTACGATTTGAGCATGGAGGCACGATTTGGTACATTTGGGATTATTTTATGATTATTGTGCTATGGGGATTGACCAAGGAGGGATAAAATTACCCCTTGGACCCACCATAAGCCTCTTATTATATTTTGTCATCATGATTTGGTGGGATTCCCCTCTTCTAGGGCAATTTTGTCCACTCACATAATATTTTATTAGTGATCCATGTATTTTATTGTTGAGCTCATCTCAACCATTGATTAGACATTTGTATCTTTTAATCCTAGCCACTCATTCAAAAAGTGGTTAGGGTTTTGGTGCCTCTCCTTCCTATTTAAAGGAGAGAGCCTCTCATTGTAAAAGGGGTCTTTGGCTCTTGGATTATTGGTATAGAAAAACTTTCTTGTGGAAATTCTTGTGGTCTCCTTTGCATCTGGTGTTCTTAAATGGTGATTGGAAAGTCTATTGCAACCTAGCATTTGGAATTTGTGGTAAGATCTATCTATTTTGGAAATCATTGTTTTGTCTACAGGAGGGCGACTTCAACAAGGGCGATTTTGCAAGGCTTCTTCAAATCGACTTTCTTGGCATTCGCTTGTATCAGGGGGTTATCATTAGCATCATTGCGATCTATGCTTTCTTTCTGTTACTTCTCTTGTGGCATTAGTCTTATCTCTTGATTGCATCAAATCTGATATTGTTAACGTTTGTTGTGTAGGAGAGAGGGCGCATTGGCTTCTTGGACTAAATCGATTGCATAGAAAACTACCTCAAAGCTTCTCAAATTGATCGAGTTTGCATAGATCATCATCATCAAGGCATCTACAAGGTTACCCAGGTAAGATCCACAGGTTTGTTTCTCTTACCTTGATCCAATCCATTGACATAGCTCATAAATTGATAAAACCCTAATTACTTAAAAACCCCCATTTTACATTTTCTCAGATCTACTTAGATCTAGTGGGTTGTTGGGCATAATATTGAAAACCCACCTCTATAGCATCCACGACATCCCAGATCTATAGTTTGGTGAGGATTGGCTTCCGTTTGACCCTCTTCCCATGCCAAACTAGCTTTCCCAAGCAAGGGCGCACTTCTTGGTGAGGGTGAGTTGACCTAGATCTAGGTGGTGTGTAGTTGAGATCCCGCTTGATTCATAATCTACACATCAAATAACCTACCCCCAAATTGTCACTTTTTTTATTTATGCCTTGTGGGCCCTATTCCACATTTCAAGGGATTTAATCCCCATTTTGGACCACTTGGTATATTTAAACTCAAATCTAGTAAGATCTAGCCGTCGGATTGCCGTGAAATTATAGATCCACACTCCTACTTGACTAACCTGCCCGGATCTAAAGTTTGGATGTCATCAGATTTGTCTTGACCCCACTTACCCCACTTTTAGGCCTCCTTGGGTAAAGTCGCACCACCTTGGAGAAGTGAGTTGACTCACTTCTAGGACGTGGGTACTTGAGATTTCAGTGGATTTGGAACGGGAATAATTCAAAACCTAGGTCTAGTGTGTCACCTTGTCAAATCTTGCCTTGGGATAGCATTCCTTATTTTAAGGGATTGTGGTCCACTTTGGTCAAACCTAGATCTAGACCTATTCATCCATCAAGACTTTAATCGCCCACTTGTCTCATGCCATAGGAGTCCTTAACCACAACTCAAACCTACTTTGACTCCATTATCCCAATTCCCAAGGCACTGGTTTCTCTCCAAGTCAATTCGACTTTCCTAGATTGTTGGATTAACTTGTGGTTTGACCTTTGCATGGTGAACTAAACCTTTGAAGCCATCATGTATCATGGTCAAGCTTGTCACTTGTACTAGTTAGCCCCAATTCAACCCCTAAACTACCCTGCATTGGACACGGTTCCCAAGGCAGTGGATTTTCCAACATTGAACTAGTACTCTAATCCTAGATCTCATTTCAAATACTATAAGTCACTCTCACATCAACAATGAACCAAAGCTACACTCTTTGAATCCCTCACTTGTCTTGTGACTTCACCCTAAGGTCTAGGATGAACCATACACCTTACTTCATTTAGAATTAACCTGATTTGGTGTCTTGGTTTTGATCTCTCCTGTCGGGAGTAGATCGGGTCTCCCCCTTTGTTGTCTGGGCTAGACAACATAAAGTGAAGGTTGCCTCGACTGGCGTGACAACCAATCCATTGGAGGTCGAGATGATCGTGGTTGCACCTTTGAGTTGCTCTTCCCTATTGCCATCCATGAGTGGATATATCCATAGGGGTAACTACAACTTAGCTGATAACAGGATCGACGAGGATTTTGCGAAAGCATGGAAGGCTAGTCGCGAACCTTGGAGTACCTACAGAACTCCATACTTGGATTATTTTATTCAAGAGGGATACTTGTTTAAGGGACAACAGTTATGTATTCGCAGAGGATCAATAAGAGAAAACCTAATCTGAGAACTGCATAGGGGCGGATTAGCAGGTCATTTTGGCATCGACAAGACCAAGGCGTTGGTCGAGGAGAAGTACTATTGGCCAGGGATGCCGAGGGATGTCGGTAAGTGGGTCCAACAGTGCAGAATTTGCCAATTAGCAAAAGCTCGAAGTCATAACACGGGGTTGTATGCACCATTGCCAATGCCAAATGTCCCATGCGAGCACCTGAGCATGGATTTTGTGCTAGGATTGCCGAAGACATAGCAAGGTAACAACTCCATTTTTGTGGTAGTTGACAAATTTTCAAAAATCGCACACTTTATTCTGTGTCGGAAGACAAGTGACGCCACAAGCATTGTTGCATTATTTTTCAAGGAGATAGTCAGACTACATGGGTTGCCGAAGAGTATAACGTCGGACAAAGATACCAAGTTTATGGGTCATTTCTGGAGAACCCTATGGAATAAGCTGGACACCAAGTTGCAGTTTAGCTCGGCATACCATCCACAGACTGTTTTAGATAAAGGACTTGGTTCCCTAGGACATTTTGACTAAGTTGGGTATGCCAAGGAGTTTTTTCACTTATTAATTATGTCTTGCATTCATGCATAACATAATTTTTGAGTTTTTCTCCTGCTCCTCCAAAGCTGGAATGCCTAGTGAGGTCAACGAGCCTTAGGGAGTTATTAAAGTCCATGGTTCAATGTATATGAACATGTTAGACATAATTTTGAGTCGTATGGACATGTGCTAGGTCCCCCTAGGTTCTTTTTAATTTCCGGCAAAATTTTATTTTTTTTTTCCGTAATTGAGCCATTTTTTAATAGTTTAATTAATTTTTTTGTAAAAGGTGTAAAAGTGTGGTCTAGGGGTCTTTTTTGCCATGGGGGTTCTCGTTTTCTAACTCAGGGCACCCACCATACCCCAAAACCCACTTTCCATAGTCATTGAGTCATTTATTTTTCACTTATGCTAAAAAAAATAAAAATAAAAGTGAAAAAGTGGAGAAAATTTTGAAAAAAGTAAAAAATGACAAAAAATTAAATTCCAATTTTTGGGGGATTAGAAGTCGGAAATTTTTCAGCTATAAAAGAGGAGTGTTTTAGGCTGATTTGTAAGAGATTTGGGCAACCCAAATCATGGGCGTGACTCCCCACTAAAGGGGGCCGCATTTCCCAAAATTGGGCCCCTTCAATCATGGAATTTGCAGCTATGTTTATGGGTTGTCACATGGTTGATTTCTAACTGATTTGGGGCTGATTCTGGCAGCCTATTACATGGGAGTGAGAAACCCCATTTGCTCCACTAGTTACTCTATCAATTCCATCCATTCCTCTCTATCTTTAGCTATTTAAGCTTGGTTGCCCACTCCATTTCTCTCTAGTTGGAGTTGGAGCAGACCATCTTGTACTTGTATTATTTTGGTATAGTGAATAAAGAAGACTTTGGAGGTCCACATGTGTGATGCTTTGTGAGTGGCTTCATGATCTTATGGCATAAGGGGATTTGTAGCTAAGGCAATTTCTGTGCAAGTAATTTTCAGCCATCTACTAGCCTGCTTGAAGGATTGGTTACAATTTTGTAGGAAAGACTAATTAATCTTGTTTTTTTAATTAGTTCTTTTATTTGTCATTTTGATTAGAGATTTAAAATTGATATGTTCATTTGTTTATGCTCATATTATTTTGATTTCTAACCATATGCATTTCTAGTTTGATGGTTTCTTTGTGAGTGTTTTTGTTAGCTATAGGTTGACAGGTTTGAAAAATAAGATAGCTTGTTTGCTGTCATTTTCTTAATCTGTGCATGCTTTGGTGGATCTTGCCCTCGGTGTCCCACTTCCAAGCCTTCAAAGTTTTCAAATTTCAAAGGCTATTCTGCTTCCTTTCTCTTGCTCAGCATATAAAAAATGCAAATCTTCTTGGTTATTTTGGTTTGCATATTTCAAATCTCTCTCTCCTTTGCAATATCACAAGTAGATCTGAAATTACTCTAAGAAATCTGATCTGTGTCATTTACAAAGTTTATCATAACTAGATTAAATCTCTTCATTTTTCAAGCATTTTACTTTTCTTAACTTGTCAAAAAATTGTTAAATTTTAAAAAGTTTGAAAAGTAGTGTTTAGATGTGATTTTAAAAGTTTATTTGGCTATCATAAGAGCTTAGAATTTGCAGCTCATTGAGTTTGCAAAGACCCTAACGAGACAAGCCTCACAGCTTGTCTCACTTAGTTTTTTTTTGCATTTTTACTTGGATTTTTTTTGGGGGGTTTTAGTAGGTGTCCCAAATACACTCTTAAAGTGTTTTTGGGCATCTTTCACTGATATTTGCTTGCTGGTTTGCAGCATTTGATGAACATGTAGGAGGAGATGCTGGCCAAATTTTGAAGATCTAGGCCATCTGGAGCACCATAAACTTTATTTCTCAAAACCGATTACTTTTTCCTTCTATTATTGTAAGCCACCGAGTCATTTTGAAAAGGTTGGGGCACTTCTTTCGCATTGTAAGAAACATATTAAACGAGAGCAAGTGGGCTAACCAGCGCCTACACCCCATCCCCCCAGGGGGGACTGTGTCGACTCATTTTCGTGGCATGAATTTTTAGTTTAGTTTTTTCTTTCCGGCAATTAAATAAAATCAACTAGGGCTTAAAATTAACCTCGTTGGTTCGTTCCATTGGCGGGCCACGAATTCACTCAGTACATAGTTTTCTAACTTTTTTACAATTTTTCAATTTTTTTTACAATCCAAAACACCCCCTTGCTTTCCCGAAGTAAGGTTTCAGGATAAGGGCTTGCCTGAGTACTGGCCCGAAAAGAGACTCTTGGGGCTCTAAAAAAAGTAAAATTTGTGTTCTAAAAATACTTAAAATTTCCAAGGCTTTTCCCTGTATGCTCTGTGGTCATTGCAGCATAGTTTGAACATGCTGGCACACATCAACAAGGGATAAGTGACTAGTAATAGGTTCTAACACACCACAAATAAACCACCTATTTGTGAAAATCCGGCACAATCGATTATTCTTCTGTGGGGGGCAAATTTCTCAAAGGATGCGAGACTATACCCTCGTTTGGTATAGTGTTGAACATCTCCTTGAGACTCCGATCCAGCCCACATGTCTGAGTGAGAAACCACATAGTTGAATTCCTAGCATATTCCCTGTACCTTTTGGTATATCGGGAATCCCCCAGCCTTAATAAAAAGATCATTACCACATTAATAATAAAATAAACCAAGAACAATTGCATAACATTGTCATTTCAGTTTCAAGCACTTTATTTCTGACTCCATTTATCAGCACTGGTCTTAATATTTACATTTTTATGATGATGGATGTTTTATATTTTCTAATGACAATGATGATGAACAATGAATGATATTACTTTATATATGTTGCATTGCTCTTGTGTTTACAAAAATTTCTAACTCCTAGATTAGTTGCTTTGTCTTTCCTAGTTTTAAACACCTTAGTTTTTTTTTTTACTTTTTAGGGTCCACCCCCCTTGGCTTCGCTAGGAGTAAGCCTAGACAAAGGAGTCAAGTTTTAGGTGACAACACTTGACTCTGGCTTGCCCCCAAGGGCACACCAGCGGCTTGAAGACTTCTGTCGTGTTTTCCCAGGTGTGAAACCAGGCGGCAACACATTCCAAATTGTTCAAGGTCGAAGCCCACATGATGTGGTGGATTTGGTCGAAGTGCCAGCAAAGACTAGGAAAAGTGCAGATGCAGAGACATTTGCAGAGCACATGAAAGAGGTACATGAAAATGTACGCAAACAGATTGAAAGGAGTAATGTGGCATACAAGTTGAGGGTCGACAGGAAGCAGAGGCTACAGTCGTTCAGCAAGGGAGACCTAGTCTATGCACACTTAAGGAAGGAAAGGTTCCCGACAGGAACATACAACAAATTAACGCTGAAAAAGATTGGACCATGTAAGAATTTGAAGAAGATTTCGAACAACTCTTATGTGTTGGAGCTACCGGAAGAGTTGAACATTTCTCCTACGTTCAACGTAACAGATCTGTAAAAGTACGAAGAAGGTTCAACGAGCAGCAACGTAGAAGTGTCGAACATCGACTGGATAGGACAGATTCCAGATCAACAGAAGGAAGAAATCACCAAAGTGCTAGATGAGTGCGAAGTCGGACTCACAAGGAGTTCGCGGAAGAAATAATACTTAGTCCGATGGAAGAACGGCAAGCTGGAAGAGGCGACATGGATTTCAGAGGAGGAATACAGGAGATTGATGGAGCAGTCGAGTTCTTTTTCACCTGGGGAGACTGATGCAAGGGCATCAGAGCCTAGGCAGAATAGTCGAAGTTGATCGATAGAAGAAGGCCGACCAATGGGATTGTCGACAACCACTGGTGCAAAAAGACTGCCAGTCAAGGCCAGGCAGTCGAGCAAGAAGCTGTTGAAGTATGGTCAACTAAGCGAAAGTCGACAAAAGGTCGAAAAGTGACATCGACGGAAAAGCAGCAAAAGCCAAGCGTGGAGGATGGGGCGGACAGTAGCCGTGGAGCCTAAGTGAAGTCAAAAAGTTAAGTTGACGACCGACGAAGTAAAAAATGGTCGACGTGTCGAAATACGGACCAGTTGAAAGTGGATAGCAATTAGACCGACAACTGTAGCAAAGTCGAGAGGCACAGAGATCAAGAAGTGCAGAAGCCGAGGCAACATAACTACAGTTGTTGTGGGTAGTTGAGGAAGTCAATGACAGTTAAGAAGGTGGTTGGGATCAGGCAAGATGTCACCACAGGAGAAGGTTGTGTAGGCTCGAATAGGGGGCGTTGACCTCTGCAAGATCAGTAATGGTTCGGCGGACAGAGTAAGGACGCCTCAGGGAGACCCAACAGGGTGGACCTAGAGAACAACAGAGTAGAGTAGAAAACCGATGCGAAAGCTCAGAAGAGGCAGATCACACAGGGAGAGATCGCACAAACAGAGCACAGAGGAAAGTAGAACAACAGAGTAGAGCAGGGACACAGAGTCGATTCACATGACTACTTTTGTGTATTGATGTAACAGGATGAGGCCGACTTGATTATTAGTTTGCATGTAATTTTGTAAATGATACAAGTAATAGAAGCCAACCTCTTGGCATTTCCAGTTCACACCTCGTGTTTTGTGAACATGTGTGTAAGCTGTGTGATTCTTATAATCGAGAAAGGTCCAACCGACCTTCCTTGTGTCATCTCTTGTTGAATGTTGGTAAATAATGTTACTATATGGATTGAATGGTATTTTTATGTTGCATTTTCTCTGAATTAGGGATTTTACCAATATTCTAACAATTTTGTATGAAGGAAACGTCTTTCATAAGGGTTTCGTATTGCTTTTGGTGCCTTGGACTTCTCCATTTGCTTTAGTTAGGATCACCTACTGAACCCTATAGGTTGCTAGGTGATGCCCTAGCTTGCAAGTGCTAGAGGGACATCACAAGAGAGGGACACTAGCCATTGATCTCTTAATTCCCTAGGGATTGAGACAATAATCATATCCCCTTCTCTTGTCATCTTTTTACTCATAATTTCAGCATTTATTGTATTATAGTTTTGCTGCAAATTTATGCATAAAAACCTAAAAATTTGAAAATTTCCAAAGACCCTAAAAATTAGAAAATCCGTAACTCCAAAAATAGTTGAGTTTGTAATTCTGGTCCTCCCCACAAATTTTCCCTAGTGGATTTATCCACAGATCTTGAAGGGCATCCCCATTTTATGTGTGAAAACCTTAAAAACCATATATTGTCAAAAAAGCCTTAAAAATTTTGACAAATTCAAAAACCTAAAAATATTTGGAATTTGCTAAATCTAGTCCACCCGTCAATTTCTCCCTAGTTGAATTGTCCAGAAATCTTGAAGGGCGTCCCATTTTTCCCTAGTGCATTGGGAAGCATGAGAACCCTAGATCTCACTTACCTTGGACCATGTTAGTGTTTTGACTTCACCTAGGGCTTTGCCCTAGCCTCATCCTTCCTCTTTACCTCAGAGCGCACCTTTTTGAGGGTTTCCTTGGGATACATGGAGGTGCATTGGAATCTGTGAAATCGGAAAGGTGATTGATGATATACATGATTAGCTATTGAACTAACTCCTTAATTAGGTCAAGTTGTCTTCTTTATATATCGTTTGACTCCATACAAGGCACTGATCTAGTTGCAAGATTGTGGAAAGATATTTGCATGTGTGATGTTTGCAGGTATCATTTAGGGCTTTCCCCAAGGTTTAGGAGTTACCTGAAGAAGTTAAGAGGCCAAAGTGTGGTGACATTTGGGCCTAGACCTCTTCCACATGCTTACCAATCACTAGCATTCAATCTATATCGTAGTGACTGCTAGTTTGAGCAGTAACAAAGCCCAATACCATGGACAATACCATGGGTCACCAAAAACCATCCACTTAAATATCACCCTTTTAATTAAATGACACTTTAATATTATAACAATTTTAGGCCTAAGTGTCATCCAAAAACCCCCTGGAATAATCACCTAGAAAGGGACATCACATATTTATAAAGGAAGATCACATTCTAAATGATCAAGTTGAATTAAGAAAGGAAGTTCAAAAAGTAAAAGAAACTATAAAGGAAGGAAAATGGGCATTAATCAACAATATAAAAGTTATTATTAGGGATAGAAACCAAAATGATAATAATAAATAATAATATGGGACACTTTGGATCCTCTCTTGGAACTATCTTGGCTTTCCATGGAGCAAGGGTCCCATATTAAGTTGGATCTCTAGTGAAATTGATATTATATTGCTTGTTGAAACTTGGGAGCATGAAGAATCTAAGGCCCCTAACATAGAAATATTTGACTTGTGGTCAATATGGAATAAGAGATCCCGTCGTAGAGGGATCGAAGCCATAGCTTGTTACATAAAGAACATCTCTCCTCATATTAGGCTTCACAAGAAAGATCCTTTTATTCAGTACATGTGGATTGAGATTTCAGCTATCAATGCTAAAAAGATTTATATACCAATATGTTATTTTGTGCCTATTAATTCTACATTTTATAAGAAGCACAATCTAGATAAAAGTTTCCCTTACAATGACTTGGAACGAGATATTTCCAACCTAAGAAATGAAGGAAATATCCTCTTGCTAGGAGACTTTAATGCTAGAATAGAAACTAACCAAGCTATTATCTTAAGCAATGATTCTAACACCAATTCGTTATGGCTAGATGAGGACCTTGTTTTAGCTAGTTGATATAAAAGAAACTATGAAGACTTGGTTGAGAATTTGATTGGTATCGAGCTAATCAAGCTTTGTAGTTCTCAAGATCTAATAATTTGCAATGGTCTTATGAAGTGCCTGAAATCCAACCAGAGGACTTGTATCCATGGTTTGGGTAGTAATGTCGTAGATTATGTGATATCTAATATCCATGTATGCAACCAAACAATAAATTTTGACATCTTAAATGCCATGAGCATGTCTATGTCCATAGACCTTTAAATCCCATTAACTCTAAACATTGACAGGAACATAAATCCCATTAACAAAGAACTATAATAACCAAAAACACTCGATCTTTGATAAAAATAAAATTGATATATTTTAATGGATTGAAATAATGAATTAAATATACTATTAACTAAGGACAATA
This sequence comes from Larix kaempferi, assembly GCA_027924585.1. Lineage (NCBI taxonomy): Eukaryota > Viridiplantae > Streptophyta > Pinopsida > Pinales > Pinaceae > Larix > Larix kaempferi. The sequence goes on from BSBM01000504.1 coordinate 8,223,468, forward strand.
TTGAAGACCTCTATCATAATTTTACCACAACTATCTCTACTTTCCATTAACAAGTTCTCTATTGTGGTGTCATGTAACAGGGAGAATAGAACGACCAACCCATGGTATCGGAAAGACTCCAAGCATGCTAAAAAATCCATTAGGGATGCTTATAACAAGTCCTTCAAAACCAACAAGATCGATAGGTACAAATCCCTAATTAAAAGGAAAAAAATGTGTTATATGAACAGAAAGCAAGAGAGTCTTTTGCACCTCTTTAAGCTAGATCCTAAGAAATTTTGGAGTCAAATTCCAAGTTGTAGAACTAAAGAAAACAATATGATTCCCTTGAGGGACTAGAATCCCTACCTTAAAAAGCTTTATGAATCCCTTGATGTCATGGACAACATTCTAACCCTTTCTACAGAGGAAGAATTTTTCTCTTTAAAAGATAAAGAGTTTGGGGTTAAGCAACTCGCAAAAGGGAAATCTAAGGACAACAAAGGATACAAAGAAGAAATCTTAAAAATTGGTAGACCCATCCTCATCCCTGACATCCACAGTCTCTTCAATTTAGCTTTCTAGTAGGATTTTAGTAACCCTAGATAGAAAACCTCATTTTTCTTATTTTTAAAAGTGGAGATAAAAACAATCCATCTAATTATAGGACCATTATGATTAGCCCTCTTTTTAGCCAAATTATATGGAATTATTGTGGAAAAGAAGATCAACATATAGTTAGACAATCATGGAAAAAGAGCTAAAGGTCAGGCAAGATTTCAAGGCTATCATTGAACTGTGGACTCCATTTTACTCTTAAGACCATTCCTGAGGACTATCGCAATAATTAAACCAATATTTTGTGTTGCTTTCTTGACTTCAGAAAAGCATTTAACATAGTCCCTAGAACTAAACTTTTGAATAGATTAGAAGAGCTAAAAGTCCCTTTCGAGTTGAGAGCTATTGCGATAAGGTTGTACGAGAAAGTTATTGCCAAGTTTATTAACTTTGAAGGTTTGTCAAAAGAAATTAATTGTAATATAGGAGTCAAGCAAGGTTATCCCTCCCCTACCCTTTTTGGTATTTACGTCGACAAGATAGAGGGTTGTTTGGAAGAGGTGGGTTGTGTTGGCACGACTTTGATGAGTATAGTCATCATCATTCTTCTCTATGTTGAAGGTATTGTTCTTATGGCTAGGAATCCCTTTGATCTTGACAAGAAACTAAAAATTCTCAAGGATTTTTGCTCTAGTATGGGTACGACAATTAACATTAATAAAACAAAGGTTATGATAAGCAAATCCCAAAAGATCACTTATGATAATTTCATGTATGACAACAACAACTTGGAGGAAGTGACTTCACACATATGTCTTCGAATCAATCTTCATCATAGCTTAAACAAAACTATCGCATTCAGAAAAGCATTAATGGAGGGTGGAAAGCTTATTATGGACTTGAAAATAGTTGTAAATTAGCATACCTTTGGCTTTGGGATAGAAAGAAACTCCTCTTTGAAACTCTTGTCCCCTTTATTATCTTATATGGATGTGAATTTTTGGACTGCAAAATCTCTAGATAATCATGGAGAAGGTAGAGCAAATCCAAAAGCGCTTTATAACTATAATCTCAAAATTAAAGGCAATACATCCTATCCTATCCTCCTCATAGAAGCAATTGGTGTTGGTCCTTTGACAAACCAATTCAAATTCAGCTCATGATATATGTTCCTTGCAGTAGGATTGGTAATCTTTGCATGCAGATTCCTGTGAGGATATCAAGATTGAATGCTCCCTTTGGATAGGAAGAATCATATATTTGGCTATCAAAGACTAGGACAAGGGTTTGAGCTTTTCTACCCTCTTCTACTCCTTGATCACCAAATTTCCACATGTTTCCTTTATGACTTCATTTCTCTCTCGTCAAGGTTATAAAGCACATGGGGGACAAGAGGATTCCTAAGATTGCTTCATACTTTAACCAAAACCACCCTCAAATTAAGCGAGGTTGGCATAAAACGCCATGTCTTGGCTAAATCATTGGGGAGTCGGGAAAGAGATCACTTTGCATAATAGTGATAATACTAAAAGTATTATCACGTCTTAATTTAAGGAGAAGATGGGGTGCAATAAAGAGTTAGGATAAGAGAAAATTAAGATATTATAAGACCCTAATCTTGAAGATCAAAAGTATCTCTTTCAACTAACGTAAAGAAGAAAATCAACATTGCTAAATTAAGAACAAATTCGCATGAGCTCCATGAGCTCCATGGTGAAACAAGGCAATGGACAATTCCTAAAATGTCATGAGATGAAAGAATTTGTCATTCTTGTGACACCAAGAGGGTTGAAGATGGAAATCATTTTTTTATAGAATGTTCTGCATACAACCACATTAGAGTGCAATTTCAAAATATTTGCTACAATACTGACCTTCCTAACCTCTTAATTCATCACAATTATGGTACTTCATGAATGTTTCTCCTAAAGATTTTCAAGCATAGAAATAAAGTTTTAAAGAAACCAAGTGAATCCTTACCTTTATAAGGTTCGATAGACCAATGTTGGTTGCAGTGGACGTTATTAACTGTCATCTTCACCATCATTTCCAGCAAACTTAAATCAGTGAAAAATATACTAGGACATAGCAAGCAACTATGCGCTTGAAATGTAAATGATTAAAAGTGCATTCAGTTACTTGTGCATGCCATCAACATATAAAGAAAGGTATGCTTATAATGTTAACAACAATGATTAAAGTTTAGATTAGCTTGTTGTAAGTGATGTATACCATAAAATCATGTAGAAACAACCCAAAATCTGAATTTTTTTAAAAGAAAAATTGTCCAAGAGTTCTATAAATGCAAAGAAAAATGACTCAAAATAGTTAAAAAATTAGCCACATTTGAATGATGAATAAAACAACTTATCTATGGCAAAATTGGATTAAATCAAGAACTAACATTTATTTCAAATATGTAATTTAATAAACAAGCAGAAAAATTTTACCATATATTGCTCTAAGCTGAATTTTAAACATGTAAATCATGAAATATATGATCTTAATGGAAATAAATGAATTGAAGCCCTCAAAAGAGGGTTTGAACTAGCTCTTCCTAATTCTTTTGCTTAACCTTATGCATGAGATGAAAGATCAATTCTACATTTAGAATAAAACTTTAAAAGAAATAAATTAAATGATTTAAATGGCTAAAAGAAAGAATTAAATGACTTGACTCATGCCTAGTTGTTTGAAGAGAGGAAAATGGAGTCATAAAGGAAACATGTGGAAATTAGGAGAGGGTAGAAAATCTCAAACCCTTGGTCCTAGTCTTTGATAGCCAAATATATGATTCTTCTTATCCAAAGGGAGCATTCAATCCTAATATCCTCAAAGAAATCTGCATGCAAATATTACCAATCCTACTGCAAGGAACATATATCATGAGCTGAACTTGAATTGGCTTGTCAAAAGATCAGCACCAATTGCTCCAAATTGGCTTCTAGATCAAAATATTCAATTTATAAAGCTCTTTGAGGTGATGATCCATTGCAGCTCATGAGTAATCATTTTGTTTGAAGAAAGAAAATATTTTGATTAGCCAATACTCTCCACTCCATCCATGACTTGGTACCTGAATCCCAAAGATCCTTTCAAGGAAAATACCATTTTTATTTAGTCTCAATGCTTGAAACCAAACGATTTCAACCACACAAGTACCTTGAACTTTCTGGCTACAAATATCATGAAATGCTAAGTTTAAGCCACGTCTACTAATGGAAAAATGGAAAAATTCCAATTCAAGAATCCAGCCACAAAGCTCCAAATGCACTTAAGGATGAAGGATCCTTCAATTCTAAATGAGGGGGTGGGGATGGGGGAGAGTGTGTTGCATTTTCAGAAGATCTGATCTCAACAATACATACCAAGGGGCCATACCTCTGAAATACCTTAGCGCCCACTTGGCCACCAAGGGGCCAAACCCTCCAAACACCTTAGCACCCACTTGGCCGCCAATGTTTTATCCTAGGAAGCCACATCAGTAAGGCCAAGGTTGCAAGAACCGAACCAATGGTCAAACCGGCTGACCCCGAGAACCAAAACCGAAAAAAAAAAATAATGGATCACAAAACCGGTCCACAAAAAATACATAAAATATTCGAGTTTTGAAAATATATATATATTCATGTGCATCCATGTGAATTCAAAAATACACAAATATGCAAAGTTTCTCCTCTATATAGCAAATAAGACTGCATAGAACCAAAATAGCAGTTAGCACTAAGTGCAATCCATGTCTGAATCAAAATATATCAACAAAAAGGCTCTAAATGGTTTATAGAGTCCAAAAATAACTCTAGAGTCTAGACTATATACTAAGATAGAAAAGACTAGAGTCAAAGACTCCACAATCTAATCAACAAAATCATCTAAATCATCAAGCTCAGAGGCCTCAGACTCAGACTCTAAGTCATCATCTGCATCCTCAATGTGGGGATTCCAGGCTTGGGCCACCTAACTTGACTCCCTTGGTCCAGAAGGCACTTGTCCAACATCAATTCCACATCCTGTTGTTGTGGAAGTGGGTCCAAATCCATCCATTAAAGGTCGTCATTGTCAAATGTTGCTTTCGGAGTCTCCACAACCCAATCTAATGAGGCATCAACATCATCCAAGAATATGGTAGTGGATTCAAGGGTCTGGTTCAGCAATTGGTTGCACCTCAACCTAAGGTTATACTGAACATATACCATATCATTCAACCGTTTTTGCTCTAAACGATTCCACTTCTTGGTGTGTATACATTGAAAAACACTCCAATTGCGTTCACAAGCAGAAGCATTGCATGTTTGGCTCAATATTCGAACTACAAACTTTTGCAAATCAGGGCATTGGCTACCAAATTGCTGCCACCAAGAGGCAACATGTAAAGACAAAAAAATTAGCAAATGAGTTTAAAAGTTTGACTCAATTTCTGCCATGTATAATATAACTTAAAGACTTTGTAATTAATTACCTGGTGGATCTTTTGCTTTACTTCGTATAGTCGTAGCCATGCCAAAGATACCAATATTCTCATTGAAATGCAAGAGCTTGTGGTGTATCTCATCTTGTTTATTGGAATCAGAGACCAAGTGCTCAATGCATTTGTATAATCCTTCTTTTACCTCCCCATCTGCTTCAAAATATTTTGTGTAACGGTACCTTTAGAAGAGTCAAGATTCAATACAAAGAACATGATCAATGAGTTTGAAACATTAGATAAACTTTTGCAATTAAAATTTAATAATATAACTTAAAAACTTTGAAATTAGTTACCTTGGATTCAAGTAATAGCCTGCAGCATGTAAAGGCCGATGGAGTTGTTTGTTCCGTCATTCATCAATGATTTTCCACAAAAGAAGATACTTTTGTCTTTTACCCTCATATGCTTCCTTTATTTTGCCTCCTTGGCCTGATCCATGGCCTCATAAATAAACCCCATGGCGATCCACCATTCTTAGGACTTTCACAAGAGGCTGACTAAAAAGTACTATCTGCTCTCCCTTTTTCCAAAATGCTTTCTCATATACTTTATCAACAATGTCTTTTCCTTCGGCCTTTTTGCTCCATTGAGATGCATTCCACTCATCACAAGATAGTATCTTCCTCAAGTTGGTTTTTTGCTCAATCAAGGATTGCAATGTAAGAATATTTGTTGCGAATCGTGTGATAACTGGCCTAACAAGCTCTTTTCCACTAGTGCATTTTCTCATAAGGCTCAAAACCCATGTGTGGTTGTAAATGTATTTTGTTATGTTGTTTGCGTGTTCCACACACTTTTTCACCCACTCAATTTTCCCAATATCCTCAAGCATGAGGTCCAAACAATGGGCTACACATGGAGTCCACCATATAGTGGGATGTTTTTCTTCTAACAACCTTCTAGCTGCAATATAGTTAGAGGAATTATCTATGATAACCTGTGGTCCTGTACTATATTTGGCACCCGCACTTCCTCAACTACGTCATCCAAAAGACAAAATAGTAATTGTGCATCCTTCACTTGATTAGATGCATCCACTGATCTAAAAAAAATAGTTCCTTTTAGGCAAACAACTAGGAAGTTCAGAAATGATGCGGCCTCTTGCATTATTAGCCCATCCATCAGACATGATTGTGCGCCTTGTTTTACTCCATGAGTCCTTGAACTCTGTGAGGTATTCTTGTATTCTTTCAACTTCATTTTTTAAAAGTGGCCCCCTAATATCCTCATAACCAGGGCCCTTGAAATCCGGACCACATGAGGCTACAACATCCAACATAGGTTGATAATATATAGACCTTAAAACATTGAGAGATATGTCTACATCATACGACCATCTATCAATGCATTCCCAAGCAACCTCCTTTTCCATCTTCTTCCATTTGGCATCAATGGTGGGCTGAGCACCAGGGGTAGTGCGGGTAGAAAGTAAGCGTCAAGGTTACCACGGGCCCTTTTCACATTGGATGTACTACTGCCAATACCACCAACTGCAACATATTCTTCCCTAGGATTGGTATAAGGATCATGGATAGGAAAACTAGAGGATTCTTCAATACTAGGGTTTTTGTCATGAAAATCAATTTCAAATTGAACTAAGCTACTACTCCCCATCAATTTTTGCATCGTAGGATTCAAGATGACCAAGCTGTTAAATTTTCATCAAGTTAGGGTTATGTACAGAAGAATAACAATTCAACATACTTTAATGCAGAAAATACATTTAATAAACATTTACAAATATTGAATATGAAATAATGCAGAAGTAAACTCTATCATAACATAATTTTCATATCTTACAACTTCACACTCTTAGCACTCTCAGGTCGGTCACTGTGTTAAAGTAATTTTAACACTACCAGTTAGATCACTGTGCTCTTCAGTAACATGTAATGTAAATAAACAATTTGATCACATAATAATAAAAGAGATATAGTTGAGAATACTTACCTGTGTGTGAAACCCTTCCTATAATAATACTCAAAAAAGTTACTTTCAGAAAAGACTGTGCCTCAGAGAGGCCAGTCAACTCTAGGGATCAAAAGGACTCTATTAAAATATTAAAGAGTCAATACAAACCTGAGAGAGAGAGAGGTGACAGGTTGCAGTAGAGATGGTCAATAAATATTCAGAACACAGTTGCAGTCAAACAAGACTCAGTATAGGAGGGTCTGATCACAACGTATAAAATTAATCCCAATCAAATTCTCAACAAATAAATCAGACCCAGGCAAGATCTCTGCACTCATAGCATAAAACTGAAAAACTAGATCTCTGCACTCATAGCATAAAACTGAGAAACTAGATCTCTGCACTCATAAAAATAAAAAATAAAAATCTCAGCATAAAACTAAGAAACTAGATCTCTGCACTCATAAAAATAAAAATAAAAAATATCAACATAAAATTGAGAAACTAGATCTCTGCACTCATAAAAATAAAAATAAAAAATATCAGCATAAAACTGAGAAACTCAGGACAGGCTGGTTGAATAAAGAAGATTATTGTCCTCTAAAAAATAAACTCCCAAGCATCATGGCCTCTAATACAACCAGCAACTCTTTTAATAGGTTAATAGCACAGAGAATAAATAAAAACCCCGTGAAGGAGTAGGCCCGTGGTGAAAGATTGTTGCGTGGAGCAAATCCGTGGAGAAAAGGAAGAAGAGCAGACCGAGCAGCAAAGCCGTGAAGGATGGAAACAGACTCGTGAAGGGAGCCGTGAAGGGAGCCGTGAAGGCTGACCCATGAAAGCTAACCCGTGAAGGAGTAGATCGCTGACCCGTGAAGAATCAAGCACGTGAAAAAAAAAATGAACCCGTGAAAGTGAGCCCGTAAAAAATAAAATGCTGATCCAAGAATACGTAAAGGATAAAAAGGTGATAATTTAGATGAAGATAATTCTTCATTTTAAATAGAAGCAAAATTGGTCCAAGATTAATTTAGTGAGTTCCAACGACTTAGGAAGGTATTACCTTTAAAGAATAAAAACATAAAATAATAAAAAGAAAAATAATGTGACTTGGGTAAAGTCACACAATAAAATAAAATAAAAGTAAAGTAAAGAATAAAGATAAAATAAAATAAAAAATAAAAGATTAAAAAACAAAAATATAAAAAATAAATATAAAAGATAAAAGATAAAAGATAAGAAACAAAAGAACCTCATAAAGTGGATAAATATCCATAAGATCAAAATAACAAGTGTGGTATAAATAAAAGGTGGGTCAATGACCCTATTTACCACAAATAAAAAAACAAAGTACCACAAGACTAATAAACAACAAGGTGCAAGGACCAAAAGTTAATCAACCAAGGTGGAGAAGGTACAACCAATCATCTCTCTCTCAAATGTACAAATGTTCCATATGACCTGAAAGTTCATCATCACTATATAAGGAAGGGTTCACACAGATGATGTGATAATGTGGTCCTCTCAACTGCTCCTTAGGTCAAATGTTAGTAGCTTCCACAAGAGGTGGCCAATCCCTTGAGAAGACTAACTAACTCATCCATCTCGAAGACCTAGGAGAAGAAGACATCACACATCATAATCTTGGTAACTGACCAAGTGCCTCCATTCTCAAGGAATGGCTTCTCCGCCCAAGGCAAAGCCTCAGTCCTAGACTGGGACATGTTGATCAACCATCTGGTCCATGACCAGGTTCTCCATTCTCCCAGAGAATGGTCCTCAGACTCAAGCTGAGCATTCAGTCCTAGACTGAATGTTGATCAACCATCTGCAGGACCTAGGATGTCTCTGTCTCAACCTGCAGGATCTGCTTGGTCCTCGTGACCAAGAAACTGTCTAGTTCTAGACCAAAATACCCTAGAGACAAATAGGGGCCCTAGCCACATGCTAGGGACTTTGCCATGGCATCAACTTGCTTGGTCCTCGACCAAGAACCCCAGTAGACAATTGGGGGCCCTAGGGTACCTTCTAGGGTCTTACTCATACTCTACCTGGTTAACTTGACCAGGAACCCTAGTCAACTGACTAGGGTATCATTCTCTTTGAGAATGGGTCTCGTAGCTACACTAAAAATCAACACTCCCTCTCAGCAAGAGAGGCATTCTCAGCAACACTAAGCTTGTCAAAGACAGAGGCTTAGTCAACACAGCTGACAATTGCACCATGTCCTTGTCATTGTGAAACAACCTATCATAGAGTACAGGATTTTCTGAAAGCTTCAAGCTTTGAATGTCAGCAAATACTTTGATCTTATAGATCCAATTTGAAGTTATACATGACTTCCCTTGTCTGAGAATTACTTTCCATGTATCATTATCCATTTTCAATTGAATAGCATCATTTCAAACCTGAGGTTTGGCTAACTCCACATTAGTGGATGAACTTGAATCACTGACATGGCTCCTACTGGAGCAATCTTGGAACCTCTCAATAGGTTCCTTAGTGAGATCAAATGAAGACATCTTGGCCTTCTCCCTCTGCTTCTCTGAACAACAAGTCTTAAGAGCTTCTAAATTTGAGCCATTGAAGGACTCCCTCTTGATCTCTGAAACTTGACAAGGGTGATTAAATAGAGATTTAACAACATATCCTGGGACTCTATAAAGGTCCCCCTCACGGATACCAATCTCAAAAGATGAGCTTAAATTTTCACCTTTAGCCCATACTAATACCTTTCCTTCGAAGAAGGCTACCGAGAACCCCTTGTCTTCTAACATTGCCACTAAAAGAACGTTCCTCTTTAAACCAGGAACAAATAAAATTTCCTCAACATGAAGTAACATACCTGAATCAAGCTTTAAGGTAGTTGAACCAACTCCTTTTATTTCCAAGGTACTTCTATTGCCCATCTCCACTTTTGCATTAAACTTCTTGGCCTTGTAACCTACAAGTGCATGTTTTTATCCAGTCATATGCTTGGTGGCCCCACTGTCAATCCACCATGAGTTTGATGAGTGGGAGATGGAGCTTGAGAGTGATGAAATCAAGTAGTACTCGCTTTGATCTTTTTCTTTGGTCTCTTTAAATTTCTTTTGTTGAGGCTCTTCTTCTTTTGTAGCAGTTGAAGCATGATGCTTTCCTTTATGCCAATTCTTGTTAGGAGGATTACTACAAACATTTGCATAATGACCAATCTTGTTACATTTAAAACATCTTACTTTTGACTTGAAAGAGTGCTTACCTTGAGGTCTCCTACATATGTTCTGGTGTTGAGAGAGATTTCTTTCTTTCTTTGTCTTGGCAGTAAGAGCAAGGTTCTTTTCAGCTAGGGGTCCAGATCTACTCTGGATTTTTCCTTCTTCTTCTAGGCTATCATGCCACAACCTATCAAAGTTTGGTTGTGATTCTCTTCCATTTTGTTGAAAGGAATGTCTCCCAAGATGTAGGGAGACCATCTACTGCTGTTTGTACAAGGTCATTATCATCTACTTCAACTCCAATTTCCATGAGTTGATCCTTTAACTGAGCAATCTTAGAAAAGAAGGAAGCAACCAATTCTTTATCCTCCATCTTTAATGAACGAAGTTGCTTCTTCAAGACGCTCTTCTGAGTAGGTGCCTTCTTCTCAAAGAGATTAGCTAGGGCATCAAAGCATTCCTTAGCTTTCCTTATAGGAGCTATTATAGGCATCAAATTGTCTTTGACTAAGTCGAAGATCACCCTCTTTGCTTTAGCTTGCTTCTTCTTAAATGCTGCTCTTCCTTGAGTTGTTGTGGGTTCTTCCACAACATTAATGACTAATTCATCCAAGTCACTTTCCTCCAAAATATTTAAGACCCTAGCCTTCCATGCATTAAAGTTTGAGGCTCCTTCAAGCCTATCTTATGCCTTTACTGAGTTAGAAGCCACCTCAAACCCTTTTAGTCAACTTGCCAAGTACACCTATAAACTTGTAGTCAAGTTGAATAGGGCACAAACCCTTACCTTAGGATCTATGTAGATTCTGTTAGCCTGCAAAACAGAGTTAGCTACAAGACCTAAGCTCTGATACCATGTTAAATTTTCATCATGTTAGGGTTATGTATAGAAGAATAACAATTCAACATACTTTAATGCAGAAAATACATTTAATAAACATTTACAAATAGTGAATATGAAATAATGCAGAAGTAAACTCTATCATAATATAATTTTCATATCTTACAGCTTCACACTCTTAGCACTCTCAGGTCGGTCACTGTGTTAAAGTAATTTTAACACTACCAGTTAGATCACTGTGCTAAGGCAATCTTCAGTAACATGTAATGTAAATAAACAATTTGATCACATAATAATAAAAGAGATATAGTTGAGAATACTTACCTGTGTATGAAACCCTTCCTATAAGAATACTTAGAAAAGTTACTTTCAAAAAAGACTGTTCCTCAGAGAGGCTAGTCAACTCTAGGAACCAAAAGGACTATTAAAATATTAAAGAGTCAGTACAAACCTGAGAGAGAGAGGTGACAGGTTGCAGTAGAGATGGTCAATAAATATTCAGAACACAGTTGCAATCAAACAAGACTCAGTACAGGAGGGTCTGATCACAACGTATAAAATTAATCCCAATCAAAGTCTCAACAAATAAATCAGACCCAGGCAAGATCTCTGCACTCATAGCATAAAACTGAGAAACTAGATCTCTGCACTCATAAAAATAAAAATAAAAATAAAAAATCTCAGCATAAAACTGAGAAACCAGATCTCTGCACTCATAAAAATAAAAATAAAAAATCTCAGCATAAAACTGAGAAACTAGATCTCTGCACTCATAAAAGTAAAAATAAAAAATCTCAGCATAAAACTAAGAAACTCAAGACAGGCTGGTTGAATAAAGAAGATTACTGTCTTCTAAAAAATAAACTCCGAGACATCATGGCCTCTAATACAACCAACAACTCTTTTAATAGGTTAATAGCACAGAGAATAAATAAAAACCCCGTGAAGGAGTAGGCCCATGGTGAAAGACTACTGCGTGGAGCAGATCCGTGGAGAAAAGGAAGAGGAGCAGACCGAGCAGCAAATCCGTGAAGGATGGAAGCAGACTTGTGAAGGGAGCCGTGAAGGCTGACCCATGAAAGCTGACTCGTGAAGGAGTAGATCGTTGACCCGTGAAGAATCAAGCGCATGAAAAAAAAAATGAACCCGTGAAAGTGAGCCCGTAAAAAATAAAATGCAGATCCAAGAATACATAAAGGATAAAAAGGTGATAATTTAGATGAAGATAATTCTTCATTTTAAATAGAAGCAAAATTGGTCCAAGATTAATTCAGTGAGTTCCAACGACTTAGGAAGGTATCACCTTTAAAGAATAAAAACATAAAATAATAAAAAGAAAAATAATGTGACTTGTGTAAAGTCACATAATAAAATAAAATAAAATAAAAGTAAAGAATAAAGATAAAGTAAAATAAAAAATAAAAGATTAAAAAACAAATATATAAAAAATAAATATAAAAGATAAAAATAAAAGATAAAAAACAAAAGAACCTCATAAAGTGGATAAATATCCATAAGATCAAAATAACAAGTGTGGTATAAATAGAAGGTGGGTCAATGACCATATTTACCACAAATAAAAAAACAAGGTACCACAAGACTAATAAACAACAAGGTGCAAGGACCAAAAGTTAATCAACCAAGGTGGAGAAAGGTACAACCAATCATCTCTCTCTCAAATGTACAAATGTTCCATATAACCTGAAAGTTCATCATCACTGTATAAGGAAGGGATCACACAGATGATGTGATCATGTGGTCCTCTTAACTGCTCCTTAGGTCAAATATTAGGAGCTTCCACAAGAGGTGGCCAGTCCCTTGAGAAGACTAACTAACTCATCCATCTCGAAGACCTAGGAGAAGAGGACATCACACATCATAATCTTGGTAACTGACCAAGTGCCTCCATTCTCAAGGAATGGCTTCTCCGCCCAAGGCAAAGCCTCAGTCCTAGACTGGGACATGTTGATCAACCATCTGGTCCATGACCAGGTTCTCCATTCTCCCAGAGAATGGTCCTCGGCCTCGAGCTGGGCATTCAGTCCTAGATTGAATGTTGATCAACCATTTGCAGGACCTAGGATGTCTCTATCTCAACCTGCAGGATTTGCTTCGTCTTCGTGACCAAGAAACTGTCTAGTTCTAGACCAGAATACCCTAGAGACAAATAGGGGCCCTAGCCACATGCTAGGGACTTTGCCATGGCATCAACTTGCTTGGTCCTTGACCAAGAACCCCGGGAGACAACTGGGGGCCCTAGGGTACCTTCTAGGGTCTTACTCATACTCTGCCTAGTTAACTTGACCAGGAACCCTAGTCAACTGACTAGGGTACCATTCTCTCTGAGAATGGATCTCGCAGCTGCACTAAAAATTAACACAAGCATCTCAGCTCTCATGTCATCAAAGACTTTTAGGAATGGTCTTACATTCTCCCTTGCACCTGCTAAGTGTTGTTTCATCCTATGTATACCACTTCCACCAACCTCCTTTTGACAATAGTTACAAACCATTTTCCCATCAACCAATTGACAATGTACCCATGCATGATCCTTTCTATCTTTGGGAGCCATGGCAAGCAATAACAAATTGCAAATAAAAACCCTATTTTTTTAATTCTAGGAAAAAAAACAATTTTAGAGAGACTATTCACTAAAGATTTAAAGGAGTAAGTGGCACATTTTACATACCATCAATAAGCACCTCCAAATCTTCCCAAGAAAATCAACCTTGAATGAGTTCCAAATCTGCTCCAAATGTCTCCAAAAAAACTCAGCCCATAAACTCTCCAAAATACTCCTTCAATCCGCTCTTCAAATCAGCCTAGCAACCAGCTCTAAGACCCTCAGCAATCAGCACTCTAAAATGTTAGTTTTTACTTGAACAACATTTAGCATATAAACAATTACGGAAAGATAAACAAGCACAGCATAAAACACAAGAGACACAATTTATCCTGGGAAACCCTCTTGGGGTAGAAAACCCAGCAAATCCTTCCTCAATATAGAAATCACAAAGTACAAAAGTTCCCCAAGACAAATCAGCTACTCCTCCACTTGTGTGCACCTCTCTTCTTCACCAATGCGAACTTGCTTGAGTGAATGAGTGATTAGAAGTGAGAAAGAGGTCCTTTATTTATATTCTTTCGTTGAGGTGACAAATTCCCCAACAGGGCCGACTTCTCTACTTGACTGGTCAATTACATAATATAATAATCTTTTAGGGGCTTTTCTAGACCGACACATGTCCTAGGGTTTACATTGATTCTTTCAATGACCTTTACATTATTAATTACATGACCATCATCTCCCGGAGGAGGAATACAATAATATAAATAGAATATCTTCCGCAGTTACATTATTTTAACATAAAAAACCAAGGACCCTCAAGCACAAACTCAAAAAGACTCAAATGAATAGTATGAGAGAAAGAGACGGGGTGGGGCTCTATTTATAGCTTTGTTAGGGGGTTTACAGTAGTCCACATTCGTCCCCCCTAAACGCACCTTTTGTTTTTGTTTTTTAATTTAGAAAATTGAGTTTTTGGGTTCGTTATACAGCTCCGTACGGAACCAGTACGGACCGGATGGTTTGAGGAAAAAACCGGTTTCATACGGAACCGGCCAAGTTCAGTACGGAACCATTCAAAAACAGTTTGAAAGAGCAGTTTAACCTGGAAATTGTCTGAAACCGGTCTGACTGGTCAGTTTTTCCGGTTCCTGTAAGACCCAAACCAACTTTCTTGAGTAAGATGCATAGATGCCAGGGGACCATAGAAAGGCCCCTCTCCAGCATATTTCTCCCAAAAAAATGATCAAAGCATATTTTCCAACCTTCCAAACCGAGTACAATTTGGAAGGCAACAAGAAACAAAATGTGACACGAGTAAAATCCTGGAAATAAATGTAAGCTCACCGATAAAGAGAAGATCCTTGTATTTCTAGTGTGGGTCCCTGCCTCCCTCTTAATATTAAACTAAAATCAAAATAGTATTGTAATATATCTTTGCATAATTAAATAATTAATTAACTAATTAACAAATAAATAATGTAACTCTCTCTTCATAATTAAATTAATTTACTCAATTATAGAAATTTTCAATTTTATAACTCGTCAATGTTGGCTCTATGCCTCTTCTACATATGTAATAAATTCTTGGTGAAAAACTTCAAACAAGCTTTATTTATTTGCATTTGTTGAACATTGTTCACAGTATACTTTCTGTTTTATGATTTCCTATGATAAAATCTTAGAGGCCAGTTTTAGCAGGTGTCTAAATTGTATGAACCAAAACCTGGAAGAAAGCACAGATCATCCATTCACTAAATCTACCTTCATGTCTTTCCATCATCATTAAGAGATTACCATTTGAATAATAAATGCTTTCGTTTATATAGTTATGCTACTATTTTCTTTTAACAAAAACAACCTTGTTTTGCCTTTCTTTTCTAGGTTGTCAGCAACGATGAGCTATATTTTGGTGATTCTTCTTACAATCAAGAACTTTCAACCATTTCTAATGTTTTAGTACATAAAATATTGGAAGAATTATATCAAGTCCATGATTCAGTAAGTTGCAGTTTTCTATCTTTCCTTCTTTTGCGTTGTGGGGGGATGGGGCGTTTTAACTTGATACTGTTTGTAAATCTTTCCTAATTTTATCAATTTATCAATGATCAATATCTCTTGTTTCTGGCAGGATACACGAGGGAGGCAAGCGTTAGATATGTGCAACTTTTTTCTCCTTTCGTTTAAGGTAAGATGTTCATTTTCTTTTCTATGAAATCAAACATTCTGGTTTTCTTAGACAATTTACTTTTACGTAGAGGGGGAAGTTTCTACTTAAACTGACATCAAATGTGTCTTAGTATAGTTAAATGCATCCAGTGGGGTTATTAGGTGTATAGCTTTGCATTATTGATTTATTTCTATATTTATTATATAAGACTAAGAGGTGTTTACGACATTATTTCTTTTTCACCTAACTCAAAATTGCGGACAAATAGATATTTTTTGAGATATTTAAATGCTTTGCAGGCCACCGATGAAGTCATAGAACACTGTACAGATCTGGTCAAGATTGCTGAATCCTCGTCACACACTGATGACAGATATTTGCAAGTAACTGCAAAATTGTTAGCAAAAAGTTCCCAGAATAGGATGTTTATTGGACCTTTGATATGACATAGCGAGCAGTTAGGTAGATGAAATGCCAACTTATCTACATTTGTCTTCACTCACTAAATGGCTAGCAAAGGCATTAATTTCTTTCATGTACACTTTTCCTGGCGAGTATTGTTAGGCATTTCAGGATGCCAAACAATTCAAAGTATTGAACATTTGAAAAGCATGCATGTCATCTGCTCAATATGTTTCAGGGCAATTTATGAATTTGAAAATGTTGATAGAATTAATCTGTAAGAGAGATATTTTGTTTTCATTACCTTTCAAATTTAACCATCTATCAAATGTTGCCATACAAATAGCTGAGTTAAGTGTCAAGATTTCACAGAGCGCTAGGGGAGGTATTAAAATTGGAATTTCCATAATAATATAATAATACTAATTTCGCGAACCTAACATGTTGAATATGCTTACAATGCCTTGTCTAATCATTTGGGGATGGATTTCCATGTGATACGCTGCTTTTCTGCAAATGGAACTAACGATGAAAACGCATTTTGATTTTATCACTCGTCAATGCATTGGTTTACAACATTTCAACTCGAGTTCTGTTTATGTGAATCAATATAGAGAACGTGTGCACAAACATAATTCTAAATACATGTCTGGCTTTAAGATTCCCCAATATACTTCACATTTGACTGCAAAACATGCCTTAATTTGAAGATGTTATCAACTCTTCAAAATTAAGGTTCCAACTATATTTATTTTTATTTACATAAATTGTATGGAAACTGATGATACTGACGATTATTATTTTTAATTTTAAGTTGAAATGTTTTAATATCAAAATTAATTGTGAGATTCTAGGTAGCTATGTTCTTATTGTTATTATAATAAATTAATTCTGAAATTTTATGTAACTATCTTGTTATATAAAAGGATGGGTCTATGCACCAGATTGTAATGTATGTCAACTTACTTTCAACCACCCATACCAACTTAATAAATGCAGATGGAACGTGCAACATGTGTGCCATTTTCAACCACTTCGATCATAAATGTTGATTTTGTATTTGATGATGGCATTGTTTCTGTAATAAGTGAAATATGATTTGGTTTTGTTTATTGTAATGGCAAGCTAATCAATTACGAGATTGGTCAAATTATGAATTTTTTTAATGAAATTTTTATGTATGCATTTTGCTTTGATTGAGATCTTGTTTTAAGATAAAATATTGTATGTTATTTAATATCTATTTGAAGATAAAATATTGTATTTTATTTAATATCTATTTGTAATGTAATAATGAAAGCTTAAAAATTTATAAAAATAAATATATAAAAATATTTATGAATAAATTGATAAAATATAATGATAAGATAATATATTAGAAAAAATCTCATCTTTATAGATGATATTGTTTTTTGTCTTCTTAATTTTTTATTTTTACACGTCATATATATATATATATATATATATTTCTATTTATATTATGGAAATTTTGATTTTGTTATTGGTTTTCTCTTTTTGTTAGGTAAACCTGAGTTGGTCATGGTTTTTTGGGTTCATGGTAATGGCTTATTGTATTGTTTGTAAAGAAACTTATTTAAAGGTTTTGAGGACAAATCTTCTTTGTCATTATGTGTTTCCTTGGTTTAATCATTATGTTTTGTTTTTTATTATATTTTTGCAAAACTTTTTTATTTTTGTATTATATAAGGTAAGATATGAGAATTCAATGTTTCATATAGCTATTATAAATGTTATTTAAAAAAAAAAACTATATATAAAAAATTTCAATAATCAATTTCTATTCAAAACTATTTGACTTTTAATTAATTAATATCTTCTTTTTAAAAAATTTATAAAAATTATTAAAATTATATCAAAAATAAATATTAAATTAAATAATATAAAAATTAAATTTTTATTTTTATTTAATGATTGATAGATATATTTGATATAACCATTTTTATTTGGTTATATATACAATTGTCAATTGTCAGTTATAAAAATAATTTTAAAAATTAAAAAATTCAATGCCTCCTTAATTATTTGCTTAAATAATTATTAAGCTATATTACCGAATTGTACCTTTGATCAATCAAATATTAATTAATTTTATCATCGGTGTTACTTAATTTATTATTTTATTAATTTTTTAACAAATTCATTCCGAGTACGCTACGATCATGGTTTTTAAAGCTTGCTTTGCTCTTCCTTTTGTTTGGGATAAGCATACCCACATTGAAATATGCTCTCATGACGGCACCATTAATTCAACCCTTGGACTTTGCAAAATTTAATCTAATCCTTGATGGTCAAAGTTGGTAGATGTGCTTCTTTTTTAATTTGTTATTTTTCAAACATCTTTACATGTTACTTTATTATGTTTTTATATGTTGGTATCATAAATTTATCAAATAATTATAAAAACTCTTTTTTTGATTTTTTTAAGTTTTAATTAATTAAATATTAAATATTTTAATCATAATTTAAATACTATATTATTAATTAATAAAAATATATAATGTTAATTTTTTATCATTAAAATTTCATACATAAATATAAAATATTTTTTATTATAAGATATAATATATAAATAATTTAATTATTTTAATTTTAAATATATTAACACAAAAACCTTAATTTAAATTTTAAAAATAAAAAATATATATATAATTTTTTTTTATAAAGTATCATAAATTTACATTATATATTAATTTGGTTAAGTTAAATAGAAAAATATACAAAATATTTTTTTTACTAAAAAATAAGTTTTAAAGTTTTAAAATATTATATTTTTATTTATAAATATTCTTTAATTACATTAATTTAAATCTTAACCAAAAACTTATTATTATACTGGTTTATTATTATTGTAATAGTAATATTATTGCAATGAAATCAATTGTTTTTATTACAATAATTTAAAAATCAATATAAAAACATAATTTTATTTATCATTCTTTTATTTAGTAATTAAATTATCTTTATAATAGTTTAAAACTCAACCCAGAAACATAATATTTTTTTATCAAAAATTTCATATATAATTTATTTATTTAATAATTAATTTATATTTTAAGACAATTAATTTTATGTGATTTTACATATAATATTAGATATAAAAATAATAATTTTAAAAGTTAAAGATTCAACAATAACTATTTGTTATGGTATTTAATTATTTAATATTAATATATTAATTTTTACATTCATAACTATTTGTTATGGTATTTAATTATTTAATATTAATATATTAAGTTTTACATTTCAAGTATAAAACTTTTTTTATCAAATTTTGTTATGGTATTTAATTATTTAAAACTAATGTATTATTTTTTACATTTCAAGTATAAAACTTTTTTTATCAATTTTTTTAAAGAGCCATTTATTAATTAGTTTGTTTTTAATTAAGTTTTAAATTTATTAATATTTTTTAATTTCTCAACACAATTTTATTGAAATTTAATTAAGTAATTTTTAAATAATAAATCACATTTTATAATACATAAATATGTATATGTTTTACTATTTTAATTTATTAATGTGAAATTTAAAATTAAGTACAATTTAATTGAAAATTATGTTGAAAAGTGTTTAAATTATTTAATAAATGTTTAAAAATTTTCTATATAAAAGAAAAAGTGTTATGGAATTTGTTAATCCAATTTTAAATATGCATTTATATGATTTTTTTTGCATTATATTAAGAGTCACATTTTGGTGACAAAAATAATAACTATTACAATGCAAAAAATAACTTAATGTATTTTAATAGTTTTCAATGCTTGATTAAGTGATAATAGATGCATTTTTGTTCTACTTCACTCATACACTATAGTGTTATAGATGGGGCTAATATGCCATCATTGATTTTATCAATAGTTACTAACACTTAGATTTCCCCAAATATATTTCAATTTTTAAAGACAGAGTAAGAAATGTCATTTTTCTTTTGCTTTGAAACTTTACACAAGTAGTACATTATTAAAATGTTGCATAATTATTTTGACTTTTAATTTTTTATTATGCACTATTATTAAATTAAAATGTTTCTTAGATTTGCTACTAATTTCACTTGTTATCCTTCTAATAATTATGCATATTTAATTTATTAAATATAGTATTTATTATGTACTTTATTATTATTATTTATTTATTTATAATTATGATCATAACATTGTCCATGATTTTATGAAACCATAGTGTTTATTGATGGTTTCCTTATATTTTCACACACACACCACCCCAAAAATATTGTTTGTCCTCGAGCAATGTCTATTACATAATTTAGATCTTTAATTTGCTCTTAACGTTTTCTTATGTTTAATACACTTGAAGGTAGCTACCCTTATGAGGGGTTTCTCTCTTGATTTCACAGCCATGTATCACCCTCAGATAGTTCTTGGAGTTGTCAAACCTATAGTATAAGTGCACCAATGTAAAATGAGCTCATGCTCATGATTTTCAAGTTTCTTATATTTTCACACACACACACACACCACCCATAAAGATTGTTTGTCCACCACATAATTTAGATTTTAATTTACTCTTGACATTTTCTTATGTTTAATACACTTGAAGGTAGCTACCCTTATGAGGGATTTCTCTCTTGATTTCACAACCATGTATCACCATCAAAGAGTTCTCGGAGCTGTCAAACCCATAGTATAAGTGCACCAAGGTAAAACGAACTCATGCTCATGATTTTCAAGATTGAAATATTTGTTTTCCCCTTTTGCATCTCCTCCATTTTCATTCAACGCCTACCCTTCCTCTTTCAGAGTGACAACACTCTCTTTTAGCCTCTTGCGATGAAAACCTTCATTTGGTATATTTATAACATTCATAGCATTGATTGTCTTGATGGTCTCTTTAGACTTGTAAGCAACATAACCCTCCAATTCTTCGACCGTTTGATTCTCTATCCTTCTATTGTCATGGAAAACATTCTTATAACTCTTGCTCATTAATAAGGACGAAGAAGAACTCTTCTTTTCAACCCCTAAGAACAGATCTTGTCTCTCTTAAGAACTCAAATTGGGGATCACATTGACTGGGTTATCAAACGATGAAGAGCTTGAATTGGGTATCTCTTTACCATAATTACTTGGTGAAGAATCGCCACATTTTCTAATACAGACATTGTGGGCTTAATGAATGCTTGTTTCCTTTACTTTTGCAACAACTTCGACTAGCGACTCTCCGACAAAATCCATGCACTCTTTCATGTGGGAGATAAAATCTTCATCTTTATTCATGCACAACCCCTCATTAGAACGATTTGTATCTTCATTAGATCTTGTGTTTGAATCTCTGTGATTGTTGTTAATACAAACCGCAGGCTTGTCTTCCTCCTCCTCCTTGTTGAATGGTTTGTGGGTTATTTCCTTAGCTTGCACAGGATCAAGCTTTACTATTTCTGATATCATGTTGTCTTCGTTCATTAAAGAATCATTGAATGAATCGAATGAGTTAGATAAAAAAAACTCCATTGTTATGCTCTATAGTGGATTCTGAAGATTCATATTCAATATCCATGGCTTGAGTGTTTTCGATTTTATCAAAAATGTTTTTGATAGATTTTTCTATGCATTTGAATATTTCATTCTTTTCTCTCCTTGGTTCTTCAAGATTTGTGATAAATCTCTTAAATGAATTCATGGGGAATGTGTATTGCTTGGTTTTGTACGACCAAATCGATGGCTCTAATACAAATGTAACAGCAAAAGTGTAAAAGCTTATAAAAATAAATAAATATAAATATTTATAAATAAATTGATAAAATATGTGATGATAAGATGATACTTTAGAAAAGAAGGTCTAGTATTTATAATCTAGATGACACCATTTTATGAAGAGGCATGTTAATTTGTCATGTATTTTTAATAATACATTTTAGTATCTTTTTAATAATTAAGATCTTTAATTTATTAAATATAGTATTTATTATGTATTTTATTATTATTATCATATCCATTTCTTCTGTATAGTTATGTTCATAGCATTGCCTATGATTTTGTGAAACCATGAATTGCTCATAAGTTTCTTATATTTCCCATGTTCTATATATTCTCTTAAATATTTCCTTGTAAATATATATTAATTAAACCAAATTGTATATATATTAAATAATATATTAATTAAACCAAATTATATGTGTGTATGTGCACGGGTGCGTGCTTGGATTTTTATTTTATTATAAATTGAGAAAACTTTATATATTTACAATATTTATAGCTATGCACATTTGATGATTTGAAAGATCTCCACCTTAATACAAATCCAATCACCTTGTTGACATTAAATTATATATATATATATATAACTTACAAGGTAATATTTATAGCTATACACATTTGATGATTTGAAATATCTCCACATTAATACAAATCCAATCACCTTGTTGCTTGCCATTAAACCACTCTTGTAATTTTAATATAAAGAATTGTATATTTATATGTACATTTTGATAATTTTGTCATAATATAATTCGATTTAACTATATATATCATTCAATGTCAAATAGATTGAATATTTATTTTAGGATTTTTAATACCAAGAGAATATCATCTTAAAATTGTGTTATATTATTTAAAGGTTAAAATTTGTGTTAAAATAATAATATTTTAATACAAAATAATATGATCTCAATATCATAATTTTGTAATGTTACTTATGAATGTTATCTCTCAAAATGGAAATTTAGTAATATTTCTCTTTGTGCAAGATGTGGAACATCATAATTTGAGGAAATTCCTCTTAGGGTTTCAAGAAGAGACCATGGAAATCAAGTGCAACAATGGTGTTCAAAAACAACTTTAAGAAGATCCCAAAGAGCACAATGCATTGTGTGTAATGTTTGTTTTCCATTCTATCGAATGAGACTAGTGCCTCACCAATAAATAAATTTAAGGTTTGCACTTCCAAAGGGTGGGACTGCAATACCACTAAAATAGAACTTTAGGTTAGGTATACATTAGATGTTCTCACATCCTCCCTTAAATAGAACTTGAGGAACTATGAGCATTAGGATACCTGTGCCATTTTGGGGGGATTCAAATTGGTGCTTTGGTCATTTACTTTTGTAGTATGATTCTCATCATTTGTATTCCATGGTTCATCAGAGACATCTATTATCTCCATTATTTTATGCATGTTAGTTCTCCATGGATTCAAAAGGTAGATGAATTTGTTGTTTGCATCATGTTTAGTCTATTTCATTTCCTATTAGTTGAGATATTTTGCGTGGCTGGTGATATATCAAGGGGTCCCATCCAAGGCCAAGTTGGCCAAGAATGGACATTCTTATGACCTTTGTCCACTTTGTTAGCACTTGAAGATAGTTACACATCTTTTGGGTGCTAGTTCATTGAGTTTAGTTCTTCGTCTTTTGTTCTATGTTACAAGATAAGCTAAGTATCATCTTTTGGCCAAAAGAGCTCTTTTGATCAAAGATACTTGTTCTTTAATATCCAACTAACTATTTTGACTTGATTTCAACTCTTCTTGCTATAAGAATGAGGCTATGATAATCAATGTATATACTCTTCCACTATTTTGTACAAATATTTGTAAATATATTGCTATAAATATAGGATTTATTTTTCCAAATTGTAGAGGTATCACATATCCCATCATTCCTACTTTAACACAATTGGGCTAAGAATATTGACAATGAAAATCCTTGACCATGATGAGGTACAATAAAATAGGGACCTCTACCAAATCCTCAAAATGTAGTGAAGCAAGCTCATGCAAGTTATCTTACAATGGAGAGTTCTTTAAAAATTGAACCTCCATAACATTGTCGCATAGAAAGGTGGAGTAGTAAGAGCCTATACACAAGCATTTAGAACGCATTTCTCAATTAGTATTGTCAAGAATGATACAAAACAACAGTTTCTTTGTTCAAAAGCCCCATGGATTTTTCAATGTGTTAAGCAATGCTTCAATATATCATTGATCCAGTGTGTTAGGATATTTAGGCTCTTAGGTGTTAGTTAAGTTCAACTTGGTATAATGCCTCTTTAGGTAAAGTGTGTTTCTTTAGTGTGTGTTTGTAATTGTCTATATGATTTGGTGGTTCTCATTTTATCTATGGCTTAACACAAGTGATAATGATCTTTATTTAGAAATCATGGAGGATCATTTATTGGTGTTAATTGTGAGAAATTCATATGTAAACTATTTTATTTTTGCATGATTGTATTTCCTCAAGTGGTTGTTTTCGTTGGGGTCATGGATTGTTTCCCTCTTTGAGAGTTTTACCCACGTATACATTGGTGTATTAATCTTCATCTATTTGTGTAAACAGATACCTTAAGTTTTTCTACCTATGTGGATATTGTGATAATCTGCAAGGATCTAGCAATTGTAACAAACTCACAATCTCTGCAAGGATCTAGCAACTGTAACAAACTCACAATCTAACTCTCAAGATTATTTGCAAAGAAGAAGAAGCATGCATTCAATAATCACTCATAAACATAGAATAATGGACAATGTCAATATCATACAATGAATATGAATGTAGAGAATGTGTTACAATAATCAATGATGAGGCATCATATAGGATTTGAATTAGCCAAGTAGGGCATTCGAATCTGAGCTCAAAGTCTAGCATGAATAACTATGGAGACACCATCCAGTCGGTAGTATCAGTCATAACTGGCAAGAGTCAATCAAGTGTGACCAACTTAGTCTAACAGAACCATCTAGCCATAAATCAGGGAATGGAGACTCCAAGGTGGGTGCATGAGGCTGTCTAACTCAAAGTCTAGCTTGGATAACAATGGAGACATCATCCAGTCAATAGTATCAGTCATAAATGGTAATAGTCAGTCAAGTGTGTCTAACTGAGTTTAACAGAACCATCTAGGCATAAATCAGGGAATGGAGACTCCAAGGGGGGGTGCATGAGGCTGTCAAATAGTCAAGTGGAACTCCAAAACTAGATAACTAGAAGCTACAAGCAGTCAGCATGAGAAATCAGTGGAAGAACTACTCAATCAATGCACTAACTGAATGATAACTCCCGGTAGGTGAGATAAGGCACCCTAACTGAGTGATAACTGAAGGTAAGTGAGTAAAAGCACTCTAACTAACAGTGGTAGGTGAGAAAGGTGTAGTTCCCATGCACAACAGTCAAGAATGGTGCATCAGGTAGGTAGGAGGCCAATTGGGGACTGTAGACAGGCTCTGGAGAGCTAGAAGCAAGCTCTAGGTGTTGGGGAGACCACCATGATGATGATTGGATGCATGCAGTGGCATGCAAAGCATGCAGATTTGCATGCAGGCATGCAAAATATAAAAATGATGGTGTGAATATTCCAACACCCACCGCAATCTATACTATGAGGAAACAACTGAAATCTTAAAAATAGGGCCCTGGTGACTGAGACCAAAGGTCGCCCCATACAATAAATCTAAAATAAACTAAGTGAGGAAAGAGGGAAAACCTAGTGGGAAGAAATCCCTCCCTCAAAATAGACCAAGGATGCTCAGGTAGAATATCATCACCCACCCTTGAAGGAGGCAAGTGTCCTTCTTTTCAAAATAAGGGTCGATCGATCTAAAAAGGATCGGAAATGTGAGAAGGATGAAACCTTCCATTCTGAAAATCTAATGTGGTTCTCCGTCGATCAGCTGGATCGCCAACAATATCTTTAGTAGATATGAGAGTAGTGGTTTCCCATCTCGGAAGAGGAGGAAAATCAGTTGAGAGATCATAAGGTTCTTATGGAACTAAATTTCCCATCTCCTTATCTTCATTAGTATTTGCTAGATCTTCAGGTTCTTGTGGATCTGGATCTAGTATTTTCTCTTCATCATACTCACTGTCACACTCTGAATCTGATGCATCATGTGAAGATGTACCTCCAACTAGCTCATCATCACATCCAAACTCTGAAACTGAAATCTTATGAGGAGAAGCAAGTAGAACTGGCTCATCATCACATACAAACTCTGAATTTGAAATCTCATATGAAGAAGTATGTGAAGCTGATGTCTCATACTCTAAATATGAACTATCATGTGATGGAGATTCGCTCTTTTGAAACTTATCACCACTCTCCAACTCTGAATCTGAAAACTCGTGAAGAAACAAGTGAAACTGACTCATCATCACTTCCAAACTCCGAATCTGATGAAGTGGGAACATCATGAACCTGCTTCTGAAGGTGCATGTAGATCTCCAATATCTCTTTTGAGCAATCATAAGTAGGATTTTTACCAACAGAACTAGAAACTGATGATGATGGATCTCCAACAAGATCACTAGTGGATGTAGTAGTGATGGCCCTTTTGGCCATAGGAGTTGAACCAATAGGTGCTAGATCTTTAGGTTCTTGTGGATTTGAATCTAGCATTCACACTTCTTCAATATTCCTCTTTTTCTCAATCTTCTTGTATTGATCCTTTCTTTTCAAGTAATCTTGGCAGGTGCCATGAGCAACCTTGCTATTTGGAAGACCTTCAACCACATCTTGACCTAGCTTGTAGTTGAGATGAGATGGTCTACTCTCTTCATGAGTATGAGAGAGAAGAATGGACTCCTTTGAGAAAGGTAAGAAGTGGGAAAACTCATATAGTTTTGTCTCATGATTTGCAACACCTTTTGAAATTATTTCCCCTGAAACCATGTCTTGTACTTTGACTTCATTTGGAGAAAATATCACTCTTTTGGGATCTCCAACATGGGTCATTTGGTACACTGAAAGTAAATTTGCTGCAAGAGAAGGAACATAAATCACATTAGAAAAGTAACTTGAGTCAAGATTGATTCTTCCACTCCCTTGAGAGGAGACTTCTGAATCATTGCCCAATCTGATGGAAGAGCCAACTGAGCTTTCGAAACTAGAGAAGATATCTTTCGAGGAAGACATGTGTCTTGATGCTCTTGAATCTATGATGAAAGAAGAATCTGTTGATGCACTTTCCATGAGGGCATGACATATTTCTTTTCCTTCATATCTAGAAGGCTTAGTATCAGGAGAGTCTTTCTTCCTTGTACATGCAGGCATAGGAAGATTGTTCTTCTCAAGTAGCTGAGCCATCAAATCTATAGCTTTCCTCATACAAGAACTCTCAGGATGGAAACCTTTAAGACAATAGGTGCACTTGGGTCTTTTGTTCCGAGAATGTTTGGTCTTCCTTGAGTTCGAAACCCCATCTGACTAGTATGGACTATCTGTAGGCCTTGTATCATTCAATCTCTTGTCAGAAATATTTTTCTTTCCTTTACCATTCGCTCTCTCTGCAGCTGTAAGGGCTGAATCCAATTTGGGTTTGATCATTCCCATAGATATCAACGTCTCTTCCTCTTGAGTAAGAGATTGGATGAAATCATCAAGTGAGGGAAACTTCCATTTTGGAATGGACAACCGAGCTGACTGGAAAGTAGAGACAAAAACTAAGAAGTTTGCCCCCAACTTTGAGATAATGGAAAGTATAAGCTGCTTGTCTTCTTTCACTATCTCATATATTTTCAACTGTGATATCAAGATTTTGAACTTGGTGAGGAAGGCATTGATTGATTCAAAACTGTCAAGACTCAAACATATGAGCTTATTCTCCAATTTGTGTCCTTTCATATCATCTTTCTATCCAAAAAGGGATTCAAGGTTGTCCCAAACCTCTTTAGGATATGTAAGATCGATGACATGGAAGTGAAGATCTTCATAAATTGAGAGAAGGAGGAGATCAACTGCTTCATCAAGCCTGTCCAAGTACTTGGACTTTTCAACTGCACTGAGAGGTCCTACCATCGTTCTGTTGAGTATTCGGGTGAAGCTCTTGGATCTCATGAAGAGAGACATCTTGGCTTTCCACTCAACATAGTTGGAAGATGTGAGCTTTAGATCCATCTGAACAGAGAAAGTCGAATAGTTGAAGAAGATTCCGAATGGGTGAATAAACCTGCAAAACAAGAGAATTTTTGCTGATGGAGAATGCTACACTTCGAATGAACACTACCTTAAGGAAACTTGGCACATAGACTAAGTCCTTCACACTTGGCTAGACCTCACTGGATTTCTCCAATGAATTCAAGTAATAACACCAGGATTTGTTGTGGAAACTCAGAGGCTTCTGGTGCACAAGTGAAAGATAGTTGCTCAAATAAATGCTACAATGGCTGCAATTCGAATAGCTGTTGACTGCTCTGATACCATGTGATAATCTGCAGGGATCTAGCAACTGTAACAAACTCACAATCTAACTCTCAAGATTATTTGCAAGAAGAAGAAGCATGCATTCAATAATCACTCATAAACATAGAATAATGGACAATGTCAATATCATACAATGAATAATGAATGTAGAGAATGTGTTACAATAATAAATGATGAGGCATCATATAGGATTCGAATTAGCCAAGTAGGGCATTCGAATATGAGCTCAAATTCTAGCATGAATAAATATGGAGACATCATCCAGTCGATAGTATCAGTCATAAATGGTAAGAGTCAATCAAGTGTGACCAACTGAGTCTAACAGAACCATCTAGCCATAAATCAGGGAATGGAGACTCCAAGGTGGGTGCATGAGGCTATCTAACTCAAAGTCTAGCTTGGATAACAATGGAGACATCATCCAATCAATAGTATCAGTCATAAATGGTAATAGTCAGTCAAGTGTGTCTAATTGAGTCTAACAGAACCATCTAGCCATAAATTAGGGAATGGAGACTCCAAGGGGGGCGCATGAGGTTGTCAAATAGTCAAGTGTAACTCTAGAACTAGCTAACTAGAATCTACAAGCAATCATCATGAGAAATAAGTGGAAGAACTACTCAATCAATGCACTAACTGAATGATAACTCCCGGTAGGTGAGATAAGGCACCCTAATTGAGTGATAATTGAAGGTAGGTGAGTAAAAGCGCTCTAACTAACAATGGTAGGTGAGAAAGGTGCACTTCCCATGCACAATAGTCAAGAAGGGCGCATTAGGTAGGTAGGAGGCCAATTGGGGGCTGTAGACAGGCTCTTGAGAGCTAGAAGTAAGCTCTAGGTGTTGGGGAGACCACCATGATGATGACTGGATGCATGCAGTGGCATGCAAACTATGCAGATTTGCATGTAGGCATGCAAAATATAAAAATGATGGTGTGAATATTCCAACAGATATAGATGTTTATTGAACATGATATCAGAGGTTCTAAGAAGACCGGTTTTCATTATTGATTGAGTTCTTGAACTGTCACTATGTGCAACAATAGACTTATGGATTGTATTTTTTTTTAGCATTTTTGGGTCGAGTGAACCACTCCAGTAGTTTGGAGCATTGTTCTAGTTGGAAACTCTTTTTGTTTTAGCTAAAAATGTTTATGTTTTCCCAAGATATAATCAATTATAACAAATGCAAAGGTATACATTTTTGTTTTAATTTTTTTTAAATCTCTTCCATATTGTTTTGGTTTTTTTTGTTTGTATTTATGGTTTGTTCCCCTTTTCAATTTGTGTATGCTCTTTGTAATACGCCTTTAATGATCTATGCAAATAAAAAACAAAAAGGAAATTTTTTTGGGTGTGTGTGCACACTTTGCCTTGCACCTTATTCAATCTTGGAAAATAAAAATTGGGAAGAAAATACGTGTTATGAAGGTTACTTGTTTTTTTGTGTATGGTGGTGTTTAAAGATTTTTTAGGGGAAAAACAAATTAAAAATAAACATTGCTCATTTCATATTTGTTATTTATTTTGTAACATATCATTTTGTTAAAAGATGTTCTATTGAAATAGAAGCCTTTCATTTTACTAAGCTATTTTTTTATAAAAGTGCATGCAACTTTTATAAAAAAAAAGCTTTGTTGTAAAGTACATTTCACATAAATAACAAGAGCCACATGGTGGCTATGTCTCTACGTTAGTTATTGCCAAAGAGAATTTGGAAAAAGTGCTAAATGCATAAGCCATTTGGGAAATTGAATTTTTTTTTAACTTGAGCAAGAGTAGGAGCAACAATAGGGTCAGACACATGAAAGTCAACCAATGAACCCCAAGAAGAGATATTTGGCAGTATTCCTCATATACAAAGACCAAAGGCAATTACATATAAATATGAGAATGATTTCTTCTCCTTTCTAATCGACATTCTCCATAATGCATCCTTGCAACAAGATAAGTCTTTTAAGTAACTAGCTACATCGATGTATTCTCTAACGACAAAATATGTAAGTTATAAAACTCACTAGCTTGTTGGGGAAGCAAAGAATTCCAAGAACAAAACCAAAAACAAAGAATTGCACATAATTTTGATGGGGAAGCACAACACCGAGGACAAGCCTTAAACAAAGATTTCCAAGCATCTCCCATATTTATGCGAATCAAAGAGAGAAATGAAGCTAAGCTATAACCAACAAACTCTTAATTGTTCCTAGATAAATCTCACATGCTTTTTGGTCCCATCCTCTAAGGGGTAATAACTGAGCACTCCTACAATGGAATGCATGAGTGAATGTTGGGAGCAGGAAAATTTAGATCCCAAATATCCATCACTTTCGAAGGTCACCACTTGTCGCTGAAATTATTTATGATTCGCTCTTTGTGTTGGGTTAATCAAATATTTCATGGGAGGCAACAAGTCAGATAGGAAGCAAAGAAAGAGCACTTGTGTGATCTAATGTATTTTTTAACATATCTACGATCTGAAGCCACACAGGTCTTATGTCACCGTGCATCCCATGCTCGGGCTCCAAAGCCTGAGGCTTACGACATTGCAACCAAATCCAATCAACATTAAAATATTTTCCTTTTTTTAATTCAGTTTAAATACAAATAAATGCAAACTATTGTAAACGTTATCAAGATAAAAAAAAATTAAAATGTGTATAGATAAGAAAATAATCTACCTGCGCGATTACTATATTTCCTACTACTGTAGGGTTAATATAGTAAATCACTCTTAAAGTAACTTTAATTTATTTATTTTTAACTTCAACTTATCAATTAACTTTAATATAAAAGTGATTCTTATTTATATTATAAAAGTGATTCTTATTTATATTATAAAAGTGGTTCATTTACATTCTAAATGTAACTTATTTTTATAAAGGTAACAATTTGATCATGCACTCATCACCAAGTGGGTGAATTTACAACTACCATGTGGCATATTCGTTACATTTTATGACTTGCTTCAAGTAGACATAATTTTATTGTCCAGAGTTTGTAACATCCTATTTTCTAAATCGCCTATTTTTTTAAGTTCTTTCCATATGAATAGATAGTGTTTGATTTTGAAACCATCTTACCTCCATATTGTAATATGGTGAGTCCAAGTGAGATCCTACTTATGGAAACCCCACATGGAAGTTTGACTATGGAGTAAGGGACTTTATCGGGTTACCTTGGGAATAGAAGTTGCCCTCCTTGATACATTAAAGAGAATCCAATGGGATAGTAAAAATGATTTAGAACGTGAATTAATAAGGATGTCAATCTCCAATGATTTACAATTTCACCTTCGAGGAATTGAAACCTTAGATGCAACTTGTAAAAAGACAAAAACAATGTTTGGTAAACATAACGATATTTGATCCCACCAACTTAAAATCAATTAATTTCTTTAAATCTCAATGATTTCTCTTGCATTGAGGATTTTCTATCTAAGTTTACAAAAAACTTGTATTTCCAAAATGTAATACAAAGAAAGAAGATGACCAACTTATATATGTTATTCTTGCTAAACTTGGCTATGTCTATTACATTCCTATATCTACTTTTCAATCCACTAAAGAAGCACTTATTAATCAAAAGGCTATGGAATAAACAAATTATTGTTTATTCTCAATTCACACACACATACATGTCAATTAATAATAAACAATAATTTGTTTATTCCATAACCTTTTGACTAATAAGTGCTTCTTTGGTTGACTGAAAATTAGATACAAGAACATAATAGACATTGCCAAGCTTATCAAAAATAACATATATAAGTTGGTCGTCTTCTTTCTTTATCTTACATTTTATAAGTAAAAATTTGTTGTAAACTCAGATAGAAAATACTCAATTCAATATAAGAGAAATCAATGGGATTTAAAGAAATTAATTGATTTTCAAGTTCTTCTATCTACTTATTATCTCATTATCCCATTATCTTATTATGTTCTTGTATCTGCTTTTCAATGGACTAAAGAAGCACTTATTAGTGAAGAGGCTATGGAATAAACAAATTAATGTTTATTATCAATCAATCGTTATATATTTGATGTTATGTTGACATCATACTTATATGTATTGATTGGTTACGAGGTGAAGGGGTGTCACCTTTGACTTTTCATTATGATTGTTATTATGTGTCTTACACACCACCCTAAAGAATGGTTTATCCTCAAAGCATAGTAAATAAGATTATTTCTTTAGAGAGCAAGATAAGCTCTTGCATTTTGGATTGATCAGCATTATAGATACATGTAGATAAACATCAGTGACCCAATAGATGTTTCTCCATGGTTCCAGCATCGGGCAAACATTCTGCAAATCATTCTCCTATATTGGTCATGTGTATTGACCAATGGTTGGTAGAGAATGGCCTCGTCGTAGCCCTAATTAGTAATGTGTACTCACTATGTGTATTGAGGCTCAGATCCTGATCCAAGATTTCTATGAGAATTTTCTCGACAAAAATCTTTGAAGAAGGACCTTTTCTGACGATTATGTTGCATGTGAACATGAGCAATTATTATTGTGTGCATCTTTAAACATAACCAACCATATGAAAATGCATAGAAATTCAAGCACATAAATGAACACCCATGTGATAACGGATTTCACCAGAATCTTCTGGCTACATCTTCGGGCCCGCTTCAACTGCAAAATGATCCATTAATATGATGAATAAAATGCATAAAATTTTATTACATCACAAATGGATTTCACCTGCAAGAAGTCAACTTCTCATTGTCTAGACTACATAACAAGTGTCTCTGAAAAGCCACACACTCTTGAATATCCTTCACCTTTGTTCTTTGGACCAAGAGTGTCGAAGGCCAACACTTGTATTCATGTGCAACTTATAGTTGCTTCTGCTGCACAACAACTATCTCTGAAAAGCCACAATCTCCTTCAAGTCCTTCACCTTTGTTCTTCGGACAGAGAATGTCGAAGAACGAAACTTGTATTGGTGCATAGCTATAGCTAATCAATTGATCTCAATTGGCAAGATCTAAGCAAGTTCATACTTGCCTCATCATGTCCCAAAGAGCTTATGAAACTCATACAAGTTTACAAAGTTTCCAAATAGGATTTAGGAAAAAAACACCTCTCACAAATATGTGGCTTCAAAGCCCATTTCAACATGGAAACAATCATCTTCAAGCCATAATAAATGTGCAGGTGTTAGACTCTATGGTCTCAAAACCACTACAACATAATGTGCACCATTACAATATTGACAACAAGGTTCAGGCATAGAGCACAATGCCTCTCACTCTCATCATCGTTTAAGAGTGGCTATGAGAACCTTTTACAATATGGAAACGTTCACACAAATTTTCCCAACATAGGATTTAGGAAAAATCATGCCTCTCACAACAAGTGGATACAAGCCTATTACAATCATGGCAACATCATCTTCAATTGAAATTACCATTAAAGTGCATTAGTGGATGACATCATGGTCTTTCAATCCCATTATCAAATGCACATGGCTATTTTCCATTATCTATCCATATGGAAATCTCAATTCAAAACTATGACAAGAAGAAATGCACTTTAGTGGAAGACTGCATGGTCTCTAAATCCACTAGAAAATTGCACATGACCAAGTTCCAACAATGCCTTTGCTTGCCATCATGTATGGAATCACTACAATACATTGGGATTCATAATAAAGACTATAATAAAGAAAACCCATAAAAGTATACCATACACAAATGCATAAATCAAAACTTTTAACCAAAGTGTATTACCCATGTCATGGCCATCGCTTGGAAATATCCATGTCCTCAACTCCCTATGCCTTCTACCTTGGCCCTGATGGTTGCAAGGGGCTTGTCTTGTAACTTCTCGTCCACATGACTTGTTGTCTTGTCAAAATACTTGTCCCCTCACTCCCCCTTGTGGCTTGGGCTTAAATAACTTGGTGTTGGGTGGACTTGCCAACACCATCCATTAGTAGAATGGTTGGAAAAGGTTATAATAGTCCATTCGTTGGACATTTTGTTACAACAAACATATATATATGTATACCATGATGCTTGGCGACCACCCCTTTTGTCATATGGTTGCAACATATGTATAAATATACCATAATGTTGGGCTATTGGCGTGTTGGCATATATAACAATATATATTTTTATATGCTATGTGTTGGGCGGTTATATTGAACATATATATGGTTGGTGGGATCCCATTAGTTTCAAAGTTCTCTCTCTCTCTCTCTCTCTCTCTCTCTCTCTCTCATATGTTGGTTGTGGGGCAAGATACCCGAGGTCAAACCCATAGGCCCCAACCCCTTTTACTTTTGTTTAAAAATACTCCCAACAAAATAAATATTAATTGTGATTTTTGGTAACTCAACCAATGGAATTCCAATGGGACTACCATATATTTTTGGTAACTAACACCAATGGGACTACCACATGGTGGCCTCCCATTGGTCCATATCACCTACCAACTAGATGTTATGTGGGATGCCATGTATACTTCCAACCAGATGCCATGTCATGCAAACTTAGCTTTGACCTACAACATGGTGCTACGTGGGGGTGCCACGTAGTCACTATACATCTGTACATATGTCACGTGTCATCCTTTCAGTGGTACCACATGGCCCCCTCTTTTTTCCCTTTTTTCCATTCAAACATTATTTCGTCGAAACTTCATAAGTGAATATCTTCTTCATCCAGAGTTCATTTGAGGCGAAATGAATGTCTCCAGAAATATCTCATCAAGCCCTTCACAATGGTACCATTTTTTCTAATATTTGAGGACTTTATATTTTAGGTCATTTTAGATCCTCTTGGATCAAATGCTTAGCCTTTGTCTAGTCATGTGGATTGACTAGACTGAAGGAAGGCTAGTGGTCGCATTGCATACTCTATGTGGGATTGCTTCGGAATTGGGGTGACCTATTCTAATTAGAGTGAGTTGGTGTGTCTATGTTATAGGGGAACTTATCCTCTTTTGTAATAGACAAGTATAATCTAATATTGAATTTGACATTGGCTCTAAGAAGTGTTTGGGACTTATTAGAGTATGGTCAAATCAACATTAGAGCTATACGTGTGAATTTGATCTGCATGTGAGGAGATGAACACCAACGAGGATAAATTTTCTATGATGAAGAAATATACAAGGATTCAAGACAAAGCAATGAAGAATCCCCATATAGCATTGAAGAAGTTCCAGAAAAAAAAATGAAGACAAGAAGACAAGTTGGCTTGAAGATTAATAAAAGATGAAGACCAAAAGTACAAGTTGGCCCTAATGGAGAAAGACAATCCGGCCCCATTGAGGAATCTTCTAGTGAAAAGAAGAATATAAATAAATTTCTTCCACACTTTATTTTCACATTCATTCATTCATCACATCTTCTCTCTCCACTTGTGTGCACCTCCTAGGAAGGCCTAACTAAGGAAAGAAGTAAATTTTTGGGTTCTCTTATTCTCTTGGAATATTCGCTACCCTTGCTAGGGTTTCTTGTGAAGGAGGGAGAACCTCTCTTGTTCTAAGGTTCATCTTCATGATTGGTATTGTATGTTTATTGGATTGATTTCTTTTGAGAAAATTTTGCTAGGTTTTCTCCCTATTGGGTTTCCTAGGGTAAAATATTTGTGGCTCTTGTGCATGGTTTTCTTTCAATTATCCTTGTTTTATTTCCGCTGCAAATCAATGGTGATATTTCTTTCAAGCATAATTGTGGTCTGAAATTAATTATGAAATATATTTGAAAGAGATGAGAATTATACTACTATGTTAAAAATTCAACATCAACATTCTCACAATAACAGACAAAACAAGGGTCTGAAATCCCCTCACCCAACTGGAACTAAATCCAAAAGCAAGAATATTGAGAGACATATTTTTTTCTGGGCTATATGGTCATATGGAACCTAAATGTTTCAAGAAGATAGAAGCATTAGAAGTAGCAATGAAGAAGAACAATGTCAATCTTGATCCTTTTTCTAACTCTTCTTCTTTATAAAATGGACATACACTTTCCTCTTTTGGTTTTTCTTTCAATGTAACATCCACTTCTTCTAATGAGTGGATTATTGATTTTGGAGCATCTTATCATATGGTTAAAGATAAAGTCATATTTTTGTGCTTAATAAATGTAACACCAAACATATTTGTTGGTGATGATATATGCCTTAGTGTTGTAGGGTCTAGAACAATTTAGCTAGATGATTGCCATTTTAGTGATGTATTATGTGTTCCATGTCTTTTCTACAACCCTCTATCAATATATCAAATCAGTCATTCATGTATGGTAAAACAATAGAATTTCCACCACACCACATTATAATCAAGGATTTAAAGGATCCCGAGCATGAATTAGCATTTGGAATGATGAAATTACTATGTTGTATATTTGATAGCCTTGGGTCATCATCCCTTCCATAAGTTTGTATTGTGCATGGTGATGACATGAGAAAACTTGGCATGAGTGATTTGGTAATTTAAATTATTGTTGATTGTAACAACTATGTAAATAGAATATGGTGATTGGTCTTCTTCTAGTTTATTGCAATGATGGTGTTTGTTCATAATGATTTGTGTGATTTGTTTCCTCTTACTTATTTCTTTGGCTACAAGTACTTAACTTTAATTGATTATTTATCCATGCACACTTGGGTTTATTTTTTATAAATCAAGAGTGAAGTTTTTGACATGTTCTTGGCCTCCAAGGTCCTTGTAGAAAAAAAATCTTGGCATCAATTTTAGAAGTTACAAACAAATAATGGGGGGTGAGTATGTTAACAACAAGTTTACAACTCATTGCACTACATATGACATCTGATGCAACATACTATTATATCCATAACATAATAGAATGTTGATGTTGAGTGAAAGAATCACACATTAAGAAATGACAAATCAATCAAATTTAAGGGATCAAGTCCTTGTTTTTGGGCAAAAGCTATTAATTATGCAATTTACACAGTTAATATCATTCCTATAAACAATTTAAAATATATAACAATGGAATAAGCATGGAATAACATTAAACTAGATGTAAGCCACTTGTGTGTGTTTGGTAGTAAAGCATGGACTCACATTCTTGATGAGAAAATGAAAGCATAATAACCTAAGAGTGAGAAGTGCATTTTTGTTAGATATTTTAGAGATATAAAACGTTAAAAACTTATTCAACCTCGTTCAATATAAACTTTTATTGGGAGAGATGTCAAGTTTTATGAATGTTTCTTGGCCTACGTGCTTAAGTTAGAATTTGTGCCATCTTCAACTTATGAGCCATCTTTCATGAATGTGTCATCTTTTATTCCTAAATTTTATGCTAGTTCTCTTATTCTTGTTTCTTCTTTAGATGATGAAAACGAGGATGAAAATCCACCTCCGCTTGTTCATTCTCCTCCATTTGAGTCCACTGAACATAAACCGACACCGACACCGCAACTTTTTAGATGGGTTCGTACAATATGAGAAGCATTTGATGATCTTGTCGGTGATCCTTTATATCCGTGTTGTACATATTCCCAATTTCAATTCAAGGCTCCTCACTTTGGCTCAAGTTTCAGAGACTCATGAAACAAAAACATGTACAATATGAGAAGCAATTTATGATCTTATCGGTGATCCTTTATATTCGTGTTTCCCAATTTCAATGAGCCTCCTCACATTGGCTCAAGTTTTAGAGACTCAGGATCCAAAAACATTTGCAAAATATTTTGTCCATCTAGATTGGGATACATCAATGATTAAAGAATAGCATTCCTTAATGGAAAACAATGTGTGGGATCGTGTCCCTCTTTTGAAAGAAAGAAAACTTGTCAATTTGAATGTGTGTATAGAAATTTACATGGAACAACCTCTTGGTGATATTCAAAGATACTTTAGCATTGTTTGTTCTCATAATAAAATCTCTTCATGTTCTTAAGAAATACCCTCAAGTTTGGTATGCTAAAATGGATAGCTTTATTCTTGGCACTGGCTTTTCTAGATGTCATTTTAAGCCCAATGTCTATACTTAAGAAAGTGGGTAGTTGTCTAATATTAATTGTTCTCTATGTTGATGACCTTATACGCACTTGTAGGGTCCCTAAACTTTTAACCCATGTGAAATCTAGTCTTAAGAAGAAATTTGAATGATAGACTTCGGACATTTACATTATTTTCTTGGGCTCCAAATCTTGTAAACCAAGGAAGAAATTTATCTTTCTCGGTCTAGGTATGCATGTGAACTTCTTCATCACTTTCGCATGGAATATTGTAAACTAGCCCCATCTCCTTTCTAGTATGGAGTTAAACTTGATACCACATGCACCAAACCTGAAGTAGATGCCACTTTGTACTGCTAGGTTTTTGGCAGTCTTTTGTATATAAATCATACATACCGTGGTATTTCCTTTGTTGTTGTTACTATTGCTTGGTATATGCAAACAATTCATGAGAACCATTGGATAGTAGTAAACAAAATATTTCTGTATATTTGAGGTAAAATTTAATTTGAGATGCAATATAGTTTATAGGGGGGACTCCTTTGTTGGTTGGTTTCATTGGTTTTTATTGTGTTGGTGACCTTGATGATTCGAATTCCATTGAAAATTATGTTTTTAGTCTTAGTTTTATACTTTCCACTTAAACTTGTAAAGAGAAACATGCACTTTATCTTTCTTCATAGAAGTATAGTATTGAGTAGTAGTTAGTGAAAGTCAATAAGCCATGTGGCTTTGAAAAATCCTTTTAGAGTTTGAATTCCAACAATAGCATCTAACCGCACTTTGGTGTCATAATCATAGTGCCATTCATCTCACCAAAGATCTAGTTCAACATCAATGAAGCAAACACATTGAGCTCCACATGATCACATTCTTAAAGTGATATATTTTTGTACAAGTGATCAAGTTGCAAACATTTTCACTAAGTCTGTTATAGAAGAAATTTTTTCCGAGTTTCAATATATGTTAGGAGTTCTTAGAGCTTTCATGAAGTGAGGATAGGCTCTAATGCCTCTTTCCTTCACATATTATATCACCTTTATAAATCCTTCAATCCTATCCCAAATTGTTCTTAAGGGGGAATGTTAGGATATTTAGAGACTTAAGAGTTAGTTAAGTTCAATTTGGTCTAATTTGTCTTTAGGTAAATTGTGCTTCTTTAGCAAGTTTTTTTAATTATCTAATCCAACGGTCATGATTATGTTCTAGACATAAAGTAATATGATTATTCATCTTCTCCTAAATACTAAAAACACTGAATATGTGGCTTAACACTTGATTGGTCCATGATTTCTATTTAAAGAGAATGAAGGTTCATTTGTTGATGATCGATTGCAAGAGATTCATATGTAAACTATTTTATTTTTGCACTAATATATTGGCTCAAATAACCACATTGGTTGGGGTTGTAGATTCTTTCCCTCTTTTAGGGTTTTAACCATGTATGTATTGGTGTATCTATCTTTGTTCTATTTATGTGAGTGGTTTCCTTAATGTGTTTGACTTGTGTGGATATACCCTATTTATTGAACAAGTAGTCCTTAGGCCTTCAACTGGTTCAACTTTGATTTTCTATCACTATCTCATCATTAAACAACTCTGCCAATTTTGTTGACCAATTAATGCCATCAATGGGTTGTCAACAACATGAGTTTATACAACCCAAAAATTTAGACGTTGTTCCCCCTTAAACATAGTTGGAGGGATCACAACGATCAATAAGGCTCACATATAAATCCTTTCATAAAAAAATGTTTTGCATGCATAACATGCTCAATATGCCAACAAGATTGTTCAAAAAAAAATCCAACAACAATTGCGACAATATGTTGGCCTCAGTAACTCGTTCTTAGACTGACCTGGGTTCTGCGTAGTTCAGAGACCCAACAAAACCCCCTTTTCACTAGCCCTTTCGGAAACATCCTGTGAACAGACTGAGGTCTCACCCGAGGCGAAGTTATGGGGTGGATATAGAAGCAGGTTTCTGTAACACAGTGATGCACAACTATGGAACCGACCCACTGAGCGAAGTCACACCTACTTCGCATCCACTTCTAAAACCACAACGCACTTTGGAACTGCGCACTAGTGATAGTTACCCACACTGCACTACAACAACGCGACTCTGGGACTGCACTTCTGGGAAGTTGCACACACTACAGGCTACGCTGAATTAGTGTTACCTATGCAACTACGCATTCATCATATTCAATATTACTTGCATATTCAATTATATGTTTCCAACACTTAACATATTATTCCCATCAACATATACATGAAAATACATATAAAAGAATGAACATACATAAACATGAAAAAATATCACAGATGCAATCACACAACACAAGTATTTACGTGGTTCACCCCTCGGATGGGAGCTACGTCCATGGGAACTATTTTTTGTATTAATGGGAAGGGTTAACAGTTCCGGTCTGCGCACACAGCTACAGACTCTTCTCTACAATGGGTCTCTACGCACACAGCTGCAGAACCTCTTTCTCTCTTTTATCTCTTACAATATTCAACCAAAATCTAACAACCAACCCAAAATCCAACCCTTCCCTATACAAAATTGTCCCTTTTATAGATTGTGCCCGAAGGTCACATCTTTACAATAGTTATGGGCCAAAACCCCATAATACCCTTAAACCCCCCAAAATGGTGCAATTACCTCGCTAACCATACTTTGCCATAACTTCTCAGCTACTACGCTTGTCCTCGGTTGTCCTTTGTGTCGCTTCCTTGGATCTGACAGCCGCTTGCTCTGATTGCATGGCGCTGACTGTGTCCTAGTATGTCCTTTGCACTTTTCGCCTCATCAACGTTGTTCCTATAGCTGTCAGGTCGCCGCTTCTTCTTTAACTGCTCCAACTACCCTGGTCGTCCTTTGTACCTCTGCCTTTAGTAAGGAAACAGGCCCCTATTCACCATATTTGCGTCACTCCATACCCTGTTCCCAAGAATCGCAGAGTCATTTCTCCCCAAAATAGGCCAATACTAGGCCTCATCAAAATCGTACTTCTGCCTCAAAACTGTTGCACTTGAGCTACGCTTCAACAAAACGGCGCTAACTTGGACTTCGCTTCACCAAAACTGTGCCAACTCAGGCCTCTCCCAACACAATAGCTTATTAGTCAATCTATTATGATCATCCCTAGTGGTGTAATGTGGGTGGATGGAGGGGGATGGGAGGGTGAAAGGGCCCAATAGAGCAATAATAGTGGATTCCATTTAATGTAAGATAGACTAGGTCCACTATGTTCATTATTGTTAAATAAGGCCCACTTTGGTAGTTAGTATTGAATAAATGTAAAGGTAAATAAGGCCCACTATGTTAGTTATTATTGGTTAAATGTATACTAACTACCATAGTGGACCTTATTTAATAATAAGAAACATAGTGTACCTAGTCTACCTTATATTAAATAGCCTCCACTATTATTTCTCTAATGGACCCTTTGAGATCCCCATTACACCACTATGGAGAATCATAACGTAATCTATGGGGATAAAGAGTAGAAGCATACATGTGTACAGTCAATGAAACATATGCATGAATTCTTCAAGCATATATTCAAATGATACCACTATCAATCATTAGTGTAACCACAACAAATCCTAGTAGTCAGCACTAGTCTAAAATTCTACCTCTTATGCCTCTTTCACAAACATCTATAAGAATCACTACCACCATACCAAGAGTTTAGACTCTAGGATGAATTCCTCCTATCTCTATGTGATAATTTCGATATGGAAAAAACTCATGTTACTATTGAATAGAAAATGTGGTATGTGACGCTTGCTCAATCAAAGGTGCAAGGTGTCCCTACAAATCAACTAAAATTCCATTCCTCTCTAACACATGCATATTATCATCAACCAAAACATCAATCAATGTAGGCTATTCTCTTTGCAACTCATTAGAATGTCCTTGAACAACAAATAATACATCAAAGTCGTGTTCTTGTTTAACAAAATATGTGGGATGTGATTCCTTCTCAATTGAAGGTGCAAGGTGTCCCTACAAATCAACTGGAAATGTCATTCCTCTCTAACACATGCATACTATCATCAACCAAAACACCAATCGGTGTAGGATATGCTCTTTGCAACTTGGTAGAATGTCCTTAAAAAAAATAAAAAATCAAATTCATGTTCTTATTGAACAAAATATGTGGTATGTGATTCCTTCTCATCCAATGGTGTAGGGTGTCCCTACAAATCAAATGAGCAGTAATTCAAATCCAATACAAACATACTTTCATAAACCAAAACACAAGTTGATGTAGGATTTGCTCTCTGTAACTCAATAGAATTCCTTCAAAACCACATAAAACATTAGTGTGTATAGAATAAAATTCTTGCAAATCAATGGAGAATGACCTCCATTGATCAAAAGAGAATAGCCATATGCAAGTCCTACTCTCAAGGGTCTCATCTCAAGCTCAATAAGAACAATAATATTGTGCATGCTCTTCCCAAATTTTCCTCTTGTATATCCTATCTAGAACAAAAACTGAGACCTGATACCTTTGATATGCTTCTCAAATTTAGGAGAAACCAATTCAATAATAGCCAACAAAGGATGAGAAGAAGGCATATCATCAATATCATCCTTCTTACAAACATCATCACTATTAGAAATATCTTCAGCACTATCATTTGAAACATCTTCGGAAGCATCATTATAAACATTACTTTGTTGAGAAAGAATTTAACCTCTTATTATAAATCATCAAGTAACTCTTTCTTATCACAAAATTCATCATGAGGTCTTGAAAACCTCTTCATTGAATTTGTCCAACTCATTCATACTATCTCAACATAATCATCATACTTCTTAAAATCAAAGGTTTGTAACGTTATTCTCTTTTTCAAATTAGTAACTTCAATATTTCTTAACTTGTTAACATCTTAAACAATTCCTTGATTGGGCCAAGCAAGTCCTTGATTGTCTTATCCTTCATCCACTAGAGAAATAATATCATATTCAAATGTAACGTCCCCATTATTGACCCCATTACATTCAAATGTAATTGATTTAATATTGTTATGAAATCATGGTGAGGAGCTCAAGGCCAAGGTCCCGCCATCGATTTAGTGATGCATATGGCTTGTGTGCTAGCCAGGCAAATTGGAATTTCAATATCATGTAAGATGCATTTTAATAAAAATACCCACAACTAGCTATGCAATACAACAAAGAGATGGGGGCATGATTTTACAAGGAATTGGGGGGGGGGGGGACATTCAAACCCTTAAGCCAATCAAGTCAAGCCAAGTGTCAATGAGAGAACCCATCAAACCAACTACCCATGTTGACTTTTGTACCCAATCATTGATTTCTCCCAAGAGTTGGTTGAGGTAGTTAATGTTTTGGGGAATGGGAGGTATGGCTATCCAAATTTGGGTATGGGCAAGCCACCCTGTATGGGAAATCACGTTTTGCTTCTTGGGCAAGAAAGGAGCCATGAATTGCTCCCCAAGCCATTATCCATCAACGAATTTTCTCTCCCTCACAAGTGGGGATCTACCTGGGCGTTTTCCAGCCATGTTTTTGGGTGTTCTCCTTGATCCTCAGCTGGGATAAGGGCGTTTTTGTATTGTATACCAATGGGGAAGATGGAAAATCGAATTGGGGTTCCATAGAGACCATTACGGCTGTTAAATGCTGAGATGGTTGGGGAGAAATCGTTTTTCCTCCCTGTGAATGTTTTTCCTCATCCCACAATTCGTTTTTGGATGGAAACAATT
Source organism: Larix kaempferi (assembly GCA_027924585.1). Taxonomy (NCBI): domain Eukaryota; kingdom Viridiplantae; phylum Streptophyta; class Pinopsida; order Pinales; family Pinaceae; genus Larix; species Larix kaempferi. The sequence goes on from BSBM01000504.1 coordinate 8,267,441, forward strand.
TGGGAAAGCCCAAACCCATGGCCATCTTGCTGGAAAATCCATTGCTTTGGCTTGATCTTGAGTGTAAGCCTCCAGGGTTTGAATGCATCATGATAAACCCAGTTGTGCACTGGCTCGGTTGAGAGGAAATGAGAAATGGGTTGTGAATGAGTGAATGCCCCCTTTTCCTTGTGAGAATCATGCCCAGCTCGGGGGTGGCCTTCGGACGGACTTAGTATAAGCTGTCGAAGAGCCTATGGTTGGGTGGAACGTTGCAGCGACATAGCTAGTTGCTTGGGGCAGTTGCAAAAATGGAGATAAGTGTTTTGATGCCTATATATTTACTTTTGCACAATATTAATTCAATGACTGTTGATATGCTGTATGCATGAGTAATGTGTGTGGATGTTTTAATTCCGCTATGCATCATTTTCTTGTTTTCCATCTGCACACATCTCTTTTAATGATATGAATCTAATGAGTGGGTTGAGTTTTATGTGAAAGCCCCAGAGATTGCCATCAGGTATCCTTCCTTGCCTTGGATGGATGGGTGGGTACGTTACATCAAACCTTCAATTTTTTATACTTTCCAAGGATACCCATGGTTTCTGAGTAGGGAACACAAAGTGTGAGGCCCTTGTAAAAATAAATGCTTCTTAAAATAAGAATTATAAGACATCGCCAATTTCTCTACAACTAAATTTGAATAAAACATCCATTTAATACCAATTCAAGTTGATTATTTTCTCTAATATTCAAAAAATGGTTTCGAAAGAGACACATATATTAAGGTGCCAAGGATTTTGAGCATTGCTTTATCTCTTACCATCAAAACCACTTTTCTAACCAAGATATACATATCCTTTCGATGGATAGCTCCTTGTCCTTAAGAGCTCACAACAATGTCACCACCTCTAACACACAACAACAACAATATGTTGTACTAACTTTAAATTATCATAGAATTACTCATAACATTTTTCACTTTGCCATCTTGATAAATAATTCATAGCAGAAATATGGTACATGTGGCTTCACATTTTCACGGGACCCACTTTTCTAATGAAGATAACTCACATTTTATTTTTCATTTCATTTTCCCATGACTTTATATCTCTACAAATTCACTTCCGAGTCTTGGCCTAAACAAATTTTCATTCATCCAAAGAGCATCAATTCCAGAGAAATTTTTCACCAAGCATATGTTGTAGTTACATTAGAACCACATTGTCATACCCATAAACATGGTTGCAAACTATACAAGTATTTTGTTTCACTCCTCTTGAAACCTTGCATCTCTGAGAAGATGAGTCCATGGTAATTGAGAAAGAATTATTTACCAAAAAACGTGCTCTTTATACCTCAATTTATCTTGGTTCCATGTATACCTTTTAGGAGGGTTTCCTCGTCTTTCTCTAGATCCATTTGTGATGGGATTCCATGACCCAACATAGAATGGGTAAGGGTGATGACAACAAGGATCCATCCTCCTCAAAATACATGGAAAAAGCATCAACCACCACATTTTATTTACCCTTCTTATATAAAATCTCGTAAGCATACCCCAACATCTTAGTGAAACACTTATGTTGCTCTGGTTATGAAAACCTTTGTTCTAGGAAATACTTTAGACTATGATGGTCTATCTTGATTAAGAAATGCCTCTCTATGAGACATGGGCACCATGTCTCAACTACATGAAGGATGGTCATCATATATTTTTCATATGTGGATTTTCCCAAATTGTAGTCACACAATTGTTTATTGGTGAATGCCAAAGGGTGTTCTTCTTGTGTTGATACGACTGCAAGACCTCTTCTTGAGGAATCACATTTTAAGAAAAAATTCTTATTAAAATCAGGCACTATTAAGACTAGAGTGGTGCACATGGCCTCCTTTAAATCCAATAATCCTTGCTTAGATACTTCGCTCCATACAAATGCATTATTTTTAGTAGTGAAGTGGGGAGTTACAGTTTTTCCATATTTTTTCACAAACTTCTTGTAGTAGCTAGTAAGTCCTAAAAAACCATGTTATTTAGGGTCTTGGGGTAGGCCCAACCTTACATAGCTACAACTTTCATAGGCCTATTTGTAATCCATCTTGAATCACAATGTGATCAAGTATTCAACCTTGGTATCCCCAAAATCACATTTGGAATATTTCACGAATAATTTTTAGTCCCTTAAGAGTTGCAAGGCTCGATTGATGTCCTCTATGTGGAATTCCAATGTTCTGTTGTAAAACAAGATATTATTAAATAATACCAACAAAAAATTATGTAGGAAAGGATGACAAATCTTCTTATGTGCCCTGAAGGTGGATGGAGCATTGCAAAAACCAAAGCGCATCACTAAAAACTCAGAATGACCTTCATGTGTGTAGAAAGTTGTCTTAGGGATGCCATCATATTTCATCCTTATTTGGTGGTATTTTGAATGAAAGTCAATCTTAGTGAAAAACTTGGCTCCATGAAATTCATCCAAGAGATCATCAATAACTAGGATCAGGGTGTTTTTAAAGGGCGAAATTTCATCAATTTGCTATTTTTTGGCCATTTTTGAAAAATATAGTTTCCAATTAGCTTTAAAAATCATTTTTTTTCATAATATATGATTAAATTGTTAAAATTAGCCAAAAAATACAATTTTTAATAGTATATTATATGTTTTTGTTGAATATTCGCACATATATATATATATATATATATATATATATATATATATATATATATATATATATATATAAATGGCTAGCCCAGTGGGCTAGCTCAAATGGTTGAGTGTTGTAAGTTGTGAGCAGAAGGTATCGGGGTCAAATCCCTGGGTGGCTATACATTGCTATATAAGGACCTCACTTGATGTCCCCACAAGGTTAGGCCCCATAATAAGGGCCCATGGTTTACCTTGGGTACCATCCTCAAAATGAGGGGAAGTACCTAAGGGTTTCCCCATGACATGTTCCAATGAAGAAGAAAAAAAATCCCGGTGGGCTAGCTCAAGTGGTTGAGTGGTGTAAGTTGTGAGAAGAAGGTGTCAGGGTCAAATCACGGCCTTAGTCAGAGAGCTGCCTCGTCTCACCGAGCTAAGACGTGCGACACTACTAGTAGTTGCGTTAAGGGCTTGGCCAACTTAACCAACGTTCCTATAGACTACGCCTTAACCAACCTGCGGAATATCTTACGTTTGAACACTTATAAAGCTTAACACTTAACTCTGTTATAAGTTAACTTTAACACTTGCCCTACCGGCACCACCCAGTAAAACAGTATGCATGCAAGTAACAAGACAACAGATATAAGTGGTGGGTTTCCCAACTGGCAGATCCTGTTTGTAAGCTTATATAAATATTGAACAGAGGTTACATCAGTGGAGTTGCCTAATGGGAAGAGCTCCTGGGTGCTGCCCAGCTAACAGACACCCTTACAAGAAATTACACAAGTGTTGGAACATTGATTGTTGCATACCGCACCCAGTCAAAGTCACTATCCTCCTCCGCGAGTTCAGAGCACCTGTGTTCTTGCTCCTCTTTTCTTGTTGCCGAAATGAAATGAACGTCCTTCCTTTATACGGTGCACCTACCGCACTTTTCGGAACGCCCTCTTCCTTAGCGCACATGCTAACCCCTTCTGCGGCTAGTGTGCATCTCGTTCACCGCGCGTCAATTGTTGGGTCTGCATCGGGGGTCGCTTGCCCACACAGTGAGTGGGTCAAGCGCCCAACCTTCCGCACATCTTAGTCATCAGCTTGCCTTGTCCGCGCCCTCGTGCACCCGTCTATTTGGTACACCACGCCCACTTGCCTTTCCGACCTTTGCCTCGCATCCGCAGCATCGTGCCCAGCTTGCGCTTCTTGTCCACTTCTACGTCGCTTGTCCACATGCCCAGTTCACATGTGGGTTTTCGACCCAAGGGATACTTGGTGTCATTTTTGCCAAGGGGTGTGCCAATCCCCAAGGCTTGTTTCCGCATCGCGCTACACTCCCGGATGCCATCCTGATGGTGAGTGTGGGCACATGGATTGCTGCCACTTTCGAAGCGTCTTGCCCATGTGGGCACTTGGACCATTGTGCGTCCAATTCCACCGTCCTTCGGGGCACGCTAAAACGAGAGTCGTGACAACATCCCCCACTCAAAACTGTTTCCGTCCCAGCAACGCCACTTTCCGCCGCAACTACAATTTCTGCCTTAGTGCATCGTTCTACCCGTACACTAGCTTTCGTTCCCTTCATTCCCACATCATCCGGGTGATCAATCTGTTTCCGTGTTTCTGTCGGTCGCTTCTGCCAGTCCTCACCAGCATAACTTAACACCATCACCGGCTTGGTCGAATGAGCCTAGCTAACTCCATCCAACCCCTTTGGTTGTTTTTCGAATACTCCCTCACTTGAAGCATCTGCGGCCTGCTCTACCTGCGCCAAAGGTAGTGGCCGATTCCATCTATGCTAACCGAGAGAGTTCGTAGCTCTTTGTCGATTCTCCTCTTTCTGGCTCAAGTATAGGAGAAGGGGCATGTTTGTCCCAATGGTGCCGTCCCCTTCGTCAAACAGCCTCTGCGCTTCCGAGTCATCTGGACACAACTGTGTAGCATTCGAATTGTAGGTTAGCACTGCGGCTACACCTACCCTGTCATCACACTTCTGTTTGTCCAACTTGTTGCAGAAATTAGTGAGCTGCTCCAAGCTCATTACGGCTGTTACAACAACCTTTTCCATCGTCACAAGTTGCTGCTCCAACTGAGAAACAAGCTCTTTAGAAGCAAGGCGTTCCTCCAAGCAAACTGCCTCCTCCTTACTCATGCACTTCCTGCAACACCCTTCGTCAACTGGCCTGGGATCACTTGTTGTTGCACTAGGCTGAGAAGATTCCAACGCTGCCACCTTCTTCTCACCACGCAACTTCTTCACAGTCGGCACATGTATGGGCTTCTCCTGTGCAAGAAACGCAAAACTATTAAGATAGGGAAAAGGAGTTGCCTTCTCCTTTTTCATGAACTCTTATCCAATAACCACGTCAAATTCATCAAGAGGGACAACTGCGAAAGCGCCCACACCTGTCCATTTCCCTATCCGCAGAGAAACCTGGCGAACAATACCCACCACTCTTACAACTCCTGAATTAACGGCTTTGAACATGTTCACCCCCGGTTCAACTTTCAACTTAAGCTACCTTGCCACTTCTTCGTTGACAAAATTGTGGGTGGCTCCACTGTCAACAAGTGCAAAGACTTCGCACCCATTCATCTCAATAGGCACATAACTCAAATCCATTGAGTTTTTCACTTCTAGCTCCCCTTCCAGAACTGCGTTCAAAACCTGCAACACTCCTACCAACGAATTGACCTACTCAACCGCAGCCAGCTTTTGCGGTCATAGAGGACAATCCCTTGCGCAATGGTCCTTGGCACAAATGTAACAAGAGATCGGCTTCTTCGGCTCCCTTGTGTTCTTGGGCTTTCCCTCCTCACGCCTTTCATCATTCTTCGGTTTCAGTGGTTGCTCCTTCTTGAACTTACCCTACGGTTTTCTGCTACCCTCGTCATTGCCTCTGCCTTCTTCACGTCTGTCCATTCTGAAGTCATGCAACTTTTCTGCTGCATACGTGGGCGCGTGGGGCAAAGTTAAAGCGAATGTGGGAAAGAAGCGATGGGTGCAAGGAAACGGACGCAAGCTAAGGCAAAATGAAGAGAACGCGCGGATGATATGTGTGGACCAAACGAACTCACTTCGGGAACCTAAAAAAACCAGCTCGGGTTGGGAGACCAGGGAGCTCGGGTTGGGAGCACAGTGAACTCGTGTTGGGATCATGCCCGTGAACTTAGGATTGAAGCACACCATGGAACTCGGGATGGGAGCATGTCGTAGAAATCGGTATAAAAGATGCAAGGCGTCTCACTTCGGAATCATGAACGGAGAAAACAAGAAACGCTCGGTGGTCTGAAATCGCAAAGGAGGCTCAGAGACTTTGGATGGGTGCAACAGGAAACAGTCTTAGTTATCCACACTTGTAATTTCTTGGGAGTGTCTTTCTAGCTGGGCAGCAACACTCAGGATCTCTGCCAGTTTGGGAATCTCATGAATGTAACCTCTGTTTACTTATATAAAGTTGTAAACGGGCTCTGCCAGTTGGGAAACCCACCACCATATCTCTTGTGTCTTTAATCTCTGCGTATTTTACTTGATGTTGCATTCTTGTTTTGGCTAAGTGTGGTGCCGGCAAGGCTTAATGAGATTAAGTAAATTTTTGAAGAGTTGAAGTGTAAAGAACATTAATTCTGCAGGTTGGTTAGGCATAGTCCTTAGAGTACAACAAGTTGGCCAAGCCCTTGGGAGGTTTCTAGACTATGTCGCACGACAGTCTTGCTTGCTGAGAGTGCTTGTCAAGTCCATCCGTGACAGGTTATAAGGGCCTCACTTGATGTCCCCACCGGGTTAGGCCCTGTAGTCAGGGCTGGTGGTTTACCTTGGGTGCCATCCTCAAAATGAGGAGAAGTACGTGAGGGTTTCCCCATGACATGTTCCAATGAATATATATATATAAAGAGTGAAATTTCACCATTTGGCTATTGTTTGGCCATATAAAGAGTGAAATTTCACCAATTGGCTCTTTTTTGGCCATTTAAATATATATATACAATCCAAATAGTCGTCTAGAATACTACATATAGGTATAATATTTAAATCCTTAAATACCTTGACTAGGATGGGAAATTTGTTCTTGATGGTCAACTTATTGAGATCTTGAAAATCAAGATACATGCACCAATTGCCTTCCTTTATCAATACCGTGACCACCAATTATTAATAAGGGTTGGTACTAGGATGAATGATGCCTACCTCTAGCAATACCTCGACACTTCCTCGATGATCTTTTCTATTTCATTCTTCTGTGCAATAGGGTTTCTATAAGTATGCACATTGGGTGGTTGACTTCTTCGAATTAGTGGAATACCATGATCATGATTCCCACTTGAAGGTGGTAAATCCTTAGGTATTTTAAATACCTACTGGTGTTTAGAGAGAACTTGTTGCAAGTCGGGGTGAATTTCTTGTTGGCGGGTGTCCACTACTTGTATGGCATTGAATTGTACAATAATGTTTGAGTGGCATTACTTCAATATGATGAAAGGTGATACTTTTAGGGGAACCTGATGTGAGCCGCTTAAGGGTATGTTTTTCTTGTCCCTAGTGAAGCTCATGTATAAATCCTTGAAATTCACGGTGACAAGACAAAAGTATGTAGACATTCTTCCCCCAAAACTACATCACAACCACCTATTTCAATAGCAAACATGTGATTTTTCAGATGATACTCGTTGATTTGAATTTTTACATTTTCACATCATCCCCCACATTTCATCATACGTCCATTTTCTATCATAACTTGGAAAAATCGTATAGGATAGACATATCATCAAGTTCCTTCTACCACTCTCCAACGAATAAAATTGTGGGTGTTTCCATTGTCAATCAATACAATTACTTTGTGGTGTTTCATGTAGCTAGTCAAATTCAAGTTTTGGGATGCCAAAAAACATGATAAGGCATGGAGATAAATTTGGGGTTCCTCGCCAAAATCTTGCAAGGTTTGTCTTCAATGTTCATCCATGGGTAGGGTGGCATCCTCTACGTTTTGTTCATGACTGTCTTCAACTGGTATGTATTTTGTATGGTCTTGTGGGGATAGCTCCATGTGGAGTAATATATGTTCTTTACATTTATTCCCTTTTAAAAATTGCTCATCACAATCGTATTCAAGTATGAGGTGTTAGCATTCTACCATCTCTTCCATAGACAAATTTTGGACTCTCAATGGATGAGAGTTAAAGGGGTTGGGTGTAGTTGCAGTTGGCGGGGGGGGCATTGTGAGTAGTGAATGTAGGTCTTTTGGTTTGAGCATTGATCAACATATTGGTTTCTTTAGCTTTGTGACAAGTATCCAACCATGTTTTGGGGCATTGCATTATGATATGTTCTCTAATTGCCTCTTTGAGACCACTATTGAAACGTTCTTTTAGAAAAAAATTAGAGAGGTCCTCTGTGCAGATTGCTAATTGCTCGAAGGTTGTAATATAGTCCATAATTGTGTCAATCTAGAATGATTTAGTCAATCTTCCAAAGTAGTGATTTTCATGAGAAAAACAAGTATAAAGGATTTTCACATACAAGGTCCAAGGAATGTAACCACCATAGGATTTCTTATACCATTCCATCCATTGTTGATGTTTTGAATCTAAATATAAGACCTCCACTTAATTTCTACAGGTCATTAGTAATGCCATAGAGAGAAATAATGTTCCATTTGGGCAATCCAACCCAAGAGCTTGGATCCATCAAACTTGTTCATGTCTACCTTTGAAAAGTAGTGCCATGAATTGTGATCTTGACAGGGTGGATGATGGGTATTTGGAAATAGAGTGTTAGTTTCTTACACTTCATTTGCTATAGATTCTTCTTTGGTTGAATCGGTCTATGGATCTAAAATACCCAATCATTGACATATCCATGCCAACATGTAGCCTTGGTTGTTCATTTATTAGGTGAGTTCAATGGCCGAAGACTCAAGTCTAAAAACCTTGGGTTCAAGTTGATTGGGATTATTTTGTGGGTTTGTGTTTTGGTTCTCCATGGCTACCATACTGTAAGTTTGGATAACAAGACCACTTAAGATCCTAAAAATTGGTAACACTAACTTAGCTCTATAAAACTAGTGACTCAAGAGGAATGTTTTGAGATACACCCCAAATATTGCATACCAAAAGGATTGCTTTAGAGATATACCAATGAAATCAACATGATGCAAGGATGATTTTGAGATAGGTCCCTCGCAATTGTGTTGGTGGGACCTAGAATCTAGTCTCCATTTTTTTAATGTTTCAATACCATAGTGGGAGTATTACTTACTGAATATTATTGAATTGATAGAATTTCCAAATTTATTTTGGATGTAAATATGTAGAAATTGTGTTGGGTGTTTTCATAGACCGGGGTTTGTACGATCCTGAGGATAGAGGAATGTCAAGTGCTATATCTCTTTGACATACCAAAGGGATTCCAACAATAGTGCTCAATTGAATCTTTCACAACACTAAATAAGGAGAATAGATTGTACCCATAGTTGTACCACCTAATACCCTAGTACATGGGAGTGATCTTCTCGAGTGTTGTTCTTGGTGTACTAGAGCAACATGACAGTTGTCAATTTATGTAAGGTTGGTTTCAGGTGCAGGTACTGGGCTTATGATATAACCAATGGTACATGTAAGATGATTCCATATACAAGAATTTTATGGTGCGGTTACTACTTACTTAAAGAGGTACCAACAAAGGTTACAAGAGTGTCTAATCAAGTGACATGACTTGTATTATCTGCATGTATTTTTCCCAAGCACAATTTTATGTGTTGAATTTTAGATCTTTGTGTTATTTAAAGACGTGGAAACACATCTCTAGCTTAAAAAATCTGCTAAATTTTGGAGATATGTTGACTCAAGAAAGAGCTTTGATACCACTTATAGTGTTCCTTGACCCTTAACCAAGTATATAGATACTCTAATGCAAAAAACTAGATATAAGAGACAATTGAAATGTAATAATGCAAAAGAAACTCTTGTATTATGATATAATATTACAATAAAATTGATATAATAAACCTTGGATGTTGATAGAATTAATATGTAAGAAAGATATTTTGTTTTCAATACCATTCAAATTTAAGCATGATTTAATAGGTCAAAATTGGAATTTCCATAATTATAATAAATTATTATTTGATAGATGAAATTTTCACGTCCCTAGCATCCTTACAATGCCTTGTCTAATACTTTTGGAGAATAAAATAAAGAGGACAGTGATGATGAAGAAAATAGAGAGGATGGTGATGATTCCCTTCAGCTGAATGACAAATATGGAAATCGCAGATCGCAGATAAAGAGGAGTACGTTGGTTAGGTTCCGTTGAATGAGTTTGGCGTCGGAATAGTCAAATTCAAAGCCGTCCTCCTGGATTTAGTGTGGACCAGTTGATGCAACATCCATAGCAGAGGTTTACAACCAAATGAATACTTAGCATTGGTGGTTTATCATTTTGGATACATGCCATTCGCCATTTGTTTGTTATCATCCAAAACGCACGAATAAACACTTGTTACACTACACTACTTCTTGTTGTTCCATTTGTGTCACTAGAACTGGCTAGCAATTTTGACAATGTTGTGGATGCATGAATACGAATTATATTTGGGTTTTCATTCCATGGTACACCTTTGATGCTCTTATCATCTGATTCTGGGTTCAGGTTCAGTACCCGTCTATGGATATTCCTTCCGGATGGCAGACACTGAAGGGACAGGTCTTAGACCAGACATGCTGCACCGTGCTAAGAAATAAATTGACAGTCTCACATGATCACCTTCTAGGCTGTAGGTTTGTGCCACCACAAGTTGCAAATAGGTACTGCGATGTGTGTGCATTGGAAAGCTTTGATGTGGCGTCTCTTCGGAAAAACTATGTCTCTCCAGATTTTCTAGAGGAGAATGTGATGGATGATCCAATTAAGCTGCAATTTCAAGAATGGGTTGACGACGCAGAAGCTGCTAGTTTGCGTGAACCAAGATGGTCATCCTTCTAAATGCATGGTCTTGCTCAGCGTGGATTTGTTTGGTATACAAACAGCTATGAGAGTCGCAAGGGACATGAAATAGTACTTGAAAATCCCCGTGCTTCTTTTCTTTTCTTTTCTTTTGGGAAGCCCCTCATCTCCAAGTAAGAATAGAGGGGTCTATACAGCAAGTGCCTGAAGAAGAAGAATCATATGAATACGTACTTTCATAGCCATCCACATGGACTGTCAAACATTCCAATTATGATCGGAGCCTGTCGTCAGTTTGATCTGCTAATAACAAAGACTTGCCAAGACCTACCATTAAATCTCATGCAAAAAACATGTTATCACAAGTAAAGCTATCAGTAGCTCATTTTCGAGCTGGCAACTACAACAGAGGAAATACAATGAAGCTATTTTATGTCATGGTTATTGTTCATGCTACGGTTTCGCAGAAGAAGTGCCAACAATACGAACCCCATCCGTTTGAGCAGAGAAAAATCGAGCAGCTCTTGGGAAAATAGTTTTCCAAGTGTATCGTCAGTGTGCCCCATGAAATGACAGAAAGCAAACTGAACTTGTCACTTTAGAAGGAAGGTATCTGTTATCACTAGAGTTGGACCTAGACTACTGAGGTTTAAGCCTAGAGAAATCTTAATCAGTAAATAAAGGATATTTAGGAATTTTATTTTATAATAATGATGGATGATGCTAGGTAAGCAGTCATTACAGAAATCAAGCTAGGATAGAAGACAGAACTGCAGGAAGTATATCACTGTAAAGTGCAATAACAGAAAAGGCCACTGAGCATGAATTTACAAAAGAAATGAGTCAAGTTCTGCATCAAATATTTTAAAAATAATCTCATGTGCATCATAAGAATTCTGACATAGATAAATAGGACTATAGACAAAACAGAATCATGAATAGCATGTTATTCAGTTATTAAAGCAAAACATGGTTAATTTGATCGTAATCATTTCAAAGCATTCATTTCATATTAAAAGAAATACAATGTATACATGCATGCAGTTGCAATTCATAATACGAGTATGATCTCCATAAGTTGTTCCAACCTCCTTTATGTTTCCTTATAGTCTTCTTATATAAAAAAGATGTAATACTAAGAACAGTTTGGTGATCCATTTTTTAAGGATCCGAACATCCAAAAATAGATAATTCAATTACAAAAAATAAACTTAGATGTTCTTCAATAACTAATTCATTAAAACGCTGATAGTTGTATAATTCAACTATTCTATTCTAAGTAACAGATGTGTGTCTAGAAGACATTCTATTAATTTAAACTTATCTAAATATGACCTGGCTCCATCAAAAGAGAGAAGTATCTTCTCCATCAACTGAAGATCTTTCTGCTTCGAAAATCTGAAGTCGAGCTTGCATTTCTTCATTTCGCTGCTGTATTGCTCTTTTCTTTGTCAAGATCTGTTTGGACATTGTGACAATTTCTTGATATTTTACATCTCTCTCCTGTAGATCTTCCCGAAGTCTTCTATTTGCAATCATCAAGTCTTCATTAGATTTTTGGAGATGCAAATTCTGTTCTTTAAGAAATTGTAAAGACCTTTTATCTTCATCCAACTCCAGAATCAATTTTATTTTTTCCATTTGCACAAGGGTTTCATAAGCCTCTGAGATTTTTGAACTTTCACTAATTTCGTATTCAGTGACTTTTTGTTTGTCCCAACAAAATTCTTTTGGTATCTGCCCAACATTATTCCCCTAGATTTCCATCATAATCTGCTCTGCTCTAAGATAATGTTGATCTAACAGACACGCATTTTCCTCCCCAAAAGAATCTTTTGTGATCATAACCTTGCTCTTCTTCAGTTTCATTTCCATTTCCAATTTGCTTCTAGATCTAGTTCTTGGCTTTAAACTCATTTCCACATCTTTCACCTTTAGGGTTTCACCCTGTTCCTCATCTTTCGAACTTGTATTTTTTATAGCATTGCTGGGCACATCATGGTTTTTCAAACTTTCTTTTACACATTCAACAGTAAATGATACTTCTGAAAACTCATTGTTCACAACATAAAACTCTTCTGCAAGATCCTTACCCTGTATATTTGTTGGTTCTGTTGCTCCTTTCGTTTGCTTAACTGAACTTTTGGATTCATTTCCTTTTCCCTTAACTTTGCAGGGCTTGTTTTTTTTTGCTTCAAACCCTAACCCAATGAGGAAATGGTCCCAGGTTTGACCATTCTTATTCAACTGAAAAACTATTAACAGTTTAATCAATCCTTGATGGAAAAGAGAACGGGCAGTATGTTCTTGGTGACCTTGAACTCAGGCAACCATATTTTGCAAACTTTTAAATAAATAAAATGGAAAATTAAGCTTCAAATCTCCATTAAGATGCATTAGAAATCGTAAATGACACCTGAGCACTCTGTCACAACGACCCTCACAGGTTATGTAATTCTGAATCATCTCTAATGGAGTCCTCCAAATCGGCTTAAGCTTGCTGATATGTATACCATTTTTCCAGCATAATTGTTCAAACCCAGGTAACAAGAACTTGCTATAATCAGCCTCAAAAGACTGTTGTTTGAACCATCTTTCACCCAACGATGGCACTCCAATAGCTTCTGCAATAAAATCTTCATCAACCCTAACCCGTAAATCTTGAAAACGCACAACTGCATCTTTGTAATTTTTAATAAAAGTTGTGGTCACTTGTAGATTGTGGCCCTACAATCTCTCACAGAAAGGGAACCAACCCACCTCTCTCATCATGCTCGCAGATCTTGGAAACTGATGAACCCAACGCAAATTATCCGATTCAAGTCTGCATAATAATCCACCAAGTTTCTTGGTCTTCGTCATGGTGCATCTCTGTTACCCTAGATACCTCTCAATTTCATAACCATTTTCCCGAAGAAATGAACACGCTACAGGGTTAGTGTGCAAACTAATACTTCAGGTTCATGACTTGTAATGATGTCGATCACCTTAGGTACAACATTGAGATGAGTAATTCATACTCATAAAATGACACGACCTCACAATTGTTGTAGTATCAATCAAAATCATTAGTACCATAACCCTACCACTCGTCCTTATTGCCAAAATCGATACTGGCAGCATCATTTCTTTTGATATTTTTTTATATGCTGCCAATATATAATTATAACTCATATATGAAATAAACATTGCTAATGTTTCAAGCATAGCAACATAATTCATGGTAACATTTGTATCATTTTAATTAAGGAATAAATCATTTCAAAAATCAAATGACAAATGAGCCTTATTTTGGTTTTAATAAATGAAAAACTTGATAAAAACCATCTAGGGTAAAATTTAAGACAAAGCAAAATGAGAAATTTAAAAGGAAGCTAGGGTGAAATTAGGAATGGTAACTAGGTAAAGTCAAAAAAATCTAGAATACAACCCTAGAGATAACATCTGGCTTCGATTGGGAATAAAGCTCTCCTTGTGAGGCTTTAAGAATATTTTGACCTGTGCCTTCTGAAACCTGCTAGAATCATATTTTTTGTTTTAATGGGATGGAGTCTTATTTGCAAAATTGTAATGATATATACAATGAGTATGTGCACTGATCTTCTGCAACTCAATATGTGTGAAAATATTTTAAAAATCGTCCATTCACTGGACCTGCAACCTCCTCACCATTCAAATTCTGTAAGACAAAGGTATTGTTTCCCAAGATCTTAACCACAGTAAAAGGTCCTAGCCAAAAATTATCGAACTTTTCATGCTTACCTTTGTCTTCATTCCTTGCATCCCACCTGAGAACCAAATCACCAACTGCAAAGATATCATTTTTAATCTTTTTATCAAAACTTTCTTTTACCTTTTTTCTGTGCATTTCAACTTTTTTCCAGAATGGCTTCTCTTTCCTGCTGTAATTGGATTATTTGAAACCCTCTTCTTCTTATTTCATCAATTTCTTGCAAAAAATTGATTACTGGGGAAACTAATTGGACAGGAAAGAATGCATCAACTCCATATACCAACTGAAAAGGGGATGTCCCAATAGATTTCTTTATGGTTACTCTATCAGCCCAGAGAGCAAATTTTAATTTGGTATCCCAACTCTTTTTATTTTCCAATAACATTTTCTTAATATTGTTCACAATGCTTTTATTACTGGATTCTGCTAATCCATTACCCTGTGGGTAATAAGGTGTGGATTGTTTCAAGCTAATGTTATTTTCTTCACAAAATTTCACCATCTTTTTGGATTTAAAAGCTGGAGCATTGTCAGTGATTAGATTCCTAGGACATCCAAATCTACTGATAATATTATCCTGAAGGAAACTCATAATAACTTGACATGTTGCTCTTCTTGTAGGGATTGCCTCCACCCACTTAGTAAAGAAATCAGTAGCAGTTAAAATCCATTTATGTTGACCACTAGAAACAGGATGAATCTCTCATATGAAGTCTAAACCCCACTATTGAAATGGAACATTTATTGCTATGGGTTTTAAAGGTAAAGACTGTAGCTTGTGTTTACCTGCAAACTTTTGGCACTCCATACAAGTTCTGACTAGATGATACACATCTGTAAAAAGGGAAGGCCAATAGTAACCTGCTCTCAAGATTTTAAATGCAGTGGCTTTCCAGTATTTGCGTCCCCCACAAACACCACTATGTAACTCTGCAGTGACAGCATCAGCCTCTGATTTGTCCAAACACTTCAACAATATACCTCCAGGATCTTTCCAATATAAAACTTGATCCATTAAAACATATTTGAGAGCTTGCAGTTTTAAAGATCTACACTCATTTTTATTTAAATCTGGAGGGCATTGTAAATGCAATAAGAAATATACAATTTTTTCATACCATGGAGAGCCATAATACCTGTTGTAAATTTACGCTTTATTCTGCTCTATTGACATATCTTGCTCTGAATTTTCAGCCATCAAATGAAGATATAATACCTAACAGTTTGATTCTGCTAGCAGCTTGGCCAAACCCTGCCCTTTCACCAGCTTTGTAGCTTTAATGTCAACATAATACTCCATAACTTTGGCTATCCATCTGCCTCTTTTTCCTTCATTGTCGGGTTGTACGAAGATTTCCTTGACTGCTGAACTTGGAACATAGGCTAGAATTTTGAATGCAAAACATAAATTCTAAAGAATTTAAGAGCTTTAACTAATGCATATGCTTGCTTTTCCATTGTACTATACTTAAGCTCTGAGTCTCTTAATGTTTTACTGAAGAAAGATATTGGTTGTTCTAAGCCATTTGAATTCTTTTGGAGTAAAACAACAGCTATGGTATCTTCAGACGCAAATGAGAAAATTTCAAAATATTTGGTATAATCAAGAGCAGTTAAAACTGGTGCTTCTACAATTGCCTGCTTTATCCTTTCAAAAGACTGTCTAGCCTGATATGACCATTTAACTTCTCTGTCCTTTTTAAGCATCTCAGTGATATGTTTAATAATCTCTGCAAAGTTAGGAATAAACCATCTTAAAAAATTGATTTTCCCAATAAAAGATTGAATTTCCTTTTTATTTCTAGGGATGGTGATTTTCAAGATAGCCTTTAGGTTCTGGATCTATCTTTATTCCTTCAAACGAGACTATATGACCCAAGAGTTTGCCCTCTGTCATGGCAAAATGAGACTTTTTTGGGTTTAGTGATAAACCAAATTTTCAGCACTTAAGGAAAGTCTGTTTTAAATGTTTTAAATGCTCCTCATCATATTTAGAAAAAACTATAATATCATCTTGATATATCACTACGAACTTTTCATTTCCCCCCACAAAGGCTATGTCCATAGCCCTTTGAAATGTGGCACCTGCGTTCATGAGCCCAAAAGGAATTTTATTGTACATAAATGCACCCCAGGGGGTTGTGAATGTTGTCTTCTCTCTGTCTTCTGGCTGTACTGCAATCTAGTTATGACCAGAAAACCCATCAATCATTGAAATCCTCTGGGAACCCACCACTCTTTGCAAGATCTAATCATTTTTAGGCAATGAATAATTATCTTTTAGGCAGCATCTATTCAGGTTGCGGAAATCCACACGGAGTCTTCTTTCTCCATTTTTCTTGCGTATTGGCACAAGATTTGCTATCCAAGATGAATATCTTAGGGGTACAATAATTTTTGCATCCAACAATTTTTTCACTTCCTTTTCATTAACTGGCAGTAACGTTGGATTAAGCCTTCTAAGTTTTTGTTTGAAAGACTTAGTGTTTGGTTTCAATGGGATCTTATGTTGGATAATGCTGGTATCATAAGTTCTAAGATCCTCATATGACCAAGCAAAAATATCCACAAATTCCTTCAGCAAACTGATATATTTTTTCTTTTCCCCTTCTGAAAATGTCTTAGATATTCTAGTCATTTTGGGTTCAACTTCAGAACCAATATTGCAACTTAAAACATCTTCTTCAGTGGTTTGCAATGTAGGTTTCAACAATGTGTCATCCTTTGAGAACAACCTTTCCAGTGGGACAAGTCCCTTAGGAATGAAGTTTCCTTTTAACTCAACAATTTTATGGTCTGCAATTGAATCTTTTGCATAGGAAACTTCTTCAGCCAAGTCAACATCTTGATCTTGGTCAATTAAATCACCTTCAAATTTAGTTGTTAATTTCAAGAACTCCTTTATCTCTTGATCATCATGAAAGAATTTCTAGTTTTTTATGTCATCTGGAACAGATGGCCTGTATCTTACATCAATTGGATATCTCAAATGTGTTAATTTCGGAATTTTGAAGTAAGCTGCTGCCAAGGCTAGTGAGTCTGTTGTTTGATTATAATCTCTTGGGATATAGGTTATATTGAAAGCTAAGAAGAAATTGTCTATTAAATCCCAAACTTCATTTCTATAGACTTTCAACAATTGTTGTTTTACCTGATAAACATTCTTGACCTGCTAAACAATCAATTCGGAGTCACCAAATACAGCAAGCTTTTGAATATTTAAATCTTTTGCAGCTCTCAATCCCAGAACTAATGCCTCATACTCAATAGTATTGTTAGTTGTTTGAAATTCCAACTTATACATGAGAGAAATAATCTCACCTCCAGCAGACATGAGTACAACACCTGCTCCTGCTCCTTCCTTGCTTGATGCACCATCAAAATACATTTTCCATATACCTTCTTGCTCTTCCCTCTTTTGATGAACAGGATTATCTTTCTGCACTTGCAAGACCTATGTAGAATCATCATTCTGAACTTGTAACACACCTGTAAAATCATCATTCAAATGTAACATGCAAGAGCCCATATATTCTTGTACTGAGTAAATAGGATGGTTTGTAGGATTTTTATCATCACTTACGAAGAATGCCAGCTGCACTTCTCTATAAATCCTTCTATACTCTCCTCCAAATATAAGTACTGAAGCATAAGAAAAATCCATCTGAAGGGTTCCTCCTACCCTTTTTCCCATGACCGTGATAATAGCATACCAAATTTAGGGGATACATCAACTACAACAACATCCATAAGTATACTTTTCATAGGCAGCTGTGCAAGGCTAACCACCAGATCTTTGATGACCCCTAAGCATTTCACTGCTCTAGAATCAAAGGCATATAAATCATGATAAGGTTTAGTAACAGAAATCCCTAAAGCTTCCATGATTGTCTTAGGCATAAGATTATGTGAAGCACCTAAGTCTAGAATACAGTTATATAACATCTGATCATGAATAGTAAGTGTGATATAAAATGGAGGAGGATAAACAGATTTAGCATCTGGCTGATCAATTGTTTTTGAGCCAGTACTAAGAGTCGGATTTTCTTCTTGCAAATTAATCACGTTTGAAGGAATGGGGGCAGCTGAAGAATTCAAAATTTTAAAAGTAGGCTCTATGTATAATTTGTTCCTAACCAGCTCAGCCAATGGAATAGGAATCTTAATTTTGTTGATTTCATGTTCTAGATTAAAATTAACCAGTTTGCCTAACTCCTCAGTTTCTGTGACTCTAATCTTATCCTTTTGTGTTTCTTGCTTTTTCTCAAAACTCACTTTAGTAGGAACAGTTCTCACCTTCTTTTTTCCAATTGTTGCTTGCTTCAATCCTGACCTGAGATCATATGAATTATGTTGTGCTTCTTGATAAATTTCTGACTCCTACTCAAAACAATCTATCTCAAAATAATCTTCCACTTGCGCACCATGATAATCAACCTTAGTTAAAAAATTAGAAGAAGAATAGTCATCTAATTGATTAATATCAGTCTCTAAATCTTCAACTTCTCCCTCATCTATTTCATAAGACTCATCATCCCTTATCAAGTTGTTTTGGAAAGGTGGTTGTACCATCTGTTCTTCATTGTCTCTTCTCTCCCTTTGAATATCGTTATTCCTTCTTTCTCTTGGAATAAACCTAGGGGGAAAAGGTCGTCTAAATTGATTGGAGTTTCTATTATAATTGTCTTGAACAGGCCTATTTTGACTTTTATTTTCTGTTTCTAGCCTACTAATCTTTGCAGATAGATTTTTGATGATTTTATTCATTTCATCCATCTTACTATCTGAGGCCTTTCCTGTAGAAGTAGATGAAATCATTTCCTTTTTTCCTTTTCTATCAACCATTTGGCATTCTGCCTCTTCTTTAAGTTTATTTGAAGCAAGTATGTTGGATTCAACTTCTAAGGCTACTTCCTGCATATTCAATAAAGATAAAGATTTTCTTTCCCTTAACCATAAAGAAAACTGATAATCAAAAGCATTTGCATAGGTTAACTTTGTTGATGTTTCAGTACGTTTTATTTCAGCTAGTATCCTACTGTACATTTTGTTGAAACATTTAGAAAAATCTCCAACAGGCTCATCCTTCTTTCATTTCAGTGCTCCAAACTCTGTGATGTAATACAAGTAATCTTTAGTATCTCCCCATTTTTTCATGAACACTTCTTCTAAAGAATCTATACCATCTATAGAGTTTGGTGGCATCTCTCTAAACCAATTTCTTACTTCAACATCTAGACTTTGCACAAAAAATGTCATCCACACATCCTGATTTTCAAAATTATGATTGTCAGCATAACTGAGGTATGTATTCCAATGCTCCTCTGTTGTAACACCTCCCTGACCATTGAATCTCGGGATATATTTCTGATAGTCTCCACCTGGGAGAGCATTTAAAGGCTAAGGCAATACTAGAGGGGCATATCTAGCTGCTACCATAGCAGCCATCCTATATGGGGGTTGACCAGCCATATTTGGTGGATTAGATACTACAGTCTGTGAGGAAGATGGTTGATTTTGTGGAGATGGTGGCTTGGTATGTGGAGGAGATGGCACTTCAATTTTCAATTGGCCAATAAGAATTTTGCTAGTGAGAGGTATGTGAGGTGATGACAAATATTTTAAGGTGAAAGTTTCCTCTGGTATATGTTTATGTTCAGAAGTCATGGGATTTGAATAAACCTGAAAATCATCCACCTGAGTAAGATTAAAGTCTTCGAATTCAAGAATAAATACAGATGGATCTGACTTTCCTTCTTCCTGAAAATCCAACAAATCAAAAGGTATAACTGTAGCTGAATAATACCGAGGATTACTGGATGATGGGAAATCAATCTTCTTTTTTCTATCCTCTCTTAGAATCCTTTCTAGATCAGAAACCCTTGAGTGTAGAGGAGATGAAGAATTTCCTCGAGTCCCTATCTGTCTTGAAGCCACTGTAATTTTTTGGAAATACAAGGTGAATGTGTAGTCTACAAACAAGTTATACTGATCTTGTTCACCCCCCAAAATCAGATGTAAAGATGTAAAATACCCAGGGAAGATGTACTTTCGTTTCTCATCCTCGGCAAAGGCGCCAAAAGATGTTATCACTAGAGTTGGACCTAGACTACTAAGGTTCAAGCCCAGAGAAATCTTAATCAATAAGTAAAGGATATTTAGGAATTTTATTTTATAATAATGATGGATGATGGTAGGTAAGCAGTCATTACAGAAATCAAGCTAGGATAGAAGACAAAACTGCAGGAAGTATATCATTGTAAAGTGCAATAACAGAAAAGGCCACGAGCATGAATTTACAAAAGAAATGAGTCAAGTTCTGCATCAAATATTTTAAAGATAATCTCATGTGCATCATAAGAATTCTGACATAGATAAATAGGACTATAGACAGAACAAAATCATGAATAGCATGTTATTCAGTTATTAAAGCAAAACATGGCTCATTTTATCATAATGATTTCAAAGCAGTCATTTCACATTAAAAGAAACACAATGTATACATGCCTGCAGTTGCAATTCATAATACGAGTCTGATCTCCACAAGTTGTTCCAACCTCCTTCATGTTTCTTTATAGTCTTCTTATATACAAAATATGTAATACTAAGAACAGTTTGGTGATCCATTTTTTAAGGATTCGAATATCCAAAAACAGATAATTCAATTACAAAAAATAAACTTATATGTTCTTCAATAACTAATTCATTAAAAAGCTGACAACTGTATAATTCAACTATTCTATTCTAAGTAACAGTTGTGTGTCTAGAAGACATTCTATTCATTTAAACTTATCTAAATATGACCTGGCTCCATCAAAAGAGAGTAGTATCTTCTCCATCAGCTGAATATCTTTCTACTTCCAAAATCTGAAGTCGAGCTTGCATTTCTTCATTTTGTTGTTGTACTGCCCTTTTCTTTGTCAAGATCTGTTTGGACATTGTAACAATTTCTTGATATTTTACATATCTCTCCTGTAGATCTTCCCAAAGTCTTATATTTGCAATCATCAAGTCTTCATTATATTTTTGGAGACGCAAATTCTGTTCTTTAAGAAATTGTAAAGACCTTTTATCTTCATCCAACTCCATAATCGATTTTATTTTTTCCATTTGCATAGTAGTTTCATAAGCCTCTGAGATTTTTGAAATTTCACTAATTTCATATTCAGTGACTTTCTGTTTGGCCCAACAAAATTCTTCTAGTATATTCCCAACATTATTCCTCTGGATTTCCATCATAATATGCTCTGCTCTAAGATAATGTTGATCTAACAAACACGCATTTTCCTCCCCAAAAGAATCTTTTGTGATCATAACCAATTGATCTTTTTGTGATAATGTTGATCGGTATTGAGATATTTCTTCAATTTTTATCACTTTTAAGACAAAATAAACAATAGAAATAGAACACATAATTTTATCGTGGAAACCCAATTGGGAAAACCACAAACACTTTCTATTACTACAAAATTATATTTACAAGTATTTGCAAGCACCAACTTGCTGGATGCAACAACACCCAAGATTTTTAGCTACAACTGAAGGATGCAAAGACACCCAATATTTTCAGCTACAACTGAAGGATGCAACGACACCCTGTTTACCAAAAACAACTAGAAGGAAGCTACGACTTCATACAGGATTTTGTAGCTTGTCCTTGCGCCTCCCAACCACCCTTAAATGATTATGTGTTTTTTGTTTTTTGTACACCTTTTGATATGCTATTTGAATGTACAGAGACACGCTATTTGAAGGATTAAAGCCTTGTTTATATACCCTCAATCATGCCTCTTCACCTAATAGTCACAATTCTTCATTGTGACCCTTCACAAATAAAACTAATTTGAAATTACCTCTTTGTTTTATCCTGCGAATTTAACAACGTGATTATGAAACACTTCAACTCCGCAATCCCGACTCTGACATATCGTCTTTGACTTTCTTATTCGTTGATTTGCAATATGTCGATATTCACCATTGATTATGATTGGTCGATTCCGATGTCGAGAGTCAGAACCTCAAAGATACACTCTTAATTCAACGTCTTGGACTCCGCCGTTTCGAGTCCGACTTTCTGACTTGTGACTCTAGTTCTGACTGACAACTTGATTCCGACTCCAACTTGCCGACTACATCTCTGACTCCGACTTGACTGACAATGGTCGACAAGAGGTTGACTATTTATTTAATTTACAAGGGCTCGAACATTATATAATAGGTCGGCACCGATCGACAAGAGGTCGAATCTTGAATTAATTTACAAGGAATCGACCATAATACAAGAGGTTGGCACAGACTAACTTTGTATGACTATTGACCACCTTTTTGCTTCGACATTTTCGACTAGTTTTAAGAGCCAACCGGAATTAAGCATCGACTAAATATGGCATCGACCATTTACCCGAATTGTTATATTTTTCCTTTGTCATTAATGAACTTATTTGACATCAATGACAATCATACTCAATAGGTTCCTGGTTTCCGACCATTGTGATTGAGGAGAGATAATCTACAATTTAAAAAAATGATTTTGTTTAAGTTTGGGTTCATTTTTTACAATGTTTAGAATGCATTTTTTTTATTAAATAATTGAAAAGACCAATAAAAATGAAAATTTATAGATGGAATCCTACTTGGATGATGCGTTGGAGGTTTGTTAGGGTCTTGGGAAGTGGATGGGAACACGTGCGTTCCTTTTCCTAGCTGCTTGGATGCGTTTTCGGCCAGCCAAATCGGACTAGAATGGGGCTAAAATGGGCCTCGACCAAATTTTTAATATACAGAGAAGCACACACGAGCTATTAACGTGTACACGTTAATAGCACGTACGCGTTAATAGCATGTATGCATTAATAACATGTGCATGCTTTTGTGCCAACGTGGATGCTTTAGTGGCGATTCGGCAATTTCCGAACCAAAAGTGCATGCACAGTTTTAAGAGCACGTGTGAGATTTCGATTTTTAACGCTCGTGCGCTCCATCAGTTTTGGGTACCAACTTCATGCGAGTGCCCAAATCCTTTATTTATACAATACATTGTGACTATTTAACTTCACCTTTCAACAAACTCATTGGATTGCCAATGAGACTATTAGTCTTCTCAAAACTATTTATAATATTTACAAATTAGTTTAGTAGAACCATAATCTCATAGAATTAAGTTTCCTAACATTCTCCATGTGCATGTGTTGGATGCTCTTTACTGCTATCTTATAAAGTCTATAAATTTCAAATTCATGATCTTGAGGCCCATAAATTAATTCATTGTTATTGCAATGCTGCTCTGTCATGAGCAAGAAATCTTAGGGGGTCCCTTGGTTTGGTAACTTCGAGGCGGTTCCACTGCCATTCATTCTCCCTTTCTAGAACATCTCTTGCAAACTCTCCAAGGTGATGCTTGTTGTGTATGTATTCTTGAGAAGTGACTATCAATACTGTTATCTCTAGGGTTGTATTCTAGATTTTTTTGAATTTACCTAGTTACCATTCCTAATTTCACCCTAGCTTCCTTTTAAATTTCTCATTTTGCTTTGTCTCAAATTTTACCCTAGATGGTTTTTATCAAGTTTTTCATTTATTAAAACCAAAATAAGGCTCATTTGTCATTTGATTTTTGAAATGATTTATTTCTTAATTAAAATGATACAAATGTTACCATGAATTATGTTACTATGCTTGAAACATTAGCAATGTTTATTTCATATATGAGTTATAATTATATACTGGCAGCATATAAAAAAATATCAAAAGAAATGATGTTGCCAGTATTGATTTTGGCAATAAGGACGAGTGGCGGGGTTATGGTACTAATGATTTTGATTGATACTACAACAATTGTGAGGTCGTGTCATTTTATGAGTATGAATTACTCATCTCAATGTTGTACTTAAGGTGATCGACATCATTACAAGTCATGAACCTGAAGTATTAGTTTGCACACTAGCCCGGTAGCGTGTTCATTTCTTCGGGCATATGTTTATGAAATTGACAGGTATCTAGGGTAACAGAGATGCATCATGACGAAAACCAAGAAACCTGGTGGATTATTATGCAGACTTGAACCAGATAATTTGCATTGGTTTCATCAGTTTCCAAGATCTGCGAGCATGATGAGAGAGGCGGGTTGGTTCCCTTTCTGTGAGAGACTGCAGGGCCACAATTTACAAGTGACCACAACTTTTATTAAAAATTACAAAGATGTAGTTGTGCGTTTTCAAGATTTACAGGTTAGGGTTGATGAAGATTTTACTACAGAAGCTATTGGAGTGCCATCGTTGGGTTAAAGATGGTTAAAACAACAGTCTTTTGAGGCTAATTATAGCAATTTCTTGTTACCTGGGTTTGAACAATTCAGCTGAAAAAATGGTATACATATCACCAAGCTTAAGCCGGTTTGGAGGACTCCATTAGAGATGTTTCAGAATTACATAACCTATGAGGGTCGTTATGACAGAGTGCTCAGGTGTCATTTATGATTTGTAATGCATCTTAATGGAGATTTGAAGCTTAATTTGCCATTTTATTTATTTAAAAGTTTGCAAAATATGGTTTCTTGGGTTCAAGGTCACCAAGAACATACTACCCGTTCTCTTTTCCATCAAGGATTGATTAAACTGTTAATAGTTTTTTAGTTGAATAAGAATGGTCAAACCTGGGACCATTTCCTCATTAGGTTAGGGTTTGAAGCAGAAAAATGCAAGCCCTGTAAAGATAAGGGAAAATGAAATGAATCCAAAAGTTTAGTTAAGCAAACGAAAGGAGCAACAGAACTAGCAAATATATAGGGTAAGGATCTCCCAGAAGAGTTTTCTGTTGTGAACGATGAGTTTTTAGAAGTATCAATTACTGTTGAATGTGTAAAAGAAAGTTTGAAAAACCCTGATGTGCCCAGCAATGCTATAACAAATACAAGTTCGAAAGATGAGGAACAGGGTGAAAACCTTAAGGTGAAAGATGTGGAAATGAGTTTAAAGCCAAGAACCAGATCTAGAAGCAAATTGGAAATGGAAATGAAATTGAAGAAGAGCACCCCCCATCTCAGTATTACTTGATTTTCCAACAATTGGTATCAGAGCAGGTATCTTCACTAAAGTCTAACCGCTTGAAGAGATATATTTTATCACTATGGATCAACAAGGAAAAATGTCCTCCAAGGTTCCACTATTCAATGGTGAGGATTATGCGTTCTAGAGTGTTAGGATGAGAATTCATATAATGTCCATTGGACTAGAAGTTTGGTTATCTGTAGAATCAGGGTGTATATATCCAAAATATCCTCCAACGGATCTTTAAGGAATAAAACAATTTGGATACAATGCAAAAGTTGTTAATGCAATTTTGGCTGGATTAAACAGAACAATCTTTGCCAAGGTGATGCATTGTAAAACAACGAAGGAGATTTGGGACAAATTGCAGACCGTCTATGAAGGAGACACCAAGGTAAAAAGTGTTAAATTTTCAGAATTTACTTCAATCTGATCTAGGATCTTAACTGAGAGAACAACATGTACAGCATATCTACAGCATATCAATCATGGAGACAATAATGCAAGCACACAAGAGACACAAAGATTTACTTGGGAAAACCATAAAGGTGAAAAACCCCAATAACTTCCTCAGAGATAGATAGAGCAATGATACAACCAACCAAGAGAGATAGACATAACCTAGCAGCAGATCCTCCTCCTCCATAAGTGCGCCACTCCTCCTTGATTGCATGAGTGAGAAGTGAGTGAGTAAATAGAGTGCCTCCCGCACTCTATTTATACTTGACTTGACTTGCCTTTTTACCTAACTCATGTAGGCTCGAACTTAACCACATAACATAATGTTGACTGGGCTGACCCCCAATAGGGTGGTCTAATAACCCTTCGACCCACATGGCCGACCCCCAATAGGGTGGTCTAATAACCCTTTGACCCA
The DNA here is from genome assembly GCA_027924585.1 of Larix kaempferi. Lineage (NCBI taxonomy): Eukaryota > Viridiplantae > Streptophyta > Pinopsida > Pinales > Pinaceae > Larix > Larix kaempferi. The sequence goes on from BSBM01000504.1 coordinate 8,293,662, forward strand.
CATGACTTATACAGGGCCGACCCCAACAAGGTGGTCTAATAACCCATCAAGTATAAGTTACGACACTTACAATATAAATAACGACACTTCCGTATAGAGGAATAATAACATCTCTATAGGAATACAATATACATATATGTGAAATACATTCTGAAGTTACATATACATCAACACTCCCTCTTAACTAGGAAGGTATTTCTTAGCACAGTTCTTCTAGCACAAGTCATCTTCTCTGGATCATCGTCACTGGATAATCGTCATCGAGTCATCATCATCATCACTGCTGCTGCTATCTCAATCAATCTTTGAATCTACTCGTCATAGGAAGTTCTACAGAGCCAGTCCTTTTTCATACTGGATGTAGGCCCACCACCTGCAGGTCTTCATCATCATTGGCCATACTGTGGAATCCTCAGGACTTATTACGTGCGTCACAAAACCTCGAAAGAGCATCCCAGGATGTTACGGGTACACAACTCCGACCTGTAGGATCTCCCAGGGCGCTATTACATGTGACCCCACCACAAAACCTCGAAAGAGCATCCCAGGATGTTACGGGTACACAACTCCGACCTGTAGGATCTCCCAGGGCGCTATTATATGTGGTCATGGCAAAACCTCGCAAGAGCATCCTAGGACTGACTACGGGCACACAGCCCAACCTATCGGATCTCCCAGGGCGCTATTACATGCCATAGGACAAAACCTCGCAAGAGCATCTGCCAGATATCCCAGGGCGCTATTACATGCCAAAGAAAAAACCTCGAAAGACTATCTGCAAATCTCCCAGGCACCGAATTACATGTCCTCCCAGAGAAAAACCTCGAAAGATCATTTTCCAGATGTCCCAGGGCACCGATATTACATGCCATAGGCAAAACCTCGAAAGACCATCTGCAAATCTCCCAGGGCACCGGATTACATGCTCATCTGCACAACCTGATCCACGGCCATAGAGTATCAACCTGATACTCACCATACATCATCCTGATGTATCCATGATCATCCTGATCATCATCACTGCAACGTCCTGCTGCATGTAATCTAGAGCAACATCCTGAAGCTCGTCATCCATGATCATCCTGATCATCACTGCAACGTCCTGCTGCATGTCATCTAGAGCAACATCCTGAAGCTCGTCATCCATGATCATCCTGATCATCAATGCAACGTCCTGCTGCATGTCATCTAGAGCAACATCCTGAAGCTCGTCATCCATGATCATCCTGATCATCAATGCATCTACCTGATGCATACCAAGTATCTACCTGATACATATCATCATACATGATCCTCCTGATCATACAATGTATCCACCTGATACAAATACAAATACATGATACATATCACCATACATGATCCACCTGATCATACAATGTATCCACCTGATACATATACAGATACATGATTCAAGCATCCAACATGATGCATATACAAAATACATACACATGATCCAACTGATCATATCCAACATCAACATGATGCATACATACATACATAAAAATGATCTATCTGATCATATCCAGCATCCAACATGATGCGTACATATATACAAAAAATGATCCATCTTATCATATCCAGCATCCAGCATGATGCGTACATACATACATAAAATGATCCAACTGATCATATCCAAGCAGAAACCAGAACATCATCCTGATGCTCATCATCCAGTGCTTACATCCACAGCCATGTGAAGGACCCCCCTTCCAACATGCTTGGAATGGCTTCAGCAAATGTGTCCATCACTTCTTCCTCGAAGTGTCCTCGATCTGAAGAACGCCAAGCCTCTCTTTGAAGTACTCGAACTTCACCCTGGCTAGTGGCTTCGTCAGCACATCTGCAATCTGCTCGTCCGTCGCAACATACAGGAGCTTCACAGCTCCTCTCTGCACCATATCCCTGATATAGTGATATTTGATCTCTATGTGTTTCGACCTGTCATGAAACACTGGGTTCTCGAACAGCTTCACACAACTCTGGTTATCACAGAAGATACCAGTAGCCTCCAACGGGAGATCAAATAACTCAGACAGTAGCTTCCATAGCCATACTGCCTCACAACTAGCTGAACAGGCTGCAACATACTCTGCCTCAGCTGTACTCAGTGATACACAGGACTGCTTCCTGCTAAACCAAGAGATCACACCTGATCCCATACTGAAGCAACACCCAAATGTGCTCTTCCTATCTGCAGCACTGCCAACCCAATCTGAATCGACATAACCCTGCAGGTTAAACTTTTGATTTGTTTCATACTTGAGCCCATAATCCACTATACCCTTCAGGTACCTCAGAACATGCTTTACAGCAACCAGGTGAACACTCCTCAGATCCGTCAGGAACTGGCTCAATGTGTTCACAACAAAGCAAATGTCTGGTCTCGTGTTCGTCAGGTACATCAAGGACCCAATCATCTGACGATACATAAAGACATCAACTGGCTCAGATGAAGCATCACATAGAAGCTTCAGATTCGATGCCATAGGTATGGCCATGGCCTTGCAATCCATCATCCCAAATCTCTTCAGGATATCTACTGTGTACTTCCCTTGACCAAGGAAGATCCCACCTGCATTCTGCCACACCTCCATACCTAGGAAATAGTGCATCATTCCCAAATCTTTCTTCCGCTGCATGTCGACAATCAATCTATCTTCACCTGTAACAAACAGGTTATCCGCATACAAAAGTAGTATCACTGGATTGCCTTCCTCAACCTTGTAGTAAAGGTTGGAATCCTCTTTACTCTTGGTAACTCCCAAACTGGATAGAAAGCTGTCTATCCTACCATACCAAGTTCTGCACACATATCTGACTACACCATGCTGTCTTGAAATCCATCTGGTGCATCTTCTATTTCATCACGTTTATATTTCTCAATGCTGCCATCTACAATATGCTTGATCTGATAGTTCCATTTGGAATTCATAACAAACTTCCCTTCACGTCTTGGGACTGCAACCCAAACATCATTCTTCATGATCGACGGATCATGGCATTCCATTTCTTCATCCCAGATCCTGGGAACTTCAATATCTTCAATAGATATCTTTATTGCTGAACAAATGTTGTAGTTCTTCTTTTGTAGGAGATGGCATACGATCTTTCCTACACAACAAGTTAAATTGCATGATTAGAAAACATCTCATAGTTTTCAGAACAAATTCTTACACATAAAGAAATATGTCATACAGTCATGCAATTATCTTATCCAATGCTTCAATACAACATTTATCCATATCCCATAACTTTCTAGATGCCTTCCAATATCTACCAGAACATTGTTAAGAGTGTGCACAACTCCCAACATGTCAGCAAAGAGGTTTCATTCTAGATAAGTAGCAATGGAATGTTGTACAGTGCCATAGGCCACTTACCCATGTATATTAGTAGTATACTGTTCATCAATGCAACTATTCTAATATGCATAATACACAACCTAATTCTAGGAACATCAGTATATACATTATTGAACAGTATTATTTAAACAAACAAATATGCAAGAAATGATGATTAAAATACTTATCTTTCTTTGTTCATTGGGTGGACTCCCTCTAAGTCTTTGCTTCCTTGCAGGAGCTGTTGGAGTCCTAATCTGAAGTAGCTTCTTCTACACTTTTCTGTTGTAGAATGTAGAAAGATAGTCAACTCCCTCTGAATATCTGCATCCTTGCAGAAACTACTGAAGTGTGCTCTTTTTCTTTCTTGCGGGAACAACTGGAGTGTGCTCCTTTGCTTTCTTGCAGGAACAACTGGAGTGTGCTCCTTTGCTTTCTTGCAAGAGCAACTGGAGTGTGCTCCCTCTTGATCTTTGCTTCCTGAATTACATGTTCTTGAACTCATATTCATCCTTGGTCCCTATGCATGCTTATTAGTATCATGATTGTGTTATCCTTGTGATTTCATATAAAATCATACATTCATTAGTATACTATTAAAACACAATAATTTCAAGCATGTATAGTCATGATCATTTCAAACAGAATAATAAGCATTAGCATTCAAGTTTTATGTGGGATTCTTATGGTTAGTCAAATCATAAGAAGCATAACATGTCTAAACCTGTAATTACTCAAACCTATGACTCTTCAGGTTAGTTGAATCATCAATCAAGATAAGAGATATAATATGCATAAAACCTGTGATTATTCAAACCTATACCTTCATTATTCTTCTGGTTAGTCATATCATCAATTATGGTAAGAAACATAATATGCATACAACCATGATTATTCAAACCTATGACTTCATGAATAATCATTATCAACAACACAACAGTATAAGATCCTAAACCAAGGTAGGATTCTAGCTTGATATAGGAAAAACATACATGGATTAGCATGCTAGCTAGTTTATGTCTAACATACCCGCATAATGTCTTTTGGTTCTCTTCAGTGACTTGTGCTAGTAACCTGCATGTCTCATATGTTAACCATTACAAAACCAAGTTATACATACCTCGTAAATGGATCTTCTATGAGATCCATGACAATGGATGAATCTTTGTCCTCATGTTATCATGACCATATGTTCTTGGACCAGAACATGATTTGTCTTTCTTGGTGTACCTTTCATGTTAGTAGACAATATAAACCTCATACAACACCATAATGCATTAGTACAATCATAAGTGTCAACACCCTAATCAATGAATATTTTCTATTGTGCATTCATAGTTTTATTAAGGTGATATGACAAGTCTAAAATCAAGATTGTACTAACCATAATAACATGAAGACAAACATACCATAAACTTAATCATGAAAAAATCTCAAAACATACCTCGATGAGTCATGCCTGTCGAGATCGCTTGTATTCTTCTTATGTAAGGCCTTAGCCTCATCTCCCTCTGAAACAGGAACTTCTTCACTTATGCAGGTGACCAATCCATCTTCTTCTAGGATTAACCCAATCCACTTGATTTGCAAGAACTGTACCTGGAGCTGGATATGGGTTTGTCAGAGAAACCCCAAAAATTCAAACTTTGAATTTCAAACTTCTGAAAGGATAGAAATATGTGCCTTGATGAGCTGATCAAGCTGGTATATTCAGAATTTGAAAACTGCAAAGTTTCACTCCTCAATTTTTCCTTTGAGACTTCTGGATTCACTGGACGTGACCCTGAACTGGGGTTTGATGAAGCCCACTCTTCTGCCCAATCAAAAGGTTTGATCCAAAGCTCTAAGCTTCTATTTTTCTGAGGATCTTCCAGTCGTGGTCACAGATTTCAAAAATTCTCATTTTTACAGAAGCCCTAATTTTCCACTTTTCTGATCAAAGTCCCGAACTAGGGTTTGATCAAGCCCGGCCTTCTTCCCAACAAAAAATTTTGATATTGGTCTCTAAATTTCTATTTTGATGAGTAGCATCCAGCCGTGGTCTCCGATTACAAAAATTCCAACTTTCTTCAAAGCCCTAAATTCCGGAATCCATGAATGAAGGTACTCAAAAATAATTCTGTTTTGACAAAAATATGTACCTGATTGTTTCTGGTGTAACTCCGAACTTTTTGATCCACAGGGTCTGAAAATTTTTTCTAAGATATCCTAACCTGTTATCTTTCCATCCTAACAGGTCTGACCTCAATTGGATTCTCTGAGAGAGAGTTATGCCAAATGTCGCAACGTGACCTGTTTTGGGATAAAACAGGAGAGCGAACTTGTACGGCGTGCCACGTGTCACTGTTTGAACTTCGGCCTCTGAAAACGTTTCCTGAGATATCTAGGCCTGTTATCTTTCCATCCTAATAGGTCTAACCTCAATTGGACTTTCTGAGAGAGATTTATGCCAAGTGTCGCAACGTGACCTGTTTATGGGATAATACAGGAGATCGAACTTGTACAGTGTGCCACGTGTCACTGGTGAAACTTTGGCCTCTGAAAAAGTTTTTTGAGATAGTACAGTCTATGTACTACCTGTCGCTTTTTACTAAATTTCATTTGGAGCTTCCTAGCCCAAGTTATGACCTTTTTCCCAAGGTCACCTGATTTTGACTCAGATCTGGAAGAGGCAGAAACCCTATATTGTACAGATCATAAATCACAAAGTACAACAAATTAGAGGTTTTCCTTTGGACACAAGGTACATGGGGATCTTAGCTTCGTCCTGTAACAATTTCAGATCCGAAAACTTTGCCAAAACGGATTTATAGCGAAAGTGCTACGATGACTGGGTTTTGCTATATCAAGCCCTAGCATCGTAAGTGCAACAAGTGTCATACATGCCATATCATGCCTTCTTTCAGGCTAGCTCTGATACCATGTTAAATTTTCAGAATTTACTTCAATATGATCTAGGATCTTAACTGAGAGAACAACATGTACAGCATATCTACAGCATATCACTCATGGAGACAATAATGCAAGCACACAAGAGACACAAAGATTTACTTGGGGAAAACCATAAAGGTGAAAAACCCCAATAACTTCCTCAGAGATAGATAGAGCAATGATACAACCAACCAAGAGAGATAGAAATAACCTAGTAGCAGATCCTCCTCCTCCATAAGTGCGCCACTCCTCCTTGAGTGCATGAGTGAGAAGTGAGTGAGTAAATAGAGTGCCTCCCGCACTCTATTTATACTTGACTTGACTTGCCTTTTTACCTAACTCATGTAGGCTCGAACTTAACCACATAACATAATGCTGACTGGGCCGACCCCCAATAGGGTGGTCTAATAACCCTTCGACCCACATGGCCGACCCCCAATAGGGTGGTCTAATAACCCTTTGACCCACATGACTTATACAGGGCCGACCCCAACAAGGTGGTCTAATAACCCATCAAGTATAAGTTACGACACTTACAATATAAATAACGACACTTCCGTATAGAGGAATAATAACATCTCTATAGGAATACAATATACATATATGTGAAATACATTCCGAAGTTACATATACATCAACAAAAAGGGCCAGACTTCAGACTTTTAAATCTCAATTTGAAAGTCTAACAATAAAGGAAGAAGAGAACATTTCAAAATACTTTGAGAGAATTGATGAAATTTTTAATGCAATTCAAGGGCTAGGAGCAGAATTGGAAGAAATGGAAATAGTTGAAAAGGTACTAAGATCACTTCTAGTGATTTACAATCATAAGATTTCCACCGTAGAATATAGAGAAAATCTTGGCAAACTCACCATGGATGAACTATATGGGATCATCATAGCTTATGAGATGAGAATTGGACAAGATAATTCAAAAGAAGGAAGCAACTTTTAAAGCATCAAAAGTAGCTAAGAAATATAAAACGAAGATTCAATTAGAAGAATCTGATGATGAAGAATCACTTCTTGTTAAAAATATTAAGGAGGGTACTGGTAAGTACAAAGAGAAATTTCCCTTATAATGCTTCAACTGTGGGGGAAGTGGTCACTTTTCTTCCAAATTCCCTTATCCCAAACAAGAAGAGAATGATGAGTGCCCTAAAGAGTTCAAGAAGAACAAAATGAGTTTTAGGAAGAAAAACAAAAAGAATACCTTTTACTCCATGGATGATAGTTGCTCAGATGATTCTAGTGAATATGAAGAAGCAGAAGTTCTATTCATGGGAATAGAGAGCAAAAGCCCTAAATAAGAATTAGAAGGAGTGGTAGACCTTGAAGCAGAGATCATAAGTGCTCTTGAAGAATTAAGGAAGTATAAAAGGATGTACAAACAATTAAAAACCAAAGTGACGGAGTTTGAAGAGAAAAACAATGATACAGAAAGAATTATTGCTGACTTAAAAAATCAGCTTCAAGAAGCTAAAAGGGTTGAAAATGGTCTAGAACATATGCTCAATAAAAGAGAGCAAGAATTAGAGAAGTTTGAAGCTAAAATGGTCTTACTTAGAAATAATATTGATGAAGAATCCTTTCAATCAAAGTTTATGAGCATCTCAAAAACTCTAGATGACATCCTAAGTTGCCAAAGATCATCCAGTAATAAAAATGGATTAGGTTATGACAAAGGAATGAAGTCAGAACAATCCTCTTCCACAATACAAGATACAAACAAAAGGAGTTATGTTGTTGTACTCAAAGACCCAGTTGGAAAGGAAGATAGTAAAAAATTTGCTTCTTTTCAAAATGAAAGTAGGACATGAAAAATGCCAAGAAGATCATTGACAAGCAGAAATCCACAACTCTTCTTTGTAATTGTCATGTTTGTAACAATTTTGGGCATAAAGCATTTGATTGTAGGATGTACCAAAAACATAATCAAAAATATCCCTACAAGGAAGACAATTCTAGTGATCTTCTAAAAGGTAGAAGTCGAAATTCTATTGCACCCTTACAGAGGTATGACATAGAATGCTACAAATGTGGTAACTATGGGCATATAGCTAGAAAATGTGAACCAGTGATGCCTATTGAAAAAGGAGCCACAACTAAAGACAAGGAGCAAAGAAAGGCTTGGAAAAATATAGAAGATGTGAAAGAAAAATGTTCGATAGCTCTGTATGCCACGGAAAAGAAAAATCTATGGCATGTGGACAGTGGATGTTCAAAGCACATGGCAGGAGACCCAATCAAGTTCATAATCCTAAAACGAGATCAAAAGGGAAAAGTCACTTTTGGAGACAATTTATCTTCTAAAATAATTGGGAAGGGTACAGTGGTTCTTAGAAACAAGGTTAAGGCAAAAAATGTTCTGCTAGTAGAAAATTTAAAACCTAATCTCCTAAGTGTGATTCAAACCTGTGATCAAGGGCACATTTGCATATTTGACTCCAAGAAATGTGAAATCAGAAAGAAAAATTCAGGAAAAATTATTGGGACTGCTGTGAGAACTCCAAGTAATGTATACATCCTAGAAAATGAAGAACAATGTTGCATGAGTCAGGTTGATGAAAGTATTATGTGGCATAGAAGGATGGGGCACTTGAAATTTGACAATCTTGTAAAAGTAAGTAAGAAGGGAGCCGTAAGAAACTTGCCAAAGATCATAAAACCTCCAAACTATGTTTGTAGACATTGTCTTCATAGGAAATTTTAGCTCTCCAGGAAACTCTTCTAGGTTGCAACTCGAAGATGCCTGATAACTTAATTTTTTCTCAATAATGGATATGTAGGTGGGTCAAGATGAATAACTAACTCACTGGATGCCTACTCAAGACAGTCTTAAGTATATTCAAACGATCCAAGGCCTTCAAGAGCTATTATCAGATAGGTTGTAAATTGAAGGGATAAGAAGGTAATCAGATAGCCAAAACATACATAAAACATATATATGATGGGCCAACTAACCAACAGTGAATGATTATGATCCTCGTTTAATAATCAAAAGTAAGAAGACAGTTACCATAGGACATTAAACAGAGATAAAGAAACAACTTCAACTCATAAACATAGAACAGAGATAAAAGGAAGATCTGATAACAACAATGAAAGAAGCTTGGAGACTAAATATATTAAAAGAAAGTGTCTTTCTCACATATACAGTCAAGTGTAGTACTCCAAATAGAACCCTTACTTGCTCTTAAGTTCTAGGTTTTATAGCCTTTACAGCATCTTTCTAGATCCTAAGAAGCTGGATCGAATTTACCAAAGATAGAAACTCAAAACCGTTTTCAATAAACTAGGGAAAAATCATTTTTAATTTGGCCAAACTGCTGAAAAATGGGGCTCAGAGATGGATTCATTTCTCCGAATCTGTGACACTTGTGTATAAACCGAAATATTTTATTTTAAATTGATTTGTTTTGAGCAAAAACCTCTCTCAATTTCTTGAGATTCATTTTCATTTTCCCGAGATCTGTATTTCAAAAACATGTGTCAAACACGCAAATTCTGAGATCCAAAACTTAGGGCTCAGATATGGCTTCGATTCTCCCAATATGTGACACCTGTAGTAAAAATGAGAGAGGTTATTGTTTTATGACGTGTTAGGCACAAAAACCTCCTTCCATTTCACAAAATGATTCTCCAGTCGCTCAGAATCATCATTTTAAAACCATGTGTGAAACAAGAAAATTCTGAGATCCGAAAATTAGGGCATAGAGATGGATTTGATTCTCCCAATATGTGACACCTGTAGGAAAAATGAGAGAGGTTATTGTTCTCTGACGTGTTAGGCACAAAATAATCCGTCTGTTTCACAAAATTATTATCCAGTCGCTCAGAATAATTATTTTAAAATGATGACTCTTCATAATAAAAACGCCATTTTTGCAGCAAATATCCTCGCCTCCATCTTGATAGTCTTCATGTCTTCGACAGCTGCAGCAATATTTGGCACACTCAAACACCTTCAAGATGATGACAAGGCATTAAAAATATTCCTTTGACAACTGGACAGTATCTTGACTAAAAAATAGAAAATCCATTTGATCTTTTTCCCTTCTATGTCTCCTCAAAGCTGAAACAGAAAGATGATACATATGCCTTTAATTATTATCTTTTAAATAAAACCATCCTCTTTCCATTTGAAAGCGAAAACCGTGATCTGGGCAAAACAACAGCTTTCTGCATTATTTTGTAGTTTCGGTAGCTAGAAAGGCTGGATTTTAATTTTGTTAGCTATCGAAAGCTCTGCTTTTGGTGGCTAATGAACAATTCAACATGTTCGCCTAAGCCACCAAGACCTTATCTGAGATGTTTGAAACTTGTCTTTCCTTTCGGTAACTAGAAGAGTCTTATCTCTATGTTGTAAGCTGTTGAAAACTGGATTTTTGGTAGCTAATGGACAATTCAGCATGTTCGCCTAAGCCACTGAGACCTCTGTTTGATCTAGCCTGCAAAATTTTGACAAAAACATATTTTCTGATTTTTGCTACTCATCATTTTGCTGTTTGTAATTTTCTTCATATTTGGTAGCTTGGAGAATCCTGAATTTGCGCTGTAAGATGCCGAAAGTGGAGCTTTCGGTGGCTTAAAAACCCTTTTTGATATAGTGTTAAGCTACCGAAACTTGTCTTTTGAGGTTTTTGAAATGAAAATCCAATCTAAAGCTTTTCAAAATTTATTACATGCATAAAGATCTCAACAATGAGCCTTAAAAAATTTAGAAATGAATTTTCAAATGGCATCCTATCATCTAAAATTGATCAACTCGACAAATTTATTTGGGGAGATAACATCTGGCTCCTACTCAGGGATGGAATCCTCCCTGTGAGGTTCCAAGAACCACAGACCTGTTGACTTTCCTGGAAAAACTCAGACTTGAAACTTAAATATACTATTCCATTGGGCATGGAGTTATTTTGCAAAACTGTCAGAAAAGAAATGATATTTATGATGAGAGGTTTTGAACTTGCAGTTCCATTGGGCATGGATTCATCTGGCCTGTGAAACCAATCTCTAAAAAATTTCAAAACCTGTGGAAATGATCTTTGTACACCTTCAAAACCTAATCTTATTCACACAAGCTAACTGCTATTTCTGCTGCAAAAATGGAAGAAATGAAAATCTTGGGCAGCGAGCTTATTTCCTACTCTACTCTACTCTAACCATCTCTGCAATGGGTTAGGTAAATGCTGACTTCCATAACAACCATCCAATCAAATTTAAGACTGAAATAATCTTATCTTTGTCACTAATCAATGGATGATGTTTGAAATGTAACAGAAGTAATAAGAACTTTTTCACAAAATCATACTCGCCCAGAACTGGCAAGCTAAGAAAATCTGAGATTTTTGAGTTGTCTAGAATGTATGACTCTAAGAATGCTGCCACTGGATCCTCGAAAGGAAAATAAGAAACCTGCTGATATTCGGGAAACTGTTGTACTTCAATGATTATTTCTCTGCCAGAATATTGATGACCTTCTGGTTCTCTTAAGACCAACTTGGGTTCATCAAAAACTATAAATTTCTTTTCAGCATAGTGATCACAAGAGGATAACAAAACAAGGTTTACATCATATGGATTTGGATCAGCTAAGAGCATATAAATTCCTATGCAATCTTCTATCATCATAGGCTCATCCTGATTAGCAAACTGATCATAACATTCTGACTCATACCTGTTTCTAGAGCACTGAGCAGATGTTGAAGAAATTGATTCACAATCTGAAATATATTTAGTTGCTTGCTGCTGCTCTGAAACTGCCTCATAGTCATTACCTTTCTGCTAAAAAATGACTGCTTCTCTACTAGAAGATTGATGCCCTTCTTGTGTTTTTGAGAGAAACTTGTGATCATCAAAAATAGCAGTCTTTTCCTCTTCATACTGTTGTTCCATATATGTTTCAAACTCATCATTTTCTTGTTCAAAATATGAAATGTACTGACAGTTCCCTTGTTCATATGTATGCATATTTTCAAAGCAATCCCGATCACGGACCTTCCTTGAAGCACAAATATTCTCCTTTAATTCTTCTGCATCCTCAAACAACTGTCTTAAGGATAATGATCTCCTTTCTCTAAGAAGAAAGACTAGATCTAAATGCTGAGCCATAACATAGTATACCATGGAAACAGTCTCTGTAGGTCGGATCTCCAAAGGCATGTCATGATAAACACGGTAGAACCTTCTGTTGAAAATAGCCAAAGCTTCTTCCTCTTCTCTCTTCAAAGTGCAAAAATCAGTGAGATACTGATCAAAAGATTTGTTCTCACCCCAATAATTTAAAAAAGCATTGGATAGCTCGATCCAAGAACCAATGGAATCAACTCTCAGATTCCTAAACCATACTGTAGGATCTCTGAACAAAGTTTTGGAGAACACCTTATAACAACATCTTCATGTATAATCTCAAAATGATCAAGGAAGTTCTCAAAAGCCCCTAAGTGTCTTTCGGCTGTGACATGATCTTCTTCAAACTGAGGAAGATACTCAAAACAATCAAGAGGATAAGGATGAAGAAGATAGGGCAGCCTTAAAAGCTTGAACATCTTCATTCTGATTTTAGTTTGAAAAGCAGTGCGTTGATTATGAGGAATAACAAGTTGATGGAAAGGCTCAGAATTTGAGGCAAAAAATGTTGAAGTCTGGGTAGGTTTTAAATCAATTTCAACCTCCACAAAGTCACAAGAATGATCTAATTCAGGAGGAATTGGAATGCAGAACTCATCTTTAGGAACAGGTTGTGATGAGGGTATAGGATCAACATTAACAACATAAGGCTGCAAGATTTCTTCTTCTTCTAAAGACGGATATATAAAAGAAGGATGATAATCATCCGAATATGCAAAACAAAAGATGATCCTCTTAACATGTGAAGGAAAAAGCATGAAAGAGCTGATAAAGAACAACAACAGTTCATGAAGAAAGCTCATAAACTGATACTTGGTTTTACATTTCTGCCCCTTCATCTTTTGTCAACTGGATTTTCCCAAGTGGAGTCTTTAAATGTGGAGTCTCCAGATAGATGCTTACAACCAATACAATGCCCAACCTTTTTCTATCATCAAAATCTGAAACTAAGTTGTCTCCCAGGGAAACTTGCTTTGAAATCCTCTCCTCGGCAACGGTGCCAATTTGTTAGCTCTCCAGGAAACTCTTCTAGGTTGCAACTCGAAGATTCCTGGTAACTTAATTTTTTCTCAATAATGGATATGTAGGTGGGTCAAGATGAATAACTAACTCACTGGATGCATACTCAAGACATTCTTAAGTATATTCAAATGATTCAAGGCCTTCAAGAGCTATTATCAGATAGGTTGTAAATTGAAGGGATAAGAAGGTAATCAAATAGCCAAAACATACATGAAACATATATATGATGGGCCAACTAACCAACAATGAATGTTTATGATCCTCGTTTAATAATCAAAAGTAAGAAGACAGTTACCATAGGACATTAAACAAAGATAAAGAAACAACTTCAACTCATAAACATAGAACAGAGATAAAAGGAAGATCTGATAACAACAATGAAAGAAGCTTGGAGACTGAATATATTAAAAGAAAGTGTCTTTCTCACATATACAGTCAAGTGTAGTACTCCAAATAAAACCCTTACTTGCTCTGAATTTCTAGGCTTTATATCCTTTACAGCATCTTTCCAAATCCTAAGAAGTTGGATCGAATTTACCAAAGATAGAAACTCAAAACCGTTTTCAATAAACTAGGGAAAAATCATTTTTAATTTGGCCAAACTGCTGAAAAATGGGGCTCAGAGATGGATTCAATTCTCCGAATCTGTGACACTTGTGTATAAACCGAAATAATTTATTTTATATTGGTTTGTTTTAAGCAAAAACGTCTCTCAATTTCTTGAGATTCGTTTTCATTTGCCCGAGATCTGTATTTCAAAAACATGTGTCAAACAGGTAAATTCTGAGATCTGAAAATTAGGGATCAGAGATGGATTTGATTCTCCCAATATGTGTCACCTGTAGGAAAACTAAGAGAGGTTATTGTTCTCTAACGTTTTAGGCACAAAAACCTCCATCCATCTCGCAAAATGATTCTCCAGTTGCTTAGAATCATCATTTTAAAAACATGTGTCAAACAGGCAAATTATGATATCCGAAAATTAGGGCTTAGAGATGGATTCGATTCTCCCAATCTGTGACACCTGTAGGAAAAATGAAAGAGGTTAGTGTTCTCTGTTGTGTTAGGCACAAAAAAAAAATTTCGTTTCGCAAAATGATTCTTCAGTCACTCAGACTCATTATTTTAAAATGATGACTCTGCACAGTAAAAACTCCATTTTTGCAGCAAATATCCTCGCCTCCATCTTGATAGTCTTCATGTCTTCGACAACTGCAGCAATCTTTGGCACACTCAAACACCTTCAAGACGATGACAAGGCATTAAAAATATTCCTTTGACAACTGGACAGTATCTTGACTAAAAAATAGAAAATCCATTTGATCTTTTTCCCTTCTCTGTCTCCTCAAAGCTGAAACAGAAAGATGATACATATGCCTTTAATTATTATCTTTTAAATAAAACCATCATCTTTCCATTTGGAAGCGAAAACCGTGATCTGGGCAAAACAACAGCTTTCTGCATTATTTTGTAGTTTCGACAGCTAGAAAGGCTGGATTTTAATTTTGTTAGCTACCGAAAGCTCTGCTTTCGGCTTTCGGTGGCTAATGAACAATTCAACATGTTCACCCAAGCCACCGAGACCTTCTCTGAGATGTTTGAAACTTGTCTTTCCTTTCGGTAACTAGAATATTCTTATCTCTATGTTGTAAGCTGCTGAAAACTGGATTTTTGGTAGCTAATGGACAATTCAGCATGTTCGTCTAAGCCATCGAGACCTCTGTTTGATCTAGCCTGCAAAATTTTGACAAAAACATATTTTATGACTTCTGCTACTCATCATTTTGCTGTTTGTAATTTTCTTCATATTTGGTATCTTGGAGAATCTTGAATTTGCGTTGTAAGCTGCCGAAAGTGGAGCTTTCGGTGGCTTAAAAACCCTTTTTGATATAGTGTTAAGCTATCGAAACCTGTCTTTTGAGGTTTTTGAAATGAAAATCCAATCTAAAGCTCTTCAAACTTTATTACATGCATAAAGATCTCAACAATGAGCCTTAAAAAATTTAGAAATGAATTTTCAAATGACATCCTATCATCTGAAATTGATCAACTCGACAAATTTATTTGGGGAGATAATAGGAAACAAACAAAAATAAGCTTCAAGAGCAAAGAGCATACAACATCACAACCATTGGAAATAATTCACACTGATCTCTATGGACCTACAAGGACCAAAAGCATGCAAGTTGAGTGTTACTTCATGTTATTCATTGATGATCATACAAGGATGAGTAGGGTAACATTCCTTAAGGAAAAATCAGAAGCCTTTGTGAAGTTTAAAGCAATAGTTGAAAATGAAACAAATCTCAAAATACTGCAAATGAATTCAATGAGTTTTGTGAAACTCGTGGGATCAAAAGGCATTTTTCAACCCCAAAAACTCCTCAGCAATTGGAGTCATTGAGAGAAAGAACATGACAATTCAAAAAGCAACCATAACCATGCCTAATGAAGCTAAAATTCCACGAATAGCTATTGGAGATAAGCAATATATACAGCCATTTATATACAAAACAGAGGACATCTCATATTAAATAATGATAAAAATCCTTACGAGCTATGGTTTAACAAGACAACATTAGTCAAGTACTTTAGAGTCTTTGGAAGTAAGTGCTACATAAAGAGAGATGATGATAATCTTGGAAAATTTTACTCCACGACAGATGAGGGCATATTTCTTGGATATTCATCCACCAAAAAGGAATACAGATGTTACAATCTAAGGTCACACAAGATCATAGAAAGTGCAAGTGTAATTGTTGATGCAGACACTATACCAAGAAAAACTAAAATTCAAGAAAATGAGGATGATGAAGAAACTGATGTTGAAGAGAAAGATGAAGATTCTCAAAAGAATGAGTTTTTAAAAGAAGAAGAGAAAGATGAAGATTCTAAAAAGGAGGCTTTAGAACAAGAAAAAGAAGAAAAAGAAGATGAAGAATCACATGAAAGTGAAGACGAATACTCTCCTAGATTTGATACAAAAACTCCATCTAGAAGAATTCAAAAGAATAATCCTGAAACTCTAATCATAGGTGACAAGGATTTAGTAGTCAATACAAGAAGAAGACTGATGTTTCAAGAACAAGCATTAATCTCATTAGTTGATCCAAAAGCATTTGCAGAAGCTAGTAAAAATAATGATTGGATCAGTGCCATGAATGATGAGTTGGACCAAATAGAGAAAAACCAAACTTGGGAACTTGTCCCAAGACCGAAAGGCATGAATTTTATTGGGACCGAATGGATTTTCAAGAGCAAGTTTAATGAGGATGGTCAAGTCATAAGAAACAAAGCCAGACTAGTATGCAAGGGATATGCTCAAATAGAAGGTATTGACTTTGAAGAAACTTTTGCACCTGCGGCAAGACTTGAGTCCATTAGAATTTTTTTAGCATTTGCATGCTACAAAAACTTCAAAGTATACCAAATGGATGTAAAATCTACATTCCTTAATGTAGAACTTGAAGAGGAAGTCTATGTTGAACAACCTGGAGGTTTTCTTTTATCAGAAAATAGAGATTATGTTTGCAAACTAAAGAAAGCACTCTATGGACTCAAACAAGCTCCAAGAGCATGGTTCTCAAGACTGGACAAGTACTTGAAGCATCAAGGATATAGAAGAGGGGCCACTGACAGTAATCTCTACATAAAGTTTGAAAACAAAAATATGATCATTGTTGTTGTCTACGTAGATGATATCATATTTGGCAATGATATACAGATTCTAAGTGTAAAGTTTGCTTCACGAGTCGGAGTCGCAATCGAAAAGTCAGAGTCGAAGTTCGATATCGGAATCGGCAAGTCACAGTTGAAACGGCGGAGTCAAGTTCGACATCGGAATCGGAAATTCAGAGTCAAAGACGCTGAATTAAGAGTGTATCTTTGAGGTTCCGACTCTCGACATCGGAATCGACTAGTCAGAATCGATGGCGAATATCAACATATTGCAAATCAATGAATAAGAAGTTGGAGTCGCTATTGCGGAGTCGAAGTGTTTCATAATCACGTTGTTACATTTTTCGGTTAAAACATAGAGATAATTTCAAATTAGTTTTATTTGTGAAGGGTCATGATGAAGAATTGAGACTATTAGGTGAATAGGCATGATTGAGGGTATATAAACAAGGCTTTAATCCTTCAAATAGTGTGTCTATGTACATTAAAATAGAATATCAAAAGGTGTACAAAAAACATAAAACACATAATCATTTAAGGGTGGTTGGGAGGCGCAGGGACATGCTACAAAAGCCTGTAGGAATTCATAGCTTCCTTCCAGTTGTTGCTCGTAAACATGGTGTCATTGCATCCTTCAGTTGTAGATGAAAATATTGGGTGTCGTTGTATCCTTCATTTGTAGCTGAAAATATTGGGTGTCATTGCATCCTTCATTTGTAGCTGAAAATATTGGGTGTTGTTGCATCCAACAATTTGTTGCTTGCAAATACTTGTAAATATAATTTTGCAGTAATAGAAAGCGTTTGTGATTTTCCCAATTGGGTTTCCACGATAAAATTATGTGTTCTTTTTCTATTGTTGATTTTGTCTTAAAATTGATAAAAATTGAAGAAATGTCTAAATATTGATTCACCCCCCCTCTCAGTATTACTTGATTTTCCAATAGATGCAAACCCCCAAACAAGCAACCCTAAGGATAACCCAAGCATAGAAAACCCCGAACTTAATCCCAAAGTAAACATTAACTCCGAGGAGAACCTAACCACAAAAAGGAAAATTAACCAACATTTAAACCAGTTACAAACCTTGGTTCAAGAGCTTAGAATCACTAGGGAACTATCAAGACTTTCCTTAGCCACATCCCTTAACAACATCATTGCCTCAGTTGACAATGTCCATGGTCAATTTTTTAGCATAACCAAGTATAGGGCCAAGATGAGAGTATCATTCCACTAGTCTCAATAAAGAACAAATCAAATATTTGAACATCTCAAAACAAACACTAGTTACTTTTTTCATCGACCCCCGAACAACCTACCCTCGGATCCACACAAAAGGAGCCTTTGCATGGATTGGCGCACATAGGAGCCATGGAAACAAAACTGTATGATTCAATGGTCTATGGTTTTCGACAAACCTCCTTGCAACATTAGGGAGGCTCCACTATATTTTCTTCGGAAACTATATGAGAAGTTTGTGTTGGGTCTACACGTCAACTACTTTGACATTGTTGAGTTTCATGGGGTTGGTATTGGATATTCCTAGGATTGACCCACCACCAAGCATAACCAAATGAGAGAAACACATTCTCCTATGTGTGCGCCTAACCCCCCCTCTCCCCCACAAACACCTCAATTAGTGGATCACCTAGATGAGATTGCTACTACCATATCACAACTGACACATAGTGTATTGTAGCACAATACATATGTGTCATCATCCAGGAACGACCCATCAAAGTAGCATGGAGTACCATCAGGTGTAGGTCCTTCAGGACCCACTAGTCATTGACCCTCCATGACATTCAATGGGGCAAAGGATCCTTTCAACAACCAAGAATTACCCCATCAGTGCACTCACTGCGGCCATACTTGCCATGGCCCTAGGGAATATCCTGCATGAGATACTTTTATGTTTGAGGTTAGTACATGATTTGTAAATGCTTGTGAATGGTTGATTATATTTTTAACTATACATTTTACAATTGTTATATAAACATTCAGTAGAGTATTTAATATATAACTGATGTTTTTGGTATGTACACTTGTTTCGAGATGAAACAACTAAATCAAGGTGGGAGGACATTACCCCTACCAACCTTGATTCTGCCATGGCAGCAATGACTGATATTGCAACACCCCACATATAGGTATTTAAATGAGTGTATGGTTGTAGGATTTAAAAATTGATTTAGTTGCAATTGTCAAATATTTTTATGAGAAATCAACTTAATGTTGTTATGTTTCCACAAGTGCTTACAGAAGAGATTGAGCATAGGTCTCCACCTGGGTTGAGAAAATCACTCATCATTCAAGTAACTTGTGTGAAATTAATTATATATTTGATGTGAAATTCATTGTGTTTGTATGGTCAATTTACATTTTTTTTCTACTAATTAAACCTATTACATATGCTTATGCAGGTAACATCTCTCACTATCTGATTACCATACCCACACATCCCTCCATATATTCAACCTAGTTCATTTTTTCCACAGTTCATGTCGAGTCATGTGACTGGGCACTCTGCTCCTGTCATCGGCATACCCATCTCCCCTCCTAAGGCACTCCCATTCCTTGTACATCTATAACTAGGGTTTTCACCCTAGCTCATGCTAAAGAGCACCAACTAAGGATTCAGGAATCCTTACTAGCAGTTCAATAATGGGTAAAGGACAAGATTTAAAACAAGTAAAAATTAAACATTAACATGTGCATGAAAAGAAATCTAAGCTATAACAGTAAACAGTAAATATCCATGAGAACACAATAAATGAGATTTATAATTTTTTATTAATTGGGAAAACTAGGGTTTGCAAATATTTTACCTCAATGGTGAGGTTGGTGGAAACCTTGCTGTTACCGGACAATCCACTCGACCGGAGGCGAGCCGGATCTCCCTAGCTCAATGCGAGTCTAGAACAAATAGAACAGACTACAAACACGTTTCTTAGATCTACTTAAGGATCAAGTACTAGATGTCTTACCTCTTTGATTTTGCTATCATTTCTCCTGAATGTTGCTCCATGTCCCACAGTCGTCAGATCCAAGCTGCAAGACTTGTCGAGACACAGAAAAGAGAAACGAGTAAAGAGCATCTATACAATAAGAGATCTATGTAAACAGTTAAGCAGGTAAACAACACAACATCATTACACATTAAGAATGATATTGGTGGAAAGCATTTGTATTACTGCAAATAGAGGAGTACATGATAGAGATATAGAACCACAACCAATGACTTAACGTAGCATCCCTTCTCCACACAAGCCAATTGCCAAGCCCTTCCAAGGAAGCATGAATTCTCCAAGAGGTGAGTGAAGGTGTCCTAAGAGAGATTTCACCAGCATGTAGATACCATAGTCTTCCTCCCTTTGGTATGGGAGTGAGCCTCATATATATAGGACTAAGTGGATGAGATTATGGATAGGATAGGATGAGAGATGGTAGGAGAGAGATAGGGGATCCTCCCAATGAGTTAGGGGTCGAGTACCAGCCCTCCAAGAGATCAGGGATAAGCCCCCAAATAGGCAAGCTTCGAGAAAGATCTCGAAATGGATATTTTTGCCCATTAACAAACCTCGTCGCACCCTGCTATGGAGCAACCTGTGACATCGCATGTTGCTAGTGTGAAACCTGCGACGACCTCTCAAAAGGGTGTACAAACTGAGTACAAATCCTCCAAATGAGCACTTGGTCCAGATGACTTCAGGGATGTATACATTAAATCATGATGATGGGTAGATTTTACGTGTAACAGAATGCCCCCCAAAGCATGAAGTTGTTAAGGATGTACAGGTGAAGTGCTTTGATAGAAATAATGGCAAAAGACTTGTTGGATGAAGGACACTGCTGCAGTACAACTGACTCTGAACTAACAATCTCATATGTAGTACAACATGGCTACCGACCAATACATTGCAGATCCATGGGAGTAATGACCGACTGAACACAATCATGGTTACTAGACACAAGCGTAGATCCATGATGAGATTATAACATAGCCACGACCAATACAAAATTGGATCTGTGTAATATGACTCAATACAAACTCCATCGCAACCTGGGTAAAAACATGACTCCCCAGGGTGTTCAAGCTGAACCCATAATGATACGAATCTATCCATGTGATTACAAATGTCTTGACGTCGAACATGGTAGAAACCACTTGATTACTGGTCATTGATGTAAACCGTTAACAAGTGTGAGGGAGATCACCATTAATGTCAATGATTCCCAAGGTATCACAGTACATATCATCGAGCGTGAATAAATGAGTTGACGTCGAACGCAAGATGAAATCTCTCAATAAAGAGTCAGTGATGTAAAATCATGATGAAAGCGAGGTAACCTGCCATTGAGGCATGCAGGACCAAGGTACTTGACTGGTTTCTAGATTCAATCCTTGGATGATGAGTTGAAGTCGACAAGGATGAATCCGTCGAAGGAGGGCCATAATGAATCCCCCATCAATCGACACGAAACACGAAAAAAGATGCGTAGAGTGGATCGGATGGTACAATAACATGTGAGACTGACTCAAAGTAACAACAGCATGACGACGTGTGTATTGACTGAAAATAATGAGTAATGAATGTGTTCTTGAACATGGGCATGGCATGACTTAGCAGTATTGACATGAGAATGACGCAAACTTCTAATGCAACTAATAGTGGAAGCTTTCTCTGAATGACTCATAGGAGTAACAGGACTCAGAAAGTAAGCGGGGACTCATAGACAAACAGATGACCCAAATATTGGTATGCAAATGCAGATGAGTGCCATGTTCAAGAACGACTATATACTGCCACTAAGGTATGTAACACAAACACTCTCCTTTTTCCCCATCATGAACGATGAGTGCCTCATGTGTTTTTTAACGAGCTTGATGAGGGTAACCAGATGCTCGGTATAGCTCATCTCATAGATGAGTCCAATCCCAAATATTTTCCGAACCTAGGATAGGAGGGGTTCGTCCCATGGCGGGCCCTTCAATGTGAAAATTTAACGAGTACATAGAAGGTAAACTCGGTCGTAATTTCATATTTAGAGAGTCTGAAAAGAACTAAAGAAGTCTCCAACGGTCCTTTTTCGTAAAGTTAGCCTCATCGCCCGAAAAAGGGTAAAACAACACGGGAGAGGACTCTTCCAGTCATGATTGGCTGGAGTATTCCTTTTTCGTAATTAGTACCCCCTGGTCCGAAAAAGGGGTAAACTATCACCAGGAAGATGACCATTCAAATACTTTAACAAGCATGAATGTGACAAGTTCGCTTGGCAATCTTTTCAATTTTAGGGAGTCTGAAAAGAGCTTAACTATGGACTCTGGGGGGTGTCCTTTTCCATGGAAGTTTAACAAGCCCGAAAAAGTGATAAATTATAACTCGGTACTTGTTCTCATGATTTGGTGAGTACGAGAACAAACGAAGAGGAAACTCATCCTCATGCAATAATTACGACTAACTAAAAATAATAATGACAAAACGTTCAAAGGAGTGTTCATACCTGTAATTACCGTTGGTAATGCGAGAAACGCTACAAAAGACCACTTTACAACTCCTGTACACCAGAAAAAGTGTCAAATAGCCCCAAATATAATGACAAATGGTCAAAACTATAGTAAATGGCCCAAAAGCATCAAAATATTTGAAAAGGAATATTCCATTCCATTCTATAAATAGAAATATGGGCCAAAAATATAAACATTGTTCAAATTACCAATTTGGGTGGAGAAGTACCAATTTGGAGCCAAAACTTCCTTTGCTGATTCCGGGAGCTACGATCTACCATTTCACCAACCGTCCGGACCAGGTATGCCTAAATCTTAGTCAGCAACTTTGTAGTGGTTTAGTTTTTCCATTTTTTTCCATTTTTTGAGTTTTTTGATGGTTTGGGGAGGGGCCAATGCGCCCATGGCTCGTCGCAAGTGGCCCTTTCGGGACTTGCGACGAGCCTGGGTCGTCGCAAGTCTAGAAAATGGGACCTGCGACGACATCGCCCTGTACCTGAAGGTGAGGCGCGACAACGGAAACCCACAAGTCAAAAATCAAAAGTCTTTCAAAAAATGAGTTTGTTCCAGTTGGGAAAGGACCTAACATGTTTTAAATGCCCCTTTTGGCAGGTTCCTAGCAAGTAGAGATGGTACTAGAGTGGCGAGAGAGAGAACACGAGATAGAGGATGAGAAAGCTGCAAACGATCCACAATGTGTGGCTGCTTTGCAAAACTGTGGGTTGCTCAAGTTCTTCCAGGTACAGGGGATGAGATCCCAGGTCCCGTTCTTGATACACATGCTACAGAGTTGGGATGCAGCCCAACAGTACTTTGTCATAGGTGAGCATATCCTCAATATTGACATTGAGGACATATACTTTCTGACCAGTTTGTCCCGAAGAGGGGATGTTGTACATCTCACTGGGACACGATCCAGTGATCGTACAGTTGAGGACATGGTGTCACAGCACTGTGTTGCTACTTATCGTCCTTCCAGTGGGAAGATACTCATCAGAGATGTGGTGAGTCATCCACTAAGGAATGTACTATTTACTATTACCAGGGTGGCGGGTAGCCAAGCTCCACATACGGCTACTCGGACTCAGATGTTATATGCAGGGATTGTATGTCTCCCATGGTGTTCAACTGGTGGGAGGGTCTCCTCGCAAACATCTGAGCTCAGCTGACCAAGTGTTGGGGTGGGGATCTCAAGCAGTTTGGATACGAATCGATCATAGTGTCGTTCCTCTTGGAGCGGGTTCCTCTCTTGCACCCGTAGGTGGTACTGGATGACAGGGATCAGAGATATCCACACATGCTCAGGTGGGCAGAGCTGATGACCCACCATGGTGGGGGTCCCATCATCACTTTTGGCCCCAAGTTCTTCAGCTGGCTAGAGGGCCAGATGCTCATGGTCGAGGACTTCCCATACGGTGGTACGGACTTCCGGGAGGATCTCGACTTAGTGCTGCCAGAGGGTGCAGCATGGGGTGATATCGGTAAGAACAAAACCTTTGTACTTTTTAGTTTTGTGAATTATATTATTTTTTTGATGTAGTGCTAACAAGTACCTTGTGTGTGCAGATGTTGGCCCCGTACAACCAGTGGGTCTCTCCCTTCTGGCGAGGAGAGACAGAGACGGGGAGGCAGTAGTTCCTGTCGGTGCACATGCCACCATCGAGGAGATGGAGGAGGTGTACCGGAACCTATCTTAGCTAACCGTGGAGGTTCCTAAGCCAGCTATTGATGACCTATCGAGGCCCATGTATAGGTATGGGGTTGGAGCATCCATGCGCTTCAACTCCTTGCTCCGCAAGGTGGCTCCTACTGTAGACTGCTTTCTCACCCAGCGTCAGAGAGTTGTTAGAGTCAGGTGTGTATGGGTCAGGCATGGTGCCTAAGGCACTTTTATGCTTGTACTTGAGAGCTTTTAGAAGCCTCATATTTTGTACTTACTGAAAGCTACGACGCTTCAGATTTTGTAGAGACTCACTGAAAGCCATCATGCTTCAGATTTTGTACTAGCACTACTTTTGAGCGATTTATATATATATATATATATACATTATCGGTGGTTTATACATTATGTGTTCTTAGAATGATTAGTGATGTGATCTTGTTTACATGTTTGCTTCTGTACATTATATTTACATGTTGTGAATGCTTTTACATATTATGATTATTATGGGTGTGCAATGTACCAATCCAAAATGAAATTGGCCATCGAGTCAGCAACTGTGTTTAACTCTCGTGGAATGTGCAGGTATTGAACAGATTCAAATGACCTTTCCAGGAGACGTACTCGTCTGAAGAGATGGAGTAAGATGGGTCACGGATGGCGTATATCCGGTTCAAATGGGAAACCACTAATTGAGAATCCATGTGGATGACAACGTGGTTCATACCCAAGGAAATGGCATGAGCTAGAGTTTCGATCAATGCATAATATTCTGCGGCATTGTTGGTCGCAAACCCTAGGCAACTTCCTCCTGAGCTAATGAGATCACTTGTTGGGGAATATAGTACCCAGGCTGTCGAAGCAAGGTGAAGGGTATGCCGGCTAGCGCCGTCCACGAATCCGTAGCACATTGCCATCTACACACACAGACAGAACATGGTATGAGAAGCGGAAACAAGATCAAAAGACACTCGAAAAGAGAAATGTGTCACACCACACAAAAACACGCCATGTACAGTATATACAAGCAATTCCATGCATGAGAGATCAAGCATAGTATCTCTTCAGGTAAATCCCATTGCGGGTTTCACCTAAATAGATTCCGTCATAATCCTCAAGCTTGTAGGAACCTTTTTCCAACACATGTTTTATGACGTAGGGTCCATGCCACATGGACTCAAACTTCCCAGCTCCTAGCTTATCGTGCTTCTGGTCGTAAGTGAGGACCAAATCACCCTCGTTAAAGATACAAGGTTCAACCGACTTATCATATTGGGCCTTAATGTGTTTCTTGTGCGCTTCATTAGCAATAGCGGCATCATAGCGAGACTCGTCAAGTTGGGCTAGGTGTAAGAGACGTTCTTCCTCAGCAGTAGTGTTAGGAAGAAGTTCGTCCGTGAGTTGTAAAGACGGGATTTCACACTCTATCGACAGAACGACCTCCAATCCATATACCAATTAGAAGGGAGTGAATCCTGTGGCGGTTTTAACGGTAGTTCAGTAGGCCCATAATGATAAAAAGAGCATATTATGCTAGTTGGACTTTTGTGTCCCTACCATCCTCTAGATCATAGTTTTCAAGACCTTGTTAATTGCCTCGACCTGTCCATTGGATTGTGGGTAGTAGGGTGTTGAGTTTTCATGGCGAAAACCCAACCTATCACTCAATTCAGCAACCATATGGTTTTGAAAGTGAGAACCATGATTGGTAACTATGGCTTGCAGAACTCCAAACCGTGCTATCACATGATTAAACATGAAGAGTGCGGCAGTTTTGCCATCATTTTGGTATGTAGGCATATCCTCGGCCCACTTTGTGAAGTAATCCACAGCTATGATGATGTAACTATGCCCCTCGACCGAGGTAGGCTTACAGTGCATAAAATCGATGCCCCATTTTGCAAATGGGCCAACGACAATAACTGGATGTAGTGGGGCAGGATGAGTGCGCTTCTTCGTATGGAAGTGTTGACAAGGAGGACATTTTTTAACGGCCTCAATACAATCTTTGAAGATAGTAGGCCAGTAATATCCTGTGCGCAAAATCTTCTAGGCTGTAGCCATCCCAGAGAGATGACCGCCACATGCCCCAACGTGATAGTCATTCAGAACGCGTTCATCCTCATCATGAGTGAGACAACGTCGAAGGATTGAATCGACGCCACGACAATACAAAGTATCATTGATGATTAAGTAATACTTTGCATGGTGACGAACCTTATGACGATCGTCGCAGGAAAGTTGAGGATCGAAGATTTGGGTTTGAAGATTCAACAGAATATCTCCATACCAGGGGTCAGACATACTGATGAGAAATAAAGATTCATCCGGAAATGATTCATTGTGCTCAACTTCTGCATCAGGACGGGGAAGGTTGCAAATGAGCTCAGTAGACACCAAAGACTTCTTAGACTTAGCTTTCTTGAAAAGAAGATCAAACTCTTGCAGTATCACAATCCAGCATGAATACTTTCCCCCAAGCACCTGACGTGTCAGTACGTGGTACATGGGGTTTGAGTCGGCAAAGATAGTGGTGGTGCAGAGCAAGATGTAATGACGGAACTTCTGGACAGCAATGACTGCCATGAAAGAAAGTTTTTCGACATGTGAGTATCTAGTTTCGGCGTCAGCCAGACCCTTACTTGCATAGTATATCACATGTTCCTGAGCGTTTTGATCCTCCTGTACCCAAACCATGGCGATAGTGGTAGCAGAAGCGGCGAGATATAAGATGTAATCTCGATAATAATTAGGCTGTTGGAGCACAGGGGCATGCATGATGGCATGTTTGATATTGTCAAAATACTTTTGAGCTTGGTCATCCCAAATGAACGGGACGACCTTCTTAAGAAGTTTCATGTATCCCTAAGTTTTCTCCATGAAATTGCACACAAAACGTCTGAGGTAAGTCGCCTTCCCTTGGAGACTTTGAAGTTCCATAACATCAATCGGGGGTGGTAGGTTGATGATGGCCTCCACCTTTAAGGTATCAATACGGATCCCATCCTTCGAAACGATGAATCCTAAGAGGCGTCCCGACTCAACGCAAAAGATACACTTGTGAGGATTCAGACGAATATTGTACCGTCTGCATCTGAGGAATATGGCCGTTAGATGATCGATGTGGAACTCACACTGCTTCGAATGGGTAGGGAAATCATCCAACTAGGGTTCCACAAAGTCCTTAATATCGTGGAAGGAATACGACATAGCCCGCTGAAACGTGGCGCCAACATTTTTAAGGCCAAATGGGAGCTTGCGATAAGCGAATGTACCCCATGGGTAGATGAAATCCGTCTTATGTTGGTCAATTGGGTTGATCTCAATTTGGTTGTAACCAGAAAATCCATCCATGAATGAGAAGATGACGCTTCCGGCACAGTTGTCGATGATCTGGTCGATGAAAGGGGTTGGGTAATTGTCTTTTGGACAAGCCCGATTAAGGTCCCGATAATCAACACAGACGTGGATGGTGCCCTGCTTTTTGTTCACAGGAACGACGTTTGAGACCCAATCCGTCAATGGGACAGGATAGATAAAGCCAGCCTTTAAGAGCTTTTCAATTTCTGCCTTTATTGCCGCAGTCTTCCGGGGGTGTACCGGTCGCAATTTTTGACACACAGGCTTGATGTTGGGATAGTTTTTTATTTTGTGAGAAACAATTACGGGGTCTATCCCAGGCATCTCCTCGTAGGACCAAGCAAAAACGTCTCGAAATTGCTTGAACAAGGCCGTGCTAATAGTGATTTCTTCAGGGGAACACTTCTGGCCTATGCGAATGTGTTCCACTATACCTGGTTTCACGGAGATGTCTACCTCAGTAGTTGGCTCAATGTTAGCCAAGTTTCCCTCTGTGTCTGTAAGACATGTGAGGATGGGAAAATGAGGGGATGGGTAGAGATCCGGGGAAAAGAGCGTATGAATGTTGTCCTCTACGTACTTCCATGGAGGAAGAAAAGATGACCTGTGATGAAGATCATCCCATGGACCGTCGTCCACATTCATTACTTCCATGATGGACTCATCTAAATGAAAAGTCCGAAGTAAGAGATCGGGTAGATAGGGTGTTCATCGTAGAGAACAGGAAGGAAGGTCCATGGATGGGCAGTTCTCCGATGTTGTTTGGATAGCCTCATAAATACGTTCAGCGGGTGAAAGAGGAATCGCGTCTCCAAACAGGTGTGTTGTGGCTTCATCCAGTACAAGCCAAGCATTGTTTGAGTGAGATAAAATCTCAATGGAGATCATGCTCACCATGGCAACATGATTAGGGGGGTCTGCGGCTGGAAAAATGCTCATGAGAGATGAATATTTTAATAGGCCAACCCCTAAACTCTCATACTATTTTGACGTCTATCCAATGGAAGGAACATGGTCACCAAGATGAGTAGTGGCGTCCGGTGTACAAAAATCTAACTGGTCAATCGTAACAATTCGTCCTTGGTGGGGGAATTGTACTGTGCGAAAGACTGAAGAGGCTACCACCTGCATGGTATAAAACCAATTGCGATCGAGCAAGAGATTATAATCTAACGGGGCTGAGACCACTACCACGTTAATGGTTACGGTCTTTCTGCCCAACTCAAATGCAAGAGCTTGTAAGAGCCCATGAGGTTGAAATCCATGCCCGTCGAATGCTTTCAACATGGTAGGAGAACGATTCGGTTCAAGGGAGCCAATGCCTCTCCAACAAGCGATGGACATGATAGAAGTGGAGGCTCCTTCGTCCAAAAGAGTGCGATGGACAATCTTCCCAGCAAGGTTCGCAGTAACTTGGAATGCGAGCTGGTGTGAGAGCCTCGGCTTGAGGTTGTCAAGACGAAACATGATGGTGTTTGAGGAATCCAGGTCGACTGCACCAATAGCTGCAAGGAGAGTTCTGCATTGATTGGGACAATGCTGCAAAACTTCCAGGGTGGACATGGCACAAGGAGCTTGGGCCAAGTCCTCTATAATATTGTAATTATGTGCCGCGCGAGCATTAGGATTGAAAACATCTTTTCGAATCGTGTTCTTGGGTGGACGCAATATAGAATCTAAAGAGGGTCTCTCGATGGTAAGATAACTTGATGGTACAATGACATCAAGTAAAGAGTCGGAAGCTTTTTTAGTATTACTTCCAGCGGGTTCCTTCGAAGGGACCTATTCGTAAGATCGTGAGCGGATAGTTAAATTGATCTCCTTGTTACGCAACGTGAGAACATGCACGGTAATCAATGGTTCCCCCTGGGATGGGGGGGTTTGAGCAATCATCTGCTGATTTTGAGCAGGAAATAGATCGTTGAGGACTGCGGGAGTCGGTTTACCCCTAAGAAAATTCTGAACTTCGTCTCTGTGGGGACACTCTTTGGAGAAATGATCTTCTCCACACAGTAAGCAAGGATACTTCAGTTTCCTTTCTGCTTAGTATCTTTGGGAGTGCTCTTCGTTTCCTGCTAGGCAGAAGACTTCTTGGGTTTCCCCTTGTTCTTCTTTTTTCCATTAAACTTCTGAGATGAAGCTAATTGAACAGAATTCACCTCTTCAGTTACAGCAGGAGGGGTGGACTTGGCGGTGCTGTTTCCAGCCGGAGTGGGGTTGGATGATCCAACAGTGCTAACAGCAGGCTGGGTGGTAAGGGAACCAATGATTCCATCATCTTGGGGTCCCTTATGTGGTTTTGTGGGATCGTTAACGTCCCAGGGTGTGTCAGGAAAAATATTGAACAGAGTGCCAGACTGGGTATAAACCAGGTCTAACAGATGATCACTCGCGATGGCTTGTTCTTTGGTGACAACACCTCGCATGGAAACATATTTTGCTATGACAAGAAGGAGTGACTTGGTAAACCAGTCTGCTAGGAGTTGATCTGGAATGGGATCTTTAATGATACGTCGTCTCCTTCGCCAGTCGTGGATATGATTCGAAATGTGGGTGGCGGTATTCTGACGGAGCGAGTTTAAAAGCTCAGTACCAGTCTCATACCGTATAGGCAGTTGGAAATGCATCAAAAAGTTCATAGAAAGAGAGCCAAAGTCAGGAAAAGAGTGCGGTAGCAACTCAATGTACCACTTGGCAGCCGAACCAGTGAGAGTCCTTTGGAACAATCTGAGACGAATTGAGTCGTCCATTAAGGAATTAAATGAACACCATAAGTGGTATGTCATCACGTGGTTCTTGGGGTCTTCACCCGGCTTGCCGTTAAACTTGGGGATATCAGACGGAAGTTTCACCGGAATCGGTGGCTAGTTAGATTCATGGTAAATAGGATTGTTGGTTAAACGAGAGAGGTCAGGTAGGTCCAAAGTAGCCAAAAAGGGCAGCTGTGGATTAGGCTACGCGTATTGATAATACGGATATGGCGTGTAAGGACTAAACTGACCATAAGGTGCACCAGGATAAAACTGACTGTAGGGGGGTGTGCCGCCTGGACCGTAAGGAGGTCCGCCACCATAAGGTGGTCCATTCCAATAGGGTGGGGGTCCACCTCCACCTCCGGGAGGGGGTGGAGGTTCGCTGCCACCACCGAGAGGAGGTGGGGGTCCATAACCGTAATAAGGTGACCCACCACTGCCTCCGCCTGGAGGGGGTGGTGGACCAATTCTGCTGCCAGATGGGTAATTAGGTCCTCCACTGCCTCCGCCTGGAGGGGGTGGTGGACCGCCACCGCCACCCGAAGGGAAATGTCCTCCTCCACCATGATAAGGTGGTCCGCCGTCGCCTCCACCTAGAGGAGGTGGTCGACCATTCCCGCCACCGCCTGAGGGGTGAGGGGCATTGTAGGTAAAATGGGGTGGGCCTCCACCAACATTAGGTGGGGGCCCGCCGCCTCCAAGAGGAGGTGGGGGAGGACCGATCGAGGGTGGTGGTACTTGAGGGATAGTCGGTTGGGGTCCGTGTTGCAACATAGGTTGTTTCCCCCATAGAGTGTAAGGATTCCCGGGATAAGGTATCTCATATGGTGCGTTTCCGGGATTAGGTTGGCCCGACGTAGGGTTAACGGAACCTGGATATGCTTGAATCCATGAGGGTTGGGTTACATTTGACGGCCCTCCAACATGAGATAATCCCGTGGTGGATGGTCTAGCGGGTTGAGTAGGTCCAACGGAAGGCCCGTTGGGGACTCCTCCAACGTTCTTGTTAGGAAACGGGGGTTTCCCCCCAGCCACAATAGGCTGACCACTATGCAAAGGTTGAACCAACGTGGGTTGTTGACTAGCTACTATGGTTATAACATTACCAATGAGATCATCCGTAGGAATTGAGTACCCTCCCTTCGAATTTTGAGGTGGGGGAGGAACTGGTAAAGTAACCGTGGTAGTGACAGGTGTATTGGACCGTTGTCCTTCCACCGGTTGGTTCACTTGAGGTGCAGGACTGGATTCCTGCGAGGGTTGACAAGTCGCATTGGTGGTCACGGGGTGGGGTGCTTCAAGTGATCCGAAAGATATTGAATGAACTGGGATGGGTTGGTAAGGTGGTAACGATGGGTCTTCAACCCGTCGTTGGAGACTTGACTGCTGACACTCTTCAGCTATGAAATGAAAGTGAGCCAATTGGTCACGAAAGTAGGCTAAAGTGTTTTCCGGAGTAGTCTCACTAGGTGAGGATGAGATGGCAAAATGAGCCACTGGATGGTCTGTAGAAGATGTCCAGTAAGCTACTGAAGGACCAACAGCTGCAATAGGGTCATCCTGGGGTTGGTTTATCCATTCCAATGATCCAGGTTCTCCTGGATAAATAGGAGGAAGTTCTCGTGAAGTGGGGGTATGTGCTTCTTCATCCTGCGTGGGATGAGAGGTAGGTGAATCTGGTGGAAACAAATGTCCGCCAATATTCAAAGTGTGGTTCCCTACTTCAGTAACTATGACCGCGTTACGCTGATCCATTCTTACCCTCGAAATAACCTCCGTATTAAGGGGAAATTTGGGTGGCAAGTTCAAGATCCTACTAGACCTTCTCCAGAGAAAATCGTCCAGAGTATCAGGAAAATCAACCAAAAAAGGCCGAAACAGCGTTTCTCCTAAAGGTATTCTAAAAAGAAAAGCAGTCCAAGAAAACTTACTCAAACTAAGGCAACAAGCAAACTTGTGTGACAGAGTGGATTCAAAAGTCTGGAACCTCACGGGATTATCAAGGAATCGCAAACCGCAATATACTGCAGGATCCAACAGTATGACGCGACAAGGAGGATTGGGATCGTACCCTTGCCTGCATACCCGACTACCTGGGTAGGACGTGCGTGCTAATATCCCCGAGTGCTTTTCTCAGTGTATTGCTTTGCCAAGACGGCCAAATGGTTAACTCGGTTGGTTTTGGGAATCCTAATGGTGTCTCCCGATATATGAAAGGTACATGGGAGCTCAAATCTGTAGTGGTGCTATCTAATGCACAGCCATTGGCACGAGACCTTCCGATATACGTGTCGAGTACGTGATACACCCTTCAATATACGCCAAGTACGGATTATGGTACTTGGTGGGTACGTGAAGGAGCTCGATATACCGATGTACGTGGAAGACTACAATACCCCCGGACTACAGTGTTGGCAAGTAACGACAGCTGCCACGCTTAACGACGCCGGAACACATCTCTAACTTACACACAAGTTACTAAAAATTTTACCTAGTTCTACCATTTATTTTATCTTGGACAGTTAGGTGAATGCATGAGGTGAGTAAATAATAGGAAACATAATGCAACCCTAGCTACATGCACGAAATAGTCTTTTCTTTCGATGAATTCTACCTATGGTAAGGAGAAAGGTTTTTCCAATGGTATTTCCAAACAAACTCAATGTAACACAATTCCCAATGCACAAATTTGACAATGAAAGTATTCTTTTCTTTTTCGACGAAACACACAAACGTACGCAACACTACTATCCAAATCAAAGTATTTTTTCTCTTTTCTTTTCTTTTTCAAATAAAAAAAACACTAAGTAATGAGATGAGAGGATTCTGAAATGGAAATGCAAGCTTTTCAATTTCTCTTTTCAATGATCTAAAGGCAACAAAAATAAAAAATGCACCTATCTTTCCATAGCATGGAAACAACTTTTGAAAGAAAACAAAATGTACCAGAGCTTTTCAAGAAGATGAATAACTCATAATTCAAGAAAAACACAATCAATCATATTTCCATTCATTTCTTCCAAAACATTCCAATGCACAATGATCTTTCTTCAATAACTTTTTGAGAAACAATGGGAGAGAAGCACTTTTAATCTTTCAATGGATGTATTAAAGCAATAAACTTGAAGACAACTTTCCTTTTAGATCTAAATGATTGAAAAGAAAATGTTACTTGTGGCATTCATACACTCAGAAAACTCAAGAAAAGACAAGCACTCAACCAAGCATAAATGACACACTTAACTCAAAATCAAGCAGCAGCAAGCAAACTAAGCAAGCAAAGCTCAAAACAAAAATAAATGAGGTCTAGAAGCTGATCTAATACAATGATCAGATCAGGGATGGAAGGAAGGGAATGCAAGAGTGAAAAGAATGAAGGTGAAGGAGACAAAAGTGTCCAACAATACCAAACCCAAACTTGTCCAAAGCGGAACCCAAAGTCAATCCAAACAAACCAAACTCTCAACACACAAATCAAAAATGGGATCTCTAGTTGAATGTTGCAGCACAGAGGGAGTTCATACATCAAAACAAGGCTCAGACTGTCAAACAAGAGGCTGGATGCCTATAAGCTAAGTCTCAACAGATCGGCGCACTCTGGCTTTGCAAACAGTGCGACGTCGCAGTTTACCTGCATGAGAGGTGCGACGATGTCGTAGTCTACTAACACATAGGACGCGACGAGCAAGCAACAGTCAAAGAACAAAGACCCAAAAAAACACAGTGTCGCTCTGTTTTCACTGCCTAGGTGCGACAGTCGAGTTCTAGCTTCAAAAATGAATCAGATCTCTCAATAATGAACCACCAACAGGTTTGAGACTGAGTTGTACAAACTCAAAGGAAGAAGATCAGGATCTTCAACATGAAGATCTGACAATGGAATCAATCCTAAGAAGGAAAATGGCAAAAGAAGTGACAACAAGGCTTGTGACAAGTAATCAACTGAAAATGACTCAGATTAACGATCACTAAACAAGAATACTCCCCAGTATGGTCGCCAGATTTGTTACCGGACAATCCACTCGACCGGAGGCAAGCCGGATCTCCCTAGCTCAATGCGAGTCTAGAACAAATAGAACAGACTACAAACACGTTTCTTCGATATACTTAAGGATCAAGTACTAGATGTCTTACCTCTTTGATTTCGCTATTCTTTCTCTCGAATGTTGCTCCACGTCCCACGGTCGTCAGATCCAAGCTGCAAGACCTGTCAAGACACAGAAAAGAGAAACGAGTAAAGAGCATCTATACAATAAGAGATCTATGTAAACAGTTAAGCAGGTAAACAACACAACATCATTACACATTAAGAATGATATTGGTGGAAAGCATTTGTATTATTGCAAATAGAGGAGTACATGATAGAGATATAGAACCACAACCAATGACTTAACGTAGCATCCCTTCTCCACACAAGCCAATTGCCAAGCCCTTCCAAGGAAGCATGAATTCTCCAAGAGGTGAGTGAAGGTGTCCTAAGAGAGATTTCACCAGCATGTAGATACCACAGTCTTCCTCCCTTTGGTATGGGAGTGAGCCTCATATATATAGGACTAAGTGGATGAGGTTATGGATAGGATAGGATGAGAGATGGTAGGAGAGAGATAGGGGATCCTCCCAATGAGTTAGGGGTCGAGTACCAGCCCTCCAAGAGATCAGAGATAAGCCCCCAAATAGGAAAGCTTCGATAAAGATATCGAAATGGCTATTTTTTCCCATTAACAGACCTCATCGCACCCTACTATGGAGCAACATGCGACGTCGCATGTTGCTATTGTGCAACCTGCGAGAACCTCTCAAAAGGGTGTACAAACTGAGTACAAATCCTCCAAATGAGAACTTGGTCCAAATGACTTCAAGGATGTATACACTAAATCATGATGATGGGTAGATTTTAGGTGTAATAGAATCATGATGATGGAGCAGATTTTAGCACTCTGCTCCTATCATCGGCATACCCATCTCCCCTCCTAAGGCACTCCCATTCCTTGTACATCTATAACTAGGGTTTTCACCCTAGCTCGTGCTAAAGAGCACCAACTAAGGATTTAGGAATCCTTACTAGCAGTTCAATAGTGGGTAAAGGATAAGATTTAAAACAAGTAAAAATTAAACATTAACATGTGCATGAAAAGAAATCTAAGCTATAATAGTAAACAGTAAATATCCATGAGAACACAGTAAATGAGATTTATAATTTTTTATTAATTGGGAAAACTAGGGTTTGAAAATATTTTACCTCAATGGTGAGGTTGGTGGAAACCTTGCAGCAGTACAAGAGTAGTGCACCAGTTCCAATGTTCTCTCTCTTCTCCAAGATGCTCCAAGGTTGGGCCAAAGGTTCACTCTAAATGGAGAACTCAAGCTCAAATGGTTGGGCTAGGGTTCTAGAGTGATTTTGACAGCATAAGGATACAATGAATAATGGATCAGAAATGAGGGGCCTCCATCACCTTTTTATAGTGAATTTGGGTAATGGAGTGTTGACCCATGGTTTTGGGAAACTAATAGTATTGACAAATGGTATTTGGGATTTTCTCATGGTTTTTAGAAACCAATAGTCTTGGCTAATGGTATTTAGATTTTTTCCCTCTTTTTGAATGTATTTTTGACTTTTTTTTATTTTTTATTTTTGGGGATTTTAGGCCATTTTTGGAGGGTTTTGACCTATTTTGAGGGATTTTCATTAATTGCGGAGGGAAAAAATGATTTTCCCCCTTTTGGTTACTATTTGATGGTTTTTTATGGTTTTGGAGGCCAAAAATGTGGGAAAAGTGGACAAACTGGTTATGTGACTAGGGATATAAGCTAGTGAACAATTTTTGGGTGTTAACAGATTGCCCCCTGATGTGCGAGGGAAGGAGCTCATAGTATGGCCGATAGACATCCTAGGTTCTATCATTTTCCAGGGGTATGATCATTGTGATGGAGGAGAGAAGAAACTGGTTGAAGACCGGAACATAGGCACCATACAAACTGCAAAAACTGAAAATACATGGCCTCAATAATGAATGAGGAAGAATCTCAATATATGGACAAGGCAAGCATTCCCATGCTCGTATCAAGATATACAAATAATAATGAGGCCCAAAAGGGGACCTGAACAATACATGGAGAACTGTTGTGAACATCATAATGGTCCATAGGGGACACAAATCTAGGACATACTCATGGTATGACGGAGTTGAAGAACTGATGCATGGAAATAATGGCATCCATACTGAATGTGGTACCAGAACAACTGATGATATGCTGGAGTAGAAGGTGTCCAAAAAGTGTATAGACTCAATGATTGAGAGTCGGAATCTCAGAGGTATGTTGAATTGCATATGAACCGGGTACTCAAGGAAGCATAATTGGGGTGCTTCCGAATGTTGTCGCCAAGCGCAACTCAGATATCCGTGGGAACATACAAATGTGGGGTTCCAAAGTAGACTCACCAATGTGCTAGAGTCTGGGGACATCCGGGGTCTTCGACTAATAACTAAAGGGACCAATACCCTGCACGAATATCAACGGTGCCATCAAGGTGTTGAAGTCAATCACATGAGAAACAACCATTCGGAGAGGCACTAAGGACTCCTCTCAAAATGGTATGTAGACACTCACCACTGATGGTGATGAGTCCAAGGCACAGGGACTTATGGGTCTATCCTCTGGAATAGATTGGCCAGCGTCGATAGAGGGAGACCTACAACTACCAAGGCAATGATGTTTCCTTGATAGGAGTGAGAGGTGTATAACCAAAAGGTGATAGTACTGAAGGTGGCACTGACATACTTTGAGGGTGGGGAACAACTGAGGTTTCAAAGTGGGGGGGGGGGGGACTCAAACTTCCTTTGTTCAGAGTAAGATGGCATGGCTAACCTGGCAGCATATGAAACTAACTTCAGGTACAGGGATCATAGCTTAAGGGACCAGGGTGTGATTGCAATGGGAGAGACTCAGGGGGACAAACTGATGAATGATATCAGGAAACTCTAAGGGTGGCATATCGCAGAATACTATGAACAAAGGTGACCATACTGGGGGTGCTGCCATAATGTGGGGACTAAATATGATCTTTCATGGCGCCAAGAGGCACTATTGGGTCCTTCTTCGTGGTTTAAGGAGCTCAAAGAAGGGATAGAAGGGTGCTCGAAATGGTATTATTGTGTGGATTTGTACGAGCCCAAGACAGTTCATGCTCGTGAGTGCTTTCAAGTTTAAGGAGTCTGAAAGCGATAAGGAGATTCTGAAATGGTGGAAAGGTACCATCGTGTGGATTTATACGAGCCCAGGATGGTGAGTGCTTGTGGTTGATTTCAATTTTAGAGAGTCTGAAAGAAGTAAGAAGACTCCAAGGGGGTTCTTTTTCGTGTGTTAGTCTCCAAGGCCCAAAAAAACATAAAAGGATGCAATGAAGAACTCTTCTAACCGATGTGACTAGAGTATTCCTTTTTCGTAATTAGTCTACAAGGTCCGGAAAAGCGTTAAACTTATTCCAGGTAAACACCCTTTCAGATACTTTTAGCAAGCATGAAAGGAAGCAAGATTGCTCGGCGATCTTTTCATTCTTTTAGGAGTCGGAAAATATCTTAACAGAAACTCCCTAAGTGCCTTTTTCGTAAAGGAATTGCTCGGCCCGAAAAAGGGATAAAATTATACCGAAGAAAATAAATGGCCAAGCAAGGAGGAAGTGTTCAATTCGAGGGACAATTATGAGAACCAAGAATGAAGGCTAGGGGGGAACACTGATGGGGCCTCCTTGCGAGTTGATGAATGGTGGAAAAATAATGCAATGATTACAGTATGGATGGAGTGGAGAGCTCATGGATAGGTCATGATGAAAAAATGGCACAAAGCGACGGCAGCCAATGTGGCATGCAAATCGATGCGACAAGGGGCGTGAAGAAAATGCCCGAAATGTTTTAGTGAAAGCGATAAATGATCTCAAGCATCATCACGGGAACGAAAATCTAAATCTGATGAGCAAAGGGTGCGAAAAATGGAGTTCAAATGACTCTGGAAGGTTCAAAGGAAAAACGAGGTTAAAAAATGGCTATAAATAAAGGTGAGGCCACCAAGCTAAGGATGCAGTGGTGGGGAGAAATGATGACCTGCGGGGGCGAAATACTAGGCATATCAAATCAAATCAAATATACAAGTGACACGTGACCTAAAAAATGGCTGAGATCATGAATATGAAAAAGTGAGCAGGGTTAATGACTTGCCCCCATGTTATGTGCATGGGGTTTGTGATTGTGGATCACATTTGTGTTGGTTTGAACTATGGGCTCATTGAAAGGCTGAGATAGATGTGATGGGGTAGGGTCAAAATGATTGATCATGCCCCCTATCCCAGGTTCGAGGTAATCTATTATGCCCCCAATCTCAGAGGTGTCAATGCGGTGCAGATGTTGTCTCAGAGAGGGATCAACAGGGTATTGACCAACTGCTGGCGGGGGGGCCGTACCATGAGGTTGTGGGATGTGGTGGCATACTAAAGTGATGATATGATGATGGGGGATTCCCCTTGTGGGGTGGATGCCCCCAGTATCGCCGACGAGAATGACAATGATGATGAGTAGGAAAGGTTTTGGGCCTGCCCCCATGCTGTGGACATGTGGTTTCCTCGTTGATTTGAAAAGGTTTAACATGTCGGTCAGAGGGATCAGTGGAAGGGGTTGATCGTATAGAGGGGTCTCTAGTGGAAACCATGTAAATTGTGTTAATTTCAGCTGATGAGGAGGATTCAGGTGGGTGAATCTCCTCGATGGTGGTAATGGATGACTCTAAAGAGGACTGATTCAATTCTTGGAGAACCAGTCGATACTCAGGTAGGTCTGGGAAAGGATGTAAATAATGACCATAGACTCTGCATATGGTGCAAGAGTGGTTGGTGCACAATGATTTGTTGCGGGGTTTAGGGGTGGTATCCAAGTCCACGACTGGAATATTGGGATCATCCTCCAACGTTTGCATGTTCTCTTGAAGATTTGGAAATTGTGGACAGTTATGGGTAGCATGGCCCAAGTCATCACATAAAGATCACTTAGGAGGTGCACGGAATGGAGGGGGATTTTTTACTGGTTTCGTTGCCTATGGGACAGTGTAGGTTTGCGGGCCTCTTCCCCCAGTGGTTTTGGGTGATGGAGGGGCAGGGTTGGATGTAGACGTGGTCGCCACACCAGGAGGTGGGTGGTTGGTGGTGTTAATTGGTTGGAATGGTTGGAGAACGACGTGCGGTGTCGGGGGAGGGGTAGGAGCGGGTAAGTACCACACGGGTAGTCTTAGTGTTAACCCGGGGAGATTCAATGTAGCCATGACTTGGGAACTTACTACTCCTGAAGTTGGGAATAGGAATGGGATAGTGTGGATTGGTGTTGCTCCAACATGACTAGGTACCGATGGTGGCTACGGTAGTAAAGGTGGTTGTGGGTTAGGCACCGTTTGTTTAAACGAAATGGTGCACAGATCAGATATCTCCACTACCGACGGAGGGGGTGCAATGGACCGAAAAGTAGAGGTCATGGCAGTCTCCGAGTAAATGCCAGGTCCAATGGTAGAAACCAAAGAGGTGGATGCACCAATGACAGGTTGTTCAATCATGGTCGGGAGAACGTTTTCCAGTGCAGCAGGGGAATTCGGGTCGTAATATGTAAGTTGATCGATCTTCACAACCCATCCCTCATGGGGGAACATCATAATGTAGAATACTAATGAAGCAACAACCTTCATGGCGTACATGTAATTGCATCCAAGCAAGAGGTTGTAATCAATTTGTGCATTGATGACCTCAATTTCGATAAGGATTGTTTTACCAGCTAATTGGACTGGAACGTTGGCCAGGAGGCCTTGGGATTGAGATGATTGGTCATCGTAAGCTCGTAGAGAGGTCGTGGATGGTTGTATTGTAGGGGATCCGAGCTTCTACCACACAAATGTGGACATCATGCATGTGGAGGCACCCTCATCGATGATGCATCAATGGATAACAAGATTTCGGATAGACACAAAAACTTGGAATGCTAATGTGGAAGGCATGTGTGGTTTGGATTGGTCCAAGTCAAATGCCATCATTCATGAGTCGAAAGGGTCTATTTCCCCAATAGAAGATAACAATGTCTTGCATTATGCAGGACAATTTTTTAAAACCTCAAGGGCTGACATAGCAATAGGGGACTGGGCTAAGTCATCCACGATATTGTAATTGAGGGCATCACGTGCATTGGAGTTGTTATTAATGCATCGTAATGGGAAGCTAGGAGCTTTAGGGGCCCCATCGCACAGTTTCAGTGGTATGCGTAACGACTGATTGGTGGGAAGAGCGTTAGCGGCCTTGTCAGCGGGGATGGTTTCAGAGGTGGAACCATACTGATTTCGACGTGTTTGAAGGTTGACGTCAGCCGATGACATCATGAGAAGGTGATGGGTACCCGATTCCATGGGTTGACTAGCAGGTGCAGCATAAGTAATTTGTTGTTGGGGTGCCACGGTTCCTTGAGGGGGAGCCAACGGTTGGGTGTTCACCACTCCTTGTTTGGGTAAGGGATTCTGTAACACCAAAGGTTATGTCTAAGGTGGAGTGGGGTTAGAAAGTGCATGCGGAGCAGCATCTCCTTGGCGTTGGGAGTCATCGGTCCAAAGTTGGCGAGCTCACTCCAAATGAAGACAAGTGTCTGTGTAATGGATGTATACCCTGCATATAGAACATGGGTGGTTCATTCATAGATTAGGGTTCTTCCCTTTACGAGGTGGTATGTCAGGGTTTTGATTGGTTGGGGTGGCGTTGTTGTTGTTTGGAGGATTGGGAGGTTGGACGCCTTGATCTTGGGGTTGGTTGTTCCCGCGGTTATGTCCTCTTCCCTGGTTTTGTTGGCCTTATTGATTTCGTTGGGAAGGCTGGTTTTGTTGGGCGTAGACTCTCCCTTGGGGGTTGGGAGGATTTTGTGGTTGATCACGCGCTGGTGCTGCTTGCGGTGGGTAGTAAGCGGGAGGAGACCGAGGTTGCATAGATGTCTCCTGCGGTGGATAATAAGTCGGAGGGGCTTGAGGTTGTGTAGGTTCCTCCTGTGGTGTATAATAATTCGGAGGGGCTTGAGGTTGTATAGGTGCTTCCTACTGCGAATAATAAGTTGGAGGGGCTTGAGGTTGTACCGGTGCTGCCTGTGGTGGGGTCTGTTGATGGTAATAAGAATTACGTGTGGTGTAAGTGGGTGGTGTGTGACCATAACGCTGCGGTGGACATGAAGGTCCATGGATGTGAGGGGTTTGGGTCATAAGAAAATACAAAGGTGTTGCTCCAGAATGGGTTGTGGCGCGTAAGAGGTCGGGGCCACGAGTAGGGGGCATAGAAGTGTAAGGCTGGTTGGGAGACGCAACATGTCCAATAATGCCGTCGGCGGCGTGGGATGCCCCCAGCGTGTCGTTTCGGGAGGAGTCGTTGCGGGGTGTATCAGGGAGAATGGAGTACAAGTAGCCGGATTGAGCATAGATAAGGTCAAATCATTGGACTTTCAGAATGGCTTCTTCTTCGGATTCAGGCTGTTCGGATGCCACATCCTTGGCGATAACCGGTATAAGAGTTTTCAAAAACCAATCTAGGAAGATGCGGTAGTCTAACTTGATATTGCTTAAACTTTGACATTTACGCCACTCATGAATGTGGTCAGTGATGTGGGTGGCTGTGTTCTATCTGCAAGATTGCAGGATCTCTACACCAGCGTCGTGATGGACTTGTAACTGGAAGAATTGCAGGAAATTCGGAGCAAGGGATGTAAAGGTGGAATGTGTCCCATGAGGTTGTTCGATGTACCACTTAGCAGCAGTGCCAGTGAAGGTCCGTTGTAAAAGGCGAAGGCGGATGGAGTCATCCACTATGGAGTTGGAGGAACACCATAAATGGAAGGACATGATGTGGTTTTGGGGGTATTCACCTGCCTTCCCTTCGAACTTAGGGATGTCCGAAGGGAGTTTGTTAGGCATGTGAGGCCAAGTGGGGTCATGCCAAATCGGGTCATTGGTCAATCTAGCCAGATCAGGGAGGTTGAGGCTAGACATGAATGGCAAACTGGCAGAAGGGCATGGCATGGGTGCAGGGGCATTTGTGTTAGCCATGGCGGCAATGGTGGGGCCACTACCCCTAATGTGTGGAGCAATGGTGTGATCCATGATGGGGATTGTGGGACCTCCAGTCAATGGTGGGGAATCGTGTAGGAAGGGCCCGCACCCCCAAGTGTGCTACTAGTCACCAATGGGACCGTAGTTGTAACCAATCCACTAACCATAGGGATCGATGTAGTGACATGAATACTTGGTGTAGGTCCTATAGATGGTATAACGGGGATGGATGATGAAGTGGTAGCTAGGATAGTGGTGGACCCACCACCAATGATCCCGCTGAAATAGGGGTTGGAAGTCATGCCATCCATGGGGCTAGACAGAGCAATGAATATGGGTACCTCTGATTCAGAATCAGATGTAAAATAAGGGGCATCAGGATCGGGTGACAAGGCTCTACGCCTATGACG
Source organism: Larix kaempferi (assembly GCA_027924585.1). Taxonomy (NCBI): domain Eukaryota; kingdom Viridiplantae; phylum Streptophyta; class Pinopsida; order Pinales; family Pinaceae; genus Larix; species Larix kaempferi. The sequence goes on from BSBM01000504.1 coordinate 8,336,560, forward strand.
AGTGGTGTCAAGTAAACCATATTGGGGGGACTAGCCCCATAGGCAACGAGAATGTCTCGGAGAATCAATGGTGACAGGTGTAAAGATACTAATGGGTTGTGGCGAGTGAAAAGCTAAAAAATACTAATGCAACTGTGTGTGCAAAAGGAGAGCGCAAAAAATATGGCACTCAGGCCAACAACAAGCTCAAAACACTTTCCGTAATAGTTGTGCTACAACAAGCGGAGTGACAAGAAAAATGGCTAGAATACCAATAAGCAAGGTTCCTAACAAATAAAAAAGGTAGACTCGCTAATCCAATGGGGGTGTAGGAGCACGAAAACACCTATCTAAGAAGGTATGAAGTCTCGAACCAATCGTATCCTCTGCAAGGTGATGAAATCCAAGTCAGACAATACGAGAAGAAGAACCAAATGGATAAGGATATCCCCCTACCGAGAGGGAATCCGGGTAAAAGAATCCTAGAAGAATGGCCACTAAGATACCTCATTCATGGCACGCCCAGAAAGGTAAATCCGCAGCTTCAGTTCTTTGGTCGTTGTACTCCCAACAGGGTAGCACGATGAGAACAACAAGTAGCTAGCCTTCGGTTACTGAATGGAGTGCGGTATTCCACACAGACCTCTGGAACCATTCTTTCTACTTGCCCTCCTAGGGGTGAGGTCCTCCGACAAATCGATTTTAACTGTACCAAAAAATAATAGGGGATTTTGGATCCCTAAATGACAATAGCTATGTCTCGAGCATAAGTGATAGAGGGGTGTTACTTGGATACCTATCCCCAATTTCCTACCTAAATACAAAGTTCTTTTTGTGTTCCCCAAGTGGGGTTAAGAATTGGTTGAGTTAAGTAGATTTTAAGGCTCACTTGAATTAAGGTGACAGAGTGTGTGCACAAGTGGTGTGTACCCAAGATTTCCAAGCGGGAAAATCAATAACTAAAACTTTGAAATAAAAAGTATTAACTGCTATGTAAAATAAATGGACTTGCTGAAATGTAAATGCTAAATAAAAATATTTTAAATGCTGCAGCAAGTAAATAACAGAAAATTATAGCTAACAAGATGGATGCAAGCAAACAGATGGTTTCTAGGGCAAGAAAAAAAATGCAAATGGTGCAGCGAAAAATTAAACTAATTTCTGTAATATTTTATGCAGATTTTTTAAAAACATAATACAGATCTGAATACTTCTCGAAAAAATACATAATATGAAGAAAAAAAAATCAATCAAAACCGATTCCCGGAAGCAAAGATATCTTCATTTCAAATCTGCACTTTTTTTAGGAATTTTCCGTGCGGAAGGAAATATTGCAGAGATGATATATTTTTACTAGAGAATCAATTTTTGACCAGACCAATGCCATTGGATCAGAAAGTTCTGGGGGTTTGATTTGACATATTATATGCCATATTTCCAATTAATAGCATGAACGCTATATCTGTTACAAAACCGCCCTCAAAATTCTAGAAAAAATGAAGGTAGGGCATAGATCTGCAAATATGGGGTCCAAAGGGTAGACCAAAACTGTAAAATGCAAACAAAATAATAAGTACAAACTAAAAATAACCAAGATTCTAAGGGAATTGAACCAGTGGAGTTGCCAAAAACTGTAACTAGTGTTTTCACCCTAGCTTGTGCTAAAGAGCACCAACTAAGGATTTAGGAATCCTTACTAGCAGTTCAATAATGGGTAAAGGACAAGATTTAAAACAAGTAAAAATTAAACATTAACATGTGCATGAAAAGAAATCTAAGTTATAACAATAAACAGTAAATATCCATGAGAACACAGTAAATGAGATTTATAAATTTTTATTAATTGGGAAAACTAGGGTTTGCAAATATTTTACCTCAATGGTGAGGTTGGTGGAGTCCTTGCAGTAGTACATGAGTAGTGCACTAGTGCTCCAATGTTCTCTCTCTTCTCCAAGATGCTCCAAGGTTGGGCCAAAGGTTCACTCTAAATGGAGAACTCAAGCTCAAATGGTTGGGCTAGGGTTTTGGAGTGATTTTGACAGCATGAGGATATGATGAATAATGGATAAAAAATGGGGGGCCTCCATCACCTTTTTATAGTGATTTTGGGTAATGGAGTGTTGACCCATGGTTTTGGGCAACTAATAGTATTAACAAATGGTATTTGGGATTTTCTCATGGTTTTGAGAAACCAATAGTATTGGCTAATGGTGTTTGGATTTTTTCCCTCTTTTTGAATGTATTTTTTACTTTTTTTTCCTTTTTATTTTTATTTTTGGGGATTTTAGGCCATTTTTGGAGGGTTTTGACCTATTTTGAGGGATTTTCATTAATTGCGGAGGGAAATAATGATTTTTTTTCCCCCTTTTGGTTACCATTTGATGGTTTTTTTATGGTTTTGGAGGCCAAAAATGTGGGAAAAGTGGACAAACTGGTTATGTGACTAGGGATATGAGCTAATGGACCATTTTTGGGTGCTAACAACATCCATCGGGGCTATATTTCCACCCACACCCATACCCTCTTGTGGTTCCCCCACCTATCCAACATTTAGCTCCATCTACTCCATCCACATCAACTCCATTCATTGCTCCTACATTATCCCTCACCCATTTACCTACATCAGCCCCCTCCACCATACCTAGATCAACCCCTCCCCCTACCTACATCAGCCCCCTCCACCACCATTTCCTCGGAGCAAGTTGTCCAACCTAGTGCTCCACTTCCTAGCCAAGAAGGGAAATCTCCCGCATTGGCTTAGATATTCACAGTGAGATTTATAAGTTCATTAAAATCTTATAAAGCATGAGTGAAATTCATAAATTAATGCATTTTTATTTTTATGTATTAATTGATTTTTGTAACTGTTGTAGGGAGGCATTGCAGAGAGACTTGGATCAAGTAGATGGACAACCCCATCACGACATGTTGTCTCATATTAAGTGAGTACTCAACATTTGAATTCTAATTTTATTTTTTTAAGTGTACTAATTGATAGAATTGTGGGAAAACTGATATATTGTTGTTTCCCTTTCAAATCCTGGAGAGACACTCTACACTCAGATGTAGGGGTGCTCAAGCTTCCTCCAGGTCAAAGAGGAGGAAGATTGATAATAGAGATGAGCGTCATGGTGCCGATGGTGGCTAGGGTGATTGAGACACCCACTATGCACATTATCCCCAATGTGGCGTTTTGGGAAGGAGATGTGTATTTGTGTCTAAGCCATGAGTTGCCCTTATTCTATTTTTGGGCATGAGCCTCCATTATATGTATTGGGAATGATGTTCCATGTTGGATAAAAGGAATTTTTGGACCTATTTCCAATACAAATACATGACTTTCATCTGATGTATATGATAGAGTGTCTATGGATTTTTACATTATTGATGTGGATTTGATGTTATATATTATGAATGTTTCGAGGTTCATGGTGAATCTGATTGGCTAGTTCATAGTGAATAAAGAACATGATGTTATATGTATTATTATTGTTACATGCATTATATTTTAGATCACATACATATTCCATTAAAAATGGGAGTGTGTTATGATGAATACAATCTTATCCAAAAAAATTCAATCAAATAACTTGATCACCTTATATGGCATGCATGCATTTATTATCTCTCTTCCAATCCACATTGTAACATCCTATTAAAAAGAGTTAGGATTGAAAATTACGATAATTTGTATTATCTTAAACTGTGATTATCTATAATTGATCCCTAAAGGTCTTTAACAAGGCCACGCATCTTGAATTCCCTCTATGAGGTCTATGTGGTGGTCTAGGGATATTTGCATTTCCCATAAATCCTTGAAGAAATATTCTTGGGTCGTACTTACTTGTTGTCCTCCGATCATGGCTAAGGCTATGAGAACTATGCATGGTGCACAAAACATTTAATTGGTTCCCATATCCTACTTATATACCAAAGAATTTCATCTACATGACCTATGTGGTAGTTTGGGGCCCATGCATAGCCCATAAGTTCTAGAAGCAAGTGATACGTCCAAAATCCACAACTTTTCACCCTAAATAATGGCCAAGGCCTCGAGAGCCATCCATGGATTACAAAGCCTCAAAATGGTTCCCATGTCCCACTCACTGGCCAAATATTACATGTGGATATATGTGGTTGAAGTTCTTATGCATGGCCCATGAGTTATGTAATCAAAATTAGACCTTAGTTTTCAATCCTAGGCCATGTTGATGTAATCTATACATTGTCTACAATTTTTTTGAACTAGTGTTGATATTACACTCATGTGCTAATTATTCCTTATATAGAGTGTGTTATCACTCCAGGAGTCCTTCTAGGTTGTAGGTCAAAGGAGCCTGGTAACTTAATTATTTTCTCAATGATGGATATGTAGGTGGATCAAGATGAATAACTAACTCACTGGATTGTATACTCAAGTCTTAAGTATATTCAAACAATACAAGGCCTTCAAGAACTATTATCAGATAGGTTGTGTGTCAAAAGGATAAAGAAACTAATCAATTAACCAGAACATACATATATAAAACAATACATATGATGGGCCAACAAACTAGCAATGAGTGCTAATGATCCTTGCTTAATAATCAGAAGTAAGATGACAATTACCATAGGATTATAAACATAGACAAAGAATACCATTCAAATCAATAGCACAGAACAGAGATAAGAAAGAAGGTCTGACAATAATCAATGAAAGAATCTTGCAGTTGAGTATATAAAATAAAGTGTCTCCTCACAAAATACAGTAAAGTAGAGTATCCAAAATCGAACCCCCGCCTTTTACAGAAATCTCAGGCTTTATAGCCTTTACAAAACAGTTTCAAGATCCTATAAAACTGGATCTGATATGCCAATAATAGGAAGTAAAAATAGTTTTCATAAAACTAGGAAAAGATCCCATTTAAGGGGGCATCCTCCATCTTGCTAGTTTTCATATCTTCGACGGTTGCAGCAAACCTCCAAAGGCTGATGAATCAAGTCAAAAATGCCACCTGGAGGACAGATCATTCTTTTTCCAAAAATATACAAGAAGCTTCATTTTCCACCTTGATGGCACCTTCAAAATTGGAACAACATCTTGAAACAGATCTTATTAATTATAATATTAACTTATAAATCATCCTCATGCCCTTTAGGATGATAAAACTTGGATCTGTGCAAAAAGAGTGCCATTCTGCCAGTCCCTGCGCTTTCGGTGGCTAGGAGAGCCAAAATCCAAGCCTATAAGCCACCGAAAAGGTAGTCTTTGTAAGACTCCTTCAAAACATCAAAATTGTGTTTTCCAATCTCCCTGATCTTCAAGGATGTTCATTTTGATTTTGTGCACCAGATTACTGTTGCTTCCTTGTTGTAGGTTAGACTCTATAGATCCTAGTATTCGAATTCCAACAACCCAGCATTTGTGGCACTTTAATTTGCAAAAGTGGCCACAGGTGACTGCAATGCTTTGATGAGAATTCATCAATGCTTCCAAGCTGCAAAAGAGAGCATCAGTGGAATGTTCAGGAGCTTTGGAAACTGATAATATTATTCATTATCTTGTTTTCAAAACTTCATCACAAGGCTGCCACTTCCCAAGCTGTGGTGAAGATGTATTAGGTATACTGAGCCACTCCAACAACGGAATGTCACATGCTCTTTATATATCTTCCAAGTTTTGACATAAATACTCAGCAACTGAATCAATTCTTCCACAACAAATTTTTGTGGCAGCATAATCTCAATCAACATGGACTCCCACCAAATGAAGTGATTGTGGTGTGGTACTGCTTCAACCTCCATTGAGACCCAGTTTTCAACCATCATACCATCATTGCCACTAATGTGGAGGTTGCTTCTTCTATGACAAATATATTTTGGCCGGTTATTTTATTCACCAAGTGCAAGCCGCGAGAAACCAGAAAATTGAGGGATTCATGAATAATGTGAGGAATTCGTCCTCAATTAAAAAAAACATATTTGAGGTTGTCGAAGAGGATTTAGAATTTTTGTTGTCATTCAAATGATTCAAATAATATGAGAGGAAACCATTGCTTTGTGTCGAGAAAACTACTGAATGGCATATCCTATTTAATGCCTGACTGTGCTAAAAAACCCCTTGAACTTCTAGATCACTATCAAGAATCGACAACATACCACCGATGGACTTATTGCATATTTCCTCCACCTTTGTACGCACATATGGAGTGTTTGAAAACAATCCATCATGACTTATACAGATCACTTACACCTGGGAGCAAGAGGCAGTCTCTTCAACCCAACATTGAGCTTATCTGCCATGTGTGTCGTGCCTCTCTCCTAGCATCACTTCAATGAGAGCATAATACTATACTTGAAATCATACAAACAAAACCATTGCGTCGAGGAGAAACCCCAAGGAGAGATGGTTGATCTTGAGCAACAATGAACTTTTGGCATAAATCTTCCAGTTCGTGGCTCGTGGTTTGTAGACTTAGCATGAGAGTTGGGCCTGTGGGTTATATGGTATGACTCAGTGGCTTAACTTTGGCTTTTAGAAACTCTAGATTTAGGATAATGAAATAGATTTATTTGTAGGATGATATATATATATAGTAGGATCTAGGGTTTAAGCCACTTAAAACACACATCACCTATTATTTTATTTGGTAACAATAACTATTGCAAATCTAAAGAAGGATAAAAATAGGATTTAGGAAATATTGACAATGTGTGTTTGTGAAATGCAAGTTGAAAACGGAGTGGAAAAATTTTCGAGTGATCATGATCAATGGGAGCTTAACGGAGAGTTTGAAGGTATGATAAATGGCAAATGACCAAGGAAAATGACAAATTAAGCATGAATGAACAAAAATGCCTCAAAATTTGCAAAACCATTTGAGGAGATAACAGAGTGTGCATGGCGTTTTGAGATGTTGTACATGGCCCTTGAACCTTATAAGCGTATTTTAGGGCCTAATACATTTTTTTTCATCCTTGGACCATATCATGACCTTGAAATCCATGCCTTGAGTGCAAGGCCCCAAAGTAGTGACCTTGTCCCTCTTTTAGGCCAAAAATTCTCCTTATAAGATTGTCGATGGTTTGGGACCTTGTGCATGGGCCATGATCCCTAGAATTATTTTTAGGTCTAAGTTTTTTGTTTTTTATCATTATACCATAGGCATGGATTGGAGACCCATATTTATTGTGTAAAACCTCAAAATAATAACCACATCTCATTCACAAGATAAGTATGCTCGCTACATGGCATGACAGGTGTCATAGGGCATTGTGCATGGCCCGTTATCCATAGAGAACAATATTTTAGAGCCTAATACCTTATTTTTCATCCCTGGACTATGCTTTGGGACCTTAGACATCTATAGTATAAGTCCCTTATAATGGTTCCCATATCCCACTATTAGGGAAAATATTCCCTTTATAAGGCCATTGGTGGTTTGAGACTATTACATGCATGGTCCATGAGCCCTAGAAGCATGTATTAGGACCATAGATTCTAGTGACTCAATCCCAAACCATTATGAATGCCTCATGATCTATCCTTAGCATGAAAATACTCATTGTCCAATCTAACTCACAGGCCAAATATTTTTTGTATAGGATCCATGTGGTGGTCAAGGGCCTCATGCATGTCTCATGAGCATTAAAATCATATTTTAGGGCTTAACATTTTGGATTTTTTTCTCTAACCCTATGTTTGGGGCACAAAATCTCAAAACAGAGTGCATAACCCACTCATAGGACAAAGATTCTCCATTCACATGTGATATAGTCCAAGGGCATGTGCATGACCAATGATCCCTACAAGCATCTTTTAGAGTGTACGGTCTTGGTTTTTAACCATGTTTCATTATAGGGATAGGACAATATTTATGGTGCACAAAATATTGAAGTGGTTCCCATATCCCACTCAGAATAAATGTATTCCCTTTTCCTGAAGCACAAGGTGGACTAGGTCCATCTACATGGACATGTTGTAGGTACAACAGATCCCATGTTTTCATTAAAACATGGGAGCCCCAATTTTTTATATGCAAAAGGTAATGTTTAAATTCGTTGTTCATTTTGGGGTTTTTCATCATGCTTTATATGTCTCTGTCATGATTTGATTCAGTTAATAATTTTCACTTTGGAAATTCATTCATTTTTGTGTGTTTTTTGTGAGTTGCAGAAAGAAGTATTTTTCCAAAAAGTTTGTTCTTCCCGCAACCCGCAATGCGGATTGCGGAAGCTTGGTTTTTGGAATTGAAACTTTTTCTTTCCGCAACCCACAATCCGCAATGCAGATTGCGGATGCTGAAATATTTTTCAATAATCGTGGTTTGTCGCACCTTTTCAAAATAATTTTCACTTTGCGTTTCTGCAACCCGCAATTGCGAATTACGGATTGCAGAAAGTGTTGGAGGAATAAATGTGCGTTTTACTTTTCTGCAACCCACAACCCTCAATTGTGGATTGCCGATTGCGGAAAGATCATCATTTTAAACTCTGTCGTTTGCATTTCTGCAACCCGCAATTGCGCATTGCGGATTGCGGAAAATTTTGGTTTGTTTATATTCAAAGTTGTGTTTCCACAACCCGCAACCCACATTGTGGATTACGGATTGCGGAAAGAATGTACATATTTGCAAGAATAAACTTCCGCAACTCTCCTTCCGCATCCCGCATCTTACATCTTAGTCGTTGATTTTTGGTCATCCTACGGTCTAGATTTCATCCGACGAAATTGTTAAATATGTCAATTTTTTTTATTTTCTTTTACCATTTTTCAATTTCGAGAATTACCTACTACAAGGATTTTTACTGTGAGTTTTTAACAAGGATATTTTTTTGCTATTATTTTCAACATAGGTCGGTTTTCTGTCCTTTCTTGTTGGTTGTTTATTGTTTTTTTCCATTTTTAAAAAACTATTTTTAATTGGTTTTAATTTATTTTACCAGAAATTACCAGTTTTCACCATGTTGAGAGTTACCTGTTCTAAGACAACACAGAAAGACCTGTTGAACAAAGACCCCAACTTCAGCATTCTTGCTGATATTAGTGACAGAGTCTCAGAAACCTATCAGATAGACTGGTCTAAAATTTATGCCATTTTTTATAACGATGACCTGTCAGACATCCAAGAGAACCAACCTGTCTATGAGAATATTAGGAATTCCCAGCTACACGCCATAGCAGCCAGACCTTCCCTTCTCCCTTACACAAATGCATTCAAGTGGATAATTGACCATGTGAACCCCAAAGACCGTTCCTTTAACAACAGTGTAGGGTCCCTTTTGGTTTTTTTTTGCCCAGAAGTTTTCATTAGAGCATACGTTCTTAAGCTGGCTACACAACTTCTTAATGTCGCTTTCCTGGATTCTTCCAACACCAGGTTTAACTTCGATGAGATGATAAAATCATGGATGAATAACCCAACCAATTTCATACCCAAGCCGATAACCTATACCATGTTTCATGGTTCAAGGATGTCCAAAATGTCAAGAATATTTTGATTCAATCAACTAATGAGATGAAGAAAGAGCTAGCACAAATGAATTCAATACTTGATACTCAAGTAATTGTTGCAAGTAACCTAGCCAAAAGATAGAAAATTCAGATCCTTGCATCTCAAATACCTACACTTAACATTGAAGACAGTGATGTTGAGGATGAAAGACTTCCTCATGTCCCTGTTGTGCAATAGATAACTGAAGGTTCCCAGTCAATGGCTGATTTGCTGGATAGCTTAGTGATGGATGATCGCATTCCAGATGACCATTTTCCTGAAATCATCACCGATGTTGATGCATTAACTTTTTCACCCCCACTCTCTTCTGTTGAGATTCCTTCCACCTCATCTTCTGAGGCTACAGTACCACCATCCACCATATCTCAATTATTTGTTGCACTAACCTCCATCACTACTTCACCTTCAACTTCACCAATTCCACCTGCCACTCTACCACCAATAGTCACTGAGATCTAGTTTCCAACTGTTTCTCTACAACCATCACCTACCATTTCCTCTATTTTCCTCACTGAGTTTTCCACTCTGTTTACTTCTCCTTCTTCTCCACCTTCAGTTTCTGCTGTCGCTGCCCCTTTGATATCTACCTCTCATATTACCATGTCTATCCCTAATTCCACTGTTACACAAACAACTCCATTGGTTGGAACAGGTAACAGTGTCACATCTGCAACAGGTAACATTGACACATCCGCAACTGAGTTGATAGTTGATCCCGAAGATGATGTTGTGGTTCCCCTTGGGGACTACTTTTACAACAGGACAACAAAAGCAGTGGTAAGAAGAGGTAACAAGAGAAGTAGGGGATCAACTGTGTTGCAAGCACTTGTCCCCAATCATATAATTTGGGCTAAATTGTCTGATGATATCCAATGGGAAGGATTAGAAACTACAGCAGATATGGGGGCATTTGCTGGAGCCAATTTTTATTTAGTAACTTCGTCGAATAAATAAATTGACATCAAGAAAGAAGAGTCGAAGCAGCTTCAAGAGCAATTGATTAAATTTAATAAAGAACATGAATCTCAGGTTCATGAATTGAGAAATGATTTTGAAGGTCAGCTCAAAGATTTGAAGGAATAGAACACTTCTCTCGAGGATGAACTACAGGATGCACAGGTTCTAAGTGCTGCAAATATGGAGAAGATAGAAATACTGGAACAACAGCTGAAGGATGCAGTTGCCAATGTAGCTACTTCTTTCTCCAGGTTTTCTCAGGAAGAGTTCAAGGACTTGGCTAATAAAGTGAATGAGGAGCATTGTAAACTCTTAGCTGAATTATTTAGTTCCTTGAATGAAATTCAAGAAACTCATAGTGCTTTTGAGCGGATGTCTACTATCCTTGAACAACACATTGAGAAAATCCAACAAGCTTCCAAAGCTTATGATGATGTTGTTGAATGGAAAAGGTATATTAAAGACAAACCAGAGGACATCCTAGTTTTGGATAGATTCAAGTTTAGAAGAATCAGAACATCTCTGAATGCCTGGAAAAATACTTCTGACATGGTTGAAGAAACAATCAAAAAGGAACAAGCAATCTATGGAAGGAGATGGTATGTTGTAGATAATATCATGGATAAGCTACCGTTTCCTACTATGGATCTCTTCGAGAGGGCTTGTCCACTGAAATTGATGATTGAACAAGTTGATAGAAGATGTGAGAAGGTCAAAGAGCAGATTCAACAGCTCGAGCACATAGGGATTTCAAAAGTTGAAAAGTTCATCAAACAACCTGTCAGCCTGGAAGGAAAGATCCATATTTTTCTGCGCACTTGGCACAAGTTAGCCAAGAATGAGATGGAGTCCTTTACTTGTGATGCCCAGTTGGGACTCAAGTCACCTAATTATCCAAATGTGGATGAGCTGCTAGAAGTTTGGACCAAGTGGCGAGGTGCCCTTCGTCATTCTTAGATTAGTTTGATTTTGTAATCCTTGTTTTATGGGAACTTTATCCTTTGTATCTATTTTGTAATAATTATTTAAAGGGTAGAGATCTCATAGGGGAAGGGGGAGAAAATCATCAAAAGAGGATTGGAGAGACTCTGATTTGTAAGAGATTGTAATGTTTTGCAAGCCTTGAAGAAATACAGTTAGTGTTCTTTTGATATCTCTTTTGACAATTTATCAAATTTCTTTGATGGGTTTTTATTTTCACTTCAGCTTATGAAAGTACACTGTTTAATTTTGCAATCAATAATTAATACATTGATCTACAGTTTGGATTTGTCTTGATTGATGATCTGTGTGTCTTTATGTTTTAAGTGAATTTATTTATTTATAACATTTATCTATTTCTGCAAATGATTAACAGACATTAATAAATTAATCTTAATTTTTCAATTAGCATTCTAGATACAGGGTAATCTTGCATGTGCCTAATCCTTAAACTACCATCATTTGATTTTCATTTTCTGGTTGTATTTTAATCTAATAAGTAAAGATCCATTTCACATTTCTGTCAAACTGGTGAAAAGACTTATTAAAATTTAGATCAAGTTATCCTGCACATAAACAAAACACATTCTTTAGATTAGATCTAACTTAGTTTAGATTTCCTTTAAAGTAAACTCACTTATAGAGATAGAAAACTTTTAATCTTCCCTCACAGGAAGACATATCCTTTCAGGATCAAACCCCATAAGTGCCAGCGGAGGCCTAATATCCGTGGGAGTTAACTATACCAAACAGCCTGGGGATAGAATTGCTCTTGCGTAGAGATTTTTGAAGCCTTTCAGATTGGGTTTTTACCCTCTGTTGCTAGCCTTGGACAACATTCTAGAAATCTACATACCTCGGGCTTCAACAAATGGTGCTAGAAGGAGGGCTAGGAGGAAGATATTCCTAAAGAAAACACCCATAGACCTCCTCCAGCAAGATCACTGATTGTTGCCTGTAGCCACACACAAGCATCAACATCTGCAGAATAGCCAGTGCAAAATCCAACCGCAATTCCTGCTACCCCTGTGATAGAGCAGGAAACTAGAAGGGATGGAATTTTTTTTATATCACCCAGTAGGGGACCCCTCACACTTGAACAGTTATTGAAAGGTTCTTCTGATTGTGTTGCTATATTACAACGAAGGATTGAAGAAGAACGTAATCTCAGACTAGCAACAATCCAACATCACCAAAACAACGATCCGCGGACTAATAATCAAGATAATCAACATTCAGGTGACCAAAATACTAAACACCACGATTCATCTAGCCACCAACTGTCTCCTGATTTTAACCTTGATTCATTATTCCAAGAGGCAGAACAAGATCAGCCCAACGTTGCAACATGTGGACCACCACCAAAACCTGCTTCATCATCATCATCCTCATATGAAGAGTCATTAGACAGTGAGTCATCCTCCATTTCATCTTCAAAGGATATACCCATGGAAAAAGGTGGAAACAGACCCTATTTGGACCAGGATGTTGTGTTTATTGTTGGAGAGCAACACAGACTCCCAAAGAACCCTGAAAAGTGGCTCCCTAAGTTTGATCCTGATGAGAAGTCACCTGCACTTGATCATATTAAAAATTTTATGTAGGCCATCATGCTTAGGAATGTCATACATGAAGATGTAGTTTGTAGATTGTTCCCTTACACCTTCCAGGGAAAAGCATCCACTTGGTACTTTTCCCTAGAAGCCAGATCCATTTCTTCCTAGGATGACTTTGAAAAAATGTTTATCCAGAAATTTGGAGATGAAAAAACTCCAGAAGACTTGGTCATAGATTTGTCTTCAATGAAAATTAGAGGCAAGGAAAGAGTTAAAGATTATAATCAAAGATTTTCATACCTAAAGAATAGGATCCCTGCCAATGTTCTTCCTGCCGAAGAACTATTGGTTGCATATTATGTCAAAGGTTTACCTGTTCCCATTGCTATGTGGGTAAAAAGAGCACGTAAATATAACTTGCAGGAGGCTTTTGCTGAGGCCATCCAGGTTGAAAAAGATATATTTTGCTTGAAAGATAACCCTGATTCTTCATCTGAACAACCTTCTACCTCTCACAAGAAACCAGATAACCCCCCAAAACCCACTATGCAGAATAAGGACACTTTTGAAATGAACAACATGAAAAAGTTCCTTCAAAATATCTCTAATGAGATGGTATACTTAAAAAATACCAACACAGAAAACCAAAACAATAACATGGGATTCAATAAACAACCTTTCTGAAGACCTTGTCAACCCCCACAGAACCAAGTCCCACTTAATCCTGATGAAGGATTAAAATCTGAAGAAATTCTTTCAATATTTAAAGCTTTGGTTTCATAATCTCATCATTCTCCTAATCACCCAGATGAAAATCCACAAGAGAATCAGGATCCTGAACCACCAAATCAAGTAGAGGACTAGCAGATAAACACTATCAGTTTCTTTTCAGAACTTCCCATGGCTGACGAGGAAGATGAGCCTGAGGCTGTATTCAATGTCCAACATCCCTATAATACAAGGAGTAAAGGACATCCTACACAAGAAGCTTCTCCTTCAACACCCACACCAAACAAAGGTAAAACAACAACACATAAGGACATTGTCATTCCTGAAATAGAATACAATTTGATTGATGACTTGAAAAGAGTGAAATCCAACATATCTCTTTTTGAACTTCTGAAATCCCTGCCATGAGAGACAGTCTTCCCAAAAGCATGATTGTTAATAAACCTAGGGAGGCTCAGAAAAACAATCTAGAGACATACTCTAAACCTGGAAACCAGAGACCAGGTAGTAAGAAAACACCTCCTTTCTTGCTTACTTTTGAATTTTTCAATACGAATGTCCATAATTGTATGATAGATTCAGGGGCTTCATCTAATGTAATTCCTCTATCTGTATGCAAAAAGTTGAATGCCTCCTGGGAGCCCTGCCCTACTCAAATTGTTCAACTTGATCAATCCAAAGTTAGGGTAGTGGGAGAACTGAAGAATGTCCCGTTAACACTATCTGCTGACCCTAGAATCCACCATACTGTGGATATTATTGTGGCTGATATCCCTGAAATGTATGGAATGTGGTTGAGCAGGGATTGGTCAGAAAATCTCAAAGGCTATTTCGCTACTCACTGGTCCCACTAATGGCTTCCCTACAATGGAAAACCAAATAGATCAAAATCAACGGAGAACCTTACATGAAACAAATTTTCATAGACTTAAATGATCCTAGTGAGCCTGCTGCATATTTTAGCTCGCATGTGGAACACTACACTTTCGATACATTCTTTGGGGATCTACCTGCAGATTTGTCACTTGCTGAGAATGCACAGAATCAGTCCCAAATTGTTAATCTTACTTCTGTCCCATTCTCAGATTCTGTTGTACATAATGTATACAATGTAAATACTAATTTTAGGATAGATTTGAATGCATGGACTCTATGTTTTGATGGCTCTAGATCTAAAGATGGAGCTGGTGCAGGTTGTGTCTTAATTGATCCAAAAGGGACCAAAACTATGATTTCCTGCAGACTTGAGTTTGAATGCACCAACAACATTGCTGAGTATGAGGCCCTGGTTCAGGGACTCAGGAAGGCAATTGACATGGGTGCCCAGGTAATTGAATGTTATGGAGAGTCTGAGATTATAGTAAAACAGGTGAGAAACAAAATCCATTGTTTATCTCCTCATTTGATTAACTATCAGAAACTGGTAAGGGACTTAACTAATTCTTTTTCTGCATTTAAGATTAAGTTAGTCCCAAGGTCCCAGAATTTTGATGCAGACCTGTTGGCTAACACTGCATCCAGGTTGATACCTCCAGAAGGCTTGTCTCTTAACACTTTTTCTATCGAATTGATTACAAACCTTCGATTCCTGACAATATAACTAGTTGGAAGGTATTTGATGATGACCAACAAATCTTAGACTTTCTCACAACCCAGGTCACTTTTTAGGATGTGGCCATAGATGAAGCTGAGCATGAGAAGTCTTTATCTGATCCTAGCTACCCTTCCAATCTGATCCCTAAGTAAGTTATCAACCTAGAGAAATACTACGATCTGCAAGATAAGTTCAAGCATAAGAAAAACTGTAAAACTCAAAGTTACTCCCTCAATTATGAGCTTGTCAACCTAGGAACTGAACATAACCCTCATTTAATAAATCTAGGGGTTGACTGATCTCCTGAGGAGAAGAGAGATTTCATCAAACTATGCAAGGAGTTCAAATATGTGTTCGCATGGACATATGATGAACTCAAGACTTTTGACACCAATATCATGCATCATAACATACCAATGAAACCCGAGGTAAAACCTTATCAGCAAAAGTTAAGGAAGATGCATCCCAGTCTGGAACCCTCTGTCAAAACGGAGCTTGAAAAACTGCTGGCAGCAAGAATTGTTTTCTTGTCAAACATACACAGTGGATAGAAAACCTGGTACCTGTTCGGAAGAAGAATGGGGAAACCAGACTGTGTGTTGATTTCAGAAACCTAAACAAATCTTCTGAAAATGACAATTACCTTATTCCTCCCATGGAGAAGAATTTACAGAAAGTAGCAGGGGTTGAGATTTTTTCTCTCCTTGATGGTTTCTCAGGATATAACCAAGTCCTAGTTGCTCCCGCTGATCAACTGAAAACAACTTTCAGAACCCCTTGGGGAACTTTTTCCTACAGGCGAATGCCTTTTGGGCTGATAAATGCGGGTGCCATGTTCCAGAGAGCTATGGACATAGCTTTTAGAGGACTAATGCACAATTCTGTTGTTGTTTATTTAGATGATATCACTATTTATTCTGAGAAATGACATGAACATTTGTCTACTTTGAAACAGGTGTTCAAGCGCTGCAGAAGGTACATAATTTCACTAAACCCCAAGAAATCTATATTTGTTGCCACTGAAGGAAAGCTGTTGGGTTTTATTGTTTCAAAAGATGACATGATCATCGATCTAGAGCGCACGAAAGCTATTGCAAATATCGGCCTACCTAGTTCACGTAAAGCCATGCAATCTTTTCTAGGTAAGATAAATTTTGTCCGTAGATTTGTTCTGAATTTTGCTCAAATTGTCAAACCATTGTAGCAATTGATTAAAAAGGATGTGCAATATAAGTGGCCTGATGAACAACAAAATGCCTTTCCTGAAATCCGGAAGGCCATTGCGGAAGCCCCTGCTCTGATGTCTCCTGAGTTTAGAAAAGATTTTTTTTATACACTTTTGCTACTGACTTCTCCTATGCAGTTGTTCTTACACAGAAGCATCCAGATGATCTTGAAATTCCTATTTCATTCATGAGTTCCACATTCAAAGGGGGTGAGCTCAACTACTCCCAGATCGATAAACAAGCTTATGCAGTCTACAAATCGGTAAAACATTTTAGACCATATTTATTGAAATCTTGGACTAAAGTGATTGTCCCCTATGTGCTATTAGGAATGTTTTGGTTCAGAAATAGCTAGGTGAAAAGAGAGCTCACTAGATGACAACTTTGTAAGAGTATGACCTGGAGATCAAACCAGTGAATATCGTGAAAGGCCAAGGCTTGTGTTTGCTCACTGCTCAATCCAATGACCCTGTACAACAACATATTGAGTGGGAGCAGGAGGAAATCACATCAACGGGTTCTATAAATGTCATCGCAACTCAAACATACGAATGGTATGATGACATTAAGTTTTTCTTAACCCATGGGTTTGCTCCTAAAACCCTTGACTTTAAAAAAAGTAGAGCTTTAAGGTTGAAGGCTGCACCATATCAATTCATAGATGGTGTTTTGTTTAGGAAAAACTATGATGGTGTTTTTCTCAGATGTTTAGAGAGAGCTGAAACTGATAATATTCTATTGGAATTTCATGCAGGGCCTGCGGGAGGACATTTTTCAGGAGAAACCACTACACAGAAGATACTGAGGGCAGGCTACTACTAGCCTACTTTGTTCAAGGATGCATTTTCTTATGCCAGAAAAGGTGAAGCATGTTAGAAGTGTGCTGGGAAAATGAAAAAAACCTACATTTCCCCTACATCCAATTACAGTCCAATTCCCATTTCAATAATGGGAACTGGATTTTGTTGGACTCATTAACCCTACTTCCTCCCTGCAACACAAGCACATCTTGACAGCCACAGACTACTTTACCATATGGGTAGAGGCAGTCCCTCTCAGACAAGCCAATACAAACCAAGTGATATCCTTCCTTGAAATTCAAATAGTCACTAGGTTTGGTGCACCCGAATTCTTAGTGTTTGACAATGCCTCTTATTTCTCATCAATTGACCTAACATAGTATACCCTTGAAAGAAGGATAAAATTGAAGTTTTCTTCCAATTATTATCCACAAGGGAATGTACTAGCAGATTCTTCCAACAAAAACTTGATTAATATCTTACAGAAGATAGTGGCTACTCACCATAAAGATTGGCGCACCCAGCTATACAATGCTCTTTGGGCAGACCGTGTCACCCCAAAAGCAGCCATTGGAAAATCCCTTTACTATTTAGTTTACTGTAAGGAGGATATCTTTCCATCCAACCTTATGATTCCTTCACTACAGCTAGCACATTCAGTACAAGAAGATTACTCTTCCCCACTCCAGCAAAGGATTGATACATTACTCAAGCTGGAGGAAGACAGGGAAAAGTCCAAGAACAAGCTGTATCAACACCAGCAGCTAGTTGTTTTGATGAGAAGTCCTCATCTGATAGGGAGTTCACTGTGGGGGACTTGGTGTTAAAGTGGGATAAGCAACACAAAGACAAAAATGATTACACCAAGTTCCAACGCTTATGGCTAGGACCATTCATTATTACAGAAAATCTTGGTCCTAGTACTGTCCGGTTGCAGACACTGGAAGGTATCTCAGAAACCTATCCAGTGAATGTCCAGCTGCTCAAAAAGTACTTTGTTTAGAGGAGCATATTGGCTCACTTGTACATAAAGTGTGGTTTGCTTTCTTTTCTTTCTTTGTTTTATTGATTTTATTTTATACTTTGATTTTATTTTGAATAATGTCCACACATTTGGCACAGGTCGTTGATCAGTGTGTTTCAGATCAATATAGTCTGAAGTTTTTAGGTAGCAATGTCATTTTTTTTTTATTCAGCCTATATCTAAAAATGTTTTTCATGAAATCAAACAGTCAATATTTGCAGAGCTTTGATTGGTACCTGCCCACCTTAATCATTATCTTTATAGATGTTTCATTTGCTTAATTGAAGTTGAGGAAGCAATTAGGATTTCTTACCTTATGTTTCATTAGTGAATGGAAGCATATATTTATAGCCTGGTCAGCCTTATCTACTCTAGATCCCATTCTGATCACCTTGAAAATAATTCACTTTAATAATTGTAGATTACAGGATGTGGGTTCTTATCACAATCCTGCCCATTATGTTCATAGATGTTTAGTGGAATGACATCTCCACATCTGGTCACCAAGCTAGGGATATGACTTTCAGCTACTGCTGGAAGGTGGAAGATCCTATCACGGGTCGGTCCATTCATGATCTGCAAAACATCAGTGAGTAACACTACTAGCATTTGGTTACCAAGCCATGGTAGTGTCTTGTAATTTATGCACCAATAAATATTCTTTTCTTTTTTAAGACAGTTTGTTGTATATGAGGATAGGGGGGTCTTATTACAAGCCATCCCTACCATGATCATGGATTTGATTTTGGACTGGAATTACCACTATATGGTTACCAAGCCATGGTAATTGCTTTCAGGGTCAAAAGCTGAAAGATGAGTCTCCTTACCGAGCTAGCTTGTCCAGTTTCCATATCAGGTTTGTGAATGGCATTTCCAAAATATGATCACCAAGTCAGGGCAATGGACTTGTGTCAACAAAGTCTTATTTGCATATTTTCATTTTGTTTTCAAAAATAAAAATAAAAAGGAAAAGGTGAATATATATAAAAAAGGAGAAAAAGAAATGTATATATTGTGAGCAATGCATCTGTACATTAAAAAAAATTAATAAAGTCAAGGTGATTCATGATTCGGTAACCCAGAGTGGCACTAAGTTTGTTCTAAGGCTCGTCATAAACTACCCTCCTATGATTGCATAATGGTAAAGGATTCATGTTTACTTCTAGACTGCCTTATCAGATAAATATCATCATTAATTGGTTTTGGATGGGAATATATCAATCATATGATTAACTATGTTGTTTTGGTTGTGTTTTTGTGACAACATTTTGTAAATTGAAGGTTGAAACATCAGTTTGCCGGCATATCTTCCTTATAACTAAATATTTCATTCACAGAGATAATTGGTTCGTCCCAGCTAGTCGCGATTTGTTGTAGGTACAACAGATCCCATGTTTTCATTAAAACGTGGGAGCCCCAATTTTTTAAATGCAAAGGTAATGTTTAAATTCCTTGTTCATTTTGGGGTTTTTCATCATGATTTCTATGTCTCTGTCATGATTTGATTCAGTTAATAATTTTCCTTTGAAAATTCATTCATTTTTGTGTGTTTTTTGTGAGTTGTGGAAATAAGTAATTTTCCCAAAAGTTTGTTCTTTCCGCAACCCGCAATCCGCAATCCGAAATGCAGATTGCGGAAGCTTGGTTTTTGGAATTGAAAAATTTTCTTTCTATAACCCGCAATCCACAATGCAGATTGCGGATGCGGAATTGTTTTTCAATAATCGTGTTTTGTCGCACCCACAATTGCGGATTGCGGGAAGAGTTTAAAAATAATTTGCACTTTGCGTTTCTGCAACCTGCAAGTGCGGATTGCGGAAAGTGTTGGAGGAGTAAATATGCATTTTTATTTTCCACAACCTGCAATTGCCGATTACGGATTGTGGAAATATGATCATTTTAAATTGTGTCGTTTGCGTTTCCGCAACTCGCAACCCGAAATTGCGAATTGCGGATTGCGGAAAATTTGGTTTGTTTATATTCAAAGTTGTGTTTCCACAACCCACATTCCGGATTCCATATTGCGGAAAGAATGTACATATTTGCAAGAATAAAATTCCGCATCCCACATCTTACATCTTAGCCATTGATTTTTGGTCATCCTATGGTCTAGATTTCATCCGACAAAATTGTTAAATATGTCGATTTTTTTATTTTCTTTCACCATTTTTCAATTTTGATAATTACCTACTACAAGGATTTTTACTGCGAGTTTTTACCAAGGCTATTTTTCTCAATTTCGATAATTACCTGCTACAAGGAATTTTACTGCGATTTTTTACCAGGGCTATTTTTCTGCTATTCTCGTCAGCGCAGGTAAGTTTTATGTCCTTTCTTGTTGGTTGTTTATTATTTTTTGCCATTGTTAAGAAACTGTTTTTAATTTATTTTACCAGAAATTACCAATTTTCACCATGTCAAGAGTTACCCATTCTAAGACGGCGCGGAAAGACCTGTTGAAAAAAGACCCCAACTTCGGCATCCTTGCTGATACCAATGACAGAGTCTCAGGAACCTATTAGATAGACTGGTCTAAAATTTATGCCATTTTTTATAACGATGACCTGTCGGACATCCAAGCGAACCGACCTGTCTATGAGAAGATTAGGAATTCCCAACTACATGTCATAGCAGCTAGACCTTCCCTTCTCCCTTACACAGATGCAATCAAGTGGATAATTGACCACGCGAACCCCAAAGACAGTTCATTTAACAACAGTGCAGGGTCCCTTTCGGTTTCTTTTTTCCCATAAGTTTTTATTAGAGCCTACGCCCTTCATCCAACTACCCAAATTCTTAATGTTGCTTTCTTGGATTCTGCCAACACCAGGTTTAACTTCGATGAGATGATAAAAACCGATAACCTAGACCATGTTTCATGGTTCAAGGAACCCTATTCCCTCTTGGCATCCATGCTTTGTAGGTTGTATGGTCTACCTAATTGTTCTATGTTCAAATCCAAATGGGAGCCTGTGGCCCATCATGTCCTCACAACTGGGGAGTCATTCAATTGGGATTCAATTCTGTCAGTGGAGTTAAAGTCATCAATTGAGCGGTATCAGAAGACACCAGCTTCAACGAAGCCTCTTTCTTTTATTCAGCCTATGTAATTGATGTATTTTGCTCAGAATTAGAGTACCCTTTCATGGGATGGAATTGGACACTTTCAGCTACCCAAATTCACATTCATTGTTCAGCGTTGTGGGAGAACAACTATGTCCCTTTACTGTATGATATATGTGATCACTTATATGGAACTATTTATCGCCAGATATTCAGGGAATATGCACCTGCCTTCTCCCCTAATTGCAAAACTCTCATTCCCACCATTGGTGACTAATATGTGGGAGAATCTTCCCACCATTGGTGACTAGTATGTGGGAGAATCTTTCTCCTATATCAGAGTTTGGGGAAGTACCACAGTACACTTGTTTCCAAGGATAGTCCTAGACAAACTCCTGCTTGAAGAAATAGCTTTCCAAACCATTACAGATGGAGTTTTTCTCAAGCTCACTGGACCTAAAAGAAAGGGATGGCCTAAATTCCCTTTAAACCTTGGGCCTTTGGTTATTCCAACCTCAACATATGCTGCAATAATGGGAAAGAGTATTGTTGCATTAAAGTTGGGACAATCTCCCAAAAGGATACATGATCCCAAAGCATTCTTAGCTTCTCACTTTTCCCAAGAATATATGAAGACCACCTATGTGCATGAGACTGTCCCTTGTGACTCTATTTATCAAGGAGCAAATATCTTTTATGAAGTCCTGGTTAGGGATAAAACCAAAGAAGAACACACCTTCATTCTTCAGTACCAACAGGAACTCTAGACTAAGGTTTTGAGTTATAGGAAAATGGAACTACAACTTGAAGAGTAGACCAGAAAGGACAGAGAAGAGAAAGAAGCCCAGAAGGCAAGTGCTCCATTGATGTTAACATATACAAATGGAGGAAAAGACAAGGGCCTCATAGAGGATTTCCAAAAGTTCAAGAATATTTTGATTCAATTAGCTGATGAGATGAAGAAAGAGCTGGCACAAATGACTTCAATACTTGATACTCAAGTAGTTGCTGCAAGTAACCTAGCCAAAAGACAGAAAATTTAGATCCCTACATCTCAAATACCTACATTGAACATTGAAGACAGTGATGTTGAGGATGAAAGAATTCCTCCTGTCCCTGTTGTGCAAGAGATAATTGAAGCTTCCCAGTAAATGGTTGATTTGCTTAATAGCTTAGTGATGGATGACCCCATTCCAGATGACCATTTTCCTGAAATCACCACCACTGTTGATGCATTAACTTCTGCACCCCCACTCTCTTATGTTGAGCTTCCTTCCACCTCATCTTCTGAGTCTACACTACCACCACCCACCATATCTCAATTATTTGCTGCACTAACCTCCATCACTACTTCACCTTCAACTTTGCCAATTCCACCTGCCACTCTACCACCAATAGTCACCGAGATCCAGTTTCCAATTGTTTCTCTACAACCATCACCTATCATTACCTCTAATTCCCTCACTATGTTTTCCACTCTGTTTACTTCTCCTCCTTCTCCACCTTCAGTTTCTGCTGCCACTGCCCCTTTGATATCTACCTCTCAGATTACCATGTCTATCCCTAATTCCACTGTTACCCAAACAACTCCATTGGTTGCAACAGTTAACAGTGTCACATCTGTAACAAGTAACATTGACACATCCGCAGCTGAGTTGACAGTTGATCCTGAAGATGATGTTGTGGTTCCCCTTGGGGACTACTTTTACAACAGGACAACAAAAGCAATGGTGAGAAGAGGTAACAAGAGAAGCAGGGGATCAACTGTGTTTCAAGCACTTGTCCCCAATCATATAATTTGGGATAAACAGTCTGATGACATCCAACAGGAAGCATTATAAATGGTAGCATCTATGGGGGAATTTGTTGGAGCCAATTTTGATTCAGCAACTTCTCTGAATAAAGAAATTGACATCAAGAAAGAAGAGTTGAAGCAGCTCCAGGAATAGTTGATTAAAGTTAATAAAGAACATGAATCTCAGGTTCATGAATTGAGAAATGAGTTTGAATGTCAGCTCAAATATTTGCAGGAACATAACACTTCTCTCCAGGATGAACTGCAGGATGCATAGGTCCTAAATGTTGCAAATATGGAGAAGATATAAATATTGGAACAACAACTGAAGGATGCAGTTGCCAATGCGGCTACTTCTTTCTCTGGGTTTTCTCAGAAAGAGTTCAAGGACTTGGCTAATAAAGTGAATGAGGAGCATTGCAAACTCTTAGCTGAATTATTTAGTTTCCTGAATGAAATTTAGGAAACTTGGAGTGCTTTTGAGCGGATGTCTACTATCCTTGAACAACACATTGAGAAAATCCAACAAGCTTCCAAAGCTTATTATGATGTTGTTGAATGGAAAAGGTATATCAAAGACAAACCAGAGGACATCCTAGTTTTGGATAGCTTCACGTTCAGAAGAATCAGAACATCTCTTAATTCCTGGAAAAATACTTCTGACATGGTTAAAGAAATAATAAAAAAGGCACAAGCAATCTGTGGAAGGAGATGGTATGTTGTATATAATATCATGGTTAAGCTACAATTTCCTACTATGGATCTCATCAAGAGGGATTGTCCACTGAAACTGATGATTGAACAGGTTGATAGAAGATGTGAGAAGGTCAAAGAGAAGATTCAACAGCTCGAGCACATAGGGATTTCAGAAGTTGAAAAGTTCATCAAGCAACCTGTCATCCTAGAAGGCAAGATCCATATTTTTTTGTGCACTTGGCACAAGTTAGCCAAGAATGTGATGGAGTCCTTTACTTGTGATGCCCATTTGGGACTCGAGTCAGCTAATTATCCAGATGTGGATGAGCTGCTAGAAGTTTGAACCAAGTGGCGAGGTGTCGTTGGTCATTCTTAGATTAGTTTGATTTTGTAATCCCTGTTTTATGGGAACTTTATCCTTTCTATCTATTTTGTAATTATTATTTAAAGGGTCGAGATCTCATAGGGGAAGGGGGATAAAATCATCAAAAGAGGACTGGAGAGACTCTGATTCGTAAGAGATTGTAATTTTTTGCAAGCCTTGAGAAAATATAGTTAGTGTTCTCTTGATATTTCTTTTGTCAATTTATCAAATTTCTTTGATGGGTTTTGATTTTCACTTCAGCTTATGAAAGTACATTGTTTAATTTTGCAATCAATAATCAATACATTGATCTACAGTTTGGATTTGTCTTAATTGATGATATGTGTGTCTTTATGTTTTAAGTGAATTTATTTATTTATAACATTTATCTATTTCTACAAATGATTAACAGACATTATTAAATTAATGTTAATGTTTCAATTAGAATTCCAGATACAGGGTAATCTTGCATGTGCCTAATCCTTAAACTACCAATCATTTGATTTTCATTTTCTGGTTGTACTTGAAGCTAATAAGTAAAGATCTATTTCACATTTCTGTCAAACTGGTGAAAAGACATATTAAAATTCAGATCAAGTTATCCTGCACATAAACAAAACACATTATTTCGATTAGATTTAACTTAGTTTAGATTTCCTTTAAAGAAAACTCACTTCTAGAGATAGAAAAAATTTAATCTTCCCTCACAGGAAGACAGATCCTTTCAGGATCAAACCCCATAAGTGCCAACAGAGGCCTAATATCCGTGGAAGTTAACTATAGCAAACAGTCTGGGGATAGAATTGCTCTTGCGCAGATATTTTTGAAGCCTTTCAGATTGGGTTTCACCCTCTGTTGCTAGCCTTGGACAACATTCTAGCAACCTACATACCCAGGGCTTCAACAGGACCATCATCCATAAAACCATATTTTAGGGAACATTAGTCTAGTTTCATCCCTATATGATATTCACGGTCCCAAGACCCATTCTTGATGTGGAAAACCTCTCAACGACACCTAGAGATACCTAGATTAAGAAATCCACCTTAAATGGAATGTGAGATGATTTAGAGATACATCCATGATTCATGGGTCATAAAAGAGCATTTCAGGGCATATAACCCTAGTATTTATCCTTGAACCATAACTAACACCATGATTCCCATTTGTAGTGTGCAAAACTATGAAATTGTGTCCATATCCTAATCATAACATAAATATTCCCCTTTCTAGTCATCATTAATTATCTATTAAAGGAATAATCCATAAATCTATCAATACCATTATCATGTATCGATAGCATACCAATACGCCATGTTCATTACTTGACCCAGGCATGAAAAAAGTGCATAGTCACTTACTAAGAAAAACCCTAGTTTTTTATACCAACGAACAAGACGAGCACTGGGAAATGGACCCATGGGAGAGAGGTGCCCCTAGCTGGAATGCATTGTCATGACCCCAATGGAGTCGACAGTTCATTGATCCAAGCCACGGTCATCATTTTATGGAGAGTTGCAAGTTGCCTCCTAAATTATTTCAAGGACACTTGGTGATTTTTTTATTAGTGAATAAAAACTTAACTGTGCATCGGAATTGAGTTCCACAAGCTCCTACATGTGTGTTTGGCCTGGATAAATATGGGAACACCACCCATGCTCCCAAGGTTGATGGTTTATGGTACTTGACCCAATAATGCAAAAATTGCATAGTCACTTACTGAGCAAAACCCTAGTTTCTGATATTAAGGAACAACACAACCACCGGGTGATGGACCCAAGGAAGAGAGCTTCCCCTTGAGTTGACGATTCGTCGATCTCAGCCACGGTCATCATTTTATGGCAAGTTGCAAGTTGTCTTCTAAATCCTTTCAGGAACACTTGGTGATTCTATCATTAGGGCATAAAAACTGAACCGGGCATCGAAGTTGAGTTCCATAATCTCCTACATGTGTGTTTGGTCATGTTTGACATGGGCACACCACCCATGGTTCCAAGGTCGATGGTTTTTTGTATTTGACCCAATAATGCAAAATGTGCAGTCACTTATTGAGCAAAACCCCAGTTACTGAGATCAATGAACAATAGAATCACTGAGCGATGGACCCATGGGAGAGAGGTTCCCCTAGATGGAATTCTTTTTCACATACCCAATGGAATCGACAGTTCGTCGATCCAAGCCATGGTCATCATTTTATGGTGAGTTGTAGGTCGCCTCCTAAAGCCTTTCATGGACACTTGGTGATTATGTCATTAGGGCATAAAAACTAAACCAGACATTGAAATTGGGTTCTATAAGCTTTTACATGTGTGTTTGACCATGTTTGACATTGGAACACCACCCAAGATCCCAAGGTCGAGGGGTTTCAGTACTCAACCCAATCATGCAAAAAGTGCATACTCTCTTACTAAGCAAAAACCTAGTTTCTGAGATCAATGGACAACACGACCATCGGGAAATGGACCCATGGGAGAGAGGTTCCCCTAGCTGGAATGCATTGTCACAAACCCAACAAATTCGATGATTTTTATATCTATGCCACAGTCATCATTTTATTGTGAGTCGTAGGTCGCCTCCTAAAGCCTTTCAAGGACACTTGGTGATTATGTCATTAGGGAATAAAAACTAAACCAGACATCAAAATTGAGTTCCGTAAGCTCTTATATGCTTGTTTGACCATGATCGACATGGAAACACCACCCACTATCCCAAGGTCGAAGGGTTTTCTTACTTGACCAAATCATGCAAAAATTTCATAGTCTCTTACTGAGAAAAACCCTAGCTTTTTAGATTAATGAACAACACGACCACTGAGCAATGGACCCACAGGAGAGAGGTTCCCCTAGTTGGAATGCATTTTAATGGACCCAACAAAGTCAATGATTCATCGATATGAGCCACAGTCATCATTTTATGGTGAGTTGCAGGTCTCCTCCTAAAGCCTTTCGGGGACTCTTGGTGATTCTATCATTAGGGCATAAAAACTAAATCATGCATCAGAATTCAATTATGTAAGCTCTTGCATGTGTGTTTAGCCATGCTTGAAATGGGAACACAACCCATGGTCCCAAGGTTGAGGGGTTTCAGTACTTGACCCAATCATGCAAAAAGTGCATAGTCTATTAGGGAGTTGTTAGAAGATTTCATGGATGGGATACCATAAATCATGCTTCAAAAAACCATTGGGAGATGTCATGAGTTGATTTAGGTTATTTATATGTTTTTTCTAATATCATGTTCTACGAGTAGTAGTATGACTATGCCCAGTCTCAAATATGAAAGTAATTGGAAATCCCATGAGAATAAATTAGGGTAAGAAGGACATGAGAAACATTAGGTTCTTGAATTTCTGGAAGCTTGCCCACGATGTCTCTATTTTTCCTGAGATTTTTGCATAATGTAGTGACAATTCATAGGTAAAAGTGGCGTTCCTATTGGTCTAGGAAGAGGAAAAAGAAACAAGTACAACATATCAATGAACTCAAGAACTAATGTGTTGTTGTTGCATCTGATGCAACCAAATTAGCATGGAAGTGACTTCACCACCTTGACCACTAAAATAATGTATTGGTCAAATATGGTGAGAAATTGATAATTACATGTCAATGAACATTTCTATTCCTCCATATGAATATAAATGTACCCCCTTACACTAGTCATGGGCTCAATAATGTATTGTTCTAGTATGTTTTAATACTAATATGGTATAGTATAATATTCTTACACAAGGTGTCTCAATGTGTTTTTCCTCTTTCAACTTATAAATTCAATACCACTACAATTTATCCATGTCTGAATCCCATGATTGTAAGAAAAGATCAAACATGAATTTTGTGTTGTAAACACCTTTATATGGCCATGCACACATTATCATTTCAAGCTTTCCATTGCAAATCTCAACATGTTCTTAACTTGCAAGATCTCATGGATGAAAAATAAGAATTTCCTTTAAGTCTACCTATAAACAAGAAAACTTTGCCAAAAAAATCCAAAATACCTTGTATGCTTTTGGTTGGAATATTTGGAAAATAGAGATGGAAATAGTGTATTAGCTCAGGAAAAAGAATATATAGGAAAGAAAAAAGGATCGATGATGTAGGCATATGTATAACAAAAAGATGACAAACTATGACATTGTCAAGTGGTGCACACATGTGTTATTTGCATTAACTCTGCCAATCCAATGTAGTAAGAATCATTCAACATATATTATAATTATGTGATAATGCCCACTATTTACAAAGTTGTTTACCTCAACCCAACACCTAAATTTTGTTCCAATTTCAACTTGATAATATGATGTAAAAGATACAATGAGGGAATTTTATTGAATATAAGATATTGTTTTTTTTTTTGACAGAAACGGTTAAAGGATTATATTAAAGATCTGTGGCAGAGCCACTCAAAGTTGTACAAGCCAAAATTATAGCAGTTCAGACAGCCTTGCTGCCCATAATAACAGATGCCTGTAACTAATCAGGACTTTTCAAAAAACTAGAAACAGAGGTTCCCAAATTTACAATGCCTGTAACTATTCAGGACTTTTTCATAAAAACTAGAAACGGAGGATGATTACAAAACGAACCCAGTAAACAGGATAACCTAGCAATTATCGATGACGAGCTCCAGCAGACTGGTTTTCCTTTGGCGGGTTCCTGCTCGAGCCTGAGTGCCCAGTTCCACGGTAATTCTCCATCGCGAGCTCCAGGTTCTGCAGCCGTAGGTCGAGGTTTTCAATGGCGTCCATAATTTTCGTTTCCAGATTTTCCAGTGCTCGGTCAAATTCTTCGCGGTTGCTTCCGATTTCTTCGTCCAGCCTGTCCAGCCTTCTACCTCCTTGAGCGTCCATACGGTGCATGAATTCACCTTGCCTTCTTATTCGACGACGGAGCACCCGGATTTCCGCCTCTATTTCCAACAAGGGGTCGGGGGAAGATGCAGCCGAGTCTTCGGTATCAGCCATGGATAGATACCAGATGCCAACCAAGTGACACGAAAATGCAGCGTAAGAAGTTCGCTTCTTCCCTCCTAGAAAATCTAAAGCCAGGGTGGTGAACTGCTTTGAGCCAAGACAGGGGTTACCATTTTTAAAGCTGATGTCCACTTCATACCATGAATTCAACATCATAGCCTTTACCTCATCACATGCTCCCATGTCCTTCGTCCAATTCCGGCTTGCTCCACTTCCAAAAATCGTACCCATACTTAAATAACGGCTCGTACTTCCGATATCAATTGACTCTGGTGAATCCCGCATCAGCATGGTTTCATTATTGCAACTGGTCGCGAAATCCCTTGTGGCAAAGGCGTACAGACTGAGCTGGAGTGATGGCAGCAAAACCCCGCGTTTGGCGACGTCCAGGTGCTCAGGAGGAGTCGAGCGGATCTTTTCCCAGTGAATGCCATGATCCTTGGTACGGCGACTGGTACAAGCCATCAACAGAGTAGTCGGAGATGCCGTCATCCCAGCTGAAGAGGGGCGTACGGTAGAAAGGGGAAGATAACGGGAGCTGAGGAGGAGGGAGGAATCCGCGAAAGTGGACACGGCGCACTCCCGCATGCCATCCAACCGTCCACGGTGATGCCAGGTGCCTGAAATCCGGGGCCAGCGACCAACAGACGTATTGCCATTGCTTTGCCAAATGCCCATGGGAACAACGTTATGGAATGGGGACCCTATTGATTTCGTCATTGACTTTTAAACAACCTTTTTGTAGAGTAATAGCTTCATTGGCTGCATTGTCAGCGTGTTCATTATTTTTTCGCAGGACGTGGAAAAATTCGATGTCCTGGAAGAGAGGAATTAGCTGAGCAATTCTTTGTAGAACCTGACGAAGTCGCATGGCGGCAGGTAACTTCATGGTGTTCATGCATTGGATAATCATCCTGGAATCCCCTACGACAGTTGCTTGCTGTACGCCATGTAAATGAGCTTGATTAAGTCCTTGCCAAAGGGCCAGGGCTTCTGCCATGTTATTGGATTCCACTCCTAAGTTCCAAGAATAGGTGAATATTAGTTGTCCATCGGGGCTAGTGAGAACCCCTCCCCCTCCTGCCTCCCCTTGAATATAAGATATTGTTATATAAACAGGGATTTTTTTTTTTTGTTTTTTCATTCCATCATATTCATTGGTTGACTTTGTAACCAAGATTTTGCATATCTTTAGCTTCATTTTAATTGTAGTAAACTCTACATCTCCTATAGCTATACTAGGCATACCTAACATTGGCGCATTTAACACTACATTCACATTGTAGTAGTATGTCATTACATTCACACAATGGTTTTTGTATAAAAATGACTTCACATGAGAGATTGCATTGGCATGGTATGTCATACATAGGGGTCTCATATAGACCCTTGCCTCACACCAAAAACATCATCCATGCTACTATTTTGGATCACTCTTTTTCTTCTTTTGAACTCCTACTTAGCTTAACGATTTCCCATTTGGTGACAAGCCGCTATTGTCAACAATTTTAAATGTATTATGATGTGTATTTTACTTTTTCCATGAAATATTTAATCAGTTAACCCATTATACACAACTTGTGACACATGATTCTTTGGATAAATTATCGCAATGCATTCAGTAGTAGTATGTGTTGTTACCAGAATCTGCCGCGGATACGTTAAAGCATAGTATATCATAAACAAGCTTCAAATTTGAAGCCTTCACGGCCCGTCAGAGGCCATTTTACTCGTCATAGAAGACCACTTATAATTTTGCCATGCAAAAAAAATTAAATTTCAAGACAAGCCCGTCAATAATTAAATTAACCATGAATGTGTAAAATTGCACCAGAAGGGAAACGTCGAATTTCACCCGTCTAATCGTTTTTAGTGGGAATGCCTGCAGGCTTGCAACCCATGGTCCAAGTGGGCAGTGGGGCACCATCACCCATGGCTAGGTCACAGTTGGATTGGAAGTGGAACTTACGTGGACAGGCCTGCCACCCTTGGTTTGAAGTTTTGAACGCTCCTTGTGTTAACGCTTAGTGTTTAACGCATTTAATGGCAGCAACAACTTCATTAAACTTGGTTGGTGGGCCGGTGGCTCATACTGTTGCTTGCAGCGGGTTTACCAATTACCTATGGTCTAGTACCACATACCACACATACCAGTTTGTGAATTGTGACTTCTGTTCCATGAGTTAATTCAATATTCAATGTATAATGCATTATGTTAAAAGTTAATGTGCCCGGAATTTGGCATTTCGGACAAACTTCACAACCACAATCCAAAAGCTTCACAGCTCCTGGATTCCCTGTCCTGCTCTATGTTTTCTTGCAAAGTGATGTATCAAGTTAATCCTGTCGCTCCCGAGTCCTGATTCCCTCCCTGTGTTTTCTTTTTTCTATCAAGTCCTTAGTCTACACTCCAATTCCATGATCCAAGTTCCATGGCTCCAGCCTCCGAGTCTCCAACCATCAATATATAATATTACAAGAATAAAAACAAGCTTTTGTTTATAACCTTTCTCCACCGTGGTCGAGCAGTGAGCTACTCCAAAGTTCCACCTACCCCATTTCCTCCAGAAGAGTTTGCAGAGCTAACTTCAAGGATGTCTCGGTTGCAACTTGCTGTGAATTTACAGGTATGTACAAAATTTAATCCATTCATGATTCCATCAATTATTTAAAATTTTTGTTATTTGGTTAAAATTCTGTAACTTCAAACACAAGATTCTTATTTGATTAAAATTCTGTAAATTCAAACCGGCCCGGAAGGCTTCAAATTTGAAGCCTAATAGCCACCGACATAGGATATTGTAGGGGCAGTCGTCGGACCCGATTTTGAACCTCGTTCCCACTTCCCACCCAGATAAATCATATCGCGCACTGTGCATACAAACGCCAAGAACAAATCTCAAATTAATAGTACCGCAGGCTGAACTTACTCCAACGGAGATCGTTAACTGAGCTCTTTGGTTTTTTTTGCGATTTTGTAAATCGACGCAAGCCAACGTGCTCTTATGGATGGCGTTTATGTTAATGTTGAGATTATGAATGGATAAATCGCAACAAATACCCCAGTCCCCATTGTTGATAGAAAGAAAATAACGTCAGAAATTTGACATAAAACCGTCGGAAACTTGCATTGCCGAAATGGATTTTTGTGATCTCCATCGATTCCTCTTGTACATCATTGCCAACTTTCTATTAACATAGAGTGCTCTTTGTCACCCCCCATTTTCGAATGCTGCAAACTGAGCCATTGGCGTGCGGCACGAGCATTCAGTTCGTCTTCCTATTTAATATCTTCACATTGCATGTGTTTGGGCATCGACCCACATCATTTCGTCTCCTCATTCCCACTGCCTAGGAGCTTAGGGACTGGTATGAAACCCTCCAATAACCATGGGAGATGCATTTGATACTTGAAGCATTTAGGGTATGTTTTAGGGCCTGATTGGCCATTTCAACTTGGGAGGGAGGCGCTTCTCCACCACCTTTCCAACCCTAGGTCGCTCTCCTTCACTCTTTGCATGTATGATTACAAAGGGAATAATGGGAAGGCGCAGATCGTTGCAAAGGAAATAATGGGTAGAGGCGCAAATCGTCTGCAGAAATAGGAATTGGGGGCTTGAAGCCAAGAATAACAGTAATCATCAACATGCTAGGCGATCGTGATTGTGGCTAGTGGAGCTTTCATGAGAACGAATGTGCCTATGACTGTGCCTTTGCATCTATCTAAATGATGCATATTAAACCCCGGTTTATATGGGTTTGTGCTAGTGTATATATTCAATGCAGCATTACAGATCTCTCACACAGATACAATGTCTTGAGGATCTCTCACCAACACTGTAGACTCTGGAGCGCCTCATTTTTCTTGGTGTAATAATAAAATTGAGCAAAAACATGACACCTGCATATTAATATGGCATATTAATCTAGTAAAAGAAACGATGCCCACGATTCAGGGCATTTGGGAGAAGAGACATTGTAATGCCCACCAGAACAGTGAGCTTAAGGAATTGGAAGCTTGAAGCAAATTGAAATTGTTATTTGTAGAAGAAAATATTAGAAAATGGAACATTGGAACCACTGTACTTGTTTATCCAATCCAAGAAACTAAGGTGGACTAATTACAATTGAAATGAATATGAATTACGAATAGTCAAAAAGAAATTTGCTTGATCAACACCTGCAGACAAGTTTGCAATCCTCATCCACATGAATAACAATAGCTTTTTCTTAGTAGAAACAAAGGATTTTAATTAATATTTACAACAAAATTACATTGGCCTCAATTATATCTAGAAGGCCTCTGTTGCTTTCTATTTCTTATTGGGATCAAAGTTTAGAAACTAGGACTTCAAAGCTCATGTTTAGACAAATTAGGAGATATTTTTCAAATATTAATGAATCCCCAAGATGACTATTACTCTATGGGTGGTTCATCTAAGTCAAGTTTGATAAGATGATGGTTTATGAGGTGTAATGCCTAGCATGTTATATATTGATGGCTGGGTATGAAGAATATAGTAGCAAATTGTATCATCTCATCTTAATTGGATGCTTGGCTTGGGTAGTTTTGCCTTTGAGGAACCTATTCATACATCATTTTATGTGTTCTTCTTAGTGTTTGTTCTTGCTGCTTGAAATTTTGATGTTTTATTACATTTTCAAAGGAAAAGAATAATTTATTTTTACATGTCAGCATTGAAGGGTTCATTATCTCATAACCCTTCAAAGTGAAATGGAACCCCACCCTTCAAATTTGATCCCTTTTCATAAAGCGAGTAGGGCCTTGTGACCCATTTACACGTGGTCAATTCAGAAAAATAAGTAACGAGTTTCAGAGCAAGACATTGGTGTTTTGAATAGCCTTTCGATGATCCTAAGATGTGTGATATTGAGGGAAGATCTATGGCAGAGAAAGACTCGAGGCTCCAGAGATGAGCGAATGTTAATTTGAAGCCGCAATCCTAAAATCAACACAACTTTGACACGTGTCAACATGAGATGGATTTAGGTTCCTAAGAGCAGTCTTGAAATACTACTTCCGCTTAACCTTGAAACCACTTGTTCAACACGTTATTAAGGGAAGGTAATCAAATAGCTAAAAGGTTTGGATTGAATATAAAATTCGAACTCATCTTGGCATGAAGTTGCTCGTATGAAATACTACCTCAAGGTTTGTTTACATTTTGATCAACGATGGAAAGGTTCTCAGGATCCTCAACATGATCGAAAGATAATACATTTCGGGGATCATGAACTTGAAATCGCTTCGATACGTGTCTACACGAAATGGACTTAGGTTCCCCAAAACGGTCTCAATATACTTCCCAAGCATGACCCTAAAACCACTCATATCAACTTTTGGCAAGTGAATTTAAAGCTATCACATCATGACAGAGAAATCAAACAGGTGGACCCACAACTCCGTGACCGTTCGGATTGGTGCATATCCATATGAAAACATGATCAATATCAACGGCTGGAAACTTTTCAGGATCCTACAACTACTCGATCTTTAAACTGTGGATGTGACCCTGAACATAAACCACTTAGTCCATCTGTCTTCCCTGTAGCTCTTAAGGTTTTCAAAATCAATTTTCACACACCACTTTCTAATGGCCCTAAACCCCCTTTATCCTTCACAATTTTTAAGGTGGACCCACCAGGTATTACCCAACAGATATTATCGCCGTCATTATTATAGTAACGGACCTCGTGCATTAAAATCCCCTCGCCCCTCGCTCAAAAGACCAATAGTAAAGCGCCACATGTCTAGCATATTCAATGCACCATTTTTCAAACTCTCGTATATAAAGGCACATATTTGAATTGTTCATAACATTATTTTGCCTAACACTTTCCCCATTGCCGTCTCAACTTTGCTCTTTCATTCCTAGCGTCCACCATCTTGAGAAAGTCCTCTGTGTTGATTGACATGGCATCCATTTCAGATATAGAATCTATCATGTCTGCAAGCAGCCAAATTAGTAGGGAAGAGCACCTGGGGGACGAGCATTTCGATATCCATGATCCAATGCTCTTAATCGGCCATTTGCATCAAATGTCTCGAGAAGCTAAAGAACGAGTGAAGGAAGGAAATTATCTGTTAAATCTCTAGGGTTCAGGGCTAGCAAAAATTATGCTTCCCCAAGACTGACCTTTCCCAGAATTAGTGCAGTGGTGCGCAGAGTTGTATGCACCAGAAAGTAAGGTCGTTGCCTCTAGGTTGGGTTCTATCATATGACCTGTAAGTAAGGAGATTCTCCTTGAGATGAAAGATACAGAAGAATACCACACTATCTTGGTATTTGATGAAGAGTTTCTCGGCATAAAGATTAGAGAATTATCATCCGAGAACAAGGATACTTTCATCAGGACGCTCATTCCTCCGGAAGATGAAATGCCAACTACACACTTGTTATACATCCTGGAGGCGACAGGGATGATTTTAAGGGCGAATTTTCTCCCATGGGCGAATTTATAGGGGTAAGAAAAAAAGGTTGGGCGAATTAGGGGTAAGAAAAAAAGGTTGGGCGAATTTTTAATATGGAATGAGTTTTTTTAATTTAATATAATAGCCCAACATTTATTAAAACCCATAACTGTGAGAAATCCGATCTCCCACATGGTGGAAGAGGGAAAATGGATAAAATGAAATTTAGCCCAATTAAATATCGGTCAAATCGCCCACAAATTTTTGGTAATGGTGGTGAATAACACTTGGATCGCATGGAAATTTCAATTTTGGAGGAGAATAGCAGGTAGTTCGCCCCAATTTATGGATAAGAGGGTTGAAATTTGGCAATCTGCCCTGATTTATGAATCAGAGGGTCAGGCTTTGGTACTTCGCCCCGATTTATGGATCAAAGGGTCGAAATTTGGTAATTTTCCCTGATTTATGGATCAGAGGGTCGAGATTTGGTACTTCACCCCGATTTATGGATCAGAGGGTTTTGGTACTCCTATATAATTCCCCAAGAGTCAGCATGAAGCTTAATTTCGATTGCAATTTGAGTCTTGAAAGTGGTTGAGTGGAAAGCTCACAGTGGCTAAGTGGAAAATCTTTGCATTTTTTCAAGGTTCCTTCGTTTTGCAAACTTTGTACATGTTAGTTTCTAATTTTAAATTATTTCTTGCTTGGTGTAACATAGGTAATAACGTAGATATCCCAGTATCCTTACATTCAGGGATGGGATCACTCCCCATCATAACAAACTTGTTTGCTTAGTAACCATGAGTTCAAGCTGAAGGAGTTCTTCGGTGAGCTAACAACTATGATCCCCTAATTGATTGAGTTCAAGAGGATTTCACTCTCACATTATTCGTTCAATGCTTAAGGAGTTCGAACTCAACAAAATAACTACCCTAATATGGATTCCAGTTTGTGTCAAGTTATTTAACTCATGTATGCATGCATCATAATCTAAGAGTTTGTTTGTTGTTTATTATGGCAAGTGTAAAACATATCTTATGTGTGCATCATTATCCAGCAAAAGTTGATATGCAAAAATAAATGGGCTTAATCTATTGCTTCAATTTATGAATTGACCATTGCAAGGGCAGAGAATATCATTGGATACCATCAATTCAATGTCTTCTCTTGATTTTTTCTCTCTCTCAAGAGTGACTGAACCTTACCTAACTCTTTTTATCCAATTTGCTAGGCTGAGTTAGCAGCGATTGTTTATTTCTAACCCTCTTAACAGAGGTCATACGATAAGAGGTCCTCGGATGAGAGGTCTCGTGATAATATGAAAATATTATTAGTCCCTACCAAGGAAGGGAATATAGCAATGGGTTCATTGTCAAAACTAAATTGACTTTTTATTAATTTCATCAATTTAATAGTTGTTTTACAATGTTATGTAAAAAATAATTATTAATTTTAATTTTTTTTTTTTTTTTTGACAAGAACGGGTAGGTTTTATATTGATAAAACTATGGCTGAGCCATCCGAAAGATACATCTTAGAATTCGGTCTGAAACCCAAAATTCCTCAACACAGATAAGACCAAAACTGCTTCTTCTAAAGAAATAAGAGACGCACTAATTCTACAATGCTTCTCTACTTCAGGCAGACACAACTTGCTGAAGCTCATACAAATTATTTCAAAGATCCAGTTTGACTACGCGTCAACACTGGATGCCTGGAAAGAGGAGGCTTTTTCTTTTTTATTACTTTCGTCCATTCCACGGACTGTTCTGGATCGGCATCCAAGAGAGCTTCTTCTGCTTGATCAGCCCAGCTTGGGACTGCAGAAGATGTTGTGGGAATCGGGCTGTCATTCAATGAGACTGTCTGTTCTGCTGGATCACTCGGGGTTTTTGCTGGGTCACCCGAGGTTTTTGCTGGGTCACCCGGGGTTTTTTCTGAGTCTGGTTCCTTTAAAATACTTTGGTGAGCTGGGATCGCCCCATCCCACCAAGTGGGCTTCCGACGAGATTTGGCTAATTTCTTTTTTTCTGAATTTTTGCAGTTAGCAGCTATATGCCCTGTATCAAAACATACTCTGCATCTGAAATTTATATGTTCGTAATCTAACTTCACAGTCCAAGATCTGTCTTTACCTTGAAGAATGATTTGAGCAGGAAAACCTTTGGTGAAGTCCATCTCAACGCAGATACGAGCAAAGGTTGTAAAAGCCGTTTTTGTTTCAGGACTTCTGCTGTGAAATTTCCCAAGAGCATTTCCAATGGATTGCAGGGATTCAGGCCCCCAAAAATGGAGGGGAAGATTTGGTAACCGGACCCCAAACTGGAGCGGAGGAGATGTCTGCGGTAGAGGCATCAAAGGAGGGAGTCCAAGGCTGTAAGGACAGTCCAGATCTGCCCCAAAACCAAGGTCCAGATTTGCAGATCTGGTCCCTATCTTCAGGAGATCCAAAAATGACAGCAAAAAACCCTCTAGCACAAGGGAAAATAAGAGCATCAGAGCTCAGAATAGGAGCCCAAGCGGACAAGACCCAAGAGTGAAGATCTGCAAGCTTCGGCCAAAATCCATTGAACCTGCAAACCAAGGCGCGCTGAGAGTAGTGATCCGCATGCAAAACGGCTTCCTGACTGACTGGAAGAACCAGATTTGGAGCTTCCACCACCAAAAACGGACGGCCAGAAGAGGAGTCTTGCTGGAGTGGGATCGAGCTTCCAGCCGCAGCAGCATCAGAGGACGCATCTACCTGCAATGAACACATCAGCGGATCGGAAGGACAGGCCTTCGGAAGGGGAGACGAGGGGGCAGCCTTTCCCACAAGGCAGTCCGCAAAGGAGATCGCCATGGAGTTGCAGGAGGCGAACAGCCGAGCGGCCGAGGGGCGAGAGGCTGCGGCTAGGGTTCCCGGGAGTGCAAAGGTTTGCTTAATACGTGTTTTTTCTCCTGAAGTTTCTTATTCAATAGCAAAATTTTTTTTCCTTATTAATTTTAATTTTTTAAAAATAATAATATGTTTTTTAATTTTTGAAATTAGAAAATACTATTTTGTTATTGGTTGTAAGGTTTGATTTGACAAAATACCCCTGGTTGGAGGTGACAATTAGTTTTTAATTTTTTTTTTTTTTTAATTGACACATAGTCATAAATAATACATATAATAATTATTTTACAAATACCAAAGCAACAACTAGTAGTACACATTAATTGTGGATGGTATGTACATAGCAACTAGTAGTACACATAATAATTGTGGAAGACTATGATCAAATTATTTTTCAATATATTATGGTTAATAAACCTTCTACCCAAATTATTTTTCAATATTTTAATGACAAAATAATTTTTTAAACAAAAACTACGATCAAATTATTTTTCAATATTTTAACCATGTTTTAATGGCGGGATAATGGATTTTCAAACTAATATACAATATTTTTTTGTGTGGAGACATATTGATGGTTTTTTAAAACAATATACAATACTCTATTTTGTGATATAGTGGTTTTTTAATTTATCGTCCAATTAACAATTCAAAAAGCAATATTTGTTTCATTTTTCATCAATAAATGAGATATAATTGCACATTATACAAAAATTAATATCATATATATATATATATATATATATATATATATATATTAAAAAAAAATAGGCAAATAAATTATATAATATATATGAAGCTTATAAACTAACAAATTATATATTAGATATAAAATATATTTTTAATTAAAAAAAGTACAACCTATTTTGTACATGCTAAATGACTAATTCCTTTCAAACCAAAGATTAAAATTAACTTTTATTAATTCTTTTTACAAAAATTTCCAATAACAAATAAACATATCATAAATATTTTATTTTTCAATAAACATATATTATATCTCAATTATAAACCTAAGTTTAAAGCAGGGACTAGCTGCTTTGCAGCTATTTCCCTTGTTTGTTTTTGCATTTATTCTCCTTTTTCGGTCTCTTATGCCCTAATTGATTCTTGATGTGAATTGTGATAAGCACAGTCCTAAAAAATTGCCCTTATCTAAATTTCATATTAATTCACCCTCTTCTACTATTTATTGAGGTGGACATGTCATGAGATGAAGTTGACATAGGGTAGGCACTAAGGTTTCTATTATTAAATACTGAATCCTGTGTGTTTCCTTTTTCCTTGAGTAATAGTTGTACTTCTATAGGGTTTATCCTAGGTTAATCTTGTATGATTCATAGAGTGGGCCCTGACTACTTTGGAGCATGGTACTCGAGATGTTCTATAAAACAATGTCTATCTACTCAAACACTTATGTGAATGGAAGAAAACAATATTGATTCAACAATAGGAAACTCAAAATTATATATTAGTCACTTTCTCATTACATAACGTTGACTGCTATTTATAGACATATGGAGGAACTTCAAGGTAGGAAGTAGTAACAAACTTTAAATGTTCTATAACAAAAACAATAACCAATCATAGAATCTACAAATCCTTGTTCATGATAACCAACACATTACTATTCACATGATTCATTCATGAGTTGAGCTTGAATTCTTCAATAGAGAGGATGGTTGGCTCATGTGTTGTGTTTTAGTAATAAAATCAATCGCAACATCTTTCATTTTGAAACCTCCAATTGTTTCCTTTATTATTGAACAACATCTTCCTTGGGATTCTCAATTGTTATATTGATAGTTTCATGGTTGGTATCTATGGTAATCCTATGTGATACTTACATTGATGGTTGCATGCATGGCCAATGATTGGATATGCATAATCGTGTCCATAGTATTCCTATGCAAACCTTCATAAATCTTGGATAACATGTCATTAGTACCTTCACATGAGAAATACCTAGGTAACACATGATTATTCTTCTAAATTTAATCATTAATCAAGAAAAACTCTTAACAAATGTCTTTAGTTACCTTGTTTCTCTTAACCTTAATCTCATGGAAATTGAGGCAAAAAGATAGCAAAAAGTAGGTCAAAAATATGAATAGGGAATGCAAATCTAGGTAAAAAACATGCCAAAACAAGGCCTTATCATCTCTGATCTCTCCTTGGCTTAGAATATCGCACATCCCGTGTGCAACTGAGTTATTGATTCTCGCTTATGATGATTTAGGGAGACATGCATGTACATCACTCTATTTAAAAGATACATGAACAAATTATGTATCATCAACCTATCCTATCCTCTGTTCACGATTTTCCCAGTTGGCAACTTCTTCATACTCATTCTATACATATGTAGTCTTATAAAAATATGTAGGACACCATAGGTGGGGGTGGTCCCAATCCAATGAGTTCCACTTCATTTGAGGGAGTTTAAATTCAATACTGCATGGTCCAAGTAGATATTAATTGGCAATTTATTTTGTATATTAGGACATTAATAGTTCTAAATTGCACCTAGAACACACAAGAACCGCTTATTAGTTTTTTCTCATCCATAAAACTTGCCCAAAACTGAATTTTAAGGTTGTTTTCATGGAGAAACATGTTATTTTCGGACCTACAACAGACTTGAAAACACAACAAACCCTCTTCAACCTAATCATAGGAGAGGACAACCACCCAAAACATGGCATAAAATTCCTCAAATCATTGATTGTTTCTTAGGAGGTCACTACATACTCTTCTCTAATTTTCTGCCCAAATCTCAGAAAATGTTTTTAATTGTAGTTGGAAAGGGCTTAAAATATGTTTGAGCATCGATTTACTAGCCTAATTTATACCTAGAACTTATCCTTTCATGCACAAATCCACTTAGAACCTGTGTTGATGTTGTTGACTTGATATCTTATGCCCAGGTTTGGAAGTGACAACTATTTGAAGGTCAAACAAGGTTGTACATGCCCAAACATAATCATGATGGAGACATCTCAACCAGTTCTTTACAATGAGCTTGATTGTATATACTATAAATGTACCTGTAGTTTCCACTTGCTTCAATTGAGTGTTAAGTTACTTCAAGAAACTACTGAGAATACTTTCAATGCCCAGACAAATTTATTAGGTCTATAAAGGTATCATATGGCACTCTTCTAGGTTGCTACAGGATCCACTAGAAATTATGGTGATTGGAGGAATCTACTGGCCTGCTCACTAATTAATTTGCCCAGAAATTACATAAAAAGCCTCATAAACATCATCTTTGAACACTTGGTTCAGAGTGAGGTTGGGATCTTGTATGACTGAGGGGGAATTTGATTTTGTATATTGTCTTTAGTTACCTTGTTTCAAGAATATCTTGTCCTGCCAAAACATCCACTCAGCCTTTTTTGCACTTAAAATTGGCCTAAATGGCCTTAGGAAAATGCCCACAAGTTCTCACCAGTGAGGGATTAAATTATTCTGACAACATAAGATTTCAAGTGGAGGATTTACACACTTGACCATTTAATCCTTCTCGATAAATGGGCTATGGCCAAGAAGATAATGGCCTGCCAAAACAGCCAATCAACCTTTTTTGCACCCTGCCATATTATGCTCCCCTTTGGAAAAAATGGCTAAGTACTGAAAATATGGCTCAAGTGGCTTTAATAAAATGACCACCATTTCCTCAAATAGAGAGAGAGAGAGAGAGAGAGAGAGAGAGAGAGAGAGAGAGAATTATTATGAGGGCACCATCCTGTAGGTGGATGACTATTGCACCTGAATATAGTATTAGTATTGGAAAAACGTCTCTGGTCAAGAATATATTGGCCTACCAAAACAACCACTCAACCTTTTTTGCACTTAAAACTGGCCTAAATGGCCTCAAGAAAATGCCCACCAGTTCTCACAAGTGAGGGATTAAATTATTCTGGCAACATAAGCTTTCAAGCGGAGGATTTACACACTTGACCATTTACTCCTTCTTGATAAAAGGTCTATGGCCAAGAAGATAATGGCCTGCCAAAACATCCAATCAATCTTTTTTGCACCCTACCATATTATGCTCCCCTTTGGAAAAAATGGCTAAGTACTGAAAATATGGCTCAAGTGGCTTGGGGAAAATGACCACCATTTCCTCACATAGAGGGAGAGAGTGAATTATTCTGAGGACACCATCCTGTGGGTGAATGACTATTGCACCTGAAGATATTCTTAGTATTGAAAAAAGGTCTTTGGTCAAGAATATATTGGCCTGCCAAAATAGCCACTCAGCCTTTTTTGCACTTAAAACTGGCCAAAATGGCCTCAA
Organism: Larix kaempferi; assembly: GCA_027924585.1. Taxonomy (NCBI): domain Eukaryota; kingdom Viridiplantae; phylum Streptophyta; class Pinopsida; order Pinales; family Pinaceae; genus Larix; species Larix kaempferi. The sequence continues at coordinate 8,379,404 of BSBM01000504.1, forward strand.
GAAAATGCCCACCAGTTCTCACCAGTGAGGGATTAAATTATTCTGACAACATAAGCTTTCAAGTGGAGGATTTACACACTTGACCATTTACTCCTTCTCGATAAAAGGTCTATGGCCACGAAGATAATGTCCTGCCAAAACAACCAATCAACCTTTTTTGCACCCCTGCCATATTATGACCCCCTTTGGAAAAAATGGCCAATTACTGAAAATATGCCTCAAGTGGCTTTGGGAAAATGACCACCATTTCCTCACATGGAGAGAGAATTATCCTGAGGGCACGATCCTGTAGGTGGATGACTATTGCACCTGAAGAAAGTCTTAGTCTTGGAAAAAAGTATCTGGTCAAGAATATATTGGCCTGCCAAAACAACCACTCAACCTTTTTTGCACTTAAAACTGGCCTAAATGGCCTCAAGAAAATGCTCACCAGTTCTCACCAGGGAGGGATTAAATTATTCTGACAACATAAGCTTTCAGGTAGAGGATTTATACACGTGACCATTTACTCATTCTCGATAAAAGGTCTATGGACAAGAAGATACTGGCCTGCCAAAACAACCAATCAACCTTTTTTGCACCCTGCCATATTATGCTCCCCTTTGGAAAAAATGGCTAAGTACTGAAAATATGGCTTAAGTGGCTTTGGGAAATGACCACCATTTCCTCCCAGAGAGAGAGAGAGAGAATTATTCCGAGGGCATCATCCTATAGGTGGATCACTATTGCACCTGAATATAGTCTCAGTCTTGGAAAAAGTCTTTGGTCAAGAATATATTGGCCTACCAAAACAACCACTCAGCCTTTTTTGCACTTTAAAATGATCTAAATGGCCTCAATAAAATGCCCACCAGTTCTCACTAGTGAGGGATTAAATTATTCTGACAACATAATATTTCGGGTGGAGGATTTACACACTTGACCATTTACTCCTTCTAGATAAAAGGTCTATGGACAAGAAGATACTGGCTTGCCAAAACAACCAATCAACCTCTTTTGCACCTGAATGACGAAATATCTATCTTTAAAATGACCACCTGTAGGTGGATGACTAATGCAACTGAATATAGTCTCAATCTTGGAAAACATTATCTGGTCAAGAATATATTGACCTGCCAAAACAACCACTCATCCTTTTCCGCACTTAAAATTGGCCTAAATGGCCTCAAGAAAATGCCTAGCAGTTCTCACCAGTGAGGGTTAAATAATTCTGACAACATAAGCTTTCAGCTGGAGGATTTACACACTTGACCATATACTCCTTCTTGATAAAAGGTTTATGGCCAAGAAGATAATGGCCTACCAAAACATCCAATCAACCTTGTTTGCACCCTTCCATATTATGCTCCCCTTTGGAAAAAGTGGCCAAATACTGAAAATATGCCTCAAGTGGCTTTGGGAAAATGACCACCATTTCCTCACATAGAGAGAAAGAATTATTCTGAGGGCACCATCATGTAGGTGGATGAGTATTGCACCTGAATATAGTCTTAGTCTTGGAAAAAAGTATATGGTCAAGAATATATTGGCTTGCAAAAATAGCCACTCAACATTTTTTGCACTTAAAATTGACCTAAATGGCCTCAAGAAAATGCCCACCAGTTCTCACCAGTGAGGGATTAAATTATTCTGACAACATAAGCTTCAGGTGGAGGATTTACACACTTGACCATTTACTCCTTCTCGATAAAAGGTCTATGGCCATGAAGATAATGTCCCGCCAAAACAGTCAATCAACCTTTTTTCACCCTACCATATTATGCTCCCCTTTGGAAAAAATGGCTAAGTACTAAAAATATGGCTCAAGTGGCTTTGGGAAAATCACCACCATTTCCTCACATAGAGAGAGAGAATTATTCTGAGGGCACCATCCTATAGGTGGATGACTATTGCACATGAATATATTCTTAGTCTTGGAAAAACGTCTCTCGTCAAAAATATATTGGCCTGCCAAAATAGCCACTTAGCCTTTTTTGCACTTAAAACTGGCCTAAATGGCCTCAAGAAAATGCCCACCATTTCTCACCAGTGAGGGATTAAATTATTCTGACAACATAAGCTTTCAGGTGGAGGATTTACACACTTGACCATTTACTCCTTCTTGATAAAAGGTCTATGTCCAAGAAGATAATGGCCTGCCAAAACAACCAATCAACCGTTTTTGCACCCTGCCATATTATGCTCCCCTTTGGCAAAAATGGCTAAGTACTGAAAATATGGCTCAAGTGGCTTTGGTAAAATTACCACCATTTCCTCACATAGAGAGAGAATTATGCTGAGGGCACCATCCTATAGGTGGATGACTATTGCACCTGAAGATAGTCTTAGTCTTGGAAAAAAGTCTCTAGTCAAGAATATATTGGCCTGCCAAAACAACCACTCAGCCTTTTTGCACTTAAAATTGGCCTAAATAGCTTCAAGAAAAATCCCACCAGTTCTCACCAGTGAGGGATTAAATTATTCTGACAACATAAGCTTTCAGGTGGAGGATTTACACACTTGACCATTTACTCCTTCTTGAAAAAAGGTCTATGGCCAAGATTATAATGGCCTGCCAAAACAACCAATCAATCTTTTTTGCATCCTGCCATGTTATGCTCCCCTTTGGAAAAAATGGCTAAGTACTGAAAATATGGCTCGAGTGGATTTGGGAAAATGACCACCATTTCCTCCTAGAGAGAGAGAGAATTATTCTGAGGGCACCATCCTGTAGGTGGATGACTATTGCACTTGAATATAGTCTCAGTCTTGGAAAAAAGTCTTTGGTCAAGAATATATTGGCCTGCCAAAACAACCACTCAGCCTTTTTTGCACTTAAAACTGGCCTAAATGGCCTCAAGAAAATGCCCACCAATTCTCACTAGTGAGGGATTAAATTATTCTAACAACATAAGCTTCCAGGTAGAGGATTTACACACTTGACCATTTACTCCTTCTAGATAAAAGGTCTATGGCCAAGAAGATAATGGCCTGCCAAAACAATCAACCAACCTCTTTTGCACCTGAATGACGAAATATCTATCTTTAAAATGACCACCTGTAGGTGGATGACTAATGCACCTGAATATAGTCGCAGTCTTGGAAAAAAGTCTCTGGTCAAGAAATATTGGCCTGCCAAAACATCCACTCAACCTTTTTTGCACTTAAAACTAGCCTAAATGGTCTTAGAAAAATGCCCACCAGTTCTCACCAGTGAGGGATTAAATTATTCTAACAACATAAGCTTTCAGGGGGAGGATTTACACACTTGACCATTGACTCATTCTTGATAAAAGGTCTATGGACAAGAAAATAATGGCCTGCAAAAACAGCCAATCAACCTTTTTTGCACCCTGCCATATTATGCCCCCCTTTGGAAAAAATAGCTAAGTACTGAAAATATGGCTCAAGTGGCTTTGGGGAAAGTCTATGGTAAAGAATATAATGGCCTTCCAATCAACCTCTTTTGCAACTGAAAATATGCACCTGAATTTTAATGTTGCTTTCATGGAGAAACATGTTATTTTCAGACCAAGAACCTACAACAGACTTGAAAACACAACTAACCCTCTTCAGCCTAATAAGAGAAGAGGTAAACCACCCGAAACATGGCATAAAATTCCTTAAATCATTCGTTGTTGCTTAGGAGTTCACCACACACTCTTCTCTAATTTTCTTCCCAAATCTCAGAAATGTTTTTTTATTGTAGTTGGAAAGGGCTCAAAATATGTTTGAGCATTGATTTACTAGCCTAAGTTATACCTAGAACTTCTCCTTTCATGCACAAATCCACTTAGAACCCATGCTGATGTTTATTGACTTTCTATCTTATTCCCAGGTTTGGAAGTGACAATTGTTTGAAGGTCAAACAAGGTTGTACATGCCCAAAGATAATCATGATGGAGACCTCTCAACTAATTCTTTACAATGAGCTTGACTGTATATACTATAAATGTACCTACAGTTTCCACTTGCTTCAAATTGAGTATTACAGGACTTGATTATATTTCATTAGCCTTGGGTATAAGGATGATAGTCACTCATTAACTATGAATTGATCGTCGGGAGCTCCATTTTCATTGAAAAAATTCATAAAATGAGGGTCATTTTCCAGAGCTTAACTTCATCTTCCTGGGGAAATCTCCATTAAACTTGACTGATTTGATAGTTATTGTTTTGTTTCTTTTGAGAATATAAATTTAAGATTATATATGCAAGGAAGATGAAGTTAACTATCTTCTCATTTATTACAAGTTTTTCTCTTCATTGAGTTAACTATCTTCTTCAACCTGGAAACAGATTTGGTGAACAAAAATAAATGTACTAAGGTGGTTAAACTTAACATTACTGTATTTTGTTGAATTGTTGCATATTAGTTACTGTTTGATAATATTGCTCAGACATCTCCAAAAGCACTGTCCTTTGGATTTTTTTATGGTGTTAGCTTAGACCTTTGAGTGGGTAAAGACCATAGAATCTTGTAGGGGTTCTACCCTTTGGATGCATTGAGGTTGGAGCATTCTTGCTGGAATGTGCATCAAATTGCAATGATTTGAAATGGATATAATTTGTCATCTGTTTTGGTACTTTCTGAGTGGAAAATTGGAGCCATGGACTTGTAGGGTCCATTTTAGAGGCAAAGCCTATTTTGGTTATTTGGGGTCTTGAACTTCCAGACCCTGTTTTGGGCCCATAGGAATGGATCACCAAGGATAATGATGCTCTAAGTAAATTCCAACTTCCAACTAGAATAGCAACTATACAATAGGACGTTGTTCACTTCCTATTGCTTGTTTGATTTGTTAATTTAAAGGATAATAGTTCAACCTTTTATTTACCAACAATAGATTACAAGAGCCAATTTGGGTTATCTTAATAGTCTTTGAGGTCTCCCAATAGGTATTATTCAATATTTGAATGGTTTTACAATATTTATTACCCTTGACATTATCTATCGATGCAACTTAGATGTGGAAAAAACAGAGTTTGTGGTATTTAGAGAGCCTGTTGTTCCAATATTTGATCGGACAGAATTTGAGGCTAAACATGTAAGCGTTTCAAATTTCTGTATGTTTCTTGCTTCTATATATTTTTGCTTGACTACTTTTGGGTTGGGGGAATGTTATCTATTGAGCATTTAAAACCCTCTTTAAACACCCTTAATTTAAATGTAAATGCAACAGGGGTTTCACATTATAACGTATTTATAAAAAAAAATTCTAAAAGAAAGGTTTAATGTTGATTATCCATGTTACAAGACATATGTTTCTATTCATGTCACTCAGTTGAAATAATAATGATGGCATTTTTCACTTGGAATATGAAATACTATCAGGTGAAAGTATGTATTCCATCTGGATTGTCTAAGACATTACATGTTTTTTATAAGGTTTTGTTTCTAATATGCCTTCTATTATTGTCAGGTCTTTGTAACTAGCAAGGATGGAACTCAGATTCCAATGTTCATTGTATCCAAGAAAGGCATTGCTCTTCATGGTTTTCATCCATCATTATTATATGGTTATGGGGGCTTTAATATTAGCCTCACCCCAAATTAAGTGTCGGTTGCATTGTCATTTCGAGACATTTAGGGGAAATCTTTTCTATTGCAAATATTTGTGGTGGTGGTGAATATGGAGAATAATTGCATAAAGCATGTTCTCTTGCAAAAAACACAAAATTTCTTTGCTATGATTTCATAACTGCTACTGAGTTCCTTGTATCATAGGGGTATACACAATCTAAAAAGTTATGTATTGAAGGTGGCATTCATGGTTTACTTGTTCCAGATTGTATAAATAAGGTATTCCCAAGTATTTGATGATAATAGGCATGGTTAAGTCAATGGTCTATCATAAACCAGTTCCTCACTTCTCTCCTCCCTCTCCTCTTGCAGAAACAATGAAGGGATATCCTTGCAGGATTAACCCAATAAGACCTTCTAGGAAAGGCCTTACCTGATTGAGAAGTGACAACTTCCTCCATATACACAATATTAGTTAATAGGTTTAGTTGTCAGACTTACAAAAATTGGGAGTACTTATTACTATGTTTCAATGAGATCTGACCCAAGTGCTTGAGTAAATCTCTAGTCCCTTTACGAGTTTCTTCAAGGCCATCTATCACCGCCAATGAAGGAGGATCTCGAGGATGAATGACAATTTACAACCTTCTCTCCCCCTTATTTCCATTGGTAGGCTAGATATAAAGGAGCATATAAAGTTGTTGAGAATCTAGTCTTCATAAATGATCCATATATCTCATACATAAAAGAAGAGGATATAGAAAGGTTTAAGCATTTAACTAGGTTGAGTGAATTAAAGATAGATAGGTACGAGGAAAGACTTTACCGACATGGTCAAAGGATGGTTAGAGATGAAGAAAGTGAAGCTAAATTCCTTTCCATTCAAGAAGCACATGTCCTAGCTCAAAATGGTGGATCATTTCCACCTTTTGTTTCAAATAACACACAAGAGTCCCATAAAAAAGAAGAAAAAGGGACCAAGTAGAGACTCCTACAATGCTAAGAAAGGAAGAAAAGTCCCAGTCAATGCATCCTAATAGGATAGGACCAGCCATGGTATTGCTTCCTTCAAATCCCACTATATATAAATGGAGTAATATACTAAAGCTTTCTAAGCCTTCAATTGCATATATGGGGACAACAACTGCAAGACAAGTTGGTCCTTTGATTGGGCTCATTGACATTGGTGTCTTTGATGATGCTTATTTGTTCAGGATAGAAATTCCTGGTGTCAAGAAAGAGATTCAATGTAAGATTTACCTTTCTACATTCAGGTTACACCTATTTTTATTGATTTATGGGTTCTTGTTGGATGGAGATAAACAATATAATGTTGCACTAGGTTGGCATGCTAGTTTAGTATAGGACCTAATGATCTTTTGATATTTATTGTGACAGGTGAATTAAGTTGTGAGTTTGAATGTGATGGTACATTTATAATTAGGGGTACTACCACAATAGTAGAACAAAATGTTTTCAAGATCTCACATGTATTTCATATGCGGAGTCAATATCTATGCCCACCGGGACCTTTTTCTGTGTCTTTTCAACTGTCGGGTAGATTAGAGCCTAAATAAGTTTTGGCAATTTTGGTTCTGATGGTATTCTAGAAGGGATTGTAATGAAAGAGAGAGGAAGGATAGGCTCAGCTTTTTCTCCCTTTGATAAATAGGTCCTCGGAGGATCCAATTGGTTTCACACCTTTCAACACACTTGGTTTCATTATCGATGTTTGGTCCATGGATTATATCTTCCTAACAATTCTCCATGATTTATTTGGATCTGATTGTTCAGATCCTTAGGGTCACATCGTTCCTTTATGCATGGTGTGGAAATTCAGTCTTAAACCCCAGTTACTAGTGCAAGAATTCCAAATTTTCCATTAAGATAGCTCAAACCCTAATTAGTCCAATTGCTCGGGACTCCATATCAGAATAATAAGTCCTAAGATCCAAGAGTTGCGGATAAAAAAGACTTGACCCTACATGTTCCAGAATCCGAATCACTAGGGACAGCCCTTAAGTTCTTTCGATTGAGTAACCCCAAAATAAAACCAGAAATTTTAAGTGGAATTATCAGCGATATTGACAAAAATTGGAAATATTTAACCTTAAAAAAATTATGAAATTTAACGGAAATAACCATGAAATCGAAGAAAAGTTTGAAAAGAAAAGAGCGTCCACAATCATGTTCAATAGACACAGAGTATTAGTAACCCAGATTAGTAGATATCCCCACTAAATTGTTGATTTGATATTACAATGTTATCTCATCCTAAATCTTGTTACCCTTGAATGTTACATAGGCTTCCCTTTTTTCAAATTTTGGTCTTATGAATTCATTATTGGATCTTGCCAAAGCATGTTTGTATCTATATTTTTCTGGTCCAGATGGTTAGTTACTTGGGATTTAGTATGAGATAACAATGCAAATGATCATCGGTTAATGAAGCACATAGTTCCACATGATATAAAAAGGTGTAATCTAATGTTGTTGATCCAAGGCCATCCATTGTAGTGTAACAAGTGCAACGAAACTATTACAAAAAGAATATTGAAGTTTGATTTTAGTTCTATATTTGTTCTGTTCTATAGTAGTAAAGAAAATTGTTTCCTCAGGAAAATAGACATGTTGTCCCTAATTTTATTGGGATTTGGGAGTGTTTCCATTATCGAAGCCATTTACTCTTGGTAAAATTCTCCCTCATATTCGTATTGGCAGTAAGGATGGGTGGAAAATAATGTTGAACAGGTTGAAAAATGTGACCATGAATCCCCTGATGATGCAAATTTTGAACAGGGCACCTCAATAAATCATACAAACATTGTGACAATCCTACAAGGGAGCCACTGTTGTTAATGATGACATCAAGATTTGTGGTTGTTAATACTCAGATTCAATATTTTAAAGGTGGGGGGAATGCTTTATCAGAACAAATTGTGTTTTGAGAGAAGAGTTTCCAACTGAAAATGAAAGATTCTTGTTTCATTTCAGGCACTGACACTTTCAGAAAAAGATAAGAGGAAATGGTATTCTATTCTAAATTTTAAGGATCAGCCATGGAAAATATTGCTTTGTATTATATTATATTCTAGCTCCAGCAAAAATCTAGTGTATCAAATAACATATTGTTTGTTTGTACAATGTATATTTATGCCTTCTAGTGTTCACAATCATTAAGATCAACATTTCAACATGCATTTATGTCAATGAATGAACTCCAATAACATGATTGTTGTTTAAAAGGGTGTGAAGGGATCTCCAGATGACTTTTAAAGGTTTCCAAAGTCAAATGCATTATAGTTAATTGATTTTGGAAGCATTACATTTGAAGATCAACATCACACCTCACAGGCTCACTGGTCTCTACATAGCATTATTGGGCTCCTGAAGTTATTTTGGGTGAGCTTAGAAAGATTGTTCTATGGTTTAGTCAACAGTTTGAAAGGATTAATGCCAATTCCATCATGTTGAATTTAAGCCCCATTGTATTTACAATTTATGTTTCTTAACAGGTCCTGGATGGAACTACCCTTGTGATATTTGGAGTGAAGGTTGCATACTTGTGGAGCTCTGGTTAGTAAACTTTTTAGACTAGATTTTCTTGTGTTTAAATGTTATCTATATACCTGCAATAATGGTATTTAATAATTTATGCTACCTACATTTTAAATTTTTAGGATGAGACTTAGTTTCAAACTCATGAAAACTTGGAACATCTTGATATGATGGAAAGGGTCTTAGGGCCTTTGTCACATCATATGATTAAGAAAGCATAGTGAATATTTTTATGTTTTCCAAGGAACTGTCACCTCAATCAAATTATTAGACACGCTATAAAATTCAATATACCTAATGCTAAATTGTGATTTTCATTGTCATCATGTCAACAATAGAAGATATCTGAAATATTCTAGGCATGGAGCACGATTGAATTGACATGGAGGAGAATCCTCTAGAGAGAGAAATGGGGAATTTACCGAAACCTAGGGTATGTTTATTATATGACTATCTGGATGCACATGGAACATCATATTTCAATATTCTCATGATGATTTGTGATTTGTTTCACCTACTCAGGTCATGACATGTTTCAATATTCTCATGATGATTTGTGATTTGTTTCACCTACTCAGGTCATGACATGTTACTACCATGTTTGCAGGATTTGCAGGATTTGATAATGCAGCATGCAGACCACTCTGCGGGCCTGTTTATTAGACTTGTTGCAGGGCCTTCTCAAGTTTGAACTATTAGAATGCAAGGAAGCTTCAGAGGCTCTAAGACATCCATTTTTAAGATAAGATTCGAGAAGATTTGACTATAGTGCATACAATTCATGAGTATGCTTATGACTATCTGTGAGTCTTCAAGTCAAGTCTTTGCTGAATGCAAAAGGCAACGAAGAATACATATGTGCTCAAGAATTTAATGATGAAAACATCATCAAAGCAATTGATGAGTGTGAAGGGTGTGTTAGTTCCTTCTATCAAGGATTATGGCATCTAAAATCCTCCAAACCCCTTTGCTTATGTGCTTTGTTTCAACACTCTCATGCTTTGTTGACTTTAATCTTCTTGTTATCCAGGACAATCTGTCTTTTCCCCTTATTCACCCAGATTGGAATGTAGGTGAAGAGATATTTCTCTTAGAGGTATAACAAACTGGAAGGTATCTAAAATGCAACACATTGTTTACTTTTAACGAGTTGGTATTGTGCTGGAATTTTTACTGTTGTCTTTATTAGTTTCTGTGGACTTTACTTCTCATAAATATCATTTTTTAATCTGCCCATTTGCGGGGAGTTGAAATGTATGGACTAGGGAACTGGGAAGAGGTTGCAGACCATGTAGGCACAAAGAAAAAATCACAGTGCTATGACCATTATATGATGGCATACATGAATTCTCCATGTTACCCTCTATCTGTATGGTGCTCGTTCCTTCACCTTTTGTGTTTATACTCACTGAGTTAAAATCAGTATTGGGCTTGACCATTTATTTCAAAACTTATAAGTTAAGCAAAACTATTTCTAGGATATGTCACGTGTTATTGGAAAGACAAAGGCAGAGCTTTTAAACATGGCCAAAGTACACGGGGAAGGCAAAAAACTTTAGTTGGGAATCCATTCAACTGAATTTCAGTTTTAATTTCTGATATTATCTATCATTACATACCACATTATTCTTTGAGTGAAGAGGAAAAAGTTATATATTGGGTATAGGTTAAAGTGGCCAGTTCTTACCCCCAGGCCAAAGTTTCGGTGTATCTATTAACAGGCTACTAGTAAATATTCTCATTTATTACAAGTTTTCCTGTTCACCGAGTTAACTATCTTCTTCATCCTGGAAATAGATATGTTGAACAAAAATAAATGTACTTAGGTGGTTCAACTTAACATTACTGGATTTTGCTGAATTGCTGCATATTAGTTACTGTTTGATAATATTGCTCAGAAATCTCCAGAAGCACTGTCCTTGGATTTTTTATGGTGCTAGCTTAGACCTTTGTGTGGGTAAAGACCATAGAATCTTGTAGGGGATCTACTACCCTTTGAATCCATTGAGGTTGGGGTGTGCTTGCTGGAATGTGCATCAAATTGCAGTGATATACTAGTAGTGTATATACCAGAATAGTTTAGCTATCAATCTTTCACATAGTCTATGTCTCAAAAAAGTTCGAAAACTACTATCTGCACATTCTAAAACAAAAGTTTGAGTTATAACTTGTTCATGACAAAAGTTATATCATACAAAGTTGAGAGAAGAAACTAGAAAATAGTAAAGGTAAAATTTAACATTCTAAAGAAATAAAATGTCTTCCACTTTAGAAATCATATATGAACCGAAACTGATAAGAGTCCATAGTCCCATCCTTTGTAAGAGGGACCCCTTCAAAATTTTCTTTAGAATGTATATCATCCCGAGTATTAATATGTGTACCTAGTAAAGGTAAACTTCAATTGTCTACAGAAAGAAAGTATGTCTTCCACTTTAGAATTCATATATGGACCAAATTTTAGAAGAGACCATAGTCCCATCCTTATGTTCATCCTTCTGAAGCTATAGAGGGACCCCTTCAAAGATGTCTTTTGATAATGTATCAACCTATGCATTATAATTCCTATAAATGTGTGCATAAGTGATGAACTGGAAGAGAGCAACAAAATTTTTAAGGAGACCTGCAAGATACAGTACACTAGGCCTGAGCATATAAATATCAACTTCATCTATTTATAATAATATAATAATAGTGAGCTTAGAATCTCTATAGATCTAAAAGTTTGCAAGTCCTTTACAAACTTCCCCATAGTTATTGGTCCCTTGTCCCAAAAAAGTATGACTTGTATAATAGCGGTCCTATAAAATCAAGAGAACAAATCCATGGAATTGTAGGGTTCCATTTTAGGGGCATAGCCTATTTTGGTGATTTGGGGTCTTGAACTTCTGGACCTTGTTTTGGGCCCATATGAATGGATCACCAAGGATAATGATGTTCTAAGTAACAGAGCTTGTAAGGTATTGATCACACAAGGTTGCAATCGATTCCCACATTGCATTAGAAAATGTATAGTTACCAAAAAAGATGCTTTAACATTCTCATGTTCGTAACAAATGGGGCACTTATGCTGTGGAAATATCATATATTTTAGTTGTCAGGAAAGAGGAAGGTTGCCTAGAGTCAAAGAGGAAAAAATCAATGTTTTTAGGATCAATGAAAGATTTGCATACAGAGTGAAGTTGAAAGAGCCATGTAGATTTCTTAGAGAGAAGTCTCCAAAGCTTGTTGAGTGTGGCAAGAGCCATGCAGATTGTTTAGAGTGAAGTCACCAAAGCTTGTTAAGCTTGGAAGCTACCCTAGGCTTATCATCGATTCATTGATAACCCTATGTTGGTTTGTACTCCATGAAGGGATTTCACTACCAATGTTTCCACCATGCTAATGAATTGGGACACCTTTTTTTAGAAATGACCCTTTTGCAATGAAATCTCTAACAATCTAAAGTGATAAAGAGCCAAAATTCAGCATTTAGAGATGCTCGAGTCTTCTAGTGATGGGAATTTCCATCATAAAAGGTCATTGGCTTGCATAATACACTTTTGAAAAATTTGCTTTGGTGAAAACTAAGGGGATCCAGTGAGAGATTTTCCTTCAAAGAGAACCAAGGGAAACCACCAAATGTAGTGGTCATTCAAAGAAATGCTAATTTGAAAGGAATACCCCTACCAACTCAAATGTGCTTGATGGTTTCGTAGGGTTTCCGAATGCTTTGTGAGCCACAAAGATTCCTTGAATATGAACTTTTCTAGGTTCTAACACTAAAGTTTTGAACTTGAGATGTTATAAAAATTTCTTTCCAATAGGGGGCTATGTGCAAAATGTAGTCAATAGAGAGCCCATCATATAGCACAAGTGATGCTCATGCAATTGTAGGTTGTGGTAGAAAATAATTATAATTACCTAGGAAGTGCACAAATTTATAGGTGGAAAACCCAAAATTGCAGGAACTAGAATCCAAGCAACATACAATTGTGGGAATTGATGACCTACAACTCAAAGTTGTGGAATTTGCAACTCAACATTGCAAGGATTATATGTTTGCAACACAACATTGTATCCATAGAGAATAAAAAATACACTATTACAGAAACCAAAAACTATGCAACTATGCACAAGACATCAACATGGAAAGAGGATCCACAACAACAAGGAGACACACAACATGATGTTGCAAGAAGACAATTAAACGGATCTCACAGTTTTCCAAATATGAAAGAAGATGATGGAGCTGAAACAAATTGTTTGATATATTATGTGACTTTGTAACTTCCTTGACAATTTAACTAGTTATAAAAGGTCCTCAGAGCCTTTGTTATGAAGAAGTGAGTCTTATAGGATCTTCTAGAGCTTGAGACAAAGCTTTGTAATTGCAAGTTCTCATACCATCCATATATGGACTTTCTTTGAAGTAATAAAATATTATTATTCAACCTAAAAGCTCAACAAGATTCTCACAATGACAGAGTATAAACTCTCAAATGGTAGTTTGAAGAGTTCTCTAGGTTATAGATCACCATGAGAGAAAGGATTTGATGGAGAGTTAGCATGATTTCTTTCACTTCCATAAATTCTAGTGTTTGATAAATGCTAGATAATAGCATAAGCGTGATTCCCCTTTCCTAGGGAAAGTATTGAAGTGCCTAGGGAATCTTTATCATCATTGGACAAATTTTGAAGTGTCTAAGGCAAGTAATGAAGTGCCTGGGCAAACATGAAAGTGGACGGGGGCGGTTTTATCTTCGTTACGAGAATTTTCAAGTGCTTGGGGAAAATATTGAAGTGTATGGGCGTTTTTATCATCGTTGGGAGAATTTTGAAGTGGTCGAGGAAAGTATTGAAGTGCATGGGGTGTTTCTATCATCATTGGGTCAATTTAGAAGTGCATGGGCCAAGTATTGAAGTTCCTGGGGGCAATTTTGAAGTGCTTGGGGAAAATATTGAAGTGAATGGGGGGTTTTATCATCCTTGGGAGAATTTAGAAGTCCCTCGGAAAATATTGAAGTGCTTAGGGAATTTTTATCATCTTTGGTAGAATTTTGAAGTGCTCGGGGCAAGTATTGAAGTGCCTGGGGCGTTTTTCTTGTCAATGGGTGAATTTTGAAGTGCATGGGGCGTTTTTCTTGTCAATGGGTGAATTTTGAAGTGCATGGGGCGTTTTTCTTGTCAATGGGTGAATTTTGAAGTGCATGGAGCGTTTTTCTTATCACTGGGTGAATTTTGAAGTGAATGGGGTTGTTGTTTATCAATGTAAGGATGCTTTTATAGTGTTGGGACGTTTTAAAACAATGATGGCCAAAGTTATCACATGCCGAGGCAAATTTGTGTGTATGGGGGCATTTTTGTGATTGCCTGGGTGATTATATCATTGCCGGGTGTTTTTCTACCTTACCTAGGGAAAGTATTGAAGTGCCTAGGGAATATTTAACATCATTGGACGAATTTTGAAGTGTCTAGGACATGTAATGAAGTGCCCGATCAAACATGGAATTGGATGGGGGCGGTTTTATCTTTGTTGCGAGAATTTTCAAGTGCCCGAGGAAATATTGAAGTGTATGGGCGTTTTTATCATCATTGGGAGAATTTTGAAGTGGTCGAGGCAAGTATTGAAGTGCATGGGATGTTTCTATCATCAATGGGTCAATTTAGAAGTGCATGGGGCAAGTATTGAAGTGCCGGAGGGAAATTTTGAAGTGCTTGGGGAAAAAATTGAAGTGATTAGGGCATTTTTATCGTCTTTCAAAGAATTTTGAAGTGCCCGAGGGAAATATTGAATTGCTTGGGGTGTTTTTCTTGTCAATGGGTGAATTTTGAAGTGCATGGGGTGTTTTTCTTGTCAATGGGTGAATTTTGAAGTGCATGGGGTGTTTTTCTCATCACTCGGTGAATTTAGAAGTGAATGGGGCTGTTGTTTATCAATGTAAGGATGATTTCCTAGTGTTGAGACATTTTAAAACAGTGATGGCCAAAGTTATCATTGTCGGGTGTTTTTCTACCTTACCTAGGGCAAGTATTGAAGTGCCTAGGGCATCTTTATCATCATTGGATGAATTTTTAAGTGTCTAGGTAAAGTAATGAAGTGCCTGCAAAAATATGGAAGTGGATGGGGGCATTTTTATCTTCGTTACGAGAATTTTGAAGTGCCCGGGAAAATATTGAAGTGTCTGGGCATTTTTATCATCGTTGGGAGAATTTTGAAGTGGCCGAGGCAAGTATTGAAGTGCATGGGGCGTTTCTATCATCATTGGGTCAATTTAGAAGTGCATGGGGCAAGTATTGAAGTGCCTGGGGGCAATTTTGAAGTGCTTGGGGAAAATATTGAAGTGCATGGAAAGTTTTATCATCCTTGGGAGAATTTAGAAGTGCCTTGAAAAATGTTGAAGTGCTTAGGGAATTTTTATCATCTTTCAGAGAATTTTGAAGTGCCCAGGGCAAGTATTGAAGTGCTTGGGGCGTTTTTCGTATCAATGGGTGAATATTAAAGTGCATGGGGCGTTTTTCTTGTCAATGGGTGAATTTTGAAGTGCATGGGTCGTTTCTATAATCATTGAGTCAGTTTAGAAGTGCATGTGGCAAGTATTAAAGTGACTCGGGGGCAATTTTGAAGTGCTTTGGGAAAATATTGAAGTGCATAGAGAGTTTTTATCATCCTTGGGAGAATTTAGAAGTGCCTGGGAAAATATTGAAGTTCTTAGGGAAATTTGATCATCTTTCAGAAAATTGACGTGCCCAGGCCAAGTATTGAAGTGCCTGCGGTGTTTTTCTCGTCAATGGGTGAATTTAGAAGTGCATGGGGCATTTTTCTCGTCACTAGGTGAATTTAGAAGTGCACGGGTCGTTTTTCTCCTCACTGCGTGAATTTAGAAGTTCTTGGGGTTGTTTTTGATCAATGTATGAATTCTTTTATAGTGTTGAGATGTTTTAAAACAGTGATGGGAAAATTTATCACTTGCCGAGGAAAATTTGTGTGGATTGAGGCATTTTTGTGATTGCCTGGGTGATTATATCATCGTCAGGTGTTTTCTCCCTTGCCTAGGGAAACTATTGAAGTGCATAGGGCATCTTTATCATCATTGGACGAATTTTGAAGTGTCTAGGGAAAGTAAAGAAGTGCCTGGGAAACCATGGAAGCGGATGGGGGCGTTTTTATCTTTGCTAGTAGAATTTTGAAGTGCCTAGGGAAAATATTGAAGTGTCTGGATGTGTTTATCATCGTTGGGAGAATTTTGAAGTGGCTGAGGCAATTATTGAAGTACATGGTGTGTTTCTATCATCATTGGGTCAATTTAGAAGTGCATGGGGTAAGTATTGAAGTGCCTCGAGGGAATTTTGAAGTGCTTGGGGAAAATATTGAAGTGCATGGGGAGTTTTTATCATCCTTGGGAGAATTTAGAAGTGCCTAGGAAAATATTGAAGTGCTTAGGGAATTTTTATCATATTTGGGAGAATTTTGAAGTGATTGGGGCAAGTATTGAAGTGTCTGGGGCATTTTTCTCATCACTGGGTGAATTTAGAAGTGCATGGGGAATTATTCTCATCACTGGGTGAATTTAGAAGTGCATGGGGCGTTATTCTCATCACTGGGTGAATTTAGAAGTGCATGGGGGTTTTTATTTATTAATTTATGGATGCTTTTATGGTGTTGGGACATTTTAAAACAATGATGGGCGAAGTATCACTTGCCGAGGAAAATTTGTGTGGATTGATCCATTTTAAGTATTCACTGACAAATATGCAACTCTCCTACCATTTGACACCAAAGAGAAGAAATTTTGGCGAGAAGATTGGTTGGAAGCTTGGAATTGGTCCAATAAATATCTCTCTATATAAAGGAACTGGCCCGCTACTAGGATATTCACTTAATTCTATCAATTTGTTGGCATGTCAAGATTCATGACCCCACATGTCCATTGGGCCATTAAGGGACGAGATAACAATTAGAGTCCCTACTTTCCCTGATTCTAGTTAGTGCAGTCATGTTTAATCCCTACTTGGATTAAATTATGCATAATCATGTCCATAGTATTCCTTTTAATAACTTTAGTTGACTCATTTACCTCCTTAGAACTCAAATTATCTCCTAATTACTCATCAAATTCGAATTAGTGGGAGTTATGACCCTTCATTGGCCCCACGTGACACTTGGCTCATCTTTTGTCTCCAACTCCTCCATGAATTCGAATTGGGGAATGTTTTGTATGCTTTGGAGATGTGTAACTCCTCTTATGCTCCCTCTTGGTCTATTTTTAGCTCTTACATTGTCATAGATGTCATAGAATCTGTCATAAGTGTCATAATGCTTGCCATAGTTGTCATAGAATATGTCATTGCCTATTTTTAGCTCTATGAATCTTCCTCTTCCTTCATGAATGTTACATCTTCCCTTCCAACTCGAATTTGGGGATGGCTCCATGTTTAAAGGAGGAATATTCTCTCATGTGGACCCCACATGTCCACTTATGCACTCCCAAGTCCAACTAGGACCTAATGCCACTTCATTTTGGAGCATTTAACATTTATTCCATAATTTATTGGCCTATTTTCACACCATCAACTTAGGATATTGAATTTTCATGAGAAACTATAGACCTTGGGGTTAAATGTCAATATTTTAATTCTTCCACATAACCCTTAGGAATTGGGTAGGCCAACTTAATTATTTATCTGAAAACTATTTAATTGGGGACATGACAGTCCTCCCTACCCAAGATTGCTTGTCCTCAAGCAATTTCAAAAATGGATGTTGAATAATATGCTTCCTTCCAAAATTTGCTTCCAACTTGTTTCAAAATCATTTGAACTTTCATACTTGCACTGAACAACCTCTTGAAGTTGCCACTGATTTGCCAAAATTTTCAAAATTGCATGTTTCTAAGAAAATTTATGAGAGGAAAGGCCATGATTCCGCTACTCCACTCTGATTACAATCACCTTCTCAAGTGGCGACTCAATCTCCCATACTGCTTGCTGCCCCCCAAAATTGAAACCAATGAGATAAAAAATGATCTAAGAGTCCCAAATGATCTCGATACATGCATGGTGAGAAATATCTGCAACTAAAATCCATACACACCAAGCATATGAAAATTGAATCCTACTAAAGAAACTAAAAGAATACTCTGTATAAATGAACACAATGAAATGAAGGTTAGCTTTCTCCATCCAGCCAACAACCAAGGTACTATTCCAAATGAACTGAAAACAAGCCATTCTGGGATCCCATTGCTTGTGTTGCATTCCAAAAGATAGGCATGCTCTACCACAAAAAAATTTCAGGCAAACGATTTCCCACATCCCATTGTCTCATTTGCATCTTTCCAAACATCAGTAACAACAATAAAAATTCATCACTGTGAAAAATGCAAGGAAGGATGTAAAGCTCATACCACCACACTAGAATTTCAACATATCTAGTGCACAACTAAAACTTTGAGGGCCCTTGCATCAAAATATGAACTTCTTCAAGGTTGGGATGAGACCAAGAGAGAATCTACATCATGAAATACATATCCTCATAGTGAGGTTGAATGCAAACAAGTCTCCCCCAATCAACCAGATAGTCCTCATGTGCCAAATGCACACAAGAATAAAGAGTGAAACCATTGAAGCTCAAAGGACAAGGGTGAAAGTCCCATGTCTCATCACCAAAAGAGTAGGAATCATCCCACAAGAAAATATGTCCATGCTGCTCCGAAAGAATGTAAGATGCAACAAAATAATCAGCCATGTGTTCTTTCATCCAAGAAGTGAATGAGGAACCTCCACTAAAATCTAAACCAATTAGGGAGCAAAGAAAACAATGAGCCTTCAAGGGGCTCACATAAGTATATTTATGGATCCATGGATATGTGTATCATCAAGAAATAATAAAAGATGTTGTTGCCAATAAAAATGTGCTGCAATCATATATCTCTTCACCCAAGTATTGGATGAAGTTCCTCCAACATCAATTGAAGTAAGCAAGGAGCAAGGAAAATCATGAGTCTTCAAGTGACTCAAGTGAACATCATAAGTGCATCCATGTAGATATGTATTATCATAAGGTAACAAAGGATGCTGCTGCAAATGTAAATAATAATGTGCTCTAATCATGTCATCATTGAAAGGAGAGATAAGAGTTTCATACTCCTCATGTGGCATCATTAGAAAGAAACCTTTCACCCAATTTTCATTCCCAATTGATGTGGCTGAAAAAGAAGTATGGGGTGAATAATTGTGAACTAACCTTACCTCTTTGAAACTCTTACCCATCAAACTTTTCAATGTATCCTCTCCATCATTGGTTGGTCCAACTGTTGTGATATCATGTGCCTCCTCCAAGGTTCTGCAACTCTCACCATGAGGCAGCTCATAATCCCTCTAAAAAAGAACAAGTGCTTGGCATCCTTCTTGTTTGAATGTAACCTCTTCAAGCACATGCATATCAACATGTACCTCATGTTCCACCATCACATGAGGTTCCTCCTTTGTAACATAAATTCTTTCAACCATTGAATGGTTGTCTAATATGTAGGAGGGTGTAAAGCACCTTTGCAACTTGTCTTGAAGTTGCTCAATCTGCACCATATATTTTTGGAGTGTATTTTGGGTGGACTCCAACTCATTTGAGAGATTTTCATTCTCTTCTGCATCCTTCAAGGTTATTCCATGATACAAACAAACAAGCTCAATTAAATAATCTCTATCAGAAAGCAAATTCAAAAAATTACCTTTGGTGTCCAACATTGCCTTATGGATTTTCTCCATGTCTTCAAGGGAATATTTCTCCTCCACACACCAACAAAATTTTGAAACCAATGAATGTGTGTCATGGAGATTTTTCAAGGCCTCTGGAATTTTCTTTTCATCCATCTTCAAGGACCCTTCAAGAAAATGAGGCTCTTGCAAATGAACCTCCTCATCTTCTTCCTCCTCTCCATTAAGTGCTTAGTATTTCGAGATGTGGCTCTCATGATCTATCCATTACAAAGTTATGCATCCATTAACAAGTTCATAAGGTCGAAACAAAAACCTTCCGTTATCTATATGTAGCAAAGAGTGCGCTATCTCACTTTACATGAACATTGAGAGAAAGATAGTAGAATGAGATTATAGAAGAATGAGAGAATATGAACTCGAACTCAGATGGGGGTTGAAACTGCATCAAAACATATCCATGAAGCTCTATTGAGAGGTATGGATGGCCTCTCCATCAACCAACTTGGATGGGAATCTTGCACCCTCGAAATTGGTTCTAAGGCAGGGAGGATGAAATACACCGTGCAAGGACAAGCTTGACGCTCTCCAAAATTGCAAAGATGCAAATAAAAAATGAGCAAAAGCTACTCCATTTCGACTTGGCCTCCTTTAATAACTTTAGTTGACTCATTTAACTCCTTAGAACTCAAATTATCTCCTAATTACTCATGACATTCGAATTAGTGGGAGTTATGACCCTTCATTGGCCCCACATGACACTTGGCTCTTCTTTTGTCTCCAACTCCTCCATGAATTCGAATTGGGGAATGTTTTGTATGCTTTGGAGATGTGTAACTCTTCTCATGCACCCTCTTGGTCTATTTTTAGCTATTACATTGTCATAGATGTCATAGAATCTGTCATAAGTGTCATAGGTGTCATAGGATCTGTCATAAGTGTCATAATGCTTGTCATAGTTGTCATAGAATCCGTCATTGCCTATTTTTAGCCCTATGACTCTTCCTCTTCCTTCATGAATGTTACCTCTTCCCTTCCAACTCGAATTTGGGGATGTCTCCATGTTTAAAGGAGGAATATTCTCTCATGTAGACCCCACATGTCCACTTATGCGCCCCCAAGTCCAACTAGGACCTAATGCCACTTCATTTTGGAGAATTTAACATTTATTCCATAATTTATTGGCCTATTTTTCCACCATCAATTTAGGATATTGAATTTTCATGAGAAACTATAGACCTTGGGGTTAAATGTCAATATTTTAATTCTTCCACATAACCCTTAGGAATTGGGTAGGCCAACTTAATTATTTATGTGAAAACCATTTAATTGGGGACATGACATAAAGGCATAAAAAGGAACCAAGGAGCCATGTGGTCATGGAATCAAAAAATGCATCAAATAATTCCCCCCTTACTAACTTTGTGTATAAGATCACTATTACAAGTAAGTTACTTTGAAATAAATGATCCACTTTTATAAAACAAGTAAGAAACACTTTTACAATATATTTACTCTATAAATTAAATCTACATGAACTTTTGCAAAAAATTAACAAAATAAGAACTTAAACCCAAGATCTCTTACTTACTAAAGTAACTTTCAACCATGTGAGTTAGCCACAATATTTAGTAATATTATGGAGGATAATAGGGTGGTGTTGTTGTTCTTGTTGGGAGAGAGTGCCTACCCAAAAAACCTTATTTTTTGGCCTACAAGACACTTTACACAACCACACAAAAACAAAAAACAAAATTCCAAACCAAAAATTTATTAGATTTGGGGATAGTCCTTGGTTAGCTTACCCAGAAAATGTAATTTTTCTCGCTAGTTATGGTTTACCGAGATCGCATAAGGAACATGGAAAAGATGATCATATGCAGTTAAGAAAAAAAATTCTACTCTATTTATAATTTGTGGAGTTCACACATAGTGCATTGCAAAGAACATACGTAGACTGAAAAAAGGTAACAAACTAGAAATAAAATAGAAAACCAAGAGAATAGAATATGAGAAAAAAATTTAAAAATTCCATAAATGTAAACAGTACACCTTGAGATAATAAAATGGCCATATATTGGGAAACATAAACCTTTTTTAGTGAAATGAAAATAATTTCCAACTTAAAGAAGTTATCTAGACACAATGGAACACCTATGTCATCTTAAAAATACATAAAAATAACATAATCCATAAATCCTTTAATGCACACAACTACATTAGTTCAAGATATCAATCATCAATGAATGCATACCTTCATAAGTGCTCTAATACCATGTTCAAATAACACATGGTATTTCCAAAATATTGAACATCTTGAGACACCACTCAAACAAACATATCATAGATCAACACACCGATGTTTTACGTGCTTAAAACCCTCTTAGATGGAAACAACACAAAACCCTATCCAAATAGCTACTGGAGGCAACACATTATGAAAAGAAAAATGATTTTGCATACGAGTTTATCACAATCGATCATTGAGAAAATTACCCTCCATGCTCTCTAAATAGAGACCATGGACCAATCTGGTGCTAAGCCACAAATCAATAGCCATTAATATAAAGGTCAAGATGAATTGTCAAATCACTCTATGCCTAGAACATATCGTGACCATTTGATTACATAAGTACAAATGCGTATGTTAATCCTAAAACTGTCATACCAAATTTCTTTAACCCTTTTTTCTTTCAATCTTAATAGATCCATATACATCATTGATAGTTTTAGGGGTTATATATAGACCATGGGCTATATTAAGGGGGTTACAAAAATCTAGTGGGCTATTTTCTTATATGGAAAGGGTTGTTAAGCTAAAATATATTCGCCCAGTATTTATTACAAAATAAATAAATCCAAAATGAATAGACTCTCATATATTAATGAGGAAAATGAAAAAAACTATTTTTGCCCTAGAAAAATCTCCCTCCAATCTATCCTTCGCCCCAAATTTTCAGTAATGGAGTCTCCCAAGGGTTATTTCGCCCTCCATTTTTCCTTGTAAGTCAAGCATACGATTGCGTTCACATGTATTTTTAGTGAATTTGATGTGATACCTTCTTTGAGCCCTCGATTTCTAGTATTGGAGGGAAAATCAGGGGCTATTTTGTTCTATATAAAGGCTACAATGATTCATGGTTCACCCACATCGGATTGCGCTTGCAGGGTGAAGGTTCTGGTTGATGCGATTCCACTTTTCATTCTTAGTTTTCTCGACATTTTAATATTCGCAAAACATCATCATTGCCGGAAGCTCAGGTTTTGAATGGGAATTCCTCACATGAAATTTATTAGAGAATACAAACTCACATCACACTTTTTATCCAATAATTAACGTGTTATTTTTTTATCATGTTTTTTATGCTTTTTTATCCACAATTACAATAGATTATGACATTGTAAATTTACCTTTTGTCATGCTTTTTATCATGGATGTTTTTTGAGGCCTGTTGAATTCTAGGCAACTCTTGATTCTTAGGGCTCATTTGGTGATATTAGGGTTTTATTCTATCCTAGGAGTATTGGTTCCATGAAAGTGTTATAGAGCTCAAAAGATATGATTTATTTTATGCCTTGTCATGTTTAAACTATCGACTGAAATTTATATGTTGTTACTGGATGCTACTCTTGATGGAGAGACGCCACATGGTTTTTATATATTCAAACTAAATTTGACCCAGTTGTTTAAAATGTGCTTTTGTTAGGATCTTGCTCTACAATTATTATTGGATATAGGGAGTTAATGAGAGTGTATATGTTCATATTTTATGTCTGTTATTGTTGATGTTCGGGGTGTTTGTAATATAAATGAATGCACATTGAATATTATGGTGGGGCTACAATGGAATGGTCATTATTTTGGTTGTCTTCTTTTAGAGTTGTCCAAAGCGTTATGGTATATTCTTTTATTTGTATTGAAAAGTTCATGACAGGTAGATTTTTTTATTCATATTGCCAAGTTCATCAATTTTATTTGTGACCTAATTTGTTTTGAGTTCAGTACTTGTTTTACAATATTTTGTTTTTTATAAGGGTTATTCAGAAGTAAAATGTTTTTTGGTGATTTGTTTTTATGTGTAATTGCTATCATCGTCTAGAAATGGATCATGTATGATAAATATTTGATTTAGGTGGATACGATACTTCATTTCCATCATGATTGTATATAATATGTGCAAGGCATGTTTTACCTGAGATGTAGACATTATGCTATTTTATATCTAATAGTTTGTATTCAATGAGGGTGCTAAAACAATTTTACCACATTTTGCATGCTTTCAAAAATTCCAAGGGCATGGATACAAACACCTTGTTAGTTTATCTGAGAAAAAGTAGTCTTTAACAAAGTAGTTCTAATTATATGCGTGATGATGAATTAATGTGAATGTTCTTATTTCTAATAACCATTGCAAGTTTTTAATCAACTCTAAAAATTCTAAATCAAATGACATAATTCATATTTTGATTGTAAACAAAGGAAAAGAAAAAGTGGCATTCGTATCTATAAACATATAAGCATGTTATTTTTTCTTAGAGGGTAGCTTATGTAAAATTAGTCACAGCAGATCTAATGAACAAGTAAATCAATCACAACAGATGAACATAGAAAATATGGTGCAAAACTATGCAAAACATGCAGCAGTGCTCAATATCCCAATAAGGGTGAATGATTACAATATTAAACTGTCTCAATGACTAAGCAATTTGAATTGCCTAAGTAGGTCGTTCGAATCACTGAATGGAGTAGCTTGACTCCAACTAGGAGTCCTCATCATCAATCAGTAGTGGTCATCAATGCACAAGAACCAGTCATCCAGGTGTCAATCTGAGTCTAACTGAGTGTAACAAGTGTAACTGAAGTGTGTAGCACTGATTAAGGGAAGGAGGCTCAATGGGGGGCGCATGGGAGGCTAACTGAAGTCAGAACAAGTCATCTAGTCAATCTGGAGGTCCAACGGAAGTGAAACAGTCAGTCGGGAGTGAAACTAGCCTCAAATCAGGGAGAATCGGAGCTAACTGAGTGTAACTGAAGTGGAACTGCAGTGGTAGGTGAACAAGTGCGCCCTTCTCTGGCAGTAGGTGAGAAGTGGGCACCTTTCAGCCTAGGAGGGCTAAAACTCTAAAGTAGCTGGCTCCCGGGTGCTAGAATAAGGTGGCTAAGGTGGCTAAGGTGCTGGAGGCATCAAACTGGTGACTGGGATGCATGCAAAGTGCATGCAAGTGCATGCAAACCCTATAATTTGCATGCAAACCCTAATTGCATGCAAGATCCTGAAAAAGATGATGTGGATATCCGAACACCCCCCCTCAAGCTAGACTATGATGTGCAAAAAATAATGTGGGGCCCTGGTAACTAAGACCAAAGGTCACCCCAATACAATAATCCAAAAAATGCTGAAAATAAACTAAGTGAGGAAAGAGGGAAAACCCAGTGGGAAGAAAGCCCCTCCTCAAGCTAAAGCATAATAATGAATCAATCTGTCTCCACCATGATGGAACTCACCCCCAACAGTGAACGGAGGTAAGAGAACTTCTTCTTAGTGAAGCTCTTGGTGAAGATGTCTGCAATTTGCTCATCAGTAAGGCAATATTGCAGAATGATGGTGCGGTCATGCATCAACTGTCGAATGTAATGCATATGAATCTCAATGTGTTTGGTCCTCTGCCGTTGAACTGGATCTGTGGAGATCTTGATAGCACTTTGATTGTCACAAAATAGGACAGTCGAAGTAGTGCCACCAAAACCAAACTCGGAAAGAATACCCTGCAACCAAACTGCCTGAATGTAGGCATTGACTGCCCCTCGATACTCTGCCTCTGCTGAAGAAAGTGCAATGGCTGCTTGCTTTTTTTGCTGGACCAGCAAATAGCACCATGACCAATCATGAAAACATAACCGGAAGTGGACTTCCGATCAATGCTATCACCTACCCAATTTGAATCAGTAAAACCAATGAAATCAAGCTCAGAATCTGCAGCATAATGTATGCCAAAATGTCTCGTACCTTGCACATACTGCAAGATCCGCTTGGCTGCTTTCCAATGAAGCTCATGTGGCTACTGCATATATCTTGACACGGCACTCACGGCATATGAGATATCAGGCCTTGAATGTGTCAAATAAAGTAGTGAACCAATCAACTGTCGATACATACTGCAATCTGCAAGCGGTGTAGAATCTCCCTCCTCAAGACTGATTCCTGAGAGGAATGGGAATGGGGCTGCCTTACATTCAGCCATATTAAACTTCAATAACAGGTCGGAAGCATAATTTTGCTGAGATATAGTGATCCCATCAAAATTTTGAGCTATCTCCAAGCCCAAAAAGTGACTCAGCAAGCCCAAATCGCTCATGTCAAAAGCTAGATTTAAGGCAGATTTTAGCTTGTTTATTGAAGTAAGTGTGCTACCAGTAATGAGAAGATCATCAACATAAAGTACAATAACCAACAAATTACCTTTAACTCGCTGAAGATACACATTCGGATCCGATTTGCATCTTTGGAAATTCTGAGAAAGAAGGAAGGAGTCCATCTTTGCGTACCAAGCTCTTGGGGCCTGTTTTAACCCATACAAAGATTTCTTCAATCTGCAAACCAATGATGGATCTGATGTATAACCCTCTGGTTGCTGCATATATACCTCTTCATCAAGGTCTCCATGTAAAAATGCACTCTTCACATCCATGTGGTGCACCTCTCAGTGCTTGGATGCGGAAATAGCTAAAACAAGGCGGATGGAATCCATCTTTGCAACCGGTGCAAAGGTCTCAGTGTAGTCCACTCCTTGGACTTGGGAGAAACCTTTTTCCACCAACCTTGCTTTATATTTGATGATAGTGCCATCAACAGCAACTTTAGTACGGTAGACCCATTTACACTTCACTAATTTTCTTCCAGGTGGAAGAGAAACTAGCTCCCATGTGTTGTTCTTTTGAAGAGAACTGTACTCTTCATCCATGGCACTTTTCCATCTCGGATCTCGATGAGAAGAATAGTATGATGTAGGATCTGAACCAGCCATCAAATAACAAATCTCAGGAAGAAATGGATCAGCAATAGAAAGAGCCATACCTGCTCTTTGAAAGTCTGCTCTTGTTCGTCTTGGATCAGCAGGATTTCCAAGGTTCGAAACAAGAGATTGTAGAGTGTTTTGGGCCCACTTTGGTAACTGAGGGGGATCATAATGGTCGGATTCTGAACCTGATATGTCATGATCATCATATGCTGCTACAATATCAGAAATATCAGAACTAATACCTTCATTATCGCTGCACGGATCTTCTTCTGGTGAAGGCGGTGAATCGGCAGTCTTCTTCTCGACTAGTTGCAATTCTTGAAGCGGTTCTTCAAATTGCACACTGCGCTCTATGAATATCTTTTTAGATCTGATATCCATGAGTTTATATGCTTTTGATTCTTCCCCATATCCTATCAATATGCACTCGGTGCTTTGTGGATCCAAAGCTCGTCTCTTCTCGGAAGGAATTCTAGCCCATGCAGTAGAGCCAAAAACTCTCAAATTTGACACATCCGGTTTGTGACCAAAGAATGCTTCGAAAGGAGTCATACCTTTCACGGATGAATGTGGAACACGATTCTATATATATGCAGCAACATTGATTGCTTCAGCCCAAATATTTGCAGCCAAACCTTTTGATTCAATCATGCATGTAGCCATCTCTTTCAGTGACCGATTTTTCCTTTCCGCTACACCGTTCTGCTGGGGTGTGTAGGGAACTGTATGTTGGATCTTAATTCCGCTTTGGGTACAAAGTTGCAGCAACTCGGATTTAATATATTCTCCACCATTATCAGATCTAAGATCTTTGATCTTGCTCTCAGTGGCGGTCTCAACAGAAGCCTTAAAATCCTTGAATTTTCCAAGCACTTCTGACTTGTTTTTGAGAAAGAATACCCATGTAAAGCGAGAAAAATCATCAATAAATGTCAAAACATACCTTGAACCATTTAATGACATATGGGGCAGCGGACCACTGATATCAGAATGGATTAATCCCAAAATAGTAGAAGCTCTGCTAGCTTTGCCGCGGTCGAATCTGTGCTCGGGGTGCTTCCCAATGATGCAACCAGTGCATATTCCCTTCGAGGAACGGAGTTGTGGAAGCCCATCTACCATGGATTTATTTGATAGCAGCAGCAAATATTTATAATTAAGATGTCCAAATCTTTCATGCCAAATCCTACTTACCTCATTACCATGTGTACGAAGAGCAGTGGGCTTTGCAAGCGGAATAAAGTGTGAAAACTCATAGCATTTTGCAGTGTGATTTGCCTTTCCGACTGCAACTAGTCTTCCACTTTTGATATCAGAAATTTCAACTGTATTAGGGCTGAATGTAACTTGCTTCGGTTCACCAGTGTGTGTCATTTGATACACAGAAAGAAGATTTGAAGCCAAGGAAGGTACATAGAGAACATTCTAAAAGCTTCCATGATCTACATGAATCGTAGCTTTTCCCTTTGAAGAAATTTTTGAGTCATCTCCCAAATGGATGGGGATGGAGCTATTTGGATCGAATGAGGAAAAAGAATCAATATTTGCATCCATATGATTTGATGCACCCGAATCTATCAAGAGAGTAGTGGGCTTCGAAACCGTTGCCATGAGTGCTTTTCCTCTTTCATGATCATCATTCCTATCCTTCTTCCTTGCACCGTCGGGAAGAGTTATGTTGTTCTTTTCCAAAAGGAGGGCCATTTGATCTATAGTCTTCTTCATACATGAACTTTCGGGATGAAAGCCACGATTGCAATAAGTACATTTAGATTTTTGGTTACCTTCTTTGCCCTTTTGCTTGAACTTCGAACTGGATGGTGCATCCGTTTGTTTGCCTTTGTCTTTTTGCTTGTGAGGCTCGAATTTGGGCTTCTCCTTCTTTTGCTTTCCTTTACCATTCGAGATCTTGGGTCCTTGAACATATAGGGCTGAATCTTTGGAGCTTATGGACCCCATTTGAATCAACTTGTCATGCTCTTTTGTGACGGACTCAATGAAGGCATTCAAGGTAGGCATCTTCCAATTCGGGGTAGTTAGCCGACCGGAATTGAAAGTAGAGACAAATACTGAATAATATTTCCCAAGCTTGCTTAGAATGGAGAGGATCAATTATTTATCCTCTTTGATAACTCCACTGTTCTTCAATTGCAAGTTCAAGTTCTTGAATTTTGTGAAGAATTCATTGATGGTCTCGAAATTCTCAGGACTAAGGGTAATCAATTCATTCTCTAATTGAAAAGCCCTAAGCTCATCCTACTTGCCAAATAGTGTTTCAAGTTGCTCCCATATGGATTTTGGAGTCTTCAATCCACTGAGATGGAAGTGAAGATCTTTGTAGATGGAGAGACAAAGAAGACCATAAGCTTCATCAAGCTTGTTGTAGTGTTTGGTTCTATCTGACAGATTGCTTGGCTCCAATTCAAGACCAATAGTGACTCGGTAGTAACCTTTTGAACGTAATATGATCTCCATATCATCTTTCCAATCAAAATAATTGAATGGGGTGAGGATAGGCTTTGAAGAAGAGTATTCCATTGCTAGGAGCGAGTCAAACTGATGTAGAAGGAGCTTGCATGCACAGTGTAGCGAATGCAATTGCTATAGAGGAGCTTGCATGCACAATGTAGCGAATGCAATTGATGGATACAATAAACCTGCAAATCAAAATAAAACAAGAACAATAAGGTCGAACAATCCACCCTTTTAGAGTTGCATCACACCTGGGATTGGAGATCAAACAATGTTGAATGGGTCCAATGTATCAGATCCAGGAATTATGTGGAAACTCAAGCTTCTGGAGTGGTATTGGAATTATTTTCAAGCTTTGCATGCACAGGGGCGAATTCCCTTGAGATATCTCATGCCAAATTTTTTTGCAATTTGAGCAATTAAGTCAAATCTTCTTGTACAAACACTTGTAGAAAAGAGATCTTGTCCCTGCAATGGCTCTGATACCATGTAAAATTAGTCACAATAGATCTAATGAACAAGTAAATCAATCACAACAGATGAACATAGAAAATATGGTGCAAAACTGTGCAAAACATGCAGCAGTGCTCAATATCCCAATAAGGGTGAATGATTACAATATTAAACTGTCTCAATGACTAAGCAATTTGAATTTCCTAAGTAGGTCATTCGAATCACTGAATGGAGTATCTTGACTCCAACTAGGAGTCCTCATCATCAATCAGTAGTGGTCATCAATGCACAAGAACCAGTCATCCAGGTGTCAATCTGAGTCTAACTGAGTGTAACAAGTGTAACTGAAGTGTGTAGCACTGATTAAGGGAAGGAGGCTCAGTGGAGGGCGCATGGGAGGCTAACTAAAGTCAGAACAAGTCATCTAGTCAATCTGGAGGTCCAACGGAAGTGAAACAGTCAGTCGGGAGTGAAACTAGCCTCAAATCAGGGAGAATCGGAGCTAAGTTAGTGTAACTGAAGTGGAACTGCAGTGGTAGGTGAACAAGTGCGCCCTTCTCTGGCAGCAGGTGAGAAGTGGGCGCCTTTTAGCCTAGGAGGGCTAAAACTCTGAAGTAAGTGGCTCCCGGGTGCTAGAATAAGGTGGCTAAGGTGCTGGAGGCATCAAACTGGTGACTGGGATGCATGCAAAGTGCATACAAGTGCAT
Source organism: Larix kaempferi (assembly GCA_027924585.1). Classification (NCBI taxonomy): domain Eukaryota; kingdom Viridiplantae; phylum Streptophyta; class Pinopsida; order Pinales; family Pinaceae; genus Larix; species Larix kaempferi. The sequence continues at coordinate 8,409,812 of BSBM01000504.1, forward strand.
GCAAACCCTAATTGCATGCAAGATCCTGAAAAAGATGATGTGGATATCCGAACAACTTAAATATGAGAGATCTGGAAAATAAGCTAATTGGAAATTCATACACTATACTAAGGTTGTGGGTCTTGATAATACTCCATGTAATAATAGTTTGTGGGTGCCATAATCACTCCATAGTGTAAAGTGTTCAATTCTATTAGTTTGTCAGTATATCAAGATTTGGGTCTCCACATGTTTGTAGGACAATTAAGGGACGAGATAAAAAGTGGATTCCCCACTTGCCCTAAATGTAGTTAGTGTAGTTGTGTTTCACCAACACCTCCAGTTGTGAGTGACCCAATACTGCTTTTGAAATGTATAAATAAATCCCTCATCTCCTCATTCATGCATTTGTTCATTTGAGGGTCTAGGAGTCAAGAGAGTCAAGCTCTAGTATATGCTCTTCTATTGCACTACCTTAGTAATCCACAGAATCAAAAGCTGAGTCTTCCTAGCAAAAGATTCACCAATACATTACAAGGTTTTATGATTTGATGAAAGATTTGTCAAGTGTTTACAATATTTTATAATTCAGTGAAATAGTCACCGCGATTTTACAATATCTTATAATTTAATGAAAGATTCGCCAATATTTTGCAAGATTCTATAATAGAATGAAATATTAGCCAAAACATTATATATACATATTATATTATCGATAAAATAGCCTTCAAATTTTCCTATATATTAGGGAGATTCGCCCATTTATTATACATATCAATTTTGGGGGTGTTCTTAAAATCATCCCTGATATACAATCTATTTTGCTTGTTTATTTGTTAATCCTTAGGATATTTTTGTGTCTTGATTGTAATTTATTTTCATTTTAATTAATAGTTTTAGCCTAGATCTAATACCTAGAAATAATCTCTTTTGGTGGCTTTCTACTTTGATCATCAATCAAGTTTTAAAAGCATTATTCTTAGTTGTCAAATATAAAAGGATAAAGGCTTTAAAACATTCCCGAAACAAAATCTAACCCTTTCCTTTGTATGTGCGATGTCAGAATGATTTGAAATGTCAGGGTTGATTTTTTTATCGGTCTACAAGTGATGATTACATATTATGATGTTTAAACATGATGTTATTTTGTAAAATGTGAAATAAACTATTTGTACTTCCCTTATTATCTAATTCGATTTTACTCTAGTTCATAACATTATGGTTTTCATCCTGTCTGGATTATGATTGGCCTTGGGATCATGAGTTGTTACCTGAATTCCCATGCAAGGTTCTCTGGTTTATTTCCTTAGTTAAATACATTATTTCCCTTGATCAACAATGTTCACTACATTTTCCCCTGTTCCATTCTATCAATTAACAATTTGCAGATATGAGAAGAGCGAGAGAGAAGCTGCATAGGTTTGAACCTAAAACTCTAGATAGGGGAAAACATTTCCACGGTGTGCTAAAATTTTGCAAGAATTTGGTTGGTACCCATTATGTAAAAGGATTCAAGGATATAATTTTGAGGTTATAGAGCGATTTTCTCTAAATTTCAATGGCTCAACAGTTAATTTAGGAGGTTTCAAGTTTGAAATTTATGAAGAGTTCATCACTACCGTGATTGGTGTACCTATCGAAGGAGAGAAATGGTTTAAGAAGCAGCCTGTAGAGATTAATTACAATAAATTTCTTATGCCCCATCATCAAAACCTTGAATGGAGAAAGGGAATTCACTGGGACTTTTTAAAGTAAGAATGGAGGGATATTCTAGGAATTCTGCAGCGCTACATTACCTATGAAGGAAGGTTCGAAACTGTCTTTGTCTATCATATGAGATTCTTAGTTCATATAGCAGGTATTCATAAGTTAAACCTTCCCTATTATCTTTTAAATTTTTTAACTAAAATGGACACCAGAGTTCAAAATCACCTGGAGCATACCAGTCATAGTTTCTTTCATCATGGTCTTCTAAAATTACTCATCCTTGAAGAATTAAAGAAACAGGGTAGAACATGGTCTCACTTTCTATTTTGGTCGGGTTTTGATCTTGAACAATCAAGCGATCTTGATAAAAAAGATAATGTTGGTGAAAAAAAGGGGAAGAAGTCTGAAAATTTGAAAAGAGCAGTTGGGTGGTCTTTTAATAAGGACCAAACAGGAGAGAATATACCATGAAAAGGTACATGTCAGGAAGAAAAAATTAATTCAAATTATGAGCCTGTAATAGAATAGGTAAGCTTGCAAAATTCAGCTGGGAGTAATAAGGAACAAACTCATCTTGAAACAAATCCTTTAGCATAAGAAAGTTTGAAAGCTACCCAAAATCAAGAAACTTTACTTTCTGAGGGTAATGTTCTGGTCACGAGGCAGAGGAGTGAATCTATTGATGATGCTAAGATAATTGAGGATATTGTGAAGGAGAAGACTCCAAAGAGGATGAAATGAGGTATGTTTGAAAATATTAAAGATGCTACCATGTTTGAAACCAGTAGAAGAAGACCTAAAACTCTAGCTACAAATAAATTAATATTCATTGTTAAAGCTGCTATGGATCCTAAGTTTGATAAAGGTGTTGTAATTAGTATCGAAAATTCTTCTAATGAAGAAGAAAACCAATCAAAACAGGCAGAGCAGTTACTATCTGGAGTTTTAGGGAAAATTGAAGAGGGATTGCAAGTGTTTACAGAACCTCTTGGAGATACGTACATAATTAAAGAAGAATCAGAATTGGAAGGTACGAAGGATGAAACATATTTTTATCCCATGGACTTCAAAGATGAAAATAAGATAGAGAATGTTGAGATTTCTAAGGACTATGAAATTGAAGATAAAATTGATCAATAAGTAGATGTCCCTATGGAGGAAGTTGGTACTAAAAATATGATGGTTGTTGGAAACCTTCATAAGGAGCTTCAACAATATAAAGAACAAAACAAACATTTGAATGAAGCTAATGATAGAATAATGCAAGAAAACCAGAATGTAAGAAAGGATTTACAGGATTTTAATGTAAATTATGAGGAGTTGATTTGGTTAGCACAAGCAGTTAATAGAAGAAAAACAACCCAACAAAGGAATGAAGAGATTTCTAAGTAAAATGAATAACTTCTTAAGAGACTTAGAGCTTCAGAGAAAGAGTGTCTTCGACTACAAAAGAATTCTCAAGATTTAGATGGCTTGGATATTTTGGAAGAGGAATCTCAACATGTCTAATTCACTGGCCTCAAATTTTGGAAAAGCTCCTCATTCTTCACCTATGTGTAAAGAGAATATAGGAAGTAATTCAAATCATAGGAGTTACGATTTTTCATTAAAGACCACAAAGTTTGCTGCAAAGGATCCTGAATGAAGTGCTTCGTTGTTTCTCGAGCTAACATGTGTCTTCTTGGATGAATTGAAAAGTTGCAACAGGAAGTTACTTATAGGATTGACTCCAGATAATTTTAAAGCATGGATCGAATAGAGGATTACAATCATAATTGCTAGATTTAATTTTGTAACTATAAATTGTAATATTCAATCCATACTTTTTGGATCTAGAACTCTTCTAGAGTTTAGACTTGCTTATAAAATGTAAAGGTCATTTTGTATGAAGGGGTTAATTGGTATGAAGTTCGAGAGTAAGAATATAGAAATCCTATAGACATATACTTTGTAAGTTTTATTTGGAAGGCATGTAATTCGGATATGATGTTTTGTATGTCATGATCCAAGATTAAAATTGTCTTTTAATCTGAATACTTTGCATTTTAGTTTAAACTGTCTTCAGTCATGGAATATTTTATGATGAAGTGCTCATTATGAATGCCCTTTCCTGATTCTGTATTCACGGTTCTATATTAAGTTTTTTTTTTTTTTTTGATATAGTTTTATGATATTGATATATGAATAAATTGTTAGTTTCTCGTATTATCAATAAGTTTTTAACCCTATATATCATTACATGTGATCCTTTATTTTCCAATTTGGTCATCCATTATTATTTTCAGTGTCTAATATTATCAGTTGTTGTGTGCTTTCTTTGTTTGTAAACAATCTCTTAATCAATTCCATAACCAATCCTTAAAATCCAAAACCAAAACATAGAGGTGCCTAAACTCTGTAATCTTATAGTCTAATGCATACTTTAGGACCAACAACATACTAATGCATACTAAAGAAACACACATGACCTAAAGACAAAATATACTAAGTTGATCTTAACTAACTCATAAGTGTCTAAATATCCTAACAAAAAACAATGAATACTTATTTTTAATGAAAAATATTCCAAGCAACTAGTTATGTACGAGAAAATTTCCACCCAACTATAGGTATCAAACTCTGATAACACCCCCTAGTTGGTATATGAGGCCATTGGGGAAAACGATGTCTACAACAGTTTATCTCCCAATCCAAAACCCATTTGCTCTCAATGCTCAGCCAAATGCTCATCCAAAAATTCTATAGGACTCTCACTCAACCATCATAGCCATGGAACTCCTTATAACTATACCACACAACACAAGGAAGGAATTCCTTAGTTCCCTTTGGAAATCCAAACCTTACAATGTTTACTAGTGTGTGTAGTAAGATTTCAAGCTATTGTGTGCCTTTCAATCATTCCAAGTAGAAATCGACCATCACTTCTCAAGCATCTCATGAGAAACAAAATTCATAGTGAGGTTCCTATATGCTCAGTGTCTATGCTCATGTACAACCAACCTGGTTCCATAATCAATCTACTCATGGGATAGGGTAAAGAAAAAACATGAACTTTACTCATCAAAGGAAAAACATGCTTCTCATATCCATTTTAAGAAACACTTAACCCGTTAATAAAGATTCAAGTTTCATAATCGAAGCATATATACTCATAACACAAGACAAAGTATGCAATAAGCCCAATACTTATATGTATGAACATATATTTTCTCCACATAGATTCCATGGGAAAAATTCAACTCAATTACTTCTCTGAAACACCCAAGGTAACTACAAATGCCTCTAATGCCTTCTTGATCCTAGTTAGCATATAACATGAATCTCACACTTAGATTCATCTTAGCTTCCCCTTTCTTGTTACACTCACCCTTTTAGTCTCATAAATACCCTTCACTACTATACAATTCACTTAGGTGGTCCATCTTACCAAGGCTTTCATGTGCAAGAAGATAACCAACTCGCAAGGCCTTACTACTAGGGAATCCCACTAGAAACCCTTAATAGAGCATAGCTCATGGTGATCAAGGCATATCACAGGGTTATGATGTCATTATAGTATATTTATCCCTATTTCTTGCAATCTCTCAACAATCATCATCTATCCTCACTAGACATACCCATCATCTCACCTATATTATACACACAATTACCATGAAATATCATCCTAATAATTTCAATCATAAATTTCCAATTCTATTTCATACAAAAACCATATTTCAAAAACATGAGATTCTTCTCATAAATTTCAATCTTCAAATGTGTTTCATACAGAAACAAGATTTTACAAAAATGAGATCATTCTCATAATGTTTGTCATTTTCACATGGTAGCTTATAGTTTTCATTATGGGCTTACACTCATTGCCATATCCAAGACAATTTTACCTGCAATCTTAACTTTTCAATCAACCAAATAAGATGTGAGTAATCATGCATAAAATCCAAGTTTATTGCAACATTTACAATATCCCTTGAAGTGATCTTAGAATTATGACACACAAATAATTCAATCACTATGATTTGTTGATATTTCAAATACAATGGAATACATTCAATTTATATGCATCGATATCACAATAAAATCACATGATATAATCACATTGTCTATGCAATCAAACAAATATTCCAATACTCATTATTACATAATCATAATCTTTTCACTTTCAATGGTGCATGCATTAGTCCTTGAATTCATTATGGCTTACTTTCACTGCCATATACAAGACACCCTTTTCATGAAACTATGTTCTCCCAGTAAAGCTTTCTTGTAGTCCAACAAATCATGACCACCTTTCAAGCATTCCTTTCACTACATCCACAACACTCATGAAATGATCTTAGAATCATAAATTTAGAAATAATTCATCATTTCATCTATTAAGATATTAATTTCAATGAATTATGGAAGATGTATGCATTCACACAATGGATTCTAACATATGTACCCACACATATGTGCATCATCAAATGATTCACATAAATTCCCAATGCACGTTCACTCAATGAACCCTTGCAATGATTCATGAATACCATATTCCCATGTCATGCATTCCATCATGATGATTTGTAATGTATAGTCAATTCTGTGGCATATCATCTAGCCACCTCACAAATGCTTGCACAATCATCTAAACACATTCTTCTCTGCACAACACAATACTAGGATATTCCCTTTCTCCTCTAAATGGTCCCTCAGGCATACTAGAAGTAATTTCCCTTCACCACTCCATATTTCCCTAAGTAAACCCTCTCCCTCTAATGGTCTCTATGTGTTGGCAAGAAGGTTACTATCCGAGACACTAAAACAAGTAGGGAAACCATTAGACACTTGTGTAGCACTATAGCTTTTCCATATCTAACAACACTATGGGTTCACCTGTGACTATCTCACATGACAATAATTTCCACAATTAGGACCATAAGTCCAAACTCTCCTTGGTTATTAACTCATAACAAACACAGACATGCATGGAATGCTATAAAATTTCACATGAATACATTCTAGATTCCAAATAATCATATAGGTACTAGACTTCCTATCCTTTCCACACCATACCTGGTGGGATATCATTTAAATAAATGCATTCAACCATCATGTGCATATCAATTCATGATATTTAAATATGGTAGAAGGATTATTACCCAATCCACTCTCAGCGCTTATGCAATTAGCATAAATAAACTCATTACCTCCATGGTTGTCATCAACACCTCTAAGGTTATCTGATTAGTTGGTTCCTTGCAAAGCATTTTACAATCCTTTCACCAACCTCTTGATCATTGATTTCTTGTCCTATCTTGTTTCACAAGGTTATGGGTTATATGCAACTGTATCATCGAAATCTTCAACCATGCTTCAACCATATCTAGTCATACAATCATCATCAACCACAACAATTAACATTAGTGGCTCATTGCATATGTAAAACTATACCACTTTTAGCAATATTCAATATTATATGTATGCACAGGTACATTCACATGCACTATGCATCATCTTTTAACATACCCATTAGTGCATATGTATTCCATCTATTCAATCTCTTTCATTCCCACCATTCTTATTCCTTAATTTTTTTCATATAAGACTCGTAAAATATAATTATAAATGCAAGAGAAGAGCTAAGGGATTCTCCCTTTCCAATTCCTTTGCATAGCATGGAATTCCCTTTTCCACACCATAGTTGATCTAATCCATGGCCTTTCTACCAAGCACACAAGGGATCATTAGCTATGATTTTCTCACCAAGTAGAACTTCACATGTATAAAAGCATGTACAACATTTACTTATGATATTTTCCCATCATGCAATTCTTATGATACAATATGATAAGTTTAAGGTGATAAATCTCAATGTTTATCAATTTTTCCTTATGGAAATTTCTCTTTGATTTCTACTACAACAATATTCTTAGCCTTGTGTTTCTTTATTTGGAAATGCCACAAATTCATTATCCATCTTTAGCTGTCCTAAAGTTCCACCTAAATATGGAAGCAACCTTTTCCTAATTTGAGTTGTCTCTGCATCATGCTCATTGTTGTATTACTGCTCCATTTACCTTGAGTAGTTCTAGCAAAGCTCAACTTGGCCATTCCTAGTTCCCAAATTCTAGTTGAATTACTATATCTCCTCACTTCTTTCCTTCTTGGTCCAACCTAGACTTCCTAGCACTTCACATTACTTCCAGCAATACCATTTTGATTCCCATTGGAATCTTTTCAAGGTCTATTATATGCCCTTAAGCCTCATTCGATCATTAGAATTTATTTCCTTTCCCATGTATATCCTTACCATGGTTTCTAAACCTATATGAGAAGTCCTTATACTGGAATTTCTTGTTCCACTAGTGCCATCTTTTATGTGAATGGAATCTCCTCACATATTCCCAATTCGTTACATATAAATTGTTGGTTTTTATCCTGCAACTTTTTTGAGCATGCATGCACTTTCCAATGAGAATGATTAACCCATAAAATTTATGAGTTGCATATTATTTACTTTCTAATATGTGTCATACCCTCATTATCTATCATGTTTTCCTTAGTATTTGTGTAGAATAACTAATTACTTTGAACAAGGGCTTCCACAACCTTTCTATGCAATTCATATTACACATATAAATATAGTGAATGCATTGTTTTCATTATGGTTAAGGAACCATCACTCTTAGTTCTTTCCTACTTCACGATGTTTATAAAATGAAATATGAAAGAGAGTATAGTATTATCCACTCCATATGTTTATCCATATGCTAACAACACTACCATAATGCTCTCGCTTGAATATTCTTACTCATCAACAACATTGTCATGTTATGAGTGACTCACACTGCAAGAAAGTAAGCAACACATCCTATTTGGATTTCCCAAAAATATACTTAGTATTCCTATGAAAGCACCATTATAGCATGTATATCATGATATATGTTCTTATTTCACTCTTTGGTACACTCCTATACCATACCGTAACTTTTCCCAAAGTTCATGATACCCTGGAAGTTACCCACATTGAAATTGCCTTGCTCAATTATGCCCAAAGGATATGTTCTACTTGCTTGTTGAAATTTTCTTTAATATGCCATTGTGTCTTCAAGAGTGTTCATATAATCACATTATTAGCTTCTCAAATGCTCACAAATTCACAAAATTAACTTTTCATGCATTCTAAAAATTACTTATTTTGATAGTCTAGTCAAACAAGGATACATGCACTCTTTCTTCTAAATTCCCCAAATTATATGAAGCACTCCTTCAGAAATATGAACATGTACATTTGTTCCTAATTGAATTTTATTTCCAATGACACTAACCACACTCAAACACATCCTCAGAGTGAAAAATTATGGCCCTGTGAAACCATTGTATTTTACCCCAAATTTTGCATTTTCCCCTTAGTATTTGGTGGTTTTCTGTAATAGTAGTTTGTAATTTATGTTGAAGTGTCATCATACATGGTTTTCGATGTGGTAGTGTTGTCCTACATGGCCATAAAAAAACCTATACCATGACACTTGGCCTTCAGTTTCTTTTTCCAAGTCATATTCAACTGGATGCAGGTCTTCCCCACGAATGGTAGTGATTAAATCCCTCTTTGAATATCAATTGTTCATAAAATCTAACATACCTTATAGTTATCTAGTGGTCCACCCCAACAAATGGTGTGGATCACATATTGCATATTCCATCATTAAATATATCATTTTACAATATTAACCAATAAACCGGTAATGAGGGAGGGTCTTCAAAAATGGTGTAGATCACTCCATGCAACTCCAATCTTTCAATCTCTTCCATTCTTGCAATCATACCCAATTCAATGGTAAGTGAATGGGACTCCCTATGAATGGTTTATATCTTTTTTTGCATCTTTTAACTTTTAAACATTTCCATTCATTATGTTATAACCTGAACAAACCTAACAGAAGAGATCCCCCTCCCAATGGCTAATGGTCATGATCAACCCTCGGTGATCATGCCAATTAATTTCATCCATTCACACCAGGGTTCTCCATGCGCCACTTCTACCTTTTCCCCTCCCCACGAATGGTTAATATGTAATCCTCCAAATCTCCCAATGAGATCCCATCCATTCATGGTAGGGTGTCTAGGTTGTCGCCATTCACATGTGTGATAATATGAATATTCTCCTTAGGATATTCCACTTGAAACCACTCATGTCAAATCTCCACCTGAACCTTTCTCTTGTTTCCATCTATACATAATGTTCCACCTGGAAATTCTATCACAATGCAGCTTCCATGTGTCCTAACCATGATAGATATAGACATCCACATCACCTCCATGCATCCACTAAATAAGTATTATGTCCTACTTGTACCCCCTTTCCAAGTCACCATACCACCATACCTATGCTTACCACTATTTGTTTTCCATCAACAATAAGTGGTTTTCCATAAACAATGAGTTGTTTTCCATTTACCTTTCCTGCCATCATAGCTAGTTTTAAGGAAACCGACCAGTAGTTTTCTAAAAATGGTTTACCTTCACATGTGTTGACCATACATCCCATGAATGGTATAGATATTCCCCTCCATGGGCCCATATGTAATCTCATCCATTTGCGGAAAGGTTCTTTGTTAACGCCTAAAAGTTGCACACATGCGACATTTTGGCGATTCATTCAATAAGGTATCATCAACATAGAGAATTCATATCACCATAGGCATACTCAACAGATCCAAAACACAACATGAGTCCATAAAATCCAAGAAACAATCAAAAGAAAGGGTCGTGTGGGTAACACACAGTTTACTTGCACTATAGCGCAGGTTACATAAACAATGCCCTTGGTACATCGATGCAAATTTTCCTTCTATAATTGTGCTACTATCAAAACAGAGGGAGCACTCACTCCCAGTGGTGCATTAAATTCTCAATCCTCCCCAAGCATCCGAATTCGAATCCTCACACACTTGGTGGCAGTAATCATCCCCCCTTGTGTACCTTAGAACTAGCTCATGGAGGAATAAAGTTCATATTTGGATCTAGTTGTTTGTTGGCCACCTCTTGGCCTATAGAAGGAATCCAATGGCATGCATTTTGTAGAGAGAAATCAGAGCAAGGTTATGTTGTTGGATTTGAGTTGGAGCTTCCTCATAGCCCACCATTTCTTATCATTGTGAGAATTCTCAAGCTGCCTTTCCACCTTCCATCTAGGGGCAAGTGTTTATCTCCATTTTTCTACCATCTACTTAGCATTTAGTTTGGACAAGAAATGCCTCCCTAAGGGAGATTTTTGGCTTTCCGTGAAGCCCACATATCCTAGGTGTTGTATAGCTATTCCATTGGACAATACAAAAGTGGTTTAGCATATCTTTGGTTGTTGTTGGAGTTTGCATTCTCCCCTGTCTCTTTCATTTTGTTTTTATTTATATTTCTATGTTTGAATGTGAGCTACACTAACAATCTCTTACAAGATCACTTGGAGGAAGACTAGACAACCACAAAAAGGGGATCCAAGGACTGAGGCCTTGCTGCAACCTACAAGGTTTATCCCCTTACCAAGTGGAAGAGTGCACTTGTGCAATTTTTTCCACAACAGTTCTAATAGCGACCACACTTATTTTTGTTCATTTCTCATTAAACTAGGTTGTTTTATGCTAAGTATCTAATTATGGGTATTTGTCACTTGCAGGATCCCGGTGTCTCTTCCGCGCTAACAACGCGAAAACGACTTGAACAATCATGTGCACAACGCAGGTTAACAGTGTTGGAACCACGTTATCCTTTCAAGGTCATCCGCGCAAAAGTTCAGTGTACTACATGTGCTACTCAATGCGTCTATTTTGAATTAACGCATGTTGTTCGTGCAACAGAGTCTGGTTTAGCCACACTACTGTTGTTTATTTGATTTTTATCTGCACAACTTAGTTTAGCAGTCTAATTACTGCTTACTAGTGAACTTAAATTAAGGCTAATCCGCATACTTACTTAAATTTATTGTAATTAGTTCACCTAGACCAAGATTAGGAAGTAAAGAGTTCATCTCTCTTGAAACTTATCTAGGTAAACAAATTTGAGGCTTTCAACGGGCCCCATTGTTGTCACTAGTATTCAAGACAATTTCTTGTTTATGCACCAATTGACATGTTTTTGTATCAATGCTAGCATAGAAGACACTTTTTGCACACAAGCAAAGGACCTAAAGACCCTTGTCTCCCAAAGTATGATCTTCACCTCGCACTTCATGTGAGCTTGGTGAATCAAAAAAGGGTGAGAAGTATAAAATACATCCATTGCACACTTAGTTAGCATCTTTGATTTGCAAAGCATCATTAGCATCTTTTAAGAGTTAAGAGTACGCATTACTTGATATGCTCTTCTAGTTAATTTGTCGATATCAATTTTATTTCATCACATGTGTTTGCACCACTAGCACACACTAAGAGACCTAAAGACTCTTTCAATCCAAGTATGATCTTCACCTCACACTTCATGCGACCTCAGCGAATCAGAAAGGTAGGGATTGTAAAATACCTCTCTTACACTCCATAAGTGTGTTAAATTTTGAGCATTAATTCACAATACTCTAGGATCTTTGCTGAGAGAATAACATCTACAGTATATCAATGCATGACAATCACAATATGACAAGTATCACAAGAATCAAAAGCATAAGAGACAAGAGACACAGAGTTTCCGTGGGGAAAACCCTAAGGTGAAAAACCCCACAACTTCCTCAGAGATAGAGAGAGCAATGGCTCAACCAAAGTACAACCAAATAACACTGAGATAGTCTCCTGATAGCAGATGATCCTCCTCCTCACTAGTGCGCCACTTTTCAAGTGAGAGTGAGTTACTTTTCCGAGTGTGTAAAATAGAGATCTCCGATCTCTATTTATAATTACCTTTTTGCCCAGTGACCTTATGGGGCCGACTTGTCTATCTAGATACATCCACATTATATTATATATAATTCAGGGCCAACCCCACATGGTGGTCTAATAACCCATCGGCAAGTACACACACTTGCGACACTTGTCAATCCACATGACGACACTTCCTTATAGAGGAATAACACATCTCTTATAAGGGTACAATAAATATATATAAAATACACAGATGAAATACATTCCGAAGTTACATATACATCAACACTCCCTCTTAACTAGGAAGGTATTTCTCGACACAGATCTGCTAGACCAGTCTTCTTCTTGGGATCATCGTCATCGATGCATCGTCATCATCATCATCATTGCTGCTGCTATCTCAACCAATCTCTGACTCTACTCGTCATAGGAAGTTCTACAGAGCCAGTCCTTTTTCATACTGGATGTAGGCCCACCATCTGAGGTCTTCATCGTCACTGGCCATACTGTGGAATCCTCAGGACTTATTACATGCGTCACAAAACCGGGCTGCAACATCCCAGGCTATTACGAGCACACAGCTCTACCTGTAGGATCTCCCAGGAGCCAATTACATGTGACCCATCACAAAACCTGGCTAAAGCATCCCAGGCTATTACGAGCACACGGCTCTACCTGTCGGATCTCCCAGGAGCACATTACATGTGATCTCACCACAAAACCTGGATGAAGCATCTGAGGCCTTTTTCATCCTGTCCATATCTCCTAGGAGCAAATTACATGTGGTCATGGCAAAACCTGGCTGAAGCATCTGAGGCCTTTTTCATCCTGTCCAGATCTCCCAGGAACAAATTACATGCCATAGGACAAAACCTCGCAAGAGCATCTGCCAGATATCCCAGGGCACCGAATTACATGCCATAGGCAAAACCTCGAAATACTATCTGCAGATCTCCCAGGGCACAAATTATATGTCCTCCCAAGCAAAACCTCGAAAGAGCATTTGTCAGATGTCCCAGGGCACCGAATTACATGTAATAGGAAAAAACTTGAAAGACCATCTGCAAATCTCCCAGGGCACAAATTACATGCTTACCTGCACAACCTGATCCACGGCCACAAAGTATCATCTGATACTTACCATACATCATCCTGATGTACACATGATCATCCTGATCATCATCACTGCAACATCCTGCTGCATGTCATCTGGAGAAGCTCGTCATCCACGATCATCCTGATCATACAATGCATCCATCTGATGCACACCAAGTATCTAATTGATACATATCATCATACATAGTGTATCCATCTAATACATAGATACATGATCCACACAATGTATCCATCAACATACATGATCTACCTGATCATACCTGATACATATCAATATTCATGATCTACTTGATCATACAATGTATCCACATATACATATACAGATACATGGTCCAAGCATCCAACATGATGCATATACACAATACATACAAATGATCCAATCGATCATATCCAGCATCCCACATGATGCGTACATACATATAAATGATCCAACTGATCATATCCAGCATCCAACATGATGCATACATACATACATAAAAATGATCCAACTGATCATATCCAACAGAAACCAGAACATCATCCTGATGCTCATCATCTAGTGCTTACATCCACAGCCATGTGAAGGATCCTCCTTCCAACATGCTTGGAATGGCTTCAACAAATGTGTCCATCACTTCTTCCTCGAAGTGTCCTCGATCTGAAGAATGCCAAGCCTCTCTCCGAAGTACTCGAACTTCACTCTGGCCAGTGGCTTCGTCAGCACATCTGCAATCTGCTCGTCTTTCGCAACATACAGGAGCTTCACGGCTCCTCTCTGCACCATATCCCTGATATAGTGATATTTGATCTCTATGTGTTTCAACCTGTCATGAAACACTGGGTTCTCGGACAGCTTCACACAACTCTGGTTATCATAGAAGATACCAGTAGCATCCAATGGGAGATCAAATAACTTAGACAGTAGCTTCCGTAGCCATACTGCCTCACAACTAGCTGAACAGGCTGCAACATACTCTACCTCAGCTGTACTCAGTGCTACGCAGGACTGCTTCCTGCTAAACCAAGAGATCACACCTGATCCCATACTGAAGCAGCACCTAGATGTGCTCTTCCTATCTGCAACACTGCCAGCCCAATCTAAATCAACATAACCTTGTAGGTTAAACTTTTGATTCGCTTCATACTTGAGCCCATAATCCACTATACCCTTCAGGTACCTCAGAACATGCTTTGCAGCAATCAGGTGAACACTCCTCGGATCCATCAGGAACTGGCTCAATGTGTTCACAGCAAAGCAAATGTCCGGTCTCATGTTCGTCAGGTACATCAAGAATCCAATCATCTGACGATACATAAAGACATCAACCGGCTCAGATGAAGCATCGCACAGAAGCTTCAGATTTGATGCCATAGGTGTGGCCATGGCCTTGCAATCCATCATCACAAATCTCTTCAGGATATCTACTGTGTACTTCCCTTGACCAAGGAAGATCCCACCTGCACTTTGCCACACTTCCATGCCTAGGAAATAGTCCATCATTCCCAAATCTTTCATATCGAATTCAGCAACAAGCTTCCTCTTAGTATCTGCAGTCAGTCTGTCATCTCCTGTTACAAATAAGTCATCCACATATAGGAGTAGAATCACAGGATTCCCTTCCTCAACCTTATAGTAAAGGTTGGAATCCGCTTTACTCTTGGTAAAGCCCAAACTAGATAGGAAACTGTCCATCCTACCATACCAAGTTCTGGGAGCTTGTTTCAAGCCATACAATGCTTTCTTCAATCTGCAAACATATGACTCCCTGTCATGTATTTCAAAACCGAGTGGCTGCTCCACATATACTTCCTCTTCAACTACACCATTCAAGAAAGCAGTCTTGACATCCATCTGGTGTATTTTCCATTTCATAGCTGCAGCCAGGGCAAGTACTGTTCTGATGGAAGTATACCTGGCTACAGGTGCAAAAGTTTCTTCATAATCTATTCCCTCTTTCTGAGAGAAGCCACGAGCTACGAATCTTGCCTTGTATTTCTCTACACTGCCATCTGCAGCATGCTTGATTTTGAAGATCCATTTAGAAGTCACAACAGACTTATCTTTAGGTCTTGGGACAACATCCCAAACATCATTCTTCATTATTGATTGGTATTCCTCAACCATGGCATCCTTCCATTCTTTCTTTTCCGCTGCTTCTTCATAACTGGAAGGCTCTTTGTTCATAATGTCACAGAGTAAAGCAACATAGCTGGTATGTGATCTGGTTCTCTTCTTTGCTCTGTGTTCTTCTTCTGGAATGCCAAATATTTCTGCATCTTGAATGAGATCTCTAGCCCATGCAGGTTTCCTCTTGTGAGAGTTATCCTCACGGAGTGGATCTACAGGTTCTTGCGGATCTTCAAACTCACGAACAACTTCTGGAATTGCTTCAGTCATGGTAGTGTCTTGAAATCTAGTTTCCTTATGTTCTTCATAAACTTCAATAGGTGCCTTCCTTGATTTGATGAATGCTGAGTTTTCATCAAATGTTACGTCCCTGCTGACATCAATCTTCTTGAACCCTGGAAATTATATTATGTAAGCCTTCGAAATTTCATTGTAACCCACAAAGATACCCTTCTTTCCTGAAGGATCTAGTTTAGTCCTTTTTTCCTTTGGGACATGAGTGTATACTGGACAACCAAATATTCTAAGATGGCTGACTTCAGGTTTCTTACCAGAAAAGACCTCTTCTGGTGTCTTGTTGTCCAATATCTTGTGGGGTGTTCTGTTCTGCACATATATAGCTGTTCTAGCTGCTTCTGCCCATAGATGCATAGGTAGATCCTGGTCATGCAGCATTGCCCTTGCTGCTTCCATGATAGTTCTGTTCTTCCTTTCTGCAAATCCATTATGTTGAGGATTATAAGGAGCAGTCAACTCCCTCTTAATCCCTGAATCACTGCAAAGCTTCTTGAAGTCACCTGAGGTGAATTCTCCACCATTGTCGGATCTGAATGTTTTGATCTTCTTGTTAGTCTGATTCTCCATCAAGGTTTTGAATTCCTTGAATTTATCAAACACCTCATCTTTGCTCTTCAAGAAGTATACCCAAGTCTTCCTGGAGAAGTCATCAATAAATGAGACATAGTAAACATACCCACTTAGAGAACTGGATGACATAGGACCACATACATCTGAGTGGATGATTTCCAGGATGTCTTTTGCCTTGTTTTCACTGCTTGGGAAAGCCTTCTTAATGTTCTTACCTTTTGCACATCCTTTGCAAACACCTTCATGTTTGGTCTTGATTTCCGGAAGACCCTCTACAGCCTTGCTTGCAATTGGAAGTGCTCTATAGTGCATATGAGCAAGTCTTCTATGCCAAAGTTCACTTGGCTCCATGGATTCATGCACCATGGCATGTTCAAGTTGTCCCTTCAATTTATACAAACCTCCCTCTTGCTCTCCAATCACTACTGCATCATCTATGGTCTTTCCCTTTGGCCACATTAGGACTTGGCCATCCACAAATGCAACCCTCATACCTTTTGCATCCAATGCAGAGATTGAGAGTAAGTTCTTCTTGAGCCCAGGTACATAAAGAACTTCTTTCATCTTCAAAGATTTTCCAGAATCTAGGTTGTAGGAGGCTTCACCACTTCCTTTGATTGGGTATTGATAATCATCCCCAAGTTTCACCTTATGGGGTGATTCATGTTCAGATAGATTCACAAAAGATTCCTTAAACCCAGTCATGTGTTTGGAAGCCCCACTATCAATAAACCAATCATTACAACCATGGGAGATGGTACCTGTGAGAGCATAGATTAGAACATACTCTTCTTCACTTGATGAGTCATCATCACTTTCTGCCCTAGCCTTCTTCTTGGGTGGTTCATCATCCTCGGCAGCATGAGCATGAAACCTTCTTTTGCTGCCCTTCTTCTTCTTGTTGGAGTTGTTGTTGTCCTTCTTGTTCTTGGGACAATTTATGGCAATATGTCATTTCTCATTACAAGTGAAGCATATTCTTCTTTCTTTGAAGTGATGTGAAGATTTCTTGGAGTGAGATGGCTCTCTCTTGAATTTCCCTTTCTTGGTGTGAGCTGTGAGAGCTTGATCTTCATTCCCCATCTTTTCTTCTCGTGCCACAAGCCTTGCTTCTTCTTGTGAGCATTCTTCCCGTAGTATACTGAAGGAGATCAACTTCTTCCTTGCACAAATTCCTTGGATAAAGGAATCCCATGACCTGGGTAGGCCATTTAGAGTGGTCATTACCACTTCACCATTTTCCACCATTTCATCTACTGCTTCTAGCTGTTCCTTGATCTGGGAGACCCTTGAAAAATAAGATTGAATGGTTTCTCCATTCTGAAATTTTACTCCTTTCAATTGGTTCCGCAGGGTCATCTTTCGATTTATGTTCTTCCCTTCAAACAGCTTGGTCAAAGAGTCAAACATCTCCTTGGGTGTCTTAAGAGAAGACACATGGGGTATGAGATGGTCTTTGATAGAATCAGCAATGATTCTTTTTGCCTTGACCAAGTTCTTCTTGTGCAATGCCTTGGCCTCTTCATCCTCTGGGATAGGGATGTCTTCTTTCACATATGAGTCCAACTCATTCTCTTCCAGGATTAACCCAATTCTATACTTCCAGGCTCGAAAGTTATCAGCCCCTTCAAGCTTATCCTCAAGCTTGGTGTGGAGAGACATCTTAAAGAGTACTTCAAATGGAAATAGAAAAGATTTAGAACTTACCACTTGAAGTGCTGAAAACTGGATCTGGTCCCGGATTAGGGTTTGTCAGAGAAACCCTAAAAATTCAAAATGTGAATTTCAAATTTCTGAAAGGATATAAAGATGCACCTTGATGAGCTGATCAGCCTGGTGCATTCAGAATTTGAGATCAACAAAGTCTTTCCCTTTAGAATTGCCTTTTTGTCCTCCCGGGTTCACTAGGGAGAGCCCTGAATTAGGGTTTGAGATTCCCGGAGATATACCCAGCCAAAAATATCGATCCAAAGCTCTAAACTTCGATTTTTGCAAGGAGCTTCCAGCTGTGTCTTCATATTCCAGAAATTCCTATTTTTGTGGAAACCCTATTTTTTAGGGCCAAATCTGAAAATGCTCGGAATTGAATTCTGATTGGACAGATATATGCGCCTTGATGAGTAGAGTCAATATAATATACTGATTTTCAAAAATCTATGGAGAGAAACCCAATAAACAAGGAACTTAAGCTTCCGTCACTGCAAAATGTCTTCTTCTCAGGTTAGCTCTGATACCATGTTAAATTTTGAGCATTAATTCACAATAATCTAGGATCTTTGCTGAGAGAATAACATCTACAGTATATCAATGCATGACAATCACAATATGACAAGCATCACAAGAATCAAAAGCATAAGAGACAAGAGACACAGAGTTTTCGTGGGGAAAAACCTAAGGTGAAAAACCCCACAACTTCCTCAGAGATAGAGAGAGAAATGGCTCAACCAAAGTACAACGAAATAAAACTGAGATAGTCTCCTGATAGCAGATGATCCTCCTCCTCACTAGTGCGCCACTTTTCAAGTGAGAGTGAGTTACTTTTTTGAGTGTGTAAAATAGAGATCTCCGATCTCTATTTATACTTACCTTTTTGCCCAGTGACCTTATGGGGCCGACTTGTCTATCTAGATACATCCACATTATATTATATATAGTTCAGGGCCAAACCCACATGGTGTTCTAATAAGCCATCGGCAAGTAAACACACTTGCGACACTTGTCAATCCACATGACAACACTTCCTTATAGAGGAATAACACATCTCTTATAAGGGTACAATAAATATATAAAAAATACACAGATGAAATACATTCCGAAGTTACATATACATCAACAAAGTGAACACTCAAACCACTTAAAATAAACACTATAATTGTCTTAACCAACTAAATTCCTCCACGGGAGGTCACAAAACAATATCTTAGTAGGATTGATTGGGCTAGGCATCCATTAATGCCCACCAATCTAGTTTCATTAGCAATATTTTGAAACATAACATTGCTTTCCTTTAGGGTACTTACAAAATCCTGCTATAAGCAAGTGTTAAAAGAAAACCCGGATCAGAAGTGCGTCGTGACCAAGGAGGTGAAAGATGAGGTATAGTTTCCCTTATCTCCCCTACAAGCCACTCAACTTATTGTAGGGATACGACACTATACCGTGCAGGAAGAACCACTAATCCACACTTGATGCAAGGTATCTTAGTGGCCCAACTTAGGATATCACCAAGGAGAAATTGTGAGTGAAATTGACTCTTGAAGTTAGCTATTGCATTTTGTAGGTGTTTCCAAGTCTTCTTGATTAGAACATTGGCCTCATTGTCGATAGAACTAGCTCTTTGTTACCTCCACTAGTCGATTGGTGAGTGGATACCATTATCACCATCAATTGTGATTTTGGGAGGCCCAGTTACATTTGAGAGGAAGGAAGTTAGGTCTTCTAGGGAATTTACATTTATTTTCTTTTTAAATACAAGTTCACTAACTCGTAATAAAAAGAACCTACATGTGGTAACTCATGCACTAAAACCGACATTGCACATATCACTCACTTATCGCACCATTTTGCATTGTTGTGGTTGGCATATTTTTGGAATTTGTTCAATTGTGTTTAGATTCCACAATCACTCTCATTTGACAAAAATACTTCACCATTGAGGAACAAAAAAACATCCCGAGATAGTCTTGTAGACTACAAGGATGATCCCCTCTCTCAAGGGTTTTTTTTACACCTTCCCTCGGTATTATTACACACGAAAGGAACTCAATTTGGGGTCGTTCCTAGGACACATTGATAGGATCATATGGTCGATGCCAAGCCACGCTAGTTGCATTTTCTCCTCTCAGAGAAACTATTAATTACACCATTTCTTCCCCCATCGGAAGCAATACCCCACTAGCTTCTCGCCAAGGAGATCCCTTAGTTCCATTTAACCCATCTTCTCTTATAGGAGATAAACCATTGTTTACAACACCACCTGGGTCTCCGCCTTGTGGAAACCATATCCCACACACTATGGCAAGACTGGTCATCCCTACCTTGTTATTTATGGCTAGTTTAAATCTACCTGATTTGGCAAAATTGACTAATGATCCCATTGCTCATGATGCGACATGGATGACTATGCCACCTCTGACATTCCCAAATTTGAAGGGAAATATGGAGATGATCCCGCTAACCACGTCATGTATTTCCATTTATGGTTTTCATCTAACAGCATAGTGGATGACCCCGTAAGGATCCCCCCTCTTCCAGCGTACCCTCACTGGAACGACAACAAAATGGTACGTAAACCTCACAAGTGGAACCCAATCCACATTTGCAACATTGGCCACCTCATTTATTACGTACTTCGAACTACCAATCCAACATGATCTAGGCCTCGAAATTATCACAAATTTTCATCAAAACACTTCCACCCACATCCCGGACCACATCCATGAGTGGCGTAGACACCACATGTTATGCAAGATTGAAATAAAACCTCCCTTTTTATTGGAATGGTTTATCAAATCTCTCCAACCCGTCATAGCTAAACATGTTTCCACCTCCATGCCGCAAAATGAGGAAGAGGCCATTCTGAAAGTGAAACATTTTGATCTTATATCTGCACAATATGACTACATTTACACAATCCTCCATGATGCCCCTCGACATCGATCGTTGGATCCTACACCTTCGGGCTCGTCACATTTGGTGGATGGGATTATTAGGTCCATTTCCCATTTAGAAAAGGTCCATCCTAACATGTCGGTGCAATTCAGCATGGTTTCGTACTACCCATACATGCCACCTGCGTTGGCACCCCCTCCACTAGTACCAGCATCATCAGTTGGTCAATTACAGTATGGAACGTATAGTCCTACATACCCAAACATTATCCAAGCGATGACGATTCCTACACCACCAATGGAACAAGCCATTCCTATGTCCACCTCTTATGGAACACAAACAACATTTATCCCACCCCTGAATCCTGAGGTATAACCCATATTATCCTTTCCCATGCCCAACTGGTCAACAACCTCCCCCCCACATGGGGGTAAATATAGTTCAACCTACTTATGTTCAACAAGCTCAACAATTCGAGCAATTGAACACCATAAACCCATAGAATCCACAGAATCAGGGGAAGAATAAAGGTAAAAACAAACTGAATCAGCAGCTGGGGCAAGGGGTGATCCCCCTCCCCAGCAAAACTAGAATACAGGTAACCAAAATGAAGGGACTAATAATCCCCCCAAACAAGGGAGTAATACCACCCCAAGAACCAATTATTGATTCCTCATTTGCAGTGATTATGGCCATTACACACATCATTGTCCTCTTATCCTCGACTACCAACAATTAGTCAAGGATAAAAATAATACGGTGACAAACCCTCCTCAGGTAGCGAATCCTACCCAACCACAAATTGTTGTGTTACAACAAACTTTTGTGAATCAAGGGGTAGTCACACAACAACAATACCATCACCCACCCGACGATGGATCTTTTCAAAATATCTATAAATTGGATGTAAACCTTCAGATGCAAGCCATAGGTTATGGCAGGCCTTCCACTCCCTAAGTGTAATACGTTCATATCCCCTCGGGGGGGGGGGATCTACAGATACCACGCCCGAATATCGAGCAAATCCCACGGAATCTGAAAGTTCCACTTCAGTGCACCCTTCATAACCCTCATTTGAAAGTCGCCCACAATTATAGTATTGTAGATGACTTGGCTCAATCCCCTGGGACTATGTCCACATTAGAAGTGTTACAGTATTTCCCAACACAGAGAAAGACATTACTCAATGCACTCAGTGTCGTCGATCCTTCCAACTCACATCTCATGAACTTGATATTGACAAAGGAGACCCGCGACTACCATCGTTAGTCACATTTCAAGTTCCAGACATTGTAAAGAACATCATGATCCATCAATGTATCATCGACGAAGGCGCATCCACTTGCGTCATGTCTACAAAATTATGGAAACAATTAGGGTCCCCTAAGCTGGTCCCCTCATCTATCGCTCTTTACGCATATTATGGGAGACCATCGCAGCCAAGAGGATTGTACCAAAATGTCCCCATAGAACTAGGGGGCAAGATGGTTATGATCAATATTGAAGTAGTCGATGTTGAACTCGACTACACCATCCTTTTGGGGTGTAGTTACATGTACGCCATGAAGGCGGTATCCTCCTTAGTATTTTGTATCATGATGTTTCCCTTAAACGTGAAGGTAGTTACCTTCGACCGGCTTAACTACTATGACCCTAATACTACAAGAAAACCCTAACAATGTCTTACCAACTGTACTAGGCGATGATCAACCCTATGTTGACATTGCTCCTGGTATGTACAAGGAATCCAATTTGTTAGGAGTATATTCGGGACCGCCACCGAAGATCCCTACATTGATCGATGACCTAATTTGCACAATTTTCACCGTTGAAAATGGATCCATATCCACCTCAACATCGTCATCATCACCATCGTTGAGTCATGGAATTGAACAAACATCGAGTCCATCAATACCACTAATTTTTTAAATCCCATTCTTGTATCCCCCCATGGGTGTACAAGGGACATCGGTTATGGATCAGTTAACTCTACCTGGGCTAACTTTCAGAATCTTGGTTTTGTACCTTACACCACACTTCCCAGAGATGGATTCTAAACCAGTCACCCATTATGATTTTGTCCATGTTTCAGCTAGTATGGCTACAAGTCCCGTAACACATTCAGTTACGACAGCCCAACCTATGACATCTACAACTACACCACAATCGGTTGTCGCTAAGACCACTAATGGGGGCACCAAACAACCAAATTTGAAAGGTCCCCTATTACCCAACCCAACATAATGCTAAGCATAAAGTAGGGGGCATCAACCAATATGAGTTAAAAACCCCAGTTATGATCAATACTCCCAAAAAAAGGGTCACACCACTGTGTTCCCTATGTGGGAATCAAGGCCGCGCAACCAACTTATGTTCGACTTTGCCGGAGCTAAGGAATTTTCTCAACACCTCTGTTAGTATCACCCAAAATCCACCAACGATGAAAGGGGGCACACCTCCCTCACCCACATCTAAGTCCAAAACATTGTGTACGAATCACGCATGTTCCATATGCGCTCAGTATGGGCATTATACACACCATTGCCTTGAACTCCCTCAATATCAAGAGGATTTGAAAACCATTCTCCTCACTGCACCCTTGGAAGATACCTCACCTCCCTCATTACCAGAGGAGAATCCTACCCCCACAGCTACCAAGGTGATCCCGACCATTCCCTCCCCATGGTGGGATGACTCCATACCCGACCAACAGTCGTCGTAGTGTCCACAAAGCTCGACCATTGTCTTAAATCATACTGATGCCACTTGATCGTGTCGCTCATGCAACTTAATGTCTCACCATTCATTCCAATGTCCTCTCGTCACGACATTTTGCACTCTACATGCAACCCAAAGTCAATTCAATGATAACCTCACCCCTTGTGGAGCCACAATTCCTATAGTAATTGAGGAGGATAATGAACGAATAGAGTCCAATGTTGAAAACAACACATCACATCAATTAGATACCTCGAGAGATCTTGATCCCCCATCATAGATTTTCCATGAAGTGCTAGATCCCTTAATATTCCCTCAATATAGTACTCTAGAACCCACCCCAATTGTCTTTGAGTACCTTGACATCCTGCATCTCGACTCAATTCCTCTTCCGCCCCAGAATGAAGACCCAATTTATTCATATGAGGATATGTTAGAAGAATACATCTTCATCACAGATGAAGAAATAATCAAGGCCATGAATGCTACTGAACCTCCATGGGATACCTTCCATCATAGATCCTCAGTAGCATGTAGGAAGGAACCACACATACTACCCACTGAACAACAATATATCTTCGAGTCAAAAGAATTTTCACCCCCTAGTCACATCGATTGGTTCAAAAATCCCATCCCTACCCCATATGCATTTGAAGACGATAATCTTTCCAGTATCTCCCCTACCATACAGAACAAGTTATACAACTTGATGAGAACTTTATACTCAAAATGAGAACTCTATCCATAAAAACCCATATTTTTGCATAAAAAACACTAAAAAACAACCTCGAATCAAAAATTGGTACTACCGGTAGCATCACTTTTTGGTTTGGGGTCAAAAATATAGAAATGAACCAAAACATTTGTTATTGTTGTTTGCAAAAACCTTGAAATCAAGCTCTAAATTGAAAACTAATGCTACCGGTTGCACACTTTTTCAAAAAATGACATTTTATATGATTTTGTCATAATTGAAAATTGTGCTTATTTAATCTCTTAGTAACACTATATAAAAATTGCATTGAGTTAAACACAAATTATTCAAGAAATAATTTGACCATTCTTTTCATATAAAATAAAAAATTATGATATTCATCAAAAAATCATATATTAAACCATAAGACGTAGAAGTAATTCATATTGAGCACTCCTTTAGAGTTTCCATACAAACAATGGCATATTAATAAAAAAGACAAAATGTTTCATGTGCAAATATTCAAATCAACACATGGATTCTGACACACCATCATAAGCTACATTTTCTTCATATGAATGGCTGGATGAAGATGTAGATTACCCATATTATTCTCTACTGTCAATGAGTGCACCATTTGAATCATCATGTATGCCCAACATTTCATATGCCATATTCCTTCTATATCCACGCCTTGGTTTAGTAGACTCCCATGTTGCAACTATTTCTACTGCCAACAATATTTTGATAATATCTATAGTCTTGGAGCGAAGAGTGCCTTTCTTTGTCAACTGGAAGCCATAAACTAGTATGTCAACATCCTATAATTTCAAAATGCCTATGCGATGATGATTTACATTTTGACCCTTTATTTTTCTCTTTCTGCAAACCTTTTTCTCAATCACCATCTCCGGCTTGTACACACCATCAAATGGGTGTGTGTTTGTTACATACCAATGTACTTCAATAGAGATAACTTCTTCATTTTATTTATTATCCTTCATAACTTTTACAATCCATAATGGATAACCACGTGGATATTCTGTGGCCAAAACTGCAATCATGCAACCCTCCTTAATATCTTGTACTGAGACTCTATAAAGTTCTTCCATCGCCTCACGTCATGCAGATGATCTTCTAGACCCAATATACATTTCCGTTTCTTCTGGTGGAGAAGAATCAACACCTTCAAGATCAACATTTCTCTCCTCATTTTCATTTGACATACTTTGTGGCCAACTAAATGGAGTCTTCAAAAAAATATCTCCATTTGTAGAGTTTGAAATTATGTCATTTTGCTCCATGAAAAATCACTCCCACCAAATAGAATCAACAACATCAAAATAGGCATATGTATCTTTTATAGACTTTTTTTATTTCTTCCAAGCATTGAGAAGAATCAAAATCTCTATTATGTCGGTGTGCATTTTGAATCTCAACAGTTGATTGCAACAACAATAACTTTGAAGCATAAATTTGACGACTTGGGATGAATTTCAGAAATGCTAAACCTGATGTAGGTCCCCATTCTTCACTTGTTGACCCCATAGTAGTGTTTTCCCATCAATATTTTTTATACGAAATTGATGCTGAAAGCTAATGTCATTAAGTTTCTCAATGCACCTTTCTTCACCATGCGATCCAAAAATAAATCTTCGCATGTCAATAGTTTCCTCCAATGTTAGTACAACAGGCTTTGGACTATATGTTTTTGTAATAATTTCAGTTAATGTTGACAGGCTCCCAACATTCTTCCTCCCCAATGTCACTGCAAAATGACTAAACATTTGGTCAATATGGTCATGTGTATGCCCAACAATAAGGAAACCAACTTTAACCTTCTGAAAAATTCCCAATTCAACAAGCATGTTCGAATAACCAAACACAATTTGATTTTTGTTTTCCCGAATGGTGTTGTCCAATTGCAGATATAGAACTCGAGGAATATTTCTAGACCAATGAGTCAACACATGATGAATTATT
Organism: Larix kaempferi; assembly: GCA_027924585.1. Lineage (NCBI taxonomy): Eukaryota > Viridiplantae > Streptophyta > Pinopsida > Pinales > Pinaceae > Larix > Larix kaempferi. Next base: position 8,436,423 of record BSBM01000504.1, read on the forward strand.
GTAATGGTCAGATTTGCATCATTATGAATATTTGGAGCTGTAAAGTAAACCCTTGGAGACATCTGACCATTAAAAACCATACAACCAACCAAGTGAAACTGAATAAAATTTTCCTCCTTTAAATTATTTGGTACATGAACACAATGTGGCAAAAGTATTTTTTTTATCCATGCCATCAATTATCAAACCCATATACTAATGTGGTTCATCATAACACTTCTTGCAATGTTTGTATAACTTTTTCCGTTCAACTGATTGTTGATTGTGATGTGCTTGAAGTTCTTTAACAACAGAATCTGCAAATAAAATAAAAACAAAACCTTGATAAGCTTTTGTAATAGATATTTATTCCCAAAAAATAAAGTTGTTAGAGACATACCTCTCTTTATCCCTTCTTTTTTTAAGAGAAGCACATATACTGCAAACCCCCATCCTTGACCTCTTAGGAATATGGTTGAACTTTGTTTTCCATAGTCTTGTAAAATATGCATATCTAATGAAATTGTTATTGCCTTCAACATCTTGAACAAATTCCTTATACAAGTTGTAGATTTCCCGCCTTGAGAAATTATCTGGAATGTGTATGGTTTATCTATATGGAATACTCTCTCCATGCTTAGAAAATAAGTCACACATCCATGACATTGCAATGTTTTTTAACGACCCACTAGCTCGTGCATGATATTCTTTAGAATAAAATGTAGGATCATTTTCTAGCCTTGTCTGGATTCTTGATAGTCTAATATTACCAATTGAGTGGATTCTTTTGAATGCCCTTCTACAAAGAAAAATAATTCCAATGTGATAATCATAACCTTCCATTGTAGAAATCATGCACCCTACCAAATATGAATTTTTCATATTTTTGTTCATTGGCAGATATGCTTGCCTTTTCACTAAGGCATAATTGTAGTGTATTTGTTTCAGACAATGTTTTTGGCAACACTCACTTGAAATCAAATCAGTAATAGAATTGGGACTTGTGAGAAAATATTTTCTACACCTTGTATAACTAGAATGCTTTGGATTGATATAAAATGGCTTAGTCCTACACTTAATATTGCTCATTGGTACAATTTTCCTTTGGGTTTCATGAACCATTAAATCATCCTCATTAGAATGAATATCCTCATCACTATGAGGAATATCATCCCTCTCATTGAGATTATCATCACCAAAATTAGTAGGATAATGATTATCCTCATCAGTATCAAGTTTATCACTTGAGGTTAAATCAACATCATTGGCGGGTTCATCATCACCAAAATCATCATCTGTCCCATTAAAATCCTCGCTTGGAGGAAAATCATCATCAATTCCATCAAAATCCTTGCTTGGAGGAAAACCACCTTCACCATTATTGGTGACTTCATCCTCACCAGAATCATCATTTGTCCCTTTAAAATCCTCGCTTGGAGGAAATTCATCATCAGTGCCATCAAAATCCTCTCTTGGAGGAAAATCATCATTGGTGCCATCAAAATACTCGCTTGGAGGAAATTCATCTTCACCATTATTGGTTCCCTCATCCTCACCAAAATCATCATCCATCCCATTAAAATCCTCGCTTGGAGGAATATCATCATTGTTGCCATTAAAATCCTCGCTTGGAGGAAAATCGTCATCTCTACCATCATAATCCTTGCTTGGAGGAAAATCATATTCACCATTATTGGTGCCTTCATCCTCACCAAAATCATCATTTGTCGCATTAAAATACTCATAGGGAGGAAAATCATCATTAGAGCCATCAAAATCCTGGCTAGGAGGAAAACCATCTTCAACATTGTTGTTGCCTTTATCCTCACCGAAATCATCATCTATCCCATTAAAATCCTCACTTGGAGGAAAATCATCATCCGTGCCATCAAAATCCTTGCTTGGAGGAGAAACATTATTAGTCATGTTGGGTGCAACCCAAGTATAGGAAGTTTTGATGGAGAAGTACAGTTAGGCGAGGCCTATCATTGACCAGTTTTGGGAGAAGCAACTCCACAATTCCTGAGAGGAGGGTATGGAGCGAAGCGAAGTTGATAGGAAAGGACCTGTCCCCTTAGTAAAGACGAAGTGCTAAGGACAAACAAAGGTAGTTGAAGTAGTTAAGGATGAAGCGGCAAGATGATAGCTACATGAGCAGAAGTAAAGAAGCGGAATGGTGCAAGGACGTGCCACTGTAGATTAAGAGCCTAGCGGTCAGAACTGCACTGTCAGAAGAAGCGTCAAAGTCAGAAGAAGCGGCGCAAAAGGACAACAAAGTTGAAGAGTGGTCGACGAGAGAACCATGTCATTTTGGGTTTAAGGTTACTATGGGGATTAGCCCATAGTTATTGTAATATGTGACCTTCGGGGACATCCATATAAAGGGAAATTTTGTATAAGGATTCATTGGTCATTAGTCTTTTGGTAATGTTAAGAGAGTTAGATCTAGATAGAGAGAGACCTAAGAGAGAAAAAAGACTTTGTAGCTGAGTGCGCAAATATCTATTGTAGAGAATATTCTACAGTTGAGTGCGTGGAATGGAACTGTTACCCCTTCCAAGTAATATAAGAACAGTTCATGTGGATGTAGCTCCCATCTGGGGCGTGAACCACGTAAATCCTTGTGTTGTGTGCATGAATTTATGATGTGTTTCGTGTTCATGTTATGATATGTTTATGTATTTGCTTTCATATGAATGTTAATGGAAGTCATATGCTAAGTAGTCGGAACACATGTGTATGAATGTCACAAAGTATCATTAAGTGTGATGAATGAGTAGTTACATGAGTAAGGAAACAACGATTCAGCGAAGTCTGTAGGTTGTTGATAATTGCGAAGTGCGAAGTCACATGTTAATATTGTTATGTTAAGTATATGCTAAGAAGATAAATCATTGCAAGGTTATATTCCACATATGCGCATCACCATGGTTACAGAAAATTGATTTTGTAACCCCCCATCTTCGCTTCGGGTGATACTTCAGTCTGTTTGTAGTTTGATGCCGAAAGGGCCAGTGAAAGGCGTTTTGTTGGGTCTACAATATCTTCGTCGAACCCGGGTCAACCCAAAGTAAACCAACAAATGGTTCTGTTTCCGCGTTTCATAAGTTTAAGCAGCCAATGAGAGATAGTATAAACCAAACATTGGTCTCGTTGTTGCGCTTCGTCAATTTAAGCATCCAACGAGAGACAATATAAACCAACAAGTGGTTTCAATTTCACGCGCTATATATGCAGTTGAGCATCGCAACAATAGTTTTTTTATCATGCTTGAACTGATATTTTGGTGATGTGTCACGTTAATGTGGACTCCAGAGAAGAAAGAAATATATAACTGGGTAAACCAAATAAAACGTGAGTTTGCGAAGAAAGAAAACAAACATTCATGCCTTACCACAGAACAATGGTTGCAGAGATATATATTCACTGACTTGTACAAAGTTTTATTCACATCTTTTGATAATGAACTACATGAATGGATATCGAGGCTAGCAGAACGAAAAACCTGTTTTCAGGGCGAAGAACCTACAATTTGGAATCCAGAGTTGATTTAGAGGCTTAAAGGGACTGACAACCAAATTTCAAGAGCAGTATACCTTTGGTTGGATAGCTTATTGGAAGGCTATATTATAGAGTTTTTTGTGGAAACTTTGAAGTCTTACAACGCAACAGAAATATATTTTTTCCAAGGATTTAGAGGTAAGTACCCGAAAGACCTGATTTTATGCATTAAAATGATATTAGTTGAAAACGGTGTCCTAAAAATGCAATCAGATTCCTAGGGTTTGAGTCTATAATGTTAAAAAAAAAACAGATAGTGACATAGACGAAGACATTGGTATTTTGCGTAGTGGAAACATATACAAAGTTAGCACTAGAAAGAGGTCTCGTGAAGTTGAACCTTGCACATTCCTAGAAACTGAGTTAGGAAGTGATATAAATTCATATCAAGCTGAGTCTGATAGTGAAACAGAACCTAGACACATTGGATATCATCCTATTACTCTGCAGAAACCTATAGTTGAAAAAAGAAATTACTAGTTCGTAGAACACTAGTAGTAGTAATACTGCAGGAGCAGGCACTCAGAATCATCCAAGTAGTGGTGTACCTCCCTCATTTAAGAACCCTACACCTCCTAGAAGAAGGATGAGATACGGCATAAGGCTACATGTTTTTAAAGGAACTGGTCTAGAAGATCCAAAGCAACATTGGTTTCTTTGTGATGCTATTTGGAATGTTAAGCAAGTACAAGACGATGCTATAAAACAAGCTCAACTAGTCACCACATTCAGAGACAAAGCTTTAACATGGTTCATGAAATATTATGTTGGACAGAGCAGAACATTAATAGATATCATAAATGCATTGATTAGAGAATTTAAGAAGCCTAATTCATAATCTCAATGCATTACATAGCTAAAGAAGATCAAATAGAAACCTAATGAGATTGTGTGGGAATTTGACCAGAAATTCAAATCCTTGTTGGATCAAGTTAGCTTTGATATAGCACCACAACAACATCAAGAATGGTTTATAGCTGCGTTGTTGCCCCACATTATATTACCATTGATACAATAGAAGTTTGCTTTGCAAACAGAAACATTGGAAATTTCAATGAAACTAGAAGCTTCGCCCATAGGAGAAACTAGCATAGGCATGGTACAGATACAGACACAACTAGAAAACCTAACATTACAGTTACAAGATACAAAGAAAGGGAAAAAAGCAAGAGAAGAGGTTTGGTGTGCTAAATGTAAAGGAGAAGGACATTCCAAGGAACATTGTCATGTATTCAGAGATTACCTCACTAGTGGAGCATTGAATCCATTAAATCAACCTCAAGGACCATGGTGTGAGATTTTTCGATGTAGAGGACATCAACTGGAGGACTGTTACCTACTTTAGAAGTATGTACAGAAACCAAAGAACCTGTACTCTACATTTTGTAAGGAATTTGGCCATGATGATACCAACTGTAGAGCATATGACCTTATGATATAAAGAAAACATGATGTCTACAGAGTCCAAGGAGAAACACAGAACAATAATGAAAATGCGCAGTATGATCAAGGCACATACAGAGGACATGGTGGATTCAGAGGAAGAGGATGCAACACTGGACAAGGACGAGGAAGAGGTCAGATTGTTTGCTATAACTGTGCTCAACCTGGAAATTTAGCAAGAGACTTTCAGAACCCTTGCACTACTTGTAAATACTATAAATCATTTGACCATATCATTGAATCATGGCCCATTTTTCTAGTAAAATGCAAGAAAAAAGACCAGACGGACAGAACCAGAATATTTAGATGATCGCAGCTGAGAAAAGAAACGAATATCACAACATCCATGTTGTGACACGAAGTGGAGCTTTGACAGGAAATGACAGGATGAATGAAGATTTGACTTCTGATGATCACATAAACAGACCAAATCCTATTAATGGGCCTTGGGTAAGAAAAGCAGTTGGAAAAAAGCATGTATTCAATCCTAACAAAGAAAAATAAGTATTCATGGAAGCAAGAAAAGGATTTCAAGACTCAGAACCTCTAACCACAAGGATCCAATTGTGAAGTGATCAGACACTTGTATTAGATATGCCGACCTTGTATGATGGATATCGAACTTCGCCAGAACAGACAAGTCCTATCACACAGTTTCTACAGAGTTGCATAAAACAACTGAGGCATGAAAACACATTAGGATAATTACAGAATATGTTGGGACACTACGAACATCATAGTATAATAAATGATGCACACAGAGTCGTCCATCACATCAAGAACCAAAGAAGAACAAGAAGAGAAATGAGGCTAAGCGCGTAGATTGGATATTTTGAAATGAACCAGGTCATTCCCGATTTGGGATCATAAGTGCACATACTGAAAAAACAAACATGGGAACAAATGGGGAAGCCAAAGTTATCTTGGTCTCCTATACAGTTGAGATTATCTAACCAGCAAAAGGTTATACCTTTTAGGAGGCTATCAAGTGTTCCTATTGATATTGATGGAGTGCGAAGTAAAGCAGACTTTGAGGTTATTGAGATCATAGATGACACTAATAATTATCTTGCATTATTGGGGATTGATTGGGAAATTGATAACCTCTCAATTATCAACTTGAAGAAAAAACAAATGATATTTGAAGGACCGGATATCAAGGTTATCGCACCCCTGGACCCTTCACAAGGAACAAGATATGTTTAACCAGTACAAGAAGAATGTAGAGCTCAAGAACTTGATAATATCTACAAGATGACAATGAATCAATCAAATTACATTAAACCTACATATGATGGAACATTGAGCTGTAGATGTGACAGTTCTTGCGTGTCAAAATTAGACGCAGGACTGGAGAACTGGAAGAGCCGAATGCATGAAGTATCAACTAGACGATGTGCGAAGATAACAAAGTCATTGCGTTGGATTAGAACAGAGGTAAGTCCAATTCCTACTTATGATGGTTTGGGTAATATCCATGCATTCCTTCATGAATATTTAGCATCAGTTTCAGATGAACATAAGCTAGTAGCTTTAGATATAGCATTGCGAGCTACACCTGCTAGGTGGTGAGCTGTGCACAAAGACAACCTAAGCACATGGGAAGAATGTAAGCACTCAATGGAAATCAGATTTGTTGAAAACAATGAGGTTGTACAAGCAAAATACAATGGACAGATTGATCTTAGAGATCATATAGAGTCTTTCTTGAAAGCATGGATGCATATATAAAAGACAAAATGGGTTCATATGTTTGTGCACACATTGAATCAAATACCAAAGAACTAGTATACAGAAGCAGAACTTCGCAAAGGGGCAACAGATTGGCACAACATGATTAAGAACTTTCAATCAACTTTGAGTTTTGAGGATGATTGTCTGAGTGTTAATGAGGCTTTACAGATCATTAAAAAGAAAATATTTGATGATATCCCGTTACCTGTGTATAAGCAACCAGATTGGGCAATACATTTAGAAAATGCCCTTGAGTGTTATAACTTCGCATTAGATGAAGATGAATATGAATATCCTCGCGATGTGAACATACCATAATCTAAAGGAAAACACGATGTACAAGGACCTGATTTGGAAATTCCAGATCTGAGTAACCCTGTGAAGACTAGAAAGATCAATATTAGTACCAATGATGAACCAAAGTTTGCGTCTATTGGGGATTACTGGGATGAAGAAACAGTGGAAGAGATCGTAAACCTCCTGCGCGATTACCAGGATCTGTTTCTAACCAAGTTTTATGAAATGAAAGGCATTTTAGGTGACTTGGGAGTTATGAAAATACCTCTCAAGCCTGATGCGAAGCCTATCAAGCAAAGACCTTACAGATTGAACCCCGGATATAAAGAAAGAATGAAAGCAAAAATTGACAAAATGCTTGAGGTAGGAATCATTGAACTAGTAGAAGCATCATAATGGATAAGTCCCATGGTAATTAAAGACAAGAAAGCTAAAGGTGAAATCATAATTTGTGTGGATCTCAGAAGATTGAATGATGCATCTATGCATGACCAATTTCCTACTCCATTTACGAACGAAGTGCTAGATAACGTAGGTGGAAAGGAGGCATACTCTTTCACTGATGGATTTTTTGGCTACCATAAGATCATGATTGCTACAGAAGATAGACACAAGACTACATTTGCTACTGAATGGGAATCATTTAAGTACATTGGTATGCCTTTTGGATTGAAGAACGCACCTACTATCTTTTCAAGAGTAGTTGTAGTTGCATTTAAGGATTATATTCATAAATTATTAGAAGTTTATTTTGATGAATGGATAGTATTTGGCCTTTTGAAGGACCATCATGTGGACTTAATAATGATGTCAGCAAAGTGTAGACAGTATCATATTGTCTTGAACCTAAAGAAATGTGTCTTATGTGTTCCTTACAGTATTTTTTTGGGACACATAGTATGTAAGCAAGGATTGATGGTTGACCCAACGAAGATAGCAATCATAGTAAATATTCCAGCACCTAATTTAGTTAAGAAACTACTCACTACATTGGGGCACACAGGATACTATATAAAATTCATTAAAGGATATGCATAGATAACTGTGCTTATGGAGAAAATATTGAAGAAAGAAGCGAAGTACAATTGGACTGAAGATTTCCAAAAAGGATTGGATACACTGAAAGAGAACATGGTTACAACGCCTATTATCGTCTTTCCTTACTGGAATAAGCCATTTCATGTACATGTAGATGCTTCATCTATAGAACTTGGCATTGTATTAGCACAACCAGGTGATGGAGGCATCGATCATACCATCGCATTTTCAAGCAGAAAGCTATCTTAAGCAGAAAATAATTATACTACAACAAAGAGGGAAGGCTTAGCTATGGTGTATGCATTGCAGAAATTTAGACACTATCTGCCAGGTTCGCATTTTTGTATGTTCACTGACCATTCAGCTTTGAAGTACTTGGTCAATCAACCAGTGTTAGTGTCACATACCCAAATTCTGAATATTTTATTTCATGAGAAAAACATTATGTTATATGTTATTGTAAAGTTTTAAGATTATTGACCATGTGGGGTCAAGGATGACTGTAATTAAATACTTTAATATTTTATTATTTATAAATAATACAGGAGACAAATATCCCAAGGAGACTGTTGAAAGAGTGTTCACTGACCCACTAGGAGGAATGAACTGGGCTGGAGAGCAAATTTACACTTGGCAGCATCATCAATGCACCTCTAGTTGTTGCAGGTGGCAACTTCCCTACATTAATGGTCACGTTCCCCAAGAAAGTGGAACAAAGCAAGTGGCTCAATAATTGTAAAACTGACCAAAGACCTAGGAAATCTATTCATACCCATCGAATTGGAGTAGGAGGCTAATCAATTTTTACCTTGTGATGAATTTTGGACTAGATAAGAAGAGAATTTGACGAGGGGAAAGCTAGAGAGATTGAATGAGATAAGACTGTTAATCTGAGTTAGTACTGATTTATGTAGAACTCAATATTGTTGAAAAGCATAAGTCTCATTCTGGAGTATTGTCAACATCACTGCTGAGTTGCAAAGGATAACATTTGCATCCACCCAGCATCTTCACCCTAGTGCTTCAGTGAGCAGGCTTGGGGGTCCTAAGTCAAGTGATTTGGATGTCTTCGGGAGTAGGTTGGGAGGAACGGGCTCCCTTGGGTGTTTGTTTCCCTCTTCATTTTTCAGGTTTTTATCTTCTCATGTGTTTATTTTACTGTATATCTATTTCTGAAAGTGTTTATGTATTATAGGAACTTGCAGGTTTATTCCAGTTAGTTTAAGAACTAAGTATAAATGTGATTCTGTACCATGAATAAAGAAATAAAATTAGGAATGCAGTATGATTGATTTAAAATACTTTTCTATATTTTTCCACACACGTTACGTGACGTACTCCAGTACAGAAAAGTTAATTTAAAGCTAGATTCGAATGTTTGACTGTCATAGATGAAAACTATGTTTTATTTGAGTTTAACCCATCTATCTATATTTTAGTAAATATCTTCAATACTAAATGTAGTAACATAGTATTCATCTAGTAAATAGAACTTTTAAATAGCAGCATAGTATATAGCATCGCATTGCATTTATAGAAGGAATAGTCTTTTTGTTTATAAGTAACAATAATCAATTAAACATTTAAATGATAAAAGGAACCTATTCAAAACCGAATCCTTAGGAATATAAAACAATATAATTGCAAAACCTAGTAGTATACCTTCATTATTAATGCAATATAATTTAAGAAACAAAACCATCATCGAAAACAGAACTCTGGAGGTTCCATCATAACCATAATAATCGCAGTAACGTAAATATTCATTATTTTTTGTACTCTTTAAAATCTTCATAAGATAGTATACACATGAGTACTATTTCATTTTTTCAACACAGTAGTAAGTATAGCACAGGCCGAGCCATTGAAAGGCATCGCCAGGGTTTACAAGAAGATAACTCTTATAAGAATAAGATACATAAACTCTAAAATATTTAACACAGATCAGGGTTCGATACCGTAAAGGCTCACCCTACAGGGTCGTTACTTTTATAAAATTTATAAACGAATGTTACAGGTATTGTAAAATTCAAAGATGTAGGGTTTGAGTTTTGACTCACCCTTAGGTCTTTAAACTATCAAAATATATATGAAGTGCAGATTCAAAACCCTTAACAAATAAAATACTAAACCAACAGCATTGTAAATAATTAAAATAGGGTTTCAACCCTGCGTCCATTTATTTGGAATGACTGCTACCATTAAACATTACAAACTAATTTTTCTAACATATTTAAAAGACGAGCTTAGCCCTAAGCATATATAATTCGCAGCACAAGATATTCAATGATTAAAATAACGAAGATGCCGAGACCATCCTTCTGGATGAAAATCAACCATACGTTGAAGATCTTGAAAACCAATTTCTTTATTAATCCTTAAGAAAGGTCTTTACAGAACATTATAAAACGAAAAACGTTGAGAACCCAACGTAGGCTAGGGCGTAAAGGTCCAGCCTACCTTTTTACAAATTCCATTCGGATTTAAAACATAAAACAAACTGTTTAAAATTCTAACACCGGGAAGACCTTCGTCTCAACACAGTACCGTCCGACTTTGTCGACTGTCATCACTCTTTCATAACAAAAGTTTGACTCAGGGTTTTTAAAGAAACTTCGACGCTTACTAGTGCTTATCGTTGGAAGCCACAGTGGAGTAGTTTCCAGGAAGTAGTAGCAACCCAACATTGATGGAACCCTATCACTCCGCGAGCAGCACAATAGTAAACAGGTGTTAGTAACAAGTTATTAAAGATGATTAAAATGACGAATGCATTACAGCGTGAGTATGGCCTTACCTATTTCGCAGGAGTCTTCAACGTAACATCCATCTATCAAAGTGCAAACCGCCATGGAAAACGATGAAACATCATGAAGCTTCCAAACCCTACCATTTCGGTAGGCTATCGGCCTCCACCTTTGGCCTTTCATAATGAACGAGCGAAATGAACTTTCGAAGGGTTTGATAGTCATTCAAACCTCGGTTAGGGTTTATCCCAAAACCCAAGGTTGGTCACGTGAAGCAACTGCCATGGGTGCCAGTTAGGCTTCCCACTACGACCTCATTTAAGACTGTGTTAATATTCCCCTACCACCGTGCTAGCGAAGAACTCCACTATGAGACCACACAAGAAAACTATGCTTAGTATAGTTCCAAAAGTTCACAGTCGTAATATTTTCTACCAACGTCTTTTCATGCTCAGGTTTAAGAGTTAAATCGTGGCCAAGGTTAATACCCTGCGACATATAAGTTTAAACTTATAAGCACCATTTAATACATGAGGTTCGACTATATGGTAATAATCATTAACATAATAATATTAACAAAGGCTCAACGAAATGTTAAGCCCATATGAATTATCCTAAATCAAATTATATATGGAAAACTTTATAATAAAGTTTAAATGCTAAAAGATTGTTAAATATTTATATGATTTACAATATAGATGCAAGTCTTTTAAATAGAAATAGCAATTTAAGCTAGGGTAGGTCTTACCCTAGGTCCTATTAGGTTTTTTCCCTTATATGTCGTTAATTCCAAGTATGGAGTAGTTACAACAACTATGTTCAACGTACAGTAAATGAATCCTCAACTGATAATAATAACCTCACCTGCGATATCTGTACAAATAGGAGTAAGAGCATTAGCTATGTAAATAGCTAAGTAATCCTTGGGGATTCCATAGGACCTCTTCAACAAAGAAAATAAAAAGGTTAGTAGCATAAAAATTATATTCTGTTACATTTCTAATGTTGGATTAAATGTTGATCCAAAATAAAGTCGACACATTAATGCTGTAAAATTTTGAGACAAAAGAAGCGACATTGTTACACCCAAAATCTACTCATCATGAGATTCAGTGTATACACCCTGAAGATACTTGGACTAAGTAATCATCCTGTGAGTATTTGTACCCAATTAAGCTCAGTTTTGAAGGGTTATCGCAGGTTGAACACTAGCAACATGCGACGTCACACCTTTCTCCATTACAGGGTGTGACGAAGTCAGTTAAGTGGAAAAAATAGCTTCTTCGAGGTCCATCTCGAAGTTTGCTGACTTGGGACCCTATCCCTGACTTCTTGGAAGAATTGACACTCGGTTCCTAGAACTTTGGAGAGATCCCTTAAGCCTATCCTACCATCTCTCAACCTATTCTATCCATACCCTATCCATTTAGTCCTATATAAATGAAGCTCACTCCCATCCCAAAGGGAGGAAGAATATGGTATCTACATGCTAGTGAAATCATTCTTAGAATACCTCCACTCACCTATTGGAGAACTCATACTTCCTTGGAAGGATATGGAAATCGGCTTTGTCGGAGAAGGGCTACAGCGTTAAGCCTTGGTTGTGGTTCTATATCTCTATCATGTACTCCTCTATTTGTAGTAATACAAATGCTTTCCACCAATATTGTTAATGTGTGTAATGATATTGAGTAGTTTACCTGCTTAACTGTTTACTTAGATCTCTTATTGTATAGATGTCTTTTATTGTTTTCTCTTGTTTCTTGTCTTGACAGGTCTTGCAGCTTGGATCTGACGACCGTGAGACGTGGAGAAACATTCAGGAGAAAGGATTGCATAGTGAAAAGGTAAGACATCTAGTACTCGATCCTTAAGTAGATCTAGGAAATGCATTGGTAGTCTGTTCTATTTGTTCTAGACTCTCTTTGAGCTAGGGAGATCTGGCTCGCGTCCGCTCGAGTGGATTGTCCGATAACAAATCTGGCGACCATACTGGGGAAGAACATTGCTTTATAGTTGTCAATTTGAATGTTGTTTTTTAGTTGATTTCTTGCCAAGCCATATCATTTTGTCATTTCCTTCTTGAAGTGGATTTCACCGTCAGATATTCACTTTGAAGAGTCTGATTACCTTCTTTTGAGTTTGTACTCCTCATTTTCAGACCATTTCATTACTCATTGTCTGGAGAATTGGTTCATTTTTTAACTTAGATCTCACCTGTCACACCTGGTCAGTGTACTCAGAGCGGCACTGTGTATTTTTTGATCTTTGTTCTTTGTCTATTGGCTTCTCGTCGCAACCCTTCCATTGGTATACTGTGACATCGTCGCACTTCTCGCATTGGTGAACTGGGACGTCACACTGTGCACAAGCACAGAGTGCGCCGATCTGCCAAAAGTACCTTACAGGCACCCCTCTCCATTTCTGATTTGAGTTTTGGTTTGTGAGTAGACTCCTCTGCACTATACCTTCCAGGAAGAGACTCTTTTTGTCCAACAGTGTTTTTTGGCTTGTTTGTATTGGTTTTCGGGTCTTTTGAGATTTGGATTCATGTTTGGCCCTTTGAGTCAAAACTAGTGTTTTGCTTGTGTTTTTAAGCGAAATGGGGGGGGCATTAATCGTGCATCCTTCAGTCGTTTTGGCCCATCTCAAGGTTTTGAGATCATTTTTGGTTTGGTGTGATTGGCTTGTTTTAAAGACTTGAAGAGTGTGGGATATCCATGTCTTTTTGAGCCTCTCTTTCTTGGGTTGTACATCTTAACATCCTATCTAATGATTGTTTGAAAAGATTGATTCATTGTCTCCACTTTAGTTCAAAGAGAAGCTTGATTTTGTCACCCTTTTGATATATTCATGAAACTGGAACACATAAGTATTCTTCCTTCTTTAATTTGATCATTTGAAATTATTGGTCTCATATTCATAAGAAGAAAAAAGGTTTGTTTCAGATTTGTGTGCGTTTGAGTTAGATAGACTATTAATTGCTTTTCTTTGTCTTGCATTTTATTGGAAACGCTAGTGGAATCCTTCTTTCTGTAGCTTAGATGTGTCTTTTTCAAGTGTAAAAAGATAGGAAATGAGTTATAATTATTGCATTTGGTAGGTTTTGAGCCTTTATTGAATGTCTTTGAGTTGTTTGGGTGATTTCCATTTTTCTTTGGGAATTTCTGAATGATTAGAGTGTTGTAGATATTCTCTCACTTTCTCTGTATAGACATGAAAAGCGTTTAGTTATCAAGTTTCATTTTTTGATACATGCATTTGAAAATTGAAAGTGCTTCATTATTTTATCTTATACATTGTTAAGATTCGTCGCATCTTTCATTTTCTTTACACTTTTTTAGATGATTACTGCAAAACGTTAGAGTTATTGCACTCTAGGAAGGAATTATTCTTTTCACTACTACTTAGGTACTTTTGGTTTGAAAGAAAGAAAAATCTCTCCTTACCTTAAGTAGTTTTCATTGAAAAGCAAAGGGAAATGTGCATTATCATGTAGTTGAGGATTGCATTTTGTTTACATTTATGTACTCACCTCATGCATCCACCTAACCGTACAAGATAAAATTAATGCTAGCTTAGGTTAAAATCATTTAGTAACTGTGTGTAAGTTAGAGACGTGTTTCGGCGTCATTAAGCATGGCAGCTGTCGTTATTTTCCAGCACTATATCCCGGGGGGATTGTAGTCTTCCACATACTTATCGGTATATCGAGCTCCTTCACGTACCCACCAAGTACCATAATCCATACTTGGCGTATATCGAAGGGTGTATCACGTACTTGGTAGTATATCGGAAGGTATCTTGCTGAACGGTTGTGCATTAGACAGACCACTACGGATTTGAGCTCCCACGTAACTTGTGTATATGGAGAGACACCACTGGGATTACTGAAACCAACTGAGTTAACCATTTGGCTGTCTTGGCAAAGCAATACACCGAGAACAACACTCGGGGATATTAGCACGCACGTACTTTCCAGGTAATCGGGTATGTAGGCAAGGGTACGGTCCCAATCCTCCTTGTCACATCATATTGTTGGACCCTGTAGTATATAGCGGTTTGTGATGCCTTGATAATCCCTTGAGGTTCCAGAATTTGAATCCACTCCTATTCACACAGTTTGCTTGTTGCTTTTATACTTGAGTAGTGCTTGACTTGTGTGGTACTTTAGATACTCTTAGGAAGTTTAGATATGGAAGATTCTTCCGGGACTACCAACCAAGAAGCCCCTTTCTAGGGTATGCCATTTGTTATTCCCCCTTGTGGAATTGTTGGTCCTCTCTTTATGGCTACGTTGAGTCTTCCTAGATTGACGATAGGATTACCATTATGGTTATTCTCCAATCCAGTTACGCCAAGTGCACCAATTGTGTCGAACCTAGGTCCTTCACCACATGAGCATCAATCTCATGGTGAACCTTCTCCTTCTCTGTCGAAACTTGAATCAAATTCCATCTCTTCTTCTTCTCCTACTAAAAAATCTGATGTTAGTAAGAAGGCGGGTGAGAGGAAGAAGAAGAAAAGGAAAGTTAAGAAGAAGAAGGATAAGAAAGAGACCAAGCGCCAGTCATCTGCCTTTGATGGCACTCAATCTATGAGAATGCCTCGTAAGCCCAAGTTCCCTTGCAAACTTTGCAAGGGTGGCCACCTTCTCAAGGATTGTCCCGGTCTTTCCTGTGTGTCAGAAGTGTGGCCTAAAAACCCCAAACCGCATGTATCGTCAACCTATGACCATCATGTTGATGATACTCCCTCGACCGGTGACCCATTGGTGAAGGGTCGGAAGGGTAGAGCTGTAGACCCTTGTTGGATATGCAAGGGCATGCATCGTACTTACCTTTGTCCAAGCATGGATGAAGCTTCACGGTGGTTGGAAGATATTACTAGCTCTCAACAAGTGCTTCCAACAAGCGATAGTAAGTTGTCACTCGACCCCCCGTTGGTTAACCAAGTGGTCAATTCAGTTTCATCTGTAATTGATCCCACTCTTCCTTCCGAGAGTGAAGTGATCGAGTCGAGGTCATCTCCACTTGATCCCACTCTTTCATTGGAGAAAGTCTAGACTGAAGCAGTCCCCATGACACAATATTCATCTCATTCTTATCTTCCAAGTGAGAGTGAATTAGAAATTGTTGATGTTTTCCTAGTCAGTTCAGAATGTCCTAGGCAAGGGGAAACCCTGTCCATTCCTACAGGACCCCCCCAAGTATTGAGGTCATTTCCTTTGATTGGAATGGTCTAACAAAATCTCATCTTCCTTCGAGTATTCCTTTTCAAATATCTGTAGGAGTTTCCAATAAATAAATCTTTCGTACGATAGTTGATGAAGGAGATTCTGTTAGTATTTTATCCTCAACTGCTTGGAAAGCTATAGGTTCCCCTCAGCTTGTGCCAGTAACTGACCAGATTTTGGCTTTCAATAGAAGGCCTACTGGACCTTTAGGGATCCTTCCTCAGTTACCTATCACTTTGGGAGGTAAAACTGTTTATATTGATGTCATGGTTGTCCAAGGTCCCTTAGATTTCAATATACACCTTGGATGTGATTATGTCTATGCTATGAAAGCCGTCGTGTCCACACTCTTTCGACTGATGTATTTTCCCTACGATGGGAGGATTGTGACCATTGATCAACTTTCCTTCGTGACACCCAATCATCACATGAATGCCAGTTATCAGACTTCCCTGAATGTTACGTATGTTTTAGTGGTTTCTTCCCCCTGAGGATGGGGGGTACGAGCATGGTTTATGTTATGTTTCAAGCTCATTAAAAAATGAAACCAACCACCCTAACATAGTTTCCCTTTGGTTTCAAGCTTGCATAAAAATGAAACCAATCCATTAGAGAACAGTTTTATTCTATCTCAAGCTCGTTAAAAAATGAAATAGACCCCTCTAAGCATAGTTTACCTTTGGTTTCAAGCTTGCATAAAAATGAAACCATCCATTCGAGCATAGTTTTATTCCATTTCAAGTTCGTTAAAAAATAAGATGGGCCCCCTCAAGCATAGTTAGTGTCTATTTCAAGCTTGTGTAAAAATGAAATAGATCTCCCTCCCATCAGTTCGAGTCTCTCGCTAGAGTTAGAGCTTGAACCTTCATTTCACTTGATTCTCATTTCCCCCCCCCTTGGTGAACATTTTCATATTAGTATCCAGGTTGGTAGTTGGGTTAACAAGGAGCATTTTTAGACAAAATGAAGCTTGGGGAGCATGCCACATGTCATACCGTTAGCAATCATGTTGAGGGAACACTACCATGTTAAGCCGCTAGCAATCATGTTGGGGGCATTTACCAACCTCTGGGCATCATGTTGGGAAGGAACCCATCAATGGGCCTTAACCTATGAGCAAAGTTCCCTTTCTATGTCAAGCTCGTTAAAAAATGAAATAGGTTCCCATGAGCAGAGTACTAATCTTGTGTCGAGCTCATTAAAAAATGAAACATATCCTTTCCCTTTGAGTCGAGTCTCCTTGTAGACTTAGTACCTAAACCTTCTTTTCACCTACCTATGCCTTAGGCGGATGAAATGAAGCTTGGGGGCATGTCTTCAACCTCTGGAAGTTACGTTGAATTCAACTCGATCGCCTCTCCACACCACGTTGGAGATAAGTCACTTACTTCTAGAAATCATGCTGGGGGCATGTACCAACCTTTGGATTTCATGACAGAAAGAAATCCACCATTGGGAACATTTTCGAGCATAGTTTCCTTTTTTAGGTTTCGAGCTCATTAAACCATGAAAATTATCCTGATCATAGTTCATTTTATGTTACAAGCTCGTTAAAAAATGAAGTAGACATCATGAGCATTCTTCCAACATATCTTCGAGCTCGTTAAAAACAGTAAGATAGTGTTTGAGCTTACTTTTAACTCTTTTTTTTTCGTGCTCTGGTTAAAACATGAAAAGTGGTTTGAGCTTAGTTTTTACTTTTTCGTGCTCTGGTTCAAATATGAAAAATATTCCGTGTGCTTTTGATACCATTCTTGTGCTCGTTAAAAATTTGAGTTAAAAAGGTATGTCTAACGAGTATAGGTTTATCACTTTATCCGGCCTCGCTAGACTATTTACGGAAAAGGAACTCTGCCGAGTTTAATTTTTCCTTTGTCGTACTTGGTCACCAA
The DNA here is from genome assembly GCA_027924585.1 of Larix kaempferi. Classification (NCBI taxonomy): domain Eukaryota; kingdom Viridiplantae; phylum Streptophyta; class Pinopsida; order Pinales; family Pinaceae; genus Larix; species Larix kaempferi. The sequence continues at coordinate 8,454,350 of BSBM01000504.1, forward strand.
CCATGAAAAAGTTGTTCATGGAGTCCTTTTTAAGCTCTTTCAGACTCCCTAAATAGGAAAATATTTCCAAGCGAACTTGATGCTTTCACGCTTGTAAAAGCATTTGAATGATCGTCTTTCTGGTGATCGTTTACCCCTTTTTTGGACCGGGAAGCACTATTTACAAAAAAGGAATACTCCAGCCAATCATGACTGGAAGAGTCATCTCCCGCGTTGTTTTACCCTTTTTCAGGCGATGAGGCTAACTTTACAAAAAATGACCATTGGAGTCTCCTTTAGTTCTTTTCAGACTCTCTAAACATGAAATGACGACCGCGTTTACCTTCTATGGACTCGTTAAAATTTTCACATTGAAGGGCCCGTCATGGGACGAACCCATCCTATCTCAGGTTCGGAAAATATTTGGGATTGGACTCATCTATGAGATGAGCTATATCGAGCATCTGGTTACCCTCATCAAGCTTGTAAAAAACACATGAGGCACTCATCATTCATGATGGGGAAAAAAGAAAGTGTTTGTGTTACACACTTTATCAGTGGCAGTACGTAGTCGTTCTTGAACATGGCACTCATTTGCATTTGAATACAGTACTTGGGTCATCCGTTTGTCCATGAGTCCTTGCTTACTTTATGAGTCATGTTACTCCTTTGAGTAATTCAAAGAAAGCTCCCATCATTAGTTGCATTAGAAGTTTGCATCGTACTCATTGTGTCAATACTGCCAAGTCATGCCATGCCCATGTTCAAGAACACGTCTATCATTTGTCATCTGCAATCAGTACACCTGTCACCATATCGGTTTACTTTGTGTTAGTCTCACATGTTGTTGTACTATCCGATCCACGATACACATCTTTTGTCGTGTTTCGTGTCGATTGATGGGGGATTCATCATGGCCCTCCTTCGACGGATTCATCCTTTTCGACTTCAACACATCATCCGAGGATTGAATCTAGAAACCAGTCAAGTAACTTGGCCCTGCATGCCTCAATGGCAAGTTACCTCGCTTTCATCATGAGTTTACATCATTGACTCTTGATTGAAAGATTTCATCTCGTGTTCGACTTCAACTCATTTATTCACACTTGATGATATGTACTATGATACCTTGGGAATCATTGACATTAATGGTGATCTCCCTCGCACTTGTTAACGGTTTACATCAATGGTTGGTAATCAAGTGGTTTCTACCATATTCGACGTCAAGACATTTGTAATTACATGGATAGATTCGTATCATTGTAGGTTCATCTTGAAGACCCCGGGGAGTCATGTTTTACCCAGGTTGCGATGGAGTTTGTATTGATTTATATTACACGGATCCACTTTTGTACTGGTCGTGGCTGTGTTATCATCTCATCATGGATCTACGCTTGTGTCTAGTAGCCATGATTATGTTCAGTCGATCATTACTACCATGGATATGCAATGTATTGGTCGGCATCCATGTTGTACTTCATATGAGATTGTCAGTTCAGAGTCAGTTGTACTGCAGCAGTGTCCTTCGTCTGACGAGTTTATTGCCATTACTTCTATCAAAGCACTTCACCTGTCTATCTTCAACAGCTTCATGCTTTGGGGGGCATTTTGTTACACCCAAAATCTACTCATAATGAGATTCAGTGTATACACCCCTGAAGATACTTAGACTAAGTAATCATCATGAGAGGATTTGTAACCAATTGTGCTCAGTTTTGAAGGGTCATCGCAGGTTGCACACTAGCAACATGCGACGTCGCACCTTGCTCCATTATAAGGTGCGACGAAGTCAGTTAAGTGGCAAAAATAGCTTCTTCAAGGTCCATCTCGAAGTTTGCTGACTTGGGACCCTATCCTTGACCTCTTGGAAGAGTTGGCACTCAGTTCCTAGACCTTTGGAGAGATCCCTTAAGCCTCTCCTACCATCTCTCAACCTATCCTATCCATACCCTATCCATTTAGTTCTATATAAATGAAGCTCACTCCCATCCCAAAGGGAGGAAGACTATGGTATCTACATGCTGGTGAAATCATTCTTAGAATACCTCCACTCATATTGGAGAACTCATACTTCCTTGGAAGGATATGGAAATCGGCTTTGTCGGAGAAGGGCTACAGCGTTAAGCCTTGGTTGTGCTTCTATATCTATATCATGTACTCCTCTATTTGCAGTAATACAAATGCTTTCCACCAATATTGTTCATGTGTGTAATGATATTGAGTAGTTTACCTGCTTAACTGTTTACTTAGATCTCTTATTGTATAGATGTCTTTTACTGGTTTCTCTTGTTTCTTGTCTTGATAGGTCTTGCAGCTTGGATCTGACGACCATGAGACGTGGAGCAACATTCAGGAGAAAGGATTGCGTAGTGAAAATGTAAGACATCTAGTACTCGATCCTTAAGTAGATCTAGGAAATGCATTGGTAGTATGTTCTATTTGTTCTAGACTCACTTTGAGCTAGGGAGATCCGGCTTGCATCTGCTCGAGTGGATTGTTCGATAACAGACATATATTTATGAGATAAAATTTGCTGAGTATTAACATTTATTGTTTGACAATAAATTCATAAACATTTATAACACTACTATAGTTTAAAATGAATTGAGATGATGCATTAATAAATACAAGTACAACATGATAAATAGGATAGAATAGTCCTTTCTGAGACAACTGTCATTAAGAATATATTCCGCATAACACTTAATTGACATTTATACTAATAAGAAAAAAATTTAAATTTTTGTGAAAATTGGGGATGTTACATGTGGTATCAGAGCGCAAGTTCAAAATCTAGACCTGAAAGTAGCTCAACTCGCGCAAACAAAATTTAGAACAAAAAATACATATACTAATTTTGTTTTTCAGTTTCAACACTTTTTTAAGTTTGCAGGTATGGAAGGACCAGAAGAGTCAGCTGAAGATAGGTCCCACCCTAATGATCGAAATAATAATGAACAAGAACACATTAATGCCGGAAATATATTTGTTGAATTGAACGACAACTCATCTGAATTATTGAGAACTGTAAGAGATTTAAAAACAGAAATAAACACTATTAAAGAGGACAATGAACGAATTATAAAATATCAAGAGGAGCTTAATCAAATCCTGTTGGATAAATTCCATAATAAAGATAACAATGAAAGAACAGGAAATAATTCTGAATCTGAAATCATGCCTTACCAACGAAAAAGTAAAAAGCTAAAACTTATTGATTATGGAACTAGTTCTTCTTCTGAAATTAATATAAAATCGCACAGAAAGAAGCATCAGTATTACAACGATAGTAGTGAAAGTGACTGCTACACTAAAAAGAAGAAATATAAACCATATGAAGAAATTTCTGAGAATTTAAGAAGATTAAACCACCAACTTTTTATGGAGAAACAGAAAAGAGTGAGGAAGTCAAAGCATGGATGTCCGGTATGAATAAATATTTCCAAATTTACAACTACTCAAGTCAGTTAAAAACTAGAATGACAATTTATAATCTGACGGGTAAAGCTGATATTTGGTGGCAAGATTTGAAGCGGGTAAAAGGCTTAAAAGAGAGAAATGTAAACTGGAGTAGTTTTAAAAATTACTCTAAAAGAAAATTTATGTCGGAACAATATTACAAAGAACGAGCTAAAGAATTTTATGAATTAAAGTTAGGTTCCATGGATATGAAGGAATTGAGCAGCAAATTTTTGAATTTATTAAGGTATGTGCCTTACATTACGGAAGAAAATCCTAAGGTACAAAGGTTTTTGAGCTGTCTACCCTCTCATATAAAGGACAGAATTGAGTATGACGATCCTAGAACTCTTGAATAGGCCATGAGGAAGGAAAATATCTGTTATGAATAGAACAGGAAGAGGGAAGGCATACCAAGCTGGAAGGAAAAGAAGCCTAATAATTTTGAGCAAAGAAAGAAACATTACTCATTTAATCAAAATTTCAGAAATAATAATTTACATAATTTTTTTAACATAAAATTTTAGGGAAATAATTCAAGAAGTAATGTACAGGCAAATTTTACAGCTACAAGAAACAAAGATCCACCTAATAATTATGTTAAAAACAACGAACAAAAGGAAAGTGTAAAATGTTGGGATTGTCAGGGGCCTCACTATGCATCAAACTGCCTGAACAGAAAAAGAGCAGTCAACAACATACATATTGTACAAGAAGAAGCAACAGTTGGAGATTTAGCGAGGGAAATTCCCAGGATTAATGCAACATTGGAAAACCGACAAGCTGATCATCAAACTTCCATGGTCGAAGTAGAAGGTACACTAAAAAATAAACCTATATATATTTTGATTGATCCAGGGGCAAGCCTGAGTTATGTATCTCCAAGTATAGTAGAAAAATGTAAACTGCATGTAGAAAAGTTTTATAAATCTTGGCTAGTTCAACTAGCTACAAGTACAAAATGAAAGGTAGTCGATTTTGTTAATAACTGTGAATTGCTTATGAATCAGTTTAGAACTCAAGTAAAGTTAAATGTACTACCTTTAGGATCATATGATGTCTTGATTGGAATGGATTGGCTGGAAAAGCATAGGGTAGTATTAAATTGTTTTGAAAAATCTTTTAGTTGCCTGAATGATGAATCTGAAACGGTAATAATAAAAGGGATTTGTAGAAACACTTCAATTAGACAAATTTCTGCTTTGCAAGTTAAAAGGGTGGTTCGTAAAGGTTGTAAAATGTTTGTTGTAAATGTAATTAATGACGAACGTTCTACTAAGGAAGATAAGTTAAAGTTGGAAGACATACCCATTCTAAAATAATTTTCTGATGTATTCCCGGAAGAAATTCTAGGACTACCTCTAAAAAGTGAATTGGATTTCACCATTGAGCTGGTACCAGGGGCGGTGCCAAACTCAAAGGCTCCCTACAAAATGAATATTCTAGAACTTAACGAACTTAAATCACAATTCAAAGAATTGATTGATAAAAATTACATAAGGCCCAGCGTGTCTCCGTGGGGAGCACCCGTTATTTTTGTTAAAAAGAAGGACGGTACATTACGCTTATGCATAGACTACCGTTAGCTAAATAAAATGACTATTAAAAATAGATATCCTCTACCCCGCATAGACAATCTATTTGATCAGCTACACGGAGCGACGATATTCTCTAAAATAGACTTGAGGTTTGGGTACCATCAAGTCAGAATTAAAGATGAGGACATCTTTAAGACTGCTTTCAGAACCCGTTATGGGCATTACAAGTTTGTGGTTATGCCTTTTGGGCTAACCAACTCTCCAGTTGTTTTCATGTGTCTTATAAATAATGCTTTACATCGGTATTTAGATAAGTTTGTAATTGTTTTCATTGACGACATTTTAATTTATTCTAAGACTAAAGAAGAACATGACTAACACTTAAAGATAATTTTACAAGTGTTAAGAGAACATCAACTTTATGCTAAATTCAGCAAATTTGATTTCTTCAAAGATAAAATACAATATCTAGGGCATGTAATATCCAAGGATGGAATTGCAGTGGAATCGGACAAGCTAAAGCAATTGATGAATGGCCTACCCCTAAAGACGTAACTGGTGTACGATCTTTCATGGGAATTACAGGTTACTATTGGAAGTTTATAGAAGGATTCTCGCGAATCGCTAATCCTATAACTTCCGTGCAAAAGAAAGGTAAGAAATTTGTTTAGGATCAAAAGTGTGAAGAAAGTTTTAAGAAATTAAAGGAGTTATTAACAACTGCACCTATTTTAAAAATAGCGGACCCAAACAAAGATTTTATTGTATGTATGGATGCATGCAACGATGGTCTTGGCGGAGTCTTAACACAAGAGGCTCATGTAATAGCTTATGAGTCTAGAAAGCTAAAAATTCACGAAAATAACTACGCTACTTATGATTTAGAATTGGCTACTATGATACATGCTTTAAAAATGTGGCTCCATCATCTAATCGGAAGGAAGTTTTCATTAATGACAGATAATAAGGGTTTAAAATATTTGTTGGATCAACCAAATCTGAACGCAAGGCAAGCTAGGTGGCTAGCTTTCATTAGCGAATATGATTTCGAGATTCAACACATTAAAGGAAAAGAAAATAAAGTTGTTGATGCTTTAAGCAAAAATGCAAGAGTAAATTTTATAGCAGCAATCAACACTTATAAAACCGATTTAGAAAATCAGCTTGAAGAAGGAATAAAATTAGTTGATAATTACTTAAAATTACAACAAAGAGTTGCTGAAAATATATCAGAAAATTTGATGACAGATTACAGTCTGGATGAACAAGGGTTAATGATGTCTTAAATTAGACTGTATGTACCCAATGTACCTAAAGTTAAACTGCTGATTTTAAACAAAGTACATAAAAGTCCTTATTCAGGACATCCTAGTTACCAAAAGATGATAACCATGCTGAGGAAAGATTATTTTTGGCCAAATATGAAAAGTGAGGTAGCCGAATACATTGCTAGGTGTATGGAATGTCAACAGATAAAGGCTGAACACCAACACCCAGCTGGACTATTGCAACCACTACCAGTTCGAGATTGGAAGTGGAAAATAATTAGTATTGATTTTATAACTGGTTTATCTAAAAATCAGAAACAAAATGATTCTATAATGGTAGTTGTGGACAAGCTTAGTAAAGTAGCCCATTTAATACCTGTTAAAACCACTTATAAGGCTGCTAACATTGCCGAAATTTTTATGAAACAAAATTTTCGTTTACATGGAATTCCTAAATTCATAATTTCTGATATAGACTCTAAATTTACGGGAAATTTTTGGAAGTCTTTGTTTAAAGGTTTGGATACTACCTTAAATTTCAGTACATCATTTCATCCACAAACGGATGGGAAAACAGAAAGAGTAAATCAAATTCTAGAAGATATGTTAAGGATGTATGTTAGAGATCAGCCAGGTAAGTGGGAATATTTTCTGCACTTAGCTGAATTCGCTTATAATAATCATTATCAGGCTTCAGCAATAATCCGTCCATTTGAAATATTATATGGTAGAAAATGTAATACATCTATCTCATGGATTAATCCAGTTGACAAGTTGATGTTAGGACCGAAGTTATTGAAAGAAATGGAACTAATAGTGAAACATGTACAGGGAAATTTAAAAACAGAAAATTCATGCAGATCTAAAACAAACTCAGAAAGAGTTTCAGGTTGGTGAACATGTTTTTATCAAGGTAAAACCCAAAAAGAGTTCCTTAAAATTAGGAAGTTGTGCTAAACTAGCAGCAAGGTATTGTGGACCTTTTGAAATACTGTCCAGGGTTGGACCAGTGGCATATCGGTTAGCCTTGCCACCAAACCTTAAAGTACACAATGTATTCCACATTTCCTTTTTGAAAAAGTATGTGCACGATGCTACTCATGTGATTAATTGGAATGATGTACAGGTGGAACCAGAAGGATATTTTCTGGTGGAACCGGATTGTATCCTCGGCAGGAGGGAAATTTTGGTTTGGAATCGTGCCATTGGACAGGTAAAGGTGCAATGGAAGCACCTTAGTCCCAACGAAGCAACCTGAGAGTTGGAAAGTGATATGCGGGTGGCATATCCAGCTCTGTTCCAGGAAGATGTAAAGGATGACGAATAAAGCAACATCGAGGACGATGTTGAATTTATGAGGGGGTGTTTGTCACATACCCAAATTCTGAATATTTTATTTCATGAGAAAAACATTATGTTATATGTTATTGTAAATTTTTAAGATTATTGACCAAGTGGGGTCAAGGATGACTGTAATTAAATACTTTAATATTTTATTATTTATAAATAAAAGAGGAGAAAAATATCCCAAGGAGACTGTTGAAAGAGTGTTCACTGACCCACTAGGAGGAATGAACTGGGGTGGAAAGAAAATTGACACTTTGCAACATTATCAATGCACCTATAGTTGTTGCAGGTGGCAACTTTCCTACATTAATGGTCATGTTCCCCAAGAAAGTGGAACAGAGCAGGTGACTCAATAATTGTAAACTGACCAAAGACCTAGGCAATCTATTCATACCCATTGAATTGGAGCAGGAGGCTAATTAATTTTTACCTTGTGATGAATTTTGGACTAGACAAGAAGAGAATTCAATGAGGGGAAAGCTAAAGGGATTGACTGAGATAAGACTGTTAATCTGAGTTAGTACTGCTTTATGCAGAACTCAATATTGTTGAAAAGAAGAAGTCTCATTCTGGAGTATTGTCAACATCACTGCTGAGTTGCAGAGGATAACATTTGCATCCACCCAGCATCTTCACCCTAGTGGTTCAGTGAGTAGGATCGGGGGTCCTAAGACAAGTGATTTGGCTGTCTTCAAGAGTAGGTTGGGAGGAACGGGCTCCCTTGGGTGTTTGTTTCCCTCTTCAGTTTTCAGGTTCTTATCTTCTTATGTGTTTATTTTACTATATATCTATTTCTGAAAGTGTTTATGTATTATAGGAATTTGCAAGTTTATTCCAGTTAGTTTAAGAACTAAGTATAAATGTGATTTTGTACCGTGAATAAAGAAATCAATTTAGGAATTCAGTATGATTGATTTAAAATAATTTTCTGTGTTTTTCCACACACATTACATGTCGTAATCCAGTATAGAAAAGTTAATTTAAAGCTAGATTCAAATGTTTGACCGTCATAGATGAAAACTATTTTTTATTTCAATTTAACCCTTTTGTCTATATTTCAGTAAATATCTTCATTACTAAATACAGAAACATAGTATTCATCTAGTAAATAGAACTTTTAAATAGCAGCACAGTATATAGCATCACATTGCATTTTATAGAAGTAATAGTCTTCGAATAAATTTCATGCTCCAAACAGAACTTAGATTAAAAGCATAGTCTTTTTGTTTATAAGTAAGAATAATCAATTAAACATTTAAATGATAAAAGGAACCTATTCAAAACTGAATCCTTAGGAATATAAAACAATATAATTGCAAAACCTAGTAGTATACCTTCGTTTTTAATGCAAGATCATTTAAAAAAGCAAAATCATCATCGAAAACAGAACTCTGGAGGTTCCATCATAACCATAATAATTGCAGTAACAAAAATATTCATTATTTTCTGTACTCTTTAAAATATTCATAAGATAGTATACACACGAGTACTATTTCATTTTTTCAATACAGTAGTAAGTACAGCACAAGCCGAGCCATTGAAAGGAATCGCCAGGGTTTAAAAGAAGATAACTCTTATAAGAATACGATACATAAACTCTAAAATATTTAACACAGACCAGGGTTCGAGACCGTAAAGGCTCACCCTACAGGGTCGTTACTTTTATAAAATTTATAAACGAATGTTATAGGTATTGTAAAATTCAAAGATGCAGGGTTCGACTTTTGACTCACCCTTAGGTCTTTAAACTATCAAAATATATATGAAGTGCGGGCTCAAAACCCTTAACAAATAAAATACTAAACCAACAACATTGTAAATCATTAAGATAGGGTTTCAACCTTGCGTCCATTTATTTGGAATGACTGCTACCATTAAACATTACAAACTGCTTTTGCTAACAGATTTAAAAGACGGTTGTAACCCTAAGCATATATAATTCGCAGCACAAGATATTCAATTATTAAAATAACGAAGGTGCTGAGACCATCCTTCTGGATGAAAATCAACCATACGTTGAAAATCTTGAAAACCAATTTCTTTATTAATCCTTAAGAAAGGTCTTTACAAAATGGTATAAAATGAAAACGTTGAGAACCCAACGTAGGCCAAGGCGTAAAGGTCCAGCCTGCCTATTTATAAATTCCATTCGGCTTCAAAACATAAAAACAAACTGTTTAAAATTCAAACACCGGGAAGACCTTCGTCTCAACACAGTACTGTCCCAATTCGTCGACTGTCATCACTCTTTCATAACAAAAGTTTGACTAAGGTTTTTTAAAGAAACGTCGAGGCTTACCAGTGCTTATCGATGGAAGCCACGGCGGAGTAGTTTCCAGGAAGTAGTAGCAACCCAACATTGATGGAACCTTATCACTCCGCGACCAACACAACAGTAAACAGGTGTTAGTAACAAGTTATTAAAAGATGATTAAAACAACGAATGCATTACACCGTGAGTATGGCCTTACCTATTTCGCAGGAGTCTTCAACCTAATGTCCATCTGTCAAAGTGAAAACTGCCATGGAAAACCCTCAAACATCATGAAGCTTTCAAACCCTACCATTTTGGCAGGTTGTCGGCCTCCACCTCCGACCTTGCATAATGAACGAGCGAAATGAACTTTCGAAGGGTTTGACAGTCATTCAAACCTCAGTTAGGGTTTATCCCAAAACCCAAGGTTGGTCACGTGAAGCAACTTCCACGGGTGCCAGCTAGGCTTCCCACTATGACCTCATTTAAGACTGTGTTAATATTCACCTACCACCGTGCCAGCGAAGAACTCCGCTATGAGACCACACAAGAAAACTATTCTTAGTATAGTTCCAAAAGTTCACAGTCGTAATATCTTCTACCAACGTCTTTTCATGCTCGGTTTTAAGAGTTAAATTGTGGTCAAGGTTAATACCCTGCCACATATAAGTTTAAACTTATAAGCACCATTTAATACATGAGTTTCAACTATATGGTGATAATCATGAACACAATAATATTAACAAAGGGTCAAAAAAATGTTAAGCCCATATGAATTATCCCAAGTCAAATTATATATGGAAAAATTTATAATAAAGTTTAAATGCTAAAAGATAGTTAAATATTTAAATGCTTTACAATATAGATGCAAGTCTTTTATATAGAAATAGCAATTTAAGCTAGGGTAGGTCTTACCCTAGGTCCTATTAGGGTTTTTCCCTTATATGTCATTAATGCCAAGTATAGATTAGTTAAAACAATTATGTTCAATGTATAGTAAATGGATCCTCAACTGATAATAATAACCTCACCTACGATATCTATACAAATAGGAGTAAGAGCATTAGCTATGTAAATAGCTAAGTAAGCCTCAAGGATTCCGTAGGACCTCTTCATCAAAGAAAATAAAAAGGTTAGTAGCATAAAAATTATATTCCGTTACATTGCTAATGTTGGATTAAATGCTTATCCAAAATAAATTCGACACATTAATGATGTAAACTTTTGAGACAAAAGAAGCGACATTTATTTATGAGATAAAATCTGCTAAGTCTTAACATTTATTGTCCGACAGTAACTTCATAAACATTTATAACCCTACTATAGTTTAAAATGAATCGAGATGTTGCATTAATAAATACAAGCACAACATCATAAATAGGATAGAATATTCCTTTCTGAGACAGCTGTCATTAAGAATATCTTCTGCATAACACTTAATTGACATTTATACTAATAAGAATTTTTTTTATTTTTTTGTGAAAATTGGGGATGTTACAGTTAAGGGGAAGAATATGTAGATGGTTGTTACTATTTTAGGAATATGATTTCAAAATCATTGTGAAACCAGGAAGATTGAATGCAGGACCTGACTATCTTTCAAGAATTGAGTCAGGAGAAGAACCTAGTAATTTGGAGGATAATCTACCAGATGCGCAGTTTTTTGCTATCCATATATCAGATGACTACTTCAGAGATATTGTAGAATTTCTAAATACATGATTATCACCTACATAACTTACTATGTAGCAGAAGAAACATTTAGTAGTAAGATCAGCCAACTTTAACCTAATTGCAAGACAATTATACAAACTGGGACTAGATGAAGTATTGTGTATATGCGTACTAGAACATGAGAGACCTATTATACTTGTTGAAGCACATTCAAGAGTATCTAGAGGACATTATGCAGGAAAAGCTACTGCGCATAAAATTTTGAGAGCAGGACTATGGTGGCCTACGATACACAAAAATTCAAAAGAACATTGTCGGAATTGCGATGTATTCCAGAGAACAGGGAAGCCATATTGTAGAGATGAAATTCCATTGATGCCACAATTGACTTTGCAATCCTTTGATAAATGGGCTATTGACTTTGTGGGACCTATTGACCCGCTAGGGAAGAGAACTAGTTCAATATATATCATTACAACTACAAATTATCTAACCAAATGGGAATAGGAAAAACCAATGAAGGACTGTAGCGCAGTTATAGCCGCGCAGTTAATTTTTTAGAACATATTGACAAGGTTTGGATGTCCAAAAATTATGATGAGTGACCAGGGAGCCCATTTCCTGAACATAACTATTGAATCCCTAACGGAGGAATTTCGGATATATCATCAGAAGAGCACACCATATCATCCACAAGGTAATGGCACAATATAATCCTTTAATAAAGTGTTGGAGAATGCATTAACCAAAGTATGCAATACAAACATGGATGATTGGGATATTAGAATTCCAATAGTATTTTGGGCATATAGAACAACTTGTAAAAAGTTTACAGGTCATACACCTTTCAGATTAGCATATGGACAGGAAGCTGTCATGCCCATGGAATACATAGTACCAAGCTTGAGAATTGCGGCATTTACAGATATGGATGATAATGAGACAATGTATGAAAGACTATTACATTTGGTTGGATTGGAGGAAGACCGCTTCATTGTTGGTTTCCACCAACAAGTCCAGAAAGACAGAGAAAAGGTATGGAATGATAGACACATCAAGCACAAACTCTTCCAAGTAGGAGACCTTGTCCTCCTCTATGACAACAAATTTATGAAATTTCCTGGAAAATTTAAGATGCATTGGTTAGGGCCATACACTGTCAAACATGTCACTAATGGAGGTGCAGTTCATCTAGCCACATTACTTGGTGAAAACTTGGAAGGTCTTTTCAATGTGAGTAGACTAAAGACTTATAGGGATGGCCCTATTCCTATGTGTAGAATTTAAACAATGCAATAATGTTTTAAGTGTCAAGTGCAGTTGAAATTGGACAATAAAACAAAGGGCAGAGTCTGCACACAACAATTTTGTTAAAATGCGCAGTTTTACAATATATGAAAATGTTTCATGCAGCACACATAGAAAATCAAGTTGCGAAGTAAAAGAAGGGAGTAGAGATGCGAAGTTCAACCAAAAAGAAGGGAAATGCGAAGTGAACCTCATCATTCACCTAACTGTCAGCGAAGCTAGAGAAAACTAGTCATTACAGTTTTGTTCGGAAAGTAGTCGTTATACAATACTTTTGGCAACTGAATTTTTTCTGCTTTTAAGGCATATTTGTCCGTTGAAGACACATTCAATGAAGGGAAAGGACCAAGATTTAAGCAATATTTGGCCAACAGACATGGAAGTTAATGATAATTTAGCCATTTTTGGGGTGCACCTTATTGTCGCTATGTATATAAATAGTAAGGATCACATAGTTACCGGTTTTACCGTGACTTTTAAATTTTACCGCATGTAATTTCTGAGCTTTTTACTAGTCAAGAGAAAGAGTAATTCGACAGTGTATATATGAACAAGGTAGCCTAGAGGAGATATTAAGAGAATTCCAACATTGTGGTTTGGAAGGAATCATGAAGACGCCATTGAAGAAAAAAGTCACGGAGATAGGTGGAACCTCTAGAACTTTACCGTGAAATGGACTAGAGCATAAGCATAAAGATAAGCAAAAGGATACTGAGCAATAAAAGCTAAAGGCCGTAGAAATTCCAAAGGATTATCCGTGAGAGCGACCTCACGAGATGACAATTCTGTTGGTACCCAAGTACATCCCTCTGAGAAGAGAGGATGCACCAGTTGTGATACTCAAGAAAAATATGCAATATGAGATCCTGCTACAACCCATGTCGAGTCATGTGCGCAAAAAAGAGAATTTGCTTGGGAAGATTCCAGAATGCAAGTTTGCAGATCATGACTTGCTACATGAGACAAAGTATACTCAATTTCAACTGGACCAGTATATGTGTAGGGGACATGATGAAACTAGCAAGCAAACAACAATTCAAGTGCATGACTGGATTGTGCCATTGCAGCCATCAGGGTTGCTGAATCTGCTAAGAATTCTGCATTTTGACCGAATCCCAGAGCTCACAGCGGTTTTGTGCACATTTCTCTCATGTACACACCAGGGTTATTTGTGGTTGGATTGAAAAATTGATATCAACACAGACCTGATCTACATAATTATGCACTTGAGTAAAATAGGCGTTGACCCTGCAACAGAGTTTGTAGGAAAGAGAAAGGATAAAGAGCTTGAAAGAAGGATGAAAAGTGAATCCGTATTGATAAAAGGAACTCGTGGATATCAAAAAAACAGATCAAGGATGTCACCACAAGGTTCATGGTTCAACTCCTCGTAGGAAAAGTACTAAGGAAATGCAGACCGATCGAGGTGTCGGCCACTGCAAAGGCCAAGGATGGACTCCAATATAATTGGGAAAATTATCTTCTGAATGAGTTCCTAGATAATGTTGCAGATACACAAGACAATGGACATCAATTCCATTATAGTTGGTTGTTAGTATTGATCGCGTTCCTAGGTTGGAAAGAGCCCAAGTATCAACAAAACGTATCGGTGTTAGTTGGAGACTATCGATGACCCAGATATGCGAACATGTGGGCCAATTTGAAGCCGGAAAGAGAAAGAGTAAATAATGTACAGTTGTACACATATTATGAGAATCTATGCGGAGTTATTAACGGCACTTCGTGTATCCCTAAGGAAATAACAACATAGTACATTCGCAAGATGAGATTCAAAGACGACCTTCACTTTATTTTCATTCAACCTAGAACCAACAAACCCATACCCAAAATGGTATGAAGGCCTATACCAGATGGATGCGCAGAAGATCGAACTCATCATTGAATATTAGCCGTCCTAATGGAAGATGGATGCGCCAGAGACATTGATCACTACCTCTGAGGAAAGCACAAATGAAAGTGACACTCAGGAGCAAGAAGAAGAGCAAGAAGAAGAGCCAACAATTGATCAGGAATAGGAGCAAGATCAAGGACAAGAACAACAACAAACTACTGATTTACCAGTAGGTGAGAAGAGGAAGAATCCAGACACAGCCATGCCGAAAGTATCACAAAGAAAGAATAAAAAAGTAAGTAAGACTCCACTCGATGCGCAGTTGCATGATGATGATTATGAATGCATCGTAGATCGAGTCCATGAACACCTTGAAGAGAGGCTAGCAATAAGAGACAACAAGCAAGAAGAACTCCAAGCGAGGATGATAGAAAGCATCGCAGAACTGAAAAGCATGGTGGCAAGAGTAGAACAAGTCCAGAGAGACTTAGTAAGGGAATCAGACTCCGAATGCAGATCAAAGGAGTCTAGCAAAAGAAAAAGAAAAGCGCCTGCATTGACAATGAAACCCTAGTTAGTCTGCATAGAGCCGATGAATGTGATATTCCCATCGGATGAACTAACTAAAGGTGTGAAGCAGATCGCACATCTGGATATCAACATGGGAATGTTTCCCATTGAAGGACTGCATAATCTGCATCTGCATGTTGTGGAGGAAATTAGAGATAGAGATATGATTTCATATAACCAACATCTGAAGCTGGAAGACAGTTGTAAGGAGTTGAAGAATGAATGCATATTGAAGACCAATGAGCTACCAAATGCTCAAGTGAGGCAGAAAAAGATGAAGAAAGCAGTCGTTTAAGTCTGTGCAAAGATCCCAGACTGCGAAGAAGAGCCTGAAGTGGATGCGACCATCCTTAAGATTGGTGTTTCCATGGACAATATCAAAGCGAAAATGGAAGATATGGAGATTGGATACAAATAAAAGATTGTTGACTTAAAGTCTCAGCAACAACTTGGCACTCCGCCAGAGGTAGAATTGGAAAGAGCTGAAGAGCTAAAGACATCAAACGAGAACATCTCCCCAGAAGTTGTGAGGTGTCAAGACTTGCTAGAAGAAGTCACTAAGGTTTGGGCTATACTACAAGAGGATCCCGAATTACAAAAAATCCAGGATGAAGTTCAGAAGAGGCAGAAGGACCTTAATTCTGTGAACACGTCCATGAAGGATTTTCCACCAAGGAAAAGGATCAGAAGTTTGTAGAAACGAAAGAGCTTCAGAAGGAACTGAAGGAACTAAGGGAAAATGAAGCTGGAACTTCGTAGAAGTTACAGCCTATGCAGGAATAAGCATTGGCACTCTTTGAAGAAATCAAGGAGAAATTGCAAGAACTCCGCATGACAGGGAGTACAGTAAAGGATCAAATGCAAGAAATCATATCAGCGATGATGCTTGAAACGATCAAAGAATACGAGCAATAGACTAAGGAATCAGTTGCGAAGCTGAGGGAAACTTTTCAGGAATTCGCTGCGAAAATGAACATCCCAAGTGATGCACAGTCGAAGAAGCCTGCTGAAAGTGGTACGGGGATGAGCCACAAGTAAGTGTTAGGGGCTTGTTGGGCACAGCCCAAGTACATGAAGTTTTTATGGCGAAGTACATTTAGGTGAGGCCTATCATTGACCATTTTTGGGAGAAGCAACTCCGCAATTCCCAGGAGGAGGGTATGGAGCGAAGTGAAGTTGATAGGAAAGGACCTGTCCCCTTAGTAAAGATGAAGTGCTAAGGAAAACCAGAGGTGGTTGAAGCAGTTAAGGATGAAGCAGCGAGCTGAAAGCTACAGGAGCAGAAGTAAAGAATCAAAATGGTGCAAAGGACACGCCACTATAGAGTTAGAGCCGCGGTCAGAACTGCACTATCAGAAAAAGCGTCAGAGTCAGAAGAAGGACGCAAAAGGACAACAAAGTTACAACGAAGTTAAAGCAAAGCATGGTCGACAAGATAACCATGTCGTTTTGGATTTATGGGTACTATGGGGGTTGGCTATAACAATAAAATAATAAATTAATATTAATATTAATTTATTATAATTAAAAGACTATCTAAAGTCAATAGTCATGCCCTTTTACGAAAAGGTGCATGACGGGCTTATATAAAGCCCAAACCTATGTAACTATTAATCATCTACCATACAATACATTTTTACATTACTATTGATCCATTTATGGACCATTTACGTTACCTACATTGGGGTTTCCTGTAAAAACAATATTTTACTGCTCCAGTGGTAGCAAAGCTTGTTGATTCCGGCTTGTGGCCAAATTGTCAAAGTTTCTTTGAGATTTAGGTTTTTAACCTTACATTAGGCTTTTATCCATCCTTATTAAAGAAAAAAAAATTATTAAAAGAGAGAAAAAAAAAGAGAAAGGAATAAAAGAGAAGTTAAAAAAAGAGAGAGAACAAGAAAGAAGACCGCATAAAAAAGGAGGAAAATAAAACCACACATTGCCTTGGTTTTATAAAGAAACCATTATTTATAATAACTCATACCTTAATTAGGATGAGTTTAGTTATTATATGAGACTATAGTAATAATAATCCATTTTTATTATAGTTATTATATAACTATAGTAATAATAATACATATTATTATTATCTCAAAGGTTTGAATTATTCGTAATCCAACAAAAAAATTAGTTTTTTGGGAAAAAAAACTATATATATATAGTTTCTAAAACATTAATATAATAATATTATTAATTAATTAATTAATAATTATTATTTTTTTTTTTTTCCATGTGGTTCACTAATCGGCTTAGCCGACCGCTACATCCACGAAATAATTTCTGGCGGACCCACCCGAAGGGGCCTCACACCCGCGGACGCTGCGTGCCTAACCCCAAGAGAGTCGATGAGAATGGATCCCGCGACCTCGCATGCTGGGAGGCCTAACTACGAGTACTATACCAATTGAACTAACTCTTGGGGCTAATAATAATTATTATTATATTAAAAGAAAAATTATTATTTTATTAAAATAATAATTATTTGTGGAAAAAAAGAGTTAATTGACCTAATAAAAAAGGGGTCAAGGAAAGTTCTTTCCAAGATACACATATTAGGAATTATTACATCTTTTTAATCCACCCTTGTCGAGGAAATCGAAGACCAATTAAAGACCATCTATAGTCCAGAACAAGCATCTAACGTCGAAGAATTAGAGACCATGGAAGTCGATTTGCGACTACACATAGAGAAATTAGAAGCCAAGTTAAAGCGCTATCAAAGAGACAATGAATATTTACATGACAAGATTACAAAATTTGAAGCAGTAATTGCAATATGTAAGCTACAAGAAAAGTTCGATGAACAAAAAATCTCCGACCAGGAAAGTCGTATAGAAAAATTGTATGTGCAAATTGATGAATTAAGAGCCAAAAATGAACTCAATCAGAGGCTAGAAGATCAATATATAAAGAATTAAATAATTAAATACGAAGTAGAAATAAAACGCTTGAACAAGATCCTTAATGACAAGGATGAAGATCTGAAGAAGATACAGCATAAATTAGGAGATCAAGAATCAAAGGTCGACCAATGTCGACAACAGATACAAGATCTTCAAACACAAAATGCCGACTCTTAAATGGCACACAAATCGGAGATCGCAAATAATAATAAAGAGTTATCCAACAATGCTGAAGAAATTTTCAGAATAACAAATCATAACAAGATACTAGTCACAAAAATTAAGAAATTGAAAAATAGTCAAAAGATAGAACAATCTACGGAAGACATTGAAGGGGAACTTCTAGACAAGCAGGAAGAAAATAGTTGCAACAAAAGTCATAACGAGGATCTTAAAGAACAACTTAAGAAGTCGGAAGAAGTTAGGAAATCACAAGTAGAAGTGATTAAGAAGTTTCAAAAAGATAAGATACAGTTAGAGAACAAGTTGAAAAAAATACAAGACAAAACCTTAAAACCTCAAGGGACAAAAACAAAACTTCCAACTCAGAGCAGTGATCAAAAGACGACTTTCGTAAAAGAAATTTACAGTGTGAAAATTCCCTATCGACACTCCAACCATAAAAACTGACACCCTAAAATGGTGGAAATGTCGGAAGATAAAGGTACTAAGGTGATCAAAACTCCCTATGACATATCAGTACGGAATCCTGACATTCATCGACAAATCAACTTGGGATGGATTGATCCCTCCACATATCAGAATTTATGCTCGACGCTTAAAAGTTCGTATCGACATGTGTCTTCAACTATGACACCACAAAAATCAATTTATAAAAATTATAAGTCTTTGAGGACAAAGCCTTTCTAAGAGAGAGGCAATGTAACAATAAAATAATAAATTAATATTAATATTAATTTATTATGATTAAAAGACTATCTAAAGTCAATAATCATGCCCTTTTACGAAAATGTGCATGTCGGGCTTATATAAAGCCCAAACCTATGTAACTATTAATCATCTACCATACAATACATTTTTACATTACTATTGATCCATTTATGGACCATTTACGTTACTTACATTGGGTTTTTCCATAAAAACAATATTTTATTGTTCCATTGGCCCATAGTTATTGTAATATGTGACCTTCAGGCACATATATATAAAGGAAAATTTTGTATAAGAAAGGGTTGGTCATTAGTCTTTTGGTAATGTTAAGAGAGTTAGATCTAGATCGAGAGATATCTAAGAGAGAGAAAAGACTCTGCAGCTGAGTGCGCAGAGATATATTGGAGAGAAGAGTCTACAGGTAAGTGCACGGACTGGAACTGTTACCCCTTCTAAGTAATATAAGAACATTTCATGTGGACGTAGCTCCCATCTGGGGGGTGAACCACATAAATCCTTGTGTTATGTGCATGAATTTATGATGTGTTTCATTTTCATGTTATGATAATTTTATATATTTTCTTTCATATGAATGTTAATGGAAATCATATGCTGAGTAGTCGGAACACATGTGTATGAATGTTGTGAAGTAACATTAAGTGTGATGAATGTGTAGTTACATGAGTAAGACAACAACGATTCAGTGAAGTCTGTAGGTTGTTGAGAATTGCGAAGTGCGAAGTCACATGTTAATATTGTAATGTTAAGTATATGCTAAGAAGGGAAAGCATTGCGAAGTTATATTCCACATATGCGCATCACAACGGTTACAGAAAATTGATTCTGTAACCCCCCATATTTGCTTCAGGTGAGACTTCATCTTGTTCGCAGGGTCATGCCGAAAGGGCCAGCGAAAGGGGTTTTGTTGGGTCTACAATATCTTCACCGAACCCAGGTCAGCGCAAAGTAAACCAACAAGTCCCATGAAAATCCTCGCTTGGAGGAAAATCATCATCAGTGCTATCAAAATCCTTCCTTGAAGGAGAAACATTATTAGTCCCATTAAAATCCTCGCTTGGAGGAAAACCATCATCGGTTCCATCAAAATCCTTACTTGGGGGAGGAACATTATCAATCCCATTAAAATCCTCGCTTGGAGGAAAATCATCATTGGTGCCATTAAAATCCTTGCTTGGAGGAAAATCATCTACACCATTATTGGTTCCTTCATCCTCACCGGAATTATTATCTATCCCATCAAATCCTCGCTTGGAGGAAAATCTAGTTTGTTGTCTTGTAAATACTTGCTTGGAGAAAATTCTTGGATTGGAGGGAAATCATTGAAAATTCTCGCTTGGAGGAAAATCTTGGCTTGAAGAAAAATTATTGTTAGTACCTTGAAAATCATCGCTTGGAGGAAAATCATCGTTGGTGCCTTGAGAATCATTTCCTTGAGCAAAATCATCATTGGTGCCTTGAAAATCGTCACTTGGAGGAAAATTGCCATCATCTTCCTCGGTGTCTTTAAAATATACACATGGAGGAAAGTCTTCATCATCACCATTAATTCCTTTAAAATCCTCACTTGGAGGAAAATCATCATCGATGCCTTTGAAATCCCCATTTAAATGAAAATTTCCACCATCTTCATGTACATCTTCAGACATTGAGATTGATTCAGACGAGTCCATGACTTTTCACTAAAAAGTATAAGAGAATGAAATTTTCTCACACTCCTCACCAAAAAGTACAATGGTGCAATTGTCAACCCCCAACAATCTTATATCTAAAAGAACGAAATTTTCCCTCCCAAGCATTCCCTCCAAAATATCCCTGCAAAATAAATCACACATTTCTAACACAATCATAACACTATTAAAAATAATATAATTTATCGTATAAAAATTGTAATAATACTAATAAAATTACATGTAAACAATGCTATCCAAACTTTTTAATACAATCTTAGTTATTTACATTAATATTTAAACCAAGAGTCATAACACTAGTCAAATATCATTTAATGCCTTCTTTTCTAAATTTAGAAATAATGCATTAGTTAATTACACATTTTTTAATCCTACATTTGTAAAACAAATAATGTTAAACTTAATATTATTCATATAAACTATTTTGGTTTTCTATTCTTCACATTTGAAATTTCGAGTAATTTAATAATTCTTTCAAGGTTAGTTCTATTTTTTTTAAAAATAAATATTTCTATTTTATATTTCCTTTGGCAATGTTTTCTTTGTGATTTTGTCATTTTTTTTAATCCTACTTTCATAAAGCAGTAAAAAAAAACTTATTTTATGTTGTATTAATGCAGTTTGGTTTTCTACAGTCACCCTTTGAAAACAACAATCCACAAGGCTTTGAACACCATCAAAGAGCTTCAAGCATTGTCAAGGTTAGTTAAATTATTTTTGGAATGTAAATGTTTTTTTAAATGCTTTAAATTTCTAATGTTTTAATGTAATTTTTTTTCCTTTGGGATTCAACATACCCTCTTTAAAAACCAGGGTAAATTTTAATTTTTTTTCTTTGGGCCTGAGGGCTCATGCACCCAAAGGATGGCCCTTGGGCACACCCCTTTGGGTGCATGAGGGAGGAACTAAGCTCCTAACCTCAAGTTCCTTTGAATGGGAATTGGGTGCCCAAAGGAGCAACCCAATGCATAACCCATTGGTTATGCAATGGGTTGTCCAAAAGGCGCCCATTACATAGCCTGTGGGCTATGCATTAGGCGCCCTATGGGTGGCCCATTGTATATCCCATGGGATATGCAATGGGACGTCGTTTGGGCACCCATTGCATAGCCCGCAAGCTATACATTGGGCACCCTTTGGGTGGCAATTGGATATCCCACGGTCTATGCATTGGGTTCCCAAAGGGCGCCCGAGGAGAGGAGCGGAGATCCTCCCCACTGCCAAAGGGGCATGCTCATCCCACCCCTTTGGTAGTGGGGGAGGAGCTCCTCCCCCAGGGCTCTCTTTGGGCGCCCACAACACCAAATGGGAGAGCACTATGGGCGTCCAAAGGGGGTCGGGGGTGAGTGGAGCTCTGCCCTCAGGCCCCATTTGGGTTCCCAAATATCCCTCCTGACAGGTGCTACGGATGCTTGTAGCATAGCCCAAGGGATATGTTGGGTGCAGGGGTGCACCCAATGCATAGCCCTTGGTCTATGCTACGGGTCTCCCATAGCGTATACCAAGGGATATACATTGGGCATGGGGCATTCCTAATGCATATCCCTTGGGCTATGCTATGGGGTGCATGTAGCATAGCCCTTGGGCTATGCTACGGGGTGCTCATAGCATATCCCAAGGGATATACATTGGTCATGGGGAGCCAATGCATAGCCCTTGTGATATGCTACAGGAGCCCTCGTATCATATCCCAAGGGCTATGTATTGGGCGTGGCCCACAAATGCATAACCCTTAGGTTATGCTACGTGGGTTCCCATATCATATCCCAAGGGCTATGTATTAGGTGTGGGGCGCCAATGAATATCCCTTGGGCTATGCTACGGGATCCCATAGCATAGGGCTATGCTATGGGAACCCGTGGCATAGCCCAAGGGCTATGCTATGGGATCCCATAGCATAGGGCTATGATATGGGAACCTGTGGCATAGCCCAAGGGCTATGCATTTAAAAAAAATCTTGAGCCCCCTCTACATTTAAAAAAAAGTTATTCTTTTTATAACTATATGTCAACATTTTTATTAAGTGCAACTATTTTTTTTTTAAACATATTCTAAATTTTTTTTGTTTTGTTTCTGAATATAGGGAAAATGGCATCAAGAAAGCTATGTGTAAACATCTTTGGAGTGAGATCGTCAACGAAGTCATAAAAAAAATAGTTGATCCATATGAGAATGTTGTGCGTGATGAAGTTGTATCCAGTGATGGTTTAAAATCCAAGAATGATAGAGAATGGAAACACGCACCAGATGAAGAAAAATGGACTATTCTTGTTTTCTAAAAGAGAAATATCAAGGCAACCGAGATAGTATTCACTTACATTGTGCTACATTTGCATATCTTAAAAATGATTATCACTCATTTGGATTGTTGCAAGATATTTTTTTTATTCCAGGTAAATACATTGTTTATGCACTAGTGAAACAAGATAAAACCTTTGTCAAAATCCGATAATCTTTGAAGGTTTCAAACTATAAGATTAACAAAATTTTCACAGAATTTTGTGCAGGAGTCGTGCACGATATTGAGCGCAAGAGTGTAAGTTTGTATATTTTATATCTTTCTGAATTTATTATAGTTTGAATTATATGACCATATAATAAATTTAATACAATATTTTTTTTATTTCGCGGGATTTTTCTATGGCACTTT
This sequence comes from Larix kaempferi, assembly GCA_027924585.1. Taxonomy (NCBI): domain Eukaryota; kingdom Viridiplantae; phylum Streptophyta; class Pinopsida; order Pinales; family Pinaceae; genus Larix; species Larix kaempferi. Next base: position 8,477,752 of record BSBM01000504.1, read on the forward strand.
CCCATATTTTGAATGGAATTTATTCTATAGAATAAAATACGATTAATGTCATTAATGCCCCTCCCCTCTTCATAAGGGATAAGCACCAAAGAATGGAGAAACACCAAAGCAGAAACAAGTGCAAAATGTTCTTGAAGAAGTACAAGCATAGAAAGGAAAAGGAATCCAACAATCAAATGAAGTACCTAGGAAGGTTACATTCAAAAGGATATATCGCCCAACTGAACATGATAGATGAATTGTTGGTTGTTAAGATTCAATATGCTAAGACATAGAATATCAGTGTTACATTCCATTTCACAACAATAGCATATACATGATCACTGAAAGAACAACAAGCACAACATAAACACAAGAGACACAAATTTATCCTAGGAAACCCTCATGGGGTAGAAAACCCAACAAAGCTTCCTCAATATAGATGACCAGCAAATACAAAGATGTAAACCCTAAACATGAGCTCCTTCTCCTCCATAGCATATCTCTCCCTCACCTATGCGCCAATCACAAGTGAGTGTAATGTGTGTTAAATGAGGAACACACCTCCTCTATTTATACACAACTCCGACTTGTCTTTTACATTAACTAGGTCGGCCCCAACTTAACCACTTTACATAATGCTGACTGGGCCGACCCCTCTAGGGTGGTATAATAACCTTTTTACCCACATAACACATATAGGTCCAACCCCACTAGGGAAGTCTAATAACCCAAGTTACCACAATCTCTCGGAGGAATAAACATATCCAGATACATGACAAAGTCCCATTGGAGGAATGAAACATCTCCAGAATAATAAAGTACACAATATAATATTCCTAGAAGTTACAATATTTTAGTACTCCCCCTTAACGAGAAGGACATTATAACAACATCTGCAGGAGCAAGGAGTCATCAACATCATACATGATACATCTATAAATCATTGGAAGCTTTCTTCAATCATCAGTAACTCATATAGCTACTAGAACATCTTCAAGATATTCAATACTGGAACATCAACATCTTCAGTACTAAGTCTTCATCTTCTGCAGCACTCGAACAACTACAGCATCATCATCATCTAGATCTCTTAATCAACAGCCTCATCGTCTGGATCTTCAGATCATCATCATCACCAGGATCTCTCAATCAACAGCATAACATCCTCATTGGATCCTCTCGATCAACAACATCATTGGATCCTCTCGATCAGCAACATCACTGAATCCTCTCGATCAACAGCCTCATAGCAGCATACCCTGCAATACACATGATCCAATTACAGGATGATCAATCCCTCTCACTTTAGGACATAAGTCCAAGGATGATAAAATACTAACACATACATTTTGAACCAAATGTTCAGGGATGATGCAATCCTATCACATACATTTTAAACCAAGGGTTCCGGGATGATGCAATCCCCTCACATACATTTTGAACCAAGGGTTCCGGGATGATGCAATCCCCTCATGTACATTTTAAACCAAGGGTTCCGGGATGATGCAATCCCATCATGTACATTTTGAACCAAGCATTTAGGGACGATGCAGTCCTGTCACGTACATTTTGAGCCAAGGGTTCCGGGATGATGCAATCCCCTCACGTACATTTTGAACCAAGCGTTTAGGGACGATGCAGTCCTGTCACGTACATTTTGAACCAAAAGTTCAAGGACGATGCAGTCCTATCACGTACATTTTGAACCAAGGTTTCAGGGATGATGCAGTCCTATCACATACATTTTGAACCAAGCATTCAGGGATGATGCAGTCCTATCACGTACATTTTGAACCAAGCGTTCATGGACGATGCAGTCCTATCATGTACATTTTGAACCAAGCGTTCAGGGACGATGCAGTCCTATCACATGCATTTTGAACCAAGCGTTCAGGGACGATGTAGTCCTATCACGTACATTTTGAACCAAACTGTTCAAGGACGATGCAGTCCTATCACGTCCACTAGGGACCACTTCTAGGAGGCATATGTCTACGGCTCAATTCAGGGACAGAAGTCCAGGGATGATACAATCCCTCTCGTCCACTTAGACCAAGTCTTAGGACCAATTATCAGCCTTATCGTTGATATCATCAACCTCATCGTCGGGACAGGTAACCTCATCATCGACTTTACTGTCGGAACAGGTAACCTCATCATCAATACATGTATCCTCATCATCGATACAAGTATCCACACCATCAATACAAGTATCCTCATCATCGATACAAGTATCCACATAATCAATACAAGTATCCTCATCATCGATACAAGTATCCACATCATCCATACAAGTATCCTCATCATCGATACAAGTATCCACATCATCCATACAAGTATCCTCATCATCGATACAAGTATCCACATCATCAATACAAGTATCCTCATCATCGACCTTATCGTTGATATAGGAAATCTCATCATCAATACAAGTATCCACAACGATACCAATATCCAAATATCATCATCGACCATATCAGTCCCCCTTTCGAGTAGGGTCCTTTTGAACTACACCAAGCTTGTCTCAGAAATACTCAAACTTTACTCGAGACAGAGGTTTGGTCAATACATCAACAACTTGTTTGTCGGTGCTCACATACTCGAGCTTTGTAGCTCCTTTCTGCACCATATCCTGTATATAAAAATATCGGATCTCTATGTGCTTTGACTTATCATGGAACACTGGATTCTCTGCCATCTTGATACAACTTTGGTTGTCAGACAGGATCACATTGGAGTCCATCTCTAAGTCAAATAATCCTGATAACAATTTCCAAAGCCATAATGCTTCACAACTAGCAGAGCAAGCAGCTATATATTCTGCTTCAGCTGTGCCGAGATCCACACTAGACTGCTTCCTGCTAAATCATGAGATCATGGCATATCCTAGACAATAACATCCGTCCGATGTGCTCTTCCTGTCTGATACACTTCTTGCCCAATCATCATCTGTGTAGCCATACAATCTGAAGTCATGATCTCCAAAATAACATAGACCAAAGTCTATCGTACCCTTTAGGTACCTCATCACATGCTTTGCAACTATCAAGTGAACACATCTAGGTTCCACTAGATACTGACTCTAGGTGTTTACAACAAAGCATATATATGGCCTTGTATTCGTTAGATACATCAATGAGCCAATGTTCTGTCTGTACATAGTCACATCCACTAACTCTGATGATTCATCAGCTAACAACTTCAAATTGGAATCCATGGGAGTGGCCATGGCTTTGCATTCCAATACATAAAATACTTTCCCTGGTTGAGAAAGATTCCTTCTGGGCCTTGCCATACTTACAGACCTAGGAAGTAATGCATCAGTCCGAGACATTTCATCTCAAATTTTGTAGAGAGCTTCTTCTTGCATTCAACAATCCATTTCTTATTCCCTGTCAGAAAGAGATCATCCACATACAGTAATAGTATGACAGGTTCATCATCCATAACCTTAAGGTAAAGGTTTAGGATCAACTTGTCAAGAAGCTATCAATTCTCCCTATGTGACTGAACATCATTCACACTCTGCATTGAGTGATCTTCTGTATATCTATCTGTGCCATCTCTCATCAAATGGGTCTACTGATATGAGCCCCAATACCATTCGAATTCTGTGGTGAGTTCCTTCTTGCATCCATGTCATCTGTATATAGAAACCATCTTCAACCTTGTAGCAAAGGTTGAAATCTGCATCACCCATGGTGATCATTAAGCTCATCAAATGACTATCGATCTTGGGTACTCATACAGAGCTTTCTTCAATTGAATCCTGGGATTTTTCTCGATTCACACTTCTTCTTCAATTACACCATTAAGAGAATTGTCTTATCTAGCCACTTGGAGCAAAAATATCATCATGATCCTCTTCCTCTTTCTAAAAGAATCTTCTAGCCACAAGCCTTCTATAGTATGTTTGATTTGTAAATCTTCTTGTTGAACATCCATCACTTGTTCGGTGTTCATCATTCTTCATGATCTTTCCTACAAATCAAAGTTAATTACATGATTAGTAATAATTCATAATCATCAAATCATGTTGACATGTTAACCTATTATGCATACAGATATGATTTACATACTTATGCAACTATCTTGACCAATACTTTGGCACAAAACTTTTCCATATCCTGTATGCATACAATGGATATCTAGATGCCCTCCATCTCTACCATAACATACCATCAAGAGCGTGCACAACTCTCAGCATGTCAACAAAGAGGTTTCATTCTAGACAAGCAATAATGGAATGTTTGTCCAACTTACCAATCATATACATATTAGTAGTATATTGTTCAATGCTATATGAATGCTTACACTCAGCATGATATATTCTAGGAATACAAATATGCATACAACTATTTCGAGCAATATCATTGACTATTCAAAGATTCAAGAATTAATTCAAAATGACAACTTAAATACTTATCTTTTACGTTTGTGTGGTTGCCTCCTACTTGATCTCTATTTTGCCTTCATGATTATATGTCTTTGAACTTCTATCCATCCTGAACCACTATGCATGCTTAAGTGTGCACTAGTGTCATCATCATTATCTCATACATAATCATACATTCATTAGTAAAGTCTTAATACTATCAAAACATTATGATTCCAAATAATATTATGTATGATCATTTCATACATAGGTATACTTACCTAAGATCCTAACACAAAGTAGGATTCTAACTTGATATAGGAAAACATACCTGGATTATCATGCTTGGTTATGTCTAACATACCCAAACAATATCTTCTTTGTTCTCTTCAATGATTTAGAGACCTTGTGCCAGAACCTGCATATCTCATAAGTTAAGCATAGTAGAACAAATTCATGCATACCTCGTAAGTAGAGCTTCTATGTGATCAAAGAATATGGATGAGTCTTTGTCTTCATGTCATCATGGTCATAGAGCTTCTATGTGATCAAAGAATATGGATGAGTCTTTGTCTTCATGTCATCATGGTCATAGAGCTTGATTTGTCTTTCTTGATGTACATGTATCTTGTTAGCAGACAACATCATCCTCATACAACACCACATATGCATTAGTAAAATCATAAGTGTCATAAAACTAATCAATGAATGTCTTCTATCACTCACATGCATTCATTATCAATCAATCATAATTGTACTAACCTCAATAACATGAAAACATAATATGAACTTAATCAAGAATGAGATTTCAAAACATACCTATGTCTTTTCAAGTCATACCTGACGAGTAGTCTTATCTATAGGGGTAAAAACCTAAACATACAAGGTAGATCACTTGTAAACATATTATATATGTTCATGGTGCTAGGATGATAGGATATCAATGCCATTTAAACCTTCTTCATCGCTGCCCTATGAGTCTCCCAATTTTGCTAGGGTTTCTTCTTACTTGGAAACCCTAATCTTCAATCATCTTCCTCCCACAACATTTTGATGGAGGATAAATATGAATGGATTCCAAATCCATTATCAAAGCTTCCAATGTTGTATCAGGTGTCTCCAACATTGTATCAGGTCCTTCTAGACCTAAGAACTGAAAACCCTAAGTGAGAGCTTCTTCCTCCTCATCTTAGATTTCCTCCGTTTAGCCATTTCAGATGTGTCATATTTTTTCTGGTGCATCTATGAAACTTCGGATCTGCAAGTTCTAAAACTTTGGTCTGCGGTAGTCTGACCTGCCATATTTCCAACCCCACAGGTCTGACCTCAATTGGATTCTATGAGAGAGTTATTCCAGGTGTCATAACATGACTTGTTTATGGGATAAAACATGAGAGCAAACTTGTATGGTGTTCCAAGTGTCAGTAGTTCCATTTAGGCCTCTGAAAAGAGGACCTGTGAAATTACAGTCCGTGCCCTACCTATCAATTTTTATGAAATTTCATTTGGAGCTTACTAGCCCGAGATATGACCTTTTTTCCTAGGTCACCTATTTATGACTGAGATCTGGAAGTGGAAGAAACCCTAACTTGTACGGATCATAAATCACAAAGTACAATGAATTAGAAGTTGTGCTTCGGACACAAGGTACCTAGGGATGTTATCTATGACTTGTAGACGTTTCAGATCCTGAAACTTCACAAAAATGGATTTATAGAAAAAGTGTTGCGATGACTATTTTTTGCTATATGAAACCCTAACTTTCAAATTGTCTCAAGTGAGACAAGTGTCATAAGTGCCATACATTTCCTTCCTTCAAGATAGCTCTGATACCATGTTAAGATTCAATATGCTAAGACATAGAATATCAGTATTAAATTCCATTTCACAACAATAGCATATACAGGATCACTGAAAGAACAACAAGCACAACATAAACACAAGAGACACAGATTTATCCTGGGAAACCCTCATGGGGTAGAAAACCCAGCAAATATTCCTCAATATAGATGACCAGCAAATAAAAAGATGTAAACCCTAAACATGAGCTCCTCCTCCATAGCAGATCTCTCCCTCACCTATGCGCCAATCATAAGTGAGTGTAATGTGTGTTAAATGGGAACAGACCTCCTTTATTTATACACAACTCCGACTTGTCTTTTACATTAACTAGGTCAGCCCCAACTTAACCACTTTACATAATGTTGACTGGGATGACCCCTCTAGGGTGGTCTAATAACCCTTTTACCCACATAACACATACAAGGCCAACCCCACTAGGGAATTCTAATAACCCAAGTTACGACAATCTCTCAGAGGAATAAACATCTCCGGATACATGACAAAGTCCCGTCGGAGGAATGAAACATATCCGGAATAATAAAGTACACAATATAATATTCTTAGAAGTTACGATATTTCAACATTGGTGATGAGAATGTTACTTCTGCTGGTAAGAGTAAGAGACACTCTTTTAAAAGATCTATGGATGAGGATGTTTCCATTCTTGATCAACAATTTGTTCTTTTAGATACAACTACTTGAAGACATAAAAGGAGGAGAGAAGATGTTCAATCCAATGTTGAAAATCATAGTGAAAACTCGGGGGACAGTTTGGAAATCATCACTCCAGGTGGTGATCTAGATGATGGTGTTGTTAAGACAACATGAAATGCTATTCAAGATCGATTGTGGAGGAATAAGTTGGTTCAAAATGGGCATACATTTGATTTAAATGTGAAGCAAATTTATAAACACAGAGAAGGCCAAGAGAAGTATCAAATTATGAAACCACATCGCTTGTATGTTCATAACTTGAAAGCATTAATGAGGCACAATCCCTATGCACATGTGGTTGACTACCCAGTTCTTGTTGACCCAAAATATGTTCTTGTTAGAGATGGATTTGAAGAATCACGATATTTTGATTACAACTACTATGTTTTGGGGGGGAATCATTTTGCAAAGGATAGAATATAATTGATGCAAGAGTTTCCTAAAAACCCTATTTTTCAAACAGTGAAATGCATCATTTATGTTGGTTTAATAGATATGGAAGCAAAACTATTGGCATGGGATCACAACACAGATAGTGACTATAGGATACCCTTGAAATTCATTCAAAGGGTTAGATTTATCCACAATGAATTTGATCAAATATGTGGTGGGGATAGATCAAAAGCTGATGCATATTTTTGGAAACAATGTTGTATGGAAATAGGTATCCCTATTAAAGAGGACAATGTGAAACATAAAGGTTTGAAAGGAAGTGATGCATTCATAGTTGTAGATAACTATTTTCAGTTGGAATTTAGAATGGACCCCATATGGGATTTGATTGATGACATATTTAGCATGTGGGAGAATATTGGTGTAAAAATCAAAAGGAAAAAAAATAAAGCAGTTGCATGGAGTAGTAGTCAAGGAGGCCCCGATATCAAGATTTTGCTAGAAGATATGACTATAAAACCTTGGAGACAATTGCAAGGTGTGAAGGATGAAACAATTATATCTACAATATTGTCACATGTAAAGTTAGGTGAATTATCCATGGAGGAAATGTGCAATGAATTTGAAAAGTAAGTTTATAGGTTGTTTTTATTTTTTTAAGTTTAATATTTTTTATTAAATAAGCATTCTGTTATTATTAGATGTCATTGTAAACCCCATTTATTTTTACATCATGTACTCATAAGTTTTACATGAAAATAAAAGAGGATATGGTTATAATGTTGGGTGAGAAGAGTTGGGATGATCTCAGATGCAACTATCCAGATTCAAGCTCCATGGAAAACTAAAAATATTTTTTTGTTGCATACAAAAAGGTACGATGATTTATGATATTTTCTATTTTATTTATTTCTAAGTGAATTCATTACTACTTTATTACTTATAGATACAACTTTGTTTTCAAAGATTTCAAAGAAGAGTACAGTACCAGAGTCTTCCAAAATTCATATTCAAAGAGCCAAAATAGGACGACAAAGAAGTCAATGTATTGCAAATGTTGAACTTGATGACACCCTTGATCATCACATTTGAAATGGGCTTGACACCATGCAATATAAAGTGATTTTGGGTGATTGTGCAAACATTGCAAATCTTGTTCCCAAAAAGGAGTACTCCCTAGTTATTGCAGATATCCCTAATGGATACAATATCAAAAAAATTACTTATGATTGTGACCCTTATACATACCAGTCATTCAATAAAGTGGTTTCGGGATTTCTGGATGTCACAACATCACCCCTATGGATATTTCTTGTTTTCCATTCAGATGTAAAAGGAGGAGCAGTGATAACAACCTTCAAGGATAAATAAAACGCAAGGAAACAACTGTATTGGTAAGATATTTGTAGTATATTATTGAACATTTGAATTTAGAAACCAAAATTATTTTTCTATAAGTTAATTAGATTCTTATATATTTCTGTTGCAGGCATAAGCCTAACATTCATAGCTCTAGCAGTGATCCATTTATGAGTGATACTGAAAACATACGTCTTGCATGTTGGACAAAAGATGAGACCTATGAATCTCTTTTAATCAATGTAAAGAGCGAAGGAAAATATAGTCAAATATTGTCTTATAATTTGGTGGTTTAGAAGTTGACATATGAAGAAAGAGATTTGAAAGGAGAGACTGTAAACATCTACTAGAAGCCACAAGCATTGATTAATTATCTCATAGATACTTTTTCAAAAGAAGGAGATTGGTTTTTAGATTTGTTCTCGTGATCAGGTAATATTTCTGATATTACATATGAAACTAGTGTCATAAGCTAAATTAAGTAATACATATTTTTTAAATTTATGTTTCATTAAGTTATTTAACCTTTTTTGTTTTGTATGTGGTGATTAGGTACAACAATAGCATTTTCGTTACAAAAAGGAAGAAATTACATATCCATTGAGAATAATCTACTACAGTGCAATTATATCAAGCAAATAATTAATGCTATGAAAGTTCTTCCAGATGAAATGCAAGAAGTTGGTTTGAAGATGTTAGGATATTCCTATACACCATCCTAGTACTACTAGCCTTCCAGTCATTTTCATTTTCAGTCATGCATGCAAAATTAGGGTTTGCATGCATTCTAGGTCATCAGTCCCAACACCTAGTCCTCAACAAACTAGCCCCCGGAGCTTCTTTCAGATCATTTCTAGGCCTCCCAGTGACTAATGTGCCCTCCTTTGCTCCACTTCATGAAAAGGGCACCTTCTTCACCTACCAGTCCAGTTATATTCAGTTATATTGAGTTATCTTCAGTTATTTCCTTGATTTAAGGATTAACTGACTCTTTACTGAGTTTATCACTCTGTTGGACCTCCAGTGAGACTAGATTGACCATTCTGACTCAGTTAACTCCTATGGCACCCTCCACTAAGCCTCCTTCACTATATTAGTGCTTCCATGTGCCAGTTACACCAACCACATTCAGTTAGACTCAGTTTGACTCCCGGTTGATCATTACTTGTGCATTGATGACTTCGCTGATGAGAAGGCGGACTCCTAATTAGGCATTGATGACTCTCCATTGATTATGGATCTGTGCATGAAGGCCAATTCGAATTCCTCCTAGTGAATTTGAATCCTCATACTCAACATTGTATATTTACCTGTTTACTATTCAGTTTAAAGTAACATGTGTAATTAGTCTGCCTCAATCAGAGTTTCTTTGGATCTAAGTTCTATTGCTTGTCTCTTCTTCTATTATTCCTAAATTATTTCATTGTGAGGTTTAAATCATCTCTTTGGATCTTATGTGGGAAATTTCACATGGTATTAGAGCCATTTGAGAGTATATTCTACCTCCATTCTTGAGATTTTTTTGCAGGTATTTCGAAGTTCCAGCAGTTGCAGCAACAGATTCAACAACTTTCTATTTTGCACTTGTTCAAGCAGTCAAGATGAGCAATTCGAATGCTCCTTCTTCTATACTTCTTACTCCTTTCAATTATTTCGAATGGAAGAGAAAGATGATAGTACTCTTGCAGTCAAAAGGGTTTACTAGAATAGTTGAGGAAAAGGATGCCATACCACATCAAGCTGAAAAGAGAATCAAGCACCTAAACAAAATGGATGAGGCCTTTGGATGCATATGCCTTCATATATCTGATGATCTATTGTTACATACTGATGGATTGAAGTCTCTGAATGATTTATGGATAATTGAGGAGTATTTTTGTCAAACAAGACGAACTAAGAGGCTACATTCTTGAGAATGAATTGATTTCCCTTCAACCTAGCAATTTCGAGAGCATCCAAGATTTCTTCTCCAAATTTCAGAATCTGGTTTTGCATTGCAAGCAATGTGGCATCACTAAAAGTGATGAGCAATTGATACTCTCTATATTGAGCAAACTTGGATCTCAATTTTCTGTCTTTGTATCTACCTTTCATTCTGTTCGAATGTCCATCCCTGGATGGAAGTTTCCCACCTTAAGTGACTTTATTGAAGCTCTCACTCAAGAAGAGAACAAACTGTTTAAAATGGGTGCCATCAAAACCTCCAGAGATCTAGCTCTTTTAGCTGGTGAATCAAGTGGAGCGAATGCAAAAGGGGGACAAAAAGGAAAAGGAAAGAAACCTTCAAGATCCAAGAATGACAAACAAAAGAGACCTAATTTTACCTACTGCAAGAGAGGAAACCATCTTGAGCATGCCTGCATGCATAAGAAGATTGATCTTCTAACCAAGCTTCTTGAACAAAACCAAATTGTTGTTCCAAAAGAAGCAAAGATGTCTAATTCTAGAAGTGGATCTGATGATTGTCATGCATTGATGGCTGGTTTTTCAAAGACAAAATCTCTCCTCATAGATTCTGGAGCTTCCAACCACATGATGGCACAAGAAGAATCCTTCTCCTCTTTGGATATCCAAGATGGGCCTACCATTCACATGGGAGACAACTCTCAAATTTCTGCCAAAGGTTTGGGTACAGTTCATATGGAGCATGGTAAGTTCAAAAATGTCTTATTTGTTCCTTCTCTTACAGCTAATTTGTTGTCAGTATATCAAATGACTCATACAAGATCTCCAAAACAAGTAATTTTTGGTCCAGACACAGTAGAGATTACAGAAATCTCCATTGGAAAGGTTATAGCGAATGGGATTGCTAATCATGCCTCAAAGGCATATGAGTTCTCACACTTCATGCCCTTCTCTCCAACTATTCCTTCAAATTTTGATGAAGATCACAGTGACTTCTCTTCCAGTGACTCCTATTCTAGTGAAGAAGAAGATCAATATTTTGATGTTGAGATCATGGTTCAAGAAGATTCAGAACCAACACCTATTCTCAGTCCAGATTCAAGAGAAATATGTTCTCACATAGTCCTTGCTACTACTGAGAACACAGTTGATGATTTATTTGCTTACAGAACTACTAGACTTTAGCAGCATGCTAACCTTGCATTATGCCATCCATCTCTCCATGAGAGATGCATCATGATGATGGGATTCTCTCTTCCATCTTTTGGGAAGACTACTCATGTTCCATTCGCTCCAGATACAGAAAAATTTCCTGAAAGACTTGCTTCATCCTCCACACAGTGGGAGACCTTCCTACATGGGATCATCTTGCCAAGTCTTTTGCAAAAGTTTTCATTGATGAAAGCTTCTTTCTTTTCTGCATGATGGTTCTTTGAGTTATTTACTGTTCTTTTGAGGGGGGTTATTTTCCCATGAGTTTTTCCCCATTTCCTCAGTTTATGGACAGTTATGTATTTTATTATCATTTCATTTATTGTATGGGTGACCTTTGGTCCTAGTTACCAAGGCCCATCATGGATTAAGGGGGGGTGTTAGGATATTCCTATACTCCATCCTAGTCCTACTAGCCTTCCAGTCATTTTCATTTTCAGTCATGCATGCAAAATTAGGGTTTGCATGCATTTTGCATGCATTCTAGGTCATCAGTCCCAACACCTAGTCCTCAGCAAACTAGCCCCCGGAGCTTCTTTCAGATAATTTCTAGGCCTCCCAGTGACTAATGCGCCCTCCTTTTCTCCACTGCATGATAAGGGCACCTTCTTCACCTACCAGTCCAGTTATATTCAGTTATATTGAGTTATCTTCAGCTATTTCCTTGATTTAAGGATTAACTGACTCTTTACTGAGTTTATCACTCTGTTGGACCTCCAGTGAGACTAGATTGACCATTCTGACTCCAGTTAACTCCTATGGCACCCTCCACTAAGCCTCCTTCACTATATTAGTGCTTCCATGTGCCAGTTACACCAACCACATTCAGTTAGACTCAGTTTGACTCCCGGTTGATCATTACTTGTGCATTGATGACTTCACTGATGAGAAGGTGGACTCCTAGTTAGGCATTGATGACTCTCCACTGATTATGGATCCGTGCATGAAGGCCAATTCGAATTCCTCCTAGTGATTTCGAATCCTCATACTCAACATTGTATATTTACCTGTTTACTATTTAGTTTAAAGTAACATGTGTAATTATTCTGCCTCAATCAGAGTTTCTTTGGATCTAAGTTCTATTGCTTGTCTCTTCTTCTATTATTCCTAAATTCTTTCATTATGAGGTTTACATCATCTCTTTGGATCTTATGTGGGCAATTTCACAGAAGAAAGGAGAATTTAGTGAGTCACTTGTGGCAAAGATGTCAAAAGAACCTCAACCTCATTTAAAAGAGATGTTCAAAAAAGATCACTTTGGGCATTTTGCAGAAGTAGAGGACCCAATGGAAGAACACATTGAGGTCCAGGTAGAGAGCCAACCAGCAAAAAATGTCAATTTCGATGAATATTTTGGGCTTCATGATATTGTTGATTAGTTTCATATCGTTGAGGAAAATGTCAAAGTTGACAAATTTTTGATAAGATATTTTTGTAATGTTTTGAATTTAAGATTTTATTTTGAGAATAACTGTTATGTTTTTAATATGCTATTTAGAAATATATGGTATACGTTTTGTTTATTTTATGTGAATCATCACTTTATGGAAAATAATGTTAAAGAGTATCATTTTTATACATCAAATAGCAGAAAATACGTTGAAAAGTGGTTTGAAATGTCTTTTTTTTCGCATTTTGTTTATAAATTTTCCCAAAAATGACTTCTTTAAGATCAATTTTTAATGACAAAACTTTGAAAATGCATATATTTTTCGTTCTAACTAGCTTCTAAATCTTACAAAAATTCAAAAATGTGTGTATTTTTTTACTATAACTAGCTATTAAATGTATATTTTTTTGTAAATTTTGGGAAAAGGCCCTTGTAAATAAAATTTATAGTTTTCTTATGACCAAGAAGTTTCAAAATCACAAAAAATGGCTCAAAATGAAAAATGGTGCTACTAGTATACACACTTTTTGAAACGAAGGTAAAAAATACTACTAAAATTGACCCCCCAAAAAATGAGAACAATGTCGGGTTCTCGTCAAGTTCTATAACTTTTTACAGGTTGATATCTCCGTCACACTAGGAGTTGTCGAAAAAAACTCTATCGGGGCTTCCTACTCACTGTAGGAAATCACTGATTTTACCGCTCTATTTAAAGAGTTCCGGGACATCTTTGCATGGTCCTACAAAGAAATGCCAGGTCTTGACCCAAAAATTGTCGAACATCACATTGAAACTTGGCCCAACGCCATCCCCTTATGAAAAAAACAACGCCTGGTCCACCCTTCCAAGGCCCCCGCAATCAAATCCGAGATCGAAAAACTCTTTCAAGCCATATTTATTTTTCCCATCGCTTACACCTCATGGGTGTCTAACCATGTCTCGGTTAAAAAAATGAAGGGAACTATTCATGTCTGTACTGATCTCTGAGACCTCAATTTATCCTACCCCAAGGATAAATTTCCCATGCCATTCATCGACCAAATCATTGACTCATGTGTTTGTAATGAAATGTTGTCCTTCATGGATGGGTTTTCCGGATACAACTAGATACGCATCCGTCCCCAATATCAGTATAAAACTGTATTTACCACATCTTAGGGCACCTTTTTCCTACAAAGTCATGCACTTCAGTCTAAAGAACGTCGAAGCCACTTTCCAGCGAGAAATGACATACATCTTTAATGACTTGACTCACATCATCCTCGCCTTTTTAGACGACCTTACCACCAAGTCAAAAAAATCATGTGATCACCTCCAAGACCTTCGCACCATATTCATAAGATGTCACAAGTGTAATATACCTTAAACCCCCTCAAGTGTGTATTTTGCGTCACTGTCGTTCGCCTCTTAGGATTCATTGTTTCCAAAGATGGCATCACCATCGACCCTTCCAAGATTCAATCCATCTTGGAATTACCAGCACCACGAACATGACACCAGTGGCAGAGTGTCTATGTTAAGGCCAATTTTCTTCATCGTTCTATCCCCGACTATGCCACTCAGGCCCATGGATTTTTACGGCTTCTCAAAAAAATCTATCATTTAAGTGGGATGACTATGCCCAAACCACCTTCAATTCCCTTAAACAAGCATTGTTGTCATCTCCCCTCATCTCTCCTTCGGACTTTGACAAATATTTTATCTTATATATATCTTTATCAGATTCCGTTGTAGCCAACGTACTAGTCCAACCTTCCGAGTACCACCAGGAACATGTCATATATTACGTCAGTAAAACCCTCATTGGACCTGCACTCAACTACACCCATGATGAGAAGCTTGCACTTGTAGTCATCCTTTCTGTACAAAAATACGCCACTATATTTTTCTCTCGAAAACAACCGTCGTCACTGATTCCAACCCTATGCAATACATACTTAGCTGTAGGCTTATCAATAGTAAGTTTGCACGATGGGTCATTATCTTACAATAATTTGACCTCGAATTTGTTATTCCCAAAATCAAGCAATCCATGGCTCCCAAAATCAAGCAATCCATGGCCTTAGCCGAACTCATTACAGACCTTCCCTCTACCACCATAAGCGAGCCTGTCCAAGACCAGCTACCCGATGAGCACCTATTTCTCATTACGGTTGAATATCCTTTGTATGGAGATATCCTCCTTTATCTCCGCACCCAAAAGTTCTCTCCCCACCTATCCCATGACGATCGGCGCAAAATACGCCACCAGGCATCGTGATACCTTCTCATTGGAGACGTTCTATATTGTCACGGAATGAAAACTATTCTTTGATGATGTCTAACGTGTGAAGAACCCGATCAAGTTCTCAATGATTTCCATAGTGGCGCGTGGTGCGACGACCTCTCCGGATTAGCCACCGCCAAAAAAATATTATGAGCAAGGTATTTTTGGCCCTCTGTATTCAAATATTGTGTCTACGCCGTCAAATGGTGCGCGAATTGTCAGGTCTTTTCCTGCAAAACACAATCTACCCCCGCACCACTCCATCCAGTCATCACGGTCGACCGATTTTGAAAATGGGAAATTGACTTTATGGAATGTCATCCAACTTTGGCCCAAGGTCACCACCATATAATTGTTGCCGTCGATTATTTCACCAAATGGGACGAAGCGATGCCCACATTTGATTGTAAAGAAGTGACCGCTACACGGTTCTTATTCAACCATGTCATATCCTACTTCATCCTTCCCAAGAAATTTTTCTCTGACAACGGAACACACTTCTGTGATGAAATGTTCGAAGAGTTGTCGCAGCTGTTAAGCTTTAAGCACGAATTTTCAACCGCTTAATACCCACAGGAAAACGGCCAGGTTGAAGGTGTTAACAAAATCCTCAAAACTATGCTCCAATGTAGTGGAAAAAAACAAAACCAACTAGTACCACATGCTCTTTACCACCCTTTGGTCCTACCGCACTTTGGTCAAGACTGCCACAGTTTTTACTCCATTTCACCTTGTGCACAGTGTAGAAGTTGTCATCCCTATAGAGTGTCAAATCCCTACTCTACAATCCGTCGTCAAGTTGCTACCCGATACCCCTACACTGGAACAACGCTTATTCACCTTGGAACACCTTGATGAAGAACGACGTGACTCTCTTCAATAGAATGAAACCATGGAAGTATGCTCCAAGGAACACTATGGTCGGCAAGTGGGACCATGCACCTTAAACGAAGGAAACTTTGTTCTTTTGTTTAATGCCAAGAAAGACGGTAAACCAGGACCCAGGAAATTCGTATCTAAGTGGACAGACCCTTATGTCGTTAAGCATTATCTCCCAAAATGATCCTATATATTAACCAAACATGAAGGTATTACCCTCAACAACCCAGTCAACAGGTTGTACCTCAAAATATTTTATCCTTAATTATCCGATACCCCACAGGTATGATATGTTTTGGTTATATGATTGTTGCATTGTTAATACCTTGGTTATGTTCTTTACTACACTTGGGTATGTATGTTGTATGTGTAGGATATCGATCAGAACAATATGGAGCCTCTTGTTTTTCCATTATAAGGAATAAGACTCCAAACTATACAAGAAGGGATCATTCACCCTACCACGGGTATCATTCTGAAACCGGCATATAGACACTTGTTAACACCCAAAAAGTGCTCACTAGCTCATTCCCTTATTGACATAACCCATTTGTCCACTTTTCCACCATTTGAGCCTCTAAAGCCATCAAAAGGTCACCAAAAAGACCATAATACACCTTTTTTCCCCTCAAAGTATATATTTTTCCTCAAAAAACACAAAAAACCCTCAAAAAGGGTCCAGAATTCCCCAAAAATATTAAAAGGGAATAAAAATATTCAAAATATTCAAAACAGGAAAAAAGAGGGAAAAAGGTACCTAAATCATGTTGGTCAATACCATTGGTTTCCTTAAAACCACAATGGTATTCCCCATCACCAAAAACTATAAAAAGGTGATAGGGGCTCCTCACTTTCCATCCATCCATCATCCTATCCTCATGCTGTCAAAATCTCTCTTGAGTTCTTTGACCATTGTAGCAATCTTGGAGAAGAGACCATTGGAGCCTGGAGCATCTCAACCTTGGAGCTGCTCAACACCAAACATCCTCACCATTTGAGGTATTATAATACAAAAATCATTTTTTATTTCGTTTCTTGTTCTTGTTCTTAAAAATTTTCAAGTTTATTGTTATATGCACATGTTAGTTTAGATTTAATTCATAATCGTTTTTACTTTGTATATTGAAACTGCTATCACATTGTTGATAGGTTCCCATTGCACAAGCTTGGTTGCAAAACCAAGCAACAGTTTTTGGCGACTCCGTTGGCTTTCGAGCTTTAAATTTTTTCTTTAGATCTTAGTTTATTACTTGTTTTTTCCATTCAAATTAGCAAATCTGCCATCCTAGGTAGCAGATCCATTGCTGCCTTAGTTTTTGGCCCTTTCTGTAGCCTTTAACAGCCTGAAATTTCCATTTTTCGGGTTCGTTTTTCGGCGTCCATTTTTTGGCTTTCGCATTGCGACTTTTCGCCCAACAGTCACGCGACTCATCGCGACTTTTCGGCGATTTTCCGTGTTGATCACCGCGGCTTCGCGGCCTTTTTCTGCGCGTATCATCGCGGCTTCGTGGCCATTGTATGCGCTGATCATCGCGACTGTGCGGCATTTTTCCGCGCGAATCATCGCGACTGTGCGCCTAAAACCCGCGATGCCCATCACGGCTTTTGCCCTAAAACCCGCAATGCTGTTATTTTGAATTCGGCCAATTTTTTAGAAACATTTTTGCTGTATTTTTTGCCCATCTAGCCTATTTTCCAGCATTATTTTTTCTACATTATTATAGCCATAGTGAATCATTTTCTATTTACATATGCTCCATTAAAAAATCTTTAAAAAAAAAAAATCAGTAAGTGAAACAAAGATTTTCAGCACTATTTTTAGATCATAGGTTTCACTTTAAATCTGCTCAATAGTTTTCCCAAGCAATTTCTTAAGAAATCCATTTATTTCTTGAAATTTTTATGTTATTTGCTTTCCTTTAAAATTATTTCAAAAGTCCATCATTTTTTTAAAGCATTTACATTTCAAAAAATGCATTTATTTTTTGCAAACTGGAAGCGTCTTGTTTTTCATTTGTAATCAATCGCCCAAGCGAGGCAAATCATTTTCAGTTAAATAATCACACTTGCACCCAATCTGCCACATTTTTAATTAACTGAGCCTTAAAATTTACCTAAACTCAACAAAATTTTTTAACCCCACTTGGGGAGCACTTAAAAGAATCTTGTAGTTAGGTAGGATTGAGGGGATAGGTGTTCCAATAACACTCCTCAATTATTTACATTTGATACATAGTGGTTGTCCTTTAGGGTACCGAAAATCCCTTATAGTTTTGACACGGTTATCAACCAATTTATCGGGAAGGCCTCTCCCTTAGGAGGGTTGAAGTAGACAAATTGGTTTCGGAAGCCTGAGTGGAATACCGTAATCCATTCAGTAACTGAAGGATACCTCTCGCAGTTCTCGGTGTACCACCCGTATGGGAGTACAACGGCGATAAAACCAAACTACAGATTCACCCAACCGAACGTGTCATGAATAGGGTATCTTAGTAGCCATACTTCTAGTATTGTCTACCCGTTGTCCCTCCTGATAGGGGGATATCTAGCCGTTGATTCTACACTCTATATTGTCTGACTTGGATTTCATCACCTTGCAGAGAATATAGTTTGTCGACTCACAATACTTCTAGTTAGGTGTTTGCATGATACAATACCCACCTTCGGTCTAGTAAGCACCACTTTTTTTCAACGAGCCGTTTGATTTTTGGTATTCTTACCATTTTTTGATCCCTCCACTTACTATAGCACAGCTCTTATAGTAAGTGCTTTTGAGGTTGGTTGTTGGCCTGCGAGCCATTATTTTTTCATACTCCCCTCCTACACACATTGTTGCACTAGGGTCTTGAGTTTTTTATCTCACCTACATCCATTGATATTTCAAGACATCTCTCACCATTGAGAATTTAAGACGATCCCGCCATTTTCAGGGTGAACCCCCTCAGTTCAGTACACTTGACTTTACACATCATCGACGTAGAGAATTATCCCTTGACTCAATACGTCATTGGCATAGAACACCGTCATCCAATTCTGATGCGCCTCACTTCACATCTGACTCTGAGGCTGAATCCGAACACCCTACCGACACATCTCCAACCAACCACATGGCTGGATCACAATTTGACCCCCTTTTCACCAGTGTTGTAGGGGCCACATCAACAAACCCCAATACTACTACTGTGCCAACCACGGTAACTGCAACCCCCTTAGGCATGCCTAATATAGGGGCCACCCCCCATTTAGGTATGCCCAACATAGGACCAACACCTACTTTGGGTATGCCCAATATAGGGGTCACCCCCCCCCCCATCACCACTACCCAGATCCAGTGATCCCTGGTACTATTCCTAACCCATCGGTAGCTCATGTTGCACTTGGTAGTGCAGGTCCCTCCCACACCACATCGGCTGGAGGACACATCCCTTACATACCCCTAGGGAGCACTGGACCATTCCATAATGCTACCATTAGCAATTATATCCCAGTGACCACGCTACATCCATCTGCCAGTCTACCATACATGGCTAGCATAAACTTGCTAGATCTGGCGAGGTTAACCAATGATCCCATTAGACACGACCCTGCATGGCCCCCCATGCCCACAAAGCTTCCCTCAGACATCCCCAAGTTTGAAGGGAAGGCTGGGGAAGACCCATAGAACCATATCATGTCTTTCCACCTATGGTGTTCCTCGAACTCCATAGTTGATGATTCCATCCGACTGAGGCTTTTACGACGAACCTTCACCGGCTCTGCAACCAAATGGTACATTGAACAACTCCATGGGATGCACCTACGTTCACATCCCTGGCCTCCACCTTTTTGCAGTTCTTCCAACTCCCTATACGCTATGATGCAGGAGTGGAAATACTTATGTCTTGCAGACAGAACACAGCTACACACATCACCAATCACATCCATGAATGGTGCAAGCATCGTAGCCTCTGCAAGATAAAACTTAACGACCGAATTTTTTTGGACTGGTTCCTCAAATCACTCCTCCCCCTCATAACCAAATATGTAGCTTCTGAACGACCCCAGTCAGAAGAAGAAGCCATCTTAAAATCCCAACAGTTCGACCTGATTTATTCCCAGTCAGGCTATCTCTACACCATCATACCAGACGCCCCATGAGGCGATTCTTCACGAAGTGATGCACCAGGAGCATCCCATGCCGCTGATGGTATTATCGGCCAAGTCATGGCACAAAATAAACCTTTTAGCATGGTGAGCACCATAAACGCCCCAGACCTCTCTAGGACCACATCTAATTCCGGAGATACGACTTCATATGCTCCAACGAATCAGACTCATCACACTCATGGACTTTCTTGTCCACCACACTGCTACGGGAACGCGCCATCATCCTATGTACCACCTACATACTATAACCAACCAACCACCCAGAACCCAATTCACTTACCGGCCCAACCAATGTATTACCCTCAGCAAGCTATACCAGCCAACCCAACACTTCCAATAGCTCAGGGTTACCAACAACCCCAGTAGGCAACTGGACCTCCCCCAGCCCCACCAGCTTACTATCCACCGCAGCCTGCTCCCGCACTTGCGGCACCCCAAAATCCTCCTACTACTCAAGGGAAAGTATACACACAACACAATCAACCCCAGCACCAAAACAACCAACGCAACCAGGGCGGACAACAAAACCGTGGAAGAGGACGTAACCGTGGAAACAACCAGCAACATAATCAAGGTGCACCACCACCTAATCCTCCAAATAATAATAACGCTGCTCCCCCCAACCAGAATCCTCATCGTCCACCGAAAAAAGCAAAAAACAATAACTTGAGAACAAACCATCCATGTTCTATATGTGGAGTATACGACCACTACACTCACAACTGCCCCCATTTAGAGAAAGCACGTAAGCTTTGGGTTGACGATGCTCAATGCCAAGGCCATGCTGGACACCCAACTCCACCAAATCAAGCGCAACCCATGATATTTCAAAATCCATTGCCAAACCAAGGAGGAGTAAATACCCACCAAATGGATCCACCATAAGGATCTGCTGCACCACAACAACAGATTACCTATGCCGCAACTGATTATCAGCATACGGATTCAGGCACACACCATTTATTAATGATGTCATCTAATGACATCAACCTCCAAACTCGAAGGAATTAGTACGGCCCACCCCATGAAACTCCACCAACCGATGCATCCACGCCCCTTCCATCAGATCAACCACTACGCATACCCAATATGCCGTTGTACGGAGGACCTAAAATCCCTCGCATACCTCTATGAAGGATTAATAACAATCCTAATGCTCGAGCAACATCCAATTACAACATCGTGGAAGATTTAGCACAAACCCCTGCTGTTATGTCTGCTTTAGAGGTATTGAAAACATGCCCTGCACAATGAAAACTACTGTTATCCACCATCGGAGGAGTAGATCCTAATGATACACATATGATGGATTTTGACTTAGACCAATCCGAACCTCGATTGCCATCAAATTTAGCCTTCCAAGTATCGGTAAACATTCAGAACCTTGTTGTGCATCAATGCATCATCGATGAAGGAGCTTCAACCTGCGTTATGTCCACTCTTGTGTGGCAGAAACTTGGCTCCCCCACTTTACAACCATCCACCACAGCATTACTAGCTTATGACGGCCGCTCAGCTCAACCACAAGGCCTTTTAGCAAATGTACACGTAGAACTAGGCAGAAAATTGGTTCTCATAGACATTGAAGTGATCAATTCCCAGCTCGACTACAACCTCCTTATTGGACGTAGCTATATGTACAAAATGAAAGCCTTCGCTTCATCTATGTTCCACCTCATGATGTTCCCACATGAAGGACGCATTATCAACATTGATCAACTCACATATTATGATCCTAACACCCCCGCAGCCCCTCAAAATGTGCTACCCATGATTGAACAAAACGTTCAAAATACACCGACATCATTTGTCTCATTGGTTGGTCCTGGAATCTACACCGAGTCACCTATGAATTCCACATTTCCATCACTCCCACTACCTTTACCGATAACAAAAACATCTGATTTATGCACCCTATCGCACACCACACAACAGCCCTCGTCACTGCCACAAACACCCACAGTGCCTACTCATATCGGAACAATGCCAATTCATACTATCCCATTCTTGTTCCCGTTTTCCGGAGTTGTCAGTTCGCTAGTAATGGCTACACTCAACCTTCCTGGTTTAACATTAGGATTACCGGTATGGTACTTATCTACTCCGAGCCCCCCGTCGACTCCGACTGTTATTTTACAACCGGTGCAACCCATCGCCACTACCAACCGCCCACCCCCTCCTGTCACTCATCTGCAAAACAGACCACCCCCAATAGTGACTACGACATCAATGTCTAGGAACGCCCCACCTCTGTTCCGAAACACAAGGGGCAGAGGCCCACAAACTTATAACACTGGACCAATAACTCACACCCCCTAGCAACCCCCAAGGTAGCCAAGAACCCCCCAACTATTCGCATCCCCCCTAAGTGCTCGTTGTGTGACGACGTAGGCCATGCCACTCATCAATGTACACAATTACCTGCACTCCAAGAACACATGAATATGTTGGATGATGACACTGGAATCCTAGTGGTAAAACTTGAACTGCCTCCTCATCCGCGTGATAAATCGCTGCATACCAATCACCCTTGTGCAATATGTGGCATTTACGACCATTACTCACATCACTACCCTGATCTACCAGATTATAAAGCAGCTATATACGAATTGAATAATGTCGACCTAGAGACATCCCCTCTTCTCATTGAGGAAATATATCCCCCAAAATCTTCATCCTCGGAAGAAATTAACACCATTTCCACGGTTTCCACTGGAGAACCCTTTGTTCGGTCAGCCCCTTCCACTGATCCCTTTCACACACATGTTCAACCCTTTCAAATCGACGAGGAAACCACATGTCCACAACATGGGGGCAGGCCCAAAACCTTGCCTACTCATCATCATCGTGATTCTCGTCGGAGATACTGGGGGCATCCACCCCACAAGGGGAATCCTCCATCATCATATCATCACTTCAATATGCCACCACGGCCCACAGCCTCATGGTATACCCCCCCGCCAACAGTTGCTCAATGCCCTATTGATCCCTCTCTGAGACAACATCTGCACCACATTGACACCTCTGAGTTAGGGGGCATAATAGATTACCTTGAACCTGGGATAGGGGGCATGATCAATCATTTTGAACCTTCCCCATCACATCTATCCCAGTATTTCAATGACCCCATTGTTCTAACCAACACATATGTGATCCACAATCATAAACCCCATGCACATAGCATGGGGGTAGGTCATTAACCCTGCTCACTTTTTCACATGCGTGATTTCAACCATTTTTGAGGTCACATATCACTTGTATATTTGATTTGATTTGATACACCTAGTATTCTTCCCTCGCGGGTCATCATTTCTCCCCACCACTGCATCCTTGGCTGGGTGGGCTCACCTTTATTTGTAGCCATATTTTAACCTAGTTATTTCCTTCGACCATTCCGGAGTCCTCATGACCTCCATTTTTTGCACCATTTGCACCGCTGGATTCATATTTTCGTGCCCGTGATGATGCTTGAGATCATTTATCGCTCTCACCAAACACTTTCGGGCATTTTTTCCATGCCCCACGCCACCTCAGTTTGCGTGCCACATCGATCGTCGTCCATTTTTTACGAGTTTTATATCGTCGGATTCAGTTTTCTGCACTCATGATGATGCTTGAGATAATTTCTCACTCTCACCTCCATATTTTTTGGGCATTATTTTTCATGCCCCTCGTTGCCTCAGTTTGCGTGCCACATCGGCCGTTGTTAATTTTGGATGAGTTTTATATCATCGGATTCAGTTTTCCGCGCTCATAATGATAGACCATTTCTCGCTCTCACCCCCATAATTTTCGGGCATTTTTCCAAAATGCCACTCATCACCTCGGTTTGCATGCCACATCAGCCGTTGCCCGTTTTTGACAATCTTTATGTCACCGGATTCAGTTTTCCACACTCATGACGATGCTTGAGACCATTTCTCGCTCTCATAAATACCTTTTTGTTTGGTATAATTTTATCCCTTTTTCGGGCCGAGCAATTCCTTTACGAAAAAGGCACTTAGGGAGTTTCTGTTAAGCTCTTTTCTGACTCCTAAAACAATGAAAAGATCACCGAGCAAGCTTGCTTCCTTTCATGCTCACTAAAAGTATTTGAAAGGGAATCTACCTGGTATAAGTTTACCCCTTTTCCATACCTTGTAGACTAATTACGAAAAAGGAATACTCTAGTCACATTAGCTAGAAGAGTTCTCCATTTGCATCATTTTATGCTTTTTCGGGCCTTGGAGACTAACTTACGAAAAAAGAACACCAATGGAGTCTACTTACCGCTTTCAGACTCTCAAAATATGAAAGCAGCCACGAGCAATCACCGTCTTGGACTCGTATAAATCCACAGGATGGTACTCCACCACCACTGCAGAGTCTTCTTATCGTTTTTAGACTCCTTAAAAATGAAAGCATTCACGAGCATGAACAGTACTGGGCTCAAAAAAAATCCACAGGATAGTACAATTTCATAGCACACTTTTATCCCTTCTTGGAGCTCATTAAAACTACGAAGAAGGAACCAACTGTGCTTTTCGGCACCACAACAGATCATGTCTACTCATATGGCAGCTTCCCCATTTTGGTCGCCTTTGTTCAGAGTATTCTACAGTATGTCACCCTAAGAGTCCCTTTACAGCATATGTCAGCTTGTCCCCCCAGAGTCACTCCAATCTACAATACATACCCTTTGGTCCTTAAAGATATGATCCCCGCACCTACAAGTCAGTTTCCTACGCTGCCAGGTCAACCATGTCATCATGCTCTGAACAAAGGAAGTTTGAGTCCACCCACTCTATGACCCCAGTTATTTCCCATCCCCACAGTATGATAGTCCTACCATCAGTACTATCACACTTCGGTTGTACGCCTTGCACTCCTATCAAGGAAACATCATTGCCTTGATAGTTGTTGGTCTCCCTCTGTCGACTCCAACCAAATTTATTCCAGAGGATAGACCTAGAGGTCCCTGTGCCTTGGACTCATCACCATTTATGATGAGTGCATACGAATCATTTTGAAAGGAGTCCTCAGTGCCTCTCCAAATTATTTTTTGTCACATGCTCGACTTCAACACCTTGATCGCATCGTTGAGACTCGTACAGGGTATCAGTCCTTTTAGTTATTTGTTGAAGACCCCGGATATCATCTGACTCTACCACAATTGGGAGTTTAATTAAGTAAACAACCAGTTACACCTTCCTATGGATATCTGGGTTGCACTTGGCAACAATTTTCAGATGTTGGATACCTTCAATTTCAACAGTTCATCAACCCTTCTGATACCTTATTCAGAATGGTTGTTGCCTTTTTTTCAGTGTATTAATTATTTAGATCAGTCATGATATGACCATGAGTATGTCCCAGCATTGTGTCCCCTCTGGACCATTATGATGTACCAACAGATTTTTATGTATTTCTTCAGGCCCCCCTTCATGGGCCTAATTGTTATGTATATGTCTTGATACGAGCATGGATATGCCCGCCTCGTCCATAGTCAGAGATTATTCCTCATTCATTTTGAGGCCATGTAATATTTTTCAGTTTTTGCAGCTTCCAAGGGGTCGTTGCTCCAGTCTCCAACCGGTCTCTTCTCTTCCCCAAACCCCAGGAAAAAGACAAAATAACTATGATGTCTATCATCCATATGATGAGCTCCTTCCCTCACACATAAGGGGGCAATCTATTAACACCCATAAAGTGCTCACTAGCTCATTCCCTTATTCACATGACCCATTTGTTCACTTTTCCACCATTTGAGCCTCTAAAGCCATCAAAAGGTCACCAAAAAGATCATAATACACTTTTTTCCCCTCAAAATATATATTTTTCCTCAAAAAACCCTCAAAAAGGGTCCAGAATTCCCCAAAAATATTAAAAGGGAATAAAAATATTCAAAATATTGAAAAAAGAAAAAAAGAGGGAAAAAGGTACCTAAACCATGTTGGTCAATACCATTGGTTTCCTTAAAACCACAATGGTATTCCCCATCACCAAAAACTATAAAAAGGTGATAGGGGCTCCTCACTTTCCATCCATCCATCATCCTATCCTCATGCTGTCAAAATCTCTCTTGAGTTCTTTGACCATTGTAGCAATCTTGGAGAAGAGACCATTGGAGCCTGGAGCATCTCAACCTTGGAGCTGCTCAACACCAAACATCCTCACCATTTGAGGTATTATAATACAAAAATCATTTTTTATTTCGTTTCTTGTTCTTGTTCTTAAATATTTTCAAGTTTATTGTTATATGCACATGTTAGTTTAGATTTAATTCATAATCGTTTTTACTTTGTATATTGAAACTGCTATCACATTGTTGATAGGTTCCCATTGCAAAAGCTTGGTTGCAAAACCAAGCAACAACACTATTTACCCTCCATTTATATTTCATCTCCCAATATTCCCATTGATCACCGTAGGGCCCCCATTCATGACCTTGATGTTCCATCAACATCATTACCATGAATAGTATGTTCCCCCATGGGTGTGCACACCATTTCCATCCCCATCATTAATTGACACCCATGATGTAAACCCCCCACAAGTCCAAGGAATTCTGACCTAGCTCAAAAAGATCCTCCCTTAGAGTATCATTTTATAATTGCACATTTACTCCACCAAGTATACACTCATCAGATCCCTCGGCACATGTTATGAGGATGATTCAAAAATCCCCCTCATTCCTCCATGATAACTTTACCCCTCTCAATCTCCCTCGTATCATCACCCCCGCAAAGACACCTATGGGGGCCCCACCCTCAGAAGCAACCAGTTATGTTCACTCTTCCCGTAGGAATACACTGTATGGCATCATTTCATGGGGCACTTGTCTTTGCGTCTGCAATTTATCCGTCAATTCATCATTGGAAAGTGTCCCCTGATCCACTCAAAACTATGGGTACTCCTCTCATCATCAAATCGCCCCCCCCTGACACACCCAAAACTATGGGGACCCCACCAACATTATTTATATACAAATAGTTCCCCCGTCACCTCACATTGCGGGAACACCATATTATTTTGGAAGCAACCCATGGTCTCCTTTGATTGATGAGTTTGAACCTCTGTGTGTTCATAAATATATTTTTTTTTTGTCACAATCACCCTATGTTTCGTGTCTTCCTCAAAGCCCTTTCATTTACAATTTGTCTCCATCTGTTTCAACCTGTGTCGTTCTAAAATAAAAGCTTTCATCCCCACTCCCCATGTTTACATCGATTAAAGGAAGTTATGAGCCCCATGCTTATCAACCAGTCTTGTGTCAGTTATTTCCGTCTACCAGTCGGTTACAATATGATATCAGTACTTAGGATAACACTCTCATTTTATCATGTACTTCAACTCTTGTCGACGTCAAAACACCACATTTCGATAGTTGCAGTAGTTGCAGTTGTACCTTGAGACCCCTTTCAATCACTATAATGGATCACCTCAAACTTAGTAGGGAGAGTCATTAGTGCTCCCTAACTAAGTAGTTTCCCCTATGCTTGACGTCAACACATTATTGCATCAGGGGGGGATGTACTTTTAAAGGTAGAAATGTTCACATTTGGAAATCATGGTACTGGTCTATTTGGTATAGTGAAACTCTCAAGCAGATTTACACACCAGTTTAGTCGCCCACCCCAGTGGGATTATCATGGTCACCAATAGTTCCACTTATTCAATATTCTGCAGAAGTTACTGAGGCATTTACTCAGACATGGATCAAAGCCGCCTTCATCCATGCCCCAACAGTATAGTAGAGACGACACATTGGTCATCTCTCAATGTAATAACTTTGACAGCATTTCACGAGCATGGGTATGCCTGCCTTGTTTGTATAAAAACTATTCTTTATTACAACTCCAACAGTTGTCACCAATAATCTTCCCCCATGGGAGAACCCTATTTTTCCACATATGATTCGTCCTACAGAACAAGAGAGAAACAAGAAAAAACATGATGCATTATCAACTCTACAGTACCCTTTGGAACTCATACATCAGGGGGCATCTGTTAATGCCTAAAAGTCGCACACATGTGAAATTTCGATGATTCATCTTGTAAGGCATCATCAACATAAAGAATGAATATCACCACGGGAATCCTCAACAGATCGAAAACACAACATGAGTCCATAAAATCCAAGAAATAATCAAAAGAAAGGGTAGCGCAGGTAACACAGAGTTTACCCGCGCTATAGTGCAGGTTACCTGAACAATTCACGCTCTACACCCGCGCAGATTTTCCTTCGAAAACCATGCTACTGTCAAAACGGTGGGACCACTCACTCCCTGCAGCGCATTAAAGTTTCAATCCTCCCCAAGGATCTGAATTCATCTCCTCACACACTTAGTGGCATTAATCAACTCCCCTTGTGTACCCTGGAACTAGTTCATGGAGGAAGAGAGTTCACATTTGAATCTAGTTTTTTTTTGCCACCTCTTGGCCTATAAAAGGAAGTCACTGGCATTCATTTTGTAGAGAGAAATTAGAGCAAGTTTATGTTGTTGGATTTGAGTTGGATCTTCCTCATAGCCCACCATTTCCTACCATTCTAAGCATTCCAAAGATCCCTTTCCACCTTCCATTTAGGGGAAAGTGTTTCTCTCCATTGTTATACCATCTACTTAGCATTTAGTTTGGACAAGAAAGGCCTCCCTAAGGGATATTGTTGGCTTCCCTTGAATACCACACCTCCTAGGTGTTGTACAGCTATTCCATTGGGAAATACAAGAGTGGTTTAGCATATCTTTGGTTGTTGTTGGAGTTTGCATTCTCCCCCATCTCTTTCATTTTGTTTTTATTTATATTTCTATGTTTGAATGTGAGCTACACTAACAATCTCTTGTAGGATCACTTGGAGGAAAACCACACAACCAAAAAGGCTCCAAGAATTGAGGCCTTGCTGCAACATACAAGTCTTATCCCCTTACCAAGTGGAAAAGTTCATTGTGCGATTTTTCCACAACATCCTTGATGCACCACCTTTCTCGTTTCCCATCCTCATGAATGATTAAGATCATCTGTCCTGACTTGCATGATTTAATCTCATCCATTTGCAGGAGACTCCCCATAATAGGCCTCATTCATCTCACATCCCCATGAATGGCGATGATTACACCACTAGAACTTTCCCGATGAATATGGAACATTCACGTCAATGCCCCAATGATTAATCCTCGACCTTCTATGCCTTCAAAAACAGTTATATCTTGTTCATTGGAAGTTTCTCAGTCGATCTTAGTCATTCGTGGTAGACCCTGGATGTGCTTGATATAACTAGTTACAAACTAATAATTTCAACCCTACCACATGAGAACATCATCCCATGTGGTTGGTCCATGTCTCACCCCTCGATCCACATGGATCCTCCATGTCATACTTCATCCATGTGGCAACAATAGGTTCCATTGTAATTTTTCCCCAATTCCACCAATGAGGTATTTTCTCAAGGAGTCTCTGTGCATCTTCTATGCAACCAAAATCGACCCACATGACCCTAGTGTTGTAACTACAACTCTGTCTCTTACATGTAAGCATAGTTTCTAGCCCCAAACAACCTCTACATTGCAAACTTAGACTCTAATACCTTCTACAGCAATATGTGCATATGGTTCCATCCCATGTAGTACCAGTGTTGTAACTCCAACTCTAGTATCATTATGTAATGCTCTCGACAAACTTAGTAATTATTTTAGGTCCATGGGGGACTCAAATTCACTCACATATAACAAAAACCCTCCTACAACCTAACCTTGAAAAGAAACATGATTGCAAATGCATGTATTGGGGTTAAAGCATAAAAACATAGTGGAATACACAAACCCATATGCACACATGCATATCAACATAGAATTACAAAAGGTAAAGTTAAACATTACATAAACACATTAACAATGAATACTTATCTTTAATGGAAATCGATCCAAGAAACTGATTGTGTAGGAGAAATGTTTTAGACAATCATAGGTATCAAACTCTGATACCACTTCTAAGTCGAGATATGAGTCCATACGGGACAATGATGTTTATAGGAGTTTATCTCCCATATCAAAACCCATTTTATCTTAATCCTTAGCCAAATTCTCATCCAAATCTTCTACAAGAATCTCACTCAGCCATATTATCCATGGAACTTCTTTTAACTACCCCACACAACACGGGGAAGGCATTTCCATTCATCTACAATTACCTTAGGAAACCCAACCCTTATAGTTCTTACCAATGTGTGCAATAAGAGTCCAAGCTATTGTGTGCCTTTCAAGCATTCTAGGTAAATATTAACCATGGCTTCTCAATAATTTCATGAGCAAATAATTTCAAGGTAAGGTTCCTATATGCCTAGCCTATGTTCTCATTCACATCCAACCTAGTTCCATAATCAGTTTGGTCATGGGATAGGGTAAACGACATCATGAACTTTACATAGTTATTTCTCTATTCCCCTTCCTTGATGCCAATCTATAGATTTTCTTTTGCATGGTATCCACTTGGCTCCACTTCACAAGACTCTCTCCCAAATGATAGACTCCTTTGGAGATAAAATTATGGTTGAAAGAACAACTGACATTGCTTCTAATCCTAGGAGGAAGGACTCTTACAAGGTCAGAAAAGGATATTTGACCCATGCTTTCATAACTATGGGAGAGGACTCCCTTACAAACCTTACATAGGATTTCAATGATTGAATAAAATAAGTCAAGGAAAGGTATTGGATCTTTTAAGGAACAAGTTAATATTAGATAGGTTCTATGGATAACTCATGGAATCATAGGGTTACTCTTCCAAAGTAACCCTCTTTTATCTTTCCCTCTAGTGCAATCATATCCCCTCTTAGTTTCTTACACAACCATATTGGACCTTTTATAATTTTCAGCATAATATTTACATAGCTTGAGTCATCATGACAAGCCAGCCACATGGCCCAATAGATATATCTTTATTATACATGACTATGCCATTCACTAGTGGGGCCTTGGTCTTGAGCACTACACTAGGAATCCATACTTAGCATATTTACATCATTTGCATCTTCTAATTGGATATATTCTAGGGGTCAAAATTGGGACATTACATGTGTTAACACCAAAAATTTACACACCATGTTCATCCCCTAGTCACATCATCCCATTCTTCATTTTTCCCACATTAAACCTTCACTTGCCAAAAATCCTAAAGTTAAAGACCCAAATTGGCTCATAATTATTATTTCTAGATATTTGCCTCTACATAAAATAGGGAAATGTGGCATATCCCCCGCAAAAAAATAAAAATACCCCAAAATAGGGATGATTCCCAAAAAAATTCAAAAATAAAAATAAAAAAGGGAAAAACATTCAAAAAGTAAAAAAGAGCGGGAAACCATTAAATGCCACCCAATGCCACAGACCAATACTAAGAGCCACCCAATACCATAGGCTAATACATAGGGCCATTTTCCTTTATATTAATGCTGAAGGTCTCTCATTTTACACATACACATTCTCTCCATGCATTTTCTTACCATCACTTTGCAGAAACTTCTACCAAAACCATTGAAGCCCCTTTTCATCCTTCTTGTTTCACCTTTGGAGATTTCCCTATTTTGTGACGTGTGGTTGGAGAGCACCAAAATGCTTGTTCTACTTTATACAAATCCAAGGGCCCCCATCAGCACTATTTCAAGGTATTCTTTGGTCTACTATAAAAACCATTTTTTACTTAATAAAAAAAAAAGGATTATTTCTCTTACCCTCTGTTCGTGAAAGAATATTGAAAATATTAGCTTAGATCTGTTTTCCATGGACATGCTTCACATAGTTTAGATTTTGTTTTATTGTTATTTACTGGGTTTAGCTAGTTTTTTTTTTCTTTCCATTTGAACTGCTACTAAGATTTATCTAAGTCTTTGTAGGTGCTTTTTAGCACATGCTAGTGTGAAAACACCAACAACAGTTTTGGTGATTCTAACTAGGTTGATATCCATCGATCTGTGGTTTGGTTAGACCACCCTTTGCAAGTTTTTTCTGTTTTAGTTTTTTCAATTTGTACTATTTAGTTAGCTTGGTTTTAGGGCCATCTGAAACCTTCTGTTAGTTATGGTGTAGTAAGCCATCCTGAACCTCTCAATTTGGCCCTTTCTAACGTTGTCTTTTTTCAAATTGTTTCCTTCCGACCGAGGTCACACCTGTCCGACATTTCTGAGCGACCTAGTTGCACTATTTTTCCCGGATTGAGCGACCCAATCACCCCCATTTTCTTGATAGGAGCAACCTTCCTCCCCAGGCTAGGTCACACTTGTTTAGCCATTAAGTGCTACCAAATCACCCTTTTTCCTTGGAGTGAGTGTCCTAGTCACCCCCATCTGCCCAAAATGTGTGACCTTATCCTCCCAGGCTAGGTCACACCTTCTTAGCCATTAAGTGTGTCCCAGTCACGCTTTTTTCCTAGGAGTGGGTAACCCAGTCATCCCCATCTACCCGAAAAGT
This sequence comes from Larix kaempferi, assembly GCA_027924585.1. Taxonomy (NCBI): domain Eukaryota; kingdom Viridiplantae; phylum Streptophyta; class Pinopsida; order Pinales; family Pinaceae; genus Larix; species Larix kaempferi. The sequence continues at coordinate 8,510,658 of BSBM01000504.1, forward strand.
GGGACTTTCTCCTCCCAGACCCATGTCACTCCTATTTTCCTCTTAAGATCGACCCATGTCACTTCTTTGACTCATTTAAGTGCAACTTATTGCACAAATCCACCCATAAGAGTGATCCTTTAAATGCCCATAACTCCCTCTCCCAAAATTTGTTTGGGATGTTTTTTTTTAAATTGGGTGTTTCTGAATGAGGAATCAAAATCTGCAATTAGATTTAGAAAATTCTACACATAATTACATATAATGCGATCTAAGTGTTTACTTAGTATTATTAATCATTTTAATTCAACATTTATTTTTCAACATTATATATGGGTACACACCACATGTTCACACACTTCACACCTTAAATCAAACACTTGGTTCATGATCCCAAGATCAACCTAAAATATTAATCCTAACTCAACAAACATTAACCTCACTTGAGGACCCAAAATGAATCTTGTATTTAGGTAGGACACTAGGGATAGGAGTCCAAACAATTCCCCTTCATAATTCACATTTGAGACATAATTGCTATCCTCTTAAGGTACTAATGTCCTTTAGTATGTGTGGTCACGATTGAGACCAATTTATGGGGGGGATCTCGTCCAACGAGGGAAAGTGGAAAGAATGGAACCGAATGGTTGGGTGGAATGCTGCACTCCACTCAGTATTGAAGATCATCTAGATCGTTGTCTTTGGACTGAAGCTGCAAGAAACCCTTCCCTGCGTGTCCTACATGAGGTAACCTAGAAGCATTTCTTTTAGGAGTCTTTTACCTTGGATCCCTTTCAGTAGAGGGATATCCCAGAGCCATACTGGTCTTCCATTTCAATTTTTCTGACTGCGTATTTTATCACCTTGCAGAGGAAATGATTTGTGAAGTATTCCATCTTTTAGTTAGATGATTGCTTGCTCCTTTATCTGATAGGTTAGTTGGTCATTTTATTTTACAGGAGTGTTGCTTGTTGGATTTATGGCCAATTTGTTGTTTCTCACTTACTATAGCACACGTTTGCAGTAGGTTTTTGAGCTTGTTGTTGGCCTGAGTGCCTCTTTTGTTGAGATATATCCTTTTGCACACTCGATTGCATTAGGATTTTTGAGCCTGTTGACCTGAGTGTCTCTTTGTTGAGAGCTCTCCTTTTGCACACTCGATTGCATTATGATTTTCAATCCTATTTTCAAGATCGATACCATACCCATTTAGCATTCGTGCTCTTGTAGCTATATCTCCTTTGAGGTACTCCCGTAGAATTCGGGGGCAGTTTCCAAAGTACTGTTTCTTAGACCATACATGTCGTACCCTTGTTCGTCACACCTCACAATACCAGGAACCAATTTTTGATACATTTTATTTTGATTCTAACTCATCTCAATCAAAATCACCCACACACTCACCTATGCCCAGCTGGATGGTATGAAATATCCCAACCTCGTTCGTTGGGGTCACTATTGGTGGCAGAAATGGTGACGACCCGACAATTGTTTCCACAACCAACACAAACATTGGTTCCACTGGAGCCACCATTCTTGATTCCACTGTGATTATGATTCTAGGGGGAAGTATCCTGACAATCCCGGTCATGACCACCATAGCTAGTTGATCCACGATAGTATCCACATCCAACATAGTTGTTGGTCCTACCGTGTCGTATCCTACTGATAGTTTTCCATTCATGTAAAGTTTTAACTTACCTAATTTGGCTAAAATAACCAACGATACTATTATACACGATCTGATTCCCCCCCCCATGCCTACCAAACTCCCCTTGGAAATTCCTAAATTTAAAGGGAAAGTTGATGAGGACCCCCATAACCATATAATGCCCTTCCACCTATGGTGTTCCTCCAACTCCATAGTAGATGATTCTATTAGACTATGCTTTTTACATATAACCTTCACTAGTGCCACAGCCAAGTGGTACATCGACCAACCCCATAGGGCACATCCCCAATTTTGTGTCCTTAGCCTCCATTTTCTTACAGTTCTTCCAGTTTCCTGTTTGGTACGATGTCGGATTTGAGATCCTCCTATCTTGTCAAAAAAATTATGCTTCACACATTACAGACCACATCCATGAGTGGCATAGACGTCGTAGTTTGTGTAAAATCAAAGTTGAAGATACGATATTACTAGACTGGTTCCTCAAGTCTCTTTATCCCCCCCATCTCCAAATATGTGGCTTTTGAACGCTCGCAGCCTAAGGAGGAAGAAATCCTCAAGGAACAACAATTCAACCTAATGTATGCATAGTTAGGCTAATTGTACACCGTCCTCCCAAATGCCCCTCGCGAAGAATCCTCTCGAAAGGATCCACCATTACATCCACTTATGCATATGGTAATGCCCCTAGCATTGCCTAGCCCTTGATGGCCTCATTTCCCACATTAGGTTATGGCCTTGATTTATCCCTTGCATCATCTCATTCCAAAGTGACACCATCATACATGCATTTGACCCATACCCATCATGTCCATGGACCTTCTTATCAAGGACCTACCTATGGTGGCACTCCTCAAGGATACGCACCAGCCCCGCCTGTCAAACCCTATTATCCTAGTCCTGGCACACCACCATTAGCTCTAGTTCATGTCGCTCCCCAAGCTCCATTCTTTCCCCAAGGGTGAGTTTATGTGCAACAAAACCAACCATCTCCCAATAACCAACAAGGGAGGCCTAACTAGAGAGAAGGTAGGAACATAGGAAATAATCAGCACCGGGGAGGGGGCGGACAACCTCCAAACCCCCATGAAAATAATGGAGCTAATCCTTCCAATCAGAACCCTAAAAAATCACCTTAGCAGGGAAAAAACCCACATCTACATACCAACCACCCATGTTCTTCTATAGACACTACATACATCATTGCCCCCATTTGGATAAACCTTCGTCAGCTTTGGGATGAGGCTAATTTCTGAGAAGCAACCGCCACCCCTCAGGAACAGCCTAACCCACCTCAACTGGTACTACCACCAATGGTGATGCAAAACCCTTTACCCACTCAAGGGGTCGTAGAAACACATCCCTTGGTGACGTATATTGTTGCACCTAATTCCTCCAACCAACTCCCCGATTCAAGAATGCAACACCTTTTGATGTTGTCATCTGATATCAACCTTTAGACTCGACGAAACCAATACTATTCGGTTACCGAAAATATTCCCATTAACAAGGCCATCATATACACCCCTCTGGATCAGTCTTCACATATACCTAGGCCCCTGACTAATGGGACTCCCAAATTCCCAAAATTTGCTTTGCGTTGCATTGCGAATAATCCCAATGCTCAAGTCCCTCTCAATTATATCATTGTGGAAAGTTTGGCCCAATCTCCCACCGCCATGTCAACTTAAGAATTTCTCAAGAACTGCCTCATGCAATGCAAATCCTTACTATCATCTTTAGGTGTGATCGATACATCTTATTCACGTTTGATCACATTTGACTTGGATCAGTAAGAGCCCCCTATTCCCTTGTTCATCGCGTTCTAGATTCCCGTGTCAATCCAAAACTTAGTTATCCATCAATGCATTGTCGATGAGGACACTTCCACATGCATTAATTCAACCTTTGTTTGGTATAATCTTGGGTCCACTAAGTTACAACCATCCATGACATCATTACGTGCTTATGATGGTTTTGCTTCCCAACCCCAGGGACTTTTCCCGAATGTTCCCATTGAGTTATCCAACAAAACTATCCTAATAAAAATTGATATTGTCAATGCTCAACTTGATTATAACCTCCTCCTTGGGTGTAGCTACATGTGTGCTATGAAATCCATCATTTCATCATTATTCTAGCTCATGGTGTTCCCCCATGAAGGGAAAGTCGTCAAAATTGACTAGTTGACTTACTACCACCCCAAGGGTTCAGCCACTCCGGAAAAAATCCTCCCCATGGTTGACAGTACTATCTATGGTGCTTCCATCCCCTTGCTTATGGTTGTAGGGCCGAGTATTTTATTTTACGCCCCCATGACTGCCACCTTTAAGGCCCTACCCCAACCCCCTTCCACTATGGAGGTGTCATATTTATGCACCATTTCCTCAAGGAAACTAGTGCCCCAAATGCAACTCGTTACTCAACTTGTGCCTCAAACGCAACCCCAACCACAATCCCAACCACAAATGACATCAATTCCCAGCCATATGAGAGCTATTCCTATACATGCAATCCCATTCTTGTTTCCACCGTCGGGAGTTGGCAGCATGCTTATAATGGAAAATATCAACCTTTCGAGATCGATGTTAGGAATTCCCATTTGGTACATACTCCATGCCTGAGGCGTACGGATTGTTAAGCAAGTCGTTGGTTCAAACCTCGTTGTAGCCTTGAGGGTGCGCTATGGGCAGGTGTACTCTCCTGGATGTTATAGTGGTAGCGGTGGGAATCGACCCCATGTCACGCGAGTACGAAACCGGTCAGTTTCCGATCCCTCCAGTTAAAAAATATATAGATATCAGAAATTAAAACCAAAATTCAATTGAATGGATTCCCAACTAACTTTGTTTTCCTTCCTTGTGTACTTTGGCCATGTTTAAAATATTTTCCTTTGTATTTCCAATAACATGTGACATATCCTAGAAATAGTTCCACTTAACTTCTAAGTTTTGAAATAAATGGTCAAGCCCAATACTGATTTTAACTCAGTGAATATAAACACAAAAGGTGAAGGAACGGGCACCATACATATAGAGGGTAACATGGAGAATTCATGTATGCCATCCTATAATGGTCCTAGCACTGGGATCTTGTCTTTGTGCCTACATGGTTTGCAACCTCTTCCCAGTTCCCTAGTCCATACATTTCAACTCCCTGCAAATGGGCAGATTAACAAATGATATTTATGAGAAGTAAAGTCCATAGAAACTAATAAAGACAACATTAAAAATTCCAGCACAATACCATCTCGTTAAAATTAAACAAGAAGATTGTCCTGGATAACAAATACCATCTGGGTGAATAAGGGGAAAATATAGATTGTCCTGGACAACAAGAAGATTAAAGTCAACAAAGCATGAGAGTGTTGAAACAAAGCACATAAGAAAAGGGTTTTGGAGGATTTTAGATGGCATAATCCTTGATAGAAGGAACTAACACACCCTTCATACTCATCAATTGCTTTACTGATGTTTTCATCATTAAATTCTTGAGCACATATGTATTCTTCTTTTCCTTTTGCATTCATCAAAGACTTGACTTGAAGACTCACAGATAGTCATAAGCATACTCATGAATTGTATGCACTATAGTCAAATCTTCTCGAATCTTATCTTAACAATGGATGTCTTAGAGCCTCTGAAGCTTCCCTGCATTCTAATAGTTCAAACTTGAGAAGTCCATGCAACAAGTCTAATAAACAAGCCCGTAGAGTGGTTTGCATGTTGCATTATCAAATCCTGCAAATCCTGCAAACATCGTAGTAACATGTCATGACATGAGTAGGTGAAACAAATCACAAATCATCATGAGAATATTGCAATATGATGTTCCATGTGCATCCAAGTAGTCATACAATAAACATACCCTTATAAGTTTCGGTAACTTCCCCATTGCTCTCTCTAGAGGATGCTCCTCCATGTCAATTCAATCGTGCTCCATGTCTAGAATATTTCATATATCTTCTATTGTTGACACGATCACAATGAAAATCACAATTTAGCATTATGTATATTGAATTTTATAGCATGTCTAATAATTTAATTGAGGTGACAGTTCCTTGGAAAACATAAAAGTATTCACTATGCTTTCTTAATCATATGATGTGGCAAAGGCCCTAAGACCCTTTTCATCATAGCAAGATGTTCCAAGTTTTCATGAGTTTGAAACTAAGTCTCATCCTAAAAATTTAAAATGTAGGTAGCATAAATACCATTCTTGCAGGTATATAGATAACATTTAAACGCAAGAAAATCTAGTCTAAAATTTTTACTAACCAGAGCTCCACAAGTATGCACCCTTCACTCCAAATATCACAAGGGTAGTTCCATCCAAGACCTGTTAAGAAACATAAATTGTAAATACAAAGGGGATTAAATTCAACATGATGGAATTGACATTAATCCTTTCAAACTGTTGACTAAGCCATAGAACAATCTTTCTAAGCTCACCCAAAATAACTTCAGGATCCCAATAATGCTATGTAGAGACCAATGAGCCTGTGAGGTGTGATGTTGATCTTCAAATGTAATGTTTCCAAAATCAATTAACTATAATGCATTTGAATTTGGAAAGCTTTAAAATTCATCTGGAGATCCCTTCACACCCTTTTGAACAACAACCATGTTATTAGAGTTCATTCCTTGACATAAATGCATGTTGAAATGTTGATCTTATGATTGTGAACACTAGAAGGCATAAATATGCATTGTACAAACATACAATATGTTATTTGATACACTAGATTTTTGCTGGAGCTAGAATATACTATAATACAAAGCAATATTTTCCATGGCTGATCCTTAAAATTTAGAATAGAATACCATTTCCTCTTATCTGTTTCTGAAAGTGTCAATGCCTGAAATGAAACAGGAATCTTTCATTTTCAGTTGGAAACTCTTCTCTCAAAACGCAATTTGTTCTGAACAAGCATTCCTCTCACCTTTAACATACTAAATATGAGTATTAGAAACCACAAATCTTGATGTCATCATTAACAGCAGTGGCTCCCTTGTAGGATTGTCACAATGTTTGTATGATTTACTGAGGTGCCTATTCAAAATTTGCATCATCAGGGGATTCATGGTCACATTTTTCAACCTGTTCAACATTATTTTCCACCCATCCTTACTGCCATTACGAATATGAGGGAGAATTTTACCAAGAGTAAATGGCTTCGATAATGGAAACACTCCCAAATCCCAATAAAGTAGGGACAAAATGCCTATTTTCACGAGGAAACAATTTTCTTTACTACTATAGAACATAACAAATAGAACTCAAATCAAACTTCAATATTCTGTTTGTATTAGTTTTTTTGCACTTGTTACACTACAATGGATGGCCTTGGATCAATGACATTAGATTACACCTTTTTATATCATGTGGAACTATGTGCTTCATTAGCTGATGATCATTTACATTGTTATCTCATACTAAATCCCAAGTAACTCACCATCTTGACCAGAAAAATATAGATACAAACATGCTTTGGTAAGATCCAATAATGAATTCATAAGACCAACATTTGAAAAAAGGGAATCCTATGTAATAGTCAAGGGTAACAAGCTTTAGGATGAGATAACATTGTAATATCAAATCAACAATTTAGTGGGGATATATTCTAATCTGGGTTACTAATACTTTGTGTCTATTGAACATGATTGTGGATGCTCTTTTCTTTTCAAACTTTTCTTGGACTTTATGGTTATTCGCGTTAAATTTCATAATTTTTTTAGGGTTAAATATTTCCAATTTCTGTCAATATCGCTGATAATTCCACTTAAAACTTCTAGTTTTATTTTGGGGTTACTCAATCAAAATAACTTAAGGGCTCTCCCTAGTGATTCAAATTCTGGAACATGTAGGGTCAAGTATTTTTTATCCGCAACCCTTGGATCCTGGGACTTCTTATTCTGATATGAAGTCCTGAGCAATTGGACTAATTAGGTTTTGAGATATCTTAATGGAAAATTTGGAACTCTTGCACTAGTAACTAGGGGTTTAAGGCTAAATTTCCACACCATACATAAAGGAACGACATGACCCTAAGGATCTGAAAAATCAGATCCAAATAACTCATGGAGACATGTTCGGAAGACATAATCCAAGGACCAAACATCGATAATGAAACCAATTGTGCTGAAAGCTATGAAACCAATTGTCTCCTAACCAACTGTGAAACTAATTGTCTCAACACCAACTGTGCTGAAAGCTGTGAAATGAATTGTCTCCTCTAGGGACCTATTTATCAAAGGGAAAAAAAGTTGAGCCTATCCTTCCTCTCTCTTTCATTACAATCCCTTATAGAAGACCATCAAAACCAAAATTGCCAAAAATTATCTAGGCTCTACTATGCTCGGCAATTGAAAAGACACAGAAAAAGGTCCTGGTGGGCATAGATATTGAGTCCGCATGTGAAATACATGTGAGCTATTGAAAAAATTTTGTTCTCCTATTGTGGTAGTACCCCTAATTATGACTTGACTGTCACATTCAAACTCAGAACTAAATTCACATGTCACAATAAATATCAAAAGATCATTAGGTCCTATACTAAACTAGCATGCCAACCTAGTGCAGCATTATACTGTTTATATCCATCCAAACATAACCCATAAATCAATAAAAATAGATGTAACCTAAATGTAGAAAGGGAAATCTTACATTGAATCTCTTTCTTGACACCAGAAATTGCTATCCTGGACAAATAAGCATCATCAAAGACACCAATGTCAATGAGCCCAATCAAAGGACCAACTTGTCTTGTAGTTGTTGTCCCCATATATGCAATTGAAGGCTTAGAAAGATTTAGTATATTAATCCATTTATATATAGTGGGAGTTGAAGGAAGCACTACCATGACTGGTCATATCCTATTAGGATGCATTGACTGGGACTTTTCTTCCTTTCTTAGCATTGTAGGAGTCTCTACTTGGTCTCTTTTTCTTCTTCTTTTTTCTGGGACTCTTGTGTGTTATTTGAAACAAAAGGTGGAAATGATCCACCATTTTGAGCTAGGACCTGTGCTTCTTGAATGGAAAGGAATTTAGCTTCACTTTCTTCATCTATAACCATCCTTTGACCATTTCGGTAAAGTCTTTCCTCGTACCTATCTATCTTTAATTCACTCAACCTAGTTAAATGCTTAAACCTTTCTATATCCTCTTCTTTTATGGATGAGATATATGGATCATTTATGAAGACTAGATTCTCAACAAATTTATATGATCCTTTATATCTAGCCTACCAATAGAAATAAGGGGGAGAGAAGGTTGTAAATTTTCGTTCATCCCCGAGAGGCTCCTTCACTGGCGATGCTAGATGGCCCTGTAGAAACTCGTAAAAGGACTAGATATTTACTCAAGCACTTGGGTTAGATCTCCTTGAAACATAGTAATAAGTACTCCCAATTTCTGTAAGGCTGACAACTAAACCTCCTAACTAATCTTGTGTGTATGGAGGAAGTTTTCCCTTCTCAATCAGGTAAGGCCTTGCCTAGAAGGTCTTATTGGGTTAATCCTGCAAGGTTATCCCTTCATTGTTTCTGCAAGAGGAGAGGGAGGAGAGAAGTGAGGAACTAGTTTATGATAGACCATTGACTTAACCATGTCTATTATCATCAAATACTTGCGAATACCTTATTTATAAAATGTGGAACAAGTAAACCATGAATGCTACCTTCAATACATAACTTTTTAGATTGTGTATACCCCTATGATACAAGGAACTCGGTGGCAGTTATGAAATCATCAAAGAAAATTTTTTTTTTGCAAGACACAAAACCCTCAAAAGACAGTTATGTATATATAATATTCCTTCATCTTCCTTGTATATATAATATTAAATTTATATTCTCAAAAGACACAAAACAATAAATATCAATTCAGTCAAGTTTAATGGAGATTGCCCTAGGAAGATGAAGTTAAGCTCTGGAAAATGACCCTCATTTCAAGAATTTTTCAATGAAAATGGAGCTCCCGATGATCAATTCACAGTTAATGAGTGACTATCATCCTTATGCCCAAGGCTAATGAAATATAATAAAGTCTTGTAATACTCAGTTTGAAGCAAGTGGAAACTACAGGTACATTTATAGTATATACAATCAAGCGCATTGTAAAGAACTGGTTGAGAGGTCTCCATCATGATTATCTTTGGCATGCACAACCTTGTTTTACCTTCAAATAGTTGCCACTTCCAAACCTAGGCATAAGATAGCAAGTCAATAAACACCAACATGGGTTCTAAGTGGATTTGTGCATGAAAGGAGAAGTTCTAGGTATAACTTAGGCTAGTAAATCGATGCTCAAACATATTTTTATCCCTTTCCAACTACAATAAAAAAACATTTTCTGAGATTTGGGAAGAAAAATAAAGAAGAGAATGTGGTGACCTCCTAAGCAACAACCAATGATTTGAGGAACTTTATGCCATGCTTGGGATGTTTTTACTCTCCTCTGATTAGGTTGAAGAGGGTTTGTTGTGTTTTCAAGTCTGATGTAGGTTCTTGGTCTGAAAATAACATGTTTCTCCATGAAAGAAACTTTAAAATTTAGGTGCATATTTTCAGTTGCAAAAGAGGTTGATTGGCAAGCCAATATATTCTTTACCAGAGACTTTTCCCAAAGCCACTTGAGCCATATTTTCAGTACTTAGCCATTTTTTCCAAAGGGGGGCATAATATGGAAGGGTGCAGAAAAGGTTGATTGGCTGTTTTGGAAGGACATTATCTTCTTGGCCATAGACCTTTTATCGAGAATGAGTCAATCGTCAAGGGTGTAAATCCTCCACCTGAAAGCTTATGTTGTTAGAATAATTTAATCCTTCACTGGTGAGAACTGGTGGGCATTTTCCTAAGACCATTTAGGCTAGTTTTAAGTGCAAAAAAGGCTGAGTGGATGTTTTGGCAGGCCAATATATTCTTGACCAAAGACTTTTTTCCAAGACTGAGACTATATTTAGGTGCATTTGTCATCCACCTATACGTGGTCATTTTAAAGATAGATATTTCATCATTCAGGTGCAAAAGAGGTTGATTGATTGTTTTGGCGGGTCGTTATCTTCTTGGCCATAGACCTTTTATCTAGAAGGAGTAAATGGTAAAGTGTGTAAATCCTCCACCTTAAAGCTTATGTTGTCAGAATAATTTAATCCCTCACTAGTGAGAACTGGTGGGCATTTTCTTGAGGCCATTTAGGCCAACTTTAAGTGCAAAAAAGGATGAGTGGCTATTTTGGCAGACCAATATTTTCTTGACGAAAGACTTTTTTCCAAGACTGAGACTATATTCAGGTGCAATAGTCATCCACCTACAAGATGGTGCCCTCAGAATAATTCTCTCTCTCTCTAGGAGGAAATGGTGGTCATTTTCCCAAATCCACTTGAGCCATATTTTCAGTACTTAGCCATTTTTTCCAAAGGGGAGCATAATATGGCAGGGTGCAAAAAAGGTTGATTTGTTGTTTTGGCAGGACATTATATTCTTGGCCATAGACCTTTTATCGAGAAGGAGTAAATGGTCAAGTGTGTAAATCCTCCACCTGAAAGCTTATGTTGTCCGAATAATTTAATCCCTCACTGGTGAGAACTAGTGAGCATTTGCTTGAGGCCATTTAGGCTAGTTTTAAGTGCAAAAAAGGTTGAGTGGTTGTTTTGGCAGGACAATATATTCTTGACCATAGAATTTTTTCCAAGTCTAAGACTATATTTAGGTGCCATAGTCATCCACCTACATGATGATTCCCTCAGAATAATTATCTCTCTCTATGTGAGGAAATGGTGGTCATTTTCCCAAAGTCACTTGAGCCATATTTTCAGTACTTAGCCATTTTTTTCCAAAGGGGAGCATAATATGGTAGGGTGCAAAAAAGGTTGATTGGCTATTTTGGCAGGCCATTATATTCTTGGCCATAGACCTTTTATCGATAAGGATTAAATGGTCAAGTGTGTAAATCCTCCACCTGAAAGCTTATGTTGTCAGAATAATTTAATCCCTCATTGGTGAGAACTGGTAGGCATTTTCGTGAGGCCATTTAGGCTAGTTTTAAGTGCAAAAAAGGCTGAGTGGCTGTTTTGGCAAGCCAATATATTCTTGATCAGAGAAGTTTTTCCAAGACTAAGACTATATTCAGATGCAATAGTCATCCACCTACAAGATGGTTCCCTCAGAATAATTCTCTCTCTCTCTCTGTGAGGAAATGGTGGTCATTTTCCCAAAGCCACTTGAGCCATATTTTCAATACTTAGCCATTTTTTCCAAAGGGGAGCATAATATGGTAGGGTGTGAAAAAGGTTGATTGGTTGTTTTGGCAGGCCATTATCTTCTTGGCCATAAACCTTTTATCGAGAATGAGTAAGTGGTCAAGTGTGTAAATCCTCCACTTGAAAGCTTATGTTGTCAGAATAATTGAATCCCTCACTGGTGAGAACTAGTGGGCATTTTCCTAAGTCCATTTAGGCCAGTTTTAAGTGCAAAAAAGGCTGAGTGGATGTTTTGGCAAGCCAATATATTCTTGAAACAAGGTAACTAAAGACAATATACAAAATTAAATGCCCCTTCAGTCATACATGATCCCAACCTCACTCTGAACCAAGTGTTCAAAGATGATGTCTATGAGGCTTTTTATGTAATTTCTGGGAAAAGTAATTAGTGAGCAGGCCAGTAGATTCCTCCATCCTCCAATGACTAGACTTTCTAGTGAATCCTGTAGCAACCCAGAAGAGTGCCTTATGATACCTTTATAGACCTAATAAATTTATATGGGCATTGAAAGTATTCTGAGTAGATTCTTGAAGTAACTTAGCACTCAATTTGAAGCAAGTGGAAACTACAGGTACATTTATAGTATATACAATCAAGATCATTGTAAAGAGCTGGTTGAGATGTCTCCATCATGATTATCTTTGGGCATGTACAACCTTGTTTGACCTTCAAACAGTTGTCACTTCCAAACCTGGGCATAAGATATCAAGTCAACAACATCAACACAGGTTCTAAGTGGATTTGTGCATGAAAGGATAAGTTCTGGGTATAAATTAGGCTAGTAAATCGATGCTCAAACATATTTTTGAGCCCTTTCCAACTACAATAAAAAACATTTTATGGGATTTGGGAACAAAATCAGAGAAGAGTATGTGGTGGCCTCCTAAGCAACAACAAATGATTTTAGGAATTTTATGCCATGTTTGGGGTGGTTGTCCTCTCCTCTGATTAGGTTGAAGAGGGTTGGTTGTGTTTTCAAGTCTGTTGTAGGTATGAAAAAAACATGTTTATCCATGAAAAGAACCTTCAAATTCAGTTTTGGGAAAGTTTTATGGATGAGAAAAACCTAAGAAGCGGTTTTGGTGTGTTCTGGGTGCAATTTAGAACTATTCATGTCCTAATATACAAAATCAAATGCCCCTTAATATCTATTTGGACCATGTATGATTGTATTTAAACTCCCTCAAATTAAGTGGAACTCATTGGATTGGGATTAGGTTTCACCACCCCCACCTATGGTGTCCTACATCTTTTTATAAGACTGCAGTTGTATTGAATGAGTATGAAGAAGTTGCCAACTGGGAAAATGTTGAACAGAGGATAGGATACTTTGATGATACATAATTTGTTCATGTATCTTTAAATAGAGTGATTTACATGCATGTCTCCCTAAATCATCATAAGCGAGAATCAATAACTCAGTTGCACACGAGATGTGCAATATTATAAGCCAAGGGGAGATCGGAGATGATAAGTCCTTGTTTTGGCATGTTTTTGACCTAGATTTGCATTCCCTATTCATATTTTTGACCTACTTTTTTCTATCCTTTTTGCCTGAATTTCCATGAGATTAAGGTTAAGAGAAACAAGGTAACTAAAGACATTTTTAATATTTTTTCTTGATTAATGATTAAATTTAGAAGAATAACCATGTGTTACCTAGGTACTTCTCATGTGAAGGTACTAATGATAGGTTATCCAAGATTTATGAAGGTTTGCATAGGAATACTATGGACACGATTATGCATATCCAATCACTGGCCATGCATGCAACCATCAATGCAAGTATCACATAGGATTACCATAGATACCAACCATTAAACTATCAATATAACAATTGAGAATCCCAAGGAAGATGTTGTTCAATAATAAAGGCAAAAATTGGAGGTTTCAAATGAAAGATGTTGTGATTTTATTACTAAAAAACAACACATGAGCCAACCATCCTCTCTATTGAAGAATTAGAGCTCAAATCATGAATGAATCATGTGAATAGTAATGTGTTGGTTATCATGAACAAGGATTTGCAGATTCTATGATTGGTTATTGTTTTAGTTATAGAACATTTAAAGTTTGTTACTACTGCCTACCTTGAAGTGCCTCCATATGTTTATAAATAGCAATCAACATTATGTAATGAGAAAGTGACTAATATATAATTTTGAGTTTCCTATTGCTGAATCAATATTGTTTTCTTCCATTCACATAGGTGTTTGAGTAGATAGACATCGTTTTATAGAACATCTGGAGTACCTTGCTCCAAAGTAGTCAGGGCCCACTCCATGAATCATACAAGAGTAACCTAGGATAAACCCTATAGAAGTACAACTATTACTCAAGGAAAAAGGAAACACATAGGATTCATTATTTAGTAATAGAAAGCTTAGTGCCTACCCTATGTCAACTTCATCTCATGACGTGTCCACCTCAATAACTAGTAGAAGAGGGTGAATTAATATGAAAATTTAGATAAGGGAAAATTTTCAGGATTGTGTTTATCAAAATTCACATTAAGAATCAATCAGGGCATAAGAGACCGAAAAAGGAGAATAAATGGAAAAACAAATAATATTTTCATATTATCACGAGACCTCTCATCCCAGGACCTCTTATTGCATGAACTCTGTTAAGAGGGTTAGAAATAAACAATCACTTATAAATCAGCCTAGAAAATCAGATACAATGAGTTAGGTAGGGTTCAGTCACTCTTGAGAGAGAAAAAAAATCAAGAGAAGACATTGAATTGATGGTATCCAATGATCTGCTCTGCCCTTGCAATGGTCAATCGTAAATTGAAGCAATGGATTACGCCCATTTATTTTTGCATATCAACTTTTGTTGGATAATGATGCACGCATAAGATACGTTTTACACTTGCCATAATAAACAACAAACACACTATTAGATTATGATGCATGCATACATGAGTTAAATAACTTGACACGAACTGGAATCCATATTAGGGGAGTTATTTTGTTGAGCTCGAACTCCTTAAGCGTTGAAATAAGAATGTGAGAGTGAAATCCTCTTGAAATCAATCAATTAGGGGATCATAGTTGTTAGCTCACCAAACAACTCCTTTAGCTTGAACTCATGGTTACTAAGCGAACAAGGCTTTTATGATGGGGAGTGAGCCCGTCCCTGCATGTAAGGATACTAGGATATCTACATTATTACCTATGTTACACCAGACAAGAAATAATTTAAAAGAAGAAACTAACCCGTACAAAGTCTGCAGACCGAAGGAACCTTGAAAAAATGCAGAGATTTTCCACTTAGCCGCTGTGAGCTTTCCACTCAGCCATTGTCAAGACTCAAATTGCAATCGAACTTAAGATTCATTGTGACTCTTGGGGAATTATATAGGAGTACCAAAACCCTCTAATCCATAAATCAAGGCGAAGTACCAAAGCCCGACCCTTTGATCCATAAATCGGGGTGAATTACCAAATTTCGACTCTCTGATCAATAAATCGGAGCGAAGTACCAAAGCCTGACCCTTTGATCCATAAATCGGAGCGAAGTACCAAAGCCTGACCCTTTGATCCATAAATCAGGGAGAATTACCAAATTTCGACCCTCTGATCCATAAATTGGGGCGAACTACCTTTTATTCTCTTCCAAAACTGAAATTTCCAGGCGATCCAAGTGTTATTCACCACCATTACTGAAAATCCGCAAGCGAAGTCACGATTTGACCCATATTTAACTGGGCTAAATTTCATTTTAGCCATTTTCCCTCTTTCACCATGTGGGCGATCGGATTTCTCACAGTTATGGGTTTTAATAAATGTTGGGCTATTATATTAAATTAAAAAAACTCATTCCATATTAAAAATTCACCCAACCTTTTTTTCTTACCCCTATAAATTTGCCCATGGGCAAAAATTCGCCCTTAAAATCATCCATGTCTTAGAGTGGAAATAATACATGTCATATGTATTAATTGTCCTAAAATTATGGAAAATCAAGTCAAATACATGGAAAACTATGTAAAGTGGGTTCTTTTATAAAAATAATCAAAATTCATGAAAAAGTTTAGTCCCACATTCATGTTTGGTAACTGAGTGCACAAATCCAAATGCTATATAAGAAAGGCATTTAGGGCAATGTAAAATACATAGAAAGTGATAGCAAAGGCATATTGAATGATTGAAAGCAATAATTATCCTAATTCAAAGGCATTTGGGCATAAAAGGCATGGATGGAAAAGGAGAGGATCAAAGCAAGGGAGAAGGATGGCATCTTCAAGGAAAGGTTGTAAGTATTCTTTTTCTTTGACTCAATATGATGCAATTCTAGTTCCCCCCCAAATTTGAGTTTGAATTTGTTTTCCAAATCTAGTTTTGAATTCAAAGTTTGGTAGATAGATTTCAAGTTTTTCTAAGTTTTTCAAATTATTAGAAGTAGAGCTAGAGGTAAGGAACTAGCAAGCAAGCTGCTAATGGAGGCCTAAAGGCCATGGATGCTCAAGCAAGGGGATCTCCTACAAACAACTAGCTTCAAGAGGTATTCTACTCTCTTCCTCCCTTCTCTTTTGTTGGAAAATGCTTAGAAATCTCAAGGAAATTTTGATTATTGCATGTATTTATGTCAAATAAGCTTCACCGACTTATAGTAAGGATAGATAATGGAGTAGACAAGTCCCTACACTAATATCTACCAACAGAAGTGGAACTTAGACACCATCTCATGATAGTTAATTTGTAAACCCCTTTCTCTAGCATTTCAATTAATTCCCCCCTTCATTATTACATTACATACACCTCATCAGCCTCACCTTGCTTAAAAACTTAGGAAGTTCACTTAGTCTTAAGGGTGTAACATGTACATCTAGATCAATTATAGTTACACCATGGTAGTTCTAAGGTTATTGGGATAATTAATTAATGGGTTATTAGAAAAGTGCACATAATAACCTTTATGTTAAACTTTGCATATAATTAAGTTGTTTTCTTAAGTCATTCTTTATTATTGTTTAACAGTTGGTGATGTTCTATATATGATGTTCCCTAATACTCGAAATTGGTTTAGCATTGGTTGGCACAGATGACCAAGATTGAAGACGGTTTTACATGGTCACTTGAAGTTAAAACACTTAAACCACTTTAGGGGCTCTTACTTTGGCACATAAGTTCATATAAATCATACTTTGTTAAGGGATACTTCAACCCACTTTGGAGCAGATCTTTAAACTGAAAGAAAATAAATATTATAAATATATGCCCATCCACTTTATATTATAAAAGAAACATATATTATTAGCGGATCTTTAGAGTGAAAGAAAGTAAATATTAGAAATATATGCTCATCCACTTTATATTATAAAAGAAACATATATTATTAGGTTATAAAAGGGAACATATTTACGTTGAAAGGCATTTTTACTGCGACATCGTATCGCATGGCATTATTGTACTGGATTTCTCGTCTCTTGGACGCACTATTATGGATTCCTCATCTCATGGATAAATAGGTAAGGGCCATGCTCATCTTTTTCCTCCCCACCAAATTCACCAAGTGATTTTCCTATTATGTCCTCCTTCCATAGTTATCGTTCATAGCCCGACCTTGCAACAGGTGCATGAGAATATGGAGATTTGCACAAGTAGGGTTATGGTTTCAACATGATGGATCTTGGTAGAATTATTTTCAATGGATATTAGATAAGTGGGGATTGTTTTGTATCCAGAATGATACACCTTTCAACCAAACAAGGGTCATCATTGTATTCCTCTTTCGATTCTATGATTCCTGGAATCAAATTTAGTTCTTCAATTAGTCATTCAATGTGTGATTCCTAGAATCAAATTTAGGGAACTTGTTGCTCCCGAGGAGCCCCAAATTGGAAAATGACGAAGATGTGTAGAGGCATAGAAACAATAGAAGAACAAGAGTATTCTTGGGAAAATCACAAGCTCAGCCACCTGAGTCAAGCCCAAGGTCGCAAGGTTGAATGCATTATGAATTTGGGTAAGTTGAAATTTTTTGATTATCCATCGTCTCAATAATAGAATAAAAGGATCAAAATTGTTTGCTTTCAGTATGAAGAAATAGGGAAAATTCCAGGCATTACAATATTTGCAACTCATGTTCAATGTGGAAGAAGTGGCAATGATTTTCTCAATACAAAACTCTAGAATGATAGGTCGGGTCTAAATGCAAAGAACAACAAAATTGTGCTTTAAAATTTGAGGTTTTGTGGCTCGATAATTTACAGTAGTGGATCAAATTGTAGTTTTTTAATATGATTTTCTACAAATTGATATGTGGATAGCTATGGTAAGTCTGGTGTGGTTCTATAGTGAAAACAAGTAGTGACTTGATCTCTAGAGTTTGAGGTCTTGTGGAATAGGGTTCACGGAAATGGATTAGATTTCCTATTGTTTATGATCTTCTACAAATTGATATGTGGATAGCGGTTAATAGGCATCATGAGTTGACATTGTGCAAAGAAAAATAAATCAATCTCTAGAATTGGAGGCTTGGTGGATTAGGGTTTAAAGTTGAGGATCAAATTCCATTTCTTTAAGAATTTATGCAAATTGAGCTAGGGATAGAAGTGAAAAAATCATGTGAGGTGTCGTACTGTAAAGAAAAGGGAATCGAGCTCTAGAGTTTAAGGTTTTGTGGAATAGGGTTTGAAGCAGAAGAATGGATTCTGTATAATTTACAATGTTGTGCAAATTCAGATATGCATAATAGTGATTAAGACATGTGAGTTGATGTAGATGATGGATGGGATGTATATTTTCCAAGCATTTTTCTTTCCAAGTAGTATGATATACATCCTAAATAAATGCATGTTTAAATTATTTCTAGAAGAAGTTCAAATGATTCTATCCAAAATTTTGAGAGTGTCCAGGCCTCCAATGGGGCCGGAGAGGGGAAATAGGTACACAAGTCAATGGGTAAGCTGTAGTGACCTCAAACTCATAAAAACCAGTACACAACAAAGGACAAGCATGCAAAGTAGATCTGAACACAAAAGCAGTGGATCTATTAACATGTAAATAATATTCTATGAAAATTTACAGAGCCTTACCTGACTAGATGACCTGGTAGTTACCTTGACAACTCCAATGCCCGCAAATGAAGGTAGGAGGACGACTCTCCACCCAACCAACCCCCAGCCAATGGCTGAGGCCCCCAAGCCCCCAACAATTAATCATATGCCAGATCTTGCTTGATTCTTTCATCTTTCTATCAGCCTCTTTCTTCTTCCTTGGCTCCCCAAAGATCCCTTCCAAAATTCCCCAAAAGACCAAAAAGATCCCCCTCTCTTATTCTCCTCCTCCTTTTATCTCCCCTTTCTCCCCTTTTTCTTAATTTATTTTAATGCAATTGATTTTCCTTTATTTTTCTTTCATATTCATTTTTATTAGTTACCCCTTTTTTATTATTTTACATTTTATTATAAATATTCCATAATTATGCATACATGAGGGTTGTTACATACTCCCCCCCTTCAAGAAACTTCGTCCCAAAGTTATAATATTTGAGCAATATAAATACAATACTTATTCAATCAATCAATTAAGTAAATACTAGAATATATAGGTATCTAGTACTATTGTGAAGTTAAGAGATTTATATGTGTGGCCACCACATAGAAGTCTCCAAACCACACTAATACAATCAAACTCCCTAAGTTACAACATGATCTTAAGTAATTCCTTGTGAGTCTAGTATGCAACCATAGGAACAACTATGCATCATACACACAAAAGCATTAGACAATTAATTAATAATTAATGAAAGTCTATTTGTTTACTTCCTCTTTCCTTACTCACCCTCTCCCTGAGAATCATACCATCTGTCACCTCCATAAACCTCCTATCCAAATCCGTATGATCCCGCTCGCCATGGCATGAGTCCTCTACTGTAACCTGTTCGCGGATCATATAGTAGGAATCAGAAGTTCCCCGGGAGGTTACCTCGGCATTTCCACCCTCCCAACTTCTGGTAATAGTGCAGCCTCATCGAAATTTAACCAGAATCTGGGCCTCATCGGTACTAACTAGAATCTGGTTCTTAGTACCCCGATCCTGATATCAAGATCATTATACCTCAAGCATCTCGAAAGGATAGCCTAAACATCCTCCATAAGCACCCTCAAGGCACTAACCCCGAGCATCAGAAGTCCTTCTACATAAACCTCCCTCCCAGTGAGTATGTCTCCAACCGTGGACTCTGGTCACATCAGAAGTTCTCCGGGAAGTAACCGTGGAATTGCCACCTTCCCAACTTCTGGTACTAAATTCAAGAGTTGTTGGCATATAATTAATTGTTGGGCTTGTCCCCCAACCCATAATATATTTATAGTAGCCATTCTCATTCGTGGTTATGGGCTCCCACAGAATCATAGAATGATTAGCCTTACAAGGCTATTTGAGTGGATCACCTGGAACAACTTGCCCTTACCATCATGGATAGTCATTAGTAACCATTTCTCAATATAATAATATATCATGGATCAACCTTGAATCATGTGCTAACAAGAATGTCTAGCCACCAGTTCATATTGCATTACATTACATCATAAGCCATTGTCACGATAAGTCATGTCAAGTTTAACATCTAATGCATTTAGGTGCTCTATGCTACCATTATAACATAACTCATCATGATACTTTCATAATTTCACTAAGCATCTCGTTAATATATCATGATAAGCTTCCATAATTCAACATTCGTAATATCAACATGGCGTAACAACTTACATAATCCATCATCATATCAAAATATGCATTCTACGAAGAGCAATAAGGATTAGCATGAAATGATAACACATCATATACCAAATGTCTTATATAATCTCTTATTCCTCACTAATGCATGACAGAGTTGTAAAATACCATAATAAACCTCAACATGATTTCATACCATTTATCTGCCAAATGTCATTTATCTCTAGATGCCATGATAAGCTACTAAAATGCTAAATTAATACCATCATGAAATAATATCATTTTATGTTCCACACATCATCTATACATCAAATTTCACATGAATAATGCATGACCATGAATCACATGTCTATAAGGCACCATTCTAAGAAACAACATGTAATAACTCCATATCATGTACCACATAACTTACATTTTGAGATGCCATAAATAAAACTATAAATTACTGATTGAGTATCAGTAATCAGCGTATCATGTACCTCATATCCTATACATCTAGAAACCATAATAAACTGAGTATCAACATGAAATATGCATCATGGAAACCTAGTAGCAACATGAAAAACTGAGTATCAACATGAAATATATGCAACATATGTCTTCTATCTTCAAAAACCATAAGAAACTATAAAATATTGACTGAGTATCAACATGAAATGTGTATCATATGTCTTCTAACTCTAGAACTGTAAAATATTGACTCAATATCAACATGAATTAATAGAATCAACATGATTTTGATACCAAAAAGTAGTTACCAAAATGTAGAACATGGAACGTTGGTTTATGAGGACTCCATTCCCATGAATGTAAAATCAAAATTAATCACTGCATTATATGGTCGTCAGTCGAACTCACAACATATTTATTATGTTAATTATAAGCCCTACTTAATTGGGAAGTGACTCTCAAGTAATTAAATTGATGGTTTAACTACATGCTATAAGGGAACAAGCTCGACATCTAGATAAAATGACATGACCCAGTTTGGAGTTGGCAAGAGTCATCTATAACATATCCAAATCCTAATCATGTAACATTTTAACTACACCTTTTCCATCTATTAGAATTATAAGTTTGATTATGTAGAAACAATCTTTGACAATATGAGTGTGATACCAAGCATGGCATATGGTTTCAGTGTTCACACAACTTTGAAAGGTTTAATAATTATTGTTTTTTAATTAAAATTCATGTATAGATCTCCGATACTAGCCCATAATTTATTTCAAAATAAGAGTTACAAGAATTATATTCTAGTTAAAGAGTTGTAAGGGAGCCTTGACTTCGTTGCTTTTGTTGATAAAATTCTTTACCTATGAACTTACTTCATGAAAATATGCAAAACATGCACTGTGGGATGATTGTTCTACAATTACTCCCCAAAGATTATTCTTCCATTACTTGATGTTATCATTATCTATAAAAGCCAAAGCAATAATATAAAAAAATAGATATATTGTGTGTATGTATGCATCAACTTAGTAATACTTGACAGAAGAAGATTTGAATGGATATGGAGCAACATTCCATTTAAACTTGATATCATAAACAGAAAAAATCACCATTTTTTTATGTTTGTAAATTTCATTTTGGTGGACAAGCATACCTTGTGATTGATGGGTTAGTTAAATAATTCCATCACCAAGGTTATTTTATGGAATACAATAACATATGACTTGGTAAGAAAACTCGACTATTTGGTTTAAAATTCCATGACCTGTAGTTGGTTTATGGGATGGGATGCAATGGAGTTCTACGCAATTGCACGAAGAGAAACGTGGCAAGAATAAAGATCGGGTGGACGACACATCAGGATATAGACATCACGAACGAGATGACATGTATTCTTCTATAATGGATCGCTCAAGGTTTATGATGAAAGAGTCGACATGGCCAGCTGATCGTAAAACCCACAACAAAACGCCTCCAATTCTTTCCAAAAGGATGCATGAGCAGGAAATGACGGAGTGTCATTCTTCAAAAAATTTGAAACGTTGAACATTTGAAATAACCGTTGCAGAAAGTGTGACCGAGACCACCTGCGCAGAGGCTGTGAGCATAATGAAAGCCCAGAAGGAATTAGAAATGTCACAACAGTAATGGAATATGAAGGACGGGTGTTGAAAGTTCTGTCTTTAAGCAAGTCAAAAAGATTCGACGCGATGGAATGATGTGCACAAGCTTCAGATTCATTTGTAATATAAACATCACGGGGATGGAGGAGCTTGTCCACCAGAATAAAAGTAGACACGAGGCAAATGATAACCGATACAAGAGGGTTGTAAGGTCGTTTTACTCTTAGAATAATGCATGGATGTAGTTCACATGAAGGTTATTAGCACGACGGGAGAATAATCAACATGGAGATCCTTGGTGACTGGTGAAATGGAAGCATGTTGGAATTAAAAATATTGAGTTTGCACAAGGTCGACTGTTGGACGTGGACCATTGAGAGTTGGAAGAATTTAAACGGTAGCAGAAACCCTAGAATAAGGTGCGGAAATCAAGTTATGATGTGCAACGGTAGGAAGATTTCTATGTGATCATGACAGAGATGGAGCTCTTAGTGATACTGGCCTGAATGATTTTCAGGTTAAATGTTTTAATGCTCCTCTACAGCCTTCGGAAATTATTGGGGTGAAGAAAGTTGTTTCCGAAAAACTTCCAATAGGTGTCAATAAACAAGGCACCACATTGATAGGATTTTTTTTTCTCAAGCAGTGAGAATGGCAAGCCAGACTTCGACTATAGGATGGTTAATGTACTTGCAAGACTCCTGAATTTCGAAGATATTGCATTGTGGCATTAAAATAGTAAAGAAATCATGATGCATTAAATGTAGATTTCCCAAATTTCTTTGTATAACTGTATACTTTAATTAGGGAAATTTTGAGCTCTAAAATGAGTCTCTTAAGAGATATAATAAAATATTACAAGTTAGACATTTTTTGGGGAGGTATATTCACAAATCACCTTTTACACTACAATCAATGTAACAATGGTTAAGTTAAATTAAAAATATATCTAAAATAAAATCAATAATAAGATCATTTTTTTATGTAACTAAAAGTATTACTCTTGAATACATAAATTGATTTTAAATATAATATGATGAATATACTTATAAAGTAAAAAATAATGTACTCATAAAGTAAAAAGTAATATACTCATAAAATAAAATAAATAATATTATTTTCAATTTCGAAATATAACTTATTCAATATTCAAAATATGATTATAATAACATGTATAATTTTAAATTTTAAAGATAAATTAAATTTATATGAATAAATTGTTATTTCTTTTAAAATATATATTAATTATATAAATTTAACTTATATTCATTAAAAATAAAAATCAGTCATATAGTCATATAAATTTAACTTATATTTCAATATTTATAAAATATGATGACTAACTATTATATAAATCTAACTTAAATTTATTAAAACTAAAACTTAATAATTTTATTTATAAAAATATTAACATTATTTAAATACTAATAATCTATTTACATAAATATCTACATTATTTAAATCTATTTTTATTTATAAAATGCTTAATTAACTTATATATCTATATTAATATTATGTATCTATAATTTAGATAACAAAGTATCTATTTTATGTATTCATTTAATAATCAACACAGCTATTTTTCATTTGTTTTCATTTATATTTTTTACAAAAAAAAAAATTATATTATCTTGCATCTCATAAAACTTATCCCATTTATATTAATATTCTTAAAATTAAAATTATATATTATATAAATAGTAATTATTCCACATATCACATATTTATGGATTTAAAATTATATATCATATACTAAAATAAAATAATATATTTATGGTTTACGTCTTCATAAGGATCCGGTATCCATAAAATGAGGTTTAAACAATTTAAATATCAAAGATTTTAAAAGTTTAAATATCCTATCAATTATGCTAAACATTAAGGTAGAATGATACATATTCAATAAAGTTTTTAAAGTTTAAAAGAATTTTAAATTATATATCATATACATATTTTGAGTTGAATTGAATAGTACATATTTTTACATGGAGTTTTAAAACTCGATCAATATATTGTAAATTATTATAAATTATACATTATCATTATAGTGTAAATTTATCTATATGTTATAATTTATTTAAATAAAGTTTTAAATTATATATTAAATAATATAAATCATTTATATGATTTTGAATAGAAATTTTAATTTTTTTAGTATTAATAATTTATTATTTAAAGATGTATATTATATACTGAAAAATAATTTTATAGTTTCGATTTTGAATAGAGCATTCATTTTTTTGGTATTTGTAATTTATTTATTTTATATTGAAACATATATAGTATCTTGTTTCTAAGTACTTTAAGGTACTTTAGTACATTTATATTATATTCAAAAGTAATTTAAGAATACTATTTTCATTATGATTACTTTACTTACAACATTGATATGGTTAACTATGAATTTTTATTTACTATTTAGAATTTGACAAATAAGTATTTTTAACTCAACCAATGTCACCTCAACTATTATAGATGATATGATCCTCTAGAATGTGATTGGTTCTTTAAAAATTAATTTTGATAGTACATTCTTTTGTTTTGAAGTCCATTTTTTACTTCAAAATTTCCCAAAAGCTTCTTGACTTTGAACCTAAAATGAACTATCACAGGGAAACACTATCAAAAGAACTCGAAATAATGTTATGCACTATCAAAAGAACTCGAAATAATGTTATGCAGGGGAAGACAACATGACATGTTGAGGAGAGCTACTTTTACAAAGCCAATGGCGTCAATGCCTTTGTTGTTTGGATCCGTTGAGGCCATGACTCTGCTCGTGACACTAAAGAACCTACTGCAAAAGTACCTGAAGTACAATGCCTTTGTTGTTTGGATCCGTTGAGGCCATGACTGTGCTCGTGACACTAAAGAACCTACTGCAAAAGTACCTGAAGTACAGTAATTTATTTGAAAATGATGGTGAAGGTGGCTCAATTGGTGGTACAGTAGAAAGATATCAATGTGATGCTCCATACCCTGAGTTAAGTGGATCTAACAACCACTAACCTGAATAATGCAAAAGTTAGGTTGAGGGACACACTTAGAAACCGGGCGCCAATTGCAATTTGTTTGTATTGATATTATTCTTTTTTTGTAATATTGAGGATTGTTGTTTGAGTTTTCTCTAGGTTAACGTTATGATAGACGCCAAAGCAAGGTGAATTGTTTGATATATATGAAGAACAAGAAAGTGGTGAGGATGGTAATTGTATACATTTTGAATCTGGATTGGTTTGGTGCAAGTATATTGTGCAATGCACTCTTAGTAAATGTGAGAGAGGGAAATTGAAAATGTGCTTAGAGGCGATAGCACGACATTAAATAGCGGAAGCCTAAGTCCAGGTCTTCCATCTCTCCAATATGAAATCTAAGAATGCATTCATCATGTTAGAACACATTTTGGATTTCATGCATCTCTCCTCTAATTATCGTAACAACTTACCGAGTCTTCCCTTATAGAGAGAAAATCCAATTTCTATATACCGCAT
Organism: Larix kaempferi; assembly: GCA_027924585.1. NCBI lineage: Eukaryota > Viridiplantae > Streptophyta > Pinopsida > Pinales > Pinaceae > Larix > Larix kaempferi. Next base: position 8,536,829 of record BSBM01000504.1, read on the forward strand.
CTTTGTATGCATTGTATCATAGATTTCATTTTACATGCTTGCGAGAATATTTATATCAATTGAAAGAATCATATTCACATGTTCCTTTAATGGCTAAACAAACAAAAAAGAGATTATAGAATTATGTGAGTGAATAAATGAGCATGTTCAGATGATTTTAGATAACATGATGGCCAAAGTTACCAAGAAATATTATCTGAGATCTAGCACCCATCACCAAAATTAAAAGAAAGGATAGTTCTCATGATCTTAAGCTTGATAGGGCGGTATTTCCAATCACCATTGATAAAAAGAGAGTGGATTGGACATCGTATTCAAGGCCAGTGATTATCATGGAGCCGATGAAATTTAATTTTGTTGTCTTTAGAGAAGAGTTGTTGTTTCTTTCTTGTTTCTTTTTCTCTATCCACTCTTTATTGAAAATAGACGACTTGAAACCACTTGCACAGTTTTGCGAAAGTTGATTATAATGATGAGATTAAGCTTAGAAATAAGCTCCTTCTAACAACTCAGTTCAAACGGGCACGGGCACCTGACCAGAGCATAGAGTTAACCAGTTAAGTCATGGATTCCTAAAGTGGATCTTTTCGATATCCATCGATGGTGATGGCCATTGCGACCACAAGAGCTGGAAGATCTTTTCTCCAATGCTTCAGGAAGTCCATGGGAAGCAGATATCTATGAGAATTCAATGGAGAAGAATGCTTTGGGTGCTGTAACCTTGCATGGAATTTGGAATTTTTTTTTTTAATTTCAAATAACAATAAAGTTTTATCAAACTTTATTTTAATAAAACTTACCACAAAAAGTTGTCAGTGTTATAAAGCACATTCCTATAGCTTCCACGCTACCGTATTCATATGCTAACTTTCATCAGCTATAGTGTTGCATGTGGATGAACGTGAATAAGAGAAGGAGATAACGTGTAGAATTGTAGTATTGCCATGATGGAAAACATATAATGGGAAAATTAATTAAAGACAAGATGGAAGATGCATCATGAAGAGAATCACCAGATTATTAGCTTCCAATGATAGTAATGATGGTCACAAATTGAAACGAAAGATTGTGTGGAGAAGAAATCGTTGTTGTAAGATCAATACCGGATTTAGAGACCTGTTCATAATATCTTGAGGATTACTGGAAAGCATCCAAGTTGCCATGTAATGAGGATCACTTCCAGTTCCGCAACGTACAGAGTCAAAACTCTAATGTACAGAGTCAAAACTCTAATATGTCATTACACCATATTGCGAATCTATTCATTATACAATGAAATCATGAAACTAGTTAGAGACTGTCACCCTTCTATTTCGCTCCAATTCCTGGTCAAAGAAAGCATAAAAAAATTGAACATGCTGATGCCATTGTGTTGTGTCACCATAGAAGGCAGGGTTTGTTATTATGTCATCTAATTTGGGAAAGATTCACGCCAACAATGTAAAAGATATAAGGGGATCACCGGTCCATTATCATCAAAGGAGGGATATACGTAGCCTGTAGGTATATGTAACAATTGTATATAACAGTTGTAACCGTTGTAACTGTTGTAACAGTTGAGGTGTTGGTAAAATGTAACCGTTCAACCGATGAGCTGTTGGGCAAATCGATACCCCCCAGCTCTTATCAGAGTTTGTGGAGCATTAACTCGCACTTGGAACGTGGGTGTTTGGGAGGTACGGAGAAGAGAGGCTCGATGTAATGGACTGTTCCCAAATTTAATTGTTATTTACCAGAAAAGTTGTCTAAGCTTGTTCTATCCCTGAAAGATTCTGGTATTGGAGTCTATGTATATATTTTGATTTTATGTTTATCAATTACTACAATTTTTATATTGTCTATAATTTTACCAAAAATCACATAATTGTGCTTTAACGAGTTAATAATGGTAGATTCATGTAACTATTACTAATGCGCAGAGTGGAGGGCATATGTAGCAAGCAACATGTAGAGTTCTGATAGCAAACAATGCGCAGGGCACAGCTAATGATAGAAACGTGGATGTGGCAAGAAAAGAGGCATTAAAAGACGCAGAAGGAGGGTGTTAACACATGCAAAACGACAAGAATACATAAGCTGAGCCCAAAGAGAGATCTTGGCATTTGACAGTAAGGATGGGCATACATTTGATGGCGGTTGACATGGCAGTCAAGAGAATGTGGGGAAAGGTGGGAGATAGAGAAAGAGGATATCACGCACAAGGGTCCGTTAGACCAGAAAGTGCGCAGGCTGGCATTCATGACAGAAAACCCTAAATACATTACGTAGGCTCTCCAGTCTCCATAAAAATGCACGGGACCAACAGAGAAAACACTCCATGAATACCAGCAAAACGCATATCAGGGAAAGATTGGCAGAATACGAATGGACCGTTAGGCACACGCAGAGGGCTGTTGACAGAGAAGGCCGGCTAGGAAAACGAAAACGATCCCATTGAAAATGCAGGCAGATGCTCGCATACATTTGATTTTTTTTATTTTTTATGTTTTTTTACATCTTCCTTCCCCAATGTATCACAAAATGACCAGGAACCCTAACTGCAGATCAGCCACTCAAGCCCACGCATTGCCATTGGAAGGTAAACAATCAACAGGCAAGTGGAGTTTTCTTGGGTGGCCCTCCTTGTTTTCCTCGAGCGGTGCGGTGCGGTGAAGTAAAGGAGGATTCATGTATTAGCTGTGACCCAGAATCAATCTCTCATGGGCCTCCTTGCTTTACCACAATATTCATATGGCCAGAATCAATCTCTCATGGGCCTCCTTGCTTTCCCACAATATTCATATAATGGCCACGGAATCCAAGGTGACTTTGAAAAGCTCAGATAACGTATCATTTATCGAGGTGAATGAGCTCGTCGCCTTGCAATTTCAGATGATCAAGAACATCGTAGAGGATGTTGGCACCGCCACCGCCACCGCCATTCCTCTCAAGATACTTTCGAAGGTCATCGAATACTGCAACTATCATGTCGAGGCTCAGAGGTCAGCTTTTAACGAGGGAGAAATCAAGACCTGGGATCAAGAATTCGTTAAAGTCGATCAGCCCACTTTGTTTCACCTTATTTGGGTATTTTGTCTGAAACCCTCGTTTCCTTGGGAATTTGATTTGTTAGGTATTAGTGTATTTGACGGAAAACACTTGAATTTATTTCTATTTTGAGGCTTTGATTGTGCATGTCGAAGTTGCAGATATTTTTATATATTTTATGTGGAAAATTTGGCTTATTAAGCTTTTGGGCTTTTGGGGTTGTACAGGCTGCAAATTATCTCAACATATAAGATCTTTTAGATCTGTCGACATGCCAAACTTCAAGGAGAAGTCTTTTAGATCTGTCCACATGCCAAACTTGGGCAAGAAATAAGAAAAAATTTTCAACATTATTCTTAAAGAAGAGGAAGTCAGGTTTGAAAATTAAAATTATTGGGCTTTCACCAAAAGCACAGTCACAATAATAAAACAACCAATATTTAAAAGGATGTTATTTCATCATGCATTCTTATCCAAGATATTTGGGTTTCCACACTTGTTAATTTGACATGGATTTATTAGCAAGCTTTTAGGATTTACATTATATCTTTATGCTGAGCCATGATTTGGGACCTATTAACCTGATCTTAATTTTATTCTTTTATAGAGATTTAGTTTTTTTTTTGTAATTGATCCATTTTTAGGTCTCAACTCAAGTTCTAGCAGATTTAACATGCAGACCTGCAGATTCTAAAAGAGTTGATTTGACATGAGCACCAGTCTTCAAGCAACTTGGAAATAATATTCTATGAAAAGTTAATTTCTTTTAATGCAATTGGTTTTACTTTATTTTTCTTTCATATTCCTTTTTATTAGTTACCTTCTTTTATTATTTTACATTTTATTATAAATATTCCATAATTATGCATACATGAGGATTGTTACATAAGCACAATGTTGATCTTGCACTAGATGTGGTGGATCTAGTACACAAGAGGTAGATGGAGAATCCCAATCCTACAATCCTCCCAAGGACATACATGGAGAGCAAGTTTCTACAAGATGGCTTGTGCCTGGATTTCAGTTGTTGCTAGGGATTCCACATCATGCTAACACCTTACATAAGATTGATAAAGTAAGTTGTAATAATAATTATAGATTATATTATTTTCAAAATTAGTTAGGCTTGGAGTTGTCTATAGCATATGCCTTATGTATTTTTTCCCATCTGTCTTGCTTTTGCATTGGATAAGTTTAACAGTTCTTTGTATCCCTCATGAGACACTTTGTATCCCTCATGAGACAGAGAGTGTAAATATCTAATTCATTTTTTTAAGAATAGGGCATGGTATACTTATACGTGAACAATTAAACAACTAGAGATTTATGTGATAAGATATGTGTAACCAGATCTTACTTCTTAGGGCAATTTTCTTAAATGTATATACTGCTTTTTTAAATTACAATTAGCAATGGTAATAAATCTCTACTATATATTTTATTTTTCACATTTTGAAAAGTGTGGCATCCATTTACAAAACTAGTTGGAGTTCGCTATTTAAATTTTGTATTTAATCGGATTCCAAAACTTGTTAAACAATATCATCAAACTCAATGATTTCTTATTGGAATTTAAATAAAAGAATGAATTGGTTGAATGTTTCACTACTTACAACTATGTTGACATGGGAGAGTAAGGGAAAAAATTATTGTCTCATCCTTTACAGTTTACTACGGTCTATATATGTTTGTAAAGTTTGTAAACCATCGGTTTCCGAAACCTATCCTTCATCCATTGGCTCTATTTATATTTTATCATGTAATCTACCTACAAAACTTTCTAATTTGCAATATAAAAGTAGATCTTATACCAAAGTAGTAATGAAAATCGAGATTTTATCCAAACAAAGACGACTATCTTAACAATAAATAAATTGAAAATCGAGATTTTATCCAAACAAAGAGGACTATCTTAACAATAAATAAATCTTTACTGGAATGTTTAGTGACCTTTGACATGCCACTACCATACCACTACTTGAAACGACTCACACTTCGGAAATTGTTAAATTAATTAATATATTTCCGTAGTATTTAAATTTTTAATACAACTGAAAATGCCTAAATCTTGTAAGAGTTAATAGTCATTCATTTTTGGGATTTAATGCTATAATCATATTGATATCTCTAATTTTTTTTCAATCCTTTAATATGGAGATTAATATGTTTTTTTGACATCTAAGAATCATGTCTGAATTTTTTACTGGTATTATTTTGCAAGGTGATGTTTTATTTATATTTGAGGTTGATGCACTTTGATATTGATTGTTTTTATATTGTGAAATATATGCTTTACCTCATTCGAGCTATGACTTATGATCTTGAATCTTGTGTTTGCTTTACAGACTTCCATCACTAGAAGATTTGAATCTTGTGTTTGCTTTACAAACTTTTTTCTTTTAAGCATTTGTATTGCCATAGTGGATAACATATTTGTTTAAAATATGTAAAATGCAACTTGATAATGATATCATGATGTTTTAGGCTCAATGGGAAAGAATCTTGCTCCATGAACCAAAGGAATATATATTGACTTTAAGATTGAGCTAATATATGGAAGTTCTTTGTAATAAAATGTTTTTAGCAACCAACAAAGGATTAAGTAATTTGATTGTATATGTAAAATAAAGTTTTGAGTTCAGTTTCATGCTATGTCACAGGGTTCCTTGAACCTGAACCTCCACGTTCGGAATTCGAAGAACCTAAAAAAATTTCAAAAATTTGTTTAGGTTCGATGAACCTGATAGCTGAACCTCATGCCAAACCTGAAGGTGAACCAGTTCGGCTATCAAATTTGCCAAACCTGATAAAAATCGAACCCCAAAGTAAATTTCTGCGAGGGTTTTCACATTTTGGCCAGGGTTTTCTTCACCTTTTCGACGAGATAGGGTTACTTTCAACCCACGATCTCTTGAGAATACTTCTGAGATGCAACTTGCAACCTTGCAAGCACCCTAGTCCCTACTCGAGCCGCATCCTGACTGAGCTTGAGCCGCCGACACTGAACTCAAGCTTCTGCAGCTTGCGAGCTAGCCACGATCCCGTGATGGCGTGACTTCATCATGGGACTCGAGCCACTAGCCGTTCATTTCTATTTTTAAATGTTTTATGTTCTAATTCTTTTTTTAAATATTTTATGTTATAATTTTTTTTTATTAAATGTTTTAAATGTTTTTTTAAAATGATTAAATCTTTTTTTAAATGTTTTTTGAAAAATGTTAAATATTTTTTTAAATGTTTTATGTTATAATTCATAATATATATATATATATATATATATATATATATATATATATATATATATATAGGCGAATCTATGCCGAACCCCATCCGAACCTCATTGGAAAATTCGAACCCGAACCTTGTGACATTGGTTTCATGTGGTTTGGAAATCAGATATTGTAAAATAAAATTTAAATATGGAGTAATTTTCTCATTGATTAGTTTATTGTTTGCGTTTGTAAAATATTTACTTATGATGATGGAATCTTTGATGATATTTATGTAAATTGCATGTTCTTGTGTTTAGTTTGTCCATATCTTTCTTGGTTTTTTTAATGATAATTCCATCTGACCGTTGAGGGTGGTATCATTGTACTAAATATTTTGGCCCTTTAGTTTGTATCTGAGGAATGATCACAACAACATCAGGAATGATCACAACAACATCATTGTGCTTGTGTTTATTAGCTCTATCTAGGAAAAGCTTGAAAGAGACTAGAGTATTTATATTATGTATTTACTTTTGGCATAAAAGGCATCTGTCTCATTTTCATATTTATTTTATTGATTGAACTGTGTGGAAGGTTTCTTTCTTCAAATTATTTCTAATAATCTTATACAATTTTATTTATTTAAATAGTATACCATAATATTATACATCCTGGAAGAAGTAGAACATGATCACAGGTTGCCATAACAGTGAAATATGTGTGGTCCTTGTCAACATCAGAAGTGATCCCTTCTCTTAAAGGACCACAATTGGACATTAAGGAATTCTTTTGTTGTCACTAACACCACTCCTTTCTCTTCAGAACTAGTGCATACTAGCTCCAAGTGGGAATTCCTAACGACTTGCAGCAAAAATCCATAGGAACCAACAATAAGACACTTCAAATGTACAACAGAAACTTGATGCATTTTGCAATAAAACTCATATTGTTGTGCATTTAAACCTCAAACCAACAAGCATAAATTCCGTATTTGCGAGAAGATACTTCAAATCAACACTTGAACTTCAAAAATCTATGATAATTTTCTCTTGAATCTACAATTAAACTTGCAATCTTGTAGACCTGCAACTTATATGCTCTAAAACTGTAGATAATTAGTTCAAAACAACAAATGCATTATTCTTTTAAAAAGGAAATTTTGATTGGTGGGTCAGTGCAAGCTAATGAGGGTCACTTTTGGCGCGTTAGATGCAATAGAAAACTGAAAAAGCAGGCATCCCTCAACTTACTTGGATTTTTTGATCTACTTACGCAAAATATCTTGCATTGAGTAAAAAAGATGAAATGTAGGAAATTGAATCACGTTTCTGAATATATAACTTTTATGTATTGAAAATTTGCATAGCTATGTCAAGTTTCATTTTTCCTAACAGACACTTTTTATTTTTCAGGAAAATGATAAGGTATATGTTTTTGTGGGTAGAGCCTTTGAGGGCCTAAATGATGGAATCAAGCTACAAAAATCGGCATGCATGTAGAGAACACATAGCACTTGTGCACCATTATTTTTCGAAAATTAAATTAGTAATTTTATTATTTTTTTATAATTTTCTAAGTGATCAAACCTTGAAAATAGTACCTCTTTTGTGGGTAGAGCCTTTGAAGGTCTTAATGCAAAAATCTTGAAATGGGTTTTTCATAGAACGTGGAGGTTAGTGTCCTCTTATGCACCATACAATTTTTTTTTGAAATGATTGAGAATTGAAAAAGTTATGGAAGAAACACTAACAGTGTGTTTCACGAGTTGAGATAGGACAGAAAAGAAATTGAAAGAAAATAGGAAAAATTAATATTTCAAAATAAAAGTTACATATTTGGAATCTGCAGAAAAAATGCTATTTGTGTCTAAGATTTCGTCAAAAATGACTCTGTGTAGCATATTGTAACGAGTGGCTAAGCACAAGCTTTTCCATAAACTGGAAGAAATACCCAAGTAGCTTTGGTTTTTCATTAACATAGCACAGGTTTGGAATTACCGAAGCAAACTCCAAAGCATACACATAGGATTATTGTTGACATGTGAGCATGTGATTCGGCCTGTTTAAATTCAAAAATATTGCCGCGCTTTTAGATGTAAATAACGCGTACGCGTCATATAACTACATAACGCGTGCGCGTTATATAACTACTTAACGTGTACACGTTATATAACTACATAACAAGTACGCGTTATATAGTTAAAAAACGCGCTCGCGTTATTCAAATCATAAAATACATGTTTAATACTTGAGAAAGAGGGGTGTGGAAGACTCAAGGGAATTTTTGTTTAATATTTAAGAAGGGGTGGGGAAGGGCCAAGGGAATCTATGGTTAATATTTAATAGGGGTGGGAAAGGGTCAAGGGCTTAGAAGGATGTTGGAAGCTTGAGTGGGGAGAGATGAAGGGAATGAGAACATGATGGGCTACAAGGGGTGAAGGGAAGTGGAGCTTGAGAGCACTATTAGGAGTAGAATAGGTTCTGAAGAGGTATAGGGTTAGAAGTTGAAAGTGAGACTTGAGTGACAAGGGGGAATGGATAGAGGCAAGGGGGATGTGAGAGAGAAATAAAGAATACAAGGGGGGGAGAGACATAGAGCGAGGGAGGGAGAGGGACAATGGGGAGGAATGGATTTGGAGGGAGTGAGAGATAGATGGGGATAGAACGAAATAAGAGATAGGAAGGGAGGGACAGAAAGTGTTGGTGGGAGACATGCAGGGAGTGGTGGCGATGGAGAGAGAGGGAGTGATGGAGAGATTGGGATAGGTTGAGGGAAAGATAACATGAGGGAGGGATAGAAGGTGAGAGACAGGCGATGAGAGAGGGAGGGAGAGAAGGTAGGGTGAGGGATGGAGGGAGAAAGTTGGAGATAGATATGGATGGAGGGGGGATGGGTTTGAGAATGGAAAGTGACATAATGTGTGTGTATGTGTGTGTGTTTGAGAGAGAGAGAGAGAGAGATTGATGGTTGGGGAGAGAGAGACTAGAGGGAGTTGTGAGCATCATATTCTCCATCAGCATCATATTCATCATCATCATCATCATCTTCATGACCATCATTGTCATCATCAACATCTTCATCACCATCACCATCATCATCATCATCATCATCATATTCCTCATCAAATCAACATCTCCATAATCATTATCATCATCTTCTGAACATCATCATGATCATCATCTAAACATCACCATCACCATCATCATCAACATCTTCATCATCATCACCATCACCATCATCATCAAAATCTTCATCGTCATCACCATCACCATCACCATCACCATATTCATCATCATTGTCATCTCTAGGTTCCCCATCAACATCAACATCTCCATCATCATCATCTTCATCACCATCATCATCATCATCAACATCTTCATCATCATCACCATCATCATCATCATCATCATCTTCCTTGAATCAGATCAACATCTCCATCATGTCACCATCATCTTCTTCATCATCATCATCATCATCTAAATATCACCATCACCATCACCATCATCATCATCATCTTCATCATCATTACCATCACCATCATCATCAACATCTTCATCGTCATCACCACCATCATCATCATCATTGGCATTTGTAGGTTCCTCATCAACATCTCCATCATCATCATCTTCTCCATCATCATCATCTTCATCACCATCATCATCAGCATCAACATCTTCATCATCATCACCATAATCATCATCTTCATCGTCATCAGGTCAACATCTCCATCATCATCATCTTCTTCATCATCTTCACCATCATCATCATCATCATCATCTTCATCGCCATCTCCATCATCTTCAACATCTCCATCATCATCACCATCACCATCATCATCATCTTCATGACCATAAAAATCTTCATCATCATTGTCATCTCCCCCTTCCTCATCAACATCTCCATCATCATCATCATCATCATCATCATCATCATCACCATCTGAACATCACCATCACCATCATCGTCAACATCTTCATCATCATCATCATCAGCAGCAGCAGCAGCATCAGCATCATCATCAAAATCTTCATCGTCATCACCATCACCATCTTCATCATCATTGTCATCTCTAGGTTCCCCATCAACACATCTCCATCATCGTCATCTTCTTCATCATCATCATCTTCATCACCATCATCATCGTCATCAACATCTTCATCATCATCACCATCATCATAATCATCATCTTCCTCATCAGATCAACATCTCCATCATGTCACCATCATCTTCATCTTCATCATCATCATCATCATCATCATTACCAGCACCATCATCATCAACATCTTCATCGTCATCACCATCATCATTGGCATCTGTAGGTTCCTCATCAACATCTCCATCATCATCATCATTGGCATCTGCATGTTCCTCATCAACATATACATCATCGTCATTTTCTCCATCATCATCACCATCATCACCATCATGATCTTCTGAACATCATCATGATCATCATCTAAACATCACCATCACCATCATCGTCAACATCTTCATCATCATCAAAATCTTCATCGTCATCGCCATCACCATCTTCATCATCATTGTCATCTCTATGTTCCCCATCAACACATCTCCATCATCATCATCTTCTTCATCATCATCATCTTCATCACCGTCATCATCAGCATCAATATCTTCATCATCATCACCATCATCATCATCATCATCATCATCATCATCATCATCTTCCTCATCAGATCAACATCTCCATCATGTCACCATCATCTTCATCTTCATCATCATCATCATCATCAGCAGCAGCAGCATTACCAGCACCATCATCATCAACATCTTCATCGTCATCACCATCATCATTGGCATCTGTAGGTTCCTCATCAACATCTCCATCATCATCATCATTGGCATCTGTAGGTTCCTCATCAACATATCCATCATCGTCATTTTCTCCATCATCATCACCATCATGATCTTCTGAACATCATCATGATCATCATCTAAACATCACCATCACCATCATCGTCAACATCTTCATCATCATCGCCATCAACACATCATCAAAATCTTCATCGTCATCACCATCACCATCTTCATCATCATTGTCATCTCTAGGTTCCCCATCACCATCTTCATCATCATTGTCATCTCTAGGTTCCCCATCAACACATCTCCATCATCATCATCTTCTTCATCATCATCATCTTCATCACTATCATCATCGTCATCAACATCTTCATCATCATCACCATCATCATCATCATCTTCCTCATCAGATCAACATCTCCATCATGTCACCATCATCTTCATCTTCATCATCATCATCATCATCATCATCATCATTACCAGCACCATCATCATCAACATCTTCATCGTCATCACCATCATCATTGGCATCTGTAGGTTCCTCATCAACATCTCCATCATCATCATCATTGGCATCTGCAGGTTCCTCATCAACATATCCATCATCGTCATTTTCTCCATCATCATCACCATCATGATCTTCTGAACATCATCATGATCATCATCTAAACATCACCATCACCATCATCGTCAACATCTTCATCATCATCGCCATCAGCATCATCATCAAAATCTTCATCGTCATCACCATCACCATCACCATCACCATCTTCATCATCATTGTCATCTCTAGGTTCCCCATCAACACAACATCTCCATCATCATCATCTTTTTCATCATCATCATCTTCATCTCCATCATCATCCTCATCAACATCTTCATCATCATCACCATCATCACCATCATCATCATCATCTTCCTCATCAGATCAACATCTCCATCATGTCACCATCATCTTCATCATCATCATCATCATCATCATCTGAACATCACCATCACCATCATCATCAACATCTTCATCATCATCACCATCATCTTCATCAACATTATCATCTTTATCATCTTCATCTACATCATGATCATCTTCATTGTCATCACCCTCTTCCTCCTCATCATCTTTATCATCTTCATCTACATCATGATCATCTTCATTGTCATCACCCTCCTCCTCCTCATCATCTTGTGCACTTATGCACTGAGGGATTAATGTTTAGAAGAGGGTCTAAAGGCCTTTATGGGGGAGGGGCTCTAGGAACCATATAAATTATTAGTTTTCTTTGATTTTGTTTGTTGCCCTAGCCGTGCACCTAACCTATTTATTGTGCTTGACTATATCTCGTTCGCGTTTTTTCACTACATATCGCGCACGCATTTTGTATTTCTATAACGCGTGCGCGTTTTGTAACTCCAAAAATAATGGCTTGTTGCTGTCTGAGAGCAACTTCACTCTATCCGAACGAAAACAACAGTCCCACGATTTTTCGAACAGCACGAGCCCGCCACTGAAAATTTTCACATTCTACACCAACTCCATCATTTTTTTTTATGCAGGTGCAGCATTGAGGACATCTTTCATGGTTGCTCAGTGTGGTGTTGGGTTATATGGCCATATTTGAAGAAAATAATCAGCAAGCTTGAAGAATCTCCAATTGAAGAACACCAAAGATAAGGCTTTTGAAAGATTCATTTTGCCTATATTTGAGAAGCACACAAGATAAGATATCAAGCTTCAAGACCAACAAGGAAGAACTTCCATTTGCTTATTATTGAAGAGCTTGTAATTGAGGAGCAACAAAAACAAACTATATTGAATTGATCATTGTGGTGATGGGGAATGCACGTAACCGAGTAAACAAATCAACAAGGAAGAGACCTCAAGAAGTCATTGAAGAAGAGAAAGAAAAGAAAAGAATATACATGATGAATCGGAGTCTTTCTTTGGAAACTGATCCAAATCCAATTGTAGAGGATACCATGGTTCATCCTCTTAATCCACGACAAGAGGGACCTTCAATTTCCACAATAGTTGTTGAACAAGCACCCCATGGAAGTAATCAAGAATCAAAACGTAGGTGCTCATTAGGGGATGTTTCAATTACCACTTCAAGTCAAAGTGATAAGTTACCATCTCAAGATGAAGCTCACGAAGAAACACCCAATTTGCTATCCGGATGTGGTTATACAAGCGATGAAGTTAGAGAGGCGTTGGACATTTTGCCTACTGTTGAAGAAGAGAATGTTATCCACACCATCGATGAGGATGTTGGACTTCCACAAGGGGATGTTGGACTTCCACAGACCATCGATGAGGATGTTGGACTTCCACCATCCAACTACCAGGAAGAGAATGAAGTACACCAAGCTACTACTGAAATGCCAGAGCGTCTTGGTGATGCGCTACATGGTACAATTCCAACCCCCTTACCTCCATTAGCAAGCACACATCGAAGAACTCCGAAGCGTATACAAGTTGATGAAAGACTTATGAATTCCATTGAAGGTACGCTATCTAAACGTAGTATTGCTTATCAAACTCAACAGATACTTGATAAATATTTTGTTTCTAAATGTGATGGAGATAAATGTAGATTATTTTTATCATTGTTAAAATCTAGGAGCATGAATGTTGTTAGGAAAAAGTTAGGGATAAATATGATAAAGAATTATGAACCAAGTTCTCATATAGTTAAAAGCCTAGTAGATGCATTTGGTAAAATTGGTAAGAGCACACGTTCAAAGGACCGCAATGCTGCTCGTCGTGTGTTGTCACAATCAATTGCAAATAAGAACACCAGGGCCCTTCGTATTCTCAGGCCTACATCCAAACTAGTTAATTTGAATGTAAAAACCCTCCGTAGGTATTCTATTAGAAGAGAACATCTTGACACAACCGATCAGACAGATTTTTGGGCCTTTGTTGGTCGGTTGCCACGTCGTGACATGAAGCTAGTTGATGCAGTAAAGGGACTAGTGTACAGTTTTTGGCATGATCACACAAGGCCTTCTTCAAACCGAAAGGATGTACTAAAACTAAGAAGGGGTTCAAAGGATCGTGAACCACATACTAAGCATTTTCTTGATATAACACAGCCTCAGAGCTTTACAAGAAATTTAAGATTGAGCATAGACAATTGAACTTGGGGCAAAGATCTTTTGAGAAATGTAAGCCATGGTATGTTAGAATAAATACTCTTTGTAACACTTGTTGTTGTAGATACCATGTAGAATATGAATATTACTATGAAACATTTTTGTACATTCGTCGTGTGTTGCATACTAACATTGTGCAGGATTGCTCCATGACAATACCACCGACTTCATCAAGAGAATTCATTCATAGCATCATGTGCAATAGGCCTGAGGGGCAAACATACTATGCAAAATCTTGTTTGGATGGAACATGCTCCAACTGTGCTGGAATGGCATTATTGAGCCAATGTATGCACGAGAATGGAGACAGTGAATTTGGGAAAATGGTTACAGACATGAAAAGTTTCAAATATATCAACTATGAAATAGTCCCAGGGAAAGAAAGCAAAAAAATACAATTGGTGACATCTCAGGTATGCATTTATATCTATAAAATTATGTTGTAATGGTTACATTTCAATCCTTACTTACAACAAAAATCCGACATTGAGATCATTTTGTGTCACCAGGTACAAGTTAGTGACCTCATCAAGGAATTTATTGAAAAGACACATCAATATGTTCAGCATGTCCACGTGGCACGATGGCAGGATGAGAAGTTTAGAATATGCAGAGATACATTTCCCCTTGGTACTATACTTTCAGTTGTTGATTTTGCCGAGAACTACACTCTGCAACCTCAAAATGAGATCCAAAGTCAGTATTATCACTCTGAGCAGGTTTCCTTGATGGTCCATATCACATATAGGCATGGCCCAAATAGCACTGAAGAGCAAAGAGAAATTCTGAAGGAATATCACTTCTACATAAGTGATGATAGGTGCCACGACTTCCACTATGTACGTCATTGCTTCATCATGTTCTATGATCACTTGAAGGGAAGGAACATACAGATGGATCGACACTGGATTTGGTCTGATGGGTGTGCTGGTCAGTTAAAAAATGCACTCATATTTCAGTGGTTGTGTTCATTGCATAAAAACTACAAAGTGCCACATATGTGGAACTATTTTGAGACTGGGCATGGTAAAGGAGAGCATGATGGAGCCGAAGCATGTGTCAAAACAGCCCTACGAAGAGAGGAATTGAAAGTATCTACATAATCTACTATTCTAAATGCTCAATCTATAGTCAGGTGGTGCACGTCAGTAATGGGAGAGGAATCAACTATGCGAGTAGAATCCACAAGAAAGAGACATGTGGAGATATTTTTTTGGGAGGTGGTAGACATAGATCGTTCACATGCATGGGAATGCAAGACTGTGCCTGGGACTCGTGGCTTTCATTCGGTTCGAAGCTCTGATAACCCAGTATTTGAAATTTGGACCAGAAAACTTGCTTGTTTTTGCCCGCCTTGTTGTGATGGTGACTGGGATGGGTGTGAATCATTGGATTGGGTTGATGGATGGGATCGCATATCACTTCCACTTGATCAGCGTGCAATTGTTGAGTTAACTCCGTTGGAAGAAGACCAATCATCTATTTCTGCAGATTTTGATCATGTCTCAGACCTTGTACAACCCGGTATGATGCAATTCCTTAACATTTTTTGCTTGTTTACGTAGTCTTCAAATGCACATTAATGGCCTTGTATCGCACGAAAAATATTTTGATCATATACCTACAATCATATAATGCATGGCACATATACGCAGTGGTTTCCTCAAAAGATATTGAATGGGGTGATGAATACTGGTTGGCACACTGTATAGATGGAAAGCAAACCCTCATTGTGTCCATGACTGACGATGAAAACAACCACTTTCCAACTGGGTCTATGGTTGTTAAAGGTGAATACTTGACACGGGAAAACAATGGAAGAAAGAAGGGTGGATATGTTTACAGGGATTACAAACCAGGTGCAAGTGTGTATCACTTTACCAACTTAATCATTGGCACAAACCTTCAGGTACGAACAATGCCTAGTCAAAATACATCGAAGGTACGCTACTTCTTACCGGATACAGAGCACAAGAGACTAATGGAGACCATCAGTATAAGAGATGATCCGAAGGGCTTGGTTGTATGATAATAGGTGGGATCTAGCATGATGAGGTACGTTACATACTTTTAATACTATACTATTTATACTATTTGTAATTGAATATTGATATATGCTCAATTTTCACATGTATGTTTCATATGAATATGTCAATTTTGCGTTCTTGATATGCCAAATTTACGTTTACGTTGTTTATAAATATGCCAAAAGTTCTCTTATATGTCAAGTTTATGAATATGCCATTTTTTACATATGATCAGTAAACCCTAAAATTATATTATGTTCATCATGTTGGTTATTGGCTTCACCCAACAAAATTAATTCAATTCATGCTCACTATATTAAACAATACACTTATATTAAATTTAATTCATGTCTTGTTAAATATTTCATAATGAATTAGCTATTTGAGAGCACCACCTTAGACCAAGCCATCATCATCAACATCTTCATCATCATCACCACCATCATCATCATGGCCCTGCAAAACCCTAGTTTCCAAAGCGTCTAGGCAGGTTCGGGTTAGAAACACTAGCCATACCCCCGCCCGGTGGATGATTTTCCAAAGTTGACCCCCGTGTGCAAAAATTGCACACTCCCACACTGAGCAAAACCCTAGTTTCCAAGATGGACCTGCAAGGTGACACATGGGCCACCAAGTAGGAGGGTAGGGGCACCCCTGGTACTATCCCGGTGTGTTGAATCCAATGGAGTCGATGGTTCGTCGATCCGAGCCATGGTCTTCATTCTATGGCTCGTCTCATCTCACTACCAGAAGGCCATCAGGGACACCTGCTGGATACCTACCGGGGGCATAGAACTCCAACCATGCAACAAAACCGGGTTTCGGGGAGTCCTGCAGGTGTGTCTAGACAGGTTCGGGCTAGGAACACTAGCCATACTTGCCCGGTGGATGATTTTCCAAAGTTGACCCCCGTGTGCAAAAATTGCACACTCCCACACTGAGCAAAACCCTAGTTTACGAAATGAATGTACAATGAAGCCACTGGGCCATGGGGAGACGAGGGAGAGGGCCCCCTAGAGGTAATCGCATGCCAGGAGACCAACGGAGTCGACGATTTGTCAGTCCGACGTCCGGTTTCCGAGTTATGTCGAGTTGCAAGTCGCATGAAAATGTCGTTCAGGGACACTTGGTGAATTTCTGTCCGGGAGCCAAAAAGAAAACGGAGCAGGAAGATTGCGTGTCGTTGGCTCCCGCAAGTGTGTGTGGGCAATTCCGACGTGGGAACACTGCCAACACTGGCTCGGGGGAGGTTTTTGCAGAGTTGACCCACCAATGCGAGATTGCATGCAATTAAACTGAGCAAAACCCTAGTTTACGAAATGAATGCACAATGAAGCCACTGGGCCATGGGGAGATGAGGGAGAGGGCCCCCTAGAGGTAATCACACGCCAGGAGACCAACGGAGTCTACGGTTCGTCGGTCCGACGTCCGGTTTCTGAGTTATCTCGAGTTGCAAGTCGCATGAAAATGTCGTTCAGGGACACTTGGTGAATTTTCGTCCGGGAGCCAAAAAGCAAACTGAGCAGGAAGATTGCGTGCCGTTGGCTCCTACAAGTGTGTGTGGGAAATTTCGACATGGGAACACTGCCAACACTGGCTCGGGGGAGGTTTTTGCAGAGTTGACCCACCAATGCGAGATTGCATGCAATTAAACTGAGCAAAACGCTAGTTTACGAAATGAATGCACAATGAAGCCACTGTGCCATGGGGAGACGAGGGAGAGGGCCCCCTAGAGGTAATTGCACTCCAGGAGACCAACGGAGTCAACAGTTCGTCGGTCCGACGTCCAGTTTCTGAGTTATGTCGAGTTGCAAGTCGCATGAAAATGTCGTTCAGGGACACTTGGTGAATTTCCGCCCATTTTATAATTTAAGCCACTTTTAAATATTTGAACTTCCATATTATTTTTGAAAGAGTATAATATTTCAAAACTCCTAAAGAGACAAAAACACATGATCAAAACTCCTAAGGCTGCAATTTAGAGTAGCAATAATGGGGGTGATGGAGTTGAATTTGATCCTATGGAAGATAATGATACTAATATTATTGAGAATAAAGGGATAATAGGTTGATCCATGACACCTTTGTTTGCATGGATGAGGATGCACCTATGTATGAGACCTATGATAATATTCATGATGTACATCTTATTGATAAGGCACACAAAGGCCTATACAAGAGATCAAAGATGAGTAACTTTGTCTACAAATTAATGTTGATAAAATTGAAGGTATTGAATGACATTTCAAACAATGGTATGACAAAGATCCTAATGTATACACAATAACTCTAATGATAAATATAAGTTTTTAATATTTTTTGTGATTGTAATAACTACATTGCGATATCCATTATTTAGTGCATAAATTGATTTTTTCTTATAGATTGTTAGGTAATATTTTCCTATAACCATCAAATACTTTACCTTGCACATATTGAGAATTGTGTGCCCTTATGAAAGATACAAGAAAGGAGTATCAAACAATTGATGCATGTCCTAATTATGATCAAATGATATATTATGGATAGCATGCAACAAATTTAAAATGCCATGAATGTGGGATCAATAGATATTGAACTAATTAGGTAATATATAAGGTGCCCCATAAGGTTCTTTGTCATATCCCTATAATTCTAGGTTTTTGATGATTGTTTAGGTTAAAAAACATAGCACATTTTATGGATTATCATGTACAAAGATAAGTGAAGATGGTATTATATGAGTGGCTACAAATGGTTCTCAATTTACGATCATCAAGGAAATATTACCCATTTTTAAAGAAGAATCTCATAATGTTAGACTTTCATTGGTAGTTGATGGTAATGGGTGTGCATGAGTGAGTTCGTTGAAACCTTGAAATACATTGTATTGCATTTAGTTTGATTAAATTACACGAGCAAGAACTTTGACATAACTTGTAATGATCATCCAAAATCACAAATTTTAATTAGATACCAATTAGTGCATGCATGTAGTGAATTCGTTGAAACCCTTGAATATAAATGTATCATTCATGTATTCATTCATTCATTCATGTATCATTCATTTATAAGTGAAATGTCAATGTGCATGTCTCCAAAATTACATGTATCCAAAAGTACATATATATCCAAAAGTATCCAAAAGTGCATGTCTCCAAAAGTACATGTATATCCAAAAGTATCCAAAAGTACATGTATCCAATGAAGTCAATGTACATGTATCCAAAATTACATGCACAATAAAGTCAATGTACATGTCTCCAAAACTGAATGTATCGAAAAGTACATATATATACAAAAGTATCCAAAAGCACATGTGTCCAAAACTATCCAAAACTATCAAAACTCAAGCTTTCTCTTGTTCTTTCCCGACGTTGATCCTCTAGCCACATCTCTAGGATCAATGTGTGTCGCTAGATCCTGCAAATTAAATATCAATTGTTAAATTCAACTAACTATGTACACTAATACATTAGCTCAACAATTATCAACTGGTGCATGGAAAGCGCATGAAACACTTGGTCACTAAAGGACATCTCACCTCAACTGACAAAGGAGATTGTGTTGCTTGTGTAGAAGATGGAGTCGTTGGTTGAACATCCAGGATGGTCGAACCAGGGGGGCCAGGAACTGCTCCTGCTGGTGGTGGCTACAATGAAAAAATGTTGAAATAGTTAGAAATGCATGAATAAACAATAGACAACAATAATAAACTATGTAAAGATAATGTTGAAATAGTTACATACCTGTGTGTGATCAGTTGCCATTGCAGATGCGGCACTAACTGCTGCATCAACCATCGATGCGAGGTTTTCAGTAGACAACTCGGGTTCCTGATGCAGTAAACATGCAATTCAAACATTAACAAAAATGATTTATGCACTGGATTTCAAGTTAAACAACAAATATCATCGAAGGATATACATTACCGTGGTGTGAGTAAGCCCATGGTCGTGGGCAGCTGGAGTCTTTCCAGGAGTAGAACGCCTCACATACACACGACCCTTGTTCACGAATGGCCTGGAGGGAGATACAAATCCAGGCAATGGTGAAGATGTGTCGGATGGTGCCTACAGTCAACAAGTGTTCATGTAGTTAGACATGCATGATTCAACAAACAAACATGTATTTAAAAAATGTCATTTTTAATTGTTTACCTGGAGCCCAGATGTTTCATGGGACGGTATGACCATGGGTGCTACCTCCACATTACCTTGCCCCAGTGAAGGATCTTCCATCTGCAAGTTTAATAATTGTAAATATTAGACCGTAGATAGCATTAATGAACTAAAATGTAAACTATGTGGAAATTAACAAATTTACAAGTATTAAAAAACTGAAATTTTAAAATGTTTACCTCGGTGTGAGATACGGCAATAGGTGGTATATAAGATGGGTCTACCAAATGGGTAGCATCATGCCCCCCTGTAGAGTCTGGAACATCCAGCTCTGGGGCATCGCTGCCGGCATAAAGCATCAACTGCAAGTTCACAAAATTAATATATTAGCTCAAACTATATATATGTGTACAAAGACGAAAATAAATGAAGAATTTATTACAATTAACCATAAACATACCTCTCTCAAAAACCCACTGAAGGAAACATCTGAGGAAATACCATAGCAGGGACGACCACATGATGTGCACTCGTGAGGATCAGTACTAGGATGGGGATGTGTCGATGGTCCTGCACTAGTGGATGGTCCTAATGGTCCTGCACTAGTGGATGGTCCTGCACTAGTTGATGGTCCTGCATGGTGATGAGCTGGTGTATGTACCACACCAGGGACAGATGTCCCTTCCTCACCCATATGTTGAACCATCATGCCATGGCGAACAACCGCCCGTGCCAAACTCAAAAATGCATCCCGTGTCTGCGAAATAATACGATGTGCTGGTGGGACATCTGGCTCAGGCAACTGCCTGCGAGGTGCAGGGATAGGGCGATCCTGGTCTCGAAGCCTGGCATTGGGTCGGTTTTGGGGCATCCCCTCACCGATCCCCTGAAACTGCAAGATGTCAAAATAGTTAACGTGTTTATGCAACACGAACTCTGCATACATCTTTCGAAGGAAATATAAGGGAATTTCCCTGTTGTTGTATGGTGGCATATCAAAAACCATGTACCATCTGTCCATCCAGTTATCAACAAATGGTTGAAACGTGCACCACTCAATGTAGATATGCGGCCTGCTTGCATTTGGGATTTCCCTCGTCCGAGGGTCCCTAAACAATGCAAATATAAGCTCTTTGGATATTTTCAACTTTTTTATTGCATTGTAATCTAGCCCATCAGCATATTGTTGTCTTTTTCTTTCTCTGTAAGATGCAATAACATATAGGACATTCGTAGATTGTGAAATGGTGTCCACAATTGCATCCAAGGTTGATGCAAGTGAACGGCGAATCCTGTCACCACCATTAAAAGCTGCACTTATGCCCCTCAATTGGGCAAGCTAAATCAATATCTCGGCATTGGTATCCATAGCCGCAACTGAAATAAAGACATTAATACAAAAATCATTAGAAACATATACATGGTATATAATGACGTCTCTTCAAAATTGAACATGTATTAAATCAAACTCACGTAAGCAATTTAATGGAATTCACTTACAAACATTTAAAACTTAAAATTAAACATTTGACAATTAAAAAGTAAGTTAGTCAGATTGGCAGAGAGGAGGAGGAGGATCAGGGCAGTGATAAGTTTGCATCTATGTGTCTCAATGTCTCATTGTGATTTGTGATTGTGAATGAAAAATGTGTTGTGATTTGTGAATGATCTAATTTCTATTGAATATTTCATATTTGTAATTGTAAATGTAATTTCTATTGAATATTTGTAATTGTAAATGTTAAATTTTATTGGATCTATATGTCTATATTTTTAAATTTTAATATATTTTAAAAATATATTAATTCCGGGGGTCACCGTGTCCTACGTGTCCTAATTCCGAGGGTCACCGTGTCTAGTGGGGACCAGGGATCAAATTTGAAGGGTGGGGTCCCATTTCACTATGAAGGGCTATGAGATATTGAACACTATTGAAGGGCTATGAGAAATTTATTAATATTTATTCTATGTGTATATATGGATGTGTTCATGTTGCATGGATTGGATTCTAGGTTAACCGAGGCCTTTTTAGAGCAAAGAATGGGGTAATTACTATTTGGGAACAAGTTTTTTATCAAATGTAAATTGCGGTGATGGAAGATATTGAGGGTGCCACATGTTGTGGAGAAAGTAGTATTGATTCCTATGACGTAATAGGGAGTTCAAAAAGTCTGGTTTCAAGTATTGTCATGCGTAGCTCGATTGATTTTTCTCGCGCTAGGTTTGTAGCAACTGTTATGGCCATTACTGTTAAAAGGATTGATGGGTTGGAATCCCGTGAAACGATGAGTTCTTTTGTTAAGACGTAGATTCAGTGAAAGTTGGTGAGATTCTTATGTTCATTTTATGCACAAAATTCGATTACTTGATTTTGTTGCATTGTTAACTTTCCTCCTAGTCATAGCTACAATCTCTTATATAATTGTGAAGGTTATCAATCCACTCAATATATTAAAGTTGTAGTAGGCCAAAATCATCAACATATTTATTGTGCTCACAAATGTTGACATTCCAATTTCTATGTAGAGCGCCCATTAACATTAGATTGTATGGGACATGTTTTTGAGGCATGATGTCATTATCTCATAACAACAAGCTTTTTATCCATAAATATGTCATCTACAAGCCAACGGAATTGTTCCTAATCCTTTATAAAACTTTGTCATAATTATATCAATACCAACATCCCTACCTATTGAGTTTGCTTAGAACATATTACACCTTCGGATAACCAAACCTGATTCCAAGGTTGGTAATCATAAACGTAAAAGCATCATCATAAGGAAATAGCATGTTGTGTTGAGGAAATTCCTTTTTTTCCATTTCCTTCTCAGGATAATATTTGGTTGTGGATCATTTAAAATGTATAATTTATTTTAATATTTGGAAGCTAAATTCAAATTCATTAATATATTAATATGATTTGATTTTTTTATTAATAATAAGTTATTCTTTTCATTTGAAAATGTAATAGTACATCAAAATTTCAATGTTTACTGACGTAGTAAAGTTGAGAGGCTTTATTTTTCAGTGGATATAGCAGACCTGTAAATTCATGGGATGTCAAAAATCTAGTCAGCCTTGAAGTTGAGCTCCTCAAAGAAAACGAATTTCTTTAAATATGTTTATGGCAGGCTGGCATTGCCAGCTTCGCTCCGCAAACTATCCTGGAGGACTGGAGGAGATAGGGTAGGTGGAACTTGGAAGTAGCTCAACCACAGTGGAATAGGGGTATAAGAAAAATCTTGTTTCTATTCATGCAATATTATATATTGATGGTCGGAGCCATGGAAGCATGGAATTCGAGCATTGACTTGATACAACAAAGAAAACAAAAGGTGGAACTCGGGAGCTGCAGGATTGACTTGATACAACAAAGAAAACACAGGGTGTGAGGCTGGGAGCCGTAGACGGTAGGATTAACTTGATACAACAAAGAAAACACAGGGCTATAGGTAGGGGCCACAGGCAGGAGCAACAACCTGCAACATTACAAGAAGTTTATGGATTGTGGATTTTGTCTGAAATGCCAAATTCGCGGGGGCACATTAACATAATATATTATACATTGAATACTCAATTAACTCACGGAGTCAACATTCACAAATTGGTATGTGATAACTTGTAACTTGGTAAGCCCGCTAGCAACAACACGTATGAGCCACCTACCAGGTTTAATAATTTTGTTGATGCCATTAAATGTGTTAAACACGTAAGCGCTCGCTACAAACACGAGAACTTCGAAGCGTTCAAGCCATGGGCTGCTCAGTGTAAGCCCATCCACGTAAGTTGCTCAATGATATTATTAGAGGCCCAATGGTCCATGATCCATGGATGATCGAACACGTGGATATTGGAGAGTAACCGAGTCCCACTCCCAAGTCACCTAGCTAGTAGCCGCATTCCCAATTTCCCACTAAAAATTGTTGATGGGTGAAATTTGAAGCTACCCTTCTGTTGCAATTTTAAACAGTAGTGGTTAATTTAATTATTGAAGGGCTTACCATGAAATTAAATTTTTTTTGCATGGTAAAATTTGAAGTGGCCTTCTATGACGTGTGGGTAAAATTTGAAGTGGCCTGAAGGCTTCAAATTTGAAGCCTGGTGGGGACACTCGTGTCCTGTGTCCTCGTGTCGGGTGACTTAGATGAATACATTGTAGAAAGGGGGGAGTTTTATTTTTTTCAATTTTTGGTTGGATTATGAATTTTTGAGTTTTTGAAAAGGGATTCATTTTAATTATTCATTAATCTTGGTTGAGGGAGGTGTGAATTTAATTAGAAATTGGGTTATTCCCAATTTTATCAATATTACAAAACGAGGTTGTTTTAAACAATAAAAAAATAGTAATTTGGGTTAAAAAATCACAAGAAATTGGTATGGGTGAATGAATTACCTGATTAGATGACAATCCACCGGTGAATTTGTCTCCCCTCCATCTAAATCGAGCAACACGGATACTTGAGTGGGCCACAAACCGTCCTCGTCCAGGGTCTATTTCGCCTCTATTTCACGTTTCTGATGCGTGAGTGCCGCGGGTGGTCGGCAATCGTCGGGACTGTGTATTTAAATTCATTTTTAGATTTACATAACGCGTACGCGTTTTGTAACTACATAACGCGTACGCGTTTTGTAACTACATAACGCGTACGCGTTATGGTTACCTAGCCTACATGTCCAATGACATGTTAGGCTCGGGTCTTACCATGGCAGGTGCTAAATATCAGAAACGCGTTATGTTTTATGTATCAGGAACGAGATTTGAAAAAAGTAGCATTGCATCTAAAGTGACCCTCATCTTCTTGCACACACCCTGGTGCTATGATCTTATGGGCATGGAGTATGGAATAGATAAGAGTACTAACAAGGTGACAAATGAATCTTACTTTTCTTTGGGATTGTTGACCATTTCAAGAAGACTCCATTCGTTGGAATTCGAAAAAAAATAGCAAATTAGTGTGGAACTTGTAATAATATCTCTTAACAAAAGCTTGAGTTTGTCCACTTTTTAACTCTCCTTTTTGTGGTGTGGATTGATATTGAATTCATCCATAAAATCAAGATGTCGAATATTGAAGGAGACGTGTTATCTAATTTGACAAAATTTCTAAACACATAGAGGATGTCCACTAATTAATTAACAAATATTACAAGAAAATTTTGGTTTTCACATACTACACAACATTTAAATCTTGGTGAAAACTATTTCTAAGAAAACTATTGCCATGGAAGTGGAGATCTTGGCTTCTATGTCCCAAGTTTAAATTCCAAGCTAAGAAAGTGATCTTGGTTATTTACTAAAGATTGTGTTGTTTGGTTGGTGATTGGTAGTTGGATGAGAGGGATCTTCATTATTTATAACATAAAAAAGGAAACTACTTCCTTATTCATGCAATGAGTTTGTGGAGGGGTTCAATGTAAAAGTGTGTTTTTTTAATTCTTTTAAATAATTAGTGTGGAATAAATCTTGTTTTTGTTTCCTCATTGTAAGAGGAAAATTGGTTTTAGGAAAGAAGGGTAGTGCTATGGCCATCGACAAAATTCATTTTTAAAGAAGTGGTTGTGCACTCCCAAGAGAATGTCATTGATTAGAAGAGCCATCGTGATCATTAAGTCAACCTGGGTGGTACACACTTAAGATAGAGTATATGGTTGAAATGATATTAAGACCTAATCATAAGAAGTTTTTCTAGTTTCCAATTTTCTTTTCACTTTGATCCCAAGATCCTCTCGATCGACCCTATGCATGTCATGTTTTCCCTGAATCAAAGGGTGCTTGATGATGCTTTCCAAGCATATGTCCTCTACAAAATCCATCATGTGGAACTATCTTTGGAATACCAATAACCATGTTGTGAGTTACCATCATGTTCAAACTTCAAAAGTTCATATTTCCAAGTTGTATCACATATAGTTATATATATGTAGATATGTGATAAAAGCTCCATTCAGTCCTATGCATGCCATGATTTCCCTGAATCAAAGGGTGCTTGATGATGCTTTCCAAGCATACGTCTTCTACAAACTCCATCATGTGGAACTATATTTTGAATAACACTAACCATGTTGTGAGTTACCATCATCTTCAAACTTTGAAAGTTCATGTGTCCAAGTTGTTCATGCCAAATTCAACATATATTATTGGTATGAGCAATGAGTGCAGTCGATCCAGGCGCTGCAGTTTCTATAGTCAGTCCAAACGGTCGGAAGGAATCACAAAACTTATAAAGTCTGTCTTTAGGATCTAGATTCCCTGAGGTAACAGTCCCCCCAGCCTCATATCCTTTACGATAAAGTGATTTGGCCAAAATTTCATAGTCTTCTTAGTCTCTGTAAGTTGAGAAACCAGCAAAAAATTAGCACTCAAACTAGGCACATGATAGAAGTTCAATATTCAACCATGCTGACATTCAACATCTCCACTTCTAGCAATTGTGAGAGCATAGTTTTCAACTACATAAATCTTTTGTTCTAGAGCTCCACTTAAGGATGAGAACAGAGAAGCATCTTTTTCCATATGATGAGTACATCCAGAATTGATTATCCATTATTTCCAAGTTGTACATGCATGTAATTCCTACGAAGTACTTACAGGGACAATATAATTTTCAGCAGGTCGACTAATTGACTAACCAAAGATGCACTTTCCTCAAGGTTCTTGACCTCTTCTTCCAAATCCTTCATCTTCTTCCAACAGTTCTTCTCGACATGTCCCACTTTTCCACATTATCGATAGGTCTTGTTCTTTCGATCCTTCTTCATTGATGATGACTCTTTTGTAGGGTGTTCAATACATTATGGTCGATGATCTGATCGACCATGTTCTTTAGAATTTTTCTTGAACTTTATTTTGAGCAAGTGAGCCTGATGTTTGCTACCAAGCTTCCCTTCTTCAAATGATTTTTGTTGGTCTTTAATCAACAAATCACATAAAGTATCAAAGGTAAAATCCTTACCATCTTGCTTGCAAGACATCAAATTGGCATGAAAGGACGAACATAAGACATCATATGGTGTCTTGAAATTCATTAGGACCACTTCAATGAGTTTTCCATCATGTTTTGGAAAATCCTTTCCACATTCGCCCAATTTCTGTTGTATCTCCTTGATGCGAGCTAAATAGTCCTCAATCATGTCAAAGGATAGAGATTCCAAAGAGATCAACTCATTCTCTATCTGCATTACTTGAATTTATTTAACCTTGTTGAACAATAAATTCAGTTTAGTATAGACAACATGAGGACAATCAATCCTTCTCATGTGAAAGTGAATCTCCCTCTAAATGTAGGTCGTGATAACACCAACATCTTCATCCTTTTTCACATCGATAATAAACTTAGCATTGAAATTTGTCATATCAACAATAGAAATCTTCATTTACTACCACAGTCCTTTGATCTTCAACAAAGTCTCCATGTCTATTGCCAATATTTCATAATTATGTCCATTAAGGACAATAGGTTCTACCTTGGAAGTCATCCTTCTAATC
Organism: Larix kaempferi; assembly: GCA_027924585.1. Lineage (NCBI taxonomy): Eukaryota > Viridiplantae > Streptophyta > Pinopsida > Pinales > Pinaceae > Larix > Larix kaempferi. The sequence goes on from BSBM01000504.1 coordinate 8,564,655, forward strand.
AAATAGATCTGATCAAAAGTTCAAGAAGAGGTATCAATCAACAAATCTTCAGGTTAGAGTCGATAAACACTATATCCGACTCGGCACAATTTGCAGAGAAAGGGGATAGGTCAAAACCAATAGCTATGATACCATGTTGGGAAACATATTCACCTTAAAATATAGAATATAAAATAAATGAAAGAAGGGAATATTATTCCAAGATAAATGTTGGTGTCTAAAGACACTACTACAACACTCAAGCACAACGCATCATGAAGTACAGAACATCACAATGCATCATTGATTGGAAGGAAATATCAAATATCATCATTGTACATCACACAACCCATAGGGTCGTCCTTTAATAGTCTCCAGATCTAACGAAATCCTTGAAAGTGACGAAGATCTAGTCCACAAATAGGGTTCGTTGGTTTGAACAGTTTCCACAAAATCTGCAATGTCCCAAAGTGTAGTCGGTCATTGTAGTTGCGTCAAGCACGATCTTATCGACCATTGAGTCAATTCTTCTACACTCTTAGTCAGGCCTCCAGTCAACTGTAGTCCATCAACTGACCGTCTCTAGAATATACAAGAGTGTGATGAACCTACACAACCTTATTTTCCAAGATCTGTTAGATTCATACATACATAGCATAATAATTCAAATGCATAAACAAGATCACTAGACGAAAGACAAAGCACAAAACAATAACAATAGAGCTTATCCTAGGAAACCCATATGGGAGAAAATCCAAAAACCTTCATATAGAGATGATAATTCCGAGATGAGAGTACAATCATAAAAGAGAAAAGATGGAAATGCTTTCCAAAAAGTAGAAACCCCAAAATAGTCTTGATGCAGTGTGAACTTCTCTCTTTGGATGATGCGAACTTGTGTGAAGTGAGTGAGTGAATAATGAGGTGACTTTTCCCTCTTATTTATACAAGTGCCAAGCTGGATTTTACCCTAGCTGGGCCAACTTCTCTATATGATTGGACCGACTTCACTTGGGGGCAATTAATAATTTAATTTTTAAACTTTTCTTTTGCTTCTTTTCACCCCAAGGTTTACATTGATTATTTCAAGGGTTTACATAGTTAATTACATCAAGTTCATCTCCCTTAGGAGGTACAATCAAGTACAATAGAAATACAATAAATAATATCTTCCGAAGTTGCACAAAATCCAACACTCCCTCTCAACGAGGAAGGTATTCTTTGGTCTTCATCAGCATCATGGTTATCTGGGTTTCATCTATACATCTATACCGTCTCCATCATCTCTATAAATATTGAAGGTTGTCAGCACAGTCTCAGTCCTTCGAGAAGTGTATTCATGCATCAACTTCACCAGTCCTTCGGTGAGTACTGGAGAATCACTCAATCCTGGATATCTGAGATATCAACTATGCCATCTCTGCTATACCATTTTCTACCTTTATGTCTCATCTGTCGATGGGATTTCTCCCATACCTGGTTGAGATCCCAGATGAGCAAATGGGCACGACCATATACTGCATGTTCGTCTCATCTGTCGATGGGGTCCTCCCATACCTGGCTGAGAAACTAAACGATTAGAGGTACCTGTGCAATCACACGGACATCTACTACTTGTCTGTCTCATCTGCCGATGGGATTTATCCCATACTTGGATGAGAACCTGGACTAATAGAGGCACCTATGTGAACCCGACCATCCACTACCTATTTGACTCATCTGCCGATGGTATTTCTCCCATACTTGGCTGAGCACCTAGATGAGTGAAGGTACCTGGGTGAAATCAGGGCAAGCATATCGATGTCATATTTCCCTCTCAAGGAGGGACACATTCTCTTCTACTCCAAGTCTTCCGCAAAATTATTCGAACTTCACTCTAGGAAGAGCCTTGGTGAGAACATTTGCAGTCTGGTCATCTGTTGGCACGTATTGTAACTCAACCGCACCTTTCTGCACAATATCACATATGAAATGATACTGAATCTCTATATTCTTTGACCTGTCGTGAAATAGAGGATTCACTGACATCCGCACATAGCTCTGGTTATCACAATGAATCACGGTCGTCTCTGGAATCTGGCCAAAAAATCCTACCAGGATTTTACGAATCCAAGCTGCTTCTTGAGCTATTGTACTAGAAGCCATGTACTCGGCCTTTGCAGTACTGAGTGCTACCGAGTTCTGCTCCCTGCTGCACCAGGAAATAACTGCATAACCCAAACTGAAGCAACATCCGGAAGTACTCTTCATATATGCAACGCATCCGAACCAATCTGAGTCTATAAACCCCTACAATCTCAGGTCACAATCTGATGCATATTTCAAACCATATCCCACGGTGCCACATAAGTATCTGAGCACATGTTTTGCAACAATCCAATGAATCTGTCTCTGTTCACACATGAACTGACGAAGAGCATTCAAAGCAAAACATATATCTGGTCTGGTGTTTGTCAGATACATTAATGACCCAATCAACTATGGATACATGGTGGGATCAATCAAATATGAGTCTGAAGTAGAATCTCTCAGCTTCTTCCAATTCGCATCCATCGGAATGGCCATGGACTTGCAGTCCAACATTCCGAGTCTCTTCAATATATCTATGGTGTACTTTCCTTTTCCTAGGAAAATCTCTTTCTGCCTCTTCCATACTTCTAATCCCAAGAAGTAGTGCATCAATCCAATATCCTTCATTTCAAACTCAGAGGTGAGATTCTTCTTACACCATACGATAAGTTTCTCATTTCCTGTGAGAAACGGGTCATCAACATATAGTACCAAAATCAGTGGCTCATCATCTAAAACCTTGTAGTAAAGGTTGGGGTTTGCATCACTCTTGGTAAATACAAAGCTCACCAGGAATCCGTCTATCTGTCCATACCAAGCATGAGGTGCTTGCTTGAGTCCATACAGTTCCTTTTTCAATCTACATACATGAGACTCCTTTCTGTGGACAATAAACCCATCTGGATGCTGGATGTAACTTCTTCCTCAATAACACCATTGAGAAAGGTTGTCTTCACATCCATCTGATGCAACTTCCATCCCATAGATGAAGCAATAGAAATGATCAATTTGATGGAAGTATATCGAGCCACAAGAGCAAATTTCTCATCATAATCGACTCCCTCTTTCTGAGAGAATCCTCTGGCAACAAATATAGCCTTGTATTTTTCAACACTTCCATCTGCTCCATGCTTGATCTTGTCTAACCATTTAGAAGTCACTATTGAATTCTCCTCAGGTCTCGGCACAACTTCCCACACATCATTCTTCATAATGGATTGATGTTATTCCATCATGGAATCCTTCCAAACTTGATGTTTGGATGCTTCTTCATAATTGGTTGGTTATGAATCAATGATGTTACTCATTAGTGCCACATAACTGGAGAACCTATGAGGTATTTTTCTTTCTCTAGAAGCACCATGTGGAGCTTCATGTCCCTTTTCATCCTGAGTCTGTTGTGCCCATCTAGGTCTTTTCTGACCTGCAACATTTCTGGGGATATCAACTGGATCAATGGAATCAGTAGGTTCATCCTTTTCAGATAACTCCCTCTGAACTAGAGGGGGAGATGATCTCATCTCCTTTGGTTCTAGCATTTCTTCATCATTGATTTCCATGTATGATCCTTTGTCTTTCCTGATAGCCATTTATTCTTCAAAGGTCACATCCCTATTGACTTCAATATGGCTAGATCTTGGAATGTAAATTCTATAAGCCTTTGAAGACTCACTATATCCCACAAAGGTTCCCGTCTTGCCTTAATGTATGATCCTTTGTCTTTCCTGGTAGCCATTTATTCTTCAAAGGTCACATCCCTATTGACTTCAATATGGCTAGATCTTGGAATGTAAATTCTATAAGCCTTTGAAGACTCACTATATCCCACAAAGGTTCCCTTCTTGCCTTAATGTATGATCCTTTGTCTTTCCTGATAGCCATTTATTCTTCAAAAGTCACATCCCTATTGACTTCAATATGGCTAGATCTTGGAATGTAAATTCTATAAGCCTTTGAAGACTCACTATATCCCACAAAGGTTCTAACTTCGTTCTTTTCTCCTTGGGAACATGTATATAGACTAGACAACCAAATATCTGGAGGTGGCCCACTTCTGGTTTCACTCTTGTGAAAGCTTCTTTCGGAGTCATATTCTTCAATATCTTATGTGGACATCTATTTTGTACTGATATAGAGTTGTTTTGGATGCTTCTGCCCACAAGAACATTTGAAGACTGATCTGGTCATGTATCATAGCTTTGGCTGCCTCCACAATTGTTCTATTCTTTCTTTCTGCAACCCCATTTTTTTTAGGGTTGTAGGGAACTGTGAGCTCCCTCTTAATTCCTGCTTCCTTGCAGAAATCATTAAATTCTGTAGAGGTGTATTCTCCACCATTATCGGATCTCAAAATCTTGATCCTCTTTCCTAACAGATTCTCGACTTGTGCTTTAAATTCTTTGAACTTGTTGAATACTTCCTCGGATTCCTTAGACTTGAGGAAGTATATCCAAGTCTTTCATGAGTAATCATCAATGAATGTTATATAGTAATGATATCCACCCAATGAAGCAACTGTCATGGGTCCTCCAAGTCAGAGTGTACTAGATCGAAAATCCCTTTGGATCTACTCTCACTATCTGGAAAATATATCTTGGCATTCTTTTCAACTGCACATACTCTACATGTCCCATCATGGTATACCTGGAGCCCTGGTAAACCTATCACTATATTCTTTAGTGTTGGGAGAGCTCAATAGTTTGGATGAGCTAGTCTTTTGTGCCATAATCCTCCCATACTTGCAGCATCATGTACTAGGGCTTGGATTGGTGGAGTGTTTAGTCGATACAAGTTCTCTTCTCTTATGCCAATAACTTTGGCTGTGTTCATGCTTGAGTTCTTGTGCCAAGCAAGTACTTTCCCTTCAGAGAAAGCTACTTTATATCCTTGGTCTTCCAATGTTGATATGGAGACAAGGTTTATTTTCATACTAGGTACATATAGAACATCACTTAGGCGCAATGTATCATTTGATTCTAGTTGGAGGGAGGTGGCTCCAGATTCCTTCATAGTGTAGTTAGCATCATCTCCAACTACAACACGGAGATGTGAATCTTTCTCAACTAATTCTGAAATATTTTCTTTATAACCTGTCATGTGTCTAGAAGCACCACTATCTATGAGCCAAGTGTCACTAGTGGTGGGAATAGTACCTGATAAAGATGATATGAATAGAAATTCTGTATGATCTTCATTCCTTTGCTTCTTGTGACGGATGATCTTATTATACATCAACGATGGATGCTTCATGCTTCCTTTTACTTGAACTTCGGCAGCTACTAGCGTAATGTCCATATATCCTGCTCCTATAGCATTGAACTTGAGACATGCCCTTCTTCTTCTTTTGATCTGGGCAAGGACTTGATATCCTATCTTGGTGCTTTTTTTATGGAAATTCCTTTATTTTCCCTTACCTTTCTTGGAATGGGATACAAATGCTTGATTCTCCTCAGGTTGAGTACCATGGAGTCTTTGTCATGCTACAATCCTTGTCTCCTCCCAAGTGCAATCTTCCCACAACTTATCAAACTTGGGTAGTTTAGATCTACCACTTATGATTTGATTAAAGGACTCCCAAGATGGTGGAAGACCATTCAAAGTGTTGATAATAAGCTCCTTATCATCAATGGGATATCAACTGGTACTAATCTTGTCCCTTAGTTCTGTGAACCTCATGAAGTATGAGGCAATGGATTCTGAATTGGACATCTTCATATTTGAAAGTTGGTTCCTCAATGTAATGAATACATTGATACTAGTGTGTTCAAACAACTTCTTTATGGTCTTGAACATTTTCCTAGCAGTATTCTTACCTGAGATTTGTGGAACCAAATGATCTCTTACTGATTCCACCAGAATCCTTCTTGCTCTGGCATGATTCTTCCTCCATTGGGATTTGTCTTCTTCGACTTTTGGTTCAGGGAATTTCTCATTTACATATTGTAATAGGTCATTTTCTTCTAGAAGTAGAAGAACCCTATAATTCCAAGAGATAAAATAGGAAGCTACTTCCAAACAATCTTCAACCTTCATACCAATCATCTTGACTATAGATCTGGTTCAAAAACCCTACCAGGAGCTAGGTCAAAAATTCAAGAAATTCAGCAAAAAACAATAACAACAAAGTTTATCCTGGGAAACCCAAATGGGATAAACCCAGCAACCTTCATATAGAGATGATAATTCCAAAATGAGAGTACAATCATAAAAGAGAAAAGATGGAAATGCTTTCCAAAAAATAGAAACCCCAAAATAGTCTTCTCATGTTGCAGTGCGAACTTCTCTCTCTGGATGATGCGAACTTGTGTGAAGTGAGTGAGTGAATAATGAGGTGATTTTTCCCTCTTATTTATACAAGTGCCAAACTGGATTTTACCCTAGCTGGTCCAACTTCTCTATATGACTGGGCAGACTTCACTTGGGGGGGAATTAATAATTTAATTTTTAATATTTAATTTTTCTTCTTTTCACCCCCAAGGTTTGCATTGATTCTTGCAAGGGTTTACATAGTTAATTACATCAAGTTCATCTCCCTTAGGAGGTACAATCAAGTACAATAGAAATACAATAAATAATATCTTCCGAAGTTGCACAAAATCCAACAAGATCAACCATGTAATGTTGCAAGTGATTTAAATGATTTGATCACACTAGGAGAAAATAAGGTTATTGTTCAATGACTGGATGTAGTTGGAAAGGGTCTCTAGGGTGTGATAGATCAACACCACAAGGTGGATGCTCTCCCCAAAAATGGATTGTATGCTTACAATAACTGTTAGCGTGGCTCCCACTAGATTTCTAATTGATTTAACTGTTTTTTAGTAATTTCTCATTTCTTATATAACCGAGAACTCCCTACTATATATGTCTATCTCCCTCGGTTCTTTCACACCATTGGATCATCCTTTTATATATTATCAATTTCAGGTCACATAGCAATCCCTTTACTTTGAAATGGTGTGGACCTCCTCTTTGGGAATTAGGGTACCAATTTTCAATAGCGATGGGATCACTTCCTGTGTTTCATAACTCTATAATGCATGTTTTTCAACATAAGTCAATGTATATCTACATTGACATTCAAATCTAGAATAATATAGTATTGTGATATATAATATGTAGGAGGGACATATATATGGAGATATCGCAACAACACCCTTACTAATTAATGAGGAATCATTAAGCCTTTAAGTTAAAATGAGATATAAATTACTTTTAAGGTGGAGAGTTTGGAGGGAAAAAATGAGATTTTATAGAGTCAAAATTTCCACATATGTTGGCGAAGCAAGTCAGATCGAAAAACAAATTTATTTTTCCGAACAACCATGAAAAAATAGAATTGTAAGAGAAATCCCTTCCTTTGAAAGGAAAATCTTAGAATCAAACCAAGAGATTGAAAATGAACTGCATCATACTTCAGAAAACTGTAATTGAATCATCACTTAGACCACTCAAAGGAAACCACACAACAAGCTCTTCACGAAATTTGTTTAATATTCTCTTTTTCACTTCATTGCATCTACTTCTATTTGTTTTCCCTTTTTACGTCCTTTTGCACCTTCTGGGGCAATTGCTAGTATTATATTATGAGGAACCCTTCAATTCACAATGGGGACACATCACATGAATCGCCCCCATTTTCACTTATGGAGGTCGCATATTAAAATTATATGTTTTATGACTTCAACCCCCTCTTCAAAATGATAACGTAAAACTTTAGATCGTGGGGCCAAGATTTAAGAGAGTTTCCCTTTTTTTCAAGCAAAAAACAAAAAAAACTTGATATTCCAAAGTTAGAATCAAAGTTACACCTTGCTCCTTATCCCATCCATACAGAAAAGTTCATGGAGTTCAAACTCCCCAGCAGATCCACCAGTGTAATCAAATAGTACAAAAATTCTTCCACATAAATACATAAGGACTCTATGTCATAACATAGGAAAAAAAGTTGAGATTAACTACCTAGCTTCCCAAGCTAAGGAACAAAAACAAAAAGATGTCCCTGTTACAGCTACTAACTAGAAAAGGGAGAAGGTTCCCCCGTCCACCAGCTGGTCCGCCATATTATATGAGTTGCCCTATTATATGAGTTTGCACCCACTCAAATGATAATGTGGAGAAGTTCGTGGACCCAAAGCTAATCCATGGTCCATATGATATTCAACTTCATTAAGGATGAATCTAAGATGGGTACATTTTATTTGCTTCTCACATTATATGACTTCTTCATGGATGTATATTGGATCAAGATCACTTTCATTTGACCCCACACTTACAACATTTTTCTCCTTGGGTCATGGGACTTGGATAATGTATGCATCATGGAGTTGACTGAATCATTTGACATGGAGTAGAAGTTAGTTGGGTGAATTGATGTTGGTATTTTTTTTTCACACTGGAAAATATATATATACTTCAATTTTTTTATAAAATCAAGGTATACAAAACATAGTATAAAATTTACATTAGTCCCGTGTACAAATTATCCATAGGACCCAACAAATCAATAGTAATCTCCATAACTATAGAAATATATATAAATAAAGGAGAATGGACTCGCCACCATATCACCAAAAAAATCTAATGAAGGACCAGTACTAGCATAATAGCATAAAGTATCAAAAAACTCAAAACAACTAATAGGAAGATATAATTAATTTTGATTTATAGATAGACTCTTCAACATAAATAATGCCTTCTGGATATGACGGAGCCTTCTTTCACAAAAAATCATCCTCCCTATTGAAATCTGTGTAGATTTCGCTATATGAAATGACATCAAACGTATCCCACAAACCCTAGATCTTGAGCATTCACCAATCCAAAAGAGAAACCTGGAGCCTACATTTTTTTATTTTCCCAGTCAATTATCACTTTTGAGTCCCCTATAACCTGCAAAGAATGAATATTCCCTCCATTTGCAATATAGGAGAGCCCATAGACATAAAAATTTTGCTCTAGTGTTCGAATTGAAACCACATCTTATCCAGAACCTAAAATTATGTCCATTTTCAACATGCAAAGCACCACCAGCCCCACTAAATTCCAAATCCTCTTGGGAGGCACCATTGAAGAAGCCTCTAGGAAAATTCTCTGAAAAAATTGAGGGGAGAAGGAATATATTCTTCATATGCTTTGGAGCCCCTTTCCATTCTGTATATGATCCAATGATGGTGAACGTCACCTTTTGGTAGTTAGGAGGAAAATCTTCATAGAGAACCTTATTCTTGTGTATCCAAATATTCCACACAACAAACCTAGGTAGTGAATTGTGAAATGGAAATATTTTCCATTTCACAAGATCTAATATTTTCCTCCTAACTACAAAAAGGTGATGTTCTCCATCATTGGATCATACAAAGAATAGAAACGGGATCCAAAGCCTATAAAGAACAGATTCCATCTCCCAACAATTTTTTTCAAATAATTCTCCAATAGGATTCTTCGATGGTGCCTCCCAAAAGGATCTAGAATTTGGTGGGGCTTGTGGTGTTTTTCATGTTGAAAATGGACATATCCTCAAGTTCTGGATGGGATGTGGTCTCAGTTCGAGCACCAGAGCATAATTACTTGGTATTTTATCATTCCTTGTTTCTTGGTCTCCATCCATTGATTAAAAGAGCTTGTGGCCCATGGTACGTTGATGGATTGATTCATCTTATGGTAGATTGTTTAGCTTCTCTCCACTAGAGATGTTCACCTTCTTAATAGGAGTTGGTTGGATGTGGTTGAATAGGTGGAATAAAAAACCATCTAATATATTCATCTTTTAACCATGCCACGAAGAGGTTGAATTAGGGTTGGTATTCTTAATCATGTCAAGGAATATTTTATTATTCTCCTTTGAGAAGGTTGTTGATCTATTTTCCTATATAAATGTCTCTCATTTTATACTCTCGTGTTTTTGAATGGCTAGAACTTGTGAACGAAGAATTCTTTTTGGAGAAAAACTTGGTTATTTCTTGTGTTCAAGTGTTATGTGAAAATATTGGAGAAGAAAAATAAGATATTAGGAGCTAGATGTTGAAGATCTCCCTTTTCTGCATGTAGAAGCTCAATTCTGAGTTATATTTTGCAATGTATTTTATTTATATTTCTATAGGTTTCATTTGAAAGTTTAGCATGCATCTCAATAATTGATTTTCATCCATTTATTTGGTTCTATAGAACATGTTTTTCAGTGTATTACAGGTATATTGAGGGTTCTACATAGAATTCTCTCCTTTCACTAACTTAGCTATCAAGAAGAAGAAATGGTTAATTGAGCTCTTCCATTAATTCCTTCTTTTTTATCTCCAAACACCTTAATTTCTTCCTTTAGAATTCACTCGCCCAATGACACTAATCAACGCATTCATAAGATACATAGCCACTTCTTTAAATTTCTTTTCATTAAAGTGGAGCATGAAACAACTGTTGAAATTTAGCTTTTGAAATAATTTTGGATCATGGGACCAAGCTTTAGGAAAAAACTGTTTCTTTTGACTTTTCTAAGTGACTTAAACCATAAATCTAGTTTATGGCATGTTTATTTCAGCAATATATATTTGTAATATGAGTTGAATCAATGATTATTTAGTTAATTTTAGGAAGAAATCTTAATTCTAAAAAAAAAATTGTTAATTACTTTGTCTTACAATTTCAAAATATCACATAAAGCTAATTTTTTGTTGATGTATATGTAACTTCGGAATGTATTTCATATATGTATATTGTATTCCTATAGAGATGTTATTATTCCTCTATATGGAAGTGTCATAATTTATATTGTAAGTGTCGTAACTTATACTTGATGGGTTATTAGACCACCTTGATCGGGTCGGCCCTGTATAAGTCATGTGGGTCAAAGGGTTATTAGACCACCCTATTGGGGGTCGGCCCTATCAGCATTATGTTAAGTGGTTAAGTTGAGGCCGACCTAGTAAGGTTATTAGGAAAGTCAAGTCAAGTATAAATAGAGTGCGGGAGGCACTCTATTTGATCATTCACTTTCTCACTCATACACTCATTGGAGAGTGGCGCACTAGTGAAGGAGGAGAAGCTGCTGCTACGAGACTATCTCTTATGCTTGGGTTTTGTATCATTGCTCTATCTATCTCTGAGGAAGTTATTGGGGTTTTTCACCTTCTTGGTTTTCCCCAAGGAAACTTTGTGTGTCTATTGTCTCATGTGATTGCTTGTTGTGATTGATATGCTTGATATGCTATACATGTTATTATCTCAGTAAAGATCCTAGAGTATGTTGAATTAATGCTCAAAAGTTAACATTTTCAACAATCTATTTTTTATATATTTAATTTATGATACAAGTCTCTTGTTCTATTGACAACACCAGCTCTAGAACAAGAGCCTTGAGGTGCTTTATGTTACATTTAACTTTCAGATTTTATGTGTGCAATCCATTTTTATTAAGTTTTAACTTATCGCAATCAAATTTTTATTTTCCACGTACAATTTAAGCTCATTCCTTGTTGTTTAAGTTCATTGCACATACATAACAGTAATATAACAAATGTATTTTGGGTTGTATTACATGGATTTCACTTCAATGCTTCAGTTAGTAATCTAAGACTTAATTTGCTTAATGTTTTGCTTACAATCTCGTGTATGTATTGTTAAACAAGATATAAACAATTCTTCCATAATTATATTTGCTTATAATCTCATGTCCATTTAAATACATCTTTAAAGATTGGTAAGCAAATCAAGGATAAAATCAAATCTGGTTTATAGTTGATTACTTCATGGTTAAGTCCAATTTCATAATATTCACACTTGCATTTATAAGCAATAATAACATGGATTCTTTACTTGATGGATGAAATTTATTTAATGGGATATTTGTATGGTCTTTGATTTTTTATTTCATTTTATGTTCTAATTTCATGCTATATTTTGGGTTTAAGCAAGTATGTTATTGTGAAAAATAATAATCTTAGTGAGTTGTGCTTAATCATATTGTGCATGAATTCTTGTTCCTACAACTTAAATGCCACACAAAACACTTTAGATCACTAATCTAAATCTACTCACAAAATTTCACAAGTACTGTAAGGAACCTTCAAATCACTTAATCAAACCGTAAAAAAATTTAACTACTTTAGGAAATCCTCCCTTAGTGTAGGATTATCTTTCCTCACTTAAAGTGAAGGGAAACTTTAGTTAGGTGACAGTTGTAAAGTTTCCATAGTTTCAGTTGGCTAGAACCTATTAGGAGACTTTGTCTTAAGGTGTTAGTTTTGTGGCAACAATAGTAGGGTATTTTTAGGGGCAAAATTTCACCAATTGACTATTTTTGTCTTTTTGTCAAAAAATAATTTCTCTAATTGATCATTTTTACTCTAAAAAATCATCCATTATTACGTAAAATATTTTTTTTATTATAATATTTTCCAAATTTTACAAGTTTTAGTAGTAAATTATATGTTTCTTATTTAATACTCTCCTACCTATCTATATGTATGATTTTTTAATCCAAAATAATTGCCTAGAATACTATAGTTAGGTATACTATTTGAATCCTTAAAAAATACCTTGGATGATAGTACACACCATGGTATTGGATATAGTTGATGTGGTCTTTAGCAATGAACCCAAGGGAGGGTTCTTCTTCTCCTCTAGTGCTCCACTACTAGCCGAATGATATGGTATCGATCCAAATGTCGAAAGAAAAGGAAGTGAATGGATCTCTCTGTTTATGTATGTAGTCTAGTAGTATAACCTTCATTGTGATAAATGAATATGGTGAATGACCTTGAGGAATTTATTTAAAGGAAATGATGTGGACATCTCTTAGAACTAGCTCCAATGCGAATAATCCATTTGTATTGATGACGTAGTGTGATAATGATAGGCATTGTAGACCAGATCAAAGGCTCTACAAAGGCTATTTTTAGTAATAACAGTTTGGGATGTCAACAATTACCCATCACACATTTTTGGTAGTTATGAGCAACTGAATTTTTTTTAGAGCCACTTCACAGTTTTCAAGGCTTCTAGCGCCACAATCGTGCATGGATTTTTAGTTAAATTCTACGCAGGGAGATTTTAAGGTCAACCTTCAATATTAGCTCACTTTTTTATCACAATATTAAGGTCATATGATGATGTAGGTGATGGAAATGGAGCTAGTACTACTATAAAATATGTATAATGGTGATGATGCTCATGCCAAAGTAGGTGAGAAAAATTAAGTTTTTAACACCAATGTACAAGTATAAGAGACATGGAAGAAGTCATGGGGAAAGTACAAGGATCAACATGTATAACACAAAATTGAGAAAAAATAAATCAACTAGGAGACAAAGGTTGGTTACATATAAACAAAGAAAGGTTGTAGGATCCTATGAAGAAGATCAAGGTTATGTGGTAAGGTCCCTTTGAAGTGCTGAGAAAGATGATTGATAATGCCTACAAACTCGGTCTACTCCCATATACGTTCATTTACTCACTAGTGATTGTGGAAAAGCTAAAACTCTATGAGCCTTCCATGTTGGACAAATTGATGAGCAAGTCCTACTTACCATAGAGGACCTAGCAATAGAAGCTCAAGGAAAGTTAGCAAAATATATAATTTTGTAGAATAAGTCAAGAACAACCAAACATGGGCGGCATGAATTTTCGCAAGTTAGGTTGAAAGGATAACTTCTAGACAAGGCCAAGTGGTACTCCAAGGAGAAGGTATAGGAATCATTTCCTCATCTCCTTCGACAAAACATTTTGGGACCAAAATCCTACCTAAAAGGGGAGGTATGATTCAAAATGGATAATTATATAATTTGTCATATATCTTGGTACTTTATGGATAGAAAAATTAGAGCTATTGGTTTGTAGGGCCCATTTTAGGGATAGGTCCCATTTTGGTTATTCGGGGTCTGTAAACTTCCAATGCTTGTTTGAGGCCTTAAATGACCATTTTTGGGGTCAAAAATTTGTGATCAAAGTTTATGGCCTATTGGTATTGTTCTAGACATAGATATATTTCCAACAACATAAAATTTACCTCAATCAAACTTTGTTTGCAAAATTTATGCCTCCCACAAGTTGACATATCATGTTCACCACCATGGAATCGAGTGGATTCCATGTTAGCTTTCATTACTCACACGTGTGAAGCTATTCATGTGTGGAATTCTAAAAACATTCTAGAGGGTGAAAATCCCTAAACCTAATTGAGAGTTGAGGAACCCTAACGTTAACCTTAGATGGCTATCAAGCCATGTTAAATACTAGGTCACTACGAAAAGGAGTTCCATTATCATTATATTGTTTATTATTCCATAGTTGAACATAATATCTAGGATAAAGAGTATTCACATGATATTTGCCTCTACTATATATGAACTCTCATTAGATTGTTTGTACATGCCCGCTATGCCTTGCCCTTGTTATAATTTAAGAATGACAAAATATGACAAAATTGAAATTAAAATATTATATATAACAACAAAACCATTCCAGTAATCATGAAATCCATGTGAATAACCGTAGAAGAATACTAAAATTGCCGTGTCTAAATTTATATATGAATACAATTATTACAATAATTCCAAACTTTAATTCACGCCATTAAGCATTCTAACAATCATTAGAGCAAATTTGGGGTCTAAAATGGGCCTCATAAGAATATGAGCCACCTCGTAAGAAAACAATCCACCTCATAAGAAAAGAGTCATTGAATTCAAGAACCAATGGAATTTCAAGAAAAGAGTCAACCATAATGGTTGACATGGCATATTTGACATTAAAAAAACTACTCTTTTAATTCTTATTTTCAACATATCTCCTTGTCATTTTACTCAAATTTCGATCAAGGCACTCATTGGACGTGGAATTTAAATTATGCATCTAACGAGTCCTCTCGCTCAAAATATGAGTAAAATGACATGGAGATATGTTGAAAATACAGAGAAAAAAATGTAGTTTTTTCTCTTTTCCTCCAAAATTCATTAATATTATTTTATTATTTTAACTATTATGTTATTATTTCCTTAGGAGGCCCATTTTAGACCTCAAATTTTCTCTAAGGCCCATGTTAGACTACACCCTAGTTGGTGTAGTGTTGAACACCGCCTTAGAGACTCCATTCCAACCCACAAGTTCTCATGAGGAGCCACCAATTTTTAATTTCCGGACATTCCTCCTTGTACCTCACAGTATCTCGGGAGTTCCCTTTTTCCCTAATCAATTTCGAACCATTAATAATCTAAAAGCAACCAAGAAGCAATTGCAAAACATTTCCCTTTCAGCAGCGTTTTTTATATCTTGTTTTGACTCCATAAGGAATTGGTCCACAACACTTTATCTATTTTGATTTATATCATAACATTGTTGTGCAATTTTGATAGTCATTTCATTTTTCTGGTGAAAGTACTTTTATAAAGCTATTTTGCAAATCATCTTGGAACCCTTTTAACCAAATCACAAGACTCCTTAAACAACATCATTAACCAATTCACTGAAACATTCTAATTTCCTTATAAACATTCCATAGGGACTACCCCCCTTGGCTTCGTTAGGAGTTTGGCCTAAACGGAGGAGTTAAGATCAGGTGATAGCCTTGACTCGAGACTTTCCCCCAAGGGCACACCGAGCAGTAGCATAGATTTTTGTTGCGTTAACCAGGTGCGCAATTTGGAAGCAACACTCTAGATGGTCCTACTCGCCATGGCATGGGCCCTCTATTACAACTAGTATAAGGGTCACCCATCATGTGTGACCACAGAAGGCATCAAAATTCTCATCATAGCTCCAAGGAGATGCGGGTACAACTCTCGCTATATCCTCGAATTTTGGCATCAAGCTAAGGCTTAAGGCCTTTCGGCCTTAGCTAGGCTCTATGGCCCCAAGGCCTCAACTGGAGGGTACAAGGATTCTGGTCAAGTGCGCTAAACCACACACACCAAGAATCTCATAAGGTTGGTCCAAAACTCCCTCCACAAATCCAACCAAGCAATCAACCCCATGCATCGAAATTCCTTCTCCATATACCTCCCCCCGTCGAAATACCTCAAGTCGTGGAATTCTAGCAATTGTATAAAAAAAGGAACCACTGGCATCGGTTCACTAATTGAGTTTGTCCCCAACCCATAAGGCATTACATATATACATTCTCCTTCATGGTTATGGGATCCTACGATATCACTAAATGAACAAGCCCTTTGGCCCATGGGTGGATTTATTGTCAAATTCCACCTCACATCATCCAACAAAGCATTAGTAGTAACCATGGCATTAGAGAACATATACTATCAACATGAATATCAAGGATCTGCATACTACCACATGACCTTATGAGAACATAATGTTATCCAATGAACTACATGCTATCACCTACCACCATAAAACATAATATCATCCTCATGGATATGAAGGAACGACATGTTGCTATATGCCATCATGAAAACATGACATCATCACCATGAATATGAAGGAATCAAATGCTACTACATGCTATCATAAAATCATAACATCATCATGAGTATCAAGGAACATGAAATTATCGTAGACCATCATAACGCCATAACATCATGAATGGTAAAAAAATGCATACTACCTCATGCCATCGTAAGATTGGAAATTAAACTATATAATCATCATGGATTATCAACATCATTTTAACACCATCATCATACTATTGTTGTGAATAACATAGAACAACATAACCTCATCATCAAAATATCATGATCATCATATCATGTGCATCACAATCACATCATGATTATAACAAATCATAGGCCATCTAACCCATTTTACATCAGTGTACATCAACATTGTATGTCTAGAAATATCATGAATACTAAGGAACTATACTAAACTATCATGTGAGAGCACACCATCACAATATTATCATCACTATATGATCACATGTCATCATAAGGAACATAAAACCACATGTTATGATCTCCCATCACAGGCATAAACAACAAAGAATCATAGGCTAACTACCGCATGTTATTCCTTGGTGTTTAGGAGTGTGCATATGACAACTGAATAATGACATTTTCATGACCCAAGGGCTAAACTAAATATGCATAGGAGAAAGTGTTGATATGAATTCTTGTACAACACTATCTTTGTAAAATTGGCAAGGCCATTAAACTGGGAAAATGAAATGCAAAATATATATGAGGGATGGCACCAATGCACCATCAAAAATAGAATATAGAAACCTCAGAGGGAAAAAAGATCCACCCTAATCTTAGATATATAGTCTCATATACTAAATTGGGCTCATAAGCACGACAATTATGCCCCATTAATCAAACAAGGGGGATTGGCATTCAATCAGCAGTAAAAGGTAGAAGGTATGCATAATGGAGATATTAT
Organism: Larix kaempferi; assembly: GCA_027924585.1. Classification (NCBI taxonomy): domain Eukaryota; kingdom Viridiplantae; phylum Streptophyta; class Pinopsida; order Pinales; family Pinaceae; genus Larix; species Larix kaempferi. The sequence continues at coordinate 8,582,031 of BSBM01000504.1, forward strand.
ATCCTCTTAGTAATCACTAACAAAGCATAAACAAAATATGAATAGGCTAAAGCATATAAATGTTTAACATCCTTGATGAGGAGATAACCTTTGGCCATCACTTAGGTAGATACCTCTTCCCACCAGATACCACAAAAGGAAGAGACAATACTTATCTCATTGGTAAAATAGTTGTGCCTTTGATTTCACAAATGTCGAACAAGGTACTCACTCTAAGGTAGTTATGAACTCCCATAAAACTAGAAATCATAAAGAACAAATTGTTTGGAGTCACCTAATAAACGGTACTTTAGTGAATCACTCCTTGGAACAAATAAGAGCTTTGCATTTGGACTTGCTACCAGCCGTCTCCAACAAACCCCAAAAAAATCCAAAAACTATGTTTCAAAGTGGTTTGAAATGGATCCCAAAATATTAACCCCTCGTTCGAGCTTTGTAATCAGGTTTTCATTGAACTGAAGTGATCTCATTATATATAAAAAACAATGATCCACAAATAAAAGAGTTGATAATCTACTAACCATAACTACAGAGGAAAGAGAATTTCTTCATAGAAAACTCTAAATGGAATCATTGGTGTATTCAACATTATATCAACTATGTCGTATCAATTTAAGGAAGTTGTTGCAACCATATCAAATAAAAGTAGAGTTGTTTTACGTAAACGAGTCGTGCTTAAGATAAGAGAATCGTCATCTCCAATGAAGGATCATGATGCAATGGGTTAAAGGTCAGTAGCCAAAAGTAGAGTTCGACGCCAACTACCATACAAATTACCATCAACGTACACCCATCCATTGTCATCGTATAAGAAAAGGAGGAAGGGCAACACAAAATTGATAAAATGTCAAGAATCCTTCAAAGAAATGGAAAAGGGAGAAGCCCAAGGCTAGCAACATGTGCAATACAATAATGCCATTGTCCACGTAGTCATCTCTATTATGTTTACCACATGTGTCATTCAGTGTGTGGATTTGATCAAGACGTGCATTCAAATGGGTCAATGTTCAACTTATAATGTGGAAAAGAACCTACTTACAAATGAGGTATTTGGTGCTTTTTACAAGGGGTTATCTACTAGTTTGTTAAGACAAGCAACTTATACAACAACCTTTCTTATATCATTTAGACCTACAATGATGACTCGCACAACCCATGCTCTTGTATTTGTCGAAGGAGATGTAGTCATCGTTGAAGATCCACCAATGTAGACAATAGTGATGACCGTGTTGAAGAAATGACATTTTTCATATTTTAAGATCTCACTTTGAAGACAAGGGATGTAATGTAGATAAAGCTCAACATGTATCATTTCCTAGATAGTTGAGGAGTTTTTGAATCTTAGAATTTATATCCTTAAAAGGGTCATGAAGACACATAAGATAGAGCATTATGGATGTAGCTCAATATGGATGGTTGTACAATAATTCAAAAGATTTGTAATTTTAGAGTTGTTGGAGGTGTTATCTAAAAACTTGAGAATTTGAGAACTATGCATCCACCAGGGTTACGAGGGAACTTGGTGAGGTTTACCTAATCCAGTTTTGAAGAATGTTTGGTTTTATTTAAATTTGATACATTGTTTTTAAAGAAAAATATCAATATTGTAAACCTTAGGTTCTAAGATACTAGGCTTATATGTGTAATAAAGTCACATGAACAACTTAGGCTATAAAAAGTTAAAATTTTAATTATTAATATTATTAACTTTTATCATTTTTGACAAATAAGACCTCTTGTACTCTTTATAAGAGAAGTGAATCTCAATAGGATAGTCTGAAATATTTTCATAATATAAATGGCATTTCCTTCATTTCTATCTCATGACTCGCTTCTTCACATATATATATGTAATAGTCTGAAGTCATTATAAAATTGGATTCTCGTCATAGAAAGAATGAAAGAATAGGAATATGTCCAAGCTAGCATTACTTGAGCACTCATCTATATCGATATACCATCATGTTAATATAATGTTGTATTAAAGAGATGCCCAATTTCATCATCGACAACAGAAATTATAGGGACATATTTGGTGAAGGGTAATATCCAGAGTTCATACTTAAAAGCTATGTCACAGAGTTCACCGAACCTAAACCTCCAGGTTCAGAATTCGGCGAACCTAAAATAATTTCAAAAATTCGTTCAGGTTCAGCGAACCTGATAGCTGAACCTCATGCCAAACCTGAAGGTGAACCGGTTCGGCTATCAAATTCGCCGAACCTAATAAAAATCGAACCCCAAACTAAATTTCTGCGAGGGTTTTCACATTTTGGCCAGGGTTTTCTTCACCTTTTCGACGGGATAGGGTTACTTTCACCCACGATCTCTTGAGAATACTCCTGAGATGCAACTTGCAACCTTGCAAGCACCCTGGTCCTTGCTCGAGCCGCATCCTAACTAAGCTCAAGCCTCCGACACTGAAATCGAGCTTTTGTAGCTTGCGAGCTAGCCACGATCCCGTGACGGCGTGACTTCATCCTAGGACCCAAGCCACTAGTGGTTCATTGCTATTTTTAAATGTTTTATGTTATAATTCTTTTTTTATTAAATGTTTTAAATGTTTTTTGAAAACAATTAAATCTTTTTTTAAATGTTTTTTGAAAAATGTTAAATCTTTTTTTAAATCTTTTATGTTATAATTCATAATAATATATATATATATATTATTTTTTAGAAATGTATATAGACGAACCTATGCCAAACTCCATCTGAACCTCATTGTAAAATTCGAACCTAAACCCAAACCTTGTGACATTGCTTAAAAGGGATGAATATGATAAGAAAAAAAAACCTTTTTGATATTGGCTTCGCATAAATAAACAAAATTATATTGATCTTCACTATTGACCAAAACCAAAACGGAATTGAGACTACCAAAATACAGTTTATAAAAATAACCCAAAACGCAGTTCATAGGAATTTCTACTCGAAGAAGAAAGTGTAGATAGTCATTGTAAAATTGGCTTCTTGTAATGACCCCTAGTTTTTCCTCGTGTTCTATTTATTTTTCCTTCTGTATTACGTCCGTCAGCATTGGTATAGATCATTGTCCGAGAAGTGGTCAGATGGGCAGCATTGGAATAGATCATTGCTTCAAACACTAGAAATATCAAGAAAAATTATCGACTATATCTATTCAAATAAGTAGATCGTAGAAGAATCCAGGTGTACTTGGGCAAATGAGAGGAAAGACCCATCAATCTTTGTTAATAATAATGGGAAAATACCATAGCTCTAGTATCAAAAAATCAAATTATCATCTTAAAATTTGTGTAGCAGTGTTAATAATTGTGAGTGTTTGATAAGGTAGACTCTAAGGCCGAGCAATGATCAAATTTGAAGGTAGGTCTTAATTTCAATTCACAAGTATAAATTAACTAAACTCTTTCTCCCCAAAAATGCAAAAAACAAATATTGCCCATCCAAATTTTTACAATCTTAAATAATTGGGCACTCCTTAATATCTACATGATAAAAGTCTATTTTTTCAATAAAACCTAATTTGAACACATTAATTTTACATATATATAACATTAATTTTACAATTCATTAAAATAACTATCCTGTTGTATTTTTCCGGGTTAGAGCAGACTTCATTATACAGAAAAACTACTTAGACCATGCAATAACCATATTGGGGCATCCACATGATCTTATGCATAGTGCAGGACGTTGTAACTAGATATAGTCTTCAAATAAAACTAGAACCATGAGAAAATTAATTATTGTTAACTATGTGTAATGTCCTCTTTTGTTTAAGCACAAAGGAACATCCACTAACCTATCTAATTCCCATAGGTTCGAGCGGGTACTGACATTCAGGGAATTGACTGAGGATTGATGCCATCTATACCATAAGAAGATCTTAATCATGGTTATTAGATCATCAATAGGTAAATGAGGGCCACAGGAACTAGGGGCCACCTACATGCATTACATGCAGGTCATATTTCATGTTGCATGCACTGAAACACCTTTATTGTGCTTTCATATACACAGAAAGCAATGCATGCAAGTCAAATGGAAATTAGAAGAGAAAAGTGACCTAGTCATGCAAAAGTTAGGTCAATCCATGTCAAAGTTATAAAAGAAAGGTAAAGAGAATGAGTAAGGCCTGTTTATTGATTATTGATTTGAGAAGTCAACTTGGAGAGCTCAGAGAGCCAATTTAGGGTTGAGAGCACACCACTCAACTATTAAGTGTATTTCGGCAGTGAAATCTATCTGCCCTAGTCACTATCAGGGTTGGATCATCCAGATTCAACATTACTACTATCATCAAACAACATTCTTCAGCATTATGCAGGGTTCAAGCCATATACTGGATCAAAGGGACTTTCCCTCTTTGCATGGGCGAATTGGACAAGTAGGGTATCTTCATATCTCAACATACAATGTCCTTTCTGTCTGCATGCAGCTCCATCCTTCCGAGAGCACCACTATTCGCCTAGTTACTGAATACGAGCTTCTTATTCGGATCCTGGAGCAAGTTATCATCAAAACTACTATCGAAAGGGCGCCTTCTCTTGCATGGGTGAATTTTCCTTGAGGAAGTTCATGCTATAGGCCTTGGAGCTGGTGCATGGCTTGCATGCATCCTCCACAATGATCAGAGGGTGATCTTAACCCTAGTGCACAAATTCTTAAGCCATCTCACATCGATATAACACTTATTCCTCAATTCCCAGACTGAAGGAGGCGCATTTATACCAAGGGCGAATTGTTGGAGAGAGATTACTTCATATCTTCACCGATACTTGGCACATCTCTTGCATGCTGGTCTCATATTGATATACATCCACTACTGCAGCTATTGGTACGTACATGCATTATTTCTATCCTATTTTATAGCATATCTAAATATGTGGGGTTATTTAGGATTTTGGAAAACCCATGCATTTGCATGCATGATCATGTGATCATAGAACAACACTTGCATTCATATTCAATAACTACATCAGAGAACTATATAAAACTACAAGGCCTCAAACAAGCAAGAAACTACATTAGAGAACTACATAAAACAACAAAATATCAGTTGGAATATTACACTATGTGCAAAAGGAATCCACTAAGCAAAACAAGGCTATAATAAACCTACAAACAAAAAATACATATAAAACCAACCAAAAATTTAATTCAAACCAGAGACATGGCAACCATCCAAGCCTGATAAATGTAAGAATGATGGACATTAGGCGCCTAAGAAAAAATAATAAATAGCTCAGAAAACATTAAAAAGAATCCTCCATACCAAGCAAGTTAGTAACGCTAGCATCATAGGGGTTGGGGCATCATATTTTGTTGTTCAACCCGACATACAAGTATGGGATGGAGGGGAAATGGAGTCAAGCCTAAGTCAACTAGAGCCTTGCAACTCACTGCATGTTTGAGTCTTGACAATCTTCCTTTTAAATTGAACTAGGACACCAAAAGAAGTTTGTTAATGGCTCGATTTGAGAAAATTTTAGATGTGAGTAATTAAGAGCTCGAGGCTCTAAAATTTGTTGTGTTTTGTACTAATCTACGATTCAACGAATTCACAGTCACTGACATGAATTTTGAAATTATTTAATGAAAATAATTAATGTATCTACCTTTATGTTGAAACCATTTTCCATGTTGATGCGGGCCACTATCCTCCTTATTGTCTTACCAAGAGGCATGAGAATGAGGAAGAAGACTTAAAATTATGGACTTCACCTTCAAAGAGTGACTTACAATCACATTGGTATGTTATATTTTTAACTTTTAATCAATATTATCTAGGATCTTATCTGAAAGAATGACAAGCACAACATAACACAACAGCCACAAAGAATTTCCTCGGGGAAACCATAAAGGAGAAAACCCTGCAACTTCCTCAGAGATAGAATCGTCACCAATACAATATCACAAAAGCAAAACCCCAAAACAAAGATGGTCTTCTGCAGCTCTCTCTCTTTCCTCCTATGCGAACTTGTCTTCTCTCTCTCACTAATGCGAACTTGAGTGTGTGTGTGTGTGTGTCCAAATGAGAGAGCTATGCTCTCTATTTATACTTTAACCTGGGGTGACCTTTTACCCAACTGGGTCGACTTCTCTAGGAGACCTAGTAAACCTTTTACAATTGACTCTTTAGGGGGTCTATTGCCCCGACTTACATGGGAGGATTTTACCTCAATGACCTAGGATGAATAAGCATCATAATGATATCCCCGAGCGGAGGAAAAACATCTCTGACAGAGGTACAAATAAAATACAATAATACTAACAATATAAAATACAATAGAATATCTTCCGAAATTACAATTACATCAACATTCCCTCTTAACTAGGAAGGTATTCTCTGGCCACAGTCATCAACCCCATTGGACACAAGTCTGGATAAAATCATCATTGTTGGATCATCATCAATGCTGGAACATCGTCATCAACATTGGATCATCATCGTCGCTTCTTCTGCAATCCTCATCATGTCAATCATCGATTGGTGACATCTATCGAATATACTCGTCATAGGAAGTTCTACAGAGCCATCCCTTTTTCATGCTGGATGTAGGCCTAGCTCTCCTATAGGTCTTCATCATCTTTGCGAGGAATCCATCAAGTAGGTACATCCTAGGACCAGTCATTACATTACCACAAAAATCACTTGCATCTCCTACTATCGCCTCATCGTATCCAGATCATCTCATCATCGCACGGAGCACAACCCAGATGCACATCACATATCCCACAACGGTCATCCCGCATCTAACAGCATGGGAGGAAAAACCTGCCACCATGCGAGATCCTTCCTAGGTGCACACACAGTGTCTTAAGACCGATGGACATCAAAACATCTCCAGTATGGGAGGACTTTCCTACCACTATACGAGACCTCGTCTACCAACATGCGAGGACTTTCCTACTAGCATGTGAGACTCACATATACCAGCATGAGAGGACTTGCCTACCATCATGCGAGACACAAACCTTACATATACCAACATAGGAGGGATTTCATACCACCATGCAAGAATGGCTCAACCCTTACATCTACCAACATGGGAGGACTTTCCTACTACTATGCGAGAATGGCTCGGCCCTTACATCTACCAACGTGGGAGGAATTTCCTACCACCACACGAGAATGGCCCGACCCTTACATATACCAACATGGGAGGGATGTCCTACCACCACGCGAAAATGGCCCATGTGCATCTACCTCTTCCAGACTCATCACTCCCTCTTATGAGGAACCTCGATCTGGAGAACACCAGGCTTCTCTATGAAGTACTCAAACTTCACTCTGGCTAGCGGCTTGGTCAACACATCGGCTATATGCTCGTCCATCGCAACATACTAGAGCTTCACTGCTCCTCTCTGCACCATATCCCTGATATAGTGGTACTTGATCTCAATGTGCTTCGAATTGTCATGGAACATCAGGTTCTCAGACAACTTCACACAACTCTAGTTGTCACAGAATATACAAGTCGTCTCTAACTGGAGATCAAACAAATTAGACAGTAGCTTCCTAAGCCATACTGCCTCACAACTAGTCGAACAAGCTACAACATACTCTACTTCGGTTGTACTCAGTGCCATGCATGACTGCTTCCTGCTAAACCAGGAGATCATACCGGATCCCATACTAAAGCAGCATCCTGAAGTGGTCTTCCGATCAGTGGCATTGCCTGCCCAATCTGAATCAACATAACCCTTTAGGTTAATCTTCGAATTCAAGTCATACCTGAGCCCATAATCAACTGTACCCTTCAGGTACCTCAATATATGCTTTGCAGCAACCAGGTGAACTTGTCTCAGATCCATGAGGAACTGGCTCAATGTGTTCACAACAAAGCATATGTCTGGTCTCGTGTTTGTCGGGTACATTAATGACCCAATCATCTGACGATACATTGTGGCATCAACTGAATCTGATGAAGCATCACATAATAGCTTCAAGTTTGATGCCATAGGTGTGGCCATTGACTTTCAATCCATCATTCAGAATCTCTACTGCATACTTCCCTTGTCCAAGGAATATTCCATCCTTACTCTGCCACACCTCCATGCCTAAGAAATAATGCATCATCCCCAGGTCCTTCATCTTGAACTCTGCGGCAAGCTTCCTCTTCATATCTGCAATGAGCCCATCATCTCTTGTTACAAATAGGTCATCTACATAGAGTAGAAGTATCACTAGATTACCCACTTCAATCTTGTAGTAAAGGTTGGAATCTGCTTTACTCTTGGTAAATCCTAAGCTCATCAAGAAGTCGTCCATCCTGTCGTACCATGTCCTGGGTGCCTGTTTCAAACCGTACAAGGCCTTCTTCAACTTGCACACATGAGTTTGCCCGTCATGTGTCTCAAATCCAAGTGGCTACTCCACATACACTTCCTCTTCTTCTACACCATTCAAGAATGTTGCCTTGACGTCCATATAGTGTACCTTCCATTTCATCACTGCATCCAATGCTAGTACAGATCGGATGGAACTGTATCTCGCAACAAGTGCAAATTTCTCCTCATAGTCGATGCCTTCCTCCTGAGAGAATCCACGTGCCACAAACCTTGCCTTGTGTTTCTCAATGCTACCATCCGCAACATGCTTGATCTTGTAGATCCACTTCGAAGTCACAACAGATTTCCCCTATGGTCTCATAACTACCTCCCAGACATCATTCTTCATAATCGATTGGTACTCCTTGATCATGGCATCCTTCCATTCTTTCCTCTCTGTTGCTTCCTCATAGTTGGAAGGTTCTTTGTCAATGATGTCACACAACACGGCTACATAGTTGGAGTAGCCTAGGTCTCTTACTTCCTCTGTGCATTCCCTCTGAAGCACCATACTTCTCTACATCTTGTATTGCCTCTCATACCCATGTTGGCTTCCTCTTGTGGGAGTTCTTCTCACGAGGTGGATCTACAGGTTCTTGTGGTTCTGCCATGTTGCGGTATTCATGAGCTTCTTGAATTGTCTTTTACATAACTTCATAAATTTTCTTGAATGTTATGGTTGAACCATCATCACTTGTTCTATGAAACAAGTCTCATCATTCTTCGTTTGTAGGTGATCTTACACGATATTTCCTACAAGTCAAATTTGGTTGCATGGTTAGAAACATTTCATTATTGTCAAAACAAATTCTTATGCATAAAGACATAGGTCACACAGTCATGCAATTATCTTAGTCAATGATTCAACACAACATTCATCCATATCCTGTATTTATACGGTAACTTCCTAGATGCCTTCCATCTCTACCAGAACACTGTTAAGAGCGTGCAATACTCCCAACATGTCAACAAAGAGGTTTCATTCTAGATAAGTAGCAATGGAATGTTGTACAGTACCATAGGCCACTTACCCATTACTTGCATATTAGTAGTATCTTGTTCATTAATGCAACTTTTCTAACATGCATAATACACATCCTAAATCTAGGAACATAAGTATGTACATGGTTGAACAATATGATTTAAGTAATCAGATATACAAGAAATGACAATTCAAATACTTATCTTTGTTTGGTTGTTGGTTGGACTCCCTCTTGATCTTTGCTTCCTTGCAGGAACTACTGGAGTCTTTGACAGTGTGTTCTTCTTTCTTCTTCATTGTCTGGTTCTGAGATCCTGTGCCTTTCTTGCTTATGATCGGAAATTTTGAGCAGGTATTCTATATTTGTTCAAATGTCGTCATCCTTTCTTCTGCATCATTTATTCATGATAATACATATTCTTCATATCATTTGAAGAATTGTCACTTTCTTCTTTGGTTCTCTTCCTTGCAGGTTCATCATCTTCCACGGTGTGACCATGGTGCCTTTTCTTGTTGGTATTCTTCTTGTTGGAGCCACTTCTGTTTCTGGGACAATCTCGGGATTAGTGTCCCTTCTCATCACATGTATAGCATCTAATGTTGGAAATATCACTTCTGGATCTTCTATCATAGTTCTCCCTCTGATTTTTATGGTGTTTCTCCCTCTTACTGTGATGATGGTGCTGCTTCTTGTTATGATTCCTTGTGGCGTGTGCTGTGAGAGCTTGGTCATCATTTGCTCCCATCTTCTCTTCTCGTGCCACAAGTCGAGATTCTTCTTGTGTACATTCTTCCCATAGTCTACTGAATGTAATCAACTTCTTTCTGGCACATATCCCTTGAATGAATGAGTCCCATGATCTTGGGAGACCATTCAAGGTGGTCATAACAATCTCTCCTTCTTCTACATTCTCTTCAACTGTTTCAAGTTGCTCCTTGATTTGTGAGACCCTTGTGAAATAATATTGCATGGTCTCGGCATTCTGGATCTTCACATTCTTAAGTTGGTTCCTCAAGGTCATCTTCTGATTTATGTTCTTTCCTTCAAATAGATTTGTCAAAGCATCAAACATCTCCTTGGGTGTCTTTAAAGATGACACATGTGGGATGAGATGATCCTTGATAGAATCTGCAATGATTCTCTTGGCCTTAACCAAGTTCTTCTTATGGATGGATTTAGCCTCATCTCCCTCTGGTGATGGAACCTATTCATTCACATTTTTGTCCAAATCATTTTCTTCAAGGACAAGAGCAATCCTATACATCCATGCTCGGAAGTTATCAACTCCTTCAAGCTTATCCTCAAGCTTGGTGTGGTGAGACATATTGAATGAGTACTTCAAATGGAAATAGTAAAGCTTTTAGGTCTTACCACTTAGAGATGCCCAAAAATGGTTCTGGAGCTAGCTGGCCTAGGGTTTGTCAGAGAAACCCTAATTTTTCAAAATTGGAATTTGAAACTTCTGAATGGACAGATAGATGTGCCTCCTCAAGACGAGTTGTCCAATGTACTCACTTCCCCAAATCTGTGAACATAATCCCATAATAGTTGATGCCCTAGTTTTTCTCCGGCAGTAGTGACAGGCCAAAAAATGAAAATTCTTGGAATCGGATTCTGCTTTGACAGAAAGACGTACCCTCCTAGGGCGAGTTATCCTAGCCTACTTTTCTTGATGATCTGTGGAGAGAATACCTCCAACTTAGAAACCCTAGCTTCCCGCAGTTGCACAATGTCTTATTTTTAGTTTAGCTCTGATACCATGTTGGATTTTTAACTTTTAATCAATATTATCTAGGATCTTATCTGAAAGAATGACAAGCACAACATAACACAATAGACACAAATAATTTCCTCGGGGAAACCATAAAGGAGAAAACCCCGCAACTTCCTCAGAGATAGAATCGTCACCAATACAATATCACAAAAGTAAAACCCCAAAACAAAGATGGCCTTCTGCAGCTCTCTCTCTTTCCTCCTATGCGAACTTGTCTTCTCTCTCTCACTAATGCAAACTTGAGTGAGTGAGTGTGTGTCCAAATGAGAGATCTATGCTCTCTATTTATACTTTAACCTGGGGTGACCATTTTACCCAACTAGGCCGACTTCTCTAGGAGACCTAGTAAACCTTTTACAATTAACTCTTTAGGGGGTCTATTGCCCCGACTTACATGGGAGGCTTTTACCTCAATGACCTAGGATGACTAAGCATCATAATGACATCCCCAAGCGGAGGAAAAACATCTCCAACGTAGGTACAAATAAAATACAATAATAATAACAATATAAAATACAATAGAATATCTTCCGCAGATACAATTACATCAACATGGTAAGGAGTCATAAGAAGATCACAATAATCCAACGTGTCAAATATCAGTTGATATTGTTAATTAAAGACTTATATGGTAAATTTAATATAAGACTTACTTATAGTTGTCTCTTACTCTTTGCATCTTGGCACATTTGATATTTTATGGTTGTGTCTGCGCCTTGACCCAATTGATACTATAAGCTAAGGATGTGCATGCATAATAATCCTTAGTTATGACTATGAGATGAGTATTTAGAGAGAAGAGGATGTAAAGACATGTAGTTTTTATAAGTTTTTTGGTGGCAAGAAACCACATATGTTTGGAAGGACGAAGGAAGAGTACATCATGATCATGCCACCCATCAAAATGAAGACTATTCCTGAGCCAAAAATTGTTTTTTTTTAATTTTATTAATAATCATTGTGGTGCTTTTATTTCTCCATATCGTGTGCCCACTGCCACCTCTCTATATCAATGCATAAATCAACCTCTGCATGGTTTGTGGTCCTAACTGCATGCCATTATTTGTAGTTGCATGCCACTGAGTGTTGTTTAGAGTTTCCATGAGTCCATGACATTCATGCAAGAAATGAAGTCTTGTAGAGGAGGACTCATCAAACCGGCCATTTGAATTTCATTTTGACATAAAATGAGTGGACATTGGTAGCCAGGTTCACATAGGTAGTAGGCACAAAATTTCGGGCTTGTTTTGGACCTAATAGTAGACTAGTAGTGGTACTCTGTAGTTACAGTCGTAGTTGTTGTCACATTGTCACACCTTAGATCTCAGCCTAGAGTGACTCAGTAGTCAAATTCAAATTCTGGTGGCCAGTGCCTCGTAGTCATCAGTTATTACTCGTCATCTTGCACAATTGAGCAGAGAATGCGTGATGTGAGTGAGTGAGTGATTATAATTTATGATATTTCGAATATTTTGAATGACGAGTCAAATTTTATTGCACCGAGAGGCGCTCTACAACCCAGTATTAGGGAGATGCTGTAACGTGTGTCCATGTAACGTTACACACGAGTATGAGAGAGATGTTGTAACATTTGTCCAGTAACGTTACACGAGTAAAAAAAGAGAGTAAAAAGTAATAAATTATATTATGTTGGCCAATAATAAATAATAATAAAAAGACGTGTATTTTCGTTTGGAATACACGTTTGAAATCAATTGCTATATAAACACCAAAGGTAATACGCAAAACAACATAAAAAAATTATCTAGGGAAAAGATAAGAGAAATAACAGAGAGCAAATCTGATCAGCTAATTTCAAGCTTGCAACACCCTTTAACGTGAGAGTCTATTCAATTCTGGTGTGTGCATTCGTGTTTTATCTTCTTCAATTCTGGAGTGTGCAATAACAGTTGCTCTCCCTCCTCCCCTCCACTCCTACGCATCCCTCATCCACCTACGCAGCCCTCATCCCCTCCACTACTGCGCAGCCTCCTCCCCTCCACTCCTGCGCAGCCCTCCTCCCCCTGCGCAGCCCTCCTCCCCAACTCTCTCCCGTGACCTCATCTCCTCCCCTCCACTCCTGCGCAGCCCTCCTCTTCTCCTCTCTCCCGTGACCTCCTCGCCTCCCACAACCTCCCCTCCCGCCTGCACCCTACTCCATCGTCGCCTTCACCCCTCCTCTGCCGTCGCCTGCACCCTCCAACAGTCGCCTACACCCTGCAAATTTTAATCAAATTTATATTTAAATTTAGTTTAGATTTGTAAAATAAATCTAATATAAATATTAAATTTATATTTAATAAAAAATATTATATTTATATTTAAATTAAAATATAATATAAATTTATATTTATATTTAAAATTAAATTTCAATTTAATATTAAAACTTAAATTAAATTAAATTAATATTTAAAAACTAATTTTAGTTTTAAATATTAAATTGAAATTTAATCAAACCTAATTTAAATTTATATTTAAAATTAAATTTAAAACATATATCAAATTTATATTTAAATTTATAATTTAATATAAATTTCAATATAGTTTAATATTTATATTTACTTTAAATTTAATTTTAAATTTAAATATAAATAAAAATAAATTATATCGTTTAACTCCCAGACAATTGGGTGTATCCCATTGGTAACACATTGTGGTGGTCATAGGTAGGTCATGGGGTCAAATCTTGTGGATTCACCCTTCCCCATTTTTCGTCAAATGTAAAATGGTTCAGGTTTATATATAAGTTTTTTACTATGTATAATAAGAACTACCTATGGTATAGTGGTAAGGGTGTTGGAATAATGGGCGTGAGGTCCAAGGTTCTATCCTCCTTACCTTCTTTGTTTTCAAAATATATTGAATTTTGAAAATATATTGAATATTATACTTGCATAGATTTCAGTGTATGGATTTCAGTATAATATTTTGAATATTATACTTGCATAGATTTCAGTCTATGGTTTTTTATAATTGCATAGATTTCAGTGTATGGTGTTTTATCATTGCATTATTTTCATGGATGCATTAATTTCAGGGTATAATATGTTAATGCTTGATTTTTTTATATAGATTCCAAACTCGAAATGGAAGATGTGTATGCGGAAGATGCTATGAGACAAACAACAGATCAACGAGAAGAACAAAGAAAACGAATCACAAATCGACAAAAAGAATATCGAAAAAGAAAGCTAGACGGATTGACAGCAGAAGAACGAGAAGAACAAAGAAAATGAAACACAGATCGACAAAGAGCATATCGAGAGAGAAAGTTGAAGCAATTGGAAGAACAAAGAAATCAAAATGTAGAACGACAAGGCGAAAATGTAAATTGACAAGGTGAATATTCAACCCATATACCAGTAGAAGCAACTGTGGGAGATGCTCAACGTCCAACAGTTATAGATCGACGTGTAGATGACATGGTCCAATTTCAAGCAGTTCCAATTACTAATATGGTCAGAGATAAGGAGATTAAAATTGACGATAATATATCCACCATCTGAATAAATGACATCAAAAGAACGAGAAGACGACTTGAAGCGAAAAGCAGAACAAAAAAAAGAATATCGAAAAAAAATGTTGGACGAAATGACATCAGAAGAACGAGAAGAACGAAGAAAACGAAATGTAGATCAACAAAAAGAATACCAAAAAAGAAAGTTAGAGGGATTGACAGCAGCAAAATGAGAAAAACAAAGAAAACGAAACGTTGAACGACAAAGAGCATATCGAGAGCGAAAGTTGAAGCAATTGGAAGAACAAAGAAATCACAATGTAGAACGACAAAGACAATATTCAACCAATATACCAGTAGAACCAACTATGGGAGATGCTCAACATGTAACGATCGGAGAAAAGAAGATTGAAATTAATGATAATATATCAGTACCATCTGAAGAAATGAATACTAGACATCGCAAATTTCGTGAACGAATTGAACATTTAACAAAAGTTCAAATGTGTCATGTCTGCCATGAGTCATATGCTGGAATACAAGTACGTAATACAAGTACAAGGCCAATGTGCATGCGATGTCTGAGAGAGGGATCTAATCACAGATTCTCAGCTAAGAATCACATGGATCCAGGAACTCAACCTCATGTCCTTGAAGATCTCACACAAGTTGAAGAGATGTTGATAGCATGTGCAAGCAGGTGATGCATTCAATAGGTGGACAATACAAATATCGAGGAGACACCATTAGTTTTCCACAAGAGATTAAAGACGTTGCCAAGAAATTGCCACGACATATTAACAACTTGGACTTAATGGTTGTTGTGCGAAAAAAAGGACGACAAGGATCCATATATGATTTCACTGTTAGAAAACAAAGAGTTATGGATGCATTATTATATAAGATTCAGAATGATCCATATTATCGAGATGTTCGAGTTGATTATGATGCAGTACAAGAGTTACCTAAAAATGCAACAAATATCTCACATATGCTTAATTCGGTTACTGTTCCTGATATTGACGACGACACAAAATGTGCAATGTTGGAAGGGATACCAGGAGTTGATGACATGTTAGATGGTTTACAAACAACTTCTTTTGCATCAAGGCTTCCAAGTGCACCACAAGAGATATAAATTATTAGAGCATGGGCAAATAATCCTAATCCCGATGAAAATAACGTGATAGTTTGGGGGATAAGCAAAGAATAGCATACGAATGAAAAAATGTTAATTCATTTCATCTCTAATATGCAAAAATTGAAAAAGATTTCTACTTATCAAGATGCAAAGTCTTACTCAATTGATAGTTTGGGGGATAAGCAAAGAATAGCATACAATGTTATCCCTAAGCATTATAGAACGGGTGTTGATCCACTACACATGATAATCCAAGGAACTGCAGGTACCGGAAAGTCATATTTGATTGGAACCATTAAAAATACACTTGAAAATCTCTCGCATCCAAGGAAAAGTCCATTACTTCTTCTAGCTCCTACAGGGGTGGCAGCTTTCAACATATCCACAAGAACAATTCATTCTACACTTCATATATCGATCGAAGAAATTGATCATTTACGAGGACTGAGTTTAATTAACTTACAAAAAGAGTTGAGGAATGTTAAATATATTTTGATCGATGAAATGAGTTTTATTGGAAAAAATCTATTAATCAGATAGATTCAAGACTTCGCCAAGCCTTCCCAGAAAATGCTAATATACCTTTTGGTGGAAGATCAATTATATTGGTTAGTGATTTGGGACAATTGCCACCTGTCATGGATAAGCCTGTATATGCATCAGAAGGTATTGCAAAAGAAATGTGGAACACATTCACAACAGTTGTGACCCTCGATACTATGTTTCGACAGAATGGACAGAGCAATGAACAAATATCTTTTTGTAATGTGTTAATGAATATTAGAGATGCAATTCCAACAATAGAGGATTGGAAATTACTGATGACTCGTACAAATACTTCCTTACATGCTACAATGAGAAAGTCCTTCGATAAGGCGATACATTTGTTTGCGACAAATGATGATGTAAACTGTCATAACAAGCGTTTAATAAGAAGCCTAAACTGTCCTATTGGGACCAGTATTGCTACATCTGTAAGAAGCAACTATTCTATGGAACAAGATGAAGAAGGGTTGGAACTTGATTTACTTATAGCCATAGGAGCAAGGGTAATGCTCACCTCAAACCTCCGGACTAATCCAGAACTTGTCAATGGTGCTCTTGGAGTATACAACAAATTGTATATAACCCTGGAAGTTCGCCTCCAGAACCACCCACGTATGTTTTAATAAAATTTGATAATTATGTGGGGGTACCATGGGATGAATCGTTTCCTCACATTGTTCCTATTACATCTATCGAAAGAGGAAATAAAAAACAACTTCCATTGAAACTCGCTTGGGGTTTAACAATCCATAAGTTACAAGGATTGACATTGGAAAAAGCTACTATTAATATTGGAAAGCAATGGAGGTAGGGTATGACATTTACAGCAATATCTTGAGTTAAAGATTTGGCAGGTCTACGATTTCAACCTCCATTTTCATATGATCGATATGAGAAGATGTCAAAACTACCAGGTGTGAAGATAAGAAAAGATGAAGAAGATAGATTGAGAATGATCACGATGTGAACCATATTTTCATTTATATAATCCTTACAAAATTATTATCTTTGTTTTCCAGGTTAACAATTTACTCATACTTATTACTTACATTAAGATAATCCTCATAATTCTATCTGTGTTTTCAACTTACCCTGTTCCTTACCATGTTGATCAAACTCCAGTTTTGTGTCACCACCCACGACTGGAACCAGCCTAGATCCAAATCCTAGGCTCTATCATGCGCCGAAAGGGATCAAATCTCCCGAGGTGCAAACCTCAGCTTAGGTATTGCACTCAAGGAGAGGTTTGCACCTCGGGAGATTTGATCCCTCTCGGCGCATGATAGAGCCTAGGATTTGGATCTTAGCATATGAATTTCAACATAGAAATTGAAATTTATATGGATGGGTAATTTCAAATGTTGCCCTTCTTTTGAAATGTTGATATAAATTATGTCCTTTTTAATTGGGAGGGTAAAATTTAGATTTTTTTTTTAAGGACGATTTTAACTTTACACTTCTAGGAAGGGGTAGAACCCTTTGGAAGGGTTGGGAATGGTTCAAATTTGAACACTGAGGCAAAGCCCAAAAAAAATGTATAAATGCGTGAGGAAAATGTAATTTCAAGAGCTGAAAAAAAATAAAAAATGAAGAGATAACAGTCCCTCTGATGATAACAAATGTAACATAATCATCAAATAAATAATGCTCATCTTAATTCAGATGGATATCTACTGAACATCTTCATATGTGATTTATAGAAAATTACAAGATGCCTCCAAATTGAGATGGATATCTACTGAACATCTTCATATGTGATTTATAGAAAATTACAAGATGCCTCCAAATTGACATGCACCTTCTGCTACAAGCCATATTAGTATTGAGTATCCGCAGCTTTTAGAAACACCGACTGTCAATACTTTTCAGTGTACCAGACAAGATGTAATGCACATCTCTTGAGAAATAAGATAATGCTTTATGACAACAGGTAACAACAAAAGGGCATAATACATTTCTTTGATGTGGACGAACTTGTACATAACATGTAAGCTAACAGACCTACAACCATAATGTGTCTGCCTAATATTTTCACCAGTTATCTTGCACAATTAACCATCTAGAAAATGGCAATAGCTAAAAAGTCCATTTAGCAAGTGTGAATTGAGTAGGCCTAGTGAAGAGAACATGTTCCTTCTCAAACATTGGCTAGATCAAGCATGAATCCAGCAAGACTCGTCACTAAAGAAGGCAAGAATCCAATGGAAGAAAAATAATTAATAGCTCCAAACGCTTGGCCATAATAAATTGGGTTTCCTATGACAGCGAAAATGGCATTGTTGAACAAATGATATAAACTGCTAGAGGGATGATGTATTGTGGTAATAATGCTCCTCCCTGCTCTCTAGCACGGTTCTATAATGTTGATATACTTATCTATGCAATAGTTGAATCCAAACCAAAAGTTGGCTCATATAGGACAAGTCTCAGATTATTAGCATCTCCTGAGCAATATTGAGTGCTTTTATTTTGCATCCAAAGAGTCCTTTAAGTAGTGGTCCTCCATTTATAGTATTTCAGCATCTGATTAACCAAAGTTCTACTATGACAGACTCTTCCTGCTCTACCTTCTGTAATTTGGGTAAAATTGTGGGCAGCAAGAGAAGGGCCACATATGTCATTGTTTCTGTGACAGTTAGACAAGGATATAGAACATCTTACTGGGAAACAAACACAGTTTTGTCGAGGAACAATAGATTGATTGGTGAGGAGGTATCTGTTCCATTCATCCCATTCAGGTTCAAATCCCCAATGAGACATGCAAGAATTAATTGTTGAACTCTTTGTGAACTAATAGTTGAAGAACCAATTGTTGAAAAATTGTTGGGCTCCACATGAGCATCTGTGACTTGGCCTTGTGCCCTGAAGGATGAGCTTAGAACAACATGCACTCCGGATGAAGGTTATCATTCCTAGCCTCTATTATGTACTTGCAGTGGCATTGAAGCTTATGACAAGGGTGCATTTCCTTGTATATATGGGCATTAAAAGCAACAGAAAACAACAATATGTTCCTCCAGGCAGCTATGCCATTTGTGCACTCAGGATATTTGGGATTGGAGGATTGGAGGATCTATTTGCTAGCATAACAAAGGTATTGTGTTCGATGTATGGACTGCTGAAAGCTACAAAATGACAGTTGAAGCTGATAAACTGGGCTCGGAGCCTATTACAAACACTGAATGTCACAACTTCAGATAAATCTGGCTATGAATCTTTGTTGAGAGTTTTCAGGTAGACAGATCCAAGTCTAGGAAAAGTTCCCATTGCATCATCTCCTAAGTCTTCTCACCAAATTCTTCTATTGTCTGAGTTAGACTTCATTTTTTTTTCTTCTGAGGTGCAGAACCAAGATGCAGTGTTGTACTTCATGGACTTGTGGAGGAAGAGGATGAGTACAATCATCTTCGAATTATTGTGAGTCAACATCGGGGGCAATGAAGTAGAATCACCACACAGATTGGTCACACCAGTTATAAAAAAAAATCAAGGGAATCAATTCTGCCATAAAATGATCTTACGGCCTTATTAATTGACCCAACAAGTTGTTTCTAAAAATCAAAATAATATCTTGAAGGAGGAAAGTTCTTAGAATTGTTAAATCTGATTCATTGTTAGCAAACACTTCCAGTTAATATACAAACTCAGATCTAGTGTATTGTGCCTCGAAAAGAAAAATCATGGGTGCATCAGTCTATCCTAATGTTAATATCAGCATATCAAACCATTTCAAGTGGTAACAGATCCTAATAGGGTGCCATCTACATTTGATCCAGATGCCTCAAATATGGTAAGTGGTTGGAAAATATGTTGTAGAAGCATCTGTTTAGAATCAGTTGTTAGAAACTGGCAAAGTTGAACTCTAATGAAGTTTGAAGAGAAGCAACAAAGACTGGGAAAAGTTCATATTTTTCATGATTTGCAAGGGCACAAGTTCCAAATGCAGATCGCATTTCCAGTTACAATGATAATAACAAGAGTAAATTGAGCAGTGATTTTGAAAGGAGGATAGAAATGAAAGACGAACAAATTCCATCACCTACAAAATTAAAACTTGGATTCAAAACAGAAGCAACTACAGCAGTGTAATCATTCAGATGACTAGCTGTGTTAATCCCTCTTACTATATAATACAGATATAGCTTGGTGGTTGGAGTTCATATGTAAGCTCTTGTAGATTGTTTTTACCATCATCCAGCTACAAACATATACATGACAATTGCCCTATACCGGAAAATCTTGTAAAATCTGTGGTTTGAATCTATGAAAATCAGGGTCTTTTGTAAATCACTTTCGGCATCACCATAATTTGAACCCAAAGGTAACTCTTTTTTCTGATAAATCCTTTTAGCACTATACAACTGATATGCAATCATAATAATCCCAACCATTCACTTCATTTATTTGTCAATAACTTGCAGGAAAGATTCAAACTCTTCTTGCTCTAATTTGAAAGATAAAATATTATAAACATTTCAAAGAAATCCCTCTGGTCTTAATTCAAGTTGTCCATACACCTGTAGTTATATCCTATTAACTAGGTGGGGCATTACAGTCACACAAAGGTGAATGCATATACCAGGAGAAACAAGGAACGTATATTCCACTAACCTCCAGTTTGACCTCATTTCCAACTCCAAAATCACTCCCCGCACATTTTATTAGTTGGGCGAGCTGGGGCCATGGCAGTACCAGTATTGTGTAATTACCATAACTTAGTAAAAGCCTAAAAGGAGTCCCTAGAGCTAATTGAGCTCCACTATCATCTTTAACAAGACAACACACTACCTGAGAATTCTGCTGGGGCCATGTGGCTAATCATTTCATACCATTCTACTTTTAGCTTAAAATTTGGCCTATAAACATAAGTCCAACTTTAATTGTCAACTTAAATTGTGCCAATTAGTGTTAGCAGCCCCCAAGTAAAATAACAAAGTACGCTATATAAATTTAACACACAATGGCCACGAAAAATACATAGAAATTTCATACAATGTTTAGATATAAACAAAGATACAAGCTTAGATTTTGGGGATAAAAATTCTCCACAGCAATGGCATGTTCTACCTTCGGTATCTTCATCTATAGATTTTGTACAGAGAATTGGATGCAGAAAATACATGGACTAGGTCAAAATAATCTAATAACAGAATCCAAAGCAGAATATAAGTAAAACAATCTTCCTATCATCAATACGCCAAAAAGCTTCCAGATTTCATCCTAAATATTTGGCAGTTGTTGTCATCTATATCTCGTCTGGGCCAGCTCACGTATATATTTCTCTAAAATTCCATACACAGAACTCAATTTCCATAACGTAAACTTCAGAAGCAGCAACATTCAGACTCTGCATAGACCTCATTCAATGGCACTGACTAGCTTTATTATACTTTCCAACCAAAATAAAGTAATTTTATTCTGGCTTATAGCAATCACCCCAAACCAAATAACTCAGGATAATTACCAATGAAATGAAGCAGAATAATTTATGTTGGGCATATTAATAGTGACTGAGATGTCTGAGGGATAGAACTAGTAGTGAAACTCTTTCCATATTAATTAATACAGCAATAGGGCCAAAGAATTGAATAATGAATGTATTTATCTCTTATTTAGTTTAATTTCTCCACAGTCTGACTTGCATCATTTATATGCTGGGGTAGGGACACAACACAAACCTAACAAAGATGAGATAACGACAGAAATACCAGAACCAGGTATGTCCAAAAATCCCCAAAACCCAGTTGAAATCATATGCAGAATCTTGGCTACAAAACCATATACAACAAAGGTAGAAAACCAGCTAGGTTTGGCAGCTCCAAACCTAGCGACCACCACAGTCATAGGCGTTCTTTCCAATGCAAAAACTTCCCTGCTCGTAGCTTGAACTCTCGATCAATATGTCGAAAGTAGATGTTGGCTATTTGGAAAGTAGATGTCATAGACGTTCTCTCCTATTCAAAAACTTCCCTACCTGCAGCATTCTCTCGATGAGTTCAAAACCGGCCTCGGGTGTACCCTCTTTGCAATGACCAAGAATCAATGTCTTGAAGGCTGAAGGATCCTGAATTCCTTGCTTAAGCAATTGCCTAAAAAGCTTCTCTTTTTTTTTCAGTTTTTCCGTGTCCACAGAGATAGTGCAAACATAGGATCATATGCAGCAACTAGAGGTACACAACTGCCAGCGTCGAACAAAATACCCTCCTGCAACCGGTCATCTAAGAGCTCAACTGCCATATCAAACTCTCATCTGTTGTAAAGGCTCCTAATCATAACATTATAAAGGACTCTTGACGAGCTTTGCTTCTGTGCAATGGACTCTAAACCGCTACAGTTGCAAATATTTCCTCTCTTATGATGTTCAAAACTCCGATCACTTATTCCAAAACCCAAGCGCAGGCCACGTGATAAACAATCCCCAACTAAGGCCGCACAAATTTAGACCAAATCCCGCATAGTTGAATGATCGAAATGCAATTCCGCGAGCTCGAAAGAAAGCCCAAAAGGATTCCTTCCAACTTTTTCAACAAACGAGATACTAGGTATAATCCATTTAATAATTTTACCCCTCACCGAACTACGAACCAACCTTAAGCTAGAATCTGGTCTGAAACATAAACAAGTATCCTTCACGAGACTGCAAACCAGGTCAGATCCTGTGTAAGTACATAGAGCATAGCCAAGGAGGCATTAAAGGGCAACCTACCAATTATTTTTTATCAAATTCTTATGTGGAAAATGTAGTGTTTCAGCCCAAAAGAGTTCTAGCTTTATCCGGCCAAATAGCATTAAACGCCCGACTGAACCCGGGAGAACCGCCCTCATTAAAAAGGAAATGAGCTTCCAAGAACACTGTGCACCATTGCAGCTGACCGAACATCTAACCCGCGTCGTGAGCTAACGCAAGGTCATCGAGGTCCAGAGGGCCGATAAGAGGAGCATGTGCCTTCCTCTATTACTTACCCTCCGCTGTCAGCTTGCAGTTCAAGGAATGCCCTTCTATATTTTGTTTGGCTCATCAAGAGCCTCCTTAGCACCTTCAACATTCTTACAACTAAAAATCGCAAAGCTTCTAGAATTCTCCCTCGGGTTTCAGCTTACTAAATCAGAGTATCATGAGAATAAAACGACATGTTTTTAAATCGCTATGCAAATGCAGATGACAGTTTGGATTTTGGAACTAAATCGGTTCAGATGACAGTTTGGGTTTTGGAACTAAATAGGTTTTTGTTGATTCGAACGAAAGACACTTTTGAGGGTTCTCTATTTAGTACAAACTGGTTTCAGGACTCCATTAAAACCAAATCTAGAATTTTAAATAAGACATAAACTACAACCCACCTCACTCTATGATACCAAAATGTAGTGACCTTTACAACTTCTTTTCTAATACAGTAAGAAACACAACTATTTTGGTAACTTAATTTAATGAAAATACTAGTATAGATCCATTTTAAACTGGTATCTATCAAGCACTGAGAGGGATCCAATTTCCTGAGGTGTATTTCTTTTTTTAAATTTAAACTCAAAAAATTTGATCTCAAGAAATTTGATCTCTCTTGATTTATAGATCCGGTTTTAAGTTTTTATTTTATAAACGAACATCTATTTTTTAATTACTTTTCATAATATTTTATTTTATGAACCAACATGGATTTTTTTAAATACTCCCCATAATTTTTTATTTTATGAGCCGACATGATTTTTTTTAATTATTTTTTAATTAAAAAAATTATTTTTTACGTTTTATTAGATGTAACGCTACATACACATTACAACATCTCCCCCATACTGGGCTGTAGAGCACCTCGTTTCACTCGGTTGAATAAGAAAGTGGAGAAACATACCTGAAAATGAAGTAAGAAAAGATTGACTTACAAGAGTGTTTAGTAGGCACATGCTATCAATAGCAGCGACGACGTCAGGCAACAAAGTGTGGGGGACAAATCTCCACCCAACCTACCCCTCAGTCCAGGACTGAGAGCCCCTGAGCCTTCAATCAGTGAAACTCTGCTAGACCATTTTTCCCTTCACTTCCTCACCACCAACAAGTAACCCTCCCAACTTACTCCCTACAAGTGAAAGTTTTTCTGAGTTTTCAACCCAACCCGGTTTCAAAGTCAACTTGCCATTGTTTAATGCCCAACCCAATTTTTAATCATGGTTGGAAATGACATGTAAAAATCAGACTTATAAAACACGGCTGAAACTCAATAACACAGGCAGAAAATTAAATATTCATGCACACCATAAAAATTTCCAGACTCATAAATTTTTGGCCAATAGCCCTGGAAAAACCCACAAGGGGAAAACCAGTTAGAGAGAGAGAATTTATTATTTCTTCAGTAATCTTCAGTACATAAATTTTTACAGTCAAAATGTACTTATCTCAACCAACCAAAATCACCCAGAAAGCTGCCTCAATTTCTGTGCCAAGATGCCTCGATTTCTGTGCATTTATTCATCTCAAAATTCATGCCAAAATCAGTCAATCTCAGCCCTCGATTTATGTGCCAATCTCCTTGGAAAACACACCCAAAAAATAGTACAGATTAGCAGCAATTAATGTTGTTGTACGGACATTGAAAACTGTTCTACGACCTTGGGAATCATGCCCATAATATCTGCCTCGAAAACAGTGATGTACTGTACATCATTTAATGTTGTTGTACAACCCTAGAAAACCATGCCAATCTCTTGCTGTACGGTGCCTCGAAAACTGTGCCAATTTTCTGCTGTACGGTGCCTTGGTTTCTGTGCTGAAAACAATAAATGCTGCCTCGATTTTCGTGTTGCTCCAGCAACCTCCTCGAAATTCATGCCCCTCTTCTCAGCTCTCTTCTCTTCACTCTCTTCACAAGAATGAATCTCTTTTGCCTCCTCTTGCCTTTTTGGTGAAAACCTTAGGGTAAGTGAGTGGTCTTCTAATCCAACGGTGGAGATTGAATTGGATGAGTGGATGAGATTAAATGCTCATTAAATCTCATTTAAAAATAATTTTACTCACATCACTTAAATTTTTCCAAAAAGTGACTTTACTGTCTAAAGTCTAATTAAATACTCATCTCAAATCATTTAATGCAATGGTCACTTTATTTCCCCATTTTAAGTGACTTATGAAAAAAGTCACTAGGGGAACACTTTCTTAGGTACAAAAACCAACACTCCCTCTTACCGAGGAAGGTCTTCTGCACCACTCCCAACTTGTCTCTGAAGAAGACAAACTTGCCCTTCCCTAAAGATTTCATCATAATATTTGTTACCTGCTCATAAATGGAAATGTACTAAAGCTTCACAACTCCTCTCTGAACATAATCTCGAATGAAGTGGTATTTGATCTCTATGTGCTTAGACTTGTCGTGAAAAACTAGATTCTCAGAGAGCTAGATGCAACTCTGATTGTCACAATGAATCACCATAGGTCTCAGGTCTTGATCAAATAAATCAACCAACAACTTACGAAGCCATAGTGCCTCGCAAGTAGCCTAATTGGCTGCCATATACTCAGCCTCAGCAGAACTCAAAGCAACGGACTTTTGCTTCCGACTGAACCACGACACTGCTATCGAGCCCAAACTGAAACAACAACTGGAAGTGCTCTTCCGATCCATCACACTGCCTGCCCAGTCTGAATCTGTGAAACCAACCAAACTAACTCCACCCGAACCCTTGTAGTCCAAACCATAGTCCACTGTCCCTGCAAAGTATCTCAACACATGTTTCGCGGCTACCCAGTGCACACTCCTAGGCTCCACCATGAACTAACTAAGAGTGTTCACCACAAAACATAAGTTTGGCCTGGTGTTGACCAGATACATCAATGACCCAATGAGCTGACGGTATAGTGTAGGAGCCACCAACTTACCCTCAGAAGCATGAAGCTTCCTCTAGTTGGTGATCATAGGTGTGGATATCGGCCTGCAATCCTCCATCTGAAATCTCCTCAGAATATCTACTGCATACTTTCCTTGTCCCAGGAAAATATGACCAGGCTCCTTCCAAAACTCCATCCCCAGATAATAGTGCATCAACCCAATGTCAGACATCTCATACTCTGTAGCAAGGTCTCTCTTGCAATCTGCAATGAGACGCTCCTCCCCAGTGATAAACAAATCATCAACATATAACAAAAGAATGAGAGGATCTCCAACAACCACAATGTAGTAAAGGTTGGGATCAGCTTCACTCTTCTGAAAACCCATCGATGTCAAATATGCATCAATCCTGGAGTACCAAGCTCTAGAAGCTTGCTTCAGTCCATACAAGGCTTTCCTCATCCTGCACACATGAGAATCTCTCCCATGAATCTCAAAGCCCTATGGCTGCTCTAAGTAAACCCCTCTCGTAGAAGACCATTGAGAAATGGGGTCTTCACATCCATCCAGTGGATCTTCCAACCCATCTCTGTTGCTATAGAAATCACTGCTCTGATGGAAGAAAATGAGCAACCGGTGCAAAGGTCTCATCATAATCAACTCCGTCTATTTGTGAAAACCCTCGTGCCACAAAATGATCCTTGTACTTCTCCACACGGCCATCTGCAGCATGCTTCACCTTGTAGATCCACTTGGAAGTCACAACAAACTTTCCCTCTTGTCTCGGTACTATCTCCCATGCATCATTCTTCATGATGGAATGGTACTCTTCCATCATGGCATCTCTCCAAACCTGACGCTGAGAGGCCTCCTCAAATGTGGAGGGCTGTGAATCACGAAGAATCGCAACTAGAGCCATGCCCAATCTATCTGGCATCACTACTGTCTTGACCTCCTCCTGGGGCCTACCAAATGCCTCTGCTTCCTCCAAGGTATCATGAAGTCATTTAGGCTTCCTCTTCCTTGAAGGCTCCTCCCAAATTGATCTCTCCTCATTTGAAGAACTGCCAGAAGAAGATGGTCCAGCAACCTGTGGACCAGTAGCCCGTGAACTAGTCACTGGTGAACCTGTAACCTGAGAAACAGAACCTGTCCCTGGAGCACCTGTTGGCTGAACCACTGAACCTGTAGAACCTGTGCCTGTAACCTGTGGTCTAGTAACTCCGGAAACCTGTGAACCTGTGATATGCACTGAAGATCCCTGTGTCACCTGAGGTGTGGAAGCCAGTGGCTCCCCATGCTCCAACTCTCTGGACTTCCTTAAGGCTCTCTCCTCCTCAAATATCACTTCTCGCCTCACAACAACCTTCTTCTGGCCAGGAAGATAAATGAGGTAAGCCTTCAAAATCTCATCATAGCCCACAAAGATGCCTCTCTCTGCAGTGGGATCAAAATTTGTCCTCTTCTCAGAAGGGACAAGAGAGTAAGTCAAGCAACCAAATATGCGAAAATGGTCAATCTTGGGCTTCTTTCCTTGAACATCTCCTCAGGAGTCTTCCTCCCCAAGGCACAGTGGGGACTCTTGTTCTATAGGTAAACTGCATTACTGCAAGCCTCTGCCCAAAGAAAGAAAGGAAGACTCTGATCATGAAGCATAGCTCTCGCTGCTCCCAGAATAGCCCTGTTCTTCCTTTCCGCTACTCCATTCTGCTCAGGAGTGTAAGGAACTGTCAATTGTCTTGGTATGCCCTCCTGTCTGCAAAACTCATCGAACTCATTGGAGGTATACTCACCCCCATTGTCCGATCTCAGGACCTGAATCCTCCTCCCTGTCTGATTCTCCACAAGAGCTTTGAACTCTTGGAAGATCCTCAATACTAAGGGTGAATTCTTGCTCCTTAAGAAGTAGATCCAAGTCTTCCTGGAGTAGTCATCAATGAAAGAGATATAATACTCAAATCCAATCAAGGAAACTGATTACATAGGACCACATATATCTGTATGGATCAAATCAAGTACTGTCGCTGATCTGCTGTCACTGCTCGAAAAAGCAGTCTCGGTGTACTTTCTCAAAGCACACCCCCTGCAAACATCACTCTTCTCTATGCAGAACTCTGGTAAACCTGTAACCATACTCCTCAACAATCTCAAAGTCGGGTGATGCAAGTGGGCTATCCTCCGATGCCATAACTCACATAGCTCACTGCTGCTGTTGTGTGCCAAAGCATGTTGCGGCTGAAATAAGAGCTTGTATAGCTTTCCACATCTAACCCCAATGTCCATGGAGGTAGATAGTCATGTAGTCTTGGGGAAACCTGCACTCATCCATCCAAGAAACAAACCCCAAGACCCCTATCCTCAATGGTGGAAACTGATACCAAGTTCTTTTTCAGCCCAGGGACAAACAACACATCCCTTAGAATCATAGGACTCATAGACTCCCTCTGAAAGGTAATGGTCCCACGACCAACTTCTCTGACAATGGTTTCATCTCCCAGTACAACCTCCACATTTGTACCTATCTGTGAAAGCTCAGAGAACATCTCTCGAGCACCCGTCATGTGACTCGAAGCTCCGTTGTCAATATACCAAGTGCTAGTGGTGGATGCACCCATCTGATGGCCAGTCAACAAAGAATACCTCATCTCCATATCCAAATCAGTGATGGTGACTATAGAGGCTCTCTCTCTCTCAACATGTCCAGCACACAGAGAAAACTCTCTCTGAAATCTCTTTCCAAAATCATCAACTTCCGTTGAGGTTGTGGTCTACTGCTTCTTCTTCTTCTTTGGACATTGTGAAGCATAGTGCCCAAATCCTTGACATGCATAGCACTTGATTTTACTCAAGTCTTTCTTCTTCCCACCCTACTTCTGCTGCTTGGCCCCACCCTGCTTGGGGCCCTTCTTATTCTTGTTTCCCTTTGATGTCAATGCCACATTCTCCTCATCCTCCCTACCCTGTGTAGAGCTGCCCTGTACAAGACCTCTCACGGTCTCCTCCTGTACAAAATCATCCCACAGTCTACTTCAAGAAGGTAAGTTCTCCCTACCCACTATGGCCTGCACAAAAGCACCCCAAGGCTTGGAAGCCCCATTCACTGCTGTTTGCACAAGCTTAGGGTCAGAAACTACCTCCCCAACTGCTGCTAGCTCATCTCTCACCCGAGATATCCTGGTAAGGTAAGATGTCACTCCCTCTCCACCATTCATCTTTATACCCTTCAACTTCTCTCTTAGAACCATCTTTCGGTTCTCATTAGTGCTCTGGTATAAACTAGTCAAGGCTTCCCACATTTTAAATGCATGGTCCTTACCTGAAATGTGGGGAATGATGTGGTCTTTAACTGCATCTAAGATAATTCTTCTAGCCTTACAGTCTTTCTTGCTGAAGGCTGACAATGCAGCTATCTCTAGCAGCGGGAATCTGAATAGGGTGAGCTATAGTATTGTTTACCACTTCATCCCATAGCTCATTCTCTTCCAAAATCAACATTATCCTAGCTTTCCATGGAACAAAATTCCCTGTCCCATCTAGCCTATCCTCCAACCTAAGTCCTATAGCCATCTTACTGCCAACTCAACAAGGTGCTGCCTACTAACAGAAGAAATCATTGAATGTCTGAAATAAGTTTAGTTTTCTGCCCCCAAGCTCTGATACCATGAAATTTTTTCTGAGTTTTCAATCCAACCCGGTTTCAAAATCAACTTGCCATTGTTTAATGCCCAACTCAGTTTTTAATGATGACTGGAAATGACATGTAAAAATCACACTTATAAAACAAAGCTGAAACTCAATAGCACAGGTATAAAATTAAATATTCATGCACACCATAAAAATTTTCAGACTCATAAATTTTTGGCCAATAGCCCTAGAAAAACCCATAAGGGGAAAACCAGTCAGAGAGAGAGAATTTATTATTTCTTCAGTAATCTTCAGTACAAAAAATTTTACAGTCAAAATGTACTTATCTCAACCAACCAAAATCACCCAGAAAGCTACCTCAATTTCTGTGCCAAGCTGCCTCGATTTCTGTGCATTTATTCTTCTCGAAATTCATGCCAAAAATCAGTCAAACTCAGCCCTCGATTTATGTGCCAATATCCTTGGAAAACACACCCAGAAAATAGTACAGATTAGCAGCAATTAATGATGTTGTACGGACATTGAAAACTGTGCCACAACCTTGGGAATCACGCCCAAAAAATCTGCCTCGAAAACAATGTTGTATGGTACATCATTTAATGATGTTGTATGACCCTCGAAAACCGTGCCAATACTTAACTGTACGGTGCCTCGAAAACCATGCCAATCTCCTGCTGTACGGTGCCTTGGTTTCTATGCTGAAAAGAATAAATGTTGCCTCAATTTTCGTGTTGCTCCAAAACTACTCCAGCAACCTCCTCAAAATTCATGCTCCTCTTCTCAACTCTCTTCTCTTCACTCTCTTCACAAGAATGAATCTCTTTTGCCTCCTCTTTCCTTTTTGGTGAAAACCCTAGGGTAAGTGAGTGGTCTTCTAATCCAACGGTGGAGATTGAGTTGGATGAGTGGATGAGATTAAATGCTCGTTAAATCTCACTTAAAAATAATTTCACTCATATCACTTAAATTTTTCTAAAAAGTGACTTTACTTTCTAAAGTCTAATTAAATGTTCATCTCAAGTCATTTAATGCAAGGGTCACTTTATTTCCCCCTTTTAAGTGACTTAGGCAAAAAGTCACTAGGGGAACACTTTCCTAGGTACAAAAATCAACAACAAGTGACCCCCCCAAAACCTCCTCATTCATCAGTCCGGCATAACCCCCATGAAGTCCTCCCCCTCCCCCTAAAAACCCATTTTTCACATTATTAATATAAATGTAATACCCTATATTCTACAGACATTTAGTAATTAAACCCTAATGAGAATTAGCTTTAACACTTTTATTTGTTATTATTTATTGGACTTAGCTTAACTAATTAATATTTGTTGTTATGTGAATGCATGGACCTTTTTAGGTATGAAAAGTAAATGGAAATTATCATTTTATTTTAGCAATAGTGATGATTATGTATGTCATTTGATTATGCATATTGGATATGGAACGTGGTACCTCAGTATTAGTTTAAAATTATACACTAAATATAGAACAAATGTAACATGATGCGGAAGAACATAAATAGTTAGATATATCATATTGTGAATTATCTTATCACTTGAAATAGTTAGATATATTTATACATGAGACATGTACGTGGTTATTTAGCTGACATACAAATCGATCAACTATGAGATAGGTGAGCATTATATGTTGTAATTACGATTAAAGTTATGATTTGAAACATTGATATGATTTGAGATATCAGTTTTCATGTGATTTAGTTGTAAATTCCAATATTCTATGACTTGTGGGTGAGTGTGAGTTTTGACAGAAACCCTTGATTCCCCACATTGGTTGTTTAAATGACGAGACCCCTTAGAATAGTGATGGCATGGTATGGTTGATGCAGTGCTATCGAGGGGTGGAGGCATTTTCCCACCGTTTATCCTTCGAAATGCAGATTTGTGGGAGGGTTGTGCTGAGCACGCTCCCTTAGATGTGTGATGACAACTAGTGGGTGACTACTGTGGAAGTTTGGTCAATGTAGTCGACACTTCCGCTTACGGGTTTTATATGTGGTAAGGTCGGGGGTGGAGGCATTTCCCACCGTTTATCCTCTGAAACCCATAGTTGTGGGAGGGTTTTGCTGAGCACACTCCCTTAGATGTGTGATGATGACTAGTGGGTTCCCACCGTGGAAGCTTGGTTGATGTAGTCGACACTTCCACTTACGAGTTTTATATGTGGTTAGGTCGGTATAGCCGACACCACAGTATATTGCAGTAGAGGATGGGCCGGTGAAGTCAGGAGATGGAAGTAGTGGTGATTAGGATTTTTTGAGTACTTATCAAGATGGATGGGACCAACGATGGAATTGGAAGGTGTTCTTCATTATTATAAACCATTATGATTATATGTTTGATTTGCTTCATTATGCTTATTTGATTCAATTGTATTGATTTTATATGAATAATTATAAATGATGAATGATGCATTGTTTACATTGTTCATTTGTATGTTGTTTGCAATCATATAATAATGATGCATTAGGAGCATTAAATTGATTATTAGTGCCCACAAAAAGTGTGTGTACACTGGCCACATATACACACTTTGCATGAGTACAACTGTATGTGTGATTAGTACAATATTTCTTAGTAAATTGGGTTGAAATTAAATAAATTATTAAACATATATATATATATATATATATATATATATATATATATATATGAGTACAAGGGCCCGCTCGGCAGTTCTTTTTCTTTTATGTTTTCAAACCATTCCGAAGGGGTCTTTGCTAAAATGTTGCTCGATGAAGTAGACTATGAGGACTCCTCATCCAAGTCTATCTTTTGAATGGATGAAGAGTTCCGTAGCACAACAAATCTGGGTTCTAATGATCATCCAACCCCCTGCAATCACAGGACATCCCTCACGAAGAATGATGATGACAACATGAAGGTACTTTCGCTTTCGCACGAGCCACAGGCAGTCAGTTCTGACAATAATGAACCCAGACACGATCCAGAGCAGCGACCTTGAGGACACAAGAAAAGCATTAGGCCCAAAAGAGGTTCTCCAGAACTTTCAGTCGGAAGGGACATACAATTAACATAAATCCTAGAATATTTAAAATTCGCTTTGGTCGGACATTTCTGTGGCAAGGTGACAGGCAGAGCTGCTTTAACATCCTGGATGGAAACACACTGGCTTCCCTTAATCGAATACATCCCATATTTCCATATACTCCTGAGAGGATGGTTCCTTTTCAAGGTCAAAGAGGAGGAGGAGGGATCCAAACTGTTAGACCAACGATGGAGATGGGGTCTGTTGAGGCTAATCCTGAAGAAATGGCATGTAAGTTTCAATGCCAGAAAGGAACCCCATAATCTTCAGCATATCTGGGTAATCCTTCCAGGCCTGCCAATGGTTTTTTGGAAAAAACACATTCTAGAGGCAATTGGTAACAAACTCGAACAGTTTGTAGCACTCGAATAGGACTGGGAATCCAAACAAGACAGACATTGTGCCCAGATCTTAGTCGAATTGGACATAAGAGAAGGTTTATTTGAAGAAATTATGCTTGAAATGCATGGAAGCACCTGGGTACAACGCTTGGACTACTGGAAGATGTCGTTTAGGTGTTTCGGTTGCAGGAAGGTTGGTCATCTACAAAAATATTGCACCTTGTAGCAAGTTCGTTAAACGAAACCACATTATAAAAAGGTATGGGTCAAGAAGAGTAAAGCACAACCTACAAAACCTTCAGTTCCTGTAGCGGAGAAGGATGTTGCATGCATAGAGAAGGTGGTGGAATCGAAACCGGAAGAAAAAGAAACGGTAGAAAAAGGTGGACGCTAGCTCGTCATCATGGAAAAAGGAACGTCGTCTGGTCCCAACGCTCACAAGGACGTTGAAGGTAATCCCGCTCTTAATACTGTTTTTCCAATTAATTATGTGTTTAAGACTTCCTCCCAAAACCCTAGAGACATCGAATTACTTCCCTCCCAAGAGGAGGCTAAGAGTTTACCCACCACTCTTGTAAAGGCTTCTGCATCAGTTAGATAAGTCTAGGCTTACTTTAGAGTTGGATCAAGTCTCCTCGGGGGGTCTTGCACTCAACCAACCCCAGAAGGCTTAGGCAGGTTGCAAAACGCTCCTCTTTAAGGCCCAACTTCAAGTGACCAAAGACATTAAAGAAGGGAAACAATCAACTATTGGAAGGGCACTTAGAGTGGAAATATCCCTGTCCAAGGGTGCTTAATATTAGCCCTCTCCTTTAACATAAGTGGGCTAGGAGGGGCCTCCAAACAATTAGCCCTCAAAATATTAATAATTACACTAAAACCAAAAGTCGTGTTTTTACAAGAAACTATGATGGAAGGAAACAAGGTGAAGGAAGTTTTAAGCGGCTTCTTAAGAGATTGGAAGATGGAAACAATAGATGCGAAAGGTCACTCTGGTGGTTTAATTTCAGCATGGAGCCCATAATTACAACTTCTGTCATCTACTTTTTACAATGCAGCTCTGAAAACCGAGTTGGAAGACACACAAACTGGGCTCCATATGTAGGCTTCTTGAATGTACATGGGTCATTTCACAGGAGAAGAGAATACTGGGAAGCCTTGCACAACTCTGGTGCGCTGAACCTTCCAAACCTCATACTTGTTGGCAGCCTAAATCTAACCCTCTCCTCAGGGTAATTTTGGGGAAAAAACGCACGCAGTGGCTCGTTAAGCCCTTTCTTCAGTATTTTATTCGAGGAGAAGAAATTGGTCGATGTCCAACCCCTAAAACTGGAAGCCACATGGCGGAACAATCTAAGTGGGGAATAAGTGATCTCAAAAAGACTGGATCATTTTTTAGTAGCAGAAAGATTGTTTCAAGACCACCCAGTTCTAAGATCCTCAGTGGAATTAGGAGGGGTGTCGGATCATAGACCCACTCTATCAATCTCAATCCCGGAAAAGAAACCTCCATCCCCTTTCAAATTTAACCATGCTTGGCTGGAGGAGGAAGGTTACCGCAACCTGGTAAAGGAAAACTTGATGCCATTAACAAGTTCTACTTCAGCCACCTATATACAGCAATTGGTAGACAATCTAACTAGAATAAAGAAAATCTCCAAAGATTGGGGCCAGAAGCATAAAGATTTCTCTCAAAAAGAATTAAAGGAAACAGAGTCTAAACTACAAGATCTCTACAACTCAAACGAAGCAGGGTTTTTTACCAATGAAGAACTAGAATCCTTAAATTCACTTGAAAAAAAAACATCTCTTCTATCAAAGGAAGAACAACAATGGAGATTAAAGAGCAGGGTTCTATGGTTAGCGGAAGGAGACAAGAATACAAAATATTTCCATCGGTTTGCAACAGACAAAAAGAACATAAACACCATAGTAGAAATCAAAGATGCACAGGGAAATCTAGCACAGTCCTTTCAGGACAAGGCCAAGGCAACAATGGAGCATTTCAAACTTCGGTTTACTGCACCTCTGGGATGTCCCATCCTAGAAATTATGGAGGTCATAAATCTATTCCCCGGACTTATAATAGAAGAAATGAAGGAGGACCTGACAAAATAAGTAACTGAGGAGGAACTCAACTGGGTCATCCATTCTTTCCAAAAAGGTAAGAGCCCAAGCCCGGATGGTTTCACTTTGGAATTATTTCTTGGCTTTTACAAGTTATTAAAGGAAGACTTGCTGAGAGCAGTCAAAGAATCACAAGTTTTAGGCAAGGTACTGGGAGCCCTAAACTCCACTGTCATCACCTTACATCCCAAGAAGCAAAAAGGTGAGACCTTTGATGACTACAGACCAATAACTTGCTCTAATATGGTCTATAAAGTCATCGCCAAGATCATAGCACAGAGGATGGAACCCATACTCAGTAAGGTGATTTTAGAAGAGCAATTTGGGTTTCTATTCAATAGACAGATACATGATGCAGTATCTCTTGCGCAAGAAGCAATTCATTCTATAAAGAAGGACAAATTGTCTGCTTTTTCTCTCAAGCTAGACCTATCCAAAGCCTATGATAGGGTGAGTTGGTCTTTCATACAATTAGTATTGATTCAAATAGGTATGCCGATAGAAGTAGTGGATTGGCTAATGGGGTGCATCCAATCTACATCGTATGCAGTTTTAATTAATGGTGCGCCCTCCCACTTCTTCAGACCTTCTAGAGGCTTAAGACAGGGTCGTCTTATGTCTCCCTTCCTGTTCCTTTTAGTAGCAGAGGCCTTAAGTCGACTAATACACAAAGCAAAAGAAGAAGAGGTGATAAGAGGAGTCGGGATCTCAAGTACAATGGATTTAACACATACTTTGTTCGCGGATGATGTACTTCTTCTAGGTGAGGGCTCGCTACAGGAATGGTCATTAACATAGAAAAATCAAGCCTAGATCACAACAACCTCTCATAAGAGCTATTGATAATGATAAGGGAGTTTTTTTTCTGTTCCCTCTAATCCTTATATCGGAAGGCTTCAAGTACCTAGGTTTTTTTCTTAAGCCAAACCCCTATGCCTTCCAGGACTGGCTATGGTTATACAAGAAAATAGAGACAAGATTTCACATTGGGAAAATCGATTCCTATCTAGAGGAGGCAGATTAGTGCTGCTCAAAGCAGTACTCCAAAGCATTCCGGTCTACTGGGCATCTATAGCATACATCCCTAAGGGTATTTTGGTCAAAATAAGGAAAAAATGTTTTTCTTTCCTTTGGACAGTGAGCAAGCAAGTAGAGGGCATCCCACTGGTCAAATGGTCTACTTTAACTCTTCCAAAGTCTTTGGGAGAGTGGGGAATCAAGAATCTAGACCTTTTTTGCAAATCATTGGCAACCAATTCGCTTTGGAGGTTGGCAAAATTTCCAAACTCCCTGTGGGGAAGAACTATGATCTCTAAGTACTGTCAATCATCCTCAATTGTGGAATGGTTTAGACAACCTAATAGAAGCTCTAAAAATAGCTCCATCGGCTGGAAGGCACTTGTTCAGGCATTCCCACTGGTTGGCAACTAGACTGCCTGGAGGATAGGAGACGACAAAAGGGTTTGTCTAAGAGAGGACCCATGGGCAGGAGTAGGAAAAGCTTACAAACTCCCAGATCACCTAATTTCACATCTTAGAGCCAAGAATATTGTAATGTTGGAAACTACCCAATCACAACAGCCGAAGGTAAGAGGCAGAGCAGGTTGGAAATCGGCTCAACATATGGGATTAACAAGTGACAAAGCAGAAGCATGGAATCGTTTTTTAACCAATCTAGTAAATTGTTTCATACATCTGGAAGAAGACAAATCTGATAAGCTTATCCGGACCATAAACAACAAAGATGGAAGCTTCTCTGCAAAACTTGGATATAAGGCTGCCATATTCCCTCTTGTGGCGGGAGAACAACTCTGGTGGTGGAAAAAAATTTGGACGATCCTAGGCCCACTGAAAACAATAATCACCATGTGGTTGGCCCTAAGGAACAAATTATTAACATGGGAAAACTTTAAAAAACGAGGCTTTCAAGGACCGTGTGTGTGTGTGTGCTGTGCAATTGTGCAGATGAATTGACTGCTCATCTTTTCAGTATATGTCCATATGCAGGGTATGCCTAGGAGAAGGCTTCTGAAAGATTAAACTTCAAAATGACACCTAGCCCTGAGTCCTTGCTGGAGCAATGCGTTTCCGTTTGGTGGCAAGAGGCCAGGGTATGTAGTTTTGAAGCTTTCCCTGCATTATTTGTCTACAACATTTGGGAAGCAAGAAATAAGGCGATTTTTCACAAATCTAAGATCTCTCCAAATATAACGGTAACTGTTCTATTGCATAAAGTTAAAGAACATCGATCAAAGCCCGTAACGACCACCCAGAGAATCATAACGAACCCATTGATCAATAAAAACATTCAGTGGGATTTTTCGATGGTGCTAGTCAAGGAGAGCCACCGCTTGGAGGAGCAGGAGGAGTTATGCGTTTAACAAAAGACAAGAAGTTTTTCATAAAATTTGCTCTAGGACGAGCATCAAACAACAAAGCAAAACTTTCAACATTATGGGTTGTTCTAAGGGTGGCCATATTAAAACATGTGAGAAGCATACAGTTGTTTGGAGATTCTAAAATGGTAATAGATTGGGCCAACGATAGAATTCAGATCAATGCTACTCATCTCCAGCATTTGTTGAACTCAATCAAAGAACTGATAGCTAGCTTTGAACAAATCTCCTTTGCACATATCTACAGAGAACTGAATATAGAAGCAGATAACTTATTGAAATTGGCTCTCGCCCTTCCTCCAGGCCTAATAGAGGTTGAAGGATGAAGTAATGATCAACTAGAAGGACAATTTATGTTTATGTAAATACAAGAGAGAAGGTTTTTTGTAGAAATTACCACGAAGCTTGATGGCAAGATTTTTGCATGAATGTTCTTTTGTAGCAATCTTGAATAGAAGCCTATAAGGCTAAACTCGTTGATGTAAGATCCTAGTGAGCAGTCCAAGTTTATTCGATGAGAATAAAGAGATTTTTTCCATTGGAAAAAGAAATATGAGTACAAGATGTTGATGTGATAGATATGCTTTATAGTTGAATATGTTGTTGAAATATTATAGTTGTACAAGAGTGTGTATCAGGTAGCATTAAAAATCTCCCTCTCTCTCTCTCTATGTATATGTCTTAGAAGGGAATACTAATATATGTCTTCATTGAGGCATTATATATATATATATATATATATATATATATATATATATATATTGCACAAAACTCTATGTATATGTCTTAGAAGGGAATACTAATATATGTCTTCATTGAGGTATTATATATATATATTGCACAAAAATATCTTCATGGATTAATTGAGTTAGGTACATGTCATATAGTATTTAATTCATCTTGTAAGCAAATCATATCAATGAATATTTTATTAAATGATATGCAAAATATTTTCATAAATTCTAGGGGTATTAATGTAAAAGATAGGGTGCGTTGGATTGAAACTGGTGGGTAGATTTGTCATTTCATTTAAAGTAGTAACATGTAGGAGCAAAAGTCAACAACTTATAACTTGTTTAAATACTATTTTAAAGGTACATTGGAATTATTATCTTGAATAAATCGAAGCATGGTTGAAAATATATATTAGTTTATTGAAAGAGACGGTGGTTGTTGTTTATATTATTTATTGAAAGAGGCGATGGTTGGTTGATATATATGATTTTATGGAAAGAGGTGAGGCAAAAGTTTTTTTGGGGGGAAATAGAAAAGGAAGTTAGAGGCTCTCGGCGACAATTTTCTTGACAGAGAAGCTTGGCAGAGTTGGGGAATTTAAGAACTTCAGAGAGATTTTATACACAACATATGTGCATCATTGTTCTGTTCTTTGGGGGTCTCGGGCACAGAGAGCTAGGAGGCCATTTTGATGGCTTCCCAGGGCTAAGGAGTCGTCTAGGACCCTAGTTGGTTGGGAGGAAAACCGTGTCCCCATTTTGGGAGAGTGGAAGAAGGAGCTTCTACTCCAAATTCAACTTCCAGGACCAACAATTACCACATGTGGAGCAGGGTATTATTCTTATTTCTAGTTAAAATTGTCATTAACTAGATTCTTAAAATACTGGTTGATCTCTTGGTTAAAATTCTAGTAGATTTAGATGTTCAATGTTTTTTGTTACTTTGATGTTTAATGTTTTATGTTGGTCTGATTTCTGTTAGGCCAAAAAGAAAAAACTTTGGTTTCTATTAGACCAAAAAAAAATAACAACAAACTTATTGATCCTTTTAGTGAAATAAAAAATTTAGGAATTATGAAAAGAAGGCATTACAATAAATTCCATTTGCATGGATGACACTTGTCATCCATGCACTAATTCCACTTTAGCTTAATAAATTCCATTTTAAACATTAAGTATGCACCTAATTATTACTCTGTTTGGCTAATATATATATACCATTATGTACCTATAATTATTATTAATTTGCAAGTTGGGGCATTACACAATTCCCATGGTTAAGTAATATGTTGTGTGGTATTTATGTCCAAGAAAAACAAAGGAACTTCTAAATTGGTTCACCTCACAGTAAAACCACCAGTAATCATTCCACATAGTCCATTTATGTGCTTAGATCGATCCATCAACCATTGGGTTGAGCCTTGTTTTTATATTTGACACAATTAGTTCAAGACTGACGCACAACACCATAAGGGTCATTGCAAATATCATCTTGCTAATAGCATATGCATCTAAGGAAGAATATTGGTCTAGTTGGACATCGCCAATATTAAATTCAAATAGTCACAACCCAAATTAAAAGTCATGACTACAAATTTATTGAGACATCAATTAATAAGTTTAAAATGAAGGAGTTACATAACGAAAGTGGTTCTCCTTGAAAGTAAAGTGAAATCCAAGGGTTATTTTGGTGATGATTAAAAAGTTGTAAAGAGGGTTGCCCAAAAATAATTAATATCGATTTACCAAAGTTTTAAATTAAAAGTTTAAAAACAAAATATATATAAAGGGCTTATATGTGTGTGTGAGAGATTTTATCAAGCCATAGTTTAAAGTTAGGATATCCAGTTATTGCAAAGAATCTATATAGTTACTTAGCTTAGTTCCCTTCCTTAAAACTATTATGTTCCCTTCCCTACTTAGTTAGCTGGAGTTTGTGGTTGGCCCATAACTCAACAGTATTCAGTGGTAAATGCCCCCTTTCCACCTAGGTCACCTCCTAAATTATCACCCTAATTCAGTTCTACCACAATCTTATCAAGTCGCCCAAGCTGCAAAAAGTCCACCCTCTTCATATAAACAAAGAAGTGTGGTCTTGTTTTGACACCACATGTCAAGGAGAGAACATGACCTATGGGATTGATTGTGCTCTCTATCTTTTGGGATCCCACTTCTTCCATGCCGGTGGCGGTCTAGGCCCTGGAACAAACAACTAGGATGAGCTTCATTCGCTTTAGTTCCTTCTCCATCAAGCATCCATCCTTGGCATCCAAAAGTTACAAGTTTTTTGGGCCTCTACTTTTGTGATAAACTGGATGTATGGCTCAGTTGTTGTTCAAAACATTGAACTCTCTCAGTTGGTTGATAGATTAAAAATGATCAATAACAGTTTCTTGGAGGTCTCCTTCCAGCACACAAACCATGAACATAACCAAGTTGCAGACAAATTATCAAAACAAGGATTGGCATCTAAGGTAGGCTCTTATACTTGGAAAGAATTTAGAGATAGAAATTTAGTTTCCTCCCAACATGGCTCATTTTGAATTGCAGGTCCCCCAATCCCATCTGGTTGGATTCTAAATGAGTTTATTCAACTCCTGTAGCAATTTTGGTTAAGACCACAATCCCTGCCCCCTCCCCACACACACTTAGCTATAGAATCCTTACTACACAAACACAAAAATTACCTACAAAATCATAATCAAAAGTTGCACACCGAAATCATGGAAGAAACATACTACAATAAAAAAATTACAACAGGAAATCAAGATACCAAGAAAAAATTGGACAAGGATTTATTAGAAAAAAAAGGAAATTCCTCACTTTAACAAATCATAGTAAAATACTAGCAAAAATAAAAATAAAAGTAAAAAAACAAGAAGCACTGCAATCACAAGTTAAAACAAGAGAATCAAGATCTCAAAGAGAAACTCAACAAGAGGTTATCAAAAGTTGATGAAAACTCTTGTCCAAAGAACCTTAATCAAATGTTGTTTGAAGAAATCAAAAGGTTAAAAGATGACAAACTAGAGAATTAAGACCTTAATAATAAAGTCAACAAGTCAGTGAACAATGGAGAACTTTCATGCTTAGGGGATCATAATCAAAGCTTACTTGCCCAAATCAAGAAGCTAAAAAAAGATAAGAAGTATTTACAAGGAAAGCTAGAAAAACTTATCAACAAAGAGT
Organism: Larix kaempferi; assembly: GCA_027924585.1. NCBI lineage: Eukaryota > Viridiplantae > Streptophyta > Pinopsida > Pinales > Pinaceae > Larix > Larix kaempferi. The sequence continues at coordinate 8,623,564 of BSBM01000504.1, forward strand.
CAATGATCGATAAATAAACAATGAACATTTCATTGAAATAAAGAAGTCATTGGATGTAAAAGACTAGACACTGGAGAAAGGAACCAATATAAATCCACTTAAAATCTTACCAACCAATAAATTGACAGGAGTATCAAAAGATGAAGGCTCAAACAACAAGATACAAAATACATGGATGCCTTATCGTCATCATAATCATAAAGGTCATTAACAAACTAACCAAAGACAATGAATATGCAAAGTTAAGTAAAAATACTACTTTATTGAAAAGAAGTTCAAATGTTGAATCTTATCATTTCCCAAATTCACATAAGTCGTTGCCACATAGTTTATAATAAATTTGAGTTAAAGTAGTCTAAACCATTCACAGTGAGACAATTATGCTTGACACTTCGTAGTTACTAACATGATTGATAGACTATAACATTAATATAGGACTTTATTACTCTACACAGGTTTTCGTGTCATTCCCTTTTCCTATTAATTGTAATCTTGTGAAGGCATGAAATTATTTGTATTAAGTTTTTGGTTAACACTGTCCATCTACTTCATTTTAATTGTAATCTTGTGAAGGCATGAAATTCTTTGTATTAAGTTTTTGGTTAACACTATCCATCTACTTCATTTGTCGATACAATTATAAGACATCTGAAAAATCTAAATCTGACTCATCAAAAGCTTCAAAAACTTTCAACCACTAACTTGAAAATCGAATAATAACAATTCTTGAGGCATTAGGATAATATTTAACAACACTGAAGATTTACTAGGTCTCTTGTTCGTTCATTTCTTCATTCATGATACTTGTTTATTAATGCATTTCCATTTATAGTTTCAAACATGTATTCTCCATAAGTCAAACTCAAACCCTATAGATTTACCTTTATTATACAAGGGAAAATACTAGCTATAAGAAATCTAGCAATAGAATGAGAATCGTTAGTCTTTGTGACGCTATCACTTCCCATTGAACATCTCAGCATAGACACCAAATTGAAACACCTCCATATTTTACATAAACACTTGAATTTTTGTGCTATGAATACCAACATCATGAGAGGCTCTTTTCTCAAGAACAAAATGTCACCAATTATAAATTTGCAATAGAGAACCTATCCACAAAACTCATTATTATTATTCATTAACAAAATATCATATTTGTTAGGATATTTAGACACTTAGGAGTTAGTTAAGATCAACTTGTGTAATATATCCGTTAGGGATAGTGTGTTTCTTTAGTATGCATTAGTATGCATTTGTAAATACTTAATCCGACGGTCACGATATGTTTCCGACATAGAGTGATCCGACGGCTCAACTTCTCTTAGATCAAACCTAACCTTGATCCGTGGCTTAACACCCGATTGGTCCATGATCTCTATTTAAAGAGCATGGAGGGTCATTGTTTAGTTGATCGATTATGAAAAACTCATTTGTAACTTTCTTTCTTTGCATAATAAATTGTCCCGTAGAAGCTATTTGGCTGGGGCCGTGGAGTGTTTCCCTCAAGAGGGTTTAAACCACGTCAAAACATCGGTGTGTTGATCTGTGATCTGTTTGTGTGAAGTAGTTTCTCTTGGTGTTCGGTCCTTTGGTAGTACCCTGTGTACCCAAACATGGTATTAGAGCTTTTATGAAGTGCCGCTTCCGGTTATGATCTAGATCTTGAACTGTTGTTGCCGAAACTCGAAAGGGTTTCTAGTTTTAGTATTTTTGTGCATTTTTGGGCTGTGGGAGGTGTTCCATTGCGTCTGGAACGTCGTTTCCATTGGGAAATAGTTTTTGTTTGATCGAAAACGGCTCCCGGTTGCTCCAGAAACGCGTATTTCATCAGATCTGAAGGTATAATGTTACAGTGATGCATTTTTTTATTTCGTTTTTTAATTTCCCATATTTTACATACCTTTTAATCTAGCTCACTTGGTTCAAAGTTGATTTATTCCTTAATAGGTCTTGAGTTCAAGTCTTAGGAAGTTACTTTTAAAAGAAAAAAGTGTATGCAATTTCTATTTTCAAGTTAATTTATTGTAAAGTGCATCTCACTTAAATAATAAAAAATAAAAATACAAGTGAGTCACTTAAGTTTTTTTTATTGTTGCACTATTTAAAAGTAATATCATTGTAAAAGTGAAATCACTTATTTTACAAAGTGGTTCACTTAAAGCAACTTCATTGTAAAGTGATTGTCAAAAGGTTCATCTTGGGAAGAGGGGGGTTCTTTTTTTTGTTGGACATTCTCTAGCTACCACGTCACTATTGGGGACATTTTCAACAGTTTCTTTGTTCAAGCATAACTTCATCATACAGAGTCAGTTTTCAGTGTCGTTTTTTTTTGAAACCGCTTATTTTTTCGAGCTCTTCACATTCAGACTATTGGTTTCTGCTTTTACAGCCATTAATTTACAAATATGGCCCCCATTGTGATATTCTACTTAACAGTTCCAACTATTTCTCATGGAAATCTCGTATGGAGGATGTTCTACGAAGTAGGGGACTTTTCAGAATTACCACAGGGAAAGAAAAAGAACCCATTGATGATGATAAGAAAATAAAATGGGCAAATAGATGTGATGAAGCTCGTGGATTGATTGGGATGTCAATCTCTACTGATTTGCGATTCCACATATCTGGAATTGATGAACCTAATACTGCTTGGGACAAGTTGGAAACTGTGTTTGGTAAACACAATGAAATTCGAGGTCATCAACTCGAAAATGAGTTGATTTCTTTAAATCCAAGTGACTTTTCATGCATTCAAGATTATTTATCTAAGTACAAAACTCTTAAACTCTTATGTACAGAATGTAAGATTGAGAGGGAAGACAAACAGTGCATTTATCATATTCTTTCCAAACTTTGACCTGCATATTCTATTTTTGTATCTACATTTTACTCCATGAAAGCATCCTTGAATGCAACTAGCTATCAAGAGCCTAGTCTTGAATCCTTTTGTGATTCCCTGATTAGAGAACAAGATAAACTCATTCATCTTGGAATAATCAACAATGCAGATACATCTGGGAAAGCCTTATTGTCCCAACAGAAAGAAAAGTCCAAGCCTCCCAAGAAACAAAATTTTCGCAATAATAAGTCAAACAAGGGTCCCAAACCCTCTCAGTTAGATCCTTCTTTAAAAAATGACAAAGGATCCAAGCCAAAAGGCAAGAAGACTGAGCGTCATTGCAACTACCGCGGGAACGATAATCATGAGGAATCTAAGTGTTTCAAGAAGATGGTAGCCTTGGAAGCAACAATGAAGAAGCACCACATCAGCCTAGATTCGTCTTCAGAATCTACCTCTCATGGACATGCACTTTGTGCTTCTGGTTATTCTTATAATGCATCTTCTTCTTCTACTTCAAATGAATGGCTCATTGATTCTGGAGCATCTTATCATATGGCTAAGGATCAAGCCATCTTTTCTACTATGCATGAATGTAACACCAAACAAATATTTGTTGGTGATGATAGATCTCTAAGTGTTGTAGGAGCTGGAACAGTTCCAGTAAATAATGGTCATTTTAGTGATGTACTATGTGTTCCAAGAATTTCTTGCAATTTGTTATCAGTCTATCAGATCACTCATTCTGGTGAAGGTAAAACTGTGACCTTTACACCTCACCAAGTTGTAATCAAGGATTTTAAAGATCCTCAAAAGGTCCTAGCTACCGGAATTGTTGATGATATTACCAGGTTGTACAAGTTTAACAACTTTGGGTCATCACCTTTCCCTTCAGTTTTTGTTGCTCATAGTGATAACTTGAGCAAACTTTGGCATGAGCGATTTGGTCACTTAAATTATCGCTCATTGCAACAACTATGTAAAGAAAATATGGTGACAGGTCTTCCGATGGTATCTTGCAGAGATGGTGTTTGCTCCGGTTGTGTACTCGGAAAACATCATCGGGACAGTTTTGACAAACGTGCCTCTTGGCACGCCTCGGTTCCCTTGGAGCTTGTGCATAGTGACTTGTGTGGTCCTCTTCCATCTGCTTCCTTTTCTGGTTTCAAATATTTCTTAACTTTCATTGATGATTACACCAGACGCACTTGGGTTTATTTCCTAAAACTTAAGAGCGAAGTATTTAACATGTTCTTGGCCTACAAGGCCCTTGTTGAAAAACAATCTGGTCATCAAATTATTAAGTTAAAATCTGACAATGGAGGAAAATATGTTAACAAACAGTTCACTACTTTCTACACTGAATAAGGTATCCAACAACAGCACACTGTTCCATATACACCACAACAAAATGGTGTAGCTGAGCGGAAGAACCGCACTTTAAAAGAAATGGCTAATTGTATGATCCAATCTAAGGGACTAAGTCTTCAATTTTGGGCTGAAGCCATTAATTGTGCAAATTACATAGTTAATCGCACCCCTACAAAAGCATTACAAGGTATATCACCGGAAGAAGCATGGAGTAAAACTAAACCTGATGTAAGTCACTTTCGTGTGTTTTGTAGTGAAGCATGGGCTCACATTCCGGATGAAAAACGGAAAGCATTGCAGCCTAAAAGTGAAAAGTGCATATTTGTTAGATATTCTTAAGATGTAAAAGGTTATAGACTTCTTCAACCACATTCTCATGCTATAATCATTAGAAGAGATGTTAAATTTGATGAAAATATTTTGGCCTGCGAGCCTAACTCGGCGATTGTGCTATCTTTGGCCTGCGAGCCTGATTCAGCGTTTGTGCCTTCTTCTTCTTCTTCCAACTTCCTTGACAGGTTTCCAACTCCAGTTTCTGATGATGACAGTAAGGATGAAAATCCACCTCCGTCTGCTCATGTTCCTCCAGTTGCACCAGCACAAGTACTTCCTTGATGGGTCCGTTCAACATGTGAAGCAACTGGTGATCTTGACGGTGATCCTAGAGATCAACGTCGAACACGTTCTCAGTTTCAGCGAGCCTCTTCTCTTTTGGCTCAAGTTTCCGAGAATCATGACCAAGAAACTTTTGCAGAAGCTTCAGGGAATCCAGATTGGGATGCAGCCATGGATGAAGAATATCGTTCCTTAATGGCGAACGATACTTGGGATCTTGTACCTCTTCCAAAAGGAAGAAAACTTGTCAGATGTAAATGGGTCTACAGAACTAAGTATGCATCCGATGGAAGTGTCGAAAGACTTAAGGCAAGGTTAGTTGCCAAAGGTTTTTCCCAAGTTGAAGGGATTGACTACGATGAAACCTTTGCTCCTGTCGCAAAAATGAACTCCATCCGCCTTGTTCTTTCCCTTGCAGCCTTACACAACTGGGAAGTCCATCAAATGGATGTCAAGTCTGCCTTCTTACGTGGTGATTTACAGGAGGAAATTTACATGGAACAACCTCCTGGCTATGTTCAGAATAACTCTAGCCTTGTCTGCCGCCTTAAGAAATCCTTATATGGCCTTAAGCAAGCTCCTAGAGCTTGGTATGCCAAAATGGATAACTTTCTCCTTGACACTGGTTTTTCTAGATGCCATTCTGACTCCAATGTCTATACCAAGAAAGTAGGAAACCATCTCATCATACTTGTTCTCTATGTTGATGACCTTATTCTTACTGGTAGTGACCCTAAGCTTATAACCCATGTGAAATTCAGTCTTAAACAAAATTTTAAAATATCAGACTTAGGACATTTGCATTAATTTCTTGGTCTCCAAGTCCTGCAAACCAAAGAATGAATCTTTCTTTCTCAGTCTAAGTATGCTTGTGACGTTCTTCGTCGCTTTCACATGGAAGACTGTACACTAGCCCCTTCTCCCTTCCAGTCTGGAGTCAAACTTTCTGCCACTTGTACTTCACCTGAAGTCGATGCCACCTTGTATCGTCAGCTTGTTGGTAGTCTCTTATACTTGACTCATTCTCGTCCTGACCTTTCCTTTGCCGTTGGTCGAGTTGCCCGTTATATGCAGACACCTCATGAAAGTCACTGGAAAGCAGCTAAAAGAATACTTCGATATATTCGAGGTACAGTTCAGTTTGGGATTCATTACAGTGCAGGGGGGAAACCTTTGTTGGTTGGTTTCACTGATTCAGATTGGGCCGGCGATCCTGATGATCGAAAGTCTACTGCAGGTTATGTTTTCAGTCTGGGATCTGGACCTATTACTTGGGCTTGTAAGAAACAACAAGCTCTTGCTCTTTCTTCAGCAGAGGCAGAATATCGAGCAGCCGTCAATGCCAGTCAGGAAGCTTTATGGCTTCGACAGATCCTTTGAGAGTTTGGATTCGAGCAGCAGCAGCCTACTCCACTTTGGTGCGACAATCAAAGTGCCATCAAACTTGCCAAAGATCCAGTTCTACATCAACGCAGCAAACACATTGAGCTACATATGCACTTCATCAGAAATCTTGTTCATGATCGGGTTCTTGAAGTGCTCTTTTGCCCTACAGATGATCAAGTTGCAGACATCTTCACCAAGTCTCTTACAGAAGCGAAGTTTTCTAAACTTCGATCTATGTTAGGTGTTCAGGAACTTGTCATTAAGGGGGGATAGGCTCTAATGCCTCCTTCCTTCTCCTAATTGTGTCACTTTTGTAAATCCTTCAATCCTATCCCAAGTTGTTCTTAAGGGGGGATGTTAGGATATTTAAACACTTAGGAGTTAGTTAAGATCAACTTGTGTAATATATCCGTTAGGGATAGTGTGTTTCTTTAGTATGCATTAGTATGCATTTGTAAATACTTAATCCGACGGTCACGATATGTTTCCGACATAGAGTGATCCGACGGCTCAACTTCTCTTAGATCAAACCTAACCTTGATCCGTGGCTTAACACCCGATTGGTCCATGATCTCTATTTAAAGAGCATGGAGGGTCATTGTTTAGTTGATCGATTATGAGAAGCTCATTTGTAACTTTCTTTCTTTGCATAATAAATTGTCCCGTAGAAGCTATTTGGCCGGGGCCGTGGAGTGTTTCTCTCAAGAGGGTTTAAACCACGTCAAAACATTGGTGTGTTGATCTGTGATCTGTTTGTGTGAAGTGGTTTCTCTTGGTGTTCGGTTCTTTGGTAGTACCCTGTGTACCCGAACATGGTATCAGAGCTTTTATGAAGTGCCGCTTCCGGTTATGATCTAGATCTTGAACTGTTGTTGCCAAAACTCGAAAGGGTTTCTAGTTCTGGTATTTTTGTACATTTCTGGGCTGTGGGATGTGTTCCATTGCATCCGGAGCGTCGTTTCCATTGGGAAATAGTTTTCGTTTGATCGAAAACGGCTCCCGGTTGCTCTAGAAACGCGTATTTCATCAGATCTGAAGGTATAATGTTACAGTGACGCATTTTTTTATTTCGTTTTTTAATAAGAAAAAATCTCATATTTCATTTTTTTTTTACTGTTAGATTTTTTTTGGGTTCGGATTGTTGCTTTCCCATCCGCGTATGCTCTTTGCCGTGCACCTTGAGCGATCTCGGCAAATCAGAAACAGAAAGGGAAATGGTTTTTCTCGGCTGCGTATGCTATTTGCCGTGCACCTTGCGCGATCTCGGCAAATCAGAAACAGAGAGAAAACGTAGACTTTCCGGGCAAGCTAACAAGATCTAATTCCACAAGTGTGGAAATTTTTTTTTTGTTTCGTTTTGTGGTCTGTTTTGCAGGAAAAGGGCAAGCATGCAAACCGAGCAAGAAGAGTAAAAAAAAAAAAAAAAAAAAAAAAACCCCTTTCTCATTTCCATATTTTACATACCTTTTAATCTAGCTCACTTGGTTCAAAGTTGATTTATTCCTTAATAGGTCTTGAGTTCAAGTCTTAGGAAGTTACTTTTAAAAGAAAAAGCGTATGCAATTTCTATTTTCAAGTTACTTTATTGTAAAAGTGCATCTCACTTAAATAATAAAAAATAAAAATACAAGTGAGTCACTTAAGTTTTTTTTATTGTTGCACTATTTAAAAGTAATATCATTGTAAAAGTGAAATCACTTATTTTACAAAAGTGGTTCACTTAAAGCAACTTCATTGTAAAGTGATTATCAAAAGGTTCATCTTGGGAAGAGGGGGGTTCTTTTTTTTGCTGGACATTCTCTAGCTGCCACGTCACTATTGGGGACATTTTCAACAGTTTATTTGTTCAAGCATAACTTCATTATACAGAGTCAGTTTTCAGTGCCGTTTTTTTTGAAACCGTCTATTTTTTCGAGCTCTTCACATCCAGACTATTGGTTTCTGCTTTTACAACCATTAATTTACAAATATGGCCGCCCATTGTGATATTCTACTTAACAGTTCCAACTATTTCTCATGGAAATCTCGTATGGAAGATGTTCTACGAAGTATGGGACTTTTCAGAATTACCACAGGGAAAGAAATAGAACCCACTGATGATGATAAGAAAATAAAATGGGCAAATAGATGTGATGAAGCTCGTGGATTGATTGGGATGTCAATCTCTACTGATTTGCGATTCCACATATCTGGAATTGATGAACCTAATACTGCTTGGGACAAGTTGGAAACTGTGTTTGGTAAACACAATGAAATTCGAGGTCATCAACTCGAAAGAGTTGATTTCTTTAAATCCAAGTGACTTTTCATGCATTCAAGATTATTTATCTAAGTACAAAACTCTTAAACTCTTATGTGCAGAATGTAAGATTGAGAGGGAAGACAAACAGTGCATTTATCATATTCTTTCCAAACTTGGACCTGCATATTCTGTTTTTGTATCTACATTTTACTCCATGAAAACATCCTTGAATGCAGCTAGCTATCAAGAGCCTAGTCTTGAATCCTTTTGTGATTCCCTGATTAGAGAACAAGATAAACTCATTCATCTTGGAATAATCAATAATGAAGATACATCTGGGAAAGCCTTATTGTCCCAACAGAAAGAAAAGTTCAAGCCTCCCAAGAAACAAAATTTTCGCAATAATAAGTCAAACAAGGGTCCCAAACCCTCTCAGTCAGCTCCTTTAAAAAATGACAAAGGATCCAAGCCAAAAGGCAAGAAGACTGAGCGTCATTGCAACTATTGCGGAAAAGATAATCATGATGAATCTAAGTGTTTCAAGAAGATGGCAGCCTTGGAAGCAGCAATGAAGAAGCACCACATCAGCCTAGATTCGTCTTCAGAATCTACCTCTCATGGACATGCACTTTGCTTCTGGTTATTCTTATAATGCATCTTCTTCTTCTACTTCAAATGAATGGCTCATTGATTCTGGAGCATCTTATCATATGGCTAAGGATCAAGCCATCTTTTCTACTATGCATGAATGTAACACCAAACAAATATTTGTTGGTGATGATAGATCTCTAAGTGTTGTAGGAGCTGGAACAGTTCCAGTAAATAATGGTCATTTTAGTGATGTACTATGTGTTCCAAGAATTTCCTGCAATTTGTTATCAGTCTATCAGATCACTCATTCTGGTGAAGGTAAAACTGTGACCTTTACACCTCACCAAGTTGTAATCAAGGATTTTAAAGATCCTCAAAAGGTCCTAGCTACCGGAATTGTTGATGATATTACCAGGTTGTACAAGTTTAACAACTTTGGGTCATCACCTTTCCCTTCAGTTTTTGTTGCTCATAGTGATAACTTGAGCAAACTTTGGCATGAGCGATTTGGTCACTTAAATTATCGCTCATTGCAACAACTATGTAAAGAAAATATGGTGACAGGTCTTCCGATGGTATCTTGCAGAGATGATGTTTGCTCCGGTTGTGTACTCGGAAAACATCATCGGGACAGTTTTGACAAACGTGCCTCTTGGCACGCCTCGGTTCCCTTGGAGCTTGTGGATAGTGACTTGTGTGGTCCTCTTCCATCTGCTTCCTTTTCTGGTTTCAAATATTTCTTAACTTTCATTGATGATTACACCAGACGCACTTGGGTTTATTTCCTAAAACTTAAGAGCGAAGTATTTAACATGTTCTTGGCCTACAAGGCCCTTGTTGAAAAACAATCTGGTCATCAAATTATTAAGTTAAGATCTGACAATGGAGGAGAATATGTTAACAAACAGTTCACTACTTTCTGCACTGAATAAGGTATCCAACAACAACACACTGTTCCATATACACCACAACAAAATGGTGTAGCTGAGCGGAAGAACCGCACTTTAAAAGAAATGGCTAATTGTATGATCCAATCTAAGGGACTAAGTCTTCAATTTTGGGCTGAAGCCATTAATTGTGCAAATTACATAGTTAATCGCACCCCCACAAAAGCATTACAAGGTATAACACCGGAAGAAGCATGGAGTAAAACTAAACCTGATGTAAGTCACTTTTGTGTGTTTGGTAGTGAAGCATGGGCTCACATTCCGGATGAAAAACGGAAAGCATTGCAGCCTAAAAGTGAAAAGTGCATATTTGTTGGATATTCTGAAGATGTAAAAGGTTATAGACTTCTTCAACCACATTCTCATGCTATAATCATTAGAAGAGATGTTAAATTTGATGAAAACATTTTGGCCTGCGAGCCTAACTCGACGATTGTGCCATCTTTGGCCTGCGAGCCTGATTCAGCGTTTGTGCCTTCTTCTTCTTCTTCCAACTTCCTTGACAGGTTTCCAACTCCAGTTTCTGATGATGACAGTGAGGATGAAAATCCACCTCCGTCTGCTCATGTTCCTCCAGTTGCACCAGCACAAGTACTTCCTCGATGGGTCCGTTCAACATGTGAAGCAGCTGGTGATCTTGCTGGTGATCCTAGAGATCAACGTCGAACACGTTCTCAGTTTCAGTGAGCCTCTTCTCTTTTGGCTCAAGTTTCCGAGAATCATGACCAAGAAACTTTTGCAGAAGCTTCAGGGAATCCAGATTGGGATGCAGCCATGGATGAAGAATATCGTTCCTTAATGGCGAACGATACTTGGGATCTTGTACCTCTTCCAAAAGGAAGAAAACTTGTCAGATGTAAATGGGTCTACAGAACTAAGTATGCATCAGATGGAAGTGTCGAAAGACTTGAGACAAGGTTAGTTGCCAAAGGTTTTTCCCAAGTTGAAGGGATTGACTACGATGAAACCTTTGCTCCTGTCACAAAAATGAACTCCATCCGCCTTGTTCTTTCCCTTGCAGCCTTACACAACTGGGAAGTCCATCAAATGGATGTCAAGTCTGCCTTCTTACATGGTGATTTACAGGAGGAAATTTACATGGAACAACCTCCTGGCTATGTTCAGAATAACTCTAGCCTTGTCTGCCGCCTTAAGAAATCCTTATATGGCCTTAAGCAAACTCCTAGAGCTTGGTATGCCAAAATGGATAACTTTCTCCTTGACACTGGTTTTTCTAGATGCCATTCCGACCCCAATGTCTATACCAAGAAAGTAGGAAACCATCTCATCATACTTGTTCTCTATGTTGATGACCTTATTCTTACTGGTAGTGACCCTAAGCTTATAACCCATGTGAAATCCAGTCTTAAACAAAATTTTAAAATATCAGACTTAGGACATTTGCATTATTTTCTTGGTCTCCAAGTCCTGCAAACCAAAGAATGAATCTTTCTTTCTCAGTCTAAGTATGCTTGTGACCTTCTTCGTCGCTTTCACATGGAAGACTGTACATTAGCCCCTTCTCCCTTCCAGTCTGGAGTCAAACTTTCTGCCACTTGTACTTCACCTGAAGTCGATGCCACCTTGTATCGTCAGCTTGTTGGTAGTCTCTTATACTTGACTCATTCTCGTCCTGACCTTTCCTTTGCCGTTGGTCGAGTTGCCCATTATATGCTGACACCTCATGAAAGTCACTGGAAAGCAGCTAAAAGAATACTTCGATATATTCGAGGTACAGTTCAGTTTGGGATTCATTACAGTACAGGGGGGAAACCTTTGTTGGTTGGTTTCACTGATTCAGATTGGGCCGGCGATCCTGATGATCGAAAGTCTACTGCAGGTTATGTTTTCAGTCTGGGATCTGGACCTATTACTTGGGCTTGTAAGAAACAACAAGCTCTTGCTCTTTCTTCAGCAGAGGCAGAATATCGAGCAGCCGTCAATGGCAGTCAGGAAGCTTTATGGCTTCGACAGATCCTTTCAGAGTTTGGATTCGAGCAGCAGCAGCCTACTCCACTTTGGTGCGACAATCAAAGTGCCATCAAGCTTGCCAAAGATCCAGTTCTACATCAACACAGCAAACACATTGAGCTACATATGCACTTCATCAGAAATCTTGTTCATGATCGGGTTCTTGAAGTGCTCTTTTGCCCTATAGATGATCAAGTTGTAGACATCTTCACCAAGTCTCTTACAGAAGCGAAGTTTTCTAAACTTCGATCTATGTTAGGAGTTCAGGAACTTGTCATTAAGGGGGGATAGGCTCTAATGTCTCCTTCCTTCTCCTAATTGTGTCACTTTTGTAAATCCTTCAATCCTATCCCAAGTTGTTCTTAAGGGGGGATGTTAGGATATTTAGACACTTAGGAGTTAGTTAAGATCAATTTGTGTAATATATCCGTTAGGGATAGTGTGTTTCTTTAGTATGCATTAGTATGCATTTGTAAACACTTAATCCGACGGTCACGATATGTTTCCGACATAGAGTGATCCGACGGCTCAACTTCTCTTAGATCAAACCTAACCTTGATCCGTGGCTTAACACCCGATTGGTCCATGATCTCTATTTAAAGAGCATGGAGGGTCATTGTTTAGTTGATCGATTATGAGAAGCTTATTTGTAACTTTCTTTCTTTGCATAATAAATTGTCCCGTAGAAGCTATTTGGCCGGGGCCGTGGAGTGTTTCCCTCAAGAGGGTTTAAACCACGTCAAAACATTGGTGTGTTGATCTGTGATCTGTTTGTGTGAAGTGGTTTCTCTTGGTGTTCGGTCCTTTGGTAGTACCCTGTGTACCCGAACAATATTCCATTCCCTCTATGTTTCCAGTTCATGGAGTGAAGAATCATTCTCATTATCATAGTGGTTCAAGCATTTGCATTATATCATTGAACCACCAGATAGTAGGCTTTCCTAATTTTGTTCTGAAATGTAGCATCTTCTATTTGTGACCCTCTCAAAATTTGTTTTACATAACAATATTTTCATGTACTTGATATGATGAGCTTAACATGGAGGACATAATGAACTTAAAATTGAATGCTCCATGAGGGGTTTGATGCCATAGAAATGGTCACTGGCACGCACCCCTTATATCAAACTTAATGCATAAGCTGTCTCCATTCAGCATAATTTCTTAAAGCACTACATACATCTAAAATGGTGCCTTCCAGTTCTGTATGTACATTGACACAACAGTTCTGATCATATTCAACTTGCTCTATTAATACAAAGTGGATAGAATATATATTGAACAAATGTAATCAGTGTACCATACTAGTTTCATTCTCGAATCAAATTTAGTGGTTATCTTCACACTTAGTTGTTCCCAACAGTTACAATAAATTCGATGTCCTTCCAAAAGAAAAACGAATAGTGCATGTATTAATACAGTTGTAAAAAGTGCTCACCTCGTTTATAGGAAATAATAAATAGGTGACAAGAAGAAAATTATTCATGTTTGTATCATATCGTCTATTTCAATAATAGCACGGGGCATGGTATTTTTGTTTATTATGTTAAATCAATTATAACTAGTATCTGCTACTTCATTGTTGATATCTTGATTTGATTTCCAAGGGAACACATCCTCTTGATATTTAGCTGTATTCCAAATCAATGAATCCATTAGGAGATGTGATGACCTGGAATTTACTTATTTATATTAAAAAAGCATTTCTATAGTCCACTGGTTTGTTTCTTTACATCCAAAAAATGCCTATATTATCACAAAACTGTCCCTCTTCAACAATTCTCATAGTCCACTATGAAGTAAAAATAAGATAAAACTACAATATTCCTAGGTTTTCATCCGTTCATGCCTTCTCTGACAGTTAATGTATTGAGAAAAAAACAATATTCTTATTTTGTGAATGTCAACAGAAATAGGAAAAAACATATACTCACAAAATTTGACACGCAATTGAAGCATTCTTTTGAATACAGTATCCTTAATTTCAATGGAATGTACTTCACTGATAAATCGTATTACAGCCCTAATGACATGAAATGCAGTGCATCAGACAGACAATTATGAAGTGAAATAAGATGATTAAATGGTGAAGCCCAACCACATGGAACTTCAAACAAGAAGCCCGAAAATGCATATATCTGATATCAGGCAATAAGTGCTTAGGTCTGCCACAACCAGATATTTGACCCAAGTACTTCTGACAATCATGAAACATTTAATTACTTAAAGCTGAGCTCGTCCAATGAATAAGCTATGTTACCATTTCCATTTGAATAATGAATATATTATATACATGACTCTGAAGAAAATCGATATCTTGGAGCCCATTCAAATTCTTCCCCGAATACACACTATAAGGTCATTCTCGTACTTCCCTGCAGGTATGAATTCATCTACCTCCTTCATTTAACAGAATCCCTAAACCCTAAACCAAATCTTGTTTAAATTCAATCAGACAGCTAAACTGCCAGCAGCAAGTTCCAGCTGATGGGCTTGTTTCAATACTGTGCTTCACTCTTCTTCTTCCCCATTACCATTAACAAGAACCTCCCCATTGGAATCTTCCACTTCCAAATAATTTTCCCCAGCAGTCATTCGGTTACCATCATGCACATAATTTTCAATTACCTCAGTAACCTGTAACAAAAAAAGACCATGTCAAACACAGTACTAACAGTAAACAAGGATAGTGAACCACGTGTCGATCTCAACAATAATAGCTGTAGATATGGAATATAGGTTCTACCTCATGAAAAGAATCCCCGTTTTCTACAGGGATATCTCCATTGACTTGCATATTCTTAAATTCTTCTAACAGGTCTCTATTTGCAATACCCATATAACGAAAGTAATCCTCAGCAGGAGGATACCCGTCTCTGAAAAACAGACGCCAAAGCCAGATTTCAGTATGACTAAGCCTAAAGTGTCATGAATCTTTGTGTGTTAAAATATAAAGAATGTTGGGAAGGCTAAACTGAAAATGAACTCATTGATACAACTCTAATGTATTTCTCTAATCGACTCAATATAAATTATAAACCTGCATCTCCTTAGTTTATCTTCAGCATCAAGTGCTAAATGCCAATCTTCAAACAGGTTGGGGTACTCTTCTGGATCTGCTAAAGCTTCAGCTGCCTTTTGATTCACCTACGAAAAACAACATAGATATCCAGGCAAATGTGACACACTGATCTTATTCCCCGACTAATGCACAATTTCCGGTTTGCTCCCAAATCAGCGGATGGTCATAAAATCATTAATTATTACATGTGAGTACAAGGAAATCTGTTCAACAAAAATACATAAAAAGAGTCTTATATGCATTCCCTCAAAAATTATCTAAGCACCCAACCCATAATCCCTCTAAAAAATGATTTCTTAAAAACATTCAGATAAAATGCTAGTCACTAGTACTTGGAATTTAAGCACAGGGGAATCCCTCACATTGCAGTCAGCCAAGATCTTTCGGAACAAACAATATTAATCGGCCAATTTGGCAGATCTACCAATCTTTTGTCTTCTTACCATTTTGAGATCATTATGCCAAAGAGATACAATTTCTGAAACCTTGCTTGGAAGATAGGAACGAGCCATAAAAGCAGCTTCAGGTATGCGATTGCTGAAGGAAAGAATAATTAAAAAGTGATTATTCATACAACAATGAACTAGTTTGTAAACCCATTTTTCTCACAAGCCATCTATATCAAAAAGAGAACTAACCTATCTACCAAAAGTTGAATGCAGTCTTCTAACTTTCCCAGCATGAATAAACACACGAAAGAAACGTTGTTCTTCCCCTGATCCCTGGCCATCGATGCAAGTTTGGTGATCCCTTCTGCATCTCCCAAAGAAGAATAGAGAAGCAACAGTCCACTCAGATCTGCTGCACGGCTTAGGCAATCTTCTGCCATATCTAACTGCATAACGCAAAATACAGAAAGACAAAACCTTGTTATTAAAGTCAATTATTCAACCATGTCAGAAAATAACTTGGCATGGCTCTCTGTTCTCTCTTCTTCTATAAAACAGTATTTCATAAGAAATTATGCCACTTCAGTCAAAGGAAAAGAAATGCTGCACCTCAGAAACACATTTTACAATCATGAAACATCAATAGCTTTATGAAGGTATAGGAACCGATATTTAATTAAATTCAATAAAACATATAACTCCCACATTCTACTCAAAGATAAAATGAACGCCAAAAAATATCAGATATTTTCACAAGATCAATTAATTACAGTCTGATATTTGAAATGGTTGACAACTGGCATATATGACAAAAAAATATATAAAGTTGAAAAAAAGTAAATATAATAAAGTAAATAGTTTTTTGTAGTTATAATTGCAAATAGTTTAGAGGGCATCCTCATTATTTTGTGAGGTCAAAGTGTGAGAATCAACCTATTCTGTTAATCTGTCTGTATATGTATCTAGATGCTTACATGGAAAATTTCAAGCAGCAATAATTTTCTCTTAATTGCACAAACCTTGGGAAATTTTAATAGTCTTAATTATCAACTATAACTATTTGGCAGAATTTTTGCAATAATTTTTAAATTTCTACAGTTTTTTTTTTAATTTATTTCAAATAGAGGATATTTTTGAGAAAAAGGGAAAAAGTTAGCCAAATGCAAAATCTTGGCCCCTAAGGGTTTCTCCATATTACTGTGCACATGGAAACAAATTTTCTGAACAATGCACATTAGGAAGAGAACAACATGAATAATACCAGCATAGATCCATCCTAAACACGGATCTATCAAGCACCGAGAGGCATCCAATTTCTTGAGGTGTTATTTTTTTAATGACTTCTTACTTGGTTTTAAATTTTTATTTTATGAGCGGTTATGGATTTTTTTAATTGGTTTTCATTTTTTATTTTATGAGCCAACATAAAAAAAATTAACTACTTTTTTGGTACATAACGTGACATCGTTATATTACATTACATTACACATCTCCCCCGTACTGGGTTGTAAGCACCTTGCAATGAAGAATAATCATTAGTTCTAGTGATAGCATGTAATAGATATTAAAATCTGTACTTAAACTCAGATACAAAAATCTTCAAACACTTAACAATACTCTGATTTCAGTTTTCTACAGTCACAGAAAATCAAAGCATATCACATGGACTTAGTCCCATGTAACATTAAGCTGAAACACACATGTTAAGAACACATCTGCAGCAGAAAATAACTCGTGAACAGCAGACAGTACATTCACATTTAACACATTTTGACACGCGAAATTTTGGTCAAACCCTGGAAAACCCCCCTAAAATGAAAACCAGTCAGAATGAGGAAATCTTTCATTGATGAGCTTACAAAATTCTGGAAATTTACAGCAGTTATTCTCAGCATTAAATGCACAAAAGCTTCCTTGAAAACCATGCCACCACACTCAGAAAACATACAGCATCAAGTACAGTCCATGCAGTCACTGTACAGCCTGCTGTACAGTCACCAAAACAGCAAGAAAACATTTACAGAAATCTGCCTCAATTTCTGGACCAATTTCCAGCAGTACAGCCTCTCCAGCAGCAGCAGGTTGCCTTGATTTCTGTTCCAAACAGCAGGCCTCAATTTCTGTGCTAAAGTCCATACAGTACAGCCTACCGTACAGTCCTTCTCGTTTTTTGTGCAGCAAACTTCCCCTCGATTTTGTCCCTCCTCTCTCTCTCTGGATTTGCACCCTCGAAGGAAAATGCTCCTCTCCTGCTGCTCCAAATCTCCTTCTCATAACTCTTCAGCTTTCCTCATTCAATGTGCATCTCACACATTCTCACACATTCTCACACTCATGTGCCTCTCACACTTCTCTCCAAAACTCTCTTGGAATGTGTGTGTCTAAACTCTGCTACTTCTCTTTTCATTAATTGTGAGAATGACTGTCTCTTCACTTTCCCAAGTGACTTTGTCTCTTCCTTCCCAAGTGTCTCTTCACTTTCCATGGGTGAGACAAATTACACTTTTGTGAAATAAAATCATTTTCACTCACAACTTTAATAAAAACTGAGTTTATAACATTAAAGTAAATGTCTAGGAGAGTCACCTAGGTCCTTTCTACATGCCCAGACACCAAGCAATGTAGAAGAGCTTCCTCGCTAGAAATTTCAACACTCCCACTTAGCGAGGGAGGTACTTCTGGCACATCCTCCACATGGATCTATCTCCAAGCTCATCACATTGTCCGCTGTAGCAACTCCCTCTAACTCTAGGCCTATCTCACTACTTGCTCTGGACTCTAATCTGAAAACCTATGCCAATCACTCATGCTCCGAGGATTCTCATCAAACTCCTGAGCATCCAACAGTGTCATCTCGTACCAACTGAGTCTCCTGATAGTACTGGAAGAAGCCTCTCGCACATCTTCCGCATTAGAAGATTGAGTCCTAGGAATCACCTCAATCATCAAAGCATCCCACTCTCTCTGTGTCCTTGACACTTGTTTATTGGACAATCCACTTGAGCGGATGTGAGCTGGATCTCCCTAGCTCAATGTGAGTCTAGAACAAATGAGACAGGCTACGAATGCATTTCCTAGATCTACTTAAGGATCGAGTAATAGATGTCTTACCTTTCACTTCGCTATCCTTTCTCCTGAATGCTGCTCCACGTCTCACGGTCGTCAGATCCGAGCTGCAAGACCTGTCAAGACAAGAAACAAGAGAAACAAGTAAAGGGCATCTTTACAATAAGAGATCTAAGTGAATAGTTAAGCAGGTAAACTACTCAATATCATTACACACATGAAGAATATTGGTGGAAAGCATTTGTATTACTGTAAAAATAGGGAAGTACATAGCAGAGATATAGAACTACAACCGAGGCTTAACGCTGCAACCCTTCTCCAACAAAGCCATTTCCTCCTAAGGAAGCTTGAGTCTCTCAAGGATGAGTAGAGATCTCTCAAGAGTGATTTCACCAGCATGTAGACACCATAGACTTCCTCCCTTTGGAGAGGGGTAGAGCTTCTCTTATATAGGACTAAGTGGATAGGGTATGGATAGGATAGGTTGAGATATGGTAGGAAAGAGATAGGGGATCTTCCCAAGATGTTAGGAATCGAGTACCAACTCCCCTAGAGGTCAGAGATAGGGCCCCAAGTCAGCAAGTTTCGAGAAGAACCTCGAAGAAGCTATTTTTGCCCATTAACTGACTTTGTTGCACCCTGCAATGAAGCAAGATGCGACATCGCATGTTGCATGAGTGCAACCTGCGACGATCTCTCAAAACCTGGTACAACTGGGTACAAATCCTCCCAGGTTAATTACTCAGTCAAGATATCTTCAGGGGTGTATACACTGAATCTCATGATGGGTAGATTTTAGGTGTAACAGAATGCCCCCCAAAGCATGAAGCTGTTGAAGATAGACAGGTGAAGTGCTTTGATAGAAGAAATGGCAATAGACTTGTCGGACGAAGGACACTGCTGTAGTACAACTGACTTTGAACTGACAATCTCATATGAAGTACAACATGGCTGCCAACCAATACAATGCAGATCCATGGTAGTAATGACCAACTGAACACAATCATGGCTACTAGACACAAGCGTAGATCCATGATGAGATGATAACACAGCCACGACCAATACAAATGTGGATCCGTGTAATATAACTCAATACAAACTCCATCGCAACCTGGGTAAAACATGACTCCCTAGGGTCTTCAAGCTGAACCCGCAATGATACGAATCTATCCATGTGATTACAAATGTCTTGATGTCGAACATGGTAGAAACCACTTGATTACCGACCATTGATGTAAACCGTTAACAAGCACGAGGGAGATCACCATTGATGTCAATGATTCCCAAGGTATCATATTACATATCATCAAGCGTGAATAAATGAGTTGAATTTGAACGCAAGATGAAATCTTTTAATCAAGAGTAAATGATGTAAACTCATGTCGAAAGCGAGGTAACCTGCAATTGAGGCATGCAGGGCCAAGATACTTGATTGGTTTCTAGATTCAATTTTGGATGATGAGTTGAAGTCGACAAGGATGAATCCGTTGAAGGAGGGCCATGATGAATCCCCCATCAATCGACACAAAACATGACAAAACATGTGTAGAGTAGATCGGATGGTACAGTAACATGCAAGACTGACTCAGAGTAGACCAATATGGTGGCAGGTGTACTGACTGCAGATGATAAATGATGGACATATTCTTGAACATGGGCATGGCATGACTTGGCAGTATTGACATGACGAGTACGACACGAATTCCTAATGTGACTGATGATGGAAGCTTTCTTTGAATGACTCAAAGGAGTAACAAGACTCAGGAAGTAAGTGGAAATCGAGGACAAACAGATGATCCAAGTGCTATATGCAAATGCAGATGAGTGCCATGTTCAAGAATGACTATGTACTGCCACTGACAAAGTACGTAACACAAAATCTTTCCTTTTTCCCCATCATGATTGATGAGTGCCTCATGTGTTTTTGATGAGCTTGATGAGGGTAACCAGATGCTTGGTATAGCTCATCTCATAGATGAGTCCAATCCCAAACGTTTTACGAACCTGGGAAATGAGGGGTTCGTCCCATAATGGGCCCTTCAAAGTTTAAAATTTAACGAGTCTGTTACCTCTCAAAATGCATCTCTCAGAAATGCATCTACAGCAGTTTAAGATTTATTCAGATGAAGGAGGTGGCAGGCTCAAATTTGAACATCAGAGAGATTTGTGTTGTGAAAGAAAACTCCCCAAGCAAAACATCTTGAAAATGTGTTCTGTCAGGTGCTAAAGTGATATTTCCAAACTGTATCGTCTTCTGGGAGGATCTGCATGAACTTGGCAGCAACATGTGACTGTTTGATTGTTGATGAGGCAGCTCAGCTTGGGGGGCTCACTGTCTGGAATACAAAAGCAGTGAAAGCGAGAGTTCTGAGCATAGAGAAGACTATTATTGAATGCTTGGTTTGCAAATTCTTGCAAACTTGAGCACTGACTTATGCAATATAAAAAGGCAGCTGCAATAGACTCAAATGTTTTGACTAGTTCTGTGGCAAAACTTGCTAGAGAGCTTGCCAAGGTGAAGTCATTTTTTGCATACAGAGTTTACTAGCCAGAAAAGGGATGAAAATGCAAGGATTGAGCTGATAGTGTTGGATAAAAAATAAAAAATATAAATGTACTCCTGGCACGATTTCTTATCTCTGGGAAAGAAGAGAAAATGTGACCCTTCACCACCAAAGAAGAATGATTTTTGTACAATCATGTATACAAGTGGAACAGCAGGAAAACCTAAAGGTGTTCTGTTAACAAATGGGAACGTCATTGCAGAAATTGCCAGCAGCAGGTTGTGCTAGCAATCGTTATTTTGAGGAACTATACAATCATTTCTCGTAAGGTGATGTATGGAGGCTTCCAACTGGAGCATATGAAGTTCTCAGTCAGAATTTGGTGTCCCGGGTTTTGAAGTGGGTTATTTAATGGAAAATCCCAATTCATTGGTCCTGTGGGAAGCTCAGTTTGGTATTTTTGCAAATGGTGCTCAGGTCATTTTTGATCAATTCTTAAGCAATGGGGAATCAAAATGGCTTCGTCAGAGTGGACTTGTTGTTTTGCTTCCTCATGGATATGATGGCCAGGGCATTCTAGTGCAAGATTACGGCGCTTTTTTCAGATAAGTGACGACTATCTTTTTATGATCCCCGAGATGGATCCTACACTACGCACCCGAATTCAGCGCTACGGCGAGTTGATGCTGCACCTGGAAATCGAGTTGCATACAGAATTACGGGTCACATCTGATTCATCTGCACCTTGGCGGTCATCCCAAGTTGGCCCGTTTAAAATGGTCGAAGATCATCGCCAGAATTGCCGAGTGATGAAAGATAAACCTACGATCACGCCGACAACAAATTTTGAGTTGATGCAAAAAAAAATAGAATCAATGCCAGCTCGCGGCCTCTTGAGCGGATTCACTCCACACACTCTTCATTCCATATCCGACGCACCGTCAAGCTGAAGTTTCTGTTGGCAGCCGAGCACACTGATAAATTTCGCGTTTTTTATAACTGAGGACATCACCCATTGGCATCCGGTTACAAATTTACATTTAAAAACAGAGCTCGAACTTCATGCCATTCACGCAGATGGGGTCTCACTTCTTTGACGACCACGATCCATTCAGCAATTATCAAAGGGCGCCATCACTGGTGGAACCGACCCACATGAAACGCCGAAACTCAGGCTTCAGTGAGATAATCAGCACGCGACAGTCTTTAAAGTTTTGATCGGAGGTCACACACCTGGTCACGATTAGCATCCGAATCGTGAAAATTTGGTGAAATTTGGCCCTCACGCCAATTTCGTGGAGTTCCACATTGATATCGTGGTCGCCATTGATAGCTGACTGCACCGTGGATAAATCGATTGACAGCTGCCCTAGACTTTCGTTTTACTAAAAGAACCATCACCGTTAGCTGCCGTGGAGAGAACCGTGACTTATGGTCAATAAAAAAAATCAGGTCCACCATCATCACCAATCGCTCCAATTCGCAACAGCATCTCCTGGATCAAACCACTGTGGCCATAGCATCGGGTTAACACACGGCGGTTTCGCTGAGTCTTACAGTTATCAAAAGGATGACACCGGTTCGTGATTAACGCTGATCAGGGTCACATTACTTTTGGCTGTTTGGAGGTTTTATCTGACGGCCAGTTCTTTTCCATATTTTCAGCATTTAAATAACTGCGTAGAGGGTATCTTCATGGTTACGTGGAGTGACTCACGGGTAGCTGGTGGGTTTTTCTTAGTAAACATGGCTGTTGTGTAGCAGTGCCATTAATAAAGTAGGTTTGGTCATATATTCGATGGGGTAGGTGGATTCACCTTTTTCACATATTTTATTATTTTTTCTTCCTTTTTGAAAACAGTATGAAGGCTTTTTGGTCTATAAAAGGGACGGACCTTCTTCTTTGTAATGATGGAGATTTTTGGGAGTTCTTCCCCAGACTTTAATAGAAAAAATATCATGATGGGATTCTTTGGCTAAATGGGAAATTCTTTCGTCCTTTGTTGCCATTTTTATTTGTATGCCATCTTTCATTTTGTATGAGGCAATACCTCTCTTAGCTCCTTGCTTTCGATTCTTAAGCTGGGATCATCTTAATAGAAGGCTAACAATCTAGCGCAACTTTATTTGACCCATGTTTTTCTCTTAAGCTTTGCGGTTTTCAGGTATGCTCTAGTGCAAGAGCTCTTAGTTGGTTACTACTTTCATCTGGCAGCAAGGTCCTTTTAGATTTTTCCTTTGACTCCATTCGCCCCTCTCTGATACTGGCACTGGTCTTTACCTGAGGCTTGATCTTCCTTTCCTTTCCATCACCTATCCAAAATTATATTTCGTTACATCCGTTTCTCTAAGGCAGCCTCTTCCATTTCACCTTGCCCGTTACCGTACCTGCCTTAGTGATCCTATTTTAGGGATACCCCCCTAGTGTTGGAGAAGAGCCAACCTAAAGCGAAGAGGAGAGGAGTGTGGTGACATTGGCCTCTCTCCTGAGAGAGTTGTCATTTCAGCTGGCGTTGCACATTTTGGGCTTTTAGAAAACGACACGCATGCCATTTCGGAGGACAACATTAAAATTTAACGAGTCCAAAGAAGGAAAACTCAACGTCATTTCATGTTTAGAGAGTCTGCAAAGAACTAAAGAAGACTCCAACGGTCTTTTTTCGTAAAGTTAGCCTCATTGCCTGAAAAAGGGTAAAACAACGCGGGAGAGGACTCTTCCAGTCATGTTTGGTTGGAGTATTCCTTTTTCGTAAATAGTGCTTCCTGGTCCAAAAAATGGGTAAATTATTACCAAAAAGACGATCATTCAAATGCTTTTACAAGCGTGAAAGCATCAAGTTCGCTTGGCAATCTTTTCCTATTTAGGGAGTCTGAAAAGAGATTAAAGGGGACTCCATGAACAACTTTGTCATGGTTGATAACCGAGTATGACAAAGGAAAAAGTAAACTCGGCACAGTTCCTTTTCCGTAAATATTCTAGCGAGGCCGGATAAAGTGATAAACCTATACTCGTTAGACACACCTTTTTAACTCATATTTTTAACGAGCACGAGAATGGTATCAAGAGCACTCGGAATCTTTTTCATGTTTGAACCAGAGCACGAAAAAGTAAAAATTAAACTCAAACCACTTTTCATGTTTTAACCAGAGCACGAAAAAGAGTGAAAAGTAAGCTCAAACACTATCTTACTGTTTTTAACGAGCTCGAAGATATGTTGGAAGAATGCTCATGATGTCTGCTTCATTTTTTTAACGAGCTTGTAACATAAAATGAACTATGCTCGGGATAATTTTCATGGTTTAATGAGCTCGAAACCTACAAAAGGAAAGTATGCTAAAAAATGTTCCCAATGGTGGATTTCTTCCTGTCATGAAATCCAAAGGTTGGTACATGCCCCCAACATGATTGCTAGAAGTAAGTGGCTGAGCTCCAACGTGGTGTGGAGAGGCGATCGAGTTGACTTCAACGTAACTTCAGAGGTTGAAGACATGCCCCAAAAAGCTTCATTTCATCCGCCTAAGGCATAGGCGGGTGAAAAGAAGGTTCAGGTACTAAGTCTACAAGGAGACTCGACTCAAAGGGAAAGGATATGTTTCATTTTTTAACGAGCTTGACACAAGATTAGAATTCTGCTCACGGGAACCTATTTCATTTTTTAACGAGCTTGACATAGAAAGGGAACTATGCTCATAGGTTAAGGCCAATTGATGGGTTCTTTCCCAACATGATGCCCAGAGGTTGGTAAATGCCCACAACATGATTGCTAGCGGCTTATCATGGTGGTGTTCCCTCAACATAATTGTTGACGGTACGACATGTGGCATGCCCCCCAC
Organism: Larix kaempferi; assembly: GCA_027924585.1. NCBI lineage: Eukaryota > Viridiplantae > Streptophyta > Pinopsida > Pinales > Pinaceae > Larix > Larix kaempferi. The sequence goes on from BSBM01000504.1 coordinate 8,648,404, forward strand.
GCTTCATTTCATCTGAAAATGCTGCTTGCTAACCCAACTACCAACCTGGCTACTAATATGAAAATGTTCACCAAGGGGGGGAAACGAAAATCAGATGAAATGAAGGTTCAGGTTCTAACTCTAGCGAGAGACTCGAACCGATGGGAGGGAGATCTATTTCATTTTTACACAAGCTTGAAATAGACAATAACTATGCTTGAGGGGGCCCATCTTATTTTTTAACGAGCTTGAAATGGAATAAAACTATGCTCGAGTGGATGGTTTTATTTTTATGCAAGCTTGAAACCAAAGGTAAACTATGCTAGAGTGTTCGGTTTCATTTTTTAACGAGCTTGAAACATAACTAAACTGTGCTCGCACGCCCCATCCTCAGGGGGAAGAAACCACTAAAACATGCAGAACATTCAGGGAAGTCTGATGACTAGGAGTCATATGATGAGTGGGTGTCACAAAGGAAAGCTGATCAATGGTCACAATATTCCCATGATGAGGAAAATACATCACTCGAAAGAGAGTGGACACTACAGTTTTCATAGCATAGACATAATCACGTCCAAGGAGCAGATTGAAATCTAAAGGACCTTGGACAACCATGACATCAACATAAACAATTTTACCTCTCAACGTGATAGGTAACTGCGGGAGAATCCCTAAAGGTGCGGTAGGCCTTCTATTAAAAACCAAAATTTGGTCAGTTACTGGCACAAGTTGAGGGGATTCTATAGCTTGCCAAGCGGTTGACGATAAAATACTAACAGAAGCTCCCTCATCAACTATCGTACGAAATATTTCTTTATCGGAAACTCCTACAGATATTTGAAAAGGAATACTCGAAGGAAGACGAGATTTTGTTAGACCATTCCAATCAAAGGAAACGACCTCAATACTTGGGGGGGGTCCTGTAGGAATGGACAGGGTCTCCCCTTGCCTAGGACATTCTGAACTGACTAGGAAAACATCAACGGTTTCCAATACACTCTCACTTGGAAGATAAGAATGAGACGAAGATCGTGTCATGGTGACTGCTTCAGTCTGGGCTTTCTCCAATGAAAGAGCGGGATTGAGTGGAGATGACAGTGACTCGATCACTTCACTCTTGGAAGGAAGAGTGGGGTCAATTACAGATGAAACTGAATCGATCACTTGGTCAACCAACGGGGGGTCGAGGGACAACTTACCTTCGCTTGTTGGAAGCACCTGTTGAGAACTAGTAATATCTTCCAACCACCGTGAAGCTTCATCCATGCTTGGACAAAGGTAAGTATGATGCATGCCCTTGCATAACCAACAAGGGTCAGCAACTCTACCCTTCCGACCCTTCACCAATGGGTCACTGGTCGAGGGAGTATCATCAACATGATGGTCAGAGGCTGATGATACAAGCGGTTTGGGGTTTTTAGACCACACTTCTGACACACGGGAAAGACCAGGACAATTCTTGAGAAGGTGATCACCCTTGCAAAGTTTGCAAGGGAACTTGGGCTTACGAGGTGTTCTCATAGAATGAGTGCCATCAGAGGAAGATGGTTGACACTTGGTATCTTTCTTATCTTTCTCCTTCTTAGTCTTCCCTTTCTTCTTCTTCACACCCGCCTTCTTACTAACTTCAGAGTTTTCAGTAGGAGAAGAGGAAGAGATGGAAGCCGATTCAACTTTCGATGGAGAAGGAGAAAGGCCACCATCAGATTGATGCTCATGTGGTGAAAGACCCAAGTTCGACACGATTGGTGCACTTGGTGTAACTGGATTGGAGAATAACCATACCGGTAATCCTATTGTCAATCCAGGAAGACTCAACGTAGCCATAAAGGGAGGACCAATAGTTCCACAAGGGGGAATAACAAATGGCATACCCTGGAATGGGGCGCCTTGGTTGGTAGTCCCATAAGAATCTTCCATATCTAAACTTCCTAAGAGTCTCTAAAGTACCACACAAATCAAACACTACTCAAGTATAAAAGCAACAAGCAAACTGTGTGAATAGGAGTGGATTCAAAGTCTAGAACCTCACGGGATTATCAAGGCATCGCAAACCGCTATATACTGTAGGGTCCAACAATATGATGCGACAAGGAGAATTGGGACTGTACCCTTTACTGCATACCCAATTACCTGGACAGTACGTGTGTGCTAATCTCCCCGAGTGCTGTTCTCGGTGTATTGCTTTGCCAAGATGGCCAAATGGTTAACTCAGTCGGTTTCAGGAATCCTAAGGGTGTCTCCCGATATACGCAAGGTACGTGGGTGTTCAAATCCGTAGTGGTGCTGTCTAATGCACAACCGTTCGGCAAGAGACCTTTCGATATACTACCGAGTACGTGATACACCCTTCGATATACGCCAAGTACAGATTATGGTACTTGGTGAGTACGTGAAGGAGCTCGATATACCGATAAGCTGTGTCACCGCATTCGCCTTTTCAAGCTTGAAAATCGAAAATCGACAATTTTTCTAGCCTCTCGAATTTGTTCGATGAAAATCGGCTATTAAATTCGTCTTCCCGAATTGGGCTGCTGGTGGGTAAAGGAAACCCTATCCTCGTTTAGGTTGACCAATGCCCTCCCGCGTTCGCAGTTCATTTTGCAGTCTCGTCCCTGTCGCCTAGGCTCCCAGCAACCAGCCTCCTGTTGCCGCCCAGCAGGAAGCCTCCCGTCGCCCAGTAGCCAGCCTCCTGTCGCCCAATGTCCAGCTCAAAGGCTACTCGTTGATGAACTCCACTCTTAAGTCCTCCAGTGAATTGCGACTTGCGCTCACCCGTGCTCTTGCCCATGCGACTCGACGGTTCAATCCACTATCCAGCTAGACTCAACCACGACAGTTAGGTTTACCCTAAATTTTCTCACACGGGTTTGAAGTTTGCAATTATCAATTTATAAAATTCATAAAGTATTAATTAGAGGTGTTTATAAAATTCATAGGGTATTAATTTTTATCAAATTGAATTTTATTGTAATATTAAATTTTATTATAAAAATTAATATATTTTTTAATTTTCAATTTTCAATTTTATTAAAAAAATAATATGTTTCATAATTTTCATTAAAAAAATCATACATTTTCTAATTTTCATTACAAAAATTCATATATTTTTAATTTTTAATACAAAAAATTATATATTTTTTTATTTTGAATTTTATAGTATGTCGAATTTAATGCCGAATTTTATCACCAAATTTTCCACTGCTGATTTTTTGTCGAACTTCAAGGTCGCCAAACTCCAACATGAATTCGAACCAGGTGACACAGCCGATAAGTACGTGGAAGACTACAATACCCCCGGAATACAGTGCTGGCAAATAACGACAACTGCCACGCTTAAAGACGTCGGAACACGTCTCTAACTTACACAGTTACTAAATGATTTTAACCTAAGCTAGCGTTAATTTTATCTTGTACGGTTAGGTGGATGCATGAGGTGAGTACATAAATGTAAACATAATGCAACCCTCAACTACATGATAATGCACATTTTCCTTTCATTTTCAATGAAAACTACTTAAGGTAAGGAGAGATTTTTCTTTCTTTCAAACCAAAAGTACTTAAATAGTAGTGAAAAGAAGAATTCCTTCCTAGAGTGCAATAACTCTAACTTTCTGCAATAATCAGCTAAAAGGGCAAAGAAAATGAAAGATGCAACTAATCTTAACAATGTATAAGACAAAATAATGAAGCACTTTCAATTTTTAGATGCATGTACCAAAAATGGAATTTGATAACTAAACGCTTTTCATATATACAGAAAGTGAGACAATATCCAACACTTCTAATCATTCAGAAATTCCCAAAGAAAAAGGGCAAGCACCCAAACAACTCAAAGACACTCAAGAAGGGCTCACGATCTACCAAATGCAATAATTATAACTCATTTCCTATCTTTTTACACTTGAAAAGGACACATCTAAGCTATGGAAAGAAGGATTTCACAAATGTTTCCAGTCAAATGCAAGACAAAGGAAAGCACTTAACAATCTTATCTAACTCAAATGCATACAAATCTGAAACGAATCTTTCTTCTTCTTATGAGTGTGAGACCAAGAATTTCAAATGATCAAATTAAAGCAAGAAGAATACTTATGTTTTCCAATTTCATGAATATAGCAAAAGAGTGACAAAATCAAGCTTTTCTTTGATCTAAAGCAGAGACAAAGAATCAATCTTTTCCAATAACCATTAGATAGCTTAGCATGTAAAGGAAACAAGATGCATAACCCAAGAGAAAGAGGCTAAAAAAGACATGGGTATCCCACACTTTTCAAATCTTTAAAACAAGCTAGTCACGCCAAACCAAAAATGATCTAAAAACCTTGAGATGGGTCAGAACGACTAAAGGATGCACGATAAAGGATGGGGGAATTTAAAAAAAAAAAATAGAACCCATTTCACTTAAAAATGCAAGCAAAACACTAGTTTTGACTCAAAGGGCCAAACATGAATCCAAATCTCAAAAGACCCCAAAACCAATACAAACAAAGCCAAAAAACACTGCTGGACAAAAAAGGTCTCTGCCTAGAAGGTACAGTGCAAAGGAGTCTGCACACAAACCAAAATTCAAATCAGAAATGGAGAAGGGGTGCATGTAAGGTACTTTTGGTAGATCGGCGCAGTTTGTGCTTGTGCACAGTGCGACGGTGTCGTAATATACCAATGGAAGGGTTGCGACGAGGAGCCATCAGACACAGAACAAAGATAAAAAAAGACACAGTGTTGCTCTGGGTACACTAACCAGGTGCGACAAACGAGATCTAAGTTCCAAAATGAGCCAAATCTCCAAGTGATGAGCAATGAACTGGTTTGGAAATGGAAAGTACAAACTCGGAGGAAGGTAATCAGACTCTTCAAAGTGAAGATCTGATGGTGAAAGAGACTTAGGAGGAAATTTAGATGGCTGGCCAAAGAAATCAACTGAAAATGGAATTCAAATTGAAAACTAAAACTATGTTCATTCCCCAGTATGGTCGCCAGATTTGTTTATCGGACAATCCACTCGAGCGGACGCGAGCCGGATCTCCCTAGCTCAATGTGAGTCTAGAACAAATGAGACAGGCTACGAATGCATTTCCTAGATCTACTTAAGGATCGAGTACTAGATGTTTTACCTTTCACTTCGCTATCCTTTCTCCTGAATGTTGCTCCACATCTCACGGTCGTCAGATCCAAGCTGCAAGACCTGTCAAGACAAGAAAGAAGAGAAACAAGTAAAGGGCATCTATACAATAAGAGATCTAAGTGAACAGTTAAGCAGGTAAACTACTCAATATCATTACACACATGAACAATATTGGTGGAAAGCATTTGTATTACTATAAAAATAGGGAAGTACATAGCAGAGATATAGAACTACAACTGAGGCATAACGCTGCAGCCCTTCTCCAACAAAGCCATTTGCCATTTCCTCCTAAGGAAGCTTGAGTCTCTCAAGGATGAGTAGAGATCTCTCAAGAGTGATTTCACCAGCATGTACACCATAGACTTCCTCCATTTGGAGAGGGGTAGAGCTGCTCTTATATAGGACTAAGTGGATAGGGTATGGATAGGATAGGTTGAGATATGGTAGGAGAGAGATAGGGGATCTTCCCAAGGTGTTAGGAATTGAGTACCAACTCCCCTAGAGGTCAGGGATAGGGCCCCAAGTCAACAAGTTTCGAGAAGAACCTCGAAGAAGCTATTTTTGCCCATTAACTGACTTCGTCGCACCCTGCAATGAAGCAAGATGCGACATTGCATGTTGCATGAGTGCAACCTACGATGACCTCTCAAAACTTGGTACAACTGGGTACAAATCATCCCAGGTTAATTACTTAGTCAAGATATCTTCAGGGGTGTATACACTGAATCTCATGATGGGTAGATTTTAGGTGTAACAACACTGTTTCTAAATCCGAGATTCACCCAAACTCACCATACACAGGTTGTCCTCACACTATGTACATCTTTGATCACCAAACAATAATCCCTGCAATCCCTGCACTACAACTGATTAACTGCTTGCAACCCTCTTGCAAAACTTTCGTCAAACAGTTAGAACAACTAGACTTTTCCCTTATTCCCAGGCAAAAAACCCCACAAGTCACTTGCAACCCAAGTTCCAAAAAACAGAACCAAGCTATACCAACCAACAATACTCTTGCCAAACATTTGCACACTACTGTCCACAAAACCACTCAGAGCCCTAGCTCTAATAACATGTTAAAATTTGTACTCAAACTCAACTTCAAAAAACTTCAAACACTTAGCAATACTCTGATTTTAGTCTTCTATAGTCATAGAAAATCAAAGCATATCACATGCACTTATTCCCATGTAACAGTATGTTAAAACACACATGTTAAGAACACATTTGCAATGGAAAATAACTCATGAACAACAGATAGTACATTCACATTTAACACATTTTGACACGCGAAATTTTGTTCAAAGAACCTGGAAAACCTAAGTTGCACTGAAATGGATACGGAAATGGGGGGGGGGGCATGGATACGGTAAATTTTCAAAAAGTCTAGATATGATACAACAGGGAAATAATATATATATATATATATATATATATATATATATATATATATATATATTTTCAAAAAGTCTAGATACGATACAGCAGGGAAACAGTATATATATATATATATTTAAAATCTAGCTAAAATTTGACAAATTTAATATGTAAACTTTAATCTATCTAACATAAAGTTTAATATAACAAATTGGAGGTTCAATTTAAATAAAGTTTATTCAAAATACTTTAATATTAACAAATTGAAATACAAATGTATTTTGAACCTCATTGAAATACAAATTGGAAGTTCATTTAAATTTAATCTATCTAACATAAAGTTTAAAGTTTAAAGTTTACAACTTTACATATTAACATATTACATAAAGTTTACAGTTTACATATTAACATCTTATATAACATTTACATATTAACATATTATATTATTACATATTATATAATTTAAAATTTTAACATATTATATAATTTAAAATTTCAACATATTACATATTAACATTTTAACATATTACATATTAACATATTAACATTTTAACATATTACAGCCCTACCGGGGACATGGTGCGAAACTTAAGATAGAGACCCCTGCACACACGACGGACGGCGGACGACGGTTTAGCTCGGCAGCCCTTGCACACACGTCGATGACGCCAAATGTTCTGCATCTGCTCACGACAGTTCTGGACTGTTTTGCATCTGCTCACGACAGTTCTGGACTGCTCGGGACTGTTCTGCTCACGACCGCGACGACTCTGGAACGGCTTTGATCATCATATTCCACGCCTGAACCGTATCCACCTATGCTCGATCCGTTTCCAAAATGGGCAGATCCGTTTCCAATTCAGCTGATCCGTATCAGCTTCATCTGAAATGGATCAAAGCCGTTTCAAACCTGTTTCGAACCCGTTTCCGTTTCTAAAACGGGGAACGACATTTCAGGGTTTAACCTAGACGTTTCCGGTAACTTAGTGGAAAACCCCCTAAGGGTAAAACCAGTCAAAATGAGGAAATCTTTCATTGATGAGCTTACAAAATTCTAAAAATTTATAGCAGTTATTCTCAGCGAGTCAACATTAAATGCACAAAATCTTCCTTGAGAACCTTGCCACCACACTCAGAAAACACACAGCATCAAGTACAGTCCGTACAATCACTCTACGGTCTGCTGTACAATCACCAAAACAACAAGAAAACACTTAGGAAAATCTGCCTCGATTTCTGTACTAATTTCCAGTAGTATGGCCTCTCCAATAGAAACAACTTGCCTCGATTTTTGTGCCAAATAGCAACTCTCCATTTATGTGCTAAAGTCCATACAATACAGCCTACTATATGGTCCTCCTTCCTCGTTTTTTGTGCAATAAATTTCTCCTCGACTTTGTGCCTCCTCTCTCTCTCTCTCTCTCTCTCTCTCGATTTGCACCATCCTAGGAAAATACTCTCTCCTGCTGCTCCAAATCTCCTTCTCACAACTCTTCCTCTTTCCTCATTCAATGTGGATCTCACACATTCTCACACTCGTGTGTTTCTCACACTTCTCTCCATGATTATCTCTTGGAATGTGTGTGTCTAAACTATCCTACTTCCCTCTTTATTAATTGTGAGAATGATTTTGTCTCTTCACTTTTCCAAGTGACATTGTCTCTTCCTTCCCAAGTGACTCTTCACTTTCCATGGGTGAGACAAATTATACTTTTGTGATATAAAATCATTTTCACTCACAACTTTAATAAAAACTCACATTAACTTTATAACATTAAAGGAAATGTCTAGGAGAGTCACCTAGGTCCTTTCTACATGCCTAGACACCAAGCAATGTAGAAGAGCTTCGTTACAAATTTCAACACTCCCTCTTAGCGAGGGAGATATTTTTGGCACATCCTCCACCTAGATCTATCTCCAAGCAATAACACTATCCATTGTAGCAACTCCCTCTAACTCTAGAGCCTGTCTCACTACCTCCACTAGAATCTAATCTGAAAACCTATGCCGATCACTTATGATCCGAGGAGTCTCATCACACTCCTGAGCATCTAACAGTGTCATCTCATACCAACTGAGTCTCCTGAAAATACTAGAAGAAGCCTCTCACCCATCTTGCACATTAGAAGATTGAGTCCTAGGAACCACCTCAATCTTCGAAGCATCCTGCTCTCTCTTTGTCCCTAAAACTGTTTTTGAATCGAAGATCCACCTGGACTCACCATACACAAGCTATCATCGCACTATGTACATCTTTGATCACCAAACATCCTTGCAATCCCTGCACTACAACTAATTAATTACTTGAAGAACTTTCGTCAAACAGTTAGAACAACTGAATTTTTCCCTTCTTTTCAGGAAAAAAACCTCAGAAATCACTTGCAACCCAAGTGCCAAAAAACTGTACCAAGCTGTACCAACCTGCAATACTCTTGCCAAACAGCTACTCACTACTGTCCACAAAACAACTCAAAGCCCTAGCTCTGATACCATGTTAAAATCTGTACTTAAACTCAGCTACATAAATCTTCAAACACTTAACAATACTATGATTTCAGTCTTCTATAGTCATGGAAAATTAAAGCATATCACATGCACTTATTCCCATGTAATAGTAAGTTGAAACACACATGTTAAGAACACATTTGCAGCAGAAAATAACTCATGAACAACAAAAAGTACATTCACATTTAACACATTTTGACATGGGAAATTTTGGTCCATGACCCTGGAAAAACCTTCCAAGGGGAAAATCAGTCATAATGAGGAAATGTTTCATTGATGAGCTTGCAAAATTCTAGAAATTTACAGCAGTTATTCTTAGCGTTAAATGCACAAAATCTTCCTTGAAAATCATGCCACCACACTCAGAAAACACACAGCAGCAAGTATAGTCCGTACAGCCACTGTACGGCTTGTTGTACATTACCAAAACAACAAGAAAACACTTACAGAAATATGCCTCGATTTCTGCAACAATTTCCAGCAGTACGGTGTCTCCAACAGCAGCAACTTGCCTCGATTTTTGTGACAAACAACAGCCCTCGATTTTTGTGCTAAAGTCTGTACAGTACAGCCTACTGTACGGTCCTCCTTGTTTTCTGGGCAGCAAATTTCCCCTCAATTTTGTGCCTCCACTCTCTCTTGGGATTTGCGCCTTCCTAGGAAAATGCTCCTCTCCTACTGCTCCAAATCTCCTTCTCACAACTCTTTGTCTTTCCTCATTCAATGTGCATCTCACACATTCTCACACTCATGTGCCGCTCACACTTCTCTCCAAAACTCTCTCTTGGAATGTGTGTGTCTAAACTCTCCTACTTCTCTTTTTATTAATTGTGAGAATGAATTTGTCTCTTCACTTTCCCAAGTGATTCTTCACTCTCTTCCTTCCCAAGTGACTCTTCACTTTCCATGGGTAAAACAAATTACAATTATATGAAATAAAATCATTTTCACTCACAACTTTAATAAAAACTCACATTAACTTTATAATATTAAAGAAAATGTCTAGGAGAATCACCTAGGTCCCTTCTAGATTCCTAGACTATTGAATTTTGTACCTACGAAAGTGTTCCCCTAGTAATTTTTGCCTAAGTCACTAAAAGGGGACAAGTTACATGACGCTTTCATTAATTGCTTGAGAAAAGTAATTAATGTCAATTTAGAGTTATAAAGTGACTTTTCAAATTACTTTAAGTGGTAGTTGAAAATAAATAAATTAATGGATAGAAAAGTGATTTTTCTCATCCATTGATGTGAGACCACTAGATTAAATGTGGGCCCTTGATCTAGTGACCATTCAGCTACTCCAGGAGAGGAAATGAAAAGGCAAGGAAGAAATAATAAGAAGGCATCTTCATTCTTCATTTTACTCACCAAGAGAGTTGGAGAGGAGACCAAGTCGACTTCTTGAGAAGATAAGCACGCAGCAGAGAGAGAGACTATAGCTCGCATATGAAGGCAACCTACAACAAGACTGCAGCACGAAAATCGAGAGAGCATGCACATTTACCGAGAAGGAGAACCGAGCACGAGTTCCTAGGTGACTGTCACGATTTTCGAGAGTATTATACAACATTCAATGTAGGTCGTATGTAATATCCCAAACTGATATTTTTCTTTTTCTATGTTGTCTAATAGGCTGATATCTCAAACAAGGATGGAAGTGTATACTGATCTTGGCATGCATGCATTTGCATGCAGAAATATAACCCAGGTAATACTAGAATGCTATAAAATAGGAGGAAGTTTCTGCATGTACATACCAGTATATAGATCAGCTGAAGGTGATGTTGATGATCCCCGCATGCAAGAATAAAGATGGAGTAATAGCAGGCTGAAGCAAGTCGTCATCCTAGGGGGAATTACGTCCTCCTCCAATACTAGAAAGCTCCTCAATAATGAATATGCTGCTGAAGAAGACCCAGATAAAGGGTAGTAGGGTTATAGTGCCCTTCTGAAGACATTGGAGGTTGCATGCATAAGAACTGATGGCTCTGTTGTCCGCCAGATTGTACACCAGCAGCAGAAATCTTTCGAAAGCTGTCTCTTCACTACAAGTGAGAGAGGTGTGGCCTTGGGGGCAAGCAATGAGCCAGGTACTATCACCTGAATCCCAGCTCCTCCGTTTAGGCAAACTCCTAACGAAGCCAAGGGGGGTAGTCCCTAAGAAAGAGTTTCACTAAGGCTCTAGTATTTATAGTGTTTTTTGTATGGGGTGATGTGGATGAGTGTTGTTTTAGGAGTTTTTGTGGTGATGAAAGACACACGATTTACTTTTAAATAAAACACAAGATAAGATGCAATCCACGTTGCGAAACAGTATATAAAGACTTGAGATAATTAAGGAGCATCCACAGATAAAAGACAAAAGGACCAGTGCCTTATCCAATGGGTAACGGAGTCAAAATAATTGAATTGTAGTGTTGGGGGATGCTGAAAAATAAGTCTTGATAGTAACTATTCGTGAGATCGTTGTGCAAATTATCTTGGTAAATTTCAAAGTTTTAATGGTCTTGATTATTAGGATAAAACCAAGGATATTCAAGAGAAAGTCCGAAAAGACAGTATCAAGTGCCTTCGTTCAAGGACATGTCGGGCCACCTAGTGCTCTAGCTAGGTCGCGCAATGCTAACCAGCAAAATAGAGGCTGAACATGGAATCCCGACGCCCCCACTAAGAGATTACCCACTGAACTTATCTTATCGCTCAACTCCGGATTGGTTGGTTATGGGGATGAAAGTTTTATTAGTTATCACTTGTGAATTTAACAAGTCTTCCACCTTTCTGAGTAATAGCCCAACCGTTTCCGGTTGGCAGAGCATACGGGTGTTGGACAATCAACCAAAAGTAAATTTATTAGGGGGAAAATGTGGGTTGAAATGTTTTATTATTTAGAGCACTTGTTCAACTCTCCGACAGAGAGCGCTCTTGACTTGGTCTTAAAACCACAGTTCAAGAGACTTTCTACTTTAAAATGCCTAATGCAGGGGGAACGTGCAAGTCTATATGCTCTCCGACAGAGAGTGCTCTTGACTTGGATTTGGCCAAGTTCAAGAGACTTTGTTCGTTTTATTGCAAGAAAATGAAATAGTTGTGGAAACAATTATGAAGCTTTGCGGAATTAAACCAAGTGATAGCTCAAAGAAATATAAAGATAACTAGCATGCTACTTGCAAAATGAAATTTGAAACTTTACTTAGTGTTCTACCAAAAAAATTTATTTTAATGGTGGGATCAACCTCCGAACAAGGCTAATCGCTAGAAACCGTCAGTCCTGGAAACCTTCCAGCTAGCTGGATGTCCACAAGAAGCTGATGGGGGAACGAGAAGCTACCACAAAGTTATGTGGCCTTTGGGATACAATCCCAAAGTTAGCTTACTCTAGTCAAGACTTGGAAGAGAAATTAATCTAAGTGCGAAAATAAACACTAATCTATGAACTTGAAAAAGATGAGATCTAAACTAAAGCATGCACAACACTCTTCCCCAAATGGGGAAGAAACCCAAAAAAGTGGAGGCCTCCTCCACTTGAACTTTTTATTAAATGATTACAAATTCCTTGGGTTTAAAACCTTTGAAGGACTTTAGAGAGATAAAACTTGAATGAAAAAGATGAAAACTCTTATGAGTTTGTACAAAGGATAATGGTTTAGTTCAAATGACATTCATGGTTTGCACTTCTCCTTGGTTCAAACTTCAATTGAGTTTCTCTTTGGCTCTTTCTTGGATCTTGCTTCTTTAAAAGTTTTTCGAGTTGTCTTCTTTTTGAAACACCTACACAAGTCTCAAGGATTTCTTAAACAAGGCAGCCATTAGTCATTAGGATAAAAACAAAAGTTTAAACTATTGAACCTAGAATCCTAAGAAGAACTTAAAACTATGCTTTATGAGATTTTTACTTCAAAACATGTGTAAAAAAGCAAACGGACCAGCAAACAATGAATGCCTAGAATGTGGTGGGAAAGAGATCTAGAGAGTAAAATTTTGAAGTATATTTTTGCATAAAACTCTTATCTTTCAAATGGAACCAAAAAATTTAAAACAAGCAAGCTATGCTAATGTAAAGATGAGATCTAGAATGCAAAAAGTAACTAAACAAAGAACTAGATGCAAATATAGACTAGATCCTAACAAATGCAATGCAAAGTAAAGATCTAACCATTAACACTAACTATTAACCTTTGAAAGAATACTAACTTCTAACCAAACCTTTGCTTGAATCGTTTTTTGTTGTTTATGTGTCTTTTTAGGTCTTTTTGAAGGTGGACAAGAGGGAGACTTGGGGCAAAACCCAGGGGAAACGAAAGGAATGGAAGGAGCTAGAAGTAGGAGGGATGAAAGGGAAAGGGAAGACTAACCTAAGGTGGACGAGAGCAAGGTGGAGAGGCTAAAACGAAGGATAAGTAAACTAGCAAGGTAGGGAAACGAAGCTAGGAGGAGGAGGTATAATGAGGGCTTGAAGAGAAGAGGATAGAAGGAAAAAACTAAGATGGACGAAGCTAGGGCAAGGAGAGATCTAGGACGAGAGGAAGATGGGCTAGCAGATCAAGGGGAAAAGATTCAAGGAGAAGAAATGATGGCTTGAAGAGGAGAGCCTTTAGGACCAAAGTAACCAGTTTGAAGTTTTGAATAATGGATGGATTTTTTATGAACTTCTCAAGCTCAACCTTGAAGCACGGATCGATCTTTTGAAGACCCCTGAAATGCACAAAAGTTAGCAAAATGATGACAAAGGGAAAGAAGAAGCAACCAAGCTCAAGATCCCACTTTGCACTTAGGAGATCTACAAAACCAAGCCACTTCAACAACGATTTGATCAAGTCTAGTATGATTAACCAAAAAAGACAAGAAGAGCATAAGTATAATAGATTACTGTTTGCTACTTCTAGATCTTAATTAACCAAGCATAAATGAATAAGTTGAACCCAAATATTCATTCCATGGACATAAAAAGGACTTCTAAGCTAGAATGATCAAACAATTATATATGAAATAGCATTAATAAAACAATATCACCTCATTAAAGCTTTAACAATTTCTCATGGACCAATGTGCACATCAATAGACCTCCAAAGTCGATTTATTTCCAATAGCAAAAAGCTAGAACACGATTACAAATTGGCAAAGTAAGTTTGCCCAAAAGATCCATCAGAAGAGAGCTAGAATGCATCTCTTATATAACAAAATAGTAAGCTAAAACCCTAAATCGAACTTGGCTTGAGAGGGAGCCAAAAACCAATAGACATGAAGTCGAATTCCAATCTAAACCAAGCTTGGAGAGCTAACTCAATGGACAACTCGAATTGTTGGTAGGTGTGAATGGCAAGGTGGCAAACTCGACTTTGGTAATGCATGGGAAGGTCCACCCATCCAATGGGCAAGCTCCAACTAGGACATACGTGAGCCATTAGGTAGAATGCGTGAGCTTGAAGGAGGATGGCGTGAGCTTTGAAGGAAGACAAGTGGAGTTTGTGGTAGGTGCTAACTCAAGTTGTAAAGGAGCCAAGTCATGGTGATTGCTAGATTAGGGGAGGCACCTACCATTAACTTTAATGCCAACCAACCATCCCATTCATCAATTGCCACATCACTAAAACGAATTCTCAAGGAGGGAGGGCGAATTTGCTTAAGTGGAGAGTCTTCTGGTGACTGGATAACTAACTGAAGCCACTTGGAGTTGATTGGAATCTTTATAAATGTCTATTGCCATGTCATTTAGCCTTTAACTTTATTCTTTTCTGATTATTTTGGAGAGATTTGGTTATCTCCAAAATATTCAATTTTATTATTTTAATTAATAATTTCTCTGTAAATGGCTTTTTAGAGAAAATATTAATTATGAGGCTGAATTGACATCCGAAAGTTGGGTTTAGCTGGTCCATGGGTCATGTGTGATTTTTGGCTTATGAAACGAGCCATCAATCACTAAATTCGGATCCCAGACAACTGACATATTACAGACTCAAATTTCTCCATTTAAACTATAGAGAAATTTAATTAAAATTTAAAAATAATTAAAAATTAAAAACCCCAAATCCAACGCGTCCGGTAAAAATTTTTCGAAATTTTTTCTGGGGGTCCTAGAGACTTAGGACATGACCAAAACCTATTCTAATAGTGTCTAGTAGGTTTATACATATTAGTTGGACTCTAATAACCCCCCACGGCTCAGATTTTCAAAATCGGGCATTCCAGCTTTGGAGGAAGCGGAAGAAAACCTCATCGATTATACATCGCCTTAAGCAAAGTATAATTGACAAGGGAAAAAACTCCCTGGAATACCTTAGTTTCTTAATCAAGTCATGGGGAACCGAGCCACTCAGACCCTACTAGCACACTTTGTTACAAACCCCCATGGGGCCATGGTCATGTCGACTCAAAAACAAAATTGGCTAGCCAAAATTGGCTAGACCCAAATATCTGAAACCTAGATACTCTGGAACTGAACACTGATGTGTTCCAACACTGGCGGCTCAATAAGGTTTCAACTATTGTACAGATATAGTTGATAATAGGCTCCCAAGCCTAAAACGTGAATATCCTCTCAGAAGAATTTGCCCAAGGAAGGCAATACGTATTTCTAAAGAGGAGTATGCTGAGATATAGATGTAGAAGCAAGCTGAGAGGTCCTCCTTCCAGGTGAAGGGTAATACTGGGGCTCTGAGAAGAATAGAAGTAGCATGCAAGAATTCTACCTTCTGTAGACTGAAAAACGAATGGATGTGTGCTTGGCCAATTTGCCCATGCAAGGCTTGCGAAGGCTCAATCCAAAGAATAAATCGATCTCTGAAGTCACTGATGAATGGAACCTGATAAGAAACAATATTGAAGCAATGCTGAATCTGGATGATCCAACCTGATGATGAACTAGGGCAGATAGATTTCGCTGCCGAAATACACCACTTAGCCAAGTGCATGCACTCAGCCCCAACTTTGCTCGTTGAGCTCTCCAAATCGGAATCACAAATCAATAATCAATAATGGTGCCTTCTCCATTCACTTTACCTTTCTTTTATAACACTCAACTGCCCAAAACCTAACTTCTGACCTAACTAGGTCACTTTATCTTCTAATTCGCAGTTGACTTGCATGCAGGTGCCTAGGGACTCAATCAGGTGCATGCATCATGAAATAATGCTCAGATGTCATGCATGCAGGTGGCCTTTGGCTCAGGTGGCCCATGTCTACCTACTGGTGATATAATATCTATGCCCTAGATATTCTGATATGGCATAAGTCCACAGTTGATCCCCTGACTGTCACTGCCCGCTCGAATCTATGGGGAATCATATAGGTTAGCGGGATGGTCCTTAGTGCATAAGCAGAAGAGGACATTACATTGTAAGACATTTAATGAGCAGTTTCATTATTGTAGTTGTGGGCACATTTTTCTACATTGTATGAGCACTGAAACGAGAAGATTTCATTGTTGGTCCAGTGGGCACTTCACCTGAGGCAGTACACTGAAGAGTACAGTCTGTACTATGCCTCTATGGGCACAAATTTTGAGATTGTGGGTGTACAAAAAACTTGGCAGCCTTCTGCACAGTTCTTGAGACAAAATTTCAGTCTTCAGGGATTGAGATAAGTTGTACTCACCGAGTGATTTTACTGTTGTACTCTTATTTTTTACTAAGAAAATAATAAAACATTCTCTCTCTCTCACAGGTTTTCCCTTCGGGGTTTTTCTTGGGCTATTGGCCAAAATTCCTGAGTTTTATATGTGATTACAGTTTGTTGTTCTTAATATTTTCCGCTGCAAATTCACTTTACAAGTAGTATATCAGCCTACAGTATTGTTGCATTTAATATTCAATTAATGTGGTTGAGACTAGTTCAATGTCGAGGTCTAATATCAGAGTTATGTGAAGTGTATGACAATTTCTGTGAGGATACAGAGGTTTGTTTTCTAACAGACACCAAGCAATGTAGAAGAGCTTCCTTGCTACAAATTTCAACAATATACACTTCCTGTTTATTACGAATGACAAGTGTTTCTGCAAAATATATAAGAATATATATTAAATAATACATAATTTGTAAGAATGAATGAGATGATTATAATGAGCCTTGTGATGGTATACTTTTATACACAATGAGTGGTCATGAGATGAAGAGGCATGTGCCCTTTGACCTTTCATTATCCGAATTTTATTTTAATTTTTTTATTATTAATATTATGTTTAAAACATTGAAACCCCTTTAAGGAATGCTTTGCCCTGACAGCATAAGAAATAGGATTCTCTCTAGCTGAGTATGTTTCCATGGTGGCATCAACTTTGTCTTCGTTCTTGCTTCGAGTGGTGGTGAGGTTTCTCTCTATTGTTTGCATCATATCCTAAAGTCTCATAACTTGGTTGTTTAATGTGAAACCTTTATGCTTCTTGGTAACATATTTCCCTTGTGTTCTGAAGAAAAATGACAAATCTGCTCACTGTTTACATACACAAATTTTCATCAAATACTTTAGGAACCCTCGATATTAGACTTCAACAAGCACTCAATCAACCACACTTCTCTGTGTTCTCAGTAAATGCATTTGTAAGCTAATATACTGTTCATTAAGCTATTATAGCAGCGGAAGAAACATCAAAACAACAAATTGTCCAATAATCCCATGAACAGAAATTAAAAATCAGCAGACTGTAAGAAAGGAATAACACAGGAATTTGGTCAAAATCTGACCCTGGAAAAACCCCACACCTTGGGGAAAACCAGTCCAAGAGAATAATTCTTTATTGAGCTTAAGAGAGAAACATTACAGAGAGTATGACAGCATAAGAGAGAAAAATCAGAATAGAACCTCAAATTCTGTGCCCTTCCTCAACCTGGAAATGCGTGCCAAAGTAAACCCAGTCAGCTACAGGAAATCAGCATACACAGCTTTACTGTATGATCATCACAGGCAGCATTTTCTTCCTCGGTATGTGTGCACAGGCTTATTTAAATTCAGATTTGACAGGCAGCTGCTACAATACCTCGAAATTTGTGCTAACAGCAGCAGAACTTCTGCTGTACGCCCCCCATTCTCAGCTGTACAACCCCTTCATTAAATGCTGAAATCCCCTTGATTATTGTGCCACTTTTCTGCCTTGAAAAGTGTGCCAAATCACTGCAGTACGGCCTGTAGTCAATTTTCAGGCAGATTTTACTGTAAAAAAAATTGCTGACTCTCTCAGCAAGTGCGCCCCTCCTGGAAAATCGTGCCCCTGCTTGAAATTCGAGCCCTCTCTTTGGGATGACTTCTCTCTTTCTCTCACTGCTCAAACCTCTTCTATCTCTTGGGAATGCGTGCCCTCTCCTCTTCTTCTCTTTGAGATGTGTGCCAAATGAAGTCTCAAAGCTCTTTTATTTACCTCATTAGGGTAACTCCCATGACTTTTCGAATTCTATGGCTGAGATCAAGGTTACACGAACCGTGGGTGCGATCAGAATCGGCTGAAGAATCGGATACGGGATTCGGCAATCTCCAAAATTAAGAATCGGGGATTTGGAACCCTAACCCTAATTTTTTTATAATATTTTAATATATATATTATATATATATATATATAAAATAAATTAATAAATAATATATATTTAAAAATTAAAAATATAAACCTATAATTTTATAAAAAATCCCAAATTTAAAATCATATACAGGTGAGGTAACAATTAACATCAAAATTCAATGCATCATAGATTCATGAATCATTTCATTCATCGAATCATCAATGATCAGCTATATTGATCATACATGTAACATTGTAACATGATCATACATCGCATAATCTCATTCGTAACATGAAACATCATAGATTCATAGAATCATACATGTAATTTTCAGATTTGAAACCAAAATGAATTTCATAAAATAAGTTAATAACATATTAAGTTTAACAGTAAATCAGTAACATAAAATGATAATTGATAAAACATTATGATCATAGACATAGATTCATACAGCAATGAATAGCATCATAGATTCATTCATACATGTAATTTTCAGATTTGAAATCAAATTCATAAGTTCATAAGTTTAACATAATGGTAATGAGTCAATGACAAGTTGAAGTCACACATGTTATACTGATTATATCATATAATGTCAACATGCCAACATGGTAATGGTAAATGTCAAATGATAAATATCAAAGAGTCACGAAGCAAGTCTATAGTTCTTAAAAAATAACAAAAAGTGAGCTTATCTAGAGAGCTCCACAAGTATGAAATGAAAAATAGTAAAGTGTAAACTAGAAACATGAAAATCAAGAGTAACTCAGTGAGATAAACTAATTGGATAGATAGTCATCTCCATCCACATCATCCAATGGAACGGCACCTAGTTCCCCAGACTGATGATATGAAGCAGCAGGGGAAAATGATGCCATACGACTACCACCTTGCCCACCAACAGCAGAAGAAGAGGAACCTGGCATAGTCGAGCTAGTCCTAGGCATGGGTGCCTCACTTAGATCCCCAACATCAAAAGGATCTATAGAATCAACCAAAGAGAGGTTGGCCATCAAGCAATCAGGAGTATCCAAATCTACATCCTCAGGATTCACATCCCATAACTTCCAAGGACCCTCGCTATAATCTGACTTTGATTGAGAGATGAGGCGAAGATTTGAGTGAATGTACACAAGATCTTCCACCTTTGCTGATTGAAGCATGTTTCTCTTGACTGAATGGATGAACCCATAAGTGCTCCAGTTTCTCTCTGCTGCTGAAAAACTGCAAACCTGTGAAAGAACTCTAGATGCAAGGGTCTGTAACTCTGGAGCTTGGGCACCATAATATCCCCACCATGCAAGAGGTGTCATAGTTCCTCTATCGACTAGTGCATTTACATTGCCAAATACACCACTCCCTGTAAAGAATGAAGTAAACTGGTTCTTTAGCTCTGCAAGCTCCAACTGATCATAGTAAATCTTTGAAATAGCTGCTCTAAGACCATTGGCCACCTCATTGTCTTTGTGTGGGGCCTTCCTCTTACCCCCAAATTTAGCCAAGTAGGCCTCATCATAGTACTTTGGATTTAAGGCATAGGCTAAAGTAGTGAAGCACCACTCGCCCAAGACTCGCGAGTCTGGGCGAGTCAACCTCTGAACCGAGTAATCGTTGAAGACTCGTCCCAAGACTCGGCACACGACATACTCGGGTTACTCAGCACAGACTCTCACGGACTCGGGTCAACTCGAGAAGCACAGAAAATGGCCCCCCCGGAAGTGAAAGCGGGCTTCTCGGTGAATTTGGCGAGAAGTTTTTAATTTAGCCACACCCACAGCCGCTCCGTCTTTCCCACAACTGCTCCGTATTTTCCGTTAATTAAAAGGTATGTTCCGCATACGGGATACCCAAAATTGAATCCCAGTGAGTTTCTACCAAATCCACGGGCATGAATGGCCTCCACCGAATCCACGGGCATGTGTTTCTCGGTGAATTTGGTATTCCACCGAATCCACGGGCATGAATGGCCTCCACCGAATCCACGGAATCCACGGGCATTAATGTAATTATTTCAATTTGAAATAAATGAAAAAAATCCACTAGCTAAACCACAACGTTGGCAGCACTTCAAATGAAAGCAATGCAAATCTTAAACACTAATGGTGTAGCAAACCTTTTTTTTTATTTCAAAAGATACATAAATACCACTAAGATCAAGCTCGAAATGCCAGCATTAAAATATTAATAAAATTATTTCAATTTGAAATAAATGAAAAAATCCACAACGTTGAGAGCACTTCAAATCTTAAACACTAATTGTTCACTAAACTTATTTTTTATTACACATTTTATATGATTTTGAATTTTATTTTAAATGTAATTTAAATGATTTGTATATTTTATTTTTTTAATAAAAATATTATTATATACATAAAAAGTTTGATATAACTTTAAGCTTATAATTACAATTATTTATTTATTTGTAATATATTTCTCTATATTTTCATTAATTATAAAAAATATTTTCAAATATTTTTCTATAATCATAATTAAAAGATAAAATTGATGATAATAAATTGTAAAATACTTTTTTATATTTAATTATAAAATTTATATACAAATATTATCCTCGTAATAATAGTAAACTACTACAAAATCTGCTAAATTATTTTTTACGTTTATAAATTAAATTTATAAAGTGCCATCCTTTCACCAAAACGTTTTGATCTGTCCATGAATAAAGAGTAATTTGGTTTTATGTCAGAAACAATTTTTATTAAGAAGATATGTTTTAATTTTAAGAAGATATGTTGTAATATATATATTAGATTACAAGAGCAACAACCAAACTATATATATATGACTTTGATTTTGAAAAGCTTCTTTTATTATTTTATAATATTATATAGATTTTAGAAATTTATTTATTTAAATTAAAAAATAGTCTTTAAGTTTATATTTTAGATAACTATATATATATGACTTTGATTTTGAAAAGCTTCTTTTATTATTTTATAATATTATATAGATTTTAGAAATTTATTTATTTAAAATAAAAAATAGTCTTTAAGTTTATATTTTAGATAAATTATTATAATAATTATATTACTAAATAAATATGAATATTTTGATATTTATTAGAAAGATTATTTTATTAAATAATTTTTTAATCTAATAAACAACAAATTTTATAATTATCATGTAAAAGTTCATTTATAAAAAAATTCTATCATAAAAAACCCCCCAAAAAATTATGATCATTATTTAAATTTTTGCATACAAAATGGATTGTGTTATGTTGTATTATCAAAGTTTATGAGATAATTTTATGAATTATTGCATAGATGGTAGTTTTAGAACTTATATGGATTGGAAATGTCATTAACCTCTTTTTGTGCCCAAAATTTACCATATTTTAATGTTTTTTCTATTTGCCGAGTCTTGCCGAGTCCGTCCCGGGTCTTTCCCGAGTCGACGAGTCATATGCCAGCCGAGTCTTTGCCGATTCCGAGTCTTGCAACATTGGGCTAAAGCATGTAGATTGGTATTGTATTTGTTCCATCTACTAATTATGATGTCCTTTATGGAACCAAGCAAATGAGGGTCCTTCTCTTCAAGAAGTTCCTGAACTCTTTCCAACATACGGTCGGTTCCCTCATAGATGTCACCCAACATAGGCACCATCCGAATCACAAAATCTCAGCAAATCAACAAGTGGCTCCTTTATGGAAACAAAAAGCTCAGCTTGAACCCACCAAGCCTCATCAAGAATTGTAACTCTAACCCACATTGCTTTTTCACTATTGCTTTGTTTCCATGTCTGCCACCAAGGACTAACAACCATAGAGGACAAAGCATCCCTCATGTCTACTAACTGCCTGATCATTATATAATGTGATGCAAATCTGGTTTCTGCAACCTTAAGAAGTTGGAGTCTAGCAAATTCCCTGTACATAGCTTGTGCATGTTGGTGGTTAGTGATAAAAATCTGAATCTCTCTTGCTTCTTCACATATTTTTTTCATCCTTTCAACTTCATTAACAATGGATTTGAAAGCAAGATTTAAACTATGGACCACACATGGTGTCCAAAAAATATTGCCATACTTTCCCTCAATAATTGCCCCAGCTGCTTTGCATGAACGTGCATTATTTGTTATACCTTGCACAATGTTTGAAGGCCCCACATACTCGATTGATTCTGAAATTTTTTCAGCAATCCATTCAGCAGTCTTCTCCTCACCTGTTGCATCTATTGCCCTCAAGAAGTATGGGCCTGCAGGAGACATGATAATAATGTTCACCAACGGCCTATTGGCCGTATCAGTCCAACCATCAGATATAATGGAGACACCATTGCCACTCCAAGAGGAACGAACCGGTGCCAATATTTTCTCCACGAGCAATTTCTCCTTCCGTAGAAGGCTTGTGCACACCTTTTCAAAGTTTGGTCCCACGTAACCCCTAGGGGCTTCATTCACTGCCCTTATCATGTCTTGCCAATATGGTGACCGCACTACATTGAAGGACAATCCACATGCATATAGAGCTCTTGCAACTCTACTGTCCGTCTCATCCCTCCCTCCAATGTCAAACATTTTGGTCAAGGGTCCAATGTTTTGTCTCTTGCGGGCTTCTTCAACAATCAAAGGAACATCATTTCCCCTTTTTGAGAAGGAGGGCTGTCTTAAACTCCTCCTTTCTGCCTTGGCCATATCAGTAGCATCTTGCTCTACGTGAAATGCCTCCACATCCTTTCGGGTGATTTTTTTGCAACGGTGAACTCCATGATCACCTTCCAACCAAAGAAAATGGGCCTTAACCCTTGTGTATGACCCTGTAAAATTAATTTTGCACCTGTTGCAATTCCGCAAGTAGCTGCCACCACCTTTGTTTTTTTCTTTTGGCCCAATCTTGGTCACATACTTCCACAAGGGAGAGTCAACAAGGTATGCTGGTAATGGTTGTTGCTGCACATTCAGATTTTGTTGAGTTTCGCTTCCTCTCCCTCCCCTAGATTGCCCTGGTTGACAAGAGGCCATTGGTAGTTTGGTGTTCACTGTTACTGTTTTATAAAACTGTCACTGCACATTGGCGGGGCACAGTGTCACTAATACGAAGGTAATTGCAAATTTGAAATTTAGCATACCAGTAAAGAAGGTAATTGCAAATTTGTTTAGCATACACAGCAAAGTTTATGTTAACAAGCACATAGCAAAAAATTTCCTGGGTGTGCTTGTTAGCATACACAGCAAAAAAAATTTATGCTAACAAGCACACACAGGAATTTTTTTTTGCTGTGTATGCTAACAAGCACACACAGGAATTTATTTTGCTGTGTGTGCTTGTTAGCACACACAAGCTCACAACAAAATCCACATGTAAAAATTTTAAATTAGTAAAAACTAAAAACGAAATTACAAAAATTTACTGAGGTTTTCATGACAATTAAAAAAATTAAAATGAGCCTGTTCGAATGACAAATTTACATGTCAAATAGTAAAACCGAAATTAAAAAATTTTAAAAACACAACAAAATCTGAAAATCAACATGCAACAAGCAAGCGACAAAACAGATTATTCGTGGAGGCTCTATGTGTAACTACCTGTGGGGTCCGTGGTCCGTGGAGGTTCGTCCAAATGAAATCTTCCAAGACGCAGCTCGTGAACAACTCGTGTTCTTCCAGGCTGCAGCGGAACTCCAAGATGCAAGCAGCAACGGAAATCGTGCTCGTGGTGCTCTGCTAACCTCTGCTCGCTGGCTCGGTTGTGGTCTGTGGTCTGTGCTCACCGGCTCGGTCGTGGTCTGCTCTACAAGGATGAACTCAGAACTCGGTCGTGGTCTGGTCTGTGGTCTCAGGTCTGTGCTCGCCGGCTCGGTCGTGCTCTGCTCTGCTTGAATTTGCAAGGATGAACGTTGAAGAATGAAACAGGATGAATTTAGGAGGCCTGCGTGGGGCCAGGTAAGTTCCCGTGTTCTAGAAATCTTTTTTTTATGTTTTTTTTTTAGGGTTAGGGATTCGGTTCCCATTGGATGAACTGAATATCCATAGTCGGGATACAGTTCATCCAATGGGAACCGAATCCCTTGGTCGCGGATACCGAATCTGTTAACAGAAACTGAATCCCGCCCACACAGAATCAAATCCAAAATGGGAAACGTATCCCGAATTTTTTTTTACCGAATCTTCAGAAATCGGATTTGGATCTCCGAATCGGCAGTTCCGGACAGATTCCAAAACTGATTCGGATCTCCGAATAGGCCATGGACGAATCCAGTAACATTGGCTCAGATTAAATCTTGATCTCAAGATCCGTGGCTGGGATCTAATCTCAAGTTCACTTAAATTTCCTAAGTGAACTATATACTAAATCTTTTTCCTAAGGGAAAAGTCGTTTTCCCCTAAATATTATAAAAACTCACTTTATAACGTAAAGTCACTTTATACTCACTATAAAGCACATCTCAATTTTAAATTAAAAGTCACATCATAAATTAAAAGTCACATCATAAATAACTTTAATAAAAGCTCATAAAGTCACTTATGAATTATCTAATGAGACTTCATAATTTCTCGGACCCTTGCACCTAGGCACATGATGCAGGAGTGCCTCCGATCTACAAAATGCTAACATTTTCATTATGTTTGATTGTGTTTCTTGCTCCTCTTTTATTAGTTGTAATTCACCTTTCTTGAGAGCGAAGCAATATAATTTAAAATGTTGACCTTGCCAATTAAAATCCACAAAATTGCTCTTCAAGGTTTTTGGTATAAGTGCCCAACTACAACAACTATTCCACACCTAGCACCATATCCAATTCTTCGAGTGGTATTGTGTAGAGTCTGATTTTTAGTTCCAGTTCTTGTATTTGAATTGAGACTTCTTTGACCTTTTGTCCATCAGTGATTGTAACAGTGAGGTTCTTGGTGGGGTTGTAGTGCCCTATATTCGAGATTATACGAAATTTAGGAATTATGCAATATTTGTTGAAGAATGTAACTTCAGAAGATATTCTTATTTGTATTATTTGTATCATTTGTATTGTACGCCCCATGGGGGGATTATTATTGATGTAATTGAACATGTAAAAGTCATTGAAAGAGTCAATGTAAACCCTAACTGTTAGGTCAGCTTGGAAAGATCTAGAAATGAATATTTTACTGTGAATTAGACAAGTCAGCCCAGTTAGGAGAGTCAAGTCGGCCCTATTGGTAAAAAGGTCAAGTCAATTGATTAGTATAAATGAGGAGCTCGCCCTCCTAATTGGTCACCACTCTCACTCATTGAGTTCGCATGAGTAGGAGAGATAGATTCAAGTGAGTAGCTTCTTGTTTTGGGTTATTGCAAGAGGAATACTATTGTACATTCTGACGAATCTATATAGAATTTTGCTGGGTTTTTCTGCCCCGAGAAGGTTTTCCCAGGATAAAATTATTGTGTACTATTGTTTATGATGTGCTTGTTTATCTCTCAGTGATCCATATTGTTACTGCATTTAAAATTATAACATGGTATCAGAGCTAGCCTGAAAGAAAACATTGTGTCGCTGCTGCAACTACAGAAACTAGGGTTTCTATTTCCAGGAGCTCTCTCCATAGATCAACTAAAAAAGAGGGTGCAAGCAACTTGCCTCACTAGGGCACATCTTTCAGTCGAAGCAGAATTCAATTCCGAGAATTTTCATTTTTGGGCCCACCACTACAACACGGAGAACTAGGGCATCAAGTTTTGGAGGATTTGTGCACATAATTGGAGAAAGAGTACCTTTGCTCAGCTTGCCTTGGGGAGGCACATCTTTCCCTCCTCTTAGGTTTTCAAGATTCATAAGTTGAGAAATTAGGGTTTCTCTAACAAACCCTAGGACCTCCTGAAGCCGGATCACATAAATCAATTTCTGATTCAAGCATCTCATTTGGTAAGTTATACCCTCTCTATTTCCATTTGGGGTTCTCATTTATCAAGTTTATCAAGATGACAAATCATACCAAGCTTGAGGATAAGTTTGAAGGGGCAGAGAACTTCCGAGCATGGAAATATAGTCATGCTCATCCTAGATATCTACATCTAGTATGAAAAAGGACTAGCTCTGTAGTGGTGTGCATCCAGTATGAAAAAGGACTGGTGCATCTTTCCCATCCTAGATAGATAGTGTAATCGAAGTAGAAGTGTATATCGAGCAACCTCCAGGATTCGAGACTCTCTACAGAAAACCACATGTGCGGAAATTGAAGAAGACTTTGTACAAACTCAGAAGGCACCCATGGGATAGCATGATGAGCTTGAGGATCATCTAGAGTGATGAGATATCAACCTTTGCTACAAGGTTGAAGATAAGGAGCTCATAGATGGTTACAAGAGAGAATTTGCAACAGAGTTCGAGATCTTCGTATCTACTGACTTAGAGAGATTGAAGCTTACACAGACTTATTTAAACAGTTCTGCAATGTATTTGCATGGAGCTGTGAAGAAATGCCTGGAATTGATCCTGCCATCGTTGTTCATGAGATGAAAATTTATCCTGGGGAAAAATCCTTCCGGCAAAAGCTCCGTCCCGTGCACCCCTAAAAGAGATGACATAGATGGATACACAGAAGATCATTAGGAGAGAAGGCTACCAGTCACTCCAGTGCAGAATGTCCCAATGCAGAGAGTACAAGATGCAGAGGGAGGAAAGTGCTCAATTAAAGAGGGAGCAAGAAAGCCCCGCTTTAGAGGGAGTGACTACAACAAAGATTGAGAGACATTATCACTTAGCCTCTATCCGTGGCAAAGGTTGTTTGCCCCAGTATCTCAGGGATATGCTCAGAGTGATATCAGATGTCTACCCTCACGAAGAGGAAATATATGTAGTGCAATTTGAGACAGGCACCCAAGATGTGGTATGGCAGGATTGATGGATTTCTGACAAGCTTAGGCTTTACCAAGACTAAAGCGGATTCCAACCTTTACTTCAAGGTTGAGGATGGAAAACCAGTGATACTACTATTATATGTAGATGACCTGTTTCTAACAGGTGATGAGAAGCTCATAGCTGAAACGAAGAGGAAACTTGTCCCAAAGTTTGAAATGAAAGACCTGGGTATGATGCACTATTTCTTAGGTCTTGAGGTGTGGCAAAATCCAGAGGAACTTTACCTGAGTCAAGGAAAGTATGTGGTAGAGATCTTGAAGAGATTTGGGATGATGGATTGCAAGGCTATGGCCACACCTATGGCATCGAATCTAAAGTTGTTGAGTGATACTTCTTCAAAACTGGTGGATGCCACAATGTATAGGCAAATGATTGGTTCCTTGATGTACTTAACGAACAAGAGGCCAGACTTATGCTTTGTGGTGAACACTCTGAGTCAGTGTATGGTGGAGTCGAGACATGTTCACTTGGTTGCGACAAAGCATGTGCTGAGGTACCTAAAGGGTACAGTTGATTATGGCCTCAGGTATGCATTAGATCAGAAGATTAACCTACAGGGTTATGCTGATGCAAATTGGGCTGGGAGTGTCACGGATAGAAAGAGCACATCAGGGTGTTGCTTCAATTTGGGATCGAGTATGATCTCATGGTTCAATAAGAAGCAGACAAGTGTGGCACTCAGTACAGTCGAAGCCAAGTATATGGCAGCTTGTTCAGCAAGCTGCGAGGCAGTGTGGCTTCGAAAGCTGCTATCAGGATTGCTTGATCTCGAGTTAGAGGCAACTTGTGTCTTTTGTGACAACCAGAGCTGTGTGAAGTTGTTTGAGAACCCAATGTTTCATGACAAGTCAAAGCACATCGAGAGCAGGTATCACTATATCTAGGATATGGTGTAGAAGGGAGCAGTGAGACTCCAGTATATAGCAACATAGGAGCAGATAATCGATGTGTTGACCAAGCCTTTGTCGAGACTGAAGTTCGAATACTTCAGGGACAAGCTTGGAGTGGCCCAGATCAAGAAGGAGTGATGAGCTCAGATGAGGTAACACGTAGTCACGGGTCACGTGATGCAATTGTGTCTCCTAGGCTACAAGAGGATCTGAACGAGTGGTGAGGTAACGCAGGTAGTTGGGGTATGCAACGTAATGGAACTCATGGGCTAAACCCACTGGATGGCTTGCTCGGTTCGTGGAAGAGGATAGTTGCATCTGGTATGAAAAAGGACCATCTCTGCAGGATATCTACATCCAGTATGAAAAAGGACTGGCTCTGTAGTGGTGTGCATTCAGTATGAAAAAGGACTGGCTCTGCAGGATATCTACATCTAGTATGAAAAAGGACTGGCTCTATAGTGGTGTGCATCCAGTATGAAAAAGGACTGGCTCTATAGTGGTGTGCATCCAGTATGAAAAAGGACTGGCTCTATAGTGGTGTGCATCCAGTATGAAAAAGGACTGGCTCTACAGGATATCTACATCCAATATGAAAAAGGAATGGCATTGTAGTGGTGTACACCTAATATGTAAAAGGACTAGTCACTGTACGGGATGATCCCAACTTGGTTTGTTGTATCTCTGAGTTATTGGCCATATCTCTAGGGGTAGATCCCAACATGGTTGGTGGTATCACCAAGGGGAGATCCCAATGTAGGTTCCCCAACGGACTAGGTTGAATTGGTGCAGTAGGCTCTCCTACAGCCTGGATTGAGCAGGTGCATGTTCACTGGTGGTATCACCAAGGGGAGATCCCAACAATGTTGGCCGTGTCTCCAAGGGTGGATCCCAGTGTGGTTGGTTGTATCTCCAGGGGTGGATCCCCATGCCTGGTTGTATCACCAAGGGGAGATCCCAACATGGATGTTGAAGTCCTAGATTGCATCTAGGCCACATTCAGCATGAAAAAGGGGTGGCTCTATGGAGAGTTGCATCTAGCATGAAAAAGGGGTGGCTCTATGGAGAGTTGCATCTAGCATGAAAAAGGGTTGGCACTACAAGGCACATCCAGCATGAAAATGGGTTGGCACTACAAGGCACATTCAACATGAAAAAGGGCTAGCTCTGTGAAACTTCTTATGATATATAGATTCGGGAGATGTCAGATGTCAATAGTTAGAGTACAAGAAGTGCAGCAGCTGAAAGACGATGGTGATAATGTCAGAAGAATACCTTGTTAAGAGGGAGTGTTGAAGAATGTAACTTCAGAAGATATTCTTATTTGTATTATTTGTATCATTTGTATTGTACACCCGACGGGGATTATTATTGATGTAATTGATCATGTAAAAGTCATTGAAAGAGTCAATGTAAACCCTAACTGTTAGGTCGGCTTGGAAAGATCTAGAAAAGAATATTATATTGTGAATTAGACAAGTCGGCCATGTTGGTAAAAAGGTCAACTCAATTGATTAGTATAAATGAGGAGCTCGCCCTCCTCATTTGGTCACCACTCCCACTCATTAAGTTCGCATGAGTAGGAGAGATAGAGTCAAGTGAGTAGCTTCTTTTGGAGTCTTCTTGTTTTGGGTTATTGTACTAGGAATACTATTGTACATTCCGACGAATCTATATAGAAGAAGTTTGTTGGGTTTTTCTGCCCGGAGAGGGTTTTCCGAATCTATGTTGTGCTTGTTTATCTTTCAGTGATCCATATTGTTACTGCATTTAAAATTCCAACAATATTAACCATTAAAAAAACAGATAATTATCAGGGAACCCAATTCTAAAGCTTTTAATATTCAAATTAATAAATAACGAGGGCAATCAAAGGTACATACCTGAACTTGTAAGAATGACTTACAGTTGGACCGAAGACTGGTTGGCCGAAGTACAAAGAACAAACCACCACGAGAAATAGCATGGAAACCACAATTGCGGGGATTGCTCTCCTCCCAACCAACCCCTTAGTCATAGACTGAAAGCCTGTAATGTCCCCTCCATAGCTCCATTATGGCCATTCCACTAACCCATCCAATTCCCATGGGTTTGAGTGGAAATAAAATTAATGAGGGATTAATTTGCTTATAGTCACAATGCACATTAAAATTAAATCAAGGAGGGTGATGTAGGCCACAATTTTGCAATAATAATGGCCAAATAATTGTTAATGAGGTGGAAATAGTCCAATCAGCCTAAGAGGGCGCATAGGGGAGTGATTGGGCTCCACTTGTGAAGTAACTCCCATCCAAGATGGAGGGAATCCAATCATGTAGGCATCTTTGGAATTGTAACATGCCGGGCTAAAAATAGACCAAAGAGGGTGCACTAGTGGAAATGTAACCCCCAAGGAATCTCATGGATCATCTCTAGGCTAAAAATAGACCAAGAGGGTGCACTAGTGGAGTGTAACTCCCAAGGAATCTATGACAAGCATCTATGACACTATGACAACGATTATGACACTATGACAGCTCCTATGACATCTATGACAATGGCAGGGCCTAAAAATAGCTAAGGGGTGGCGCTTGAGGTGGAATAGGCTCACAACATGAATGTAACTCCCTCCCTATTCAAATTCCCAAAGTTGGCTAAGTCCTCATGTGGCCAAATAACATTAGAATGACATTAAAAATATCATGAATGATTATTCTTTCCACTAAACCAAATTTAATTATTATTATTGGGGGAAATTTCGAGAATGAGGGGGAAAGGAACTCAATGATTCTATAAAATAGGTGCAGGTGCCAAGGGGAAGGGATTTTGATCATTTTACAATTTGAATTGGAGAGCTTGTGATCTTTTCATGCTTGGGAGATGTGTCCCTTGCAATTGTAGCTAGTTTCGGTGGTGCAAGATCCCAGCCTAGCTAGACATGAGAGGAGAAGTCACTCTGATTTCTCTATGGAGCTTCAATGGAGGATATAAGGTCCATAATTAGTTGCTGGTTCGAATTCGTCTACAGGTGTTTGGAAGGCCAACTTGCAGTAGCAAAAGTTTATGGTGGTTTCCGGAAAATTGGAGTTGGGTTGAGGGTTCTTGCTTGAGGAGGGCGCACCAAGAGTAGTGGTTCTCTGTTGGGAAGGGTCCTTGAGGCAGTATATCTCATATTTTGGACAGAGGGCACACCATTGGAGGCTGTGCTACAGATTGGGGTCGAATTTGGGTCTTGGGAGGCGCATTTGGGAAGACAAATCTCACTTTTGGAGCAGCATTCTTCACCTTTCTCATTGCTGAACTTTGGGTAGTTTTTATTCTCCATTTGCAGAAATGCTCTCTCTGATTTTTCTGCTGTCATAACAGCCATTGATGTAATCTCCAGTTCTGTCCAAGAATTAATGAAAAAATCCATTATTCCCCTCATCAAATGTTCCGAATTTCATGACTAGTTTCCTATGCAAGAATTCTGTAATAACTAGTTTTGGCAGCCAAAGTTCCTCTCTATTTAACTATCATAATCAGTTGTTTGAAAGTGGTTAGTGGGTCATTTGGAGGCATTGGGATGTGCAGAAACGCTGCACACCAGTTTTGGGAGAATTCGAGTTGATTTGTCAGTGTTTGGAACCATTTGGAAACAGTGTCTTTTTATGGCAGAATTTTGACTAGTTTTTGCCTAGTGTTGAATTAGGACCAAGATTGTTCCATTTTTTTGGTTTGCAAGGGTTGAGTACACTATAGTGGTATCAGAGCATGGTGTTGGACAACTGTGGGTCCTTAAGAGGTTAAACGAGTTATTGGGAGATCCCAAATATTCCTCTCAAAATCCCTAGGAATACTGAAGCTTGGCTAGTAGATCCAACCCAAGGCTGAATCCAGGAAGAACCAAAGACAGAGAAAAGTATGGGGTCTGTAACAAATAAAATCAGCCCTGAGGAGAAGGAGGATCTGATTATGAAGAGTCTTTTAGAAGCCTTAGATAGAGTGGCCAAGGGTCAAGAGAGTGCTAGGAAAAGCCAAGAGGAAACTAGAGAGTTTATGGGTAAATTGGCAACCTATGCATTCGGGACAAAAATTGGTGAAGGTAGCAGCATTGGATCCCAAGATGGAGATAAGAACCATTTGAAACCTCGTGGGGAAACGATTTTCTCTAGAACTGGTCCACATAACCGCCCTCATGAGTTTCGGGATTCATCTAGACCCACAATGCCAAAATTCCTAAGATCACCAACCATGGGAGCAACAATGCCAAATGAACCAGATGTTTCTTTGGAGATTTATTTTGAGGAGTATAAGGGTATGAGTGCAGACTTTAAGGCTACCATGTCCTTCTTTGAATACTGCAATTTCAAAGATAGGAGCAAACCAAAACGATTCAACTAGATGCAAGTCCAAAATTTTAAGTTGCAACGCACACTTGGGAAAGTGTCTCTTCCAAGTTTTGATGGATCTTCCAAATGTACTACACTAGATCATGGGTGAAAAAACTTGACATATACTTCCAACTGAATCCCATGACAGAAATTGATGCCATTAAAATGGCCACCTTGCATCTAGATGGAGAGGCAAATGATTGGTGGTACCATGGCATGAGAACCGGGTCATGCCAATATCACTTCCTATGAAGAATTCACAAGGTGACTCATTGATAGATTTGACAGAAAGAACCCTGAAATGCTTTTTAGAGAGCTGGCCCATTTGAAGCAAATAGGCACACCAGAGGCCTATATTTCAGATTTTCAAAAGCTTGCAGTCATGGTAACAGACATCTCAAAAGCCCGCTTAATATTGTTGTTCACTGAGGGCTTAGCAGAACCATTAAAGGGCTTGGTGAAGGCCTATAGACCTGCAACCTTGTTGGATGCCATTAGCAGAACTCAAGACCTTCAAGATGCACTACCAAGAACAAGATTTCCTCCAAAAACAAATTTCCCAACGAAGTTGAAAGACAAGAGTCCTTTCCAAAGGACTTCAACCAGAAAACCAAGAAAGATGGTAGCCTTCGGGATGACCTAAGGAGGAAAAAGGTGTGCTTCACATGTCAAGAACCATGGGTTCCAGGTCATAAGTGTGCAAGAGGGAAGGCTCACTACATAGAATTTTGTTCCGAAAGTGAGGAGGAGGAAGATGTTGGAGAGCAGGAACCAATAAAACGAGATGGATATGAAACAGCAGAAGAGGAGCATCCCCAACCTGAGTCAGGGAAGGGAGTTATTGCAATTCTGTTAGGAATCCCTCGGTACCACACTCTCTGATTCAAAGGAGTGGTGCAAGGACAAAGAGTTACGGTGCTAGTTGATGGAGGAGCCACTCACAACTTCATTGATTCTGCATTGGTGGAAAGGAGGAACCTACCTACTGAAACATTTGATGGCAGAGGTTTAAATAGTTCCAACATTACTCTTGAGTGAAATGAATGTCATGGCATCAAAGATATCATCTACAGCATGTTCGAAGCTCATTTGACAGGCAAAATTTTGGGAAATGCACAACAACCAATTTAAATTGAATCTTATCTATCCATAAGCCATATTGCCTAGATGAAAGAATCCTGATAAAAAAAGATGACTTCTTCACGATGGAAAAGGATATCAATGTAGTTGTACTAGGCTTTGGATGGATATGAAGCACAAACTTAATCACAAGTTTCAACATATCTACCTACTCTCTAGTTCTATTAGATATCTATGAATGCATAAATATTTTCTTTAGCATTAGATGAATGATAGTCAAGCCTAGGTATCATCTTATGAATGATTAAGAACAAGAATGGCCATGTTCGAGCTTCAGTCTCATATATAACTCGTCATCTTCAGACCCCCCTATGTAAATAAAATCAGTTTTTCAAGCAAATACGTGTAAGTTGTTTCAAAGGGTCTACATCCCACAGATCTTGTATCCCTATGTCATGTGACATAAATCAAATCTTTTAACTAGTAATATGCAGTGTTACACGGAAACGTGTTTTTGAGGTCCGAAAACGCGATTCTGCGAACCCGCGAGTTTCTAGGACGAGGAAACGTGAGTGGAAATGTTTACCTCACAGTACCCAAATTTGGAAATGCTCGGAAATGCAACCAAGATACATTTCCTTGAAATCAGGAAACATTTCCCGAGTGTCCAAAACGAAAAAGTAGTCAATTTTTTAATTGATTTTAGTTTTTATGACACTTGCAGTTAACCCTAGGAATGCTTTTTAGCATTTAACCACCAATTTCCATAGTCGTTGACTTTCATAATCCAATTTGGCATTTTCCCAATGCATTGTCTTAAACAATGATGCTCATTTGTCATTTGACACACTCTACTTCTTTCTATTTTAGTTTGTCTTTTCTTTTAATCTTGATATGTCAGACTTGACTCTTTAACTTTTAACTTTTAAGTCCCAGGACATTTAAAAATATGAATCTTAATGCATAAGATTGGGATTTCACCAGTTTTAAGTTTTATTTCATTGTACAAACTTCAATATGGTTGTCTTTCCAATTTTGTTTTTAATCTATGTTGCATGAAACTCCTAAAATGCCCACGTATCGGTACCGGAAACTCGCGGAAACTCTGAAACTTCTGGGAAACTTCCAAGGGCCCATGAGCAGCTTGGGACTCATAGGAAATCTAAAAGACCCCAGTTTATGGAAAATGAAAACAAATTAACCTCTAAATCATTTCTAAATCTACCTACAGAATAACCTCTCATTCCTATTTTATTGTGAGATAATGTGTTATTCAAAAAAACTATATGTATAAATAATTATACCGCGTTTCTGCTGACGTACCCATTTTGGGGGAGTCACGTTTCCAAGCGTCCCTGTTTCCAAAACTTGTACACGTTTCCACGTTTCATGCAACTTAGTTTTTAAGATTGATCCATTCTAATTTTAATTTATAACTTATGTATGGTTGTAAATTGTAACCTATATTTTGTTTTAGATTTATTTTGGATAGATGACTTCTCATTTATGAACGAATTGTGATTTATGATGTTAGTGGTTTAGTGTTTACATGATACAAGCACAATACATGATGTTAGTGCTACTATTAAATTACTATTAATCTTTAGAATCTTAAATTATAAAATATTAAAATTTCAATGATATAAATTTTGTAGTATTCCTGGTGGGGTCCCCTATGTTGAAGACCCTGACGTACCCTTCGATGTTTCCTAAAATTTTGGGGGTACTTCTGCATTTGTCGCTCCTGCGTCCCAGCATCCCGAAAACTTGGGGGAACATTGGTATTATGTCAAGAAACAATAGTTGGTTTACTTCCATTGACTTTAAGAATTTAATGGTAAATGTTAAATAGAAAATCGAAAGAGAAAGATTACCTTGATTGACAACAACCAAATAGAGGGGTCGTGTTGCGTTTTAGTAGAGAAATTCCTTTTCTTTGGGAGGGGGTTGTTGCATTTTAGACACCACACCACAGTTCAACCAGTTCAAGATGGAGTAGTTTGGGTTGAAATCGGCCAATTTAGATAAGAACCTACCCAAACATTAATCAACTCAATGTTTTTTCCGAAACCAGATCATATTTCGACCAAACCAATCTAAACAAAAACTGATAGGTTTTGGTAACTTTAGTCCTAATTATATTGTTAAAAAAACATTAATATTGATTTTACCACATTGAAGGAAGTTTTATTATAAGCTTCGTGCTCTATGTTTTGGTGTAAACATATAACATTACATAAGAAGTATTTGTTATTAATATTTTGCTAATGTTTAAATTTCAATGATCATAGACTAAATTTTGATTCTAATAAATTGGCAACTATAGCTCTTATAGAAATTGAAAATACGTATGCTACCACCGCCAAGATTTGTGATTCGTAAATCTTGGATCCTATGTCATCTCATCACCCAATTTGCAGCCATGCACCATATAACTTAGATAGACACATACTATGTGAAACATGACCCCTAGACTTATAAACCCTCCTTCCAAAACCCTAGGAATAATGATATGGACTTAGATAATAAGAATGGGATATCAATTGGGGAATGGAAATTGGATCAATTGGAACAGGTCATCAATATAGCTAGCAAGTCATCAAAATAACTACGGATCGCCATATAATTGAAGTGTTTTCTTAGGTCTAAGATAAAATAAGATATGATAATTTTATTAATGTCCAACTAGTGACCACAAAAGTAGGTCAAAGGGACTGTTGAGTGCAATGATGACATTACAAAGCAGGAGTACCAAATGGTCTCCTATAAATGACAAGATGTATCAAGTACAATAAAGCAGAAAATGTGAGTTGGGCAAAAGTATGGAGAACCATCAGCTGCAACCACAAGGCTGTTAGTCTTAGGAGAAAATTTTCTTAGAATTGCCATCATTTTTTGATATATCACAATGAATGTTTCCTGTATTGTGACCAATGGCCTTAGGAGAGCTTCATTTGAAGGCTAGTTATTACTCATTAAAGCAAACAAGGTTAACCATTATAACCTATCTAGGATCGACTCACAGAGACATTCAATACTAAGTTACTAACAATGTGAGGCCCTCCAAATTCAAAAGCGATGGTCAAGTGACGCACCACTAAAGTACTACATTATAAGTGCATATATATATATGCGCTTATAATGTAGTACTTTAGTCTCATTTGACTATCGCTTTATATATATATATATATAGGACAGAGTCACAGAGGCACTCAATACTAAGAAAGTGAGGCCCTCTTAGTTCAAAAGTGATTGTCAAGTGAAGCACTAATATGTTAGAAGCATACATACATACACACACATATATATAAACCACTGAATACCACCCGACATCGGCTCCAGATTCATAAAAGGAATTGGTCCTTTAAGATACATTAGCTAGGCTTAATCGGTTGACCAGAGCCTATAGTTTGGCTGGCAACCATGTACATACACTTGAAAAAGTTGTTATATACCTACACTGGAAGTTTCAACTCATACTATAGCCCACATACAAGAAGACAACTAAATCATAAAAAATCTCTTGCGCAAATGCTTGTGTCAAAGCTAAAACTAATAATCTATGCCCATTCAACAACTTTGTGGTGCACGGTGAATGGAGCAGATCATGGTCTACTACATGCAAACAAATAATCCTCATAAGATAGACAGTCCAACAAAATAAAATAAAAGTTAGAAAATACCTTTCCAGAGGACATGGCAAGATCCCCCAATTGCTTCCATTTTGATTCGCTTTGAGATTCTATTGCTATTTCCTGCACATCATAGAAATTATAAGAACACAGCATTAACTGAGTAAAGGTGCTCAATATATAAATAAGCTATACAAAACTGCATGTGCTTGGTTCCCTCCACTAGATGACAGAAGAAAAACGCATTTGCTTTCACAATATCATTGTGTTTACTATAGATGCATATTGACTTTCAAGACAAAGAATCATGAGATGTGCGACCATGTCTTAGAAAATGAAGTGCTCAGATTGTGTGAAGGAGATCCTTCCTTAAAAATGCAATCTTTGATAATTAATGCAAAGGAAAGGCCTTGAAACAAGGGAACATATGGACCAATCATAAGTGTAATCATTAGACCAGTGCTCTTATCCATATTTACTGCTATCTGCTCAAATGCACAAGGAGACCTTATATGCCTAAAATCTCTAAACAATAGACAATTGATAACATAAACTAACCTGTGCAACTTCAAGCCTTCCAAGTTGCACAGACAAATCAAATTTGTAATCAGGATCAGTGGCCACTTCGAGAGCTTCCTCCAGCATTCCTCGAGACTCGAGAAAATGAGCCACACTTAAACAAAAATTATGATGCAAGTCAGAAAATATCTATATAAATTTACAATATAGACCAAAATTTTTCCATGAATCAAGTAAAAGAGTCCCATATAAACATGAAATATGTAGCCCTATCAATCCATAGTTTAAAAAAAAGTCAATCCCATTTTAACAGAAATTTTCTCCATTGCAAAATTTAAACTCTTACCTGTTAAGATGCTCCCTCGGAATTGTGGGCAAAATCTCATTCGCCCTCTGCAAATCTCCACGCATAACAAGAGTCTTGTACTCTATCAAGCTAAGCAATAATGTATAGCTCACCACACTGGACAAAATAGTAAGACATGAAACATTACTTTTGAAGTTCACAATCGTGAGGAATAATAGCCTGAATAAAGACACTTTACAGATATACTCACACAAATAATCAAATTCCTTGCCGAGGAATAATTGCCTGAATAAAGACACTTTAAAGGTATACTCACTCAAATAATCAAATTCCTTGCCAACAGGTAAAAAACATATTTCAACAATCAAGGATGCTTACTTGAATTCTTTGTCAATTAGGTACACTCGACTCTGGCTGGATAGATATCCTAACAAATACATTGGCCGATCCAAATGGCACATTGTAGTTACCTGAAATCATTTGACACAGGAAACAACTCTATCAATTATGTTCCACAAGAAGTCAAAAAGTTTGATTATCAATGATTAAAAATTTTAACAAGACAACCACAAGAAACCAACCCTGATATATGTAGAAACAATAAGCTTCAACCAATGATGAAAAAAAATGACCTAACATAGTAATATCAATTAGATAAACATTTGTCAATACCTCACCACCAACACAATAGTTAAGGCGCCAGGCTGAGTTATTGTAAATAAAACAATCCCCAACCCATAGGCCTGTACGAATTCGCTCATTTATCTCATACAAAAGTTCAAATGCATCCTCAACTCCCTGCTCATCGATTGGTTGACCACTCTCCAGATATGCAGAAACAGCCTCCCTCTACCACAGGAGAAATTCATTACATTTAAAGCAAATTTGCAACATGATAAAGGGAAAAGATCTCTTGAACCTGAATAATTGAGTTTGTGAAACCAATTAGCTAAATTAAATATAAAATATACTCCAGCCGAGAACAACCCATCATAAAGAACAACAATCCAGGGGGCAGCAAGATAAAAAAGAAAACTCAGTCTCAGTTCTTACGTTGTATTTCAAAATATAAAATGAGTTGTCACTTCTGAGTGCAATGAGATCACCACCATCTGCCCAATAGATATTCTGAAACATCAAGTAGAGATGGCAATCAATACGTCTGTTAGATATCTTTTTTGATTTGTAAAATTATTTCAAAAAGCATTTAGCCAAATAGAACTCCAAAAGAAATGGGATGAAATGACATTTATCGTATAACACACTTACTTTGACTCTAACATCTATTCGCCGAATTACACGGCATTCAGCCCAGTCATAGAAGCAAACAAAATCATTTGAGCGTATAGCCAACAAGGCTCCCCCATAAATACCCTCAGCAGAAAATGTTGGCCGAATGCTCTTTCTTTCCTGTAACACAAACATGCATTCTACAACTTTGTAACACTATTACCAACAAATTCTGAGTTATTTCATGAAAGCAGAATAATTTTACTAAGGACAAAAACCATAAAAAGAATGTAATACACAAGCAATGGGAAGAAATGGAAGCGGTCCAAGAGGGTGTCAAAATGAAAATGATCCAGTTTTATTAAAAAACAACATACAGTTGTTTGGAAAATGATGAAAAGTTGGCAAGAATTACCCAGAAGATGTTTCTTAAACTAAATTTGCAAAAGCCCAAATAACTAGATTATATTCAACATGTCCAAGGATTGTAATTTAACAGAAGATTCAGAGCTCATACAAATATAACAAGCACAAAAATTAAATGTCTTGGGGATATTTGACCTATATTTTTAACAGTTCATAAACATTTGCTGAGACTCGGGAAAAAAGGCAAAGAGATATTCAAGTCAGTAAAGCGTAAAAAATGTACATCTAACTTGGTTCAACTTCATTATCTTATTTGTCTGACAAACTCTAAACCAGTATCAGACCAAAAAAAATCACTAAAATAAGATTTTTGTTTTAAAAAGCAATTTGTATAATTAAGAAAATCACAAACACTGATTAAATTTCTTCATCATAAAAATATATAATTAGCAAGCATTGCACGGTCCATCTCAATGTATTTTTCCATGAAAATGAAGAATCCTGTGATCATCTCCTGCTACAATGTCCAGCTTTGAGTTTTGTTAGCAGATGGTGGAACTATTGATGAGTTTTTGTAGAAATTTTGCAAATTGGACAATTCAGAAATTTCACCTCTTTTCTATAGGTTTCCCTAATCTTAAGACTTAAACCTATAGGGCTGTTATGAAATATAAATACAACAGAAGCAACAGTAGATAAGATAAGATAAGATAATTTTATTAATGTCCAACAAATGACCACAGAAGTATGTCAATAGGACTGTGCAATACCATGAGAATAATACAAACTGGGAGCATAAAAGTAGCAAATGACCACAGAAGTATGTCAATGGGACTGTGCAATACCATGAGAATAATACAAACTGGGAGCGTAAAAGTAGCTCCTATAAAAGATAAAAAGCAGAACTCAAATCAACCCTAGTTCTATAAATGGAGAGTGGGTCTCGGAGAAGAATATATACAAGGAGACATATGAAGAGAGCTGGTCCAAGGAAAGCAAGTGGATTCAAGAGCTGTGACGTAAAAATGGTGATGGTGAAACTCTCTTGGGCCACTGAAAAAACACTGGAGGCACAGGAAGCAATGGGAGTATCTCTCCTACCATCCGAGGCCGATTGAAGAAAGCTCAAAAGAGTACTCTGTCTCGAAGAAGAGCTAGAAGAAGAAGAACTGCAATGAGTAGTGTGCTGCTGCCTGGAGGAGGGTACTTGATGCTGCAACCTAGAAGTTGTCCGTCTGTCGCGATGAGGCCGAGACTGTCCTCGAGGAAGAGCTAGAAGAAGAAGAACTGCAATGAGTAGTGCATTGCTGCCTGGAGGAGGGTACTTGATGCTGCAACCTAGAAGTTGTCCTTCTGTCGTGATGAGGCCGAGACTGTCCCCGTCGTTGGTGTTGGGCAGAGGTAGAGGTGGATTGTCGTGTCCTAACTAAGCAATCAAGGTTTGTGCCATCCTTTGTCTATCTCTTGGTGCCCCTAAAAGAAGGAAGCACTAAAAAGAAGGAAGTGATACACTCGGTGGAGCCTGGTCTCGACTAAGAACGTTGTTAAAGGGTGACAGAGTGAAGCCGAAGGGCCTCCTGCAAGTATAAGGCTAGACATACCAGATCAGGGCATCTGAAAAATCTGGACAAAGTCTAGAGCTTGCTGAGAAAAAGGCCCCCGAAAAGACAATGAAACTGCCCACGGATCTTGTAGTAAATGGGACACCAAAAGATGAAGTGCTCCTGGGTCTCAACCTCTCGAAGGTGACATACCTGGCAGATCCTATCTGACTGGTCAAGCTAGTGATCAATCTCTATCCAGAGACGGTGAGAGGCCACTCCGAACTAGCCTAAAGGAATATGAAGAGCATGTTCCCAGTGTCGGAATGTGTAAGGGTGGCAAACAATGAGACCGTCCTTCAAATCCAAGAAGTGCATAGCGTAGAAGGCCATATTGGGATGTAGCCCCCCCGAAGGGTCGATCCAGGTGACATGCACAAACTATTTGTAAATGTCATCTCTAGTGATTTTGTTCAACTCCTGTCTAGTAGGTAAAAGTTAGCCAGGCGCATTCAAGGAATACCCAAAAGAAGTAAGTCGGTCCATTGCAATACTGACATATGCTAAAAGATCTACAACACCAGCAAACCAACATCTAGAGCGACCCGAGGGACTGGCTAAGGAGATGGCCTTTGAAGAGAGATAGGCCAAGTATGGGTATTGATCACACCCCTTTGTCGTGTTGGCAAAACTCTGAAGGCAGTGTAAGAGAACAACAAGACTAAACATAGCCTCAAGCCGAAAAGGTCAAGGGCCAAACTCTACGAGCACGATGGACTGAGGTACTGCCTGTTTACATATGATAATGCGATGGAAGAGGAGGATTTGCACTCTCTCTGTTGAGGTTCAATCACAGTCAAGTAGAGATGTCCCCCAAACCTCAGATCCATAGAGGACTGTGGATTGCATGAGAGTACCCATGAGAAACATCCTGGATGAGATATCCTGAAAATGGTGTCTGAAGCATTGTTTCTCTAAAAGGGATAGGGATTTGTACCCTTTATTAACTCGAAACTGAAGAGCATGCCGCAGGCTGAAACAAGGCCTTGTGAACTAAAACCCCAAATAAGTATAGGTGCTTGTGATCTCAACCTCTTCCCCTCTGAAGAAGAAATGAAGATCACTGAGTAGCTTCTTCTATCCATTGAAGATCATAACCTTGGTTTTACACAAGTTGACCATCAACTGACGAAGATCACAAAAGAGGGCCAAGGCATCTAACTCTCTCTGCAAACCCTCCAGAGATGAGGCCAAGAGGACCGCATCGGCGGCGAAGAGAAGAATATAAATCAAGACCTGGTGAAGAAGGCACCCATCGTCGTCCTAAATGTGCTCCTGTAAGAAAGACTAGCTCATCAATGTAAATCCCAAAAAGAGTGGGGGAGAGTGGACACCCCTGCTTAAACCCAATGATACTCCTGATGAAATCTGAAATCTCATGGGCCATACGAAGATGACCAACAACTAACTCATATAATCTCATAATGGCAGTCAAGAGGATCTTGGAAATACCAATGTCTCGGAGTCTTTGGAACAATGCCACTCTGGAAATAGAGTCGAACGCATTTTGAAAGTCTACAAAACAACAATAAACTTTCGAGGATTGGTAATGTGCCTTCTCAATGATGGCATGGACCGTAAGAATGTGATCAATGGTCTGGTGTGTTGGTCTGGAGCCCACTTGTCCTCTCACTCTAAGTTGTCTCCTCTCAAGCTCCCTAGAAAGCTGCATATGGAGGACTATAGCATATAGCTTGGAGAAAGTGTGGCCAATCATGATCGTTCTGTAGTAGTTGGGATCAGTATTAGGGCCCGATTTATGGATCGGGTGAATAACGTGATGTGACAACGATTCAAGGAATCTAGTACAAACTACGTGATTGAATAGATCATCCAAGTGACAATCACGTGCTCAAAGGCCATGTTTGAAGTGTTCAACCTGGAACCCCTCATCCACTGCTTTGCTAGAACTCATGGACCCAAACAGCCTCCCGGACATCATGGGGGGTGAATATATAACAAAAGGGGGGGAGACAATATTTCACCTGTTAACAACCCTAGTTGTTATATAAAAATAAATATAACATAATAAATTATATAAATACACATTAATAAATAATTAATTAATTGAAAAGGTCAAAAGACGTGCCCTTATACTTGAAAAGGCATGATGGACTTATATAAGGTAAGTCGTCAGAATGGTCCAAGTTACCATTGATTCATAAGATACCTCGGATCCGATTAACATTGGAGCATTGGATTCTTCAACCAATAAAAAATCATTAAATTGATTATGACTCAAGGTTCATGTCGTTCCATTCGAGGTTTAAGTATAATTAAGCTCCATAAAAATATATATAAAATATGCTTAGAGGTTTTTCCCGTGGATAT
Source organism: Larix kaempferi (assembly GCA_027924585.1). Taxonomy (NCBI): domain Eukaryota; kingdom Viridiplantae; phylum Streptophyta; class Pinopsida; order Pinales; family Pinaceae; genus Larix; species Larix kaempferi. The sequence goes on from BSBM01000504.1 coordinate 8,692,046, forward strand.
AAAGAAATATAAATAAGTGTTAAGCTTAGCTATATTTAATTGAAGAAAAATCATGCTATAGCTTAATGAGATAGAAAGCACTATTTTACTTTCGTAAGTCAGGAGAGACAATAAATATAATTAGTGGAATATTGTTTATGTTGGGAAGGATGAAGTGAAACTACCTTTTATTAGATTCTCATAATATACGTGGAAGTTTTTCATTAAAAAGGTGGTATATATATTATAATAATAAGGAAAAAGGTATTCAAAATTAATACCTATGTTTTCATTAAAAAGGAGAAAATATATGTGGAAGTTTTTATTAAAAAAGATATATATATATATAAGGAAGAAGGTATTCAAAATTAATACCTAAGTTTTCATTAAAAATGATACATGTAATATAGTAGTTTTTTTATACAAATATTAAGTAAGGTCGATATCATAAGAATGGAATAAGAGATGAATAAATAGATACAAGATAAAGTGCAATCCACGTTGCGAAACAGCATATGAATTTAACAGTATAAATAATGACTTGTGAGAAATAAAAGCATCCACTGATCAATCACTTTAAACAAAGGACAAATGGCCCCAAATAATGATGAAAGTATAAACAGTATATGAATTTAACAGTATAAATAATGACTTGTGAGAAATAAAAGCATCCACTGATCAATCACTTTAAACAAAGGACAAATGGCCCCAAATAATGATGAAAGTATAAACAGTATATGAATTTAACAGTATAAATAATGACTTGTGAGAAATAAAAGCATCCACTGATCAATCACTTTAAACAAAGGACAAATGGCCCCAAATAATGATGAAAGTATAAATAAACCAGTGCCTTATGGAGTCAAACAAATGTGTAGTGTTGGGGGATGCTAAAGATACAAGTCTTAGTAATTGTTTGTGAGATCGTTTTGCAAATTATCTCGGTAAATTAAAGGTTTTAATTGTCTTGATTATTAGGCTAAGAACAACAAGGTAAGCAATCGACTGGAAAGGTATACTTTCAGTGGCTTCCCCTCTGATGGTATGTCGGACCACCCAGATGTCAAGGAGTAAGTGTCGAAAGAGTTAACCACTCCGATGTCTGAGACATCGGTAACTTCCGGCCCCACCAGGTTTAGGAACTTTGCCCACTACCTGAGTATGTCTCAAATAAGCAACACCGGTTCGTTGGTTGTGGGGGTGAAGATTTTATTATGTTATCGAAAAATTATCAAATCCAACACCTTTCTGAGTACTAGTCCAACCTTTTCAAGTTGGCAGAGCATACGGGTGTTGGATAGCAACCAAGATAAATTGTTAAAGGGGGAAGTGAGTTGGAATGTTTTAAGATTTATTAGAGCACACAGTTCAACTCTCCGACAGAGAGTGCTCTTGACTTTGTCTTATGACAAGGTTCAAGAGACTTAGCTAGTCTATATGCCTAATGCAAGGAAAGTGCAATACTATTATGCTCTCCGACAGAGAGTGCTCTTGACTTGGGTTATTGCAAGTTTAAGAGGCTTTGTTTTTTGTTAAAATAGAGGCAATTTATAAACCAGAATTGATAGCTCAAAAAATTTGAAGATAAACAATGATATATTAAATAAATGAACAAATTGCAAGAAAGAAAACTAGTGTTCTACCACGACAGGGACTAATCTAAAGGTGAAGTCAAAGTCACTTCTGCACACCACTCATGAAATTCCAGCTTAGCCGGTCCTACGCAGTACACAGTGGGGAAAGAGAAACAGCACGCAGTGTTAATGCGACACTTGGGATCAAATCCCAAGAGGCTTCTCAGGTCAAGACTTGAAATAAAAATTATTCTAAGTACGAAAATGAAAACTAAGCTAGAAAATTGAAACAAATCTAACTAAAGTATGCACCAAAACACTCTTCCCCAAATGGGGAAGAAGAAACCAAAGTGTGGGAAGCCTTATCCCACCTAGCCTTTTTATTAATCAATTACAAGTGCCTTGGGAATTTAACCCTTGTAAGGTCTTTTTAGGAGAAATGAAACAACTATGAAAGAAACAAACTTAGAAGCCCTTAAGAGCTTTTACAAAGGAGAGTGTGTATAGTTTGTCTTCTTGGTTCAAGTCTTCTCTTTGGGTTATAGTGTTGATCTTCTTTGAATCTTGTTTTTTCAAGTCTTTCTTCTCCTTCTAAAATACCTACATAGGCTCAACTTAGTTCAACAAGGCACCCTTTAGCATTAGAAAAACAAATCAAAATTTGAAACTAGCTAAGTCCAAGCTTGCAAAATGAGATTTAAAATGCAAAATGGTATGAGATTCAACTTTGAACTATTAAAAATGCGAAAACGGACCAGCAAACAAACAAATGCCTAAAAATGCCAGGAAAGAGATCTAAACCATGATAAAAAATGAACTATTTTGTATGCAACTTTTATCTTTTAAATAGGAGATCCAAAATGCAAAAAATGTAAACTAAATACCAAGCCTAAAAGGAGAAATATAATGCAAGATCTAACTATCAAATGAAATGCAAATAAGAGACTAACTTGATAAAAAGAAACTAGATCTAAACAAATGCAAATGCAAAATAGATGAGATCTAAGAATGTACAAGTAAACTAGATGCCTAACTTACAACTTCAAAGAGAAATGAACTAGCTACCAAACAAATAACTACTAACTTTAACCTTTTTGCTTTGTTTTTATGTGTCTTTACGGCAGACTAGAAGATGGACGAAAGGAGAGAGGAGAGGAAGAGGAGGGGAGACGAGAGGAGCTAAGGAGCGAAGACAAGGTTGGAGGGAGGACCTAAAGAAGAAAACGAAAGGGAGGCTAGATGGGGGATCTAAAAGATGGACGAGAGCATAAGGAGAGGAAGCAAATTGAAGTGGGACGAGAGGCAAAAGAAAAGAAAAGGTAGAGATGGACTCAACTAGGAAGAGAGAGAGATCTAAGGCAAAAAGGAAGTAAGGGAAGAAGGAGAAAAGGAGGAAGAAAACGAGGCTAGCAAATCAAATGAGAAAAAGGGGATCAAGGAGAAAACGAGAAGGCTTGAGGAGTTAAGCCTTTTGGAACCAAGTAACCAGTTTGAAGATAATTTTAAGAGGATGGATCTTTTATGAACTTCTCAAGCTCAACCTTGAAGCACAGATAGATCTTTGGAGAACCCTGAAATGCACAAAAGTTAGCAAAATAATGACAAAGGGGAGGAAGAGGCAACCGAGCTCAAGATCCCACTTTGCACTTAGGAGATCTGCAAAACAAACCACTTCAAAACAATGTTTGATCAAGCCTAGTATGATTAATTAAATAAGACAAGAAGTGCATCAGTATTACCGACTACAGTTTGCTACTTCTAAATCTTAATCAACCAAGCATCAATGAATAAATTGAAACCCAAATATTCACTCTATAAACTTAAAAAAGACTTCTAAGCTAGAAGCATGATCAAAACATTACATATGAATAGCATATTTAAACAACATCACGTCAATGAAGCTTTAATAAATTCTCATGGACAAATTGTGCACACCATGTAGACCTCCAAAGTCGATTTTATTCCAAATAGCCAAAGCTAAGAACTATTACAAAATGAGCAGAGTAATCTTGAACAAAAATTTCCATCAGAGAAGAGCCAAAATGGCTTCCTTATATAACAAAATACAAGCACCTAAACCCTAATTCGAATTTGTTCCAAGAGAGCCAAAATGGAAATCACATGAAGTCGAACTCTGAATCAATAGCAAGCTTGGAGCTTGATTCAATAGCACACTCGAGTTCTGGTCGACGTGAATGAGGAAACGGTGAAGAGACTTGTGTTGAGAATGAATGCGAATGGGCCACCACTTGAGGAATGGCATGATTGACATGGAGTTCAGTGTTGGAGCTTCACGTGATTGGTAGGTGGTGTGGGTGGAGGATGAGGTGGATCCTCTCCCCATTAGTTCCAACGCCCAAGACTTTGGTTTAAACGCCCACCAAAATAGATGAATCACGCGGATGGAGGAGCCCACGTGAATGGGGCATGCTCACGTCACCCCTTTAAGTAATTCGCTTACCTAATGTTTATTTAAACATGTGTTTTAATACTCAAATGTGATCATACACCATATTATGATATATGCCACCCTTTTCCAAACATTAAAATAATGTATTTTGACTTATTTGATTTTTTGGTCATAGTGCATTTTCACCATTTTTTGCAATTAAGTGCCAAAATGATGCATTATTAGCCAAAACTCCCTCAAAGGTGATGTAACTGCCCGGAATTTGAGAAATGAGAGCGCTAGGGTAAAGAGAACGCTCTGAGAGTCAAGACGAGCCTCCCCACGCCCAATTCTGCCTCCGGATGAGGTTTTTATCACTTTTTGAAATTTTTTAATTAAACCATTAAAATATGGTCTAATTTATGAAAAAATTTATTCTTCTCGGAATTCAACGAAACTCCTATGGGACCTAGTGCATGTTCATACGACTCAATCGAGATGGCTAACACATAAAAAATCCTAGACACAAGACTCTAATAACCACCTTAGGTTTTGACCACCATGGGAAATACTCTAGCTTTGGAGGGTTGAGTGAAAAACTCAGGAATTATACGCCACTGATGAGTAGCACATAATTCCTAAGGAAAAAACACTCTAGAGTATCCCCCACACGGCTAAACCTACAGATAGCCGAGTCTTTTTTAAAAGAACCCCGTTTAGACCAACTTTTTACAAATTCCCCATGGGGGTATGAACATGCAGTTATTACAAATGGGGCAAAGTTGCCCTGAAAATGACTTCTGAACTTCTGAACATTGATGATGAATATGAATCATGTTCTTGAAACTGGCGGCTCATGAGCGTTCAACTATTTGTACAAATTAGGTGATAACACTCCCCATGAAATTTCTGCACCCCTGCGGGAGATTTTGTAAGGATATGTTAGAATGAGGGTCTAGTTTTGTGTAACTTAGTCACCTAGGACTTTATCATTAGGGAAGTCCTTTCATCGAGTGTTTTTTCACTTGAATAATTAAAATTTCTCTTTAGAGGTTTTAATAATTTGAGTTTTTTCACTCAAAAATACCTCCAAAGTGGTGAAAGGTGTTCTAGTGATTGAGTTCATGGGGTGATTGAGGCCTAGACATTATCCAGAGTCTTGCGGAATTTCATTAAGTTTTGAAGAGGATTTTTTAATTTTTGGTCATTAAAAATTGTCACTCAGGACAATTTGTTGTATTGTAAAAGAGGGTTACTTGGTCGTTTTTGATGTCATATAGGGGTATGGGTACTCAAGACAAATGGCATGAGACCCCCTACACCCTTGGGCCAAGTTTGAAGTCATTTGGAGAAGTATTACTATGGTTTTGGTCACTTTTTCCTAGGTCAGTCAAGGAAATCAGGAAATTGGGTATTTAATTAGAAAGCCAAATTTTATAAAAATGACTTTAGTCACTTGGTGTGGCCAAGTAAAGGTCCTAAACCTTATGTTATGTACCCAACATGAAAACTAAAGCTTAAGGTCCCTCCCTAAACAAGTATTCTGAGTATGGTGAACTGCCCACTCTAGGGGGTGCACCATCCTCTCTTTGATTGGTTGGGTGAGTAAAAGTCAATGGGAAGGGCCCAACTATGGTGGTTTCCTCCCCATTTGACATAGCAACAAGGTTGGGAGCATTAAAATGGGGGTTTATTTCCCCATATTTAAGATCCCAAACCTTGGTTTTTTCCTCCTTGAGCAAATTCGCCCCCCTCTCTTGGGCCCCCCTCTCTCCCTTGTGATACTTGTCTAACATGCAAAGAGCCTCTCTCTTTCATTTTTCCTATTTAAGGAGGGCATTCCTCTTCATTTGGGTTACATTCACTCATGCTCTTGCCTCATTTCTATTTTTCTCATTCGCTTGCTCTCTTCTTGCCCATTCTTGGGCCATTTGTAATTTTTAGCCATTTGGTTTTGTAATACAAATTCTTTGGAGGAGATTTGGTGTTGTGGATGCTCTTGGTGGTGCTTTGCTTCAGATCTTTAGCTATTCAATCATTGGGAGGCCAAATAAGCAAATTATTTTGCTCTGGTGAGATTTCTAGTAATTTTGTTAGTTATTTTATGAGTTTCCTATTTAACTAGTTAAGATCTTCATATTCTTGTTGGTTGAAGCTTATGATCTCTTAGCGCTTTTAAAGGTGCTCACCTTTTATTTTAGTTGTGTAGCAATATCTTATAAGTTGCAGGTCACCAAGCTTTGATGGTGGAATTCTTTGGTCAGATACCCCACCTCTCCAAGCATTGGATGAGCAAAAGAGCACCATCTTCTCATTTCTTTCCCATTTAAATTTTTTGCATTATATTCTACATCTTTTACATATACTAATCTGATTTGAATCATTGTTTACATGTTATTATCTCATCAAAATTTGTACATTTTTTTACGATAAACTAACATTGTCCCAAAGTGATTTTGGGCATTTTTCTGTGACTTTTCTCTTGCTGGTTTTTAGCAGGTCTGCACACTTTCAAGAAGGATATGCTACCCAAAATCAACCATCTCCAAACATAAAGGGCCTCCACAAGTCACCAATTTGGCCATTTGGGTAAAAAAGGCAAAAATCACTATTTTCTTACTCTTTTTCTACTGATTATCAAGTGCTGAAATAATTGTCATTGTAACAAGCCCAAGAAAGTCTCTTGGGCTTGATCTTATTGCACTTTTAGTTCAAGCATATCTTTCTTATTTAGTTTGCTCTTAGTTGCATGCAAAGGAAGAGGCTCTGCCCATCCTTGCATGGTTTTGTTAAGTAGTTTTGCTCACTAGATATTTTTACTTCAAACATTTTCATTTTGCCTCCACCTCACTAATGAAGTGGCTCCACCACTCCAGTGATATCGCGCTTGGCTTGTTTCTTTATTTCCAGTAATTTGTTTTAAGTTGTTTATTTTGCCCGCACCTCACAATTGAAGTGGCGTTGCCACTCCTGTGATATCGTGCTTGGCTTCATCTTGTTTGAGTAATTTTATTTCAAGCATTTCCATTTTGCCCACACCTCACAAATGAGTTGGCTCTGCCACTCCTGTGATATCGCACTTAGCTTGTATTATTTTAGTTTAGTCTTGCTTAGAAATAAAATTTAACTTAAGCCCCGTTTTTGCCCGTATCCTCTCCCCTCACCGGTTAAAGCGAACTTGGGTGATGAGAAAGGGCAAAGATTTGTGTTGGCTAGATTATTAGGCACCCAGTTACATATCTTCACTAGAACGGAGAAAAGAAGACTTGACCTATGGAGCTAGTGGGGTAGAGATCGTGGGGGGTCTCGTGGCACTTTGTGTCCTCCAGTTGAGCACCCAACAAGTCTTGAGTTTGACCAGTGGAGCTAGTTGGTAACGTTGTGTTCTCAGGTTGAGCACCCGACATTCTCTCTCTAATCGAAAGAGATAGTCTCTTTGGGGTAGACATCTAGATTAGTTTCATTTCTTTACAACAAATGCATTAATCCCCTAAGTAAAAGAGAGGCATTAAAATTTGCTAAAATTTAAAGGACCACATGCAAAACATTGTTACGATCTTTTCTATTTTGCAAGCATTTCACTTAGCTATCTTGTTCACAACATTTGCTTCAAGTACTTTATTTTCAGCTCATTATTGTTACATGTATCCTTGATTCCATAAGTTGTTAATAATCTACACTTCAATGCTTTATGTGATATATTGATCATCTTGTTGCAAGCATTTCATTTACTTGTTCATTTACTAGAAGTGATTATTCATTGTTGCATCTGTTAAAGTGAATGAGTTAACACTTTGGGAAAGTACTTGTTTAAGTTGATTATTGTGACTCCATAGCCCGAGTAGTGACGGCACTGGTCTTGTTAGTTGGTAAATTATTTCTCTCTTGCATTTCATCATTTGGTTGATCACTAAAGTGTTTGCTTGTCATTGAAAGATTTGCATAATTGCACGCAGCTTGTCATTTTTTTATCTTTGTAACTTACAACTCCAACAAAAACATAAAGAAAAGTAGTAATTAGGGGCTACCCCCTTTAACCTTTAGAAGTTGTGGTCTAAACGAAGGAGTTTAGGACCAAGGTGACAGTGGATTCTTAACTCATAGTTTCCCTTAGGAACACACACAGCGGTTTGGAGACTTACCCGTGTGCAAGTGTGTTTTAGGCGGCAACACGGCTTCAGGAAACACCAAATGCGGGTGCCATTTTATTGGATAGGATTTTTTTTTCATGATGCTCCCATCTACAACGGGTTCCAAGAGGTAGATGGATTGCAATCTTGTCTTCAACCCCAGATCTGTGAGGACCATTTTGTCACCTAATACACACCTCGGGTAATGTGGCAAAATTCTTCAAGCCACTGGGTGTGTCCTTGGGGGAAGTAACGAGTCAAGTACTATCACTTAACACTTGACTCCTCCATTTAGGCCAACTCCTAGCGAAGCCAATGGGGATGGTCCTGCTATCACATCCATAGTAGTTGGGCTACCATGATCCAGATCATCCTGTTGTCCTTCGAAATGGCATGCGTGTCGTTTGAAAGCCCAAAATGTGCAACGCCAGCTGGATGACAACTCTCTCAGGAGAGAGGCCAATGTCACCACACTTCTCTCCTCTTCGCTTTAGGTTGGCTCTTCTCCAACACTAGGGGGGTATCCCTAAAATAGGATCGCTAAGGCCGGTACGGTAACGAGCAAGGTGAATGGAAGAGGTTGCCTTAGAGAAACGGATGTAACAAAAGATAGTTTTTGATGGGTGATGGAAAGGAAAGGAAGATCAATCCTCAGGGAAAGACCAGTGCCGGTATCAGAGTGGGGCGAATGGAGTCAAAGAAGAGCTCTAATAGGACCTTGCTGCCAGGTGAAAGTAGTAACCAACTAAGAGCTCTTGCACTAGAGCATACCTGAAAGCCGCAAAACTTAAGAGAAAAACATGGGTCAAATAAAGTTGTGCTAGATTTTTAGCCTTCCATTCAGATGATCCCAGCTTAAGAGTTGAAAGCAAATAGCTAAGAGAGGTATTGCCTCATACAAAATGAAAGATGGCATACAAATAAAAATGGCATACAAAGGGAAAAAAAAAACTCTCAATTTATCCAAAGAATCCCGTCATGATATTTTTCATTAAGTTTATGGGAAAAAACTTCCAAAATTCTCCATCCCGGTTACAATGAAGAGGCTAGCTCTTTATAGGCCAAAAAGGCTCCTATAGAATAAAATAATAATAAAAAAGGCAAAAAGGTGGGTGAGATCCACCTTTTCAGCTCCACTAAAGTCTAAGTAGACCAAAGTGGGTACTCTCAAGGCTGAATTATACCAACCCTCATGTGGGCAAAGAAGTCGACCAAGAGTCTGACTCATCAAGGATGCAATTCGTTGCCATTGGAACACGTGTCAAGTAAAAAATAAAAACTGCCTCAGAATGCCACGTAGACCTCTACCATGCTGAAGATTGAACACCGAGCTCGATATAACAAAAAATGCACATCGGCTGCCAAAGGGACTCGGCTGCTGAGGAAGTCTCGGCTGTTGATGAAACTGAAGATTAGGGTCTGTTCCCCATGCGTACTATAGAGCCAACACAACATTCAGTTGACTAGTCCTTCTATGCTGCCACATCACAAAAGATGCCCACCAAAAAGGTAAGGTCGAATACGTGGATGCTAAACAAAACTAGAGAAAAGAGCACCGCTCCAAACCAAGGATTTAGGAAATCACGGGAATTTACAACTGTTGATTCCTCCGCCTACCCCCAATGTGCCACATAAACCCCAGCCACGAGCTGCCTCTCCCAAAGACTGTATTTTTTAATGGAATTTGGCTGTTAAGTAAAATCGCGGGTTCGTGCCAGGGACACCACGAAATAAAAGGAGATCTAAATGCTAACTGAGGCAATCTGCGATCTCTCAGCATATAAAATGGACCGGATCTTTTATTTAGCGTGAGTCATGGTAGACCACGACGAGTGATCTTCTGATTGTTGCAAGCTCAGCTGTAACACGCTCAGTTCAGACTTTCGGGTGTTGGTTTGTAGGTAGAACATCGAGTTGTTTGGTGCCAAGCGATGTCAAGGTGGAATGACACATCAACAAAAGCAAATCGGCTGTCAATGTGACCTATGATCGGCTGGCAACAGCTGCGTGAAAAAACTCTATTCGGACACGGATATACGGCTGCCAAACACCGAAAGTGAAAATCGATTGAGAGTGCAATCTGCTGTCAAAATTATGTCTTCAACTGCTGATGAAAATGTGGATTGCCCCACGATGTGAGCTATGTTCAGCTTGTGAGCTCGGCTATCTGCACCCGACGAATTAGCATTGAAACTGACCGTAGAATGACTTCGGGTGGGTGAGTCTTTTTACGCGAGCGGTTTCCAATGTCAATATGGGTTCTCACGCTGTCTTTCACAAAGATTCTTACCGAATCCTCCATGACCACCTGCGCCGGCACGATTGACATCGAGATCGCTGTATGATGAAACCTGAGCCCGATGTCTGGACAACCTAAAAATGTGCAGGATATTCTCAGAGGTGACTTGCAAAATGAATTAAGCCACATTTCTCTTCCCAGTATCTTTTATGTCCATTTTTAGCCACCATCCCCATATGAATGTTTCCTCAATGGTTGCAAACGAACAGTTCGTCATCCCGATTTTGGGAATGCTCGCAGCTTTGAAGGATTTGCTCGTTTACATCTACTGAAAAAGCATTGACAATCACTTCCTGTGCAGCTCGAGCAGCCATACTCATTGCTGCCGAATGCTTATAATATCCCACAACTCTGTGGCTTATAGCAGTCATCGAACCTCATTTAAACATCTTGCTTCTGAAATTTCTGTCAGGGCTCCTTATCAATCTCTGATTAATTTGTCTGTGGATACCCCTGTCAAAAAAGGGGATAACATCCTTCAATTAATTTTTATGCAATCGCTCAACACCTGCAAGTCCAGGCATTGTCAAATTTGTGTGCCAAAATTCTGCTAGGAGACAACCAGCATGTCAACAGTTGTATCATATTTTATAGCTGCTGATTTGAAAATTCTGGAGGTAATGCGAATGGCTGTTAATGAAATAATGACTGATATCCCCGAGAAATGTAACTGGTCTCAAGTCCAAATTTATTCTCTGTTGATAAACATCATATTGTGTATTGCGCTGCCTCATTGGTTCTATTTCCTATTTCCTCTGCTACATTGGGTACATAAACACCCCCATATGAGCTGCTCGCCACATAAAATGGATTCAGTAGGAACTCTGGGTATTCATCAAACCCTTTGAGGATGAAGGTACATGCATCTAATGTTGCCCTGTCATCATCCATTTCATAAGCATCTGTTGTATCAGCATATGAAAATCAAGTCCAGCAGGAAAATCCACGAACATGATGCTGGAAACCAAATCACCATACTTTCTCCTTAATAGTTTGAACTGTGTTGCTGCTTTAGAAATTTCAACATCCATCACCCCCTGTTCAGCCATGACCGATAGTTGGCAGGATGCTCCCCTTTTTTAAAACAGTCTGAAAAAAATCATCACTTCTGCTGCTTAAAAACCTGTCCAAACTGAAAGTTGTTGCTGCCATGAGATGGAAACGACCAGCAAATGCTACAAAACCTCTGAGCAAACAATGAAAAACTTCAAGTGACCACCCATGCAAAATGGGAGGTGTTGTCCGCCAATATGCACACCAGCAGCGGAAATCTTTCGAAAGCTGTCTCTTCACTTCAAATGAGAGAGGTGTGGCCTTGGGGGCAAGCAATGAGCCAGGTACTGTCACCTGAATCCCAGCTCCTCCGTTTAGGCAAACTCCTAACGAAGCCAAGGGGGGTAGTCCCTAAAAGAGAGTTTCACTAAGGCTCTTGTATTTATAGTGTTTTTAGGTGTTGTGATGCGGATGGGTGTTGTTTAGGAGTTTTGTGAAATGAGAGACAAACAACTTAAAATAAAACACAAGATAAGATGCAATCCACGTTGCGAAACAGTATATAAAGACTTGAGATAATTAAGAAAGCATCCACAGATAAAAATTAAATGACAAAAGGACCAGTGCCTTATCCAATGGGTAACGGAGTCAAAATAACAAATGTAGTGCTGGGGGATGCTGAAAAGCAAGTCTTGATAGTAACTGTTCGTGAGATCGTTGTGCAAATTATCTTGGTAAATTTCAAAGTTTTAGTTGTCTTGATTATTAGGGCTAAGACCAAAAGGTATCAAAAGATGGTAGAACCCTACCCAAGAAAGATACTGGCAACCCTAAGTGACCTGTCGGAAGCACCCAGATTCAATAAGGATTGGTGTCCAATGTTTAAACCGCCCCTGAGTCTGACAGTGATTTCCCGGCGTCACCTCTCGTGGGAAGAACAGTATTTTGCCTTGGTTGAGGTTTTGGGTAAAAATTTTAATTAAGTTTATCGATCGTAATTATCAAGTCTTCCACCTTTCTGAGTACTAGCCCAACCGTTTCCGGTTGGCAAAGCATACGGGTGTAGGACAAACCAAGATAAATTAATTAGGGGTGTGTGAGTGGAAAATTTTATTATTAAAAGAACTTTGTTCAACTCTCCGACAGAGAGCGCTCTTGACTCGGTCTTATGACCACAATTCAAGAGACTTGCTAAATTAACAATGCCTAATGCAGGGAAATGCAAGACTAATATGCCCTCCGATAGAGGGTGCTCTTGACTTGGATTTGGCCAAGTTCAAGAGACTTTGGTTTATTTTAAGAAAACAGATAGAAAGCAGTAGCAGTATATTTTCACTTGAAACAAATTTAAACCATGGTGCTGATCAACAAGATAAAAATACTACTGACAATAATGCTTGCAAGATAAACAAATCTAGTGTTCTACCATACAAATTTTAATCTACTAGGTGGGATTGATCCCCGAAACAGGATCAACCACTAGAACCGCCTGCACTTGAGAACCTCCAGCTAGCTGAAAGCTCTACCAAGGAAACCGACGGGGATGGAAGAGTAACCACAAATTATGTGGTCCTGCCCTTGAGACGAAGTCTCAAGGATACAACTTCCGGCTGAGGGCTTTGGAAGAGAAACAAGCTCAAATTGCGAAATAAAACTAACTACCCAAGAATCTCTTTCAGGTTCAAGACCCTACTCGGGAAAGCATGGGGGTAAGTGAAAATGGAAGATAAATAACCAAAATACTTAATGAAATAGAAACTGATCTAAGAGCACGGAAACATAAACTAAGTTAAACCACACCACAAGACCCAACACTCTTCCCCAAATGGGGAAGAAGACCCAAAAGTGGAGGACCCCTCCACTTGAAACTTTTTATTAAACTGTTACAGATGCCTTGGGTTTAAAACCTTGCAAGGTCTTTTGAGAAAGAAGTAAAGATGGAGATACAAGGCTAGCTCTTATAAGCTTATTACAAAGGATAACAAGACTTTGTGATTTTGATCACTCCTTATGGCGTTCTTGTAGTACTGCTTAGATCTCCCTACTTCGAGGTTTATCGAATGTCTTTCTCTTAAATGACCTACACAAGATCATAACATCTCAACAAGGCACCCGTTATTCTGTTAATCAAATCAAATAGGATATGAAAAACTACTAAGTCTTATATAAGAAATTAAAGCCTAAAACATGAGAAAATGAGATTTTTTATTTGAAAAAGTTTATATGGGAAAATGGACCAGCGAACAAAAGTTGCCTAAAACTCACTAAAAATGAGATCTAAATTATAAAATTTCAAAATATTTTTGGAGCAAAATTTCTATATTTGGGATGAGGAAAGAAAACTTAAGTAAGTGCAAGCTACATGCAATATTTCACTAACCTACATGCTCAATCAACCCTTCAAAATGCAAGATCTAAACTTTTGGTATGAGATCTAACTATCATGCCTAAGTGTTTATCTTTTCAAGTGTGTGAGACTATTACCAAGAAATGCAAAGATAGATATAGCTACTAACTAACTTCTAACCATTAACCAAACTAATGTTTTTGTTTGTTTTGTTTATGTTTTAAGGCCCAAGAGAGGATGGACGAGAAGGGAGGATGTAGCTAAGGAGTAGGGCAAAAACGAATGGGCTAAATGGTATGAAGAGAGGAGGAAGTAGAGTGGGACGAGAGGGAGTAAAAAAGGGCAAAAGGAGATGGGACGAGAGCAAATGAGAGAAAGCTAAAGAGATCTAAGGCAAAGAGAGGTAGGAAGAAAGGAGGGAAGGGGAGAAGCTAGAAGACAAAGGCGAATGGGAGAGAGAGAGGACAAAAACGAGTGGGAGAAAAGGTTAGGACGAAACTAGGGCAAGGAGGAATAGGCTTAGCATGCAAGTACAAAAAGATTCAAGGAGCAAATGAGAGGGCTTGAAGAGAGAGCCCTTAGTGACAAGGTTTTAAAGGTAGAATTTTTGGTTGATGAGAAACCTGAGAAGAGCTCTTCCTAGCCTTCTTAAGATTAAAAGATCTTGAGATTATTGTAGATCCTGCAACCACAAAGTGTTAGGCCAAAAACTTGAAGATGAACAAGGGTTTGATGCAACCGAGCTCTTACCCCTCTTCACTTTAAGCAACACCTAATCACAACCCAAACCACTCAACCAACAAGTGAGATCAACAATGCTAGTATGCTAGAAATATCAAGATTAGATCAACAATTTGTATAACCAACTACTCATGTCCATTTAGATCTTGATAAACCATGCATAAATAACCAACTTAAATTATAAATGGTTACTCTATTGTACTAAAAATAGTCTTCACAAGCTAGCCATTGATCAAATACTATGCATAATCAAGAGATGGGTTTAGAGAAGATGTCACCTCAACAAGAGATGAATTCACACCAAAGATTGAAAGCTCATGGACCTCCAAAGTCGAAATCTTTATTGAAAATATTAAGCCAAAGCATATTACAAATTTTTGCAGAGTAATCTTGCATCAAAGTCTCCATGAGATAATAACCCAAATGGGCCTCTCTTTATACTAAAACTAGAAAGCTAAACCCTAGGTCGAAATTGGCAATGGGATTGAGGTCGAATTCCAATCAACAAGGCTTGGAGCAATGGAGTCGAGTTTGAGGTAGGTGTGAGGTGAGGGCATTAACCAATGGATAACTTACATCAAGGCAAAGGCGAGCTAGGATGAAGATTGACGTGAGCCTATGTGGAGGGCGAGCTTGGATATGATGGAGACAAGTGGAAGGGCGAGCTCACATGGAGATGGCAAGTGGCCTTTGGTAGGTAATGACTCGCATATGTGGAGCTTGGAACCAATCATCACCCTACCATGAAGCTTAAACTCGAGTTCTATCAAGATAGACGTGAGGATTTAGGGGATTGCGAGTTAGTTGATGCATGAACACGTGGTTTAGGTAGGTGAACTCGAATCCTATCAAGGATCCAAGCTTGGATTGATTGCTAGTTTAGAGGAGGCGCCCACCATTGGCTTTTAATGCCATCCAACAACCCATTCAATCATTGCCACATCACAAAATCGATTCTTGCATGGAAGAGGGCGAATTTGCTCAAGAAGATCCTTTGCTGGTGACTGGATGGGTGACTGGATGGGCTTGGAGTTGATTGGAATCTTCCTAAATGCTCATTGCCATGTCATTTAGCCCTTTATTTTAATCAAATTGATTAATTTTGGAGAGATTTGGATTATCTCCAAAATAATCAATTTTATTATTTTAATTAATAATTTCTCTGTAAGTGACTTTTCAGAGAAAATATTAATTACGGGGCGGAGTCGACATCCGAAAGTTGGGTTTAGCTGCTCCATGGGTCATGTGTGATTTTTGGCTTATGAAACGAGCCATAAAACACTAAATTCGAACCCCGGATGACTGACATATTACAGACTCAAATTTCTCTATTTAAACTATAGAGAAATTTAATTAAAATTTAAAAAATAATTAAAAATTAAAAACCCCAATTTCGACGCGTCCGGTAAAATTTTTTCGAAATTTTTTTCTGGGGGTCCTAGAGACTTAGGACATGACCAGAACCTATTCTAATAGTGTCTAGTAGGTTTATACATTATAGTTGGACCCTAATAACCCCCCATGGCCAAATTTCCAAAATCGGGCATTCCAGCTTTGGAGGAAGCGGGAGAAAAACCAAGAGATTATATTTCGCCTGAAGCAAAGTATAATCTGACGGTGAAAAAACTCCCTGGAATACCTTAGTTGTTTAATCCAGTCATGGGAAACCGAGCCACTCAGACCCTACTAGCACACTTTGATACAAACCCCCATGGGGCCATGGTCATGTCGACTCAAAAAACAAAACTGGCTAGCCAAAACTGGCTAGCCAAAACTGGCTAGTCCCAAATATAATGAAACCCAGATACTCTGGAAGTGAACACTGATGTGTTCCAACACTGGCGGCTCAATAAGGTTTCAACTATTGTACAAATCAGTTGATAACAGAAGGTAACACATCCCATCAAAGATATGAGCTTGTCCTTATTACATGAGAGGAGCATTCTCTAAAGGCAGTGATGATCAATTCTTGAGTAACATTTTCGAGCTTTCTAGAGCATCCAGGGCAATAACCCAGTATATCCTTGTCATTTTTTAGCCCTGCATGGCACATGAGATGTACTACTTGAGTCATGGTTCACTTGGTCAGAGCAGCAAACCCAGGCAGCTAATATATTCCCTCTGCCACTTATGCAATCAAAGTTGGTCTTTATGATTACATTCAGAGGCAGGTGTATGGCTGAGCAGGGATACATGTTGCATTCGGGTGTTACGATTTGTCCTTCTTATTTATATTGGTAGTTTTGACTTGAGATAGGTAACTAACATTGGTGATGTGGTTTATTGTTTGTTATTGGTGACTTGTTATTATGAGTAGTTAAAGTGGTCCTGAATGTCAAGACTCTAGTATATACTCACTAGTATGGCCTACCTTATACAAACTTGATTACACCCATACCTATGTTTGGCAACACTTCTCACTCCTTCCGTTCATCCATTGCTTACATTTTGACATTACACCCTTGACTTGGACGTAGACTTGTGAGACTGAAGATTTTTCCCCACTTTGACCTCTGTGCATGATGAACTCCATGTTTATTGTGTCTCAGCTATCTAGAGTGTAAGGTGTCTCCTTTAGTCCTCAAAGCAAGCCTTCCTTGTATGCAAAGAAATTCCTCATAAGAAAGCCAAAATCTAATGAGATGGCGTAAGAGACTACCAATTCAAAGAGTCCCCCAAAAACTAAAAGTTCCTCATAAGCGAATCAAAAAGCTAATGAGATGGGACAAGAGGCTGCCAATTCTAAGAGCCTCCTGAACCAGGATGAAAGCTATAACTAGTTGTGCTTTTAAGCACATGTGAAATCCGAAGGTTTCAGAAACTAAAATTTGATTCCTCATGGAGCCCAAGAAGGCTATGATATGAGATGGGGAAAGAGGCTTCCAATTGTAAGAGCCTCGGGAAGTACTAGAGGCCCCCCAAGCACTTTAGCCATGTGTGAGACACCCCCTCCCCTAGTGTCATCTATCTTGCACATGTCACTGTGGCTCCTTGTTTCCCACCTTTTTGAGACATCACATAGTCAAAATTAAACAAGTCATTCTCTTTAATCTTAGCCTTGTTTTACTCATGTTACCCAACCTAGCAAGATGATCAATTTTGTAAGTGAGCATATGTTAGGGACTTCAAGAAGGATTATGTGACTGTTCTAATACAAGTTTGTTTCTTATAAACTAATGTTGATCAACCTTGTTTTGTTACTAGTGTTCTAGTTGGCTACTAATATGAGTAAGAAAGCACCATTCAGGATCATTCAGTTCTCAGTATGGTTGTCAATTTGACCAGTTTTGACTTGGCCAACCTAGTTTGACCAGGTCAACCTATAGGTCTCGGAGTGGACTTGGCTACAGTGGTTCGAGATTGTGTATTTTATACCCATGGAAATCCAATACACTATTCCATGCTTCAGTTGGTAATTATTGGCCACAGTTGATGAGATTTTTATTTATTATGATTATTTTGTGCCATCTTTTTATTATGAGAGATAGATGGGCTTACAGATCGTTACATAGATGGATCCATGGGGTGTTTGTAGTCACCCTTATTGGATTTGAGGTCTCTGATCATATCAGTGCACTCAGATTGCTGTTTTGGGTAAAGGAGAAAGAGTTATAAGCAGATTTATCTATCAGCAATGCATATCAGCATGTTTAATTAATAAAAAGTCACCATGGCTCATGCTAGGAAATCGATTTGGCTTGTGTGGGAAAGGAAATAACTTGGGGACATAATGTAATGATTATTTGATGCTCTAGAGACTGTATCATGTTCTAATCTTCACTTGGGGTCCACATGTTATTTTTCCCTCACCTAGGGAAGTCGACTTCTCCACGAGGGTGACTTAATGGTTATCTTCACTATGTTATTATGATTATCATTTGACATTGTACTTGGGGCGCCTTAGGGAAACTTAGACCCCTATGCGGCCCCCTTTATTCATGTTTTATGTCACATCTTATATCTTATGATGTTCCTAGGGCAAGTGAAGGAAATCAGCCCGCCTTTAGATAGCTCGATGTTGTTGTATTGACACTCTCTCCACCGTTGATCGGAGATGATTATGATTTGACCCTAAACATCCCCATAAGGAGGCTAGGGATTTTGCATTTGGATCTCTATATAAGAGAGATCTCTCTCACTGTACAAGGAATTTTGGCTCTTGATTCAATAACAGAGAAGAAAACCGATTTGGCCCTACTTGTGGAATTCATTTGTGGATGTTTGAAGTTTACGTTGTCTTGATCTTGCCTCTGTAATAGCGATTCATCTTCCATGTTTCAGCATCTTTAATTTTAAATACTATATGCAAGAACAAAATCAATCTTGTGGGATAGCAATTTGGTTCAAATCGCCCTTCTCTCTCTCATTCGATTGACTTGACAAAAGGGGGTTTCTTGTGTCAATTTTGCTAGTCATTTGAACAAGTTTCTTCCTAGCCAATCTTCCATGCATATGTTTCCTCTTTTCATGCATTTTCATTTGGGGCTTGTTGCCGCCTAATACACACCTGGGGGAGGAACACGATAGGAAACCTTCAAGCCACTCAATGTGTCCTTGGGGGAAAATCAGAGTCAAGTGTTGTCACCTAATAACTCGACTCCTTCGTCTAGGCTTACTCCTAGCGAAGCCAGGGGGGTGGTCCCTATAAAAATAACTAAGGCTTTTAAACTATAACAATGAAATAAAAGCTATTCTAGGAGTTTGATATGACAAGATGGAAAAAACCAACAAATCATCATTTGCAAATATTTAAATTAACCATTCAACACTACACATGATTGATAAAGATGCATTCACGACATGTTATAAATTGACTTAACCATAAAATGAAAAGATGACCAGTGCCGAGAATGAGTGCGATTGCTGCTGTGTAGGGTTGTGAAAGTATTGCAAGAGGCTTGTTGGTTTATTTTAAATTATTAGTGAATATTAAGGAGTGGGTAAAATTCTTGGTTTGGTCCAAAAGAGACCTAACCCTTCAAACTAAGTACTCTAGCAGCTTCACCAAGTGTCCAACCAGGCAAGGATGAACCTTCTTAAAGTAGCATGCTGACTCTATAGTTTCCTCCCATGCAACCTCCTGAGTTCTTAGAGTGTGGTTTGATTGGATTTCCCTATTAAAGCTAAGTGCCTTACACCCGTTTCTGGTTGAGCTAAACTGTTCAGACTATGCTGTAGCGGTCAAAAGCATACTTTGGGCTTGGAGCATTGGTTCGTTTTATTAAGTATTGAAAGTGGATGATTAAGCTACACTAAACCCCAAGAGTATTTTTTCTTCACACCAAAATGGTGGAGTACTTCGGTAGAGCAAGGGGGTAAATTTTAGGTTAAGTTTTAAGAACAATTGTAGTTGTAGCACCAAAAAATGTGAAAAATAGATAGATATATTGTAGTAAGTCCTTTGAGGACGTTTTGTGTGCTTTGTGATGTTATTTAATTACTAATGCTTAAAGAAAACTAATCTAAACAAAGCAAACTAAAAAAATCAAATAATAAAAAAAGTGAAAAATACACGAATCCCCCCTTGGGGGGATTGGGGCCAGGCGCTGGAATTGCTTGTTGAGAGCTTTTTATTACTTAGTTACAATGATGATATTTCGAAGAGAGACTGCTTGCCCTTTATTAAATAGGGAACAAGCCATTTTACAAAAAGATTATATAAAGTGGAGGTGCTTTGAAAGAGGTTCAATGGATTGTCCAGGAAGCTCTTAAACCCAAAAGTTTTGTGGTTTTTATCTTCAAACCTACTATAAATGCAACAGCAACCAACAAGCCTAGTTATTAGTAAAAAGGGAACAAATGCACTTTAAGAGTGCTTTGATAACACTACGAAATGCCTACAAAAATTATGGATTCCACTACGAAATGCCTACAAAAGTCAGTGAAGGTCATGGCTGACTGGAAGTCCTCACCCAATGCTCTGTACTCTCTCAAATATGCCCCCATGGACTCTTCTGGCTCTACCTTTACTATGGGCACTGCGGCAGGGCTATCTAAGAACTGTGGTAGGGTAGGTCGGGAGGACCTGTTGTAGATATGGGGGTGGCTCTGCATGTTGGTATGTAATTGTTCCCCACTACTACTTGTCGATACCCTATCACTGTTGGGAAATAATGGATTGTGTGGGGTGGGCCCATTTTTATCTGCCATTTGTCTGATGGCACTCACCATTTCTTTTTGTCCAGTAGTGAGATCTTTTATAGCTGAAATGAGACTATTGAAAGCTATCTTATCATCATCTGCCATTGTTTCTTTGCCTTTACTTTTTTCAAACTGATACTTTGTATTCCCCAATTCTATATCCTCTAATTCTTCTTCTCTTCTACCACTGTTCCTAAACCTCTGTCTCTGGTAAGTAATGTTATGTAGGTCCTTTGAATTCATTTATTGTTCACAATTGCATGCTCCCACAGCTAGTGAGGAACATGCTCTGATACCACTGTAATATCCCAAACTGACGAGGAACATGCTCTTTGTTTGCTATGTGATCTTGTGTCTCAACCCAGGAATGTATGATGTACTAATCTAAGATTGCAGGCGCCGCATGCAACCCTAATACCCAGATAATAAGAAATGCAATAACATAGGAAGAAGTAATGCATGTACGTACCAATAGATAGATCAGTTGATGTAGATCAATATAAACCCAACATGCGAGAATTGTGCCGGTGAATAAGTCAGATAAAGATGAATCCTCTCCCAAGAATGGGCCCTTGAGATAAATGCGCCCTTCCTAGCTTGTTGACTGCTGAAAGGAGGATCCTGATAAGCAAGGATGATTTCGGAAGTGGTGCACTTGGGTAATAGGCCCCCTTTGATCACAATAGAAAAAGCATGCAGAGCTTCTACCCACTCTAGGATAGAAAACGTGATAGCCTCAAAGAAAGTCGCCCAATGCAGAGAAATGCGCCCTCTGAAAGCTTGAGATGTTGATAACTAAATGCTCAGGATGATTGGGAAGCTCCTCTTCCAGGAATAGTATAATAATGTTGCTCTGAGAAGTTTAGAACCAACATGCAGACAAACAGGTGCATGGCTGATTAAATATGAAGAGATCCTCTTTGAGCAATGCGCCCATGCAGAGAGGGTGAGCTTCCTTGCCCAATATATAACTCAAACTCTGTAGAAACTGAAGAATAGTGATACCTGATCATAAAATGTCCTAGATCTGGATGACCCAACCTGATAGTGACTAGGGCAGATAGATTTCGCAACCGAAATGCACTAGTTAACTGAGTGCATGCACTCAACCCAAACTTAGCTCGTTGAGCTCTCCAATTCGAAACCACAAATCAATAATCATATAAGCAGGTCTTCTTCACTAGCTTTACCTTTCTTTTATAAGATTCACCGGTCATACCTAACTTTTGACCTAATTAGGTCACTTTATCTTCTAATTCTCAGTTGACTTGCATGCAGTGCTTCTGGAGACTCAATCAATGCATGCATCATGAAATAATGCTCGGATGCCATGCATGCAAGTGGCCTATAGTTCCTGTGGCCCTTGTTTACCTACAGATGATCTAATACCCATGCCAAAGATCTTCTTAGGGTGCATTTGGCATCAATCCTCAGTTGATTCCCGGAATGTCAATGCCCCCTCGAACCTATGGGAATCAAATAGGTTAGTAGGATGGTCCTCTTTGTTTAAGCAGAAGAGGACATTACAGTCCTCTCTGCTCGAAATTGCTTGTCCTCAAGCAACTGTAATGTTGGGTGCTATAATACCTGTTCTCCTTCCCAAGTGGCCTCTTCTATATGTAGATCTCTCCATTGTTGATGTATATGTAACTTTGGAATGTATTTCACATATATGTATATTGTGTTCCTATAGAGATGTTATTATTCCTCTATACGGAAGTGTCGTCATTTATATTGTAAGTGTCGTAACTTATACTTGATGGGTTATTAGACCACTTTGTTGGGGTTGGCCCTGTATAAGTCATGTGGGTCAAAGGGTTATTAGACCACCCTAGTGGGGGTCGGCCCAGTCAACATTATGTTAAGTGGTTAAGTTGAGGCCGACCTAGTTGACTAAAGGTCAAGTCAAGTTAGTGTATAAATAGAGAGTGTGTCTCTCTCATTTTACATATTCTATTCTCTCACTCACACTTAGGAGAGTGGCGCACTTGTGGAAGAGGAGGCTCTGCTGCTCGGAGAAGACTATCTCTTGTATTCTGGTTGTATCATTGCTCTATCTATCTCTGAGGAAGTTATTGGGATTTTTCACCTTTATGGTTTTCCCCAAGTAAACTCTGTGTCTCTTGTGTGCTTGCATTATTGTGTCCATGATTGATATGCTGTAGATTTGCTGTACATGTTGTTCTCTCAGTTAAGATCCTAGATCAAATTGAAGTAAATTCTGAAAAAATAACATGGTATCAGAGCTAGCCTGAAAGAAGGCATGATATGGCATGTATGACACTTGTTGCACTTACGATGCTAGGGCTTGATATAGCAAAAACCAGTCATCGTAGCACTTTCGCTATAAATCCGTTTTGGCGAAGTTTTCGGATCTGAAACTTTTACAAGTCGAAGATCAGATCCCCATGTACCTTGTGTCCAAAGGACAACCTCTAATTCGTTGTACTTTGTGATTTATGATCTGTACAATATAGGGTTTCTGCCTCTTTCAGATCTGAGTCAAAATCAGGTGACCTTGGGAAAAAGGTCATAACTTGGGCTAGGAAGCTCCAAATGAAAGTTCGTAAAAAGTGACAGGTAGTACACAGACTATACTATCTCAAGAAAAAATTTTAAAGGCCGAAGTTGAACCAGTGACACGTGGCACGCCGTACAAGTTCGCTCTCCTGTATTATCCCATAAACAGGTCACGTTGTGACACTTGGCATAACGCTCTCTCAGAGAATCCAATTGAGGTCAGACCTGTCAGGATGGAAAGATAACAGGTCGGGCTATCTCAGGAAAAATTTGCAGAGCCTGAAGTGGAACAAGTGACACGTGGCACGCCGTACAAGTTCGCTCTCCTGTATTATCCCATAAACAGGTCACATTGCGACACTTGGCATAACTCTCTCTCAGAGAATCCAATTGAGGTCAGACCTGTCGAGATGGAAAGATAACAGGTCGGGCTATCTCAGGAAAAATTTTCAGACCTTGTAGATTGAAAAGTTCGGAGTTACACCAGAAACAATCAAGTACATATTTCTGTCAAATCAGAATTATTTTTTAGCACCTTCATTCATGGCTTCAGGAATTTAGGGCTTCGGAGAAAGTTGGAATTTTTGTAATCGGAGACCACGGCTGAATGCTACTCATCAAAATCGAAATTTAGTGACCAATATCAGAATTTTTGGTTGGGCAGAAGTCTGGGCTTGATCAGACCCTAGTTCAGGACTTTGATCAGAAAAGTGGAAAATTAGGGCTTTTGCAAAAATGGGAATTTTTGAAATCTGTGACCACGGCTGGAAGCTCCTCATAAAAATAGAAGCTTAGAGCTTTGGATCAAACCTTTTGATTGGGCAGAAGAGTGGGCTTCATCAAACCCTAGTTCGGGGTTACGTCGAGTGAATCCGGAAGTTTCAAAGGCAAAATTGAGGAGTGAAACTTTACAGTTTTCAAATTCTGAATATACCAGCTTGATCAGCTCATCAAGGCACATATTTCTATCCTTTCGGAAGTTTGAAATTCAAAGTTTGAATTTTTGGGGTTTTTCTTACAGACTCTAATCCAGCTCTAGGTCTAGTTCTTGAAAATCAAGTGGATTGGGTTAATCCTAGAAGAAGATGGATTGGTCACCTACATAAGTGAAGAAATCCCTGTCTTAGAGGGAGATGAGGCGAAGGCCTTCCATAAGAAGATTACAAGCAATCTTGACAGGTATGACTCATCGAGGTATGTTTCGAGATTTGTTCATGATTAAGTTTATGGTATGTTTTTCTTCATGTTATTACGGTTAGTACAATCTTGATTTTAGATTTGTCGTATCACCTTAACAAAATTATGAATGCATGATAGAAGATATTCATTGATTAGGGTGTTGACACTTATGATTGTACTAATGCATTATGGTGTTGTATGAGGTTTATGTTGTCTGCTAACATGAAAGGTACACCAAGAAAGACAAATCATGTTCTAGTTCAAGAACATATGATCATGATGACATGAGGACAAAGATTCATCCATTGTCATGGATCACTTAGAAGATCTACTTACGAGGTATGTATAACTTGGTTCTACAATGGATAACTTATGAGACATGCAGGTTACTAGCACAAGTCACTGAAGAAAACCAGAAGAGATTATGTGGGTATGTTAGACATAACTAGCTAGCATGCTAATCCAGGTATGTTTTTCCTATATCAAACTAGAATCCTACCTTGTGTTAAGACCTTATACTCTTGTGTTGTTGATAATGATTATTCATGAAGTCATAGGTTTGAATAATCATGGTTGTATGCATATTATGTTTCTTACCATAATTGATGATATGACTAACCAGAAGAATCATGAAGGTATAGGTTTGAATAATCACCGATTTTATGCATATTATATCTCTTATCTTGATTGATGATTCAACTAACCAGAAGAGTCCTATGATCAAATAAGAATATGTATGAGTAAAAGAAGACTTCCCTGAAACCTTGAATACTAATGTTTATTATCTGTGAATGATCATGAATATACATGCTTAAGATTATTGTGTTTTGATAGTATTAAGATTATACTAATAAATGTGTGATTATGTATGAGACCTCCAGGATAACACAATGATGATTCTAATAAGCATGCATAGTGACTAAGGATTGATGTAAGTTCAAGGATAGGTAATCCAGGAAGCAAAGATCAAGAGGGAGCACACTCCAGTTGTTCCTGCAAGAAAGCAAAGGAGCACACTTCAGTAGTTTCTACAAGGATGCAGATATTCAGAGGGAGTTGACCACTTCTCACAATCCACATAAGAATGGAGTTGCAGAAAAGAAGCAAAGACTGAGAGGGAGTCAACCCAACAAACAAACAAAGATAAGTATTTGAATTATCATTACTTGCATATTTTATTGTTTAAATAATACTGTTCAATAATGTATATACTGATGTTCCTAGAATTAGGTTGTGTATTATGCATATTAAAATAGTTGCATTGATGAATAGTATACTACTAATATGCATGGGTAAGTGGCCTATGGCACTGTACAACATTCCATTGCTACTTATCTAGAATGAAACCTCTTTGCTGACATGTTGGGAGTTGTGCACACTCTTAACAATGTTCTGGTAGAGATTGGAAGGCATCTAGAAAGTTACGGGATATGGATAAATGTTGTATTGAAGCATTGGCTAAGATAATTGCATGACTGTATGACATATTTCTTTATGTGTAAGAATTTGTTCTGAAAACTATGAGATGTTTTCTAATCATGCAATTTAACTTGTTGTGTAGGAAAGATCGTATGCCATCACCTACAAAAGAAGAACTACAACATTTGTTCAGCAACAAAATTATCTATTGAAGATATTGAAGTTCTCAGGATATGGGAAGAATGCCATGATCCATCAATCATGAAGAATGATGTTTAAGATGTAGTCCCAAGACCTGAAGGGAAGTTTGTTATGACTTCCATATGGATCTATCAAGATCAAGCATGCTGCAGATGGCAGCATAGAGAAATATAAAAGTGATGAAATAGAAGATACACCAGATGGATTTCAAGACAGCTTTCTTGAATGGTGTAGTTGAAGAAGAAGTGTATGTGGAGCAGCCACTTGGTTCTAAGACACATGACAGAAAATCATATATGTGCAAAACTTGGTATGGTAGGATGGGCAGCTTTCTATCCATTTTGGTCTTTACCAAGAGTAAAGCGGGTTCCAACCTTTACTACAAGGTTCAGGTAGGCAATCCAGGGATACTCTTATTGTATGTGGATGACCTATTTGTAACAAAAGATGATAGATTGATTGCCGACACGCAGCGGAAGCTTGCAGCCGAGTTCGAGATGAAGGACTTGGGGATGATGCACTATTTTCTTGGTATGGAGGTGTGGAAGAGTACAAATGGAATCTTCCTTGGACAAGGGAAGTATGCAGTAGAGATTCTGAAGAGGTTCGGGATGATGGACTGCAAGGCTATGGCCACACCTATGGCATCAAGCCTTAAGCTTCTGCGTGATGCTTCATCTGATCCAGTCGATGTCATGATGTATCGTCAGATGATTGGGTCCACTATGTACCTGACAAACACAAGACCAGATATTTGCTTTGCGGTGAACACATTGAGCCAGTTCCTGACGGATCCGAGAGATGTTCACCTGGTTGCTGTAAAGCATATTCTGAGGTACCTGAAGGGTACAGTTGACTATGGGCTCAAGTATGATGCGAATCAAAAGTTTAACCTGCAGGGTTATGTTGATTCAGATTAGGCAGGCAATGCTTCAGATAGGAAGAGCACTTATGGGTGTTGCTTCAGTATGGGATCAGGTGTGATCTCTTAGTAGCACTGAGTACAGCCGAAGCAGAGTATGTTGCGATGGATGAGCAGGTTGCAGATGTATTGACCAAGCCGTTGGCCAGAGTGCATTTTGAGTACTTCGGAGAGAGGCTTGGTGCACTTCAAATCGAGGTTCCTTCCAAAGGGAAGTGATGAGTCCGGAAGATGCAGATGCACATGATCTTTTCTGGCATGGTTGATGTGTTCTCCCATGGTCGTGATGTAATTACTGAGCCATTCTGACATGGTGGTAGATGTGTTCTCCCATGGTGTAGATGTAAGGGCTGAAGCCATTTTTCACATGGTGGTAGATGTGTTCTCCCATGGTGAAAAAGTAAGGGCTGGAGCCTTCCCCGAATAGTGGTAGATGTGTTCTCCCATGTCGGTGGTGTAAGTGTTAGATGATCTGCATCTGGGCTGTGCTTCGTGGACGATGAGATGATCTGAAGAGGACGATGCTATGATGATCAGGAGGATCATGGATGATGAGCATCAAGACGATGCTCCAGTTACTACCCTGTATATGCATCAAGATGATGTTGGATATGATCAGTTGGATCATTTATATGTATATGTATGTATGCATCATGTTGGATGCTTGGACCATGTATCTGTATATGTATTAGGTGGATACATTGTATGATTAGGTAGATCATGTATGTTGATATGTATCAGATATGATCAGGTGTATCATGTATTTGTATTTGTATCAGATAGATACACTGTATGATCAAGTGGATCATGTATGATGATATGTATCAGGATGGTACAATGATGATGATCAGTGTGATCATGAGCATTAGGATGATGCTTTGTGTGATGATGATCCGTGGGATCATGAGTATCAGGTTGATACTTGGAGGTCAGAGATGATATGTGGCAGGTTGTGCAAATAGCATGTAATCAATCCTGGGAGATCTTGTCGGTCGTGCTGAGGCACATAAATGTTCCTAGGGTACTCTTTTCGGTATTGCTATGTAGTATGTAATCAGTCCTCAGATATCTGATAGGTTGAGCTGTGTGCTCATAATCAGTCCTGGGATGAGGTATTACTACGGAGACATGTAATCAGTCCTGGAGATCCGAGAGGTTGAGTTGTGTGCTCGTAATTAGTCCTGGGATGCTCTTAAGAGATCTTGTCGGTCGTGCTGCGGCACATAAATGTTCCTGGGATGCTCTTTAAAGGTTTTGTCTATCCACATGTAATCAGTCTTGGAGATCCGAGAGGTTGAGCTGTGTGTCATAATAACTCCTGGGATGCTCTTTAGAGATCTTGCCGGTCTTGCTGCGGCACATAAATGTTCCTGGGATTCTCTTTAAAGGTATTGTGGAGGAGATGCATGTAATTAGTCCTGGGAGATCTTGCCGGTCGTGCTTAGGCACATAAATGTTCCTGGGATACTCTTTCCGGTATTGCATCCGCACATAAAATTAGTCCTGAGAGGCCACCTCTATCAGACCGTTCGCACAGATGATGAAGACCTGCAGGTGGTGGGCCTACATCTAGTATGAAAAAGGACTGGCTCTGTAGAACTTCCTATGACGAGTAGATTCAGAGATTGATTGAGATAGCAGCAGCAGTGACGATGACAATGATTCAAGGATGATGATTCGTTGATGATGATCCAGAGAAGAAGACTTGTGCTAGCAGATCTGTGTCGAGAAATACCTTCCTAGTTAAGAGGGAGTGTTGATGTATATGTAACATCGGAATGTATTTCACATATATGTATATTGTATTCCTATAGAGATGTTATTATTCCTCTATACGGAAGTGTCGTCATTTATATTGTAAGTGTCGTAACTTACACTTGATGGGTTATTAGACCACCTTGTTGGGGTCGGCCCTGTATAAGTCATGTGGGTCAAAGGGTTATTAGACCACCATAGTGGGGGTCGGCCCAGTCAGCATTATGTTAAGTGGTTAAGTTGAGGCCGACCTAGTTGACTAAAGGTCAAGTCAAGTTAGTGTATAAATAGAGAGTGTGTCTCTCTCATTTTACATATTCTATTCTCTCACTCACACTTGGGAGAGTGGCGCACTTGTGGAGGAGGAGGCTTTGCTGCTCGAAGAAGACTATCTCTTCTATTCTGGTTGTATCACTGCTCTATCTATCTCTGAGGAAGTTATTGGGATTTTTCACCTTTATGGTTTTCCCCAAGTAAACTCTATGTCTCTTGTGTGCTTGCATTATTGTGTCCATGATTGATATGCTGTAGATTTGCTAAACATGTTGTTCTCTCAGTTAAGATCCAAGATCAAACTGAAGTAAATTCTGAAAAAATAACATCCATTGAACCAAGTAGTCTCGGATGATCATGTTCCTCAGTTTCCGCTCTCGCACCTCCATCATGCGCTCGGGAATCAGAATCAATTGCCCCTCGTCATCAAGGGGAAGCAGCTCGGATGATGTAACAATTTGTTGACCTACTGCCTTCTTGAGGTTAGATACATGAAATACATTGTGAATCTTGCTCTCTGGGGTAGTTCTAGCTCATACACTACCTCTCCGACCTTTCAGATAATCTTGTAGGGACCATAGAAGCGTGACTTGAGCTTCTCTGCTCCTTTCTTCTTAAGGGATGATTGTCGGTAAGGTTGTAGGCGTAAATAAACTAAGTCTCCAACCTCAAAACTGCGCTCAATCTGGTGCCTGTCTGCATATATCTTTTGTTGATTCTGAGCAACCTATATGTTTTTCCTGAATATGCTAAGGATATATTGACTCCCTTGAATCCACTCTTTGGGCATGGGGGCCCTGCTATCACCAAATATCAGGTCTGCAAAAGTTAAGGCATCGTATCCATACAAAGCTCTGAAGGGAGTCATCCCAATGGTCATATGGTGGATGGTATTGTAGCAATGCTCACCTAAGTCTAGCCATCTGATCCAGGTCCTCTACTAACCTGCTACGTAATTCCTCAAGTACCCTGTTGTCCGCCAAACTGCACACCAGCAGCGGAAATCTTTCGAAAGCTGTCTCTTCACTACAAGTGAGAGAGGTGTGGCCTTGGGGGCAAGCAATGAGCCAGGTGCTGTCACCTGAATCCCAGCTCCTCCGTTTAGGCAAACTCCTAACGAATCCAAGGGGGGTAGTCCCTATGAAAGAGTTGTCTAAGGCTCTTATGTGTTTAAAATGTTTTTGGGTGTTGTGATGCGGATGGGTGTTGTTTAGGAGTTTTTTGGAAGTGAAAGACACAAAATACTTTAAATGAGACCAAGATAACGCAATCCACGTTCCAAAAAAAAGATAGGAGATACACTTGAACAAGAAACAAATCACTCTTTATGAAAATTAAAGCAAGTACTCCTGATTGATATTAAGCAAATAAAGTATATGATAAAGGACCAGTGCCTTATGGAGTCAAATATACTGACTGATTGAATTGTTGATACAAGTGTTTGAGAAACAAGTTCTTGAGATCGTTTTGCAGTTTATCTTGGTAAATTAAAGATTTTAATGGTCTTGGTTATTATGGCTAAGAACAAGGTATCAAAAGGAGTGGAACCTTGACCAATAAAAACACTGGCAACCTTTTAGGTGATAGGTCGAGAGCACCCAGATTGCAAAGAGGGCAAGTGTGCTTACGGCTTGACCGCCCTCGAGTGTGACAGTGGATTCCCGGCACCACCTCTTCAGGAAGAACTCAGTAATTTTGTCTTGGTTGGGGTTTGGGGTAAAATTTTAATTAATGTTATCGCTTGTGAAATTAATAAGTCTTACACCTTTCTGAGTACTAGCCCAACCGTTTCCGGTTGGCAGAGCATACGGGTGTAGGACACGAGACCAAGATAAATTAATTAAAGGGAAATGAGTGGAAATTTTTTATTATTAGAGCACTTTGTTCAACTCTTTGACAGAGAGCGCTCTTGACTTGATCTTATGACCACAGTTCAAGAGACTTGCTAATTAACAAATGCCTAATGCAGGAAAAAGATGCAAGACTAATAATGCCCTCCGATAGAGGGTGCTCTTGACTTGGATTTGGCCAAGTTCAAGAGACTTTGGTTCGTTTTAAGAAGCAAAAAGTAGTTTGTAGTAGCAAGATATCTCAACTTTAAATAATTAAACAATATGATAGATCAGTAAGATATGGAAAATTGCTAACAATACTACTTGCAAGATAAAATGAAACTGGAAACTCTAGTGTTCTACAAGACAAAATTTAATCTAAAAGTGGGATCAATCTCCGAACAAGATCAACCACTAGAAGCCACAAGTCTTGGAAACCTTCCAGCTAGCTGGATGTCCACAAGAAGCTGATGGGGAAACGACAAGCTACCACAAGACTATGTGGCCTTTGGGATACAATCCCAAAGTTAGCTATTCTCTAGTCAAGGTTTGGAAGAGAAAATACAAGATGAAAAGTAAAGTACTAAACAAAAAATGAACTCTAATCTACCCAAGAATCTCTTTCAGGTCAAAGACCGTACTCGGGAGAGCATGGGGGTAAATAAATCGGAAAATATAACAAAAATAACTTATTGAAATGAAAACTAATCTAAGAGCATATAATGGATCTAAATTAGAAAATCAAACCACTCAATGAAGACTACAAGACCTCCCCAAATGGGGAAGTGAATGTGGGGGCTTAAAAACCCCACTTGCAACTTTATTATGAGAGTACAAATGCCCTTGGGAATGAAACCCTTGCAGGGACTTTGAAAGAAATAACTAGAACACTCTTATGAAAATAAAAGCTTGCAGCCCTTAATGGCTTTTACAAAGGATAAGAAGATGTATCTTAGAATGTGTCTTTATGATGCTCGATTTCCTCTTCTCTCTTTGGTTTAATCTTTTGACTCAAGAAATCTTTCTCTTCCCACATTCCTACCACAAGGATAAGCCAATAAACTCATGCACCCATTAGCATTAGAAAATCAACAAACTTTGAAACTATCAAGTCTAGTTTTGCAAAATGAGACTAAAACATAAAAGAGCATGAGATTTTGACTTGAAATGATTAGTATGGTAAAACGGACCAGCAAGCTAAAACGCTCTAAAAAATGGTGGGAATGAGAGTGCAACCACAAGATCTTACACTACTTGATATGCCAACTTGTTTACCTTTGAAATGAAACCATAAACTTTTAAGGAAAGAAACTAGATGCAAGTCCTAATGCTACTTCCAAAGCATAAACTAGAAACTACTAAGTAACAATGTTGAAGATCTAATCTATTGCAAAAAAGACAAGATCTATACTTATGAAACAAATCTATACTAACCAAACTTCAAATTTGTTTTATGTTTTGTGTTTTAGGGCCAAAGATAGGGATGGACGAGAGGGAAGAGGAGCAAAATCCTAGGGCAAAACGAAGAGGGTGAAGGCACTAAAATATGGCAAAACAAGAGCAAAGAAGGGAATGGCGAATGGGACGGAGAGAAAAGGCTAGAAAGGGGACGAGAGGAGGGAGGAGAGGCTAAAAGAGATGGGAAGAATGGTAGAGAAGGCTTAAGATCTAAGACAAAAGGTAATGGGAAGGAAGGAGAAGGAGTGAAAGAAGTGGGACGAGAGCTAGGGATGGCTAGGGCAAGGAGAAATGGGCTAGCAAAACAAGAGAAAAGGGTTTTCAAGTGGAACACTTGAGGGTTTGAAACACTGTCTTGGAAATCCTTCAGTTAATCGGTGATACGCCAACAACAAGTGTTAAAGAAAGCACAAGGGAACAAATCCCAAGCTATTCCCCAAGGTTGAAGGAACTTCAACCTTATGGCAAACTAATCTATGGCTTGAAAAGACAAACAACCAACTTTGGATCAAGATCTAGAAAGGGTTTCCACAAGAAGGAGGTAGATCAAAGTAACTAGTAACCAATTTTAAGAATATTTTTGATAAATGGATGGATCTTTGAATCTAACACTTCATGCCAAAATCTTGATGTTGTGAGATCGACCTTGGGAGATCCTGCAATGCACGAATGTTAGGGAAAAAATGGTTCTTTGAAGAGATGGAGGAGACAACCTAGTTCCAACTCCTCTTCAAAACCTATGAGATCTGCAAAATGTATCACTTACAAACAAGTTTGATCAAATATAGTATGCAAAGTTGAAAGAGACAAGAAGAGTGTTAGTATTTCCGACTACAATTCACTACTTCCAAATCACAAGCAACCCAACATCAATGGACAAATTGAAATCAAATGCCCATCCTATGGACTTTAAAAAAGTCTTCTAAGCTTTAAAAAAATTGATCAAAACAAGGAACATGTAAGCAAAAACATGGAGCAATATCACCTTGATTAAATTGAAGCAATTCCCATGAACAAGATCAACACACCATATGGACCTCCAAAGCCACTTTATTTCAATTAGCAAAAGCTATAACACATATACAATTTGGCAGAGTAAGTTTGCCCAAAATTCTCCATGAGATAATAACCCC
Organism: Larix kaempferi; assembly: GCA_027924585.1. Taxonomy (NCBI): domain Eukaryota; kingdom Viridiplantae; phylum Streptophyta; class Pinopsida; order Pinales; family Pinaceae; genus Larix; species Larix kaempferi. The sequence goes on from BSBM01000504.1 coordinate 8,725,331, forward strand.
AAAGGGCCTCTCTTTATAGTAAAAACACCTAGCTAAAACCCTAGGTCGAATTGGCATAGACATGATGTTCGAATTCCAATCAATCACAAGCTTGGAGGAATAAACAATGGATAAACTCGAGTTTAGGGTAGGTTGAATGAAGAGGTGGCAAGCTCGACCTTGGTTGAGGCATGGGAAGTATCACCCAACGAATAGACATGCTACAACAACGATTGACGTGAGGATAAGGTAGATATGACGTGAGCTTTGAGAGGGCGAGTTGGTTGGTGGGAAGACAAGTGGATATGTGGTAGGTGCTAATTCGAATTAGAAAGGAGCCAAGCTATGGTGAGTCATGAGGGCGCCTACCCTAGCCTTAAATGCAAACCAACCAACCCATTTATCAACTGACAACTCATTAAATCGATTTTTGCATGGAGAGGGCGAATTAGCTTGAGTGGATAATCTTCTTGTGACTGGATAGTTGACTGGAATCACTTGGAGTTGATTGGAATCTTCATAAATGTCCATTGCCATGTCATTTAGCCTTTTATTTTAATCAAATTGATTAATTTTGGAAAGATTTGGATTATCTCCAAAATATTCAATTTTATTATTTTAATTAATAGTTTCTCTGTAAATGACTTTTTAGAGAAAATTTTAATTATGAGGCTGAATTGACATCCGAAAGTTGGGTTTAGCTGCTCCACAGGTCATGTGTGATTTTTGGCTTATGAAACGAGCCATCAAACACTAAATTCGGACCTCGGATGACTGACATATTACAGACTCAAATTTCTCTATTTAAACTATAGAAAAATTTAATTAAAATTTAAAAATAATTAAAAAATTAAAATCCCCAATTTCGACGCGTCCAGTAAAATTTTTTCGAAATTTTTTCTGGGGGTCCTAGAGACTTAGGACATGACCAGAACCTACTCTAATAGTGTCTAGTAGGTTTATACATTATAGTTGGACTCTAATAACCCCCCATGGCAAAATTTTCCAAAATCGGGCATTTCAGCTTTGGAGGAAGCGGGAGAAAAACCAAGAGATTATATCTCGCCTGAAGCAAAGTATAATCTGACGGTGAAAAAACTCCCTGAAATACCTTAGTTGTTTAATCCAGTCATGGGGAACCGAGCCACTCAGACCCTACTAGCACACTTTGTTACAAACCCCCATGGGGCCATGGTCATGTCGACTCAAAAACAAAACCGGCTAGCCAAAACTGGCTAGACTCAAATATCTGAAACCCAGATACTCTGGAAGTGAACACTGATGTGTTCCAACACTGGCGGCTCAATGAGGTTTCAACTATTGTACAAATCAGTTGATAACATCTGGCTCCAACTGCGGGACGTGTGCTCGATCTGGAATTCATGCAAGGAGAGAATGCGAGAACACCAAAATCTCTGGTTTATATATATAGCCTGTAAAAACATCTCAACTTGACAGAAAACCTTCAGTAGCACATGTGTTATGAAAAAACCAAAATGAAATACCAACTATATTTTATTGTTTGAAAATGAATTCTAAGAAACCTAAAATGCGGAAGGTAAATTAAATCTTTTCCTATTCTAATATAATACAAAAAGGAAAATGTTAAGTGTAATCAGAAATCCAATGTAACCATTTAAGCATGTGATTAATGAAAAAACAAATTTTTACCTTGTCTTTGGTTACCAGCCAAGACAAGGGCATGCTTATCAGAAAGTGCAAACCTGCTTGGATCTTCTGAAAGGGAGGGCTGGATGGGGAATCATGAGTCTGTGATAAATCATGAGTCTGTGATAAATATTCGAAGTGCTCCCCAATATAGTAAGAAATATTTCTACAGGCACACTCTATCCAAAACAGGATAGGGTGATGAAGTTCAGGATGACAAGGCAATTCTGGCACCTTATCATATTCCTCCAAGAGGCTCTTCTGAAAATAATTTTCCATGAAAGTGCATGCCTCGAACTGCCCTAATATACAAGGGGCTTCCGATGGCTGAGATATATACTCAACTGACTTCTCATATGGAATAATTTCCTTCTCTTCCTCTATGCTCAACTGTTCAAAATCCATACTCCTACCGAAAATGGGGGAGTCTTCAAGGATTTTACCACATTCCTGGCCACATGCATCCTCATGCTCATAAGTGGGATTGTTAACAAAATTTCAAAGGGGATTTTGTTCATCATTAACTTCTTCAGACATGGCATAGATAGGGTTCTCAAAAAGGGTCCCTCCATCATTTCCAATATCTATGTCATCCATGATGGACTCACCATCACTTATGTCATCCTTTAAGCTATGCCTATCCTCCTCAACTTCATAATAATCTTCCTCAAACAGATGTGTTTCAAAAATATCACAAGGGACCAAAATTTCTGAATATTCACTGCCATATGGAGAACAAATGGGAGTATCATCATACATACTACTACTTTCATGGATTTCTTTATGAATGTTGATCTCCGTAATGGTTTCTTCTAAAGATGGGTCAGAAGTACATAAATGTTCATCATCACTGAAGTAGTCTTGAAAAACTTCCCACTCCAAAGTGTCTTTTGTTTTGATGGCATGAGGAGGATCTTCAACAATATTCGGTATTTGATAAATCTCTATGATAGGATCATCAGGAATCTGATGGGAAAATGTTATATTTTCTGTAATAGGCTGATCTGACTGATTCAAAATCTCTTCAGGAATATCACAAGTATCATCTACATAGTTTATGCACTCATGCTCACTTGATGAAGACTGACCAACAAACCCTTCAAGAAACCCATGCTTTTGGATATAGTATGCAAGGTGACAAGTGTTTTCTTCATGGAACTCCTGGCATGTTCTACAGAATGGTGTGTAAGGTTCAACCCTGGGAATGCCACAGACGTTTCCCACATTATTAATGAATTCCGGCTTGCTTGTTGATGCACCAGGATCACAACCTTCAGGATAACCATGCTCTTGAACAAAACAAGCATAATGGCAACCAGATTCCTCATGGAAATCCTTGCATGCTCTACAAAAGGGCTTGGCATACTCAACCATGTTAGCAGCCTCTAGCTGATGAGGAGGCCTCTGTTCATGGTTAGGAGTTTTCCTTTGCCAAGTAGGTTTAGCAGGGAAATTCCTAGGAGCTGGTTCTGTGTGTTGAATCTATTGAACTTGTGTTCTTTCCATGTTGATGATTTTGTTTTGTAACTCTTTTATTTGGCTCACATGTTTCATTTCAGCTTTCTCCATTCTCTCACACATGTCCATCATTTTCTTTTCATAAGAGTCTTTCATAGGCTCTTTGTCTTTATGCTCAATGGGTTTTGAAAGAAGTTGAGATCTAGAATATCCCTGGATATTTGACTCTCCGGAAGACTTCATGTTCTTGTCAATCTTAATGGCCAAACTTTGAGCATCAAGCAAGGTAGCTGGTTCTTTATCTCTTATCTGGTATTGGACCTTGCCACTTAACGCTTCTATGTAGTAATCCAATAAAGAAGCCGCAGGAGGCGCATAGGTCTCAGGGATGGAATTAGCCAACTCCATGAATTTAGTGTTAAATTCATCCATAGTTTTATTTTCTGTCTTCTTCATGCTAGTTAGAGATGCAACTAAATGTCTAGGTTCTTTTTTGCAACCAAACTTGCTGAGGAAAGCTGTCTTGAAAGCTGCTATGGTGGCCAAACAGTTGTCTGGCAAATTATCATACCAGTTTCCTGCCTTTCCTTCTAAAGATAGGGCAAAAAGAGTCATATAAACATCCTCATGTTTATCAGCACCCCTGATATAAGAGCTACATAGCTTGGTGAAGTTTCAGATATGTTGTTCAGCAAATATGGAGGCATCAATGCCATTAAAACTTGTGAGTTTATCAATAGCCTTCTCAGGAATGTCGTGAGGTTGACCTGGTATCTGAGTGAAATTAAGTTGAGTGAAGAACTCACCCATTGTGGAAAGGAAACAATTATTGTTTTCAAAATTTGTTTGATTTTCTTGATTTTCTTGAAACAAAGAGTGGATGTCTAAAATAGACTCAGATCTAAGATCTTCAAGGATTTTACGAGAAGCAAGCTTGTTCAGTCTCCTCCTATAAACCTTTTCAGGCTCAGGGATAAAACTAAGCAAACCTTCAAAGTTTCTTCTAGTTGAATACCTTGATATGTTAACTGACAATGGAGTCACCAGGTGGATCCAAGTCTAATTTCAGAGAGTGATTAAACTAAAAATCTACCAAAAAGGAAAACTAAATCAAGGGAGTGGAGTCGCCAGATAGATATGAAATCTACCAAAAAAGGTAAAACAAACTAGAAAAAACTAAGGTCGTCCAGAAACAAAAAGATTTGTCCCCGGCAGTGGCGCCAAAGATGTTGTCCGCCAAACTGCACACCAGCAGCGGAAATCTTTCGAAAACTATCTCTTCACTACAAGTGAGAGAGGTGTGGCCTTGGGGGAAAGCAATGAGCCAGGTGTTGTCACCTGAATCCCAACTCCTCCGTTTAGGCAAACTCCTAACAAAGCTAAGGGGGGTAGTCCCTATGAAAGAGTTGTCTAAGGCTCTTATGTGTTTAAAATGTTTTTGGGTGTTGTGATGCGGATGGGTGTTGTTTAGGAGTTTTTTGGAAGTGAAAGACACAAAATACTTTAAATGAGACCAAGATAATGCAATCCACGTTGCAAAAAAAAGATAGGAGATACACTTGAACAAGAAACAAATCACTCTTTATGAAAATTAAAGCAAGTACTCCAGATTGATATTAAGCAAATAAAGTTTATGATAAAGGACCAGTGCCTTATGGAGTCAAATATACTGAGTGATTGAATTGTTAATACAAGTGTTTGAGAAACAAGTTCTTGAGATCGTTTTGCAGTTTATCTTGGTAAATTAAAGATTTTAATGGTCTTGATTATTATGGCTAAGAACAAGGTATCAAAAGCAGTGGAACCTTGACCAATAAAAACACTGGCACTCCCAATTGTTACTCTCAATTTTGGAATCCTCTGCCTACACTCCATGGTGTGGTGACCTGCTGCAACTACTAAAAATCCGTCAAAACTCTCAGTCGGAATGCCTTTCTTTTTAACCAATGCAGCATCAATAAAGTTGTGGGATGCCCCACCATCTATCAACACTCCTACTCTGTTGCCTTGTATGACACCTCTGATCCGGAGAGTGGAATCTAGGGACCCCTGACAATGTAGCAATGGCACCTCCTGGTGACTGTACCTCATCTGTTGTCTCGTGTGCCTCTCCCTGCTCCTGCTCCTGATAATCCTCATCCTTCCCACTGTCGGAATAGACCTCTATGTAGTGGGCCTTTCCCTTCCCTGAACACATGTGACCTGGTACCCATGGTTCTTGACAAGTGAAACATAACTTTTTCATACTAAGGTCCTGTTATCACATCATAGTAGCTGGGCTACTATTCTTGCTGAGCAGATATCTGCACATTTCAGAGCCTAGATTTTACAGAGTTTGGCTATGCTGAGCTTGTATTTTGAGATAACTCATGATCAGAGCAATATATTATATCAGACTTTTGTTAGACCTTGTGCCAAGGCCGAGCCTTGGGAGCTCATATTTGATGACCGATGTGACCTTTGTTCCATCCAGTTTCAGTTCAGTGCCCAGTGTTTATATTGCAGCAGTGTTTCAGAGGATTTTTTATGATTATTATTATAATGTGACATAACCTATGGACTTTTGATTGTTGACTATCGACTTTTATCTTGTTGTTTTAGTCATTTTCACAGCATTAGCTTGGTATATGACTCAAGATGCGGCAAAACTATTTAAAATGAAATGAACTATCTTAATGATGTTATAAATTGTAAAATGGACCTACTACTTGCACACTTAGGTTTTCTAACAAAACTCACCAGTTGTATTACCCTCCTATGAGCATAAATATGGTCTTTCTTGACATTCTTGTCTGCTAGCTTAGGCACCACATTCATTTGACTCCATCCATCCGTGACCTTCCTGATTTGGCTTTCACCTTTGACTTGCCTTTCTTGACTTTTTGATACTGAGGACTTCCCTATTACTACCTCTGTGTTGGATTGCATCCATGTTTGCTTAGTGTCTCGGCTTTGAGTTGGTGACAGAACTTGCCTTTGGTGAGTTGGATTGTAGGCCTAAACCATTCTGGTCGGTTGTCCCAATGTTTGGCACTGGCAGAAGTCCCCCTAGTCACTTGAGATGTTGTTGGCTAAAACTGAAAGATCATGTACTACCTGTATTGGAAATCTTTATAAATACGCCCATGGAAACTGTAAACTCTAGAATGTGTTTCTCAACACACGTGAGTAAAGGGCAAGAGCAATGAAATGCTAAAATACTCCTTGAAGAGTATAGGAAAGGTCCAAAAAGCAAATGCTACTCAAAGTTATATCTATTATTGTTGACCTTGTATATGTATAAACATACCCTAGATGCAAGCTGCAACTAGTTGTGTTTCATAGCACATCTGAAATCCGAAGGGCTATGTAGGCCAAAAAGGCCATGAAATGAAATGAATGATCCTAATGAACCTCGATCAGCTTGATGTAGACATGATGCCTAAGTTGAATAAACACTCTCTAAACAACTTATCCATTTGTGAGGCATAGCCCTTCCCCTTGTTATTTGTCTGGCATAGAGTGTAGCTCCCCCTCTCCCTGTCCAAAGTATCTTTTAGTTAAGTTTGGTCAAGTCACCCCCCTTTGCCTAGCCTTGTTCTTAGCCTTCATCCTTAGCTAGCAATTAGGCCATGTCCAATAGGTGAGTCTGTCATTTAAGCTATTGTGCAAGTAAATATAAATAACAATGAAATATGTAAACATGATAAATGCCATTGAATGATGTTTATACTTTAAGTTAAGCTGTGAGAATGATCTAAAGGAACATGTCTTAGTCTTTGTCATAATCTCATCCTTGGTTATTTTTTTGACCCAGTCAAACATAGTTTGACTATGGTCATTCTTGGAATCCGTGATGATGTGGACCATGTATGCCTATGGATGATGATTGATGATCCCACATACTCTTATTGATGACTCCATATGGTCGACATATGATTCAGATGTTGGTTGATGCAATTCAGCAGTTTTCTTATTATTTCCAGATCATCAGATTATGCAATGTCCGGATATGGTGGACCATATTGTTGACCCCTCAGGTCAACCCATGGTGTATGAGTACACATTTCTAGTAGATTTGGGTCTTCTGGATCCATTGAGACCCTTATCATTCAGTTCCAAGCACTTCTAAAGGGGATAGATGCAGTTATCCACTCGTTGACCAGTTTTGGGGTTGTTTTCCTAGCCTGACCAGCAGAGGCATGAGAGGCCAGTTTCACCTAGGGCACTGTACAACAAAAGGTAGTCCAGCCACTTGTTTTTACCATTATACCCCCCTTCCAGACAACATGGTGGGCTCAGTTTGACAGCGCAGGCACTCTGGGTGTCAGATTGGGCAGCTTCACAATTCTCGAGGCGGATTAAAAATGGAATAAAAAGGTCACCGAGGAATTTGATTTGGGCAACTGAGGCAAGGTTTTGGCATTTGGTCTTCACAGAGGTCTTCCAAGGTGAACCCCCCATTTTCCAGCCAGATATCATCAGTCAGTGGGGTCTGTTGTCCGCCAAGATGCACACCAGCAACATAAATCTTTCGAAAGTTGTCTCCTCACTACAAGTGGGAGAAGTGTGGCCTTGGGGGCAAGCAATGAGCTAGGTACTGTCACCTAAATCCCAGCTGCTCTGTTTAGGCTAACTCCTAACGAAGCCAAGGGGGGTAGTCCCTACACAAAGAGTTGTCTATGGCTCTGTGTTTTAAGTGTTTTTTGGTGTATGGTGATGCGGATGAGCGTTGTTTAGGATTTTTTTGATGATGAGAGATCACAACTTAAAAATAAAGACAACAAGCACAAGATAAAATGCAATCCACGTTGCGAAGCAATATAATGAAGACTTATGTAAATGAATGGCATCCACAGATAAATAAAGACTTGAATAGATTATGAATGGACAAATGGCCCAGATTTAAAACAATATGTGAAAATGTAAAGAGACCAATGCCAAATGGAGTCGAAACAGTGTAGTGCTTGGGCATGCTGAATATACAAGTCTTAAATAGATTGTTTGTGAGATCGTTGTGCAAATTATCTTGGTTGATTGAAAATTTTAGTGATCTTGATTATTAGGCTAGCAAAAGAATGGCATGCGTCCAACCGGAAAAGTATACTTTCAGTGGCTTCCCCTCTGGTGGTATGACGGACCATCCAGTTATCAAGGATAGGTGTCCAATGATTTAACCACCCTCGAAGTCTAAGACAACGGTGAATTCCAGCCCCACCAGGTTTAGGAACTTTGCCCACTACCTGAGTATTTCTCGAAATAGCAACGTCGGTTCGTTGGTTGTGGGGAAATATTTTATTAGGTTATCACTTTCGAGATTAAAAAAATCCAACACCGTTCTGAGTACTAGCCCAACCCCTAAGGGTCGGTAGAGCATACTAAGTGGAGGATAGCAACAAAGTAAATTTTATTTGGGAAAAATGAGCTGGAATGTTTTAAATTATTAGAGCACACAGCTCAACTCTCCGACAGAGAGCGCTCTTGACTTTGTCTTAAGACGAAAGTTCAAGAGACTTTAGCTAACTATATGCTTGATGCAAGGAAGATGCAGTGGGAATGCTCTCCAACAAAGAGTGCTCTTGACTTGAGTTATTGCAAGTCCAAGAGACTTTGGTTCTTTGTTAAGATAGAAGCAGATTAAAAGCATAAACCAAGTGATAGCTCAAAAAGATTGTAAAATGAAACAAGACAATGATATAGAAAATAAACAATATGCTTGCAAATGAAACTGAAAGATCAATTAGTGTTCTACCACAACATAAACTAATCTAGGAAGTGAAGTCAAAGTGACTTCTACACACTGTTCATGAAACTCCCAGCTAGTTGGTCGTACACAGTACACAGTGGGGAAAGAGAAGTGGCACGCAATGTCAATGCGGCACTTGGAATAAAATCCTAAGCTACTCCTCAGGTCAAGACTGAAATGAAATCTAAACTCTATAAGTACAAAATGGAATTATTCTGAAACTTGAAGCAAATCTAAACTAAACATGCACAAGACACTCTTCCCCAAATGGAAAAGGAAAACCAAAATGTGGGAGGCCTTATCCCACTTAGCCTTTTTATTAATCAGTTACAAATGCCTTGGGATTTTAACCCTTGTAAGGACTTTTGAGAGAAAATGAAACTTGGAAAACAAATTGGAGCAAGATCTTAAGAGGTTTTACAAAAGGATAATGAGTAATATGTTCAAGTTTTGGATCATCCTTATGGTTTCTTTGAGTTTTATTTGCTTAGATCTTCTCACTTCGAAGTTTCTCAAGTCCTTTTTCACTTTCAAGCACCTACACAATGGATCAACTTGGAGCACCCTTTAGCATTAGCAAATAAAACAATCGTGAAATTAAACTAGATCTAAGCTTTGCAAGGAAAGAAACTAGATGCAACTAAAGTTTTAACATACTAGAATGAAAAGTAAACTAAGAAATGAACTAAGTGCAAGATCTAAAACAAAATGCAAAGCAAGTCTTAAAATGAGACCTAGAAATATGAACTAAGATCTAGAAGATGAAAGTGCAAAGTATGATGTAACAACTCCTAACTATTAGCTTTTAAAAGGAAAGCAACTATCTAATACTAACACTTAACAAACTAACTTTTAACAATTTTAATTCGTTTTTGTGTTTTGTTGTGAAATTAGGGCTCCTTGAGGATGGACGAAAGGAGGTGTTGAAGCAAAAGAGAAGACACAAAGAACGAGAGGAAGGAGAGCCCTAAGAAGGTGGATGTGTTGTCCGCCAAACTGCACACCAGCAGCAGAAATATTTCGAAAGCTGTCTCCCTCACTGGAAAGTGGGGAGAGGTGTGGCCTTGGGGGCAAGCAATGAGCCAGGTACTGTCACCTGAATCCCAGCTCCTCCGTTTAGGCTAACTCCTAACGAAGCCAAGGGGGGTAGTCCCTACAAAGAGTTTCACTAAGGCTCTTGTGTTTTTTAAGTGTTTTTGGTGAAATGATGTGGATGGGTGTTGTTTAGGAGTTTTGCAGCAAAGACCCTAGGAAGTGGTTGAGGTTGAGTTCTTTCGATACTGATGACCCGACTTTGAATTTCTTTTAGCTAAGCAAGGTGCTTTGCTTCAGCTTCCTCCATGTTTCTCTTCATTTATTTCCTCATTTCTAACATCTGTTTCTCATGAGTCTCTTTTATAATTTGTAAAGGATCTTTATCTTTTGGCTCATTACTTTTTGAAGGTATTGAAGCTCTTGAGTAACCCTGAATGTTGGACTCACCGGAAGACATCATGTTTTTGTCAATCTTGACAACTAAACTCTGAGCTTCAGCCAAAGTAGTAGGTTCTTTATCTCTCAGTTGATATTGTATCTTACCACTCAGTGCCTCTATGTAGTAGTCCAGTAATAAAGCTGCAGGAGGTGCATAAGTCTCAGGGATGGAATTAGACAACTCCTGGAATTTAGTATTGAATTCATCCATAGTTTCATTTTCTGTCTTCTTCATGCTAGTTAAGGTTGCAACTAGATGTCTAGACTCCTTCTTGCTGCCAAACTTGTTGAGGAAAGCAGTTTTGAAAGCTGCTATGGTGGTGAAAGATTTGTCTGGTAAATTGTTGTACCAGTTCCTGGCTTTGCCTTCTAAGGATATGGCAAAAAGAGTCATGTAAACATCCTCATGTTTATCAGTGCTTTTGAGGTATGAACCACAAAGTCTGTTGAAGTTTCTGATATGTTGTTCAGCAAAATTAGAGGCATCAGCGCCGTTGAAACTTGTGAGTTTGTCGACAGCCTTTTCAGGAAAATCATGGGGTTGACCTGCTATCTGAGTGAAATCTAGTTGAGTAAAAAACTCACTCATGGTGGAAAGGAAACAATTATTGTCTTCAAAATTTTCTTGATTTGCTTGATTTTCTTGAAACAAAGAATGGATGTCTAAAATAAACTCAGATCTAAGATTTTCAAGGATTTTATGAGAAGCAAGTTTGTTTAATCTTCTCCTATAAACCTTTTCAGGCTCAGGGATGAAACTAAGCAAACCTTCAGAATTTCTTCTAGTTGAATACCTTGAGGTGTTAACTGACCGTGGAGTCGCTAGGTGGATCCAACTCTAATTTCAGAGAGTGATTAAACTAAAAAATCTACCAAAAGTAAAACTAAAAGGGGTAGTGGAGTCGTTAGACAGATTTAGAATCTATCAAAAAGGTAAAACAAACTAGAAAAAATAACGGTCGTCCAAGAACAAAAAGATTTGTCCCCGGCAGCGGCGCCGATGTTGTCCGCCAAACTGCACACCAGCAGCAAAAATCTTTCGAAAGCTGTCTCCCTCACTGGAAAGTGGGGAGAGTTGTGGCCTTGGGGGCAAGCAATGAGCCAAGTACTGTCACCTGAATCCCAGTTCCTCTGTTTAGGCTAACTCCTAACGAAGCCAAGGGGGGTAGTCCCTACAAAGAGTTTCACTAAGGCTCTTGTGTTTTTAAGTGTTTTTGGTGAAATGATGCGGATGGATGTTGTTTAGGAGTTTTGAAGGTGAGAGACACAATAATGCTTTAAATAAAACCAAGATAACGCAATCCATGTTGCAAGAGAAGATAAGAGATACACTAAATCAGATATAAATCACTCTTTGTACGAAAATTAACACAAGTTTGATAATAAGCAAATAAAATATGTGATTAAGGACCAATGCCTTATGGAGTCAAAAATGTTTGAGTGCTTGAGTTGCTTGATACAAGTGTTCGAGAGAAATGTTCATGAGATTGTTTTGCAGCTTATCTTGGTAAATTAAAGATTTTAGTGGTCTTTATTATTAAGATAAAACCAAGGATATCAAAAAAGTGTCCGGAAAGACATTCTAAGCGGCTCCTTTAAGAGACATGTCGGACCTGTCTGGCTCACAGCGAGGCGCGCAATGCTAACCAGCCACTGTGTCGCAGATTGGGCAACCCGACGCCTCCCCTGAGAACTGCTTTGAATACTTTTTGAACAACGTCGGTTTGTTGGTTATGGGGGTGAAAGTTTTAATTAATTATCACTTATGAGCTTATCAAGTCCTTCACCTTTCTGAGTACTAGTCCAACCATTTCCAGTTGGCAGAGCATACGGGTGTTGGACACACGACCAAAGTAAATTAATTAGGGGGAATGTGGATTGAAATATTTTAATTATTAAGAGCACTTGTTCAACCCTCCGACAGAGAGTGCTCTTTACTTAGTCTTAAGACCACAGTTCAAGAGACTTTCTATTCTAAAATGCTTAATGCAGGGGGAAAGTGCAACTCTATATGCTCTCCGACAGAGAGTGCTCTTGACTTGGATTTGGCCAAGTTCAAGAGGCTTTGTTTATTTTTAAAAAAAGTAAAGCAGTTGTGAAAAAATGAAATGAAGCTTTGTAGAATTAAAACATGTGATAGCTCAAATGATGCAAAAAACAACTAGCATGCTACTTACGAAATTTAATGTAAGCTGGGGTCTTCCTCCGAACAAGGTCAACCACTAAGAACCGCTAGCACTTGAGAACTTCCCAGCTAGCTGAGATTTCGACCAAGGCAACTAACGGGGAGAGAGGAGTAACCACAAAGTTATGTGGTCCTGCCCTTGAGATAAGATCTCAAGGATACTACCTCCAGTCAAAACTTGGAAGAGAAGTACTATGAAAATAAAGACTACTCTAAAACATAAAGTAAAAGATCTAATCTAACCAATCACAACACTCTTCCCCAAATGGGGAAGAAAGCCAAAAAAGTGGAGGCCTCCTCCACTTGAAATTTTATTAATTCTTGTACAATTGCCTTGGGTTTTAAGACCTTGAAGGACTTTGAAGTAAGATTATACTTGGAAAAATTTAAGAAGAAGCAATTTTTTGCTTGCTTTTACAAAGGATAAGTATGTCAAATTTTGCTCATTTTCATGGTTTCTTTTCCTTGGTCCTTTGCTTGGATCTCACTTCTTCAAAGCTTTTCAAATTTCCTTCTTTCAAAGCACCTACACAAGCTCAAAATATACTCAACATGTACCCATTAAACTTCAAAATTCAAAATGAAATTCGAATCTACCAGGTCCAAACTTGAAAAATAAAGCCTAAAACATAAAAAACATGAGAATTTTGTTCGAAAATATTTGTATGGGAAAACGGACCAGCGAACAAAAGTGGCTTAAAAATCACTAGAAATAAGATCTAAGCTATAAAAAATTAAAGAAATTTTTATGAAAAATTTCCTATCTTTAACATGGAAACTAAAACTTCAATGTAGAATGCTTCTAAGACAAAATTTCAATGCATGAGATTGATCTATAAAATGAGATCTAACTACTTTGAGAGATACAAAAGAACTAAGACTAAAAAGAAATGAAGCTAATACTAACTCAACAACGTTTTTGGTCTTTTAAATGTTTTAGGGCTCTTTTTAGAGGTGGATGAATGAATGAAGGAGTTTTTGGAAGGGAAAAACGAATGGAGCTAAGGGCTAAAGATGAAGGCAAAGGTAAAGGGATGAGGTAAAATGAATGGGTGGATGTAGAGGTAGATCTAGGGCAAAGTAATGAAATAGAAGAGAAGAGAAAGGGCCAAACGAGTGGGTGAATGAGACTATCTAATGGAGGTGGGCTTGAAGAGGTAAGCTTAGGTAAGGTAACCAAGATGTTTTGAAAATTGTTTGATGGAGGAAGAGACCAAGCCCTCTTAGTTAAGCGTTTCTTTTCTTGAGGTGAAGAAAAGACCATGAAGACCTGCAAAACAGATTGATTAGATGCCAATAACCACTGTTGAGTGAAGAGTGACTTAGCCTTTAATAAGCCGTTCTCCACCTTGGGAAACCCCTACAAAATTTTTGTTATGAAACATGCAAGAACCGAAAGATATATTTTTAATCAAAGCCAAAACATACATCTAATATTGAAATTGCATGATCAATTGACAAAATGAAAGAGATATCACCAATAGTGTGAAGTACATCCCAATTGTTCCAGCATGGACCTCCAAAGTCTAAACTTTATTCAATATTAAACAGATATTACAACAATATTTTGGCAGAGTGTTCATGCTCAAACTCTCCATGAAGAGAAAGCCCAAATGGCCTCTCTTATATAACAAAACTCAATGCTAAAACCCTAATTCGAATTGGTGATGAAGAGAGCCAAAAACTCCATCAAAAACCAATCAAATCCATGTCAACACCAACCAAATCGAGCTTGGAGTCTTAACTCATCTTTAAACTTGAGTTTGGAGCCAATAATTTGAGGAAGGAGCCCCACATGCATTGATTTCAAAATCCAACAACCCATTAATCAATTGCCAAATCACAAAAACGAATCTACCTAAAGGTGGGCGAATTTCTCAACTGTAGATCACTCCCAGTGCTCCGAAACTGATCTGAATCAGGTGGGTGAAGATTCCAATCATCATAAATGCTTTTTGCCATGTCATTTTGACTTTTACTTTATTCAATTTGGCCTTTTTTGGAGAGATTTAAATTATCTCCAATTTATTATTTTTTTGAATATTTTAATTAATATTTCTCATTTTTTGATTTTGTGAGAAAATATTAATTATGAGGTCAAATAATTGTCTGAAACTTAGGGTTTGCTGGTCCGGGGATCATGAATGATTTTTGGCTTAAGTCTGGAGCCTTCAATCACTGAAATCGGATCCCGGATGACTGACATATTACAAATTGAAATTTCTCTATTTAAACTATAGAGAAATTTATTAAAATTTAAAAATTAATTAAAAACCCAAATTCAACGGACCCGGTAAAAAAATTTTGAAATTTTTTCTAAGGGTCCTAGAGACTTAGACATTACCAAAACCTATTCTAATAGTGTCTAGTAGGATTATATACATTAGTTGGACTCTAATAACCCACCAAGGCTCAGATTTTCAAAATCGGGCATTCCAGCTTTGGAGGAAGCAGGAGAAAACCTCATCGATTATAGCTCGGCTATAGGCAAAGTATAATTGACGGGGGGAAAAACTCCCTGGAATACCTTAGTTGCTTAATCAAGTCATGGGGGACCGAGACACTCAAAATCCTACTAGCACACTTTATTACAAACCCCCATGGGGCCATGGTCATATCGACTAAAAACCAAAACTGGCTAGCTAAAATTGGTTAACTGCTGCAATCTGAAACCCAGATACTCTGGAAGTGAACACTAATGTGTTCCAACATTGGCGGCTCAATAAGGTTTCAACTATTTGTACAAAATAGGTGATAACAGGATGAAAGGAGGATCTAAAGGAAGAAATGAAGGCCAAGAGTGAAGGGAAAGAAGAGGGCTAAGGTAGGGAGACGAGAGCTAAAGGAAGGAGGCAAAACGAGAGGAGAGAAAGAAGGAAAAAGAGAGGCAAAACAAAAACAAGAGAGAGGCAAAAACGAATGGATGAAGAGGACTAAGTAGAAGGGGGAGGAAATCTATGGAAGAGAAGTGAAACGAAGCAAGAAGATAGGAGAAAAACTAGGGCAAGAAGAAAGCAAGGAGAGGAAAGATAGATCTAGGGAAAAACTAGAGAAGAAAGAGGCTTAGCAAATCGAATCAAAGAGAAAACCAAAGGTGGGATCAACCTCTGAACAAGGTGATCACTAGAACACTAGCCCAAGAAAACCTTCTAGCTAGCTAGATGTCCACAGGGTGCTAGTGAGGATAGAGAAGCAACCACAAAACAATGTGGCCCTTGGGATGAAATCCCAAGGTGCTATCTCAAGTCAAAACTTGGAAATAGAATGCAGAAAGAAGGGAAATAGTAAGCAGATATATAAATGCTTGTTTGCTTGATGGAGGAGGCAAAAAGCACTTTTGTTTCTTGATTTCCTAAGCCAAGACTCCTTTGGTAACCTGCGGAATTAAAGTGTAAACCAAGCAAGAACTCTTGCACTTGGGAGAATACCTGAAAAGCCACACACTTAAGAGAAAAGTATAGATTTATAATATTTGTGCTAGATTGTTAGCCCTCTAAATCATAAAATCCAATACTTAAGAATCAAAAGCATGTAAAAAAAACATGATATCACCTCATACAAGATGAAGCATGGTGTTGTCCACCAAACTGCACACCAGCAGCGGAAATCTTTCGAAAGCTGTCTCTTCACTACAAGTGAGAGAGGTGTGGCCTTGGGGGCAAGCAATGAGCCAGGTACTGTCACCTGAATCCCAGCTCCTCCGTTTAGGCAAACTCCTAACGAAGCCAAGGGGGGTAGTCCCTAAGAAAGAGTTTCACTAAGGCTCTAGTATTTATAGTGTTTTTTGGTGTTGTGATGCCGATGGGTGTTGTTTAGGAGTTTTTTGAGAATGAGAGACACAAAAATATTTTAAATGAGACCAAGATAACGCAATCCACGTTGCAACAGAAGATAAGAGATACACTTGAACAAGAAATAAATCACTCTTTACACAAACTAAAACAAATACTCGCAAATAAAGTATATGATAAAGGACCAGTGCCTTATGGAGTCAAAAATAAAAGTGATCGTAAAAAATGCTTGATACAAGTGTTTGAAATAAGAGTTGTGAGAACGTTTTGCAGCTTATCTTGGTAAATTTAAGATTTTAGTCGTCTTGATTATTATGGCTAAGAACAAAGGTATCAAAAGGAGTGGAACCTTATCCAAGAAAAACACTGGCAACCTTAGGTGATAGGTCGGAAGCACCCAGATTACAAAGAGGGCAAGTGTGCTTGCGGCTTGACCGCCCTCGAGTCTGACAGTGGATTCCCAGCACCACCTCTTGTAGGAAGAACTCAGTGATTTTGTCTTGGTTGGGGTTGTGGGTAAAGTTTTAATTAATGTTATCACTTGTGAATTAACAAGCCTTCCACCTTTCTAAGTACTAGCCCAACCGTTTCCGGTTGGCAGAGCATACGGGTGTAGGACGGAAACCAAGATAAATTAATTAAAGGGAAGTATGGGTTGAAAATTTTTATTATCAGAGCACTTTGTTCAACTCTCTGACAGAGAGCGCTCTTGACTTGATCTTATGACCACAGTTCAAGAGACTTGCTAATTAACAAATGCCTAATGCAGGGAAAAGATGCAAGACTAAGAATGCCCTCCGATAGAGGGTGCTCTTGACTTGGATTTGGCCAAGTTCAAGAGACTTTGGTTCGTTTTAAGTAGATAGTAGTTGTGTAAAAGCAATAAATTCCAACTTGAAGTGATTAGACAATGTAATAGATTGGAAATATGTGAAATACTGCTAACAATACTACTTGCAAAATAAAATGAAACTTTGGGTAAATCTAGTGTTCTACCACACAAATTCTAATCTAACAGGTGGGATCAATCTCCGAACAAGATCGACCACTAGAAGCCACCAGTCCTGGAAACCTTCCAGCTAGCTGGATGTCCACAAGAAGCTGATGGGGGAACGAGAAGCTACCACAAGACTATGTGGCCTTTGGGATACGATCCCAAAGTTAGCTCTTCTCTGGTCAAGGTTTGGAAGAGAAGTGACAAGATAATATTAAACAGAAAATAAGTCTAATCTACCCAAGAGTCTCTTTCAGGTCAAAGACCGTACTCGAGAGAGCATGGGGGTAAGTAAATCGGAAATTATAACAACAAAATGACTAAATGAAATAGAAACTAATCTAAGAGCATATAATGGATCTAAACTAGAAACTCAAACCACTCAATGAAGACAACCAGACTTCCCCAAATGGGTGAAGTGAATGTGGGGGCTTAAAAACCCCACTTGCAACTTTATTAACAGAGTACAAATGCCCTTGGGAATGAAACCCTTGTAGGGACTTTGAAAGAACTACTTGTAAAAACTTGAAACAAATTTCTAAGATCTATTACAAAGGATAATACTAATCTCTTTGGTTTGGGTTGCCCTCTGGTTTTCCTGATGGCTTCTTGTATTAGAAGTCTCCTTCTTTCACAAGAAAAGATCTGTCACAAACAAATAACTCCAATACCCATTAGATATTAGGAAATAAAACAAGACTTGAAATTTGAACTAGATTTTAATACTTGGAAAACGAAACTAGAAAATGACAAGGCATAAGATCTACAATAATAACTTTGAAACAATGTAAACTAACTATTGAAACTTAAACAAACTAACTACCAACTAACTAAGTATGAGACCTAACACTAACTACTACTAACACTTTGTTGTTTTGTTTTTTGTGTGTTTTGTAGGTTTTTAAAGGGTAGACGAAAGCTAGGATGAGGGCAAAAATGAAAGGAGAGAAGGGTATGGGAGATGGTATGAAGAGGGGATGAACTAAAGTGGGACGAATGGGAAGGAGGTAGGGCCAATGGAGATAGGACGAGAGCAAAGATGGGAGGAAACTAGAGGGGGACGAGAGGAGGGATAAGGGACAAAAAGAGAGGGACGAGAGGAGCTAAAAGAGATGGGACGAATGGGAAAGAGGGAGAAAGCTTGAAGGTAGACGAGAGCTAAAGGATGGCAAAAACGAATGGGAAGAGGAGGAGATTTGAAGGCAAGGAGGAAAGGACTAGCAAGACAAGAGCAAAGGATTTCAAGTGGAACACTTGAGGGTTTAAAACACTGTCTTGGAAATCCTCCGGTTAACCGGTGATACACCGACAACAAGTGTTGAAGAGAGCACAAGGGAACAAATCCCAAGCTATTCCCCGAGGTTGAAGGAACTCCAACCTTATGGCAAACTAATCTATGGCTTGAAAAGATGAACAACCAACCTTGAATCAAGATCTAGAAAGGATAGAAAGGGCTTAGCAAGTCAATACAAAAGGTTCAAAGAGAAAACAAGATGGCTTGAAGAAAAGAAGCCTAAAGTAACCAAGTTGATTTTTTAGATGAATTTAAGAGATGGAACCTTAGATTTAGGCCTTTTGCCAAATCCTTTAATGCTTGAGATTGACTCTAGAAAGATCCTGAAGCATACACAAATTGTTAGAAAATGTAGGCCTTTTGAAGAGATGAAAGATGCAACCTAGCTCAAATCTCTCTTCAAAACCTATTGGATCTGCACAAGTAATCACTCATAAACACATCTTGATTATAATAGTATGCATAATAAAAGTGAGATTAGAATAATATAAGTATTTCCAACTACAGTCTACTCCTTCTAAATCACACTTAAACCAAACATAAATGGACAACTTGTATTCAAATGCCCATCCTATGGGCTTAAGAAAGCCTTCTAAGCAAATTATAGATCAAAAAATGAGATTATAAGCAAATAACAAGAACAAATTCACCTTGATATTATGAAGACATTTCCATGAAAAGCATTTGACAACACATAGACCTCCAAAGTCGCTTTATTTCCTTAAGCCAATGGCTTTGCAATCACAAAATGGCAGAGTAACTTTACATCCAAAAATCCATGAGATAATAACCCCAAAGGGCCTCTCTTTATAGTAAAACTAGATGCCAAAACCCTAGGTCGAATTGGCATAGACATGTAGTTCGAATTCCAATAAACACCAAGCTTTGGAGCTAACTCAAATGACAACTCGCCTTAGTTGGTAGGTGAAATAGATAGGTGGCACAACTCGACTTCATGGAGGCATGGGAAGTATCACCCAACGAATAAACAAACTCCAACTAGGATTGACGTGAGCTAGAGGTAGGTGCGTGATCTAGATGAAGGATGGCGAGTTGGTTGGTGGGAAGACCAGTGGAGTGGAAGTAGGTGCTAATTCGAATTAGTAAAGGAGCCAAGCTATGGTGAGTCATGAGGGCGCCTACCACAAACATAAATGCATATCAACCAACCCATTTACCTTTTGACAACACACTAAATCGATTTTTGCATGAAGGGCGAATTGGTTCAAGTGGGTAATCTTCTGGTGATTGGATAGTTGACTGGAATCACTTGGAGTTGATTGGAATCTTCATAAATGTCCATTGCCATGTCATTTAGCCTTTTATTTTAATCAAATTGATTAATTTTGGAGAGATTTGGATTATCTCCAAAATATTCAATTTTATTATTTTAATTAATAATTTCTCTGTAAATGATTTTTTAGAGAAAATATTAATTATGAGGCTGAATTGACATCCGAAAGTTGGGTTTAGCTGCTCCATGGGTCACGTGTGATTTTTGGCTTATGAAACGAGCCATCAAACACTAAATTCGGACCCCGGATGACTGACATATTACAGACTCAAATTTCTATATTTAAACTATAGAGAAATTTAATTAAAAACCCCAATTCCGACGCGTCCGGTAAAAAATTTTCGAAATTTTTTCTAGGGGTCCTAGAGACTTAGGACATGACCAGAACCTATTCTAATAGTGTCTAGTAGGTTTATACACTATAGTTGGACTCTAATAACCCCCCATGGCAAAAATTTCCAAAATAGGGCATTCCAGCTTTGGAGGAAGCAGGAGAAAAACCAAGAGATTATATCTCGCCTGAAGCAAAGTATAATCTGACGGTGAAAAAACTCCCTGGAATACCTTAGTTGTTTAATCCAGTCATGGGGAACTGAGCCACTCAAACCCTACTAGCACACTTTGTTACAAACCCCCATGGGGCCATGGTCATGTCGACTCAAAAAACAAAACTGGCTAGCCAAAACTAGCTAGACACAAAAATATGAAACCCAGATACTCTGGAAGTGAACACTAATGTGTTCCAACACTGGCGGCTCAATAAGGTTTCAACTATTGTACAAATCAGTTGATAACACATGGCACACCAAGAGCTTCCACATTGACCTCCAAAGTCTCAACTTTATTCAAATGCTTAAACAAATTACAAAATTCTCCAGAGTTTCTATGCTTAAATCTCCATGAAGAATAAGGAGGCAATGCCATCCTTTTATACAAAAACAAGAGAGCAGTAAGCCTAAAATTCCAATTGGCCAAGGAGAGCCAAATTCCAATCACCAGAAAATTGAAATTTCAATCAATTAAGAGCTTGGAGTGAAGCTCCAACTCATAACTCGAGCTGCAATAAAGGAGATGGGGAGGTGGCCTCCACCTTGGCAAGGCGCCCCCCACTCCAACTTAGTAACCTTCACCCTTCCAATTCGTAAATGCCACATAAGGTTGACGTGAGTGATGAGGCAATTTGCGATATCTTTGAAGGAGATACGTGAATGGTAGCATGAGATAGCGTGGAGTTCGAAATAATGGTAACGATTTTGTTTGGGAGCCAAGCCATGTGATGTGGCCACAAACTAAGGGATGTGCCCACCATGAAATTAATACACAACCACCAAACTTTTAAATGCATGCCATCTCATCAAACCCGTGAGCTAATTCGAGTTGGAGCAAAGTGCCACGTGAACCATGCTCACGCTTTTCCATTTTGATGAAAACTTCAATATTAACTTTTAATATATGTGACTTAGTGGTGTTGTGAGGCGGGATATGAAGTTCGAGGAGGATCGTGCCTTTCGAAAGTCATGTGAGTCATAGAAGGGAAAACAACAGGCTACATCCCTACATGACACAGGTCAAAGTGTTGCTCAGCAACCAACAAGGTCCTAAGTGTCTGGAGTGACAGATGCCCAGGTTACGGGTTCCACAAACACAAGAGCAGGAACTGGCGCAGGATCTCAGGTTGGTGATCAACCTGGATCAAGGTCCCATATTACACGTTCTCGAGCTACAGGATCGACGACTACGAGTACCTCTACTGGAGGTACTCATTCTCATACTATTATTGGGACGAAGATGAGGAGTTCTCCTCACAGGATGTCACTTTAGGGAAGAGGAAGCCCAAGTGGCTTCAAGATACCTTGAAGGAAGCTCATGCAGTAGGAACTCCTAAAAAAGATGTAAGAGAAAGGAAGGCTCCACAAAGATTCTGCAGTTACTTAGCTCTAGTAAGCAGTATCAGTGAGTCTGAGCCATCCTCATATGAGCAAGCAGCATGTGAGCAGGCCCGAAGAGATGCCATGTTGGAAGAATGATGTCTGGGAAGTTCTACCCGGACCAGAGGGAAATTCAGTAGTCACCTCCAGATGGCTCTATAAGATTAAGTATGCTGCAGATGGCAACATTGAGAAATACAAAGCCAGGTTTGTGGCTAGAGGGTTCTCACAGATAGAGGGAGTTGACTATGAGGAGACTTTTGCTCCAGTGGCCAGGTATTCTTCCATCAGGACTATGATCTTTGTAGCAACATAGATGGGATGGAAGATTCACCAGATGGATGTCAAGGCATCTTTTCTCAATGGACTCATAGAAGAGGAGGTGTACATTGAACAGCCAAAGGGCTTCGAGGTACTTGAGAGAGAGTCTCATGTATGCAGACTAAAGAAAGCTTTATACGGTTTGAAGCAAGCACCTAGAGCTTGGTATTCTAGGATAGATACCTACTTGCAACAGTCAGGTTTTCAGAAGAGCGAAGCTGATCCAAATCTCTACTTCATCGTAGTGAAAGGACTACGAAAGGAGATCCGCTTATCCTAGTATTATATGTAGATGACCTATTCATCACAGGTGCAGAAAAACTCATCAATGATTGCAAAGAGGACCTTGCTTCTGAGTTTGAAATGAAGGATATAGGATTGATGCATTACTTCCTAGGCATGGAAGTCTGGAAGGAAGACAGGCATATCTTTCTCAGTCAGGGCAAGTCTGCAATGGACATACTGAAGAGATTTCAGATGCAAACCCATGACTACTCCTATGACAACCAACTGGAAGAAGCAAGTGGCTTCTGAGAGTAAGTTGGTTGATCCCACCAGGTACCGACAACTCATCAGTTCCTTGATGTACTTGGTCAACACCAGGCCAGATTTGAGTTTTGCGGTCAACACCTTGAGTCAGTACATGGTAGAACCCAGAGATGTACACTGGGTGGTCGCAAAGCATGTTCTAAGGTACATCAATGGAACAGCAAAGTATGGGTTGAATTATGTGAGATAGGGTGGAGTTCAGCTTGTTGGCTTCACAGATTCAGATTGGGCAAGCAGTGCAGGTGATAGGAAAAGCACCTCCGGGTGTTGCTTCAGCTTAGGTTCGGCAGTCATGTCGTGGTTTAGCAGGGAGCAGAAGTCTGTAGCATTGAGTTCTGCAGAGGAAGAATATGTGGCAGCTAGTTTAGCCAGTTGCGAGTCCATTTGGGTTCGCAAAACGTTGGTAAGTCTATTTGATCAACAGTTGGAGCCTACGGTGACTCACTGTGATAATCAGAGTTGCATCAAACTCTCTGTGAATCCAGTTTTTCATGATCGGTCCAAACACATTGAGATCAGGTATCACTTCATTCGAGATCATGTTCAAAGAGGAGCAGTTGAGCTCCAATACATATCCACGGATGAGCAGGTTGCAGATATTCTCACTAAGTCCTTGATGAGAAATAAGTTCGAGTACTTCACGGAGAAGATGGGAGTGGTTCAGAATCCTTTCCTGGTTAAGAGGGAGTGTTAAAAAGATAACCAGGGAAGTTATTCTCAGGAGTGCATGAAAAGTTTTGCATGCACCTCAGGCCCTAGCCATTCTTGGTTCAGGCCGGAAACCCTAGCCCTAGCCACTCTTGGTTCAGGCTGGAAACCCTCGTAACTGGTTAGAACCAGCCAGTTCAACCAGTTCTGATAACATTGCCTACAATACAATAATGTGTAAACTATAAGTGAGAAGTTAAGGCTTACGAGGACACTAAGAAAGTTACATGGTGAAGTTATGGTGTAATCCTGAAAATAGAAACAGTGAGAGTTATTTGCTCCATAAAAGGACTGATATATTTCACTTCAATCATACAATTAGAAGCCAATCCCAAAAGAAGACAAGCTGTTCACTATATTGATTTACGTTTCTCTTCAGACATAAGTATCAATGGCTATTGCAAATCTATTCATCAAACTGAATATGAATTGAATATTACCATAGGGAAAAACCATTGCAGTATCGTAGTTTACTAATCCATACTAAATACAATCTTGACACTTCCAATGAAGACAAACCTGAAATGTTTTGCTAAAAATCTTGACCTTGGAAGTACTTTCTCGAACTGCATATTCTCCATCTGTAGCCCAAACAAATTCAAGTGCAGATCCAAAGGATCTATTCCTCCATGCCAGTGCCGTGTAAATTATGTACTCACCATCACCACATACAACAACAAATCTTCCATTTGGATTGTGCTTTAAACTCTGCAATATGAAAACAACACCATCAGATTTAAAGATAGTAGGGAAATTACTAATTAACATTATTATAAAAGTCTAAACACGCTTCCTAGAAAAGGACAGATATTCAACTTTAAGGACTTTAGATGTGCAAAAATAGAATTTAGCAGCTAGTTAAAGAATTGGATTCTTGAATCTTATGTTAAAATGCTTAGTATCAGAGTTAATTTTGACAATACCACTTTCTGTTAAAAAAATTGCAAGGCTCCCAAATATCACTACAAAAATGTGCAATTGTTTGGAGAAGACATACAGGCAGTAGTTGACCAGTCACCAGATGATTAAAAAGTAACAGCCTTTTGGGGGCTTTTGCAGTGCAACATATGAAACATCATTTTTGGGATTATTTGGGCAGAGTAAGTCATTAATGCTCAGCATTAGTCAGAATTACCAACTTCTCATGATTTTGAATTGTCCACTTTGCACTCGTTGCATCAGCAGATGCTCACAGGGGTGAAGAATCAGGATTGAAACTAGCAAAATGAATCACATAGCCTCAACCATCACCTCTGGGACTTGCATCCAACAACCAGGACTTCCCAAAAAGGTCACCCATCCTAAGGCTCTAGGTCATGTATGCTTAGCCATGGAGTTTTTCCCAAAGTCAAGCCTACATGGTTTGCTACCCCCTAATGCTTAATAAAGAGTTAAGAAAGCTCTAAATGAATAGTTCGTCATATGAAATATTAATTTTGGGATTACCTAGACAGAATAAGTCATTAATGCAAGACCCACATCCCATGACCATTAGTCAGAATTATCAACTTCTAATGATTTTGAATAGTCCACTTCGCACTCGTTGCATCAGGGGATGTTCACAGGGTTGAAGTAGGATTCAAACTACCAAATAGTGCAACAAATACTGAACAGTGACTTTGTATTGCCAATGAAAAGCTAGCTGACATTGCTGAATTGTTCAAAGATGATCTCAAAGGAATTCCAATGCAGGTTGATGATATATTACCATGGTAACAATTCCAGGCAAAAACACAGTAGAGTTTAGTATATCTGTATGAAAAAGGCCAAACAATTCTTGGGAAATATATGTCAAAGCAACTTCACATATCTGCAGATTCTAAGCCATTCAATCCATTACATTACATCGTATAGAAACAGAAATCTTGCAGAAACACTATACCATTTTAATGAATCCATACCATCTCGTTCTCCTATAGTGCCATGGACATATTTAGCCATCCTGACCAATAAAGGCAGCCTACCTGCTGTGAGATATAAAGGACCTCATCTAGAGATTACATATATTCTATTAAACATTCAAAAGATGAAGCAGAAAACTAGTCAGTGATTAATACAAAGATACTTCTATCTCTGAAAGGAGAGAGCCTCCTGTGAATTCCAGTTCAAATAGGGTATGCCCCTGCAAAAGCAAAGCTTCCTTATAGAATCTGTATGCCTGATCACTGAATTCACGACAGACGTGTAAAAGAGATAAGCTCAAAAGATTATTTTACCTCTTTAACTGGATTCTTAATAGGAGCCAGACCTAAATTACCAATGTTTCCTTGTGACTTTCCCAGTCTATTACAAGCTTTGAGTATTCAAAGACTTAGAGCTTTTTTCACCCTTTTCCACAACAAAAAAGAAAAGAACCCAGAGGGCATAAAATTCAGCTTGATTATTTGAACCTTCACCAGCAGCAAACTTAAGCATAAAGTAATGTGAAGAGTCAAAAAATAATACTGCCCCTGCTCCACAAGTTCCAAGCACTCTTTGGCTTGCTCCATCAAAGAAGCACCAAGGAGTCATGCAAGGCAGCAACAGAGATATAGTGGAGAGCTCTTTAGGAGTTCTTTTATTGTCCTGAAGTGCCAATCTAATATTTTGGGCTACCAGAGCAACAGATAAGACTCGATCCTGAAACAGCATTTGATTTTGAGACCACCACAGCCCACAAACAAAACAGATCCCATTTGATTTATAACCTTATAGGCACCTACTGCCATGTCTGTAAGCCAATTCAACAAACAGTCCCCCAAAGATTCCTTGTACCATTTGGGCTTGCTCACAGTTCCATTAGTGACCTATTTTCATACTTCTATGGAAAAAGAACAATTCACGAATAAATGGTTGACAGTTTCACTACAGTTCTTGCAAAGAATACATCTGCCTGGTCCCACCCAGTTCCTCTTCTGTCCATTATCCCAGTTCCTCCTGTACATTTTATCAGTTGAATCAAATTGGATTGGATCTAATAACCATTTCCTGAAATTTAATTGATTTTTTTAATCAGTTTTTTTTAATTCAAATAATATAATAATATTATTGATATAATATAGCTATAATTGGCAGGGTCGGCAGCATCAGAAAGCTTAGAGCCATACTCCAGCCAGCAGACAGCCTTTCAAAGCATGGAATGAAGTATTTATACCCAATGCCCTGATGGAGACTTTTAACCCCTTATTTCTCAAAGTATCTACCACTTGAGATACATAGACACTGCTGTATAAATAATAAACCATGCAGTAACCAAAATATGAAAAATAGAAAATCTATTATGCTCAGAAAGTAGATAAGAACATACGAAGATGATTCACTTCCTCACAAGTCAGCCTACCATGATCTAAGAGACTGTATGCCACCCAGGGAATCTCTCCTAGTCTGAACAACTCAATCTGATCTGCATTTACTGCACTAATTGTACATCTACACCACCAGAGACAAAATGTCTCATATCCCTTCCATGTCCTAAATCTATGTATCAGAAATCTGGATACGTGGGATATGTGGGTCCAGCATGCCCAACACATGTCAGACAGAGAGAACCTGCGTGTCCCTGCATGTTCAACACATGGGGTGCTAAAATGGCATAATAAAATGAATTTTAGGGTTATAAAAACATCAAAAAGGTATGTTTGAGCTGGGAGTTCATTCACCATTTGAGCAGCGAGGAAAAGGCTATGTGGAGTTAACTTATCGCCTGAGATTCTTTTCAATTGGTGCAATGTAAATCCGCATTTCATTTTCTGAGGTTGGCATTTCTGAGTTTTATTATAGGGGAGTATTCTACCACCAAAACCATGGCTCAGTGATCATGCAATGTTGCTCAAAAGATGGGGAAATGTGATGGTGGTCCTGATAATTTTGATTTTGACTATGAAATGCGGGCAGGCATGATATAGCCCACGACACATCACTCATGAGATTCTTCTATGAATCTAACTCATTTAAATTTGCCATTGCCATTACATCTATGGTATGATAGTCATCAGTATCATGTTTCATGTTTTCAAAATTTATTGTATCTATGTTTTAATGGCAGTGCAAAAACTACAGAATTGTTTAAAAGTGACACTATGGTTCGATTATCTAGATGTATGATCTATGCATTATTATGTGTTTGATCTTTGATGTAGTTCTATTTTCTAAAGGTTTAAAAAGTTTACATATGTAAGTCTCTATTTCTTTTCTTATTACTATTATTAGTTATGTCAACCCTAAAGGTTAGCTCAATCGGTTGAACCATCTTCCCAAAGCATGTTGCTGACGTAAAGGTAATATGTCACAAGTTCAAATCCAGTTGAGTCCCTTGAGGTTACCAACCACTATTATGGCTAGTGGTTGAACTACCCTCCATCCAAATATTGTGGGGAAGAAGGGGAATCTTGCAAGGTTTTCCTTGAAAAAAGAATATAAACAAATATATATATATATATATATATATATATATTGCACAAAACGAGGAAATGGGGACTGTTACCCCCCATCTGCATGGGTGGTCACTCGAAGATTTCATGGTTTTCTCTGAAGTTTTGTTTAGCATTGCTGGTCGTTTTCTATCTCCTGGCAGCATCAACTTTCAGTTCGGGACAGGCTTTTAGCAACTGGAGGTCTGAAATTTCCAAATATCATGAGGCTTCCTGAGTTCAAAGTCAGCAGAGATTGGGTCTTATAAAGATAAAGTTATGCCACAAAATCAAAAAATCTGGTTGCTTCCATAGGCTTCTTGGCTGATCAGAGTTGGGTTAAGGCGTGGTTTACTGAGAAGATGTAGAGTCCCTTCGCTTACAAAAGAAATTCCTAGGTCAAGAGGAAACAGTGCAGAGAAGGGACTGTGTTCTCCGGTCACTTCCAGCCTAGATTTAAAGTACATATCTGCTCTCCTAAAAGCAGAGCTGAATGACGGGACGGCAGAAGGAGTTACAGATCAGGCTCAGTGGTTCAAAATAAAAAGGGGTGCTAACATATACACTTGGCAACACTGGAATCCACTGGCTTAGACATCTCCAGGCAAGGACAAGATGCTTGTAATGATACAGTGGACGGTGTGGCAAGCAGTGTATTGCCCAAAATCCAGTTGAATGAGTACACACAAAAATTATCCCTGCCTGCACCTTCATATGAATTTACGAAAGACAGCCCTTCACATAATCCAAGGTTCAGGGCATCTGTTCTTGTTAATGATAAAATATATGATTCTCAATCGGAATTTTTCACTAGTAAGGAGGCCATGCATGATTCAGCACGATTTGTTCTGGAAGACTTGAATGCCAAGGGAACCACTTCTGTGCCTAATTCAGTATGTCAAGACTGGGAAATGGAAAAATGCCTTTCAGCAGCATGCACAAAAAATTAAAGCTTCTACTGCCTACTTATACTTGTGAGAAAGGTGGAGATGACCATTCTCTGATATTTATCTCTACACTGGAGGTTGGAGGGATTTACTCCACAGGCAGTGAACAAAGGCCGCGATCCCTCTGTCTGTCAAGTGATTAGAGCTGTTTGGGGTTTCTTCATTGCAATAACGCCTCTCAACATCTGTTTTCACTGAGTGCTATTATCTCACGGATTGTTCACTGCAGCATGAAGACCTAAACCAGTGGAGTTTAAACAAAGAAAACAGGGGCCAGCATGAAATCGAGACAAAGATGTGGAGCTCGGAATCTTCACCATGTTCACCAAACAAGTAGGACAGGTGGCCATAGAGGAGTTGCTTAAGGATTTTCTATCACCATATGAGTGGAGCATGGAGCTTGGACCCATATTTCAGTTGGCAGCGCTCTCGCATGCACATCTACTATCAGACCTCGCATTTTTCTCTCTGTTGTCCGCCAGATTGCACACCAGCAGCGGAAATCTTTCAAAAGCTATCTCCCTCACTGGAGGTGGGGAGAGGTGTGGCCTCGGGGGCAAGCAATGAGCCAGGTACTGTCACCTGAATCCCAGCTCCTCCGTTTAGGCTAACTCCTAATGAAGCCAAGGGGGGTAGTCCCTACAAAGAGTTTCACTAAGGCTCTGGTGTTTTAATGTTTTTAAGTGTGAAATGATGCGGATGGGTGTTGTTTAGGAGTTTATTATGATGAGACCAAAAAATATATAAAGATGAACAGCAGATAATAAGCAATCCACGTTGCGAGATAAAATAACAAGATGGCAGTACAATTCAAGATTTATAATCAAATAAAGCATTCACAATATGAAGATAAACACAAGGACAAATGGTCTTGATCAAGATATATAACTTTTAAATAACCAGTGCCTTATAGAGTCAAAGAAAAGTAAAAATTGTGATGCTGAATGTGTGGGTCTTGAAAAAGTGTTGTTCGTGAGATCATTATGAAAATTATCTTTGTAAATTGAATATTTTAATGGTCTTGATTATTAAGCTAAGAACAAGGATATCAAAAGAATAAAACCTTAACCAGGAAAAATACTGGCAACCTCTTAGATGATAGGTAGGGAGCACCTAGATTGCAGAGGATAAGTGTACAATGGCTTGACCACCCTCGAGTATGACAGTGGATTCCCGACACCACCTGTTTCAGGAAGCAACCTCAGTGATTTGACGCTGGTTTTGAATTTGGGGTAAAATTTTAATTAGGTTATCACTTGTAAAATTAGCAAATCTTTCACCTTTCTGAGTACTAGTTCAACCTTTGCAGGTTGGCAGGGCATACGGGTGTTGGACAAACAACCAAAATAAATTAATTAAGGGAAAATGTGAGTTGAAATGTTTTATTAATTTAAGAGCACCATTCAACCCTCCGATAGAGAACCCTCTTGACTTAGTCTTAAGACCAAAGTTCAAGAGACTTTTCTAATCTAAAATGCCTAATGCAAGGGGAAAATGCAAATCTAAAAAATGCTCTCCGACAGAGAGTGCTCTTGACTTGGATTTGGCCAAGTTCAAGAGGCTTTGTTTATTTTAAAGGAAGTAGAAGCAGTTGTGAAATCAAACCATGTGAGAGCTCAACAGATATAAAAAACAACTAGCATGCTACTTGCAAAATGAAATTTAAAAAGAGACTTAGTGTTCTACCAAGCAAATTTACTCTAAGGTGGGGTCTTCCTCCGAACAAGGTTGACCACTAGAATCGCTAGCACTTGAGAATGTTCCAGCTAGCTGAAATTTCGACAAAGGAAACTAACGGGGAAAGAGGACTAACCACAAAGTTATGTGGTCCTGCCCCTGGGATGAAATCCCAAGGATACTGCCTCAAGTCAAAACTTGGAAGAGAGTACGAAAATGAAATAAAAGACTAATCTAAAGCAAAAAATGAAAGATCTAAGCTAACCAACCACAACACTCTTCCCCAAATGGGGAAGAAAACCGAAAAAGTGAAGGCCTCCTCCACTTGTACTTTTTATTAATTTTATACAATTGCCTTTGGGAGTTTAACCCTTGAAAGGTCTTCTTTGAGAAACGTGAGATAAACAAATTATTGAAACAAAACCTGGAAGCCTTTGAAGGCTAGTACAAAAGGAGATTGTTTCTTGATTTATTGCTTGGTTTGAATCTTCTCCTTGAATGTACTTGCTCTTCTTCGAATATGCTCACTAGTTTGTCTTCTCTTTCAAGAGACCTACACAAGCTTGGAAAAAACACTCAACAAGCACCCATTAAACATTAGAAATCAAGCGAAATTGAAAACCACTAAGTCTAGAAAATGAAAACTAAGATCTAACATGTAAAGCATGAGATTTTGGTTTGAAAACTTTTATACGGGAAAACGGACCTGTTATCACACAACTTGTAGTTGCCCCTAGAGGTATCCCATCCGGGACGGTAGAGGAGATAGGCAACTAAAGAGGTGACCCAAGAGATGCCACGGTTCCCAATGCAAGGTGGGAGTCACGTCAACCGAGGCACTCTTCGCTTTAGGTCAGGGTGTAACAAGACCTAGGGGGAGACCCTATAACCAATCACAGTTGATTGGATCCAAACAAAGGTTTCTAAGGGTAAGTAAATGAGGAGTTACGGAAACCAATGCAAGGTTAAGTGGACCTAGAAGTTGAAGTATGGTTGAAAGCGTGTAAGAGATTGTTGGTGTTTCAACCTATGTATGGTTTAGGCCACATGATAGGGTATGATGACTAGGTATAGTACCATATGTTTACACAAGTGGGTCTTATTTTCTTGGGAAGTGTGAAATGGTCTTAAGAGGGCCCACAAGGTGAAGCTAGGTTTAATGTTGGTACTAGAGGTTAGGTAATGACTAGATCTATAGATCTAAGTTGATTCTAGAAATACCCATGTGCTAGATCTAGGTTTTGACACAAATCCCAAGGAGTGCGACTTGCTTTGAGGAGGACTAGTGCCTTGCTGGATGGGCTAATGGGGTCAAAAAGTATGTCAAAGTATAGATCGGGACACCTAGAAGCCAAGTCAAGTGGGCTAAATGAGATCTAATGGTTGGATATTGCTAGATCTAGGTTTTCAAGAAATGATCCTAAGTGGACCACAATCCCTTGAAACAAGGAATGCTACCCCCAAGGCAGATCGTCACAAAAAGATACCCTAGACCTAGGTTTCAAGGTATGGCCGTTCCAAATCTCCAAAAATCCCAAACACCCACTTCCTCAAAGTGGACAAACTCACCTTCCCCAGGTAGTGCGACTTTGTTCAAAGAGGGTTAAAAGGTGGGTTTGGTGGACCAAATCAAGTCCAATGGTCACCAAACTATAGATCCAATTAGCTAGTACCCCGATCTATGCATGTCCCAAAAATCAAGTCAATCCAAGGGCTAGATCTTAGTAGATCTGAGTTTTGAGGTGCCAAGAAATTCAAAAGGGGGTTTTAACCCCTTAAAACATGGAAAGATGTCCACAAGGTAGATTTCACCAAAGTAAGAATCTGGGGGTAGGTTATCAAGTTTCTAGATTGCAAATCAAGTGGGATCTCACCTACCCATGTGCTAGATCTAACCAAACAAGCCTCTCTCTAGGAAGTGCGATTTGGGTTCAAGAGGGCTTTTGCCTTCAAAAGTGTGTCAATTTTAAGCCAATCACCACCAAACTATAGATCCAACTAGGGGTGGATGCTATAGAGGTGGGTTTTCAAGATCTTCTCCAAAGCAAGGCTAGATCTAAGTAGATCTAAGAAATACCAAAATTGGGGTTTTAATGAATTAGGGTTTTATGACCAATGAAGATAGAATGGATGAAAAAGGCACATAACTTGTAGATCTTACCTCAATTGCTTATGGCCACCTTGCAAATTGATAGCATTCTCCTATGTGTATATTCAAGAGTGAGATCCAAGAGCTCCAACCAAAATGTCCTTCTCCAAGATAGCCAAATCATCCTCCTCCTACAAGACAAGATCAAAGAAACAAGTCAAGTAAGATGATTATGAAAATGGTAGAAAGATGTAATAGAAAGCATCAACTATGTCACAAAGATACAATAATGATACTCCCTGTCACAAGATCAACCCAAGAGAGACTATGTGGATCCCTCCAACAATAACCCTCATGAAGTCGCCCTCCTCTCCACCAATTCGACTTTCCTGTAAAAAAGATTAGTAGAAGCACCAAAATCCACAATGATACATAGAAGAGATACTGTATATTCAATATGCAAGAGAATCCACAATACAAGAGAGATGTGCTCCACAAAGAATTTTTCTATTCCAATATTCCAGAGCTCCAAAGGTGAGCTATACAATGGGGGGTCTCCTCCTTATATAGGATAATAAAGACCAAAACCCTATACCACTCTACAATACTACATCAAATGAGTGGTTGAGATTAAAAGATCTCATCATACAATCAATGGCTAAGATGAACCATAACAATATATCACATGGATCACCCAATATAATAATAGCGCCCCCACTAAATGGTACAAAAAGGGGGTGACGTCATCCACTAGAGGGGTAAAAGTACAATGATCCACCTCATGATGACTAGGACATGACAAAATAAGCACATGGTGGGGCTAGGAGGCATGAATCCTTGCTAGCTCATCCCCAAGGCACAATAAAATAATAAAATATGTCCAAGATAATATAAATGACCAAAACTGTCCTCCAAATCCATGACAGTCAAGCAGTAAATGACCTCCTGTGATCAATGTGGTCATACCCACATGGTGAAAACTGACTCGAAGATAGTGATGCCACCCTGGAAGATCTCTGTGAAAACCAAATGCCAAAACCTTGCCTCAATTGCCCAAATCGATTTCCTCAGTGACCACTTTATCCCATTTTTTAACTGCCTCGGGAACTGTGAAAGTGCCAAAACTGCCTCCTAGGGTGCCAGCGCTGTTCATCTGAGCCCACCAGGCTCTCCACAAGGGGGGGTAAATGGTAAAAACAAGTGGCTGGACCACCCCCTCCATTATCAGCGCCCTAGGTGAACTGGCCTCTCGGGGCCCCTGCTGCTCAGGCTGGGAAATCAGCCCCAAATCTGGTCAACAAGTGTAAAACTGCATCAATCACTGTCAGAAGTGCCCGGAACTGAAAGATAAGTGTCTCATTGGATCCATAAGACCCAAATCCACTAGAAATGTGTACTCGTACACCATGGGTTGCCGTAATGGGCCAGCTGTAGGGTCCACCATATATGGACAATGTATAATCTGCTGATCTGAAGTAGTAATAAAACCTGCTGAACTGGATCAATCATCATCTGCATCATATGTCCATCATATGATATCATCATCAAGCATGTGGGACTATCAATCATCATCAATAATCATCTATACATGGTCCACATCATCATAGATCCCAATAATGTACAACCAAGGACAAATCACATCAGTAGACTAAGACATGCTTCTCTAATCATTCTCATAGCCAAGCTCAAAGTATAACATCCATTCAGTGGCATTAATCAAGTTAGCATATTCCATTGTTATATAAAATTACTTGCACAATAGTTCAAATGACAAACTCACCCATTGGATATGGTCAAACTGCTAGTGAAGGATGAAGGCTAGGAACAAGGTTGGGCCAAGGGGTTGACTTGTCTAACTTAACTCAAAAATACTTTGGACTGGGAGAAAGGGGGAAAGCTACAAACTCTGTGCTGGACAAAAGAACACGGGGGATGGATGTGCCTCAAAAATGGATAAGTTGTTTAGAGAGTGTTTATTCAACTTAGGCATCATGTCTACATCAAGTTGATCCAGGTTCATTAGGATCATTCAATTTTATTACATGGCCTTTTTGGCCTACATAACCCTTCGGATTTCAGATGTGCTGAGAAGCACAACTAGTTGCAGCTTGCATCCAGGGCATGTTTTTCAAATATATATAAGGTCAGCAATTGTTTAGATATAACTTTTAAGAGCCATTGCTTTTTGGACCTTTTTTTTTATACTATTCGAGGAGTATTTTTAGCTGTTCATCGCTCTTGCCCTTTTTTTTTGTTTCCATGGGCGAATTTTTGAGTTTCCACAGGTAGAACATGAACTTTCAGTTTTAGCCAACAACATCTCAAGTGACTAGGGGGAGTTCGAGCCAATGCCAAACATCGGGACAACCGACCAGAATGATTTAGGCCTACAATCCAACTCACCAGAGGCAAGTTTTGTCACCAACTTAGAGCCAAGACATTGAATACACAGGGATACGGTCCAAACACAGAGGTAGAAAAATGGGGAAGTCCTCGGTATCAGAAAGTCAAATGAGACAAGTCAAGGTTTAAAGTCCAATAGGAAGGTCATGTATGGATGGAGTCAAGTGAATATGGACCCTACACTAGCAGACAACTGGTGTCAGGAAAGACCATATCTATGTAAGGTGAAAAACCAGTGGGTTTTGTTAAATGACCTAAATGTGCAAGCAATTGTCCATTTTATGATTTACAGTTCATTTTAAACAGTTTGCCACATCAGGAACAATATACCAAGCACATGCTGTAATCATGACTAAATCAACAAGATAATAATCCATAGTCAGTGATAACATATCCATAGATCATACAACATCATCAAAATAATAATCATCATGTACCATCTGAAACACTGCTGCAATACATCTCTAAGCACTGAACTGAAACTATATGGGATAAAGGGTCACATCGGTCATCAAATCTAAACTCTCAAGGCTCAGCCTTGACACAAGGTCTAATATAAATCTGAATAATATACTGCTCTGATCATGAGTGATCCAAAATATATAGCCATGCTCTGGAATAATGGAAGCTCTGGAATGTACAGATATCTGCTATACAAGAATAGTAGCCCTGCTACTATGGTGTGATAACAGGACCAGCGAACAACAAACTCCTAAAAAGTGATGAGAAAGAGATCTAAAGTATAAAAATTTTAAGATATTTTTATGAAAAATTTTCTATCTTTCAAATGGAAACTAAAGTTAAACAAAGAATGCTCTAAGATTAACTTTTCAATGCATGAGATTTGTATGAGATGCAAAAAACTTTGAGATCTAAATCTAACAAATTACTTTTGCAAAACTAAGAAAGAAACTACAATTAACTCTAACAATTCGTTTTTGGTGTTTTAGGCTTGTTTTAGGGCTTTTTTGAGGTGGACGAAATGAGCTTGAGGAGGAAAGGCGAATGGAGGATGGAAGGTGAATCCTAGGGCAAAACGAAATGGAGGAAGAGAAGGTGAATCTAGGGCAAAGGGCAAGGGAATGGAAGAGGAGAAAATGGGTAAAACGAATGGGTGAATGAGGCTAGTCTAATGGAAATGGGCTTGAAGAGGTAAGCTTGAGGACAAGTAACCAAGAAAGTTTTGAGAAGTTTGTTGATGGAGGAAGAGGCCAAATCTCTGTTGAAGTGTTTCTTCTCTTTGAACAAAGAATCTTTTGGAAACCTGCAAGACAACTT
The DNA here is from genome assembly GCA_027924585.1 of Larix kaempferi. Lineage (NCBI taxonomy): Eukaryota > Viridiplantae > Streptophyta > Pinopsida > Pinales > Pinaceae > Larix > Larix kaempferi. The sequence goes on from BSBM01000504.1 coordinate 8,761,480, forward strand.
TGATTAGGTGCTAATAACCATTGGAATGTAAAGAGCAACTTGATCTCCAAGTCATTCTCCACCTTATGTGAATCCTGCAAAACCCTTAAACATCAAACAAGTTAAACCGAATAATACACTTCCATGATATATAGAACATATATTAAATATTGCAAAACTTGAGATAAGAGATAGGGTGAGAAGAATATCACCAAGCAATGTGAAAGACAACCCCAAAGCACTTGTATGGGCCTCCAAAGTCAATATATTATTCAAAAATCAAACAAATATTACAATAGTATTTTGGCAGAGTGTTCATGCTCAAAATCTCCATGAAGAATAGAGCCCAAATGGCTTCTTTATATAGCAAAGGTTACATACCAAATACCTAATTCGAATTTGGCACAAGGAGAGCCAAAAACTCCATCAAAAACCCATCAAATCCATGTCAACGCCAACCAAATCGAGCTTGGAGTCTTAACTCATCTTTAAAATTGAGTTTGGAGCCTATGTGGATGGGGAGGTGGCCTCCACCTAGGCAAGGCACCCCCCATCCCACTTTGGAAACATCACCAAGCAAACCACGAGTTGACACATGTAAAACTCGAGCCTCCAAGTAGAGATGACGTGAGCGAGCTTGTGAGGGCGTGAATGCCACATGTGGAAGCTTGGAGTGGAGTGGTTGTTGGTGACTTGAGTTATGAAGGGAGCCAATGCCATGTGGTTGCACAAACTTAGGAAGGCGCCCACCACTGCCACTAATGAAAGCCAACAACCCATTCACGTAGTGCCACTTAACCAATTCGCAGATTGCATGAAGGAGGGCGAATTGCTCTTTGAGGATAAGCTTGTGCTAACTGGATAGTTGACTGAAGCTCAGCGAAGTTGATTGGAATCATCTTTAATGCCAGGTGCCATGTCAACTAGCCTTTTATTTTATTCCATTTGGATTATTTTGGAGAGATTTGGATTTTCTCCAAAATAATCAATTTTATTATTTTAATTAATAATTTCTCTGTAACTGGGTTTTTTGAGAAATTATTAATTATGAGGCCTAGCTCATATCCGAAACTTAGGATAAACTGGTCCGGGGATCATGAATGATTTTTGGCTTAAGTCTGGAGCCTTCAATCATCAAATTCGGATCCCAGATGACTAACATATTACCAATTGATATTTCTTTATTTAAACTATAGAGAAATTTATTAAATTTAAGAAAATAATTAAAAACCCAAATTCGACGGACCCGGTAAAAAAATTTCGAAATTTTTTCTAAGGGTTTTATGGACCTAGGACATGATCGACACTTATTCTAACATTGTCTAGTAGGCTTATATACATTAGTTGGACTCTAATAACCCCCCATGGTTAAAATTTTCAAAATCAGGCATTCCAGCTTTGGAGGAAGCCAGAGAAAACCTCATCGACTATAGCTCAGCTATAGGCAAAGTATAATTGACAAGGGAAAAAACTCCCTGGAATACCTTAGTTTCTTAATCAAGTCATGGGGAACGGAGACACTCAGATCCTACTAGCACACTTTATTACAAACCCCATGGGGCCATGGTCATGTCAACTAAAAAACAAAACTGGCTAGTCACAAATGTTGGATCATCTGATACACTAGAGTACAAACATTCATCATGTTTGTCAAATGGCGGCTCTTCAGATAATTCAACTATGGTACAAATAAGTTGGTAACACTCTCACGCGGAATTTCGGAGCAGTTGTTGACCCCCAGGTCACGTGTTCATTAGCCACCAATTGCACCGGTTGAATGAAGATCTCTTTTGAGTTCACGCCGTATGAATTATTGTAAGCAACCACGTGGACCAGTCGCCTCGAATGGGATCATGGCACACTGAAATGGGATGTATCGGCCTCTTGACAATTGATCACATGGATTTCATGCTTCAGATGAATTGATGGACATTTTTATGATAACCATTTGTTGGCGCAAACATAGGTATTCACCACAGGAGTTATCTGGTCATGAAGCCGTGAGCTAATGTGTTGTCGAAGTCGTGGCAGACCCACTGTTCTGTCAGATTTGGGCGACCTTTGCTATGTATAAAAAAAACTAAAGTTAAACACACCCTTACGTACAAATCCAAGCTCTAATTCAGCGATGGAAGTGGCGGCCAGCTAACAACGATTTATTGTTAGGCGACAGCTTAGAGGTATCTTCATTGCTACATGGAGATGAGGAGCGACGCCTGTCCGCCTTTTTTATCATCGAATCAATTATCATGATTGACACCTGTGTGCTCAGACCCGTGTTTCAGTAGCTGCAGGTTGCATCTTTGACAAGTCTACGTTTTGGGCTTTGGTTTTCCTTCTTTTTGGTTACGTAGGGGTTGGAGCCACCTAACTAAAACAAGAGTTCCACTTAATAAGATGAGTGATCATGTATTCGTTGAACAGGAAAAAGTGGATCTGGGATCCCACCTTTTTCCAAGTATTTTATTATTTTATTTCTATTTTTAGGCTTTGGGGTCTATATAAAGGCCAACCTTTTTCATTGTAGAGGATGGAAAAAATATTGGGAGTTCTTCTTTCCCTTGGAGCTTAATAGAAAAATATCATGTTGGGTTTTTCGGACATGTTGAGCATCTCTTTCATGGTTGCATGTTTCTATTGAGGTAGCATCTATCTAAGTTATCTTCTTTCATTGTAAGTTGTAGACTAAATCTAGCATAGAAGGCCATTATTGGTCCATTGGGCAAGCATTTCAGGTTGTGAAGTTGTTTGTTGATGTTATGTTTTCAAAGATCTTAGGAGTGATAGACTGTAGTTGGTTATACTTATATTATCCTTGTCTTTGAATATGGAATGTACTAGATTAATCTCACTTGTGTGAAACGCAAGGCTCCCTTGAGTTCTCTTTTGACTCCGTTCTCCCCTCTGATATACTGGCACTGGCCTTTCCTCAAGGACTGATCCTCCTGTCTTTCCCATTAGTTGTTCAAATTATTTTCAATCCTACAACCTTTTCTCTAAGGCAGCCTCTTCAACTCACCTTGCCCCTTTATTGCACTTGCCTTAGAGATCCTACTGTTACACCTATATCTTGCCACCATAAGACTCAGTGTAAACATCCCTGAAGTTCCCATGACTAAGAGATCAAACTAGAAGAGATACTAACCTATTTCTATAGGGTCTAGTTAGGTCGCTGCAGGTTGTCCTAATGCAGCATGCGACGTCGCAGGTTGTACTAATGCAGCATGCGACGATGTCAGTTAAAGTGGATAAAGGGCATCTTCGAGCCTTTTCTCGAAGGTGTGTGACTTGGATCTCTATCCCTAACCTATAAGAGAGTTGGCATTCGGTTCCCTATCCCTTTGGGAGGATCTCTTAGTCCTCCCACACTATATCTCAACCTATCCTATCCTCCTAGTCCTATATATATGAAGCTCCTTCCCATTCCAAAGGGAGGAAGTCTATAGGAGATCCCTAATTATCTATTGGGAAACTCATACTTCCTTCGGAGGCTTTGGCTTGGCTTGTTGGAGGAGGATTGCGACGTTAAGTCTTGGTTGTAATCATCTCTCTACTTTGTATTTCCCTCTTTTAATACAGCAATATAAACTCTTTCCACCAAATGTTGTTGTGTTGATAATGTTTGTGTAGTTTACTTGCTTAACCGTTTACGTAGATCTATTACTATTTAGATATGTTTTACTACTTGTATTGTTTCTGTATGTCTTGACAGGTTTTGCAGCTGAGATCTAACGACAGTGAAGCTTGGAGCAACTACAAGGAGAAAGATCTACAATCTAAGGTAAGGCATCTAATCACTCGATCTTTAACTAGATCTAGGAAAGCAGTTCTATATTCTGTCCTAATTGTTCTAGATTCACGTTGAACTAGGGAGATCACGCCTTAAGTCCGCTTTCGGTAGATTGTCCGGTAACACCTACCTTCGGGAAACCCCCCTTGAGTTGGAGAAGAGCCAACCTGAAGCGAGGAAGAGAGGAGTGTGGTGACATTGGCTTCTCTCTTAAGCAATGTTATAAAAACCGAACCGGTGGTCGAACCGGCCGACCCTGTGAACCGGAATCGGACCAAAACCGGAAAAAAAAAAACAGATCATAAAACTGGATTACCAAAAATACATAAAATATCCAAATTTTGAAAAATTATAAATATATTCATGTGCATCCATGTGCATTCAAACCATTATACACAAAATATGAAAAGTATCTCATTTATATAGCAAATAAGAGTGCATAGAACCAAAATAGCAGTTAGCACTGAGTGCAATACATGTCTGAATCAAAATACATCATCAAAAAGGGCTCTAAATGGCCTATAAAAAAGACTAGAGTCAAAGACTAAACAATCTAATCATCTGAATCCTCGGGCTCAGAGGCCTCCGACTTAGAGTCTGAGCCATCATCTACATCCTCATCCTCAATCTGCAGAGTCTGGGCTTGGGCCACCTAACTTGACTCCCCTAGTCCAGAAGGCACCTGTCCAACATCACCTTCCACATCATGCTGCTGTGGAAGTGGGTCCAAATCCATCCATGAAAGGTCTTCATTCTCAGTGTCAAATGCTGGTGGCTGCGTCTCCACAACCCAATCTGCTGAGGCATCACTATCATCCAGGAATATGGAAGACAATTCAGGGGTCCTATTCTGCAATTGGTTGCGCCTCAACCGAAGGTTGTACTGAACAAATACCATATCATTTAACCGTTTTTGCTCTAAACGGTTACGCTTCTTGGTGTGAATACGCTCAAAAACACTCCAATTGCGTTCACAACCAGAAGCACTACATGTTTGGCTCAGTATTCGAACTGCAAACTTCTGCAAATCAGGGCACTGGCTGCCAAATTGTTGCCACCAATATGCTGCATGTACATTGTAAAGACAAAAAAATTAGCAAAAGAATTATTTTACTCATATTCTAAACTTTAAAGACTTTCTAAATTCTATTATTACCTGGAGGATCTTTAGATCTAGTTCGTATAGCCGTAGCCATGCCAAAGATACCAAGACTCTCATTGAAATGCAAGAGCTTGTTGTGGATCTCGTCTTGTTTAGCGGGATTAGATACCATGCACTCAATGCATTTGTACAATCCTTCCTTTACCTCCCCATCTGCTGCAAAATCTTTTGTGTAATGGTACCTTTACAAGAGTCAAGACAAAGCAAATGATCAATTTAACTCTTAAGAAGATGATAAACTTTTGCAATTAAAATTTAATAAAATAACTTAAAAACTTTGAAAGTAGTTACCTTGGATTCAAGTAATAGCCTGCAGCATGTAAAGGTCGATGGAGTTGTCTATTCCAACGATCATCAATTATTTTCCACAAGGAAGATACTTTTGTCGTTTGCCATCATATGCTTCCTTTATTGCCTCCTTGGCCTGATCCATGGCCTCATAAATAAACCCCACCGCTGCTTTATCACCATCCACCATTCTCGGAACTTTCACAAGAGGTTTACTAAAAAGTACAATCTCCTCTTCCTTTTTCCAGAATCTTTCTCATAGACTTTGTCAACAATGTCTTTTCCCTCAGCCTTCTTGCTATATTGAGAAGCATTCCACTCATCACAGGAGAACATCTTCCTCAAGTTGGCCTTTTCTCAATCAAGGACTGCAATGTAAGAAAGTTTGTTGCAAATCTTGTGATAGCTGGCCTGACAAGCTCTTTTCCACAAGTGCATTTTCTCATAAGGGTCAAAACCCATGTGTGGTTGTAAATGTATCTTGTTATAGATTTTGCTTGTTCCACACACTTTTTCGCCCACTCCATTTTCCCAATATCCTCAAGCATGAGGTCCAAACAATGGGCTGCACATGGAGTCCACCAAATGGTGGGATGTTTCTCCTCCAACATCCTTCCGGCAGCAACATAATTGGAGGCATTATCTGTGATAATTTGTACTACATTTTCCACCCCCACCTCCAGAACTACATCGTCCAAAAGACGAAATAGTAAATGTGCATCCTTAACTTGATCAGATGCATCCATTGATCTAAGCAACATAGTTCCTTTTGGGCAAGCAACAAGGAAGTTCACAATGGTGCGACCCCTTGTATCAGCCCATCCATCAAACATGATCATGCACCCTGTTTTAAATCACGAGTTTCTGAACTCTGATAGGTATTCTTGTACTCTTTCCACTTCATTTTTTAAAAGTGGCCCCCTAATATCCTCATAACCGAGGCCCTTGAAGCCTGGACCACATGAAGCTACAGCATCCAACATAGGTTGATAATAAACAGATCTTGTAGCATTGAAAGGTATGTCTGCATCATACCACCATTTAGCAATGCATTCCCAAGCAGCTTCCTTTTCCACCTTCTTCCACTTGGTACAATGGTGGGCTGAGCACCAAGGGTAGTTCGAGGCTGAAAGAAAGACTCAAGGTTGCCACAGGGCCTTTTAAACTGGGATGTACTGCTACCAACACCACCACCAACAACATTTTCTTCCAAAGGTATGGTATAAGGATCATGGGTAGGATTTGGAAAACTAGAGGATTCTTCAAAACTAGGGTTTCTCTCAGAAAAATCATAACTACAACTTCTCCCTATCTCTTTGTGGATCCTCTCTTTTCTATCTTTTTCAGCTTGTTAGGATTCAATATGACCAAGCATCTCAGCTCTCAGGTCATCAGACACTTTTGGGCATGGTCTTACATTCCCCCTTCCACCCGCTAAATGTTGTTTCAACGTATGTATACCTCCCCCACCAACCTCCTTCTGACAATAGTTACACACCATTTTCCCCTCAACTAATTGACAATGAATCCATGCATTATCCTTTCTATCTTTGGGAGCCATGGAAAGCAATATAAATCTGCAAATAAAAAGCAAAACCCTACTTTTTTTAAATTTAAATCCTATGAAAAAAAACAATTTCAAATTTTTAGAGACTAACCACTACATAACTAAAGGAATACGTGGCTGATTTTACTGTTACATACCTTGGAGAGACGCCTCCAAATCTACAGAAGAAATTCAGCCTTGAGTGGACTCCAAATCTGCTCCAATTTTGCTCCAAATCTGCTCTAATTGTCTCCAACACAAATCAGCCCACACACTCCGGAAAAAAAACTCCTTCAATCATCCCTTCAAATCAGCCTAACAACCAACTAGAAGACCCTCAGCAATCAACACTCAAAGAATCTAAGGCAAAAAAAACCCCAAGCACACACTCAGAAATCGAATATTGGAAACATTGGAGAGACTCCAATGAATAGTGTGAGTGAAAGAGAGGGGGTGGGTGTCTTTTTATAGCTTAGGGGGAGTGTTTAGGTTAGTCTAGGTTCATCCCCCCTAACCCACTTTCTATTTCTTTAAATTAAAAAAAAAACAGTTTATTGTCGGTCGTACGACGTCGTACGAGCTGTTGTACGGACCGGTCGGTTCACACTGCAAAACCGGTTTGGGGCAAAAAAATCCGGTTTTGACCAGTTAGTTGACTGAACCGGTCGGTTTAGGCAAAAACCGGCCAAAAACGGTTCAGCTGGCCGGTTCGGACCGGAAAGGCACTGGAACCAGTCTAACTGATCGATTTTGCCTAAACCGGTCCGGTTTTTGTAACATTGCTCTTAAGAGTTGTCATCGAGCTGGTGTGGTTATTTTTGTGCTTCAGCACATGCATGTCAGTTTTGGGTGATAACATTTTGGCGCCGCTGCCGAGGACAAAGTCCAGTTCTCGAAATTTGAAGACTTTACTTCATTGACATTTGTGGGAGATTACATTGCCGATTCTTCTTCTCACATGGCGACTCCACCAAGGGACAAAGCCGATGTCCTTTTGCAGATTTGAAGATCCTATTGGGTGTAGAGGTGAGCACACTCATTGGAAGGCTTTCAAGCTCATCTTGGCGATTCCACAGCTTGGTATGAGGTATGACTATGCACATGTCTCAGATTTAGTACCTCATTCTTTGATTTATGGATGATGATAAGGAAAAACCGCGTGATCTTCTGCATGAAGCTTTCACCCGCTAGATTTCTCAAATATCCGTGGATTTCCTAATGAATGCTACGACTGTGGGAAGGTGCATGAGATTATTCCAGAATTCCATGGAAATAATTATGTTTCAGCCACCCATCATATTTCCTCTCTCTGCAGGTTGATGGTCGATTTTAATGTTCATCGTGAGGATGATCTTATGATCGTTTTTGCTATAACTTTGGAAGGGGATGCACTAAGTTGATTCTATGGCCTATTGGATGAATCCATAGATTCAGTGGCAAAGTTTTTCGAGAGGTTTCTCCTTCGCTGGCATGATGGAACAGTTGATGAGATTGAGCAGCTTGCCAGAGAATATGATGCTCTCATCCCAAGGTCCCAGCCTAAAACTAAAGAGCAGATCCATGAAGAAAACTCTGAAAATCAAAGTAGACTAATTAAAGAACAGATCATTGAAGATCCCATTGAAGAAGAAATACAAGGGCCCTAGTTTGAAGATGTAGCTGAACAACCTCCTGACACTGTTGCAATAGAAAACATTGAAGATATAAAGTTGCCTCAAGTTTATGTCACTAATGATGTTTACGAACAGTTTTATGATGAAGATTTTGATCTACCTCAAGTTCATTTCATTAATGAAAATAATAATAGTTGTTTTGAAGATCAGCTCGAGTAGATTTATGATGGATGTGTGTATCTAAGCCCTATCAGTCAATGGATAGAGGCTTCTTCTGCACTTTCTGATACTTCTAGCCAAAGCTTCGGTGATTTTTTCATTTTGACAATCTGTTATTCAAACTTATTCATGAGCACATTGCAGGACATAGTTGTTTTAGGGGGTATGTATCTGTATCTTCGTTCCTAACCAAGCAGAGGAGGAAGCAGTCTAGCATAAATGAGGAGCTAAAATGGCTCCATTGGCTGTATGCATATACTTAGCAAGTCCCAGTCTCATATTAGAATTGGTAGGTAGGAAGAATAAAGCTCACATAAGCATTTTATTTTGTTATTAGCATCATTCATTTTGTCTTTTTGCAATTCTTATGTAAAAAGTGGTGGTCATGGGATGTGAATTGAGCCATCCCCACCACGTGGTTTCTCTATTTCCAAACTAGTCTGCGAATACTCAGAGACGCTGAGGTTCTCATTCACTCATGAAATGAGCACATGTCCCCAAGTAGGAGCCAGATGTTACCCCCCATTTGCATGGGTGGTCACTTAACGATTTCATGGTTTGCTCTGAGGTTTTGTTTAGCATTGCTGGTCGTTTTCTATCTCCTGGCTGCATCAACTTTCAGTTCGGGACAGGCTTTTAGCAACTGGAGGTCTAAAATTTCCAAATATCATGAGGCTTCCTGAGTTCACAGTCAGCAGAGATTGGGTCTTATAAAGATAAAGTTATGCCACAAAATCAAAAAATCTGGTTGCTTCCATAGGCTTCTTGGCTGATCAGAGTTGGATTAAGGCGTGGTTTACTGACAAGATGTAGAGTCCCTTCGCTTACAAAAGAAATTCCTAGGTCAAGAGGAAACAGTGCAGAGACGAGACTGTGTTCTCCGGTCACTTCCAGCCTAGATTTAAAGTACATATTTGTTGTCCTAAAAGCAGAGATGAATGACGGGACGGCAGAAGGTGTTACAGATCAGGCTCAGTGGTTCAAAATAAAAAGGGGTGCTAACATATACACTTGGCAACACTGGAATCCACTGGCTTAGACATCTCCAGGCAAGGTCAAGATGCATGTAACGATACAGTGGAAGGAGTGGCAAGCAGTGTATCGCCCAAAATCCAATTGAATGAGTACACGCAAAAATTATCCCTGCCTGCACCTTCATATGAATTTACGAAAGAGGGCCCTTCACATAATCCAAGGTTGAGGGCATCTGTTCTTGTTAATGATAAAATATATGATTCTCAATCGGAATTTTTCACTACTAAGGAGGCCATGCATGATTCGGCACGATTTGTTCTGGAAGACTTGAATGCCAAGGGAACCACTTCTATGCCTATTTCAGTATGTGAAGACTGGGAAATGGAAAAATGCCTTTCAGCAGCATGCACAAAAAATTAAAGCTTCTACTGCCTACTTATACTTGTGAGAAAGGCGGAGATGACCATTCTCCGATATTTATCTCTACACTGGAGGTTGGAGGGATTTACTCCACAGGCAGTGAACAAAGGCCGCGATCCCTCTGTCTGTCAAGTGATTAGAGTTGTTTGGGGTTTCTTCATTGCAATAACGCCTCTCAACATCTGTTTTCATTGATTGCTATTATCTCACGGATTGTTCACTACAGCATGAAGACCTAAACCATTGGAGTTTAAACAAAGAAAACAAGGGCCAGAGTGAAATCGAGACAAAGATGTGGAGCTTGGAATCTTCACCGTGTTCACCAAACAAGTAGTACAGGTGGCCATAAAGGAGTTGCTTAAGGATTTTCTATCACCATATGAGTGGAGAGTGGAGCTTGGACCCACATTTCAATTGGCAACGCTCTCGCATGCACATCTACTATCAAACCTCGCATTTTTCTCTCACAAAGAATTTCGGAGCGACTGTTGACCCTCGGGTCACATGTTCATTAGCAACCGATTGCACCGATTGAACGAAGATCTCTTTTGAGTTCACGCCATATGAATTATTGTAAGCAACCACGTGGACCAGTCGCCTCGAATGGGATCATGGCACACTGAAATGGGATGGATTGGCCTCTTAACAATTAATCACATGGATTTCATGCTTCAAATGAATCGATGGATTATTTATGATAACAGTTTGTTGGCGCAGCCAAAGGTATTCACCACAAGAGTTATCTGGTCATGAAGTCGTGAGTTGATGTGTTGTTGAAGTGGCGGCCAGCTAACAACGATTTACTGTTAGGCGACAGCTTGGAGGTATCTCCATTGCTAAGTGGAGATGAGGAGCGACGATTGTCCGCCTTTTTTATCATCGAATCAATTATCATGATTCACACCTGTGTGCTCAGACCCGTTTTTTAGTAGTTGCCGATAGCATCTTTGACAAGTCTACGTTTTGGGCTTTGTTTTTCCTTCTTTTTGGTTATGTAGGGGTTGGAACCACCTAACTAAAACAAGAGTTCCACTTAATAAGATGAGTGATCATGTATTCGTTGAACAGGAAAAAGTGGATCTAGGATCCCACCTTTTTCCAAGTATTTTATTATTTTATTTTTATTTTTAGGCTTTGGGGTCTTATATAAAGGCCAGCCTTTTTCATTGTAGAGGATGGAAAAAATATTGGGACTTCTTCTTTCCCTTGGAGCTTAATAGAAAAATATCATGTTGGGTTTTTCGGACATGTTGCGCATCTCTTTCATGGTTGCATGTTTCTATTGAGGTGGCATCTATGTAAGTTATCTTCTTTCATTACAAGTTGTAGACTAAATCTAGCATAGAAGGCCATTATTGGTCCATTGGGCAAGCATTTACGGTTGTGAAGTTGTTTGTTGATGTTATGTTTTCAAAGATCTTAGGAGTAATAGACTGTAGTTGGTTATACTTATATTCTCCTTGTCTTTGATTACGGAATGTACTAGTTTAACCTCACTTGTGTGAAACGCAAGGCTCCCTTGACTTCTCTTTTGACTCCATTCTCCCCTCTGATATACTGGCACTGGCCTTTCCTCAAGGACTGATCCTCCCGTCTTTTCCATCACTTGTTCAAATTATTTTCAATCCTACAACCTTTTCTCTAAGGCAGCCTCTTCGATTCACCTTACCCCTTTATTGCACCTGCCTAACGATCCTACCTTAGGGAAACCCCCCTTGAGTTGGAGAAGAGCCAACCTGAAGCGACGAAGAGAGGAGTGTGGTGACATTGGCTTCTCTCTTGAGAGTTGTCATCAAGCTAATGTGCTTATTTTTGGGCTTCAGCACACGCATGCCAGTTTTGGGTGACAACGAGGACGAAACAGGGAAATGGAAAAACATAGGAAACACGACCCCCCAAAATTTGGAAATGGGGAAACGCGAATATATATACATATATATATATATATATATATATATATATATATATATATATAGCCTAGTGGGTTAGCTCAAGTGGTTGAGTGTTGTAATCGTAAGGAGAAGGTCTCGGGGTCAAATCCTCGGGTGGTTATGCAAGGCCTCACTCGATGTCCCCACCAGGTTAGGCCCCGTAATCAGGGCCGATGGTTTACCTTGATGTTGTCCGCCGAGATGCACACCAGCAGCAAAAATCTTTCGAAAGTTGTTTCCTCACTAAAAGTTGGAAAGGTGTGGCCTTGGGGGCAAGCAAAGAGCCAGGTGTTGTTACCTAATCCCAGCTCCTCCGTTTAGGCAAACTACTAACGAAGCCAAGGGGGGTAGTCCCTAACAAAGGGTTGTCTAAGGCTCTTGGTTTTAAATGTTTTTGGATGTATGGTGTGAATGAGTGTTGTTTAGGAGTTTTTATGAGATAAACATAATAACAACTTAAGCAATCCAAGTTGTTGTTGCAAAACACAAGATAAGACACACAATATATAAGATGATTGAATTCAAAGCATCCACAAGAAATAGATCACTTAGATAAATAAAGGACAAATGGTCCAATTTAGGTGATGCAAAATGAGTTTCAAGACCAGTGCCAAAATGGAGTCAAATGTGTGTTGGGGATGTTGAAATACAAGTCTCAAAGATATGTTTGTGAGATCGTTTTGCGATGCTCTTGGTAAATTGTAGTGTGTATTTTAGAATGATCTTGATTATTAAAGGTGGGGATTTTCCAAGCGATACGCAAAAGTACTGGAAATCTATCCGAGAATACTCTAAGTGGCTCCGTACAAAGACATGTTGGACTATCCAAGTTTCCAGCGAGGCGTTGAATAACTAACCAGCCACTGAAAACGAGGTATAGCTACCCAGTGCCCCCACTAAGAATTGTCCCACTTTCGAGTATTTGACGATCAACGTCGGTTCGTTGGTTATGGGGTGGTGAATTCATTATGGTTAAAATTGGATTAAATGTGAACAATTAGATAGCCAGTACCATTTCTGTGAATCCCAACCTCCCAAGGAAGGGTAGAGCATACGCGGTATGGAGATGGTAAATTTCAATTTTTAGGGGAGTGATGAGTTATGAATGTTTTATTAGAGCACAGAAACAAAGCTCTTTGACAGAGAGTGCTCTTGATCCACCTTAAAATGAGATTCAAGAGACTTAGCTAATCTAATATGAAAATGCAAGATGCAACAATGCTCTCCGATAGAGAGTGCTCTTGACTTTTCTTATGACAAGTTCAAGAGACTTTGTGTTCCTTTTATGTTTAAACAATTAAAATCAAGGATACAAAACAATTAAATCAAATAAAATGAGAGAAAATTAATATAGCAATTATTGTTCTAGAATGCAAGAAGATCTAATCTAGCAATTAGTAGTCTACTTGTAAAATGGAAAAGCTAATTTACTTACTGAAACCAAATCTAAGCTAAAGGTGCAAAAAGATGAGCCAAACACAACACTTCCCCCAAATAGGGGAAGTAAAAGAAAATGTGGGAGTCGTAATCCCACTAGCCTTTTGAAGAGTTACAATACTTGGGGCTTTTATCCCTTGAAAACTTGAAAAATGAAAAAGAATAAGCCTTAGTGGCCTTTACAAAAAGGTTTGATCTTTGGATCTTCTTGGTTCTTTTTTCTTCTTCTTAGTTTTTTGCTTCTTCTTGGTTTTTTGTTTCAAGTCTCTTGACTTGTCTTGATTGTTTATCTCTTCAAGTACCTAAAACAACTAAACTTCAATTACCCATTATTGTTAATCAAATCAAAACTGAAAACTAATCTAAGATCTAGATGCAAATGCAAACTACTCAACTATGAAAATCAAACTTTGAAATGCAACTAAGCTAAGATATGAGATCTAAAAAAGGAAACTAACAAAGGCTAACTTCAAACTACTTAAGAGTTAAATGCAACCTAAACCAAAAGAAGAGAGCAAGGGAAAGCAAATGAAAGACAGAAATCAAAGAAGAGAAAAATGAACGGAAGAGTGAAGCCAACGAATGGAGGAGGAGGAAAATGAAAGGTGAGAAGAGGAATGAGAGGGCTGCAAAATGAGTTTAGGACAGCAGCGAGCAAAGGTAAGACGAGCTGCAAACTAATGAGAAGAGAGGCAGCGAAAAGAAGAGGAAAGTGGCAGCAAAATAAAGAAGTAGGGAAGCCAACGATGATGAAGAGAAGTGGCTGCAAACAGGAGTGAAGGGGCAGCAAGCTAAAGGTAAGCAAAGACGGGAAAAAACAGAGATAAAGAAGGTTAAAACAGCGAGGAGAAGAGGAAAGGGAAGAAAGCCAAACAAGGCAAGGAAGGGCAACGAGCCAAAAGATAAGTCTTGAAGAGTTTAGGGCTTCTTGTAGAGTAACTAGTAACCAAGGGTTTTTTTTAAGTGAATTTGTTGTTTCTTGATGTGATGAGGAGCAAGTTCTCTTTGTGCTTCTTCTTGGAACAATTTCAAACTCTTGTAGATCCTGAAATGACAACAATGTTAAAAATAACTTGATGATGATGAAGATGGGCTAGATGCAGTTTAGCTCACACCCTTCTCCACTTGGCAAAACCTATCCAAAGACGAGCAACTCAATACAAAGTGAGATCAAATATATGACTAGTATGCTAAGAAAATCGAGATTATATCAACACTAGTATAACTAAGTACGTCCTGTTCATATAATTCTTGATAAACATTGCATAATAAACCAAATTGAAAGCTACAAATGGTAGATCTTATGGACTTGAATATAGACTTCTTAAGCTAGTATTTGATCAATCTCATAAGTACTAAGATGAAAGCATAGAAAGAGATCACCTCAACAAGAGATGCATTCACCAGTGTTGCACAAGACGCATGGACCTCCAAAGTCGAATTTTATTCCAATGTTAAAGCAAATAACAGTTACAAATTTCTTCATAGTAATCTTACATCAACCATTCATCCTAAGAGAGCCAAAAGGCTTCCTCTTTATACAAAAACTAAGAGCTAAAACCCTAATTCGAACTAGGCATGCATAGAGGTCGAATTCCAATCATCGATAAGCTTGGAGTGTTGATTGAATAATTAACACCAAGCTTTGGTTGTTGTGAGTGGGGAGGTGGCCTCCACCTAGGCAAGGCGCCCCCCACTCCTCCTTGTTCTTATCACCTACCCAACTCGCATCCTCCACATGTGAAAGTCGTGAGGCATGCAAGAAGGGCGTGAATCCCATCAAGAGGCAAGCTTGGAGTTGGAACTCGAGTTTGTTGGAGTTAAGTCTTGTGATGTGGCCTCAATTTGAGGAAGGCGCCCACCATTCCATCAGTATACAACCACAAAATTATTAAATGCCTGCCACCTCAACCAATTCGCAGATCATGAAGGAGAGGGCGAATTCCTTGATTGAGATTGACTTGTGGTGTGGGATAGTGAACTGAAACTGATCTGAAATGATTGGAATCTTGATGAATGTTGATTGCCATGTCATTTAGCCTGTTTATTTAATCCATTTGGATTATTTTGGAGAGAATTGGATTATCTCCAATTTAATATTTTTTGATTAATTTAATTAATATTTCTCTTTTATTGATTTTTTGAGAAAATATTAAGTGGCTAAATGACTCTCCGAAACTTAGGATAAGTGAGTTTGGGGTTTAACTGGGATTTTTGGCTTAGGAATTGAGCCTTCAATCTTTTAAATCCATCCCCATACCACTTAATTATTACATTTGGAAATTTGTCAATTAAAATAATTGAAATTTTAATAATAAAATAATAAAAACTGAAAATCCAACGCGTCCGGTAAAAAAATTTCGGACAACGTTTTAAATGAACAAGGGACCTAGGAAATGACCATCTAACATACAAATAGTGTCTAGTAGGTTCATATACATCAATTGGACTCTAATAACCCCCCAAGGCCCAAACTTTCAAAATCGGGCATTCCAGCTTTGGAGGAAACGGGAGAAAAACTCATCGATTAATACTCTGCTAAAGGCAAAGCATAATCGATAAGTGAAAAAACTCTATGGAATACTTTAGTTGATAGTCAAGTCTTGGGGAACCGAGCCACTCAAACCCCTACTAGCACACCTATTACAAAAACCCCATGGGGCATGGTCATTTCAATAGAAAAATAAAAATGGCTAGCCAAAACTGGCTAATCATCACAAACTGAACCCCTGATACTCTGGAAGTGAACATTGATCATGTTCAAACACTGGCAGCTCAATGGAGGTTCAACTATTGTACAAAATAGTTGGGAACAAGTACCATCCTCAAAATGAGGGGAAGTACCTAAGGGTTTCCCATGATGTGTTCCATTGAAAGAAAAAAAAAATATATATATATATATATATATATATATATATAAAGAGAGAGAGAGAGAGAGAGAGAGAGAGATGAGCATGGACATTTAAATAAATGAATGTGAAACATAAATAATAAATCATTACTCATAAATGATTACATAATGCAAGTAGTAATCTTCAAAAACAACTTTGATTAATGAGGCTAGTAAATATATATAAAAAAAAGCCTTCATAAATGAGACTAGTACATGTAACATATATATCCAAAATCAGCCTTTATGTATGAGGCTGCAAGTACAATGCAACATAGAAATAAAGAGTAAATTTTGTAAAACTAAAGACCAATAGTCATCAGCCTCAACCTCATAATCCTCCTTGTTATCTCCTATTTTGTACCATAGTTGGATTATCTGAAGAGCCGCCATTTGACAAACATGATAAATGTTTGTGTTCCAGTGTATCAGATGATCCAGCATTTGTGCCTAGCCAATTTTGGCTAGTCAGTTTTTGTTTTCAGTCGACATGACCATGGCCCCTTGGGGGTTTGTAATAAAGTGTGCTAGTAGGATTTTGAGTGTCTCAGTCCCCAATGACTTGATTAAGCAACTAAGGTATTCCAGGGAGTTTTTTCCCTTGTCAATTACACTTTGCCTATAGCCGAGCTATAATCGATGAGGTTTTCTCCCGCTTTCTCCAAAGCTGAAATGCCCGATTTTGAAAATTTGAGCCATGGGGGGTTATTAGAGTCCAACTGATGTATATAAGCGTACTAGACACTATTAGAATAAGTGTCGGTCATGTCCTAGGTGCCTAGAACCCTCAGAAAAAAAATTCGAAAAAAATTTACCAAGTCCGTCGAAATTTGGGTTTTTAATTATTTTTAAATTTAGTAAATTTCTCTATAGTTTAAATAGAGAAATATTAATTTGTAATATGTCGGTCATCCGGGATCCGAATTTGATGATTGAAGGCTCCAGACTTAAGCCAAAAATCATTCATGATCCCCGGACCAGTTTATCCTAAGTTTCGGATGTCAATTAGGCCTCATAATTAATGATTTCTCGAAAAAACCCAGTTACAGAGAAATTATTAATTAAAATAAGAAAATTGAATATTTTGGAGATAATCCAAATCTCTTCAAAATAAGTCAATTTAAATAAAATAAAGGGCTAATTGATATGGCACCTGGCATTTAAGATGATTCCAATCAACTTCACTGAGCTCCAGTCAACACAAGTGGATCTCTCAAAGAGAATTTTCCCTCCATGCATGCAAAGTCGAGTTTGATGATGTGGAGTGGGCATTTAATGAGTTTTGTTTGGTGTTTGAGTTGCATTGAATGGGAGTGGGGGCGCCTTGCCTAGGTGGAGGCCACCTCCCACTCTCAACTACCAAGATTGCAATCAAAAATTTGTTAAACTCCAAGCACCTACCTCAAAGCTCACGTATCTCCAAGCTTGCTCACGTCATACCTCTATTGGAGCTCGAATTTTGCATGTGGCATTCGATTGTTGGATGGTGAAGCTTCCAAGAAGGGGATGGGGGGTGCCTTGCCTAGGTGGAGGCCACCTCCCCATCCACATAGACCTTGAACTCAAGCTTTATGGTGGTTGGCACTCCAAGCCAAGTGTTCATTGTGTTGTCCTCCGAAATGGCATGCGTGTCGTTTGAAAGCCCAAAATGTGCAACGCCAACTGGATGACAACTCTCTCAGGAGAGAGGCCAATGTCACCACACTCCTCTCCTCTTCGCTTCAGGTTGGCTCTTCTCCAACACTAGGGGGGTATCCCTAAGATAGGATCGCTAAGGCAGGTACAGTAACGGGCAAGGTGAATGGAAGAGGCTGCCTTAGAGAAACGGATGTAACAAAAGATAGTTTTGGATGGGTGATGGAAAGGAAAGGAAGATCAATCCTTAGGGAAAGACCAGTGCCAATATCAGAGAGGGGCGAACGGAGTCAAAGGAAAACTCTAAAAGGACCTTGCTGCCGGATGAATGTAGTAACCAACTAAGAGCTCTTGCACTAGAGCACACCTGAAAGCCGCAAAACTTAAGAGAAAAACATGGGTCAAATAAATTTATGCTAGATTGTTAGCCTTCTATTCAGATGATCCCAGCTTAAGAATCAAAAGCAAGGAGCTAAGAGAGGTATTGCCTCATGCAAAATGAAAGATGGCATACAAATAGAAATGGCAAACAAAGGACGAAAGAATTCTCCATTTATCCAAAGAATCCCATCATGATATATTTCTATTAAGGTCTGGGGAAGAACTCCCAAAAATCTCCATCCGTACATTGAAAGAGGCTCTCCTCTTTATAGGCCAAAAAGCACTCTTAAAAGAGAATAAAATAATAATAAATGAAAAAGGTGGGAAAAGTGGGTGAAGAACCACTTTTTTCTTCAACGAAAGGCTACCAACTCTCACTTTAATTAACTGTCCCCACCCACAGGTGGGCAGATCTAGAGTTGAGCTGGTCGTCATGCAAAACATTTTTTTTAGTTAATGAGATAATCAAAATTCACGCTGAATGTGGAGTCGGCTGTCAATTGTGATGTAGAATAACACCCTGAATCTTGGCGTTTCCAATGGACACGATTGACACGCAGCTACTCCAAAAGGTTCACTTCAAAAACCATGAAATCGGCGGACAGAGGAGAACCACGTGTGAAAAAACCAAAACCCCTTTCGCGGCTTAGACAGAGGAGACGTGATTTTATCGATCATTAAATAAAACACCCTGGTTATTATTTTTGTGCCAGGCTGTCACAACCCGGAGATGAAATAGCTAGGAGGAAATCGTGCTGAAGACCGGAGCTTTACGATGATAGCAACTGACAGTGAAAACTTGTGACATCTACACAATGTGTGGGATACTGATCTTTGTGAGCTCCAGTGATTTTTTAAACTGTTGTGCTAATTGAACATGCTGAAACCCGAGCTCTAGCGATGAAGGAAACTCTGTAATCAAAACCTTGGCCGTTAATATGAATGCGAGTTAAGATTTCTATGCCTCGGCGGCTGATTATAACTGGATTAGCTTTAATTTTTATGTGCCGACTATCTCACTGAACTCCGAATCTTGGCAGTCAATGGTCATCGGCGTCCTTTTCAGAGAGCAAAAACACACGCTGTCGAATGACAATCGGCTTACAACTTCCTTTTATTAGCTCGGGCTGTGTCTTTAACAATAAAAACGCTGAGGTGATTTGGTCGATTTCTTGAAACTCGACTTTGGCGTAACCTTGCATCAATCAATCAGCATCCTTCTTCGTGGCAATGTGTTCACGTGGTGCAAAATAGCCACGCTTTTGTAAACTTTCAAATATGTCCCGTAAAGGTCCGAGCTCAAATTGGGGCGCGGATAAATTTTTAGGACGTATTACGATTTTCTGTATCAAAGAAAGCATTGACTGTGTGATACGGGCTGCCAGTAATGACTGCAACATATAAATGTGAAATGGTGGCCCACGGTATCAACGACATAACAAATTTTATGTATATGTTCTGCTGCAAATCGAATTAAAACTCTGCTCCCAATCGTGAATTCCGGAAATCAACAAAAACGTGGATTGCTCAACCGTGGATTGCTTTGCATGGCTGTCAATGGAGTTTGTGAGTCTAAGCTCCGCGTGAATGAAATCAGCGCGTAACTCCACGTTTGAAATGGCCCTCGATTGAGTTCCATCTTTACTGTGTTAATTTGCTAAACACCAAACTCGACTAAGTGATGGCGGTTTAACTGACCGACTACTGAAACTCGAGCTTTGTATAAAAATCAGTCGTCAAACGAGCAGTGACCCGCGAAATTTTGCAGGACTCCTCTCCTTTAATTTACACTGTTGGCAACCTTCAACACGATCCCAAAACCTCTCCTCTTTGTTGAGCTCGGGCTGTCCTGTTTGTTCATATTGCTGAAAACCCGATTAGCTATCTCCACGCCAAATCACTGCTAAAAGAAATCACTGCTAAAAGATGCCTGATCGGTGGCCAATCCAAATTGACGAGTGGTGATCCATGGCCGCCTATGCAAGTCAAAGCAGATTTTTAGAGGAGCCGAGGAGGTGACCTATGCTTGTTTGTTCCAAGCTCTTTGTATTTTTTTAGACTATACAAAGATACACAGCGCCATCATTTTCACTCCACCGAGAAATCTGTTTTTTATAAGACTCCCTCGTCTATACTGATGCGAAGGCTGAATTTTCAAAGTTCGAGAGAAAGATGCCTCTGCAATTTCTGGCAGACTCTTAGCATGCATGAAAGTCCTTACAAGCCACCTCCAAGGACAGGAATCGTAAATCAGTTATATCCCGCTCCTTATCAAAGCTCTGATGGTATCAGGAACAAGAGGAACAATGCCCACAGACCACCCTGTAATAGCAGTTTCAGGCACCAAGGCTATATCTGAATCATCTGACAAAAGCCTTGTGTATTATGTAAATGCAGTCTTTGCCAATATATCATTCAGAAGCTTTTTTGTTTTCTTCCTGTAGATATGAAAGTTCTATTTGCAGCTTTTTTGATATTTTTAACAATGCCATGTAACAACTCATGCCATTTAAAATTAGCATCCCTCGCATCACTTTATCTGTTTCCAAACAAAAATGAGGACACTAACCTGCAGTTGCATTCCACCTTTAAGGAAATGTGAAACCATAGCTTTTATCATAACAATGGTGTTACCTTCATTTCTTTTATGTTGACCAAATACGACCCAGGTGTAAATGTATGACAAATTTGTATAAGCCTGTAGTGCTTTGTCAAGACAACTGACGAGGCCATTCAGCTGTGGAAACCTCATAGGCAGTTGTAAACTGAAAAAATGCTCCATTGTCTTTTCCATAATCCTGTAGGTTTCAACAATAGAACCACCAGAAACTCTGCTGCCACCTTCTGGCACAAATCCCTCAATCTTGGAACAATTGCTTCGAGTTTATTGCTATCATATTCACTTCATTTTGACAAACTCTTAATGCTGCATCATCATCTTCAATCTCATCACATTGTTCTATTTGTTGTTGTCTGAATTTCATCAAAGCCTTTGGGAATACAGTTGGAAAACATCAGAAAGTATTGTTTCACCAACAGATACTGAAATGGCACGCTTGATCCTATGCACAATTCCCTCAGCTGGCATTCTATCTCTGACAGCTGCAAAATCAAAGTGCCATCACTGCTTTATGTAGCAGCCTCTAACTCTGTCTGATAATACCGCGCACGACCAACAGTAACTGCCCAACATCCTACATGATCTTCATGACCCAATAGCAAACAGAATGCAAAACTATCTTACAAAGCCTCTGCTGAAGGATGTGAGGACAAGTGGACACCCCTGCCAATATGGGGGGTAACACATTGAATTTTAGACTAGTTGTTGATTGGCAATTCGAGTTAGTGTTAGGTACCATTGGCTCTTATCATGCCAACTCAAATTAGGGTAGCTGAGGTCTTGTCTTGTGCTATATAATGAGGCATTCTTTCCTCATTCCTCATGGATTTTTAGCAAAGAAACTCTGGAGGAATTGTACTTGATTTATATTTAATAAAGTTGTGACTTTGGAGGTCAAATTTGTGGAGGCTCTTGGTGGCCATGCTTCATCCCAAAACTGAGGTGATATTGTGTATTACTCATATGCTTAGGAATATTAAGTTTTGATTTATGTTTCTAGAAGGCTAACAATCTAGCACATGCAATCATAAATCTTCTCTTTTCGCTTGAGCATCTTTGTCTTGCAGGTATTTTCCAAGGTTCTAATATCTTTTGCAGGTGCATTTTCACTCTACTTGTGGCCAAAGAATTCTCATCTTTTAAGCATAAGAAGAAGGAGATTTTGCTTCACCATCAAACTCTCAACAAAACTTATACTTTGGTTACTAGATCTACCTATCTAAAACTGTGGAAACCCGAAGCCCTATCCCTACCCAAGTTTGGATCTTGTTTAGCTTGCTTTTGGTTTGTGGCTAGCTTGACTTTTGCCCTTCTCGTTTTTTTCTCCTCCCTCCTAGTTTCCTCATCAACTTTCTAGCTCTCGTTTCCTATCTTTTTCCTCAACTTTCTAGCTCTCATTTCTCCTCTTTCACTTCCTCTTGTCTCCCTACTTTTTCCCTACCTTTCTCCTCTCATTTCCCTACCTTTCTCCTCTCATCTCCCTACCTTTCTCCTCATTTACTTCCCCTCATCTTCCCTACTTTTTTCTTACCTTCCTCCTCTCGTCTCCCTACCTTCTTCCTCCCTTCCTCATCTTGTCTTCCCCTTCTTCCATTCATCCACCTACAAAACACAAATAAATAAAAAACTAAGTGTAAACTTGTTAATGTTAGAATGATCTATAGTTTAGATTTTACATTTGCTATGGCTTAGATCTTTAAGGTTTATGTAAAGAAGATTCTAGTTTCATGTTTTGAAAAGGTAGCACATAGACATCTTAGATCTCAATTTTTATAAATCTCAAAAGCTTGCATTGGAAAAAGTCTTTTACATATAGATTAGATCTTGGTTTTTTGCATTTAGTTTCAAAGTTTGGTTTTTATTAACATCTAATGGGTGCATTGTTGAGATTGGTTAAGCTTGTGTAGGCTTTGAAAGAGAGGAGATACTTGAAAATACAAGGTTCAAAGAGGATCAAAGTTACATTCAAGGAGAAGTTTTGAATCAAATTAAAAGAAAATCAATCTCCTTTTGTAAAAGCCATTTAAGGGCTCTTTAAGTTTTGTTTCAATAGTTGTCTTGTTCCTCTTAAAAAAGACCTTTCAAGGAATCATCTCCAAAGGCAATTGTATCAAGTTAATAAAGTTTAAGTGGAGGAGTCCTCCACTTTCTTGGGTTCTCTTCCCCACTTGGGGAAGAGTGTGTGGTTGTTCAACTTAGATCTCTCATTTCATTCTTTAGTATAGCTTAAAATTTCATTTTTTGCAAACTCTCTTCCAAGTTTTGACCAGAGCAAGCTAACTTTGGGATTGTATCCCAAAGGCCACATAGTTTTGTGGTAGCTTCTCGTTCCCCCATTAGCCTCCTTACCGAAGTTTCAACTAGCTGGAAAGTCTCAAGGAATAGCGGTTTTGAGTGATCGACCTTGTTCAGAGGTAGATCCCACCTTTAGAATAAATCTTGTTTGGTAGAACATTAGATCTTTTCAGTCATCTTCAAGCATATTGTTGTACTGGTTGTTATCATCTTTTACTTTCAGTCACTTTAAGCTTCATTTATTTCTTCAAGTATCACAACTGCTTCTATTTTCAATAAAATAAACAAAGCCTCTTGAACTTGGCCAAATCCAAGTCAAGAGCACTCTCTGTCGGAGAGCATCTTAAACTTGCATTTTCCCCCCTACATTAGGCATTTTAGAGTAGAAAAGTCTCTTGAACTTTGGTCTTAAGACTAAGTCAAGAGCGCTCTCTATCGGAGAGTTGAACTATGCTCTTTAATAATAAAATACTTCAACTCACACTCCCTTTTAATTAATTTATTTTGGTCGATTGTCCAACACCCGTATGCTCTGCCAACCTGAAAGGGTTGGGCTAGTACTCAGAAAGGTGTTGGATTTGCTAAGCTTACAAGTGATAATCTAATTAAAAACTTCACCCCAATCCAAACCGGCGTCAAATACTGAGGTTGCTTCCTGAAACAGGTGGTGCCGAGAATCCACCAGTCTGACTCGAGGGCAGTTCAAACATTGGACACCTATCCTCTGAATCTGGGTGCTCTCGACCTATCATCTAAGAGGTTGCCAGTATTTTTCCCGTTTGGTTCAACTCTTTTGATATCCTTGGTTTTAGCTTAATAAACAAGATCACTAAAACATTCAATAAACCAAGATTCCGCAGGACGATCTCACGAACACCGTCACTTTAAACTCTTGTATCATGCAACCCAAGCACCTAAGACAATTTTTGACTCCACAAGGCACTGGTCCTTGTCATCATTTATTTGCTTATTATCTATCTGGAGCATTTATAGTTCTATGGTTGTCTTGCTTTAATTTTATCAAAGTGGTTATATCTCGAATCTCTTGTCTCATATCGCAACGTGGATTGCTTATCTTGTGTTTATTTCATAAATTGTGATCTATCATCTAAAAAACTCCTAAACAACATTCATCCGCATCACCCCATACAAAAAACACTTAAAACACATAAGAGCCTTAGTGAAACTCTTTATAGGGACTACCCCCCTTGGCTTCGTTAGGAGTTAGCCTAAACGGAGGAGCTGGGATTCAGGTGACAGTACCTGGCTCATTGCTTGCCCCCAAGGCCACACTTCTCCCCACTCTCAATGAGGGAGACAGCTTTCAAAAGATTTCTGCTGCTGGTGTGTAATTTGGCGGACAACACTCCTCAAAAATAGAACAGGGATAAATAAATTAATTATTCTTGGACATAGTAGGTTTATAAAGTGATTTGGATAAGCCTAAGTTCAGTGGAAAGTGCAGTGGAAGAATGATGGCCAATTCCACTTCTAGGTTCCTCAATATTTAGGGCAGCAAGAGATAGGTCCAAGTCAAAGGATTATGGATCCACATCCCATTCTTTAGAAGGCCCACTACTATATTCTAGACCCCTACGAGATGCAAGGCGAAGGTTGGAGTGCACATAAACAAAATCCTCAGCTTTGAGTGAACACAGCCTGTTGCGCTTCACGAAATGAATAAAACCATATGTGCTCTAGTTTCTCTCTGTCGATGAAGAGCTTGGCACTTGTGAAAGAATGTGAATGGCAATGTTCTGCAAATGTACACCATTTGCTCCATGACAAATCCACCACCTAACTGGACTCATGGTGTTTCTCTCTTCCAACGCTATTATGCCTAAATATTCATTCAATCTTGCAACAAAATTTGACCAACTGTAAACATTCTCATAACGGCTTTTTTAGCTCCATTGACCACCTTTTCATCCGAATGCAGTGACTTCCTCTTCACATTCCTGGCAGCAATGAGCTCTTCATCATAAAGTTCTAGGTTCTGGGCATGTGCTAATGTATGCAATGGAGTGTTGTTGAAGTTATTCCACCTGCAAACAATAATTTGTTGCACCAAATCAGCAAAATCAGCATCAACAAATAACAGCTAGGAAGACTACTGTGAAATAATTTCCATAGTTTTCTCAACCTTGGTATACATGCCATCATAAAGCTCTCCCAAGAAAGGTTGGTCTGTGCCGGCATTTCAAAGAAGCTCAAATGCAGGGGTTGTGAACTTGAGCAAGAAATCTATCTTGCTCCACCACTCCTTATCAAGGCACAATCTACACACCATAGTTCCCGCTCTATATCTACTTATCTCCACTCAACCCAAAGTTGGCTCACCACCATAGAAATTAATGGTTGCTTAACCATAACAAGGCAGCGCAACATAATGAAGTTGGAGGCATATCTTGTCTCAGCAACAACTCCAATTTGGAGTATTGTCGAAATATTGCTTGAGACTAGTGGTGGTTGGTGATGGATTTGATAATTTCCCTTGTTTCCCCTGTGAGTTCCTTTATCCATGGAACTTTATTGCCACTCTCTTCTAAGATCAACTTCAGATTATGGGCAATGCAAGGTGTCCAAAAAATGTGCTCATACTTGCTCTCAATTATCAAACATGCAGCTTTGCAGACTGGTCCATTATCCGTGATAAATTGAACCACTTTATTTAGCCCTATTTCATCACTATTTGTGCCTAAAATATTGGTAATGATCTGAGCATCTTTTACCTCCCCTGATCAATCTTCAGCCTTGATGAACATTGCTCCTTTTGGCAAAGTAGCAATGACATTTATCAATGGCCTATGCGTGGTATCTGTCCATCCATCCAAGGCAATGGGGACCCCAGGGCTATGCTACGAAGAACAAATTGCTGCTAAAACATCCTCCATAAGCTCCTTCTCCTTCTTGAGTTGAACAGTTTGGATTTTTTCATAGTTGGGCACCCTAAACCCTTGAGGAGCAATGTTAATTTCCCTCAGCATATATTGTCAGTAAGGAGACCAAACCACATTGAAAGGGATACCACAAGCATAGATAGCCCTAGCAACTCTTGTTTCAGCTTCTTCTCTCCCTTGAACATTCACCAATTTAGCTATTCTGCTCTCTTTTATTGAAGGAGATGTTGATGATGATCTTCTATCGACAAGTTTTGAGGCTTGTTCTTGTTGTTGTTGAGCTTCCCTCCTCTTCCTTGCTTCTTGCAAAATCTGTGGCTCATTTTGTAGAGCTGGAGGTGCAACATTAGAAAGTTGCTCATGCCTTCTCTTTATCCTATCAACCTCATCTTGCTCAGTTTGATATTTCCTCCTCTCAACTAGGTCATTTGTTTTTCGGCAAAATTCAATACCCTTCCCTGATTCATGCAACAAATGAGCCTTCACTCTTGGGTAGGAGCCCATAAACTGAACATTGCAAAGAGTAAGGTCTTCTACATAGGCTTGGTGTCTTAGCATGTGGGGGACGTAAAGTGGTCTCTAGACAATAACTTTATAGTTATAAAGTTAAAGTGACTTTTTGCTTTATTAAATGGACAAAGTGACTTAAGTGGCGATAATGAGCAATTATATCATAAACATAGGTCTTATTGATCTAAGGCTTTATCTTGACTAGTAGATATAGGAAGTTACGGTAGTTTCATTTAATGAACAGATAAAGAGGAGAGATAAAAAGGAAATGTAGGGAAACAGACACATTCATTATTCAATTAACGAGGAGAGAGAGAGAGAGAGAAATATTGCAGCAAAGAAGGGCATGATTCCCAAGGAGAAAAAGGGCATCAATCCCATGGAGAGAGAACAACATTTAATGCAGCAAGTCAACCACACATGGGATAATGGGTTGGTGTAAAGGCCTTAAAACATGACAATGATTTCTTGGTGATGGATTACCGCGATATCATAATGTATAAGAAACCTGGAATCATTCCTATTTTTCGATTTTAATATTTTTCTGTCGCTTTTAAGTTTTAACTTATTACATGTTGTGCCTCCATCAAATGGTTTTAAATGAAAGCATAGCTAAAAACTAATATTGGCCATAGCAATTAAAATGAAATGGTAATTACTTCCATGGCTTGGGTTGGGTGCTAGCCTCTTGATATGGATGTCAGTTGCCACTACCAATTGTTTAGCAAAATATCATAGTTGAATGCCAGATGGATGTGACACATGGAGTGATTTTTTCTTTAAATGCCACTAAACATGTCTTCACAATTTGTGAAGTATCACATTCTTGGCTAATTACTATAACTAATTCCATTTGTAGGTTATTTAACCTTAGCAATCCACTGTTGAAGGACATAATTGCCTTAAGTTTGATCTAACTAACTAAACCGTGTCTTGTAGGAATTTGATCCATTAGTAGTATGTGAAACTTTAACGATGAATGGTCTTTTATTGTGTCCCCTCAAGCTCACTACGGATAACGCCAAGGCATTTAGCAAAATAGAAATGACAATTTTCTGCCTTAATCACGGCATAGTGTTGTCCCACTCTTCGAACTACTATCCCCAGGGAAATGGGCTAGCAGAATCAAGTAACAAGAACCTTATCAGGCTTCTCAAAAGGATGGTGGGGGAAAACAAGAGAAGCTGGGACAACAAGCTATTTTGTCTTGGGGTTTTATCTTGTACTTGGTGATTTCTATATTGAGGAAGTTTTGTTGGGGTTTTGTCCCTTGTGGTTTCCATGAGAGAAATATTGTGTTCTTTGTGATTGTTGTGCTCGTCTTTCTTTCAATGATTATATTGTTTAATGTTATTATGCTAAACAAGTAAAAACTTAACATGGCCATGGGTTCTCCGCTATCACCAGTTATAGCTAATCTTCACAGTTTTTTTGAAGATATGCTAATCAACACCGCCCCGCTCAAACTTGATCATTGGCGTAGATTTGTCAATGACACAATTTGTGTGGACCCACCACAGAGGAGAGAGCTTGAACTATTTTGTTAAGCACATGAATATCCAATCAAAACATATTAAATTTATCATGGAAATTGAGGAAGACCCTTGTTCTGCGGCAAGCTTCCTCTTCGTATCTGCAATAATCCCATCCTCACTTGTCACAAATAGGTCATCTACATAAAGTAGAAGTATCACTGGGTTCCCTTCCTCAACCTTGTAGTAAAGGTTGGAATCCGCTTTACTCTTGGTAAATCCCAAACTAGTCAGGAAGCTATCCATCCTATCGTACCATGTCCCGGGTGCCTGCTTTAAACCGTACAAGGTTTTCTTCAATTTGCACACGAGTCTCCCTATCATGTGTCTCAAATCTGAGTGGCTGATCCACGTACACTTCCTCTTCTACTACACCATTCAAGAACGTTGTCTTGACATCCATCTGGTGTACCTTCAATTTCATCATTGCAGCCAATGCAAGTACTGATCTGATGGAAGTGTGTCTAGCTACAGGTGAAAATGTCTCCTCATAATCTATCCCTTCCTTCTAGGAGAAGCCACGTGCCATGAACCTTGCCTTGAGTTTCTCGATGCTGCCATTTGCAGCATGCTTGATCTTGTAGATCCACTTGGAAGTCTCAACAGACTTCCCTTCTGGTCTCGGAACTACATCCCAGACATCATTCTTCATGATCAACTGATACTCCTCGATCATGGCATCCTTCCATTCCTTCCTCTCTACCCCTTCCTCATAGTTGGCAGGTTCTTTGTCAATGATGTCGCACAACAGGGCTACATAACTGGAGTATGGCCTCGGTCTCTTGATTTCTTTGTGCGTCCCCTCTGGAGCGCCATACCTCTCTGCATCTTATATCGCTTCTCGTACCCATGCTGGTTTCCTCTTGTGAGAGTTCTTCTCAAGAGGTGGATCTACAAGTTCCTATGGATCTTCCATCTCATGGTCTTCGTGTTCTTCTGGAATCGTCTCTTCCATTGTTGCATCTCTGATCTTGGGTGCTTTTGGTTCTTCAATGTCTTCAACAGGTAGCTTTTTGGATTTGTTGTAGGCTGAATCTTCGTCAAATGTCACGTCCCTGTTGATGTCGATCTTCTTGAATACTAGGAAGTATATTCTGTAGGCCTTCTAGCTTTCACTGTATCCTACGAATATACCCTTCTTTCCTGAAGGATCTAGCTTCGTCCTCTTCTCCTTCGGAATATGTATGTACATTGGGCAGCCAAATATCCTGAGATGGATGACTTTTGGTTTCTCACCGGAGAATGCTTCTTCCGAAGTGTTGTTGTCGAGTACTCAATGTGGAGTATGATTCTGTACATAGACGGTTGTCCTCGCAGCTTGTTCCCATAGATGCATCGGAAGATCCTGGTCATGAAGCATTGCTCTTGCTACTTCCATGATTGTTCTATTCTCCCTTTCTGCAATGTCGTTCTGTTGTGGATTGTATGGAGTGGTCAACTCCCTCTTAATCCCTGATTCTTTGCATAAATTCTTGAAGTCTTTTGATGTGAATACTCTGCCATTGCCTGATTGAAAGGTCTTGATCTTCTTCTCTGTCTGGTTCTCGATCAAGGCTTTGAATTCCTTGAACTTGTTGAATACTTCATCTTTGCTCTTCAAGAAATATATCCAAGTCTTCCTAGAAAAGTCATCAATAAAAGAAACATAATATACATACCCACTCAATGAACTGGATGACATCAGACAGCATACATCGGAGTGGATAATTTCCAAAATTCCTTTTGCCTTGCTCTCGCTACTTGGAAATGTCTTCTTTATGTTCTTTCCTTTCGCACATCCTTTGCAAACGCCTTCATGCTTTGCCTAAATTTATGGAAGTCCTTCAAATGCTTTGCTTGCAAGCGGTAGTGCTCTATAGTGCACATGTGCAAGCCTCCTATGCCATAGTTCACTTGGCTCCATTGAGTCATGGACCAAGGCTTGTTCAGGTTGGCCCTTCAATTTATATAATCTTCCCTCTTGCTCTCCAATCACAACTGCATCATCTATGGTCTTTCCCTTTGGCCACATTAGAACTTGGCCATCTACAAATGCAACCCTCATACCTTTAGCATCTAGTGCTAATATGGAGAGAAGGTTCTTCTTTAGTCGTGGAACATATAGGACATCCTTCATCTTCAGAGACTTTCCAGAGTCTAGCTTGTAAGAGGCTTCTCCACTTCCTTTTATGGGGTATTGGTAATCATCCCCAAGTTTCACCTTGTGAGGTGACTCATGTTCAGATAGGTTCACAAAGGATTCTTTAAATCCTGTCATATGCTTGGAAGCCCCAATATCTACAAGCCAATCATTGCTTCCATGTGTGACAGTGCCTCTGAGTGCTGATATCAGGACATACTCTTCATCACTTGAAGATTCTCCACTATCTTCTTTGGTTCTCTTCCTTGGAGGTTCATCATCCTTTGCAGTGTGAGCATGATGTCTTTTCTTATTGTTCTTCTTGTTGTGGGAGCCACTTTTGTTTCTGGGACAATCTCTGGAGTAGTGTCCCTTCTCATCGCATGTACAACATCTAACAATAGATAGATCTCTCTTGAATCTTCTAAAGTTATTCCTTTGACATTGGTGGTGGTGTTTCTCCCCCTTACTGTGATGGTGGTGCTCCCTCTTGTTGGTATTCCTCCTGGTGTGTGCTGTGAGAGCTTGATCTTCATTTCCCATCTTCTCTTCTCGAGCTACAAGTCGAGCTTCTTCTGGTGAGCATTTTTCCCATAGTCTACTGAAGGTCATTAACTTCTTCCTCGCACAAATCCCTTGAATGAAAGAGTCCCATGATCTAGGGAGACCATTCAAGGTGGTCATCACAATTTTTCCATCTTCTACATTTTCTCCCACAGCTTCAAGTTGCTCCTTGATCTGAGAGACCCTTGTAAAGTATGACTGCATGGTCTCTACATTTTGAATCTTCACATTCTTCAACTGGTTCCTCAAGGTCATCCTCTTATTTATATTCTTCCCTTTAAACAGCTTGGTCAAGCCATCAAACATCTCTTTAGGTGTCTTCAAAGATGACACATGTGGGATGAGATGATCCTTAATAGAATCTGCAATGATCCTCTTGGCCTTAACCAGGTTCTTCTTGTGTAAGGCTTTAGCCTCAGCTCCCTCTACTGCTGGAACCTCTTCATTCACATATGTCTCCAATTCATTCTCTTCAAGGACAAGTGCAATCCTATACTTCCATGCTCGGAAGTTAATAAGCCCCTTCAAGCTTATCCTCAAGCTTGGTATGGTGAGACATCTTTAACGAGAACCTCAAATGGAAATGACAAATATTTAGATCTTACCAATTGAGATGTTGAGTTGAGATTGGTCCTAGAGCTGGCTGGTCAGAGAAACCCTAAATTTTCAAACTTGAAATTTGGAACTTCTGATTGGACAAATAGATGCGCTTGACTGAGGCGAGTATGCTGGTATACTTGGTTTTTGAAGATTCCAAAATTTCACCCTTGAAAATTGACTTGCGAAATTATGATCTGCAGTTTCTGGCTTTTTCTGGTTTTTTGGTTTTCTGCAGTTTCTGGTCCAAAGTCAAACTAGGGTTTGACTTTCCGGGAGTTTTACCCACTCAAAAATTTCAATCTTGGAGAGGTGCACTTCCCTATGCCAATTGCACTCCAAAATTCCATTTTTGTGAAAAGCCCTAATTTTCCTCTGGCAGCAGTGACGGGCCAAAAAATGAAAATTCTCAGAATCAGCTTTTGCTTCGACAGAAAGATGCGCCCTCCTTAGGCGAGTTAGCCTAGCCTCTTTTTGTTGATGATCTGTGGAGAGAAGTCCAAAAATTAAGAAGCCCTAGCTTCCGCAGCAATACAATGTCTTCTTTTCAAGTTAGCTCTGATACCATGTTAGATTTTCTACTTTTAATCAATATTTATCTAGGATCTTACTGAAAAAATAACATGCACAGCATAACACAATAGACACAAAGAATTTCCTCGGGGAAACCATAAAGGAGAAAACCTCGCAACTTCCTCAGAGATAGAATAGTCCCCAAAATAAAGATGGTCTTCTGTAGCTCCTCTTCTTCTCCTCCTAAGCAAACTTGTCCTCTCTCTCACTTATGCGAACTTGTGAGTGAGTGTGATATCCAAATGAGAGAGCTCCACTCTCTATTTATACTTTATCTTTCACTTGACTTTTCACTTACTAGGTCGGCCCCAGTTGTACCTGACAGGGCCGACTTCTATAGAAGACTCTATTAACCCTAATACAATCTGACTCTGGGGTCTATTGCCCCGACTTACAATGGAGGGTTAACCTCAATGACTTTACATGACCAAATACAATAATGACTTCTCCGACCGCAGGAATAAACATCTCCGTCGGAGGTACAAATAAAATACAATAATAATAACAATATAAAATACAAGTGAATATCTTCCGAAGTTACAATTACATTAACAAAGAACAGGTCCAAGAAAAGTCAAACAAGCAAGACTGAGTCAAAGGGTGAACATAAAAAAGACATGAGCAAAGTTAAGTGCTTTGCAAGTCATAAGATGGGGGCACTATGTAGGTCAGTGTCCTAACAAGAAAAAGAATCGGGTTGCAGCTTCAGCTGAAGTAGATGAGTTTACTACTAGATTTGATCGAGAGTTCTCTTTGTTGGTATGCCTTTCCATGAGTGCAGCCTCTACCAGTGTTTGGTATGAAGATAGTGGAGCCTCCAGTCATATGACGGGAATGAGGGAGTTGCTCCTTAGTGTTATCACACAAACTCTAGTTGTTGAAGTGAGGTGTCCCAATAGAGATGGTAGAGGATGGACAGCTAGGAAGGTGTAACCAGCAACGGCCAAGTCCTCCGTTCAATGAACGGAAGTCACATCGGACAAGGTTGTTGTCACTTTCGACAAGGCACTTAGCCAAAAGTTGAGGGGGAGTCCCTGCTCAACCAGTGATGGTTGAGAGACAAAAATACACCCAAACCCAAAAGAATAAGAGATAAAGACAAGTGATGAGTGTAGGTGAACTCCTAAGTCTAAATTCAGCCAACTGATGGACACAAATGATGAAATAAGAGTGATGTAATGAGTGACTAGCAATCAAGTATGATTAGGAAATAGGATTAGCTTAGTGATTTAATGGTTGAAATAGTTTAGGGAGTTACCTAAGATGGAAGTGAAGTGCTGAAGTAAAACTGCCCAACGAAATGGTTAAACAGTGAGTCAAATGGACCTAGGGCAGAGAAAAATTAGCATTTATACTCACTTCCAGCCAACGACACTTGATTTCTTAAGGTAAAAAGACATTCTGAAACCGAATCTCAAGTACCCAGAACCCCAAACTAACCCAAACGAGTTGAAAGTGAAAAACGCCCCTAGGGGGCGTTTTTGCCAAATGGACTACTGCTGATTCTATGGGCAAATGGAGTCTGAAATGAATGAAACTTTGGATTTAGGCTTTTAAGTACATTTCATTAGTGGGTTTACAAGATAAATAAATTCTAACGGTGGATTTTGTAGATTTTAATTTTTAGGGGTTTTAATGTGAGTTTTCTCTCTTCAGCAAACCAGAAATTGAAATACAAGAGAAGAAGAAGTAACACCTACTTGGAACCAGCTGATATCTTGGATTTTGATGAGGTTGTACATCCCGAAGATCAAATAGAGCGTATTGCAGAAGTCCCCAAGTGAAATCGAACTGCTTAGTCCCCACCAACTCGTCCTCCTTGCCTGCCAACACCAATGGACAATAGATCAAATTAGTATTGACAAATAAGTGAAATCTACAACAACACAAATAAAAATGAGAGAAATGCTTGGCTGAAAACGGCAAAAAAACTTCCCTTTTGTGACCAAATCTTAAAAGAGGAGCAGCAATGGTAGCCAAATGGTGCGCCTTCCTCCAAGACTTGTGCTAGCTGCAAAACAACGGTGAGAAATAGTGCTGGAAACAACCTGCAATATACACTAGTGCATCAAGATGGTATGGCAATCAACAATCTCACAACAGTATCACACAAGAACCAAGCAAGAGCAGCAACGTTTTTCTCTTCTATTCCAATCCAAAAATGCCAAGAGAGTTGGTACAATGGGTGAGTGCCTTCTCTTATAGAGAGAGGCCACTCTCACAACAAGTTTCCCCACAAAATGGAGGGTTGGGATTTAATCCCCAATGATCAAATCAAAGGGTGGAGAATTCTCCTTGAGGGGGTACGAATTGCCCTCTAGAGCGCACAAGTGGGGAGGGGGTCCCCTTGTGGGGCCCCTACAATACATACAAGGTGGTTGGGAGGTATCTATAGGGTGTTTTATCCCCCCAACTCACTATACCAGGGTCCCACAATACACATCTTCATCAAATCGAAAATGCCAAGGAGGAAAAACGCCCCAATGGGGAAATTCGACCCATGTAGTGAGCTAGCCCAATGGAGGGACCCACAATGCACAAATACCATGTTAAACATTACCATTTTACCTTAGCAATCACCCCTTTATTTGCCAACCATTGATTTTTACCCTTTGCTATAGTTGCCTTTGTCAATTTCTGATTTTCCATGTATTTTATTGCTGGTTTTTATTACTGAAGATGAAATTTGGGCTTTTGACCCACCTAGAGTGCCCGGATTGCCCAACCATCTGTTGCAATGTAATCGTGGACCCCAAAAATAGTAGGAATGACCACTCGAACGACCCTGATCCATCAATTAGGCATTATTTGCCCAAAATCCATGATTTTTAATTAAAACAGGTCATTAATGACCAGTAATAATTAAAAATCTCACAAACGCCTCGATCTTTTTGCATTCTGTCACTTGGAAGCTCATATGGGTCCCCTGTAGATAATAATTGACCAAAATCGAAATTCCGGTCGCAACATTTTTTCGGGCCCATTTTTTGGCCCGGTCAACCGAGTTTGACCAAGTCAAATCTGGTCAACAATAGTGCTAGCTGAATACCTATATGCAATCATAAAGCGAAAGGCTTCCTTATACAAGTTAGTACATTACTAAACATCATGATAATAATATGGTGATCAAAAACTGCATTAAATCCCGGAAAATACAAGGCCCCAGGTGAGGTGAGCCCACCACATCCAAAAGATTCAACTGTTATGCACAACCTATAGACTTGACCACCTAGCTGACTTTGGGTGATGTGGAACACATGGCGAAGGATAAGGGATGACAAGGATGAGAATCATGTGACTGTTTGGATAACTCAGGAAAGTAGGGTCCACTGAGATAAGTATACCATGACAAAACACGAGAAAGAGCGATGCCTCACAAATGGGTTTAGTGCAGGGAAACTGCCACTGGTAATCTGACAAGTATCTCACAACTCACATCCGTGCCCGAAGACTCTGTGAGGTTCTTTTCTAGAGCCGCCAAACTGGGTGTTCGGCAAACCGTAACTTGAGACTCTAGGGTACAATCTTGAGCTTGTCCCTTGCTCCCTCTCACCTCCTTGCCCCGCAGGACTAGGTGAGGATAAACCACTACAAATGCTGACATGTATGGCTAACCTGTGTCCATGTGTGTTTACAAACACATTGCATGGATTTTACAATGAGTTTCATACTTAGCCCTTTTTTGGCTAGATTTACATTTACAAAAAGCCTTTTGGCTTGCTTTACATTTCTTCAATTTACATCAAGGCCCTTTTTGGGCTACATACATATCTCAATAGATATAATCATGGTGCTCATACTGCAAAGTAATGGGGGTGAGCAATACATGCTTCAATGACCAATGGGGAACACCCGGTGAGGCTACACAATCCTAACTGCATTGCAACATCGGGGGCAACCGACAGGAGCAAATCCCAGGTTTGAGAGTGCATCTCACACACTAAAGAGCCGAGGCACAATAGACTGGGAATCATGGCATACTCAGAGATCAGTGGGGAAGGGGATCCTCAAGGTCACAAATCGGAATCCAAGTCGGGAAAGAATATCATGTATGAGTCGGATGGATGGAGAAGGTGAAGGTGGATCCAAAGTCAGGTGCCTATGGGGACTAAATGACCAAGTCTATACCAGGAATAGGGGTGTAACCCGGTGTGCATATAACAGGAGCCTACTAGGAAGGGGTGGACTGACATCACCTAGGGCCCAACCACATATCATAAAAACTTGATCACCAAATCAATCATCATATGTAGAGTTAGTGTACTATCATGTATAAACAAGTCTAAGCAACAATCATGAGCAATATATATCAAATGCAATACCTGCCGCACCATATACCTGCTGCTGAGGCTGTCTCTGAACTGGATCTCTGATGAATCAGGGCACAAATAGTAAACCAGCAATACTCTGTAATAGTCTCAATCAAAACAAGACTAGGCAACTGTCTCAATGGGCTCATATCAAAGCCTGGCATGGAAGGGTGACCCTGTGGTAAATGCTAAGTAACATGTCTGTACCACTGTACAACCAACTGTCCCCTCTGATATATCTGCTCGGGGCAATCTGAACAAAAACTGTATGCCTCCACTGAAGGCATTGGATCTCTGATTTGGAAAAAAAAAGTACTGTGCGGTCCTCGACTGCACAGTCTGCAGTATGGTAGCTCCAGCTAACATAGATGTGATAACATCAGGCTCCAGTTGGGACAAGTGCTCTAAGGGAGAGAGTGCTTGAGAAGCACAGAATCTCTGATCCGTAGCACCCCTCTCATCATCATCAAGGTACATGCACACGCATGCTATCTGCATCATCATCATCAATATGTACCTATCCCTGTAAAATGCAGACGCTATACCAATCTCTGCAAATCGCTCGTCAGGACACACATCATATATATAATATAATCCAGCAGAAATAAACAAAATGACAATGCTGAAAGTTGAAACGAAAATATATCAATAACGAAATCAACTCTACTGCATTTTAAATTTTATTAATTCGACACATGAGGTGTAATAAGGTGAAAAACAACTGAACATAAACTATGGTACAAAAGACCCTAGAAATAGGGCAAATGGTGTAAAAAGGTGCGAAATGGCCGCGAGATAAAACAAAACAAAAAGGGGGAACTGGTCGTCGAACAAAGGTGAGGGTCAATCAAAGGCGAGGGACAACCGCCTGCTGCTCACAAGAGCTTATTGGCCGCAAAAAGGGGGAGCCATGGGCTCAGGTCACTCATTGTTCATCAGTGGGAAGTAATGTTTCAAAAACCTCCCATTTCCAGGTAGTTCCAATTCCTCACCTTCCAGTGTCTCTAAACGTACAGAGCCCTTTCCTGCTACTTTGGAAACCCTGTACCGGCCCATCCATAGCCTTTCCAACTTGCCATGCTTTCTGGGTTTCTCTTTTTGTGAATCCCACAGCAAGACCACATCACCAACCTTAAAGTATTCGTCTGGGGTATTTTGATCAAAGGTCCCCTTTATCCTTTCTTGCTCTATGACAGTCCTGTCAAAAGCTTCGCTTCTCCTTTCATCAAGTTCGACTAATTTATCAATCCTTGCTTGGATTGCTTCCTGATCAGATCTGCATTGGTGCAACAACTCATAAACAGGGATCTGCAAATTGATGGGGAGTCTGCATTCTTGTCCGTACACTAACTCGAACAGGGATTTACCTGTTATTCTCTTCACTGTAGTTCTATCGGCCCAAACAGCGTATTTAAGCTTGTTGTCCCAGCTTCTCTTGTTGTCCCCCACCATCCTTTTGAGAAGCCTGATAAGGTTCTTGTTACTTGATTCTGCTAGCCCGTTTCCCTGGGGATAGTAGTTCGAAGAGTGGGACAACACTATGCCGTGATTAAGGCAGAAAATTGACATTTCTATTTTGCTAAATGCCTTGGCATTATCCGTAGTGAGCTTGAGGGGACACAATAAAAGACCATTCATCGTTAAAGTTTCACATACTACTAATGGATCAAATTCCTACAAGACACGGTTTAGTTAGTTAGATCAAACTTAAGGCAATTATGTCCTTCAACAGTGGATTGCTAAGGTTAAATAACCTACAAATGGAATTAGTTATAGTAATTAGCCAAGAATGTGATACTTCACAAATTGTGAAGACATGTTTAGTGGCATTTAAAGAAAAAATCACTCCATGTGTCACATCCATCTGGCATTCAACTATGATATTTTGCTAAACAATTGGCAGTGGCAATTGACATCCATATCAAGAGGCTAGCACCCAACCCAAGCCATGGAAGTAATTACCATTTCATTTTAACTGCTATGGCCAATATTAGTTTTTAGCTATGCTTTCATTTAAAACCATTTGATGGAGGCACAGTATGCAATAAGTTAAAACTTGCGACAGAAAAATATTCAAATCGAAAAATAGGAATGATTCCAGGTTTCTTATACATTATGATATCACGGTAATCCATCACCAAGAAATCATTGCCATGTTTTAAGTCCTTTACACCAACCCATTGAGTACTCTTTGAGTCTTTGAATCTTTTCCAATTATTATATATTATCTCTGAATTAGCCCATAGGTACAAACTACTTGGACAATATAAATTTCATTTGCCATGAAAATCGGCACAAGATAACAAAAGGACAAAAAAAGATATCCTGCAACTAACAACCGCTTGAAGCACTCTAAATTTAATATTTCAAAATTCAATATCTTGCAAAAATTTTAGATATTGTAATATTTATGTAATGTTTATTTTATCTAAGGATATTTACTGTTATGAACTAAAGTAATAATGTCATAAAGTGGAAATAATATGTAATAAATGACACTTGTGTTAATGTATTTATGAAATTAGGTAAATTAGATGGGCGGTTCCTAACAGGAATAATGGAACTTGGGAATATCAACACAACTTTATGTAATTCGGTGAACATTAATGATAATATATCTTTCATTCAATATCTCTCTTATCTCCCACATATTCTCCATGGCATAGTTTAACAAAACATTCAATTGAAAGTAATTTTAACAATTTTCCACTACTACTAACTGTAACTAAATATAAAAGATAATTTCAACCCTCTTCGGGACTAAAAGTCAACAATGGTGTAAGCATCTTCTTACTTGTGGATATAAATCACAGCTTCCCAACTCCTTAACAGCTAGATGCAACCTCTCACCATCTGTTACCTGTAAAAGGGACAACAAATAATCCCAATTAAGTCGGCATATGTTTGAATATAAACCAAAATTTAACAATTCATATGTATACCAAATAGGTAAAGATACCTCAAAATCTGCCCCAACTGCCTTGATGTTTACCGTCTGTATTTCGGCATTTTTTGCCCATATAATTTTACCACTACTGTCCAGACTGGCAACTGGCTCCTCTCGACCAATCTTTATCATGATTGCACCTTCGTCATATCCAATCGCAACCCTACAAAAATCCAATCAAATAAATGTTGTTCAAATAGACTGAAATCAATGAAAAAGTCACCCACGAAACCACCCTTCAATCTGATTAAAATGCAAACCAGGGGGGGGAGAATAATAGTACATATTAGTACTTGCTAATTCTAACCCATTAAATTGACATCTAAGTTACCGGGAACGCACTTACTACCATTGGGAAACCTCGTTCGCCATTTCAGATGAAACTGATGGGATACGACCTTGAAATAGTGTTGATATGTTTCAAAAAAATCTGATAGGTTTCAGACCTCAGACGATACACTTCAACCTGAAACTGATACATTTCACCCTGTAAGTGATACGTTTCACGCTGAAGACGATATGGATCAGAGAAAGCAGGATACGTTTCATCGGAACAATGCCACGTTTCCACCATTTCCACGTCTCAAATATGGGATTTTAATATGTTTTTTGGGTTCTAAACCAAAACCCTAAAGGACTCACTACAAAGCTACCTCTTAAAACGCTGGTCATTTACCTTACAATCCATTCAGCAGTCGTTGGTTACTGATTTGTGAAGTCAATTTGTCAAAGCAAAGGTTCGAGTTCGTTCAGCAGTCGGCAGTCGGTGATTTGTGAAGTTGCCAGAGCATTTACCGTTTCCACACAGTGTTCCACAGTCCGTCACTTCCAGCTATGGTTGATTTTCCTTCCACTAACCAATTTCCCAGTTTCCACTAATCCATTGTTTCCAAATTTCAGTTCAGGGTTCCAGTTTCTGTTTCCAATTTCCACTTCCAGTTTCCAGTTTACTCAATCTAGTTCAGAATTTAATTTGGTTCCAATTTCAGAATTTAATTTGGTTCCAAATTTGTGCATCAAGCTACTTCCAATTTAATTTAATTTGGTTCCAATTTTGGTTTACTGGTTAAGGCCCTCTGACAGTTTGGGAAACTGTTTTACCTTGCCTCAAGATCGCCCAGAATTGGCAAATATGCCAAGAAACAGCTCAGATAGCTGATTACAGCCCCTCCCTGGCTGATTTCACACGTAAGCATGCCCAGAAAATTTGGTTTGCACGTGAATTACATCAATTTTCAGGAAGGGATGTATGTACTGTCTTCTTATAAATGAGGGTCTTCTTATACATAAAAACTTGAAAAGCTAAATCTTTTTCTGATAAAAAATAAATTTTAAAATTTTAAAAATTTAAAAATAAAAGATAAGATCACAAACTCAAAGCCATGATAGCCCGATGGGTTAGCTCAAGTGGTTGAGAGCTGTGAGTTGTAAGCACAAGGTCTCGAGGTCAAATCCCCGAGTGGCTATGCATTGATATATAAAGACCTCACTTGATCCCCACCGGGTTAGGCTCCGTAATCAGAGCCGATGAGGTGAGGCCCCTTTGGGTGGGCCCCTTGTGAATTTTTCCCATGGATGTAGCAACTCCTCTCTGGAGTTGTGAACCACGTTGAAAAAATCTCAAAGCCATGATCATTAGCCTATTAGGATTACGGACAAGAAGATTGAAAAAGAAATTGATCTAAACCCTGCCATGATCACCACTGGCCTTGGACATTTCTCCCTTAAGAGTTCTGTGGTTAGGAGGCTTAGGTATGAAAAGACTGGAAATTTTAAGATGAATACGTTACTGACCTGAAAGACAATTTCCAGGTCATTGATAGATGCACTTTGTGTTTGACTTTCACACAGTCACACTGAAAGAGGGGATGAAGATCTGGTCTTAGTTGTTTCCCTAGTCCACTAGGTTATCGTTTAGGGCTGATTATTGTTGCTGTGACAGTGTCTCCATGGACTGCCCAGATTTACAAGGAATGCTGCTCCATTGCTTTTTAACTGCTGTAAGAATGCACTGTGAGTCTTAAAACTATTTTTTTTAAGCCCAGAACCAGATCACAATGTTGTTGTTGCTTCGGAACACGCCCAGATTAGACATGATGAAGGTGCAATGTTCTTTCCGTCAACAAAGTTGTTCACAATGCACCCATAAAGTGGTTTTAGGGCTGATAATAGAGATCTAGTTATAAATCTAAATGATGAAAGGTAATCTAAAATTTGAAATTATTATGTCTCATGGTTTTAAATTTTTTTCATATATATATATATATATATATATATATATATATTTTCCACGCTGTATCGTATCCGGCCTTTTTGAAGATTTTCCGTATCTGTTCCCACCCCCTCCCCCGCCCCGTATCCATATCCGTTTCCATATCCACTTCAGTGCAACTTAGATTGACATGTAACAGATATAAAATATTGATCAAGGTTCAATAACTAACATATCAAGCAGTTGCAATGCACACATTCTATTTTGTTTACAAAAACTACAATTTTACACACTAGCCATGAATTAATTATTTGGCACAAGCCTGACCAATATTCATTACTTGGTAGTACGAAAGATCCAACCTAGGAAATTAAGTATTGGATTACTGAAGTAATGGATTTTAAAACTAAACCTTTATAAACAGTACAGTTCGATTGACATCTCAAAGGATAAGAAAACTGCTGATTTCAGAAAACAACAAATGCTGACCTGTTTGAACTCCTGAGGTATCCAATCACCCAGACTCTTTCTAGTCCATAATTCAAAGTGTTTTCAAGCCTGCAAAAGCATTCTTTCAGAGTTAGACATTGTGCTATTCCAGTATTCGACTAGAAAGTCTTCCACCATCATTAAAGATGGACGAAATCAAAATTTATGTTTTAATAACCCATGGCAAATGATCAGTTGGCA
The DNA here is from genome assembly GCA_027924585.1 of Larix kaempferi. Taxonomy (NCBI): domain Eukaryota; kingdom Viridiplantae; phylum Streptophyta; class Pinopsida; order Pinales; family Pinaceae; genus Larix; species Larix kaempferi. Next base: position 8,803,615 of record BSBM01000504.1, read on the forward strand.
TGGACAGGATGGTTAAGATAGGTTGGAAATTGGACCAGGATTCATTTCTGAGGCTGGGTGTCTTAATATTATGTTTCAAAAATCCATAAGAAATATTTTGAAATATGAGTTTCTACCTATGCCAAGCTATGAGGCTCATTGAGGTACACAATTTTCATAGTATGTACCTTTTTCAGTGTTAGATGTTAGGCAAATTGTCATTTTTAAAATCAGATCCCTGTCCTTAAAATCTGCAGTCAATAATAGAGCCTTTATATATCACTATCACCATGATTGAGCAGGTTTTGATTATTTATTGGATTGTTTAAAGGTTTTCATGATCAGTGAACTGAGCACAGTGAAAAAAATTCTTGGAAAAAAAATACAGCTATTTTATCGTTTCTGGACTGTGTTTAATTGGACTCAGATTCATCTATGCAAGAAAAATCTACTACATGTTTTTCTGAGTAGTGTTTTAAGTTCTAATTTTTTGTGCCTGTTACCTCCTCACATATATGGGGTGACTTGATCATCATGTTTATGTGATTCTCCATCACATGCAGCAGTTCCACAGATGAGATCTACGGTTTGCCCATAGACACTTGATAGAGACACTTCCAGTCTACTCAGCTCACCTTACCACTTGATGCATAATCCCATGTTGACGAAGATAGTTTTCAAATTCATTAGAAGTGTATTCTTTTTCATTACGAGTACAAAGAGTGCCAATATGAGATTGCACTTTATTTTCAATTCACAAATGAAAATTTTTAAATGTTTCAAACTTTCAAATGCTTCATATTTGTGATTCAATGAATTAACCCAACACATTCTGGTGTGTAATCATCAATAAAGGGCATGAGATATTTATTACCATTTGTAGAAGCAAAGGGCATGGAGCCACACAAGTCAGAGTGTATCAACTCTAATTTTCTACATGCTCTGGAATGTGAATCATGGAAAGGCTACTTACTATGTTTGCCAAGAATACAAACATCACATTGTTTCAACTTCTTTACCAGAGACATTATTCTACTTCAACAAACAAAGACTATCATAACTGTTGTGCCCTTGCAGATGTGCCTTTCAGCATCAACTCCTTCATCACAGTGAGAGAGGTGTACAAAATTGTGTGCCCTTGCAGATGTGCCTTTCAGCATCAACAATTTCTCATCTTCATACCCAGTCATGATCACTTGGTTATCGGATCGGAGGATCTCCTTATTTCAACATGCCCATTGAATATGTAGATGGTGTTACTGCTCAAATTAGCACCCTTGACCAAGGTCACGGATCACGGTGCAATGACAGGTAAGCATGGGAGAAGCTAGTGTCCAATGTCACCATAGCCTAGCTCCTCAACACTTTAGATCAACTCCTAAGACCAAGGGGGAGCCCTAATTTCGCTAAAGGATATCTGCAATCATTTCAACAACACTCGAATACCCTTCACAAACAACCACTCAACTAAGAACAGTCAAAACAATGAAGCAATAATAAGAGACCCCAAGAGGGTAGGAATTATGATTTTTTATTATGAATTCCAAGAAGGATAACTTCAATATATTACGACTGTTATAAATTGCAGCAGTCAATAACACTTCATTAAATGGATAGAAATCAACCCAAACAATGTCAACTTACCATATAAGATGTACTTTGAGGGTTAGGGCAAGTGACATGCCTCAACAGGGTGAAGGTAAGCCTTCAAATCAAATCTGAAAGTGCAAAACCAGATCTAGTTTAAGCCCTAACGATCCCTCAAATAGACGGTGGACCCACTGAAAACCTTTTCCAACAGATGTCCAACCCCCCAAGGGTCAACCTAAGTCTTTTCCTCGCTTTTTTAGGTCTTCAAACCTTGCTGATTTGACTGATGTACATGTTGTACCAGTTCTGAAAGAGCCCAAGATAACACAATCACACAAAAAGTCTCACTCTATCCACAAGAAAAGGATGCCCCTGAAAACCAACCAAGAAATCCTCCAGGGCACACTTTTCCAATGCAGCACAATTTCCAAATTCACAATATTTTTTGAGATATGAATTTTCTCTATTTTTAGGCTTTTTCCAAATATTAAATTTTTTTGTAAGATATACAACAGAATTTTGATAAAAATTGAAGAGAAGGGGTTAGACCTTAGACCTCCACCCTAGGGATATAAGAAATGAAGGTCAATGTCTCTACTCAATTTGGTTATTCAATATTTACCAATTAAAGCAAAGAGTAGTAACCCTAGATGGGTCAAAGTAGCCTAAACCTAAATAGGGTAAACAATGAGCTCCAATGCTCCACTATGGAGAACTTCTTCAAGAGGAAAGTCTCATCAAACAAGAATGACAAGATGCCAACAAAACCCTAATTTACTTTGCTCAAGGTGTAAGTGCAACGTCAAACAAGAATATTGAAAGATCTTACCAACATCCACCAAGGAGAGAGCAAGAGAGAGTTCTTAGGTCTTCCTTAGTCACAAGTTATAACAACCATTCTTTGAATCAACCTTGAGAGATAGCAAAACCCTAAAATTTCATCATCCAACCATTTATCACAAGAAAAAAGTGCCAAAGAGAGAGGTGTGCATGCCTTAGAAGCCCCAATAGATCAAGATGAAAAGAAATAAGATCATGTTTTAACCCTTGTCTTGATTACAAATGAGAGCTAGGAACCTCTATTTATATGAGGCATCCTATTCTTTTTGAGTTTCAAATCCTACCTTACTAAAAGATAAAATAACTTAAAATTAGGGTTTGTCACCCACAAGTTGGGGTCTAAACCACAAAAAGACACAAAATAGCAATAAAATGATGCAAATGGCTTCAACCAAGTGGAGTGTTGATCCAGAGGAGGACGTCATGCCCCAACTAACCCCAACGATGTAGAATTTTTCTCAACCCCTTCTTCTAAAGGATGATGTTATCATGAATTTTGCACATGGAGACCAAGAGGAGGGATGATACCTGAAAAGAGAGGTCCAAGCAAACATAAATGAGGTTTGCTAAAGCAGGTAAGATAACCTTACAAGCGCAATCACCTTCAACATAGCATAAACATAAGTGTGGCTAGGAACCCTTGAGCCATGTGTTCAATGGGTCAACCCCAAAAAGCATCAAAGCAACAACCTAGGGCATAAATGTCCAACATGATGGGGGACCTCCACCCATCAAGGAGTAGTCAGCAAAGCCACTAAGCCAATACTCCTTGAAATGAAAACCAAGAGGACTTGCCATGACCAAACCAAGGGTCTTGAGCCCTAGTAGACCAACGCTTTTACATAAATAAGCCTAGACTTGGCCTTTTACAATGGCAAAAGACCCCTTCACTCCGGTATATCCTCAAGGGCACGCTGCATAAAATCTGGGGTGTAGCATATGGAATGATCTTGCTATTGAACGTGCATAGGAGACAGCAAGATTCTCTACTACACTAAAAGATAGAAAACATTATGCAACAGAAAGTCGAGAATCCAGGCAATTTGAACCTAATGGTTTGAGGCTGGACTTATCTACAAAATATACTACACCATCCTACATCGTCATTCAAATCTTCAAAAAAATCTCTTCCTAAAGTCAAGTGGCGGGTTTCACATATGTCAAGGAGCTAACTATCTCTTTGTCATTGGTGGATGCATTCTCTCTGCATTCCTCTGGGACAATTTAGAGTTGGCTCACATAGGCTTCGAGTGGAGAATGACCACCAGATCAATCGGTCAGACAAGATATGCCATCTCTGCCACCTTCAGGAGATTGAGGATGAGGAGCACTTCATCTTCCACTGCCCCATCTACTATGAGGGCGGTTCCATTACTTATTCAGGGAGTCCCAGACCCTCTCCAGTTTCTTCAGATTTCCAAATCATAGATGTTTGGCCCTTTACATGAAGGAGTTCTTTCGCTCCATTCTCATTCATCCAACCACCCCATAGACCATCCTCCAGTCAGCTCATCACTTCCTTTTTTGTAGTGCTCCCTTCTACTCAGGGCACCAAAAGACAAACAAATAGCGATCAGAGCCCCGACCATCGATCAATGAGGCTTCAAAGGGTTGGCCACACCTCACATAGATCTCAACAGCATCGCCAGACCATCTCTCACATCAGCAGTCAGCAAGGATGGTCCAATCGCTAGCGGTGGGCCTCCTCCAGACAACAGCATAGTACATCATCCAATTCCCTCTCTAGCACTTCCTCTACATAGTCCTATATCTTGAGCTTCCTCTACTCGGCCTCAGATGCTAGGAGAGACGAATCCAACGGATTGTGTGACATGCGCTCTGTTATCACCTATTTTGTACCATAGTTGGATTATCTGAAGAGCCACCATTTAACAAACATAATGAATGTTTGTACTCCAATGTATCAGATGATCCATCATTTGTGCCTAGCCAATTTTGGCTAGTCAGTTTTGTTTTTCAGTCAACATGACCATGGCCCCATGGGCTTTGTAATAAAGTGTGCTAGTACAATTCTTAGTGGCTCGGTTCCCCATGACTTGATTAAGCAACTAAGGTATTCCAGGGAGTTTTTTCCCTTATCAATTATACTTTGCCTATAGCTGAGCTATAATCGATGAGGTTTTCTCCCACTTCCTCCAAAGCTGGAATGCCTGATTTTGAAAATTTTAGCCATGGGGGGTTATTAGAGTCCAATTGATGTATATAAGCCTACTAGACACTATTAGAATAGGTGTTGGTCATTTCCTAGGTCCCTAGAACCCCTAGAAAAAATTTCGAAAAAATTTTACCGGGTCCTCGGGTTTTGGGTTTTTAATTATTTTTTAAATTTTAATAAATTTTTCCATAGTTTAAATCGAAAAATTTCAATTTGTAATATGTCAGTCATCCAGGATCCGAATTCAGTGATTGAAGGCTCCAACCTTAAGCCAAAAATCATTTATGATCCCCAGGCCAGTTTATCTTAAGTTTCGGATGTCAATTCAGCCTCATAATTAATAATTTCTCAAAAAAGCCATTTACAGAGAAATTATTAATTAAAATATAAAAAAATGAATATTTGGAGATAATCCAAATCTCTCCAAAATAATCCAAATGGATTAAAATAAAAGGCTAATTGACATGGCACTGGACATTAATGAAGATTCCAATCATCTCAGTCATCATCTAGTCAAGTATCTAGTCACCAGCAGTGATTAACTCCAAGAGAATTCGCCCTCCATGCATGCAAGTCGAATTTGATGATGTGGAAAGGTTAATAATTGAGTTTTGGTTGGTGTTTGGGTTGCATTAAATAGGGGTGGGAACGCCTTGCCTAGGTGGAGGCCACCTCCCACTCCCAACTACCAAGATTGCAATCAAATATATGTTAAACTCCAAGAACCTACCACATCAATCACGCCATCTCCAAGCTTGCTCACGTCATACCTCTTTGGAGCTCGAGTTTACCACATGGCACATTACCATTTGATGGGTGATACTTCCAAAGAAGAGATGAGGGGCGCCTTGCCTAGGTGGAGGCCACCTCCTCATCTCAATCAATGAAACTCCACTTGTTTGGTGAAGATTGACTCCAAAGCTTGGCTTGACTTAGTGTTGATTGGGATTTAGACATGGAATTCGATTTGTGTTAGGTGCCATTGGCTTCCATTATGCCAATTCGAGTTAGGGTAGCTTAGGAATTGTCTTGTGTTATATAATGAGGTCATTTCTCCTCATTCCTCATGGATATTTTAGCAAAGAAACTCTGGAGGAATTGTAACTTGTTCAATATTTAAAAAAGTTGTGACTTTGGAGGTCAATTCGTGGAGGCTCTTGGTGGCCATGCATCATCCCAAATTCAAGGTGATATTGTGTATTACTCATATGCTTAGGAATCTTAAATTTTGATTTATGTTTCAAGAAGGCTAACAATCTAGCACATGCAATCATAAATCTTCTCTTTTCGTTTGAGCTTATTTGTCTTGCAGGTGTCTTCCAAGGGTTAAGATTTTTTGCAGGTTCACTTTTACTCTACTTGTGGCCAAAGAACTCTCAATCTTATAAGCATAAGAACGAAGGGATCTTGCTTCATCCATCAAAGCGTTTCAAAACAATCATCTTGGTTACCCTAAGCTTATCTCTTCTAGCTTCCACCTTTGCTCTTCGAATCCTCCTTGCTTTGACCTTCATCCCTCCTTTAGTCTCGTCTTCACCTTCATTCATTCCTCTTCTAGTCTCGTCCATCACCCTAGATCTTCCTTGCTCTCGTTTTTGCCCTTCCCTCTCTCCTATTCGTCCTCCTCTCCATCCAACTCCTCTTCTCTCCTCTCGTCCACCTTAGTCTTTCTTCTACCTTTCGTTTTTGCCTCCTAGCTTCCTCTCGTCCATCTCCATTGTTAGCTTCCTTCACCCTTTCGTTTGCCCTCTTAGGTCCCTCCTCTCGTCCATCTCCAAGAAGCCCTAAAAACCACACAAAAACAACAATAAAATTTGTTAGCAATAGTTAGTTGTTTTTTGTTAGTAGGTTGCATTGTTAGATCCTAGTTTAGTTCATTTTGCTAGTTTTGTTTTAGATCTTATACTTAGAATTTTTAGTGCATCTTTGTAGTTTGCATATAGTTTAAATTTGAAGTTTTGCATTAGATCTCAAGTTAGCATTCTAGTTGGAATATCGGATCTAAGACTTGCATTAGTAAGTTTAGTTTCAAGTTATCTTTTGATTTGATTAACAATGACGGGTATTTGAGTTTTGTTGTGTTTTAGGTGCCTAAAAGAGAGATCCATAAAAGACAAGGCACAAAACCTGAAGAAGTGCAAAACCAAGGAGAAGACAAAACAAAAGAATTGTAGAACCACTCTCCTTTTTTGTATAAGCCATTAAGGGCCTCCAAATTTTGATTCCATAGTTGTTTATTTCTTTGAAAATACCTTTCAAGGGTTTAATTCCCAAAGGCAACTGTATACTGATTAATAAAAAGGCAAACGTAGGATAAGGCCTCCCACACATTGTTTCCCCTTCCCCATTTGGCGAAGTTTGTTCATGCATGATTAGTTAGTTTTGCTTCGAGTCACTTAGATTAAAATTCAATTTCTGTACTTAGATTAATCTCTCTTCCAAGTATTGACCTGAGTTAGCAACGTTGGGATTTCATTCCAAGGGCCTCATTATTTTGTGGTGGCTTCTCTATCCCCGTTAGCATCCTTGCGGACATCCAGCTAGCTGGAAGGCTTTCAAGACTAGCGGTTCTAGTGGTCACCTTGTTCAAAGGTTGACCCCACTTGTTGTTTATTTCTTAGATTAGTGGTTAATCTTGGCCTTAGAAAGCGTACTTTTGTTATCATATTATTCAACTATTTTACTTCTAAAAGTGCACTTTTCTTTTATGCAAGCTGCCTCTATTCTAATAAACAAACAAAGTCTCTTGAACTTGAAATAACGCAAGTCAAGAGCACTCTCTGTCGGAGAGCATTTTAACTTGCATCTTTTCCCCTTGGATTAGGCATATTAGATTAAATAAGTCTCTTGAACCTTGCCATAAGACAAAGTCAAGAGCACTCTCTATCGGAGAGCTTAACTGTGTGTTTAAACAACAATAAAATATTTCAACTCACACTCCCATAATAATTTATCTTGGTTGCTAAATCTAACACCCGTAAGCTCTGCCAGCCTGAAAGGGTTGGGCTAGTACTCAGAAAGGTGTTAGATATGATTAACTTCTACAACATAATAAAATTTTCACCCCCACAACCAACGAATCGGCATTGACTATTCGAGACATACTCAGGTAGTGGGCAAAGTTCCTAAACCTGGTGGGGCCGGAAGTTACCGCTGTCTTAGACATCAGGGCGGTCCGACATACCATCAGAAGGAGAAGCCACTGAAAGTATAACTTTCCGGACTTTTGCTTACCTCATTGTTCTTACCCTAATAATCGAGACCACTAAAACTTTCAATATACCAAGACAAATTGCATAACGATCTCACGAACGGTTCTCCAAGACTTGTACTTTCAGCATCCCCCAGCACTATATAATTTTTGACTCCATAAGGCACTGGTCTATTTGTTACATTTTCATACACTCATGTTGTTGGGCCATTTGTCCATCTAAGTCATTTATCTGTGGATGCTATTTCATCTTCGCAAGTCTTTGATATGCTGCTAATCTTGTATCGCAATGTGGATTGCATTATACCTTGTGTTTATTTAAAGTAATTTGTGATCTTATCTTTTCATCTTTAAAAACTCCTAAACAACACCCATCCGCATCACAACACACTTAAACACTTTTTAAAGACATTTTGAGCCATAGTTAAACTCTTTATAGGGACTACCCCCCTTGGCTTCGTTAGGAGTTAGCCTAAACGGAGGAGCTGGGGCTCAGGTGACAGTACCTAGCTCATTGCTTGCCCCCAAGGCCACACCTCTCCCCACTTCCAGTGAGGGAGACAGTTTTCGAAAGATTTCTGCTGCTGGTGTGCATCTCGGTAGACAACACGCTCCACTACTTGTTGCTCATCTTTCCTAGATCTGAGATCTATCAAAGGGGCTTCCCAATCTAAAGCCTGCATAATCCTCCCACGCGGTTTAGATTAGACCCACTCTCTTGCTTTTTGCATCATATATTCTATTTTTATAGGAGACATTGCACTCCCACTTTGTATTGACAACATTGTATCCAACAATGCCTTTGACATACTTTAATGGTCATTGTTGGACATTAAGAAAATTATCTTATCTTATCGTTTCTTATCTCCAAGATGCAAATGAATTATTGAGGAGAACTTCATTTATTCCAACATTACAATATGCAACAATAAAATAAGTAGATTCAGGAGATTTACCAGGCTCGTGAGTTTTACCTCTATCTTCTTTCGACTTGATCTTCTCTATGACCTTCTTCCATGGAATTTTGTAGGTCTTTGGTTCATGTCCTTTCTTACCACAACGGACACATTGAAGATCAAAGCTCTCAGCATGGTTGTATCTACCCCCTGCCTCTGAAGTTCTTTCTTCCATGCCCTCTTTTGTTGCCATCTCCTTTAGAAGAATCATGTGATTGGTTCTTCCCTTTCTAAACAAGGTACACAATGTCTCTAGTGGGCTAAACTGGCTTCTTTCAAAAGGGTTTTTCTCTTTCTACAATCTTCTCCACTAGAGTGTCAAATTTGAGGTCTTTCATGATGTTTATATTTTCACTGGTATTCAGTCATTGTCTTCTTCGCTGGAAAACAAGTGTGAGGAGGGAGTATTCTCAATGTTTTAGTCTTGAGAGCTTATCCCATCATCAAGAGACAAGTTCTCATGCAATATAGAAGTAAACATCTTATAAATACAAATCCGTGCTCTCAACAAATTTCAAAAGGACATAGGTCAGCTTTATCTATTTCGTTGAGGCATCATTATTACTTACTAAGTTGTTTATTTTGTTCTTAAGGCAGTTAATGACAGGGCACCAACTTCTACCAAGTTTCCATCCATCGTCCTAATTGATGTTGAAAGGGTGCTTGTCATTTCAATAGCTTCCCTAACCTTTCTTTTTGTATAATGTTGTGCCCCGGACAAGAACACTTGCATTTTCTAGACATATATTGTGTCTAGAACTTGTAGAGTATTCTGCAAGAGCAGATTTCTCAGTGCGTTCATGAGAGATGTCAACATCATGTTCTTTCAATCGGAGATTTGGAAGGACCTTCCAATCTCACCAATGTAAACCTTGCCACAATCACACGAAACAGAGTAGACACCTTTTGCTTTCTTAGGATCGGTTGTCTTTGGCATGGTCAAGAAGTTTTTGCAAAGTATTATGGGGTGAGAAAGCTACTCTTATCTTCTCGAATATTTTTATTCAAAACCTTTTCTACCTTGTTCATTGTCCCTTAGATAAATGGTAGCGTAATGGTTTTAGAGATGTCATCATTTGTGTTTTTCTTGCGTTTTTTATTCATGACCTTTCTTATTTGTTTTTCAATGTAGCAATTCCCTTTAAATACCCTAGAAAGATGGTCCAACTCTTGTTTCAAGTGCTTTTTATCAAATATCTTTTTAGCTCTAGTAACCAAGGTGTTAATCACACCAATCTTCTGGGCGGGATGGTGGTAAGAATCAGATTGTAAATATCTATTAGTGTGGGTCTTTTTTCAATCAACTTGGTGAGAGAGGGATCTGTTATCACATATATAGTAGCCGGGCTACCATACATTATTTTTCTCATTCCAGTACACTATTCAGCCAGTTCCCTTGCATTTGAGATGCCGAGATGAGCATTTATATTGGATCACTATCAGATTGTGGACAGCAGTTATATTCCCCATGCCATGACTGAGTTTCAGGACACTCAGAGAGATGCCCGATATAGCCATTATGCCATTGGTACAGAGCAGACAGTAGTGCCCAGAGTTACAGCAGCAGTCTCAGAGGACAGGTGATGGTACAGGTTGATGAGCTTTCAGGTATATGACTCAGCATGTATACTATTGTGTTATGGTTAGATTGCTTTTATACTTATTCGTATAGCATGTCTTAGCACTTAGTGTCATGATCTGGCGATCATATAGATATTTGGACCTGGTTGACCTATTATATATATATTACTGTCCCTACTCAGACTTAGAAGTTCACTATTCATACTCATTGGTACATACCCTCCTTAGGGAGAATAGAGGTGATCATTACACCATACTATGGCTTGCTAGTGTTGGCTTCATCTTTTCATTGTCTTCATCCATCCGTGGCCTACCTTTTAGATTATCACCTTGATTTGCTACTTGACTAGTGACATGGAGGACCTTTCCCCACTGTAGCCTCTGTACTGGATGAGCTTCCCTGTTTATTGTGTCTCGGCTCTGAGTTGGTGACAAAACTTACCTATGGTGAGTTGGAGTTCCTTGAGAATTCCCCCTAGTCACCAAAGTTGTGTTGGCTAAACCTGAAACTTTTAGTGCTGCCATCAATACAAAATCTGGAAAAAATCAAATGCTATATCTTGTATATGAAAGAAATGCCAAATGAAAATGGCCATGAAAAATAAAATGCTATATCTTTTGGAAAAATTAATACCTAGGTAAACAAGCTGTCCATGACACACCTAGAAGTGCTCAGGTAAACAAGTGCCTTAAAAACACACCTGCAGCAGAAAGCCTAAAATAAATGTAAATCTATGCAATGTGTTTGTAAACACACATAGATCAAGGCTATGGAAAACTCAGGCCCAAAAAGCAATGGAACTTAAATGTTATATCTAAACAATTGCTGGCCTTGCTTGTATTATGGATTGTGCGCATCTGTGAAGGTGAATAAACCCTCTTTAAACAACTCATCCATTTGTGAGACACCGCCATTCCCTGTGTTATTGCTCATTTAGTATATACTATAGTGTGTATTCCCTTTCCCTTGCCGAAGTGTCACAAAGTCAAGTCAGTCAAGTCATCCCTTAGCCTAGCCATTTATTTCAGCCTTCACCCTTCACTAGCAAATTGATCACAACTATGAAGTGAGTATGGTCCTGAAAGTCTAGTCTGAGTAATAATAATAATTAACGACACTATATATTTGGATTTAGATCGCCAGTCATGATTACTCTGTGTTATAGAAGCTATTTGAATAAATTGTAAAGCATGTATTAACCTTGACACCTTGCAGCAGCTATGGATGATAGTCTGAGTTGTATTTGGTCTTGGTTAGACCTAGTTTGACCATGGAGGACCATGGGACATGAGATGTTGGACCTTATGATGATATGGATAGATGATATATGGTCTATGTACACATACAGGATGATTCTATGCAGCAGCTACAGGGTTATGATGATGATTCTGGGGTTACAGCAGTGTTTGTATATATACAGCGCATTATTATTGGCCCTGTTCCGGTATATTGGATATTTATTTTGATCATGCAGAGACTCATATGGTGTATGAGTACACATCTTGGATGGATTTGGACCTTCTGAGTCCAATGGGACAGTTTGTTTTCAGTTCCGGGCACTTTCAGTGATGATTTAGCCTCAGTAGGCTGTCCTAGTGCAGTTTTGGTCTGTTGGAGGCCCTGTCGGAGCAGAGATGACTTTTATCTGGTTGACCTAGGGCGCTAATGATGGAGGGGGTGGTCCAGCCACTTGTTTTTACCATATTACCCCCCTCCCGGACACATTGGCACCCTCACCTTGACAGCGCCATCACTCCAGGAGGCAGTTTGGGCAGTTTCACGTTTCCCGAGGCATTTCAGGATTGGTAGAAATGGCTATTGAGGAAATCGATTTGGGCTACTGAGGCAAAGTTATGGCATGGGATGATCAGTGATGATAGATCGGGACCTTCCACACCTCCCCCTGCAGTTTCAGCTTCATCGGGGCCCGCATCCATCACTTATGGCACTTTCTGTGGATATTTTGGGTCTTTTGAGGACCACGACTTCACATTGGAGATACACTACTTCACCTTGGAGGCACGATTTGGTACTTTCATGATTGTTTATGGGTTATTGTGCCATGGGGATTGACCAAGGAGGGATAAAATTACCCCTTGGACCCACCATGAGCCTCTTATGATATTGTGTCATCATGATTTGGTGGGATTCCCCTCTCCTAGGGCGATTTTGTCCACTTATGTTATATTTTATGTGTGATCCATGTATTATGTTGTTGAGCTCATCTCAACCATTGATTAGACATTTGTATCTTTTGATCTTAGCCACTCATTCAAAAAGTGGTTAGGGTTTTGGTGCCTCTCCTTCCTATTTAAAGGAGAGAGCCTCTCATTGTAAAGGGACTTTTGGCTCTGGATTATTGGAATAGAAAATTATTATTGCATCTATCTCCAATGTTGTGGTGAATGTTTTTTGGTGTTCGTTCGTTGGTTCTTCCTTTGCACTGAGTTATTGGAGATCTTGTTTGCCATATCTATTGTACCACAATTTTGCATCTACAGGTGGAGGCCGATTTGCTTGGAGGAGGAGGTATTGGTAGGGGAAGACTCTCCCTACTTCTTCTTTGGAGCTCTTCGTTGGTAACAGGGAGTATTACTGTCCCAGGACCTTCTATTTCATGTTACTATTTGCATTTCGCTTGTATTTCTTCCATACTTGATCTTACTGATTGAATTTCATTCCTTGGTTTGACAGGTAGAGGAAGGCGCACTTGTGGACTAGGGCATCAACTTGGCAAGCAAATCAACAATCTCTCATTTGATCTCTGCGGGAATCTTCCTCAACATCAAGGCATCTCAACCACATCATTCAGGTATGATCTCAAGGTAAGTTCTATCTCCATAGTCTATCCAATTGTCAAAAAACTCTTAAAACCCTAATTAATTAAAACCCCAAATTTTACATTTTCTTAGATCTACTGAGATCTAGTGGGTTGTTGGGCATGATATTGAAAACCCACCTCTATAGCATCCACGGCATCCCGGATCTATAGTTTGGTGAGGATTGGCCTCCGTTTGACCCCTCTCCCAAGCCAACCTAGCTTCTCCCAAGGAAGGCGCACTTCACCATTTGAGCAGGTTGACCTAGATCTAAGCGATGGGTGTTTGAGATTCCACTTGATTTGACATCTACACATCAAATAACATACACCCAGGTTGTCCCTTTCTTGAAATTCACCTTGTGGACCCCATTCCACATTTTAAGGGATTTAATCCCCATTTTGGACCACTTGGAACACTTAAACTCAGATCTACTAAGATCTAACCGGTGGATTGCCACGAAATTATAGATCCATACCCCTACTTGACTGATCTACCCGGATCTAAAATTTGGATGCCATCCGACTTGATTTGACCTACCTAAACCCACTTTTAGGCCTCCTTGGGCAAAGTCGCACCACCTTGGAGAAGTGAGTTCACTCACTTCGAGGAACTGGGTACTTGAGATTCTTGCGGATCCGGAACCGGAATAATTCAAAACCTAGGTCTAGACTGTCACTTTGTCAAATCTTGCCTTGGGGACTGCATTCCTTGTTTTTAGGGATTGTGGTCCACTTGGGTCAAACCTAGATCTAGACACATTCGTCCATCAAGAACTTTATTGTCCACTTGTCCCAAGTACTAGGAGTCCTAAACCTCAAGTCAACCCTACTTTGACTCCGCTTCCCAATTCCCAAGGCACTGGCCTCTCTCCAAGTTAACTCAACTTTCCTAGAATGTTGGATTGACTTGTGGTTTGACTTTTGCATGGTGAACTATACCCTTGAAGCTATCATGAACTATGGTCAAACTTGTCACTTGTACTAGTTAGCCCCAATTAAACCCATAGATTACCCTGCATTGGACACGGTTCCCAAGGCAGTGGATCCTTTGACATTGAACTAGTACACTAGCCCTAGATCTTACTACCAACATCATAAGTCACTCTCACATTCAACTATGAACCAAAACTACACCTATTAAACCCTCACTTGGTTTGTGACTTCATCCTTAGGTCTAGGATAAACCATACACCTAACTTCACCTAGAAATACCCTGATTTGGTGTCTTGGTTTTGATCTCTCCTGTCGGGAGTAGATCGGGTCTCCCCCTTTGTTATCTGGGCTAGATAACATAAAGCGAAGGTTGCCTCGACTGGCGTGACAACCATACATTTTGGAGGTCGAGGTGATCGTGGTTGCACCTTTAGAGTTGCCCTTCCCTATTGCCATCCATGACTGGATCTATCCATAGGGGTAACTACAGTTTAGGTGATAACATTTTGGCGCCGTTGCCGGGGAAGGCATAGGCTTACCCTGGTTCGATATATTACTTTTGTTAAAGCTCTCCTCCCCTTTCTCTTTGCCTAACATTTTGGCGCCGTTGCCGGGGAAGGCAATAGCTTGCCCTAGTCCTTCCCGCATATACAACGACACATATCTTGGTAGAAGAGTTAAATCTACCTGGCGACTCCCAATCGTGACTCCGCTGAGGAGCGAACTCATTTACATCCCTATAAACAGATCTTATCGTTATCTAGAACCCATGGGGTGTATCATTTTGTTTTCACGTTCTTAAATTTAAAAATAAATATAAAAATATAAAAAAATAAAAAATAAAATTATTATCCATGGCTGCTTCTGAGCGACCTAGAACTTTTGGTCGTTTAAAAGCCTTTGACTTCTCTAAAATTTATGGGGCACCTCATCCTATGCCAAACAATTTTAATCAAAGATTACCTCGTTTCAATGGAAGCGATGGTGTTTCAATTATAAATCATTTGTATGATCTTTGGTATTATATGGATAGTTTGGGAACAACCGAGGAGGATGTTCTAATGAGGGCCTTGGGTTCATCTCTAGAGGGAAATGCTCGGATATGGTTTGATTATCTAGCACCGGGATCCATCACCGGGTATGACATGTTCCAACAGTTGCTAGTAAGTCAATGGAAAGAAACAATTGGTGAATCTATGGAAGGGCAATCAGACGATGAATGTATTGATGAAAATCAATTTGATGAAGATGATGAATATTACGATAATGAGTTAACTAACGATTGTTCTTATCAAAGTAATTCCTCTTCTCCTGAACCAATTGAGTCCCATGATGAGGTAATGTATGACACTGAGCAAATTTCAACCCCTCAGGATTATTGCCTTAGTATTTACATAAGAGGGGAACTTATGAGAATTTTATCATCATTACCTGAAGAAGTTTCAGATGAAGAGGATGATTCCAATGATCTCCATCAAGAAGCATCCATGGTTGAGTCTTCCATTAGTGAATCTTTTGAAAATATTGTTGAGATCCCTTTTCATAATCCTTGTGTAATTGATGATTTTTCTTACCATGACACTGAAGAAGAAAGTAGGGACAACAACCAAGTTTCTTTAGAAGCCAATGATCATCCTGTTTTTAAAGATCAATTTTATGAAAATGTTCAAATGGTTGTTAATCAATTGGTCAATGCTATTCCTGATAAATTATCGTCATATGAATTTAGTGATGAATCAATTGAAGAGAAGTCTCATGATGATGGGTTGGTGAATCAAACTAATCAAGAGTTTTCCTTAATCAAATCCTCAAATCAATATCTTAATGTTTATGGGAAGCTCGGAAATAATCCTTCACTTAACTCATCCAATGGTTATAATTTTTCCAATTCAATTTTTATTAAGGATTGTCTTTTTCAATTGTTGGGGTGGGGTGCTCGCAATAAGTTCTGTCCTTTTTCTAAAAAAATTGGGTCAATAAATTTTCAATCCGCCCCCCCATCTAATTTTTCTAAGTCTACTTTGAATTTGTGGTTTGGTAAATCTTTGAATGTTGAAATTTTCAAACCAGAGTCTAGGTATTGTCGCATAAATGGAGATACAGAGTTTTCTTTTCCCTTTCAGTTATCTTTAACAAATAACATTTTTAAATCTTCTTGGTGGCTGGAAGGGGTATATGAAGATCAATTTCATCGATTTTCCATCCTTAAACAACAAGTGGGGCTAATCTCAATCTTAATTTTATTCCACAATTTATCCCTACTTGGTTTATGCATCATTCCTGGAGCTCTCAGAATTAAATATCATGGTCAGGTAGATGAGGAAAGCCTTTTGAAACAAGGGGAGTTAAATTTGTTATCACATCTTTTTCATCCATATATTTTGAATAATAACTTGCACAATTTTTATGACCCTATCAATTCTTGGATGGAGGAGGTTTGCAGTAATCAGTCTTTCCCTTTGCATAATTTCATTTTGCACCATTCAACTCCTTTCTCAATTTTTGAACAAGTCAGGAAAGTTGTGCTATCTATTTCATTAATCCTTAATCTAGCCTTGACTCGTTCTTTAAGCAAAAATCAAAGAAGAATTATTAACTTATTTGATGAATGGTTGCACTGGATTTATGATTTTACCTAACATTTGTGATGAGTGGTTAGATTAGGGTAGGTAGGAAACCAAATAAGCCTACTTAGGCAGTAGTTAGTCTTTTCTAGCCATTGAGTCTGGCACCTTCTTAGTCTCTAAGCTCCTTTGTAAGCTCCTAGTTTAATGAGTATCTGTCACTTTTTCTTTTCCTGCACAATAAAACTCAAATTTTGCAAATTATGTTAATTTACTTTCTGCATTTATATTTTATGCATTTATATTTCTGACATAGAGTAGATTTTATTTCAGTTGATTTTATTATTTTTCCCACACATGCGGCATGAGGTATTTTCTTTAGATGTTTGTGAATGCAGAAAATAGGTTGCAAGAATAAAAGCTGGAAATAAAATGGTAGAGTGCTGGATCGTGGATTCGAGTAGCAGAGTTCGAGGACCAGAGATTCTGAGGTTCTCAAGCGCTCATTTCAGCAGAGCACTTGTCCCAGCCGGAGCCAGATGTTATCACATATATAGTAGCCGGGCTACCATACATTATTTTTCTCATTCCAGTACACTATTCAGCCAGTTCCCTTGCATTTGAGATGCCGAGATGAGCATTTATATTGGATCACTATCAGATTGTGGACAGCAGTTATATTCCCCATGCCATGACTGAGTTTCAGGACACTCAGAGAGATGCCCGATATAGCCATTATGCCATTGGTACAGAGCAGACAGTAGTGCCCAGAGTTACAGCAGCAGTCTCAGAGGACAGGTGATGGTACAGGTTGATGAGCTTTCAGGTATATGACTCAGCATGTATACTATTGTGTTATGGTTAGATTGCTTTTATACTTATTCGTATAGCATGTCTTAGCACTTAGTGTCATGATCTGGCGATCATATAGATATTTGGACCTGGTTGACCTATTATATATATATTACTGTCCCTACTCAGACTTAGAAGTTCACTATTCATACTCATTGGTACATACCCTCCTTAGGGAGAATAGAGGTGATCATTACACCATACTATGGCTTGCTAGTGTTGGCTTCATCTTTTCATTGTCTTCATCCATCCGTGGCCTACCTTTTAGATTATCACCTTGATTTGCTACTTGACTAGTGACATGGAGGACCTTTCCCCACTGTAGCCTCTGTACTGGATGAGCTTCCCTGTTTATTGTGTCTCGGCTCTGAGTTGGTGACAAAACTTACCTATGGTGAGTTGGAGTTCCTTGAGAATTCCCCCTAGTCACCAAAGTTGTGTTGGCTAAACCTGAAACTTTTAGTGCTGCCATCAATACAAAATCTGGAAAAAATCAAATGCTATATCTTGTATATGAAAGAAATGCCAAATGAAAATGGCCATGAAAAATAAAATGCTATATCTTTTGGAAAAATTAATACCTAGGTAAACAAGCTGTCCATGACACACCTAGAAGTGCTCAGGTAAACAAGTGCCTTAAAAACACACCTGCAGCAGAAAGCCTAAAATAAATGTAAATCTATGCAATGTGTTTGTAAACACACATAGATCAAGGCTATGGAAAACTCAGGCCCAAAAAGCAATGGAACTTAAATGTTATATCTAAACAATTGCTGGCCTTGCTTGTATTATGGATTGTGCGCATCTGTGAAGGTGAATAAACCCTCTTTAAACAACTCATCCATTTGTGAGACACCGCCATTCCCTGTGTTATTGCTCATTTAGTATATACTATAGTGTGTATTCCCTTTCCCTTGCCGAAGTGTCACAAAGTCAAGTCAGTCAAGTCATCCCTTAGCCTAGCCATTTATTTCAGCCTTCACCCTTCACTAGCAAATTGATCACAACTATGAAGTGAGTATGGTCCTGAAAGTCTAGTCTGAGTAATAATAATAATTAACGACACTATATATTTGGATTTAGATCGCCAGTCATGATTACTCTGTGTTATAGAAGCTATTTGAATAAATTGTAAAGCATGTATTAACCTTGACACCTTGCAGCAGCTATGGATGATAGTCTGAGTTGTATTTGGTCTTGGTTAGACCTAGTTTGACCATGGAGGACCATGGGACATGAGATGTTGGACCTTATGATGATATGGATAGATGATATATGGTCTATGTACACATACAGGATGATTCTATGCAGCAGCTACAGGGTTATGATGATGATTCTGGGGTTACAGCAGTGTTTGTATATATACAGCGCATTATTATTGGCCCTGTTCCGGTATATTGGATATTTATTTTGATCATGCAGAGACTCATATGGTGTATGAGTACACATCTTGGATGGATTTGGACCTTCTGAGTCCAATGGGACAGTTTGTTTTCAGTTCCGGGCACTTTCAGTGATGATTTAGCCTCAGTAGGCTGTCCTAGTGCAGTTTTGGTCTGTTGGAGGCCCTGTCGGAGCAGAGATGACTTTTATCTGGTTGACCTAGGGCGCTAATGATGGAGGGGGTGGTCCAGCCACTTGTTTTTACCATATTACCCCCCTCCCGGACACATTGGCACCCTCACCTTGACAGCGCCATCACTCCAGGAGGCAGTTTGGGCAGTTTCACGTTTCCCGAGGCATTTCAGGATTGGTAGAAATGGCTATTGAGGAAATCGATTTGGGCTACTGAGGCAAAGTTATGGCATGGGATGATCAGTGATGATAGATCGGGACCTTCCACACCTCCCCCTGCAGTTTCAGCTTCATCGGGGCCCGCATCCATCACTTATGGCACTTTCTGTGGATATTTTGGGTCTTTTGAGGACCACGACTTCACATTGGAGATACACTACTTCACCTTGGAGGCACGATTTGGTACTTTCATGATTGTTTATGGGTTATTGTGCCATGGGGATTGACCAAGGAGGGATAAAATTACCCCTTGGACCCACCATGAGCCTCTTATGATATTGTGTCATCATGATTTGGTGGGATTCCCCTCTCCTAGGGCGATTTTGTCCACTTATGTTATATTTTATGTGTGATCCATGTATTATGTTGTTGAGCTCATCTCAACCATTGATTAGACATTTGTATCTTTTGATCTTAGCCACTCATTCAAAAAGTGGTTAGGGTTTTGGTGCCTCTCCTTCCTATTTAAAGGAGAGAGCCTCTCATTGTAAAGGGACTTTTGGCTCTGGATTATTGGAATAGAAAATTATTATTGCATCTATCTCCAATGTTGTGGTGAATGTTTTTTGGTGTTCGTTCGTTGGTTCTTCCTTTGCACTGAGTTATTGGAGATCTTGTTTGCCATATCTATTGTACCACAATTTTGCATCTACAGGTGGAGGCCGATTTGCTTGGAGGAGGAGGTATTGGTAGGGGAAGACTCTCCCTACTTCTTCTTTGGAGCTCTTCGTTGGTAACAGGGAGTATTACTGTCCCAGGACCTTCTATTTCATGTTACTATTTGCATTTCGCTTGTATTTCTTCCATACTTGATCTTACTGATTGAATTTCATTCCTTGGTTTGACAGGTAGAGGAAGGCGCACTTGTGGACTAGGGCATCAACTTGGCAAGCAAATCAACAATCTCTCATTTGATCTCTGCGGGAATCTTCCTCAACATCAAGGCATCTCAACCACATCATTCAGGTATGATCTCAAGGTAAGTTCTATCTCCATAGTCTATCCAATTGTCAAAAAACTCTTAAAACCCTAATTAATTAAAACCCCAAATTTTACATTTTCTTAGATCTACTGAGATCTAGTGGGTTGTTGGGCATGATATTGAAAACCCACCTCTATAGCATCCACGGCATCCCGGATCTATAGTTTGGTGAGGATTGGCCTCCGTTTGACCCCTCTCCCAAGCCAACCTAGCTTCTCCCAAGGAAGGCGCACTTCACCATTTGAGCAGGTTGACCTAGATCTAAGCGATGGGTGTTTGAGATTCCACTTGATTTGACATCTACACATCAAATAACATACACCCAGGTTGTCCCTTTCTTGAAATTCACCTTGTGGACCCCATTCCACATTTTAAGGGATTTAATCCCCATTTTGGACCACTTGGAACACTTAAACTCAGATCTACTAAGATCTAACCGGTGGATTGCCACGAAATTATAGATCCATACCCCTACTTGACTGATCTACCCGGATCTAAAATTTGGATGCCATCCGACTTGATTTGACCTACCTAAACCCACTTTTAGGCCTCCTTGGGCAAAGTCGCACCACCTTGGAGAAGTGAGTTCACTCACTTCGAGGAACTGGGTACTTGAGATTCTTGCGGATCCGGAACCGGAATAATTCAAAACCTAGGTCTAGACTGTCACTTTGTCAAATCTTGCCTTGGGGACTGCATTCCTTGTTTTTAGGGATTGTGGTCCACTTGGGTCAAACCTAGATCTAGACACATTCGTCCATCAAGAACTTTATTGTCCACTTGTCCCAAGTACTAGGAGTCCTAAACCTCAAGTCAACCCTACTTTGACTCCGCTTCCCAATTCCCAAGGCACTGGCCTCTCTCCAAGTTAACTCAACTTTCCTAGAATGTTGGATTGACTTGTGGTTTGACTTTTGCATGGTGAACTATACCCTTGAAGCTATCATGAACTATGGTCAAACTTGTCACTTGTACTAGTTAGCCCCAATTAAACCCATAGATTACCCTGCATTGGACACGGTTCCCAAGGCAGTGGATCCTTTGACATTGAACTAGTACACTAGCCCTAGATCTTACTACCAACATCATAAGTCACTCTCACATTCAACTATGAACCAAAACTACACCTATTAAACCCTCACTTGGTTTGTGACTTCATCCTTAGGTCTAGGATAAACCATACACCTAACTTCACCTAGAAATACCCTGATTTGGTGTCTTGGTTTTGATCTCTCCTGTCGGGAGTAGATCGGGTCTCCCCCTTTGTTATCTGGGCTAGATAACATAAAGCGAAGGTTGCCTCGACTGGCGTGACAACCATACATTTTGGAGGTCGAGGTGATCGTGGTTGCACCTTTAGAGTTGCCCTTCCCTATTGCCATCCATGACTGGATCTATCCATAGGGGTAACTACAGTTTAGGTGATAACATTTTGGCGCCGTTGCCGGGGAAGGCATAGGCTTACCCTGGTTCGATATATTACTTTTGTTAAAGCTCTCCTCCCCTTTCTCTTTGCCTAACATTTTGGCGCCGTTGCCGGGGAAGGCAATAGCTTGCCCTAGTCCTTCCCGCATATACAACGACACATATCTTGGTAGAAGAGTTAAATCTACCTGGCGACTCCCAATCGTGACTCCGCTGAGGAGCGAACTCATTTACATCCCTATAAACAGATCTTATCGTTATCTAGAACCCATGGGGTGTATCATTTTGTTTTCACGTTCTTAAATTTAAAAATAAATATAAAAATATAAAAAAATAAAAAATAAAATTATTATCCATGGCTGCTTCTGAGCGACCTAGAACTTTTGGTCGTTTAAAAGCCTTTGACTTCTCTAAAATTTATGGGGCACCTCATCCTATGCCAAACAATTTTAATCAAAGATTACCTCGTTTCAATGGAAGCGATGGTGTTTCAATTATAAATCATTTGTATGATCTTTGGTATTATATGGATAGTTTGGGAACAACCGAGGAGGATGTTCTAATGAGGGCCTTGGGTTCATCTCTAGAGGGAAATGCTCGGATATGGTTTGATTATCTAGCACCGGGATCCATCACCGGGTATGACATGTTCCAACAGTTGCTAGTAAGTCAATGGAAAGAAACAATTGGTGAATCTATGGAAGGGCAATCAGACGATGAATGTATTGATGAAAATCAATTTGATGAAGATGATGAATATTACGATAATGAGTTAACTAACGATTGTTCTTATCAAAGTAATTCCTCTTCTCCTGAACCAATTGAGTCCCATGATGAGGTAATGTATGACACTGAGCAAATTTCAACCCCTCAGGATTATTGCCTTAGTATTTACATAAGAGGGGAACTTATGAGAATTTTATCATCATTACCTGAAGAAGTTTCAGATGAAGAGGATGATTCCAATGATCTCCATCAAGAAGCATCCATGGTTGAGTCTTCCATTAGTGAATCTTTTGAAAATATTGTTGAGATCCCTTTTCATAATCCTTGTGTAATTGATGATTTTTCTTACCATGACACTGAAGAAGAAAGTAGGGACAACAACCAAGTTTCTTTAGAAGCCAATGATCATCCTGTTTTTAAAGATCAATTTTATGAAAATGTTCAAATGGTTGTTAATCAATTGGTCAATGCTATTCCTGATAAATTATCGTCATATGAATTTAGTGATGAATCAATTGAAGAGAAGTCTCATGATGATGGGTTGGTGAATCAAACTAATCAAGAGTTTTCCTTAATCAAATCCTCAAATCAATATCTTAATGTTTATGGGAAGCTCGGAAATAATCCTTCACTTAACTCATCCAATGGTTATAATTTTTCCAATTCAATTTTTATTAAGGATTGTCTTTTTCAATTGTTGGGGTGGGGTGCTCGCAATAAGTTCTGTCCTTTTTCTAAAAAAATTGGGTCAATAAATTTTCAATCCGCCCCCCCATCTAATTTTTCTAAGTCTACTTTGAATTTGTGGTTTGGTAAATCTTTGAATGTTGAAATTTTCAAACCAGAGTCTAGGTATTGTCGCATAAATGGAGATACAGAGTTTTCTTTTCCCTTTCAGTTATCTTTAACAAATAACATTTTTAAATCTTCTTGGTGGCTGGAAGGGGTATATGAAGATCAATTTCATCGATTTTCCATCCTTAAACAACAAGTGGGGCTAATCTCAATCTTAATTTTATTCCACAATTTATCCCTACTTGGTTTATGCATCATTCCTGGAGCTCTCAGAATTAAATATCATGGTCAGGTAGATGAGGAAAGCCTTTTGAAACAAGGGGAGTTAAATTTGTTATCACATCTTTTTCATCCATATATTTTGAATAATAACTTGCACAATTTTTATGACCCTATCAATTCTTGGATGGAGGAGGTTTGCAGTAATCAGTCTTTCCCTTTGCATAATTTCATTTTGCACCATTCAACTCCTTTCTCAATTTTTGAACAAGTCAGGAAAGTTGTGCTATCTATTTCATTAATCCTTAATCTAGCCTTGACTCGTTCTTTAAGCAAAAATCAAAGAAGAATTATTAACTTATTTGATGAATGGTTGCACTGGATTTATGATTTTACCTAACATTTGTGATGAGTGGTTAGATTAGGGTAGGTAGGAAACCAAATAAGCCTACTTAGGCAGTAGTTAGTCTTTTCTAGCCATTGAGTCTGGCACCTTCTTAGTCTCTAAGCTCCTTTGTAAGCTCCTAGTTTAATGAGTATCTGTCACTTTTTCTTTTCCTGCACAATAAAACTCAAATTTTGCAAATTATGTTAATTTACTTTCTGCATTTATATTTTATGCATTTATATTTCTGACATAGAGTAGATTTTATTTCAGTTGATTTTATTATTTTTCCCACACATGCGGCATGAGGTATTTTCTTTAGATGTTTGTGAATGCAGAAAATAGGTTGCAAGAATAAAAGCTGGAAATAAAATGGTAGAGTGCTGGATCGTGGATTCGAGTAGCAGAGTTCGAGGACCAGAGATTCTGAGGTTCTCAAGCGCTCATTTCAGCAGAGCACTTGTCCCAGCCGGAGCCAGATGTTATCACATATATAGTAGCCGGGCTACCATACATTATTTTTCTCATTCCAGTACACTATTCAGCCAGTTCCCTTGCATTTGAGATGCCGAGATGAGCATTTATATTGGATCACTATCAGATTGTGGACAGCAGTTATATTCCCCATGCCATGACTGAGTTTCAGGACACTCAGAGAGATGCCCGATATAGCCATTATGCCATTGGTACAGAGCAGACAGTAGTGCCCAGAGTTACAGCAGCAGTCTCAGAGGACAGGTGATGGTACAGGTTGATGAGCTTTCAGGTATATGACTCAGCATGTATACTATTGTGTTATGGTTAGATTGCTTTTATACTTATTCGTATAGCATGTCTTAGCACTTAGTGTCATGATCTGGCGATCATATAGATATTTGGACCTGGTTGACCTATTATATATATATTACTGTCCCTACTCAGACTTAGAAGTTCACTATTCATACTCATTGGTACATACCCTCCTTAGGGAGAATAGAGGTGATCATTACACCATACTATGGCTTGCTAGTGTTGGCTTCATCTTTTCATTGTCTTCATCCATCCGTGGCCTACCTTTTAGATTATCACCTTGATTTGCTACTTGACTAGTGACATGGAGGACCTTTCCCCACTGTAGCCTCTGTACTGGATGAGCTTCCCTGTTTATTGTGTCTCGGCTCTGAGTTGGTGACAAAACTTACCTATGGTGAGTTGGAGTTCCTTGAGAATTCCCCCTAGTCACCAAAGTTGTGTTGGCTAAACCTGAAACTTTTAGTGCTGCCATCAATACAAAATCTGGAAAAAATCAAATGCTATATCTTGTATATGAAAGAAATGCCAAATGAAAATGGCCATGAAAAATAAAATGCTATATCTTTTGGAAAAATTAATACCTAGGTAAACAAGCTGTCCATGACACACCTAGAAGTGCTCAGGTAAACAAGTGCCTTAAAAACACACCTGCAGCAGAAAGCCTAAAATAAATGTAAATCTATGCAATGTGTTTGTAAACACACATAGATCAAGGCTATGGAAAACTCAGGCCCAAAAAGCAATGGAACTTAAATGTTATATCTAAACAATTGCTGGCCTTGCTTGTATTATGGATTGTGCGCATCTGTGAAGGTGAATAAACCCTCTTTAAACAACTCATCCATTTGTGAGACACCGCCATTCCCTGTGTTATTGCTCATTTAGTATATACTATAGTGTGTATTCCCTTTCCCTTGCCGAAGTGTCACAAAGTCAAGTCAGTCAAGTCATCCCTTAGCCTAGCCATTTATTTCAGCCTTCACCCTTCACTAGCAAATTGATCACAACTATGAAGTGAGTATGGTCCTGAAAGTCTAGTCTGAGTAATAATAATAATTAACGACACTATATATTTGGATTTAGATCGCCAGTCATGATTACTCTGTGTTATAGAAGCTATTTGAATAAATTGTAAAGCATGTATTAACCTTGACACCTTGCAGCAGCTATGGATGATAGTCTGAGTTGTATTTGGTCTTGGTTAGACCTAGTTTGACCATGGAGGACCATGGGACATGAGATGTTGGACCTTATGATGATATGGATAGATGATATATGGTCTATGTACACATACAGGATGATTCTATGCAGCAGCTACAGGGTTATGATGATGATTCTGGGGTTACAGCAGTGTTTGTATATATACAGCGCATTATTATTGGCCCTGTTCCGGTATATTGGATATTTATTTTGATCATGCAGAGACTCATATGGTGTATGAGTACACATCTTGGATGGATTTGGACCTTCTGAGTCCAATGGGACAGTTTGTTTTCAGTTCCGGGCACTTTCAGTGATGATTTAGCCTCAGTAGGCTGTCCTAGTGCAGTTTTGGTCTGTTGGAGGCCCTGTCGGAGCAGAGATGACTTTTATCTGGTTGACCTAGGGCGCTAATGATGGAGGGGGTGGTCCAGCCACTTGTTTTTACCATATTACCCCCCTCCCGGACACATTGGCACCCTCACCTTGACAGCGCCATCACTCCAGGAGGCAGTTTGGGCAGTTTCACGTTTCCCGAGGCATTTCAGGATTGGTAGAAATGGCTATTGAGGAAATCGATTTGGGCTACTGAGGCAAAGTTATGGCATGGGATGATCAGTGATGATAGATCGGGACCTTCCACACCTCCCCCTGCAGTTTCAGCTTCATCGGGGCCCGCATCCATCACTTATGGCACTTTCTGTGGATATTTTGGGTCTTTTGAGGACCACGACTTCACATTGGAGATACACTACTTCACCTTGGAGGCACGATTTGGTACTTTCATGATTGTTTATGGGTTATTGTGCCATGGGGATTGACCAAGGAGGGATAAAATTACCCCTTGGACCCACCATGAGCCTCTTATGATATTGTGTCATCATGATTTGGTGGGATTCCCCTCTCCTAGGGCGATTTTGTCCACTTATGTTATATTTTATGTGTGATCCATGTATTATGTTGTTGAGCTCATCTCAACCATTGATTAGACATTTGTATCTTTTGATCTTAGCCACTCATTCAAAAAGTGGTTAGGGTTTTGGTGCCTCTCCTTCCTATTTAAAGGAGAGAGCCTCTCATTGTAAAGGGACTTTTGGCTCTGGATTATTGGAATAGAAAATTATTATTGCATCTATCTCCAATGTTGTGGTGAATGTTTTTTGGTGTTCGTTCGTTGGTTCTTCCTTTGCACTGAGTTATTGGAGATCTTGTTTGCCATATCTATTGTACCACAATTTTGCATCTACAGGTGGAGGCCGATTTGCTTGGAGGAGGAGGTATTGGTAGGGGAAGACTCTCCCTACTTCTTCTTTGGAGCTCTTCGTTGGTAACAGGGAGTATTACTGTCCCAGGACCTTCTATTTCATGTTACTATTTGCATTTCGCTTGTATTTCTTCCATACTTGATCTTACTGATTGAATTTCATTCCTTGGTTTGACAGGTAGAGGAAGGCGCACTTGTGGACTAGGGCATCAACTTGGCAAGCAAATCAACAATCTCTCATTTGATCTCTGCGGGAATCTTCCTCAACATCAAGGCATCTCAACCACATCATTCAGGTATGATCTCAAGGTAAGTTCTATCTCCATAGTCTATCCAATTGTCAAAAAACTCTTAAAACCCTAATTAATTAAAACCCCAAATTTTACATTTTCTTAGATCTACTGAGATCTAGTGGGTTGTTGGGCATGATATTGAAAACCCACCTCTATAGCATCCACGGCATCCCGGATCTATAGTTTGGTGAGGATTGGCCTCCGTTTGACCCCTCTCCCAAGCCAACCTAGCTTCTCCCAAGGAAGGCGCACTTCACCATTTGAGCAGGTTGACCTAGATCTAAGCGATGGGTGTTTGAGATTCCACTTGATTTGACATCTACACATCAAATAACATACACCCAGGTTGTCCCTTTCTTGAAATTCACCTTGTGGACCCCATTCCACATTTTAAGGGATTTAATCCCCATTTTGGACCACTTGGAACACTTAAACTCAGATCTACTAAGATCTAACCGGTGGATTGCCACGAAATTATAGATCCATACCCCTACTTGACTGATCTACCCGGATCTAAAATTTGGATGCCATCCGACTTGATTTGACCTACCTAAACCCACTTTTAGGCCTCCTTGGGCAAAGTCGCACCACCTTGGAGAAGTGAGTTCACTCACTTCGAGGAACTGGGTACTTGAGATTCTTGCGGATCCGGAACCGGAATAATTCAAAACCTAGGTCTAGACTGTCACTTTGTCAAATCTTGCCTTGGGGACTGCATTCCTTGTTTTTAGGGATTGTGGTCCACTTGGGTCAAACCTAGATCTAGACACATTCGTCCATCAAGAACTTTATTGTCCACTTGTCCCAAGTACTAGGAGTCCTAAACCTCAAGTCAACCCTACTTTGACTCCGCTTCCCAATTCCCAAGGCACTGGCCTCTCTCCAAGTTAACTCAACTTTCCTAGAATGTTGGATTGACTTGTGGTTTGACTTTTGCATGGTGAACTATACCCTTGAAGCTATCATGAACTATGGTCAAACTTGTCACTTGTACTAGTTAGCCCCAATTAAACCCATAGATTACCCTGCATTGGACACGGTTCCCAAGGCAGTGGATCCTTTGACATTGAACTAGTACACTAGCCCTAGATCTTACTACCAACATCATAAGTCACTCTCACATTCAACTATGAACCAAAACTACACCTATTAAACCCTCACTTGGTTTGTGACTTCATCCTTAGGTCTAGGATAAACCATACACCTAACTTCACCTAGAAATACCCTGATTTGGTGTCTTGGTTTTGATCTCTCCTGTCGGGAGTAGATCGGGTCTCCCCCTTTGTTATCTGGGCTAGATAACATAAAGCGAAGGTTGCCTCGACTGGCGTGACAACCATACATTTTGGAGGTCGAGGTGATCGTGGTTGCACCTTTAGAGTTGCCCTTCCCTATTGCCATCCATGACTGGATCTATCCATAGGGGTAACTACAGTTTAGGTGATAACAGGATCCATCACCTTTTTTAACGAGAAGGATATCAAGAAATGGTAGATTTTTACTATCCTCAATTTCCATGATAAATTTAATATGTTTTGATTGGCTATTCATGTGCTTAACAAAATAGTTCAAGCTCTCTCCTCTGTGGGTCCACACAAAGTGTGTCATCGACAAATCTACGCCAATGATCAAGTTTGAGTGGAGCGGTGTTGATTGGCATATCTTCAAAAAAACTGTGAAGATTAGCTATAACTGGTGATAGCGGAGAACCCATGGCCATGTTAAATTTTTACTTGTTTAGCATAATAACATTAAACAATATAATCATTGAAAGAAAGACGAGCACAACTATCACAAAGAACACAATATTTCTCTCGGGGAAACCACAAGGGACAAAACCCCAACAAAACTTCCTCAATATAGAAATCACCAAGTACAAGATAAAACCCCAAGACAAAATAGCTTCTCTCCTTCACCAGCGAACTTCTCTCTCTCACTTATGCGAACTTGAGTGAGTGAGTGGAGTGATTACAAATGAGCAACTCAACCTCTTATTTATATTCTTCAGTTGAGGTGACTTTTCCCCAACAGGGCCAACTTGACCTAACTGACTAGGCCGACTTGTTAAGTACATAATAAAATATCTTTTTCTGGATTCTTCTAGGCCAACACAAGTCCTAGGGTTCACATTGATTCTTTCAATGACTCTTACATTATCAATTACATCAATGACATCTCTCGAAGGAGGAATACAAATTACAATAATACAATAGACAAGTACATTTAGAATATCTTCCGCAGTTACATTTCTTTAACACTCCCTCTCAACTAGGAAGGTATTCTACAAGCATCATCATCAACATCAACGACTGTACAACTGACTGGTGAAACTCTATATGTCGTAGGAAGTTTTGGAACATCATCATATGTCTGGGGAAACATCAACACCATCATCATCAACAGTATCATCAGCAAGGAATTGTTGGAACATCAACATCATCATCATCATCATCGTCAGCGAGAAACTGTTGGAACATCAACATCATCATCATCAGCATCATCAACATGGAATTTGCTGGAACATCATCAGCAGCAAGGAACTGCTGGAACATTAACATCATCAGCATGGAACTTGCTAGAACATCATCATCAGCAAGGAACTGCTGGAACATCAACATCATCATCAACATGGAACTTGCTAGAACATCATCAACAGCAAGGAACTGTTGGAACATCAGCATCATCAGCATAGATCTTGCTAGAACATCAGCAGCATCAAGGAAGAACTAGAACATCAACATCATCGGCGGCGGCGGCAAGAACCTGCTGGAACATCAACAGTAGCAAGGAATTGTTGGAACATCATTATCAGTATATAAATACCGAAACAACAACATCATCAATCATCAGTAAGTAAATACTGGAACAACAACATCATCAATCATCAATAAGTAAATACCGAAACAACAACATCAATCATCAGCAAGTAAATACTGGAACAACATCATCAATCATCAGTAAGTAAATAATGGAACAACATCAATAATCATCAGTAACTAAATACTGGAACAACATCAATCATCAACATGTGAATGCTGGAACCATCAGTATAGAAATACTGGAACATCATCAACCATCAGTATAGAAATACTGGAACAACATCAACCATCAACATGTGAATGTTGGAGCAACATCATCATCTGGAATATGCACTGTGGTGGGCACTCTGGTAGACGATGCTGACTTACTAATCCTTTCGGACCAAACAAGCCTAGTCAGACATACCAATCTACACAGGGATCAAACAGGCCTTGTCTGGCTTACTAATCCTTTCGGACCAAACAAACCTATCCAGACATACCAATCTCCCTAGTATCTAGCCAGTGTTGTCATCCCAATCCTTTTAGATCAATAGGCCTTGTCAGGTTGACATACCAATCCTAGACTGAGTTGTCATACCAAGGCTCCAGGAAATTACTCCCTCTTTCGAGGCTGATTGTTTCAGACCCATCTTCACTCCTTTCGAAGGAGGTCTTATCAAACCAATCATCATCTTCACTCCCTATTTCGAGGGAGGTCCTTTTGGACCACATCAAGCTTGTCTCGAAAGTATTCAAACTTTATGTGAGACAAAGGCTTAGTCAACACATCAGCGACTTGTTCCTCTGTGGGAACATACTTGAGCTTTATAGCTCCCTTCTGCACCATATCCCGGATATAGTGATACTTGATCTCGATATGCTTCGATCTATCATGGAACAGAAGATTCTCTGACATCTTAATACAACTCTGATTATTGCAGAGAAGATCAGTCACAACTACTTATGCATCAAACAATCCTGCCAACATTTTGCGAAGCCAAACTGCTTCGCTACAAGTTGAACATGCTAAGGCCAAGTATGGGTATCGATCCCATCCACTCCTTGAGTCAGCATAGCTCTGAAAGCGATGCAGAAAAGAAACCAATCAAGAAACTCTCTCAAGCCGAAAGGGCCGAATCCTAAACACTATTAGCATAATGTGTTAAGGAACTGACTGCTTACATCAAACGATGCTTCGAAGGAGATGTATCTAAACTCTTTCAACTGGGGCCCAATCTAATTCTAGTAAGGAAGGTCCCCAAATATTTGAGACGAGATATCCTGAAAATGTTAATTTCTTATTACAACCAGATTCTCTTTCTCAATAATTAATAAATTATAAACAAAAATACATTGTTATTCTTAACTATTAACAAAGCAGAATTAAAATTGGAAATCAAACACACATTTGGCACTTGTTTACCTTCAAAAACCCCAAATGGGGAAAAGCCAACAAACGATGATTTTATTAAGATAAAATCCCGAGCTCCCGTCTTGACAAAATGGCCCATTGAGGAAAACACCAATCAGTAAATAGCCAATCCTTGCAAACCTCAAGACCAGTCCTTCGATCTTGTTGGTTGGATACTATCTCCTTTACTACACATGGTTGAAAGTCCTCAAACCAATCAATGAGATCTCACTCACTCTATGTTGTTGTTGTGTGTCTGCTCCTCTCCTTAGGCTTCCGTTTATAACATCTCAATGACCAAAACCCTAACCCTAGACCTCCAAAGTGATCGATGGTTGAGATTAGATCTCAAGCCTCACTTAAGATCAACGATTGACTTAATCTTAAGTTCACTTTTTAGTCATTAGCCAACATTAAGTTAATTAATGTGCTTTGGATAAGTTAGGATTAGGAAAGAGATACAAAATTCACTTGCTCAACAAAGCAAGTACCTAGAGAGGTGTTGTGGACTACTCCTGCATGCCCAACACCTGGCCTATGCAGAAGTACCTGTCCAAGCTACAATCATCAACAGTCCCTCTTAGTAAGGAAGGTACTTCTCGAAGAGCCACCTGGAACCGATTCTCCCTCTAACCCTGGCACACTATCACACACATCATCCTACACATTGGCATACCTCCAACCCTCCTGGTCAACTGCTCCCTGGTCACTAGAAGTCATGAAATCAATGATGCTACATATCAGTGCCATAAAGTTTGGAAACTTCGCCAAAGGCATGCTCTAGCTCAATGTGCTCCTAGTAGCCTTCTCCTGCTCGTGAGCATCCATCAATGTTATCTCTTACCAACTAGGTCTCCTGGGATAACTAGAAGGGGCTAACTCCCTCTTCCCCTCTAAAGGTTTACTCCCCACACTTGAAGTCCATGAACTCTGCTCACCCTTCAAAGTCTTATGCTCCTTAACCTTTGTCACTGACATCGATCCATGATCCAAGCCCCTCGGATCCAACTACAAGTTTTCACTATAAACTATACACTTTGCCCTCCCCAGCACCAAGAACTCATGCTAAGTCTATGCAAGATCCCTTCAATCGAATAAGAACCCGACCACTCTCAAAACAGATGACGTATCCACTATCCTCCATGTCGATACTAAGATCAAATTCATCTTGAGCTCCAGTACACACAACACATCTGTCACCTCCAGAGATCCTCCTGACTTTAGTTGAAACCTCACTCTCCCAACTCCCTTTACAACACACTTGGCATGGGTGCCAAGATCCATATGCAAATGTAAGTATGCCACTAACAAACTAGTGAACAACTCACGCGTCCTCGTCATGTGACGAGAAGCCCCACTACCCACAAACCAAGCACTACTGGAAACCGCGCCAGAAATACAAGAGACTAACGAGAAATCCTCCACATACCTCTCAATAAACTCCTTGACCTGAGCTTCTATAGATGTTGCTACCTGTTGAGACTTACTCTTCCCTTTCTTCCGTTATGGACACTATGAAGCATAGTGGCCACACTTGTGGCACACAAAGCACTTGAATTTGCTCATGTCCTTCTACACCACCTGAGAAGTTGAGTCTCCACCTATACTTTCCTTGCTCCTCTTTACCTGACTAGCAAGAGCAGCATTCTATTCATCATGACCCTTATGTTGGCCTCCATATAGAGATTCCTCTTGAATCTCCTCTTGGATGAAGTCATCCCATATCCTCTCCCAATTAGGAAGATTCTCCTCTGTAACAATCCCTTTGACGAAGGGTGCCCATGTCTTGGTGAAGCCATTCACGGCAATCCCCACCAACTCTTGATCCATCACGGTCTCCCCAACTGCTGCCAACTTATCACAAACCTGTGTGATCCTGGTGAGATGCGAAGCTACAATATTTGTCTTGGACATCTTGGTGCTCCTTAGCTTCTCCTTCAGCACCATCTTCCTATTGTGGCTATTACTCTTATATAAACCCGTTAGAGCCTCTCACATCTCCCTGGTTGACTTCTTCTCAGCTATGTGAGGGATCAAATGATCCTTCACCGCATCTAAGATAATCCTCCTCGCCTTCACATCCTTCTAATTGTGAGCTTCCAGATCCCTAGGATTTGTCGGTGGGGTCATCGTGGGGTTAGCATACTCCCACAACCCGCTCTCCATGAGAACTAGAGGGACCCTCACCTTCCATGGGATATAGTTAGAAGCACCTTTCAACCTGTCTTCATACCTTATGCCTATGGTAGCTATCCTGTTGAGATACAACCCGGATTTCTTCCCATTGCCTGGATTCCTGCCTACTACCGAGATCTACAGCCTACTGTTTCCCGAGGGGGTCTTCTAAGCTACCCGAGTTTTTTGGGCACTTCCCATACCCTTTTTTGGGATGCCTAAAATCTATTCGAAGCTACCCAATTTATCTGGGCATTGAACAAGGCTATTATGGGCTACCCTAGGCTACCCTGCTTACCTAGCGGCTCTAGCCTGTTGTTGGCGACGATGTTAGCTCTGTTGGCAGCCCAATTGGCTGACGACATGGCAACTTTGCAGTTTCCCTCTGCCAACGGCTGGACCTACTTTGGTGGTTGTTGGTGGCTCCTCTATCCAATTGCACCCTCCATAGCCCGCACACGATCCCTCCAACCTGCTTCTTCATCGTTGACCCAAATCCATACTCCCTAGCGGTTGTTGCCCACAACCGATAGCCTGAATCTCCTCCCCGCAAGCACCTCCACCTGCCCTGTATCCCTAGCTCCTACGTTCACCCGATCCCACTTCCTTTATGCTGCCTTATTGCCTAACGACTGTTGCTTTGTGCAGCGGCTGCCAATGTTGTTGCTCGCGACCTCTCCCAACTTTGCCCAACTCCTCTTCTTAACCCACAAACGCTGCTACTGCCGCCCTGCTTCACCAGCCCGCATCCCTGGCAATTGCTACCTCTCCATGCAGCTCACCACACTCCGCCCACAGCAACATCTGCCAAATTCCGCAACCTGCAGCTACTCTTTCTTGTCAATGGTCGTCACCTTCTCCCACTGGCTTGTGCCTCTACCTAGTTGCTTGTTGGCCAGGCTACTCTTCCAGTGGTTGCATCTTGTTGACCGACAATTGAGCCCAAGTCCACTGCAACCACCATTGTCTCTACTTTTGTTGCTTGCTCAACCAGTGGTCTGCTGTTGCGGTCGTTGCGGCTCTCCTTGTGCTCATGGTTCACTCTGGTAGCCCGATCCAATCCGATCAGCAGCTCCACTACCCAGTCTGTAACTAATGCAGATGTACATCCGTACGACTGCTGCTATATGGCAGCCCGTACGGCCCCCTCTTTTTTTTTCACATAAAACCACGTGCCAATTGAATTTCCTCCTCATAGCTAAGCTGGCTCTAATACCATGTTAATTTCTTATTATAGATCTAATTCTTGTTCTCAATAATTAATAAATCATAAACTAAAAATACAATGTTAATCTTAACTATTAGCGAAGCGGAATTAAAACTATAAATCCAACACACATTTGACACTTGTTTACCATGGGAAACCCCAACTGGGAAAAAACCAGCAAATTGTTCTCATCCTGGGAAAATGGCCCACTGAGGAAAATACAAATCAACAAATAGCCAAGCCTTACAAACCTCAAGATCAATCTTTCAGTCTTGTTAGTTAGCTACTATCTCCCTTACTGCCCCTTTGCTCCTTTCATCTAACCCTAACCCTGCACATGCATACTTGACTGAAAGTCCTTCTCCAACCAATCAATGAGATCTCACTCACTCTGTGTGGTTGTTTGTGTGTCTCCTCCTCTCCTTAGGCTTCCTTTTATAACATCTCAATGACCAAAACCCTAACCCTAGATCTCCAAAGTGATCAATGGTTGAGATTAGATCTCAAGCCTCACTTAAGATCAACAGCGGTGACTTGATCTTCAGTTCACTTTTTAGTCATTAGCCAACAATAAGTTAATTAATGTGCTTTTCCTAAGTTAGACTTAGGAAAGAAATACAAAAGTCACTTGCTCAACAAAGCAAGTACCTAGAGAGTTGTTGTGGACGACTCTTGCATGCCTGACACTTGGCCTATGCATAAGTACCTATCTGAGCTACAATCATCTACAGAAATAGGTTTTCAAAGTATTGTTGCTCGAGAAGGGCTAAGAATCCATATCCCTTGTTGAAACGAGGTTGGAAGGAGGGTCTTAAACTAAAGCAGGGTCCTGAGAACTGCACCCTCAAGTATGTGTAGGTGTTAGTGATCTCAATCTCTTCTCTTGTAAAGAAGAAATGAAGGTCTTGGATCTTCAACCCATTGAAGATCATAACAATGGTTTTACCTAGTTGACCTTCAACTACCAAAGGTCGCATAAGAGAGCTAAGGCATCCAACTGTCTCTTAGCCCTCTGGAGATGAGGACAGAAGGATACTGTAATTAGCAAAGAGTAGTATAAAGATAAAAACCTGGTGAAGGAGGCAACGATCACTATCCTAAATGTGCTTATAAAGAAAGGTGGATGATAGAGGTCCTAGAGGAAGAACAACAACACAATGGCAATAGTGGTGACCTTAATGATGGTATCTCGATAGTGGTTCCACCTGTCACATGACTGGAGAAAGACATGAGTTCCAGGATTTCTCGGCTCATGTTGAAGGCTATGTGAAGTATGGGGTCCACAACAGCAGGGTAGCAATCAAAGGAGAGGGAACAGTGACCTTCCAGATAGAGTCATCCAGGACTCTTAGGGTGATTGGAGTACTCTTTGTACCCGAGATGAGCATTAGTGTGCTCTCAATTTCAGCCTTGGAGGATTAAGGCTATGTTGTTGGTTTTCATGGCCATAGAATTTATATTCGTTAAAGGGTAAAAACTTCTTATCCGTATCTGGATATTATAAAAGAAGACCGTATCCGAGTCATGGAGGAAGATGTTCCATCTTCGAATAA
Organism: Larix kaempferi; assembly: GCA_027924585.1. Lineage (NCBI taxonomy): Eukaryota > Viridiplantae > Streptophyta > Pinopsida > Pinales > Pinaceae > Larix > Larix kaempferi. The sequence goes on from BSBM01000504.1 coordinate 8,840,141, forward strand.
GATAAATATATATAGATAAAAATATGAATGAATAGATGATGATAATATTACCGTATCTGGGTCATGGAGGAAGATGTTCCATCTTCGAATAAGATAAATATATATAGATAAAAATATGAATGGATAGATGATGATAATATTTTACAATGATGCTCGCCTTTATAGGCATGAGCGTGCATAGTGAAGGGTTACACCCTTTCACTTAGTAATTAATAAATTATAATTAATATATTATTTCATATTTGTTACATTCGCTCCTCACAAAGGCAGGCTCCAGGAGTTCCTGTGATGATTGGTATCGGTCAGAACTGGCTTTACAGGTTATGGAGGTAGTGCATCTACAGAGGCAATGTGATGGATCAGTTGGAGCATACTTGAGAGAGCAGGAGGGTCTCCTCAGCACTCTTACATGGTGGGAATAGTCCTAGTTGGACGAGTGGGGGTACTCAGATGACTTCGTTGCAGAAGGTAGAAGAAGCTACAACATAGAGGAGGTTGAGTACACAAATCCAAAGGGAGTAGCATATAGTTCCAGTGCAGGAGAAGCTGCAGCATTTGAAGGCATGTATCCTGGAGGAGGTTGCTTCAGTGAAGTACCTCCCTCGCTAAGAGGGAGAGTTAGAATTTGTAGATTGAGCAGTTACTTCCACATTGGGGGTGTCTAGCAATGTGTGAAGTGCCCATATTGTATTCTCTACACAAAGTTGTAAAGGTGGTCTTTATAACACCTAAATTTGACTAAGTTTGAGTCTGCCCAAAGTATTATGTGACCGATGGTATTTGTCCATGGTATTTGGGGTGTACTTTGTGCTATAAAGTAAGAAGCCTTTATCATTGTCTATTATCACAAGTCAATCTCACTCTAAGTTATAGAGAAGACTCTAGGTGATCAAGAGTGCCAAGCTAGGGCATTTGTAGCAAGAATCTATTTAGGGATGAGGAGAGTCTAAGTGTGATCTTTCAAGAAGTTTGCAAATAGGGTTTGAGTAGTGTAGAGGTACTAGTGTCCAATTTTGGAGAGTGAAGTCCAAAGGACTATTGTACCAGTTGAATAAACCCTACAATAAGAATAAGAACACAAAGTTTGTTGGTTTTCCCCGAGCTATGAGGTTTCCAGGGTAAAAGCTCTTTTCAATTGTGTGGATGTACTATTTATATCTGTTGTGCATATTTTATCTTATGTGTGTATTCTCAAATTACTCGCAATACTGTGAAATCTAAGATTAAGATAAAAAAATTATCAATAACAAGATGGAATTTCCAAAAGTTCATCATTCGACATCGATGGTACATGCATACATTAAGCAAATATTTGTTAGATTTCAAGATTACTCCGAAAGTGTTTACCTAGCTTGGGAGTGCTTCATGTGATATGGGGTGCATAGTGTATAAATGACCCTTATTAGCTTCGTGATGACACAAACATGTGAGGTGGCTTGCTCATTGATTGCTAGAACTTATATGGGTGCTTATCTCACTCTCTTCCATGGAGAGTTGGAGACCTAGACAGTATGATGCAACGCTGTTGGGAATGGGAGCGAAGCAGGGCGCGGGGAGCGGGAGCGGGAGCGAAAAGCGAAATTTTCAAAAGCTTCCATTTCGGAAGAGTTTTTTATATAATATATATTTTAATATATTTTGATGCATATAAATTAAAAAAAACATGTATTATGCCAAATTAGCTATAGAAAACATCAAAACATAGAATCTTGATATTCATATAACCATTTAGTACACATTGATATAACATTAATCATCTCATCTTCTAGATTCTAGGAGCTATAACTTATAACATTGTCATTAAATGATCATCATCAAATCATCAATCATCAATCATCAACAACATCAACCTTCAAATTTCAACATATAATATTTGCCATCAAACTAGGCCATAATGTTAAAATAATAGACCAACCGCCAAAATAAACATGAAAATGAAATACAAACTACAAATTACTATGAATCTACTAAGCTTTCCGCTTGCCACGAGTAACTTCCAATTTCTTTTCTCGTGTTCTAGGTGGAATAGGTGTTGGTGGAAGTGATCGTGGAACATGAGTAGAAGATGAATGGCCCCCGCGAGCTGAAATTGGACGTTGTGAAGCTAAAGGCAAAACTCCTGCATCCGGAAAGTTGCTTCTGCTTGGGGGTGGCATCTTTGTATGGGTAGTCTGAATTGGATCATCATGATCACCCAATAGTTCAGCCTCCAAGCGCTCTAATGCTATGGCTCCATCCTCCACAATAGCCTCCTCTGGATTGTTGTCCCAAGTCAAAAATGTTCTATCATTCTTGGCCGCCTCACAATAATGGGACAACAACCTCAAGTTGTAGTGCACATAAACCAAGCTTTCTGCACGATCTACATTCAGACTATTTCTCTTTACACTGTGGATGAAATTGTAGGTGCTCCAACACCTCTCTGCAGAAGAGCTATTAACAACCTGTGATAACACCCTCAGCGCCAATTTATGCAAATATGTGGCTCCAGAGCCATGCATGTTCCACCAATGGATAGGATCCAATCTGTCTCGATCTTTGGTTGCAAACAGGGAACCAAAGCGTCCATGCTCACTTATGTATATGCTCAATTCACTCCGTACTTGAGCACACTCTTCCTCATCAGGGACCAACTTCTCTAATGCAAGCATATACCCAGCAGCAACCTCTGGATCTGTGTGGGGTTTTTTCCTGACTCCACCCCCAAGTGCAGGTTGGGCCAACCAAATTGAAGAATAGTATTTTGGGGTGAGGACATATGCAAGGGCATGGAGTGGAACATTTAGATTATCCCACCTTTTGACCACAAGTTTATGAATATGGTCATACAAGACTGCATCTCTTTGCTCAACAATGTCTTTGATTTGACCAAGCATGCTATCCATCTGCTCATATACCTCCGCAATCACCGGCTGATCTGTATCTGCAAACCGAATCATGTTATAAACTGGCTTGGTGAACTGCAGAACATACCTAACCTGTGACCAAAAATTACCTTCAAGAACGGTGTCCTCCACCTCCTGAAAGTCACTTCTATCTGATGCACTTGCAACTATGTCTTTCAATTCCTGCCATGGATCACTTGAGACCATACTAGCCAATGCCTCTCTTACCTTCAAAAGCCTCCTGAAGGTGAGGTAGTAGCTAGCAAATCTAGTCTTTGCAATCTTCAATAGCTCCAACTTAGAGTGATTGCGAAAAATGTGGTGGGTCATGCTATGATTGGTAATAAATTTGATCATTTTCTTACCTCTCTTGTACAAGGCACCAATCCATCGGTAATTATTGTCCTTCATCTTAACAATATCACGCATCAAAAGGTTCAATGTGTGAACCAAACACCCTGACCAAAATATGTTGGGATACTTATCCATAATGATTGCTCCCACTATCTTACAATTAGCAGCATTATCAGTGATGACTTGAATGACATTGTATGGCCCAATCTCCTGAATGGTTTTAAGTAAAGGTTGTGCAATATTAATAGCGGTCTTGTAGCGATCTGAGTAGTCATGGGCTGAAAGTAAGACCGCACCGCTAGCAGAAAGGCCAAGAATATTTATCAACGGCTTGCCTTTAACATTTGTCCACCCATCAGATACAATGGATACCCCATAGTTGGACCAATCATTTGTGAACTTTCCAAGAGCACTATTGATTTTGGCTCTTCCCTGTCAAGTCCCACGGTTCTAGCTTTGTCATACCCAGGGCTTCTGTATCCTTTAGGGCTACCATTGATGGCTTGTACCATTTCATTCCAATAGGGTGAGCGAAGAACATTGAATGGCACACCACATGCATAGAGAAACCTATAAACTTATGAATCCACATCATCTCTACAACCTTAGTCAAGGAAATCAGATAATGTTCTTCGTATAGGCGAGACTCCATGGGGAGATGAGGCTCCCGATTGAGCCGATGATGATCTAGCAGCAACCCCACTACCAAACATTCTCTGTGGGGATTCAGAATCAACCCTCGATCTCTTGGACTTGTTTTGAGCGGCCTCTTCTTCCATCTTGTATTTGCTTCTCTCTTTAGCTCCCACTTTGTCACAAGTTTTGACTCCATGAGACTTACCTACATCGCATGGCATAACCCCACACAAATGCTTTCTCACGCGGGTATATGAACCTATGTATGTTTTCCCACAATGGGGGCATCCAAACTTTGTGGTTCCACCCCCTCTCCCTCCCCCTTGCCTTGTCACATACTTCCACAAAGCTGTTGTGTCTTTTTGTTTTTGCCCCACATCACCCTCATCCTTGTCATCATCACCCTCTTCCCCTTCCTCCTCTTCTCCTTGGTATGCATCACTCTCTACCTCTTCCCCCTCATCACTACCACCAACACATCTACTTCCCAACACCATCATAATGAGAAGAAGTGGAATGAAAAACCAAAACCACATACCCATCATGTTTCTTGATTCAAGATGAGAGTCACTTGTTCCCTACAATAGAATGATGGAGAAGAAGCAATTGGAAAGAGTAGGAGAAGAGAACATTGCAAGTTTTCCATTTTTTAACATAGTGAAAAAAAATTGCAAAAACAAACAAAGATGAGTTTATAGAGCCTACCTTTTAGCTCTTCGATGGTGGTTGAATGTCTCTATGAAAGCTTCAATCTCCCTTGCAAGCTCTCCCCTTCAATCTCCCCTTCAATCTGTTGATTTTTCCTGAGCAGCATCGAGTGCCATTCTCTGGGAGAACGGAGGCACTTGGTTAGTTACCAAGATATTGACCCAGTCTGGGGAGTGGGAACTCAGCTCGGGGCTGAGAGCCATTCTCTGGGAGAATGGAGGCACCTGGTCAGTTACCAGGATATTGACCTAGTCTGGGACTGGGAACTCAGCCTGGGGTTGAGAGCCATTCTCTGGGAGAATGGAGGCACCTGGTCAGTTACCAGGATATTGATCCAGTCTGGGACTGGAAGCTCAGACTGGGGCTGAGAGCCATTCTTTGGGAGAATGGAGGTACCTGGTCAGTTACCAGGATTTCACTGTAAGCCCTAGACCGGGTCTGGGCAAGTGGTGTACTCCTCCACTTGGTCTTGGTGGCAACAGGAGGGTGAAATAAAGCAATTAATTTATCTCCTTATGATGATGTGCTTGGAGTGGACATTAAGGCCTTGAAGAACACCTGGATAACTTGTTGAAGATGAATGAAACCCAAGCATAGCTTGTTGGCTTGGTCCATGAACCCACCATTTAGAAGAAAAAAAATAAATATATATATTTATTTATTTATTATGGGTCGGCTCATTATTGGAAAAAAATAAAAATGATGTAAATGTGTGAAGGACAAGTCGGCCTCATATTTATTTTTTGGAGGATAAAAATAAATAATAAATAAAAAAATAAATTTAATTTATGTGAGGACAAGTCGGCCTCAATTAAGTGGAATTATTCCACTATAAATAAACTCAACATTTCAATAGACAATTCGTGGCATCTTCAAATCAGCTCGTGGGTGTTATTGACTGATCTAAGAGACAGTTCATGGGTAAAGTTCTCTGCTGGGTTCTCTCTTCACACTGCTGGTCATTACTTCTTGAAAGGGTCACAGTTTCATGTTTTGCTCTCACTCTTTTTACTGCTGGTTTAAAGCTGCCTCAGTTAGGGTCTGCTGCTGCCCAAATTCCATTTAATTTTCTGCTGTGTGCACCCGAGCCCTGATAGGGCATTCTTCAGTGCAGCCGAGTTTTATTCAGGGTCTGTCCCTAAGTTTTGGCAGCCATTACAAGACACCTACAGGTTACAATAGCCCCTGAAAAAGTCTTCAACAGGTCACAGCACCCTCAGCAGGGTATACACCAGTGAACAGTGGCATGTACAGGTTGGTTGTACAAGTTTGAAACTGCTTCAGGTATCTAGCATCAGCTACAACAGAACAGGGTTCTTCTTGGTCAGTGAAACAATTCTAATTGTTGGAGAGGCTTGTTATTAGCCTGTTGTTGTAAAAACTCAGTCATCTCATTTTGGAGATAAATTATTATTAATATTGCTTTGGGGTTTTTGTCCTTGAAAGGTTTCCCCGTGAAAAATACTGTGTTCAATTTTTTATGTGTATTTACAGTTAGCTATCTCTGCACTAATTATGTTTACAGTCTGTTACTGCTATCAATTTTTCCATCTTTAACACAATCTCCCACTCAATGCTCAAAGCTCTCAAACAACTAGCAAACTCACTCCAAGCTCAAACTCTTCCCAATCAAGCAAATGAGTAATGGAATGAGTCCAAATGGACTCATTCACCTTTTATTGGCCCAAAGTGACCTATCCCACCAAAAAAAAACCCTAAAAAAAATTCAAAAATCCGCCTGTCCGCGGAATCGCTCTCGGAATCGATTTTTTTTGGTCGGGTTCGATGCGGATTCGATTTGGGATCAACCCGGAAGCGACGATTCCCAGTCGAATTACAAAAAGGCAGGGATCGTTTTTTTTCCCCCAATTCGCGAATTGCCAAATCGATTCTGGACGGAATCCATGAGGAATCGCGATTCCAAAATTGATCCCTCATCAATTCCGTCCAGAGCGCGATTTGGGATCGATTCGAGGGGGGGGGTCGATTCCCAGCAGCTCAAGTATGATGGCATACTTCATTATGCACACATGGAGAGTGGGTGGCTTGCTTGAGGAGGACTTGTCTTGGAGGAGTGTTGGGAATCTTGGAGGTGGGCATTAAGGCCTAGATGGGTTGGGCACACTTGGTTGCTTGCATAAAGGCGTGTGCTTGATTTAAGGATACTTGGGTTGTGGGAGCGATCATGTTAGGATCTAAGTCAAATGGTTCTGGTGGGTGCTTATGTGGCTTTCTTCCATGGAGCATTGGATACCTAGACAATATGACGGCATACTTCATGATATACACATGGAGAGTGCGTGGCCTGCTTGAGGACGACTTGTCTTGCAGGAGTGTTGGGAATATTGGAGGAGGGCATTGAGCCCTAGATGGGTTGCGCACACCTCGTTGCTTGCATAAAGGCTTGTTCTTGACTTGAGGATACTTGGGTTGTGGAAGCAATCATGTTAGGATCTAAGTCAAATGGTCCATGTTCAAATTCGAGTTCAGCAATGATGAAATTCGATTCAAATTCCAATTTACTAATGAGATTTGAATACGATTCGCTATTAGATTCGGCCATATACATATTTCAAGATTTTTAATATATATAAAATATTCCTTTTAAAAATGAAATTGTTTATTTTTTCCATTAAAAAGCACATAATAATGAACAAAAATGTTGATTTTTTATAAAATTCACCTTGAAATCTGTCTTAAGATTTGAAAGATTGGCCTTGATATTTGTCTCGAGATTCAAATTCACCTTGAGACCTTGAGATTTGGCTTAAGATTCGCCTTTGAAATTCGACAAACTCCAACAAATTGCAATTTTTTTAGATTCAACAAATTTTGAACCTCATCAATAAAATTCATTGAATCTTGTGACTTAGGTTAGGATGGGCAGACATGGAGGAGCACATAGCATAGGAGGAGCATTGGAGCTTTGGAGGCTTATGAAAGTCGAGCATTGTACCTTCTTGAAGCCTTGCTTGTTGACTGTCTTCACCTTGGAACTTGACATGTGTCACTCGTAGAGAAAACACATTAGTTGTGGGCCTATCCTCTTGTGGATAGGTAGCTTGTTGTAAATGTAGCTTCGGAAGATATTCATTTCTATTTTATATTTATATTATTATTGTATTTTACTTGTACCTCCAACGGAGATGTTTTTCCTCCATTCGGGGATGTCATCACTATGTTTGGTCATGCTAGGTCATTGAGGTAAAACCTCCATTGTAAGTTGGGGCAATAGCACCCCAAAGAATAAATGTAAAATGTATTATTGAGTCTCCCCAGGACAGGTCGGCCGAGTCAAGTTAGTGAGGCCGGACCGATTAGGTAAAAAGGTCACCCACACATAAAGTATAAATAGAGAGCTTGGTCTCTCATTTGGACACACCTCTCACTCACTCAAGTTCGCATAAGCAAAGAGAGAAGACAAGTTTGTTGGAGAAGAAAGAGAGAGAGCTGCAAAAGACATCTTGTATTTGGGTTTTCCATTTTGCTTGATATTGTATTAGTGACGAATGTATCTTTGAGGAAGTTGCGAGGTTTTCTCCTTTATGGTTTCCCCGAGGAAAACTATTGGGTCTATTGTGTTTTGTTGTGCTTGTTTTTTCTTTCAGTTAAAGATCCTAGTTAAATTGAATTAAAGTGCAAACTCTAACATGGTATCAGAGCTGACCTGAAAAGAAGGCATTGTGCAGCAGCGGAAAACTAGAGCTTCCTAGTTCAAGGTCTTCTCTCCATAGATCATCTAAAAAAGAGGGCTAGGATAACTCACCCTAGGAGGGCGTATCTTTGGGAGGAAGCAGAATCGAATTTGAAGAATTTTTATTTTTGACCCAGACACTAGTGCCAAGAGAAAACTAGGGCATCATGCTTTTGGGGTTTTCCTCCATCAATTTGGAAAAAGGAGTGCATTGGACAACTCACCTTGAGGAGGCGCATCTTCCTGTCCACTCAGAAGTTCAAAATTCCAACTTTGGAAAATTAGGGTTTCTCTGACAAACTCTAGGACAGCCTGCACCAGAACCAGGTTGGGCATCTCAAATTGGTAAGACCTAAATCTCTGTTATTTCCATTTAAGGTTCTCATTTCAAAATGACTCACCACACCAAGCTTGAGGATAAGCTTGAGGGAGCTGACAACTTCCGAGCATGGAAGTATAGGATCTCTCTTGTCCTTGAAGAAAATGATTTGGACAAATATGTTAGTGAGGAGGTTCCAGCACCAGAGGGAGATGAAGCAAAGGCTATCCACAAGAAGAACTTGGTCAAGGCCAAGAGAATTATTGCAGACTCCATTAAAGATCATCTCATACCCAATGTGTCATCCTTGAAGACACCCAAGGAGATGTTCGATGCTTTGACGAAGTTATTCGAAGGGAAGAACATCAATTGGAAGATGACATTAAGGAACCAGCTCAACAATGTCAAGATCCTAAACTTAGAGACCATACAAGCTTACTTCACAAGGGTCTCTCAAATCAAGGAACAACTTGAAGCAATTGAAGAAAAAGTAGAAGGAGAGACCGTTATGACCACCTTGAATGCTCTCCCAAGATCATGGGACTCATTCATTCAACGAATATGTGCCAAGAAGAAGTTGATCACCTTCAGCAAACTATGGGAAGAATGCACCCAAGAAGAAGCTCGACTAGTGGCACGAGAAGAGAAGATGGGAGCAAATGATGATCAAGCTCTTACAGCTCACACTAGAAGAAATCACAGCAAGAGGGAGGCTTGTACAAGTTGAAGGGACAACCTGAACAAGCGTTGGTTCATGACTCCATGGAACCAAGTGAATTATGGCACAGAAGGCTTGCACATGTGCACTATAGGGCACTACCTATTGAAAGCAAAGCAGTTTTAGGACTACCAGAAATCCTGACAAAACATGAAGGCATTTGTAAGGGATGTGCGCAAGGAAAGAATGTAAAGAAGGCGTTTCCCAGTACTAAAAGCAAAGCAAAAGGAATATTGGAGATAGTCCATTTAGATGTATGCGGTCCCATTGTCATCTAGCTCACTAAGAGGGTATGTATATTATGTTTTTTTATAGATGACTTTTCCCGTAAGACTTGGACTTATTTCTTGCAAAGTAAAGATGAGGTATTTAACAAGTTCAAGGAATTAAAAGCCTTGGTCGAGAATCATATTAAGAAAAAGATCAAGACCTTACGGTCAGATAATGGCAGAGAATTCACTTCAGAAGAATTCAAGGATCTTTGTAGAGAATCCGGGACTAAGAGGGACTTGAGCACTCCTTACAATCCTCAACAGAATGGCGTTGCAGAACGATAATGGAAGCAGCAAAAGCAATGCTACATGACCAAGATCTTCCAATGCACTTATGGGCAGAAGCAGCAAGGACAACTGTGTATGTACAGAACCATACACCTCACCGAGTATTAAGCAACAAGACTCCCGAAGAAGCCTTCTCAGGTGAGAAACCAAAAGTTAGCCATCTCGAGATATTTGGCTGCCCAGTGTACATACACATCCCGAAGGAAAAGAGAACTAAGATAGATCCTTTAGGAAAGAAGGGAATATTTGTAGGATACAGCGACACTTCAAAAGCATACCGAATATACTTCCCATGATTCAAGAAAATCGACATCGGTAGAGACGTAACATTCAACAAAGACTCAGCATATAACAAATCAAGAAAACTACCTATCGAAGAGATTGAAGTGCCTGAAGTAACCAAAGTCAGAGACACAACGATGGAAGAAGCAATTCCAGAAGATCATGAAGACCATGACATGGCAGAACCACAAGAACCTATAGATCCACCTCGTGAAAAGAACTCCCACAAGAGAAGACCAGCATGAGCACGACAAGGAATACAAGATGCAGAGAAGTATGGTGCTCCAGAAGGGATGCACAGAGAAAGCAAGAGACCCGGACCATACTCCAGCTATGTGGCCCTGCTATGCGACATCATTGATAAAGAACCTTCCAACTAAGAGGAAGCAGCAGAGAAGAAGGAATGGAAGGATGCAGAAGAGAAGTTTGTTGTGACTTCGAAGTGGATCTACAAGATCAAGCATGCTACAGATGGTAGCATTGAAAAACACAAGGCAAGATTTGTGGCATGTGGCTTCTCCCAGAAAGAAGGCATAGACTACGAGGAAACATTTGCACCTGTAGCAAGATACCATTCCATCAGATCTATACTTGCATTGGTTGCAGTAATGAAATGGATCGTACACCAAATGGACGTCAAGACAGCATTCTTGAATGGCGTAGTAGAAGAGGAAGTGTACGTGGAGCAGGCAATGGGATTTGAGACACATGACAGACAAACTCATGTGTGCAAGTTAAAGAAATCCTTGTACAGACTGAAGCAGGCACCCAGGACGTGGTACGACAGGATGGGCAGCTTCCTGATGAGCTTAGGCTTTACCAACAGTAAAGCAGATTCCAAACTTTACTTCAAGGTTGAAGTCGGAAGACTAGTGATACTTCTACTATATGTAGATGACCTGTTTCTGACAGGTGAGGATGAGCTCATTACAGATACAAAGAGGAAGCTTGCCGTAGAGTTCGAGATGAACGACCTGGGGATGATGCATTATTTCTTAGGCATGGAGGTGTGGCAGAGTGCGGATGGGATCTTCCTTGGTCAAGGAAAGTATGCAGTGGAGATTCTGAAGTGGTTCGGAATCATGGACTACAAGGCAACGGCCACACCAATGGCATCAAACTTGAAGCTATTGTGTGATGCTTCATCAGAAACAGTTGATGCTACGATGTATCGGTAGATGATTGGTTTGTTGATGTACCTGACAAACACAAGACCAGACATAAGTTTTGCTGTGAACACCCTGAGCCAGTTCTTGACGGATCCAAGACATGTTCACCTGACGGCTACAAAACATATAGTGAGGTACCTGAAGGGTACAGTTGAGCATGGGCTCAAGTATGAGGCGAATCAAAAGATTAACCTGCATGGTTATGTTGATTCGGATTGGTCAGGCAGTGCCACAGATAGGAAGAGCACTTCAGGATGTTGCTTCAGTATGGGATCAGGTATGATCTCCTGGTTTAGCAGGAAGCAATCATGCGTGGCACTGAGTACAGCCGAAGCAGAGTAGGTCCCAGCTTGTTCGGCTAGTTGTGAGGCAGCATGGCTTCGAAAGCTACTGAGAGATTTGTTTGATCTCGAGCTCGAGGCGACTTGTATCTTCTGTGACAACCAGAGTTGCGTGAAGTTGTCTACGAAACCGGTGTTCCATGACAAGTCGAAGCATATTGAGATCAAGTACCACTATATCTGGGATATGGTGCAGAGAGGAGCAGTGAAGCTCCAGTATTGGCGACAAACGAGCAGATAGCCGATGTGTTTACCAAGTCGTTAGCCAGAGTGAAGTTTGAATACTTCAAAGAGAGGCTTGGTGTTATCCAGATCAAGGTTCCTTGAAAGAGGGAGTGATGAGACCGGAAGACGTAGATGCACTAGGGTTGGTTCTCGCATGGTGGAAGACACAGGTGGTCCTTGGGACGTAATGCACCTGGGGTGCTCCTAGGTTGTACTCCCATGCTGGAAACACTGAGAGGTCCTCCTGTCACAAAGACACTTTGTATGCGCCTAGGTTGGTTCTCGCATGGTGGATGACGCAAGTGGTCCTTGGGACGTAATGCACCTGACATGATCCTAAGTTGTACTCCCATGTTGTAGACGCGGGATGACCGTTGAGAGACGTGATGCACCTGGGGTGCTCCTGGGATGTACCCACTGGGTGGGAGACGCAGATGGTCTGTTGGGCATGAGATGTGCATCTAGGTTGCTCTCCGTGTGATGATGAGATGATCTGAATACGATGATGGCAGTAGGAGATGCAGGTGATTGTTGTGGCAATGTAATGTGTGGTCCTGGGCTTTACCTACTTGATGGCTTGCTCGTAGAGATGATGAAGACCTAGATGAGAGCTAGGCATGCATCCAGCATGAAAAAGGGTTGGTTCTGTAGAAATTATGACAGATAGATTCGAGATATGTCACTTATCAATGATCAACAAGATGAGGATTACTGCAGCAGCGACGAAGATGATCCAGTGTTGATGATGATGTTCCAGCATTGATGATGATCCAGTGTTGATGATGATATTCCAGCATTGAAGATGATGCAGCGATGATGACGATGTCCAAAACTTGTGTCGAGAGTGATGATGACTGCAACAAGAGAATACCTTCCTAGTTAAGAGGGAGTGTTGTTGTAAATTTAACTTCGGAAGATATTCATTTGTATTTTATATTTATATTATTATTGTATTTTACTTGTACCTCCGACGGAGATGTTTTTCCTTCATTCGGGGATGTCATCGTTATGTTTGGTCATGCTAGGTCATTGAGGTAAAACCTCCATTGTAAGTCGGGGCAATAGCAACCCAAAGAATAAATGTAAAATGTATTATTGAGTCTCCCTAGGACAAGTCGGCCCAGTCAGGTGAGTGAGTTTGGCCCCATTATGTAATTTAAATTTCCTTAAAATCCACTCTAGGGCTAGAGTATGACGGATTAATTAATTAAACCCAAATTAATGCTTTTAACCATGTTATCAACTGATTTGTACAATAGTTGAAACCTTATTGAGCCGCCAGTGTTGGAACACATCAGTGTTCACTTCCAAACTATATGGGTTTCATATTTTTGGGTCTAGCCAGTTTTGTTTTTGAGTCGACATGACCATGGCCCCATGGGGGTTTGTATCAAAGTGTGCTAGTAGGGTCTGAGTGGCTCGGTTCCCCATGACTGGATTAAACAACTAAGGTATTCCAGGGAGTTTTTTCACCGTCAGACTATACTTTGCTTCAGGCGAGATATAATCTCTTGGTTTTTCTCCCGCTTCCTCCAAAGCCGGAATGCCCGATTTTGGAAATTTGGCCATGGGGGGTTATTAGGGTCCAACTATAATGTATAAACCCACTAGACACTATTAGAATAGGTTCTGGTCATGTCCTAAGTCTCTAGGACCCCCACAAAAAATTTCGAAAAAATTTTACCGGACGCGTCGGAATTGGGGTTTTTAATTTTTTAATTATTTTTAAATTTTAATTAAATTTCTCTATAGTTTAAATAGAGAAATTTGAGTCTGTAATATGTCAGTCATCCTGGGTCCGAATTTCGTTTTTTATGGCTCGTTTCATAAGCCAAAAATCACACATGACCCATGGAGCAGCTAAACCCAACTTTCGGATGTCAATTCAGCCTCATAATTAATATTTTCTCTGAAAAGTCATTTACAGAGAAAATATTAATTAAAATAATAAAATTGAATATTTTGGAGATAATCCAAATCTCTCCAAAATTAATCAATTTGATTAAAATAAAAGGCTAAATGACATGGCAATGAGCATTTAGGAGGATTCCAATCAACTCCAAGTCTTCCCAGTCAACTATCCAGTCACTAGAGTGTTATCCATTCAAGGCAATTCGCCCTCCTCATGCAAATTTCGATTTGGTGTGTTGTCAATTTGTGATTGGGTTGGTGGTTTGCATTAAAGCTTGAGGTAGGCGCCCTCATGACTCACCAAATTCGTAGCTTGGCTCCCTTTGACTAGTTCGAGTTAGTACCTACCTACTACCACATGTCTCCACCATGCTAGCTCGCATATCTCCATACCCTCACGTCAATCCTCTTTGCTTTCACATGGACCTTAGTTGGATCTTGTTTATTGGTTAGTGCAATCACTAATTAGCTTGGCTCTCATTAGACTCGAGTTAGTACCTACCTATTACACTTGTCTCCTCACCATACTAACTCGCCCCTCCACATCTTCACGTCAAACCCTATGAAGGCTCACGCCTTTCCTACCATGGCTCGCATCTATCCTTGTTGTAGCTCGTTTGTTGGATGGTGATACTTCCTATGCCTCCAACAACTCGAGTTTGCCACCTATTCACATCCTACCAACCAACAACTCGACTTTGACCTTTGTTTGACATGCCAAGCCCTTGATTGATTGGAATTCGACCTACCTACCTGTTGCCAATTCGACCTAGGGTTTAGCTAGTGTCTTTTGCTATAAAGAGAGGCCCATTTGGGTTATTATCTCATGGAAAATTGTTGTAAAGTTACTCTGCTCATATTTGTCAAGAGCTTGTGGAAATAAAGTTGGCTTTGGAGGCAAATGATGTGCATGTCTATTGGTTCATGAGTTAATGGTTCATTGTCGAGGTAATATCTATGATTTTTACATTTTTGCAATTTCAATCTTGATTATAATTTATGCTTAGATCTCTTTATTAAGAGCATAGGGCAAGCATTTGATGGTCCAATTTGTTTGCTAGGCTTAGGGTTGGATAGTTTAAAGAGTACAAATTGTAATCGGTTTTACTATCTTGTCTCTTTTTTCATTCTTGTCTAACCCTCTAAGTTTAATCAAACATTGTTTGTATGAGTGTTTATGTATTGCAGATCCTCAAATGGTTGAGATGAGATGAACTCGGTTGTCTCTCCCTCTTCTCCACCAACAAAAAAACTTGTGCTAATAGTTTGTTTTCAGGAAACTTCCAAAGGAGCAAGATCTAGGGCTTTGCATCAAAGCGGAAAAGTTACTTCTTCCATCAAAAACTTCACTTTCAAAACATTGGTTACTTGTTACTTTAGGCTTCCACTTCTTCGAGCCCTCTTGTTTGCTCTTTGAAACTTTTGTGCTTGCATGCTAAGCCCTTTCTAACCCTTCCAGTCTTGATCCAAGTTAGTCACTTGTCCTTGTCTTGCTAGTTCATCCTCCTTTGCCCTAGATCTACTCCTCCATTTCGTTTTTTGCCTACCTTCTACCATTCGTCCACCCTAGTTTCTCCTCCCTTCTTTCCATTTCCCATCTTCTTCTCTTCTTGCCATTTCGTCCAAGCTTCTCTTTCCCTTAGATCTCCCTCTCGTCCCATCTCCCATTTGCCCTAAACACATCAAAAAACAATAACAAAGACAAGCAAGTGTAAGTATTAGTAAGTGGTTAGTTTCATTGATTTTCAATAGTTAGTTTTTATTGTTAGAGTTAATATCGTAGTTCTCATACTATGGCTAGTTAGTGGTTAATTTGTTTCAAGTTTTAAATAGCTAGTTGCATTTTTAAATAATTGTTATAGATCTATTTCCTAGTTATTATCTAGCTTCAAATTTTGCAACATGCAAACCCATTGGTCTTCATTCTCATAAGCTTGATTGGCTGCCATTTATCTATTTGAGAACTGTCATAACACCTTAGTGGCTGCCATCTACATTTTGTGGATTGTTTAAACATTGGTTGGACTGTCCTAAAACTCTATTGGCTGCCATTTACCTTGAAGTGGATTGTTAAAACTTTCATTGGCTGCCCAAAACATTAGTGGCTGCCACCTATACATAGAGTTGACTGTCCTAAATCCTTGTTGGCTGCCACTTGAGCATTGTGAGGACTGTTAAAACATTGAGGACTGTTATAAAAACTTAGTGGCTGCCATCTTAAAACATCATTGAGTTGACTGTCATAAGTCATTGAGCGCCACTTAAACTTTGATTTTGACTGTCCCAAAACAGTGTGTTGACTGCCACCCAAAGTCAAGAAGTTTATTTGGCTGCCATCATTTGATTAGATAGTCCTAGAGGGATACAAAACTGTCATTGAAAAGTTTACTATTGGCTGCCACTTCACTTTTTCCATTTTACTTTGCAAGTAGCTAGTATCAATTTGTTATTTGATTTCCTAATGCTAATGGGTATTGGAGCTATTAGTTTGTGATAGACTTTTTCAGAGAGTAGAAGTCAAGAAGCTTCCAATCGAGAAGCCATCAAAAATACAAGAGGACAAAAAACCAAGCAAGATCATTATTATCCTTTTGTAATAGATCTTAGTTTATTTTCAAGTTTTACAAGTTATTTACTTCAAAAAGTCCCTACAAGGGTTTCATTCCCAAGGGCAATTGTATCTCCATAATAAAATTTGCAAGTGGGGTTTTTAAGCCCCCACATCCACTTCCCCATTTGGGGAAGCCTTGTGGTCTCGTCTCATTGAGTGATTTGGCTTTTAGCTTTAGATCCGTTATATGCTAGTTTTATTTCAATAAGTTATCTTCCATATTTACTTACCCCCATGCTCTCCCGAGTAGGGTCTTTGACCTGAAAGAGACTCTTGGGTAGTTTAGATTTATTTCCGTTTAATTATCTTGTATTTCTCTTCCAAAGCCTTTGACCGGAAGTTGTATCCTTGGGATTTCATCTCAAGGGCAGGACCACATAATTTTGTGGTTACTCTTCCCTCCCCGTCGGTTTCCTTGGTAGAGCTTTCAGCTAGCTGTAGGTTTTAGTGGTTGATCTTGTTCGGAGATCAATCCCACCCATTAGATTAGATTTTGTATGGTAGAACACTAGTTTGATTCTAGTTTCATTTTATCTTGCAAGTAGTGTTGATTAAGTAATATTCCATATCTTGCTGTCTATTATATCATTGAATCATTTTTAAGTTGGAATCCATTGCTATCACAATCTACTTTCTGCTTGTTTAAAATGAACCAAAGTCTCTTGAACTTGGCCAAATCCAAGCCAAGAGCACCCTCTATCGAAGGGCATTTTTAGTTTTGCATTTTCCCTGCATTAGGCATTTGTTAAAGTAGTAAGTCTCTTGAACTGTGATCATAAGATCAAGTCAAGAGCGCTCTTTGTCGGAGAGTTGAACTAAAGTGCTCTTTAATTAAAACTTTTTCAACCCACATACCCCTTAATTAATTTACCTTGGTTTCTGTCCTACACCAGTATGCTCTGCCAACCGGAAACGGTTGGGCTAGTACTCAGAAAGGTGGAAGACTTGCTAATTCACAAGTGATAATTTAATTAAAATTTTTACCCAAAACCTCAACCAAGACAAGTTACTGTTCTTCCCACAAGAGGTGGTGCCGGGAATCCACTGGTCAGACTCGGGGGCGGTTCAAACATTGGACACCTATCCTCTTGAATCTGGGTGCTTTCGACCTATCACCTAGGGTTGCCAGTAGTTTTCTTGGATAAGGTTCCACTACTCTTTTGATACCTTGTTCTTAACCCTAATAATCAAGACAATTAAAATCTTAAATTTACCAAGATAAGCTGCACAACGTTCTCACAAACTATCTATTTCAAGCACTTGTATCAAGTTTGTACAATCACTTTTATATTTGACTCCATCAGGCACTGGTCCTTCATCATATATCTTGCTTGCTTAAGTATCAACATTGGAGTATTTGCTTCTATTTACGTGAAAAGTGATTTATTTATTGTCCAAGTGTATCTTTCATTTTGTATTTGCAACGTGGATTGCACTATCTTGCTTTACATTTAAATCTTATATTGTCTCTCATTTAAAAAACTCCTAAAAAACACCCATCCGCATCACAACACCTAAAAAACACTATAAATACTAGAGCCTTAGTGAAACTCTTTTATAGGGACTACCCCCCTTGGCTTCGTTAGGAGTTTGCCTAAACGGAGGAGCTGGGATTCAGGTGACAATACCTGGCTCATTGCTTGCCCCCAAGGCCACACCTCTCTCACTTGTAGTGAAGAGACAACTTTCGAAAGATTTCCGCTGCTGGTGTGCATATTGGCGGACAACAAACCACACATGGATTTCTTCACTATACAGCGGAAAATAAATACTGAAAGAAATACCAATAAATCACACCAATAGAGACAACACAATCTTTTTGGGTATAAACCCCCGGACAAAACCCAAGATGGGAAAACCGGTGCAGCAATCTGAGAAGATATTTTATTATGAAGATACGAAAATCGATTTACCACAACTGGGCAAAATCGACCTCTGCAAATCATTGAGAAAGACCCTACTGGTCTGTACGACACACTGCAGAACAGTACGACTTGCTGACGTCAACTGTACAGATTCCGTACGGCCCACACATTCGGGTTGTTGTACGGTCTGTATGGCTGTTGCTATACGGCCTGTTGTATGGACGCCTCTGCAAACCACTCAGCCTCCTCCTCTGCGAAATCTCTACAGTTTTCTCTCTGCTCGGATGCTCTGTCGATCTCTGGAAGAAAATGCTTCTCTGTTTTCTTCTCCAAAATTCTCTCTCTCAAACTTCTCTCTCCGTCTCTGTCAAAATCTAATTGTGTGTCCTCTCCACCAATTGACCTCAGAAACCGGATTCGTCCTTAACCCTTGCCGTGTCCCGAATCGGTCGAATCGGACACGATTCGATTGGAATTTGTGTCCGATTCGACCTTGCATCGAATCCTGAATCGGGACACAACCTTCACAACGAATCGGACACGCAGTTGAATCGAATCCCGACTGTCGGACACGTTTTTGGCGGAAAAGTGCGTCCGGGTTCACTTAAAAATCGAAATTTGCCTTTCTTTTTGTCATTTGCAAGGAAGCATTTGATTGAGAGTGAGTTGTATGTGCAGGTGAAGGAGATTTGAAGGAGATTTGAAGGCTATCCATCGTTTCCAAGCGATTCCAAGTGCATTCCGGTGGATTTGTGGAGAGGATTGCAAGCTCAACCATCACAAAAGAAAAGGAATGTCTCAATCAGCTAGGGCAGGAGGTAGGGGGCAAAGGAGAGGGAGAAATGCACCATCTAGTGCCTCCCCTCCTATTCCACCAAGCACAAGCGGTTCTCCTCCTCCGTCAAGTGCTCCATCGGCTGCTAGTGGAGCTCATTCTATGGCTCCACTTAACCCTGTTTTAGCAAGACAACAAGCCCAAGAAAAAAAATACCCTTTGTGGAAGTATGTGACAAGAAAAGATGGGCCCGGGGCAAAGCTTGGTGGGGGAGGCAATGTGTCTTGGAGATGCAATTTTTGCAAGCATGAGTTCATGAGCACATATTTCCGGGTTAAGGGCCATTTGTTGGCCCTTCCTTCTTGTGGGATTTCTTCATGCAAAGCGGTGACTGTTCACCAAAGGAGGGATATGGAAAGAGAGGATCATGTTGGCTTAGGGAAGGTGGCAGCAGCAAGCAAGAAAAAAGAGGATGATCCTCTTCCATTCTTGAGGAAGTCCTCTAGCACCAAGCCTCCATTTCCACCTAGCATTCATGGGCGTGGGCGTGGGCGTGGGGATACTTATCAAACAAGAAAGAGGCAATCTACAGGTGGTCCAATGGATAGGATTTTCCAAAAAGAGGCGCGAGAAGAGGTAGACCTTACTATTGCATTTTTCTTCTACCTCAACTTCATTTCATTCAATGTTGCACGGTCACCATTGTATTTTGAGACGGTTAAAACTATCTTGGAACGTGCTCCAAATGGTTATGTGCCTCCTGGTTCAGAGAAGCTTAGAACCACATTGTTGGTTAAAGCAAAGAAGGAGGTAGATAAAATTCTTGAGCCAATTAGATCAACATGGCCCTCATCCGGTGTGAGTATTGTTTCTGATGGATGGACGGATCCCGCACGCCATCCACTCATCAATTTCATGGTATCTTCCCAAAATGGACCGGTGTTCTTGAAAGCGGTTGATGCTCTTGGCGAATACAAGGATGCACAATTTATGGGTGATTTATTCATCAAAACCATTGAAGAAGTGGGTGTTGAGTCGTGTGTACAAATCATCAAGGACAATGCACCTGTTTGCAAGGCTGCTGGCATGATTGTGGAAGCTAAATATCCACAGGTATGTTCATTTTGGACACCTTTCATTTCTAATTTGCTCATTGTTTGAATTTGGTCATTGCAATGTTAGTGTTGTAGAGTCATTGATACATGCTTTTATTGCTCTTACAGGTTTTTTGGACACCTTGCATTGTCCATTCCTTGAATTTAGCACTGAAAGCCATTGCTTCGGATGTGGCATGGATTGACAACCTTATTGAGGATGCACGCCATATCCGTAACTTTGTACAAAACCACACAAATGCCCTCACCATCTACAAACAGTACACACAGCTTTCATTGCTGAAGGTTGCAGATCCTTGGTTTGCTTCCTCATTCATCATGCTCAAGAGGTTGAGGGAGGTCAAAACCGCTCTTGGGTCCATGGTGATTTCAGAGTTTTGGGCTTTTTGGAGAAAGACGGATCAGGCTGCTTCACAAAAGGTGAAGGACTTGGTGTTAAATGATGGTTGGTGGGACACGGTGGATCTTACTATTAAGATCATGGAGCCAATCATTTCTTTGTTGCGGTATGCAGACACGGACCAGCCCATCCTAGCAGAGGTTTATGAGGGGTGGGATTCCATGATTGAGTCCATGCGGTCCATTGTCATGGAGAATGAGTGTCCCGAGTATGGGACATCGGCAGAGAACTTATGGACCATTATTCGGGATATTCTTATCTCCAGGTGGGATAAGAATTGCACACCTTTGCATTGCTTGGCCCACTCCTTGAACCCCAAGTTCTACACTCAGGAGTGGCTCACTGGTGGATCGGGGGCCTCACACAGAGTCCCTCCTCACATGGATGCAGAGATTGCAAATGGGAGGAAGATAGCACTTAGACGGCTATTTCAGGATAGAGACATGCTTGAGGAGGTGGAGGATGGCTTTGTAGATTTTTCCACTGGCACTGGGAGATTTGGAGGCTATGATGTGCTTAGAGATAGGGAGGGTAAGACACCCTATCGTTGGTGGGCAACTCATGGGGCAACATCCCCTATTCTACAGAAGTTAGCCTTTAGGGTCATCTCTCAAGTTACATCATCCTCTTGTTGTGAGAGGAATTGGAGCACATATGGGAACTTGTACAGTGTGAAGAAGAGCAGGCTTGAGCAGTCCAGGGCAGAGTCCATGGTGTATGTGCACTCCAACCTTCGTCTTATTTACAGGAAGAGGGAGGAGTGGGTGAAGGGAAAGACAAAGATGTGGGATGTCTTTCCTGATGATATGGGTTTGGACAGCAGTACTGAGTTGGCATTAGCCAACATGGATCTTAATGATCCAGTGCTAGAGCCGGTCACTTTTGATGATAGTGATCGTACAGAGGGGTCATCCTCCACAGCAGCAGATGCAGATCGTCAGATGGGCAGAGAGGAGGAGGAGGGGGAGGAGGATGAGGATCAGGGCAGTGGCAGTGGCAGTGGCAGTGATGAGTATGTTGATTCAGGCATGGAGGAGGACTACTGACATATGGGATTCTCCCATCTTGATCCACCCCTTTTTGTATTTACTATTAGTCTATTTGGCATTTGCCAGTGGCCTAGTGCCCAGTGGCATTCCGACATATATGTATACATTTTGATTTTGATGACTTAATGAGAAATATGGTTCCGACATGCATCTGTGTCTCATTGTGATTTGTGAATGACAAATGTGTTGTGAATCGTGATTTGTGAATGACAAATGTGAAATGTGTAATCATTAATGTGTTTTTATTCTAATTTCTATTGAATATTTGTAAATGTTCTAGTTTCTAAATATTTTGGATCTATATGTCTATATTTTTAAATTTTTATATATTTTTAAAAAAATATATATATGTATATAAAACGTATCCTACGTGTCCTGATTTCGGGGATCACCGTGTCCGTGTCGGACTCTCGTATTTTCGTGTCCTACGTGTCCCGTGTCCCCGTGTCAGGTGACTTTGCAATTGACCTTTCTTATAACTCATTGGCTAAGGGATAAACCTAATCTCACTATAGATCTATGGATGAGATCCTCCGGTGAGATCAATGGCCAAGATTAGATTAGCCATCACTTGAATATTTTTCACTTTCACTTTATAAAAAAGTGTTCCATTAAGTCAATTAATAATTAGATCACTTTAATATATTTTCCAAAGTAAAACTTAGGATAAATATACTAAATACAATTGGCTTCATTATTTAAGTCTTTTGCATGCAAGGACGCATGCAATGCAGTAAGACCTTCCTTGTTGTCACTTTCTAACAGGTAAAACGTCACCCACACATAAAGTATAAATAGAGAGCTTGCTCTCTCATTTCGACACACCTCTCACTCACTCAAGTTGCATAAGAAAAGAGAGAAGACAAGTTGTTCGTTGGACAAGAAAGAGAGTGAGCTGCAGAAGACATCTTATATTTGGGTTTTCCATTTTGCTTGATATTGTATTAGTGACGAATCTATCTTTGAGGAAGTTGCGGGGTTTTCTCCTTTATGGTTTCCCCGAGGAAAACTATTGTGTCTATTGTGTTTTGTTGTGCTTGTTTTTTCTTTCAGTTAAAGATCCTAGTTAAATTGAATTAAAGTGCAAACTCTAACACTTATGTGGGTGCTTATGTGGCTCTCTTCCATGGAGCGTTGGAGACCTAGACAGTATGATGGCATACTTCATGATGCACACATGGAGAGTGGGTGGCTTGCTTGAGGAGGACTTGTCTTGGAGGAGTGTTGGGAATCTTGGAGGAGGGCATTGAGGCCTAGATGGGTTGGGCACACTTGGTTGCTTGCATAAAGGCTTGTGCTTGATTTAACGATACTTGGCTTGTGGGAGTAATCATGTTAGGATCTAAGTCAAATGGTTCGGGTGGGTGCTTATGTGGCTTTCTTCCATGGAGCGATGGAGACCTAGACAATATGACGGCATACTTCATGATATACACAAGGAGAGTGGGTGGCCTGCTTGAGGACGACTTGCCTTGGAGGAGTGTTGGGAATCTTGGAGGAGGGCATTGAGCCCTAGATGGGTTGGGCACACTTGGTTGCTTGCATAAAGGCTTGTGCTTGACTTGAGGATACTTGGGTTGTGGAAACAATCATGTTAGGATCTAAGTCAAATGGTTTGCGTTTAAATTCGAGTTTGGCAACAATGAAATTCGATTCAAATTCCAATTTACTAATGAGATTAGAATAAGGTTCGCCATTAGATTCATCCATATACATATTTCAAGATTTTTAATATATATAAAATATGTTTTTTAAATGAAATTGTATATTTTTTCCATTAAAAAGCACATAATAATGAACAAAAATGTTGATTTTCTATAAAATCCGCCTTGAAATCCGTCGTACGATTCGAATTCACCTTGAGATTTGCCTTGATATTTGTCTTGAGATTCAAATTCGCCTTGACATTTATCTTGAGATTTGGCTTAGGATTCACCTTTGAAATTCGACAAACTCCAACAAATTTCAATTTTTTTAAATTTAACAAATTTTGAACCTCATCAATAAAATTCGTCGAATCTTGTGACTTAGGTTAGGATGGGTGGACATGGAGGAGCACATGGTGTAGGAGAAGCATTGGAGCTTTGGAGGCTTATGAAAGTCGAGCATTGTACCTTCTTGAAGCCTTGCTTGTTGGATGTCTTCACCTTGGAACTTGACATGTGTCACTCATAGAGAAAACACATTAATTGTGGGCCTATCCTCTTGTTGATAGGTAACTTGTAGTGGATTGCGACCACTTTATATCATTGAACTGACTCACCTCTCATGTAAATAGAGGAAGGAGGGATTCATTCTTACATTCATTCATCACACACTTGTATTAGAGAAGTGAGTAGAGCACATGACTTCCAAGTTCCTCTATATTGTGTACTCCTCTTCATATTATCTCTCATTGTCTTAATGCGCTAGGGCTCATAGAGAAGTTCAAGGGATATTCTAGGGTTAGGGTTTCACCCTAAGGAGGCAAAGAAGATAGGATTTGTCATAAATCCTAGAGGGATAAAGAAAGCATTGTATCTTGTAGCTCTTGTGAAAGCAGAACACTAGGGTTTTCAAAAACCCTTGTGCTACTTATTTTGCTTATTAAGGAGAAGAGAAAAAGGTGTTTTGTTTGAGTCAAGGAGGACTTACAAGTGATGATGGTAACTTGTTGAGGATTCTTGGTGAAGTAACCAGCTTTGGTTAGGAGTGATTCCTAGCTAGGAGGAGTTGGTGGCTAGGGTTTTGGTTTTCTAGATTTCCCTGGTTACAGTGTTGGAGAGCTTGAAGTTATACCTGTTTGTGATAAGTTGTGAGCATGTACATGTACTTCATTTCTTATATATAAATGAAGTGTTTCAGCTGTCAAATAATTGTGTACATGCAGATTTGATTTTCAATTTCCATTGTCTTCTCGATTGGACAATTTTCAGCACTTGTTCATGTTGATTTGACATACATAGGGCTGAAATTTTTAAGTGATTTTACATATATCTTCAAGATACGGGAAGCAGATTTACTGCTATAAATTCCACTGTAATAAAGTTATTTCAGATCTGTTATATCCATGGAAAAGTGTACCCTAAGGGCTGTAACTCATTGCAATTGAAGTACACTTGTTTGGTATCTTTTCTCTTGACTTGTCTAATGATTTGGAACTGAAGTGAAGTATTTGTTGATGTTCACTGCTCTAATTATATATATTTCAGATCAGCCCTAAGGCTGAAATCTCTCAGGGATTAGATCCGGGAAACCTCTGTTGAGTAGAAATTTCAGATTTGCATTAATTGCCCTAGATCCAAAATTTCTAATATACTAGCATCAACAATTCATGGGTACATCTTCATCGGGGTAGACTTATCATTTTTAAGTTTACCATTTGACATTAATGATCGGTAGACATAGCACATGGTCGCAATTCTTTCATTGCTCAGGGGCTGAGGATTGGACAGGTTCTTGGAAAATGGTTCAAGGCAGGTACATCCAGGGAACATATCATTCTCATATTAGTACAAAGATGGACAGATTTTCAGCATTAGAGCAGGTTCCATCATATATACCTGTAGAATTTTGTTTGGATATTTGCAAATATTTTTCTATAAATATAAGATGCATTTTGCTAACAGAAAAAAGATACATTTTCTTGAAAAAGATTGGTTTCTTCAATAATCATCCTTCTTAAGATCTGCAATGTCCCCATTTTTGGGCTCCCTTGTTCTACAGTTGGGGATAACTTCCGAGGCGTATGTCAGCCTAAACAGGAGGGTGTCGTTATGCTATCAGCGAGCTCGGAGGATTTGGAAGAGTTATATGAGGCCCAGCCTAGTCCATTTACCATCTTTCATCATAAGGTAAAACCAGCACACAGTTTGTCCTATACAACCCTCCATAGACTCTTTTATAGCATTCACTTATTATCTATACCATGGGAAATACCATGGGTTTAAGTAAATGAGGAAACATTCTAGAAGGAGCTCCGAAGAAAATATAAAAGGAGGGGCAGCGCCTCACTTTGGATCATATGTTTTTGGATTGATCTCTTGGGGAGTGCTCTTGTGAGCTAAGGTTTTTCGTTGGAGGTTTTGGCAAAACCTCTTCTATCATTGTTTGGTTTAGGTGGTGCAAGATACACCCTAGCTAGATGAAGGGAAATCCACCCGAGATTTCCAATTGAGCTTATTTGGTGATTTTATCTTCAATTCTGTGGTATCCGTATAGTGTCTTGGGCAATTTTCTCAGGGGGGTGAATTCTTCTCAATGGCATCATCGTTGGTATCGTGACATTTGTGAGGGAGTCTGAATCAATCCATGAGGAGGCCATGTGTTTCATTGGACAGTTCATGGCTCTTAAAGGTCGGTTGGGGTTTGAAGAAGGGGCCAACCCCTTTCTTGTGGTTGGAAGATTTGGAGAGAGGCCGAATCACTGTTGAGGAGGGCTGAGTGGAAGGGCCACTGTTATCACCAAACTTGTAGTTGCCCCTAAAGGTGGATCCGTAAGGATGGTAGAGGGGATGGGCAACCGAAGAGGTGCAACCAAGATAGCCTCGACTCCCAATGGATGGTTGTCACGCCAATCGAGGCAATCTTCACTTGATGTTATCTTAGCCCAAGACAATAATGGGGAGACCCAGATCTACTCTCGATAGGAGAGGTCAAACCAACAAACCAAATCAAATCAATGGAGGACGAAGTACGTAAGGTGTATGGTGAAGTAAACCCTAGATTTATGGATGAAGTCACAAGGTGAGTAATGGATTGGATCAAGAGCCTTAAGCAAGATAAATTTGATCCAACTTGGTTATGCAAGTGACTTATGAGATTAAACACTAGATCCAGAATCAAGGTACTAGTCAAAGATGGCAAAATCCACTGCCTTGGGAACCGCGTCCAATGCAGGGAGGTTAGGGACAGGATTGGGGTTAAACAATACCAAAAGATAGACTTGATGAAAGGTATGACAGTATCAATGCACCCAAGTCTCAGAGAAAAGATCAAAACACTGAAAAATTGGCTAAGTGAGGAAGTGCGTTAGGGTTGAGGGATCAGTGTCTAGGAGTTTGGGCCCAATGGAGTCACCCAAGCATGACACCTAGGAGAACCCACTTTGGGTTTGACCTGATCTACAATTCCCAGAAAGGATTTTCCAATTGATCAAGGGATTTGATCAATAAAAATTTTCGATTATTTTGAGTGAGGGTTTTAACAGTGAAATATTCATGCCAATGGATTGGAACCAAGAAATAGTGAACAAACCTGTGGATCTTACCTGGATAACCTTGTAGATGCCTTGATGATGATGATCTATGCAAGCCCGATCAATTTGAGAAGATTTGGAGTAGTTTTCTATAAGATCGATTTGCCCAAGGAAGCCAATGTGCCCTCCCTCCTGCACAACAAACGTCAACAATATCAGATTTGATGCATGAAGAGATAAAGACTAATGCCACAAGAGAAATAACAAGAAGATAGCATAGATCACAATGATACTAATGATAACCCCCTGATACAAGCGAATGCCAAGCCAAGCGAGTTGATGAAGCCCTACAAAAACGCCCAAGTTAAAGTCGCCCTCCTGTAAACAAGACAAAGTTTCCACAAAAGATAGATCTTACCACAAATACCCAAATGCTAGGATGCAATAGACTTTCCAATCACCATCTAAGAACACCAGATGCAAAGGAGACCCAAGAATTTCCACAAGAAGTTTTTCTATTATCAAGATTCCAAGAGCCAAAGACCCTTTACAATGAGAAGCTCTCTCCTTTAAATAGGATGGAAAGATACCAAAACCCTAACCACCTTTTGAATGGATGGCTAAGATTAAAAGATCAAAATGATCTAATCAATGGTTGAGATGAGCTCAACATAAAGTACATGGATCAGTAATAAAATATAATACATCAATGGACCAAATCGCCCTAGGAGAGGGGTCCCACCCAATGTGAATGATAAAACATAACAACTAGCTCATGGTGGGTCTAGGGGGTCATGACTTGCCTCCCTAGTGTGTCCCCATGGCACAATATCATCAAAAGACCAAGCTAAACACTAAATCGTGCCTCTCTGGGAAAGTCATGAGCCTTAATGGCTCCAAAAAACCATAAAAAGTGCCGGAGAGATGGGTGTGGGTCCCACTGGAAGCTGAAACTGCTGGAGAAGGTGTGGAAGACATCACATTCATCATCAAACATCATCCCATGCCAATCCCCTGCCTCAGTAACCCAAATTGAATCCTTCAGTAGCCATTTTCACCATTTTTAATCTGCCTCGAAAAATGTGAACTTGCCCAAACTGCCTCTTGGAGTGCCTGCGCTGTCAAGTTAAGCCCACCAGGCTCTCTGGGAGGGGGGTAATATGGTAATAACAAGTGGCTGGACCACCCCCTCCAAACACAGCGCCCTAGGTGAACCAATCAAATCCTCTCACTGCTCTGACATGGCAAAACTGCACCTAGATGGCCAACTGAGGCCAATCATCACTGTAACTGCCCGGAACTGAAAACAGACTGTCTCATTTGACTCAGAGAGCCCAAATCCATTTAAGGTGTGTACTCATACACCATATGGATCTCTGCATGATCCTATAAAATATCCAATATGCCTAGACAGATAAATAATAATAATCTGTAAAAGTGCTGAAAAACACAAATCATCATCATAAACCTGTAACCACTGCATATAACCATCTGGTGACCTGTAATAGACCATAATCATGTATCTACATCATCTGAGGTCTATCCACCTCATGTCCAAGTCAACATGACCAATAATATGACTCAGGCTATCATCAAACTGCTGCAAGTGCCAAAAGTTAAAGCATGCTCTACAATTCATTCAAGTAACAATTAAAAAAAGA
Organism: Larix kaempferi; assembly: GCA_027924585.1. Lineage (NCBI taxonomy): Eukaryota > Viridiplantae > Streptophyta > Pinopsida > Pinales > Pinaceae > Larix > Larix kaempferi. Next base: position 8,868,595 of record BSBM01000504.1, read on the forward strand.
AGTAATCATTTCACTGGCGATCTACCAACAAATATATAAGGCTTTTGATTATTATTATGACTCAAATCAGACTTTCAAAACCATACTCACTTCATAGTTGTAACCAATTTGCTAATGAAGGGTGAAGGCTAAAAATTAAAAGGCTAGGCTAAGGGATGACTACTAACTTGACACTATGACACTTTGGAAATGGAAAGGGAATACACACTCTAGCATATGTTGGATGAACAACAACATGGGGGATGGCAGTGTCTCACAAATGGGTAAGTTGTTTAAAGACTGTTTATTCAACTTAGGCATCATGTCTATATGTAAGATGATCCAAGTTCATTAGGATCCAATAATTTCACTTTATGGCATTTTTGGCCTGTTATCACCTATTTTGTACAAATAGTTGAACTTTCGATGAGCCGCCAATTTATTGAACATGATTCATGTTCATCATCAGCATTCAGAAGTTCAGAAGTCAATTTCAGGGCAATTTTGCCCCATTTGTAATAACTGCATGTTCATACCCCCATGGGGAAAATGTAAAAAGTTGGTCTAAACGGGGTCCTTTTATAAAAGACTCGGCTATCCATAGGTTTAGCCATTTGGGGGATACTCTAGAGTGTTTTTTCCTTAGGAATTATGCGCTACTCATCAGTGGCGTATAATCCCTGAGTTTTTCACTCAACCCTCCAAAGCTGGAGTATTTCCCATGGTGGTCAAAACCTAAGGTGGTTATTAGAGTCTTGTGTCTAGGATTTTTTACGTGTTAGCCACATCAATTGAGTCGTATGAACATGCACTAGGTCCCCTAGAAGTTTCGTTCCATTCCGAGAAAAAAAAAATTTCATAAAATTACACCATTTTTAATGGTTTAATTAAAAAATTTCAAGAAGTGATAAAAACCTCATCCGGAGGCGGAATTGGGCGTGGGGAGGCTCGTTTTGACGCTCAGAGCATCCTCTTCACCTTGACACCTTCATTCTTCAGTTTCCAGGCAGTTGCATCACCCTAGGAACAGTTTTGGCTAAAAATGCATCATTTTGGCATTTAATTGCCAGAAAATGACAAAATGCACTAAAATCCAAAAATCAAATAAGCCAAAATTTGATTAAAAAATTAGATGGAAAGGTTGAAAGTGGTTTGCATGAAGTGTACGACCTCACTCAAATGATAAAAGTGACATAGTATAAAGTCCAAGTGTGATTTTCGAATTTCATAAGGAGGGTGACGTGAGGTTGAGATGTGTTTTCCTCCATTCGCATGGGCATCAATATTCCATAGTTATAAGTGAAGGTTCCAAGTCATATGAGTGGTGGGGTATCATTCAAGTGATAAAGCACATACTAAATCAAACTTTGGTCTCGAATTGAATTGAGGAGAAATAACGCATGGCCCCTACCTCACGTAGAATTTCTTCACGCGTGGCTCACGGATGTATGTTTAATGAATATGGTGGGCGCATCCCTTGGCTTGTGGCAACATCAAGCTTGGGCTCCTTTCAAGAACTCGAGTCAACACATGCGTTGAAACTCCAAGCTCACCCTCACGCATTCCTATAAACCCTCACGTCAATCTCAAGAAAGGGCTCAAAATTGCAAGGTGGAGTTTGGTCATTGGTGGGTGATACTTCCAAGGAATGGATGGGGGGCGCCTTGCCAAGGTGGAGGCCACCTCCCCATCCCATTCAATGAGATTCGAGTTGTTGTGATAGTTGAAACACTCCAAGCTTGGAGCAGACTTGGAATTCGACTTTGATGATTGGTGCCATTGGCACTTTGATTGCCAAATCGATTTAGGGTGGGCATGTACTCTAGTTTTGTTATATAAGAGAGAGCTCTTGCTCCTCTTTTCAGAGGGAGTTTTTGGCATAGAAACTCTGGTGGAATTTGTAAGCTTCTTGTTGTTAGTAAAATTATTGAGACTTTGGAGGTCATTTGATGGGCTTTTGGCATTGTGTCTTCATCCTACATTAAGTAATATCTCTTTCACCCTACACTTGTATTGCAATTTGATTATTATGCTTATTGAAGACTAACAATCTAGTACTTAGGCTTCTAATCTTGTTTGCATTGAGTGTTCGTGTCTTCAGGGATTGCATCTATTAGGAGCTCTCGGCATCTAATACCTTCACCATTCAAGTATTCCATTGGCTTTAACATTTTGTTTGCAGGGTTGCAAGCTACTCCAGATCTTTCTTGCCTTCTCCAACAAAGCATTCTAAAAACTTTTGGTTACTTGTTACTTGATACTTTTCAAGTTGTGGAACTTCTAAAGACCTACCACTCTCCAAACTTGAACCTTCCCATCAAGCTTATTTTGTTTTCAATAGGTTTAATCCTTTCCTCGTTTTGATCTTCTCCCTACCTTCTCCATTCATTTTCCTCCTTCAAACCCTTTCTCTTGCTTCCTCATTGTTTGCTGCTCACCATTTACTGTCTGCTGCTCACTGTTTACATTTTGCAGCACTCCCATTTCCTCCTTACCTTTCTTCCATTCACCCCAGCCTCTTCTACTTTTCCATTTCTTCTTTTTACTCCTTCCAAAAAGCACATAAAAACAAGTTTGTTAGAGTTAATAATTAGTTTTACTTTCTTGTAGAAAAGGTTTAAGCTTAGATCTCATCTTTGCTTTTGCATAGTAGTTAGGATCTTGTATTTTTTTTTGCATTTGTTTATCAAATTTCTAGTTTTGTTATTAGTTCCATTTACATCTTAGATCTCATTTTTGAGTTTAGAATTGACTGAAATCCAAGCATAAAGAAGGGGTTGCTTCAACAAATTTAGTGGGGTATCTACCTTGATGAACCATGTTAAGTCGTGCTGTGCTAATCCTTTTAATTTTTTTCACCCAACATTTCTTGCATCGAGACATAACCATAAGGCCAACGTCTGCATGTGCTAACAGTGATTCTAATTATGACCACAATCTAATGGTGTAACAAAGCCAAGGCCTTGTGGGACTGAAATCCAAGCATAAAGAAGGAGTTGCTTCAACAAATTTAGTGGGGTATCTACCTTGATGAACCATGTTAAGTCGTGCTGTGCTAATCTTTACTAAAAGGTAGCATTTCCTTGGAACCCTAAGACTTTTCTATCTGTCAACAGAAAAATAATCTTGATAAAAGAAGAACAAAGCTCATATTTCTATCTCATCACTGACTTACAACTGTGCACTCGAATTCCCAAGGTGTTCAATATCCATTGTTGCCTTTTGCCCAATTCTGGATTTGCACTACATAGTCTGCAGCAATATTTTTATCTCATCGCTGACTTACAATATTGCTGCAGACTACGTAGTGCAAATCAAGAATTTGGCAAAAGGCAACAATGGAGATTGAACACCTTAGGAATTCGAGTGAACACTAGGGCAATGTCCATTGTCCTATTAACAAGCAAGACTAATACAAAACGTCTACGAGCAGGACCAAAGACCCAGAGTGGAGGTCAGAGCAAAAGCTACCATAAGATAAGAAAATTTTGTTAATGTCCAACAAATGACCACGTAAGTAGATCAATGGGACGGTCAAATACCATGATGTCAATACAAAATGGTAGCACTGGTAATTCCTATAAAAGCATGAGTTGCTAACTAAAAACCAAAAACCAAGAAGAGCTAACTCCAAAGATGGAGAGCCAACCCATAAGAGAGATGTACAAAGAGATTCGATACAGAAGAAAAATGTACAAGGGGAGTGGATCTGGACTCTGCAGTACAAAAATGGTGAGTATGCCATGGTGCACTGGAAGCACTCGAAGTACTGGAAGCATCTCTCCTAACATCCGAAGCCGAAATAAAGAATCTCAAAACAGTACTCTGACTGGAGGAAGAACTGGATGAGGAACAATAATGGGTAGTGTGCTGCCACATGGAATGGGGGGCCTGCTGCTCCACAATGCCTATCAAAGAAATGAGTGTGATTATAACAAGAGAACTCACCTATATGTAGTTGCATGCCAAATTCGAACAGTGCCATCTTCTGATCCTGTGATGATGATAGGAAGCTCGGGGTGAAAACAGACTGCTGAGACATTGTGTGTATGTCCTTCAAGAGTCTGAACACATGACTTTGTCTGGTAATCCCATACCTATTTTCAGCAAACCAGAAAATATGTAAACAAGATTGCAGAGCAAGCAAAGGTGCTTCAGTGGTGTGTAAGGAGAAAAATCCTTGAAGATTTTATAGATATATACTAGAGAAAATTAATCCAAATAGATAAACCAATAGCACCTTTGCTGTCTGATCATCAGACCCTGTAATAAGATATGGTCTGTCACCTCCTGTATAGTAATCAACACAGTTTACACCTTTCATGTGGGCCTCAAGCGTAAAATTTGGGTCTGGAGAGCCAAGGCTCCAGATCTGTAATGTACATCTCATGTGTCACTGACTATTGCAACATTCCTTTATAATCAAATCAAATAGAGGAAAAACAAACATCGACATACTAAGGCATCTTAAGAAATCAAACAGAATCCTCTCAAGAGTTTGGCAGTTTGCTTCATGCAAGGGATAACAGAAATTTATCTGATAGACCTTCCTGTCAATAGAAAAGCAATACTAGAAAGCTTAATTAACACATTAATACTGATCCTGAATTTCACCTTGATGGTGCGGTCCAGTGAGGCACTTGCAAATGTGTTAGTATCCTTGGGATTAAATGCAACTTGCATGACATAATGAGAGTGACCTTCAAATATCTGAGTACATTGCCAGCCTTTATCCCAGTCCCAAAGCTTGATTAGCATGTCATCTGATGATGACAGTACATATGGAAGGGTTGGATGAACTGCCACACACCTAATATAATCAGTGTGTGCTTCAAATGATTTGACCTTGTCCATGGTGTTATAGTTGAAAACACGAATTATCATATCATCTGCAGCTGCTACAATCCACTGCTTTCGAGCTATAAACTTTGCAGATCGTACTGTCAGCCATTCAAGCATGGAAATTAGAATATTCACTTTTGATCTGCTATTATTTCTCCAAGATATACCACAACAGAAAATCTTGATTCATTTTGCATACCTGGAAGTTCTGTGACTTCGAAAGACTTTGCCAAAGTCTGTATGAACATTACCAGACAATAATAAGCTAAAGTAATACAAACAGGAATTCCATTCACCTCATATCTCACATAAATATCACTACCAATATTATAAAAACACGAAGTCCCAAAACAGGACAATGCCAGTTCTGTTTCTGTCAAGCAAGAATGACTAAAAATTCATAACAAGAACATGCAATTTTGGTGCTTTAATCTTTTTTTCTGGAGAAATACATCCGATATTAAATTCCTAAACAAGAGAAAGATACATAAATATTACGGAGTCAATGGACATACATGACAAGTGCCCCCTCCAAACATGGGCTAATAGGTCCAGCATGTCCATTTTGGCACCGACATCTAGAGAGCCTACATCATTCCTAAAATACCCATCATAGCTAAGATCTACATAGCCAAGTCAGATCTTAAAGTTGTTAATTCTCCCAGCTTGCATGCAGTAGCCAAGAAATGAAAGGTTGCTTGGAATGGTCTTTTCCATAAGGAGATGCCTGTCAGTCTGATCACATTCTGCAAACGCGTTCCTGCTTGTTGGATCATCCATTTATCACCAAAAAGGAATCCCTTCTGATATAGGGGTGAAACCAAGAAAAAATTGTACACAGCAACAATTTATCCCCAAAACACTCCTGCAACCTTATATTTCCACATAGCATGCTTAACAGCTTCCAATTTGTGGCAAACCACACTACATACATCTATAAAGACTGTTATGAAGAACAGCCAACCAAGAAAGGTGGGTCTTCTAGATGCCTTGGCAGTCTATAATCCATCTTGCTTGGTGTCACATGATCTTGAAGTGTTCACTTCCAACTAAGACAATCAGCAATGGGATATTGTGCCAGAATCTCAGCATAAAAACCTTTAGTTCTAAAGTCCATAAATGAACTCCTGTAAGACTATTTCAAATCTTTCCAAATAGGTCCCTGTGCAGGCAAGTTTAACTTAAACACACTAACAACTGGGATTATCTGACAGTGCAGTAAATGTGGGTCTGTATTTGCTGTTCTTATAAATCTCTGCTGGTTCCTAGGAAAAGGAAGAAAATTCTGTACACCCACCCATAATCACACCTTATTTAGAAAATTATTGTATTATAAATGGAACATGTATTTGTTATAATTTGATCTGATATATTTTACCAATAAGCACTCATAAGAAATGAAATGTACGAAAGAATTATCTCATTGATGATGGAGTTATCTGATACAATAACATTGCTCTTCTTCTATTTGGTTCATAAGTAGTTGGGTAACCTAACTACCCTTTTGTTAACTTAATGCCTAAAATAATGACATTTTATTAGAGTCACTTATATCACATGACTTTATTCCACTTATGATTTTTCATTACAATTGAGTTATATTGGAGTGTTATAATCCAACACCCCCTCTTACACTACAACACTGACTGTTAAAACTTGATTGACAACAAACACATAAAAGAAAACTGTCTTAAGTAGATTCTCTCTTCCACAGTTCCAGAATCCTGCAGGCTGAAGCTCAAGCTTCTCCAACCCTAAATTTCCCTACTAATGTGTTTCCAATGAATTCTCATTTTGGCGCTAACTCCTAGGGGCTCAGCACCTCTCCAACAAAAACTTGAAGACAGAATACAATGGGGTAACAAACAATCTTCATAAATACACTTCATTAACGAAGATGAACTGCATTGAGTAAGGAGTACAATACACCGAGACTTGTTATCACCTATTTTGTACAATAGCTTAATTTTTTGTGAGCCGCCAGTTTCTTGAACATGTTCAATGTTCATCTTCAGTGTTCAGAAGTTCAGAGGTCAATTTCAGGGCAATTTTGCCCCATTTGTAATAACTGCATGTTCATACCCCCATGGGGAAAATATAAAAAGTTGGTCTAAACGGGGTCCTTTTATAAAAGACTCAGCTATCCGTAGGTTTAGCCATTTGGGGGATACTCTAGAGTGTTTTTTCCTTAGGAATTATGCGCTACTCATCAATGGCATATAATCCCTGAGTTTTTCACTCAAACCTCCAAAGCTGGAATATATCCCATGGTGGTCAAAACCTAAGGTGGTTATTAGAGTCTTGTGTCTAGGATTTCTTACGTGTTAGCCATCTCGATTGAGTCGTATGAACATGCACTAGGTCCCCTAGGAGTTTCGTTTGATTCCGGCAAAAATATTTTTTCCATAAATTAGACCATTTTTTAATGGTTTAATTAAACAATTTCAAAAAATGATAAAAGCCTTATCCGGAGGCAGAATTGGGCGTGGGGAGGCTCGTTTTGATGCTCAGGGCGTCCTCTTTACCCTAGCACCCTCATTTGTCAGTTTCCGGGCAGTTACGTCACCCCAGGAGCAGTTTTGGCTAAAAATGCATCATTTTGGCTGAAAAATGATAAAATACACTAAGTGACAAAAAATTGAAGTCAAAAATACATTATTTTAATGTTTGGAAGGGATGGCTAAGTGATTTAAAGAGGTGTACGACCCCACTCAAAGTGATAGCATGTGTTACAAAAGTCAAAATTAAAATATTGAGTTAAACTTTAGCGTGGGTCTCTCCTTCACGTGGATGACCGTACGGCTAGCAAACACGAATTTGTGATGTGGCATTGGTTTAATGGGAGGTTGTGTGCTTTAATTTTATGGTGGGCACCTCCCTAAAGTCATGGCCACCTCATGGCTTGGCTTTCAATACAATTCCAAACTCGATCCTCTCTCACTCACGTCAAACTTCACTTGGAGCTCGAATTTACCATGTGGCAATTGTGTAATGGATTGTTGGGGGTATGGTGGGTGTCCCAGCCACTTCATGGGCTTGGCTCCCAATGTACACGAGCTTCATTAGTGTTAACTCAAAGTTTTGTTCCCTATGCTAACATTCACGCCTCCCTCATAAGCTCATGTCAATCCTCTTTTGGGTCTCGAGTTTACCACATGGCAGGGGTTTATTTGATGTTGGAGTTTCCAATGAAGAGATGGGGGGCACCTTGCCAAGGTGGAGGCGACCTCCCCATCTCCTTCAATGCAATTCGAATCTTGTGGTGGGAGTTAGCACTCCAAGCATATTTTGATTGAATTTGACTTGCCTTTGATTGGGATATTGGCTTCTCTTGTGCCAATTCGACTTAGGTTAGACTTGGCTATTGTTTTGTTATATAATGAGGCTCTTTTTCCTCATTCCTCATGGACTTTTTTGCAAAGAAAATCTAAGCAATTGTAATTCGATTTATATTTAATAAAATTGTGACTTTGGAGGTCAATTCGTGGGGGCTCTTGGTGGCCATGCTTCATCACAATTCTGAGGTGATATTGTGTAATTTCTCATATGCTTAGGAATTTTTAGTTTTGATTTATATGTTTAGAGGGCTAACAATCTAGCACATGCATATATCTCTTCTCTTTTCACTTGATCATATGTGATTTGCACGTATTTCCCAAGGTTTGTGAGTTTTTTTGCAAGTTCTCCTTCACTCCACTTGTGGCCAAAGGGTTCTCAATTTTTTAAGCATAAGCAAATTGGAGTTTCTTGCTTCACCATCAACTTTTCAAAACAACTACCTTGGTTACTTGTCCTTAAAGTCTCTTCAAGCCCATCTCCATTAGATTAGCTCCATCCACCCATTTGTTTTTGCCCATTTCTTCCACCCATTTGTTTTTTGCACATCTTTTCCATGTGCCATTCATTTTTCCTCCTCATTACCCTTTCATCTCCCTTCCACCAATCTACAAAAAAAAGGGGGCACAAAACATCAAAAAGAGGTTTGAGTATTTAGCAGTAGTTTAGTTTTATTTGTTAGTAGTTTAGATCTTACATTGTAGATCTCATTTAGGGCTTTGCACTTAGTTTAATTTTGCATTTTTAGTTTCATTCAAAAGATATAAATTTGCATACAAAACGTTTCCATTTTTTTTATAGTTTAGATCTCTTTCCTACCATTTTTAGAAATAGTTTGTTTGCTGGTCCTTTTTATCATTTTAATAAATTCAAGTTAAAATCTCATGCTTTCACATTTTAGATCTTATTTTTCAAGTTTAGACTTAGTTAGTTTCAAGTTTGCATTATTTTATTTTACTAATGTCTAATGGGTGCCTTGCTTGAGTTTATTGGAGTACTTGTAGGTGTTTAAAGGAGAAAAGAGCTAAGAGGATCCAAATTGCAAGAGGAAGACCAAGAGAAGAGCAAGAAGTTAAAGAGCAAGGAGAAGATTGAACCTAAAGCACCATTTGAACCAAACAATAGAACCAAAACCAATCTCTTTTTGTACTAGCCTTCAAGGGATTTCAGGTTTCATTTCAATAAGTTGTTTTTACTTTTCTCAAAAAAGACCTTTCAAAGGTTTAACTCCCAAAGGCAAATTGTAATTTGTTTAATAAAAGGTTAAGTGGAGGAGTCCTCCACTTTTGGGTTTTTCTTCCCCATTTGGGGAAGAGTCTTGTGCTTTTCTAGTTTAGATCTCTTATTTCATGCTTTAGATTAAACTGCTTACTTTCATCATTTTCCATTTCCAAGTTTTGACTAGAGTAAGCTAACTTTGGGATTGTATCCCAAAGGCCACATAGTTTTGTGGTAGCTTCTCGTTCCCCATTAGACTCCCTGCCGAAACTTAGCTAGCTGTACTTTTTCAAGGACTAGTGGTTCTTAGTGATCGACCTTGTTCGGAGGTAGATCCCACCTTTAGATTAACATTGTTTGGTAGAATACGAAGTCTATTTTCAGTTATATTAAGCATCTTGTCATATCTTACTATCATCTTTTTACTTTTAGTATATTAAGCTTCATTTGTTTCTTCAAATTTTACAACTACTCCCATTTTCATAAAAAGAACCAAAATCTCTTGAACTTGGCCAAATCCAAGTCAAGAGCACTCTCTGTTGGAGAGCATTTAGTTGTTGCATTTCCCTTGCATTAGGCATTTAGATTAATTAAAGTCTCTTGAACTTTGGTCTTAAGACTAAGTCAAGAGTGCTCTCTATCGGAGAGTTGAACTGTGCTCTAATAATAAAATATTCCAACTCATTCCCCTTCATAATTAATTTATCTTGGTCGATCATCCAACACCAGTATGCTCTGCCAACCTGAAAGGGTTGGGCTAGTACTCAGAAAGGTGTTGGATTTGCTAATATTACAAGTGATAATCTAATAAAATTTTACCCCAACCGACGAACCGGCGTTGTTTTCGATAGTCACTGAGGAAGTTTCCTGAAACAGGTGGTGCCGAACTCCCGCTGTCAGACTCAGGGGTGGTCAAGCCAATTGAACACTTACCCTTTTGCAATCTGAGTGGCTTCGACCTATCATCTAAGAGGTTACCAGTACCATTTCCGGACTTTTGATATCCTTGTTTTTAGCCTAATAATCAAGAACATCTAAAACACTTAAAATTTACCAAGAACAATTTCAAAACGATCTCACAAACAGCTACTTTTGACTTACACTTTTTATCATCCAAGCGCTATTTGTTTGACTCCATAAGGCACTGGTCTTGAAACTTACATGTATCATCTAAATCTAGACCATATGTCCTTGTCATTTGTTTAAATTTATCTTGTGGATGCCTTATTTAAATTCTAATTCAAAGTATATTGTTCATCTCTTAAATTGTGTCTTGCTATTTTGCAACATGGATTGCATGTTTAATTGTGTTCTCATCATCATACAAAAAACTCCTAAAAAACATCCATCCGCATCACCATAAAACTCTTTGTAGGGACTACCCCCCTTGGCTTCGTTAGGAGTTTGCCTAAACGGAGGAACTGGGATTCAGGTGATAGTACCTGGCTCATTGCTTTCCCCCAAGGCCACACTTCTCTCACTTGTAGTGAAGAGACATCTTTCGAAAGATTTATGCTGCTGGTGTGCATTTTGGTGGACAACAAGACTAAACAAGCATAATTAAAAAAATAATTTACGCAAAAGAATCCCTTTTGAAGGATAATGCATTATTGCCCATAATAAGATTTAAACAACAGCAAACCTTCCAAAACAGGCACCCAACACCTTTCCTGGTGCTCCTTGTGCAAGGAAAGTGCAAGATGACTCCTCACCCATTATCCAAACACAAAATTAAAGGATAAATATGGGATTCTATCTTTGCGAGCTTGGGCTTCCTCTCTCAAGGTCCCCCCCTCACCTGGGATTCAGCCTTCAACTCCTGAAAATGGAAATACCCAGAATATCTGGAGAAGAGACCCCTTATCTTGAAGCTCAAGCTTCCCCTGCCCATGCATGTCTTTTGGAACATTTGTATCACCAAAAATAAAGTAATATTCAATGACAAAGGTCTGAACATTATCAGGGTCATTAGCTCAATAATTTCTCAACCAAGAGAAAGCTTAATGTCAATCCACATCCCAGAAACATCCCAGATATTTTGGAATCCTCCTTCAGATATGGTGATATAGCCTTTTGGATAAGGTCTAACTCTGCTTACATGTTATTCTGTGATGATGCTTCAAAGAGAAATCCTGGCACAGTTGGGGCAGGTCACCTCAATCTGTGTAAGATTCCAAGTAGGGGAATCTGACTTCTTGACTGTCTTGGTTTCACTTGGTTACAATAATTGTTGATTTGGTGTCTTATTGGTAGTTTGCATGGTTTGCATGAGGGTTTCTCAACTCAAAGAACAGTTATATGCCACATAAAATTAATATCCTAATCCCAAGTTCATCAAGCATGCTAGCTGCTATATATATAATTTAATTGACCACTCTGTTATATACTTGATAAACCCCAGAGAATTCAAGAAGAGTACTGTGCAATAATTAATGGAATTTATCCAAACTGTCCCATGCGTTCAAATATCAAAAGCAGGTATAAATCTGACCTTACACAGTGAACTCATGGAATAGAGATGGCTGTCACAGATGTAGATAATGATCATCCTCTTGTCATGTAATATGACCCTGCGCTTATGAATACTACAACCAATAATCAGTGGTGTTTGAGATAGGAATATCGCCCTCCTTTATGGGCTGACACGTGATTTCTGATGAGACAGCAACCTTCAGATTTAAGGGACAGACTTCAATAGTGAAGAAGGCTGCCACAAGGAGGTGGCTGCTAGATGCCACGAATTATAACAGTTCATTGATGCTCTCCTTATTATGTTCACACACCCTTGCAAGGATCCAATACAACTAGATGAATATACTTTCCTTTTCTCAGTGATTTAGGGCTGTCAAGATAATCACGCCTCCAATGGACACTCGATGGTAAGATGCCCTGTTGAAAGATATGTTTAGAGTATGACAGTTGCTGCCCTTGATGGATCTTACGCCCAGTATTAGACGAGAGTGCCCGGAATGAAGCCTTAATGCGGATTGGAACCCTCCCAGTAGGAATCACGCCTCCAATATAACTCTTGAGATAGAAAGACGCCCTTTATGTATTGGATCGTGGCCTCCTTTATGAGATACAATCTCCAGATTATGATGCACTTTACCTCTGGGTTGGATCAAGCCTTCAAGCTGTAGACTGCTGTTCATAAATAGGAGGGAGCTGCCAAAGAAATGGATCATTGCTTGAATGCTTGATTCGTGGTTTCTTTTGAATAGTAGATGCGCCCAACCCTATGAACTACTGTTCATAAATAGGAGGGAGCTGCCAAAGAAATGGATCATTGCTTGAATGCTTGATTCGTGGTTTCTTTTGAATAGTAGATGCGCCCAACCCTATGGAGGATCTCACGCTAAAGAGGTAGATGATGATGCTGCTTTTAATGATGGGAAATGCACCCTCCTTCAATTAGATGCTAGCTTCCAGTAATAAACACGCCCTAAAGAAAGGTCGCAGCAGTCTGTGAGATAATGGATTCTCCTCTTGGATTCTTCCATTGCTTGAGATGTCCTCGCGTCCTTATGAAGAAGAATAGATCTGTAGTAATAATGAAGAATGATGAGTCAGATAAATTTCGCTGTGAAGAATGGTCTACCCTTGGAAGTAATTAGGGCAGATAGATTTCGCTGCCGAAATATACTTGTTGGTTGAGTAGTGTGCCCTCAACCCTGACTTGGCTCTTGGAGCTCTCAATCTCGAATCTCAATGATCAACAATAACAATGGATACCGAGTAACTCACTTTATCCTTCTTTTATAACTTTGACATTGCATGCCATAACTTTTGTATACCTAAGTCGCTTTTGAATGCTTGCATGCTCTTGAGCTATGACTCGCATGCTCTGCATGTCAGTTGTTCCGGGTTTATCAAAACGGAACATTACAATCTAGAGCCAAGCAAGCATACAATTGCTAAATCGCTAGGAATCTGGGGTCTGCTACAAACAACATAACAGAAGCAACCATCATTTACTAAGATCTGCATATTGTAGCAGAGTTTGCCCCAGGTCCTATCAACTGCATTCAAGGCTCCATGCTTATTATAAGTATTTTGAACAAGAGAGCTCAAGCAAAGAACCTTTGTGTTATGTAGCTTCTTAAAAGATGCAGTCTCCTTTCAAGTTTCAAAGACCATACTATCAAACAAGTAAGAAGATTCTACAACAGAGAGTTGATGAGTCGGTGGACGAAGCCACAAGATTGCAAGTAGGGACCCTTACAAAATGGAATGAGGAGCTGGCATAAACAAAATGCACATGTCTAGACTGATAAGCCACCAAGGATCAATTGTACATGATTTTCGGCACACATTTCAGGCATTTGCAGGATGGTGGTAGATTTGTAAGGATTGTACTTCCATCGGGTTGCTTCTGTGCTTCGGATTGGGGGAGACTCATTTCTTCTTTGTGATAGATTGTCATGGTTCCACTTATTGGTTCTTTCCTCATGGTTGCATATCTTGGTTTATAGATCAGCATGCTAGGTGATGCTTGTTATTTCATGTGATTTATCTCACCTTCATGGCTTTGTGAGTGGGTTCATCATCAATTGGGACAGGGTTAGACATTGATGAGATGATATTTGAGTTTTTTTGTTCAATGTCCTAGCACTTATTGATGTATTTCTCATGGTTTGAGTCACATGTGAGTAGAGCACTTGGGGCATTACCCTTTGTTCACTTGCTTGTGTTATTGGCACATATCTTATTGTGCCATCTCCTTTTTCTCATGAAGTACGTCAACCTTTGATGGAGCACTACCTAAACCGATACTATGGCACACATGTGGAGGCAACTTATAGTAGCACAGCCACATCCTATTGGCTGGTGAACGCCGATAGGAATCGGTCGGAATAACAATGCTCCAGAAGCTCCTCCTCCTTTTCGGCATAAACAACACGCTGATTCTTGTTCAAGCAGGTGATTTGTATTTGATCGGGCGAGAGGGCATAATCAGCAAACTAATTACGAAAACCGTCTTGCTAATTATGCAGTAAGAAGTGGAGGGAAGTGACCAGAGTAAGTATTACCCATCGATCTAAATACACAACGAAGCATACTCCGAGAATAACAAATCTAGCTCATTGATGGAATCATTGGGATTAAACAACTGCACCTCCCATCCAAAGTTGAAATAAGACGCCTATCAATGTAATTATTATATTGTGTGGTGGGAAATTCTTTCATTAATATAAAAAACTTATTTCATTGGCCTCCCATAAGCCTATGTTGAAGGGGCTTGGCAATTTTATAAGTGTTCCATGTTGGTGACACCATGTATGACAACAGGATGTATTTTAATAATGTGTTATGTGAGTTGTTTCCTCCAAACTATGAGTCGTGTTGACTATTTTAGTTAGGCAAATACCTGCTTCCATTAGACAATGTCAACTAGGTGTATTGTATTACATGAGATAGGGACATGACATTGAACCATGGCATATAAGATAGCACATATGTATGGGACCACCTTGGAGTTCAAATCACTCCATATCATAAAGGGTATCCATTGCTTGATGGAGCCGCATCATCACATGGAGGCATGATTTTCTTAAGACAAGTTGGATGTGGGTTGGTTGGCTCATAGACAGCACTTTAATAATAGCACATAGAGCCACCCATTTGGTTGTGTGGATGGGGCCATCCCTTTTGGCGCATGGCACAACTTGGCATCCTACGACACACATGATCATACAAATCCCTTTATTTAGTTGTGTTGTTTTTGTAAGAGAATACCATGGAGATAAATTGGTCCACTCTTGACTCCTTCGAGATACATTCATGGTCCCACATTTCCATTTTCCATCTTTCTTGTGGCATGGCTCAAGTATTTTCTTACAGGTATTATTGATGACGCATGGCATTATCTTCTAATTAAATGGGCCCATTATGAACGTGGGTTAGCCTTCTTATTGGCTCACATATGGCATTTTAATAACATCGCATAGATAATGGCAATTCCATTTGCCATCTTCCTTGTGGCTTGGCTCAAGTATTTTCTTACAGGTATTATTGATGAGGCATGGCATTATCTTCTAATTATATCAACCCATGATGAACGTGGGTTAGTCTTCTTCTTGGCTCGCATATGGAATTTTAATAACATCACATAGAACCATCTTTTGCTACAATGTTGGCTATTAACTTTGGTGGGGCCAATGTTGCCATGAGTCCAACTCATTGGGCACATATGATCATGTCGATTTGTGTATTGATGCCATCAAAGAGACCCATCCCCCTTTTTGGCATGTATTGGTCACTTGATAAATTGAATGAGGAAGTCATCCACCTTTGCACATCCACTTATGGAGGCCATACTTTGTTGAATTTTTCTCATATAGCAATAGAAAAACAATTTTTAGACCTTGACAATTATTTCCTAATGATTTCAAACATTCATTTCATACCACTGTTGACATTGAATAATTGCATACTAAAAATTTCAACTTAAATTGCAGCGGAAACAAAAGGATCATAAAAAGATAGCCATGCACAGTAGCCACAAAAAATTTACCCTAGGAAACCCATCCTTGGGAGAAAACCAAGCCAACTTTTCTTAGAAGAAATCAGTCCAATTTACAAGTACATTACCAATCTTGAAGAAACACTAGCACCTAAGAATTTCGCCCTTAATGAGGAAATCCTAATAGGGTGAGCCCTCCTTCATGAGGAAACCCTAGCGAATCTATAGAGAGGGATAGAAAACCTATAGGGAGAGATAAGAACCCAAATATTTGCTCCTTGTGCCTTTTTCTAGGCCTTCTTGGCAAGTGTGCATTAGTTGGAAAAGTTGTTGAGTTGTGTTAGCTGGATTATGAAAATGGAATGTTAGCTGCTTATTTATACACTTCAATTCACCCTAATTTTTCCTATGGGGCCAAATTGTACTTTTGTTTTCTACTTTTCTTTATTATCTTCAGGGCTGACTTATCCTTTCTTCTTCTTCAATATTTCTTGAGCTTCTTCAATGCTTTAGGGGTCTTCTTCAATGCTTTCCGAGTCTTCTTCAACGCTTTATGGGTCTTCTTCAATGGTTGACTTGTCTTCTTGGTTATTTCTTCTTTACTAGAAAATTTCTCCATGAGCCTTGTTGATGTTATTCTTCTCCTCACATGCACGTCTATTCCCACATAGAGTTCTAATGATGAATAGACCCAATAAGAAGTCTTGGACACTTCTTAGTATGTCAATTCAACATTAGACTAGACTTGTATATTCCACAAGGGGATGAAGGCCCCTATCAAATAAACAATTTAAACACTCTAATATAGAATAGATCACTCCCTCATAGAGTATTCAATGTGACCTCGAGCCTTATTCACACTTAGCCAAATCACATAACTAAGCAAGGATGTGCAAGCACCTCAAGCCTTATTCACACCTACCCAAATCACATGGCTAAGCAAGGATACACATGGGCCATTCACCACTAGCCAAATCACATGGCCATTTCCCATGAGTGAATGTATCATTCTCCTTGGTCAAATCATATGACCAATTTGGTAGAATGTATGCATGATTTTGCACCCTAGAGAAACATCAACACTCCCTCTCAGCAAGGGAGACATTCTACATCACGCCAAGCTTACTTGGTGAGAATGTCCTCAATCTGCATCTCGAGTCTTTCACTTCTAGCCAAATCAGCACTATCTGGATAAAGATTGCGCCTGGGCCACTCACCACTAGCCAAATCACATGGCCATTTCCCGAGAGTGGATGTATCATTCTCCCTTGGTCAAATCACATGATCAATCTAGGAGAATGTATGCCTGATGCTACTCATCTATGGATATGTATGCCTGGCCATCCACCACTAGCCAAATCACATGGCCATTTCGCATGAGTGAATTTATTAATCTCCCTTGGTCAAATCAGCATGACCAATCTAGGAAAATGTCTGCCCAATATTGCTTATTTGTACTGGAGTTGCACTACTCCCTTCTGCACCCTGTCTCAGATGAAGTGATATTTGATCTCTTGATCAAATAGTCCTACATGAAGCTACATTGCTTCGTGACCTGCGACATTGACTGTGATATACTCCGCATCTGTTGTACTGAGTGCGACAGAAATCTGCTTCCTACTAAACCAAGATCACATGGTTGATCCCAAGCTTAAGCAACACCCTAAGGTGCTCTTTCTGTCCACTGCACTCCCTGCCCATCCAGCATCTGCATAACTCTAAAACCCCACTTCACCATCTAAGACATATCTCAAACCATATCCAACCGTACCACACAGGTACCTCAACACATGCTTTGCCGCAACCCAATGTACATGCCTTAGCTCTAGCTCAAGGTGCTCACTACAAAGCATATATCTGGCTTGGTGTTGACCAAGTACATCAAGGATACAATCAATTGCCTGTACATGGTGTCGGATCCACCAAATTTGAATCTGAAGTCGAATCACCCAGCTTCTTCAGATTTGTCATCATAGGTTTAGTCATCATGGACTTGCAATCCATCATACCGAATCTGCTCAAGATCTCAATTGTGTACTTCCCCTGATTGAGTAAGATCTCACTTGATCTTTGCCACACTTGTAATCCCACAAAATAATGCATCGGGCCAAAATCCTTCATCTCGAACTCCGAAGCCAACTTCCTCTTGGTGAAAGAGGTACACTTGATTGAGACACCTCCTCCATTATCAACAAATTGTGTTGCGGCTATGTAATGTCCTCTTCTACTTAAGCATAGAGGACCATCTCGCTAACCTATCTAATTCCCATAGGTTAAAGCGAGTACTGACATTCAGGGAATTGACTGAGGATTGATACCATTCAGAGCAAAAGAAGATATTAATCATGGTTATTAGGTCATCAATAGATAAAAAAGGGCCACGGGAACTAGGGCCCACCTGCATGCATTACATGCAAGCCATATTTCATGATGCATGCACAAAAACACCTTTATTAAGCCTTCATACACATAGAAAGCAATGCATGCAAGTCAACTGAGAATTAGAAGAGAAACGCGACCTAGGCATGCAAAAGTTAGGGCATTCACTGTCAAAGTTATAAAAGAAGGATAAAGTGAATGATTAGGTTTGCTTATTGATTATTGATTTGAGAATTAGACTTGGAGAGATCAAAGAGCCAATTTAGGGTTGAGGGCGCACCACTCAACCATCAAGTGCATTTTGACAGTGAAATCTATCTTCCCTAGTCACTATCAGGTTGGATCATACAGATTCAACATTACTTCTATCATCATACAATATTCTTCAACATTCTTCAGGATTCTAGCCACATTCAGGATCAAGAGTGTTGTCCGCTGAGATGCACACCAGCAGCAGAAATCTTCCGAAAGCTGTCTCCTCACTACAAGTGGGAGAAGTGTGGCCTTGGGGGCAAGCAATGAGCCAGGTACTATCACCTGAATCCCAGCTCCTCCGTTTAGGATAACTCCTAACGAAGCCAAGGGGGGTAGTCCCTAACAAAGAGTTATTCTATGGCTCTGTGTTTTAAATGTTTTTGGTGTATGGTGATGTGGATGAGTGTTGTTTAGGAGTTTTTTAATGATGAGAGAACAAATAAACACGCAATCCACGTTGCAGAATCACAAGATACAATTTATCAAGATGAAACAATATACTTTGACTTTGAAATTTAAATAAGCATCCACAAGATAGTTGAATGAAATGCACAAGGACTAATGGTCCAAATCAAGGTGATACATAAGAGTTTTATAGACCAGTGCCAAATGGAGTCAAAAAGATGCTTGTGATGTTGAAAATGTAAGTCAAAAGTAACTGTTTGTGAGATCGTTTTGAAATTGTTCTTGGTAAATTTTAAAGTGTTTTAGATGTTCTTGATTATTAGGGCTGAAAAAGCAAGGATAAAGTCCAACCGAAAAAGTATACCTTCAGTGGCTTCCCCTTGGTGACATGACGGACCTATCTGGGATCACAAGCTAGGTGTTCTGAGAACTTAACAAACGAGTACCCAGATTGGGTTGCCCGGCACCACCAGTTAGGAACCTTGCCCACTACCTGAGTATTTCTCGTAAAATCAATCACCTTTCTGAGTACTAGTCCAACCTTTTAGGGTCGGCAGAGCATACTTGGTGATGGATAGCAATGAGATAAATTTTAGGGGGAAAATGTGAAGTTGAAGATTTTTACTTAGAGCACACAGTTCAACTCTCCGATAGAGAGCGCTCTTGACTTTGTCTTAAGACAGAAGTTCAAGAGACTTTAGCTAATCTATATGCTTGATGCAAGGAAATGCAATGGGAATGCTCTCCGACAGAGAGTTGACTTGAGTTATTGCAAGTTCAAGATACTTTGGTTCCTTTTATAAGACAAACAGCTTGCAAAACATAAACCAAGTGATAGCTCAATAAAATAAAAGATGAACAATGATATAGCAAATAAATAAAATGCTTGCAAATGAAACTAGTGTTCTACAACAAAAACTAATCTAGCAAAAAGGAAGTCAAAAATGACTTCTACACACTGTTCATGAAACTTCCAGCTAGTTGGTCATACGCAATACACAGTGGGGAAAGAGAAGTAGCACGCAAGGTCAATGCGGCACTTGGGATCATATCTCAAGACACTTCTCAGGTCAAAACTGAAATGAAATTTAAACTCTAAGTACAAATGAAATTATTCTAAAACTTGAAGCAAATCTAAACTAAGCATGCACAAGACACTCTTCCCCAAATGGGGAAGAAGAACCAAAATGTGGGAGGCCTTATCCCACTTAGCCTTTTTATTAATCAAGTACAAGTGCCTTGGGATTTTAACCCTTGAAAGGACTTTTGAGAGGAAAATAAAACAACTAAAAGAACAATATGGAGCTCTTAAGAGCTTTTACAAAAGGAGAGTGTAAATAGTTTCTTGGTTTGGATCATCCTTATGGTCTCTTCGATGCTCTCTTTTCGGTAAATATCTTCTTGTTTTCAAAGTTCTTCAAGCTTCTTTTTTCCTTCAAAACACCTACACAAACGTTTCAACTCAAGGCACCCTTTAGCATTAGTTGAAAATCAAATAAAAATGGAACTACTTAGATCTAGAAACTATCAATCAAATAAAACTAAATAGAGATGCTAACTTTTAACTTTTCAAATGAGATCTAAAAGACTAGATGCAAGTCAAAATTAAACTAGATGTAAGTCAAAAGAATGAGATGCAACTAACAACCTAGGAATGAAACTAGATCTTAACTATATAATGCAAAATATGATATGAGAATGCTTAACTACTAACTTCTAACTCTTAACCAACTTTATTGCTTCTCTTTATGTGTCTTTAGGTCAAATTTGAAGAGGAAGGAAAGGAGGAAGGATAAGCTAAGAACCAAGGCAAAGAAGGGAGGCTAAGAGGAAAACGAAAGGGAAAGGTAGGAGAAAAACGAGAGGAAGGAAAAACAAGCCAAAAAGAGGGGAAACGAAAGGGATGAAGGAGTGGAAAGAGGAGGGAGCCTAAGGTGGACGAAAAGAGGATTTGAAGAGGGCTAAAGGCAAACAAGGGGATGATGGAGAAGCCTAAAAAGGAGACGAGAGCAAGGGAAAAGCTAAGGAGATGGCAAAAACGAGGGCCTAAAGAGAAGTGGAGGCTAGAAGGAAAAAGGCTAGCAAGTCAATGCAAAAGGGATTCAAGGAGAAAAAGGAGAGCTAGAAGAGGGAAGCTCTTGGATCTAAGTAACCAAGTTTTAAGTTTTGAATAAGAGATGGAAACTAGAACTTAGCACTTCTTTGCCAAATCTCTATTGCTTGAGATCGACTTTGGGAGATGCTGAAATGCACACAAGTGTTAGGAAATAGGTCTTTGAAGAGATGAGAGATGCAACCGAGCTCAAGCCTCTCTTCAACCTATGAGATCTAAACAAGAAATTAGTCACAAACAAACCTTGATCAAATATTGTATGTAAAGCAAAATGAGATTAGAAGAGTATAAGTATTTCCGACTACAGTCTACTCCTTCCAAATCACATAGAACCCCAACATCAATGAGCAAGTTGAACCCAAATGCCCACCCTATGGACTTAAGAAAGCCTTCTAAGCTAAATAATTGATCAAAGTAATGAAATATGAGCAATAAACAAATACAATATCACCTTAGAATAAATGAAGCATTTCCATAACAAGCATCAACACCACTTGGACCTCCAATGTCACTTTATTCCAATAAGCCAAAGGCTATACAATTACAAAATGGCAAAATAAGTTTGCTAAAAAAATCCATGAAGAATAGAGTGCCTTGCACCTCTATTTATACAAATTACAAGAGCTAAGAGCCCAAATTCGAATTGGCTTAAGGAAGGAGCCAATGGCACAGTCATCAAATCGAATTTCAATCAACTGGTGGCTTGGAGATGAGATCCAAGAGATAAACTTTGGGTTACATTGATTGTGGATGGGGAGGTGGCCTCCACCTTGGCAAGGCGCCCCCCATCTCAACATAGGAAGCTTCACCATCAAACAAGAGCATGCCACATGGAAAAAGCGTGAGGTTGAGGAGATATATATGAGCCTTTGAAGAGATAGTGTGTGAGTCAATGTAGGGATTGGTAGGCGTTAAGGTGAGAGCCCATGAGGTGGCCCTATCTTTAGGGAGGCGCCTACGATAGCCATCAATGCACTTTCAACAAACCAATAAACAACCTCCACCTCACTAATTCGTAAATCCATGAAGGAGCTCACGTGAATGTAAGCTCACGTCATCCCTTTAAAAAAAATTGCAAATCCAAACTTTGATTTATGGCATGGTTTATTATTTGGATGTAGTCGTACACCTTATGAAATTAATATTCAACCTTTTCCATGGTTAAAAATTTCAATTTTTGACTTATTTGAATTTTGTCACTTAGTGAATTTTGTCATTTTTTGGTCACTAAATGCCAAAATAGTGAAAATTGCACCCAGAGGTGACGTAATCGCCCGAAACTTTAGAAAAGAGGGTGCCAGGGTGAAAAGGACGCTCTGAGCGTCAAAACGAGCTTCCCCACGCCAAAATCCGCCTCTGGATGAGGTTTTTATCATTTTTTGGAATTTTTTAATTAAACCATTAAAAAATGGTCTAATTTATGAAAAACATTATTCCTCTCAGAATTCAACGAAATTCCTAGGGGACCTAGTGCATGTTCATACGACTCAATCAAGATGGCTAACACATAAAAAATCCTAGACACAAAACTCTAATAACCACCTTAGGTTTTGACCACCATAGGAAATACTCCAGCGTTTGAGGGTTGAGTGAAAAACTCAGGAATTATATGCCACTGATGAGTAATGCATAATTCCTAAGGAAAAAACACTCTAGATTATCCCCCAAATGGCTAAACCTACGGATAGCCGAGTCTTTTATAAAAGGACCCCGTTTAGACCAACTTTTTACATTTTTCCCATGGAGGTACGAACAAGCAGTTATTACAAATGGGGCAAAATTGCCCTAAAAATGACTTCTGAACTTCTGAACACTGATGATGAACATGGATCATGTTCAATAAACTGGTTGCTCACAAGAAATTCAGCTATTGTACAAAATAGGTGATAACAAGGAGGACTCGCATACACGCTTCCATCCTTCCGAGAGTATCATCATTAGCCTAGTTACTGAATACAGGCTTCTCTTTTCACTTCTAGAGCAAGTTATCATCAAAACTATTATTAGAAGGGCGCCCTCATATTGCATGGGTGACTTTCCTTGAGGAAGATTCACGCTTTATGCTTTAGAGTTGATGCATAGCTTTCTTGCAGCTTCTACATTGATCAGAGGGGGATCCTAACCCTATTGCACACTTTCTGGAGCTATCTCTCATCATTATAGCACTTAGCACTCAATACAAAGATTGAAGAGGGCACATTATTGGAGAGAGATCATCTCACATCTTAGTTGATTCGTGGCACATATCTTGCATCCTTGTCTCATATTGATCTACATCCACTGCTCAAGCTATTGGTACATACATGCATTAGTTCTATCCCTATTTTATAGCATATCTAAATATTTGGGTTATTAAAGGTTTTGGCAAACCCATGCACTTGCATGCATGATCATGCAATTATAGTACAACACATGCAATCACATTTTACTACACTATTGAGTCACAAGACTTCAGATAAGCAAGAATCTACACTATAAAGACTATAAAAGGCAACGGAATATTAAGTCGAATATTATAGGCTACTCCCCCTGTACGAGAGCACCCTACTCCCTTTGCACCTGTGTATCCTACTCCTACATATGGACACCCTGCTCCCTCTTTAACTAAGTATCCTGCACTGAAGCAACCTACTGCCCTCTACACAATTGATCCCCATGTATCCATCTATGGCATCTCCCATCAAGTGGGTCTACCGAGACGAGCCTCCTGCTCGCTCAAGAACAATGAATACCATCCATGACTCTCTATGAGTTTGTAAATTGGCTGACCCCATAGCCTGCATAATGTGTCATCCTACATGTTAATCTGAACTGCATGCTTGATCTTGTAGATCCACTTGGAAGTCACCACTGACTTCACCTCAGGTCTCGAAACAATCTCCCACACATCATTCTTCATGATGGACTCATACTCTTCCATCATGGCATCTTTCCAAACCTAGTGGCCTGCTACCTCCTCATAACTAGAAGGCTCGAAACCAATGATGTGACTCATCAATACCATATAACTCAAGAGACTCTAAGATCCTTTACTCTTTCAAACTCAAATTTCTAAGTTTGCATTTTTGTAAATATTATTGTTAGGTTAAACTTGCACTTTCATGGTAGAATTAGGGTTAGAATTAGTTCTGCAATTTTATGATAAAAACCCTAAAAATTTAAAAATTAATTTTTTTTGTATTTTTGGCCTCCCTAAAATTTCGGCCCTTTCTCCTATAATTTTGGCCTGCCCTATTTGCCCCTAAAAACCCTAGGGCGAAATTTTAGGAGCCCTAAAAATCCCAAAATCATCAAAAACTCCCTAAAACCCTAATTTCGGAGTTTTGTCTATTTTGTAATTATTAGGTTAGATTATTTACAATTTTATGAGTTTTACTTTGTAAATATTATCTTAGATTAAGTTAATTTCTTAATTTACTCAGTTAGTTGTTATCGTACATGCTAAAAACCCTAAATTTTAGTGTTTAAACTAAATTTTAAAAAAAACTCCAAACTAAAGCCCTAACTCTGATTTTCTGAGCATAAAACCCTAAAGAACAGACCTAAAAACCTTCAACGATTTCCTTCCTCTTCCTCTCCTTATCCATTCCTCCATCCTATTTCCTTCCAGCCCTATCCGCGGCCTCCTTCCCTGTCTGCTACCCTATCCACGCAGCCACCTTTCCCTACATCTTCTCCCTTCTTCTCCCTCCTTATCCACCACCTTTTGGCTGCCCCTTCCATCTCCTTCTTTTACCCCTTCATTCCAGCTCCACCTCCCCAATTCAAGCCCCTTTTATCCTATACACAGGTCTGCAATTTAAAATTCCAAACCCTGTGTGCCCTAACATCTGCATTAATTCAAACAGAAAACAAGAGATTAAGTAGGCTTTTCTTTAGTTATTTTTATTGAATTTTTTTATTATCTTTGCCCCTTTTTAGTGCACTGTGCAAACACAATTCAGGAGTCTATCTTAGATCTGGAAAATTGCATTACATTTATTGAAATACCTATTTTCCTAATTGCTAAGACTGATTTGACTGATATATATAATTGGTGGATGATCAAGCTATTATCTTATTACCTTTCGCTGTGTATATTCATCCCAGAGCTTCACTTACAGATTTGTAAAATAGTGGATTGATATTAAGTTACGGTATGTTGTTATTATTGGTTGCCTTATATCTACTTTCTGCTGCTATAAATCGGATTACTGTGGTTGCATTTAAATCTGAACATTACCTCTGCAAAGTGAAATACTATGGGTCTTCTAAATGCTAAATGCTTGTGATATTATTAAAAATTGACTATTTGCATTAATGATTAGTGGTGGATGGTTTACACTCTATGCTTGATCGCTCATTTGAATGTTAAATTCTTGGAAGCATCTAGTTTATATTATCTTCATTTAAATATTACCACATTACATGACATGGAAACTACGATCTTGGTTATTGGTTGAAATTGGCAATATAGTCTTTTGATCCAATATTGTAATACATGTGTACACGTTTCTGAATTACATTGAGTTTACCTTTCATTGAATGATCTAAACGATACACATCATTGTTGGGCATTACCTTTATTAGCACTTTGGAATACCATTGACTCCATTTAGGCACTGGTCTAACTACGAATCATCTAGAGAATATATTTTATGTGGTTGTCTAAGTGTTCAACAAGATTCCATAAGGATAATTCTCCTTGGAGGTTTCGACTTCCAAAGAAGTTAGAACGGTGACCGAGGTGACATTGGGTCACTCGTCTTAGTTTTGCTTACTAGGAATTAGCCCTGCTAATTTGCCCGGTAAAATTTTTGGCGCCGTTGCCGGAGACGTTTTTAAAATCAAAGTGGTTTAATCGGAGTCATTGACATCCTTGACAAAAAGACATTTGGTAAGAAGATTGAGGTGGGTCTTTGATTGGTATTTTGAAAATATTGTTAAGGACTAATCTTGCGGATCTTACTTGGCAACTCCACTCATTTAAAGCGAGTCCACTGGTCGATTCCGAACTCAGTTCCGATCATCTCAGGTACGCCCTTGTTTTTGGTACTTTGGTGAGATTTGTTAAGCTATTTTGGCAGGTCTCTCCTGGCGACTCTGACTAAAGAAAAATAACAAAAGTACTCTACAAAGACAAGGAAACCGGGGTGACATGGCTTCTTCTTGCAAAGAAGATGTCCCAGTTGAATTTAAGGATCCTGATTGTCCTACAGATGCAGAAAAGGAGATAGCTTTTGCTCCTCTTGATTTATCAAATTTTCCAGGACATTCAGATGAGCTACCAAAGCTTTTTTGGTGCCCATTCAATGGCGATCGTGGTTATGTTTTGCTCCATGTCGAATGGTTCATGACAATGGCTACAAAAAATAGCATTGAAAAAGAAGAAAGCATTTATATGAGATCATTCATTCATCACCTGGAAGGAAAGGCTCTTGCTTGGTTCGTGGGCCTAGAGAAAGTGAAAATCTCATCGTTTGCAGAATTGATGGAAGCCTTAAGTAGCTACTGGGGTCCTAAGCACTGCGACAGATGGATACCTTGTGTTGAAAACGCAAGGAATATTTCGGTAAAGAAATCCATGAAGATCAATCCTCAGAAGTTTTACTGGAAGAAACTATTGTTCAAGACCAAGAAAATGAAGTGATTACGGAAGATGAAGAACAAGAGGCCTAAGTTGAAGAAATTGAAGAATGTACAGAAATGGTAAGTGCTCCATATCCTCAAGTTACAGTTTCTTATGATATGTTGGCTCTCTTGAAAGAAAGCTACAGGTATGCGGAAAATGATGATTATTGGAAGTTCATTGGTCCACCGATGTACGATTCCTCGAGGCCTTGTAGCATTATAATAGACCGTCCCCCGAGCATGTATATGGATGAAGAAATTTGCTCTACCTCCAATGAAGAATGGATCAATCATTTTTCTTTTCTAAAAGATGCAGTGGTGCAAGATGTGGTGCCTATTGACAATGCTCTTGTGCAAAATTTATCCAGTATCTCTCAGTTCATGGTAAGCTCAAATCAACTACATTCTACAAGAAGTATTTAGCCCTTTTTGTCCAGTATCGGTAAGTGGTCAACAATACTTTCCAATGAAGGCAATACAGGTATGTGGACAGGTATGATTCTCCTTCACATTGTCATGATTTATATTGTTTATCTTTTCGTTTGAAATGTGAAGGATGGAATTATGTAGTTGACAATTTTAAAATGATAAAGATCATTAGAAGTACTAACACGATAATTATAAAGAAGAACAATATGCATGTATTTCCAAGGGATTGTCCACACAGGTTACAGCTAATATGTGAAGATTCGCAAGGTCCGCCTCCACAAATGTTTTCTTGAATGGACAATCAAGCAATTTTCAAGCATAATTTTTCCTCAATGCCAATATATCATCAAGATGGTCCATACATTAGTCCGGTGGAAGCTTGGATAAATGGAGCTTGTAAAAGAGATTCTTCGCCACGGAAGCAATATTTCAACTCTCAGATCCCCGTATCCAGCCAATCCTCATCTAGTATCATGGCAGAGATCTTGGTATGTATTTGCTTCACGATCGATCAAGTTTTATCAGTGTTCCACAGGGACGCGTCCCATAGGGTCGGGGACGCATTTCCCGCGTTTCCTGCGTCGCGGCGTCCCAGGGACTCCTGACAAAACATTTCCCCCCACCCATGCCCCTGAGAATATTTTTTTTATGTTTTTCCATTATTTTCACTTTTTACAATCCCTACCTAGTACTACTTAGCAAATAAATCAATATATTTAGTATTTACATTGCACAATCATGAATATACGTCAAATGAAATATTATTTTTGGTATTTTATTTTATTTTTATAATTTTAGGGACGTCCCCCCTTAATTTGCCTAAAATTTGGGGGTGGTCTCCACGTGTCCCAAATGTGCGTTTCCCCGCTCCCGCGTCCCCCTGTCCCATAAACTTGGGGGAACATTGAGTTTTATCATGGATTTTATCCAAATACAAAGGTAACGCAACAGGTATGAATTGCTTACTCAAATGGTTGCATTGGTGGTATGATTTTACCTAATCATTTATGCTTCTTATGTTTAAGCATAGGCAGGATTAGTTAGGCATATACTGTTACCATGCATTGCATTTGACGTTCTTCATGTTGTTGTTTGTTTTTGCATTTATTTCGTCTTATTTGACGAGCAAGGCAGGACGAAAGTGTCTGCCTCTGGCTATTTTGATATCCTTGGTCATTTGATGTGTGTGTAGGTCTACAGGTACCCAGATGATTCTTGGATTCTCGAGCACCCTCAGGAGGAGTACTCGTCCCGCAGTTGGAGCCAATGTTACAATGGTACTAGCACCAGCGTACATGCAGAGGTGCCCCAGGGAGAGGGTGTCTTTTTCTTACCAGGAGGGGTGTTTAGCCAACTCATTCTGAGGTAGGGGCATGGCCAGACCCTCTAGTTTCTCTTCTAGAAGTACTATGGCTTAATGGCATCGCTGACTGCATCATGAAAGGGTTTGAAACCCTGAGGTTGGTGTCTGAGGCTTCCAGACGTGGGTCACTGGGTCACATCACCCCGACCTTGTTTTATCACTCCAGCGGCAAGTTCTTCAGCACTGAGATGCACTCTTATCTCCCAGAGTACCTCCAGCACCCTCCTGGTCCTCCAGTTCAGCAGTGCCCTCCCTCTAGGCCCTCCTTCAGAGGATGATGTCATCCTCCTGGGCAGACTGTTTGCTTGCTAAAAAGGGGGGGCATTGAGGGTTTTCATCACTGTTGGGGTTAGTTGGGGAATGACAACCCCCCCTGTACAGTCTGGCATTCAGTTTCGTCAAAATTGGCCTTGTTTAGCATATTTTTGCACCTAGGGGGAAAAATACCCCAGGTAGCCTACAATAGGCCATCTTTAGATTATTTTATATTATTTTTGTTATATTTTTAAGTTGACATTTTTAAATATTAAATTGACCTTATTTTGTGTAAAGTGAGTGTGAGATCATATAAATAAGATCTCCTCATTTCATTTTTAGACATCAACTCTTGGGATAATTTCATTATGTCTGCTATTTTCCCTAACTAGGGCTCTTTGAAAGAATGCACTCTCCTTAATGAAGGTTATTTTGCAAGTTTGAAGCATTTCTTGGAAGAGTGCGCTCTCCTAACTAGGGCTCTTTCATTTTCATAGATTTGCCTGAGTCTAGCTTCTGTGAAGCTTCTCCACTTCCTTTTATGGGGTATTGGTAGTCATCCCCAAGTTTCACCTTATGAGGTGACTCATGCTCAAATAGATTGACAAATGATTCCTTGTATCCCATCATGTGCTTGGAAGCTCCACTATCTACAAGCCAATCATTACTCCCATGTGTGACAATGCCCGTGAGTGCTGAGATCAGGACATATTCTTCGTCACTTGAAGATTCTTCACTTTCTTCTCTGGTTCTCTTTCTTGTAGGTTCATCATCTTTCGCGGTGTGAGCATGGTGCCTTTTCTTGTTGGTCTTCTTCTTGTTGGAGACACTTCTGTTTCTGGGACAATCTCTAGAGTAGTGTCCCTTCTCATCACATGTATAGCATCTAATGTTTGATAGATCTCTTCTGGATCTTCTATCATAGTTCTGAAGGTGTTTCTCCCTCTTACTGTGATGATGGTGCTCCCTCTTGTTATGATTCCTTCTTGTGTGTGATGTGAGAGCTTGGTCATCATTTGCTCCCATCTTCTCTTCTCATGCCACAAGCCTTGCTTCTTCTTATGTACATTCTTCCCATAGTCTACCAAATGTAATCAACCTCTTTCTGGCACAAATCCCTTGAATGAATGAGTCCCAAGATCTTGGGAAACCATTCACGGTGGTCATACAATATCTCGTTCTTCTACCTTCTCCTCAACTGCTTCAAATTGCTCCTTGATTTGTGAGACCCTTGTGAAATAGGATTGCATGGTCTCGACATTCTGGATCTTTATGTTCTTGAGTTGGTTCCTCAAGGTCATCTTTCGATTTATGTTCTTTCCTTCAAATAGCTTTGTCAAAGCATCAAACATTTCCTTGGGTATCTTCAAACATGACACATGTGGGATGAGATGATCATTGATAGAATCTGCAATGATTCTCTTGGCCTTAACCAAGTTCTTCTTGTGGAAGGCTTTAGCCTCATCTCCCTCTTGTGCTGGAACCTCTTCATTCACGTACTTGTCCAAATCATTTTCTTCAAGGACAAGAGCAATCCTATACTTCCAGGCTCAGAAGTTATCAGCTCCTTCAAGCTTATCCTCAAGCTTGGTGTGGTGAGACATACTGAATGAGTACTTCAAATGGAAATGTTAGATTATGGTAACTTCGGGATGTCCTCCCTGGTTCAGATGCCTTACATGGAGGTACATTAGCTGCATAGGCATCAGGATGGAATAGAGAGTGAGATGCACTCTACTTAGTGACATGAGCCCAGTGGGGGCTGCATGCAGAGCTTCAAGGGAGATTGACCTTTGCATGCATGAGAAGTGCATGACCTGTCAGCATTCAGTGACTGCATGCAAAAGTGACTTTTTGCATGCACCGGGAATTAGGGTTTTGGCAAACCTAATTCATCGGTGAGATTATTTATAGAGGCAGGGGGTCCCCAAATGAGGTGACTCAGTTGCATTGTCGGAGAGAGATACTGCTAGAGTGAGGAGGGTGAATCTGCACATGTGTGGCGACTTTCTGAGATAGAGAGGAGTTGCTGCAGGAGCTAGGAAGGTCAAATCTGAGCTAGATCAGTGACCTTCAGTTCCAGAGAGGCTAGATACCCGTTACTGTGAGCTGAGAGAGCTCAACAGGGAGATTACTGTGGAGATTGGAGGAGGTCGAGTTCTCCTGGAGAATGACGTTTTTCCTGAGGGAGGAGAGGCTCGTTGTGAGCTAGATTGACCGATTCGGAGTCTGTGACTTCCAAGATAGT
Organism: Larix kaempferi; assembly: GCA_027924585.1. NCBI lineage: Eukaryota > Viridiplantae > Streptophyta > Pinopsida > Pinales > Pinaceae > Larix > Larix kaempferi. The sequence continues at coordinate 8,899,490 of BSBM01000504.1, forward strand.
CTTGCCTCAAGATTTGAGGAAGGTTAGGGACGATCGGAGCTCAGATCTGTTGAGATCTGGACCAGTACGAGCATTTGACATCCAGAGGGGAGGGCGCACTTGTGCATGCAGAGGAGGCCGTTTTCATTAGTGGCCAGTCTTTAGAGCGAGCAGAACAGAGCAGAGAGATCTAGAGAGGGCAGATCAGTCAGAGGCACCGTCAGAGCACTCAGATCCAGTTTGGCAGTTAGGGCTTACTTCTATAGTGCATGCATCAGCTGGATGCATGCAAATTTGAGGTCTGTCCTGTTTCAGAGGGATTGAGTTACTGGTTGAGGTAGTCCTGGATTGTATTGTCATTTATACATCTATATGCCCTAGGCTCGAGAGAGAAGATAGCCCCTTAGTTAGCTGGTTTTTCCTGCAAGGGTTCCAGGGTACATCTGTTGTCTATGTGGTTGATTGCATTTATATGTTAGTTGGTAAATGTAGATCTAGTTGTTTGAGTTTTTGTTTTTATGAGTATGTACTGATATTGAGATTCATACCACTTGAGATCTCAGATTGATCTAGAGGGAGTAGTGATCTCTGGATCAAATATTTACATGGTATCAGAGCCCTGTTGAAGATCAGGGTGAGCAGTCACACATAGATCTGCAGTGTTGGTGACTAGATCTAAGATAGATCTAGTAGATCTGTGGAGATAGAGACCAGATCTACCAAATCAGAACGCTCCCGTTCAGATTTGAGGGTGTAGAGGTCAGATCTATCAGTTCAGTTGGTTTGTGGTCAGATCTGAGACAAATCTACCAGTTCTGTGATCAAGAGAGACTCTTGTTCACTGTGGGTTTCAGTTTCTTCAGTTGGGTGAGTATGCCTTCCAGTTTGAGGGTAGAGGACTGGTTGGATGGTGCCTACAACTATAGTGCATGGAGAACGCATATTACTCTCTTGCTGAAAGAGAGTGAGCTATGGGATGTTGTGAACAGCACGACAGCAAATCCCGTCACTGTTCCGTCTGATGCCACTGCCAAAGCAGTGTATGACAAGAAGAATGTGAAGGCTTAGAGGATCCTTCTTGATGCGATTAAGGATCACCTCATTCCACATGTCTCTACCAAAGACAATGTGTTTGAGATGTGGGATGCATTGACTAGTCTGTACCAGAGCTCCAATGAAAACAGGAAGATGGTTCTCAGGGAGACGCTGAGAAGCATCAAGATGGGGAAGGATGAGAGCATGGTTACCTATCTCACCAAAATATCTCAAGTGAGAGATGAGTTGGGAGCAGTCAATGAGAAGGTAGAGGATAGTGAGCTAGTTCAACAGGCCTTGAATGGTGTGACTGTGTCATGGGCAGTGTTTGTTCAGTCTATCATAGGTCATGAGAACCTTCCCAAGTGGGATCGATTGTGGGATGATTTCACACAAGAGGAGACCCGGAGAGGGTACATTCGGAGTTCAGGTTCTGCTATTCCTGAGGAGGAGGATGTAGCTCTCGCAGCAGGCAGGAAGCAAAGAGGCAGACAGAAGAAGGATCTAAGCAAGATCAAATGTTTTGCCTGCAATGAGTATGGACATTATGCGAGACAGTGTCCGCATAAGAAGGGGAAGCAGGCGAAGGATGAGCAGGTGGCAGCAGCATAGGAGGTTGATGAGTTCTCTTCTCGGTTTGAGACGGAGTTCTCACTAGCCACAGTTCAGTCAGGTCATGATAGTAGCCCACCAGAGGCTCAGGTTGATCAGAGATGGAGAGTGGACAGCACTCTCAGCAGTCATATGACAGGAGTGCGAGATGCATTCCTGATCCTAGAGCATACGGCAGTACAATTGACTCGGGATGGTCAAGGGGTTGACCATTTAGTTACTGGTGTGGGCAGAGTGAGATTTCTGCTTGACCTTGGAGAGCTCTTGGAGATTTCAGGAGTATTCTTTGTTCCAGGCCTGAGAGGGAGTGTTCTCTAAGTGGCAGCATTGGCAGCTGCAGGATACCCTGTAGTTTTTCACAGGGATCAGTTCTTCACCTATCTTAAAGGAGTAGACCCAGTCTTACTTGGTCATAGGATCGATGGTGATTACTTGGTTCATGGACGGCCTACCTCAGGCACATCAGGATGGCTGAGTGCATCCTCTTCAGATGCAGAGGGGGATGATGGGCGAGATGCTCACAGCAGAGATGAGGCCAGGAGGAGTGAGCCTGTTCAACAGATGGGTGGGCGAGATGCTCATCATGATGAGGATCAGGGCAATGATTCTGGAGTTCCGATGGATGAGCGAGATGCTCTTGACAGTGATGAGTCTCAGGAGATTGAGCCCTTGGGCTCATATCAGATGGATGAGCATGTTGCTCATGCAAGCACTAGTAAGAGAGTGAGATGGACTTGGCTCAAGAGAGAGCCCAGTCAGTTCAGCCAGTTCAGAGACAGAGGGAGTTGACTTACAGAGCTAAGTCAACTCAGGGTCATAGGCAGATGATCTATAGAGCAGTAGACCCACTTGACAGAGGTCTTCAGGGTTGGTTACAGCAGCAGAGATTCAGAGGGAGTCTGAGTCAGAGTGCAGTGACAGAGTCAACAGTGGTTGACAGGGGGGCTTCTTCTGAAGCCACACATATGGAGATTGATCAAGGTTCTTCAGGTCAGAGGGCAGCAATGACAGGCAGATCAGCTAGATCAGTGTCAGCAGCAGCAAATTTGATGGATCCAGGCATCAGTGTCAGGACTTCCCTCATTAAGAGGGAGTGTTAGATTATGGTAACTTCGAGATGTCCTCCCTGGTTCAGATGCCTTACATGGAGGTACATTAGTTGCATAGGCATCAGGATGGAGTAGAGAGTGAGATGCACTCTACTCAGTGACATGAGCCCAGTGGGGGCTGCATGCGGAGCTTCAGGGGAGATTGACCTTTGCATGCATGAGTGGTGCATGACCTATCAGCATTCAGTGACTGCATGCAAAAGTGACCTTTTGCATGGACCAAGAATTAGGGTTTTGGCAAACCTAATTCATCGTGAGATTATTTATAGAGGCAGGGGGTCTCCAGATGAGGTGACTCAGTTGCATTGTCAGAGAGAGATACTGCTAGAGTGAGGAGGGTGAATCTACTGATATAGAGAGGAGTTGCTGCAGGAGCTAGGAAGGTCAGATTTGAGCTAGACCAGTGACCTTCAGTTCCAGAGACGCTAGATACCCGTTACTGTGAGCTGAGAGAGCTCAACAGGGAGATTACTATGGAGATTGGAGGAGGTCGAGTTCTCTTGGAGGAGGACGTTTTTCCTGAGGGAGGAGAGGCTCGTTGTGAGCTAGATTGACCGATTCGAAGTCTGTGACTTCCAGGATAGCCTTGCCTCGAGATTTGAGGAAGGTTAGGGACGATCAGAGCTCAGATCTGTTGAGATCTGGACCAGTACGAGCATTTGACATTCAGAGGGGAGGGCGCCCTTGTGCATGCAGACGAGGCCGATTTCATCAGTGGGGAGTCTTCAGAGTGAGCAGATTAGAGCAGAGAGATCTAGAGAGGGCAGATCAGTCATAGGCACCGTCCGAGCACTCAGATCCAATTTAGCAGTTAGGGCTTACTTCTTCAGTGCATGCATCAACTGGATGCATGCAAATTTGAGGTCTATCCTGTTTCAAAGGGATTGAGTTACCGGCTGAGGTAATCCTGTATTGTATTGTCATTTATACATCTATATGCTCTGGGCTCGAGAGAGAAGATAGCCCCCTAGTTAGCTGGTTTTTCCCGCAAGGGTTCCAGGGTACATTTGTTGTCTATGTGGTTGATTGCATTTATATGTTAGTTGGTAAATGCAGATCTAGTTATTTGAGTCTTTGTTTTTATGAGTATGTACTGACATTGAGCTTCATACCACTTGAGGTCTCAGACTGATTCAGAGGCAGTAGTGATCTCTGGATCAAATATTTACAGGAAATAGAAAATCTTTTAGGTCTTACCACTTGAGATGCCCAAAATTGGTTCTGGAGCTGGCCGGCCTAGGGTTTGTCAGAGAAACCCTAATTTTCCAAACTTGGAATTTGGAACTTTTGATTGGACAGAAAGATGCGTCTCCTCAAGGCGAGTTGTCCAATGCACTCACTTCCCCAAATCTGTGAACAGAATCCCGAGATAGTTGATGCCCTAGTTTTCCTCTCGGTAGTAGTGACGGGCCAAAAATTAAAAATTCTTGGAATCAGATTTTGCTTCGACAGAAAGATGCGCCCTCCTAGGGTGAGTTAGCCTAGCCTCCTTTTCTTGATGATCTGTGGAGAGAAGACCTCAAACTTAGAATCCCTAGCTTCCCGCAGCTACACAATGTCTTCTTTTCAGGTTAGCTCTGATACCATGTTAGTTTTTCAACTTTTAATCAATATTATCAAAGATCTTATCTGAAAGAATGACAAGCACAGCATAACACAATAGACACAAAGATTTTCCTCGGGGAAACCATAAAGGAGAAAACCCCGCAACTTCCTCGGAGATAGAATCTTCACCAATACAATATCACAAAAGTAAAACCCCAAAACAAAGATGGTCTTCTGCAGCTCTCTCTCTTTCCTCCTATGCAAACTTGTCTTCTCTCTCTCACTAATGCGAACTTGAGTGAGTGAGTGTTGTGTCCAAATGAGAGAGCTATGCTCTCTATTTATACTTTAACCGGGGGTGACCCTTTTACCCAACTGGGCCGACTTCTCTAGGAGACCTAGTAAACCCTTTACAATTTATTCTTTTTGGGGACTAATGCCCTGACTTACATGGGAGGCTTTTACCTCAATGACCTAGGATGACTAAGCATCATAATGACATCCCCGAGCGGAGGAAAAACATCTCCGACGGAGGTACAAATAAAATACAATAATAATAATAATATAAAATACAATAGAATATCTTCCAAAGTTACAATTACATCAACAGTTTGAAACTGTCAGACTCCAAAGTTGTTTGGAAAAGGGCACTGGAAACTTACTGTTTTTATGCAGATTTTCTGATCATGAAAAAAGACATGGCTTAATTTAAGAGAAGTTTCCTCTTTGAGGAGGATCACTCGGATAACATGTATTCCAGCAGTGTGTTATGGTTATTGTAGCTAGTTCAGTGCTAGAAGTTTCTTAAACAGCACAATTTCAAGTATATTTGTGGAAAAAACAGCAGCTACAGGATGGAACTGCCAATTTATAGGGATGATGCAAGTAACAAGCAGAAACAGTACACTGAATTAGTCCAAATCAGCGCTGAATTAGCTAGCAGTTACAGCAAGTGGAGTGGATTCTTTACCTGGAGAAGTTGCCCTATTTAACTGGCAGAGGTTGCATGCAACAAAAAGCAGTGAGGGAGTTCAATTTGTTAATAAGGGTAACGTACTTTGGATGGTCGGCATGGTCAGAATCAGCAACAGTGTGTGCCATGCAGGAAGTGTGAGTGTCAGTTTGGGTTTGAGATCACTTTGCATGAGTTGGACAGTATTTACAATTTTCTGAGCAGATTACAGCAGCAGATTTTCATCATCCTCCCACCTTCCAGATCTGACGGATTGTTTCCACCACTGCATAGTATTGGACCTATTGCAACCTGTCATGTGCTGCCATTATGATGTGATTCGATCTCTTAAATAACATATTGATTTGGTTCAACTATGCCATGTCTTTGGCTCTTGGAATCTTTTGGTTGGAGAGTAGTTTAATTGTATTTCAATGATTTGATTGCCTTCAGTGCACTTATTTTGAATTTTTCTTTCACTTAGGGTGCACATTCTTTCTTTCCATTCATTTGAACACTGCTGTAATTTGGTTAATAAATCTGATCACAATGCTCTTTGATTTAATTCATTGTTAGCCACTGTCCTCGAGTGCTTTCGGGCATTTCGAGGGCAGCTTTAGCGTGTTGATCTCTTTCGAGTTTTGACACAGATTCTCATTAAAGAGCAGCATACACAAACCCTAAGGAACCCCCCCCCCCAAAGACTGGAAAAGCACCAGTCCAAATGGAGAGGCATCTAACAGAGCCAGATTGCCTATTGCACAGATCTGTTGGTGCAGATTCATGTGATAATAGTTCTGTGGCCTGGTCCAGCCTGTTGGTGCAGATTCATGTGATAATAGTTCTGTGGCCTGGTCCAGCATCTTCTGGCAGGCCCGAAGAATCTTTTTATGTGGATTTATGAAAATGAAAGATTAGTATAATGAAAAAAAACAGGATATATCAACTAAATTCAGACTCCATTTTTATAACTATTCTTTCACAAAGCTGTGGAAAGTGACCTTCAGCACTATATGGTATATATAGCAAAATACATAGTCAGAATCTCATTAACTAGAATAACTAGAATTATCTGTGAAATAACTGCATACAAAACAATCTTAACACTGAGACAACAATGCAAATACAACTTGTGTCCAAACTTGGTACAGTCCTTACCTGAGATTGGTAATTCCATATATAAACACCACCAGAATAAAGACTTGCTAGTACCCTGCATCAAAACCAAAATGGAATGGAATATTCAGTTTTCCACTGCAAACAAATTTCATTACCTTATGCAAGGTCTGCCAAATTTCCAATGAACAATCGTATCAGCCATTAAAGAATACTCACTTACAAAACTTGTACCAAGAAATTAAATCATATTCTCTGCACAATATTCAGCTTAACTCCAGAAGTTATTTACTCAGTCACCTAACATAAGTTCAATGGCTGTGTGCTTTATTAACTCCTGATAGAGCTCACATACATGGCTACTAATGTCATGGTTACTAACAGTATTCAGTCTTCCTTTGCATCTCCTAATGAGCATGTGATTCATCACAGAACAAAGCACTGGTCACAACTTCATGGGAAAAGGAACTGTAATATAAAAGGAAGTATTACAAATACATCGGATGTGACATAATCAACCACATATCATCAGTTTTATATCGTGTTATTTTCTATTATGTTATAGCATGTAATCTTGTAAGCATTACATTTTCATGATCTGCAGGCAAACAATAAATTAATGTTCAAAATTCAAAAACCAATTGACATGAAATTTTGTAAAATTCGTTGTTTAAAAAGAAAGAGCATAATAATCTCATTTCCTACAAGCGATTAAGGTAAAAAGAAGTACAATCATTCCCAAGGAGAATTGATTAAAACTTCTACTTCTAAAGAAGAATAAATCAGAAATTTAAGGTATATTTAATTTTCATCTTTTGTTGTTTAAAATAAGTTTATTAATGTCCAACAAATAACCAAAAGTAGGTCAATGGGACTACTTAGTACATAAGTGCCAATATAAAGTGGAAGTGCAAAGGCCACTCCTATAAAAGCAAAAAGCAAAGCAAATCTATAAGATCTAAGCTCAACTATCTCAATGCCAAAAAGAAATACAATGCTTTAGAATAGGACTGCAACGAAATGAACCTCAAGGCCCCACGTGCTTGTCATCAAACAAAGGAAAAAGGGAACTATCTTCCATAGAATCCTACCCATCAATGTCATAAATGGGATCTCCAAACAATTTCCAATAATTCATCCCCAAACAATGGCTATCAATCTGAAAATTGTCATTACTACCTTCAAACACTTGGCTGCCCTCATTCTCATCACATGAAGAATTAAATGCATCTAACATTTCATCATCATACAAGGGCTTCTATTCTAAAACAGCACTCTCCAAATCAAAAATTACATCATCCAAATGAAAAATTTGGAAAGAACTATAACTTGCACTTTCCTTGTCTTCACGGGAGAATGAGGTGGATACTTGATGACCAATGTCTTCTTAATGTGGAGCTGTAATAGATGCTTCAACAAACTCATCACTCTTTTCGAAAGTGGCTCATGGGATGGAGAACAAGGCTGCAATTTATCCTTAAGATGTGCATATTTTCTTCTTAATATATTTCACCAAGTATGCATAAGCATCATATTTCATTATAATTTCAGCCAACATAGAACTTGAAGGGTTCTTCTCATGGACAATCATCAAACTAGCAAACTTCTCTTCTATTTTAGCACAAATACCAACCCAAAAATATGCCTCATTCAAATCTGAAACATGTTTTTCATCATCACAATCATACATCGAATATTTCTGAAATTCTTTGACAGAATATGGAAATGAAAATGCAAATGCTTTCATCAAGACATCATCATAAACAATATTAAAATCCACAATAAACTCCATGAAAGATGCAAGATGCTAAGAATCCATATGAGGGCTTCCCCAAAATCTTGGAACATGCTCTCTCCAAAAATCAAAAAGAACATTGGTGTGGAGGTCCATGAATGTAAATCTTCCCAAAACTTTCCTTTGGAGGGAGCCATACATCAAATCTTCAAATCACTTGAAGGCATCTGGAATGAAATGGTGCCAACTCCTCTCATTGTGGGCACCCTGGGCATGCACCCTCTTGGGACAGCTCAGCCAACATGGGGAAGCACACCCGCTTAGACTACTGGAGGAGAAGAGCAGCTGGGCGTGAGTTTCAATGGAGTGGAGCTAGCTAACTAGCTATTGGAGCTAGTTCTCTTCTGTTCAACAAGTTTGAACTCTGTTTTATTGTAACCAATTAATATGTGGATAGGTTAAAGGTTTCCTTGCTTATAAAAGTCTCACTTGTCTCGTAATAAAGTTAATACTAATGGTCATTTTGCTCTCAGTTCTCTCTTGTTCTGTTCATTCTGTTCTTCTGTCTGTTTCTCTATGATTATTAAGGGATGTATTAGATCAAATAGTATCAGAGTGTCCATCTGAGGTGCTTCTGCTACACAGTGCTCTTCAAAAGTTGATAGTCAGCTAGATCTAGGGATAGCGCATCAGATCCAAGAGGCAGATTCGCCTCATTCTTTTGTAAGGTGTCAGTCTTGTACTCGTCCAGCTTATTCCAACGAATGCGCTAGGGTTCCTAGTGCTTCCTCAGCAAAGCACTAGGGTTTATGACTTGTGCACTATTTCCAAGGATGCGTTAGGGGTGGATCTACCCTCCCTCCTCTCCAATTTGGCAATGCGTTAGGGGTGGATCCACCCTCCCTCCTCTCCAATTTGGCAATGCATTAAGGTTTCAATGACCACTGTCTCAAACGCTTTCAATTTCACGTGGTGACTAGGTGGCTAGTGCCTGCACTCACCCAAATCTGTCTAGTTGGGGTGCTCGAGGTGTCTACACACTCTCCACCTGCTCCAGAAGTGCACTAGGATTCACTTTTGCTCCATTCCTCCGCACATCCTTGACCAGTGCGCCTTTCTGGTTTGGTCATTGCCTCAGAGGTTACACCCTACTCAGGGTCTAATCTACCCTTTTGCATCGTTGTTTCAGTGGTTACGCCCTATTCAAGGCCAGATCTACTAACTTTGGCAGTGCGCTTATCTGGTGCAGGAGGTCAACCCGTCTCAGGGTTACTTTTTCTCTTCAGTATTCCAGTTGGGGTATGCTCAATTTATGAAGATCATGTTGCCTCATCGTGACTCTTCCCATGAGGCTTTGTTTTCCCCTCAGTCCTCACCCATACAAGACTTGGCATTAGCTCTACATGAGCTAATCAGCTTGCAACGGCATTGACCCCCCCATGTAATTGGATGCACGATTCATTTGCCTAAGTTATCGACCCAATTCAATGGGGAGGTTGTCGACTCTTGGATCCGCAGCCATTCCACGTATTTCAGTACTTACCAAGGGACCTCTGAGGACAAAAAGTTGCAAATTGGTAGTCTGCAAATGGAAGATGTGGCCCAGACTTGGTGGGACATGCAATTGGTTGACGCCTCTCGAGTGGTGGATCTACAAACTCCACCCTCTTCAAGCTCACCACCTATTTTCTCATGGGATGGATTGTGCTAGGCTTTGCACAATAGATTCTACCCTTCAGAATATCGCCAGAACCTCCTTGCACGTTGGTTACTACTCAAACAGTTCTCCGAACAATCAATTTAGAACTACATTGAGGTCTTCACCAAACTTCGCATTCAGCTCCAGATCCAGGAATCTGAAGAGGCCCTCATTATCAAATTTAATTATGGTTTGTTATCCATTTTACGTAGAGAGGTAGATTTATTTGAAAGTACCTCCTTGGACAAGGATTTTTCTCAAGCCTTGGCAGTTGAACGTAAGGTCACCCCCAGGTTCTACTCTCCTTAGCCGAAAGATGGCCCTTTGTCCAACTCATCCCCTCCTTGGTCTCCCACCTCTCTTAAGACTAGCAAATGGTGCACTTTCCACAAGTCCTCTTTTCATTCCTTTGTCGATTGGCGTGTCCTTCGTGGCCAAGCTATGGAAAAAACACTTTTTACGGAGACTATCGAGACATCATCATCCCATGTTGTTGAGCCTAAATTGATTCCTTTGGATAATCCCACCTCTCTTGACCCCTCCTTACCACTCATGACTATGGCTCAGACTCCGCCTTCCTCAACATCTCTTTCTACCCATAATTGCCAGATAAAACAATCCCTAGCCACGCTTATACTCAACAATGGCAATCAAAAGAATTTGGTCGCTCAAGATTTGGTGCAACGGTTAGCTCTCCCTACTACCCCACACCCTGTCCCTAATCAACTAGGTTGGGTCCATAAGGATGGACCTCGCTTGATGGTGACACAACATTGTGCAGTGACATTTGCTATTGGTCCATTCCGTGATTTTGTCATGTGCAATGTTTCTCCCTTGGATTGTGTCGATCTTTACCTAGGTATCCCATATCAAGAGCAACGGAAGGTGGTGTATCATGCTCGCACACATCAGTATCAACTTCAACAGGAGGGCCACACTTATGTCCTGACCTCCTCCTCCTTGAAAGCCCTGCCTTTACTTGTTGCTCATGCAGCTATCTGTCAGGTTAACATAACAAAACCATCTCCTTGTGTCTGGTGTAGCCTGTCAAACCAGACAATGAGCCGCAACAAGTTAACCACGATATGCCTGCCTTGCTCACAGAATTTGTCGATGTTTTTGCTCAGCCCACAGCTTACCTCCCCCTTGTTCCATTGAGCATTCTATTGATCTCATTCCTAATGCTACCTTGCCAAATACCTCGTCCTACCGCCTAGCTCCCCGCGAGGCAAACGAGGTTGAAAGGCAACTGCAACAACTATTGAATTCCAGCCACATCCATCCCAACTCCTCGCCTTGTGCTTCAACTGCATTCATCATTCCCAAGACGAACAGCGACGATAAGATAAGATAAGATAAGATAATTTTATTAATGTCCAACTAATGATCACAAAAGTAGGTCAAAGAGAGATGTCAATACAATGCAAGAGTACCAAAAGGTCTCCTATAAAAGGCGAGATGCATAAAGTAAAGTGCAATAAGGTAGAGTAGTAGAAAGTGAAATTTTCACCAAGGCATGAAGAACCATCAGCCTCAAGCTCAGATACCTAAGCTGATGATGGGGTGTATTGTAGGAGAAGAAGATCCAAGGACAAGAAGAAGAAAGGAAATACATTTGTCATGGAATGGATCCATCTCTCCTACCATATGCGGCCGAATGAAGAAAGTTGAGTATAGGCGATTGTCTCGAGGGGGACCTCGTGGGGAGCTTGTATCGCTCGTTGCATTGTTGACTAGTAGAGATAATGCACCAACGAGATATGGGGGATCTCATCCATCTCCAGGAAGGGGACCTGGTCTGGCCATGTCGCTGAAATTTCGTGGGACGAGGGAAGGTCCCACAAGTCTGCACTGATCTGGAGTATGGGGTTGCGTTGTTGTCGATCTGTCTCTTAGTGCCCCTTCCCGAGGGTAGCACCAAGAAGGAGGTGATCTGCCAAATAAGGTTTGGTCTTGTAGAAGGCTGAAGAGTATGGGTTTGGAGCCTAAGGGCCTCCTCTATGTATAGGGATAGACACCGTTGTTCCCGATATCTGAAGAAGCTCGTGAGAGTCAAAGTCCCCCTGAATAAGCAATGAAACCACCCCCTAATCTCATAGTAAATGGGGCACCGAAAGATGAAGTGTTCCTCAGTCCCAACCTCCTGTAGCTGGCATGGTCGATAGATCCTACCTGGTGTCTCTACCCAAAGTCTATGAGAGCCCACTCTAAATTGGCCTAGAGGAATGCGAAGAGCATTAACCAATATCTGAATGTATACTGTGTTCGAATGATGAGCCCATCCCTAAGCTCCAAGATATGTTCAACATAAAAGGCCATCTTTGGGCATACCCACCAGGAAGGTTAACCCAAGTGATCTAGATAAACTTCCTATAAATGTCATCTCTTATGATCTTGCTGAACACATGTCTAGTCAGTAAGAGTCTAAAGATGGTCGGGTGCATCCAAGGAATACCGAAATGAAGGGAGGAGATCAATCTAAATGCCCACGGACCCTAAAAGATCTAAAACCCCCAAAACCAACCTCGAGCACGGCCCAATGGGCTAGAGAGGGAAATGGTCTTAGAAGAGCAGTAAGCCAAGTATGGGTACCGGTCTCGCCCCTTCACTAAGTCAGCTAAGTCCTGGATGCTATGTAGGAAAGAGACCAGTCTGAACACTATCTCGAGTCAAAAGGGTCAAGCCCCTATGAGCAACTATCTACTTGCATCTAATGATGCGTCGGAGGAGAAGGGTTTGGACTCTCTCAATTGAGTCCCAATCAGACTCTAGTAAGGAAGGCTCCCAGATCTCTTATGCATAGAGAACAGCAGGTTGGATAAGGGAGTCCATGAGAGACATCTTGGATGAGATGTCCTGAAAATGGTGACTAAAATATTGTCAAATTGTCTTTCGAGAAGGGCTAAAGACCTATAACCCTTGGCAATCCAAGGTTGGAGGGTTGGTCGCAAACTGAAACAGGGTTCTGAAAATTGTACTCCCAAGTACGTGTAGGCGTTGGTGATCTCGATCTCCTCCCCCCTGAAAAAAGAAATGAAGGTCTACAAAATTCTTCAACCCGTTCAAGATCATAACCTTGGTTTTACCAAGGTTGACCATCAACTGTCTCTGTAATCCCACTGGAGAGGAGGCTAGGAGGACCACATCATCAACAAAAAGCAAGATGGATATCAGATACTGGTAGAGGAGACATCCATCACTGTCTTGGATATGCTCGTGGAGAAAAGCCACTAGCTCATCAATATAAATCCCAAACAATATGGGGGACAGGGGGCAGCCATGTTTAACTGCGATGGTACTCTTGATGAAGTCTAGCATCCCGTGAACTATGCAAATGCGACCAAGAACCAACTCATAGAGGCGCATGATGGCAGTTATTAAGGTATGGGAGGTGGTGTTGCCAACTAAGTTGTACTTGGTTGGATTATCAAGCGAGCGGGCAGGGTTGAACATGTCAATGTTCATTTTCGATGATATGATGACCATCAGGCCTTTTTGAGGGCCCTTTTTTATTTTTTACCACATGTCCATGGCCCTACGGGGTTTGTAATTAAATGTACTAGCATGGTGTTTTATGTAAAGGGCTTGGTTCCCTAGGACTTTTTGACCAAGTCGGGTATTCCAAGGAGTTTTTTCACTTATTAATTATGTCTTGCAACTTTGCATAACATAATTTCTGAGTTTTTCTCCTACTCCTCCAAAGCTGCAATGCCTGGTGAGGTTAACGGGCCTTAGGGGGTTATTAAAGTCCATGGGTCTGTTAACTCTCAAAAATGCACGTGCATTTGTTTAAAGATTCTGGACACATGCGATCGTCAGTTGATTCAGATGAAGGGAGAGTATAAGGCAGCTCGAAAAGAGTTACAAGATGGAGTCTACGAAAGAAAGAACCCAAGTTCTGAAGGCCTTGAAAAAACCTCATGTCAAGTGAACTGTTTATTTCTGATCAGGACCCATGAATAATGGCAGTACCATTTCTCTAAAGCCAAACCTACCACCAGCACCGAGTTCAATGAAGAACAAAACTCCCATTAGAAGGTTTCCACCTTTACCAACCTTCAAGAACAGGGCATCTACTTCAGAGGGTGAAAAGACTGTTTTGCTGACACATGGTGCATCATCAAAATCAATACCATCTCCAGGAACAAAGGTCGCACCTTCTGCTTTAAAATCATATTCATTGAAGAAGGTACTAGCAGCCTTTTCTGGGAATAGAGGTTCATCACTACCAGTGACTCTTGTTGCAAAATTGTCTCCAACTTTTGAATCACCTTACAGAGTAAAAGCTGTTGACCGGTCTTCTCTAATTAAACAGTATGCAAAAGGAAATCTTTCTCTGTTAGCATCCTTAAACAATAAAGTAAAGAGCTTGAGGAGAACAAACACCACAGGTGTTGTCATGCTTGTCAAGTCCAATACTCCTCGTGTTATGGAGGGTAGAAATGTTGCTAGCCCAAAGGAAATTCCGGCAGCAGGGAATGAAGATGGCAGTGAGGAAATTCCTGAAGAAGAAGCAGTTTGTAGAATTTGTCTGGATGCACTTTGTGAAGGAGGCGAGACTCTTAAAATGGTAGCCAGTTGCATGGGAATCATCTTTTGAGGATTCGAGTTTGGTTTGACAGGAATTACGCCCGGAAACTAGAACAACTGACAGAACGTGCCCTAGAATGAGTTCCTGGCAGCCAACGAGACGCATTTTTGATAGGTTTGAACCGTACGTAGCACTGTGAGTCTGAATTTGAAGTATCGTGTGTATTGTTTGCCATAAGATAGGTTGATTGGCAGCTAAACTTCAAATTTGTTGATCATCGAGTGTTACACTGTCAGCCAAATACATCAAAAATACAGTTTTTGGAAGAATCGACTCATCGGTGGGGGTTTACGTGGCATTCTGAAGCAGTGTTTATCCACCTACTTGACCCGTGTATCATTTCGCAGCTGGAATCTCACAGTTCGGGCTCTTGCAATGGGCTCACCCACCAAGTGACCTGCATGTTATTTGATTGCCAATCGTTGGCAAGTCATCACTCATCGAGTTAATTGACCGCCAATCGTATAAACTACAGCTTTATGATAAGATTCGTTTATCTTTTATTTATTATCCACCAGTCTAACAGGTCCAGCACACTCCCGATTTCACAAATGGTTGTGCACATGCGTGCCTAGGCTTGGGCGCACTTCTTCACGTGGAGCTTGGATCCACAAGTCTATTGGCAACCAATTGATTGATGTCGAGTCCGTTTCAATGAGCTCGGGGTTCAACGAGTTAATCGGTGCACGTCAGAGGTCACGCCTTTGACAGCCGAGTCGTGGGATTTGGCTCTCTTTTCCTTTTGGCAGCGTGGAGTGACTAGTTCCATTTAGAAAATAATAAAAAAATAAAAAGCTTGATACGCGTGGAGTTTTGGACTACCGGTGCTAAAAGACTAAGTTCCACGCAATTGCATCCGTGATGAGTAAAGACTTTGGTTGTTTTAGGTTATGTAGGGCCAGGTTCAAGTCGATTATCGGTTTCCTTAAAAGAGCGTCGAGGTACCAATTGATATTTTTTGCATCTATGTTGTTGCTTCGGTGGTATTTGCCGAATTTTCAGCAATTCCTTGCTCAACGAATTATAGACTGCAAACCTAAAGCACTGCTAACTTGTAGTGTTGTGCGTCGAGGTGGTAAAGTTATCAATCTGAAAGAAATAGTAGATGCTGCACAGGTGGCTGCCAGACTGATAGAGCTATCCCCAATAACTTCGAGTCTGGATTGGGTGTATTTCTATACTAAAGATGACAAATTTACAGTTTGAAAAAACTTCTCTATAGATATGACGATCTCTTTGGTTGTATATAAGATCTAGAGTTGAACTCTGAGTTCTCTTAAGAAGTGACAGTTCATTTATACACATGCTTCACTTCTCCAGCATCCTTGCAAGCCCTAATCAGGGCGACATATTGCATCTCTTGCTCTATTTAAGCTAGCACGTTTTCCTTTGTAAAGATGGAAAAAAGTTGGGAGTTTCTTTCCCATTGAGCTTAATAGAAATATCATGTTGGGTTTTTCGGACATATTGGGCATCTCTTTCATGGTTGTGTGTTTCATTATAAGCTGCGGAGTAAATCTAGCATAGAAGGCTATATTCTAGTCCATTGGGCAACCATTTGCAGTTGTCAAGTTGTTTGTTGATATTATGTTTTCAAAAGATCTTAGGAGTGATAGACTGTAGTCGGTTATACTTATATTCTCCTTGTTTTTTATTATGGAATGTACTAGATTAATCTCACTTGTATGAAACGCAAGGCCCCCTTGAGTCCTCTTTTGACTCCATTCTCCCTTCTGGTATACTGACACTGGTCTTTCCCTGAGGACTGATCCTTCGTTCATTCCCATCACTTAATCAAATTACTTTCAATCCTACAATCGTTTCCCTAAGGCAGCCTCTTCGATTCACCTTGCCCCTTTGTTGCACCTTCCTTAGCGATCCTATCTTAGGGAAACCCCCCTTGAGTTGGAGAAGAGCCAACCTAAAGCGAGGAAGAGAGGAGTGTGGTGACATTGGCTTCTCTCTTGAGAGTTGTCATCGAGCTGGTGTGCTTATTTTTGGGCTTCAGCACATGCATGTCAGTTTTGGGTGATAGCAGGGTCAATGTATATGAACATGCTAGACATTAATTTTGAGTCGTATGAACATGTGCTAGGTCCCCCTAGGTTTTTTTTTAATTTCCGGCGAAGAAAAAAAAATTCCATAATTGAGCCATTTTTTAATGGTTTAATTAAAAAATTTGTAATTGGCGTAAAAGTGTGGAGTGTGGTCTAGGGGACTTTTTTGCCTTGGGGGTGCTCATTTTCTAACTCAGAGCACCCACCTTACCCCTAAACCCATTTTCCATAGTCATTGAGGCATTTATTTTTCATTTTTCTCAAAAAATCCAAAAAAAAGTGAAAAAATCAAAAAAGTCAAAATAGTCATAAAAAAATTAATTTTTTTTTTGAGTGATTTAAGGTCTGAATTATCTCAACACCATTTTAGGAGAGATTTGGGCTGAGTTTTATGACGAATGGGCAGCCCAATACATGGGCATAACTCCCCTCTATTAGCTTGGGCGCATTTACCTTGGGATGGGCGCATTTAGTAAGTTGTGGTGCCCACGAGTTAAGGAATTGGCAGCCCATTTCATGGGCTGTCAATTAGATCTGTCCACTTACACTCATGGCTTCCTGAGATATACACGTAGCAGAGTAGGACAAACCCCAGGGCCTTACGGCCTCCACAGTTTTACACTTGCAAACTAGATTAGACCCTAAGGCCTCACGGCCTCCTCCACAAATAAACAATTAGCAGGCAGATTGAAGACAAGATAGGGTCACGGCTGAGCTTCAGAGGTAAAATAGGGTCACGGCCATCTCAGTAGGCAGATTCAAAACAGATCGGATCCCTTAATGACCAGATCGGACTCCAAGCAGAACATAAACAACAAATCAGGTTTCAAGTAAACCACAAAGCAGCAAGAGGAGTCTCAATCAGAGCAGATCGGTCCTCTACATACCAGATCGGACCTCAATAATATCTCAGGCACACAGATCGAATTCCAATAAAGTCTTGACAATCAGATCAGACTCTTACACGGGTAGATCAGACTACATAACAACAGATCGGACCCTTATAAAAAACTCAACACACAGATTGAGCTTCAATCAAGCTTCAGCAAGCAGATCGGAACCCATTCAATCTTTAAACAAGCAGATCGAAGGTAGCAGCAGCAAGATACACCTTAACGTCTGCCCTAAATAATTATCCAAAGCAGATCTGAGATGAAGGGTGGACTACAGAAGGTAGGTGGCCTCAAAACAATTGATCAAGCAGCAGCAAATAAACCCTTAACCCTTGACGTCAAGCAGGATAAAAGACAGAGTTGAGATGTGATGTCTTAATCATGACAAATGAGGAGGTTAAACTTCAATATATAGAACATTAAGGACTTCTAGAAGAAACATAAAATAAATCTTTAAACAAGTCAGGGTTCCATTAAATTAGGGTAATACCAATAAGTTAAGACATCACACCACTTATAACATATATTTAGTGTGTCTTAGGTGGGTGCCAACACATAAAGAGTTAAGACAAAAAATAAAATAACATAAAATATAAGTAGGGTAACTTAGGTGGGTACTAGGGTTATGTCACCATACATATAATTATTAAGGACCAACACATGGTACATACAACATAAAACAAGTGTGGGTACATGACCCATAACCCTAGAAAACCAAAGGGTGGACCACAAAGGTGGGCAATCAACCCTAATACCCATAAAACATCAAGGTGGTACACATCAATACAACTCAAGGTGGGTAGATGACCCTACTAACCACAAGTCAAAATAGTGAACAAGACAAAGTACCACATGACCAAGAACAACAAGATGTAAAGACCAAGGATGAGCAATTAAGGTGGGATACAACCAATCATCTCTCTCTCAAATGTACAAATGTTCCATACAACTTGAAAGTTCATCATCACTTTATAAGGAAGGTCCACACTGGATGATGTAATCATGTGGTCCTTCAGACTAATCCTTAGGTCAATTGCTAGTGGCTTCATCAAGGGGTGGCTAGTCCCTTGAGAAGACCATCTAGCTCAACCATCTCGAAGACCTAGGAGAGAAGGATATCACACATCATCATCTTGGTCCACTAATCAAGATTCACCCGGTTAACTGACGTGGTATGTCGTTGCAGGAACTACTTGGTCCTCATGACCAAGAATCAGCCTGGTCCTAGACCAGGAGGTCTCTGTCTCAACCTGCAGGACCTGCTTGGTCCTCATGACCAAGAAACTGTCTGGTCCCATAACAGAATACCCTAAAGACAAATAGGGGCCCTAGCCACATGCTAGGGACTTTGCCATGGCATCAACCTGCTTGGTCCCTGACCAAGAACCCCAGGAGACAGCTAGGGACCCTAGAGTACCTTCTAGGATCTTGCTCTTTAATCTAACTGGTTAACTTGACCAGGAACCCTAGTTAACTGACTAGGGTACCATCCTCTCGAAGAATGGGTCTTGCAGCTGCACTAACTTTAACAATTTTGTGGTCTAGGTTCATCCAACCAAGATACATTTGCCTATTATTGTTTGTGTTTTATTTGAGTGTCTTGGTCTTGTCAGTTGTCTTTTCCTTGTGGAAGACGGAGGGTCTCCCCCTTAGCCTTCTCTTGTAGTTGGCTTAAAGTGACAAGTGCCTTGTTCGGAGTGACAACCACTCCTAAAGTGGTGGACTAGGTGCTTGAGGTGTCACTGGGTTTGGTTTCCCATCCTCTATCGTCCTGGATAGGATCCATCTTAGAGGCAGCCACATGATTTGTGATAACATAACCTTCTCCCTAGAGTGTTTGAGCTTCAGAACCTGTGATCTGGTGAGATCTTCGTCGAAGAAGATCTTATTAGGAAGTGAAAATAGCTTTTGCTTGGCTCTGAGAGTCCAAAGTCGATCAGTTGCAAACCTAAATCGGAGGAAGACAGTGGAAACAAATCCAATCCACGCTCGATCGGGGGTCACATCCTAGAGATCCAAAGTATCCGTAAGGAACAAGGTTCCAATCATTATGTGGTTCGCGAAAGGAAAAGGTAGAGGGATCCCTGTCACTTTGAGATTCAATTCCCGTGCCCATCTAGTCCATTCCTCCATGAATTTAGCTTGCACTAACTCCTCTACTACTACTATAGGGGAGAAGAGGCTTTCTCCCTACCTCTAACGACTTATGACCATGAATTGATATGTGTTTATGTTTCATGTTTGAAGGTAGCCTATTGAGACCTAATCTCCTTGTCCGCCAAGATGCACACCAGCAGCAGAAATCTTCCGAAAGTTGTTCCCTCACTACAAGTGGGGAAGGTGTGGCCTTGGGGGCAAGCAATGAGCCAGGTACTGTCACCTGAATCCCGGCTCCTCCGTTTAGGCTAACTCCTAACGAAGCCAAGGGGGGTAGTCCCTACAAAGAGTTTAACTATGGCTCAATGTGTTTTTAAATGTTTTTAATGTGCGATGATGCGGATGGGCGTTGTTTAGGAGTTTTTTGAATAATGAAAGACACGATGATACTTTGAATAAGACACAAGATAAATGAGCAATCCACGTTGCAATTTAAGATACGAGATACACTGATTCACAACCACTTTAAGAATCTTTAAGTACAAGTCACTCACATATGGAAATTAACACAAGTACTCCAGATAGATAATAAGCAAATAAAATATGAGATCAAGGACCAGTGCCTTATGGAGTCAAAAAATTGCTTGAGTGCTTGGGTTGCTTGATACAAGTGTTCGAGAAATAAGTTCATGAGATCGTTTTGCAAATCATCTTGGTTTATTGAAAGTTTTAATGGTCTTGATTATTAGGATAAGATCAACAAGGTAAGCAAAGAGACCGAGAAGTAATACTTTCAGTGGCTATTCACGGTGATCTGACGAACCGTCCAGTTATCAAGAGGATAAGTGTCCACTGTTTAAACCACCCTCGAAGTCTGAACAACGGCACTCCGGCTCCACCTCCCAGAATAGCACTTTAAGTATTTATCGAAAGGCAACGCCGGTTCGTTGGTTGTGGGATGAAAATTTTATTATGTTATAGAAGTTTATCAGATCTAACACCTTTCTGAGTACTAGCGCAACCTTTTCAGGTTGGCAGAGCATACGGGTGTTAGACAGCAACCAAGATAAATTATTATGGGGGTGTGAGTTGAAATATTTTATTGTTGTTTAAGCACACAGTTCAACTCTCCGATAGAGAGTGCTCTTGACTTTGTCTTATGACAAGGTTCAAGAGACTTATTTAATCTAATATGCCTAATCCAAGGGGAAATGCAAACTAAAAATGCTCTCCAACAGAGAGTGCTCTTGACTTGGGTTATTTCAAGTTCAAGAGACTTTGTTCTTTATTATAATAGATGCAGCCTGCGTAAAAGAAAAGTGCACTTTCTGAAGTAAAACAATTGATTAAAGATGATAACAGAAGTACGCTTTCTAAGGCCAAAATTAATCAACTAACTAAGAAATGAACAACAAAGTGGGATCAACCTCCGAACAAGGTGACCACTAGAACCACCAGTCCTTGAGAACTTCCAACTAGCTGAATTTCGACAAGGAGTCTAATGGGGATAGAGAAGCTACCACAAAAGAATGTGGCCCTCGGGATGAAATCCCAAGGTTGCTAACTCAAGTCAAAACTTGGAAGAGAGTTTAATCTAAGTACAGAATTGAACTTTAATCTAGAAACTTGAAGTAAAACTAATCTAAGCATGCATGAAACAAATTTCCCCAAATGGGGAAGGAGAAAAGATGTGTGGGAGGCCTTATCCCACCTGGCCTTTTTATTAAATGAATTACAATTGCCTTGGGAGTTAAACCCTTGAAAGGTCTTTTTGAGAGAAGCAAAAATAACTTAGTGAAACAAAACTTGAAAGCCCTTGATGGCTAATACAAAAGGAGATTGGTTTTGGTTCTATGATTTGGTTTGAATCTTCTCCTTGAATGTAACTTTGCTCTTCTTTGAGTATTGTTCTTACCAAACTTTCTTCTCTTCAAAAGATCTACACAAGCTTAACTCATCTCAACAATGCACCCATTAGATGTTAGTAAAAACAAACTTTGAAACTAGGAGTAAAAAACTAAGATCTAATCTATATGCAAACAACTTTTTCAATGCAAGCTTTTGAGATTATAAAATGAGATCTAAGCTATCCTAATGCTACTTTTCAAAACATGAAGCCTAAAAGTACCTTAAAGATCTAATCTACAAACTTTAATGAACAATTGCAAAACATAGATCTTGAAATGAGATTTAAACTATAGCAAAAGTGCAAGCTCTAAATCATGAAAAAATCCTGACACTAAACAATCTTACTCTTCGTTTTGTTATGTGCTTTTGTAGGTGGATGGAAGGGAAGAAGGGGAAGACAAGATGAGAAAGGATGGAGAGGATGACGAAGGCAATGAGGGGAGAAGACTAGGGGAGATGAGAAGAGAAGGAAGAGGAGGAAGAGGAGGACGAGAGGAGGAAGAGGAGGACGAGAGGAGGAGGAAGAGAAAAGACAAGAGGAGAGGAGGAGCAAATGGAAGAAGGAAGCTAGAGGAGACAAGAGGGAGAAGGAAAAGGAAGACGAATGGAAGGAGGAAGAAGAGAAACGAAAGGGAGAAGAAAGCTAGAGGAGACGAGAGCTAGGTGAAGAGAGGAAAAAGATGGACTTGAAGAGGCAAACAAGAAGGCAAAACACCAAGCAAGCCGAAAACCAAAGGCAAACTAGGTAGTGATCTCAAACTTGGAGAAAGAAATAGCTTGGAAATCCAAAGTTTGGATGGGTAGATCTAGTAACCAATTTAAAACTTTGTTTGAAGAATTTGATGGATGAAGCAAGATCTCCCTGTTTCTTAAGCTTATAAGGTTGAAATTCCTTTGGCCACAAGCAGAGTGAAGATGAACCTACAAAAGATCTTAAACCTTGGAAGATACATGCAAGACAAATATGCTCAAGCGAAAAGTATAGACTTATAATTGCATGTGCTAGATTGTTAGCCTTCTTGAAATATAGATCTAAAACTTGAAAATCCTAAGCATATAAGTAATACACAATATCACCTTGATTTAAGATGATGTATGGCCACCAAGAGCCTCCACAATTTGACCTCCAAAGTCACAACTTTATTAAATGATAAACAAGTTACAATTCCTCCAGAGTTTCTTTGCTAAATAATCCATGAGGAATGAGGAAAAAAGCCCTCATTATATAACAAAAGACAAGCCTAAGCTACCCCAATTCGAATTGGCATGATGGAAGCCAATGGCACCTAACACAAGTCGAATTCCCAATCTAAATCTCAATCAACACCAAATCAAGCCAAGCTTTGGAGTTAACTCCACCAAACAAATCGAGTTGCATTGAATGAGATGAGGAGGTGGCCTCCACCTAGGCAAGGCGCCCCTCATCTCCACATTGGAAGTATCTCCCATCTAATAAACATATGCCAAGTGGAAAACTCGAGCTCCAAAGGAAGTTGACGTGAGCATCTAGTAGGTGGCTTGGAGTTTAACCAATATTCGATTGCAATCAGGGTAGTTGAGAGTGGGAGGTGGCCTCCACCTAGGCAAGGCGCCCCCACCCCCATTAAATGTAACTTAATCACCAACCAAAACTCATTTAATAACCACTCCACATCACTAATTCGAGTTTTGCATGCATGGAGGGTGAATTCTCTTGGAGTTAATCACTGCTGGTGACTAGATACTTGACTGGGTGATGACTGAGATGATTGAAATCTTCATTAATGCCCAGTGCCATGTCAATTAGCCTTTCATTTGAATCCATTTGGATTATTTTGGAGAGATTTGGATTATCTCCAAATATTCAATTTTTAATATTTTAATTAATAATTTCTCTGTAAATGGCTTTTTTTTGAGAAATTATTAATTATGAGGCTGAATTGACATCCAAAACTTAGGATAAACTAGTCCGGGGATCATGGATGATTTTTGGCTTAAGGTTGGAGCCTTCAATCACTGAATTCGCATCCCAGATGACTAACATATTACAAAATGAAATTTTTCCATTTAAAGTATGGAAAAATTTATTAAAAATTTAAAAAATAATTAAAAACCCAAAACCGGAGGACCCGGTAAAAAAATTTCGAAATTTTTTTCTGAGGGTTCTAGGGACCTAGGACATGACCAAAACCTATTATAATAGTGTCTAATAGGCTTATATACATCAATTGGACTCTAATAACCCCCCATGGCTAAAATTTTCAAAATCGAGCATTCCAGCTTTGGAGGAAGCAGGAGAAAACCTCATCGATTATAGCTCGGCTATAGGCAATGTATAATTGACAAGGGAATAAACTCCCTGGAATACCTTAGTTGCTTAATCAAGTCATGGGGAACCGAGCCACTCAAAAACCTACTAGCACACTTTATTACAAACCCCGTGGGGCCATGGTCATGTTGACTGAAAAACAAAACTGACTAGCCAAAATTGGCTAGGCACAAATGATGGATCATCTAATACACTGGAGTACAAACATTCATCATGTTTGTCAAATGGCGGCTCTTCAGATAATCCAACTATGGTACAAAAAGTTGGTAACACTCCTCATGCTTGTTTTTTAGATCAATAATCTCTACATGGAGGGGGTCGTTGAGGGGATGATGTAGAGCCTCTTGCTCCTTGTTGTCATTTAACTGCTTCTTCAACGATAGGTTCTCCTCTTCAATTTAGGTCCACAAAAAATTGAAGAGGAGAACCTATTAGAGACAAGGCAAGACACTTCCGCCACGAATTTCGAGTCTGCATGCTCTGGGGTATAGGGGGTGGGCTTGGCACGCAATTCTTCAACCTCAAACCGAAATGTGTCCACAATCGTCCTACAGACGTTGCTGATCTAGCTTCTCTTCGGCTAATATCTCAAGAGAGTTAAGAACCTGAGTCGACAAGTTGTGGACTTAGATCTGTAGCGCTTGAGCTATATTTTCCAATTCTATTTGCACCTCCTTCAGTGGCTCTCTTCTCCATCGCACACTTCCCCTACTTCTCTTCGGCATGATGCCTGACTTATCTAATACTGGGGAGCGGATGAATATCCGAGAATTTTTAAACTTGCACTACAACTTCGATGGATTGCTCTTGAACTCCTTCTACTTATGAGTCATTTCCAAATGCCTTCTAATTGATTTCCCTTTCAAATTCAAACGAGGTAGAAACCATATCCGCTGGAGAGCTTCATCCGTCATTTCTATTAATGGCAATGCATGCTCACACAAATCCAATTGCTAATGAGGAGGGGAGGTACGCTTAATACCTTGAATGGAAGAGGCCAATGCAATTTGAAATGTTGTCGTAATCCTTCACGAGAGTACAAACTCCATGTTGATGGGCACGAGCAAGGTACAAAGGAGAGACCGGATCTAATCAAGGACACACACAAAGCTTGTGCAGGAGGAAGATATGCCCTAATGCAAGGAGGCAGTCGAGCAAAGAACGCCCATGTAAGACTTGCTTAAGATGCTTCCAGGTGTCATGTTGCCACCACCTCTACACTTGGTCTTTAGACGAGTGTTGAACTTGAGAGGGGATTTTGATCTATCTTCTTTGAGAGGATCTAATCGAGGGACTCCCATAGGGTCCCCACAATGCAATGGGCATAAAACCATACCTATGATCATAGGATGAACTACGGAAAGGCCTGCCCATTAATTCTGAGAATTTCTATATTGTCCCTAGTGGCCAAATTGGCTTGCGCATAAATGATTGAGTTATTAGTCCCGAGGATATGGATAGGAGAAGTTTTACGATAAGCAAGTAACTCCTGCTAAATTATGAGAAAAATAGCTATGACTTTCATATCAACATGCAAATTCTTTAGTCTCACATGATTAATAACAATTTTCGAATCCCCTAGGATTATGAGGGAGACTATCCCCTGCTGACAAGACAATTGTAATCCTTGAAGGAGGGCATAAGCCTCTGCCTGGTTATTTGTTGCATAACCAATGCTCCAAGAGAATAGAAGCCTCATATTGCCTCTTGGGGAGAAAATTAACTAAATTTTATGATATATCCTTCAATGGGGTGGTAAAGTAGATAGAATTTCTTTTGGCCACGCATATTTGTACCTTGCCAATAGATCCTAAAATTCCCTTAGTCGATCCTTTGTTTCAAGAGTTGGTTTGCCATGGTCCAACATTTAGGAAAAAAAAGATAGCATCTTTAGATTCTTTGACAAGTGCCTCAAAAGCATGTATTGAAAGCATTGCATCGTTATATTCTTTGACAAGTGCCTCAAAAGCATGTAATGAAAGCAATTGCATCTTCAGATTATTTGACAAGTGCCTCAAAAGCATGTATTGAAAGCATTGCATCTTTAGATTCTTTAACAAATGCCTTGAAACCATGTATTGAAAGCATCACATCCTTAACCTCATCTTCATTGCAATAAGTTTATGATACTTACCTTCATTTTCAAATAAATGTAAGTTAGCTCTTCCACTATACATAAGACTTTCATCATACTAACATTGTTGTACAAATAATATACAAGCATCCATGGGAAAATTTTCACCACACATTATCTACAGTAGATCCCAAATTGAAAGCGACGAAGAACTAGTTAGATACATACACTTCATATCCATCTTGCACTCAACCCAGCTAGTATCATTCTACTTTATTTCATTACCAAAGTATAAACACAATCTTTTAACTTGCATTTTGTACAAAATATGCTCTTTCATAAACAATTGCCCTCCTTTTTTTGTGAATCAATTGGTTCTTTGAAGCATAGGGATTTCATCTTCGATTGCATGCACTCGAATCATCATTTATCTAGCTTCGCATCCTTGGCCATTGTTGTACTCCACATCCACAATTTCGGTCCTAGTAAATGTCTCTTATTTCTCCAAAACTGTTCCAATGATCTTGTTAGCCTACTTGCTTGGGTATTCTATGGTTGAAGTTGAAACTTGAAAGGGACTTGGCATTTACCTCTCTTGCTCATGCTTCCTCATATTTCCCTTTGGGCGCTCCATTTCCACCTTTAGTGACATCTTGAAAGATTCTCTCATGCTTCTTAGATTTATAAACCTCATCGCCTTTTAGATGGGAACTCTAACAATTTACTGATGTGATAACCATTACCTAAGGTAGCTGACACAAATTCATCCTAATACTCAGACCTATTTTTGTCAACCCATCCTCCCCCACCCAAAATCTTATCTAATTAGATCCAATGTAGATCAAGGTCACAAATGGGTTAGATAGAGACGGTATCTATATCAAACCATATCTACCCATATTGAGCCTAGATCTGTATCAAAACTATATAGGACAAGAATTTAGATGCCTCTAATTTAAAAGTCTACAAAAATAAATAAAACTTAAAAAGTCACGATAAATCCACAAACTTATGAACTAAAAAAAGAACAATTATGAAACATATTAAAAGGAATTGTAGCATCCAAAGTTGCTACCTTCCAAATTTTGCCACTACAAGGATCTTCACCTTCAAGGGGATGAAGAAGCTACCAATGAGTTATTTGATGATTGATGCCATTTCTTAAGTCTATCATATATGTTGCATAGATTTCATTTTCAATCCTAGACCCTCGAGAGTTATATATAGCATATACCCATTATATATGCATAAAATTTTCTAGTTGATGAAATCTAGGCTATTGAGTGTCAAATTATGAAATGATGATTGCTATATTCAATTATAGATTATGCCACACCCTATCATATGATTGTATCATATATAGCTTTCCTTAAACCTTTTGTATACATATAGGATGTGTATCATCCACCTACATCTTGGTAACTTAGACTCAAAATGATGAACCTCTCATAATAGTCAACAACCAATTCATCCAGCATCATTCTTATAATTCAATACTATTTGAATAAAGCTCGTCCGTAATCTAGAAAAATATCACTACCTTAATAAAGTCTTATGTTTTAAAACTTCTCAAAACACTCTTGATTATGTGCTTAGAGTTGATGAAGTACCTCATTTGCTATTCAAAGAGCCACCTCATGCCATTGATGGGATCAATCTACTTTGATATTGCAGAATAATTGCCAATGCATCATATTTTGCAAATTGTCCAATGTTCCTTGCATCAAGTTAATACTAGTCCTAAAAGCACTGACTTCTTGTGTAAAGTCTTTTATCGTCATTGGTGGCATATTCTTGTATTTTCGAGAATATCCCTGCAAATTTGCATGTTCTCTCTAATTCTACAAATAAAAAATCCAAACCTACATGACATCAGGAAAACTGGGAAAAAAAATAACACATAAAACAGCATAAGAACAATAAACTCAATCCCGGAAACAAAACCTGAAATCATGGAGATAAATAAGTTCACTCAAAAATTTTGAGACCCTATTATCCCATAAATCCAAGGTGCATTGAATGGATCTTCCTACAATCCCTTTCTATTTATGAAAAGATATATCCCAGCCCTTTAAATTGGGACATTTGCCCAACTTTTTCCTACTAACCCCTTAAAATAGTCCCCAAGAAAATCTAAATATGATTTATTGTCATTATCCCTAAAAGTTTAATCCCCATAATATTATCCTAACAGTGTACTATTACATGTGCATTATCCGCTCACCTAAAAGAAAGAATTCCGATATCTGCTTGTATGGAAAAAAACATGTTTAATTGTAGGCAAACCCCACTAATAAAGGTATATGTCGTATATCAGGCAAAATCTTCCAAACTTATCCATACAAACCCATTCTCCAAAACCTCTCCGATTTCAGTATTCCAAGTGTCATACTTTTAAAAATCCACGTGCTTTGGCTGTTTAACTTGGACCCCATTCTTCAAACTTGTCCTAGTTAACTGGATTGTTTCTTTTTGGTTGTGATCCACTGAAGCCTCTCTCAAGAGCCATCTTAATGGATGCTTTTCATATTGCCACGCTTGGGAAAAGCACCTTGAGCCTGAGAAATTAAAACTTAAAACCTTTCCTAAGTTGAACTAGCATCAATTATAAACCATATCCAACATGGCTGCTAGAAATTTTCAAATAACTACAAATATGCCATCTCCATAAACCAATAAGATCTGTTGTGTAGACTCTGTTGTCCGCCAGATTGCACACCAGCAGCAGAAATCTTTCGAAAGCTGCCTCCCTCACTGGAAGTGGGGAGAAGTGTGGCCTTGGGGGCAAGCAATGAGCCAGGTACTGTCACCTGAATCCCAGCTCCTCCGTTTAGGCTAACTCCTAACGAAGCCAACGGGGGTAGTCCCTACAAAGAGTTAACTATGGCTCAATGTTTTATATGTTTTAAGTGTATGGTGTGATGCGGATGGGTGTTGTTTAGGAGTTTTTTGTATGATGATGAGAACACAATTGAACATGCAATCCACGTTGCAAAATTGCAAGACACAATTTAAAAGATGAACAATATACTTTGACTTAGAATTTAAATAAAGCATCCACAAGATAATTTTAAACAAATGACAAGGACATATGGTCCAGATTTAGATGATACATGTGAGTTTCAAGACCAGTGCCTTATGGAGTCAAACAAATAGTGCTTGGATGATAAAAAGTATAAGTCAAAAGTAGCTGTTTGTGAGATCGTTTTGAAATTGTTCTTGGTAAATTTTAAGTGTTTTAGATGTTCTTGATTATTAGGCTAAAAACAAGGATATCAAAAGTCCGGAAATAGTACTGGTAACCTCTTAGATGATAGGTCGAAGCCACCCAGATTGCAAAAGGGTAAGTGTTCAATTGGCTTGACCACCCCTGAGTCTGACAGCGGGAGTTCGGCACCACCTGTTTCAGGAAACTTCCTCAGTGACTATCGAAAACAAAGCCGGTTCGTCGGTTGGGGTAAAATTTTATTAGATTATCACTTGTAAGATTAGCAAATCCAACACCTTTCTGAGTACTAGCCCAACCCTTTCAGGTTGGCAGAGCATACAGGTGTTGGATGATCGACCAAGATAAATTAATTATGAAGGAGAATGAGTTGGAATATTTTATTATTAGAGCACAGTTCAACTCTCCGATAGAGAACGCTCTTGACTTAGTCTTAAGACCAAAGTTCAAGAGACTTTAATTAATTTAAATGCCTAATGCAAGGGAAATGCAACAACTAAATGCTCTCCGACAGAGAGTGCTCTTGACTTGGATTTGGCCAAGTTCAAGAGACTTTGGTTCTTTTTATGAAAATGGGAGCAGTTGTAAAATTTGAAGAAACAAATGAAAGCTTAATTTACTGAAAGTAAAAAGATGATAGTAAGATATGACAAGATGCTTAATATAACTGAAAATAGACTTAGTATTCTACCAAACAATGTTAATCTAAAGGTGGGATCTACCTCCGAACAAGGTCGATCACTAAGAACCACTAGTCCCTGAGAAAGTACAGCTAGCTGAGTTTCGGCAGGGAGTCTAATGGGGAACAAGAAGCTACCACAAAACTATGTGGCCTTTGGGATACAATCCCAAAGTTAGCTTACTCTAGCCAAAACTTGGAAACGGAAAATGATGAAAGTAAGCAGTTTAATCTAAAGCATGAAATAAGAGATCTAAACTAGAAAAGCACAAGACTCTTCCCCAAATGGGGAAGAAAAACCCAAAAGTGGAGGACTCCTCCACTTAACCTTTTATTAAACAGATTACAATTTGCCTTTGGGAGTTAAACCTTTGAAAGGTCTTTTTTGAGAAAAGTAAAAACAACTTATTGAAATGAAACCTGAAAGCCCTTGAAGGCTAGTACAAAAGGAGATTGGTTTTGGTTCTATTGTTTGGTTCAAATGGTGCTTTAGGTTCAATCTTCTCCTTGCTCTTTAACTTCTTGCTCTTCCTCTTGCAATTTGGATCCTCTTAGCTCTTTTCTCCTTTAAACACCTACAAGTACTCCAATAAACTCAAGCAAGGCACCCATTAGACATTAGTACAATAAAATAATGCAAACTTGAAATTAACTAGGTCTAAACTTGAAAAATAAGATCTAAAATGTGAAAAGCATGATATTTTAACTTGAATTTATTAAAATGATAAAAAGGACCAGCAAACAAACTATTTCTAAAAATGGTAGGAAAGAGATCTAAACTATAAAAAAAAAATGGAAACGTTTTGTATGCAAATTTATATCTTTTGAATGAAACTAAAAATGCAAAAATAAACTAAGTGCAAAGCCCTAAATGAGATCTACAATGTAAGATCTAAACTACTAACAAATAAAACTAAACTAATGCTAACTACTCAAACCTCTTTTTTATGTTTTGTGCCCCCTTTTTATTGTAGATTGGTGGAAGGGAGATGAAAGGGTAATGAAGAGGAAAAATGAATGCCAAATGGAAAAGATGGGCAAAAAGATAACGAATGGGTGGAAGAAATGGGCAAAACCGAATGGGTGGATGGAGCTAACCTAATGGAGATGGGCTTGAAGAGATAAGCTTTAAGGACAAGTAACCAAGGTAGTTGTTTTGAAAAGTTGATGGTGAAGCAAGAAACTCCAATTTGCTTATGCTTAAAAAATTGAGAACCCTTTGGCCACAAGTGGAGTGAAGGAGAACCTGCACAAAACTCACAAAACCTTGGGAAATACCTGCAAATCACATATGATCAAGCGAAAAGAGAAGAGATATATGCATGTGCTAGATTGTTAGCCCTCTAAACATATAAATCAAAACTAAAAATTCCTAAGCATATGAGAAATTACACAATATCACCTCAGAATTGTGATAAAGCATGGCCACCAAGAGCCCCCACGAATTGACCTCCAAAGTCACAATTTTATTAAATATAAATTGAATTACAATTCCTCAGAGTTTCTTTGCAAAAAAGTCCATGAGAGAATGGCCAAAAGGCATCCTCTTTATAGCAAAAACTAGCTACCTAACACCTAGGTCGAATTGGCATGAAGGAGAGCCAATGGCTTTAGACACAATTCGAATTCCAAGTCTAAATTCCAATCACCATCAAAATCAAAGCCAAGCTTTTGGAGTTAGCCATCAAACAAATCGAATCTCAGTGGTTGGGAGTGGGGAGGTGGCCTCCACCTAGGCAAGGCGCCCCCCACTCTCCATAGGAATCATCACCAAGCGAATGAGAAAGAGCCACACCATCAATCACGAGTTGTAACCTAGATCTGCGTGAGGGTTGAAGAGAGACATGTCATGAGTTGCTTTGAACTCTAACTCGCCTTCACTAAGAGCCAATGCCTTGTCATGGCCATGATTTTTAGGAGGGCACCCAACTGGCAATAAATGCCAATTAATCAACTCAAACATCCAATTAAACAATGCCACATACACAAATTCGACTTCTGCATGAGGGAGGGCGAATTCACTTGATGGAGATCTCTTGTGCTGACTGTATACTCGACTGAATGATGACTAAGATGATTGGAATCTTCATTAATGTCCAGTGCCATGTCAATTAGCCTTTTATCTTATTCCATTTGGATTATTTTGGAGAGTTTTAGATTATCTCCAAAATAATCATTTCTATTATTTTAATTAATAATTTCTCTGTAACTGGGTTTTATGAGAAATTATTAATTATAAGGCCTAATTGACATCCGAAACTTAGGATAGACTGGTCCAGGGATCATGAATGATTTTTGGCTTAAGTCTGGAGCCTTCAATCACTGAATTCAGATCCTGGATGACTGACATATTACAAATTGAAATTTCTCTATTTAAACTATAGAGAAATTTATTTAAAATTTAAAAATAATTAAAAACTCAAATCCGACGCCTCCAGTAAAAAAAATTCAAAATTTTTTCTGAGGGTCCTAGAGACTTAGGACATGACCAACACTTATTCTAATAGTGACTAGTACGCTTATATACATCAGTTGGACTCTAATAACCCCCCATGGCTAAAATTTTCAAAATCGGGCATTCCAGCTTTGGAGGAAGCGGGAGAAAACCTCATCGATTATAGCTCGGCTATAGGCAAAGTATAATTGACAAGGGAAAAAACTCCCTAGAATACCTTAGTTGCTTAATCAAGTCATGGGGGACCGAGACACTCAGAATCCTACTAGCACACTTTATTACAAACCCCATGGGGCCATGGTCATGTCGACTGAAAAACAAAATTGACTAGCCAAAACTGGCTAGGCACAAATGCTGGATCATTTGATACACTGGAGTACAAACATTCATCATGTTTGTCAAATGGAGGCTCTTCAGATAATCCAACTATGGTACAAATAAGTTGGTAACAGACTCTAAACTAGGCTTCACAAAGTTGATGAATGAGTCCTTGTCATTTGCAGTAAGATGTAATTGAACAGCAATGCACCTAAAAGTGGCAAAAATGCCAAGTTTTCTTACATTGGAAATACGTTGTTAACAGTTCACTATTCAAAATTATTGGCAAGGGGATCCCCACTAAAGCATCCTTCTTTGTGTTGTCTGCTTAAGCCCTGTGCTTTACCCTTCATTTCTCTCAATCAGAAATTATAATATGTTAAAGACATGTCCATTTTTAAACTAACACCACTCATCCTATCTAAGCCCAAATATAAACATTAGACTTTAACAGTATTTACCAGGTATCAAAAGAACAATCATTATCTTTTTGGGGGGAAAATACTGCTTGTAGAAAGTTACAAGTTACAATTGTCCCTTTGGCTAAGTTGTCACGCTATGAGGCGCTTAACTATGCCATCAAAATCACCAAGGACTTGCACTGGGTCTCATCCGCAACCACTCAGGGGTTTTGAGACCCAGGTATCCATGTCAATACAAGCCCAATCACCTTTGCTTGCTGCATGCATCAACAGGGTAGTTATTTTGAGTTGGTTCAATGTGGCATTTAATAAGTCTAAGAGTTCAATGAGAAGGATAGGATTTTCCCAACGGTTTTACGAATTTGAAATATCACAAGCATAGATCCATCTTAAACCCGAACCTATTAAGCACCAAGAGGGATCTAATTTCTTGAGGTGTAATTTTTTTCTTGATTAGCATAATATATATTTAATTTCATGTAAAAAAATTCTTACCAACATGTTTTTTTTTTATTATTATTATTTTTATTATTAAAATATGTCATGTTATATCACATCACAACATCTCCCCCATACTGGGTTGTAAGCACCTCGCTACTCTCGGTGCAATCATCTTATGGATGAGTAGACAACTAAGTTGCACATAACTTGGAAACCTTTCCAGGTTTCCGAAACGGGGATGTCTGGAAATGTGACCACCCCAAAACGTATGAGGAAACACAGTACATAAAAAAATACAAAAAATACATATATCTAGTTTTTTTTAATAACACAATATCTTGCAAGAAAATAAGAATGATACACATAAATACAATTTTAGAAGGAAAACCATGTCTTTATTAACTGCCATGGATGATTACATGGTGCAAAATCCAAAATTAGCCTTTATAGATGAGGCCATACATCCAAAATCAGCCTTTAAAAATGAGGCTATATGTGCTGAAAATGAAATAAAATATGAACTAAAGACAATTACAAGTATATGTCCATCTCATCCTCATACTCATCCTCATCTACAAAAATAGAACAAGATGCTTGTTCAACAAAAGTATAGCATTTATTGGAAGAAGAGGCATAAGCATTATCAAGAGCAGCAAAAGAAAGTTCCAAATCTGGGCTTTCTGTTAGAAAGTGACAACAAGGAAGGTCTTCCTGCATGCATGTGTCCTTGCATGTAGAAGACTTAAATTGGAGAAGCCAATAAAATGTATTTAATTTATTTTTCCTAAGTTTACTTTGGAAAATAAATTAAAGTGGTCTAATTATTAATTGACTGAAACACTTTTTATAAAGTGAAAGAGAAAATATTGAAGTGATGGCTAGATATAATCTTAGCCATCCAATCTCACCAGAGGATCCCATCCATAGATCTATAGTGAGATTAGGGTTTTCGCTTAGCATTGAGTTATAAAAGAAAGATCAATTGGTGAAGAGGACACAATTGCATTCCGACGGAGACAGAGGAAAAGAAGTGTGAGAGAGAGAGATTTTGCAAAGAAGACGGAGGAGCAGCGATTCGGAGAAGGCAACATGAATTTGCAAAGGAGAGTGTTGTCCGCCGAGATGCACACCAGCAGCAAAAATCTTTCGAAAGCTGTTCGCTCACTACAAGTGGGGAAGGTGTGGCCTTGGGGGCAAGCAATGAGCCAGGTACTGTCACCTGAATCCCAGCTCCTCCGTTTAGGCTAACTCCTAACGAAGCCAAGGGAGGTAGTCCCTACAAAGAGTTTACTATGGCTCAATGTGTTTTAATGTTTTTCAATGTATGGTGATGCGGATGGGTGTTGTTTAGGAGTTTTTTAAATGATGAAAAGATCACAACTTTGTAATTCGAAAATAAACACAAGATAAATGAGCAATCCACGTTGCAATGCAAGATACGGGATAACCTGATGCACAACCACTTGAAGAACTTTAAGTACAAGTCACTCGCATATGGAAAATTAACAAGTACTCCAGATAGATAATAAGCAAATAAAAAATATGATATCAAGGACCAGTGCCTTATGGAGTCAAAAATTGCTTGAGTGCTTGGGTTGCTTGATACAAGAGTTCGAAAGATACGTTCGTGAGACCGTTTTGCAAATTATCTTGGTTTATTGAAAGTTTTAAATGATCTTGATTATTAGGCTGGCAAGAAACAAGGATAAAACGTCCAACCGGAAGAAATACTTTTAGTGGCTATTCACGGTGATCTGACGGACCGTCCAGTTATCAAGAGGATAAGTGTCCAATGTTTAAACCACCCTCGAAGTCTGAACAACGGCACTCCGACTCCACCTCCCAGAATAGCACTTTAAGTATTTATCGAAAGCAACGCCGGTTCGTTGGTTGTGGGGTGAAAATTTTATTATGTTATAGAAGTTTATCAAATCCAACACCTTTCTGAGTACTAGCCCAACCCTTTCAAGTTGGCAGAGCATACGGGTGTCGAATAGAAACCAAGGTAAATTATTAACGGGGGTGTGAATTGAAATGTTTTAGGGTTATTGAAGCACACAGTTCAGCTCTCCGACAGAGAGTGCTCTTGACTTTGTCTTATGACAAGTTTCAAGAGACTTATTTAATCTATATGCCTAATGCAGGGGAAATGCAAACTTATAATGCTCTCCGACAGAGAGTGCTCTTGACTTGGGTTATTTCAAATTCAAGAGACTTTGTTCATTGTTAGAATAGAAGCAGCTTGCATATAAAGAAAAAAACACTTTCTAAAGTAAACAAATAATTGAAAGAAGTAAAAAGTACACACTTTCTAAGGCCAAAATTAACAACTAACCATGAAATAAACAACAAGGTGGGATCAACCTCCGAACAAGGTGATCACTAGAGCCGCTAGTCCCGAAAACCTTCCAGCTAGCTAGATGTCCGCAAGGATGCTAACGGGGAAAAAGAAGTAGCCACAAAACTATGTGGCACTTGGGATGAAATCCCAAGATTACTATCTCAAGTCACGAATTGGAAGAGAGTTTAATCTAAGTATAAAAATAGATTTTAATCTAGAAAAACTTGAAACAAAACTAACTAAGCATGCATGAAACAATCTTCCCCAAATGGGGAAGGAGAAACAATGTGTGGGAGGCCTTATCCCACCTAGCATTTTTATTAATCAATTTACAGTTGCCTTTGGAAATTAAACCTTTGAAAAGTCTTTTCAAGGAAATAAACAACTATGGAAACAATATTTGGAAGCCCTTAATGGCTTATACAAAAGGAGAGTGGTTTTATAATTCTTTTGTTTGTTCAAGTCTTCTCCTTGGTTTAAAGTTTTGCTCCTCTTTGAGTGTTGTTTTCACGAAGCTTTCTTCTCCTTAAAGAAACCTACACAAGCTTAACCAATCCTCAACAAGGCACCCGTTAGTATTAGTCAAATCAAAGCAAATAAATCTAACATCTAATCTAGAAATTGAAATCTCTAATGCAAGTCTAACTTTGAAGTATCAAACTTGGAAATGCAAATGCAAGAGTAGATCTAGATTCAAAACTTGAAACTAATCTATATGCAAATCACTCTTTTTTAAATGCAAATTTTTCAACTTTAGGAATGAGACCTAAATGCAAACTAAACTTTAACAAAGATGAGATCTAAATGAAAATATGTAAAGTAAACTAAACTAAGATCTAACAATGCTAACTTATAAACAAATGAAAACTAACTAGTACTAACAAATCTATTGTTTTTTTTTATGAAATTTTTTAAGTGCTCAAGGAGAGACGAAAAGGAGGAGGCTTGAAACAAGTAAAAAAGGGGAAACGAAAGAGGAAAGGGAGGCCAACTTGAGGAGGGACAAGAGCTAGAAGTGAAGGGGAAAGGAAGGGGCGAGAGCAAGGTAAGAAGGGTAAGAAAAGGCTAGAAGGAGATGGACGAGAGGAAGGAGGGGCGAATGGGAGGAAGGCAAGATGGACGAAAGCAAGGAGTTGCAAATAAGTGAAGAGAAGATCCAAAACGAAAGGGAAGTATGGGTTAAGCAGAGGGAGACGAAAGCTAAGGCAACGAGAGATCTAGGATGAGAGGAAGATGGGCTAGCAAATCAAGGCAAAGAAGTCAAGGAGAAAGTGGAGGGTTTGAAGAAGAAAACCCTTGGAAACCAGTGACCAAAATTGAATGTAGTTTTCAAGATGGAACACAAGAGAGAGAGCTACTCCTGGCTTTCTTTTTGTGGCAAAAGATGACAAGCTTTGTAGATCCTGCAATCACAAAGTGTTAAACTCAAAAATATGGTTGTTTGAAGCTTGGGATAGAAGCGACCGAGCTCACACCCTTCTTCAATTGGTGAAACTTGACGAAGCACAACACACTCAATACAATAGTGAGATCAAAAAATACTAGTATGCTAAGCAGATCAAAGCTTTATCAATATTAGTACAACCGAATACGTCCTATTCATATAACTTTGATAAACATTGCATAATAGGTCAAGTTGACAACTGCAAATGATAGATCTTACGTTCTAAGATATTAGACTTCTAAAGCTAGCATTTGATCACAACATACATGAGTATTGAAAGAGAAATGCTTAGAAAGAGATCACCTCAACCATGAAGAATTCACCACAATGAGCAAGATACCTGTTATCACACAAACTCTAGCTACTTGTGGTAGTTATCCCAATAGGGACGGTAGAGGAGAACAGCCAGGAAGGTGTAACCAACAGCAGCCAGGTCCTCTGTCCAAGGGACAAAAGTCACACCGGACAAGGCTGCAGTCACTTTAGACAAGGCACTTGGCCTAGTCAAGGGGGAGACCCACTCAACCGGTGAAGGTCGAGACTCAACAATCAGACACCCTAAACCCAAAAAAAGATGATCATAGTAGTAAACAAAATGGATGACTGAAGGTGAGATTTCTTCTAGCCTAACAGGATCAGGATCTTGAAATGAGGAGATAATTTATGAAAGGTGAAATTAGATCCGATACAAGTGATTTATGATGAATAAATGAAATATCTAAAGGCTGGAAACTAAATCAGAAAATGAAAGATGCCTAGAAGAGTGGCTGAAAATTCTGCCTATGGGGGAATGAAGCATATGATGACTACTCAAGCATGGCTGAATTGAATCAAGTAATTTAAACACTTCTTCTAGTGATTTTAGAGTGATTAAGTGACTGATTTAGTGCAGAAAAATTGGACCAGCAAGAAGTGAATTGAACAGCCATAGGGGAATGGGTTACACGGTGGAAAAATGGACCTACGGTAGTCAAAAAAAGGAGTTTATAAGCACTTCCAGCTGCTGATACTTGGTACTTCAAGGTAAAAAGACGTTACGGAGCAGATTAACAAGTACCCATAACCCCAAAATACACCCAACAGGCTGAAAGAGAAAAATGCCCTAGAGGGGCGTTTTTGGCAAGGTGATCAGTGCCTAAAATATGGGTAAATGGAGTCGGAATGCAATGAAACTTGATATATGGCTATTTAATTAGATTTCATTAGCGGGTTTTAAAGAACTAAGGATTTTAACGGTTGAATTTTTAGTTTTGATTTTTCCCTTGGTTTTATATGTATTTTCAGCTCAGCAAATAGATCAGAAATCTAAATAGAGAGTTGGACAATAGAGAAGTACCCCAAACGATGATGAATGGCTGAATATTGGTGAAGACTAATTGTCGATTCCAAGTGATGAGCTACCAGCGTTTTCCCTGAGCGTTTGAGCCAGCCAAAGACCCAGTGCGCCCCTGCTACCTGCCACAAAAATGGAGAAATCAGATATCTGAAACAAAATAGCAAGTTAGCACAACAAAATGAAAGATAAATGATGAGGAAATTGAAAGACAAACAGCAAATCCAACTCCCTTGTTAAAATCTTGAAGAAGAACCCAAGTGTGGAGCTCCCACTCCAAGAAATGCTCCCTTCCTCAAATGATCTTCCAACCTGCAAATCACTTCAGCTCTAGATGGTGGGGAAATGCACTAACTAACTCAGCAATACATTAACAACTAGATATCAATCACAGCAATATTCATCCAAGCACAAAGTCTCAAGAACTCTCCAAGTTTTTGCTCTATTAGAGCTCCAAGTGTTTACAAAAAATGTCCAAGAGATCACAAATGGAGTAAGTCCATTCTCTTATAGAGATGGCTCACTCTCCAAATAGGTTTCCCCCCAAAACGGTGGGTGGAGATCAATCCCCAACCATCAAAATCAAATGGTGGAGATTGCTCCCTAGAGGGGGGTGTGAATTGCCCCAAGAGAAGCACACTAGAGGAGGAGAGGGGCCCATATGGGGGCCATACATCAAACAAAGGGGTTGGGGGGTGTCTATATGGGGTTTTACCCCCCCAACCATATACAACAAGGGTCCCACCATCAAAAAACAAGGAAATCGAATTCCCCCCTAAGGAGAAAAACGCCCTTATGGGCCAAATTGAGCTCAATGGTGAGCTATCACATGGAGGGCCCCACAATGCCCAAACATTACATCAAACATTACCAAAAATACCTTAGAGATTACCTTTACCATTGCCAACCTTTAATTTTGCCATTCACCTATAGTTGCCTTAGTCAAGTTCTGATTTCCATGTATGTTCTGCTGGTTTATATGGCTGAAGATGAAATTTGGGCTTTTGACCCACTTTTAGTGCCCGGATTGCCGAACCGTCTGCTGCAAT
Source organism: Larix kaempferi (assembly GCA_027924585.1). Classification (NCBI taxonomy): domain Eukaryota; kingdom Viridiplantae; phylum Streptophyta; class Pinopsida; order Pinales; family Pinaceae; genus Larix; species Larix kaempferi. Next base: position 8,938,908 of record BSBM01000504.1, read on the forward strand.
GCGATCGTGGACCCCAAAAGTAGTAGGGATGACCACTTGAACGACCTCGATCCATCACTTTGGCATTATTTGCCCCAAATCCATAATTTTTAATTAAAACAGGTCAAAGTTGACCAATAATAATTAAAAATTTCTCAAACGGTTCAATATTTTGCAATTCCGTCAGTTGCATGCTCATATGGGACCCCTGTAGATAATAAATGATCGAAATTGAAATTCCGATCGCAACATTTTTTCGGGCCCATTTTTGGCCTAGTCAACCCAGTTTGACCAAGTCAAATCTGGTCAACCATAGTGCTAGCTGAAACCTGTATGCGAGCATGAAGTGACAAGGCTCAATTAAACAAGTTAGTACCTTACTAAGCAATAAATGATAACATGGTGATCAAAAATTCATTAAATCTTGAAATAGTACAAGGCCCTGGTGAAGTGGGCCCACCACCTCCAAAAGACTAAGATGCTATGCATCTCTATAGAATTGACCATTTTGCTGACTCTAGGTGATGTGGACAACAAGGCAAAGGACATGGGAAGACAAGGATGAAGATCATGTGACCCTTTAGACACCTCGGGAAAGCGGGGTCCACTGAGGTAAGTATGCCATGACAGAACACAGGGAAGGGCGGTGCCTCACAAATGGGTATAGTACAGGGAAACCACCACTAGCCATCTAACAAGTATCCCACAACTCACATCCGTATCCGAAGACTCCGTGAGGTTCTTTTCTAGAGTCGCCAAATTGGGTGTCCGGCAAACCGTAACTTGAGACTCTAGGGGGCAATCTTGAGCTTGTCCCTTGCTCCCTCTCACCTCCTTGTCCCGTGGAACTAGGTGAGGAATAACCACTACAAATGCTGACATGTATAGTTGACCAAAATCCATGTGTGTTTATAAACACATTGCATGGATTTTACAATGAGTTTCATACTTAGCCCTTTTTTTTGGCTAGATTTTACATTTACAACATAGAGGCCTTTTTAGCCTGATTTACATTTCATTTCTTCATGTCTTCATTTCTTCATGGCCCTCTTGGGCTACATACATATCTCAAAAGATATAAACATGGCGCTCATACTGCAAAGGTAATGGGGGTGGGTAATACATGCTTCGACGACAAGTGGGGAGCACCCAATGAGGCTACACAATCCTAACTGCATTGCAACATCGGAGGTAACCGACAAGAGCAAATCCCAGGTCTAACCGTGTATCTCACACACTAAAGAGCCGAGGCACAATAAACAAGGAGTCATGGCAAACTCAGAGATCAGTGGGGAAAGGGGTCCTCGGGATCACAAATCAAAATCCAAGTCGGGGAAGAAGTGTCACGAATGAGTCGGATGAGTGGAGAAAGTGATAATGGTGCTTAAGTCAGCTACCGAGGGGGCTCAGTGATCAAGTCTATGCCAAGTATATAGGACATGACTCAGCGTGCATATACATAAGTCTAACCGGAGGGGTGGACTGACATCACCAAGGGCCCAAACACATCATATCATAGCTAGATCACCAAATATATCATCTAATCTACAACATGAGCAATAATCAATATATGCAATACCTGCTGCACCACATACCTGTTGCTAGTGAACCTATATCTGAGCTGGATCTCTGCTGAATCCGGGCATATAACAAACCAGCACTGTATCGTGATAATCTCGATCAGAATAAGACTAGGCACTGTCTCAAATGGGCTTGTGTCAAAGCCTGGCAAGGAAAGGTAACCCTGTGGTAGATGGTAGGTCCAACTATCTGTCCCCTCTGATATATCTGCTAGGGGCAATCTGAACAAAAATGCCTCCTCTAGAGGTAGTTGATCTCCTGATCTGGAAAAAAAGTACTGTGCGGTCCTCGGCCGCACAGTCTGCAGTATGGAAGCTGCTGCTGACATAAAATGTGATAACAATACCATAGACCTCCAAAGTCAAAATTTTATTCACAAATTCAAAGCATAAGCTTGATACAATTTTCTCAGATTAACTCTACAACAAAAAGTCCATGACAAGTGAGTGCAAAGCACCTCTCTTTATACAAAAAACAAGCTACCTACAACCTAAATCGAGTTGGCCTAAAAGAGAGCCAATAACACCTAACACCAAATCGAATTTCAATCACAATCGAGCTTGGAGAGCTTAACACAATAGATAACTCAGAGTTGAAGTGAATGCGAGTGGGGAGGTGGCCTCCACCTTGGCAACGCGTCCCCACTCCTCCCTTGGAACCTCCATCAAGCAAATCACGTGAATGCCAAGTAGGAATGCATGAGCCTTTCGAGGAATGCGTGAGCTTACATGAGACAAGCTTGGAGTTTGACGTTGCTGGGACTTGAGTTGATTCGAGTTGGAACTTGAGATGAGCTCACATCCCACCTTGCATTGATTTCAAACTTAACCATCCATCAATCAATTGCCAAATCACCCAAATCGTGAGCCCATGCGAGAGACATAGCCGTACGGTCAAATCGGTGAATGAGACCCACGTCATCCTCTTCTAACAAATTCGTAACCTCTCATAATAAATTAGCATGTGCTTAAATATTAAAGGTAACCCACCACATTACGATCGGAACCATCACTCATAATTCATGTGAATGATGCCCATGCGAATGGAGGAAGGCACATCTCAACCTCACGTCATCCTCTTCATGAAATTCAAAAATCACACTTGGACTTTATAATTGTTATACCTCAATATTACACATTATGTATTAATGTCGCATCCTTGCATTAGCGACCTAAACGACAGTTTCCCTTAAAGATCATCTGAACATCCAAAGTGAAAACCATTAACTGAACACTGAAAGCAAACACTTTTTCTGCCATCTGCCAACCCAACTTAGCCCTGTTTGTGAGCATTACCGCTCCCTGCATATCTATAAAGGCGCGGTAGTCAGCACTACCGCGCGTTGCTCTTTCTCTGGGGCGCGGTACTACCGCGTTATGCTCAGTTATAGGGGCGCGGTAGTCTGAAATTACCCTTTTTGCCTTGGACTTTGGGATTCAACCTTCGAGGAGATTTTGTTGGGAATCGGGATTACCACCTTTGGTTCGATCCTAACTCCTTTGTTTAGCTGGCCTGATCCACTAAACCCTCCATAGATCCACACTTCTCTCTTGTTGGTTAACCTTCCCATATGCTATAAGAGAGAAGCTTTCCATGGGCCAAAGGGAGGGCTTTTGGGGACATCAAACCTATGATCTTCAGACTTCTGCAGAGATAGCTAGAGGAAGCACTTGGAGCTAGAGGATTGGCTTGGATATCAAGCAACCTTTGTAAGCACTCTTCAAGTTTGTAATAAAAGATAACTTGTCTTGTTTTTCCCATTTCATGTGTATTGTATGGATCTTTGATGTGAAATGTATCTAGTTTAGATTTGAACTTAATCTTTGCTTCAAAGTATTTGGAAGCTTGCATGCTTGTCCTTTGTTTGATTTCAATAGGTTCTACATTGGAGCTTCGGGATCAAGAGCTAGAAGAGGGACAAACGTCGAATTGGAAGGTGAGTTATGTCTTTCATCTCTTCTGAATGCATTTAATCTTGTTGTGAAGATTAGTTCAGGAACTCAAGGTAGCATTTGTTTCCTTTTTGTCTTAGCATAGAGTCAGTGCATCCTACTTTATCCTAAGAGAGTTTCTACCTATCCGTAGGGAGAAATATTTGCAACAATAATATGTCACTGTATCACCCAAATGTGGTCGTACACCCCATTTAAATAATATTCAAACCTTTTCCAAAGTTTAAAAAACCATATTTTTGTCTTTTTGATTTTTTGTCCTTATGTGTTTTTGTCATTTTTTGGTCACTAAATGCCAAAATAGTGAAAACTGCTCCCAGAGGCGACGTAATCGCCCGAAACTTTAGAAAAGAGGGTGTCAGGGTGAAAAGGACGCTCTAAGTGTCAAAACGAGCTTCCCCACGCCAAAATCCGCGTCTGGATGAGGTTTTTATCATTTTTTGAACTTTTTTAATTAAACCATTAAAAAATGGTCTAATTTATGGAAAAAATTATTTTTGCCGGAATCAAACGAAACTCCTAGGGGACCTAGTGCATGTTCATACGACTCAATTGAGATGGCTAACACGTAAAAAATCCTAGACACAAGACTCTAATAACCACCTTAGGTTTTGACCACCATGGAAAATACTCCAGCTTTGGAGGTTTGAGTGAAAAACTCAGGGATTATACGCCACTGATGAGTAGCGCATAATTCCTAAGGAAAAAACACTCTAGAGTATCCCCCAAATGGCTAAACCTACGGATGGCCGAGTCTTTTATAAAAGGACCCCGTTTAGACCAACTTTTTACATTTTCCCCATGGGGGTATGAACATGCAGTTATTACAAATTGGGCAAAATTGCCCTGAAAATTTACTTTTGAACTTCTGAACACTGATGATGAACATGAATCATGTTCAATAAATTGGCGACTTGTCGGAAGTTCAACTATTGTACAAAATAGTTGATAACAGAGAGACAAGGAGGATTTGACAGAGGTAAACCGTACAGCTGCAGGCCGTGCAATCCATACAGACCGTACGGATTCGTACAGCAAGCTGTACGGATTCTGTACAGGTCGTACAGCTGCTTTGGGAACCGTGCCACCCTACAGGTTCTTCTCAGTTGATTTGTGTGATTCAATTTTGCCATTTGGGGCATAAATCAATTTTCTGATATTATAAAAGGCTTCATATTTTCTTAACAAAATATCCTCTCATACTGCTGCACCGGTTTTCCCATCTTGGGTTTTGTCGTGGGGTTTATACCCAAAAAGATTGTGTCGTTTCTATTGATGTGATTGATTGGTATTTCTCTCAGTATTTTATTCCGCTGCAATTTTATTTGGTGAAGAAATCCATGTGTGGTTAATAGTAACAATTTGGGTTTAATTAAATAATCCAGCATACTCTAGCCCTAGAGTGGATTTTAAGGAAATTTACATGGTATCAGAGCTCTTCTGAGCAGACTAAGAGAAAGCAGCAAGTTGGTTGGATAGATCATTGGCATATTTATCCAAGATTTTACAGCTACTATTCACTATGGTCGTACAGTTGAGAGTTGAGGATAGACTCCAGGGGGCACAGAACTTTCCTACTTGGAAAGAGAGGATCAGCAGGGTCCTTGATGTCAGTGACGCTGAAGAGCACATTGATGATCAAAAGGTAGCTCCCACAGATCCAGCAGATTTGGCTAGATGGAAGAAGATAGATTCCAGGGCAATGTTGATCATCTTGGATGGGGTGAAGGACCACATAGTCCCTCATCTGTTTGGGAAGAAAACCGCATTAGAGATGTGGAAGACTTTGGAGAGTCTCTACCAGAGTAAGAATGAAAACCGGAAGATGGTGTTGCAGGAGAGATTGCGCAGTACCAGGATGGCCAAGGGTGAAGGAGTGGTGCCTTATCTTACATGGCTCACACAGATTAGGGATGATCTTGGAGCAGTGGGCTCTAAGACTGAGAATGAGGATCTAGTTCGTATAGCTCTCAATGGCTTCTCTAATCCATGGGACGTCTTTGTCAAAGGCGTGGTGGCTAGAGAGAAGCTCCCTAACTGGCAAAGATTGTGGGATGACTTCGCACAGGAAGAGACCTGGATGGGTCAAGGTTCAGCTTCATCCAGCGGTACTACACAGACAATGGATGAAGAGGCTCTAGCCCTAGCGAACAAAGGCAAGGGGAAGGCAAAGACGAAGAAGGGTGGTAAGAGAACTTGGACATGGCAAAAGTCAAGTGCTTCATTTGTCGCAAGCATGGACACTTTGCTTCCCAGTGCCCAGAGAGGAAGAAGAACAACAACAACACACAGATGGCAGGATCTGCAGAGGTGGATGATTTCAGCAAGAGTTTTGATGAGGACTTTTGCTTGATAGCTTGCATGGCAAGTTCCATCAACAACAGTATCTGGTATGTGGATAGCGATGCATCTTGTCACATGACTGGACACAGATCGTTCTTCAAGAGCTTGCAGGAGGGTGGAGTAAATCTCCATATTGAATTAGGAGATGATGCGCGGTATCAGGCACAGGGTGTTGGCAGTTTCGTTTCATAGGGAGTCTGGAAAACCTATCAGCTTTGTTGAAGTGTTATATGTCCCAGGGATGACCAAGAATCTCATATAAGTTTCCACACTAGAAGACAAGGGTTTTCTAGTGACTTTCCGTGACATGAAAGTATATATCAGGCCACATGGGTCAGATCAAAGATTGGACAGGATGATTGGGGTTCGGAGCGGGAAGGTTTACAGAATACAGTTTGAGCCTGCAAAGGCTCTGGTCAGTAGCAACAGCAGTGATTGTGAGTTGTGGCATAGGAGGATGGCACACTTACACCATGGTGCACTGAGGCATCTGAGACAGGCAGTCATTGGAGTTCCTTCAGTACAGGAGGAGAAGCACAACCACTACAAGGGTTGTGCGTTGGGGAACAACATCAGGAAACCTTTCCCACATAGTGAGCACAAGCCTTAGGGAGCCTTAGACTTGGTGCATTCGGATGTATGCAGACCGATGACCGTCCATTCTTTCAGTGGTTATAGTTACTGCGTCACATTCATTGATGACTATTCCAGGAAAACCTGGATCTATTTTCTAAAGACCAAGTCAGAGGTCTTTGATCGGTTCCGAGAGTTCAAAACTCTCATGGAGAACCAAACAGGGAGAAAGATCCGGATATTGAGGACAGAGAACGGTGGTGAGTACACCGACAAAGAGTTCATGGAGTACTGTGCATTAGAGGGGATCAAGAAGGAACACACTGTTCCTCACACCCCGCAGCAGAATGGAGTGGCAGAGAGGAAGAACAGGACACTGGTGAGTGTAGCTAAGGCCATGCTATTTGATCAGGGATTACCACTATTCCTATGGGCCGAGGCATTTCGGACAGTAGTATATGTCCAGAACAGGTGTCCCCACACAGCATTGGGGAGAAAGACACCTGAGGAGGTATTCACAGGTACTAGACCGGATGTGAGTCATTTGCACATATTTGGGAGTATCTGCTATTGTCACATTCATGCTGACACTAAGAAGAAGCTAGATCCTTCTGGAGAGAAGGGACTTCTAGTTGGGTATAGTGAGACTTCCAAGGCTTATAGAGTATATGTCCCAGCTCGCAAGAGGATCATTGTGAGCAGGGATGTCTAGTTTGACGAGGACAGAGCCTTGAGAAGATCTATGGACTTACCAGCACAGGAGCAGCCAGCTGAGGACTCGGGAGGAGTCAAGTTGGAGGAGTCACAGGTACAAGTTCAGACACAAGGCACAGGTTCTAGTAGTCAGAGGGAGTCAAGTGGACAAGATCCTCCTATCTTTGATGGGGAGGATGAGAAACAGCAGGAGGAGGACATCCAGCAGCCGCAGCTGGCAGACACTAAGCCACGGCCTAAGTGGTACAAGTCCACTATTCAGGATTCCAGACAGCTGAGTCTTCCACAGAGATCCTTTAGACGGAGATTACCACCAGATAGATTGAGTTATATGGCACTGATGACAGAGTTGATTGACTCTGAACCTTCTAGTTTTGAGGAGGTTGCACAACATGATGTGTGGCAAGAGGCCATGGTTGAGGAGTATGACTCAATCATGAAGAATCAGGTATGGGAGGTTGTTAGGAGGCCACAGGATAAAAAGGTGGTGGGATCTAGATGGATCTACAAGGTAAAGCATGCAGCAGACAGAAGTGTGGAGAAGTACAAACCATGCTTCGTGGCGAAGGGGTATTCGCAGAAGGAAGGTATTGACTGTGAGGAAACCTTCGCCCTTGTCACTAGGTATTCTTCTATTCGGACTATCCTATCATTGGCAGCAGAGATGGGTTGGCGCGTTCATCAGATGGACGTGAAGACAGCCTTCCTCAATGGATTTATTGAGGAAGAGGTTTATATTGAGCAGCCAGAGGGGTTTGAGGTGGAGAGTAGAGAGTCGCATGTATGCAGGTTGCATAGAGCTCTTTATGGGCTCAAGCAGGCACCTCGAGCATGGTACTCGAGGATTGACAGCTATCTGCGAGAGATGGGTTTCCAGCAAAGTGAGGTAGACCGTAACCTGTACTTCTTGTCAGGTGAGGTACCTCTCATACTAGTTCTATATGTGGATGATCTCTTTCTTACAGGAGATGAGAGGCAGATCAAGGATTGCAAGTCAAATCTTGCAGTGAAGTTTGAGATGAAAGACCTTGGGTTGATGTACTACTTTCTAGGTTTGTAGGTTTGGCAAAGAGATGGGTGCTTCTTCATTGGACAGGGGAAGTATGGAGTGGAGATCTTGAAGAGATTCAGGATGGAGGACTGTAGATATATGGCCATACCTCTAGTTACCAACTGGAGGAAGATAGATGTATAGGGATCATAGGAGTTTGATCCTACACTGTATAGGCAACTTATCGGGTCGCTTATGTATCTGGTCAACACTCGACTAGACATTAGCTTTGCAGTCAACTCTTTGAGTCAGTTCATGGTGAACCCTCGAAGAGTACATTGGACAGCTGCGAAGCACATACTTCGCTACATCAAAGGTACAGTGGAGTATGGTTTGGTTTATGAGCGCAGTGGGAGTATACAGTTGGCAAGTTTCACAGATGCTGACTGCGCAGGATGTGTAGAGGATCGGAAGAGCACTTCAAGTTGTTGCTTCAGCATTGGATCAGGGGTTGTCTCTTGGTTCAGCAGGAAGCAGAAGTCAGTTGCATTGAGTTCAACAGAGGTTGAATACATGGCAGCCAACATGGCTGCATGTGAGGGGATGTGGCTGAGGAAGTTGCTCTCAGGATTGTTCGAGAGTGAGATTGAGACTACTATAGTTCACGGTGATAATCAGAGTGGTATCAACCTTTCTGAGAATCCAATGTTCCATGACAGGAGTAAACACGTTGACATCCGGTATCACTTCCTCAGAGATTGTGTTCAGAGAGGAACCATTCGGTTGGAGTACATACAGACAGATGAGCAGGTACCATTCGGCTGGAGTACATACAGACAGATGAGCAGGTACCATTCGGCTGGATTACATACAGACACATGAGCAGGTAGCAGACATATTCACCAAGGCACTTTGCAAACTAAGTTTGTAAAGTTCAGAGACAAGCTGGGGTTGTTACCGAATCCCTTCCTCGTTGAGAGGGAGTGTTAGAAAGTGACAACAAGGAAAGTCTTCCTGCATGCATGTGTCCTTGCATACAGAAGACTTAAATTGGAGAAGCCAATAAAATGTATTTAATTTATTTTTCCTAAGTTTACTTTGGAAAATAAATTAAAGTGGTATAATTATTAATTGACTTAATGAAACACTTTTTATAAAGTGAAAGTGAAAATATTTAAGTGATGGTCAGATCTAATCTTAGCCATCCAATCTCACCGGAGGATCTCATCCATAGATCTATAGTGAGATTAGGGTTTTCACTTAGCATTGAGTTATAAAAGAAAGATCAATTGGTAGAGAGGACACAATTGCATTCTGACAGAACGGAGGAAAAGAAGTGTGAGAGAAAGAGTTTTTGTGAAGAAGACGGAGGAGCAGCGATTCGGAGAAGGCGGCACAAATTTGCAGAGGAGAGACAGGGAGGATTCGGCAGAGGTAAACCGTACAGTTGCAGGCCATACAGCCGTACAGCAGACAGTCCGTACAGACCGTACGGATCCGTACAGCAGGCCGTATGGATTTCGTACATGTCGTACAGCTACTTTGGGAACCGTGCCACCCTACACGTTTTTCTCAATTGATTTGTGTGATTCAATTTTTCCATTTTGGGCATAAATCGATTTTCTGATATTGTAAAAGGCTTCTGATTTTCTGATTTTCTGATATTGTAATGGGCATAAAATATCCTTTCATACTGCTGCACCGGTTTTCCCATCTTGGGTTTTGTCTGGGGGTTTATACCCAAAAAGATTGTGTCGTTTCTATTGATGAGATTTATTGGTATTTCTCTCAGTATTTTATTCCACTGCAATTTTATTTGGTGAAGAAATCCATGTGTGGTTAACAGTAAGAATTTGGGTTTGATTAAATAAACCAGCATACTCTAGCCCTAGAGTTGATTTTAAGAAAATTTACACATTCTGCATCCACATCCCACTCTTTATGAGGCTATTAGGGTTTTTAGAGAATAGTAATTTTTGTTTTATTTAATTGAGTATAAAAATCAATTATCTGTATTCAGTAACTAATAAGATTTGCTCATTATTATTTAATTAGCTGCTTTGATGCATTATGAGGGTCCCACACCCCTTAAAGTCGCTTGGATGGACCCACAAAAGATTTAAAAAATCGCCAGAAACATCCCAAAATTTGCTGAAACGGCTTAGAAACGCTGCTGGCCGTATCGTACAGCATTTCCAAATCATGAAATGCTGTACAGTATGGCCAGCGGCATTTCCAGGCTGTTTCGGTGCATTTTGGGTACTGGAACGCCACCTCGGCAGGCATTTACTGAAACATTGGTAGACAATAATTTGTAACTTTGCATTTAATCATATCAAAATCAACCTGCAGTTGGTAATTAATAAATCATGTCCATGCTATAGTTTACTCATTCAACTGAACACAAGAGAGTCTAATAACATAGAGATCATTAGTCTTATTCGCATTCAAACTTGATTAATATAATCATTTACTCGATTTTTTGTCAGTCTTCACCAATCATTTTCTCGACTTTTTGTCAGTCTTCAATTAAAGGGTTTCAACTGCATCCTTGTTGATCGTTTGAGCAATTCCTATATTTCTTCAGGAAAAAAACAAAAAAACTAAATCGGGCTTCAATTTCAGGCAAATGTTGTTAGCCTATTATAATTAATGAGTTCATTCATTGCCATTTAATGACGAATAAAAGCCAGAATTACACTTCGAGACTACTATCAAATATCACTGACCAACGGTTCAGATTCAAAATCTTCTCATGATTCAGCATAATATTTGAAGGATATATTGGGATTTTATGAGGACATTGCGATTAGAAAGTTTCTCTGTGGCTGGGGAAAATCAATGTCAGATTGTATGTCAAGACTTGATACATGATCTGATTCCAATTCTCCCTCTTAGATGGTTTGAAGGTTGTCAGCGCTGAGATCATTATATTGACTCTCAAGTTACCATAGGTTTTCTAAGACTTCTTATACATGTTTCACAACTCAATGTTAAACTCTACAGCAGACAATGTTAAACTCTACAGCAGAAAGGACAGCCACAAACTTATTTGGCAAAGTAAATGTTTCAAGCCAGAAAAAATAAAGTCTTCGACTCTTACTGAATGACATGTTAACACGTCAGTGAGAAAAATTAAATATAACCCCTCAAGGCACCTTGGACACCCAGTAAAGCATTGCAATCGACAACAGCAATGACAGCAAAGGCAATCTTGCCGAGTCACATCTGAGAGAAAAGTGCTTGGAAAGGCATATAGCTCATCCCCAAAGAGGGGTAATTTGTGCAGGCATAGACCATAGAAATATATTGCACTGTACATCGTGGAAAACCCCTAATGTAAATAAAAAGGCGACTGCTCCATGAAGTAAGTACAATGAAACTAGAATTATAAAATGCATAGAGAACTTTACAACCTCTCAAGCACTTTTACCATTAATTTACTTTTGGCGTTGCAAGCATTGCTGAATTTTCTATTATAGACGTACAACTACATTCAAGTAAAATCATTTCTGCCTCCGGCAAAGGTATGAACGTGTAGACCAATTAATAGATGAGTAGAAGCACATAAGAGAGCAACCCCCATGGATGTATAATGGATGAGAAATATAGCTAGAAGCATCCATGGGGCTATGCAACTTAAACGGCCAGCTAACTCGCAGTTTCTAATAAGAGCCACTATGTACCACGGATTCGGCATGTAACTTGTAAGTTCGTAACTCCATAATTTCCACACAAGTCTGAGGATAACATTAAGCATGGCTGCTTCGCAACTATGGAATAAGTTTCTTCTACGAATTAGAGTAACTGATATCTGTGTGATGGAAACATATCCCCTGCCCCTGAAAGTAACTTCTGAAATTTTCTTGTGTACTGCAAATTCAAAAATCTTCGGAAAATCCTATCATTCTGAATGAACTCTCAGACCCTTTAAAACGCTACGTTGAACCAAATCATAACTACTCTATTGACGCTGAACGAGAACACACAAGTTTCAACAGATGAGGGGCTCTGTTATAAACCTGTAACTTCTCTTTGTTCTGAAAACCTTTGCCTTTAGATGGAAGTCATAAGTAGCAGAAAGGACTTAGGTCTCGAAACTAGTATGGGGTTATTTCCTACATCCTGTTATGTCAAAGCCAATAACTCCAGAATGGTCTGCCAGGTGACGGATCTGATTATGGTACACTACACGACACTAGTGCTGAATTTGCTTTAACGTATCAAAATGTCAAAGATCGCCTGAGTCGAGTCGTTCTACCGCGAGCTGATATATACTAAGACTCACTTTGGATTGGCTATTGCTGTTGTTTAATTCCGAGTAGCGTAATAATGTTACTGAAAGTTATCTCTAAGACAGATGCAATGCAAAATTCCTTCAATTAACTGCCACTGCCAGAATTCATGGAAAGAACCGCATAAATTCACACCTTTATCCATTAAGGATACTCACCATGGCTCAGTAGGATGAAGATCTACGGATTTAACACGCTCCGACCTTTGCGCGAGTTTGCGCTGTTTAAGACACAATGAAGGTCCGTCTTTCAACAAAAAATACAATACCGGCGGCAAATGTCATGTCAAATTAAACTAAACTGAAATAAGGGTTGAACGGATACCTTGATTTCGAGCCTTAGAGGCTGCCGCACAAAACAAAACAAGACAAAACAAAAGCGCCGATTAGATTTACTGCCTTTAACCGCTTGGATCTTTAAAATTGCAGAATATTATATTCTATGGAGGAAAAAAAAAGGATTTTTAAGCAAATATTTTTCAGATCTTCTGTCTGAGATGAAAGGAGTTAAATTGGGAGTTTGCAGCGTGATGTCTTGTCTTTGAATGAATGAAACAGATCTGTATATCTTATCTTACCATTGTTGCTTGACGAGAAGGAGTGTTTCTTCGAGCTCCGTGCTCCTTCAGCTGCTGCTGAGATTGAGTGTGGATCTGATCGGAATGAATGCCACTAAACTTCTCTTCGGTTTAAATCATATAAACCCGAAACCCGAAAACCAGCATTGAGAAGAACCTCTGCGCCAGATGAGCTATTGGTTTTTCTCCTCGAAGATTTATGTTCAAAAACATTTCAGGACAGTGTTAAGAATATTAATGTGCAATGAAATCCCGACTTTGGGATATATGCCATTACACGGATTAGTAAATGTTTATCCTTTAAAGAGTTTTGAGATTTATTGAAGAGCGAGGTAATTAGAAATCTATTTGAGGGGTCCTTTGAGAGGAACAGAACCCCTTCAAGGTTTCAAAATGATAATTTTATCTATACATGTTGAAGGTCATGGTAATCCCTCAAAAAGACTAGCCTTGGTGTGTTTGGTAGAGTTGTACAAGTTGAATGTCACCTTACTTTAAGAAACAATGGAAGTGAATCTTAAGATCATTTAGACACCAATGGAAATTTTTTTGATAAATTTGGACTTTCTCACCCTAGATGCCTTAGGAAACTCAAGAGGTTTAGTGATGAGCTAGAAAAAATGTATATCGTTATTGAACCCTTACTAAGCTTTTTCTTTTTCTTCAAGTTTCTGTACAAAATTCTCGTTTAAAGAATTGGGTATAAAACTTCAGTTATAAATGTTTATGGACCATATGATGACAGGTGGGTATTCTAGGAAGACATTTTTGCTTAGGAATGCATAAAGGAAGGTTGTGTCACCATTGGTGGGAATATGAAATTTACTCTGGGAAGAGATGAAGTATGATAGATTTCTTCAATCATAAGACTGAGGAGGTTGGCTTAGTTGATATAAAGCCTATCAAATTAATGCCTACATGGCAAATAATAGGGCAGGGGAAGCCAAGATTACTAAAGGACTCGATAGACATTTTATCTCATAATCTCTCATTAATGAAATTAATAGATCCAAAACCTGAGTAGAATCTAGAGGAAGTTCTTATCACTCCACTATTCTTAAGTAGTTGGAGAGACATAATGGCAAGCTTGCCAATCCTTTCAAGATCAATCCAATATGCTTGGGTGAGGAGGATTTTTAGACTTTGGTTAAAAGGAAAATGGACAGGCTATGACAATAGCATTAGGGAAAATTTCCAAGTGGTCTCCTGGCCTTTAGATATAAAAAACAAATTTAAATATAGGTATCTTTGGGGAGGAGGTGAAATTAACACTAATTGAACTAGAGAAAAAGAAGAACAGAATTCTAGAATGGTGAGAGGCTAAATGGACCATGAAGAGTTGATTAGTGTGGCTAGAAAGAGACAATGAAAATACAATGTTATTACATAACTTTGCAAACCACGTGAAGAGGGTGAATACTATTTAGGAATTGCAAAATGAATAGGACATTACAATGATGAGATTCCCTAAAATAGCAAATCTAGGAGTCAAGTACTTTCAATTTATTTCTAAGAACATGAGAGGACAAATATAGAAGAAATTGTACGTTAACTACTTATTTTCCTAGCTTTGTGTTGGTTGAGGATAACCAAATGCTTATGAGGGATGTGTCAAAATAGCAATTGAAAGCGATTTTGGATTCTCTCAAGAAAGACAAAATCCCAAGCCTAAATGGTTGGCCTGTGGATTTTTCTATTGGTTTTTATGATTTGATTCAAAAGGATTTGCTCAAAGTCATCAAAGAAGTTAAGAATAGTGGAATGGTCTCGGGTGCCTTCACTTCTACTTCTCTTGCTATGATTACTGAAAAGGAGAAGCGTGAAGTTTTTTATGAGTTTAGGCCTATTTATTTGTGTACCTATCCATACAAAATATTTTCAAAGGTTTTGGCAGTTAGAGTTAAGAATATTTTATCACAAGCCATATCATAAGAGCAATTTGGCTTTCTAACTGACAAACAATTCCTTGAAGCAATTGGTGTTGCAAAAGAGGGTTTTCATTCCGTTAAAACTAAGAATCAGTCCTCGATGGTTTTGAAATTGAGCATGTCCAAGGCATATGACATAACAAGTTGGTTATACCCCATGTTGATGCTATTACATGTTGGATTCAACCTCTTTATGGTTAACTGTATCATGGGATGCATATCCCATGTGCCCTTTGTTGTGTTTATAAATGCATATGTTTCGAACTTTTTTGGACCATCCAAGGGCCTAAGACATGGGTGTCCTTTAACTCCCTTGTTTTTTTTCTTGGGTATTGAGGGTTTGAGTAGGGTAAGAATAGATGCAAAAACAGCATGGATTGTCTCTATGATCAAAGTTGGGGGATATTTGTATTTAACTCATTTGTTTTCCATACATGATGTATTGTTGTTCACGGATGGTAACCCAAGGGGACCAATGGAGTTGCACGAAATTCTTAACACTTAATAGTATTGCTACGAGCATGGAATTGAAAGTGCAAAAATCAACCATTGTTTTCAATGGATTAAAGAGGGAGATAGAAGACGGGTTCATAAGGATTTTCTCTTTTGAACTTTTGGATTTTTTAAGAGGGTTTTAAATATCCAAGATTTCTTATGAATGAAATGGTTGAGAAGAATGGCTAGGGCTAGATTTTGGAGAAAATTGAAGGCACAATAAACAATTGTTGTAATAGGTGGCCTATTCATGGGAGGATAACCTTGGTAAAATTTGTCCCTAAATCCATTCTTGCATTTTGTCATACCTTAGCCTATATCCCAAAATGTGTGTTAGAGAAAATTAGAGAGTTATGCTTTATATTTCTTTGGTAAGGTCAAATGGAAAAAGAGGCATTCCTCTAGTAAAGTGGCAATTTATTGCAAAAGTCGAGGAGGATGGTGGTTGATAAATATTCATCTATTTGGCATTACTTGGTTGTCGAGAGTTGATGGAGGGGCATTACTCAAGATCATTTGTGGAGGAAGATTTTGTTCATAAGTACATCAATCCACAAACCTTCTCGGAATGGATTTGGAGCCCAAGGAAAAGCATCGAAAAATATCCAATCAATGAAAGGCACTTATTCTTTCTTTTCCTATGATCAAACAATTCTTGGCATGGAGAGTGGGCTATAATTGACAAATATGCCATTATGGGTTGTGGAGGGGATTGTTTTTTCCTTGCAAGAAAGAGGCGTTGTGACTCTAAACCAAGTAGAGAGCCCAAATGGGATAGATCTTTGGTACCAGGGCTGGAAAAATTCCCAGGAGCTTGGTCTCATAGGAGATCAAGCAACTCTATGGGGCTCTTATATAGAAAGGTTGAGGGGGGGGGCATAAAAGGCTTAGAAATTGAGAGGACTTGCTATTTGGACATTCAATAAGACCATGCGTGAGTATTCTAATCATTTAGGATACAAAGCTATGATTTTTTGAATCCTCGAGGGCCTATTCGGTGGTGGAATCATATTTGGAAATTGAAATCACTAGAAAGGCTAGAATATTCTTGTGGTTAGAATTGAAGAACAAGGCATTGACTTGGGAATTGTTGCACAAAAAACACATGCAAGATTGTGGATATGTCTTTGTGTATATTTGAGGAAAGATCTATTACCAATATATTAATTATTTGCCCTTATGCACAACAGGTTTGGAATGAAGTAGATAAATTTACAACAGTCACAAATATTTGGAATATGGATTATGTTGAAGGTTGCTTGAGGGGATGGTTTAGTAAGTCGTGATTGGAGGATATTGTGGCCCCCTTCCTCGTCTTGTATGTTGGGGAGTCTAGCTAGCTAGGAACTCTACTATATTTGAAGTTAAATTTATACCCTTGTTTGAATTCATCTCATAGGTGGGGGACATGGTCTCCAATATCAAAATGCCCATCAACATAAGATCAAATTGACAAGTGGGGATTTTTTTTAATTGAAAAGTCCCATCCTTGGGTGTTTTTGTTATGGGGTTAGACAAAGATATCCCAAGTTTATTAACAAAGGGGGATGATGTTCTTCTCAAAATCTCACTCCATAAAATTCAAAGTTCTCATGGGCCAGGATCAAATATGTTTTTCGAGTTCCATGTTCTGAGGCTTCTTCTAAAGTGTGCCCTAGACAAAAATGTGAAACATGTGAGATATATGGTATCTCTTCTCGTGTTATTGATTGTATGAATGGTTATGGTCATTTGCATAATGCACAACTAAAAGCTAGGGTGGCCTTCTTTGTAAAGTTGCTTCCTCCTTTGATTTTATACCTTTTTTCCTCATGTTTACAGGGAATTGAAGTAGGAAATAGATCAACCATCAAAAGAGGGACAACAACCAATAGATGGTACAATGGTCATGGAAAAAAATAGATATGGTCTTTATGTCTCTCATTTATTTGCTCTTTAAGGCTCTTATCACATATGCAACAATTTCTCCTTTTTTAAATCTTTGTAAAGCTGATATAATCTTTCCTTTTGTACATTTTGGTGGTCGGTAAAGTGTTGTTGATATTCTAGTGGAACTATTCGACACAACAAATCTTACAATATTATGAAATCTCTTATTATGCAATGTCTATTAATCATGTGGGATGAAATTAATAGTGATGAATGGAAGTGACCAAGGGAGCACTAATGGAAATATCCTTGATGGAGAAATGCATCATAAACATAGGGAAATGCTATTTATATGCCATTTTGAATAAGTATACTTAAAGGGATGGCAATGAGCCACATGAAAAAAATGGTTCTTGAGCAAACTACCCACTCACATGAAATAGATAGCATAGCATGAAAAGTAGTCATGAAATCGAAACTAACATTGCAAATGAAATTTAAAAAAATGGATCTTGTGAGTTCTCTATGCATAAAAAAACAACTTTGTGGGGAAAGTGGCTATTGGGTGAAGAATTGAGTCC
Organism: Larix kaempferi; assembly: GCA_027924585.1. Taxonomy (NCBI): domain Eukaryota; kingdom Viridiplantae; phylum Streptophyta; class Pinopsida; order Pinales; family Pinaceae; genus Larix; species Larix kaempferi. The sequence goes on from BSBM01000504.1 coordinate 8,956,786, forward strand.
TAAGAAACTAATAGCACCATGTGCAAGTGCTCCATATAAAGAATCCAACAATGCATACAACATTAAAAATGGAGCCCACATGGGCATAGACGAGGAAAAATAAAATTCAAGGCAAAACCCCATGAATATGACATGGCACAAATTCCAAAACAAATTTGGACAAGTTCCAGTTCATGGAGCCACTGAAACCCTAAATCTTCTTCAACTTGATATAGACATTTGAACTTGTGAGTTTTGATTTCAAAACCACTAGGTTTGTGTTCATGGCCTATAGTTCACGAGCACTGCAAAAGCCCGTACAAAAGCCCATCCATTTAATTTATTATGTTATCCTTGCATTGGCCCATATAAAAACCCATGAAGGCTTTCCATCAAGCTGCATAGAGACGAAGGAATTTATACATTGGGTACATATATAGATACTCCTCCAATAGTTTTGCACCTGTTGTGCCTCAATTTTGACTAAGTGTTGGTGTAAAGTAGAGTTCAGTAAGAGGTGATTCTGCATAAGCATGAGTATATGATTCCACTAAAACATGAACATGTTGAAGCAAAGGAGATGTCTTATTCACCCTTTGCACCCAATACCTATGACCTCTATATGTGTCTCTAAAGGCGCAAACCCTTTTGTATCACTAGTACATATGGGCGGATTTTTCCACGAAATATTTCCAATTTTCGAACATTCGTGGAAAAATACAATGAAATTTAAGATTTTTTTTCATTTTTTTTAATCATGGCGGAATTTTCGTCGCTATATCGACGTTTTTTAATTTTCGACAAACTTTCATCTCTATATCGACGAAATATGGCCATCTTTGCACGTGCGCCAAACCACACGTTCCAGCTTCCAACGGCTCTTGATTTTTCACGGGTCAACTCATGCATTTTCGTCGATAGATCAACGATTTTCAATCTATAAATACATACTTTAAGACAATTTTCGACACATTTGCTATAGTTGCGACAAGGTTCCTAGTGATTGATTGAGCCCGGATTTTGAACTTGCGACAAATTCCGTGGTGATTGTTTGAGCTCGGATATTCTACATGGCTCGGATTTTGAACTTGCAAGGTTAGTATTTTTATATTTTTTTGTCTATTTTAATAGAAAGATATGTTAAGAAAAAAAATCAGGATTTTTTTTAACATGCATGTTTGAACGAAATTTAATTTATTTTTTATTTTTTTTTAATTTAGCATTGCTACATATATTTTGTGTGATTGATTAGTTAAACTTACATGTTTTTATAGGATTTGCATACATGATTATATATTAATTACTATTAAACCTCTTCTTTTTTCTATAGTTCTATTAGAATATAATTATAACATGAAGGTATTGTTAGACACAATGGCACATTGAGAGGGGAGGGTGAATCAGTGGGCCAACACTAAATACCAATTTCAACTTCTTTAAAACTTAATCAAATATCATTAAGTATTTTCACTTCAACACTTAGGCAGAGTTCATCATTCAATACACTAAGCTATACATCATTCATATGGGATTCTTCTCATGTTACAAGTACAATAGGAAGAGTTCATCATTCATAGTACATTAGGTTATACTAATTCAATTTGACATTCCCACAATCATTCAGAACAACACTCCGTTGCTAGGTTTCACTTTCCTTCATTCCTTCTAAATGTTTTCAAGTGCCTTTGTTTGCTTCAGTCATTTGAAGAAGGAGCTAGCATACCTCAAGGTAGGACTTGATTGCTTTTGCAAAAGCAACCCGAATGTCTAAGAATGGCTAAATATTTAGGAAGACTTAGAGCTGTAGATGCCTTGTATACCCAGAATTGTCTTCTTCGGGATCTGCACATTCTTCAAGAGATCAAATGTATTGACAATGAATGTCTTCCTTAGATTTTACTCTTGGTCTTGTGAAATGTACATGCATGGATAATCTTCTGCTGATGCAAGAACCTACACTTCTAGCAACCCGAAATAAGAATTGAAAACCACCTCAGTAGTATCCAAGAACTTCCAGTTATGCTTGTGACTGCCTTGGATTCTTCAATACTTGAACTGTGAGCTTCAACTGTGTCACATGGTTCTGTCTCCCTTATTCTTTGTTTTCTCTTGTATGTTTGTCCAATATAAGCCATACAATCATATACCAACAACAAGTGTTTCCTAAATACATTCTTTATCAACCATATCCAAAACTAGAGAGAGTCATACTCAACAATCATCTGGTAAATTCATAAAAGGTAAACATGCATCAAGGACAACTTTCATTTGGACCATTTTGTCCACCCAGTGTTCCAATGCCCAAACTATTAAGGTCTCCTTGTGAGTAAATCAAAGTCCATTGCACAACACTTGTTGGCATCAATGAAAACTTCAGTCTTCAGGTTTTTCTTTATAGAAATTGGTATATAATATACTGTATTTAGAAATATACTTATATCTAATGTATTTGACAAGTTACTGTTTGGTATGGTATAGGTAAGACAATTACTTGTCACTACAAGGATTTGTCGCTATGAATGAAAATGCAAGGAAGCTTGCTCAATTTAGAGCGGCATTAGAGGTGAGGGGATATGGAAAATGTTATTGCCCTTGCTCTGATTGCAGGGGCTTGCAAAGAAGAAGACTTTTAATAACAATAGCTGAATGACATTGTAGGGAGAAGGGGCACGCCAAAGGGGGTTATGAATATCGTCCCTTGGTAAGAGGTTATTCAATATTTAATGTATTCTCTGTAATAGTCATCATGTCATGGTTTTCAGCAAAATGTCTTATCGTTTTATTATATGTTCTATACACACTAATTTTACTACGTTGTTTGTAAATATATAGACAATGCCCCCAAAATGTCGCCCTCCAGAGATTTATTTTCCAAGTACTAGCATAAATTCTCCTCTACAGGGTGACGAACTTCAATATCAAAATATTGAAGCTGATCAAGTTCTTAATGATGATATGGATGGAGATAACGTTAGTGATACAAATCAAGAAGATGAGATACATAGATTGATCCAAGACACATTTTCTCCAATGGATGAGGACAACCAGGATGACAGTCATGATGTTGATCCTATACTCTAGAAGTCACGTCGGCCTCTTTATGAAGGCTCAAAAACAAATCTTATATCTGCTATATTGTTGTTAGTGAACTTGAAGGTTTTGAATGGTTTATCAAACACCTGTCTCACACAGATACTAAGGTATGTAATTTGTTAATTATTTATGTCTGCATGTTCACATGTACATAGAGGGTTGAATTTTTTCCTATATTGCTATTGTTATATAATTTGTAAAGTATGGATGCGATATTGATGATTAATATTGATTACATTGACTTATTCTTTTGGATTTTGTAGATTGTTAGGTGAATTTATATTACCAACATCAAATATTTTACCACGCACATATCGAGAGATACATGTGATTATGAAAGAATTTGGAATGGAGTATCAAGCTATTGATGCATGTCCTAGTGATAATATCATATACTATGGACAATATGCATTAGAAAATGAATGCCCACAATGTCAAACAAGTAGGTATCGAACCGATAAAGCGACAAAAAAGGTTTCTCACAAAGCTCTTCATTATATTCTGATAATTCCACGTCTCCAGCGGTTGTTCAAGTGTCAAAGTCTAGCACAGTTTATGGATTTCCATGCAAAGAACAGAAGTCAGGACAATGTTCTTCGAATGCCTGTAGATGGTTCTGCATTGAGGTACATCGAAGAAAAGTGGCCAATTTTTAAAGAAGAACCTCGTAATGTTAAACTTTCGTTGGCAGCTGATGGTGTCAATCCATTTGGAGAGCTTCGTTCTACCTACTCAATGTGGCTTGTTTTTGTTATAAACAATAACCTTCCTCGTTGGATGTCGATCGAGAGAGAGCACACAATTTTGGCAATGATTGTTCCAGGTATTTAATTAATTTGTAGTTTTTTACTTGAAAGTCTGATCACTAAATATTTCATTTCTTTGTTTCGTGCATGATAAGTATGTCTTTTATATATAACGACATATAGCTCAATATAATTAGTCATATATTTTGGACCAATTAGGTAAGTACCAGGTTGAAGATATGAACGTATATATTGAGCCTCTTATCGATGAGTTGTTGAAGTTAGACATCTCTGGACCAATAGGGAAAAAACGATTTCAATTCCATGGAATACTTGCATGGACAATTCATGATGCTCTCAGGTTAACACATTTTTGTGGTATATTGTTACTTTCTTTTGTTCTTTAATATTATATATACCTATTGAAAATATCATGCATTGTTTTAAATGGTAATTCTAATTCGCTACACTAATTCATATATCTTGTAGGTCTTCAAACAAAGGGTAAATTTGCATGTCTAGTTTGCAGTCCCAGGATAAACCTCGTCGTTCAAGGAGTTTAGTAAAGGAAGTGTTTGATGAGTATAGGCACTTTCTGCCTAAGAACCATAGTTATCGAACTACAGACAAAGCAAAATTCAATGGTAAAGAAGAGAATGGAAAAAAACCACGAAGAATGACACCTCACCTATGGAAGTTGGAATATAATAGAAATCGTCAAGGTATGCCAAATTATTTATGTATCATATATTATATAAATCTTTGTTTTTTTTTTAGTGAATTATGTTCAGCGCGGTATGTACCTATATTGATTAATTAGTGTTAATTTGATTTTGTTGATGTTTCATGAATGTCGTTAAGGCACAAATGGGCTTCCACGAGGAATGAAAATTTACCCGATGCAATTCAGTAGGTTGCCATGCTACGAGCACCTACAAATAGTTCATTTGTTTGATACAATGCATATCGGGAAGAACATAACAAAATTGTTATGGTGAATATTAGATGGAAGGACTGATAAAGAAATAATTGGAAAGATTTGTAGCGACATCCATGGACATTGGGATTAGATGTGGAAAGCTGCACAAGCTATTGTTTCAGCCGCAGCATGCTCTAGCACACAGCAGCAGCAGTGAGCTATGTGAGCTATGGCACAGGGGGATGGCCCACCTACATCACTCAGCTTTGAGATTGTTGAGGGGAATGGTCACAGGTTTACCTGAGTTCAGCACTGAGCAGTGTGATGTGTGTAGGGGTGTGATTTGGGAAAGTACACCAAGACTGCTTTTCCAAGCAGTGACACGAGAGCAGCAGTAGTGCTTGACTTGATCCATTCTGACATTTGCAATCCTATGTATTCAGTATCTTTGACTGGTCATGAGTAATACATTAGCTTCATTGATGACTACTCCAGGAAGACCTGGATCTACTTCTTGAGGAGCAAGAAGTCCCCATTAGTGTTGAGTGTCTGCCAAGGGTTCAAAGCCATTGCGGAGAAGCAGATGGGGAGGAAGATCCGGATGTTGAGATCGGACAATGGGGGTGAGTATACCTCCAAGGAGTTCAATGCTTTTTGCAGTCAGGAGGGTATACAGAGACAGCTGACAGTTCCCTACACTCCTGAGCATAATGGAGTAGCAGAGAGAAAGAACAGGTCGATCGTGGGAGCAGTGAGAGCCATGCTTTTTTTTTTTAAACAGAAACAGGTGAAAGGATTATATTAACAAAGACTGTGCACAGCCATTCAGTACATAAGCAAATTCCAGTTCTCTGCATCTAAAGAGGGAAAATTGCAGAGGTTTATAGAGTCTGTCCCCTGGAGTTCTATACTATCAGACTTCCTAAAAACTCTATGATTACTGGTGGGGTAAACCCTCACAAACTGATTACATAATTTGAGGCAAAAAAACATTCAAAATAAACAGCTGGGAGAACCTGCAAGCAAGAGAATTCCATTATCCAAAGTTCTGCTGGTTGACTGAAGCCACCTCTGCCATTTCCAGATTCACTGTAGGAGCCTCCTGTACGCAGCTACATTGCGTTTTGTATACCAGAGCAGAGATGTCATTTTTAACACTGTCAAACTTCCCCATTAGTTCAATGAGGTTTCTATCAATATCCTCCATGCGCGATTCCAAGTAGGAAAGCCTGGAATGAATGTATTTGTCTTCCAGAACAAGTTCATCAATTGTGTTGTCTGCGTTGCACACTGCAGAATATGTTCTTGACAGGTAAACCTTGATGTCGGAGGTGAGGCGACTCAGAGTAACAATCGCCTGCCTGACGCCGTCCATTTCGCATTCAGCCGTGAGATGATTACCTTCTACCAGCACTGCGGGTTCCTGGGAAAGGCAGAGATTTTGCAGAGCCGGGCCGAGAGCGTCGAATGGAGGGTTATCCATGTTGTAAACAATATCAACTACCGTCGCCTGGGTTGATAAATGCATAGGTGTGGGAACTGTACTCGCCACGAGGTGGGCACGTGGAGTGACGTGAGATATTCGAACCATGCTATGGCGGTGGAGAGGGCGGAGACCATAACCAATTTCACCATAAGAGTGTGGGCAATTATGCCTTAAGCTTTTCCAATGTGGAGAATGCCTAGTCTTCGAATCCATTAGGGTATAAAATGGTATGTTAAAGCATTGTTTAGGGTCGCATGCCCCATTTCTAACTTGACTCCATCATTGGCCAAAGTGTCAGCAATACCATTGAGATCCCTTAGCACATGATAATAGAGTGTATCCTTTGGGAGAGCAAGATGCTTTATTCTTTTCCGAATTCTCTGATTTTTGTCGTTCTTTAGGGGATTGCCATTGTTCATAATTTGAATAACATGCCTAGAGTCCCCAAAAAACTGGAGACGATTCATGTTGAGGGTGACTGCTAATTCTAGAGAATAGTACAAGGCAAGCCATTCTGCTTGATTGTTGGTGCCACTGCCTAGTCCCCAAGAGAAGTCTACTAATTTATTTCCTCCAGGGTCAAAAATTACCCCCCCCCGCACCTGCCGCCCCCGTCAATGAGAGCCATGCTTCATGATTAAGGGTTACCGTTCTTTCTATAGGCAGAGGCATGCAACGATGCGATGTATTTGCAGAACAGGAGTCCTCACCGTGCTTTGGGGAGGAAGACTCCAGAGGAGATGTATACATGCAAGAAGCCCGAGGTGAGTCACTTTCGGATATTTGGCTCTTTGACCTACTCTCACGTCCCTTCTGAGAAGAGGACGAAGTTTGAGCCCACTGCAGAGAGAGGTATCTTTATGGGTTACGATGAGACTTCGAAGGCATATCGACTTTACATTCCTGGCCAGAAGAGAGTTGTAGTGAGGCGGGAAGTGAAGTTTGATGAGGAGAGGGCCTTCAGGAAGTCGAGAGAGATGGAGCAGCGGGAGCCATCAGCTCCCACACCTCAGCTGACACAGGCGTATTCGATACAGGTTTCAGGTCCACAGGTTTCTGGAGTGACTGGATCACAGGGTACAGGCACAACTTCTACAGGATCAGTGGTTCAGGTGACAGGTACTTCAGGGACAGGTTCAGGGACAGGTACAAGTTCAGGTTCATAGGTTACAGGGTCTTTAGGGACTGGTTCATCAGTCACTGGTCCTTGGGGTGTTGGACCTTCTGCTTCTGGGAGTTCCTCGGATGAGGATAGACCAATTTGGGAGGAGCCTTCAAGGAAGAGGAAGCCTAAGTGGCTTCAGGACACCTTGAAGGAAGCAGAAGCATTTGGTAGACCTCATGAGGCGATCAGGTCAGTAGTTGAGCCAGACAGATATGGGATGGCTCTTGTTGCGAGTATTCGTGACTCTGCGCCTTCCACATTTGAGGAGGCTTCTCAGCATCAGGTATGGAGAGATGCCATGGTGGAAGAGTACCATTCCATCATGAAGAATGATGCTTGGGAGATTGTGCCGAGACCCGAGGGGAAGTCAATGGTGACTTCCAAGTGGCTTTACAAGATCAAGCATGCTGCAAATGGCAGTGTGGAGAAATTCAAGGCTCGGTTTGTGGCTAGGGGGTTCTCACAGGTTGAGGGAGTTGACTATGATGAGACATTTGCTCCAGTTGCTCGGTATTCTTCCATCAGAGCAATGATATCTATAGCAGTAGAGATGGGTTGGAAGATCCACCAGATGGACGTGAAGACCGCATTTCTCAATGGTCTTCTGCAGGAGGAGGTGTATTTAGAGCAGCCACAGGGATTCGAGATTCATGGGAGAGATTCTCATGTGTGCAGGCTTAGGAAAGCCTTGTATGGTCTGAAGCAAGCTCCTAGAGCTTGGTACTCCAGGATCGATGCATATTTGACTTCTATGGGATTTCAAAAGAGTGAGGCTGATCCTAACCTTTACTACATTGTGGTTGGTGTAGATTCTCTCATTCTTCTGTTATATGTTGATGACTTATTTATCACTGGAGATGAGCATCTCATTGTACATTGCAAGAGAGACCTTGCAGCTGGGTATGAGATGACTGATATTGGGCTGATGCATTACTATTTGGGGATGGAGGTTTGGCAGGACCCTGGACATATTTTCCTTGGACAGGGGAAGTATGCAGTTGATATTCTGAAGAGATTTCGGATGGAGGACTGCAGGCCTATGTCTACACCTATGATCACCAACTTGAAGCAACTTCATGCTTCAGAGGGTAAGTTGGTGGATCCCACACTCTATCGTCAGCTCGTTGGATCGTTGATGTATCTGGTCAACACCAGGCCAGACTTGTGTTTTGCGGTTAACACTCTTAGCCAGTTCATGGTGCAGCCTAGGAGTGTGCATTGGACTGTTGCAAAGCACATACTGATATACCTAGCAGGTACAGTGGATTATGGTTTGGACTACAGGGGTTCGGGTGGAGTCAGCTTGGTTGGGTTCACAGATTCAGACTCGGCAGGTTGCGTGAGGGATCGGAAGAGCACTTTCGGTTGTTGTTTCAGTTTGGGCTCGACAGCAGTGTCGTGGTTCAGTCAAAAACAAAAGTCCATTGCATTGAGTTCTGCCGAGGCTGACTATATGGCAGCCAGTCAGGCTACTTGCGAAGCACTGTGGCTTCGTAAGTTATTGGTAGATTTATTTGATCAACAAGTTAGACCTACGGTGATCTATTGCGACAATCAAAGTTGCATTCAGCTCTTTGAGAATCCGGTGTTCCATGACAGGTCGAAGCACATTGAGATCGGGTATCATTTCATTCGAGACTACGTCCAAAGAGGCGCAGTATATTTCCACTGAGGAGCAGGTAGCAGATATCTTGACGAAGTCTTTGGGGAAGGGGAAGTTTGTCTTCTTCAGAGATAAGTTGGGAGTGGTGTGGAACACCTTCCTCGGTAAGAGGGAGTGTTAGTTTTGTACCTAGGGAAGTGTTCCCCAAGTGACATTTGCCTAATGTCACTTAGAAGGGGGAAAAAGGTGACCCTCACATTAAATGACATTAACGAGACTTTATAAAATGAAAGTCACTTTTTTGCTAAAGTTAAGTGGGTGAGTGAAATATTTATTTAAGTGATTTAAATAAAGTGACTTTTACTCATTGATTCTTATCCATTGGATTGGATCTTTCTCCACCGTCGGATTAGATTCCCACTAAGGGTTAGACAAAAAGGGTTGAGGGAGGCATTTGGATTCATTATTCTTGAGATTGAGAAAGAGAGAAGAGAGAAGAAGAGCTTGGAGACTAGCACACACTTCGAGGTAGCCATTCCACATTGGCACATAAATCAAGGCACAAGTTGGGCATTTAATGCACAGTACGGTCTTCTAGTTATTTTCCATTAGCAGGCACATATCCTGAGGCAGCCATTATTGCACAAAAATCGAGGTTTAGTACAGCAGCGGTTATCGTTGGCCGTAGAGCACAAAACCTGAGGCCTTTAGTTTGGCTCAGAAATCAAGGAGGCACACATCCCGAGGTGAAGGTACAGTAGGCATTTATTGGCTCGATTTTTAATAGAATTTGGGCACGAGTTTCAAGAGAATCTGGGCACAAAGTTTGAGACAAGTTGCATGCAACCCGAGGTGAAGGTACAACAGGCATTTATTGGCTCGATTTTTAAGAGAATTTGGGCACGAGTTTCAAGAGAATCTGGGCACAAAGTTTGAGACAAGTTGCATGCAACCTGAGGCAGATTCTGGGCACATCTCTCGAGGTCTTCATCATGAGTTTCAAGGAGATATGATGTACACAGAATTCGAGACTGCTGTACATTTCCCAAGACAGATTTAAGGGCTCGGTTTTTGAGACAGTCTGGCACAATTTTCGAGGAGGACCGTATAGTACGGTCACTGTACTTTCAGCACAGAGTTCGAGGCACTCTTGCACAAAAATTGAGGCTGTTGGTTTTGGCACAGATTTCGAGAAAAGTGCTGGGTGAAATTTATTGGTGGAGATAAGTAAATTTTCTACTGTATAAATTTATGTACTAAGATTTGCTGAAGAAATAAAATCTCTCTCTCTCTTACTGGTTTTCCCCGTGGGGGTTTTTCAAGGGCACATTTGCCGAAAAATCTGAGTGTCTATCTTTTATGGTGTGCATGTGTTAAATATTTAATTTTCAGCCTGTTATAGTGTTTTTCCTGCATGTTTAATTGTTACAGTAATTTTCTTAAGTAACCTTCAGCCTATGCAAAACCGGCTGAAGGTGAAAACCACTGAAAAGTTAACATAAACTAGCAAGCAGTAAAACCCAGAAAATATCTACAATGCTCTTATCTTAGCTGTAATCTTATATATACAAATGCGTTAAGAAATGTCTCTGTACTTCTCGAAAGAGATTGGATTATCAATCTTTGGAACGAGAGCATTGGAAGTGGAGTTAAAAGCAGCTAGCATCTTTCTAGTTGATCGAGACTCTTCAATAACCCTTATCAAATCATCCTCGATAACCATAGAACATCCTAGAAAAAATTAGTTCTCCACCCATTTAACCCAAAACATTTGTCCTTCTCGAAACTATGCTTCACTTGTAGGAGCTCATCTTTTGAGACTTCTTTTAATAGTCTCACATTATCCTCTTCTTCCTCAAAACTAGGAAAAATGAAGTCATTCTTACCAACTTAGCTATTGAAGCCCTACTATCTTTTTTATAAATGTTTTCAAAGTAATCCACCTCGTGCTTAGTAATATCTTGAAAACATGTTGTTGAAGAACCATCATCCCTTTTGATCTCCTCAGATGAACTTGTGTTCTGGGTATTTTTAGCTTCAAGAATTTGAACACAAGTTCCTCACTTGCCAGTTTAGTTGACATAACCTCTTTGATGATATGGTTGTTTGCTTCTTAATGTTGATGGACATGCTCAGACTAGTCTTCACTGTTGTTAATACCTTAAAAAACCCTCCAAAACCAACAGAAAGGTTTGCCATAAGTGTGGTTGCATGATGTGAAGAGGTAATAGTTGTCCAAATATTTTGCTTGTTGCATCTCTAAAACGTGTTGTTGTGCATCAAAGTGCTAGAAATGTAGATTATTGTTGACCTAGAAATACAATGCCACAACTCAAATTTCCATAAGTTCAGTTTCAGTCTGTTATGCCCTAGATTCTCTATACTATATAGTGTACCTTACCAGATGTGCCAAAGAGGGGGTCTTTTTTGCCATCGTAAAAGTCCAAATTGGGTCTTGTTTATGTAAAAGTGTTGGTCTAGCGGGGCTCATGACCATTGGTTTGGTCATGGGAGGTCCTCTTGGTTCTCATTTCGAGGAGTGCTTGACTTGTGGATTTGCTAACTACCCCTTGATGGATGGAAGTCCCTAATCATGTTGGGCATTTATGCCCTAGGTGGGTGTTTTGGTGCACCTTGGGATGAATCCCATGTGTTGAGAGCAAAAAACAAATGTTGGGGTTAGATGGGGCATGATGTTCTCTTTCCAAGCTAAACTCATCCTCAAGTTGAAACATTTCATCATTTTTTATCATTATTTTAGTTTTTATGAGGTTTAGTCATTGGATTGTGGGTGACAAACCCTAGAAAAACATTAAAAGTAATTTTAAAGACAAATTTTAGGTAGGTCAACTTAGAGGAGGGAAAAGTTGTCTTTTTTCATATAAATAAGACATGCTCCTCTCATTTGTAAGCAATATCATGGGATCAATATGATTACAACAAAGCATGCTAAGCATAGACCAAATAAATAATAATAATAAAAAACTTTAATAAAAGTGTTTATGATTTAATCAAGTGGTTTGCACCTTCTTGGCAATTTCTAGGGTTTTTAAGGACCAAACCTTTATGTTTAAGGCTTCTTAACAATCTTTCAAGGCTAATCCAAGGTGGAAGAATTCTCGAGGCATTTTTCTCTGTTTCTTTCTCTCTCAATTATCGTAAGTTCTCAAATATCTTGTCTGGCACTATCAACGGTATCCAAGTAGGGGTTATTTAAGGTTTTATGCATAATCTAAGGTTTTAGTTTTGTTAGTGAGACGTCCCTTTTGAGGGGTCTCTCCTGTTTGGGCCTTGGCATCTTGTTTGCCTTAATTATTATGTCAAAGGTTGACACAACCTAAGGTTTCTTAGCTTGTGCTAGTTTTTTCAAATATTGAATTGCCAATTCTTGGAGAAACATTGACCTTGATTTCTCATCGCTTGGTGGAATAATATGTAGGATGTATTTTCCATCTCTTCAATATTGCAAATTTTTACAAAATTCCTTGTATTATATTATTGGAAAAAATAAAAAAATAAAAACCCTAAAAAATAAATATTTTGAGAAATCCAAAAAAACATTTATTTTGTGCCATTGCAATTCTTGTTCAATTCTGAAATAGTTACTGCTGTTGTAAATTTTTGGAGTTGCTATGTCGAAAAATCCATAAAAAGTAAACAAATTCCATAAAAAGTTATTTTGTAGCTCAAAGCCTCAAAGAGGTCCTTAAAAGGGGTGATGTTAGCTCTAGTGAGCATGATGTCATCTTTTAAAGGCTTTTACATTCTTGTTGTAGGTTTAGTATAATTGTTTTGTTTTGTAGGTCCATCTGACAGGAAGATCAAATCCTAGTGGTTGTAAGGAGTTCCTACTTTATCTCCAAGTCTTGGTGGTTGACCTAGAGGAGGTTTTGAAGTGCCAATTCAAGCCTTTCATCCATTATTGCAGGTTATTACAAATCTAGAGGTGAAATTAGTCTGGAATCCCCTGATCCTTCCGTCAAAACAAATGCGCCCTAGAGGGGGAGTTAGTCTCAAATCTCTCAAATCTCCTCATCCATCCCTCATAACAAGTGTGACCTAGGGGGGATTGAGTCTCCTTTCGTTGGTGATCGTCGAGAGGTACCTTTTGTGGCGTTTCTATGGTCTACATCGATTCACTAGTACAAAATGAGAGATAAGTGACTAGGCGATTAAAAAAGTTAGTCACCATAGTTTTTTCAAGGGATAAACGACTAAAATTGAGCAATTTTAAAGAAGCCAACAAAAAACGACTAAGATAAATGACTAATTTAGTCACGGGATAAAATACATGACTAGATAACAAGTGACTAAAATAAAAATGACTAATTTAGTCACGAGAATATAAATATGACTAGCTAACAATGATTAATGTGAAATAGTCATTTATGTTGTGAATTTCAACACAATTTAACAAATTGCCTTGGACCCAAGATACGCAAAGTGCCTAGAAACATAACCACTAATTCCAAGCAAGGCAAATTCAAAACACTTACGGGTAAACTGAAAGGAGAGGTTAAGCTTACCACTAACCACAAGACCCTTGTGTGCCTATTGAAGATGCCAATCACCTTTCTGAGAGCAGAAATTGTAAATGTTATAGTTTCCATAGATCATCGCCATCCCTTGCGTGGGATATATCCCCACCTTCATGCTCAAACCCGATTAGATGGGATTTAAATTAACCCTATACCAAATGTATCCATTTGCAGGTCTGACGATCAAATATGCTATATGACATGAGTGCTCCCCGCGCTTAAGTGAAATAGATTTGCATGTCCTTCGTGCTTGCTGGAATGCCAGTTGGCTTCTAAATTAATTCTTAAGGGTGGGTCTTTAGACCTAAGTCCCTTTGCACTTTTGATTTTTACCATGAGAGATGGTTATGGAACCTAATTGACGCCTGGAGGATCTTGGTTGTTGATGAGAATCCCTTTGTCTAGGCAGGTGGCCTATTTTTCCATTTGATTGACTTTCTTGAAGGTCCTTGCCTCTTCTATGGAGTCTAATTGCCAGATGATCCTTTGGATTATTCCGCTCAATCTTGCTCCTCCTTTTGCAATTTTTTCGTAACTAGATTCACTGTTATAAGAGAATCCCTAAAGATCATTTCCTTTTTAACTAGATAAAAATACCTAGTTGCTGATCCTTTTGAGAACTCATGCCATCCATACTTATGTACAACACTCAATTGATAATCATATTAGAAGATACAATGAGGCATCATAAAAAAATGCCATCACAAGATAACTAGATAAATAATGAATCCATACTCCACATCATTAATGTTAAATATGAGGGAGAGATTAGAAGGGAAAACATTCCCTTTGATGATTTCACCCTAAACTTGTCTACTTATATCTCCCTATTCCCCTAATGAATTCTAAATACCCATAAGTGTTGTGCATCCAACTTTTATCCCGCAAAGTAATCCTTGGCAATGTTATTAGAACTATGGAACCAAGCACAATATTAAATGTCTTGTATGCTAATATATCAAACATTATTATAGGTCAATACATTCAAAAGGAGTAGAAAAAACCATAAATGTTGTAAAGTGAACTCTATAAAAAGATATGATTGAGTGTTTTCTAGGGAACGGTAAGGTATCAATCACTAATGAGATATATATGCAACGATATTTATAAGTATGATAAAAGGGATATAATATAATAAAAAATCTCTCTAAGGATGTTTATGCAATAGGTTAAGGTGGATATTTCTTAAGAATATTTGAAGCATCATGTCATTGATCATGTATGTCACCTAGCTTATAACGTCATGTGTTTATACGCTTTATTGAAAACCTTAGTATAAATTTATACATATTCTCTTCCACATAGTAATACATAACATTTAATACAAAATACAATATAAAATACAAAAGAAGTAATACATAATATTTAAAAAAAAAACACAAATTAAAATTCAAAACAAAAATTCACATGCAAACCCCTGCACACAAGCAATATTGTTCAACCCCCTCGACCCCTGCAAACCATCCGACGGCCTGTGGGTAGAGTAGAGCCATAATCCACCTTCCCATGAGCAAAGGAGAGCCAGATTCCATCTTTCTATGTGCAAACCCATCCAAGGATATTACCTACACATCGAAGGAGAGATATCATCCTCGAAGGTACCCATCTGCTTTTTGATAAAATTCAAGAGAAAAATATTTAGTTATGGAATGCAATTATCAGAGGGCTTGCCAAGAATGGGATGAGTAGGCAAATACTTACACTGTACTACAAAATGCAAGATGAAGGCGTATGCGGAAATGATTTTACGTTTCCATTAGTACTCAAGGCGTATACAGATCTATCAGTTGTGCAGGAGGGGAAGGAGATTCATTATCATATTATCATAAATGGGTTCAGTTCCAATGTTTTTGTGGGAACTGCCCTCATTCATATGTATGCTAAATTTGAATGTGCCAATGATGCATACCAAGTGTTTGACAAAATGTCTAAGTGAGATGTGGTTTCATGGACTGTTATGATTCTAGGTTATGCAGATAGTCATCAAGCTAATGTGGCATTGGTTCTCTTTCATCAACTGCAACTGGTGGGAGTGGTTCCAGACTCTGTTACGATAGTAGGTGTGCTCCAGGCCTGTGCCTAGTTAGGTGTAAGATTCCACTAGATCTTGTTCTTAAATTTTCCCTTTCTTCTTCAATGTTTAGACTTTACCAGTTGATGAATTTCAGCATTACCAACCTCTTTACCTCTGTTATGTGTCTGTTGGTTATTTTGCTATTGACGGTTCTTGCTTGAGTTATTATCAGCATATGGTTTGGATGCATGAAACAACATCATAGGTGAGATATGTAGATTGAATCTATCATCTGATGTTTATTTTAATAGCAGATACAAATGTCTCAAAGAAAGGATTTCTTCATTGGATTATAATGTTAAAGATCCTTTTATTCATGTTGGGACAATCATAAAGAGAAGTCATATGCATACTAGCTGAGGTTAAATATTGTAGCAGAATAGTAATTTCCAATTATAAATTCAACCAATGACTGAAAGGATCTGACCTGAAATTACAACAGCGATAGCGGTCCCAAGTTTGGCTGAGATAATACTTCTGAAATTGCAACAGCGATAGCAGTCCCAAGTTTGGATGAGATAATACTTCTTGATGTCTTTAAAACGCAAGTGTATGTTCAGGAATAGGCTCAGCTCTTCACAGTATACTTCCTTAATAATATATGAGTTTCCTTCTCTCGAAAATCAGCTTCTTTTGTAATGGTGAAACTTCTTGAGTATTGGCACTATATGTGGGACTCAAACCCAGCTCAACGCAAGATGGACTTGCCAGGATTGGATATCATGACCTAAGTTATATCAACAAGTATATGGCAGATTTGAAGCAGCTGTACCAGCGTTCTGGGGATATCTGGAAGTGAAACTTGGGTGCCCAGATCTCAGTCTTGAGTGTTGTAGGTTACAGCTGGAATTCACAAGGAATGTAATGACTGTAGCAATCCTCTTTCTCTTATGTGAATATATCAGTCTTCAAGGATCACAATCTTTGCCCAAATATGCAGCAGTGGAGAGCAACAAATACCCAGCGGTAGGGCACAATAAATATGCAGCAGTAGGAAAGGTTATCTCTGCCCCAACTATCTGGAGAACACGCCCTTGCTTAATGGAGGCAAGATCTGTCCTAGTAAACCACCAACATGCCCTTGCTTGATCAACAATGAGACTATAAGAATGCACCCTTTCTTGTTGGATAATGATGCTAGTATCCACTGTAGCCACAGTACGGATCACTGTAGCAACAGTACGGATCACTGTAGCAATAGTACGGATTACTGTAGAAGTAGTACGGATTACTGTAGCAGCTTCCAAATTCATAAAATATTTGGATTCTTCAAATCGTATCTGTAGCATGTTATTCTTTGAACCTTGAATCCTCCATAAACTAATCAAATGAACCCAAATGTGAATTTTGAAGTGAATTCAATGCTTGGTTTGATACTTCGTCAATATTTATTTCCTTTGAAGTATGATGATAGATCTAGGTGATCTATCCTTGGAGATGTCTAGGGAAGATAGATTTCGCTACCGAAGTCACCTTCTTGGCTAGGGCAATTGCCCTCAACCCTAAATGGCTCTCAGAGCTCTCACAACCAATTCTGAATCATCAATAACAATAATAATTCCCAGTAACTCACTTTATCTTTCTTTTATAACCTTGACATTGCATGCCCTAGACCTAAGTCACTTTCTTTTCTATTTCTCAGTTGAGTTGCATGCATCTCACTTTTGCATGCATGCATCTTCCTTTTGCATGCATGCATGATTGCATGCATCTCACTTTTGCATGCATGCTTGCATTCATCTCACTTTTGCATGCATGCTTGCATGCATCTCACTTTTGCATGCCTGCATGCATCTCACTTTTGCATGCATGCTTGCACGCTCTTGAGCTAGGGCTCGCATGATCTGCATGTCCTTTGTTCCAGTTTTACCCAAAATGGAACATTACAGTCCTCCCTTGCCAAGATTGCTTGTCCTCAAGCAATACCAATGCAACTCCCCAATCCATTGAGTTGAACCAACTGAATTCAGGAATGATCCCAGGGTCCCAGATCATCCTAGGAGATTTGTAGCACCCTCTCCTCAAGGTACTATCGTGCGAGGTACCATCACAAAAGATATCTTGAAAGCATCCTGTAAGTAGAGTAATCAACCACGGTGGGAACTCGGCCAACTCCTCAGAAAATACCTCTACTAAAGTCTCCATTCCCTGTACCTGTAGATAAGTGAGGGTCCTCTCATCCCTAGTAACCACTGAACTTCCTGTCACTATAATACCAGGGTCCCAAATCAATATGAGAATGGCGGAGTACATACTGCATCCCCCACTACCCTGTGTTGCATCCCTACAAGGAGCATCCTGTAGACTCCAATTCGTTATTGTACTGTCTACTACTGCAATTCCCGGATCCCAGGCTAACCCCAAGAAGAATCCACTATGTTGATGTTGTGCCTCTCTGCTCATAACCATCCAACTATCATCCTCATGTGCGATGGCTATCAATCCCTGATTATGCAAAGGTAACAAATTGCTATTGCAAAACAGAAAATCAGACCTTATCTCATGTCTTTGTATGGTGTCTTTGAGGTCATGCTTCTTGAAATCAGCTTTCTCTATTATAACATCCTCTTTGCATAATTGATGCATTGAGGTTAGGACAACACCTTGGTCAAAAGGAAATTCATCAACTGTTGTAACTAAATTTTCTATACCTACAATAAATTCAGTTTCATTGGATAAATCCCCTTCCAACAACCTATTGATTCTTCTCATTCTTGATTTTAACAAGGAAGCATCCTCATCGAATTTGAAATTTTCCAAGTTCACTATTTCTACTTCCAGAACCTCATTATGAATGTCATAATCACGCATTAGTAAACTGCTGCTAGAAAGAATACATGAATCACCATACCTTTCAAAGCTGTTGTCCATGTCACCATAGGATTCATAACCCTTACTGGATTGATCTAGATTTGCACCCAAAGTTGTTGTTTTATCATCTTCATTAAATACATTCCCAATAGAGCCATCTCGCCGCTTTGTCATACATATGGATAAGGCATTTTCTTCAAACTCAATTGTCTCAATTACCTCTTTGTTCACATCATCACTTGGCTGCGATGAACATGTGGTAGGAGGCATTAACTCATCTTCTTTGTTATTCCCACAAATGTGACTAGGCATTCACGTACGTTGGCACGTGAAACAACACTGCTCTCTTCTCATTTTAGGAGGTCCTGCAACCTGTAAACCCAAAGAAATCAATTCCACTTCAGTCAACTGGTATTTGATCTTTTCAATTTTCTGCTCAACCAACCCTTTTGATAACTCATGATCAATGGGAGAAACAACTTGCTCCTTCCTCCAAATGGCCAACAAGTTAGATAACAACTGCTGGGATATATCATCCTCCTCATCTAAAATTAGTGACAAAATATTTTGCATTGCTATTGTAACATTCCTTGCATGATATTTTCTGATTTTGGCAAAGAAGCATTGAAACATTCTGAGTATCAAATCATCACATTTGAGATCAATCATCACCACATAGGATCTAACCTTAGCAACGGTTTCTAAAATTCTTACCCTCCTATCAAAAGAAGGTTGTCTAGTACCATCCAACCTATGGAAACTCTCCTTAATCAGTTGAAATATCTCCTTCATCCTGTTGTCATTGTATGGAGCTTTAGGTGCTGAAATTCTGATGATTTCACTCAAACAAGAAGTAACCATCAGCTTAATTTCATCATCTAAATGTCTCAACAACTCTGACTTAACCAAGGCATTCCTCGATGGATTCACTGCTAGTTTCATTATGTGAGAGGGTGATTGATCAACCATTTTTAAACAAGTTTCAACTTCCTCCAAAGCAATAAGAAGAACTTCTTTTGACTGAGATGGGTCTTCAAGTTTCATGCCTGCAATGTAAAGCTTCCCACAAGAATTTCCCTTTTTACTTTGGAATCTCTGATCATACGTTATCTTAAGGTCCATGAAATCAACAAATGAAATCTTAGCATGAATTTCTGCTCCCAGTGCTTTATAACATATATAAACCTCCCAAAAAACTTCTTCTTCGCGGAGAGGCTTCATGGTCTTCTTTCTGTGTATACCTTAGTTGCCAATATTCTGTTGATACCACTGTCGGTCAGTGCACTTAGATTTGTACTTCAACAAATAGTTTTTTTTTTGCAACTCTGTACCTCCTTTTTTTCTCTGGAAATAGTATAGGATATCTGTAATGTATTCTTGCTATCGCAATGAAGAAGCACTCTCTTGAATGTTGTGGTAGACTTCAAGAGACCTGGAAGTGATATTTGATATGTATTGAAGAAGACAATGTACACAGTGTGCACAACTCATGTAGCAGCTAATATATCTTGGCTTTAATATTTAAATAAGTTTGGCATGTATGGTGTTTCACACACCTTGCATTATCCTATCCTTATCGCAGATACTTTAACATCCAATGGCATGAGAATTAGAGATTGCTAGCACATTTCCTCACTACTTTGGCAATCAACCCTTATGGTAAATGATGCAGGAACGAGGGCAGACCTCCTATAGAAGCTCAACCCACAAAGCCACTGCAATAATTGTTTTATCCTGCTAGAATCTTACTGCTCAGTGTTGTAGCAACTCGTCCTTCCTTTCTGGCAGTGAGATACACTTCCCCACAATGAAAATAACCTCTTCCACACCTGATGTATGGAACTGCTAATAATATAATGTTCATGCCATTTTACCCACAGCTAGCAAAGAACATGCTCTGATACCACTATAATATCCCAAATTGATGTTTTTCTCTTTTTATGATGTTCTGTTTGTTTGCTAGTAGTCTTATGCCTCAGTATAGGAATAGATTATGAAAGTATGCACTAAACTAAGCATGCATGCACTTGCATGCAGATCTATGACCCAGATAATCAGAAATGCTATAAAATAGGAAGGAAAGCTATGCATGTACGTACCATCAGAATGGCATTACAAGAATGGTTGTGGATAGATGGATGTATTTAACAAACCTTCCAGACTATATTGTAGACTCTATAGTGATTGCATAGAGTGACCATTTGCTGAAGAATGGAAGCAATGGTAGAAAGATCTAAGACTGTCTTAAACTGGAAATAGTATCTGGCTGCAAATGATCAGACTACATGTTTCAAATTCCTGGAATGTTATTAGAGTTCAACGAAGAAGTCAGTCCTTCCTCACTCTTCAAAGTTGTAGCCATGGATGTTAAGTTATTGACCTTGAACTTTGCCAAAAAAGAAAGAACTTATTGCGAGCACCCAACCCCAAAAGATGAAATAAGTTATCCTGATCAAAAATTGAATTGGGAAAAATATATATTTTGGATGAGTTAAGTGAAGGATTGTTTTCGAGTTTCCCATAAACATTAAGATATTGATTTGGGAATTATATTAAGGGAAACTCTTGGTTAGTTTGATTCACTAACCCATCCTTATCATGAGATTTCTCTTCAATTGATTTATCTTTAAGTTCATATGATGATAATTGATCAGGGATCGTATCAAAAGACTCGTTAACAACCACTTGATCATTTTCATAATATTGATCTTTAAAAATAGAAATACCGTTAATAATGATAATTGTCCCTACTTTCTTCTTCTTCAATGTTATGATCAGAAATACCATTAATTACACCAGGATTGTGAAAAGAGATCTCAAAAGCATTTTCGAAAGATTCACTGATGGAAGACTCGATTTGCTCAGGAGTTGAGGAATCAATTTGATAAAGACAATCATTAGTTAATTCATTATCGGGATGATCTTGATCATCTTCATCAAGTTGATTTTTGTCAAGACATTCATTGTCTGACTGTTCTTCCATATGTTCATTAATGTTTTCTCCCCACTCACTTATTACTAAATCCATGAACATGTCATTCCTAGTGATGGATCCTAGGTCCAAATGATCAAACCATAACCGGGCATCCCCTTCTAGGGACACAGCTAGGGCTCGCATATAGACATCCTCAACATCAACACCCAGAGATTCCATATAGTCCCAAAAGATGTACAAATGACTTTCAATAGATATTCTATTATTTCCATCAAAATGAGGCAACCTCCTGATTTATCCCTCTGGCATAAGATGTGGTGCCCCATATATTTCTGAAAAAACAAAAGGGGATGGCTTGGGTTTTCTAAAGGTTATAGTTGTTTGAGTTGAGTGAGAATCATTCACCAAAAGCCTTGGCTAGGTTTGATAGTTTCTAATTGGTTCATACGGGATATTTGGGGAAAAATTATTAGATGGATGAGGTGAATGATGGGTATCATAAGAATCTTGATAAGCAGGTTCATACCCATGATTATTTTGATAAATATCCTCATTCCTAAATTTTGAATTTCTTTCATTAATCTCTGTTATAATTTTTAATTGTTGTTTAAGATCTCAAAGGAGATCTTGGTCCATTATGAATTATTAGGATTCTTAGTGGAGTATATACATGGGTTCGCTTCCCAACAGAGTCACGATTTAAGATTTTAAGATTTATATGTTGGGTTCGTTCCTCAATAGAGTTGCGGGGTGGAGTCGCTAGGTGAACCACACAGGTAATTCACCGAAATGAAATAAATGTTGTAGGAGAGGTGAGATGAGTGAACATTAAAATGGTGATTGGGAAAATTATGAAATTCAAAATACAATCACCAAGGAAAAATACCGGATGCGATAAGATATGGATTAATGCACAGACACTCGCAGACACCGAAGGTAAGCCTCTACCTCCTTGGTAGTGGTGCCAAAATGTTATCACCAATCTTGTAGTTTCCCCTACAGATGGATCCAAGGTGAATGGTAGAGGGGACAAGCAACTAAAGTGGTGAACCAAGAGAGCCTTGACTCCCAATGGATGGTTGTCACGCCAATCGAGGCAATCTTCACTTTAGCTATCAAAGCCAAGATACCAAGGGGGAGACCCAGATCTACTCTCGATAGGAGAGATCAAGCCAATCACCAAATCAGATAAATGAGGTACGTTAGGTGACAGGTATTGAACCCTAGATTTAAGGAATTAGGACCACTGTGGAGGCTTAGAGATGATATGACTTTAGGAATAGATCTTAAGCACAGTGATTCAGAGTTCAAGTATGATTCTAGGATTCAAAGCTAGTTCAAAAGTGGTCAAAATCAATTGCCTTGGGAAACATGACCCTTAAAACAGGTAAAGTGTCCCAAAACGTAGATCCGATAGTTAGGGCTTTCTAGCTATGCTTGATGAAGGGATATGACAGTATCTAAGTGTGCAAGCAATCAGACAGAGATCAACCCACAGAGAAATTTGACAACCTAAGAAAGTCATGAGGGCTTGGAGAGATCAGTGTCTTGGGAATTGGGCCAAATGGAGTCGGATGTCCACCAAAGTCTAGATCAGGCTTGTCAAGGTGTAAAGCAAGGTGGAATTTATCTGCTTCTTCGTTGTAGACTCAATGGTAGTATGGAATTTATCTGCTTCTCTAGACAAAATATTTCTAAGGTTAGGATAGTTCAGTTTTGCTAGAGAGGAGGTCAATTTCCTTGTAGGGTTCACCATGAGTTCCCCAACATGCATCCTTTGTAGATCAGAGAATAGCTCAATAAATGCTTAACATTGGAGGAAGGTAAGTAGTTTGAAATATTGTCATCTAATGAAATGTGAAAAAATATAATACTATGAATGCAAAACTGCTATGTGATTATTCTTACCATAGGAGGCACGTTTGTCACAAATTATCTGTTCATAATATAGATTAGGGTAGTCTAAAAAATGACGATCTTGACTATTTGTTAGGGCATTTTGCCCAAAACCTTGTTGGAGTTGTTTCAATTGCTAGAAACAATGGAAGCAACATCAAAACACAAGGATGTTCACCTCTGATCCTGCATAATGGAAGATTATGAAGCTACAGAGCCCAATATGGAGTAATGAAACCAGAGAAACAAATGTTGCCCCAAGACTATATATAATACCATGGGATATTCGTTGACATGAATCGACACAAAAAAGATGAGGTTCTATTATCAAGACTCTTGAGCTATTATGGATACAATAAGCATGAGTGCCCATGAGATCAGGTTTGTTTCCGAGTGACACAAGCAAAGGAGATTGACAAATGATACCTAGATCAGGTTTAGAAGATAATTGGGTTGCATGTAGGTTGACACACATGCCTTGATTATCTTTTGATCTCTGGCTTCGTTTTGTATAGGCTTGAATTATTGATGATGCAACAAAGGATGAATAACATCAATGTATATGCTGAGGATGCCTAGGACCGTTTGTTGAGACTCTCATCTAACTACCCACAGGCTTAGTAATCAGTTAAAAAGAGGTTTGGGTAGGCTTGTGAATAGAAACTTGTTAAGAATCATATATAACCCATATCTTCTCGAACTATAACAATTGAGGGGAAGAAAGAAAATAAGACATAGGTTAGTATTGAAAGCTAACAAGTAATTAAGTAAGTAACTCCATACCAAAATGATCTTTACCAAGTCTCTAGTTCTACGTCGTCAAGAAATAGATAGGGCTTTTAAGTAACTAGAGATATAAGAAAGAGAAGAGAACTCTCTCTATTGTTTTTTTGTGGATGATTTTATTGATCCATTTAAGGGAGTTGCTTCTCAAAGGGTTAGGGCACCTTTGTTGCTAGCCCTACCTCATCTCGTACTTCTATACCTAGGATGATATAGTCAAGATGATCATCCCCTCATCTCATTCGTATTATCGAGTTCTTAATAAATCCCTCCTTTACGCTTACTGGCTCACCTTGCCCACCTCCTAAGCATCATCTTGGGCATCATCTTGACCTCTTGTTTTCTAGTTATTGGGCTAATAATCTGGCAACGACCAAACTTGTTGAGGCTGAACTCCATCTACCAATTGTCCCATCAAAGTGGCAAACCTTAAGCTCTAGAACCAAGTATAACTAATCGAACCTTAGAACTTGAACCTCGTAGACCTCGTACTGCTAATTTATGGGAATGGTATTTTCACTTGGGAAATTTGTACGCTATAGCTCGCCTTCCTCACCCTTATAGCTCCACCTAGCCAAAGCCTCCCAAACTCTAGTAGTAAGGTTTCATCAATCTCCCCTTAATGAACTTTGCTCGATAAAGCAGGAAAATCATTCTATTTAAAATACGTAACCCGACCTCATGCCACTATTAGGTCCCCTAGCTGGTCATTTGCCTTATAAGCAAGCCCAAACCTCGTAATAGTCTAAGCAATGAAACAACAAACAAACAAACAAACAAATTGAGATTCCTATACAGCATGGGAGTTTAAAGAATGAACCAACGACCTATGATTATAGCAGTCATATGACTCTAGAAGCGAGTCGAAGAGTTGTGGGTACATGCGGTCAAAGGTAAGAAGACTCCTAAGTCATTCTATTTAAAATATATAACCTGACCTTGTGCCACTATTAGGTCCTCCCTAGCTTGTCATTTGCCTTATAAGAAAGCCCAAACCTCGTAATAGTCTAAACAAAGAAACAACAAACAAATAAACAAATTGAGATTCCTGTACAGTATGGGAGTATAAAGAATGAAACAACCACCTATGATTTTAGCGGTCATGTGACTATAGAAGCAAGTCGAGGGGTCGTGGGTGTACGTAGTCAAAGGTAAGAAGACTCCTATTGTGGATTTCGCTCGGCAAAAATGGCGAAAGGAAACACCAATCCAATCCAAAAACCTCAACTGTTCGTAAACTACCAAAACCTTTGGATTTCAAGCACATTTTCCAAATGCACTCTTTCCATTCGCTCTTGGATGAGGATCGGACACAACACCAAAAAATGGTAATAAATGGTCAGTGATTCGTAAGGTAATAATAATTTTCATAGGTATCATCTAATGAGCTCTAGTTTTCGAAAGGGTCCAAGTTCTCCTTCAGCTTCTTCATCATTTGTCATTCATTTTGATGGAGACCCCTATTTCAATCTTCTCGCAGAGATCTCCACATACTCCGGTGACGCCAATCTTCTAGCAGAGATATGAGCTTCGCCTTTCTTAGTTGGATCTTGAGGACCACATATGATAGAGGGTGGTTCTCATAACTTCCCACTAACCCCTCTCTAAATAATGTTATTGTGATCTGAATGCCCCAACATAACCACATACGATTTCAAGTTTCTCCCTGGATTTGATAGACATTTCTGGTCCATGTGGTTTAGTAAGTGCATCTGTAGTCTGCTCCTGCGCCATACGGTAATGAAGAGAAATCTCTTCATCATCAACAGGCTGTCAAATGTCGTGGATATTAACCTCAACCATTTTCTTTTGTCATGGTGATTCTTCAAGTCGACCAATAGCCTTCCCAACCGTACTGCTTCACAGGCTGCACTGAGAATTCTGCTGCCTCATACTCTGCCTCTGTGGAAGACAAAGATACTGTAGGCTGCATTTTCCTCTGCCATAAAATTGAACCAATAAGGCGGTCAAACAGGTTGGGGGACAATGTCCGAGAATCAATATCGAGTTAAGTAAGGGATCCCATAGTAGCAAAGGAAATTATTTTAAAGTCATCATTCGATCCATTAAAGAGAAACGTGATTGGTTTAGTGCATAGGGTTCAAGGAGGAACACAAAGCTTCTAATATAAAAATTGGTAACCCGAAACAGGATTCGTTCACAACCCTCGACGTGTTGTGTCCCTATCGAATCGGACACGATTCGACCTGAGGTCGTGTCCGATTCGAACTTTCATCGAATCCTGTTTTCAGACACACGGTTGAAGCGAATCAGACATGAATTGTTAACGTGTCCCGACTGTCGAACACGCATCCCTAAAACAGGACACGTAAAGTGCGCTAAAAACCGGAAAAGTGCGGTCGGGTATGTTTTAAAACCAAAATTTGAGTTTCTTTTGTCATTTGCAAGGAAGGAGTTGGCTGAGAGTGATTGTATGTGCAGGTGAAGGAGATTTGAAGGCAATTTGAAGGCTATCCAAGCAATTCCAAGTGCATTCTGGTGGATTTGTGGAGAGGATTGCAAGCTCAACTATCACACAACAAAAGGAATGTCTCAATCAGCTAGGGCAGGAGGTAGGGGGCAAAGGAGAGGGAGAAATGCACCATCTAGTGCCTCCCCTCCTATTCCACCAAGCACAAGTGGTTCTCCTCCTCCGTCAAGTGCTCCATCGGCTGCTAGTGGAGCTCAAGCTCATGCTCCATTTAACCCTGTTTTAGCAAGACAACAAGCCCAAGAAAAAAAATACCCTTTGTGGAAGTATGTGACAAGAAAAGATGGGCCCGGGGCAAAGCTTGGTGGGGGAGGTAATGTGTCTAGGAGATGCAATTTTTGCAAGCATGAGTTCATGAGCACATATTTCCGGGTTAAGGGCCATTTGTTGGCCCTTCCTTCTTGTGGGATTTCTTCATGCAAAGCGGTGAGTGTTAATCAAAGGAGGAATATGGAAAAAGAGGATCATGTTGGGTTAGGGAAGGTGGTAGCAGCAAGCAAGAAAAAAGAGGATGATCCTCTTCCATTTTTGAGAAAGCCCTCTAGCACCAAGCCTCCATTTCCACCTAGCTCTAGCAGACATGGGCGTGGGGATACTCCTCAAACAAGA
This sequence comes from Larix kaempferi, assembly GCA_027924585.1. Classification (NCBI taxonomy): domain Eukaryota; kingdom Viridiplantae; phylum Streptophyta; class Pinopsida; order Pinales; family Pinaceae; genus Larix; species Larix kaempferi. The sequence continues at coordinate 8,983,914 of BSBM01000504.1, forward strand.
AAGAGGCAATCTACCGGTGGTCCAATGGATAGGATTTTCCAACAAGAAGCGCGAGAAGAGGTAGACCTTACCATTGCATTTTTCTTCTACCTCAACTTCATCTCATTCAATGTTGCACGGTCACCATTGTATTTTGAGACGGTTAAAACTATCTTGGATCGAGCTCCAAGTGGTTATGTGCCTCCTAGTTCAGAGAAGCTTAGAACCACATTGTTGGTTAAAGCAAGGAATGAGGTAGATAAAATCCTTGAGCCAATTAGAACAACATGGCCCTCATGCGGTGTGAGCATTGTTTCTGATGGATGGACGGATCCCGCACGCCATCCACTCATCAATTTCATGGTATCTTCCCAAAATGGACCGTTGTTCTTGAAAGCGGTGGATGCTCTTGGGAAATACAAGGATGCACAATTTATGGGCCATTTATTCATAAAAACCATTGAAGAAGTAGGTGTTGATTCGTGTGTACAAATCATCACGGAAAATGCACCTGTTTGCAAGGTTGCTGGCATGATTGTGGAAGCTAAATATCCACAGGTATGTTCATTTTGGACACCTTTCATTTCTAATTTGCTCATTGTTTGAATTTGGTCATTGCAATGTTAGTGTTGTAGAGTCATTGATACATGCTTTTATTGCTCTTACAGGTTTTTTGGACACCTTGCATTGTCCATTCCTTGAATTTAGCACTGAAAGCCATTGCTTCGGATGTGACATGGATTGGAAACCTTATTGAGGATGCACGCCATATCCGTAACTTTGTACAAAACCACACAAATGCCCTCACCATCTACAAACAGTACACATAGCTTTCATTGCTGAAGGTTGCAGATACTCAGTTTGCTTCCTCATTCATCATGCTCAAGAGGTTGAGGGAGGTCAAAACCGCTCTTGGGTCCATGGTGATTTCAGAGTTTTGGGCTTTTTGGAGAAAGACGGATCAGGCTGCTTCACAAAAGGTGAAGGACACAGTGTTAAATGATGGTTGGTGGGACACGGTAGATCTTAGCATTAAGATCATGGAGCCAATCATTTCTTTGTTGCGGTTTGCAAACACGGACCAACCCATCCTAGCAGAGGTTTATGAGGGGTGGGATTCCATGATTGAGTCCACGAGGTCCATTGTCATGGAGAATGAGTGTCCCGAGTATGGGACATCGACAAAGAGCTTATGGGCCATTATTCGGGATATTCTTATCTCCAAGTGGGATAAGAATTGCACACCTTTGCATTGCTTGGTCCACTCCTTGAACCCCAAGTTCTACACTCAGGAGTGGCTCTCTGGTGGATCGGGGGCCTCACAGAGACTCCCTCCTCACATGGATGTAGAGATTGCAAATGGGAGGAAGATAGCACTTAGACGGCTATTTCAGGATAGCGACATGCTTGAGGAGGCAGAGGACAACTTTGTTGATTTTTCCACTGGCACTGGGAGATTTGGAGGCTATGATGTGCTTAGAGATAGGGGGGGTAAGAAACCCTATGCTTGGTGGGAAACTCATGGGGCAGCATCCCTTATTCTACAGAAGTTAGCCTTGAGGATCATCTCTCAAGTTACATCATCCTCTTGTTGTGAGAGGAATTGGAGCACATATGGGAACTTGTACAGTGTGAATAAGAGCAGGCTTGAGCAGTCCAGGGCAGAGTCGATGGTGTATGTGCACTCCAACCTTCGTCTTATTTACAGGAAGAGGGAGGAGTGGGTGAAGGGAAAGACAAAGATGTGGGATGTCTTTCCTGATGATATGGGTTTGGACAACAGTACTGAGTTGGCATTAGCCAACATGGATATTAATGATCCAGTGCTAGAGCCGGTCACTTTTGATGATAGTGATCGTATAGAGGGGTCATCCTCCACAGCAGCAGATGTAGATCGTCAGATGGGAAGAGAGGAGGAGGAGGGGGAGGAGGATGAGGATCAGGGCAGTGGTAGTGGCAATGATGAGTATGTTGATTCAGGCATGGAGGAGGACTACTGACATATGGGATTCTCTCATCTTGATCCACCCCTTTTTGTATTTACTATTAGTCTATTTGGCATTTGCCAGTGCCTAGTGGCATTCCGACATATATGTATACATTTTGATTTTGATGACTTAATGAGAAATATGGTTCCGACATGCATCTGTGTCTCATTGTGATTTGTGAATGACAAATGTGTAATCATTAATGTGTTTTTATTCTAATTTCTATTGAATATTTGTAAATGTTCTAGTTTCTAAATATTTTTGGATCTATATGTCTATATTTTTAAATTTTAATATATTTAATATATATATATATATATATATATATATATATATATGTATATAAAACGTATCCTACGTGTCCTGATTTCGGGGGTCACCGTGTCCGTGTCGGACTCTCGTATTTTCGTGTCCTATGTGTCCCCGTGTCAGGTGACTTAGTTTATATCCCATTTTTCTCACTGGTGGACTCAAATGATAACCTTCTACCTGATGATCATCGAATCAATCTCATCGTATTATTTTTGTTTCCACGTCTCGGAAATGCAATTGTCCAGGTATTATGCGGAGCACTTTCATCACACTTCCCAGGTTTCATTAATTTCATAAGAGAATTTTCAAAATCCTGGAATCTGGTCTACGACATTCCACGTGAAGAGGGTAAGGGCTTCCCTGCATGGTCTAGTCCATTGGAAAGCTATATGAATCCACATATTTCAGCAACTTTGGCGGACTTCCTATATCCAGAGGACAGGAGTTTTAGCATGTTACTGGCAATTTCTTCAATCCGGATTTGCCAGAAAGAAATCTAGGAATCTGTTCTGTGGCATTCCAGGTGAAAAGGGCAAGGTCATAGATCTGTTGGGTTTACTGAGAAAATTGTAGGGATTTTATTGATCTGGGAAGGTCATAGATCATCACCATTCCAATGCAGAGTTTACCAATAAATGGGGAGAAACTCCCTTCATGGCTTCAGAAATAGTTCTGGGATTCATGAGAGCATTTACTGAGAATATAAGCTTCATCAATGCTCTATGGTACTATCTCTGCTTCAACGAAGCAGGGTTAATGAGGGTAAGGATAGAAACTTCATAAGTTTCAACATGCTGTAATTCTGCCTTAGAAGTCAGATTTTGACTTCTCTATTGCATCTTTATGCGAGAAGATTGGCTTATAGGAGGATTGTTACTAATCAGGCCAAGGAGAACATGTAGAGGTTACAGTGATTCCTAAGCAGTTTGAGAATCAATCGAATTGGTCTTCAAAAGAAACTGGATTAGGATTTGCTGGTTTAGAATCTATACAAACAGTTGGAAAGCATGATAAGGTCAATGACAAACATAAATAAAACCCATTTCTGAAGTTTTGCTATCCAAAATATTGATTGAGAAAAACATTTAAATGTCTTTCGCAAACATTCTCAAATGTTATGAAGGTTGTTTGGAAGAGAGCCATTCAACATATAGATTGCATGACTGTTCTGTAACAAACAAAATGTTGCCATTCTGGTTGAAGAGGGTGAGGGTCTATTTGATTGTATGCAATTTTAGGATTGTGTATTTAGAACATTGGAAATGGGGATGGTGTACAACAAATCAGAGGGAGATTCAGCAATTGAATTAATGAGGCTAGGAGAAGCGACACAGAGGAAAATGCTTTCCACTCACTCAGATCCAGGATTTCCACTATAGGAAAATGCTTTCAAAGAGATCCCAAGAATAGGTGGACCAGTGCATCTGTTTTGAACCATCATTTCTTAATGAGGACTGCTTTGTCATTGAGTAAGAGGAGGTCATTATGGGTTTGAGGTTCCCCAACCAGTTGTCTGGACTCTGGATTCTAGTTTTTGGTTACGACTCTTCTAACACTACTCCATTATGTCTTTCAGCATCCCAATCCCACTAGAGAAAGCAATGCAGATGCGAATAGGTCAATTGAGCAATGCCCAAGGCCTACGTGGACACAAATGTGTTGAGTTGATTAGGATTCTACAATTTAAGTGGGTGTTCTAACAGAGTGCTATAGGGAGTTTCCATTGCTATGGTTGGGGCGATTTGTACTCGCATCGCCATTACAATGGGGTATGTTGTCACCCAAAACTGACATGCGTGTGTTGAAGCCCGAAAATGAACACACCAGCTCGATGACAACTCTCAAGAGAGAAGCCAATGTCACCACACTCCTCTCTTCTCGCTTCAGGTTGGCTCTTCTCCAACTCAAGGGGGGTATCCCTAAGGTAGGATCGCTAAGGCAGGTGCAACGGAGGGCGAGGTGAATCGAAGAGGCTTCCTTAGAGAAACAGTTGTACCAAAAAAAGGTATTTTGAATAAGCAATGGAAAAGAAGGGAGGATCACTCCTTAGGGAAAGACCAATGCCAGTACCAGAAGGGAGAATGGAGTCAAAAGAGGACTCAAGGGGGGCCTTGTGCTTCATACAAGTGAGAAATGCTAGAATGCTCAAACAATCAGCTCTAAATTAACATTTCGTACAATTGAATACTAATGTCCATCCAAATATTAATCATTTAAGCATAATTAACCAACTTAACAAGACCCACAATCCAATCCAGAATGCGACGATCTAGTTTTCATCTTCAAAAATACTCTTCACAACAGGAGATATTGCAATTCCCGTGATTTTCCCGTTTCAAGATGGAGAGCGAATAGATTGGTACCATCTGTTGGAGTCTTGCACTACCAATGAGTACATCCAGCAAATAGATATACACTTTATATTTGTTTTCTATGCTACTGGGCTGAGCGGGAAGCACTATGCTCCAGTTCTGTATCAACATCTCTTGCATGACCTGTATTATGCACTTCATAAATTTTTGGAAGAATTCGAACTTGATTGTACATTTTCAAGTTCTTTCACCATCTACATGAGTGACCTTTACCGGAATTGTATAATTGTTTTTCCAAGAACAGACTGTTCGGAAGTATAAGCCTCAGCTTCAATAGACTGTAGCTGAGTCTCTACATCTGCAATTCCGCTTTCACTGTTAATTTCCACCTCTGACAGCTGCAAAATCAAAGTGCCATCACTGTTGCAAAATGGTGCTTTGGCTATGTCTGAAATAGTTCTGCTGATGGAAATTTGGAGGACTGCACTTCTGCTGGTTTGTAAAAAGGTAGCTCTCAGCCTTTGAATAATTCGCCTGTGGACACCCCTGCCAAAATGGGGGGTAACAGGGTATAATAATGCATAGCCAGATCTCCTTGATCAATGGCATTCTGAGTGGAGGACAATGCCCTCTTGCTCTATCCCTTATCTTGGTATTGTTACTTTTCAAGTTGGTGAGGTCGATGCTACCCTTGATTGTAGTCGAAGATAAATTTTGGAAGGTAGATAAAATGTCAATGCCCACATTTCCTACTGTAACAAGAATGGTCTTGCCAGAATAAAAAAAAAGAAGAATTCAGAGGCCATCCCTTAGCAGAGATCACCGAGGGAAAGTTTTGTTTGGTTTAATGCATTGTTAGTAAGTGAAATCAAAGGCACCATATAAATATTGGGTAGAAACACTTCTTTGGAATCTAGACTAACTATTTGTCTAGGGAAAGTTTTGTTGGGTTTAATGCATTGTTAGTAAGTGAAAACAAAGGCACCATATAAATATTGGGTAGAAACACTTCTTTGGAATCTAGACTAACTATTTGTCTTTGGAATCTAGACTAACTATTTTTTTATTATGTTAGCAGCAGGACCCATTTTTTTAATTTTTAGACACTAGATAAATGGAAATGGAATGAGATGATAATATTGGCAATGGTACCTTTGAATTCACTCCTTGAGAGTGTTGTAGTGACATGGGAGAAGAGGATTGGAGCTTATTATGTGATTCATTCTTTTGGAGATGGATTAAACATCACTAGCTGACCTGCAATCAAAACAAGCGACCATGTTCAGGTTGAGATACAAAGAAAAGAAAATAAGTAATCGGAGATAAATTATTCTTAAGAGCAGGGAGATGTACCATTTCGTTGATTTGAGAGAGTTACTCACCATCATGATTGATAATGATCACTATTAGCAAATCCAAATGAACTATAACAACCACTCTGAATGAAAAATCAGTAAACTCTCAAATGAACTATAACAACCACTATAAATAAATAAAAAACAGTAAACCCTCTATCTCTATTTCTGCAAATCAGGACTCTCCCACTGCCATAAATGTAGAGCATATGATAACCAAATACATAGATTTAATGATTATGAATATAAATTGGCAACTACTATTTACCATACTAAGTTGTAAGCCAATACTCCAATGCTCGAGGAAGGAATGAAGCAAAACCAAGAAGCCACCCAATTTTCGATAGGCGCAAGATCCAAATTCCTAAAACATGTTGATCCAAGACACTTAATATCATAAAAAAAAACATTGATAATTTAACCTGGGTTAACAAGATCTAATGCTAGACCATAATGCAACCAACTTAGAGCTCGAACAAACTATTTAGAGATGGTATGAAACAAACCAACCTAAAAGTGAAAAATTACAAATGGCTTCAGCCAATATAAAGTTGTAACTGCTATTTACCATACTCCAAAGCCAAAGTCGAGAATAAAGCAAAACCAAGAAGCCACCCAATTTCAGCAGGAGCAATATCCAAATTCCTGAAACATGTTGATCGAATACACTTTAAGCAAATCTCATGAAAAATGCATTGATAATCTAATATGAGCTAGCTAGATCTAGTTCTAGACCATAGTGCAACCAACTTGGAGCTCAAACAAACTATTTAGATATGGTATGAAACAAACCAACCTAAAAGTTAAAAATTACAAATGGCTCCAACCAATATTCTAGTTACCATCAATTGTATGGATGTTGACGATGTCTACAAGGTGTTATCTCATAACTTCAGGGCTGTTATACCATTACAATGATTGTGGAAGAGCTGATTTGAAAAAATAGACTAACGGTTTGAAGTTGAAAAATACTTAAATAATTAATCTCAATATTAACTATACAATATAAAAATTGCATTTTCATCTTATGTATTAAGTGGTTTAAACATTTAATCTTCACTATGAAAATTGCAGGTTCCCCAATCGAAGAGGCATCTAGAGAATGTCTACGCTCGTATCCTCACAGAAGTCCAGTCTGCTTTCTGGAAGAGTATAAAGAGGTTCTTGGGAAGATTTCTCCAGAAATAAAAAGAAAAAAACATCAGGCTCGTTCCAAATTTTATTTCCAATCGTAAAGTTTCCATAAATTTGTGCAGAATTATTTGACCTTCGGTGATTGTTTGGTAGATATAGAGGGAAACAATATCTTTCTGCAACAGAATCACAGGACAGAGTGTTTGGTAGATATAGAGGGAAAAAAAATATTTCTGCAGCAAAATCACAGGACAGAGTTTGTCTTGGAAGTTGATACCATATTGTAAGGTGGTGTTTGAAAAAAAAACATAGCTTTTATGGAGGTAATTTTGAAATCCAGTAAAAGTAAATAGTGGGAATGCAAAATCAACTCCCGTCACTCATCCACATTAAAGCAAAATAGCCAAGGAAAGAAACAACAATAACCAAGATCAACAAAATGTCAATGTCTATGTCAAACAAATATGATTATGATAAATTAAAACAACTACCCATCTCCAACTGAAAAGGGGACCAAGGGAGCATCTTAAGGAATATTAGAGAGAGAAGCAGAATGAGGGTAGGAAGAATGAGATAACACTCCAACAGACTCATCAACCATACAGCAAGAGCCAATACACTCTCCAATAATCTCCTTTGGAGAAAACTCTGGACTGAGGGGATTGGTTGGAAATCGAACATCTATCAGAGATTTTTTAACACTCAAGGTCATCAAGAAGAACATGGTGACTGAACTCCAGGTATTTGTGAGGGTGGAGGAGCGAGTGGCTAACGTATGTTGTAACCTCAAGAACCTAGTGGGGACAAGTCTACTGGTTGCAGGTCAAGAAGATGTCTCCCCAGTCCAGTATGCCACTTACAAGCATCTATCACCGAGATAGGGAAACAAGGAAGTGATTAGCCTGATAGTCTTTGTCCTTTGTGGATCTTGTAAAACATGTCCCCTGAATCCCACTACTTCCCCTCAAGGAGATCTATAAACCTCTGGTCCAATTATCAAAATATAATAGTAAGTGGTCCTCTTGGCTTGCTGTAAAGACAATGGAACCACCCCTTGATCTCATAGTACACAATGCAACAAAATATAAGTGCTCTCGGATCTCCGAATGTAATGATATGTCTGAATCCAAAGTCGAAGTGAACAAACTGCGAACTTATCCAAAGAATCCCAAGGCTATACACGGGTCTAGCAATAAAGCCATCACTCATTTGCATGAAATTCTTAAAACAAAGATCCATCTTTGTGACTGAGGACCTAAATATATTGCCCATAAATATTTAATATCCTTTCCTATCACGTTACTCAACCCCTGCTTTGAAGGCAAGAGGTAAACGGGAGCATCAAAAGAGTACTTGAATAGGGGAGAGCAATCAATAGAAATGCCAATAGATTGGAGGAGCAAAGATGCCTTAAAGAACCGACACCATTGTCATCCAAGGGGAAGGCCCACAGAACCACTCTCCTCTAAGGAGCAGAGTGCTAGGGAATGGTACTGTTCTCTTCCCAACGCTGAGTCACCTATAGATCAAATCCTGTGGAGGAATGAGACCAATCTGAAAATAATCTTGAGATACATAGGATGAGAGCCAAACATTCTCGTGGAATTGTCTGCTTGCAATGAATCATACATTGGTAGAATAAGTAAGAAATGGTAAGTTTATCAAATATACTATTGGATTGCGATGAAGATTAAAGGCAAAGGCAAGGAAACAAATGAAGAAAATAATAGCAACAATGGCAAACCTTCTAATGTTACAGATTATGGAAATAAATTTTGGCAAGCAAGAGGGAAATACTGTATAGATGCACAGCATTCAGCAACAGCCTATTTCACGATCAAGGTTGTTGACAATGTCTGCAAGGTGGTATACCATTGCCAAATAAAAAAGGCTAGGTACAGATATGGGAGTCCTCTGCCAGGGAAAGCACCTCTTGTGACAATAAATCACAATAAATTTTTTCATTTGATAATTATGTGTAAAATCATATAAAATTAATTATTATAAAATTAACTAATCATTAAATATATATATATATATTAAAATTAAATAATATAATTTCTATTTTTTATATTAAATATATATATATATATATTAAAATTAAATAATAATAATTTTTTTATAATTTCTATTTTTTATGTAACTTTATAGGAAATTTTAAACAATATAAAAAATTAAAAGATTATAATATATTTTACCTTTTGGCTCTATAAAAAATGTTCAATTCAATAAATTATAACTTATAAACTTGTTATTCTCATTGACCTAATAATATTTTTCAAATTAAATTAAAACAAAAAAGCTTAAAAAAATAATATATTTCTTTCCTCTATTTAAAATAAATTAAATATCGATCCTCCAATATAAGAATCATATAGTTTTGACAACTTCACAACAACATGTTCCATGATCTTCCATTTCGTGGACCACAACTAGGGTTTCAAAATATTTTTAGTCACCCCCATGAGCAGAGCGAGGCGATGGATGATTGATATGGTGGGGCATGTTTTGAAAATTTTTGTCTGTATTAGCAGAACGAGCGTCCTCTTTGAGAGCTTGATAGACAAGGATTGAAGTGTCAGTGGGAGAATATGAGTGCGACTATACGAAGTGCTGAGTTGGTGTAGACTCTTGGATTTATTTAACAATGAATACTCTAAATCATCGGTTTGGGGCCCACATATTCATTTAGTTTATCTCTTTACTTGCATTTATTCCTCTGTGATGGAAGGATGCCACCTGCTTCTCTCTGGGAAAATTTTAGTTGGACGTTTATTCCCAAAAATCATGGCGGTGATGGTTTCATATCCTTGAGTTTCTCCTTCACTATTAGGGAGGAGAGATAGTTTGTATCAGCCTTACATCTTCCCTCCTCTGTATATCTCGATTTAATGGTTCCTTCAGGATTGTCATCCCCTTTTTCGTGGCCTGAGAGAGATCCTCGACCATTATGCTCTTTGGTGGCCGAGGGTTTGGTTTCTTTGCTTTCTTTGCGAGTGAAGGCCTCCATGGGGAACATCTCTGTTGAGAAGGGTAACATTATTTACTTCTCATTAATCCTATCTGTTGTTGATGCACAAGTTGATAAGGCTTGTGAGAAAGATAGGAATTATTGTTTATCCTACCTATAAATCTTCTGTGGTTTTTCCAGCGATTGGAGATTGCATTTCTAGTGGCTCGACCAACAATTTGATCTCAAAATCCATTCACTTTTGGATGTTGAAGGGAATTCTTGTGTAACCAAAGAGGGTTTGGAGGAATTATTGGAGGATGGTCTCTCATCTAGTCGAGGGTCTCTTGCTAGGGTTTTCAACAAATCTGGTGTTAGGTTAAAAATGAATTTGTTTAAGCTAGTACTGGGGAATGATATTAAGATGCATGAGGTTTTTTCTTTGGTTGATGGAGAGTTGGTTGGAAAAATAAATGGCAATAGAATGGGAAAGAGATGATCTCTAAATGGCTATATAAGGAAAATAAAGCAGTGGGTACCTGTAATGTGGAGACCACAGTGCTCTGCTCTGTACCAGTCCAATCCTATGCGCAATTGTCTTCAGTAGTTGTAGATCACAGCACTGAAAATATCCCGTTCTTGCTTCCAAAGAAATCCCTATCTATTGCACTGGCACGATCTATCAAGGCGTTTTCTGTTGATGCATTTGTGTGCTGCCTGCCTCCACCTCTCAGAGAATACCCACACCAGACAGATGACACACACAGGAAGACCAATACAGACATAACAACACAGCGTGACAAAACATACTCAACAAAACATAACATGGAGCTTCAGACCAGACTCATACATACCACATTAGACGCAGACAACCTGAGAGGAGGAGGAGAGGCGAGGGAATGCCAATGCCAAAGCGAATTTGGACAATGAAAAGCATCAATGGACCGTTGCTAAGCACTACATATTATCTCTGACTCCCGGTTTGATAAGAACTACGAATTATCTCCGACACAGCAAATCGATTTGTTAAAGACTGACAATTCTGTTGCGAATGGAGAGATGGGATTGCAAGCACTACATATTATCTCCGACTCCCGGTATATGTATCTCCGACTCCCGGTTTGATAAGAACTACGAATTATCTCTGACACTGCAAATCGATTTGTTAAAGACTGACAATTCTGTTACGAATGGAGAGATGGGATTGCAATTACAAGTTAGACAAAATCACAATCCACCATCATCAAAGACATAATCCATGGTATCCACCTACCATCATCTAAGACAGAATCCACTATGATTGAGACAGAATCCACTATGATTGAGATAGAATCCACCCATCATCTAAGACAGAATCCACTATGATTGAGACAGAATCCACTATGATTGAGATAGAATCCACCCATCATCTAAGACACAATCCACTATCATATTGGTTACTAAAATTTAGATAGAATCCACCATTATCTTGGTTACTAAAATTTAGATAGAATCCAAAATTTTAAATTAAAGTAATTAGATTTACAATAAGGGCCAAAACATTTTCTCCTTTCATAATAATTAGAATTTGTATATCAAGAAGAGAATTCCCAATGGATACATTGCAACAAAAGTCAAGTAAAAGTAATTGGAAAATACAGTCCATAATTTATTTTTCCTTTCATAATAACTAAAATTTGGATATCCAAAATTCCAGCTAGAGGCTTAGTGTTGGTGGTCATTAGTGATTTAATCAAAGAATGCACTGAGTGACATTCACTAAGTGTCATTGTGTTTTTTATTTTCATCATTAACTTTCCTTTATTCCTCATTGGTTGTTGTGTCATTTTAGTGTCCATCTACAAGAAGCAGATGATTTGATTTCATCCTCATTCACAAATATCCTTCATCCTCGTTCACAAATATCCTCATTCCCAGGCACCACTTCCATGGACCTTGAGTAATAACACATGGCTTACCCTTCTACCCTTCCATGGACCGTTGTGATGCCCTCCTATCCTAGTGCCACTTCCCTTGTTTGATATGCACTACCCGTTATCTCTCTAACATTACCAATTGATATATTAGAGACTGACAGTTCTTTTACAGATGGAGGGATGGGATTGCAAGATGTGAAAAGATTCATCACCCAACAAAGGATGTAGGAACTTTTACAAGTTAGACAACAAAGCATAATCCACCATCATTCAATATAGAATCCATGAATCCACCATCATCTTGGCTATTAATGTTTAAAATAGAAGTGATTTGATTTACAATAAGGGCCAAAACATTTTTCTCTTTTATAGTTACCAACATTTGCATACCCCAATAAGGAATAAGAGAGATGGGTGTGGATAAATTTCATTGAGAGTGCAGTCAATGGTTGTCATATCATTTTAGTGTTCATTTGAAAAGACATAGATGAATTTGATTCCATCCTCATTCACAAATATCCTCCTTCTCGAACACCACTTCCACGGACCTCGATTGATAACACATGGCTTGTCGTGTGGAGAAGTAAAACATGCATGCCATGCATACTAATATATATTAACTATGGTAAGTAGTGGGTGTCATATGTAGGAAATGCTAAAATACAACTACCTTGAGGTGGTACACTATAGACAAAGCTTGGATCATTCTTTTGCATGTGTGGTGTGCACATTTCTTTAAAAGTCTTTTGGGTTGGCGTTGAAAGGGTTGGTCACAAGAATCATGAACTCTATTTTTTTCGTGCACAGAGAGAGCCTGAACACCATGGTCGTGCACTATGAGGATGTACCATGCAACATGGAGGATGTCATCATAGTGAGGAGATGTGTTTATAAATCCTAGGCTATCTAGTCAAGTTTTATACTACTAGGTATAGAGTGGAGCATGAGTTCAATATCACTAAGTTTTGGAAATGTACTTTTTTTGTAGTTGATACTTTGAACTAGTTTCCTTTAGTTTTTGGGAGGACTATATAAATTTTACCTTTGATCTTTGATTTTAGTTTTACCTTGATGTCTATTAGATATGGGTATGAATTTTGACATTGACAACATAATTATAGAAGATAGAATAAGGAGAAGGTAAATGTATTATAGAGTGGTTAATTTGAATTGAAGAAATATAAGGATATTGAGTTTGGGGAAGCTTTAAAAACAATGTGAAAATGTAATATTTCACTTAATCGTATGGTTTTATCAAGAACATGTGTTCCAAGTGGAATTGCATATGCTCAAACTATTGATTAAAATGCACAGTGAAATATGAAAATGAGAAACAACATGCATGAGATTACATCCAAGAATCTTGAGAAGGAACCTCTAGTAGCATTTGATGTGAATGACCAAATAAACATATATGTTTTTATTAAAAAAGGGGGGTTAGATGATTCACCCCCCTATACCATCGAATATACATACTCATGGTTTCCAATTGAAAAGTAATTCTTAAATAGTTAGGTTGTTATTTATGTAGGTCCATAAACTAAATAAATATGCAATATCTTACAAAAACCTTTGAATAGACGCTTCACATGAATAATTACAAAGTATGGTTGTTTATATTTATTTTCATCATGTACACAATAAAAAAAAGCAGTGACAAGAATGAGTTGCATACTCAAAGATAGTCCTATTTTGAATAGAAGGTCTAGTAATCTTGCATTACTTACACACTACAATCGAAGCCCTATATGTAAATCACTCTTTGAAAAGTGATATATTTCAAGAGGAAAGTCCTTCATGGATAGGAGATCATAGTGGACAATATATTGACTTGTAAAAAAATGAATTTCATTTAAGAGGATATTGTAATCATTCAAAATGAAAAACAACATATTGATAAAGAAAACATGAAATTCTCATGATGGTCGGTAACTTGTTGCTCTCGCATTTCCTCGTGTGGTATTCCACATTAGTTGTAGAGTCTACGTTTTTGCAACATATAAACGCCAACATACCATGATCATTATGACAATGGGGGTGTCCACATAGTTTGTGGCCTTTCTGCTAACATAATGGTTGACTAGTTGCAAGATGCATGCATCATGCCCTTCAATATCAATGTGATTAAGTCATGTAAGTGAGCAATTATTCTTCTCAACCGGTCACACTATTATGAGTTATATAGCATGCACAACCCCTAGTAAATCCATTTTTAGTAGATTTTAACCTTTTTTTAAAGTTGGCTTTAGCACATGTAGATGACAAGAATGGGGTGTTGGCAATATGGTAGTATAGATTGTCATTGATGGCAATCAGATATGGCAGTGGCAACTAGCCATGACAGAGCAATAAATGAAGCAACAAGTAGAATGATGAGGGCAGCTTATCATGTAGCAGGCCATGGTAATCAGATGAGACAGGTCAGCAATGAATCTCTCAATAGAGGCAGCTTCATGGATGGGTCAAGCGTAGGAAGTCTGTTTTAATTATGGATGAGGTTGATGGCATGTTTGGAGGAGATAGGGGAGGAGTGTCAGATATTATAACTAGCATTAAAATAAGCAAAATTCCAATCATCTGTATCTACAATGATTGCTACTTGTTAACCATCGCCTTCCTCTGAATTTCAGGAAGCCAACAAAATAACAGATGGCTACAAGGTTGTCCCAAGTTGCAGAGTTGGAAGGTCTTAAAAATTGATGAGGCAACACTTTTGGAACTTGTAAGAGATGCAGCAAATGGACATAAACCCACTATTGCCAAGCTTTTTGAACAAGTAGGGTTGAAAAAGATATTTTCATTACTCAAAGCAGTAGGGTCAATATGCATGCCAGGGTCTAAAATATGCACGCCAGAGAAGTTATGACAGATTTGTTGAAATATTGTAACTTCAAAGAATATTATATTTGTATATTATTTATTCCGGAGATGTTCCATACCTCCGATGTGATTATACTATAAATCCGGAGATGTTCATTCCTCCAAGTTGGTTGTGGTAACTAGGGTTATTAGACCCACCATGTGGGGGTCGGCCCAGTCAGTTATAATGGGGTATTTAACCTAATGGTTAAATACGAGCCTACATGTACTTGTGTAAAATACATATCAGAGTAGTGTATAAATAGAGGAGGTGTGTTCCTCATTTGATACACTCACACACTTGAGGATAGCGCACTTGTGGAGGAGAGATCTGCTATTGTGGAGGAGGAGATCATGTCTCAGGGTTTCATCTTTGTATATTGCTGGTCATCTATATTGAGGAAGCTTTGCTGGGTTTTCTACCCCATGAGGGTTTCCCAGGATAAATCTTTGTCTCTTGTGTTTATGCTGTGCTTGTTGTTTCTTCAGTGATCCTGTATATGCTATTATTGTGAAATGGAATGTAATGCTGCTATTTTCTGTCTTATCATATTGAATTTTAACATGGTATCAGAGCTAACCTGAAGGAAGACAAGGTATGGCACTAAAGACACTTGCTTTACTTACGACAATTTGAAGGTTAGGGTTTTACATAGCAAAAACCAGTCATCATAGCAATTTCGCTATAAATCCGTTTTGGCGAAGTTTTCGGATCTGAAATTGTTACAAGACGAAGCTAAAATCTCCAGGTACCTTGTGTCCAAAGGAAAACCTCTAATTCGTTGTACTTGGTGATTTATGATCTGTACAATATAGGGTTTCTGCCTCTTCCAGATCTGAGTCAAAATCAGGTGACCTTGGGAAAAAGGTCATAACTTGGGCTAGGAAGCTCCAAATGAAATTTCGTGAAAAGTGACAGGTAGTACACAGACTGTACTATCTCAGAAAACTTTTTCAGAGGCCGAAGTTGAACCAGTGACACGTGGAACTCCATACAAGTTCGCTCTCCTGTATTATCCCATAAACAGGTCACGTTGCGACACTTGGAATAACTCTCTCTCAGAGAATCCAATTGAGGCCAGACCTGTCAGGATGGAAATATAACAGGCCGATCTATCTCAGAAAACGTTTTCAGAGGCCGAAGGTCGAACAGTGACACGTGGCACGCCGTACAAGTTCGTTCTCCTGTATTTTCCCAAAACAGGTCACGTTGCGACATTTGGCATAACTCTCTCTCAGAACATCCAATTGAGGTCAGACCTGTCAGGATGGAAAGCTAACAGATCAGAATATCTCAGAAAACTTTTTCAGACCCTGTGGATCAAAATTTTTGGAGTTACACCAGAAACAATCAGGTACATATTTCTGTCAAAACAAAATTATGTTTTGGTACCTTCATTCATGGCTTCCGGAATTTAGGGCTTTGAAGAAAGTTGGAATTTTTGTAATCGGAGACCACGGCTGGATTCTACTCATCAAAATAGAAATTTAGAGACCAATATTAGAATTTTTGGTTGGGCAGAAGGCCGGGCTTGATTAGACCCTAGTTCGGGACTTTGATCAGAAAAGTGGAAAATTAGGGCTTCTGTAAAAATGGGAATTTTTGAAATCTGTGACCACGGCTGGAAGCCCCTCAGAAAAATAGAAGCTTAGAGCTTTGGATCAAACCTTTTGATGGGGAAAAAGAGTGGGCTTCATCAAACCCCAGTTCAGGGTCACGTCCAGTGAATCCGAAAGTTTCAAAGGCAAAATTGAGGAGTAAAACTTTGCAGTTTTCAAATTCTGAATATACCAATTTGATCAGCTCATCAAGGCGCATATTTCTATCCTTTCGGAAGTTTGAAATTCAAAGTTTGAATTTTTTGGTTTTCTCTGACAAACCCATATCCAGCTCCAGGTCCAGTTCTTGCAAATCAAGTGGATTGGGTTAATCCTAGAAGAAGATGGATTGGTCACCTGCATAAGTGAAGAAGTTCCTGTCTCAGAGGGAGATGAGGATAAGGCCTTACATAAGAAGAATACAAGCGATATCGACAGGTATGACTCATCGAGGTATGTTTCGATATTTGTCCATGATTAAGTTTATGGTATGTTTGTCTTCAGGTTATTACAGTTAGTACAATTTTGATTTTTAGATTTGTCGTATAACCTTAACAAAATTATGAATGCATGATAGAAGATATTCATTGGTTAGGGTGTTGACACTTATGATTGTACTAATGCATTATGATGTTGTGTGAGGTTGATGTTGTCTGCTAACAAGATACAGGTACATCACAAAAGACAAATCAGGTTCCATGACCATGAAAACATGAAGACAAAGACTCATCCATAATCTTTGTTCTACTTACGAGGTATGTATGACTTTGTTATATTATGCTTAACCTATGAGACATGCAGGTTCTAGCTCAGGATCTCTAAATCATTGAAGAGATTGTTTAGGTGTGTTGTACATAACCAAGTAGGTATACTAATCCAGGTATGTTTCCCATGAATCTTACCTTGTGTAAGTATACTTGGAATGATTGGTTATGCTTATTCATAAAGTTAGTAATCAAGGGATTATGCATATTATATCTTTTATCTTGATTGATGATATGCATGAGTAAAAGAAGACTTCCCTGAAATCTTGAATACTAATGTTTATTAACTATAATCATGACTATACATTCTCAAGATTATTTAGAACTATAATGTTTTGATAACATTTAGAACATACTAATGGGTGTATGTTTGTGAGGATGACACTTGAACATGCACAGTGGTACATAATGAATAGAAGTTCAAAAGACATACAGAAGATCAAGCGGGAGGCAACCACACAAACATAAAAGATAAGTATTTGAGTTGTTATTTGAAATAGTAAATGATATTGCCTGTAATAGGTTGTATGCATATTTGTATTCCTAGAATATATAATGCTGAGTATAAACATTCATAGAGCATTGAACAGTATACTACTAATGTGTATATGATTGGTAAGTTGGACAAACATTCCATTGTTGCTTGTCTAGAATGAAACCTCTTTGCTGACATGCCGAGAGCTGTGCACACTCTCGATAGTATGTTCTGGTAGAGATGGAAGGCATCTAGATAGCCACTGTATGCATACAAGATATGGGAAAGTGTTGTGCCAAAGTATTGGTCAAATTAGTTGCATAACTATGAATGATATCTGTATGCATAATAGGTTATTATGTCAATATGATTTGATGATTATGAAGTATTACTAATCCTGTACTTAATTTTGATTTGTAGGGAAAATCATGATGAATGATGAACAAGCGATGGATGTTCAACAAAAGGATTTACAAATCAAACACACTATAGAAAGCTTATGGTTAAGAGATTCTCTTAGAAAGAGGAAGAGAATCATGATGAGATGTTTTGACCATTCTCTTAATAATGTAATCAGGTTCTGTATGGGTTCCCAGGATCAGTAGTCAATTGATGAGCTTAATGATCATCATGGGTGATGTGGATCTCAACCCTTGCTACAAGGTTGAATATGGCTTCTATACACATATGACATGGATGCAAGAAGAAACTCACCATAGAGTTCGAATGACTTTGAGGCTCATATTAGTAGACCCATCTGACGAGAGATGGCACAGATAGATATGCAGAAGATCACTCAATACAGAGTGTGAATAATGGACAATTGACAGCTTCATGACAAAGCTTGGGCTTTACCAGAAGTAAAGATGATCCTAACCTTTACCTAAAGGTTGTGGATGATAAACCTATCATACTATTATTATGTGACGATGATCTCTTTCTGACAAGGAATGAGAAACAGATCATGAAAATGGCTGCAGAAATAAAAGATCTCAGATTAATGCACTACTTCTTAGGTCTAGAAGTATGGCATGATCCAAAAGGAATCTTTTAAATCGAGGTAAGTATGCTGTGAAGTTTCTAAAAAGATTTGATATGTTGGAGTGTAAAGCCATGGTCACTCCCATGGACTCCAACTTGAAGTTATTTAATAACTCATCATATTTAGTGGACCTAACCCTATATAGACAAATCATTGGGCCAATAATGTATTTAACAAATACTAGGCCAGATATATGCTTTGTTGTAAATACTGTAAGTCAGTATCTAGTAGAACCTAGAAAGGTTCACTTAATAGCTACAAAGCATGTAGTGAGGTACCTAAAAGGTACTTTAGATTTTGGTCTATATAATCTTGGAGGTCATGAACTCCATTTACATGGTTACTCAAATTCTGATTGGGCAGGAAGTGTCTCAGACAGAAAGAGTACTTTAGGTGGATGTTATAGTCTTGAATCTACCATGATCTCATGGTTTAGCAAGAAACAATCTAGTGTGGCTCTCAGTACTACTGAAACAAAATATATAGCTGTCTGCTCTGCCAGCTGTGAAGCAGTGTGGCTTCAGAAGCTATTATATGGAGTGTTTGACTTAGAAATGGATTCCACTATGATTATGTGTGACAATCAAAGCTGCATCAAGATGATAGGAAATCTTGTATTCCATGATAAGTCAAAACACATTGAGATCCGATACTTCTATATACAAGATATGGTGCAGAGAGGAGCTATCAAGCTCGAGTATATAAGCACTGAGGATCAAATTGATGATATCCTGACCAAACCTCTGTCTCAAGTAAAGTTTGAACACTTCCGAGACAAGCTTGGTGTAGTTTAGAAGGACTCTCCTCGAAAGGGGGAGTAGCACAGTATCCGACATCAAGTCTATCTCATCAATGATGAGGTTACCTATTTACTGCACTTAGTTACCTAGAATTATTTAGATTTAGGACTCTTATATTCTTTTGATGATAGATGTATACATGCTTTTGATGTTAGTATACATGCTTTTGATGTTAGTTTTGATGATAGATGTATACATACTTTTGATGATTTTGATGATAGATGTATACATGCTTTGATGATGATGATACATGTTGTGGTTATACATGTTTTGTTGATGATGATACATGTTGAGGTTATACATGTTTTGTTGATGATGATACATGTTGTGGTTATACATGTTTTGTTGATGATGATACATGTTGAGGTTATACATGTTTTGTTGATGATGATACATGTTGTGGTTATACATGTTTTTGATAATGATGATACATGTTGTGGTTATACATGTTTTGTTGATGATGATACATGTTGTGGTTATACATGTTTTTGATGATGATGATACATGTTGAGGTTATACATGTTTTGTTGATGATGATACATGTTGTGGTTATACATGTTTTGATGATGATGATACATGTTGTGGTTATACATGTTTTTGATGATGATGATACATGTTGAGGTTATACATGTTTTGTTGATGATGATACATGTTGTGGTTATACATGTTTTGATGATGATGATACATGTTGTGGTTATACATGTTTTTGGTATACAACATGTGAAGGGATTGGATCATTCCTGGATGTCAGTCCGAAAGAAGAACCGTAGACGTATGTCTTCGAAAATGAAGTTCTTGGTGAACATGTGAAGGGATTGGATCATTCCTGGACTTCAGTCCGAAAGAAGAGCCGTAGACGTATGTCTTTGAAAATGAAGTTCTTGGTGAACATGTGAAGGGATTGGATCATTCCTGGACGTCAGTCCGAAAGAAGAATCGTAGACGTATGTCTTCGAAAATGAAGTTCTTGGTGAACATGTGAAGGGATTGGATCATTCCTGGACTTCAGTCCGAAAGAAGAGCCGTAGACGTATGTCTTCGAAAATGAAGTTCTTGGTGAACATGTGAAGGGATTGGATCATTCCTGGACGTCAGTCCGAAAGAAGAACCGTAGACGTATGTCTTTGAAAATGAAGTTCTTGGTGAACATGTGAGGGGATTGGATCATTCCCGGACATCAGTCCTAAAGAAGAGCCATAGACATGAGGTCTCCGATAACTGAACGAAAGGACTGGATCGTCCCTGGACTTCGGTTCAAAAGGTACATGATAGGACTGGATCGTCCCTGGACCTCGGTTCAAAATGTACGTGACAAATCCTAGAATTGCTCTAGGTTACATCCAGCATGAAACAGGGCTGGCTCTGTAGTCGTGATACATCCAGCATGAAACAGGGCTGGCTCTGTAGTTGTGATACATCCAGCATGAAACAGGGCTGGCTCTGTAGTTGTGATACATCCAGCATGAAACAGGGCTGGCTATGTAGTTGTGATACATCCAGCATGAAACAAGGCTGGCTATGTAGTTGTGATACATCCAGCATGAAACAGGGCTGGCTCTGTAGATGTGATACATCCAGCATGAAACAGGGCTGGCTCTGTAGATGTGATACATCCAACATGAAACAGGGCTGGCTCTGTAGTTGTGATACATCCAGCATGAAACAGGGCTGGCTCTGTAGATGTGATACATCCAGCATGAAACAGGGCTGGCTCTGTAGATGTGATACATCCAACATGAAACAGGGCTGGCTCTGTAGATGTGATACATCCAGCATGAAACAGGGATGGCTCTGTAGATGTGATACATCCAGCATGAAACAGGGCTGGCTTTGTAGACGTGACACATCCAGTATGAAAGAGGACTGGCTCTGTGGTGGTAAATCCTAGATCTGATCTAGGTCACATCCAGTATGAAAAAGGACTGGCACTGTGGTTGGGATTAGATCGTCCCTAGACATGAGACTTGTCTTAAAGAGATAAGGATTGATCATCCTGGAACTTGATCTGGATTGTATCATCCATGGACCTATGTCCTAAAGAGAGCAGGATTGATCATCCTGTAATATGATCGTGTGATGACGATGCTGATGATCGATGTTGATGATCGTGTGATGACGATGTTGTTGATCGTATGATGACGATGCTGATCGTGTGATGACGATGCTGTTGATCGTATGATGACGATGTTGATCGTGTGATGACGATGCTGATGATTGTGTGATGACGATGCTGATGATCATATGATGACGATGCCGATCGTGTGATGACGATGCTGATGTTCGTGTGATGACGATGCTGCTGATCGTGTGATGATGATGCTGCTAATCGTGATATGACGATGTTGATGATCGTGTGATGACGATGCTGCTGATCGTGTGATGACGATGCTGATGATCGTGAGATGACGATGCTGATGATCGTGTGATGACGATGTTGATGATCGTGAGGATCCAGACGTTGATGTTGCTATAGTTGTTCAAGTGCTGCAGAAGATAAAGACTCAGTACTGAAGATGTTGACATTCCAGTAACTGGTTGAGTTACTGATGATGTTAAGAAAGCTTCCAATGATTTATAGATGTATCATGTATGATGTTGATGACTTCTTGCTCGTGCAGATATTGTTATAATATCCTTCTCGTTAAGGGGGAGTGTTGAAATATTGTAACTTCAAAGAATATTATATTTGTATATTATTTATTCCGGAGATGTTCCATACCTCCGATGTGATTATACTATAAATCCGGAGATGTTCATTCCTCCAAGTTGGTTGTGGTAACTAGGGTTATTAGACCCACCATGTGGGGGTCGGCCCAGTCAGTTATAATGGGGTATTTAACCTAATGGTTAAATACGAGCCTACATGTACTTGTGTAAAATACATATCAGAGTAGTGTATAAATAGAGGAGGTGTGTTCCTCATTTGATACACTCACACACT
Organism: Larix kaempferi; assembly: GCA_027924585.1. NCBI lineage: Eukaryota > Viridiplantae > Streptophyta > Pinopsida > Pinales > Pinaceae > Larix > Larix kaempferi. Next base: position 9,006,340 of record BSBM01000504.1, read on the forward strand.
TGAGGATAGCGCACTTGTGGAGGAGAGATCTGCTATTGTGGAGGAGGATATCATGTCTCAGGGTTTCATCTTTGTATATTGCTGGTCATCTATATTGAGGAAGCTTTGCTGGGTTTTCTACCCCATGAGGGTTTCCCAGGATAAATCTCTGTCTCTTGTGTTTATGTTGTGCTTGTTGTTTCTTCAGTGATCCTGTATATGCTATTATTGTGAAATGGAATGTAATGCTGCTATTTTCTGTCTTAGCATATTGAATTTTAACAAGATTTATAAATGAATGTGACTTTGTTGGCAATATGGAAAATATCTTGGGAAGTGAATTGCACATGATTACAATTACAGAGGCTTTTGTTATTATTCCAGAGTTTTTGTTTTCACGTTCTCAGACCGTCATTTTAAGTTAAAATGCAAGGTGCATGTCGAGCAGTTTCGGTTCATGGAGGTATTCTTAAGAATTCATTTCTGCATCATCTTCATGTTGCCGAGCCATCTTGGAGATCTAATATTATAGCTCGTTATGAGTCTATTTCTCCTGCTCGTTTTGGAAAAACATGGTTTTGAGAGCACAACAATTGCAAACATTTTGAAAGGAAAGAGAAATGTGTGGGGAAATCAATTCAATCTGACAATGATTGATTGTAAATGAAGACAATGAGGTAGAAATTGGGTATTGGTTCGTTGGTAAATTGATAACATTGAAGTCTCAAGGTTTTGTTGTTACGAACCTATTAGAAAGGGATGGTCAATCCTTGTATCTCTGTGCTCGAAAATATTCAGTGAGTACTAAGCCCTATCTTCAAACACTTGCAGAATAGAAAAATCTCGGTTGATCAAGTTTGTAAGCATTCTTCAGAAAAGGATATTGCAGAAAATATATGATGCGTTCATGCATGAAGGATCTGAGCCAAAAGCAATGCAGAGACAAGCGGTATTACAGACAGAAGTCTTAGGAACCGTTTGATCAAATGATCAATGGTGGAGATTGATTCGACTTTTGGGAATTATCCCACATTGGTTGTGTAAAAATTCTTTTATGTGTTTATAATGGCAGGCTTCACTAATGCTCATTGATGCATAGTGAAAAGATAGTGTGGGAACTCTTGGTGTTTAGTTCTCCATGAGAAGAACACCAGCCTTGAGCTTGGGACGCCTGTGTGGCTCCCTATTTTTTGCTACATGTGGCATCTCTGTTCGACGTGGATGGTGATATGACAGTGTTGAGATGTTGCAGACGTGGCAGTGATGTGTTGTAGATGTGGCGCTGAGGTGGACAGTGACATGTCAGTAAGATGGACAGCGTGACAATTTCATAAGTGAGATAAGGGCCAGGGCTAGGACCTGAGGTTAAGGTCATGTGTAATATGATCAAGTGCTAAAGAGTTTGGCCAAATGGAAGAAGTCCAGTTCGGTTGGCACGATAGCATTCAGATGACGAAGACTGTATTGGAGGATAGCATAAGAATGACCGAGGGCTTAAGGCATACTACCAATTATGGAAGATTGCCAAAATATCTGGATTTTTGAAATTGGCGGGATGATAAAATGAAGAATCACTGAAGTTAATAAAACCTGCATGAAGACATAGTTAGAATCATTCACACATTAAAGGATAAAACTAAATTAAAAATGTATTATATTTGTTTGCAAACATTTTTTTTTGAAGAGGTGTGTGTGATGGTTTGAAGAGTTGTGTTATTTCCAAAGAGTACACATGATTATTGAAAAATTATATATTGAGAAAACAAGGTCATTTTGAAAGTGTGCCTCTCAGTCCTTCATCTCAGTACTCGAAGAAGAAGTTAGGCCAGAGGAAGAGATGCAATCCTAGAAGCTTCTGAAGAATTATTATCTGAAGGGTGGCAGGGTGGTGCAAGGGCGGGTTGCTGCCTGCAAAAGGGAGTCGGTGCTTCCTTGTCAGTCGTAGCTGACTAAACAGGGGGTCGTAGCCTCCTATCAGTTGGTGCTGGTGAAGAAGGGTGTGGGTGCATCCCGATCAGTCGGTGCTGATCTAAAATATCTTCTGCTATTGTATAATTTTAAAAACAAATTTTTGCAAATAATAGAAAAGTATTGGTGGGTTCCACGATAAATTATTGTGTTCAATTTTGTTCTTATGTTTTCTAAAAGTAAAAATTGTGTATAAATATGTGTCACTGATTCACCCCCCCCTCTTAGTGACAGAACTTGATCCTACATGGGGGGGATCTAGAGATAGGAAGAAGAGAACATTGATAGGAGGTACCATCCTCTATCAACGAAACACATTACAGAGGTGTCAAGAAAAAGGCATGAGAGAGATTTGTTATGTTCAACTCTCTTGACAATGTAAAAGAGGTTTCCATGTAAGCCCTTTCATTTCTATAATGCTAAACGTAGTTGTATGCGACATCCAAAACCATTTTGATATATTCCATATCATGACTATCCACAACGCTTATGATCCAAGATCCTTGATAATGTGAGATAAGGGGCACATGTTTTTGCTCAAGGATGTTTATCAGGTCATGGATGATAAGATCCACATTGAAAGAGGCTTGAGTAATGCATAGTTGATTAGAAACACCCATAGTTAAATTTAGTAGGAAAGAGATGGAAATGATGTTATTTTGGATTGTTGCACTAGCCTTTCCATCCAACCGAATGCCAATCCCTATGTTTAATAAAAATTCTTAGTTGATTTTTCAAACAATGCTAGTGGTGATTCTAATGGAGGGGCAGGATTGGACAATGTGAAAATATTCATCTTCCAAAGGAGGAGTATGAAGTGAGCTTTTACATTTAGATACCAAAAACACAATTCACATCATCTTACTATATTTAGCATGAGAACATAATCTATGTCATCCTAGTTTACTCATAGGGACGTAGAATCAATTAGAATTCAAATAAGGGCCAAAAAAAATCTTCCTTATATAATAGTTAATAAAATGACGGTGTGCATTTGTTAAATCTATTTGAATAAATATAGGAGGAGATGATAGGACATTTTTAAATTTATAGAAACTATTTTATGATGCAATAGCATCGAAGGTACTCTAGCGATATTTAGTTTGAGAACACCAAGGATGGCATGAACATGCAAACCAAGAATGGTTTGGAGTCCAAGACAAATGATAAATGTGAGGGGATCAATGATAGATAGCTCCAAGAATGGTAAATTCACAAAGGGTAAGAGAATAGTTTCAAAGGGAGAAGGCTTGAAGTATATTGAGTATTAAGAATACAAGGAGACTTTGACATATTAATAGGTTGTCAAAATGGAGGATGAATGCATCAAAGATAACACTCCTTTGGATGTGACCACATAAGCACAAAGATATTAGAATCATATAAGACAAAATACAGGTTGTGAAAGGCATCAAGGAGTGGTGGAATAAAGAGAACCTGGTAGAAGAGATTGCATGTTGAATGGCATCAAAATAGAGGCATCATTGAGATGATGAGAAGAGGCACATGACATATAATAGGGCGGTGATGGTTAAATCACTGAAGTGGATTGGAATATAAGAAAATATGGCAATAGAAAAGTGTTATGAAGATAAGTGATATTGTAGGACATGGGTAGTTCCCAAAAGAAAACAATGCACTGTAAGAAGAGGACACCTAGTAAAAAAGGATTGGAGTTAAGGATTTTTAGAGAGTTCACGGAGTATGCAAAAGGAAACTTCTTGAAATAAGATAGATAATAACACATGCACGAAATGGAAGTGAATTGTTAATCCCAATGGAAGAGCTTGGTCTTGATAACACTAAGTATGCATGCAAATTTTTTATTAGAAAATGTTACTGAAAGATGAAGAGAGGGATAGCATTGAAACAATAAACACATGGATTAGGAATGACCATCACGATAGTGACCAATATGAAGAGTCGTGGGGAGAAGTTGGATCATTTTAAGTAGCAAAAGAACAAGAGGAAAGAATTAGGGAAGTAAATAGCCATGAGAAATTGTTACAGATAAGTAAAGTTGAATAATAAAAGGCACAAAGAGATGGAGGTCAACGAGCTTGAAACTGGAGAATGATCATAGAGCCTTTGTAAGCTACCATAAAATTTTCCCTAGCATCAATGATTTGTGGTAGTGGTATATGGAACCCACAATTGGATTAGAATATTAGAATATAGTATACTAAATAAAATTTAAGTGGTTGATTTTAAGGGATGAGTACCTAATGTATGTAATTTGTAATTGTATCCATGTATTAATGAAACTAGGGAAGTTGATCTCCATATTCTTGTGAATTTTCATGTGTTTGTACGTCCACTTATGAATTCCTTGAGAATTAAATGAAAGTGAAGAGATGTTTTATTACGTGTATGGGTAATTTAGTTATTGTAGTATACCCGACCCCAAAACCAAGGTCACAGGCACATGTAAACCCAAGGGAAGGCTGAATAAAGGTATTGTACAACAGAATAGGGTCAACCAAAGGCTAGGCCATCAAGCCATAAATACAAATAAAACAAACATTCATCCTTTCAAACAATGTGTCCATAATTTGGGGCTTCTTTAAACTGTAACACCCCTTCTTCCTTTCTTTATGTTCAAGCTTACCCAAGCATCTACCACTTGCCTCATCTTGCGTGAATGAGGTACCATGAATTTGTGGGTCTTTAGCACACTAGTTCATTGGCCTAGTGGGACTTGCGCACACTAGTTCATTGGCTTAGTGGTATTTGTGCACTAGAGTACCATGACCAGGTGGGATTAAGGACTTGCGCACATATTTTTATATACTTCTTCAAACTGGCACTTCGACACCAAGTCCAATAGCCTCTTTGACATCAATGACAATGCCAAGGTTTAACAATATCCCCTTTGGAATTGATGTCAACACTAACCAAACATTGATCTCCCATTGAGTGTGCGCTATTCTTTTCGGCACAACATGCCAATTGATCCTTTGAGTATTCCCATGCAAATTATTGATTCAACATTTCTCTACAAGATCGTTTACCTAGTATCTATCCCCCTTTGACATGAATGGGAAAGTGATGCTCCCCTTGTCTTTATGCTTCATTCCCTTTCTTCCTTGTTGCTTCTTTTGTGTTGTGCCATGCATGAAACTAGGGTGGAGTGAGAAAAACTCCTAGTTTATGTCTAAGGTATTCAAAAGTATCTCTTGGGAGAGGCTTTGTAAATATATTTGCAATATGTTACTTGGTGTCCACATAATCTATTTTGACGATGTTTTCAGTAACTTTAACTCTCAGAAAATGACATTTGATTGGAATATGCTTCATTTTTTAGTGCATCACAGGATTCTTGGAGATGTTGATTGTGCTTGTGTTGTTGCACATGATCAATATAGGTTGATCAAATTCCACTTGAACATCCTTTAGTGTTTGTTTCATCCATAGAACTTGCACACAACAGGATGCTACTTGATCCAGGAGTATCTCCATAGTCGAAGAATGCAGAAGAGCTAGCAGAGAGGTTCCTAATGCAATTCGAACGGGATCGAATGAACTTTGTTTGTGAAAGAAATTGTAGGTTGAAATTACGGACAAAAAGGAGGCTATTTTCCAACAAAAGTTCACAAGACATTGAACAAAGTGTATTTCACATTAAAATTGAAAGTTCAATGAAAACTATGTAAAAGGGAAAATATGAAAGTGCTCATGCAAATTCTCTTTTAATTTTATAAAGGAAATTTAAATAGATTTGAGAATACACCTCACCAATTGGTTTCCTAGTTTTAAGGGAGTGTTGAGATCTTCATGGAGAAAGATGAGACCATTTCTCCACCTATCCTTTAAGGTGACTATTGATCCTAATTTAGGGGATCATGGGAGAGATATTCTCCTTAGCATGTGTGATTAGTAATCATCCATGGAAAAACTATAAATACCTCTCATTTGGACAAGGAAAGTAAGCTTTGTTGGAGAAAGCTTTCTAGTAAGCTTTGTATGAGAAATTTCATCCCAAAATGGGAGAAGCAGTTTAGTTCATGTGAGAGCCTTAGTTATTCTTGGTGAGGAAAGGAAAGGCATCCCAAGATGGGAATGAGCCACTTGAAGTGACTATCATGCAATTGTACTTATGAAAGCAATATATCTTTGAAGGAGATAATAAAGCGACTCAAATTTTCAATGAGTCCGGAGACGTAGTTAGGAGGCCTGACGAACTCCGTTAACAATTATGGTTTGCATATCTTTTTCATGTGCTTGTTTTGTTAATATCCAATTTGTTAAAGATCAAAATTGATTATTATGCCAATTTCTTTATGAATAATGAGGAATTGAGAAGTTCGATTAAGTATTCATTAATGGAAGAAAAGTGAGTTTACCCATTTTCGAATCACTAGTACAATGTATTCTGCTTCTGCTGCAGATAGTGATATAATGGATTGTTTCTTGCTCAACCAGGACACTAAGCAGGGTCTGAAGAAGAATTTTGCTCCACTTATACTTCTTCTGACATCGATACTTCTTTCCTAGTCTGCATCTGTATATTCCACTAAGGTCAATTCATTACTTCGTGGATACCATAAACCAAAACCTAAAGTCCCTTTCAGATATCTGAAGATTCGTTTCACAGCTTGAACATGTGTTTCCTTAGGTGTTGCTTGAAATCTTGCAACCATACCTATAGCTTGCATTATGGTTGTTCTTGGAGTTGTTACATACAACAAACTACCAATCATTGATCAAGAAATTTTTTGATCTACTTCCTTTGCTTGATCTTCCTTACTTAATTTGCAACCAATAATAATGGGGGTACATATGGGCTTGCAATATTCCATATTAAATATTTTCAACATTTATTTTACATCTTTGGTTTGAGATATAAATATACCATCATCAAGTTGAGATATTTGGAGTCCTAAGAAGAATGACAGTTCTCCGAGTATTGAGATTTCAAATTCTTTCTGCATGTTCTTAGCAAATTCTTGGCTTAGTCTGTTATCATTACTTCCAAATATGATCTCCTCTACATATACCTCAACAACAATCATATTTTCATCGCGTCTACATAGTTGAACAAGGACTTATGCAGCACTACTAACTCTAAGACATATGTCTCAAATAACTCGAACATGGTTGCCGACCAATACACTGTAGATCCACGAAATACTGAATAAAAGTATGGCCACTACTAGGAATACAAACATGGATCCATACATCCATGGAAAGACCAGGTCGTAGCCGCGAGAGAATACACGGTGGATCTACGAGATGAATTGAACATAGCCACAGACCAATAAAATGTGGATCTATGTGACAGAATAATGGTTCCATCATGATGTCTATGTGGAACCTACTCCAAAAATATCTCCATTGTAGTGTCATGTCCCAAAAAAATGCATTAGGTCACAATGGCCTAAGCCCCTTGACCATAGTCATGATAGTTTGTCAAATTGATGCTAAGGGTCAAATAATTGCCAATCATGATGTCCAAGTTGGTAATAATGCAAAAATAGATCCAAATGGACAAGGTGGGTCACATCAAGAGAAAATTCCCAAGTATTGGCTTGTAATATTTCCCATCCAAATGAACTATCATGGAGTAAAATTATTAGTTCCCTAGGTTGGGGTGGAAGCATTAAAAGTTGGAGTAAAGGAGCTACAAGACCCAAAATGGCCTTAGACTTACAAATTCACATTAAATGGGTCAATTAAATAATAATACAAAGAAAATAAGGTGGCATTGGATCATGAGGGCACATAAGAGGTTGTGGGACCCACATGTGGCAAGATTCCTCACTACACTTGGCATGATTCTCTCACCAATTCGAGTTCAAGATGAAGGGTAACATACTTGGGGGAGTTTAAGAGGTATTATTCATGGCATGAGTCATGTAAGGTCAAATTGGGGACATTACACGCAACCTGGGTAAGATACATAACAAAAATACCCCAGGGTCTTCACCCCGAACTCGGAAGGATACGAATCTAACCATGTGACTACAATGTGTTGAAGTCGAACATGGTAGAAACCACTTGATTACCGGTCAATTACAGAAATCATTAACAAGTGCAAGGGAAATCATCATTTATGTCAATGATCCCCAAGGTATCATAACACATAACACATACCACTGAATGTGAATTAATGAGTTGAGGTCGAACATTCAGTGGAATCTTTCAATCATAAGTCAATGATGTAAACTTACTATTGAAATCGAGGTAACCTGCCATAAAGGCATGCAGGCCCAAGGTACTTGACTGGTTTCTAGGTTCAATCCTTGGATGATGTGTTGAAGTCGACAAGGATAAATCCGTCGAAGGAGGGCCATAATGTTTCCCCCATCATCAACATGAAACATGATCAAAGATATTTTGGAGCAGATCGGACTGTAGAGTGAGATTTGAAACTGACTCAGAGGTGACCGACATGAAGGAAGGTATACTGACTACAGAGGTTGACTCAAAAAATAGACTTTCCTTGAACATGGAATGGAATGACTTGGCAGCATTGACATGACGAGATAGACACCAAAACCTAATACAACTAATGATCGATGCATTCTTCAGATGACCCTAAGGAGTATAGTTAAAGAAATGGTAAGACTCAAAGATAAGAAGATTACCCAAGCTGTTTGAATGAAAAGAAAACAAGTGCCATGTTCAAAGATGACTATAAGTTTCCACTAACACAAGTAAATACACATTATTTCCTAATCCCCCATCATAATTAACGAGTACCTCTTTGTTTATTAATGAGCTTAAGGAGAATAACAGATGCTCGATATAACTCGTCCTCAGGACAAGTCCAATCTCGCATGTTTTATGAACCTGAGATAGGAGGGGTTTGTCCCTATAAGGGCCCTTCGATGTTGAATTTTAACAAGTCCATGGAAGGAAAAATCGGAGTCATTTCATGTTTAGAGAGTCTGAAAAGACTAAAGAAGACTCCAGAATGTACTTTTTCGTAGATTTAGTCTCAGAGGTCCGAAAAATAATAAAATGATACCTGAGAGAACCTTCTATTCAAAAACGACTAGAGTATACCTTTTTCGTAAATAGTCTGCACGGTCTGAAAAGGGGGTAAACTATCACCGTGGAGACGACCTTTCACATCCTTTTACAAGCGTGAAAGAGATAAGTTCGGTTGGCATTCTTTTCATATTTTGGGAGTCTGAAAAGGGCTTAAAGAAAACTCTGAGAGGGTTCCCTTTTCGTGATGGTTTTATGAGCCCGAAAAAGAGATAAAAGAAAAATCGGTGATTTATTCTCATGTATTTACGATCACGAGAAAGAACAAAGACTAAGCTCGACACAGTTTTTCTAGGCTTTTAACGGGCACGATCATGGTGTTAAAAGCACTCAGAAGTTTTTTCAGAGTTAATGAGGAGCATGAAAAAGTCAAAAATGAACTCCGTCATAGGCAAAAGTCATTTATTTCAACCTACAAGCCTCACGGCAAGTGTCATAACGATCATCAGGCTTAAAACACAACATATAATCGACTTGGTAAAAAGAACTTAGGATAAAATGAAATAAAACATTAAAATATTCTATTTCAAATGCATAAAAGGGGCAAAAGGAAAAATTATTTACCATTTGAGTTTTTACCAAGTTGTGGGTGAAAATAGTCCATTTTAGCTTGAATTTGTGGTGAAGATTGTGGGAGCATCGATTGGCCATTTGACATTTCGTCAGGACCAGGTAATTCTATTCCTCCTTCCCTTCATTTTCATGGTTGAAATTTTCATTTCCATGCACGTTTTAGTGGTTTTTACGGTCATTTTATGGGAGAAACTACGCGACGCACTTCTCCCTTTCGGGAAGTACGTCACTCAGTGGTGATGCACCTCCCGTAAAGGTTAAGTACATCACTAATGCCCTGTCATCAAAGACGAGGTGCGTCGGCACATAGCGACCCAAAAACTCAAAAATGTAAGCAAAAGATTGATTTTTGTTGGAATGAGATGGACCTAATACCTCTTAAATGGGTGTTTATGCAAGGTTTATCCATCAAAATGGTCCAATGGAAGGAACGGGAACATGAATTAGAGGATGTTCAAGCGGCCAATGACCCTCATTCGGTCAACGTATTGAGAGAATGCAGGTTGATGAAAATATTCCATGTGCAAGGGATGAGGTCCCAACAACAATTATTGGATCATTTGATTTGAATGTGGGATCCAGACCAACAACAATTTTAGGTTGGAACACACATCCTCACACTGGACATTGAGGATATATATTTCTTGATGGGATTGTCAAGGCAGGGGGCCCTAGTATCGTTATCCGGTCCTAGGGGAGGATATAGAACCATCGAGGACTTAATTGCATAGTTTTTTACTCCTGGAACTAAAATGCTATGTGGGAAGATTCCCATAAAAAACATGCGAGATCATCCCTTGAGGACCATTTTGTTCACTATTGAAAGGGTAGTGGGAAATAGGGCCCTGCATCAGGCTACCAAGGCCCATATTCTATATGTCATCAAGTGAATGGCACCCATGGTTTTCAACTGGTGTGAGGGTCTCCTCACGAACCTCAAGGAACAGTTGACCAAATGCAGGCAGGGAGAGCTGAAATAGTTTGGATATGGTTCGATCGTAGTCTCTTTCTTCTTGGAGAGGGTCCCCCTACTCCGTCCAAAGGTAGAGATGAGTGATCTCGAGCCTTGAGACCCACGTATGCAGCGATAGACTGAGGTGATGGCCCATCATGGTGGAGGTGGGCCCATGATCACCTATGGACCTACTTTCTTCAGGTGGTTGTGTAGCCATATCCTCATGGTAGAGGACTATGCGTATGCTGGAGTGGATTGCCATGGAGATCCGGACCTAGTGCTTCCTGAGGGAGAGTAGTGGGGCAACCTTGGTAAAAAGAATATTTTTCTTGTTTTTCATTTTTTATGTGTTTTATGAATTTTTTTTTTTTTTTGTATTACCGATACCCTATACCTTGCTTATGCATATATTGGCCCTTCGATATCGGAGGGGTTCTCACCTATTGAGAGGCGAGGGGTAGTACGTGAGATGGCATCGGTTCATTGAGAGGCTATGGAGGAGCTCGACGAGCTTGAAGAGAACCTCTATAGAGACATTCCAGATATCTCTATAGACGACCTACCACGGAACTATCAGCATCAGATAGTTGGAGTTTCTGGTCGTTTTGGTCGATTACTACACCAGGTGGCTAGGGCCATCATATGCTACCATGAGCACCATTAGTGATAGCATGTATATGCGATGATGTACTGAAAGCTATGAGATTCATATTTTTTGTAGATGTGATCCACTGAAAGCTACAGGCTTCATATTTTTGTACCAATACCTTTTTGTAAAAAAATTTTGCTAGACTCTATATAAAATATTATCTAGCGGTTTATACAATGTGTCTTTATGATGAATGGGGATCTTATGTATGTTTTCTTATATCAATGGATAATTTACATGTCGTGCCAATTATACATCCTTAATAAAATGTTTACAAATGTGCAATGTGTCAATCTAATACAAAGTTAGCTAATGAATCGGCAATCGTGTTCATACCTCTTGGGATATGTTGGTATTGAATGAACTCAAACGACATTTCCAAGAGACGTACTCGTTGGAACAAGTGAAGTAGTGTGGCGTCAAGGATGGAGTAGACTCGGTTCAGATAGGAGACCACAAGTTGTGAATCCAGATAGATGACAATGTGGTCCACACCAAGGGAAGATGCGTTAGTTAACAATCCAATCACCGTGTGATATTCGGCAATGTTATTTGTTGCAGGACCTAGGAAAGTTCCCCCTGATTTTATCAGTTCATCGGTATGGGAATAGAGTACCCATGTTGCGGAGACGAGGTTTCGGGTGTTTCGGCTAGGGCCATCTGTGAATCCATAACATGTTTCCATTTGCACATCCAGGAAGAACATGGTATAAGCGATAATCGAGATAAGACCCTAACACACTAAAATGAAAGTGTCACACCAAACAAAAACACATTATATACAATATATATAGAGTACTGATGCATGATAACTAAGCATAGTATCGTTTTAGGTAGATCCCATTTCGAGGCTCCCCTAAATTTATTCCATCGTAATCGACCAACTCATATGCTCCTTTTTCCAAGACACATTTTATGATGTATGGACCGTGCCACATGGACTCAAATTTTCCTGCCCCCATCTTATCATGTTTTTGGTCATATGTCAAGACCAAGTCACCCTCGTTAAATATATGAGGTTGGATAGATTTATCATACTGGGCTTTGATTTGTTTCTTATGCGCTTCATTGGCTAGAGGAGCATGACGACGAGTCTCATCAAGTTTAGCTAAGTATAAGAATATCTCTTCCGCAGCCGTAGTGTTCAGTAGGAGTTCAACAGCTAGCTTCAAGGACAAAATCTTGCACTCATAATGAAATATTGCCTCCATTCCATACACCAACTAGAAAGGTGTGAACCCGGGGTAGCAGTCTTGACTGAGCTACTGTATGCCCAAAGGGATGAAAAGAGCATCAGGTGCCAATTTTATCTATGGGTCCCTGCCATGCATTGTATCATGGTTTTCAAGACCTTGTTTATGGCCTCTACTTGACCATTCCCTTAAGGGTAGTAGGAGGTTGAGTGTTCATGACAAAAACCCAGCTTGACACTCAATTCAATCACCATTTTGTTATGGAAATGTGAGCCATGGTCCGTGACAATGGCTCTTGGAACTCCAAACCTAGAAATCACATGATTGAACATAAAGAGTGTGGTTGTTTTGTCGTCTTCATTGTATGTAGGCATAGCCTCGGCCCATTTGGTGAAATAGTCAACAATGAAAATCGCATAGGGATTCCCCTTGGACGAGGTAGGCTTACAGTGATTGAATTCAATGCCCCATTTTGCAAAGTGACCAACAACAATAGCGAGATGTAGAGGGGCAGGATGTGTGCGCTTTTTGGAGTGGAAAAACTGGTAGGGAGGACACTTCTTAACAGCGTCCATGCAATCTTTGAATATGGATGGCCAGAAGTATCCAACGCGTAAAATACTTTGGGCTATAGCCATCCCAGAAAAGTGACCACCACATGCCCTCGAGTGGAAATCGTTCAATACATGCTCGACCTCCTCATGAGTTAAACATCGTCGTAAAATGGAATCAATGCCACGGCCATAGAGGGTAACACCAATGATCAGGTAGTATTTGGCTTGATGATGGAGACGACGACATTCATCGTGGGATAGGTGAGTTTCGAATAGTTGTGTTTGGAGATACAATGTGATATCTTCGTACCATGGATTGGAAGTACTGATCAAGAACAATGACTCGTCGGGAAGAGAGTTAATGGCCTCAGGGTCGTTATCAATACAGGGAAGATCGAAAATCAGCTCCGCAAACACCAGTGACTTTTTGGATTTTTCCTTTTCAAACTGTAGATCGAATTCCTAAAGATTAATGATCCATCGTGAATATTTTCCCCCTAGTACTTAACAAGTTAAGACGTGGTACATAGGGTTGGAATCGACAATAATAGTGGTTGTACGAAGTAAAATATAACGACGGAACTTCTAGACGACGATGACCGCTGCCACAACCAACTTCTCCACATGTGAATAATGGGTTTTAGAGTCAAGAAGACCCTTATTAAGGTAGTATATCACATGTTCGTGCGTGTTACTATCTTCCTGTACTAAAACCATACCAATGGTCAAGGTAGAGGCAGCAAGATAAAGGAGGTAATCCTTGGTGTAATCAGGTGGTTGTAACACGGGTGGGTGGGTGATGGCATGCTTGAAAGTGTCAAAGGCGTGTTGGGCATAGTTATCCCAAATAAACTGGAGGTCTTTCTTTTACAATCGCATGTAACCCTGTGTCTCCACATAATTACACATGAAGCAGCATGGGTAGTTTTCCTTCCCCTGCAAACTTTGAAGTTCGGTGATGTTCGTAGGTGCAGGTAGGGCTAGAATAGCCTCTACCTTAAGGGGATCAATATGGATCCCATGTTTAGAAATGATGAATCCAAGGAGTCGTCCGAAATCCACACAAAATGTGCACTTGTGAGGATTTAAACGGATGTTATACCGTCGAAATCTGAGGAAAACGGTCATCAGATGATCGATGTGAAACTCACGATGGTTTGAATAAGCAGGCAAATCATCGAGGTAGGGTTACACAAAATCCTTGATATCGTGAAAGGAATGTGGCATCAGCATTTTTAAGGCCAAAAGGTAGTTTGCGGTATGTAAATGTACCCCATGGCAAGATGAATGCGGTTTTTTGCTGGTCTGCGGGTTGGATCTCTATTTGATTGTAGCCTGAAAAGCCATCCATAAATGAAAATATGACACTACCAGCACAGTTTTCAATGATCTGGTTGACAAACAGGGTGGGGTAATTGTCCTTAGGACAAGTCTTATTTAGATCCCTGTAATCAACACAAACTCTGATGGTTCCTTGTTTCTTCATAAACAAAATGACATTAGAGACCCAATCTGTCAAGGGGACTATATAAATGAAACCAACTTTCAACCACTTCTCAATATCTGCTTTGATAGTCGCATTATTTCGAGGGTGGACTCGACGGAATTTTTGCCGGACGGGTTTAGCGTCGGGATAAGTTTTGATTTAGTGCACAACAATAGCAGGACCAATCCCGGGCATTTCCTCGTAGCTCCATGCGAATACATCACAGAATCGTTTAAACAAGGCTGTATAAGTCTTCATTTCATCAAGACAACAAGTTTGGCCAATGTGGATATGTTCCACGACGTCTGGTTTTACCAATATGTCAATAGTAGTGGTAGGCGTGATGTTTTCCAAATTCCCTTCGGTTACCGTATCCTGGGCGAGAATAGGAGTTTGAGGATTGGGAATGACATCTAGTGAAACGATGGTTTAAATAGAATGCTCTACCGTGTCTAACGGTGGAAAAAAGGATGATCGATGGTGATTGTCTTCCCATGGAGGCTCATCTAAGCTCATGATTTCCATGATCGATTCATCAAAGTGAAAATTCTGGAGGAGATGATCGAATGATAGCTATGATGATTTCTGACGAGATGGAAGAGAACTTGGGTTTGATGTGACCACACGGTGATTATCAGGTAGTTCAGACGCCAATTGGATGGCCTCATAAGTGGCTTCAGCTGGGCTGAGAGGCATGTGATCTCCAATCGAATCAACGTCAATGACATCGGGGACAATCCAAGGATCCATCAGGTTGGAGGAGGATGGGATCACATATGAGATCATGTTCACCGTAGCAACATGGGATGGGGGATCAGGTGTTGGAAAGACTCCCATTAGGGATGAATCTTTTAGGATTCCTACCCCCACATTCTCATATATTTGCGAAGAGTGTCCTGAAAGAGGGACATTATCTGCAGGATGAGTTGTGGTGTCCAGTGTACAAAAATCTAATTGGTCGATATTGACAATATTCCCATGGTGGGGAAATTATACTATGTGGAAGACATATGAGGCAACCGCAGTCATGGCATAGAACCAATTTCGACCAAGCAATAAGTTGTAATCCAATGGGGCCGCGACTACTTCCACATTAATGGAAACGGTCTTACCTCCCAACACGATGGCTAAATATTGTAGAAGTCCGTGTGATTGGAATCCACGTCCATCAAATGCTTTCAGTGTGGTAGGGGAACGGTTCAATTCAGGAGAGCCAATGGTTCTCCAATAGGACAGTGACATTACTGAAGTAGAGGCTCCTTCGCCTAAAACAGTATGATGGATACTTTTCCCAATGACATTGGTAATGATATGAAATGCCAATTGGTGGGAAATCCTCGGCTTAAAGTATTCCAATATAAACATGATCGTATTAAAGGAATCATGATCCACTGCTCTAATAGCAGATAACAGAGTCTTACACTGATTATGACAATTTTGTAAGACTTCAGGGTCGACATAGCACATGGTTCCTGGGCTATATCTTCCACAATATTGTAGTTTTCAGCGGCCCGGGAATTGAGATTGAAAATTGCTTTTTGGAGTGTGCCTTTTGGTGGACGCAAAATTGCATATGCTATAGGTTTGTCAATGGTCAAAGGACCTTGTGATGGTGGAGTAGTGAACACAGATGTGGAGGTTTTGTCAGTATTACCTCCATCAAATTCCTTATTAAGAACAGATTCATATGTGCATGTCCTGGCAGATAAGTTGACCGATTCGCTACGCATCATGAGAACATGAGCAGTTTTGGATGGTTCTCCTTGAGGAGGAGTTGGTTGTTGAGCAACCATTTACTACTGTTGTGTGGGGAAGGGGTCCGTTAAAAATGCAGGTGCAGGGTTTCCCTTGAGGAACTTTTGGACTTCTTCACAATGTGGGAATTCTTTCGTGAAGTGGTCATCACCGCACAGTAAGCATGGATATTTAGTCTTCTGGTGTTGTTTGGTGTCAGGAGGGTTGAGGTTTTTCCTGGGTTCCTGCTGGTTAGAATATTTCTTGGATTTCCCTTTTTTTTTCTTCTTACCACTGGATTTCTAAGATGAAGCAGATTGGATTGAATTCACCTACGTAGTGGAAGCAGGACTGGGTGATTGGTTGGTGTTATTGCCAGCTTGTGATGAGGAGGGGGTTCAACTGATGTGGTTCTGTGATCCACCCAATGGAGTAGGAGGTTGGGTATGAACAAAACCAATGATGCCATCGACATGTGATCCCATGGGAGGTTTGGCTGGATCATATGTAAGGTGAGTGGCATTGGGAATTATGTTGTATAACGTGCCAGACTGAGCATAGAATAAGTCCAAGTACTGGGCACGCGAAATGGCTTGTTATTCCGTAACGGCCCCTCCTATAGATACGTATGAAGCTATGATAGGTAACAATGACTTATTAAACCAATCAGCCAATAACTGATCCAGAATGGGAGCTTTAATAAGTCGGCGTCTCCGCCTCCATTTGTGAATATGATCTGAAATGTGAGTGGAGATATATTGTTGGAGGGAGGTTAAAATATCCGTACCGATTTCATAGCGGATCGACAATTGGAAATGTGTAAGAAAAGCCATGGCCAAGGATTGAAAATCGGCAAAAGAGTGTGGTGGTAACTCGATGTACCATTTGACGGCGATGATGGTGAGGGTTCGTTGGAATAACCTCAAACAGATATAATCATCCATTAAGGAATTCGAGGAACACCAAAAATGATATGTCATTACGTGGTTTTTGGGATCCTTGTTGGATTTGTCATCAAACTTGGGTATATCTGATGGAAAATTTATGGGAATGGGTGTCCAATTCATGCCATGTTGAATGGGACCATTGGTCAAACGTGACAGATATAAATTAGCCAGAAATGGTAACTGTCGGTTTGGCTGCGGATATTGGTAGTATTCGTAAGGTATTTGTGTACCAATAGGAACATAGATCGAATGACCATAAGGTCCTCCCATAGAGGGTTTGCCATATGGTGGGGGACCTATTGCGTTAGGAGGTGGACCAGATGGAGGTCTTCTTACCCCATGAGGGGGTCCTCCCGAATGAGGGGGTTGTCCGGATGGTGGGGGTGGAGGTGGGACAATGGGCGGAGGTGGAGGTGGGACAGGTGGTGGGGGACGAGGTGGGTCGCTGGGTGGGGGTCCAGTCGGTGGAAAAGCATGATGTCCCCATGGGGATTTTGTATTTCCGGGGTAAGTTATTTCGGGATATAAGTTCCCTGGAGTGGTTTGATAAAGTTGACTCAACGCTATATTTTGATTACCTAGATAAGTATAACTCCATGGGGGTTGGGCCCCTATAGATGGTCCTCTTGCATGATGTTCCCACGAAGGTTGTCCCATGGTCAGGAGTGAACTCCCAGTCATATTATAGGTCATGGACAAAGGTAGTCCTCCACTTAAATTATGTCCACTAACTAGAGGGTGCCCCCCAGTTAGATTATGTCCACTAGCTAGAGGTTTCTCCGCAGTTAGATTGTGTCCACTAACCGAGGTTGGCCTCATGATTATGTGTTGGCCACTGACCATAGGTTTCCCTTAACTGATCCGGAATGGGAGCTTTAATAAGTCGGTGTCTCCGCCTCCATTTGTGAATATGATCTGAAATGTGAGTGGAGATATATTGTCGGAGGGAGGTTAAAATATCCGTACTGGTTTCATCGTGGATCGACAATTGGAAATGTGTAAGACAAGCCATGGCTAAGGATTGAAAATCGGCGAAAGAGTGTGGTGGTAACTCGATGTACCATTTGGCGGCGATGCTGGTGAGTGTTCGTTGGAATAACCTCAAACAGATAGTCATCCATTAAGGAATTCGAGGAACACCAAAAATGATATGTCATTACGTGGTTTTTGGGATCCTCGTTGGATTTGTCGTCAAACTTGGGTATATCTGATGGAAACTTTATGGGAATGGGTGTCCAATTCATGCCATGTTGAATGGGATCATTGGTCAAACGTGACAGATCTAAAGTAGCCAGAAATGGTAACTGTCGGTTTGGCTGCGGATACTGGTAGTATTCGTAAGGTATTTGTGTACCAGTAGGAACATAGATCAATTGACCATAAGGTCCTCCCATAGAGGGTTGTCCATATGGTGGGGGACCTCTCGCATTAGGAGGTGGACCGGATGGAGGTCTTCTTCCCCCATGAGGGGGTCCTCCCGAATGAGGGGGATGTACAGATGGTGGGGGTGGAGGTGGGACAATGGGCGGAGGTGGAGGTAGGACAGGTGGTGGGGGACGAGGTGGGTCGCCGGGTGGGGGTCCAATCGGTGGAAAAGCATGATGTCCCCATGGGGATTTTGTATTTCCGGGGTAAGTTATTTCAGGATATAGGTTCCTTGGAGTAGTTTGATAAAGTTGACTCAACGGTACATTGTGATTACCCAGATAAGTATAACTCCATGGGGGTTGGGCCCATACAGATGGTCCTCTTGCATGATGTGCCCACGAAGGTTGTCCCATGGTCGGGAGTGAACTCCCAGTCATATTATAGGTCATGGACGAAGGTAGTCCTCCACTTAAATTATGTCCACTAACTAGATGGTGCCCCCTAGTTAGATTATGTTCACTAACTAGAGGTTGCTCCGCAGTTAGATTGTGTCCACTAACCGAGGTTGGCCTCGTGATTATGTGTTGGCCACTAACCATAGGTTTCCCTTAGGTCAAATTTTGACCGCTAATTAGGGGGTGAATTTAGACCATACTTTGTTGTGAAGGTTGTGTTCCAGTCACAAAATTAACCATGGTTGACGGTTTCCCCCCAATCGTTGTGGTCAAAGTAGGTGTAGAACCCACCAAATGTGGGCCAGGTGGAAAATATGGTTGGTCTGGTTTGTAAAAGATCATGTGAGGCATAGGAATTCCCGGTGAAAGAAGAGTAAAAGGATGCATAGGGGAATGGTGTTCGGAATGTGCTATTTCCGGAGTGGATTGGGATTGGAAACTTTGGTGACTTAGACGCTCTCCAAGTGTCTATAGAGGAGCCACGGTTTCTTGAAATGGTCGTAAAAATTCTGCATTCGTAGGAAATCTGGTAGGGCATGGAGGTTGTGGTGGTGTTTCCACAATCGGTGGTGAACCAAAATAAAAAATAACATGCCCTAAAGAGGTCCCCCAAAACGAATTTGTTGGACCAAAAGCAGTCGTTATCGGGTCATTTGGGGGTCGATGAATATCCAATCGACGGCATGAGGTTGACCTTCAAGTGAGTGATGAAAATTAATGTCATGTGAAGAAGGTTGTTCCACCAGTAACGGTCCCGTAGGATCAGTGATGGGCGGATTTACAAGAGGAGAAAAATTTCCTCCTGGTTAAGTGGTAGGGATCCCTTCTTCGCGTGATCCAGTTGTGGTGGGTTGGTCCATATATGCCCTGTGTTTCCTTTTCCGATGAGAGGATATTCAAGTGGCAAGTTTTGTATTCTACAGGATATTCTTAAGGGTTGTTTAGCCAGAATGGCTGATGAAAGTCTTCTCCTAAGATTCTTTTAAAGAAAAACACACTTCAAGCAATACTCAAGCTAAAGCCGCAAGCAAACTTATATCATATGAGGGATTTGAAAGACAAATCCTCACAGGAGTGTCAAGGCGTCGCAACTCGTGATATACTACAAGGTCCAACAGTAATACTCGGCCCAATCTTTCAGAGCACTAACCAGGGAGGATTAGGACCGTACCCTTGACCGTATTACCCGACTACCTGACAGTACGTGCGTAGTAGCTCACCGAGTGTTGTTCTCAGTGTATTGACACGCCAAGACGACCAATGGTTGACTCAGATGGTTCCAGGATCCTAGTGGGGTCTCCCAATATATTCCAGGAACATGAGAGCTCAAATCCGTAGTAGTGTTTTCTAATGCACAACCATACGACATGAGCCTTCTTATATATCATAAGTATGTGAAGTACCTTTCTATATACCCGAAGGTTCATGAAAGGTCGTTCGATATATCGACTAGCACGTGGAAGAACTGCAAGCCCACAGGATGCAGTCCAAGAAAATAACAATAGTTGATATGTTTTAAGACCCTGGAACACGTCTCTAACCTATCACACGAGTTTCTAAGGATTTTAACTTAAGCTACCACACTAATTTTATCTTGTACGGTTAGGTGAATGCATTAAATGTTTGCTCGAACCAATATGCATAAGTTAACTAAATGAGATGCAAAATTTTTACTTTTTGATGAAAACTATCTAAGGGAAGGAGAGATCTTTTTTTTTTTTGAAACAACCAAAATCTACCAAAAATACGATGCTATCTTTTCATTATTCTCCCTAAGTGAAGCTAAAAGACATATGCAAGCAAGTTGTTTCGAACAATCCAACAAACCAAAAAATAACACACTAAACCAAAAGTTTTTTCTTTTTCTTTTTTTAAATGAAAAATGAACTTCTTATGATTGCAATACTTATAATTTTTTAATCAAGGAGCAAAAAGGGGTAGAGAGAAATCCAAAGAATATGAGAGTGTTTTTAACTTGCTCAAAAAGCTTTGAGAAGATCTAATTTCCACTTAATCTTTGGAGAGACGAAATGCACTCTTTTAAAACTAAGAAGAAATAAACATGCACAATTTCCAACTCTTTCATAGTCTTTTAAACAATTATAAAAAAACACAAACACTCTTTTTCAACAATCTTAAGCAATGGACTCAAGGTGAAGAGAGTAAAAATTATTTGATTTTCTTCACTAATGCACTCGATAATTGTAGCAATAGTGCAATTTCCTCTATCTTGATTCAAAACATGAGATATACTCTCTACTGCAATCTTCAAACAAACGAAATTTCTTGAGAAATTAAACACCCAAACAGTGTAATAACCCAAAATTCAAACCCAATTGTACCAAAACCACAACAACATAAACTCTTCAAAGACTTAGAATTCGAAGCAAAAATAGATTAGGGATCTTCAACAAGTCACAATACTATTTGCACTTGCGAGGGATTGGGGACACCCAAGACCAAGGAAGCAACTGCTTGACTACCTAGGACTGCCAAGAAATCTAATCAAGCTCCAAATCTCAAAATAAATCAAGGAAGGAAGTAATCCAAATCTGAGAAATACTAAGCCTAAGATAAGCAATACACAGATCTCAGAGAACCAATCAAAATGTATTTTTGTGAGAAAATCCAAACCTAGACACTAAGTTCACAGGGTAAACGTGTTGTTGGCATGCACCAGGGCGTTAGAGCCTCAGTGACGCGGTCTGCACACAAGGAAAGCACGCCAGTGACACTGTCTGCACATTGGTAAAATGAATCAGTGCCGCAGTCTGCTTTAAGACATAGTGTGCCAAAATAACAGAGATGTGGGTATGATACTACCCAAGTGCGTCAGGAAAAATCTAGAGTTGAAAAAATAAAAAATCCCAACAAAAAAAAAGTAATTGGCTGAGTAATTGGCGCCATTGAAGGGTGAGTTCAAAGGCTAAATGTGTCAGTGACGCGCTCTATCAATGTGCAAAGCGCATCGTCAAGGGTCTAATGCACTTTGTCAAGGTGCGTTAGCATGACAATATAAGGGAAAAAACCATAACAAATCCCTTCCCTCAATCAATTTAGGGTCAATGCTTTAGGAATCAGGGCAAGTGAAAGACACATAACTCATGATGACGAGATTTTGGTGCAACAAAACAGATAGAAGGGGTTGAGGATTCTATGGAGAAGACCAAGGGATCATCCCAAGAAGGTAGGAGATCGAATGCTACCTTGGTTGATTTCTTGGGCTAAGCCTCCATGGAGATATTCCTTCTAGAAGACACTCGAAGCGTCTCTTTTTCTCTTTTAATTAACAATGATGCACTTTGTATACAGGCAACATGCGCCATTTAAGGGTGACGCACTCTGTTCAAAGGCTAAATGTGTAAGTGACGCGCTTTGTCCATGTGCAAAGCGTGTCGTCATGGAACATGTTATACAACTTGACGAGAACTTTATACACAAAAAGAGAAGGAGGTGACAGGTAGCAGAGAGGGAGGAGGAGGGGGAGGGGGTGGGGTAGATATGTTAGTTTTTTTTTAATTAAAAAAAAAAATAAAAATGTTTTTTCTTAAGTTTTTTATAATTGGTTTTCTGTAAAAATTTTAATTTTTGTTAGAATTGTTTTTTTTTAAGTTTTTATAAAAAAAATTTATAAATTTTAAATGTTTTTAAAAATTTGTTTTTGTTTTAATTTGTTTAGGTATTTTTTATTTGGATTTTATTTATATATATACTTTTTATTTTTATTTTTAAATTTTCTTTACATTTTGTAAAAAAAAATTGTTTAGAAATTGTTGTTCATAAAATTTATAATTTTTTTATAAATTTATAATTTTTTTTATAAATTTATAATTATTTTAGAAATTTTTATATTTTTTTACTTTTTCGAAAAAAAATTACTTTGTTTTCTCATTTTAGATTTTTCATATTTCTTTTTTGAAATTTTAATTTGTTTATTTTGTTGTGCCAGGCCCCTTTGAGCTTCGGGGGAAATCTCTACTCCTCCCTTAAGCGCTCTTTGGGCGCCCAATGCGTCGCTCCAATGGGCGACATGATTCTGAGGAAAAATGTCAAACTTGACAAATTTTTGAGAATATATTTTTGTAATGTTTTGACTTTAAGATTTTATTTTGAGAGTAAATATTATGTTTTTAATATGTTATTTACAAATATATTGTATATTTTTTGTTCGTCTTATGTGGATCAACACTTTATAGAAAATAATGTTAAATAGAATCATTTTTAAACATAAAATAGCTGAAAATATGTTAAAAATGGTTTGTAATGTCTTTATTCTCTCATTTTTGTTTTTACAAATTTGCCTAAAAAATGACTTATTTAAGAGAAAAGTTTAAAGCAAAACTTCCAAAATGTATATATTTTTCATTCTAACTAGCTTCTAAATGTTAACAAAATTCAAAAATGTATATGTGTTTTCATTATAAGTAGCTACTAAATGTATAGTTTTTAGTAAACTTTGAAAAAACGCCCTTGTAAATAAAAGTTATAGTTTTCTTATGAACAAGAAGTTTCAAAATCACAAAAAAATGGGTCAAAATAAAAAAAATGTTGCTACCAATATACACACTTTTTGAAACGGGGGCAAAAGCAATGTCGGGTTCTCGTCAAGTTGTATAACTTGTTAAGGGTCTGACACACTTTGTCAAGGTGCAAGGTGCATCAGCATGACAACATAAGGGAAAAAAACCATAACAAATCTCTTCCCTCAATCAATTTAGGGTCAATGCTTTAGGAATCAGGGCAAGTGAAGGACACATAACTCATGATGACGAGATTTTGGTGTAACAAGCATACATATAACTACGACCCAACATGATATTGTAGTCAAGCTGGGCATCGACTACTTCAATATCGATCATTACCATTTTCCCTCTCAGCTCGATGGGGACATTCTGGTACAATCCCCTGGGTTGTGATGGTCTCCCGTTGTACGTACGAAGAGAGATAGACAAGGGGACTAACTTAGGTGAACCCAACCATTTCCAGACATTAGAGGACATAATGCATGTGGACGCACCTTCATCGATGATGCACCAATGAATTATAATGCTTTTAACTGTAACGAGGACTTGGAATGTGACTAATAAGGGTAGTCGCAGTTCACCTTTATTAAGATCAAAGGTCATAAGCTGTGACTCAACAAGGTTAACCGCACCAAGTACATTCAGTAATGCATTTCGTTGGGTTGGGAAAGACTGTAGCACCTTCTAACGTGGACATGGCAGTTGGTGACTGAGCCAAGTAATCCACAATACTATAATTATGGGTGGATTTCATATGAAGGTTACGGGGGGTACGCCTAAGTGGTACCTTTGGGATCCATGGGATTTGTTCACCACTTGGGCATGGTATTTGCAAAGGGACCCCAGAAGGGATAGGTATGTCTTCCACTTGTGGGGGATCAAGCCCACCATAGCCTTTGGCTCGAGTCTGGAGGTTGACGTATGTGGTGTTCATGTAGATATTCTGGAAGGAAGCATTAACGAAGGGGTGGGGATCCTGCTGCTGAATAACGACCCCTTGATTTGTAGAGGATTGTTGTAAGACAGAGGTTTAGGGTTGTGGAGGATTAGGCACTTAAGGGGGATTCATGGCTATTTTTTTCTTGTCTTCCACCAACTATTGGCAGTAAGGGATAAGTAGACAATGGTGAGTGTAGTGAACATACTCTCTACAAATTACTAGTACAAAATGAGAGATAAATAACAAAAAAAAACGACCAAAATCTGCATATAAATGACCACTTTTGAGTTGGTGACCACTGGCAGCAAATTAGCAGTCATTTATCACGCGACCAAAAATGTGTTCATATTTAGCTTGGTCATTTATAGCTTATCTTGTGGTCATATATTTAGTCATTAATTTGATCATTAATTGTCACGGCCAAATTAGTGACCAAAAATATGGCCAAATTAATCACCACAGACAGGCTATAACTGACACAACTAAAAGCGACCACATTTTTTGTCACCTGATGAGAGACCGGAAATTAGCCACCAAAACTATCATTTGGTCGTTTATATGCGAATTTTGGTCATTGTTTTTGTCGCTTATCTCTCATTTTTTGGCCACTAATTTAGTCTTTTTTAGCCATTTTATATGCAAAATTCACTGATTTCTGTAGATAGGGTATGGAGGAATCGAACCACCAATCTCCTGCCTGTAAGGTAGGTGCTCTTCCATTGAGCTAGTACCCTTGAAGTCCTGTAAGGAGTCAGAGAGCATGGGAGGTCCCTAAAATGAACAAGAAGACTGAGAAGCATATTGCAAGTACTTGCCATGCAATTCAATAACTTTCCTCACAAATGCCTGAAAATCAATCATGTTAGTGAAACAAAATTTCAAGTTAAGAACCCATCATCTCCTCGAAGGCTTAATGTTTTGTGCAATGTTTAACATATCATGTTTTGCAATCGTTTACCGAAATATAGTAATGTGCCAAATAACCCTCAATCGTACATAATACATAAGGTCATAAATTTACCTTCACTATAAGAGCATTCAAATGGAAGGATATTAAGTCTATCAATGAGAAGGAATTACAGCTAAAGAAAGTTACAAATAAGATTGTACCTGCTCTTGTGCACCAACCGCATCCTTTTTTTTTCTGCTTGAATACCAACTCAAAGTAATAAAGATATCAGATAGGCTCCTAATGTTAGAAATGTAAAACTATTATACTTCTATAATAGAAAGAGAAACAGGCCATATCTGGTGAAACATATATAACAAATAATTGATTTAATTGGCGTGCCATACTTGTCAAACTAGCTAACAACTTGAAAATCAAAATTACCTTTTTATTGCTTGTTGCATATTCTACATGCTTGACTAATGACATACCCTCACCAGTAATGTGCTACAATGATATATAAAGCAGTTGGATTAGGGAGGAGGCAAAGAAAAAACAAAACCTTTTTCCTACAAAAATTCCCTATAAGTTTTGAAAGTAGCCAGTCTAGGATATTTTCAATCAATATGCACCAATTGGTGTCTACCTATTTAAAAATTTGAGCCACAAGTTCCAAGCCTTTAGGTATCCTACAAAACAACCTATACATCCTTGAAAGATAATATAACTATACAAAAAATGCAATCCGGAATTCAGCTTGTTGACTAGTGAAACTATTGAAAAGACAGGTTCAGAAATCCCAAAAACACAACAATAATCAAATGAATATGCCATGTCACCTTGTCATCTCTTAGCAAGGCATGGCAACCTGAATGCTCCTTCTCTAGAAGTTGTCTCTCATACTGATAAAGTAGTTCATTTTTGTCGCCCATGAACAAAAACTAAACTGTATAAATATTGAATAGTAAGCCACCATGAGTTGTGACATATAATTGCTATTGCAAGGAATTTTTGCTGAACTTTAACATGAGGTAACTAGTAAGTATAACCACAAAAACATCTTAAATAAACTTACAGGAAATGTGGTAGCACCAACCACAATTTTTCCTCCATTATAAACTCCTTGAGAACGACCAAAAACATCATTTGGACTAGCATGTGTTGAAGAGATCAGAGACACAAAATGCATAGGAATATGTGGAGATTGAGTAGGTGCTTGGTGTGAAAGTGCATTTGCACTGAGTGTGCTCCAGGATTGTCTAAGAAGCAAGAAAGTCACAAAATGTAAAAATAAAGGGATTCCAAGTTAGTCAAAAATGTAATATAAGTGCTAAAAGCTACCATGCTGCAACAAAAAACAAAGATAACTCACCTATAATAACTACTTTGTTTTGCATAAAGTAAAGAAAAACTATACCATAAAGGGCGATGATGTAGGCATTCTCAAACCCCTTACACCAGCAACACTAGGCACATTGACAGTTTGAGAAGGTAGATTCCCATTAATAACAGGCTTTTGCTGCTGAGAATATGTTGAAGAAAGCACATGTGATGAAGGTGTTGGTTGAGGCTGCTGAGAATAGGATGCAGAAGGAAACTATGATGAAGGTGTTGATAGAGGTTACTGAGGATAAGGTGCAAAAAACACTTGTGATAAAGAAGCCGGTGGAGGCTACTGAGGTAAGGGCACATAAATCACTTGTGAAGAAGGAGGTTGTGGTTGTTGCACTTGCAAAAGAGGAAATTGCTGAGCTTATGGAGTATATACTGTGCAAGCTGTGGTTGAACTGATGGAGACATGCCCACGATTGTCTATAGTGTACCTTGCATATTGGAAAAAATTTCTGGGTGAATCTGTTGGTTTGCTGGAGGCATATATTTCTGCCCTGATTGTGGTGAAACTACAGGCTGAGGCTGCAAAATGTCAAAGTTAGACCACATGAAAGTAGTAAGAATTTTTCATGTATGCAAGGAGTACAAGTTACCACAAGTAAAGGAAATGGACGTATAGTAAAAAAATACATTTAGATCATACCTACGATGGTTGTGGAGCCCCAAAGCTCTGACACAATTCAGAAAAAGCCAAATTAGAAGGACAATGCCACTATACATTCATAAAGTATGCAACATATAATTAGATATATACGAGTTATGATAGATGAAATGATGACTGACTTATGTCAATAAAGCATGAATAAGCTTATCAGATGCATACAACTTTGAAAGCCTACATTCTAGTTATCATGATGCAAGAGGGCTTTCTGCTAGGTGAGCTTGTGGAGCAGGATGCTACCCAGAATCACAGATATAAGAATAAAATATCATAAGTTCACAGAAAGTTGTTGAACAATATACCCTAGGTACCATCCTCAGAATGAGAAGAATATTATTTATTAAAAAGTTAAAAACCACTTTTTCAATTGTTATTGATAACACAAGTGGGTCCCCAGGAAATCTTTTATTACACTCAATGTTCACACTGTAAATAAGCAAATTCCATATCAGCAGTAATTCAGGCCCTAGTAAGCAACCTCCTGCCAAGAGAGAAACATTACATCACACATTCATCTTTATATAATTATGATAACATAATCTGCATTATATAGATGCACTAAAATTTGTGCAAGTGCTATGTCCATTAGTAACTGAGTTTACAGTAGTGCCTCATATTAATTATCCCCAACAATACAAAATGTTCACATCCATTTCCTAGATTCTGTTCAAATATCTTGGTCCCAATACAGTTAAGATACATTTCCTTTCTACAAGTGATCCCGCAAGAAGCCCTACCGTTCCTGCTGCTTGTTGTTGTTTATAAATCAAACATATAGCTTTTTGCTTCGAACTCCTTAAAGGCTAGAAAAACAAACTCTGGAAAATGCCAAAAAAAAGGATGACGTAAAAGCATAATTAAGATCAGGAAAAATATTTATAGAGGAATATGAAGTTCTGCTCAGCTATGCTATGTTAGAAAACAATTTTTAATTGTAACAGTGGAAGTCTTAAGTGATTTACCAGTAAAGAATCCATCAACAGAAGAATCCTAGTGACAGTAAATGACCGGCATAAGATTGTATTCTCAATAAGGAAACATGCATTAAATTATTCAAATTTTCAAAAATAATTATAAATCATTCAGGTCTAAGGTGATGATATCTGCAAAGCAAAAACTACATTTGACTTGATTGAATATAGATTATGAAATAACCTTCACTTGCAACATAGTTATAGTTTCAACATTGTCTTAAAATGCATAGCTCTGCCTGTTTCAGTTCATGTTGTATAACTAGAGGGGTTGAAAGTCCATGCCACTTTCTTGATTCTTTCACCATGCTTGCACTTCCCTTGGAAATTTGATCGCCGCCTAAATTTCCATTTACTTGATGAGATTGAGGGGCATTCGCATTATCCACTTTTGCTTCTGCATTATCTAGGTCCTCTTCATTACCAGTAGTTCCTCTTAGGATTAGGAAGAATTCCAAGAGACCTTTGAACTTCTTTCATTGACCTGAATCTTTTCCCCTCTAGAGAAAGGTAAACCTTATAAATACATTTGTTTCCCTTTGTAGCTTGTACTTTCCAGCCATCTCCTATAGATCCACCATTTGCATCTATGTTCTTTTTCAATTTGGCTAGTACTTCCAAGTTTCCAACTCAATATGATGCAATTCATTAACATCAAGAGCCTTTTCATTGCATATTTCTGGGTCTAAGCAATTAGTAGCTACCCATGAAACATTAGAATCTAGTAATTGGTCACGACAAGCCTTTGGAAACGACTCAATTTTAGGTGCAGAGCCATCCATTCCCTTTAATGATAGCAGGGTACTGGCAAGCTTCTCATTCTGCTCAGGAAACAATTCACTTGAGGCTTCATTACTTCCCTTGTACCTCTCCCTTTTAAAAGACGATGCATCCATCACGTCCTTAGTTGCATCACTTTCATTTGCACCTGACTTACAACTTAATTGCTTTATGTTGTCTTCAGAAGCCTCTGGAGATATTTTCCTGCAATTATTTTCACTTTCCTTTGCAGAATCCATATTAGCAATATGTTTATGTGTCTCACCATCTGACATGAGCATATTTAACTATGGACCCAATTTTTGTCATTTAAAATTAAAAACCTGTTCTGACAAATCAGACTTTACAATAGAAACATCAATAGTCCCTATCTGTTCAAATCTCTGCCTCTTACTAGATCGCAATTCCCTGTCCACTGGCATTTTTTTTTATTCTTGGAATATATTAGCTGCCTATTGTGCACACTTCAAAAGGCTATCTTTGACCACAATGAATATTGTGCAGTTGCCACAAACATGTTCAGGGATACAATACAGATTGTTGCTAGAAGGATGTCTAACCTTAAAAAGGATTACCCTTTTGGTATATCCCTGTACCCTGACTAACATATGATGTTTAACACATGAATGTAGAACTCCTTGAAACCACAAAAATACTTTAAATTTATTATACCAGAATCAAATAGTGCAGCTAACCCACCTGCAAAAGCAGAAGATAGCAGTTATATTCAATGTCACTGTGAATGCCAAGATGCTAAACTAATAGATTGAAACTTTCACCTAATCAACTGCATGGATGGTTGGCCAAACATCCTTAAGGTGTCAAAACACAGAGATGGCACACGGGAAAAGCATGAGAGAAAATCTTCCAAAAATATATTCTATGCTAAGTGAAGAATCTTAGCATTTAAAACAACCCTACATAAACTCCAACAACAAGAAATTTGAACCAACACCTCAACTGCTAAGAGCTGCATAATTTCAAAGAATATATAATGTAACAAAGACAAAGAACAAAGGATCTCAATCTGAGTTCAACAGTCAACCTTTGGAATATACATCACAAACACTACAGAACAATGGTGCTGCATTTGGATATCAAATCAAGAAAATATGAATTTTATGAACTGAATTGCATAATGTTACAATGCACCAGGACCTTTTGGAACTTACATGGTTGAAAATATAACCACAGAACTTGTTGGAATGAGTATGCAAAATTCATTCTAGATGCAAAATTGGTCTAGTCAAATGATGTAATGCAAAGGATCAAATGTTGGCCTGAACCTTCTAGAACTTACACGGTTGCAAATGTAACCACAAAACTTGTTGGAATATGAGTATGCAATATTCATTCTAGATGTAAAAGTGAACCAGTTGAATGATGTAACGCAATGGATCAAAAGTTGGCCTGAACCTTTATAGCTCAGGCCAGCTTATCTTTGAATTTCCACATTTACAGAAATTAACTCATTACATTTTATCAAAACACTCTTTTCATGGCTCTCAACTGCTCCGGATCAAGTCTGAGCATTATATCCCACAAGAGGAGAGGATTTGTCAACTATTTGCCAGCTATGTCATTTGCAGGAGGTACGGTAAATAAAAATTCCTTTCTGCTTGGTAGGGTTTTCATTTATGCCGTCATAAACTATTGTCAATACATTCAATAACTATCTCCATTAGTGGGGAGAATAAAGTCACGAGATTCTATCAATCCAAACACATATTCTATGCATGCAATGGGAAGAACGAATGCTTTGGTAGTTCAGATTTATTTACCAAAGAGAGTCAAAAAGAATATTAATGGGAGCTACCTTTATTTACTCTTTATTGTAGCTGCTGAAAGTACTTTGAAGTTGTTACCAACTTGTTTGTACCATAGTTGGATTATCTGAAGAGCCGCCATTTGACAAACATGATGAATGTTTGTACTCCAGTGTATCAGATGATCCAGCATTTGTGATTAGCCAGTTTTGTTTTTGAGTCGACATGACCATGGCCCCATCGGGTTTGTAATAAAGTGTGCTAGTAGGATCTGAGTGTCTCGGTTCCCCGTGACTTGATTAAGCAACTAAGGTAATCCAGGGAGTTTTTTCCCTTATCAATTATACTTTGCCTATAGCCGAGATATAATCGATGAGGTTTTCTCCCACTTCCTCCAAAGCTGGAATGCCCGATTTTGAAAATTTTAGCCATGGAGGGTTATTAGAGTCCAACTATTGTATATAAGCCTACTAGACACTATTAGAATAGGTGTTGGTCATGTCCCAAGTCTCTAGGACCCCCAGAAAAAATTTCGAAAATTTTTTACCAGGTCTGTCTAAATTTGGATTTTTTAATTATTTTTTAAATTTAATAAATTTCTCTATAGTTTAAATGGAGAGATATTAATTTGTAATGTCAGTTGTCCGGGGTCCGAGTTCAGTGATTGATGGCTCATTTCATAAGCCAAAAATCACACATGAGCTATGGACCAGCTAAACCCCCAAGTTTCGGATGTCATTTAGGCCTCGTAATTAATATTTTCTCTAAAAAGCCATTTACAGAGAAATTATTAATTAAAATAATAAAATTGATTATTTTTGAGAAAATCCAAAACTCTCCAAAATAATCCAATTGGAATAAAGTAAAAGGCTAAATGACATGGCAGTAGACACTCATGATGATTCCAATCAACTCCAAGAGCATTCAGTGAGTTATCCAGTCAGCACCAATCATCTCAATCAAAGAAATTTGCCTCTCTTCTTGAGGATTCACGACTTCATGATGTGGCATGGTTTAAATGGGTTGTTGATCAAATATTTATTAATAGGTTGGCGCCTTCCTAGTATAGTGGCCACCTCATGGGCTTGGCTCCTTGTGATCACGAGTTACCACCTACCTCTAGCTCCAAGCTCTCTCCTTGATAGCTCACGTATCTTCCTTTGATTGCTCACGTCTCCCATGTGGCATCCACGCAATGGAGTGGTGGAGTTTACAATGAAGAGTGGGGGGCGCCTTGCCTAGGTGGAGGCCACCTCCCCACTCACACCAACCTCAAAAATCGAGTTGTAAGCCAAGCTCGCCATTTGTTGAAGTTTTGACTCACCCTTGATTGGAATTCGTTGGGATTTGGCTCTCTTCTCTTGCCATTCGACCTAGGGTTTTAGCACTGTGTTTTGTTATATAAGAGAGGCCATTTGGGCCTTCTCTTCATGGATATTTTGAGCATGAACACTCTGCCAAAATATTGTTGTAATATCTGTTTAATATTGAATAAAGTTTAGACTTTGGAGGTCCATGCTGGAGCAAGTTGGGATGTACTTCACACTATTGGTGATATCTCTTTCATTTTGTCAATTGATCATGTAATTTCAATATTAGATGTATGTTTTAGCTTTGATTAAAAATATATCTTTCGGTCCTTGCATGTTTCATAACAGGGGTTTCCCAAGGTGGAGAAAGGCTTATTAAATACTAAGTCATTCTTCATTTAACAGTGGTTAATCAATCTGTCTTGCAGGTCTTCATGGTGTTTTCTTCACTTCAAGAGAAGAAACTTTCAAGTAGGAGTATTTAGCCTCTCCCTCCATCAACAAACTTCTCAAGCTTTCTTGGTTACTTAGCTTACCTCTTCAAGCCCATCCCCATTAGGTTAGCGTCATTCACCCATTCATATTACCCTTTCTCTCATTTGTCCTTTCGTTTTGCCCTAGATCCACCTTCTTTGCCTCCTATTGTTTTGCCCCTTCAAGCTCTTATTACCTTTTCCATTCTTAGCTCCATCATCCTCCCTTCTCCTTGCCATTAGCTCCATTCGCTCCTCTCCCAAAAAGAGCCCTAAAACACACAAAAAACCAAAAACGAATTGTTTAAGTTGATCATAGTTTCATTCTTAGTTTCCAAAAGTCATTGGTTAGAGTTGGTTTGTTTAAAAAGAGTTATTTAGTTAGATCTCATCCTAGATCTCTTTTTTATACTTGTTTAGCTTGCATTTTTTAAGTCTAGTTTCCATTTTGAAAGATAGAGTATTTTCATAAAAAAATTTCCAATTTTTTTTACTTTAGATCTCTTTCCCATTGCATTATAAGAGTTCGTTGTTCGGTGGTCCGTTTTCCCATAGTAATATTTTCAAACAAAAATCTCATATTTTTTATGTTTTAGGCTTTAAATTTTTATACTAGACTTAGTAGTTTCCATATCTTATTTGTTTGATTAACAGAATAATGGGTCCTTGAAGTTGATCTTTGTTGTAGGTGCTTGAAGTTGATCTTTGTTGTAGGCTCTTAAGAGAAAGATCCAAGAAGAAGAGGAGCAGTAAACCAAAGGGAAGATCTAAAGCCAAAGAAGGGACGAAACTAAGTTGTAAAACCAAGAAGATGTCAACCATGAAGACTTAAAACTCACTCTCCTTTGTAAAAAATCTCTTAAAGAAGCTTCATATTATTTTTCTAGTTATTTGCTTCAAAGACCTTGCAAGGATCCCATTCCCAAGGCAATTGTACAAGGTTTAATAAAATTTCCAAGTGGAGGAGGCCTCCATTTTTTTGGCTTTCTTCCCCATTTGGGGAAGAGTGTTGTGATTGGTTAGATTAGATCTCTCATTTTCCGTTTTAGAGTAATCTTTATTTTTAATACTTCTCTTCCAAGTTTTGACCGGAAGTAGTATCCTTGAGATGAAATCTCAAGGGCAGGACCACATAACTTTGTGGTTACTCCTCTCTCCCCGTTAGTTTCCTTGGTCGAAATCTCAGCTAGCTGGGAAGTTCTCAAGTGCTAGCGGTTCTTAGTGGTTGACCTTGTTCGGAGGAAGACCCCACCTTAGATTAAATTTGTTGGTAGAACACTAAGCCTTTTCTTTTATTTCACAAGTAGCATGCTAGTTGTGTTTTGCATCATTTGAGCTATCACATGTTTTAATTTTACAAAGCTTCATTTTTGTTTCTTCACAACTGCTTTATTTCTTGCAATAAAAATAAACAAAGCCTCTTGAACTTGTCCAAAATCCAAGTCAAGAGCACTATCTGTCGGAGAGCATTGTAGATCTGCATTTTTCCCTTGCATTAGGCATTTTAGAGTAGAAAGTCTCTTGAACTGTGGTCTTAAAATTAAGTCAAGAGAGCTCTCTGTCGTAGGGTTGAACAAGTGCTCTTAATAATTAAAATACTTCAATTCACATTCCCCCTAATTAATTTACTTTGGTCGTTTGTCCAACACCCGTATGCTCTGCCTACCAGAAACGGTTGGACTAGTATTCAGAAAGGTGAAGGACTTGCTAAGCTCATAAGTGATAACTAATAAAACTTTCACCCCCATAACCAACGAACCGGCGTTGTTCAAAAGATATTCAAAGTGGTTCTCATGGGAGGCATCAGGTTGCCCATTCTGTAACACAGTGGCTGGTTAGCATTGCGCGCCTCACTGTGATCCAAACAAGTCCGTCATGTCTCTTAAAGGAGCCGCTTAGAACGTCTTTTCCGGACACTCTTTTGATATCCTTGGTTTTATCCTAATAATCAAAGACCGTTAAAATATTCAATTTACCAAGATAATTTTCAAAACGATCTCACAAACAGTATTCTTTCAAGACCCACACATTCAGCATCACAATCATCTTTTATGTGACTCCATAAGGCAATGGTATTTACACTTTGTGTTTTATGCAGGACCATTTGTCCTTGTGCTAATTTTCATGTTGTGAATGCTTTATTTAATCGTAATTCTTGAGGTATACTGTTAGTCTTGTTATTTCATTTTAGCAACGTGGATTGCTTTGTTATCTTGTGCTTATCTCATCTTTTAATTGGTCTCATCACAATAAACTCCTAAACAACACCCATCCGCATCATTCACACTTAAAACCTAAAAACACAAGAGCCTTAGTGAAACTCTTTGTAGGGACTACCCCCCTTGGCTTCGTTAGGAGTTAGCCTAAAAGGAGGAGCTGGGATTCAGGTAACAGTACCTGGCTCATTGCTTGCACCCAAGGCCACACCTCTCCCCACTTTCCAGTGAGGGAGATAGCTTTTTCGAAAGATTTCCACTGCTGGTGTGTAGTTTGTTGGACAACATCTTTGGCGCCGTTGCAGGGGACAAATCTTTTTGTTCCTGGACGACCTTTTTTTTTTTTTTTGATAGATTCTAAATCTGTCTGGCGACTCCACTGCCCCTTTTAGTTTTACTTTTGGTAGATTTTTAGTTTAATCACTCTCTGAAATTATACTTGGATCCACCTGGCGACTCCACTGTCAGTTAACACCTCAAGGTATTCAACTAGAAGAAATTCTGAACATTTTCTTAGTTTTATCCCTGAGCCTGAAAAGGTTTATAGGAGAAGATTAAACAAGCTTGCTTCTCATAAAATCCTTGAAAATCTTAGATCTGAGTCTATTTTAAACATCCATTCTTTGTTTCAAGAAAATCAAGAAAATTTTGAAGACAATAATTGTTTCCTTTCCACCATGGTTAAGTTTTTTACTCAACTAGATTTCACTCAGATAGTAGGTCAACCCCATGATATTCCTGAAAAAGCTATCGACAAACTCACAAGTTTCAACGGCGCTGATGCCTCTACTTCTGCTGAACAGCATATCAGAAACTTCAACAGACTTTGTGGTTCCTACCTCAAAGGCACTGATAAACATGAGGATGTTTACATGACCCTTTTTTCCATATCCTTAGAGGGCAAAGCTGGGAACTGGTACGACAATTTACCAAACAAATCTTTCGCCACCATAGCAGCTTTCAAAACTGCTTTCCTCAACAAGTTTGGCAGCAAGAAGGAGCCTAGACACCTAGTTGCAACCTTAACTAGCATGAAGAAGACAGAAAATGAGACTATGGATGAATTCAATACTAAATTCCAGGAGTTGTCAAATTCCATCCCTGAGACTTATGCACCTCCTGCAGCTTCATTACTGGACTACTACATAGAGGCATTGAGTGGTAAGATACAATATCAACTGAGAGATAAAGAACCTACTACTTTGGCTGAAGCTTGGAGTTTAGCTGTCAAGATTGACAAAAACATGATGTCTTCCGGTGAGTCCAACATTCAGAGTTACTCAAGAGCTTCAATACCTTCAAAAAGTAATGAGCCAAAAGATAAAGATCCTTTACAAATTATAAAAGAGACTCATGAGAAACAGATGTTAGAAATGAGGAAAGAGATGAAGAGAAACATGGAGGAAGTTGAAGCAAAGCACCTTGCTCAGCTAAAAGAAATTCAAAGTCGGGTTATAAATGTTGAAAGGACCCAACCTCAACCTCAACCTAGGGTTTTTGCTACAAAGCAGAATTGGCAAAGAAAACCTCCCAACCATGAACAGAGGCCTCCAAATCAATTAGAGGTTGCTAACATGGTCGAGTCATACAAGCCATTTTGTAGGGCATGAAGAGATTTCCATGAGGAATTTGGTTGCCACTATGCATGTTTTGTTCAAGAGCATGGTTATCCTGAGGGATGTGGCCCTAGAACTTCATCAGACGAGCCTGTTTTTATCAACCATGTGGGAAATAACTATGAAAATCTTAATGTGACTCAAGCCAACCAAGGTTATCAACAGATTGATTATATGACTCAACTCTACGGTGAGATGCCACCCAGCATCAACAACAGCCAGAGATTCAAGGGAAATACATATCAAAAGAAATCGAAGGAGGGACCTTCCACTCAAACTGCTCCTAAGGTAACAGTTCCTCACATTACTCAAGAAATTAATAATGAAAAGGAGTCAACACACTTCCCCAAATGGGGAAGAAAGCCAAAAAAGTGGAGGCCTCCTCCACTTGGAAATTTTATTAAACCTTGTACAATTGCCTTGGGAATGGGATCCTTGCAAGGTCGTTAAAGCAAATAATTAGAAAAATAATATGAAGCTTCTTTAAGAGCTTTTTTACGAAGGAGAGTGAGTTTTAAGTCTTCATGGTTGACATCTTGTTGGTTTTACAACTTAGTTTCGTGCCCTCTTTGGCTTTAGATCTTCCCTTTGGTTTACTGCTCCTCTTCTTCTTGGATCTTTCTCTTAAGATCCTACAACAAAGATCAACTTCAAGGACCCATTATTCTGTTAATCAAAACAAATAAGATATGAAAACTACTAAGTCTAGTATAAAAATTTAAAGCCTAAAACATAAAAAAATATGAGATTTTTTTTTGAAAATATTACTATGGGAAAACAGACCAGCGAACAATAAACTCTTAGAATGCAATGGGAAAGAGATCTAAAGTAAAAAAAATTTGAAATTTTTTTTATGAAAATACTCTATCTTTCAAAATGGAAACTAGACTTCAAAAATGCAAGCTAAACAAGTATAAAAAAGAGATCTAGGATGAATTCAATACTAAATTCCAGGAGTTGTCAAATTCCATCTTTGAGACTTATGCACCTCCTATAGCTTCATTATTGGACTACTACATAGAGGCACTGAGTGGTAAGATACAATATCAACTGAGAGATAAAGAACCTACTACTTTGGCTGAAGCTCAGAGTTTAGCTGTCAAGATTGACAAAAACATGATGTCTTCCGGTGAGTCCAACATTCAGGGTTACTCAAGAGCTTCAATACCTTCAAAAAGTAATGAGCCAAAAGATAAAAATCCTTTACAAATTATAAAAGAGACTCATGAGAAACAGATGTTAGAAATGAGGAAAGAAATGAAGAGAAACATGGAGGAAGATGAAGCAAAGCACCTTGCTCAGCTAAAAGAAATTCAAAGTCGGGTTATAAATGTTGAAAGGACCCAACCTCAACCTCAACCTAGGGTTTTTGCTACAAAGCAGAATTGGCAAAGAAAACCTCCCAACCATGAATAGAGGCCTCCAAATCAATTAGAGGCTGCTAACATGGTCGAGTCATACAAGCCATTTTGTAGGGCATGTAGAGATTTCCACAAGGAATCTGGTTGCCACTATGCATGTTTTGTTCAAGAGCATGGTTATCCTGAGGGATGTGGCCCTAGTACTTCATCAGACGAGCCTCTTTTTATCAACCATGTGGGAAATAACTATGAAAATCTTAATGTGACTCAAGCCAACCAAGGTTATCAACAGATTGATTATATGACTCAACTCTACGGTGAGATGCCAGCCAGCATCAACAACAGCCAGAGATTCAAGGGAAATACATATCAAAAGAAACCGAAGGAGGGACCTTCCACTCAAACTGCTCCTAAGGTAACAATTCCTCACATTACTCAAGAAATTAATAATGAAAAGGAGTCTGTTGATTTAAATTTTGATTTAAGTAGTTGGTTGGCCAACACTAAGGTCCCAGTCCTGGTACTTGAACTATGTAAACTCCCTGGTCAAAGGGAGAAACTTTTGAAAATGTTAGAGCCTCATGCAGATGGTACTCCTCCTTCTATTCCTAAGCCCACAGCTTCTGAAAAGCCTCTTGCTATTCCTAAACCCATTGCACCTGAAAAGCCTCCTCCACCTGCAAAGCCCCCTACCCCTAAAAAGGTAACTTTCTCGGAAACTAAAGAGCAACCTTCAACGAGTTGTAAAAATGATTTTGGGGATCCCCCTATAGTCCTACATACCAGGGAAACAAGAAAAGAAGCTCACCCTCCTTTCTACATATCATTGATGATAGGTGACCTTCTTCTACATAATTGTATGTTGGATTCGGGATCTGGTGCAAGCCTGATGACCAAAAAAGTCATGCAACAACTTAATCTAAAAACCACTAGACCTTATGGAAATGTATGTGCCATGGATTCTAGACCTGTTGAAGTTGAGGGGATGATTCAAAATCAAACCGTCAGATTGGCCAAGTACCCAGACATCCATGTCACCATGGATATCCTTGTCATAGATGTGCCCGATAAATGGGGGATGCTTCTTTCTAGAAAGTGGGGTGCTTCTTTGGGTGGATCACTACAATTAGACTTATCCTATGCAACTGTTCCAGCATCTGAAAATTCTCTTGTCAAACTTCACTCTGAAAAAGAAAGAAGATACCATGTTGAAAATCCCCAGAAACCATCAAATGAATACATCTACAATACGGATGAAATAGGAACCTACCAGGTAAATTCCACCTTCTTAGATCCTGTTCATAAAGAAATAAAAGATAAGAAAATTGATGGGTTGTGGAAAATGGAGTTTGACGGTGCTTTTTCTAGAGCTGGCAAAGGTGCTGGTATAGTCTTGATATCACCCGAGGGGAAGGTCTTCAACTTTGCATCCAGACTTGAATTTGAAACCACAAACAATGTTGCAGAATATGAAGCACTTTTACTAGGCATAGAGATCGCTAAAGACATGAAAATAAAGATGCTTAGTATCAAAGGAGATTCTGACTTAGTTGTGCAACAGATCAAGGGTAATTTTGCATGCCATTGTAAAAGACTTAAGAGGTATAGGAATGCAGTATGGGACACCATGGAGTACTTTGATGCATTAAACATAAAAGCAGTCCATAGGAAAGAGAATAGTGTGGTGGATAGGTTGGCAGTTGCGGCATCTACCCTCCAGCCTTCAGAGGAAATGTTGAACGGAGACTGTACCGTTGAAATAAATTATAGGCCATCAGTCCCAGACAACATAAACCACTGGCAAATTTTCAAAGATGATGAACAGATTCTGAAGTTTATACATAACCTGGATGAGTTCTCAGACTTCAAGATAAATAGGCAGGAAGAAGGCAAGCAGTATCCGGAGGACAGCCAAAACCTAAACCCCATGTCACATGGAGAAACTAAGCTGGAGAACATTTTTGATAGGCAGGATGGAAAGAAAAATAACATTGACCAATTGAAACCTGGTGACTATATTGAGGTAAACATTGGATCGGAAACAAATCTGAAAATCATAAAAATAGGAAAAGGGACTTCTGAAAAGGAGAGGAATGCTCTAATAAGCCTGGTAAAGGAGTATAGAGACATTTTTGCATTTACATATGATGAGCTAAAAGCCTATAGGGAGGATGTTTTCCAACATACCATCCCTCTGAAACCAGAAATGATAAATACAAAACCTTTTCGCCAAAAACTCAGACAAATAAATCCTAAGTTGGCTCCTATTGTCAAATAGGAATTAGAAAAAATGCTGGCAGCAGGAATTATAGCACCAACCAGACATACGTCATGGTGTTCCAACTTGGTTGTGGTAAGGAAGAAGAATGGGAGTATCAGGATATGCATTGATTTTAGAAATCTGAACATAGCCTGCCAGAAAGACAACTATCCTCTCCCTAACATGGAGACCCTCCTCTGACGGGTCACTGGATCTACGATGATGTCCATGCTTGATGGATTTTCAGGCTATAACCAGGTGGTTATCAAAGAAGAAGATAGGCACAAAACGGCATTCACAACCCCTTGGGGAACTTTTGAATATCTGAGAATGCCCTTCGGTCTCACAAATGCTGGGGCCACCTTCCAGAGGGCCATGGATTATGCCTTTAATAAATTAATGGGTAAAATCATAGAAATATACCAGGATGATTTAACCGTCTTTTCCAAAGGGAGATCCAGCCATGTTGACCATCTTAGACAAGTTTTTCAACGATGAAGAGAGTTTGGTATTTCCCTGAATCCGGCTAAGTCTGTTTTGCGCATTGAAGAGGGAAAGCTTTTGGGTCACATCATTAACAAAGATGGGGTCAAGATTGACCCCGAGAGAATCAAAGCTATCCAGGAGATTCCCCTTCCTAGGAATGTTAAAGGCCTCCAATCATTTAATGTGTTGAAATTCCAGGTTATGTACATTTTATCGCATATATAAAAACTTGATACAAGAATATGTAAACAATTGCAATACTTAATTAACTTTAAGCTGAATTTAAAACAGAAGTAATATAATTTTCATCTCTTTCAACTTAATGCTCCATTTGATCACTGCATTATAGTTGGTCCTCGAGAATCATCAAATGCACAATATATAAAATAAATTTCAAGTGACATGAATAGTAAACTAAATTTCAAATGTCATGTACATGAGAAGTAGCATTAACGAATTATAACCAATATTTGGATCAGCCTTATACTCAGATAGTTTTGATCTTGTCACTGAAAGGACAAGCCAAACTAGATAAACCATATACGTACCTTAAGAGAGAGAAGGTTCAGGTAGAATAAAACAGACCTCAAAATGACAGTAGTAAGAAAGACACACAGGTGCTGCAGACTACAAAGGTCAAGCACGTAAGCAAACACTTACTCAGAGTTCAATTATAATGATGACTGCTGAATGCTACAGGAAGAATAGAGAAACTGTGAGACTGCTGAATGCTACAGCCAGGATAGAGAAACTGTGAGTCAATCAGCCAAAATAAAGAAACCATGACACAGTCAAGAGAAGCTGTAAGACAATTAATGCTACAACAAAAATAGAGAAGTCGTGAGACAATCAAATGCTATAGACAGTTAAATGCTACATCCATGAAGAGAGACATTCGTGAAGGAGAGACAGCCGTGAAGTAAAACCCCCGTGGAGATATAGCAGTGAAGGATAACGCCGTGAAGACAGTCGAGAAATCTAAATGGGAGCAGACTTTACAAGCTACAGCCGGAATAGAAATGCTGTGAAGAAGATCATAGCCGTGAAGGAGATCACGGTGAGGATAAGGCCGTGGAGTGAAATTCACATGCTACAGCCGGAATAGAAATGCTATATCAAAAATAGAAAAACCGTGAGAGCAGCAGTCGTGAGAGCAACCCGTAAAGATAAACCCGTGACAGGGATATCGTGAAGAGATCACCGTAAAGATAAACCCGTGACAGAGAAACAGCCGTGAAGGATATCTCCGTAAAGATAAATCCGTGACAGAGATCACCGTAAAGATGAACCCGTGACAGAGAAACAGCCGTGAAGGATATCTCCGTAAAGATAAATCCGTGACAGAGATACCGTGAAGAGATCACCGTAAAGATGAACCCGTGACAGAGAAACAGCTGTGAAGGATATCTCCGTAAAGATAAACCCGTGACAGAGATACCGTGAAGAGAAAGCCGTGGAGTGAAATCCAAATAGGAGCAGACCCGACAAAATTACCCGAGAGAAACAAAACAAAAAATGAAGTGTGAGCTCACGTAAGATATCTTAGAATCATAAGATTTGTAAGGTTTATATAGATTGGGAGTTAACAACCTTAGGTTAGAATAGGAAAAATAAAAATAAATAAAATAATGAGAAAAGAGAGGTCAAAGGATAAAGTACCAATAGTCCAATGTATTAATAAGATAAAACTTAAATGGACAAATATATAATAATAAAATAATAAAACTTTATAAGTAAAATCACAAAGTATTTATTAATAAAATCATAAAGATTTTATTAATAAGACTAAAATAAATAATTAATGAATTTATCATAAAGTGAAAAATCAAAGGTCCAACATAAAGTAAATAGACCAAAAACATAAGTGGGACAAGGCCCTATAACAAAACATAATAATACATGGTCCAATGGTCTTTAATAAATCCTTATGTAAAAATACTCCATAAAGTAGGAGTCATCATAGTCAAAGGTGCACACAAGTGAGAGTGCTAGGACCAAGTAAGAATAGGACCATGGGTCAACAACCACAAGATCAAAGTGGACAAGCAATCAAATAGAACCAACAAGATCAAAGACTTTTCTCTCTCTTAAGATACATAGTTTATATATTTTTGTCATCACTGTATAAGGGAGAAGATCCAAACGGATGGTGCAATCCTTTTGTCCTTAACGCTGCTCCTAAGGGTTAGGTACTAGAGACATCGCCAAGGGGTGGCCAGTCCCTTGAGAAGCAACCTAGCAATAACTGATTAGGAGAGGGGACAACAATATCTTCCATTCTCAATGAATGGCTTTCAGCTCAAGGTTGAACCTTAGTCCTAGACTGGGACATGTTGATCAACCATCTGGTCCATGACCAGGATCTCCATTCTCCCAAAGAATGGTCCTCAGCCTCAAGCTGAGCATTCAGTCCTAGGCTGAATGTTGATCAACCTTCTGCAGGACCTAGGAAGTCTCTGTCTCAACCTGCAGGATCTGCTTGGTCATCATGACCAAGAAACCGTCTGGTTCTAGACCAAAATACCCTAGAGACAAATAGGGGCCCTAGCCACATGCTAGGGACTTTGCCATGGCATCAATCTGCTTGGTCCTAGACCAAGAACCCCAGGAGACAGCTGGGGGCCCTAGGGTACCTTCTAGGGTCTTACTCATACTCTGCCTGGTTAACTTGACCAGGAACCCTAGTCAAATGACCAGGGTACCATTCTCTCTGAGAATGGGTCTTGCAGCTGCACTAAAAATCAACATAATGGCCATATAAACTTCATAAGGAGATTCATACCCAACCTTGCCGAGCTCATGAAACCTATGCAAGCTCTCCTAAAAAAGAATGCTAAGTTCATTTGGACGGATGAAGGAAAAGAAGCTTTTGACACCATAAAGGATTCCATTACTAGGGCACCTGTCTTAGTCAGCCCGGATTACACAAAAGATTTCATGATTTTTTCATTTGCCTCAGAAGACACAATTGTTGGTGTGTTGCTCCAGAAGAACTTCGAAGGGTTCGAGCAACCAATTGCCCTTATGAGTAGAGCATTGCAAAACTCCGAGTTGAAATACACAATCATGGAAAAACAGGCATATGCCTTAGTCAAATCTTTGAAGCACTTCAGAACATATATAGGCTATTCCAAGGTCATAGGGTATGTTCCCCATGCTGCGGTGAAAGACATCCTCTCTCAACAGGATTGTTTAGGAATAAGGGGTACATGGGTTTCCAAAATTCAGGAATATGACCTTGAGATAAAGCCCACCAAGTTAATTAAAGGACAAGGGCTTGCTAAAATGCTCACTCAAAATAATGAAGAAGCCATTGAAATGATTGCTGAAAATGACATTCCCCAACCTTCCATGACTCATGCCCTCCAAGAACTTGACAACATCTAGTATTCTGACATCATCTATTTCCTCCTCCATTTCAATTGTCCTGATCACCTCAAGGGTCACAAGCAAAGGGCTTTGAGACTTAAAACTGCTAGATATTGCCT
The DNA here is from genome assembly GCA_027924585.1 of Larix kaempferi. NCBI lineage: Eukaryota > Viridiplantae > Streptophyta > Pinopsida > Pinales > Pinaceae > Larix > Larix kaempferi. Next base: position 9,050,326 of record BSBM01000504.1, read on the forward strand.
TACCCAAGAAGGTCTGGGTTGGAGAAACCCAGATGGCATCATACTTAGGTGTGTGAACGAACAGGACTCCAAAAGAATCTTGACTGAGTTTCACTCAGGATTTTGTGGAGGTCACTATGCAACAAATACAACTGCTCACAAGATCCTAAGAGCTAAATACTATTGGCCCACCATCTTCGCAGATGTTCACAAACATGTTAAGTGTTGCCAAGAGTGTCAACTCTTCACTGGTAAGCAGAAGTTGGCTGCACTCCCCCTCACACCTGTTGTGGTCCTTGCCCCTTTTCAACAATGGGGCCTTGATTTTATCGTCAAATTCAAAGATAACTCTAGCAATGGATTTTGCTGGATTCTTACGACAACCGATTACTTCACCAAATGGGTAGAGGCCATACCTACTAAGAAAGCCGATGAAAATGTTTTCATAAACTTCATTGAAGAAAGAATCATCATCAAGTTCGAGATCCCTTTAAAGATAACAACTGATAATGCCAAGGCTTTCAGTTCTGGAGAAGTAAATGACTTATGTTTCAAATATGGCATCATCCTATCCCATTCCTCGGATTACTACCCACAAGGAAATGGACTTGCTGAGTCCACTAATAAGAATCTAATGAGAATCCTTAAGAAAAATGTGGGTGATAATAAGAAAGCATGGGACAGTAAGATTAAATATGCTTTATGGGCTGACAAAATAACCAAGAAAAACTCCACAGGGAAATCCCCCTTTGAGTTGGTGTATGGTCTCACAGCCACCCTTCCGGTTAGCATGCAGATTCCAATTTTCAGATTAATAAGTGAGTATGGGACGGAAAAATTGGAAATGGAGCAGAGGATAAATCAGATCATAGAATTAGATGAAGCCAAAAGAGTTTCCCTTGATCAATCCTTGAGACATCAAGAAAGTATGAAGGGTACTTTTGACAAATCAGCCAAGCCAAGACCTTTCTAGGTAGGAGATACTGTTCTCCTATGGGACAAAAGGAGGGAGAAGCCTGGGAAACATGGGAAATTCGACAGCCTTTGGAAGGGCTCGTTTATCATCCGTGCAATTGTTGGCACTAATTCTTTCTTACTGAAAACCTTGGAAGGAGAAGAACAAAGCCTACCCAGAAATGGGCAACATCTGAAGCTTTTTTATCGGAGCAACCTCCAAGATGACCAAGGGGTCATCTCAGGACATCTCTAAACCCATCCTTGTTGATCTTTATGTATTTTTATGTACCATATTGATGTATCATAGTTTTTTACATGTTAGCTTTTGTATCATACTTCATATATATGCTAAAAAAGAAAAAATTTCATTTTCATGTACCTTTTATTTATTGAAAAAGCAAAAAATATTATGTTGGTATTTCATTTTGGCATTATTTATCATGAAAATGTTGGACTAAGACACTTCCGTTTTTGTGCAGGAAACTGATGTTCTGGGATTCTCGAACACTTTCTTTGATCCATAGATCGAGCAAGTGCTCGTCCCGCAGTTGGAGCCAGATGTTACCAACTTGTTTGTACCATAGTTGGATTATCTGAAGAGCCACCATTTGACAAACATGATGAATATTTGTACTCCAGTGTATCAGATGATCCAGCATTTGTGATTAGCCAGTTTTGTTTTTGAGTCGACATGACCATGGCCCCATGGGGTTTGTAATAAAGTGTGCTAATAGGATCTGAGTGTCTCGGTTCCCCATGACTTGATTAAGCAACTAATGTATTCCAGGAATTTTTTTCCCTTATCAATTACACTTTGCCTACAGCTGAGCTATAATCGATGAGGTTTTCTCCCGCTTCCTCCAAAGCTGGAATGCCCGATTTTGAAAATTTTAGCCATGGGGGGTTATTAGAGTCCAACTAATGTATATAAGCCTACTAGACACTATTAGAATAGGTGTTGGTCATGTCCCAAGTCTCTAGGACCCTCAGAAAAAATTTCGAAAATTTTTTACCCGGACCTTCGAAATTTGGATTTTTTTAATATTTTTTAAATTTAATAAATTTCTCTATAGTTTAAATGGAGAAATATTAATTTGTAATATGTCAGTCGTCCGGGGTCCGAATTCAGTGATTGATGGCTCGTTTCATAAGCCAAAAATCACACATGACCTATGGACCAGCTAAACCCAAATTTCGGATGTCATTTAGGCCTCATAATTAATATTTTCTGTAAAAAGCCATTTACAGAGAAATTATTAATTAAAATAATAAAATTGATTATTTTTTAGAAAATCCAAAACTCTCCAAAATAATCCAATTGGAATAAAGTAAAAGGCTAAATGACATGGCAGCAGACACTCATGATGATTCCAATCAACTCCAAGAGCATTCAGTGAGTTATCCAATCAGCACCAGTAATCTCAATCAAGGAAATTCGCCTCTCTTCTTGAGGATTCACGACTCCATGATGTGGCATGGTTTAAATGGGTTGTTGATCAAATATGTATTAAGAGGTTGGTGCCTTCCTAGTTTAGTGGCCACCTCATGGGCTTGGCTCCTTGTGATCACGAGTTACCACCTACCTCTAGCTCCAAGCTCTCTCCTTGATAGCTCACGCATCTTCCTTTGATTGCTCACGTCTCCCATGTGGCATCCACGCATTGGAGTGGTGGAGTTTACAATGAAGAGTGGGGGGCGCCTTGCCTAGGTGGAGGCCACCTCCCCACTCACACCAACCTCAAAAATCGAGTTGTAAGCCAAGCTCGCCATTTGTTGAAGTTTTGACTCACCCTTGATTGGAATTCGTTGGGATTTGGCTCTTTTCTCTTGCCATTCGACCTAGGGTTTTAGCACTGTGTTTTGTTATATAAGAGAGGCCATTTGGGCCTTCTCTTCATGGAGATTTTGAGCATGAACACTCTGCCAAAATATTGTTGTAATATCTGTTTAATATTGAATAAAGTTTAGACTTTGGAGGTCCATGCTGGAGCAAATTGGGATGTACTTCACACTATTGGTGATATCTCTTTCATTTTGTCAATTGATCATGCAATTTCAATATTAAATTTATGTTTTAGCTTTGATAAAAAATATATATTTCGCTTCTTGCATGTTTCATAACAAGATTTTTGCAGGGGTTTCCCAAGGTGGAGAAAGGCTTATTAAAGACTAAGTCATTCTTCATTTAACAGTGGTTATTGGCATCTAATCAATCTATCTTGCAGGTCTTCATGGTGTTTCTTCACTTCAAGAAAAGAAACTTTCAAGTAGAGGAGTATTTAGCCTCTCCCTCCATCAACAAACTTTTCAAGCTTTCTTGGTTACGTAGCTTACCTCTTCAAGCCCATCCCCATTATGTTAGCCTCATTCACCCATTCATATTACCCTTTCTCTCATTTGTCCTTTCGTTTTGCCCTAGATCCACCTTCTTTGCCTCCTTTCATTTTGCCCCTTCAAGCTCTTATTACCTTTTCCATTTCTAGCTCCATCATCCTCCCTTCTCCTTGCCATTAGCTCCATTCGCTCCTCTCCCAAAAAGAGCCCTAAAACACACAAAAAACCAAAAACGAATTGTTTAAGTTGATCATAGTTTCATTCTTAGTTTGAAAAAGTCATTGGTTAGAGTTGGTTTGTTTAAAAGAGTTATTTAGTTAGATCTCATGCATTGAAAGAATAGTCATAAAAGCATCCTAGATCTCTTTTTTATACTTGTTTAGCTTACATTTTTGAAGTCTAGTTTCCATTTTGAAAGAGTATTTTCATAAAAAAAAATTCCAATTTTTTTTTACTTTAGATCTCTTTCCCATTGCATTCTAAGAGTTTGTTGTTCGCTGGTCCGTTTTCCCATAGTAATATTTTCAAACAAAAATCTCATATTTTTTATGTTTTAGGCTTTAAATTTTTATACTAGACTTAGTAGTTTTCATATCTTATTTGTTTTGATTAACAGAATAATGGGTCCTTGAAGTTGATTTTTGTTGTAGGTGCTTGAAGTTGATCTTTGTTGTAGGCTCTTAAAAGAAAGATCCAAGAAGAAAAGGAGCAGTAAACCAAAGGGAAGATCTAAAGCCAAAGAAGGGACGAAACTAAGTTGTAAAACCAAGAAGATGTCAACCATGAAGACTTAAAACTCACTCTCCTTTGTAAAAAAGCTCTTAAAGAAGCTTCATATTATTTTTCTAGTTATTTGTTTCAAAGACCTTGCAAGGATCCCATTCCCAAGGCAATTGTACAAGGTTTAATAAAATTTCCAAGTGGAGGAGGCCTCCACTTTTTTGGATTTCTTCCCCATTCCTCCTACTATTGGACTTTATGCACAAAACTTACGCAGAACTTATAATAATGCCACAAACAAAGCCCAAAATTTGTTCAACACCCAGAATAGCTAATGAGGCTTGTTATGACTTAAAATTTCACCCATTAAAATAGGGGGTAACACCCATCAAGCCACAAATGCATTTTGAGTATGTACAGGTGCTCTTTCCAACATATAAAGAAGCTTTAGCTACAACAATAAGAAGAACCTGTTACAGCTACTTTATCAGAGGCATTTGGAATTTTGCGTCAACATGTATAGACCAGTGGGTAAGATAAGATAAGATCATTTTATTAATGTCCAATGAATGTCAGACTTATATTTTGCAACATGGTGAGTTTCTCATAGTAGCTACTAATAGTCCATATTCGAATATGGTGAGTTTCTCATAGTACATGTCCATGAACTTTTGCAAACAATTTAAATGTCTAAAAAACTTAACCGCCATTGAAATGCAGCAAGCAATACTACAAACAACAAAAACAACAAAAAATTCAATCACACCTCTTTTACAAAAAATAGCAAAAGACATTTCCAGCCTGTAGAGAATCTCTCAACATGAAACATCATATGTAGCCTCTGGAAAAATCTTTCAGATGAGGCTTATAAAAATGTCCAAGCAACAAACAGAAAAATGGATTGGACACATGGAAATCGGACGAAAATTTCTACCACATGGAAATTGGGTATCAAAAGAAAGTTGAGAAGAAATTATCCATGATATGCATATAACTAAAATCTTTATACAGGAATATTTCTCTTTGGGCACCTGCGGATGTACTCAACCATACAAGGGAAATAAAGAGAAAAAGACCACCTAGCTGGTTGTAAATTCTTCAGTGACTAAAAGATGAATACAAAATCTCTCCCTTTGAGCACATGAGGGGACAACCATCCAAAGAGAGAACAATTATTGAAGGAACTCCACTTGACTGAATTCTTCAATGCTTGAAAAATAAGCGTTCAAATCAATAAGGATTTCTGACCCTCCTTGACAAAATAGTATGTACAAAAACCCATTACAGTTGGTGAGCTCTTTTACTGTGCCCTTTCAGGCTTTCTCTGACAGTCAGTGAGGCTATGATGTTACTCTACGTTGAATGTGAAAGATTTGTCAAATTCTACACTGCAACCTTGCTAAATACCTTGCAGAAAACAACTCCCTGCTTGGTAACACATTATCCATCCTCGTTGTCATAGTCATCTTCATCCTGATCAACAATTCTATCTGAGAGCACAGGAAATTGCATGGAATCTATGGCTACATTATCTACATCAGAATGAGACCAGGTAGGATATTGATCTTCCTTTTTAACAGGAGGTTCCACACTTGGAACATCACTAGGAAATTCATCAGCCGCTTTAACAGAAATATGCACATTTGCAACATCACTAGGTTGATTTTCCAGTTTTTTAGAAGGTTGCATTGGCATGCTTGCAACAACCCCACTCTCATCCAGCTCCATGTTAAGATCAAAGTCTCTTACCACCGTAGTGCTCCCCAAATTCACTGCTACCTTAGTCTCTCTTGTCTCAGTGTTAACATCGGTAAATGTTTATCAAACTTTCTCCTGTTTCTCACTGTGCTCAGATGACAAATCTAGGTCTTCATCCTCAAACTTCTCAGCTGTAATGCCATTTCTCCCACTTGAACCACCTCTTGACCCTATGCCTCTACCTCTTCTTCCCCATCCTCTTCTGCTTCCATGGTGTGCACCCTATTTTAGAAAAGGCCAAATAGCTAGCAGTTAGTGTTTCAGAACCCAGAGCAAATCGAGAATTTAGAAGCATAGAAAAGATAAATAGCAATCATGTGGATAATTCCGTTCCTTGCAAAGAATCTATGTTCTATAAAAATATCAATTAGATCATTACCATCCCATCCCTTTTAACAACATCTTTGTCACTCTCATTTTCATCTCCTTCTTGAGCTTTTCTGAAACAAATGAAAAGCAATCACAAGCAAAAACAAAGTATAATGAAGTACAATATGATCTCTTGTAATTTTTCAAAGTGCGCAATTTTGAATTTTCCTAGACCTCTTCACAATCACCATGAAATAAAAATCTATATTTACCTCCTCCTCCCACCATTCCTCTCTTCACCAGTTGCAGCATCTGAACCCCCCATGTCTGGGACCTTGTTCACTATCTCTCGTAAAAAATCAAAAGCATTGTACCTGTGCACACATTGTTTCCTGCCAAAAACCATTAACAAAAAGGAAAGTTATTAGCTTAAATGGCTTAATGAACTTATTTACAGACGTGAAACTAGTAAACCACCTAAAGAAGCTAAGTACAAGTATAGTGAAAGGAAGAACAAAATAGACCCATCCCTGCAGGAGTACGATGCAGTGAAGTCATCTTTATTTACCTTGAAAGCAACCTAGAAAATATAGCAGACTACTTTCACAAATTGATAGGTCTCTCTCCTCAAAAAATTACATTCAAGCACTTAACATGGTAAGACACTTTATTAATCATGGGTATATGAGACACTTACAAATGTGAAGCACTAAAGGTCTTAGCACCCCTCTAACGAGTTATATCATATTGTTCGATCACAGAGGTCCTTTAAAAACAGCTCCAAAGATTTCGTTGCAAATGACAGGTAGATGAAAACACTTAGCATACCACAAAGAACTGGATGAAAACACTTAGCATACCACAAAGAACTGTTTTAACTTATAAATACAGTTTTACATGATAGACCCTCCTAAAGTAAATATATGCTCTCTCATATGGTTATAAAAGAGCACCAAAAAATGCAGTGCTCCTAACAACAAATAATAGGTGTGCCAATATATGCTGATATCAACGCAGATCAATCATACACAATATCAGGAGCTAAAATGGAAACCATCACGATGAAAAATAAACGTGTAAAAACCATTATTAGCATCAAATACATACTCATAAAATCACTTACTCATTGTTGTGACTGCTACAGTAGAAGATTTTCCACAAGTCCAAAGGGTTTGGATTTCTAAGTCCTATTCTTCATTCATGTCTAATAAAAGAAGATGATATCTGATCTTGGAACTTTACTAGTTTCTAATGCAATGTTCAGAGATCAAAGTAGCTCCATCTCTTATACCACAAAGTATAGACAAATCAACAAAAAAAGAGTGTTTAAACAAAATTTATTTCTATACAGTGTACACATATCTCGATGTACCTGTTGTCCGCTAGATTGCACACCAGCAGCGGAAATCTTTCGAAAGCTGTCTCTTCACTAAAAGTGGGGAGAGGTGTGGCCTTGGGGGCAAGCAATGAGCTAGGTACTGTCACCTAAATCCCAGCTCCTCTGTTTAGGCTAACTCCTAACGAAGCCAAGGGGGGTAGTCCCTACAAAGAGTTGTATAAGGCTCTTGTGTTTTTTAAGTGTTTTTTGGTGAAATGATGCAGATGGGTGTTGTTTAGGAGTTTTCTTGTGGTGAGACCAAAAATATATAAAAATGAACAACAGATAATAAGCAATCCACGTTGCAAGATAAGATAACAAGATGGCAGTATGATTCAAGATTTGACAAATCACTAAAGCATTCACAAGATGAAATAAACACAAGGACAAATGGTCCTGATCAATATATAAACTTTTGGATAACCAGTGCCTTATGGAGTCAAAGAAAAGTAAGGACTGTGATGCTGAAAGTGTGGGTCTTGAAGAAGTGTCGTTCGTGAGATCGTTATGCAGATTATCTTTGTAAATTGAAGATTTTAGTGGTCTTGATTATTAAGATAAAACCAAGGATATCAAGAGAGTGTCCGGAAAGACAGTATCAAGTGCCTCCATTCAAGGACATGTCGGACCACCCAGTGCTCTAGTCAAGTCGCGCAATGCTAACCAGCAAACTAGAGGCTGAACATGGCAACCGACGCCCCCAACTAGGAGATTACTCACTGAACTTATCTTATCGCTCAACTCCGGATTGGTTGGTTATGGGGGTGAAAGTTTTATTAGTTATCACTTATGAGTTTAACAAGTCTTCCACCTTTCTGAGTACTAGCACAACCGTTTCCGGTTGGCAGAGCATACGGGTGTTGGAAAAATGACCAAGATAAATTAATTAAAGGGGGAAATGTGGATTGAAGTGTTTTATTATTAGGAGCACTTGTTCAACTCACCGACAAAGAGCGCTCTTGACTTAGTCTTAAGACCACAGTTCAAGAGACTTCCTACTTTAAAATGCCTAATGCAAGGGGAAAGTGCAAATCCATATGCTCTCCGACAGAGAGTGCTCTTGACTTGGATTTGGCCAAGTTCAAGAGGCTTTGTTCGTTTTATTGCAAAAGTGAAGCGATTGTGAAACTTAAATAAGTAAATGAAACTGAAAAATGACTGAAAAATAAAGATAACCACAAAGAAAGATGCTTTGAAGATAACAAAAAACAAAATCTAGTGTTCTACCAAGCAGATTTATTCTAAAGTGGGATCAACCTCCGAACAAGGCTAATCACTAGAACCGTCAGTCCTGGAAACCTTCCAGTTAGCTGGATGTCCAAAAGATGTTGATGGGGGAACGAGAAGCTACCACAAAACTATGTGGCCTTTGGGATACAATCCCAAAATTAGCTTACTCTGGTCAAAACTTGAAAGATAAGCGACAAGAAGAAAATAAACTATTCTAAAGCAAAAACTGAAAGATCTAATTTAACCAAACACCACACTCTTCCCCAAATGGGGAAGAAACCAAAAAAGTGGAGGACTCCTCCACTTGAAATGTTATTATGAGATTACAAATGCCTTGGGTTTTGAAACCTTAAAGGACTTTGAAGAAATAAAACTTGAATGAAAAAAGGTGAAAACTCTTATGAGTTTGTACAAATGATAGTGGTTTATTTCAAATGACATTCGTGGGTTGCACTTCTCCTTGGTTCAGAATTCACTTGAGTTTCTCTTTGGCTCCTTCTTGGATATTGCTTCTTGAAAGATTTTCAAGTTCTCTTCTCTTTCAAACCACCTACACAAGTCTCAAAACAACTCAACAATGCACCCATTAATCATTACGAAAATGAAACAAACTTGAAACTAGTTAAGTCTAGATTTAAAAATTTAACTCTAAAATGTGAAATGTATGAGATTTTGACATAAAACCTTAACTATGATGAAACGGACCAGCGAACAACAAACTCTTAGAATGTAGTGGGAAAGAAATCTAAAGAATAAAAATTTGAAATATTTTTTATGAAAAATTTTCTATCTTTCAAATGGAAACTAAAATTAAACAAAGAATGCTTCTAAGATCTAACTTTTCAATGCATAAGATGATGTATGAGAAGCAATAATACTAGAGATCTAAATCTAACAAATTTCTTTTGCAAGCTAAGAATGAAACTACAAACTAACTCATACAATTCGTTTTTGGTGTTTTGGGCTTGTTTTCGGGCTCTTTATGATGGACAAAAGGAGCCTTGAAGACCAAGGTTGAATGGAAGATGAGCTTGGGAAAATGGGCAAAAACAAAATGGATGAGAAAAAAGATGGATCTAGGGCAAAACAAATGGATGAATGAGAGAAAGGGCAAAACGAATGGGTGAGTTAAGCTAGTCTAATGGGGATGGGATTGAAGAGGTAAGCTAGGTAACCAAGGTTTGTTTTGAAAGTGTGTTGATAGAGGAAGAGGCCAAAAACTCCTACTTGAAAGTTTCTTCCTTTGAAAAGAAGAGAAGAGCTTGAAGACCTGCAAGACAAACTGATTAGATGCCAAGAACCACTGTTAAAACAAAGATGTATTTCTAAACAAAGTTAAAACATACATCTAATAATGAAATTACATGAACAATAAACAAATGAAAGAGATATAACCAATAGTGTGAAGAATATCCCAACTTGCTCCAGCATGGACCTCCACAGTCTAAATTTTATTTAATATTAAACAGATATTACAACAATATTTTGGCAGAGTGTTTATGCTCAAAATCTCCATGAAGAGAAAGCCCAAATGGCCTCTCTTATATAACAAAACTCAATGCTAAAACCCTAATTCGAATTGGTGATGAAGAGAGCCAAAAACTCCATCAAAAACCAATCAAATCCATGTCAACACCAACCAAATCGAGCTTGGAGTCTTAACTCATCTTTAAACTTGAGTTTGGAGCCCATAATTTGAGGAAGGAGCCCCACATGCATTGATTTCATAATCCAACAACCCATTAATCGATTGCCAAATCACAAAAACGAATTTGCATGAAGGTGGGCGAATTTCTCAACTGTAGATCACTCCCAGTGCTCCGAAACTGATCTGAATCAGGTGGGTGAAGATTCCAATCATCATAAATGCATTTTGCCATGTCATTTTGACTTTTACTTTATTCAATTTGGCCTTTTTTGGAGAGATTTAAACTATCTCCAATTTATTATTTTTTGAATATTTTAATTAATATTTCTCATTTTTTTATTTTTTGAGAAAATATTAATTATGAGGCCAAATAATTGTCTGAAACTTAGGGTTAGCTGGTCCATAGGTCATGTGTGATTTTTGGCTTATGAAACGAACCATCAACCACTGAATTCGGACCCCGGACGACTGACATATTACAAATTATTATTTCTCTATTTAAACTATAGAGAAATTTAATAAATTTAAAAAATAATTAAAAAACCCAAGCTCGACGGACCAGGTAAAAAATTTTCAAAATTTTTTCTGAGGGTCGTAGAGACTTGGGACATGACCAAAACCTATTCTAATAGTGTCTAGTAGGCTTATATACATTAGTTGGACTCTAATAACCCCCCATGGCTAAAATTTTCAAAATCGGACATTCTAGCTTTGGAGGAGCGGGAGAAAACCTCATCGATTATAGCTCGGCTATAAGCAAAATATAATTGACAAGGGAAAAAACTCCCTAGAATACCTTAGTTGCTTAATCAAGTCATGGGGAACCGAGACACTCAGATCCTACTAGCACACTTTATTACAAACCCCCATGGGGCCATGGTCATGTCAACTCAAAAACAAAACTGGCTAGTCACAAATGCTGGATCATCTGATACACTAGAGTCAAACACTTATCATGTTTGTCAAATGGCGGCTCTTCAGATAATCCAACTATGGTACAAACAAGTTGGTAACATCTGGCTCCAACTGCGAGACGGGCACTTGCTCGATCTATGGATCAAAGAAAGTGTTCGAGAATCCCAGAACATCAGTTTCCTACACAAAAACGGAAGTGTCTTAGTCCAATATTTTCATGATAAATAATGCCAAAATAAAATACCAACATAATATTTTTTTTTTGTTTGCTTTTTTAATAAATAATAGGTACATGAAAATAAAAATTTTCTCTTTTTCAGCATATATATGAAATATAATATAAGAAGCTAACATGTAAAAAACTATGATGCATCAATATGGTACATAAAAATACATAAAAATCAACAAAGATGGGTTCAGAGATGTCCTGAGATGACCCCTTGGTCATCTTGAATGTTGTTCCGATAGAAAGGCTTCAGGTGTTGCCCATTTCTGGGTAAGCTCAGTTCTTCTCCTTCCATGGTGTTCAGTAAGAAGGAATTAGTGTCAGCAATTGCACGGATGATAAATGGGCCCTTCCAAAAGCTGTCGAATTTCCCATCTTTCCCAGGCTTCTCCCTCCTCTTGTCCCTTGGGAGAACAGTATCTCCTACCTAGAAAGGTCTTGACTTGGCTGATTTGTCAAAAGTACCCTTCATACTTTCTTGATGTCTCAAGGATTGATCAAGAGCAACTCTTATGGTTTCATCTAATTCTATGATCTCATTTATCCTCTGCTCCATTTCCAATTTTTCTGTTCCATACTCGCTTATTAATCTGAAAATTGGAATCTGCATGCTAACCAGAAGGGTGGCAGTGAGACCATACACCAACTCAAAAGGGGATTTTCCTGTGGAGTTTTTCTTGGTTATTCTGTCAGCCCATAAAGCATATTTAATCTTACTGTCCCATGCTTTCTTATTATCACCCACAGTCTTCTTAAGGATACTCATTAGATTTTTATTAGTGGACTCAGCAAGTCCATTTCCTTGTGGGTAATAATTCGAGGAATGGGATAGGATGATGCCATATTTGATACAGAAGTCATTTACTTCTCCAGAACTGAAAGCCTTGGCATTATCAGTTGTTGTCTTTAAGGGGATTTTGAATCTGGTGATGATTCTTTCTTCAATGAAGTTTATGACAACATTTTCATCGGCCTTGTTAATAGGTATGGCCTCTACCCATTTGGTGAAGTAATCGGTTGTCGTAAGAATCTAGCAAAATCCATTGCTAGAGTTATCTTTGAATTTTCCGATAAAATCAAGGCGCCATTGTTGAAAAGGAGCAAGGACCACAACAGGTGTGAAGGGGAGTGCAGCCAACTTATGCTTACCAATGAAGAGTTGACACTCTTGGCAACACTTAACATGTTTGTGAACATCTGCGAAGATGGTGGGCCAATAGTACCCAGCTCTTAGGATCTTGTGAGTAGTTGTATTTGCTGCATAGTGACCTCCGCAAAATCCTAAGTGAAACTCAGTCAAGATTCTTTTGGAGTCCTGTTCGTTCACACACCTAAGTATGATGCCATCTGGGTTTCTCCAACCCAGACCTTCTTGGGTAAGGCAATATCTAGCAGTTTTAAGTCTCAAAGCCCTTCGCTTGTGACCCTTGAGGTGATCAGGACAATTGAAGTGGAGGAGGAAATAGATGATGTCAGAAAACCATATGTTGTCAAGTTCCTAGAGGGCAGGAGTCATGGAAGGTTGGGGAATGTCATTTTCAGCAATCATTTCAATGGCTTCTTCATTCTTTTGAGTGAGCATTTTAGCAAGCCCCTGTCCTTTGATTAACTTGGTGGGCTTTATCTCAAGGTCATATTCCTGAATTTTGGAAACCCACGTACCCCTTATTCCTAAACAATCCTGTTGAGAGAGGATGTCTTTCACCGCAGCATGGGGAACATACCCTATGACCTTGGAATACCCTATATATGTTCTGAAGCGCTTCAAAGATTTGACTAAGGCATATGCCTGTTTTTCCATGATTGTGTACTTCAACTCGGAGTTTTGTAATGCTCTACTCATAAAGGCAATTGGTTGCTCGAACCCTTCGAAGTTCTTCTGGAGCAACACACCAGCAATGGTGTCCTCCGAGGCAAATGAAAAAATCATGAAATCCTTTGTGTAATCCGGGCTGACTAAGACAGGTGCTCTAGTAATGGAATCCTTTATGGTGTCAAAAGCTTCTTTTCCTTCATCCGTCCAAATGAACTTAGCATTCTTTTTTAGGAGAGCCTGCATAGGTTTCATGAGCTCGGCAAGGTTGGGTATGAATCTCCTTATGAAGTTTATATGGCCATTAAATGATTGGAGGCCTTTAACATTCCTAGGAAGGGGAATCTCCTGGATAGCTTTGATTCTCTCGGGGTCAATCTTGACCCCATCTTTATTTATGATGTGACCCAAAAGCTTTCCCTCTTCAATGCCCAAAACAGACTTAGCCGGATTCAGGGAAATGCCAAATTCTCTGCATCATTGAAAGACTTTCCTAAGATGGTCAACATGGCTGGATCTCTCTTTGGAAAAGACGGTTAAATCATCCTGATATATTTATATGATTTTACCCATTAATTTGTCAAAGGCATAATCCATGGCCCTCTGGAAGGTGGCCCCAGCATTTGTGAGACCGAAGGGCATTCTCAGATATTCAAAAGTCCCCCAAGGGGTTGTGAATGTTGTTTTGTGCCTATCTTCTTCTTTGATAACTACCTGGTTATAACCTGAAAATCCATCAAGCATGGACATCATCATAGATCCAGAGACCCGTTGGAGGAGGGTGTCCATGTTAGGGAGAGGATAGTTGTCTTTCTAGCAGGCTATGTTCAAGTTTCTAAAATCAATGCATATCCTAATACTCCCATTCTTCTTTCTTACCACAACCAAGTTAGAACACCATGACGTATGTCTGGTTGGTGCTATAATTCCAGCTACCAGCATTTTTTCTAACTCATGTTTGACAATAGGAGCCAACTTAGGATTTATTTGTCTGAGTTTTTGGCGGAAAGGTTTTGTATTTATCATTTCCGGTTTCAGAGGGATGGTATGTTGGAAAACATCCTCCCTATAGGCTTTTAGCTCATCATATGTAAATGCAAAAATGTCTCTATACTCCTTTACCAGGCTTATTAGAGCATTCCTCTCCTTTTCAGAGGTTCCTTTTCCTATTTTTATGATTTTCGGATTTGTTTTTGATCCAATGTTCACCTCAATATAGTCACCAGGTTTCAATTGGTCAATGTTATTTTTCTTTCCATCCTGCCTGTCAAAAATGTTCTCCAGTTTAGCTGCTTCATGTGACATGGGGTTTAAGTTTTGGCTGTCCTCCGGATACTGCTTTCCTTCTTCCTGCCTATTTATCTTGAAGTCTGAGAACTCATCTAGGTTATGTATAAACTTTAGAATCTGTTCATCATCTTTGAAAATTTTCCAGTGGTTTATGTTGTCTGGAACTGATGGCCTATAATTTATTTCAACGGTACAGTCTCCGTTCAACATTTCCTCTTAAGGCTGGAGGGTAGATGCCGCAACTGCCAACCTATCTGCTATACTGTTTTCTTCCCTATGGACTGCTTTTATGTTTAATGCATCAAAGTAATCCATGGTGTCCCACACTGCATTCCTATGGCATGCAAACTTACAATGGCATGCAAACTTACCCTTGATCTTTTACAATGGCATGCAAACTTACCCTTGATCTGTTGCACAACTAAGTCAGAATCTCCTTTGATACTAAGCATCTTTATTTTCATGTCTTTAGCGATTTCTATGCCTAGTAAAAGTGCTTCATATTCTGCAACATTTTTTGTGGCTTCAAATTCAAGTCTGAATGCAAAGTTGAAAATCTTATCTTCAGGTGATATCAAGACTATACCAGCGCCTTTGCCAGCTCTAGAAAAAGCACCGTCAAACTCCATTTTCCACAATCCATCAACTTTCTTATCTTTCATTTCTTTATGAACAAGATCTAAGAAGGTGGAATTTACCTAGTAGGTTCCTATTTCATCGGTATTGTAGATGTATTCATTTGATGGTTTCTGGGGATTTTCAACATGGTATCTTCTTTCTTTTTCTGAGTGCAGTTTGACATGAGTATCTTCGGAAGCCGGAACAGTTGCATAGGATAAGTCTAATTGTAGTGATCCACCCAAAGAAGCACCCCACTTTCTAGAAAGAAGCATCCCCCATTTATCAGGCACATCTATGACAAGGATATCCATGGTGACATGGATGTCTGGGTACTTGGCCAATCTGAAGGTTTGATTTTGAATCATCTCCTCAACTTCGACAGGTCTAGAATCCATGGCACATACATTTCCATAAGGTCTAGTGGTTTTTAGATTAAGTTGTTGCATGACTTTTTTGGTCATCAGGCTTGCACCAGATCCCGAAAACATACAATTATGTAGAAGAAGGTCACCTATCATCAATGATATGTAGAAAGGCGGGTGAGCTTCTTTTCTTATTTCCCTGGTATGTAGGACTATAGGGGGGTCCCCAAGAGCCTTATACAACTCTTTGTAGGGACTACCCCCCTTGGCTTCGTTAGGAGTTAGCCTAAACGGAGGAGCTGGGATTTAGGTGACAGTACCTAGCTCATTGCTTGCCCCCAAGGTCACACCTCTCCCCACTTTTAGTGAAGAGACAGCTTTCGAAAGATTTCCGCTGCTGGTGTGCAATATGGCGAACAACAGTACCTTAATGAAGACATAATCAGTGTTATACGGGGACGCGTCCCGCAGGGTCGAGGACGTGTTTCCCGCGTTTCCTACGTCCCGAGGACTCCTGACGAAACGTTTCCCCCCACCCATGCCCCTGAGAATAATTTTTTTTATGTTTTTCCACTATTTTCACTTTTTACAATCCCTACTTAGTACTACTTAGAAAATAAATCACTATATTTAGTATTTACATTGCACAATCATGAATATGCGTCAAATGAAATATTATTTTTGGTATTTTATTTTTATAATTTTAGGGACGTTCCCCGTCCCCCTTGAATTTCCCTAAAATTTGGAGGTGGTCTCCACGCATCCCGAATGTGCGATTCCCCGCACCCGCGTCCCCCCGTCCCAAAAACTTGGGGGAAAATTGGACATAATTGATAGAAATATGTTGATATATTATTATATGCAAGTTTTACAATGAAACTCGGTGAAAAAAGCTGCTAAATACAACTCACACATGAATACCAAACAGTGAAATATATGAGCTACATGATATTACATTAGCGTGTTGTGGAGGAGAAATATAGTCTCATTTTCCCCTGGCTAATAATGTGCATGAAGTGGCTAGTGATATGAACTAACTCAAAATAGATGCAAAAAGAAATGGTGCCAATACACACACTGTAGAACACATTCTACGAATTTATGGCCAAAAACTGGAAAAAAAAATATTTCTGCCTCATTTTTCCATACTTCCTATTGTAAATTTTCTGTGTTATTTCAGCTTGCTGGTTTATGTCAAGTTTTCATGGTTTTCATCCCCAACCGGTTTTGCATTGGCTGGAAATTACTTATAAAAAATTTCAGACAGTTAAACACGCTGTAAAAACACTTTTAATAGGCAAAAAATTAATTTAACCATGCACACCATAAAAAAAATCAGACTCGGAAATTTTAGCTAATAGCCCTGGAAAAACCCCCACGGGGAAAACTAGTCAGAGAGAGTTTTATTTTTTCAGCAATATTCAGTACAACAAATTACAGTCAAAATGTACTTATCTCGACCACCCAAAATCACCCAGAAATCTGCCTTGACTTCTGTGCCAAACTACTACTCGAAATCTGAACCAAACTGCCTCAATTTCTGTGCCACAAATCTATCTTGAAAACTATGCCAAAACAGCACCTCAACAACTGTGCCAACTCCTTGAAATCTGTGCAGCAGGGCTGCCACGAAAACTGTGCAAAAGGTATAGTACATACAGACTATACAGACCCTCGAAATCTGTGCATATCTCCTCGAAATGCGTGCAACAAATTTCTGACTAGGAACCCATGCCAAAATGCCCAGCTAAACACCTTGAAATTCGTGCTGTACAGACCTCAAACTTCATGCTAGCTGCCTCGGGAAATGTGTTGAGTATTTCCTCGAAAAATGTGCCCCAAAATCCGTATTGTACAGTTGCCTTGGGATTTGTGCCTGTAATAAATGCTGGAAACCCTCCTCGATTTCTGTGCTGGAAACTCTCCTAAAAAATCGTGTTGTTCTCCCTTCTCTTCAGCTCACTCTCATCACAAAAGTGAACTTTACTTACCGCCCTTGCCTTTTTGTCCAAACCCTGGGGTTCTCCAAATCCAACGAATGAGATTAGATTAGATCAATGGTTGAGATTAAATGCTCTCATTTAATTCTCATGAATATTAAATTCACTCACCCACTTAAATTTATTAAAAAGTGACTTTATGTTCTAAAGTCAAATTAAATGCTTTTCCCAAGTCATTTAATGCAAGGGTCACTTTTTCCCACTTAAGTGACCTAGACAAAAGATCACCTAGGGAAACAATTCCTGGGTACAAAAACTAACACTCTCTCTTACTGAGGAAGGTGTTTTGCACCACTCCCAACTTGTCTTTGAAGAAAACAAACTTGCCCCTCCCCAAAGATTTCGTCAGGATATCTGCTACCTGCTCATCAGTGGATATGTACTGCAACTCAACTGCTCCTCTCTGGATGTAATCACGGATGAAGTGGTACCTGATCTCAATGTGCCTGGACCTGTCATGGAAAACTGGATTCTCAGAGAGCTGGATGCAACTCTGATTGTCACAGTGGATCACCGTAGGTCTAAGCTCCTGATCAAATAAATCTACCAACAACTTACGAAGCCATAGTGCCTCGCAAGTAGCGTGACTAGCTGCCATATACTCAACCTTAGCAGAACTCAACGCAACGGACTTCTATTTCCGACTGAACCACGACACTGCTGCCAACCTCAAACTGAAACAACAACCGAAAGTGCTCTTCTAATCCCACACTGCCTACCCAGTCTGAATCTGTGAAACCAACCAAACTGACTCCACCCGAACCCCTGTAGTCTAAACCATAGTCCACTGTCCCTGCAAGGTATCTCAACACTTGTTTTGCGGAAGTCCAGTGCACACTCCTAGGCTCAACCATGAACTAACTAAAGAGTGTTCACCGCAAAACACAAGTCTGGCCTGGTGTTGACCAGATACATCAATGACCCAATGAGCTGACGGTATAGTGTAGGATCCACCAACTTACCCTCAGAAACATGAAGCTGCTTCCATTTGGTGATCATAGGTGTGGACATCAGCCTGCAATCCTCCATCCGAAATCTCCTCAGGATATCAACTGCATACTTCCCCTGTCCTAGGAAAATATGACCAGGCTCCTGCCAATCCTCCATCCCCAGATAATAATGCATCAACCCAATGTCTGTCATCTCGTACTCCGTAGCAAGGTCTCTCTTGTAATGTGCAATGAGACGCTCATCCCCTGTGATAAACAAGTCATCAACATATAACAAAAGAATGAGAGGATCTCCACTAACCATAATGTAGTATAGGTTGGGATCAACCTCACTCTTCTGAAAACCCATCGATGTCAAATACGTATTGATACTAGAGTACCAAGCTCTAGGAGCTTGCTTCAGTTCATGCAAGGCTTTCCTCAGCCTGCACACATGAGAATCTCTCCCATGAATTTCAAATCCATGTGGCTGCTCTAAGCAAACCTCCTCCTCGAAAAGACCATTGAGAAATGCGGTCTTCACATCTATCTGGTGGATCTTCCAACCCATCTCTGCTGCTATAGAAATCACTGCCCTGATGGAAGAATAATGAGCAACCAGTGCAAAGGTCTCATCATAATCAACTCCCTCTATCTGTGAGAACCCCCGTGCCACAAACTGAGCCTTGTACTTCTCCACATTGCCATCTGCAGCATGCTTTATCTTGTAAAGCCACTTGGAAGTCACAACAGACTTCCCCTCTGGTCTCGGCACTATCTCCTAAGCATCATTCTTCATGATGGAATGATACGCTTCCATCATGGCATCTCTCCAAACTTGATGCTGAAAAGCCTCCTCAAATGTGGAAGGATCAGAATCACGAAGACTCACAACTAGAGCCATACCCAATCTATCTGGCATCACAACTGTCCTGATCTCCTCCATGGGTCTACCAAATGCCTCTTCCTCCTCCAAGGTATCACGAAGCCATTTAGGCTTCCTCTTCCTTGAAGGCTCATCATGAACTGCTCTCTCCTCATCTGAAGAACTACAAGAAGTAGAAGGTCCAACACCCCAAGGACCAGTGACTGATGAACCAGTCGCTGAAGAACCTGTAACCTGAGAACCAGAACCTGAACCTGTACCTGAAGTACCTGTCAATTGAACCACTAAGCCTGTAGAACCTGTACCTATAACCTGTGATCCAGTCACTCCAGAAACCTGTGGACCTGAGATCTGTGCTGAAGAAGCTTGCGTAACCTGAGGTGTGGAAGCCGGTGGCTCCCCATGCTCTAACTCTCTGGACTTCCTGAAGGCTCTCTCCTCATCAAACTTCACCTCCCGCCTAAAAACAACCTTCTTCTGGCGAGGAAGGTAAATCCGATAAGCCTTCGAAGTCTCATCATATCCCATAAAGATGCCTCTCTCTGCAGTGGGATCAAACTTCGTCCTCTTCTCGGAAGGGATGTGAGTAAGTCAAATAGCCAAATATATGAAAGTGGCCAACCTCAGGCTTCTTGCCTGTAAACATCTCCTCAGGAGTCTTACTCCCCAAGGCACGATGGGGACTCCTGTTCTGCAGATAAACTGCAATACTACATGCCTCTGCCCATAGAAATAACGGTAAACTCTGATCATGAAGCATCGCTCTCGCTGCTCCTATAATCGACCTGTTCTTCCTCTCTGCAACTCCATTCTGCTCAGGAGTGTAGGGAACTATCAGTTGTCTCTTAATGCCCTCCTGAATGCAAAATCCATCGAACTCCTTGGAGGTATACTCACCCCTATTGTCCGATCTCAACACTTGAATCCTACTCCCGGTCTGATTCTCCACAAGGGCTTTGAACCCTTGGAAGACACTCAATACTAAGGGTGACTTCTTTCTCCTCAAGAAGTAGATCCGGGTCTTCCTGGAGTGGTCATCGATGAAGGAAATATAATACTCAAACCCAGTCAAAGAAACTGATGATATAGGAGCACATATGTCTATGGATCAAATCTAGTACTCCTGCTGCTCTATTGTCACTACTTGGAAAAGCAGTCTTGGTGTACTTTCCCAAAGGACACCCCCTGCAGTCTGCTCTGTGTTGAACTCTGGTAACCCTATAACCATGCTCCTCAACAATCTCAAAGCTCGGTGATGCAAGTGGTCCATCCTCCAATCCCATAACTCACAGAGCTCACTGTTGCCGCTGTGTGCCAAAGCGTGTTGCGGCTGAAACAAGAGCTTGTATAGCTTTCCACATCTAACCCCAATGTCCATGGAGGTAGATAAACCTGTAGTCTTGGGGAATACATGCACTCTCCCATCCAAGAAACAAACCCCAAGACCCCTATCCTCAATGGTGGAAACTGATACAAGGTTCTTCCTCAACCCAGGGACAAATAACACATCCCTCAATGTCATAAGACTCATAGACTCCCTCTGAAAGGTGATGGTCCCACGACCAACTGCTTTGACAATGGTATCGTCACCTAGTACAACCTCCACATCTATACCTGTCCGTGAAAGCTCAGAGAACATCTCTCGAGCACCTGTCATGTGGCTCGAAACTCTTCTGTCAATATACCAAGTACCAGTCGTGGAAGCACTCATCTGATGGCCTGTCAATAAGGAATACTCCATCTCCATATCCATATCAGTGCTAGTAACTATAGAGGCTCTCTCTCTCTCTCTCAATTTGTCCATCACACAGAGAAAACTCTCTCTAAAATCATCAACCTTCGTCGAAGCTGCAGTCTACTGTCCCTTCTTCTTCTTGTTTGTGTTATCACATTTTATGTCGGCAGCAGCTTCCATACTACAGACTGTGCGGCCGAGGACCACACAGTACTTTTTTTTCCAGATCAGGAGATCAGCTGCCTTCATAGGAGGCATTTTTGTTTAGATTGCCTCTAGCAAACATATCAGAGGGGACAAACAGTTGGACTTACCATCTACCACAGGGTTACCTTTCCTTGCCAGGATTTGACACAAGCCCATTTGAGACAATTGCCTAGTCTTGTTCTGATCGAGATTATCACAGTACAGTGCTAGTTTATTATGTGCCCGGATACAGCAGAGATCCAGCTTAGATACAGGTTCAGTAGCAGCAGGTATATGGTGCAACAGGTAATGCATATTGTTGATTATTGCTCATGTTGTAGATTAGGCTCATTTATACTTGTTAGTACACTAACTTTGCATGAGATGATATATTTGGTGACCTAGCTATGATGTGATGTGTTTGGGCCTTTGGTGATGCCAATCCACCCCTCCAGTTAGACTTATGTGTATGCACGCTGAGTCATGTCCTGTATACTTGGCTCAGACTTGATCACTTAGCCCCTAGGTAGTTGACTTTAGCACCATTATCACCGCCTCCACCCATCTGACTCATCCATGACACTTCTTCCCCGACTTGGATTCTGATTTGTGATCACGAGGACCCCTTTCCCCACTGATCTCTGAGTTTTCCATGACTCCCTATTTATTGTGCCTCGGCTCTTTAGTGTGTGAGATACACGGTTAGACCTAGGGTTTGCTCCTATCGGTTGCCCCCGATGTTGCAATGCAGTTAGGATTGTGTAGCCTCACCGAGTGTTCCCCACTTGCGTTGAAGCTTGTATTACCCACCCCCATTACCTTTGCAGTATGAGCACCATGTTTATATCTTTTGAGATATGTATGTAGCCCAAGAGGGCCATGAAGAAATGAAGAAATGAAATGTAAATCAGGCTAAAAAGGCCTTTGTATTGTAAATGTAAAATCTATCCCAAAAAAGGGCTAAGTATGAAACTCATTGTAAAATCCATGCAACGTGTTTGTGAACACACATGGATTCTGGTCAGCTGTACATGTCAGCATTTGTAGTGGTTATTCCTCACCTAGTCCTGCGGGACAAGGAGGTGAGAAGGAGCAAGGGACAAGCTCAAGATTGCCCCCTAGAGTCTCAAGTTACGGTTTGCCGGACACCCAGTTTGGCGGCTCTAGAAAAGAACCTCACGGAGTCTTCGAATACAGATGTGAGTTGTGGGATACTTGTTAGATGACTAGTGGTGGTTTCCCTACACTATACCCATTTGTGAGGCACCGCCCTTCCCCGTGTTCTGTCATGGCATACTTACCTCAGTGGACCCCGCTTTCCCGAGATGTCTAATGGGTCACATGATCTTTATCCTCGTCTTCCCATATCTGTTACTTGGTTGTCCACATCACCTAGAGTCAGCAAAGTGGTCAATTCTATGGAGGTGTATAGCATCCTAATCTTTTGGAGGTGGTGGGCCCACTTCACCAGGGCCTTCTACTATTTTGAGATTTAATGAATTTTTTATCACCATGTTATCATTTATTGCTTAGTAATGTACTAACTTGTTTAATTGAGCCTTGTCACTTCATGCTTGCATACAGGTTTCAACTAGCACTATAGTTGACCAGATTTGACTTAGTCAAACTGGGTTGACTAGGCCAAAAATGGGCCCGAAAAAATGTTGCGATTGGAATTTCGATTTCAATCATTTATTATCTACAGGGGTCCCATATGAGCATGCAACTGACAGAATTGCAAAACATTGAACTGTTTGAGAGATTTTTAATTATTATTGGTCAACTTTGACCTGTTTTAATTAAAAATCAGGGATCGGGGTCATTCGAGTGGTCATCCCTACTACTTTTGGAGTCCACGATCACATTGCAGCAGACGGTTCGGCAATCCGGGCAATAAAAGTGGGTCAAAAGCCCAATTTTCATCTTCAGCCATATAAACCAACAGAAAATACATGGAAATCAGAATTTGACTAAGGCAACTATAGGCAAATGGCAAAATCAATGGTTGGCAATGGTAAAGGTAATTCATAAGGTAATTTTGATATGTTTTGACATTATATTTGATGGTTGTGGGGCCCTCATTTGCCCAACTCACCATAGAGGTCGATTTTGGCACATCGGGGCGTTTTTCTCCTTAGTGGGGAATTCGATTTTCTTGTTCTTTATGGTGGGACCCTTACTGTATATGGTTGGGGGGATAAAACACCCCATAGACACCCCCCAACTCCACCTTGTTGCATTGTATGGCCCACAAGGGCCCCTCTCATCCATTAGTGCGCTTCTCCTTGGGGCAATTCGCACCCCCCTCTTGGGATCAATCTCCACCATTCGATTTTGTGGATGGGGAGATGATCTCAACCCTCCATTTTGGGGGCAAACCTAGTTAGAGTGTGAGCCATCTCTATAAGAGAATGGACTCACCTCCATTGTACTTGTTCTTGGCATTTTCGACTTGCACTTGATAGAGAGAGACATTCCATTTTCAGCTTGATACTTGGTGTTGTGGAGCAAATTTTTGTGGTGATTGATAGCTAGCGTTTGGATGCATTGTGGAGATAGTTTGTATTGTGTTTCTATGTTTGTTTGCTGGTTTATATTTGCAGCAACAGTGGCCATTTGAAGAAGGGCGCTATACTTGGAGCGGGAGCTCCACTCTAGTGATTTTCTTTGAAGTTATTCACAAGGGAGTTGTCATTTGCTTTCAGCTAGTCAATTCTTTTATCTTTCAGCCATTGTTTTGCTGTTATAATTGGTTATTTGCTGCAGTTATTGATTATTTCTTACTTGTGACAGGTACCCAAGTCGCCATTGGTGTCCAGTTGCTTCTCACGCTCAAGGGGAACACGCAGGCTGCTCCATATTTGATCTTCCAAGCTAGTCTTCACTCAAAAGCTCTCTGCTTCACCATTTTTCCAGGTGCACTTCATTTCCTTGTCTCTTCTTTGTCATTTTCACTGTTTTGCTAAGCTGCAACCATATAATAAACCCTAAAATTACAAAAATTAACTTCCCACCGTTAGAACTCTTTTTTATTTAAAACCCAGTAATGATTTATGCTTAAACGCCCACATCTCAAATTTCATTGCAATCCGACTCCATATGCCCATAGAACCAAGCACTAGTCCCTCACTGATTTCGCCCTACCTGGGAAAAACTGTCAATCTGGTTTTTGGGTCAACTTTGGGGTTATGGGTACTTGCTAATCTGCTTTAAAACGTCTTTTTACCATACGATACCAAGTATCAGCGGCTGAAAGTAAGTTTAAATGCCTTTTTTTTACTGCCCTAGGTCCATTTTTCCACTGTTTAGCTCATTCCCCCAGGGCTGTTCATTTCACTTCTTGCTGGTCTGTTTTTTTGTGTTTAAATCAGCTAGTTATCAATCTCATAATCACTAGAGGATGTATTTCAATTGCTGATCCATCTCTGCCATGTATTGATAAATCATAATGAGCTTCATTCCCAATAGGCAGGGTCCCTAAACACTCTTCTAGTAATTTTCCATTCGCTGATTTAATGTCCAGCCTTCTAATCTTTCATAGAAATCATCATTTATATGTGTAATCGGATCTGAACTTGTTTCTTCTATTACATCTGCCCATCCAGATTCTCGATTCCATATAGGCTGGAAGAATTCTCACACTTAGTCATCCATTCTGTCTTTCACTTTGTTTACCTTTTGGTTTTGGGTGTCTGATTGTAGAGTCTCAACCATCACTGGTTGAGTGGGGTCTCCCCCCTGACTTGGATACTTGCCACGTCTAAAGCGAGTGTAGCCTTGTCCGATGTGACTTTTGTCCCTGGGACGGAGGACCTGGCTACTGTTTGTTACACCTACCTGGTTGTTCACCTCTACCATCCCTATTGGAACAACCATTTCCAAACAGCTAGAGTGTGTGATAACAGTTTGGACACCATGAAGCATAGTGCCCAAATGTCTGACAACCATAACACTTGATTTTACTCAAGTCTTTATTCTGCCCACTCTGCTGCTGTTGCTACTTGGCCCCACCCTTCTTGGGACCCTTCTTCTTCTTCTTCTTTCCCTTTGCTGTCAAAGCCACATTCTCCTCATCTTCCCTACCCTGTGAAGAGCTGCCCTATACGAGACCTCTCCTGGTCTCCTCCTGCACAAAGTCATCCCACAGTCTCTCCCATGAAAGCAAGTTCTCTCTACCCACTATAGCCTGCACAAATGCACCCCAAGGCTTGGAAGCCCCATTCACTGTTGTCCGCACAAGCTTAGTAGCGGTAACCACCTCCCCAACTGCTACTAACTCATCTCTAACTGCAGATATCCTGGTAAGGTTAGATGTCACTCCCTCTCCACCATTCATTCTTACACTTTTGAGTTTCTCCTTGAGAACCATCTTCCGGTTCTCATTAGAACTCTCGTATAAACCGGTTAAGGCACTTCACATCTCATGTGCCTTCTTCTTACCTGAAATGTGAGGGATGATATGGTCTGTAACTACATCAAGAATTATCCTTCTAGCCTTACAGTCCTTCTTGTTGAAGGTTGATAATGCTGTTGCATCTACAGCAGCAAGAATCTGAACAAGGTTAGTGTTTCTTACCACCTCCTCCCACAGTTCATTTTTCTCTAAAATCAGTAAAATCCTAGCCTTCCATGGCACAAAGTTTCCTGTCCCATCTAGCCTATCCTCCAATCTAAGTCCTGTGGCCATTTTTCAGTCAACCCAACAAAGTGTTGTTCATTAACAGAAAAAAATACTAAAAATACTGAATTCTAAAAATTTTACTGTTTTCTGCCCCCCAAGCTCTGATACCATGTAAATTTTTTGTGTTATTTCAGCTTGCTGGTTTATGTCAAGTTTTCATGGTTTTCATCCCCAACTAGTTTTGCATTGGCTGGAAATTACTTATAAAAAATTTCAGACAGTTAAACATGCTGTAAAAACACTTTTAATAGGCAGAAAAATAATTTAACCATGCACACTATACAAAAATCATACTCAGAAATTTTGGTCAATAGCCCTGGAAAAACCAATCAGAGAGAGAAAGAGTTTTATTTTTCAGCAATATTCAGTACAACAAATTACAGTCAAAATGTACTTATCTCGACCACCCAAAATCACCCAGAAATTTGCCTCGATTTTTGTGCCAAACTACTACTCGAAATCTGAACCAAACTGCCTCAATTTCTGTGCCACAAAACTGTCTCGAAGACTGTGACAAAACAACACCTCAAAAACTGTGCCATCTCCTCAAAATCTGTGTAGCAGGACTGCCTCAAAAACTGTGCAGAAGGTACAGTCCATACAGACTGTATGGACCCTCGAAATCTGTGCATATCTCCTCGAAATGCGTGCAGCAAATTTCTATCTAGGAACCCATGCCAAAATGCCCAACTAAACACCTTGAAATTCGTGTTGTACGGACAACAATAAATGCTACCTGTATGGACCTCGAACTGCATGCTAGCTGCCTCAGGAAATGTGCTGATTATTTCCTCGGAAAATGTGCCCAGAATCCGTATTGTACAGCTGCCTTGGGATTTGTGCATGTAATAAATGCTGGAAACCCTCCTCGATTTCTGTGATGGAAACTCCTAAAAAATCATGCTGCTCTCCCTTCTCTTCAGCTCACTCTCATCACAAAAGTGAAGTTTACTTGCCTCCCTTGCCTTTTTGTCCAAACCCTAGGTTTCTCCAAATCCAACATATGAGATTAGATTAGATCAATGGTTGAGATTAAATGTTCTCATTTAATTCTCATGAATATTAAATTCACTCACCCACTTAAATTTATTAAAAAGTGACTTTATGTTCTAAAGTCAAATTAAATGCTTTTCCCAAGTCATTTAATGCAAGGGTCACTTGTTCCCACTTAAGTGACTTAGGCAAAAAGTCACCTAGGGAAACACTTCCTAGGTACAAAAACTAGCACCTATCATTATGAACAAGTTGTTACAATCATTTTTCAAAACACAAGTTCACAATTAGAGCATGCTATACATTGGTTTGTAGAGAATATATATCTGTTGAAATCAAACCCTGTATTCTATCTCCTCTATGTCAATAGCTTTGTTAGATAGTATGAAGAAAGCACTTTGAACCTATACAACGAAATGTAGTAACTTTATACTATAATCAAAGGTACTGTTGCGAGGTAGAGAAGAGAAATTACGCTGCCAATGAAGCTTCTAACATAAATTCTACCAAAAAATCTCATGGTCGACCAGATATTCACAAGCCTAGTCTTCCCAGAAAATCAGAAAGCCTAATATAAAATACAAAATGGGGTATTGTAAGTGTTATAGATCTAATTTTGATGTTCCCGTCTTCACAAGAAAAAAAGTTGCAATGGTTGGGTTGATCATTAAAGTCCAATTGTTAATACAAACCTAACATCTTTTGCAATCACTGTACTTCCATCTGCAACACCAATATGTCAGAGATTTACCTCTTCTCTTCTTCCATCCTTGTATGCATGCTGAAATGCCACAAATCATACATTCAATGAAGATATCAAGATCGTTGTGAGAAGGGTTACTCAATATGGATGTGAGAAGAGTTACTTAATTTGTCTTTGACGGCACAAGATCTTTCTAAAAATTGGCTCTCAAACATGATTATTATCTCAACCTTGAACGGGTGGAACTGAAAGATCTATAACTAGAGAATCAGTGCTCTTCTCTTCTACCAATAGATGGCTTAAGTTTCCCCGTCCAAGTATTTGAACAGAACCAATGTTTAGAGAAACCATGGACATGTAAGAAAAGGTAACCACCCTAGTCTTCATATGAGAACTCTTAAATATAGTTACTGTGGAATCTTGAAATCTTCATTTCACTGGTAAGTAATTGCTTTGTTTACAATTTTTATGCATAGTGCCTTATTCAGTATTATGTAAACCTAGACAATTGCGTTAACCATGCGTAGAAGTTATTTTAGGTACATGTCTAGTATATGCAATGCATAAAAGTACAAATATTAGATGGACTATTGCTCTCAATCAATTAGGTCAATTGAGCCACCATTTTAAGCGCTGAACAAGACACCAATCATTCAACAACATTAATGAAGGATAAGCACCGAAACAAGACACCAATCATTCAACAACATTAATGAAGGATAAAATAATGGTTATGGCTGAGCAATAAAGGATATATACACCGCAACCCAAAACTGGGTGAAAATAGTCAAACAAAGGGAATGACTGGTTGAAAAGCTACAATAAAGAAGAAACAAAATGCAAGTAGAGGAAAACTTACTGATGGATCCTGACCTAAGAGAATCCAATAAAAAGTAGAACCAGTAAGCTAATGAAGAGTTAGGTAGGCTATTCCAAGCCTCCAAGGACATACATGGCCAACTTTTGCAGCTGAAGACAATAGCACCCAGCAAGTACAATGCTCTCCAGACTTAATCATTTTTTATGTTGAATGGAACTAAGTGCAAGAAACATGGCCAAAAAAACCTGAGATCAAGCCAGCACCTTCCTAGTGGGTCTCAACATCGTAATGAATTCTAGGTTGAGCTCCTGCATCAAGTTTCAAAACCTTCTTTTCATAGGTTCAAATGTAGAGAACAATCCGTTGATGAGTTGCTCTTAAAGGAAAGAGGTGAAATAGGATTGAATGGTTTTTCTGTTTACCCTCTCTCCTCTAATACTATACTCCAAGGTTTCACATAAAAAGATATTTAGTGGCATGAGAGAGGCTTCCACATAGCTATCAATGATGTTGACATCTTAGATGGAGAGGAATTAAAAGATGAATTCCGTAAAAAACTTATACAAATTTGTAACATATCTCATGAAAACTTTCTTACAAAGATGTATGAAGGACTAGTTGAGCTTGCTGCAATGACTGCTTTTACTCAACAAGGGTATCATGAAGAAATCCTATGTGATACTGCTTTGCTATAGAGGACTTGGATCATAGTTATGAGAGTGGTCATGCCTTCTTGAGAGACTTGAAGCTTGTTATTTCTCGGATAGCATTAAAGGATTGGACCCCCATAGATTTCAAGTGTGTTGCTATGAATGTGGATATGCTTCACAAGAACTTGTTTTCTATTGTTAAGGATTCCTTTCTTTACCTGGAACCAAAAATGTGATTAGGAATTTTGACACTCAAGAAGAGGTAGGTGCTGCTCCAATAAAACTTGTAGATCTCTTCATTGTTTTGGAAGATGTTGGCCTGGAGCTTCCATATCTAGATGAATCTATATCAAATGATCATATTTTGTGTTATTTCAGATCAACACAGCTAGAACGCGTCTTGGATAGAAGAAGAAAACAAACGATTTATGGCACTCTAAATTTCAAGACTTCATAGAGGCATTAGCTGATAGACTGTGATCATGTTAAAAGGTGGATTTCCTGTAACACTATAGAATTTTCTGGGAGTAATTACATGCAAATGTTGTACCTGGAGGCAAGTTCAACCCTTTCAAAACTGAGACAAGGACTCTCTTTATGTGGTTGTAAATGTTCTATTTTCTTTTGACAATGTGTTCTAGCAAAAGGCCTCAAATTTGATATGGGTATTTCTTGTTCTTTTATGTGACCATGGATAGAAAAAAAATTCAACAATATGTTTCTAGGAAACAAATGGTTAGATTGAAGGTGGAAAATTTATAGAAGATCTAATCTAATCATGTGCATGGGGGAAAATCTTATGATTTCACTCAGTGATCTCCATCCAAGTACCTACTCAAGTCTCACATTATCTACTAGGCAGTGATATATAAAAAACAATAATAAGATTCTATTACAACCATGTTCGTTGGGATGGTTACAAGAGAAACATGCCATGAGAATTACACTTCTTCCTTCCGTGAGTGAAGAGGAAGCACATTCATGGTGATGGTGAGAACTCTTATTCCCCTAATCCACTTATTTCTCCTATTCATGCTGCAGACAACCTTGATTCTTTATCCAATTCCTTTTATCCATCTTGGTGTCCACGGGACTCGTAATTATGTCATGTCACTGTAGCAACCATTACGAATGCACTTGCATACAAAGTAATTCTCTTGATCTAGGGTTTTGAGACTTGAGCCTTCAAATTTAGGACAGTTTGGTAAACAAATCCAGTTGAAACTAAAATTTATTTCCTAGATGGAGCTTCAATGCATTATGAATAAAACATGATCAAATATCTAAGGGAATCTGTAGTAGTTTGAGATTATTTTCAACTAGTCTGATTCAAATTGTATATTATTTAAGCGATGTCGACTCTATGCAGTTTCATTCGTTAATTAAAGGCCATACTAAAATGGTTACAACAAGAAATGGGATACCAACCACATGATCAATATTTATATCTTCCACCAAACATGGCCATTGCTGGAAGATCTGAAGAAAAAAATATTCAAGAGAAATATGTTACCCATATTGAATTTCTTATTGAATAGACTAAAGTCGAAGAAAACGGTGGAGAAATTTAGGAGAAATATTGTTTTGGATGACCCTAGAATTGTTTTCAGTCTGCAAGAAGGAACCAAGGAAGCAACTAGAAAACCTAAATGTGAAGGATAAAGGAAAAGAAACCAAGGTTCCATGCCTATAGGAGAGGCTGGTTTCAAGCATCCAAAGATATGTATCAAGCCACTATGTATGCTACATAGGACGAGGAGTGGTACTTACTGAATTCTTACTGGAAAAATAAATGCTCATCAACCTGAAACCAGCTGCATCTCCACCTTTGTGGAGGGTTGTGTCACTACCATTTAATAAGACTAAGTTGTTATGGCCAAGATACTTATACCTACAATAATAAACCCTTTGCATTACTTATGAGGGAATGTACCTATCCAGATTCAATTAGACATAGTGGCACCTAGTTTTATCCAGATTGTGCTTGTTGGAAATATGGTCCCTAAACATGTAGCGCCTTCTGGTTTGTCACCTCATAGAGTTCAACAATTGGTTTGCATAAAAATATGGAGAATCAATCAATAGGAATATCATACGTCTTGGCTATAAATATGGGCACCTCAAGATCCCTTCTACAATTGTAACTAAGTACAGAGTTTCCATAAAAAAATTAGCCCATAGCATGGGTAGAGCGGTAAAGTTGGTGCCCCATATACAATAACTCTAACACCCAAAGCACTAAGATGCAATAAACTGTTACAAAATTTCGAAATGCTATAAGATCTGTAAATATAGACCTCGACTTTGGAAACCATCTGAAAAATATTAACCCTATCTTGCGTGTGGAAACTAGGATAAATTAGAATCCTTTGTGGAACAAAGAAAATCCCTAAAAAACCCTTTCAAAGTATGGGACACCATAGATATTCAATTTCAGAACATTTAACGCTGCTGAGAATAAATGTGCTCACCATTTTTCAGTAGCCATCATTTTCCATGATGAATGCCTCCAAGCTATCATTACTGCAAATCCTTCGTATGATACTAGTAAAATAATCCGAGGGACTTCTTGGAAAACATATAACTATTATTTAATTTGATGAAGCCCAATTTCATTCAAAATATTTGTAAAATCCTCCAAATCTCCAAATCTAAACCCAAAGATTACTGCCAAAGCCTCAAAATCTTTCAATTCAGCGCCAAAACTACACTTCTTCCATGAATTGAGGGTTTGAACTTTGAAGACCTCATGGTTTCATATTGTAGACCAAGACAGAAAAGTGGGTACTGGGGGAATCGAACCCCTATGAACTCGCCATATACCCCGACTGATGAACCATTTCTTAGAGAGACAGTCATATCTATCTATTTTTTTATTATAATACAATGTGGTACCCAATAACTTACCTATTGATTGGGAGTTCAACCTTTTATTTGTGTTTTTTTATGGATTATATTATCATATGTGTGGTTTTTTTAACAATATTATATTATAAATTTTTTTTAATAATATATATATATATATTGTTTGGTTTTTAATTTATATGTGTTTATATTATTATGTTAATGTTTAGTTTTTGCTTATTATGATGAAATATTATATTATAATATATAAATACATATATCCTAATACTAATATATATATGATGAAATATATACAAATTGTAGAGAGTTGAGTGAACATAACTAGACGAACCGACAAGGCACATCTTTTGATTGGTCCCACACAATTATAATGCACACCCAAAGAGAGGGACACCGGGCACTAGATAAAGGACATCGCTACCAATTAATGATGTTGACCCAAAACCTTTGGGCATTGGCCCCTATCAGAATGAAGATCCTACAGTTTATTGGCTCAGGAGCATCCGTAGCAAAGGCTAAAGGTAGTAGACCTTTTTTACTTCACTCGACGGCAGGTGTTATGGGAGCTAGGGTGCAATGACCTTGATTGATATACAAATATGAATGGTTACAAAATTAATATGGCTATGGGGTATGTCGATGGGTATAATCACGTTATTCGACAGTACATCACGATGATCAATTTGGTGTCTTGCAGCTAGGACATCGTCATGATCAATATACACAAGCACTTATAATTTGGTGTCAATTAAATATATACAGTGTAACCCAAAAAAAATTACTAACGGTCATGACTTAAGCTGTGACTTAAATATTAGAATCATGGTAACTCTTAATTTTTAATTAAAATCATTTACAAAAAGGGAGGATTTTTTTCTTTTCAAAATGGAGGATTTTCGCGATTTTTTGCAGGGGAGAGACCCGAGGGGAACTTTATAAATTTCCAATATTAAAATCAGGTGTGAGGAGAACCATATTGATGAATGGATGCACATGGAGAATTAATTACATTGGAGGTTGTGAATTAATTGACAATTTTTAGCTAACATCATGATGAAGCAAAAAACATGAACTTGTCGAAACTTTAACAGACTGTCGAGAGGGTCAAACGATGATGGTCCTATTCAAACAAAATATGAATGCGACCAGTGTGACAAGCCAAACATAATGACACCCGCAACTTCACAACATGACAATGTTGAGAGGGAAAGACACAACAGATATCCAAGATTGATGCGCCAAATGATGCAACTTGGAAGATTTGTCAAAGGGATAATATGAAAGCAAAAATGGTGATTTATCAAATATGGACATGATAAGCACATCGATCTGGATGTGACAGTATGGATAAAATGATCTTGCAAAAAAGTTCAGTAGGTTCGCCTATGCCATCATGTACTTTCGACACTAGCTCGTGTCTCTGAATCTATCTATAATGCTACAATTTACTAAATTTTAACACTGCGGATGGATTTAAGGGTCTTTGAATCCATCCGCAGTGTTAAAATTTAGTAAATTGTACAAATTCATTATCAAAACTGTAATTTTCCATTGTCAGAGTGACACAACTAAAAATGACCAAATAAATGACCAATTGTTATGTGGTCATTTTTAGTTTAGTTACTATCCTGTGACCAAATTGGTCATTTATCTTGGTCATTTTTAGTTTCGTTCTTATCTCGTGACCAAATTGGTCATTTTTAGTTAGCTCACTTAAAATTTCTCAATTTTGGTCATTTATCCCTTGAAAAAACTATGGTGACCAAATTTTTTGGTCACATGGTCACTTATCTATCATTTTGTACTAGTGAATAGAGCAGGAATAATTGGTCCTCAGGTTAACATTCTTCCCTTTCTTAGGGAGGGTTATTAGCCCCCACATTTTGGTTACCCCAGTTCTGGTTCTACTGGGGAGGAGGGTTTCCCCCTGTCGTTGTTGCTAGTTATGTTTGTTCTCACCTTTCTTCTTCCCCTGATTTTGAGGATTCTGGGGATTCGCGGTATTCAACTGCTCAAACTGTTGAGCTTGATGTGCAAAATAGAGTTGAACTAAATTGACCCACATGTGGGGCATGGGGGCAGAACCGGGAGGACATGGAAACAAGTAATAAGGGTTATACCCTAAAGGTGAGATATGTGTGGTTTGCACTCCATACGAGGTGGATGTAAGAGAGGCTTGCGCCATTTGCGGTGGAGGTACCATTGTTGCTTGGCTTGCATTGGGATAGGTAGGATTGCAAGTTCCATATTGTAGCTGACCAAATGGAGGATTTGGTGTAGGAGGAGGTGATGTCGACACAGTAGGGATGGGTGGGTACTGCGGTGCCATGGTGAATGGCACCAGCTTAGGAGGAGGAGGAACCTTTCCTTTCTTGGAAATGGACTCAATAAGCCCATCTGCCAAATGTGACGAACCCACGAGTGTGGGATTCAATGATCGATGTTGATGGACATCGGGTAGGATGGTATATAAGGATTTAGATTGTGCATAGATGAGATCAAAATGTTGGGCATTTAGGATGTCCTTTTCCTCAGTTTGGGGCATGGAGGTTGCCACATTCATGGCTATTTCTAGTTGGAGTGATTTAATGAACCAATCCAACAAGAACTAAGGTTGAATGTCGATCTTGCACAATGTACGATGTCCACACCACTCATGGATATGGTCTGCTATGTGGGTAGAGGTATTCTGTCAAAAATCTGTGAGAATTTCAAGACCGAGGTCACGATGTATTAGCAATTGAAAGTACGTGAGAAATGTAGTGTTTATCATCCCAAAAGTGGCGTGGGATGCCACTGGTAAGTTCACATACCATTTCATCACGGTTCCTGTAAGGTTTGGCTGAAAGAGGCGAAGCCTCACTGAGTCTTCTATTATGATGTTGGAGGAACACCATAAGTGGAATGACATAACATGGTTTGTTCGGTCATCTCCCTATTTCCCTTCAAATTTAGGGATATCTAAGGGGAGCTTATCAGGCACAACTGGTCATGCTTGATCATGTACTAAAGGGTCATTGATCAGTTTGTCCAGATTAGGGATATTTACACTAGCCATGAACGATAAGTTACTATTAGGTGTTGCCATCGTATGAGGCGTGATTTTCCCTCAAGTGGAAGAATGGGATCCTTGATGTGAGGATGAGAATGTTGTGTTCCCTCCTCCCGAAGAGGGAGAAGAAGATGGATTTCCATCGAGGGGTGGAAATAAAGGGGGACCTCTTCCATGAGAGGGTGAACCAAATGGGTCAAACTAGCTATCTCCAAGGGGAGAAAGTGTGGGGATGCATCTTCCACGAGGGGATAAAGAAAAAGGATCTACGCTTTATCCAAGGGGAGAAAATGATTCAAGCAAAGAGCGGCCTTGACCTGATGATCCTATCAAAGTGTCCTAGGAGAAACACCGGCTAGGGAGAAAGTGGGAAAACACCCCTCAAGAGAGGGGAAAGGCCTTGCAGTCTACGGGATTGCCTTAGGGGTTTTTGTTCCTCTGTGGTGGAATTTTAGTGACAAAATGAGAGTGATGATAGAAATAAACACAATTGAACAAATGAAAAAATATGCCAACCACAACAGATACAAAATGGTTCAAAGTGAGTGATATGTGTTATGTCAGTTTAGTGCAAGAGTTCCCACATATAGGTTCTTTTTAATTATGAGTTAGTGAACTTATATTTAAAAAGAAAATAAATTCATATTCCCTAAATACCTAATTCCCTTCCTCTCAAATGTAACTGGGCCTACCAAGAGCACAATTGATGTTGATAATGGGATCCACACAATGATTGACTAGTGAAGGTAGCAGAGATTCAGCTATACCGGTGATGGGGATATGTTCTGAAAGGACTGGCAACACTTCCCAATGGAAATATCTAACTTTGGAAGTCAATTACACTCACAATTGCTCCTTGGTGATATCCTAAGTTTGGCCACTATGATACTTGCGTCAAGTGTGGATAAGTGGTTTTGCATGGGCGGTATAGTGTCGCCTCAACAAAAATCTAAGTGGCTCTTTGGAGAGGGAAGGAAACTATACCTCCGCTTTGACCTCCTTGGGCACAACGCACTTCTTATCTGGGTTTTATTTTAACACTTGTTGATAGCAGGATTTAATAGTACCCTATAAGTCAACAATGTTATGTTTCCAAAACTTGATGAAACTAGATTGGTGGGCATTAATGGATGCCTAGCCCAATCAATCCCACCTAACTAAAATCTTAATTTGTGACCTCCTGTGGATGATTTTAGTTGGTTGGAAATGACCAGTGTTGATTTTAAGGGTCTTAATTCACTTAAGGAGTGTAAGGGAGGTATTTCACAATTCTCTTCCTTTTTTATTCACCAAGATCACAAGTAATGCGAGGTGAAGAGCATACTCAGATTGGAAGATATTTTAGGTCCCTTAGTGTGTGCTAGTGATGCAAACACGTGAAATAAGCAAATTAATTGTTGCAACTAACTAAAGAGCTTGAAATGAAATGCAAATGGAGATTTAAATTCAACTCTAAAAGATGTTAATGGTGATTTCTAACAAAATGCTAATGAAAAAAAAAATGTGCAATGGAGGTATTTCACACTTCTCACCCGTTTTTTATTCACCAGGCTCACATGAAGTGCGAGGTGAAGAGCATACTTTTGGAGATTAGAGTCTTTAGTTCCTTGCTTGTGTGCAAAAGTGGATTTACACTACTTTCCCTAAAAACAATGAAAGTAAACAAAAACAAAAGATGTATTGAATACTATTGACAACTTTGAGGCTCGTTGAAAGCCTCAAAGTTGGTTACCAAAGTAGATTTCAACAGAGAATGACTCTTTATTCCCTAATCTTGGTCTAAATGGGCTAATTACTAAATAAAAACTAACGATTGCAAGTTAATTTACTTATGTAGTAGTCATTGGGACTGCAAGAGTCAGCTAGGTGGTCAAGTTGTCCAAAGGGTCACATGGTCTTTGTCCTTGTCATCCCTTGTCTCTCACCTTGTTTTCCACATCACCAAGAGTCAGCTAGGTGGTCAAGTCTATAGGTTGTGCATAGTAGTTTGAGTCTTTTGGATGTGGTGGGCCCACCTCACCAGGGGCCTCGTATTTTTGAGATATTATGTATTTTTTATCACCATATTGGCATCTTATTGTTTAGTAATGTATTAACATGTATAAGGAAGCCTATCGCTTCATATTGCATACAGGTATTCATCCAGCACCATGTTGACCAGATTTGTCTTGGTCAAACTAGGTTGACTAGGCCAAAAATGGGGCCGAAAAAATATTGCGATCAAAATTTCGATTTTGGTCATTTGTATTCTCTTGGGGTCCCATATGAACCTCCAAGCATCATAATTTGAAAATGTGGAGGCAGCGATGAGATTTTTAATTATTATTGGTCATTAATGACCTGTTTTAATTAAAAATCATGGATTTTGGGAAAACAGTGCCCAAGTGATGGATCATGGTCGTTCAAGTGACCATCTCTACTATTTTTGGGGTCCACGATCGCATTGAAACAGACGGTTCGACAATCCGGGCACTATAAGTGGGTCAAAAGCCCAATTTAAACCTTCAGCAATAAAAACCAGCAGTTAATTAAAGAAAAAATCAAAAATTGGCAAAGGCAACTATGGCAAATGGAAAAATCAAAGGTTGGCTAATACAAGGGTGATTTCTAAGGTAATGTTGGTAGGTTTGGACATCATATTATGTGTTGTGGGTCCCTCCATTGCACCAGCTCACTAGGTGGGACGAAGTTTCCCATGGGGGGCATTTTTCCTCACTTGGCAAGTTCGATTTTCATGTGCTATTGTATGTGGGACCATGATGTATTAGTTAGGGGTCTAAAACACCGTATAGACACCCCCTAACATGCTATTTGATTGTTGTATGGGCCCTATAAGGGACCCTCTCTCCACTTGTGCGCTACACTTGGGCAATTCGCACCCCCTCTTGGATCACTCTCCACCATTCGATTTGGTTGTTGGGGAGTTAATCCCAGCCCTCCATTTTGGAGTGAATAGGGTTTTGAGAGTGGCCTTTCTCTGTAAGAGAAGGCACTCACCCATTGTACACCTCTCTTGGCACATTGTACACTTGAGTTTTGATGATATAGAGCCATTTTCCACCAAGTTTCTTGAGAGTTTATGGATGGATATGTATTGCTTGACTGATATCTAGTCTTTCTTAGCTTTGTTGAGTTGTTAGTGCATTGTTTCCATCTTGTCCTTGGCCAACGATTTGAAGGTGAAGAGCACAGCTAGAGGAGGGCGCAGTTTTTGGGGTGGGAACCCCACAATTGCTCCAATTCTTCAGAGTATCAACAAAGGGAGTTGTTCTTGATTTTTTGCCTTTCAATTCCTTTCATTTTCAGTCATTTACTTGCTGGTTTTACTTGTTATTTGCTGCACACACTGACTTGCTCTTGTTTGTGGCAGGTAGCTAGGGCGAATTTGGCCACTGGGAGCTCAAAACGCCAAAGGGAGCACGCTGCAGCTTAACAAATGAGTTTGGAGGGCTAGTCTTCGGCAATCTCGTCCATCTATTCATTCTCAAGTAGGTCCTCCTTGCTGGTCTCTTGCATTTTAAATTTCATTGTGTGTGTTGAGCAGAAATTCCATATAAAAACCCATAAAAATACAAAACTTAAGATTTCACTGTACGAATTTGTTTACTTCAAAACCCACTAATGAAACACCCTTAAAAGGCTATATCCTGAGTTTCATTTCTTTTTTACCCATAGATTTAGCACTGGTCTACCTGGCAAAAACACCTCACCTGGGGCGTTTTTCTCTTCTGCTTGTTTGGGTCAGTTTGGGGTTCTGGGTAGTTTAGAATCGGTCTCAAATCGTCATTTTACTTTCAGAAATCAAACTACCAATTGCTAGAAGTGTTTTAAATCACCATTTTATTGCTGCCCTAGTTTGTCATTTCACTGCTTAACTCACCTTCTTGGGAAACATCAATCCATCCCTTCACTTCTAAGCTTACTGTATGTTCCTAGTCTATTTCAGCCATACAATCAATAATTTAATCAGTCTATCTCACCACATTTGATTGCTGGTCACTTCTACGTCACTCCTATTTTTACTATCTGTGTCCATCTACTGGTTGGAACTAGACTTAGGACCTAATCAACAATCATTTCCTCCCTTCACTTCTTTCTATCTTTGGGATTTGGCTGTGTTTTGTCTCTCAACCATCACTGGTTGAGCGGGGTCTCCCGCTTGACTTGGCTACGTGCCTTGTCTAAAGTGACAGTAGCCTTGTCTGGTGTGATTTCTGTTCCTTGAACGGAGGACCTGGCTATTGTTGGTTACACCATTCTAGCTGTTCACCCTCTGCCATCCCTGTTGGGACACTCATTATCCATCAGCTAGAGATTGTGCGATAACACATGGATAACAAGAAGTATGTAGCATGCACATACATATCAGTCTATTGTTTGGGGATCAAGACACACAATAGTATAAAACATTAATACGGGGCATGGAAAACAACTACTAAAAATAAAATATCATAGCTGCAATTGAGCTTTTTTATATGCAAAAGTTTAACTTAAAACTGCACAAGAGATTATTTAAACTCTAACTCTAAACATGCCTGCAAAAAACAAACTTGCATATGTTATGAACTAATCTAGCTTCAAATTCTAGAAACCTGTTACCTCAAACTCTCAAAAATGTGTCTACATAAGAAGCTCAACCAAAAGTGGTCGGATTTTTTTCCACAAAAACAGGTGTACTAGCTTACTTTCTGGACTTTCACTTTCGAAACTCAAAGTGAAACTCCTCAAAATCCTTTTGCTGGAAATAGAACTTTCATATTAAATTTTGAATGTCTGAAATGACAAAGAAAAAATGTCCTAACATTCAATCAACTCATAAGTTATATACTTGCACAAATTCATCTTAACCCCAGATCTGTTCTTTGCTAGGAGGTATCAAGAAAGTGATGAGTGTAACTCAAAACTCTCACACCTAACTCGTCAAGTTTTTAGATAGGGTTAAAGATCAATTTGTGTATCCCCCCGGGATAGCTCAACTAGTTATAGCCAAATTTTATGGGAATTTTGATAAGTCTCTGCCAACAAGTGCATGGTTCAAATCCCCATGGAATTTGTTTGGGAAAATGCAGATGGCATTATAAAGATGTCAAAGAAAACCAGTCAAAAGACAAGGAAGCAGCAAGCTTCGGTATGTACCAATATCATGTTTGCATTGGTTTAATCAAGTGATATTTATGTTGGTGTTTATAATTGGCTTCAACTAAAGAGAACCTATGGAATGTTGTAGAATATGAACCAGCATGCATTTGCAAACAAGAATGGTGCCACAAACACTACTTCCAAGGCTCAAGTCCAGTAATCTTTGGCTGCTAGGTCATCAGCACCAAGACAGGTACAAGGATCTCTAAATAATTTATTATTACATTATTTATATATCATGTCAAAAATTTTGTTATTAATTTATTAAATGTAGTTATGAGAGATTACGTGTCTTGTTGTAGGGAAAGCTTGCATAGTTGAGGTCTAGAAATGGGAGCTAATCAGCTTGCAGCAATTAAGGAATCAACAAGGAGAGCAATAGTTACACCCATAAGGAGAGCAGTAGTTACACCCATAATCATGGAAGAGAAATGAGGTTAAAGATGTGTTCACAGAAGGGGATGATGGAGACAAATTTTCCACTTCCATTCCAAGTGAAGAGCACAACAGAATTAGTGAAGAAATTGAGAAAACATTAGAAATATAAAAAATAGTTCCGTCATCAAAATTGAACAAGAAGAATGATCCTTCAAAGGGTTTGATTGAAGCAGAAAATGTTAACACATGTGAGTGAGTTGGCTTTGCAAATGTTTCAAAGAAGAGCTTCTCACAACTATTAAATGCAACTATGGTTTTGCTCCAGTTGGGAAATTGCATGAAGCAACGAAAGAGATGGTTTCTGATGCAGCAACAGAAATGGTTTGTGTTTCTAGAAAGAGGACAGACGATGGGCTAAATACATCCAACATGAGTAAAGATGATGATGAGCAACAAGCTCAAACACATGTTAAAACCTGTATTTTTGAAGGAGATGGTAAGTTTACTGTTGAAGTTAGAATGGACAGAGATATTAAAGTTAATAGTGCAGTTGATCAATTGATAATTGTGAAGCATTGTGCAAGTGCAAAGACCCTCGAGAAACCATTGGAGGTTTCTTCCCAAGTCTTAAAAGAATTCGGGAAAGAAGTGGTTGGAGATAGCAAATTTGTTATACCCAAGTAAAGTATTAGTAAAGTATAAATATAAGTAAAGTCAAGTCTAGTATTTTAGGGTCTAAGATGTGTACATGGTATATTGCAAGAGAAATGGTATATATTGCCATCTCATGTTTTTGCATACCCAAATGCTACACAACCTGTATTCCCATATGGAGGATTTTCTTTTGGTTCAAATTTTTCGATGACTTCCACATCCTTGTCAGGAGCACCAACTTCATATGGAGATTCCTTGGGAACATCGTGTTTTTCTTCATTTCCCTCACAACTTGTGGATGCAGGGGAAATTTCATCTCCAGGTATAAGGCCCTACGTGACGGGGGTCACTGATGTTTCTGGAATGAAAAGAAATCACAAATGGAAAAGACCAATTCTTGATTAAAATGCAGGACCTGGAACAGTTGATTTAGAAATCAGATATTCTCAGCAATTTTCCATTGCCAATGGTTGGGTTTCACCAGAGGGTCAGACAAGATCATTTAACTAGAAAACAACTTCAGCAGCATTGCCTTTGAAGAGAAAAGAACTTGAAGGAGGTTGGGATTCACATTCTATTGAATACATCCAGTCTCCATGGAAATAACATTTTTCTCATTTTTTAAGCTATCCTTTGGAGGAACTTGCCACAATTTCTAATTATCATTGATAAATTTTCACATGGATGTGGTTTGTAAGGGATCAACATATCCCACATCGTTTATCTCATATGTGTAGAATATAAATGTGACCAACTATTGTATGTTAGTAGCTTCACATTGAAAGCATCTTGCTTCTGATCTCCAGATGTCATCTAAAAGCTGTATCAAATGCTAAGGTATCAAAATTTGGAAGTATTTTAATGAGTCTTATTCATGGTTGCTTCTCTCACGGAAGTCATAATTCTAAGACTTACGATCAATGTATTTTCTATAAATTTCATATCAAAATCTCTTTTACTTGAAGGATTGTTGTGTTTTTCTTTCTAGGCAACATCTAGAATTATTAGACATATATTTGTCCCCATTGAAAATCCTATGACTATTAGTCACGTGAGAATCCTTTCTTATTGTTCTTGTTACACCTCATGTTGGGGTTTTCAGCTGGTAGCTAGGAGCATCTTAATGGACTTGAGGTATCTACATCTTCATGCAACTTCTTCTCTTCTTCAAGATGGATATTTGATGAAGATTTTTGGTGGAGGATGGTCATTTATTTATGGTGGATGGTCAGGTTGATAGTATTTTCTATGGTTAGCTGCTTCTTTCATGCATTTACTTCATATGGATTCTTCCCAAGCTGCATTTTTTTCCATCTCTCATTGGTTGTTTTTGCATCAAGCAAGCATTCATTTTTATAAACGACCTTGGAATGCCAACCATCAAGTGATGCATTTCACCTTCTTAAGGCCAAAGGCATGTGACCCTCAAGTTAATTGTTGACTTCATACATTCCCAAGGATTTATTTTTACAAAGTTTGGAGGGTTTATTTAGTATCAATGTGTCCAAAAGGTCATGTTGGACATGGTGATGTGCACCTCTGTTAATTGTTGTAATATAGGGGGGGTCACCCTGCACTATGAGCAAATAGCACCTATAAATTCTTCCACACAATCTGCCTAGTTCATACAATCTTAAATATTATATAAGGGGCCATAGCATAAAGCTGGCCAAGGTGTTCATGAAAGGCAAGATCACCAACACAATTGACTCACAACTCTTCCACCAAAATGACAAGTGCCTGTGAATTGTCTGTCATTTCCTAAATGGAAATGGCACCTAAGGTAGCTATGCAAAGAAATGATGGCTAGGAGTCTACTATTTTATATGTTGAGTAAGCCAGTGATGGTCGAGGGCCCACTCCCAAGGACAAAAAGATTATCCCCATCATGATGTGTGTGGGTCATCTCATCTTATTAGCAACTTCATTTATGATTACAAATATGTGCGGCCTTTTTATTTGTGTCCCAAGGCAAGACTTTATTAGTTATATGGTTATGTGCCAAATGGTTATTTTGAACTGTGGTAGTATCACTGTATGGCCAAGTGAAAATTTTGTTGAGTCATATGCTCTTGCGTAGTTATAGAAGCTATTAAGGCATCTTAGTACAATATGTTTTAGCTTATGACAATTGCAATGTAAACCACTATTTTTAATCTATAATACATACACATAACAGCAAGCAAACAATGAACCGACTTCTTCATCTAGTTCACCAAATGGCACCGACAAAGTTGCAAGAAGTAATACAGGAAGATCTTAGGGTAACTCTTCCATAAGAATTTTAAAACAACTCTTAGC
This sequence comes from Larix kaempferi, assembly GCA_027924585.1. NCBI lineage: Eukaryota > Viridiplantae > Streptophyta > Pinopsida > Pinales > Pinaceae > Larix > Larix kaempferi. The sequence goes on from BSBM01000504.1 coordinate 9,093,838, forward strand.
TGATCATGTGTTGCATGTGAAGCTCATAAGTGCAATGAGACAAAATAAGAAACTTGAATGTTATTGGGGAAACTCTGGCAATCTGGCCATAATGATTTCAGAACATACTACAAAAAATGCATATATGGAAAAGACAGAAAGCTAATGCATAAAAAATATACTTACAGTTTCCCACCATAGTTGAAGTTGAGGAAAATACAATATAGAAGGTGTATTCCTTCTTGCTTCTTCCACAATATGTACTAATTCTTCTTCAAGGGTCTTGGCACTTGGATCAGACATAAGTGACAGAATCCCAAGCGAATGCCCAGGAAATCTCTCTAGTTCATTTAACACTGCAGGGCCAATGTGATCCTGGCATACAAAGCACAAAAAAGAACATTAGATCATAAAACTTATTGGTTTACTTAATATTTTCAACAGTTGAAATTAGCAGATTTAAAGTAAAGGAATTTTATATTCATACCAAGCGAGTGCCTTCCTTTCCACACAGCAAGAGCCTTGGTCTGGACACAACAGGATTTAAAGTGCAGTGGGGAAATCCAAATAAGTTAGCAACATTACGAGAATTGTTATCCAAGGAATATTTTGTATCCCCCTTTGCCGGTATGGGAAATATTTCAGAAATGCAATCTCTAATCTTGTCCAGATGACCTTGTAAGCATGGAACTCTTACAAGTTACAACGGTTTGGAATGGACTATTGCACCTCTATGTGCAGTGGGAGTAATGGCAGACATTGCTTCCAAAAATGATGTCTCTCTACTTTTACAGAATCCACATCTATTACAAACTGGTCATCACTACTATATACTTGGGGTTATTTTAGACAGAAGGCCCTAATAGCAGCCTCCATGCAAAAATATTTTACATCAGCACCACAATACCCCACACAAGTTGTTGCAAGTTCCTTCCTTAATACCTCTGAAATAGGTTCCTTCCACTTTATTGTGAGTATCTATAAAATGCAATATTGTGCCTTACAATCAGATAAAGGAAACACAAACTCACGATCAAACCGACCAGGATGACAGAGAGCCCCATCAATGGCACCAATCCTGTTAGTAGCTTCAATGAGAACTACTTGAACTCGAGAATAAAACCATCCATAAGATGAAGAGATTTCAAAAGTTTCCTAGCAACTTATGAGTTCTACATGGCACCTTCATCCATGGAAAGAAGAGAAACATTGTAACTAATTTGCTAATCTAGTGGAAGAGGAGAAAATGTATGATTTAGTTGGAAGCAAGAAAGATAACATTGAATCTTTACAAGACATTACACACAAATTTGTATTGCAACAATGAATGTGACCACTTCCAATTGTAAAAGTGGTATATCCTACCCCATTCGTGTTATAGGAATGTACATAGAAGGCATAGGAATCCCTATTCTGAGGCTCATTACCAAATACAAGGTTAGAATTCTCCAATAGAGAAACTTCAGCTATTGAGGGTTTATTTAACTATTCTCTTAACATAATTTTTTCTTTTTGTGTGAAGTCTATAAATCAAGATACAACTTTGCAGATACCTTGAAATATGGAACCAAGTTTTCAAGAAAAGAGATGCAGAGCAAGAGTTTCCAAGTTAATTCATTTGAATGCACTTACAGAAAGTAGACAACTACTCAAATTTCCTCTACCTGACATAAATTGTAACTGAAGATAGAGTCAATCAACCCCCCAATATTGAAATCCTCATGATGTATTTATGTATTGGTTATATCAAGTATTCATTAGTTTACACGTTGTGTATGATCTTGTAAACGTCGTCTTTCAACAAAGTAGACCTAGACTCAAAATATCAAGTGTCCTGAAATACCACTAGAAATCTACATCCTATATCTTGTCCACAACCTAATCCCCTATATGATATGGCATGTCCAATAACTGCTATAAAATGAGCTAGTAAAAGTAAAATTTTGTTTGTCCCATTATTCTGCCCTGACGTTACATGTAAAAGCATAGTCAAAAAAAATTGCGACAATACTATAATGTACAGGAATTCGAAAGGTAAACCATCAAATAAATGCAATGGATACGGTTATAACAAGTACAACACATAATACACTACAACTTAAATACTTAACAAAAGAATAAAAATGAAAAAGAAGATAAAATAAATCATAAACAAGCAATCCAAAACACTATCCTTGTATTGGAAAACATTAACTGCCTCCAATACCAACTGACCTCTAGAAGATGATTGAAAAAGCTAGAGTATTACTCTGCATCATCCTTCACAGCAGTGATGAATATTTCCCCCTCATACAGCCCAGGATATTGTGCAGAAGGAACATCCATTGAAACCCACAGAGCATAAGTTTATCTGCAGACAGTAAGACCATCCTAAGTCAGTCACTGTTATTGCAAAATCTTCACATGCAATCAACATCAAGCTTCATCTGGAAACACCATGAAAAAATTCAATATTCCAGTGTCACCACAAACTCAAAACATAGAATTGCTAAGAATGTTTTGTAGAAGACAACTTAGAGGGGCATATAAAAGCCTTGTTTCACTACATTTTCTCTCATTCTATAAGAAGAGTGTTAGTTACATGCATCTGCCATCATCTCCATATATTCCTTGGTAACTATAGCTCCTGAGGGCCTATAAAATGTGTAATAGGTTGTTTCATGGATTAGAAATGTCACTGATATATATTTTCAGCACAAAATTGAGTATATTTTGAGTTTTTTTCCTATTGGCTGATTTTGACCAAGTCTTGAACCGAGTTTTACTGACCCTAGGCCAGCTGAGTCTTTTCCAATCAGATTCTTTGCCAATCAGAGTCTGAAAACTTTCATACTAGAGACTATTCAAAAGATCTGGTTGTTTTCTTCTACCTTCTATAGATAAGGATATTGAACATGTAGCTGGAGAAGGTTATGCATAGGAGGCATCTTCTATTTAAGTATCAACCATTTTGAACTAAGCTTTGTCGAGCCCAGGCCAGCCGGATCTTTGCCAAGTCTGAGTTGATCAACTTTGATACTAGAGACAGTCGGCCATATTCGAACAGATAGAAAGGGAACATCTAAAAATATTGGTCAACTATCAGCAATTCTCAGGTATAATTGATTAGAAGCACAGCTCTAACTAGGATGGCCATCTTGCTTATCATAGATCACTGAGAAATTTCCCTTTCCCCCAAGCCTCCAGCCATCCACCATAGAGATATTGCATACCCTCTCAACATATAAATATCACACTAACTGGAGCCTTGATATCAAGGCTGTTGGGAGCGGGGAGCGGGAGCGAAAAGCGAAATTTTCAAAAGCTTCCGTTTCGGGAGCGTTTTCGGGAGCGTTTTTTATATAATATATATTTTAATATATTTTGATGCATATAAATTAAAAAAAACATGTATTATGCCAAATTAGCTATAGAAAACATCAAAACATAGATTCTAAATATTCATATAACCATTTAGTACACATTGATATAACATTAATGATTAATCATCTCGTCTTCTAGATTCTAGGAGCTATAACTTATAACATTGTCATTAAATGATCATCATCAAATCATCAATCATCAATCATCAACAACATCAACCTTCAAATTTCAACATATAATATTTGCCATCAAACTAGGCCATAATGTTTACAAAATAGGCCAACCGCCAAAATAAACATGAAAATGAAATACATGAAAATGTATGTATCTTGCGAGTAAGATCAAGGATTCATTTTATTAGGCAACAAAATTGTCATTGGAAGTTAATCTCACTTCATACCAAGGATTATTTTATGAATTAGGCAGTGCATCAAATGAGCTTTTTTTTTGGTACCAGTGTTTGGGGAAACCATTATAATGCTCAAATTAAATGAAAAATGGTGAACAATTTCAATGCTTGTTGAATAATAGACAAAGCTTTCACATAGAAGACAAGCAACCAGGGCTTCTTTCATAGGAAGAAGCTAGGTGATGAGTAAGAGCTTAAAAGATATTCTGAAGATAATGATGTCAATGGTGTTGGGAAAGGAAGCAAAAAAGAGAAGAAAGCAAAAATACATGCAGCAACAACAAATGTTAGGTAATCCTTGAGAAGTATTACAGTTACTCAAAGAACTACAACTCTTTCTACTGTAAATTTTGAAACACCAGCACTTCAGTAGATATCAGAAGAATACTGTCATCCGACTATTCATTTGTTTAGAGCAAAAGATATTATGTAACAAACACTTGGGAGCTTTATGTATATAGATGATGAATAACGTACATGATTTGAGCTTTATGCTTCACTGTAGGACTCCTAATGTGTCACCTGAGCTTCCAAGCAACACCGCCAACCACCAAATCTATTGATTTATATTCTATGTCTCAGTCCATGGGAAGAATTTTATTTAGATGTATCGTCACTGTATTCACGTATTTCATATATCTGCCACTCTTGGATATCAATGGACACTGATTATTTTTCTTCCTTTCCATCCATACACTCCCAAGCTGTGGCTTTTCATGTCCTGATACTTCACTGAGATTCTGCAAACTTTCATTCCCAGGGAAATATAGATAATGAATTTTCCATATCATTTGGTTCCAGAATATGAAAATATCTTATGAAGGAAGTTTTTCTGGAAGGTGAAACATAAAGTCTACATGCACAAGCAAGGATTTTCAGCTTAAATACAAAAAAATCAGTCTTAAAAATGGAGATCCATGGCAACTTGTAACCCATGAATCACTATGATGCAATCAATATCTTGGGTTATATGTGATTTGGTACAATTATTATTTGTTCTAACTCTTTGAATCTCTAAGTTGTTTGCAGTGTTTTGGTAGCTAACAATGCACTAATTTTGAATTTATTTCACCCAAGGAACACATTCACTCCACTCATTTCCATCAATTCGTTTTTGCAACTATCTTTAGAATTTACTCCCAACCATTTGAAACATACCCTTACTCTTGATTGTTTATGGACAACCCAAGAGAGTGTTTCTTTTGTGTTGATCATCTTGGATGTTGTGTAGATTTATTGATTAGATGGTAGCATGCACCTTTTAGGGACATCCCCTTGTGAAAACCACTAGTTTAAAAAGAGAGGCATCTAGTGGTGACATGGGTGGGTGACCTGAATGTTTTTATTTTCTAGGTTTACTAGTGCATATTTGTGTTATAACAAATTGGTGTTATTGCCGAGGACTTTTTCAATTCTAGGAAATCAAAATGACATTAGTGAGGTTTTCTTTATCTGCTTTATAGTTTTCTTATCTCACTTGGAAACTCCATTGATGTAGGGTTTTATCACACCAAACAACCAATGAATATATCCATGAGTTGAACCTGCACAAGGCACAATTTTAGGCCTTGATAAACTTGGATATCTATTTTGGAACACAACGGTAGACCACCCGAGTCTCCCCTAGCAACTCCATATGTGGATAGATCATGATTGTTAATGGATATTGAGTACATACAATGGATGTAGGATATGAATCCTTGATGGTGGAGCTCTATCACATTAAGAAGAGAAAATATGAGACTATATCTAATTTTCATGGTAAATTTATCTATGCACCGTATAAGGTTCATCCCTCATTCCAACAAAGAGGTGTTTTATTGGATTATGTTTTCGCTTTTGATCTAGAGTTTCATTCCCTCTTATGGAATGAGAAGCCAACAAGTATAAGGAAAGATTTTTGCATTTCCCTAAGAGTGCAAGAATTACTTGATGATGAGAGGGAAGGAAATCAAGGAAGATTGCATGTGATGAACTTCCTAGTTATGAAGAGGATGAAGATAAACAATGCTTGGGTGACCAGGAACTAGTGGTTACATCACCTGAGCCATATGCAAAATACCATGAAGATGAAGAGGAAGAGTCAAGTTTACAGGTGGATTTGTTGATTCCTCCTAGTAATGATGATAAAGTTAAAAAAGAAGAGGAACAAATCAACAATGTGGAATTGAATCAATTTGAGGGTTTATCTTTGCATATTCCCATAGTGATTCAAGAATAGTTTGGTGAGATACGATTGCAGCAGGGGAGGTTTTTAGTTCAACCAAAAGATGATATTCCTAATAGTTTTCCCATGATCATGGATGCATATTTTGTTCTTCGGAGAGATTCCTCGATGAATCAATTATTGGATATCAGGATTGCTCATGATACGATTTTGATTTGAAGATGATGGAGGTGTTTCTTGAGGAAGAAGAATTTTTTTCTTTTCTATTTTCTATTTGATCATTGTTAAGGGAAATGTTTCAAGTTTCACCTAATAAATTTCCTTGGTTATTTGATCACTAAGCACATGAATGCATATTTCCATATTTTGAGACTTCATGATTGGTTGCATTGAGGGTTGGGTATGTTGATATTTCTTGCATGATCAATCACTTAGTTGCATGGATACATTGGTCATTCAAGTATGTTTATTTATCGTGGAATCTTTGACCAACTTCCAAAATAAGAGATTTTGGGTTTCGCAAAATCAAGAAAAGATGAAAAAAAGAAAAAACAATTGTTTTTTATGTTCAACTGGGTAGTTAACGTCCTTTATTTGTTGCTTTTGTTTATGTTGGAACCTAATCCGTTAGGGTTCAGTGAATATGAATTCTCGGAGGAGTCCAAGAGAAAAATTGGAAGATGAAAACCAAGCGTCGCCTTATGTTGTATTTATATGTACATTCTCAATGGAAAAATGAATGAGCTTTCATGCCTAGATATTTGTGTCTTTGATTGTCTTTGTTTAGTATTTGATTATTTTCCCAACTGGGCATCCCAATAGTGGTATTAGAGTGCCTAGTTTTTGTCCTCAGTCTGCCAAATTCCCTACCAGACCTGCATTCTGTCCTCATCCGTTTGGTTCTGCCTTTTTGTCCCCCCTTGCATATTCTTTGTGCCTCTTTGCCTCCCTTAGTCATATTCTTCTATTCAAGTTTGCTCCTCTGCATATTTTTTTCCATATTTGCAACCTGTAAAACCTAATTTTTTTTCTCCTTGGTCTCACAAAATGGTTACTCATTCTCCCCACTTCTCTAACAATCTCCTTCTCATCGGTATTCCAGTGACTAGTTACCTTCTCTCTACGACCTAGGGTTGTATGGTTCACATGCTAGGGTTTATGTTGTATTTTTTAAGATTAACAACATATGATATCTATTTGTGTTTGAGTGAGCACATTCTGTGTGTTTGAGCGAGCACGACCTAGTGCAATCCATCCTCGTGCAATTGTTCCTCACCTCTACATGTAAAATATCCATGGTATAATCCTCATTGTCTTTGTGAAAACTCATCTCAAATTCTAACGGTTCGCTCACCTCATTGTGGTAGAATTTTCTAAACGGTCCAATGATTCACTCACCTCAAGTGCCAATCGTTCACTCACCTCAAGTGCCAATGGTTCACTCAACCCATCGTGGAAAAATTTCCTCAGCGGTTGTAGTTAAAATACTCCACAATTTCGTTGATCTCGTTACTCAAAGACCGATTCTTTGGCGTTGAAGCATGATAATTAGAGGATAAGAGCACAAGATTACTATTGGTGGATCACACATCTTCCTAGATGATTAAATTTGACAATGATTCTAGAAAAATGGGATGGATCATAGGCAAATGCAAGTGGGTATAGTCCTGCAGACCTACTGTGCTGCCTTGTTGATATTGTTATGAGTTTTGCATTCTATGGGGTCATTGGAGAGACTTTTTGTGTGAATATTGTACTAGGAAGCTTCAATTTCATTGCGATTCTTGCTACTCTGTTGTCTGTATATAGTTGTTTGTAGAAGAAAGTATTTGTTCTCCAAAAATTCAAGAGGTATGTAGAGAAGCAATATTCCTCTTGAAGATATGTATACAAAGATGCAACTTATTAACATGATTAGGTGAATGATTCCCACTCTCTATTGATAGAGCTAGACACTTTTGACACGATTCTTAGTACCTATAATTTTCAAACTTTGCAGTAAATAGGGACCGATATATTACCTTCGCTTCTTTAAAACGACCAAGAATTAGCAATTAAGAAGCAAGTTGTTCCTTCAAAGTTAACTTGTCGACTATTTTGGTCACCTTCTTACTAAGTTCCTCAAGCACTCCTTCTGAAGCTCCAGAATCGTTAACAAGAGAGATCTTGTACAAAATAATTTTGGCACATTCATGGTATTCCTCTTCCAATGTCATCTCATATGCATCTATTTGAAAGGAATACACATAATAAAAGGAAGGGTGAGACACTCCTATGTAGATATATTTTTATTAATATTTTTGAGTTATTGTGTGGGGTGAGATGCTCCATACAATCTCCCTTCAAATTTGTGTAAAATAGTTTGAGTAAAAATCACTTGAATTTGTACGGATCATCGAGTCATTGCTCATCCTTCCTTGAAAGGAAGTTGAGTGGTTTTATCATGTCTGTGATTGTAAATTTATGAAAGAGTAGAACCAAATATCTGTCCATAGTTGAGTGGTTGTACATTAAAATAGAACACCGGTTGTTCATTTTCTTTGCACATCTATTATAGCAAGATTTCTACCAAGAGAAAATGAGAAGAAATGGTGAAGAGTTGAGGTTACACCTACAAAAGATGTCAGAAAAAAGAAAAACCTCTGAAGACCCATAATCCCATGTGTTAATCTCAAAAAGAGATTAATAAATCTTTAATAAGAACATTGTAGTAGTTATAGAAGAAGTAGAAAATTCATATTGATGCCAAGGAATAGAAAAAGAAGGTCGGGCTCCTTGTACCCCTTGGACGATTTATTTAAGACATGATCCAAGAGGCCCACCTGGTGGACGTTTTACCAACCTCCTTAGGTAAAACATGGACCAATGGTAGAATTGGCGAAGACGGGCTAGCCAAATGAATTGATTGTTTCCTCATTTATGAGCAAATAACCCTATTGTAGATGGAAGAACAATGGAGAGAAACACTTGCCCCTTGATGGTAGGTGGAAAGCAAGCTTGGAAATGCTCACAATGGTAGGAAATGGTGGGCTATGAGGAATATCCAACTCAAATCCAACAACATAACCTTGCTCTAATTTCTCTCTACAAAATGCATGCCAATGGCTATCTTTTATAGGCCAAGAGGTGGCCAACAAACAACTAGATCCAAATGTGAACTCTCCTCCTTCATGAAATGCTTCCAAGGTACACAAGGGGGGATGATTAATGCCACCAATTGTGAGAGGAGCCGAATTGGGATCCTTGGGGAGGATTGAGACTTCAATGCGTCGCTGGAAGTAAGTGGTCCCATCGTTTTGACAGTAGTGTGGCCATCGAAGGAAAAGTCGTGCGGGTAAGCGCGGGCATTGTTAAGGTAACATGAACTATAGCGCGGGTAACCCATGTAATACCCGTGCTACCCTTTTTTGTATTGTTTTTGGGCACTTGTGGACTCATAATGTGCTTTGGATCTGTTGAGGATGCCTGTGGTGAAATGCATTCTTTATGTTGATGATGCTATACTGGATTAATCGTCGAAATGTCGCATGTGCGATTTTTAGGCATTAACAATAGCCAAACAACCAAACCATACATATCCACTCCCTTCGATCCTGTAACTAAGATGGTAAACTATGACAAATTACATGCCGATTAAAACCATTATAGAGATGAAGTCAACACCATAAGAAGTTGTCATGATAACACTGAGAAAGGGAAAAAAGAGTTGATGGGTGGACAAAAAGAGCTAGGCAACATAATCGATAGATTAATTTAGAACCTTCTCAAATTACTCAAAAAAATGAATCGAAGCAAACAAATTCGAACTAGTTACTAAATAATTCAGACGAATCTCTTCCGGCTATACAATTAGAAGATGAGGCGGAATCCCTCACAAAGGATTATACAGATTTACGTGAAGAGAACAAGAGCAAGAATCTAAATGGCTCGTCGCAATTCCAAGTCAATGAGAGCTTACTACATTGCAAGAGAAGCTCGATACACTGGTTGAACAGGCTTGTGCTAATATATTACAAGAATCCTTGAGAGAAACTATTGATTCAAATATGAATGATGCGCCTGAGGATGATAGAGCCCATTGTAACGTTCAAAGTAGCACAAATATCTAGTGATACCATGTTAAAAACTAGTTGTGGTAATCAACAAATTGAGAGTGACAAAGTTACAATCAAGGAAAATGTACAAGACATGGGACTCATCTAGGAGGAAGTGCTTGAGATTGAAAATAAATCTACTTGTTTCTATTATTACAATAGCTTGATTCATTCTGTAAATGGATTCCTACACAAACGAAAGCTCCGAGCAAACATTTTGCTTTCAATGGATTGTGGCACGCAATGGATGACATGGATTTTTGTCGCCAAACGAGGATAGTGTGGACACATGTTGGGAGATACTTAAGATGGAGGAAATTACAACCTTCAATTTTGTGGACGTGGTTTTGTTGGGCCTCTGAAAATCCCCCTTAATTTTGCAAAAATAAATGGGGGGCCCTCTTAATTTTGTAAATATTTAGCTTTTGGTTTTGCTTGCTTAGTTTAAGAGTGTGATTAGATGGATTTCTTTACTAGATTCTTTTACTTTTTGCACTCTTATTTGTTTGGTGTGGATCTCTTGAGATAGGGATCTTGAGATAGGGATTTGATGGTCACAATTGATGTGTGTCGTTTGGATCCTCTCGCTTCTCGGTTTCTCTTCAACACTTTCGTGCCTTTATTTGGACTTAGTTGAGTCACTTCCATGCCTCGGCTCATTTGAATTGAATTAATATTATCATTTGATAATCTCGCTCATTTCCGGTCTTCAATGCAAGCATGAATTTTTGGTCATCTTGGAAGATCAAAATTTTCTAAGAGGATGCTCAAATTTAAAGTTTTCATTCACGTCCTGAAATAGTATTTGTTAACGAATGGAAGCAAGCTCTCGCTTTTAATTTTTGAATGATTTATCTTATTTTTTAAGCCTTAAACTTTCATGCCTCTTCGTAAGTTTGTACTTTTGTGAAATGAATAAGCCGTATTCATGTAGGACTAAATTTGCATTTTAAAGGATGATCAATGACTTTATTTTATCATGTTACCATTTGAGGTGGCATTTAAAGATTTCATATTTAAAGCACTTATTGATCTTTATTTTATCATTCAAATTACTAAGATCTTTAGGTGTAAAAATGTGCCAAATATTTTTTTTTCTCAAAACCTGATTTTGAATTATATGCCTTTTCTCATTTTCAAATTGTGCATAATTTATCTCATTTATAATAAGGTGATTCACTTTTGGTTTTCTTTATTGTTGTTGTTGTTTTAACATACTAGCATAGATCCATCTTAAACCCAGATATATCAAGCACTAAGAGGGATCCATCTTAAACCCAGATATATCAAGCACTAAGAGGGATCCAATTTCTTGAGGTGTAGTTTTTGTAAATCTTAAATTTTTTACACTTCTAGAAAAAATTTACACCTCAAGAAATTTGATCCCTCTCTATGCTTGATATATCTGTGTTTAAGATTGAGTTATGTTTTCAATTTTTTATTTTATTAGTCATGGATTTTTTAATAACTTTTAATTTGGTTTTAAATTTTTATTTTATGAACTTATTTTTTATTTGCTTTTATTTTTTTATTTTATGAGTGGACATGATTTTATTTTTTTTGGTAGCATAATATAATCCTATTCCAAGCTCCTTTAGTGGGAAATGCCCTCTAGTGACAGGAATTTTGGAATCATTAGCGAGCACTTCTATGCCCATATCTTGAGGACCGTTATCTTGTGCCTCCTCTTGCAGACTTCATTCCACCTTCATTCTTCCTATACTTTCTATTGATATTCTTCATGTGCTTTTATCTCTTCCTCAGCTTTTCTCTGAGCCTCTTGTTGTTGTTATTGCTCCTTGACTTTCTTATGAGCTTCCTCTTGTTGTCTCTACTCTTCAACTCTTTGCTGCAATTCTTTTTATTTATCCTTTTGTTCTTGTTTCTTTATTATGTGGGATTCCCCTTCAACATTCTTTTGTTCTTCCCATTGTCCAACTTTTGCCTCGAATTTTCTTCTATCTTCTTCCTCGATAATCTTTTGGGCCTTTTCTGCTATTTGTTTATGGGCCTCTTATGCTTCCTGTTGTGCCTTCTCTTGGCCCGCCTCTGCTACTTGTTTTTCTTTTTGCATGCAAGCAGAGTCTGCAGTTGAACTCTTACCCTTCTTAATCATCCTGGATAAACCTTCATGATACTGAGCTCACTTATAGATTTCTTCCTCCATGAAGAACTCATCAATGTATGACCTCGGTGAATTTCACTATTACACAGTGGTTTTCTACCTTCTTGTGGCTATCATTTCTCTGGGACGTTTCCTCGCCAAAGTGGAAGATGTTCAGATCTTTAGTTATCTCCTCAATTTGTTTTTACCTTAGTCATCCAATATGCTCCAATGACTATCGATAGAGGTGGCCAAGATGCTTTCTTGGCCTTGGCTAAAGTGGATGCAATCCTCTTCACGAATGTCTTCCTTACTATTTCCCTCAAGAACATATTATCTATGACATATTTGGGTATAATGTATGGGGGTTATGACCCTCAATAGATCCGCAAGTGTGTTACTCATTTTGTTAGGAACCAATCCCCTAGATTTGTCACCTCATCAATAGTTTGATCTATCATGCAATTGGTTGTTTACCCATGTATAATCATGTAAAGAGGAATGATGAACTCCTCACAAATTTGTTTGTAATCATTAGCATGCTTTTGTACCTATAAATATTGATAATAAACATGCACGAGTGGTTCTGAGGGATTGCAGGTCCATCCTATGACAATAAAATTATTCAAATTGTAGACTACATCTAACATGTATGAAGACATGTGGAAGCTAGATTGTTGCGTGAGTAGACTTGCTTGTGCACTCATGACTGCATCCTCCATATTGGAGGAGAGGATTGTTTCCTAGGTGGATCTTTTATCGAGCAAGGTGACATGATAGAATAAGGAGATCCAGTCTATCTTAAAGTGAGAAGATTCTAATTCCCTATCTAATATGCACAAGAGGGTGGGTTCTATCCGGTAAGGATGCTTTAGCCATTTAGTTTCGTATACACCACCCTCTTTGCTGCATAACTTCTTGCTTGGACCCCATGCTAGTTTGAGGACATTGTATAGTCGATTTTGAGTGACTCAACCCACTCAGTTGTCATGTTGATATCCATTGCTGGGAATTTGTAATAATCAATCATGTTGGATGGTTGAAATGAGGTGATGGATCTGCCAATGGCATCTTTGATAATACGCCTTTTAGGACCTATGTGAGGAATTAGCCAACCTATTACTTCGACATAGGGGAAGACTTATGATCTGGTTGTTTCCTTATGTAGTCTCGGCCTCTTGATATTTTGATAACTCAATATTTCTTCTTGGTTTTATGTGCATAACACAAGGTACACTTCTGCCTTAAACAACTGATATATTTCACCCCAATGGTATTCAAGCTCTGACCCTAAGGTTCTCTAGGTATCCTCATACTGAAGTGTGAGAGATGGGGTACTTGTTTCCTCTACCATTTCAACTCTGGAGATACTTCTTGGATAACTTTGGATTGCTACCTGGTTCTTAGGTGCGACATGGAATTACCCTGTGAGACAACACACCCAATATCATGTTCCATGAAGGAAAAATTATAGTACTTACATAGGAAAGCAAACAAGCACCAAGATTTAAGACTTTGTTAACACCCTCGATCATTACTATCTTAAGCAAAACCCTGTATAGAATTAGTTTCTATCAACAATGCATAGATATTCAGTGATGTTACAAATATGAAATATTATTCATGATTTTCAATTAAAACTCAATGCTTAGGCATAAATACATTAGTGGATTTAAATAATTCTTGACTTACAAATTTCTTTATGACGCGTGTCTAGCTTAACATGGGCATGGGAAACTTATTAAAAAATATGTGGGTTATCTTAACATAAATAAATCTTTGATAGAGTGTGGTTATGTCTGTTAATTTGTTTTATTCTCTTGGCATGCGGTTTTGCGATGCTGGCCAAATGTTTACCTAGCAGGGGCGATGGGGCTTAAGCATCTAAACTAAAGGACAATGCAATTCCTAGATTTTGAGAGGAAATATACACAGCCATCTCTCTTACCTTGTGGATACTCCCCTAGCACCATCTGTAGTAAAAAAAAATGAAAATTCCTCCTAGGTTCTGCGGTGTAACCCCGCAGGTCAAAAGGTAATGGGCGTGCTTGAGGGCTTTGCCTAAAAGGGCTTCAATGACCACTCCTAACTTTTAAACTTCCAACTCCAAAATGGTTGAGGAGGTTCTCTTATCATCGACCCATCATCCACGACGGGAATGGAAAACCATATTATATTCATCCTACAGGCTTACCAAATACTAAGGGGAAACAACGAGAGGTATTTACCTAGAATAGGGGTTCGTTCAAGGTTGGGATAACTACTATTTTGATTGTGCCTCTTACTTTGTTGGCTTCGTTAGCTTACTATGCACCAAATGGTATCCTCTTGATGCACAACAAACAAATGACTATCTTAGTGGAGGGGTTTTATTTTTATAATATGAGCTCCATCAGTCCCCTTTCCAACACATTGGCAGGCTTTCAAATTTCCCAGCCAAGACCTATCGATGAGAAAATTCAATCTCCTTGCACAGAATATCATCGAGATTTTTGACTTTCTTGTCATCCAACTTTCATTTTTGGGTTGTATATAACTTTCTCATATACATTTTCTATGTAGGCCTATATAAAGAAAGAAAACAATTTCGCCAAAAATTATGGCGTAGATTCATTTTCATTATGGATGTCTCCCATGTCTTCAATGGAAGTTCGATGGTAGTACTGGAAAAAGTTCCCATTATGTGCCTCCGTGATCTTCCACTGACCAAACGTTAATTGAAGCCCTTCCTTTGAAAGCTTGTCAACTTCAACATTCCTTTCCCTTGGACATGACGACATGAGAATGAATCAAAGCTTTCTACGAGGTGATGAACTTCCTCAACCAAAGGAAGTAAGAGAATATTGTGGCATTTTTTTAATTTGTTTGTCCAGTTTATAACATTCATCCAGTCTCCAAATAATTGAATATTGTTGCATCCCTTTTCCTTTGCAAAACATAGAAGGAGTTTCAAAGCCATGATTTCTGCATGATTATTGGTTCCACACCCCCAATTGGTAGTTACTTAAAAATTGTTCTATTAACCCTTGACACCCCAACATATAATCACAAACTTACTTAATACAACATCAATCAAATGATCACATGACCCTTCACTGTTGATGTATTTGTAACTTCGGAATGTATTTCATATATGTATGTTGTATTCCTATAGAGATATTATTATTCCTCTGTACGGAAGTGTCGTCATTTATATTGTAAGTGTTGTAACTTATACTTGATGGGTTATTAGACCACCTTGATGGGGTCGGCCCTGTATGAGTCATGTGGGTAAAAGGGTTATTAGACCACCCTATTGGGGGTCGTCCCTGTCAGCATTATGTTATGTGGTTAAGTTAAGGCCGACCTAGTAAAGGTCATTAGGCAAGTCAAGTCAAGTATAAATAGAGTGCGGGAGGCACTCTATTTTATCATTCACTTTCTCACTCATACTCTCATTGGAGAGTGGCGCACTTGTGGAGGAGGAGAAGCTGCTGCTAGAGAAGACTATCTCTTGTACTTGGGTTGTATCATTGCTCTATCTATCTCTGAGGAAGTTGTGGGTTTTTTCACCTTTATGGTTTTCCCCAGTGAAACTTTGTGTGTCTATTGTCTCTTGTGTGCTTGCATTATTATGTCCATGATTGATATGCTGTACATGTTGTTCTCTCAGTTAAGATCCTAGATCAGATTGAAGTAAATTCTGAAAAATTAACATGGTATCAGAGCTAGCCTGAAAGAAGGCATGGTATGGCATTTATGACACCTATTGCACTTGCGAAGCTAGGGCTTGATATAGAAAAAACCAGTCATCGTAGCACTTACACTATAAATTCATTTCGGTGAGGTTTCAAGATCTAAAACCTTTACAGGTCGTAGATAACATCTTCATGTACCTTGTGTCCGAAGCAAAACTTCTAATTCGTTGTACTTTGTAATTTATGACCAGTGCAATCTAGGGTTTCTGCCTCTTCCAGATCTCAGTCATAAACAAGTGACCTAGGAAAAAAGGTCACAACTTGGGCTAGGAAGCTCCAATTGAAATTTCGTAAAAAATGGCAGGTAGGGCACAGACTTTACTTTCTCAGGTAAGTTTTTCAGAGGCTGAAACTGAACTAGTGACACGTGGCACACCATACAAGTTTGCTCTCCTGTTTTATCCCATAAACAGGTCACGGTGCGACACTTGGCATAACTCTCTCTCAGAGAATCCAATTGAGGTCAGACCTATGGGGTTGGAAATATAACATGTCAGGCTACCACATGAAGAATTTTTAGAACTTGTGGCTCTGAAATTTCGGAGTTACACCAGACACAATCAGGTGCATATTTCTGTCAAAACAGAATTAGATTTTGAGCACCTTCATTCATGACTCCGGGAATTTAGGGTTTCGAAGAATGTTGGAATTTTTGTATCAGAAACCACGACTGGATGCTCCTCATCAAAATCTAAATTTAGAGACCAAGATCGATTTTTTTGGTTGGGCAGAAGGCTGGGCTTGATCAAACCCTAGTTCGGGATTTTGATCGGAAAGGTGGAAAATTAGGGCTTCTGAAAAAGTTGGAATTTCTGAAGTCTGTGACCATGGCTGGAAGCTCCTCAGAAAAATCAAAGTTTAGAGATTTGGATCGAACCTTTTGGTTGGGTAGAAGGGTGGGATTTATCAAACCCTAGTTCGGGATCCTGTATAGAAGATCCATAAGTTTCAAAGGCAATTTTGAGTGGTGAAACTTTGCAGTTTTCAAATTCTGAGTATACCAGCTTGATCATCTCATCAAGGCGCATCTTTCTATCCTTTCAAAAGTTTGAAATTCAAATATTGAATTTTTAGGGTTTCTCTGACAAACCCTAATCCAGCTCCAGATCCAGTTTCTGCAAATCAAGTGGATTGGGTTAATCCTAGAAGAGAATGGATTGGTCACCTACATAAGTGAAGAAGTTCTTGTTTTAGAGGGAGATGAGGCTAAGGCCTTACATAATAAGATTACAAGCAATCTCGACAGGTATGACTTATCTAGGTATGTTTCGAGATCTGTTCATGATTAAGTTTATGGTATGTTTGTCTTCATTAAGTACAATCTTGATTAACTTTAAACTTGTCGTATCACCTTAATAAAATTATAAATGCAGATATTCATTGATTAGGGTTTTGACACTTACGATTGTACTAATGCATTGTGGTGTTGTATGAGGTTGATGTTGTCTGCTAACATGAAAGGTACATCAAGAAAGAAAAATCGTGTTCTAGTTCAAGAACATATGACCATGTTGACATGAAGACAAAGATTCATCCATTGTCATGGATCACATAGAAGATATACTTACGAGGTATGTATAACTTGGTTCTATATTGATTAACCTATGAGATATGCAAGTTACTAGCACAAGTCATTGAAGAGAACAAGAAGACATTGCTAGACATAACTAGCAAATATGATAACCAGGTATGTTTTTCCTATATCAAGTTAGAATCCTACCTTGTGTTAGGATCTTATACTATTGCATGATTGATAATGATTATTCATTGAAGTTAGTAATCATGGGTTTAGGCATATTATGCTTCTTACTTTGATTGATGATATGACTAACTAGAAAAGTCCTATGGTCAAATAGGAATATGCATGAGTAAAAGAATTGTGATAAATTATATGTGTATGAAATGATCTTGACCATACATGTTTAAGATTACTTAGAATCATAATGTTTTTGATAGTATTAAGATTATACTAATGAATGTATGTATGAAACCTCGAGGATAACACAATGATGATACTAGTAAGTATGCATAGTGATCAAGGATGGATATAAGTTCAAAGACAGGTAATCCAGGAAGCAAAGATCAAGAGGGAGCACACTCCAGCAGTTCCTGCAAGTAAGCAAATATTAAGAGAGAGTCCACCCTACAACCAAACAAAGATAAGTATTTGAATTATTTGTTTGTTTAAATAATATTGTTCAATGATGTATATGCTTATGTTCCTAGACTTAGGGTGTGTATTATGCATATTAGAATAATTGCATCAATGAACAATATACTACTAATATGCATGTGATGGGTAAGTGGCCTATGGCACTGTACAACATTCCATTGCTACTTATCTAGAATGAAACCTCTTTGCTGACATGTTGGGAGTAGTGCAAACTCTTAACAATGTTCTGGTAGAGATTGGAAGGTATCTAGAAAGTCATGGGATATGGATAAATGTTGTATTGAAGCATTGGCTTAAATAATTGCATGACTGTATGACATATTTCTTTATGTGTAAGAATTTGTTCTGAAAACTATGAGATATTTCTAATCATGCAATTTAACTTGTTTTGTAGGAAAGATCGTATACCATCACCTACAAAAGAAGGACTACAACATTTGTTCCAACAACAAAGTTCAAACTATCTATTGAAGATATTGAAGAATCTGAAGTTCCCATGATATAGGATACAGTAAAAGGATGCCATGGTCGAGAAGTACTAATCAATCATGTTTGGGATGTGGTCCCAAGACCTGAAGGGAAGTTTGTTGTGACTTCCAAGTGGATCTATAAGATCAAGCATGCTGCAGATGGTAGCATGGAGAAATACAAAGCGAGGTTGTAGCTCGTGGCTTCTCCCAGAAAGAGGGATTGACTATGAAGAGACTTTTGCACCTGTATCCAGGTACACTTCCATCATATCAGTACTTGCTCTGGCTGCAATGATGAAATGGAAGATACACCAGATGGATTTCAGGACAACTTTCTTGAATGGTGTAGTCGAGGAGGAAGTGTATGTGGAGTAGCCAATTGGTTTTAAGACACATGACAAGGAGTCATATGTGTGCAGGTTGAAGAAAGCCTTGTATGGATTGAATCAAGCTCCCAAATCTTGGTATGGTAGGATAGACAACTTTCTATCTAGTTTGGGCTTTACTAAGAGTAAAGCAAATTCAACCCTTTATTACAAGGTTGAGGAAGGCAATCCTGTAATACTACTCTTGTATGTGGATGACCTATGTGTAACAGGTGAGGATAGATTGATTGTTGACACGAAGAGGAAGCTTGCTGCCGAGTTTGAGATGAAGGACTTGGGGATGATGCACTATTTTCTAGGCATGGAGGTGTGGCAGAGTGCAGATGGAATCTTCCTTGGACAAGGGAAGTATGTAGTAGAGATCCTGAAGAGGTTCGGGATGATGGACTGCAGGGCCATGGCCACACCTATGGCATCGAACCTGAAGCTTATGTCTGATACTTCATCTGATCCGGTTGATGTCACTGTGTATCGTTAGATGATTGTATCCTTGATGTACCTGACGAACAAGAGATCGGATATTTGCTTTGCGGCGAACACATTGAGCCAGTTCCTGACGGATCCTAGAGGTGTTCACTTGGTTGCTGTAAAGCATATTCTGAGGTACCTGAAGGGTACAATTGATTATGGGCTCAAGTACGATGCGAATCAAAAGTTTAACCTGTAGGGTTATGTTGATTCAGACTGGGCAAGCAGTGCTGCAAATAGGAAGAGCACTTCAGGGTGCTGTTTCAGTATGGGATCAAGTGTGATCTCTTGGTTTAGAAAGATGCAGTCCTGCGTAGCACTGAGTACAGCCGAAGCAGAATATGTTGCAACTTGTTTGGCTAGTTGTGAGGCAGTATGGTTAAGGAAGCTACTGTCTGAGTTATTTGATCTCCCGTTGGATGCTACTGGTATCTTTTGTGACAACCAGAGTTGTGTGAAGCTGTCTAAGAACCCGGTGTTCCACGATAGGTCGAAGCACATAGAGATCAAATATCACTATATCAGGGATTAGGTGCAGAAAGGAGCAGTGAAGCTCCTGCATATTGCGATGGATGAGCAGGTTGCAGATGTGTTGACGAAGCCACTAGCCAGAGTAAAGTTTGAGTACTTCAGAGAGAGGCTTGGTGTTCTTCATATCGATGACAATTCGAGGAAGAAGTGATGGACACATTTGCAGGAGCCATTTTGAGCATGGTGAGAGGAGGATCCTTCCATGGCTGTGGATGTAAGCACTGGATGATGAGCATCAGGACGATGCTCCAGTTACTGCTCTGTATATGCATCATGTTGGATGCTTGTTATGATCAGTTGGATCATGTATATGTATGTGCATCATGTTGGATGCTTGTTATGATTAGTTGGATCATGTATATGTATATGCATCATGTTAGATGCTTGTTATGATCAGTTGGATCATGTATATGTATATGCATCATGTTGGATGCTTGTGATGATCAGTTGGATCATGTATTTGTATTTGTATCAGGTGGATACATTATATGATCAGGTAGATCATGTATGATGATATGTATCAGAGATGCATTAGGTGGATGCATTGTATGATCAGGTTGATCATGGTTGATGAGCTTCAAGATGTTGCTTCAGATGATATGTATCAGATATACATATCAGATATACATCAGGTGGATGCATTGTATGATCAGGATGATCATGGATGATGAGCTTTAGGATGTTGCTCCAGACGATATGCATCAGGATGATGCTATGACAATGATCAGGATGATCATGCGATGATGACATGCATCAGGACAATGCAATGATGATGATCAGGATGATCATGTACATCAGGATGATGTATGGTGAGTATCAGGTTGATACTCTATGGCTGTGGACAGGTTGTGCAGACAAGCATATAATATGGCCTTGGGAGATTTGCAGATACTCTTTCGAGGTTTTTCCTATGGCATATAATGTGGCCCTGGGATATCTGGCAAATGCTCTTTCAAGGTTTTGCTTGGGAGGACATAGAATTTGGCCCTGGGAGGTCTGCAGATAATCTTTCGAGGTTTTGCCTATGGCATGTAATATGGCCCTGGGATATCTGGAAAATGCTCTTTCGAGGTTTTGTCCTATGGCATATAATATGTCCCTGGGAGATCCGATAGGTTGGGCTATGTGCCCGTAATAAGTCCTGGGATGCTCTTGCGAGGTTTTGCCATGACCACATGTAATTTGTCCTTGGGAGATCCTATAGGTAGAGTTGTGTGATCGTAACATCCTGGGATTCTCTTGCGAGGTTTTGTGTTGACCACATGTAATATGTCCCTAGGAGATCTTATAAGTAGAGCCGTGTGCTCGTAACAGCCTGGGATGCTCTTGCGAGGTTTTGTGGTGAGGTCACATATAATATGTCCTGGGAGATCCTACAGGTAGAGCTGTGTGCTCGTAACAACCTGGGATGCTCTTGCGAGGTTTTGTGACGCACGTAATAAGTCCTGAGGATTCCACAATATGGCCAACGATGAGACCTGCAGGTGGTGGGCCTACATCCAATATGAAAAAGGACTGGCTCTGTAGAACTTCCTATGACGAGTAGATTCAGAGATTGATTGAGATAGCAGCAGCTGTGACGATGATCCAGAGAAGAAGACTTGTGCTAGAAGACCTGTGTTGAGAAATACCTTCCTAGTTAAGAGGGAGTGTTGATGTATTTGTAACTTCCGAATGTATTTCATATATGTATGTTGTATTCCTATAGAGATGTTATTATTCCTCTATACGGAAGTGTCGTCATTTATATTGTAAGTGTCGTAACTTATACCTGATGGGTTATTAGACCACCTTGATGGGGTCGGCCCTGTATGAGTCATGTGGGTAAAAGGGTTATTAGACCAACCTATTGGGGGTCAGCCCTGTCAGCATTATGTTATGTGGTTAAGTTAAGGCCGACCTAGTAAAGGTCATTAGGCAAGTCAAGTCAAGTATAAATAGAGTGCGGGAGGCACTCTATTTTATCATTCACTTTCTCACTCATACTCTCATTGGAGAGTGGCGCACTTGTGGAGGAGGAGAAGATGCTACTAGAGAAGACTATCTCTTGTACTTGGGTTGTATCATTGCTCTATCTATCTCTGAGGAAGTTGTGGGGTTTTTCACCTTTATGGTTTTCTCCAGTGAAACTCTGTGTGTCTATTGTCTCTTGTGTGCTTGCATTATTATGTCCATGATTGATATGCTGTATATATGTTGTACATGTTGTTCTCTCAGTTAAGATCCTAGATCAGATTGAAGTAAATTCTGAAAAATTAACATTCACTGCATATTAGAGCCTGTTATGAAACATCCATGTACGACTTTAAATTAATTAAGCTATAAAAATCACACAAAATATGAAATATGAAGCAAACCACAAGTACTCACAAACTTTGCACTCAACGCTTTTTTCCTTATTGTCTCGTCTTATGCAATGAATGGGTGTCATTTTCTTTTCTGTCTACAACAACAAAACAATTGAAAATCAGTATTTTATGCAATGCATCCTTGTGAACTGATGCCTGTGGCTAATGAGTAAATGCACCAACTATCATACAATTGAGATAGGGTGATGCATTTCAATCAAACTCAATATTGAACAACCATTACATGCCATCAATGATTCAATTAATGAATTACAATTTTGCACGAATATATAATTTAATGAGAACTTGCACATTATCTCACAATTGAAACAATCAACAAAACCGAAGCAGACAAGGAATTCACACATCTATTAATCACAATGAGCACATAGATTTTACCCTCGAAAACCAAACGAGAGACTAAATTTGAATGGTTGCTCAGTCTTTATTTTTTGACAATTGCAAGGAACTATAATGAAACTTGTGGATCTCTGGACCATTAGGCAAATTACCTAGCAAGGATTTTCCTTTTCCTCCTCTTCCCCTTTGCTAAAAGACCCTTCTTGATTCAAATTGCAAGAAGATATAGGTAGAGTTTGGGTAATGGAAAGGCCAAGCATCCTCATCCTTTTGTTTCCCATTCCTCGTTTATTTCTCTCCCATTTTGTTTTTTCTCCTTTTCTTTCACTTAATTTACTTGTTTCTAATGCTTGCACCATCTTTTATTCTTCTTCAACCCTCATTAATTATTGAATTTCTTGGGGACATCAAGTCTTACAACCATTCATTTTTTGTTGAAATTTATTTTAGATCATGAGACATTATAATGTAAATAATTAATAGATTCATTTGTCAAAAATAACCCTATCCATAGTCCATAATAACATCTAAGCCTACTCTCTCTTTTTCTTCGGAACCTATGTTCCATGCTAGAAGCTCACTTATATTTCGAAATTTTACAACTAAAGCTTTCCATTTGTTCGATGCATTTCTTATGGATTTTTTGGGATTTCTTATCCAATACATAGAAGAACCCAAAGCGATATATTTTTGTTCTAAAACATCTCTCCAAAAACCCCTTTAGTTCGATACCTTCCAAATATTATTTAATGCTAGAGATTGACCAACAAAATGCACATATTTAAGACCCCGACCCCCATATTCCTTTGCAATTGCAATTATATTCTATTTAACTAATGCGGTGCAATAATTTTTACAATTTGAAGATCATAGAAATTATCCACATCTTTCCTATGGCCTTTAAAACACCTTTGGGAATAAATTTGAGTGAATTCCACAAAACCAAGATAGCATCTAGCACACATTTAACCATAGTCAACCAATCACCAATTGTAAACCATTTATACTCCAATGATTTATGGGTTCCAATTAACCAACCTTGCTACCTTTTGCCACAACTATTGGTTTTTATTAAAAAACTTAAATATTTATCTCCTTCCTGGATTTATCTATTTGAATGGAAAGTCCAACAATAATATTTGAACAACCCTTACCTCCAAACCATTAAAACATATGTTGGATTTTTCAAATCTATCTCCATTTTTGTGGCTTTTCCATCTAGATATAAAATTTACTTCAACCTAGTAGATTCTCCGAAGGTCCCATTTATAAATAATAAGATATTATCAACAAACAAAAGGTGGTTAAGATTATAAGAATGACCTATCCTCACTACTATAATAATACTAATTATTTTTTCCTCCCTACTACATTGTTTAGATCCGCTACTACCAAAGGGAACATCAATGAAGATAAAGGACAACCTTGGTGAAGACTTTATGGTGGATGGAAGGATTTCCCAACTAAGCCATTAATGAGAAGAACTCAAGATGTTGAAGAGACGCACTCCATAATACACCTCGCCATAAGGAAAGTGAATGCTAGAAGCAAAAGTCTTTAGTATAGCTAACTAGTTTAATCACATGCTTTCGACAAATCCAATTTAAAGATCGATGTGGGAGATTTTTAACTTTGATGGAATGTGTACCCTCCTTTGTTTCCCCAATTGCTTCATAAATTTGCTTTTATGCCAAAACCCCAAATTTTTCATGTGATTTAACATCTAAGAAAATACTTTTGACCCCGATAGCCATGACCTTTGAGATAATTTATACAAAAATACATGGGGAAATAGGCCCATATTCGTCCAATGACTATGTCTTGTCCTTTTTCGATATTAAAGCCATTATTACTGTCTTTAGGGAACTTTGAACCATTCCAAAAATTTTAACCTCCACGATCACTCTGAGAAAATCATTCTCCAATAACTCATCGAAACCAATAAAGAACTCAACAATCCACCCATCTAACCTTGGGCTTTATCTTTTCTAAAGGACATCAAAATAGTATGTAACTCATCTGACTGTCGGATCAGTACCCATAAATCAATGGTCAACATTGTGTCACATAAATTTGTAGGAGTTAAACATGGCAAGATCACAAGTGTCATTTCAATCTACATGAACAACCAGATATATCTATGCAATTCCATTTTTCACTGATTTGTGTGAGAGTCTTTGCACAATAAATCTTGACAATTGATCCTTGATGCTGCGAACGCTCTGATTTACCGAGTGGAAATTTCATTAGGTAAAGGTTGATCATGTTGGTTTTGTGCAATGGATTCTCCACCCATCATTCCTCTTTACATCTTATGGCTATATTTTATTGGGGAGTTAACTTTCATAAAGGTCACGTCCATATTTAACTCGCAATCTAACAATTAATTGTGCTTTCAAGGGTGTAATCATGGTTTTAATACCTCTGATTTTTTACATTGATTGTGGGGAGGATACATCAGACTAATTTTTGAAGCCACCCCTTCACTTTAATGAACCATTAAATTGATCCTTGAATTATTAAATGACATTATTTCTTGGAATGAGGAAGAAAATATCATAAAGACACTTTCGAAAGACATCAGAAGACACTTTCGAGAATCAAAAGACCCTTCCAAAGGTCACCCCATTATTTTGGGTAGACATTGGTTGGCTACTGCCAATGCATTTATAGGATGTAGGGATGGAGAGATGATTATCTTTGATGGGTTATCTACAAGAAAACTAACTTTATACCCACCAGCACAGCCAGTAATTGAAAACCTATTTTGGTTAGATTGTCCTTTCGGGGATGAGAACTTGGAAGAACTTTCCCTTGTTAGTGATCTCTCTTGGGCACTTCAGAAACAAAATAGCGAGAATGTGTTGAACCAATTTATCTCTTCCACAACATGTATAGAATTTCCTCAGTCTTTTTCCCAACTTGACTAGATCTTTGGAGACGAATTTCAAGAAAACATGAGCCTCTCAACATTTACAAGTACACCCTGTGTCTTCGCAATCGAAGAACATCTAGGATCCTATACCATACCTTGTGAGGTTAGTTTCGACAAATTTCTACATATAAATGCAGGTTTAGATGAGAGTCAGCAAAAACAATTACTAAAAGTTCTCAAGAGTCAAACTGGAGCATTCGCATGGGAATACACCGATATGAAGGGTATACACCCAGATACCTGTATTCACCACATTTACACATACTCAAACATACCTCCTGTCAGGCAGCCCCAGAGAAGAATGAATCCAACCCTAAAGGATATAGTAAAAGATGAATTACAAAAACTCCTTAACGTTGGTTTCATCTACCCAATTTCTAACAGTAAATGGGTGTCTCCTCTGGTAGTAGTTCCAAAAAAAGTCACAGGGAAATGGTGTATCTGTGTTGACTTTCGAGAATTGAACAAGGCCACTCTTAAGGACTACTCCCCTTTGCCTTTCATTGACCAGGTGTTAGATACCTTACAAGGGAAGCAATACTTTTATTTCCTTGATGGGTATAGTGGATACAATCAAATATTAATAGCACCTGAGGATCAGGACAAGACAACCTTTACTTGTTCTTGGGGGACATATGCCTATCAAGTGTTTCCATTTGGACTATATAATGCCCCTGGTACTTTCCAACGTGCAGTATTAGGAATCTTTGCCGATCTTATACATGATTGTGTAGAAGTTTATATGGATGACTTTACAGTTTATGGTAATACCTTCCAAGAGGCCCTTGATAACCTCTATACAGTTCTTATTCGGTGCCAAGAAACGAACTTAGCCCTTAGTCATAAAAAATGTAAGATGCTACTAACTGAGGGCATAGTTTTAGGACATCATGTCTCTCTTCAAGGTATCAAGGTGGATCCTGCTGAGATAGAAATAATTGTTAATATTCCTCCTCCAAAAAGTCTGAAGGAAGTAAGAAGTTTTCTTGTCCATGCAGGCTATTATAGACGTTTTATTGAAAATTTCACTAAGATAGCCGCACCTATGTTCAAGCTACTCATGAAAGACACAGAATTCCAATGGACTGAACCGTTTCAATATGCCTTTGAAACTTTGAAGGCAAAGATATCAGTGGCACCAATACTTAGGGGCCCTACTTGGTCCCTTCCTTTCCATATATCCACTGATGCTTCCGACCTAGCTATAGGAGCAGTCTTAGGTCAAAAAGAGGGACAAACATCACATGCCATCTATTTTGCTAGTAAAAATTTGACTCCTGCAAAATCGAAATACACTGTTACTGAAAAAGAGTTTCTAGCAGTAGTCTATGCCATCAACAAGTTTCGTCATTATATCACAGGATATGAAATTTTTATACACACTGACCACTTTTCCATTAGATTTTTAATGAATAAACCTATCACCAATGGCAGAGTGACTCGGTGGATTCTTTTGTTACAAGAATTTAACATCACCATTATCGATCGTCCCGGTCGAGAGAATGTGGTAGCAGATTTTCTCTCTTGAATTCAAACTGACGATAATGCTAGTCCTGTCGATGATAGCTTCCCAGATGAACATTTGTTCGTTGTGTCTATTCGAACCCCATGGTTTGCATACATAGCCAATTATTTAGCAACTGGAAAGCTACCAAACCATCTCTCTCCACCTGAGAAACGTAGGATCATAGTTCAAAGTTCTAATTATTCTTGGGTGGACAATGATATTTTTCGTACTGGTCCTGATCTTATTATTAGAGGATGAGATGGCAGAGATCCTTCATGCATCTCATGGTGGACCTTGTGGCGAGCATTTTCCTGACAAGAGAATAGCATACAAAGTGTTGCACTATGGGTATTATTGGCCAGGTATTTTTAAAGATGCTGCCAAATATGTCAAGGGGTGTGACAGTTGCCAAAGAATGGGGAGACCTACGCCATCCGACGAGATGCCTTTACAACCCCAAGTTATGATTGAGCCTTTTGAGAAATGGGCTCTAGATTTTGTTGGGCCAATTTCCCCTATGTCTCGCAAGAAGAAGTACATTCTAGTCTATACAAATTATGTCACCAAGTGGGTAGAATCTAAAGCCTTATTCTGAGCCACAGAGAAATCTGTGGTAGAATTTATATATGAATAAATATTTACCCGATTCGGTATACCTAGGGAGATTGTAACCGATCAAGGATCTCAGTTTACCTCCAAGTTGATGAAAGAGGTTACTGGCAAATATGGTATTAGACATTGTAAATCTTCACCATATCACTCGCAAGCAAATGGTCAGGTAGAGTCCACCAACAAAGTATTAGAATCCATCCTGACTAAGACTATCCAGTTACACCACAAAGACTGGGCAGATAGGCTTCCAAAATCCTTGTGGGATTATAGAATAACTTGGAGGAACACCACTGGCCACACACCTTATGAACTTGTTCTATGGTAAACAAGTTCTTCTACCTATTGAATTTCAAGTCAAAACCTTTCGTATGGCTGCACAATTAGGGATGAATCTGGAAGAAGCACAAAGACAATGAATCCTACAGATAAATGAATTAGACGAGATTAGGCAAGATGCTATTCAACGCACAATTTTAATTCAAAATCAACGCAAAAAGTGGCATGATAGATACATTAAACAAAAACAATTCAAAACTGGAGACTGGGCATTACTTTTTGATTCAAGATACAAAAACTTTAAAGGTAAATTAACTACTCGTTGGATGGATCCATATGAAATTGTTACAACTTTTGATAATGGATCTGTTAAAATTAAGACAATTGATGATTCTCAAATTTCCTTTGTTGTAAATGGACATAGACTTAGACTTTATCATCAACCAATATCTAAACAAGATTTTGTGCAGAATGCCTTACAACACAAAGAGATGGAACTGGTAGAAGAGGAGGTTATTCCTCCTTCCCCTAGTTCTTGAATTATTTTGGGTTATCTTCATTTGTATATATGTAAATATGTTTTTGTTTTTCAATAATAAGAGTCATTTCTAACAATTGATTGCATTTTTGCAGGAAATTCATTATTATGATCGGCTTATAAAATTTTGTCAATTAAAACAGGAAGACTCTTTTCCTTTCCTTAACTTTGAAAATTTTACATAACTTTCTTTGAACATATGTTTTTGTTTTGAATAAATTTGAATCATCTAACAAGTGGTTTTACAGTCAATTAATAGAACCTTATCACTATAATCAATCAGGGAATATTAACTGAGAAGGGAAGTGCTCCAAAAGAAAATCATAATATATCCTAACTCCTTCTCTTTCGCTTATTGTTGAAAATTGAAAAATTATAGTGAAAGGTTAAAGCGTTCTTTATATCATTTTTAACCACTTTCTTTTATGATTCTGTATATGGTATTTGATTTAGACATGTACATTTCTGATTTATCATTAGAACAGTTGCTTAAGACCTACTTTGATTACTATGATCTTCAAAAGCTCTATCTTACACCTATGGACTACTAGCTCATCCTAGACTCATGATCAAAACTTGTCTCTTAAGCACTTTTAAAAGGTATCCCAAAAGTGAGTGATATTTCTATTTTGTGGGGAACATTACTGATCTTTTATGAAGAGGATGTACTGAGAGGTCAAAGAATAGATTTAGGTTATTATCTTTTGACATGATCTATGATCTAGGCCATTTTAAATAAAGTTACTCACAAAGTTTGTTCTAAAATTTTGAGTTATGTGTTTAGCAGGCTTAGCACACTTTAGTGCCAACCGGATTCCTTCAATATATATATATATATATATATCATTATACGAGGCAAACCCGCAGGGGTACTGAACAGGCTCGCTGGTAGCGGGTCCATCATAAGTAAAATCTTAAACAAAGAAGCTCGGTAAATGCAAGTAAACCCGTTGGGGTACTGAACAGGCTCGATGGTAGCGGGGCTATGCTTGCATGGTACTAAGATAAACCCGCCAGGGTACTGAACATGCCTGCTGGAAGCGGGGCAATATCGAGTAAAAGAGGTCGGTTAATGCATTGCTATGCACATGGCTCATAAAAGACCTAAGTATATGAATACATGTTGAGGCCTATTATTTATACTGTCATTAGAGAATGGTTGTAAGTTGGACTTGGACCCTGTCATCTAATTCAAACAATACCTAGGATATGACTATCCTAGAAATGGGACCCATAACCATAGAAATCTCACAAACTCTACGGTGAACCTTATCTATATTCTTTGGATGACAAGAGATCTTTAAAATGAGTCATGGATGACTATTTTTCCTATGGTATTTTCACATCAATTATACTATCATTCTTCATATGGTCTTCTTAAGCACTGTTGTATTCTTTTTTATGAATGTACATATCTGAATCATCTACATTTATTAGTTAATATTTCATTTTTTTTTACGAATTTTTTTTTTGAATATTAATCAATTTTTCTTTGATGGCTTGAGGACACACCATATTTTTGGTTTGGGGGAGGTTCATAACTATCTTTATTTTCTGATTATTTACCAAAAATCTATTTATCTCTGACAAAATGATAGGTGTTTTTAGGAATAATGCGAAATAGAAAAAGGAGGATTGTCCTAATCAATGATAAATAAAGAGGAACGCAACTGAAAGATCCATAAAAGCAAAGTTTACAGCATCTTTTGTGCACTAACAGCCTCAAAAATTCTTTGCAAAATCAGCTTCAGTCATCATCAGCAAGCAGATCTTGTACAGACAAAAGTCTGTATGAAGGGTCGAATGCTGATCCGAATGAGGTGACGAACGAGGCAAACGAACAACGATCTGAATTGAGTGTCGAATGAAACCATAGATTATAATGACTTTCTTAAATATGCCAAGGTATCCAAATTTGAATACTATTGATAAATCTAATTGGCCAATTATGTCAGGAATCAATCAAATGTCAATTTCGCACGTGGTCTCATTCCCTTATCCATCTCGCCTCCATTAAACGAATGGATTATGCATCATCGCGATCTTTAGAATCATTACATGACCGCCATATGGTCTTAATTATCCTATCGTACGATCTGCCATCATATTAATCGAGTCATCATGATCTCTCACGTGTAATCCATGTCTATAATTTCTTTTCGAGAATTACATTCAACCTGTCCAAAGTTCGACTTTGGACATGGGTGAATATATCATAACCACATGTATTCACTAACTCACGCATTTCTATGTTGGCACTCAATTCAAGATCTTTGAATGATAAGCGTGATCTTTCAAGCATGCTAAGTCCTCGCCTATGATCATTCAACCATTCAAATGGACTTCAATTTAAACTAACAACTGCATGAATTTCGCTCCATTATGTTCTCTTTCCATCTTTTCTGTTAAGCCTCGTCTCCTGCATCTCTTGCATCCCTGTACCTATCTGCATCCCTCGACCTCTGTCCAATTATGTCGATCCGTCATGAACCTAGAAGTTACCAGGATTTACTTTGCATTCCTGAGGTCAAAGTGTTCCATGAGGTATTCCTTCGCTCCGGATGGGGTCCGTTTCTCCGCCTTCTCCAAGGCCACGACCACGAAATCTCACTGCTTTTCGCTAAGGGATTCGATGGCAAGACGACCAAAGTTGGCCATCTCACTTTTTCTATGACGAAAGAATCTATTGCAATGGCCACAAATCTTCCTAGGGAGGGTGCCCGTTGGCACAAACATCTCTTCCTTCCACGGAAGGATCACGAATTTGCTTTGAAGGCCGAATATCAACATGTTGCTGGAACAAAAGGATTCCATTGGGAGTGGGTCAAGCCGGAATACCTAGATCCCTTGAATGTCATCATCCATCTAATCACTTGTGAGGGCAAGTTTACTTTTTTTAAAGTCTACCATTTTAGATTGCTAGCACATTTTGTTAACAATCAGACCCTCAATTTCCCATTCTATTTCTTGAAAAGTTTAGAGAAAATGTCAAGCTAGGTTAGGAAGAATACTATTAATTCCTCTGGTAGCTTGTACCATCACTGTCTCATTAAAATCCTGATCATTCACCAGTTGGAAGAGAGAGGGAAAACCTGGGATCGTTTTGTCTTTGAAACACTAAACCCTCATTTGATCGAGAAGCCTATTGTCAAAC
Organism: Larix kaempferi; assembly: GCA_027924585.1. NCBI lineage: Eukaryota > Viridiplantae > Streptophyta > Pinopsida > Pinales > Pinaceae > Larix > Larix kaempferi. Next base: position 9,125,449 of record BSBM01000504.1, read on the forward strand.
CCTCTGCCTCTCGAAAACACCATCGTTTCCAAACCGGTATTAGTGAGCCTACCCAAGCCTCTACACAAGCAGAATGAGACACTAAGCGTGTGTGGTTTGATGAGGATCCCTCAGGAGATGTGCACATTTTCCACCCATCGCCTTCTCCTGATCTTTCCTTTGGTGACCCTACTTCGGAACCCCCACTTTTTTCATCAGTACCCACTAAATCTAGGAAAAAAAATCATGACCAGTCCGTCGACCAGTCTATCATCCAGACTGTCGTTCAGCCATCACGTTCAGACAAACATACCCTCTAAACACCCCTCCTCACATTAGCCAATGTATCTGCTCGATTGTGTGAAGCCCCTGTTGCTAGAAGTTCTCCCACACACAATGAAGACAAAGTTCTTGAAGAACATACTGTTGAGCTCGAAACACTTTCAAGAGAGTTGAGTCCTCAAAAGGACCTGGAACATCGCATAGAACAACTCTGAATCAACAGGAAGTGGATAGGTTGACCCAAGGGATAGCACGGTTGACAAACCAGAATCAAAACTATGTGGAAACAATCTCTGAGCTTCATAAATAAAACAAGGTACTGCGCACACAAGTAAGAAGCATTGAATGCTTGGTCAATGCCAAAACAACGCCCCATACTTCTCTCCGGATGAGGTATGACGCCTTGAAGGATCATTTCCAGAAGCTTAGGGCTAAGTCCACTTCCGGTTCCAAGTCGAAGGCAGCTGCTATCGCAGCTCAGCCTTCTTCTTGAATTCTTCTCCTTTTGCTCAGTGGGACCTGGCATATCTCTGATTTGGGGGAATGTTGGTGTCCATTTTGTCACCATTTTTTATCATCAAATATACTCTGAGTGGCGTTATTTTCATTATTCTGATATAATAAATCACTCCTCTTCCCATTCAGATCGTTAATCAGACCCAAGTATGATCGTATTTACATATCACGTGAATCTTGGCTAAATATCATTATTTTCATGGTTTATTAATATTAAATTAATGTTTTTTTTACTCACTTGGCAAATAGATTTCGACTTGTAGGCTATGGGCTTCAAACGGACCTCCGTTCAGACTCGTGTTCACGTTGGCATATTCGTGTTGGCATATTCCTTCCCATTAAAGACAAAAAACATAAATATGGGCTCTGTTAGCAACGTGGTGGTTATGGTTGGTGAGTCCCTGTTCTAGAAGATTCGCTTCCCTGCTTGCTCAGCTCGACGACACATGACTCTCCCCACGTTAATGCTCTAGAAGATTCGCTTTCCTGTTCGCTCAACTTGCCAGCACATGCTCATGCCCACGTCGACGTTCCAGCAGATCCATCCTCCCACGCTCAGCCTGCCAGTGCATGCTTCTGCCCACAATTAAAGGAAACTAACACGCAACTATTCGCATCAAGGAGAATCGGCGCCGTGAAGCAGGTGGACAGCCTGTACGTTGTCATAAACCACCATGCAACCGTTGTATAGACATTAAAGACTTATATTTTTAGAGAGGTCGACTATGTCGACCTTCTCTCCCATTGTAAACTTATATATAGACGCCTCCTTTAGAGAAACGCAGACGACATATAACAGAGTAGATATAGACATTTACGCTATCAGTAATTTAAAGAAACGTTGTATAATTTTCTCAGTTAATGGAAGCTTCTGAATTTTACTGTTGATATTCTGTTGTTGGTGACTAAGTTGATTTAGTTTCAATCTCTGATTGCTGGGAAGGGCCCCTCATCAACCAGAGGTTTTTATGTATATTCTTGTATTTTCCTCTCTACAAGTAAATAGTTCATTTTCCAGTGTATGTAATTAATTATGTTTTCCTGTATATGCCATTTCCTTATTTTTCTCTAATCTGTATCTTGTTGCTAACTTAATTTACTTTTTCAGAATTGATAATGGCCGGCTAAGCATAGCGTTTATAGTTTGCTTTCAGTCTTTTGCAATCAGATAGAGTTTAGTTAGTTGTTGTTTCAAGTTTAGTTTATAATTAGAATTAGTTCTATCAGTTCCTTTCCTATAGCTGTAGGTTAGTTTTATTCATATCTCAATTTTGTTTGATTAGGCCATAGAAATAGTTTATTTCTTTAAATAATGATTAGAATAGGTTACTTCTTTTTATCTTAGCTTTTAAATACTCTATTCATTGCTTTCCTTGCACCATAGGATCACATGCATCAGCCAGCTGGTAGTTAAGATCATCCAAACTGCTTCTTCCTTATTTTAAATCGTTTTCCTCCATCTGGACTGTCATTCGGACTATCTTTCAGACTGTCATCCGGATTGTCATTCGGACCTCAATACTTTCTGCATTGTTCTTATGCATGTTTAGAATCCAATTTCTTAGGCTTTTTAACTGTAATATTTCTTGCTTTTAATTAGCAGTCTTAGATGTAATTAAGATCTTGTTTTCCACTGCATAGAGTTTTGATTAAGTTTCATCATTATTCTTAGTTTCCATTTCATCTTCCTTAACTTTGCTTTAACTATCTTTCAAGTTATGTTTTTCATGTTTGATCTGCTAATAGGTTACTGTTCTAGAATCCATCAGTTTCATTCTTAGTGTAGTTTATTATATGTTCTTAAGGTTTATTTCAGATTAGAGTTAATAATTTCATTCTCCAAGATATCTTAATTTTGATAGTTTCTTCGTTAAGCATAGGATCAATTTTCCTCACTCACACAAATAATGAAGATGTTCATGAAATAGAGTTTGGTTCAGAAATAAATATCGTTATCAAGTTTTCTACTTGCTTCTATATAAAATATCTTTATCAAGTTTTCTACTTGCTTCCAAATCTAATTCAGTCCAAGTAAATATCTTTATTAAGTTTTCTACTTGCTTCTATATTTCATTAGTTCCAATTCATTTTGCTTATGGATAGAAGATAGATCATAATGTTTAAAATTAATTGTAATTGGTCTCTTTGTAGTTTACATCTCTTTGTAGAAATTAGGTTAGATTTACTCCCATTTTGTTTCGCTGTTACATTCGAAAGTCATTATGATACATTCACCCCAGTTCCTATCACATTTGATGTACAACATCAAGGATAATAGAATTAGATACTTTAGTGTAGTCTTGAAGTATTAATTGAATGCATGAATATTTGTTGAATTCACCAAGTAGTTTGTAGTTTTTGTTTCAAGTCAAGTGGTTTCCATTTTCATAAAAAGTAGTTTTCTTTTTAATCAGTGTTTTTTTTTTTTTTCCCATTGTTTAATCATAGAGTAGAGTAGTATAGCTTGATACTATTCTGATCTGTTGGTGTAGCTAGGTTTAATTAATTCCTTTGTTGTTTTTCTGAAGTTTGACTCGGTTTTTCATTTTGAAAGATCTTTCGATCTTTTCTTTATTAAATATTTCTAAGGTTTGCCGAGCCAAAACTAAGGTCCCATTCTATCTCAGCATATACTGTGCCACAACTCTAAGATTACCAACCCTGGTCGATAATTAAATATGTTGGTGATTCTTTAAGACAATATTTACACCTCAACAGGATGTGCTAGAGGTGCTCCTCCCAAGTTTGGATGAAGATCAGGATGTCATCCAAGTACACTACTACAAATGAGTTGGTGAATGGCCGCAAGATGTTGTCCATCATCCTCATGAAGTTTGTGGGAGCATTTGTCATCCCGAAAGGCATGACCAACCATTCGAAAAGGCCCTCCTTGGATTTGAAGGCAATCTTCCACACATCGTGGGTTCAATTGGTACCTGGTGATACCCAGACTTCAAGTTGATCTTACTGAAATATTCCCCCCCCCTAAGTTGGTCCAGAAGGTCATCAATCCATGGGATCAGGTACCTATTCTGGACAATGGTCTTATTCAGCACCGAATAGTCAATACAAAGTCTCCAAGTCCCATCCTTCTTTTGCACCAACACGATCGGGCTCCCACAGGGTGATGAACTTGGTCGGATGTGCCCTTTCTGCAACAACTCCTAAATCTACCTCTTGATTTCGTCATTCTCCAGAACAGAGTGTTGATAGATTGATCCATTGGGAAGTGGCGCACCTGGGGTCAGATCGATGGGGTGCTTGACCTGACAGTGCAGAGGCACCCCTGCAGGTGAGGTGAAGATGTCCCTGTACTCCTCCACGACCTTGTCCATCTGTTGTTGTCGGGCGTAGGATCTCTGTCTGGAGGTTGTGGCCACAGTCTTATTCTTGCCACGAGGGCAGATTACCAGGAAAAAAACTTTCCCCGTTTTGGGAATGATCTTATTGCATTTTTTTGCAGTAACCAAAGAGATGGCGGCAAGCGACGCTACCTCCGGTATCCTGTACAAATTATTTCCTAGAGTAACAATAACAACGCGAGGTCGGGACTCATACACAGCATGTCGCTTCCACAAGTATGGTTGGCCTAATAATACATCATAAACATCAAGAGGAGCAATGTCACATTATACAGCCTCATCCGTGAAGGGCTTGATGCTGTAGGGAAGGAAACACTGCTGGTTGAGGCAGAGTTCCCATCCTTGGTGAAGCCACCCAATGGTGTACGGTTGTGGGTGTGTTATGGTTGGCAAGCCCATCCGCTTCACGACTTCTTCTAAAATGAGGTTCTTTTGAATCCCGCTGTCGACAATGAGCTGTAGCGGGGAACCCTTTACCCACATCTGGGAATGGAAGAGGCGCTCCCCCTCCTCTGGATCTTCCAGTTCCTCCTTTTAGACCTTCGTGGTGGAAACAGTAGCATTGGGATCCGCATTGATAATATGCTCCCCCGTGTCATTGCCCCTTTCGGGTTCTGGTTTAGAGTCGGAGCATGCATTTGATTCAGAAGCCTTTAGCTTGGCCACCAGTGACTGCGTGGCCCGACACTCACTTGTGTTGTGCGTGGAGCTCTTATGAAACTCACACCACTTTCCCATGTCCTTCTTTGCCTTCACAGTGTTGTTCTTTGCTTGCGGTTTTGGCGGGTTATCCTGGGCCGCCCCGCCTTGGCTTTGTCCTTTGTTCTGCGGTTTGGGGGCACCTTTCCCTCGCTTCTGATTTGCACATCCAAAGTCTCGCTTCTTATGTTTGAACTTTTGCTCAATCTTGGCAGCAAACCAATATGCTGTGCCAAGCGAGGAGATGTCGAGGAACTCCATTTCCTCCTGAATGTATTTGTGCAAAAAACTACGATACTTCATCACCAAATGTTTCTCTGAATCTTTGATACCCAATTTTGTGCGCAAGGTATGGAACAAATTCGTTAGCTCATGCACATATTGATCCCTTTGTTGCCGCAGCGTAGTCCATTGTATGTACTTGTCCTCATAGCTTCCCATGGGATAATACTGTTCCTTGATGGCATCTCAGAAATAATTCCAAGTGGGTGCGGCCGAGAACAGAGAGGATGCCCTCTCATCCGTCTGCTCACAGTAGGTTTCCCACCAATATTTGACATGAGGGGGCGGCTTTGAGGAGTGCAAAATTGATCCTTTCCCTGTTGGAAAATTTATGCACCGAGAAGTACCCTTCTAACAGATTCAACCATCTATCTACGACGTTTGCATCTATTTGGCATTCAAATATGGGAATGTCAAAGTTTACTTGTACCTTAAAAGGGGTTACGCCTCCAAAATGGATGTTGCTAGGAAGTTGTTGAAGGATCTGGGCTAAGTTATCCATCATCGCGTTCCTTTGTTTCTCGAGGGCCTCCTCAAGCAATATTTTGATAGGCCCTGCTCCCTCGTCTTTCTTTTTGTCCGCCATGGGCGGTCGTCGGGGTTTGCGAGGCTGATCTTGCAAGAGTTCAACCAGGTCCAGCCCTAAGTCCTTATACCCCGACCTCGTTGGGGACATGCAAAGAAGGATCGGGAAAGAGCAGACCCGCTCCGATACCACTGATATGGACTTATGAAGGAACCCAAGGAATTACAGAAATACACCTAAACGTAGAGTTGAAGCAGAAGTAAGACTTCATTTCATTAATATCACACAACGGAAATATGCTTACAAACAAAATGGAAAAAAACTAGCTAGGGCGTTGGTAGCTTATCTTTGAGAAGAGATGTGGCGGCCACCGACCTCTGAACTCTGAGTTACAATGCGGCTCGAAGCCTATCTATTATCGAGAAACAAAGGAAAACCCTAAACATCCAAAAACCTAACCCTAGGAGATGAAAATTCCAAACTATGGGCCCCGTTGGGGTAAATTGGTACATCAATTTCCCGGCGTTGTAACTTTGGCATACAATTTCCGTTTGACACACAGGATACCTCCTTAGAAAGATCTATCCGAGGACTACACCGATGATAGCCAATGTCAATTTGTTTAATCACAAGTAAATGTTGAGTCCTTGACTCACATTTGCCGAAAAGGGATTTTCCCAAAAACGTCGTTTAAGGCCTCAAAACGGATCCGGAAGTTTAGGACCCGAAACAACTGCTAAAAATAGTAAGTTGTGCTGTAATTAAGGAAACTGAAAGAACAATGTTGGGGCCCCAAGTGGAATAGGCGGGTGGCCAGCAATATCCACCCGGATCACCCGCACCCCCTCAACTTGAGTGAAATCATAGATAAATGGCTTAAAAAATGTTTTGTGTCCCCCTTGCATGGGTTGTTTTATGGATAGTCACATAACTTACATAGAGTAAAAGTTAAGTCACCCTTGAGACAAAATTAAATGGGTATTTGGATGGGACTAGTAGAATTACTTAGGGGCAAGTAGTGGACCTACCCGTGATCAAATTTTGTGTGGAAATTTGGTGGGACTTAGTGCAATTGCTTCGGGTATTTGCTGACTTTCCCACATGAATGTTTTTCACAAAAATATAGTGGGACTTAACAAAATTATGTGAACAAGTAGTAGAAAATCCTACAAGGTATACTTTTGTGGCTATACGGTGGGACTCTGCTACATTTATGTGACACATATAAAAACAATTGCACAAGACAATAAGTTGACATAAAATGAAACTTGAAAATACCTAGCTCCTCTTAAGGACTGCTTGGTGAAATTATAGGCCAATGTCTCACCCTACAAGCCACCATAGGTTAGAAAATAGATGAGAACAACCTAAAAAGTAATATTTAAACGAATCTAAACCCAAATGGAGTCCCCAATCTATTTTGTGGGTTTGTTGCATTGGTGAGAAAAAAAAACCTTTAAAAACAAGATCCTAAGTTAGACAATAGACAATGGTTAGTAGTGAGACTAGAATAAGAGTATTTTAATAGAAATAAACAAATAGAAGCTTGCAAGCAATCATTCTACAAAATTAATTACAATAATGACATCCAGACACAAAAATTAGAGAGAAACAACAATACTTATATATTAGCCCAATGGAAAAGCATAAAAATAAGTGATGTCACCTTGTAAGAGTGATTGGAATTAAGTGGCATCTAACATTCCACTTGGGATGGGTCATGTTCCTTCTTGAAATCTCTCTCTAATAATGGTGAATGAAGAACACTTGTCTCCTTGACGAAGAAGCTCAGGTAAGCATGAGGGAAATGAATGGTAGAGATGAGAGAGTGAGAATTGTGATCTCCAAGCTCATTCATCTAGCATAACCTTGTAATTCTTCCTCTCCTCTTAGAGAGCCTACTCTCTAGTACACCATCCTATCTGTCTCATGGCCAACAACCATGAGCCAACCGCCAAGGATACCAAAATCATATGGACTCAATATGCATCCTTAAATAATGCATCTCGATGCACCCTCCATCATGTCATTACCAATGGAACTCACATAGGCTCGTTACAATCTCCCCCACTTAAATATGTTGACGTCCTCATCAACACGACTCCATCCACACATCCGATGAAAGGGGCATTGGTGGTGAAGAGGCACTTCCATGTATGCCAATAACCGAATGTGGATTTGATACCATATGTCAAGGGACTAGACTTGTTTTCCCTCTTGAGCGTCCCATACAGTCTGAAAACCTAGTCATCACATGAAATCAACGTGATCTTGCTAGTTGAGCATGACCATCAACTGCAAGTATCACCCATACTACACCTCATCGAAACCAGCCTACCTAAACCTAAGCCAGACACCTTAGAGTATGTGGAATTCCAAGAGCTCGTTTCACCGTAGGCAAAGAAGTTCACCGCATCGCCACCAAACCTTGGACAATGTTGTACCATCACATTGCCTCCCCCAATCCAACACTTGAATGAATGTCTTCTTTTAACAAACAATCTACCAAAATTGGACTTAAGGCGTGATCTCTCTAGCTGAATGTAAGTCTAGAACAAATGCGACATAATATGAAACTACTCTCCTAGATCTAGTTAGAGATCAGTGAATTAAGCATCTTACCTTAGATTCGTAGATATTTCTCCTCGTGGTTGTTCTGAGTTCCGCGGTCGTCAGATCAATGGCTGTAAGACTTGTCAAAACACATAAGAACAATACAAGCAGTAAAACAAGCCTAAACACTAACTAGTCTAAGTAAACAATTGAGGAGGTAAACTATAAGTATCATCAACACAATAACATTTATGGAAAGCATTTATATTACTGTATAAAACGTGGGAGATGCAATAGAAGAGATTATTACAACCGATGCCTCAACGTCGCAATCTCCTTCCGACAAGCCAAACCAAAGCTCCTAGAGAGAAGTAGGTGCCTCCAAGACTAAGGTGCTGAACTACTGAGCTAATTTCACCAGCATAAGAGTACCATAGACTTCCTCCCTATGGAATGGGAAGGGCGCTTGTATTTATAGGACCAAGTGGATAGAGTAGGTTGAGGATCATGGGTATAAGGTTAAGGGATCCTCCCATTAGGTGAGGGAACTGAAGGCCAGCTCACCTAGTAGTTAGGGATAGGGATCCACCTCATCCAACTTCTAGAATTCGCTCGAAAGGTACCTTTATCTCATGAAACTGACTCTAGCGCATGCTGCATGAATGCAAACTACGACGGCGCACTTTGCTCAAAGATAATATGCACCGGCTTAATTAGGAGTGTGGATAAAGGTCATCAACTTGCTATAAATGACTAGCTTGATCTTGGGACTTCAGGTACTTAGGCACTGAGGTTACATAGGTCTCATGATGGTGAGATTTTGGGTGTAACAGAATGCCCCCCAAACCATGAAGCTGGTAAAACTAATCAGATAAAATGATTTGATAGAAGGAATGGCAAGGACTTGTTGGAGAGAAGATGCTGCCGTAGTACAACTGACTCTAAGAACACAGTCTCATATGATGCACAACATGGTTGCCAACCAATACATTGCAGATCCATGGTAGTAATGACCGATTGAACACAATCATGGCTACTAGACACAAGCGTAGATCCATGATGAGATGATAACACAACCATGACCAATACAAAAGTGGATCCGTGTAATATGACTCAAACAATCTCCATCACAACCTGGGTAAAACATGACTCCCCAAGGTCTTCAAGTCGAACCTGCAACGATACGAATCTATCCATGTGATTACAAATGTCTTGATGTCGAACATGGTAGAAACCACTTGATTACCAGTCATTGATGTATACCGTTAACAAGCGTGAGGGAAATCACCATTAATGTCAATGATCCCCAAGGTATCATAGTACATATCATCAAGCGCGAATGAATGAGTTGAAGTCGAATGCTTGACAAAATATTCCAATCAAGAGTCAATGATGTAAACTCATGTCGAAAGCGAGGTGACCTGCCATTGAGGCATGCAGGCCCAAGGTACTTGATTGGTTTCTAGATTCAGTCCTCGGATGATGTGTTGAAGTTGACAAGGATGAATCCATCGAAGGAGGGCCATGATGAATTCCCCATCATCGACACAAAACTTGACAACAGATGTTTGGAGTAGATCGGATGGTACAGTAATATGCAAGACTGACTCAGTGTAGACCGACATGATGGAAGGTGTACTGACTGCAAATGATGAGTGGTGAATACATCTCTTGAACATGTGCATGGCATGACTTGGAAGTATCGACATGAAAAGAACAGCACCAACTACTAATGCAACTGTTGGTGGAAGCATTCTTTGGACGACCCAAAGGAGTAACAAGACTCGTGGAGTTAACATGACTCGAGGACAAGTACTGAACGAAAATGCAAAATGAGTGCCATGTTCAAGAGCGACTAAGTACTACCACAAGTAAAGGTGTAACACAAAAAAATTCCTTTTTCCCCATCATGGCTGATGAGTGGCTCATGTGTTTTTAACGAGCTTGATGAGGGTAACCAGATGCTCGGTATAGCTCATCTCATAGATGAGTCCAATCCCAAACGTTTTTCGAATATGGGAACAAAGGGGTTCGTCCCATGGCTGGCCCTTCAATGTTGAGTTTTAATGAGTCCATATAAGGTAAACTCGGCATCATTTCATGTTTAGAGAGTCTGAAAGAACTAAAGAAGACTCCAAAGGTCATTTTTCATAAGGTTATCCTCTTCGCCCGAAAAAGGGTAAAACAACGCGAGAGAGGACTCTTCCAGTCATGATTGGGTGGAGTATTCCTTTTTCATAAGTAGTGCCCCCTTGTCCGAAAAAGGGGTAAATTATCACTAGGAAGATGACCATTCAAATACTTTAACAAGCGTGAATGCAACAAGTTTGCTTGGCGATCTTTTCGTATTTCAAGAGCCTGAAAAGAGCTTAAAGAAAACTCCGGGGGGGTTCCTTTTTCGTAGGAGTTTAATGAGCCCGAAAAAGTGATAAACTATAACTCAGTGACTTATTCTCATCGTTTAACGAGCACGAGAAAGAACAAAGAGTTAGATCGGCTATCATTTAATAATTTACATTAATGAGCGAAATAATGACAAAAAGACACTCGAAGAGTGTTCATACCTAATGATACTTATGAGACGACCACCGCATAAAGTAATGGCATTAATGAGGAACCTGCAGCTCAAAAACTAGGTCAAAAGTGGTTAACCGAGTATTTAAGGTGGCAAATAACCCAAACTATAGTAAAAAAACAATTAAAGCATCAAAATATAAAAGGAATATTCCATTTTTTGTTATAAAATGGGTGAAATAGTGAAAAGAAATTACAACTGTTTTTTACCAAATTTGGAGAGTGCAAAGTGTCGTTTGGAGCCAAATTTCAACTGCAGTTTCCGGAAGCTACAGTCCATCATTTTGTGAGTCGTCAGTGACAGGTAACCCTAAACCTTCCCATTTAAATTTTTAGTGGATTAGAATTTGCCTTTTCATGCTTTTACATAGATTTTAAGTGTTTTATGTTGGTAGGTTTGCGTTCACGGGTCGACGCAGGAAGCCCATTCAGGCTCTGCTTCGGCGCAGATCCCGAAAGGGAGTTCTGCGCCAGCGGTGCACTATTAGAATGGGTGATCTGCGCAGGCACAAATGGCCAAATGAAACTCAAAACATAGCAAAAAATAAAATTTTTGGATGGAGGGGCAAAGTTCTAAACATGTTTAAATGGTTTACTTGGCAGGTTAGGAGGGACACAATGGTCCTTGAGTGGCGGGAACACGAGCATGAGCTCAAGGATTTGCAAGTGGAAAACAATCCACAAAGTGTTGCAGCATTGTGGAACTGCGGGCTACTCAAGTACTTTCGAGTGCCAGGGATGAGATCCCAAGTCAACCTACTGACACACTTTGTCCAATGTTGGGACCCCATTCAACAGTACTTTTGGATAGGTGAGCACACGCTTACCATACATGTCGAGGACATCTACTTTCTGATAGGCTTATCTCGACGGGGGAACACTGTGTCTTTGACTGGGTCACGGGGAGGTGACCATTCGATCGAGGACACAATAGATCAGTGGTGTACTCCGGGTACAGCGATGGTTGGTGGGAAAATTCCCATCAAGCATATCATGGACAGGGACTTACGAGCGATACTCTTCACTGTTGCACGAGTTGCTGGTAGCCGAGCTGCCCACTTGGAGAGCAAGTCACAAATGACGTATGCCGAGGAGTGCATGACTCCTACTATGTTTAACTGGTGTGAGGGTCTTGTCGTTAGCCTCAAAGATCAGTTGACGAAGTGTCAACGCGGGGCATTGAAGCAGTTCGGATATGGCTCGATCGTGGTATCCTTCATGTTGGAGCGGGTACCTCTCTTGCACCCGCAACTGGATTTCGAGGATCGGGAGGTACGTGATCCTCACATGTTGAGATGGGAAGATGCGATGGCTTGCCATGGTGGCTCGGGGGCCATCATCAGTTTCGATACTGGTTTCTTCTCATGGCTGCAGGCACAGATCCTCATGGTAGAGGATTATCCATATGCCGGTACAGACTTCCGGGGAGATCCTGACCTAGTGCTTCCAGAGGGAGCGCAGTGGGGTGACATAGGTAAGAACCACTGCTTGTGTTTTTATATTTGAGGTATTTTATGATTTTTTTTTGTAATAGTGTTGATGATGTTTGCATGTTTATTTGCATACGTGGGTCCAGAGAGACCATTGGGAATCTCCCGCCAGGTGTGTATAGGAGGAGTGCTAGAGATGGATGCTGCGACTCGTGATGCTCTTGAGGAGAAAGAGGTGCTCGAGGAGAAGCTCCAGGGGATGAATTCCGACATTCTAGAGCCTACTGTACATGACTTACCCCTTCGATATCAGGAGTTGACAGTTGGGGTATCAGATCGTTTCGACACGCTACTCTGAAAGGTGGCGAGGGCCATTGTCTATTACCATGCTCATACTGGGGCTGAGCGGCCTAGGGCCGTGCGGCGTATGGTTTAGGCACATGGCCTGTACATGTATACTCTGAAAGCTTACGGGCTTCAGTCTTTTTGTAGAGATGACTCTTACTGAAAGCTAACATGCTTCAGATTTTTGTATTAGCACTACCATTTTGTACTTTTGTACGGATTTATATATATACAAACACTTCCGGCGGCTTTATACATTATTTGTTTTGATGGATGATTAATGTGATATTGTTTACATGTTTGCTTATACAATGGATTATTTAAATATTATGACTGCTTTTATATTCCATGAATATGTTATGTGTGTGCAATGTACCAATCTAGAATGAAATTGGCCATTGAGTCGGCAATTGCGTTCATATCTCGTGGAATGTACAGGTATTGAATAGATTCAAGGGACCTTTCCAGAATACGGACTCGTCTGTAGAGACAGAGTAGGGTAGGGTCATGGATAGCATAAATCCGGTTAAGATGAGAAACCACTAGTTGCGAATCCAAATAGATAACAATGTGGTCCATACCCAAGGAAAGAGCGTCGGTTAGGGTTCCAATCACCGCTTGATACTCTGCGGCGTTGTTGGTTGCGAAACCTAGACAACTTCCTCCTAAGCTGATAAGCTCTCCGGTGGGAGAGTAAAGTACCCAGGCTGCCGAAGCAAGGTTACGGGTATGCCAGCTAGTTCCGTCCATGAATCAGTAGCAAGTTGCCATCTGCACATGCATACAGAACATGGTATAAGAAGCGAAAACAAGATCTAGACACACTAAACAAAAGCGTCACACCACACAAAAACAAACATGCCATGTATAGTATATACAACATACTTATGCATGAATAACTCAGGCATAATACCTCTTCAGGTAAATCCCGTTGCGGGGTTCACCTAAAGATATCTCGTCGTAGTCTTCTAGTTCATAGGTTCCCTTCTCCAGAACGCACTTCACTATGTAGGGTCCATGCCACATGGACTCAAACTTTCCTGCCCCCAGCTTATCGTTCTCTGGTCCTATCTAAGGACCAAATCACCCTCTCTATAGATGCGAGGCTCTACCAATTTGTCATACTGCGCTTTTATGCGTTTCTTATGTGGCTCGTTGGCAAGAGCGGTGAGTCTCGTTGAGTTTTGTCAGGTAGAGGAAGCGTTCTTCCTCAACAGTAGTGTTAGGGAGAAGTTCAACTGCGAGTTTGAGGGACAGAATCTCGCACTCTATTGGTAGGACTGCCTCCAATCCATAAACTAATTGTAAGGGGGTAAATCCAATGGCAGTCTTGACGGAAGTTCGATAAGCCCATAGTGTGGAAAAGAGCATGTTGTGCCATTTAGACTTTTGCGTACCCACCATGCATTGGATCATGGTTTTTCAAGACCTTGTTAATGGCCTCTACTTATCCATTGGACTGTGGGTAGTAAGGTGTTGAGCTTTCATGGCGAAAACCCAATCTGGTGCTCAATTCGTAAACCATGTGGTTCTGAAAGTGAGAACCATGGTCGGTAACTATAGCTCGAGGAACTTTGAACTGCGCTATAACATGATTGAACATGAAGAGTGCGGCGGTTTTGTCATCGTTCATGTACGTAGGCATAACCTCAGCCCACTTTGTAAAGTAATCCACGGCTACTATGATGTAACCATGCCCCCCGACCGAGGTAGGCTTACAGTGCATGAAGTCAATGCCCCATTTAGCGAAGGGGCCAACGACAATAACCGAGTGTAACGGGGCTGGGTGGGTGAGGTTTTTCATTTGAAAATGTTGGCATGGAGGACATTTTTTACGGCCTCGATACAATCTTTAAAGACAGATGGCCAATAATATCCCGTGTGAAGTATCTTCTGGGCTATAGCCATCCCAGAGAGATGACCGCCACACGCCCTGGCGTGCAGTCATTTAAGACGTGTTCATCCTCCTCATGAGTGAGACAACATCGAAGAATAGAATCAATACCATGACGGTACAAGGTATCACTAACGATCAGGTAATACTTTGCATGGTGGCGTATTCGACGACGATCGTCACGAGACAGTTGGGGGCTCAAACATTGGGTTTGAAGATATAAAGTAATATCTCCATACCACGGATCAGACGTGCTGATGAGGAACAATGATTCATCTGGAAGAGAATCATTGGGCTCAAATTCTACATCAGCATGGGGAAGATCACAGATAAGCTCGGCAAACACCAGATACTTTTTAGACTTAGCCTTTTGAATAGGAGATCGAATTCCTCCAATATCATGATCCAACGTGAATACTTGCCCCCAAGTACCTGACGTGTTAAAACGTGGTACATGGGATTCGAATCGACGATGATGGTGGTGGTGCGGAGCAATATGTAATGTTGGAACTTTTGGACGGCAATAACTGCCGCAAGAGCACGCTTCTCAACATGTGAGTAATGAGTTTCGGTGTCAATAAGAGCCTTAAGTAATATATCACATGTTCTCGGGCATTGTTGTCTTCCTCTACCAAGACCATGGCGATCGTGGTGGCAGAAGCGGCAAGATAAGGGATATAATCCTTGTAGTAATTGGGCGGTTGGAGCACATGGGCATGCGTAATAGCATGTTTGAGCCTATCGAAGGATTTTTGTTGCACTTGGTCGTCCGAAATGAATGGGATGTCCTTCTTGAGTAGTCTCATGTAACCCTGCGTCTTTTGCGTGAAATTACAGACAAAATGCCTTAAGTAAGTTTCTTTCCCTTGCAAACTTTGAAGTTCCTTGATATCAGTAAGAAGTGGGAGAGTGACAATGGCTTCCACCTTCAAGGGATCAATGCAGATCCCATCCTTCGAGACAATAAAACCAAGGAGGCGTCCAGACTCGACACAAAAGATACACTTATGAGGGTTCAGATGGATGTTATACCGTCTACATCTGAGGAATACCGCCGTCAGACGATCAATGTGGTACTGACGTTGTCGTGAATGGGCAGATAGATCGTCGAGACAAGGTTCCACAAAGTCCTTCACATCAAGAAAGGAATATGACATGGCCCGCTGGAATGTGGCACCAGCATTTTTAAGGCCAAAAGGGAGCTTGTGATAAGCAAACGTGCCCCAAGGACAGATGAAAGCAATCTTGTGTTGATCAGCCGGATGGATCTCAATTTGGTTGTAACTGGAAAATCCATCTATGAAAGAGAAGATGACACTTCCAGCACAATTGTCAATTATCTAATCGATAAAGGGAGTTGGGTAATTGTCCTTGGGACAAGCCTTGTTGAGATACCGATAATCGACGCAGACACGAATGGTACCCTGCTTTTTATCTACAGGGACGACATTTGAGACCCATTCTGTCAGTGGGACAAGGTAGATAAAGACAGCTTTTAAGAGCTTTTCAATTTTTGCCTTGATTGCCATAGTCTTTCAGGGGTGTACCGGTCGCAATTTTTGCCGGAATGGTTTAGCATCAGGATAGGTTTGAATCGTGTGTGAAACAATAGCGGGGTCTATCCCGGGTATCTCCTCGTAGGTCCAAGCAAACACGTCTCGAAATTGCTTGAACAAGGCCGTGAATGTTGTAATCTCTTCAGGGGAACACTTCTGGCCTAAACGAATGTGTTCCGCTACACCAGGAGTAACTGATATGTCGACCAAAATGGTAGGTTCAATGTTGGCCAAGTTGCCTTCACGTTGCCTTCAGAGTCTATTTGACACGTAAGTATTGAGGACTGAGGGCAAGGGTGGACATTCGGTGTAAAGATGGTGGTGATGCTATTCTCCACAGTATCCAATGGGGGAAGGAAAGACAATCGATGATGGAAGTCTTCCCACGGAGGGTCATCCGTACTCATGATTTCCATAATCGACTCGTTAGAATGAAAAGTACAGAGCAAAGGATCGGGTAGGGATGACGTCCACTGTAGAGAACAAGACGTAGAGGCCAAAACTAAGTGGTCCTCTGGTGCTGACTGGATAGCCTCATAAGTGAGTTCAGCGGGTGAAAGAGGCATGGTGTCTCCAATCAGGTGCGTAGTGGCTTCATCAGGTACAAGCCATTGATTAGTAGAGTTGGGGAGAGATGAAATCCTGGAGGAGATCGTGTTCATCGTGGAAACATGATTAGGGAGATCCGAGGTTGGAAAAATTCCCATAAGGGATGAGTCCTTTATGAGGTCGACCCCCACGCTCTCATATAGCTGCGAATATTGTCCAAGTAATGGAACATTATCGCCTGGATGAGTAGCGGTGTTAGGTGTGCAGAAATCCAGTTGGTTGACAGTAACAATTCATCCTTAGTGGGGGAATTGTACTATGCGGAAGACAGATGATGCGACCGCAGTCATGGCGTAAAACCAATTACGACCAAGCAGAATATTATAATCTAACGGGGCGACGACCACTTCCACGTTAATGGTTGCGTTCTTTGTAATGTCCCCATTCAAATAAGTGCATAGTAAGACAATCCCATCAATCCTACTAGTTTCCTAGGTTGGATGGGCACATGTGGGATGGTAATAAGGAAACTAATAAATGATATTTAGACATTAGAAGGGTTCAAGAATTTAATAAATATGATGAATAAATAAATTCAAGAGAAATTCTAGGTGGCAAGTGGTTTTGGAGACATATGGAGGTGGTGGGACCCACACTAGCTTGATTTTTCAATGACACATGGCAGCTCTCTCTTGCCAATTCGAATTCATGGGAAGGTGAACACTCTTGGGTGAGTTGGTAAGTCATAACACATGGCATTGAGCATATTAGGTCGAAATGGGAAGGAATAGTAACCTCCATGGGAGAGGAAGAGTCAAATTGGAGACTAGTGGACACATGGGCTAGATTCCCTAGTTTTATGACAACAATAATGAAGCATCTATGACATTTTATGACAAAATTCAGACCTGACTTCTTACACTTGACCATTATGACATGTCATCCCCAAAAATAGGCTCAAGAAGGCGCTCATGGAGTTGGAGGAATCTAAAGAGACTCAAATTCGAATTTGGGAGAAGATGGAAGGTTGGAACTAGGAGACAAGTGGCAAATGAGGAATATTTTCTAAATGGAAAATTATTGAATCTATTGAGAGGATTTCGACCCCTTGAAGGCTAATGTTGGTTATAAAATGTAGAAATCAAGTATGAGAATGGCTTTTGATAATTTGAGAAAAATTGCATTTGTGAAGAGAGAGCTAGTGGATGACTAGTTTCTTGCCTTAGCCAATTTCGAGGGTGAAAGATTCCCATCCAAGTTGGTGTTTGGAGAGGCCACTCAGGTCTTTCATGGTGCTTTAATGGAGTTTGTATTTGCAGGTAGCAGCTACAGGAAGTTTCATGGTTTGGTTTAGTGCAGCACTTTCTCTCCACCGTTTCCAGTTTTGAAGGCATATTCGTGCTCCTTGAGGGAGGGCGTTTTTGGTGAGCTATTGTACTCTTTGGGGGAGCTTCTAATGCCCCATTTCTTTTGTAATATGAAGTAAATACTCTGTTCTTCATCTCCAAAAATTTTCAGGTCGAAATTCCAAGTAGAAATGTATAAATCTCATTTTTAATGGAAGAACAATGCCATTTCCCCACTACCTTGTTGTGAGCCAATGTATTGATGATGATTTCGAATGTATGGATGATTCTATGATATATTTGTGATAAATATATTTCCATGGATGTCTTATACAAGTTTCATGTACTGTACTTGAGCATTTGAAGCATTTTTACTCAGTTTAGTTGTATTGGGAGGTGAAATAGTGCCATTTCCCCAAGGGTCGAATTGGGGGTTTTTGCTATTGAATGTGAGAGAGTTAGAACAGTATTAAAAATCAATTAATGGTGCATATGAGACCTTAATCACATAATTAACACATTATATACCTCTGTTCATAATTTTGTGGGAGTTTGGAGTCATTTGGAAGGCCCTTTGCAGTGTTACCCGAGGGGGATTTGATGCACAAATTACTAGTCAAAATTACATATATTGATCAGAATACAAATCAAGTTTGCAGCAGTATTTGGAGGGCCATAAAACATCCCTGAACCTTATATTCAAGTCTAAATACCATTCATACACTCCTACAGAAGATTTGGGATCATTTGGGTTGATTTGGAGGTCAAAACAGTAAAACTAGTCAAAGGTCGAAATTGGGAAAAAAGTGGAAAATTGGGCATTTTAATAAAATTTGAAAAAGGGATATTACAAGTGGTATCAGAGCATGGTCTTGGCACCTGATGGTATTAACAAGAAGCCAAACAAATAAAACACCACCCTTTGAATCAGTAGTTGAAGAAGAGATAGTAGCAGAAAAATAATTCTTTTCTAAAACAATGGGTAGAGAGGAGGAGGAAAAATTAAGACATAAGGAGGAATTTATTGAAGCCTTAAAACCATGTTTTGAAGGACTTACCATGGTTATGCTATATATGAATAAACAAATGATGAAAGGTTTCGAATTGTTGGGTAGCCAACTTTCAGGCAAAGGGATGATAGGAGATAATAGTGGTTCACACTCAGGGGAAAAGATGAAAGGGAATGAGCATATTTTCTCAAGTACAGGACCTCATAATAGACCTGATGAATTTCAAAGCACACAAAGGCATACTGCACCTACATTTCTCACACCCAAAGAAGAACCCAATCTTGAATTGGATTACAAGAAACTAGTAAATGATTGGAATGATTTGAATGAAGAGTGTAAAAGAGGTGTACCACTCAGTGACTACATTGATGCTATGCAAAAGATTAAAATGAAGGGAGACAATAGGATTCCATTCCAAAACAAAGAATTGAATAGTGCTATTGGAAAAATGTCACTTCCTACTTTTGATGGTTCTTCTCAAAATTCTGTTAACACTTGGGTGCAAAAATTGGATGTATATTTTCAGCTGAATCCTATGTTGGAAGAGGATGCATTAAAAATGGCCATTTTGCATTTGGAAGGAGATGCAAATGAATGGTGGTTTCATGGGATGAAAACCTTGGGTCATAATCAGGTTAAAACATATGGAGAATTTGTTGACAGGGTACTAGAAAGATTTGAACAAAAAGATCCAGAATTGCCTTTCAAAGAACTAGCTCAATTGAAGCAAATTGGGTCCCCTACCGAATATATGTTGGACTTTCAAAAATTATCAGTCAAGGTGGCTGATGTATCTATGGGAAGATTAGTATTTCTGTTCACTGAAGGTTTGGCTGAACCCTTAAGAGGTTTGGTCAAAGCCCACAAGCCAACTACATTAAAAGATGCAATGAGCTTGACTAGGGATCACCAAAATGTGCTTCCTAGAACGAGATTTCCTCCTAAGCCTAGCTATAAATTTGAAAAGAAACCTTGGAAAAGGGATGGATATGATAAGAAACCTTGGCAAAGAGAGTCATTTGAGAGGAATAAAAAAGAGGGACTAAACAGGGATGAACTTAGAAAAAAGAAACTATGCTTCACATGCTTCCAACCATGGACACCGGGGCACAAATGTACCAAAGGAAAGGCTCAATACATAGAAGTATTTTCTGATAATGAGGGGTATGATGGGGGCATGGATGAAGATGGACATATTTCAGATCAAGAAGAGGCATATGAGACAGCAGTAGAAGAGGAAAGACAAGAAGAAAATCAGCCTTCACCGGACAAAGCAAGAATGGCAGTGCTTTCAGCAGTACCTCGCTATCATACTATCCGATGCAAAGGTGTGGTACAAGGACAAAGAACTTCAGTTTTGGTAGATGGAGGAGCCACTCATAACTTCATTGATGCAGAGATGGTAGAGAAAAGAAAGATACCTATTGAACCATTTGATGGCTTCACAGTTGTCATTCCCGGTCACAACACAATGCAATGCAAAACATGGGTTCCAAAGCTGCAAGTCACCGTAGGTAACTATAATTTTGTTGATAGTTTTTATGTGGTTGATGTTGCTGATAATAATGTGGTTTTGGGAGTGCAATGGTTGTATTCAATAGGAGAGCATACAGTAAATTATCAAATTCCCGAAATGAAATTCCAAGATTCAAAAGGAGTACAAAGAGTTGTGAGAGGGCAACACACTTATCCAAATCAAGTAGTGACTTGCAATAGCATGAGATCTATATTGAGGCATGGGGATATAGAATGGGCTGCTGAATGTCATATTACATCTCCCAAGCCAACTATAAATATTGTCAAACACCCAAAGGAGATAGAGAGACTTTTGCAAAAATATGAAAAGGTTTTTAGAGACCTTCCACATGGTAGGCCACCAGATAGGGGGGTTGAGCACAGTATTGTTTTGGAGGAGGGTACTTCACCCATTCAAATACCACCTTATAGAAATCCTAAAAGGTTTAGAGATGATATTGAAAAAGCTATCCAAGAACTCCTAGAGTTGGGGCTCATTAGACCAAGCTCTAGCCCTTATGCTTCTTCAGTAGTGCTAGTGAAGAAAAAAGATGGAACATTGAGAATGTGCATAGATTTCAGAGCCTTGAACAAAAAGACTATCAAGAATAGGTATCCTATTCCTAGGATTGATGAGCTCATGGATGAGCTCCATGGGGCCAAATACTTCTCAAAAATTGACCTTAGATCAGGGTATCACCAAATTCGAATGAAAGATGAAGATGTGCAAAAGACCGCTTTTCGATGTCATTTTGGCCACTTTGAATTTCTTGTCATGCCTTTTGGGTTAACTAATGCTCCAGCCACCTTTCAAGCATGTATGAATAGGATATTTTGCAAGCAACTAAGAAGGTTTTTTTTGGTTTTCTTTGATGATATTCTCATTTACAGTAAAACATGGGAAGAGCATTTGCAACAGTTAGAGATTGTGTTGAAAATCTTGCAAGAAGAGTCCTTATTTGCTAAATTATCAAAATGTGAGTTTGGGATGAAAGAACTACTGTATCTTGGGCACATTATTGGGCAAGAAGGAGTGAAGGTACACATGGAAAAAATCAGGGCTATCTTGGAATGGCCATCACCAAAAAATATTACCGAATTGAGAGGCTTTATTGGCATATGCACCTACTACAGAAAATTTGTGAAAGGGTTCTCCAAGTTGACTTCTCCACTCACTGATTTGACTAAGAAGGATGCTTTCAAGTGGGATGAAGAGGCTGAAAAAGCATTCCAAAAAATGAAAGAGGTAATGAGTAGTTGTCCCATACTTGCACTTCCTGATTTTACTAAACCTTTTGTTGTGGAATGTGATGCTTCAGGTGGAGGAATAGGGGCTATCCTAAAGCAAGGCCAACACCCCATAGCCTTTGAGAGCAGAAAGTTGCAGCCTCATGAAAAAATTTACTCCATCTATGATAAAGAAATGCTGGCCATTATGCATGCATTGGCCAAATTCAGACAATACCTGGTGGGCAGCAAGTTTGTGGTGAAAACTGACCATAATAGTCTAAGACACTTTCTCACCCAAAAGGATCTAAATGAAAGGCAACAAAAGTGGGTAAGCAAGATTCAAGCTTATGATTTTGATATTGAATATGTCAAAGGAAAGAATAATATAGTAGCAGATGCTTTGTCAAGAAGGCCTTCCTTTTCTTTCATGGATATTGCCAAGGATTGGAAAAACATGCTACTAGTTGAATATGCCAAAGACAAATTTGCTCGTGATGTGTTGGATGGAATCAAAGAGGATGATAATTATAGGATTTTGAATGGGATGATATATTATAAGGGAAGAATTTATTTAGTTCATAACTCCAAGCTCAAGTACCGGATTTTTCAAGAAGCACATGATTCCCCACTAGCGGGCCATCCGGGGATCTTCAAAACTTATAGACAGTTGAGGCAAAGATTTTTTTGGAAGGGGATGAAGGAAGATGTTCAGAAGTATGTGAATGAATGTAAATCATGTCAACAAAACAAATCAGAACTTACATGTCCAGCCGGCCTATTACAACCATTGCCCATTCCGGAGCAAAAATGGGACAGTATTTCCATGGATTTCATCACCGGATTGCCTAAATCCTTAGGTAAGGATTGCATCTATGTGGTAGTTGATAGGTTGAAAAAATTTGCTCATTTATTTGCTATTACATCATCTTTTAGTGCTGCACAAGTGGCTGATATTTTTTTCAAAGAAATCTTCAGATTGCATGGGCTCCCCAAGAGCATTGTCAGTGATAGAGATAGTAGATTCATGGGTGCTTTTTGGCAAGAACTTTTTAGATTGGTAGGCACTCAATTGACTCCAAGTACCAGCTATCATCCACAAACTGATGGACAAACAGAGAGGGTAAACCAATGGTTGGAAGGATACCTAAGAAACTATGTGGGAGGGCAGCAAAAAGCATGGGCAAAATGGCTACACTTGGGTGAGTTTTGCTACAACACCACTTATCATATGTCAATAGGAATGTCTCCTTTCAAAGCATTATATGGTTATGATGCACTTACATTTGCTGACATTATATTTGGTGATAGTAGAGCCCCAAAGGCTAAAGATTGGGTGGAAGAGAGCCAAGAAATTTTAAAGCTCTTGAAAGACAATTTGCAGGTTGCTCAAAATCAACAAAAACAATATGCTGATAGACATAGAGAAGAGAGAACCTTTCAAGTCAATTATTTAGTATATTTAAGGTTGCAGCCCTATAAACAAACATCTCTCAAAAAGAATGGAGCAGAAAAATTAAAACCAAGGTACTATGGGCCATACAAGGTAGTGCGGAAGGTTGGAGAAGTAGCATATGAACTAGAACTTCCGGAAGGGAGTAAAATCCACAATGTATTTCATGTTTCTTGTCTTAAGAAAGCTCTTGGTCAGAAAATCATCACTTCAGAAAGACTTCCTCCTTTGGATGATGAAGGTCAGCTCACACTTGTTCCGGAAAAGATTTTGAAGACACGGGAAAGAAGGTTGAGGAGTAGAATCATCAAAGAATATTTAGTGCAATGGAAGGACTTACCAAATGAAGATGCCACATGGGAAGAGGAGAAGATTTTGCAGCATCCAAATTTGAAATTGCTTGAGGACAAGCAATCTTGGGTGGGGAGGACTGTAATGTCCCCATTCAAATAAGTGCATAGTAAGACAATCCCATCAATCCTACTAGTTTCCTAGGTTGGATGGGCACATGTGGGATGGTAATAAGGAAACTAATAAATGATATTTAGACATTAGAAGGGTTCAAGAATTTAATAAATATGATGAATAAATAAATTCAAGAGAAATTCTAGGTAGCAAGTGGTTTTGGAGACATATGGAGGTGGTGGGACCCACACTAGCTTGATTTTTCAATGACACATGGCAGCTCTCTCTTGCCAATTCGAATTCATGGGAAGGTGAACACTCTTGGGTGAGTTGGTAAGTCATAAAACATGGCATTGAGCATATTAGGTCGAAATGGGAAGGAATAGTAACCTCCATGGGAGAGGAAGAGTCAAATTGGAGACTAGTGGACACATGGGCTAGATTCCCTAGTTTTATGACAACAATAATGAAGCATCTATGACATTTTATGACAAAATTCAGACCTGACTTCTTACACCTGACCATTATGACATGTCAGCCCCAAAAATAGGCTCAAGAAGGCGCTCATGGAGTTGAAGGAATCTAAAGAGACTCAAATTCGAATTTGGGAGAAGATGGAAGGTTGGAACTAGGAGACAAGTGGCAAATGAGGAATATTTTCTAAATGGAAAATTATTGAATCTATTGAGAGGATTTCGACCCCTTGAAGGCTAATGTTGGTTATAAAATGTAGAAATCAAGTATGAGAATGGATTTTGATGATTTGAGAAAAATTGCATTTGTGAAGAGAGAGCTAGTGGATGACTAGTTTCTTGCCTTAGCCAATTTCGAGGGTGAAAGATTCCCATCCAAGTTGGTGTTTGGAGAGGCCAATCAGGTCTTTCATGGTGCTTTAATGGAGTTTGTATTTTCAGGTATCAGCTACAGGAAGTTTCATGGTTTGGTTTAGTGCAGCACTTTCTCTCCACCGTTTCCAGTTTTGAAGGCATATTCGTGCTCCTTGAGGGAGGGCGTTTTTGGTGAGCTATTGTACTCTTTGGGGGAGCTTCTAATGCCCCATTTCTTTTGTAATATGAATTAAATACTCTGTTCTTCATCTCCAAAAAGTTTCAGGTCGAAATTCCAAGTAGAAATGTATAAATCTCATTTTTAATGGAAGAACAATGCCATTTCCCCACTACCTTGTTGTGAGCCAATGTATTGATGATGATTTCGAATGTATGGATGATTCTATGATATATTTGTGATAAATATATTTCCATGGATGTCTTCTACAAGTTTCATGTACTGTACTTGAGCATTTGAAGCATTTTTACTCAGTTTAGTTGTATTGGGAGGTGAAATAGTGCCATTTCCCCAAGGGTCGAATTGGGGGTTTTTGCTATTGAATGTGAGAGAGTTAGAACAGTATTAAAAATCAATTAATGGTGCATATGAGACCTTAATCACATACTTAACACATTATATACCTCTGTTCATAAATTTGTGGGAGTTTGGAGGCATTTGGAAGGCCCTTTGCAGTGTTACCCGAGGGGGATTTGATGCACAAATTACTAGTCAAAATTACATATATTGATCAGAATACAAATCAAGTTTGCAGCAGTATTTGGAGGGCCATAAAACATCCCTGAACCTTATATTTAAGTCTAAATACCATTCATACACTCCTACAGAAGATTTGGGATCATTTGGGTTGATTTGGAGGTCAAAACAGTAAAACTAGTCAAAGGTCGAAATTGGGAAAAAAAGTGAAAAATTGGGCATTTTAATAAAATTTGAAAAAGGGATATTACATTCTTACCCCCCAAATATACTGCCAAGGCTTGTAACAACCCATGAGGTTGAAATCCACGTCCGTCGAATTCTTTCAAGGTGGTGGGAGAATGGTTCAACTCGGGAGATCCAATGGCTCTCCAACACGAAATCGACATGATGGAGGTAGAGGCACCTTCGTCCAAGATGGTACAATGGATTGTCTTCCCAGCAATGTTTGTGGAAACTTGAAAAGCCAACTGATGGGAAAGCATTACAACAAAACCTGTGTTTAGCGTCTCTTTTAGCTCCCTTTTTTGCGTCCACTAACACTTTTAGTGTATTTTTCATCTTTTTTTGGACAAAATTGGCGCTTTTCCACGGGATGGCGCTTTTAATGGCGTTGTTTGCGTCTTTTTTTTTAAAGTAGATGTTATTTTAGACGCTAATTATCATCCCAATTAACGTCCAAAATAGCGTCCATAATAGCTTCCAGAATAACGTCCAACATAGCTTTCTAGAATAGTGTCAGGCATAGCTTCCAGAATAGCTCCAGGCATAGTACCAGGTCTAGAGCCAGGGATTACGCTAGGAAAATCATCTGACATAGCGCCACGTATAGAGCCAAGTATAGCACCAGGAATTGTGCCAAGAATTTTGAAAGGAACTGCACCAGGAAAACTCCAATGTTGCGGGAGGGAAAGCACCAGGCATGTTGACATAAGTAGCACCTAGATTCCAAATTTTTATTCGAGGTTAAATCAATAAAGTATTACATGAAACAATGCTAGTGTGATTAACCACACATCAAGTATCACTTCAATAATGAATAGTCACTTGATAGATCTAGCTTAGATCTAGTCTAGATATAGTATTTTATGTCAATTACATGCATTATTTATACATGTTTATAGAAAGGTTTGAGGAAGGTTTTTCTCTTTCTACATGTGTGTAGGTTGATCATAAAGTGGAGCTGGAGCCAATTCAACCTGATCTACATCAATCATGGCCATCATCAAAGGAGCGCTTATAAGCTAAGGTGAGTTAATCTTTCTTCCTTATTTTCTCATATGTTGTATGTGATTGATTAGATCTGGTGAAGGAAACATATTGGTATACCACTCATGTCTGTCTTAGGTCTTGGGAAAGTGATCCAAGGGAGTTCCCATCTTTCCACAGGGTGGAAATATCCATAACACTTAAAGATGAATATTTTAGGGCCTGCAACCTTAGTTTTTATTCCTAAACCCTGCAAAAGGCCCTAAGAACCATCCATTGCATTTTAAATATTTCAACAACAATCGTTTGATCCATGTAGGACAATTATTCACTCTATATGCAATGTGTGGTGGTTTTTTATTGTGTTCATGATCTGTGAACGATAAAAGCCTCTTTTAGGCCCTAATACATTTTTTTCCTCCTTGAACCATGTTCATGACCCTAAAAACCATCCCCGATGTACAAAACCATGTAGTGACCTTTGTTCCTTGACCATTGCGGTAGTCCTCCTCTGAAATTTTAGTGTACTATGATTGAGCAAATAAACATAATTGGCCCAATCCTCTTCCAACTCACTTAAAACATACAGTGTGCATGGTCCATGAGCATTAAAATCCTCTTCTAGGCCCTAAGAAATTAGTGTCCCCCCTTGAACCATGCCCAATACATCGAGAACCATCCTTGATGCTTAAAAACTTGTAATGGAAACCATGCATCACTTGTAGGACAAATATTCTCTTTAGAGGCATGTGTGGTGATATTGGACCATGGAGTTTAAGGAAACATAGGGTCTAAGGCCATTTGAATTTCCTAAGGGGATCATGGGCCATTACAACACCCTAAAAAACTATATAGGCCCTACATAGGGATGCTTTTAAGTGTCAAAGACATGGACGCTCGATCCTCATCATTCTCATCCACTTCCTCACCATTCCTTATCATCATCGTCATCCTCATCATTGGTACCATCGTCCTTGCCATCATCATCATTGTCATCGTCATTTTCATCATCATCATCATTGTTGTTGATGTTTTTCAAACCAATTAGGTTGGTTCCCACAGTCCAAGCCATGATCCAGGGTCAAAATATAGAGTCATACACCATAACAATTTTCCTTATGGATCATGGGCCATCCATAGGGCCCCTAAACATCACATGATTCCTAAGTAAAGAATCCTTGGATTACAAGTGGGACATGATAGTCATTTTGATATTTACAACATTAAGGATGGTTCTTGGAGCCTAATCCATGGTGTTAGATCAAAATATAGGTTATTAGAAAAGGAAATTATCTACGTTATTAGGACAGTCCAAGCCATGATCCAGGGTCAAAATGCAAAGTATTACACCTTAATATTTTCCTTTATGGACCATGGGCCAAGCATAGGGCACCTAACCATCACATGAGTCCCACAAAAAGAATCCTTAGATTACAAGTCTCAATACAAACTAGAAATAACAAAAGGATTTTGTAATGATGTGAAATGTTTTATACCGTGTTTGAAGGAATAAAATGAAATAACAATACAAACTCCTTTCATAAAACATTCAAAGGTATGTTTTCCCTCAAATTGAGATATGCGTGCCATCAAGAGTTTTTTAGCACATGAGTTAGGTTCGTAGGTGATATGTGTACTTATGTGCAAGGTTGGATCTTTGTGGGCAATATATCCATCATTTTTGTCTCTATCATTTCTTTCATCACGTTGTCTCTCCATTTTAGTACCCTACTTGCAATTTAAACTCAAGAAATTTTCTCTCTCTTGATTGATAGATCCGAGTTTATGTTTTTATTTTATAGACGAACATCGATTTTTTAATTACTTTTCATAATATTTTATTTACGAGCCAGCATGGATTTTCTTTTAAATCCTTTCCATAATTTTTTATTTTATGAGTTGACATGAATTTTTTTAATTATTTTGTTCGGAACAAACGTTACAACATCTCCCCCATTACAACATCCACATAATTGTTTAGCTTATGACCAATACTTTATTTATCACGCACCTTGATTTACAGAGTGAATAAGTTTTGGACATGCACATGTCATCTACTTGGTTTCATAAATTCCATGACTATGTATAAGATCAAGTTATTCAAACTCCAATATAAGTTATGAACATATGTCCAACATTGTATGCAATTTGCAGGTGCAAATCCATCTAACTATGACCAGTGAGGGTAATTCCATTGACCCTTTTGATGTGACTTTGAAGCTTTTCGTTGAAAGATCAATAATTTATGAGTAGTAGTACGGGGTTCAAATCTAGATCATATTATACCCCCATGCTTTCTCTGAGAATAATTGGGAAGTCGAATTGCCAAGGCTGTGAAGGTGGTGAGAAAGGGGAAAATGAATATCGCCCCTATCAAATATGGTTGAAATGGTAAGTTCGCCCTGTATTTTGGGTAATGGAGGCCCGAAATGTTAAATTCGCCCAGTATTTTGGGTAATGAAGCCCACGAATTCGCCAAGTATTTTGGGAATGAATCCCACAAAATGGTGAGTTCGCCCCAAATTTTCAACAATGGAAGGTTATACAGCTTGTTCGTTGTTGATTTATGGTCCTCGGCAGTTAGTACGCCCTCGATTTGAGGTTGGGTTGGGCAGGCTCGCCAATATGGGCCGAGGGATTGAATTTTCATATTATCTTTCTTTTTTGGCCGAAACGCCCATGGATTTTCATTAGTGGAGGTTTCAATAGTGGTTTCAGCCCCCAATTTTTGTTGGGTGAAGAATTTTTAACTCCAAATTGGTCCATATCTAAGAAAAACGTGGAACCTTCAACTATACAACAATTTTATCCTTATATATTGTGGCAACAGTCAATAAAAACCCACATGAGGAATCAATGATCATCAGATCTTTCATCTTTGCAAGTTTGCATGAAGCTTGACTCTTGACAGTGGTTGTCTCTGCATTTGTTCGAAGTTCCTTGGGGTTTGCACTATGCAGTCTTCACACAGGTTAGTTTTCATAGAACCACACCAAATACTGTGCAGTGAACATTACCTTTATGTGTTTGTAATTTAAGAATCAAATTAGATTTTCTCTTGCAATTCAAATTCACGTTAGCCAGGTTGTTGCCATTTGTTTATTGTTCAATTGCAATCATGTTTTTTTCTTGAACATGAACATAAAAGGCTTGAGCTTATATTTTTTTCATTTGGTTTAGAAAATAATATTTTGCTAGCATTCACGGAGCTAAGAGACTGAATCCATAATCCATTCAACACTTCAGATGATAAATCAAATATTTTCTAGTTTGAATGAGTTTAGAAAAACAATGTTTGACAGATTCCAAACATTTTCCATATAATAGTGAAGGAAATCACCAAAGAAATTAAAAAATCACTCTATGAAATTAAATTATACCTACACCAAGTGAAATTACACACATAAAGTCTTCCTTTTTTACTATTCTTGCAAGTATATGGATTTCTTGGTCCTTATGAAACATTTACAAAGTTTATACAACTTTTACACAAAAACTTATGAGTGCATGGCCTAAAAAACTGGCATTTTAAGACTAAACAAAGACCTATAAACAAAAAAGAAAGACTTGAGATCCTTTTAAAGATGTTAGCACCCTCTTTTTATGTTCTTTTGACCAGGGACATTCATAAAGGAGGCAAATCTTGACAGCTATGTGTTGATCCTAAATGCACTTGGTCCAACATGGTTTTCTATGCACCAGTGGTGAGTAGCAGTTTTCTATGCCATCACTAGTCTTTCCTTGTTTTAAGGGTCACGTTTCCCAAGGTAGTTGAATTTGACCATTTTAAACTAGCACCTGGAACTTGGAATCATACATAATTATAAAGTCATCCTGTGTTATTAATATTTATCATCTCACACCTTTCCTAAGCCTCGATAGTGGTCTCAATCCCTCAATTCTAGGGTTCCATACTATCACCTTATGTACTTCATCTTATCTTATTTGATCTGGTGATTTCGTTTGATCTCTCCTGTTGAGAGTAGATCTGGGTCTCCCCCTTGTTGTCTTGGCTTTGACAACTCAAGTGGCCTCGATTGGTGTGACAACCAATCCTTTGGAGATCGAGGTTGTCTTGGTTCACCACTTTGGTTTCCTGTCCCATCTACCATCCTTACGGATCCACCAGTTAGGGGAAACTACAAGATTGGTGATAACACACCTTACACAAGATCAAGCTCTAACTCTGTGCTCTGATACCACTTGTTGTGCAACAGAAGCAAACAAGTAAACACCATTAACAATAAACATTAGATAGTATCAGGCACACAAGAGAAGACACAAGGATTTACGTGGTAAAACCCCTGAAGGGGAAACATCCACAGGACAATGGCAGAAGCATTCTATTACTCAACATGAGATTACAACCAAATTATATTTTGAAATGATCTGTAATGTTGTTTTGGGCATACCTTTGAGTCAGTCATTTTGGGCATCCTCTAAGAGAGTTGTCAGGCTGTGGCATCCTCTTCATGTTGTAAATGCAATTAGGGCACACCCTATTGTCATGTTGTTGGCTACGTATTTGTGTTAATCTTTCGTGCGTATTGTTTTCTTGGGATTTCCTATAACTGTATTGGATATGGCTAAGTTAAACACACACATATAAAGATTAAGTGAGAGGCGTAGTCTAGAAAGCGTCACCCTAGGATGACCTTGTCCCTAGGAGTGGAGTTCGAGCAGTGTCGTATGGTCTAGAAGAGGGAATGAGGCTTCAGTTTCGAGTTGGAATTCTATCCCCCTAACATAAGGGGTATGCTACACTAAAATATGGTACATGTGCTAAAGAACCCTTTGTCTTGCAAATAAATGTAGCTATATTCTACTTTTGTTTTTTTGGTATGCTTTTTTCCTTCCTTTTCTTGTAGCTAGACTTAAAACACCATAAAATTTTGTTAATATTTTTCCTTAAATTAGTAGTTTCGTTTAATATGGATTAATCAAGCAAGGAATTTTATGCAACTCAACATAGATGAATTTAGAAGTATCAATTAGCATGTGATTATCAAAGTATTAAATCACCTTAAAATTATAAAATTCAAACTTTGAGTCATGTTTTTTATAAGTTGAAATTCTTCTTTTTACAAGTCTATCTACAAAATGCAACTTATTGATGTATTGTACATCTTACCATTTATTTGTAAATATAAATGCTTCATGTTATGTCATTCCTTGTCCTTTTGTCTTTTGCTAGTTCTTTACGTAATGAACCTTAACTACTACAATGTAACACTAAAATTGAGTCATGAGCAGTATAACCTAAGAGGTTTGTGTTGGTAAAGAAATTTTGTTTAATGTTCATCACTTTTATGTCCTACTTTTGACTAGACATGGAATTTTTAGTGTGAACCATCGAGAGACTAAACTTAACTCTTTTGTACGAACTTAAACTTAACTATTGTGTAGGAACTTCTTTTGGCTTTCATTCCATATTAGGTTTATCTATTTTTCCAATGCCACTCAGTACTAACACTCGACCTTATCTTGTTTTATTGTCATACCAATCAAGTGGATCAAACTATATTGTCATACCATTCAATTGGAGCAAATTGTGTCTGAGATGAATGCCCGGTGTATGGTTTAAAATTTTGTCGACCTCATGTGTAAACCAACGTCCTCTTGGTGTTGAGTTCCTATTTTTGTGAGTTCTGTGAAAGTCATCCCATATTAACACACTCTATTTTTATTGGGACTTTTTGGGCGTGTGGCCGGTTAAGAGTTTGCATATTGAAGAAAATCTAAGATTTGAGAAATTGCATTTATGCTATAAAAATAGAGCTTGAATTAGTTTGAGTTTAACTTCGAACTATTTCTAGATATCTATGAAAGAAAGATAAATTATACTAATTCTCACAAATTATCAAAACAGGTCAAATGAAATTATGATCATTATTATTTATTCCCTCCTAGGAAGTTGCAACTTGCTACAAATTTCCTTTTCAAAATTGCAACATAAAGTTATAGAATGAAACATCCAGGAATATTGGAATGTTTGTTAATACTTATGTGAGGAGATTAGCTACATTTTCTAGTTTCTGTGAATATTGAATAAAAGGGAAGCTTGCAGAAGTTGTGAAAAAATTTAGTCTCTTAAGTTACAGTTGGACTTAAGTTTTAACCTATACTTAACCTATAGATTAGTAAAAAAAAAGTTGTTACAAATATATATGTCCTCGTAGATATTGATTAGGTCAATGTTCATGAGGATTCCTTAGGAGGATGATCAATTAGGAGAAGCCAAACGTGTTTAAGAGAAACAAATGGAAGGAGAAACCCAAATGTCTTAGAAAATTGTTATGAATTTTGCAGAAAGAGATATGACAAGTAGGAAATCCTTCAAAGCAAGAAGGTAAGGTATATAAGACTAGGTAGGAAGAGGGGCAGATGGGATTTTGGAATTAGCATTTTCTCTATATATTTAACAGAGCAATTTGAGCTTAGCATGCTTGGCACTCACGAAAAGAGTTGCTTTACAGTTCATTGCTTCACCCATTTTAACAAGTATTTATTCTTCTTTCTTTCTTTTCAATTTATTGCAACCCTATGGTTAAAGTCCTAATCCATCATATATATTGACTCTATACAAATTTTTTTGCTTGTATACTATAAGGATTCATCCTAACACAGTACAAGACATCTTTGTATCAATATCTTAATGTACACTTCAAGATTCTAAATATGTAAAATTTGCTTTGCACATGATCATCTGCACATATGCTTATCCCCTTACCCCTATTTCCCAGTAATGTGTGCTTCCTTACTCTCATGCAACCTCTCATGTAACCAATAGTAGGACAACATTCTCCCGATCCCATGCGCATATTTTGTTCATTTAAAATATGTAAAATTTGCCCATCTATCCATATGCTTACCCCCTTACCCCTTGTTTCCTAGGAATGTGTGCTTGCTTACAAGTCGTAGATATACTCCCATTTCTCATTAATATCTCATGCAACCAATTGTATGCCACCATTCTTGCGATCCTATGGATAAATAAAGGATATTATTATGGAAAATATTCACCATGGACAAAATATGATTCCTTTTTAATTTGTTTCCCAGCAATTATAGTCACTGTGATAGTTTATCTGAATTTGCTATTTTATGCTTTCGGTCACTAATCTATTTCACTTAGAACATGGCACTCTGGAAAGGCCATTTGAGGAAAAATTTATTAACGTTCTGATAGTTCTATTAACATTTTAACAATGTCTCATTCGTATTTTATAATTCATGAAAAAAATTGAATTCTTATCGACATTTTTCATTGACAGAGATATTTATTCTATGTTGATGTCTCAATGATTTTTTGATGTCTTATCGGATTAAATGATGAATTTATTCTTTGTGCAGGGTCTTTTAACTAGTAAATACAAAATAGTAATGATGAGTATCTTCTTTCTGCAGGGTCATTGATGTCTTATCGGATTAACTGATGAATTTCTTCTTTATGCAGGGTCTTTTAAATGGTAAATACAAAATAGTAATTATGAGTATCTTCTTTCTGCAGGATCTTTTAATGTGTTATCGGATTGAATGATGAGCATCTTCTTTTATGCAGGTTCTTTTTGCATGACTTTTAACCCTTGGCTGGAGTGGACACACCACACCCTTTTTCATGCTTCAAAATCCATTTCAACAACTTGTTCAAGGGAAATCCTAGTAAAAGGCACATTATAGGAGTTATTACAAATCAACAACATAACCCCATTTTCATAGTGGAGATTCCCTTAATAATATGTTATTTCATGGTCAAATTTGGACTCGAATTCACACTTTGCACTCATTGAATATCAAGCAATTTGTTCTTTAAGGGGGTTACCAAATCATTACAGAATATGTTTAATGCTTTTGCAACAAGCCAAAGCAATTTAATTGAAAATGCATGTGGAGTTTTTTTCAGTTCCATTTAATTATATAAATATATGATTAATTGGATTTGAGTGAGGACGCGTTTTGCTTATAAATCCTGATCGTGAGGATGCGTTTTGCTTATAAATCCTAATCACGATCTTACCAACACCTTGGACTATTGCCAATATTTTCATGTTGATTTGTTCATGTAGACAAATTGTTAACAACCATTTTTAATTAGGGACACATCACAATATGGTTTGAGACCAAGGTTACACAAACCAAGGGTGCGATTGGACGACTGAAGAATCCGATATGGCACTCATCCCAAATTTAGGAATCGGGGATTCAGATCCCTAACCCTAATTAACCCTAATTATCTTACATGTATCCTGCGTAAACACCTTTAGATTTGTCAAAATGAGGTGGAAGAATCCAATGAAGAATCTAATTCGGGTACGATTAGTCCTAGGGCCGAATCCGGTAACGGTGTTTGATACTGATGTACTGTGTAGATATTTGTGCACTGTTTACATGGCTTCAGATTTAATTCCCTTTCCTTTTTCATGATCAACTTGTATTTATGTGTTCTTATATCCATAAATGAATAATAGTTTTTTTTCACGGAAGTAAATTGCCAATTGTTTTGGCATAATCACTTTATCTTATAAAAGTGAAGCCAAAATACAAAGACACATTTCTTTAAATTTCAGCATCTAATCACAAACACATTTCTTTAAATTTTAGTATCGAATCAAAAAATACTTACAAAGTTTTTCATTTCCATTTAATTATATCAATATACGATTCACATTTCCATTTAATTATATCAGTATACGATTAAGTGGCAATATAATTGAATTTGAGCGATGATGCATTTTGTTCATAATTAAAATAAATATGAAAACATGGACAGTGCATGGAAAAGATGAACCTTTTTATTTATATATACAATAGATATGGACAATTTTTTGATCAATTTCAGAGAATGTTCAGAAATATTTTGAGATGGATATTTTATTTGTAAATAAAAAAAATTAAAAAAATTGTTTAAATTTTAAAATCTAGGAGAAATATTTTAAGAATTTTAATTTTTTTTATTACTTTAAATGTTTGAATTGAGCAAGACTATATATTATTATACTTGAACCTGCCAAACCTTATAGCTTGTGCAATGCCTCATTCTATCGAAATTCCATTTCAATAAGTGAATTGAGCAAGACTATATATTATTATACTTAACCTACCAAACCCCTTAACTTTTGCAATGACTCATTCTATTGAAATTCCATTTCAATTGGTGAGCACAAAAAGTAGAAAATGGTTATGACAACATCATTTCTGCTGTGAGAATTAGTCTAACGATATTTGTCATACAAAAAGCAATTCCCAGAAGAAAATGCAATGTTTGAAGATAAATATGACAACTTTGATATAGTTGTGTTTCTTGTAACTTTGTCTCTTACATTTTTGCTTAATAAATTTGGCATATTGTCTTTCACAATAATACTTGTATAAAAGATTTTACAAATGTTCAAGAGCATTTGATACCCATAGCATATAGAGGCAAAAAAATTGCTCTTTCCGATGGTGCATCTATGATGTAATTCAACTAAATTATTTTTTTGTTTAATAAAATTACAATAAAAAGTATAAGGTAAAAGAGAAGAAAGTATTGTTAATGGTACGAAGCCCTCTCACCAATTTTAACTCTCTTGAACTAACTACCAATAACAACAATAACAATAAATTAGTTCAAACAAATTAGGACCCTTAAGGAACTTTCTTAAGCTAGATGTCTTTCACGAGGCATATTAAAATAAGGATCACCTTAAACATTGACATATATAAGTTAAAATGAGTCGTAGTATTTAAAATTTGATCATTTCACCAAAAACTATAGATATATCCTATTCAGATTAATATGAACTATAATTGTTACTCATACTACCCGTTTTTGTATTTTTTTAAAATGGTTCCCATGAAATTTTACGAACTTGATATCAAATTTTGCTCATGCTAAAGCTTGGTATTCTGATTTGTTTTTCCAAAATAGGAAATATTAGGAGGAGGAAATGTATGATGACAAAAAGTAACTCAAAACGCTGATCAACCCAAAGGTGGTCCACAACTTTGTTTCCAAGGGTATTCATAAAAGTTTTCAATGTCAAATCAAGCGCACAATTAAGGTACATTTCAAGCAAATGTTTTTTATATGATAAACATTTTTTATTAAACAATCTTGCGGGCTGAATGAAGGTCTGAACGATGGGCTGGATGCAGCTGAACGTTTGGAACGTGAACATGCGTCTGAATGGAGGTCCGTTTGAAACCCATAACCCATAGAATTAAATATATTTGCAAAGAAAGCCAAGAAATATCAAATAAAAATCAATAAATTACAATACGACGATTTTTACCTAAAATTCATGTGATGTGTGAATATATGCATACCTGATTTGTTTGACGGTCTGAATGGCAGAAAGAATAACTTATTATATCAAAAATAGTGAAAACGATGCCAATCAGAGTGTGTTTGATGATCAAAAGTAGTGACAAAATGGACACCAACAAGGTCGACGCAGGTTTTCTTTGAGCAAAGGGCGTAGGTTGCATTCATCCATCATGCGCCAGAGTCGGTTTCATGAGATAAAGGTAGCTTTCGAGCGAATTCTAGAAGTTGTATGAGGTGGATCCCTATCCCTAACTACTAGGTGAGCTGGCCTTCGGTTCCCTAACCTAATGGGAGGATCCCTTAACCTTCTCCCCATGATCCTCAACCTACTCTATCCACTTGGTCCTATAAATACAAGCGCCCTTCCCATTCCAAAGGGAGGAAGTCTATGGTACTCTTATGCTGGTGAAATTAGCTCAGTAGTTCAACACCTTAGTCTTGGAGGCACCTACTTCTCTCTAGGAGCTTTGGTTTGGCATGTCGGAAGGAGATTGCGACGTTGAGGCATCGGTTGTAATCATCTCTTCTATTGTATTGCCCACTTTTTATACAGTAATATAAACACTTTCCATAAATGTTATTGTGTTGATGATATTTATAGTTTACATCCTCAACTGTTTACTTAGATAGTTAGTGTTTAGGCATGTTTTACGACTTGTATTGTTCCTATGTGTTTTGACAGGTCTTACAGCCATTGATCTGACGACCACGGAACTCGGAACAACCACGAGGAGAAATATCTACGAATCTGAGGTAAGATGCTTAATTCCTTGATCTCTAAATAGATCTAGGAGAGTAGTTTCACATTATGTCTAATTTGTTCTAGACTTACATTGAGGTAGAGAGATCACGCCTTAAGTCCGCTTTTGGTAGATTGTCTGATAACAAATTTGGAGACCATACTGGGGATACATACATTGATTTAAGTTTTCAAGTTGAATGTCATATTCTTTGATTTCTTTACAAGCCATTTATTTTTCCTCCTCAGCCTCTTTCACCATCAGATCTTCTTGTTGAAGGGTCTGTTAGCTTTCTCTGAGTCTGTGGGTTTAATTATTAGACCATTTCATTGATCCTCCTTGGAGATCCTTTTTATTTTTTCTTTGAGAATTCATTCGGCACACCTAGGTAGTGTAACCAGAGCGCCATCCTTTCACAAGTGCTTTTTTCCTTTCTGTGGTTTGTACCACTGATGCTAAATCCTTGTTCGCGTCTTGCGCCACTGGCTCTAAACCCCTTTGCATCATCTGCGTCGGGCGCTCTGTGCCTGACCGTAGCCTGTGCCAAGCACCCAAGGCTAGGGTTTGATTCACCTCTCTCCATTGTTTGAGTTTGGTTCATTTCACAGACCTTCTCTACACTGTATCTTTCAGTCAGGGACCTTTTTGATGTTGCATTGTCAGTATTTGGTCTTGTTTGGTTTAATTCGGAGTGGTTTTGGGTTCCATTTTGGACGAGTTTGAGTTTCGGTAGTGGTGGACACTTTGGTCTCCCCCACCTTCATCTACTTGACCTTTTATTCCCTGCTCTCCTCACCTCATCTAGTCCTTCCACTGGCTTAGATCCCAGACCTCCTTTGCACATGTGATTTAGCTTTGATTGCATTCGGTTGTTTGATTGAGTGTCTTGAGTGTTTTCAGTTCACGTGAGTGCTTGTCATTTTCTTGAGAATTCCTGGGTGTTTAGAGTGCTGCAAATAAACCTTCTTTTTAGTTATTCATGCTTAAAAATATCATTATTATCAAGTTGTAATCTTGGCATATCATTGAAAAATTAAAAGTGCATCATTTTTACCGTTTTCACGTGCATTTGAAAATTGTTGTAGAAATTGGTTCATGCATTGGAATTTATCATTCATTACTCTTTTGGAAAGTTTGAGAGAAAAGTTAATCATTTTTTCTTTTTGGGAATTATGAATCATTCATTTTCTTGAAAAATTCAAGTGAGATCAAGTTTTTACAAAAGTGATTCCATGCTTGAAAGAATTGTATGCATTCTTGGTTTTTTATGCTTTTAAGCCATCATAGTGAAATTTGAAGAGATTAGAGTGCTCTAGATAGGAAATTTCTGTCTTTTCATCACTTAGTTTTGCTTTTTTATTTGAAAAGACAAAAGAAAATGCATAGATTTAGTTGTGATGCTTATTGATTTTTGTGTTTTGCTTGGAAAAAATAGAAAAGAATACTTTTATTGTCAAATTTGGTACATTTGGGATTGTGTTGCACTTTGTTGTTTTGGTAAAACCACTTGGAAAAAGATTACTCCCTCCCTATATAGATTTCATCAAAAGAAAAAGTACATGTTTTTCATGTAGTTAGGAATTGCATTATGCTTACGTTTATGTACTCACCTCATCCATTCACTTAATTGTCCAGATAAAATTAACGGTAGAACTAGGATAAAAATTTTAGTAACTTGTGTGTTAAGTTAGAGACGTGTTCCGGCGTCGTAAAACGTGGTAGCTGTCGTTACTTGCTAGCACTGTATTTCGGGGGTATTATAGTCTTCCACATACCAACCGGTATATCGAAGCTCTTTCACGTACCAACCAAGTATATCAAAGGCTCTTTCACGTACCTTAAAGTATATCGAAAGGCACTTCACGTACTTGACGTATATAGAAAGGTGTTTCATGTACTCGGTAGTATATAGGAAGGTCTCGTGCCGTACGATTGTGCATTAGACAGCACCACTACGGATTTGAGCTCCCACATACCTTAAGTATATCGGGAGACACCATTAGGATTTCTGAGACCAACTGAGCTATCCATTTAGTCGTCTTGGCAAAGCAATACACCGAGAACAGCACTCAGGGAGCTACTACGCATGTACTATCAGGTAGTTGGGTTATATGGTTAGGGGTACGGTCCTAATCCTCCCTGGTTAGTGCTCTGAAAAATTGGGCCGAGTATAACTATTGGACCCTATAGTATATCGCGAGTTGCGAAGCCTTGACAATCCCGTGAGGTTCCAGACTTTTGAATCCACGCCTATCACATAAGTTTGCTTGCAGCCTTAGTTTGTGTAGATTTTTTTTGGACTATTTTTCTTTTGTTTAGATTACCCTTAGGAGAAGCTTTGTTTCAGTCACTCTGGCTGACTTTCCTTGGAGAAGGTCCCGTAGGATTTTGAACTTACCACCTGAATATCCCCTTAACCAGGAGGTAATTTCGAAGGTAAGAATGGACCCACAAGCCACGGTCGTGTCACCTGAAGTAGAAAACCCTACTTTGAATGTTGGGGTACACATGTTCCCTCCAGATTCACCCACCTCTAACCCCACACGGGGTGAAGAGGCAAAAAATTCCACTTCACCAGACTTACCTCCTGTTTTATCGGGAGAGCTTGGATCGGTGGAATGGTTAAATCCGCCCTAGGATGACCCTGTATAAGTTGTTGGTCCAGCTGCAACTTTTTGGACATCATCTCTATGCCACCCAGTGGCTCATTTTTCCATTGCATCCCCACCCAGTTGAGCTACTCTTGATGACCCTCTAGCACCTCATCGTGAACAGTTGACTCAATTACGTGCTTTGGGTGAGGAGTTTCGAAGACAAAGTATTTTACGAAGGGTTGAAGACCCGACGTTACCTCCTTATCAGCCACTCCCGAGTCATTTTTTATCTTTTGACTCACCAGAATCACCCACCCAACACGTGACCACTTCTGAATCTGTTCAACCCTCACTTCCTGCACATACACCCCTTAGACAGGAGACTAGTTCTATACCTCCAACGACTCAACTTGTTGAAGGACAACAATCCAACACACCTGTTACTACCACGGTTACATTACCCACTCCTCCCCCACCCCAAAACTCGCGAGGAGGATACCCTTTACCCCCTACCTTCCTTACGGGTAATGTTAATCCTGCAGCAGATAATCAACAACCCGTGTTGGGTCAACCTTTGATTAGTGGTCAACAAGTTGCTGCTGGGGGGAAACCCCCATCTCCTCACCATAATATTGGAAGAGGAGTTCCCATTGGTCCTTCTGTTGGAAATTCCCTACCTACCAGACCTTCCACCACAGGATTATCCCATGTTGGGGGACCATCCAATGTAATTCAACCACCATGGAGTCAAGCATATCCAGGTTATCTTAACCCTGTGTCGGGACAATTTGATCCCTGAAACGCACTCTACGGGATACCTTATCCCAAAAATCCATACACTCTTTGGGGGTAGCAAAATGTTTTACAACATGGACCCCCACCTACAGTCCCTCAAGTCCTACCACCCCCGTTTGGTCCACCCCCACCTCCCGTCGGAGGCAACGGGCCCACACACAATTCCGGAGGAGGCAGACCTCTACCTTCTAGCGAAGGACCACCTCATTTTGGAAATCATGCCCACCCCAATGACGGAGGTGGAGGCCCTCCCCCTTCAGGCGGAGGTGAAGGGCCACCCCCCCCCAAGTGGTGGAGGACCCCTGCCTTATGGTGGAGGACCGTCCCATCCTAGCGATGGTGGTGGAGGACCATC
Source organism: Larix kaempferi (assembly GCA_027924585.1). NCBI lineage: Eukaryota > Viridiplantae > Streptophyta > Pinopsida > Pinales > Pinaceae > Larix > Larix kaempferi. The sequence continues at coordinate 9,166,496 of BSBM01000504.1, forward strand.
CCATCCCCGTGGTGGTGGTGGAGGACCATCCCATCCTGGTGGTGGTGGTGGAGGTGGCGAAGGAGGCCCTTACCCTTCCGTCGGCGGCGGTGGAGCACCACCTCCTCCCAGTGGAGGCAGTGGCGGTCCACATTATCTCGGTGGAGGCGGTGGAGGTCCATCCTATCCCGGTGGCGGCGGTGGACCCCCACCATTTGGAGTCGGTCCACCCCCTCCCGCCGGTGGAGGCGGACCCCCACCTTATGGTAACAGACCACCTTATTATGGTAACTGACCACCTTATTATGTCGGCGGACCTACATATGGTCTAGGCGACACACCCCCTTACGGTCAGTTTCCTCTGAGGACACCCTACAACCAGTTGATGCAAGGTCCCATTGGTCCATACATGCCATACCAGTACTATCAGTACCCACAGCCAAACCAACAGCTGCCCTTTTTGGCTACGTTGGACTTACCCGACCTGTCTCATCTGACTAATGACCCCATATTCCACGGACATAATTGGCCACCCATTCTGATGAAACTACCATCAGAAATTCCCAAATTTGATGGCAAGCCCGGTGAGGATATAAAAAACCATGTGATGACATACCATTTATGGTGTTCATCCAACTCCTTGATGGACGATTCGATCCGTCTTAGGGTATTTCAACGGACTCTCACCGGCCCAGCTACCAAGTGGTACATTGAACTACCACCCAACTCTTTTCCAGCTTTCCACTCTCTTGCTATGTCATTTTTGACCCACTTCCAGTTGTCCATTCACTATGAGACTGGTACGGACTTATTGACCTCCCTTCGCCAGAACACTGCCACTCATATTTCAAATCATATTCATGAATGGCGGCGAAGACGACGTCTTATTAAGGCTCATATTCCAGACCAACTCTTATTTGACTGGTTCACAAAGTCACTTTTACCTATCGTAGCTTGAAACGTAGCTATGGGAGGGGCCGTCACTGAGGAACAGGATATTGCCCATGCCCATTACTTAGACTTGGTCTATGCACAATCTGGCACACTGTATGAAATTGATCCTGACACACCTTGCCCTATGTATGACCTTGCGAACCCACCCAAGGGACCACGGGCCAATGGCATCATTGGTTCCCTTAACTCCCAGCCTTCTAATCAAACTGGTGGCTCATCAAACCCCCAAGGTTCTTCCCCATCACCACCACAGGCTGGAAACAACACTACTAAGTCCACTACTCCTGCCTCCACCGAAGAGGTGAATTCTGTGCAATCAGATTCATCTCAGAAATCCGGTTGTAAGAAAAAAAACAAAGGGAAACCTAAGAAATCTTCTAATCAACAGGAGACCAAGCCCACCCCCGAATACACCCAACAGAAGAGGAAGTTGAAGTATCCTTGTTTACTGTGCGGTGGTGACCATTTCTCCAAGGAATGTCCCCACCGAGACGAAGTTCAAAAGTTTCTCAAAGGAAACTCTACTACCGCAGTTCTCAACGATCCCTTCCCCACTCAGAACCAGCAACTAATCAAACACACCTCTCCTTCCCAAGGAGAGTCATCCTCCACCGCACATGTTCTCATGATGCGTAGTGAGATCGTCAACTTGAACACAGGTTCCCGTTCGTATGAATCCGTCCCTCAGAAGGAACCCGTTGGAAGTAATACTGAAAAAGATTCCACTTCTATTCCTGATGTCATTGTACCGCACACTCCTCTCACCATTGAGAAGCCTTCTTTAGAGACAGTGTTGCGTCCACCCAAGAGCACGATTCGAAAAGCTGTTTACAATCCTAATGCTCCGGCCGCTCAGAACTACAATATTGTAGAGGACCTGGCACAAGCTCCTTGTGCTATGTCGATGATCGAGGTCTTGCAGAATTGTCCTAACCAGCGCAAGACTCTCCTCGCTGCCATCGGCGCGGTTGATCCGGATTCTTCTAACACCATCATGTTTCGGCTGGAGTACTTTAAGTCGAGGCTTCGCTACAACAAATATTGGAATTAGCGTCCCATTTTGCGTCCATTTTTAGTGTAATTTTTTTTATCATTGAGTGGCCGAAGTAGATGCTAAATGGGACGCGTCATGCACAAAACTTAAAGAGTCTAAAATAGCGTCTTTTTTTGCTTCCTATATAGCATCCTTTCTGATGTCTAAAATAACGCTCATTTTTTAGCTTCCAGAATAGTGTCCAATTTTTCTTCCTAAACGACGTTGAGGTTTGCTTCCTAAATAACATCCTATTTTGCTTCCTAGAGATCGTCATCTTTTACTTCCTAAATGACGCCCCCATTAGCGCCCTATTTGCATCATTAAAAGTGCCATGTTAGCATTTATGTTTGCATCTACATTCGCACCATATTTGCATCCAAATTAGCATCCAATATTGCATCCATATGTGCTACCACTTTAGCATCCCATTTTGCACCACGTTTTACTTCCAATATGCACCAATTTTTGCTTCATTTTTTGCATCATGTTTTGTTACCAAAATGGCGCCAATTTTTTCTTCTATTGTTGCACCATATTTTGCTTCCTATGTAGCGCCCTGTTTTGCATCCTAAGTAACATCTTATTTTGCTACCATATCAGCGCCATGTTTGGCTTCCTCATTAGCTTCAAGTGTTGCATCCTTTTTAACGCCTAGTTTTGCATCTCTATCGATGCCAACATAAGCACCATGTTCTGCTACCACTTTAGCACCCAATTTAGCATCCATTTTTACTCCCACACTAGCGCCACATTTTGCTTCTCGTTTAGCTCCTTGAATTTATTCTTGTTTTTCTTCCTCATGAACACCGCATTTAGCTTCCCATTAAGCATCTAATTTTGCTTCTTTTTTGGACATTAGTTTAGGTTCTGATTTGGCTTCTACTTTGGCATCCAAAATAGCATCAGAATTGACTTCCAACTTAGCGCTAGATATTGCATCCAATGTTGCTTCTAGATCTATGACATAGTGGGCTTCCATTTTAGCTCCTAGCTTTGCTTCCTTTTTAGAACCACATTAAGCTTGCTATTTAACACCTACAACTATATCCAATTGTGTGCTAATATATTTATTATATCAAATTATTATAATTATTTCATTAATTTGAATAGTTCTCATATATCATTTACTTCATAGTTCTGAAATAACGTAATGAAACATTCAAATTAATTGTAGATACCATTATTGAAATTAATTGCATAGCATTTATGAAGAAAATTTAACACGAACAAACAATATTTATCCAAAGTAGTAACATCATATATATATCAATTTTACATGAAAAGATCATCGACAATTTCCAATATAGATAAATTTACAATATAATAACGATAACATCACCATTATCTTTCATCAAAAGAAGTGAAATTATAAAACATCATCACATCAATGACCTATCATACAGATCATCATATTAAGGTTAAAAGAACAAGTGAACGATATATATTAAGGTTAAAAGAACAAGTGAACAATATATATAGTGAAAATACCAATATCACAAGAAATATCCTTTTTAATATCCATATTTAGAAATGTCAAAATGATCAAGGGTAATCAAAGTTTATATGTCAACATAAATCCACCATACAAATCAAAATGACCCAGAATTTAATATGAACGTGGATCATCACAATAATAAGAATACATGTCTAGTAGCATTGAGAAAGCAATAAACATCCACAATCTCAATACTAGCATCAATGGCTACCATCATCATCATCATCATCACCACCATTATCATCGTCATCCTCATCCTCATTCTCATCTATCCCAACATCATATTCATAATCATTTTCCTCTGATCCATTTGCATCATTATCAACAATATCTTTCTCTCGTACATTGGTGACAACATAATCTAGATCATCTAAGGAGTCATCTTCACCATTTTTTTGCAAACAACAAGAAATAATCAATTTAAAATATTAGTATTAATTTCATTACATAATGCATATTTTGTGTTATATTGCAAATATTAGTGTGATAATTTATGCATTCTCACGATTTTTCCAACCATGAATATAAACATCACCTCATCAACAGATAGTAACCACGCATATAAAGTGTATCCACAACAGTGCACACACACACACACATACACAAACATGTACACCATAAATTTTCATATCACAACAAGACATAGAGGCAAGGAAAAATAGACATCCCAGTGATTATATATAAAGTGGAGAGAAATATGTTATCACATATAGTATTTGCTTCGAACTATTTTTTTGTCTAAAGTTGTTATATCATTAAATCTCTATATATAACATGTTATTCAATCTATATATTTAAGGGCATATTAACCATGGTTTTCATCTCTCAATCAAGTTCATGAATTGTTTACATTTTTAATCTAAAAGTAAATTTAATATAACATGCTTGATAATATCCCCTCATAAACATGGATAAAAAGAATATTATCATAAATATAGTTTTTAACATATTAATCATATCATTGGTATAATAATTGCAAAGCTTATAAAGCTTCGTTGGATTCATGTTATCCAAGTACCTACAGGAGGCAACGAAACTCAATTTCGTTACTTGGCTTGGTTTTTATGCCCCTGGTTGAATTTTCACCTAGTATCCCTGAATGACCTTGGGAAGAGAGTTGAAATTTGCAATAAATCGAAAAATGAGGCTTAGATGGGAAAATCGTCAGTTAGATTCTTGACATCCGAACACCTATAGGGAATAGGGACACCCCTGTCCGGCGACTTCATGGACCAAACATAATTTATTTTGATGGTTTTCTACACTAGGGTTTTAATTAGAGACGTGTAGTGCAATTTTTGCACGATGAGATAAGATGTTCTAAATGTGCCAAGTGAGTGCATGGGCATTGTGGTCCTCTCACCATTTCCCAAATAGACATGCAAGATATAACATAACTCAATTCCATTGCTCAATTTGGTTTTTATGCTACTAGTTGAAATTTGTCTCGTTTCTCTTAATGGCAATGGGAAGCAAGATGAAACTCGCAATAACTCAAAACCATGGCTTCGATGGAAAAACTGTTGATTATGTTGGATTCGTGACATCCGAGTATAACTAGGGTTTTGCGTAGTGATATGCAATGCAATTTCTGCACCATAGGATAAGATTTTGAAAAATGTGGGCAGCGACTGTGTGGGAATCGTGGTCATCTCGTCCTTGGCCAAACACACTTGTAGGAGGCAATGAAACTCAATTCCGTTGCTCGGTTTGGTTTTTATGCCCCCGATTGAAATTTGCATGGTGTCCCTAAATAACCTTGGGAAGCGAGATGAAACTCGTTGTAACTCAAAAATTGTGACTCTGGTGGACAAACTGTCAGTTCTTATGGATTAGTGACATCTGAGTACCACTATGGACACCCTTGTTCGGTGGCTTCATGGACCAAAAGTTGTCTATTTTGATGGTTTTCTAAACTAGGGTTTTGCTAAGTGACGTGCAATGTAATTTATGCACGATATGCTAATATTTTTAAAAATGTGTCGAGTGAGTGTGTGGGCATCGCAGTCATCTCATTCTTTCCCAAACACACTTGCAAGAGGAAATGAAAGTCAATTTCGTTGTTCGGTTTGGTTTTTATGCCCCGGTTGAAATTTTCTTAGTGTCCTTGAATGGCCCTGGGAAGTGAGATGAAACTCGCAATAACTCGAAAACCGTTGCTCCAATGGACAAACCATCAAATTCATTGAATTCGAGACACCCAAGTACCGCTACGGACATCGCTGTCCAGTGGCTTCGTGGACCAAAAGTTGTCTATTTTGATGGTTTTCTAAACTAGGGTTTTGTTAAGTGATGTGCAATGCAATTTCTGCACGATATGCTAATACTTTTAAAAATGTGTCGAGTGAGTGTGTGGGCATTGTAGTCATCTCTTCCTTGCCCAAACACACTTGCAGGAGGCAATGAAACTCAATTTTGTTGCCTGGTTTGGTTTTATGCCCCCGCTTGAAATTCACTTGGTGTCCCTGAATGGCCTTGGGAAGCGAGATGAAACTTAGGTTGGGATTTTCTAAGAGTTCTGCAGATTTTAATATTTGGTGTTTTGACAGATCCAATCCACCTGTATTAGTTATCTATGTAGATGAGATTATCATAGGAGGGAGTTCTAAACAGCTAATATTGTGGTGTGAGAATAAATTTTCCCATGAGTTTGACATGAAGGACATTGGACAATGACAGGAAGTTGATGAAGTCTTCCTTGAACAAGATAAATACACCTAGAAGATTCTGAAGATATTTCAAAATACAGAAGGAAGTAGTGATCCTAATTTACATTCCTTCATATTCACAAGTGGTCGACAATATGACAAAGCCGCTAGCAAAGGGGAAGTTCGAAATGCTAAGAGAGTATCTGGTTTGATGGAGAGGATGTTCTTAGCAAAGGAGAAGTTCGAAATGATAAGAGAGTATCTGGTTTGATGGAGAGGATGTTCCTAGCAACGAGGGAGTGTTAGTTTTTTGCCTTGTTGCTTCGAACTTGTTTTTAATTCATCATCAACTAGATGAGTGCTTAACTGAAGTTCTTCATTCTTTTTCAATTTGTTGAGAATTCACCGTGAGCAAGATCTTGCTAGAAAGGGGGTTCACATGTATGGGAGGGAATTCATACATGAGGGTGCAATGCTGAAAGGAGATGCTTCTAACTATTTTTGGTCCTTGGGAGTTATTTGGAGTAGGAGGGCAGGGACTTGTTGCATAAAAATATGTGGAGTGGATGAATTTGGATGAATTTGCACTTGTGGGTGTAGTGTTGTATAAATATATGTGGAGTGGGTGAGTTATCATTTGTGGGGATGTGCCTACCTACTTGGCACATGTAGAGTGATCAACTTGTGGACCCATTCTCCACCTGGACCTAGTCTAGGGTTAGGATTTTATGGTACTTGTAATTCACGCTTCCTTTAAGGAGGAGCACATCACTATAACAATATTAGCTAGTTTGAGGAGCGCTGGAGAAGAGTAAAGTGAGGGATTTAATATATGCTTCCTGTTATTTCATTGTTTTGCTTCATGAACTTAAGAGAAGTTGCTTGTTTTGAATTGCAAGTTTGGCAGGGGCTGATTTGTTGTTTGGGTTTTGCATTTGCAGCTTAAGAGAAAGCTGAATTGTTGTCATAATGGAATCATGTTTCATGTGTAACAGAAAGGGAGTGTTTGTTGTCCCAAATTTGCATGCAGATATGATTTATGGGTGTTATATTGTTGATTTATTGCGCTGATCTAATGAACCGTTGAGATGATGTTCAGCTGATTTAGCATGCTTTAAATTGTATTTTCAGAACTGATTTATGATGGACTGGCTGTGAACAAATGAAATTTTTAGATCTGATTTTGTATTATATCTATCCTTAGCGGCTTGCTAAAACAATCTAACCATTTGTCCTGTGTTGTTTACACTCTTGAATATTACCCTGGCGGTTTTGTTGAATGCAGATCTGAGGTTTTGACAGAGGTTTCAGATTCAACATTAGGGCTGGGACTTCTAAGTTGCAAATCTGCTGCCCTATGAGGCAAGAATTTTAACACCTTCCTATATTTTGTCCTCTGTTTTTTGTCAAATTTGCTAATGTGTAAGGAATCAGGATAGACACAGTGGCAGTATGTTATGTTAGAATGTTTGTAGCAGAATATCTATGTATACCTCATGTAATATAAGTGTAGATGATAGGAAATACGAGACTAAACTATGCAGACTCTGCCATTCCAGACTATAAGGAAAGCCCTGGCTATATGAACTATGATCAATGCTGGTTGCTCTCATTCAGAGAGCTTGATATATAAACCTTAAAAATCCCACAACTTGGAAAGTGAAGGTGGATGACAGTGAAATGTGGTCATTATCCTTAACACAGGAAGCTGAGATGGAGGTTAATCGCTTAGACTGATATTTAGATGGATATTAAATGGAAACAATCTTGAGTGATGTGCCCAGGAGCTATGAAATGTCTCAATATGTCCAAGATCTCCAAATTCATGCTCAGCATCAAGCATACACACATAGAACTCTTCCAAAAGATATTTGTGACTAGTATTTGCCTCTTCAAACTCCCACACTCAAACATCAAGAATATTAGAGTCCCTACAATCTTCTTCAATGGCTTCTAAGCATGAAACTGGCTCAGAGTGAGAATTCTTTAGAGACCCAGGTTTACTCCACCTGAGAACATGCTGCTATTCTAATGTGGCCAATAGTATTCCAAATCTCTTTGATTTGCAATAGTAATGCTGCCGAAAGCGAACAGACTGTTTCCTGGACGGCCAAACAAACCCCCAAACGAAGATGAAGATGAATAGACAGTAGTTTAGACAAATTTTGGAACCCTCCCAAGATTTTGGAATTTTATTTCTTGAATTTAGTGGCTATAACAATCAAAAGAAAACAAAGTCAAGGGTGTTGTTAAAAAAGTATACCATGTTTATAATTATGCACAGAGTGTTTATTAGCATGGCCAACAATGTTGAGATTGAGTTATTATTAGTTGTTTAAAGTTTTTAAGGATATGCTTACAACTTATATATATATATATATATATATATATATATATATGAGAGAAACAATTTTAAATATTTAAAAAAAAAACATAAAATTATATTATGATTTATAAAATTACAAAATTTAAATTTATAAAATTAGAAGCTCTTTCTACATAGTTTGACATATGTTCTTCCATTGAGAAGCAATTTTTTGAGGCATTTCATTCTTCTTGATGAAAATTTACATATTTGGAGGCATTCTTCATTGGTCAACTCACACTACAAAAGGCATTTCTACATATTTGGACTCTTGAAGCATGCTGGGCACTGTCTAAGGTGATCTAGGAATGTTCCAGCTTTTTCTACCTTCATGCAACAGTAAGAAAATATTATGGGTGAACCTCAGCTATAAAGCAACAACAATCAACTTTAATGCGTGAGTTATGGACATGAAGAAAGGCAAGTATGTGCTAAACCAACAGTTCTGGGGTTAAGTTTGAGCGTTAAAGTGGCATTTATTCCCAATTCTGGGAAATAAACAACCCCAAATATTCAATGCCTAGCCAATACTAGGTATGTTGGGTTAAACATAGGACTAATTCCTGATCTCATAAAGCAAGCAACATGATTCCTACGCAATAAAGTATAAACCAACAGTTTTGGGTGAAGTGAAGACATTAAGAGGCAACAAACAACGATGATCTCGATTACTAGGCCCTAATTCTCCACTCTGGGAAGTTAATAGTCAATGAACAACGTTACTATCACTTCTAAGTGCAAGCAACAGCAGCCTCTGAGACCTAAACTAGCAACAATAACCAGTAGTCAAAATCAAAGGAACAGTCAAGGAAAAAAACAAATCAATTTTATAAAGCATTCAAGATAATATTGTGATTGACAAGAGAAAAGGTAGTCTTACTACCTTATACATGAAATGGAATGTATGGAGAATATAATGATAAAAAAATTACAACATTGTGGACACTACCGATTCCCAAATAACATGATTCATATTGTTAAAGAATCAAATGTTCAAATCACCAGTGACATGAATAAGTTAGTGATGTCCCTCAAAGGACATTCACAAATTAAGGTTTCATGAATTTCTGTAAAGTCAAAATGCAACTTATAATCTAGTTATAGTGTGGCATCCTTAATGTCTTTCAAAGCCTGGCATCTCAAACATTTCATACTCAATAAAATGAGAGGACAAACTAGCGCGCATGGACATTTGAGTTAAAATATTATTTTAGAAGTTAATTGAAAACAATCTATATTCATGAAATTTACACAACTACTTTTTGCCTACGATTTATTAATAGTAATGTTAAGTTTAAACCAAATAGACAAACAAGATCTCTGAAAGAAACACAATCACAAGATAGACACACAATATACCCTGGGAAACCCTCATGGGGTAGAAAACCCAGCAAAGCTTTCCTCAATAAGATGATCAACCAAAATACAAGATGTGCTCCTTCTCCTTGACTCCTTAGCAGATCTCCCAGACAAGTGCGCACTCTTCCACAAGTGAGTGAATAATCTAATGAGGAGTTCACCTCCTCTATTTATACTTGACTCCCAACTGACTAAAAGACCTAATGGGGCCGACCTCACCTGGAGAAGTCTAATAACCCCTAAAATATAACTGCAGGGCCGACCCACACATGGTGGGTCTAATAACCCTAGTTAATACAAACCCCTGGAGGAATAATCATCTCCAGATACATGATAGGGTTACCTCGGAGGAATGAAACATCTCCGGAATAATAAAGTACAAATATAATATTCTTTGAAGTTACAATATTCAACACTCCCCCTTAACAAGAAGGATATTATAACAACATCTGCAAGAGCAAGGAGTCATCATATATGATACATCTATAAATCATCGGAAGCTTTCTTCAATTCATCTTCATCAGTAACTCAACCAGTTACTGGAACATCAATGTCAACAGTGTCGATATCACTACGATCATCAGCATCGTCATCACATGATCATCAGCATCGTCATCACACGATCATCAGCATTGTCATCATACGATCATTAGCATCGTCATCAGCATCGTCATCACACGATCATCAGCATCGTCATCACACGATCATCAGCATCGTCATCATACGATCATTAGCATCGTCATCATACAATCATCAGCATCGTCATCACACGATCATCAGCATCGTCATCATATGATCATCAGCATCGTCATCACACGCTCATCAACATCATCATCACACGATCATCGGCATCGTCATCATACGATCATCAGCATCGTCATCACACGATCATATTCCTAGGATGATCAATCCTGCTCTTTTTAGGACATAGGTCCATGGATGATACAATCCAATCTTCAGTTCTCGGAGACTTCAGTCTACGGATCAATTCTGGGACCTCATTCCGGGGACGATGCAATCCCCTGCCTGTTCATTCAGGACTTCATTTTTCGAAGACCCAGTCTACGGTTCTATTCTGGGACCTTAGTCCGGGGACGATACAATCCCCTGCCTGTTTATTCAGGACTTCATTATCGGAGACCCAGTCTACGGTTCTATTCTGGGACCTCAGTCCGGGGACGATACAATCCCCTGCCTGTTCATTCAGGACTTCATTATCGGAGACCCAGTCTACGGTTCTATTCTGGGACCTCAGTCCGGGGACGATACAATCCCCTGCCTGTTCATTCAGGACTTCATTATCGGAGACCCAGTCTACGGTTCTATTCTGGGACCTCAGTCCGGGGACGATACAATCCCCTTCCTGTTCATTCAGGACTTCATTATCGGAGACCCAGTCTACGGTTCTATTCTGGGACCTCAGTCCGGGGACGATACAATCCCCTGCCTGTTCATTCAGGACTTCATTATCGGAGACCCAGTCTACGGTTCTATTCTGGGACCTCAGTCCGGGGACGATACAATCCCCTGCCTGTTCATTCAGGACTTCATTATCGGAGACCCAGTCTACGGTTCTATTCTGGGACCTCAGTCCGGGGACGATACAATCCCCTGCCTGTTCATTCAGGACTTCATTATCGGAGACCTCACGTCTACGGCTCTCTTTAGGACTGAAAGTCCAGGGATGATCCAATCCCCTCAACTGTCCACTAAGGACTTCATTCTCGGAGACTTCACGTCTACGGCTCTCTTTAGGACTGAAAGTCCAGGGATGATCCAATCCCCTCAACTGTCCACTAAGGACTTCATTCTCGGAGACCTCACGTCTACGGCTCTCTTTAGGACTGAAAGTCCAGGGATGATCCAATCCCCTCAATTGTCCACTAAGGACTTCATTCTCGGAGACCTCACGTCTACGGCTCTCTTTAGGACTGAAAGTCCAGGGATGATCCAATCCCCTCAACTGTATTCTCATCAATACAAGTACAAGTATCCTCATCCATAAAAGTACATTAATCAATACATGTATCATTATCTAGCATCAACAACATGTATACATCATACATCGAAAGCATGTATCAATCATCAAAATCATGTATACATTCATCATCAAAAGCATGTATACATCTATCATCAACAACATGTATTCTCACTAATACATCTATCATCACAAGGATGTATACATCTGTCATCAAAAGCATGTATTCTCACTAATACATCTATCTGTCATCAAAAGCATGTATTCTCACTAATACATCTATCATCAAAATCATGTATACATCTATCATCAAAAGCATGTATACATCTAACATCAAAAGCATGTATTCTCACTAATACATCTATCATCAAAATCATGTATACATCTATCATCAAAAGCATGTATACATCTAACATCAAAAGCATGTATTCTCACTAATACATCTATCATCACAATCATGTATACATCTATCATCAACATGTATACATCTAACATCAAAAGCATGTATTCTCACTAATACATCTATCATCACAATCATGTATACATCTATCATCAAAAGCATGTATACATCTAACATCAAAAGCATGTATTCTCACTAATACATCTATCATCACAATCATGTATACATCTATCATCAAAAGCATGTATACATCTAACATCAAAAGCATGTATTCTCACTAATACATCTATCATCACAATCATGTATACATCTATCATCAAAAGCATGTATACATCTAACATCAAAAGCATGTATTCTCACTAATACATCTATCATCACAATCATGTATAAGTAAAACTAAATAGAATAAAGTAGTCCTAAATCTAACTATTTCTAAGTGGCTAGGTAAAGTCTCATTATTGATGAGACTTGCTTGTCATCAGGAATCATGCTACTCCCCCTTTCTAGGAGAGTCCTTTTGAACTACACCAAGCTTGTCTCGAAAGTATTCAAATTTCACACGAGACAGTGGTTTGGTCAGGATATCAGCAATTTGATCTTCAGTGCTCACATACTCAAGCTTGATAGCTCCTTTCTGCACCATATCTCGAATATAGAAGTACCGGATCTCTATGTGTTTTGACTTATCATGGAACACTGGATTTTCTGTCATCTTGATGCAGCTTTGATTATCACACATAATCATAGTGGGATCCATTTCTAAGTCAAACACTCCAGATAACAGTTTCCGAAGCCATACTGCTTCACAGCTGGCAGAGCAAGCAGCTATGTATTCTGCCTCAGCAGAGCTGAGGGCCACACTAGATTGTTTCTTGCTGAACCAAGAGATCATGGCAGATCCAAGGCTATAACATCCACCTGAAGTACTTTTTCTGTCTGAGACACTGCCTGCCCAATCAGAATCTGAGTAACCATGCAATTTGAGTTCATGACTTCCATCATAGAGTAGACCAAAATCTAATGTACCTTTTAAGTACCTCATTACATGCTTTGCAGCTATTAGATGAACCTTTCTAGGTTCTACTAGATACTGACTTAGGGTATTTATAGCAAAGCATATATCTGGCCTAGTATTTGTCAAATACATTAGTGACCCAATGATCTGTCTATATAGAGTTAGGTCCACTAATTCTGATGAGTCATTAACCAAAATCTTCAAGTTGGAGTCCATGGGAGTGGCCATGGGTTTACACTCCAACATGTCAAATCTTTTCAGAATTTCCACAGTATACTTACCTTGATTTAGAAAGATTCCTCTTGGTTCTTGCCACACTTCTAAGCCTAAGAAGTAGTGCATTAATCCGAGATCTTTCATCTCGAATTCTGAAGAAAGCTTCTTCTTGCTTTCAATAATTTGTTTCTCATTTCCAGTTAGAAATAGATCATCTACATATAATAAAAGTATAACTGGTTCATCATCCATCACTTTGAGATAAAGGTTTGGGTCAGCTTTACTTTTGGTGAAGCCCATGCTAGTTAAGAAATTGTCAATCCTTCCGTACCAAGCCCTGGGAGCTTGTTTCAACCCATATAATGCCTTTTTCAGTTTGCATACATGAGTCCTTCCATCATTTACCTCAAAACCTTGTGGTTGCTCTATGTATACTTCTTCTTCAATTACACCATTCAGAAAAGCTGTCTTAACATCCATTTGGTGTAATTTCCACTTCATCATGGATGCAAGAGCCATGATAGTTCTAATTGAAGTGTACCTAGCAACTGGTGCAAATGTTTCTTCATAGTCAATTCCCTCCTTCTGAGAGAAACCTCTGGCTACAAATCTTGCTTTGTATTTTTCAATGCTTCCATCCGCAACATGTTTTATTTTGAAGATCCATTTGGAAGAAACCACACTTTTATCTTTTGGTTTGGGAACTATATCCCAAACATCATTTTTCATTATTGACTGATACTCTTCAGTCATTGCTTGTACCCATTCTTTCTTTTGAGCTGCCTCTTCATAGCTAGTAGGTAGTTGATCCACAAGATCACACATCAGGGCCATATAGTTGGACACTAGCTTTGGTTTCTTCCTTTCTCTAGTGGAGCCTTCAGGAGCACCATATCTTTCAGCTCCTTGAATAATATCTCTAGCCCATGCTGGTCTTCTTTTCCTAGAAAATTCTGCAACAGGAGGTTCTTGTGGTTCCAGCATGTCATGATCCTCTGGTATGACCTCTTCAGGGATGTGAACAGTCTCTGAGATTCTGGGAGATGTATCTTCTTCATAAACTTCTTCAAGTTGACACTTTCTAGATTTCTTGAGAGCTGCTTCCTCATCAAAAGTTACATCTCTACTTATTTCTATATGATGGAAACCTGGTATGTAGATTCTGAAGGCTTTGGAAGTTTCACAATAACCAACAAACATTCCCTTCTTACCTGAGGGATCCAATTTGGATCTCTTTTCTTTTGGAATGTGGATGTACACAGGACACCCAAATATTTTGAGATGACTTACCTCAGGCTTATTTCCTATAAAGACTTCTTCTGGAGTTTTGAAGTCAAGAGCACTATGAGATAGTCTATTTTGTACATATACTGCTGTCTTGGCTGCTTCAGCCCATAGATACATGGGAAGGTCTTGATCATGTATCATAGTCTTTACAGCTTCCATGATGGTTCTATTTTTCCTCTCAGCTACCCCATTTTGTTGGGGATTGTAAGGAGTGGTTAGTTCCCTTTTGATTCCAGCTTCTTTACAGAAATCTTCAAATTCCTTTGAAGTATATTCTCCACCATTGTCTGTTCTGAGAATCTTGATTTTCTTGTCTGAGAGGTTTTCTATTAGAGCCTTGAACTCCTTGAATTTTCCAAAGACTTCATTCTTACCCTTTAGGAAGTATATCCAAGTTTTTCTTGAATAGTCATCAATGAATGAGAGATAGTATTCAAACCCACTTAGAGATGTGGTAGGCATAGGTCCACATACATCTGAGTGTATTAGTTCTAGAGAGCTCTTAGTCTTTGTTTCACTTTTCGGAAAGGGATTCTTGATATTCTTCCCTTTCTTACATCCTTTACATGAGCCATCATGATCAACCTTCAAGTTTGGCAAACATATAACCATCTTACTCACATAGGGTAAAGCTTTATAGTTGATGTGAGCTAGTATTCTATGCCATAGTTCACTGGGACTGGAAACTTCATGAGCAAGGGCAGATTCTGGATGACCCTTGAGTTTATAAAGTCCTCCTTCTTCTTCACCAATGACAATTGCATCTTTGATTGATTTTCCTTTGGACCACATGAGCACTTGTCCATCTATGAAGGCTACTCTAAAGCCTTTCTTGTCTAGTGCTGAGATAGAGAGTAGATTCTTCTTTAAACCTGGGACATATAAAATTTCCTTCATCTTTAAAGGTGTTCCTGAATCAAGCTTGTAGCTTGCTTCACCAATTCCCTTGATGGGATATTGATAATCATCTCCTAGAGATACCTTCTGGGGTGAAGACTTCTCTTCAATATTGGAGAGAGTTTCCTTATGACCTGTCATGTGCTTTGAAGCACCACTGTCAATGAGCCAAGTGCCTTCACCAGGAGACACAGATCCAGAGAGAGCAGAAAATAGTACATATTCTTCTGGTTCTTCTTTCTTTACTTTAGATCTTTTCTTTTGAGGCCTTTCCTCCACTTCTTCTTCTTCTTCTTCTTCTTCTTCACTGTCATCTTCTGCCATATGAGAATGATGTCTTTTGTGAACAAACCTTTTCTTCTTCTTCTTTGGTAGGGTACAGTCTCTGGCATAGTGTCCTAGCTTGAGACAATTGAAGCATTGGACTGTGGAGATGTCTCCCCCTTTCCTTTTGAATCTATGAGAGGGTTGAGGCCTTTTGTGGTTTACTTTCTTGAAGTAGCCTCTCTTTCCTCTTTTGGTGTGGGTGGCCAAAGCTTGGTCATCCTCTTTGAGAAGTGCTTCTCTGTTGGCAACCCTAGCCTCCTCTTGAACACAATCTTCCCATACTACATCAAACTTCATACTTTCTTTTCTGGCACACATAGTTTGAATGAATGACTCCCAAGGTCTAGTGAGACCATTTAGAGCTGTCATCACAAGTTCATCTTCATCAAGAGTATCACCAATGGCATCTAGTTTCTCTTTGATTAGAGAGACTCTTGAGAAGTAGTCTTGAATGGATTCTCCTTTGTGCATCTTGGTACTCTTCAATTGAGTCCTTAGATTCATATTTCTGTTGATGTTCTTTCCTTCATACATTCTTCCTAGGGCATCATACATTTCCTTTGGAGTCTTCTTGGAAGACACTTGGGGAATCAAGTGGTCTTTAATGGAATCAGCTATGATTCTCTTTGCCCTAATCAGATCCTTCCTGTGTTTTTCTTTGGCTTCATCTTCTTCTGGTTCTGCAACTTCCTCCTTGATATAATGAGCAAGATCATTCTCCTCAAGAATGAGACCAATTTTGTATTTCCATGCCCGGAAATTCTCTATGCCTTCTAGCTTGTCTTCAAGCTTAGTATTTGGAGCCATCTTCTCTTGGGGGAGTCCAAGAGACAGAGTAGACTTACCTGGGAAGTTACTTTTCACTTTTTCGGAATCTGGAACAGAATTTTATCGCACTTTTGGTAGAATTAGGGTTTGACTTTCCCGGAGTTCTACCCAACCAAAAGGTTCGATCTATAGCTCAAAAGAATGCTCTTGAGAAGGGATATCCAGCCATGTAATCAGAATTCAAAAATTACAACGTTTTTCTGAAACCAAAATCTGACGTATCGCACTTTTGGTAGAATTAGGGTTTGGATTTCCCGAAGTTCTACCCAACCAAAAAGTTCGATCTATAGATCAAAAGAAAGGTATTGAAGAGAGCTATCCAGCCATGCAACCAAAAATCAATAATACCAACTTTGGGCTGAAAACCCTAACTTCACCAAAGAGAGAGAAAGAGGTATTCTTACCTTGTGAAAGATGTCCTATTCAGTCTAGCTCTGATACCATGTTAAGTTTAAACCAAATAGACAAACAAGATCTCTAAAAGAAACACAATCACAAGATAGACACACAATATACCCTGGGAAACCCTCATGGGGTAGAAAACCCAGCAAAGCTTTCCTCAATAAGATGATCAACCAAAATACAAGATGTGCTCCTTCTCCTTGACTCCTTAGCAGATCTCCCAGACAAGTGCGCACTCTTCCACAAGTGAGTGAATGATCTAATGAGGAGTTCACCTCCTCTATTTATACTTGACTCCCAACTGACTAAAAGACCTAATGGGGCCGACCTCACCTGGAGAAGTCTAATAACCCCTAAAATATAACTGCAGGGCCGACCCACACATGGTGGGTCTAATAACCCTAGTTAATACAAACCCTTGGAGGAATAATCATCTCCAGATACATGATAGGGTTACCTCGGAGGAATGAAACATCTCCGGAATAATAAAGTACAAATATAATATTCTTTGAAGTTACAATATTCAACAAGTAATAATTGTAATAAGACTAGAATACATGTACAATTATGCCTGACATTCAATCACATTTTAAATTCCTGGTATACACTTCCAAATATCCTTCCTAGTCTTGACAAAAAAACAAATTGGTAAATTCTATCAAATCCAATCACATATCAGGTGACAAAATCTATGAGAACAATAACATGGAAATGATGTTAATGTAATAAGGATCACTAGGTTCACACTTCACCCCACCTAGTGTTAAGTGTTAGTACATTATGATAGTTCTTAATAAAGGTCATCATCCAACTTTATTGTTAGAGTTATCTTCGTGGTTATAAAATATTTCGATAGACCTGTTACCCACCATTTTGCATGGGTGTCCACCTTCATCTTAATCTCATCAGGGGATTTTATGTGATGGAGATTGGATGATTTGGTTCTAAATGCTAGATCCTAGATGATGATGCCATAGTGATGATGATGTAGGGAGATTTATGTTCATGGAGTATATGGACTATTTGAAGCATGTTGGGCATTGTCTAAGGTGATCTAGGTATGTTCCAGCTTTGTTCTACCTTCATGCAGTAGTAAGAAAATATTCTGGGTGAACCTCAGCCATAAATCAACAACAAAAAACCCTAATGCATGATTTATGGGCATGAAGGAAGGCAGGACTGTGCTAAACCAACAATTATGGGTTAAGTCTGAGCATTAAAGTGGCATTTATTCCCAATTCTGTGCAAGAAACAACCCAAAATATTCAATGTTGGGCCAGTACTCGGTATGCTGGTTTGAAGATAGGACTAATTCTTGATCTCATACTGCAATCAACATGATTCCTGGGCAATAAACCAGCAGTTTTGGGTGAAGGAAAGGCTTCAAGAGGAATCAAACAACAATGATTTGGGTTACTGGACCCTAATTCTCCATTTTGGGCAATTCCCAGTCAATGAACATCAATACTATCACTTCTGGGTGCAAGCAACATTAGCCTCAAGCCTCATATCTGAGCCCTAAAATAGTAGAGATAACTAGTAGTCAACATCAATTCTGGGATGGTTTTTGAAGTCGCAACAATGGTAAAAGGAATCAAATATCTTTTCATGGGCGAGATGTTGTTTATTTCGACAATTTCCAAAACAAAGGTTTTGTTAAGTAATTTTTTTGTATTTTTTGCAACATATAATACAAAATTTTGATTAAAAAGATATTCCAAGTGAAGATAAGGGAAATAAAGACCTAAGCCTCTTCCCTTCAAGGCCATTGAGGAATTGTGGTTGGCATTCCTCTCAATAATTAGCAATCCAATTTGATGAATCAGAGCAACCAAGAAACCCTAGGGTTGTGTTGGATTTGACCTAATTAGGGAAAATATAGATTCCAAAGGCCTAACACTTCTACACCCTTGACTATTAATGTATGCACCCTAAAGCCCCTAAATTCTAATCCTACCCAAACTTCTAATCCTTGACTATTAATGTCTGCACCCTAAGGCCCCAAAAGTCTAATCCTACCCTCTCTTTCTTTATTAATGATGTGGAACCATGCCAATATAATCATTGCTAGACATTTCTAGTAGAGCATTGTTCCACTTAGGCTGCATACCACATACATTTACTTAAAGTTAATACAGGAGGAGGTTTTGTTGCAAACGATGTTCATCCTAACAACAGTAACATTCCAAACCATTACTATCCAGTTCCACATACTAGATGGATCCTAAAAGAAGACATGGTAAATAGATAAATATTTTGTGCAATTTTCCACACTTGAGACTATACGTATTCTTTTGTCATTGGAGGCATCCATAGTCCATTATGCCAAATCTAGAGTTAATTCACCGATGATACAAACGATCGAAGAAATTGATAAATTAATGCAACTCTCATTACACAACTAGAAGCTACTTTTTGTTAGACTCCCTAGCAATGTATCTCTAGAAAATTTTGATAGATCAAACATGTATATAAAACTTTTACTCAAAACAATACGCCAGGGAAATGCATAGATTTACAGACTAAGCATATAACAAGCCATAAAATAACACATAAGAGCAAAAACAATATGAAAACAATAACTCGTTACTTTGACTGCATAACTAATTTGCAATTAACAAACCTTCTTGAGAAATCGTGCACCAAATGCACTAGTGACTTTCAATCAACCTTTGACTCAACCATTCAAAATAGACTAGCTGTCATGAAGATGTTGTGCTTTAATTCTCATCACTTCTTGCAAATTCAAATACAAGCAATTATAAGCAAGGAAAGGAAAGGCTAGGACATCAACAAAACATTGACAACACTCGAATATAAAAGCATGAACCCTTCCAAATTTCTTTGTCGTGTGAGTCTGTGACAATTCTTGAGGCAATTCTATACAGGTTGAACAAAAGCTTTATGCTGGAAATAAAAAATCCTGAAAGTTCATTATTTCATACGAGAATGTTGCAGCACACTACAGAATTACGAACTTCTATGGTAGAAACCAGATGGATGAGATAGGTAGACAACTTTGTATGTCCCAAATATTTAACACAAACCCCACAAAATATTGAACAGAAGCCCCACCATCAATATGAGTCTTTTCTCTATGATTTTGGATGACAATCCATATGAGACTACATTTAAGAAATAGTTAAAAATAGAATACAATTTATAACATGTTTGTTTGATGATGAATGGTACTGTGCACTATCATGAAGGACATATTGGTTACTGTTTAATGGCTAGAAACAAAGTGGTTGAGAGAGAAAGGTATTTGTGTCAGAAACAATTCCAAGATGCAGAGATTTTAGGTGTATTGGACTTAGTAATGGGAATTTTTAGGAAGGCATGTGAAAAGGGTACTGTAGAGTACTGCCAGGAAGAAATTTCTATTTTTGCATAGAGGGAGGGGGAAGGTCGAGCAAA
Organism: Larix kaempferi; assembly: GCA_027924585.1. Classification (NCBI taxonomy): domain Eukaryota; kingdom Viridiplantae; phylum Streptophyta; class Pinopsida; order Pinales; family Pinaceae; genus Larix; species Larix kaempferi. The sequence goes on from BSBM01000504.1 coordinate 9,187,099, forward strand.
AAACATATTCACACTATATATGTGATTTGTCCTCTTGTTCAAATTTAGGGGGGATGTTGAATACATGAGTGTAATCTTCACTTCAGCTAAGGCTAACCTTTTATTGAGTTGGGTATCCATAAAATTTATTCTATAAACCCACTCTGAGCTATATTTTAGTTGGGTATTTATAAAACCACTCTCAAATGTGTTCAGGTGAGCTATATTCGAGCTGGGTATCAATAAAGTCACTCTGAGCGATACTTAAGTTGGTTATCCATAAACCTACTCTTATGTATTTGAGCACTCTCAGTTGTATTTGAGTTGGGTATCCATGAACCCTCTCTCAATGTTCAAGTTGGGTATCCTTAAACCCACTCTCAGCAATATTTGAGTTGGGTATCCATGAACCCACTCTTTGTTGTATTGAGCTGGGTATTTCATTGTTCTTCTTCATGATCACCTGTTCAGCTTAAGAAGGGGTTGAGAATGGTGCAATCCTCACCTTTGTCCAGAGACAAGCTCACTTTGTAAGGATTATTATTGTGTATTTATTGTAATTCTAGGTTATGGTTAAGGCCGATCTACTCATTGTGTGGGCTCATGACCCTTCTTAGGGACGGTGCCCTACTTCTTGAGTTGTGTATAAGTACACACAAGAATCATTTGTCATTCATCATCTTACAAACTATTGCTCTCTTTAAAAAGTGTTTTATCCTACAGGAACCTATCATATATTGCACTCCTCTTTCTTTTGTGTAATTAACTCTTATTGTTGTATGGACCTGTATGGTTTCTCCAGGTTTTTATGGAATGCTTGTATGACAATGATAAATTCTTAGGCAGGGTATTATTGCTCGTGCAAAAGACAGATTTGATGGAGTTGTACCTTTACAAAAAAAAATAATGTTTTAATATTTGTTTGTGTTATTATTTCGTTTCCAGTTTTATGACATGTGAGCCCACCCAAAATTTAGAGAAAAAAATGAAAATAGAATTTTCCTGTACAAAAATTGCCAGGAAACATCTGGGAAATCTAATTTAGATAAAAAATGAAAATAAAAGAGGAAATATAATTTCTTGTACAAAAAATTCCAGGAAGCATCTGAGAAAAATTTCTCAGGAATTTCTTATGCTGCTTCTTCTAGACTATTTCCTTACTGGAATTACTTTCTGGACATGAACAGCAGCAGATCTACGCATTTTGTATGTCACTTTCTATATGTAGTTACAGGATTGGTTCATGACTCACATACATTAGGAAATGGAAGAAAGAAAACTGAATCCAAATGAAGTGTTTAACACTTCATGCAACATGCTTGAAAATTCTTAGACCTTTCTTAAAGTTTATGTACAAGCAAAATCGATATATGCAAATGCAATTTCATAGATATGGGAAACATGAAGAAAAGGTACATTATACTCTCATGTTGTCTTGTGAAATCTCTTAATGTTCTTGATTTAACTACTGATCCTTATTGGGCAGATTGTTTTTCGGACTCTCAATTCTTCTTGGTCAACATTTTTTGCAATAACATTCAAAGCACAATTTTTTGATACATATAGACTTTCTGCAGTCCAAGCTCAATGCAGTGTGCTTCTGAAGGTATGCAGGCTCTTTCTTGTTGCCTATGTAATAATACATATTCAGTTGCAACAAATATAAAACCTAGCTAGTCATAACTAAGAGGAAAGTTTAGGCTGTCTTGACTATTTTTAGGACACCTCCAACTAATCTGGAGCGTTTATCAATACTATTGCTAGATGCAGAGGCAACAAAGGTGCAGTGGACATTGGATTGCCTAAATGGTGTGTTAAAAGTTGTTATAATGTATTGCATATTTTCTTCAATGTATATAAACAAATTATTTTTGCAGCAGTCTTATTGTTGTTCTCTACCATTGACCACTTCATGCAGGCATCAGGAAGACTTACTGGATTACTTGCAATTATCAACCTGATATTCAACATTTGGCACTTGACAGGACCAGTTTTCCCAGCCATTTGGTGGTAAAGCCTCGTGATCCGAACAGGTTGCTAGGCAATTTCTAGTCTTCACTTCAAGAGATAACCGTTATTGCAACTGAGCCAACTTCAACAGAGTCGAAAACTGAAAGCACTACAGAAGGGAAAGCCATTGAACTAAGAAGCTACATAGACCCTGTTAAAGGTTTGAAGTTCATCCCTTATTCTTAATATATTTTGATGATAGGTTTTTAAAACACTGTTAGATTGGAGATACTTTAAGCACTCTGCCTTGATGCTATATGTTCACAAGTCCTCTGCTTATCCTTAAGCATCAGTATAATATTGGTGTCCTTTTGGGATTCAGAAAACAGTGACAATGCATTGCATACGCAACTTTGGATTGATCCTATAGAGGAGTTACTGTAGTATCACCACAGGGGAGCTCCAGTTGATGTAACATTTAGTGTGAAAGAACTGAAGGTATCATAAATTTTATTTCTCATGAAGAGCTTGTATCTCACATTGTCAATGCATTTCTGCTTTGTCTATTTAGTATTTACTTAGTGTCTAAGCAACATTCCAAATGAAGAAAATACGACGCTGATAAGTTTCATTATATTGAAGTCCATGTTTTTCATAATTATACCATTTTACTAAATTGTGTTATTGCTAGGAGCAACATTTTGACTTTAAATACATAAATCCATAGTTATAAGTTTCCCATACAACTAAGGCTGTTGACTGTCATATATGTTGGTAACTTACTTGATCATTAAACTATACCAATTTAATGGGTCCTGATTTGGTGGTTGTATCCTTTGTCTCAAAATGACAGGAATTCCTTACATTTTGTGAAGGGTGTGAAGCCAATATGCATATATTTTTTGCAAATGCGGGCGAGCAAGTAATCTTATTGCTTTATTCTACTTTGCTAGCATGGCAATTTTTGTTTTGCATTAGATTTTTTTTCCTGAACTCAGCTGTTTTTTAATTTGACATTTTATTCGTAAGAATATTTCAGGCCTATCCTATTGGCTCCCAAATTTCGCTTGGATGATGTGGCAAATGCAGACATTGATGCTACACTTGTGTTAGCGACCATGCTTATTTCGCATCTTAGAGAAGTAAATAATTCAGAGCAAATTCCAGTGGGACCTGGTGTCTCACGAGAAGATGCTCATGGAGCAAGGTCTGAAGGCTTTCATACACCCTCATAATCCTGCACAAAATAGATGTGGACTAGCTATTCCTTCATCTAGCTCAGAACCGCCTTCTGATCATGTGAGAATCTGGTCTAATGTTACTGGTGCGTACTAGCTACTGGAGAATAGGTTTTTCGGTTATATCATTATCTAAAACAATTGAAATATCAGAAAGTGCCAGAGCATCTCGTTGCATCTAGGTTCTAGATTTCCATTTGTATATGATGTTCCAACTTCCTTCTTGAGCAGGTAGTGGTACCAGAAGTGTTAGTAGGGAAGCAACTAGTCGGCACCTGATGCAGGACAGTGCCGATGCAAGTGAAGAAATAGTTTACGTTAGTAGGAATCACCACTTCCTTATGGATGAGCCCATTGACCTAGGGATCATGGTATAATGGAGCTTATATGTTGGCGGCCACATATCTCAACCAATACTTACCAGAGGACCTCCAGCCAAAGCAATGAGTTATTGTAAATTAGTTATGCTTCCAAAGTAATGAGTTATTGGATATATGTGACAAATCTAGAAATGTATGCCATGTAATAACCTCTACTCTAAAACAATCTTACATACCATCATCGTTCTTGCAGCTGAATACCATAGTTCTGGAGGAAATATTTTGAGTTTTTTAAAAGGAATTTGTTTATGCCAGATATGATGCGAAGAGACACCATTACCTACCAGCAACCAGAAATTGATCTTACCAGTCTGGAAACATACTCCTTTATCTGCAATCAACACCTTCCTGTACATTGACTATAATACATGGCCTTTCTGCTATTGTGTGCCAGCCAAGCATCATAGAGTGGGAAAATGTTTGCATGTTTTCACACTAGGACTGCAACAGTTATATCTAGGGCTTGTTATAAACCTACAGCAAGAAATTAAACCTGCAGAGCCTACATTTGTTATGTCAGCAGTATGTCTTGATATCGTTATAATGGTAGGAAGAGGATCTACAAGTATTTCTACTGCTTATTGATAATTTTCCATCGCTTAGTTTTCTAGGTGCAAGAAGCCAACATGCTTCATTCATGTGGATGTGAAATAGACTTTTAATTGCAGGCATATTTTGTATCCTTTGATTGAAGAAAGCTCTTGGATCAGACCCCTGGAAGTGTCTTGGTACTCTGATTATCATTTGTTTTCCATCAACACATTGTTAGCTTGCTTTGCATTGGAAGTTGATAATTCATATTTTGAAACTTTACAGCTTCTTGTTACTACAAATTCTGGTAGATTTGCTGCTTTTATCCTTCAAAACATACAATATTTACCCCCACCTTCTTTCCTATTAATCTATCTTTCTAACTTGTTTATGTAGGACCCATATAGCGTGGGGTATATAGACAACATTGCTTCACTTATACGTCACCTACTTAAGATATTTGATCATGCTTATTTTGTTCTAATTTGAGCGTTGTCATCTTCGTATATCCTATACACCACAACTCTCCATTTGTTTGGGGCTTCCATTTATTTGATCCTATCCCATAATATTTTTTTGGCACTGTATCAAAAATCTTTGTGAATTCTATAAAACAACACCTTAACTCATCCTTGGTGTCCCATGTCTTTTCTATCACATGTCATAAAGTGAGGCATTTGTAAATGGTAGAGTGACTTCGTCTAAACTCTGCTTGACCCTTTGCTCTTTTTTTCTCTCTTTTTCCCACTGGAGAGAGATGAAATATTTGAAGATCAATAATGTGGTTCAAAGAATTTTTGTACTCCTAATTTGGATTTAGTAACTTGTCTTTAATGTGCATCATCCTTCAGGTTTTCTTAATCGTATTATGTACATAGCCCTTTCAGGATGCCCACTCCCAAACTGTGATTTCCACACTTGACATGCTGCACACTTGACATGTCCTCTTTTTCCATTCTTCCTTGGGATCTTCCCATCTTCCTCCCTCACACCTTAATATATGTGAGTTTGGGCTCTTCTTTACAAGATGGTTTTTCATAAAATGCTTGTTTTAACTACTAAAGTGATAAAAAAAAAGTACATTTAGGGGATTTTTACTAAAAACGATCATCGAGAATGGAAATGGAAATGTTAGATGTCAAATATTAAGGACTTGATGACTTACAATGTGAATTCTATAAGGCTGGATGTATTTTTGTCAACTTGAATTGCTACAAGTATATAATGAAGTTATCTGGAAGCAATTGTTGGGGAATATATCAACAAAGATACGAGAAGGTTTCTTCCTAAACATACAACCCTTAACTGATTACTAGTTGGAAGCTGGTAACCTTGCCCAAATGTTTCACATATAATCTTGGCAAAACCTCGAGCTTTGCATGTCAAGAAAATCTTGCCTAAGATTGTGCATCCATGAAAAATAAGGCTTATCCAAGGTGGCCTCATTTTGGATGTTATCATCACTGTGTGGGAAGTAATGGAATGGGAATGATGCATGTTCCTATATGCCCATTTCATCAACATAGACTTTAAAAATGCTTCACAAAGTTGGCCAACCATTCATATTGGTCATGCTAAAAGCCTTGGAGTTTGGCCAGTACTTAAAAGTTATGGAAACATTGTTTGCATAAGGGCATCTTGCTTATGCACTAATCAATCCAAATTTAGGTCAATCTGCCAAAGTTGTCCCCTTGCCACTACCTTGAATACCATAACTGCAAAGGCTTTGGGTATTTACTTCAAACCAGAGTGGATCAACGTCTCATCAAATGAATCGCTGCCCCTGAGCCAAACACTAGTCAACTACTCAATGAGCATTTTCCTGAATCTGAAACAAAGGAGGTGTTATCATCTCTATCAACTTGTAATATGCTTAAACCCAGAAATTCAGAGAAAATATAGAAAAATACGAGAGAGAATTTGTGGATTGTAGTGTCAAGATATGTGATATGCATTGTATTTGAAGTGTATTAGGAATGTGTGTGACCTTTGTGCAATCTTGAAGTCAAAATCCTAGAGGTTATAGAGACCTAGGTTAGTAATTTGCAAGTTGTAGTGTTGAGATGTATGTGCCACCCCAAAACACTCCAAACTACAAGGTTGAACTCACGTCTGAGTCAGCCTTGCCAAATATTGGCATGTATAGAGCATTATTCTTGGGAAGTGAGGAGATCAATTTTTTTATTATAAAAACTCCTACAACAAGGAGTAATTAAGCCCAATGTATACCCATGTGGTCTGCCAATGGTGTTAGAGACCAACAAAAACTGATCTTGGTAGATGTCAAATATTGGAATGTATAGAACATTATTCTTGGGAAGTGAGAATATCAAAAAACAATTACGAAAACTCCCACAACAATGAGTAATTAAGCTCAATTCATACCGATGTGGTCTTCCAATGGTGTTAGAGACCAACAAAAACAGATCTTGGTAGATGTGTGTAGAGTTGAGGATTAAAGAAGACTAAAGTAAAAAAAAATGTCAAAAACCCCTATAAAGGATCGAAAAAACAGTCAACTAATTGTATCAAGCCCAAATATTTTATAAACATGGATTTGAAGTCCAGATGCCAACATGTCCATATATTGCAAAGAAGATACCTAGAAAAGTAATTTCAAAACAAAACAATGGCTATATGAGTGGTTGGCTGTCATTCAAATTTGCAATGATCCTTCAACGTTCTGAGACTAACGAATTTCCATTGCTATTTATATTTGCATGTGAAATATGTTATATTGTTTTTAGATGTCAATTTCATATGGTTAATGAAAGAAAATAGATCTTGCCAATAATGTTGGATGTCAAATGAAGGAAATTGTGGGCACCAATGAGTGGTATTAGAGATCAAGATACATCATTGGGTTGTAATGGGAAGAAATTATAAGTGTTCATATGGAAATTGTAGTTGCATGTCAACTATTTGATGAAAATAATCAATGAGGATTGGGAAAAAAAGGTTATAAGCATCTAATATGCTAAGCTAATGGACTTGAATTTCTAGGATTAATTAATAAAAATTCCTATGGAAAGGATATAAAAATGGAACTAATGTAAAATCATGAGGTTCATGGTTTGAATACATGGAAATTAGGCATGTTTAGTTCCATCCATGTGTAAGAGGTGCCACTCATTATTCTTAATTTATAAAAATGTGATGTTGATTAGCAGTGCTAGACAAAGAGTAATTATTTGGTACGAAGAGAAATCAACATATATGCCCAATGGAGATGAAGGGCAGATAAGTATCTATGACATTGCATCTGAACATACCTTAACAATTGGTGCTTTGTCATGTATGGTTAGGATTTCATCCATTGATTCAGATCAACAGTTGAAGGTCTCTCCTGATGTCTGCAAGTGCCTTGAGTGAAGAGGACCCTTCTTTCTATGAATGGATGGGATTGCACCCACAAGGATCAGAATCATGGACAGGAAGATCCATAATGATTTTGAAATGTATTAGATTGGTGTGTTATATTTTTTCATGAATGATCAAGATCTCATCCTCTAACCAGGTCCATGACCCACAATCATTTGTGACAATTAGGGAAAATACTCGAGGAGGAAGTTTCATTTTTCCATGAAAATATGGGAATCCACACACAAGAGATGATCCAATGAAAATTTTGATTGGATTTTTTGTAATCTCAGCATGAAAGCAACCTCGTATCTTTCCTTTTTTTATAATTCTGGGCACACTTAGCAATTTCTGGGCATATTCCAGTCTCATAAACACAATGATCTTCCTATTTGATGGCAGTTATGGGCCTGTTTTGTCTTCAAACAACATTAAGAAATATTTTCTGGAGCAAACCTGTTCCTATTGTGACCCTTTGCAGCAGTAAACAATCATCAAAATCTTCTTAAAATAAATTTTGGGTACAAATTTAGACGGAAGAAATATTTATGGGAAGGTCTGGACTATTTCTGGGTAATTTGTGGACTTCTTTAACCCTTAAGTTAGCATAGATAGCCTAATACCCAATCCCAACACCACCCTTCCAAAAATATTGTGATCCTTAATAGCTTAATTACTAGAGCTCTTTGTATCTCAAACAAATCACTTTAGACCTTCTAAAAGAATGATTACTCCAATAATCAATTTAATAAAGCAATTTTCCAAGATACTCATTTGATTTATATCCTAACCTCAATTGTCAAGCCATTGTTTCCCAAGCCCACTAACCCTATATCAAACAGGTCATTGATAAAATTATCAAAATCCTCATAAAAATGGACCATCAAAACCATATTTAAACTCCATAAAACACCCGAGAATACATTCAATAACGCGAAATACATAATTAATATATTCCTCAAACCAAAAATGTCTGAAGGTCCTCATTCTTATAGAGTCACATATTAGCCAATTGGACTACTTAGTAAGAATCATTCTCAAAGAACATATTATCAACACTTTCCATACTTACACTTCTAAATCAGCCATTACATAACATTTCCATCATATCAAACACCATAGTTACTTTGACTAAACTAGAATTCTAACTAATACTTAACACTACTCCACTAAAACTTTTAGGAAAATGGTTTAAATTAAAAAAATCAAATCCTAATAAATTTTTGTTAATCACTTATAAAACCATAAAAAAAGTAAAAAACATCACATGTCTTAGTTTTAAGACTTCTTCCACCCTCCCACCCACATTCCCATACTTCTTCGCTCTCTCTCGCAGTAAACACTAAATAGACATCAAATCTTCTTAATATAAATTATGGGTACAAATTTAGACAAAAGAAACAATTCTGGGCAGATCTGGACTATTTCTGGGTAATTTGTGGACTCCTTTCACCCTTAAGTTAGCAGTGATAGGAATAATTTCTAAATCCAGGCTGATTCCCAGGATAAAAACATAGTGGTTGAGATCATCTTAGCTGATTCTGGGCATGTCTTAGCCCCCTAATAGCACCTAATCTCCATTCTAGGCACATAAAAAACAGTAAATGGCAACTTATCCAAATATGGGCACATTTTGATTAGTCCAGGGTGACTTCCTGTGTAGCAGCATCCCTAAAATAGTTTGCCTATGTGGTGGAGGGTTCCAACTCCAAGCAGGTAGAAACTTGAGCTTATAAGGTGACATCCTAGCGTTTTGTACCCTAGTTGAAACAACAAGCTCATTTACAAGACAACTAGAAAGGAGAATCTAGATGTTCAAATACTGGAAGAGTTGGTTAGCCGCTGTCTTATGATGATGAAACTGTGCACCTCGGCCACTGTTCTTGTTAGGAAGATTTAAGGGAGCTTATTTTGTTGCATACCGAGGAGAATGAGTTGATGTTAAGATGGCTGCTAATTTGTCCCAGATCCTGTACAGGAATGCAGAAACTCATGACATCTGAATGCATGAGATATGTATGCATGAAAGGAAAGAGATGGACATGAAAGTATGTATCCTAATTACCCCTTTCAACCCAATGAAGCACTCAAAAGTAATTACCAAATGCAACCTTTTTACCCCTTTCAAGCAAGCTACCAATTAACCCACCCCACCTCCCGTCCTCGGTGATCAAGATCGGGAGACCTTGACATCATCTCCATCTCCATCTCTCTCTTGCTCAGCACCAGGATTTCCTTTAGTCTTGGACTCTCCCATTGTACCACTGCATATATGCCATTGGTATATATCTTTTGGTTATACTTAGCTATTCTCTTAGCTAGACACTTATTTATGCTACACTCTTTTAACTTTCTTTCTCTTGCTTTCAACCTTATCTAGAAGTTGCTTTAAGACTCGCACATTGTATTCACATTGATTGTATCTTTTAGTCCCATTGACCTACTTTTGTGGTCATTTGTTGGACATTAATAAAATTATCTTGTCTTATCAAACAAAAAGCATTGGATTCATTAACCAATTCCCTTTGATGAGCAAGCAAACCGAAAAGAGACCTAGAGTTTGTTTACCTAGGTGGGAAAGAGCCTTTAATTCGATTTGGATCTACACTACCCTAATCTAATCTAATCTACAACAAGCTACTTGAGCCTTGAGGAAAAGGAAACAAACAACAAAAAGGGTGGATGCTAAGAACCCATTGGAGCCGGGTTCTTAGCATATAGAAACCAAAGTTAGAATCCTTTTCCCAAAATTCAAAAGCAACCGACCAAGCATACAACTCCAAGAATGAGGAAACATTGTTGTATTGGTGGTGAGGGGTATGTGCAATAGGGTGAGCACAAATGCTTATGTTGTTGGAAGCACTAGAAAACAAGTAAAAATGAAAAATCCAGTAAGTTGGTAATTCTTTTTTAGTTTACCCTACTTCATTTCGCCCAATAGAACAACACATTGGTGTGTTGGGTTTTGCGAGAGCATCGTCTAATCATGTGTCTTTTCTTGAAAGCAATGGGGCATATTATTTAGATACAAAAAACCATTGAGTTTTTCCAATTTTTAATATTAAAATATATATTAAAAAAAATTACAATGCATGTATATGTAGGTAGCATATTAATGTGAATAATGCTTTGTCAATATGTGTGCATCAAGGTGTCAATGTTTCACTAAAAGCATCGATTATGTTTATTAATTTTTAATAAAAATATATTTTATAATTAAATGTAGAGAATGTCATTGGTGCACTTAATATATTATTTGCATCATGGCAGAAGACATATTATTGCACTGGTTGATGGTGTGTTTGTCTCTATTGCAAATTGGGACATCAATAAATTTTTTAATAGAAGTGAACCCCTATTCCCAAGGAATCCCAAGTTTGGGAATGTTACGCCCATATCCTAATTTATTTGACCCAATTTGCATTAACCCAGACATAGAATACCTCGACTAGATGCCACGAAGGACTTTTGTCCAAATCTCAAAGCTACGAGGATGTCAAATGATAGGGTTCTAGCCTAGGGAGCACCCTATATGATCAAGTCTAAGGGATATCCCCCTTGGCCCCACAAAATAAATCCCAATCATATCACAATGGGAAAAAAATGTATATTTCTAAAACTACAAACTCTAAATAGGCTTCATACCCAAGACCAATTCCTTAAAACTAGAAACAAGTTACACTTGTTTATGCTATAAATAACCAATATATCCAAGCAGGACATACCTTTAAATGATGATTTCTTGCATTGGAGAGCCAGGTCAAGAGTTACTTCGAAGCTCCCTTTGAGAAAATATTGGTTAATCAGATGCGGAATTGTGACTAGGCCAAACACCTAAATTGAACAAACTGAAGTAGTTAAGGAAGATCCAAACCATATGGAGAGGAAAGTACCAATTGTAGCAACCTCCAAACAGTTGGAGATCTGATAGTGACAAAAAATCCAAACAAACTCAATAGCATGGAATGTGGAAAAAAAGAACTAGATCATGAGTGAGCCAACAATCTAGCAAAATTTCCATGTATCAGAGGTAGATATTAGAGACACCTAACAACGAGGAAACCAGTGACATAAATATATCTGGGAATGCGTTAGGGGTGTATCCAACAAATGCATTGACCATAGAAACTAACAAAGGTGCCCTTCTAACCTGACAATGCAACTTTGTTGTGAAAGACTAGTGATGGCATAGAAAACTGCTACTCACCACTGGTGCATAGAAAACCATGTTGGACCAAGTGCATTTAGGATCAACACGTAGCTGTCAAGATCTGCCTCCTTTATGAATGTCCCTGGTCATAAGAACATAAAAAGAGGGTGCTAACATCTTTAAAAGGATCTCGAGTCTTTTTTTTTGTTTATAGGTCTTTGTTTAGTCTTAAAATGCCAGTTTTTTAGGCCATGCACTCATAATTTTTTGTGTAAAAGTTGTATAAACTTTGTAAATGTTTCATAAGGACCAAGAAATCCATATACTTGTAAGAATAGTAAAAAAGGAAGACTTTATGTGTGTAATTTCATTTGGTGTAGGTATAAATTCATTTCATAGAGTGATTTTTTAATTTCTTTGGTGATTTGCTTCACTATTCTATGGAAAATGTTTAGAATCCGTCAAACATTGTTTTTCTAAACTCATGCAAACTAGAAAATATTTGATTTATCATCTGAAGTGTTGAATGGATTATGGATTCAGTCTCTTAGCTCCGTGAATGCTAGCAAATTATTATTTTCTAAACCAAATGAAAAAAATATAAGCTCAATCCTCTTATGTTCATGTTCAAGAAAAAAACATGATTGCAATTGAACAATAATCAAATGGCAACAACCTGGCTAACGTGAATTTGAATTGCAAGAGAAAATCTAATTTGATTCTTAAATTACAGACACATAAAGGCAATGTTCACTTCACAGTATTTGGTGTGGTTCTATGAAAACTAACCTGTGTGAAGACTGCATAGTGCAAACCCCAAGGAACTTCGAACAAATGCAGAGACAACCACTGTCAAAAGTCAAGCTTCATGCAAACTTGCAAAGATGAAATATCTGATGATCATTGATTCCTCATGTGGGTTTTTATTGACTGTTGCCACAATATATAAGGATAAAATCATTGTACAGTTGAAGGTTCCACGTTTTTCTTAGATATGGACCAATTTGGAGTTAAAAATTCTTCACCCAACAAAAATTGGGGGCTGAAACCACTACTGAAACCTCCACTAATGAAAATCCATGGGCGTTTCGGCCAAAAAAGAAAGATAATATGAAAATTCAATCCCTCGGCCCATATTGGCGAGCCTTCCTAACCCAACCTTAAATTGAGGGCGTACTAACTGCCAGGGACCATAAATCAACAACAAACAAGCTGTATAACCCTCCATTCTTGAAAATTTGGGGCAAACTCACCATTTTGTGGGATTCCTTCCCAAAATACTTGGTGAATTCGTGTGCTTCATTACCCAAAATACTGGTCGAATTTAACATTTCGGGCCTCCATTACCCAAAATACAGGGCGAACTGAACATTTAAACCATATTTGACAGGGGCGATATTCATTTTCCCCTCTCTCACCGCCTTCATGGCCTTGGCAATTCGACTTCCCAATTATTCTCAGAGAAAGAGAGGGCCTAGATTTGAACCCCGTACTACTACTCATAAATTATTGATCTTTCAACGAAAAGCTTCAAAGTCACATCAAAAGGGTCAATGGAATTACCCTCACTGGTCATAGTTAGATGGATCTGTAGATGCAAATTGCATACAATGCTGGAAATATGTTCATAACTTATATTGGAGTTCGAATAACTTGATCTTATACATAGTCATGGAATTTGTGAAACCAAGTAGATGACATGTGCATGTCCAAAACTTATTCACTCTGTAAATCAAGGTGCATGATCAATAAAGTATTGGTCATAAGCTAATCAATCATGTGGATGTTGTAATGGGGGAGATGTTGTAACGTTTGTTTCAAACAAAATAATTAAAAAAATTCATGTCGACTCATAAAATAAAAAATTATGGAAAGTATTTAAAAAAAATCCATGCTGGCTCATAAATAAAATATTATGAAAAGTAATTAAAAAATCAGTGTTCGTCTATAAAATAAAAACTTAAACTCGGATCTATCAATCAAGAGAGAAAATTTCTTGAGTTTAAATTGCAAGTAGACTACTAAAATGGAGAGACAACGTGATGAAAGAAATGATAGAGACAAAAATGATGGATATATCGCCCACAAAGCTCCAGCCTTGCACATAAGTACACATATCACCTACGAACCTAACTCATGTGCTAAAAAACTCCTGATGGCACGCATATCTCAATTTGAGGGAAAACATACCTTTGAATGTTTTATGAAAGGAGTTTGTATTGTTATTTCATTTTATTCCTTCAAACACGGTATAAAACATTTCACATCATTTCAAAATCCTTTTGTTATTTCTAGTTTGTATTGAGACTTGTAATCTAAGGTTTCTTTGTGTGGGACTCATGTGATGGTTAGGTGCCCTATGCTTGGCCCATGGTCCATAAAGGAAAATATTACGGTGTAATACTTTGTATTTTGACCCCGGATCATGGCTTGGACTATCCTGATAACCTAGATAATTTCCTTTTCTAATAACCTATATTTTGATCTAACACCATGGATTAGGCTCCAAGAACCATCCTTAATGTTGTAAATATCAAAATGACTATCATGTCCCACTTGTAATCCAAGTATTCTTTACTCACGAATCATGTGATGTTTAGGGTCCCTATGGATGGCCCATGATCCATAAAGAAAATTGTTATGGTGTATGACTCTATATTTTGACCATGGATCATGGCTTGGACTGTGGGAACCAACTTAATTGGTTTGAAAAACCTCAACAACAATGATGATGACAATGATGATGATGGTAAGGACGATGATACCAATGATGAGGATGACGATGATGATAAGGAATGGTGAGGAAGTGGATGAGAATGATGAGGATCGAGCGTCCATGTCTTGGACACTTAAAAGAGTCCCTATGTAGGGCCTATATAGTGTTTTAGAGTGTTGTAATGGCCCATGAGCCCCTTAGGAAATTCATATGGCCTTAGACCCTATGTTTCCTTAAACTCTATGGTCCAATATCACCACACATGCCTCTAAAGAGAATATTTGTCCTACAAGTGATGCATGGTTTCCATTACAAGTTTTTAAGCATCAAGGATGGTTATCGATGTATTGGGCATGGTTCAAGGGGGGACACTAATTTCTTAGGGCCTAGAAGAGGCTTTTAATGCTCATGGACCATGCACACTATATGTTTTAAGTGAGATGGAAGAGGATTGGGCCAATTATGTTTATTTGCTCAATCATAGTACACTAAAATTTCAAAGGAGGAGGACTACCTCAATGGTCAAGGAACAAAGGTCACTACATGGTTTTGTACATCGGGGATGGTTTTTAGGGTCATGAACATGGTTCAAGGAGGAAAAAAATGTATTAGGGCCTAAAAAAGGCTCTTATCGTTCACAGATCATGAACACAATAAAAAACCACCACACATTGCATATAGAGTGAATAATTGTCCTACATGGATCATACGATTGTTGTTGAAATATTTCAAATGACATGGATGGTTCTTAGGGCCTTTTGCAAGGTTTAGAAATAAAAACTAAGGTTGCAGGCCCTAAAATATTCATCTTTATGTGTTATGGATATTTCCACCTTGTGGAAAGATGGGAACTCCCTTGGATCACTTTCCCAAGACCTAATATAGACAGGAGCGGTATACCAATATGTTTCCATCACCAGATCTAATCAATCACATACAACACATGAGAAAATAAGGAATAAATATTAACTCACCTTAGCTTATAAGCGCTCCATTGATGATGACCATGATTGATGTAGATCAGGTTGAATTGGCTCCAACTCCACTTGATGATCAACCTACACACATATAGACAAAGAAAAACCTTCCTCAAACCTTTCTATAAACATGTATAAAATATGCATGTAATTGACATAAAATACTATATCTTGACTAGATCTAAGCTAGATCTATCAAGTGACTATTCATTATTGCAGTGATACTTGATGTGTGGTCAATCACACTAGCATTGTTTCATGTAATAATTTATTGGTTTAACCTCGAATAAAAATTTGGAATCTAGGTGCTACTTATGTCAACATGCCTGGTGCTTTCCCTAGCGCAACATTGGAGTTTTCCTGGTGCAGTTCCTTTCAAAATTCTTGGCGCAATTCCTGGTGCTATACTTGGCTCTATACGTGGTGCTATGTCATATGATTTTCATGGCGTAATCCCTGGTTCTAGACATGGAGCTATTCTGGAAGCTATGCCTGGCACTATTCTATAAAGCTATGTTGGACGTTAATCTGGAAGCTATTATGGACGCTATTCTAGATGTTAATTGGGATGCTAATTAACGTCTAAAATAACATCTACTTAAAAATAAAAGATGCAAAAAATGCCATTAAAAGCGCCATCCTGTGGAAAAGTGCCAATTTTGTCCAAAAAATGATGAAAAATACACTAAAAGTGTTAGTGGATGCAAAAAAGGGAGCTAAAAGAGACGCTAAACACAGGTTTTGTTGTAGTGCTTTCCCATCAGTTGGAATTTCAAGTTGCCACAAACATTGCTAGGAAGACAATCCATCGTACCGTCTTGGACGAAGGTGCCTCTACCTCCGTCATGTCGATTTCGTGTTGGAGAGCCATTGGCTCTCCCAAGTTGAACCGTTCTCCCACCACCTTGAAAGCATTCGACGGGCGTGGATTTCAACCTCATGGGTTGTTACAAGCCTTGGCAGTAGAGTAGGGGGGTAAGACCACAAACATTAATGTGGAAGTGGTCGTCACCCCGTTAGATTAGAATATTCTGCTTGGTTGTAATTGGTTTTACGCCATGACTGCGGTCGCATCATCTACCTTCCGCATAGTACAATTCCCCCACCAAGGCCGAATTGTTACTGTCGACCAACTGGATTTCTGCACACCTGACACTGCTACTCATCCAGGCGATAATGTTCCATTACTTGGACAATCTTCGCAGCTATATGAGAGCATGGGGGTCGGCCTCATAAAGGACTCATCCCTTATGGGCATTTTTCCAACCTCGGATCCCCCTAATCATGTTTCCATGATGAACATGATATCCTCCAGGATTTCATCTCTCCCCAACTCTACTGATCAATGGCTTGTACCTGATGAAGCCACTATGCACCTGATTGGAGACACCATGCCTCTTTCACCCGTTGAACTCACTTATGAGGCTATCTAGTCAGCACCAGAGGACCACTTAGTTTTGGTCTCTACGTCCTGTTCTCTATAGTGGACTTCATCCCTACCCGATCCTTTGCTCTGGACTTTTCATTCTAATGAGTCCATTATGGAAATCATGAGTATGGATGACCCTCCGTGGGAAGACTTCCATCATCGATTGTCTTTCCTTCCCCCATTGGATACTGTGGAGAATAGCATCACCACCATCTTTACACCGGATGTCCACCCTTGCCCTTATTCCTCGATACTTACGTGTCAAACTAACTCTGAAGGAAACATGAAGGAAACTTGGCCAACATTGAACTTACCATTTCAGTCGACATATCGGTTACTCCTGGTGTAGTGGAACACATTCATTTAGGCCAGAAGTGTTCCCCTGAAGAGATTACAATGTTCATGGCCTTGTTCAAGCAAGTTCGAGATGTGTTTGCTTGGACCTACAAGGAGATTCTTGGGATAGACCCCGCTATTGTTTCGCACACGATTCAAACCTATCTTGATGCCAAACCAGTCCGGCAAAAATTACGACCGGTACACCCCCGAAAGACTATGGAAATCAAGGAAGAAATTGAAAAGCTCTTAAAAGATGGCTTTATCTACCCTATCCCACTGACAAAATGGGTCTCAAACGTCGTCCCTGTAGCTAAAAAGCAAGGGACCATTGGTGTCTACGTCGATTATCAGGATCTCAACAAGGCTTGTCCCAAGGAAAATTACCCGACTCCCTTTATCGATCAGATCATTGACAATTATGCTGGAAGTGTCATCTTCTCTTTCATGGATGGCTTTTCCGGTTACAACCAAATTGAGATCCACCCGGCTGATCAACACAAGATTGCTTTCAACTGTCCTTGGGGCACATTTGCTTATCGCAAGCTTCCTTTTGGCCTTAAAAATGCTGGTGCCACATGCCAACGGGCCATGTCGTATTCCTTTCATGATGTGAAGGACTTTGTGGAACCTTGTCTCAACGATCTATCTTCCCATTCGCGGCAGCGTCAGTACCACATTGATCATCTGACGGCGGTATTCCTCAGATGTAGACGGTATAACATCCGTCTGAACCCTCACAAGTGTATCTTCTACATCGAGTCTGGACGCCTCCTCGATTTTATTGTCTCGAAGGATGGGATTCGCATTGATCCCTTGAAGGTGGAAGCCATTGTCGCTCTCCCACTTCTTACTGATATCACGGAACTTCAAAGTTTGCAAGGGAAAGAAACTTACTTAAGGCGTTTTGTCTGTAATTTCGCGCAAAAGACGCAGGGTTACATGAGACTACTCAAGAAGGACATCCCATTCATTTGGGACGACCAAGTGCAACAATCATTCGATAGTCCCAAACATGCTATTACGCACGCCCCTGTGCTCCAACCGCCCAATTACTACAAGGATTATATCATTTATCTTTCCGCTTCTGCCACCACGATTGCCATGGTCTTGGTACTCGAAGACAACAACGCCCAAGAACATGTGATATATTACTTAAGGGTCTTATTGACACCGAAACTCATTACTCACATGTTGAGAAGCTTGCTCTTGCGGCAGTTATCGCCATCCAAAAGTTCCAACATTACATATTGCTCTGCACCACCACCATCATCGTCGATTCGATTCCCATGTACCACCTTTTAACACGTCAAGTACTTGTGGGAAAGTATTCACATTGGATCGTGATACTGCAGGAATTCGATCTCCTATTCGAAAAGGCTAAGTCTAAAAGTATCTGGTGTTTGCCGAGCTTATCTGTGATCTTCCCCGTGCTGATGTAGAATTTGAGCCCAATGATTCTCTTCCAGATGAATCATTGCTCCTCATCAGCACGTCTGATCCATGGTATGGAGATATTACTTTATATCTTCAAACCGAATGTTTGAGCCCCCAACTGTCTCGTGACGACCGTCGTCGAATATGCCACCATGCAAAGTATTACCTGATCGTTAGTGATACCTTGTACCGTCATGGTATTGATTTTATTCTTCGACGTTGTCTCACTCATGAGGAGGATGAACACGTCGTAAATGACTGCACGCTGGGGCATGTGGCAGTCATCTCTCTGGGATGGCTATAGCCCAGAAGATATTTTGCACGGGATATTATTGGCCATCTGTCTTTAAAGATTGTATCGAGGCCGTAAAAAATGTCCTCCATGCCAGTATTTTCAAACGAAAAAATGCACCCACCCAGCTCCGTTACACCCGGTTATTGTCGTTGGCCCCTTCACTAAATCGGGCATTGACTTCATGCACTGTAAGCCTACCTCGGCCGGGGGGCATGGTTACATCATAGTAGCCATGGATTACTTTACAAAGTGGGCCGAGGTAACTTCTAGGTTCATGACGGATCGGCATAATTGGACAGAGGTCGAGGGATGCAGATAGGTACAGGGGATGCAAGAGATGCAGGAGACGCGGCTTAACAGAAAAGATGGAAAGCGACCATAATGGAGCGAAATTCATGCAGTCGTCGGTTTAAATTGAAGTCCATTTGAATGGTTGAATGATCGTAGGCGAGGACTTAGCATGCTTGAAAGATCACGCTTATCATTCAAAGATCTTGAATCGAGTGCCAACATAGAAATGCGTGAGTTAGTGAATATGTGTGGTTATGATATATTCAACCATATCCAAAGTCGAACTTTGGACAGGTTGAATGTAATTCTCAAAATGAAATTATAGACATGGATTACACGTGAGAGATCATGAAGACTCGATTAATATGATGGCAGATCGTACGATAGGATAATTAAGACCATATGGCGGTCATGTAATGATTCTAAAGATCACGATGATGCATAATCCATTCGTTTAATGGAGGTGAGATGGATAAGGGAATGAGACCACGTGAGAAATTGACATTTGATTGATTCCTGACATAATTGGCCAATTAGATTTATCAATAGTATTCAAATTTGGATACCTTGGCATATTTAATAAAGCCATTATAAGCTATGGTTTCATTCGGCACTCCATTCGGATTGTTGTTCGTTTGCCTCGTTCGTCACCTCATTCGGATCGGCATTCGACCCGTCATTCAACCCTTCATACAGACTTTTGTCTGTACAAGATCTGCTTGCTAATGCTGACTGAAGCTGATTTTGCAGGAAATTTCTGAGGCTGTTAGTGCACAAAAGATGTTGTAAACTTTGCTTTTATGGATCTTTCAGTTGCGTTCCTCTTTATTTATCATTGATTAGGACAATCCTCCTTTTGCTATTTCGCATTATTCCTGAAAACACGTATCATTTTGTCAGAGATAAATAGATTTTTGGTAAATAATCAGAAAATAAAGATAGTTATGAACCTCCCCCAAACCAAAAATATGGTGTGTCCTCAAGCCATCAAAGAAAAATTGATTAATATTCAAATATTTTCAATGGAAAGTTTTGCCGATAACTTCTAAAATGTTGTGATAATTTCCGTAAAAAAAAATGAAATATTAACTAATAAATGTAGATGATTCAGATATGTACATTCATAAAAAAGAACACAACAGTGCTTAAGAAGACCATATGAAGAATGATAGTATAATTGATGTGAAAATACCATAGGAAAACTAGTCATCCATGACTCATTTTAAAGATCTCTTGTCATCCAAAGAATATAGATAAGGTTCACCGTAGAGTTTGTGAGATTCCTATGGTTATGGGTCCCATTTCTAGGATAGTCATATCCTAGGTATTGTTTGAATTAGATGACAGGGTCCAAGTCCAGCTTATAGCCATTCTCTAATGACAGTATAAATAATAGGCCTCAACATGTATTCATATTCTTAGGTCTTTTATGAGCCATGTGCATAGCAATGCGTTAACCGACCTCTTTTATCCGATATTGCCCCGTTGCCAGCAGGCATGTTCAGTACCCCAGCGGGTTTATCTTGGTACCATGCAAGCATAGCCCCGCTGCCAGCGATCCTGTTCAGTACCCCGACGGGTTTACTTGCATTTATCGAGCTTCCTTGTTTAAGATTTTACTTAGCATGGACCCGCTGCCAGCGAGCCTGTTTAGTACCCCGGCGAGTTTGCCTCGTATAATGATATATATATATATATATATATATATATATATATTTTAAGGAATCCGGTTGGCATTAGAGTGTGCTAAGCTTGCTAAACACATAAATCAAAATTTTAGAACGAACTTTGTGAGTAACTTTATTTAAAATGGCCTAGATCATAGATCATGTCAAAAGATAATAACCTAAATCTATTCTTTGACCTCTCAGTACATCCTCTTCATAAAAGATCAGTAATGTTCCCCACAAAATAGAAATATCACTCACTTTTGGGATACCTTTTAAAAGTGCTTAAGAGACAAGTTTTGATCATGAGTCTAGGATGAGCTAGTAGTCCATAGGTGTAAGATAGAGCTTTTTAAGATCATAGTAATCAAAGTATGTCTTAAGCAATTGTTCTAATGATAAATCAGAAATGTACATGTCTGAATCAAATACCACATACAGAATCATAAAAGAAAGTGGTTAAAAATGATATAAAGAACCCTTTAACCTTTCACTATAATTTTTCAATTTTCAACAATAAGCGAAAGAGAAGGAGTTAGGATATATTTGATTTTCTTTTGGAGCAATTCCCTTCTCAGTTAATATTCCCTGATTGATTATAGTGATAAGGTTCTGGTAATCGACTGTAAAACCACTTGTTAGATGATTCAAATTTATTCAAAACAAAAACATATGTTCAAAGAAAGTTATGTAAAATTTTCAAAGTTAAGGAAAGGAAAAGAGTCTTCCTGTTTTAATTGACAAAATTTTATAAGCTGATCAGAATAATGAATTTCTTGCAAAAATGCAATCAATTGTTAGAAATGACTCTTGTTATTGAAAAACAAAAACATATTTACATATATACAAATGAAGATAACCCAAAATAATTCAAGAACCAGGGAACCCAAAATAACAAGAAATGACTCTTCCTGTTGTAAGGCATTCTGCACAAAATCTTGTTTAGATATTGGTTGATGATAAAGTCTAAGTCTATGTCCATTTACAATAAAGGAAATTTGAAAATCATCAATTGTCTTAATTTTAACAGATCCATTATCAAAATCTGTAACAATTTCATATGGACCCATCCAACGAGTAGTTAATTTACCTTTAAAGTTTTTGTATCTTGAATCAAAAAGTAATGCCCAGTCTCCTTTTTTGAATTGTTTTTGTTTAATGTATCTATCATGCCACTTTTTGCATTGATTTTGAATTAAAATTTTGCGTTGAATAGAATCTTGCCTAATCTCGTCTAATTCATTTATCTGCAAGATTCATTGTCTCTGTGCTTCTTCCAGATTCATCCCTAATTGTGCAGCCATACGAAAGGTTTTGACTTTAAATTCAATAGGTAGAAGAACTTGTTTACCATAAACAAGTTCATAACGTGTGTGGCCAGTGGTGTTCCTCCAAGTTATTCTATAAACCCACAAGGATTCTGGAAGCCTATTTGCCCAATCTTTGTGGTGTAACTGGATAGTCTTAGTCAGGATGGATTCTAATACTTTGTTGGTGGACTCTACCTGACCATTTGCTTGCGGGTGATATGATGAAGATTTACAATGTCTAATACCATATTTATCAGTAAGCTCTTTCATCAACTTGGAGGTAAACTGAGATCCTTGATCAGTTACAATCTCCCTAGGTACACCGAATCGGGTAAATATTTATTCATATATAAATTCTACCACAGATTTCTCTGTGGCTCGGAATAAGGCTTTATCTTCTACCCACTTGGTGACATAATCTGTACAGACTAGAATTTACTTCTTCTTGTGAGACATAGGGGAAATTGGCCCAACAAAATCTAGAGCCCATTTATCAAAAGGCTCAATCATAACTTGGGGTTGTAAAGGCATCTCGTCGGATTGCGTAGGTCTCCCCATTATTTGGCAACTGTCACACCCCTTGACATACTTGGAAACATCTTTAAAAATACTTGGCCAATAATACCCAGAGTGCAACACTTTGTATGTTGTTCTCTTGTCAGGAAAATGCTTGCCACAAGGTCCACCATGAGATGCATGAAGGATCTCTACCATCTCATCCTCTTGTACACATATTCTAATAATAAGATCAGGACCAATATGAAAAAGATCATTCTCCACCCAAGAATAATTAGAACTTTGAACTATGATCCTACGTTTCTCAGGTGGAGAGAGATGGTTTGGTAGCTTTCCAATTGCTAAATAATTGGCTATGTCTGCAAACCATGGGGTTCGAACAGACACAGCGAACAAATGTTCATCTGGGAAGCTATCATCGACAGGACTAGCATTATCGTCAGTTTGAATTCGAGAGAGAAAATCTGCTACCACATTCTCTCGATCGGGACGATCGACAATGGTGATGTTAAATTCTTGTAACAAAAGAATCCACCGAGTCACTCTTCCAATGGTGATAGGTTTATTCATTAAAAATCTAATGGCAGAGTTGTCAGTGTATATAAAAATTTCATTTCCTGTGATATAATGACGAAACTTGTTGATAGCATAGACTACTGCTAGAAACTCTTTTTCAGTAACAGTGTATTTCGATTCTGCAGGAGTCAAATTTTTACTAGCAAATAGATGGCATGTGATGTTTGTCCCTCTTTTTGACCTAAGACTGCTCCTATATCTAGGTTGGAAACATCAGTGGATATATGGAAAGGAAGGGACCAATTAGGGCCCCTAAGTATTGGTGCCACTGATAGCTTTGCCTTCAAAGTTTCAAAGGCATATTAACACGGTTCAGTCCATTGGAATTATGTGTCTTTCATGAGTAGCTTGAACATAGGTGCAGCTATCTTAGTGAAATTTTCAATAAAACGTCTATAATAGCCTGCATGGACAAGAAAACTTCTTACTTCCTTTGGAATTTTTGGAGGAGGAAGATTAACAATTATTTCTATCTCGACAGTATCCACCTTGATACCTTGAAGAGAGACATGATGTCCTAGAACTATGCCCTCGGTTAGTAGCATCTTACATTTTTCATGACTAAGGGCTAAGTTCGTTTCTTGGCACCGAAAAAGAACTGTTTCGAGGTTCTCAAGGGCCTCTTGGAAGGTATTACCATAAACTGTAAAGTCATCCATATAAACTTCTACACAATCATGTATAAGATCAGTAAAGATTCCTAATACTGCATGCTGGAAAGTAGCAGGTGCATTATATAGTCCAAATGGAAACACTCGATAGCCATATGTCCCCCAAGAACAAGTAAAGGTTGTCTTGTCTTGATCCTCAGGTGCTATTAATATTTGATTGTATCCACTATACCCATCAAGGAAATAAAAGTATTGCTTCCCTTATAAGGTATCTAACACCTGGTCAATGAAAGGCAAAGGGAAGTCGTCCTTAAGAGTGGCCTTATTCAATTCTCGAAAGTCAACACAGATACGCCATTTCCCTGTGATTTTTTTGGAACTAATACCAGAGGAGACACCCATTTATTGTTAGAAATTGGGGAGATGAAACCAACGTTAAGGAGTTTTTGTAATTCATCTTTTACTATATCATTTAGGGTTGGATTCATTCTTCTCTGGGGCTTCCTGACAGGAGGTATGTTTGAGTCTGTGTAAATGTGGTGAATACAGGTATCTGGGTGTATACCCTTCATATCGGTGTATTCCCATGCGAATGCTCCAGTTTGACTCTTGAGAACTTTTAGTAATTGTTTTTGCTGACTCTCATCTAAACCTGCATTTATATGTAGAAATTTGTCGAAACTAACCTCACAAGGTATGGTATAGGATCCTAGATGTTCTTCGATTGCGAAGACACAGGGTGTACTTGTAAATGTTGAGAGGCTCATGTTTTCTTGAAATTCGTCTCCAAAGATTTGGTCAAGTTGGGAAAAATACTGAGGAAAGTCTATACATGTTGTGGAAGAGATAAATTGGTTCAACACATTCTTGGTATTTTGTTCCTGAAGTGCCCAGGAGAGATCACTAACAAGGGAAAGTTCTTCCAAGTTCTCATCCCTGAAAGGACAATCTAACCAAAATAGGTTTTCAGTTACTGGCTGTGCTGGTGGGTATAAAGCTAGTTTTCTTGTAGATAACCCATCAGAGATAATCATCTCTCCATCCCTACATCCTATAAATGTATTGGCAGTAGCCAATCAAGGTCTACCCAAAATAATGGGGTGACCTTGGGAAGAGTCTTTTGATTCTATGACCATCAAGTCCACGGGATATTCCCATGAAGCTACTAATACAGTGATGTCATCTATGATCCCAGCAGGCTGAACCATAGTGCGATCTGCTAATTCTATCATTGTTGGGGTAGGGCAAAGAAACTGTCCTAAATGGAGAGTCTCGAAAACTATGGTAGTCATCAGGTTAATAGAAGCTCCTAGATCAATAAGTGTGTTTCCTATGGCAATGTTATTGATGATAATAGTCAACACAGGGTTTCCTGGATTTGAATACTTTGGGATTCTAGGTTGGTTTGCTATGCAATCTGATATTTCTCCTATCACCACAATCGTCGGAGGGTATTTTTGTTTTCTCCCTGGTCTTTTAATACAGAGTTCCTTTATTACTTGACTATAGATTGGGATACCCTTAGTGGCTTGTAACAAAGGAATCTTAATACAAATATTTTTCAATTCGTTAATGATATCATACTCTGGATATGTTACAGGTTTTTCTATTACTAGATGCTCCAGATATGGGGGTGATCTTTCTTCTGTAATTACTTCTTTATGTGGATGGTTGTGTGTTGAAGATTTAGGGATAACCACATCCTCAAGAATGGCATCATTGAAAACTTCATTAGGTATGTTTTCTTCTTCATTCTCTTCTCAGATAACAATTGGTGACTTGGGATGATCTTGCAAAACGCTTCCAGACCGCAATTGAATCTCATGTATTGGTGCGGTCGAAATGGCATATGATGGAAGAGATAACAACCCAATGTTGTTAAGAGCTTGGGTTGGATTGTTGTTAGGATTTGGTATCGGTTGTGCAGGTAATATTGTGGGTCTTGGAGGATTCATATTCTGGAAATGGTGAGGTTGATTTGGGATAGGGGGTAGTGAAGGAGGTACAAATACAGGAAAAAGTTGTTGAATATTAGGTGGGTAAGGATAGTTAGGCATAGGAGGAGGTGGTTGAGCATAAGCTTGTCCTCTCCATCCGTGTGGCCATTGCTGTTGTTGAGCATTCTAAGGAGGGTATTGCGGTGGCCAATTTTTCCAGCCTGAAGTGTTCCATTGTTGAGGAGGTTGATAAGGATAGTCATAGGGTGGAATTTGTGATGGATCTTGATATGATTATTGATCTCTAGGTTGCCAAGGCCTCCTAGATGATTCACCAAAGTTTCCACTCTTATACACAGCTTGCAACCCAGACAACGGTGGACAATTATCAATCGGATGTTCTTCTGTACAAAGGTGACAAACTGAAACATTATTCAATGGACATTCTTGTTGGGGATGTTTAGTTCTACACCTAGGACAGAAAACACTCATTGTTGCACGCTCTTCATCCTGTCTCTTTTTGGCTTAATCCTGTCTCTTTTTGGCTTGTAATGCATCCAATTGAGAACCCATGGCTCCTAAGATATCTGTTTTGAAATTCTCTAATAGGTTTCCCAACTCTATCCTGGTAACTCCACCAGGACCGGATGTGTTTCCTTTTAGGTTCCTAGCATAAGATTCTCGAAAGTGTCTTCCACTTTTCCCTTTGCTCCTAGAGTAATTCCTACATAGCGCACAAATATGTGAAAAAGTCTTATGAGAGATGTCTCCTGCTGCCATGAGATTAAGGTTTTCTAAGAATTCTTCTGAGATTCCCTTGAGGAAGAGTGTTCTTACTGCATCTTCCCAGAAGATCACTATATTTAGATTTATGTAACACATAGTTAAATCTTTCGAGATAGTCTTCTAGGCTCTCGTCTTCAAGTTGTTGTATTTTAAAAATATCATTGCGAGAGTCCTTAGGTTTACAGTAACCCTGATATTTCCGTAGAAATGCATTCTTCATTTTTTCCCAAGTTCTAATACTAGATTTTCCTAACCCCATGAACCATCGGAGAGAAGAATATTTTAATGTGGCAGGAAAGAGTTTTATCTTTTGGCCATCTTGTAGGTAGTTAACTCCTACAAAAAATGTCAAATTCGAATAAGAATGTATCCGGATCCTCACTACTCTTCCCATAAAAGGTTGGTAGTGAGGAAGGAGGGATGTTTTTCATAGTCACATATTGTGTAGTGTCTATGATAGGGAATCCAAAAGTACCTTCAGTCCTAACTTCTCCCTCTTCTTCATCTTGTCAGACATGATCTTCATTTTCATCCTCCATGAAGATTTGATTGCCAAAGAGAGAATACTTAGGTGGATCATTTCTTGGAGAATATGGGATATCCCAACGTTCTGTTTCAGGAAGAGTATTTTTCTCTTTAAGAGGAGAGTTACCAGCTACATGGGAGTCCAGCTTTGAAGGTCCTACCGTTGTTGTTTCAATCTGTGAAATAACTATGTTCACAGAATTCTCAAAAAGAGTGTCTACTTGTGCAGGATCAACAAAATCTACTAAGTTTGGACCACCTACTATTGAAAAAGTAGTGTCTTTGGGTGTTTGGACTAATGGAGGGTTGGGAGGTTCTGAAGTTTTATCCTTTTGAATTTCTTCTTATCTAAGTTCGGTCTCAATATGAGCTTCAGGTTCTTCTAGTGGAATTTCTTTATGAACAAACTGTTCTGATGTCCCTATGGTTTCCCCTAATTTATTTCCAGAAAGGGTTTCCTTTGCTTTCCAAGTAGGACTATCCCCTTTAGGTGTCTTCCGATACCTTTATGTTGAGTTAGTAGTTGGGGTGGCACGCCCCCTGTATAGGTTAGTAGGAATTTTAGTAGGGATTCTAGTAGGAGGCTTACTTTTAATAAATATACCTTGTGAGTCTCTAGACCTATTCATGAAAACAAACTATAACTAAAATAAACTCTAACTGCATCACTACTATTGCTGGGTTTTGGGGATGCCTATTATAACAGATGTGCAGGTTCTTACCTCTCGTCTTACCGCTCACCCGCCACCAGCCTATTTCTAAATTTCTAAGAGGAGAATTCAAATCTATAACTAGGTTTCAAAAGAGAGTTCTACCTATCTACAACTGAGTTCTACCTATCTACAACTCCCCGGAAACGGCGCCAAAATGTTGAGGTGTAATTACTGTCTTAAAGAATCACCAAAATATTTAATTATCGACCAGGTTTGGTAATCTTAGAGTTGTGGCACAATATATGCTGAGGTAGAATGGGACCTAAGTTTTGGATCGGCAGACCTTAGAAATATTTAATAAAGAAAAGATCGAAAGATCTTTCAAAATGAAAAACCAAGTCAAACTTCAGAAAAAACAACGAAGGAACTAATTAAACCTAGCTAAACCAACAGATCAGAATAGTATCAAGCTATACTACTCTACTCTATGATTAAACAATGGGAAAAAAAAAAATACTAATAAAAAAAGCAAACTACTTTTTATGAAAATGGAAACCACTTGACTTGAAACAAAAACTACAAACTACTTGGTGAATTCAACAAATATTCATGCATTCAATTAAAACTTCAAGACTACACTAAAGTATCTAATTCCATTCTCCTTGATGTTGTACGTCAAATGTGATAGGAACTAGGGTGAATGTATCATAATGACTTTCAAATGTAACAACAAAACAAAATGGAAGTAAATCTAACCTAATTTATACAAAGAGACCAATTACAATTAATTTTAAACATTATGATCTATCTTCTATCCATAAGCAAAATGAATTGGAACTAATGAAATCTAGAAGCAAGTAGAAAACATAAAAAAGATATTTACGTGGACTGAATTTGATTTGAAGCAAGTAGAAAACTTGATAAAGATATTTTATATAGAAGCAAGTAGAAAACTTGATAAAGATATTTATTTTTGAACCAAACTCTATTTCATGAACACCTTCATTATCTGTGTGAATGAGGAAAACTGATCCTATACTTAACAAAGAAACTATCAAAATTAAGATATCTTGGAGAATGAAATTATTAACTCTAATTCGAAATAAACCTTAAGAACATATAATAAACTACACTAAGAATGAAACTGATGGATTCTAGAACAGTAACCTATTGGCAGATCAAACATGAAAAACATAACTTGAAAGACAGTTAAAGCAAAGTTGAGGAAGATGAAATGGAAACTAAGAATAATGACGAAACTTAATCAAAACTCTATGCAGTGGAAAACAAGATCTTAATTACATCTAAGACTGCTAATTAAAATCAAGAAATATTACAGTTAAAAAGCCTAAGAAATTGGATTCTAAACAAGCATAAAAACAATGCAGAAAGTATTGAGGTCCGAATGACGATCCAGATGACAGTCTGAAAGACAGTCCGGATGGAGGAAAATGATTTAATCTAAGGAAGAAGCAATTTGGATGATCTTAACTACCAGCTGGCTGATGCATATGATCTTATGGTGCAAGGAAAGCAATGAATAGAGTATTTAGAAGCTAAGATAACAAAAAGTAACCTATTCTAATCATTGTTTGAAGAAATAAACTATTTATATGGCCTAATCAAGCAAAACTGAGATATGAATAAAACTAACCTACAGCTATAGGAAAGGAACTGACAGAATTAATTCTAATTATAAACTAAACCTGAAACAACAACTAACTAAACTCTATCTGATTGCAAAAGACTGAAAGCAAACTATAAACACTATGCTTGGCCGTCCATTATCAATTCTGGAAAAGTAAATTAAGTTAGCAACAAGATACATATTACATAAAAATAAGGAAATGGCATATACAAGAAAACAAAATTAATTACATACACTGGAAAATGAACTATTTATTTGCAGAAAGGAAAATACAAAAATATACATAAAAACCTCTGGTTGATGAGGGGCCCTTCCCAGCAATCAGAGATTGAAACTAAATACCAATAGCAGAATATCAACAGTAAAATTCAGGAGCTTCCATTAACTAAGAAAATTATACAACGTTTCTTTAAATTACTGATATCGTAAATGTCTATATCTACTGTGCTATATGTCATCTGTGTTTCTCCAAAGGAGGCGTCTATATATAACTTTATAATGGGAGAGAAGGTCGACATAGTTGACCTCTCTAAAAATAGAAGTCTTTAATGTCTATACAACAGTTGCATGGTGGTTTATGACAGTGTACAGGCCGTATGCCTGCTTCACAGTGCCGATTCTCCTTGATGCGAACAGTTGCGTGTTAGTTTCCTTTAATCGTGGGCAGAAGCATGCGCTAGCAGGATGAGCGTGGGAGGGTGGAGCTGCTGGAACGTCGACGTGGGCATGAGCATGTGCTGGCGAGTTGAGCGAACGGGAAAGCGAATCTTCTAGAGCGTTGACTTGGGGAGAGTCATGTGTTGTCGAGATGAACGAGTAGGGAAGCGAATCTTCTAGAACAGGGACTCACCAACCATAACCACCACGTTTCTAACATAACCCATATTTCTGTTTTTTTGTCTTTAATGGGCAGGAATATGCGAACCGACGATTTCACGGGCTGAACAAAGGGCTGAATAGTGGGCTGTATGCGGCTGAACGTTTGCAATGTGAACACGAGTCTGAACGGAGGTCCGTTTGAAGCCCATAGCATGCAATCCGAAATCTATTTTCCAAGCGAGTTGAAAAACATTAAATTAATATTAATAAACCATGAAAATAATGATATTTAGCCAAGATTCACGTGATATGTAAATACGATCATACATGGGTCTGATTGACGATCTGAATGGCAAGAGGAGTGATTTATTATATCAAAATAGTGAAAATAATGCCACTGAGAGTATATTTGATGATAAAAAATGGTGACAAAATGGACACCAACACATTCGACAGGTCCTCCAAACACTGCGGAAACACAAGTTGTGTGCCAATATGTAGAAGTGCACTTTTGACATGACCCAGGTTCAGTATCTGGGATACATCAATGATGAACAAGGGGTGCACGTGGATCCGACCAAGATCCAATTCATTCGGGATTGGCCAGCCCCTACCACTCTAAGAGAGCTCCGCAGCTTTCTGGGTCTTGCCAATTTCTACCGCAGGTTCGTGTTGGGATTCTCTCATATCACTTGGCCCTTGAGCCAAGTCACCAAGGGAGGAGCGAAAGCAAAATTCTTTTGGTCTGAATCTCAACAGGAGGCGTTCTTCGAGTTGAAACATCGCCTCTGCTCTGCCCTAGTGCTCACATTACCAGACTTGCAACAACCATTTGAGATCAAGACAGATGCTTCAGACTATGCTATTGGGGCAGTTCTTACTCAACGGGGACATCCAGTGGCATATCACAATGAGACACTCTCCGACACAGTCCGAAAGTATCCCACTTATGACAAGGAGATGTATTCCATTGTGCAGACTTGTCGACAATGGAAGCAATACATTTTGGGGAAGGAAACGGTCATCCACACAGGCCACCGACCCCTGCAGTTCATGCAAACATAAGGGAAGTTGCAGAACGATCGCCATCAGAAGTGGTCCACATATCTACAACAGTTTCATTTGAATATCAAGTACAAGAAGGGAAGCACAAATAATGTTGCAGACTGCCTTAGCCGACCATCGATCGTGGTGCTAACCACCGTGCTCAACTCTTGTGGGAATGAGACTTCTGATTGGCCACTTCTCTACAAGAGCGATCCAGAATTTGGCCACACATAAAAGACGCTCTTGGAGGGTAAGCAAGTTCCCAATTTTCACCTCCAGGGTGGACTGTTATGTCACCTGGGACACCTTTGTGTTCCTTCAAGCGAGTGCGCCAAGATGATTTGTGAATCCCACTATAGTCGGGTCGCTGGGCATTTCAGGGTCGAGAAAACAGTGGCAGTACTGCAGAAGTATTTCTATTGGCCAAACCTTCGAATGGATGTCGGGAAGTATATCAAATCTTGCACTGCCTATGCCATTCCCAAACCAACCATCAAGAAGCAAGGCCTCTACACTCCGCTGCCTACCCCTAGTTGACCTTGGGAATCCATCTCCATGGATTACATGTCGGGCCTTCCTTCTACTAAGAATGGCAATGACTGTGTTTTCGTGGTCGTCGACAGATTCTCGAATATGGCCATTATGGTGTCCTACAAGAAGAATATCACAACAGAAACCACTGCTAAACTCTTCTTTGAACGAGTGTGGGTACACTATGGGATCCCACAGTCTATCATCTCAGATTGGGACATTAGGTTACTCAGTACATTTTGGTCCAACCTTTGGTCAATGCTGGACACCAAGCTCACCAAGTCCACAGCTTTCCATCCCCAAACTGATGGCCAGACAGAGGTCGTCAACAGGATGATCATACACATTCTACGCATGTACAACTCAAAGCATCCACGCACATGGGATGAGAGCCTCCACTATGTACATCATAGCTATAATCGAACTCTCCACAGCTCAATCAGCCATAGCCCCTTTCAGGTGGGCTTGGGATTCCAGCCACTATGTCCCATTGATGTAGCCATTCCATTTGCGGTCACTCAAGCCAATTCGGCTCATGTCTAGTCGGAAGTTGACAAGGCAAACAAATTCATCGAATGCATTCAACACATCGGCCAACAGGTTCATGACATATTGGACAGAACCAATTCCAAATACAAGCAGTGACATGATCAGCATCGGGTGCCACACAACTTCCAGGTGGGCGACAAAGTGTGGATACATTTGCAGAAGGAGTAGCTCGCTAGACCCTACCGTAAGCTTCGCCCACTCCAATATGGGCCATATACTATCACCAAGGCTGTAGGGGACGACTCCTTCAAGCTCAGTATTCCACCATTCCTTGGTATGCACCCAGTGTTCAATGTGGACCACCTTTGACCCTACTTTCCACCTCTACTGGACATCTCCGACATTGTAGAACAACTCATAGCAACAGAGTTAAACCCAGACTACAGGGAGCAGGCCACCACAGATCGTATCATGGAGATGCAAATCAAGAACACTCACCAACAAAAGATCCAATTGTATTGGGTTGTCAAAGCTGGCCAACTCCTGCACCAAGGCAAGTGGCTCACCAGGGACCAAGTTCAACAGAAGTTTCCACATCTCATGGAGGAACTCCACGCAATGGGGACCATTGCTTCTTAAGGGGGGAGGAATGATCCAGGTGGATATTGGTGGCCACCTGCCTATTACACTTGGGGCCCCAACATTGTTCTTTCATTTCTTTCAGTTTCCTTAATTATAACACAACTTAATATTTTTAGTAGTTTTTTCAGGTCCTAAACTTCTGGAGCCGTTTTGAGGCCCTAAACGACGTTTTTGGGAAAATCCCGTTCCGTTGAATGTGAGTTGACATCTCAACATTTGTTTCGGTCAGTGTATTCCTTGGATAGATCTTTCCAATGAGGTATCATGTACGTCAAACGGAGATCGTATGCCAAAGTTACGACGCCGGGAAATTGATGTACCAATTTACCCCAATGGGGCCCATAGTTTGGCATTTTCATCTCCTAGGGTTATGTTTTTGGATGTTTAGGGTTTTCCTTTGTTTCTTGATAATAGATAGGCTTCGATTCGCATTGTAACTCAGATTTCAGAGGCCGGTGGCTGCCACATCTCTTCTCAGAGATAAGCTACCAATGCCCTAGCTAGTTTATTTCCATTATGTCTGTAAGCATATTTCCTTTATGTGATATTAATGAAATGAAGTCTTATTTCTATTGCATCTCCGCGTTTATGTGTATTTCTGTAATTCCTTGCGTTCCTTCATAAGTCTGGATCTGCGGGGGGGAGGGTTAGATTTTATTTTATTTATAAATCATAGGTTATTGCTCCTATTCTTTTGCATCTCATTAATTGTGCCTAGTAATTAAATCACTTAGGGTCTATAATTTGGAATCGTAATTCATGATACTAACAACATGGATGGATTGTAGTTTGTCATTGCACATGCATGCATAGCTTAGCACCGTGTTTTCACTACCATTTTAATTTGTTATCCTTATTCAATTTGCTCATAATTATCACAAAGGAATATCTAGGTAGTTAATAACTTATTGCAATTTATTATTTTGAGCAAGGTTAAAACCATACAACATTTCAAAGTTAGCATTTTACTGCAAGGGTAGGTGTTTATGGTATCACAAATCACACAAACAAGGGACCTAAAATCTCTTCTCATCCCTAGCATGCTATTTATTTGCGTTGATAAATGATATCAACAAATTGGAATTGAAAAATAGAGTGAAATACCCCCCTTATCACTTTTACTTAAAATTTGTAGTTTATTTGCAAAAGTCACTCTTAGGAAATTAATTAGATGGAGTAAGAACCTCAAAGTTAATATCATTTGTCTCTTTACTTTCTTACAAAAATTTTCAAGTATTTTAGGCAATTTGTTTTCAAGCACATTACTTCAAACATTGTGGTTTGGTCACTTGGAGAACACACACACAGGACCTAAATATTCTTTTTACTCTCATATTCTCTTCACATTGTGCCCATAAAACAATATTGGTGGATCAGAGAGAGTGAAATATTGAAATACCTCCATCATAACACCATTTAAATTTAAAATAAATAAAAAAACGTTGTTTCATGATGCCAATGTAACTCCCTTTAAAAATAGCCAATGCAAGTATTTAATTGAAATAAATCCTCCACAAGAAGTCACAAAATAATTTATAGTCTAAATTAGGATTGTGGGGATAACCATCCAAATAACTCCCCATAATCATTTCTCATTTCAAACATAGTTGTTTTCTTAGGGAGATTAAAATACTTTCAACACAAGTGTGCAAAAAGAACGACATGTAGATACCCTGTGGGGTCATATGGTGAGGTCAAGTGGATTTTGTTAGTCTCATTGAGCCACCCAACTCTCTTTTGACTATGAACTTCAATTCATGGAGGACAATATTCCTGCGTCCACATTTGCGAAAGGTAAATTAATGGCCAAAAATTAGGATATCTACCCATGTGGAATTTGTGTGTTGCATTTGCACCTGAGACATATATATAATTGGATACTGGGAAATGTCTCCAGTTCCATCAACAAATACCCCCAATGCCCCTCACTATAACTGACTATTTCGTAACTTCACTAGTCATCTTTGGTGGATTTAGACGCCATTTGTTGAGAGATTTTGGAAGGACCAAATATATTTGGGTGGAAGGTCATGCAAACTCCTGCTGCATCAAACACCACATACTAAATATAGTTAAATACATTCAACATTGATCACCACATGCACATTGATTTCAGTGTATGCATATTTTCTTTGAGTAGATCATCATTTTATGGCACTAGCATTATTTTATTAATTTGTCCCCTTATAATCCAGTAAATTATATTGTTCACCACATGAGCACTATTTTTGCTTGGAAACATGTATTTTGGACCCATAATGGAACAAAATTTTCTTGGGGATGCGACCCATGAACCCCTATCTTATTGTGGTCCTCACAGATGGCATTGGGAATCAAAGCATGATTTCTCACATTACAATGCCACACCATCCTCTTGTTTCCAATTTATCCAAAATTGGCACCCTATCATCCACTCAAGTGGATTAAAAAAGAAGACCACACACTACAAGCACCCATGGAATGGGGGAAATAAAAGTAGAATCGGGGGATCATGTAATCCTTGACAAAAATATAGTCAAACCAAAAATAAGCATACCACTCATACTTTGACTAATCACCCCTGCCCCCTTTGTGAGCTTTATGGTCACCCACTCCATCATTTCCGTGATATCACCCCAAATCTAGGCCAAGAAGATCATTTAGATCACCAAGAATGGAATAAAACTAGTGGTAATCATTCCGGTACCTCACAATTCCCTCTTCCTTAGCATGAACCCATTGTTTCACAAGGTGAAATTCCCCAAACCTTGACCTTGGAGGTTACCCCTGATGACGGTAACACCTTATGCACCATATCTATTCCATAGTCAATAGCTAGTCATATATATCAAGGGGCACCCATTCCACCTCTAGTGCCATAATTTTAACTATGCCAACATTCATCAAAGACCATCACCTATGATTGGGACCAACATATCTAGGCATGTCTCCTATCTTCTACCCCATTTCAAATATGATTCATTATCAATAAATTCACGATTCATCGATGTACTGTAGATTACAGAGCCTCCTCATGTACTATGTCCTTCTAAGCCTAGAAATACCTAGTCTCTCCCACTCTTATTCCATCAATGACCAATTTACTAACCTTTAGTGGTAGTCTTCCCCCCCCCTTTGGGATCATACCTAATCTCCCCACTGACATAGGTAGTAAGACTATTATGGTTGATGTTTCTATCATGATCGGTCCAATAGATTAAAATATCCTCTATGCTGTTAACACCCAAAATATGTTCACTAGTTATTCTCCCTAGTCACATAACCCATTTGTCCACTTTTCCCACATTTTTGGCCTCCAAAACCCAAAAAAAACCCTAAATTGGTAACCAAATAGGAAAAAAAGCATTATTTCCCTAAAAATAATTAAATTCCTTCAAAAAGGGTTAAAAACCCATAAAGAGGATCTAAAAATACCCAAAATAAAAGAAAAAGGGGAAAAAATCAAAATAAATTCAAAAAAGAGGGAAAATACCTAATACCATTTCCCAATACCATTAGTTGCCCAAAACTATGGGACAATACTCCACCACTCAAAATCACTATAAAAAGGTCATGGCGGCCCCCCATTTCACATGAATCACTCTTCACACCCTCATGGTGCCAAATTCCCTACTACACTTTAGCCTCCCGTTTCAAGGTCGTGTGCCCAGCTAGTTGAATCTTGGCCAACCCATTGAGCATTTGGAGAAGAGTAAGGAACTCTAGAGACCCGACACACTACTCTTCGTATTACTGCAAGGGCCCTCATCACCTCTTCTTTTGAGGTAACCATTACTGCAAACCCTTGTTTTCCATTTATTATAAAAATGCAAATTTCATTTATGGGTTCCTGCTGATTTGTCATTTTACTGCAGTAGTTAGATCTATTTCATGTTTGTTATTTGCATACATCATTTGCTTATTGTTTAGTTTTTATCCATGTTTATGAACTGCTACTAAGGGTTCCTGAATCCTTAGTAGGTGCTCTTTAGCACGATCTAGTGTGAAAACTCCAGCTACAGTTTTGGCGACTCCATCGTGTTCAATCTCTGCAAATCTGTGGTTTCTCTTAACCATCTTTACCTGTTTGTTTTCCATTTTATCTTGCTTGGTTTGTTTTATTTTTAGTAGATCTTTGGATCTGGGCCGTGATCGTTACCATATATCTCCATTTCGAGTCATTTTTGTGCCCTATTGGTCACCATTTATCATATCTAGATCCAATGACACTGATATGGTCACCATTTGATCACACAGTGTGGAGACATATCATTTCCAAACTTGTCGTTTGTACGGAAATCTGTTGAAAAATTACACATTTTCAAACTCAGATATCTTGGCCTTCAGGACTCGAAATTGAGTGCTTTTTTTTAGATCAGTTATTTTTTCGAGAAGAATTCAGATATGTATTCCATTTTTAAAAATTCTGCATAGAATATTACAGAAATTAGTCTAAGTTTCACTACACCATTTGCATTTTTTTTTCTTTTCCAGCAGTTAGTATTTTTATTTGAAAAGAAAAAAGAAAAAAGTTTTATTTTTCAGTCTCATTTGTTTCTTTCAGCATTTACTATCTGGCGATATTGAGTACACACCACTTGTGCAAACACACTCTCCCCATAATTCAAGAGACTTAAAATTGATTTAATTAAACTCACTTTAACCCCCCTTGGGGAACACAAAAACAATTCTATATCTAGGTAGGACATTGGGGTTAGGCATCCAAACAACACCCCCTTTGTCATTTACATTTGAAGCATAGAGTTTGTCTTTTAGGGAGCCAAAATCCCCTATTATTTATTGGAATACCACACTCCATTATGTACTGAAGGACACCAACTCGTTGTTCTTGTCGTGCATGCTGGCTCCCATACCAGGTGTACGACGACCAAAGAAATAAAGTTGCGGAACACCTCTCCAGACGTGCCATGAATAGGGTAGCTTAGTTTCCTTTATTCTAGGACTCTTTTACCTGGAGTCCCTCTCGGTAGAGGGATATCCTTTAGCCACTTGGTTCTCCATTTCGTATTGCTTGACTGCGGATTTCATCACCCTGCACGAGATACGATTTGTGTGAGCTTTCATATATTCTAGATAGGTGTCTGCATGCTCATATACCACCATTCGGTAAGTGAGCCTACCTTTTTTATTTTTTAGGAGTTCTTCTTGTTGGTATTCTGACCATTTTATTACCGCTCCACCTATTGTGGCACGCAGTTGCAACACGTGTTTTTGAGCCTGTTGTTGTCCTGAGCGTCGTCTTTGTTGAGAGCTCTCCTTTTTCACACATGGTTACACTAGGATTTTTGAGCATTTTATCTCCCACAACTTGTCAGCACTTTTACACCTGTCACCATTAATTCACCAAGACACTCTCGTCGCCTATGGGGATTATCCCCGCAGCACGGTCCACTTGACATCGCCTGTCACAGATGCACAGCTTCGTCGCCGTATCTTTATCCCGATGCCCCTTATTTTACCTCTGATTCTAAATCAGAGTTACCCATATACACAGCTCTTGATATCCCCATGGCAGGAATGAATCCCAACCCCTTTACTAGCGGGATCATCAATAGTGGTTCCTCCACTAGCTCAACTACCATTTCAGCATCCATCCATGATATACCATCTACAAGACCTACACCTAGCATTCCAGTTACTACATCCATACCCATCTCTAGAGGATACATTCTGACTACCGTCCCTTTGGTCACCTGTAGTACACTTGGGGACACTGGCCCTTCCTACACGATCCCTTCCCCCCTTACTGAGGGTCCCTCAATACCTGTTATGACACACACCACTGCCCCACCTATTGGCGGAGGTGGCCCCACGATCACCGCCATGGCTAACACACAGGCCACTTCGACTATGTCATATCCTTATGCTAGTTTTCCATTCATGGCTAGTCTCAACCTACCTGATCTGGAGCGACTGACCAACGATCCAATCCGACATGATTGATGAGCCCCAAAATAGGTACTTTATAAGCCTTTTTGATGCCAAAAAAGCACAATAATGGATATGGAAGATGCCTTTGTTTGTGGGGTTTAATGATTCGTTTTGATTATTTGATAGAGTAGTTTAGAGGTTATTCTTTTATGCTTAAAAGCATTTTCTATGAGCTAATCATATGGAAATAAGTGTGTATGAGCAAGCGTAGGTAATCCAAGAGACAACCATCAATTCCAGCGCAAGGACTGAAAGACCATAAGTGGCTCGGCGCCTTTTTCCTGATTTGTAGAAGAGAACTCTTGTTCAGCATAATCGGCATTTAAATCATAGAGTTAGGTTATGTTCCAAAACAGATATATATATGGGCCTGTTGGTTAGCAAGAGGTTCCTGTTGGAATTTTTGTAGAACTTACATTCAGTATATGTTATTCGATACAATTCTGTGTTAAGACTTTTCTGAACATGAGATTATGATTTTAATGGAAGAAGTGATGTTATTTCAAGCTTTGCGTTTATAAGACTTTTCCCACTCCTGAAATACGAGTTGGAGAGGGCCCCTCCAACACGTAGGTCAGGAGCTTCGTTTCCATTTCAGGTATTTTTCATATGTACTGTGAATTGATTTAAATCCTTATCGTATAATTGATTTAGATACTTATTGTATATGAAGTACTTTGGTAATGTTTGAATGACATGGTTTTATTCCAGTTCAGCGATCATTTCATTTCAGCACTTTTTATCTGTAGTTCATCAACATTGATTCTGTAGTTCTACAATACGCTTCCTGTAGTCTTGTACACGCATTCTGTGCAGGCGTAATTACCTTTGTTTTCTAGATCACTATATTAATTTTAGACCATGATTTAGATCTGTGATACCATGAATATTTCTTTTATCAGAGTTCGGTTATATAGGAGTTAATCATTTTAGTTATTTGGATTTGAATAGAGTAATTGATTATCACTTTCAACATTCAATTCGAATAGATTAAGTTTGTTTAATTTTCTGTATTGAATTTCTAGTTAGACTTCCAGTTTTCAGTGTTTTATTTCTAGATCACTTTCTCAAGCTTTCAGCACTCTATTTCTTAGATTAGATTTACAGTCTTCCAGCATTTAATTCTCAGTACAAAGATCTATCAGTTTCAACATTTCTAGTTTATAAATTTACCATATTTTCATATTCCTTAATTCATTTTTTAAGAGCAGATCACTTCCATTTCCTTTTTGAGAAACCTTCAAGACACACCCCATCACCCTAAAATGACGAAGACTATCCTATAGAGCACATACAGTGCTTAGCACCTCTTAAGTTTGTACGCTCCCTGGTCGATAATTAAAGTATGCTTCCGGTTTAGCTACCCTAATTAGGTATCCATTCCTGGAGCCCACCACTTTTTGGCGCCACTGTCGGGGAGGTGCTTAATCCATAGGAGACATCTTTAAAATATATATATAAATATACACACAAAAACAACTAGAAACATATAATTTTTACCATGAATGCCTAGACGACAGAGAGATAGATTTGGACACTTTCTGCCTGGCCGCCCTATGAGCAACAATAGTTCTGATAATTCTCAATTTGAGTTCCTTAACTTGGAAGAAGAGGCTGATTCTAGCTATGATCCACACATAAATAACTTCTTTGCTAGCTCTAGCTCAAACACCACTATGGCAGAGGAAGAGGATGAACCTAGAGAACTATTCACTTTTCCTATCAGTGTACCTCTTGGAGATGCCAGGATGAAGAATATCAACCCTAATAACCTACCAAACTTCCATGGCCTAACCTCAGAGGATCCTGACACATTTCTATTTGAGTTTGAGGTAGTTTGTAGGTCATTTGGCTACACCATTGATGCACAAAAACTGGGACTCTTTGCTTCTACATTGAAATATCTATCACTCAGATGGTTTATGAGCCTAGAAGGGAACAACATTTTTACATATGACCAGATGACACAAACTTTCCTAGAAAAGTACAGAGACTACTGTAAGGCAAAAGATACAAGAGATGAAATCTTTAGGATGCAACAATGAGAAAGAGAATCCTTAGAAGATTACGCACAACGATTTCAACTCAGCTACAAATGAGCTAGTCACTTCACCTTAGATCAAGAATCACTTAAACTTGTCCTTCTTAGGGGGATAAAAGAGGAAAATCTAGAAGTTTTAAACCATCTGGGAGATGGAGATATATTTCAGAAAACTTATGACCAAATCCTACAAATTTTCAAAAACTATTCTAGATCTAGGAAAGGTAAAAGTGGGACAAGGGATTCACACCCATTTACTGGGGGATCGACATCTTCAGGACCAAACCTTACAAAGTATGATCTAGGGAACCTTTTAGATGACATGAAGACCGATATCCTACAATCCTTGGCCATGCAACTTGATGCACTTCAAATTAAGAAGAAACATGAGGAAATAAACCAAGCATTGGCAGTCTTTTGTCCATGCTGCAGGAAGAAGCATGAAAAGGGGAAATGCACACTAAACACCATAGAAATATGTGGCCTATGTAATGAAGATCACTCCACTGATAATTTTCCTCTGTCACCCTCATGCAAAGCTGCTATTCAAGAGCCGATAACAGAAGCTGCAATAGAACAACTCTGTTTCGTCAATCAAAGGAGAAATAATTTTGCTAGGCCTTACCAACCCAACAACCAAGCCTACTATAATCAAGGAAGTAACCAGCAAAATTGGAACT
Source organism: Larix kaempferi (assembly GCA_027924585.1). Classification (NCBI taxonomy): domain Eukaryota; kingdom Viridiplantae; phylum Streptophyta; class Pinopsida; order Pinales; family Pinaceae; genus Larix; species Larix kaempferi. The sequence goes on from BSBM01000504.1 coordinate 9,228,577, forward strand.
CAATACCAGCCCCGTGGCCATCTCAGCCAAGTCCAAACCAGTGGTAGCAAAGCCAACCATACCAACAACCTTATTACCCACAATCTTACTCTCCACACCCCCCACCTTTTTCTCAGCCAACCACAAATTATGGAAATCAATATCCTTATTCATTGAATTGGAGGGCTCCATTGCAGCAGAAACAACCACTCATCATGCTGCCACCACAAAACTAACCACCCCCCAAACCTCCACCAATTCCTACCCAGCCAATTCCAAACCCTAACAACAACAGGACAGGACAGCAACAAGCCTACAATACTGAAATGGTACAGTTTCCAACTTATGTTTTGGATACGCTAGAGATAAACAAAATTAATCTAAGGTATGGGAAAAAATTGCAAAACACACACACACATAGAATAATCAAGAAGCTAAGGCTCATGAACAAACAACACAACCTGAAATTCAACATCCAGACGAGCCAATCCCTCAAGAAGAAGAAATTCAGCCACAGACACAAAATAGAAACCCTCCATTCCCCAAAAAACTTGTGTGAAACACTAAAGAAGAAGAGGAAAATTCGATTCTGAACGAATTGAAGCACTTAAACATCCAAATTCCAATTCTACAGGCCATAAGGGATGTGCCAATTTGTAACAAGTTTATCAAAGAGAATTATTTGAAAAGACCTGGCAGAAGAAGACGTGACCCACCCACGATAAACGTAGTAGGTCGGTTAGCAGATTTAATGCTAGGTGTGATTATAAACCCCAAATACCTTGATCCTGGCAGCCCAGTAGTAAATGTGACCATCAACAACATACATGTCGCCAGTATCCTAATTGATTTGGGGGCTGCAATAAACGTGATGACTAAGGATACCATGATATCCCTAGGACGACAATCAATGGTCAGACCAACAACTACCGTCCTACAGTTAGCTAACACATCGACAACAAAACCTGAAGGAATGCTCGAAGACGTAATTATAAACATAGAATCCTGGGAATACCCAGCTGATTTCATAGTCATCGAAGTAAAGAGTAAACTTAGTGGATACCCAATAATACTAGGGAGACCCTAGCTGGCAACTGCAGATGCTTACATAGGGTGCAGATCATGCAACATGACAATAACCAGTGGCCAAGCTAGGAAGAAAATCACGATTTATCCTCCAGCAAGGAAGTCATCAGACCTAGAATATCAAAACTAGATAGACGATTATGATGACACATCCAAACAAAACATACGACCTGTCCTTACAATTGAAGCTTCCCTATCACTAAAAGCCATCGACGAAGATAGTCATTTAGATAGGTTTATTCAAAATGCTTCTTCTAATCAGAATATGTTTGAAGATTTTCTTGGCACAGGTCAGCAGCAAGGAGAGGAAACATTAAACCACGATCCTAACAAAATGTGGGCAGAGGTACCCACACTTCAACAACAGCCAATTCAGATAAAAACAATCGAGATAATGCCTGGCAGGATGGTTAATATTAAATCCAATTTGGAGCCAGGACAAGAACAACAATTACTGAAAGTACTGATAGACAACAACAAAGCCTTTGCATGGACATATACTGACATGAAGGGTATCCACCCAGACATCTGTAAGCCCTATATATATATAAAGGAAGGTGTTGTCCCTATCAGGAAACCACAGAGAAGAATGAACCTAGCATTAAAGGACATAGTTAAGCTGGAATTACAAAAGCTGTTAGATGCAGAGTTCATATACCCAATCTCAGATAGTGAGTGGGTATCACCACTGGTCATAGTTCCTAAAAAAGGAGGGAAGTGGAGGATTTGTGTGGACTATAGGGAGCTCAATAAGGAAACCAAGAAAGATCACTTTCCTCTCCCATTTATCAACCAAGTACTGGACACATTAACTGGGAACAAATTTTTCTCATTCTTGGATGGGTTCAGTGGGTACAACCAAATCCTCATACACCCAGTTGATCAAGACAAAAAAACATTCACATGCCCATGGGGCACTTATGCATACAGAGTGCTTCCCTTTGGGCTTTGTAATGCCCCAACAACGTTTCAGAGGGAAATATTAAGTATCTTCTCTGATTTTATTAATGAACAAATGGAGGTCTACATGGATGACTTCACACCCTATGGCCAGAATTTCGACCAAGCACTAAAACATCTAGAACTAGTTTTGAAAAAAAGTATCGAGGTGAGCTTATGCCTTAGCAACGATAAATGCAGAATGCTCATGGAAGAAGGCATCGTGCTTGGACACCATATTTCACAGAGAGGAATAGAAGTTGATCAGGCAAAAGTCACAGTCATCAAAACACTGCCACCACCTGTGAAACAAAGAGATGTGAGAAGTTTTCTTGGACAAACAGGATACTATAGAAGATTCATTGAGAGTTATAGCAAAATAGCTGCACCAATGTTTTCCCTTCTCACAAAAGACATAGAATTCATTTGGACAAAACATTGTATGTTATCATTTGACAAACTCAAGGAGAAAACAATTACAGCCCCAGTACTCCAAGGACCAAATTGGGCACTTCCATTCCACATCCATTCTGATGCATCAGATAAGGCCATTAGATTTGTCCTTGGACAAGAAAGAGAGAAAAATCCCCATATTATATATTATATCAGTAAAAATTTGGCAGGAGCAGAATTAAATTATATAGTCACAGAGAAGGAGTTTTTTGTTGTCATACATGCCATTAACAAATCCAGGCACTACATAACTAGATACCAAGTGTTTGTCCACACAAACCATTCATCAATCAGGTATCTCATGAACAAAACTAACACAAGTGCTCAAATCATTAGATGGCTGCTCCTCTTGCAAGAGTTTGACATCACAATTCTGGATAAGCCAGGCAAACACAACGTAGTAGCTGATTTTCTATATAGGATAACCCATGGACAAGACAATGAAGTGGTAAATGACAATTTTCCTGATGAGCATCTTTTTGCAATCTCCACAAGAAGCCCATGGTTTTCTAACATAGCAAACTACTTAGTGTCTGGAGAATTCCCACAACATTACAGCCACCAAGAGAAGAACAGAGTCATAAGGCAAATTGCCACCTACACATGGATATAAGGCATGCTTTTCAAAAAAGGACCAGACCAAGTATTGAGAAGATGCATTAGGGAAGATGAAGTCCATGACATATTGCACGCCACCCATAATGAACCATGTGGAGGACATTATGCTACAAAGAGGACAACCTATAAGATATTGTAGACTGGATATTATTGGCCAACATTCCACAAGGACACCTATGAATATGTTTCACATTGTGATGACTGTCAACGAATGGGGAAGCCTACACAACAAGAAGAAATGTCTCTCCATCCACAAATCTCATTGGAACCATTCGAGAAATGGGGATTTGATTTCGTTGGCCCATTCAACCCACAATCAAATCAAAAAAGATACATCCTTGTATGCACTGACTACCTTACAAAGTGGGCAGAAGTAGCAGCACTTGCAGCAGCAAATGAAACTAATGTGGCAAATTTTTTTACAGAGCAAATCTTCCATAGATTTGGAGTCCCACGAGAGCTAGTTTCTGACCAGGGCCCACAATTTACATCCAACCTTATAGAGGACCTGCTTAAAAGAAACAAGGTTAAACACATAAAATCTACTCCGTACCACCCTCAGGCTAATGGTCAAGCTGAGGTGACAAACAGAGAAATAGAAAGGATCTTGACAAAAACTGTACAACTCCACAAAAGAGATTGGGCAGACCGACTAAGTGAGGCAGTCTGGGCTTATAATACTACATGGAAGACAACAACAAGATTCACCCCATATGAGCTAGTCTATGGAAAGAAAATAATGATGCCCATTGAGTTTGAGATCAAAACATTGAGGATTGCAGTTGAGTTGAACATGGAACTTCCATACATCCAGGAAGAATGAATACTACAATTAAATCAATTGGATGAGCAACGCCAACAAGCACTTGGCCACATTGAAATCATACAACAACAAAGAAAGAAATGGCATGACAAGAACATCAAGGAGAAGAAGATCAAATAAGGTGACTGGGCACTACTCTATGAATCCAGACTTCACACATTCAAAGGAAAACTGACAACCATATGGCTCGAACCCTACATGATTGAACACATCTATGACAATGGAGCTGTCAGAATTACAACAATAGATGAGGAAAAATTCCCCATGATTGTGAATGGACACAGACTCAAAATCTATAAGACACTGAAATCCAGAGAAGAGTTCACACAGACACTTTATCAGCAGAATCTAATGCTAATAGAGAGCCTAGAACATCATTGAAAATTTCTTGATTCGAAGAGAACAATTGAAAAATGAAAAAAATAGAAAAAATGAAAAAATAGAAAAATGAAAAAATAGAAAAAAATGAAAAAAAAATACAAAACAACAGAAAATAAAAACATGATCCACTTAGGATCTCACAAACACAATTGATGGACTTGATCCATCCCCATCCACAACTAGAAGCAATTTCTGAGAAAAGCCAGCTAGCAGTCAATTCAAGCGAGCCAGCAAGTAAATTCAAGCGAGCCATAAAAACAATCAAGCGAGCCAACACTATAAATCAAGAGAGCCAACCGACATTTAGCAGCCGAATGAAAATCCAACATCAAAACAAATACAAACAAAGATCAACTTTCAGAGGCTAAATCAAGCAAGCCAGCAATTCTAAGTCAAGCGAGCCAATAGTCAATGCAAGCGAGCCAGACCACCAGCAAGCTACAGAAATCAAATCACCATTTGCAACATCACTACAACACAATGCTGAACACAATGAAAAGTCATGTCAGCAAAGCTTGCATGAAAAACAAGCAAACAAAGGCAGCAATTCCAACAGAAAAACAGAACAAAAAAGGAAAAAGACGCGACTATTGACACGCCCAAAATCACTACAGACGCAGCTAATCTCAACTACAGAATTACATGCCCATAAAATCAGGCACGAATCATACAATCAGGTACGCAAAGCATGGAAGGTAATCACTTAACTCTCTATTTTATTTTCAAATCAAATAAAAATCCCCCACAAATCGGTTATTTTCCAAAGCCGAGGACAGCTTTTAAGTTAATTTGGCGGCACAGTTCAGAAACACCCACACATAATCATGATTACCTACTTCAGGCATGTCAGAGGATGACAACATTCGCATCTAGCCGCTATTTCTCCAAATGATATCCTAAAATGATCAAAGCGGCAGGGCGAGGTACAATGATGGAAGGAAACGCAGGGTGAAATAATAAAAAGGAATGTATAAGGCAGAAAGAATGATGCAGGATGATCGGGATAAGTGCGTGAAAATAGCTAAATAAGGCAGCATAATCTACTAAAAGACCTAGTCTTGCAATAGGAGATTTCCAGAAGCAGAAAACCGAAAATTTGTGTTGTCACTCAGCCAGCAAGCTACCCTCGAACCCGTGATCAATCCTGGTCAGTTGAGGTAAGTCAGCCACACTCAAAGTTTTTGGTTTGTCGATTGTAGTAGAAAAATCAAGATGACAAAAGGGTTCAAAAAGAGTAAACCAGAGGATCACAAGCCCATTTATGAATCCCCTCAAGTTTGATCAATCCTCCGTAATGCGGGCTAGATGCCCTTCATCTCAGGTTTGAGGGGGTCCAATATAGAGGTGGCTTTAGAATTTGCGAGAAAATTGAAGCACATCAAAGATGAACAGTTCGTCACCCGGGTAAGGGGACTTTGTATCAGACTGGATGAGGAGGCGATTGCAAAATACACAGGGCTACCCATGGGTCTACAATGGAGCAAGGACGACCGAGAAGCCAACCAGAGTGCAAAGGCAACCTTCTTCGGACCAGGAGAAGTTTATGAAGAAGACAAAAATGGGGTCAAGAGAGTCACCATGCCAGCACCTTGGGACGAAATAGCTGTTGTATTTCATAAATATGTCACGTGTACAGGGAGGCTGATCTATGTCCCTCTCTTCCACTTTCAAATTTTAGAGCTTCTGAGGTACAAGAGCCATATTCCACCGAATAACAACATCATCATCCCCTATTATCTCCTCCAATCTCTGGGAGAAATGAGTAAAAAGGTGGTTCAAGGAAAAGAAGATGCATTAGCCCACCATGGGCTAATCAAATTGATAATTCGTGAAGAGTTAACGGTACAGGTTCCAGAACTTTCATGGGAGGAGTTTGTGGTAATATCAGCAGATGATGTGTAGAGAATGAGGGGTACACCTAATGTAGGCATACCCTAGCTTCAGGGTCAAAGGAAAAATCCTCTTCCGTATCAGGACCCAAGAGAAAGATTGAACTTGATAGTGACAATGAAATTATGGCCGATACCTTGATTAGAATAAAACATTCAAAAGACGCCTCCCACCAAAAAGAATCATGGGTTTCCACCAGCAAGCAAGGGGCAAAACGACGAAGTAAGAGGATCCCACATCAGCCCAAGAAAAAACAGGAAAAGAAGGTGGGAAAAGTGCCCAACCCAATAATTCAAAACGTATCTGACGATGATGACGATTGGGTAGAACAGGATGACCTAACCACACCTAAAGAATAGGATGATGACTAATGGAACCCCGCTGGTCAAGATGTAAACCCTGCCGATCAAAATATAAACCCTAGAGCCACTGACCAGCTAGCTGAGGCACTAACGGAGTTATCAAAAGTCAGGGAAGAATTGGCAGCATTAAAAATTGAAGCAAGGATTGAGAGAAGCCATCCAACTTCACCAGCACCCCCACTGTTTGTACAGGATAAGACCCAGATATTGAAGATGCAGCACGCAGGGGAGTTGAAGCTGGCAGAACAACAAAATGCAGCACTGAGGGAGAAATTGGGCCAAGCTCTGACATAATTGGCTCAGAAGGACCAGAAAATCCAGCAATTAGAGGACACATTGACTGTCACTACAAAAATCTATGAGGGAATATTGCAACTCAAACCACCGTCCAGAATCTACACGGTCTACTTAAAGGAAAAGTGGGGGAGGTTCCAGCTGCAGAAGGTGAAACGAGGCTTGCCTCTGGAATTGAACACTCCAAAGGAATTTGTGGATACTTCTCTGAATTGCACAGAGTTGGAAAAGGATCAATTGTGCGAATTCTTCTTGCACAACTTTGTGGTGCCATGCACCCCTAACTGGTCACCTAATCCCTACGTAGGCGACTTCCAACTAAGAACATTATGCTCCTAGATGAACCACGAGGTGGAAAGGGCACAAGATGATCATATATATCTTGCAGAGAAGTGGCAGAATCCATTATGGATCATGGCCGAGGCATCTCACCCTGAAAAGGTAATTCAGGACCACCAAACTATCACCACTAACGAAGAATTAATTCCTATCTTGCTTGAAAAATAGCAGGAGGCAATCACGCATTTTGATCTCACCCTTCAATGCACATAAAAAGAGGTACAGGAGGCCATCAGTGAGAGGTGGGAAAGGATTGGAGATGATTGGAAGAAGAAGGAGCCTCACTCCCCCCTCAGGTTAGAAATGGCACTCACTAAGGCCAAATTATACAGGGAATCCTTGATCAAACACCAGCTCAGATGGATAGGGATGAAGCTCAGTCCACCATTCTTTCTCCCATTAGTTATCAAAGCACAAATTGACGAGGAGGAAGAGGAAAGAACATGGGCCAGAGATGACCGAACCCATGGCTATCATAGGCAGGCAGGGACTCCTAGGATCGTTGCTTGGGACATCAGAAAAGCTATCCATGAACAAAATGTGTCACCCAAGGATGGGTGAATTCTTCAGTATGGGGGCGATGATGAGCCCCAAATTAGGTACTTTATAATCCTTTTTGATGCCACACAAACACAATAATGGATATGGAAAATTACTTTGTTTGTGGGGTTTAATGATTCGTTTTGATTATTTGATAGAGTAGTTTAGAGGTTATTCTTTTATGCTTAAAATCGTTTTCTATGAGCTAATCGTATGGAAATAAGTGTGTATGAGAAGGCGCAGGTAATCCAAGAGACAACCATCAATTCCAGCGCAAGGACTGAAAGACCATAAGTGGCTCAGTGCCTTTTTCCTAATTTGTAGAAGAGAACTCCTGTTCAGCATAATCGACATTTAAATCATAGAGTTAGGTTATGTTCCAAAAAATATATATATATGGGCCTCTTGGTTAGCAAGAGGTTCCTGTTGGCATTTTTGTAGAACTTACATTTAGTATATGTTATTCGATACAATTCTGTGTTAAGACTTTTCTGAACATGAGATTACGATTTTAATGGAAGAAGTGATGTTGTTTCAAGCTTTTCATTTATAAGACTTTTCCCACTCCTGAAATACGAGTTGGAGAGGGCCCCTCCAACACGTAGGTCAGGAGCTTCGTTTCCATTTCAGGTATTTTTCATTTGTACTGTGAATTGATTTAAATCCTTATCATATATGAAGTACTTTGGTAATGTTTGAATGACATGGTTTTATTCTAGTTCAACGATCATTTCATTTCAACACTTTTTATCTGTAGTTCATCAACATTGATTATGTAGTTCTACAATACGCTTCCTGTAGTCCTGTACACGCATTCTGTGCAGGTGTAATTACCTCTGTTTTCCAGCTCGCTATATTAATTTTAGACCATGATTTAGATCTGCGAATTGCGATACCATGAATATTTCTTTTATCAGAGTTCAATTATATAGGAGTTAATAGTTTTAGTTCTTTGGATTTGAATAGAGTAATTGATTATCACTTTCAGCATTCAATTCGAATAGATTAAGTTTGATTAATTTTCTGTATTGAATTTCTAGTTAGACTTCCAGTTTTCAGTATTTTATTTCTAGATCAGTTTCTCAAGCTTTCAGCACTCTATTTCTTAGATTAGATTTACAGTCTTCCAGCATTTAATTCTCAGCACAAAGATCTATCAGTTTCAGCATTTCTAGTTTATAAATTTACCATATTTTCATATTCCTTCATTCGTTGTTTAAGAGCAGATCACTTCCATTTCCTTTTCGAGAAACCTTCAAGACACACCCCATTATCCTAAAACGACGAAGACTATCCTATAGAGCACATACAGTGCTTAGCACCTCTTAAGTTTGTACGCTCCTTGGTCAATAATTAAAGTATGCTTCCGGTTTAGCTACCCTAATTAGGTATCCATTCTTGGAGCCCACCAATGATCCCACATGGCCCCCCATGCCTACCAAACTCCCTCCAGACATCCCAAAGTTTGAAGGGAAGGGTGGGGAAGGCCCCCGAAACAATATCATGTCCTTCCACTTATGGTGTTCCTCCAAGTCCATCGTGGATGACTCGGTCCGCCTACGCCTTTTGCAACGGATAGTCATTGGTTCTGCAGCTAAGTGGTATATTGAATAGCTCCATGGGACCCATTCCACATTTACATCCCTTGCTTCGACTTTCCTGCAATTCTTTCATTTACATGTTCGTTATGATGCTGGTGTTGAGATTTTACTCCCTTGCAGATAGAACACAGCTACCCATATCACTGACCATATTCATGAATGGTGTAGACGTCGTAGTTTATGTAAGATCAAGCTAGATGGCCGCATATTCTTAGATTGGTTCTTGAAATCCCGAATACCAGTTATCGCCAAGGATGTGGCATCCTAACGGCCCCAAACCAAAGAAGAAGCCATCCTCAAATCCAAACAATTCGGTCTTATCTGCGCTCAGTCAGGCTACCTATATTCCATTTTACCTGATGCTCCCTGCGACGATTCCTCCAGGAAGGATGCGCCGGGGGCATCTCATGCCGCGGACAACATTATTGGACATGTTGCATCTCATAGTCAACCATGTGTCCATATGCCCCCTGCCGCCACCCCGGCTTATAATCCTACACCTAACCCCGCCATGAGTGGTCCTGACCTTTCGCGGGCCACCACCTAGTCGAGAGCAACACCTTCGCATGCTCCCCCAGCCCAAGTATGGATGCCATTGTTTCCATGTATCATTTCTTCAGATCAGTCATGGTTGGACCATGAGTATGTTCCATATTTGTGTCCCCTTTGGACCATTATGATGTACACAATAGTTCTCTATGTATTGTTCAGGTGCCCTTGGGACTCATTATTATTTGTATATATTGATACGAGCATGGGTATGCTTGCCTCGTCCATATATTTGTGATTATTCCTCATCCATTATTGAGGTCATGTATTTGTAGTTGTAACCTTTGTAGTTTGTATGGAGCACATGTTCCAGTATCCTACCATTTTCTGCTCTTTGCCATCACAATGCTCACATCCCTAGAAAAATTCAATACCTATGATGTATATTGGCCATACGATGAGCTCCTACCCTCACACATCAGGGGGGAATATGTTAACACCCAAAAATTGTTCACTAGCTCATCTCCCTAGTCATATAACCCATTTGTCCACTTTTCCCACATTTTTGGCCTCCAAAACCCCAAAAAACCCTAAATTGGTAACTAAATAGGAAAATAAGCATTATTTCCCTAAAAAGTAATTAAATTCCTTCAAAAAAGGTTAAAAACTCACAAAAATGGTCAAAAAATCCCCAAAATAAAAGAAAAAGGGGGAAAAATCAAAATAAATTAAAAAAAGAGTGAAAATACCTAATACCATTAGTTGCCCAAAACTATGGGCCAACACTCCACCACTCAAAATCACTATAAAAAGGTGATGGAGGCCCCCCATTTCACATGAATCACTCTTCACACCCTCTTGCTACCAAATTCCCTACTGCACTTTAGCCTCCCATTTCAAGCTTTTGTGCCCAGTTAGTTGAATCTTGGCCAACCCATTGAGCATTTGGAGAAGAGAAAGGAACTCTGGAGACCCGAAACACTACTCTTTGTACTGCTGCAAGGTCCCTCATCACCTCTTCTTTTGAGGTAACCATTACTGCAAACCCTTGTTTTCCATATAAATTTCATTTATGGGTTCATGTTGATTTGCAATTTTACTGCAGTAGTTATATCTATTTCATGTTTGTTATTTGCATACATAATTTGCTTATTGTTTAGTTTTTATCCATGTTTATGAACTGCTACTAAGGGTTCCTGAATCCTTAGTAGGTGCTCTTTAGCACGAGCTGGTGTGAAAACTCCAGCTACATATGCCATGGATGTTGGTGTACTCACTCTTTTGGGTAATGATATTCCCCTATTAGAGACACATTGTCACCATTGATCAACTCTCATACTGTGATCCCCGATCACATGCTTCACAAGATATAATTTTATCTTCTATCTCTCACATTGATTCCATGCACTATATGTACACCTCTATTAATGGTTCAACACCCACCCCCATTGAATGTGAACCCATGGATGTAGAACTACCTCCTCACCAATTCGAGCAAGAGTCTAGGCGGATTCATTCGACCTTGAGTGCATCCACACCTGCTTCATCACCCATTCACAAAACAGACCATGTCTCTGCAACTACATTCTTCTTAAAATATGAAAAATTCTTTGAGGCCACCACTTCTTTCACTAGTCTAAGTGATAAATTCCATTTAGGTTCTCCTATTGATTATAGACAAGGTCCTAACTGCTCAATGATTACACCCTATGATTCCATATTCCTTTGCACTATAATTATTCACTCTCAAATAAGATCATCTCTTATGATTGATAGGTATCATGTGGATTCGAATTCCATTGTGATCGATCATACCCCCATATGAATTGCTGTTTTACAGTTCATTGGACCAACACCTCCCATGGATGTTATAACACCTAGCAAATCTAAGATACTATTTCAAATCCTCTTCTCTAGAATCCCATTACGAAATTGCCTTATTTTTTTATTATCTATGGTCCATCATCTTGATTATTTGACAACAACACTTCCCTCAGGTCTCCACATAACAATGATGGGGGGAATTTCCCACCTTGGTCATGTATGACCTTTCCTATGACAAAATACATACATGCATTACACTCTTCGTGGGAACCATCATTACACCTTCTTGTTTCCTACGCCCCAAGCATCATCAAATTACAAGACACTTAGCCTAATCGCAATGACCCACTAGCTAGCTTCATTTATTCATGTGGAGAGGCCCCTTCAAATTTGGCCTCTTTGGTTATTCCCCCATATAGGTGACTTGGCCTCCTTTAAGGAGTGACTTCCTTGAGAACCCTCCATTCCATAACCTCCTTCAAGGAGTGCCATGTTTGGAAACTCTTCATCCCTAGCCTCCTTTAAGGAGTGCCATGATTGGGAACCTCTATTACCTAGCCTCCTTTAGGGATTTCCTTCACTGGGAAACCCTTTGTTCACTGGCCTCCTTCAAGGAATGTCATCTTTGGGAATGCTTCATTCCTTGACCTGATTTAAGTAGTTCCTTCATTTGGAACCATTATTTCCACAACCACCTTTAGGGAGTTCCTTCCTTGGGAACTCTGGTTTCCCTTGTATATTTTAGGGAATACCATCCTTGGAGGATATTTTTTCCATGGCCTCCTTTAGGGAGTTCCTTCCTTGGTAATGATTTGTTACCTAGACTCCTTCAGGAAGCACCATATTTGGGAACCCTTCATTCCCTGTCCTCCTTCAAGGAGTGCCATCCTTGGAAAAAATTCATTGCCTAGGCTCATTCAAAGAGTGTCATCTTTGGGAACCCTTTGTTCCCTAGATTACTTTAGGGAGTGCCATATTTGAGAACCCTTTGTTGGGGTGGAGGTTGGGTGGGGTGCTTACCCCTCCAACTAACTAATGCTACACAACCTTTTACATGATAGATCAACATCGCATTAACAAGGTACGACATTCTCGACATGATAAGGTTGTAGGTAGGAATGTCATGAAACAGACATATCTCCCTATTCCTTGGCCTCTTTTAAGGGATTGTTGTCTTTGGGGACTCTTCATTCATTGGCTTCCTTTAAGGATTTCCTTCCTTGGGAACCCTTCATTATCCAACCTCATTGATGGAGTTCCTTAAAGTGGAACTCTTCATTCCTTGACCTCCTTCAAGGAGTTCCTTCCTTGGAAACATGATTCATTCCCCGGCCTCCTTTAGGGAGAGTCATCCTTGGGAAATCTTCATTCCCTAGCCTCTTTCATGGAGTATTATCTTTTGGAACTCTTCATTCCTTGACTTCCTTTGGGGAATTATATCCTTAGGAACCCTTTGTTCCTTGACATCCTTCAAGGAGTGTCATCTTTTGAAACTCTTCATTCCATGGCCTCCTTCAAGGAGTTCCTTTCTTTGGAACCCTATGTTCTTTGGCCTCCTTCAAGGACTGTCATTTTTTGAAATATTCATTCCTTGGCCTCATTTAGGGAGTTCCTTTGTTACAAACCCTTGATACCTTAGCTTCCTTCAAGAAATGGAATTTTTGTGAACTCTTCATTCCATAGCCTCCTCTAGGGATTTCCATCTTAGGAAACCTTTCTTTATTTACCACCCTTTAGAGAGTTCCTTCCTTGGAAACCATTCATTTTGTATCCTCCTTTAGGTAGTGTCATATTTGGGAAATATTTGTTTTGTAGTGTCCTTCAAGGAATGCCTTCCTTGGGAACCCTTCATTCCTTAGCCTCCTTTAGGGAGTGTCATCTTTGGTAACTCTTCATTCCTTGGCCTCCTTTAGGGAGAACCTTCCTTGTGGACCCTTCATTACATAGCCTCCTTTAGGTAGTGTTGAATTTGATAAGTCTTTGTTCCTTGACCTATTTTAGGGAGAGACTTCCTTTGGAACTCTTGGTTCCCTATCCTCCTTTAGGAAGTGCCTTCCTAGGGAACTATTGGTTCCCTAGCCTCCTTTAGTGAGTGGCCCCCATTCAAAAATCATTTTCCCCTTTTGATCATATTCAAATACATCATTACACTATGAAAGACCATTGTATGGTATCTTGATTTTTTTGTTTAGTTATAATTGAGAACTCTTATTCTATGGGTTTTTTTTAATGTGTACATAACACTATCAAAGGTGTCATTTTTCACACATCATCGATGGTCGCTCATTAGTTATTCTTTATAACCAACATTTAGGAATATGTTATCCCCTCTCTATCAATGAATTTTTCCTTTTTGTCACCCTTTTAATTTACCATATCTTATACCCTACCTTGAAGAGCAACCTCATCCATTCAAGTTGCATCAAATCACTTGCCAGGTAGTGCTATTCCACCTTAATGTGTTGTCTTAGTTCTATACACCATTTAATTATGGAACCCGTGACTCTTTATCCCTCCCAATATTGAGAGTCTAGTTAGTCTACATTTTTAAGAAAAAATCCTAATATCTCCCACTCATCATAATGCTAACCCAAAACCCCAAAATCCCATCAGATCACAAAAATTGCAATGGATTGTCATGCCAAATGCTCCAATGCATCCCACTGGCTTCTCATCTCCTACAAGCCTTGGATACCATTTCATTTTCATTCCATCACTCATCATCCCACCAAGGAGACCTACCCTAGGGGGGACATCCCTAATTATTGTCATCACTCTCACAATGAAAAATACAGTCACTTGATCAAATTTATTTTGGGACACCCGTCTCCTTATTTGTAGCTTATCCATATCCATAAAAATTCAAAAAACCAAAATGAGGGAAGCATCAATATTCATATTATTTCAAAGTCCAACAAAATCTCTTTACTTGGAAGCAATCCATATCACCTTGTTTGGAACATCTACACTAAGTCATCCATGAATCCATTGATTCTAATCACCTGTAATACTTGTCTTATCCTAGTACCAAACAAAGCGATCCGACCAATTTGTTGACACTAGTTGGAAACCCTTTGTATCTAGAGTTACCTAGTTCATCATTTCAGGATAGTCACATAGTCAACAATACCCGCTTTGCATAAGTACCCATTTTTTTATTCAACATCATATTGTGTTATGTAAAATCAGTTGTTATTGCTACCTATGCTAATTGCATTCATGTTCCAAACAAATGAAATCTTGAATTTCATATCCATTGGCCAAATCTGGGTATCCTTGTCAAAGTCATAATCTTTTACAATTGGTTATTTATTGATCCTTATTATTTAGAAGACACCTTTTCCTTAGTTCTACAATACTTAATCTCATCAACATCAAATATTTTTTCTAGGAGTATGTAAAGTAGGCTTCAGATACCCTATTTTGCATTCATCATTATCAATGGTTGATCCCAGACTGATCAAAGAGAATCATCATTTCTCTCTGACTTAGTAGGATCCCCTATGTTTGATATTAACTCATTTTCATGTCAAAGGAGGTCGTAAAACATCATGGTTACAATATTCAAGTTTCAATCGAGGACCCTCAGGATTGTATGTCTTTCCAATCCCTCAAGAAAATCCACCAATAAAGAGACACCTTTTAGATTCTGAGGCCCCTCCTAATGAGAAGTCATTTACTATTACTTTTTCCCCTATGAATGATAATGTTTCCATACAAAGGTATTCTATCAACAATACACTTTATTGGCAATTAAATTTATCTTCATATAGGAAAATTCTGGTGTTTTGATATAGCCCCAAGAGCCCATTTCTTCTATTGTAATGTAATTTGACAATTTTCACGAGCACGGGAATGGCCTACCCATTTAAATAAACAGATCACATCCATCACGAATTTTTATTTTTTGGTGGGTGTCCTTCATCACATCTCCATGTGAATTTCTTACTTTTCTATTAATCTCTCTCGAAACAATTAACATGCAAGCACGTGTGAAAGAAACACTGATGTATTTCAGCTAACGAGTTCTCTTAACCTCACACATTAGGGAAAAATGTCTATTGTCACCTTGATTCTAATCACAAGCAACATTCTAACAAGAATAAAATGAAGCATAACTACCTTACATGTCATGGCTACTTGACACACCCTACTAAGTAAGATCAACCTTACATAAGGTGTTTTCATTCACTTGCACAAGATATCCTTTGATACCCGTGTAAGTATTTCTAAGTGTATGAATGAGTCCTTTCAAGCACACTATGGTTCATAGTCTTGGTTTATGTGTCTATAGGGTGAGGTATAGGG
The DNA here is from genome assembly GCA_027924585.1 of Larix kaempferi. Classification (NCBI taxonomy): domain Eukaryota; kingdom Viridiplantae; phylum Streptophyta; class Pinopsida; order Pinales; family Pinaceae; genus Larix; species Larix kaempferi. The sequence goes on from BSBM01000504.1 coordinate 9,244,503, forward strand.
TGAGTTTGGGTCCCGAACTCATGATTGTTGAGTACTTTGTCTTCCCAAGTGTCTCCATCAAGCATTGGGATCCAATTTTGAAAGAAGAGCATTCACATTGGAACTAGTCCTTCATTCAGTATCTTATAATTTACCTATAAATTAAAGGATTAAGGTAGAATTTGAGAGATGAATAATTGCAAGTTTGTGCTAAAGGAATGAGCTTTCAAATCCCAAGGAAATTGTTGGATGCCACTTGCTTCGAATCACTCTTACTCAGGGATATCACATATGTTTATGCTTTTCCATTGGACTACTATATGTGTATTGATTTTTCCCTCCACTTTTTGTGTATGAATGGCATTCTTGTAATTAATCTTGTATAATGATTCATTGCATACTTCCTATTTGTTTAGTTTATGTTAGAATACTCTTGTGCTACTCTCACTACTAATAATTTTCTATTGTCTAACTCACAACCTAGTTTAGATAGGGGGTTTCTCTCACCAATGCAACAAAATCACCAAAATACCTATATCCTCTTACCACTAAACCATATTAATCCCTAATATAACTTTAAATTTCTATAAAATCTATTCCTTATGACCATGAATCCATAACTCCCAACACAGAGTTTTTTACTTTAACCCATAATCATTACATAAATAAATCCCAGCACTTGAAACTCATATAACCTTCATCCATTTAAGATGTAACATCTACAATCCCTTATTCCATGACACTATAACCCATCACCATTATAATCCCTCACACCCAACGTGTGATACCTAATCCTTTCTTTATCACCCCAATGTTAGAAAAACAGGATCCCAGAGCAATAACAATAAACAAAAATGCAAATATAATCACACACACATTACAAGAGAGACACATATATATCGTGGTTCAGAAAACTTGGGCTACATCCACACTGAAGTTTCCAATCCTTATTATTATACCGTCCAGCAAAGTGAAGGGATACAACCTACAGCACAGCCGCTGCACTTCCTCTTCACTGTCTCATAGTCTCTCTTTGATCTCATAGATCTTTACAATGCATAAAACCTAATACATCAACCCTAGCCATGTTACAATGTCTCTCTTTTATAAGGGAGATACAATGGAAAAATACCACGGGTTACCCAAAACAATGGACCCGTAAAACAACCCCAAAACCATGGGCCCGTAAAACAACCCCCAGACCCCGGTGGGGGGAGGCTTCGACCCCCCCACACCCCCCCCGTTGGGGTGAGTGTATAGTCCTTTTTACATATCATATAAAGCTGGGTAACAAACACGACTGAATAATAATATCTCTGAATCTGGAGATCAGGCTCCACAACCAACAATCTCCCACTTGGAGACTGATCACAACAACTCCACCGTTGCTGCACTCACTGGACCTTGGACTTGGAAAATTTATCATCTTCACCTTCACGCTAGAAGGAAAACTGAAACTGAGCAGGAACTCAGTTTCTCTCTGGTCACTACCTTTGTAAACATGTCTGCAGGATGCCAACTAGTATGTATCTTTTCAGCTTCAACAGTTCATCTTCCAGAACAGAGCGTATGAAATGGTACTTGAGCTGTATATGTTTAGTCCTGGAATGGAATGCTGAGTTCTTTGCAAGATGAATGGCACTCTGGCTGTCACTATACAACCTGCTATCCTTTTGTTTCTTACCCAATTCTTCCATAAACCTCTGCAACCAAATCATCTCTTTACTAGCTTCTGGAACCGCAACATACTCTACTTCTGTTGTTGAAAGTGCAACAACCTTCCGCAGTTTCGAAATCCAACTTACTGTTGTTCCACCTACAGTAAACACATACCCTGTGGTGCTCCTCCTGCTATCTTTATCACCTGCCATATCTGCATCAACATATCCCTGTAGAATAGTGTCTGAACCTCCAAAACATAATGCCTAAGTGGGGGTACCTCTCAAATACCAGAGAAACCACTGTACTGCCTTCCAATGTTCTTTACCTGGATTGTTCATATATCTGCTCACAACTCCCACTGCTTGTGCAATATCTGGTCTTGTGCACACCATGGCATACATCAAGCTGCCAACTGCTGATTGATAGGGAATCTTGGACATGTAATCTATCTCTTCCTGTGTCTTGGGACACATTTCCTTACTTAGACTGAAATGGTTGGCCAAAGGTGTACTTACTGGTTTTTCATTCTGCATTTTGAACCTCTCCAACACTTTTTGTATGTACTCACTTTGAGACAATGTCAATTTGCGATTTTTCCCGTCTCTTGTTATTCTCATACCAAGGATTTGCTTTGCAACACCCAAATCCTTCATCGCAAATGAATTAGCTAGCTTCCTTTTGAGTACATTTATATCTTGCATGTTAGACCCTGCAACAAGCATGTAATCCACATACAATAACAAGATAATATATATTTCATTGTCTAGCTTCTTGAAATAAACACAGTGGTCAGAATGACATCTACTATAACCTTGTTCTGTCATAAACCTGTCAAATTTTAAATACCACTGCCTTGGAGCTTGCTTCAAGACATACAAGCTCTTCTTCAACCTGCATACCAAATCCTCCTTACCTTTGACCTCATACCCTTGTGGTTGCTACATATATATCTCTTCCTCCAAATCCCCATGGAGAAAAGCTGTTTTTACATCTAACTGTTCAAGATGCAAATCTTCTACCGCCACTAAACTTAAGATAGTCCTAATTGAAGTCATCTTAACAATAGGAGAAAATATTTCATCAAAATCTATACCTTTCTTCTGTGCAAATCCCTTTACAACAAGTCTGGCCTTGTACTGCTTCTTGCCTCCTTCTTCTTCCTTCAACCTGTAAATCCATTTGTTCTGCAATGGTCTTTTACCAGCAGGCAATTGAACCAAATCCCAAGTCTGGTTTCCTACCAATGAGTCCATCTCCTCATTCATGCCTTGCTCCCACTTCTTTCTAGTTTCCACCTGCATTGCTTCTTCATAACATTCTGGTTCACTAGCATCAGTCATCAACAAATAATACATTGAAGGAGAGTATCATTCAGGGAGTCTACTTAACCTGGTAGATCTTCTTGCAGTTGCAGGAGTTTCAGGTACTTGATGTTGTTCTTTATTTTATGGCACCTTTGGAACTTCATTTTCTTGTATTTCATCAAGCACTGTGTACTCCATGTTTTCCTTTTCCTGTTTCTTTCCCTGCAACTGATCTTTATACATGACCTTTTCATTGAATATGATATCTCTACTTCTAATGATTTTGTGATTTTCATAATCCCATAAGCGATAACCAAAATCATCAACCCCATATCCAATAAAGGTACATTTCTTGGATTTAGCTTCAAGCTTTGTTCTATTTTCTTTATCAATATGGACAAATGCTTCACAACCAAACGTTCTCAGAAATGAGTAGTTTACCTTTTTATTTGTCCATGCTTCCTTTGGAATACCACCATCCAAAGCACTTGAAGGTCCTCTGCTTATTAAATAAACAACAGTATTTACAGCATCCGCCCAAAACTATAAGGGCAACCCTGCATGCAGTCTCATACACCTTGCACACTCCATGATCGTTATGTTCATCCTTTCTGACACACCATTTTTTTGTGGTGTTCATGGGACTGTCTTCTCTCTACGAATCCCATGGTATGAACAGTAACTATCAAACTCCTTGCCACAGTACTCACCTCCATTATCAGATCTGAGACACTTCAACCTTTTTCCTGTCTCATTCTCAACCAAAGCTTTCCACTTCTTAAAAGTAGCAAACACATCAGATTTCTGTCTAATGCAATAAACCCAAGTTTTCCTAGTTGCATCATCAATAAATGTAACATAATAATGAGATCCACCAAGAGATTGTACCTGAGCCGGTCCCCATATATCAGTATGCACAAGCTCTAACTTTTCATTCATCTTCTGTTTTCGAACCCTGAGAAATCTAACTCTCTTCTATTTTCCATAAACAAAGTTCTCACAGAATTCCAAACTTAACTGCTTCAAATCTGGCAGCAACTTCCTTGAGTGGAGAATCTGCATCCCCTTCTCACTCATGTGGCCAAGCCTATGATGCCACAATGCTGTATCTGTTCCTGTGGAATCTAAAGAGATAGAATGGTCAGTATTATGAGGACATAAATACAACGTACCTACCCTGTCTCCTTTTGCTATCACCATTGATCCTTTAGTGATCTTCCACCACTTTTCTCCAAATGTAGATAGACAACTGCCATCTCCCAACTGCCCTGTTGAGATCATATTTCTTTTCATAGCAGGGATATTCCTTACATATAATTTCAACAACCAATCAGTTCCATTCTTAACTTTTATCCATACCTTACCCATTCCAACAATTTTACATGGCTCATCATCACCCAATAAAACATGTCCAAAATCGCCTGGAACATAATCATGAAAATATTTCCTATGGGGTGTAGCATGACATGAAACCCCTGAATCTACTACCCAATAATCACTAGTATTATCTAATGCAAGAATCAAAGCATCTTGTAACACATCACCTGCTACATTTGCTTCCTGGGTAGTTTCCTTCTGTGCATCTCCTTTCTTCTTTAGAGATATACGGTCTTTCTTCAGATGTCCTTTCTTTCCACAGTTCCAACACTCTATTTTTCCCAGTCTGGACTTGGATCTACCCTTTTTAGAGTTGCTGCGATTACCTTGGCTCTTTTCTCTCTCCTTTTGTCTTCCCCTGCTCTCCATGGTCAACGCATTACGTGATGTTTCACTTGTTCTTTTTCTTCGCATTTCCTCGCTAAGAATAACACCAATAACATCATCAAATTTCAAGGTGTTGAACCAGAGACAGAGTTACTTACAGCCATGACCAAGCTATTCCAGCTTTCTGGCAATGAACACAATATTAGAAGAGCCCTAACCTCATCATCAAAGTTCACACTTACAGAACTTAGCTGATTTGTAACCGTATTAAACTCATTTAAATGATCAGTAAAAGATCCACCTTCAGACATCTTCATATTAAATAAACGATTCATTAGAAATACCTTGTTGGAGGTCGAGGGTTTTTCATACAGCTTACCCAATGCGCTTATCAAACCCTCCGTTGTCGTTTCTTTTGAGATATTGAAAGCCACCGACGAAGCCAGGCTCAGTGGTATTGTTCCCAAAGCCTTTCTGTCAAGAACCTTCCATTCTTCATCCGTCATGGCTGCCGGCTGCTTTGCTCTTCCTCCCAACAGCAGGAATAGATCCTTTTGGTATAGATAGTCCTCCATTTGCATCTTCCATAATTGAAAGTTTTGGCCATTAAACTTCTCGACCTTAAACTTTCCTTCTTCTGCCATTGCTCCCACTTGAACCAGAAACCCTAGCTTCCTGCGGGTTTATCTACCAAATAAACCTTTGGCTCTGATACCAATTGTTAGAAAACAAGATCGCAGAGCAATAACAACAAACAGAAATGCAAATATAATCACACACACATTACAAGAGAGACATAGATATATCGTGGTTCACCCAACTTGGGGTACGTCCACACTGAAGTTGCCAGTCCTTATTATTATACCGTCCAGCAAAGTGAAGGGATACAACCTGCAGCACAGCCGCTGCACTTCCTCTTCACTGTCTCACAGTCTCTCTTCTGATCTCATAGATCTTTACAATGCATAAAACCTAATACATCAACCCTAGCCGTGTTACAATGTCTTTCTTTTATAAGGGAGATACAATGGGAAAATACCACGAGTTACCCAAAACCATGGGCCCATAAAACAACCCCCATACCCCGGTGGGGGGAGGCTTCGCCCCCCCCACACCCCCCCCATTGGGGTGAGTGTACAGTCCTTTTTACATATCATATAAAGCGAGGTTAAGGCTGGTGGACTCATCATGAATCCTCTATTATATGGTATATCATTTCCACACTTGCGAATTCATATCATATTTTATTTATTTATTTTCTTTTAAAACTTATACTGAATTTTTATTTATTTAAAAATGTTTTTTATTTTTATTTTTTAAAATCATTAAAAAAAAATCTCATTATATTCTTACTTTTACCTCTTTCTTCTTAAAACAAAAACCCTTATTTTCAAAAATCCCCCCTTACTATGTTATTGTTTGCAACAATGCTAGTCTTTCAGCCATGCTTTTGAAAGTGTTACAATTTTAAGACTGAAAAAAAGGTGTTATTGTGGGGCCTCTTTTCGATTTGGGAGGTTGAATTTAGGATTTTGGCTACAACTATACCAGTTGTCAAGACCATGGTTTTGAATAAGTTGCATTTTTAACCTTGAAAAAATGAGGGGGGTCTTAATAGTAGCTAGAATTTTAGATTTGAGGTTTGATTCTTAGATTTTGGTTGCAAGAGTACCAATTGTTAAGATCATGGTGTCAAACAAGATGTAATTTTAATCTTGCACCCCATAAAAGATGTGCCTATGGTATCACCCCTTTTATATTTGGGGGATGATTTTAAGGTTTTAGTTAGCAACAATATGAGGTCGTTCAGGCCATGGTTGAACAAGGTTGTAATTTTAACTTTGAAAAGGAAAATAATGCTATTGGTAGCACCACTTTTTAAAATGGGGGTAAAAACAACCATTAAATGCAACCTCTAAAAAAGTGAGAACTTTGGAGGGTTCTCATCAGGCAGGTAACATGGAACTTTATTGATAAACTATGGACAATAGGAGAATGTTCTCATTTTGATTATTATTGAGTGACATTTGATTCCTTAAGTTACTAGTTTAGTAAATGTATTGATTTATCTATTTGTGTATTGGGAGTGATTATGAATGTTAACACTTAATTGTTGTTGGAAGAGCCTCTTAGGCCTTCCTAAGTCATCATGTATATTATAAGATAAAGTATGTAATAATGTATATTTGCACTTAACGAATGAGTAGTTGGAGAGTGTGTAACTATTCCAACCTCTTTATCTATTGTATAAATACATCATCCAAGAAGTAATAAAGTGATTGAACGTTCCGTCTAAATTTGTTCTTCTTGATAGTTTACTTTGTGTGTTTATTATTCCATGCTTGAATGATGTGTTGAGGCTTCTAACATTATCTTCGTTGCCTCCTTTATCAGGTCTAGGTGATAACAGATGGAGGTGGTCTGAACTTGAAAGAAAATGTGAGACATAGAGAAACCTACTAGAAAATTTAAGAATGTTGGTGCATTGATAAATCCTCTCCGAAAAGAAAGTGGTTGATTTTGTCATTTGACATTCATTATTGTTGGGAATTTTTATTCCAAAGAAATCATGTTTTAAAACCCATCGGGCTATGACTGCTCAACATGGAACATCTGCAAGATAAATAAGATATTATTCTTTTCGGTTGGGTGGTATGGTTTGGAAGCATTGTGATTTAAACACTATTTTTTATCGTGTTATCTTGTTGAGTAAATTTTATTGCATATTTTTGGTTACTTGGGTGATTTCTGATATCTATAATATAGTTGGATGATATTCTGTTTGAAGCATAGAAATGGTGGTGGAATGATTATGAAAATATTAGCTTATTTCATAGCCTAGGAAGTGCTCAAGGAGATTCCTGTGTAAAGTTATAAATGACTAAATCTCAGTTATTGAAGTCAACCTTGGATTGAAAGAAACCTTGCTTAAAAGTCAACTATGGAATGAAATCAACCTTGGTTGAAGTCAACCATGGATTGAAGCCAACCTTGGATTGAAGTCAACTATATATTAAATTCAACCTTGTATTGTGGAGTCTTCCTGATTCATAGGTCGTGTTTGGATCCCATCCCATGACAGGGGGGTGTGGGGGGGCTTTCCACCCCACTATAGTCACCATTGGGGGGACAACGCCCCCATAGCACAAATTTAAGGAAAAATGTTGTAATGAATTGATTTACAGGCCCATGGTATTAGGTAGCCCATGGTATTTTACCATGGTAATTCCTCTTTAAAAGGTAGACATTGTAATACGATTGTGTATCGTAGTATTGTAAAGATCTCTGTGGTTGTGTAAGAGAGACTATGAGATAGTGAAGAGGAATTTGCAGCGGATGTGTTGCACGTTGTATCCCTCCATTTGTTGGATGGTATAATAATAAAAGGATTGGCAATTTATCCATGGACGTAGCCCATATTTGGTGAACCACGTATATTAATGTCTCTCTTGTATTGCGTTTATGTGATTTATATTTGCATCTTGTTTATTGTTATTGCTCTGCGATCCTGTTTTACTAATAGATTGAATTCATCCTTAGATTGCAGTCAACCACTGATTGAAATCAACCTTGGATTGAAGTCAACCTTGGATTGAAGTCAACTATGTATTGAAGTCAACCTTGGATTGAAGTCAACCTTGGATCGGAGTCATCCTTGAATCAGAGTCAACCTTGGATTGAAGTCAACCTTGCTTAAAAGTCGACTATGGATTGAAGTCAAACCTTGTATTGAGGTCAACATTCAATTGAAGTCGACCATGGATTGAAGTAAACCTTGCTTAAAATTCAACTATGGATTGAATTCCACTATGGATTGAATCCAAACATGGATTGAAGTCAACCTTGCATTGAAATTAACCTTGCATTGAAGTCAAACTTGGATTAAATTCAACCTTACTTAAAAGTCAACTATGGATTGAAATCAACCATGCTTAAACATCAACTATGGTTTGAAATCAAATATGGATGGAATTCAAACTTGGAATGAAGTCAACTAAGGATTAAATTAAAGCTTGGATTGAAGTGAAGTATGGATTAAAGTCAACCATGGATCGAAGTCAACCTTGGATCGAAGTCAACCTTGGAGTGAAGTAAACCATGCATTGAAGTCAACCTTGGATTAAAGTCATCCTTGGATTGAATTCAACCTTAGATTAAAGTCAACCTTGCTTAAAAGTCAACTGTGGGTTGAAATCAAATATGGATTGAAGTCAACCTTTGATTTAAGTCGACCATGGATTGGAGTCAACCTTGTTTGAAAGTCACGTATGGGTTGAAGTCAACTATGGATTGAAGTGAACCATGGATTGAAGTCAACCTTGGTTAAAAGTTAACTATGAATTGAAGTCAACCATGGTTCATAGTCAATCAACCACTTTTAAAAATGTGGTTGTGGATTGAAGTCATTACTATTAATATTATTAATGGATTGAAGTCAACCATTAAATTGAAGTACACCTTGGATTGAAGTCAACCATTAAATTGAAGTACACCTTGGATTGAAGTCAACATTTCTTAAAAGTCATCTATGGATTGAAGTCAACAATGACTCAAAGTCAATCAACCACTTTTAAAAATGTGGTTGTTGATTGAAGTCAACCATGGTTCAAAGTCAACCTTAGATTGAATTCAACCATGGATTGAGGTCAACCTTGGATTGAAGTCATTAATGTTAATACTATTAATGGATTGAAGTCAACCATTGGATTGAAGTAACCCATGGGTTGAAGTCAACCCTTGATTGAAGTAACGCATGGATTGAAGTCAACCTTTAACTTAACCTTAGATTGAAGTCACCCATCAAGTGAAGCAACCTTGGATTGAAGTCAACTATGGATTGAATTCAACCATGGATTGAAGTCAACCTAAGATTGAATTAACCTTGGATTGAATTCAACCATGCATTGAAGTCAACCGTGGATTGAATTAAACCATGGATTTAATTCAAACTTGGATTGAAGTCAACCTTACTTAAAAGTAAACTTTGGATTGAAGTCAACCATGGATTGAAGTGAACCCTGGAATGAAGTCAACCATGGATTAAAGTAAACCTTGGATTGAAGTCAACTATGGATTGAAATCAACCATTGGTTGAACTCAAACTTGGATTGAAGTCAACTATGGATTGAAGCCATCTGTGTATTGAAGTCAACCTTGGATTGAATTCATTCTCAGATTGGAGTTAACCTTGGATTGAATTCATCCTCAGATTGCAATCAACCTTGGATTGAAGTTAACCTTGATTAAAAGTCAACTATGGCTTGAAGTAAAATATGAAGTCAACCATAGAATTGAAGTAAACATTGGATTGAAGTTAATGTTTGTTAAAATTCAACCATGTATTGAAGTCAACCATGATTCAAAGTCAATTAACCACTTTTAAAAATGTGGTTGTTGATTGAAGTCAACCATGGTTTAAAGTCAACATTGGATTGAATTCAACCATGGATTGAAGTCATTAATGTTAATACTATTAATGGATTAAAGTTAACCATTCCATTGAATTCAACCTTTGATTGAAGTAACCCATGGATTGAATTCAAACTTGGCTTGAATTCAACCTTGGATTGAAGCCAACCTTTAAATAAACCTTAGATTGAAGTCAACCTTAGATTGAAGTCACCCATGGAGTGAAGCAACCTTGAATTGAACTCAACCATGGATTGAAGTTAACCTAAGATTGAAATCAACCTTGGATAGAAGTCAACCATGCATTGAAGTCAATTGTGGATTGAATTCAACCATGGATTTAAGTCCACCTTGGATTGAAGTCAACCTTACTTAAAAGTCAATTATGGATTGAAGTCAACTTTGGATTGAATTCAACCTTGGATTGAAGTCAACCATGGATTGAAGTGAACATTGGATTGACGTCAACCATGGATTAAAGTAAACATTGGATTGCAGTCAACTATACATTGAAGTCAACCATGGGTTGAAGTCAACATTAGATTGAATTCATTCTTAGATTGAAGTCAACTATGGATTGAAGGCAACCATGTATTGAAGTCAAACTTGGATTGAAGTCATCATTAGATTGCAGCCAACCTTGGATTGAAGTCAACCTTGATTAAAAGTCAACTATGGTTTGAAGTCAAATATGGATTGAAGTCAACCTTATAGTGAATTTGACCTTGGATTGAAGTCAACCTTGCCTAAAGCTAAACTATGGGTTGAAGTCAATTATGGATTGAAATCAACAATGGATTGAAGTCAACTTTGCTTAAAAGTCAACTATTAATTGAATTCAACCATGGTTCAAAGTCATTCAACCACTTTTAAAAATGTGTCTGTGGATTGAAGGAAACCATGGTTCAAAGTCAACCATTGATTAAAGTCAACCTTCGATTAAAGTGAACATTGGATTGAAGCCAACCTTGGATTGAAGTTAATTGTGGATTGAAGGAAACCATGTATTAAAGTCAACCTTGGATTGAATTCATCCTTGGACTGAATTCAACCCTAGATTGAAGTCAACCTTGCTTAAAAGACAACTATGGATTGAAGTAAAATATGGATTGAAGTCAAACTTGGATTGAATTCAAACTTGGATTGAAGTCGAACATGGATTGAAGTAAAACTTGGATTGAAGTCAATGTTGGATTGAAGTCAACCTTGTTTAAAACTAAACTATAGGTTTAAGTCAACCTTTGATCGAAGTTAACCTTGGATTGATGTCCACCTTAGATTGAACTCAACCTTGCTTAAAAGTCAACTAAGTCAACCATGGTTCAAAGTCATTGAACCACTTTTAAAAATGTGGTTGTGGATTGAAGTCAACCATGGTTCAAAGTCATTGAACCACTTTTAAAAATGTGGTTGTGGATTGAAGTCAACCATGGTTCAAAGTCAACCTTGGATTGAAGTCAACCATGGTTCAATGTTAACCATTGATTGAATTCAACCATGGTTCAATGTTAACCATTGATTGAAATCAACCTTGGATTGAAGTCAACCATGGTTCAATGTTAACCATTGGTTGAAGTCAACATTGCATTGAAGTCAATTATGGATTGAAGTCAACCATGGATAAAGTCAACCTTGGATTGAAGTCATCCTTGGATTGAATTCATCCTTGGATTGAAGTCAACCATGTATTCAAGTCAACCTTGTATTGAAGTCATCCTTGGATTAAAGTCAACCTTGGATTGAATTCAACCTTGCTTAAAAGTGAATTATGAGTTGAAGTCAAATATGGATTGAAGTCAACATTGGATTTAAATAAACTATGGATTGAAGTCGACCTTGCTTAAAATTCAACTATGGATTGAAGTCAACTTTGGATTGAATTCAACCTTGGAATGAAGTCAATCGTGGATTGAAGTAAACCTTGGATTGAAGTCAACCATGGATTAAAGTCAACCTTCGGTTGAAGTCACACTCTCTTGCATAACATCCCCCTAATTAACTCTCTTTGTTTTTGGGTGCTTTCTCTCCCCCAAGCAGGCTATTTCTTTCCCCGAAAAAGCATAGCAAAGGTGAGGAGAATCTCCTGATAGGACACCTTGTCACTAGCAAATTGACCACTTCTTTGGCCCTTGAATATTATGTATGTAATAACAAACATTCCCTTTTTATTTAATTGATAACTTCGAGCACTCTAAAATAGGGAGAGGGAGAAAGAATTTATGCACCATTAACTCAAGTTTATATTACATATGTAATAACTTTAAAACACTCCATCTTAAGTAATTACTTAATTCATTCATTCATGGTTCAAAGTCATTCAACCACTTTTAAAAATGCGGTTGTGAATTGAAGTCAACAATGGTTCAAAGTCAACCTTGGATTGAAGTCAAATTTCTATTAAAGTCAACCTTGCATTGAAGTATACCATGGATTGAAGTCAAATTTATATTAAAGTCAACCTTGCATTAAAGTCAACCATGGATTAAAGTCAACCTTGGATTGAAGTCAACCATGGATTAAAGGAAACCATGTATTAAATTCAACCTTGTATTGAAGTCATCCTTGGATTGCAATCAACCTTACTTAAAAGTCAACTATGCATTGAATTCAAATATGGATTGAAGTCAACCATGGATTGAAGTTAACCTTGGCTTTAAGTAAACTATGGATTGAATTCGAACTTGCTTAAAAGTCAACTATGGATTGAAGTAAACCATGGATTGAATTCAATATTGGATTGAAGTCAACCATGGATTAAATTCAACCTTCGGTTGAAGTCAACTATGGATTGAAGTTACCCTTTAACCGAAGTCAACCTTGCTTAAAAGTCAACTATTGATTGAAGTCAACCATGGTTCACAGTCATTCAACCACTTTTAAAAATGTGGTTGTGGATTGAAGTCAACCATTGATTGAATTTAACTATGGAATGAAGTCAACCACACAATTAAGTCAACAATTTATTTTTTATGTTTTCATTTATAAATATTTTTATAATAATAATAATAATAATAAAATAATAATTCACCATTCCTTCTCCACATGCCGACCATCAACTAGCACAACCACATTTTTAAAAGTGGTTGATATACGTCGATGGATGTATATCAACTACTTTTAAATGTGTGGCCATGGTTGATATACGTTGATCGAAGTATGTCAACCACTTTTTAAAATGTGGTTGTGCTAGTATATATGGAAGCCTTATGCGGTAAAGCGTTACACAAAGGGTAAGTTTTCCGAGCCCATATTTTCTTACATATTGTATTTGAAGTATGCATACTTCGGTCGGTTTCTAATTATGGTATATTACTTGGTCGAATTATCCTTTTGGTCGACTTCTAAACATGGTCAAATGAAAAAATTGGGTTGAATAATGGTCTAGTCAATTTATTCATAAAGTTCGAAGTATATGTGAGTCATTTTGTAAATGAATATCATACCACCCTTTGCTGGATGAAGAATATAGTCGATTGTAAAATGAGGTTGATAACTATTAAAAATATGGTTGATACTCACTTTGGGTCAAGCCATATTACTTTAAGTTGAGCTTAAGTCATGACAAGCAAAAGTATGTATTTAAAACTTATGGTCGATATTACCTTTTGTACATTATGGTCGATATGGTTGAGCCTTACTTTTGGTCAAGACTAAGACTTAATACTGGAGTCATGTTGTTGAATTTATAATTGAGTTAACGAGTCATTAATACTGATGTGACTCTATCTTTGAAGTCGACTAAAATAGAGGGGATGAAACGTGAGTCTTTTCAAGGCAGATGATCCTCTCCACTTTTGTAATGAAGTCGGTCTCTAGCCGACTCTTTTAAGTCGATTTGATTCAAGTCAAGTCTAAAGCAGTCGACCACTACTGCAATTACAAAATCATGCACAATGAGCAGACATATTTTTAACTTGCAGGAATTATACATCCTCATTCAGTAACATTTGAATACAACATTCAAGTAGAAGACATCCAACACCACACAAAAAATATCTTTAATGATAAAGATGATGATGCAAAGAACAACTGAATGTGAGCATCTTGGTGTAGAATTGCAAAAGTAGTCATTGGGTTGTGACCTTGTGTAATACCCTCTGGTTTATCTCCTGGACATATGTTGTGGTTATTATTTGTGTTGTGATATGGCACGAGGTGTCGGGACTATGGTTTGCACATTATTATTATTATGTTGCATATCCTAGATTGGAAGTGATGTGGAATCCACTTGACATTGGATTTGACGTTGGACTGATATGTTTCTGAATATTTTGTCTTGGAGCCACTGGAATTTGCCTGGAGTGGAAGTTGGGGAAGCCTTTCCATTGGGTTGTGGTTGGACTGATTTCTCCTAAAAACTTTTTCCTGGATTTGCCACTGGAGATCCTAGATGGGAAGTGATGTGGAATCCACTTGCCAATGGATTGTGGTTGGACCGATGTTACATGGGTTTTTTGGTTGAGTGCACTCTTTCTTGTGGCATCATGGTTCCGGCTCGGGGGTTACCATTGCAAAGTGAGTTTTGGCTTGCATTATGTCTATGGCTGGGTGGGACATGGAACGGTCGATTTTGGTTGCATATTTTGCAAGATAAGTACTTTATTTCATGTTTATTTAAATTAATTGGCTCTGGTATGATTCTTATATGGTTTCACATTAAATTTATGATAAAATATATGAGTTAATTATGGAAGAAATATCTCATAGGTTTTAGTTACACTTTGCTACTAGCTTTTGGGGAAAATAGATAACTAGTTTTTGGTATTTTGTGAGCAATTGCTTGAGAAAAATGTTTATTTGGAACCTATGCTACAAATATGATAATTGTGCCTCTATTACTTATATTATTTGTACTTTTATTGTGCAATAGCAGATGAATGATTGGAAACACCTCTCTACAGTGTTTCTAGTCTCTATTCGAAAACTAGTTCACCGGTTAAGTTGTTTTATGTAGTTTCGAGACTTGGCATGTGAAATGTTTGAGAAAATGCATGATTGAGAGAACTGATCTTAGATTTGATAATTACACTTGAAATGTATGAATAAATGTGTGGAATAGTTCCTAGATAGTTATATATTTGCTCTTCGAAATTCTAATTTTGTTTCCATTCACTATCTCCTTTGAAATAATTGTTTTAAGTGGATTTATGAAATTGCATGAGAAGTGTTTGAATAAATGTTTACATGAGCTATAACTCTGATAAGATTGATAATATATTGTATTTATATTTTTAATGGATTCCGAATGATTCTGCAAATTGTTTATGCATTTATCTTACTTGATTCCTCAATTTCTAGCCAATTTGGAGAAGTAGATTTAGCTAGTTTGATGAATTAATAAGATGATTGTTTATGAGATGAAATATACATACATTTGGCTATAGTTTACCTCTGATATGATTTGCATGAGCTACAGTAGTGAATACTTTCTTATTGTTTTTCATTTGGAAACTAGAAACGGAAACTAGCTTCAAGTCGGTGGAAATTGGTAACTAGTTTGTAGATTGAATCTATATTTTCGTAATTTTTGGAATGTACAACCATATGCTATATTTTTGGTACTTTAATTTTGATGTATAATTATATTTTCCATATCTTTACTCTTGCCTCTATGTGCTCCGGAACTCAGTACAATTGATTGGGTTAAATTCTTAGCAGTGTTTATTAACTAGTTGCACTGATTTAGCTTGAAAGAATCATCGTTTATGTGAAAGGATATGACTTGCAAGTGAAATTTTATTTCGATGTATCTGCAGGCTTAAATATATGTATAATTTATGTAGGTTCACTTTTTTTTTCATTGACATGGTTGTGTGTTGAATTCGCGCAAGACTAGTTGTTTGTGTTAAATACTAGTTAACTAGTCTTGTGGAGTCAATTTCGTAATTGCTTTGTTTAATTAATTGGAAAATGATAATTAGGAATTATTTACATGATATTAGGTGTTAATTAGCCATTGGGATTGATAAATTATGATTAGGCTATAAACAAATGAAGTTAAGTGTCGTCAATTAGTGTCGTTAAGTGTTGCAATTAGTACATTAATTACTAGTTAATCATGATTAAGTGAAAATTACATTTTTAGGTGAAAGTAACCAGTTTTATGGCTTGGGATGGATGCATAATGATGTTGGATAGTGTTGGATAATATTTACCAACCTTTGTTCAATTTGTTTTATCAGTTATGAATTTTATTTTAATTTATTTGGAATTATCGATATTTTGTCATAATTAAATTGTAGAAAATGAAATTAAATATTTATAAAATTATCCTTATGTGCTAAAATATTCTAATTAGCCCTAGAGAGTTGTGATATGTCCCTAATACCCTTTGATATCCCCGGGGGACATTACACCTTGGAAGCTAGAAGGCAGAGAAATGGTAGGTTTGCATAACACAAAAGGTAAGATGCTAACACCACAGAGTGTTGTGTAAGGTTGGGTGGTGAGCCATAATGAAGACTCATTGACTACATGGACACCTACTAGATTGAATATGGAAGTTGAAGAGTAACAAGTCACGGTATATCCTTGTTCATGTGTCTCTTTCTATCTAGCTAGCAACTATTGCGGTTGAGTTACCTATGCAGACTGATATGCATGGTTGATACACAGTGAGGACTACTTCAGCAAGAGAAGAGACCTAGGATGTTGTTGCATTATCTTGTTCTCTTCGCGATGAAGAAAATTTTTGTGAGTGAGGAAGAAGAGATTTCTTCCTCACTCACCATTTATGTACGGATGATCATTTCATGTCCCGGGTTAGTACTACCGAGTCATGAAATGATGTATTAATGATTGTTGTCGATTTTTTATTTGTTTAGATGTCTATCTTTTTGATACCATGATTGATGAAAATATGCTATCCTAAATTTGGTTGCTAATTGTTGGTTATGATGATACTTAAATTCAGACTGGTTTTTGTCAAGTATTATACTAGGGTGATATGTAGAAGTATGATCTTTGTTTAGTTCATATCTTTGGTGGGATGCAACAAATATGGCATACTGAATCTTACTATATGCAATCAATGATTCAATTAATATAAAATCTTGTATTGATTTTTTTAAAGAAATTGACCTTTGAATGAATTTAGTGTAATTTAATGATACATGTATGTTGATAGATGCAATTCTCTATGATCAAGATAATTATTTTTGGTTGGATGGTAGATATTTGATTTATGATCATAGTTTGTTGATCTTTATATAACTTGAATAATTAAAGGTGACACTTGGTATGTCCCTGAAGGGGATCATATATGTTTCATTGAATACCTATTAACTTGGGTTCTAGCCTATAATTTTTTTTCTCTACCTATAGTTTGGATAAAGGTTGGACTAATATTTTATAAAATTCGAATTTTAAAAATGATTTTTAAAGCATTTTATGTCCTAATATCATCCATACACCTTATGTAACAATTTGGGAGCATTTGGAGTCATTTGGAGACCAAGAGACCAATACTAGTTAAGAGAAATTGCCAATCAAATCCTCTACTTTAGCCAGAATTCTAAAGAGAGTTGCAGAAGCCTTTTGAAGACTATAAATCATCCATGAACCTCATAATAATGTCCTAATATCATACACATACCTTCTGTGACAAGTTGGGAGCATTTGGAGATCAAGAAACCAATACTAGTCAAAGGTCGAACTAGTGGAAAAAGTTGAAAATTTCACCACTTTAATAAATTACAAAAAAGGGACATTACAGTGGTATCAGAAACTGGTCTTGGCACCTTATGTGGTTTGATATTCACGAGGACAAGAAGTCACAGACCACCATTAGATATTGAAACCAAAAGCGCTTTTGTTGAAGAGGAAAAAGTAGGAAAAGAAGAGAATTGTTTTTGAGGAAACTATGACTAGGGATGAAAAGGGAACCTCAGATGATGGTGAGGAGCTTAGGAAACTCATGAAACCACTCTTTGAAGACATGACCAAGCAGATGATGAAAGAATTTGAATTGTTGGATAACCAACTTGGGAGCAAAGGAGTAATAGGAGGCAACAACAGTTCTCATTATGAGGAAAAGAAGCCAACGAGTGAGCATATTTTCTCAAGCACAAGACCCCATAATAGAGCAAATGAATTTTAGAGAACACCAAGGCCTACTACACCTAAATTTCTCGATTCCAAAGCAAATATTAATACTCCAAAAGATGTGGAGTTAGTGAAGAAAGGTTTGTGCCATTCTTGTAAAAGACCTTGGAAAGAAAATCATATATGTGTGGGTGAAAAGAGTAGTGAAATATCTGAACCTTCAGGGAATGCATATATTTCCCACTTGATGAGAGTTTTTGGGTTTTCTTCAAAAATAGATTCCAAATGTATTGATCTTAAGGAAACCAAAGGGAAAAGTGTATCAAATTGCTTGAAGGATAAATATGAAGATACATCCCATGAACTTGAAGAAGATTCTATTGAAAATATGTAAGATCATTTCAAGACACATTCTACCTTGGACATGAATCAAGGAGCATCTTGTTGGCCACTATTTTGATACCTATTTTGCCTTATAAATCCTTCAGCTATCCCCATTATCCTTCATATTTTTCCATAAATCCTCATTTTCATCCATAGAACCTTGAAATTCGATTATCAAAGGTATAAATTGTTGTTGCTCTTAAATAAATTGAATTATGCAGTTTTTAAAGCATTTAAATTGAGATTTTAAATAAATTACAGGATTAATTGACTTCCCGTAATTTATCCTAGATTAGATACTTGCAGGCCAGCTGGGCACAACCTGGAAGATAGAGAAGGATCCTCGATGTCCCGGGATGGATGAATTTCTAACAACTTTATAAAATAGGTTTTACAACTGGCAAGTCAACACTAGTCAAAGAAATCTTCTAGCGCTGCCACTTAGCACAAAAATAGGGACAGTTTCGATTTTGTATCAATCTGGTCTATTTTTATGGATCTGAAGGACAATCTTGAGGATAGTAGAGATATTAGGGGAATGCCATTATTAGTCACCAGGATTGTATCATTTTTAGTTTTCAAACAATTTGTATAAGTATTTGAATTCGAGAGGTAATTCCGATCCAGTAATGGTGAACTTATGCTAAAGAAATAAAGACTTCAAGTTTCAAATATCTTTATGTTTGTTCATCCTTATGCTGTGAATGCAATTTTAGTGTTAAGAACTCTGTGATTCCTCTTGTGTGTGTGAGTGAAGCAGTGGAGGGCCCCCTCTGCTGAACCTGCACACCTAATTTCCTTATTTGATGCATATTGGTATGTATTCTAAAGTTCCTGTAGAGTTCAATTGAGTTAACAATCTAATTTTTAAAATCACATTCGATTTCATATGCTGCAAGTAGGGTTTTAATATAGAACAAGGTTAAGCATTTATATTTGATTGATCAATTGATGTAGGTGTTTTTTTTTAGTTTTAGCTTTCATTAGAATATACACTGAACTGTTGAGGAATTCAAATACTTTGTGAGCTGACTTCTTGTAAGAGAACTCAACGTATTCCTGCACTCAACAACATAGTTTTAATCTTATAGTTAATTTTATGATTTTATTATTTCAAATATTTAAAGTGTTGATAGATTGAAGGATTCGAATGAGTATACTTCTGTAAGGGAGTTTTTTGTATTCCTTAGTTTACAGTACTTAAGCAACTTTAGATAAATTTCCATAGACTAAGTAGTTTTAGGTTTATTTCCAAAAGTCAAGTAGTTTTAGATTCATTTTTAGAAACAGAATGCAATTCAAACAAGTCTAGATCTAATCCATATATTTTGGTTATGCTTCTAAGTTTACGATTTCGGATTGACATTTTAAATTCAAGCACTGATTTACAACAGTAGATTGGAACCCAACATTTTGGCACCGTTGCTGGGGAAGCATACTTATAGTTAGACTTAGGAATTTTAGTTTTCTTATAATATTTTTTTTCAAAAACACAGAATAGACTTTGGTTTTATGTCAAGACAGAGAGACGAGAAAGGAAGATTTGTGAAAAATCCCCCAAAAATAGAGATAACAGGAACTTCTTCATCTGAGAAGAAAGAATTCCTTACCATAAGTGTTGGAAAAGAAACTGCAAAAATGACTGACGAGGAAACATCTAAAAAATGAGGACTAACCCTAGAACAACGTAGGGAGTATGAATGCAGGATGGATATGGAAAACAAACGCAGAGAAATGGATGAAGGAGAAACATTGAGAGGAGGACCAACCCCAAAACAACGAAGAGAGTATGAAAGAAGATTGGAATTTGAAAACAAAAGATGAGAAGATAGAAGAAATGAAAGAGAGGAAATAACCGAAGAAGAACATGAATCCACTTTCAAATTTCCAATCTTAGGCACTAGTATTATCCTAGGACAAGAAGTAAAACTGAAAAACATTCCACCATCTGTTTTACCTAACTTTTATAGCATGACTTCTGAAGATCCAGATTCATTTCTGTTTGAATTTGATATTTTATGTCGTACCTATGGATATACAAATGAGACACATAAACTTTGCCTCTTCCCTGCTACTCTTTAAGCTGTTGCATTGAAATGGTTCATGGGATTAGGAGAACATACTATAACCAGCTGGGAAGACATGAGAAAGATTTTTCTTAAGAAATATCAAGCATACTGTAGATCCAAAGATTTGAAAGATGATATTTTCAGGATGTCTCATCAAGAAGATGAAAGTCTAGAAGACTATCTTGAGAGATTTTCGTATAACCTACAGAAATCCAAATATAATTCTTTGACATCTGATATCACCAGGACAATCTTTTTGAAAGGCATAAGAGATAAGTATCTTGAAATTTTGAATGTAATGGGAAAAGAGGATATTTATTACCTACCATTTGATGAAATTACAGAGTTATGTCAAAATTATTCACGAGGAAGAGCCAGAAATGGAAAAAGGGATGTAACTTCCAAGATAACCAAATTAGCAACTGGAGGTATATCAAGAGTTGAGCTTGGAAATTTATTAGAAGATTTCAAAATTGACCTTCTGAGTACTTTAGGGACATAGGTTGAAACATCAAAAACTAAAAAGATACAAGAGCAACAGGATCAATAAGATCACGCTCTGTCAATTTTCTGTCCTAAATGTAGAAAGAAAAATCCATTAAAATAATGCCCTCTAAATAATGTGCAGATTTGTGGAATATGTACAGAGAATCATAACAATGATGATTGTCCTAGGTTGAAATAATTATAGGCAGCTCAAGTGGAAGAAAGTCAAATCATGGAGTCTCTCTATCTTATGGCGCAGAAAAGACCATGGAAGCCATGCTTTCTAGGTATGTTTCAAGACCCTATGGAACAATCTTCTCAGAATTATCAATATCCTATTCAGAATTCATGGAATGCTCCTATGCCTTGGAAACTTGCTCTCCTCAGCAAAACCAAAACCAATATGCTCCAGGTTGGCGAGGATATGCTCATGGAAATAAAACATATCATCGGGCCTATCCCCAGCCTTACCAACAGTCTTTTCCTTATCCACAATACCAGCAGAATCAACCCTCATTTCCTCCACAACAAAACCCTACTTCCCAACTCACCCAACCTCCACAACTTCAGCTACGATCGAATCAACCTCCACCTCGACCAACACAGTTACCAGCCCAACCAGTACCCAATCCTAAAAACAGAGTGGAAAATCCCATGTATAATATTGATGAAGGAACCGCATTTTCATATTCAATCCTTCCCATTCAAAACATCCACTTGCGGTCTGGAAAAACTTTGGCAAAAGAATCTCCTGTTATCATAGAAGAACACATAGAAGAAGAGAAAAATCCAAAAAAATCAAATACAAAAAATTTGCAGCTAGATTTACAAAATCAAAAAGGTAAAATAGTAATTCCTCAAACACCTCCTTTTCCCAGAAAGATTAGTTAAGGAAAAACTACCAATTGGCCTTCCTGATTTTGATGTCTTAACTGAATTGACAAATGTCTGTGTCAAAATTCCTTTGTTGCAAGCCAGAAAAGATATTCCAATCTATACCAAATCAATTAAGGAATTATGTCTTAATAAAATAAACAAGGATCCACCAACAATTCATGTCATCGGGAATCTAGCGGGCTTATGTCAAATACTATCTTTATTGAAAAATATGTTGATCCAGGAATTCCAATGGTAACAATCACTGTCAACAATTTTTCAATTTCGAAAACATTAATTGACTTGGGTGCAACTATCAATGTAATGACACTGGAAACAATGGAATATCTGGACTTGAAACATCTCAGACCAACCACTACAGTCTTAGAGCTAGCTGATAGGTCTAAAATCACACTAGAAGGAATACTAGAAGATATCATAGTTTCTTTGGATTCGTGGGAATATCCAGTAGATTTCATAGTTCTTCAACCAAAGTCTAATCTAGGAGGGCATCCATTGATTCTTGGAAGACCTTGGTTGGCCACAACTAACGCTTTTATTGGTTGTAGAGCTGGAAATATGATCATTTCCCATGGAACAGAAAGAAATTAATCAATCCATGCAATTCCTTGTTTGTTGCATTTCTCAAAGAGATTGCATCACAATTCCATCCACGGTGGAGTAGAATTTGTAACATCTGCGTTGCAGATTTACTAATCTTCTCATGCATCTATTCGTTGCAACATCGTGGGCTCCCGTATTCTAATAACTACTAGTATTATTTTTGTACACCTTTTTTCGGTTTGGTCATCTATATGGTGTACCTACTATCAACATTGCATTGTATTCTATTTCATGACTGAGAATGTTTTAAAAGGACGAAGATGTTGCACATCAACTCTCTTCTTGAGGAATACCATAATTGACTAGGTTACCAAGAAGAGAAAATAAAATGGGAAGGGTTGATGGGAATTTTAGTTGCCATTACATGTAATGCGACTTGGGGCATTCCATGGCCAAGAGGGAATGTTGGAATAGTAGCTGCGTAGGGCATCACCTCATAGGTCGACCAAAGATAGAAAAAGATTACAATACAGTGTTCGAAGAATACCTTCCTTGTTGAGAGGGAGTGCTAGAAATAGTGCAACTTCGAAAGTTATTCTTATTGTATTTCATCTTGTTATTGTACCTCCAATGGGACAAGATGTCAATGTATTTGGTCATGTAAAACACTTGAAAGAGTCAATGTAAATCTTGGGGTGGAATCAAAAAGAAAAGTTTTATTAAAGGTATTTTTTTGTATTCCCCCAAGACAAGTCGGCCGAGTAGGAAACTGCCCCAAAATAGCGGGAAATTTGCACCAAACAGTGAGCAGAAATACCCCAGTCAAGTCGGCCTAGTTAGGGAAAGTTAGGTCGACCCAGTAAGGGAAACAATCACCATTTGACTTGTATAAATAGAGTCTTCGGCCTCTCATTTGGTCATTCGCTCAAGCATGTTCGCTCTAGCCAAGAGAGGTCCGCTACTACAGTTAAGAGACATATTTTTGGGGGTTCTCCACTATTTGAGAAGTTACTCTCCTGTTTTCTAGGGTTTGCGCTACTACTATCTGGATGTACATCGTTCTCTATTGGAAGGTCTGAGCTCGGGGGAGACAAATAGCTTTGTCTATGGTTGGGAGATGATTGTTTTTATCATCATGGTTAAACGAGCTCCACACTCATTTTGTTTATGTGCTTTGCCATTCTTTTAGTGATCCTGGTTATGCTGCTATAAACATTAAAAAGGTCAATGATAGTTAATCAATTGTAAACACTAATTAAAATGGTGTCCTTCCGTATTCATTTGTTGCTCTTGTTCTTTCTTCTAGATTTTCTTTATTTTACCCTAAAAAATAGTGGTGAGTACTTTCTATCCTTTCTCCTTATGGTCGAATGATGCACCACACTAATTCTTGTGTGCCATATTGTTGGGACAGCAAGGACGACTTCCCATCAACCCTTCCCATTTGATTTTCTCTTCTTGGTGGCCTCATTTGAAAACCTAGTCAATGACTGGATTCATCAAGCAGCGAGTCAATGTGCAACATCTTCTTACTTCTACTTCTTCCCTTCTTGCATTTGCCTTGCT
Organism: Larix kaempferi; assembly: GCA_027924585.1. Classification (NCBI taxonomy): domain Eukaryota; kingdom Viridiplantae; phylum Streptophyta; class Pinopsida; order Pinales; family Pinaceae; genus Larix; species Larix kaempferi. The sequence goes on from BSBM01000504.1 coordinate 9,268,549, forward strand.
ATGAACTCATATGGCTTCATGAATTTTCTAGACATTCGCTATCATTGCCGCACATCAAGTCTCACATCCGTTATTACATCCCTAGCTAAACTACCACTTCATTTTTATTGTCCATGCAATTCCCTGTTTGTTGCATTTCTCAAAGAGATTGCATCACAATTCCATCCACGCTGGAGTAGAATTTGTAACATCTGCGTTGCAGATTTACTAATCTTCTCATGCATCTATTCGTTGCAACATCGTGGGCTCCCCTATTCTAATAACTACTAGTATTATTTTTGTACACCTTTTTTCGGTTTGGTCATCTATATGGTGTACCTACTATCAGCATTGCATTGTATTCTATTTCATGGATGAGAATGTTTTAAAAGGACGAAGATGTTGCACATCAACTCTCTTCTTGAGGAATCCCATAATTTACTAGGTTACCAAGAAGAGAAAATAAAATGGGAAGGGTTGATGGGAATTTTAGTTGCCATTACATGTAATGCGACTTGGGGCATTCCATGGCCAAGAGGGAATGTTGGAATAGTAGCTGCGTAGGGCATCACCTCATAGGTCGACCAAAGATAGAAAAAGATTACAATACAGTGTTCGAAGAATACCTTCCTTGTTGAGAGGGAGTGTTGGAAATAGTGCAACTTCGGAAGTTATTCTTATTGTATTTCATCTTGTTATTGTACCTCCAATGGGACAAGATGTCAATGTATTTGGTCATGTAAAACACTTGAAAGAGTCAATGTAAATCTTGGGGTGGAATCACAAAGAAAAGGTTTATTAAATGTATTTTTTTGTATTCCCCCAAGACAAGTCGGCCGAGTAGGAAACTGCCCCAAAATAGCGGGAAATTTGCACCAGTGAGCAGAAATACCCCAGTCAAGTCGGCCTAGTTAGGGAAAGTTAGGTCGACCCAGTAAGGAAAACAATCACCATTTGACTTGTATAAATAGAGTCTTCGGCCTCTCATTTGGTCATTCACTCAAGCATGTTCGCTCTAGCCAAGAGAGGTTCGCTACTACAGTTAAGAGACAGATTTTGGGGGGTTCTCCACTATTTGAGAAGTTACTCTCTTGTTTTCTAGGGTTTGCGCTGCTACTATCTGGATGTACATCGTTCTCTATTGGAAGGTCTGAGCTCGGGGGAGACAAATAGATTTGTCTATGGTTGGGAGATGATTGTTTTTATCATCATGGTTAAACGAGCTCCACACTCATTTTGTTTATGTGCTTTTCCATTCTTTTAGTGATCCTAGTTATGCTGCTATAAACATTAAAAAGGTCAATGATAGTTAATCAATTGTAAACACTAATTAAAATGGTGTCCTTCCGTATTCATTTGTTGCTCTTGTTCTCTCTTCTAGATTTTCTTTATTTTACCCTAAAAAATAGTGGTGAGTACTTTCTATCCTTTCTCCTTATGGTCGAATGTTGCACCACACTAATTCTTGTGTGCCATATTGTTAGGACAGCAAGGACGACTTCCCATCAACCCTTCCCATTTGATTTTCTCTTCTTGGTGGCCTCATTTGAAAACCTAGTCAATGACTGGATTCATCAAGCAGGGGGTCAATGTGCAACATCTTCTTACTTCTACTTCTTCCCTTCTTGCATTTGCCTTGCTATGAACTCATATGGCTTCATGCATTTTCTAGACATTCGCTATCATTGCCGCACATCAACTCTCACATCCGTTATTACATCCCTAGCTAAACTAACACTTCATTTTTATTGTCCATGCAATTCCTTGTTTGTTGCATTTCTCAAAGAGATTGCATCACAATTCCATCCACGGTGGAGTAGAATTTGTAACATCTGCGTTGCAGATTTACTAATCTTTTCATGCATCTATTCGCTGCAACATCGTGGGCTCCCGTATTCTAATAACTACTAGTATTATTTTTGTACACATTTTTTCGGTTTGGTCATCTATATGGTGTACCTATTATAAGCATTGCATTGTATTCTATTTCATGACGGAGAATATTTTAAAAGGACAAAGATGTTGCACATCAACTCTCTTCTTGAGGAATCCCATATATGACTAGGTTACCAAGAAGAGAAAATAAAATGGGAAGGGTTGATGGGAATTTTAGTAGCCATTACATGTAGTGCGACGTGGGGCATTCCATGGCCAAGAGCGAATGTTGGAATACTAGCTACGTAGGGCATCACCTCATAGGTCGACTAAAGATAGAAAAAGATTACAATACAGTGTTCGAAGAATACCTTCCTTGTCGACAGGGAGTGTTGGAAATAGTGTAACTTCGGAAGTTATTCTTATTGTATTTAATCCTATTATTGTACCTCCAATCGGACAAGATGTCAATGTATTTGGTCATGTAAAATACTTGAAAGAGTCAATGTAAATCTTGGGGTGGAATCACAAAGAAAAGATTTATTAAATGTATTATTTTGTATTCCCCCAAGACAAGTCGACCGAGTAGGAAACTGCCCCAAAATAGCTGGAAATTTGCACCAAACAGTGAGCAAAAATACCCCAGTCAAGTCGGCCTAGTTAGGGAGAGTTAGGTCGACCCAGTAAGGGAAACAATCACCATTTGACTTGTATAAAAAGAGTCTTCGGCCTCTCATTTGGTCATTCACTCAAGCATGTACGCTCTAGCCAAGAGAGGTTCGCTACTACAGTTAAGAGACAGATTTTTGGGGGTTCTCCACTATTTGAGAAGTTACTCTCCTGTTTTCTAGGGTTTGCGCTACTACTGTCTGGATGTACATCGTTCTCTATTGGAAGGTCTGAGCTCGGGGGAGACAAATAGCTTTGTCTATGGTTGGGAGATGATTGTTTTTATCATCATGGTTAAACGAGCTCCACACTCATTTTGTTTATGTGCTTTGTGATTCTTTTAGTGATCCTGGTTATGCTGCTATAAACATTAAAAAGGTCAATGATAGTTAATCAATTGCAAACACTAATTAAAATGGTGTCCTTCCGTATTCATATGTTGCTCTTGTTCTTTCTTCTAGATTTTCTTTATTTTACCCTAAAAAATAGTGGTGAGTACTTTCTATCCTTTCTCCTTATGGTCGAATGATGCACCACACTAATTCTTGTGTGCCATATTGTTAGGACAGCAAGGACGACTTCCCATCAACCCTTCCCATTTGATTTTCTCTTCCTGGTGGCCTCATTTGAAAACCTAGTCAATGACTGAATTCATCAAGCAGCGAGTCAATGTGCAACATCTTCTTACTTCTACTTCTTCCCTTCTTGCATTTGCCTTGCTATGAACTCATATGGCTTCATGAATTTTCTAGACATTCGCTATCATTGCCGCACATCAACTCTCACATCCGTTATTACATCCCTAGCTAAACTACCACTTCATTTTTATTGTCCATGCAATTCCCTGTTTGTTGCATTTCTCAAAGAGATTCATCACAATTCCATCCACGCTGGAGTAGAATTTGTAACATCTGCGTTGCAGATTTACTAATCTTCTCATGCATCTATTCGTTGCAACATCGTGGGCTCCCGTATTCTAATAACTACTAGTATTATTTTTGTACACCTTTTTTCGGTTTGGTCATCTATATGGTGTACCTACTATCGGCATTGCATTGTATTCTATTTCATGACTGAGAATGTTTTAAAAGGACGAAGATGTTGCACATCAACTCTCTTCTTGAGGAATCCCATAATTGACTAGGTTACCAAGAAGAGAAAATAAAATGGGAAGGGTTGATGGGAATTTTAGTTGCCATTACATGTAATGCGACTTGGGGCATTCCATGGCCAAGAGGGAATGTTGGAATAGTAGCTGCGTAGGGCATCACCTCATAGGTCGACCAAAGATAGAAAAAGATTACAATACAGTGTTCGAAGAATACCTTCCTTGTTGAGAGGGCGTGTTGGAAATAGTGCAACTTCGGAAGTTATTCTTATTGTATTTCATCTTGTTATTGTACCTCCAATGGGACAAGATGTCAATGTATTTGGTCATGTAAAACACTTGAAAGAGTCAATGTAAATCTTGGGGTGGAATCACAAAGAAAAGATTTATTAAATGTATTTTTTTGTATTCCCCCAAGACAAGTCGGCCGAGTAGGAAACTGCCCCAAAATAGCGGGAAATTTGCACCAGTGAGCAGAAATACCCCAGTCAAGTCGGCCTAGTTAGGGAAAGTTAGGTCGACCCAGTAAGGAAAACAGTCACCATTTGACTTGTATAAATAGAGTCTTCGGCCTCTCATTTGGTCATTCACTCAAGCATGTTCGCTCTAGCCAAGAGAGGTTCGCTACTACAGTTAAGAGACATATTTTTGGGGGTTCTCCACTATTTGAGAAGTTACTCTCCTGTTTTCTAGGGTTTGCGCTACTACTATCTGGATGTACACCGTTCTCTATTGGAAGGTCTGAGCTCGGGGGAGACAAATAGCTTTGTCTATGGTTGGGAGATGATTGTTTTTATCATCATTGTTAAACGAGCTCCACACTCATTTGGTTTATGTGCTTTGCCATTCTTTTAGTGATCCTGGTTATGCTGCTATAAACATTAAAAAGGTCAATGATAGTTAATCAATTGTAAACACTATTTAAAATGGTGTCCTTCCGTATTCATTTGTTTCTCTTGTTCTTTCTTCTAGATTTTCTTTAGTTTACCCTAAAAAATAGTGGTGAGTACTTTCTATCCTTTCTCCTTATGGTCGAATGATGCACCACACTAATTCTTGTCTGCCATATTGTTAGGACAGCAAGGACGACTTCCCATCAACCCTTCCACTTTGATTTTCTCTTCTCGGTGGCCTCATTTGAAAACCTAATCAATGACTGGATTCATCAAGCAGCGAGTCAATGTGCAAAATCTTCTTACTTCTACTTCTTCCCTTCTTGCATTTGCCTTGCTATGAACTCATATGGCTTCATGAATTTTCTAGACATTCGTTATCATTGCCGCACATCAACTCTCACATCCGTTATTACATCCCTAGCTAAACTACCACTTCACTTTTATTGTCCATGAAATTCCCTGTTTGTTGCATTTCTCAAAGAGATTGCATCACAATTCTATCCACGGTGGAGTACAATTTGTAACATCTGCGTTGCAGATTTACTAATCTTCTCATGCATCTATTCGTTGTAACATCGTGGGCTTCCGTATTCTAATAACTACTAGTATTATTTTTGTACACCTTTTTTCGGTTTGGTCATCTATATGGTGTACCTACTATCAGCATTGCATTGTATTCTATTTCATGACTGAGAATGTTTTAAAAGGACGAAGATGTTGCACATCAACTCTCTTCTTGAGGAATCCCATAATTGACTAGGTTACCAAGAAGAGAAAATAAAATGGGAAGGCTTGATGGGAATTTTAGTTGCCATTACATGTAATGCAACTTGGGGCATTCCATGGCCAAGAGGGAATGTTGGAATAGTAGCTTCCTAGGGCATCACCCCATAGGTCGACCAAAGATAGAAAAAGATTACAATACAGTGTTCGAAGAATACCTTCCTTGTTGAGAGGGAGTGTTGGAAATAGTGCAACTTCGGAAGTTATTCTTATTGTATTTCATCTTGTTATTGTACCTCCAATGGGACAAGATGTCAATGTATTTGGTCATGTAAAACACTTGAAAGAGTCAATGTAAATCTTGGGGTGGAATCACAAAGAAAAGATTTATTAAATGTATTTCTTTTTATTCCCCCAAGACAAGTCGGCCGAGTAGGAAACTGCCCCAAAATAGCGGGAAATTTGCAGAAAACAGTGAGCAGAAATACCCCAGTCAAGGCGGCCTAGTTAGGGAAAGTTAGGTCGACCCAGTAATGGAAACAATCACCATTTGACTTGTATAAATAGAGACTTCGGCCTCTCATTTGGTCATTCACTAAAGCATGTTCGCTATAGCCAAGAGAGGTTCGCTACTACAGTTAAGAGACAGATTTTTGGGGGTTCTCCACTATTTGAGAAGTTACTCTCCTGTTTTCTAGGGTTTGCGCTACTACTATCTGGATGTACATCGTTCTCTATTGGAATGTCTAAGCTCGGGGGAGATAAATAGCTTTGTCTATGGTTGGGAGATGATTGTTTTTATCATCATGGTTAAACGAGCTCCACACTCATTTTGTTTATGTGCTTTGCCATTCTTTTAGTGATCCTGGTTATGCTGCTATAAACATTAAAAAGGTCAATGATAGTTAATCAATTGTAAACACTAATTAAAATGGTGTCCTTCCGTATTCATTTGTTGCTCTTGTTCTTTCTTCTATATTTTCTTTAGTTTACCCAAAAAAATAGTGGTGAGTACTTTCTATACTTTCTCCTTATGGTCGAATGATGCACCACACTAATTCTTGTGTGCCATATTGTTAGGACAGCAAGGACGACTTCCCATCAACCCTTCCACTTTGATTTTCTCTTCTTGGTGGCCTTATTTGAAAACCTAATCAATGACTGGATTCATCAAGCAGCGAGTCAATGTGCAAAATCTTCGTACTTCTACTTCTTCCCTTCTTGCATTTGCCTTGCTATGAACTCATATGGCTTCATGAATTTTCTAGACATTCGTTATCATTGCCGCACATCAACTCTCACACCCGTTATTACATCCCTAGCTAAACTACCACTTCATTTTTATTTTCCATGCAAATCCCTGTTTGTTGCATTTCTAAAAGAGATTGCATAACAATTCCATCCACGGTGGAGTAGAATTTGTAACATCTGCGTTGCAGATTTACTAATCTTCTCATGCATCTATTCGTTGCAACATCGTGGGCTCCCGTATTCTAATAACTACTAGTATTATTTTTGTACATCTTTTTTCGGTTTGGTCATCTATATGGTGTACCTACTATCAGCATTGCATTGTATTCTATTTCATGACTGAGAATGTTTTAAAAGGACGAAGATGTTGCACATCAACTCTCTTCTTGAGGAATCCCATAATTGACTAGGTTACCAACAAGAGAAAATAAATTGGGGAGGGTCGATGGGACTTTTAGTTGCCATTACATGCAATGCGACTTGGGGCATTCTATGGCCAAGAGGGAATGTTGGAATAGAAGCTGCGTAGGGTATCACCTCATAGGTCGACCAAAGATAGAAAAAGATTACAATACAGTGTTCGAAGAATACCTTCCTTGTTGAGAGGGAGTGTTGGAAATAGTGCAACTTCGGAAGTTATTCTTATTGTATTTCATCTTGTTATTGTACCTCCAATGGGACAAGATGTCAATGTATTTGGTCATGTAAAACACTTGAAAGAGTCAATGTAAATCTAGGGGTGGAATCACAAAGAAAAGATTTATTAAATGTATTTTTTTGTATTCCCCCAAGCAAGTCGGCCGAGTAGGAAACTGCCCAAAAATAGTGGGAAATTTGCACCAAACAGTGAGCAGAAATACCCCAATCAAGTCGGCCTAGTTAGGGAAAGTTAGGTCGACCCAGTAAGGGAAACAATCACCATTTGACTTGTATAAATATAGTCTTCGGCATCTAATTTGGTCATTCACTCAAGCATGTTCGCTCTAGCAAAGAGAGGTTCGCTACTACAGTTAAGAGACAGATTTTTGGGGTTTCTCCACTATTTGAGAAGTTACTCTCATGTTTTCTACGGTTTGCGCTACTACTATCTGGATGTACATCATTCTCTATTGGAAGGTCTGAGCTCGGGGGAGACAAATAGCTTTGTCTATGGTTGGGAGATGATTGTTCTTATCATCATGGTTAAACGAGCTCCACACTCATTTTGTTTATGTGCTTTGCCATTCTTTTAGTGATCCTGGTTATGCTGCTATAAACATTAAAAAGGTCAATGATAGTTAATCAATTGTAAACACTAATTAAAATGGTGTCCTTCCGTATTCATTTGTTGCTCTTGTTCTTTCTTCTAGATTTTCTTTATTTTACCCTAAAAAATAGTGGTGAGTACTTTCTATCCTTTCTCCTTATGGTCGAATGATGCACCACACTAATTCTTGTGTGCCATATTGTTAGGACAGCAAGGACGACTTCCCATCAACCCTTCCCATTTGATTTTCTCTTCTTGGTGGCCTCATTTGAAAACCTAGTCAATGACTGGATTCATCAAGCAACGAGTCAATGTGCAACATCTTCTTACTTCTACTTCTTCCCTTCTTGCATTTGCCTTGCTATGAACTCATATGGCTTCATGAATTTTCTAGACATTCGCTATCATTACCGCACATCAAATCTAACATCCGTTATTACATCCCTAGCTAAACTACCACTTCATTTTTATTGTCCATGCAATTCCCTGTTTGTTGCATTTCTCAAAGAGATTGCATCACAATTCCATCCACGGTGGAGTAGAATTTGTAACATCTGCGTTGCAGATTTACTAATCTTCTCATGCATCTATTCGTTGCAACATCGTGGGCTCCCGTATTCTAATAACTACTAGTATTATTTTTGTACACCTTTTTTCGGTTTGGTCATCTATATGGTGTACCTACTATCAACATTGCATTGTATTCTATTTCATGACTGAGAATTTTTTAAAAGGACGAAGATGTTGCACATCAACTCTCTTCTTGAGGATTACCATAATTGACTAGGTTACCAACAAGAGAAAATAAAATGGGAAGGGTTGATGGGAATTTTAGTAGCCATTACATGTAGTCCGACTTGGGGCATTCCATGGCCAAAAGGGAATGTTGGAATAGTAGCTGCGTAGGGCATCACCTCATAGGTCGACCAAAGATAGAAAAAGATTACAATACAGTGTTCGAAGAATACCTTCCTTGTTGAGAGGGAGTGCTGGAAATAGTGCAACTTCGGAAGTTATTCTTATTGTATTTCATCTTGTTATTGTACCTCCAATGGGACAAGATGTCGATGTATTTGGTCATGTAAAACACTTGAAAGAGTCAATGTAATTCTTGGGGTGGAATCAAAAAGAAAAGTTTTATTAAAGGTATTTTTTTGTATTCCCCCAAGACAAGTCGGGCCGAGTAGGAAACTGCCCCAAAATAGCGGGAAATTTGCACCAAACAGTGAGCAGAAATACCCCAGTCAAGTCGGCCTAGTTAGGAAAAGTTAGGTCGACCCAGTAAGGGAAACAATCACCATTTGACTTGTATAAATAGAGTCTTCGGCCTCTCATTTGGTCATTCGCTCAAGCATGTTCGCTCTAGCCAAGAGAGGTCCGCTACTACAGTTAAGAGACATATTTTTGGGGGTTCTCCACTATTTGAGAAGTTACTCTCCTGTTTTATAGGGTTTGCGCTACTACTATCTGGATGTACATCGTTCTCTATTGGAAGGTCTGAGCTCGGGGGAGACAAATAGCTTTGTCTATGGTTGGGAGATGATTGTTTTTATCATCATGGTTAAACGAGCTCCACACTCATTTTGTTTATGTGCTTTGCCATTCTTTTAGTGATCATGGTTATGCTGTTATAAACATTAAAAAGGTCAATGATAGTTAATCAATTGTAAACACTAATTAAAATGGTGTCCTTCCGTATTCATTTGTTGCTCTTGTTCTTTCTTCTAGATTTTCTTTATTTTACCCTAAAAAATAGTGGTGAGTACTTTCTATCCTTTCTCCTTATGGTCGAATGATGCACCACACTAATTCTTGTGTGCCATATTGTTGGGACAGCAAGGACGACTTCCCATCAACCCTTCCCATTTGATTTTCTCTTCTTGGTGGCCTCATTTGAAAACCTAGTCAATGACTGGATTCATCAAGCAGCGAGTCAATGTGCAACATCTTCTTACTTCTACTTCTTCCCTTCTTGCATTTGCCTTGCTATGAACTCATATGGCTTCATGAATTTTCTAGACATTCGCTATCATTGCCGCACATCAAGTCTCACATCCGTTATTACATCCCTAGCTAAACTACCACTTCATTTTTATTGTCCATGCAATTCCCTGTTTGTTGCATTTCTCAAAGAGATTGCATCACAATTCCATCCACGGTGGAGTAGAATTTGTAACATCTGCGTTGCAGATTTACTAATCTTCTCATGCATCTATTCGTTGCAACATCGTGGGCTCCCGTATTCTAATAACTACTAGTATTATTTTTGTACACCTTTTTTCGGTTTGGTCATCTATATGGTGTACCTACTATCAGCATTGCATTGTATTCTATTTCATGACTGAGAATCTTTTAAAAGGACGAAGATGTTGCACATCAACTCTCTTCTTGAGGAATCCCATAATTGACTAGGTTACCAAGAAGAGAAAATAAAATGGGAAGGGTTGATGGGAATTTTAGTTGCCATTACATGTAATGCGACTTGGGGCATTCCATGGCCAAGAGGGAATGTTAGAATAGTAGCTGCGTAGGGCATCACCTCATAGGTCGACCAAAGATAGAAAAAGATTACAATACAGTGTTCGAAGAATACCTTCCTTGTTGAGAGGGAGTGTTGGAAATAGTGCAACTTCGGAAGTTATTCTTATTGTATTTCATCTTGTTATTGTACCTCCAATGGGACAAGATGTCAATGTATTTGGTCATGTAAAACACTTGAAAGAGTCCATGTAAATCTTGGGGTGGAATCACAAAGAAAAGATTTATTAAATGTATTTTTTTTGTATTCCCCCAAGACAAGTTGGCCGAGTAGGAAACTGCCCCAAAATAGTGGGAAATTTGCACCAAACAGTGAGCAGAAACACCCCAGTCAAGTCGGCCTAGTTAGGGAAAGTTAGGTCGACCCAGTAAGGGAAACAATCACCATTTGACTTGTATAAATAGAGTCTTCCGCCTCTCATTTGGTCATTCACTCAAGCATGTTCGCTCTAGCCAAGAGAGGTTCGCTACTACAGTTAAGAGACAGATTTTTCGGTGTTCTCCACTATTTGAGAAGTTACTCTCCTGTTTTCTAGGGTTTGCGCTACTACTATCTGGGTGTACATCGTTCTCTATTGGAAGGTCTGAGCTCGGGGGAGACAAATAGCTTTGTCTATGGTTGGGAGATGATTGTTTTTATCATCATGGTTAAACGAGCTCCACACTCATTTTGTTTATGTGCTTTGCCATTCTTTTAGTGATCCTGGTTATGCTGCTATAAACATTAAAAAGGTCAACGATCGTTAATCAATTGTAAACACTAATTAAAATGGTGTCCTTCCGTATTCATTTGTTGCTCCTGTTCTTTCTTCTAGATTTTCTTTATTTTACCCTAAAAAATAGTGGTGAGTACTTTCTATCCTTTCTCTTTATGGTCGAATGATGGACTACACTTATTCTTGTGTGCCATATTGTTAGGACAGCAAGGACGACTTCCCATCAACCCTTCTTATTTGATTTTCTCTTCTTGGTGGCCTCATTTGAAAACCTAGTCAATGACTGGATTCATCAAGCAGCGAGTCAATGTGCAACATCTTCTTACTTCTACTTCTTCCTCTTGCATTTGCCTTGCTATGAACTCATATGGCTTCATGAATTTTCTAGACATTCGCGATCATTGCCGCACATCAACTCTCACTCTCACATTCGCGATCATTCCCCCAAGACAAGTTGGCCGAGTAGGAAACTGCCCCAAAATAGTGGGAAATTTGCACCAAACAGTGAGCAGAAACACCCCAGTCAAGTCGCCCTAGTTAGGGAAAGTTAGGTCGACCCAGTAAGGGAAACAATCACCATTTGACTTGTATAAATAGAGTCTTCCGCCTCTCATTTGGTCATTCACTCAAGCATGTTCGCTCTAGCCAAGAGAGGTTCGCTACTACAGTTAAGAGACAGATTTTTCGGTGTTCTCCACTATTTGAGAAGTTACTCTCCTGTTTTCTAGGGTTTGCGCTACTACTATCTGGGTGTACATCGTTCTCTATTGGAAGGTCTGAGCTCGGGGGAGACAAATAGCTTTGTCTATGGTTGGGAGATGATTGTTCTTATCATCATGGTTAAACGAGCTCCACACTCATTTTGTTTATGTGCTTTGCCATTCTTTTAGTGATCCTGGTTATGCTGCTATAAACATTAAAAAGGTCAATGATAGTTAATCAATTGTAAACACTAATTAAAATGGTGTCCTTCCGTATTCATTTGTTGCTCTTGTTCTTTCTTCTAGATTTTCTTTATTTTACACTAAAAAAGACTGGTGAGTACTTTCTATCATTTCTCCTTATGGTCGAATGATGCACCACACTAATTCTTGTGTGCCATATTGTTAGGACAGCAAGGAGGACTTCCCATCATCTTTTCCCATTTTATTTTCTCTTTTTGGTAGAATCATTTGATAACCTAGTCAATGACTGGAGTCATGAAGAAGAGAATCAATGTGCAACATCTTCTTCCTTCTACTTCTTCCCTTCTTGCATTTGCCATGCTATGACCTCATATGGCTTCATGAATTTTCTAGACTTTCGCTATCAATGCCGCACATCAACTCTCACATTCGTTATTACATCCCTAGTTAATGTACCACTTCATTTTTCTTTCCCATGGAATTCCCTGTTTGTTGCATTTCTCTAGGAGATTGCATCACAATTCCATCCACTTTGGAGTAGAATTTGTAACATCTGCGTTGCAGATTTACTAATCTTCTCGTGCATCTGTTCGTTGCAACATCGTGGGCTCCCGTATTCTAATAACTACTAGTATTATTTTTGTACACCTATTTTCGGTTTGGTCATCTATATCGTAGACCTACTATCAGCATTGCATTGTATTCTATATCATGATTGAGAATGTTTTAAAAGGACGAAGATGTTGCACATCAACTCTCTTCTTGAGGAATCCCATAATTGACTAGGTTACCAAGAAGAGAAGATAAAATGGGAAGGGTTGATGGGAATTTTAGTTGCCATTACATGTAATGCAACTTGGGGCATTCCATGGCCAAGACGGAATGTTGGAATAGTAGCTACTTGGGGCATCACCTGATAGGTCAACCAAAGGTAGAATAAGATTAGGATACAGTGTTCGAAAAATACCTTCCTTGTTGAGAGGGAGTGTTGGAAATAGTGCAACTTCGGAAGTTATTCTTATTGTATTTCGTCTTGTTATTGTAGCTCCTATGGGACAAGATGTCAATGTATTTGCTCATGTAAAACACTTGAAAGAGTCAATGTAAATCTTGGGGTGACATCACAAAGAAAAGATATATTAAATGTAATTTTTTGTATTCCGCCAAGACAAGTTGGCCCAGTGGGTAAACTACCCTAAAATATTGGGCAATTTGACCCAAACGATGGGCAGAAATACCCCAGTCAGGTCGGCCTAGTTGGGGAAAGTTAGGTCGGCCCAGTCACGGAAACAATAACCATTTGACGTGTATAAATAGAGTGTTCGACCTCTCATTTGGTCTTTGACTCAAGCATGTTCGCTCTAGCCAAGAGAGGTTCATTCCTTCACTCTAGAACGATGTAAGAGAGTAATTTTTTGGGGTTCTCCACTATTGGAGAAGTAACTCTCATGTTTTCTAAGGTTTGCGCTACTACTATCTGGATGTACATCGTTCTCTATTGGAAGGTTTGAGCTCGGGGCAGACAAATAGTTTTGTCTATGGTTGGGAGATGATTGTTCTTATCATCATGGTTAAATGAGCTCCACACTCATTTTGTTTATGTGCTTTGCCATTCTTTTAAGGATCCTGGTTATGCTGCTATAAACATTAGCCAGGTCAATGATAGTTAATCAATTGTGAACACTAATTAAAATGATGTCCTTCCGTATTCTCTTCTTGCTCTTGTTCTTTTTTCTAGATTTTCTTTATTTTACCCTAAAAAAGAGTGGTGAGTACTTTTTATCCTTTCTCCTTATGGTGGAATGATGCACCACACTAATTCTTTTGTGCTTGTTAGGACAGCAAGGGGGAAATCCCATCAACCCTTCCCATTTTATTTTCTCTTCTTGGTAGCCTCATTTGATAACCTAGTCAATGACTGGATTCATCAAGAAGAGAGTCAATGTGCAAAATCTTCTTCCTTTTACTTCTTCGCTTCTTGCATTTGCCTTACTATGACCTCATATGGCTTCATGAATTTTCTAGACTTTCGCTATCAGTGCTGCACATCAACTCTCACATTCGTTATTACATACCTAGTTAAACTACCACTTCATTTTTCTTGCCCATGAATTCCCTGTTTGTTGCATTTCTCTAAGAGATTGCATCACAATTCCATCCACGGTGGAGTAGAATTTGTAACATCTGCGTTGCAGATTTACTAATCTTCTCAGGCATTTGTTCGCTGCAACATCGTGGGCTCCCGTATTCTAATAACTACTAGTATTATTTTTGTACACCTTTTTTTTCGGTTTGGTCTTCTCTATGGTAGACCTACTATCAGCATTGCATTGTATTCTATATCATGATTGAGAATGTTTTAAAAGGACGAAGATGTTGCACATCAACTCTCTTCTTGAGGAATTCCATAATTGACTAGGTTACCACGAAGAGAAAATAAAATGGGGAGGGTTGATGGGAATTTTAGTTGCCATTACATGTAATCCAAGTTGGGGCATTCCATTGCCAAGGGGGAATGTTGGGGTAGTAACTGCGTGGGGCATCACCTCATAGGTCGACCAAAGATAGAATAAAATTAGAATACAGTGTTCGAAGAATACCTTCCTTGTTGAGAGGGATTGTTGGAAATAGTGCAACTTCAAAAGTTATTCTTATTGTATTTCATCTTGTTATTGTATCTCCTATGGGACAAGATGTCAATGTATTTGGTCATGTAAAACACTTGAAAAAATAAATGTAAACCTTGGGGTGAAATTACATATGGATGTACATCGTTCTATATTGAAGGTCTGAGCTCGGGGTAGACAAATAGTTTTGTCTATGGTTGGGAGATGATTTTTCTTATCATCATGGTTAAACGAGCTCCACACTCATTTTTTTTCTGTGCTTTGCCATTCTTTTAGTGATCCTGGTATTGGTAAATGATTCTGCCAATTTGTGTAAGCTGTGGCACATAAGACTTGCTCATCTACACTATAGACCTCCTCCATCATTAAGGACAATGATGACAGTACTTCCAGTACTCCATGTAGACTGTGATGGTATTTGTAGAGGATGTGCACTTGGTAAGAATGCCAAGAGCAACAGGGACACTACCTTCTTATAAGGGACTGTTACCTGGTGTGATATTTTCTATTTGTCCCTACCACAATTTCTTGTAATCTCTATCCACTTTCGTTGTCATGTCTGTCATTCACTTTCAATATCCACTACATCTGCGATTGCCAATATTTCAAGTAGCTTGTGTTGTCGGCTCCATCATCAGGTCTTCATAGTGTTTCACCCCCACGCAAAGATTACAATTCCATCTTACCAGGGCCTGGGAGAATACCCTGTTCCACCATCAATATCCACGTAGGTGTCTCTTCAATGAATCTTCCATATAGTCCTTTGTTGAAAAATGATAGCGCTTTGGTTAAAGACTGATGACATTCCCCCGTAAATTTTATAGCATAACCTTCTACGACACCATTGAACCAAAAGTCAACCGCTCGAGTCATATCATGATCATACAACTAAATATTTAACAAATTATCCACATTCCACTTGATTCTTGGCTACGAAACCCAATGACAATGACGCTCCACAAGTCTCTCTAGCAATTCACGCTAATTACTGGAAAATTTAACCCATAAAATATCATGTAAACACTCAAACAAAGCGCTTGTGTTTAAATATTGTGACATCTTCACCTAGATATGCTCTTTCTTGTTTAAATATTGTAACTTTGAAGAATATTCTATTGTAATTTATTCGGAGATGTTTTATTCCTCCGTCGGGATGTCATTATTGTACTTGATCATGTAAAGTCAGTGAGGAAAATCCTCCCATGTAAGTCGGAGCAGTAAATCCCCTTGATTCAATTGTAGTGGGGTGTTTAAGTCCCCTAGTAAAGTCGGCCTAGTCAGAATTAGGTTAATTTGTTAGGGGCCAACCTAGTTAGGGTAAATGTCAAATGAAAGTTAACGTGTAAATACAAGTGTCGAGCTCCTCATTTGGACACACACTCACTTGTGGATTGCGCATTAGGGGAGAGAGAGAGAGAGAGATCTGTGAAGGAGAAGGAGCTCTTGTTTGGGGATTTCATCTTTGTACTTTTGGCCATCTATATTGAGAAAGTTTTGTTGGGTTTTCTACCCCATGAGGGTTTCCCAGGATAAATTGTGTCTCTTGTGTTTATGTTGTGCTTGTTATTCTTTCAGTGATCCTAACATGGTATACGACACTTGTTTCACTTGCAACAATTTGAAAGCTAGGGCTTTGTATAGCAAAACCTAGTCATCGTGGAACTTTCGCTATAAATCACTTTTGGCGAAGGTTCGAGATTTAAAACTTAGACAAGCCGAATATTACATGTTCTTGTACCTTGTGTCCGAGTTTCAGCCTTAAATTTGTTATACTTTGTGAGATATGATCCATACAAGTTAGGGTTTTTGCCTCTTCCAGAATGCAGCCCTAAACATGTGACCTAGGAAAAACGGTCATATCTCGGGCTGGGAAGCTCCAAATGGAATTCCGTAAAAAGTGACAATTAGGAAACGGACTGCAGTTTCATAGGTCCGATTATCAAAGGTCGAAGCTGAAACAGTGACACGTGGCACTCCGTACAAGTTCGCTATGTTGTTTCATCCCATAAACAGATAATGTTGGGAAACTTAGCATATCTCTCTCATGGAGAATCTAACGAAGCTCAAATATGTGGGGTTGGAAAGATGACATGTCAGGACACCATAGAGCTAAGTTTCAGACCCTGAGGATCTGAAATTTCAGAGCTACACCAGAAATAATAAGGCACATCTGAAATAGCTGAACGGCGAAAATCTAAGAAGAGGAAGAAGAAGCTCTCACTTAGGGTTTTCAGTTTTTTAGGTATGGCACACCTGATGCAATGTTGGAGACACCTGATGCAACATTGGAAACTTTGAATGTGGATTTGGAATCCATTCATCATAGATATTAATCTTCCATCAAAATGTTGTGGGAGGAAGGAGATTGAAAATTGGGGTTTCCAAATAAGAAGAAACCCTAGGATGATGTTGTCTGATAACATGAAAGGTGTTGATTTTTAGTGCAGCTGCGAGACCCATTCTCAGAGAGAATGGTACCCTAGTCAGTTAACTAGGGTTCCTGGTCAAGTTAACCAGGCAGAGTCCAGGGGTTCTTGGTCGAGGACCAAGCAGGTTGATGCCATGGCAAAGTTCCTAGCATGCAATGTTCCCCCAAGTTTCCGGTACGCGGGGACGCGGGAGCGAGGAAACGCAGAAACATCATATGCAGAAGTACCCCCCAAATTTTAGGAAACGTCGACGGATACGTCAGGGTCTTAAACACAGGGGACCCCACCGAGAATAATACAAAATTAAAAGTTACTACTTTAAGATTTTAAAGATTAAAATTTAATAGTAATTAGCAACAAAACAATAACACTAACAAAGTAACATCATGTATTCAATATTGTGCTTATCATCATATAAACTACTAAACAGTAAATAGTAAACCACTAACATCATATTCATAAATCACTAAATCAGAAAATCACAATTCATTGAATTCAATGATTCATAATCATTCCAAGATACATGAATGATTCATTCCAAGATACATTAATAAATGAAAATCACATCATAGAGGGACTTAAAGTTAAAAGTTCAAACCCGAAAACTTAAAACTTAAAAGTAAAACTTTGAAACTTTGCTTCACCATTCATATTTTTAATTTTTAAATGTATTGAGAATTAAAAATTTTAAAGTTTAAAGTTTAAAATTCGAGCTCGAGCGTGCTCCGGTTAGCTTGGACGCAGCACCGTTGGCCTCTGCCCAACACTCGGACAACACCCACCGCCTCTGCACAACGCCCACAGCCTTTGCGGCCTCTGCACAACACCCACGTCCTTCGTGGCCTCTGCACAACCTCCGCGGCCTCTGCACAGCACCCGCGGCCTCTACCTCTGCACAACACTCACGGCCTTTGCCTCTGCAAAACACCCGCGACCTCTGCACACCACTCGTGGCCTCTACACAGCACCAATGCCCGGAGCAATGGACGCGGCCTCCCTCAGATTCAAGCTGCTGCACCTCTACCTCGACGCAACGTGAACTAGAAAACCCGCCGAAATGACAAGAGAAATTCCATGAGAGGGTCAACGCTATTGGAGGGAAAGGAGATCCGACAGCTTAGATGCTGCCACACATCAAATTTAGGGCCGTTGGATGCCGGAAACTCGACCCACATTTCCAGATTCAAAGGAAACGACGTCCCCTTGCGTTTCCAGTCGTTTCCAATTTTGGGTACAACAAGGAAACGACCCCAATCTAGTTTCCTCGTTTCGGAAACGCGTGGGGACGAGGAAACTCGTTTCCGAGGTCCAGAAACGCGTTTCCGGGTAACACTGCTAGCATGTGGCTAGGGCCCCTATTTGTCTCTAGGGTATTCTGGTCTAGAACCAGACGGTTTCTTGGTCACGATGACCAAGCAGATCCTGCAGGTTGAGACAGAGACATCCTAGGTCCTGAAGATGGTTGATCAACATTCAGCCTAGGACTCAATGCTCAGCTTGAGGCTGAGGACCATTCTCTGGGAGAATGGAGATCCTGGTCATAGACCAGATGGTTGATCAACATGTCCCAGTCTAGGATTGAGGTTCAGCCTTGAGCTGAAAGCCATTCATTGAGAATGGAAGATATTGTTGTCCCCTCTCCTAATCGGTTATTGCTAGATTGCTTCTCAAGGGACTGGCCACCCCTTGACGATGTCCCTAGTATCTAACTCTTAGGAGCAGTGTTAAGGACAAAAGGATTGCACCATCCGTTTGGATCTTCTCCCTTATACAGTGATGACAAAAATATATAAACTATGTATCTTAAGAGAGAGAAAAGTCTTTGGTCTTGTTGGTTCTATTTGATTGCTTGTCCACTTTGATCTTGTGGTTGTTGACCCATGGTCCTATTCTTACTTGATCCTAGCACTCTCACTTGTATGCACCTTTGACTATGATGACTCCTACTTTATGGAGTATTTTTTTTACCTAAGGGTTTATTAAAGACCATTGGACCATGTATTATGTTTTGTTATAGGGCCTTGTCCCACTTATGTTTTTGGTCTATTTACTTTATGTTGGACCTTTGATTTTTCACTTTATGATAAATTCATTAATTATTTATTTTAGTCTTATTAATAAAATCTTTATGATTTTATTAATAAAGACTTTGTGATTTTATTAATAAAGTTTTATTATTTTATTATTATTTATTTGTCCATTTAAGTTTTATCCTATTAATACATTGGACCATTGGTACTTTATCCTTTGACCTCTCTTTTCTTATTATTTTATTTATTTTTATTTTATCCCTATTCTAACCTAAGGTTGTTAACTCTCAATCTATATAAACCTTACAAAACTTATGATTCTTATATCTTACGTGAGCTCACACTTCACTTTTCGTTTTTTTTGTTTCTCTCGGGTAATATTGTCGGGTCTGCTTGGATTTCACGACTGTCTCTCCTTCACGGTTGTGATCTCCTTCACGGCTTTTCTATTTTTGCCATATCATTTCTATTCCGGTTGTAGCATGTGAGGTCTGCTCCTATTTGGATTTCACTCCACGGCTTTATCCTCACGGTGATCTTCTTCACGGCTGTGATCTCCTTCACGGCTTTTCTATTTTTGCCATATCATTTCTATTCCGGCTGTAGCATGTGAGGTCTGCTCCTATTTGGATTTCACTCCACGGCTTTATCCTCACGGTGATCTTCTTCACAGCTGTGATCTCCTTCACCGCTTTTCTATTTTTACCATATCATTTCTATTCCGGCTGTAGCATGTGAGGTCTGCTCCTATTTGGATTTCACTCCACGGCTTTATCCTCACGGTGATCTCCTTCACGGCTGTATCCCTTTCACGGGTTTCTCTTCATGGTGATCTCCTTCATGACTGTATCCCTATCACGGGTTTCTCTTCACGCATTCAGCAGTCTCACAGTTTCTCTATCTCACGACCAGCTCCTTCACTGGTTGATTTCTCTTCACTGTAATTGATCTCTGTAAGTGAGGGTTTGCTTACATGCTTGACCTTCGTAGTCTGCAGCACCTGTGTGTCTTTCTTACTACTGTCATTTTAATTGAAGAACTTGAGGTATGTTTTATTCTACCTGAACCTTCTCTCTCTTAAGGTACGTATATGGTTTATCTAGTTTGACTTGTCCTTTCAGTGACAAGATCAAAACTATCTGAGTATAAGTTGAATCCAAATGGTTGTTTTAATTCTTTAATGCAGTACATGTTTATTTTACTACAGTTCATTTATTTTATTTTTCTGAACTTAGCATTTGATGATTCTCAAGGACCAACATTAATGCAGTGACTAAATGGAGCATTAAGTTGAAAGAGATGAAAATTATGTTATTTATGTTTTAAATCAGTTTAAATTTAAATTTTGCAATACAATTGTTTACATGTTCTTGCATCAAGGTTGTTATATGTGATAAAATGTACATAACCTGCAATTTTAACAAAAGGTACACCAAGAAAGACAAATCAAGTTCTAGATCAAGAATACATGACCATGATGACATGAAGACAAAGACTCATCCATAGTCTTTGTTCACATAAAAGCACTACTTACGAGGTATGTATGATTTGGTTCTACTGTGCTTAACTTATGAGATATGCAGGTTACTAGCACAAGGTCTCTAAATCATTGAAGAGAACAAAGAAGATATTGTTTGGGTATGTTAGACATAACTAGCAAGCATTCTAATCCAGGTATGTTTTCCTATATTGAGTTACAATCCTACTTTGTGTCAAGATTTTAGATAAGTATACTTTCATATGGTTGATAATGATTATTCCTGAAAAATTGAGTTTAGCTAATCAAGGCTTTATGCATATTATGTTTCATAGTTTGATTAATGATTATGACCATATTTGTTTAAGATTAATTAGGGTTATAATGTTTTTAATCTTATTGAGAGATTATACTAATGAATGCGTGATTATGTATGAGATCTTGAGGATGACACAATGATGAAACTAGTGCACATTTAAGGGTGCATAGTGCTACAGGATGGATAAAAGCTCAAAGACACAAGTTCATGATACTATCATGACATGGAAAGGAAGTAGATATCAAGAAGGAAGCAAAGATCCAGATGGAGGCAACCCCACAAAACATAAAAAGATAAGTATTTGAATTACTTCTTGAATCTCTGAATAGTATTTGAGGACAATGGTGACAGGACTTCCAATACTCCTTCGTGTAGATTGTGATGGTATTTGTAGAGGATGTGCACTTGGTAAGAATGCCAAGAGCTCTTTCCCGAGCAGTGACAGAAGGTCCAAGGGAATCTTGGATCTACTACATTCAAACTAGTGTGGACCCATGATAGTTGCCTCAGGGGTGGATACTACTGGTTTTTCATGTAACTTGTGTATTGCACTCAGAACCTCCTTTTGGCATACAGCCAGACCATTCAAAACATGTATGAGGCGGTGGAATGCAATCTTATCATCGTACTCAGTTTTCTTACATGTGTCCATCTCGAGGTAACAATCTGATTCGCTCTTGTCAGAATCTTAATCCCCTAGGTCTATATACTCTAGATCTGGGTCCTCTTTCTTTGTCCTACCCTTTCTCCTCTGGTAAGTGACGAATGGAGTGTTGTTCAGATTCATTTAACTGCTCAAAATTGCATGGTTCCCACAGTTGGCGAGGAACATGCTCTGAACGTGCATTTCTACAAGAATGTGCATTTCTAGCACTAGAATTTTCTAAAGAAATGTACATTTCCATCATTTCATATTTCATTGAGAACTCTACACTTCCAACATTACACTTGATGTTATTCTATGATAGTTGTGGGGTGTGACCTTTCATCTTACACCTCCACATGTAGGAAGCGCCCAACATTGTAGGCATGGAGGACCACTCATATTACATCTTGGCAGACCTTGGCTTGGACATACACCCCTCTCATGCTAATGTCGACTTGGAAGCCTCTCTTGAGGAAAATCATTGCATAAAATATATATATATATATAAAGAATACTTTCATTGAAGGTATTGGTAACAATTATTCAATAGATATGTAAAGGATACTTTCAATCAAGGTATCAGTAACAATTATTCAATATATATATAAAGGATGCTTTCATTCAAGGTATCGGAAAAAATTATTCAATATAGGTTGCAAGTCCAAGGATCAAAAGCATAGAAATCAAAGACCACAACTTCAAAAATGACAACTCTGCAAAAGTTTGAAAGGCATAAGCATCTTCATCAAAGATTTTTCTCAAAGTGAAAATCCATCGTATTAGATTCATGGAGCTTCAAAATACACCAAGATTACAACTACAATATTCCTTGAATTTTAATAGTGACATGTACATTAAGTTAAAGTTCTGCCACAACTTTCTAGATAATGAATTCAATTAACAAGTCATAAATATTCTCACAAGGCAAGCAGACTAGTTCACGGTGACACTAAAATCTTAAAATCAAATATGTATTGCATGGTTTACCAAATATACATATGTTTTGAAAGGATGTGAGATTGCATATCATTTTTTCTTGCATAAAAGAGAAGAAAATGCCAACAATTATACAATGCAAGTGAGAAGATTACACGAAAAAAATTTGTCACTTCCAGGAAATGCATTGAGATTTTACAACTGAGAGATTCCAAGTAAACAAGGTCCCATAAAGAGTTGAAAGGTTCACAAGCTTCCACAAATCTCTAATGATCTATCTTGGCATGTTAATTCTATGGTTAAGCCATCCATATGCACTACACATATCAAGCTTGTCAGATGTCCAAGTTCAATACTTAAATGCGGAAGCAAACAACTCATTGTTCAATAGGAAAGATGCAAGTATCAACATAGAAAGCGTGCCAGGGAATATAAGTATAAAAGAAAAATGACTATACTGTGCACAGTTATCTCAAGAATCTTGAAGTATATGTTGTACACTCTTAAAACAATCAACATATCATACTCTATATATGCCATGAATAACCAAGAGCTGAAGTTCAGCAGAAAAAGTATAGATCATGATTCAAAAAACAAATTGTAGATATTCAACACTCTACACACAAGTTTGCACAAGTCAAGAAATGAAGTGAGCATACAGATCTAAAAATTCCAGCGGCATTATTAGAGCAGTTAGTCTTTGCTTTTGTTAAGGTTTCAAATATAAGTGTAAAGTGATCATGAACGGATTGAATTATAGGAGGCACTCTGCATCTTATACTCGCACCCCACCCTGATTGCCAACAGGAAGCCCTCATCTCATCAGCCAAGCAGTCCAGAGGCTGCGATTGAAACCGGAGGTCTAGGGGAGAGTTCAATAGGCTTTGTGCATTTCAATTGAAGCTCTGACCATACATTGCTCACTTTTGTAATAGAGGCTGGATTGCTTTCATGTATTTAGTGGTTTCGGAAGTGAAACACAATCACTTGCAGGATTATCTTCTAAAATATAGGCTTGGAGTTTAAACATATTCCTAGTCACTTGTACAGTCTATCTAAAGGAATTTAAACTATGGATATCTTAAGGTGGGTTCCATAAAGAGCACAGCACAGGGTGTTGGATGTCAGTTAGTTTCAACAGAACGATCAAGTAAAACCAGTAATAGGCCCACTGAACTTCCTGAGATTAAACATTGTCGGGAGAACTACCTAGCAAATGCTTGTAAATATGTTGTATATTGCAACTACTGTATTCTACTTTTTGCCAGTAGCAATGTCAAAAACAGTCTGGAATGAATATATTGATGGGATTTATTAGACTAAATAGAGAATGATCAAAACAAAGAAAGGATAACAATTTAAATGGACATTCTGACAGCTACTGTCAACTGCCTGGTTTTACCAGTGAGCACCATATAAAAACCCTTGTGTATTAACAAAAACAATAATAACAACAACAGAAATAGAAAGACTCACCTAAATAATCCTCTATATTAGCCTTCACAATGCGTCCATTGGGGCCAGTACCTTTTATGCTTGAAATTAGAACCTGGAAAATAGTGGGAAACAGTGTGGACCCACGGCCGCGCAAACAAGATAAGTCAGATAGCCATAAAATGATAAAAGTATTATTCAAATATCAAGTACTTATTTCTATGACAGAAGTACAATCACTAGCAGAATGCCTATGACAAGTAAGAAACTGACCTAATGATCTTCTGCCATCTTTCTTGCAATAGGGCTAGCAAAAATGCAATCTTCTGTTTCAGGAGATGTTGCACTGTTCCCTGTTTTAGGAGTTACAACAGGGCTTGGAGTCTCTTCTTTTAGTGGAGGTGGTGGAGGAGAAGCTTCCTTTGAAGGAGCCTTGTCAATGGTGGCTCCCTGCGCCGAGGGTGTGTAGTCCCTCAATTTTGCAATGCCATCCTCATCTTCCACCATAATTGCTATAACCTGATTCAAAACCAGTACAATAAAACCTTCCAGATTTTGAATAAACCCTACCAGTTCACTATACACAAACTGTTAAAATATATAGATGCACCAGCACATTCACACATTGATGTAACAATTAGAACTCCTTTGCCAACAATAAACCCAAGCAAAAAATTCAATATAACAATTGCAACTGTAGACTGAGAAAGAGATTTCTTAATGATTGTGAGTGTACCTCCCCAACTTTAATTTACTTTGATCCGTCACCATGGACATTTTCTGCCAAATAGCCATCCTCCATACTCTCCATATTGACAATTGCTATATCCTAAAACCATTTCTTAACAATCAGCATTCTTCAGCAACATTACCAAATAAGCAAGGAAAGGAAATTAGTTGACCTTTGGAGTTTCTTTGAAAGAAGATAGAACATAAAAAAAGTAGTAAACGAAATTAGTTGACCTTTGGAGTTTCATTAAAAGAAGATAGAACATAAAAGTACATCCCCAGCTGAAACTTTATCTCCCTCTTTCTTTTTCCACTTAGCAACGTTACCCTTCAGAATGCAGATTATCAATAATATCCTAGGTGCAAATGATCAGAAATCTCAAATGCTCACTTCCTAATTGGGTAATGTACAAAGGAAAATGGTACGAATTTGGAAGCTATTGAAAGATGCATGGACCGCATTGTTATCTATAATAACTAGTAAACAACAACAAAGTCTAATGTTGATTAAGGGTAGAAAAGTGCCCAGGATTTAAGAAGAAATGGTTCTTCCTGCTGATCTAGTCCACAAAAGTGCTCAGATTGCCTAAAATTGTCTTTTGACACACAGGTTTGTCCTCAAATTTAGCCCAGAACCAGATCACTGATGACTAGGGGATCAAATAGGGCTGAGAATTAATTTCACCGCCTAGGATGTGCCCATCAACATGGATTTATTTCTCAAATAAAGACTTTTACTGTTGCTACTCATTCTCAGAAGTGCACAGGTCTGAGTTTTAGCCACTTTACCATTGGTATGATGCATAAACTTGTCAAAAATGTACCCAGAACAAACCAAAACTTGGATTTGCTTGATGTATGGTTGTTTGAAGGCTGGGACAGATTTGATCTGTTGCTGTTTGAGGCTAACAAATACCAGAACTGCCCAGAAATATCCCAGATCAACTAATTAGGCTGTTAGGAGGCTCAACATATGCCCAGGTCATCAAGGAATGTGCCCAGGACTCATTTTGATTGTTGTATGAGGATAGGACATGCCAGCATTACCAGGATTGCTTTCAATCATCCATAGAACTGTTGAGGGGTCAGAGTCCATATCAAATGAGATCGGAAATTATCCATGTCACCGTCACATGAAGCAAAGATCTACCAATCTGGACTCCAAGGCATCATACTAAGCCGTCCATGCATGATAAAACAAATGCAATCATCAAAGGAGAGGTGCGAAGTGATATGCTACACATGAGTGTGTGTGATTGTGATGATGGAGATAACTTTCATATGTCTTAGAGTGAGTCCAAGTCAAGTCGCCATGTATTAGAGTAGAACTTGTCGTTGGATCATATGTTGAGTAGCCACATGACTCGTGGGACGCTTGGATATGTTGAGCGGACCCTTGTTGATGGTAGTCACCCCTTGAGGTTGTGTTGGTGGCCTTGTCTGAGGTCCATATGCCATGTGTCATGTTCCTAGAGGAGACGTTGCGATGAGGGAACCCTAGCCTACGTGTGACCCTCCTTTGTTGTGAGTATGCTCTTGAGTTAACATTAGTTAACTCAAGTGCATGTCGGCCTATGTTTAGAATCATGACTTTCTCCTCTTAACGGTCTATATATAAGGAGAGTTATTCTCGTTGCTCAAATGCACTTCTTTGGTATCTTGTATCTTGCTCTAGGGATACGCTATCTTGACTTCTTGTCTACAGGGTTTGCTAAACTTGAGGTCTCTTCCTCTAGAACTCGCTATGCAAGTGGAGTGTCCCTTCTCTATCTTGGAGCGTTTGTGTAAAGATGCTATGACGTAACGATGTAGGAATCTATTACATGATGAAAGGTGCAAGCTCGGGGGAGACAATGGTTCTGCATTATCTATGGTTGGGAGGTGTTACCTGTGCAATGGTTATCTTCATGTGGTCTAGTGGATTTTATGGTTCAATTTTGAAAAGAACTGTAAGTGCCCTAAAAACTCAACAAATTACCACAATCAAATGTAAAAGAATAATTACTATAACTCCCTTTTGTTCTTTCTTCCCTTTCTCTCTTCTAAGGTTTCTTGATTGTATCGTAAAATTCAGTTCCCAACCACCCTTCAGTTCCCATCTTCGTCTTTGGTTTCCTTATAAAAAACTAGTTCCATCTAGGTTGATGTCTAGAGCAAGGCCTGACTCTGGGTGAATTGTTACTAAATTAGACTGCCCATTTCCCCCCTTTTCCACTTCTTTTCTATTGGGAATATTGTTCCTTTTCGCATCGGATAGACTTTGTCTGGGGTGTCGAATACTAAACAACTCCTGCCCCTCACCTCTTTCCTTCACTAGATTTTCCTCAACATCTCCACCTCTTGCCCCTCGCCTTTGCTAGTTCTCCCTTATGGTCTTCGATCTTTCACTCCGCATCCTCACATTTTTTCGTTGGTTATCTTTCTCTAACGATAGATGTCACAATCGAGTAGCTTATAGAGGAAAACATCGAACACTTGTGTTGTGGATACATAACTTTCTTTGGCGAGGACACTACCATCCTTGACGTGCAGCGTGGATCTCCCACGTTATCGTCTTTTGTAGTTGGATAAGTACATGCATTCCTTCCACATCTCATTTATTTCGTTTCTTATTCATTTATATCGTTAGAACTAGGTGTTTTTATTGCATTGTATAGAGATTTGGATCAAGTCTATTTTGTAGCGAGGCGTAGTAGCGTGTACAAATTCGTTTGATCGTAGTAAAATTTTGTAAGAAGCCTATGGCGGCTCTCATATTTTCCAATTGACATCAACACATTTTCTGGTGAGTTCCTTACCTTTCAATTTATTTTC
This sequence comes from Larix kaempferi, assembly GCA_027924585.1. Classification (NCBI taxonomy): domain Eukaryota; kingdom Viridiplantae; phylum Streptophyta; class Pinopsida; order Pinales; family Pinaceae; genus Larix; species Larix kaempferi. Next base: position 9,295,896 of record BSBM01000504.1, read on the forward strand.
TTATTTAACATTTTGGTTCGTAAGCTCAAGAAAGGTAATGGATAAGTCGAAATGAATTGGTGTCCCTCACTATTGTAAGTTTATTGTGAATTGTGGTTGTTCGTAAGAGCTATGTGGATTTTGCTAATACGCTAGAACCCCATATTAGTTAAACAACTATTTAATCCTAGTTAGGTTGCCCGTCTTTTCTTTATTTGTTGTTAATTATATTTGTGGCTAAGAACTAATTGAATTAGCTTAGTAAATCGAGGGCCCTATATCACTTAGTCAACTGTAAAACCCAATAAATATGACCTCATTTTGTCCTTTTTTCTTCCAACCCTTTTCTCTCCTATGTTTTCCTTATTCTATCACAAAATTTAGTTCCTAGGCATCCTTTGGTTTTCTTCATTCTTCTCGATGCACTCCATATTTGGTTGCCTCGAAAACGACTAGCTCCCTCTAGGCTTATGTATCGAGTAGAGCCCGACTCGAAAATTCTTACTAGATCAGACTGGTCATTTCCCCTCTCCATCGTTTTCTTTTCTCTACGCAATATTGTTCCTTCTCGAATCCAATAGACGACAACTATGGTGTCTTTCTCTGAACAATCTCCGCCTCTTTCCTTCACTAGATTTTCCCATCATCTCCACATCTTGTCTCTTGCCTTCCCTTGTTCACACTATTTTCTCCAATTTTTCACTATCTACGTCCTCAATATATTGCATTAACTTAGCTTCCCGTTACATTGTAAATTTCTAGTTAATTATAGTCGTTGGTAAGAAATGAGTAAATTTCCCCAATATTCTAGAGCCCTAGTTTAGTTTAAACAACTACTTAACCCTAGTTTGTGGCTAGCTCCCTCTAGGTTGATGTCTCGTGTAGGGCCCGACTCGAGACGTCTTCTTAGTAGATCAAACTGGTCGTTGCCCCGCTTCATCCGCTTCTTTCCTCCAAACAATATTGTTCCTTTGTCGAATCCCATAAACTGCAGCTATGGGGTCATTCACTGAACAACTCCCACCTCTTTCCTTCACTAGATTTTTCCAAACATCACCACGTCTTGCCTTTGTCCTTCTATTGTTCACCATATCTTTTCCATCTTTTCACTCTCGGCGTCCTCGATAGGTTGACTTCACTTAGCTTCCCTCTCTATTGTAAATTCTTCTTAATTTTAGTCGTTGGTAAGAACTGACTAAATTTCCTTGATATTCTAGGGCCCTAGTTTAGTTTAAACAACTACTTAACCCCAATTGGGTTGCCCTTCTTTTCTCATTCTGGTGTTGGTTCAGCTTTTGGCTGAGAACTAATTGAATTACCATAATAAACTAAAAACCCAGAATTACAATGACTCCCTTCCGTCCTTCCCTCCCATTCTCTCTCCAAAGGTTTCTTGATTTTATCCTAACATTGAGTTCCCAACCACCCTTCGGTTCTCTTCACTCCTCTGGGTGGACTCCATCTTTGCTTTACTCGAAAAGGACTGGCCAGGTTTCCCTCTTTTCTTAACCTATTTTTTTTTTGTAACTAGGGGAATCGGAAACTGGGACCGGGCTGGTACTCGCGTGACACGGGGTCCAGGGATCCAATCCCATCCACTAACACCATACCCCTAGGTGCACCCACAACGCACAAGCATGGGGCACGGGTAAGCCGAGGTGATTTCAACTCGTGACCTCCATTTACAACATTTCCTTCATATCAAACGAATCGTTGGTTGAGCTACACCCCTGCGGGCTTTTCTTAATCTATTGTTAATTCTACTTGCGGCTTAGAATTAATTGAATTACACTAGTAAGTCTACGGCCCTAGGTCACTTAATCGACTGTAAAACCCAATAAATATACCTTCTTTCTTTTGGTCCTCTTCTCTTCTAATCGCTTTGTCTCCTAAGGTTTCTTGATGTTTTCCAACAATTTAGTTCCCAGCCACCCATCAGGTCTCTTCTATCTTCTCCGTGGACTCCATCTTTGGCGGCCCCGAAAATGATTGGCTCCCTCTAGGTTGATGTCTCGAGTAGGAACCCAACTCGAGAGGGATTCTTACTAGATCGGACTGGTCATTTCCCCCCTTCATCCCTTTCTATTCTCTAGACAATTTTGTTCCTTGTCGAATCCCATAGACTGCAGCTATGGGGTCATTCATTGAACAACTCCTGCCTCTTTCCTTCACTAGATTTTCCCAAACATTTCCACATCTCTCCTCTTTCCTTCCCTTGTTCACCATCTTGTCTCCACTCTTTCAGTGTCTGCGTCCTCGCTAGGTTTAGTTAAATTAGCTTCCCTCTCTATTGTAAATTTCTTGTTAATTCTAGTCGTTGGAAAGAACCAACTAAATTTCTGTAATGTCCTAGAGCGCTTGTTTCGACTGAACAGCTTCTTAACCCTAGTTAGGTTACCCTTCTTTTCTCAATTTGGTGTTAATTCAACTTGCGGTTGAGAACTAGGAGAATTATGTTGAAGATTGTGTAGCTTCAGAAGATATTCATATAGTACCAGTTCGGAGCCCCTACTCTCTGTCAATGTGGACATACTAGGGTGACATCGTCAGTTGGATTGGAGAGTCCTCACACAATTAGACACAACCTGAGCATGACTTCGATACCTGGCAAGGGATTAGCTAACCCTTGGTGTGCAGGCAGTACCAAGTATTATAGGGACGCCTATATTGTAGCTCTGGATCAGTAGGAGCAATTAGGTGTGCGGTGATATGCTACACATGGGTGTGTGTGATCGTGATGATGGAGATACCTTTCATAGGTCTTAAAGTGAGTGCAAGTCAAGTCGCCATGTATTAAAGTAGAACTTGTCGTTGCATCATATGTCGAGTAGCCACATGAGTCGTGGGACGCTTGGATATGTTGAGTAGCCCCTTGTTGATGGTAGTCACCCCAAGATGTAGAGATGCTTGGGAAAATCTAGTGAAGGAAAGAGGCGGGGATTGTTCAGAGAAAGACACCATAGTTGTCGTCTACAAATTAGACTTGATCCAGATCTCTGATACAATGCAATAAAAACACGAGAACTATGGTGTCTTTCTCTGAACAATCCCCGCCTCTTTCCTTAACTAGATTTTCCCAAGCATCTCCACATCTTGTCTCTTGCCTTCGCTTGTTCACACTATTGTCTCCAATTTTTCACTCTCTACGTCCTCGATATTTTGCGTTAACTTAGCTTCCCGCTCCATTGTAAATTTCTAGTTAATTATAGTCGTTGGTAAGAAATGATTAAATTTCCCCAATATTCTAGAGCCTTAGTTTAGTTTAAACAACTACTTAACCCTAGTTTGTGGCTAGCTCCCTCTAGGTTGATGTTTCGTGTAGGGCCCGAATCGAGACGTCTTCTTAGTAGATCAGAATGGTCGTTCCCCAGCTTCATCCGCTTCTTTCCTCCAAACAATATTGTTCCTTGTTGAATCCCATAGACTGCAGCTATGGGGTCGTTCACTAAACAACTTCCACCTCTTTCCTTCACTAGATTTTTCCAAACATCACCACGTCTTGCCTTTTTCCTTCTATTGTTCACCTTATCTTTTCCATTTTTTCAATCTCGGCGTCCTCGATAGGTTGACTTCACTTAGCTTCCCTCTCTATTGTAAATTTCTTCTTAATTGTAGTCGCTGGTAAGAACTGACTAAATTTCCCTGATATTCTAGGGCCCTAGTTTAGTTTAAACAACTACTTAACCCCTATTGGATTGCCCTTCTTTTCTCATTCTGGTGTTGGTTCAGCTTTTGGCTAAGAACTAATTGAATTACCATAATCAACTAAAAACACATAATTACAATAACTCCCTTCCGTCCTTCCCTCCCATTTTCTCTCCCAAGGTTTCTTGATTTTATCCTAAAATTTAGTTCTCAACCACCCTTCGGTTCTCTTCACTCTTCTAGGTGGATTCCATCTTTGCTTTACTGGGGGAATCGGCAACTGGGATCGGACTGGTACTCGCGTGACACGGGGTCCAGGGATCCAATCTCGTCTGCTAACACTATACCCCTAGGTGCACCCACACAGCTTGAAAGCATGGGGCACGGGTAAGCCAGGTTGATTTGAAATTGTGACGTCCATTTACAACATTTTCTTCATATCAAGCAAATCGCTGGTTGAGTTAAACCCCTACTGGCTTTTCTTAATCTATTGTTAATTATACTTGTTGCTTAGAATTAATTGAATTACGCTAGTAAGTCTAGGGCCCTAGGTCACTAAATCGACTGTAAAACCAAAAAAATATACCTTCTTTCTTTATGTCCTCGTCTCTTCTAATCGCTTTCTCTCCTAAGGTTTCTTGATGTTTTCCAACAATTTAGTTCCCAGCCACCCATCAGGTCTCTTCTATCTTCTCCGTGGACTCCATCTTTGGCAGCCCCGAAAATGACTAGCTCCCTCTAGGTTTATGTCTTGAGTAGGAACCCAACTCGAGACGACTTCTTACTAGATCAGACTGGTCATTTCCCCCCTTCATCCCTTTCTATTCTCTAGACAATTTTGTTCCTTGTCGAATCCCATAGACTACCGCTATAGGGTTGTTCATTGAACAACTCCTACCTCTTTCCTTCACTAGATTTTCCCAAACATTTCCACATCTCTCCTCTTTCCTTCCCTTGTTCACCATCTTGTCTGCACTCTTTCAATGTTTGCTTCCTCGATAGGTTTAGTTAGATTAGCTCCCCTCTCTATTGTAAATTTCTTGTTAATTCTAGTCGTTGGAAAGAACCAACTAAATTTCTGTAATGTTCTAGAGCGCTTGTTTCGATTGAACGGCTTCTTAACCCTAGTTAGGTTACCCTTCTTTTCTCAATTTGATGTTAATTCAACTTGCGGTTGAGAACTAGGTGAATTATGTTGACGATGGTGTAGCTTCAGAAGATATTCTTATAGTACCAGCTGGGAGCCCCTACTCTCTGTCAATGTGGACATACTAGGGTGACATCCTCGGTTAGATTGGAGAGTCCTCACACAATTAGTCACAACCTGAGCATGACTTGGATACCTCGCAAGGGATTAGCTAACCCTTGGTGTGCAGGCAGTACCAAGTATTATAGGGGCGCCTATATTGTACCTCTAGGTCAGTAGGACCAATTAGGTGTGAGGTGATATGCTACACAAGTGTGTGTGATTGTGATGATGGAGATACCTTTCATATGCCTTAGAGTGAGTCCAAGCCAAGTCGCCATGTATTAGAGTAGAACTTGTCGTTGGATCATATGTTGAGTAGCCACATGAGTCGTGGGACGCTTGGATATGTTGCGTGGACCTTGTTGATGGTAGTCACCCCTTGAGGTTGCATTGGTGGCCTTGTTGGCGGTCCATATGCCATGTGTCATGTTCCTAGAGGAGACGTTGTGATGAGGGAAACCTAGCCTACGTGTGACCCTCCTTTGTTGTGAGTCGGCCCAGGTTCAGAATCACGACTTGCTCCTCCTCTTAACGGTCTATATATAAGACGAGTTATTCTCATTGCTCAGATGCACTTCTTTGGTATCTTGTATCTTGCTCTAGGGATACGCTATCTTGATCTTCTTGTCTACAGGTTTTGCTAAACTTGAGGTTTGTTCCTCTAGAGCTCGCTATGTAAGTGGAGTGTCTTGTTAGGGCATATGATCCTTCTCTATCTTGGCGCGTTTGTGTCAAGATGCTATGACGTAATGATGTTGGAATCTATTACATGATGAAAGGTGCTAGCTCGGGGGTGACGATGGTTTTGCATTGTCTATGGTTGGGAGGTGATAGATCATCACTGTGGTTAAACGACCTCCATAATCATTGTCTTACCTATGCAACAGTTATCTTCATGTGGTCTAGTAGCTTTTATGGTTCAGTTTTGAAAAGAACTGTAAGTGCCCTAAATACTCAACAAATTACCATAATCAACTGTAAACGAATAATTTCTATAACTCCCTTTTGTCATTTCTTCCCTTTCTATCTGATAAGGTTTCTTGATTTTATCGTAAAATTCAGTTCCCTTCTCGATCTTTGGTTTCCTTAAAAACAACTAGCTCCCGCTAGGTTGATGTCTAGAGCAGGGCCCGACTTTGGGCAAATTATTAATAAATTAGACTGGCCATTTCTCCCCCTTTTCCACTTTTTTTCTATTTGGAATAGTGTTCCTTTTCGCATCGCATAGACTTTGTCTGGGGTGTCGAATACTAAACAACCTCTTTCCTTCACTAGATTTTCCTCAACATCTCCACCTCTTGCCTCTCGCCTTTGCTAGTTCTCTCGTATGCTCTCGTCTCTTTCACTCCGCGTCGTCACATTTTTTCGTTTGTTATCTTTCTCTGACAACAGATGTCACAATCGCGTAGCTTATAGATGAAAACATCGAACACTTGTGTTGTCGATACATAGCTTTCTTTGGCGAGGACACTACCATCCTTGACGTGCATCGCGGATCTTCTACATTATCGTCTTTTGTAGTTGGATAAGTACATGGATCTCACTTATTTTCTTTCCTATTCATTTATATTGTTAGAACTAGGTGTTTTTATTGCATTTTATCAAAGATCTGGATCAAGTCTATTTTGTAGGGAGGCGTAGTAGCGTGTACAGATTCGTTTGATCGTAGTAAAAGTTTGTAGGAAGCCTATGGCGGCTCTCATATTCTGAAATTGACATCAACACATTTTCTAGTGAGTTCATTTTGGTTAGTAAGCTTAGGAAAGCTAATGGATAGGTTGAAATGAATTAGTGTCCCTCACTATTGTAAGTTTATTGTGAATTGTGGTTGTTGGTAAGAGCTATGTAGATTTTGCTAGTACGCTAGAACCCCATATTAGTTAAACAACTATTTAATTCTAGTTAGCTTGCCCTTCTTTTCGTTATTTGTTGTTAATTATATTTGCGGCTTAGAACTAATTGAATTAGACTAGTAAATCGAGGGCCCTATGTCACTTAGTCAACTGTAAAACCCAATATATATAACCTCATTTTATCCTTTTTTCTTGCAACCCTTCTCTCTCCTATGTTTTCCTTATTCTATCCCAAAATTTAGTTCCCAAGCACCCTTTGGTTTTCTTAATTCTTCTCGATGGACTGCATATTTGGTTCCTCGAAAACGACTGGCTCCCTCTAGGTTTATGTATCGAGTAGAGCCCGACTCGAAAATTCTTACTGGATCAGACTGGTCATTTCCCCTCTCCATCGTTTTCTTTTCTCTACACAATATTGTTCCTTCTTGAATCCAATAGGCGACAACTATGGTGTCTTTCTCTGAACAATCCCCGCCTCTTTCCTTCACTAGATTTTCCCAAGCATCTCCACATCTTGTCTCTTGCCTTCCCTTGTTCACACTATTGTCTCCAATTTTTCACTCTCTACGTCCTCGATATTTTGTGTTAACTTAGCTTCCCTCTCCATTGTAAATTTCTAGTTAATTATAGTCGTTGGTAAGAAATGAGTAAATTTCCCCAATATTCTAGAGCCCTAGTTTAGTTTAAACAACTACTTAACCCTAGTTTGTGGTTAGCTCCCTCTAGGTTGATGGCTCGTGTAGGGCTCGACTCGAGACGACTTCTTAGTAGATTAGACTAGTCGTTCCCTCGCTTCATTCGCTTCTTTCATCCAGACAATATTGTTCCTTGTCGAGTCCCATAAACTGCAGCTATGGGGTCGTTCACTGAACAACTCCCACCTCTTTCCTTCACTAGATTTTTCCAAACATCACCACGTCTTGCCTTTTTCCTGCTATTCTTCACCATATCTTTTCCATTTTTTAACTCTCGACGTCCTCGATAGGTTGACTTCACTTAGCTTGCCTCTCTATTGTAAATTTCTTCTTAATTGTAGTCACTGGTAAGAACTGAGTAAATTTCCCTGATATTCTAGGGCCTTAGTTTAGTTTAAACAACTACATAACCCCAGTTGGATTGCCCTTCTTTTCTCATTCTGGTGTTGGTTCAACTTTTGGCTGAGAAATAATTGAATTACCATAATCAACTAAAAACCCATAATTACAATAACTCCCTTCCGTCCTTCCCTCCCATTATCTCTCACAAGGTTTCTTGATTTTATCCTAAAATTTACTTCCCAACCACCCTTCGGTTCTCTTCACTCTTCTAGGTGGATTCCATCTTTGCTTTACTCGAAAAGGACTGGCCAAGTTTCCCGCTTTTCTTAATCTATTTTTTTTTTGTAACTAGGGGAATTGACCACTGGGATGGGGCTAGTACTCGCGTTACACGAGGTCCAGGGATCGAATCCCGTCTGCTACCACTATACTGCTAGGTGCACCCACACAGCGTGCATGCATGGGGCACGGGAAAGCCGTAGTGATTTGAACTCGTGACCTCCATGTACAACATTTCCTTCATATCAAGCGAATCGTCGGTTGAGCTACACCCCTATGGGCTTTTCTTGATCTATTGTTAATTCTACTTGGGGCTTAGAATTAATTGAATTACACTAGTAACTCTAGGGCCCTAGGTCACTTAATCGACTGTAAAACCCAATAAATATACCTTCTTTCTTTTTGTCCTCTTCTCTTCTAATCGCTTTGTCTCCTAAGGTTTCTTGATGTTTTCCAACAATTTAGTTCCCAGCCACCGGTTAGGTCTCTTCTATCTTCTCCATGGACTCCATCTTTGGCGGCCCCGAAAATGACTGGCTCCCTCTAGGTTGATGACTCCAGAAGGAACCCAACTCGAGACGACTTCTTACTAGATCACTTCTTACTATCCAGACTGGTTGTTGGTAAGAGTTATGTGGATTTTGCTAATACGCTAGAACCCCAGATTAGTTAAAAAACCATTTAATCCTAGCTAGGTTGCCCTTCTTTTCTTTATTTGTTGTTAATGATATTCGTGTCTTAGAACTAATTGAATTAGCCTAGTAAATCTAGGGCCCTATGTCACTTAGTCAATTGTAAAACCCAATAAATATAACCTCATTTTTCCCTTTTTTCTTCCAACCCTTCTCTCTCCTATGGTTTCCTTATTCTATTCCAAATTTAGTTCCCAAGCACCCTTTGGTTTTCCTCATTCTTCTCGATGGACTCCATCTTTGGTCGCCTCAAAAACGACCAGCTCCCTCTAGGTTTATATATCGAGTAGAGCCTGACTCAAAACTTCTTAGTAGATCAGACTTGTGACACACTGCACCAAATTCCAAAGAGAAAAAGATTAACGTTTTGTGTCAAACATTATTGATTTGTCTGTGGAATTCAGTGCAGTATTTGTTAATAGGTACAGAGAATGTGGAGATAATGAGCTCTAGAGTGAATGGTAATATATAATGATCTAATATGTAGATCAGTTGGCGATAGGGTGCACTGTTAAGGCATTCCTTGCAACGGTGTTGGTGCAAACCTCGGCGAGTCTTGTGTTCCAAGCATGGGGCAACATGAGCATGCCTGGAGGTTATAGTGGCAACAGACCGGAATCAACACCATGTCACGCAAATATAAGCACGGCCTAGTTACTGATTCCACCAAATACCAATTAAATAAAATAAAAGAGATATGGCTCAAAACCATTTTAATTCAATTTCATCACATTAATAGCAAAAAGAATGAAGAGATGGATGATCTCTCTAAGGAAAGTCTGCAGCTGGAACCAGGTTCATGCCGTATCCATGAATGCAAGAATGATCAAATTTCTGAATATTTGCATTCATCTTTTTTCTGATCTGGGATCTTTGGGACTTTAAACTTTCTGTCATACTATTTTTATGTTGCGTAAGAGCCCTAGGGGGGCAATCTGTTGAAGGTTTTTCTTCAGCTCTGTGTACGACAACATATAAGCTACTCATAGGTTTAATTCTGGATCTATATGTGAAGAAGTCTGTGGAACTGTTTTGATGCTTTTTGAAAAACCAGAGTTATGAAGTTTTTAGGACTTGTGAGTTCGGTATTTTTCACTGAAGAGTGGTGTATTTGCACCTCATTTGATGTTTTCAGAAATGCTTGACTGCATCTATGGCCTGTAATTTTATCTTTTAATGAATAAAATTACGATATTTTCCCGAGGAGAAAAACAAAAACATCTAGGAAATGTTTCCCAGCTTGTTCCAGTATTGAAATGTTATTCCTGAACTATAACAGATAATTTCATCAATTTATTTCTTCAATTAGGTATGGCCTTGTTCCTTATCTATGAATGCCTAAGGCATTCTGTGACTAAGATAAGGTACACCGCAGATCTATATACAAACTATGCAGAAAGAATTTCCTTCCTACTCGTACATTTATAGCTTAACAATTGAATACCTCTACCAATGTGATAGGAATAAGATAAGAAACAAAGCTTCTTACACATGGACCTTTCCACAACATGTTCATGTTGCTCATGATAGGAGTCTGTTCATTGTACCCATGTGTAAAGATCAGATGCTATTTAAGATGGGGTCCATGTTTGTATCTCTGGAGGCTGTGGAGTCCCACATGGTTTATCAACAAAAGTAAGCAATCAAGACAAACCCTCAAGGAAGCACTCTTTTGAAATAAAGAATCAACTAAGTAAACATAGGATCTATCAATTGAAAGAAAGAAAAAAGTGCATACAAGTGTTATTATCGTAAACTTCAGGGAGTGGTTCGACAACTAGAAGACAACAATCTTCAAATCAATTGACATGCAAATTTGCAATACCTATTTCACTGATCATCACATTAGCTTGGAATTCAATGGGTAGAGATGCACATGTTTTGGTAGAATAACAAGAAAAATAAAACATTCAGTCTAAAATCTTCCAACAGAGATCCAAAGGTACAGAAATGACAAATATGGCCAAACATTAGCATCAGAATACCTGTGCAAAAGCTTGACAATATGCTCCTCAATGAGTCAGAAATAACTGTTCTGTATGAAAATGGAACTTTTGTGGAACTTTGGCTAGAGGAATATTTCTTGAATTGCATACCTGCCAAGCAGATAGATAAGATTAATTAATTAATGTCCAACAAATGACCAAAATTAAGTCAACAGGACTGCTCTAATGTACAACAAATGACCAAAAGTAGGTCAACGGGACTGCTCAATACATAAGAATACATAGTGAAATTGCAAAGGCCACTCCTATAAAAATCTATATCATCTAGGCACGACTCTCACAATCTCAAAAAGAAATACAAGACTTGATATTAACAACCTAGCAGCACAAAAAAATTGCAAACAGTATAAACTATTCTGCATATTTTGCAAACCTTTAAAGAAAAAGTCCTACATGATATCATTGAGAGCGAATCCACAATAGTATTATAATAAAGCCACAACTGAGAAAACACTTTCAACAGATAACTCAGATTAATTCTGCATTTGAAGGTCCACGTAATATTCTCAATCAAAATTACTATTAGTATGATGACTGGTAGTTCTCAATATGGTGATAGTTGTATAAAAAAACTGTAGACGAAGAATCCTACCTGTTTGTCCATTTAACAAATTCAATTCCATTTTGTATGTAGCTAAACTGTGTAGATGAGTATACAATTTAGCTTGAGAAACTAGAGATCCTCCGAAAGGAGGAAACATCAAAATCATGTACAAGCTTTCATCGATGGATTTTTAATGAAACACCATCTCCCAAACTTACAATAGCAGATTTAATACAAGTTCACAACTTCTATCTTTTATTTGATTAATCTGAGGGAAACGGTTAGCCCGTTTAGATAATGCACTATTCAAAGTGTACTAAATAATTAATATGTCATAAGTGTTGATTTTCATAGATCTAGACCCGGTTATCAGCCCGAATAATTCTTAGTGCTTGCACTTTAATTCAATTATGTTAGACCTTTAATCTGAACAATAGACAAGCACAGCAATACACAAGAACACAAGAAATTTCTTCGGGGAAACCATAACTCGACATCAAATAAATCTGACAGTAGCTTCCAAAGCCACACTGCCTCACAACTAGCCAAACAGGCTGCAATATACTCTGCTTCGGCTGTACTCAGTGCCACACTTAACTGCTTCCTGCTAAACCAAGATATCATACCGGATCCCAAACTGAAGCAGCATCCCGAAGTGCTCTTCCTGTCTGTGGTACTACCTGCCCAATCTGAATCAACATAACCATGCAGGTTAATCTTCTGATTCGTCGCATAATTGAGCCCATACTCAATTGTACCCTTTAGGTACCTCAATATATGCTTTGCAGCAATCAGGTGAACATGTCTCGGATCTGTCAGGAACTGGCTCAGGGTGTTCACAGCAAAGCATATGTCCGGTCTCATGTTCGTCAAGTACATTAACGAACCAATCATCTGCATGTACATCGTGGCATCAACTGTCTTTGAAAAAGCATCACAAAGTAGCTTCAAATCCGATGCCATTGGTGTGGCCATTGCCTTGCAGTCCATCTTTCCGAACCTCTTCAGAATCTCCACTGCATACTTTCCTTGACCAAGGAAAATCGCATCTGAACTCTACCACACCTCCATACCTAAGAAGTAGTGCATCATTCCCAGGTCCTTCATCTCGAATTTTGCGGCAAGCCTTCTCTTTGTTTATGCAATGAGCTTATCCTCTCCTGTTAAGAACGGGTCATCTACATATAGCAGTAATATTACTGGTCTTCCGCTCTCAACCTTGAAGTAGAGGTTGGTATCTGCTTTACTCTTGGTAAATCCTAAGCTCATCAGAAAACTGTCCATCCTGTTGTACCATGTCCTGGGTGCCTGCTTCAAACCATACAAGGCTTTCTTAAGCTTGCACACATGAGTCTGTATGTCATGTCTCTCGAATCCCAGTGGCTCATCCACATACACTTCCTCTTCGACTACACCATTCAAGAATGTTGTCTTGACGTCCATCAGGTGTACCTTCCATTTCATTACTGTGGCTAAAGCAAGTATAGATCTTATGGAAGTGTATCTTGCTACATATGCAAATGCCTCCTCGTAGTCTATGCCTTCTTTCTGGGAGAAGCCACGTGCTACAAATCTTGCCTTGTGTTTTTCGATGCTACCATCTACAGCATGCTTGATCTTGTAGATCCATTTTGAAGTCACAACAGACTTCCCTTCTGGTCTCGGAACTATCTCCCAAACATCATTCTTCATAATCGATTGGTACTCTTCGATCATGGCATCCTTCCATTCTTACTTTTCTATTGCTTCCTCATAGTTCGAAGGTTCTTTATCAATGATGTCGCATAGTAGGGCCACATAGTTGGAGTATGGTCTGGATCTCGTGCTTTCTCTGAGTGCCCCATCTGGAGCACCATACTTCTCTGCATCTTGTATTGCTTCACGTGCCCATGCTGGTCTTCTCTTGTGGGAGTTCTTCTCACAAGGTGGATCTATAGGTTCTTGTGGTTCTATTATATAGGTTCTTGTGGTTCAATATGAGTTTTGAACAAGGCTTTGAATTCCTTGAATTTGCTAAACTCTTCATCTTTGCCTTTCAAGAAATAAATCCATGTCTTACGAGAAAAATCATCTATGAAGGAAACATAGTATACATACCCACTTAAGGAGCTGGAAGATGGGGCCACACACATCTGAGTGAATTATCTCCAAGATTCCTTTTGCCTTGCTTTCACTGCTAGGAAATAACTTCTTAACATTCTTCCCTTGTGCACATCCCTTGCAACTGCTTTCATACTTTGTTTGAATTTCTGGTAGACCTGATACTGCTTTGCTTGCAATTGGTAGTGCTCTATAATGTACATGTGCAATCCTTCTATGCCATAATTCGCTTGGTTCCATGGAGTCATGAACCAATGCTTGTTCTGGTTGTCCTTTTAACTTGTACAGGCCTCCCTCTTGCTCTCCAATTACTGTTGCATCATGCATTGTCTTTCCTCTTGGCCACATTAGAACTTGGCCATCAACAAATGCAACACGAAGTCCTTTAGCATCTACCCGAAAACTGCCTGGGGCTGCTTGAAGTTTTCATACCTACCCTGAATTTTACTGTCCCCCCTGCCGAAGGCCTTCCCGTAGCTTTTCTAGGCACTTTTGCCCAGGCTTGCCCGGTGGCTGTGTTGACTCACTTGATGGCTTGCATAGATCTGCCCTAGTGGCTAGCTAGTATGGTGGTTGAGCAGCTACTAGCGGCTGCTACAGCCATCTTCTTTTTCTCTCTGACGGCCATGTCTTTCTTTCAATGTTAAGCCTGTCTCATCCATCCAACAGAGACTGCACTTCCCACTCAGTTGGCGGCTGCCTGGCAATGCTCACGTCGACAGCTATGCAACAATCCCATTCTACTTAGTTCCCAAAGCCGTCTCTTCTGCAAGCTAAGTCCACAATCTTCCTGCATTCTATCGCACCTTTGCAATTGTTCTCGGCTACTTGGCTGTCGATCTGTGCTTCTGATTCCTTCACCCGCATGCATCACTCTACTGGTTACCTAGCATCCACATCCATCTCGCGGCTTGTCTGCAACCCGATCTAGCTTTGGCTCCCCTAGCTCCGAGATGTCCCCCGATATATTGGTCGCGTCACTGTCTCAACAGCCTCCCGACATGACTTTCACGCAGCTACTACCCTCCTGACAGCCACTGGTGGTGCCTACGCAGTCTGTTGCTAGTTCGTGTTGCCTCTACCCAACTTACACAACCCAATTTCCTCCTTTCGAGTAGCCAAGACTAAACCTCAGGTCTGGCGCCAACAGCTCCACGATCTCCAGCGATCTCCCTGCGAGCCCGATCCAATGGCCTCTCGACCCCTTCCCCATGCATCTCCAGTCCAATCGAGACCACGGCCACGACTTCCGCTTGCACCCAGATCATGCAACTCTGCCTCAAAAGATACCACGACTTGTCGCCCAGCTAATCCACTCAATCGTACAATGATACGGCGTTCGTACGACCTGTACCGTGTTCGTATAGTACTTCTCTAATTTTTTTCTTCCTCTCGTAAATCTTGCCAACCCATCAAATGTGATTTACTTCAAACCAAAGCTGGCTCTAATACCATGTTGATTTTCTTAGATCTAGACCCAATTTATCAGCTCGAAAAATCTACACAAGTATTACACTAGATCTACAACAAAAATGCAATGGAAAAACTCAAGAAACCAATCACACATTTAACAATGGATTTACCCTGGAAACCCCCAGCTGGGGAAAAACCAACCAACAGAACCCTCGTGCTCTCTCCCTAGGAAAATGGCCCACTGAGGAAAATACAATGACAAAAGCTATCAAACCTCAAGATCAGTCCTTCGATCTTGCTGATTACTAACTCTCACTGCCCCTTGATCCAAGCCTCGAACCTTGCCCAGCACGCTTCATTGAATGTCCTCCAACTACTGTGTGACTATTGTCTTTGTTCTCTCTCCTTCCTCTCACTTAGGTTTCCTTTTATACTATTACAATATCCAAATACTTGGGGCCAATACCATGGACCACCAAATACCATGGGCCCTCACTTTACATAAAGTAATTACAAAATAACATTCACTTTAATAATTCACTTAACTAAAGTGAAACTCCTAAGTTTGAGAGGTCTCCTGGATGACACCTGCATGCCAAACACTTAGCCTATGCAGAAGTACTTGTCACCCTTTGTTTTCCATGTTTAAGTATTTCTCACTTATTTAATAATTATAACCATTTTTATTCACTCGGAAGAAAAAGAGATAAATAATATTTTCGTAAATATAAACATGCATATTCACTTATTAGTTATTATTTATTTTATTCATATGATATTTATATTCTCAATATTTATTTTAAGAACAATGCAAGCACCAAATACTTATCTAAGGGTACACTAGCTCACTCGAAATAGAGGAAAATCCCGTGGTTGCTTCGCACGACATGTCAGGTCTTGAGCTCACCCTAACCTCATATACGTGGTAACCCCCACATGTGCCCAACATGGAAAAATACACCTCTCGTACATGGCCTCTCCCATAACCCCACTCTCTTCCTTGTGGAAAACATCCGCCAATGTCCCTCTCCAACCAAATAATTCATTTTAAATAGTATGTAAGGGTCCAATACCAAAAAGTAACAACCCTTTACTTTTACATCATAACTTTTCATTATTACACAATTACTTTTTACCTTTTTAGATGAAGATTCATGTAATGATGAAAACGAGATAATGATGGATAGAAACTTTCAATAGAGATTGGTAACTCCCCATCTACCTATCGGTTGGACAAAAGATCAATCTGTATGTTACAATCGGATCGTGCCATGTATAGTTAGAATTAAAAGTGTGATTTGTTACATTATTAACTCAAATAATTGAAGGATCTTTTACATGGATCTTTGATCCATCTAAAGCTCTATTTCCAAATAGGTTAAAAACCTCCCCTACGAATACCATCCATCCAAGATGGATGAGTTCATGTATGGCAAACTTCATATATTTTATGTTCCCATTTTAGAGTATATTGCTCCACTTCTTTCCATTAAAACAAATGCTCGTTAGAGTATTTTGGATCAAGTAAAGTTGTTGTCTTTCTTTCTCAAGAACCAGGAGAGGAATTTGCAATTCTAAATATTTATGGGCCTTATGCAAACATAGTGGGATATTGGGACAAAATCTTTACAATGGGTTTGTTGAGGCAAGGGAATATTATATTCGGAGGGAATCTAAATTTCACCATGAGTAGAGCTACAATCTAGGGACCTAAAACTCATGACACTTTGTGAAACTATTTCTTTGAAAATTGGAAAAAGTCAATTAGATGTGGAACCTGTCAAACTTTTTCCTATAAAAAATTTGATGTAGGTGTTGATAGAATTGCTAAGAGAACTGATAGCATTTTACTTTCTGAATCTATTATGACCAGTCATATCAAGTTTAAGCACTAGGGGAAGATTCTGATCATTTCTTGGTTTTTCTGGAGTTAGCAAAGAAAGGAAGAAAACACCCTAGGCCTTCCAAATTCAATCTAGCTCGGTTGGAGGAGAATTTATTCCATTAATTAAGAGAAGTGGGTTCCTTTTAATGGCTCACTTAGGGAATCTACCAGTATTCAATTTGAATCAAATTTGTAAAGGATAAAACAAACAATTGCAAAATGGGCCCACCAAAAGAGGGTTAAGGATGATTAGGATCTTATCTCTTTAGAAATCCAACTAGAGGCTCTAAATAACAAGGAGACTGCAAGATATTTTGATGAAGCCTTTAAATTCCAAGTGAGGGTTTCGAACAATAAAAAAGGAAATTCGAGAGGGCTTTAGGGCTCTCAAAAGGTGACGAGAATACCAAATATTTCCATGAATATGCTAATCATCAAAAAAATGTGAATGAATACTAAATGGGAGATCAGAAAGGATGATGGTTCTTCAACTACATGTTTTCAAGATATTACTAAGCACAGGGTGGATTACTTTGAAGGCATTTATAAAAAAGATAGTAGGGCTTCAACAGGTAAGTTGGTAAGAATGACTTCATTTTTCCTAAGTTTGGAGAAGAAGAGGGATAATGCGAGACTATTAAAGGAAGTCTCAAAAGATGAGCTCCTACAAGTGAAGCATAGTTTCGAGAAGGACAAATTTTTTGGGTCAAATGGGTGGAGAACTAAATTTTTCTAAGATGTTCTACAATTATCGAGGATGATTTGCTAAGGGTTATTGAAGAGTCTCGATCAACTAGGAAGATGCTAGCTACTTTTAGCTCCACTTCCAATGCTCTCATTCCAAAGATAGATAATCCAAGCTCTTTCGAGAAGTACATAGCCATTTCTTTATGCATTTGTATATATAAGATTATAGCTAAGATAAAAGCATTACAAGTGAAAAGCTACTATCTAAGTCTATATAAAAAGAGTAGTTTGGGTTCCTACTGGGGAGGGAAATTCTTGAGGCAATAGGGGTAGACCAAGAAGTGCTACATTTTATCCACACCAAAAAACTATTAGCTATGGTGGTGAAATTGGGCATGCCCATGGCTTATGACCGAGTAAGTTGGTTGTATTTGAGATTGATGCTTATCCACTTGGGGTTTGTGTTCATTTTGTGAAATGGATGATATGTTGTGTATCCACAGTGTCTTTTATTGTTCTTATCAACGGTTCAAATTTGAGTTTTTAAGACCATGAAGGGATCACGAGTATGCGTGACCTTTATCCCCACTCTTGTTCCTAATTGTAGCATAGAAATTGAGCAGGACACTCCTAGAGGCAAGAAAGATCGAAACCTTTAAAGGTATTAAGTTACGGAAATCTCTATTTTTGTCCCATCTTCTCTTTGTCGATGACATACTTTTATCTTATGATGGGTAGAGAAGAGATGCTCTTAAGTTAAAGAGCCAAGAAGGCTGAGGGACTTGTGTGTGTTCACTCTAACCTTCACCTTCTATCACACCAAAAGGATGAATACAAATCAAGGCCCACCAAACTATGGGATCTAGAATTAGAGTTGGTTGACTTAGATATGGCATTGAGTGCCATGTCTCATCTTAATTTGTTTGATGAGGAGGCACCAACAATTGCATCTTCTAGTGGACATGACAACAATGTTACTAGTTTTGGAAAGGATGAACATGATGATGAATTATGAATATGATAGTAGGTTTCCCTTTGTAAAAAAATTAGAGTTTGCATAGTATCATGTGACATGTATGATTGATGATATTAGATAGTCGTGTCAAGTGATGATGATGATGTACAATGATCATATTATGATGATTATAATGACAACGATATATATATATATATATATATATATATATATATATTATTGAAAAAAACTTTACTCACAGAATAACATAGACGGTCCCATATCATTATAGCTCACTGCCCATTACACAATAGAGTTTTATAACCCAAATCCAAAACTACCCTTATCGAGATTATAATCCTACTTACAGAGAGGTCAAGAAAAGAACTTACTTAAATGACAAACTTGGAGCCAAAGAAATGGAAATATGCTAGAGGAACCACAAAGAAGACTTGTAGATCTGGAAATGGTTTGGCAGCAAGAAGAGTGCTCGCATCTATAAGGCTAGCTTCAACTCTTAGGTCCATACCTACAGCCAAGTTCCGACAGCAATGATCCTCCACGCCCTCAACTTTATGCTTCTCAAAAACTTTGCCAAATTCTTACACCATCCATGGAACTGCTTCTAAACTCTACCCAGCAGTTCAATCTTCAATATTCCCCGAATGCACAAAACCGACGATGGAAGTTTCAATGTTTGTAATCTATCCTCCTTCTGCGTCATGAACTTAGGTAATATATATGCCCAAACATAATCTTCATATGTAGATCAATCACTTGGCATAAGCCTATTAATCATTTGATAGGTAAGCTCAGTTGATGACCTAGAAGGACCGAACTTGAAACGAACTGCCTTTGACAAATTTACAGGAAGGCCCAACTGGAAGTATCGTTGGAATGGACATATCTCGACTTGTAAGATGGTCTGTCATCTTCTATAGGCCTTGGATCCTCAGTATACATATGCTCTCATATGAAAAATTGTCAATTCTGAATGCACCAATAGGTTCTTGTATGGAGCCCTTATCTACTGGAAGAGCCACCCTCAACCCTTACTTGAACTAGCTCTTTCAGGACTGATTGTTTGGCTAACTTCGACAACACAATTAAACCAAGATACTTCTGGAAATAACGTGATGCAAACCTCTTTAGAACATCGACATTCAGCAACTTCAAAAATTTGCATTGCCCCCTTTGCTTCACCTACAAAATAAGCACAATCCTCAGTCCAGAATGATTTACCTGCCATAGCAATGATCCTTCCATACCTTTCTAGTGGGTTGGCAGTCCACAGAATAGAAATCTATTTCAGAATCACTCATTAAACCCATATCCTTCAGCTGATCATTTTCGGAACAACTAGACATCCTCAACCCTGCCGAAAATGTCTGCAGGAGGCATATTCGAAATATGTCGTTTCAAAAACTGAGAATAACTCCTAGAGGGTGTCCTTCATACAACTGGAAATAAATCTCAAAATCAAAGGAATTTTGAGGGGTAACACTCGCAAAACTAGAATTTTCCTTTGGCCTGCCCTGTCAAACATAATTCTAACCTGGGATAATAGGCATAACAGAAATCGGCATGGTCCTGCAACAAGATACATTTTTTGCAAAAGCGTATTCTAGGGAGGTTTGGAATATGGATAGCAACACTAAATTTGTCAAATGGAAAGAATGAATGGAAAGGGGCGTCTCTATTAACATAGTTTGAAAAATGGTACAAGGATAAGACAGTAGGCAGCTCATAAGGCTTTGCCAAGCTTTGCAACAACTAATATGGGGTTGGGCTCAAAAGAAATAGTATGATATTCCAACCGAGATTTCTCCTGTACACATGTGCCACCAAATAAGAGATGCTTGTGAAGGGTCATGGAAACCTGAAAATCCTAAACCTCCAAGAATCCTGAAGGAACCAGAAAGCAATTAAAACAAATCCTGGCGTTTCTTCGACGGTGCATGTCAAACAACCATAGGTATTTGTGGAGCTCGAGGCATTTTATTTGAATGGTAAAATCATTCATTTCTTTCAAATTTGCAGCAGATTCAGGCACAGATAATAGAGCTGAGTTTTACGCTCTATGGTTGCTTATGAAAATTGCAGTCGAGATAAGAATACAAAGCCTCCAGAAAAGCATTAAATTTGTCAAATAGGAAGAATGATTGGAAAGGTGAATCTCTCTAAGAGTGGTTTGAAAACTAAAACAGACTTGAAAATTCTTACAACGAAATTACAGAAGAATGTTCTTGTTGTAACCAAGTATAGATCCATCATCTCACCTTACCGGGGGGTGAAATTTATGGTTTCCATTGGTGCAAATCCAATCACATTAATGTGGGGTGAAAAGCAATTACTCATTGGTAACGAATGGTCAATCCATTGAGCGGGGATATCATTCAAATTTAAGAAGCATAAAGTTTATGCTCAAATTGCTGCGAGAATGAAACAACAAGGCAAACTACCTGGCCAACCCCAGAATTACATATCGTTACTGTATGAATAGCTCTTGTAATGAGTATTTATTACTTGATGATTCAAGACTAGAGCTGGAGATTGTAAAACGTACAAGTTACCAATGACATACTCATCTCATATTTCGGAAATGAATAAGAGGCTCGGGCATATAGAGAATACCTTACTATTGGAGAAAGAACCATAGAAACGATGAAAACCATGATATTTTCTCATTCTTAGTACAAGGTCTCGGCCCTTGCCTACCTAGAAGATGCCTATCCAAAGGGAATTATGGTTGGGAAGGTTGCAGTAGCAAAAGCCTTTGGAACTTTTCTTTTCTAAATAAGAAGAATCAGTGTTATTCTCAATGTACCAAACAAATGACTAACCGAGAAGAAGTCCCTCCTGAAAGGTCGAAACATTTCAAAAAAAATCAATATTTGAATGGAAATGAACGAAACGAAAATAATTCAATCCAATTCTTTTCCAAGAATGAAATCCTATCGACTTTTTCGACAATCGACTATAGATTTGTATCTTTATCGAACATATACCCAACTTTGATTTGATTAAGGAGTAGGTTTATTTCCATGGATAAAATTAGTTTTCATTATAAAGAAAAGGTAACAAAGATAGAATACAAGCCCGTCTAATAGTGTTAGTCATTAGGCGTTGTTGTTTTGAGGTTAATCTATTCACTTGACTCGATAATATTTTTCCTTGCTCACTAATAAATCGACTAATTAGGCTCATAATTTTATAATCGATTCATCTTCCAACCCAATTGATGTCAAATGTCTACGAAAAGATCGCTTGGGTTTATCCATAGTTTGCTTCAAGAACCTTTTGAATACTATTTATTGAAAATCTTTCAAAAATATCGTTCCATTAAAGATCTTGTTGAAATACCATTCCATTTTATATATGTGATCTATTCCTATCCTTGGGTAGTAGTACGTTTAATCTCTTTTTTTACCTCTCTATGAATGATATGCTTGTAACAATAGGGGCAAAATTTATTTGATTCCAATCGAATAGGTGTATTGTGTCGATTTTTCCAAGTGGTATATCTAGAAATCCCCAAGAATCTTTTATAAATGTTGAATTAATGTAACTTCGAAGAATATTCTACTTGTACTTAATTATTGTAACTCCGTCGGAGATGTCTTACCTCCGTTCGGGGATGTCATTATTATATTTGGTCATGTAAAAGTCATGAGGTAAAAGTAAAACCTCCATTGTAAGTCGGGTCGTTAGAACCCAAAAGAATGTAATATAAATATTATTTGAGTCTTTCTAGAAAGGTCAGCCCAGCTAAGTTAATGAGGTTGACCTAGTTAGGTTATTTTCCAAGTGAAAAGTAAAGTATAAATAGAAGGAGTCTTTCCTTCATTTGTACCATTCACTCACTCATGCATTGCGCAATAGAGGAGAGAGGAAGTTTGTGAAGGGGGGGGAGGATTGGCTTGGCTCTAGAGTTTGAGTTTTTGTCTCTCTTCTTTATGAGACTTATTTTTGGGCATTGTACTTTGGTAATCTATATTGAGGAAGTTCTTGCTTGGTTTTCTTCCCCTTGAGGGTTTCCCAGGATATATTGTTGTGTACTTTGTGATTGTGCATCTTTCAAAGATCCTTGCTATGCTGCTATTGTGAAAATGTATTAAATGCTCATGAAGTTAGAATTTGTTAAAAAGTTAACCAGGAAAGTCATTTTGAGGAGGGCATGAAAAGTTTTGCATGCACATAAGCATGCAAAAGTGAGTTTTGCATGCACTGACTTTTAGGTTTTTGGTAAACCTAATTTTTCAGTAAGTTGATATAAGGAGACAGAAGGTGTCTGTCATGATTACCGAGCCAACTGATCTGAGATAGATCCAATTGAGAGGTGGGCGACTTTCCTTGGGAAGGAGGGCGCATTCTTTGAGGAGAGAGAAGCTCGTTCAGCATCTAGTCGATCGATTGAGTGTCTGAGACTTTCAGAGTAGCCTTGTTTCAATGAGTGAGAAAGGTCTATGACGATCAGAGCTCAGATCTGTTGAGATCTAGTTTCGTACGAGCAGTTATTGACTTGAGGGAGGGCGCACTTATCATGCAAAGGAGGACGCATTCAGTAGTCGGCCTTCTTCTGTTGCAGAGCAGATCAGAGCAGAGAGTTGAGAGAGGCAGTACAGTACAGTCAAAGCTACCTGCATAGTGACTCAGATCCAGATTGACAGTTAGGGCACGCATCCTTAGTGCATGCATCGGCTGATGCATGCAGATCTAGGGTTTGATCCGTTCATGATTCTGAGTTACATCTGAAGTAACTTGTTGTATCTATTCTTTTCACATATTGCTCTGGGATCGAGATAGAAGAAAGCCCGACATAATTGTTGGTTTTCCCCGTTTGGGGTTTCCAGGGTATATGCAGTGTTATATGTGTGATTGCATGTCTTTAATGTTGTAAAGAGATCTACAGTTGTTGAGTTTTATTTCATTACAGTATTATTGATTTACAAGACTCAAACCGCTTGAGATCTCAAGGCTATCCAGAGGGAGTAGCGATCTCTGGATTAAAATTTACATGGTATCAGAGCCCTGGTAAGGGTCGGGGAGAGCAATCACACTTAGATCTGCGAGCTGTATACCAAATCTGTGCAGTGATCTCAGTTGGGCCTCAGATATGCAGTTGCAGGAGTCAAATCTGTGCCATCAGATCACCAAGACTTGTGCATAAGGGATGATCAAGTTGTTTGCACTTCTTGCTCCTCTATGGACATAGATGAGTACGCTACTGATGAGATTGACAGAGAGATGGCTTTCAACACCTGGCAATCGTTGAGTGCTTCCACGATGTAGATCTAATTAAAACCCACCTAAATCTTAATTAACTCATTCCCGATCTAAAGTTTGGTGGGCATCCGACTCCATTCACCCCCTGATCTAAGGCATTGGGCCTCTCCAAGGGAGGTCGCACTCGTTGGTTAGGTGGGATTTTGTTAGATCTACATTGTGGGTATTGCTTGTTCCCTGTCAAATCACTAGATCCATTCAATAGCAAACCCTCTAGTGCCATTTAATCTTGATCTTCACCTTGTGGGCCCTATTTTGGTCATTTTCCTCATTTTAAGGGTGGGCCCTAGTTGGATATCTTTACTTGGCATTAGATCTATCTAGATCTACTAATATAAACCTATAAGTGGCCTTGTCTTTCATTGGTTGAACATTTGTCCATCTCTTAAGCCTCTTCAACCAAGCCCTAATTCCTTAGGTCCACTTATCCATTCTAGATCTAGATCTAATCACTCTTGATCCCTTCATTTTTCACTTTCACATTTCCCTAAGAGGTCTTGAGTGGGTTCCCTAGCCTTCATAGGTTAGCTAGGGTCTCCCCCTTGGTCTTGCTTAGGCTTGATCTAAAGTGAAGAGTGCCTCGGTTAGCGTGACAACCAATCATATTAGGAACCGTGGCATCTCTTGGGTCACCTCTTTAGGTGTCCATTGCTTCTACTGTCCTGGATAGGATAACCTTTAGGGAGAACTACAAGTTGTGTGATAACAAGGGTAAAAGTATCATATTATGGATGAGTTGTATTGATAGTGATTAATACCCTTTGCAAGTGACACTAATCCTCTTTTAAGATTCTACGGCCACCTGTATGTAGAAGTTAATTCCAATAAAAAACTTCCATAGTCTATGCAATTGTTACAACATTGATCAAGAGGGTTCCTTACGTCTGGACCTCGAAATATGCAATATTCTCTTTGCTCAACCCAACACAGTCAACTTTGCTCTTATGGCCAATGTTCAAGAAGTATTTGAGCCACAAGTGTTCGATGAAGCTAAAGGGAGACCTGAATGGGAGAAGGCCATGACTGTTGAACATGAAAGCTTGATGAAAAATCAGACTTGGGATCTCACATGACATCCACCAGGGAAGAATACCATTGACTGCAAATGTGTGTACAAGGTCAAGTACAAGGACGATGGATCACTTGACAAGTACAAAGCACGGTTGGTAGCTAAAGGGTTCTCTCAACAAGAGGGCATTGATTATGAGGAGACCATTTCCCCTACAACAAAGATGAGCACCATCATTCTTGTTATAGCTTCCTCGTGATGATCATCCCTCGATCATTCCTGCTGCTTGAAGATCTCCAATGGTGTTGAGCCACCACCACTTGGGTGCTTGTTTGCTATCTCCCTGGTTGGGAAAGAGCAAACAGAAAGCCAACGCGATCAACTTTGCTCTTATGGCCAATGATCAAGAAGTATTCGAGCCACAAGCGTTCGATGAAGCTTTGGGGAAACCTGAATGGGAGAAGGCCATGACTGTTGAACATGAAAATTTGATGAAAAATCAAACTTGGGATCTCAAAGCACTTCCACTAGGGAAGAAGCCCATTGGTGCAAATGGGTGTACAACGGCTGCAAATGGGTGTACAAGATCAAGTAAAAGACAGATGGATCACTTGACAAGTACAAAGCACGGTCGGTAGCTAAAGGGTTCTCAAAGCAAGAGGGCATTGGTTATGAGGAGACCTTTACCCCTACAGCATATTGAGCACCATCCATCTTGTTCTAGCCATGGAAGCACAATGTGGATGGAAGGTCCATCGGATGGACGTGAGGAGTCTTCCTTAACGAAGATTTGGAGGAAGAAGTCTATATGTATCAACCACAAGGATTTGAGATTTTAGGGAAAGAGCACTTTGCTTGCAGGTTAAAGAAGGTGCTATATGACCTACAGCAGGCACCCAAGGCATGGTACATCAAGATTGGAAGGTACTTAGTTGAGCAGGGGTTCAAACGGAGTCCTTCATAACCCCAACGGAGTCCTTCAGATGCCAACTTATAAGTCAAAAGCAATGGTAATGATATCATCCTACTAGTTATTTATGTAGATGACATCATCATCACAGGTAGCGAGGCAAACATGATTGAACAGATAAAAATAAAACATGAGTAAAGATTTTGATATGACTAATCCAGGCCTCCTACATTATTGTATAGGTGAAGTTAGGCAAATAGGTAGCATCATTTTTTCTCAAAAACAAAATATGCCAAGAGTTTGCTTGATAAATTTAGAATGGCAGATTGCAAAATCTCATCTACACCTATGGAGAAAGAGATAAAACTTTTAGCCAAGACCGACTCTAAGGCAATGAATGAGTCAGTCTAGAGGAAACTAGTGGGTAGCTTGATATACCTTACAACCGCTAGGCCTGATTTGAGTTATGTTGTGAGCTTCATTCCAAACTGATGATAGCACCAAAAGCAAAGCATTGGACTGTAAAAATTTTAGGCAAGACCAACTCTAAGGCAATGAATGAGCCAATATAGAGGAAACTAGTAGGTAGCTTGATATACCTTACAACTGCTAGGCCTTATTTGAGTTATGTTGTGAGCTTCATTCCAAATTGATGACAACACCAAAAGCAAAGCATTGGACTGTAGCAAAGCAAGTTTCGAGATATGTGAAAGGAACACTTGACTTTGGCCTTTCCTACAGCAAAAGCAAAGATCTCAGGTTATGTGGATATAGAGATCTAGATTGAGCAGGTTGCATGTATGACAAAAAATCAACCTATGGATATGTATTCAACCTTTGCAAAGGTGCAATCACGTGGACCAACAAGAAGCAGCAGGCATGGACCAGTAAGAACCAATAGGCAGTAGCCCTTTCATCGACAAAAGCAAAATATCGCGGAACAATGAAAGGAGCATGTGAGGTAATTTGGCCCACGAGGATGCTTCATGATATGAAGATACACCCCTAATCTACGACAATCAAGGGGAGTTAACAGTGTAGATAATGTCGGCATCAATAAAAAATCGACAAGGGTCCAGAAAACATCTTTTCAACAACAATGGCGAAAAAAATCATCAAACCACGGAAAATATTAAAAAATACAAAATATATTTATTTTTTCAAAAGTTTAAACATATAAAGCAACAACAACATCGGAACATAAATATGGAGAAAATACTAATATATATCATGTAGTCATGCCAAATAAAAAATGATACATCAAACTTGATACTGAATCCTAAAACCTAATAGTTGTCCAATCAAGGACTCGAAAGGGATAACAAATACAAAATGACATCACATATATAAATGTATTTGAGGTAGATTAACAATGACAAAAGTCACAAAACTAACAGCCAGCTATCTAATATCAATGCCATCTCCCCCTTTTATAGGAAAACATTTGCCAAGCCTACCCCTAGCACTAGTAGTAGAAGGCCATGGCTCTACATCTAATATTTTGACGGTGACTGATGGGTCGAGGAATAGCTACATCAATCGATGTAAAAGATGATGCCGATGCTAACACATCACCCTCCATGATGTCTCTAACCTACTCCTACCCCTCCTCCTCTTGCCCCTCATGTTGCTCCTCCTATGGATCTAACCATGCAGGTGCCTCCTCCATGATAGGCATCACAGTCTCCATCCTATACTTAGAAAATATATCAGTATATCGAACAAGTATACCGTAGACAATATATCAATAAACTTGGAATCTTTGGTTGCCTCCACAATGGTTGATGGTCTACACAAGCCCTTCTCCCTCCTCCAACCTGCACAAGAAAATGACAAAAGAAAACCTCAAATCACCTTTTCTAAGCCGCAAACAAAATGCTTGGGTGGTTTTTTTCCAAAAAATAACGATTTTTTGAGCATATTTTTTTGGATCACTTATGATTTTAGTTTATTTCATGTTTTTATGTTTAAGTTGCTTTATTACTTTTATCCATCCATCCCACATGCATAAAGTGGAATAACTCGACCTCATTGTAAACCTTTATAAGAAAGCTTTTTCTTTCTCATCTATATGATATATATTACAATAGCTCTTTCAAGCTATTATTTGGTCCCTTTGTGTGTTTGATTTCCATGATATGGGATAATATGATCATTAAGGCGACAATGCAGGACAAATACAATCGTTGTTTCAAGCAATTACTTGGTCTCTTTGTGTGTTTGATTTCCTTGATATGGGATAATCTGATTCTTAAGACGACAATGCGAGACTTCTATGATTTTGACCTCACTCTTGTGATACTAGAATTTTGGAAAAATATAATTGATAGTTGGTCAAATGATATTTATCCATGGCAAAGATGACTTGTTTTTCACCTAAAGTAGAAACAGTAAACAATATGATATCCAGCAAATCCACATGCTACCTAACAAATTAGCACCCTTTAGGTTATGTCACAAAGGACGGTGCTAAGATTGACAACTTTTCAGAAGATGCACCCACTGTCACCTTAGTGCACTCTCCTCGTTCTTTAGGCCACACGAGGCTTCCCAAATACAAGTAGAAATAGACATGTAAGATATGCAATGAGAACAACTCTATCTCTACAAGATCTTCCCACTAAGTTAGTAGATTAGTGCCTTGGTGGAGTCAACAAGATATTCAATATACTTGATGACTAGGAAGGTTTAGGAGCAATAAAACTAGGTACTGGTTGGACAATAAGATGAATCAATTTTTTGCAGTAAAAACATAAAATTGCAAGAAAACCCAAATTAGACCATGGAAACACCACAAAAGGTACCTCGCGGCGATCACCAACCAAAGGAGACTCAATCACCCTAGGGCACACTTGTTTTGACAGAAGGACGAGGGGATTCGAGACAAAATCCCCCTAGGGCACACTTGTTTTGAAAGATGGATGAGGGGATTCCAAACTAATTTCCCCATCAGATCTATAATAACCTGCAATAATGGATGAAAGACTTGAATTGGCACTTCAAAACCCCCTAGGATCAACAACCAAGACTTGGAGATAAAGTAGTAACTCCTTACAACCGCTAGGGTTTGATCTTCCTATCAAATGGACCTACAAAACAATTATACCAAACCTGCAACAAGGATGTAGAAGCCTTTAGAAGATGACATCACGCTCCCTAGAGCTGACATCACCCCTTTTGAGCTACAAAACAACTTTTTAATGGAATTTTTTCACTTTTTATGGATTTTTCGACAATATAGCAACTTCAAAAATTTACAGCAGCAATATCTATTTCGGAATTGAACAAGTAAAAGTATTGCAATGGCACAAAAATAAATATTTTTTGGATTTCTCAAAACATTTGTTTTTTAGGGCTTTTATATTTTTTATTTTTTGTATTTTTTCCAATAATATAATAAAAGGAATTTTGTAAAAATTTGCAATATTGAAGAGATGGAAAATAGACCTACATATTAATCCACCAAGCAACAACAAATCAAGGTCAATGTTTCTCCAAGAATTGGCAATACAATATTTGAAAAAACTAGTGCAAGGCTAAGAAACCCTAGGTTGTGTCAACCTTTGACCCAATTAGGGGAAACAAGATGCCAAGGCCCAAACAAGAGAGACCCTTCAAGAGGGATGTCTCACTAACAAG
The DNA here is from genome assembly GCA_027924585.1 of Larix kaempferi. Classification (NCBI taxonomy): domain Eukaryota; kingdom Viridiplantae; phylum Streptophyta; class Pinopsida; order Pinales; family Pinaceae; genus Larix; species Larix kaempferi. The sequence continues at coordinate 9,325,064 of BSBM01000504.1, forward strand.
ACAAAGTTATTATGCATAAAACCTAAATTACCCCTACTTGGATGCCTTCAACAATGCAAGACGAGAGATTTGCGACCTTACCACAATTGAGAGAAAAAGAAAAAGAGAAAAATGCCTCGAGAATTCTTTCACCTTGGAATAGCCTTGGGAGATTGTTAAGAAACCTTAAACATCAAACTTTGCTCCTTAAAATCCCTAGAAATTGCCAAGAAGGAGGTGCACACCACTTGAATAAATCATAAACATATTTATTAAAGTTTTATTATTATTATTATTATTATTTATTTATGGTCTATGCTTATCATGCTTTGTTTTAGTCATATTGATCCCATGATCTTGCTTACAAATGAGAGGAGGATGTCTTATTTATATGAAAAAAGACATGCCTTCTCAAAAAAGACAACTTTTCCCTCCTCTAAGTTGACCTACCTAATTTGTCTTTAAAATTACTTTTAATATTTTTCTAGGGTTTGTCACCCACAATCCAAGGACTAAACCTAGTAAAAAATAAAATAATGATAAAAAATGATGAAATGCTTCAACTTGAGGATGAGTTGAGCTTGGAAGGAGAACATCATGCCCCATCTAACCCCAACATTTGTTGTTTGCTCTCAACAAATGTGGTTAGAAGCCCAAAACCATGGGATTCATCCCATGGTGCACCAGAACACCCACCTAGGGCATAAATGCCCAACATGATGAGAGACTTCCACCCATCAAGGGGTAGTTAGCAAAGCCACAAGGTCAGCATTCCTTGAAATGAGAACCAAGAGGACCTCCCATGAACAGACCAAGGGTCATGAGCCCCGCTAGACCAACACTTTTACATAAACAAGACCCAATTTGGATTTTTACAATGGCAAAAAAGACCCCCTCGTTGGCACATCTGGTAAGGTGCACTGTAGAGAATCTAGGGCATAATAGACCAAATATGAACTTATGGAAATTTGAGTTGTGGCATTGTCTTTCTAGGTCAGCAATAATCAGCATTTCTAGCACTTTGATGCACAACAGCAGGTTTTAGAGATGCAATAGGCAAAAATCTTTGGACAACTATTACCTCTTCACATCATGCAACAACACTTATGGCAGACTTTTCTGCTATTTCTGGAGGGTTCTTTAAGGTATTAACAAAAGTGAAGACTAGTCTAAGCATGTCCACCAACATTAAGAGGAAAACAACCATATCATCATAGAGGTTATGTCAACTAACATGATTGGGGTAGATTTAGTGACAAAAACTGGCAAGTGAGGAACTTGTGTTCAAATTCTTGAAGCTAAAAATACCCAGAACACGAGTTCATGTGTGAGGAAACTTCTGCAGTTCATCAAACTGATTGCTTAACTGATGCACCCCACCTGGACTATGACCCAGCTTGATAATTGAAGAGATTAGATGCACCCAAAAGAAATAATATTGGAATTTTGATCAACAGCGAATACAATTGTCGAATCTGTGCACCTCTTTCACCGCAACCTTGAGATCAAATCCATCTTTAGATATTCTTCTTGGCAGAATATTGCGGCCCCAAGTCTCAGTACGCAAAGAACAGGATACATGTGCACACAAAGCATGTTTTTGATGCAATCCCACTGTAGTCAAAGCTCAAACTATGATTTAACCTCACATACTTTGAGTGCAATATGTAACCCGCAAAAAAGCAACAGTAGTATGCCCATGTCGTAGAAATATAAGCATCGAGGAATAGGGCAAAAATAATATAGCCACCACAAGATCAAATGATGGTTCATGAGGACGGGAGCCTGAAGCTTTACAAAAAAAAATGCAAGGTGTGATTTAATCAATAAGATGGAGCTGACAATCGTGGAGGATGAACCCTTTTTATTCATATGCTTTCGTAGATGCTTGTGCATTGCTCAAGGGTCCAAATCGATGATGTGTAGGTTTGGACAAAGGCATTTGTTCATGGAACTTTGTTCACGGGCCACTTTGTTATCGTTGTTTCATTGGAATGCTCATTTAAAGGAGCTTTTAAAAGATATTTGGGGGGGCCTTTCATGTGTTTGATGGAGTTTGGGCAAACTCTTTTTGAGAATGGCTACTTTCTAAACTTATCTTTTGAAGTTGTTAGAGGGGCTGTAATATTTTATTGAGGATCTAACCACTTTGTTTGAGTTGGTTAAATGAGGAATATTTGTGCTAAATTGAGCCTTATGTATCTTTGAGCATGTGACATGGCATGTGAACCTCTTTTAATGATTTTCTTTTGATGGAGACATTGTACTTGTTGTTTACCACCATTAATTACTTTAAGCATTTAGTTAGGATTTTGTTGGAGTTGTTAAGGTTTTATTATTTGTTTACTCTACCGTAGGCTACATCTAGGAAAATAATGTTATTTTATTGTAAAATGAGATAAGGCTACAACCCATATCAGGGTTGGCCTTCTCATTCATTTGGCATGGTTGAATTATGAGATATTTCTCTTTGGAGCCTAATAGTTATATATTATGGAGCATTTGAAGTGAAAGGATTTTCTTCTCTTGGGGTTTTTATTTATGGATCCAGTGCCGAGGTAACATTCTATCTTATGCCATTGTCAAACTTATTTTTCTAGATCACTTTGAGAGGTAGTCATGCTCAAGTGGAATTTTATTGTGGTTTAACTTTAGCCTTATAGCTTGTATTGTGGCCTAGCAATCTTAAGAGGCAATCATTGCACCATTGAAGATGAAGCAAGATCATTCTTCTCAAGAGGGCGTTGATGAGGACCATAACTTCTACACTGATCTTCAAGGGAAAGGAGCTCTTTCTCCTCCATCTTCCATCATCATTTGTAAATTTATTGTTCCTTCCTACTTCTTCTTGAACCATTATTGATTTCCCCTAATTACTCTACAACCTTGATAAGATAGTCGACACTAAACCCTAATAAATCTAGCAGCTTGGTCTCCTTCCCTTGTCTTCCTCTCTTATCCTCCTAGAGTTTCTTGAGTTTTGTCTAAAAGGAGGGTGGCTCAACTCACTCCTTCCTCATTGTGGCAATGTGGAGTGAACAGACTAATTGTTATATCTTATGGAGCATTTGAAGTGAAAGAACTTTCTTCTCTTGGGTTTTTTACTTGATGGATCCAATGCCGAGGTAACATGCTATATTCTGCCAATGTAAAACTTATATTTCTAGATCACTTTGAGGGGCAGTCTTGCTCAAGTGGAATTTAATATTTTTTGGTTTAGCCTTGTGCCTTGTATTGTGGGCTAGAAATCTTAGGAGGAATCCTGAATCATATGCTTGCATAGGTTAGAGTACAAGCAAGATATAGGTTGGAGGAGTGGGTCTTAAATGTCACCCGTCCTTAGTGGGAATTAGCATGAAGCTTCAATAGCTTTGGGGTAGGGGCTTGTCTTGCTTTGTTGTAGAGGTTCCAGCCAAACACATACACTTCAAGGTCTAAAGGGGAATCATCCCGAGACTCCATATGCCCCAGGGATTGATAGTCTTTCAAAGTCCTCCCATCACCCCCTTAAAGTATACTACAAAAAGACTTCATGTTTTGCTAGGGTTTTCGAGATCACCTTGTCCCTCATTGCCACAACCTAGAAATCCTATTTAGGGAAGCCCCCTCGGGTTGGAGAAGAGCCAACTAAAAGTGCAAAGAGGTGGTTACCGGGGTGACAGTGGGTAACAACTCTAGGCTGCAGTTGGGCTAGTCGTGTTCTTTGGGGTTTTAACTTTACCTGCTACTTCATGCTGTAACAGTGTATGCATGCCTTCTCACGAGATCCATGCTTTACCACCACATTTGAATGGTCTCACTTGCAAAGAGGTTTCCTTGTGTTATTTGCCTATACCTGAGTCCTCTCTGGTTTGATCACGTTTTAGAATGCAAGGAACATCATTTTGCATGGCTTCAGAAGAACTTGCTACAACCAAAAGGAACTTCCATGATCAAATAGCTTTGCAAAGTTCAAAGAGGGAAAAAAGACAAAACCAGAAATATAAATCATTTATCCATGTTAAACTAATAAGATGAATAACAAAGAGTGTATTTCCTCGTTCCTGTCTGTCATTACCCGCTCTTGCTCTTGTTTTCTCTAGCCCATTTATTGTTTATCATTCATGTTTTGTTTCCATTATTTTTCTTTCATCTAGGGAGCAGTCAATATGATGGATATTCACAGGTGATTAACTGTAGTCTCTTGGCCAATATGGTCATCATTGATTCAAGCTTATACCAAACTTCTGGTGACTGAAGAACTGCAAGAAGATCATTTGTTAAAATTCGCCTAGACACAAGACTATCCAAATCAACAACTTTCATTCAGTAAAAACACCCAGCGGAGACTGAGAATCACAAGACTTGACTTTCATTTTCTCTTGTCAAATGTTTCTCATCCAATACCAGACTAGAAGAAGCTAAGAGTGTCCCTCATCATTCAAATTTTAGAAGCTGCCTTTTGTTCTTTTTTGTTGATGCTTCTTAAGAGTCAAACCGGGCATAGATCTCTAATTCCAGACATTCTGTTTTCTTTTCGCTCCTGTCAAAAGTTTCTCAAATTCTCGTCTAAAACCAGACTAGAACAAGCTAAGAGCCTCTCTCGTCATTCAAATTTTACAATGTTTTTCATCATGATAGGATTGCATAAAAACAACTTTTAAACATACTATTCATTACACTCGTTGGTTGTGGGTGCAGCTGAGATAAAGTTAATCAAATCTGCCAGTAGATTTTGTTTCTCATCAGTGTTCAAACACACTAGATGTTTCAAAATATCACCAGCAAATATCAATTCTGATTACAAATAGAACAACGGGGATGTATACATGAAGCACACTGGAATTACTAAAATACAACTGTCAACTTCATAGTTATCAATACAAATTGTACAAGTGGATACAACCAAAAAGATTTAAAGATTAACCAGGAATATCACTAAAATAGATTTCTGATTAGAACCACAGGAGTGTATGCATGAAGTGCACTGCTATTACTAAAAGATAACTGTCAACTCTGTAGTTAAGACATACAAATCGTACAGGTGGAGACAACAAATAAGATTTAAAGACTAACCAGAAAATTCAATGAAATAGATTTATGAATAAATCAATGTGCAAACCTGCTGCTGTGGAAATTTAAACTGACTGGGGTCTATGATCCACGGGTTTTCCAGAACCTAAACTATTAAGGGATGAACAATCAGAGAATATATTGAGGTAAATGATAAAGAAGAACCTGTTTTTGTCCATGACCAATGGATGTGAAAAATCTGCTGAGGCAAGCCAATTATGATGTATACCTGAAATACTGAAGCCATTGACTAAAGAGCATATGAATGTACTTCCAGATGATCTCCTCGACCAAGAATCAAGATAGCCTGTTCATAAGACAACTGATATGTTACCAATGACATAAGCTGGCCCCAACATTAGTACCAAAAACTGGAACAACATATGAAGGATTCAATATTTCAAGTGGCCTATCACTTCAATTCCCAAAACACAATGCTCATTGCAATAGCATAAAAGTATGTCACAATTATATTTTTTGTTGATGTTTTAAGTTTCAAACAACGCATACTTCTCTAAAGCAACTAGAAAACAGAATAGTGTTACTTCTCGATTCTCGAGGTATTAGGAAAAAATTAAATAGAGCAAAAGACAGCTACAGGGACAGATGGACGGATTCTAGATCTCAAAATAAATTCCACTAAACATTTTGGTTGTAATAAATTCCACATGGCATCATATTGAATATCCTTACCAAGATAGATTGGAACAATTCTGTCTCAAAATAAGATCCATTGAATGTTTTTTCAATTTGTTATTGTAAAACTGGAACCAATAGTAACACCAGGTACTGGACTTCTGCTGCTAAGGCAATCTTTAGAAGAAGAATTATACCTTGTCCTAAGTTTAGAGGTATGATCACACATGCGGTTCCAAAGGATTTGAGAAGAAGGAAAGTGACTTCCATAGAGAAAACTAGCTGCAAACATATTCCAATCCCCAATTGAGTATCTGTGTTCTCATCTCACTGAGTCAACATAACAAAGGACTGAAATACTGGGAAGAGAATATACTTTAATTTACTTGAGTAGAAATGATGGAACAACATGATATAATCCAGAATGTTTTATAAGTTATAACTACTTTGCTTCAGTTGAACTGCTAGAGAACAGAATAATCTCCAAAATGCTTCATAAGAAAGAATATTTTATAATGCAGATAATGTTACATTTAGGATCGATTATCTCATGAGTGGCAATACCCCTGACATGTAAGATTCTGGAAAAAGCGGATGACCCAAAAAGAAGCCTCAAACTCACATTTCAAAACTCTACCTAACCACGGTTTGTGTTTTTAATCATGCAGGTTGGAGGTTCGTTTTGTCTTGGATCCTTATGTTGTCTATTTTTCCTGATGGAAAGACTGAGCGCATGCCAATGTGGAAAAGAAATCAGCAATGTTCAGATTTATGTAAAAGAACAGGAATAATGCAACTTGAACTCACCTCGTAGGAAGTGCTGTTTTGCCTCCTCTTAGCCAAATTATCTACCTCTTGCTCTGCTTGAAATAAAGATGCACTCACTATCTTTCAAGGTGAGGAACATTTGACAAGTGCAGATGATAAAAATCTCTTCTTTCTTTCCAGATGAAAGAAGAGAACTAGCAGTCAAATTTACTATTTTCATTTAAGATGTGACAAAAGGAAGATGGGGATTCGTGACAGTACCTGACAATGTACAACGATGTTGTAGACTATTCGTCTGACCCTCTAGAGGGAATCCAAATCTTCACAGACTAGTAGACTCAAGGCATTCTACGTGTGGGGGATAGTGTTGTTAGAGGTGCAAAGGCCAGCTTGGCAGGAGGCACAAGGGAAAGGCAATATGACCAGATTGGGAACGTCAACGGATAGAGAGTGGTACAAGTTCATTAGTTCAAAGGGCCAAAGGTAGTAAAAGCACACTAAACACAACTTTTGGGGGTCATGAAGGTCATGTCTCAATCCAAAAGGATCGACAGGCTTTCTCAAATCATTGCCTTCTCCAGTCTATGGGAGATTTCACTGTGTCAGCTACGATTCCACTATGAAGATTTTTATGTAGCATGTTGAATATCCTCTGATTAAGGGTGGCGAATGCTTTCCTCGGGAGTATATAAGTTAGTTGAGTGAGATTGGTAAATTGTGTTAGGATATTCCTATACTCCATCCTAGTCCTACTAGCTTTTCAGTCTTTTAGGGTTTGCATGCACTTTTAGGGTTTGCATGCATTCTAGGGTTTGCATGCATCCCAGTCATCAGTCCCAGCACCTAGCCCTCAGTTAGCTAGCCCCGGGAGCTTCTTCCTGATCAGTTTCAGCCCTCCTAGTACTTAGTGCGCCCATTTTCACCTACTGCATGTGAGAGGCGCACTTCTTCACCTACCAGTCCAGTTATCTTCAGTTAACTGAGTTCTCTCCTTGATTTTAGGCTTGACTCACTCTTAACTGACCTTATCACTCCGATGGACCTCCAGTGTGACTAGATAGCCTATTCTGACTCCAGTTAGCTCCATATGCGCCCTCCACTGAGCTTCCTTCACTACATTAGTGCTTCCATGTGCCAGTTACACCTACCACACTCAGTTAGACTCAGTTTGACTCCTAGTTGACTATTGCTTGTGCATTGATGACTTCACTGATGATGAGGTGGACTCCTAGTTATGCTTTGATGACACTCCACTGATTATGGATCTATCCATGAAGGCTAATTCGAATCACACCTAGTGTATTCGAATCTTGAGCATTGTATATTTACTATTTCACTGTTCAGATTAATGTAACATGTGTAATTATTCTGCCTCTATCTGAGCTCCTTTGGATCTATGTTCTACTGCTCTATTCTTCTTCCATTATTCCTAAATTCTTTCATTGTGAGGTTTACATCATCTCTTTGGATCTACTGTGAGCATTTTCACAAATTGAAGGAGGAAAAGTGCTAGATTCAAGAGGTGGGTGTTCAATGTAGTGGTGTCCGTGGAGCTTAAAAAAACAAGTCAAACCAATGCTTGGTGATGATGTGAAAATGCACTTTTAGTGACTCAAGCTTTGGAAGTGAGGTTTCATGGCAGAGCTATTTGTGAAGAAACCCTGAAAGATTGCTTGCATGTTGAGTAGGAGTCTTTGATTGGATATACTCCTGTCTTCTACATTTTCTCCAAGGGGTGGATGGAATCTATATATAGGATAGAGATAGACGCAAACAAAGCCTTGAATTTTCAGTGCAAGTGGGGTTCCTCACCCTTATCCATTAAGTGTTGGGGTCCTTTTTTAATTGAGGATGGAAAGGACCAATGTGCATTTGGTGTGGGTAGAACTCCACGATCTTCCCCTTGAATTCTAGACGTTTAAAGTTTTTAAGGAAATTGGTGATTTTGAAGTGGATATGAGTTTTCTAGAATCCAATGCTTTACACATTGCTCAAATTGTGGCGGCCATTATCTTTGATATGATTTAGTTGCAGAGAATTCTAGAAAAGGGCCCTTTTTCTCATTGCTAGATTCCAAATTATGTTGGTGTGCCTTTTCATTGTGCTAGAAGCCTAGATGTCAAGGGTACAGAAACCTAGGAGTGGATTGTATGTAAATTTTTCAGGCCCTAGATGACTGATGTCCTATGTTTCTCTTAATTAAATCAATCAGACCTGAATTTATCTAATCATGTCTAATCACAAAAATGAATATTTCTGAACATGCAGCAATCACAGATTTAGCTGAAAATGAACAGCAGACGCAAAAACACAATACAGACGATTTACACCTTCAAATCAGCATTTCATTAATAGATCTAGGTTTACAAAAAAACCTCCACAACTGCAATAAACAGCAAACTTACTGAGGAAAACTGCACTCAATCAACCAAGAAATCCAGCTGAAGCTTGCCAGCTGTGGTACGGACTCTTTGCAGACCTGTACTGACCAGTCCGTATAAATACATATGACTGTATGGACTTGCTATATGGATCCATACAACTGTACAGATCTGTCCATGCTGCTTCCTGCTTGCTGAAATCTGCCTGGTTGTTGACTGGGCTCCCCTTTGGTCCTCTAATTTCACTCTTCGGATGAGTTTCTTCACCTTCCAACCAAAATTGACTTCTTGTGAATAATGAATGTGTCTTTACCCTCTACTTTGACCTGCCTTTATACTTTAATTGTAACCGTAATCTACCAAAACCCTAGTCTCTCGATGAGATCAACGATTGAGATTAGTCTAAATCACTGATGCATTAAAAATGCACTTTATTAGACTCAATAAGCAAAATATAAGACTTTCACTTTAATAACGTGAATTACAAGATAGATTTGACATGGATGACTTCACGCATGTTCGACACAAAAACTATGTGGAAGTTCTTGTTCGAGCTACAAAACATCAACATTGTAAGCCCAAATTTAGCAAGAAAATATGGGCTAGAAATCCAGAGTAGAAAATGTAGGACAAAGGGATTCAAGGTGAAACCCAATAAGGCAAGGGTAAAACTATGTGGAGATGAAAAGAAGGGGGGTTTTGGAAGTGTGGTTTGGGGGGGAGCTTTGTCTAATGTTAGGACTTCTTCTCTATCTCCAAAGGTCAACCATATTGAAAAAGGTGATGGAGGATCCAGGCAAAGCCTGGAATCCAAGGAGGATAAACCTCATCAAATTTAAGTTATGGCAGAAAAGGGAAAGCCTGATGTTGAATCTCATTCTTTGATTCCACATAATGAGGTTTCTCAAGATTTTGAACTAGGGAAATGACTAGATCTAGGTGTATATAAGTTTGGAGAGTCTATGGGGAAAAAGTGAAGGCCAGGGGTTCTTAGGGGGTCTCCAGTAAGCCTTGCATGTGGGAAGGCTTTAGGAGGTGAGTTTTGTTCAAACCTACCCCTAGGCAACTGTTAAGATTATATGCTACTATAGACTAAATTCTAATTTCATGAGCATTCAATACAATTTCACAATAGCAGCATGATAAGGATCTCTGAAAGATACACAAACACAAAGACACAACAATATATCCTGGGAAACCCTCAAGGGGAAGAAAACCCAACAAGAACTTCCTCAATATAGATGATCAAAGTACAATGCCCAAAAATAGGCCTCACAAATAAGAGAGACAAAAGACTCAAACTCTAGACCCAAGCCAATCCTCCTCCTCCTTCGCATATCTCTCTCTCTCCTCTAATGCACAAGTGAGTGAATGTACAAATGAGGGAAAGACTCCCTCCATTTATACTTTACTTTTCACTGGCCTTTAACCCTAACTGGGCCAACTTCTCTAGGAAGACTCAATATAACATTATATTATATTCTTTTGGGTGCTAACGACCTCACTTACAATGGAGGTTTAACCTTATGACCTTTACATGACCAAATGTAATAATGACATCCCCGAACGGAGGTAAAACATCCCCGAAGGAGTTACAATAATAAAGTACAAGTAGAATATACTTTGAAGTTACATCAATTCAACACTCCCCCTTAACAAGAAGGGTATTCTACTGACAACAGCAAGAACAGATGTGTCTCTACACAACATCATCGGGAGGAGGAAGGCATCATCAACAACATCATCTGGAACATTGGTTGGTACATCTATAAATCATTGGATGTTCTTCAACACCATCATCAGCAACAGCTGGAACAGCTACTGTAACATCATCAACATCTGCAGCACAGAGCTGGAACATCATCATCATCTTCAGTGCAAAACTGAAGTCATCAGCATCATCATCATCTTCAGTACAAAGCTGAAGTATCATCATCATCATCATCATCTTCAGTACAGAGCCGAAGTATCATCATCATCTTCAGTACAGAGCCGAAGTATCATCATCATCTTCAGTACAAAGCTGAAGTATCATCATCATCATCTTCAGTGCAGAGCTGAAGTATCATCATCATCACCTGCAACACACATATGATCCTTCCTTTCGGAACTAGGGACCATGGACAATCCTTCCTTTTGAAACCAGGGATTCAGTCCAACAACACTGGTGATCCTTCCTTTCGGAACTAGGGATCATGGACAATCCTTCCTTTCGGAACCAGGGATTCAGTCCAACAACACTGGTGATCCTTCCTTTTGGAACTAGGGATCATGGACAATCCTTCCTTTCGAAACCAGGGATTCAGTCCAACAACACCGGTGATCCTTCTTTTCGGAACTAGGGATCATGGACAATCCTTCCTTTCAGAACCAGGGATTCAGTCCAACAACATTGGTGATCCATCCATTCGGAACTAGGGATCATGGACAATCCTTCCTTTCGGAACTAGGGATTCAGTCCAACAACACTGGTGATCCTTCCTTTCGAAACTAGGGATCATGGACAATCCTTCCTTTCGGAACTAGGGATTCAGTCCAACAACATTGGTGATTCTTCCTTTCGGAACTCAGGATCATGGACAATCCTTCCTTTCGGAACTCGGGATTAATTCCAAACAACTCTGGTGATCCTTCCTTTCGGAACTCGAGATCATGGACAATCCTTCCTTTCGGAACTCGGGATTAAGTCCAAACAACTCCAGTGATCCTTCCTTTCGGAACTCGAGATCATGGACAATCCTTCCTTTCGGAACCATGGATTCAGTCCAACAACACTGGTGATCCTTCCTTTCGGAACTCGAGATCATGGGCAATCCTTCTTTTCGGAACTCGGGATTAAGTCCAACACTCATATCTTAGACAATCCTTCCTTTCGAAACTAGGGATTCAATCTAAGGATCAACATTTAAGACTATCCTTCCTTTCTGAATTACGGGTTCAATCCCACCTGCATTATCATCATATCATTAGCACTACTCCCCCTTTCGAGGGAAGTTCTTACGGACTACACCAAGCTTGTCGCGGAAGTACTCAAACTTCACACGAGACAGAGACTTAGTCAACACATCTGCAACCTACTCATCCGTGCTCACATATTGGATCTTTATAGCTCCCTTCTGCACCATATCACAAACGTAGAAATATCGTATTTCTATGTGTTTTGACTTATCATGGAACATAGTCATCTTTATACAACTCTTGTTATCACATAGAATCACTGTGGTATCTAACTCCAGATCAAATAGACCTGATAACAACTTCCGAATCCATATAGCTTCACAACTAGCAGAACATGCTGCAATATATTATGCTTCTGCAGTGTTGAGAGCAACACTGGACTGCTTCCTGCTTAGCCACGAGATCATGGTTGACCCCAGACTGTAACATCCACCTGAAGTGCTCTTCCTGTTTGAGACACTTCCTACCCAATCGGAGTCTGTATAACCATACAGTCTGAAATCATGATCTCTAGAATAATTGAGACCATAGTCTATTGTACCTTTTAAGTACATCATCACATGCTTTGCAGCTACAATGTAAACACGTTTGGGCTCAACCAGATGCTAACTCAAGGTGTTCACAGCAAAGCATATATCTGGCCTAGTATTCGTCAGATACATCAACGACCCAATAATTTGCTTGTATAGAGTCACATCCACTAATTCTGACGAAGTATCAGATAATAACTTCAAGTTGGTATCCATGGGTGTGGCCATGGCTTTACACTCCAACATATCAAATCTTTTCAAGATTTCTATTGCATACTTCCCTTGGTTAAGGAAGATTTCCCTCTGGGCTCTACCATACTTCAAGACCTAGAAAATAATGCATTAAGACAAGGTCTTTCATCTCAAATTCTGCAGCGAGCTTCTTCTTGCACTCTGAGATTTGCTTCTCATTACCTGTCAGGAACAAGTCATCCACATATAGCAATTATATGACTGGTTTATCATCCATAACCTTGAAGTAAAGGTTAGGATCAGCTTTACGTTTAGTAAAGCCCAAGCTCGTCAGAAAACTATCAATTCTTCCATACCAAGCTCTTGGAGCTTGCTTCAACCCATACAGAGCCTTCTTCAGTTTGCAGACATGTGTCTCTTTGTTTTCAACCTCAAATCCTTGCGGTTGTTCTATGTACACTTCTTCTTCAATGACACCATTCAGGAAAGTTGTTTTCACATCCATCTTGTGTAACTTCCACTTCATCGTGGCTACAAGTGCCATGATGGTTCTAATGGAAGTGTACCTTCCTTCAGGAGCAATGTTTCCTCATAATCGATTCCTTCCTTTTGAGAGAATCCTCGAGACACAAATCTAGCTTTGTATTTTTCAATACTTCCATCAGCAGCACTTTTTATCTTGTATATCCATTTGGAAGATACCACTCTTTTACCTTCTGGTTTGGGAACTATGTCCCATACATCATTCTTTATTATAGATTGGTATTCTTCTGTCATAGCTTCTACCCATTCTTTCTTTTGAAGGGCCTCTTCAAAGCAAGTAGTTTTTTTGTCTACAAGATCATACATCAAAGCCACATAACTGGAAAATGGCTTTGGCTTCTTGCTTTCTCTCGAGGAGCCTTCTGGAGATCCATACCTCTCTACATCTTGAATAATTTCTCGAGCCCAAGCTGGTTTTCTCTTGTGAGAGATAGTCATGGATGGAGGTTCTTGGGGCTCCAACATATCATGATCTTCTGGAGTCTCATCAACGGGAGAGGGTGCCACTTCTATAACTCTAGGAGCTACATCTTCTTCATATACTTCTTCATGTTGGCACTTTCTGGACTTCTTGAGAGCTGCATCTTCATTAAATGTTACATCCCTACTAATCTCCATGTGATGATAGCCTGGTATATATATTATGAAGGCCGTGGAGACCTCACAGTATCCAACAAAGATTCCTTTCTTTCCGGCAGGATCCAATTTGGTCCTTTTCTCCTTTGGAATATGAACAAACGCTGGACAAACAAATATCTTGAGATGACTTACCTCTGGCTTCTTTCCTGTGATCATCTCTTCGAGGGTTTTGAACCCAAGTGCACTATGGGACACTCTGTTTTGGACATATATTGTTGTCCTTGTTGCTTCAGCCCATAGATGCATAGGAAGATCTTGATCATGGATCATGGTCTTCACTGCTTCCATAATACTTCGATTCTTTCTTTCAGCAACACCATTTTGTTGAGGATTATAAGTTCCCTCTTAATCCCAGCATCTTTGCAGAAGGCTTCAAAATCTTTTGAAGTGTATTCTCCTCCATTATCTGACCTGAGTGTCTTTATATTCCTTTCTGAAAGATTCTCTATCAAGGCTTTGAATTCCTTGAACTTTTCGAATACTTCACCTTTTGATTTCAGAAAGTAAATCCAAGTCTTTCGAGAGTAATCATCAATGAATGTAACATAATACTCATATCCACTGAGAGATGTGGAGGGCATTGGACCACATACATCTGAGTGAATAAGTTCCAATATCCATTCTGACTTGGTGTCGCTCTTCGGAAATGGATTCTTTATGTTCTTCCCTTTTGCACATCCTTTACATATTCCTTCATGATCAATCTTTAGATCGAGTAATCATGTTACTACCTTGCTTACATGTGGTAATGCTTTGTAGCTTATGTGAGCAAGCCTTCTATGCCATAGTTCACATGGACTTGTAGTATCATGAATCAAAGTTGATTCTGAATGTCCTTTTAGTTTATATAAGCTTCCTTCTTGTATCCCAATAACAATAGCAACTTTTATAGATTTTCCTTTGGACCACATGAGAACTTCTCCATCTATAAAAGCAACCCTAAATCCTTTCTTATCTAAAGTTGAGATAGAAAGTAGGTTCTTCTTTAGGCCTGGTACATATAGTACATCCTTCATCTTCATCGGGGTTCCTTAATCAAGCTTGTAGGTGGCTTCTCCTATTCCCTTAAGTGGGTATTGATAATCATCTCCTAGAGATACCTTCTGAGGAGAGTTTTTTTCTTCTAGACTGGAGAGAGTCTTCTTCTGACCTCTCATGTGCTTTGAATCACCACTATCAATCAGCCATGTGTCATTTCCAGGTGTCACGGACCCAGAGAGAGCGGAGAATAAAACATATTCTTCTGCTTCTTCTTTTGCTAACTTCCTGTGAGGTTCTTCTGCTTCTTCTTCTTCTTCGGCTAAGTGAGCATGATGTCTTTTGTTGCTCTTCTTCTTGCATTCTTCTTTTCACTCTGGACAATATGTCCCATCTTATCACATCGAAAACATTGATAAGAATGGAAGTCTCTTCACTTGTAGTTTCCCTTCTTATACTTTTGAAGCTTCTTAGGAGGATGAGACTCTCTATGATTTTCCTTCTTGAAATGAGGTTTTCCCTTTCCTCTCTTAGTATGGGTAGCTAGAGCTTGATCATCATCTTTGAGTAGAGCTTCTCGATTTGCCACTCTAGCCTCTTCTTGGACACATTCTTTCCATACAACTTCAAATAGTAGACTTTCCTTTCTTGCACACATTGTCTGGATAAAGGAGTCCCAAGGTCTAGTCAGACCATTGAGAGCAGTCATCACCAACTCATCTTCATCAATGTGGTCTCCAATTACTTCTAGTTGTTCTTTGTATTGGGAGACCCTTGTAAAATATTCTTGAATGGATTCTACTTTACTCATCTTTGTACTTTTGAGTTGAGTTCTCAAATTTATCTTCTGATTGATGTTTCTTTCTTCATACATTCTTGTTAGGGCATCAAACATCTCCTTTGGAGTTTTCTTGGAGGACACTTGAGGAATCAAGTGGTCTTTAATGGAGTCTGCTATGATCCTCATAGCTCTAATCATATCCTTCTTATGCTTTTCCTTTGCTTCAGCTTCTTCGGGTTCAGGCACAGCTTCTTTAACAAACTTTGTAATGAGCCCAATCCTGTATTTCCAAGCATGGAAATTTTCTATGCCTTCCAACTTCTCTTCAAGCTTAGTGCTTGGGGCCATCTTGTCTCGAGGAGCAGAGAATAACCACAAATTAAAAAATTTCAAAAGCAAAAACCAAGGTTACACGAACCGTGGGTGTGATCGGAATAGGCTGAAGAATCCAATACGGGTGCGTCACTCATCCCAATATTAGGAATCGGGGATTTGGAATCCTAACCCTAATTAACCCTAATTATCCTACATCTATCCTACGTAAACAACTTTAGATTAAGTCAAAACAAGGTGGAAGAATCTGATTCGGGTGCGGTGAGGCCTAGGACCGAATCCGGTAACTATGGCAAAAACTGAACTCACCAAAAGATGTGCTTGACTGAGGCGAGTATGCTGGTATGCTTTGTTTATGAAAAATCCAAAATTTCACCCTTGAAATTTGACTTGCAAAATTTTGGTCTGCAGTTTCTGGTTCTCTGGTTTTCTGGTTTTTTTGGTCCAAAGTCAAACTAGGGTTCGACTTTCCGGAAGTTTCACCCACTGAAAAACTTCGATCTTTGTGCCAATAGATGCCCCTAAGAGAGGCGCACTTGCCTATGCCACTTGCACTCAAAAATTCCACTTCTGTGAGAAACCCTATTTTTTATGCTCGAAGAGAGAGAGAGAGTTTTACCTTGTGAAAGTTGCTCTTTTCAGGCTAGCTCTGATACCATGTTAAGATTATATGCTACTATAGACTAGATTCTAATTTCATGAGCATTCAATACAATTTCACAATAGCAGCATGATAAGGATCTCTGAAAGATGCACAATCACAAAGACACAACAATATATTATGGGAAACCCTCAAGGGGAAGAAAACCCAGCTAGAACGTCCTCAATATAGATGATCAAAGTACAATGCCCAAAAATAGGCCTCACAAATAAGAGAGACAAAAGACTCAAACTCTAGACCCAAGCCAATCCTCCTCCTCCTTCGCAGATCTCTCTCTCTCCTCTAATGCGCAATGCACAAGTGAGTGAATGTACAAATGAGGGAAAGACTCCCTCTATTTATACTTTACTTTTCACTGGCCTTTAACCCTAACTGGGCCGACTTCTCTAGGAAGACTCAATATAATATTATATTATATTCTTTTGGGTGCTAACGACCCCGACTTACAATTGGAAGGATGACATGACTGAATGTTGATATTGACAGAGTGCACAACACAGCAGAATTTGAAGTTATTGAGATAGTGGATGACATTAATCCTTGTTCAGTGTTGCTTGGTGTCGATTGGGAATTTGATAACCAAGCTATTATTGATCTAAAACAGATTCAAATGATCTTTGAAGGAGAAAAATTAACAGTTACTGCACCATTAGATCCAATAGAAGGAAGGTGATATGTAAAACCTGTCGAAAATGGAGAATTAGATAACTTGTACAGGATGACCACGTAGATGGAGGACTATGTGGATTCTACTGTTGACAGTATATTCAATTGGTGAAGCATCGACTCTTGTACATCGATTCATAAGGTGAATATTAGAATGAAGGAGAAGTGTAAGTTCACAAATATTAGAGATTATTGGAATGATGAAACTGTTGAGAAGATTGTTAATTTACTGCATGAGTACAAGGACCCGTTTCCAACAACTTTTTCAGAAATTAAAGGGATTACTACGGAATTAGGGGAGATGAATATCCCATTGAAACCGGATGACAAGCCAGTAAAGCATCGACCATACTGATTGAATTCGGTATATAAGTAGAAAGTCAAAGCAAAGATAGAAAGAATGCTGGAAAATGGGATAATTGAACCTTTCAAGAAGTCGGAATGGGTCAGTCCAATGGTGGTCCAAGATAAGAAAACATGTGGAATTAGAATTTGTGTAGATCTGCTCAAGTTGAATGATTTTTCTTATATGATCCATTTCCTACCCCTTTCATGGATGAATTTTTAGAACAAGTTGGAGGACAGGAATCCTACTCGTTTACTGATGGATTCTCTAGATATCATCAGATCAAGATTGTGTAGGAAGATAGGCATAAGAAAACCTTTGTGAAAAAATGGGGATGCTACCACTATAGAGTGATGCCTTTTTGGGTTGAAGAATGCACCAAGAAAAAGAAGAGGTTGCACAGAGGAATTTGCAAGACTGTAGTAGGTAGTGGAGGACATCTTCAACTTTATACCAGAAGCACAAGTGGAAGGAGAAATCCTTATCGAATAAAAAGTAATGAAGATAAGCGAATCCATTCAGCACTTTTGTGCAAATATAGTGGAATTGGAAGCACATATAGCTCTAAGCAACCCACTGGAAGAAAGGGAGCAAAGGGAAAGAACAACCACCGCAATAGTAGTAAACATTAAGGCTTTGGAGGAAAAATGCACAAAGATATATAAGGAAAGTACACAGGTTTGGACCTAGTTGATAGAAGATGTTGAGTTGAAGGCCATAGAGTAGAGACTGCAGTATGTGCATAAGAAGGTGTAGAAACTAAAGGAAACAATGCTGATGCTATGGTTGATGATTTGCTGATTTGATCATGATGACAATGTTATAAGCTATAGGTTATAACTTATAACTACTAGATGATTGATGTTATATAGTTTAATCCATGGTTTTATGTTTTTTGTAACTAATTCAACATTCTGCATGGTTTTGTTCACATATATGCATCAAAATATATAAAAAATATATATATATATTATATAAAAAACGCTCCCAACCCGAAAGCTTTTGAAAATTTCGCTTTTCGCTTCGCTCCCGCTTCCCGCTCTCGCTCCCCGCTCCCGACGGCGTAGGTCCGGATCTAGTATGCATGATATAGTTCAAATTAAGATGGCACTATGTGATAAAAGATAGAGATGCTAGCTTCCATAGCTAGTCTAGGCTAACCTAGGGCTTGGTATTAGCCCTTGATGTGATCTAGCATGGCGATGTTAGTAGGACTCACGATGGTGACAGTACTTATGTGCTAGAGTTGATGCTACAGTTTCATGCCCTACAAAAAAAAGATAATTATTTGGTTTCTTTGTTTAATGTATACCCTTATGTGTGAAAGGGCTTATGGTCATTTGATGTATACTTGTTCTTTTATCATGAACCTATCATAAGAAAGGTTTAAGGTTTTTCCGCTCTGAAGAAAAGAGGGTTTTCCCCAAGGTAAAATATGGTGTCTATTGTGCATGATTGATGTGATTTGATCTGCTTACTTTCACGTCTATTATAACATGATGTGTTTACGTTTTGCCATACTTAGTTCGTTGTTTAACTTGTTATACTGCTCATACATATAGTTGATACTTTCATGCTTGATTATGCAAAAGAGAATTATAAAATCGCATTCATAATTACCAGTTTATGAAAGTAGCAAAAATTCAACAACCATTACATGGAAAGATTTGAAATACTCGCCATAGTCTTTCCCCCCTAAAGCCGAAAAGGTGGAAACGTATGTTGATGACATGGATGTACTTTGGCCCCGTGGAGAAAGCAACTTAGCTAGATTCCTTTAGCATCTTAGTAACCGAAATGGTAGTATTAATGTTTACCATCGAGATCGAGAAGAACAATAGCCTTCCTTTCCTTGATGTCTTAGTTTCAAAGAAGGAGGATGGGTCAATAGCGCATCAAGTTTATAGAAAGAAGACACATAATGAAAGGTAGCGGTACATGCTAAATCTCACCATTTCCCCCCACAAAAAGCTCGTGTCATTAGTAATTTGGTAACTAGGGCTTTAAGAATCTCATATAGTGAACACATTGATCAAGAAATAGAATACCAAGCCCAAGTCTTTGAAAGACATGGTTATGATAACAGACAATTTAGAAAAGTGGCAGTAACCATCAGTAAAAACAGGAAAATAGATAAAAAGAACAAGAAAGAAAACCCGAAGGGCAATGAAGAAAATAAAAGAGATTTTCTTCCTTACATTAAAGGCACCACTAATAAACTAGCTAAAACCCTTGGAAGAAAATGGTTAGAAGTCTTTTTCACTCCTAATACAATTAGGAAATTAGTGGATTCCCTAAAAGATCCTATTAAACCTAGTGCTTGCGAAGGTGTGTATTCGGTTCCTTGCTCATGTGGGATGGCATACATTGGCGAGATGGGGAGATCCATAGAAACAAGACTGAAAGAACAAAATGCGGACGTTAGACATAATAGGTATAAGAAGTCTGCCTTGGCAAAACATTCACACATAACTCAACACCATATTTGTCTGGAAAACGCCATGGTCATCACAAAAGAAGACAACCTAACCAAACGAAAAGTTAGGGAAAAAATTGAGATTAATATGACCCAAGAATGTCTCAATAGAGACGATGGCACAAGACTTAGTAACACTTAGTTACCACTTTTGCATTCTCTGCACATAAACAATCAGGATTAATATTGTTTTTAGTCATAGTTTGATTAGTTTTCTTTTGTAGCGTTTTTCTTAAGTCTAGGTCTCATTTAGTCTTAGCTTTAAATACCTTTTTTCGGATCTTCTTATTCTTGTAGAATCTTTTTAGAATTAGTTTTCAAGGCCATTTAGTAGTGTTGCTTTGTATTAATAAGCCTAAGTTTTATTTAGGTGAGTTTTTAGGTTCCCCTTAGGCATGTTTTTTAGTTTCTTTTTCAAAACTAATTATTATTTTAAAAACCTAGTTCCATTATAAATTACAATTTTCTCGGATTCTTAAAAGATTAAGGCGTTCCTTCACGTGGCATGGTTATTATTATAGCTGCTGATAGGCAGTGTATCATTGTTTTCGATAATCGTTGACTGGCTATTAGTTAAGATTACCGTGTATTACTTTGCGTTCATTTTTTGCAATTTAACCAAACTTTTCAATTCCATAATTTTAAGCAGCGTTTCTATCCTAACTTTGCAAATACTTCGCTTGCTTGCCATTGGCTGAAATCTTTGAAACCGGATTTGCTCTAAATGGGCTACATGTCCTGTGGGGTCGTGCAGACACGAACACAATGGGAAATCGTGTCTGACACGACTTTTGATCGTGTCCGAAATCGAGACACGATCAAAAGTCGTATCGGACACGATTTCCCATCGTGTCCCCGACTGTGCGACTCGTGTCCAAATTCCGTGGAAAAGGCCGCCTGGGGTGAGTTTAAAAACAAAATTTCATTTTTTGTTGTCATTTGCAAGTGTGGAGAAGCTTGAGAGTGGGTTTTATGTGCAGGTGAAGAAGATTTGAAGGCTTTCCAAGGGAATCCGAGTGCATTGGGGGTGGATTTGTGGAGAGGATTGCAAGCTTTAACCATCAAACAAGAAAGAGAATGTCTCAATCAAATAGGGCAAGAGCTAAGGGGCAAAGGAAAGGGAGAAATGCACCATCTAGTGCCTCCCCTCCTATTCCTCCAAGCACAAGTTGTTCTACTCCTCCTTCAAGTGCTCCATCTGCTGCTAGTGGAGCTCATGATCCATTTAACCTTGTTTTAGCAAGACAACAAGCCCAAGAAAAAAAATACCCTTTGTGGAAGTATGTGACTAGGAAAGATGGTCAAGGGGCAAAGCTTGGTGGCAGAGGCAATCTGTCTTGGAGTTGCAATTTTTGCAAGAATGAATTCAAGAGCACATATTACCAGGTTAAGGGCCATTTGTTGGCCCTTCCTTCTTGTGGGATTTCTTCATGCAAAGCGATGAGTGTTACCCAAAGGAGGGATATGGAAAGATAGGATCGTGTTGGCTTTAGGGAAGGTGGCAACAGCAAGCAAGAAAATAGATGAGGATCCTCTTCCATTCTTGTGAAAATCCTCTAGCACCAAGCCTCCATTTCCACCTAGCATATATGGGAGTGGGGATACTCATCAAACAAGAAAGAGGCCATCTCCAAATGGGCCAATGGATAGGATTTTCCAACAAGAGGCGCGAGAAGAGGTGGACCTTACCATTGCATTCTATTTCTACCTCAACTTCATCTCATTCAATGTTGCACGGTCACCATTGTTTATTGAGATGTGTCGAAGTTTCATTGAACGAGCTCCAATTGGTTATGTGCCTCCTGGTTCAGAGAAGCTTAGAACCACATTGTTGCTTAAAGCAGAGAAGGAGGTAGATAAAATTCTTGAGCCAATTAGATCAACATGGCCCTCATCCGGTGTGAGTATTGTTTCTGATGGATGGACAGATCCAGCACACCATCCACTCATCAATTTCATGGTATCTTCCCAAAATGGACCGGTGTTCTTGAAAGCGATGGATGCTCTTGGGAAATACAACGATGCACAGTATATGGGTGAGTTATTCATCAAAACCATTGAAGAAGTAGGTGTTGATTCTTGTGTACAAATCATCACGAACAATGCACCTGTTTGTAAGGCTGCTGGCATGATTATGGAAGCTAAATATCCACAAGTATGTTCATCTTGGACACCTTTCATTTCTAATTTGCTCATTGTTTGAATTTATCACAAGATTCATGATTCATCTAGGTGTCTTTGACTCATTTGAGTTGTTAGTGTTGCAGAGTCATTTATACATGTTTTTATTGCTCTTACAGGTTTTTTGGACACCTTGCATTGTCCATTCCTTGAATTTAGCACTGAAATCCATTGCTTCAGATGTGACATGGATTGGCAACCTTATTGAGGATGCACGCCATATCCATAACTTTGTACAAAACCACACAAATGCCCTCACCATCTACAAAGAGTACACAGCTTTCATTGTTGAAGATTGCAGATACTCGATTTGCTTCCTCATTCATCATGCTCAAGAGGTTGAAGGAGGTCAAAACCGCTCTTGGGTCCATGGTGATATCAAAGTCTTGGTCTTTTTGGAGAAAGATGGATCAGATTGCTTCAAAAAAGGTGAAGGACACGGTGTTAGATGATGGTTGGTGGGAGAGGGTAGATCTTAGCATTAAGATCATGGAGCCAATCATTTCTTTGTTGCGGTTTGCAGACACGAACCAGCCCATCCTAGCAGATGTTTATGACGGGTGGGATTCCATGATTGAGTCCATGAGGTCCATTGTCATGGAGAATGACTGTCCCGAGTATGGGACATCGGCAGAGAACTTATGGTCCATGATTCAGGATATTCTTATCACCAGGTGGGATAAGAATTGCATATCTTTGCATTGCTTGGCCCACTCTTTGAACCCCAAGTTCTACAGTCGGGATTGGCTCACTGGTGGATCGGAGCCCTCACACAGAGTCCCTCCTCACATGGATGGAGAGATTGCACATGGGAGGAAGATAGCACTTAGACAGCTATTTCAGGATAGAGACTTACTTTATGAGGTGGAGGAGGGCTTTGTAGAGTTTTCCACTTCCACTGGAAGATTTGGAGGCTATGATGTGCTTAGAGACAGGGGGGTTAAGAAACCCTATGTTTGGTGGGCAACTCATGGGGCAGCATGCCCTATTCTACAGAAGTTAGCCTTGGGGGTCATCTCTCAAGTTACATCATCCTCTTTTTGTGAGAGGAATTGAAGCACATATGGGAACTTGTACAATGTGAAGAAGAGCAGGCTTGAGCAATCCAGGGCAGAGGCGATGGTGTATGTGCACTCCAACCTTTGTCTTATTTACAGGAAGAGGGAGGAGTGGGTAAAGGGAAAGACAAAGATGTGGGATGTCTTTCCTGATGATATGGGTTTGGACAGCAGTACTGAGTTGGCATTAGCCAACATGTATCTTAATGATCCAGTGCTAGAGTCGGTCACTTTTGATGATGTGACCATATGGAGGGGTCATCCTCCACACCAGCAAATATAGATCGTCAGATGGGCAGAGAGGAGGAGGAGGAGGAGGAGGAGGAGGATCAGGGCAGTGATGAGTTTGTTGATTCAGGCATGGAGGAGGACTATTGACATATGAGATTCTTCCATCTTGATCCACCCCTTTTTGTATTTACTATTAGTCTATTTGGCATTTGCGAGTGCCCAGTGGCATTCAGACATCTATGTAATACATTTTGATTTTGATGACTTAATGAGAAATATGGTTTCGACATCTTGAGCCATTGCCCATGCCTATCAAATTTCAATGCATCTATGTGTCTCATTGTGATTTGTGAATGACAAATGAGTAATCATTAATGTGCTTTGATTCTATTTTCTATTGAATATTTGTAAATGTTCTAGTTTCTAAAAAAAATTGGATCTATATGTCTATATTTTTAAATTTTAATATATTTTTAAATTTTAATATATTTTTAAAAATATATATATATATATGTATATAAAACATGTCCTTCGTGTCTTGATTCCGGGGGTCACCGTGTCCGTGTCAGACACTCGTATTTTCATGTCCTGTGTCCTCGTGTCAGGTGACTTAGGCTAAAATATTTGGGGTGTTATTGCCAAGCTGACAGCGGATGAATCGGTAAAAAACACCCAACATTTAATGTGCATTTGATGAGAATTGAATTAACTAGAGTGTTCAACTTACTCAAATTGTGTGCTAGACTAGATTCAATCTCTACCCTTTAGTCGAAGAGACTATAATAGTAGAGGCTCAATGCATTACAACTTTTATGTTAGATTATAAGTCTCTACACAATCACAAAGTCGTAAATCACCTCTCATATGACTTGGTCTTAAATCACCTCTCGCATGACTTGATATTGTTATCACTTTATGAGTTGTCATACTTATCCACTAATGAACTGTCAATGAGATCTAAATCTAGAGCTGATTATGATCCAAGTACTATATAATAACATCATTGATATGAAGATCAATACAATAGAATGGCTTAAGCATTTTTCATTAGTTTATATCTCTTAACATAGTATGAGAACCATGGTGAAAAAATGTTGATAATATCAATAGCTCCTTTAATCTTAATGGCCCTATAGTTCCTTCAAAGTAATGGTCCATGTCACATGAAAAGTAAGGTGTTGTGAGAAATCCATAATAGTGATTCATGAGAGAGTGACATTGCATCAAACAAAATTGCATATCTACATCCATCCATTCAAGGTTGTCGTCTTCTACAGGACTAGTTTTTCTCTCTTCTGAGGCTGCAGAGGGTTCATGATGGGCTCCCAGGGGCAGCCAAGGGTTCAGGAAGGGCTTCCAGGGGCAGCCAAGGGTTCAGGATGGGCTGCCAAGGTCAATGCTAAAACCCAATAGGGCTGCCGGTGTCTGTTAAGACCCCATTCAAGGATACCGAGTCATGCTAAGGCCCTATTAACGGCTTCCGTGAACAGTTGTGGCCCTATTAAGGGCAGCAGTGAACTGTTCAGGCACTAAGGAGGGTAATCGTGGACTGTTCAAGCCCTAAGAAGGGCTGTTGTGGACTGTTCAGACCCTAAAGGGCTGTCATCAAACTCCAGATGAAGTGTTGCTATCGGGATCAGGCTGCCATTGTTTACTTAAAGGGCTGGTGTCATCAAGATTGGGGCTGCCATTACCTACAGCAGACATCAGTGATTACAGTGGGTTTATTTTTTTGTATCTCTTGGTATGTAATAAGACCTAGACGCTTCTCTATTAAAGTCTGCTCTCTTAATCTGCTCATGTAAATTTCAGTCCTTTCATATTAAGGAAGATATTCTTTGCTGGGGTTTTATTCCTGAAAAGGTTTCCCAATGGTAAAAATCTTTGTGTTCTTGTGGATGATTATTTTGTCTACTGCTAGTTTACAAACTAAATGCTAGAAGTCTGCTAAAAATTTGAAAAAGACTGTTACTGCTATCAAATCAGATCTATTATAAAAATTTAACAAGATAAACATTGACCCTTAAAATATTTCTTATTGTCCAAATTGGAAAAGCCAATTTGGGTAATATCGCTGCTTTCTCAAAGCATTAGGTTGTGTGTAAGCTTGGAAAGTGAATGTGATAAACTTGCAAAGCATCTTTAATCTATCACTTGCCTCTCTTGTGCCTGAAATTCAGAGCCTAACTTACGAAAGACTATTATTTCACGTAATGGCTTGGGGTAGACACATTCGCATAACCAGAGTCCGTTATCTCTAGAAGTTAATGTGTTGCAATTACCAGCTAGGGGTCACGATATGAAATAATTAGGTTCAACGGGCATGATTCATAGCACACACCATATGTTTCGTGGGCCCTAACAGCATGAGGTACTCAGGCCTCTATCACGTCGGGTGAAATATTCCAGGGTTTGCCAACCAGTTGTCTCGAGTTCAATCCCGCTCGCATTCTCATAGTACAATAGAGGACCCCTAAACTGATGACAAAATCAGCAATCCTCCAACAGCTAGAACACCACGCTCTACTCACCACTATGCAGTCTCTAATTCGTGGCACACCCGCAGTGAGCCCAAACAAATCCACACAACTGAAACTAAGGAACTCATTACATGAGTCGAGCTACACAAACACTCGGAACGCTACAGGACTCGAACATAAAACCATGACATCCAATAATAATGATCCTTAACAACATTGCACAGCTAAAACGAACGAATGGGATCCATCAGCCACAGTGGCTCGGAAGCTGCCCGTGCCCTAATTTTGAACTAGTGAAAAAAAATAAACAAAACCCCAAAAACATAAAATTTCAAAATATAAAATTTTGGACTTGGAGATCGAACGAGGCAAAAGAGACCAAGCAAGGAGCCGAACGAACAAAGAAAGAATTAGATTGACATACCTAATTGGGAAGGAGCGAATTTGAACCATGGTAGTGCCCGAGCTCGATTGCTCCGCGAATTCCACGGCCAGGAAACAAACAATGAGTCGGATCCGCGCAAAACGGACGGATTCGGTGATAGATCAATGCGCGCCAACACTGAATCGAAGAATACGCCTTCCTTCTCTGTGTCTTCCGGTTTGTCCTCTGCGTGAATGTGCGGAAGTTGGGCTCGAGGGAGCGTGTTGTTGAGATTGTGAAACACATGAAGAGGAAAACTCTGTCCTTTTAACATTCCCCTCAACTACTGATGTTCGTCTAATAAGCGTCGAAGTTTCGTATTTGAGGTTCTTGGTGAGATTTGCCCAAAAAATTTAACCCATAGCTTGGGTAGAGCGGTAAAGTTGGTGCCCCATATCCAATAACTCTAACACCCAAAGCACTAAGATGCAATAAACTGTTACAAAATTTCAAAATGCTTAAAGATGTGTAAATATAAACCCCGACTTTGGCAACCATCTGAAAAATATTAACCTTATCTTGTGTGTAGAAACTAGGATAAACTAAAATCCCTTGTAGACTAAAAATTATCCCTAAAAAATCCCTTTCAAAGTATGGGACACTATAGATATTCAATTTTAGAACATTTAACGTTGTTGAGAATAAACATGCTCACCATATTTTGAATAGCTATCACCTGCTATGATGAATGCCTCCAAGCTATCATTACTGGAAATCCGAGGTCTGAAACTAGAGAAATAATCCAAGGGGCTTCCTCGAACACAACCAACTTTTATTTAATTTGAGGAAGCCCAATTTCTTTCAATTTTTCTGTAAAATAGTTGGCGTGCACACTGCAAATAAGGGCATTTGACATACAAGCCTCAAAATCTCCAAAACTAAACCCAAAGATTACCCCCAAAGCCTCAAAATATCTCGATTAAGCGCCAAAATTACACTTTCTTCCATGAAATGAGGGTTTGAAGACTTCACGGTTTCATGTTGTAGACTTCATAGTTTCATGTAAGTTCAAATATGTGTTTTTTTATTTTATTTTTTGTTTTTTATTTTTATTATTTATTTTATATATATTAAAATACAATCTATATAAAAATAGTGTATAATATATATAATAACTAAAATATAATGTTCCGTTTTGATCAAATGGAACAAATGACACGCAGAGCATGCGAGCCATAGCTCAAGAGCGTGTAAGCATGCATGCATGCAAAAGTGAGATGCATGCATGCAAATATACATCCATGCAACAAGTGAGATTCATGCAACTCAACTGAAAAATAGAAGAGAAAAGTAACTTGGGTATACAAAATTTAGGGCATGCAATGTCACAGTTATAAAAGAAGGATAAAGTGAGTTACTAGGATGGATTGTTATTGTTGATTGAGAATTGGTTTTGAGAGCTCTGAGATCCTTTTAGGGTTGAGGGTGATTGCCTAGCCAACATTGATATCGACGGTGAAATCTATCCATCCTTGTCAATTTCTTGGATAGATAATTCAGATCTATCACTGTGTGCTTCATTGCGAAGGATTTTGTTGAGTTGCTAAACAGGGATTGAATTTTGTTGGAGATTCTAAGGCAGAGATCAAGTTATTTATAGTTGGGCGCATTCTCTTTCTCAAGAATTGATAAGGAAAGAATATTTTATTGTAATCTTGTGCATTTTCAAAGGCTTCAACTCGCACACAAACTACAATAATCTAGCAATTGATCGGATTATCCGTTGGATTCAGAAAATCACAAGCTCATTCAACCAATTCAAAGCATTTCACATCGCAAGAAATCTGAACCATGAGGCAAACATGGAAGCAAAAGTAGGAACCAATTTAGAACCTGGAAAAACTGAGTTTTCAACTTGGGAAACAGATCACCACCACATCCCCCGAGACCAAAAAAGGCAATTCGTAGGCCCAACAAGACAATCGATATTCAAAATGATAGGCACTTAGTGAGAGATCCGACAACCAGTATGAGAAGCAGTAATTAGTAATAATTGTTATCAAATGCAAATCAAGAATCAATCAACCGCAACACATAATGTGGCAGTCACATTGGTGAAGAACGGAATCACCCCTTCGACCTAAACGAATACTGAAATTGATATCCAACACTTTCCTCCATCTGAATCCAATGGATCAAGTTGTGAACTGGACACAAGTCATGGCGGAGCGGAACGAGGTGAACGTTGATACAAAGTATGATATTCAGATTGTTTAAACTCCAAACGATTCTATTGCTCAACATTACAAGGAAAACTATGCATATAGAGAATCGACTACAGAGAACCGGTAACTGAGCAGATAATACCCAAACTTTCATTATTTTTCACTATAATCCTATTCACAATCAGAATACATATCATGTTCACCATTAGTGCCAACATCAATCTGAGAAGATTCTAGAACACTAAGCAAAGTTCATACAGATCTCCCAAGTAATGTACTCAGTCGATTTGGCCTTGGCCATGACTCACTCATTTTTTTTTCTTTTTTCTCAATACATTTTAGCTGTTTCAGTTAAATATATATATATATATATATACTTTTAATTCTTTGGAAAATTGTAATTTGGTCGTTTTAGGCTACGGTCGCAGCCTTCTTTTTAATATAATCTTAATCGTTTTAGTGAGAAAAAAAATAAACAAACTTTCACCCAAATATAAATTAGCACAACCACTTAATTCGTGGTCGGTGAACATCGATGGGCCACAAGTTAAGTGTCACAAATAAGTAATATGTTATATGTTGTTTGTTGTCAATAGGCCACAAGTTAACTGTCACAAATAAGTAATGAGTTATATGTTGCTTATTGTCTGCCACAAAGCCCATTATCCATACATCGACTAAGAGTTATCCATGCATTAGTTATCGGTTATCCATGCATCAACTACTAGTTATTTTTTATATTCTTTTTTCTTTTATAATTGTCTGTTTTGAATTTTGAATGACTGTCATAAAATCAATTTGGACAGTACACTTGTCTCATCCTCATGCAATCTAATAAAATAATAGATGTTAGTCCACCCCAGATTAAAAGATATAAACACCTATCGGTGTAAATAGATATTTAATGGTAGAAAGTTTGACGTTAATCATTGGGTTGTAGTCCAACAATAAGTTAGAGTGTTTGTTTCGGTTCTAATATAAGTTTGAATCTTTGATAGACAAGTTGTAGTAAAAGAAGTGCATCGAAGGATAACTAGGAGTCTCTCTAACATTCATACTGTCCTGACTGGACCTAACGATTAAGAACATGCGTTTCCTCCTAGGAGGTCATAGGTTCAAATCTGAAGTGCGCTAGAGTATGTACTCCTCCGTAGGCTTTAGTAGTTAAATCATTGCATAGAGGGGGGTCCCTTGTCCCACAAACAAAAAGGTCTCATACATCAAATTGGTGTCTATTTTAGTTGTGGCCTTAAAATATTATTATTATTATGGCAAAATCGAAGTAGCGTGGTGATGTACTTGTGAAGTAGGAAAGCCTACAAATTCTTGTAAAAAATAAATTAAACAATCAAAACCCTTCATTACGACTAAGCATGCAAGAATACATTTGAGTAGGCCTAAGGGTTAAGAACATGTGTTTCCTCATGAGACATCACACGTTCAAATCTTTAAGGGGTAGGGTATGTACACATCCGTAAGCTTTAACAATCAAATTGTTGCGCAGAGGGGATCCCTTGTTCCACAAACAAAGGGATCTCATACACCAATTTGGTCTTTGGATTTGTAGTGACCATAAATTAGATTTTTATTGTTATTATTGTTATTATCAAGCGTAAGCCTTAGTTTCAAATCACATTGTAATCATCCTTTGAATGAGAGATCAACTTTAACATGGAAATGTATAATGATAACAAGAAAGTGAGATAAATCGTAGAAATTAATTAAATAGCTACACTGTGAACCAAAATCATGAGGTAATGGATGCGATACTTGCATATACCTGTACACGTCACAAGGAAAAGGGTGTGATGCCTATGTTTGCCATGAACATCTGGAAACCATTGAAGATAATTCTACAAACCTGCTAACCACAAACCTATGACGTAAAAGGGATTGATTTCCTCGAGCTAATCAAGAGGGGCAAGAAAGGGTTACATCCACTCCCTTGGGAGGATAGGAGGCGAAGGAACAAACGAGAAAAGAACAAACCTGGAAAACAAGGAATAATTGGACAAGGAGTCCATACATAAGTTATTTGTAGGAGGTGCCAACGAAGAGAATCAACTTAGGGGACCAACAAAAGGAAAATTATGATCAATCATCATAGGGGACCAAATACCTCAAGTGGGTACCACACCTCCAACTAGAACAACTTAGTGCCAATTAATCATCAAAGATGAGAGGATTGAAAAGAAATACAATAGGCATGTGCCTTGAGTGGGTTGAGGTGGGAGGAATGAGAGAGAAAGAATCGGATCAATAGGGGAGCCCCTAAAATGGCTAGGGAAAGGGTCAAACTTGTCCAGAGAAGGATAATCCATGAGGAATTGTTCTAAAGGAGGGAGAAGCAAAGGGAAGGGCATATACATTAAGTAGAGCACACGAGAGGAAATCCACAAGGAAGGGACTGGGTAGAAAAAAAGGACAAAATGAGGGGTAACAAGCAATATAGGAAGCTACCAAGGCAGTCATAAACAACATGGGATGATTACAAGGAGGAGGTTACACCGCAAGGGCAGGATTGACAAGGGAAGGAGGCCAAATACTAGCTTGGGATAGAAGATTAGCATGGTATAATGACGCAAGAGGTCTGACTGAGTTGGGAAAAATACAATCGAGAATCTAGATAAAGAAAGGAGTAAGGTCACAAAGAAATTTTGCTAAGGGGAAGGCGTTGAGAGGGGAAAGCTCGTGGGAAGTGTGCCAAGGGAGACTAGGTAATAATAGGTGGAAAAATGAGTGGAGGACTCATATTAGGAGGCAATGAAGGAGGGTGTAGGATTGGAGGGAGGATAGACTACTAAGGCCATCTTTTGTTCTAAATACATGGCATTCTTTCATATTACGGGTCTCGCCCTTATGATACTTACACCACTTATCAAGTTAGGTGGAGAGGTCTGGTCAATGGGATTGCTAGGGATAAGATGGAAAAGAATGTGAGAGGTTTGGGAGGATCCAAAATTGACTCTATATTGGTCAATACCACATGAACAAAGGAAGTGGGGAACTTGCCATCCACAACATAAGAAACATTGAAAGATAGGTTGTATAAGGCAAGAATGACTTCATCGAGGGAAAGGGAGAATGCGGATGAGTCTCACTTAATGAAATAGGTCTCTCCTTCATGATTGAAAAGTAACTCGTACTTAATTATTTATTAGTTTATGACCATAGAAAGAGGGGGCACAATCATGGGTTTAAGAGTAATGTTTAGAGTCAAAGAGTCGATTGAATTTTTACAAATTTATTGAAAACTCGACAAGCAACGTTAGTAAGAGAGAGTGTGGTTATTTACATTTCACGACATACTCAAAGAGAGAATGTTATGTTTGTAATTGTAACTTCGAGAGATATTCAATTGTATATTTTATATTGTATTTGTATTTTATTATTGTACCTCCAACGGAAATGTTTATTCCTCTGGTCGGAGAAGTCATTATTGTATTTGGGTCATGTAAAGTCATTGAAGTTAACCCTCCTTTGTATGTCGGGGCATTAGACCCCAAATTTAAGTTGTCTATGGGTTATTACACTCTCCTAGAGAAGTCGGCCCAGTCAGGTACATCTAGGGGTCGACCTGTTTGGGGTAAAGGTAAAGGAAAAGTAAAAGTATAAATAGAGAGGGTGCCTCTCTCATTTGGATCATTCACTCACTCTCTCAATTCGCATCAGAGAGAGAGAGAGGAGGAGGAGTTCGCACAAGTGGAGAAGAGAGAAGCTCTTGAAGACCATCTTTATATTTGGGGTTTTCTTTTCTACTATTGCATTGTTGCTCATTCTATCTCTGAGGAAGTTGCAGGGTTTTATCCTTCATGGTTTCCCCGAGGAAAATCTTTGTGTCTCTTGTGTTTATGTTGTGATTGTTATTCTCTCAGTAAGATCCTAGATTAATATTGATTAAATTGTGAAAAACTAACATGGTATCAGAGCTAACTTGAGAAGAAGACACTGTGTAGCTACGGAATCTAGGCCTTCTTATTTTTTGGATTTCTCTCCACAGATCATCAACAAAAGGAGGCTAGGCTAACTCGCCTAAGGAAGGTGCATCTTTCTGTCAAAGCAGAAGTTGATTCTGAGTATTTTCACTTTTTGGCCTGTCACTGCTGCGGGAAATTAGGGCTTTTCACATAAGTGGAATTTTGGAGTGATTTCAGCATAGGGAGATGATCCTCATCAAAATCGAAATTTAGAGACCAAGATCGAAGTTTTTGGTTGGGTAAAACTCCCGAAAAGTCAAACCCTAATTTGACTCTCAACCGAAAAAACTAGAAAACCATAAAGGACTAGAAACTGCAGATCCGAAATTTGCAAGTCAATTTTCAAGGGTAAAGTTTTGGAATCTTTAGAAACTAAGGGTACCAGCTTGCTCGCCTCAATCAAGCGCACATTTCCATCCAGACAGAATTTCAAATTCCAAGTTTGAATTTTTAGGATTTCTCTGTCAAACCCTGGCCAACTCCATATCCAATTTTAGCAAATCAAGTGGTAAGACCTGAAAGCTTTTCTATTTCCATTTGAGTTTCTCATTAAAGATGTCTCACCACACCAAGCTCGAGGATAAGCTTGAAGGGGCTGATAACTTATGAGCATGGAAGTATAGGATTGGGCTTGTCCTACAAGAGAATGATTTGGACACCTATGTGAGTGAAGAGGTTCCAGTTCCAGAGGGAGATGAGGCCAAAGCCTTACACAAGAAGAACCTGGTTAAGGCTAAGAGAATCATTGCAGATTCTATCAAGGACCATCTCATACCACATGTGTCATCTCTAAAGACAACTAAAGAGATGTTTGATGCCTTGACCACCTTATTTGAAGGGAGGAATATAAATAGGAAGATGACATTGAGGAACCATTTGAAGAATGTCAAAATACATAGTGCAGATACCATGCAGTCCTACTTTACCAGGGTCTCCCAGATAAAAAAACAACTTCAAGCTATGGGAGAAAATACAGAGAATGAAGAAACAGTGATGACCACCTTGAATGGTCTTCCTAGGTCATGGGATTCCTTTATTAAAGGAATCTGTGCAAGAAGAAAGTTGATCACCTTCAGTAAACTATGGGAAGAGTGCTCACAGGAAGAAGTTTGAATTGTAGCTCGAGAAGAAAAGATGGGTAACGAATACCAGGATCTCGCGGTACACACCAGGAAGAACATCAACAAGAGGGAGCATCCTCATCACAAGAAGGGTAAACACCACCACCAAAACCAGAGGGAGAACCTCAGAAGTTACAAGAAATATCTATCTCGCATTCGATGCTTTACTTGTGATGAGAAGGGACACTACTCCAGAGATTGTCCCAAGAACAAAAGTAGCTCCCGCAAGAAGAAGAAC
Organism: Larix kaempferi; assembly: GCA_027924585.1. Taxonomy (NCBI): domain Eukaryota; kingdom Viridiplantae; phylum Streptophyta; class Pinopsida; order Pinales; family Pinaceae; genus Larix; species Larix kaempferi. The sequence continues at coordinate 9,358,858 of BSBM01000504.1, forward strand.
AACAAGAAAAGACATCATGCTCACACTGCAGAAGATGATGAACCTCCAAGGAAGAGAACCAGAGAAGACAGTGAAGATTCTTCAAGTGATGAAGAATATGTTCTAATTTCAGTGCTCACAGGCACTGTCACACGCGTAAGCAATGATTGGCTCATAGATAGTGGGGCTTCCAAGCATATGACACGATTCAAAGAATCCTTTGTGAACCTATTTGAACATGAGTCACCACACAAAGTGAAACTTGGGGATGACTACCAGTATCCCATAAAAGGAAGTGGTGAAGCCTCTTATAAGCTAGACTCTGAAAAGTCTATTAAGATGAAACATGTCTTGTATGTACCAAGACTAAAGAAGAATATTCTCTCCAAATCATCTTTAGATGCTAAAGGTATGAGGGTTGCTTTTGTAGATGGCCAAGTTCTTATGTGCCCAAAGGGAAAGACCATAGATGATGCTGTGGTGATTGGAGAGCAAGAGGGAGGTTTATACAAACTGAAGGGCCAACCTGAACAAGCCCTAGTCCATGACTCAGTAGAGCCAAGTGAACTATGGCATATAAGGCTTGCACATGTGCAATATAGTGCACTATCACTTGCAAGCAAAGCAGTTGAGGGTCTTCAAAAAATCCAGGCAAAGCATGAAGGCATTTGCAAAGGATGTGCGAAAGGAAAGAACATAAAGAAGACATTTCCAAGCAGCAAGAGCAAGGCAAAAGGAATCTTGGAAATCATCAACTTAGATGTATGTGGTCCAATGTCATCCAGTTCATTGAATGGGTATGTATATTATGTTTCTTTCATTAATGGTTTTTCTAGGAAGACATGGATATATTTCTTGAAAACAAGGATGAGGTATTCAACAAGTTCAAGGCCAAATTCAAAGCCTTGATCGAGAACCACACAGAGAAGAAAATCAAGACTGTTCGGTCAGATAATGGCGGAGAGTTCACATCAGAATAATTCAAGAAATTATGCAGAGATTCCGGGATTAAGAGGGAGTTGACCACTCCATATAATCCGCAAAAGAATGGAGTTGCAGAAAGGAAGAATAGAACAATCATGGAAGCAATAAGAGCGATTCTTCATGACCAGGATATTCCTATGCATCTATGAGAAGAAGCTGCGAGGAAAACCATGTATGTACAGAATCGTACTCCACATAGAGTACGTGACAAAAGTCACCAGAAGAAGCTTTCTCCGGCAAGGAACCAGAAGTCAGGCATCTCATAATATTTGGCTTCCCGGTGTACATACATATTCCGAAAGAGAAGAGGACGAAGCTATATCCTTGAGGAAAGAAGGGCATATTCGTGGGATATAGTGAAAGCTCTAAGGCTTACAAAATATATTTTCCAGGGTTCAAGAAGATCGACATCAGCAGGGACGTGACATTTGATGAAGAATCAACCTACAAAAAATCCAGAAAGCTACCTATTGAAGACATTGAAGAACCATAAGCACCAGGATCCGAGACACAACAATGAATGAAGCAACCCCATAAGAAGACGAAGACCGCGAGATAGAAGACCCACAGGAACCTGTAGATCCACCCCGTGAGAAGAACTCCCACAAGAGGAAACCAACATGGGTACAAGAGGCAATTTGGGATGCATAGAGATATGGCGCTCCAGAAGGAGTGCACAGAGAAAACAAGAGACCGAGGACATACTCCAGCTATGTAGCCTTGCTGTGTGACGTGATTGACAAAGAACCTTCCAACTATGAGGAAGCAACTGAGAAGAAAGAATGGAAGGATGCCATGATCGAGGAGTACTAGTCGATCATGAAGAATGATGTTTGGGATGTGGTCCTGAGACCAGTAGGGAAGTCTGTTGTGACTTCCAAGTGGATCTACAAGATCAAGCATGCTGCCGATGGTAGCATAGAAAAACAGAAGGCAAGATTTTTGGCACGTGGCTTCTCTCAGAAGGAAGGGATAGTTTACGAAGAGACATTTGCACCTGTATCCAGATACACTTCCATCATATCAGTACTTTCTCTGGCTACAGTGATGAAGTGGAAGGTACACCAGATGGATGTCAAGACAACTTTCTTGAATGCTGTAGTGGAAGAGGAAGTGTATGTGGAGCATCCACTTGGATTTGAGACACATGACAGGGAGACTCGTGTGTGCAAATTGAAGAAGGCCTTGTATGGATTGAAACAGGAAACCAGGATGTGGTACGGCAGGATAGACAACTTCCTGACTAGTTTGGGATTTACCAAGAGTAAAGCGGATTCCAACCTTTACTACAAGGTTGAGGAAGGGAACCTAGTGATACTTCTACTTTATGTAGATGATCTTTTTGTGACAGGTGAGGATGGGTTGATTGCTGACACGTAGAGGAAGCTTACTGTCGAGTTTGAGATGAAGGACTTGGGTATGATGCACAATTTTCTAGGCATGGAGGCGTGGCAGAGTGTGGATGGAATCTTCCTTGGACAAGGGAAGTATGCAGTGGAGATCCTGAAGAGATTCATGATGATGGACTTACAAGGCCATGGCTACACCTATGGCATCGAACCTGAAGGTATTGAGTGATGTTCATCAGAGTCAGTTGATGCCACGATGTATCGTCAGATGATTGGATCTTTGATGTACCTGACGAATACGAGACCAGATATTTGCTTTGTTGTGAACACTTTGATCCAGTTCCTGACAGATTCGAGACATGTTCACTTGATTGCTACAAAGCATATTCTGAGGTACCTGAAGGGTACGGTTGATTATGGGATCAAGTATGATGCGAATCAAAAGATTAACATGGAGGGTTATGTTGATTCGGATTGGGAAGGCAATGCCATTGATAGGATAGCACTTCAAGGTGTTGCTTCAATTTGGGATCATGTGTGATCTCTTGGTTTAGCAGGAAGCAGTCCTACGTGGCATTGAGTACAACCGAAGAAGAGTATGTTGCATCTCTTTCGGCTAGTTGTGAGGCAGTATGGCTGAGGAATCTATTGTCTGATGTATTTGATGTCTAGTTGGATACGACTTGTATATTCTGCGACAACTAGAGTTGTGTGAAGTTGTCTGAGAACCCGGTGTTCAATGACAAGTCGAAGCACATCGAGATCAAGTATCACTATATCAGGGATATGGTGCAGAGAGGAGCAATGAAGCTCTAGTATATTGTGACGGACGAGCAAATAGTCGATGTGTTGACCAAGCCACTGGCCTGAGTGAATTTTGAGTACTTCAAAGAGAAGCTTAGTGTATTCTAGATCGAGGTTCCTTCCAGGGGGAAGTGATGACTTTGGAAGACACAGATGCATATGATCCAGTCTTGCATGGTTGTAGATATGTCTTCCCATGCCGATAGACTTAGGACATGCATCTGGGTTGTTCTCTGTTGACGATGAGATGATCTGGACATGATGAGGTGACAGTAGGGTACACAGGTTTTGCAAGGCAATGTAATCAGTCATGCAATGTACACATATTTTGCAAGGCAATGTAATCAGTCCTACGATGTACACAGGTTTTGCAAGGCAATGTAATGCGATGTACACAGGTTTTGCAAGGCAATGTAATCAGTCCTGCGATGTACACAGGTTTTGCAAGGAAATGTAATCAGTCCTGAGATGTGCACAGGTTTTGCAGAGGCAATGTATTAAGTCCTGAGCTTTGCCTACTTGATTTCTTGCCCGCAGAGATGATGAATACCTACATGGAGGCTAGGCCTACATCCAACATGAAAAAGGGTTGGCTCTGTAGGACTTCCTATCACGAGTAGATTGGAGATTGATGATCGAGATGATGAGGATAGCGGCAGTCGTGACGATGATGATCCAGCTTTGATGATGATCCAACACTGAAGACTTGTGTCTATATGAATTGATGTCTGTGTCTAGAGAATACCTTCCTAGTTAAGAGGCAGTGTTAATGTAATTGTAATTTCGGAAGATATTCACTTGTATATTTTATATTGTATTTGTATTTTATTATTGTACCTCCGATGGAAATGTTTATTCCTTTGGTCGGAGAAGTCATTATTGTATTTGGGTCATGTAAATTCATTGAGGTTAACCCTCCTTTGTATGTCGGGGAATTAGACCCCAGAGTTAAGTTGTTTATGGGTTATTAGACTCTCCTAGAGAAGTCGACCCAGTCAGGTACATCTAGGGGCCGACCTGTTTGGGGTAAAGGTCAAGTGAAAGTAAAAGTATAAATAGCGAGGGTGCCTCTCTCATTTGGATCATTCACTCACTCACTCAATTCGCATTGGTGAGAGAGAGAGAGGACGAGTTCGCACAAGTGGAGAAGAGAGAAGTTGTTGAAGACCATCTTTATATTTGGGGTTTACTTTTATGCTATTGTACTGTTGCTCATTCTATCTCTTAGGAAGTTGTGGGGTTTTATCCTTTATGGTTTCCCTGAGGAAAATCTTTGTGTCTCTTGTGTTTATGTTGTGCTTGTTATTCTCTCAATAAGATCCTAGATTAATATTGATTAAATTGTGAAAAACTAACATGTTAAAGGCAGAGCCAGGATCTATAGCAACAAGTTGAATATTAAAGTTGTTATGTTTTAACTGGATGTAACAAAAGGAGGTGAGATAGGGCTATCAATCGATAGAGATAGGAAGGTAAGAAACATAAAAAGACAAGGTAGGGTAGAGGGGGATGAGTTCAGGGCCATTATAAATCTCCATGATAGGCCAATGGAGGGAAAGGCAAAATTATGGTCACCTTGTCGGAGTTATATTTACTCATTGTGAACTTAGAATTATGACTTCAATAGCTTGTCAGAAAGATTGTGACAAGGACAACAAGATGGATAGATTATGAACTACGTTAGCACAAATTTTGTTGTAAAACTAAAGGAATGAAGAGAAACAGAGTACTCAAGAGGGTGAGGAATGAGGAGCACTCACCTGACATAAGGAGGGCGAGGAACATAGTCGCGAAGCCACTAAGGGCAAGGAATTCAATATGGAATTTTGTATCCCTAAGATAAAAAGGTGTTAGTCTTCACCAAGATAATATTCAATCTACCCATAGGCACAGTAGCTCCCTCTCTGAATGAAAACATCCTTAATTAACATATTTTAAATGAGAGATGACTGGTAACATATTAATTTTATTATGTCATGTGGGAGGGAGGAATTAGATTTAAGGGGGAACTCTTACTATGGGGGGTTAAAATGGAGTGCTCAAGGCTGTTAATTTTGTGACATTTTCACTTGGTCCTATTTAGGAGAACAGAAAGCTCCAATAAGGATGTTCTCAGTCACACTAGGGGTAATAGAAATGTCCACTTTAATAGTGGGATAGATATTATCCATATCCCTTTCTTCGAAGGCGTCTGGAGCAGGAATAGAATTCTTGAACCAATCAACACGTCCAGGAGGAATAAAGTCTTTGGTTTCAACTGCGTATTAGTCAAAAGGATTCTTCAAGCAAAATGTGTTCTTAGTTAAAAAGTTAAAACAATGATGCATAGCGTCTTATGTGAATTCAAGAATATTAAGGGCTTCTATAATATCTTCATCTGAATGAAAAACTAGGGCACTAGAGCCCAGGGATTCAAGTACTACCCTTTTCTAAATAATGGAGGGTACAAGACCACATTGAGTACCTAAATAAACTCCATAAGTGCGCAAAGATAAGCTAACATAGGAAATACTTTCAAAGGTAGATTGGGCATAGAAGGCATGCTCATATGGACATCAGATGAGAATAAACCACTCTCATAAGACAGTGAACCAACAGAAGTAGAGATGTAATACATCGACATTGAATTCGGATCATCCTGAGTAATAGGGGGCAAGATCTCTTGGATCTCTTACTCCATAGCATTAACACGGTGGACCATGGCTAGGAAGTCTCTCAACTCAAGTAGCTTAAAAAATATGTGAATAATGTCTATACACGTGGCATAAGGCACATGGATGATTGGTCCATAAGGACTCAATGTGTTTGTTGGATTACTCAAGAATAGTGACTTCCACAATAGGAATAAAATCATCAGAGTATAAATAGTCACCAAACATTAGCTCTCACAAATCTGGGAGTGATGAGATTTATTGATAGCATGGTCAGTGAGGTTGCACAAAGCACAAGGAGGGATAACTCTAGGCATGGTGGTCAGTGTGGCCATGGCTTGTCCAAGAGTATTGGTGCTCCCAACTTTATAATTTTTTACCCGGCCCTGGTTGCTTTCCCATGTGTAGTTGAAACAATAGGTGCATGTTGTGCCGTAACATTTGGCGTTTATGGAAAAGTCATAAGTCGTGCCATAGTCAAAACCACTTTAGGTGTTGGCGCGGGGTTGGGGGAATTCAAGTACCAAACGGGGATACAAAACGTAAAATTAGGAAGGTTTAATGTGGCCATCATGGTCATCCCAACCACCCCTAGGGGAGGGAAAACTAGAGGGATTTAAGAAATAGGATAACCAGAGGCAAGATAGCTTCCCCAAGAAGGCATTTAACTAGCAGAAGTATATGGCTCTCCCATGTAGTGAGTAGGTGCTCCACATTGCGGTGGATTTGCAATAGTTTTTTATCCAAGGTAACCGTACACATGCTAGAACTACTGGGAAGTACAAACATAGGGGGGACCATGATATGTTCCGAGCAAGGTATAATCTTTTTAAATTTTGAGACACACATTAGAAAAATAAGTAATGGATTGACTACCCTAAATAGTAGGCAAAGCATTGTATAGATGCAATTGATACTTAGGACCATATCAGGTTAATTGGTCGATGGTAACAACTTTCCCATCATGAGGCAACATCATGGTACGAAAAATTGAAGAGGCAACCACCTTCATCATGCATATATGACTGTGTCCTAAAAGATTGTTATAATCCAAGTTATCATCTACAACCTCAATATTAAACCTGTCTTACTTTTTGTCTCAGTGGGGGCATTCTGTCGTAATCCTTTATCCTGGAAAGGACGATCGTCATACGCACGAAGGGTGATCATCGATGGCACAAGTTTGGGTGAAGAAAGTTTATTCCACACACTAACTGACATGACACAAGTCAAAGCACCTTCGTCTATAATGCAACAATTAATGTCAAAATAAAAAATGCAGAGACCATGCAGTCCTACTTTACAAGGGTCTCTTAGATAAAGGAACAACTTGAAGCTGTGGGAGAAGATATAGAGAATGAAGAAATAGTGATGACCACCTTGAATGGTCTTCCTAGGTCATGGGATTCCTTCATTCAAGGAATCTGTGCAAGAACAAAGTTGATCACCTTCAGTAGGCTGTGGGAGGAGTGCTCACAGGAAGAAGCTAGAATTGTAATTCAAGAAGAAAAGATGGGTAATGAAGACCAGGCTTGCATAGCACACACCAGAAAGAACAACAACAAGAGGGAGCATCCTCATCACAAGAAGAGTAAACACTGTCACCAGAGTTAGAGGGAGAACTTTAGAAGATCCATAAAATATCTATCTAACATTAGATGCTATAGATGTGATGAGAAGGGACACTACTCCAGAGTTTGTCCCATAAATAGATGTGGCTCCAATAAGAAGAAGACCAACAAGAAAAGACACCATGCTCACACCGCAGAAAATGATGAACCTGCAAGAAAGAGAACCAGAGAAGAAAGTGAAGAATATTCAAGTGATGAAGAATATGTATTGTAATCAAGGTAACTAGTTACATGGGTTCATTCAGAAGGTTCCACCTCATAAGGTGAAACTAGAGATGAATTTCAGTATTACATGAAAGGAGTAGAAGAAGCTACTACAGAGTTGGACTTCGAAAAAAAAAAAATATATCAATAATCTATGGAGAATCTCTCATCCCTTTTCAGCATTGGTTAAGGAGGCAAAATATCAAGAGGGAGAACACTCCAATAGTTCTTGCAAGGAAGCAAAGATTGAGAGGGAGTCCACCCAACAACCAAACAAAGATAAGTATTTGAATTGTCATTTATTGTATATCTAATTAATTAAATGATATTGTTTGGTCGTGTACATACTTATGTTCCTAGAGTTAGGATGTATATCATGCATGTTAGAAAAATTGCATTAATGAACAAGATACTACTAATATGCAAGTAATGGGTAAGTGGCATATGGTACTATACAACATCCCATTGCTACTTATCTAGAATGAAACCTCTTTGCTGACATGTTGGGAGTAGTGCACACTCTTAACAATGTTCTGGTAGAGATGGAAGGCATCTAGGAAGTTACCGTATACGTGATATGGATGAATGTTGTGTTGAATCATTGGCTAAGATAGTTGCATGACTATGTGACTTATGTCTTTATGCATAAGAATGTGTTTTGAAAAATTATGAAATGTTTCTAATCACGCAACTAAATTGACTTGTAGGAAAGATTGTGTACTACAAGAGAATGGCACAGCTAGATGAATCGGCTGTTGAATAAAAAACAAAATATGAATGGCACATTGCCACACAAACAATAGCTTATCCATTCCTTTAAAATAGAGCAAACAATGGAAGCTAAATTCCACTTCAATGGTGTATGCAAAAAGCACTAATATTCATATAATTGAATACGATGTTTTAAAACATGGTTGCTCCAACAAAAAATTACTTACAAGACATCTAAGCAACATAATTTTGCATAATATATGTAACCGATTCTCAAGCCTCTGATTCCCAAGCCTTCTACTATCGTTGCTAAAATAAAACTTGTCAACATCCCTGCATGCATGGCTATTAGTGTTTCATTCAATGACCGTTCTAGCTTCGTGCCAACGTCTACATTATGTCGAGTGGCGAAAGATGGGAGATTTGATGTTGATGTCATGCCATCAATGTTTTCTACAGTGATTCAAGGCTACATGAGAAGCATTGTGTCTTCCCCTCTTTGTTTTCAATAGAAAACGCCGTAGATTTCCATTCGTAACGGTTTTTTATTTATCCTTAAATTTATTACTGAATCCTATGTTATTTAAAAAGTAGACTATGAAATGTTTGTGCTCCGCCGACTGTAGGACGGGCATGTCATGATGGATGATACTCATCTCTCAACACACTTTCTCATGTAAAGTTATCCATCCCCTCAGGAAACCAAAAGATTTGTCTAATTCTATTTTTTTAGTATGGTCTACAGGAAACAACGAACTTTTCACCAAGAAAAAAATACCGAGATTAATTGTTTGTGCTAAATATTTTACATTCGGCCGTAGGTTTTTACCATTTTGCATGTTGATCAAATCTATCAAACTTGTCACCAATTATTATATATATTTTTTTTTCAATTACTTAAATTCACGTTTTCGCATTTAAACATAAAATTTAAAAATTTAAAATCAGTTTTAAAAAATAATAATAATGTATTTAATCTTATTCCAACTAAAACAAAACAATAAGTCTAAAACAACCACCTTTTCTCTTTCCAACTTTTTCATAATCAAAGTAAAAAAAATGATAAAAAAGCGCATCAAAATTATCATATAAATTTTTTCATGAAATCAAATAACAAGTAAATAACAAACGAACACATTTACAATATGATTGTTTTTTAATTTTAAAGTTGACTATTGTAAAGTTGATTATTAAGAAAATGAATTTATAATGGAAAACTATTCCAAATAAAAAGAACTTGACCATAAAAGCTATTAGAATACCTTTTCCTTAATTCTACACCTACCCATAGTACTTCTCCTAACAATGACGCGTGGGTAGGTGATCTCGATCTGGAGGTAACTAGTAGTGGGCAACACCGCTCAACCAATCATGCGATCCCTGGCCAGCTATGCTAAGTTAATGGGTAGTTGATATACATTATAGCATCGAACAATGGGTAGTTTATTTAGTATTTACACGTAGGTTGACAATATCCTATTTAGTAATATTAATTAGTTGTAAGTTAATGGGTATGGATAGGCCATGGAAATGTTTCTTGGGAGGCTGCTTCTTCTCCGCATTTACTAGATCTATATTCGAGTGATGTTATTTCATACCCTAATTAGTTAATTTGCACTCAAATATAGTGATAGCACTTTGAGCTTATATCACATATTGTAATGCTTCTTTCTTTCAGAGGAATCACATGACTTTTATGGATATAGGATGAAAATCACATTCTTTAATTCCCTTGACAAAGCTACATATACATAACCTCCTGATATGTATGTCTTCAAAAAAATCATATATCATATAACATTCATTTAACAAATGTGTAAAATTCATTTTAGTATTCATTTACTGCGGTGGTAGCTAACATCAGGGGTGATTGGCATTATGATCTTACACTAAATATCTCCATTGTGTTTAAAACTGTTTAAATTTAATGTTAGTAAAGAAATTCTAGACAAGTTTCAGGTGGAATTCCATCAACCTAGTTGCATCTATAATCCTCTCTGCATTCCAAATAGCACATCGCAGAGGAACCAATATTGCTCGACATCTTCGTCTCTTGTATTGTCGAATAGATAGAGTTGAAAATATGATTCATTCAAATAAATAGTTTCCATTGTTGCTTGCTAACTTTGCACTAACACAAATCCCAACAACCCTAACTATTGTATTGATGAATTTGCCAACACTGAAAAAAAATAAAAAATGATAACTTTGATAGATTGGCATTAATGAGAATATATAGTCCCACTTAGTCAATTAATGCGATTAATGAAAAGTTTCACAGAAGATGTTTATTACTCCAATTTGTAAAGGCGTCAAGTTGTGGAACATGCATTCCATTGGACAGTAACATTTGTCAAGGCAGTGACAATGCATGTTTCAATTGAGAAATGAGTTCACAACTTGCAAGTTTGTGAACCAAACCCAATTTGGCTATTGTTTTTTAAATTCATTCCTTTATTATTTATCAAGCCAAATAATGCTACCACCACTATTACATTTGTCTACAACAAATTTCTTCATTGGCAGGTAATGCTACCATGTAGCCACTTGTTATATGATAAAGAGTTTTTTATACTCATCTTTAGTCTTTAAGTTCAGGGCTTGGTACCTAGTCTTGGTTTTTCAACAATCTTTTTTATTTTTATTTTCATGTATTTATTTATGAATTTTGAGTCAATAGAAGTCGACAACTCCTAACTCTTCATCAAGATTGAAAACCTATATATTCATGATCTATGGAAACCTTAATCATTTGAGCTTATTTTGATCTACTGATGATGATCTCGGAGTACAGATCGAAACGTCGAATTTTCAAAAAGCAATGCAGTTCTCCTCTTTCTCCAAATCTGCTACTGCGTATGCCTATCCTTAATCATGAATTATATCAATACTTGTCAAGGAAGGGGATTTGGACCAAGAAGGAAGGCATGAAATATGGAGAATTTTATTATTATGGAAGAATGTCAACACCTAATATTCCGAAGAATCAAGGTATGGCTAGAGATGCATTATCTAGTTGAGTAGTCCATACTTAATCCAACAATACATAGTCAAAGTTGGCTCCCAACGAGCAAGTGTCACAAAGTGATATTTGAACCAAGGTGGGGAGGAGAACAAAATTCCTCGCAACCATCCAATACACACTCATTATCTAGCTAAAGATGGAATACTACTATGGAGAAGTTTAACATATATGCTAGAACAGATAGAACTAATATCATGAAGCTCATGATGTTCAATATTTTGGACACTTGGGATACCAAAAGATGTACTACAAGAATGGGTATCATCATTCTCTTAAGAAAAGATCATTAAAATTTCTATATGGATGGAAGTGTAATTCACTAGTTAGTCGATATAGCATGAAGGATGACTAACTCAACAAAGCAGCACCTTGAAGGAATTGGAAAGTATAGTGAAGCATGTGCAACAAAGTATGAACACCACACATGATATGAAAGAGAATTATGCATACAAGAAAAGTTTAGAACAAAGCTCCAAGGTTAGAGAGAAAGTGTTCCTTAGTGTTAATCCAAAGAGGAGTTCCTTGTGCTTGGGAAAACAGAGAAAGTTGGCACCTAGATATTGTGGATATTTCAATATTTGTATACAGATTGGTGCAGTCACTTGTAGACTATCCCTACCATCGCTTGTGGCTATTCATAATATTTTGCATATGTCCTAGCTTAATAAATATGTGCATGGTCCCAACCATGTTCTATACTTTGATGTTATACACACGAAGGACACAATATAGTTCATTACTAAACCTCTAATGTTCGTATGCACTAAGAGGTAGCATTTATGGAGTAGATTCATTGAATGGTCAACGTCTATTGGTAGCATTATTTAAAAGAACATGATACATGAGAACAAGAATTAGAAATGAGGAATGATAACTCAACTCTAGCTTCATGGCAATTTTTATCAAGGAAGTGTTGTAACACCCCACTATTGTTTATCTTGTTTGTTTACTCTTTGATGGTTGATCCCATTTCTAGGGATTAATATTCAACTAAAACTAGTTGCCTAGGCCCCCCTACATGAGTTATATTATGAGTAGTGCCACTTCAAATGCAATATTTTCCATGAGTATGGGAATTTTGCTAAAACTTGTTGGAAGACCCAAGAGGATAAGCCTTTGTAGTCCATGAACCCCTCCGGTTAGAAGGAACAAAACCCATTTAGGATAGCAAATGGATTCGAGGCTTTGAGATATCTAGAAGCACTTGAGAAGGAAAAAGGAGGGGGATGAGATACCGATTGTAGAAAAGGATGATCCATAGAAAGGAACCAAAACCCTTATAGGAGAGAATGAAGAAGATCAAGAGGACCCTAAAATTGTTACAGAAAAATTAAAGAACCTCCGAGCCCTTGATCCAATTGAAGAACTCAAAACGGCTAAGTAGTCTGCTAAAAAATATCCCTGAATGAAAAAAATAAGGCCTTGTGAGTATTTTCAACTCGTCATATTGGTTGAAATATTGATCATAGTCTTGTTTGAAGCCTATAATCCAATGCCTTCGAAAATTTGTGAAAGAATTTGAAAGGAATGGTTTTTTCTTTTCTTTGCGATGCAAAGGCATGAACAAGTCAAAGTAGAGGATATACCTTCTCACTCTACATATGGTGTTAGACAACACCACTTATTCCAAAGCATAAATATTTAAAATATGAGTCTTATATGGTAAATATTTAAAGGTGTCATAATCTAGGGACTGGTATCAAGGATGAAGACATGATTTGGGGATTAAAATTAGGGTGTTATGCCCCAACTATTTCCGACAAGAAAAAAATATAATTTTAATATTGATATTTACGAGTGACCAAATTCAATCAATAACTCCACCTTGCTTTTCCCCTCTCTTTTTTTAGGAGTTAGAGGGTGCCCAAACAATGAGATCACTGGAGCGGATGCGAGTGCTGATCCAAATGCAACACATGCCTACGGTGATCGAGAATTCCGCTTGAGGGTTCCCACACAACGCGTAAACTTGAAAGCAAGAAGCTCTTTTAGTGCGAATTTAGGTAACATTGTAATGGTCATGAGAGTATTACCGGCTAATTATTTTTGGAATGTTGAAAATGATTATTTTCCTCATTGTTACTAAAGACATAAGGATGGATTGGACATATGCCACCATTCTTGCATCAAAGCACACGTTGGTTAAGTTATATAATGAACAAGCTAGGAAGTTTCATGTTGAAAATCCCGAAATTCCTGCAAATGAATTTGTTTACGAGTCAGACAACTTTGGAAACTATACAATTTTATCAAACTTCATAACACCTTTCAAAGAGGCAACATAGATGAAAAAATAAGCTAACTATGAAGGATTAGTTTTGATGGAGCATATTCTAGAGTTTCGAAAGGAGTTGGGAGTTGGGATTGTCATGACTTCACCATCTAGTCAAACCTTTAAATTTTCTTTTAGACTTGATTTTGATGCTTCGAATAATATGGTAGAGTATGAGGCACCTTTGCAAGGGTTAGAATTTGCCAAAGACATGGGGATCAAAATCTTATCTATAAAAGGAGATTATGACTTAGTTGTTTCCTAGGTTAAAAACATCTTTGCATGCAAAAGTGAAAGATAAAAAATGTATAGGAATGTTGTATGGGACACCATAAAATAGTTTGACACATTAAACGGTCATCGAATGCAACACTAATAACCAGGCAAGCAAGGATGTTGACAAATTTTATTGTAGCAATGATGGTAGAAGGCTTGAGAATTAGAGGCTCGAGAATCAGTTACAGATATTATGCAAAATTATGTTGCTTGGATGTCTTGTAAGTAATTTTTGGCTGGAGGAGCCATGTTTTTAATATCGTCTTCAATTATACGAATATTAGTGCTTTTTGTATACACCATTGAAGCGAGATTTAGCTTCCTTTGTTTGCTCTAATTTGAAGGAATGGAAAAGCCATTGTTTGTGTGGCAATGTGCCATTCATAATTTGTATTTATGTGACAACCAGTTCATCTAGCTATGGCTATGCAACATATTTGGTGCTACTGTCAGGTTTTCCATAACATGTGTGGCATTCCTTGCCCCAAGTGTTACAGTATTGAATAAGTATTACAGAGGAGGGGGAGCCTTAGCTTCAGCAATGACAATCCCAAAGCTTTGGACAGTATGACAATATTGTAAACCTTCCTTTTACTGATGAAGGTCGAGCAATTCAAAATCTTTGGAGAGTATTGGAAACCTACCTTTTACTGATGAAGGTCGGGTGATTACAAAGCTTTGGACAGTATTGGAAACCTACCTTTTTTTGCATTCTACTTCTTACCATCAGGAGGAAGGTTCACCATTGCAAAGCTTGAGGAGTATGAACTCAACATAACGGGAAACCAGAATGTTGTTAACACCAACCTGGATCCCAGTCATCCTCCTAACCAAGGAAAAACTCTAAGTTGAGAACCAATAAATCTTGCACTCTTTGTGGTGTTTACAAACATTACACGCACCATTGCCCACTCATCCTTGAGCTTCCACATTTTAAAAAGTTAGTAGACTAGACCAAAGTAAACGTTTCCAAAGGTCAGCCGAATAATAAACCTAATCCGCCTCCCACTGCTCAACCAACAATATTGCATAACTCTTTTCCTTCACAAGGATTAGTTAATTGAGCCACCACTCCTGTCGTGAATCAAGCTTTAACTTCTACTCCATCTAATTGGATTTATATGATGTAAGCAAATGTGAACCCGCAGACCTATACTCAACAATATGGGATGCCGCCGGAGATCATGCCCCCATAGTTAATGCCTAAATAAACTAGTGACCCCTAGTGAAGAGTAGTGGACCCTTGCAAATTCTATGACTTAGTGTTGATCTGCCTCCTTGGGCACCTGAGATACCTCTATGTGCTACTACTAACCATTCTCATCAAGGGCCGCTCATTAGTATAGGATTGTATATCATTTAGCTCAGTCCCCCTCTGTTATGTTAGGTATAGAAGACCTTAAGGCCTGCCCTACGCAACCGAAGGCTTTTCTATCTGTTTTGGGAGTAATTGGTCCATTTGACACTCGGTTAATGACCTTTGATCTATGTAATGTTGAACCTCACCTTCCCCCCTCTGTGGTGTTCCAAATCCCAGATACAACGAAGAACATTGTGATTAATCATTGCATTATAGATGAAGGTGCTTCGACTCGTGTCATGTCAGTTAGTGTGTGGAATAAACTTTGTTCACCCAAACTTGTGCCATCGATGATCACCCTTCGTCCGTATGATGCTCGTCCTTTCCACAAGAAAGGATTTTGGAAGAATGGCCCCATCGAGACAACATGTAAGACAGTTTTAATTGACATTGAGGTTGTAGATGATGCTAACTTGGAATATAACAATCTTTTAGGACGTAGTTATATATGCGTGATGAAGATTTGTGAGAGTTAATGTTTGGTGATTATTTATACTCTGGTGATTTTATTCTTATTGTGGAAGTCACTCTTCTCGAGTAATCCAAAAAAGCGCATTGAGTCCTTATGGACCAATCATCTATGTGCCTTACGTGACATGTACATACATTATTCTCATCATTTTTAAGCTACTTGAGTTGAGAGACTTCCTAGACATGATCCACTGTGTTAATGCTATGGAGGAAGACATCCAAGAGATCCTGCCCCCTGTTACTCAGGATGATCCGAATTCGATGTCGATGTATTACATCTCCACTTCTGTTGGTTCACAATCTTATGAGAGTGGTTTATTCTCATATGATGTCCATATGAGCATGTCTTCTATGCCCAATCTACATTTGTAGGTGTTTCCTATGTTATCTAAACTTTGTGCACATACGAAGTTTATTTATGGTCTTGACGTGGTTCAGTAGCTTGCACCATTTATACAATGGTGGTACTTGAATCCCTAGGCTCTAGTGCCCTATTTTTTCATTCAGACGAAGATATTATAGAATCCCTTAATGTTCCCGAATTCCCATGGTACAATATGCATCATTTTTTTAACTTTTTAGCTTAGAACAAATTTTCGCTGAAGAATCCTTCCTACCAATACACAGTTGAAACCAAAGACTTTATTCCTCCCTGACATGTTGATTGGTTCAAGAATCCCATTCCTGCTCCAGCCGCCTTCGAAGAAGGGAATATGGCTAATATTTATCCCACTATTAAAGTGGACATTTCTGTTACCTCTGGTGTCACTAAGAACATTTGTATCAGAGCTTTTTGTTCTCCTAAATAGGACAAGGTGAATATGTCACAAAATTAATAGCCTTGAGCACTGGATTTTAACGCCCCTTGTAAGTAGTTCCCATTAATCTAATTCCTTACTCCTACATGCCAGAATAAAATTAATATGTTACCAATCATCTCTCAAATAAAAATTATGTTAATAAGGGATGTCTTCATTTAGTGAGGGATCTATTGTGCTAAATTGAAATTTATCTCATTGAACACTGACACCTTTTTATATCAAGGATAAAAAATTCCAGATTGAATTCCTTTCCCTTAGTGGCTTCACGACTACGTTCCTCGCCCTCCTTAGGTCGGGCGAGTACTCCACATTCCTTTCCCTCCAGATGGTTTTTAGAGTACCCCCGTTTCTCTCGGTTCCTTTAAACAACCTATTTTACAACAAAATTTGTTCTAACGTAGTTCCTAACCTCTCCATCTTGTTGTCCTTGTTTCAAGCTTTCTAACAAGTTCTTCAAGTCATAATTATAAGTTCACAATGAGTAGATATAACTCCGACAAGGTGACCATAATTTTTCCTTTCCCTCCATTGGCCTATCATGGAGATTTATGATGGCCCTAAACTCACCCCCTCATTTTTATGTTTCTTACCTTCCTATCCCTATCGATTGATAGGCCTATCTCACCTCCCTGAGTCGAACAAAAAGTTAGCTCACACACAAATTACAAAAATATTTGGAATATCGAATAAGCCATGAGTAAAATATTTGAATAAGAGATAAGATATGATATTGACGATGTTTTACAATTACAATGATAGGGCTTTATATAAGCCTTATCGCGCCTTTTCAATTATAAGGGCATGTCTCTCGACTTTTCTTAATTAATTAATTAATTAATTCTATATTTTTTTTTTAGACAAGAACAGTTATAGACTAGATTAAGAAAAAAAACAGTGGACAGACCATTAAAGGGTTACAGAATCTGGTTTTATATATATGCCAGAGATAACTATTCCAACAGTTCCCAAACGACCAGGTCCATACCACTACTGACAGATTACAGAGACATACAATAAGAGAAAAAACAACCAAACTGGAAGGAAGCATTCTTAAGTTCGGATTGTGTTGCTGCAGGCTCATTGATCTTGTTTCCAAAATGTAGTCCAAGGAAGGCTTCTCAGACTAAATGAAGACTTCATCCACTTCTTCGATTCGGCGACCCACTTCCTCAATTTAACCGTGGATTTACTTGAGCCACCTCACCAATTTCCAGTCCCACACCTCCTTCCATTCATCCTTGTTGCTGCAATTATTTCTATTTATTACTTCTTAATTCTTAATATTAATAATTAATATTGATATTTAATGTTTATATATATTCATATATATTATTATGTTATATATATTTTTATATAACATTGCCTTCCTCTTGGAGATGCTTTGTCCTCAAAGCATAATTATAGAAGATTCTTATCATTTGTTCTTATTCATAACTTCTTCTCATGATCTTCTGAATATGTAACTCTAATACTTGACGAAACAAGGTGATATGAGTTACGAATCCCAAAGAAAAAAATGTCGCATCGTTTGTGAAGTGGTCCATCTGAGATTTATCTTCATCGAAGTTGTTTGTTGATTGCTTTGTTGGATGGAAATTCTCGTATTCCGCTTAGTTTGTTGATTTTGAGTTCTTTCTTTTATGAATTCATAATTCTTCTGTTTATGTTCATTTTGACCCTGTTGGGGTCAAAATGATTTTTATAATTTGGGTGTCGATAGGGCCCTCTTGTTGTTTGTTCTTTTACTAAATTGGCTTCTTTTTCCTCAACTTGAATTTGTTTTTCAGAGAGTTTGGATGCTTCCTTCTGGATTTGTTCTAATTTGTGCTCTAATAGATTGTTATCATGCTGAATCTTCTCGAACTTTTCATCTTGCAACTTTTTGTCCCTTGTTAACTTCTTGATTTGTTCTTCTAGTTCTTGATTAAGATTTCTTAGGCATTAATTTTATTCTTGTTTTTATAGTATTTTTCCTTCGAAGTCTTCATTAGAATGATCTATCTTCCGACTATTTTTCAATTTTTATTTTTATTTTTTATCTTTGTAACTAATGTTTTGTTATGATTCTTTAGTCGAAAAATTTCTTTCGTATTGCTTGATAAGGTGTTATTGAGTTTTGAGATTTCCAAATTGTGTGTCTTCTTAGTGTCATCATATTTCTGCTAGATTTCTTTCTTCTGTTGTTGATGTCGACATGTCACTGATTCTTGACTTTCTAACTTTCTTTGGACTTGCACCAATTTATTATCTTTTTCCATGACGAGCTGGTTTAAATGCTTTATTTCTAATTCGAGATTGTCATCGTTTCTATAAGGTGATTCTTCGTTAGCTTCAGACTTTTTGATTTTCTCTTCAAGATCTTGATGGTGATTTTTTAATCGAGATATTTCTTCATTCTTAGCTAATAACATTTTCTTGATACCTTTATTAGCTTTTTCCAGCTTTTGATTTTGATCTTTTAAGTGACGATTCTCTTGTTCTATCAACTGATCAAGAATGCCCCGCTTACTTACATAAAATTGTAGGTTTTATTGCTTTCCTTGTAGTATCCTAATTAGCCTTCCAATTTTTGTATTTGCGATTGCAATTGTGATTGACCTTGATTATCTTTCATAAAAAAATATTTACCACATATTGGACAAGAGCGATTGCAATTCTTAAAAACTGTCGCATATTGGAATTCCATTTCGCAATAAGGACACTCAATCCAAAATTTGGACTTATATATAGAATCCATTATTCACCACTCACTTCTTGAATAATCGCTTCAATGAATTCCTTCAATATATATTTTTTAATAATAATTGTAATAGATACAATTATTAAATAATAATAATTGTAATAGATACAATTATTAAATAATAATAATAATTATTATTATTATTGTTAAAAGTTAATAATAATATTATTATTAATAAATATAATATAATTATAATAATAGATAGCTCTGATGATCGTTTTGACAATATTAAATATCTCCTGATACTTCTTGTAGCTCTGTACTTCCATGAGGAACAGTAAATGATTCATCCTTTTTGAATCATGTATTTTCATTGTACTATTTGATTCGTAATGAATATCAATAGTAGCTTTTTTTTTTTTTGCTGGAAAAAAATATAATTATAATAATAATGATAATAATGATAATAATAATTATTAATGATAATAATAATAATAATTATTAATAATTATAATAATTGTTTTTGGAGTAGAAGGATAATAAAAATGGTGTGGATTGGGTGGTTGGGAGGAATGATTGCTACCTTCCCCACCCAAGTTCAATTATTGTTTGCTTCTAGGTAGCATTAAGATTTCTTATGCACTACTAGCTTTTATGTTCTAACTTTGTTATTAACTTTCACAAAACCATCCTTAAGACTTCTTATGCACTTCTAGATTTCACAAATGCTTCCAATATTGTTGGAAAATAAACCATCTACTGTTTTTAAGAAACCAGATTACCAACATATTTGGAATATCGAATAAGCCATGAGTAAAATATTTGAATAAGAGATAAGATATGATATTGATGATGTTTTACAATTACAATGATAGGGCTTCAAATAATCCTTATCGTCCCTTTTCAAGTATAAGGGTATGTCTCTTATCGTCCCTTTTCAAGTATAAGGGTATGTCTCTTGACTTTTCTTAATTAATTAATTATTCATTTCTATTTATTAATTATTAATTATTAATATTGATATTGATATATATTAATATTAAGAATATATATATATAATTTTATTATGTTATATAATTTTTTATAACACTCCCTTTGTTACATTGAGGTAAAACATAACAACTTTAATATTCAACATGCTATTGTAGATACTAGCTCTGCTCTTAAGATTCTTTCTCTGAGTATGTTGTGAAAAGTAAATAACCACCCTCTCTCTTACTAACGTTGCGTGTAGAGGTTTTAATAAATCTGTAAAAATTTGATCAACTCTACGACTCTGAACATTACTCTTTAGCCCACAATTCTATCCTCCCTTTCCATTGTTCTCAAGATTATTCTTTAGCCCAAGATTGTGTCCTCTCTTCCTATGATTATAAACTTAGAAATAATTAAGTACGACGTTCTTCGTGAATGACCATGGCTTGATGCCATGATGAAGGTACCTTTCACCTTCAAGTAGGACTTACTTTTCTATCATGAAGGAGAAACCTATTTCATTAAGTGAGACTGATGCTTGTTCTCCCTTGCCCTTAATGGAAGTCATCCTTGCCTTATACAGTCTATCTTTCAATGTTTCTTATGTTGTGCATGACAAGTTCCCCACATCCTTTGTTCTTGTGGTCTTGGCCAATATAAAGTCAATTTTGGATCCTCCCAAACCTCTCGCATTATTTTCCATCTTATCCCTTGCAATCCCATTGACCATACCTCTCCACCCATCCTGATATGTGGTGTAAGTATCATAAGGGCGAGACCTATAATATAAAAGATTGTTGTGCACTTAGAACAAAGGACGGCCTTAGTAGTCTATCCTCCCTCCAATCGTACACACTAGTTTATTACCTCCTAACCCGAGTCCTCCACTAATTTTTCCTCCTATTATTACATAGTTTCCATTGACACAATTCCCACGAGCTCTCCCCTCTAAAAGCCTTCCCTTAGCAATAAGTTATTTGTGACCTTACTCCGTTTTTTTATCCAGAGTCTCGATCCTATTCTTCCCACCTCAGTCATACCTTTTGCATCATTATGCCATGCTAATCTTGTATCCCAAGGTCCTTTTTGGCCTCCTTCTCTTGTCCATCCCACCCTTGCTGTGTATCCTCCTGTTGGTACCAGAATCTGTCCCATCTAAATTTTTAAATTCAGACAGCGCATGTGTAAAGAAGAACCTCGTTCTTTGCTGCCGGAAAGTCCACAAGAACTTTTGTCAAAACTATAAATGTTCCATCCAGCGTGGTCTGTGTTCCTTATACCAAACCTTGTAACTTGACGAAGTCTTACAATCTTCCATTGCTATTTGAATCAAAGTCTCCATGAGTCAAAGTCCAAATAGCTATTCAAAATGATATTGTTTTACTCTTTATTCTAAAAAGTATAAAAGAGTAAAAAAAATATATATATATAAAATATTATTATTTTAGAATTATTTTATATAATTTTAAAATAAGGCTTTATATTTATTTTATTATGAAAACTCGTTTTGTTTGAATTTTGCAAAAAAACATTGGGTTTTGATCCTCAAGCCCACTACAAACAATGAAACATCATCAAGGTCGAACCCGAGTCCAAGAGTCAGAGCAGACCGAGTCCAAGAGTCAGAGCATAAGGCAACACGCATACACAAGGCGTTAAGGAGAGACTCCACAAGAGGCACTAGTCTTTGCCCTATGCGTTAGGTGCTTTTGAGAGCAATGGTGTATATAAACACTATAACAGATTTTCCTACAAAGCATGTGGTATAAAACCACGCAATGTGAAAAATCGCAGCATTGTAAAACCCGACGCCAAATGCAAAGAGATTGATTCATGCCAAGCAAAGAAGCACCATTAAACAGGTCATTCACATGAGAAGCCCAGGGGTTCAAAAGACTGCACAACGTATCAACAAGAGGCATTGACAACTGCAAAGATAATGCATTGACAATCACTCTGATCATTGCATATGGAATAAAGTTTCAGATGCGTCCAGTCCAAAACCAAGTCGAGTATTGAGCATTCACATCTATGCTGAGGTGTCGATGGGATATTCAGATGCCAGACTTTCCAACTGTTGGTAAGTCTCCATAAATCGCCAAATGTTCAAAAACTCTCTCGCGTGGATATGTGAAGTCAAACGGGTTTAGTATGCTCACTTGGTGCAACTTAATTTCTGCCAAGATCAACCTGAAAGTCTTAATGACGGACTTGGGGTCATATTAGTCATCCTTTGGAATAAAAAGTGACATTGAGGAGACTGTTCAAATGCCAAATCATAGCAGGTGATCTACTTTAAGTGCAAAGTGTTAATAGCGACAGATGAATACTATAATTTTGATGGTTTTGCAGTCCTCTCTGCCTGTAACATTCGACTAAAATCCAAAGGGCGTAGAGCTTGGAAAATCATTGGCATCACAAACATGTGGAGAATTGAACTAATTGCAAATGGTAAGATGAAGCCATACACATAGAATAGTCTTCAATGGGATGATGTGCACACTTTTGGTGCACACTTTTGCATGATAAATTTTTTTGACAATGGATGGATTCAGTGATACTCTTCTTCCTCTTGATATTGAAATATATGAATGGTTGTGATGGTTGTCAAACTTCTTCCCCGTGAATACAGTAATCCCAGTTTTCTAGACATGAAATCAGTAATATTGAATCATTTCTAGATCTAGGGGTGAGAGATTGAAGATATGATTTTATCAGTCAAAAGGTCAATTAGATCCCAAATCTCCAAGGATCTGATTAGCATATTCAGGCAACATTTATATATTTTATAAACATATGGAAAAGTATTTGGAAGCAAAGCATCCAACAAATTCAATCAAGTTCTATTTTCAGAAAGAAATTCATCATTTCCAAGCAGGGTACCTATACTTTGGGTCATAGATCGATACCTGGCTAAGCAACTCCAAATTTTGAAGAAATTTAGTATGAGGTGGCAGAGTAGATACAAACAAGAAATCATTAGTAAAGGGAATAACTTCAGATCTCTTATGTGATCTTTTGCAGTTAATTTGAAAGCTTTTTGGTGAGATTTTTGTTCTAGAAGTCTAGTAATAATTTATTGATGTAATCTTCTATAAATTCTGTCATTTGTAATTTGAGAGAAGGTTCCAGCCGGGAGGCTGAGAGTTTGTAAAAGTCGAGAATCTAAATTCCGCAAAGTCTGAGACTTTTGCTCTTGGATATTTTTTAGCTGGTTTTTTAGCTTGGATATTTTTTGGTCTTGTTTAGACTGGCCACAGTTATGAAATGCTTTTTATTTTGATGTTTTCACTATAGATGCTCATACTGGGAACTTATATTCCCATATATGTATTTGGAATGTATTTCTGGATATGGTATATTTAATGTAACCCGTGAATGAACTGTTAGTTCCATGTGTTTTCATTCAACTTCGAACTTGTATCAACATTGATATGATTGTTGTTTTAGTCAAGTCTAGTAGAGCCTGATGTTTTTAGCTGTATTACACTTTCTCTGCCTCCCCCTTTGTTGAAACATCCAATGTATTTCCATCGAACCCCTTCTGACTTGACCCTTCAAGGCTAAGAAGGGATGCTTTGGCATAGGAATCCCCGTGAACCCCTTCACAGGAAGCCTTTTTTTTGGACTCCACTCGTTGCTTAACCATTGTTGTGGAATCGAGAGTGACAAACAAAAACCATAGCAGGAGAACCTTGCAAATTTAGATGGGCAAGATGACAAATGTCCCCATTTAAAGTTAGATGTACCTACGAGCCAAAAGAATGCAGTAAATGCAGGTTGGTGGTGCCCCATCGATCGTTTAATGATTGCCCCCAACATGACAATAGATAGATGCCTAAGATTGCCAACACCTTATAACAAAAAAAACTCCAAGTGTCTGTCATCCCAACGTTGTTTTGGCTTTCCTTTTCAATTATTTTTGTCAATTCTTCCTTCCACCTTGAAACCTCACTTATTTGCAGAGTCTCTTCAATCATAAGTTCTAACTCCCAATGCTTTAGATTTAGAGCCCGTTTGGCTCACCAATCTGCCATCCGTTAGCCAATTGTCAAACATAAATATTCAATGTCAATTTTCCTTAAGTAACTTCATTTACCCACATGTGTTGGGTTTCTAAATTTCAATCTGAAACTAATATTGAGCTTTGCATCATATTGATATATACCTCATAATTCCCTTCTATATCTATCTCTTTCAGTCCTAGCTTATGCCAAACGTTAATTTTCTTATTTAAGCTTTCATTTATGTTGGATTGTTCATATTGGATCCTATATTCTTCAGATACATGACATTATTACAAGCCCTTACTATCTCTCTGTACTCCCCAAACTTCCTTCCCTTCCTGGGTTCCCTTTTGCAGCTCCATCCAAGTTGAGTTTAAATCTGCCATACCTGAGTGCTTTCCATGATCTTCCTTGATACTTGTTGATTGTCCTTTATCGGTAGATGGATGTTGAGTTCTACCCCATTTTGACATGATTTATTTTTCCTCTTGGATAATAATCTCTTCCTCTTTAGATTGGAACTTGATTCATGCAGATTCTTGGATATAGCTCTGTCTTCTTCAATATCTGAAGAGGATCAACTGTTTTCTTTTGAAATATCCCGTAGTTTCTGGCAAGTCATAAATTCCAAAAATGGATAGACTGATATTGCAGATTAATTTATAAGTATTTTGACGTAAAGGAAGATGAATTCTAATTTTGAAATGGTTTTCGTACCGTAAAACCTTCTGGTCCATAGCAAGGTATTTATTTTTCCCATAACAACCATACCAACTTAGCAACTTCACATTTAAAGAAAAAATGACTACCATTTCTTCATTTTGTTGGAAGACACTATATCTGGAGTGGCCTGCTACTCTCTTCCTCAAAGAGAGTCGTGTAAGGAGTTTATTTTTGACAACTACCCATCCAAATGCTGATATCTTTTCCAAAACTTGTTCCAGAATGAATATTTTTCTACTCCAAAGTTCTTGAATAAAGCAAGATAGTACCCTTCTCTAACCAAATAGGTACCTCTACCTTTCACATTCTAGCTCAGCTTGTCCAAGAAACAGTCTACATAGGATCTTTCTCTGATCAAGAGATTCATATGGGCCATACAATATCTTTCTTTGATCAAGAGCTTCATATGGGCCACTGATCAAAGCTTTCCATCTTACTTCTGTTATTCTTCTGATCTAATCTTCCAATGGCTTGTGTTCCCAGTAATCATTAAATTTCACCCATGCTCTTTGTAGAAGTAGTTCACAAACTATTTCTAACCCTAGAATATTTTATATGCTTGGAAACTCTACAATTGATTATCCCAGAACTTAACAGTCTCTCCACCTCAGACTATTGAGAATGCATGGTCAACAATTAATTTCCTTTTTTGATTACCAAGTTCCCTATGCTTGAACAAGAGGAAGAGCAGTTTCCAAGAAAAGAGTCGAGTTGGAAGCATTTTCTTTGTGTTTGGCCCTGAGAGGTTTACTCCATAATCTACATTTTTCCTGGATGATCTTTCCTAGATCATCCTCCATAAAATTTTGGCTCCCAACGCCTCACTCACTAACTCAAAGTTCTGAATTCTAACTCCTGTCCATTTGGTATAGAAGTTTTCTCCTAGGCCAAAAGATGCAATTTCCTTGATTCTCTTTGTTGCAGACTAGAAGTAGTTCATCAAGCTCCTAGGCTCACTTGGGAATCCTTTCGAGATCAGGAATTTAGAGCTTTAAAAGATTGGGATGGTTGTAAAAACAGGCTGGATAAGTAGTATTCTCCAGCCAAGCTAAGGTCAAAAACATGTCGTGCCAGGCTGAAATTTTGGCCTTGAATATGATACGGATATTGATAGCTCTAGCTTGCTATAATCTTTGACTGTTTTCTTTCTTGATTTTGGTGCATTACAACTTACTAAGGCCATTGGTGACTTTCTTCCTTTCATAAGACGCAGATACTGCAGTCAGAAAGTTACAGAAAAATACAATTTAGAAATATCCTAGGCCCAGTTCTAACATTTAATATGGGAGAGATGCCGACCTTGAGGAGGGCATATGGCAATGATGGTTGCATTTTTTTAATTGCATATTGAAAAGTTCAAATTTACTTTTAAGTGTAAACCTGTCTATCACAGTTTGTTACTAGTTATTCCGAGTCAACTGTAGTTAGAAGATGTAAAATCAGGTATATCCAATGTTTTCATTTTTCCTGTGAAAAGTCATATATGGTTAGCACAGAGGAGTTCGGCATTTTCTTATTTTCCTTTCATAAAATGCATATGTTGCATACGAAAAGTTGTGGAAAGATACCTTAGATTTTAGAGATATCCTAGGCCCAATTCCACCATTTAATAAGGGAAAGATACTGACCTTGAGGAGGGTATCTAGTGATGAGGGTATCTGGCAATGATGGTCCAAACGTTGTTGTTTTGTCGATGGAACTATCATACAATGGGATGCATGGGAGAAATGATGAAAGAAGGTTCATCATGATGTCAACGAGGCCTTCGAGACATAGATCAGACATAGAGTGGATACTGCCATCAAAGATGACATTCACACAAAATGGGGAGCTTACTTTCTTTAGTGGCACAGGGGAATCCTAAGCCTTACTGTTTTGTGATGGAACTATCATACAATGGGATGCGTGGGGGATCGAGAAGAAGGTGCATCATGATGTCTATGAGGGTTTTGAACTTTTGAGACATATAGATAAAACATAGAGCGCATACTGCCATCAAAGATGGCATTCACCAATGGATTCAAAAATATCCTATAATGATCCATTGTCATGGAGATCACTTCCGGTTTTCACCAGGGTGTGTTTTCAGATCATGGTCACTACAACACCCCCTATTTACATGAAACAAATTATGTGAAACAAATTGAACTTAGGCACATTGGATCTAGAGTTGTATCCATGCTCCAAACCCTTCCCCCTTTCCTATAAAAGAGAAATATTTGGCGCCAAATATTGATTTCAGGGGTCGCTAATTGGATTGGTTCAGGGTAATGGACTAGTTCAGGCCAATAAGATCATGAATTGAAACTTCAGTCTGCAAGAAGGAAATAAGTAAGCAATTAGAAAACATAAATGTGAAGGATGTGGCATAAGGAGTAAAGGATAAGAAACCAAGGTTCCATGCCTATAAGAGAGGCTACTTTCAAGCATCCAAAGATATGTATCAAGCCACTATGTATGCTACAGAGGACGAGGAGTGGTACTTACTTAATTATTTCCGGAAAAATAAATGCTCATCGACCTGAAACCTACTGCATCTTCACCTTTGCATAGGGTTGTGTCACTACCATTTAATAAGTCAGTTGTTATGGCCAAGATACTACCTACAAGAATCAACCCATTGCATTTCTTATGAGGGAATGTACCTATACAGATTTAGTTAGACATGGTGGATCCTAGTTTTAGAAGGATTGTGCTTGTGGGAAATATTGTCCCTAAACATGTAGCACCTTCTGGTTTGTCACCTCATAGAGTTCAACAATTGGTCTGCATAAAAATATTGAGACTTGATGGGAAGATCATAGCGCTTGGCTAGAAATATGGGCACCTTAAGACCCCTTCTAAAATTGTAACTAAGTACAGAGTTTCCACAAAAAATTTAACCCATAGCTTGGGTAGAGCGGTAAAGTTGGTGCCCCATATCCAATAACTCTAACACCCAAAGCACTAAGATGCAATAAACTGTTACAAAATTTCAAAATGCTTAAAGATGTGTAAATATAAACCCCGACTTTGGCAACCATCTGAAAAATATTAACCCTAGCTTGTGTGTAGAAACTAGGATAAACTAAAATCCCTTGTAGACTAAAAATTATCCCTAAAAAATCCCTTTCAAAGTATGGGACACTATAGATATTCAATTTTAGAACATTTAACGCTGTTGAGAATAAACATGCTCACCATATTTTGAATAGCTATCACCTGCTATGATGAATGCCTCCAAGCTATCATTACTGGAAATCCGAGGTCTGAAACTAGAGAAATAATCCAAGGGGCTTCCTCGAACACAACCAACTCTTATTTAATTTGAGGAAGCCCAATTTCTTTCAATTTTTTTGTAAAATAGTTGGCGTGCACACTCCAAATAAGGGCATTTGACATACAAGCCTCAAAATCTCCAAAACTAAACCCAAAGATTACCCCCAAAGCCTCAAAATATCTCGATTAAGCGCCAAAATTACACTTTCTTCCATGAAATGAGGGTTTGAAGACTTCACGGTTTCATGTTGTAGACTTCATAGTTTCATGTAAGTTCAAATATGTGTTTTTTTATTTTATTTTTTGTTTTTTATTTTTATTATTTATTTTATATATATTAAAATACAATCTATATAAAAATAGTGTATAATATATATAATAACTAAAATATAATGTTCCGTTTTGATCAAATGGAACAAATGACATGCAGAGCATGCGAGCCATAGCTCAAGAGCGTGTAAGCATGCATGCATGCAAAAGTGAGATGCATGCATGCAAATATACATCCATGCAACAAGTGAGATTCATGCAACTCAACTGAAAAATAGAAGAGAAAAGTAACTTGGGTATACAAAATTTAGGGCATGCAATGTCACAGTTATAAAAGAAGGATAAAGTGAGTTACTAGGATGGATTGTTATTGTTGATTGAGAATTGGTTTTGAGAGCTCTGAGATCCTTTTAGGGTTGAGGGTGATTGCCTAGCCAACATTGATATCGACGGTGAAATCTATCCATCCTTGTCAATTTCTTGGATAGATAATTCAGATCTATCACTGTGTGCTTCATTGCGAAGGATTTTGTTGAGTTGCTAAACAGGGATTGAATTTTGTTGGAGATTCTAAGGCAGAGATCAAGTTATTTATAGTTGGGCGCATTCTCTTTCTCAAGAATTGATAAGGAAAGAATATTTTATTGTAATCTTGTGCATTTTCCTTGGTAGTTTGAGCACAAAGGATAATGGGATTGTGAAGAGGGGCGCGTGACCATATAGAGGGCCAAATCCATCATTCCAAACAACAATCAAGTAGTAGGGAGGCCACGATCATTACATCTGAGGGTAACTTCCTGTATGACAGCGTTCAATTGAATTTGGAAGGCGTCTGGCCTCTTAGCATTCTCAAATTGAGAGAAGTTGTGACCCTTTGAGTAGATAGATTCCCTTGTTTAGATCAAAACTTCATTGAAGGCAACAATCTATACTGGTGTCTGATTTCCAATAATTATGGCAGCCTTTGATTGATCTTAGTCAACGTTTAAAGGTAAAGAGGATGTGACCTTATAGGGGGAGATCGTGGTGTTTGATAATATTGATCTCTTTGGGAGAGACTCTCGATACCAAGGAACACTTCACAGGTTGGGCGTAACTGTGTTTTAAATTCCAACTCAACATCGTGGAGAATGCAACCTTGATGAATTTGCGTGGAGTGAATAGAGGAGTATATCTCTGCTAAACGCCCAATGTTGACAGTCTTATAATAGCATAAATCTGAAGCATACAATTAGCAGGTCGGTGAGATCTGGGCATCGTTAAGACTTGGTGTTCAATGTTCCATTTGCATGTGTTTATAAGACTACTATACAACTCAAGCTTGAACATGGAGGGTTGTCCCCCTTTGTAGTTCGTTGCCGCGACACCAACTATCGGTTGCTACAGTCATCTAATGACCATCACCATTTGTTGAGTACAGTGGATCTAGAGCTGTAATATGGAGGATAGGTGTTGGATTCATGTTCAAAGGCCGTGGAAGATTTGCATGCAACCTCACAAGGGCATTTACATATTGCAGATTCTACAACAACAAATTGCAATAGCTAATCATCACCTACAACGTTACTAAATCACTCTCATACCTTGAGGAATCCTCACATAGGATAGTTGCCATTTATATTCCAGGCACGTCTTATGATCTCTTTCTAACTTTTATATCAGTATAATACAATTGTTGGTTATGTAAATCTCAGTTAAATGTAATGACGTTATCTTCATAATGATTATGCAATTATGTCTATCATATGAACATGCATGCAAACATATGGAAAAATCAAGAAACCAATCTTAAATTGAGCAAGTATAACATAAACCAATCTGATCTACTACACAAAAACACATCAGCAATAAGTTGGGATTTTACAGTGGTATCAAAGCATGTTCCTCGCCAGTTGTGGGAAACATGCATCTTTAAGCAGTTAAATAAACCCAACATACACAACTATTACCTCAGTCGTTACATCAATGGCAGGAAGTATAGAGGAAAATGAGCTTAGTTGGGATGAGGTAAAGAAGGGCCTTGCCGAGACACAACGGAGGTTAGAGGGTAGCGTGCAGCAGTTTGAAGACTTTCTATCAAGACGATTTACATCACAAAACAAGAAGGAAAGACTTGGTGTATCCACAAATGAAGTATCCAAAAGTCTCTATTAAGTGTTTGGTTTTGAGAGGGTGAAATCAACAGTCATTGATCAACATACAAGTGATCATGGTGAAAGCAAAAATCTGTCATCATATGGCGGCCCTAAAGATGAATATCTCCATGCATCTACAATTGAGGAACACGTAACACTTCCATATGGCTACAATATTGAAGAGGAAGTGGAGAAAGGTGAGAATGGAGTACAAGTTGATGGTAAGATTGACAGTGAGCTGACAATACACGATGAGGATGTGCATGAAGAGTTAACATTAGAGATATCTTTTGAGTTTAGCGACACCAACACAGTTGATGGATTGATAGAGGATAGGTCGTGTGGTGAGTTGGAGTTGATATGGACTTCATCATCCACATAAGGATTCCCAACATTTATGACATGCAAGATACATGTGGAGAGGCATGACTCGGAGAGGATTGACACTATACATGCTAGGCCGGATGGAGGTTATGATTCACCTCTTGTGGAAGGGCCATTGATGGCTCCACTTGGAGTTGCAGATGTGTTGATTTGAGGCATGCTCCAAGGACCATCCAATAGTGACATAGATACACACCGTGCTTTTCAGGATGAGTATAGTATAGATGTGTGGGATCCTGGTTCAGATGACACCAGCGGAGTGAGCACGCAGGAGGATACGACAACACACACAGGATACAGGACAATTGTGACACATGAGAGAAGGAGTGCCACTCATGGGTTGAGAGAACAACCTCTGGTGATGATTCTGCACGAGGAGCATGTGGAGTTTGGTATTCTCCACGAGGAGCACTCAGAGTTGCCGGTGATCGAGGAGAGATCTAACATAGAGGATTTGGATCTGGACACGTGGGATTGGCTCACTATGATTATCCCTTATTGGAAGTACCACCTTCTTCGCATATGAGTTGATGGATGGGCGCATCCAGGATGACCAGTACAGGGTAGTGGACGACATCATCTATTATAGAGACACCATAGACCTCGCCTCTGAGTCTGCATTTAGGACCGAGATACCGAGAACTGTACATGAGACACATTTAGAGAGAGATCTCAGGACCTGTCAACATATTAGAGAGAGATTCTCTTGGAAGGATCTCGAGTATGATATGACGAGACACTGGAGGGAGTGTCTGACTTTCCAATCGCATGATTCAGAGCAGGATTATCTAGTCAGACTAGGGCAGACCACCCTCGTCTTAGGACAGAGTAGAGGGGATGTGTCGTCACCTCGTAGCACGGGTTCATCAGATATGTACGGTAGGATCAACGTTGCAAGGATGGTATTAGAGTGGTTCACAGGGAGCACAACCGACAATGTAGGGGGGAGTGTTACGGTGGTACTAGCACCAACGTACTTGCAGAGGTTCCCCAAGGAGAGGGTATCTTTTTTCTTACTAGGAGGGGTGTTTAGCCAGCTCATTCTGAGGTAGGGGCATGGCCAGACCCTCTGGATTCTCTTCTGGAAGTACCATGGCTTAATGGCATCGCTGGATGCCTCATTAAAGGGTTTGAAACCATGAGGTTGGTGTTTGGGGCTTCCAGGGTCACAGGGTCACATGACCTCGACCTTGTTTCAGCACTCCATTGACAATTGTTCTAGAACTGAGACTCACTCTCATATTCCAGAGCACATCCAACACCCTTCTGGCCCTCCAGGTTAGCAACGCCCTCTCTCTGGGGCCTCCTTCATAGGATGACGTCATCCTCCTTGGAAGACTGTTTGCTTGCTAAAAGTGGGGGGTTGAGGGTTTTCATCACTGTTGAGGTTAGTTGGGGCATGACGACCCCCCATGCACAATATGGCCTTCATTTTCGTCAAAATTGGCCTTGTTTAACATATTTTTGCACCTAAGGGGGGAAATACCCCAGGTAGCCTACTATAGGCCATCTTTAGATTATTTTTGTTATTTTTTTAAGTTGAGATTTTTAAATATTAAATTGACCTTATTTTGTGTAAAGTGAGTGTGAGATCATATAAATTCAATCTCCTCACTTCATTTTTAGGCATCAACTCTTGGGATAAATCATTATGTCTACTATTTTCCCTAACTAGGGCTCTTTGAAGGGATGCGCTCTCCTTGACGAAGGTTATTTTGCAAGTTTGAAGCATTTCTTGGAAGTTTTACTTTTGTTCATGCCATTGCTAAGGTGAGGCTAGAGTTGTTTGCTTAACACATGCACATAGAGGTATCCATACTTTTTGTTTGATGTCTCTCCGTCAAATTGTATGAAAGTGATGTTGTTAGGGTTGAATGGAAGCCATTGTTGCTTCATTTTGTCTTGATTAGCATGTCATTTTTGTCTTTGGTCACCTTTGCATTCAAGCTTGAGCTTTAGGTCTTCAAGTCTTGCTAAGACTAGGTTCTCTCAATGAATCCTAGAGATTGTTGAGGTTAGCCCTAGTTACCAAGCTTGCCAAGTACCATCTCAAGGAGGGTAACTCCTCTCATTGATGCCCTAGGGTTGGGTAGATAGTTTTCTCTTGAAACCCTAGGTTGTTCATCTAGTTTTTCAACCTAAAAGTAGGAGTTGTGTATGTTGTACATATTATTGTTAGGTTAAAATTGCATTTCCATGGTAGAATTAGGGTTAGAACCATGTCTCCAATTTTATGACAAAACCCTAAAAATTAAAAAAAATATTTTTTTGCATTTTTTGCCTCCCTAAAATTTCGACCCTTCTTCCTATAATTTCGTCCTACCCTATTTGTCCCTAAAAACCCTAGGGCGAAATTGTAGGAAGCCCTAAAAATTCAAAAATATCAAAAATCCCTAAAAAAAACCTAATTCCTGAGTTTGTGTTTTTATATATATTAGCCAATGGTGGATTGAACCAATGAAAATAGAGATAAATCCCATTTAAAAAAACCATCAAAATAAAACAAATTGTTAAATTGTTACAGACTATGGTCAAACCTTCATCACACACACAAAATTGCAAACAACCCTCCCAATTAATATCCCTGACCGAAAAATACATGTCAGGGACATAATAATCATGTTCCTTTGGATGCTGAAGTGACATTTAGACTGATTTACAGATTGCTCTTACTGAATACATACACACCTAAAGGTTGCATTTGAATCAGAATTTCTATAATCTTTAATTAATGTCTATGATATTTAGTGAACATTGGTGAATGTTAAATAAGATTAAATCCTACTTTTCTACATGAAGCATTGAACTTGTTTGCACCTAGCTAATGACAAACATTGTTAATGATACAAGTGGTTTGATCTTGGTCTCAGAACGAATGTTTTAGATCTACACTTTCATTGGATGCCATATATTATTAGTCATTGAATTGTTGTTGGCAATATAGTCTTTTGATCCAATATTGATTATTACATTACATGTGTACACGTTTTTATATTTTATTGAATGATCTAAGTGGATTATTAATTTTGATCATATAATTTGCGCTCACTTGGCATTGATCCTATTTTTATTGACTCCATTTAGGCACTGGTCTAACTACAAGATCACATAGAATATAGTTTGTTGGTTGTTCTAGTGTGTTTATAGGATTCCATGAGGATACTTCTCATTGTAGGTTTCAAATTCCGAAGAAGTTAGAACTGTGACTGAGGTGACATTGGGACACTTTTCTTATTTATGCTTACTGGGAATTAACCCTGCTAATTTTTCCGGTAACAGGGAGACATCTTCTCCCATAGAGATTGCACCAATGTCGACCCTAAGTCCTTACTTAGGGAGAGAGTCGTGAGGGCTATGCGTGATTCGCATTGGGCAATGAATTCTCAGTACTTGCATGAGTATGAGACATCGTAGGTGGCAGAGCTAGACCCCAGGGAGTTGCTTAGATCCCATGGATTACTTGAGCACCCTGATAGTATGGGGGTTAACAGATGTATAGATGCACTTTGGCAGGAGCTGATTAGATTAGTAGGAGCAGAGTTAGTTCTTAGTACTTGGTTTCTACCATAGGATTACATTGAGACTCAGATGACTATCTGCATGGTACGACAGTAGTTCGTTAGAGTTGGGTTTTGTGGACCATTGAGGTAGTCCTCCTCCTTTGAAATTTTAGTGTACTATGATTGAGCAAATAAACATAATTGGTCCAATCCTCTTCCAGCTCACTTAAAACATACAATGTGCATGGTCCATGGGCATTAAAAGCCTCTTCTAGGCCCTAAGAAATCAGTGTCCCCCCTTGAACCATGCCCAATACATCGAGAACCATTCTTGATGCTTAAAAACTTGTAATGGAAACCATGCATCACTTGTGGGACAAATATTCTATTTAGAGGCATGTGTGGTGATATTGGACCATGGAGTTTAAGGAAACATAGGGTCTAAGGCCATATGAATTTCCTAAGGGGCTCATGGGCCATTACAACACCCTAAAACACTACATAGGCCCTACATAGGGACTCTTTTAGGTGTCCAAGACATGGACACTCGATCCTCGTCATTCTCATCCACTTCCTCACCATTCCTTATCATCATTGTCATCCTCATCATTGGTACCATCGTCCTACCATCATCATCATTGTCATCGTCATTTTCATCATCATCATTATCATCGTTGTTGAGGTTTTTCAAACCAATTAAGTTGGTTCCCACAGTCCAAGCCATGATCCAGGGTCAAAATATTGAGTCATACACCATAACAATTTTCTTTATGGATCATGGGCCATCCATATGGCCCCTAAACATCACATTATTCCTGAGTAAAGAATCCTTGGATTACAAGTGGGACATGATAGTCATTTTGATATTTACAACATTAAGGATGGTTCTTGGAGCCTAATCCATGGTGTTAGATCAAAATATAGGTTATTAGAAAAGGAAATTATCTAGGTTATTAGGACAGTCCAAGCCATGATCCGGGGTCAAAATACAAAGTATTACACCTTAATATTTTCCTTTATGGACCATGGGCCAAGCATAGGGAACCTAACCATCACATGAGTCCCACACAAAGAATCCTTAGATTACAAGTCTCAATACAAACTAGAAATAACAAAAGGATTTTGTAATGATATGAAATGTTTTATACCGTGTTTGAAGGAATAGAATGAAATAACAATACAAATTCCTTTCATAAAACATTCAAAGGTATGTTTTCCCTCAAGTTGAGATATGCGTGCCATCATGAGTTTTATAGCACATGAGTTAGGTTCATAGGTGATATGTGTACTTATGTGCAAGGTTGGAGCTTTGTGGGCGATATATCCATCATTTCTGTCTCTATCATTTCTTTCATCACGTTGTCTCTCCATTTTAGTACTCTACTTGCAATTTAAACTCAAGAAATTTTCTCTCTCTTGATTGATAGATCCGAGTTTAAGTTTTTATTTCATAGACGAACATCGATTTTTTAACTACTTTTCATAATATTTTATTTATGAGCCAACATGGATTTTTTTTAAATACGTTCCTTAATTTTTTATTTTATGAGTCGACATGAATTTTTTTAATTATTTTGTTAGGAACAAACGTTACAACATCTCCCCATTACAACATCCACGTGATTGTTTAGCTTATGACCAATACTTTATTGATCATGCACCTTGATTTAAAGAGTGAATAAGTTTTGGACATGCACATGTCATCTACTTCGTTTCACAAATTCCATGACTATGTATAAGATCAAGTTATTCAAACTCCAATATAAGTTATGAACATGCACCTTGATTTAAAGAGTGAATAAGTTTTGGACATGCACATGTCATCTACTTGGTTTCAAAATGTCATCTACTTTGTTTCACAAATTCCATAACTATGTAGAAGATCAAGTTATTCCAACTCCAATATAAGTTATGAACATATGTCCGACATTGTATGCCAAGGTGCAGGTCCATCTAATCTAACTATGACCAGTGAGGGTAATTCCATTGACCCTTTTGTTGTGATTATGAAGCTTTTCGTTGAAAGATCAATAATTTAGGAGTAGTAGTAGGGTTTCAAATCTAGATCATATTATATCCCCTCTATTTCTCTCAGAATAATTGGGAAGTCGAATTGCCCAGGCTGTGAAAGTGGTGAGAAATAAATATCGCCCCTGTCAAATATGGTTGAAATGGTGAGTTCGCCCTATATTTTGGGTAATGGAGGCCCAAAATGTTAAATTTGCCCAGTATTTTGGGTAATGAAGCCCACGAAATGGTGGATTCGCCAAGTATTTTGGGAATGAATCCCACAAAATGGTGAGTTCGCCCCCAAATTTTCAACAATGGAGGGTTATACAGCTTGTTCGTTGTTGATTTATGGTCCTCGACAGTTATTACGCCCTCGATTTGAGGTTGGGTTGGGTAGGCTCGCCAATATGGGCCGAGGGATTGAATTTTCTCTTGAATTTTCATATTATCTTTCTTTTTTTTGGCCGAAACGCCCATGGATTTTCATTTGTGGAGGTTTCAATAGTGGTTTCAGCCCCCAATTTTTGTTGGGTGAAGAATTTTTAACTCCAAATTGGTCCATATCTAAGAAAAACGTGGAACCTTCAACCGTACAACGATTTTATCATTATATATTGTGGCAACAGTCAATAAAAACCCACATGAGGAATCAATGATCATCAGATCTTTCATCTTTGCAAGTTTGCATGAAGCTTGACTTTTGACAATGGTTGTCTCTGCATTTGTTCGAAGTTCCTTGGGGTTTGCACTATGCAGTCTTCACACAGGTTAGTTTTCATAGAACCACACCAAATACTGTTCAATGAACATTACCTTTATGTGCCTGTAATTTAAGAATCAAATTAGATTTTCTCTTGCAATTCAAATTCACGTTAGCCAGGTTGTTGCCATTTGATTATTGTTCAATTGCAATCATGTATTTTTGCTTGAACATGAACATAAGAGGCTTGGGATTATATTTTTTTCATTTGGTTTAGAAAATAATAATTTGCTAGCATTCACGAAGCTAAGAGACTGAATCCATAATCCATTCAACACTTCAGATGATAAATCAAATATTTTCTAGTTTGCATGAGTTTAGAAAAACAATGTTTGACGGATTCCAAACATTTTCCATAGAAAATAGTGAAGCAAATCACCAAAGAAATTAAAAAATCACTCTATGAAATGAAATTATACCTACACCAAGTGCAATTACACACATTAAGTCTTCCTTTTTTACTATTCTTGCAAGTATATGGATTTCTTGGTCCTTATGAAACATTTACAAAGTTTATACAACTTTTACACAAAAAATTATGAGTGCATGACCTAAAAAACTGGCATTTTAAGGCTAAACAAAGACCTATAAACAAAAAAAAAGACTCGAGATCCTTTTAAAGATGTTAACACCCTCTTTTTATGTTCTTATGACCAGGGACATTCATAAAGGAGGCAGATCCTGACAGCTATGTGTTGATCCTAAATGCACTTGGTCCAACATGGTTTTCTATGCACCAGTGGTGAGTAGCAGTTTTCTATGCCATCACTTGTCTTTCACAACAAGGTTGCATTGTCAGGTCAGAAGGGCACCTTTGTTAGTTTCTATGGTCAATGCATTTGTTGGATACACCCCTAACGCATTCCCAAATATATTTATGTCATTGGTTTCCTCGTTGTTAGGTGTATCTAATATCTACCTCTGATACATGGAAAATTTGCCAGATTGTTGGCTCACTCATGATCTAGTTCTTTTTTTCCACATTCCATGCTCTTGAGTTTGTTTGGATTTGTTGTCACTATCAAATCTCCAAATGTTTGGAGGTTGCTACAATTGGTACTTTCCTCTCCATATGGTTTGGTGGGAGGCACCTGCAACAGTTAATTAACAAGAATACGCGAAATAGCAGAAATGACAGAACTCAGAATCACTTTTGTATTGATCACAGGCCACTTCGAGGGGGCAACCTCCTTTGAGCAAGCTCAATACAAATAACTTCACGGTGCCTTCATAGGTCTCAACACACACTTATATACTAATTCTAGGCGCCAATACTATGGGTCGAAACCATGGGCCGTTACAAACTATGGATCAACAATACTACGGGCGACTTACAAAGCATATGCGCCAACAACAATAACACAAACTATTGATCAACAAATACTACGGGACGACTTACAAAGCATATGCGTCCAACAACAACATACTAACAAAGTAAAGATATGGGTTCCTGGCAGAAATTTCACCCAGCGAGCCCAAGAAAGTGCTCTGATACCAGATGGGAGGCACCTGCAACAGTTAATTAACAAGAATACGCGAAATAGCAGAAATGACAGAACTCAGAATCACTTTTGTATTGATCACAGGCCACTTCGAGGGGGCAACCTCCTTTGAGCAAGCTCAATACAAATAACTTCACGGTGCCTTCATAGGTCTCAACACACACTTATATACTAATTCCAGGCGCCAATACTATGGGTCGAAACCATGGGCCGTTACAAACTATGGATCAACAATACTACGGGCGACTTACAAAGCATATGCGCCAACAACAATAACACAAACTATTGATCAACAAATACTACGGGACGACTTACAAAGCATATGCGTCCAACAACAACATACTAACAAAGTAAAGATATGGGTTCCTAACATTTGGATCTTCCTTAACTACTTCAGTTTGTTCAATTTAGGTGTTTGGCCTAGTCCCAATTCCGCATCTGATTAACCAATATTTTCTCAAGGGAAGCTTCGAAGTAACTCTTGAAGCTGGCTCCAATGCAAGAAATCATCATTTAAAGGTAATTCCTACTTGGATATATTGGTTATTTATAGCATAAACAAGTGTAACTTGTTTCTAGTTTTAAGGAATTGGTCTTGGGTATGAAGCCTATTTAGAGTTTGTAGTTTTAGAAATTTACATTTTTTTCCCATTGTGATATGATTGGGATTTATTTTGTGGGCCCAAGGGGGATCTCCCTTAGACTTGATCATATAGGGTGCTCCCTAGGCTAGAACCCTATCATTTGACATCCTCGTAGCTTTGAGATTTGGACAAAAGTCCTTCGTGGCATCCAGTCGAGGTATTCTATGTCTGGGGTAATGCAAATTGGGTCAAATAAATTAGGATATGGGCATAACATTCCCAAACTTTGGAATCCTTGGGAATAGGGGTTCACTTCTATTAAAAAATTTATTGATGTCCCAATTTGCAATAAAGACAAACACACCATCAGCCAGTGCAATAATATGTCTTCTACCATGATGCAAATAATATATTAAGTGCACCAATGACATTCTCTACATTTAATTATAAAATATATTTTTATTAAAAATTAAAAAACATAATCAATGCTTTTAGTGAAACATTGACACCCTGATGCACACATATTGACAAAGCATTATTCACATTAATATGCTACCTACATATGTATACATGCATTGTAATTTTTTTTTTAATATATATTTTAATATTAAAAATTGGAAAAACTCAACGGTTTTTTGTATCTAAATAATATGCCCCATTGCTTTCAAGAAAAGACACATGATCAGACGATGCTCTCGCAAAACCCAACACACCAATGTGTTGTTCTATTGGGCGAAACGAAGTAGGGTAAACTAAAAAAGAATTACCAACTGGATTTTTCATTTTTACTTGTTTTCTAGTGCTTCCAACAACATAAGCATTGGTGCTCACTCTATTGCACATACCCCTCGCTACCAATACAACAATGTTTCCTCATTCTTGGAGTTGTATGCTTGGTCGATTGTTTTTGAATTTTGGGAAAAGGATTCTAACTTTGGTTTCTATATGCTAAGAACCCGGCTCCAATGGGTTCTTAGCATCCACCCTTTTTGTTGTTTGTTTCCTTTTCCTCAAGGCTCAAGCAACTTGTTGTAGATTAGATTAGATTAGGGTAGTGTAGATACAAATCGAATTAAAGGCTCTTTCCCACCTAGGTAAACAAAACCTAGGCCTCTTTTCGGTTTGCTTGCTCATCAAAGGGAATTGGTTAATGAATCCAATGCTTTTTGTTTGATAAGACAAGATAATTTTATTAATGTCCAACAAATGACCACAAAAGTAGGTCAATGGGACTAAAAGATACAATCAATGTGAATACAATGTGCCAGTCTTAAAGCAACTTGTAGATAATGTTGAAAGCAAGAGAAAGAAAGTTAAAAGAGTGTAGCATAAATAAGTGTCTAGCTAAGAGAATAGCTAAGTATAACCGAAAGATATATACCAATGGCATATGCAGTGGTACAATGGGAGAGTCCAAGACTAAAGGAAATCCTGGTGCTAAGCAAGAGAGAGATGGAGATGGAGATGATGTCAAGGTCTCCTGATCTTGATCACCGAGGGCGGGAGGTGGGGTGGGTTAATTGGTAGCTTGTTTGAAAGGGGTAATAAGGTTGCATTTGGTAATTAATTTTGAGTGCTTCATTGGGTTGAAAGGGGTAATTAGGATACATAATTTCATGTCCATATCTTTCCTTTCATGCATACATATCTCATGCATTCAGATGTCATGAGTTTCTGCATTCCTGTACAGGATCTGGGACAAATTAGCAGCCATCTTAACATTAACTCATTCTCCTCTGTATGCAACAAAATAAGCTCTCTGCAATCTTCCTAACAAGAACAGTGACTGAGGTGTACAATTTCATCATCAGAAGACATCGGCTAACCAACTCTTCCAGTATTTGAATATCTGGATTCTCCTTTCTAGTTGTCTTGTAAATGAGCTTGTTGTCTCAACTAGGGTACAAAACGCTAGGATGTCACCTTATAAGCTCAAGTTGCCACCTGCTTGGAGTTGGAACCCTCCACCACATAGGCAAACTGTTTTAGGGATGTTGCTACACAGGAAGTCACCCTGGACTAATCAAAATGTGCCCATATTTGGATAAAGTTGCCATTTACTGTTGTTTATGTGCCCATAATGGAGATTAGGTGCTATTAGGGGGCTAAGACATGCCCAGAATCAGCTAAGATGATCTCAACCACTATGGTTTTATCCTCGGAATCAGCCTAGATTTATAAATTATTCCTA
This sequence comes from Larix kaempferi, assembly GCA_027924585.1. Classification (NCBI taxonomy): domain Eukaryota; kingdom Viridiplantae; phylum Streptophyta; class Pinopsida; order Pinales; family Pinaceae; genus Larix; species Larix kaempferi. The sequence goes on from BSBM01000504.1 coordinate 9,400,375, forward strand.
TCACTGCTAACTTAAGGGTGAAAGGAGTCCACAAATTACCCAGAAAGAGTCCAGACCTGCCCATAATTGTTTCTTCTGTCTAAATTTGTACCCATAATTTATTTTAAGAAGATTTTGATGTATGTTTAGTGTTTACTGCGAGAGAGAGCGAAGAAGTATGGGAATGTGGGTGGGAGGGTGGAAGAAGAGTTAAAACTAAGACATGTGATGTTTTTTACTTTTTTATGGTTTTATAAGTGATTAAGAAAAATTTATTAGGATTTGATTTTTTAAATTTAAACCATTTTCCTAAAAGTCTTAGTGGAGTAGTGTTAAGTATTAGTTAGAATTCTAGTTTAGTCAAAGTAACTATGGTGTTTGATATGATGGAAATGTTATGTAATGGCTAATTTAGAAGTGTAAGTATGGCAAGTGTTGATAATATGTTCTTTGAGAAAATTGCTTTATTAAATTGATTAAGGATATAAATCAAATGAGTATCTTGGAAAATTGCTTTATTAAATTGATTATTGGAGTAATCATTCTTTTAGAAGGTCTAAAGTGATTTGTTTGAGATACAAAGAGCTCTAGTAATTAAGGTATTAAGGATCACAATATTTTTGGAAGGGTGGTGTTGGGATTGGGTGTTAGGCTATCTATGCTAACTTAAGGGTTAAAGGAGTCCACAAATTACCCAGAAATACTCCAGACCTGCCCATAAATGTTTCTTCTGTCTAAATTCGTACCCAAAATTTATTTTAAGAAGATTTTGATGATTGTTTACTGTTGCAAAGGGTCACAATAGGAACATGTTTGCTCCAAAAAATATTTCTTAATGTTGTTTGAAGACAAAATAGGCCAATAACTGTCATCAAATAGGAAGATCATTGCGTTTACGACGCTGGAATATGCCCATAAATTGCTAAGTGTGCCCATAATTATAAAAAAGGAAAGATACGAGGCTGCTTTCATGCTGAGATTACCAAAAATCCAATCAGAATTTTCATTGGATCATCTCTTGTGGGTGGATTCTCATATTTTCATGGAAAAATGAAACTTCCTCCTCGAGTATTTTCCCTAATTGTCACAAATGATTGTGGGTCATGGACCTGGTTAGAGGATGAGATCTTGATCATTCATGAAAAAATATAACACACCAATCTAATACATTGCAAAATCATTATGGATCTTCCTGTCCATGAATCTGATCCTTGTGGGTGCAATCCCATCCATTCATAGAAAGAATGGTCCTCTTCACCCAAGGCACTTGCAAACATCAGGAGAGACCTTCAACTGTTGATCTAAATCAATGGATGAAATCCTAACCATACATGACAAAGCACCAATTGTTAAGGTATGTTCACATGCAATGTCATAGATACTTATCTGCCCTTCATCTCCATTGGGCATATATGTTGATTTCTCTTCATACCAAATAATTACTCTTTGTCTAGCATTGCTAATCAACATCACATTTTTATAGATTAAGAATAATGGGTGGCACCTCTTACACATGGATGGAACTAAACATGCCTAATTTCCATGGATTCAAACCATGAACCTCATGATTTTACATTAGTTCCACTTTTATATCCTTTCCATACGAATTTTTATTAGTTAATCCTAGAAATTCAAATCCATTAGCTTAGCATATTAGATGCTTATAACCTTTTTTTCCCAATCCTCATTGATTATTTTCATCAAATAGTTGACATGCAACTACAATTTCCACATGAACACTTATAATTTTTTCCCATTACAACCCAATGATGTATCTTGATCTCTAATACCACTCATTGGTGCCCCCAATTTCCTTCATTTGACATCCAACATTATTGGCAAGATCTATTTTCTTTCATTAACCATATGAATTTGACATCTAAAAACAATATAACATATTTCACATGCAATTATAAATAGCAATGGAAATTTGTTAGTCTCAGAACGTTGAAGGATCATTGCAAATTTGAATGACATCCAACCACTCATATAGCCGTTGTTTTGTTTTGAAATTACTTTTCTAGGTATCTTCTTTGCAATATATGGACATGTTGGCATCTGGACTTCAAATCCATGTTTATAAAATATTTGGGCTTGATACAATTAGTTGACTGTTTTTTCAATCCTTTATAGGGGTTTTTGACATTTTTTTTACTTTAGTCTTCTTTAATCCTCAACTCTACACACATCTACCAAGATCTGTTTTTGTTGGTCTCTAACACCATTGGAAGACCACATCGGTATGAATTGAGCTTAATTACTCATTGTTGTAGGAGTTTTCGTATTTTTTTTTTGATCTCCTCACTTCCCAAGAATAATCTTCTATACATTCCAATATTTGGCATCTACCAAGATCAGTTTTTGTTGGTCTCTAACACCATTGGCAGACCACATGGGTATACATTGGGCTTAATTACTCCTTGTTGTAGGAGTTTTTATAATTGTTTTTTGATCTCCTCACTTCCCAAAAATAATGCTCTATACATGCCAATATTTGGCAAGGCTGACTCATATGTGGGTTCAACCTTGTAGTTTGGAGTGTTTCGGGGTGGCACATACATCTCAACACTACAACTTGCAAATTACTAACCTAGGTCTCTGTAACCTCCGGGATTTTGACTTCAGCATTGCACAAAGGTCTCACACATTCCTAATACACTTCAAATACAATGCATATCACATATCTTGACACTACAATTCACAAATTCTCTCTTGTATTTTTCTATATTTTCTCTGAATTTCTGGGTTTAAGCATATTACAAGTTGATAGAGATGCTAACACCTCCATTTGTTTCAGATTCAGGAAAATGCTCATTGAGTAGTTGACTAGTGTTTGGCTCAGGGGCAGGAATTCATTTGATGAGACGTTGATCCACTCTGGTTTGAAGTAAATACCCAAAGCCTTTGCAGCTATGGTATTCAAGGTAGTGGCAAGGGGACAACTTTGGTAGATTGACCTAAATTTGGATTGATTAGTGCATAAGCAAGATTCCCTTATGCAAACAATGTTTCCATAACTTTTAAGAACTGGCCAAACTCCAAGGCTTTTAGCATGACCAATATGAATGGCTGACCAACTTTGTGAAGCATTTTTAAAGTCTATGTTGATGAAATGGGCATATAGGAACATGCATCATGCCCATTCCATTACTTCCCACACAGTGATGATAACATCCAAAATGAGGCCACCTTGGATGAGCCTTATTTTTCATGGATGCACAACCTTAGGCAAGATTTTCTTGACATGCAAAGCTCGAGGTTTTTCCAAGATTATATGTGAAACATTTGGGCAAGGTTACAAGCTTCCAACTAGTAATCAGTTAAGGGTTGTACGTTTAGGAAGAAACCTTCTCGTATCTTTGTTGGTATATTCCCCAACAATTGCTTCCAGATAACTTCATTATATACTTGTAGCAATTCAAGTTGACAAAAATACATCCAGCCTTATAGAATTCACATTGTAAGCCATCAAATCCTTAATATTTGACATCTAACATTTCCATTTCCATTTCCATTCTCGATCTTTTTTAGTAAAAATTCCCTAAATGTACTTTTTTATCACTTTAGTAGTTAAAACAAGCATTTTATGAAAAAACAGCTTGTAGAGAAGAGCCCAAACTCACATATATTAAGGTCTGAGGGAGGAAGATGGGAAGATCCCAAGGAAGAATGGAAAAAGAGGACATGTCAAGTGTGCAGCATGTCAAGTGTGGAAATCACAGTTTGGGAGTGGGCATCCTGAAAGGGCTATGTACATAATACGATTAAGAAAACCTGAAGGATGATGCACATTAAAGACAAGTTACTAAATCCAAATTAGGAGTACAAACATTCTTTGAACCATATTACTGATCTTCAAATATTTCACCTCTCTCCAGTGGGAAAAAGAGAGAAAAAAAGAGCAAAGGGTCAAGCAGAGTTTAGAGAAAGTCACTCTACCATTTACAAATGCCTCACTTTATGACATGTGATAGAAAAGACATGGGACACCAAGGATGAGTTAAGGTGTTGTTTTATAGAATTCACAAAGATTTTTGATACAGTGCCAAAAAAAATATTATGGGATAGGATCAAATAAATGGAAGCCCCAAACAAATGGAGAGTTGTGGTGTATAGGATATACGAAGATGACAATGCTCAAATCAGAACAAAATAAGCATGATCAAAGATCTTAAGTAGGTGACGCATAAGTGAAGCAATGTTGTCTATATACCCCACGCTATCTGGGTCCTACATAAACAAGTTAGAAAGATAGATTAATAGGAAAGAAGGTGGGGGTAAATATTGTCCGTTTTGAAGGGTAAAAGCAACAAATCTACCAGAATTTGTAGTAACAAGAAGCTATAAAGTTTAAGAATATGAATTAGCAGTTTCCAATGCAAAGCAAGATAACAATGTGTTGATGGAAAACAAATGATAATCAGATTACCAAGACACTTCCAGGGGTCTGATCCAAGAGCTTTCTTCAGTCAAAGGATACACAATATGCCTGCAATTAAAAGTCTATTTCACTTCCACATGAATGAAGCATGTTGGCTTCTTGCACCTAGAACACTAAGTGATGGAAAATGATCAATAAGCAGTAGAAATACTTGTAGATCCTCTTCCTGCCATTATAATGATATCAAGACATATTGCTGACATAACAAATGTAGGCTCTGCTGGTTTAATTTCTTGTTGTAGGTGTATAACAAGCCCTAGATATAATTGTTGCAGTCCTAGTGTGAAAACATGCAAACATTTTCCTACTCTATGATGCTTGGCTGGCACACAAAAGCAGAAAGGCCATGTATTATAGTCAATGTACAGGAAGGTGTTGATTGCAGATAAAGGAGTATGTTTCCAGACTGGTAAGATCAATTTCTGGTTGCTAGCAGGTAATGGTGTCTCTTCGCATCATATCTGGCATAAACAAATTCCATTTAAAAAACTCAAAATATTTCCTCCAGAACTCTGGTATTCAGCTGCAAGAAGGATGATGGTATGTAAGATTGTTTTAGAGTAGAGGTTATGACATGGCATACATTTCTAGATTTGTCACATATATCCAATAACTCATTACTTTGGAAGCATAACTAATTTACAATAACTCATTGCTTTGGCTGGAGGTCCTCTGGTAAGTATTGGTTGAGAAATGTGGCCCCAACATATAAGCTCCATTATACCATGATCCGTAGGTCAATGGGCGCATCCATAAGGAAGTGGTGATTCCTACTAACATAAACTATTTCTTCACATGCATTAGCACTGTCCTGCATCAGGTGTCGACTAGTTGCTTCCCTACTAACACTTCTGGTACCACTACCTGCTTAAGAAGGAAGTTGGAACATCATATACAAATGGAAATCTAGAACCTAGATGCAACGAGATGCTCTGGCACTTTCTGATATTTCAATTGTTTTAGATTATGATATAACCTAAAAACCTATTCTCCAGTAGCTAGTACACACCAGTAACATTAGACCAGATTCTCGCATGATCAGAAGGTGGTTCTGAGCTAGATGAAGGAACAACTAGTCCACGTCTATTTTGTGTAGGATTATGAGGGTGTATGAAAGCCTTCAGACCCTGCTCCATGAGCATCTTCTCGTGAGACACCAGGTCCCACTGGAATTTGCTCTAAATTATTTACTTCTCTAAGCTGCTAAATAAGCATGGTTGCTAACACAAGTGTAGCATCAATGTCTGCATTTGCCACATCATCCAAGCCAAATTTGGGAGCCAATAGGATAGGCCTGAAATATTCTTACGAATAAAATGTCAAATTAAAAAACAGCTGAGTTCAGGAAAAAAAAATCTAATGCAAAACAGAAATTGCCATGCTAGCAAAGTAGAATAAAGCAATAAGATTGCTTACTCGCCCGCATTTGCAAAAAAATATGCATATCGGCTTCACACCCTTCACAAAATGTAAGGAATTCCTATCATTTTGAGACAAAGGATACAGCCACCAAATTAGGACCCATTAAATTGGAATAGTTTAATGATCAGGTAAGTTACCAACATATATAACAGTCAACAGCCTTAGTTGTATGGGAAACTTATAACTATGGATTTATGTATTTAAAGTCAAAATGTTGCTCCTAGCAATAACACAATTTAGTAAAATGGTATAATTATGAAAAACATGGACTTCAATATACTGAAACTTATCAGTGTCGTATTTTCTTCATTTGGAATGTTGCTTAGACACTAACTAAATACTAAATAGACAAAGCAGAAATGCATTGACAATGTGAGATACAAGCTCTTCATGAGATATAAAACTTATGATACCTTCAGTTCTTTCACACTAAATGTTACATCAATTGGAGCTCCCCTGTGGTGATACTCCAGTAACTCCTCTGTAGGATTAATCCAAAGTTGCGTATGCAATGCATTATCATTGTTTTCTGAATCCCAAAAGGACACCAATATTATACTGATGCTTAAGGATAAGCAGAGGACTTGTGAACATATAACATCAAGGCAGAGTGCATAAAGTATCTCCAGTCTAACAGTGTTTTAAAAACCTATCATCAAAAGATATTAAGAATAAGTGATGAACTTCAAACCTTTAACAGAGTCTATGTAGCTTCTTAGTTCAACGGCTTTCCCGTCTGTAGTGCTTTTAGTTTCCGACTCTGTTGAAGTTGGCTCAGTTGCAATAATGGTTATCTCTTGAAGTGAAGACTAGAAATTGCCTAGCAACCTGTTCAGATCACGAGGCTTTACCACCAAATGGCTGGGAAAACTGGTCCTGTCAAGTGCCAAATGTTGAATATCGGGTTGATAATTGCAAGTAATCCAGTAAGTCTTCCTGATGCCTGCATGAAGTGGTCAATGGCAGAGAACAACAATAAGACTGCTGCAAAAATAATTTGTTTATATACATTGAAGAAAATATGCAATGCATTATAACAACTTTTAACACACCATTTAGGCAGTCCAATGTCCACTGCACCTTTGTTGCCTCTGCATCTAGCAATAGTATTGATAAACGCTCCAGATTACTTGGAGGTGTACTAAAAATAGTCAAGATAGCCTAAACTTTCCTCTTAGTTATGATTAGCTAGGTTTTATATTTGCTGCAACTGAATATGTATTATTACACAGGCAACAAGAAAGAGCCTGCATACCTTCAGAAGCACACTGCATTGAGCTTGGACTGCAGAAAGTCTGTATGTATCAAAAAATTGTTCTTTGAATGTTATTGCAAAAAATGTTGACCGAGAAGAATTGAGAGTCTGAAAAACAATCTGCCCAGTAAGGATCAGTAGTTAAATCAAGAACATTAAGAGATTTCACAAGACAACATGAGAGTATAATGTACCTTTTCTTCATGTTTCCCATGTCTATGAAATTGCATTTGCATATACCAATTTTGCTTGTACATAAACTTTAAGAAAGGTCTAAGAATTTTCAAGCATGTCGCATGAAATGTTAAACACTTCATTTGGATTCAGTTTTCTTTCTTCCATTTCCTGTTGTATGTGAGTCATGAACCAATCCTGTAACTACATATAGAAAGCAACATACAAAATGCTTAGAATGCTGCTGTTCCTGTCCAGAAAGTAATTCCAGTAAGGAAATAGTCTATAATAAGCAGAAGAAATTCCTGAGAAATTTTTCTCAGATGCTTCCTAGAATTTTCTGTACAAGAAATTATATTTCCTCTTTTATTTTCATTTTTTTATTATCTAAATTAGATTTCCCAGATGTTTCCTGGCAATTTCTGTACAAGAAAATTCTATTTTCATTTTTTTCTCTAAATTTTGGGTGGGCTTACATGTCATAAAACCGGAAACGAAATAATAACACAAACAAATATTAAAACATTATTTTTTTGTGTAAAGGTACAAATCCATCAAATTTGTCTTTTGCACGAGCAATAATACCTTGCCTAAGAATTTATCATTGTCATACAAGCATTCCATAAAAACCTGGAGAAACCATACAAGTCCATACAACAATAAGAGTCAATTACAAAAAAGAAAGAGGAGTACAATATATGATAGGTTCCTGTAGGCTAAATCACTTTTTAAAGAGAGCAATAGTTTGTAAGATGATGAATGACAAATGATTCTTGTGTGTACTTATACACAACTCAAGAAGTAGGGCACCGTCCCTAAGAAGGGTCATGAGCCCACATAATGAGTAGATCGGCCTTAACCATAACCTAGAATTACAATAAATATACAATAATAATCCTTTCAAAGTGAGCTTGTCTCTGGACAAAGGTGAGCATTACACCATTCTCAACCCCCGCTTAAGCTGAACAGGGTGTCATGAAGAAGAACAATGAAATACCCAGCTCAATACAACAAAGAATGGGTTCCTGGATACCCAACTCAAATATTGTTGAGAGTGGGTTTAAGGATACCCAACTTGAACACTGAGAGAGGGTTCATGGATACCCAACTCAAATACAACTGAGAGTGCTCAAATACATAAGAGTAGGTTTATGGATAACCAACTTAAGTATCGGTCAGAGTGAGTTTATTGATACCCAGCTCGAATATAGCTCACCCAAACACATTTGAGAGTGGGTTTATAAATACCCAACTCAAATATAGCTCAGAGTGGGTTTATAGAATAAAGTTTATGGATACCCAACTCAATAAAAGGTTAGCCTTAGCTGAAGTGAAGATTACACTCATGTATTCAACATCCCCCCCTAAATTTGAACAAGAGGACAAATCACATATATAGATATAGTGTGAATATGTTTTTTTCTCAGCCTTCCCCCTCCCTCTGTGCAAAAATAAAAAATTCTTCCTGGCAGTACTCTACAGTACCCTTTTCACATGCCTTCCTAAAAATTCCCATTACTAAGTCCAATACACCTAAAATCTCTGCATCTTGGAATTGTTTCTGACACAAATACCTTTCTCTCTCAACCACCTTGTTTCTAGCCATTAAACAGTAACCTTTCTGTCCTTCATGACAGTGCCCAGTACAATTCATCATCAAACAAACATGTTATAAATTGTTTTCTATTTTTAACTGTTTCTTAATTGTAGTCTCATATGGATTGTCATCCAAAATCATAGAGAAAAGACTCATATTGATGGTGGGGCTTCTGTTCAATATTTTGTGGGGTTTGTGTTAAATATTTGTGACATACAAAGTTGTCTACCTATCTCATCCATCTAGTCTCTACCATAGAAGTTCGTAATTCTGTAGTGTGCTGCAACATTCTCGTATGAAATAATGAACTTTTAGGATTTTTTATTGCCAGCATAAAGCTTTTGTTCAACCTATATAGAATTGCCTCAAGAATTGTCACAGACTCACATGACAAATAAATTTGGAAGGATTCATGCTTTTATATTCGAGTGTTGTCAATGTTTTGTTGATGTCCTAGCCTTTCCTTTCCTTGCTTATAATTGCTTGTATTTGAATTTGCAGGAAGTGATGAGAATTAAAACACAACATCTTCATGACAGCTAGTCTATTTTGAATGGTTGAGTCAAAGGTTGATTGAAAGTCACTAGTGCATTTGGTGCACGATTTCTCAAGCAGGTTTTTTAATTGCAAATTAGTTATGCAGTCAAAGTAACGAGTTATTGTTTTCATATTGTTTTTGATTTTATGTGTTATTCTCTGGCTTGTTCTATGCTTAGTCTGTAAATCTATGCATTTCCCTGGCTTATTGTTTTGAGTAAAGGTTTTATATAGATGTTTGCTCTTTCAAAATTTTCTAGAGATACATTGCTGGGGAGTCTAACAAAAAGTAGCTTCTAGTTGTGTAATGAGAGTTGCATTAATTTATCAATTTCTTCGATTGTTTGTATCATCGGTGAATTAACTCCAGATTTGGCATAATGGACTATGGATGCCTCCAATGACAAAAGCATACGTATAGTCTCAAGTGTGGAAAATTGCACAAAATATTTATCTATTTACCATGTCTTCTTTTAGGAGCCATCTAGTATGTGGAACTAGATAGTAATGGTTTGGAATGTTACTGTTGTTAGGATGAACATCGTTTTCAACAAAATCTCCTTCTGTATTAACTTTAAGTAAATGTATGTGGTATGCAGCCTAAGTGGAACAATGCTCTACTAGAAATGTCTAGCAATGATTATATTGGCATGGCTCCACACATCACTTGCATGCATTCCCTTTGTCATCATAGGCTTGGTCCAAATGATCAGTTCTTAGTCCTTTCATCAGATGAAGAGTGAATAAAGAAAGAGAGGGTAGGATTAGACTTTTGGGGCCTTAGGGTGCAGACATTGATAGTCAAGGGTTAGAAGTTTGGGTAGGATTAGAATTTAGGGGCCTTAGGGTGCAGACATTAATAGTCAAGGGTGTAGAAGTGTTAGGCCTTTGGAATCCATATTTTCCCTAATTAGGTCAAATCCAACACAACCCTAGGGTTTCTTGGTTGCTCTAATTCATCAAATTGGATTGTTAATTATTGAGAGGAATGCTAACCACGATTCCTCAATGGCCTTGAAGGGAAGAGGCTTAGGTCTTTATTTCCCTTATCTTCACTTGGAATCTCTCTTTAATCAAAATTCTGTATTATATGTTGCAAAAAATACAAAAAAATTACTTAACAAAACCTTTGTTTTGGAAATTGTCGAAATAAACAACATCTCACCCATGAAAAGATATTTGATGCCTTTTACCATTGTCGCGACTTCAAAAAACGTCCCAGAATCGATTTTGACTACTAGTTATCGCTACTATTTTAGGGCTTAGATATGAGGTTTGAGGCTGATGTTGCTTGCACCCAGAAGTGTGATAGTAATGATGTTCATTGACTGGGAACTGCCCGAAATGGAGAATTAGGGTCCAATAACCCAAATCATTGTTGTTTGATTCCTCTTGAAGCCTTTCCTTCACCCAAAACTGCTGGTTTATTGCCCAGGAATCATGTTGATTGCAGTATGAGATCAAGAATTAGTCCTATCTTCAATCCAACATACCGAGTATTGGCCCAGCATTGAATATTTTGGGTTGTTTCTTGCACATAATTGGGAATAAATGCCACTTTAATGCTCAAACTTAACCCATAACTGTTGGTTTAGCACAGTCCTGCCTTCCTTCATGCCCAGAAATCATGCATTAGGGTTTTTTGCTGTTGATTTATGGTTGAGGTTCACCCATAATCTTTTCTTACTACTGCATGAAGGTAGAACAAAGTTGGAACATACCTAGATCACCTTAGACAATGCCCAACATGCTTCAAATAGTCCATATACTCCATGAACATCAATCTCCCTACATCATCATCACTATGGCATCATCATCTAGGCTCTAGCATTTAGAACCAAATCATCCAATCTCCATCACATAAAATCCCCTGATGAGATTAAGATGAAGGTGGACACCCATGCAAAATGGTGGGTAACAACAGGTCAATCAAAATATTTTATAACCACGAAGATAACTCTAACAATAAAGTTAGATGATGACCTTTATTAAGAACTATCATAATGTATTAACACTTAAAACTAGGTTGGGTGAAGTGTGAACCTAGTGGTCCTTATTACATTAACATCATTTTCATGTTATTGTTCTCATAGATTTTGTCACCTGATATGTGATTGGATTTGATAGAATTTACCAATTTGTTTTTTTGTCAAGACTAGGAAGGATATTTGGAAGTGAATACCAGGAATTTAAAATGTGATTGAATGTCAGGCATAATTGTACATGTATTCTAGTCTTATTACAATTATTACTATTAATAAATCTTCGGCAAAAAGTAGTTGTGTAAATTTCATGAATATAGATTGTTTTCAATTAACTTCTAAAATAATATTTTAACTCAAATGTCCATGCGCACTAGTTTGTCCTCTCATCTTATTGAGTATGAAATGTTTGAGATGCTAGGCTTTGAAAGACATCAAGGATGCCACACTATAACTAGATTATAAGATTCATTTTGACTTACAGAAATTCATGAAACCTTAATTTGTGAATGTCCTTTGAGGGACATCACTAGCTTATTCATGTCACTGGTGATTTGAACATTTGATTCTTTAACAATATGAATCATGTTATTTGGGAATCGGTAGTGTCCACAATGTTGTAATTTTTTTTATCATTATATTCTCCATACATTCCATTTCATGTATAAGGTAGTAAGACTACCTTTTCTCTTGTTAATCACAATATTACCTTGAATGCTTTATAAAATTGATTTGTTTTTTTCCTTGACTGTTCCTTTGATTTTGACTACTGGTTATTGTTTCTAGTTTAGGTCTCAGAGATGAGGTTTGAGGCTGCTATTGCTTGCACCTAGAAGTGATAGTAACGTTGTTCATTGACTAGTAACTACCCAGAGTGGAGAATTAGGGCCCAGTAATCGAGATCATTGCTGTTTGTTGCCTCTTAACGTCTTCACTTCACCCAAAACTATTGGTTTATTGCCTAGGAATCATGTTGCTTGCTGTATGAGATCAAGAATTAGTCCTATGTTTAACCCAACATACCCAGTATTGGCTAGGCATTGAATATTTAGGATTGTTTATTTCCCAGAATTGGGAATAAATGCCACTTTAACGCTCAAACTTAACTCAGAACTGTTGGTTTAGCACAGACTTGCCTTTCTTCATGCCCATAACTCACGCATTAAAGTTGATTGCTGTTGATTTATAGCTGAGGTTCACCCATAATATTTTCTTACTGTTGCATGAAGGTAGAAAAAGCTGGAACATTCCTAGATCACCTTAGACAGTGACCAGCACGCTTCAAGAGTCCAAATATGTAGAAATTCCTTTTGTAGTGTGAGTTGACTAATGAAGAATGCCTCAAAATATGTAAATTTAAATCAAGAAGAATGAAATGCCTCAAAAAACTTCTTCTCAATGGAAGAACATATGTCAAACTATTTAGAAAGAGCTTGTAATTTTATAAATTTAAATTTCGTAATCTCAAAGTCAACATTGTTGGCCATGCTAATAAACACTCTGTGCATAATTATAAACATGGTATACTTTTTTTACAGCACCCTTGACTTTGTTTTCTTTTGATTGTTACAACCACTAAATTCAAAAAATAAAATTCCAAAATCTTGGGCGGGTTCCAAAATTTGTCTAAACTACTGGCTATTCATCTTCATCTTCGTTTGGGGGTTTGTTTGTCCGTCCAGGAAACAGTCTGTTCGCTTTCGGCAACATTACTATTGCAAATCAAAGAGAGTTGGAATACTATTGGCCACATTATAATAGCAGCGCATTCTCAGGTGGAGTAAACCTGGGTCTCTGAAGAATTCTCACTCTGAGCCAGTTTCATGCTTAGAAGCCATTGAAGAAGATTGTAGGGACTCTAATATTCTTGATGTTTGAGTGTGGGAGTTTGAAGAGGCAAATACTAGTCACAAATATCTTTTGGAAGAGTTCTATGTGTGTATGCTTGATGCTGAGCATGAATTTGGAGATCTGGGACATATTGAGACATTTCATAGCTCCTGGGCACATCACTCAAGATTGTTTCCATTTAGTATCCATCTAAATATCAGTCTAAGCGATTAACCTCCATCTCAGCTTCCCGTGTTAAGGATAATGACCACATTTCACTGTCATCCACCTTCACTTTCCAAGTTGTGGGATTTTTAAGGTTTATATATCAAGCTCTCTGAATGAGAGCAACCAGCACTAATCATAGTTCATATAGCCAGGACTTTCCTTATAGTCTGGAATGGTAGAGTTTGCATAGTTTAGTCTCGTATTTCCTAGCATCTGCACTTATATTACATGAGGTATACATAGATATTCTTCTACAAACATTCTAACATAACATACTGCCACTGTGCCTATCCTGATTCCTTACACATTAGCAAATTTGACAAAAAACAGAGGACAAAATATAGGCAGGTGTTAAAATTCTTGCCTCACAGGGCAGCAGATTTGCAACTTAGAAGTCCCAGCCCTAATGTTGAATCTGAAATCTCTGTCAAAACCTCAGATCTGCATTCAACAAAACCGCTAGGGTAATATTCAAGAGTGTAAACAGCACAGGCCAAATGATTAGATTGTTTTAGCAAGCCGCTAAGGCTAGATATAATACAAAATAAGATCTGAAAATTGCATTTCACAGCCAATCCATCATAAATCAGTTCTGAGAATACAATTTAAAGCATGCTAAATCAAATGAACATCAGCTCAGCAGTTCATTAGATCAGAGCAATAAATCAACAATATAACACTCATAAATCATATTTGCATGCAAATTTGGGACAACAAACACTCCCTTTCTGTTACACATGAAACATGATTCCATTACGACAACAATTCAGCTTTCTCCTAAGCTGCAAATGCAAAACCCAAACAACAAATCAGCCCCTACCAAACTTGCAATGCAAAACAAGCAGCTTCTCTTAAGTTCATGAAGCAAAACAATGAAATAATAGGAAGTAGCTATTACATCCCTCACTTTACTCTTCTCCAGCTCTCCTCAAACTAGCTAATATTGTTATAGTGATGTGCTCCTCCTTAAAGGAAGAGTGAATTACAAGTACCATAAAATCCTAACCCTAGACTAGGTCCACGTGGAGAATGGGTCCACAAGTTGAGCACTCTACATGTGCCAAGTAGGTAGGCACATCCCCACAAATGCTAACTCACCCACTCCACATATATTTATACAACACTGCATATTTGTATGCACCCACAAGTGCAAATTCATCCAAATTCATCCACTCCACATATTTTTATGCAACAAGTCCCTGCCCTCCTACTCCAAATAACTCCCAAGGACCAAAAATAGTTAGAAGCATCTCCTTTCAGCATTGCACCCTCATGTATGAATTCCCTCCCATACATGTGCACCCCCTCTCTAGCAAGATCTTGCTCACGGTGAATTCTCAACAAATTGAAAAAGAATGAAGAACTTCAGTTAAGCACTCATCTAGTTGATGATGAATTAAAAACAAGTTTGAAGCAACAAGGAAAAAAACTAACACTCCCTCGTTGCTAAGAACATCCTCTCCATCAAACCAGATACTCTCTTAGCATTTCGAACTTCCCCTTTGCTAGCGGCTTTGTCATAGTGTCGACCACTTGTGAATATGAAGGAATGTAAATTAGGATCACTGCTTCCTTCTGTATTTTGAAATCTCTTCAGAATCTTCTAGGTGTATTTATCTTGTTCAAGGAAGACTTCATCAACTTCCTATCATTGTCCAATGTCCTTCATGTCAAACTCACGGGAAAATTTCTTCTCACACCACAATATTAGTTGTTTAGAACTCCCTCCTATGATAAGCTCATCTACATGGATAACTAATACAGGTGGGTCGAATCTGTAAAAACACCAAAGATTAAAATCTGCAGAATTCTTAGAAAATCCCAACCTAATTTTCATCTCGCTTCCCAAGGCCATTCAGGGACACCAAGTGAATTTCAAGCAGGGGCATAAAACCAAACCAAGCAACAAAATTGAGTTTCATTGCCTCCTGCAAGTGTGTTTGGGCAAGGAAGAGATGATTGCGATGCCCACACACTCACTCGACACATTTTTAAAAATATTAGCATATCGTGCATAAATTGCATTGCACGTCACTTAACAAAACCCTAGTTTAGAAAACCATCAAAATAGACAACTTTTGGTCCATGAAGCCATTGGACAGGGGTGTCCCTAGTGGTACTTGGGTGTCTCGAATTCAATGAAGTTGATGGTTTGTCCATTGGAGCCACGGTTTTCGAGTTATTGCGAGTTTCATCTTGCTTCCCAGGGCCATTCAAGGACACTAGGAAAATTTCAACCGGGGGCATAAAAACCAAACCAAGCAACGAAATTGACTTTCGTTTCCTCCTGCAAGTGTGTTTGGGAAAGAACGAGATGACTGCGATGCCCACACACTCACTCGGCACATATTTAAAAATATTAGCATATCATGCATACATTACATTGCACGTCACTTAGCAAAACCCTAGTTTAGAAAATCATCAAAATAAACAACTTTTGGTCCATGAAGCCACCGAACAAGGGTGTCCATAGTGGTACTCGGATGTCACTAATTCATTAGAACTGACGGTTTGTCCACCAGAGTCACGGTTTTTGAGTTACAACGTGTTTCATCTCACTTCCCAAGGCTATTCAGGGACACCATGCAAATTTCAATTGGGGGCATAAAAACCAAACCGAGCAACGGAATTGAGTTTAGTTGCCTCCTACAAGTGTGTTTGGGCAAGGACGAGATGACCACGATTCCCACACAGTCGCTCCCCACATTTTTCAAAATATTAGCCTATGGGGCAGAAATTGCATTGCATATCACTACGCAAAACCCTAGTTATACTCGGATGTCACGAATCCAACATAATCGACAGTTTGTCCATCGAAGCCATGGTTTTCGAGTTATTGCGAGTTTCATCTTGCTTCCCATTGCCATTAAGGGAAACCAGACAAATTTCAACTGGTAGCATAAAAACCAAACCGAGCAATGGAATTGAGTTATGTTACATCTTGCATGTCTATTTGGGAAATGGCGAGAGGACCACGATGCCCACGCACTCACTTGGCACATTTAGAACATCTTATCCCATCGTGAAAAAATTGCACTGCACGTCTCTAATCAAAACCCTAGTGTAGAAAACCATCAAAATAAATTATGTTTGGTCCAGGAAGTCGCTGGACAGGGGTGTCCCTATAGGTGTTCGGATGTCAAGAATCCATCGAAACTGACGATTTTCCCATCTAAGCCTCATTTTCCGATTTATTGCAAATTTCAACTCTCTTCCCAAGGTCATTCAGGGATACTAGGCGAAAATTCAACCAAGGGCATAAAAACCAAGCCAAGTAACGAAATTGAGTTCCGTTGCTTCTTGCAGGTACTTGGATAACATGAATCCAACGAAGCTTTATAAGCTTTGCGATTATTATACCAATGATATGATTAACATGTTAAAAACTATATTTATGATAATATTCTTTTAGCCATGTTTATGAGGGGATATTATCAAGCATGTTATATTAAATTTACTTTTAGATTAAAAATGTAAACAATTCATGAACTTGATAGAGAGATGAAAACCATAGTTAATATGCTCTTAAAGATATAGATTGAATAACATGTTATATATAGAGATTTAATGATATAACAACTTAGACAAAAAAATAGTTCTAAGTGAATACTATATGTGATATCATATTTTTCTCCACTTTATATATAATCACTGGGATGTCTATTTTTCCTTGCCTCTATGTCTTGTTGTGATGTGAAAATTTATGGTGTACATGTCTGTGTATGTGTGTGTGTGTGCATGGTTGTGGATACACTTTACATGCGTGGTTACTATCTGTTGATGAGGTGATGTTTATATTCATGGTTGGAAAACTCGTGAGAATGCATAAATTATCACACTAATATTTGCAATATAACACAAAATATGCATTATGTAATGAAATTAATACTAATATTTTAAATTGATTATTTATTGCTGTTTGTAGAAAAATTGTGAAGATGACTCCTTAGATGATCTAGATTATGTTGTCACCAATGTACCAGAGAAAGACATTGTTGATAATGATGCAAATGGATCAGATGAAAATGATGTTGGGATAGATGAGAATGAGGATGAGGATGAGGATGATGATGATAATGGTGGTGATGATGATGACGATGGTAGCCATTGATGCTACTATTGAGATTGTGGATGTTTATTGTTTTCTCGATGCTACTAGACATGTATTCTTATTTTTGTGATGATCCACGTTCATATTAAATTCTGGGTCATTTTGATTTGTATGGTGGATTTATGTTGACATATAAACTTTGATTACCCTTGATCATTTTGACATTTCTAAATATAGATATTAAAAAAGATATTTCTTGTGATATTGGTATTTTCACTATATATATCGTTCACTTGTTCTTTTAACCTTAATATATATCGTTTACTTGTTCTTTTAACCTTAATATGATGATCTGTATGATAGGTCATTGATGTGATGATGTTTTATAATTTCACTTGTTTTGATGAAAGATAATGGCGATGTTACCGTTATTATATTGTAAATTTATATATATTGGAAATTAATTGTCGATGATCTTTTCATGTAAAATTGATATATATATATGGTGTTACTACTTTGGATAAATGTTGTTTGTTCGTGTTAAATTTTCTTCATCAATGCTATGCAATTAATTTCAATAATGGTATCTACAATTAATTTGAATGTTTCATTATGTTATTTAAGAACTATGAAGTAAATGATATCTGAGAACTGTTGAAATTAATGAAATAATTATAATAATTTGATATAATAAATATATTAGCACACAATTGGATATAGTTGTAGGTGTTAAATAGCAAGCCTAATGTGGTTCAAGGAAGCAAAATAGGAAGCAAAGCTAGGAGCTAAAATGGAAGCCCACTATGTCATAGATTTAGAATCAATTCTGATGCTAAGTTGGAAGTCAATTCTGATGCTATTTTGGATGCCAAACCAGAAGCTAAACTAATGGCCAAAAAAGAAGCAAAATTAGATGCTTAATGGGAAGCTAAATGCGGTGTTCACGATGAAGCAAAACAAGAAGAAATTCAAGGAGCTAAAGGAAAAGCAAAATGTGGTGCTAGTGTGGGAGTAAAAATGGATGCTAAATTGAGTGCTAAAGTGGTAGAAAAACATGGTGCTAATGTTGACATCAATAGAGATGCAACACTAGGCGTTAAAAATGATGCAACACTTGATGCTAATGAGGAAGCTAAACATGGCATTGATATGGTAGCAAAATAAGATGTTACTTAGGATGAAAAACATGGCGTTACATAGGAAGCAAAATATGGTGCAACAATAGAAGAAAAAAATGGCGCCATTTTGGTAGAAAAACACGATGCAAAAAATGAAGCAAAAATTGGTGGAAAATTAGAAGCGAAAATTGGTGCATATTGGAAGTAAAACATGGTGCAAAATGGGATGCTAAAGTGGTAGCACATATGGATGCAATATTGGATGCTAATTTGGATGCAAATATGGTGCGAATGTAGATGCAAACATAAATGCTAACATGGCGCTTTTAGTGATGCAAATAGGGCGCTAATGGGGGCGTCATTTAGGAAGTAAAAGAGGACGATCTCTAGGAAGCAAAATAGGATTTTATTTAGGAAGAAAACCTCAACGTCGTTTAGGAAGCAAAATTGCACGCTATTTTGGAAGCTAAAAAATGAGCGTTATTTTAGACATCAGAAAGGATGCTATATAGGAAGCAAAAAAAGACGCTATTTTAGACTCTTTAAGTGTTAAATTTTCAGAATTTACTTCAATCTGATCTAGAATCTTAATTGAGAGAACAACATGTACAACATATCTACAGCATATCAATCATGGACACAATAATGCAAGCACACAAGAGACACAAAGTTTACTTGGGGAAAACCATAAAGGTGAAAAACCCCAATAACTTCCTCAGAGATAGATAGAGCAATGATACAACCAAAATACAAGAGATAGTCTTCTCCTAGCAGCAGAGCCTCCTCCTCCACAAGTGTGCCACTCTCCAAAGTGTGAGTGAGAGAATAGAATGTGTAAAATGAGAGAGACACACTCTCTATTTATACACTAGCTTGACTTGACCTTTACTCAACTAGGTCGGCCTCAACTTAACCACTTAACATAATGCTAACTGGGCCGACCGCCACTAGGGTGGTCTAATAACCCTTTGACCCACATGGACGACCCCCAATAGGGTGGTCTAATAACCCTTTGACCCACATGACTTATACAGGGCCGACCCCAACAAGGTGGTCTAATAACCCATCAAGTATAAGTTACGACACTTACAATATAAATGACGACACTTCCGTATAGAGGAATAATAACATCTCTATAGGAATACAACATACATATATGTGAAATACATTCCGAAGTTACATATACATCAACACTCCCTCTTAACTAGGAAGGTATTTCTCGACACAGTTCTTCTAGCACAAGTCATTTTCTCTGGATCATTGTCACTGGATAATCATCATCGAGTCATCATCATCGTCACTGCTGCTGCTATCTCAATCAATCTCTGAATCTACTCATCATAGGAATTTCTACAGAGCCAGTCCTTTTTCATACTGGATATAGGCCCACCACCTGCAGGTCTTCGTCATCACTGGCCATACTGTGGAATCCTCAGGACTTATTACGTGCATCACAAAAACTGGCTGTAGCATCCCAGGCTATTACGAGCACGCAGCTCTACATGTCAGATCTCCCAGGAGCACATTACATGTGACCCATCACAAAACCTGGTTGAAGCATCCCAGGCTATTACGAGCACACAGCTCTACCTATCGGATCTCCGAGGAGCACATTACATGTGATCTCACCACAAAACCAGGCTGAAGCATCCCAGGCTGTTACGAGCACACAACTCTACCTGTCGGATCTCCCAGGAGCACATTACATGTGGTCCACCACAAAACCTGGCTGAAGCATCTGAGGCCTTTTTCATCCTGTCCAGATCTCCCAGGAGCAAATTACATGTGGTCATGGCAAAACCTGGCTGAAGCATCTGAGGCCTTTTTCATCCTGTCCAGATCTCCCAGGAGCAAATTACATGCCATAGGACAAAACCTCACAAGAGCATCACAGGATGTTATGGGTACACAACTCCGACCTGAAATCTCCCAGGGCACAAATTACATGTCCTCCCAGAGCAATGTCTCGAAAGAGCATCCCAGGCTATTACGGGTACACAACTCCGACCTATAGGATCTCCCAGACATGCTCATCTGCACAACCTGATCCACGGCCACAAAGTATCATCCTGATATTCATCATACATCATCCTGATGTACACATGATCATCCTGGTCATCATCACTACATCGTCCTGATGCATGTCATCTGGAGAAGCTCGTCATCCACGATCATCCCGATCATACAATGCATCCACCTGATGCATACCCCATAGCTGCAGTCTATGGGATTCGACAAGGAACAAAATTGTCTAGAGAACAGAAAGGGATGAAGGGGGGAAATTACCAGTCTGATCTAGTAAGAAGTCGTCTCGAGTTGGGTTCCTACTCGAGACATCAACGTAGAGGGAGCCAGTCATTTTTCAGAGCCATCAAAGATGGATTCCACAAAGAAGATAGAAGAGAACTGAGGGGTGGATGGGAACTAAATTGTTGGAAAAAAACAAGAAACTTTAGGAGACAAAGCGATTAGAAGAGAAGAGGACAAAATGAAAGAAGGTATATTTATTGGGTTTTACAGTTGATTAAGCGACCCAGGGCCCTAGATTTACTAGCGTAATTCAATTAATTCTAAGCCGCAAGTAGAATTAACAATAGATTAAGACAATCCCGCAGGGGTGTAGCTCAACCGACGATTCGCTTGATATGAAGGAAATGTTGTAAATGGAGGTCACGAATTCAAATCACCCCGGCTTACCCGTGTCCCATGCTTGTGTGATGTGCGGGTGCACCTAAGGGTATAGTGGTAGCGGACGGGATTGGATTTTGGACCCCGTGTCATGTGAGTACCATCCCCATCCCAGTTTTCGATCCCCCTAGTTACAAAAAAAGAACAATAGATTAAGAAAAGAGGGAAACCTGGCTATGGGGAACGGTTGGAAGAAAAGAGGAAAAAATGAAGTTATATTTATTGGGTCCTAGGGCCCTAGAGTTTCTAGGGTAATTCAGTTAGTTCTATGACGCAAGTAGAATTAAGAACATATTAAGAAAAGAAGGGAAACCTAACTAGGGTAAACGCATTGTTTAACTAAACTAGGGTTTTAGAATATTACCAAAATTCAATTAGTTCATACCAACAACTACAATTAACAAGAAACTTGTAATAGCGAGGGAAGGTAACTCACGTCAAACTATCGAGTACCTTTCCTCATCTAACTTACCTAAATGTTAAGTATGACAAACTGGTGAAAGGTAAAGAACTCACCAAAAAATGTTTTAATGTGCATTGCCAAATATGAGAGCCACCACAGGCCTCTTTGAGACTTTTACAATGATCAAATGAAGCTGTACATGCTGCTACACCTTCCTGCAAAAGACAACTGATCTAAATCCTCGACATTATGCAATAATCACATCTCCATCTACGATATAAATGATTGAAAAACAAAATAAATGAGAAGTGAAAGGAATACATGTACTTATCCAACTACACAAGACGATAATCTGGGATATCCTTGATGCATGTCAAGGATGGTAATGTCCTCGCTAATGAAAGATATCAACCGAAAAAATGTGAGGAAGCAGATAGTGAATAAGCAGAGAAAGTAGGGTGGAACTAGCAAAGGAAACAGGAAAGAGGTGGAGATTATTGGGAAAATATACCAAAGGAAAGAGGCCGAAGATAGGAGTTGTTGAGTGACCGACCTAATAGATAACGTCTATGGGATGCGAAAAGGAACAATATTTCCTAGAGAAAAGTTAAGGAAAGGGGGAAATGTCCAGTCTAATCTGTTAAGAATTCGTCACGAATCGAGCCTAGTCCAATCACCAACTAGATAGATCTTGCTTTGATACAATGTTGACTTTTTAGGGCTTTTACAGTTCTTTTCAAAATTGAAACTTAAAATTTATTGGATCACATGAAGATAACCATTGCATAGGTAACATGGTGATTATGGAGCTCATTTAACCACAATGATGATCCATCACCTACCAACCATAGACAATGCAAAACCATTGTCTCACCTACACTTGATCCGGATCCTCGAATTAATGCAATAATAACACCTAGATCTATGATATGAATGATTAAAAAACAAAATAAATGAGATTGGAAAGGAATACATGTACTTATCCAACTACACAAGACGATAATGCGGGATATCATTGATGCATGTCAATGATGCTAATGTCCTTGGTAGAGAATGATAGAAAGCGAACAAATGTCATGAAGCAGATAGTTAAAAAGCAGAGACAATAGGGTGGAACTAGCGAAGGAAAGAGGCAAGAGGTGGAGATGATTGGGAAAATCTACAAAAGGAAAGAGGCCAGAGGTGGGTGTTGTTGAGTGATCGAACCCATAGATAATGCTATGGGTTTCGAAAAGCAATAATATTTCATAGAGAAAGGTGAAGGATGAAGGGGGGAAATGACCAGTCTAATATATCAAGAAGTAATCCTGATTTGCTCCCTACACCAAACAACTACTAGATGGAGCCAGACCTTTTTGAGTAAAGCAAAGATGGAATCCACCTAGAAGAGTGTGAACCGAAGGGTGGTTGGGAACTAAATTTTAGGATAAAATCAAGAAACATTGGGAGAGAGAATGGGAGGGAAGGACGGAAGGGAGTTATTGTGATTATGGGTTTTTAGTTGATTATGGTAATTCAATTAGTTCTCAGCCAAAAGCTGAACCAACACCAGAATGAGAAAAGAAGGGCGACCCAACTTGGGTTAAGTAGGTGTTTAAACTAAACTAGGGCCCTAGAATATCAGGGAAATTGAGTCAGTTCTTACCAACGACTACAATTAAGAAGAAATTTACAATAGAGAGGGAAGCTAAGTGAATTCAACCTATCGAGGACGCCGAGAGTGAAAAATGGAAAAGATATGGTGAACAATAGAAGGAAAAAGGCAAGATGTGGTGATGTTTGGAAAAAACTAGTGAAGGAAAGAGGTGGGAGGTTTTCAGTGAACGACCGCATAGCTGTAGTCTATGGGATTCGACAAGGAACAATATTGTCTGGAGGAAAGAAGTGGATGAAGCGGGGGAACGAAGAGTCTGATCTACTAAGAAGTCGTCTCAAGTCGGGACTTACACGAGACATCAACCTAGAGTGAGCTAGCCACAAACTAGGGTTAAGTAGTTGTTTAAACTAAACTAGGGCTCTAGAATATTGGGGAAATTTAATCATTTCTTACCAACGACTATAAAAACTAGATATTTACAATGGAGAGGGAAGCTAAGTTAACGCAAAATATCGAGGACGTGGAGAGTGAAAAATTGGAGGCAATAGTGTGAATAAGGGAAGGCAAGAGACAAGATGTGGAGATGAAGTCGTTAACACAATTGATTATTTTTGTACATATATGAAGTGCTAAATACAATTTATTGTTTTCAAATGTATGAATTCGTATAATTAGATTGCATGGGAAGGGATCGATAATCATATATTTTAGCTCTTAGGGTAAAATTACAATTATTGTTTTTAAATATATGAAGTCATGTAATTAGTTTGTAGGAGAAGAAATTTCTAATATGATATTTTATCTCTTAGGATAATTGCCAAACATATCCATAAATTTGAATATTCTAGTTGAATATCTTATGAGCATTTTAAATGGTAGTTGTAAAATGAATTTAAGCGAATTGTTTTTGTGAGTTGGATTATAAAAACTTCAAGAGAATGGTCTACACATGTTTGGAATGGCATAAGGCATAACCTGAGAAGTGATTGAAAAGTGAAATTAATTTAGTGAGTACATTTGCATGATTCCCAATAATGAGATTTATTTAAATTGGAGGTACCAATAACTTGCATTATTTGTATCGCTGTGCATGTCCCTTAGATAGTTAATTAAAAAAAAAATGAAAAGAGAAAATCATATGTTTATGATATCTTCATATTTTTCAAAAAGATATATATATATATATATATTCAAAAGAAGAATTATAGGTCTATATGATATGTTGATAATTAAAAAGAAAAGAAAATAATAGCATATATCTATATGCTAATAGATATATTACTATTCAAAGGAAGAGCATGCTATATTTATATAATGTGTTTTTATTTTAAAAAGAAGAATTGTAAGTATTATGTATATTATCCCTACATGAGAAAAAGTAAAAAAACCATATTTATAGAATACAATTGTCATTTATACAATGGGGTTTCCACATGTTTGAATCACATTTGTTGTGTATAAAATAGATTGTTACTTGAACAAGGAATATCTCATATATATGAATTAGTCTCTATTTTATAAGGAAATGTCATATATCATTCCAATGATCCATGGTTATGATCAAAAGGGTCATTATAATGGAAATGCAATAAATGTGTATATAAGTGGTATCGAAAGTTATGCATATAATTGTTGGACAATGATTAAAAGTTACTGTATTTGTTGCTTTTATATAAATAGGAATTTATAAGTTATGAAAGTGATTTCCATTGCCGAACTAAAACATGATTAGACTTATGGATTAATCATAATGTATCCAAATTATAGAGGTTATATATATTTAATACATTATTGGTTCGAAAGGAGATTCCAAATATATGTATATAAATACACTTATAGAATATATCGTTACTTTTATATGAAAGGAGAAGTTATAAGGGGTAAAAAAGATATGTGGATATAACTAAATAATGTTATTGAAAAAGAAAAATATTTATAAATACATATAAGTTTTATAACTGTATTGGTTATAGAGAAATATTTATTATTTCTAAAGAATGAAATAATATATTTAAGTTTATTATATATATTTGAATATAAGATTTATATATGTATATAAAAGCATATGTGGTTCAAGAGAAAGATATACACATGATAAGGAATATATAGGCTTATGTTTATGTCCATATTGTATAAAGAACTATTTAGATGTAGTATGAATGTCATTAGTGAGAAATGATAGTGATGTATTGATCTTGTGTAAAGAAAAAAAAATCGATACCTAGGGACGAGGTAACCATAGGGAACGTTACTGGTTTTCCAAAATTGTTAAAACATCTTAAACCTAAGGTTATATATATAGTGGATACTTTTAAAAATTCGATTGGATTGGAGTGGAAACAAGATCAACGTCTCCGACTTCTGCAGGATCGACCATCCAGACAGGTTATCTGTAGTTATTTTTGTTACTTTGATTATTCATTATAACTGTTTATTAGAAATTTATTTATGCATATAGTAATGTTATTTGCTTATATGCACAAGTTATTTTTTACCTAAACTGAATAAGGGGTGGGAATTTTAATTTCGAAAACTAATTCTAAAAGGTGTTTAAAAGTAAAAAATGTAAACATTATTTCATTCTTTTGCTGAAATTTCTAAGGGAGAGTTGATATGCGAAATGTGCTAGTAGGGATGTCGAAAAAGTGTACAAGGAGATGGTCAAGGAAATGGACATAGTTGCATCGTAGGAGGAGCCATAATAGTGGGACTAGATATGATCTGTCGTGGCGCTGAGAGACACCGTTTTGACTTTCCTCATGGTTTAAGGAGCTAGAAGTGTGCTCAAAATGGTATTGTCGTGTGGATTTGTATGAGCCCAGGACAGTGCATGCTCATGTGTGCTTTCAATTTTAAGGAGTCTGAAAGTGATAAGAAGACTCTGAAGTGGTGGAGAGGTACTGTCACTTGGAGTCACGGTAAGTGCTCATGGTTTGTTTCAATTTTAGAGAGTCGGAAAGCAAGTAAGAAGACTCCAAGAGGTTCTTTTTCGTATGTTAGTCTCCAAGGCCTGAAAAAGCATAAAAGTATGCAACGAAGAAATCTTCTAGACGGTGTGACTAGAGTATTCCTTTTTCATAATTAGTCTACAAGGTCCGGAAAAGGGTTAAACTTATACCAGGTAGACACCCTTTGAGATATTTTTAGCCAACATGAAAGGAAGCAAGATTGCTCGACAATCTTTTCATTGTTTTAGGAGTCAGAAAAGAACTTAACAGAAACTCCCTAAGTGCCTTTTTCGTAAAGGGATTGCTCGGCTCGAAAAAGGGATAAAATTATACCGAACAAATGTAATAGCCAAGCAAGGAGGAAGTGTTCAATTGAGGGACGATTATGTGAACCAAGGATGAAGGTTATGAGGGGAACACTGATGGGGCCTCCTTGCGGGTTGATGAATGGTGGAAAAGTAATGCAATGACTACAGTATGGATGGAGCAGACGGCTCATGGATGGGTCGCTATGCAAAAAATGATAGCGGACGATGTGGCACGCAAATCGAGGCAGCGAGGTGCATGGAAAAAATGCCCGAAAAAAGTTTTTGTGAGAGCGAGAAATGATCTCAAGCATCATCATGGGCATGAAAATATGAATCTGGCAGTGTGAATGGTGCAAAATACAGAAGTTGACACGCAAATCGAGGCGACAGGGCACTGGAAAAATGCCCGAATTTATTTTCGTGAGAGAGAGAATTGATCTCAAGCATCATCACGGGCACGAAAATATGAATCTTGCAGTGGGAACGGTGTGAAAAATGGAGGTAATATGCCCCCGGACTGTTTAAAACAAGAAATGGGTGAAAAATGGCTATAAATAGTAATGGGAACCCACTGCAAATGTGTCATTGTCATTGTGCAAATTTGGAGGAGTGTGGAGTGGATTAGAGGAGAAAACTCAAATTTCTCACATTCCGACCGGTGGAATTGCATTCTGCGACTTGCAGGTAAGTGGCATAGTGTTTTGTGACATTTTTAATGCTTTTTTGGGGGGGTTGGTGTCCTGGGGAGGCGTGCCAAGCAAAGCTTGGTCGCCACTGCGACAGAGCACGGGCCTAGGCTTGATGGTTGCGCTTCTAAAGCGCGGATGGGGCCACACTTCAGAAGCACGGCTGGGGGCCACACGCTTCGAAGCGTGGCTGTGGGCCAGACAGTCGCACATCAAAGAACGACTGCGGGCTACGTAGCCGCGCTTTGGAGCGTGGCATGGGGATGGGTAGCCGCGCTTTGGAGCACCAAGTTGGGCCAGGTAGCCGCGCTTTGGAGCACCAAGTTGGGCCAGGTAGCCGCGCTTTGAAGCACGACATTTCGGTGGAAATGCTCACTTCAAGGCGCGACTTGGGGTTCCATGGACGCGCTTTTGAAGCGTGACTTGGGGGCAGAAATGCATGCTTTGGAGAGCACATTTCAGCTTGTGTTGGGTGTTTTCTTTCTTTCTTTATTTATATATTGGAATTATGGGTTTTGTTTTTTTGATTGGAAGGATGCCAGTATCTTGGAGTGAGCACGAGCTGGGGGGTCCACTACTAGAGGCGGTCGAGGAGGACGAGGATGTGCAGTACATCCTGGCTCGGTGTAGACTGTTGAAGTTCGCACAGGTGCCCCTGATGTGCTCGGCTAGCTTGTTGTTGAACAAGTTAGTCGGTTTCTGGGATGAGGATGTTGAGGCATTCATGATCCAGGGTGAGCGGCTGGAGATCACACTCACTGATGTGTATTTCTTGACGGGGCTGTCACAACCGGGTGTGATTTTGGATACCCAGCTGAGGAGGCCAAGTGACGTATCTATGGAGGATTGTTGGAGAGGCACTGTTATCCGACAACTTTTGTGCATGACAATGCACTATTGATTTGTGACATTCAGAGCGTGGAGTCTCGAGCGATTGCATCGCTGGTGGTGCATGTACTGGGGTTAGATTCGACCCATAGGGTCTCTGGGGGGAAGATGGTGCTTGTGGAGCGGGTGTTGGAAGGGACCTACTATGGCTGGGGTCAGATGTATCTGATGGTGGTTCAGCGAGAGCTGAACAGGGTGAGTTGTTAGGGAGGGGAGTCCTGTTTTCCTTCATTTCTCTACTTGTTTTTCTTTGAGCGTGTCCCAACACTACGACTGCACTTGGCAGTGCGTGACAGGGGGATGATGGAGCCGCAGATGCGGCGGTGGGGCGAGATGATAAATCGCGGGGGTGGCGGGATGGTGGGGTGGTTCTTCACTGAGGAGTTGTCCACTCAGTGGATGCAACTGTCGGTGGTGATTGAGGACTACCCGTACTACAGGATGGATTACAGAGGGGATCCAGAGCTGTTGCGGCCTCCTAGTCAGGCATAGGGACCAAATGGTACGTTGTTTACTTATGTTTTAGCATCATATTTTATAAATATCATATCATGGATGGTAGCTAGATGATTTGTATGACATTGATCCCGATGAGATCTGTTTCGTGTGCAAATATTGGACAACAACCTCCGAGAGGGTACCGTGTGCAGAGGGGTCGTGCAGAGGGTGTATACTCTCCTGGACATGGGCAGAGTCGACGGTGGAGTTCCTCAACGACATTAGAGATTTTGTGAGTGGGTATTGACCGCCTCCTGGACGGGGTGATAGAGATTGGTTGGTATCACTTGAGACAGGAGATTATCGGCATTTGTTATGATGCTCCCTAGGAGTGGAGGCCTATTATGAGGCACATCGCGATGGCGGCTGAGACAGTGCGGGCCATGGAACGAGGGGATACCCCCTATTATGGTGACTCGGATGCTAAGACAGAGTCTGATGAGCTGTAGGAGGAGGAGGCGGAGGAGGAGGAGGAGGATGACGACGATGATGGCGATGGAGATGACTTTGATTGATGAGGCAGTTGATGGAACTGCCCCCATGTGATGAGCATGGGAATTTTGTATTCGGATGTATTATATGACGAGGACGCTGTTAGGGATCCTCTACGTATGTATGTGTATGGGGTGCTGTGGGCACGATGACATTTCTATTTATGATGTATATATATATATATATATGCACGTGGATGCAGCTTATGATGATGGCTATGTGTATGTATATGCATGTGGATGCAACTTTTGATTATGGATTCTTTTTGTCTTTTATGATGTTTATGTATGCCTATATGACATGGTTATGATTTGCTTCCTACATGTTGTGATTTATGTGCCAGTCTAGAATATTGTTAGCCATCTGGTTTGCTACACTATTTTTACTTCTTGGGATATGAGTGAATGAAATGGATTCAAACTGTCTGACCATATGTTTAGTGTGCAGGAACTTTCTCAAAAGGCAAGGGTACCATACCTGGTAAAATTTGTTTAGTTGGGAGACAAGTAGCTGGGAGTCAAGGAACACACGGAGGTGGATTATACCTATCTAGAGGGCAGTAGTCAGGAGATCGGTCACATCATTGTACTCAACCTGGTTATTGGTGGCAACACCTATGCACACTCCGTCGAGGTGGATCAACTCATGTGAGGGGGAATATAATACCCAAGCTGCGGAGGCAAGGTTTGGAGACCAACGACTTGCGCCGTCGACGAAACCGACATAGTATGGTGGAAGAAGATACATCTATAATCATGTAGGGAAGCCAAGTGTGAGGTGCTAGATGCAAAAAAGTAAGAAAAAGCAAAAGGAAATGAAACTGTACAACATGGACTAGTGGCTCCAAAAAGTGCTAAGGGTAAAAGCGTTTGAGGTACAGCCGATTATGGGGGTTGCGCAAGGGGTTCCCTTCAGAGTCGGTGAGGATATACGCCCCATGTCCTAGGAAGGTGTGGACGATGTATGGGCCTTGCCACATGGACTCAAACCTTCCTTTCCCAGTTTTGTCACGTGCTTGGTCATAAGCGAGGAATAGGTTTCCTTCTCGAAAATTGCGGGGCTGGAAATGCTTATCATAGCCGACTTTGGAGTGGTTATTTGCGGCCTCGATGGTTTGTAGGGTTGTGTGGAAGTATTCATTGGCTTGCTCCAAAAGGATTTAGGCATTTTTTGAGTGGTGAAGTGTCCGGGAGGAGTTCAATTGAAATATGTAAGGCAGGAATCTGGCATTCAATGGGGAGAACTGACTCGACATGATGAACCAAGTGAAAAGGGGTGAAACCCATGGTGGTCTTAATAGACGTGTGGTAAGCCCAAAGTGCAGGAAATAGAATATGGTGCCAGTTGGACTTGTGGTGGTCTACAATGCGTTGAAGGATGGTCTTCAGGATTTTGTTAATCGCCTCTACTTGGCCATTCCCTTGGGGGTAATAGGTGGAGGCATACTGGTGTTTGAATTTGAGGAAGGTCGACAACTCCTTCCAGACGGAGTCTTCAAAATGTTTGTCATGGTCGGAGACGAGTTGCTTTGGGACCCTGGACCGAGTGATGACGTGGTTAAAAAAGAAACGGGCTGCAGTGTCATATTTGCAGTTAAATGTAGGCATGGCCTCGACCCATTTTGTGAAATAGTTGACAGCCACAATGATGTATTTGTGGCCATTCACCGAGGGAGTATTACACTCCATAAAATCAATGGCCCATTTGCAGAAAGGGCCAAGGGTAAGAACTAGATGGAGGGGGGCAGGAGGGGTCCTCGCCTTTAGGGAAAAGAGCTAGCAGTTTTTGCAATGCTTGACTGGTGTGATGCATCAGTAAATAAGGTGGGCCAAAAGTATCCAGCGTGGATAACCTTTTGGGAAGTGGCCATTCTTGAAAAATGGCCCCCGCAGGCTCCGCTGTGACAATTGTTGAAGACTTGTTCTGCCTCGTCTTGAGTGAGGCATCGACGTAAAATGGTGTCAATACCGCACCGGTAAAGGAGATCTCCAAGGAGGAGATACAGCGAGGCATGATGGCGTATGCGACGACGATCATTGTGTCCGATGTTGGATCAAAACTTTTGTGTGCGTAGGTACACTAGGATGTCACCGTACCAGGGGTCATCCAACGAAATGATAAACAAGTGATCGCCAAGTAGGTCGGTATTGATTATTGGTGACGTGGATGCAGATGGTAAGTCCGTCATGAGTTGTTCCAATGCGAGGGATTTGGTACTCTTGGGGGTAGTGAACATGAGGTCGTACTCTTGAAGGATGATGACCCATTTAGCTACGTGGCCCTGAAGAAGGCGACAACTCAAGAGATAGACCATGGGGTTGGAATTGAGTGCGTGGAGACTCAAGCGATTGCATCGCTAGTGGTGTGTGTACTGTGGTCACATTTGGCCCATAGGGTCTCTAGGGGGCAGATGGTGCTTGTGGAGTGGGTGTTGATAGGGACCTACTATGGCTGGCGTCAGATGTATCTGATGGTGGTTCAGCGAGAGCTGAACAGGGTGAGTCATTAGGGAGGGGGGTTTTGTTTTCCTTCGTTTCTCTGCTTTTTTTTCTTTGAGCGTGTCCCAACACTACGACCGCACTTGGCAGTGCGTGACGGGGGGCCGATGGAGCCGCGGATGCGGCGGTGGGGTGAGATGATGATTCGCGGGGGTGGCAGGCTGGTGGGGTGGTTCTTCACTGAGGAGTTGTCCACTCAGTGGATGCAACTACCGGTGGTGATTGAGGATTACCCGTACTATAGGATGGATTACAGAGGGGATCCAGAGCTGTTGCGGCCTCCTGGTCAGGCATGGGGACCAGATGGTACGTTGTTTACTTATTTTTTAGCATTATATTTTATAAATATCATAGCATGGATGGTATCTAGATGATTTGTATGACATTGATCCCGATGAGATCTGTTTCGTGTGCAAATATTGGACAACAACCTCTGAGAGGGTACCGTGCGCGGAGGGGTCATGCATAGGGTGTATACTCTCCTGGACATGGGCAGAGTCGACGGGGGAGTTCCTAAATGACATTAGAGAGTTTGCGGTTGAGTATTGATTGCCTCCTGGACAAGGTGATAGAGATTGGCTGGTAGCACTTGAGCCAGGAGATGATCGACATTTGCTATGATGCTCCCAGGAGTGGAGGCCTATTATGAGGCGCATCGCGATGGCGGCTGGAATGAGGGGATACCGGCCCTATTATGGTGACTCGGACGCTGAGACAGAGTCTGAAGAGCTATAGGAGGAGGAGGCGGAGGAGGAGGAGGAGGAGGATGATGACGATGATGGCGATGGAGATGACTTTGATTGACCAGGCAGTCGATGGAACTGCCCCCATGAGATGAGCATGGGAATTTTGTATTCAGATGTATTACATGACGAGGACGCTGTTAGGGATCCTCTATGTATGTATGTGTATGGGGTGTTGTGGGCACGATGACATTTCTATTTATGATGTATATATATATATATATATATATATATATATATATATATATATATATATATATATATATATATATATATATATATATATATATATATATATATATGCACGTGGATGTAGCTTATGATGATGGCTATGTGTATGTATATGCACGTGGATGCAACTTATGATTATGGCTTCTTTTTGTTTTTTATGATGTTTATGTATGCCTATATGACATGGTTTCGATTTGCTTCCTACATGTTGTGATTTATGTGCCAGTCTAGAATATTGTTAGCCATCTAGTCTACTACACTGTTTTTACTTCTTGGGACATGAGTGAATGAAATGGATTCAAACTGTCTGACCATATGTTTAGTGCGCAGGAACTTTCTAAAAAGGCAAGGGTCCTGTACCTGGTAAAATTTGTTGAGTTGGGAGACAAGCAGCTGGGAGTCAAGGAACACATGGAGGTGGATTATACCCATCTAGAGGGCAGCAGTCAGGAGACCGGTCACATCATCGTACTCAACCTGGTTATTGGTGGAAACACCTATGCACACTCTGTCGAGGTGGATCAACTCATGTGAGGGGGAATATAATACCCAAGCTGTGGAGGCGAGGTTTGGAGACCAATGACTTGCGCCATTGACAAAACCGACATAGTATTGTGGAACAAGATCCATCTGTAATCATGCAGGGAAGCCAAGTGTGAGGTGCTAGATGCAAAAAAGTAAGAAAAAGCAAAAAGAAATGAAACTGTACAACATGGACTAGTGGCTCCAAAATTGCTAAGGGTAAAAGCGTTTGAGGTACAGCCCATTATGGGGGTTGCGCAAGGGGTTTCCTTTAGAGTCGATGAGGATATACGCCCCATGTCCTAGGAAGGTGTGGACGATGTATGGGCCTTGCCACATGGACTCAAACTTTCCTTTCCCAATTTTGTCATGTGCTTGGTCATAAACGAGGACTAGTTCTCCTTCTCGGAAATTGCAGGGGTGGACATGCTTATCATAGCCGGCTTTGGAGCGGTTCTTCGCGACCTCGATGGTTTGTAAGGTTGTGCGGTGGTATTCATTGGCTTGCTCCAAAAGGATGTAGGCATTGCTCGAGCGGTGAAGTGTCCGAGAGGAGGTCAATGAAAATATGTAAGGCGGAAATCTGACATTCAATGGGGAGAACAGACTCGACATGATGAACCAAGTGAAAAGGGGTAAAACCCATGGCGGTCTTAGTAGACGTGTGGTAATCCCAAAGTGCGGGAAATATCATATGGTGCCAATTGGACTTGTGGTGGTCTATAGTGCGTTGAAGGATGGTCTTCAGGATTTTGTTAATAGCCTCTACTTGGCCATTCCCTTGGGGGTAATAGGTGGAGGCATACTGGTGTTTGAATTTGAGGAAGGTCGACAAATCCTTCCAGACGGAGTCTTCAAAATGTTTGTCATGGTCGAAGACGAGTTGCTTTGGGACCCCGAACCGAGTGATGACGTGGTTAAAAAGAAACTGGCTGCAGTGTCATATTTGCAGTTAAATGTAGGCATGGCCTTGGCCCATTTTGTGAAATAGTCGACAACCAAAATGATGTATTTGTGGCCATTCACCAAGGGAGGATTACACTCCATAAAATCAATGGCCCATTTGTAAAAAGGGCCAACGGTAATAACTAGATGGAGGGGGGCGGGAGGGGTCCTCGCCTTTGGGGAAAAGAGCTAGCAGTTTTTGCAATGCTTGACTGGTGTGATGCATCAGTAAATAAGGTGGGCCAAAAGTATCCAGCGCGGATAACCTTTTGGGAAGTGGCTATTCCCGAAAAATGGCCCCTGCAGGCTCTGCTGTGACAATCATTGAGGACTTGTTCTGCCTTGTCTTGAGTGAGGCATTGGCGTAAAATGGTGTCAATATCGCGCTGGTAAAGGACATCTCCAAGGAGGACATATCGCGAGGCATGATGGCATATGCGACGATGATCATCGCGTCTAATGTTGTATCAAAACTTCTGTGTGTGTAGGTACACCAGGATGTCGCTGAAACAGGGGTCATCCGACGAAATGATAAACAAGTGATCATCAGGTAGGTCGGTATTGATTGTTGGTGACGTGGATGCAGATGGTAAATCCGTCATGATTTGTGCCAATGCGAGGGATTTGGTACTCTTGGGGGTAGTGAACGTGAGGTCGTACTCTTGAAGGATGATGACCCATTTAGCTGCGCGACCCTGAAGAAGGTGACAACTCAAGAGATAGTCCATGGGGTTGGAATTGGCCATGACTGTCATCCGGCTTAGTAAGAGATAGTGACGAACCTTTTGTACTAAGAAGACGACAGCAAGGGCCAATTTCTCCTCATGGGGTAACGTAGTTGTGGGCCAGATAAGGTCTGGCTCACATCGTAGATGATGTGTTCTTTTTGTGCACTATCTTCTTGAACAAGCACCCCCGAAACGGCATATTCGGCTACCGAAACGTAAAGGATAAAATCCTTTGAGAAATCAGGAGGTAAAATCAGCGGGGCATTGGTCAAGGCTGTTTTGAGGGATTCAAAAGCCGATTCCGCTTGTTCATCCCAAACAAAAGGAATGTGGGTACGGAGTAAGCGAAGAAAACCATGGACGGTCGTAGTGTTATCTGGAACAAAACGACGAAGAAAGTTAGATCTCCCATGAAGGCTCTGTAACTGTCGTAATGTATGGGGAGATGGGATTTCGACCATGGCTTGGACCTTTAGTGGGTCGATGGAAATTCCTTTCTGGGAGACGATAAAAGCAAACAAACGGCCTGTCGGGACGCAAAATACACACTTGAGGGGGTTCAAGCGAATTCGATACTTGCGAAAACGCAGAAAAACTTGCCAGAGGTCATTTAGATGGTCAGACCATTTCTTGGATTGAGCCGTGAGGTCATCAAGGTTGACCAGAATTATATGAACCAAATCATGAAAGCAATATGTCGTGGCCCACTGAAAATTGGTGCCATCATTTTTGAGACCGAATGGCATGACGCGATAGGAAAAGGTGCCCCATGGGGTAGTGAATGCAGTCTTGTACTGGTCTTCCTTGCGAATTTGAATTTGGTTTTACCCAGAGAAACAATCCATGAATGACAGAATCTCATGCCCCACACAAGCAGCAACAAGTTGGTCAATGAAAGGTGTGGGGAATTTTTCTTTGGGACAAGCGTGGTTTAGATCGCGAAAATCGGTACAGACGCAATTGGTGCCCTGTTTTTTGTTAACTAGAATCGGATTGGAAACCCAAGTGGTGTAGGCGATGGGGTAAATGAACCCAGATTTACGGAGTTTCTAAACCTCCATTTTGACAGCGGGGAGCTTGGATGGGTGGATGGGTCATTGTTTGGCGGACGGGTGGGACCTCCGGCCAAGTATCAATATGGTGTTCAACAATGATGGGGTCTAGGCCAGGCATCTCGGTATAGGACCAAGAAAACACGTCGTGAAACTCTTGGAAGAGCTTCTTGTACTCCTTGATTTCGTGTTCCGTACAGGAAACACCTAATGTGATGAGTTTGGGTGTGGTGGAAATGTCAACCTGTATGGTAGGTGAAATGTTGGCCATGTTACCCTCCTCGAAGGCATCGGGGGATGGAATGGGGTTCTTGAACCAGTCCACCTTCTCTGGGAGGAAGTCCTGTGTCTCGACTGAAATCTGACTGACCGTAGGCAAAATAAGTGGTTGTTTGCAGGGTACAGGAAAAAACGCAGAAAAAATTATGGCAAACAGGGGTTGCCGAGCGCGACTGTGTGACTGATTTCCGCGCTTCGAGCCGTGATTCTTGGCCGGGAACCTGCACTGCAGGCCGCGCGTTTGGGTGGCCAGCCGACGCTGCAGGCCGCGGGTTTGGGCGTGAATTTTGCGCTGCAGGCCACAGGTTTGGGAGTGAAACCTGCGCTGGAGGCCGCGGGGAGGGGCGGGGTGCTAAGCACTGCGGGTCGCAGGGGTGGGCGGGGAAGCACTATGCTGTGGGGCGTGAGGGCTGGGCAAGGAGCCGGGCATTGCGAGAACAGGGAGGAATCCTGCGCTGCAGGCTACGGTGGGTGGAGAGGGAGCTATGCGCTGCGGGCCGCAGAGGCTGGGCGGGCGGCCGAGCGCTGTAGACCGTGGGGGATGGGTCTGCGATTGCAGCTGGGGCCGCAGGAAGGGTGCCATAGGACGTGTTTGGGGCGTCAGAGGTTTGGTAGAAGACTGCGGTCAGGGCCGCGAACCGCGGGCCAAGGGTTGTGGCTGAGGGGTGGTGCTGCGGGGCGCAGTGAGCGGGGCAGGGGAAATGGTGCTGTGGGCTGCGACAAGGGGGATGGGGCTGCTGCGATTTAGGCCGCGACAAGGAGAAGGGGTTGTTGCACTTCGAGCCGTGGCAGGGGGAAGGGGAAATGACGCTGTGGGAAGGGGCTAGGACAGCTGCGCTTCGGGATGCGGGTTTGGGTTGGGGACCTGCGCTGTAGGCTGCGGCTGTGGGATGGGAATCCGCACTATAGGCCACGATTGTAGGGCCGAAACCTTGCTTTGCGGTGCGAAAAATGTCCACGAAAAAGTCGGTTGAAAGGAAAACATAGGGCTTCAAGGAGTCACAGAAACAACTAGGGATGAATCTGGAAGTATAGGGGCTGAAGGGAGAAACAGACCTGCAAATAACAAAACAAACGGAAGATACTAACTGAAAAAACTAAACAACCAAAGATTCGAACAATGGAGTCGCCAAAACTGTAGTTAGGGTTTTCACCGTAGCTTGTGTAAATGAGCCCTGCTAAGGATTATGGAATCCTTAGCAGTAGTTCAGAAAAAATAGTAAAACCTAATGTAAATAACATAATTTCTAATGTAAAACCTAAGCATATGCATAGCAAATAATAAAAACTAAATCTAACATAAAACAGTAAATAGTAAACTTGAGAACACAGTAAAAATGGATT
The DNA here is from genome assembly GCA_027924585.1 of Larix kaempferi. Classification (NCBI taxonomy): domain Eukaryota; kingdom Viridiplantae; phylum Streptophyta; class Pinopsida; order Pinales; family Pinaceae; genus Larix; species Larix kaempferi. Next base: position 9,437,839 of record BSBM01000504.1, read on the forward strand.
TACGATTATTTTTTCATTAACATTAAACAAAGGAGTTACATGGGTTTTTTACCTCAAGGGTGAGGTTGGTGGAGTATTTGCAGCCATACTAGGGAGGTGCACCAGTACTCCAATGTTCTTCTCTTCTCCAAAATGCTCCAAGGTTTGCCAAAGGGTCCACTAAAATGGTAAACACAAGCACAAATGGTGGACTATGGTTTTGAGTGAAATTCGACAGCATAAGGGTAGAGTGAATAGTGGATGGAAATAGGGGGCCTGCATCACCTTTTTATAGATTTTTTGGGTGGTGGAGTGTTGACCCATGGTTTTAGGCAAATAATGGTTTAGGTAAATGGTTTAGGGTTTTTTCCGTCATTTTTTCTTGATTTTTTTTTAATTTATTCCCTTTCTATTTGATTTTTGGGAATTTTGGACCCCTTTTGAGTGTTTTTGGTATTTTTGAAGGAATTTAATTAATTTGAGGAGGAAACAATTGATTTTTTCCTTTAGTATAACCATTTGAGGTTTTTTTTAAGGTTTTGGAGGCCAAAATGGTAGGAAAAGTGGGAAAATAAGTCATGTCACTAGGGAGATGAGCTAGTGAACAATTTTCGGGTGTTAACAATAGGCTTGGCCACATGAGTGATAAGGGGATGCAAATTCTCCACTCAAGGAAGTTGCTTTCGGATATGAAGCAGGTACGTTTCGAATTCTGTGAGAATTGTGTTTATGGAAAACAAAAGAGAGTCAGATTTCTCAGGGTTGGTAAACAGAAGAAGAGTGAAAAGTTAGAGCTCGTGCATACAAATGCATGGGGAACGGCTCAGCTACAATCTCTTGGTAGCTCTCATTATTATGTTAATTTCATTGATGATGCAACCAAAAAAACTTGGGTTTATTGCATTAGATAGAAATATGATGTGTTTTCTACTTTTAAGAAATGGAAAGCTTTGGTTGAGAATGAGATAGGAAAAAGGTTGAAGTGTCTCAGATATGATAATGGAGATGAATACTGCAGCAAGGATTTTGATATTTATTGTTCATGCCATGGGATTCGTTGAGAGAAAACAGTCCCAAGAACACCATAAGAAAATGGTGTGTTAGGAAGGATGAACATAACAATTATGGAGCATGCAAGGTGTATGCGATTGCATGCAGGGTTGCCCTTACAGTTTTGGGAAGATGTTGTAGATTTAGAGGAAGAGATTTATATGCAACAGCCACAGGGGTATGAGGTCAAAGGGAAGGAGAATTCGGTATGTATGTTGAATAAGAGCTTGTATGGCTTGAAGAAATCTCCAAGGCAGTGGTATTTGAAATTTGACAGGTTTATGACAGAACAGGGTTATAGTATATGTCATTTTGACCACTGTGTTTATTTCAAGAGGCTAGATAATGGAAGATATATTATCTTGTTATTGTATATGGATGGAATTCTTGTTGCAGGGTCTAACATGCAGGATATAAATGTGCTCAAAATAAAGTTATCTAATTCATTTGTGATGAAGGATTTGGGTGTTGCAAAGAAAATCCTTGGTATGAGAATAACAAGACACAGGAAAAATCGCAAATTGACATGGTCTCAGGATTAGTACATACAAAAGGTGTTGGAGAGGTTCGGAATGCAGAATGCAAAACCAGTTAGTACACCGTTGGCCAGCCATTTCAAACTAAGTAAGGATATGTGTCCCAAGACACATGAAGAGATATATGACATGTCCAAGGTACCCTATTCACCAGAAGTTAGCAGCTTGATGTATGCCATGGTGTGCACAAGACCAGATATTGCACATACAGTGGGAGTTGTGAGCAGGTATATGAACAATCTAGGTAAAGAACATTGGAAGGCAGTACAATGGATTCTGAGGTATTTCATAGGAACTGCCACTCATGCATTATGCTTTAGAGGTTCATACACTATTCTACAGGGATATGTTGATGCAGATATGGCAGGTGATAAAGACAACAGGAGGAACACCACGAGGTATGTTTTTATTGTAGTTGGAACGACAATAAGTTGGATTTCGAAGCTACAAAAGGTCGTTGCACTTTCAACAATGGAAGCAGAGTATGTTGCTGCTACAGAGGCTAGTAAAGAGATGATTTGGTTGCATAGGTTCATGGAGGAATTAGGTAAGAAGGAGGATAGCAGGTTGTATAGTGAAAGCCAAAGTGGCATTCATCTTGCAAAGAACACATCCTTCAATTCTAATACTAAACATTTACAACTCAAGTACCATTTCATATGGTTTGTTCTAGAAGATGAACTGTTGAAGCTGGAAAAGATACACACTAGCCAGAATACGGAAGACATGTTGACAAAAGTAGTAACCAGAGAGAAACTAAGTTCCTGCTCGGCTTCAGTTGGCCTTCAAGCATGAAGGTGAAGATGATAAATTTCCAAGTACAAGGTTCACATCATAGTCCAGCAAGTGTAGCAGCGGTGGAGTTTGATGTGATAAGTCTCCAAGTGGGAGATTATTGGTTGTGGAGCCTGATCTTCCTGATTCAGAGATGATGTTGTTTCAGCCATGTTTGCACCCCAATTTTATATGATATGTAGGTGGACTGCACACTCACCCCAGCGGGGTGGTGTGGGGGGGGCATTTCCAAGAAATGTTTTGGGTTTTTTTGTTGGCCAACGGATTACCGGCCCATGGTTTTGGGTAGCCCGTGGTAATTCCCCTTTAAAAGGAATACATTGTAATACGACTATGTAATGTATTGTAGCATTGTAAAGATATCCGATTGTGTAAGAGAGACTGTGAGAGAGTGAAGAGGAAGTTGCAACAGATGTGTTGCAGGCTGTATCTCTTCATTTGTTGGATGGTATAATAATAAGGACTGGCAATTTCTGTGTGTACATATCCCATATTGGGTGAACCACATTATATTGGTGTCTCTCTTGTGATGTGTTTTATGTGATTTATATTTGCATCTTGTTTATTGTTATTGCTTTGCGATCTTGTTTTTCTAACAAAGATAACTCCTCTTGCACCTGCCACCCCTGTGCAATTTTTGTATTTAAGCAGTGTATAAAATGATTTATCAGATACTGTATATGTAGAGTAATTAATTTTACCCTTTTTATTATTTGATGCAAAAATAAGCTTGGACCATCTGGAGGAGAATCTAAAATATTGGTTAGAAGCAGAAAAGAAATCGAAGGTTTTTACCAAAGGTTATAATTTATGTAGTATTTATATTATGCCTTTATAAATACTCTATTTTTTGACTCTTGCTTTCCAATTAAGAGATCATGTATAACCTGTGTAGGCCATTTTGACTTCCTGTCGTGATTGCATAATTTTACTTCTTATAAATTTGATCATGTTAAATACATACCCTGATCCATTGCCACATAAAGAATGGAAGTTATTGCCTCCAAAGGTTGTGGAAGAAGTTTTTCGAATACTTGCTGAAGAGGATGTTGAACAAGAAAATATATGAAAAATAAAGCAACAATTGTCTATATAGCAACAAAAGTCATGGAAATTATATAGACTTGCAAAAACTGATTGTTGGAGTGATGATGATGTATCCAACGGTAATGATGTTGAGAACCAACCTAATGATAAGGAAACACCTTATCAACTCTTTATTGTGAGCTCAATTAAAAGGTGGGGCACTAGGAGTCGAAAAAAGAGAATTGGTTTTTTGTCATTTTATTGCTACGAATGATGATGAGCACACCACTTTTCAACTTCTTGCAACAAAAGGTGACAATGAAGTTGTGACTGTTAGATTAGCTGCCTCTATAGAATATGGAACACACAATTCATTGCCATCATATATCAGAGTATTGTAGCCCAATCGAGTACATTGCCACAATATTCATCTTCTTTCCTACAAATTTTTCAATCACATTAGGTCTCGAAACATTATACACAGTGAATCTTATGTGGAAATTCCTTGTTTAGATGAAATTTTCATGGTTAATTTTGAACTAATTGCAATGCTTTCTGTACCTCCTGGGATTGTAAAGAGGAATAATTCACTAGAGTTCAACATAGAAGGCTATGATAATATTAAGGAGGCAATTTTCTATACATGGCCAACCTTTCCTAATAGATATCAACGAACTTCAGGCTCAAGTGATCAGACTCAACCTCTTGGTAAATGGAGAGTGGGACCAAAATTTAGATTTTGCTATTTGTATAATAGCCTACAACCTCATGTAAATATTTCATTTTCATGCAATCTTGTGCATGAGATCATTTTCATTTTTTGATCTCAAGCACTTGAGAATAAGCTGCGAAAACCATTCTATTTCTGGTCTACACCCTTTAGATGCCACCCATATCATCTTACCAGTTTTCAATCATAAGCGGTTTCAGGCTCCAGAAAGAGTGGTTTCCTGAAACTGCTTTTATGAGCCCGAATGCATGATGGAGTAACACGTTGCAAGGTGGTTTCCATCTCAGGCTCATGCAAAATTAGTTATCTTTCGTGCAAGTTCACAGGCCTGAATCAATGCTGGCCATCGAATAAATATGCACAATATTCCATAGATGAGACGATTAACAAGGGTCCCACCTTTCCTGACATTATTGCGCGTCAAACATCCTCACGTCACATCACTTTCTGTCAGACCGAAAGTGGTTTCAGGCTTCGAGGAAAATGGTTTCCCAAACCTGCTTTCACGAGCCTAAGTGCACGAGAGGGCAACACATCATAGGGTGGTTTACCACTTCAGATTTGTGTTGATTAGTTATACTTCATGCACCTTCATGAGCATGAAATGCTGTTAGCCGTCGATCTGGATCTCCACCATCCAATGGTCAGATCTATTCCCCCTTCTCTCTCCGTCACCTGTGCATGTAGATATGATGTGGTTGGTTCGCATCAAACATTCCTCCCACATGGCCCCTCCACGTCGAGCCTCTTTCCCATGTGGCTCCTCCACATCACCCATCCACATGGAATGGATGGGGGCTCGACATAATTTTTTCCATTTTTTAAAAAATTTCGTAATTTTACAAAAAATTTAATCGGACAATAAGGGGAAATTTTCGAAATTGATTTTAAATTATTCCTGACCCCTTCTCTGTTATGTAATAGAAATTAATTTCCCCATAACCATTTCTGATTTATGTGTGTGAATTTGGATTTATGACCCATACAACTCTAGTATTGCAACATGCAGCTCTGATACCAATTTGTCATGTACCCAGTGACCTAACGATGACTCTGGGGTCATCGGGTACTAAATCTACTAGCTGAATATATCTGATATGTAATTTTATTCTTCTACTAATTTCAATTATACATTTACAACATAATTATTATGTGCATAGTTATTCATAAAACATATGTGAAAGCTCTACCAACTGTTTCCATACGAATGCATTTACACAGTCATTATTTTGGTTCCATAGTTCATATGATGACATTGAGTAATATAATTAGAATTAAATACCATGCATTTATTCGCATATTGAACTTATTTGAAATATGACCAATTGACTGCAAACCAAAGACGTTCCTCCCTGCCATAGGCTCTGTCAAGCCATATCTTTCTTTGACAGAGCCACCCCCAAGATGGGGCTATCCGTCCACAAGAAGGTACTGAGATTCTGCTACAACTACCTAATAATCTATTCTTAGTCTGACTCCAATTTCCCATTCTGGTGATGATGGTATAGGCTTGATAGTAAAGAAGGTTTAGACACCAAAGAATCATGGAAAAATGATTTACCAACCAAATATGATTGTCTCTAACATGAAGGAAAATGAATGGAATTATGGGATAGCTGTCTCTTTATATATGCATGGTTGAGACTAGCCAAGTGGCACTAGGTTTGATGGAAACTAGCCATTTGGATTCCATGCGGTTGGACACTTTTCCCCTTTTTCTAAGGAAAGTTGGACAAGTGGCATACTTGGGATTTGGACATATTTCCTTTCTCCAATCCTAGACTTAGGATGATCACTCTCCCCCTTGTGGAAGGATAGTCCCTCATCTCTTATTCGTTCTTCTTGGTTTGCAGTAGTGATGTGTTATATTAAATATATAATGTACTTAATTACATTGTTCATGTTTGGATTCTAGCCATATCATGATCCATATTTACATTATTATATTATGGGGTAAAAAATAGGGTGTTACAAAGTCCACCTTCTTGCATGGGGATTTGCAGGAAGAAATTTATATGGAACAACCTCCTGGATATGTTTAGATGGACTCTAGCCTTGTCTGTCGCCTATAAAATCTCTACATGGCCTTAATGAAGCTCCTCGAGCCTGGTATGCCAAAATGGATAGCTTTCTCCTTGACATGGGATTGATGCCATTTTTATCCCAATATTTATACCAAAAAGGTAGGAAACTACCTCATCATCCTTGTTCTTTATGTTGAAGACCTTATTCTTACTGGTAGTGACCATAAAACTTTAACCCATGTGAAATCAGTCTTAAGCATAAATTTGAAATCATAGATTTAGGACATTACATTATTTTCTTGGCCTATAGTCTTGCAAACCAATGAAGGAATCTTTCTTTCTCAGAATAAGTATGCTTGTGACCTTATTTGTCGCTTTCATATGGAATATTGTAAACCAAACCCATCCCCTTCTAGTCTAGAGTCAAAGGATTTTTCCCACTTGCACTTCACCTAAAGTAGATGCCACCTTGTATTCTCAGATCATTGGTAGTATCCTGCACTTGACTCATAACTATCCTGATATTTCCTTTATTATTGGTTGTGTTGCTAGCTATATGAAACCACCACATGAAATCCATTAGAAAGCAACAAAAATGATACTTCGATATATTAAGAGTACAGTTCTATTTGGGATTCATTACAGTTCATGGGGACTCCTTTGTTGGTTGGTTTCACTGATTCAGATTGGGTTGACGACCCTGATGATTGGAAGTCTATTGTGGGTTATGTTTTTAGTCTTGGTTTCCGTCTCATCACTTGGGATTGTAAGAAACAATAAGCTCTTGCTCTTCCTTCAGCATAAGCAGAGTATCAAGCCATAGTTAATGCAAGTCAGGAATCCTTGTGGCTTCGGAAGATCATTTTAGAGTTTGGATTGGAGTAGTAACATCTGAATACCCTTTGGTGTGACAATCAAAGTGCCCTCAAGCTCACCAAATATCCAGTTCAACATCAGCGCATCAAACACATAGAGCTACATATGCACTTCATCAGAAAGCTTGTTCATGTTTCTGTTCTCAAAGTGCTCTTTCCGGTATCTTTCTTTGTTTTTCCGGTGTCCTTCTTTGCTTGCGGCTTGGACTGGTTGTCCTGATACTGTCCATCTTTGCTCTATCCTTTATTCTGTGGGTTGGGGCCGCCCTTTCCTGTCTTTGGCTGTGAAGGGTTCCCAGGCCCAAATTGCCGCGTCTTTTGTTTGAGCTTCTGCTCGATTTTGACGGCATATCGGTAGGTTGCGCCCAAGGAAGATACGTCCAGAAATTCCATTTCGGTCTGGATGTATCTATGCAAACCACCGCGATACTTGAGCACCAGATGTCGCTCTGAATCTTTGATACCCAGCTTGGTGTGCAAAGTATGGAAGATATTTGTGAACTCTGGAACTGCTTGGTCTCTTTCTTATCGCAGTGTGGTCCATTTGGTATACAAGTCGTCACAACTTCCAACAGGGTAGTATTGTTCCTTAATAGCATCCCTGAAGGATTCCCAGGTGGCCATGATTGAAAATAATGAGGCTTCTTTTGTGTCCTTTTGCTCGCAGAATGTTTCCCACCAATCTTTGACATGGGGAACGGCTTTGAGAGCGCAAAAGTAATCTTTTCTTTATTCGAAAAGTTATGGACAAAAAAATACCCTTCTAGTAGATTCAACCACTTATCTACAGCATCTGCGTCTATCTGTCCTTCAAATATAGGAATATCGAAGTTGATTTGTACCTTGAAGGGGGCGGCGCCTCCGCTCGAGGAAGATGCGTCGCTTGTTGGTAGTCACCGAAGGATTTGTGCGAAATTATCCATCATCTCGTTCCTCTGCTGCGTGAGGGCTTCCTCAAGCAACATTTTGATAGGATCTCCTGTCTCGTCATCTTTCTTTTCTCCTGCCATGAGAGGTCGCTTGGGCGTGCAAGAGCTTTTGTCCTCAAGAGAAACAAGCTCGAGACCCAATTCTTTGTACCCTGACCTCGTTGGGGACATGCATTAAGACGACAAGGAGCATACCGCTCTGATACCACTGATTCGGATTTTATGAGCAGAACGAAATGAATACAGATTATTATCAGATGCTTAACAAAAAATAACAGAGATACAGTAAAACTGGTTTTGTATTCAATAAGGAAATAAGCTAGAACTATAAAATGCAGCGGAAAACAAGCTTGTTGGAATGGTGGCGACTTATCTCTGAGAAGAGATGTGATGGCTGCGCTCATTTCGCAAGAAGATGGTTACAATGAGGCTCTCAAGGCCTTTTACAATAAACAAGAATGTCAAAAAACCTAGACATCCAAAAACCTAACCCTAGGAGATGAAGCGCCAAAAGTCATGTGGGCCCTGTTTGGGTAAGTTAGTACATCAACTTCCCGGGGTCATAACTTTTGCATATGATCTCCGTTTGGGGCGCTCAGTAGCCCGTTGGAAAGGTCTATCCGAGATTTACCACTTTTGATTAGGGCCAAATGCATGCCAAAGGCATCCATTTGGCCCCCCAAATTGCCAAAAAAGGTCATTTAGGGCCTCAAAATGGCCCCGGAAGTTCAAGACCCGAAAAACTGTTAAAAATAGTACAATACCAAAATTGCCATAAAACTGTTTTGAGCCAGTTGGAAAGGTGGGTGGCCACCAATATCCACCTGGATCATTTTCCCTACATATGATTAAGTTGCATACATATTCACAAAGTCTCTTATAGAAGCGAAGTTTTATAAACTTCGACCCTTGTTAGGAGTTCGAGAATTGGTCATTGAGGGGGGATAGGCTCTAATGCCTCCTTCCTTATCCTATAGTCACTTTTGTAAATCCTTCAATCCTATCCCAACTTGTTCTTAAGGGGGGATGTTAGGATATCTAGACACTTAGGAGTTAGTTAATATCAATTTGTTATAATGTATCTTTAGGAAAATTTAATTTCTTTAGTATGCATTTGTACATATGTAATTCAATGATCACGATATGCTTTGGACATAGAGTGATCCAACGATTTCTCTCCTTGATATTAACAACCATTGATTCGTGGCTTAACACATGATTGGTCCATGATCTCTATTTAAAGAGAATGGAGGTTCATTTGGTTAATGATATATTGTGAGAAACTCATTGTAACATTCTTTTTTCTTTTGCATAATAATATTGCCTCAAGTAGCTATTTGGATGGGGCCATGGACGGTTTCCCTCTTCGAGGGTTTTAACCACATAAAAACATTGATGTGCTGATCTTTGATTTGTTTGTGTGAGTGACTGCTCAAGGTGTTCAATATTTTGGAAATATCTTGTGTTAGTTGAAGAATTAAGATGTATTTATGCTCTTTGGAAGAGTTTGGGTTGATATCGCTAATTATATCTAATCCCCATTGCTTGAAAGGCTCTTTAATGTTAACAGGCTGCAAAGTAATATCATGTCTCTTTTCCCTCCCATCACTCTATTTTTTACAAGTTTAACATTGTCTTGCATAACCATGTGCATCTCTGAATAGAGTTAAAAAGCTAAAACTAGGAAAATGACAACTTGCTTTTAGGATCTTATGAGTCGTAGTTTCAATTGCAAAATGCCCCCTAATAGGTCCATCATGTAACTATGATAATACTTGATTGATATCAACCTTTTCTAGGTGGCTCAACAATACTCCATCATATTAGTCATAGTTTCTCCTGCAAAATGGCCCCAATAGGTCCAACATGTAAATTTTATAATACTTGATCGACATCAACCTTTTCAAGGCACCTCAACAATACTCCATCATAATTTCTTTTACACAAGTTGATGCCATTCACTAACTAATATTGGGTGGATTGAGTGTTGGGATCTTCTTTTATTGATGTTCATGTATTTAGGGTTAGTGCCATGTTGAAGATATTATTGTAAATCATTATACTAGGAACCAAGGTTGCCTGGAACATAAAGGACTTCTTGGGCATAGAGTACAATCTCATTTTCCCATCCTTCCTCAATTTCCTCTATGGGTTCCAAGGTTTTAGTAACCAATTTTCATAGATCTTTCCCTTTGATGATTGTGGTTGGATTAAATTCAAGGTCATACTCTTGCATTGCAGTAACCCAAATTCCTCCTCCCTCACCCAATTCCTTTTGCATGTAAAGTGACCTTACAACTGGTTGTGGTATGATCACCTTGGTGTGGTTCTTCAAAATGTAGGGTCTGAACTGTTTGACTACTTTGAACATGGGAAATGCTTCTTTGTGTACTACACGATAATCCAACTCAACTCCACGTAATCCAGTGCTCATAAAAGATATAGGAAATTCATCCCTGTGTTCTCCCTTTTGTGTGTGCACATTTGTAAGGGAATAATCATGTGCAAAAGTGTACAATGATAAAACTTTACTGAAATTTAGGGTTGTGAAGTGATGGAGAAACAATTATGGCCATTTTTATTTTTTTAAAGCTTCCTTTTATGTGTCAATCCATTTGAAATTTGCATAATTTATAATCATCTTATGAAGAGGTTTGACGATTTCTGCAAAGTCTGTGACGAACCTTCGACGAAATTGATTTTCCTTAAAAATAATTGCATTGATTTCTTACTAGTAGGTAGAGGGATCTGCATGATTGCTTGAGTTTGTTTAGAATCCACAGATACCTCCTCTTTAGAACTACATGTCCCAGTAATTTCCCTTAGGAAACAATGAAGATGATTTTCTTGGGATTAAGGGCGATGTCATACTTTCTGCATCTTTCCAATATTTGTTCTAGGTGATGGATATGATATGACCTATTCTTGGAGTATATTTGACGTCGTTGATGTACACAATTACACTTAGTCCAATCAGTCCTCTAAATGTTGTGTCCATGGTTCACTAAAATGTATCTCTTGCATTAATCAAAGCAAATGGCATCATTCGGTAGGAAAATGTGCCCCACTTCATTCGAAAAGTGGTCTTTAAGTATCAACTTTTTGCCACGATGACCTAATTATAACCAGAAAACCTGTCTAGTAAGGAAAACATTTATGAACCGGAGATGAGCTGTAAAACTTGTACCATAGATGGAATTGGGTAAATATCCTTGTCATAGGATTTGTTTAAGTTTTGAAATATACACATAGTCTAATCCCCCTGACTTCTTTCTTATCTAGACTAAATTAGCAACCCAATTGGAATGATGAACTTTGAATATGATATTGGCATATAATAATTTCTTCAATTCCTTCTAGACCAAAGCTTCAGAAGTTGGGTGTACATTGTTGAGATTTTGCTGAAAAGGTTTTACATTCACTTTTAATGAAATTACACATTAAATACTATTTGTGTCGTATGTCTTTAGATTGTCATAGGTCCAACAAAAAACATATTTTTTTCATTTGAAAAACCGAATAAATATTTGATTTTCTTCCTATGAACAACATGTTCCCAAATTTATGTTTTTGGGATCCACTTTAGTGCCTAGGTTAAGGAATTCAAATTGCATAGAGGAACTATTTGTCTCTATATTGACTAGTTTTCTAAATATGGTATGGATACCATACAAATTATATACGATACGAACCCCTCTTGGAGTAGGATTACCTTTATGTTTTTGGATGCTTTCCACATATTATTGAGGAACTTTTCATGTTCTTTGTCATCAGTTGCTACATCCTTGAGCATGTATTCATTAGTGAGGAAATTAATGATGCACTCATCATCATTGAATACCCTCCAGTTTGTTATATTTTTTGGGGCATAGGGTTTGAAAAGAAATTCAATAGAAAAAACACCACTTATAGGCATGAAACAAGAAGCAATAGTAGCTAAAGTATCAACTACAACTTTCACAGTGAAAAGGGTAGAGTCAATATTAAAATCATCAAAGTTAGAAATTAGATTCCATACCTCATTTTGGTACCTGTTATCACCAGACTTGTAGTTTCCCCTAGAGATGAATCCAAAATGGATGGCAGAAGAGATGGGCAACCAAAGAGGTGCAACCGCGATAGCCTCGACTCCCAATGGATGGTTGTCACGCCAATCGAGGCAACCTTCACTTTATGTTATCTAGCCCAAGACAACAAAGGGAGAGACCCAGATCTACTCCCAATAGGAGAGATCAAACCAATACACCAGATCAAATCAAGAATAGGTGAAATACGTAAGGTGTATGGTGAATCCTAGATCTATGGATGAAGTCACAACATGAGTAGTAGGTTGGATCAAGGGGTTTAGAGAGTGTAGCTTTGGTCCATTATGAGTGTGAGAGTGACTTATGGTATTTGAAATAAGATCCAGGATTAGGGTACTAGTCAATTATGAGAAAATCCATTGCGTTGGGAACCGTGTCCCATGCAGGGTAGTTAAGGACCAAATTGGGGCTAACTAGTACCAAAGGTGAGCTTGATTGATATGACAATGTCAAGGGGTTCAAGCAACTAAAACAAGGATCAAACCACAAGCAAACTCAACAGTCCAAGAAAGTCGAATTAGCTTGGAGAAAGATTAGTGCCTTGGGAAGTGGGCTAAATGGAGTAGATCAGGAATTGTAGATCAGGAATGTTGAGGTGTTGAGGTAGGTGGATCTTGAAAATTAGGTTCATCCAATGGCTAGATCTAAGTATATTTGAGATTGAAGTGTATCACAAAGTGACCCAAGTGGGGCTCAACCCTCAAAATGAGGAATGGGGCCCACAAGGTCAAAATCACTGAAGTGACACACTAGGGGTAGGTTATCAAATGTGTAGATGAAGGATCAAGTGGGATCTCACCTACCCAGGTTCTAGATCCTAGCAAACTCACCTCTCCCAGGAAGTGCGACTTCCCTTGGAGAAGCCTCTTTGCCTTGGGAAATGGGTGAAATGAGGGCCAATCCACACCAAATTATAGATCCGATTCGCCGTGGATACTATAGAGGTGGGTTTTAAATTTTATACCCAAAAGCCTAGTAGATCTTGCTAGATTTGAGAAAATGTAAAATGAGGGTTTGAAGCATTTAGACAAATGGACAGATCATGGAAAGAGAAATTACATTGAGATCATATCTGAGTGTTGGAATGAGATGCCTTGTTGTTGAGGAAGACTCCCGCGGAGATCAAATGAGAAATTGTTGAAATTGCTTGCTGAAATGATTCCCTAGCCCAAAAGTGCGACCTCCTCTACCTGCCAAACCAAGGAAAATCGATTCAATCATTTAGATCAAGTATGGAGGAAATACAAGCGAAATGCAATGATAACATGAAATAGAAGGTCAAAGACAGTAATACTCCCTATTACCAACGAACAAACCCAAGGAAGAAGTAGGGAGGGTCCTCCCCTACCAATTCGTCCTCCTCAAATGAATTCAGCCTCCACCTATAGATGCAAAAACGTGGTACAAAAATATAGCAAGACAAAATCTCCAAGAACCCAGTGCAAAGGAAGAATCAACGAACGAACTCCAAAAGCATTCACCACAACACAACAGATAGATGCAATAATAATTCTCTATTCCAATAATCCAGAGCCAAAAGTCCCCTTTACAATGAGAAGCTCTCTCCTTTAAATAGAATGGAGAGAGGCCACAATCCTAACCACTTTTTGAATGAGTGGCTAAGATTAAAATATCAAAAGATCTAATCAATGGTTGAGATGAGCTCAACAATACAATACATGGATCAATAATAAAATATAACAATATGTGGACAAACTCACCCTAGGAGAGGGGATCCCACCAAATCATAATGATAAAACATAAGAAATAGCTCATGGTGGGTCCAAGGGGTAATTTCTAACACCCTTGGTCAATCCCCATGGCACAATATCCAAGAATGAAAGACCAAGACACCAAATCGTGCCTCTCTGGGAATGTCGTGAGCCTTAGGAGGCTCCAGAAATCATCAAAAAGTGCCATAAGTGATGGATGTGGGTCCCGATGAAGCTGAAACTACTGGATAAGGTGTGGGAGACATCCCACTCATCATCACTGATCATCCCATTCCATAACCTTGCCTCAGTATCCCAAATCGAATTCTTCTGTAGCCATTTTTACCATTTCTAGACTACCTCAGGAAGTGTGAAACTGCCCAAACTGCCTCCTGGAGTGCCTGCGCTGTCAAGGTGAGCTCTCCAATGAGTCTGGGAGGGGGGTAATATGGTAATAACAAGTGGCTGGACCACCCCCTCCATGCACAATGCCCTAGTTGAACCAAATAAATCCCATCACTGCTCTGACAGGGCCTCTGACAGGCCAAAACTGCACTAGGATAGCCAACTGAGGCTCAAACATCACTGTAACTGCCCGGAACTGAAAACAGACTGTCTCATTGGACTCAGAAGGTCCAAATCCATCTAAAGTGTGTACTCATACACCATATAGACCTCTGCATGATCAAAAGTAAATGCTCATCATATCCGGCAGATCCAATAATAATAATCTGTAAAAGTGTTGAAAAGCACAAATCATCATCATAAGCCTGAAACCACTGCATAAGCCCACCATGGTGACCTGTACCAGACCATATATCATCTATCTGTAACATCTGAGGTCTTCCACCTTATGTCCTGTGGTTGAATTTTGGTCAAATTGGGTTTGACCGAGTCAACATGACCAAAATATAACTCAAACTGTCATCAAGCTTCTGCAAGGTGTCAAAGGTTAAAACATGCTTTACAATCCATTCAAATAGAAATTATAACAAGAAGTAATCATTACTGGCAATCTAAATCCAAATATAATAGGTCGTTAATTATTATTATTACTCAGACAAGACTTTCAAGGTCATACTCACTTCATAGTTGTGATCAATTTGCTAGTGAAGGGTGAAGGATTTGTACTGCAAAGGCTAGGATAGAGGGAATGAATTACTGAATTAACACTGTGACACTTTGGAAATGGAAAGGGGATACACACCATAGCATATACTGAATGAGTAACAACATAGTGAATGGCAGTGTCTCACAAATGGGTAAGTTGTTCAAAGAGTGTTTATTCACCTTGACTAATGTGCACAATCCATAATACAAATGAGGCCAGCAATATTTTTGATATAGAGTTTAAGTTCCATTGCTTTTTGGGCCTAGAGTTTCCATAGCCTTTGATCTATGTGTGTTTATGAACACATTGCATAGATTTACATTTAATTTAGGCTTCTTGCTGCAGGTGTGTTTTTAAGGCATTTGTTTACCTGAGCACTTCTAGGTGTGTCACAGACAGGTTGTTACTTAGGTATTTACATTTCAAAAAACATATAACATTTGATATTTCATAGCCATTTT
The DNA here is from genome assembly GCA_027924585.1 of Larix kaempferi. Taxonomy (NCBI): domain Eukaryota; kingdom Viridiplantae; phylum Streptophyta; class Pinopsida; order Pinales; family Pinaceae; genus Larix; species Larix kaempferi. The sequence goes on from BSBM01000504.1 coordinate 9,453,152, forward strand.
CATTTGGCTTGCCTTTCATTCATGTGTGTTGAGAAACACATTACATGAATGGGCTTTTCATACAAGATACAACATTTCATTTCCATATTTTGTATTCATGGCAGCACTAAAAGTTTAAGGTTTAGCCAACAACATCTTTAGTGACTAGGGGGACTTCATAAGGAAATCCAACTCACCATAGGTAAGTTTTGTCACCAACTCAGAGCCGAGACACAATAAACATGGAAGCTTATCCAATATAGAGGTTACGGTGGGGAAAAGTCCTCCATGCCACTAGTCAAGTAGTAAGTCAAGGTAATGAACAAACTGGGTAAGTCATGGATGGATGAAGATAGTGAATAATGAAACCAACACTAGCAAGCCAAAGTATGGCGGGAACGACCACCTCTATTCTCCCTAGGGAGGGTAAAACCAATGAGTATAGGCCAATAACTTCTAAGTCTGAGTAGGGACAAATATGATATATATAGTACAACCAGGTCCACATATCTATATGATCGCCAGATCATGATACTAAATGCTAAGACATGGTAAGTGAATGGAAATAAAAGCAACATAACCACAACACCATAATATACCTGCTGAGTCATATACCTGAATGCTCATCATCTGAACCATCATCTGACCTATGAAACTGCTGCTGTAACTCTGGGAAATACTAACTGCTCTGTGTAAATGGCTAAATAGCTACATTGGTCATCTCTCTGAGTGTCTTGAGACTCAACCATGGCATGGGGAATAAAATTGTTGTCCAAAATCTGATAGTGATCCATAGTAGATGCTCATCTCAGCATCTCAATGGAAGGGAACTAGCTGAATAGTGTACTGGAATAAGAAAAATAATGTATGGTAGATCGGCTACTATATATGTGATAACAGTACCCTTTTAAGTGTGGATAGAAACATTGTGTACTATTTATCACCTATCTAATAATAATATCCGAATCACCAAAAAACTTCAAATATTTTACTTTTAAACTAACATCCTTTTATTAGGCCTTAAACCAAGGCCTCATACTCAATTGTTTTGTTCCGTGCATTGAAATTCTAATCTACATGAAAGGAGTCTTGCATTTGTATGGATCTATGAAGATGTAACCTACTACCGCTCCTTGATATGTCTTGGAACCATCAAAATACAAGGCCCATAAGTTAGTGTTTACACTACCGTGTTAGAAGAAAAATAACTATTTACTACTATATAGTGCATTTGTCCTCATCAATCCACATAAAATGAAGGAGTTTAGACTGTATTTTTGTTCCTACAGGCAACTCTTCAGCCTCATAACAACTGAAATTTGTCTCTAAAAAGTAGTTCTTGAGAACTGAATGTGCAAAATTAATAGGTCCATTTTATCCTTCCAGTATTGCCACCGTATGTCTCTTGTGTTTTCTATGTCCACTCAAATTTGATTCTCTTCCTTTTGTATGGCACCCACAAGTGTGACCAATCGATGGTGAAATACCCTTGTATTTTTTGTGACCAATCCCTATTCAGAAGTAATCCATATGCTTTTGCAATATCCACAACAATGATATCAATACTTTGGTAAAACCTAGGATTTGAATACAATATGATCATTACGTATTTAAGTTCACATATTACTTCGACACCTGATTGGTTTAATTGGATAATTCAAGAAATACATTTAGTTGGTACATCATTGAGGTTCTAGTAAAATAAATAGGACATTATGTTGGATGAAGCTCCAGAGTCCACTAAACAATTGTGTATGTTGTAATTAAAAATTTCAAATGTCAAGAGGAATAGAGGAGTTTGAGACTTGGATTGAATCTCTATGTTGGTTGCATTCATTGCGACACTCAGTTTTTCTTGGGGAGAATATGATTTTTCCTCATTGGAAGCATTAAGTAACAGATCCCTTTGTTGCAAAATGTTACATAGTTTGAATAGGGAGACATTTTCCTAAGTCCTTTTCATGTCCTCGACCACGTTGTATTCCGTATTGTCTTCTTATTCTTAAAAAATCTCTAATCTTACAATACATCGCATCCTCACATATGCATCACATCACACTTCATCTTCACATCATGTCATAATGATGTTTCATCAACATACCCTCAAAAGGTCTCCTTCACCTCTATTATATAGCTAGAGGTATGGAAGATTTACATCCCATAACACACGTGGGATAAATAGCTTTCCACCTCTCTTATATAAAGAATGGTTATAAGAGAATCTATTACATGATGCATGTGGGGTAACTCTATTTTATGATATTAGAGTTATTTATTCCTTTTATGATATTTCACTAACAATATCACACAAGTCATCATTACATATTCCAACACTCCCCCTTAATGATGATTGGGAGAAAGAATACAAATGGAGGAAGATGGCATTGCATTGGCATCCCCCTTGATGACAACTTCCAAAATTCCACATAAGATGTGAATATGAACACACTTCGGCTCATGGATTTGATGAAGATAACAACCGCTTCTCAATATGTACGATGAACTCTTTCCGAACACCACAATAGTGTACAAAAACCTTATATGGCCAATACAACATACAATGTGGCTAGAAGATAGTCATCACAATAGTGACCCAATTGATAGTTGAAATAACTTTGCAGTAGACCTCATCACAAATATAAGAACCCCAGATCTATACATCAAAATGTTTCCAGCAGATAGTATTCGTAACCAAATAAATCTACTAGAGATTACATTGCAAATACAAGACCCCAATGGTTCATCCATCGAAAGATGTGCCAAGCAGTCAATATTCAAAACCAATTTGAAAGATGTAAGAATTCGATAGTAGACTCATCACGAATACAAAAACTACAAATCTATACATCGAAATGTTTCTAGCAGACAATATTCAAAGAACTCTACTGAAGATTACATTGCAAATACACCAGCATAGATCCATCTTAAACCCATATCTATCAAGCATCGAGAGGGATCCAATTTCTTGATGTGTATTTTTTTTTTATCTTAATTTTTTTACACATTAAGATATTTGATCCCTCATGCTTGATATATCTAGGTTTAAGATGAAATCAATATAATTTTTTTTGTTTGTTTAAGCCGACATTATTTGCATATTTATTTCTTTTTAATAGGAATGGCATGCTACATAACATTACACAACATTATTCTTTACAACATCTCCCTCATACTGGGATGTAGAGCACCTCGCTACTCTCGGTGCAAAGACCCCAACGGCCTATCCATCGAGATGTTTTCCCTACATATAATCATCATGACTTTATAGTAGAAGATGGTTGTTCATTTCATTATCACTAGAATATGGTGATTTTATTTGAATTTCATTACATTACATTACATTCCTTCTTAGTTTACAACTTCAAACATCTATATAACAAAAGGTTTCAACTTTGGTGTCGTCAATGATAAGTTGAAAAGAGGAGAAATGTAGAAGAACTAGAGAGAACCACAATAATATGCTTAAGATAGGAAGTCTTGACACAACCAAGAAGTCCCTCAAGTCTTTGTTGATGCTCAACATCGAAATCATTATGAAGTGTTGAAATATGATCCGAGAGGTGAAACTACTGAACTTTGTTGCAAGATTAGTTTGTATGTACTGTTGTTTATAGGGTGATGTTCTCATCATGTCCATATTTCATTTCCTCATTTTCACGTTCATATGATCCCTATGACAGACTTGCCAAGTTATGTTTTATGCATCGTCGTATCATTGGTCAAGTTGATTTTTGGGAGATTTGTCGTCTTTTCTTCTGGACATCGTCATGTCATGGAGATGGTTCATTACATCCGTCTTGTCACATTGATCGTGCTCATATTTCATTTGGCCAAAACTGTCGTCGTTTGACCCTTTCTATAGTTTGTCAAAATTTCGACAAGTAAAGGCATATTGCATCTTGTCAGTTAAAATTCATGAATTTCACATTCTTTGATTAATTTTTCGGGTATGTCCTTTGTCAGTTTTCTCGCTACACCTATACCCACAAAGTTTTAAATGCCTCCCCTGGGCACCTCTTTTCAAAAAGGCTAGTATCCTTTTTTTTTAAATTGGAAAAGACCCTCCCAAGAGCATCTCTTCTTCTCAATTATCCTAAGCCCTTCCTTTATATTTTCCCTAAGCTTTACCTATCGAATTTTTCCCAAATGCCTTATTATTTTCCCCATTATGAAAGCACATCTCCGTTATTTTTTCAATTTTATATCTTATTTTCCCCTTTGTCCTAAAGTCCTATCCCCTTCCATTAATGTTCATCTTATATTTCTTTTCCTTTTTTCTCCCTTAAAGTATTACCCATTTCTTTTTCCTATTTACCCATTGTCCTCCTTATTTAAAAATATCTCTTTTCCCTTTCATTAATCTTTTGACCCTCTCTCCATTTATTCCCATATTCCCCTAATTCCAAACCCTAATTTGCTCGACATATAGAGCATGAGGAGGGAAACAATCTTTTGGTAGGGTTAAGACAAACCAACCAAGCATAATAAATGAAATGTGGGAAAAAGAGAATCCCAAAGCAAAGGTCAGGAAAATATTCACAGACATGCACAATGGCAGAAGGTAAGAGGGTCATTCCTTCACTCCTCAGTGAAAAGAGAAAAAACATTCACTCAGAATGATGTTAGATAGGGAAAAATGACCGCAACCATATCTAACACGAGTGTCATCCAAAGAAAACATAGACATACACATAGTTGAAACGCCACATCACAATGAGAGACAGTGGCAACACAACTCATTGGATGCCTAGTAAGAAATAGGGAGCCATTATCACTCAAACACTAGACTGAATGCCACAGGTGGTAGGCCCATACTCCTTCCTGATGGAAACAAATACACATAAAACATGAGACTTCCACGTAAATTGGACAGAGTTTCAGTGTATATTAGAAGAAGAGAAGGCCAACACACCATGAACCAATGGTTGGCGCGTTTACAACTCGAAAAGACAAGCAACACATTCCCACCAGTATGGAATCTACAAAAAGTTGGTCATTGCAAAATTGGGATAGGAGGAGTGATTGATTGAATGATTAGCACAAATTCCCAAGGAGAAAGAAACACTTGGCAGAAAAAATCCACAAAGGGAACATCGTAGGCACGTCGAGGGTATGTTGGAGGCCAACATAAAGAGAAAACACATGCAGGAGCAAACCATGAAAACACCACTCATGCAAACACTCATTCAAGCATATAAACATTGCACACAAAACAACAACAACAACAAATAGAAGTTCAAATCAAGATAATAACAAATAATTCATCTAGCACATGAAGCATCTATCCTGCCGTGGATTTCTATGCGTGTGTTCACCGCAAACTAATCCCCAACATATGCAATTGTACATTGAAAGGATATTTGCAGCGGATTTGCACTGAGATTTTGGAAAATTGAAGGTTGTGGATGAAACTTTTATTATCACAAAATACGGGTGAAATATCCCATAGTAGCACACACTATCTCAATGAGGAACTATTTCAAGGTCGAGTTGATAGCTCCAATGAAAATGGAGGAACTGGAACATAATTATTGTTGTAAACAATGATTAGGAACCTTCACCACATTGATACATAGGCTCATTAGTCTAGGATCACAAACATTAAGTAGGAATCCATCTCGTAGCCTTGATTGGAATAGTAACATTCTTTGTCATAGAGACAGATGCAGTTGTAGATGCGGAGTTTCACCATGCCTTCCCCATCAAAGAGATGTGATGATGCCATTCTAGTGAAATATAGTTTTTGGAAATAGAAGAAGATACATGGCACGAGCGAGTGGGAAATACAAAGTGAACCAATGCAGTACGAAACCAAATGAGGTGTGCAAGGATTGCTGGAAGTTGTCAGGGTCCCAAGAAGCACAGGGATGTGCAGGAAAATATCAGGTCTCCATGAGTGGGATCCTTTAGTTATTTTTTTAGTCACCCTTTTCACTTGAAATGTATTTAATGACCAGGGAAATATTTGTTATAATCTGTGTTGCATTCACCACAACTTGTTTTTATTGACAAAGGAACTTTTAACCGTCATTTTTTATAAGCATATAATAGACTTGATACAACAAATAACATATGCGACCTTTGAATTATTTTGAAGAGGTTGAGTATGACTCATAAGAGCCTTGAAATATCCAGGTTATTCCCATGTAAAGTGTTTTTAAACCAACATCGTTACAAATGAGTACTTTTTCTTATAAAATAGTTTCGGCCTTCTTTGATATTTTATTTTACATGGATAAATATCATTCATCTCTTAAGAAGAAGGTGGACATTAGTTACTGCGGTCCATCTTCCTCTTCTCAGACACACATGGAAAACTAAATTCCACTATGACCTAATTATAACCAGAAAACCCGTCTAGTAAGGAAAACATTTTGAACTGGAGATGAGCTGTAAAACCTGTACCATAGATGGAAATGGGTAAATGTCCTCATCATAGGATTTGTTTAAGTTTTGAAATATACACACAGTCTAATCCCCCCCAACTTATTTCTTATCGAGACTAAATTAGAAACCCAATTGGAATGATGAACTTTGAATATGATATTGGCATCTAATAAATTCTTCAATTCCTTCTAGACCAAAGGTTCAGAAGTTGGGTGTACATTGTTGAGATTTTGATGAAAAGGTTTTACATTCACTTTTAATGAAATTACACGTTGAATAATATTTGTGTCGTATGTCTTTAGATCATCATAGGTCCAACAAAAAACATCTTTATTTCATTTGAAAAATCGAATAAATCTTTGATTTTATTCCTATGAACAACATGTTCCCAAATTTATGTTTTTGGGATCCTCTTTAGTGCCTAGGTTAAGCAATTCAAATTGCATAGAGGAACTATTTGTTGCTATATTGAATAGTTTTTTAAATATGGTATGGAGATCAAACAAATTATCTAAGATAAGAACCCCTCTTGGAGTAGGATTACCTTTATGTTTTTGGATGCTTTCCACATATTATCGAGGAACTTTTCATGTTCTTTGTCATTAGTTGCTACATCCTTGAGCACGTATTCATTAGTGAGGAAATTAATGATCCGCTCATCATCATTGAATACCCTCCAGCTCGTTATATTTTTTGGGACATAGGGTTTTAAAATAAATTCAATAGAAAAAACATCACTTAAAGGCATGAAACAAGAAGCACTAGTAGCTACAGTATCAGCTACAACGTTCATAGAGGAAAGGGTAGAGTCAATATTAAAATCATCAAAGTTAGAAATTAGATTCCATGCCTTAGTTTGGTACCCTTTTAAGTGTGGAGATAGACATTGTGTACGATTTTTCACCTATCTAATAATAATATCTGAATCACCAAAAAAACTTCAAATATTTTACTTTTAAACTGATATCCTTTTTAACGCCTTAGACCATGGCCTCATACTCAGTTGTGTTGTTCCATGCATTGACATTCTCATCTACATGAAAGGAGAGTCTTGCATTTGTATGGATCTATGAATATGTAACGTCCTACCCCCGCTCCTTGATATGTCTTGGAACCATCAAAATACAAGGCCCAGAAGTTAGTGCTTACACTACTATTAGAAGAGAAAGAACTATTTACTACTATATAGTGCGTTTTTCCTCATCAATCCACATAAAATGAAGGAGTTTAGACTATATTTTTGTTCCTACAAGCGACTCTTTAGCCTCATAACAACTGAAATTTGTCTCTAAAAAGTAGTTCTTGAGAACCGAATGTTCAAAGTTAATCGGTCAATTTTGTCCTTCTAGTATTGTCACCGTATGTCTCATGTGTTTTTCTATGTCCACTCAAATTTGATTCTCTTCCCTTTTTATGGTACCCACAAGTGTGACCAATCAATGTGTAGTGTCCCTTTTTAATATATTTGAGAAAATTGGAAAAATTGCACTTTTTGGCCAATTCGACCCTTAGACTAGTAATGACTCAAATGCTTCCAAATGGCTCCAAATGCTTCCAAATTGGGTCTGAATGTGTTTGGAAGGTATTAAGACCTAAAAATGAGGCTGATGGATTCTTGGACACTCTCAAAAGACTTCTGCAACATTCATTTACAATCAGGGAAAAATAGGGAAATTTGCTAGTCAATTCGAAAAAATTGCACTTTTTGGCCAATTCGACCCTTAGACTAGTAATGACTCAAATGCTTCCAAATGGCTCCAAATGCTTCCAAATTGGGTCTGAATGTGTTTGGAAGGTATTAAGACATAAAAATGAGGCTGATGGATTCTTGGACACTCTCAAAAGACTTCTGCAACATTCATTTACAATCAGGGAAAAATAGGGAAATTTGCTAGTCAATTCGAGGTTCAAAACCCCCAAGGGTAGGGGACAAAAATGGATTTCCAAATGCAGTACGAACCTCCAAAATTTCAGAAAAGAGACATGGAATTTTTAAAGGAATTCAATGGGCTCCCAAATGCATCATTAATCAGTTCCTAAAGGCTGGTGCAACACCCATAAATCATAGGTTTGTGGACATGTCTTCACCTTGGGGGAAATGATAGGAAACTTCACCATTTGCTATGAAATTGAGATTTATGTTCCAAAGGCTTATGCAATGTATATGAAACTTCTTTAGGACATTAATGAATCTCCATACATCATAAAAATCACAGAATGAACTGATACAGGTCGAAATAAAGCAACTTCAAGCTTTCATAACAAGATACGAGGAAAATGGCACCATTTATACATTGTTTGGTATTTTAACATAGTCTCACTTGGTATTTCGACCTGAGGACCTTCTGAGCAGAAAATAAAAACTAAATACATCATATTACAAATAAATGGGGCCACAATATCTCCCCCAAAGAGATCAATATCTCACCAAGTGCGCCCTTCCTCCAAGAGCCAAAATATGAAGAGAAAAGTGGGAAAGGTGTGGAAACAAGTTGAAGAAGAGAATGTCATGAGCTTCCCTGTAGCTTCAAACTGCAATAAATGGCTCCATTGTAGCTCCAAATGAAAGGTTTGAATGGCCTCTTCAATTTCCAATTAGGATGGGAATCTTGCACCCTCGAAATTGGTACTAAGGCAAGTAGAGTAAACACTCCACAAGCATGGACAAGCTATGCTCTCCAATATGAAAAATGAGAAATGATCAAAAGCTACTCTCCTCCTTTGTTCTTTACTTTTATAAACTTCCAAATACCTCCTTATCTTGAATTCCATCCATGAGCTTCATGCCAACTTGAATTGGGAAGAGATTCCAATGTGTGCCACTTGTCCCTCCATTCCGAGCCTCCTCCTTCACTCAATTCAAATGGATGACTCTTTGGCTGCCCTAAATCCCTTGTGCGCCCTCTTGGAGGCTATTTTTATCCCTGACATGTCATATATGTTAGATTTCAGCAATCAGGTCTGGTTTTTCTCATAAGTGTCATAACATCTTCATCATTGTTGTCATAGAAGCTAGGGAATCTAGCCCAAGTGTCCCAATAGCTCCAAAATGCCTCTTCCTCTTCCATGGCAGTTAATATTCCTCTCAATTTCGACCTCATTGAGTCATTCCGAGTATTATTCCCTTCCAACTCCCCCAAGAATATTGGACTCCACCTTGGATTCGAATGGGTGAGAGTGGAATGCCATGTGGCATGGGGAATCTAGCTTGAGTGGGCCCCACACCTCCAATGTGCCCTCATGACCAAGTGCCACCTTATTTTTCTATATTAATATTGATTTATTCCCCATTTAATATAATTGGTCAAGCTAATGTCCATTTGGGGTTTTATAGTCTCCTTATTCCAAATCTAATGTTTCCACCCCAACCTAGGAAACTAGTAGCTTGGTGGAATTTTCTCTTTTGAGATTTATTTGAATGGAAACATTACACGATGGTGAAATACCCTTGTAGTTTTTGTGACCAATCCCTATTCAAAATTAATCCATATGCTTTTTGGAATATACACAACAATGATATCAATAGTTTGGTAAAACCTAGGATTTGAATACAATATGATCATTACATCTTTAAGTTCACATATTACTTTGACACCTTATTGGTTTAATTGGATAATTCAAGAAATAAATTTAGTTGGTACATCATTGAGCTTCTAGTAAACAAAATAGGACATTATGTTGGATGAGGCTCCAGATTCCACTAAACAATTGTGTATGTTGTAATTGAAAATTTCAAATTTCAAGAGGAATAGAGGAGTTTGAGACTTGGATTGAATCTCTATGTTGGTTGCATTCATTGCGACACTCTGTTTTCTTGGTGAGAATTTGATTTTTCCTCATTAGTTGTTATTTTCTGCTGTTGATAATAGAGTTTCTTAGAAGCATTAAGTAACAGATCCCTTTGTTGCAGAATGTTACATAATTTGAATAGGGAGACATTTTCCTTAGTCCTTTTCATGTCCTCAACCACGTTGTATTCCATGTTTTGTGGGATATTTTTTTATTTCTATGGTCTTATGTGGTTGAGAAGAGCTCGAAGAAGCTTTATCATTGTTAGAATATTGATAATATGCATAAACATCCAACAATATGTTTGCTAACATGCAAATCAAGAATCTACAAGTCTATCTTTCTATCTATAAAATCAACAAATAATCATGTAAGAAACAAGAGACAAGAGAATAGAAAGATACACCATATATACGTGGTAAAACCCCAAATGGGGAAACATACACATTACACATGAAGGTATTGTCTTCTTATTCTTAAAAAATCTCTAATCTTACAATACATCGCATCCTCACATATGCATCACATCACACTTCATCTTCACATCATGTCATAATAATGTTTCATCAACATACCCTCAAAGGGTCTCCTTCACCTCTATTATATAGCTAGATGTATGGAATATTTACATCCCATAACACATGTGGGATAAATAAATTTCCACCTCTCTTATATAAAGAATGGTTATAAGAGAATTTATTACATGATGCATGTGGGGTAACTCTATTTTATAATATTAGAATTATTTATGCCTTTTTTAATATTTCACCAACAATATCACACAAGTCATCATTACATATTCCAACACTCCCCCTTAATGATGTCTGGGAGAAATAATACAAATGGAGGAAGATGGCATTGCATTGGAACCCCCCTTGATTTATTTAACCCTAATTGGATGATGGATTGTGCCTTCAATGCTCAATCCATCATGCTCCCCCATCATTGATGAGAAATCATTTCACATTGTGAAATCCCTTTAATGGATGCACAAATCATGATTTTTGAGACATCCATAGACGGTATGCTTATCCAAATCTGGAATTAGCACCGGGATTTGATGGATGGTATGCAATGGAATGTGATGGATCATCATTTAATGCTAAAAAATTAACATAATTGTTGAATCAAGTTGAGTTCAAGTAGAATATCATATTTATTTCCATTCCTTGTTTCAATCTATGCCTTGTGCATTCCCTCGCCTCCTTCATATATTGAGGTTGCTTGTTTTGTGACTTAAGGTTGGTATATATGAGTAAGTTTTGAGCACTTTATGTCATGTTTCGTTATGCATGCATGTGTCTATGAGTCATACATGTGTCATCTAGGTGTTATCTGTAATGGATTTGTGTTATTTGGCATTGAGAGGTGGAGGCATGCCATTGCAAAATGCTCCATCTCCCTCATATCTTTTCATCTTTGCAACTACCTTCTAGTAATTCCTTACCAATGTGTCTATTGTTGCAAGGATATCCCTCTCTCTCTATCCTCTAATAACATTCTCTAATTGAACAATTTGTACCCATGGTGTTATATGGGCCATCCTCTTCAGTTGAGATTTTAATGTTTCACTACCATTTCATCCACACATTTTGATGTAGTGGTTCATAAAGTTCCTTTCCCTTCTTCCATGATCCCTCTAGAAGTCCAAAACAAGAACCCTTTTATGCCATGTGTCATCGACCTGTGATCTACATTATGCCCCTTCTCATCAACTCAATGAAGCCTTTACTTTTATGCCCACCATGCATTATACCTCTATCAGAATCACTTTGGACCATCGATACTTGCTCTCAAGCCCATACTTTGTCTTATATTGTTCCAATGCCTTTGTGCTTATGTGGTGAGATTCAAGGAGATTTTATACTTGATGGATCATCCACTTTAACATCCTATAAATATGTTGAATCCTCCTTGTTTTCTCAGATATTGTTATACTTTAATCCTTCTTGCTTTGAAACTATTCATGTACCCTTTGTGGGTTCACCATTCTTGGAGATATCTCTCGACAGTCCTTTCACACTTATAATTTGTCTTGGAGTCCAAAACATCCTCAATATGTACATTCATGTCATACTTGGTGTTCTCAAACTCAGTATCAAAGTACCTTCATGATCTTGCATTATAGTCCCTAAGTTATTTAAGAAGCATGTCCTCATGCTTAAGTGGCATACCCTCATCTCAATTACCACTATGATTCCTCATATTTAGTGTGCTAATCTCTTCTTGGACCAATGCTCTTCGATGATCATCGCTTCTACCTATCTTTCTATTTTCCAAGGTAGTCTTCACAACATCTTCGTTATACTAAAGTTTCCAATCACTCTTGCAGCATCTACCCAAGACACCATTATTGGAGTCGTCTACACTTTTTTTTCTTTATAGAGTCTTCACTCACTCAATGAAATTCACCATTGTTTTCTTGTAGTCTTCACTCTTCTAGAATATTTGTCATCTTGTTCATAATTCTCCCACCTTTCTCATATTTATTCTCTTTGCAACATTCTCCTCTTTCAACATCTTGTTCTACAAGGTCTTATCTTCATTGTGCCATAGTTGTTACCATTTATGATACCACTTATGTGAGAGATCATGGCAAGCCCAAAACTCATATCGACTCAATTGATGGTGAACAAACTCGCATATCAACATTGCCTCCCTGCAACACACCTTCAAAACCTTCAAGGCACCAATATTTCTCTTTGGAGTACTACCCAAAGGTATTTAAAACAAATTTTCAACCATGGGGTTCAATGATTATTACTCTTTAAAAAATATAACTAGCATTCAAAAGTTAATTCAATAGCAAAATTACCCATACACGTAATAAAGCATCTCTTCACTTTCATTTAATGCTCAAGGCATTCATAAGTGGACTTACAAACACACGCAAATTCACAAGAATATGGAGATCATCTTCCCCTGTTTCATTAATACATGGATACAATTACAAATTACATACATTGGGCACCCATTCCTTAAAATCAACCAGTTAAATTTTATTTAGTAGACTATCTTCTAATATTCTAATCTAGTTGTGGGTTCCATCTACCACTACCACAACTCATTGATGCCAGGGAAAATGCCATGGTAGCTTACAAAGGCTCTACGATCATTCTCCGGTTTCGAGCTTGACCTCTATATCTTTGTGCCTTCTATTAACTAACTTTGCTTATATGTAACAATTTCTCATGGCTATTTGCTTCCCTAATTCTTTTCTCTCTTTTTTTTGCTACTTAAAACGATCCACCTTCTCCCCATGAATCTTCACATTTTTCACTATCTTGGTGGTCATTCCTATTCCATGTGCCTATTGTTTCAATGCTCGCCCTCTCTTCACCCTTCAATAACATTTTCTAATGAAAATTTCTGCAAACATATGTTTCTAATGAACATATTTTTGCAGAAATTCTACAAGCATATGTTACAGATAAAAAGTCCAATCTTTAGATTCTATCAAACTTTTTGGAGCGTTTGTACCCTCTTGCATTCACGTCATTGTGAAGGACGAATTAGAATCGGAATCCGTGGGAATTCCCTGCGATGATCACTGTTTCAGTTTTATGGATCCCTCCGTTTCAACAAATTCTAATGAATCCACCTCTGATTCGACCTTCGCTAATTCTGTTTCAACGAGCAGATGTTCGTAACTCGAGCTCAGAAATTGATTGACCACAAAACCATAGCTTGCAACAGTTGGTTCTTGCTTATGTTCCAACCATGGAGACTCACATGGTGTAATGGGAAGACTGATCAGGGATTTTGGAGAAATAGTTTTTGTGCAACGATCAACATAACACAATGCTAGCATGGAGGCTATAAGACAAAAGTTGTGGTTGTTACATCCATATTGTAGTTCTCAAGCATGATGTTTGGCATGTAAAGGCCATAGTTTAGGTACACATCTCTATTTCCTTTTGTGAATGTTAGTTTGAGGTCTTAACTGTCACAAGTTCCCCTGTTGAGAGTACAAAATGTGTAGATCTGGCACATCTGATTAACAAATTTATGAATTTAAAAAAACACGCGAAGTGTCTTTGTTGTGTTTTGTGGTGGAATAACTCCTTGAAATTTGAAAGTCTATCCATTGATAGGAGATTGCTACTCTTACTACTATAAGAAATCCCTTGTCATGCATAAAGTATTAGTTTCTATTGTAGGTGTTGGTATTGTCAATTTGTACCATTAGATCAAACTCACTATGTTATTTGTCAAATGTATTAAAAGTCACTTTTGTCCAAGTTGAAGTTACCAAATTCTTTCTAAACTCAAATTATCGGTGCGTATTTTGACATCATTTTCTTATAGTAGATACAACAGGGCATATGACATTGTGTTGTTATATATAATAGAACTAAAAATGGTCAATCAATGGTTAATTTGAGTCCTCTGAATATTTTTAGTTCATTGTCTTGATTGTTTGAGGCTCGCAATAATAATTCTTATCGCCCCATCCTTGCAATGATAATCAATATATGTATGCATCACCCAAAAGCGGAACAAAATGATTTTTGATATCTGTATTGTTATCATCGATGTACCCCCCACTCCAGTCCGAGAGTTTGGGATATCTGGTACGAGATACAATTCTTGATATCTAATACGATTAGAGGTAGTGATATCTGGTCTTATATATGTCATACCATCCTATTTGTATATTTCATACCCATTGTTAGTTGTAGCTCATATGCCATAGGGAGGGAGGGGTCAAGCAGACGGTCAGGATACGTAACCCTTTTGGTGGTGATGCTCATATGCCATTGGGTGGGTTTTTGGGGTTAGACCAATGGGGCATACCTTAGACATTTATGGGTTCTAGTTCAAACTCAGTACCTTTTGGTCTGCTTAGAATGGTGGTGGGAATTCCTCAGACATTTCTGGGTTCAAGTTCAGGCTCATACACCTTTCTGAGCGGTCAGACCGTTGGTGGGCATACCTTAGACATTTCCGGGTTCAAGTTCAGGCTCAATACCTTTGGGTGCGGTTAGAACGTCGGGTAGAAACCCAGAACTATTAGCGAATTCACGCATACCCTCTTTTTGAATATTTACATAGTCTTTCGTGCAACTAGAGCAACCATTGTTCACCCATATACCTTCTTTTCCTTTTTATTTTTTTACATCAGACCTTTTGTAGTTGCAACTACTCATTACATTACTCCATAAGCGACAGACAGGGAAGGGGTTTGGCCGGACCTAGAACCTACATCTCGTTTTAGACATAACCCCATATAATAGATAGAAAGATATTCTTGAGTCCAGGCAGAGCAGCGAAAGTTAGGAATATACTTTACACATTGAATAGAGGACACCCATTCCTGCCTTAGTTGATATCGACCCATCCCTGCAATGATCTTTGAAATATTATGCAGCACCTTATCTCATATTCAATAGCTGTATCCAGGCAGGTATGCAAGAAGGCAGCACCTTCTCTTATCTTGCGAGAGCAGGTATCGATATTACAGCTGATCGAAGAGCGATATGATGAAACTTGTCGAAGGAACAAAGCAGGTTGGAGAGTGATATGGTGTAATAACTATGAGCTATGAGCTATATGGTGTTAAGATATATAAATCATACCATTCGTAGATATCCTATCTCTCAATCATTGGTAGTATATGTCCTTCCCTCCATCCGTTGATAGAAGTCCTACTATCCATTGTTCATTAGTCAGAGTCTATCTATTGTTGACAGTATTTGTCTGTCAATACTCTGTGGCTAGTGCTAATCCCTTGCTAGTGGTAGGAGTATCCGATGTGCGATAGCGTGTGGATAGTAATTTCTGCTCTGTTGTTAGAAGTGAACGCTTGCCCTGCATTAGTGGATTGCCTACCTGCATTGCTTGGGTAGTATCTGGTCTACACCCCTTGGTGCAAGGAATGTAAATCTCTTCAGTATTGCATGTCTCTTTCAAATATGTTTTATATATTTTCCTTTGTCTTCACATACAGCAAAAACATATAGATTTTATTTCTCTTCACATGCAAAAAAAAAAACGAATAGTTAAAAACAACAAAAATGAATATTTAAAAACGTTTATTCATATTACTATAACAAAATAAAAGGGAATAGTTAAAAACGTTTATTCATATTATTATGACTAGTATAAAATAATTAATGCATTTTTTTTATTTTATAAGAAAAGAAATTCACTTAAATTAATTATCAAGAAATTTTACTGTATCCTGATCCAGAATCTATGTTAAGTAATATAGTGACTGGACTGAATATACAATATTATTTAAAATCTCAAACAATTCTGTTATATAAAATCTGTATAATTCTGACAAAATCTCTGACAACATTTCTGTTAAGTTTAATTTGAATTTTTTACAACCCTGTTTTTACATTTCTGTTAAGTTCAATTTGAATTTTTTACGACCCTGTTTTTACTGGTTGGATCTTAATTTAAATCCTTATGAATTTACCCTGTTTTTTACTGGTTAGGCTCAATTTGAATTTCCATCGGTTGGATGAATCTTGATGGAACCTTCTAGCATCCTGGATTTAGAAGGGCGAAATGATTGTTTCTATCTTGCCATTTTATCCATCAAAGAAGACTAATCTCTGTGATAAATTCAAAATCGACCTTACCAGAACAGTGATGAGAAATGATGGAAAGACGCGTTTCTCGGGTACTTCCTCTCGAAGGAGGCATCGAAATTCATGTCGAAGGAGGAAATTATGTCATCAGCTGACCTCAATGTTGGTAATGAAATGGAAGGAAGAGATTCATCGGCGTGGGTATAAGTCTCATGGGCAACGACAACGCAGTAACGAAGTCGTCAACGAATCAAACTACAGCTCGGTGGATTGACCCAGTCGAAGATCATCGGCTGTTATCTGCATTATGAATCTTGATGGAAAAACCCGGAAAAAAGATAGGATGTGCATAAACCCGGAACAGAGTAAGTTGCTGCTATACGAACTGTAAGGGATGCTACAGGGTATGGGTCAAGATCAGCTGGTGGATGGCTAGCTGGCTTTGTATCAGCCAGATTTTTAGTTTCTGAATTCGATTTTTAGTTTCTGAATTCGTGGTGTTAATTTTTGTTTGTGATGCATCTGCAAATCTTATTTTAATTCGATTTTTAGTTTCTGAATTGCGATGTTAATTTTTAATCACAGAATGAAGCAATTAAGGAGGAGCCACTGTGTTGGTTATCGGCAGACAGTAAAAATAGCTAAGATATTTGAGCAAGAAAATGAAACAGGTAAATGGACTTACTGTTTTAAACTTTATTTCACAAAAATGTAACGGATGGCTTCATGTTTTGGTGGTTATAATTTACTAGAATAAATCACTAGTGATATCCCTTTATTTCTGAGCTTCTGAATTCCTCAGTAATTGAGCAGGAACTTGATGCCTCAGTAATTGAGCAGGAACTTGATGCCGGCAATTCAGGAGGCACTGTGTAAATTAGATGCCAAATGCAAAAGAAAATGAAACAGGTAAATGAATCTACCTTTTGCCTCACATAGCTTCCGAATGAAATAGAAACAAACAACATCTGGAATAAAGATTAGATTGATTTAATGTGGCATAGTTTGCATGGTTTCGGCATATATGATGTGGCATAGTTTGTCAAGTACTTTTAGCTAGTAAAGCCAAATGTGAAATGAACAAAATGCAAAAGAAAAATCTATTCGTAAATAAATGACAATAGCGACCAGCCAGAAAAACTTGCCTTGTTTTCACAAACACTAACAGATCCTGCTTGCTCATATTTTGTAGTAGTCCTAGAAAGACCACTTACCTTGTCCCCGGAAATTATTAGAGAATTTTGTCTGTTCTATTTGACACTGCAGAGATATTTGAAAACAAAATATGTTTTTATCCTATCTATTAGGAGCGAAGAACTTAAAGCCACAATTACGCGTTGAAAATATAGTAATTATACTGACAGAATGATTAAATAATAATTATAAGTTTGATAACAAAATTTCAAGAGGGAGGTCATTCAATGCGTTTACATCCTTGCATCATTTGCAGAAATAAAAATTTGTATACGGTATGGGCAACAGGAGTTATCGTAGATAATTACATCACATATAGAAACTCTTTAATGGTATTCCATGCTGGAGTATTGGTTGGTATATGCTGTACCATTGGGATTATAATATGTATTAACAGTCACTTTGTATAATCTAATCAGATCTTGTGTTTGGTTTTAAATGTTTATAAAAATTTGCAGGTTTTGGTGTAATAACAAACCTTACATTGTATTAGGTCTTAGGTTCAATTCCCTTATAACCACGCACCCAATCTGCTGTATCCGCATTCCCGTTATCTTTTCCTAAACTAATAGAGATACAGTACAGGATCCAATCTGTCTGTATTGTTTAATAATTTTCTACAGGTTCACCTTTGCGCAACCATTCGAAAATCCATGCTAATGATGAAGGAGGAAGAGAAGTCCATAAGGTTGAAGAGGAAAGCAATGCCACCAAATGCCTGAGGTAGGGGGGAGGATAGACCAAAAGATAGCGCGACTTATACCTCTGACTCACTTGCCCCTTGCCAGTTGTCATCCATCATTGACATGCATCCATTTTATACCAATTTGTATTATACCCCTTCTCATCCCATGTTCATTGATACCGATATTGCTATTGCAGAGAAATCTAGTTGATCATTCCCTTTTTCCTCTGTTGTTCATTGTTTCACTGATCAATCATCATCGACAATAATCAGTGATAGAGATCTGTCAAACTGACATCAATGGAAGGGCTCATAACCTGTATTTACAGAGCTGTATTCCGACCCATCTCCACTCATCTAATGGTTTGCTACATGCTCATGTTGTTTTATGGTTACATAGTCTAAAACAATGAGCCTGTACTTTAAAGGCTTTTAATTCATAATTCAATATTAACCTACAATCATTCTCATATACAAAAAATGGATCTGTTGGATTACAAGCAGGTTTGTTCCCTATCATTTATTTGTCATTACATCAGTTTCTTTGGAGTCATGCTAACAAACAAATCAAATGTACTCCAATTTCATATGAGATATACCCCCTTACGCTTTAACTTGGACATGGCCTTGGTTTGGAGTCCGTGACTATTTTATTTGTAATTCAGTTCATTTTGTTTCTATCTCTGGCTTAATAGTTAAGATTGACGGTACGTGGCAATCCCGAATGCAATGGTTGACTGTATGCAATCCCTTTGGGAGTGTGTCTTATGGAGGTTCCCAAATTCCCTTACTTTCTCAGCCTTAACAAGACAAGTATATCTAGCAAGATGGCTTAATTAGCATTCAATCACCCCTGGAGATTTATTTATTGAGGTCCCTTATTTTTCTCTTTCTTGGATTACATTAGAGAAAGTATTTAATATCATGCAATCATCACGAACATAGCAGCTCTTGGATTTGCCAGTTATTTAATTGCTAACTGCTTTTTTGTTAGGATCCAAGCTCATACATCTACCATTGCAGTGGATAACTCCTAATGTTGTTGTTATATGCTATTGTCATTGGATGAAAACGTTTGTTAGGAGTTTCTGCTGATTGGAAGTATGAAGTACTGCAATATCTCATGGATAAAAGCCGTTGCAGAATTACCAATTGAGGAGCCACTATGTTTTCACAGACTTTGCATTGGAGCAGTGGGGAATGTCTGCTGAGGTGATATGAAATGCTTATTAACAATTGAAGAGGGATTTTTGTCCCTTGTGAAAAATTCTTAGACCACAAAACCATAGCTTGCAACAGTTGGTTCTTGCAGCTTTATAATAATTATTGTAACTTTATGAAGTATGTTGATATATTTTTCCTGTTTTAAATTTAGGAAAAAATTGCCTCCACGCAGGATCGAACTGCGGACCTTCAGTTTACAAGACTGATGCTCTACCACTGAGCTATAAAGGCAGTCATTGATTTGTGTACTTATAGTTTTATTATAATTATTATAGTAAGAAAGAATAAGGTGTCCTATTTTATCCTCCAGGTATATTATTCAAATCAAGAAAAACAAAGGCAAAAGTAGTTTGCCAAACATTTAGTTACAACTATCATTGAACAAAATATAAATCTGGAACGAGTAGTGTATCGGCTAACCAAAACTCACTCTAGAGTCGGCGACAGAGGAAAAAATGTTGGAATAGCAATTTTGAGTACTCAAATCGCGATTTCAAAGATTTGGGTGGTTTCTAAGAGGACAGAAAAAAGACTCAAATGGCTTCGCAACCTGATGTTGTCACTATACAAAAAGTCCCAGTAGTTGAGGGAACTAATAAAGATCCAAATTTCATGGCATCGGTTAATGTTGCTGCAACATTGGCTAACAAGCTGATGGAAAACGTAGAAAGCAGTAAGGCCAAAGTGGTCAAACTTTTTGGAGCGTTTGTACCCTCTTGCATTCGTGTCATTGTGAGGGACGAATTAGAATCGGAATCCGTGGGAATTCCCTGCGATGATCACTGTTTCAGTTTTATGGATCCCTCCGTTTCAGCAAATTCTAATGAATCCACCTCTGATTCTACCTTCGCTAATTCTGTTTCAATGAGCAGATGTTCGTAACTCGAGCTCAGAAATTGATAGACCACAAAACCATAGCTTGCAACAGTTGGTTCTTGCTTATGTTGCCAACCATGGAGACTCACGTGGTGTAATGGGAAGACTGGTCAGGGCTATTGGAGAAATAGTTTTTATGCAACGATCAACATAACACAATGCTAGCATGGAGGCTATAAGACAAAAGTTGTGGTCGTTACATCCATATTGTAGTTCTCAAGCATGATGTTTGGCATGTGAAGGCCATAGTTTAGGTACACATCTCTATTTCCTTTTGTGAATGTTAGTTTGAGGTCTTAACTGTCACAAGTTCCACTGTTGAGAGTACAAAATGTGTAGATCTGGCACATCTGATTAACAAATTTATGAATTTAAAAAAACACGAGAAGTGTCTTTGTTGTGTTTTGTGGTGGAATAACTCCTTGAAATTTGAAAGTCTATCCATTGAAAGGAAATTGCTACTCTTACTACTATAAGAAATCCCTTGTCATGCATAAAGTATTAGTTTCTATTAGTTTCCCTTGTCAACGTATTGTCAATTTGTACCATTAGATCAAACTCACTATGTTATTTGTCAAATGTATTAAAAGTCACTTTTGTCCAAGTTGAAGTTACCAAATTCTTTCTAAACTCAAATTATTGGTGTGTATTTTGACATCATTTTCTTATAGTAGATACAACAGGGCATATGACATTGTGTTGTTATATATAATAGAACTAAAAATGGTCAATCAATGGTTAATTTGAGTTCTCTGAATATTTTAAGTTCATTGTCTTGATTGTTTGAGGCTCGCAATAATAATTCTTATTGCCCCATCCCTGCAATGATAATCAATATATGTATGCAACACCCAAGAGCGGAACAAAATTATTTTCGATATCTGTATTGTTATCATCGATGTACCTCCCACTCCAGTCCGAGAGTTTGGGATATCTGGTACGAGATACAATTCTTGATATCTGATATGATTAGAGGTAGTGATATCTGGTCTTATATATGTCATACCATCCTATTTGTATATTTCATACCCATTGTTAGTTGTAGCTCATATGCCATAGGGAGGGAGGGAGGGGTCAGGATACGTAACCCTTTCGGTGGGGATGCTCATATGCCATTGGGTGGGTTTTTGGGGTTAGACCAGTGGGGCATACCTTAGACATTTATGGGTTCGAGTTCAGACTCGATACCTTTTGGTCTGCTTAAAATGGTGGTGGGAATTCCTCAGACATTTATGGGTTCAAGTTCAGGCTCATACGCCTTTCTGAGCGGTCAGACCGTTGGCGGGCATACCTCAGACATTTCTGGGTTCAAGTTCAGGCTCAATACCTTTGGGTGCGGTTAGAACTTCGGGTAGAAACCCGGAGCTATTAGCGAATTCACGCATACCCTCTTTTCTAATATTTACATAGTCTTTCGTGCAACTAGAGCAACCATTGGTCAACCATATACCTTCTTTTCCTTTTTATTTTTTTACATCAGACCTTTTGTAGTTGCAACTACTCATTACATTACTCCGTAAGAGACAGACAGGGAAGGGGTTTGGCTGGACCTAGAACCTACATCTCAGTTTAGACATAACCCCATATACTAGATAGAAAGATATTCTTGAGTCCAGGCAGAGCAGGCAGAGTTAGGAATATACTTGACACATCGAATAGAGGACACCCATCCCTGCCTTAGTTGATATCGACCCATCCTTGCAATGATCTTTGAAATCTTATGCAACACCTTATCTCATATTCAATAGCTGTATCCAGGCAGGTATGCAAGAAGGCATCACCTTCTCTTATCTTGCGAGAGTAGGTATTGATATTACAGCTGATCGAAGAGCGATATGATGAAACTTGTCGAAGGAACAAAGCAGGTTGGAGAGTGACATGGTGTAATAACTATGAGCTATGAGCTATGAGCTATGATTTATATGGTGTTAAGATATACAAATCATCCCATTCGTAGATATCCTATCTCTCAATCATTGGTAGTAGATGTCCTTCCCTCCATCTGTTGATAGAATTCCTACCATCCATTGTTCATTAGTCAGAATCTATCTATCGTTGGCAGTATTTGTCTGTCAATAATCTGTGGCTAGTGCTAATCCCTTGCTAGTGGTAGGAGTATCCGATGTGCGATAACGTGTGGATAGTAATTCCTGCTCTGTTGTTAGAAGTGAACGCTTGCCCTGCATTAGTGGATTGCCTACGTGCATTGCCTGGGTAGTATATGGTCTACACCCCTTGGTGTAAGGAATGTAAATCTATGTCCCTCAGCAGTTCATGTCTCTGTCTCTGTGCATTTCTGGGCAATCTCTCAGTGCAGTCGAGGTGTGTCTCTCTGAGCAGTCTCTGCCAAGTGCTAGGTAATATATGTGATAATGCTTATGAAGGTTTATATGCTCAAGGCTATTGGTGGAAGGAACACCATATATAAGAAAAAGGAGGGTAATACCTTAACAACACGTCCCTCCACTTCTTATGGAGGACCACCTCCTCCTAACCGATAATCCCCCTATTCTAAAGGTGCAACACACGAGCTTCTACCTTATCAGGGATCCTTTGTCCCTAATAACCCTACGCCCTCATCTAACATCAATCTTGGTCAACCTTTTGGGTTTATATATTGCTCAAGGCTACCCCAACAAGGCCAAGTTTTTGTACAATAGAACCTCCCCAACCAACCCCCTCAATAACAAAGGAAAAAAGGAAGAAAAAAGTAAAAAATGAGAATAACCCAAATAACTAGAACAAAACACAAGGACAAGGGTACAACTAGCCCAACCAACCTGATAATCCTGGGGGAACAACAATCACTCAAGCAGGGAAAGAACTAAATTTTAGGATAACTCCCTTCCGTCCTTCCCTCCCATTCTCTCTCCCAAGGTTTCTTGATTTTATCCTAAAATTTAGTTCCCAACCACCCTTTGGTTCTCTTCACTCTTCTAGGTGGATTCCATCTTTGCTTTATTTGAAAAGGACTGGCCAGGTTTCCCTCTTTTCTTAACCTATTGTTTTTTTTTGTAACTAGGGGAATCGACAACTGGGATCGGGCTGGTACTCGCGTGACACGGGGTCCAGGGATCCAATCCCGTCTGCTAACACTATACCCCTAGGTGCACCCACACAACGCGCAAGCATGGGGCACGGGTAAACCGAGGTGATTTGAACTCGTGACCTCCATTTACAACATTTCCTTCATATCAAGCGAATCGCCGTTTGAGCTACACCCCTGCGGGCTTTTCTTAATCTATTGTTAATTCTACTTGCGGCTTATAATTAATTGAATTACGCTAGTAAGTCTAGGGCCCTAGGTCACCTGATCGACTGTAAAACCCAATAAATATACCTTCTTTCTTTTTGCTTTTCTCTTATAATCGCTTTGTCTCCTAAGGTTTCTTGATGTTTTCCAACAATTTAGTTACATCCCACCCGTCAGGTCTCTTCTATCTTCTCCCTGGACTCCATCTTTAGCGGCCCCGAAAATGATTGGCTCCCTCTAGGTTGATGTCTCGAGTAGGAACCCAACTCGAGACGACTTCTTACTAGATCAGACTGGTCATTTCCCCCCTTCATCCCTTTCTGTTCTCTAGACAATTTTGTTCCTTGTCGAATCCCATAGACTGCAGCTATGGGGTCGTTCATTGAACAACTCCTGCCTCTTTCCTTCACTAGATTTTCCCAAACATTTCCACATCTCTCCTCCTTCCTTCCCTTGTTCACCATCTTGTCTCCACTCTTTCAGTGTCTGCGTCCTCGATAGGTTTAGTTAAATTAGCTTCCCTCTCTATTGTAAATTTCTTGTTAATTCTAGTCGTTGGCAAGAACCGACTAAATTTCTGTAATGTTCTAGAGTGCTTGTTTCGATTGAACAACTTCTTAACCCTAGTTAGGTTACCATTCTTTTCTCAATTTGGTGTTAATTCAACTTGCGGCTGAGAACTAGGTGAATTATGTTGAAGATTGTGTAGCTTCAGAAGATATTCTTATAGTACCAGCTGGGAGCCCCTACTCTCTGTCAATGTGGACATACTAGGGTGACATCTTTAGTTGGATTGGAGAATCCTCACACAATTAGACACAACCTGAGCATGACTTGGATACCTGGCAAGCTAACCCTTGGTGTGCAAGCAGTGCCAAGTATTATAGGGACACCTATGTTGTAGCTCTGGGTCAGTAGGAGCAATTAGGTGTGAGGTGATATGCTACACATGAGTGTGTGTGATTGTGATGATGGAGATACCTTTCATATGTCTTTGAGTGAGTCCAAGTCAAGTCGCCATGTATTAGAGTGGAACTTGTCGTTGGAACATATGTTGAGTAGCCACATGAGTCGTGGCACACTTGGATATGTTGAGTGGACCCTTGTTGATGGTAGTCACCCCAAGATGTGGAGATGCTTGGGAAAATCTAGTGAAGGAAAGAGGCGGGGATTGTTCAGAGAGACACCATAGTTGTCATCTACAAAATAGACTTGATCCAGATCTCTGATACAATGCAATAAAAACACGACAACTATGGCGACATAAACAAAATGAGTGTGGAGCTCGAAACCAACATCAAAACTATTTAAGGTGATTTTCTACATTTTCTCTTGTGTAGGGTGTTGTTCGTTGTCATTGCCTCACATAGGATGTATGCAATCCCTTTGGGAGTGTGTCTTATGGAGGTTCCCAAATTCCCTTACTTTCTCAGCCTTAACAAGACAAGTATATCTAGCAAGATGGCTTAATTAGCATTCAATCATCCCTGGAGATTTAATTATCAAGGTCCCTTATTTTTCTCTTTCTTGGCTTACTTTAGAGAAAGTATTTAATATCATGCAATCATGACAAACATAGCAGCGCTTGGATTTGCCAGTTATTTAATTGCTAACTGCTTTTTTGTTAGGATCCAAGCTCATACATCTACCATTGCAGTGGGTAACTCCTAATGTTGTTGTTATATGCTATTGTCATTGGATGAAAACGTTTGTTAGGAGTTTCTGCTGATTGGAAGTATGAAGTACTGCAATATCTCATGGATAAAAGCCGTTGCAGAATTACCAACTGAGGAGCCACTATGTTTTCACAGACTTTGCATTGGAGCAGTGGGGAATGTCTGC
Source organism: Larix kaempferi (assembly GCA_027924585.1). Taxonomy (NCBI): domain Eukaryota; kingdom Viridiplantae; phylum Streptophyta; class Pinopsida; order Pinales; family Pinaceae; genus Larix; species Larix kaempferi. Next base: position 9,478,923 of record BSBM01000504.1, read on the forward strand.
TGAGGTGATATGAAATGCTTATTAACAATTGAAGAGGGATTTTTGTCCCTTGTGAAAAATTCTTAGACCACAAAACCATAGCTTGAAACAGTTGGTTCTTGCAGCTTTATAATAGTTATTGTAACTTTATGAAGTATGTTGATATATTTTTCCTGTTTTAAATTTAGGAAAAAATTGCCTCCACGCAGGATCGAACTGCGGACCTTCAGTTTACAAGACCGACGTTCTACCACTGAGCTATAAAGGCAGTCATTGATTTGTGTAGTTACAGTTTTATTATAATTATTATAGTAAGAAAGAATAAGGTGTATGTTGATATATTTTTCCTGTTTTAAATTTAGGAAAAAATTGCCTCCACGCAGGATCGAACTGCGGACCTTCAGTTTACAAGACCGACGCTCTACCACTGAGCTATAAAGGCAGTCATTGATTTGTGTAGTTATAGTTTTATTATAATTATTATAGTAAGAAAGAATAAGGTGTCCTATTTTATCCTCCAGGTATATTATTCAAATCAAGAAAAACAAAGGCAAAAGTAGTTTGCCAAACATTTAGTTACAACTATCATTGAACAAAATATAAATCTGGAACGAGTAGTGTATCTGCTAACCAAAACTCACTCTAGAGTCGCCGACAGAGGAAAAAATGTTGGAATAGCAATTTTGAGTACTCAAAATTGCAATTTCAAAGATTTGGGTGGTTTCTAAGAGGACAGAAAAAAGACTCAAATTGCTTCGCAACCTGATGTTGTCACTATACAAGAAGTCCCAGTAGTTGAGGGAACTAATAAAGATCCAAATTTCATGGCATCGGTTAATGTTGCTGCAACATTGGCTAACAAGTTGATGGAAAAAGTAGAAAGCAGCAAGGCCAAAGTGGTCAAACTTTTTGGAGCATTTGTACCCTCTTGCATTCGCGTCATTGTGAAGGACGAATTAGAATTGGAATCCGTGGGAATTCCCTGCGATGATCACTGTGGCGATTGTTCAGAGAGACACCATAGTTGTCGTCTACAAAATAGACTTGATCCAGATCTCTGATACAATGCAATAAAAACACGACAACTATGGTGTCTTTCTCTGATCAATCCCCGCCTCTTTCCTTAACTAGATTTTCCCAAGCATCTCCACATCTTGTCTCTTGCCTTCCCTTGTTCACACTATTGTCTCCAATTTTTCACTCTATACGTCCTCGATATTTTGCGCTAACTTAGCTTCCCGCTCCATGGTAAATTTCTAGTTAATTATAGTCGTTGGTAGGAAATGATTAAATTTCCCCAATATTCTGGAGCCTTAGTTTAGTTTAAACAACTACTTAACCCTAGTTTGTGGCTAGCTCCCTCTAGGTTGATGTCTCGTGTAGGGTCCGCCTCAAGACGTCTTCTTAGTAGATCAGACTGGCCGTTCCCCCGCTTCATCCGCTTCTTTCCTCCAGACAATATTGTTCATTCACACAGCCTTGGTGGGTTAGAAGAACGAAGTTTGTGAAAGACTCAATACCTTCCAAACAAATTAAAAAGGTCGAATCAGGAAGACCTTGATACCTTTCAAGTGTGCTAAAAATAATGGATTTATTAACTAACATGATTATTTTCAAGCACATCAAAACATTGAGATTTTTTAAAACAATCATGCCTTTTTTTCTTTTTCAAAAGATTTGATTATGTAAACAACATGATGCCTCTCATGAAAGTTCAAAATTTCAAAATTTGGTTGCGTTGAATGGAACCCTAGCTTGGGAAATATTCAAGGTTTTGCAGGTAAGTTAAAGAGATCCTATAAAGCACTTCGAAAGACTAAATTCTTCTAACAAGAAGATAAAATTCACGGAAAAAAAACAAAAACACATTGTAGAAAACATCATGCCATTCCGACGTGTCAAACAGATAGAACTTTGCAAAGATCATGATGACATTTTGTACTGTTAAAATGATCAATGTTCTGAAAGTCACAAATCCCTTGGGTGAAGATTTAAAAACTAAAATAATAAGAAGTTAAAATAATACAAAGGCGTTGACGCTTTTTGAGCGTCTTAAAAATATTGAATTTAGTGAAGAACATGACACCTTCCTCTTGCATTAAAGCAACAAAATTTTCTCAGAGGATGATTCCATTTGTGGCGGTTGCACAGATTGAATTTTGTCAGGAACACAATTCCTTTCAAGCAAGTTAAAATGATCAAATTTTGCGAACGCTTCTATGCCTTTCAGGTTAGATGAAAATATTAAGTTTTACGGAGGCCTTGATGGATTTAGGGAGTGTTAAAAAGAAGGAATTTTTATGAAGAACACCATGCCTTCCGAGCATCTAAATTAGAACATGATAACTTCCTGTTACATAAAATCAAAGAATTTTTTTTAGAAGACGATGGAATTTGTGGCAGTTAAATAGATTAGATTTTGTCAAGAACACAATCCATTTCAAGCAAGTTAAAAGGATCAAATTTTGCGAAATCTTCTATGCCTCCAAGGCTAGATAAAAGATTATGCTTTTAGAAGACCTTGATGTATTTAGGGTGTGTTAAAAAGATGGAATTTTTTATGAAGAATGTGATTCCTTCCTACCGTGTATATTAGATTGGAGTGTAAAGATGCTTATCTTGAATTTCATTAACAATTACTGACCCCTGTTACTGAAGATAAAGACCAATCTTTCACTGACCAAAATGCTAATTCAGATTGTTGTGAAAAATTCTTTGTTCAAAGGCTCTTTCAAGAAAGAAAAGTGCATGGCTCTTGCATGTTAAAAAATTGAATTTTTTTAAAATGCCTATTGGGCATGTCAAATAGATTGAATTTTGAAATTTTGGAGAACTGAATTAGCATTCCATTCTGAGCATTTAACAGGGAAGATGATTTTACCTAATGCATACTATTTCTTACTTTAGAAACAAAAGGGTGAAGGAATGGACAGGAAGCAGCAAGATCTTTGACTGGTATTACTGGAAAAGACATTTCACCTGACGAAGTGTTCTAGGTTGGTTAGTGAAGGAGAGATGTATATAAATAATTTTGAATCCAAGCATCTAAATTCAGTTTCAGTCAAAAAAAATATTTTAAGTTTGTACACAAAATTTCCAGGGAATGATAAGCAGGTTTTTCATAATAGAAAAAGATGGTTGCATGGTGTTGGGTTAGGCTTATTCACAGGTTTCCATAGTGTTAGTCTCATTCACATAGTATTGATGTGCAAGAAATATTGAAGTTTGTGAAAGATTTAATACCTTCCAAACAGATTAAAAAGGTCGTATCACTAAGTAGGCTACACCAGGAGACACTTCAATGCACTTGAGATTGGGGGGACTTATATATCCAAAAGTGTTTTCACCTGAGGTGTAGCGAGAATTTAAATAGTAGATTAAATAAATGTAATATGTAATGAGATGATTGATAAAGTATACAGAGAGAAGAATAAGAGTAACCATGTCATGCCAATAAGACTCCATGGAGTATATGAAAGTAACAAAAATATACAGGAGTTTCATAAAAGTATTTGATATAAATCATATAATAGAGTTAATAAAAAGCCTCCTTTCAACTTCAAATTGATGAAAATATATAGCATTTATAGCAAATGTTAGGAGTTATCCGTGTATTCAATTTGTTTAAAGCAGTGTTGCATGTATCGGTGATATATCAGAAATATCGGAGATATCGCCGATATTTTCCACCATCCGATATATTGGATTGAAAATATCGCGATATATCCGATATTTTCAATATATCGCGATACTTTCAAAATATCGCGACATTTTCTCAATATATCGCGAGTCGATGGAATATATCGGCCTGCTGGGTTAAAAAGTGCGGCCATGGGGGTGTTTTAAGTCCACAACAACTCCAATGACTTTCTCTTACATGCACAGTCTACTAGTTATGACAAGATAACTATTACACAACCAGAAAGATAGGAATGAACTCTTAACACAATATACACAGTTGGCATGAATATTTAGGCATTATATCAAGTCTGAATTCTCATTGAATAAAGAAGTCTGTATGATAATGATATGAACAGCATGAAGCCAATACCAACCAACAACTACCTATCCACTAGCTCTACACCAGCCACCAAACTGATTACAATCAAAGGAAGGTGTATAAATAAATATACAGCCCAAGGGAACATGAACTGTTTCCCATTCTGTCTGTTCTGTTCATATGTCACAATATATTAGTGTGTGTCAAGAAGATGAGACAGAGAGAAGGAAAATGTGATCCATTATGACTGCTGGACTGTCATCATAGATTCATAACAGTTTGCTGAATTATGGGCCCTAATATTCAGTCAATGTGAAATCCAGTTCGTATATGGGACCTGGACATACAGTTAGTTATACTGGAATTCTGGAGGAATCTAAATTGGAAAGTAAGTATTACCACACTTGTATGCAAATGCATTTATACCCTGTTATTCTTAGAGGTTTGAACCTTAAATAAAGGAATAAATAACCACATAGCAAATCTCCTCCTTCTACAATGAGGGAGTTCAAAGACCTGGTGAGTTTTTTATAAAGGGTTTTGAGTCACTCTGTGAGTTGTAGTTGTTAAGGTAATTGGCTCTCATCAATTCAGGATCGAGGAATTCAGGTCCACTTCTCTGACCAAAATTAGTCTCTATGTTTAATGTAAATGTTGTCAGAAGTTAATTAAGAAATCCCAGAATTCTCTGACCACTTGACATCTTATGCATCTTATTTATTACCTGTATCATCATATTTATGTAACAATGTGTCTATTTGATGTTGTTGCTTTATATGTTTTAAAAATTGAAAAAAAAATGAGTATTTTTGTATTTTTTGTTGCCTGCAGACATTTTCCGATATTTTCCGTCGATACCGCCGAGAAGTTATATTCCAGACCCTCGCCGATACTTTCCCCGAGACGATGTATGCAACATTGGTTTAAAGTACTATGTCTCCGATATAAAAGTTGTAAGAGATCACACGCTTCTTGCAAGTCTTATTTTTCTAGTGGATCAATCTGATTGGATCAATCCTAAATTACCTAAAGTTAGAAGGATATTGAAGATATAAGGGTTTTTGTTTATTTTTTAGGACTTAATGCAAAATGCGTTCATGATCCTTTTACGATTTCCTCAGTGATTAAACATTGGATCAGGTCATCCCACAACTGAAAAGTAAAAAAGAGATGGTTAATAACCAATAAGGTAGTTGTCAGCTCATGAGTCTTGCTAATATAAGAGAAAGTAGCACAAAAATTATAGTTAACCACTACACGTTCCTTAGTTTGTATTGCAAATTCTTAATGCAAGTACCATGTGCTAGCGTTCAACCCTAAAGTATGCAAAAACTTATGTACCCAGTATTCCAACGGAAGAACTTTTCTCCACCCACTTCTGTAAAAAATTTCAATATGAATAGAGGGGCTTCTCTTACCTTCACATTGTTTCACAAATGTCATTACCTCCCCATGTGTTTAAGACAGATCCTGACACTCAAACTCGGGAGGGAAAAAAAATGATGTAGCATGGCTAGATGGACTACAGCCCATGTAGTATGGTCCTCCTTATGTGTTTCCCACAGGCGAGCAGGCGTACCTTCTGAACTACATATAAAGCAGGTACATGCTGCTCTTCCACAACTTGGTACTACATTCTATCCAAGTATTCTTCCACATTACCCGTCCCATCATAGATAGGGGGGTCCCACAAATCCGATACTATCCATCGAAAGTCTTGAATGAGGCACATCTTCTAATAGACAACTCACGGTTGCAATCCTACTAATTATACATTGTTTATTTTAAATTAATATATCAAATAATGGATGCTCCTCCAGCTAACTGAGCCATCTTCTAATCCTCAAACATGCCTGCTGTCAGATTGTAGATCTAATCTAGCATGGTATCCTTCAAAGCATATCTTCAGATGGTTCAGTATACCATGTCCCTTGATAAGAAAATCACTTGGAAGAGCATTTTATCCAACAGTTGTGGACCACATCAAGAACGAAAGAGTTGGTTTGCACCCGCAAGGGAAATACTACAACGTAGTGGAAACAGATCATTTATTTATGATTTTGTTGTTTAGCTTCTACTCGTTAATAATTTCTTATTATCTGGTCAATAGTTGTCTTGCTTAAAGTTTATTAGTCCTTGTTGTTTGCTGCTCACTAAGAGATAATTTATTATGAGTTTGATTGAGTTTTTCTTTAGTGGATACTTTTCGTAACATGCCCACGACAGTGGTCTTGCTAGCCCGGCTATTATACATAGGGCAAGTGTGTTTGTTGTAAGCAATTAGACTCTACATGCAACCATGTTTATGAATATGAATAGCCTAAGTTTTACTGTTGGAGGTGGTCAAATATTATTACCAGGTTATCAAGTAGTGTCATTTTTTTCTATGGGGACATCAAGCCCAGTTGCGCAACCAGGACCTCTAGAATTAACTCTAATCCCTAGTTTACAAGCTTAAATAGCAGGTCAAGGTCAGATCACTGAGTCTACCCAACGGTGGATGCTTCCGCTTAATGGTTGGTGTTAAGATGATTCCTAACGGCACTGGTTCCTTTGCGACACTATCTAGAGCGTGTGGAGGACCAAAAATGTTGTTCGTTTGGTGGAGTTTCTGGAAACTCTACGTGGGAGAGCCTTGTAATGTTCATGAAATGCAAGCAAAGTGCTCATTCCAGTCTAGATATGACTCTAGGTCAAATATGGAAATACTTAATTAAATAATTTTATAATTTGAAGTCCGAAGAACAAAGCATTGTTGAAATGAAAGAGATCAAGGAAAGAGTTGTAGAATCGGTTTGACATTGCAATCAATGGTTTCGAGATTTGATGAGCCAGCTAAGCTATACTATCCAATATATTCATCATGAATAATGGTTTACTTATGTTTTGTTACCACATTTGGGTACTCCTCTACTATAGTAGAGGCTTTAGTAATCATTGAGAGGCATTGTAGTTTTCTATGAGATTGGAGTCTATTGGTGGTTTGGCGGATGCATTGATTACAGGATTAGCACATAGCATCACATAGTTCCAATGCCAACTCACAGCTCTGTCTGAACAAATTCGTGAGTTGGAAAAGTGTAGGTAGATTGGGGGAGAAGCAGTGTGGTGTTAGTTTTTGTACATAGGGAAGTGTTCCCCTAGTGCTAAAGTCACTTAGAAGGGAGAAAAAGGTGACCCTCACATTAAATGACTTGAGAATAGCATTTAATGAGACTTTATAAACTCAAAGTCACTTTTTGATAAATTTCAGTGGGTGAGGGAAATTAATATTTATGAAAAGTAAATGGAGCATTTAATTTCCACCGTTGATCTAACTCAATCTCATCCATTGGATTAAAAGCACCCTAGGGTTTGATCAAAAAGCTTGAGGGAGGCATTCATTCTCACTTTTGCTAAAATAGAGTGAAGAGGCGAAAAGAGATAGCTGGAGGTGGCACGAAATTCGAGGCAACCATTTGAGGAGTTCAGTTGGCACAAAAATCGAGGCACTAGTTTTAGCTTGAAGAGACGACACACATTTCGAGGCAGCTCGAGGAGGAAATTATGAGGCACAGAAATCGAGAAAAGTACAGCATGATTCTGGGCACAAAAATTGAGGTGGTCAGCTGGCCACATATCCCAAGGCAGACACGATTTCCTATGAATTATTGCTGGGCACATTTCCCAAGACAGGGCACGATTTTCTAGAATATTTTTCTGCACATTTTTATAGGTTCGTACAGTCCGTCCGAACAGTACTTGCTGCACGGATTTCAAAACTGTTTTTGGACAGAAACGAAGGCAAGAGTGGAAACAGAAATCGAGAAAGAAGTTGGCACAGAAATCGAGGCAAGTTAGGCAAAGAAATCGAGACAGTGTTTGCAACAAAATTTGAGGCAGCATCCAGGCACAGAAATCGAGGCAGCAGTTTGGCACTGAATTCGAGATAACACTTGAAAGAATCAAGGTATATCTGGGGTGAAATTAGAAAGAAAAGATTTATTAAATGTAATTTTTTGTATTCCCCCAAGACAAGTCAGCCCAGTGGGTAAACTGCCCCAAAACAGTGGGCAATTTGCCCCAAACAATGAGCAGAACTGCCCCAGTCAGGTCGGCGCAGTTAGGGAAAGTTAGGTCAGCTCAGTGAGGAAAAAAGTTACCCTTTGATGTGTATAAATAGAGAGTTCGACCTCTCAATTGGTCAATCACTCAAGCAAGTTCGCTCTAGCCAAGAGAGGTTCGCTACTTCAGTTGAGAGACTGATTTTTTGGGTTTCTCCACTATTGGAGAAGTTTCTCCCTTGTTTTCTTGGGTTTGCACTACTACTATCCGGATGTACATCGTTCTCTATTGGAAGGTCTGAGCTCAGGGGAGATTGTGCTTGAAACCAACATCATTGCCACCTTCCCCATCATCTCCCTTGTTTTATTGTATTTAGTCTTCTTATTGTATCTCCTATGGCACAAGATTTCAATGTATTTGATCATGTAAAACACTTGAAAGAATCAATTTAAACCTAGGGGTGAAATCACAAAGAAAATATTTATTAAATGAAATGTTTTGTATTCCCCCAAAACAAGTCGGTCGAGTGGGTAAACTGCCCCGAAACAGTGCCAATTTGCCCCAAAAAATGGGCAGAACTGCCCCAGTTAGGTCGATAAAGTTAGGGAAAGTTAGGTCGGCCCAGTCAGCTAAAAAGTCACCCTTTGATGTTTATAAATAGACAATTCGACATCTCATTTGGTCAAACACTCAAGCAAGTTCGCTCTAGCCAAGAGAGGTTCGCTACTTCAGTTAAGAGACTAATTTTTTGGGCTTCTCCACTATTGGAGAAGTTTCTCCCTTGTTTTCTTGGGTTTGCACTACTACTATCCGGATGTACATCGTTCTCTATTGGAAGGTCTGAGCTCGGAGGAGACAAACAACTTTGTCTATGGTTGGGAGATGATTGTTCTTGTCATCACGGTTTAAACGAGCTCGACACTCAGTTTGTTTCTGTGCTTTAACACTCTTTTAGTGATCCTCGCATTCGCCTGCTTGTTTATTTTCTGTATGAGGTGGTGTCACAATCAGTTTCGTGTAGAAAAATATTGCTTATTTGTGGATGGTTCATTTGGCAAACGATCTCCTTTCTGCGGTGTACCCATGTGTTGGAATAGACCCTCTTATGATAACAAGATCTGTTCCAACGTCATGCTACCTCTCTAGCTAAGAGGGAGCGTTGATAATGTAGGCACCTGATGGACAGGGTTGAGTTGAGCACATTGTATTGTTGCATGATAGACTCTCCGATGGACTGTGCAGAGTTCTTGAGCTGATGCACGAGTGACTCACCCGTGGATAGGGCAGAGTCGTGGAGCTAGTGCATGTTCTCTGATGGACTGGATGAAGCAGATACACGAAGATTGATTTGTTGACACGTCTCGACTAACTGTGATTGTGTTGGAAGACCTTCCTTATGATATAGAGAGGTTAGAGATAACTGTGATGTACATATGATATCGAGAAGTGTTTCAGTACGATAATGTTGATGATACCTCCATGGCCAAGAGAGAGTGTTGGAGTAGTAGCTACATGGGGCATTACCTCATAGGTCAACCAAAGGAAGAATAAGATTAGAATACAGTGTTCGAAGAATACCTTCCTTGTCGAGAGGAAGTGTTGGAAATAGTGCAACTTCAGAAGTTATTCTTATTGTATTTCATCTTGTTATTGTACCTCCTATGGGACAAGATGTCAATGTATTTGATCATGTAAAACATATGAAAGAATCAATATAAACTTAGGGGTGAAATCACAAAGAAAAGATTTATTAAATGTAATTTTTTGTATTCCCCCAAGATAAGTCGGCCCAGTGGGTAAATTGCCCCAAAACAGTGGGAAATATGCCCCAAGAAATGCGCAGAACTGTCCCAGTCAGGTCGGCGCAGTTAGAAAAAACGTTAGGTCGGCCCAGTCAGGTAAAAAGTCACCCTTTGATGTGTATAAATAGAGAGTTCAACCTCTCATTTGGTCAAACACACAAGCAAGTTCGCTCTAGCCAAGAGAGGTTCGCTATGTCAGTTAAGAGATTGATTTTTTGGGGTTCTCCACTATTGGCGAAATTTCTCCCTTGTTTTCTTGGGTTTGCGCTACTACTATCTGGATGTACATCGTTCTCTATTGGAAGGTCTGAGCTCGAGGGAGACAAACAACTTTGTCTATTGTTGGGAGATGATTGTTCCTGTCATCATGGTTTAAACGAGCTCGACACTCAGTTTGCTTATGTGCTTTGCCACTCTTTTAGTGATCTTCGCATTCGTCTGCTTGTTCATTTTCTGTATGAGGTGGTGTCACAATCAGTTTCGTGTAGAGAAATATTTCTAACATCTATGTACCAGAGATACTAACATTCGCAGGCTAGTATATACAAGTGAGATGAAGAGATACTAGAGACAATAGAGGATGGAAAGAGGAAAAATGTAGGAGATGCTGAGTCATCGATCTCACCACTGCAGTCTATGTGATGCAACGAAAACGAACAACACCTTACAGATGAGAAAATGAAGAAACTCAACTTGAATAGTGTTGACGATGGTTTCGAGACTTCCTTGACCTTGTTAATGTTTACAGCAGCATAACCAGGATCATTGAATGAATGGAAAAGCACATAAACAAAATGACTGTGGAACTCGAAAGCAACATCAACACTATTTCAGGTGATTTTCTACATTTTCTCTTGTGTACGGTGTTATTCGTTGTCGTTGCCTCAAATAGACTGCAGCTACGGGATCAATGACTCAACATCTCCGACGTTTTTCCTCCTTCCATCCTCTACCTTTCCTCGTATCACCTCATCTCACTTCTCGCCTTCCAAATATTTTCCCCATCATTGCCACCTTCCCCAGATAAAGTGCATGACGAAGTAATCCTTTGCGGTCTAGAATGACCAAGTTGATCAGGTAGATCAGCTATCCTCTTTAAAACGATGATATGGTCCCTTTGTGGAACGTACTCCTTTCTGGAGTGTGTCCGATTGTGGGATGGTTCTTTTGTGGAACGTGCTTATTTGTGGATGGTTCATTTGGGGAACGATCTCCTTTCTGGACTGTATCCATGTGTTGGAATGAACCCTCTTATGATAACAAGATGTGTTCCGACGTGATGATACATCCCTAGCTAAGAGGGAGCGTTGATGATGTAGGCACCCGATGGACTGGGTTGAGCTGAGCACATTGAATTGATGCATGATAGATTCTCCGATGGACTTGCAGAGTTCTTGAGCTGATGCACGAGTGATTCACCCATGGATAAGGCATAGTCGTGGAGCTAGTGCATCTTCTATGATGGACTGGATTGAGCAGGATGCATGAAGATTGATTTGTTGACACTTCTCGACTAACTGTGATTGTGTTGGAAGACCTTCATTATGATATAGAGAGGTTAGAGATAACTGTGATGTACATATGATATCGAGATGTGTTTCAGTATGATAATCCTGATGATACCTCCATGGCCAAGAGAGAGTGTTGGAGTAGTAGCTCCATGGGGCATCACCTCATAGGTCGACCAAAGGAAGAATAAGATTAGAATAAAGTGTTCGAAGAATACCTTCCTTGTCGAGAGGAAGTGCTGGAAATAGTGCAACTTCAGAAGCTATTTTTATTGTATTTCATCTTGTTATTATACCTCCTATGGGACAAGATGTCAATGTATTTGATCATGTAAAACACTTGAAAGAATCAATGTAAAGCTAGGGGTGAAATAACAAAAAAAATATTTATTAAATGAAATGTTTTGTATTCCCCCAAGACAAGTCGGTCCAGTGGGTATACTGCCCTGAAACAGTGGCAATTTGCCCCAAAATATGGGCAAAACTGCCCCAGTTAGGTCGATACAGTTAGGGAAAGTTAGGTCGGCCCAGTCAGGTAAAAAGTCAACCTTTGATGTGTATAAATAGACAATTCGATATCTCATTTGGTCAAACACTCAAGCAAGTTCGCTCTAGCCAAGAGAGGTTCGCTACTTCAGTTAAGAGACTAATTTTTTGGGGTTCTCCACTATTGGAGAAGTTTCTCCCTTGTTTTCTTGGGTTTGCATTTCTACTATGCGGATGTACATCGTTCTCTATTGGAAGGTTTGGGCTCGGGGGAGACAAACAGCTTTGTCTATGGTTGGGAGATGATTGTTCCTGTCATCATGGTTTAAACGAGCTCGACACTCAGTTTGTTTCTGTGCTTTAACACTCTTTTAGTGATCCTCGCATTCACCTGCTTGTTTATTTTCTGTATGAGGTGGTGTCACAATCAGTTTCTTGTAGAGAAATATTGCTTATTTGTGGATGGTTAATTTGGCAAACGATCTCCTTTCTGCAGTGTATCCATGTGTTGGAATAGACCCTCTTATGATAACAAGATGTGTTCCAACGTCATGCTACCTCTCTAGCTAAGAGGGAGCGTTGATAATGTAGGCACACGATGGACTGGGTTGAGCTGAGCACATTGTATTGATGCATGATAGACTCTCCGATGGACTGTGCAAAATTCTTGAGCTGATGCACGAGTGACTCACCCATGGATAGGGCAGAGTCGTGGAGCTAGTGCATGTTCTAGGATGGACTGGATGAAGCAGATGCACGAAGATTGATTTGTTGACACTTCTCGACTAACTGTGATTGTGTTGGAAGACCTTCCTTATGATATAGAGAGGTTAGAGATAACTGTGATGTACATATGATATCGAGAAGTGTTTCAGTACGATAATGCCGATGATACCTCCATGGCCAAGAGGGAGTGTTGGAGTAGTACCTGCATGGGGCATTACCTCATAGGTCAACAGAAGGAAGAATAAGATTAGAATACAGTGTTTGAAAAATACCTTCCTTGTCGAGAGGAAGTGTTGGAAATAGTGCAACTTCAGAAGTTATTCTTATTGTATTTCATCTTGTTATTGTACCTCCTATGGGACAAGATGTCAATGTATTTGATCATGTAAAACACTTGAAAGAATCAGTATAAACCTAGGGGTGAAATCACAAAGAAAAGATTTATTAAATGTAAATTTTTTTTATTCCCCCAAGACAAGTCGGCCCAGTGGGTAAATTGCTCCAAAACAGTGGGAAATATGCCCCAAGAAATTGGCAGAACTGCCCCAATCAGGTTGGCGCAGTTAGAAAAAACGTTATGTCGGCCCAGTGAGGTAAAAAGTCACCCTTTGATGTGTATAAATAGAGAGTTCAACCTCTCATTTGGTCAAACACACAAGCAAGTTCGCTCTAGCCAAGAGAGGTTCGCTACTTCAGTTAAGAGATTGATTTTTTGGGGTTCTCCACTATTGGAGAAATTTCTCCCTTGTTTTCTTGGGTTTGCGCTACTACTATCTGGATGTACATCGTTCTCTATTGGAAGGTCTGAGCTCGAGGGAGACACACAGCTTTGTCTATGGTTGGGAGATGATTGTTCCTGTCATCATGGTTTAAACGAGCTCGACACTCAGTTTGTTTCTGTGCTTTGCCACTCTTTTAGTGATCCTCGCATTCGTCTGTTTGTTTTTTTCTGTATGAGGTGGTGTCACAATCAGTTTCGTGTAGAGAAATATTTCTAACATCTATGTACGAGAGATACTAACCTTCGCGGGCAAGTATATACAAGTGAGATGAAGTGATACTGGAGACAATAGAGGATGCAAAGATGAAAAATGTAGGAGATGTTGAGTCATCGATCTCACCACTGCAGTCTATGTGATGCAACGAAAATGAACAACACCTTACAGAGGAGAAAATGAAGAAACTCATCTTGAATAGTGTTGACGATGGTTTCGAGACTTCCTTGACCTTGTTAATGTTTATAGCAGCATAACGAGGATCACTGAAAGAATGGAAAAGCACAGAAACAAAATGACTGTGGAACTCGAAAGCAACATCAACACTATTTCAGGTGATTTTCTACATTTTCTCTCGTGTACGGTGTTATTTGTTGTCGTTGCCTCAAATAGATTGCAGCTATGGGATCAATGACTCAACATCTCCGACATTTTTCCTCCTTCCATCCTCTACTTTCCCTCGTATCACCTCATCTCACTTCTCGCTTTCCAAATATTTTCTCCATCATTGCCACCTTCCTCAGATAAAGTGCATGATGAAGTAATCCTCTGCCGTCTAGAATGACCAAGTTGATCAGGTAGATCAGATATCTTCTTTAAAACGATGATATGGTCCCTTTGCGGAACGTACTCCTTTCTGGAGTGTGTCCGATTGTAGGATGGTTCTTTTGTGGAACGTGCTTATTTGTGGATGGTTCATTTGGGTAACGATCTCCTTTCTGGACTGTATCCCTGTGTTGGAATGGACCCTCTTATGTTAAAAAGATGTGTTCCGACATGATGATACCTCTTAGCTAAGAGGGAGCGTTGATGATGTAGGCACCCGATGGACTGGGTTGAGCTGAGCACATTGTATTAATGCATGATAGACTCTTCGATGGACTGTGTAGAGTTCTTGACCTGATGCACGAGTGATTCACCCATGGATAGGGCATAGTCGTGGAGCTAGTGCATGTTCTCCGATGGACTGGATTGAGCAGGATGCACGAAGATTGATTTGTTGACACTTCTCGACTAACTGTGATTGTGTTGGAAGACCTTCCTTATGATATAGAGAGGTTAGAGATAACTGTGATGTACATATGATATCGAGATGTGTTTCAGTATGATAATCCTGATGATACCTCCATGGCCAAGAGGGAGTGTTGGAGTAGTAGCTGCATGGGGCATCACTTCATAGGTCGACCAAAGGAAGAATAAGATTAGAATAAAGTGTTCGAAGAATACCGTCCTTGTCGAGAGGAAGTGTTGGAAATAGTGCAACTTCAGAAGCTACTCTTATTGTATTTCATCTTGTTATTGTACCTCCTATGGGAGAAGATGTCAATGTATTTGATCATGTAAAACACTTGAAATAATCAATGTAAACCTAGGCGTGAAATCACAAAGAAAATATTTATTAAATGAAATGTTTTGTATTCCCCCAAGACAAGTCGGTCCAGTGGGTAAACTACCCCGAAACAGTGGCAATTTGCCCTAAAAGATGGGCAGAACTGCCCCAGTTAGGTCGATACAGTTAGGGAAAGTTAGGTCGGCCCAATCAGGTAAAAAGTCACCCTTTGATGTGTATAAATAGACAATTCGACATCTCATTTGGTCAAACACTCAAGCAAGTTCGCTCTAGCCAAGAGAGGTTCGCTACTTCAGTTAAGAGACTAATTTTTGGGGGTTCTCCACTATTGGAGAAGTTTCTCCGTTGTTTTCTTGGGTTTGCACTACTACTATCCGGATGTACGTCGTTCTCTATTGGAAGGTCTGAGCTCGGGGGAGACAAACGGCTTTGTCTATGGTTGGGAGATGATTGTTCTTGTCATCACGGTTTAAACGAGCTCGACACTCAATTTGTTTCTGTGCTTTAATAGTCTTTTAGTGATCCTCGCATTCGCCTGCTTGTTTATTTTCTGTATGAGGTGGTGTCACAATCAGTTTCGTGTAAAGAAATATTGTTTATTTGTGGATGGTTCATTTGGCGAACGATCTCCTTTCTGCAGTGTATCCATGTGTTGGAATAATCCCTCTTATGATAACAAGATGTGTTCCAACGTCATGCTACCTCTCTAGCTAAGAGGGAGCGTTGATAACGTAGGCACACGATGGACTGGGTTGAGCTGAGCACATTGTGTTGATGCATGATAGACTCTCCGATGGACTGTGCAGAGTTCTTGAGCTGATGCACGAGTGACTCATCTTGATGAAATTGTCATTGATGCCAACATGGACTTGATGTTATTGATGCCACCACTCTGCTGAAGACGTTGAAGACTCTGCTTGTGAATGCCCATTGGAGGAGCAATGGTCAGATAGGAAGATGCACGAAAAAGGTTGGCAAGAGGACCATCAATGAAATGGACAAAGCATATATATACACTGACACAACCCTTGATGGGAAAAGTTTGGTGTATTGGATGAAATTGAGGAGCAATGGGAACTCGAAATAGTATCAGATCTAGACAGCAACGATTGCCTGAGGAAAATATCTTGGCAATTCTGAATGTTATTGGTGACATCAGAGATGACAGGTTATCTTTTCTTGGTGCAATTCGAGCTGCTTGCATCACACCAGAAACAGCACAGGTTCCTACAAGAAAAATGTACGAGGTAGTATTCCAAATTCTTAAAGACAACAAATCCTTGGAGTTAACAATTATAAGCTATGAATTGTTGCTTGACCTCGAAAAGCGCTTTCCACCAGTTACTGTTGCTAAAATGGCAGGGTCTCCATCAGATGTCACAAAAGTTCAGCTTGTCATTAATATAGTAGGGTCCTGGATACAGAGTAGGTGCTCTTGATATCAGTAGGTGCTGATTTTGACCAACGGTTGTAGCCGGACAAAAATAATACAAAAATATTACAAAATTATATTGTGTTGTGTTCTATTGTGTTATGGTTTCTGATGATCCAAATGCTTATGCTATGTGAATGATGATATGAAAGATGTTTATGAAATGATTATGGTAGAGTAATGGATTGATGAATTGGTTGCTAACAGTGGTAAGCTAAGAAAGCTTTAAAATTTGGCTTCACACTGATTCACCCCCCCCTCTCAGTGTCAACAATATTGCTTATTTGTGGATGGTTCATTTGGCGAACGATCTCCTTTCTGCAGTGTATCCATGTGTTGGAATAGACCCTCTTATGATAACAAGATGTGTTCCAACGTCATGCTACCTCTCTAGCTAAGAGGGAGCGTTGATAACGGAGGCACATGATGGACCGGGTTGAGCTGAGCACATTGTGTTGATGCATGATAGACTCTCCGATGGACTGTGCAGAATTCTTGAGCTGATGCACGAGTGAGTCGACACTCAATTTGTTTCTGTGCTTTAACACTCTTTTAGTGATCCTCGCATTCGCCTGCTTGTTTATTTTCTGTATGAGGTGGTGTCACAATCAGTTTCGTGTAGAGAAATATTGCTTATTTGTGGATAGTTCATTTGGCGAACGATCTCCTTTCTGCAGTGTATCCATGTGTTGGAATAGACCCTCTTATAATAACAAGATGTGTTCCAACGTCATGCTACCTCTCTAGCTAAGAGGGAGTGTTGATAACGTAGGCACACGATGGACTGGGTTGAGCTGAGCACATTGTGTTGATGCATGATAGACTCTCCGATGGACTGTGCAGAGTTCTTGAGCTGATGCGAGAGTGACTCACCCATAGATAGGGCAGAGTCGTGGAGCTAGTGCATGTTCTCTGATGAACTGGATGAAGCAGATGCACGAAGATTAATTTGTTGACACTTCTCAGCTAACTGTGATTGTGTCGGAAGACCTTCCTTATGATATAGAGAGGTTAGAGATAACTGTGATGTACATATGATATCGAGAAGTGTTTCAGTACGATAATGCCGATGATACATCCATGGCAAAGAGGGAGTGTTGGAGTAGTAGCTGCATGGGGCATTACCTCATAGGTCACCCAAAGGAAGAATAAGATTAGAATACAGTGTTCGAAGAATACCTTCCTTGTCGAGAGGAAGTGTTGGAAATAGTGCAACTTCAGAAGTTATTCTTATTGTATTCCATCTTGTTATTGTACCTCCTATGGGACAAGATGTCAATGTATTTGATCATGTAAAACAATTGAAAGAATCACTATAAACCTAGAGATGAAATCACAAAGAAAATATTTATTAAATGTAATTTTTTGTATTCCCCCAAGACAAGTCGGCCCAGTGGCTAAATTGCCCCAAAACAGTGGGAAATATGCCCAAGAAATGGGCAGAACTGCCCTAGTCAGGTCGACGCAGTTAGAAAAAACGTTAGGTGGGGCCAGTCAGGTAAAAAGCCACCCTTTGATGTGTATAAATAGAGAGTTCAACCTCTCATTTGGTCAAACACACAAGCAAGTTCGCTCTAGCAAAGAGAGGTTCCCTACTTCAGTTAAGAGATTGATTTTTTGGGGTTCTTTACTATTGGAGAAATTTCTCCCTTGTTTTCTTGGGTTTGCGCTACTACTATCCGAATGTACATCGTTCTCTATTGGAAGGTCTGAGCTCGGGGGAGACAAACAGCTTTGTCTATGGTTGGGAGATGATTGTTCCTGTCATCATGGTTTAAACGAGCTCGACACTCAGTTTACTTTTGTGCTTTGCCACTCTTTTAGTGATCTTCGCATTCGTCTACTTGTTTATTTTCTCTATGAGGTGGTGTCACAATCAGTTTCGTGTAGAGAAATATTTCTAACATCTATGTACCAGAGATACTAACATTCGCAGGCTAGTATATACAAGTGAGATGAAGTGATACTAGAGAGAGTAGAGGATGGAAAGAGGAAAATGTAGGAGATGTTGAGTCATCGATCTCACCACTGCAGTCTATGTGATGCAACGAAAACAAACAACACCTTAGAGAGGAGAAAATGAAGAAACTCACCTTGAATAGTGTTGACGATGGTTTCGAGACTTCCTTGACCTTGCTAATGTTTATAGCAGCATAACCAGGATCACTGAAAGAATGGAAAAGCACATAAACAAAATGACTGTGGAACTCGAAAGCAACATCAACACTATTTCACGTGATTTTCTACATTTTCTCTCGTGTACGGTGTTATTCGTTGTCGTTGCCTCAAATAGACTGCAGCTATGGGATCAATGACTCAACATCTCCGACATTTTTCCTCCTTCCATCCTCTACTTTTCCTCGTATCACCTCATCTCACTTCTTGCCTTCCAAATATTTTCCCCATCATTGCCACCTTCCCCAGATAAAGTGCATGATGAAGTAATCCCCTGCGGTCTAGAATGACCAAGTTGATCAGGTAGATCAGTTATCTTGTTTAAAACGATGATATGATCCCTTTGTGGAACGTACTCCTTTCTGGAGTTTGTCCGATTGTGGGATGGTTCTTTTCTGGAACGTGCTTATTTGTGGATGGTTCATTTGGGTAATGATCTGCTTTCTGGAGTGTATCCTTGTGTTGGAATGGACCCTCTTATGATAACAAGATGTGCTCCGACGTGATGATACCTCTCTAGCTAAGAGAGAGCGTTGATGATGTAGGCACCCGATGGACTGGGTTGAGTTGAGCACATTGTATTGATGCATGATAGACTCTCCGATGGACTGTGCAGAGTTATTGAGCTGATGCACGAGTGATTCACCAAGGGATAGGGCATAGTCGTGGAGCTAGTGCATGTTCTCCGATGGACTGGATTGAGTAGGATGCACGAAGATTGATTTGTTGATACTTCTCGACTAACTGTGATTGTGTTGGAAGACCTTCCTTATGATATAGAGAGGTTAGAGATAACTCCGATGTACATATCATATCGAGATGTGTTTCAGTATGATAGTCCTGATGATACCTCCATGGCCAAGAGGGAGTGTTTGAGTAGTAGCTGCATGGGGCATCACCTAACAGTGGTAAGCTAAGAAAGGTTTAAAATTTGGCTTCACACTGATTCACCCCCCCCTCTCAGTGTCAACAATATTGCTTATTTGTGGATGGTTCATTTGGCGAACGATCTCCTTTCTGCAGTGTATCCATGTGTTGGAATAGACCCTCTTATGATAACAAGATGTGTTACAACGTCATGCTACCTCTCTAGCTAAGAGGGAGCGTTGATAACGGAGGCACATGATGGACCGGGTTGAGCTGAGCACATTGTGTTGATGCATGATAGACTCTCCGATGGACTGTGCAGAGTTCTTGAGCTGATGCGAGAGTGACTCACCCATAGATAGGGCAGAGTCGTGGAGCTAGTGCATGTTCTCTGATGGACTGGATGAAGCAGATGCACGAAGATTGATTTGTTGACACTTCTCAGCTAACTGTGATTGTGTCGGAAGACCTTCCTTATGATATAGAGAGGTTAGAGATAACTGTGATGTACATATGATATCGAGAAGTGTTTCAGTACGATAATGCCGATGATACATCCATGGCAAAGAGGGAGTGTTGGAGTAGTAGCTGCATGGGGCATTACCTCATAGGTCACCCAAAGGAAGAATAAGATTAGAATACAGTGTTCGAAGAATACCTTCCTTGTCGAGAGGAAGTGTTGGAAATAGTGCAACTTCAGAAGTTATTCTTATTGTATTCCATCTTGTTATTGTAGCTCCTATGGGACAAGATGTCAATGTATTTGATCATGTAAAACAATTGAAAGAATCACTATAAACCTAGAGGTGAAATCACAAAGAAAATATTTATTAAATGTAATTTTTTGTATTCCCCCAAGACAAGTCGGCCCAGTGGCTAAATTGCCCCAAAACAGTGGGAAATATGCCCAAGAAATGGGCAGAACTGCCCTAGTCAGGTCGACGCAGTTAGAAAAAACGTTAGGTGGGGCCAGTCAGGTAAAAAGCCTCCCTTTGATGTGTATAAATAGAGAGTTCAACCTCTCATTTGGTCAAACACACAAGCAAGTTCGCTCTAGCAAAGAGAGGTTCCCTACTTCAGTTAAGAGATTGATTTTTTGGGGTTCTTTACTATTGGAGAAATTTCTCCCTTGTTTTCTTGGGTTTGCGCTACTACTATCCGAATGTACATCGTTCTCTATTGGAAGGTCTGAGCTCGGGGGAGACAAACAGCTTTGTCTATGGTTGGGAGATGATTGTTCCTGTCATCATAGTTTAAACGAGCTCGACACTCAGTTTACTTTTGTGCTTTGCCACTCTTTTAGTGATCTTCGCATTCGTCTACTTGTTTATTTTCTCTATGAGGTGGTGTCACAATCAGTTTCGTGTAGAGAAATATTTCTAACATCTATGTACCAGAGATACTAACATTCGCAGGCTAGTATATACAAGTGAGATGAAGTGATACTAGAGAGAGTAGAGGATGGAAAGAGGAAAATGTAGGAGATGTTGAGTCATCGATCTCACCACTGCAGTCTATGTGATGCAACGAAAACGAACAACACCTTAGAGAGGAGAAAATGAAGAAACTCACCTTGAATAGTGTTGACGATGGTTTCGAGACTTCCTTGACCTTGCTAATGTTTATAGCAGCATAACCAGGATCACTGAAAGAATGGAAAAGCACATAAACAAAATGACTGTGGAACTCGAAAGCAACATCAACACTATTTCATGTGATTTTCTACATTTTCTCTCGTGTACGGTGTTATTCGTTGTCGTTGCCTCAAATAGACTGCAGCTATGGGATCAATGACTCAACATCACCGACATTTTTCCTCCTTCCATCCTCTACTTTTCCTCGTATCACCTCATCTCACTTCTTGCCTTCCAAATATTTTCCCCATCATTGCCACCTTCCCCAGATAAAGTGCATGATGAAGTAATCCCCTGCGGTCTAGAATGACCAAGTTGATCAGGTAGATCAGGTATCTTGTTTAAAACGATGATATGATCCCTTTGTGGAACGTACTCCTTTCTGGAGTTTGTCCGATTGTGGGATGGTTCCTTTCTGGAACGTGCTTATTTGTGGATGGTTCATTTGGGTAATGATCTGCTTTCTGGAGTGTATCGTTGTGTTGGAATGGACCCTCTTATGATAACAAGATGTGTTCCGACGTGATGATACCTCTCTAGCTAAGAGAGAGCGTTGATGATGTAGGCACCCGATGGACTGGGTTGAGTTGAGCACATTGTATTGATGCATGATAGACTCTTCGATGGACTGTGCAGAGTTCTTGAGCTGATGCACGAGTGATTCACCAAGGGATAGGGCATAGTCGTGGAGCTAGTGCATGTTCTCCGATGGACTGGATTGAGTAGGATGCACGAAGATTGATTTGTTGATACTTCTCGACTAACTGTGATTGTGTTGGAAGACCTTCCTTATGATATAGAGAGGTTAGAGATAACTCCGATGTACATATCATATCGAGATGTGTTTCAGTATGATAGTCCTGATGATACCTCCATGGCCAAGAGGGAGTGTTTGAGTAGTAGCTGCATGGGGCATCACCTAACAGTGGTAAGCTAAGAAAGGTTTAAAATTTGGCTTCACACTGATTCAGCCCCCCCTCTCAGTGTCAACAATATTGCTTATTTGTGGATGGTTCATTTGGCGAACGATCTCCTTTCTGCAGTGTATCCATGTGTTGGAATAGACCCTCTTATGATAACAAGATGTGTTCCAACGTCATGCTACCTCTCTAGCTAAGAGGGAGCGTTGATAACGGAGGCACATGATGGACCGGGTTGAGCTGAGCACATTGTGTTGATGCATGATAGACTCTCCGATGGACTGTGCAGAATTCTTGAGCTGATGCACGAGTGAGTCGACACTCAATTTGTTTCTGTGCTTTAACACTCTTTTAGTGATCCTCGCATTCGCCTGCTTGTTTATTTTCTGTATGAGGTGGTGTCACAATCAGTTTCGTGTAGAGAAATATTGCTTATTTGTGGATGGTTCATTTGGCGAACGATCTCCTTTCTGCAGTGTATCCATGTGTTGGAATAGACCCTCTTATAATGACAAGATGTGTTCCAACGTCATGCTACCTCTCTAGGTAGGAGGGAGTGTTGATAACGTAGGCACACGATGGACTGGGTTGAGCTGAGCACATTGTGTTGATGCATGATAGACTCTCCGATGGACTGTGCAAAGTTCTTGAGCTGATGCGAGAGTGACTCACCCATAGATAGGGCAGAGTCGTGTAGCTAGTGCATGTTCTCTGATGGACTGGATGAAGCAGATGCACGAAGATTGATTTGTTGACACTTCTCAGCTAACTGTGATTGTGTCGGAAGACCTTCCTTATGATATAGAGAGGTTAGAGATAACTATGATGTACATATGATATCGAGAAGTGTTTCAGTACGATAATGCCGATGATACATCCATGGCAAAGAGGGAGTGTTGGAGTAGTAGCTGCATGGGGCATTACCTCATAGGTCACCCAAAGGAAGAATAAGATTAGAATACAGTGTTCGAAGAATACCTTCCTTGTCGAGAGGAAGTGTTGGAAATAGTGCAACTTCAGAAGTTATTCTTATTGTATTCCATCTTGTTATTGTACCTCCTATGGGACAAGATGTCAATGTATTTGATCATGTAAAACAATTGAAAGAATCACTATAAACCTAGAGGTGAAATCACAAAGAAAATATTTATTAAATGTAATTTTTTGTATTCCCCCAAGACAAGTCGGCCCAGTGGCTAAATTGCCCCAAAACAGTGGGAAATATGCCCAAGAAATGGGCAGAACTGCCCTAGTCAGGTCGACGCACTTAGAAAAAACGTTAGGTGGGGCCAGTCAGGTAAAAAGCCACCCTTTGATGTGTATAAATAGAGAGTTCAACCTCTCATTTGGTCAAACACACAAGCAAGTTCGCTCTAGCAAAGAGAGGTTCCCTACTTCAGTTAAGAGATTGATTTTTTGGGGTTCTTTACTATTGGAGAAATTTCTCCCTTGTTTTCTTGGGTTTGCGATACTACTATCCGAATGTACATCGTTCTCTATTGGAAGGTCTGAGCTCGGGGGAGACAAACAGCTTTGTCTATGGTTGGGAGATGATTGTTCCTGTCATCATGGTTTAAACGAGCTCGACACTCAGTTTACTTTTGTGCTTTGCCACTCTTTTAGTGATCTTCGCATTCGTCTACTTGTTTATTTTCTCTATGAGGTGGTGTCACAATCAGTTTCGTGTAGAGAAATATTTCTAACATCTATGTACCAGAGATACTAACATTCGCAGGCTAGTATATACAAGTGAGATGAAGTGATACTAGAGAGAGTAGAGGATGGAAAGAGGAAAATGTAGGAGATGTTGAGTCATCGATCTCACCACTGCAGTCTATGTGATGCAACGAAAACGAACAACACCTTAGAGAGGAGAAAATGAAGAAACTCACCTTGAATAGTGTTGACGATGGTTTCGAGACTTCCTTGACCTTGCTAATGTTTATAGCAGCATAACCAGGATCACTGAAAGAATGGAAAAGCACATAAACAAAATGACTGTGGAACTCGAAAGCAACATCAACACTATTTTACGTGATTTTCTACATTTTCTCTCGTGTACGGTGTTATTCGTTGTCGTTGCCTCAAATAGACTGCAGCTATGGGATCAATGACTCAACATCTTCGACATTTTTCCTCCTTCCATCCTCTACTTTTCCTCGTATCACCTCATCTCACTTCTTGCCTTCCAAATATTTTCCCCATCATTGCCACCTTCCCCAGATAAAGTGCATGATGAAGTAATCCCCTGCGGTCTAGAATGACCAAGTTGATCAGGTAGATCAGGTATCTTGTTTAAAACGATGATATGATCCCTTTGTGGAACGTACTCCTTTCTGGAGTTTGTCCGATTGTGGGATGGTTCTTTTCTGGAACGTGCTTATTTGTGGATGGTTCATTTGGGTAATGATCTGCTTTCTGGAGTGTATCCTTGTGTTGGAATGGACCCTCTTATGATAACAAGATGTGTTCCGACATGATGATACCTCTCTAGCTAAGAGAGAGCGTTGATGATGTAGGCTCCCGATGGACTGGGTTGAGTTGAGCACATTGTATTGATGCATGATAGACTCTCCGATGGACTGTGCAGAGTTCTTGAGCTGATGCACGAGTGATTCACCAAGGGATAGGGCATAGTCGTGGAGCTAGTGCATGTTCTCCGATGGACTGGATTGAGTAGGATGCACGAAGATTGATTTGTTGATACTTCTCGACTAACTGTGATTGTGTTGGAAGACCTTCCTTATGATATAGAGAGGTTAGAGATAACTCCGATGTACATATCATATCGAGATGTGTTTCAGTATGATAGTCCTGATGATACCTGCATGGCCAAGAGGGAGTGTTTGAGTAGTAGCTGCATGGGGCATCACCTAACAGTGGTAAGCTAAGAAAGGTTTAAAATTTGGCTTCACACTGGTTCACCCCCCCCTCTCAGTGTCAACAATATTGCTTATTTGTGGATGGTTCATTTGGCGAACGATCTCCTTTCTGCAGTGTATCCATGTGTTGGAATAGACCCTCTTATGATAACAAGATGTGTTCCAACGTCATGCTACCTCTCTAGCTAAGAGGGAGCGTTGATAACGGAGGCACATGATGGACCGGGTTGAGCTGAGCACATTGTGTTGATGCATGATAGACTCTCCGATGGACTGTGCAGAATTCTTGAGCTGATGCACGAGTGAGTCGACACTCAATTTGTTTCTGTGCTTTAACACTCTTTTAGTGATCCTCGCATTCGCCTGCTTGTTTATTTTCTGTATGAGGTGGTGTCACAATCAGTTTCGTGTAGAGAAATATTGCTTATTTGTGGATGGTTCATTTGACGAACGATCTCCTTTCTGCAGTGTATCCATGTGTTGGAATAGACCCTCTTATAATAACAAGATGTGTTCCAACGTCATGCTACCTATCTAGCTAAGAGGGAGTGTTGATAACGTAGGCACACGATGGACTGGGTTGAGCTGAGCACATTGTGTTGATGCATGATAGACTCTCCGATGGACTGTGCAGAGTTCTTGAGCTGATGCGAGAGTGACTCACCCATAGATAGGGCAGAGTCGTGGAGCTAGTGCATGTTCTCTGATGGACTGGATGAAGCAGATATACGAAGATTGATTTGTTGACACTTCTCAGCTAACTGTGATTGTGTCGGAAGACCTTCCTTATGATATAGAGAGGTTAGAGATAACTGTGCTGTACATATGATATCGAAAAGTGTTTCAGTACGATAATGCCGATGATACATCCATGGCAAAGAGGGAGTGTTGGAGTAGTAGCTGCATGGGGCCTTACCTCATAGGTCACCTAAAGGAAGAATAAGATTAGAATACAGTGTTCGAAGAATACCTTCCTTGTCGAGAGGAAGTGTTGGAAATAGTGCAACTTCAGAAGTTATTCTTATTGTATTCCATCTTGTTATTGTACCTCCTATGGGACAAGATGTCAATGTATTTGATCATGTAAAACAATTGAAAGAATCACTATAAACCTAGAGGTGAAATCACAAAGAAAATATTTATTAAATGTAATTTTTTGTATTCCCCCAAGACAAGTCGGCCCAGTGGCTAAATTGCCCCAAAACAGTGGGAAATATGCCCAAGAAATGGGCAGAACTGCCCTAGTCAGGTCGACGCAGTTAGAAAAAACATTAGGTGGGGCCAGTCAGGTAAAAAGCCACCCTTTGATGTGTATAAATAGAGAGTTCAACCTCTCATTTGGTCAAACACACAAGCAAGTTCGCTCTAGCAAAGAGAGGTTCCCTACTTCAGTTAAGAGATTGATTTTTTGGGGTTCTTTACTATTGGAGAAATTTCTCCCTTGTTTTCTTGGGTTTGCGCTACTACTATCCGAATGTACATCGTTCTCTATTGGAAGGTCTGAGCTCGGGGGAGACAAACAGCTTTGTCTGTGGTTGGGAGATGATTGTTCCTGTCATCATAGTTTAAACGAGCTCGACACTCAGTTTACTTTTGTGCTTTGCCACTCTTTTAGTGATCTTCGCATTCGTCTACTTGTTTATTTTCTCTATGAGGTGGTGTCACAATCAGTTTCGTGTAGAGAAATATTTCTAACATCTATGTACCAGAGATACTAACATTCGCAGGCTAGTATATACAAGTGAGATGAAGTGATACTAGAGAGAGTAGAGGATGGAAAGAGGAAAATGTAGGAGATGTTGAGTCATCGATCTCACCACTGCAGTCTATGTGATGCAACGAAAACGAACAACACCTTAGAGAGGAGAAAATGAAGAAACTCACCTTGAATAGTGTTGACGATGGTTTCGAGACTTCCTTGACCTTGCTAATGTTTATAGCAGCATAACCAGGATCACTGAAAGAATGGAAAAGCACATAAACAAAATGACTGTGGAACTCGAAAGCAACATCAACACTATTTCACGTGATTTTCTACATTTTCTCTCGTGTACGGTGTTATTCGTTGTCGTTGCCTCAAATAGACTGCAGCTATGGGATCAATGACTCAACATCTCCGACATTTTTCCTCCTTCCATCCTCTACTTTTCCTCGTATCACCTCATCTCACTTCTTGCCTTCCAAATATTTTCCCCATCATTGCCACCTTCACCAGATAAAGTGCATGATGAAATAATCCCCTGCGGTCTAGAATGACCAAGTTGATCAGGTAGATCAGGTATCTTGTTTAAAACGATGATATGATCCCTTTGTGGAACGTACTCCTTTCTGGAGTTTGTCCGATTGTGGGATGGTTCTTTTCTGGAACGTGCTTATTTGTGGATGGTTCATTTGGGTAATGATCTGCTTTCTGGAGTGTATCGTTGTGTTGGAATGGACCCTCTTATGATAACAAGATGTGTTCCGACGTGATGATACCTCTCTAGCTAAGAGAGAGCGTTGATGATGTAGGCACCCGATGGACTGGGTTGAGTTGAGCACATTGTATTGATGCATGATAGACTCTTCGATGGACTGTGCAGAGTTCTTGAGCTGATGCACGAGTGATTCACCAAGGGATAGGGCATAGTCGTGGAGCTAGTGCATGTTCTCCGATGGACTGGATTGAGTAGGATGCACGAAGATTGATTTGTTGATACTTCTCGACTAACTGTGATTGTGTTGGAAGACCTTCCTTATGATATAGAGAGGTTAGAGATAACTCCGATGTACATATCATATCGAGATGTGTTTCAGTATGATAGTCCCGATGATACCTCCATGGCCAAAAGGGAGTGTTTGAGTAGTAGCTGCATGGGGCATCACCTAACAGTGGTAAGCTAAGAAAGGTTTAAAATTTGGCTTCACACTGATTCACCCTCCCCTCTCAGTGTCAACAATATTGCTTATTTGTGGATGGTTCATTTGGCGAACGATCTCCTTTCTGCAGTGTATCCATGTGTTGGAATAGACCCTCTTATGATAACAAGATGTGTTCCAACGTCATGCTACCTCTCTAGCTAAGAGGGAGCGTTGATAACGGAGGCACATGATGGACCGGGTTGAGCTGAGCACATTGTGTTGATGCATGATAGACTCTCCGATGGACTGTGCAGAATTCTTGAGCTGATGCACGAGTGAGTCGACACTCAATTTGTTTCTGTGCTTTAACACTCTTTTAGTGATCCTCGCATTCGCCTGCTTGTTTATTTTCTGTATGAGGTGGTGTCACAATCAGTTTCGTGTAGAGAAATATTGCTTATTTGTGGATGGTTCATTTGGCGAACGATCTCCTTTCTGCAGTGTATCCATGTGTTGGAATAGACCCTCTTATAATAACAAGATGTGTTCCAACGTCATGCTACCTCTCTAGCTAGGAGGGAGTGTTGATAACGTAGGCACACGATGGACTGGGTTGAGCTGAGCACATTGTGTTGATGCATGATAGACTCTCCGATGGACTGTGCAGAGTTCTTGAGCTGATGCGAGAGTGCCTCACCCATAGATAGGGCAGAGTCGTGGAGCTAGTGCATGTTCTCTGATGGACTGGATGAAGCATATGCACGAAGATTGATTTGTTGACACTTCTCAGCTAACTGTGATTGTGTCGGAAGACCTTCCTTATGATATAGAGAGGTTAGAGATAACTGTGATGTACATATGATATCGAGAAGTGTTTCAGTACGATAATGCCGATGATACATCCATGGCAAAGAGGGAGTGTTGGAGTAGTAGCTGCATGGGGCATTACCTCATAGGTCACCCAAAGGAAGAATAAGATTAGAATACAGTGTTCGAAGAATACCTTCCTTGTCGAGAGGAAGTGTTGGAAATAGTGCAACTTCAGAAGTTATTCTTATTGTATTCCATCTTGTTATTGTACCTCCTATGGGACAAGATGTCAATGTATTTGATCATGTAAAACAATTGAAAGAATCACTATAAACCTAGAGATGAAATCACAAAGAAAATATTTATTAAATGTAATTTTTTGTATTCCCCCAAGACAAGTCGACCCAGTGGCTAAATTGCCCCAAAACAGTGGGAAATATGCCCAAGAAATGGGCAGAACTGCCCTAGTCAGGTCGACGCAGTTAGAAAAAACGTTAGGTGGGGCCAGTCAGGTAAAAAGCCACCCTTTGATGTGTATAAATAGAGAGTTCAACCTCTCATTTGGTCAAACACACAAGCAAGTTCGCTCTAGCAAAGAGAGGTTCCCTACTTCAGTTAAGAGATTGATTTTTTGGGGTTCTTTACTATTGGAGAAATTTCTCCCTTTTTTTCTTGGGTTTGCGC
Organism: Larix kaempferi; assembly: GCA_027924585.1. Taxonomy (NCBI): domain Eukaryota; kingdom Viridiplantae; phylum Streptophyta; class Pinopsida; order Pinales; family Pinaceae; genus Larix; species Larix kaempferi. The sequence goes on from BSBM01000504.1 coordinate 9,508,059, forward strand.
TACTACTATCCGAATGTACATCGTTCTCTATTGGAAGGTCTGAGCTCGGGGGAGACAAACAGCTTTGTCTATGGTTGGGAGATGATTGTTCCTGTCATCATGGTTTAAACGAGCTCGACACTCAGTTTACTTCTGTGCTTTGCCACTCTTTTAGTGATCTTCGCATTCGTCTACTTGTTTATTTTCTCTATGAGGTGGTGTCACAATCAGTTTCGTGTAGAGAAATATTTCTAACATCTATGTACCAGAGATACTAACATTCGCAGGCTAGTATATACAAGTGAGATGAAGTGATACTAGAGAGAGTAGAGGATGGAAAGAGGAAAATGTAGGAGATGTTGAGTCATCGATCTCACCACTGCAGTCTATGTGATGCAACGAAAACGAACAACACCTTAGAGAGGAGAAAATGAAGAAACTCACCTTGAATAGTGTTGACGATGGTTTCGAGACTTCCTTGACCTTGCTAATGTTTATAGCAGCATAACCAGGATCACTGAAAGAATGGAAAAGCACATAAACAAAATGACTGTGGAACTCGAAAGCAACATCAACACTATTTCACGTGATTTTCTACATTTTCTCTCGTGTACGGTGTTATTCGTTGTCGTTGCCTCAAATAGACTGCAGCTATGGGATCAATGACTCAACATCTTCGACATTTTTCCTCCTTCCATCCTCTACTTTTCCTCGTATCACCTCATCTCACTTCTTGCCTTCCAAATATTTTCCCCATCATTGCCACCTTCCCCAGATAAAGTGCATGATGAAGTAATCCCCTGCGGTCTAGAATGACCAAGTTGATCAGGTAGATCAGATATCTTGTTTAAAACGATGATATGATCCCTTTGTGGAACGTACTCCTTTCTGGAGTTTGTCCGATTGTGGGATGGTTCTTTTCTGGAACGTGCTTATTTGTGGATGGTTCATTTGGGTAATGATCTGCTTTCTGGAGTGTATCCTTGTGTTGGAATGGACCCTCTTATGATAACAAGATGTGTTCCGACGTGATGATACCTCTCTAGCTAAGAGAGAGCGTTGATGATGTAGGCACCCGATGGACTGGGTTGAGTTGAGCACATTGTATTGATGCATGATAGACTCTCCGATGGACTGTGCAGAGTTCTTGAGCTGATGCACGAGTGATTCACCAAGGGATAGGGCATAGTCGTGGAGCTAGTGCATGTTCTCCGATGGACTGGATTGAGTAGGATGCACGAAGATTGATTTGTTGATACTTCTCGACTAACTGTGATTGTGTAGGAAGACCTTCCTTATGATATAGAGAGGTTAGACATAACTTCGATGTACATATCATATCGAGATGTGTTTCAGTATGATAGTCCTGATGATACCTCCATGGCCAAGAGGGAGTGTTGGAGTAGTAGCTGCATGGGACATCACCTCATAGGTCGACCAAAGGAAGAATAAGATAGAATAAAGTGTTCGAAGAATACCTTCCTTGTCGAGAGGAAGTGTTGGAAATAGTGCAACTTCAGAAGCTATTCTTATTGTATTTCATCTTGTTATTGTACCTCCTATGGGACAAGAGGTCAATGTATTTCATCATGTAAAACACTTGAAGGAATCAATGTAAACCTAGGGGTGAAATCACAAAGAAAATATTTATTAAATGAAATGTTTTGTATTCCCCCAAGACAAGTCGGTCCAGTGGGTAAACTGCCCCGAAACATTGGCAATTTGCCCCAAAAGATGGGGAGAACTGCCCCAGTTAGGTCGATACAGATAGGGAAAGTTAGGTCGGCCCAGTCAGGGAAAAACTCACCCTTTGATGTGTATAAATAGACAATTCGACATCTCATTTGGTCCAACACTCAAGCAAGTTCGCTCTAGCTAAGAGAGGTTCGCTACTTCACTTAAGAGACTAATTCTTTGGGGTTCTCCACTATTGGAGAAGTTTATCCCTTGTTTTCTTGGGTTTGCACTACTACTATCCGGATGTACATCGTTCTCTATTGGAAAGTCTGAGCTCGGGGGAGACAAACAGCTTTGTCTATGGTTGGGAGATGATTGTTCTTGTCATCACGGTTTAAACGAGCTCAACACTCAGTTTGTTTCTATGCTTTAACACTTGTTAAGTGATTTTCGCGTTCGCCTGCTTGTTTGTTTTTTGTATGAGGTGGTGTCACAATAAATTTCGCGTACAGAAATATTGCTTATTTGTGGATGGTTCATTTGGCAAACGATCTCCTTTCTGCAGTGTATCCATGTGTTGGAATAGACCCTCTTATGATAACAAGATGTGTTCCAACATCATGCTACCTATCTAGCTAAGAGGGAGTGTTGATAATGTAGGCACCCGATGGACTAGGGTGAGGTGATCACATTGTATTTATGCATGATCGACTCTCCGATGGACTGTGCAGAGTTCTTGAGCTGATGCACGAGTGACTCACCCATGGATAGGGCAGAGTCGTGGAGCTAGTGCATGTTCTCTGATGGACTGCATGAACCAGATGCACGAAGATTGATTTGTTGACACTTCTCGACTAACTGTGATTGTGTTGGAAGACCTTCCTTATGATATAGAGAGGTTAGAGATAACTGTGATGTACATATGATATCGAGAAGTGTTTAAGTACAATAATGCCGATGATACCTCCATGGCCAAGAGGGAGTGTTGGAGTGGTAGCTGCATGGGGCATTACTTCATAGGTCAACCAAAGGAAGAATAAGATTAGAATACAGTGTTCAAAGAATAACTTCGTTGTCGAGAGGAAGTGTTGGAAATAGTGCAACTTCAGAAGTTATTCTTATTGTATTTCATCTTGTTATTGTACCTCCTATGAGACAAGATGTCAATGTATTTGATCATGTAAAACACTTGAAAGAATCAATATAAACCTTGGGGTGAAATCACAAATAAAAAATGTATTAAATGTAATTTTTGGTATTCCCCCAAGACAAGTTGGCCTAGTGGGTAAATTGCCCCAAAAGAGTGGGAAATATGCCCCAAGAAATGGGCAGAGCTGCCCCAGTCAGGTCGACGCAGTTAAAAAAACGTTAGGTTTGCCCTTTCAGGTAAAAAGTCACCCTTTGATGTGTATAAATAGAGAGTTCAACCTCTCATTTGGTGAAACACACAAGCAAGTTCGCTCTAGCCAAGAGAGGTTCGCCACTTTAGTTAAGAGATTGATTTTTTGGGGTTCTCCACTATTTGTGAAATTTCTCCCTTGTTTTCTTGGGTTTGCGCTACTACTATCCGGATGTACATCGTTCTCTATTGGAAGGTCTGAGCTCGGGGGAGACAAACAAATTTGTTTATGGTTGGGAGATGATTGTCCCTGTCATCAAGGTTTAAACGAGCTCGACACTCAGTTTGTTTCTGTGCTTTGCCACTCTTTTAGTGATCCTCGCATTCCTCTGCTTGTTTATTTTCTCTATGAGGTGGTGTCACAATCAGTTTCGTGTAGAGAAATATTTCTAACATCTATGTACGAGAGATACTAACCTTCGCAGTCTAGCATATACAAGTGAGATGAAGTGATACTAGAGAAAATAGATGATGGAAAGAGGAAAAATGTAGGAGATGTTGAGTCATCGATCTCACGACTGCAGTCTACGTGATGCAACGAAAACGAACAACACCTTACAGAGGAGAAAATGAAGAAACTCACCTTGAATAGTGTTGACGATGGTTTCGAGACTTCCTTGACCTTGTTAATGTTTATAGCAGCATAACACGGATCACTGAAAGAATGGAAAAGCACATAAACAAAATGACTGTGGAACACGAAAGCAACATCAACACTATTTCAGGTGATTTTCTACATTTTCTCTCGTGTACGGTGTTATTCGTTGTAGTTGCCTTAAATAGACTGCAGCTATGGGATCAATGACTCAACATCTCCGACATTTTTCCTCCTTCCATCCTCTACTTTTCCTCGTATCACCTCATCTGACTTGTCGCCTTCCAAATATTTTCCCCATCATTGCCACCTTCCCCAGATAAAGTGCATGACGAAGTAATCCTCGGCGGACTAAAATGACCAAGTTGATCAGGTAGATCAGCTATCTTCTTTAAAACGATGATATGGTCCCTTTGTGGAACGTACTCCTTTCTGGAGTTTGTCCGATTGTGGGATGGTTCTTTTGTGGAACGTGCTTATTTGTGAATGGTTCATTTGGGGAACGATCTCCTTTCTGCAGTGTATCTCTGTGTTGGAATGGACCCTCTTATGATAACAAGATATGTTCCAACGTCATGCTACCTCTCTAGCTAAGAGGAAGCGTTGATAATGTAGGCACCCGATGGACAGTGTTGAGCTGAGCACATTGTATTGATGCATGATAGACTCTCCGATGGACTGTGTAGAGTTCTTGAGTTGATGCACGAGTGATTCACCGATGGATAGGGCAGAGTCGTGGAGCTAGTGCATGTTCTCTGATGGACTGGATGAAGCAGATGCATGAAGATTGATTTATTGACACTTCTCGACTAACTGTGATTGTGTTGGAAGACCTTCCTTTTGATATAGAGAGGTTAGAGATAACTGTGATGTACATATGATATCGAGAAGTAATTCAGTACAACTTCAGAAGTTATTCTTATTGTATATCATCTTGTTATTGTACCTCCTATGGGACAAGAAGTCAATGTATTTGATCATGTAAAAGAGTTGAAAGAATCACTATAAACCTAGGGGTGAAATCACAAAGAAAAGATTTATTAAATGTAATTTTTTGTATTCCGCAAGACAAGTCGGCCCAGTGGGTAAATTGCCCCAAAACAGTGGAAAATATGCCCCAAGAAATGGGCAGAACTGCCCTAGTCAGTTCGGCGCAGTTAGAAAAAACGTTAGGTCGGCCCAGTCAGGTAAAAAGTCAGCCTTTGATGTGTATAAATAGAGAGTTCAACCTCTCATTTGCTCAAGCACACAAGCAAGTTCGCTCTAGCCAAGAGAAGTTCGCTACTTCAGTTAAGAGATTGATTTTTTGGGGTTCTCCACTATTGGAGAAATTTCTCCCTTGTTTTCTTGGGTTTGCGCTTCTACTATCCGAATATACATCGTTCTCTATTGGAAGGGCTGAGCTCGGGGGAGACAAACAACTTTGTCTATGGTTGGGAGATGATTGTTCCTGTCATCATGGTTTAAACGAGCTCAACACTCAGTTTGTTTCTGTGCTTTGCCACTCTTTTAGTGATCTACGCATTCGTCTGCTTGTTTATTTTCTCCATGAGGTGGTGTCACAATCAGTTTCGTGTAGAGAAATATTTCTAACATCTATGTAACAGAGATACTAATCTTCGCATGCTAGTATATACACGTGAGATGAAGTGATTCTGGAGACAATGGAGGATGGAAAGAGGAAAAATGTAGGAGATGCTGAGTCATCGATCTCACCACTGCAGTCTATGTGATGCAACGAAAACGAACAACACCTTACAGATGAGAAAATGAAGAAACTCAACTTGAATAGTGTTGACGATGGTTTCGAGACTTCCTTGACCTTGTTAATGTTTACAGCAGCATAACCAGGATCACTGAATGAATGGAAAAACACATAAACAAAATGATTGTGGAACTCGAAAGCAACATCAACATTATTTCAGGTGATTTTCTACATTTTCTCTCGTGTACGGTGTTATTCGTTGTCGTTGCCTCAAATAGACTGCAGCTACGGGATCAATGACTCAGCATCTCCGACGTTTTTCCTCCTTCCATCCTCTACCTTTCCTCGTATCACCTCATCTCACTTCTCGCGTTCCAAATATTTTCCCCATCATTGCCACCTTCCCCAGATAAAGTGCATGACGAAGTAATCCTCTGCGGTCTAGAATGACCAAGTTGATCAGGTAGATAAGCTATCCTCTTTAAAACGATGATATGGTCCCTTTGTGGAACGTACTCCTTTCTGCAGTGTGTCCGATTGTGGGATGGTTCTTTTGTGGAACGTGCTTATTTGTAGATGGTTCATTTGGGGAACGATCTCCTTTCTGGAGTGTATCCATGTGTTGGAATGAACCCTCTTATGATAACAAGATGTGTTCCGACGTGATGATACATCCATAGCTAAGAGGGAGCGTTGATGATGTAGGCACCCGATGGACTGGGTTGAGCTGAGCACATTGTATTGATGCATGATAGATTCTCCGATGGACTTGCTGATTTCTTGAGCTGATGCACGAGTGATTCACCCATGGATAAGGCATAGTCGTGGAGCTAGTGCATCTTCTATGATGGACTGGATTGAGCAGGATGCATGAAGATTGATTTGTTGACACTTCTCGACTAACTGTGATTGTGTTGGAAGACCTTCATTATGATATAGAGAGGTTATACCTCCTATGGGACAAGATGTCAATGTATTAGATCATGTAAAACACTTGAAAGAATCAATGTAAACCAAGGGGTGAAATCACAAAAAAAATATTTATTAAATGAAATGTATGTATTCCCCCAAGACAAGTCGGTCCAGTGGGTATACTGCCCCGAAACAGTGGCAATTTGCCCCAAAAGATGGGCAGAACTGCCCCGGTTAGGTCGATACAGTTGGGAAAGTTAGGTCGGCCCAGTCAGGTAAAAAGTCATCCTTTGATGTGTATAAATAGACAATTCGATATCTCATTTGGTCAAACACTCAAGCAAGTTTGCTCTAGCCAAGAGAGGTTCGCTACTTCAGTTAAGAGACTAATTTTTTGGGGTTCTCCACTATTGGAGAAGTTTCTCCCTTGTTTTCTTGGGTTTGCATTTCTACTATGCGGATGTATATCGTTCTCTATTGGAAGGTTTGGGCTCGGGGGAGACAAACAGCTTTGTCTATGGTTGGGAGATGATTGTTCCTGTCATCATGGTTTAAACAAGCTCGACAAACAGTTTGTTTCTGTGCTTTAACACTCTTTTAGTGATCCTCGCATTCACCTGTTTGTTTATTTTCTGTATGAGGTGGTGTCAAAATCAGTTTCTTGTAGAGAAATATTGCTTATTTGTGGATAGTTAATTTGGCAAACAATCTCCTATCTGCAGTGTATCCATGTGTTGGAATAGATAGACCCTCTTATGATAACAAGATGTGTTCCAACGTCATGCTACCTCTCTAGCTAAGAGGGAGCGTTGATAATGTAGGCACACGATGGACTGGGTTGAGCTGAGCACATTGTATTGATGCATGATAGACTCTCCGATGGACTGTGCAGAATTCTTGAGCTGATGCACGAGTGACTCACCCATGGATAGGGCAGAGTCGTGGAGCTAGTGCATGTTCTCTGATGGACTGGATGAAGCAGATGCACGAAGATTGATTTGTCGACACTTCTCGACTAACTGTGATTGTGTTGGAAGACCTTCCTTATGATATAGAGAGGTTAACGAACTGTGATGTACATATGATATCGAGAAGTGTTTCAGTACGATAATGCCGATGATACCTCCATGGCCAAGAGGGAGTGTTGGAGTAGTACCTGCATGGGGCATTACCTCATAGGTCAACAGAAGGAAGAATAAGATTAGAATACAGTGTTTGAAAAATACCTTCCTTGTCGAGAGGAAGTGTTGGAAATAGTGCAACTTCAGAAGTTATTCTTATTGTATTTCATCTTGTTATTGTACCTCCTATGGGACAAGATGTCAATGTATTTGATTATGTAAAACACTTGAAAGAATCAGTATAAACCTAGGGGTGAAATCACAAAGAAAAGATTTATTAAATGTATTTTTTTTTATTCCCCCAAGACAAGTCGGCCCAGTGGGTAAATTGCTCCAAAACAGTGGGAAATATGCCCGAAGAAATGGGCAGAACTGCCCCAATCAGGTTGGCGCAGTTAGAAAAAACGTTAAGTCGGCCCAGTGAGGTAAAAAGTCACCCTTTGATGTGTATAAATAGAGAGTTCAACCTCTCATTTGGTCAAACACACAAGCAAGTTCGCTCTAGCCAAGAGAGGTTCGCTACTTCAGTTAAGAGATTGATTTTTTGGGGTTCTCCACTATTGGAGAAATTTCTCCCTTGTTTTCTTGGGTTTGCGCTACTACTATCCGGATGTACATCGTTCTCTATTGGAAGGTCTGAGCTCGAGGGAGACACACAGCGAGATGATTGTTCCTGTCATCATGGTTTAAACGAGCTCGACACTCAGTTTGTTTCTGTGCTTTGCCACTCTTTTAGTGATCCTCGCATTCGTCTGTTTGTTTATTTTCTGTATGAGGTGGTGTCACAATCAGTTTCGTGTAGAGAAATATTTCTAACATCTATGTACGAGAGATACTAACCTTCGCGGGCAAGTATATACAAGTGAGATGAAGTAATACTGGAGACAATAGAGGATGCAAAGAGGAAAAATGTAGGAGATGTTGAGTCATCGATCTCACCACTGCAGTCTATGTGATGCAACGAAAATGAACAACACCTTACAGAGGAGAAAATGAAGAAACTCACCTTGAATAGTGTTGACGATGGTTTCGAGACTTCCTTGACCTTGTTAATGTTTATAGCAGCATAACCAGGATCACTGAAAGAATGGAAAAGCACAGAAACAAAATGACTGTGGAACTCGAAAGCAACATCAACACTATTTCAGGTGATTTTCTATATTTTCTCTCGTGTACGGTGTTATTTGTTGTCGTTGCCTCAAATAGACTGCAGCTATGGGATCAATGACTCAACATCTCTGACATTTTTCCTCCTTCCATCCTCTACTTTCCCTCGTATCACCTCATCTCACTTCTCGCTTTCCAAATATTTTCTCCATCATTGTCACCTTCCTCAGATAAAGTGCATGATGAAGTAATCCTCTGCCGTCTAGAATGACCAAGTTGATCAGGTAGATCAGATATCTTCTTTAAAACGATGATATGGTCCCTTTGTGGAACGTACTCCTTTCTGGAGTGTGTCCGATTGTAGGATGGGTCTTTTGTGGAACGTGCTTATTTGTGGATGGTTCATTTGGGGAACGATCTCCTTTCTGGACTGTATCCCTGTGTTGGAATGGACCCTCTTATGATAACAAGATGTGTTCCAACATGATGATACCTCTCTAGCTAAGAGGGAGCGTTGATGATGTAGGCACCCGATGGACTGGGTTGAGCAGAGCACATTGTATTAATGCATGATAGACTCTTCGATGGACTGTGCAGAGTTCTTGACCTGATGCACGAGTGATTCACCCATGGATAGGGCATAGTCGTGGAGCTAGTGCATGTTCTCCGATGGACTGGATTGAGCAGGATCCACGAAGATTGATTTGTTGACACTTCTCGACTAACTGTGATTGTGTTGGAAGACCTTCCTTATGATATAGAGAGGGAGTGTTGGAGTAGTAGCTGCATGGGGCATCACTTCATAGGTCGACCAAAGGAAGAATAAGATTAGAATAAAGTGTTCGAAGAATATCGTCCTTGTCGAGAGGAAGTGTTGGAAATAGTGCAACTTCAGAAGCTACTCTTATTGTATTTCATCTTGTTATTGTACCTCCTATGGGACAAGATGTCAATGTATTTGATCATGTAAAACACTTGAAATAATCAATGTAAACCTAGGCGTGAAATCACAAAGAAAATATTTATTAAATGAAATGTTTTGTATTCCCCCAAGACAAGTCGGTCCAGTGGGTAAACTACCCCGAAACAGTGGCAATTTGCCCCAAAAGATGGGCAGAACTGCCCCAGTTAGGTTGATACAGTTAGGGAAAGTTAGGTCGGCCCAATCAGGTAAAAAGTCACCCTTTGATGTGTATAAATAGACAATTCGACATCTCATTTGGTCAAACACTCAAGCAAGTTCGCTCTAGCCAAGAGAGGTTCGCTACTTCAGTTAAGAGACTAATTTTTGGGGGTTCTCCACTATTGGAGAAGTTTCTCCGTTGTTTTCTTGGGTTTGCACTACTACTATCCGGATGTACGTCGTTCTCTATTGGAAGGTCTGAGCTCGGGGAAGAGAAACGGCTTTGTCTATGGTTGGGAGATGATTGTTCTTGTCATCACGGTTTAAACGAGCTCGACACTCAATTTGTTTCTGTGCTTTAATAGTCTTTTAGTGATCCTCGCATTCGCCTGCTTGTTTATTTTCTGTATGAGGTGGTGTCACAATCAGTTTCGTGTAGAGAAATATTGCTTATTTGTGGATGGTTCATTTGGCGAACGATCTCCTTTCTGCAGTGTATCCATGTGTTGGAATAAACCCTCTTATGATAACAACATGTGTTCCAACGTCATGCTACCTCTCTAGCTAAGAGGGAGCGTTGATAATGTAGGCACACGATGGACTGGGTTGAGCTGAGCACATTGTGTTGATGCATAATAGACTCTCCGATGGACTGTGCAGAGTTCTTGAGTTGATGCACGAGTGACTCATGTTGATGAAATTGTCATTGATGCCAACATGGACTTGATGTTATTGATGCCACCACTCTGCTGAAGACTTTGAAGACTCTGCTTGTGAATGCCCATTGGAGGAGCAATGGTCAGATAGGAAGATGCACGAAAAAGGTTGGCAAGAGGACCATCAATGAAATGGTCAAAGCATATATATATACTGACACAACCCTTGATGGGAAAAGTTTGGTGTATTGGATGAAATTGAGGAGCAATGGGAAAATATCTTGGCAATTCTGAATGTTATTGCCTGAGGAAAATATCAGATCTAGACAACAACGATTGCCTGAGGAAAATATCTTGGCAATTCTGAATGTTATTGGTGACATCAGAGATGACAGGTTATCTTTTCTTGCTGCAATTCGAGCTGCTTGCATCACACCAGAAACATCACAGGTTCCTACAAGAAAAATGTACGAGGCAGTATTCCAAATTCTTAAAGACAACAAATCCTTGGAGTTAACAATTATAAGCTATGAATTGTTGCTTGACCTCGAAAAGCGCTTTCCACCAGTTACTGTTGCTAAAATGGCAGGGTCTCCATCAGATGTCACAAAAGTTCAGCTTGTCATTAATATAGTAGGGTCCTGGATACAGAGTAGGTGCTCTTGATATCAGTAGGTGCTGATTTTGACTAACGGTTGTAGCCGGACAAAAATAATACAAAAAGATTACAAAATTATATTGTGTTGTGTTCTATTGTGTTATGGTTTCTGATGATCCAAATGCTTATGCTATGTGAATGATGATATGAAAGATGTTTATGAAATAATTATGGTAGAGTAATGGATTGATGAATTGGTTGCTAACAGTGGTAAGCTAAGAAAGGTTTAAAATTTGGCTTCACACTGATTCACCCCCCCCCTCTCAGTGTCAACAATATTGCTTATTTGTGGATGGCTCATTTGGCGAACGATCTCCTTTCTGCAGTGTATCCATGTGTTCGAATAGAACCTCTTATGATAACAAGATGTGTTCCAACGTCATGCTACCTCTCTAGCTAAGAGGGAGCGTTGATAACGGAGGCACATGATGGACCGGGTTGAGTTGAGCACATTGTGTTGATGCATGATAGACTCTCCGATGGACTGTGCAGAATTCTTGAGCCGATGCACGAGTGAGTCGACACTCAATTTGTTTCTGTGCTTTAACACTCTTTTAGTGATCCTCGCATTCGCCTGCTTGTTTATTTTCTGTATGAGGTGGTGTCACAATCAGTTTCGTGTAGAGAAATATTGCTTATTTGTGGATGGTTCATTTGGCGAACCATCTCCTTTCTGCAGTGTATCCATGTGTTGGAATAGACCCTCTTATAATAACAAGATGTGTTCCAACGTCATGCTACCTCTCTAGCTAAGAGGGAGTGTTGATAACGTAGGCACACGATGGACTGGGTTGAGCTGAGCACATTGTGTTGATGCATGATAGACTCTCCGATGGACTGTGCAGAGTTCTTGAGCTGATGCGAGAGTGACTCACCCATGGATAGGGCAGAGTCGTGGAGCTAGTGCATGTTCTCTGATGGACTGGATGAAGCAGATGCACGAAGATTGATTTGTTGACACTTCTCAGCTAACTGTGATTGTGTCGGAAGACCTTCCTTATGATATAGAGAGGTTAGAGATAATTGTGATGTACATATGATATCGAGAAGTGTTTCAGTACGATAATGCCGATTATACATCCATGGCAAAGAGGGAGTGTTGGAGTAGTAGCTGCATGGGGCATTACCTCATAGGTCACCCAAAGGAAGAATAAGATTAGAATACAGTGTTCGAAGAATACCTTCCTTGTCGAGAGGAAGTGTTGGAAATAGTGCAACTTCAGAAGTTATTCTTATTGTATTCCATCTTGTTATTGTACCTCCTATGGGACAAGATGTCAATGTATTTGATCATGTAAAACAATTGAAAGAATCACTATAAACCTAGAGGTGAAATCACAAAGAAAATATTTATTAAATGTAATTTTTTGTATTCCCCCAAGACAAGTCGGCCCAGTGGCTAAATTGCCCCAAAACAGTGGGAAATATGCCCCAAGAAATGGGCAGAACTGCCCTAGTCAGGTCGACGCAGTTAGAAAAAACGTTAGGTGGGGCCAGTCAGGTAAAAAGCCACCCTTTGATGTGTATAAATAGAGAGTTCAACCTCTCATTTGGTCAAACACACAAGCAAGTTCGCTCTAGCAAAGAGAGGTTCCCTACTTCAGTTAAGAGATTGATTTTTTGGGGTTCTTTACTATTGGAGAAATTTCTCCCTTGTTTTCTTTGGTTTACGCTACTACTATCCGAATGTACATCGTTCTCTATTGGAAGGTCTGAGCTCGGGGGAGACAAACAGCTTTGTCTATGGTTGGGAGATGATTGTTCCTGCCATCATGGTTTAAACGAGCTCGACACTCAGTTTACTTCTGTGCTTTGCCACTCTTTTAGTGATCTTCGCATTCGTCTACTTGTTTATTTTCTCTATGAGGTGGTGTCACAATCAGTTTCGTGTAGAGAAATATTTCTAACATCTATGTACCAGAGATACTAACATTCGCAGGCTAGTATATACAAGTGAGATGAAGTGATACTAGAGAGAGTAGAGGATGGAAAGAGGAAAATGTTGGAGATGTTGAGTCATCGATCTCACCACTGCAGTCTATGTGATGCAACGAAAACAAACAACACCATAGAGAGGAGAAAATGAAGAAACTCACCTTGAATAGTATTGACGATGGTTTCGAGACTTCCTTGACCTTGTTAATGTTTATAGCAGCATAACCAGGATCACTGAAAGAATGGAAAAGCACATAAACAAAATGATTGTGGAACTCGAAAGCAACATCAACACTATTTCAGGTGATTTTCTACATTTTCTCTCGTGTACGGTGTTATTTGTTGTCGTTGCCTCAAATAGACTGCAGCTATGGGATCAATGACTCAACATCTCCGACATTTTTCCTCCTTCCATCCTCTACTTTTCCTCGTATCACCTCATCTCACTTCTTGCCTTCCAAATATTTTCCCCATCATTGCCACCTTCCCAGATAAAGTGCATGATGAAGTAATCCCCTGCGGTCTAGAATGACCAAGTTGATCAGGTAGATCAGGTATCTTGTTTAGAACGATGATATGATCCCTTTGTGGAACGTACTCCTTTCTGGAGTTTGTCCGATTGTGGGATGGTTCTTTTCTGGAACGTGCTTATTTGTGGATGGTTCATTTGGGTAATGATCTGCTTTCTGGAGTGTATCCTTGTGTTGGAATGGACCCTCTTATGATAACAAGATGTGTTCCGACGTGATGATACCTCTCTAGCTAAGAGAGAGCGTTGATGATGTAGGCACCCGATGGACTGGGTTGAGCTGAGCACATTGTATTGATGCATGATAGACTCTCCGATGGACTGTGCAGAGTTATTGAGCTGATGCACGAGTGATTCACCAAAGGATAGGGCATAGTCGTGGAGCTAGTGCATATTCTCCGATGGACTGGATTGAGTAGGATGCACTAAGATTGATTTGTTGATACTTCTCGACTAACTGTGATTGTGTTGGAAGCCCTTCCTTATGATATAGAGAGGTTAGAGATAACTCCGATGTACATATCATATCGAGATGTGTTTCAGTATGATAGTCCTGATGATACCTCCATGGCCAAGAGGGAGTGTTTGAGTAGTAGCTGCATGGGGCATCACCTCATAGGTCGACCAAAGGAAGAATAAGATAGAATAAAGTGTTCGAAGAATACCTTCCTTGTCGAGAGGAAGTGTTGGAAATAGTGCAACTTCAGAAGCTATTCTTATTGTATTTCATCTTGTTATTGTACCTCCTATGGGACAAGATGTCAGTGTATTTCATCATGTAAAACACTTGAAGTAATCAATGTAAACCTAGGGGTGAAATCACAAAGAAAATATTTATTAAATGAAATGTTTTGTATTCCCCCAAGACAAGTCGGTCCAGTGGGTAAACTGCCCCGAAACAGTGGCAATTTGCCCCAAAAGATGGGCAGAACTGCGCCAGTTAGGTCGATACAGATAGGGAAAGTTAGGTCGGCCCAGTCAGGGAAAAACTCACCCTTTGATGTGTATAAATAGACAATTCGACATCTCATTTGGTCCAACACTCAAGCAAGTTCGCTCTAGCCAAGAGAGGTTCGCTACTTCAGTTAAGAGACTAATTTTTTGGGGTTCTCCACTATTGGAGAAGTTTCTCCCTTGTTTTCTTGGGTTTGCACTACTACTATCCGGATGTACATCGTTCTCTATTGCAAGGTCTAAGCTCGGGGGAGACAAACCGTTTTGTCTATGGTTGGGAGATGAGTGTTCTTGTCATCACGGTTTAAACGAGCTCAACACTCAGTTTGTTTCTGTGCTTTAACACTCGTTTAGTGATCCTCGCATGCGCCTGCTTGTTTATTTTCTGTATGAGGTGGTGTCACAATCAGTTTCGTGTAGAGAAATATTGCTTATTTGTGGATGGTTCATTTGGCGAACGATCTCCTTTCTGCAGTGTATCCATGTGTTGGAATGGACCCTCTTATGATAACAAGATTGTGTAACAACGTCATGCTACCTCTCTAGCTAAGAGGGAGCGCTGATAATGTAGGCACACGATTGACTGGGTTGAGCTGAGTTAGGGAAAGTTAGGTCGGCCTTGTAAGGTTAAAAGTCATCCTTTGATGTGTATAAATAGAGAGGTCGACCTCTCATTTGATCAAACACTCAAACAAGTTCGCTCTAGCCAAGAGAGGTTCGCTACTTCAGTTAAGAGACTGATTTTTTAGTGTTCTCCACTATTGGAGAAGTTTCTCGATTGTTTTCTTCGGTTTGCGCTACTACTATCCGGATGTACATCGTTCTTTATTGGAAATTCTAAGCTCGGGGGATACAAATAGTTTTGTCTATGGTTGGAAGATGATTGTTCCTATCATCATTTGGTAACCGAGTCAAAGACTGTATTCATAAAGAAGAGAGTCAATGTGTAACATCTTCTTCTTTTTACTTCTTCCCTTCTTTCATTTGGCGTACTATGATCCTGTGTATGCTGTTATAAACATTAACAAGGTCAATGATAGTTAATCAATTGTAAACACTAATTAAAATGGTGTCCTTCCGTATTCATTTGTTGCTCTTGTTCTTTTTTCTAGATTTTTTTTAATTTACCCTAAAAAAGAGTGGTGAGTACTTTCTATCCTTTCTCCTTATGGTGGAATGATGCACCACACGAATTCTTGTCTGCCATATTGTTAGGTCGGCAAGGAGGACTTCCCATCAACCCTTCCCATTTTATTTTCTCTTCTTGGTAGCCACATTTGGTAATCGAGTCAATGACTGTATTCATAAAGAAGAGACTCAATGTTCAACATCTTCTTCCTTTTACTTCGTCCCTTCTTTCATTTGCCTTACTATGACCTCATATGGATTCATGAATTTTCTAGACTTTCGCTATCAGTGCCGCACATCAACTCTCGCAATCGTTATTAAATCCGTGGTTAAACTACCACTTCTTTTTCCTTGCCCATACAATTCCATCTTTGTTCCATTTCTCTAAGAGATTGCATCACAATTCCTTCCACGTTGGAGTATAAGTTGTAATATCTGTGATGAAGATATACCGATCTTCTCATGCATTTGTTCGTTGCAACATACTGGGCTTCTGTATTCTAATTAGTACGAGTATTATTTTAGTACACTTTTTTTTTGGTTTGGTCATCCATATGGTTGACCTACGATCATCATTGCATTGTATTCTATATCAATGATAGAGCATGTTTTAAAAGGACGAAGATGTTGCACATCAACTCTCTTCTTGAGGAATCCAGTAACTGACTAGGTTACCAAATGAGGCTACCAAGAAGAAAAGATAAAATAGGAAAGGTTGATGGGAAGTTTAGTTGCCATTACATGTAATGCAACTTGAGGCATTCCATCGCCAACAGGGAGTGTTGGAGTAGTAGCTGCATGGGAAATCAGTTCATAGGTCGACCAAAGATAGACTATGATTAGAGGACAGTGTTCGAAGAATACCTTCCTTGTTGAGAGGAAGCGTTGGAAATAGTGTAACTTCGGAAGTCATTCTTATTTATTTCATCTTCTTATTGTACCTCCTATGGGACAAGATGTCAATGTATTTGGTGAGGTAAAACACTTGAAAGAGTCAATGTAAATTTTGGGGTGAAATCACAAAGAAAAGATTTATTAAATGTAATTTTTTGTATTCTGCCAAGACAAGTCGGCCCAGTGGGTGTTTCTGCCCCAAAATAGTGGGCAATTTGCCCCAAACAATGGGCAGAAATAACCCAGTCAGGACGGCCTAGTTAGGGAAAGTTAGGTCGGCCTACTTAGGGAAACAATCACCATTTGATGTGTATAAATAGAGTGTTTGACCTCTCATTTGGTCATTCACTGAAGCATGTTCGCTCTAGCTATGAGAGGCTCGCTACTATAGTTAAGACATTGATTTTTTGGGGTTCTCCACTGTTGGAAATAGTGCAACTTTGGAAGTTATTCTTATTGTATTTCATCTTGTTATTGTACCTCCAATGGGACAAGATGTCAATGTATTTGGTCATGTAAAACACTTGAAAGAGTCAATGTAAATATTGGGGTGGAATCACAGAGAAAAGATTTATTAAATGTATTTTTTTGTATTCCCCCAAGACAAGTCGACCGAGTAGGAAACTGCCCCAAAATAGTGGGAAATTTGAACCAAACAGTGAGCAGAAATACCCCAGTCAAGTCGGCCTAGTTAGGGAAAGTTAGGTCGACCCAGTAAGGGAAACAATCACCATTTGACTTGTATAAAAAGAGTCTTCGGCCTCTCATTTGGTCATTCACTCGAGCATGTTCGCTCTAGCCAAGAGAGGTTCGCTACTACAGTTAAGAGACAGATTTTTGGGGGTTCTCCACTATTTGAGAAGTTACTCTCCTGTTTTCTAGGGTTTGCGCTACTACTATCTGGATGTACATCGTCCTCTATTGGAAGGTCTGAGCTCGGGGGAGACAAATAGCTTTGTCTATGGTTGGGAGATGATTGTTCTTATCATCATGGTTAAACGAGCTCCACACTCATTTTGTTTATGTGCTTTGCCATTCTTTTAGTGATCCTGGTTATGCTGCTATAAACATTAAAAAGGTCAATGATAGTTAATCAATTGCAAACACTAATTAAAATGGTGTCCTTCCATATTCATTTGTTGCTCTTGTTCTTTCCTCTACATTTTCTTTATTTTACCCTAAAAAATAAGGGTGAGTACTTTCTATCCTTTCTCCTTATGGTCGAATGATGCACCACACTAATTCTTATGTGCCATATTGTTAGGACAGCAAGGACGACTTCCCATCAACCCTTCCCATTTGATTTTCTCTTCTTGGTGGCCTCATTTGAAAACCTAGTCAATGACTGGATTCATCAAGCAGCGAGTCAATGTGCAACATCTTCTTCCTTCTACTTCTTCCCTTCTTGCATTTGCCTTGCTATGAACTCATATGGCTTCATGAATTTTCTAGACATTCGCTATCATTGCCGCACATCAACTCTCACATCCGTTATTACATCCCTAGCTAAACTACCACTTCATTTTTATTGTCCATGCAATTCCTTGTTTGTTGCATTTCTCAAAGAGATTGCATCACAATTCCATCCACGGTGGAGTAGAATTTGTAGCATCTGCGTTGCAGATTTACTAATCTTCTCACGCATCTATTCGTTGCAACATCGTGGGCTCCCGTATTCTAATAACTACTAGTATTATTTTTGTACACCTTTTTTCGGTTTGGTCATCTATATGGTGTACCTACTATCAGCATTGCATTGTATTCTATTTCATCACTGAGAATGTTTTAAAAGGACGAAGATGTTGCACATCAACTCTCTTCTTGAGGAATCCCATATTTGACTAGGTTACAAAGAAGAGAAAATAAAATGGGAAGGGTTGATGGGAATTTTAGTAGCCATTACATGTAGTGCGACTTGGGGCATTCCATGGCCAAGAGCGAATGTTGGAATAGTAGCTGCGTAGGGCATCACCTCATAGGTCGACCAAATATAGAAAAATATTACAATACAGTGTTCGAAGAATACCTTCCTTGTTGAGAGGGAGTGTTGGAAATAGTGCAACTTCGGATGTTATTCTTATTGTATTTCATCTTGTTATTGTACCTCCAATGGTAGAAGATGTCAATGTATTTGGTCATGTAAAACACTTGAAAGGGTCAATGAAAATCTTGGGGTGGAATAACAAAGAAAAGATTTATTAAATGTATTTTTTTGGATTCCCCGAAGACTAGTCGGCCGAGTAGGAAACTGCCCCAAAATAGCAGGAAATTTGCACCTAACAGTGAGCAGAAATACCCCAGTTAAGTCGGCCTAGTTAGGGAAAGCTAGGTCGACCCAGTAAGGGAAACAATCACCATTTGACTTGTGTAAATAGAGTCTTCGGCCTCTCATTTGGTCATTCACTCAAGCATGTTCGCTCTAGCCGAGAGAGGTTCGCTACTACAATTAAGAGAGATTTTTGGGGGTTCTCCACTATTTGAGAAGTTATTCTCATGTTTTCTAGGGTTTGCGCTACTACTATCTGGATGTACATCGTTCTCTATTGGAAGGCCTGAGCTCGGGGGAGACAAATAGCTTTGTCTATGGTTGGGAGATGATTGTTTTTATCATCATGGTTAAACGAGCTCCACACTCATTTTGTTTATGTGCTTTGCCATTCTTTTAGTGTACCTGGTTATGCTGCTATAAACATTAAGAAGGTCAATGATAGTTAATCAATTGTAAACACTAATTAAAATGGTGTCCTTCCGTATTCATTTGTTGCTCTTGTTCTTTCTTCTAGATTTTCTTTATTTTACCCTAAAAAATAGTGGTGAGTACTTTCTATCCTTTCTCCTTATGGTCGAATGATGCACCACACTAATTCTTGTGCGCCATATTGTTAGGACAGCAAGGACGACTTCCCATCAACCCTTCCCATTTGATTTTCTCTTCTTGGTGGCCTCATTTGAAAACCTAGTCAATGACTGGATTCATCAAGCAGCGAGTCAATGTGCAACATCTTCTTACTTCTACTTCTTCCCTTCTTGCATTTGCCTTGCAATGAACTCATATTGCTTCATGAATTTTCTAGACATTCGCTATCATTGCCGCACATCAACTCTCACATCCGTTATTACATCCCTAGCTAAACTACCACTTCATTTTTATTGTCCATGCAAATCCCTGTTTGTTGCATTTCTCAAAGAGATTGCATCACAATTCCATCCACGGTGGAGTAGAATTTGTAACATCTGCGTCGCAGATTTACTAATCTTCTCATGCATCTATTCGCTGAACATCGTGGGCTCCCGTATTCTAATAACTACTAGTATTATTTTTGTACACCTTTTTTCGGTTTGGTCATCTATATGGTGTACCTACTATCAGCATTGCATTGTATTCTATTTCATGACTGAGAATGTTTTAAAAGCAAGAAGATGTTGCACGAAGATGTAATGCAACTTGGGGCATTCCATGGCCAAGAGGGAATGTTGGAATAGTAGCTGCGTAGGGCGTCACCTCATAGGTCGACCAAAGATAGAAAAAGATTACAATACAGTGTTCGAAGAATACCTTCCTTGTTGAGAAGGACTGTTGGAAATAGTTCAACTTCGGATGTTATTCTTACTGTATTTCATCTTGTTATTGTACCTCCAATGGGACAAGATGTCAATGTATTTGGTCATGTAAAACACTTGAAAGAGTCAATGTAAATCTTGGGGTGGAATCACAAAGAAAAGATTTATTAAATGTATTTTTTTGTATTCCCCCAAGACAAGTCGGCCGAGTAGGACACTGCCCCCAAAATAGCGGGAAATTTGCACCAAACAGTGAGCAGAAATACCCCAATCAAGTCGGCCTAGTTAGGGAAAGTTAGGTCGACCCAGTAACGAAAACAATCACCATTTGACTTGTATAAATAGAGTCTTCGGCCTCTCATTTGGTCATTCACTCAAGCATGTTCGCTCTAGCCAAGAAAGGTTCGCTACTACAGTTAAGAGATAGATTTTTGGGGGTTCTCCACTATTTGAGAAGTTACTCTCCTGTTTTCTACGGTTTGCGCTACTACTATCTGGATGTACATCGTTCTCTATTGGAAGGTCTGAGCTCGGGGGAGACAAATAGCTTTGTCTATGGTTGGGAGATGATTGTTTTTATCATCATGGTTAAACGAGCTCCACACTCATTTTGTTTATGTGCTTTGCCATTCTTTTAGTGATCCTGGTTATGCTGCTATAAACATTAAAAAGGTCAATGATTGTTAATCAATTGTAAACACTAATTAAAATGGTGTCCTTCCGTATTCATTTGTTGCTCTTTTTCTCTCTTCTAGATTTTCTTTATTTTACCCTAAAAAATAGTGGTGAGTACTTTCTATCCTTTCTCCTTATGGTCGAATGATGCACCACACTAATTCTTGTGTGCCATATTGTTAGGACAGCAAGGACGACTTCCCATCAACCCTTCCCATTTGATTTTCTCTTCTTGGTGGCCTCATTTGGAAACCTAGTCAATGAATGGATTCATCAAGCGGCGAGTCAATGTGCAACATCTTCTTACTTCTACTTCTTCCCTTCTTGCATTTGCCTTGCTATGAACTCATATGGCTTCATGAATTTTCTAGACATTCGCTATCATTGCCGCACATCAACTCTCACATCCGTTATTACATCCCTAGCTAAACTACCACTTCATTTTTATTGTCCATGCAATTCCCTGTTTGTTGCATTTCTCAAAGAGATTGCATCACAATTCCATCCACGGTGGAGTAGAATTTGTAACATCTGCGTCGCAGATTTACTAATCTTCTCATGCATCTATTCGCTGAACATCGTGGGCTCCCGTATTCTAATAACTACTAGTATTATTTTTGTACACCTTTTTTCGGTTTGGTCATCTATATGGTGTACCTACTATCAGCATTGCATTGTATTCCATTTCATGACTGAGAATGTTTTAAAAGCACGAAGATGTTGCACATCAACTCTCTTCTTGAGGAATCCCATAATTGACTAGGTTACCAAGAAGAGAGAATAAAATCGGAAGGGTTGATGGGAATTTTAGTAGCCATTACATGTAGTGCGACTTGGGGCACTCCATGGCCAAGAGCGAATGTTGGAATAGTAGCTGCGTAGGCCATCACCTCATAGGTCGACCAAAGATAGAAAAAGATTACAATACAGTGTTCGAAGAATACCTTCCTTGTTGACAGGGAGTGTTGGAAATAGTGCAACTTCGGAAGTTATTCTTATTGTATTTAATCTTGTTATTGTACCTCCAATGCGACAAGATGTCAATGTATTTGGTCATGTAAAATACTTGAAAGAGTCAATGTAAATCTTGGGGTGGAATCACAAAGAAAAGATTTATTAAATGTATTTTTTTGTATTCCCCCAAGACAAGTCGACCGAGTAGGAAACTGCCCCAAAATAGCGGGAAATTTGCACCAAACAGTAAGCAAAAATACCCCAGTCAAGTCGGCCTAGTTAGGGAAAGTTAGGTCGACCCAGTAAGGGAAACAATCACCATTTGACTTGTATAAAAAGAGTCTTCGGCCTCTCATTTGGTCATTCACTCAAGCATGTTCGCTCTAGCCAAGAGAGGTTCGCTACTACAGTTAAGAGACAGATTTTTGGGGGTTCTCCATTATTTGAGAAGTTACTCTCCTGTTTTCTAGGGTTTGCGCTACTACTATCTGGATGTACATCGTTCTCTATTGGAAGGTCTGAGCTCGGGGGAGACAAATAGCTTTGTCTATGGTTGGGAGATGATTGTTCTTATCATCATGGTTAAACGAGCTCCACACTCATTTTGTTTACGTGCTTTGCCATTCTTTTAGTGATCCTGGTTATGCTGCTATAAACATTAAAAAGGTCAATGATAGTTAATCAATTGCAAACACTAATTAAAATGGTGTCCTTCCGTATTCATTTGTTGCTCTTGTTCTTTCTTCTAGATTTTCTTTATTTTACGCTAAAAAATAGTGGTGAGTACTTTCTATCCTTTCTCCTTATGGTCGAATGATGCACCACACTAATTCTTGTGCGCCATATTGTTAGGACAGCAAGGACGACTTCCCATCAACCCTTCCCATTTGATTTTCTCTTCTTGGTGGCCTCATTTGAAAACCTAGTCAATGACTGGATTCATCAAGCAGCGAGTCAATGTGCAACATCTTCTTACTTCTACTTCTTCCCTTCTTGCATTTGCCTTGCTATGAACTCATATGGCTTCACGAATTTTCTAGACATTCGCTATCATTGCCGCACATCAACTCTCACATCCGTTATTACATCCCTAGCTAAACTACCACTTCATTTTTATTGTCCATGCAATTCCCTGTTTGTTGCATTTCTCAAAGAGATTGCATCACAATTCCATCCACGGTGGAGTAGAATTTGTAACATCTGCGTTGCAGATTTACTAATCTTCTCATGCATCTATTCGTTGCAACATCGTGGGCTCCCGTATTCTAATAACTACTAGTATTATTTTTGTACACCTTTATTCGGCTTGGTCATCTATATGGTGTACCTACTATCAACATTGCATTGTATTCTATTTCATGACTGAAAATGTTTTAAAAGGATGAAGATGTTGCACATCAACTCTCTTCTTGAGGAATACCATAATTGACTAGGTTACCAAGAAGAGAAAATAAAATGGGAAGGGTTGTTGGGAATTTTAGTTGCCATTACATGTAATGCGACTTGGGGCATTCCATGGCCAAGAGGGAATGTTGGAATAGTAGCTGCGTAGGGCATCACCTCATAGGTCTACCAAAGATAGAAAAAGATTACAATACAGTGTTCGAAGAATACCTTCCTTGTTGAGAGGGAGTGTTGGAAATAGTGCAACTTCGGAAGTTATTCTTATTGTATTTCACCTTGTTATTGTACCTCCAATGGGACAAGATGTCAATGTATTTGGTCATGTAAAACACTTGAAAGAGTCAATGTAAATCTTGGGGTGGAATCACAAAGAAAAGATTTATTAAATGTATTTTTTTGTATTCCCCCAAGACAAGTCGGCCGAGTAGGAAACTTCCCCAAAATAAGGGGAAATTTGCACCAAACAGTGACCAGAAATACCCCAGTCAAGTCGGCCTAGTTAGGGAAAGTTAGGTCGACCCAGTAAGGAAAACAATCACCATTTGACTTGTATAAATAGAGTCTTCGGCCTCTCATTTGGTCATTCACTCAAACATGTTCGCTCTAGCCAAGAGAGGTTCGCTACTACAGTTAAGAGACAGATTTTTGGGGGTTCTCCACTATTTGAGAAGTTACTCTCCTGTTTTCTAGGGTTTGCGCTACTACTATCTGGGTGTACATCGTTCTCTATTGGAAGGTCTAAGCTCGGGGGAGACAAATAGCTTTGTCTATGGTTGGGAGATGATTGTTTTTATCATCATGGTTAAACGAGCTCCACACTCATTTTGTTTATGTGCTTTGCCATTCTTTTAGTGATCCTGGTTATGCTGCTATAAACATTAAAAAGGTCAATGATTGTTAATCAATTGTAAACACTAATTAAAATGGTGTCCTTCCGTATTCATTTGTTGCTCTTGTTCTTTCTTCTAGATTTTCTTTATTTTACCCTAAAAAATAGTGGTGAGTACATTCTATCCTTTCTCCTTATGGTCGAATGATGCACCACACTAATTCTTGTGTGCCATATTGTTAGGACAGCAAGGACGACTTCCCATCAACCCTTCCCATTTGATTTTCTCTTCTTGGTGGCCTCATTTGAAAACCTAGTCAATGACTGGATTCATCAAGCAGCGAGTCAATGTGCAACATCTTCTTACTTCTACTTATTCCCTTCTTGCATTTGCCTTGCTATGAACTCATATGGCTTCATGAATTTTCTAGACATTCGTTATCATTGCGGCACATCAACTCTCACATCCGTTATTACATCCCTAGCTAAACTACCACTTCATTTTTATTGTCTATGCAATTCCCTGTTTGTAGCATTTCTCAAAGAGATTGCATCACAATTCCATCCACGGTGGAGTAGAATTTGTAACATCTACGTTGCAGATTTACTAATCTTCTCATGCATCTATTCGTTGCAACATCGTGGGCTCCCGTATTCTAATAACTACTAGTATTATTTTTGTACACCTTTTTTCGGTTTGGTCATCTATATGGTGTACCTACTATCAGCATTGCATTGTATTCTATTTCATGATTGAGAATGTTTTAAAATGACGAAGATGTTGCACATCAACTCTCTTCTTGAGGAATCCCATAATTGACTAGGTTACCAAGAAGAGAAAATAAAATGGGAAGGGTTGATGGGAATTTTAGTTGCCATTACATGTAATGCAACTTGGGGCATTCCATGGCCAAGAGGGAATGTTGGAATAGTAGCTGCGTAGGGCATCACCTCATAAGTCGACCAAAGATAGAAAAAGATTACAATACAGTGTTCGAATAATACCTTCCTTGTTGAGAGGGAGTGTTGGAAATAGTGCAACTTCGGAAGTTATTCTTATTGTATTTCATCTTGTTATTGTACCTCCAATGGGACAAGATGTCAATGTATTTGGTCATGTAAAACACTTGAAAGAGTCAATATAAATCTTGGGGCGGAATCAGAAAGAAAAGATTTATTAAATGTATTTCTTTGTATTCCCCCAAGACAAGTCGGCCGAGTAGGAAACTGCCCCAAAATAGCGGGAAATTTGCAGCAAACAATAAGCAGAAATACCCCAGTCAAGTCGGCCTAGTTAGGGAAAGTTAGGTCGACCCAGTAAGGGAAACAATCACCATTTGACTTGTATAAATAGAGTCTTCGGCCTCTCATTTGGTCATTCACTCAAGCATGTTCGCTCTAGCCAAGAGAGGTTCGCTACTACACTTAAGAGACAGATTTTTGGGGGTTCTCCACTATTTGAGAAGTTACTCTCCTGTTTTCTAGGGTTTGCGCTACTACTATCTAGGTGTACATCGTTCTCTATTGGAAGGTCTAAGCTCGGGGGAGACAAATAGCTTTGTCTATGGTTGGGAGATGATTGTTTTTATCATCATGGTTAAACGAGCTCCACACTCATTTTGTTTATGTGCTTTGCCATTCTTTTAGTGATCCTGGTTATGCTGCTATAAACATTAAAAAGGTCAACGATAGTTAATCAATTGTAAACACTAATTAAAATGGTGTCCTTCCGTATTCATTTGTTGCTCTTGTTCTTTCTTCTAGATTTTCTTTATTTTACCCTAAAAAATAGTGGTGAGTACTTTCTATCCTTTCTCCTTATGGTCGAATGATGGACTGCACTTATTCTTGTGTGCCATATTATTAGGACAGCAAGGACGACTTCCCATCAACCCTTCCCATTTGATTTTCTCTTCTTGGTGGCCTCATTTGAAAACCTAGTCAATGACTGGATTCATCAAGCAGCGAGTCAATGTGCAACATCTTCTTACTTCTACTTCTTCCTCTTGCATTTGCCTTGCTATGAACTCATATGGCTTCATGAATTTTCTAGACATTCGCGATCATTGCCGCACATCAACTCTCACATCCGTTATTACATCCCTAGCTAAACTACCACTTCATTTTTATTGTCCATGCAATTCCCTGTTTGTTGCATTTCTAAAAGAGATTGCATCACAATTCCATCCACGGTGGAGTAGAATTTGTAACATCTGCATTGCAGATTTACTAATCTTCTCATGCATCTATTCGTTGCAACATCGTGGGCTCCCGTATTCTAATAACTACTAGTATTATTTTTGTACACCTTTTTTCGGTTTGGTCATCTATATGGTGTACCTACTATCAGCATTGCATTGTATTCTATTTCATCACTGAGAATGTTTTAAAAGGACGAAGATGTTGCACATCAACTCTCTTCTTGAGGAATCCCATAATTGACTAGGTTACCAAGAAGAGAAAATAAAATGGGAAGGATTGATGGGAATTTTAGTTGCCATTACATGTAATGCGACTTGGGGCATTCCATGGCAAAGAGGGAATGTTGGAATAGTAGCTGCGTAGGGCATCACCTCATAGGTCGACCAAAGATAGAAAAAGATTACAATACAGTGTTCGAAGAATACCTTCCTTGTTGAGAGGGAGTGTTGGAAATAGTGCAACTTCGGAAGTTATTGTTATTGTATTTCATCTTGTTATTGTACCTCCAATGGGACAAGATGTCAATGTATTTGGTCATGTAAAACACTTGAAAGAGTCAATGTAAATCTTGGCGTGGAATCAAAAAGAAAAGATTTATTAAATGTATTTTTTTGTATTCCGCCAAGACAAGTCGGCCGAGTAGGAAATTGCCCCAAAATAACGGGAAATTTGCACCAAACAGTGAGCAGAAATACCCCAGTCAAGTCGGCCTAGTTAGGGAAAGTTAGGTCAACCCAGTAAGGGAAACAATCACCTTTTGACTTGTATAAATAGAGTCTTCAGCCTCTCATTTGGTCATTCGCTCAAGCTTGTTCGCTCTAGCCAAGAGAGGTTCGCTACTACAGTTAAGAGACATATTTTTGGGGGTTCTCCACTATTTGGGAAGTTACTCTCCTGTTTTCTAGGGTTTGCGCTACTACTATCTGGATGTACATCGTTCTCTATTGGAAGGTCTGAGCTCGGGGGAGATAAAGAGCTTTGTCTATGGTTGGGAGATGATTGTTTTTATCATCATGGTTAAACGAGCTCCACACTCATTTTGTTTATGTGCTTTGCCATTCTTTTAGTGATCCTGGTTATGCTGCTATAAACATTAAAAAGGTCAATGATAGTTAATCAATTGTAAACACTAATTAAAATGGTGTCCTTCCGTATTCATTTCTTGCTCTTGTTCTTTCTTATAGATTTTCTTTATTTTACCCTAAAAAATAGTGGTGAGTACTTTCTATCCTTTCTCCTTATGGTCGAATGATGCACCACACTAATTCTTGTGTGCCATATTGTTAGGACAGCAAGGACGACTTCCATTCAACCCTCCCCATTTGATTTTCTCTTCTTGGTAGCCTCATTTGAAAACCTAATCAATGACTGGATTCATCAAGCAGCGAGTCAATGTGCAACATCTTCTTACTTCTACTTCTTCCCTTCTTGCATTTGCCTTGCTATGAACTCATATGGCTTCATGAATTTTCTCGACATTCGCTATCATTGCCGCACATCAACTCTCACATCCGTTATTACATCCCTAGCTAAACTACCACTTCATTTTTATTGTCCATGCAATTCCCTGTTTGTTGCATTTCCCAAAGAGATTGCATCACAATTCCATCCACGGTGGAGTAGAATTTGTAAAATCTGCGTTGCAGATTTACTAATCTTCTCATGCATCTATTCGTTGCAACATCGTGGGCTCCCGTATTCTAAAAACTACTAGTATTATTTTTGTACACCTTTTTTCGGTTTGGTCATCTATATGGTGTACCTACTATCAGCATTGCATTGTATTCTATTTCATGACTGAGAATGTTTTAAAAGGACGAAGATGTTGCACATCAACTCTCTTCTTGAGGAATCCCATAATTGACTAGGTTACCAAGAAGAGAAAATAAAATGGGCAGGGTTGATGGGAATTTTAGTTGCCATTACATGTAATGCGACTTGGGGCATTCCATGGCCAAGAGGGAATGTTGGAATAGTAGCTGCGTAGGGCATCACCTCATAGGTCGACCAAAGATAGAAAAAGATTACAATACAGTGTTCGAAGAAGACCTTCCTTGTTGAGAGGGAGTGTTGGAAATAGTGCAACTTCGAAAGTTATTCTTATTGTATTTCATCTTGTTATTGTACCTCCAATGGGACAAGATGTCAATGTATTTGGTCACGTAAAACACTTGAAAGAGTCAATGTAAATCTTGGGGTGGAATCACAAAGAAAAGATTTATTAAATGTATTTTTTTGTATTCCCCCAAGACAAGTCGGCCGAGTAGGAAATTGCCCCAAAATAGCGGGAAATTTGCACCAAACAGTGAGCAGAAATACCCCAGTCAAATCGACCTAGTTAGAGAAAGTTAGGTCGACCCAGTAAGGGAAACAATCACCATTTGACTTGTATAGATAGAGTCTTCAGCCTCTCATTTGGTCATTCACTCAAGCATGATCGCTCTAGCCAAGAGAGGTTCGCTAATACAGTTAAGAGACAGATTTTTGGGTGTTCTCCACTATTTGAGAAGTTACTCTCCTGTTTTCTAGGGTTTGCGCTACTACTATCTGGATGTACATCGTTCTCTATTGGAAGGTCTGAGCTCGGGGGAGATAAATAGCTTTGTCTATGGTTGGGAGATGATTGTTTTTATCATCATGGTTAAACGAGCTCCACACTCATTTTGTTTATGTGCTTTGCGATTCTTTTAGTGATCCTGGTTATGCTGCTATAAACATTAAAAAGGTCAATGATAGTTAATCAATTGTAAACACTAATTAAAATGGTGTCCTTCCGTATTCATTTGTTGCTCTTGTTCTTTCTTATAGATTTTCTTTATTTTACCCTAAAAAATAGTGGTGAGTACTTTCTATCCTTTCTCCTTATGGTCGAATGATGCACCACACTAATTCTTGTGTGCCATATTGTTAGGACAGCAAGGACGACTTCCCATCAACCCTTCCCATTTGATTTTCTCTTCTTGGTGGCCTCATTTGAAAACCTAGTCAATGACTGGATTCATCAAGCAGCGAGTCAATGTGCAACATCTTCTTACTTCTACTTCTTCCCTTCTTGCATTTGCCTTGCTATCAACTCATATGGCTTCATGAATTTTCTAGACATTCCCGATCATTGCCGCACATCAACTCTCACATCCGTTATTACATCCCTAGCTAAACTACCACTTCATTTTTATTGTCCATGCAATTCCCTGTTTGTTGCATTTCTCAAAGAGATTGCATCACAATCCTATCCACGGTGGAGTAGAATTTGTAACATCTGCGTTGCAGATTTACTAATCTTCTCATGCATCTATTCGTTGCAACATCGTGGGCTCCCGTATTCTAATAACTACTAGTATTATTTTTGTACAACTTTTTTCGGTTTGGTCATCTATATGGTGTACCTACTATCAGCATTGCATTGTATTCTATTTCATGACTGAGATAGTTTTAAAAGGACGAAGATGTTGCACATCAACTCTCTTCTTGAGGAATCCCATAATTGACTAGGTTATCAAGAAGAGAAAATAAAATGGGAAGGATTGATGGGAATTTTAGTTGCCATTACATGTAATACGACTTGGGGCATTCCATGGCAAAGAGGGAATGTTGGAATAGTAGCTGCGTATGGCATCACCTCATAGGTCGACCAAAGATAGAACAAGATTACAATACAGTGTTCGAAGAATACCTTCCTTGTTGAGAGGGACTGTTGGAAATAGTGCAACTTCGGAAGTTATTCTTATTGTATTTCATCTTGTTATTGTACCTCCAATGGGACAAGATGTCAATGTATTTGGTCATGTAAAACACTTGAAAGAGTCAATGTAAATCTTGGGGTGGAATCAAAAAGAAAAGATTTATTAAATGTATTTTTTTGTATTCCACCAAGACAAGTCGGCCGAGTTGGAAACTGCCCCAAAATAGCGGGAAATTTGCACCAAACAGTGAGTAGAAATACCCCAGTCAAGTCGGCCTAGTTAGGGAAAGTTAGGTCGAACCAGTAAGGGAAACAATCACCATTTGACTTCTATAAATAGAGTCTTCGGCCTCTCATTTGGTCATTCGCTCAAGCATGTTCGCTCTAGCCAAGAGATGTTCGCTACTACAGTTAAGAGACATATTTTTGGGGGTTCTCCACTATTTGAGAAGTTACTCTCCTGTTTTCTAGGGTTTGCGCTACTACTATCTGGATGTACATCGTTCTCTATTGGAAGGTCTGAGCTCGGGGGAGATAAAGAGCTTTGTCTATGGTTGGGAGATGATTGTTTTTATCATCATGGTTAAACGAGCTCCACACTCATTTTGTTTATGTGCTTTGCCATTCTTTTAGTGATCCTGGTTATGCTGCTATAAACATTAAAAAGGTCAATGATAGTTAATCAATTGTAAACACTAATTAAAATGGTGTCCTTCCGTATTCATTTGTTGCTCTTGTTCTTTCTTATAGATTTTCTTTATTTTAACCTAAAAAATAGTGGTGAGTACTTTCTATCCTTTCTCCTTATGGTCGAATGATGCACCACACTAATTCTTGTGTGCCATATTGTTAGGACAGCAAGGACGACTTCCTATCAACCCTTCCCATTTGATTTTCTCTTCTTGGTCGCCTCATTTGAAAACCTAATCAATGACTGGATTCATCAAGCAACGAGTCAATGTGCAACATCTTCTTACTTCTACTTCTTCCCTTCTTGCATTTGCCTAGCTATGAACTCATATGGCTTCATGAATTTTCTAGACATTCGCTATCATTGCCGCACATCAACTCTCACATCCGTTATTACATCCCTAGCTAAACTACCACTTCATTTTTATTGTCCATGCAATTTCGTGTTTGTTGCATTTCTCAAAGAGATTGCATCACAATTCCATCCATTGTGGAGTAGAATTTGTAACATCTGAGTTGCAGATTACTAATCTTCTCATGCATCTATTCGTTGCAACATCGTGGGCTCCCGTATTCTAATAACTACTAGTATTATTTTTGTACACCTTTTTTCGGTTTGGTCATCTATATGGTGTACCTACTATCAGCATTGCATTGTATTCTATTTCATGACTGAGAATGTTTTCAAAGGACGAAGGTGTTGCACATCAACTCTCTTCTTGAGGAATCCCATAATTGACTAGGTTACCAAGAAGAGAAAATAAAATGGGAACGGTTGATGGGAATTTTAGTTGCCATTACATGTAATGCGACTTGGGGCATTCCATGGCCAAGAGGGAATGTTGGAATAGTAGCTGCGTAGGGCATCACCTCATAGGTCGACCAAAGATAGAAAAAGATTACAATACAATGTTCGAAGAATACCTTCCTTGTTGACAGGGACTGTTGGAAATAGTGCAACTTCGGAAGTTATTCTTATTGTATTTCATCTTGTTATTGTACCTCCAATGGGACAAGATGTCAATGTATTTGGTCATGTAAAACACTTGAAAGAGTCAATGTAAATCTTGGGGTGGAATCACAAAGAAAAGATTTATTAAATGTATTTTTTTGTATTACCCCAAGACAAGTCGGCCGAGTAGGAAACTGCCCTAAAATAGCGGGAAATTTCCACCAAACTGTGAGCAGAAATATCCCAGTCAATTCGGCCTAGTTAGGGAAAGTTAGGTCGACCCAGTAAGGGAAACAATCACCATTTGACTTTTATAAATAGAGTCGTCCGCCTCTCATTTGGTCATTCACTCAAGCATGTTCGCTCTAGCCAAGAGAGGTTCGCTACTTCAGTTAAGAGACAGATTTTTGGGGGTTCTCCACTATTTGAGAAGTTACCCTCCTGTTTTCTAGGGTTTGCGCTACTACTATCTGGATGTATATCGTTCTCTATTGGAAGGTCTGAGCTCGGGGGAGACAAATAGCTTTGTCTATGGTTGGGAGATGATTGTTTTTATCATCATGGTTAAACGAGCTCCACACTCATTTTGTTTATGTGCTTTGCCATTCTTTTAGCTATCCTAGTTATGCTGCTATAAACATTAAAAAGGTCAATGATAGTTAATCAATTGTAAACACTAATTAAAATGGTGTCCTTCCGTATTCATTTCTTGCCCTTGTTCTTTCTTCTAGATTTTCTTTATTTTACCCTAAAAAATAGTGGTGAGTACTTTCTATCCTTTCTCCTTATGGTCGAATGATGCACCACACTAATTCTTGTATGCCATATTGTTTGGACAGCAAGGACGACTTCCCATCAACCCTTCCCATTTGATTTTCTCTTCTTGGTGGCCTCATTTGAAAACCTAGTCAATGACTGGATTCATCAAGCAGCGACTCAATGTGCAACATCTTCTTACTTCTACTTCTTCCCTTCTTGCATTTGCCTTGCTATGAACTCATATGGCTTCATGAATTTTCTAGACATTCGCTATCATTGCCGCACATCAACTCTCACATCCGTTATTACATCCCTAGCTAAACTACCACTTCATTTTTATTGTCCATGAAATTCCCTGTTTGTTGCATTTCTCAAAGAGATTGCATCACAATTCCATCCACGGTGGAGTACAATTTGTAACATCTGCGTTGCAGATTTACTAATCTTCTCATGCATCTATTCGTTGCAACATCGTGGGCTCCCGTATTCTAATAACTACTAGTATTATTTTTGTACACCTTTTTTCGGTTTGGTCTTCTATATGGTGTACCTACTATCACCATTGCATTGTATACTATTTCATGACTGAGAATGTTTTAAAAGGACGAAGATGTTGCACATCAACTCTCTTCTTGAGGAATCCCATAATTGACTAGGTTACCAAGAAGAGAAAATAAAATGGGAAGGCTTGATGGGAATTTTAGTTGCCATTACATGTAATGCAATTTGGGGCATTTCATGGCCAAGAGGGAAGGTTGGAATAGTAGGTTCCTAGGGCATCACCTCATAGCTCGACCAAAGATAGAAAAAGATTACAATACAGTGTTCGAAGAATACCTTCCTTGTTGAGAGGGAGTGTTGGAAATAGTGCAACTTCGGAAGTTATTCTTATTGTATTTCATCTTGTTATTGTACCTCCAATGGGACAAGATGTCAATGTATTTGGTCATGTAAAACACTTGAAAGAGTCAATGTAAATCTTGGGGTGGAATCACAAAGAAAAGATTTATTAAATGTATTTCTTTTTATTCCCCCAAGACAAGTCGGCCGAGTAGGAAACTGCCCCAAAATAGCGGGAAATTTCCAAAAAACAGTGAGCAGAAATACCCTAGTCAAGTCGGCCTAGTTAGGGAAAGTTAGGTCGACCCAGTAAGCGAAACAATCACCATTTGACATGTATAAATAGAGTCTTCGGCCTCTCATTTGGTCATTCACTAAAGCATCTTCGCTCTAGCCAAGAGAGGTTCGCTACTACAGTTAAGAGAAAGATTTTTGGGGGTTCTCCACTATTTGAGAAGTTACTCTCCTGTTTTCGAGGGTTTACGCTACTACTATCTGGATGTACATCGTTCTCTATTGGAATGTCTGAGCTCGGGGGAGATAAATAGCTTTGTCTATGGTTGGGAGATGATTGTTTTTATCATCATGGTTAAACGAGCTCCACACTCATTTTGTTTATGTGCTTTGCCATTCTTTTAATGATCCTGGTTATGCTGCTATAAACATTAAAAAGGTCAATGATAGTTAATCAATTGTAAACACTAATTAAAATGGTGTCCTTCCGTATTCATTTGTTGCTCTTGTTCTTTCTTCTAGATTTTCTTTATTTTACACTAAAAAATAGTGGTGAGTACTTTCTATCCTTTCTCCTTATGGTCGAATGATGCACCACACTAATTCTTGTGTGCCATATTGTTAGGACAGCAAGGACGACTTCCCATCAACCCTTCCCATTTGATTTTCTATTTCTTGGTGGCCTCATTTGAAAACCTAGTCAATGACTGGATTCATCAAGCAGCGAGTCAATGTGAGACATCTTCTTACTTCTACTTCTTCCCTTCTTGCATTTGCCTTGCTATGAACTCATATGGCTTCATGAATTTTCTAGACATTCGCTATCATTGCCGCACATCAACTCTCACAACCGTTATTACATCCCTAGCTAAACTACCACTTCATTTTTATTGTCCATGCAAATCCATGTTTGTTGCATTTCTAAAAGAGATTGCATCACAATTCCATCCACGGTGGAGTAGAATTTGTAACATCTGCGTTGCAGATTTACTAATCTTCTCATGCATCTATTCGTTGCAACATCGTGGGCTCCCGTATTCTAATAACTACTAGTATTATTTTTGTACACCTTTTTTCGGTTTGGTCATCTATATGGTGTACCTACTATCAGCATTGCATTGTATTCTATTTCATGACTGAGAATGTTTTAAAAGGACGAAGATGTTGCACATCAACTCTCTTCTTGAGGAATCCCATAATTGACTAGGTTACCAACAAGAGAAAATAAAATGGGGAGGGTCGATGGGACTTTTAGTTGCCATTACATGTAATGCGACTTGGGGCATTCTATGGCCAAGAGGGAATGTTGGAATAGAAGCTGCGTAGGGCATCACCTCATAGGTCGACCAAAGATAGAAAAAGATTACAATACAGTGTTCGAAGAATACCTTCCTTGTTGAGAGGGAGTGTTGGAAATAGTGCAACTTCGGAAGTTATTCTTATTGTATTTCATCTCGTTATTGTACCTCCAATGGGACAAGATGTCAATGTATTTGGTCATGTAAAACACTTGAAAGAGTCAATGTAAATCTTGGGGTGGAATCACAAAGAAAAGATTTATTAAATGTATTTTTTTGTATTCCCCCAAGCCAAGTCGGCCGAGTAAGAAACTGCCAAAAATAGTGGGAAATTTGCACCAAACAGTGAGCAAAAATACCCCAATCAAGTCGGCCTAGTTAGGGAAAGTTAGGTCGACCCAGTAAGGGAAACAATCACCATTTGACTTGTATAAATAGAGTCTTCGGCCTCTTATTTGGTCATTCACTCAAGCATGTTCGCTCTAGCCAAGAGAGGTTCGCTACTACAGTTAAGAGACAGATTTTTGGGGGTTCTCCACTATTTGAGAAGTTACTCTCATGTTTTCTACGGTTTGCGCTACTACTATCTGGATGTACATCGTTCTCTATTTGAAGGTCTGAGCTCGGGGGAGACAAATAGCTTTGTCTATGGTTGGAAGATGATTGTTCTTATCATCATGGTTAACATAGCTCCACACTCATTTTGTTTATGTGCTTTGCCATTCTTTTAGTGATCCTGGTTATGTTGCTATAAACATTAAAAAGGTCAATGATAGTTAATCAATTGTAAACACTAATTAAAATGGTGTCCTTCCGTATTCATTTGTTGCTCTTGTTCTTTCTTCTAGATTTTCTTTATTTTACCCTAAAAAATAGTGGTGAGTACTTTCTATCCTTTCTCCTTATGGTCGAATGATGCACCACACTAATTCTTGTGTGCCATATTGTTAGGACATCAAGGACGACTTCCCATCAACCCTTCCCATTTGATTTTCTCTTCTTGGTGGCCTCATTTGAAAACCTAGTCAATGACTGGATTCATCAAGCAACGAGTCAATGTGCAACAT
The DNA here is from genome assembly GCA_027924585.1 of Larix kaempferi. Lineage (NCBI taxonomy): Eukaryota > Viridiplantae > Streptophyta > Pinopsida > Pinales > Pinaceae > Larix > Larix kaempferi. Next base: position 9,543,578 of record BSBM01000504.1, read on the forward strand.
CTTCTTACTTCTACTTCTTCCCTTCTTGCATTTGCCTTGCTATGAACTCATATGGCTTCATGAATTTTCTAGACATTCGCTATCATTACCGCACATCAACTCTAACATCCGTTATTACATCCCTAGCTAAACTACCACTTCATTTTTATTGTCCATGCAATTCCCTGTTTGTTGCATTTCTCAAAGAGATTGCATCACAATTCCATCCACGGTGGAGTAGAATTTGTAACCTCTGCGTTGCAGATTTACTAATCTTCTCATGCATCTATTCGTTGCAACATCGTGGGCTCCCGTATTCTAATAACTACTAGTATTATTTTTGTACAACTTTTTTCGGTTTGGTCATCTATATGGTGTACCTACTATCAGCATTGCATTGTATTCTATTTCATGACTGAGATAGTTTTAAAAGGACGAAGATGTTGCACATCAACTCTCTTCTTGAGGAATACCATAATTGACTAGGTTACCAAGAAGAGAAAATAAAATGGGAAGGGTTGATGGGAATTTTAGTTGCCATTACATGTAATGCGACTTGGGGCATTCCATGGCCAAGAGGGAATGTTGGAATAGTAGCTGCGTAGGGCATCACCTCATAGGTCGACCAAAGATAGAAAAAGATTACAATACAGTGTTCGAAGAATACCTTCCTTGTTGAGAGGGAGTGCTAGAAATAGTGCAACTTCGGAAGTTATTCTTATTGTATTTCATCTTGTTATTGTACCTCCAATGGGACAAGATGTCAATGTATTTGGTCATGTAAAACACTTGAAAGAGTCAATGTAAATCTTGGGGTGGAATCACAAAGAAAAGATTTATTAAATGTATTTTTTTGTATTCCCCCAAGACAAGTCGGCCGAGTAGGAAACTGCCCCAAAATAGTGGGAAATTTGCACCAAACAGTGAGCAAAAATACCCCAGTCAAGTCGGCCTAGTTAGGGAAAGCTAGGTCGACCCAATGAGGGAAACAATCACCATTTCACTTGTATAAATAGAGTCTTCCGCCTCTCATTTGGTCATTCACTCAAGCATGTTCGCTCTAGCCAAGAGAGGTTCGCTACTACAGTTAAGAGACAGATTTTTGTGGGTTCTCCACTATTTGAGAAGTTACTCTCCTGTTTTCTAGGGTTTGCGCTACTACTATCTGGATGTACATCGTTCTCTATTGGAAGGTCTGAGCTCGGGGGAGACAAATAGCTTTGTCTATGGTTGGGAGATGATTGTTTTTATCATCATGGTTAAACGAGCTCCACACTCATTTTGTTTATGTGCTTTGCCATTCTTTTAGTGATCCTGGTTATGCTCCTATAAACATTAAAAAGGTCAATGATAGTTAATCAATTGTAAACACTAATTAAAATGGTGTCCTTCCGTAGCCATTTCTTGCTCTTGTTCTTTCTTCTAGATTTTCTTTATTTTACCCTAAAAAATAGTGGTGAGTACTTTCTATCCTTTCTCCTTATGGTCGAATGATGCACCACACTAATTCTTGTGTGCCATATTGTTAGGACAGCAAGGACGACTTCCCATCAACCCTTCCCATTTGATTTTCTCTTCTTGGTTGCCTCATTTGAAAACCTAGTCAATGACTGGATTCATCAAGCAACGAGTCAATGTGCAACATCTTCTTACTTCTACTTCTTCCCTTCTTGCATTTGCCTTGCTATGAACTCTTATGGATTCATGAATTTTCTAGACATTCGCTATCATTGCCGCACATCAACTCTCACATCCGTTATTACATCCCTAGCTAAACTACCACTTCATTTTTATTGTCCATGCAATTCCCTGTTTGTTGCATTTCTTAAAGAGATTGCATCACAATTCCATCCACGCTGGAGTAGAATTTGTAACATCTGCGTTGCAGATTTACTAATCTTCTCGTGCATCTATTCGTTGCAACATCGTGGGCTCCCGTATTCTAATAACTACTGGTATTATTTTTGTACACCTTTTTTCGGTTTGGTCATCTATATGGTGTACCTACTATCAGCATTGCATTGTATTCTATTTCATGACTGAGAATGTTTTAAAAGGACGAAGATGTTGCACATCAACTCTCTTCTTGAGGAATCCCATAATTGACTAGGTTACCAAGAAGAGAAAATAAAATGGGAAGGGTTGATGGGAATTTTAGTTGCCATTACATGTAATGCGACTTGGGGCATTCCATGGCCAAGAGGGAATGTTGGAATAGTAGCTGCGTAGGGCATCACCTCAAAGGTCGACCAAAGATAGAAAAAGATTACAATACAGTGTTCGAAGAATACCTTCCTTGTCGAGAGGGAGTGTTGGAAATAGTGCAACTTCGGAAGTTATTCTTATTGTATTTCATCTTGTTATTGTACCTCCAATGGGACAAGATGTCAATGTATTTGGTCATGTAAAATACTTGAAAGAGCCAATGTAAATCTTGGGGTGGAATCACAAAGAAAAGATTTATTAAATGTATTTTTTTGTATTCCCCCAAGACAAGTCGGTCGAGTATGAAACTGCCCCAAAATAGAGGGAAATTTGCACCAAACAGTGAGCAGAAATACCCCAGTCAAGTCGGCCTAGTTAGGGAAAGCTAGGTCGACCCAGTAAGGTAAACAATCACCATTTGACTTGTATAAATAGAGTCTTCGGCCTCTCATTTGGTCATTCACTCAAGCATGTTCGCTCTAGCCAAGAGAGGTTCGCTACTACAGTTAAGAGACAGATTTTTGGGGGTTCTCCACTATTTGCGAAGTTACTCTCCTATTTTCTAGGGTTTGCGCTACTACTATCTGGATGTACATCTTTCTCTATTGGAAGGTCTGAGCTCGGGGGAGACAAATAGCTTTGTCTATGGTTGGGAGATGATTGTTTTTATCATCATGGTTAAACGAGCTCCACACTCATTTTGTTTATGTGCTTTGCCATTCTTTTAGTCATCCTGGTTATGCTGCTATAAACATTAAAAAGGTCAATGATAGTTAATCAATTGTAAACACTAATTAAAATGGTGTCCTTCCGTATTCATTTGTTGCTCTTGTTCTTTCTTCTAGATTTTCTTTATTTTACCCTAAAAAATAGTGGTGAGTACTTTCTATCCTTTCTCCTTATGGTCGAATGATGCACCACACTAATTCTTGTGTGCCATATTGTTAGGACAGCAAGGACGACTTCCCATCAACCCTTCCCATTTGATTTTCTCTTCTTGGTGGCCTCATTTGAAAACCTAGTCAATGACTGGATTCATCAAGCAGCGAGTCAATGTGCAACATCTTCTTACTTCTACTTCTTCCCTTCTTGCATTTGCCTTGCTATGAACTCATATGGCTTCATGAATTTTCTAGATATTCGCTATCATTGCCGCACATCAACTCTCACATCCGTTATTACATCCCTAGCTAAACTACCACTTCATTTTTATTGTCCATACAATTCCCTGTTTGTTGCATTTCTCAAAGAGATTGCATCACAATTCCATCCACGGTGGAGTAGAATTTGTAACCTCTGCGTTGCAGATTTACTAATCTTCTCATGCATCTATTCGTTGCAACATCGTGGGCTCCCGTATTCTAATAACTACTAGTATTATTTTTGTACACCTTTTTTCGGTTTGGTCATCTATGTGGTGTACCTACTATCAGCATTGCATTGTATTCTATTTCATGACTGAGAATGTTTTAAAAGGACGAAGATGTTGTACATCAACTCTCTTCTTGATGAATCCCATAATTGACTAGGTTACCAAGAAGAGAAAATAAAATGGGAAGGGTTGATGGGAATTTTAGTTGCTATTACATGTAATGCGACTTGGGGCAGTCCATGGCCAAGAGGGAATGTTGGAATAGTAGCTGCGTAGGGCATCACCTCATAGGTCGACCAAAGATAGAAAAAGATTACAATACAGTGTTCGAAGAATACCTTCCTTGTTGAGAGGGAGTGTTGGAAATAGTGCAACTTCGGAAGTTATTCTCATTGTATTTCATCTTGTTATTGTACCTCCAATGGGACAAGATGTCAATGTATTTGGTCATGTAAAACACTTGAAAGAGTCAATGTAAATCTTGGGGTGGAATCACAAAGAAAAGATTTATTAAATGTATTTTTTTTGTATTCCCCCAAGACAAGTTGGCCGAGTAGGAAACTGCCCCAAAATAGTGGGAAATTTGCACCAAACAGTGAGCAGAAACACCCCAGTCAAGTCGGCCTAGTTAGGGAAAGTTAGGTCGACCCAGTAAGGGAAACAATCACCATTTGACTTGTATAAATAGAGTCTTCCGCCTCTCATTTGGTCATTCACTCAAGCATGTTCGCTCTAGCCAAGAGAGGTTCGCTACTACAGTTAAGAGACAGATTTTTGGGGGTTCTCCACTATTTGAGAAGTTACTCTCCTGTTTTCTAGGGTTTGCGCTACTACTATCTGGATGTACATCGTTCTCTATTGGAAGGTCTGAGCTCGGGGGAGACAAATAGCTTTGTCTATGGTTGGGAGATGATTGTTCTTATCATCATGGTTAAACGAGCTCCACACTCATTTTGTTTATGTGCTTTGCCATTCTTTTAGTGATCCTGGTTATGCTGCTATAAACATTAAAAAGGTCAATGATAGTTAATCAATTGTAAACACTAATTAAAATGGTATCCTTCCGTATTCATTTGTTGCTCTTGTTCTTTCTTCTAGATTTTCTTTATTTTACACTAAAAAAGACTGGTGAGTACTTTCTATCATTTCTCCTTATGGTCGAATGATGCACCACACTAATTCTTGTGTGCCATATTGTTAGGACAGCAAGGAGGACTTCCCATCATCTTTTCCCATTTTATTTTCTCTTTTTGGTAGAATCATTTGATAACCTAGTCAATGACTGGAGTCATGAAGAAGATAATCAATGTGCAACATCTTCTTCCTTCTACTTCTTCCCTTCTTGCATTTGCCATGCTATGACCTCATATGGCTTCATGAATTTTCTAGACTTTCGCTATCAATGCCGCACATCAACTCTCACATTCGTTATTACATCCCTAGTTAATGTACCACTTCATTTTTCTTTCCCATGGAATTCCCTGTTTGTTGCATTTCTCTAGGAGATTGCATCACAATTCCATCCACTTTGGAGTAGAATTTGTAACATCTGCGTTGCAGATTTACTAATCTTCTCGTGCATCTGTTCGTTGCAACATCGTGGGCTCCCGTATTCTAATAACTACTAGTATTATTTTTGTACACCTATTTTCGGTTTGGTCATCTATATCGTAGACCTACTATCAGCATTGCATTGTATTCTATATCATGATTGAGAATGTTTTAAAAGGACGAAGATGTTGCACATCAACTCTCTTCTTGAGGAATCCCATAATTGACTAGGTTACCAAGAAGAGAAGATAAAATGGGAAGGGTTGATGGGAATTTTAGTTGCCATTACATGTAATGCAGCTTGGGGCATTCCATGGCCAAGACGGAATGTTGGAATAGTAGCTACTTGGGGCATCACCTGATAGGTCAACCAAAGGTAGAATAAGATTAGGATACAGTGTTCGAAAAATACCTTCCTTGTTGAGAGGGAGTGTTGGAAATAGTGCAACTTCGGAAGTTATTCTTATTGTATTTCGTCTTGTTATTGTACCTCCTATGGGACAAGATGTCAATGTATTTGCTCATGTAAAACACTTGAAAGAGTCAATGTAAATCTTGGGGTGACATCACAAAGAAAAGATATATTAAATGTAATTTTTTGTATTCCGCCAAGACAAGTTGGCCCAGTGGGTAAACTGCCCTAAAATATTGGGCAATTTGACCCAAACGATGGGCAGAAATGCCCCAGTCAGGTCGGCCTAGTTGGGGAAAGTTAGGTCGGCCCAGTCACGGAAACAATAACCATTTGACGTGTATAAATAGAGTGTTCGACCTCTCATTTGGTCTTTGACTCAAGCATGTTCGCTCTAGCCAAGAGAGGTTCATTCCTTCACTCTAGAACGATGTAAGAGAGTAATTTTTTGGGGTTCTCCACTATTGGAGAAGTAACTCTCATGTTTTCTAAGGTTTGCGCTACTACTATCTGGATGTACATCGTTCTCTATTGGAAGGTTTGAGCTCGGGGCAGACAAATAGTTTTGTCTATGGTTGGGAGATGATTGTTCTTATCATCATGGTTAAATGAGCTCCACACTCATTTTGTTTATGTGCTTTGCCATTCTTTTAAGGATCCTGGTTATGCTGCTATAAACATTAGCCAGGTCAATGATAGTTAATCAATTGTGAACACTAATTAAAATGATGTCCTTCCGTATTCTCTTCTTGCTCTTGTTCTTTTTTCTAGATTTTCTTTATTTTACCCTAAAAAAGAGTGGTGAGTACTTTTTATCCTTTCTCCTTATGGTGGAATGATGCACCACACTAATTCTTTTGTGCTTGTTAGGACAGCAAGGGGGACATCCCATCAACCCTTCCCATTTTATTTTCTCTTCTTGGTAGCCTCATTTGATAACCTAGTCAATGACTGGATTCATCAAGAAGAGAGTCAATGTGCAAAATCTTCTTCCTTTTACTTCTTCGCTTCTTGCATTTGCCTTACTATGACCTCATATGGCTTCATGAATTTTCTAGACTTTCGCTATCAGTGCTGCACATCAACTCTCACATTCGTTATTACATACCTAGTTAAACTACCACTTCATTTTTCTTGCCCATGAATTCCCTGTTTGTTGCATTTCTCTAAGAGATTGCATCACAATTCCATCCACGGTGGAGTAGAATTTGTAACATCTGCGTTGCAGATTTACTAATCTTCTCAGGCATTTGTTCGCTTCAACATCGTGGGCTCCCGTATTCTAATAACTACTAGTATTATTTTTGTACACCTTGTTTTTCGGTTTGGTCATCTCTATGGTAGACCTACTATCAACATTGCATTGTATTCTATATCATGATTGAGAATGTTTTAAAAGGACGAAGATGTTGCACATCAACTCTCTTCTTGAGGAATTCCATAATTGACTAGGTTACCAAGAAGAGAAAATAAAATGGGGAGGGTTGATGGGAATTTTAGTTGCCATTACATGTAATCCAAGTTGGGGCATTCCATTGCCAAGGGGGAATGTTGGGGTAGTAACTGCGTGGGGCATCACCTCATAGGTCGACCAAAGATAGAATAAAATTAGAATACAGTGTTCGAAGAATACCTTCCTTGTTGAGAGGGATTGTTGAAAATAGTGCAACTTCAGAAGTTATTCTTATTGTATTTCATCTTGTTATTGTATCTCCTATGGGACAAGATGTCAATGTATTTGGTCATGTAAAACACTTGAAAAAATAAATGTAAACCTTGGGGTGAAATTACATATGGATGTACATCGTTCTATATTGAAGGTCTGAGCTCGGGGGAGACAAATAGTTTTGTCTATGGTTGGGAGATGATTTTTCTTATCATCATGGTTAAACGAGCTCCACACTCATTTTTTTTCTGTGCTTTGCCATTCTTTTAGTGATCCTGGTATTGGTAAATGATTCTGCCAATTTGTGTAAGCTGTGGCACAGAAGACTTGCTCATCTACACTATAGACCTCCTCCATCATTAAGGACAATGATGACAGTACTTCCAGTACTCCATGTAGACTGTGATGGTATTTGTAGAGGATGTGCACTTGGTAAGAATGCCAAGAGCAACAGGGACACTACCTTCTTATAAGGGACTGTTAGCTGGTGTGATATTTTCTATTTGTCCCTACCACAATTTCTTGTAATCTCTGTCCACTTTCGTTGTCATGTCTGTCATTCACTTTCAATATCCACTACATCTGCGATTGCCAATATTTCAAGTAGCTTGTGTTGTCGGCTCCATCATCAGGTCTTCATAGTGTTTCACCCCCACGCAAAGATTACAATTCCATCTTACCAGGGCCTGGGAGAATACCCTGTTCCACCATCAATATCCACGTAGGTGTCTCTTCAATGAATCTTCCATATAGTCCTTTGTTGAAAAATGATAGCGCTTTGGTTAAAGACTGATGACATTCCCCCGTAAATTTTATAGCATAACCTTCTACGACACCATTGAACCAAAAGTCAACCGCTCGAGTCATATCATGATCATACAACTAAATATTTAACAAATTATCCACATTCCACTTGATTCTTGGCTACGAAACCCAATGACAATGACGCTCCACAAGTCTCTCTAGCAATTCACGCTAATTACTGGAAAATTTAACCCATAAAATATCATGTAAACACTCAAACAAAGTGCTTGTGTTTAAATATTGTGACATCTTCACCTAGATATGCTCTTTCTTGTTTAAATATTGTAACTTTGAATAATATTCTATTGTAATTTATTCGGAGATGTTTTATTCCTCCGTCGGGATGTCATTATTGTACTTGATCATGTAAAGTCAGTGAGGTAAATCCTCCCATGTAAGTCGGAGCAGTAAATCCCCTTGATTCAATTGTAGTGGGGTGTTTAAGTCCCCTAGTAAAGTCGGCCTAGTCAGAATTAGGTTAATTTGTTAGGGGCCAACCTAGTTAGGGTAAATGTCAAATGAAAGTTAACGTGTAAATACAAGTGTCGAGCTCCTCATTTGGACACACACTCACTTGTGGATTGCGCATTAGGGGAGAGAGAGAGAGAGAGATCTGTGAAGGAGAAGGAGCTCTTGTTTGGGGATTTCATCTTTGTACTTTTGGCCATCTATATTGAGAAAGTTTTGTTGGGTTTTCTACCCCATGAGGGTTTCCCAGGATACATTGTGTCTCTTGTGTTTATGTTGTGCTTGTTATTCTTTCAGTGATCCTAACATGGTATACGACACTTGTTTCACTTGCAACAATTTGAAAGCTAGGGCTTTGTATAGCAAAACCTAGTCATCGTGGAACTTTCGCTATAAATCACTTTTGGCGAAGGTTCGAGATTTAAAACTTAGACAAGCCGAATATTACATGTTCTTGTACCTTGTGTCCGAGTTTCAGCCTTAAATTTGTTATACTTTGTGAGATATGATCCATACAAGTTAGGGTTTTTGCCTCTTCCAGAATGCAGCCCTAAACATGTGACCTAGGAAAAACGGTCATATCTCGGGCTGGGAAGCTCCAAATGGAATTCCGTAAAAAGTGACAATTAGGAAACGGACTGCAGTTTCACAGGTCCGATTATCAAAGGCCGAAGCTGAAACAGTGACACGTGGCACTCCGTACAAGTTCGCTATGTTGTTTCATCCCATAAACAGATAATGTTGGGAAACTTAGCATATCTCTCTCATGGAGAATCTAACGAAGCTCAAATATGTGGGGTTGGAAAGATGACATGTCAGGACACCATAGAGCTAAGTTTCAGACCCTGAGGATCTGAAATTTCAGAGATACACCAGAAATAATAAGGCACATCTGAAATAGCTGAACGGCGAAAATCTAAGAAGAGGAAGAAGAAGCTCTCACTTAGGGTTTTCAGTTTTTTAGGTATGGCACACCTGATGCAATGTTGGAGACACCTGATGCAACATTGGAAACTTTGAATGTGGATTTGGAATCCATTCATCATAGATATTAATCTTCCATCAAAATGTTGTGGGAGGAAGGAGATTGAAAATTGGGGTTTCCAAATAAGAAGAAACCCTAGGATGATGTTGTCTGATAACATGAAAGGTGTTGATTTTTAGTGCAGCTGCGAGACCCATTCTCAGAGAGAATGGTACCCTAGTCAGTTAACTAGGGTTCCTGGTCAAGTTAACCAGGCAGAGTCCAGGGGTTCTTGGTCGAGGACCAAGCAGGTTGATGCCATGGCAAAGTTCCTAGCATGCAATGTTCCCCCAAGTTTCCGGTACGCGGGGACGCGGGAGCGAGGAAACGCAGAAACATCATATGCAGAAGTACCCCCCAAATTTTAGGAAACGTCGACGGATACGTCAGGGTCTTAAACACAGGGGACCCCACCGAGAATAATACAAAATTAAAAGTTACTACTTTAAGATTTTAAAGATTAAAATTTAATAGTAATTAGCAACAAAACAATAACACTAACAAAGTAACATCATGTATTCAATATTGTGCTTATCATCATATAAACTACTAAACAGTAAATAGTAAACCACTAACATCATATTCATAAATCACTAAATCAGAAAATCACAATTCATTGAATTCAATGATTCATAATCATTCCAAGATACATGAATGATTCATTCCAAGATACATTAATAAATGAAAATCACATCATAGAGGGACTTAAAGTTAAAAGTTCAAACCCGAAAACTTAAAACTTAAAAGTAAAACTTTGAAACTTTGCTTCACCATTCATATTTTTAATTTTTAAATGTATTGAGAATTAAAAATTTTAAAGTTTAAAGTTTAAAATTCGAGCTCGAGCGTGCTCCGGTTAGCTTGGACGCAGCACCGTTGGCCTCTGCCCAACACTCGGACAACACCCACCGCCTCTGCACAACGCCCACAGCCTTTGCGGCCTCTGCACAACACCCACGTCCTTCGTGGCCTCTGCACAACCTCCGCGGCCTCTGCACAGCACCCGCGGCCTCTACCTCTGCACAACACTCACGGCCTTTGCCTCTGCAAAACACCCGCGACCTCTGCACACCACTCGTGGCCTCTACACAGCACCAATGCCCGGAGCAATGGACGCGGCCTCCCTCAGATTCAAGCTGCTGCACCTCTACCTCGACGCAACGTGAACTAGAAAACCCGCCGAAATGACAAGAGAAATTCCATGAGAGGGTCAACGCTATTGGAGGGAAAGGAGATCCGACAGCTTAGATGCTGCCACACATCAAATTTAGGGCCGTTGGATGCCGGAAACTCGACCCACATTTCCAGATTCAAAGGAAACGACGTCCCCTTGCGTTTCCAGTCGTTTCCAATTTTGGGTACAACAAGGAAACGACCCCAATCTAGTTTCCTCGTTTCGGAAACGCGTGGGGACGAGGAAACTCGTTTCCGAGGTCCAGAAACGCGTTTCCGGGTAACACTGCTAGCATGTGGCTAGGGCCCCTATTTGTCTCTAGGGTATTCTGGTCTAGAACCAGACGGTTTCTTGGTCACGATGACCAAGCAGATCCTGCAGGTTGAGACAGAGACATCCTAGGTCCTGAAGATGGTTGATCAACATTCAGCCTAGGACTCAATGCTCAGCTTGAGGCTGAGGACCATTCTCTGGGAGAATGGAGATCCTGGTCATAGACCAGATGGTTGATCAACATGTCCCAGTCTAGGACTGAGGTTCAGCCTTGAGCTGAAAGCCATTCATTGAGAATGGAAGATATTGTTGTCCCCTCTCCTAATCGGTTATTGCTAGATTGCTTCTCAAGGGACTGGCCACCCCTTGACGATGTCCCTAGTATCTAACTCTTAGGAGCAGTGTTAAGGACAAAAGGATTGCACCATCCGTTTGGATCTTCTCCCTTATACAGTGATGACAAAAATATATAAACTATGTATCTTAAGAGAGAGAAAAGTCTTTGGTCTTGTTGGTTCTATTTGATTGCTTGTCCACTTTGATCTTGTGGTTGTTGACCCATGGTCCTATTCTTACTTGATCCTAGCACTCTCACTTGTATGCACCTTTGACTATGATGACTCCTACTTTATGGAGTATTTTTTTTACCTAAGGGTTTATTAAAGACCATTGGACCATGTATTATGTTTTGTTATAGGGCCTTGTCCCACTTATGTTTTTGGTCTATTTACTTTATGTTGGACCTTTGATTTTTCACTTTATGATAAATTCATTAATTATTTATTTTAGTCTTATTAATAAAATCTTTATGATTTTATTAATAAAGACTTTGTGATTTTATTAATAAAGTTTTATTATTTTATTATTATTTATTTGTCCATTTAAGTTTTATCCTATTAATACATTGGACCATTGGTACTTTATCCTTTGACCTCTCTTTTCTTATTATTTTATTTATTTTTATTTTATCCCTATTCTAACCTAAGGTTGTTAACTCTCAATCTATATAAACCTTACAAAACTTATGATTCTTATATCTTACGTGAGCTCACACTTCACTTTTCGTTTTTTTGTTTCTCTCGGGTAATATTGTCGGGTCTGCTTGGATTTCACGACTGTCTCTCCTTCACGGTTGTGATCTCCTTCACGGCTTTTCTATTTTTGCCATATCATTTCTATTCCGGTTGTAGCATGTGAGGTCTGCTCCTATTTGGATTTCACTCCACGGCTTTATCCTCACGGTGATCTTCTTCACGGCTGTGATCTCCTTCACGGCTTTTCTATTTTTGCCATATCATTTCTATTCCGGCTGTAGCATGTGAGGTCTGCTCCTATTTGGATTTCACTCCACGGCTTTATCCTCACGGTGATCTTCTTCACAGCTGTGATCTCCTTCACCGCTTTTCTATTTTTGCCATATCATTTCTATTCCGGCTGTAGCATGTGAGGTCTGCTCCTATTTGGATTTCACTCCACGGCTTTATCCTCACGGTGATCTCCTTCACGGCTGTATCCCTTTCACGGGTTTCTCTTCATGGTGATCTCCTTCATGACTGTATCCCTATCACGGGTTTCTCTTCACGCATTCAGCAGTCTCACAGTTTCTCTATCTCACGACCAGCTCCTTCACTGGTTGATTTCTCTTCACTGTAATTGATCTCTGTAAGTGAGGGTTTGCTTACATGCTTGACCTTCGTAGTCTGCAGCACCTGTGTGTCTTTCTTACTACTGTCATTTTAATTGAAGAACTTGAGGTATGTTTTATTCTACCTGAACCTTCTCTCTCTTAAGGTACGTATATGGTTTATCTAGTTTGACTTGTCCTTTCAGTGACAAGATCAAAACTATCTGAGTATAAGTTGAATCCAAATGGTTGTTTTAATTCTTTAATGCAGTACATGTTTATTTTACTACAGTTCATTTATTTTATTTTTCTGAACTTAGCATTTGATGATTCTCAAGGACCAACATTAATGCAGTGACTAAATGGAGCATTAAGTTGAAAGAGATGAAAATTATGTTATTTATGTTTTAAATCAGTTTAAATTTAAATTTTGCAATACAATTGTTTACATGTTCTTGCATCAAGGTTGTTATATGTGATAAAATGTACATAACCTGCAATTTTAACAAAAGGTACACCAAAAAAGACAAATCAAGTTCTAGATCAAGAATACATGACCATGATGACATGAAGACAAAGACTCATCCATAGTCTTTGTTCACATAAAAGCACTACTTACGAGGTATGTATGATTTGGTTCTACTGTGCTTAACTTATGAGATATGCAGGTTACTAGCACAAGGTCTCTAAATCATTGAAGAGAACAAAGAAGATATTGTTTGGGTATGTTAGACATAACTAGCAAGCATTCTAATCCAGGTATGTTTTCCTATATTGAGTTACAATCCTACTTTGTGTCAAGATTTTAGATAAGTATACTTTCATATGGTTGATAATGATTATTCCTGAAAAATTGAGTTTAGCTAATCAAGGCTTTATGCATATTATGTTTCATAGTTTGATTAATGATTATGACCATATTTGTTTAAGATTATTTAGGGTTATAATGTTTTTAATCTTATTGAGAGATTATACTAATGAATGCGTGATTATGTATGAGATCTTGAGGATGACACAATGATGAAACTAGTGCACATTTAAGGGTGCATAGTGCTACAGGATGGATAAAAGCTCAAAGACACAAGTTCATGATACTATCATGACATGGAAAGGAAGTAGATATCAAGAAGGAAGCAAAGATCCAGATGGAGGCAACCCCACAAAACATAAAAAGATAAGTATTTGAATTACTTCTTGAATCTCTGAATAGTATTTGAGGACAATGGTGACAGGACTTCCAATACTCCTTCGTGTAGATTGTGATGGTATTTGTAGAGGATGTGCACTTGGTAAGAATGCCAAGAGCTCTTTCCCGAGCAGTGACAGAAGGTCCAAGGGAATCTTGGATCTACTACATTCAAACTAGTGTGGACCCATGATAGTTGCCTCAGGGGTGGATACTACTGGTTTTTCATGTAACTTGTGTATTGCACTCAGAACCTCCTTTTGGCATACAGCCAGACCATTCAAAACATGTATGAGGCGGTGGAATGCAATCTTATCATCGTACTCAGTTTTCTTACATGTGTCCATCTCGAGGTAACAATCTGATTCGCTCTTGTCAGAATCTTAATCCCCTAGGTCTATATACTCTAGATCTGGGTCCTCTTTCTTTGTCCTACCCTTTCGTAAGTGACGAATGGAGTGTTGTTCAGATTCATTTAACTGCTCAAAATTGCATGGTTCCCACAGTTGGCGAGGAACATGCTCTGAACGTGCATTTCTACAAGAATGTGCATTTCTAGCACTAGAATTTTCTAAAGAAATGTACATTTCCATCATTTCATATTTCATTGAGAACTCTACACTTCCAACATTACACTTGATGTTATTCTATGATAGTTGTGGGGTGTGACCTTTCATCTTACACCTCCACATGTAGGAAGCGCCCAACATTGTAGGCATGGAGGACCACTCATATTACATCTTGGCAGACCTTGGCTTGGACATACACCCCTCTCATGCTAATGTCGACTTGGAAGCCTCTCTTGAGGAAAATCATTGCATAAAATATATATATATATATATAAAGAATACTTTCATTGAAGGTATTGGTAACAATTATTCAATAGATATGTAAAGGATACTTTCAATCAAGGTATCAGTAACAATTATTCAATATATATATAAAGGATGCTTTCATTCAAGGTATCGGAAAAAATTATTCAATATAGGTTGCAAGTCCAAGGATCAAAAGCATAGAAATCAAAGACCACAACTTCAAAAATGACAACTCTGCAAAAGTTTGAAAGGCATAAGCATCTTCATCAAAGATTTTTCTCAAAGTGAAAATCCATCGTATTAGATTCATGGAGCTTCAAAATACACCAAGATTACAACTACAATATTCCTTGAATTTTAATAGTGACATGTACATTAAGTTAAAGTTCTGCCACAACTTTCTAGATAATGAATTCAATTAACAAGTCATAAATATTCTCACAAGGCAAGCAGACTAGTTCACGGTGACACTAAAATCTTAAAATCAAATATGTATTGCATGGTTTACCAAATATACATATGTTTTGAAAGGATGTGAGATTGCATATCATTTTTTCTTGCATAAAAGAGAAGAAAATGCCAACAATTATACAATGCAAGTGAGAAGATTACACGAAAAAAATTTGTCACTTCCAGGAAATGCATTGAGATTTTACAACTGAGAGATTCCAAGTAAACAAGGTCCCATAAAGAGTTGAAAGGTTCACAAGCTTCCACAAATCTCTAATGATCTATCTTGGCATGTTAATTCTATGGTTAAGCCATCCATATGCACTACACATATCAAGCTTGTCAGATGTCCAAGTTCAATACTTAAATGCGGAAGCAAACAACTCATTGTTCAATAGGAAAGATGCAAGTATCAACATAGAAAGTGTGCCAGGGAATATAAGTATAAAAGAAAAATGACTATACTGTGCACAGTTATCTCAAGAATCTTAAAGTATAGGTTGTACACTCTTAAAACTATCAACATATCATACTCTATATATGCCATGAATAACCAAGAGCTGAAGTTCAGCAGAAAAAGTATAGATCATGATTCAAAAAACAAATTGTAGATATTCAACACTCTACACACAAGTTTGCACAAGTCAAGAAATGAAGTGAGCATACAGATCTAAAAATTCCAGCGGCATTATTAGAGCAGTTAGTCTTTGCTTTTGTTAAGGTTTCAAATATAAGTGTAAAGTGATCATGAACGGATTGAATTATAGGAGGCACTCTGCATCTTATGCTCGCACCCCACCCTGATTGCCAACAGGAAGCCCTCATCTCATCAGCCAAGCAGTCCAGAGGCTGCGATTGAAACCGGAGGTCTAGGGGAGAGTTCAATAGGCTTTGTGCATTTCAATTGAAGCTCTGACCATACATTGCTCACTTTTGTAATAGAGGCTGGATTGCTTTCATGTATTTAGTGGTTTCGGAAGTGAAACACAATCACTTGCAGGATTATCTTCTAAAATATATGGCTTGGAGTTTAAACATATTCCTAGTCACTTGTACAGTCTATCTAAAGGAATTTAAACTATGGATATCTTAAGGTGGGTTCCATAAAGAGCACAGCACAGGGTGTTGGATGTCAGTTAGTTTCAACAGAACGATCAAGTAAAACCAGTAATAGGCCCACTGAACTTCCTGAGATTAAACATTGTCGGGAGAACTACCTAGCAAATGCTTGTAAATATGTTGTATATTGCAACTACTGTATTCTACTTTTTGCCAGTAGCAATGTCAAAAAGAGTCTGGAATGAATATATTGATGGGATTTATTAGACTAAATAGAGAATGATCAAAACAAAGAAAGGATAACAATTTAAATGGACATTCTGACAGCTACTGTCAACTGCCTGGTTTTACCAGTGAGCACCATATAAAAACCCTTGTGTATTAACAAAAACAATAATAACAACAACAGAAATAGAAAGACTCACCTAAATAATCCTCTATATTAGCCTTCACAATGCGTCCATTGGGGCCAGTACCTTTTATGCTTGAAATTAGAACCTGGAAAATAGTGGGAAACAGTGTGGACCCACGGCCGCGCAAACAAGATAAGTCAGATAGCCATAAAATGATAAAAGTATTATTCAAATATCAAGTACTTATTTCTATGACAGAAGTACAATCACTAGCAGAATGCCTATGACAAGTAAGAAACTGACCTAATGATCTTCTGCCATCTTTCTTGCAATAGGGCTAGCAAAAATGCAATCTTCTGTTTCAGGAGATGTTGCACTGTTCCCTGTTTTAGGAGTTACAACAGGGCTTGGAGTCTCTTCTTTTAGTGGAGGTGGTGGAGGAGAAGCTTCCTTTGAAGGAGCCTTGTCAATGGTGGCTCCCTGCGCCGAGGGTGTGTAGTCCCTCAATTTTGCAATGCCATCCTCATCTTCCACCATAATTGCTATAACCTGATTCAAAACCAGTACAATAAAACCTTCCAGATTTTGAATAAACCCTACCAGTTCACTATACACAAACTGTTAAAATATATAGATGCACCAGCACATTCACACATTGATGTAACAATTAGAACTCCTTTGCCAACAATAAACCCAAGCAAAAAATTCAATATAACAATTGCAACTGTAGACTGAGAAAGAGATTTCTTAATGATTGTGAGTGTACCTCCCCAACTTTAATTTACTTTGATCCGTCACCATGGACATTTTCTGCCAAATAGCCATCCTCCATACTCTCCATATTGACAATTGCTATATCCTAAAACCATTTCTTAACAATCAGCATTCTTCAGCAACATTACCAAATAAGCAAGGAAAGGAAATTAGTTGACCTTTGGAGTTTCTTTGAAAGAAGATAGAACATAAAAAAAGTAGTAAACGAAATTAGTTGACCTTTGGAGTTTCATTAAAAGAAGATAGAACATAAAAGTACATCCCCAGCTGAAACTTTATCTCCCTCTTTCTTTTTCCACTTAGCAACGTTACCCTTCAGAATGCAGATTATCAATAATATCCTAGGTGCCAATGATCAGAAATCTCAAATGCTCACTTCCTAATTGGGTAATGTACAAAGGAAAATGGTACGAATTTGGAAGCTATTGAAAGATGCATGGACCGCATTGTTATCTATAATAACTAGTAAACAACAACAAAGTCTAATGTTGATTAAGGGTAGAAAAGTGCCCAGGATTTAAGAAGAAATGGTTCTTCCTGCTGATCTAGTCCACAAAAGTGCTCAGATTGCCTAAAATTGTCTTTTGACACACAGGTTTGTCCTCAAATTTAGCCCAGAACCAGATCACTGATGACTAGGGGATCAAATAGGGCTGAGAATTAATTTCACCGCCTAGGATGTGCCCATCAACATGGATTTATTTCTCAAATAAAGACTTTTACTGTTGCTACTCATTCTCAGAAGTGCACAGGTCTGAGTTTTAGCCACTTTACCATTGGTATGATGCATAAACTTGTCAAAGATGTACCCAGAACAAACCAAAACTTGGATTTGCTTGATGTATGGTTGTTTGAAGGCTGGGACAGATTTGATCTGTTGCTGTTTGAGGCTAACAAATACCAGAACTGCCCAGAAATATCCCAGATCAACTAATTAGGCTGTTAGGAGGCTCAACATATGCCCAGGTCATCAAGGAATGTGCCCAGGACTCATTTTGATTGTTGTATGAGGATAGGACATGCCAGCATTACCAGGATTGCTTTCAATCATCCATAGAACTGTTGAGGGGTCAGAGTCCATATCAAATGAGATCGGAAATTATCCATGTCACCGTCACATGAAGCAAAGATCTACCAATCTGGACTCCAAGGCATCATACTAAGCCGTCCATGCATGATAAAACAAATGCAATCATCAAAGGAGAGGTGCGAAGTGATATGCTACACATGAGTGTGTGTGATTGTGATGATGGAGATAGCTTTCATATGTCTTAGAGTGAGTCCAAGTCAAGTCGCCATGTATTAGAGTAGAACTTGTCGTTGGATCATATGTTGAGTAGCCACATGACTCGTGGGACGCTTGGATATGTTGAGCGGACCCTTGTTGATGGTAGTCACCCCTTGAGGTTGTGTTGGTGGCCTTGTCTGAGGTCCATATGCCATGTGTCATGTTCCTAGAGGAGACGTTGCGATGAGGGAACCCTAGCCTACGTGTGACCCTCCTTTGTTGTGAGTATGCTCTTGAGTTAACATTAGTTAACTCAAGTGCATGTCGGCCTATGTTTAGAATCATGACTTTCTCCTCTTAACGGTCTATATATAAGGAGAGTTATTCTCGTTGCTCAAATGCACTTCTTTGGTATCTTGTATCTTGCTCTAGGGATACGCTATCTTGACTTCTTGTCTACAGGGTTTGCTAAACTTGAGGTCTCTTCCTCTAGAACTCGCTATGCAAGTGGAGTGTCCCTTCTCTATCTTGGAGCGTTTGTGTAAAGATGCTATGACGTAACGATGTAGGAATCTATTACATGATGAAAGGTGCAAGCTCGGGGGAGACAATGGTTCTGCATTATCTATGGTTGGGAGGTGTTACCTGTGCAATGGTTATCTTCATGTGGTCTAGTGGATTTTATGGTTCAATTTTGAAAAGAACTGTAAGTGCCCTAAAAACTCAACAAATTACCACAATCAAATGTAAAAGAATAATTACTATAACTCCCTTTTGTTCTTTCTTCCCTTTCTCTCTTCTAAGGTTTCTTGATTGTATCGTAAAATTCAGTTCCCAACCACCCTTCAGTTCCCATCTTCGTCTTTGGTTTCCTTATAAAAAACTAGTTCCATCTAGGTTGATGTCTAGAGCAAGGCCCGACTCTGGGTGAATTGTTACTAAATTAGACTGCCCATTTCCCCCCTTTTCCACTTCTTTTCTATTGGGAATATTGTTCCTTTTCGCATCGGATAGACTTTGTCTGGGGTGTCGAATACTAAACAACTCCTGCCCCTCACCTCTTTCCTTCACTAGATTTTCCTCAACATCTCCACCTCTTGCCCCTCGCCTTTGCTAGTTCTCCCTTATGGTCTTCGATCTTTCACTCCGCATCCTCACATTTTTTCGTTGGTTATCTTTCTCTAACGATAGATGTCACAATCGAGTAGCTTATAGAGGAAAACATCGAACACTTGTGTTGTGGATACATAACTTTCTTTGGCGAGGACACTACCATCCTTGACGTGCAGCGTGGATCTCCCACGTTATCGTCTTTTGTAGTTGGATAAGTACATGCATTCCTTCCACATCTCATTTATTTCGTTTCTTATTCATTTATATCGTTAGAACTAGGTGTTTTTATTGCATTGTATAGAGATTTGGATCAAGTCTATTTTGTAGCGAGGCGTAGTAGCGTGTACAAATTCGTTTGATCGTAGTAAAATTTTGTAAGAAGCCTATGGCGGCTCTCATATTTTCCAATTGACATCAACACATTTTCTGGTGAGTTCCTTACCTTTCAATTTATTTTCTTATTTAACATTTTGGTTCGTAAGCTCAAGAAAGGTAATGGATAAGTCGAAATGAATTGGTGTCCCTCACTATTGTAAGTTTATTGTGAATTGTGGTTGTTCGTAAGAGCTATGTGGATTTTGCTAATACGCTAGAACCCCATATTAGTTAAACAACTATTTAATCCTAGTTAGGTTGCCCGTCTTTTCTTTATTTGTTGTTAATTATATTTGTGGCTAAGAACTAATTGAATTAGCTTAGTAAATCGAGGGCCCTATGTCACTTAGTCAACTGTAAAACCCAATAAATATGACCTCATTTTGTCCTTTTTTCTTCCAACCCTTTTCTCTCCTATGTTTTCCTTATTCTATCACAAAATTTAGTTCCTAGGCATCCTTTGGTTTTCTTCATTCTTCTCGATGCACTCCATATTTGGTTGCCTCGAAAACGACTAGCTCCCTCTAGGCTTATGTATCGAGTAGAGCCCGACTCGAAAATTCTTACTAGATCAGACTGGTCATTTCCCCTCTCCATCGTTTTCTTTTCTCTACGCAATATTGTTCCTTCTCGAATCCAATAGACGACAACTATGGTGTCTTTCTCTGAACAATCTCCGCCTCTTTCCTTCACTAGATTTTCCCATCATCTCCACATCTTGTCTCTTGCCTTCCCTTGTTCACACTATTTTCTCCAATTTTTCACTATCTACGTCCTCAATATATTGCATTAACTTAGCTTCCCGTTACATTGTAAATTTCTAGTTAATTATAGTCGTTGGTAAGAAATGAGTAAATTTCCCCAATATTCTAGAGCCCTAGTTTAGTTTAAACAACTACTTAACCCTAGTTTGTGGCTAGCTCCCTCTAGGTTGATGTCTCGTGTAGGGCCCAACTCGAGACGTCTTCTTAGTAGATCAAACTGGTCGTTGCCCCGCTTCATCCGCTTCTTTCCTCCAAACAATATTGTTCCTTTGTCGAATCCCATAAACTGCAGCTATGGGGTCATTCACTGAACAACTCCCACCTCTTTCCTTCACTAGATTTTTCCAAACATCACCACGTCTTGCCTTTGTCCTTCTATTGTTCACCATATCTTTTCCATCTTTTCACTCTCGGCGTCCTCGATAGGTTGACTTCACTTAGCTTCCCTCTCTATTGTAAATTTCTTCTTAATTTTAGTCGTTGGTAAGAACTGACTAAATTTCCTTGATATTCTAGGGCCCTAGTTTAGTTTAAACAACTACTTAACCCCAATTGGGTTGCCCTTCTTTTCTCATTCTGGTGTTGGTTCAGCTTTTGGCTGAGAACTAATTGAATTACCATAATAAACTAAAAACCCAGAATTACAATAACTCCCTTCCGTCCTTCCCTCCCATTCTCTCTCCAAAGGTTTCTTGATTTTATCCTAACATTGAGTTCCCAACCACCCTTCGGTTCTCTTCACTCCTCTGGGTGGACTCCATCTTTGCTTTACTCGAAAAGGACTGGCCAGGTTTCCCTCTTTTCTTAACCTTTTTTTTTTTGTAACTAGGGGAATCGGAAACTGGGACCGGGCTGGTACTCGCGTGACACGGGGTCCAGGGATCCAATCCCATCCACTAACACCATACCCCTAGGTGCACCCACAACGCACAAGCATGGGGCACGGGTAAGCCGAGGTGATTTCAACTCGTGACCTCCATTTACAACATTTCCTTCATATCAAACGAATCGTTGGTTGAGCTACACCCTTGCGGGCTTTTCTTAATCTATTGTTAATTCTACTTGCGGCTTAGAATTAATTGAATTACACTAGTAAGTCTACGGCCCTAGGTCACTTAATCGACTGTAAAACCCAATAAATATACCTTATTTCTTTTGGTCCTCTTCTCTTCTAATCGCTTTGTCTCCTAAGGTTTCTTGATGTTTTCCAACAATTTAGTTCCCAGCCACCCATCAGGTCTCTTCTATCTTCTCCGTGGACTCCATCTTTGGCGGCCCCGAAAATGATTGGCTCCCTCTAGGTTGATGTCTCGAGTAGGAACCCAACTCGAGAGGGCTTCTTACTAGATCAGACTGGTCATTTCCCCCCTTCATTCCTTTCTATTCTCTAGACAATTTTGTTCCTTGTCGAATCCCATAGACTGCAGCTATGGGGTCATTCATTGAACAACTCCTGCCTCTTTCCTTCACTAGATTTTCCCAAACATTTCCACATCTCTCCTCTTTCCTTCCCTTGTTCACCATCTTGTCTCCACTCTTTCAGTGTCTGCGTCCTCGCTAGGTTTAGTTAAATTAGCTTCCCTCTCTATTGTAAATTTCTTGTTAATTCTAGTCGTTGGAAAGAACCAACTAAATTTCTGTAATGTCCTAGAGCGCTTGTTTCGACTGAACAGCTTCTTAACCCTAGTTAGGTTACCCTTCTTTTCTCAATTTGGTGTTAATTCAACTTGCGGTTGAGAACTAGGAGAATTATGTTGAAGATTGTGTAGCTTCAGAAGATATTCATATAGTACCAGTTCGGAGCCCCTACTCTCTGTCAATGTGGACATACTAGGGTGACATCGTCAGTTGGATTGGAGAGTCCTCACACAATTAGACACAACCTGAGCATGACTTCGATACCTGGCAAGGGATTAGCTAACCCTTGGTGTGCAGGCAGTACCAAGTATTATAGGGACGCCTATATTGTAGCTCTGGATCAGTAGGAGCAATTAGGTGTGCGGTGATATGCTACACATGGGTGTGTGTGATCGTGATGATGGAGATACCTTTCATAGGTCTTAGAGTGAGTCCAAGTCAAGTCGCCATGTATTAAAGTAGAACTTGTCGTTGCATCATATGTCGAGTAGCCACATGAGTCGTGGGACGCTTGGATATGTTGAGTAGCCCCTTGTTGATGGTAGTCACCCCAAGATGTAGAGATGCTTGGGAAAATCTAGTGAAGGAAAGAGGCGGGGATTGTTCAGAGAAAGACACCATAGTTGTCGTCTACAAATTAGACTTGATCCAGATCTCTGATACAATGCAATAAAAACACGAGAACTATGGTGTCTTTCTCTGAACAATCCCCGCCTCTTTCCTTAACTAGATTTTCCCAAGAATCTCCACATCTTGTCTCTTGCCTTCGCTTGTTCACACTATTGTCTCCAATTTTTCACTCTCTACGTCCTCGATATTTTGCGTTAACTTAGCTTCCCGCTCCATTGTAAATTTCTAGTTAATTATAGTCGTTGGTAAGAAATGATTAAATTTCCCCAATATTCTAGAGCCTTAGTTTAGTTTAAACAACTACTTAACCCTAGTTTGTGGCTAGCTCCCTCTAGGTTGATGTTTCGTGTAGGGCCCGAATCGAGACGTCTTCTTAGTAGATCAGAATGGTCGTTCCCCAGCTTCATCCGCTTCTTTCCTCCAAACAATATTGTTCCTTGTTGAATCCCATAGACTGCAGCTATGGGGTCGTTCACTAAACAACTTCCACCTCTTTCCTTCACTAGATTTTTCCAAACATCACCACGTCTTGCCTTTTTCCTTCTATTGTTCACCTTATCTTTTCCATTTTTTCAATCTCGGCGTCCTCGATAGGTTGACTTCACTTAGCTTCCCTCTCTATTGTAAATTTCTTCTTAATTGTAGTCGCTGGTAAGAACTGACTAAATTTCCCTGATATTCTAGGGCCCTAGTTTAGTTTAAACAACTACTTAACCCCTATTGGATTGCCCTTCTTTTCTCATTCTGGTGTTGGTTCAGCTTTTGGCTAAGAACTAATTGAATTACCATAATCAACTAAAAACACATAATTACAATAACTCCCTTCCGTCCTTCCCTCCCATTTTCTCTCCCAAGGTTTCTTGATTTTATCCTAAAATTTAGTTCTCAACCACCCTTCGGTTCTCTTCACTCTTCTAGGTGGATTCCATCTTTGCTTTACTGGGGGAATCGGCAACTGGGATCGGACTGGTACTCGCGTGACACGGGGTCCAGGGATCCAATCTCGTCTGCTAACACTATACCCCTAGGTGCACCCACACAGCTTGAAAGCATGGGGCACGGGTAAGCCAGGTTGATTTGAAATTGTGACGTCCATTTACAACATTTTCTTCATATCAAGCAAATCGCTGGTTGAGCTAAACCCCTACTGGATTTTCTTAATCTATTGTTAATTATACTTGTTGCTTAGAATTAATTGAATTACGCTAGTAAGTCTAGGGCCCTAGGTCACTAAATCGACTGTAAAACCCAAAAAACATACCTTCTTTCTTTATGTCCTCGTCTCTTCTAATCGCTTTCTCTCCTAAGGTTTCTTGATGTTTTCCAACAATTTAGTTCCCAGCCACCCATCAGGTCTCTTCTATCTTCTCCGTGGACTCCATCTTTGGCAGCCCCGAAAATGACTAGCTCCCTCTAGGTTTATGTCTTGAGTAGGAACCCAACTCGAGACGACTTCTTACTAGATCAGACTGGTCATTTCCCCCCTTCATCCCTTTCTATTCTCTAGACAATTTTGTTCCTTGTCGAATCCCATAGACTGCCGCTATAGGGTTGTTCATTGAACAACTCCTACCTCTTTCCTTCACTAGATTTTCCCAAACATTTCCACATCTCTCCTCTTTCCTTCCCTTGTTCACCATCTTGTCTGCACTCTTTCAATGTTTGCTTCCTCGATAGGTTTAGTTAGATTAGCTCCCCTCTCTATTGTAAATTTCTTGTTAATTCTAGTCGTTGGCAAGAACCAACTAAATTTCTGTAATGTTCTAGAGCGCTTGTTTCGATTGAACGGCTTCTTAACCCTAGTTAGGTTACCCTTCTTTTCTCAATTTGATGTTAATTCAACTTGCGGTTGAGAACTAGGTGAATTATGTTGACGATGGTGTAGCTTCAGAAGATATTCTTATAGTACCAGCTGGGAGCCCCTACTCTCTGTCAATGTGGACATACTAGGGTGACATCCTCGGTTAGATTGGAGAGTCCTCACACAATTAGTCACAACCTGAGCATGACTTGGATACCTCGCAAGGGATTAGCTAACCCTTGGTGTGCAGGCAGTACCAAGTATTATAGGGGCGCCTATATTGTACCTCTAGGTCAGTAGGACCAATTAGGTGTGAGGTGATATGCTACACAAGTGTGTGTGATTGTGATGATGGAGATACCTTTCATATGCCTTAGAGTGAGTCCAAGCCAAGTCGCCATGTATTAGAGTAGAACTTGTCGTTGGATCATATGTTGAGTAGCCACATGAGTCGTGGGACGCTTGGATATGTTGCGTGGACCTTGTTGATGGTAGTCACCCCTTGAGGTTGCATTGGTGGCCTTGTTGGCGGTCCATATGCCATGTGTCATGTTCCTAGAGGAGACGTTGTGATGAGGGAAACCTAGCCTACGTGTGACCCTCCTTTGTTGTGAGTCGGCCCAGGTTCAGAATCACGACTTGCTCCTCCTCTTAACGGTCTATATATAAGAAGAGTTATTCTCATTGCTCAGATGCACTTCTTTGGTATCTTGTATCTTGCTCTAGGGATACGCTATCTTGATCTTCTTGTCTACAGGTTTTGCTAAACTTGAGGTTTGTTCCTCTAGAGCTCGCTATGTAAGTGGAGTGTCTTGTTAGGGCATATGATCCTTCTCTATCTTGGCGCGTTTGTGTCAAGATGCTATGACGTAATGATGTTGGAATCTATTACATGATGAAAGGTGCTAGCTCGGGGGTGACGATGGTTTTGCATTGTCTATGGTTGGGAGGTGATAGATCATCACTGTGGTTAAACGACCTCCATAATCATTGTCTTACCTATGCAACAGTTATCTTCATGTGGTCTAGTAGCTTTTATGGTTCAGTTTTGAAAAGAACTGTAAGTGCCCTAAATACTCAACAAATTACCATAATCAACTGTAAACGAATAATTTCTATAACTCCCTTTTGTCATTTCTTCCCTTTCTATCTGATAAGGTTTCTTGATTTTATCGTAAAATTCAGTTCCCTTCTCGATCTTTGGTTTCCTTAAAAACAACTAGCTCCCGCTAGGTTGATGTCTAGAGCAGGGCCCGACTTTGGGCAAATTATTAATAAATTAGACTGGCCATTTCTCCCCCTTTTCCACTTTTTTTCTATTTGGAATAGTGTTCCTTTTCGCATCGCATAGACTTTGTCTGGGGTGTCGAATACTAAACAACCTCTTTCCTTCACTAGATTTTCCTCAACATCTCCACCTCTTGCCTCTCGCCTTTGCTAGTTCTCTCGTATGCTCTCGTCTCTTTCACTCCGCGTCGTCACATTTTTTCGTTTGTTATCTTTCTCTGACAACAGATGTCACAATCGCGTAGCTTATAGATGAAAACATCGAACACTTGTGTTGTCGATACATAGCTTTCTTTGGCGAGGACACTACCATCCTTGACGTGCATCGCGGATCTTCTACATTATCGTCTTTTGTAGTTGGATAAGTACATGGATCTCACTTATTTTCTTTCCTATTCATTTATATTGTTAGAACTAGGTGTTTTTATTGCATTTTATCAAAGATCTGGATCAAGTCTATTTTGTAGGGAGGCGTAGTAGCGTGTACAGATTCGTTTGATCGTAGTAAAAGTTTGTAGGAAGCCTAGGGCGGCTCTCATATTCTGAAATTGACATCAACACATTTTCTAGTGAGTTCATTTTGGTTAGTAAGCTTAGGAAAGGTAATGGATAGGTTGAAATGAATTAGTGTCCCTCACTATTGTAAGTTTATTGTGAATTGTGGTTGTTGGTAAGAGCTATGTAGATTTTGCTAGTACGCTAGAACCCCATATTAGTTAAACAACTATTTAATTCTAGTTAGCTTGCCCTTCTTTTCGTTATTTGTTGTTAATTATATTTGCGGCTTAGAACTAATTGAATTAGACTAGTAAATCGAGGGCCCTATGTCACTTAGTCAACTGTAAAACCCAATATATATAACCTCATTTTATCCTTTTTTCTTGCAACCCTTCTCTCTCCTATGTTTTCCTTATTCTATCCCAAAATTTAGTTCCCAAGCACCCTTTGGTTTTCTTAATTCTTCTCGATGGACTGCATATTTGGTTCCTCAAAAACGACTGGCTCCCTCTAGGTTTATGTATCGAGTAGAGCCCGACTCGAAAATTCTTACTGGATCAGACTGGTCATTTCCCCTCTCCATCGTTTTCTTTTCTCTACACAATATTGTTCCTTCTCGAATCCAATAGGCGACAACTATGGTGTCTTTCTCTGAACAATCCCCGCCTCTTTCCTTCACTAGATTTTCCCAAGCATCTCCACATCTTGTCTCTTGCCTTCCCTTGTTCACACTATTGTCTCCAATTTTTCACTCTCTACGTCCTCGATATTTTGTGTTAACTTAGCTTCCCTCTCCATTGTAAATTTCTAGTTAATTATAGTCGTTGGTAAGAAATGAGTAAATTTCCCCAATATTCTAGAGCCCTAGTTTAGTTTAAACAACTACTTAACCCTAGTTTGTGGTTAGCTCCCTCTAGGTTGATGTCTCGTGTAGGGCTCGACTCGAGACGACTTCTTAGTAGATTAGACTAGTCGTTCCCCCGCTTCATTCGCTTCTTTCATCCAGACAATATTGTTCCTTGTCGAGTCCCATAAACTGCAGCTATGGGGTCGTTCACTGAACAACTCCCACCTCTTTCCTTCACTAGATTTTTCCAAACATCACCACGTCTTGCCTTTTTCCTGCTATTCTTCACCATATCTTTTCCATTTTTTAACTCTCGACGTCCTCGATAGGTTGACTTCACTTAGCTTGCCTCTCTATTGTAAATTTCTTCTTAATTGTAGTCACTGGTAAGAACTGAGTAAATTTCCCTGATATTCTAGGGCCCTAGTTTAGTTTAAACAACTACATAACCCCAGTTGGATTGCCCTTCTTTTCTCATTCTGGTGTTGGTTCAACTTTTGGCTGAGAAATAATTGAATTACCATAATCAACTAAAAACCCATAATTACAATAACTCCCTTCCGTCCTTCCCTCCCATTATCTCTCACAAGGTTTCTTGATTTTATCCTAAAATTTACTTCCCAACCACCCTTCGGTTCTCTTCACTCTTCTAGGTGAATTCCATCTTTGCTTTACTCGAAAAGGACTGGCCAAGTTTCCCGCTTTTCTTAATCTATTTTTTTTTTGTAACTAGGGGAATTGACCACTGGGATGGGGCTAGTACTCGCGTTACACGAGGTCCAGGGATCCAATCCCGTCTGCTACCACTATACTGCTAGGTGCACCCACACAGCGTGCATGCATGGGGCACGGGAAAGCCGTAGTGATTTGAACTCGTGACCTCCATGTACAACATTTCCTTCATATCAAGCGAATCGTCGGTTGAGCTACACCCCTGTGGGCTTTTCTTGATCTATTGTTAATTCTACTTGGGGCTTAGAATTAATTGAATTACACTAGTAACTCTAGGGCCCTAGGTCACTTAATCGACTGTAAAACCCAATAAATATACCTTCTTTCTTTTTGTCCTCTTCTCTTCTAATCGCTTTGTCTCCTAAGGTTTCTTGATGTTTTCCAACAATTTAGTTCCCAGCCACCGGTTAGGTCTCTTCTATCTTCTCCATGGACTCCATCTTTGGCGGCCCCGAAAATGACTGGCTCCCTCTAGGTTGATGACTCCAGAAGGAACCCAACTCGAGACGACTTCTTACTAGATCACTTCTTACTATCCAGACTGGTTGTTGGAAAGAGTTATGTGGATTTTGCTAATACGCTAGAACCCCAGATTAGTTAAAAAACCATTTAATCCTAGCTAGGTTGCCCTTCTTTTCTTTATTTGTTGTTAATGATATTCGTGTCTTAGAACTAATTGAATTAGCCTAGTAAATCTAGGGCCCTATGTCACTTAGTCAATTGTAAAACCCAATAAATATAACCTCATTTTTCCCTTTTTTCTTCCAACCCTTCTCTCTCCTATGTTTTCCTTATTCTATTCCAAATTTAGTTCCCAAGCACCCTTTGGTTTTCCTCATTCTTCTCGATGGACTCCATCTTTGGTCGCCTCAAAAACGACCAGCTCCCTCTAGGTTTATATATCGAGTAGAGCCTGACTCAAAACTTCTTAGTAGATCAGACTTGTGACACACTGCACCAAATTCCAAAGAGAAAAAGATTAACGTTTTGTGTCAAACATTATTGATTTGTCTGTGGAATTCAGTGCAGTATTTGTTAATAGGTACAGAGAATGTGGAGATAATGAGCTCTAGAGTGAATGGTAATACATAATGATCTAATATGTAGATCAGTTGGCGATAGGGTGCACTGTTAAGGCATTCCTTGCAACGGTGTTGGTGCAAACCTCGGCGAGTCTTGTGTTCCAAGCATGGGGCAACATGAGCATGCCTGGAGGTTATAGTGGCAACAGACCGGAATCAACACCATGTCACGCAAATATAAGCACGGCCTAGTTACTGATTCCACCAAATACCAATTAAATAAAATAAAAGAGATATGGCTCAAAACCATTTTAATTCAATTTCATCACATTAATAGCAAAAAGAATGAAGAGATGGATGATCTCTCTAAGGAAAGTCTGCAGCTGGAACCAGGTTCATGCCGTATCCATGAATGCAAGAATGATCAAATTTCTGAATATTTGCATTCATCTTTTTTCTGATCTGGGATCTTTGGGACTTTAAACTTTCTGTCATACTATTTTTATGTTGCTTAAGAGCCCTAGGGGGGCAATCTGTTGAAGGTTTTTCTTCAGCTCTGTGTACGACAACATATAAGCTACTAATAGGTTTAATTCTGGATCTATATGTGAAGAAGTCTGTGGAACTGTTTTGATGCTTTTTGAAAAACCAGAGTTATGAAGTTTTTAGGACTTGTGAGTTCGGTATTTTTCACTGAAGAGTGGTGTATTTGCACCTCATTTGATGTTTTCAGAAATGCTTGACTGCATCTATGGCCTGTAATTTTATCTTTTAATGAATAAAATTACGATATTTTCCCGAGGAGAAAAACAAAAACATCTAGGAAATGTTTCCCAGCTTGTTCCAGTATTGAAATGTTATTCCTGAACTATAACAGATAATTTCATCAATTTATTTCTTCAATTAGGTATGGCCTTGTTCCTTATCTATGAATGCCTAAGGCATTCTGTGACTAAGATAAGGTACACCGCAGATCTATATACAAACTATGCAGAAAGAATTTCCTTCCTACTCGTACATTTATAGCTTAACAATTGAATACCTCTACCAATGTGATAGGAATAAGATAAGAAACAAAGCTTCTTACACATGGACCTTTCCACAACATGTTCATGTTGCTCATGATAGGAGTCTGTTCATTGTACCCATGTGTAAAGATCAGATGCTATTTAAGATGGGGTCCATGTTTGTATCTCTGGAGGCTGTGGAGTCCCACATGGTTTATCAACAAAAGTAAGCAATCAAGACAAACCCTCAAGGAAGCACTCTTTTGAAATAAAGAATCAACTAAGTAAACATAGGATCTATCAATTGAAAGAAAGAAAAAAGTGCATACAAGTGTTATTATCGTAAACTTCAGGGAGTGGTTCGACAACTAGAAGACAACAATCTTCAAATCAATTGACATGCAAATTTGCAATACCTATTTCACTGATCATCACATTAGCTTGGAATTCAATGGGTAGAGATGCACATGTTTTGGTAGAATAACAAGAAAAATAAAACATTCAGTCTAAAATCTTCCAACAGAGATCCAAAGGTACAGAAATGACAAATATGGCCAAACATTAGCATCAGAATACCTGTGCAAAAGCTTGACAATATGCTCCTCAATGAGTCAGAAATAACTGTTCTGTATGAAAATGGAACTTTTGTGGAACTTTGGCTAGAGGAATATTTCTTGAATTGCATACCTGCCAAGCAGATAGATAAGATTAATTAATTAATGTCCAACAAATGACCAAAATTAAGTCAACAGGACTGCTCTAATGTACAACAAATGACCAAAAGTAGGTCAACGGGACTGCTCAATACATAAGAATACATAGTGAAATTGCAAAGGCCACTCCTATAAAAATCTATATCATCTAGGCACGACTCTCACAATCTCAAAAAGAAATACAAGACTTGATATTAACAACCTAGCAGCACAAAAAAATTGCAAACAGTATAAACTATTCTGCATATTTTGCAAACCTTTAAAGAACAAGTCCTACATGATATCATTGAGAGCGAATCCACAATAGTATTATAATAAAGCCACAACTGAGAAAACACTTTCAACAGATAACTCAGATTAATTCTGCATTTGAAGGTCCACGTAATATTCTCAATCAAAATTACTATTAGTATGATGACTGGTAGTTCTCAATATGGTGATAGTTGTATAAAAAAACTGTAGACGAAGAATCCTACCTGTTTGTCCATTTAACAAATTCAATTCCATTTTGTATGTAGCTAAACTGTGTAGATGAGTATACAATTTAGCTTGAGAAACTAGAGATCCTCCGAAAGGAGGAAACATCAAAATCATGTACAAGCTTTCATCGATGGATTTTAATGAAACACCATCTCCCAAACTTACAATAGCAGATTTAATACAAGTTCACAACTTCTATCTTTTATTTGATTAATCTGAGGGAAACGGTTAGCCCGTTTAGATAATGCACTATTCAAAGTGTACTAAATAATTAATATGTCATAAGTGTTGATTTTCATAGATCTAGACCCGGTTATCAGCCCGAATAATTCTTAGTGCTTGCACTTTAATTCAATTATGTTAGACCTTTAATCTGAACAATAGACAAGCACAGCAATACACAAGAACACAAGAAATTTCTTCGGGGAAACCATAACTCGACATCAAATAAATCTGACAGTAGCTTCCAAAGCCACACTGCCTCACAACTAGCCAAACAGGCTGCAATATACTCTGCTTCGGCTGTACTCAGTGCCACACTTAACTGCTTCCTGCTAAACCAAGATATCATACCGGATCCCAAACTGAAGCAGCATCCCGAAGTGCTCTTCCTGTCTGTGGTACTACCTGCCCAATCTGAATCAACATAACCATGCAGGTTAATCTTCTGATTCGTCGCATAATTGAGCCCATACTCAATTGTACCCTTTAGGTACCTCAATATATGCTTTGCAGCAATCAGGTGAACATGTCTCGGATCTGTCAGGAACTGGCTCAGGGTGTTCACAACAAAGCATATGTCCGGTCTCATGTTCGTCAAGTACATTAACGAACCAATCATCTGCATGTACATCGTGGCATCAACTGTCTTTGAAAAAGCATCACAAAGTAGCTTCAAATTCGATGCCATTGGTGTGGCCATTGCCTTGCAGTCCATCTTTCCGAACCTCTTCAGAATCTCCACTGCATACTTTCCTTAACCAAGGAAAATCGCATCTGAACTCTACCACACCTCCATACCTAAGAAGTAGTGCATCATTCCCAGGTCCTTCATCTCGAATTTTGCGGCAAGCCTTCTCTTTGTTTATGCAATGAGCTTATCCTCTCCTGTTAAGAACAGGTCATCTACATATAGCAGTAATATTACTGGTCTTCCGCTCTCAACCTTGAAGTAGAGGTTGGTATCTGCTTTACTCTTGGTAAATCCTAAGCTCATCAGAAAACTGTCCATCCTGTTGTACCATGTCCTGGGTGCCTGCTTCAAACCATACAAGGCTTTCTTAAGCTTGCACACATGAGTCTGTATGTCATGTCTCTCGAATCCCAGTGGCTCATCCACATACACTTCCTCTTCGACTACACCATTCAAGAATGTTGTCTTGACGTCCATCAGGTGTACCTTCCATTTCATTACTGTGGCTAAAGCAAGTATAGATCTTATGGAAGTGTATCTTGCTACATATGCAAATGCCTCCTCGTAGTCTATGCCTTCTTTCTGGGAGAAGCCACGTGCTACAAATCTTGCCTTGTGTTTTTCGATGCTACCATCTACAGCATGCTTGATCTTGTAGATCCATTTTGAAGTCACAACAGACTTCCCTTCTGGTCTCGGAACTATCTCCCAAACATCATTCTTCATAATCGATTGGTACTCTTCGATCATGGCATCCTTCCATTCTTTCTTTTCTATTGCTTCCTCATAGTTCGAAGGTTCTTTATCAATGATGTCGCATAGTAGGGCCACATAGTTGGAGTATGGTCTGGATCTCGTGCTTTCTCTGAGTGCCCCATCTGGAGCACCATACTTCTCTGCATCTTGTATTGCTTCACGTGCCCATGCTGGTCTTCTCTTGTGGGAGTTCTTCTCACAAGGTGGATCTATAGGTTCTTGTGGTTCTATTATATAGGTTCTTGTGGTTCAATATGAGTTTTGAACAAGGCTTTGAATTCCTTGAATTTGCTAAACTCTTCATCTTTGCCTTTCAAGAAATAAATCCATGTCTTACGAGAAAAATCATCTATGAAGGAAACATAGTATACATACCCACTTAAGGAGCTGGAAGATGGGGCCACACACATCTGAGTGAATTATCTCCAAGATTCCTTTTGCCTTGCTTTCACTGCTAGGAAATAACTTCTTAACATTCTTCCCTTGTGCACATCCCTTGCAAATGCTTTCATACTTTGTTTGAATTTCTGGTAGACCTGATACTGCTTTGCTTGCAATTGGTAGTGCTCTATAATGTACATGTGCAATCCTTCTATGCCATAATTCGCTTGGTTCCATGGAGTCATGAACCAATGCTTGTTCTGGTTGTCCTTTTAACTTGTACAGGCCTCCCTCTTGCTCTCCAATTACTGTTGCATCATGCATTGTCTTTCCTCTTGGCCACATTAGAACTTGGCCATCAACAAATGCAACACGAAGTCCTTTAGCATCTACCCGAAAACTGCCCGGGGCTGCTTGAAGTTTTCATACCTACCCTGAATTTTACTGTCCCCCCTGTCGAAGGCCTTCCCGTAGCTTTTCTGGGCACTTTTGCCCAGGCTTGCCCGGTGGCTGTGTTGACTCACTTGATGGCTTGCATAGATCTGCCCTAGTGGCTAGCTAGTATGGTGGTTGAGCAGCTACTAGCGGCTGCTACAGCCATCTTCTTTTTCTCTCTGACGGCCATGTCTTTCTTTCAATGTTAAGCCTGTCTCATCCATCACAACAGAGACTGCACTTCCCACTCAGTTGGCGGCTGCCTGGCAATGCTCACGTCAACAGCTATGCAACAATCCCATTCTACTTAGTTCCCAAAGCCGTCTCTTCTGCAAGCTAAGTCCACAATCTTCCTGCATTCTATCGCACCTTTGCAATTGTTCTCGGCTACTTGGCTGTCGGTCTGTGCTTCTGATTCCTTCACCCGCATGCATCACTCTACTGGTTACCTAGCATCCACATCCATCTCGCGGCTTGTCTGCAACCCGATCTAGCTTTGGCTCCCCTAGCTCCGAGATGTCCCCCGATATATTGGTCGCGTCACTGTCTCAACAGCCTCCCGACATGACTTTCACGCAGCTACTACCCTCCTGACAGCCACTGGTGGTGCCTACGCAGTCTGTTGCTAGTTCGTGTTGCCTCTACCCAACTTACACAACCCAATTTCCTCCTTTCGAGTAGCCAAGACTAAACCTCAGGTCTGGCGCCAACAGCTCCACGATCTCCAGCGATCTCCCTGCGAGCCCGATCCAATGGCCTCTCGACCCCTTCCCCATGGATCTCCAGTCCAATCGAGACCACGGCCACGA
This sequence comes from Larix kaempferi, assembly GCA_027924585.1. NCBI lineage: Eukaryota > Viridiplantae > Streptophyta > Pinopsida > Pinales > Pinaceae > Larix > Larix kaempferi. The sequence continues at coordinate 9,578,196 of BSBM01000504.1, forward strand.
CTTCCGCTTGCACCCAGATCATGCAACTCTGCCTCAAAAGATACCACGACTTGTCGCCCAGCTAATCCACTCAATCGTACAATGATACGGCGTTCGTACGACCTGTACCGTGTTCGTATAGTACTTCTCTAATTTTTTTCTTCCTCTCGTAAATCTTGCCAACCCATCAAATGTGATTTACTTCAAACCGAAGCTGGCTCTAATACCATGTTGATTTTCTTAGATCTAGACCCAATTTATCAGCTCGAAAAATCTACACAAGTATTACACTAGATCTACAACAAAAATGCAATGGAAAAACTCAAGAAACCAATCACACATTTAACAATGGATTTACCCTGGAAACCCCCAGCTGGGGAAAAACCAACCAACAGAACCCTCGTGCTCTCTCCCTAGGAAAATGGCCCACTGAGGAAAATACAATGACAAAAGCTATCAAACCTCAAGATCAGTCCTTCGATCTTGCTGATTACTAACTCTCACTGCCCCTTGATCCAAGCCTCGAACCTTGCCCAGCACACTTCATTGAATGTCCTCCAACTACTGTGTGACTATTGTCTTTGTTCTCTCTCCTTCCTCTCACTTAGGTTGCCTTTTATACTATTACAATATCCAAATACTTGGGGCCAATACCATGGACCACCAAATACCATGGGCCCTCACTTTACATAAAGTAATTACAAAATAACATTCACTTTAATAATTCACTTAACTAAAGTGAAACTCCTAAGTTTGAGAGGTCTCCTGGATGACACCTGCATGCCAAACACTTAGCCTATGCAGAAGTACCTGTCACCCTTTGTTTTCCATGTTTAAGTATTTCTCACTTATTTAATAATTATAACCATTTTTATTCACTCGGAAGAAAAAGAGATAAATAATATTTTCGTAAATATAAACATGCATATTCACTTATTAGTTATTATTTATTTTATTCATATGATATTTATATTCTCAATATTTATTTTAAGAACAATGCAAGCACCAAATACTTATCTAAGGGTACACTAGCTCACTCGAAATAGAGGAAAATCCCGTGGTTGCTTCGCACGACATGTCAGGTCTTGAGCTCACCCTAACCTCATATACGTGGTAACCCCCACATGTGCCCAACATGGAAAAATACACCTCTTGTACATGGCCTCTCCCATAACCCCACTCTCTTCCTTGTGGAAAACATCCTCCAATGTCCCTCTCCAACCAAATAATTCATTTTAAATAGTATGTAAGGGTCCAATACCAAAAAGTAACAACCCTTTACTTTTACATCATAACTTTTCATTATTACACAATTACTTTTTACCTTTTTAGATGAAGATTCATGTAATGATGAAAACGAGATAATGATGGATAGAAACTTTCAATAGAGATTGGTAACTCCCCATCTACCTATTGGTTGGACAAAAGATCAATCTGTATGTTACAATCGGATCGTGCCATGTATAGTTAGAATTAAAAGTGTGATTTGTTACATTATTAACTCAAATAATTGAAGGATCTTTTACATGGATCTTTGATCCATCTAAAGCTCTATTTCCAAATAGGTTAAAAACCTCCCCTACGAATACCATCCATCCAAGATGGATGAGTTCATGTATGGCAAACTTCATATATTTTATGTTCCCATTTTAGAGTATATTGCTCCACTTCTTTCCATTAAAACAAATGCTCGTTAGAGTATTTTGGATCAAGTAAAGTTGTTGTCTTTCTTTCTCAAGAACCAGGAGAGGAATTTGCAATTCTAAATATTTATGGGCCTTATGCAAACATAGTGGGATATTGGGACAAAATCTTTACAATGGGTTTGTTGAGGCAAGGGAATATTATATTCGGAGGGAATCTAAATTTCACCATGAGTAGAGCTACAATCTAGGGACCTAAAACTCATGACACTTTGTGAAACTATTTCTTTGAAAATTGGAAAAAGTCAATTAGATGTGGAACCTGTCAAACTTTTTCCTATAAAAAATTTGATGTAGGTGTTGATAGAATTGCTAAGAGAACTGATAGCATTTTACTTTCTGAATCTATTATGACCAGTCATATCAAGTTTAAGCACTAGGGGAAGATTCTGATCATTTCTTGGTTTTTCTGGAGTTAGCAAAGAAAGGAAGAAAACACCCTAGGCCTTCCAAATTCAATCTAGCTCGGTTGGAGGAGAATTTATTCCATTAATTAAGAGAAGTGGGTTCCTTTTAATGGCTCACTTAGGGAATCTACCAGTATTCAATTTGAATCAAATTTGTAAAGGATAAAACAAACAATTGCAAAATGGGCCCACCAAAAGAGGGTTAAGGATGATTAGGATCTTATCTCTTTAGAAATCCAACTAGAGGCTCTAAATAACAAGGAGACTGCAAGATATTTTGATGAAGCCTTTAAATTCCAAGTGAGGGTTTCGAACAATAAAAAAGGAAATTCGAGAGGGCTTTAGGGCTCTCAAAAGGTGACGAGAATACCAAATATTTCCATGAATATGCTAATCATCAAAAAAATGTGAATGAATACTAAATGGGAGATCAGAAAGGATGATGGTTCTTCAACTACATGTTTTCAAGATATTACTAAGCACAGGGTGGATTACTTTGAAGGCATTTATAAAAAAGATAGTAGGGCTTCAACAGGTAAGTTGGTAAGAATGACTTCATTTTTCCTAATTTTGGAGAAGAAGAGGGATAATGCGAGACTATTAAAGGAAGTCTCAAAAGATGAGCTCCTACAAGTGAAGCATAGTTTCGAGAAGGACAAATTTTTTGGGTCAAATGGGTGGAGAACTAAATTTTTCTAAGATGTTCTACAATTATCGAGGATGATTTGCTAAGGGTTATTGAAGAGTCTCGATCAACTAGGAAGATGCTAGCTACTTTTAGCTCCACTTCCAATGCTCTCATTCCAAAGATAGATAATCCAAGCTCTTTCGAGAAGTACATAGCCATTTCTTTATGCATTTGTATATATAAGATTATAGCTAAGATAAAAGCATTACAAGTGAAAAGCTACTATCTAAGTCTATATAAAAAGAGTAGTTTGGGTTCCTACTGGGGAGGGAAATTCTTGAGGCAATAGGGGTAGACCAAGAAGTGCTACATTTTATCCACACCAAAAAACTATTAGCTATGGTGGTGAAATTGGGCATGCCCATGGCTTATGACCGAGTAAGTTGGTTGTATTTGAGATTGATGCTTATCCACTTGGGGTTTGTGTTCATTTTGTGAAATGGATGATATGTTATGTATCCACAGTGTCTTTTATTGTTCTTATCAACGGTTCAAATTTGAGTTTTTAAGACCATGAAGGGATCACGAGTATGCGTGACCTTTATCCCCACTCTTGTTCCTAATTGTAGCATAGAAATTGAGCAGGACACTCCTAGAGGCAAGAAAGATCGAAACCTTTAAAGGTATTAAGTTACGGAAATCTCTATTTTTGTCCCATCTTCTCTTTGTCGATGACATACTTTTATCTTGTGATGGGTAGAGAAGAGATGCTCTTAAGTTAAAGAGCCAAGAAGGCTGAGGGACTTGTGTGTGTTCACTCTAACCTTCACCTTCTATCACACCAAAAGGATGAATACAAATCAAGGCCCACCAAACTATGGGATCTAGAATTAGAGTTGGTTGACTTAGATATGGCATTGAGTGCCATGTCTCATCTTAATTTGTTTGATGAGGAGGCACCAACAATTGCATCTTCTAGTGGACATGACAACAATGTTACTAGTTTTGGAAAGGATGAACATGATGATGAATTATGAATATGATAGTAGGTTGCCCTTTGTAAAAAAATTAGAGTTTGCATAGTATCATGTGACATGTATGATTGATGATATTAGATAGTCGTGTCAAGTGATGATGATGATGTACAATGATCATATTATGATGATTATAATGACAACGATATATATATATATATATATATATATTATTGAAAAAAACTTTACTCACAGAATAACATAGACGGTCCCATATCATTATAGCTCACTGCCCATTACACAATAGAGTTTTATAACCCAAATCCAAAACTACCCTTATCGAGATTATAATCCTACTTACAGAGAGGTCAAGAAAAGAACTTACTTAAATGACAAACTTGGAGCCAAAGAAATGGAAATATGCTAGAGGAACCACAAAGAAGACTTGTAGATCTGGAAATGGTTTGGCAGCAAGAAGAGTGCTCGCATCTATAAGGCTAGCTTCAACTCTTAGGTCCATACCTACAGCCAAGTTCCGACAGCAATGATCCTCCACGCCCTCAACTTTATGCTTCTCAAAAACTTTGCCAAATTCTTACACCATCCATGGAACTGCTTCTAAACTCTACCCAGCAGTTCAATCTTCAATATTCCCCGAATGCACAAAACCGACGCTGGAAGTTTCAATGTTTGTAATCTATCCTCCTTCTGCGTCATGAACTTAGGTAATATATATGCCCAAACATAATCTTCATATGTAGATCAATCACTTGGCATAAGCCTATTAATCATTTGATAGGTAAGCTCAGTTGATGACCTAGAAGGACCGAACTTGAAACGAACTACCTTTGACAAATTTACAGGAAGGCCCAACTGGAAGTATCGTTGGAATGGACATATCTCGACTTGTAAGATGGTCTGTCATCTTCTATAGGCCTTGGATCCTCAGTATACATATGCTCTCATATGAAAAATTGTCAATTCTGAATGCACCAATAGGTTCTTGTATGGAGCCCTTATCTACTGGAAGAGCCACCCTCAACCCTTACTTGAACTAGCTCTTTCAGGACTGATTGTTTGGCTAACTTCGACAACACAATTAAACCGAGATACTTCTGGAAATAACGTGATGCAAACCTCTTTAGAACATCGACATTCAGCAACTTCAAAAATTTGCATTGCCCCCTTTGCTTCACCTACAAAATAAGCACAATCCTCAGTCCAGAATGATTTACCTGCCATAGCAATGATCCTTCCATACCTTTCTAGTGGGTTGGCAGTCCACAGAATAGAAATCTATTTCAGAATCACTCATTAAACCCATATCCTTCAGCTGATCATTTTCGGAACAACTAGACATCCTCAACCCTGCCGAAAATGTCTGCAGGAGGCATATTCGAAATATGTCGTTTCAAAAACTGAGAATAACTCCTAGAGGGTGTCCTTCATACAACTGGAAATAAATCTCAAAATCAAAGGAATTTTGAGGGGTAACACTCGCAAAACTAGAATTTTCCTTTGGCCTGCACTGTCAAACATAATTCTAACCTGGGATAATAGGCATAACAGAAATCGGCATGGTCCTGCAACAAGATACATTTTATGCAAAAGCGTATTCTAGGGAGGTTTGGAATATGGATAGCAACACTAAATTTGTCAAATGGAAAGAATGAATGGAAAGGGGCATCTCTATTAACATAGTTTGAAAAATGGTACAAGGATAAGACAGTAGGCAGCTCATAAGGCTTTGCCAAGCTTTGCAACAACTAATATGGGGTTGGGCTCAAAAGAAATAGTACGATATTCCAACTGAGATTTCTCCTGTACACATGTGCCACCAAATAAGAGATGCTTGTGAAGGGTCATGGAAACCTGAAAATCCTAAACCTCCAAGAATCCTGAAGGAACCAGAAAGCAATTAAAACAAATCCTGGCGTTTCTTCGACGGTGCATGTCAAACAACCATAGGTATTTGTGGAGCTCGAGGCATTTTATTTAAATGGTAAAATCATTCATTTCTTTCAAATTTGCAGCAGATTCAGGCACAGATAATAGAGCTGAGTTTTACGCTCTATGGTTGCTTATGAAAATTGCAGTCGAGATAAGAATACAAAGCCTCCAGAAAAGCATTAAATTTGTCAAATAGGAAGAATGATTGGAAAGGTGAATCTCTCTAAGAGTGGTTTGAAAACTAAAACAGACTTGAAAATTCTTACAACGAAATTACAGAAGAATGTTCTTGTTGTAACCAAGTATAGATCCATCATCTCACCTTACCGGGGGGTGAAATTTATGGTTTCCATTGGTGCAAATCCAATCACATTAATGTGGGGTGAAAAGCAATTACTCATTGGTAGCGAATGGTCAATCCATTGAGCGGGGATATCATTCAAATTTAAGAAGCATAAAGTTTATGCTCAAATTGCTGCGAGAATGAAACAACAAGGCAAACTACCTGGCCAACCCCAGAATTACATATCGTTACTGTATGAATAGCTCTTGTAATGAGTATTTATTACTTGATGATTCAAGACTAGAGCTGGAGATTGTAAAACGTACAAGTTACCAATGACATACTCATCTCATATTTCGGAAATGAATAAGAGGCTCGGGCATATAGAGAATACCTTACTATTGGAGAAAGAACCATAGAAACGATGAAAACCATGATATTTTCTCATTCTTAGTACAAGGTCTCGGCCCTTGCCTACCTAGAAGATGCCTATCCAAAGGGAATTATGGTTGGGAAGGTTGCAGTAGCAAAAGCCTTTGGAACTTTTCTTTTCTAAATAAGAAGAATCAGTGTTATTCTCAATGTACCAAACAAATGACTAACCGAGAAGAAGTCCCTCCTGAAAGGTCGAAACATTTCAAAAAAAATCAATATTTGAATGGAAATGAACGAAACGAAAATAATTCAATCCAATTCTTTTCCAAGAATGAAATCCTATCGACTTTTTCGACAATCGACTAAAGATTTGTATCTTTATCGAACATATACCCAACTTTGATTTGATTAAGGAGTAGGTTTATTTCCATGGATAAAATTAGTTTTCATTATAAAGAAAAGGTAACAAAGATAGAATACAAGCCCGTCTAATAGTGTTAGTCATTAGGCGTTGTTGTTTTGAGGTTAATCTATTCACTTGACTCGATAATATTTTTCCTTGCTCACTAATAAATCGACTAATTAGGCTCATAATTTTATAATCGATTCATCTTCCAACCCAATTGATGTCAAATGTCTACGAAAAGATCGCTTGGGTTTATCCATAGTTTGCTTCAAGAACCTTTTGAATACTATTTATTGAAAATCTTTCAAAAATATCGTTCCATTAAAGATCTTGTTGAAATACCATTCCATTTTATATATGTGATCTATTCCTATCCTTGGGTAGTAGTACGTTTAATCTCTTTTTTTACCTCTCTATGAATGATATGCTTGTAACAATAGGGGCAAAATTTATTTGATTCCAATCGAATAGGTGTATTGTGTCGATTTTTCCAAGTGGTATATCTAGAAATCCCCAAGAATCTTTTATAAATGTTGAATTAATGTAACTTCAAAGAATATTCTACTTGTACTTAATTATTGTAACTCCGTCGGAGATGTCTTACCTCCGTTCGGGGATGTCATTATTATATTTGGTCATGTAAAAGTCATGAGGTAAAAGTAAAACCTCCATTGTAAGTCGGGTCGTTAGAACCCAAAAGAATGTAATATAAATATTATTTGAGTCTTTCTAGAAAGGTCAGCCCAGCTAAGTTAATGAGGTTGACCTAGTTAGGTTATTTTCCAAGTGAAAAGTAAAGTATAAATAGAAGGAGTCTTTCCTTCATTTGTACCATTCACTCACTCATGCATTGCGCAATAGAGGAGAGAGGAAGTTTGTGAAGGGGGAGGAGGATTGGCTTGGCTCTAGAGTTTGAGTTTTTGTCTCTCGTCTTTATGAGACTTATTTTTGGGCATTGTACTTTGGTAATCTATATTGAGGAAGTTCTTGCTTGGTTTTCTTCCCCTTGAGGGTTTCCCAGGATATATTGTTGTGTACTTTGTGATTGTGCATCTTTCAAAGATCCTTGTTATGCTGCTATTGTGAAAATGTATTAAATGCTCATGAAGTTAGAATTTGTTAAAAAGTTAACCAGGAAAGTCATTCTGAGGAGGGCATGAAAAGTTTTGCATGCACATAAGCATGCAAAAGTGAGTTTTGCATGCACTGACTTTTAGGTTTTTGGTAAACCTAATTTTTCAGTAAGTTGATATAAGGAGACAGAAGGTGTCTGTCATGATTACTGAGCCAACTGATCTGAGATAGATCCAATTGAGAGGTGGGCGACTTTCCTTGGGAAGGAGGGCGCATTCTTTGAGGAGAGAGAAGCTCGTTCAGCATCTAGTCGATCGATTGAGTGTCTGAGACTTTCAGAGTAGCCTTGTTTCAATGAGTGAGAAAGGTCTATGACGATCAGAGCTCACATCTGTTGAGATCTAGTTTTGTACGAGCAGTTATTGACTTGAGGGAGGGCGCACTTATCATGCAAAGGAGGACGCATTCAGTAGTCGGCCTTCTTCTGTTGCAAAGCAGATCAGAGCAGAGAGTTGAGAGAGGAAGTACAGTACAGTCAAAGCTACCTGCATAGTGACTCAGATCCAGATTGACAGTTAGGGCACGCATCCTCAGTGCATGCATCAGCTGATGCATGCAGATCTAGGGTTTGATCCGTTCATGATTCTGAGTTACATCTGAAGTAACTTGTTGTATCTATTCTTTTCACATATTGCTCTGGGATCGAGATAGAAGAAAGCCCAACATAATTGTTGGTTTTCCCCGTTTGGGGTTTCCAGGGTATATGCAGTGTTATATGTGTGATTGCATGTCTTTAATGTTGTAAAGAGATCTACAGTTGTTGAGTTTTATTTCATTACAGTATTATTGATTTACAAGACTCAAACCGCTTGAGATCTCAGGGCTATCCAGAGGGAGTAGCGATCTCTGGATTAAAATTTACATGGTATCAGAGCCCTGGTAAGGGTCGGGGAGAGCAATCACACTTAGATCTGCGAGCTGTATACCAAATCTGTGCAGTGATCTCAGTTGGGCCTCAGATATGCAGTTGCAGGAGTCAAATCTGTGCCATCAGATCACCAAGACTTGTGCATAAGGGATGATCAAGTTGTTTGCACTTCTTGCTCCTCTATGGACATAGATGAGTACGCTACTGATGAGATTGACAGAGAGATGGCTTTCAACACCTGGCAATCGTTGAGTGCTTCCACGATGTAGATCTAATTAAAACCCACCTAAATCTTAATTAACTCATTCCCGATCTAAAGTTTGGTGGGCATCCGACTCCATTTACCCCCTGATCTAAGGCATTGGGCCTCTCCAAGGGAGGTCGCACTCGTTGGTTAGGTGGGATTTTGTTAGATCTACATTGTGGGTATTGCTTGTTCCCTGTCAAATCACTAGATCCATTCAATAGCAAACCCTCTAGTGCCATTTAATCTTGATCTTCACCTTGTGGGCCCTATTTTGGTCATTTTCCTCATTTTAAGGGTGGGCCCTAGTTGGATATCTTTACTTGGCATTAGATCTATCTAGATCTACTAATATAAACCTATAAGTGGCCTTGTCTTTCATTGGTTGAACATTTGTCCATCTCTTAAGCCTCTTCAACCAAGCCCTAATTCCTTAGGTCCACTTATCCATTCTAGATCTAGATCTAATCACTCTTGATCCCTTCATTTTTCACTTTCACATTTCCCTAAGAGGTCTTGAGTGGGTTCCCTAGCCTTCATAGGTTAGCTAGGGTCTCCCCCTTGGTCTTGCTTAGGCTTGATCTAAAGTGAAGAGTGCCTCGGTTAGCGTGACAACCAATCATATTAGGAACCGTGGCATCTCTTGGGTCACCTCTTTAGGTGTCCATTGCTTCTACTGTCCTGGATAGGATAACCTTTAGGGAGAACTACAAGTTGTGTGATAACAAGGGTAAAAGTATCATATTATGGATGAGTTGTATTGATAGTGATTAATACCCTTTGCAAGTGACACTAATCCTCTTTTAAGATTCTACAGCCACCTGTATGTAGAAGTTAATTCCAATAAAAAACTTCCATAGTCTATGCAATTGTTACAACATTGATCAAGAGGGTTCCTTACGTCTGGACCTCGAAATATGCAATATTCTCTTTGCTCAACCCAACACAGTCAACTTTGCTCTTATGGCCAATGTTCAAGAAGTATTTGAGCCACAAGTGTTCGATGAAGCTAAAGGGAGACCTGAATGGGAGAAGGCCATGACTGTTGAACATGAAAGCTTGATGAAAAATCAGACTTGGGATCTCACATGACATCCACCAGGGAAGAATAGCATTGACTGCAAATGTGTGTACAAGGTCAAGTACAAGGACGATGGATCACTTGACAAGTACAAAGCACGGTTGGTAGCTAAAGGGTTCTCTCAACAAGAGGGCATTGATTATGAGGAGACCATTTCCCCTACAACAAAGATGAGCACCATCATTCTTGTTATAGCTTCCTCGTGATGATCATCCCTCGATCATTCCTGCTGCTTGAAGATCTCCAATGGTGTTGAGCCACCACCACTTGGGTGCTTGTTTGCTATCTCCCTGGTTGGGAAAGAGCAAACAGAAAGCCAACGCGATCAACTTTGCTCTTATGGCCAATGATCAAGAAGTATTCGAGCCACAAGCGTTCGATGAAGCTTTGGGGAAACCTGAATGGGAGAAGGCCATGACTGTTGAACATGAAAATTTGATGAAAAATCAAACTTGGGATCTCAAAGCACTTCCACTAGGGAAGAAGCCCATTGGTGCAAATGGGTGTACAACGGCTGCAAATGGGTGTACAAGATCAAGTAAAAGACAGATGGATCACTTGACAAGTACAAAGCACGGTCGGTAGCTAAAGGGTTCTCAAAGCAAGAGGGCATTGGTTATGAGGAGACCTTTACCCCTACAGCATATTGAGCACCATCCATCTTGTTCTAGCCATGGAAGCACAATGTGGATGGAAGGTCCATCGGATGGACGTTCCATCCACATTGTGCTTCCATGGCTAGAACAAGATGGATGGTGCTCAATATGCTGTAGGGGTAAAGGTCTCCTCATAACCAATGCCCTCTTGCTTTGAGAGGAGTCTTCCTTAACGAAGATTTGGAGGAAGAAGTCTATATGTATCAACCACAAGGATTTGAGATTTTAGGGAAAGAGCACTTTGCTTGCAGGTTAAAGAAGGTGCTATATGACCTACAGCAGGCACCCAAGGCATGGTACATCAAGATTGGAAGGTACTTAGTTGAGCAGGGGTTCAAACGGAGTCCTTCATAACCCCAACGGAGTCCTTCAGATGCCAACTTATAAGTCAAAAGCAATGGTAATGATATCATCCTACTAGTTATTTATGTAGATGACATCATCATCACAGGTAGCGAGGCAAACATGATTGAACAGATAAAAATAAAACATGAGTAAAGATTTTGATATGACTAATCCAGGCCTCCTACATTATTGTATAGGTGAAGTTAGGCAAATAGGTAGCATCATTTTTTCTCAAAAACAAAATATGCCAAGAGTTTGCTTGATAAATTTAGAATGGCAGATTGCAAAATCTCATCTACACCTATGGAGAAAGAGATAAAACTTTTAGCCAAGACCGACTCTAAGGCAATGAATGAGTCAGTCTAGAGGAAACTAGTGGGTAGCTTGATATACCTTACAACCGCTAGGCCTGATTTGAGTTATGTTGTGAGCTTCATTCCAAACTGATGATAGCACCAAAAGCAAAGCATTGGACTGTAAAAATTTTAGGCAAGACCAACTCTAAGGCAATGAATGAGCCAATATAGAGGAAACTAGTAGGTAGCTTGATATACCTTACAACTGCTAGGCCTTATTTGAGTTATGTTGTGAGCTTCATTCCAAATTGATGACAACACCAAAAGCAAAGCATTGGACTGTAGCAAAGCAAGTTTCGAGATATGTGAAAGGAACACTTGACTTTGGCCTTTCCTACAGCAAAAGCAAAGATCTCAGGTTATGTGGATATAGAGATCTAGATTGAGCAGGTTGCATGTATGACAAAAAATCAACCTATGGATATGTATTCAACCTTTGCAAAGGTGCAATCACGTGGACCAACAAGAAGCAGCAGGCATGGACCAGTAAGAACCAATAGGCAGTAGCCCTTTCATCGACAAAAGCAAAATATCGCGGAACAATGAAAGGAGCATGTGAGGTAATTTGGCCCACGAGGATGCTTCATGATATGAAGATACACCCCTAATCTACGACAATCAAGGGGAGTTAACAGTGTAGATAATGTCGGCATCAATAAAAAATCGACAAGGGTCCAGAAAACATCTTTTCAACAACAATGGCGAAAAAAATCATCAAACCACGGAAAATATTAAAAAATACAAAATATATTTATTTTTTCAAAAGTTTAAACATATAAAGCAACAACAACATCGGAACATAAATATGGAGAAAATACTAATATATATCATGTAGTCATGCCAAATAAAAAATGATACATCAAACTTGATACTGAATCCTAAAACCTAATAGTTGTCCAATCAAGGACTCGAAAGGGATAACAAATACAAAATGACATCACATATATAAATGTATTTGAGGTAGATTAACAATGACAAAAGTCACAAAACTAACAGCCAGCTATCTAATATCAATGCCATCTCCCCCTTTTATAGGAAAACATTTGCCAAGCCTACCCCTAGCACTAGTAGTAGAAGGCCATGGCTCTACATCTAATATTTTGACGGTGACTGATGGGTCGAGGAATAGCTACATCAATCGATGTAAAAGATGATGCCGATGCTAACACATCACCCTCCATGATGTCTCTAACCTACTCCTACCCCTCCTCCTCTTGCCCCTCATGTTGCTCCTCCTATGGATCTAACCATGCAGGTGCCTCCTCCATGATAGGCATCACAGTCTCCATCCTATACTTAGAAAATATATCAGTATATCGAACAAGTATACCGTAGACAATATATCAATAAACTTGGAATCTTTGGTTGCCTCCACAATGGTTGATGGTCTACACAAGCCCTTCTCCCTCCTCCAACCTGCACAAGAAAATGACAAAAGAAAACCTCAAATCACCTTTTCTAAGCCGCAAACAAAATGCTTGGGTGGTTTTTTTCCAAAAAATAACGAGTTTTTGAGCATATTTTTTTGGATCACTTATGATTTTAGTTTATTTCATGTTTTTATGTTTAAGTTGCTTTATTACTTTTATCCATCCATCCCACATGCATAAAGTGGAATAACTCGACCTCATTGTAAACCTTTATAAGAAAGCTTTTTCTTTCTCATCTATATGATATATATTACAATAGCTCTTTCAAGCTATTATTTGGTCTCTTTGTGTGTTTGATTTCCATGATATGGGATAATATGATCATTAAGGCGACAATGCAGGACAAATACAATCGCTGTTTCAAGCAATTACTTGGTCTCTTTGTGTGTTTGATTTCCCTGATATGGGATAATCTGATTCTTAAGACGACAATGCGAGACTTCTATGATTTTGACCTCACTCTTGTGATACTAGAATTTTGGAAAAATATAATTGATAGTTGGTCAAATGATATTTATCCATGGCAAAGATGACTTGTTTTTCACCTAAAGTAGAAACAGTAAACAATATGATATCCAGCAAATCCACATGCTACCTAACAAATTAGCACCCTTTAGGTTATGTCACAAAGGACGGTGCTAAGATTGACAACTTTTCAGAAGATGCACCCACTGTCACCTTAGTGCACTCTCCTCGTTCTTTAGGCCACACGAGGCTTCCCAAATACAAGTAGAAATAGACATGTAAGATATGCAATGAGAACAACTCTATCTCTACAAGATCTTCCCACTAAGTTAGTAGATTAGTGCCTTGGTGGAGTCAACAAGATATTCAATATACTTGATGACTAGGAAGGTTTAGGAGCAATAAAACTAGGTACTGGTTGGACAATAAGATGAATCAATTTTTTGCAGTAAAAACATAAACTTGCAAGAAAACCCAAATTAGACCATGGAAACACCACAAAAGGTACCTCGCGGCGATCACCAACCAAAGGAGACTCAATCACCCTAGGGCACACTTGTTTTGACAGAAGGACGAGGGGATTCGAGACAAAATCCCCCTAGGGCACACTTGTTTTGAAAGATGGATGAGGGGATTCCAAACTAATTTCCCCATCAGATCTATAATAACCTGCAATAATGGATGAAAGACTTGAATTGGCACTTCAAAACCCCCTAGGATCAACAACCAAGACTTGGAGATAAAGTAGTAACTCCTTACAACCGCTAGGGTTTGATCTTCCTATCAAATGGACCTACAAAACAATTATACCAAACCTGCAACAAGGATGTAGAAGCCTTTAGAAGATGACATCACGCTCCCTAGAGCTGACATCACCCCTTTTGAGCTACAAAACAACTTTTTAATGGAATTTTTTCACTTTTTATGGATTTTTCGACAATATAGCAACTTCAAAAATTTACAGCAGCAATATCTATTTCGGAATTGAACAAGTAAAAGTATTGCAATGGCACAAAAATAAATATTTTTTGGATTTCTCAAAACATTTGTTTTTTAGGGTTTTTATATTTTTTATTTTTTGTATTTTTTCTAATAATATAATAAAAGGAATTTTGTAAAAATTTGCAATATTGAAGAGATGGAAAATAGACCTACATATTAATCCACCAAGCAACAACAAATCAAGGTCAATGTTTCTCCAAGAATTGGCAATACAATATTTGAAAAAACTAGTGCAAGGCTAAGAAACCCTAGGTTGTGTCAACCTTTGACCCAATTAGGGGAAACAAGATGCCAAGGCCCAAACAAGAGAGACCCTTCAAGAGGGATGTCTCACTAACAAGACCAAGTTATTATGCATAAAACCTAAATTACCCCTACTTGGATGCCTTCAACAATGCAAGACGAGAGATTTGCGACCTTACCACAATTGAGAGAAAAAGAAAAAGAGAAAAATGCCTCGAGAATTCTTTCACCTTGGAATAGCCTTGGGAGATTGTTAAGAAACCTTAAACATCAAACTTTGCTCCTTAAAATCCCTAGAAATTGCCAAGAAGGAGGTGCACACCACTTGAATAAATCATAAACATATTTATTAAAGTTTTATTATTATTATTATTATTTATTTATGGTCTATGCTTATCATGCTTTGTTTTAGTCATATTGATCCCATGATCTTGCTTACAAATGAGAGGAGGATGTCTTATTTATATGAAAAAAGACATGCCTTCTCAAAAAAGACAACTTTTCCCTCCTCTAAGTTGACCTACCTAATTTGTCTTTAAAATTACTTTTAATATTTTTCTAGGGTTTGTCACCCACAATCCAAGGACTAAACCTAGTAAAAAATAAAATAATGATAAAAAATGATGAAATGCTTCAACTTGAGGATGAGTTGAGCTTGGAAGGAGAACATCATGCCCCATCTAACCCCAACATTTGTTGTTTGCTCTCAACAAATGTGGTTAGAAGCCCAAAACCATGGGATTCATCCCATGGTGCACCAGAACACCCACCTAGGGCATAAATGCCCAACATGATGAGAGACTTCCACCCATCAAGGGGTAGTTAGCAAAGCCACAAGGTCAGCATTCCTTGAAATGAGAACCAAGAGGACCTCCCATGAACAGACCAAGGGTCATGAGCCCCGCTAGACCAACACTTTTACATAAACAAGACCCAATTTGGATTTTTACAATGGCAAAAAAGACCCCCTCGTTGGCACATCTGGTAAGGTGCACTGTAGAGAATCTAGGGCATAATAGACCAAATATGAACTTATGGAAATTTGAGTTGTGGCATTGTCTTTCTAGGTCAGCAATAATCAGCATTTCTAGCACTTTGATGCACAACAGCAGGTTTTAGAGATGCAATAGGCAAAAATCTTTGGACAACTATTACCTCTTCACATCATGCAACAACACTTATGGCAGACTTTTCTGCTATTTCTGGAGGGTTCTTTAAGGTATTAACAAAAGTGAAGACTAGTCTAAGCATGTCCACCAACATTAAGAGGAAAACAACCATATCATCATAGAGGTTATGTCAACTAACATGATTGGGGTAGATTTAGTGACAAAAACTGGCAAGTGAGGAACTTGTGTTCAAATTCTTGAAGCTAAAAATACCCAGAACACGAGTTCATGTGTGAGGAAACTTCTGCAGTTCATCAAACTGATTGCTTAACTGATGCACCCCACCTGGACTATGACCCAGCTTGATAATTGAAGAGATTAGATGCACCCAAAAGAAATAATATTGGAATTTTGATCAACAGCGAATACAATTGTCGAATCTGTGCACCTCTTTCACCGCAACCTTGAGATCAAATCCATCTTTAGATATTCTTCTTGGCAGAATATTGCGGCCCCAAGTCTCAGTACGCAAAGAACAGGATACATGTGCACACAAAGCATGTTTTTGATGCAATCCCACTGTAGTCAAAGCTCAAACTATGATTTAACCTCACATACTTTGAGTGCAATATGTAACCCGCAAAAAAGCAACAGTAGTATGCCCATGTCGTAGAAATATAAGCATCGAGGAATAGGGCAAAAATAATATAGCCACCACAAGATCAAATGATGGTTCATGAGGACGGGAGCCTGAAGCTTTACAAAAAAAAATGCAAGGTGTGATTTAATCAATAAGATGGAGCTGACAATCGTGGAGGATGAACCCTTTTTATTCATATGCTTTCGTAGATGCTTGTGCATTGCTCAAGGGTCCAAATCGATGATGTGTAGGTTTGGACAAAGGCATTTGTTCATGGAACTTTGTTCACGGGCCACTTTGTTATCGTTGTTTCATTGGAATGCTCATTTAAAGGAGCTTTTAAAAGATATTTGGGGGGGCCTTTCATGTGTTTGATGGAGTTTGGGCAAACTCTTTTTGAGAATGGCTACTTTCTAAACTTATCTTTTGAAGTTGTTAGAGGGGCTGTAATATTTTATTGAGGATCTAACCACTTTGTTTGAGTTGGTTAAATGAGGAATATTTGTGCTAAATTGAGCCTTATGTATCTTTGAGCATGTGACATGGCATGTGAACCTCTTTTAATGATTTTCTTTTGATGGAGACATTGTACTTGTTGTTTACCACCATTAATTACTTTAAGCATTTAGTTAGGATTTTGTTGGAGTTGTTAAGGTTTTATTATTTGTTTACTCTACCGTAGGCTACATCTAGGAAAATAATGTTATTTTATTGTAAAATGAGATAAGGCTACAACCCATATCAGGGTTGGCCTTCTCATTCATTTGGCATGGTTGAATTATGAGATATTTCTCTTTGGAGCCTAATAGTTATATATTATGGAGCATTTGAAGTGAAAGGATTTTCTTCTCTTGGGGTTTTTATTTATGGATCCAGTGCCGAGGTAACATTCTATCTTATGCCATTGTCAAACTTATTTTTCTAGATCACTTTGAGAGGTAGTCATGCTCAAGTGGAATTTTATTGTGGTTTAACTTTAGCCTTATAGCTTGTATTGTGGCCTAGCAATCTTAAGAGGCAATCATTGCACCATTGAAGATGAAGCAAGATCATTCTTCTCAAGAGGGCGTTGATGAGGACCATAACTTCTACACTGATCTTCAAGGGAAAGGAGCTCTTTCTCCTCCATCTTCCATCATCATTTGTAAATTTATTGTTCCTTCCTACTTCTTCTTGAACCATTATTGATTTCCCCTAATTACTCTACAACCTTGATAAGATAGTGACACTAAACCCTAATAAATCTAGCAGCTTGGTCTCCTTCCCTTGTCTTCCTCTCTTATCCTCCTAGAGTTTCTTGAGTTTTGTCTAAAAGGAGGGTGGCTCAACTCACTCCTTCCTCATTGTGGCAATGTGGAGTGAACAGACTAATTGTTATATCTTATGGAGCATTTGAAGTGAAAGAACTTTCTTCTCTTGGGTTTTTTACTTGATGGATCCAATGCCGAGGTAACATGCTATATTCTGCCAATGTAAAACTTATATTTCTAGATCACTTTGAGGGGCAGTCTTGCTCAAGTGGAATTTAATATTTTTTGGTTTAGCCTTGTGCCTTGTATTGTGGGCTAGAAATCTTAGGAGGAATCCTGAATCATATGCTTGCATAGGTTAGAGTACAAGCAAGATATAGGTTGGAGGAGTGGGTCTTAAATGTCACCCGTCCTTAGTGGGAATTAGCATGAAGCTTCAATAGCTTTGGGGTAGGGGCTTGTCTTGCTTTGTTGTAGAGGTTCCAGCCAAACACATACACTTCAAGGTCTAAAGGGGAATCATCCCGAGACTCCATATGCCCCAGGGATTGATAGTCTTTCAAAGTCCTCCCATCACCCCCTTAAAGTATACTACAAAAAGACTTCATGTTTTGCTAGGGTTTTCGAGATCACCTTGTCCCTCATTGCCACAACCTAGAAATCCTATTTAGGGAAGCCCCCTCGGGTTGGAGAAGAGCCAACTAAAAGTGCAAAGAGGTGGTTACCGGGGTGACAGTGGGTAACAACTCTAGGCTGCAGTTGGGCTAGTCGTGTTCTTTGGGGTTTTAACTTTACCTGCTACTTCATGCTGTAACAGTGTATGCATGCCTTCTCACGAGATCCATGCTTTACCACCACATTTGAATGGTCTCACTTGCAAAGAGGTTTCCTTGTGTTATTTGCCTATACCTGAGTCCTCTCTGGTTTGATCACGTTTTAGAATGCAAGGAACATCATTTTGCATGGCTTCAGAAGAACTTGCTACAACCAAAAGGAACTTCCATGATCAAATAGCTTTGCAAAGTTCAAAGAGGGAAAAAAGACAAAACCAGAAATATAAATCATTTATCCATGTTAAACTAATAAGATGAATAACAAAGAGTGTATTTCCTCGTTCCTGTCTGTCATTACCCGCTCTTGCTCTTGTTTTCTCTAGCCCATTTATTGTTTATCATTCATGTTTTGTTTCCATTATTTTTCTTTCATCTAGGGAGCAGTCAATATGATGGATATTCACAGGTGATTAACTGTAGTCTCTTGGCCAATATGGTCATCATTGATTCAAGCTTATACCAAACTTCTGGTGACTGAAGAACTGCAAGAAGATCATTTGTTAAAATTCGCCTAGACACAAGACTATCCAAATCAACAACTTTCATTCAGTAAAAACACCCAGCGGAGACTGAGAATCACAAGACTTGACTTTCATTTTCTCTTGTCAAATGTTTCTCATCCAATACCAGACTAGAAGAAGCTAAGAGTGTCCCTCATCATTCAAATTTTAGAAGCTGCCTTTTGTTCTTTTTTGTTGATGCTTCTTAAGAGTCAAACCGGGCATAGATCTCTAATTCCAGACATTCTGTTTTCTTTTCGCTCCTGTCAAAAGTTTCTCAAATTCTCGTCTAAAACCAGACTAGAACAAGCTAAGAGCCTCTCTCGTCATTCAAATTTTACAATGTTTTTCATCATGATAGGATTGCATAAAAACAACTTTTAAACATACTATTCATTACACTCGTTGGTTGTGGGTGCAGCTGAGATAAAGTTAATCAAATCTGCCAGTAGATTTTGTTTCTCATCAGTGTTCAAACACACTAGATGTTTCAAAATATCACCAGCAAATATCAATTCTGATTACAAATAGAACAACGGGGATGTATACATGAAGCACACTGGAATTACTAAAATACAACTGTCAACTTCATAGTTATCAATACAAATTGTACAAGTGGATACAACCAAAAAGATTTAAAGATTAACCAGGAATATCACTAAAATAGATTTCTGATTAGAACCACAGGAGTGTATGCATGAAGTGCACTGCTATTACTAAAAGATAACTGTCAACTCTGTAGTTAAGACATACAAATCGTACAGGTGGAGACAACAAATAAGATTTAAAGACTAACCAGAAAATTCAATGAAATAGATTTATGAATAAATCAATGTGCAAACCTGCTGCTGTGGAAATTTAAACTGACTGGGGTCTATGATCCACGGGTTTTCCAGAACCTAAACTATTAAGGGATGAACAATCAGAGAATATATTGAGGTAAATGATAAAGAAGAACCTGTTTTTGTCCATGACCAATGGATGTGAAAAATCTGCTGAGGCAAGCCAATTATGATGTATACCTGAAATACTGAAGCCATTGACTAAAGAGCATATGAATGTACTTCCAGATGATCTCCTCGACCAAGAATCAAGATAGCCTGTTCATAAGACAACTGATATGTTACCAATGACATAAGCTGGCCCCAACATTAGTACCAAAAACTGGAACAGCATATGAAGGATTCAATATTTCAAGTGGCCTATCACTTCAATTCCCAAAACACAATGCTCATTGCAATAGCATAAAAGTATGTCACAATTATATTTTTTGTTGATGTTTTAAGTTTCAAACAACGCATACTTCTCTAAAGCAACTAGAAAACAGAATAGTGTTACTTCTCGATTCTCGAGGTATTAGGCAAAAATTAAATAGAGCAAAAGACAGCTACAGGGACAGATGGACGGATTCTAGATCTCAAAATAAATTCCACTAAACATTTTGGTTGTAATAAATTCCACATGGCATCATATTGAATATCCTTACCAAGATACATTGGAACAATTCTGTCTCAAAATAAGATCCATTGAATGTTTTTTCAATTTGTTATTGTAAAACTGGAACCAATAGTAACACCAGGTACTGGACTTCTGCTGCTAAGGCAATCTTTAGAAGAAGAATTATACCTTGTCCTAAGTTTAGAGGTATGATCACACATGCGGTTCCAAAGGATTTGAGAAGAAGGAAAGTGACTTCCATAGAGAAAACTAGCTGCAAACATATTCCAATCCCCAATTGAGTATCTGTGTTCTCATCTCACTGAGTCAACATAACAAAGGACTGAAATACTGGGAAGAGAATATACTTTAATTTACTTGAGTAGAAATGATGGAACAACATGATATAATCCAGAATGTTTTATAAGTTATAACTACTTTGCTTCAGTTGAACTGCTAGAGAACAGAATAATCTCCAAAATGCTTCATAAGAAAGAATATTTTATAATGCAGATAATGTTACATTTAGGATCGATTATCTCATGAGTGGCAATACCCCTGACATGTAAGATTCTGGAAAAAGCGGATGACCCAAAAAGAAGCCTCAAACTCACATTTCAAAACTCTACCTAACCACGGTTTGTGTTTTTAATCATGCAGGTTGGAGGTTCGTTTTGTCTTGGATCCTTATGTTGTCTATTTTTCCTGATGGAAAGACTGAGCGCATGCCAATGTGGAAAAGAAATCAGCAATGTTCAGATTTATGTAAAAGAACAGGAATAATGCAACTTGAACTCACCTCGTAGGAAGTGCTGTTTTGCCTCCTCTTAGCCAAATTATCTACCTCTTGCTCTGCTTGAAATAAAGATGCACTCACTATCTTTCAAGGTGAGGAACATTTGACAAGTGCAGATGATAAAAATCTCTTCTTTCTTTCCAGATGAAAGAAGAGAACTAGCAGTCAAATTTACTATTTTCATTTAAGATGTGACAAAAGGAAGATGGGGATTCGTGACAGTACCTGACAATGTACAACGATGTTGTAGACTATTCGTCTGACCCTCTAGAGGGAATCCAAATCTTCAACAGACTAGTAGACTCAAGGCATTCTACGTGTGGGGGATAGTGTTGTTAGAGGTGCAAAGGCCAGCTTGGCAGGAGGCACAAGGGAAAGGCAATATGACCAGATTGGGAACGTCAACGGATAGAGAGTGGTACAAGTTCATTAGTTCAAAGGGCCAAAGGTAGTAAAAGCACACTAAACACAACTTTTGGGGGTCATGAAGGTCATGTCTCAATCCAAAAGGATCGACAGGCTTTCTCAAATCATTGCCTTCTCCAGTCTATGGGAGATTTCACTGTGTCAGCTACGATTCCACTATGAAGATTTTTATGTAGCATGTTGAATATCCTCTGATTAAGGGTGGCGAATGCTTTCCTCGGGAGTATATAAGTTAGTTGAGTGAGATTGGTAAATTGTGTTAGGATATTCCTATACTCCATCCTAGTCCTACTAGCTTTTCAGTCTTTTAGGGTTTGCATGCACTTTTAGGGTTTGCATGCATTCTAGGGTTTGCATGCATCCCAGTCATCAGTCCCAGCACCTAGCCCTCAGTTAGCTAGCCCCGGGAGCTTCTTCCTGATCAGTTTCAGCCCTCCTAGTACTTAGTGCGCCCTCCTTTCACCTACTGCATGTGAGAGGCGCACTTCTTCACCTACCAGTCCAGTTATCTTCAGTTAACTGAGTTCTCTCCTTGATTTTAGGCTTGACTCACTCTTAACTGACCTTATCACTCCGATGGACCTCCAGTGTGACTAGATAGCCTATTCTGACTCCAGTTAGCTCCATATGCGCCCTCCACTGAGCTTCCTTCACTACATTAGTGCTTCCATGTGCCAGTTACACCTACCACACTCAGTTGGACTCAGTTTGACTCCTAGTTGACTATTACTTGTGCATTGATGACTTCACTGATGATGAGGTGGACTCCTAGTTATGCTTTGATGACACTCCACTGATTATGGATCTATCCATGAAGGCTAATTCGAATCACACCTAGTGTATTCGAATCTTGAGCATTGTATATTTACTATTTCACTGTTCAGATTAATGTAACATGTGTAATTATTCTGCCTCTATCTGAGCTCCTTTGGATCTATGTTCTACTGCTCTATTCTTCTTCCATTATTCCTAAATTCTTTCATTGTGAGGTTTACATCATCTCTTTGGATCTACTGTGAGCATTTTCACAAATTGAAGGAGGAAAAGTGCTAGATTCAAGAGGTGGGTGTTCAATGTAGTGGTGTCCGTGGAGCTTAAAAAAACAAGTCAAACCAATGCTTGGTGATGATGTGAAAATGCACTTTTACTGACTAAAGCTTTGGAAGTGAGGTTTCATGGCAGAGCTATTTGTGAAGAAACCCTGAAAGATTGCTTGCATGTTGAGTAGGAGTCTTTGATTGGATATACTCCTGTCTTCAACATTTTCTCCAAGGGGTGGATGGAATCTATGTATAGGATAGAGATAGACGCAAACAAAGCCTTGAATTTTCAGTGCAAGTGGGGTTCCTCACCCTTATCCATTAAGTGTTGGGGTCCTTTTTTAATTGAGGATGGAAAGGACCAATGTGCATTTGGTGTGGGTAGAACTCCACGATCTTCCCCTTGAATTCTAGACGTTTAAAGTTTTTAAGGAAATTGGTGATTTTGAAGTGGATATGAGTTTTCTAGAATCCAATGCTTTACACATTGCTCAAATTGTGGCGGCCATTATCTTTGATATGATTTAGTTGCAGAGAATTCTAGAAAAGGGCCCTTTTTCTCATTGCTAGATTCCAAATTATGTTGGTGTGCCTTTTCATTGTGCTAGAAGCCTAGATGTCAAGGGTACAGAAACCTAGGAGTGGATTGTATGTAAATTTTTCAGGCCCTAGATGACTGATGTCCTATGTTTCTCTTAATTAAATCAATCAGACCTGAATTTATCTAATCATGTCTAATCACAAAAATGAATATTTCTGAACATGCAGCAATCACAGATTTAGCTGAAAATGAACAGCAGACGCAAAAACACAATACAGACGATTTACACCTTCAAATCAGCATTTCATTAATAGATCTAGGTTTACAAAAAAACCTCCACAACTGCAATAAACAACAAACTTACTGAGGAAAACTGCACTCAATCAACCAAGAAATCCAGCTGAAGCTTGCCAGCTGTGGTACGGACTCTTTGCAGACCTGTACTGACCAGTCCGTATAAATACATATGACTGTATGGACTTGCTATATGGATCCATACAACTGTACAGATCTGTCCATGCTGCTTCCTGCTTGCTGAAATCTGCCTGGTTGTTGACTGGGCTCCCCTTTGGTCCTCTAATTTCACTCTTCGGATGAGTTTCTTCACCTTCCAACCAAAATTGACTTCTTGTGAATAATGAATGTGTCTTTACCCTCTACTTTGACCTGCCTTTATACTTTAATTGTAACCGTAATCTACCAAAACCCTAGTCTCTCGATGAGATCAACGATTGAGATTAGTCTAAATCACTGATGCATTAAAAATGCACTTTATTAGACTCAATAAGCAAAATATAAGACTTTCACTTTAATAACGTGAATTACAAGATAGATTTGACATGGATGACTTCACGCATGTTCGACACAAAAACTATGTGGAAGTTCTTGTTCGAGCTACAAAACATCAACATTGTAAGCCCAAATTTAGCAAGAAAATATGGGCTAGAAATCCAGAGTAGAAAATGTAGGACAAAGGGATTCAAGGTGAAACCCAATAAGGCAAGGGTAAAACTATGTGGAGATGAAAAGAAGGGGGGTTTTGGAAGTGTGGTTTGGGGGGGAGCTTTGTCTAATGTTAGGACTTCTTCTCTATCTCCAAAGGTCAACCATATTGAAAAAGGTGATGGAGGATCCAGGCAAAGCCTGGAATCCAAGGAGGATAAACCTCATCAAATTTAAGTTATGGCAGAAAAGGGAAAGCCTGATGTTGAATCTCATTCTTTGATTCCACATAATGAGGTTTCTCAAGATTTTGAACTAGGGAAATGACTAGATCTAGGTGTATATAAGTTTGGAGAGTCTATGGGGAAAAAGTGAAGGCCAGGGGTTCTTAGGGGGTCTCCAGTAAGCCTTGCATGTGGGAAGGCTTTAGTAGGTGAGTTTTGTTCAAACCTACCCCTAGGCAGTTGTTAAGATTATATGCTACTATAGACTAAATTCTAATTTCATGAGCATTCAATACAATTTCACAATAGCAGCATGATAAGGATCTCTGAAAGATACACAAACACAAAGACACAACAATATATCCTGGGAAACCCTCAAGGGGAAGAAAACCCAACAAGAACTTCCTCAATATAGATGATCAAAGTACAATGCCCAAAAATAGGCCTCACAAATAAGAGAGACAAAAGACTCAAACTCTAGACCCAAGCCAATCCTCCTCCTCCTTCGCATATCTCTCTCTCTCCTCTAATGCACAAGTGAGTGAATGTACAAATGAGGGAAAGACTCCCTCCATTTATACTTTACTTTTCACTGGCCTTTAACCCTAACTGGGCCAACTTCTCTAGGAAGACTCAATATAACATTATATTATATTCTTTTGGGTGCTAACGACCTCACTTACAATGGAGGTTTAACCTTATGACCTTTACATGACCAAATGTAATAATGACATCCCCGAACGGAGGTAAAACATCCCCGAAGGAGTTACAATAATAAAGTACAAGTAGAATATACTTTGAAGTTACATCAATTCAACACTCCCCCTTAACAAGAAGGGTATTCTACTGACAACAGCAAGAACAGATGTGTCTCTACACAACATCATCGGGAGGAGGAAGGCATCATCAACAACATCATCTGGAACATTGGTTGGTACATCTATAAATCATTGGATGTTCTTCAACACCATCATCAGCAACAGCTGGAACAGCTACTGTAACATCATCAACATCTGCAGCACAGAGCTGGAACATCATCATCATCTTCAGTGCAAAACTGAAGTCATCAGCATCATCATCATCTTCAGTACAAAGCTGAAGTATCATCATCATCATCATCATCTTCAGTACAGAGCCGAAGTATCATCATCATCTTCAGTACAGAGCCGAAGTATCATCATCATCTTCAGTACAAAGCTGAAGTATCATCATCATCATCTTCAGTGCAGAGCTGAAGTATCATCATCATCACCTGCAACACACATATGATCCTTCCTTTCGGAACTAGGGACCATGGACAATCCTTCCTTTTGAAACCAGGGATTCAGTCCAACAACACTGGTGATCCTTCCTTTCGGAACTAGGGATCATGGACAATCCTTCCTTTCGGAACCAGGGATTCAGTCCAACAACACTGGTGATCCTTCCTTTTGGAACTAGGGATCATGGACAATCCTTCCTTTCGAAACCAGGGATTCAGTCCAACAACACCGGTGATCCTTCTTTTCGGAACTAGGGATCATGGACAATCCTTCCTTTCGGAACCAGGGATTCAGTCCAACAACATTGGTGATCCATCCATTCGGAACTAGGGATCATGGACAATCCTTCCTTTCGGAACCAGGGATTCAGTCCAACAACACTGGTGATCCTTCCTTTCGAAACTAGGGATCATGGACAATCCTTCCTTTCGGAACTAGGGATTCAGTCCAACAACATTGGTGATTCTTCCTTTCGGAACTCAGGATCATGGACAATCCTTCCTTTCGGAACTCGGGATTAATTCCAAACAACTTTGGTGATCCTTCCTTTCGGAACTCGAGATCATGGACAATCCTTCCTTTCGGAACTCGGGATTAAGTCCAAACAACTCCAGTGATCCTTCCTTTCGGAACTCGAGATCATGGACAATCCTTCCTTTCGGAACCATGGATTCAGTCCAACAACAATGGTGATCCTTCCTTTCGGAACTCGAGATCATGGGCAATCCTTCTTTTCGGAACTCGGGATTAAGTCCAACACTCATATCTTAGACAATCCTTCCTTTCGAAACTAGGGATTCAATCTAAGGATCAACATTTAAGACTATCCTTCCTTTCTGAATTACGGGTTCAATCCCACCTGCATTATCATCATATCATTAGCACTACTCCCCCTTTCGAGGGAAGTTCTTACGGACTACACCAAGCTTGTCGCGGAAGTACTCAAACTTCACACGAGACAGAGACTTAGTCAACACATCTGCAACCTACTCATCCGTGCTCACATATTGGAGCTTTATAGCTCCCTTCTGCACCATATCACAGACGTAGAAATATCGTATTTCTATGTGTTTTGACTTATCATGGAACATAGTCATCTTTATACAACTCTGGTTATCACATAGAATCACTGTGGTATCTAACTCCAGATCAAATAGACCTGATAACAACTTCCGAATCCATATAGCTTCACAACTAGCAGAACATGCTGCAATATATTATGCTTCTGCAGTGTTGAGAGCAACACTGGACTGCTTCCTGCTTAGCCACGAGATCATGGTTGACCCCAGACTGTAACATCCACCTGAAGTGCTCTTCCTGTTTGAGACACTTCCTACCCAATCGGAGTCTGTATAACCATACAGTCTGAAATCATGATCTCTAGAATAATTGAGACCATAGTCTATTGTACCTTTTAAGTACATCATCACATGCTTTGCAGCTACAATGTAAACACGTTTGGGCTCAACCAGATGCTAACTCAAGGTGTTCACAGCAAAGCATATATCTGGCCTAGTATTCGTCAGATACATCAACGACCCAATAATTTGCTTGTATAGAGTCACATCCACTAATTCTGACGAAGTATCAGATAATAACTTCAAGTTGGTATCCATGGGTGTGGCCATGGCTTTACACTCCAACATATCAAATCTTTTCAAGATTTCTATTGCATACTTCCCTTGGTTAAGGAAGATTTCCCTCTGGGCTCTACCATACTTCAAGACCTAGAAAATAATGCATTAAGACAAGGTCTTTCATCTCAAATTCTGCAGCGAGCTTCTTCTTGCACTCTGAGATTTGCTTCTCATTACCTGTCAGGAACAAGTCATCCACATATAGCAATTATATGACTGGTTTATCATCCATAACCTTGAAGTAAAGGTTAGGATCAGCTTTACGTTTAGTAAAGCCCAAGCTCGTCAGAAAACTATCAATTCTTCCATACCAAGCTCTTGGAGCTTGCTTCAACCCATACAGAGCCTTCTTCAGTTTGCAGACATGTGTCTCTTTGTTTTCAACCTCAAATCCTTGCGGTTGTTCTATGTACACTTCTTCTTCAATGACACCATTCAGGAAAGTTGTTTTCACATCCATCTTGTGTAACTTCCACTTCATCGTGGCTACAAGTGCCATGATGGTTCTAATGGAAGTGTACCTTCCTTCAGGAGCAATGTTTCCTCATAATCGATTCCTTCCTTTTGAGAGAATCCTCGAGACACAAATCTAGCTTTGTATTTTTCAATACTTCCATCAGCAGCACTTTTTATCTTGTATATCCATTTGGAAGATACCACTCTTTTACCTTCTGGTTTGGGAACTATGTCCCATACATCATTCTTTATTATAGATTGGTATTCTTCTGTCATAGCTTCTACCCATTCTTTCTTTTGAAGGGCCTCTTCAAAGCAAGTAGTTTTTTTGTCTACAAGATCATACATCAAAGCCACATAACTGGAAAATGGCTTTGGCTTCTTGCTTTCTCTCGAGGAGCCTTCTAGAGATCCATACCTCTCTACATCTTGAATAATTTCTCGAGCCCAAGCTGGTTTTCTCTTGTGAGAGATAGTCATGGATGGAGGTTCTTGGGGCTCCAACATATCATGATCTTCTGGAGTCTCATCAACGGGAGAGGGTGCCACTTCTATAACTCTAGGAGCTACATCTTCTTCATATACTTCTTCATGTTGGCACTTTCTGGACTTCTTGAGAGCTGCATCTTCATTAAATGTTACATCCCTACTAATCTCCATGTGATGATCGCCTGGTATATATATTATGAAGGCTGTGGAGACCTCACAGTATCCAACAAAGATTCCTTTCTTTCCGGCAGGATCCAATTTGGTCCTTTTCTCCTTTGGAATATGAACAAACACTGGACAAACAAATATCTTGAGATGACTTACCTCTGGCTTCTTTCCTGTGATCATCTCTTCGAGGGTTTTGAACCCAAGTGCACTATGGGACACTCTGTTTTGGACATATATTGTTGTCCTTGTTGCTTCAGCCCATAGATGCATAGGAAGATCTTGATCATGGATCATGGTCTTCACTGCTTCCATAATACTTCGATTCTTTCTTTCAGCAACACCATTTTGTTGAGGATTATAAGTTCCCTCTTAATCCTAGCATCTTTGCAGAAGGCTTCAAAATCTTTTGAAGTGTATTCTCCTCCATTATCTGACCTGAGTGTCTTTATATTCCTTTCTGAAAGATTCTCTATCAAGGCTTTGAATTCCTTGAACTTTTCGAATACTTCACCTTTTGATTTCAGAAAGTAAATCCAAGTCTTTCGAGAGTAATCATCAATGAATGTAACATAATACTCATATCCACTGAGAGATGTGGAGGGCATTGGACCACATACATCTGAGTGAATAAGTTCCAATATCCATTCTGACTTGGTGTCGCTCTTCGGAAATGGATTCTTTATGTTCTTCCCTTTTGCACATCCTTTACATATTCCTTCATGATCAATCTTTAGATCGAGTAATCATGTTACTACCTTGCTTACATGTGGTAATGCTTTGTAGCTTATGTGAGCAAGCCTTCTATGCCATAGTTCACATGGACTTGTAGTATCATGAATCAAAGTTGATTCTGAATGTCCTTTTAGTTTATATAAGCTTCCTTCTTGTATCCCAATAACAATAGCATCTTTTATAGATTTTCCTTTGGACCACATGAGAACTTCTCCATCTATAAAAGCAACCCTAAATCCTTTCTTATCTAAAGTTGAGATGTGTCTTTATATTCCTTTCTGAAAGATTCTCTATCAAGGCTTTGAATTCCTTGAACTTTTCGAATACTTCACCTTTTGATTTCAGAAAGTAAATCCAAGTCTTTCGAGAGTAATCATCAATGAATGTAACATAATACTCATATCCACTGAGAGATGTGGAGGGCATTGGACCACATACATCTGAGTGAATAAGTTCCAATATCCATTCTGACTTGGTGTCGCTCTTCGGAAATGGATTCTTTATGTTCTTCCCTTTTGCACATCCTTTACATATTCCTTCATGATCAATCTTTAGATCGAGTAATCATGTTACTACCTTGCTTACATGTGGTAATGCTTTGTAGCTTATGTGAGCAAGCCTTCTATGCCATAGTTCACATGGACTTGTAGTATCATGAATCAAAGTTGATTCTGAATGTCCTTTTAGTTTATATAAGCTTCCTTCTTGTATCCCAATAACAATAGCATCTTTTATAGATTTTCCTTTGGACCACATGAGAACTTCTCCATCTATAAAAGCAACCCTAAATCCTTTCTTATCTAAAGTTGAGATAGAAAGTAGGTTCTTCTTTAGGCCTGGTACATATAGTACATCCTTCATCTTCATCGGGGTTCCTTAATCAATCTTGTAGGTGGCTTCTCCTATTCCCTTAAGTGGGTATTGATAATCATCTCCTAGAGATACCTTCTGAGGAGAGTTTTTTTCTTCTAGACTGGAGAGAGTCTTCTTCTGACCTCTCATGTGCTTTGAAGCACCACTATCAATCAGCCATGTGTCATTTCCAGGTGTCACGGACCCAGAGAGAGCGGAGAATAAAACATATTCTTCTGCTTCTTCTTTTGCTAACTTCCTGTGAGGTTCTTCTGCTTCTTCTTCTTCTTCGGCTAAGTGAGCATGATGTCTTTTGTTGCTCTTCTTCTTGCATTCTTCTTTTCACTCTGGACAATATGTCCCATCTTATCACATCGAAAACATTGATAAGAATGGAAGTCTCTTCACTTGTAGTTTCCCTTCTTATACTTTTGAAGCTTCTTAGGAGGATGAGACTCTCTATGATTTTCCTTCTTGAAATGAGGTTTTCCCTTTCCTCTCTTAGTATGGGTAGCTAGAGCTTGATCATCATCTTTGAGTAGAGCTTCTCGATTTGCCACTCTAGCCTCTTCTTGGACACATTCTTTCCATACAACTTCAAATAGTAGACTTTCCTTTCTTGCACACATTGTCTGGATAAAGGAGTCCCAAGGTCTAGTCAGACCATTGAGAGCAGTCATCACCAACTCATCTTCATCAATGTGGTCTCCAATTACTTCTAGTCGTTCTTTGTATTGGGAGACCCTTGTAAAATATTCTTGAATGGATTCTACTTTACTCATCTTTGTACTTTTGAGTTGAGTTCTCAAATTTATCTTCTGATTGATGTTTCTTTCTTCATACATTCTTGTTAGGGCATCAAACATCTCCTTTGGAGTTTTCTTGGAGGACACTTGAGGAATCAAGTGGTTTTTAATGGAGTCTGCTATGATCCTCATAGCTCTAATCATATCCTTCTTATGCTTTTCCTTTGCTTCAGCTTCTTCGGGTTCAGGCACAGCTTCTTTAACAAACTTTGTAATGAGCCCAATCCTGTATTTCCAAGCATGGAAATTTTCTATGCCTTCCAACTTCTCTTCAAGCTTAGTGCTTGGGGCCATCTTGTCTCGAGGAGCAGAGAATAACCACAAATTAAAAAATTTCAAAAGCAAAAACCAAGGTTACACGAACCGTGGGTGTGATCGGAATAGGCTGAAGAATCCAATACGGGTGCGGCACTCATCCCAATATTAGGAATCGGGGATTTGGAATCCTAACCCTAATTAACCCTAATTATCCTACATCTATCCTACGTAAACAACTTTAGATTAAGTCAAAACAAGGTGGAAGAATCTGATTCGGGTGCGGTGAGGCCTAGGACCGAATCCGGTAACTATGGCAAAAACTGAACTCACCAAAAGATGTGCTTGACTGAGGCGAGTATGCTGGTATGCTTTGTTTATGAAAAATCCAAAATTTCACCCTTGAAATTTGACTTGCAAAATTTTGGTCTGCAGTTTCTGGTTCTCTGGTTTTCTGGTTTTTTTGGTCCAAAGTCAAACTAGGGTTCGACTTTCCGGAAGTTTCACCCACTGAAAAACTTCGATCTTTGTGCCAATAGATGCCCCTAAGAGAGGCGCACTTGCATATGCCACTTGCACTCAAAAATTCCACTTCTGTGAGAAACCCTATTTTTTATGCTCGAAGAGAGAGAGAGAGTTTTACCTTGTGAAAGTTGCTCTTTTCAGGCTAGCTCTGATACCATGTTAAGATTATATGCTACTATAGACTAGATTCTAATTTCATGAGCATTCAATACAATTTCACAATAGCAGCATGATAAGGATCTCTGAAAGATGCACAATCACAAAGACACAACAATATATTATGGGAAACCCTCAAGGGGAAGAAAACCCAGCTAGAACGTCCTCAATATAGATGATCAAAGTACAATGCCCAAAAATAGGCCTCACAAATAAGAGAGACAAAAGACTCAAACTCTAGACCCAAGCCAATCCTCCTCCTCCTTCGCAGATCTCTCTCTCTCGTCTAATGCGCAATGCACAAGTGAGTGAATGTACAAATGAGGGAAAGACTCCCTCTATTTATACTTTACTTTTCACTGGCCTTTAACCCTAACTGGGCCGACTTCTCTAGGAAGACTCAATATAATATTATATTATATTCTTTTGGGTGCTAACGACCCCGACTTACAATTGGAAGGATGACATGACTGAATGTTGATATTGACAGAGTGCACAACACAGCAGAATTTGAAGTTATTGAGATAGTGGATGACATTAATCCTTGTTCAGTGTTGCTTGGTGTCGATTGGGAATTTGATAACCAAGCTATTATTGATCTAAAACAGATTCAAATGATCTTTGAAGGAGAAAAATTAACAGTTACTGCACCATTAGATCCAATAGAAGGAAGGTGATATGTAAAACCTATCGAAAATGGAGAATTAGATAACTTGTACAGGATGACCACGTAGATGGAGGACTATGTCGATTCTACTGTTGACAGTATATTCAATTGGTGAAGTATCGACTCTTGTACATCGATTCATAAGGTGAATATTAGAATGAAGGAGAAGTGTAAGTTCACAAATATTAGAGATTATTGGAATGATGAAACTGTTGAGAAGATTGTTAATTTACTGCATGAGTACAAGGACCCGTTTCCAACAACTTTTTCAGAAATTAAAGGGATTACTACGGAATTAGGGGAGATGAATATCCCATTGAAACCGGATGACAAGCCAGTAAAGCATCGACCGTACTGATTGAATTTGGTATATAAGTAGAAAGTCAAAGCAAAGATAGAAAGAATGCTGGAAAATGGGATAATTGAACCTTTCAAGAAGTCGGAATGGGTCAGTCCAATGGTGGTCCAAGATAAGAAAACATGTGGAATTAGAATTTGTGTAGATCTGCTCAAGTTGAATGATTTTTCTTATATGATCCATTTCCTACCCCTTTCATGGATGAATTTTTAGAACAAGTTGGAGGACAGGAATCCTACTCGTTTACTGATGGATTCTCTAGATATCATCAGATCAAGATTGTGTAGGAAGATAGGCATAAGAAAACCTTTGTGAAAAAATGGGGATGCTACCAGTATACAGTGATGCCTTTTTGGGTTGAAGAATGCACCAAGAAAAAGAAGAGGTTGCACAGAGGAATTTGCAAGACTGTAGTAGGTAGTGGAGGACATCTTCAACTTTATACCAGAAGCACAAGTGGAAGGAGAAATCCTTATCGAATAAAAAGTAATGAAGATAAGCGAATCCATTCAGCACTTTTGTGCAAATATAGTGGAATTGGAAGCACATATAGCTCTAAGCAACCCACTGGAAGAAAGGGAGCAAAGGGAAAGAACAACCACCGCAATAGTAGTAAACATTAAGGCTTTGGAGGAAAAATGCACAAAGATATATAAGGAAAGTACACAGGTTTGGACCTAGTTGATAGAAGATGTTGAGTTGAAGGCCATAGAGTAGAGACTGCAGTATGTGCATAAGAAGGTGTAGAAACTAAAGGAAACAATGCTGATGCTATGGTTGATGATTTGCTGATTTGATCATGATGACAATGTTATAAGCTATAGGTTATAACTTATAACTACTAGATGATTGATGTTATATAGTTTAATCCATGGTTTTATGTTTTTTGTAACTAATTCAACATTCTGCATGGTTTTGTTCACATATATGCATCAAAATATATAAAAAATATATATATATATATTATATAAAAAACGCTCCCAACCCGAAAGCTTTTGAAAATTTCGCTTTTCGCTTCGCTCCCGCTTCCCGCTCTCGCTCCCCGCTCCCGACGGCGTAGGTCCGGATCTAGTATGCATGATATAGTTCAAATTAAGATGGCACTATGTGATAAAAGATAGAGATGCTAGCTTCCATAGCTAGTCTAGGGTAACCTAGGGCTTGGTATTAGCCCTTGATGTGATCTAGCATGGCGATGTTAGTAGGACTCACGATGGTGACAGTACTTATGTGCTAGAGTTGATGCTACAGTTTCATGCCCTACAAAAAAAAGATAATTATTTGGTTTCTTTGTTTAATGTATACCCTTATGTGTGAAAGGGCTTATGGTCATTTGATGTATACTTGTTCTTTTATCATGAACCTATCATAAGAAAGGTTTAAGGTTTTTCCGCTCTGAAGAAAAGAGGGTTTTCCCCAAGGTAAAATATGGTGTCTACTGTGCATGATTGATGTGATCTGATCTGCTTACTTTCACGTCTATTATAACATGATGTGTTTACGTTTTGCCATACTTAGTTCGTTGTTTAACTTGTTATACTGCTCATACATATAGTTGATACTTTCATGCTTGATTATGCAAAAGAGAATTATAAAATCGCATTCATAATTACCAGTTTATGAAAGTAGCAAAAATTCAACAACCATTACATGGAAAGATTTGAAATACTCGCCATAGTCTTTCCCCCCTAAAGCCGAAAAGGTGGAAACGTATGTTGATGACATGGATGTACTTTGGCCCCGTGGAGAAAGCAACTTAGCTAGATTCCTTTAGCATCTTAGTAACCGAAATGGTAGTATTAATGTTTACCATCGAGATCGAGAAGAATAGCCTTCCTTTCCTTGATGTCTTAGTTTCAAAGAAGGAGGATGGGTCAATAGCGCATCAAGTTTATAGAAAGAAGACACATAATGAAAGGTACCGGTACATGCTAAATCTCACCATTTCCCCCCACAAAAAGCTCGTGTCATTAGTAATTTGGTAACTAGGGCTTTAAGAATCTCATATAGTGAACACATTGATCAAGAAATAGAATACCAAGCCCAAGTCTTTGAAAGACATGGTTATGATAACAGACAATTTAGAAAAGTGGCAGTAACCATCAGTAAAAACAGGAAAATAGATAAAAAGAACAAGAAAGAAAACCCGAAGGGCAATGAAGAAAATAAAAGAGATTTTCTTCCTTACATTAAAGGCACCACTAATAAACTAGCTAAAACCCTTGGAAGAAAATAGTTAGAAGTCTTTTTCACTCCTAATACAATTAGGAAATTAGTGGATTCCCTAAAAGATCCTATTAAACCTAGTGCTTGCGAAGGTGTGTATTCGGTTCCTTGCTCATGTGGGATGGCATACATTGGCGAGATGGGGAGATCCATAGAAACAAGACTGAAAGAACAAAATGCGGACGTTAGACATAATAGGTATAAGAAGTCTGCCTTGGCAAAACATTCACACATAACTCAACACCATATTTGTCTGGAAAACGCCATGGTCATCACAAAAGAAGACAACCTAACCAAACGAAAAGTTAGGGAAAAAATTGAGATTAATATGACCCAAGAATGTCTCAATAGAGACGATGGCACAAGACTTAGCAACACTTAGTTACCACTTTTGCATTCTCTGCACATAAACAATCAGGAT
Organism: Larix kaempferi; assembly: GCA_027924585.1. NCBI lineage: Eukaryota > Viridiplantae > Streptophyta > Pinopsida > Pinales > Pinaceae > Larix > Larix kaempferi. Next base: position 9,613,473 of record BSBM01000504.1, read on the forward strand.
TAATATTGTTTTTAGTCATAGTTTGATTAGTTTTCTTTTGTAGCGTTTTTCTTAAGTCTAGGTCTCATTTAGTCTTAGCTTTAAATACCTTTTTTCGGATCTTCTTATTCTTGTAGAATCTTTTTAGAATTAGTTTTCAAGGCCATTTAGTAGTGTTGCTTTGTATTAATAAGCCTAAGTTTTATTTAGGTGAGTTTTTAGGTTCCCCTTAGGCATGTTTTTTAGTTTCTTTTTCAAAACTAATTATTATTTTAAAAACCTAGTTCCATTATAAATTACAATTTTCTCGGATTCTTAAAAGATTAAGGCGTTCCTTCACGTGGCATGGTTATTATTATAGCTGCTGATAGGCAGTGTATCATTGTTTTCGATAATCGTTGACTGGCTATTAGTTAAGATTACCGTGTATTACTTTGCGTTCATTTTTTGCAATTTAACCAAACTTTTCAATTCCATAATTTTAAGCAGCGTTTCTATCCTAACTTTGCAAATACTTCGCTTGCTTGCCATTGGCTGAAATCTTTGAAACCGGATTTGCTCTAAATGGGCTACATGTCCTGTGGGGTCGTGCAGACACGAACACAATGGGAAATCGTGTCTGACACGACTTTTGATCGTGTCCGAAATCGAGACACGATCAAAAGTCGTATCGGACACGATTTCCCATCGTGTCCCCGACTGTGCGACTCGTGTCCAAATTCCGTGGAAAAGGCCGCCTGGGGTGAGTTTAAAAACAAAATTTCATTTTTTTTTGTCATTTGCAAGTGTGGAGAAGCTTGAGAGTGGGTTTTATGTGCAGGTGAAGAAGATTTGAAGGCTTTCCAAGGGAATCCGAGTGCATTGGGGGTGGATTTGTGGAGAGGATTGCAAGCTTTAACCATCAAACAAGAAAGAGAATGTCTCAATCAAATAGGGCAAGAGCTAAGGGGCAAAGGAAAGGGAGAAATGCACCATCTAGTGCCTCCCCTCCTATTCCTCCAAGCACAAGTTGTTCTACTCCTCCTTCAAGTGCTCCATCTGCTGCTAGTGGAGCTCATGATCCATTTAACCTTGTTTTAGCAAGACAACAAGCCCAAGAAAAAAAATACCCTTTGTGGAAGTATGTGACTAGGAAAGATGGTCAAGGGGCAAAGCTTGGTGGCAGAGGCAATCTGTCTTGGAGTTGCAATTTTTGCAAGAATGAATTCAAGAGCACATATTACCAGGTTAAGGGCCATTTGTTGGCCCTTCCTTCTTGTGGGATTTCTTCATGCAAAGCGATGAGTGTTACCCAAAGGAGGGATATGGAAAGAGAGGATCGTGTTGGCTTTAGGGAAGGTGGCAACAGCAAGCAAGAAAATAGATGAGGATCCTCTTCCATTCTTGTGAAAATCCTCTAGCACCAAGCCTCCATTTCCACCTAGCATATATGGGAGTGGGGATACTCATCAAACAAGAAAGAGGCCATCTCCAAATGGGCCAATGGATAGGATTTTCCAACAAGAGGCGCGAGAAGAGGTGGACCTTACCATTGCATTCTATTTCTACCTCAACTTCATCTCATTCAATGTTGCACGGTCACCATTGTTTATTGAGATGTGTCGAAGTTTCATTGAACGAGCTCCAATTGGTTATGTGCCTCCTGGTTCAGAGAAGCTTAGAACCACATTGTTGCTTAAAGCAGAGAAGGAGGTAGATAAAATTCTTGAGCCAATTAGATCAACATGGCCCTCATCCGGTGTGAGTATTGTTTCTGATGGATGGACAGATCCAGCACACCATCCACTCATCAATTTCATGGTATCTTCCCAAAATGGACCGGTGTTCTTGAAAGCGGTGGATGCTCTTGGGAAATACAACGATGCACAGTATATGGGTGAGTTATTCATCAAAACCATTGAAGAAGTAGGTGTTGATTCTTGTGTACAAATCATCACGAACAATGCACCTGTTTGTAAGGCTGCTGGCATGATTATGGAAGCTAAATATCCACAAGAATGTTCATCTTGGACACCTTTCATTTCTAATTTGCTCATTGTTTGAATTTATCACAAGATTCATGATTCATCTAGGTGTCTTTGACTCATTTGAGTTGTTAGTGTTGCAGAGTCATTTATACATGTTTTTATTGCTCTTACAGGTTTTTTGGACACCTTGCATTGTCCATTCCTTGAATTTAGCACTGAAATCCATTGCTTCAGATGTGACATGGATTGGCAACCTTATTGAGGATGCACGCCATATCCATAACTTTGTACAAAACCACACAAATGCCCTCACCATCTACAAAGAGTACACAGCTTTCATTGTTGAAGATTGCAGATACTCGATTTGCTTCCTCATTCATCATGCTCAAGAGGTTGAAGGAGGTCAAAACCGCTCTTGGGTCCATGGTGATATCAAAGTCTTGGTCTTTTTGGAGAAAGATGGATCAGATTGCTTCAAAAAAGGTGAAGGACACGGTGTTAGATGATGGTTGGTGGGAGAGGGTAGATCTTAGCATTAAGATCATGGAGCCAATCATTTCTTTGTTGCGGTTTGCAGACACGAACCAGCCCATCCTAGCAGATGTTTATGACGGGTGGGATTCCATGATTGAGTCCATGAGGTCCATTGTCATGGAGAATGACTGTCCCGAGTATGGGACATCGGCAGAGAACTTATGGTCCATGATTCAGGATATTCTTATCACCAGGTGGGATAAGAATTGCATATCTTTGCATTGCTTGGCCCACTCTTTGAACCCCAAGTTCTACAGTCGGGATTGGCTCACTGGTGGATCGGAGCCCTCACACAGAGTCCCTCCTCACATGGATGGAGAGATTGCACATGGGAGGAAGATAGCACTTAGACAGCTATTTCAGGATAGAGACTTACTTTATGAGGTGGAGGAGGGCTTTGTAGAGTTTTCCACTTCCACTGGAAGATTTGGAGGCTATGATGTGCTTAGAGACAGGGGGGTTAAGAAACCCTATGTTTGGTGGGCAACTCATGGGGCAGCATGCCCTATTCTACAGAAGTTAGCCTTGGGGGTCATCTCTCAAGTTACATCATCCTCTTGTTGTGAGAGGAATTGAAGCACATATGGGAACTTGTACAGTGAGAAGAAGAGCAGGCTTGAGCAATCCAGGGCAGAGGCGATGGTGTATGTGCACTCCAACCTTTGTCTTATTTACAGGAAGAGGGAGGAGTGGGTAAAGGAAAAGACAAAGATGTGGGATGTCTTTCCTGATGATATGGGTTTGGACAGCAGTACTGAGTTGGCATTAGCCAACATGTATCTTAATGATCCAGTGCCAGAGTCGGTCACTTTTGATGATGTGACCATATGGAGGGGCCATCCTCCACACCAGCAAATATAGATCGTCAGATGGGCAGAGAGGAGGAGGAGGAGGAGGAGGAGGATCAGGGCAGTGATGAGTTTGTTGATTCAGGCATGGAGGAGGACTATTGACATATGAGATTCTTCCATCTTGATCCACCCCTTTTTGTATTTACTATTAGTCTATTTGGCATTTGCGAGTGCCCAGTGGCATTCAGACATCTATGTAATACATTTTGATTTTGATGACTTAATGAGAAATATGGTTTCGACATCTTGAGCCATTGCCCATGCCTATCAAATTTCAATGCATCTATGTGTCTCATTGTGATTTGTGAATGACAAATGAGTAATCATTAATGTGCTTTGATTCTATTTTCTATTGAATATTTGTAAATGTTCTAGTTTCTAAAAAAAATTGGATCTATATGTCTATATTTTTAAATTTTAATATATTTTTAAAAATATATATATATATGTATATAAAACATGTCCTTCGTGTCTTGATTCCGGGGGTCACCGTGTCCGTGTCAGACACTCGTATTTTCATGTCCTGTGTCCTCGTGTCAGGTGACTTAGGCTAAAATATTTGGGGTGTTATTGCCAAGCTGACAGCGGATTAATCGGTAAAAAACACCCAACATTTAATGTGCATTTGATGAGAATTGAATTAACTAGAGTGTTCAACTTACTCAAATTGTGTGCTAGACTAGATTCAATCTCTACCCTTTAGTCGAAGAGACTATAATAGTAGAGGCTCAATGCATTACAACTTTTATGTTAGATTATAAGTCTCTACACAATCACAAAGTCGTAAATCACCTCTCATATGACTTGGTCTTAAATCACCTCTCGCATGACTTGATATTGTTATCACTTTATGAGTTGTCATACTTATCCACTAATGAACTGTCAATGAGATCTAAATCTAGAGCTGATTATGATCCAAGTACTATATAATAACATCATTGATATGAAGATCAATACAATAGAATGGCTTAAGCATTTTTCATTAGTTTATATCTCTTAACATAGTATGAGAACCATGGTGAAAAATTTTGATAATATCAATAGCTCCTTTAATCTTAATGGCCCTATAGTTCCTTCAAAGTAATGGTCCATGTCACATGAAAAGTAAGGTGTTGTGAGAAATCCATAATAGTGATTCATGAGAGAGTGACATTGCATCAAACAAAATTGCATATCTACATCCATCCATTCAAGGTTGTCGTCTTCTACAGGACTAGTTTTTCTCTCTTCTGAGGCTGCAGAGGGTTCATGAAGGGCTCCCAGGGGCAGCCAAGGGTTCAGGAAGGGCTTCCAGGGGCAGCCAAGGGTTCAGGATGGGCTGCCAAGGTCAATGCTAAAACCCAATAGGGCTGCCGGTGTCTGTTAAGACCCCATTCAAGGATACCGAGTCATGCTAAGGCCCTATTAACGGCTTCCGTGAACAGTTGTGGCCCTATTAAGGGCAGCAGTGAACTGTTCAGGCACTAAGGAGGGTAATCGTGGACTGTTCAAGCCCTAAGAAGGGCTGTTGTGGACTGTTCAGACCCTAAAGGGCTGTCATCAAACTCCAGATGAAGTGTTGCTATCGGGATCAGGCTGCCATTGTTTACTTAAAGGGCTGGTGTCATCAAGATTGGGGCTGCCATCACCTACAGCAGACATCAGTGATTACAGTGGGTTTATTTTTTTGTATCTCTTGGTATGTAATAAGACCTAGACGCTTCTCTATTAAAGTCTGCTCTCTTAATCTGCTCATGTAAATTTCAGTCCTTTCATATTAAGGAAGATATTCTTTGCTGGGGTTTTATTCCTGAAAAGGTTTCCCAATGGTAAAAATCTTTGTGTTCTTGTGGATGATTATTTTGTCTACTGCTAGTTTACAAACTAAATGCTAGAAGTCTGCTAAAAATTTGAAAAAGACTGTTACTGCTATCAAATCAGATCTATTATAAAAATTTAACAAGATAAACATTGACCCTTAAAATATTTCTTATTGTCCAAATTGGAAAAGCCAATTTGGGTAATATCGCTGCTTTCTCAAAGCATTAGGTTGTGTGTAAGCTTGGAAAGTGAATGTGATAAACTTGCAAAGCATCTTTAATCTATCACTTGCCTCTCTTGTGCCTGAAATTCAGAGCCTAACTTACGAAAGACTATTATTTCACGTAATGGCTTGGGGTAGACACATTCGCATAACCAGAGTCCGTTATCTCTAGAAGTTAATGTGTTGCAATTACCAGCTAGGGGTCACGATATGAAATAATTAGGTTCAACGGGCATGCTTCATAGCACACACCATATGTTTCGTGGGCCCTAACAGCATGAGGTACTCAGGCCTCTATCACGTCGGGTGAAATATTCCAGGGTTTGCCAACCAGTTGTCTCGAGTTCAATCCCGCTCGCATTCTCATAGTACAATAGAGGACCCCTAAACTGATGACAAAATCAGCAATCCTCCAACAGCTGGAACACCACGCTCTACTCACCACTATGCAGTCTCTAATTCGTGGCACACCCGCAGTGAGCCCAAACAAATCCACACAACTGAAACTAAGGAACTCATTACATGAGTCGAGCTACACAAACACTCGGAACGCTACAGGACTCGAACATAAAACCATGACATCCAATAATAATGATCCTTAACAACATTGCACAGCTAAAACGAACGAATGGGATCCATCAGCCACAGTGGCTCGGAAGCTGCCCGTGCCCTAATTTTGAACTAGTGAAAAAAAATAAACAAAACCCCAAAAACATAAAATTTCAAAATATAAAATTTTGGACTTGGAGATCGAACGAGGCAAAAGAGACCAAGCAAGGAGCCGAACGAACAAAGAAAGAATTAGATTGACATACCTAATTGGGAAGGAGCGAATTTGAACCATGGTAGTGCCCGAGCTCGATTGCTCCGCGAATTCCACGGCCAGGAAACAAACAATGAGTCGGATCCGCGCAAAACGGACGGATTCGGTGATAGATCAATGCGCGCCAACACTGAATCGAAGAATACGCCTTCCTTCTCTGTGTCTTCCGGTTTGTCCTCTGCGTGAATGTGCGGAAGTTGGGCTCGAGGGAGCGTGTTGTTGAGATTGTGAAACACATGAAGAGGAAAACTCTGTCCTTTTAACATTCCCCTCAACTGCTGATGTTCGTCTAATAAGCGTCGAAGTTTCGTATTTGAGGTTCTTGGTGAGATTTGCCCAAAAAATTTAACCCATAGCTTGGGTAGAGCGGTAAAGTTGGTGCCCCATATCCAATAACTCTAACACCCAAAGCACTAAGATGCAATAAACTGTTACAAAATTTCAAAATGCTTAAAGATGTGTAAATATAAACCCCGACTTTGGCAACCATCTGAAAAATATTAACCTTATCTTGTGTGTAGAAACTAGGATAAACTAAAATCCCTTGTAGACTAAAAATTATCCCTAAAAAATCCCTTTCAAAGTATGGGACACTATAGATATTCAATTTTAGAACATTTAACGCTGTTGAGAATAAACATGCTCACCATATTTTGAATAGCTATCACCTGCTATGATGAATGCCTCCAAGCTATCATTACTGGAAATCCGAGGTCTGAAACTAGAGAAATAATCCAAGGGGCTTCCTCGAACACAACCAACTCTTATTTAATTTGAGGAAGCCCAATTTCTTTCAATTTTTCTGTAAAATAGTTGGCGTGCACACTGCAAATAAGGGCATTTGACATACAAGCCTCAAAATCTCCAAAACTAAACCCAAAGATTACCCCCAAAGCCTCAAAATATCTCGATTAAGCGCCAAAATTACACTTTCTTCCATGAAATGAGGGTTTGAAGACTTCACGGTTTCATGTTGTAGACTTCATAGTTTCATGTAAGTTCAAATATGTGTTTTTTTATTTTATTTTTTGTTTTTTTATTTTTATTATTTATTTTATATATATTAAAATACAATCTATATAAAAATAGTGTATAATATATATAATAACTAAAATATAATGTTCTGTTTTGATCAAATGGAACAAATGACATGCAGAGCATGCGAGCCATAGCTCAAGAGCGTGTAAGCATGCATGCATGCAAAAGTGAGATGCATGCATGCAAATATACATCCATGCAACAAGTGAGATTCATGCAACTCAACTGAAAAATAGAAGAGAAAACTAACTTGGGTATACAAAATTTAGGGCATGCAATGTCACAGTTATAAAAGAAGGATAAAGTGAGTTACTAGGATGGATTGTTATTGTTGATTGAGAATTGGTTTTGAGAGCTCTGAGATCCTTTTAGGGTTGAGGGTGATTGCCTAGCCAACATTGATATCGACGGTGAAATCTATCCATCCTTGTCAATTTCTTGGATAGATAATTCAGATCTATCACTGTGTGCTTCATTGCGAAGGATTTTGTTGAGTTGCTAAACAGGGATTGAATTTTGTTGGAGATTCTAAGGCAGAGATCAAGTTATTTATAGTTGGGCGCATTCTCTTTCTCAAGAATTGATAAGGAAAGAATATTTTATTGTAATCTTGTGCATTTTCAAAGGCTTCAACTCGCACACAAACTACAATAATCTAGCAATTGATCGGATTATCCGTTGGATTCAGAAAATCACAAGCTCATTCAACCAATTCAAAGCATTTCACATCGCAAGAAATCTGAACCATGAGGCAAACATGGAAGCAAAAGTAGGAACCAATTTAGAACCTGGAAAAACTGAGTTTTCAACTTGGGAAACAGATCACCACCACATCCCCCGAGACCAAAAAAGGCAATTCGTAGGCCCAACAAGACAATCGATATTCAAAATGACAGGCACTTAGTGAGAGATCCGACAACCAGTATGAGAAGCAGTAATTAGTAATAATTGTTATCAAATGCAAATCAAGAATCAATCAACCGCAACACATAATGTGGCAGTCACATTGGTGAAGAACGGAATCACCCCTTCGACCTCAACGAATACTGAAATTGATATCCAACACTTTCCTCCATCTGAATCCAATGGATCAAGTTGTGAACTGGACACAAGTCATGGCGGAGCGGAACGAGGTGAACGTTGATACAAAGTATGATATTCAGATTGTTTAAACTCCAAACGATTCTATTGCTCAACATTACAAGGAAAACTATGCATATAGAGAATCGACTACAGAGAACCGGTAACTGAGCAGATAATACCCAAACTTTCATTATTTTTCACTATAATCCTATTCACAATCAGAATACATATCATGTTCACCATTAGTGCCAACATCAATCTGAGAAGATTCTAGAACACTAAGCAAAGTTCATACAGATCTCCCGAGTAATGTACTCAGTCGATTTGGCCTTGGCCATGACTCACTCATTTTTTTTTCTTTTTTCTCAATACATTTTAGCTGTTTCAGTTAAATATATATATATATATATATATATATATATATATATATATATATATATATATATATATATATATATATATATACTTTTAATTCTTTGGAAAATTGTAATTTGGTCGTTTTAGGCTACGGTCGCAGCCTTCTTTTTAATATAATCTTAATCGTTTTAGTGAGAAAAAAAATAAACAAACTTTCACCCAAATATAAATTAGCACAACCACTTAATTCGTGGTCGGTGAACATCGATGGGCCACAAGTTAAGTGTCACAAATAAGTAATATGTTATATGTTGTTTGTTGTCAATAGGCCACAAGTTAACTGTCACAAATAAGTAATGAGTTATATGTTGCTTATTGTCTGCCACAAAGCCCATTATCCATACATTGACTAAGAGTTATCCATGCATTAGTTATCGGTTATCCATGCATCAACTACTAGTTATTTTTTATATTCTTTTTTCTTTTATAATTGTCTGTTTTGAATTTTGAATGACTGTCATAAAATCAATTTGGACAGTACACTTGTCTCATCCTCATGCAATCTAATAAAATAATAGATGTTAGTCCACCCCAGATTCAAAGATATAAACACCTATTGGTGTAAATAGATATTTAATGGTAGAAAGTTTGACGTTAATCATTGGGTTGTAGTCCAACAATAAGTTAGAGTGTTTGTTTCGGTTCTAATATAAGTTTGAATCTTTGATAGACAAGTTGTAGTAAAAGAAGTGCATCGAAGGATAACTAGGAGTCTCTCTAACATTCATACTGTCCTGACTGGACCTAACGATTAAGAACATGCGTTTCCTCCTAGGAGGTCATAGGTTCAAATCTGAAGTGCGCTAGAGTATGTACTCCTCCGTAGGCTTTAGTAGTTAAATCGTTGCATAGAGGGGGGTCCCTTGTCCCACAAACAAAAAGGTCTCATACATCAAATTGGTGTCTATTTTAGTTGTGGCCTTAAAATATTATTATTATTATGGCAAAATCGAAGTAGCGTGGTGATGTACTTGTGAAGTAGGAAAGCCTACAAATTCTTGTAAAAAATAAATTAAATAATCAAAACCCTTCATTACGACTAAGCATGCAAGAATACATTTGAGTAGGCCTAAGGGTTAAGAACATGTGTTTCCTCATGGGACATCACACGTTCAAATCTTTAAGGGGTAGGGTATGTACACATCCGTAAGCTTTAACAATCAAATTGTTGCGCAGAGGGGATCCCTTGTTCCACAAACAAAGGGATCTCATACACCAATTTGGTCTTTGGATTTGTAGTGACCATAAATTAGATTTTTATTGTTATTATTGTTATTATCAAGCGTAAGCCTTAGTTTCAAATCACATTGTAATCATCCTTTGAATGAGAGATCAACTTTAACATGGAAATGTATAATGATAACAAGAAAGTGAGATAAATAGTAGAAATTAATTAAATAGCTACACTGTGAACCAAAATCATGAGGTAATGGATGCGATACTTGCATATACCTGTACACGTCACAAGGAAAAGGGTGTGATGCCTATGTTTGCCATGAACATCTGGAAACCATTGAAGATAATTCTACAAACCTGCTAACCACAAACCTATGACGTAAAAGGGATTGATTTCCTCGAGCTAATCAAGAGGGGCAAGAAAGGGTTACATCCACTCCCTTGGGAGGATAGGAGGCGAAGGAACAAACGAGAAAAGAACAAACCTGGAAAACAAGGAATAATTGGACAAGGAGTCCATACATAAGTTATTTGTAGGAGGTGCCAACGAAGAGAATCAACTTAGGGGACCAACAAAAGGAAAATTATGATCAATCATCATAGGGGACCAAATACCTCAAGTGGGTACCACACCTCCAACTAGAACAACTTAGTGCCAATTAATCATCAAAGATGAGAGGATTGAAAAGAAATACAATAGGCATGTGCCTTGAGTGGGTTGAGGTGGGAGGAATGAGAGAGAAAGAATCGGATCAATAGGGGAGCCCCTAAAATGGCTAGGGAAAGGGTCAAACTTGTCCAGAGAAGGATAATCCATGAGGAATTGTTCTAAAGGAGGGAGAAGCAAAGGGAAGGGCATATACATTAAGTAGAGCACACGAGAGGAAATCCACAAGGAAGGGACTGGGTAGAAAAAAAGGACAAAATGAGGGGTAACAAGCAATATAGGAAGCTACCAAGGCAGTCATAAACAACATGGGATGATTACAAGGAGGAGGTTACACCGCAAGGGCAGGATTGACAAGGGAAGGAGGCCAAATACTAGCTTGGGATAGAAGATTAGCATGGTATAATGACACAAGAGGTCTGACTGAGTTGGGAAAAATACAATCGAGAATCTAGATAAAGAAAGGAGTAAGGTCACAAAGAAATTTTGCTAAGGGGAAGGCGTTGAGAGGGGAAAGCTCGTGGGAAGTGTGCCAAGGGAGACTAGGTAATAATAGGTGGAAAAATGAGTGGAGGACTCATATTAGGAGGCAATGAAGGAGGGTGTAGGATTGGAGGGAGGATAGACTACTAAGGCCATCTTTTGTTCTAAATGCATGGCATTCTTTCATATTACGGGTCTCGCCCTTATGATACTTACACCACTTATCAAGTTAGGTGGAGAGGTCTGGTCAATGGGATTGCTAGGGATAAGATGGAAAAGAATGTGAGAGGTTTGGGAGGATCCAAAATTGACTCTATATTGGTCAATACCACATGAACAAAGGAAGTGGGGAACTTGCCATCCACAACATAAGAAACATTGAAAGATAGGTTGTATAAGGCAAGAATGACTTCATCGAGGGAAAGGGAGAATGCGGATGAGTCTCACTTGATGAAATAGGTCTCTCCTTCATGATTGAAAAGTAACTCGTACTTAATTATTTATTAGTTTATGACCATAGAAAGAGGGGGCACAATCATGGGTTTAAGAGTAATGTTTAGAGTCAAAGAGTCGATTGAATTTTTACAAATTTATTGAAAACTCGACAAGCAACGTTAGTAAGAGAGAGTGTGGTTATTTACATTTCACGACATACTCAAAGAGAGAATGTTATGTTTGTAATTGTAACTTCGAGAGATATTCAATTGTATATTTTATATTGTATTTGTATTTTATTATTGTACCTCCAACGGAAATGTTTATTCCTCTGGTCGGAGAAGTCATTATTGTATTTGGGTCATGTAAAGTCATTGAAGTTAACCCTCCTTTGTATGTCGGGGCATTAGACCCCAAATTTAAGTTGTCTATGGGTTATTACACTCTCCTAGAGAAGTCGGCCCAGTCAGGTACATCTAGGGGTCGACCTGTTTGGGGTAAAGGTAAAGGAAAAGTAAAAGTATAAATAGAGAGGGTGCCTCTCTCATTTGGATCATTCACTCACTCTCTCAATTCGCATCAGAGAGAGAGAGAGGAGGAGGAGTTCGCACAAGTGGAGAAGAGAGAAGCTCTTGAAGACCATCTTTATATTTGGGGTTTTCTTTTCTACTATTGCATTGTTGCTCATTCTATCTCTGAGGAAGTTGCAGGGTTTTATCCTTCATGGTTTCCCCGAGGAAAATCTTTGTGTCTCTTGTGTTTATGTTGTGATTGTTATTCTCTCAGTAAGATCCTAGATTAATATTGATTAAATTGTGAAAAACTAACATGGTATCAGAGCTAACTTGAGAAGAAGACACTGTGTAGCTACGGAATCTAGGCCTTCTTATTTTTTGGATTTCTCTCCACAGATCATCAACAAAAGGAGGCTAGGCTAACTCGCCTAAGGAAGGTGCATCTTTCTGTCAAAGCAGAAGTTGATTCTGAGTATTTTCACTTTTTGGCCTGTCACTGTTGCGGGAAATTAGGGCTTTTCACATAAGTGGAATTTTGGAGTGATTTCAGCATAGGGAGATGATCCTCATCAAAATCGAAATTTAGAGACCAAGATCGAAGTTTTTGGTTGGGTAAAACTCCCGAAAAGTCAAACCCTAATTTGACTCTCAACCGAAAAAACTAGAAAACCAGAAAGGACTAGAAACTGCAGATCCGAAATTTGCAAGTCAATTTTCAAGGGTAAAGTTTTGGAATCTTTAGAAACTAAGGGTACCAGCTTGCTCGCCTCAATCAAGCGCACATTTCCATCCAGACAGAATTTCAAATTCCAAGTTTGAATTTTTAGGATTTCTCTGTCAAACCCTGGCCAGCTCCATATCCAATTTCAGCAAATCAAGTGGTAAGACCTGAAAGCTTTTCTATTTCCATTTGAGTTTCTCATTAAAGATGTCTCACCACACCAAGCTTGAGGATAAGCTTGAAGGGGCTGATAACTTATGAGCATGGAAGTATAGGATTGGGCTTGTCCTACAAGAGAATGATTTGGACACCTATGTGAGTGAAGAGGTTCCAGTTCCAGAGGGAGATGAGGCCAAAGCCTTACACAAGAAGAACCTGGTTAAGGCTAAGAGAATCATTGCAGATTCTATCAAGGACCATCTCATACCACATGTGTCATTTCTAAAGACAACTAAAGAGATGTTTGATGCCTTGACCACCTTATTTGAAGGGAGGAATATAAATAGGAAGATGACATTGAGGAACCATTTGAAGAATGTCAAAATACATAGTGCAGATACCATGCAGTCCTACTTTACCAGGGTCTCCCAGATAAAAAAACAACTTCAAGCTATGGGAGAAAATACAGAGAATGAAGAAACAGTGATGACCACCTTGAATGGTCTTCCTAGGTCATGGGATTCCTTTATTAAAGGAATCTGTGCAAGAAGAAAGTTGATCACCTTCAGTAAACTATGGGAAGAGTGCTCACAGGAAGAAGTTTGAATTGTAGCTCGAGAAGAAAAGATGGGTAACGAATACCAGGCTCTCGCGGTACACACCAGGAAGAACATCAACAAGAGGGAGCATCCTCATCACAAGAAGGGTAAACACCACCACCAGAACCAGAGGGAGAACCTCAGAAGTTACAAGAAATATCTATCTCGCATTCGATGCTTTACTTGTGATGAGAAGGGACACTACTCCAGAGATTGTCCCAAGAACAAAAGTAGCTCCCGCAAGAAGAAGAACAACAAGAAAAGACATCATGCTCACACTGCAGAAGATGATGAACCTCCAAGGAAGAGAACCAGAGAAGACAGTGAAGATTCTTCAAGTGATGAAGAATATGTTATAATTTCAGCGCTCACAGGCACTGTCACACGCGTAAGCAATGATTGGCTCATAGATAGTGGGGCTTCCAAGCATATGACACGATTCAAAGAATCCTTTGTGAACCTATTTGAACATGAGTCACCCCACAAAGTGAAACTTGGGGATGACTACCAGTATCCCATAAAAGGAAGTGGTGAAGCCTCTTATAAGCTAGACTCTGAAAAGTCTATTAAGATGAAACATGTCTTGTATGTACCAAGACTAAAGAAGAATATTCTCTCCATATCAGCTTTAGATGCTAAAGGTATGAGGGTTGCTTTTGTAGATGGCCAAGTTCTTATGTGCCCAAAGGGAAAGACCATAGATGATGTTGTGGTGATTGGAGAGCAAGAGGGAGGTTTATACAAACTGAAGGGCCAACCTGAACAAGCCCTAGTCCATGACTCAGTAGAGCCAAGTGAACTATGGCATATAAGGCTTGCACATGTGCAATATAGTGCACTATCACTTGCAAGCAAAGCAGTTGAGGGTCTTCAAAAAATCCAGGCAAAGCATGAAGGCATTTGCAAAGGATGTGCGAAAGGAAAGAACATAAAGAAGACATTTCCAAGCAGCAAGAGCAAGGCAAAAGGAATCTTGGAAATCATCAACTTAGATGTATGTGGTCCAATGTCATCCAGTTCATTGAATGGGTATGTATATTATGTTTCTTTCATTAATGGTTTTTCTAGGAAGACATGGATATATTTCTTGAAAACAAGGATGAGGTATTCAACAAGTTCAAGGCCAAATTCAAAGCCTTGATCGAGAACCACACAGAGAAGAAAATCAAGACTGTTCGGTCAGATAATGGCGGAGAGTTCACATCAGAAGAATTCAAGAAATTATGCAGAGATTCGGGGATTAAGAGGGAGTTGACCACTCCATATAATCCGCAACAGAATGGAGTTGCAGAAAGGAAGAATAGAACAATCATGGAAGCAGTAAGAGCGATTCTTCATGACCAGGATATTCCTATGCATCTACGAGAAGAAGCTGCGAGGAAAACCATGTATGTACAGAATCGTACTCCACATAGAGTACGTGACAAAAGTCACCAGAAGAAGCTTTCTCCGGCAAGGAACCAGAAGTCAGGCATCTCAGAATATTTGGCTTCCCGGTGTACATACATATTCCGAAAGAGAAGAGGACGAAGCTATATCCTTGAGGAAAGAAGGGCATATTCGTGGGATATAGTGAAAGCTCTAAGGCTTACAAAATATATTTTCCAGGGTTCAAGAAGATCGACATCAGCAGGGACGTGACATTTGATGAAGAATCAACCTACAAAAAATCTAGAAAGCTACCTATTGAAGACATTGAAGAACCATAAGCACCAGGATCCGAGACACAACAATGAATGAAGCAACCCCAGAAGAAGACGAAGACCGCGAGATAGAAGACCCACAGGAACCTGTAGATCCACCCCGTGAGAAGAACTCCCACAAGAGGAAACCAACATGGGTACAAGAGGCAATTTGGGATGCATAGAGATATGGCGCTCCAGAAGGAGTGCACAGAGAAAACAAGAGACCGAGGACATACTCCAGCTATGTAGCCTTGCTGTGTGACGTGATTGACAAAGAACCTTCCAACTATGAGGAAGCAACTGAGAAGAAAGAATGGAAGGATGCCATGATCGAGGAGTACTAGTCGATCATGAAGAATGATGTCTGGGATGTGGTCCTGAGACCAGTAGGGAAGTCTGTTGTGACTTCCAAGTGGATCTACAAGATCAAGCATGCTGCCGATGGTAGCATAGAAAAACAGAAGGCAAGATTTTTGGCACGTGGCTTCTCTCAGAAGGAAGGGATAGTTTACGAAGAGACATTTGCACCTGTATCCAGATACACTTCCATCATATCAGTACTTTCTCTGGCTGCAGTGATGAAGTGGAAGGTACACCAGATGGATGTCAAGACAACTTTCTTGAATGCTGTAGTGGAAGAGGAAGTGTATGTGGAGCATCCACTTGGATTTGAGACACATGACAGGGAGACTCGTGTGTGCAAATTGAAGAAGGCCTTGTATGGATTGAAACAGGAAACCAGGACGTGGTACGGCAGGATAGACAACTTCCTGACTAGTTTGGGATTTACCAAGAGTAAAGCGGATTCCAACCTTTACTACAAGGTTGAGGAAGGGAACCTAGTGATACTTCTACTTTATGTAGATGATCTTTTTGTGACAGGTGAGGATGGGTTGATTGCTGACACGTAGAGGAAGCTTACTGTCGAGTTCGAGATGAAGGACTTGGGTATGATGCACAATTTTCTAGGCATGGAGGCGTGGCAGAGTGTGGATGGAATCTTCCTTGGACAAGGGAAGTATGCAGTGGAGATCTTGAAGAGATTCATGATGATGGACTTACAAGGCCATGGCTACACCTATGGCATCGAACCTGAAGGTATTGAGTGATGTTCATCAGAGTCAGTTGATGCCACGATGTATCGTCAGATGATTGGATCTTTGATGTACCTGACGAATACGAGACCAGATATTTGCTTTGTTGTGAACACTTTGATCCAGTTCCTGACAGATTCGAGACATGTTCACTTGATTGCTACAAAGCATATTCTGAGGTACCTGAAGGGTACGGTTGATTATGGGCTCAAGTATGATGCGAATCAAAAGATTAACATGGAGGGTTATGTTGATTCGGATTGGGTAGGCAATGCCATTGATAGGATAGCACTTCAAGGTGTTGCTTCAATTTGGGATCATGTGTGATCTCTTGGTTTAGCAGGAAGCAGTCCTACGTGGCATTGAGTACAACCGAAGAAGAGTATGTTGCATCTCTTTCGGCTAGTTGTGAGGCAGTATGGCTGAGGAATCTATTGTCTGATTTATTTGATGTCTAGTTGGATACGACTTGTATATTCTGCGACAACTAGAGTTGTGTGAAGTTGTCTGAGAACCCGGTGTTCAATGACAAGTCGAAGCACATCGAGATCAAGTATCACTATATCAGGGATATGGTGCAGAGAGGAGCAATGAAGCTCTAGTATATTGTGACGGACGAGCAAATAGTCGATGTGTTGACCAAGCCACTGGCCTGAGTGAATTTTGAGTACTTCAAAGAGAAGCTTAGTGTATTCTAGATCGAGGTTCCTTCCAGGGGGAAGTGATGACTTTGGAAGACACAGATGCATATGATCCAGTCTTGCATGGTTGTAGATATGTCTTCCCATGCCGATAGACTTAGGACATGCATCTGGGTTGTTCTCTGTTGACGATGAGATGATCTGGACATGATGAGGTGACAGTAGGGTACACAGGTTTTGCAAGGCAATGTAATCAGTCATGCAATGTACACATATTTTGCAAGGCAATGTAATCAGTCCTACGATGTACACAGGTTTTGCAAGGCAATGTAATGCGATGTACACAGGTTTTGCAAGGCAATGTAATCAGTCCTGCGATGTACACAGGTTTTGCAAGGAAATGTAATCAGTCCTGAGATGTGCACAGGTTTTGCAGAGGCAATGTATTAAGTCCTGAGCTTTGCCTACTTGATGTCTTGCCCGCAGAGATGATGAATACCTACATGGAGGCTAGGCCTACATCCAACATGAAAAAGGGTTGGCTCTGTAGGACTTCCTATCACGAGTAGATTGGAGATTGATGATCGAGATGATGAGGATAGCGGCAGTCGTGACGATGATGATCCAGCTTTGATGATGATCCAACACTGAAGACTTGTGTCTATATGAATTGATGTCTGTGTCTAGAGAATACCTTCCTAGTTAAGAGGCAGTGTTAATGTAATTGTAATTTCGGAAGATATTCACTTGTATATTTTATATTGTATTTGTATTTTATTATTGTACCTCCGATGGAAATGTTTATTCCTTTGGTCGGAGAATTCATTATTGTATTTGGGTCATGTAAATTCATTGAGGTTAACCCTCCTTTGTATGTCGGGGAATTAGACCCCAGAGTTAAGTTGTTTATGGGTTATTAGACTCTCCTAGAGAAGTCGACCCAGTCAGGTACATCTAGGGGCCGACCTGTTTGGGGTAAAGGTCAAGTGAAAGTAAAATTATAAATAGCGAGGGTGCCTCTCTCATTTGGATCATTCACTCACTCACTCAATTCGCATTGGTGAGAGAGAGAGAGGACGAGTTCGCACAAGTGGAGAAGAGAGAAGTTGCTGAAGACCATCTTTATATTTGGGGTTTACTTTTATGCTATTGTACTGTTGCTCATTCTATCTCTTAGGAAGTTGTGGGGTTTTATCCTTTATGGTTTCCCTGAGGAAAATCTTTGTGTCTCTTGTGTTTATGTTGTGCTTGTTATTCTCTCAATAAGATCCTAGATTAATATTGATTAAATTGTGAAAAACTAACATGTTAAAGGCAGAGCCAGGATCTATAGCAACAAGTTGAATATTAAAGTTGTTATGTTTTAACTGGATGTAACAAAAGGAGGTGAGATAGGGCTATCAATCGATAGAGATAGGAAGGTAAGAAACATAAAAAGACAAGGTAGGGTAGAGGGGGATGAGTTCAGGGCCATTATAAATCTCCATGATAGGCCAATGGAGGGAAAGGCAAAATTATGGTCACCTTGTCGGAGTTATATTTACTCATTGTGAACTTAGAATTATGACTTCAATAGCTTGTCAGAAAGATTGTGACAAGGACAACAAGATGGATAGATTATGAACTACGTTAGCACAAATTTTGTTGTAAAACTAAAGGAACGAAGAGAAACAGAGTACTCAAGAGGGTGAGGAACGAGGAGCACTCACCTGACATAAGGAGGGCGAGGAACATAGTCGCGAAGCCACTAAGGGCAAGGAATTCAATATGGAATTTTGTATCCCTAAGATAAAAAGGTGTTAGTCTTCACCAAGATAATCTTCAATCTACCCATAGGCACAGTAGCTCCCTCTCTGAATGAAAACATCCTTAATTAACATATTTTAAATGAGAGATGACTGGTAACATATTAATTTTATTATGTCATGTGGGAGGGAGGAATTAGATTTAAGGGGGAACTCTTACTATGGGGGGTTAAAATGGAGTGCTCAAGGCTGTTAATTTTGTGACATTTTCACTTGGTCCTATTTAGGAGAACAGAAAGCTCCAATAAGGATGTTCTCAGTCACACTAGGGGTAATAGAAATGTCCACTTTAATAGTGGGATAGATATTATCCATATCCCTTTCTTCGAAGGCGTCTGGAGCAGGAATAGAATTCTTGAACCAATCAACACGTCCAGGAGGAATAAAGTCTTTGGTTTCAACTGCGTATTAGTCAGAAGGATTCTTCAAGGAAAATGTGTTCTTAGTTAAAAAGTTAAAACAATGATGCATAGCGTCTTATGTGAATTCAAGAATATTAAGGGCTTCTATAATATCTTCATCTGAATGAAAAACTAGGGCACTAGAGCCCAGGGATTCAAGTACTACCCTTTTCTAAATAATGGAGGGTACAAGACCACACTGAGTACCTAAATAAACTCCATAAGTGCGCAAAGATAAGCTAACATAGGAAATACTTTCAAAGGTAGATTGGGCATAGAAGGCATGCTCATATGGACATCAGATGAGAATAAACCACTCTCATAAGACAGTGAACCAACAGAAGTAGAGATGTAATACATCGACATTGAATTCGGATCATCCTGAGTAATAGGGGGCAAGATCTCTTGGATCTCTTACTCCATAGCATTAACACGGTGGACCATGGCTAGGAAGTCTCTCAACTCAAGTAGCTTAAAAAATATGTGAATAATGTCTATACACGTGGCATAAGGCACATGGATGATTGGTCCATAAGGACTCAATGTGTTTGTTGGATTACTCAAGAATAGTGACTTCCACAATAGGAATAAAATCATCAGAGTATAAATAGTCACCAAACATTAGCTCTCACAAATCTGGGAGTGATGAGATTTATTGATAGCATGGCCAGTGAGGTTGCACAAAGCACAAGGAGGGATAACTCTAGGCATGGTGGTCAGTGTGGCCATGGCTTGTCCAAGAGTATTGGTGCTCCCAACTTTATAATTTTTTACCCGGCCCTGGTTGCTTTCCCATGTGTAGTTGAAACAATAGGTGCATGTTGTGCCGTAACATTTGGCGTTTATGGAAAAGTCATAAGTCGTGCCATAGTCAAAACCACTTTAGGTGTTGGCGCGGGGTTGGGGGAATTCAAGTACCAAACGGGGATACAAAACGTAAAATTAGGAAGGTTTAATGTGGCCATCATGGTCATCCCAACCACCCCTAGGGGAGGGAAAACTAGAGGGATTTAAGAAATAGGATAACCAGAGGCAAGATAGCTTCCCCAAGAAGGCATTTATCTAGCAGAAGTATATGGCTCTCCCATGTAGTGAGTAGGTGCTCCACATTGCGGTGGATTTGCAATAGTTTTTTATCCAAGGTAACCGTACACATGCTAGAACTACAGGGAAGTACAAACATAGGGGGGACCATGATATGTTCCGAGCAAGGTATAATCTTTTTAAATTTTGAGACACACATTAGAAAAATAAGTAATGGATTGACTACCCTAAATAGTAGGCAAAGCGTTGTATAGATGCAATTGATACTTAGGACCATATCAGGTTAATTGGTCGATGGTAACAACTTTCCCATCATGAGGCAACATCATGGTACGAAAAATTGAAGAGGCAACCACCTTCATCATGCATATATGACTGTGTCCTAAAAGATTGTTATAATCCAAGTTATCATCTACAACCTCAATATTAAACCTGTCTTACTTTTTGTCTCAGTGGGGGCATTCTGCCGTAATCCTTTATCCTGGAAAGGACGACCGTCATACGCACGAAGGGTGATCATCGATGGCACAAGTTTGGGTGAAGAAAGTTTATTCCACACACTAACTGACATGACACAAGTCAAAGCACCTTCGTCTATAATGCAACAATTAATGTCAAAATAAAAAATGCAGAGACCATGCAGTCCTACTTTACAAGGGTCTCTTAGATAAAGGAACAACTTGAAGCTGTGGGAGAAGATATAGAGAATGAAGAAATAGTGATGACCACCTTGAATGGTCTTCCTAGGTCATGGGATTCCTTCATTCAAGGAATCTGTGCAAGAACAAAGTTGATCACCTTCAGTAGGCTGTGGGAGGAGTGCTCACAGGAAGAAGCTAGAATTGTAATTCAAGAAGAAAAGATGGGTAATGAAGACCAGGCTTGCATAGCACACACCAGAAAGAACAACAACAAGAGGGAGCATCCTCATCACAAGAAGAGTAAACACTGTCACCAGAGTTAGAGGGAGAACTTTAGAAGATCCATAAAATATCTATCTAACATTAGATGCTATACATGTGATGAGAAGGGACACTACTCCAGAGTTTGTCCCATAAATAGATGTGGCTCCAATAAGAAGAAGACCAACAAGAAAAGACACCATGCTCACACCGCAGAAAATGATGAACCTGCAAGAAAGAGAACCAGAGAAGAAAGTGAAGAATATTCAAGTGATGAAGAATATGTATTGTAATCAAGGTAACTAGTTACATGGGTTCATTCAGAAGGTTCCACCTCATAAGGTGAAACTAGAGATGAATTTCAGTATTACATGAAAGGAGTAGAAGAAGCTACTACAGAGTTGGACTTCGAAAAAAAAAAAAAAATATCAATAATCTATGGAGAATCTCTCATCCCTTTTCAGCATTGGTTAAGGAGGCAAAATATCAAGAGGGAGAACACTCCAATAGTTCTTGCAAGGAAGCAAAGATTGAGAGGGAGTCCACCCAACAACCAAACAAAGATAAGTATTTGAATTGTCATTTATTGTATATCTAATTAATTAAATGATATTGTTTGGTCGTGTACATACTTATGTTCCTAGAGTTAGGATGTATATCATGCATGTTAGAAAAATTGCATTAATGAACAAGATACTACTAATATGCAAGTAATGGGTAAGTGGCATATGGTACTATACAACATCCCATTGCTACTTATCTAGAATGAAACCTCTTTGCTGACATGTTGGGAGTAGTGCACACTCTTAACAATGTTCTGGTAGAGATGGAAGGCATCTAGGAAGTTACCGTATACGTGATATGGATGAATGTTGTGTTGAATCATTGGCTAAGATAGTTGCATGACTATGTGACTTATGTCTTTATGCATAAGAATGTGTTTTGAAAAATTATGAAATGTTTCTAATCACGCAACTAAATTGACTTGTAGGAAAGATTGTGTACTACAAGAGAATGGCACAGCTAGATGAATCGGCTGTTGAATAAAAAACAAAATATGAATGGCACATTGCCACACAAACAATAGCTTATCCATTCCTTCAAAATAGAGCAAACAATGGAAGCTAAATTCCACTTCAATGGTGTATGCAAAAAGCACTAATATTCATATAATTGAATACGATGTTTTAAAACATGGTTGCTCCAGCAAAAAATTACTTACAAGACATCTAAGCAACATAATTTTGCATAATATATGTAACCGATTCTCAAGCCTCTGATTCCCAAGCCTTCTACTATCGTTGCTAAAATAAAACTTGTCAACATCCCTGCATGCATGGCTATTAGTGTTTCATTCAATGACCGTTCTAGCTTCGTGCCAACGTCTACATTATGTCGAGTGGCGAAAGATGGGAGATTTGATGTTGATGTCATGCCATCAATGTTTTCTACAGTGATTCAAGGCTACATGAGAAGCATTGTGTCTTCCCCTCTTTGTTTTCAATAGAAAACACCGTAGATTTCCATTCGTAACGGTTTTTTTTATTTATCCTTAAATTTATTACTGAATCCTATGTTATTTAAAAAGTAGACCATGAAATGTTTGTGCTCCGCCGACTGTAGGACGGGCATGTCATGATGGATGATACTCATCTCTCAACACACTTTCTCATGTAAAGTTATCCATCCCCTCAGGAAACCAAAAGATTTGTCTAATTCTATTTTTTTAGTATGGTCTACAGGAAACAACGAACTTTTCACCAAGAAAAAAATACCGAGATTAATTGTTTGTGCTAAATATTTTACATTCGGCCGTAGGTTTTTACCATTTTGCATGTTGATCAAATCTATCAAACTTGTCACCAATTATTATATATATATTTTTTTCAATTACTTAAATTCACGTTTTCGCATTTAAACATAAAATTTAAAAATTTAAAATCAGTTTTAAAAAATAATAATAATGTATTTAATCTTATTCCAACTAAAACAAAACAATAAGTCTAAAACAACCACCTTTTCTCTTTCCAACTTTTTCATAATCAAAGTAAAAAAAATGATAAAAAAGCGCATCAAAATTATCATATAAATTTTTTCATGAAATCAAATAACAAGTAAATAACAAACGAACACATTTACAATATGATTGTTTTTTAATTTTAAAGTTGACTATTGTAAAGTTGATTATTAAGAAAATGAATTTATAATGGAAAACTATTCCAAATAAAAAGAACTTGACCATAAAAGCTATTAGAATACCTTTTCCTTAATTCTACACCTACCCATAGTACTTCTCCTAACAATGACGCGTGGGTAGGTGATCTCGATCTGGAGGTAACTAGTAGTGGGCAACACCGCTCAACCAATCATGCGATCCCTGGCCAGCTATGCTAAGTTAATGGGTAGTTGATATACATTATAGCATCGAACAATGGGTAGTTTATTTAGTATTTACACGTAGGTTGACAATATCCTATTTAGTAATATTAATTAGTTGTAAGTTAATGGGTATGGATAGGCCATGGAAATGTTTCTTGGGAGGCTGCTTCTTCTCCGCATTTACTAGATCTATATTCGAGTGATGTTATTTCATACCCTAATTAGTTAATTTGCACTCAAATATAGTGATAGCACTTTGAGCTTATATCACATATTGTAATGCTTCTTTCTTTCAGAGGAATCACATGACTTTTATGGATATAGGATGAAAATCACATTCTTTAATTCCCTTGACAAAGCTACATATACATAACCTCCTGATATGTATGTCTTCAAAAAAATCATATATCATATAACATTCATTTAACAAATGTGTAAAATTCATTTTAGTATTCATTTACTGCGGTGGTAGCTAACATCAGGGGTGATTGGCATTATGATCTTACACTAAATATCTCCATTGTGTTTAAAACTGTTTAAATTTAATGTTAGTAAAGAAATTCTAGACAAGTTTCAGGTGGAATTCCATCAACCTAGTTGCATCTATAATCCTCTCTGCATTCCAAATAGCACATCGCAGAGGAACCAATATTGCTCGACATCTTCGTCTCTTGTATTGTCGAATAGATAGAGTTGAAAATATGATTCATTCAAATAAATAGTTTCCATTGTTGCTTGCTAACTTTGCACTAACACAAATCCCAACAACCCTAACTATTGTATTGATGAATTTGCCAACACTGAAAAAAAATAAAAAATGATAACTTTGATAGATTGGCATTAATGAGAATATATAGTCCCACTTAGTCAATTAATGCGATTAATGAAAAGTTTCACAGAAGATGTTTATTACTCCAATTTGTAAAGGCGTCAAGTTGTGGAACATGCATTCCATTGGACAGTAACATTTGTCAAGGCAGTGACAATGCATGTTTCAATTGAGAAATGAGTTCACAACTTGCAAGTTTGTGAACCAAACCCAATTTGGCTATTGTTTTTTAAATTCATTCCTTTATTATTTATCAAGCCAAATAATGCTACCACCACTATTACATTTGTCTACAACAAATTTCTTCATTGGCAGGTAATGCTACCATGTAGCCACTTGTTATATGATAAAGAGTTTTTTATACTCATCTTTAGTCTTTAAGTTCAGGGCTTGGTACCTAGTCTTGGTTTTTCAACAATCTTTTTTATTTTTATTTTCATGTATTTATTTATGAATTTTGAGTCAATAGAAGTCGACAACTCCTAACTCTTCATCAAGATTGAAAACCTATATATTCATGATCTATGGAAACCTTAATCATTTGAGCTTATTTTGATCTACTGATGATGATCTCGGAGTACAGATCGAAACGTCGAATTTTCAAAAAGCAATGCAGTTCTCCTCTTTCTCCAAATCTGCTACTGCGTATGCCTATCCTTAATCATGAATTATATCAATACTTGTCAAGGAAGGGGATTTGGACCAAGAAGGAAGGCATGAAATATGGAGAATTTTATTATTATGGAAGAATGTCAACACCTAATATTTCGAAGAATCAAGGTATGGCTAGAGATGCATTATCTAGTTGAGTAGTCCATACTTAATCCAACAATACATAGTCAAAGTTGGCTCCCAACGAGCAAGTGTCACAAAGTGATATTTGAACCAAGGTGGGGAGGAGAACAAAATTCCTCGCAACCATCCAATACACACTCATTATCTAGCTAAAGATGGAATACTACTATGGAGAAGTTTAACATATATGCTAGAACAGATAGAACTAATATCATGAAGCTCATGATGTTCAATATTTTGGACACTTGGGATACCAAAAGATGTACTACAAGAATGGGTATCATCACTCTCTTAAGAAAAGATCATTAAAATTTCTATATGGATGGAAGTGTAATTCACTAGTTAGTCAATATAGCATGAAGGATGACTAACTCAACAAAGCAGCACCTTGAAGGAATTGGAAAGTATAGTGAAGCATGTGCAACAAAGTATGAACACCACACATGATATGAAAGAGAATTATGCATACAAGAAAAGTTTATAACAAAGCTCCAAGGTTAGAGAGAAAGTGTTCCTTAGTGTTAATCCAAAGAGGAGTTCCTTGTGCTTGGGAAAACAGAGAAAGTTGGCACCTAGATATTGTGGATATTTCAATATTTGTATACAGATTGGTGCAGTCACTTGTAGACTATCCCTACCATCGCTTGTGGCTATTCATAATATTTTGCATATGTCCTAGCTTAATAAATATGTGCATGGTCCCAACCATGTTCTATACTTTGATGTTATACACACGAAGGACACAATATAGTTCATTACTAAACCTCTAATGTTCGTATGCACTAAGAGGTAGCATTTATGGAGTAGATTCATTGAATGGTCAACGTCTATTGGTAGCATTATTTAAAAGAACATGATACATGAGAACAAGAATTAGAAATGAGGAATGATAACTCAACTCTAGCTTCATGGCAATTTTTATCAAGGAAGTGTTGTAACACCCCACTATTGTTTATCTTGTTTGTTTACTCTTTGATGGTTGATCCCATTTCTAGGGATTAATATTCAACTAAAACTAGTTGCCTAGGCCCCCCTACATGAGTTATATTATGAGTAGTGCCACTTCAAATGCAATATTTTCCATGAGTATGGGAATTTTGCTAAAACTTGTTGGAAGACCCAAGAGGATAAGCCTTTGTAGTCCATGAACCCCTCCGGTTAGAAGGAACAAAACCCATTTAGGATAGCAAATGGATTCGAGGCTTTGAGATATCTAGAAGCACTTGAGAAGGAAAAAGGAGGGGGATGAGATACCGATTGTAGAAAAGGATCATCCATACAAAGGAACCAAAACCCTTATAGGAGAGAATGAAGAAGATCAAGAGGACCCTAAAATTGTTACAGAAAAATTAAAGAACCTCCGAGCCCTTGATCCAATTGAAGAACTCAAAACGGCTAAGTAGTCTGCTAAAAAATATCCCTTAATGAAAAAAATAAGGCCTTGTGAGTATTTTCAACTCGTCATATTGGTTGAAATATTGATCATAGTCTTGTTTGAAGCCTATAATCCAATGCCTTCGAAAATTTGTGAAAGAATTTGAAAGGAATGGTTTTTTCTTTTCTTTGCGATGCAAAGGCATGAACAAGTCAAAGTAGAGGATATACCTTCTCACTCTACATATGGTGTTAGACAACACCACTTATTCCAAAGCATAAATATTTAAAATATGAGTCTTATATGGTAAATATTCAAAGGTGTCATAATCTAGGGACTGGTATCAAGGATGAAGACATGATTTGGGGATTAAAATTAGGGTGTTATGCCCCAACTATTTCCGACAAGAAAAAAATATAATTTTAATATTGATATTTACGAGTGACCAAATTCAATCAATAACTCAACCTTGCTTTTCCCCTCTCTTTTTTTAGGAGTTAGAGGGTGCCCGAACAATGAGATCACTGGAGCGGATGCGAGTGCTGATCCAAATGCAACACATGCCTACGGTGATCGAGAATTCCGCTTGAGGGTTCCCACACAACCCGTAAATTGAAAGCAAGAAGCTCTTTTAGTGCGAATTTAGGTAACATTGTAATGGTCATGAGAGTATTACCGGCTAATTATTTTTGGAATGTTGAAAATGATTATTTTCCTCATTGTTACTAAAGACATAAGGATGGATTGGACATATGCCACCATTCTTGCATCAAAGCACACGTTGGTTAAGTTATATAATGAACAAGCTAGGAAGTTTCATGTTGAAAATCCCGAAATTCCTGCAAATGAATTTGTTTACGAGTCAGACAACTTTGGAAACTATACAATTTTATCAAACTTCATAACACCTTTCAAAGAGGCAACATAGATGAAAAAATAAGCTAACTATGAAGGATTAGTTTTGATGGAGCATATTCTAGAGTTTCGAAAGGAGTTGGGAGTTGGGATTGTCATGACTTCACCATCTAATCAAACCTTTAAATTTTCTTTTAGACTTGATTTTGATGCTTCGAATAATATGGTAGAGTATGAGGCACCTTTGCAAGGGTTAGAATTTTCCAAAGACATGGGGATCAAAATCTTATCTATAAAAGGAGATTATGACTTAGTTGTTTCCTAGGTTAAAAACATCTTTGCATGCAAAAGTGAAAGATAAAAAATGTATAGGAATGTTGTATGGGACACCATAAAATAGTTTGACACATTAAATGGTCATCGAATGCAACACTAATAACCAGGCAAGCAAGGATGTTGACAAATTTTATTGTAGCAATGATGGTAGAAGGCTTGAGAATTAGAGGCTCGAGAATCAGTTACAGATATTATGCAAAATTATGTTGCTTGGATGTCTTGTAAGTAATTTTTGGCTGGAGGAGCCATGTTTTTAATATCGTCTTCAATTATACGAATATTAGTGCTTTTTGTATACACCATTGAAGCGAGATTTAGCTTCCTTTGTTTGCTCTAATTTGAAGGAATGGAAAAGCCATTGTTTGTGTGGCAATGTGCCATTCATAATTTTTTTTATGTGACAACCAGTTCATCTAGCTATGGCTATGCAACATATTTGGTGCTACTGTCAGGTTTTCCATAACATGTGTGGCATTCCTTGCCCCAAGTGTTACAGTATTGAATAAGTATTACAGAGGAGGGGGAGCCTTAGCTTCAGCAATGACAATCCCAAAGCTTTGGACAGTATGACAATATTGTAAACCTTCCTTTTACTGATGAAGGTCGAGCAATTCAAAATCTTTGGAGAGTATTGGAAACCTACCTTTTACTGATGAAGGTCGGGTGATTACAAAGCTTTGGACAATATTGGAAACCTACCTTTTTTTGCATTCTACTTCTTACCATCAGGAGGAAGGTTCACCATTGCAAAGCTTGAGGAGTACGAACTCAACATAACGGGAAACCAGAATGTTGTTAACACCAACCTGGATCCCAGTCATCCTCCTAACCAAGGAAAAACTCTAAGTTGAGAACCAATAAATCTTGCACTCTTTGTGGTGTTTACAAACATTACACGCACCATTGCCCACTCATCCTTGAGCTTCCACATTTTAAAAAGTTAGTAGACTAGACCAAAGTAAACGTTTCCAAAGGTCAGCCGAATAATAAACCTAATCCGCCTCCCACTGCTCAACCAACAATATTGCATAACTCTTTTCCTTCACAAGGATTAGTTAATTGAGCCACCACTCCTGTCGTGAATCAAGCTTTAACTTCTACTCCATCTAATTGGATTTATATGATGTAAGCAAATGTGAACCCGCAGACCTATACTCAACAATATGGGATGCCGCCGGAGATCATGCCCCCATAGTTAATGCCTAAATAAACTAGTGACCCCTAGTGAAGAGTAGTGGACCCTTGCAAATTCTATGACTTAGTGTTGATCTGCCTCCTTGGGCACCTGAGATACCTCTATGTGCTACTACTAACCATTCTCATCAAGGGCCGCTCATTAGTATAGGATTGTATATCATTTAGCTCAGTCCCCCTCTGTTATGTTAGGTATAGAAGACCTTAAGGCCTGCCCTACGCAACCGAAGGCTTTTCTATCTGTTTTGGGAGTAATTGGTCCATTTGACACTCGGTTAATGACCTTTGATCTATGTAATGTTGAACCTCACCTTCCCCCCTCTGTGGTGTTCCAAATCCCAGATACAACGAAGAACATTGTGATTAATCATTGCATTATAGATGAAGGTGCTTCGACTCGTGTCATGTCAGTTAGTGTGTGGAATAAACTTTGTTCACCCAAACTTGTGCCATCGATGATCACCCTTCGTCCGTATGATGCTCGTCCTTTCCACAAGAAAGGATTTTGGAAGAATGGCCCCATCGAGACAACATGTAAGACAGTTTTAATTGACATTGAGGTTGTAGATGATGCTAACTTGGAATATAACAATCTTTTAGGACGTAGTTATATATGCGTGATGAAGATTTGTGAGAGTTAATGTTTGGTGATTATTTATACTCTGGTGATTTTATTCTTATTGTGGAAGTCACTCTTCTCGAGTAATCCAAAAAAGCGCATTGAGTCCTTATGGACCAATCATCTATGTGCCTTACGTGACATGTACATACATTATTCTCATCATTTTTAAGCTACTTGAGTTGAGAGACTTCCTAGACATGATCCACTGTGTTAATGCTATGGAGGAAGACATCCAAGAGATCCTGCCCCCTGTTACTCAGGATGATCCGAATTTGATGTCGATGTATTACATCTCCACTTCTGTTGGTTCACAATCTTATGAGAGTGGTTTATTCTCATATGATGTCCATATGAGCATGTCTTCTATGCCCAATCTACATTTGTAGGTGTTTCCTATGTTATCTAAACTTTGTGCACATACGAAGTTTATTTATGGTCTTGACGTGGTTCTGTAGCTTGCACCATTTATACAATGGTGGTACTTGAATCCCTAGGCTCTAGTGCCCTATTTTTTCATTCAGACGAAGATATTATAGAATCCCTTAATGTTCCCGAATTCCCATGGTACAATATGCATCATTTTTTTAACTTTTTAGCTTAGAACAAATTTTCGCTGAAGAATCCTTCCTACCAATACACAGTTGAAACCAAAGACTTTATTCCTCCCTGACATGTTGATTGGTTCAAGAATCCCATTCCTGCTCCAGCCGCCTTCGAAGAAGGGAATATGGCTAATATTTATCCCACTATTAAAGTGGACATTTCTGTTACCTCTGGTGTCACTAAGAACATTTGTATCAGAGCTTTTTGTTCTCCTAAATAGGACAAGGTGAATATGTCACAAAATTAATAGCCTTGAGCACTGGATTTTAACGCCCCTTGTAAGTAGTTCCCATTAAATCTAATTCCTTACTCCTACATGCCAGAATAAAATTAATATGTTACCAATCATCTCTCAAATAAAAATTATGTTAATAAGGGATGTCTTCATTTAGTGAGGGATCTATTGTGCTAAATTGAAATTTATCTCATTGAACACTGACACCTTTTTATATCAAGGATAAAAAATTCCAGATTGAATTCCTTTCCCTTAGTGGCTTCACGACTACGTTCCTCGCCCTCCTTGGGTCGGGCGAGTACTCCACATTCCTTTCCCTCCAGATGGTTTTTAGAGTACCCCGTTTCTCTCGGTTCCTTTAAACAACCTATTTTACAACAAAATTTGTTCTAACGTAGTTCCTAACCTCTCCATCTTGTTGTCCTTGTTTCAAGCTTTCTAACAAGTTCTTCAAGTCATAATTATAAGTTCACAATGAGTAGATATAACTCCGACAAGGTGACCATAATTTTTCCTTTCCCTCCATTGGCCTATCATGGAGATTTATGATGGCCCTAAACTCACCCCCTCATTTTTATGTTTCTTACCTTCCTATCCCTATCGATTGATAGGCCTATCTCACCTCCCTGAGTCGAACAAAAAGTTAGCTCACACACAAATTACAAAAATATTTGGAATATCGAATAAGCCATGAGTAAAATATTTGAATAAGAGATAAGATATGATATTGACGATGTTTTACAATTACAATGATAGGGCTTTATATAAGCCTTATCGCGCCTTTTCAATTATAAGGGCATGTCTCTCGACTTTTCTTAATTAATTAATTAATTAATTCTATATTTTTTTTTTAGACAAGAACAATTATAGACTAGATTAAGAAAAAAAACAGTGGACAGACCATTGAAGGGTTACAGAATCTGGTTTTATATATATGCCAGAGATAACTATTCCAACAGTTCCCAAACGACCAGGTCCATACCACTACTGACAGATTACAGAGACATACAATAAGAGAAAAAACAACCAAACTGGAAGGAAGCATTCTTAAGTTCGGATTGTGTTGCTGCAGGCTCATTGATCTTGTTTCCAAAATGTAGTCCAAGGAAGGCTTCTTAGACTAAATGAAGACTTCATCCACTTCTTCGATTCGGCGACCCACTTCCTCAATTTAACCGTGGATTTACTTGAGCTACCTCACCAATTTCCAGTCCCACACCTCCTTCCATTCATCCTTGTTGCTGCAATTATTTCTATTTATTAATTCTTAATTCTTAATATTAATAATTAATATTGATATTTAATGTTTATATATATTCATATATATTATTATGTTATATATATTTTTATATAACATTGCCTTCCTCTTGGAGATGCTTTGTCCTCAAAGCATAATTATAGAAGATTCTTATCATTTGTTCTTATTCATAACTTCTTCTCATGATCTTCTGAATATGTAACTCTAATACTTGACGAAACAAGGTGATATGAGTTACGAATCCCAAAGAAAAAAATGTCGCATCGTTTGTGAAGTGGTCCATCTGAGATTTATCTTCATCGAAGTTGTTTGTTGATTGCTTTGTTGGATGGAAATTCTCGTATTCCGCTTAGTTTGTTGATTTTGAGTTCTTTCTTTTATGAATTCATAATTCTTCTGTTTATGTTCATTTTGACCCTGTTGGGGTCAAAATGATTTTTATAATTTGGGTGTCGATAGGGCCCTCTTGTTGTTTGTTCTTTTACTAAGTTGGCTTCTTTTTCCTCAACTTGAATTTGTTTTTCAGAGAGTTTGGATGCTTCCTTCTGGATTTGTTCTAATTTGTGCTCTAATAGATTGTTATCATGCTGAATCTTCTCGAACTTTTCATCTTGCAACTTTTTGTCCCTTGTTAACTTCTTGATTTGTTCTTCTAGTTCTTGATTAAGATTTCTTAGGCATTAATTTTATTCTTGTTTTTATAGTATTTTTCCTTCGAAGTCTTCATTAGAATGATCTATCTTCCGACTATTTTTCAATTTTTATTTTTATTTTTTATCTTTGTAACTAATGTTTTGTTATGATTCTTTAGTCGAAAAATTTCTTTCGTATTGCTTGATAAGGTGTTATTGAGTTTTGAGATTTCCAACTTGTGTGTCTTCTTAGTGTCATCATATTTCTGCTAGATTTCTTTCTTCTGTTGTTGATGTCGACATGTCACTGATTCTTGACTTTCTAACTTTCTTTGGACTTGCACCAATTTATTATCTTTTTCCATGACGAGCTGGTTTAAATGCTTTATTTCTAATTCGAGATTGTCATCGTTTCTATAAGGTGATTCTTCGTTAGCTTCACACTTTTTGATTTTCTCTTCAAGATCTTGATGGTGATTTTTTAATCGAGATATTTCTTCATTCTTAGCTAATAACATTTTCTTGATACCTTTATTAGCTTTTTCCAGCTTTTGATTTTGATCTTTTAAGTGACGATTCTCTTGTTCTATCAACTGATCAAGAATGCCCCGCTTACTTACATAAAATTGTAGGTTTTATTGCTTTCCTTGTAGTATCCTAATTAGCCTTCCAATTTTTGTATTTGCGATTGCAATTGTGATTGACCTTGATTATCTTTCATAAAAAAATATTTACCACATATTGGACAAGAGCGATTACAATTCTTAAAAACTGTCGCATATTGGAATTCCATTTCGCAATAAGGACACTCAATCCAAAATTTGGACTTATATATAGAATCCATTATTCACCACTCACTTCTTGAATAATCGCTTCAATGAATTCCTTCAATATATATTTTTTAATAATAATTGTAATAGATACAATTATTAAATAATAATAATTGTAATAGATACAATTATTAAATAATAATAATAATTATTATTATTGTTAAAAGTTAATAATAATATTATTATTAATAAATATAATATAATTATAATAATAGATAGCTCTGATGATCGTTTTGACAATATTAAATATCTCCTGATACTTCTTGTAGCTCTGTACTTCCATGAGGAACAGTAAATGATTCATCCTTTTGAATCATGTATTTTCATTGTACTATTTGATTCGTAATGAATATCAATAGTAGCTTTTTTTTTTTTTGCTGGAAAAAAATATAATTATAATAATAATGATAATAATGATAATAATAATTATTAATGATAATAATAATAATAATAATTAATAATTATAATAATTGTTTTTGGAGTAGAAGGATAATAAAAATGGTGTGGATTGGGTGGTTGGGAGGAATGATTGCTACCTTCCCCACCCAAGTTCAATTATTGTTTGCTTCTAGGTAGCATTAAGATTTCTTATGCACTACTAGCTTTTATGTTCTAACTTTATTATTAACTTTCACAAAACCATCCTTAAGACTTCTTATGCACTTCTAGATTTCACAAATGCTTCCAATATTGTTGGAAAATAAACCATCTACTGTTTTTAAGAAACCAGATTACCAACATATTTGGAATATCGAATAAGCCATGAGTAAAATATTTGAATAAGAGATAAGATATGATATTGATGATGTTTTACAATTACAATGATAGGGCTTCAAATAATCCTTATCGTCCCTTTTCAAGTATAAGGGTATGTCTCTTATCGTCCCTTTTCAAGTATAAGGGTATGTCTCTTGACTTTTCTTAATTAATTAATTATTCATTTCTATTTATTAATTATTAATTATTAATATTGATATTGATATATATTAATATTAAGAATATATATATATAATTTTATTATGTTATATAATTTTTTATAACACTCCCTTTGTTACATTGAGGTAAAACATAACAACTTTAATATTCAACATGCTATTGTAGATACTAGCTCTGCTCTTAAGATTCTTTCTCTGAGTATGTTGTGAAAAGTAAATAACCACCCTCTCTCTTACTAACGTTGCGTGTAGAGGTTTTAATAAATCTGTAAAAATTTGATCAACTCTACGACTCTGAACATTACTCTTTAGCCCACAATTCTATCCTCCCTTTCCATTGTTCTCAAGATTATTCTTTAGCCCAAGATTGTGTCCTCTCTTCCTATGATTATAAACTTAGAAATAATTAAGTACGACGTTCTTCGTGAATGACCATGGCTTGATGCCATGATGAAGGTACCTTTCACCTTCAAGTAGGACTTACTTTTCTATCATGAAGGAGAAACCTATTTCATTAAGTGAGACTGATGCTTGTTCTCCCTTGCCCTTAATGGAAGTCATCCTTGCCTTATACAGTCTATCTTTCAATGTTTCTTATGTTGTGCATGACAAGTTCCCCACATCCTTTGTTCTTGTGGTCTTGGCCAATATAAAGTCAATTTTGGATCCTCCCAAACCTCTCGCATTATTTTCCATCTTATCCCTTGCAATCCCATTGACCATACCTCTCCACCCATCCTGATATGTGGTGTAAGTATCATAAGGGCGAGACCTATAATATAAAAGATTGTTGTGCACTTAGAACAAAGGACGGCCTTAGTAGTCTATCCTCCCTCCAATCGTACACACTAGTTTATTACCTCCTAACCCGAGTCCTCCACTAATTTTTCCTCCTATTATTACATAGTTTCCATTGACACAATTCCCACGAGCTCTCCCCTCTAAAAGCCTTCCCTTAGCAATAAGTTATTTGTGACCTTACTCCGTTTTTTTATCCAGAGTCTCGATCCTATTCTTCCCACCTCAGTCATACCTTTTGCATCATTATGCCATGCTAATCTTGTATCCCAAGGTCCTTTTTGGCCTCCTTCTCTTGTCCATCCCACCCTTGCTGTGTATCCTCCTGTTGGTACCAGAATCTGTCCCATCTAAATTTTTAAATTCAGACAGCGCATGTGTAAAGAAGAACCTCGTTCTTTGCTGCCGGAAAGTCCACAAGAACTTTTGTCAAAACTATAAATGTTCCATCCAGCGTGGTCTGTGTTCCTTATACCAAACCTTGTAACTTGACGAAGTCTTACAATCTTCCATTGCTATTTGAATCAAAGTCTCCATGAGTCAAAGTCCAAATAGCTATTCAAAATGATATTGTTTTACTCTTTATTCTAAAAAGTATAAAAGAGTAAAAAAATATATATATATAAAATATTATTATTTTAGAATTATTTTATATAATTTTAAAATAAGGCTTTATATTTATTTTATTATGAAAACTCGTTTTGTTTGAATTTTGCAAAAAACATTGGGTTTTGATCCTCAAGCCCACTACAAACAATGAAACATCATCAAGGTCGAACCCGAGTCCAAGAGTCAGAGCAGACCGAGTCCAAGAGTCAGAGCATAAGGCAACACGCATACGCAAGGCGTTAAGGAGAGACTCCACAGGAGGCACTAGTCTTTGCCCTATGCGTTAGGTCCTTTTGAGAGCAATGGTGTATATAAACACTATAAGAGATTTTCCTACAAAGCATGTGGTATAAAACCACGCAATGTGAAAAATCGCAGCATTGTAAAACCCGACGCCAAATGCAAAGAGATTGATTCATGCCAAGCAAAGAAGCACCATTAAACAGGTCATTCACATGAGAAGCCCAGGGGTTCAAAAGACTGCACAACGTATCAACAAGAGGCATTGACAACTGCAAAGATAATGCATTGACAATCACTCTGATCATTGCATATGGAATAAAGTTTCAGATGCGTCCAGTCCAAAACCAAGTCGAGTATTGAGCATTCACATCTATGCTGAGGTGTCGATGGGATATTCAGATGCCAGACTTTCCAACTGTTGGTAAGTCTCCATAAATCGCCAAATGTTCAAAAACTCTCTCGCGTGGATATGTGAAGTCAAACGTGTTTAGTATGCTCACTTGGTGCAACTTAATTTCTGCCAAGATCAACCTGAAAGTCTTAATGACGGACTTGGGGTCATATTAGTCATCCTTTGGAATAAAAAGTGACATTGAGGAGACTGTTCAAATGCCAAATCATAGCAGATGATCTACTTTAAGTGCAAAGTGTTAATAGCGACAGATGAATACTATAATTTTGATGGTTTTGCAGTCCTCTCTGCCTGTAACATTCGACTAAAATCCAAAGGGCGTAGAGCTTGGAAAATCATTGGCATCACAAACATGTGGAGAATTGAACTAATTGCAAATGGTAAGATGAAGCCATACACATAGAATAGTCTTCAATGGGATGATGTGCACACTTTTGGTGCACACTTTTGCATGATAAATTTTTTTGACAATGGATGGATTCAGGGATACTCTTCTTCCTCTTGATATTGAAATATATGAATGGTTGTGATGGTTGTCAAACTTCTTCCTCGTGAATACAGTAATCCCAGTTTTCTAGACATGAAATCAGTAATATTGAATCATTTCTAGATCTAGGGGTGAGAGACTGAAGATATGATTTTATCAGTCAAAAGGTCAATTAGATCCCAAATCTCCAAGGATCTGATTAGCATATTCAGGCAACATTTATATATTTTATAAACATATGGAAAAGTATTTGGAAGCAAAGCATCCAACAAATTCAATCAAGTTCTATTTTCAGAAAGAAATTCATCATTTCCAAGCAGGGTACCTATACTTTGGGTCATAGATCGATACCTGGCTAAGCAACTCCAAATTTTGAAGAAATTTAGTATGAGGTGGCAGAGTAGATACAAACAAGAAATCATTAGTAAAGGGAATAACTTCAGATCTCTTATGTGATCTTTTGCAGTTAATTTGAAAGCTTTTTGGTGAGATTTTTGTTCTAGAAGTCTAGTAATAATTTATTGATGTAATCTTCTATAAATTCTGTCATTTGTAATTTGAGAGAAGGTTCCAGCCGGGAGGCTGAGAGTTTGTAAAAGTCGAGAATCTAAATTCCGCAAAGTCTGAGACTTTTGCTCTTGGATATTTTTTAGCTGGTTTTTTAGCTTGGATATTTTTTGGTCTTGTTTAGACTGGCCACAGTTATGAAATGCTTTTTATTTTGATGTTTTCACTATAAATGCTCATACTGGGAACTTATATTCCCATATATGTATTTGGAATGTATTTCTGGATATGGTATATTTAATGTAACCCGTGAATGAACTGTTAGTTCCATGTGTTTTCATTCAACTTCGAACTTGTATCAACATTGATATGATTGTTGTTTTAGTCAAGTCTAGTAGAGCCTGATGTTTTTAGCTGTATTACACTTTCTCTGCCTCCCCCTTTGTTGAAACATCCAATGTATTTCCATCGAACCCCTTCTGACTTGACCCTTCAAGGCTAAGAAGGGATGCTTTGGCATAGGAATCCCCGTGAACCCCTTCACAGGAAGCCTTTTTTTTGGACTCCACTCGTTGCTTAACCATTGTTGTGGAATCGAGAGTGACAAACAAAAACCATAGCAGGAGAACCTTGCAAATTTAGATGGGCAAGATGACAAATGTCTCCATTTAAAGTTAGATGTACCTACGAGCCAAAAGAATGCAGTAAATGCAGGTTGGTGGTGCCCCATCGATCGTTTAATGATTGCCCCCAACATGACAATAGATAGATGCCTAAGATTGCCAACACCTTATAACAAAAAAAACTCCAAGTGTCTGTCATCCCAACGTTGTTTTGGCTTTCCTTTTCAATTATTTTTGTCAATTCTTCCTTCCACCTTGAAACCTCACTTATTTGCAGAGTCTCTTCAATCATAAGTTCTAACTCCCAATGCTTTAGATTTAGAGCCCGTTTGGCTCACCAATCTGCCATCCGTTAGCCAATTGTCAAACATAAATATTCAATGTCAATTTTCCTTAAGTAACTTCATTTACCCACATGTGTTGGGTTTCTAAATTTCAATCTGAAACTAATATTGAGCTTTGCATCATATTGATATATACCTCATAATTCCCTTCTATATCTATCTCTTTCAGTCCTAGCTTATGCCAAACGTTAATTTTCTTATTTAAGCTTTCATTTATGTTGGATTGTTCATATTGGATCCTATATTCTTCAGATACATGACATTATTACAAGCCCTTACTATCTCTCTGTACTCCCCAAACTTCCTTCCCTTCCTGGGTTCCCTTTTGCAGCTCCATCCAAGTTGAGTTTAAATCTGCCATACCTGAGTGCTTTCCATGATCTTCCTTGATACTTGTTGATTGTCCTTTATCGGTAGATGGATGTTGAGTTCTACCCCATTTTGACATGATTTATTTTTCCTCTTGGATAATAATCTCTTCCTCTTTAGATTGGAACTTGATTCATGCAGATTCTTGGATATAGCTCTGTCTTCTTCAATATCTGAAGAGGATCAACTGTTTTCTTTTGAAATATCCCGTAGTTTCTGGCAAGTCATAAATTCCAAAAATGAATAGACTGATATTGCAGATTAATTTATAAGTATTTTGACGTAAAGGAAGATGAATTCTAATTTTGAAATGGTTTTCGTACCGTAAAACCTTCTGGTCCATAGCAAGGTATTTATTTTTCCCATAACAACCATACCAACTTAGCAACTTCACATTTAAAGAAAAAATGACTACCATTTCTTCATTTTGTTGGAAGACACTATATCTGGAGTGGCCTGCTACTCTCTTCCTCAAAGAGAGTCGTGTAAGGAGTTTATTTTTGACAACTACCCATCCAAATGCTGATATCTTTTCCAAAACTTGTTCCAGAATGAATATTTTTCTACTCCAAAGTTCTTGAATAAAGCAAGATAGTACCCTTCTCTAACCAAATAGGTACCTCTGCCTTTCACATTCTAGCTCAGCTTGTCCAAGAAACAGTCTACATAGGATCTTTCTCTGATCAAGAGATTCATATGGGCCATACAATATCTTTCTTTGATCAAGAGCTTCATATGGGCCACTGATCAAAGCTTTCCATCTTACTTCTGTTATTCTTCTGATCTAATCTTCCAATGGCTTGTGTTCCCAGTAATCATTAAATTTCACCCATGCTCTTTGTAGAAGTAGTTCACAAACTATTTCTAACCCTAGAATATTTTATATGCTTGGAAACTCTACAATTGATTATCCCAGAACTTAACAGTCTCTCCACCTCAGACTATTGAGAATGCATGGTCAACAATTAATTTCCTTTTTTGATTACCAAGTTCCCTATGCTTGAACAAGAGGAAGAGCAGTTTCCAAGAAAAGAGTCGAGTTGGAAGCATTTTCTTTGTGTTTGGCCCTGAGAGGTTTACTCCATAATCTACATTTTTCCTGGATGATCTTTCCTAGATCATCCTCCATAAAATTTTGGCTCCCAACGCCTCACTCACTAACTCAAAGTTCTGAATTCTAACTCCTGTCCATTTGGTATAGAAGTTTTCTCCTAGGCCAAAAGATGCAATTTCCTTGATTCTCTTTGTTGCAGACTAGAAGTAGTTCATCAAGCTCCTAGGCTCACTTGGGAATCCTTTCGAGATCAGGAATTTAGAGCTTTAAAAGATTGGGATGGTTGTAAAAACAGGCTGGATAAGTAGTATTCTCCAGCCAAGCTAAGGTCAAAAACATGTCGTGCCAGGCTGAAATTTTGGCCTTGAATATGATACGGATATTGATAGCTCTAGCTTGCTATAATCTTTGACTGTTTTCTTTCTTGATTTTGGTGCATTACAACTTACTAAGGCCATTGGTGACTTTCTTCCTTTCATAAGACGCAGATACTGCAGTCAGAAAGTTACAGAAAAATACAATTTAGAAATATCCTAGGCCCAGTTCTAACATTTAATATGGGAGAGATGCCGACCTTGAGGAGGGCATATGGCAATGATGGTTGCATTTTTTTAATTGCATATTGAAAAGTTCAAATTTACTTTTAAGTGTAAACCTGTCTATCACAGTTTGTTACTAGTTATTCCGAGTCAACTGTAGTTAGAAGATGTAAAATCAGGTATATCCAATGTTTTCATTTTTCCTGTGAAAAGTCATATATGGTTAGCACAGAGGAGTTCGGCATTTTCTTATTTTCCTTTCATAAAATGCATATGTTGCATACGAAAAGTTGTGGAAAGATACCTTAGATTTTAGAGATATCCTAGGCCCAGTTCCACCATTTAATAAGGGAAAGATACTGACCTTGAGGAGGGTATCTAGTGATGAGGGTATCTGGCAATGATGGTCCAAACGTTGTTTTTTTGTCGATGGAACTATCATACAATGGGATGCATGGGAGAAATGATGAAAGAAGGTTCATCATGATGTCAACGAGGCCTTCGAGACATAGATCAGACATAGAGTGGATACTGCCATCAAAGATGACATTCACACAAAATGGGGAGCTTACTTTCTTTAGTGGCACAGGGGAATCCTAAGCCTTACTGTTTTGTGATGGAACTATCATACAATGGGATGCGTGGGGGATCGAGAAGAAGGTGCATCATGATGTCTATGAGGGTTTTGAACTTTTGAGACATATAGATAAAACATAGAGCGCATACTGCCATCAAAGATGGCATTCACCAATGGATTCAAAAATATCCTATAATGATCCATTGTCATGGAGATCACTTCCGGTTTTCACCAGGGTGTGTTTTCAGATCATGGTCACTACAACACCCCCTATTTACATGAAACAAATTATGTGAAACAAATTGAACTTAGGCACATTGGATCTAGAGTTGTATCCATGCTCCAAACCCTTCCCCCTTTCCTATAAAAGAGAAATATTTGGCGCCAAATATTGATTTCAGGGGTGGCTAATTGGATTGGTTCAGGGTAATGGACTAGTTCAGGCCAATAAGCTCATGAATTGAAACTTCAGTCTGCAGGAAGGAAATAAGTAAGCAATTGGAAAACATAAATGTGAAGGATGTGGCATAAGGAGTAAAGGATAAGAAACCAAGGTTCCATGCCTATAAGAGAGGCTACTTTCAAGCATCCAAAGATATGTATCAAGCCACTATGTATGCTACAGAGGACGAGGAGTGGTACTTACTTAATTATTTCCGGAAAAATAAATGCTCATCGACCTGAAACCTACTGCATCTTCACCTTTGCATAGGGTTGTGTCACTACCATTTAATAAGTCAGTTGTTATGGCCAAGATACTACCTACAAGAATCAACCCATTGCATTTCTTATGAGGGAATGTACCTATACAGATTTAGTTAGACATGGTGGATCCTAGTTTTAGAAGGATTGTGCTTGTGGGAAATATTGTCCCTAAACATGTAGCACCTTCTGGTTTGTCACCTCATAGAGTTCAACAATTGGTCTGCATAAAAATATTGAGACTTGATGGGAAGATCATAGCGCTTGGCTAGAAATATGGGCACCTTAAGACCCCTTCTAAAATTGTAACTAAGTACAGAGTTTCCACAAAAAATTTAACCCATAGCTTGGGTAGAGCGGTAAAGTTGGTGCCCCATATCCAATAACTCTAACACCCAAAGCACTAAGATGCAATAAACTGTTACAAAATTTCAAAATGCTTAAAGATGTGTAAATATAAACCCCGACTTTGGCAACCATCTGAAAAATATTAACCCTAGCTTGTGTGTAGAAACTAGGATAAACTAAAATCCCTTGTAGACTAAAAATTATCCCTAAAAAATCCCTTTCAAAGTATGGGACACTATAGATATTCAATTTTAGAACATTTAACGCTGTTGAGAATAAACATGCTCACCATATTTTGAATAGCTATCACCTGCTATGATGAATGCCTCCAAGCTATCATTACTGGAAATCCGAGGTCTGAAACTAGAGAAATAATCCAAGGGGCTTCCTCGAACACAACCAACTCTTATTTAATTTGAGGAAGCCCAATTTCTTTCAATTTTTCTGTAAAATAGTTGGCGTGCACACTGCAAATAAGGGCATTTGACATACAAGCCTCAAAATCTCCAAAACTAAACCCAAAGATTACCCCCAAAGCCTCAAAATATCTCGATTAAGCGCCAAAATTACACTTTCTTCCATGAAATGAGGGTTTGAAGACTTCACGGTTTCATGTTGTAGACTTCATAGTTTCATGTAAGTTCAAATATGTGTTTTTTTATTTTATTTTTTGTTTTTTATTTTTATTTTTATTATTTATTTTATATATATTAAAATACAATCTATATAAAAATAGTGTATAATATATATAATAACTAAAATATAATGTTCCGTTTTGATCAAATGGAACAAATGACATGCAGAGCATGCGAGCCATAGCTCAAGAGCGTGTAAGCATGCATGCATGCAAAAGTGAGATGCATGCATGCAAATATACATCCATGCAACAAGTGAGATTCATGCAACTCAACTGAAAAATAGAAGAGAAAAGTAACTTGGGTATACAAAATTTAGGGCATGCAATGTCACAGTTATAAAAGAAGGATAAAGTGAGTTACTAGGATGGATTGTTATTGTTGATTGAGAATTGGTTTTGAGAGCTCTGAGATCCTTTTAGGGTTGAGGGTGATTGCCTAGCCAACATTGATATCGACGGTGAAATCTATCCATCCTTGTCAATTTCTTGGATAGATAATTCAGATCTATCACTGTGTGCTTCATTGCGAAGGATTTTGTTGAGTTGCTAAACAGGGATTGAATTTTGTTGGAGATTCTAAGGCAGAGATCAAGTTATTTATAGTTGGGCGCATTCTCTTTCTCAAGAATTGATAAGGAAAGAATATTTTATTGTAATCTTGTGCATTTTCCTTGGTAGTTTGAGCACAAAGGATAATGGGATTGTGAAGAGGGGCGCGTGACCATACAGAGGGCCAAATCCATCATTCCAAACAACAATCAAGTAGTAGGGAGGCCACGATCATTACATCTGAGGGTAACTTCCTGTATGACAGCGTTCAATTGAATTTGGAAGGCGTCTGGCCTCTTAGCATTCTCAAATTGAGAGAAGTTGTGACCCTTTGAGTAGATCGATTCCCTTGTTTAGATCAAAACTTCATTGAAGGCAACAATCTATACTGGTGTCTGATTTCCAATAATTATGGCAGCCTTTGATTGATCTTAGTCAACGTTTAAAGGTAAAGAGGATGTGACCTTATAGGGGGAGATCGTGGTGTTTGATAGTATTGATCTCTTTGGGAGAGACTCTCGATACCAAGGAACACTTCACAGGTTGGGCGTAACTGTGTTTTAAATTCCAACTCAACATCGTGGAGAATGCAACCTTGATGAATTTGTGTGGAGTGAATAGAGGAGTATATCTCTGCTAAACGCCCAATGTTGACAGTCTTATAATAGCATAAATCTGAAGCATACAATTAGCAGGTCGGTGAGATCTGGGCATCGTTAAGACTTGGTGTTCAATGTTCCATTTGCATGTGTTTATAAGACTACTAT
This sequence comes from Larix kaempferi, assembly GCA_027924585.1. Lineage (NCBI taxonomy): Eukaryota > Viridiplantae > Streptophyta > Pinopsida > Pinales > Pinaceae > Larix > Larix kaempferi. The sequence continues at coordinate 9,656,958 of BSBM01000504.1, forward strand.
ACAACTCAAGCTTGAACATGGAGGGTTGTCCCCCTTTGTAGTTCGTTGCCGCGACACCAACTATCGGTTGCTACAGTCATCTAATGACCATCACCATTTGTTGAGTACAGTGGATCTAGAGCTGTAATATGGAGGATAGGTGTTGGATTCATGTTCAAAGGCCGTGGAAGATTTGCATGCAACCTCACAAGGGCATTTACATATTGCAGATTCTACAACAACAAATTGCAATAGCTAATCATCACCTACAACGTTACTAAATCACTCTCATACCTTGAGGAATCCTCACATAGGATAGTTGCCATTTATATTCCAGGCACGTCTTATGATCTCTTTCTAACTTTTATATCAGTATAATACAATTGTTGGTTATGTAAATCTCAGTTAAATGTAATGACGTTATCTTCATAATGATTATGCAATTATGTCTATCATATGAACATGCATGCAAACATATGGAAAAATCAAGAAACCAATCTTAAATTGAGCAAGTATAACATAAACCAATCTGATCTACTACACAAAAACACATCAGCAATAAGTTGGGATTTTACAGTGGTATCAAAGCATGTTCCTCGCCAGTTGTGGGAAACATGCATCTTTAAGCAGTTAAATAAACCCAACATACACAACTATTACCTCAGTCGTTACATCAATGGCAGGAAGTATAGAGGAAAATGAGCTTAGTTGGGATGAGGTAAAGAAGGGCCTTGCCGAGACACAACGGAGGTTAGAGGGTAGCGTGCAGCAGTTTGAAGACTTTCTATCAAGACGATTTACATCACAAAACAAGAAGGAAAGACTTGGTGTATCCACAAATGAAGTATCCAAAAGTCTCTATTAAGTGTTTGGTTTTGAGAGGGTGAAATCAACAGTCATTGATCAACATACAAGTGATCATGGTGAAAGCAAAAATCTGTCATCATATGGCGGCCCTAAAGATGAATATCTCCATGCATCTACAATTGAGGAACACGTAACACTTCCATATGGCTACAATATTGAAGAGGAAGTGGAGAAAGGTGAGCATGGAGTACAAGTTGATGGTAAGATTGACAGTGAGCTGACAATACACGATGAGGATGTGCATGAAGAGTTAACATTAGAGATATCTTTTGAGTTTAGCGACACCAACACAGTTGATGGATTGATAGAGGATAGGTCGTGTGGTGAGTTGGAGTTGATACGGACTTCATCATCCACATAAGGATTCCCAACATTTATGACATGCAAGATACATGTGGAGAGGCATGACTCGGAGAGGATTGACACTATACATGCTAGGCCGGATGGAGGTTATGATTCACCTCTTGTGGAAGGGCCATTGATGGCTCCACTTGGAGTTGCAGATGTGTTGATTTGAGGCATGCTCCAAGGACCATCCAATAGTGACATAGATACACACCGTGCTTTTCAGGATGAGTATAGTATAGATGTGTGGGATCCTGGTTCAGATGACACCAGCGGAGTGAGCACGCAGGAGGATACGACAACACACACAGGATACAGGACAATTGTGACACATGAGAGAAGGAGTGCCACTCATGGGTTGAGAGAACAACCTCTGGTGATGATTCTGCACGAGGAGCATGTGGAGTTTGGTATTCTCCACGAGGAGCACTCAGAGTTGCCGGTGATCGAGGAGAGATCTAACATAGAGGATTTGGATCTGGACACGTGGGATTGGCTCACTATGATTATCCCTTATTGGAAGTACCACCTTCTTCGCATATGAGTTGATGGATGGGCGCATCCAGGATGACCAGTACAGGGTAGTGGACGACATCATCTATTATAGAGACACCATAGACCTCGCCTCTGAGTCTGCATTTAGGACCGAGATCCCGAGAACTGTACATGAGACACATTTAGAGAGAGATCTCAGGACCTGTCAACATATTAGAGAGAGATTCTCTTGGAAGGATCTCGAGTATGATATGACGAGACACTGGAGGGAGTGTCTGACTTTCCAATCGCATGATTCAGAGCAGGATTATCTAGTCAGACTAGGGCAGACCACCCTCGTCTTAGGACAGAGTAGAGGGGATGTGTCGTCACCTCGTAGCACGGGTTCATCAGATATGTACGGTAGGATCAACGTTGCAAGGATGGTATTAGAGTGGTTCACAGGGAGCACAACCGACAATGTAGGGGGGAGTGTTACGGTGGTACTAGCACCAACGTACTTGCAGAGGTTCCCCAAGGAGAGGGTATCTTTTTTCTTACTAGGAGGGGTGTTTAGCCAGCTCATTCTGAGGTAGGGGCATGGCCAGACCCTCTGGATTCTCTTCTGGAAGTACCATGGCTTAATGGCATCGCTGGATGCCTCATTAAAGGGTTTGAAACCATGAGGTTGGTGTTTGGGGCTTCCAGGGTCACAGGGTCACATGACCTCGACCTTGTTTTAGCACTCCATTGACAATTGTTCTAGAACTGAGACTCACTCTCATATTCCAGAGCACATCCAACACCCTTCTGGCCCTCCAGGTCAGCAACGCCCTCTCTCTGGGGCCTCCTTCATAGGATGACGTCATCCTCCTTGGAAGACTGTTTGTTTGCTAAAAGTGGGGGGTTGAGGGTTTTCATCACTGTTGAGGTTAGTTGGGGCATGACGACCCCCCATGCACAATATGGCCTTCATTTTCGTCAAAATTGGCCTTGTTTAACATATTTTTGCACCTAAGGGAGGAAATACCCCAGGTAGCCTACTATAGGCCATCTTTAGATTATTTTTGTTATTTTTTTAAGTTGAGATTTTTAAATATTAAATTGACCTTATTTTGTGTAAAGTGAGTGTGAGATCATATAAATCCAATCTCCTCACTTCATTTTTAGGCATCAACTCTTGGGATAAATCATTATGTCTACTATTTTCCCTAACTAGGGCTCTTTGAAGGGATGCGCTCTCCTTGACGAAGGTTATTTTGCAAGTTTGAAGCATTTCTTGGAAGTTTTACTTTTGTTCATGCCATTGCTAAGGTGAGGCTAGAGTTGTTTGCTTAACACATGCACATAGAGGTATCCATACTTTTTGTTTGATGTCTCTCCGTCAAATTGTATGAAAGTGATGTTGTTAGGGTTGAATGGAAGCCATTGTTGCTTCATTTTGTCTTGATTAGCATGTCATTTTTGTCTTTGGTCACCTTTGCATTCAAGCTTGAGCTTTAGGTCTTCAAGTCTTGCTAAGACTAGGTTCTCTCAATGAATCCTAGAGATTGTTGAGGTTAGCCCTAGTTACCAAGCTTGCCAAGTACCATCTCAAGGAGGGTAACTCCTCTCATTGATGCCCTAGGGTTGGGTAGATAGTTTTCTCTTGAAACCCTAGGTTGTTCATCTAGTTTTTCAACCTAGAAGTAGGAGTTGTGTATGTTGTACATATTATTGTTAGGTTAAAATTGCATTTCCATGGTAGAATTAGGGTTAGAACCATGTCTCCAATTTTATGACAAAACCCTAAAAATTAAAAAAATATTTTTTTTCATTTTTTGCCTCCCTAAAATTTCGACCCTACTTCCTATAATTTCGTCCTACCCTATTTGTCCCTAAAAACCCTAGGGCGAAATTGTAGGAAGCCCTAAAAATTCAAAAATATCAAAAATCCCTAAAAAAAACCTAATTCCTGAGTTTGTGTTTTTATATATATTAGCCAATGGATGCAACTGTCGGTGGTGATTGAGGACTACCCGTACTACAGGATGGATTACAGAGGGGATCCAGAGCTGTTGCGGCCTCCTAGTCAGGCATAGGGACCAAATGGTACGTTGTTTACTTATGTTTTAGCATCATATTTTATAAATATCATATCATGGATGGTAGCTAGATGATTTGTATGACATTGATCCCGATGAGATCTGTTTCGTGTGCAAATATTGGACAACAACCTTCGAGAGGGTACCGTGTGCAGAGGGGTCGTGCAAAGGGTGTATACTCTCCTGGACATGGGCAGAGTCGACGGTGGAGTTCCTCAACGACATTAGAGATTTTGTGAGTGGGTATTGACCGCCTCCTGGACGGGGTGATAGAGATTGGTTGGTAGCACTTGAGACAGGAGATTATCGACATTTGTTATGATGCTCCCTAGGAGTGGAGGCCTATTATGAGGCACATCGCGATGGCGGCTGAGACAGTGCGGGCCATGGAACGAGGGGATACCCCCTATTATGGTGACTCAGATGCTAAGACAGAGTCTGATGAGCTGTAGGAGGAGGAGGCGGAGGAGGAGGAGGAGGATGCCGATGATGATGGCGATGGAGATGACTTTGATTGATGAGGCAGTTGATGGAACTGCCCCCATGTGATGAGCATGGGAATTTTGTATTCGGATGTATTATATGACGAGGACGCTGTTAGGGATCCTCTACGTATGTATGTGTATGGGGTGCTGTGGGCACGATGACATTTCTATTTATGATGTATATATATATATATATATGCACGTGGATGCAGCTTATGATGATGGCTATGTGTATGTATATGCATGTGGATGCAACTTTTGATTATGGATTCTTTTTGTCTTTTATGATGTTTATGTATGCCTATATGACATGGTTATGATTTGCTTCCTACATGTTGTGATTTATGTGCCAGTCTAGAATATTGTTAGCCATCTGGTTTGCTACACTATTTTTACTTCTTGGGATATGAGTGAATGAAATGGATTCAAACTGTCTGACCATATGTTTAGTGTGCAGGAACTTTCTCAAAAGGCAAGGGTACCATACCTGGTAAAATTTGTTTAGTTGGGAGACAAGTAGCTGGGAGTCAAGGAACACACGGAGGTGGATTATACCTATCTAGAGGGCAGCAGTCAGGAGATCGGTCACATCATTGTACTCAACCTGGTTATTGGTGGCAACACCTATGCACACTCCGTCGAGGTGGATCAACTCATGTGAGGGGGAATATAATACCCAAGCTGCGGAGGCAAGGTTTGGAGACCAACGACTTGCGCCGTCGACGAAACCGACATAGTATGGTGGAAGAAGATACATCTATAATCATGTAGGGAAGCCAAGTGTGAGGTGCTAGATGCAAAAAAGTAAGAAAAAGCAAAAGGAAATGAAACTGTACAACATGGACTAGTGGCTCCAAAAAGTGCTAAGGGTAAAAGCGTTTGAGGTACATCCGATTATGGGGGTTGCGCAAGGGGTTCCCTTCAGAGTCGGTGAGGATATACGCCCCATGTCCTAGGAAGGTGTGGACGATGTATGGGCCTTGCCACATGGACTCAAACCTTCCTTTCCCAGTTTTGTCACGTGCTTGGTCATAAGCGAGGACTAGGTTTCCTTCTCGAAAATTGCGGGGGTGGAAATGCTTATCATAGCCGACTTTGGAGCGGTTATTTGCGGCCTCGATGGTTTGTAGGGTTGTGTGGAAGTATTCATTGGCTTGCTCCAAAAGGATTTAGGCATTTTTTGAGTGGTGAAGTGTCCGGGAGGAGTTCAATGGAAATATGTAAGGCAGGAATCTGGCATTCAATGGGGAGAACTGACTCGACATGATGAACCAAGTGAAAAGGGGTGAAACCCATGGTGGTCTTAATAGACGTGTGGTAAGCCCAAAGTGCAGGAAATAGAATATGGTGCCAGTTGGACTTGTGGTGGTCTACAATGCGTTGAAGGATGGTCTTCAGGATTTTGTTAATCGCCTCTACTTGGCCATTCCCTTGGGGGTAATAGGTGGAGGCATACTAGTGTTTGAATTTGAGGAAGGTCGACAACTCCTTCCAGACGGAGTCTTCAAAATGTTTGTCATGGTCGGAGACGAGTTGCTTTGGGACCCTGGACCGAGTGATGACGTGGTTAAAAAAGAAACGGGCTGCAGTGTCATATTTGCAGTTAAATGTAGGCATGGCCTCGACCCATTTTGTGAAATAGTTGACAGCCACAATGATGTATTTGTGGCCATTCACCGAGGGAGGATTACACTCCATAAAATCAATGGCCCATTTGCAGAAAGGGCCAAGGGTAAGAACTAGATGGAGGGGGGCAGGAGGGGTCCTCGCCTTTAGGGAAAAGAGCTAGCAGTTTTTGCAATGCTTGACTGGTGTGATGCATCAGTAAATAAGGTGGGCCAAAAGTATCCAGCGTGGATAACCTTTTGGGAAGTGGCCATTCTTGAAAAATGGCCCCCGCAGGCTCCGCTGTGACAATTGTTGAAGACTTGTTCTGCCTCGTCTTGAGTGAGGCATCGACGTAAAATGGTGTCAATACCGCACCGGTAAAGGAGATCTCCAAGGAGGAGATACAACGAGGCATGATGGCGTATGCGATGACGATCATTGTGTCCGATGTTGGATCAAAACTTTTGTGTGCGTAGGTACACTAGGATGTCACCGTACCAGGGGTCATCCAACGAAATGATAAACAAGTGATCGCCAAGTAGGTCGGTATTGATTATTGGTGACGTGGATGCAGATGGTAAGTCCGTCATGAGTTGTGCCAATGCGAGGGATTTGGTACTCTTGGGGGTAGTGAACATGAGGTCGTACTCTTGAAGGATGATGACCCATTTAGCTACGTGGCCCTGAAGAAGGCGACAACTCAAGAGATAGACCATGGGGTTGGAATTGAGTGCGTGGAGACTCAAGCGATTGCATCGCTAGTGGTGTGTGTACTGTGGTCACATTTGGCCCATAGGGTCTCTAGGGGGCAGATGGTGCTTGTGGAGTGGGTGTTGATAGGGACCTACTATGGCTGGCGTCAGATGTATCTGATGGTGGTTCAGCGAGAGCTGAACAGGGTGAGTCATTAGGGAGGGGGGTTTTGTTTTCCTTCGTTTCTCTGCTTGTTTTTCTTTGAGCGTGTCCCAACACTACGACCGCACTTGGCAGTGCGTGACAGGGGGCCGATGGAGCCGTGGATGCGGCGGTGGGGTGAGATGATGATTCGCGGGGGTGGCAGGCTGGTGGGGTGGTTCTTCACTGAGGAGTTGTCCACTCAGTGGATGCAACTACCGGTGGTGATTGAGGACTACCCGTACTATAGGATGGATTACAGAGGGGATCCAGAGCTGTTGCGGCCTCCTGGTCAGGCATGGGGACCAGATGGTACGTTGTTTACTTATTTTTTAGCATTATATTTTATAAATATCATAGCATGGATGGTATCTAGATGATTTGTATGACATTGATCCCGATGAGATCTGTTTCGTGTGCAAATATTGGACAACAACCTCTGAGAGGGTACCGTGCGCGGAGGGGTTATGCATAGGGTGTATACTCTCCTGGACATGGGCAGAGTCGACGGGGGAGTTCCTAAATGACATTAGAGAGTTTGCGGTTGAGTATTGATTGCCTCCTGGACAAGGTGATAGAGATTGGCTGGTAGCACTTGAGCCAGGAGATGATCGACATTTGCTATGATGCTCCCAGGAGTGGAGGCCTATTATGAGGCGCATCGCGATGGCGGCTGGAATGAGGGGATACCCCCTATTATGGTGACTCGGACGCTGAGACAGAGTCTGATGAGCTATAGGAGGAGGAGGCGGAGGAGGAGGAGGAGGAGGATGATGACGATGATGGCGATGGAGATGACTTTGATTGACCAGGCAGTCGATGGAACTGCCCCCATGAGATGAGCATGGGAATTTTGTATTCAGATGTATTACATGACGAGGATGTTGTTAGGGATCCTCTATGTATGTATGTGTATGGGGTGTTGTGGGCACGATGACATTTCTATTTATGATGTATATATATATATATATATATATATATATATATATATATATATATATATATGCACGTGGATGTAGCTTATGATGATGGCTATGTGTATGTATATGCACGTGGATGCAACTTATGATTATGGCTTCTTTTTGTTTTTTATGATGTTTATGTATGCCTATATGACATGGTTTCGATTTGCTTCCTACATGTTGTGATTTATGTGCCAGTCTAGAATATTGTTAGCCATCTAGTCTACTACACTGTTTTTACTTCTTGGGACATGAGTGAATGAAATGGATTCAAACTGTCTGACCATATGTTTAGTGCGCAGGAACTTTCTAAAAAGGCAAGGGTCCTGTACCTGGTAAAATTTGTTGAGTTGGGAGACAAGCAGCTGGGAGTCAAGGAACACATGGAGGTGGATTATACCCATCTAGAGGGCAGCAGTCAGGAGACCGGTCACATCATCGTACTCAACCTGGTTATTGGTGGAAACACCTATGCACACTCTGTCGAGGTGGATCAACTCATGTGAGGGGGAATATAATACCCAAGCTGTGGAGGCGAGGTTTGGAGACCAATGACTTGCGCCATTGACAAAACCGACATAGTATTGTGGAACAAGATCCATCTGTAATCATGCAGGGAAGCCAAGTGTGAGGTGCTAGATGCAAAAAAGTAAGAAAAAGCAAAAAGAAATGAAACTGTACAACATGGACTAGTGGCTCCAAAAATTGCTAAGGGTAAAAGCGTTTGAGGTACAGCCCATTATGGGGGTTGCGCAAGGGGTTTCCTTTAGAGTCGATGAGGATATACGCCCCATGTCCTAGGAAGGTGTGGACGATGTATGGGCCTTGCCACATGGACTCAAACTTTCCTTTCCCAGTTTTGTCATGTGCTTGGTCATAAACGAGGACTAGTTCTCCTTTTCGGAAATTGCAGGGGTGGACATGCTTATCATAGCCGGCTTTGGAGCGGTTCTTCGCGACCTCGATGGTTTGTAAGGTTGTGCGGTGGTATTCATTGGCTTGCTCCAAAAGGATGTAGGCATTGCTCGAGCGGTGAAGTGTCCGGGAGGAGGTCAATGAAAATATGTAAGGCGGAAATCTGACATTCAATGGGGAGAACAGACTCGACACGATGAACCAAGTGAAAAGGGGTAAAACCCATGGCGGTCTTAGTAGACGTGTGGTAATCCCAAAGTGCGGGAAATATCATATGGTGCCAATTGGACTTGTGGTGGTCTATAGTGCGTTGAAGGATGGTCTTCAGGATTTTGTTAATAGCCTCTACTTGGCCGTTCCCTTGGGGGTAATAGGTGGAGGCATACTGGTGTTTGAATTTGAGGAAGGTCGACAAATCCTTCCAGATGGAGTCTTCAAAATGTTTGTCATGGTCGAAGACGAGTTGCTTTGGGACCCCGAACCAAGTGATGACGTGGTTAAAAAGAAACTGGCTGCAGTGTCATATTTGCAGTTAAATGTAGGCATGGCCTTGGCCCATTTTGTGAAATAGTCGACAACCAAAATGATGTATTTGTGGCCATTCACCAAGGGAGGATTACACTCCATAAAATCAATGGCCCATTTGCAAAAAGGGCCAACGGTAATAACTAGATGGAGGGGGGCGGGAGGGGTCCTCGCCTTTGGGGAAAAGAGCTAGCAGTTTTTGCAATGCTTGATTGGTGTGATGCATCAGTAAATAAGGTGGGCCAAAAGTATCCAGCGCGGATAACCTTTTGGGAAGTGGCTATTCCCGAAAAATGGCCCCTGCAGGCTCTGCTGTGACAATCATTGAGGACTTGTTCTTCCTTGTCTTGAGTGAGGCATTGGTGTAAAATGGTGTCAATATCGCGCTGGTAAAGGACATCTCCAAGGAGGACATATCGCGAGGCATGATGGCATATGCGACGATGATCATCGCGTCTAATGTTGTATCAAAACTTCTGTGTGTGTAGGTACACCAGGATGTCGCTGAACCAGGGGTCATCCGACGAAATGATAAACAAGTGATCATCAGGTAGGTCGGTATTGATTGTTGGTGACGTGGATGCAGATGGTAAATCCGTCATGAGTTGTGCCAATGCGAGGGATTTGGTACTCTTGGGGGTAGTGAACGTGAGGTCGTACTCTTGAAGGATGATGACCCATTTAGCTGCGCGACCCTGAAGAAGGTGACAACTCAAGAGATAGTCCATGGGGTTGGAATTGGCCATGACTGTCATCCGGCTTAGTAAGAGATAGTGACGAACCTTTTGTACTAAGAAGACGACAGCAAGGGCCAATTTCTCCTCATGGGGTAACGTAGTTGTGGGCCGGATAAGGTCTGGCTCACATCGTAGATGATGTGTTCTTTTTGTGCACTATCTTCTTGAACAAGCACCCCCGAAACGGCATATTCGGCTACCGAAACGTAAAGGATAAAATCCTTTGAGAAATCAGGAGGTAAAATCAGCGGGGCATTGGTCAAGGCTGTTTTGAGGGATTCAAAAGCCGATTCCGCTTGTTCATCCCAAACAAAAGGAATGTGGGTACGGAGTAAGCGAAGAAAACCATGGACGGTCGTAGTGTTATCTGGAACAAAACGACGAAGAAAGTTAGATCTCCCATGAAGGCTCTGTAACTGTCGTAATGTATGGGGAGATGGGATTTCGACCATGGCTTGGACCTTTAGTGGGTCGATGGAAATTCCTTTCTGGGAGACGATAAAAGCAAACAAACGGCCTGTCGGGACGCAGAATACACACTTGAGGGGGTTCAAGCGAATTCGATACTTGCGAAAATGCAGAAAAACTTGCCAGAGGTCATTTAGATGGTCAGACCATTTCTTGGATTGAGCCGTGAGGTCATCAAGGTTGACCAGAATTATATGAACCAAATCATGAAAGCAATATGTCGTGGCCCACTGAAAATTGGTGCCATCATTTTTGAGACCGAATGGCATGACGCGATAGGAAAAGGTGCCCCATGGGGTAGTGAATGCAGTCTTGTACTGGTCTTCCTTGCGAATTTGAATTTGGTTTTACCCAGAGAAACCATCCATGAATGACAGAATCTCATGCCCCACACAAGCAACAACAAGTTGGTCAATGAAAGGTGTGGGGAATTTTTCTTTGGGACAAGCGTGGTTTAGATCGCGAAAATCGGTACAGACGCAATTGGTGCCCTGTTTTTTGTTAACTAGAATCGGATTGGAAACCTAAGTGGTGTAGGCGATGGGGTAAATGAACCTAGATTTACGGAGTTTCTAAACCTCCATTTTGACAGCGGGGAGCTTGGATGGGTGGATGGGTCATTGTTTGGCGGACGGGTGGGACCTCCGGCCAAGTATCAATATGGTGTTCAACAATGATGGGGTCTAGGCCAGGCATCTCGGTATAGGACCAAGAAAAGACGTCGTGAAACTCTTGGAAGAGCTTCTTGTACTCCTTGATTTCGTGTTCCGTACAGGAAACACCTAATGTGATGAGTTTGGGTGTGGTGGAAATGTCAACCTGTATGGTAGGTGAAATGTTGGCCATGTTACCCTCCTCGAAGGCATCGGGGGATGGAATGGGGTTCTTGAACCAGTCCACCTTCTCTGGGAGGAAGTCCTGTGTCTCGACTGAAATCTGACTGACCGTAGGCAAAATAAGTGGTTGTTTGCAGGGTACAGGAAAAAACGCAGAAAAAATTATGGCAAACAGGGGTTGCCGAGCGCGACTGTGTGACTGATTTCCGCGCTTCGAGCCGTGCTTCTTGGTCGGGAACCTGCACTGCAGGCCGCGCGTCTGGGTGGCCAGCCGGGGCTGCAGGCCGCGGGTTTGGGCGTGAATTTTGTGCTGCAGGCCACAGGTTTGGGAGTGAAACCTGCGCTGCAGGCCGCGGGGAGGGGCGGGGTGCTAAGCACTGCGGGTCGCAGGGGTGGGCGGGAAGCACTATGCTGTGGGGCGTGAGGGCTGGGCAGGGAGCCTGGCATTGCGAGAACAGGGAGGAATCCTGCGCTGCAGGCTACGGTGGGTGGAGAGGGAGCTATGCGCTGCGGGCCGCAGAGGCTGGGCGGGCAGCCGAGCGCTGTAGACCGTGGGGGATGGGTCTGCGATTGCAGCTGGGGCCGCAGGAAGGGTGCCATAGGACGTGTTTGGGGCATCAGAGGTTTGGTAGAAGACTGCGGTCAGGGCCGCGAACCGCGGGCCAAGGGTTGTGGCTGAGGGGTGGTGCTGCGGGGCGCAGTGAGCGGGGCAGGGGAAATGGTGCTGTGGGCTGCGACAAGGGGGATGGGGCTGCTGCGATTTAGGCCGCGACAAGGAGAAGGGGTTGTTGCACTTCGAGCCGTGGCAGGGGGAAGGGGAAATGACGCTGTGGGAAGGGGCTAGGACAGCTACGCTTCGGGATGCGGGTTTGGGTTGGGGACCTGCGCTGTAGGCTGCGGCTGTGGGATGGGAATCCGCACTATAGGCCACGATTGTAGGGCCGAAACCTTGCTTTGCGGTGCGAAAAATGTCCACGAAAAAGTCGGTTGAAAGGAAAACATAGGGCTTCAAGGAGTCACAGAAACAACTAGGGATGAATCTGGAAGTATAGGGGCTGAAGGGAGAAACATACCTGCAAATAACAAAACAAATGGAAGATACTAACTGAAAAAACTAAACAACCAAAGATTCGAACAATGGAGTCGCCAAAACTGTAGTTAGGGTTTTCACCGTAGCTTGTGTAAATGAGCCCTGCTAAGGATTATGGAATCCTTAGCAGTAGTTCAGAAAAAATAGTAAAACCTAATGTAAATAACATAATTTCTAATGTAAAACCTAAGCATATGCATAGCAAATAATAAAAACTAAATCTAACATAAAACAGTAAATAGTAAACTTGAGAACACAGTAAAAATGGATTTACGATTATTTTTTCATTAACATTAAACAAAGGAGTTACATGGGTTTTTTACCTCAAGGGTGAGGTTGGTGGAGTATTTGCAGCCATACTAGGGAGGTGCACCAGTACTCCAATGTTCTTCTCTTCTCCAAAATGCTCCAAGGTTTGCCAAAGGGTCCACTAAAATGGTAAACACAAGCACAAATGGTGGACTATGGTTTTGAGTGAAATTCGACAGCATAAGGGTAGAGTGAATAGTGGATGGAAATAGGGGGCCTGCATCACCTTTTTATAGATTTTTTGGGTGGTGGAGTGTTGACCCATGGTTTTAGGCAAATAATGGTTTAGGTAAATGGTTTAGGGTTTTTTCCCTCATATTTTCTTGATTTTTTTTTAATTTATTCCCTTTCTATTTGATTTTTGGGAATTTTGGACCCCTTTTGAGTGTTTTTGGTATTTTTGAAGGAATTTAATTAATTTGAGGAGGAAACAATTGATTTTTTCCTTTTGTATAACCATTTGAGGTTTTTTTAAGGTTTTGGAGGCCAAAATGGTAGGAAAAGTGGGAAAATAAGTCATGTCACTAGGGAGATGAGCTAGTGAACAATTTTCGGGTGTTAACAATAGGCTTGGCCACATGAGTGATAAGGGGATGCAAATTCTCCACTCAAGGAAGTTGCTTTCGGATCTGAAGCAGGTACGTTTCGAATTCTGTTAGAATTGTGTTTATGGAAAACAAAAGAGAGTCAGATTTCTCAGGGTTGGTAAACAGAAGAAGAGTGAAAAGTTAGAGCTCGTGCATACAAATGCATGGGGAACGGCTCAGCTACAATCTCTTGGTAGCTCTCATTATTATGTTAATTTCATTGATGATGCAACCAAAAAAACTTGGGTTTATTGCATTAGATAGAAATATGATGTGTTTTCTACTTTTAAGAAATGGAAAGCTTTGGTTGAGAATGAGATAGGAAAAAGGTTGAAGTGTCTCAGATATGATAATGGAGATGAATACTGCAGCAAGGATTTTGATATTTATTGTTCATGCCATGGGATTCGTTGAGAGAAAACAGTCCCAAGAACACCATAAGAAAATGGTGTGTTAGGAAGGATGAACATAACAATTATGGAGCATGCAAGGTGTATGCGATTGCATGCAGGGTTGCCCTTACAGTTTTGGGAAGATGTTGTAGATTTAGAGGAAGAGATTTATATGCAACAGCCACAGGGGTATGAGGTCAAAGGGAAGGAGAATTCGGTATGTATGTTGAAGAAGAGCTTGTATGGCTTGAAGAAATCTCCAAGGCAGTGGTATTTGAAATTTGACAGGTTTATGACAGAACAGGGTTATAGTATATGTCATTTTGACCACTGTGTTTATTTCAAGAGGCTAGATAATGGAAGATATATTATCTTGTTATTGTATATGGATGGAATTCTTGTTGCAGGGTCTAACATGCAGGATATAAATGTGCTCAAAATAAAGTTATCTAATTCATTTGTGATGAAGGATTTGGGTGTTGCAAAGAAAATCCTTGGTATGAGAATAACAAGACACAGGAAAAATCGCAAATTGACATGGTCTCAGGATTAGTACATACAAAAGGTGTTGGAGAGGTCCGGAATGCAGAATGCAAAACCAGTTAGTACACCGTTGGCCAGCCATTTCAAACTAAGTAAGGATATGTGTCCCAAGACACATGAAGAGATAGATGACATGTCCAAGGTACCCTATTCACCAGAAGTTAGCAGCTTGATGTATGCCATGGTGTGCACAAGACCAGATATTGCACATACAGTGGGAGTTGTGAGCAGGTATATGAACAATCTAGGTAAAGAACATTGGAAGGCAGTACAATGGATTCTGAGGTATTTCATAGGAACTGCCACTCATGCATTATGCTTTAGAGGTTCATACACTATTCTACAGGGATATGTTGATGCAGATATGGCAGGTGATAAAGACAACAGGAGGAACACCACGAGGTATGTTTTTATTGTAGTTGGAACGACAATAAGTTGGATTTCGAAGCTACAAAAGGTCGTTGCACTTTCAACAATGGAAGCAGAGTATGTTGCTGCTACAGAGGCTAGTAAAGAGATGATTTGGTTGCATAGGTTCATGGAGGAATTAGGTAAGAAGGAGGATAGCAGGTTGTATAGTGAAAGCCAAAGTGGCATTCATCTTGCAAAGAACACATCCTTCAATTCTAATACTAAACATTTACAACTCAAGTACCATTTCATATGGTTTGTTCTAGAAGATGAACTGTTGAAGCTGGAAAAGATACACACTAGCCAGAATACGGAAGACATGTTGACAAAAGTAGTAACCAGAGAGAAACTAAGTTCCTGCTCGGCTTCAGTTGGCCTTCAAGCATGAAGGTGAAGATGATAAATTTCCAAGTACAAGGTTCACATCATAGTCCAGCAAGTGTAGCAGCGGTGGAGTTTGATGTGATAAGTCTCCAAGTGGGAGATTGTTGGTTGTGGAGCCTGATCTTCCTGATTCAGAGATGATGTTGTTTCAGCCATGTTTGCACCCCAATTTTATATGATATGTAGGTGGACTGCACACTCACCCCAGCGGGGTGGTGTGGGGGGGCATTTCCAAGAAATGTTTTGGGTTTTTTTGTTGGCCAACGGATTACCGGCCCATGGTTTTGGGTAGCTCGTGGTAATTCCCCTTTAAAAGGAATACATTGTAATACGACTATGTAATGTATTGTAGCATTGTAAAGATATCCGATTGTGTAAGAGAGACTGTGAGAGAGTGAAGAGGAAGTTGCAACAGATGTGTTGCAGGCTGTATCCCTTCATTTGTTGGATGGTATAATAATAAGGACTGGCAATTTCTGTGTGTACATATCCCATATTGGGTGAACCACATTATATTGGTGTCTCTCTTGTGATGTGTTTTATGTGATTTATATTTGCATCTTGTTTATTGTTATTGCTCTGCGATCTTGTTTTTCTAACAAAGATAACTCCTCTTGCACCTGCCACCCCTGTGCAATTTTTGTATTTAAGCAGTGTATAAAATGATTTATCAGATACTGTATATGTAGAGTAATTAATTTTACCCTTTTTATTATTTGATGCAAAAATAAGCTTGGACCATCTGGAGGAGAATCTAAAATATTGGTTAGAAGCAGAAAAGAAATCGAAGGTTTTTACCAAAGGTTATAATTTATGTAGTATTTATATTATGCCTTTATAAATACTCTGTTTTTTGACTCTTGCTTTCCAATTAAGAGATCATGTATAACCTGTGTAGGCCATTTTGACTTCCTGTCGTGATTGCATAATTTTACTTCTTATAAATTTGATCATGTTAAATACATACCCTGATCCATTGCCACATAAAGAATGGAAGTTATTGCCTCCAAAGGTTGTGGAAGAAGTTTTTCGAATACTTGCTGAAGAGGATGTTGAACAAGAAAATATATGAAAAATAAAGCAACAATTGTCTATATAGCAACAAAAGTCATGGAAATTATATAGACTTGCAAAAACTGATTGTTGGAGTGATGATGATGTATCCAACGGTAATGATGTTGAGAACCAACCTAATGATAAGGAAACACCTTATCAACTCTTTATTGTGAGCTCAATTAAAAGGTGGGGCACTAGGAGTCGAAAAAAGAGAATTGGTTTTTTGTCATTTTATTGCTACGAATGATGATGAGCACACCACTTTTCAACTTCTTGCAACAAAAGGTGACAATGAAGTTGTGACTGTTAGATTAGCTGCCTCTATAGAATATGGAACACACAATTCATTGCCATCATATATCAGAGTATTGTAGCCCAATCGAGTACATTGCCACAATATTCATCTTCTTTCCTACAAATTTTTCAATCACATTAGGTCTCGAAACATTATACACAGTGAATCTTATGTGGAAATTCCTTGTTTAGATGAAATTTTCATGGTTAATTTTGAACTAATTGCAATGCTTTCTGTACCTCCTGGGATTGTAAAGAGGAATAATTCACTAGAGTTCAACATAGAAGGCTATGATAATATTAAGGAGGCAATTTTCTATACATGGCCAACCTTTCCTAATAGATATCAACGAACTTCAGGCTCAAGTGATCAGACTCAACCTCTTGGTAAATGGAGAGTGGGACCAAAATTTAGATTTTGCTATTTGTATAATAGCCTACAACCTCATGTAAATATTTCATTTTCATGCAATCTTGTGCATGAGATCATTTTCATTTTTTGATCTCAAGCACTTGAGAATAAGCTGCGAAAACCATTCTATTTCTGGTCTACACCCTTTAGATGCCACCCATATCATCTTACCAGTTTTCAATCATAAGCGGTTTCAGGCTCCAGAAAGAGTGGTTTCCTGAAACTGCTTTTATGAGCCTGAATGCATGATGGAGTAACACGTTGCAAGGTGGTTTCCATCTCAGGCTCATGCAAAATTAGTTATCTTTCGTGCAAGTTCACAGGCCTGAATCAATGCTGGCCATCGAATAAATATGCACAATATTCCATAGATGAGACGATTAACAAGGGTCCCACCTTTCCTGACATTACTGCGCGTCAAATATCCTCACGTCACATCACTTTCTGTCAGACCGAAAGTGGTTTCAGGCTTCGAGGAAAATGGTTTCCCAAACCTGCTTTCACAAGCCTAAGTGCACGAGAGGGAAACACATCATAGGGTGGTTTACCACTTCAGATTTGTGTTGATTAGTTATACTTCATGCACCTTCATGAGCATGAAATGCTGTTAGCCGTCGATCTGGATCTCCACCATCCAATGGTCAGATCTATTCCCCCTTCGCTCTCCGTCACCTGTGCATGTAGATATGATGTGGTTGATTCGCATCAAACATTCCTCCCACATGGCCCCTCCACGTCGAGCCTCTTTCCCATGTGGCTCCTCCACATCACCCATCCACATGGAATGGATGGGGGCTCGACATAATTTTTTCCATTTTTTTAAAAATTTCGTAATTTTACAAAAAATTTAATCGGACAATAAGGGGAAATTTTCGAAATTGATTTTAAATTATTCCTGACCCCTTCTCTGTTATGTAATAGAAATTAATTTCCCCATAACCATTTCTGATTTATGTGTGTGAATTTGGATTTATGACCCATACAACTCTAGTATTGCAACATGCAGCTCTGATACCAATTTGTCATGTACCCAGTGACCTAACGATGACTCTGGGGTCATGGGGTACTAAATCTACTAGCTGAATATATCTGATATGTAATTTTATTCTTCTACTAATTTCAATTATACATTTACAACATAATTATTATGTGCATAGTTATTCATAAAACATATGTGAAAGCTCTACCAACTGTTTCCATACGAATGCATTTACACAGTCATTATTTTGGTTCCATAGTTCATATGATGACATCGAGTAATATAATTAGAATTAAATACCATGCATTTATTCGCATATTGAACTTATTTGAAATATGACCAATTGACTGCAAACCAAAGACGTTCCTCCCTGCCATAGGCTCTGTCAAGCCATATCTTTCTTTGACAGAGCCACCCCCAAGCTGGGGCTATCCGTCCACAAGAAGGTACTGAGATTCTGCTACAACTACCTAATAATCTATTCTTATTCTGACTCCAATTTCCCATTCTGGTGATGATGGTATAGGCTTGATAGTAAAGAAGGTTTAGACACCAAAGAATCATGGAAAAATGATTTACCAACCAAATATGATTGTCTCTAACATGAAGGAAAATGAATGGAATTATGGGATAGCTGTCTCTTTATATATGCATGGTTGAGACTAGCCAAGTGGAACTAGGTTTGATGGAAACTAGCCATTTGGATTCCATGCGGTTGGACACTTTTCCCCTTTTTCTAAGGAAAGTTGGACAAGTGGCATACTTGGGATTTGGACATATTTCCTTTCTCCAATCCTAGACTTAGGATGATCACTCTCCCCCTTGTGGAAGGATAGTCCCTCATCTCTTATTCGTTCTTCTTGGTTTGCAGTAGTGATGTGTTATATTAAATATATAATGTACTTAATTACATTGTTCATGTTTGGATTCTAGCCATATCATGATCCATATTTACATTATTATATTATGGGGTAAAAAATAGGGTGTTACAAAGTCCACCTTCTTGCATGGGGATTTGCAGGAAAAAATTTATATGGAACAACCTCCTGGATATGTTTAGATGGACTCTAGCCTTGTCTGTCGCCTTAAAAATCTCTACATGGCCTTAATGAAGCTCCTCGAGCCTGGTATGCCAAAATGGATAGCTTTCTCCTTGACATGGGATTGATGCCATTTTTATCCCAATATTTATACCAAAAAGGTAGGAAACTACCTCATCATCCTTGTTCTTTATGTTGAAGACCTTATTCTTACTGGTAGTGACCATAAAACTTTAACCCATGTGAAATCAGTCTTAAGCATAAATTTGAAATCATAGATTTAGGACATTACATTATTTTCTTGGCCTATAGTCTTGCAAACCAATGAAGGAATCTTTCTTTCTCAGAATAAGTATGCTTGTGACCTTATTTGTCGCTTTCATATGGAATATTGTAAACCAACCCCATCCCCTTCTAGTCTAGAGTCAAAGGATTTTTCCCACTTGCACTTCACCTAAAGTAGATGCCACCTTGTATTCTCAGATCATTGGTAGTATCCTGCACTTGACTCATAACTATCCTGATATTTCCTTTATTATTGGTTGTGTTGCTAGCTATATGAAACCACCACATGAAATCCATTAGAAAGCAACAAAAATGATACTTCGATATATTAAGAGTACAGTTCTATTTGGGATTCATTACAGTTCAGGGGGACTCCTTTGTTGGTTGGTTTCACTGATTCAGATTGGGTTGACGACCCTGATGATTGGAAGTCTATTGTGGGTTATGTTTTTAGTCTTGGTTTCCGTCTCATCACTTGGGATTGTAAGAAACAATAAGCTCTTGCTCTTCCTTCAGCATAAGCAGAGTATCAAGCCATAGTTAATGCAAGTCAGGAATCCTTGTGGCTTCGGAAGATCATTTTAGAGTTTGGATTGGAGTAGTAACATCTGAATACCCTTTGGTGTGACAATCAAAGTGCCCTCAAGCTCACCAAATATCCAGTTCAACATCAGCGCATCAAACACATAGAGCTACATATGCACTTCATCAGAAAGCTTGTTCATGTTTCTGTTCTCAAAGTGCTCTTTCCGGTATCTTTCTTTGTTTTTCCGGTGTCCTTCTTTGCTTGCGGCTTGGACTGGTTGTCCTGATACTGTCCATCTTTGCTCTATCCTTTATTCTGTGGGTTGGGGCCGCCCTTTCCTGTCTTTGGCTGTGAAGGGTTCCCAGGCCCAAATTGCCGCGTCTTTTGTTTGAGCTTCTGCTCGATTTTGATGGCATATCGGTAGGTTGCGCCCAAGGAAGATACGTCCAGAAATTCCATTTCGGTCTGGATGTATCTATGCAAACCACCGCGATACTTGAGCACCAGATGTCGCTCTGAATCTTTGATACCCAGCTTGGTGTGCAAAGTATGGAAGATATTTGTGAACTCTGGCACTGCTTGGTCTCTTTCTTATCGCAGTGTGGTCCATTTGGTATACAAGTCGTCACAACTTCCAACAGGGTAGTATTGTTCCTTAATAGCATCCCTGAAGGATTCCCAGGTGGCCATGATTGAAAATAATGAGGCTTCTTCTGTGTCCTTTTGCTCGCAGAATGTTTCCCACCAATCTTTGACATGGGGAACGGCTTTGAGAGCGCAAAAGTAATCTTTTCTTTATTCGAAAAGTTATGGACAAAAAAATACCCTTCTAGTAGATTCAACCACTTATCTACAGCATCTGCGTCTATCTGTCCTTCAAATATAGGAATATCGAAGTTGATTTGTACCTTGAAGGGGGCGGCGCCTCCGCTCGAGGAAGATGCGTCGCTTGTTGGTAGTCACCGAAGGATTTGTGCGAAATTATCCATCATCTCGTTCCTCTGCTGCGTGAGGGCTTCCTCAAGCAACATTTTGATAGGATCTCCTGTCTCGTCATCTTTCTTTTCTCCTGCCATGAGAGGTCGCTTGGGCGTGCAAGAGCTTTTGTCCTCAAGAGAAACAAGCTCGAGACCCAATTCTTTGTACCCTGACCTCGTTGGGGACATGCATTAAGACGACAAGGAGCATACCGCTCTGATACCACTGATCCGGATTTTATGAGCAGAACGAAATGAATACAGATTATTATCAGATGCTTAACAAAAAATAACAGAGATACAGTAAAACTGGTTTTGTATTCAATAAGGAAATAAGCTAGAACTATAAAATGCAGCGGAAAACAAGCTTGTTGGAATGGTGGCGACTTATCTCTGAGAAGAGATGTGATGGCTGCGCTCATTTCGCAAGAAGATGGTTACAATGAGGCTCTCAAGGCCTTTTACAATAAACAAGAATGTCAAAAAACCTAGACATCCAAAAACCTAACCCTAGGAGATGAAGCGCCAAAAGTCATGTGGGCCCTGTTTGGGTAAGTTAGTACATCAACTTCCCGGGGTCATAACTTTTGCATACGATCTCCGTTTGGGGCGCTCAGTAGCCCGTTGGAAAGGTCTATCCGAGATTTACCACTTTTGATTAGGGCCAAATGCATGCCAAAGGCATCCATTTGGCCCCCCAAATTGCCAAAAAAGGTCATTTAGGGCCTCAAAATGGCCCCGGAAGTTCAAGACCCGAAAAACTGTTAAAAATAGTACAATACCAAAATTGCCATAAAACTGTTTTGAGCCAGTTGGAAAGGTGGGTGGCCACCAATATCCACCTGGATCATTTTCCCTACATATGATTAAGTTGCATACATATTCACAAAGTCTCTTATAGAAGCGAAGTTTTATAAACTTCGACCCTTGTTAGGAGTTCGAGAATTGGTCATTGAGGGGGGATAGGCTCTAATGCCTCCTTCCTTATCCTATAGTCACTTTTGTAAATCCTTCAATCCTATCCCAACTTGTTCTTAAGGGGGGATGTTAGGATATCTAGACACTTAGGAGTTAGTTAATATCAATTTGTTATAATGTATCTTTAGGAAAATTTAATTTCTTTAGTATGCATTTGTACATATGTAATTCAATGATCACGATATGCTTTGGACATAGAGTGATCCAACGATTTCTCTCCTTGATATTAACAACCATTGATTCGTGGCTTAACACATGATTGGTCCATGATCTCTATTTAAAGAGAATGGAGGTTCATTTGGTTAATGATATATTGTGAGAAACTCATTGTAACATTCTTTTTTCTTTTGCATAATAATATTGCCTCAAGTAGCTATTTGGATGGGGCCATGGACGGTTTCCCTCTTCGAGGGTTTTAACCACATAAAAACATTGATGTGCTGATCTTTGATTTGTTTGTGTGAGTGACTGCTCAAGGTGTTCAATATTTTGGAAATATCTTGTGTTAGTTGAAGAATTAAGATGTATTTATGCTCTTTGGAAGAGTTTGGGTTGATATCGCTAATTATATCTAATCCCCATTGCTTGAAAGGCTCTTTAATGTTAACAGGCTGCAAAGTAATATCATGTCTCTTTTCCCTCCCATCACTCTATTTTTTACAAGTTTAACATTGTCTTGCATAACCATGTGCATCTCTGAATAGAGTTAAAAAGCTAAAACTAGGAAAATGACAACTTGCTTTTAGGATCTTATGAGTCGTAGTTTCAATTGCAAAATGCCCCCTAATAGGTCCATCATGTAACTATGATAATACTTGATTGATATCAACCTTTTCTAGGTGGCTCAATAATACTCCATCATATTAGTCATAGTTTCTCCTGCAAAATGGCCCCAATAGGTCCAACATGTAAATTTTATAATACTTGATCGACATCAACCTTTTCAAGGCACCTCAACAATACTCCATCATAATTTCTTTTACACAAGTTGATGCCATTCACTAACTAATATTGGGCGGATTGAGTGTTGGGATCTTCTTTTATTGATGTTCATGTATTTAGGGTTAGTGCCATGTTGAAGATATTATTGTAAATCATTATACTAGGAACCAAGGTTGCCTGGAACATAAAGGACTTCTTGGGCATAGAGTACAATCTCATTTTCCCATCCTTCCTCAATTTCCTCTATGGGTTCCAAGGTTTTAGTAACCAATTTTCATAGATCTTTCCCTTTGATGATTGTGGTTGGATTAAATTCAAGGTCATACTCTTGCATTGCAGTAACCCAAATTCCTCCTCCCTCACCCAATTCCTTTTGCATGTAAAGTGACCTTACAACTGGTTGTGGTATGATCACCTTGGTGTGGTTCTTCAAAATGTAGGGTCTGAACTGTTTGACTACTTTGAACATGGGAAATGCTTCTTTGTGTACTACACGACAATCCAACTCAACTCCACGTAATCCAGTGCTCATAAAAGATATAGGAAATTCATCCCTGTGTTCTCCCTTTTGTGTGTGCACATTTGTAAGGGAATAATCATGTGCAAAAGTGTACAATGATAAAACTTTACTGAAATTTAGGGTTGTGAAGTGATGGAGAAACAATTATGGCCATTTTTATTTTTTTAAAGCTTCCTTTTATGTGTCAATCCATTTGAAATTTGCATAATTTATAATCATCTTATGAAGAGGTTTGACGATTTCTGCAAAGTCTGTGACGAACCTTCGACGAAATTGATTTTCCTTAAAAATAATTGCATTGATTTCTTACTAGTAGGTAGAGGGATCTGCATGATTGCTTGAGTTTGTTTAGAATCCACAGATACCTCCTCTTTAGAACTACATGTCCCAGTAATTTCCCTTAGGAAACAATGAAGATGATTTTCTTGGGATTAAGGGCGATGTCATACTTTCTGCATCTTTCCAATATTTGTTCTAGGTGATGGATATGATATGACCTATTCTTGGAGTATATTTGACGTCGTTGATGTACACAATTACACTTAGTCCAATCAGTCCTCTAAATGTTGTGTCCATGGTTCACTAAAATTTATCTCTTGCATTAATCAAAGCAAATGGCATCATTCGGTAGGAAAATGTGCCCCACTTCATTCGAAAAGTGGTCTTTAAGTATCAACTTTTTGCCACGATGACCTAATTATAACCAGAAAACCTGTCTAGTAAGGAAAACATTTATGAACCGGAGATGAGCTGTAAAACTTGTACCATAGATGGAATTGGGTAAATATCCTTGTCATAGGATTTGTTTAAGTTTTGAAATATACACATAGTCTAATCCCCCTGACTTCTTTCTTATCTAGACTAAATTAGCAACCCAATTGGAATGATGAACTTTGAATATGATATTGGCATATAATAATTTCTTCAATTCCTTCTAGACCAAAGGTTCGGAAGTTGGGTGTACATTGTTGAGATTTTGCTGAAAAGGTTTTACATTCACTTTTAATGAAATTACACATTAAATACTATTTGTGTCGTATGTCTTTAGATTGTCACAGGTCCAACAAAAAACATATTTTTTTCATTTGAAAAACCGAATAAATATTTGATTTTCTTCCTATGAACAACATGTTCCCAAATTTATGTTTTTGGGATCCACTTTAGTGCCTAGGTTAAGGAATTCAAATTGCATAGAGGAACTATTTGTCTCTATATTGACTAGTTTTCTAAATATGGTATGGATACCATACAAATTATCTACGATACGAACCCCTCTTGGAGTAGGATTACCTTTATGTTTTTGGATGCTTTCCACATATTATTGAGGAACTTTTCATGTTCTTTGTCATCAGTTGCTACATCCTTGAGCATGTATTCATTAGTGAGGAAATTAATGATGCACTCATCATCATTGAATACCCTCCAGTTTGTTATATTTTTTGGGGCATAGGGTTTGAAAAGAAATTCAATAGAAAAAACACCACTTATAGGCATGAAACAAGAAGCAATAGTAGCTAAAGTATCAACTACAACTTTCACAGTGAAAAGGGTAGAGTCAATATTAAAATCATCAAAGTTAGAAATTAGATTCCATACCTCATTTTGGTACCTGTTATCACCAGACTTGTAGTTTCCCCCAGAGATGAATCCAAAATGGATGGCAGAAGAGATGGGCAACCAAAGAGGTGCAACCGCGATAGCCTCGACTCCCAATGGATGGTTGTCACGCCAATCGAGGCAACCTTCACTTTATGTTATCTAGCCCAAGACAACAAAGGGAGAGACCCAGATCTACTCCCAATAGGAGAGATCAAACCAATACACCAGATCAAATCAAGAATAGGTGAAATACGTAAGGTGTATGGTGAATCCTAGATCTATGGATGAAGTCACAACATGAGTAGTAGGTTGGATCAAGGGGTTTAGAGAGTGTAGCTTTGGTCCATTATGAGTGTGAGAGTGACTTATGGTATTTGAAATAAGATCCAGGATTAGGGTACTAGTCAATTATGAGAAAATCCATTGCGTTGGGAACCGTGTCCCATGCAGGGTAGTTAAGGACCAAATTGGGGCTAACTAGTACCAAAGGTGAGCTTGATTGATATGACAATGTCAAGGGGTTCAAGCAACTAAAACAAGGATCAAACCACAAGCAAACTCAACAGTCCAAGAAAGTCGAATTAGCTTGGAGAAAGATTAGTGCCTTGGGAAGTGGGCTAAATGGAGTAGATCAGGAATTGTAGATCAGGAATGTTGAGGTGTTGAGGTAGGTGGATCTTGAAAATTAGGTTCATCCAATGGCTAGATCTAAGTATATTTGAGATTGAAGTGTATCACAAAGTGACCCAAGTGGGGCTCAACCCTCAAAATGAGGAATGGGGCCCACAAGGTCAAAATCACTGAAGTGACACACTAGGGGTAGGTTATCAAATGTGTAGATGAAGGATCAAGTGGGATCTCACCTACCCAGGTTCTAGATCCTAGCAAACTCACCTCTCCCAGGAAGTGCGACTTCCCTTGGAGAAGCCTCTTTGCCTTGGGAAATGGGTGAAATGAGGGCCAATCCACACCAAATTATAGATCCAATTCGCCGTGGATACTATAGAGGTGGGTTTTAAATTTTATACCCAAAAGCCTAGTAGATCTTGCTAGATTTGAGAAAATGTAAAATGAGGGTTTGAAGCATTTAGACAAATGGATAGATCATGGAAAGAGAAATTACATTGAGATCATATCTGAGTGTTGGAATGAGATGCCTTGTTGTTGAGGAAGACTCCCGCGGAGATCAAATGAGAAATTGTTGAAATTTCTTGCTGAAATGATTCCCTAGCCCAAAAGTGCGACCTCCTCTACCTGCCAAACCAAGGAAAATCGATTCAATCATTTAGATCAAGTATGGAGGAAATACAAGCGAAATGCAATGATAACATGAAATAGAAGGTCAAAGACAGTAATACTCCCTATTACCAACGAACAAACCCAAGGAAGAAGTAGGGAGGGTCCTCCCCTACCAATTCGTCCTCCTCAAATGAATTCAGCCTCCACCTATAGATGCAAAAACGTGGTACAAAAATATAGCAAGACAAAATCTCCAAGAACCCAGTGCAAAGGAAGAATCAACGAACGAACTCCAAAAGCATTCACCACAACACAACAGATAGATGCAATAATAATTCCCTATTCCAATAATCCAGAGCCAAAAGTCCCCTTTACAATGAGAAGCTCTCTCCTTTAAATAGAATGGAGAGAGGCCACAATCCTAACCACTTTTTGAATGAGTGGCTAAGATTAAAATATCAAAAGATCTAATCAATGGTTGAGATGAGCTCAACAATACAATACATGGATCAATAATAAAATATAACAATATGTGGACAAACTCACCCTAGGAGAGGGGATCCCACCAAATCATAATGATAAAACATAAGAAATAGCTCATGGTGGGTCCAAGGGGTAATTTCTAACACCCTTGGTCAATCCCCATGGCACAATATCCAAGAATGAAAGACCAAGACACCAAATCGTGCCTCACTGGGAATGTCGTGAGCCTTAGGAGGCTCCAGAAATCATCAAAAAGTGCCATAAGTGATGGATGTGGGTCCCGATGAAGCTGAAACTACTGGAGAAGGTGTGGGAGACATCCCACTCATCATCACTGATCATCCCATTCCATAACCTTGCCTCAGTATCCCAAATCGAATTCTTCTGTAGCCATTTTTACCATTTCTAGACTACCTCAGGAAGTGTGAAACTGCCCAAACTGCCTCCTGGAGTGCCTGCGCTGTCAAGGTGAGCTCTCCAATGAGTCTGGGAGGGGGGTAATATGGTAATAACAAGTGGCTGGACCACCCCCTCCATGCACAATGCCCTAGTTGAACCAAATAAATCCCATCACTGCTCTGACAGGGCCTCTGACAGGCCAAAACTGCACTAGGATAGCCAACTGAGGCTCAAACATCACTGTAACTGCCCGGAACTGAAAACAGACTATCTCATTGGACTCAGAAGGTCCAAATCCATCTAAAGTGTGTACTCATACACCATATAGACCTCTGCATGATCAAAAGTAAATGCTCATCATATCCGGCAGATCCAATAATAATAATCTGTAAAAGTGTTGAAAAGCACAAATCATCATCATAAGCCTGAAACCACTGCATAAGCCCACCATGGTGACCTGTACCAGACCATATATCATCTATCTGTAACATCTGAGGTCTTCCACCTTATGTCCTGTGGTTGAATTTTGGTCAAATTGGGTTTGACCGAGTCAACATGACCAAAATATAACTCAAACTGTCATCAAGCTTCTGCAAGGTGTCAAAGGTTAAAACATGCTTTACAATCCATTCAAATAGAAATTATAACAAGAAGTAATCATTACTGGCAATCTAAATCCAAATATAATAGGTCGTTAATTATTATTATTACTCAGACAAGACTTTCAAGGTCATACTCACTTCATAGTTGTGATCAATTTGCTAGTGAAGGGTGAAGGATTTGTACTGCAAAGGCTAGGATAGAGGGAATGAATTACTGAATTAACACTGTGACACTTTGGAAATGGAAAGGGGATACACACCATAGCATATACTGAATGAGTAACAACACAGGGAATGGCAGTGTCTCACAAATGGGTAAGTTGTTCAAAGAGTGTTTATTCACCTTGACTAATGCGCACAATCCATAATACAAATGAGGCCAGCAATATTTTTGATATAGAGTTTAAGTTCCATTGCTTTTTGGGCCTAGAGTTTCCATAGCCTTTGATCTATGTGTGTTTATGAACACATTGCATAGATTTACATTTAATTTAGGCTTCTTGCTGCAGGTGTGTTTTTAAGGCACTTGTTTACCTGAGCACTTCTAGGTGTGTCACAGACAGGTTGTTACTTAGGTATTTACATTTCAAAAAAGATATAACATTTGATATTTCATAGCCATTTTCATTTGGCTTGCCTTTCATTCATGTGTGTTGAGAAACACATTACATGAATGGGCTTTTCATACAAGATACAACATTTCATTTCCATATTTTGTATTCATGGCAGCACTAAAAGTTTAAGGTTTAGCCAACAACATCTTTAGTGACTAGGGGGACTTCACAAGGAAATCCAACTCACCATAGGTAAGTTTTGTCACCAACTCAGAGCCGAGACACAATAAACATGGAAGCTTATCCAATATAGAGGTTACGGTGGGGAAAAGTCCTCCATGCCACTAGTCAAGTAGTAAGTCAAGGTAATGAACAAACTGGGTAAGTCATGGATGGATGAAGATAGTGAATAATGAAACCAACACTAGCAAGCCAAAGTATGGCGGGAATGACCACCTCTATTCTCCCTAGGGAGGGTAAAACCAATGAGTATAGGCCAAGAACTTCTAAGTCTGAGTAGGGACAAATATGATATATATAGTACAACCAGGTCCACATATCTATATGATCGCCAGATCATGATACTAAATGCTAAGAAATGCTAAGTGAATGGAAATAAAAGCAACATAACCACAACACCATAATATACCTGCTGAGTCATATACCTGAATGCTCATCATCTGAACCATCATCTGACCTATGAAACTGCTGCTGTAACTCTGGGCAATACTAACTGCTCTGTGTAAATGGCTAAATAGCTACATTGGTCATCTCTCTGAGTGTCTTGAGACTCAACCATGGCATGGGGAATAAAATTGTTGTCCAAAATCTGATAGTGATCCATAGTAGATGCTCATCTCAGCATCTCAATGGAAGGGAACTAGCTGAATAGTGTACTGGAATCAGAAAAATAATGTATGGTAGATCGGCTACTATATATGTGATAACAGTACCCTTTTAAGTGTGGATAGAAACATTGTGTACTATTTATCACCTATCTAATAATAATATCCGAATCACCAAAAAACTTCAAATATTTTACTTTTAAACTAACATCCTTTTATTAGGCCTTAAACCAAGGCCTCATACTCAATTGTTTTGTTCCGTGCATTGAAATTCTAATCTACATGAAAGGAGTCTTGCATTTGTATGGATCTATGAAGATGTAACCTACTACCGCTCCTTGATATGTCTTGGAACCATCAAAATACAAGGCCCATAAGTTAGTGTTTACACTACCGTGTTAGAAGAAAAATAACTATTTACTACTATATAGTGCATTTGTCCTCATCAATCCACATAAAATGAAGGAGTTTAGACTGTATTTTTGTTCCTACAGGCAACTCTTCAGCCTCATAACAACTGAAATTTGTCTCTAAAAAGTAGTTCTTGAGAACTGAATGTGCAAAATTAATAGGTCCATTTTATCCTTCCAGTATTGCCACCGTATGTCTCTTGTGTTTTCTATGTCCACTCAAATTTGATTCTCTACCTTTTGTATGGCACCCACAAGTGTGACCAATCGATGGTGAAATACCCTTGTATTTTTTGTGACCAATCCCTATTCAGAAGTAATCCATATGCTTTTGCAATATCCACAACAATGATATCAATACTTTGGTAAAACCTAGGATTTGAATACAATATGATCATTACGTATTTAAGTTCACATATTACTTCGACACCTGATTGGTTTAATTGGATAATTCAAGAAATACATTTAGTTGGTACATCATTGAGGTTCTAGTAAAATAAATAGGACATTATGTTGGATGAAGCTCCAGAGTCCACTAAACAATTGTGTATGTTGTAATTAAAAATTTCAAATGTCAAGAGGAATAGAGGAGTTTGAGACTTGGATTGAATCTCTATGTTGGTTGCATTCATTGCGACACTCAGTTTTTCTTGGGGAGAATATGATTTTTCCTCATTGGAAGCATTAAGTAACAGATCCCTTTGTTGCAAAATGTTACATAGTTTGAATAGGGAGACATTTTCCTTAGTCCTTTTCATGTCCTCGACCACGTTGTATTCCGTATTGTCTTCTTATTCTTAAAAAATCTCTAATCTTACAATACATCGCATCCTCACATATGCATCACATCACACTTCATCTTCACATCATGTCATAATGATGTTTCATCAACATACCCTCAAAAGGTCTCCTTCACCTCTATTATATAGCTAGAGGTATGGAAGATTTACATCCCATAACACACGTGGGATAAATAGCTTTCCACCTCTCTTATATAAAGAATGGTTATAAGAGAATCTATTACATGATGCATGTGGGGTAACTCTATTTTATGATATTAGAGTTATTTATGCCTTTTATGATATTTCACTAACAATATCACACAAGTCATCATTACATATTCCAACACTCCCCCTTAATGATGATTGGGAGAAAGAATACAAATGGAGGAAGATGGCATTGCATTGGCATCCCCCTTGATGACAACTTCCAAAATTCCACATAAGATGTGAATATGAACACACTTCGGCTCATGGATTTGATGAAGATAACAACCGCTTCTCAATATGTACGATGAACTCTTTCCGAACACCACAATAGTGTACAAAAACCTTATATGGCCAATACAACATAAAATGTGGCTAGAAGATAGTCATCACAATAGTGACCCAATTGATAGTTGAAATAACTTTGCAGTAAACCTCATCACAAATATAAGAACCCCAGATCTATACATCAAAATGTTTCCAGCAGATAGTATTCGTAACCAAATAAATCTACTAGAGATTACATTGCAAATACAAGACCCCAATGGTTCATCCATCGAAAGATGTGCCAAGCAGTCAATATTCAAAACCAATTTGAAAGATGTAAGAATTCGATAGTAGACTCATCACGAATACAAAAACTACAAATCTATACATCGAAATGTTTCTAGCAGACAATATTCAAAGAACTCTACTGAAGATTACATTGCAAATACACCAGCATAGATCCATCTTAAACCCATATCTATCAAGCATCGAGAGGGATCCAATTTCTTGATGTGTATTTTTTTTTATCTTAATTTTTTTACACATTAAGATATTTGATCCCTCATGCTTGATATATCTAGGTTTAAGATGAAATCAATATAATTTTTTTTGTTTGTTTAAGCCGACATTATTTGCATATTTATTTCTTTTTAATAGGAATGGCATGCTACATAACATTACACAACATTATTCTTTACAACATCTCCCTCATACTGGGATGTAGAGCACCTCGCTACTCTCGGTGCAAAGACCCCAACGGCCTATCCATCGAGATGTTTTCCCTACATATAATCATCATGACTTTATAGTAGAAGATGGTTGTTCATTTCATTATCACTAGAATATGGTGATTTTATTTGAATTTCATTACATTACATTACATTCCTTCTTAGTTTACAACTTCAAACATCTATATAACAAAAGGTTTCAACTTTGGTGTCGTCAATGATAAGTTGAAAAGAGGAGAAATGTAGAAGAACTAGAGAGAACCACAATAATATGCTTAAGATAGGAAGTCTTGACACAACCAAGAAGTTCTTCAAGTCTTTGTTGATGCTCAACATCGAAATCATTATGAAGTGTTGAAATATGATCCGAGAGGTGAAACTACTGAACTTTGTTGCAAGATTAGTTTGTATGTACTGTTGTTTATAGGGTGATGTTCTCATCATGTCCATATTTCATTTCCTCATTTTCACGTTCATATGATCCCTATGACAGACTTGCCAAGTTATGTTTTATGCATCGTCGTATCATTGGTCAAGTTGATTTTTGGGAGATTTGTCGTCTTTTCTTCTGGACATCGTCATGTCATGGAGATGGTTCATTACATCCGTCTTGTCACATTGATCGTGCTCATATTTCATTTGGCCAAAACTGTCGTCGTTTGACCCTTTCTATAGTTTGTCAAAATTTCGACAAGTAAAGGCATATTGCATCTTGTCAGTTAAAATTCATGAATTTCACATTCTTTGATTAATTTTTCGGGTATGTCCTTTGTCAGTTTTCTCGCTACACCTATACCCACAAAGTTTTAAATGCCTCCCCTGGGCACCTCTTTTCAAAAAGGCTAGTATCCTTTTTTTTTAAATTGGAAAAGACCCTCCCAAGAGCATCTCTTCTTCTCAATTATCCTAAGCCCTTCCTTTATATTTTCCCTAAGATTTACCTATCGAATTTTTCCCAAATGCCTTATTATTTTCCCCATTATGAAAGCACATCTCCGTTACTTTTTCAATTTTATATCTTATTTTCCCCTTTGTCCTAAAGTCCTATCCCCTTCCATTAATGTTCATCTTATATTTCTTTTCCTTTTTTCTCCCTTAAAGTATTACCCATTTCTTTTTCCTATTTACCCATTGTCCTCCTTATTTAAAAATATCTCTTTTCCCTTTCATTAATCTTTTGACCCTCTCTCCATTTATTCCCATATTCCCCTAATTCCAAACCCTAATTTGCTCGACATATAGAGCATGAGGAGGGAAACAATCTTTTGGTAGGGTTAAGACAAACCAACCAAGCATAATAAATGAAATGTGGGAAAAAGAGAATCCCAAAGCAAAGGTCAGGAAAATATTCACAGACATGCACAATGGCAGAAGGTAAGAGGGTCATTCCTTCACTCCTCAGTGAAAAGAGAAAAAACATTCACTCAGAATGATGTTAGATAGGGAAAAATGACCGCAACCATATCTAACACGAGTGTCATCCAAAGAAAACATAGACATACACATAGTTGAAACGCCACATCACAATGAGAGACAGTGGCAACACAACTCATTGGATGCCTAGTAAGAAATAGGGAGCCATTATCACTCAAACACTAGACTGAATGCCACAGGTGGTAGGCCCATACTCCTTCCTGATGGAAACGAATACACATAAAACATGAGACTTCCACGTAAATTGGACAGAGTTTCAGTGTATATTAGAAGAAGAGAAGGCCAACACACCATGAACCAATGGTTGGCGCGTTTACAACTCGAAAAGACAAGCAACACATTCCCACCAGTATGGAATCTACAAAAAGTTGGTCATTGCAAAATTGGGATAGGAGGAGTGATTGATTGAATGATTAGCACAAATTCCCAAGGAGAAAGAAACACTTGGCAGAAAAAATCCACAGAGGGAACATCGTAGGCACGTCGAGGGTATGTTGGAGGCCAACATAAAGAGAAAACACATGCAGGAGCAAACCATGAAAACACCACTCATGCAAACACTCATTCAAGCATATAAACATTGCACACAAAACAACAACAACAACAAATAGAAGTTCAAATCAAGATAATAACAAATAATTCATCTAGCACATGAAGCATCTATCCTGCCGTGGATTTCTATGCGTGTGTTCACCGCAAACTAATCCCCAACATATGCAATTGTACATTGAAAGGATATTTGCAGCGGGTTTGCACTGAGATTTTGGAAAATTGAAGGTTGTGGATGAAACTTTTATTATCACAAAATACGGGTGAAATATCCCATAGTAGCACACACTATCTCAATGAGGAACTATTTCAAGGTCGAGTTGATAGCTCCAATGAAAATGGAGGAACTGGAACATAATTATTGTTGTAAACAATGATTAGGAACCTTCACCACATTGATACATAGGCTCATTAGTCTAGGATCACAAACATTTAGTAGGAATCCATCTCGTAGCCTTGATTGGAATAGTAACATTCTTTGTCATAGAGACAGATGCAGTTGTAGATGCGGAGTTTCACCATGCCTTCCCCATCAAAGAGATGTGATGATGCCATTCTAGTGAAATATAGTTTTTGGAAATAGAAGAAGATACATGGCACGAGCGAGTGGGAAATACAAAGTGAACCAATGCAGTACGAAACCAAATGAGGTGTGCAAGGATTGCTGGAAGTTGTCAGGGTCCCAAGAAGCACAGGGATGTGCAGGAAAATATCAGGTCTCCATGAGTGGGATCCTTTAGTTATTTTTTTAGTCACCCTTTTCACTTGAAATGTATTTAATGACCAGGGAAATATTTGTTATAATCTGTGTTGCATTCACCACAACTTGTTTTTATTGACAAAGGAACTTTTAACCGTCATTTTTTATAAGCATATAATAGACTTGATACAACAAATAACATATGCGACCTTTGAATTATTTTGAAGAGGTTGAGTATGACTCATAAGAGCCTTGAAATATCCAGGTTATTCCCATGTAAAATGTTTTTAAACCAACATCGTTACAAATGAGTACTTTTTCTTATAAAATAGTTTCGGCCTTCTTTGATATTTTATTTTACATGGATAAATATCATTCATCTCTTAAGAAGAAGGTGGACATTAGTTACTGCGGTCCATCTTCCTCTTCTCAGACACACATGGAAAACTAAATTCCACTATGACCTAATTATAACCAGAAAACCCGTCTAGTAAGGAAAACATTTTGAACTGGAGATGAGCTGTAAAACCTGTACCATAGATGGAAATGGGTAAATGTCCTCATCATAGGATTTGTTTAAGTTTTGAAATATACACACAGTCTAATCCCCCCCAACTTATTTCTTATCGAGACTAAATTAGAAACCCAATTGGAATGATGAACTTTGAATATGATATTGGCATCTAATAAATTCTTCAATTCCTTCTAGACCAAAGGTTCAGAAGTTGGGTGTACATTGTTGAGATTTTGCTGAAAAGGTTTTACATTCACTTTTAATGAAATTACACGTTGAATAATATTTGTGTCGTATGTCTTTAGATCATCATAGGTCCAACAAAAAACATCTTTATTTCATTTGAAAAATCGAATAAATCTTTGATTTTATTCCTATGAACAACATGTTCCCAAATTTATGTTTTTGGGATCCTCTTTAGTGCCTAGGTTAAGCAATTCAAATTGCATAGAGGAACTATTTGTTTCTATATTGAATAGTTTTTTAAATATGGTATGGAGATCAAACAAATTATCTAAGATAAGAACCCCTCTTGGAGTAGGATTACCTTTATGTTTTTGGATGCTTTCCACATATTATCGAGGAACTTTTCATGTTCTTTGTCATTAGTTGCTACATCCTTGAGCACGTATTCATTAGTGAGGAAATTAATGATCCGCTCATCATCATTGAATACCCTCCAGCTCGTTATATTTTTTGGGACATAGGGTTTTAAAATAAATTCAATAGAAAAAACATCACTTAAAGGCATGAAACAAGAAGCACTAGTAGCTACAGTATCAGCTACAACGTTCATAGAGGAAAGGGTAGAGTCAATATTAAAATCATCAAAGTTAGAAATTAGATTCCATGCCTTAGTTTGGTACCCTTTTAAGTGTGGAGATAGACATTGTGTACTATTTTTCACCTATCTAATAATAATATCTGAATCACCAAAAAAACTTCAAATATTTTACTTTTAAACTGATATCCTTTTTAACGCCTTAGACCATGGCCTCATACTCAGTTGTGTTGTTCCATGCATTGACATTCTCATCTACATGAAAGGAGAGTCTTACATTTGTATGGATCTATGAATATGTAACGTCCTACCCCCGCTCCTTGATATGTCTTGGAACCATCAAAATACAAGGCCCAGAAGTTAGTGCTTACACTACTATTAGAAGAGAAAGAACTATTTACTACTATATAGTGCGTTTTTCCTCATCAATCCACATAAAATGAAGGAGTTTAGACTATATTTTTGTTCCTACAAGCGACTCTTTAGCCTCATAACAACTGAAATTTGTCTCTAAAAAGTAGTTCTTGAGAACCGAATGTTCAAAGTTAATCGGTCAATTTTGTCCTTCTAGTATTGTCACCGTATGTCTCATGTGTTTTTCTATGTCCACTCAAATTTGATTCTCTTCCCTTTTTATGGTACCCACAAGTGTGACCAATCAATGTGTAGTGTCCCTTTTTAATATATTTGAGAAAATTGGAAAAATTGCACTTTTGGCCAATTCGACCCTTAGACTAGTAATGACTCAAATGCTTCCAAATGGCTCCAAATGCTTCCAAATTGGGTCTGAATGTGTTTGGAAGGTATTAAGACATAAAAATGAGGCTGATGGATTCTTGGACACTCTCAAAATACTTCTGCAACATTCATTTACAATCAGGGAAAAATAGGGAAATTTGCTAGTCAATTCGAAAAAATTGCACTTTTTGGCCAATTCGACCCTTAGACTAGTAATGACTCAAATGCTTCCAAATGGCTCCAAATGCTTCCAAATTGGGTCTGAATGTGTTTGGAAGGTATTAAGACATAAAAATGAGGCTGATGGATTCTTGGACACTCTCAAAAGACTTCTGCAACATTCATTTACAATCAGGGAAAAATAGGGAAATTTGCTAGTCAATTCGAGGTTCAAAACCCCCAAGGGTAGGGGACAAAAATGGATTTCCAAATGCAGTACGAACCTCCAAAATTTCAGAAAAGAGACATGGAATTTTTAAAGGACTTCAATGGGCTCCCAAATGCATCATTAATCAGTTCCTAAAGGCTGGTGCAACACCCATAAATCATAGGTTTGTGGACATGTCTTCACCTTGGGGGAAATGATAGGAAACTTCACCATTTGCTATGAAATTGAGATTTATGTTCCAAAGTCTTATGCAATGTATATGAAACTTCTTTAGGACATTAATGAATCTCCATACATCATAAAAATCACAGAATGAACTGATACAGGTCGAAATAAAGCAACTTCAAGCTTTCATAACAAGATACGAGGAAAATGGCACCATTTATACATTGTTTGGTATTTTAACATAGTCTCACTTGGTATTTCGACCTGAGGACCTTCTGAGCAGAAAATAAAAACTAAATACATCATATTACAAATAAATGGGGCCACAATATCTCCCCCAAAGAGATCAATATCTCACCAAGTGCGCCCTTCCTCCAAGAGCCAAAATATGAAGAGAAAAGTGGGAAAGGTGTGGAAACAAGTTGAAGAAGAGAATGTCATGAGGATCCCTGTAGCTTCAAACTGCAATAAATGGCTCCATTGTAGCTCCAAATGAAAGGTTTGAATGGCCTCTTCAATTTCCAATTAGGATGGGAATCTTGCACCCTCGAAATTGGTACTAAGGCAAGTAGAGTAAACACTCCACAAGCATGGACAAGCTATGCTCTCCAATATGAAAAATGAGAAATGATCAAAAGCTACTCTCCTCCTTTGTTCTTTACTTTTATAAACTTCCAAATACCTCCTTATCTTGAATTCCATCCATGAGCTTCATGCCAACTTGAATTGGGAAGAGATTCCAATGTGTGCCACTTGTCCCTCCATTCCTAGCCTCCTCCTTCACTCAATTCAAATGGATGACTCTTTGGCTGCCCTAAATCCCTTGTGCGCC
Source organism: Larix kaempferi (assembly GCA_027924585.1). Classification (NCBI taxonomy): domain Eukaryota; kingdom Viridiplantae; phylum Streptophyta; class Pinopsida; order Pinales; family Pinaceae; genus Larix; species Larix kaempferi. The sequence goes on from BSBM01000504.1 coordinate 9,694,075, forward strand.
CTCTTGGAGGCTATTTTTAGCCCTGACATGTCATATATGTTAGATTTCAGCAATCAGGTCTGGTTTTTCTCATAAGTGTCATAACATCTTCATCATTGTTGTCATAGAAGCTAGGGAATCTAGCCCAAGTGTCCCAATAGCTCCAAAATGCCTCTTCCTCTTCCATGGGAGTTAATATTCCTCTCAATTTCGACCTCATTGAGTCATTCCGAGTATTATTCCCTTCCAACTCCCCCAAGAATATTGGACTCCACCTTGGATTCGAATGGGTGAGAGTGGAATGCCATGTGGCATGGGGAATCTAGCTTGAGTGGGCCCCACACCTCCAATGTGCCCTCATGACCAAGTGCCACCTTATTTTTCTATATTAATATTGATTTATTCCCCATTTAATATAATTGGTCAAGCTAATGTCCATTTGGGGTTTTATAGTCTCCTTATTCCAAATCTAATGTTTCCACCCCAACCTAGGAAACTAGTAGCTTGGTGGAATTTTCTCTTTTGAGATTTATTTGAATGGGGACATTACACGATGGTGAAATACCCTTGTAGTTTTTGTGACCAATCCCTATTCAAAATTAATCCATATGCTTTTTGGAATATACACAACAATGATATCAATAGTTTGGTAAAACCTAGGATTTGAATACAATATGATCATTACATCTTTAAGTTCACATATTACTTTGACACCTTATTGGTTTAATTGGATAATTCAAGAAATAAATTTAGTTGGTACATCATTGAGCTTCTAGTAAACAAAATAGGACATTATGTTGGATGAGGCTCCAGATTCCACTAAACAATTGTGTATGTTGTAATTGAAAATTTCAAATTTCAAGAGGAATAGAGGAGTTTGAGACTTGGATTGAATCTCTATGTTGGTTGCATTCATTGCGACACTCTGTTTTCTTGGTGAGAATTTGATTTTTCCTCATTAGTTGTTATTTTCTGCTGTTGATAATAGAGTTTCTTAGAAGCATTAAGTAACAGATCCCTTTGTTGCAGAATGTTACATAATTTGAATAGGGAGACATTTTCCTTAGTCCTTTTCATGTCCTCAACCACGTTGTATTCCATGTTTTGTGGGATATTTTTTTATTTCTATGGTCTTATGTGGTTGAGAAGAGCTCGAAGAAGCTTTATCATTGTTAGAATATTGATAATATGCATAAACATCCAACAATATGTTTGCTAACATGCAAATCAAGAATCTACAAGTCTATCTTTCTATCTATAAAATCAACAAATAATCATGTAAGAAACAAGAGACAAGAGAATAGAAAGATACACCATATATACGTGGTAAAACCCCAAATGGGGAAACATACACATTACACATGAAGGTATTGTCTTCTTATTCTTAAAAAATCTCTAATCTTACAATACATCGCATCCTCACATATGCATCACATCACACTTCATCTTCACATCATGTCATAATAATGTTTCATCAACATACCCTCAAAGGGTCTCCTTCACCTCTATTATATAGCTAGATGTATGGAATATTTACATCCCATAACACATGTGGGATAAATAACTTTCCACCTCTCTTATATAAAGAATGGTTATAAGAGAATTTATTACATGATGCATGTGGGGTAACTCTATTTTATAATATTAGAATTATTTATGCCTTTTTTAATATTTCACCAACAATATCACACAAGTCATCATTACATATTCCAACACTCCCCCTTAATGATGTCTGGGAGAAATAATACAAATGGAGGAAGATGGCATTGCATTGGAACCCCCCTTGATTTATTTAACCCTAATTGGATGATGGATTGTGCCTTCAATGCTCAATCCATCATGCTCCCCCATCATTGATGAGAAATCATTTCACATTGTGAAATCCCTTTAATGGATGCACAAATCATGATTTTTGAGACATCCATAGACGGTATGCTTATCCAAATCTGGAATTAGCACCGGGATTTGATGGATGGTATGCAATGGAATGTGATGGATCATCATTTAATGCTAAAAAATTAACATAATTGTTGAATCAAGTTGAGTTCAAGTAGAATATCATATTTATTTCCATTCCTTGTTTCAATCTATGCCTTGTGCATTCCCTCGCCTCCTTCATATATTGAGGTTGCTTGTTTTGTGACTTAAGGTTGGTATATATGAGTAAGTTTTGAGCACTTTATGTCATGTTTCGTTATGCATGCATGTGTCTATGAGTCATACATGTGTCATCTAGGTGTTATCTGTAATGGATTTGTGTTATTTGGCATTGAGAGGTGGAGGCATGCCATTGCAAAATGCTCCATCTCCCTCATATCTTTTCATCTTTGCAACTACCTTCTAGTAATTCCTTACCAATGTGTCTATTGTTGCAAGGATATCCCTCTCTCTCTATCCTCTAATAACATTCTCTAATTGAACAATTTGTACCCATGGTGTTATATGGGCCATCCTCTTCAGTTGAGATTTTAATGTTTCACTACCATTTCATCCACACATTTTGATGTAGTGGTTCATAAAGTTCCTTTCCCTTCTTCCATGATCCCTCTAGAAGTCCAAAACAAGAACCCTTTTATGCCATGTGTCATCGACCTGTGATCTACATTATGCCCCTTCTCATCAACTCAATGAAGCCTTTACTTTTATGCCCACCATGCATTATACCTCTATCAGAATCACTTTGGACCATCGATACTTGCTCTCAAGCCCATACTTTGTCTTATATTGTTCCAATGCCTTTGTGCTTATGTGGTGAGATTCAAGGAGATTTTATACTTGATGGATCATCCACTTTAACATCCTATAAATATGTTGAATCCTCCTTGTTTTCTCAGATATTGTTATACTTTAATCCTTCTTGCTTTGAAACTATTCATGTACCCTTTGTGGGTTCACCATTCTTGGAGATATCTCTCGACAGTCCTTTCACACTTATAATTTGTCTTGGAGTCCAAAACATCCTCAATATGTACATTCATGTCATACTTGGTGTTCTCAAACTCAGTATCAAAGTACCTTCATGATCTTGCATTATAGTCCCTAAGTTATTTAAGAAGCATGTCCTCATGCTTAAGTGGCATACCCTCATCTCAATTACCACTATGATTCCTCATATTTAGTGTGCTAATCTCTTCTTGGACCAATGCTCTTCGATGATCATCGCTTCTACCTATCTTTCTATTTTCCAAGGTAGTCTTCACAACATCTTCGTTATACTAAAGTTTCCAATCACTCTTGCAACATCTACCCAAGACACCATTATTGGAGTCGTCTACACTTTTTTTTCTTTATAGAGTCTTCACTCACTCAATGAAATTCACCATTGTTTTCTTGTAGTCTTCACTCTTCTAGAATATTTGTCATCTTGTTCATAATTCTCCCACCTTTCTCATATTTATTCTCTTTGCAACATTCTCCTCTTTCAACATCTTGTTCTACAAGGTCTTATCTTCATTGTGCCATAGTTGTTACCATTTATGATACCACTTATGTGAGAGATCATGGCAAGCCCAAAACTCATATCGACTCAATTGATGGTGAACAAACTCGCATATCAACATTGCCTCCCTGCAACACACCTTCAAAACCTTCAAGGCACCAATATTTCTCTTTGGAGTACTACCCAAAGGTATTTAAAACAAATTTTCAACCATGGGGTTCAATGATTATTACTCTTTAAAAAATATAACTAGCATTCAAAAGTTAATTCAATAGCAAAATTACCCATACACGTAATAAAGCATCTCTTCACTTTCATTTAATGCTCAAGGCATTCATAAGTGGACTTACAAACACACGCAAATTCACAAGAATATGGAGATCATCTTCCCCTGTTTCATTAATACATGGATACAATTACAAATTACATACATTGGGCACCCATTCCTTAAAATCAACCAGTTAAATTTTATTTAGTAGACTATCTTCTAATATTCTAATCTAGTTGTGGGTTCCATCTACCACTACCACAACTCATTGATGCCAGGGAAAATGCCATGGTAGCTTACAAAGGCTCTACGATCATTCTCCGGTTTCGAGCTTGACCTCTATATCTTTGTGCCTTCTATTAACTAACTTTGCTTATATGTAACAATTTCTCATGGCTATTTGCTTCCCTAATTCTTTTCTCTTTTTTTTTGCTACTTAAAACGATCCACCTTCTCCCCATGAATCTTCACATTTTTCACTATCTTGGTGGTCATTCCTATTCCATGTGCCTATTGTTTCAATGCTCGCCCTCTCTTCACCCTTCAATAACATTTTCTAATGAAAATTTCTGCAAACATATGTTTCTAATGAACATATTTTTGCAGAAATTCTACAAGCATATGTTACAGATAAAAAGTCCAATCTTTAGATTCTATCAAACTTTTTGGAGCGTTTGTACCCTCTTGCATTCACGTCATTGTGAAGGACGAATTAGAATCGGAATCCGTGGGAATTCCCTGCGATGATCACTGTTTCAGTTTTATGGATCCCTCCGTTTCAACAAATTCTAATGAATCCACCTCTGATTCGACCTTCGCTAATTCTGTTTCAACGAGCAGATGTTCGTAACTCGAGCTCAGAAATTGATTGACCACAAAACCATAGCTTGCAACAGTTGGTTCTTGCTTATGTTGCCAACCATGGAGACTCACATGGTGTAATGGGAAGACTGATCAGGGATTTTGGAGAAATAGTTTTTGTGCAACGATCAACATAACAGAATGCTAGCATGGAGGCTATAAGACAAAAGTTGTGGTTGTTACATCCATATTGTAGTTCTCAAGCATGATGTTTGGCATGTAAAGGCCATAGTTTAGGTACACATCTCTATTTCCTTTTGTGAATGTTAGTTTGAGGTCTTAACTGTCACAAGTTCCCCTATTGAGAGTACAAAATGTGTAGATCTGGCACATCTAATTAACAAATTTATGAATTTAAAAAAACACGCGAAGTGTCTTTGTTGTGTTTTGTGGTGAAATAACTCCTTGAAATTTGAAAGTCTATCCATTGATAGGAGATTGCTACTCTTACTACTATAAGAAATCCCTTGTCATGCATAAAGTATTAGTTTCTATTGTAGGTGTTGGTATTGTCAATTTGTACCATTAGATCAAACTCACTATGTTATTTGTCAAATGTATTAAAAGTCACTTTTGTCCAAGTTGAAGCTACCAAATTCTTTCTAAACTCAAATTATCGGTGCGTATTTTGACATCATTTTCTTATAGTAGATACAACAGGGCATATGACATTGTGTTGTTATATATAATAGAACTAAAAATGGTCAATCAATGGTTAATTTGAGTCCTCTGAATATTTTTAGTTCATTGTCTTGATTGTTTGAGGCTCGCAATAATAATTCTTATCGCCCCATCCTTGCAATGATAATCAATATATGTATGCATCACCCAAAAGCGGAACAAAATGATTTTTGATATCTGTATTGTTATCATCGATGTACCCCCCACTCCAGTCCGAGAGTTTGGGATATCTGGTACGAGATACAATTCTTGATATCTAATACGATTAGAGGTAGTGATATCTGGTCTTATATATGTCATACCATCCTATTTGTATATTTCATACCCATTGTTAGTTGTAGCTCATATGCCATAGGGAGGGAGGGGTCAAGCAGACGGTCAGGATACGTAACCCTTTTGGTGGTGATGCTCATATGCCATTGGGTGGGTTTTTGGGGTTAGACCAATGGGGCATACCTTAGACATTTATGGGTTCTAGTTCAAACTCAGTACCTTTTGGTCTGCTTAGAATGGTGGTGGGAATTCCTCAGACATTTCTGGGTTCAAGTTCAGGCTCATACACCTTTCTGAGCGGTCAGACCGTTGGTGGGCATACCTTAGACATTTCCGGGTTCAAGTTCAGGCTCAATACCTTTGGGTGCGGTTAGAACGTCGGGTAGAAACCCAGAACTATTAGCGAATTCACGCATACCCTCTTTTTGAATATTTACATAGTCTTTCGTGCAACTAGAGCAACCATTGTTCACCCATATACCTTCTTTTCCTTTTTATTTTTTTACATCAGACCTTTTGTAGTTGCAACTACTCATTACATTACTCCATAAGCGACAGACAGGGAAGGGGTTTGGCCGGACCTAGAACCTACATCTCGTTTTAGACATAACCCCATATAATAGATAGAAAGATATTCTTGAGTCCAGGCAGAGCAGCGAAAGTTAGGAATATACTTTACACATTGAATAGAGGACACCCATTCCTGCCTTAGTTGATATCGACCCATCCCTGCAATGATCTTTGAAATATTATGCAGCACCTTATCTCATATTCAATAGCTGTATCCAGGCAGGTATGCAAGAAGGCAGCACCTTCTCTTATCTTGCGAGAGCAGGTATCGATATTACAGCTGATCGAAGAGCGATATGATGAAACTTGTCGAAGGAACAAAGCAGGTTGGAGAGTGATATGGTGTAATAACTATGAGCTATGAGCTATATGGTGTTAAGATATATAAATCATACCATTCGTAGATATCCTATCTCTCAATCATTGGTAGTATATGTCCTTCCCTCCATCCGTTGATAGAAGTCCTACTATCCATTGTTCATTAGTCAGAGTCTATCTATTGCTGACAGTATTTGTCTGTCAATACTCTGTGGCTAGTGCTAATCCCTTGCTAGTGGTAGGAGTATCCGATGTGCGATAGCGTGTGGATAGTAATTTCTGCTCTGTTGTTAGAAGTGAACGCTTGCCCTGCATTAGTGGATTGCCTACCTGCATTGCTTGGGTAGTATCTGGTCTACACCCCTTGGTGCAAGGAATGTAAATCTCTTCAGCATTGCATGTCTCTTTCAAATATGTTTTATATATTTTCCTTTGTCTTCACATACAGCAAAAACATATAGATTTTATTTCTCTTCACATGCAAAAAAAAAAACGAATAGTTAAAAACAACAAAAATGAATATTTAAAAACGTTTATTCATATTACTATAACAAAATAAAAGGGAATAGTTAAAAACGTTTATTCATATTATTATGACTAGTATAAAATAATTAATGCATTTTTTTTATTTTATAAGAAAAGAAATTCACTTAAATTAATTATCAAGAAATTTTACTGTATCCTGATCCAGAATCTATGTTAAGTAATATAGTGACTGGACTGAATATACAATATTATTTAAAATCTCAAACAATTCTGTTATATAAAATCTGTATAATTCTGACAAAATCTCTGACAACATTTCTGTTAAGTTTAATTTGAATTTTTTACAACCCTGTTTTTACATTTCTGTTAAGTTCAATTTGAATTTTTTACGACCCTTTTTTACTGGTTGGATCTTAATTTAAATCCTTATGAATTTACCCTGTTTTTTACTGGTTAGGCTCAATTTGAATTTCCATCGGTTGGATGAAATGATTGTTTCTATCTTGCCATTTTATCCATCAAAGAAGACTAATCTCTGTGATAAATTCAAAATCGACCTTACCAGAACAGTGATGAGAAATGATGGAAAGACGCGTTTCTCGGGTACTTCCTCTCGAAGGAGGCATCGAAATTCATGTCGAAGGAGGAAATTATGTCATCAGCTGACCTCAATGTTGGTAATGAAATGGAAGGAAGAGATTCATCGGCGTGGGTATAAGTCTCATGGGCAACGACAACGCAGTAACGAAGTCGTCAACGAATCAAACTACAGCTCGGTGGATTGACCCAGTCGAAGATCATCGGCTGTTATCTGCATTATGAATCTTGATGGAAAAACCCGGAAAAAAGATAGGATGTGCATAAACCCGGAACAGAGTAAGTTGCTGCTATACGAACTGTAAGGGATGCTACAGGGTATGGGTCAAGATCAGCTGGTGGATGGCTAGCTGGCTTTGTATCAGCCAGATTTTTAGTTTCTGAATTCGATTTTTAGTTTCTGAATTCGTGGTGTTAATTTTTGTTTGTGATGCATCTGCAAATCTGATTTTAATTCGATTTTTAGTTTCTGAATTGCGATGTTAATTTTTAATCACAGAATGAAGCAATTAAGGAGGAGCCACTGTGTTGGTTATCGGTAGACAGTAAAAATAGCTAAGATATTTGAGCAAGAAAATGAAACAGGTAAATGGACTTACTGTTTTAAACTTTATTTCACAAAAATGTAACGGACGGCTTCATGTTTTGGTGGTTATAATTTACTAGAATAAATCACTAGTGATATCCCTTTATTTCTGAGCTTCTGAATTCCTCAGTAATTGAGCAGGAACTTGATGCCGGCAATTCAGGAGGCACTGTGTAAATTAGATGCTGGAATGTCAACACAGCCAAATGCAAAAGAAAATGAAACAGGTAAATGAATCTACCTTTTGCCTCACATAGCTTCCGAATGAAATAGAAACAAACAACATCTGGAATAAAGATTAGATTGATTTAATGTGGCATAGTTTGCATGGTTTCGGCATATATGATGTGGCATAGTTTGTCAAGTACTTTTAGCTAGTAAAGCCAAATGTGAAATGAACAAAATGCAAAAGAAAAATCTATTCGTAAATAAATGACAATAGCGACCAGCCAGAAAAACTTGCCTTGTTTTCACAAACACTAACAGATCCTGCTTGCTCATATTTTGTAGTAGTCCTAGAAAGACCACTTACCTTGTCCCCGGAAATTATTAGAGAATTTTGTCTGTTCTATTTGACACTGCAGAGATATTTGAAAACAAAATATGTTTTTATCCTATCTATTAGGAGCGAAGAACTTAAAGCCACAATTACGCGTTGAAAATATAGTAATTATACTGACAGAATGATTAAATAATAATTATAAGTTTGATAACAAAATTTCAAGAGGGAGGTCATTCAATGCGTTTACATCCTTGCATCATTTGCAGAAATAAAAATTTGTATACGGTATGGGCAACAGGAGTTATCGTAGATAATTACATCACATATAGAAACTCTTTAATGGTATTCCATGCTGGAGTATTGGTTGGTATATGCTGTACCATTGGGATTATAATATGTATTAACAGTCACTTTGTATAATCTAATCAGATCTTGTGTTTGGTTTTAAATGTTTATAAAAATTTGCAGGTTTTGGTGTAATAACAAACCTTACATTGTATTAGGTCTTAGGTTCAATTCCCTTATAACCACGCACCCAATCTGCTGTATCCGCATTCCCGTTATCTTTTCCTAAACTAATAGAGATACAGTACAGGATCCAATCTGTCTGTATTGTTTAATAATTTTCTACAGGTTCACCTTTGCGCAACCATTCGAAAATCCATGCTAATGATGAAGGAGGAAGAGAAGTCCATAAGGTTGAAGAGGAAAGCAATGCCACCAAATGCCTGAGGTAGGGGGGAGGATAGACCAAAAGATAGCGCGACTTATACCTCTGACTCACTTGCCCCTTGCCAGTTGTCATCCATCATTGACATGCATCCATTTTATACCAATTTGTATTATACCCCTTCTCATCCCATGTTCACTGATACCGATATTGCTATTGCAGAGAAATCTAGTTGATCATTCCCTTTTTCCTCTGTTGTTCATTGTTTCACTGATCAATCATCATCGACAATAATCAGTGATAGAGATCTGTCAAACTGACATCAATGGAAGGGCTCATAACCTGTATTTACAGAGCTGTATTCCGACCCATCTCCACTCATCTAATGGTTTGCTACATGCTCATGTTGTTTTATGGTTACATAGTCTAAAACAATGAGCCTGTACTTTAAAGGCTTTTAATTCATAATTCAATATTAACCTACAATCATTCTCATATACAAAAAATGGATCTGTTGGATTACAAGCAGGTTTGTTCCCTATCATTTATTTGTCATTATATCAGTTTCTCTGGAGTCATGCTAACAAACAAATCAAATGTACTCCAATTTCATATGAGATATACCCCCTTACGCTTTAACTTGGACATGGCCTTGGTTTGGAGTCCGTGACTATTTTATTTGTAATTCAGTTCATTTTGTTTCTATCTCTGGCTTAATAGTTAAGATTGACGGTACGTGGCAATCCCGAATGCAATGGTTGACTGTATGCAATCCCTTTGGGAGTGTGTCTTATGGAGGTTCCCAAATTCCCTTACTTTCTCAGCCTTAACAAGACAAGTATATCTAGCAAGATGGCTTAATTAGCATTCAATCACCCCTGGAGATTTAATTATTGAGGTCCCTTATTTTTCTCTTTCTTGGATTACATTAGAGAAAGTATTTAATATCATGCAATCATCACGAACATAGCAGCTCTTGGATTTGCCAGTTATTTAATTGCTAACTGCTTTTTTGTTAGGATCCAAGCTCATACATCTACCATTGCAGTGGATAACTCCTAATGTTGTTGTTATATGCTATTGTCATTGGATGAAAACGTTTGTTAGGAGTTTCTGCTGATTGGAAGTATGAAGTACTGCAATATCTCATGGATAAAAGCCGTTGCAGAATTACCAATTGAGGAGCCACTATGTTTTCACAGACTTTGCATTGGAGCAGTGGGGAATGTCTGCTGAGGTGATATGAAATGCTTATTAACAATTGAAGAGGGATTTTTGTCCCTTGTGAAAAATTCTTAGACCACAAAACCATAGCTTGCAACAGTTGGTTCTTGCAGCTTTTTAATAATTATTGTAACTTTATGAAGTATGTTGATATATTTTTCCTGTTTTAAATTTAGGAAAAAATTGCCTCCACGCAGGATCGAACTGCGGACCTTCAGTTTACAAGACTGATGCTCTACCACTGAGCTATAAAGGCAGTCATTGATTTGTGTACTTATAGTTTTATTATAATTATTATAGTAAGAAAGAATAAGGTGTCCTATTTTATCCTCCAGGTATATTATTCAAATCAAGAAAAACAAAGGCAAAAGTAGTTTGCCAAACATTTAGTTACAACTATCATTGAACAAAATATAAATCTGGAACGAGTAGTGTATCGGCTAACCAAAACTCACTCTAGAGTCGGCGACAGAGGAAAAAATGTTGGAATAGCAATTTTGAGTACTCAAATCGCGATTTCAAAGATTTGGGTGGTTTCTAAGAGGACAGAAAAAAGACTCAAATGGCTTCGCAACCTGATGTTGTCACTATACAAAAAGTCCCAGTAGTTGAGGGAACTAATAAAGATCCAAATTTCATGGCATCGGTTAATGTTGCTGCAACATTGGCTAACAAGCTGATGGAAAACGTAGAAAGCAGTAAGGCCAAAGTGGTCAAACTTTTTGGAGCGTTTGTACCCTCTTGCATTCGTGTCATTGTGAGGGACGAATTAGAATCGGAATCCGTGGGAATTCCCTGCGATGATCACTGTTTCAGTTTTATGGATCCCTCCGTTTCAGCAAATTCTAATGAATCCACCTCTGATTCTACCTTCGCTAATTCTGTTTCAATGAGCAGATGTTCGTAACTCGAGCTCAGAAATTGATAGACCACAAAACCATAGCTTGCAACAGTTGGTTCTTGCTTATGTTGCCAACCATGGAGACTCACGTGGTGTAATGGGAAGACTGGTCAGGGCTATTGGAGAAATAGTTTTTATGCAACGATCAACATAACACAATGCTAGCATGGAGGCTATAAGACAAAAGTTGTGGTCGTTACATCCATATTGTAGTTCTCAAGCATGATGTTTGGCATGTGAAGGCCATAGTTTAGGTACACATCTCTATTTCCTTTTGTGAATGTTAGTTTGAGGTCTTAACTGTCACAAGTTCCACTGTTGAGAGTACAAAATGTGTAGATCTGGCACATCTGATTAACAAATTTATGAATTTAAAAAAACACGAGAAGTGTCTTTGTTGTGTTTTGTGGTGGAATAACTCCTTGAAATTTGAAAGTCTATCCATTGAAAGGAAATTGCTACTCTTACTACTATAAGAAATCCCTTGTCATGCATAAAGTATTAGTTTCTATTAGTTTCCCTTGTCAACGTATTGTCAATTTGTACCATTAGATCAAACTCACTATGTTATTTGTCAAATGTATTAAAAGTCACTTTTGTCCAAGTTGAAGTTACCAAATTCTTTCTAAACTCAAATTATTGGTGTGTATTTTGACATCATTTTCTTATAGTAGATACAACAGGGCATATGACATTGTGTTGTTATATATAATAGAACTAAAAATGGTCAATCAATGGTTAATTTGAGTTCTCTGAATATTTTAAGTTCATTGTCTTGATTGTTTGAGGCTCGCAATAATAATTCTTATCGCCCCATCCCTGCAATGATAATCAATATATGTATGCAACACCCAAGAGCGGAACAAAATTATTTTCGATATCTGTATTGTTATCATCGATGTACCCCCCACTCCAGTCCGAGAGTTTGGGATATCTGGTACGAGATACAATTCTTGATATCTGATATGATTAGAGGTAGTGATATCTGGTCTTATATATGTCATACCATCCTATTTGTATATTTCATACCCATTGTTAGTTGTAGCTCATATGCCATAGGGAGGGAGGGAGGGGTCAGGATACGTAACCCTTTCGGTGGGGATGCTCATATGCCATTGGGTGGGTTTTTGGGGTTAGACCAGTGGGGCATACCTTAGACATTTATGGGTTCGAGTTCAGACTCGATACCTTTTGGTCTGCTTAAAATGGTGGTGGGAATTCCTCAGACATTTATGGGTTCAAGTTCAGGCTCATACGCCTTTCTGAGCGGTCAGACCGTTGGCGGGCATACCTCAGACATTTCTGGGTTCAAGTTCAGGCTCAATACCTTTGGGTGCGGTTAGAACTTCGGGTAGAAACCCGGAGCTATTAGCGAATTCACGCATACCCTCTTTTCTAATATTTACATAGTCTTTCGTGCAACTAGAGCAACCATTGGTCAACCATATACCTTCTTTTCCTTTTTATTTTTTTACATCAGACCTTTTGTAGTTGCAACTACTCATTACATTACTCCGTAAGAGACAGACAGGGAAGGGGTTTGGCTGGACCTAGAACCTACATCTCAGTTTAGACATAACCCCATATACTAGATAGAAAGATATTCTTGAGTCCAGGCAGAGCAGGCAGAGTTAGGAATATACTTGACACATCGAATAGAGGACACCCATCCCTGCCTTAGTTGATATCGACCCATCCTTGCAATGATCTTTGAAATCTTATGCAACACCTTATCTCATATTCAATAGCTGTATCCAGGCAGGTATGCAAGAAGGCATCACCTTCTCTTATCTTGCGAGAGTAGGTATTGATATTACAGCTGATCGAAGAGCGATATGATGAAACTTGTCGAAGGAACAAAGCAGGTTGGAGAGTGACATGGTGTAATAACTATGAGCTATGAGCTATGAGCTATGATTTATATGGTGTTAAGATATACAAATCATCCCATTCGTAGATATCCTATCTCTCAATCATTGGTAGTAGATGTCCTTCCCTCCATCTGTTGATAGAATTCCTACCATCCATTGTTCATTAGTCAGAATCTATCTATCGTTGGCAGTATTTGTCTGTCAATAATCTGTGGCTAGTGCTAATCCCTTGCTAGTGGTAGGAGTATCCGATGTGCGATAACGTGTGGATAGTAATTCCTCTCTGTTGTTAGAAGTGAACGCTTGCCCTGCATTAGTGGATTGCCTACGTGCATTGCCTGGGTAGTATATGGTCTACACCCCTTGGTGTAAGGAATGTAAATCTATGTCCCTCAGCAGTTCATGTCTCTGTCTCTGTGCATTTCTGGGCAATCTCTCAGTGCAGTCGAGGTGTGTCTCTCTGAGCAGTCTCTGCCAAGTGCTAGGTAATATATGTGATAATGCTTATGAAGGTTTATATGCTCAAGGCTATTGGTGGAAGGAACACCATATATAAGAAAAAGGAGGGTAATACCTTAACAACACGTCCCTCCACTTCTTATGGAGGACCACCTCCTCCTAACCGATAATCCCCCTATTCTAAAGGTGCAACACACGAGCTTCTACCTTATCAGGGATCCTTTGTCCCTAATAACCCTACGCCCTCATCTAACATCAATCTTGGTCAACCTTTTGGGTTTATATATTGCTCAAGGCTACCCCAACAAGGCCAAGTTTTTGTACAATAGAACCTCCCCAACCAACCCCCTCAATAACAAAGGAAAAAAGGAAGAAAAAAGTAAAAAATGAGAATAACCCAAATAACTAGAACAAAACACAAGGACAAGGGTACAACTAGCCCAACCAACCTGATAATCCTGGGGGAACAACAATCACTCAAGCAGGGAAAGAACTAAATTTTAGGATAACTCCCTTCCGTCCTTCCCTCCCATTCTCTCTCCCAAGGTTTCTTGATTTTATCCTAAAATTTAGTTCCCAACCACCCTTTGGTTCTCTTCACTCTTCTAGGTGGATTCCATCTTTGCTTTATTTGAAAAGGACTGGCCAGGTTTCCCTCTTTTCTTAACCTATTGTTTTTTTTTGTAACTAGGGGAATCGACAACTGGGATCGGGCTGGTACTCGCGTGACACGGGGTCCAGGGATCCAATCCCGTCTGCTAACACTATACCCCTAGGTGCACCCACACAACGCGCAAGCATGGGGCACGGGTAAACCGAGGTGATTTGAACTCGTGACCTCCATTTACAACATTTCCTTCATATCAAGCGAATCGCCGTTTGAGCTACACCCCTGCGGGCTTTTCTTAATCTATTGTTAATTCTACTTGCGGCTTATAATTAATTGAATTACGCTAGTAAGTCTAGGGCCCTAGGTCACCTGATCGACTGTAAAACCCAATAAATATACCTTCTTTCTTTTTGCTTTTCTCTTATAATCGCTTTGTCTCCTACGGTTTCTTGATGTTTTCCAACAATTTAGTTACATCCCACCCGTCAGGTCTCTTCTATCTTCTCCCTGGACTCCATCTTTAGCGGCCCCGAAAATGATTGGCTCCCTCTAGGTTGATGTCTCGAGTAGGAACCCAACTCGAGACGACTTCTTACTAGATCAGACTGGTCATTTCCCCCCTTCATCCCTTTCTGTTCTCTAGACAATTTTGTTCCTTGTCGAATCCCATAGACTGCAGCTATGGGGTCGTTCATTGAACAACTCCTGCCTCTTTCCTTCACTAGATTTTCCCAAACATTTCCACATCTCTCCTCCTTCCTTCCCTTGTTCACCATCTTGTCTCCACTCTTTCAGTGTCTGCGTCCTCGATAGGTTTAGTTAAATTAGCTTCCCTCTCTATTGTAAATTTCTTGTTAATTCTAGTCGTTGGCAAGAACCGACTAAATTTCTGTAATGTTCTAGAGTGCTTGTTTCGATTGAACAACTTCTTAACCCTAGTTAGGTTACCATTCTTTTCTCAATTTGGTGTTAATTCAACTTGCGGCTGAGAACTAGGTGAATTATGTTGAAGATTGTGTAGCTTCAGAAGATATTCTTATAGTACCAGCTGGGAGCCCCTACTCTCTGTCAATGTGGACATACTAGGGTGACATCTTTAGTTGGATTGGAGAATCCTCACACAATTAGACACAACCTGAGCATGACTTGGATACCTGGCAAGCTAACCCTTGGTGTGCAAGCAGTGCCAAGTATTATAGGGACACCTATGTTGTAGCTCTGGGTCAGTAGGAGCAATTAGGTGTGAGGTGATATGCTACACATGAGTGTGTGTGATTGTGATGATGGAGATACCTTTCATATGTCTTTGAGTGAGTCCAAGTCAAGTCGCCATGTATTAGAGTGGAACTTGTCGTTGGAACATATGTTGAGTAGCCACATGAGTCGTGGCACACTTGGATATGTTGAGTGGACCCTTGTTGATGGTAGTCACCCCAAGATGTGGAGATGCTTGGGAAAATCTAGTGAAGGAAAGAGGCGGGGATTGTTCAGAGAGACACCATAGTTGTCATCTACAAAATAGACTTGATCCAGATCTCTGATACAATGCAATAAAAACACGACAACTATGGCGACATAAACAAAATGAGTGTGGAGCTCGAAACCAACATCAACACTATTTAAGGTGATTTTCTACATTTTCTCTTGTGTAGGGTGTTGTTCGTTGTCATTGCCTCACATAGGCTGTATGCAATCCCTTTGGGAGTGTGTCTTATGGAGGTTCCCAAATTCCCTTACTTTCTCAGCCTTAACAAGACAAGTATATCTAGCAAGATGGCTTAATTAGCATTCAATCATCCCTGGAGATTTAATTATCAAGGTCCCTTATTTTTCTCTTTCTTGGCTTACTTTAGAGAAAGTATTTAATATCATGCAATCATGACAAACATAGCAGCGCTTGGATTTTCCAGTTATTTAATTGCTAACTGCTTTTTTGTTAGGATCCAAGCTCATACATCTACCATTGCAGTGGGTAACTCCTAATGTTGTTGTTATATGCTATTGTCATTGGATGAAAACGTTTGTTAGGAGTTTCTGCTGATTGGAAGTATGAAGTACTGCAATATCTCATGGATAAAAGCCGTTGCAGAATTACCAACTGAGGAGCCACTATGTTTTCACAGACTTTGCATTGGAGCAGTGGGGAATGTCTGCTGAGGTGATATGAAATGCTTATTAACAATTGAAGAGGGATTTTTGTCCCTTGTGAAAAATTCTTAGACCACAAAACCATAGCTTGAAACAGTTGGTTCTTGCAGCTTTATAATAGTTATTGTAACTTTATGAAGTATGTTGATATATTTTTCCTGTTTTAAATTTAGGAAAAAATTGCCTCCACGCAGGATCGAACTGCGGACCTTCAGTTTACAAGACCGACGTTCTACCACTGAGCTATAAAGGCAGTCATTGATTTGTGTAGTTACAGTTTTATTATAATTATTATAGTAAGAAAGAATAAGGTGTATGTTGATATATTTTTCCTGTTTTAAATTTAGGAAAAAATTGCCTCCACGCAGGATCGAACTGCGGACCTTCAGTTTACAAGACCGACGCTCTACCACTGAGCTATAAAGGCAGTCATTGATTTGTGTAGTTATAGTTTTATTATAATTATTATAGTAAGAAAGAATAAGGTGTCCTATTTTATCCTCCAGGTATATTATTCAAATCAAGAAAAACAAAGGCAAAAGTAGTTTGCCAAACATTTAGTTACAACTATCATTGAACAAAATATAAATCTGGAACGAGTAGTGTATCTGCTAACCAAAACTCACTCTAGATTCGGCGACAGAGGAAAAAATGTTGGAATAGCAATTTTGAGTACTCAAAATTGCAATTTCAAAGATTTGGGTGGTTTCTAAGAGGACAGAAAAAAGACTCAAATTGCTTCGCAACCTGATGTTGTCACTATACAAGAAGTCCCAGTAGTTGAGGGAACTAATAAAGATCCAAATTTCATGGCATCGGTTAATGTTGCTGCAACATTGGCTAACAAGTTGATGGAAAACGTAGAAAGCAGCAAGGCCAAAGTGGTCAAACTTTTTGGAGCATTTGTACCCTCTTGCATTCGCGTCATTGTGAAGGACGAATTAGAATTGGAATCCGTGGGAATTCCCTGCGATGATCACTGTGGCGATTGTTCAGAGAGACACCATAGTTGTCGTCTACAAAATAGACTTGATCCAGATCTCTGATACAATGCAATAAAAACACGACAACTATGGTGTCTTTCTCTGATCAATCCCCGCCTCTTTCCTTAACTAGATTTTCCCAAGCATCTCCACATCTTGTCTCTTGCCTTCCCTTGTTCACACTATTGTCTCCAATTTTTCACTCTATACGTCCTCGATATTTTGCGCTAACTTAGCTTCCCACTCCATGGTAAATTTCTAGTTAATTATAGTCGTTGGTAGGAAATGATTAAATTTCCCCAATATTCTGGAGCCTTAGTTTAGTTTAAACAACTACTTAACCCTAGTTTGTGGCTAGCTCCCTCTAGGTTGATGTCTCGTGTAGGGTCCGCCTCAAGACGTCTTCTTAGTAGATCAGACTGGCCGTTCCCCCGCTTCATCCGCTTCTTTCCTCCAGACAATATTGTTCATTCACACAGCCTTGGTGGGTTAGAAGAACGAAGTTTGTGAAAGACTCAATACCTTCCAAACAAATTAAAAAGGTCGAATCAGGAAGACCTTGATACCTTTCAAGTGTGCTAAAAATAATGGATTTATTAACTAACATGATTATTTTCAAGCACATCAAAACATTGAGATTTTTTAAAACAATCATGCCTTTTTTTCTTTTTCAAAAGATTTGATTATGTAAACAACATGATGCCTCTCATGAAAGTTCAAAATTTGGTTGCGTTGAATGGAACCCTAGCTTGGGAAATATTCAAGGTTTTGCAGGTAAGTTAAAGAGATCCTATAAAGCACTTCGAAAGACTAAATTCTTCTAACAAGAAGATAAAATTCACGGAAAAAAAACAAAAACACATTGTAGAAAACATCATGCCATTCCGACGTGTCAAACAGATAGAACTTTGCAAAGATCATGATGACATTTTGTACTGTTAAAATGATCAATGTTCTGAAAGTCACAAATCCCTTGGGTGAAGATTTAAAAACTAAAATAATAAGAAGTTAAAATAATACAAAGGCGTTGACGCTTTTTGAGCGTCTTAAAAATATTGAATTTAGTGAAGAACATGACACCTTCCTCTTGCATTAAAGCAACAAAATTTTCTCAGAGGATGATTCCATTTGTGGCGGTTGCACAGATTGAATTTTGTCAGGAACACAATTCCTTTCAAGCAAGTTAAAATGATCAAATTTTGCGAACGCTTCTATGCCTTTCAGGTTAGATGAAAATATTAAGTTTTACGGAGGCCTTGATGGATTTAGGGAGTGTTAAAAAGAAGGAATTTTTATGAAGAACACCATGCCTTCCGAGCATCTAAATTAGAACATGATAACTTCCTGTTACATAAAATCAAAGAATTTTTTTTAGAAGACGATGGAATTTGTGGCAGTTAAATAGATTAGATTTTGTCAAGAACACAATCCATTTCAAGCAAGTTAAAAGGATCAAATTTTGCGAAATCTTCTATGCCTCCAAGGCTAGATAAAAGATTATGCTTTTAGAAGACCTTGATGTATTTAGGGTGTGTTAAAAAGATGGAATTTTTTATGAAGAATGTGATTCCTTCCTACCGTGTATATTAGATTGGAGTGTAAAGATGCTTATCTTGAATTTCATTAACAATTACTGACCCCTGTTACTGAAGATAAAGACCAATCTTTCACTGACCAAAATGCTAATTCAGATTGTTGTGAAAAATTCTTTGTTCAAAGGCTCTTTCAAGAAAGAAAAGTGCATGGCTCTTGCATGTTAAAAAATTGAATTTTTTTAAAATGCCTATTGGGCATGTCAAATAGATTGAATTTTGAAATTTTGGAGAACTGAATTAGCATTCCATTCTGAGCATTTAACAGGGAAGATGATTTTACCTAATGCATACTATTTCTTACTTTAGAAACAAAAGGGTGAAGGAATGGACAGGAAGCAGCAAGATCTTTGACTGGTATTACTGGAAAAGACATTTCACCTGACGAAGTGTTCTAGGTTGGTTAGTGAAGGAGAGATGTATACAAATAATTTTGAATCCAAGCATCTAAATTCAGTTTCAGTCAAAAAAAATATTTTAAGTTTGTACACAAAATTTCCAGGGAATGATAAGCAGGTTTTTCATAATAGAAAAAGATGGTTGCATGGTGTTGGGTTAGGCTTATTCACAGGTTTCCATAGTGTTAGTCTCATTCACATAGTATTGATGTGCAAGAAATATTGAAGTTTGTGAAAGATTTAATACCTTCCAAACAGATTAAAAAGGTCGTATCACTAAGTAGGCTACACCAGGAGACACTTCAATGCACTTGAGATTGGGGGGACTTATATATCCAAAAGTGTTTTCACCTGAGGTGTAGCGAGAATTTAAATAGTAGATTAAATAAATGTAATATGTAATGAGATGATTGATAAAGTATACAGAGAGAAGAATAAGAGTAACCATGTCATGCCAATAAGACTCCATGGAGTATATGAAAGTAACAAAAATATACAGGAATTTCATAAAAGTATTTGATATAAATCATATAATAGAGTTAATAAAAAGCCTCCTTTCAACTTCAAATTGATGAAAATATATAGCATTTATAGCAAATGTTAGGAGTTATCCATGTATTCAATTTGTTTAAAGCAGTGTTGCATGTATCGGTGATATATCAGAAATATCGGAGATATCGCCGATATTTTCCACCATCCGATATATTGGATTGAAAATATCGCGATATATCCGATATTTTCAATATATCGCGATACTTTCAAAATATCGCGACATTTTCTCAATATATCGCGAGTCGATGGAATATATCGGCCTGCTGGGTTAAAAAGTGCGGCCGTGGGGGTGTTTTAAGTCCACAACAACTCCAATGACTTTCTCTTACATGCACAGTCTACTAGTTATGACAAGATAACTATTACACAACCAGAAAGATAGGAATGAACTCTTAACACAATATACACAGTTGGCATGAATATTTAGGCATTATATCAAGTCTGAATTCTCATTGAATAAAGAAGTCTGTATGATAATGATATGAACAGCATGAAGCCAATACCAACCAACAACTACCTATCCACTAGCTCTACACCAGCCACCAAACTGATTACAATCAAAGGAAGGTGTATAAATAAATATACAGCCCAAGGGAACATGAACTGTTTCCCATTCTGTCTGTTCTGTTCATATGTCACAATATATTAGTGTGTGTCAAGAAGATGAGACAGAGAGAAGGAAAATGTGATCCATTATGACTGCTGGACTGTCATCATAGATTCATAACAGTTTGCTGAATTATGGGCCCTAATATTCAGTCAATGTGAAATCCAGTTCGTATATGGGACCTGGACATACAGTTAGTTATACTGGAATTCTGGAGGAATCTAAATTGGAAAGTAAGTATTACCACACTTGTATGCAAATGCATTTATACCCTGTTATTCTTAGAGGTTTGAACCTTAAATAAAGGAATAAATAACCACATAGCAAATCTCCTCCTTCTACAATGAGGGAGTTCAAAGACCTGGTGAGTTTTTTATAAAGGGTTTTGAGTCACTCTGTGAGTTGTAGTTGTTAAGGTAATTGGCTCTCATCAATTCAGGATCGAGGAATTCAGGTCCACTTCTCTGACCAAAATTAGTCTCTATGTTTAATGTAAATGTTGTCAGAAGTTAATTAAGAAATCCCAGAATTCTCTGACCACTTGACATCTTATGCATCTTATTTATTACCTGTATCATCATATTTATGTAACAATGTGTCTATTTGATGTTGTTGCTTTATATGTTTTAAAAATTGAAAAAAAAATGAGTATTTTTGTATTTTTTGTTGCCTGCAGACATTTTCCGATATTTTCCGTCGATACCGCCGAGAAGTTATATTCCAGACCCTCGCCGATACTTTCCCCGAGACGATGTATGCAACATTGGTTTAAAGTACTATGTCTCCGATATAAAAGTTGTAAGAGATCACACGCTTCTTGCAAGTCTTATTTTTCTAGTGGATCAATCTGATTGGATCAATCCTAAATTACCTAAAGTTAGAAGGATATTGAAGATATAAGGGTTTTTGTTTATTTTTTAGGACTTAATGCAAAATGCGTTCATGATCCTTTTACGATTTCCTCAGTGATTAAACATTGGATCAGGTCATCCCACAACTGAAAAGTAAAAAAGAGATGGTTAATAACCAATAAGGTAGTTGTCAGCTCATGAGTCTTGCTAATATAAGAGAAAGTAGCACAAAAATTATAGTTAACCACTACACGTTCCTTAGTTTGTATTGCAAATTCTTAATGCAAGTACCATGTGCTAGCGTTCAACCCTAAAGTATGCAAAAACTTATGTACCCAGTATTCCAACGGAAGAACTTTTCTCCACCCACTTCTGTAAAAAATTTCAATATGAATAGAGGGGCTTCTCTTACCTTCACATTGTTTCACAAATGTCATTACCTCCCCATGTGTTTAAGACAGATCCTGACACTCAAACTCGGGAGGGAAAAAAAATGATGTAGCATGGCTAGATGGACTACAGCCCATGTAGTATGGTCCTCCTTATGTGTTTCCCACAGGCGAGCAGGCGTACCTTCTGAACTACATATAAAGCAGGTACATGCTGCTCTTCCACAACTTGGTACTACATTCTATCCAAGTATTCTTCCACATTACCCGTCCCATCATAGATAGGGGGGTCCCACAAATCCGATACTATCCATCGAAAGTCTTGAATGAGGCACATCTTCTAATAGACAACTCACGGTTGCAATCCTACTAATTATACATTGTTTATTTTAAATTAATATATCAAATAATGGATGCTCCTCCAGCTAACTGAGCCATCTTCTAATCCTCAAACATGCCTGCTGTCAGATTGTAGATCTAATCTAGCATGGTATCCTTCAAAGCATATCTTCAGATGGTTCAGTATACCATGTCCCTTGATAAGAAAATCACTTGGAAGAGCATTTTATCCAACAGTTGTGGACCACATCAAGAACGAAAGAGTTGGTTTGCACCCGCAAGGGAAATACTACAACGTAGTGGAAACAGATCATTTATTTATGATTTTGTTGTTTAGCTTCTACTCGTTAATAATTTCTTATTATCTGGTCAATAGTTGTCTTGCTTAAAGTTTATTAGTCCTTGTTGTTTGCTGCTCACTAAGAGATAATTTATTATGAGTTTGATTGAGTTTTTCTTTAGTGGATACTTTTCGTAACATGCCCACGACAGTGGTCTTGCTAGCCCGGCTATTATACATAGGGCAAGTGTGTTTGTTGTAAGCAATTAGACTCTACATGCAACCATGTTTATGAATATGAATAGCCTAAGTTTTACTGTTGGAGGTGGTCAAATATTATTACCAGGTTATCAAGTAGTGTCATTTTTTTCTATGGGGACATCAAGCCCAGTTGCGCAACCAGGACCTCTAGAATTAACTCTAATCCCTAGTTTACAAGCTTAAATAGCAGGTCAAGGTCAGATCACTGAGTCTACCCAACGGTGGATGCTTCCGCTTAATGGTTGGTGTTAAGATGATTCCTAACGGCACTGGTTCCTTTGCGACACTATCTAGAGCGTGTGGAGGACCAAAAATGTTGTTCGTTTGGTGGAGTTTCTGGAAACTCTACGTGGGAGAGCCTTGTAATGTTCATGAAATGCAAGCAAAGTGCTCATTCCAGTCTAGATATGACTCTAGGTCAAATATGGAAATACTTAATTAAATAATTTTATAATTTGAAGTCCGAAGAACAAAGCATTGTTGAAATGAAAGAGATCAAGGAAAGAGTTGTAGAATCGGTTTGACATTGCAATCAATGGTTTCGAGATTTGATGAGCCAGCTAAGCTATACTATCCAATATATTCATCATGAATAATGGTTTACTTATGTTTTGTTACCACATTTGGGTACTCCTCTACTATAGTAGAGGCTTTAGTAATCATTGAGAGGCATTGTAGTTTTCTATGAGATTGGAGTCTATTGGTGGTTTGGCGGATGCATTGATTACAGGATTAGCACATAGCATCACATAGTTCCAATGCCAACTCACAGCTCTGTCTGAACAAATTCGTGAGTTGGAAAAGTGTAGGTAGATTGGGGGAGAAGCAGTGTGGTGTTAGTTTTTGTACATAGGGAAGTGTTCCCCTAGTGCTAAAGTCACTTAGAAGGGAGAAAAAGGTGACCCTCACATTAAATGACTTGAGAATAGCATTTAATGAGACTTTATAAACTCAAAGTCACTTTTTGATAAATTTCAGTGGGTGAGGGAAATTAATATTTATGAAAAGTAAATGGAGCATTTAATTTCCACCGTTGATCTAACTCAATCTCATCCATTGGATTAAAAGCACCCTAGGGTTTGATCAAAAAGCTTGAGGGAGGCATTCATTCTCACTTTTGCTAAAATAGAGTGAAGAGGCGAAAAGAGATAGCTGGAGGTGGCACGAAATTCGAGGCAACCATTTGAGGAGTTCAGTTGGCACAAAAATCGAGGCACTAGTTTTAGCTTGAAGAGACGACACACATTTCGAGGCAGCTCGAGGAGGAAATTATGAGGCACAGAAATCGAGAAAAGTACAGCATGATTCTGGGCACAAAAATTGAGGTGGTCAGCTGGGCACATATCCCAAGGCAGACACGATTTCCTATGAATTATTGCTGGGCACATTTCCCAAGACAGGGCACGATTTTCTAGAATATTTTTCTGCACATTTTTATAGGTTCGTACAGTCCGTCCGAACAGTACTTGCTGCACGGATTTCAAAACTGTTTTTGCACAGAAACGAAGGCAAGAGTGGAAACAGAAATCGAGAAAGAAGTTGGCACAGAAATCGAGGCAAGTTAGGCAAAGAAATCGAGACAGTGTTTGCAACAAAATTTGAGGCAGCATCCAGGCACAGAAATCGAGGCAACAGTTTGGCACTGAATTCGAGATAACACTTGAAAGAATCAAGGTATATCTGGGGTGAAATTAGAAAGAAAAGATTTATTAAATGTAATTTTTTGTATTCCCCCAAGACAAGTCAGCCCAGTGGGTAAACTGCCCCAAAACAGTGGGCAATTTGCCCCAAACAATGAGCAGAACTGCCCCAGTCAGGTCGACGCAGTTAGGGAAAGTTAGGTCAGCTCAGTGAGGAAAAAAGTTACCCTTTGATGTGTATAAATAGAGAGTTCGACCTCTCAATTGGTCAATCACTCAAGCAAGTTCGCTCTAGCCAAGAGAGGTTCGCTACTTCAGTTGAGAGACTGATTTTTTGGGTTTCTCCACTATTGGAGAAGTTTCTCCCTTGTTTTCTTGGGTTTGCACTACTACTATCCGGATGTACATCGTTCTCTATTGGAAGGTCTGAGCTCAGGGGAGATTGTGCTTGAAACCAACATCATTGCCACCTTCCCCATCATCTCCCTTGTTTTATTGTATTTCATCTTCTTATTGTATCTCCTATGGCACAAGATTTCAATGTATTTGATCATGTAAAACACTTGAAAGAATCAATTTAAACCTAGGGGTGAAATCACAAAGAAAATATTTATTAAATGAAATGTTTTGTATTCCCCCAAAACAAGTCGGTCGAGTGGGTAAACTGCCCCGAAACAGTGCCAATTTGCCCCAAAAAATGGGCAGAACTGCCCCAGTTAGGTCGATACAGTTAGGGAAAGTTAGGTCGGCCCAGTCAGCTAAAAAGTCACCCTTTGATGTTTATAAATAGACAATTCGACATCTCATTTGGTCAAACACTCAAGCAAGTTCGCTCTAGCCAAGAGAGGTTCGCTACTTCAGTTAAGAGACTAATTTTTTGGGCTTCTCCACTATTGGAGAAGTTTCTCCCTTGTTTTCTTGGGTTTGCACTACTACTATCCGGATGTACATCGTTCTCTATTGGAAGGTCTGAGCTCGGAGGAGACAAACAACTTTGTCTATGGTTGGGAGATGATTGTTCTTGTCATCACGGTTTAAACGAGCTCGACACTCAGTTTGTTTCTGTGCTTTAACACTCTTTTAGTGATCCTCGCATTCGCCTGCTTGTTTATTTTCTGTATGAGGTGGTGTCACAATCAGTTTCGTGTAGAAAAATATTGCTTATTTGTGGATGGTTCATTTGGCAAACGATCTCCTTTCTGCGGTGTACCCATGTGTTGGAATAGACCCTCTTATGATAACAAGATATGTTCCAACGTCATGCTACCTCTCTAGCTAAGAGGGAGCGTTGATAATGTAGGCACCTGATGGACAGGGTTGAGTTGAGCACATTGTATTGATACATGATAGACTCTCCGATGGACTGTGCAGAGTTCTTGAGCTGATGCACGAGTGACTCACCCGTGGATAGGGCAGAGTCGTGGAGCTAGTGCATGTTCTCTGATGGACTGGATGAAGCAGATACACGAAGATTGATTTGTTGACACGTCTCGACTAACTGTGATTGTGTTGGAAGACCTTCCTTATGATATAGAGAGGTTAGAGATAACTGTGATGTACATATGATATCGAGAAGTGTTTCAGTACGATAATACTGATGATACCTCCATGGCCAAGAGAGAGTGTTGGAGTAGTAGCTACATGGGGCATTACCTCATAGGTCAACCAAAGGAAGAATAAGATTAGAATACAGTGTTCGAAGAATACCTTCCTTGTCGAGAGGAAGTGTTGGAAATAGTGCAACTTCAAAAGTTATTCTTATTGTATTTCATCTTGTTATTGTACCTCCTATGGGACAAGATGTCAATGTATTTGATCATGTAAAACATATGAAAGAATCAATATAAACTTAGGGGTGAAATCACAAAGAAAAGATTTATTAAATGTAATTTTTTGTATTCCCCCAAGATAAGTCGGCCCAGTGGGTAAATTGCCCCAAAACAGTGGGAAATATGCCCCAAGAAATGCGCAGAACTGTCCCAGTCAGGTCGGCGCAGTTAGAAAAAACGTTAGGTCGGCCCAGTCAGGTAAAAAGTCACCCTTTGATGTGTATAAATAGAGAGTTCAACCTCTCATTTGGTCAAACACACAAGCAAGTTCGCTCTAGCCAAGAGAGGTTCGCTATGTCAGTTAAGAGATTGATTTTTTGGGGTTCTCCACTATTGGCGAAATTTCTCCCTTGTTTTCTTGGGTTTGCGCTACTACTATCTGGATGTACATCGTTCTCTATTGGAAGGTCTTAGCTCGAGGGAGACAAACAACTTTGTCTATTGTTGGGAGATGATTGTTCCTGTCATCATGGTTTAAACGAGCTCGACACTCAGTTTGCTTATGTGCTTTGCCACTCTTTTAGTGATCTTCGCATTCGTCTGCTTGTTCATTTTCTGTATGAGGTGGTGTCACAATCAGTTTCGTGTAGAGAAATATTTCTAACATCTATGTACCAGAGATACTAACATTCGCAGGCTAGTATATACAAGTGAGATGAAGAGATACTAGAGACAATAGAGGATGGAAAGAGGAAAAATGTAGAAGATGTTGAGTCATCGATCTCACCATTGCAGTCTATGTGATGCAACGAAAACAAACAACACCTTACAGAGGAGAAAATGAAGAAACTCACCTTGAATAGTGTTGACGATGGTTTCGAGACTTCCTTGACCTTGTTAATGTTTATAGCAGCATAACCAGGATCACTGAAAGAACGGAAAAGCACATAAACAAAATGACTGAGGAACTCGAAAGCAACATCAACACTATTTCAGGTGATTTTCTACATTTTCTCTCGTGTACGGTGTTATTCGTTGTCGTTGCCTCAAATAGACTGCAGCTATGGGATCAATGACTCAACATCTCCAACATTTTTCCTCCTTCCATCCTCTACTTTTCCTCGTATCACCTCATCTCACTTGTCGCCTTCCAAATATTTTCCCCATCATTGCCACCTTCCCCAGATAAAGTGCATGACGAAGTAATCCTCGGCGGTCTAAAATGACCAAGTTGATTAGGTAGATCAGCTATTTTCTTTAAAACGATGATATGGTCCCTTTGTGGAACGTACTCCTTTCTGGGGTGTGTCCGATTGTGGGATGGTTCTTTTGTGGAACGTGCTTATTTGTGAATGGTTCATTTGGGGAACGATCTCCTTTCTGGAGTGTATCCCTGTGTTGGAATGGACCCTCTTATGATAACAAGATGTGTTCCGACTTGATGATACCTCTCTAGCTAAGAGGGAGCGTTGATGATGTAGGCACCTGATGGAATGGGTTGAGCTGAGCACATTGTATTGATGCATGATAGACTCTCCGATGGACTATGCATAGTTCTTGAGCTGATGCACAAGTGATTCACCCATGGATAGGGCATAGTCGTGGAGCTAGTGCATGTTCTCCGATGGACTGGATTGAGCAGGATGCACGAAGATTGATTTGTTGACACTTCTCGACTAACTGTGATTGTGTTGGAAGACCTTCCTTATGATATAGAGAGGTTAGAGATAACTGTGATGTACATATGATATTGAGATGTGTTTCAGTATGATAATCCTGATGATACCTCCATGGCCAAGAGGGAGTCTTGGAGTAGTAGCTACATGGGGCATCACCTCATAGGTCGACCAAACGAAGAATAAGATTAGAATACAGTGTTCGAAGAATACCTTCCTTGTCGAGAGGAAGTGTTGGAAATAGTGCAACTTCAGAATCTATTCTTATTGTATTTCGTCTTGTTATTGTACCTCCTATGGGACAAGATGTCAATGTATTTCATCATGTAAAACACTGGAAGGAAACAATGTAAACCTAGTGGTGAAATCACAAAGAAAATATTTATTAAATGAAATGTTTTGTATTCCCCCAAGACAAGTCGGTCCAGTGGGCAAACTGCCCCGAAGCAGTGGCAATTTGCCCCAAAAGATGGGCAGAACTGCCCCAGTTAGGTCGATACAGTTAGGGAAAGTTAGGTCGGCCCAGTCAGCTAAAAACTCACCCTTTGATGTGTATAAATAGACAATTCGACATCTCATTTGGTCAAACACTCTAGCAAGTTCACTCTAGCCAAGAGAGGTTCGCTACTTCAGTTATGAGACTAATTCTTTGGGGTTCTCCACTATTGGAGAAGTTTCTCCCTTGTTTTCTTGGGTTTGCACTACTACTATCCGGATGTACATCGTTCTCTATTGGAAAGTCTGAGCTCGGGGGAGACAAACAGCTTTGTCTATGGTTGGGAGATGATTGTTCTTGTCATCACGGTTTAAACGAGCTCAACACTCAGTTTGTTTCTGTGCTTTAACACTCGTTTAGTGATCCTCGCCTTCGCCTGCTTGTTTATTTTCTGTATGAGGTGGTGTCACAATTAGTTTCGTGTAGAGAAATATTGCTTATTTGTGGATGGTTCACTTGGCGAACGATCTCTTTTCTGCAGTGTATCCATGTCTTGGAATAGACCCTCTTATGATAACAAGATGTGTTCCAACGTCATGCTACCTGTCTAGCTAAGAGGAAGCGTTGATAATGTAGGCACCCGATGGACTGGGTTGAGGTGAGCACATTGTATTGATGCATGATAGACTCTCCGATGGACTGTGTAGAGTTCTTGAACTGATGCACGAATGACTCACCCATGGATAGGGAAGAGTCGTGGAGCTAGTGCATGTTCTCTGATGGACTGGATGAAGTAGATGCACGAAGATTGATTTGTTGACACTTCTTGACTAACTCTGATTGTGTTGGAAGACCTTCCTTATGATATAGAGAGGTTAGAGATAACTGTGATGTACATATGATATCGAGAAGTGTTTCAGTACGATAATGCCGATGATACCTCTATGGCCAAAAGGGAGTGTTGGAGTGGTAGCTGCATGGGGCATTACCTCATAGGTCAACCAAAGGAAGAATAAGATTCAAATACAGTGTTCGAAGAATAATTTCCTTGTCGAGAGGAAGTGTTGGAAATAGTGCAACTTCAGAAGTTATTCTTATTGTATTTCATCTTGTTATTGTACCTCCTATGAGACAAGATGTCAATGTATTTGATCATGTAAAACACTTGAAAGAATCAACATAAACCTCGGGGTGAAATCACAAAGAAAAGATTTATTAAATGTAATTTTTGGTATTCCCCCAAGACAAGTTGGCCTAGTGGGTAAATTGCCCCAAAACAATGGGAAATATGCCCCAAGAAATGGGCAGAACTGCCCCAGTTAGGTCGGCGCAGTTAGAAAAAACGTTAGGTTTGCCCAGTCAGGTAAAAAGTCACCCTTTGATGTGTATAAATAGAGAGTTCAACCTCTCATTTGGTGAAACACACAAGCAAGTTCGCTCTAGCCAAGAGAGGTTCGCCACTTTAGTTAAGAGATTGATTTTTTGGGGTTCTCCACTATTTCAGAAATTTCTCCCTTGTTTTCTAGGGTTTGCGCTACTACTATCCGGATGTACATCTTTCTCTATTGGAAGGTCTGAGCTCGGGGGAGACAAACAACTTTGTCTATGGTTGGGAGATGATTGTCCCTGTCATCATGGTTTAAACGAGCTCGACACTCAGTTTGTTTCTGTGCTTTGCCACTCTTTTAGTGATCCTCGCATTCGTCTGCTTGTTTATTTTCTCTATGAGGTGGTGTCACAATCAGTTTCGTGTAGAGAAATATTTATAACATCTATGTACGAGAGATACTAACCTTCGCAGTCTAGTATATACAAGTGAGATGAAGTGATACTAGAGACCATAGGGGATGCAAAGAGGAAAAATGTAGGAGATGTTGAGTCATCGATTTCACCACTGCAGTCTATGTGATGCAACGAAAATGAACAACACCTTACAGAGGAGAAAATGAAGAAACTCACCTTGAATAGTGTTGACGATGGTTTCGAGACTTCCTTGACCTTGTTAATGTTTATAGCAGCATAACCAGGATCACTGAAAGAATGGAAAAGCACATAAACAAAATGTCTGTGGAACTCGAAAGCAACATCAACACTGTTTCAGGTGATTTTCTACATTTTCTCTCGTGTACGGTGTTATTCGTTGTCGTTGCCTCAAACAGACTGCAGCTATGGAATCAATGACTCAACATCTCCGACATTTTTCCTCCTTCCATCCTCTACTTTTACTCGTATCACCTCATCTCACTTGTCGCCTTCCAAATATTTTCCCCATCATTGCCACCTTCCTCAGATAAAGTGCATGCCGAAGTAATCCTTTGCGGTCTAGAATGACCAAGTTGATCAGGTAGATCAGCGATCTTCTTTAAAACGATGATATGGTCCCTTTGTGGAACGTACTCCTTTCTGGAGTGTGTACGATTGTGGGATGGTTCTTTTGTGGAACGTGCTTATTTGTGGATGGTTCATTTGGGGAACGATCTCCTTTCTGGAGTGTATCCATGTGTTGGAATGGACCCTTTTATGATAACAAGATGTGTTCCGAAGTGATGATACATCCCTAGCTAAGAGGGAGCGTTCTTGATGTAGGCACCTGATGGACTGGGTTGAGCTGAGCACATTGTATTGATGCATGATAGATTCTCCGAAGGACTATGCAGAGTTCTTGAGCTGATGCACGAGTGATTCACCCATGGATAGGGCATAGTCGTGGAGCTAGTGCATTTTCTCCGATGGACTGGATTGAGTAGGATGCACGAAGATTGATTTGTTGACACTTCTCGACTAACTGTGATTGTGTTGGAAGACCTTTCTTATGATATAGAGAGGTTAGAGATAACTGTGATGTACATATGATATCGAGATGTGTTTCAGTATGATAATCCTGATGATACCACCATGGCCAAGAGATAGTGTTGGACTAGTAGCTGCATGGGGCATCACCTCATAGGTCGACCAAAGGAAGAATAAGATTAGAATACAGTGTTCGAAGAATACCTTCCTTGTCGAGAGGAACTGTTGGAAATAGTGCAACTTCAGAAGCAATTCTTATTGTATTTCATCTTGTTATTGTACCTCCTATGGGACAAGATGTCAATGTATTTCATCATGTAAAACACTTGAAGTAATCAATGTAAACATAGGGGTGAAATCACAAAGAAAATATTTATTAAATGAAATGTTTTGTATTCCCCCAAGACAAGTCGGTCCAGTGGGTAAACTACCCCGAAACAGTGGCAATTTGCCCCAAAAAATGGGCAGAACTACGCCAGTTAGGTCGATACAGATAGGGAAAGTTAGGTCGGCCCAGTCAGGGAAAAACTCACCCTTTGATGTGTATAAATGGACAATTCGACATCTCATTTGGTCCAACACTCAAGCAAGTTCGCTCTAGCCAAGAGAGGTTCGCTACTTCAGTTAAGAGACTAATTCTTTGGGGTTCTCCAATATTGGAGAAGTTTATCCCTTGTTTTCTTGGGTTTGCACTACTACTATCCGGATGTACATCGTTCTCTATTGGAAAGTCTGAGCTCGGGGGAGACAAACAACTTTGTCTATGGTTGGGAGATGATTGTCCCTGTCATCATGGTTTAAACGAGCTCGACACTCAGTTTGTTTCTGTGCTTTGCCACTCTTTTAGTGATTCTCGCATTCGTCTGCTTGTTTATTTTCTCTATGAGGTGGTGTCACAATCAGTTTCGTGTAGAGAAATATTTCTAACATCTATGTACAAGAGATACTAACCTTCGCAAGCTAGTATATACAAGTGAGATGAAGTGATACTGGAGACAATAGCGGATGGAAAAAGGAAAAATGTAGGAGATGTTGATTCATCGATCTCACCACTGCAGTCTATGTGATGCCACGAAAACGAACAACACCTTACAGAGGAGAAAATGAAGAAACTCACCTTGAATAGTGTTGACGATGATTTCGAGACTTCCTTGACCTTGTTAATGTTTATAGCAGCATAACCAGGATCACTGAAAGAATGGAAAAGCACAGAAACAAAATGACTGTGGAACTCGAAAGCAACATCAACACTATTTCAGGTGATTTTCTACATTTTCTCTCGTGTACGGTGTTATTTGTTGTCGTTGCCTCAAATAGATTGCAGCTATGGGATCAATGACTCAACATCTCCGACATTTTTCCTCCTTCCATCCTCTACTTTCCCTCGTATCACCTCATCTCACTTCTCGCTTTCCAAATATTTTCTCCATCATTGCCACCTTCCTCAGATAAAGTGCATGATGAAGTAATCCTCTGCCGTCTAGAATGACCAAGTTGATCAGGTAGATCAGATATCTTCTTTAAAACGATGATATGGTCCCTTTGTGGAACGTACTCCTTTCTGGTGTGTGTCCGATTGTAGGATGGTTCTTTTGTGGAACGTGCTTATTTGTGGATGGTTCATTTGGGGAACGATCTCCTTTCTGGACTGTATCCCTGTGTTGGAATGGACCCTCTTATGTTAAAAAGATGTGTTCCGACATGATGATACCTCTTAGCTAAGGGGGAGCGTTGATGATGTAGGCACCCGATGGACTGGGTTGAGCTGAGCACATTGTATTAATGCATGATAGACTCTTCGATGGACTGTGCAGAGTTCTTGACCTGATGCACGAGTGATTCACCCATGGATAGGGCATAGTCGTGGAGCTAGTGCATGTTCTCCGATGGACTGGATTGAGCAAAATGCACGAAGATTGATTTGTTGACACTTCTCGACTAACTGTGATTGTGTTGGAAGACCTTCCTTATGATATAGAGAGGTTAGAGATAACTGTGATGTACATATGATATCGAGATGTGTTTCAGTATGATAATCTTGATGATACCTCCATGGCCAAGAGGGAGTGTTGGAGTAGTAGCTGCATGGGGCATCACTTCATAGGTCGACCAAAGGAAGAATAAGATTAGAATAAAGTGTTCGAAGAATACCGTCCTTGTCGAGAGGAAGTGTTGGAAATAGTGCAACTTCAGAAGCTACTCTTATTGTATTTCATCTTGTTATTGTACCTCCTATGGGAGAAGATGTCAATGTATTTGATCATGTAAAACACTTGAAATAATCAATGTAAACCTAGGCGTGAAATCACAAAGAAAATATTTATTAAATGAAATGTTTTGTATTCCCCCAAGACAAGTCGGTCCAGTGGGTAAACTACCCCGAAACAGTGGCAATTTGCCCTAAAAGATGGGCAGAACTGCCCCAGTTAGGTCGATACAGTTAGGGAAAGTTAGGTCGGCCCAATCAGGTAAAAAGTCACCCTTTGATGTGTATAAATAGACAATTCGACATCTCATTTGGTCAAACACTCAAGCAAGTTCGCTCTAGCCAAGAGAGGTTCGCTACTTCAGTTAAGAGACTAATTTTTGGGGGTTCTCCACTATTGGAGAAGTTTCTCCGTTGTTTTCTTGGGTTTGCACTACTACTATCCGGATGTACGTCGTTCTCTATTGGAAGGTCTGAGCTCGGGGGAGACAAACGGCTTTGTCTATGGTTGGGAGATGATTGTTCTTGTCATCACGGTTTAAACGAGCTCGACACTCAATTTGTTTCTGTGCTTTAATAGTCTTTTAGTGATCCTCGCATTCGCCTGCTTGTTTATTTTCTGTAGGTGGTGTCACAATCAGTTTCGTGTAGAGAAATATTGTTTATTTGTGGATGGTTCATTTGGCGAACGATCTCCTTTCTGCAGTGTATCCATGTGTTGGAATAAACCCTCTTATGATAACAAGATGTGTTCCAACGTCATGCTACCTCTCTAGCTAAGAGGGAGCGTTGATAACGTAGGCACACGATGGACTGGGTTGAGCTGAGCACATTGTGTTGATGCATGATAGACTCTCCGATGGACTGTGCAGAGTTCTTGAGCTGATGCACGAGTGACTCATATTGATGAAATTGTCATTGATGCCAACATGGACTTGATGTTATTGATGCCACCACTCTGCTGAAGACGTTGAAGACTCTGCTTGTGAATGCCCATTGGAGGAGCAATGGTCAGATAGGAAGATGCACGAAAAAGGTTGGCAAGAGGACCATCAATGAAATGGACAAAGCATATATATACACTGACACAACCCTTGATGGGATAAGTTTGGTGTATTGGATGAAATTGAGGAGCAATGGGAACTCGAAATAGTATCAGATCTAGACAGCAACGATTGCCTGAGGAAAATATCTTGGCAATTCTGAATGTTATTGGTGACATCAGAGATGACAGGTTATCTTTTCTTGGTGCAATTCGAGCTGCTTGCATCACACCAGAAACAGCACAGGTTCCTACAAGAAAAATGTACGAGGCAGTATTCCAAATTCTTAAAGACAACAAATCCTTGGATTTAACAATTATAAGCTATGAATTGTTGCTTGACCTCGAAAAGCGCTTTCCACCAGTTACTGTTGCTAAAATGGCAGGGTCTCCATCAGATGTCACAAAAGTTCAGCTTGTCATTAATATAGTAGGGTCCTGGATACAGAGTAGGTGCTCTTGATATCAGTAGGTGCTGATTTTGACCAACGGTTGTAGCCGGACAAAAATAATACAAAAATATTACAAAATTATATTGTGTTGTGTTCTATTGTGTTATGGTTTCTGATGATCCAAATGCTTATGCTATGTGAATGATGATATGAAAGATGTTTATGAAATGATTATGGTAGAGTAATGGATTGATGAATTGGTTGCTAACAGTGGTAAGCTAAGAAAGCTTTAAAATTTGGCTTCACACTGATTCACCCCCCCCCCTCTCAGTGTCAACAATATTGCTTATTTGTGGATGGTTCATTTGGCGAACGATCTCCTTTCTGCAGTGTATCCATGTGTTGGAATAGACCCTCTTATGATAACAAGATGTGTTCCAACGTCATGCTACCTCTCTAGCTAAGAGGGAGCGTTGATAACGAAGGCACATGATGGACCGGGTTGAGCTGAGCACATTGTGTTGATGCATGATAGACTCTCCGATGGACTGTGCAGAATTCTTGAGCTGATGCACGAGTGAGTCGACACTCAATTTGTTTCTGTGCTTTAACACTCTTTTAGTGATCCTCGCATTCGCCTGCTTGTTTATTTTCTGTATCAGGTGGTGTCACAATCAGTTTCGTGTAGAGAAATATTGCTTATTTGTGGATAGTTCATTTGGCGAACGATCTCCTTTCTGCAGTGTATCCATGTGTTGGAATAGACCCTCTTATAATAACAAGATGTGTTCCAACGTCATGCTACCTCTCTAGCTAAGAGGGAGTGTTGATAACGTAGGCACACGATGGACTGGGTTGAGCTGAGCACATTGTGTTGATGCATGATAGTCTCTCCGATGGACTGTGCAGAGTTCTTGAGCTGATGCGAGAGTGACTCACCCATAGATAGGGCAGAGTCGTGGATCTAGTGCATGTTCTCTGATGGACTGGATGAAGCAGATGCACGAAGATTAATTTGTTGACACTTCTCAGCTAACTGTGATTGTGTCGGAAGACCTTCCTTATGATATAGAGAGGTTAGAGATAACTGTGATGTACATATGATATCGAGAAGTGTTTCAGTACGATAATGCCGATGATACATCCATGGCAAAGAGGGAGTGTTGGAGTAGTGGCTGCATGGGGCATTACCTCATAGGTCACCCAAAGGAAGAATAAGATTAGAATACAGTGTTCGAAGAATACCTTCCTTGTCGAGAGGAAGTGTTGGAAATAGTGCAACTTCAGAAGTTATTCTTATTGTATTCCATCTTGTTATTGTACCTCCTATGGGACAAGATGTCAATATATTTGATCATGTAAAACAATTGAAAGAATCACTATAAACCTAGAGGTGAAATCACAAAGAAAATATTTATTAAATGTAATTTTTTGTATTCCCCCAAGACAAGTCGGCCCAGTGGCTAAATTGCCCCAAAACAGTGGGAAATATGCCCAAGAAATGGGCAGAACTGCCCTAGTCAGGTCGACGCAGTTAGAAAAAACGTTAGGTGGGGCCAGTCAGGTAAAAAGCCACCCTTTGATGTGTATAAATAGAGAGTTCAACCTCTCATTTGGTCAAACACACAAGCAAGTTCGCTCTAGCAAAGAGAGGTTCCCTACTTCAGTTAAGAGATTGATTTTTTGGGGTTCTTTACTATTGGAGAAATTTCTCCCTTGTTTTCTTGGGTTTGCGCTACTACTATCCGAATGTACATCGTTATCTATTGGAAGGTCTGAGCTCGGGGGAGACAAACAGCTTTGTCTATGGTTGGGAGATGATTGTTCCTGTCATCATGGTTTAAACGAGCTCGACACTCAGTTTACTTTTGTGCTTTGCCACTCTTTTAGTGATCTTCGCATTCGTCTACTTGTTTATTTTCTCTATGAGGTGGTGTCACAATCAGTTTCGTGTAGAGAAATATTTCTAACATCTATGTACCAGAGATACTAACATTCGCAGGCTAGTATATACAAGTGAGATGAAGTGATACTAGAGAGAGTAGAGGATGGAAAGAGGAAAATGTAGGAGATGTTGAGTCATCGATCTCACCACTGCAGTCTATGTGATGCAACGAAAACGAACAACACCTTAGAGAGGAGAAAATGAATAAACTCACCTTGAATAGTGTTGACGATGGTTTCGAGACTTCCTCGACCTTGCTAATGTTTATAGCAGCATAACCAGGATCACTGAAAGAATGGAAAAGCACATAAACAAAATGACTGTGGAACTCGAAAGCAACATCAACACTATTTCACGTGATTTTCTACATTTTCTCTCGTGTAAGGTGTTATTCGTTGTCGTTGCCTCAAATAGACTGCAGCTATGGGATCAATGACTCAACATCTCCGACATTTTTCCTCCTTCCATCCTCTACTTTTCCTCGTATCACCTCATCTCACTTCTTGCCTTCCAAATATTTTCCCCATCATTGCCACCTTCCCCAGATAAAGTGCATGATGAAGTAATCCCCTGCGGTCTAGAATGACCAAGTTGATCAGGTAGATCAGGTATCTTGTTTAAAACGATGATATGATCCCTTTGTGGAACGTACTCCTTTCTGGAGTTTGTCCGATTGTGGGATGGTTCTTTTCTGGAACGTGCTTATTTGTGGATGGTTCATTTGGGTAATGATCTGCTTTCTGGAGTGTATCCTTGTGTTGGAATGGACCCTCTTAT
The DNA here is from genome assembly GCA_027924585.1 of Larix kaempferi. Lineage (NCBI taxonomy): Eukaryota > Viridiplantae > Streptophyta > Pinopsida > Pinales > Pinaceae > Larix > Larix kaempferi. The sequence goes on from BSBM01000504.1 coordinate 9,731,443, forward strand.
GATAACAAGATGTGTTCCGACGTGATGATACCTCTCTAGCTAAGAGAGAGCGTTGATGATGTAGGCACCCGATGGACTGGGTTGAGTTGAGCACATTGTATTGATGCATGATAGACTCTCCGATGGACTGTGCAGAGTTCTTGAGCTGATGCACGAGTGATTCACCAAGGGATAGGGCATAGTCATGGAGCTAGTGCATGTTCTCCGATGGACTGGATTGAGTAGGATGCACGAAGATTGATTTGTTGATACTTCTCGACTGACTGTGATTGTGTTGGAAGACCTTCCTTATGATATAGAGAGGTTAGAGATAACTCCGATGTACATATCATATCGAGATGTGTTTCAGTAAGATAGTCCTGATGATACCTCCATGGCCAAGAGGGAGTGTTTGAGTAGTAGCTGCATGGGGCATCACCTGACAGTGGTAAGCTAAGAAAGGTTTAAAATTTGGCTTCACACTGGTTCACCCCCCCCTCTCAGTGTCAACAATATTGCTTATTTGTGGATGGTTCATTTGGCGAACGATCTCCTTTCTGCAGTGTATCCATGTGTTGGAATAGACCCTCTTATGATAACAAGATGTGTTCCAACGTCATGCTACCTCTCTAGCTAAGAGGGAGCGTTGATAACGGAGGCACATGATGGACCGGGTTGAGCTGAGCACATTGTGTTGATGCATGATAGACTCTCCGATGGACTGTGCAGAATTCTTGAGCTGATGCACGAGTGAGTCGACACTCAATTTGTTTCTGTGCTTTAACACTCTTTTAGTGATCCTCGCATTCGCCTGCTTGTTTATTTTCTGTATGAGGTGGTGTCACAATCAGTTTCGTGTAGAGAAATATTGCTTATTTGTGGATGGTTCATTTGGCGAACGATCTCCTTTCTGCAGTGTATCCATGTGTTGGAATAGACCCTCTTATAATAACAAGATGTGTTCCAACGTCATGCTACCTCTCTAGCTAAGAGGGAGTGTTGATAACGTAGGCACACGATGGACTGGGTTGAGCTGAGCACATTGTGTTGATGCATGATAGACTCTCCGATGGACTGTGCAGAGTTCTTGAGCTGATGCGAGAGTGACTCACCCATAGATAGGGCAGAGTCGTGGAGCTAGTGCATGTTCTCTGATGGACTGGATGAAGCAGATGCACGAAGATTGATTTGTTGACACTTCTCAGCTAACTGTGATTGTGTCGGAAGACCTTCCTTATGATATAGAGAGGTTAGAGATAACTGTGATGTACATATGATATCGAGAAGTGTTTCAGTATGATAATGCCGATGATACATCCATGGCAAAGAGGGAGTGTTGGAGTAGTAGCTGCATGGGGCATTACCTCATAGGTCACCCAAAGGAAGAATAAGATTAGAATACAGTGTTCGAAGAATACCTTCCTTGTCGAGAGGAAGTGTTGGAAATAGTGCAACTTCAGAAGTTATTCTTATTGTATTCCATCTTGTTATTGTACCTCCTATGGGACAAGATGTCAATGTATTTGATCATGTAAAACAATTGAAAGAATCACTATAAACCTAGAGGTGAAATCACAAAGAAAATATTTATTAAATGTAATTTTTTGTATTCCCCCAAGACAAGTCGGCCCAGTGGCTAAATTGCCCCAAAACAGTGGGAAATATGCCCAAGAAATGGGCAGAACTGCCCTAGTCAGGTCGACGCAGTTAGAAAAAACGTTAGGTGGGGCCAGTCAGGTAAAAAGCCACCCTTTGATGTGTATAAATAGAGAGTTCAACCTCTCATTTGGTCAAACACACAAGCAAGTTCGCTCTAGCAAAGAGAGGTTCCCTACTTCAGTTAAGAGATTGATTTTTGGGGGTTCTTTACTATTGGAGAAATTTCTCCCTTGTTTTCTTGGGTTTGCGCTACTACTATCCGAATGTACATCGTTCTCTATTGGAAGGTCTGAGCTCGGGGGAGACAAACAGCTTTGTCTATGGTTGGGAGATGATTGTTCCTGTCATCATGGTTTAAACGAGCTCGACACTCAGTTTACTTTTGTGCTTTGCCACTCTTTTAGTGATCTTCGCATTCGTCTACTTGTTTATTTTCTCTATGAGGTGGTGTCACAATCAGTTTCGTGTAGAGAAATATTTCTAACATCTATGTACCAGAGATACTAACATTCGCAGGCTAGTATATACAAGTGAGATGAAGTGATACTAGAGAGAGTAGAGGATGGAAAGAGGAAAATGTAGGAGATGTTGAGTCATCGATCTCACCACTGCAGTCTATGTGATGCAACGAAAACGAACAACACCTTAGAGAGGAGAAAATGAAGAAACTCACCTTGAATAGTGTTGACGATGGTTTCGAGACTTCCTCGACCTTGCTAATGTTTATAGCAGCATAACCAGGATCACTGAAAGAATGGAAAAGCACATAAACAAAATGACTGTGGAACTCGAAAGCAACATCTACACTATTTCACGTGATTTTCTACATTTTCTCTCGTGTAAGGTGTTATTCGTTGTCGTTGCCTCAAATAGACTGCAGCTATGGGATCAATGACTCAACATCTCCGACATTTTTCCTCCTTCCATCCTCTACTTTTCCTCGTATCACCTCATCTCACTTCTTGCCTTCCAAATATTTTCCCCATCATTGCCGCCTTCCCCAGATAAAGTGCATGATGAAGTAATCCCCTGCGGTCTAGAATGACCAAGTTGATCAGGTAGATCAGGTATCTTGTTTAAAACGATGATATGATCCCTTTGTGGAACGTACTCCTTTCTGGAGTTTGTCCGATTGTGGGATGGTTCTTTTCTGGAACGTGCTTATTTGTGGATGGTTCATTTGGGTAATGATCTGCTTTCTGGAGTGTATCCTTGTGTTGGAATGGACCCTCTTATGATAACAAGATGTGTTCCGACGTGATGATACCTCTCTAGCTAAGAGAGAGCGTTGATGATGTAGGCACCCGATGGACTGGGTTGAGTTGAGCACATTGTATTGATGCATGATAGACTCTCCGATGGACTGTGCAGAGTTCTTGAGCTGATGCACGAGTGATTCACCAAGGGATAGGGCATAGTCGTGGAGCTAGTGCATGTTCTCCGATGGACTGGATTGAGTAGGATGCACGAAGATTGATTTGTTGATACTTCTCGACTGACTGTGATTGTGTTGGAAGACCTTCCTTATGATATAGAGAGGTTAGAGATAACTCCGATGTACATATCATATCGAGATGTGTTTCAGTAAGATAGTCCTGATGATACCTCCATGGCCAAGAGGGAGTGTTTGAGTAGTAGCTGCATGGGGCATCACCTGACAGTGGTAAGCTAAGAAAGGTTTAAAATTTGGCTTCACACTGGTTCACCCCCCCCTCTCAGTGTCAACAATATTGCTTATTTGTGGATGGTTCATTTGGCGAACGATCTCCTTTCTGCAGTGTATCCATGTGTTGGAATAGACCCTCTTATGATAACAAGATGTGTTCCAACGTCATGCTACCTCTCTAGCTAAGAGGGAGCGTTGATAACGGAGGCACATGATGGACCGGGTTGAGCTGAGCACATTGTGTTGATGCATGATAGACTCTCCGATGGACTGTGCAGAATTCTTGAGCTGATGCACGAGTGAGTCGACACTCAATTTGTTTCTGTGCTTTAACACTCTTTTAGTGATCCTCGCATTCGCCTGCTTGTTTATTTTCTGTATGAGGTGGTGTCACAATCAGTTTCGTGTAGAGAAATATTGCTTATTTGTGGATGGTTCATTTGGCGAACGATCTCCTTTCTGCAGTGTATCCATGTGTTGGAATAGACCCTCTTATAATAACAAGATGTGTTCCAACGTCATGCTACCTCTCTAGCTAAGAGGGAGTGTTGATAACGTAGGCACACGATGGACTGGGTTGAGCTGAGCACATTGTGTTGATGCATGATAGACTCTCCGATGGACTGTGCAGAGTTCTTGAGCTGATGCGAGAGTGACTCACCCATAGATAGGGCAGAGTCGTGGAGCTAGTGCATGTTCTCTGATGGACTGGATGAAGCAGATGCACGAAGATTGATTTGTTGACACTTCTCAGCTAACTGTGATTGTGTCGGAAGACCTTCCTTATGATATAGAGAGGTTAGAGATAACTGTGATGTACATATGATATCGAGAAGTGTTTCAGTACGATAATGCCGATGATACATCCATGGCAAAGAGGGAGTGTTGGAGTAGTAGCTGCATGGGGCATTACCTCATAGGTCACCCAAAGGAAGAATAAGATTAGAATACAGTGTTCGAAGAATACCTTCCTTGTCGAGAGGAAGTGTTGGAAATAGTGCAACTTCAGAAGTTATTCTTATTGTATTCCATCTTGTTATTGTACCTCCTATGGGACAAGATGTCAATGTATTTGATCATGTAAAACAATTGAAAGAATCACTATAAACCTAGAGGTGAAATCACAAAGAAAATATTTATTAAATGTAATTTTTTGTATTCCCCCAAGACAAGTCGGCCCAGTGGCTAAATTGCCCCAAAACAGTGGGAAATATGCCCAAGAAATGGGCAGAACTGCCCTAGTCAGGTCGACGCAGTTAGAAAAAACGTTAGGTGGGGCCAGTCAGGTAAAAAGCCACCCTTTGATGTGTATAAATAGAGAGTTCAACCTCTCATTTGGTCAAACACACAAGCAAGTTCGCTCTAGCAAAGAGAGGTTCCCTACTTCAGTTAAGAGATTGATTTTTGGGGGTTCTTTACTATTGGAGAAATTTCTCCCTTGTTTTCTTGGGTTTGCGCTACTACTATCCGAATGTACATCGTTCTCTATTGGAAGGTCTGAGCTCGGGGGAGACAAACAGCTTTGTCTATGGTTGGGAGATGATTGTTCCTGTCATCATGGTTTAAACGAGCTCGACACTCAGTTTACTTTTGTGCTTTGCCACTCTTTTAGTGATCTTCGCATTCGTCTACTTGTTTATTTTCTCTATGAGGTGGTGTCACAATCAGTTTCGTGTAGAGAAATATTTCTAACATCTATGTACCAGAGATACTAACATTCGCAGGCTAGTATATACAAGTGAGATGAAGTGATACTAGAGAGAGTAGAGGATGGAAAGAGGAAAATGTAGGAGATGTTGACTCATCGATCTCACCACTGCAGTCTATGTGATGCAACGAAAACGAACAACACCTTAGAGAGGAGAAAATGAAGAAACTCACCTTGAATAGTGTTGACGATGGTTTCGAGACTTCCTTGACCTTGCTAATGTTTATAGCAGCATAACCAGGATCACTGAAAGAATGGAAAAGCACATAAACAAAATGACTGTGGAACTCGAAAGCAACATCTACACTATTTCACGTGATTTTCTACATTTTCTCTCGTGTAAGGTGTTATTCGTTGTCGTTGCCTCAAATAGACTGCAGCTATGGGATCAATGACTCAACATCTCCGACATTTTTCCTCCTTCCATCCTCTACTTTTCCTCGTATCACCTCATCTCACTTCTTGCCTTCCAAATATTTTCCCCATCATTGCCGCCTTCCCCAGATAAAGTGCATGATGAAGTAATCCCCTGCGGTCTAGAATGACCAAGTTGATCAGGTAGATCAGGTATCTTGTTTAAAACGATGATATGATCCCTTTGTGGAACGTACTCCTTTCTGGAGTTTGTCCGATTGTGGGATGGTTCTTTTCTGGAACGTGCTTATTTGTGGATGGTTCATTTGGGTAATGATCTGCTTTCTGGAGTGTATCCTTGTGTTGGAATGGACCCTCTTATGATAACAAGATGTGTTCCGACGTGATGATACCTCTCTAGCTAAGAGAGAGCGTTGATGATGTAGGCACCCGATGGACTGGGTTGAGTTGAGCACATTGTATTGATGCATGATAGACTCTCCGATGGACTGTGCAGAGTTCTTGAGCTGATGCACGAGTGATTCACCAAGGGATAGGGCATAGTCGTGGAGCTAGTGCATGTTCTCCGATGGACTGGATTGAGTAGGATGCACGAAGATTGATTTGTTGATACTTCTCGACTGACTGTGATTGTGTTGGAAGACCTTCCTTATGATATAGAGAGGTTAGAGATAACTCCGATGTACATATCATATCGAGATGTGTTTCAGTAAGATAGTCCTGATGATACCTCCATGGCCAAGAGGGAGTGTTTGAGTAGTAGCTGCATGGGGCATCACCTGACAGTGGTAAGCTAAGAAAGGTTTAAAATTTGGCTTCACACTGGTTCACCCCCCCCTCTCAGTGTCAACAATATTGCTTATTTGTGGATGGTTCATTTGGCGAACGATCTCCTTTCTGCAGTGTATCCATGTGTTGGAATAGACCCTCTTATGATAACAAGATGTGTTCCAACGTCATGCTACCTCTCTAGCTAAGAGGGAGCGTTGATAACGGAGGCACATGATGGACCGGGTTGAGCTGAGCACATTGTGTTGATGCATGATAGACTCTCCGATGGACTGTGCAGAATTCTTGAGCTGATGCACGAGTGAGTCGACACTCAATTTGTTTCTGTGCTTTAACACTCTTTTAGTGATCCTCGCATTCGCCTGCTTGTTTATTTTCTGTATGAGGTGGTGTCACAATCAGTTTCGTGTAGAGAAATATTGCTTATTTGTGGATGGTTCATTTGGCGAACGATCTCCTTTCTGCAGTGTATCCATGTGTTGGAATAGACCCTCTTATAATAACAAGATGTGTTCCAACGTCATGCTACCTCTCTAGCTAAGAGGGAGTGTTGATAACGTAGGCACACGATGGACTGGGTTGAGCTGAGCACATTGTGTTGATGCATGATAGACTCTCCGATGGACTGTGCAGAGTTCTTGAGCTGATGCGAGAGTGACTCACCCATAGATAGGGCAGAGTCGTGGAGCTAGTGCATGTTCTCTGATGGACTGGATGAAGCAGATGCACGAAGATTGATTTGTTGACACTTCTCAGCTAACTGTGATTGTGTCGGAAGACCTTCCTTATGATATAGAGAGGTTAGAGATAACTGTGATGTACATATGATATCGAGAAGTGTTTCAGTACGATAATGCCGATGATACATCCATGGCAAAGAGGGAGTGTTGGAGTAGTAGCTGCATGGGGCATTACCTCATAGGTCACCCAAAGGAAGAATAAGATTAGAATACAGTGTTCGAAGAATACCTTCCTTGTCGAGAGGAAGTGTTGGAAATAGTGCAACTTCAGAAGTTATTCTTATTGTATTCCATCTTGTTATTGTACCTCCTATGGGACAAGATGTCAATGTATTTGATCATGTAAAACAATTGAAAGAATCACTATAAACCTAGAGGTGAAATCACAAAGAAAATATTTATTAAATGTAATTTTTTGTATTCCCCCAAGACAAGTCGGCCCAGTGGCTAAATTGCCCCAAAACAGTGGGAAATATGCCCAAGAAATGGGCAGAACTGCCCTAGTCAGGTCGATGCAGTTAGAAAAAACGTTAGGTGGGGCCAGTCAGGTAAAAAGCCACCCTTTGATGTGTATAAATAGAGAGTTCAACCTCTCATTTGGTCAAACACACAAGCAAGTTCGCTCTAGCAAAGAGAGGTTCCCTACTTCAGTTAAGAGATTGATTTTTGGGGGTTCTTTACTATTGGAGAAATTTCTCCCTTGTTTTCTTGGGTTTGCGCTACTACTATCCGAATGTACATCGTTCTCTATTGGAAGGTCTGAGCTCGGGGGAGACAAACAGCTTTGTCTATGGTTGGGAGATGATTGTTCCTGTCATCATGGTTTAAACGAGCTCGACACTCAGTTTACTTTTGTGCTTTGCCACTCTTTTAGTGATCTTCGCATTCGTCTACTTGTTTATTTTCTCTATGAGGTGGTGTCACAATCAGTTTCGTGTAGAGAAATATTTCTAACATCTATGTACCAGAGATACTAACATTCGCAGGCTAGTATATACAAGTGAGATGAAGTGATACTAGAGAGAGTAGAGGATGGAAAGAGGAAAATGTAGGAGATGTTGACTCATCGATCTCACCACTGCAGTCTATGTGATGCAACGAAAACGAACAACACCTTAGAGAGGAGAAAATGAAGAAACTCACCTTGAATAGTGTTGACGATGGTTTCGAGACTTCCTTGACCTTGCTAATGTTTATAGCAGCATAACCAGGATCACTGAAAGAATGGAAAAGCACATAAACAAAATGACTGTGGAACTCGAAAGCAACATCTACACTATTTCACGTGATTTTCTACATTTTCTCTCGTGTAAGGTGTTATTCGTTGTCGTTGCCTCAAATAGACTGCAGCTATGGGATCAATGACTCAACATCTCCGACATTTTTCCTCCTTCCATCCTCTACTTTTCCTCGTATCACCTCATCTCACTTCTTGCCTTCCAAATATTTTCCCCATCATTGCCGCCTTCCCCAGATAAAGTGCATGATGAAGTAATCCCCTGCGGTCTAGAATGACCAAGTTGATCAGGTAGATCAGGTATCTTGTTTAAAACGATGATATGATCCCTTTGTGGAACGTACTCCTTTCTGGAGTTTGTCCGATTGTGGGATGGTTCTTTTCTGGAACGTGCTTATTTGTGGATGGTTCATTTGGGTAATGATCTGCTTTCTGGAGTGTATCCTTGTGTTGGAATGGACCCTCTTATGATAACAAGATGTGTTCCGACGTGATGATACCTCTCTAGCTAAGAGAGAGCGTTGATGATGTAGGCACCCGATGGACTGGGTTGAGTTGAGCACATTGTATTGATGCATGATAGACTCTCCGATGGACTGTGCAGAGTTCTTGAGCTGATGCACGAGTGATTCACCAAGGGATAGGGCATAGTCGTGGAGCTAGTGCATGTTCTCCGATGGACTGGATTGAGTAGGATGCACGAAGATTGATTTGTTGATACTTCTCGACTGACTGTGATTGTGTTGGAAGACCTTCCTTATGATATAGAGAGGTTAGAGATAACTCCGATGTACATATCATATCGAGATGTGTTTCAGTAAGATAGTCCTGATGATACCTCCATGGCCAAGAGGGAGTGTTTGAGTAGTAGCTGCATGGGGCATCACCTGACAGTGGTAAGCTAAGAAAGGTTTAAAATTTGGCTTCACACTGGTTCACCCCCCCCTCTCAGTGTCAACAATATTGCTTATTTGTGGATGGTTCATTTGGCGAACGATCTCCTTTCTGCAGTGTATCCATGTGTTGGAATAGACCCTCTTATGATAACAAGATGTGTTCCAACGTCATGCTACCTCTCTAGCTAAGAGGGAGCGTTGATAACGGAGGCACATGATGGACCGGGTTGAGCTGAGCACATTGTGTTGATGCATGATAGACTCTCCGATGGACTGTGCAGAATTCTTGAGCTGATGCACGAGTGAGTCGACACTCAATTTGTTTCTGTGCTTTAACACTCTTTTAGTGATCCTCGCATTCGCCTGCTTGTTTATTTTCTGTATGAGGTGGTGTCACAATCAGTTTCGTGTAGAGAAATATTGCTTATTTGTGGATGGTTCATTTGGCGAACGATCTCCTTTCTGCAGTGTATCCATGTGTTGGAATAGACCCTCTTATAATAACAAGATGTGTTCCAACGTCATGCTACCTCTCTAGCTAAGAGGGAGTGTTGATAACGTAGGCACACGATGGACTGGGTTGAGCTGAGCACATTGTGTTGATGCATGATAGACTCTCCGATGGACTGTGCAGAGTTCTTGAGCTGATGCGAGAGTGACTCACCCATAGATAGGGCAGAGTCGTGGAGCTAGTGCATGTTCTCTGATGGACTGGATGAAGCAGATGCACGAAGATTGATTTGTTGACACTTCTCAGCTAACTGTGATTGTGTCGGAAGACCTTCCTTATGATATAGAGAGGTTAGAGATAACTGTGATGTACATATGATATCGAGAAGTGTTTCAGTACGATAATGCCGATGATACATCCATGGCAAAGAGGGAGTGTTGGAGTAGTAGCTGCATGGGGCATTACCTCATAGGTCACCCAAAGGAAGAATAAGATTAGAATACAGTGTTCGAAGAATACCTTCCTTGTCGAGAGGAAGTGTTGGAAATAGTGCAACTTCAGAAGTTATTCTTATTGTATTCCATCTTGTTATTGTACCTCCTATGGGACAAGATGTCAATGTATTTGATCATGTAAAACAATTGAAAGAATCACTATAAACCTAGAGGTGAAATCACAAAGAAAATATTTATTAAATGTAATTTTTTGTATTCCCCCAAGACAAGTCGGCCCAGTGGCTAAATTGCCCCAAAACAGTGGGAAATATGCCCAAGAAATGGGCAGAACTGCCCTAGTCAGGTCGACGCAGTTAGAAAAAACGTTAGGTGGGGCCAGTCAGGTAAAAAGCCACCCTTTGATGTGTATAAATAGAGAGTTCAACCTCTCATTTGGTCAAACACACAAGCAAGTTCGCTCTAGCAAAGAGAGGTTCCCTACTTCAGTTAAGAGATTGATTTTTGGGGGTTCTTTACTATTGGAGAAATTTCTCCCTTGTTTTCTTGGGTTTGCGCTACTACTATCCGAATGTACATCGTTCTCTATTGGAAGGTCTGAGCTCGGGGGAGACAAACAGCTTTGTCTATGGTTGGGAGATGATTGTTCCTGTCATCATGGTTTAAACGAGCTCGACACTCAGTTTACTTTTGTGCTTTGCCACTCTTTTAGTGATCTTCGCATTCGTCTACTTGTTTATTTTTTCTATGAGGTGGTGTCACAATCAGTTTCGTGTAGAGAAATATTTCTAACATCTATGTACCAGAGATACTAACATTCGCAGGCTAGTATATACAAGTGAGATGAAGTGATACTAGAGAGAGTAGAGGATGGAAAGAGGAAAATGTAGGAGATGTTGACTCATCGATCTCACCACTGCAGTCTATGTGATGCAACGAAAACGAACAACACCTTAGAGAGGAGAAAATGAAGAAACTCACCTTGAATAGTGTTGACGATGGTTTCGAGACTTCCTTGACCTTGCTAATGTTTATAGCAGCATAACCAGAATCACTGAAAGAATGGAAAAGCACATAAACAAAATGACTGTGGAACTCGAAAGCAACATCAACACTATTTCACGTGATTTTCTACATTTTCTCTCGTGTACGGTGTTATTCGTTGTCGTTGCCTCAAATAGACTGCAGCTATGGGATCAATGACTCAACATCTCCGACATTTTTCCTCCTTCCATCCTCTACTTTTCCTCGTATCACCTCATCTCACTTCTTGCCTTCCAAATATTTTCCCCATCATTGCCACCTTCCCCAGATAAAGTGCATGATGAAGTAATCCCCTGCGGTCTAGAATGACCAAGTTGATCAGGTAGATCAGGTATCTTGTTTAAAACGATGATATGATCCCTTTTTGGAACGTACTCCTTTCTGGAGTTTGTCCGATTGTAGGATGGTTCTTTTCTGGAACGTGCTTATTTGTGGATGGTTCATTTGGGTAATGATCTGCTTTCTGGAGTGTATCCTTGTGTTGGAATGGACCCTCTTATGATAACAAGATGTGTTCCGACGTGATGATACCTCTCTAGCTAAGAGAGAGCGTTGATGATGTAGGCACCCGATGGACTGGGTTGAGTTGAGCACATTGTATTGATGCATGATAGACTCTCCGATGGACTGTGCAGAGTTCTTGAGCTGATGCACGAGTGATTCACCAAGGGATAGGGCATAGTCGTGGAGCTAGTGCATGTTCTCCGATGGACTGGATTGAGTAGGATGCACGAAGATTGATTTGTTGATACTTCTCGACTGACTGTGATTGTGTTGGAAGACCTTCCTTATGATATAGAGAGGTTAGAGATAACTCCGATGTACATATCATATCGAGATGTGTTTCAGTATGATAGTCCTGATGATACCTCCATGGCCAAGAGGGAGTGTTTGAGTAGTAGCTGCATGGGGCATCACCTAACAGTGGTAAGCTAAGAAAGGTTTAAAATTTGGCTTCATACTGATTCACCCCCGCCTCTCAGTGTCAACAATATTGCTTATTTGTGGATGGTTCATTTGGCGAACGATCTCCTTTCTGCAGTGTATCCATGTGTTGGAATAGACCCTCTTATGATAACAAGATGTGTTCCAACGTCATGCTACCTCTCTAGCTAAGAGGGAGCGTTGATAACGGAGGTACATGATGGACCGGGTTGAGCTGAGCACATTGTGTTGATGCATGATAGACTCTCCGATGGTCTGTGCAGAATTCTTGAGCTGATGCACGAGTGAGTCGACACTCAATTTGTTTCTGTGCTTTAACACTCTTTTAGTGATCCTCGCATTCGCCTGCTTGTTTATTTTCTGTATGAGGTGGTGTCACAATCAGTTTCGTGTAGAGAAATATTGCTTATTTGTGGATGGTTCATTTGGCGAACGATCTCCTTTCTGCAGTGTATCCATGTGTTGGAATAGACCCTCTTATAATAACAAGATGTGTTCCAACGTCATGCTACCTCTCTAGCTAAGAGGGAGTGTTGATAACGTAGGCACACGATGGACTGGGTTGAGCTGAGCACATTGTGTTGATGCATGATAGACTCTCCGATGGACTGTGCAGAGTTCTTGAGCTGATGCGAGAGTGACTCACCCATAGATAGGGCAGAGTCGTGGAGCTAGTGCATGTTCTCTGATGGACTGGATGAAGCAGATGCACGAAGATTGATTTGTTGACACTTCTCAGCTAACTGTGATTGTGTCGGAAGACCTTCCTTATGATATAGAGAGGTTAGAGATAACTGTGATGTACATATGATATCGAGAAGTGTTTCAGTACGATAATGCCGATGATACATCCATGGCAAAGAGGGAGTGTTGGAGTAGTGGCTGCATGGGGCATTACCTCATAGGTCACCCAAAGGAAGAATAAGATTAGAATACAGTGTTCGAAGAATACCTTCCTTGTCGAGAGGAAGTGTTGGAAATAGTGCAACTTCAGAAGTTATTCTTATTGTATTCCATCTTGTTATTGTACCTCCTATGGGACAAGATGTCAATATATTTGATCATGTAAAACAATTGAAAGAATCACTATAAACCTAGAGGTGAAATCACAAAGAAAATATTTATTAAATGTAATTTTTTGTATTCCCCCAAGACAAGTCGGCCCAGTGGCTAAATTGCCCCAAAACAGTGGGAAATATGCCCAAGAAATGGGCAGAACTGCCCTAGTCAGGTCGACGCAGTTAGAAAAAACGTTAGGTGGGGCCAGTCAGGTAAAAAGCCACCCTTTGATGTGTATAAATAGAGAGTTCAACCTCTCATTTGGTCAAACACACAAGCAAGTTCGCTCTAGCAAAGAGAGGTTCCCTACTTCAGTTAAGAGATTGATTTTTTGGGGTTCTTTACTATTGGAGAAATTTCTCCCTTGTTTTCTTGGGTTTGCGCTACTACTATCCGAATGTACATCGTTCTCTATTGGAAGGTCTGAGCTCGGGGGAGACAAACAGCTTTGTCTATGGTTGGGAGATGATTGTTCCTGTCATCATGGTTTAAACGAGCTCGACACTCAGTTTACTTTTGTGCTTTGCCACTCTTTTAGTGATCTTCGCATTCGTCTACTTGTTTATTTTCTCTATGAGGTGGTGTCACAATCAGTTTCGTGTAGAGAAATATTTCTAACATCTATGTACCAGAGATACTAACATTCGCAGGCTAGTATATACAAGTGAGATGAAGTGATACTAGAGAGAGTAGAGGATGGAAAGAGGAAAATGTAGGAGATGTTGAGTCATCGATCTCACCACTGCAGTCTATGTGATGCAACGAAAACGAACAACACCTTAGAGAGGAGAAAATGAAGAAACTCACCTTGAATAGTGTTGACGATGGTTTCGAGACTTCCTTGACCTTGCTAATGTTTATAGCAGCATAACCAGGATCACTAAAAGAATGGAAAAGCACATAAACAAAATGACTGTGGAACTCGAAAGCAACATCAACACTATTTCACGTGATTTTCTACATTTTCTCTCGTGTACGGTGTTATTCGTTGTCGTTGCCTCAAATAGACTGCAGCTATGGGATCAATGACTCAACATCTTCGACATTTTTCCTCCTTCCATCCTCTACTTTTCCTCGTATCACCTCATCTCACTTCTTGCCTTCCAAATATTTTCCCCATCATTGCCACCTTCCCCAGATAAAGTGCATGATGAAGTAATCCCCTGCGGTCTAAATGACCAAGTTGATCAGGTAGATCAGGTATCTTGTTTAAAACGATGATATGATCCCTTTGTGGAACGTACTCCTTTCTGGAGTCTGTCTGATTGTGGGATGGTTCTTTTCTGGAACGTGCTTATTTGTGGATGGTTCATTTGGGTAATGATCTGCATTCTGGAGTGTATCCTTGTGTTGGAATGCACCCTCTTATGATAACAAGATGTGTTCCGACGTGATGATACCTCTCTAGCTAAGAGAGAGCGTTGATGATGTAGGCACCCGATGGACTGGGTTGAGTTGAGCACATTTTATTGATGCATGATAGACTCTCCGATGGACTGTGCAGAGTTCTTGAGCTGATGCACGAGTGATTCACCAAGGGATAGGGCATAGTCGTGGAGCTAGTGCATATTCTCCGATGGACTGGATTGAGTAGGATGCACGAAGATTGATTTGTTGATACTTCTCGACTAATTGTGATTGTGTTGGAAGACCTTCCTTATGATATAGAGAGGTTAGACATAACTTCGATGTACATATCATATCGAGATGTGTTTCAGTATGATAGTCCTGATGATACCTCTATGGCCAAGAGGGAGTGTTGGAGTAGTAGCTGCATGGGACATCACCTCATAGGTCGACCAAAGGAAGAATAAGATAGAATAAAGTGTTCGAAGAATACCTTCCTTGTCGAGAGGAAGTGTTGGAAATAGTGCAACTTCAGAAGCTATTCTTATTGTATTTCATCTTGTTATTGTACCTCCTATGGGACAAGAGGTCAATGTATTTCATCATGTAAAACACTTGAAGGAATCAATGTAAACCTAGGGGTGAAATCACAAAGAAAATATTTATTAAATGAAATGTTTTGTATTCCCCCAAGACAAGTCGGTCCAGTGGGTAAATTGCCCCGAAACAGTGGCAATTTGCCCCAAAAGATGGGCAGAACTGCCCCAGTTAGGTCGATACAGATAGGGAAAGTTAGGTCGGCCCAGTCAGGGAAAAACTCACCCTTTGATGTGTATAAATAGACAATTCGACATCTCATTTGGTCCAACACTCAAGCAAGTTCGCTCTAGCCAAGAGAGGTTCGCTACTTCACTTAAGAGACTAATTCTTTGGGGTTCTCCACTATTGGAGAAGTTTATCCCTTGTTTTCTTGGGTTTGCACTACTACTATCCGGATGTACATCGTTCTCTATTGGAAAGTCTGAGCTCGGGGGAGACAAACAGCTTTGTCTATGGTTGGGAGATGATTGTTCTTGTCATCACGGTTTAAACGAGCTCAACACTCAGTTTGTTTCTATGCTTTAACACTTGTTTAGTGATTTTCGCGTTCGCCTGCTTGTTTGTTTTTTGTATGAGGTGGTGTCACAATAAATTTCGCGTACAGAAATATTGCTTATTTGTGGATGGTTCATTTGGCAAACGATCTCCTTTCTGCAGTGTATCCATGTGTTGGAATAGACCCTCTTATGATAACAAGATGTGTTCCAACATCATGCTACCTATCTAGCTAAGAGGGAGTGTTGATAATGTAGGCACCCGATGGACTAGGGTGAGGTGATCACATTGTATTTATGCATGATCGACTCTCCGATGGACTGTGCAGAGTTCTTGAGCTGATGCACGAGTGACTCACCCATGGATAGGGCAGAGTCGTGGAGCTAGTGCATGTTCTCTGATGGACTGCATGAACCAGATGCACGAAGATTGATTTGTTGACACTTCTCGACTAACTGTGATTGTGTTGGAAGACCTTCCTTATGATATAGAGAGGTTAGAGATAACTGTGATGTACATATGATATCGAGAAGTGTTTAAGTACAATAATGCCGATGATACCTCCATGGCCAAGAGGGAGTGTTGGAGTGGTAGCTGCATGGGGCATTACTTCATAGGTCAACCAAAGGAAGAATAAGATTAGAATACAGTGTTCAAAGAATAACTTCGTTGTCGAGAGGAAGTGTTGGAAATAGTGCAACTTCAGAAGTTATTCTTATTGTATTTCATCTTGTTATTGTACCTCCTATGAGACAAGATGTCAATGTATTTGATCATGTAAAACACTTGAAAGAATCAATATAAACCTCGGGGTGAAATCACAAATAAAAAATTTATTAAATGTAATTTTTGGTATTCCCCCAAGACAAGTTGGCCTAGTGGGTAAATTGCCCCAAAAGAGTGGGAAATATGCCCCAAGAAATGGGCAGAGCTGCCCCAGTCAGGTCGACGCAGTTAAAAAAACGTTAGGTTTGCCCAGTCAGGTAAAAAGTCACCCTTTGATGTGTATAAATAGAGAGTTCAACCTCTCATTTGGTGAAACACACAAGCAAGTTCGCTCTAGCCAAGAGAGGTTCGCCACTTTAGTTAAGAGATTGATTTTTTGGGGTTCTCCACTATTTGTGAAATTTCTCCCTTGTTTTCTTGGGTTTGCGCTACTACTATCCGGATGTACATCGTTCTCTATTGGAAGGTCTGAGCTCGGGGGAGACAAACAAATTTGTCTATGGTTGGGAGATGATTGTCCCTGTCATCAAGGTTTAAACGAGCTCGACACTCAGTTTGTTTCTGTGCTTTGCCACTCTTTTAGTGATCCTCGCATTCCTCTGCTTGTTTATTTTCTCTATGAGGTGGTGTCACAATCAGTTTCGTGTAGAGAAATATTTCTAACATCTATGTACGAGAGATACTAACCTTCGCAGTCTAGCATATACAAGTGAGAAGAAGTGATACTAGAGACAATAGAGGATGGAAAGAGGAAAAATGTAGGAGATGTTGAGTCATCGATCTCACCACTGCAGTCTACGTGATGCAACGAAAACGAACAACACCTTACAGAGGAGAAAATGAAGAAACTCACCTTGAATAGTGTTGACGATGGTTTCGAGACTTCCTTGACCTTGTTAATGTTTATAGCAGCATAACACGGATCACTGAAAGAATGGAAAAGCACATAAACAAAATGACTGTGGAACACGAAAGCAACATCAACACTATTTCAGGTGATTTTCTACATTTTCTCTCGTGTACGGTGTTATTCGTTGTAGTTGCCTTAAATAGACTGCAGCTATGGGATCAATGACTCAACATCTCCGACATTTTTCCTCCTTCCATCCTCTACTTTTCCTCGTATCACCTCATCTGACTTGTCGCCTTCCAAATATTTTCCCCATCATTGCCACCTTCCCCAGATAAAGTGCATGACGAAGTAATCCTCGGCGGACTAAAATGACCAAGTTGATCAGGTAGATCAGGTATCTTCTTTAAAACGATGATATGGTCCCTTTGTGGAACGTACTCCTTTCTGGAGTTTGTCCGATTGTGGGATGGTTCTTTTGTGGAACGTGCTTATTTGTGAATGGTTCATTTGGGGAACGATCTCCTTTCTGGAGTGTATCTCTGTGTTGGAATGGACCCTCTTATGATAACAAGATATGTTTCAACGTCATGCTACCTCTCTAGCTAAGAGGAAGCGTTGATAATGTAGGCACCCGATGGACAGTGTTGAGCTGAGCACATTGTATTGATGCATGATAGACTCTCCGATGGACTGTGTAGAGTTCTTGAGTTGATGCACGAGTGATTCACCGATGGATAGGGCAGAGTCGTGGAGCTAGTGCATGTTCTCTGATGGACTGGATGAAGCAGATGCATGTAGATTGATTTATTGACACTTCTCGACTAACTGTGATTGTGTTGGAAGACCTTCCTTTTGATATAGAGAGGTTAGAGATCACTGTGATGTACATATGATATCGAGAAGTAATTCAGTACGATAACGCCGATGATACCTCCATGGCCAAGAGGGAGTGTTGGAGTAGTAGCTGCATCGGGCACTACCTCATAGGTCAACCAAAGGAAGAATAAGATTAGAATACAGTGTTCGAAGAATACCTTCCCTGTCGAGAGGAAGTGTTGGAAATAGTACAACTTCAGAAGTTATTATTATTGTATATCATCTTGTTATTGTACCTCCTATGGGACAAGAAGTCAATGTATTTGATCATGTAAAAGAGTTGAAAGAATCACTATAAACCTAGGAGTGAAATCACAAAGAAAAGATTTATTAAATGTAATTTTTTGTATTCCGCAAGACAAGTCGGCCCAGTGGGTAAATTGCCCCAAAACAGTGGAAAATATGCCCCAAGAAATGGGCAGAACTGCGCTAGTCAGTTCGGCGCAGTTAGAAAAAACGTTAGGTCGGCCCAGTCAGGTAAAAAGTCAGCCTTTGATGTGTATAAATAGAGAGTTCAACCTCTCATTTGGTCAAGCACACAAGCAAGTTCGCTCTAGCCAAGAGAGGTTCGCTACTTCAGTTAAGAGATTGATTTTTTGGGGTTCTCCACTATTGGAGAAATTTCTCCCTTGTTTTCTTGGGTTTGCGCTTCTACTATCCGAATATACATCGTTCTCTATTGGAAGGGCTGAGCTCGGGGGAGACAAACAACTTTGTCTATGGTTGGAAGATGATTGTTCCTGTCATCATGGTTTAAACGAGCTCAACACTCAGTTTGTTTCTGTGCTTTTCCACTCTTTTAGTGATCTACGCATTCGTCTGCTTGTTTATTTTCTCCATGAGGTGGTGTCACAATCAGTTTCGTGTAGAGAAATATTTCTAACATCTATGTAACAGAGATACTAATCTTCGCAGGCTAGTATATACACGTGAGATGAAGTGATTCTGGAGACAATGGAGGATGGAAAGAGGAAAAATGTAGGAGATGCTGAGTCATCGATCTCACCACTGCAGTCTATGTGATGCAACGAAAACGAACAACACCTTACAGATGAGAAAATGAAGAAACTCAACTTGAATAGTGTTGACGATGGTTTCGAGACTTCCTTGACCTTGTTAATGTTTACAGCAGCATAACCAGGATCACTGAATGAATGGAAAAACACATAAACAAAATGACTGTAGAACTCGAAAGCAACATCAACATTATTTCAGGTGATTTTCTACATTTTCTCTCTTGTACGGTGTTATTCGTTGTCGTTGCCTCAAATAGACTGCAGCTACGGGATCAATGACTCAACATCTCCGACGTTTTTCCTCCTTCCATCCTCTACCTTTCCTCGTATCACCTCATCTCACTTCTCGCCTTCCAAATATTTTCCCCTTCATTGCCACCTTCCCCAGATAAAGTGCATGACGAAATAATCCTCTGCGGTCTAGAATGACCAAGTTGATCAGGTAGATCAGCTATCCTCTTTAAAACGATGATATGGTCCCTTTGTGGAACGTACTCCTTTCTGGAGTGTGTCCGATTGTGGGATGGTTCTTTTGTTGAACGTGCTTATTTGTGCATGGTTCATTTGGGGAACGATCTCCTTTCTGGAGTGTATCCATGTGTTGGAATGAACCCTCTTATGATAACAAGATGTGTTCCGACGTGATGATACATCCCTAGCTAAGAGGGAGCGTTGATGATGTAGACACCCGATGGACTGGGTTGAGCTGAGCACATTGTATTGATGCATGATAGATTCTCCGATGGACTTGCAGAGTTCTTGAGCTGATGCACGAGTGATTCACCCATGGATAAGGCATAGTCGTGGAGCTAGTGCATCTTCTATGATGGACTGGATTGAGCAGGATGCAAGAAGATTGATTTGTTGACACTTCTCGACTAACTGTGATTGTGTTGGAAGACCTTCATTATGATATAGAGAGGTTATACCTCCTATGGGACAAGATGTCAATGTATTTGATCATGTAAAAAACTTGAAAGAATCAATGTAAACCTAGGGGTGAAATCACAAAAAAAATATTTATTAAATGAAATGTTTTGTATTCCCCCAAGACAAGTCGGTCCAGTGGGTATACTGCCCCGAAACAGTGGCAATTTGCCCCAAAAGATGGGCAGAACTGCCCCAGTTAGGTCGATACAGTTAGGGAAAGTTAGGTCGGCCCAGTCAGGTAAAAAGTCAACCTTTGATGTGTATAAATAGACAATTCGATATCTCATTTGGTCAAACACTCAAGCAAGTTTGCTCTAGCCAAGAGAGGTTCGCTACTTCAGTTAAGAGACTAATTTTTTGGGGTTCTCCACTATAGGAGAAGTTTCTCCCTTGTTTTCTTGGGTTTGAATTTCTACTATGCGGATGTATATCGTTCTCTATTGGAAGGTTTGGGCTCGGGGGAGACAAACAGCTTTGTCTATGGTTGGCTAGAGCGAACTTGCTTGCGTGTTTGACCAAATGAGAGGTTGAACTCTCTATTTATACACATCAAAGGGTGACTTTTTACCTGACTGGGCCGACCTAACGTTTTTTTCTAACTGCGCCGACCTGACTGGGACAGTTCTGCGCATTTCTTGGGGCATATTTCCCACTGTTTTGGGGCAATTTACCCACTGGGCCGACTTATCTTGGGGGAATACAAAAAATTACATTTAATAAATCTTTTCTTTGTGATTTCACCCCTAAGTTTATATTGATTCTTTCATATGTTTTACATGATCAAATACATTGACATCTTGTCCCATAGGAGGTACAATAACAAGATGAAATACAATAAGAATAACTTCTGAAGTTGCACTATTTCCAACACTTCCTCTCGACAAGGAAGGTATTCTTCGAACACTGTATTCTAATCTTATTCTTCCTTTGGTTGACCTATGAGGTAATGCCCCATGCAGCTACTACTCCAACACTCTCTCTTGGCCATGGAGGTATCATCAGCATTATCGTACTGAAACACTTCTCGATATCATATGTACATCACAGTTATCTCTAACCTCTCTATATCATAAGGAAGGTCTTCCAACACAATCACAGTTAGTCGAGACGTGTCAACAAATCAATCTTCATGTATCTGCTTCATCCAGTCCATCAGAGAACATGCACTAGCTCCACGACTCTGCCCTATCCACGGGTGAGTCACTCGTGCATCAGCTCAAGAACTCTGCACAGTCCATCGGAGAGTCTATCATGCATCAATACAATGTGCTCAGCTCAACCCTGTCCATCAGGTGCCTACATTATCAACGCTCCCTCTTAGCTAGAGAGGTAGCATGACGTTGGAACACATCTTGTTATCATAAGAGGGTCTATTCCAACACATGGGTACACCGCAGAAAGGAGATCGTTTGCCAAATGAACCATCCACAAATAAGCAATATTTCTCTACACGAAACTGATTGTGACACCACCTCATACAGAAAATAAACAAGCAGGCGAATGCGAGGATCACTAAAAGAGTGTTAAAGCACAGAAACAAACTGAGTGTCGAGCTCGTTTAAACCGTGATGACAAGAACAATCATCTCCCAACCATAGACAAAGTTGTTTGTCTCCTCCGAGCTCAGACCTTCCAATAGAGAACGATGTACATCCGGATAGTAGTAGTGCAAACCCAAGAAAACAACGGAGAAACTTCTCCAATAGTGGAGAAGCCCAAAAAATTAGTCTCTTAACTAAAGTAGCGAACCTCTCTTGGCTAGAGCGAACTTGCTTGAGTGTTTGACCAAATGAGATGTCGAATTGTCTATTTATAAACATCAAAGGGTGACTTTTTAGCTGACTGGGCCGACCTAACTTTCCCAATTGAGAGGTCGAACTCTCTATTTATACACATCAAAGGGTAACTTTTTTCCTCACTGAGCTGACCTAACTTTCCCTAACTGCGCTGACCTGACTGGGGTAGTTCTGCTCATTGTTTGGGGCAAATTGCCCATTGTTTTGGGGCAGTTTACCCACTGGGCTGACTTGTCTTGGGGGAATACAAAAATTTACATTTAATAAATCTTTTCTTTCTAATTTCACCCCAGATATACCTTGATTCTTTCAAGTGTTATCTCGAATTCAGTGCCAAACTGCTGCCTCGATTT
Source organism: Larix kaempferi (assembly GCA_027924585.1). Classification (NCBI taxonomy): domain Eukaryota; kingdom Viridiplantae; phylum Streptophyta; class Pinopsida; order Pinales; family Pinaceae; genus Larix; species Larix kaempferi. The sequence continues at coordinate 9,753,435 of BSBM01000504.1, forward strand.
CTGTGGCTGGATGCTGCCTCAAATTTTGTTGCAAACACTGTCTCGATTTCTTTGCCTAACTTGCCTCGATTTCTGTGCCAACTTCTTTCTCGATTTCTGTTTCCACTCTTGCCTCCGTTTCTGTGCAAAAACAGTTTTGAAATCCGTGCAGCAAATACTGTTCGGACGGACTGTACGAACCTATAAAAATGTGCAGAAAAATATTCTAGAAAATCGTGCCCTGTCTTGGGAAATGTGCCCAGCAATAATTCATAGAAAATCGTGTCTGCCTTGGGATATGTGCCCAGCTGACCACCTCAATTTTTGTGCCCAGAATCATGCTGTACTTTTCTCGATTTCTGTGCCTCATAATTTCATCCTCGAGCTGCCTCGAAATGTGTGTCGTCTCTTCAAGCTAAAACTAGTGCCTCGATTTTTGTGCCAACTGAACTCCTCAAATGGTTGCCTCGAATTTCGTGCCACCTCCAGCTATCTCTTTTCGCCTCTTCACTCTATTTTAGCAAAAGTGAGAATGAATGCCTCCCTCAAGCTTTTTGATCAAACCCTAGGGTGCTTTTAATCCAATGGATGAGATTGAGTTAGATCAACGGTGGAAATTAAATGCTCCATTTACTTTTCATAAATATTAATTTCCCTCACCCACTGAAATTTATCAAAAAGTGACTTTGAGTTTATAAAGTCTCATTAAATGCTATTCTCAAGTCATTTAATGTGAGGGTCACCTTTTTCTCCCTTCTAAGTGACTTTAGCACTAGGGGAACACTTCCCTATGTACAAAAACTAACACCACACTGCTTCTCCCCCAATCTACCTACACTTTTCCAACTCACGAATTTGTTCAGACAGAGCTGTGAGTTGGCATTGGAACTATGTGATGCTATGTGCTAATCCTGTAATCAATGCATCCGCCAAACCACCAATAGACTCCAATCTCATAGAAAACTACAATGCCTCTCAATGATTACTAAAGCCTCTACTATAGTAGAGGAGTACCCAAATGTGGTAACAAAACATAAGTAAACCATTATTCATGATGAATATATTGGATAGTATAAGCTTAGCTGGCTCATCAAATCTCGAAACCATTGATTGCAATGTCAAACCGATTCTACAACTCTTTTCTTGATCTCTTTCATTTCAACAATGCTTTGTTCTTCGGACTTCAAATTATAAAATTATTTAATTAAGTATTTCCATATTTGACCTAGAGTCATATCTAGACTGGAATGAGCACTTTGCTTGCATTTCATGAACATTACAAGGCTCTCCCACGTAGAGTTTCCAGAAACTCCACCAAACGAACAACATTTTTGGTCCTCCACACGCTCTAGATAGTGTCGCAAAGGAACCAGTGCCGTTAGGAATCATCTTAACACCAACCATTAAGCGGAAGCATCCACCGTTGGGTAGACTCAGTGATCTGACCTTGACCTGCTATTTAAGCTTGTAAACTAGGGATTAGAGTTAATTCTAGAGGTCCTGGTTGCGCAACTGGGCTTGATGTCCCCATAGAAAAAAATGACACTACTTGATAACCTGGTAATAATATTTGACCACCTCCAACAGTAAAACTTAGGCTATTCATATTCATAAACATGGTTGCATGTAGAGTCTAATTGCTTACAACAAACACACTTGCCCTATGTATAATAGCCGGGCTAGCAAGACCACTGTCGTGGGCATGTTACGAAAAGTATCCACTAAAGAAAAACTCAATCAAACTCATAATAAATTATCTCTTAGTGAGCAGCAAACAACAAGGACTAATAAACTTTAAGCAAGACAACTATTGACCAGATAATAAGAAATTATTAACGAGTAGAAGCTAAACAACAAAATCATAAATAAATGATCTGTTTCCACTACGTTGTAGTATTTCCCTTGCGGGTGCAAACCAACTCTTTCGTTCTTGATGTGGTCCACAACTGTTGGATAAAATGCTCTTCCAAGTGATTTTCTTATCAAGGGACATGGTATACTGAACCATCTGAAGATATGCTTTGAAGGATACCATGCTAGATTAGATCTACAATCTGACAGCAGGCATGTTTGAGGATTAGAAGATGGCTCAGTTAGCTGGAGGAGCATCCATTATTTGATATATTAATTTAAAATAAACAATGTATAATTAGTAGGATTGCAACCGTGAGTTGTCTATTAGAAGATGTGCCTCATTCAAGACTTTCGATGGATAGTATCGGATTTGTGGGACCCCCCTATCTATGATGGGACGGGTAATGTGGAAGAATACTTGGATAGAATGTAGTACCAAGTTGCGGAAGAGCAGCATGTACCTGCTTTATATGTAGTTCAGAAGGTACGCCTGCTCGCCTGTGGGAAACACATAAGGAGGACCATACTACATGGGCTGTAGTCCATCTAGCCATGCTACATCATTTTTTTTCCCTCCCGAGTTTGAGTGTCAGGATCTGTCTTAAACACATGGGGAGGTAATGACATTTGTGAAACAATGTGAAGGTAAGAGAAGCCCCTCTATTCATATTGAAATTTTTTACAGAAGTGGGTGGAGAAAAGTTCTTCCGTTGGAATACTGGGTACATAAGTTTTTGCATACTTTAGGGTTGAACGCTAGCACATGGTACTTGCATTAAGAATTTGCAATACAAACTAAGGAACGTGTAGTGGTTAACTATAATTTTTGTGCTACTTTCTCTTATATTAGCAAGACTCATGAGCTGACAACTACCTTATTGGTTATTAACCATCTCTTTTTTACTTTTCAGTTGTGGGATGACCTGATCCAATGATCAAGCATGTTCGCTCAAGTCGGCCTCTCATTTAACTAGTATGATTGTTTTTATCATCATGGTTAAACGAGCTCCACACTCATTTTGTTTATGTGCTTTGCCATTCTTTTAGTGATCCTAGTTATGCTCCTATAAACATTAAAAAGGTCAATGATAGTTAATCAATTGTAAACACTAATTAAAATGGTGTCCTTCCGTATTCATTTCTTGCTCTTGTTCTTTCTTCTAGATTTTCTTTATTTTACCCTAAAAAATAGTGGTGAGTACTTTCTATCCTTTCTCCTTATGGTCGAATGATGCACCACACTAATTCTTGTGTGTCATATTGTTAGGACAGCAAGGACGACTTCCCATCAACCCTTCCCATTTGATTTTCTCTTCTTGGTGGCCTCATTTGAAAACCTAGTCAATGACTGAATTCATCAAGCAGCGAGTCAATGTGCAACATCTTCTTACTTCTACTTCTTCCCTTCTTGCATTTGCCTTGCTATGAACTCATATGGCTTCATGAATTTTCTAGACATTCGCTATCATTGCCGCACATCAACTCTCACATCCGTTATTACATCCCTAGCTAAACTACCACTTCATTTTTATTGTCCATGCAATTCCCTGCTTGTTGCATTTCTCAAAGAGATTGCATCACAATTCTATCCACGGTGGAGTAGAATTTGTAACATCTGCGTTGCAGATTTACTAATCTTCTCATGCATCTATTCGTTGCAACATCGTGGGCTCCCGTATTCTAATAACTACTAGTATTATTTTTGTACAACTTTTTTCGGTTTGGTCATCTATATGGTGTACCTACTATCAGCATTGCATTGTCTTCTATTTCATGACTGAGAATGTTTTAAAAGGACGAAGATGTTGCACATCAACTCTCTTCTTGAGGAATCCCATAATTGACTAGGTTATCAAGAAGAGAAAATAAAATGGGAAGGATTGATGGGAATTTTAGTTGCCATTACATGTAATGCGACTTGGGGCATTCCATGGCAAAGAGGGAATGTTGGAATAGTAGCTGCGTGGGGCATCACCTCATAGGTCGACCAAAGATAGAACAAGATTACAATACAGTGTTCGAAGAATACCTTCCTTGTTGAGAGGGAGTGTTGGAAATAGTGCAACTTCGGAAGTTATTCTTATTGTATTTCATCTTGTTATTGTACCTCCAATGGGACAAGATGTCAATGTATTTGGTCATGTAAAACACTTGAAAGAGTCAATGTAAATCTTGGGGTGGAATCAAAAAGAAAAGATTTATTAAATGTATTTTTTTGTATTCCACCAAGACAAGCCGGCCGAGTAGGAAACTGCCCCAAAATAGCGGGAAATTTGCACCAAACAGTGAGTAGAAATACCCCAGTCAAGTCGGCCTAGTTAGGGAAAGTTAGGTCGAACCAGTAAGGGAAACAATCACCATTTGACTTGTATAAATAGAGTCTTCGGCCTCTCATTTGGTCATTCGCTCAAGCATGTTCGCTCTAGCCAAGAGAGGTCCGCTACTACAGTTAAGAGACATATTTTTGGGGGTTCTCCACTATTTGAGAAGTTACTCTCCTGTTTTCTAGGGTTTGCGCTACTACTATCTGGATGTACATCATTCTCTATTGGAAGATCTGAGCTCGGGGGAGATAAAGAGCTTTGTCTATGGTTGGGAGATGGTTGTTTTTATCATCATGGTTAAACGAGCTCCACACTCATTTTGTTTATGTGCTTTGCCATTCTTTTAGTGATCCTGGTTATGCTGCTATAAACATTAAAAAGGTCAATGATAGTTAATCAATTGTAAACACTAATTAAAATGGTGTCCTTCCGTATTCATTTGTTGCTCTTGTTCTTTCTTATAGATTTTCTTTATTTTACCCTAAAAAATAGTAGTGAGTACTTTCTATCCTTTCTCCTTATGGTCGAATGATGCACCACACTAATTCTTGTGTGCCATATTGTTAGGACAGCAAGGACGACTTCCAATCAACCCTTCCCATTTGATTTTCTCTTCTTGGTGGCCTCATTTGAAAACCTAGTCAATGACTGGATTCATCAAGCAGCGAGTCAATGTGCAACATATTCTTACTTCTACTTCTTCCCTTCTTGCATTTGCCTTGCTATCAACTCATATGGCTTCATGAATTTTCTAGACATTCCCGATCATTGCCGCACATCAACTCTCACATCCGTTATTACATCCCTAGCTAAACTACCACTTCATTTTAATTGTCCATGCAATTCCCTGTTTGTTGCATTTCTCAAAGAGATTGCATCACAATTCTATCCACGGTGGAGTAGAATTTGTAACATCTGCGTTGCAGATTTACTAATCTTCTCATGCATCTATTCGTTGCAACATCGTGGGCTCCCGTATTCTAATAACTACTAGTATTATTTTTGTACAACTTTTTTCAGTTTGGTCATCTATATGGTGTACCTACTATCAGCATTGCATTGTATTCTATTTCATGACTGAGAATGTTTTAAAAGGACGAAGATGTTGCACATCAACTCTCTTCTTGAGGAATCCCATAATTGACTAGGTTATCAAGAAGAGAAAATAAAATGGGAAGGATTGATGGGAATTTTAGTTGCCATTACATGTAATGCGACTTGGGGCATTCCATGGCAAAGAGGGAATGTTGGAATAGTAGCTGTGTAGGGCATCACCTCATAGGTCGACCAAAGATAGAACAAGATTACAATACAGTGTTCGAAGAATACCTTCCTTGTTGAGAGGGAGTGTTGGAAATAGTCCAACTTCGGAAGTTATTCTTATTGTATTTCATCTTGTTATTGTACCTCCAATGGGACAAGATGTCAATGTATTTGGTCATGTAAAACACTTGAAAGAGTCAAAGTAAATCTTGGCGTGGAATCAAAAAGAAAAGATTTATTAAATGTATTTTTTTGTATTCCGCCAAGACAAGTCGGCCGAGTAGGAAACTGCCCCAAAATAACGGGAAATTTGCACCAAACAGTGAGCAGAAATACCCCAGTCAAGTCGGCCTAGTTAGGGAAAGTTAGGTCAACCCAGTAAGGGAAACAATCACCTTTTGACTTGTTTAAATAGAGTCTTCAGCCTCTCATTTGGTCATTCGCTCAAGCTTGTTCGCTCTAGCCAAGAGAGGTTCGCTACTACAGTTAAGAGACATATTTTTGGGGGTTCTCCACTATTTGAGAAGTTACTCTCCTGTTTTCTAGGGTTTGCGCTACTACTAGCTGGATGTACATCGTTCTCTATTGGAAGGTCTGGGCTCGGGGGAGATAAAGAGCTTTGTCTATGGTTGGGAGATGATTGTTTTTATCATCATGGTTAAACGAGCTCCAGACTCATTTTGTTTATGTGCTTTGCCATTCTTTTAGTGATCTTGGTTATGCTGCTATAAACATTAAAAAGGTCAATGATAGTTAATCAATTGTAAACACTAATTAAAATGGTTTCCTTCCGTATTCATTTGTTGCTCTTGTTCTTTCTTATAGATTTTCTTTATTTTACCCTAAAAAATAGTGGTGAGTACTTTCTATCCTTTCTCCTTATGGTCGAATGATGCACCACACTAATTCTTGTGTGCCATATTGTTAGGACAGCAAGGACGACTTCCCATCAACCCTTCCCATTTGATTTTCTCTTCTTGGTGGCCTCATTTGAAAACCTAGTCAATGACTGGATTCATCAAGCAGCGAGTCAATGTGCAACATCTTCTTACTTCTACTTCTTCCCTTCTTGCATTTGCCTTGCTATCAACTCATATGGCTTCATGAATTTTCTAGACATTCCCGATCATTGCCGCACATCAACTCTCACATCCGTTATTACATCCCTAGCTAAACTACCACTTCATTTTTATTGTCCATGCAATTCCCTGTTTGTTGCATTTCTCAAAGAGATTGCATCACAATTCTATCCACGGTGGAGTAGAATTTGTAACATCTGCGTTGCAGATTTACTAATCTTCTCATGCATCTATTCGTTGCAACATCGTGGGCTCCCGTATTCTAATAACTACTAGTATTATTTTTGTACAACTTTTTTCGGTTTGGTCATCTATATGGTGTACCTACTATCAGCATTGCATTGTATTCTATTTCATGACTGAGATAGTTTTAAAAGGACGAAGATGTTGCACATCAACCCTCTTCTTGAGGAATCCCATAATTGACTAGGTTATCAAGAAGAGAAAATAAAATGGGAAGGATTGATGGGAATTTTAGTTGCCATTACATGTAATGCGACTTGGGGCATTCCATGGCAAAGAGGGAATGTTGGAATAGTAGCTGCGTATGGCATCACCTCATAGGTCGACCAAAGATAGAACAAGATTACAATACAGTGTTCGAAGAATACCTTCCTTGTTGAGAGGGAGTGTTGGAAATAGTGCAACTTCGGAAGTTATTCTTATTGTATTTCATCTTGTTATTGTACCTCCAATGGGACAAGATGTCAATGTATTTGGTCATGTAAAACACTTGAAAGAGTCAATGTAAATCTTGGGGTGGAATCAAAAAGAAAAGATTTATTAAATGTATTTTTTTCTATTCCACCAAGACAAGTTGGCCGAGTAGGAAACTGCCCCAAAATAGCGGGAAATTTGCACCAAACAGTGAGTAGAAATACCCCAGTCAAGTCGGCCTAGTTAGGGAAAGTTAGGTCGAACCAGTAAGGGAAACAATCACCATTTGACTTCTATAAATAGAGTCTTCGGCCTCTCATTTGGTCATTCGCTCAAGCATGTTCGCTCTAGCCAAGAGAGGTTCGCTACTACAGTTAAGAGACATATTTTTGGGGGTTCTCCACTATTTGAGAAGTTACTCTCCTGTTTTCTAGGGTTTGCGCTACTACTATCTGGATGTACATCGTTCTCTATTGGAAGGTCTGAGCTCGGGGGAGATAAAGAGCTTTGTCTATGGTTGGGAGATGATTGTTTTTATCATCATGGTTAAACAAGCTCCACACTCATTTTGTTTATGTGCTTTGCCATTCTTTTAGTGATCCTGGTTATGCTGCTATAAACATTAAAAAGGTCAATGATAGTTAATCAATTGTAAACACTAATTAAAATGGTGTCCTTCCGTATTCATTTGTTGCTCTTGTTCTTTCTTATAGATTTTCTTTATTTTAACCTAAAAAATAGTGGTGAGTACTTTCTATCCTTTCTCCTTATGGTCGAATGATGCACCACACTAATTCTTGTGTGCCATATTGTTAGGACAGCAAGGACGACTTCCAATCAACCCTTCCCATTTGATTTTCTCTTCTTGGTCGCCTCATTTGAAAACCTAATCAATGACTGGATTCATCAAGCAACGAGTCAATGTGCAACATCTTCTTACTTCTACTTCTTCCCTTCTTGCATTTGCCTAGCTATGAACTCATATGGCTTCATGAATTTTCTAGACATTCGCTATCATTGCCGCACATCAACTCTCACATCCGTTATTACATCCCTAGCTAAACTACCACTTCATTTTTATTGTCCATGCAATTTCGTGTTTGTTGCATTTCTCAAAGAGATTGCATCACAATTCCATCCATTGTGGAGTAGAATTTGTAACATCTGCGTTGCAGATTACTAATCTTCTCATGCATCTATTCGTTGCAACATCGTGGGCTCCCGTATTCTAATAACTACTAGTATTATTTTTGTACACCTTTTTTCGGTTTGGTCATCTATATGGTGTACCTACTATCAGCATTGCATTGTATTCTATTTCATGACTGAGAATGTTTTCAAAGGACGAAGGTGTTGCACATCAACTCTCTTCTTGAGGAATCCCATAATTGACTAGGTTAACAAGAAGAGAAAATAAAATGGGAAGGGTTGATGGGAATTTTAGTTGCCATTACATGTAATGCGACTTGGGGCATTCCATGGCCAAGAGGGAATGTTGGAAGAGTAGCTGCGTAGGGCATCACCTCATAGGTCGACCAAAGATAGAAAAAGATTACAATACAATGTTCGAAGAATACCTTCCTTGTTGAGAGGGAGTGTTGGAAATAGTGCAACTTCGGAAGTTATTCTTATTGTATTTCATCTTGTTATTGTACCTCCAATGGGACAAGATGTCAATGTATTTGGTCATGTAAAACACTTGAAAGAGTCAATGTAAATCTTGGGGTGGAATCACAAAGAAAAGATTTATTAAATGTATTTTTTTGTATTACCCCAAGACAAGTCGGCCGAGTAGGAAACTGCCCTAAAATAGCGGGAAATTTCCACCAAACTGTGAGCAGAAATATCCCAGTCAATTCGGCCTAGTTAGGGAAAGTTAGGTCGACCCAGTAAGGGAAACAATCACCATTTGACTTTTATAAATAGAGTCTTCCGCCTCTCATTTGGTCATTCACTCAAGCATGTTCGCTCTAGCCAAGAGAGGTTCGCTACTACAGTTAAGAGATAGATTTTTGGGGGTTCTCCACTATTTGAGAAGTTACCCTCCAGTTTTCTAGGGTTTGCGCTACTACTATCTGGATGTACATCGTTCTCTATTGGAAGGTCTGAGCTCGGGGGAGACAAATAGCTTTGTCTATGGTTGGGAGATGATTGTTTTTATCATCATGGTTAAACGAGCTCCACACTCATTTTGTTTATGTGCTTTGCCATTCTTTTAGTGATCCTGGTTATGCTGCTATAAACATTAAAAAGGTCAATGATAGTTAATCAATTGTAAACACTCATTAAAATGGTGTCCTTCCGTATTCATTTCTTGCCCTTGTTCTTTCTTCTAGATTTTCTTTATTTTACCCTAAAAAATAGTGGTGAGTACTTTTTATCCTTTCTCCTTATGGTCGAATGATGCACCACACTAATTCTTGTATGCCATATTGTTTGGACAGCAAGGACGACTTCCCATCAACCCTTCCCATTTGATTTTCTCTTCTTGGTGGCCTCATTTGAAAACCTAGTCAATGACTGGATTCATCAAGCAGCGAGTCAATGTGCAACATCTTCTTACTTCTACTTCTTCCCTTCTTGCATTTGCCTTGCTATGAACTCATATGGCTTCATGAATTTTCTAGACATTCGCTATCATTGCCGCACATCAACTCTCACATCCGTTATTACATCCCTAGCTAAACTACCACTTCATTTTTATTGTCCATGAAATTCCCTGTTTGTTGCATTTCTCAAAGAGATTGCATCACAATTCCATCCACGGTGGAGTACAATTTGTAACATCTGCGTTGCAGATTTACTAATCTTCTCATGCATCTATTCGTTGCAACATCGTGGGCTCCCGTATTCTAATAACTACTAGTATTATTTTTGTACACCTTTTTTCGGTTTGGTCATCTATATGGTGTACCTACTATCAGCATTGCATTGTATACTATTTCATGACTGAGAATGTTTTAAAAGGACGAAGATGTTGCACATCAACTCTCTTCTTGAGGAATCCCATAATTGACTAGGTTACCAAGAAGAGAAAATAAAATGGGAAGGCTTGATGGGAATTTTAGTTGCCATTACATGTAATGCAACTTGGGGCATTCCATGGCCAAGAGGGAAGGTTGGAATAGTAGCTTCCTAGGGCATCACCTCATAGCTCGACCAAAGATAGAAAAAGATTACAATACAGTGTTCGAAGAATACCTTCGTTGTTGAGAGGGAGTGTTGGAAATAGTGCAACTTCGGAAGTTATTCTTATTGTATTTCATCTTGTTATTGTACCTCCAATGGGACAAGATGTCAATGTATTTGGTCATGTAAAACACTTGAAAGAGTCAATGTAAATCTTGGGGTGGAATCACAAAGAAAAGATTTATTAAATGTATTTCTTTTTATTCCCCCAAGACAAGTCGGCCGAGTAGGAAACTGCCCCAAAATAGCGGGAAATTTCCAGAAAACAGTGAGCAGAAATACCCTAGTCAAGTCGGCCTAGTTAGGGAAAGTTAGGTCGACCCAGTAAGGGAAACAATCACCATTTGACTTGTATAAATAGAGTCTTCGGCCTCTCATTTGGTCATTCACTAAAGCATGTTCGCTCTAGCCAAGAGAGGTTCGCTACTACAGTTAAGAGAAAGATTTTTGGGGGTTCTCCACTATTTGAGAAGTTACTCTCCTGTTTTCTAGGGTTTACGCTACTACTATCTGGATGTACATCGTTCTCTATTGGAATGTCTGAGCTCGGGGGAGATAAATAGCTTTGTCTATGGTTGGGAGATGATTGTTTTTATCATCATGGTTAAACGAGCTCCACACTCATTTTGTTTATGTGCTTTGCCATTCTTTTAGTGATCCTGGCTATGCTGCTATAAACATTAAAAAGATCAATGATAGTTAATCAATTGTAAACACTAATTAAAATGGTGTCCTTCCGTATTCATTTGTTGCTCTTGTTCTTTCTTCTAGATTTTCTTTATTTTACACTAAAAAATAGTGGTGAGTACTTTCTATCCTTTCTCCTTATGGTCGAATGATGCACCACACTAATTCTTGTGTGCCATATTGTTAGGACAGCAAGGACGACTTCCCATAAACCCTTCCCATTTGATTTTCTATTTCTTGGTGGCCTCATTTGAAAACCTAGTCAATGACTGGATTCATCAAGCAGCGAGTCAATGTGAGACATCTTCTTACTTCTACTTCTTCCCTTCTTGCATTTGCCTTGCTATGAACTCATATGGCTTCATGAATTTTCTAGACATTCGCTATCATTGCCGCACATCAACTCTCACAACCGTTATTACATCCCTAGCTAAACTACCACTTCATTTTTATTGTCCATGCAAATCCATGTTTGTTGCATTTCTAAAAGAGATTGCATCACAATTCCATCCACGGTGGAGTAGAATTTGTAACATCTGCGTTGCAGATTTACTAATCTTCTCATGCATCTATTCGTTGCAACATCGTGGGCTCCCGTATTCTAATAACTACTAGTATTATTTTTGTACACCTTTTTTCGGTTTGGTCATCTATATGGTGTACCTACTATCAGCATTGCATTGTATTCTATTTCATGACTGAGAATGTTTTAAAAGGACGAAGATGTTGCACATCAACTCTCTTCTTGAGGAATCCCATAATTGACTAGGTTACCAACAAGAGAAAATAAAATGGGGAGGGTCGATGGGACTTTTAGTTGCCATTACATGTAATGCGACTTGGGGCATTCTATGGCCAAGAGGGAATGTTGGAATAGAAGCTGCGTAGGGCATCACCTCATAGGTCGACCAAAGATAGAAAAAGATTACAATACAGTGTTCGAAGAATACCTTCCTTGTTGAGAGGGAGTGTTGGAAATAGTGCAACTTCGGAAGTTATTCTTATTGTATTTCATCTCGTTATTGTACCTCCAATGGGACAAGATGTCAATGTATTTGGTTATGTAAAACACTTGAAAGAGTCAATGTAAATCTTGGGGTGGAATCACAAAGAAAAGATTTATTAAATGTATTTTTTTGTATTCCCCCAAGCCAAGTCGGCCGAGTAGGAAACTGCCAAAAATAGTGGGAAATTTGCACCAAACAGTGAGCAAAAATACCCCAATCAAGTCGGCCTAGTTAGGGAAAGTTAGGTCGACCCAGTAAGGGAAACAATCACCATTTGACTTGTATAAATAGAGTCTTCGGCCTCTTATTTGGTCATTCACTCAAGCATGTTCGCTCTAGCCAAGAGAGGTTCGCTACTACAGTTAAGAGACAGATTTTTGGGGGTTCTCCAGTATTTGAGAAGTTACTCTCATGTTTTCTACGGTTTGCGCTACTACTATCTGGATGTACATCGTTCTCTATTGGAAGGTCTGAGCTCGGGGGAGACAAATAGCTTTCTCTATGGTTGGAAGATGATTGTTCTTATCATCATGGTTAACATAGCTCCACACTCATTTTGTTTATGTGCTTTGCCATTCTTTTAGTGATCCTGGTTATGTTGCTATAAACATTAAAAAGGTCAATGATAGTTAATCAATTGTAAACACTAATTAAAATGGTGTCCTTCCGTATTCATTTGTTGCTCTTGTTCTTTCTTCTAGATTTTCTTTATTTTACCCTAAAAAATAGTGGTGAGTACTTTCTATCCTTTCTCCTTATGGTCGAATGATGCACCACACTAATTCTTGTGTGCCATATTGTTAGGACATCAAGGACGACTTCCCATCAACCCTTCCCATTTGATTTTCTCTTCTTGGTGGCCTCATTTGAAAACCTAGTCAATGACTGGATTCATCAAGCAACGAGTCAATGTGCAACATCTTCTTACTTCTACTTCTTCCCTTCTTGCATTTGCCTTGCTATGAACTCATATGGCTTCATGAATTTTCTAGACATTCGCTATCATTACCGCACATCAACTCGAACATCCGTTATTACATCCCTAGCTAAACTACCACTTCATTTTTATTGTCCATGCAATTCCCTGTTTGTTGCATTTCTCAAAGAGATTGCATCACAATTCCATCCACGGTGGAGTAGAATTTGTACATCTGCGTTGCAGATTTACTAATCTTCTCATGCATCTATTCGTTGCAACATCGTGGGCTCCCGTATTCTAATAACTACTAGTATTATTTTTGTACACCTTTTTTCGGTTTGGTCATCTATATGGTGTACCTACTATCAACATTGCATTTTATTCTATTTCATGACTGAGAATGTTTTAAAAGGACGAAGATGTTGCACATCAACTCTCTTCTTGAGGAATACCATAATTGACTAGGTTACCAAGAAGAGAAAATAAAATGGGAAGGGTTGATGGGAATTTTAGTTGCCATTACATGTAATGCGACTTGGGGCATTCCATGGCCAAGAGGGAATGTTGGAATAGTAGCTGCGTAGGGCATCACCTCATAGGTCGACCAAAGATAGAAAAAGATTACAATACAGTGTTCGAAGAATACCTTCCTTGTTGAGAGGGAGTGCTAGAAATAGTGCAACTTCGGAAGTTATTCTTATTGTATTTCATCTTGTTATTGTACCTCCAATGGGACAAGATGTCAATGTATTTGGTCATGTAAAACACTTGAAAGAGTCAATGTAAATCTTGGGGTGGAATCAAAAAGAAAAGTTTTATTAAAGGTATTTTTTTGTATTCCCCCAAGACAAGTCGGCCGAGTAGGAAACTGCCCCAAAATAGTGGGAAATTTGCACCAAACAGTGAGCAGAAATACCCCAGTCAAGTCGGCCTAGTTAGGGAAAGTTAGGTCGACCCAGTAAGGGAAACAATCACCATTTGACTTGTATAAATAGAGTCTTCGGCCTCTCATTTGGTCATTCGCTCAAGCATGTTCGCTCTAGCCAAGAGAGGTTCGCTACTACAGTTAAGAGATAGATTTTTGGGGGTTCTCCACTATTTGAGAAGTTACCCTCCAGTTTTCTAGGGTTTGCGCTACTACTATCTGGTTGTACATCGTTCTCTATTGGAAGGTCTGAGCTCGGGGGAGACAAATAGCTTTGTCTATGGTTGGGAGATGATTGTTTTTATCATAATGGTTAAACGAGCTCCACACTCATTTTGTTTATGTGCTTTGCCATTCTTTTAGTGATCCTGGTTATGCTCCTATAAACATTAAAAAGGTCAATGATAGTTAATCAATTGTAAACACTAATCAAAATGGTGTCCTTCCGTATTCATTTGTTGCTCTTGTTCTTTCTTCTAGATTTTCTTTATTTTACCCTAAAAAATAGTGGTGAGTACTTTCTATCCTTTCTCCTTATGGTCGAATGATGCACCACACTAATTCTTGTGTGCCATATTGTTGGGACAGCAAGGACGACTTCCCATCAACCCTTCCCATTTGATTTTCTCTTCTTGGTGGCCTCATTTGAAAACCTAGTCAATGACTGGATTCATCAAGCAGCGAGTCAATGTGCAACATCTTCTTACTTCTACTTCTTCCCTTCTTGCATTTGCCTTGCTATGAACTCATATGGCTTCATGAATTTTCTAGACATTCGCTATCATTGCCGCACATCAAGTCTCACATCCGTTATTACATCCCTAGCTAAACTACCACTTCATTTTTATTGTCCATGCAATTCCCTGTTTGTTGCATTTCTCAAAGAGATTGCATCACAATTCCATCCACGCTGGAGTAGAATTTGTAACATCTGCGTTGCAGATTTACTAATCTTCTCATGCATCTATTCGTTGCAACATCGTGGGCTCCCGTATTCTAATAACTACTAGTATTATTTTTGTACACCTTTTTTCGGTTTGGTCATCTATATGGTGTACCTACTATCAGCATTGCATTGTATTCTATTTCATGGATGAGAATGTTTTAAAAGGACGAAGATGTTGCACATCAACTCTCTTCTTGAGGAATCCCATAATTTACTAGGTTACCAAGAAGAGAAAATAAAATGGGAAGGGTTGATGGGAATTTTAGTTGCCATTACATGTAATGCGACTTGGGGCATTCCATGGCCAAGAGGGAATGTTGGAATAGTAGCTGCGTAGGGCATCACCTCATAGGTCGACCAAAGATAGAAAAAGATTACAATACAGTGTTCGAAGAATACCTTCCTTGTTGAGAGGGAGTGTTGGAAATAGTGCAACTTCGGAAGTTATTCTTATTGTATTTCATCTTGTTATTGTACCTCCAATGGGACAAGATGTCAATGTATTTGGTCATGTAAAACACTTGAAAGAGTCAATGTAAATCTTGGGGTGGAATCACAAAGAAAAGGTTTATTAAATGTATTTTTTTGTATTCCCCCAAGACAAGTCGGCCGAGTAGGAAACTGCCCCAAAATAGCTGGAAATTTGCACCAGTGAGCAGAAATACCCCAGTCAAGTCGGCCTAGTTAGGGAAAGTTAGGTCGACCCAGTAAGGAAAACAATCACCATTTGACTTGTATAAATAGAGTCTTCGGCCTCTCATTTGGTCATTCACTCAAGCATGTTCGCTCTAGCCAAGAGAGGTTCGCTACTACAGTTAAGAGACAGATTTTGGGGGGTTCTCCAATATTTGAGAAGTTACTCTCTTGTTTTCTAGGGTTTGCGCTGCTACTATCTGGATGTACATCGTTCTCTATTGGAAGGTCTGAGCTCGGGGGAGACAAATAGCTTTGTCTATGGTTGGGAGATGATTGTTTTTATCATCATGGTTAAACGAGCTCCACACTCATTTTGTTTATGTGCTTTTACATTCTTTTAGTGATCCTAGTTATGCTGCTATAAACATTAAAAAGGTCAATGATAGTTAATCAATTGTAAACACTAATTAAAATGGTGTCCTTCCGTATTCATTTGTTGCTCTTGTTCTCTCTTCTAAATTTTCTTTATTTTACCCTAAAAAATAGTGGTGAGTACTTTCTATCCTTTCTCCTTATGGTCGAATGATGCACCACACTAATTCTTGTGTGCCATATTGTTAGGACAGCAAGGACGACTTCCCATCAACCCTTCCCATTTGATTTTCTCTTCTTGGTGGCCTCATTTGAAAACCTAGTCAATGACTGGATTCATCAAGCAGGGAGTCAATGTGCAACACCTTCTTACTTCTACTTCTTCCCTTCTTGCATTTGCCTTGCTATGAACTCATATGGCTTCATGCATTTTCTAGACATTCGCTATCATTGCCGCACATCAACTCTCACATCCGCTATTACATCCCTAGCTAAACTACCACTTCATTTTTATTGTCCATGCAATTCCTTGTTTGTTGCATTTCTCAAAGAGATTGCATCACAATTCCATCCACGGTGGAGTAGAATTTGTAACATCTGCGTTGCAGATTTACTAATCTTCTCATACATCTATTCGCTGCAACATCGTGGGCTCCCGTATTCTAATAACTACTAGTATTATTTTTGTACACCTTTTATCGGTTTGGTCATCTATATGGTGTACCTATTATCAGCATTGCATTGTATTCTATTTCATGACTGAGAATATTTTAAAAGGACGAAGATGTTGCACATCAACTCTCTTCTTGAGGAATCCCATATATGACTAGGTTACCAAGAAGAGAAAATAAAATGGGAAGGGTTGATGGGAATTTTAGTAGCCATTACATGTAGTGCGACTTGGGGCATTCCATGGCCAAGAGCGAATGTTGGAATAGTAGCTACGTAGGGCATCACCTCATAGGTCGACTAAAGATAGAAAAAGATTACAATAAAGTGTTAGAAGAATACCTTCCTTGTCGAGAGGGAGTGTTGGAAATAGTGCAACTTCGGAAGTTATTCTTATTGTATTTAATCCTATTATTGTACCTCCAATCGGACAAGATGTCAATGTATTTGGTCATGTAAAACACTTGAAAGAGTCAATGTAAATCTTGGGGTGGAATCACAAAGAAAAGATTTATTAAATGTATTATTTTGTATTCCCCCAAGACAAGTCGACCAAGTAGGAAACTGCCCCAAAATCGCTGGAAATTTGCACCAAACAGTGAGCAAAAATACCCCAGTCAAGTCGGCCTAGTTAGGGAGAGTTAGGTCGACCCAGTAAGGGAAACAATCACCATTTGACTTGTATAAAAAGAGTCTTCGACCTCTCATTTGGTCATTCACTCAAGCATGTACGCTCTAGCCAAGAGAGGTTCGCTACTACAGTTAAGAGACAGATTTTTGGGGGTTCTCCACTATTTGAGAAGTTACTCTCCTGTTTTCTAGGGTATGCGCTACTACTGTCTGGATGTACATCGTTCTCTATTGTAAGGTCTGAGCTCGGGGGAGACAAATAGCTTTGTCTATGGTTGGGAGATGATTGTTTTTATCATCATGGTTAAACGAGCTCCACACTCATTTTGTTTATGTGCTTTGCCATTCTTTTAGTGATCCTGGTTATGCTGCTATAAACATTAAAAAGGTCAATGATAGTTAATCAATTGTAAACACTAATTAAAATGGTGTCCTTCCGTATTCATTTGTTGCTCTTGTTCTTTCTTCTATATTTTCTTTATTTTACCCTAAAAAATAGTGGTGAGTACTTTCTATCCTTTCTCCTTATGGTCGAATGATGCACCACACTAATTCTTGTGTGCCATATTGTTAGGACAGCAAGGACGACTTCCCATCAACCCTTCCACTTTGATTTTCTCTTCTTGGTGACCTCATTTGAAAACCTAATCAATGACTGGATTCATCAAGCAGCGAGTCAATGTGCAAAATCTTCGTACTTCTACTTCTTCCCTTCTTGCATTTGCCTTGCTATGAACTCATATGGCTTCATGAATTTTCTAGACATTCGTTATCATTGCCGCACATCAACTCTCACATCCGTTATTACATCACTAGCTAAACTACCACTTCATTTTTATTGTCCATGCAAATCCCTGTTTGTTGCATTTCTAAAAGAGATTGCATCACAATTCCATCCACGGTGGAGTAGAATTTGTAACATCTGCGTTGCAGATTTACTAATCTTCTCATGCATCTATTCGGTGCAACATCGTGGGCTCCCGTATTCTAATAACTACTAGTATTATTTTTGTACACCTTTTTTCGGTTTGGTCATCTATATGGTGTACCTACTATCAGCATTGCATTGTATTCTATTTCATGACTGAGAATGTTTTAAAAGGACGAAGATGTTGCACATCAACTCTCTTCTTGAGGAATCCCATAATTGACTAGGTTACCAACAAGAGAAAATAAAATGGGGAGGGTCGATGGGACTTTTAGTTGCCATTACATGTAATGCGACTTGGGGCATTCTATGGCCAAGAGGGAATGTTGGAATAGAAGCTGCGTAGGGCATCACCTCATAGGTCGACCAAAGATAGAAAAAGATTACAATACAGTTTTCGAAGAATACCTTCCTTGTTGAGAGGGAGTGTTGGAAATAGTGCAACTTCGGAAGTTATTCTTATTGTATTTCATCTTGTTATTGTACCTCCAATGGGACAAGATGTCAATGTATTTGGTCATGTAAAACACTTGAAAGAGTCAATGTAAATCTAGGGGTGGAATCACAAAGAAAAGATTTATTAAATGTATTTTTTTGTATTCCCCCAAGACAAGTCGGCCGAGTAGGAAACTGCCCAAAAACAGTGGGAAATTTGCACCAAACAGTGAGCAGAAATACCCCAATCAAGTCGGCCTAGTTAGGGAAAGTTAGGTCGACCCAGTAAGGGAAACAATCACCATTTGACTTGTATAAATAGAGTCTTCGGCCTCTTATTTGGTCATTCACTCAAGCATGTTCGCTCTAGCCAAGAGAGGTTCGCTACTACAGTTAAGAGACAGATTTTTGGGGTTTCTCCACTATTTGAGAAGTTACTCTCATGTTTTCTACGGTTTGCGCTACTACGATCTGGATGTACATCGTTCTCTATTGGAAGGTCTGAGCTCGGGGGAGACAAATAGCTTTGTCTATGGTTGGGAGATGATTGTTCTTATCATCATGGTTAAACGAGCTCCACACTCATTTTGTTTATGTGCTTTGCCATTCTTTTAGTAATCCTGGTTATGCTGCTATAAACATTAAAAAGGTCAATGATAGTTAATTAATTGTAAACACTAATTAAAATGGTGTCCTTCCGTATTCATTTGTTGCTCTTGTTCTTTCTTCTAGATTTTCTTTATTTTACCCTAAAAAATAGTGGTGAGTACTTTCTATCCTTTCTCCTTATGGTCGAATGATGCACCACACTAATTCTTGTGTGCCATATTGTTAGGACAGCAAGGACGACTTCCCATCAACCCTTCACATTTGATTTTCTCTTCTTGGTGGCCTCATTTGAAAACCTAGTCAATGATTGGATTCATCAAGCAACGAGTCAATGTGCAACATCTTCTTACTTCTACTTCTTCCCTTCTTGCATTTGCCTTGCTATGAACTCATATGGCTTCATGAATTTTCTAGACATTCGCTATCATTACCGCACATCAAATCTAACATTCGTTATTACATCCCTAGCTAAACTACCACTTCATTTTTATTGTCCATGCAATTCCCTGTTTGTTGCATTTATCAAAGAGATTACATCACAATTCCATCCACGGTGGAGTAGAATTTGTAACATCTGCGTTGCAGATTTACTAATCTTCTCATACATCTATTCGTTGCAACATCGTGGGCTCCCGTATTCTAATAACTACTAGTATTATTTTTGTACACCTTTTTTCGGTTTGGTCATCTATATGGTGTACCTACTATCAACATTGCATTGTATTCTATTTCATGACTGAGAATTTTTTAAAAGGACGAAGATGTTGCACATCAACTCTCTTCTTGAGGAATACCATAATTGACTAGGTTACCAAGAAGAGAAAATAAAATGGGAAGGGTTGATGGGAATTTTAGTAGCCATTACATGTAGTGCGACTTGGGGCATTCCATGGCCAAGAGGGAATGTTGGAATAGTAGCTGCGTAGGGCATCACCTCATAGGTCGACCAAAGATAGAAAAAGATTACAATACAGTGTTCGAAGAATACCTTCCTTGTTGAGAGGGAGTGCTGGAAATAGTGCAACTTCGGAAGTTATTCTTATTGTATTTCATCTTGTTATTGTACCTCCAATGGGACAAGATGTCAATGTATTTGGTCATGTAAAACACTTGAAAGAGTCAATGTAAATCATGGGGTGGAATTAAAAAGAAAAGTTTTATTAAAGGTATTTTTTTGTATTCCCCCAAGACAAGTCGGCCGAGTAGGAAACTGCCCCAAAATAGCGGGAAATTTGCACCAAACAGTGAGCAGAAATACCCCAGTCAAGTCGGCGTAGTTAGGAAAAGTTAGGTCGACCCAGTAAGGGAAACAATCACCATTTGACTTGTATAAATAGAGTCTTCGGCCTCTCATTTGGTCATTCGCTCAAGCATGTTCGCTCTAGCCAAGAGAGGTCCGCTACTACAATTAAGAGACATATTTTTGGGGGTTCTCCACTATTTGAGAAGTTACTCTCCTGTTTTCTAGGGTTTGCGCTACTACTATCTGGATGTACATCGTTCTCTATTGGAAGGTCTGAGCTCGGGGGAGACAAATAGCTTTGTCTATGGTTGGGAGATGATTGTTTTTATCATCATGGTTAAACGAGCTCCACACTCATTTTGTTTATGTGCTTTGCCATTCTTTTAGTGATCCTGGTTATGCTGCTATAAACATTAAAAAGGTCAATGATAGTTAATCAATTGTAAACACTAATTAAAATGGTGTCCTTCCGTATTCATTTGTTGCTCTTGTTCTTTCTTCTAGATTTTCTTTATTTTACCCTAAAAAATAGTGGTGAGTACTTTCTATCCTTTCTCCTTATGGTCGAATGATGCACCACACTAATTCTTGTGTGCCATATTGTTGGGACAGCAAGGACGACTTCCCATCAACCCTTCCCATTTGATTTTCTCTTCTTGGTGGCCTCATTTGAAAACCTAGTCAATGACTGGATTCATCAAGCAGCGAGTCAATGTGCAACATCTTCTTACTTCTACTTCTTCCCTTCTTGCATTTGCCTTGCTATGAACTCATATGGCTTCATGAATTTTCTAGACATTCGCTATCATTGCCGCACATCAAGTCTCACATCCGTTATTACATCCCTAGCTAAACTACCACTTCATTTTTATTGTCCATGCAATTCCCTGTTTGTTGCATTTCTCAAAGAGATTGCATCACAATTCCATCCACGCTGGAGTAGAATTTGTAACATCTGCGTTGCAGATTTACTAATCTTCTCATGCATCTATTCGTTGCAACATCGTGGGCTCCCGTATTCTAATAACTACTAGTATTATTTTTGTACACCTTTTTTCGGTTTGGTCATCTATATGGTGTACCTACTATCAGCATTGCATTGTATTCTATTTCATGACTGAGAATGTTTTAAAAGGACGAAGATGTTGCACATCAACTCTCTTCTTGAGGAATCCCATAATTGACTAGGTTACCAAGAAGAGAAAATAAAATGGGAAGGGTTCATGGGAATTTTAGTTGCCATTACATGTAATGCGACTTGGGGCATTCCATGGCCAAGAGGGAGTGTTAGAATAGTAGCTGCGTAGGGCATCACCTCATAGGTCGACCAAAGATAGAAAAAGATTACAATACAGTGTTCGAAGAATACCTTCCTTGTTGAGAGGGAGTGTTGGAAATAGTGCAACTTCGGAAGTTATTCTTATTGTATTTCATCTTGTTATTGTACCTCCAATGGGACAAGATGTCAATGTATTTGGTCATGTAAAACACTTGAAAGAGTCAATGTAAATCTTGGGGTGGAATCACAAAGAAAATGTTTATTAAATGTATTTTTTTGTATTCCCCCAAGACAAGTCGGCCGAGTAGGAAACTGCCCCAAAATAGCGGGAAATTTGCACCAGTGAGCAGAAATACCCCAGTCAAGTCGGCCTAGTTAGGGAAAGTTAGGTCGACCCAGTAATGAAAACAATCACCATTTGACTTGTATAAATAGAGTCTTCGGCCTCTCATTTGGTCATTCACTCAAGCATGTTCGCTCTAGCCAAGAGAGGTTCGCTACTACAGTTAAGAGACAGATTTTGGGGGGTTCTCCACTATTTGAGAAGTTACTCTCCTGTTTTCTAGGGTTTGCGCTGCTACTATCTGGATGTACATCGTTCTCTATTGGAAGGTCTGAGCTCGGCGGAGACAAATAGCTTTGTCTATGGTTGGGAGATGATTGTTTTTATCATCATGGTTAAACGAGCTCCACACTCATTTTGTTTATGTGCTTTTCCATTCTTTTAGTGATCCTAGTTATGCTGCTATAAACATTAAAAAGGTCAATGATAGTTAATCAATTGTAAACACTAATTAAAATGGTGTCCTTCCGTATTCATTTGTTGCTGTTGTTCTCTCTTCTAGATTTTCTTTATTTTACACTAAAAAATAGTGGTGAGTACTTTCTATCCTTTCTCCTTATGGTCGAATGATGCACCACACTAATTCTTGTGTGCCATATTGTTAGGACAGCAAGGACGACTTCCCATCAACCCTTCCCATTTGATTTTCTCTTCTTGGTGGCCTCATTTGAAAACCTAGTCAATGACTGGATTCATCAAGCAGCGAGTCAATGTGCAACATCTTCTTACTTCTACTTCTTCCCTTCTTGCATTTGCCTTGCTATGAACTCATATGGCTTCATGCATTTCCTAGACATTCGCTATCATTTCCGCACATCAACTCTCACATCCGTTATTACATCCCTAGCTAAACTACCACTTCATTTTTATTGTCCATGCAATTCCTTGTTTGTTGCATTTCTCAAAGAGATTGCATCACAATTCCATCCATGGTGGAGTAGAATTTGTAACATCTGCGTTGCAGATTTACTAATCTTCTCATGCATCTATTCGCTGCAACATCGTGGGCTCCCGTATTCTAATAACTACTAGTATTATTTTTGTACACCTTTTTTCGGTTTAGTCATCTATATGGTGTACCTATTATCAGCATTGCATTGTATTCTATTTCATGACTGAGAATATTTTAAAAGGACGAAGATGTTACACATCAACTCTCTTCTTGAGGAATCCCATATATGACTAGGTTACCAAGAAGAGAAAATAAAATGGGAAGGGTTGATGGGAATTTTAGTAGCCATTACATGTAGTGCGACTTGGGGCATTCCATGGCCAAGAGCGAATGTTGGAATAGTAGCTCCGTAGGGCATCACCTCATAGGTCGACTAAAGATAGAAAAAGATTACAATACAGTGTTCGAAGAATACCTTCCTTGTCGACAGGGAGTGTTGGAAATAGTGCAACTTCGGAAGTTATTCTTATTGTATTTAATCCTATTATTGTACCTCCAATCGGACAAGATGTCAATGTATTTGGTCATGTAAAATACTTGAAAGAGTCAATGTAAATCTTGGGGTGGAATCACAAAGAAAAGATTTATTAAATGTATTTTTTTGAATTCCCCCAAGACAAGTCGGCCGAGTAGGAAACTGCCCCAAAATAGCTGGAAATTTGCACCAAACAGTGAGCAAAAATACCCCAGTCAAGTCGGCCTAGTTAGGGAGAGTTAGGTCGACCCAGTAAGGGAAACAATCACCATTTGACTTGTATAAAAAGAGTCTTCGGCCTCTCATTTGGTCATTCACTCAAGCATGTACGCTCTAGCCAAGAGAGGTTCGCTACTACAGTTAAGAGACAGATTTTTGGGGGTTCTCCACTATTTGAGAAGTTACTCTCCTGTTTTCTAGGGTTTGCGCTACTACTATCTAGATGTACATCGTTCTCTATTGGAAGGTATGAGCTCGGGGGAGACAAATAGCTTTGTCTATGGTTGGGAGATGATTGTTCTTATCATCATTGTTAAACGAGCTCCACACTCATTTTGTTTACATGCTTTTCCATTCTTTTAGTGATCCTGGTTATGCTGCTATAAACATTAAAAAGGTCAATGATAGTTAATCAATTGCAAACACTAATTAAAATGGTGTCCTTCCGTATTCATTTGTTGCTCTTGTTCTTTCTTCTAGATTTTCTTTATTTTACCCTAAAAAATAGTGGTGAGTACTTTCCATCCTTTCTCCTTATGATCGAATGATGCACCACACTAATTCTTGTGTGCCATATTGTTAGGACAGCAAGGACGACTTGCCATCAACCCTTCCCATTTGATTTTCTCTTCTTGGTGGCCTCATTTGAAAACCTAGTCAATGACTGGATTCATCAAGCAGCGAGTCAATGTGCAACATCTTCTTACTTCTACTTCTTCCCTTCTTGCATTTGCCTTGCTATGAACTCATATGGCTTCATGAATTTTCTAGACATTCGCTATCATTGCCGCACATCAAGTCTCACATCCGTTATTACATCCCTAGCTAAACTACCACTTCATTTTTATTGTCCATGCAATTCCCTGTTTGTTGCATTTCTCAAAGAGATTGCATCACAATTCCATCCACGCTGGAGTAGAATTTGTAACATCTGCGTTGCAGATTTACTAATCTTCTCATGCATCTATTCGTTGCAACATCGTGGGCTCCCGTATTCTAATAACTACTAGTATTATTTTTGTACACCTTTTTTCGGTTTGGTCATCTATATGGTGTACCTACTATCAGCATTGCATTGTATTCTATTTCATGGATGAGAATGTTTTAAAAGGACGAAGATGTTGCACATCAACTCTCTTCTTGAGGAATCCCATAATTTACTAGGTTACCAAGAAGAGAAAATAAAATGGGAAGGGTTGATGGGAATTTTAGTTGCCATTACATGTAATGCGACTTGGGGCATTCCATGGCCAAGAGGGAATGTTGGAATAGTAGCTGCGTAGGGCATCACCTCATAGGTCGACCAAAGATAGAAAAAGATTACAATACAGTGTTCGAAGAATACCTTCCTTGTTGAGAGGGAGTGTTGGAAATAGTGCAACTTCGGAAGTTATTCTTATTGTATTTCATCTTGTTATTGTACCTCCAATGGGACAAGATGTCAATGTATTTGGTCATGTCAAACACTTGAAAGAGTCAATGTAAATCTTGGGGTGGAATCACAAAGAAAAGGTTTATTAAATGTATTTTTTTGTATTCCCCCAAGACAAGTCGGCCGAGTAGGAAACTGCCCCAAAATAGCGGGAAATTTGCCCCAGTGAGCAGAAATACCCCAGTCAAGTCGGCCTAGTTAGGGAAAGTTAGGTCGACCCAGTAAGGAAAACAATCGCCATTTGACTTGTATAAATAGAGTCTTCGGCCTCTCATTTGGTCATTCACTCAAGCATGTTCGCTCTAGCCAAGAGAGGTTCGCTACTACAGTTAAGAGACAGATTTTGGGGGGTTCTCCACTATTTGAGAAGTTACTCTCTTGTTTTCTAGGGTTTGCGCTGCTACTATCTGGATGTACATCGTTCTCTATTGGAAGGTCTGAGCTCGGGGGAGACAAATAGCTTTGTCTATGGTTGGGAGATGATTGTTTTTATCATCATGGTTAAACGAGCTCCACACTCATTTTGTTTATGTGCTTTTACATTCTTTTAGTGATCCTAGTTATGCTGCTATAAACATTAAAAAGGTCAATGATAGTTAATCAATTGTAAACACTAATTAAAATGGTGTCCTTCCGTATTCATTTGTTGCTCTTGTTCTCTCTTCTAAATTTTCTTTATTTTACCCTAAAAAATAGTGGTGAGTACTTTCTATCCTTTCTCCTTATGGTCGAATGATGCACCACACTAATTCTTGTGTGCCATATTGTTAGGACAGCAAGGACGACTTCCCATCAACCCTTCCCATTTGATTTTCTCTTCTTGGTGGCCTCATTTGAAAACCTAGTCAATGACTGGATTCATCAAGCAGGGAGTCAATGTGCAACACCTTCTTACTTCTACTTCTTCCCTTCTTGCATTTGCCTTGCTATGAACTCATATGGCTTCATGCATTTTCTAGACATTCGCTATCATTGCCGCACATCAACTCTCACATCCGCTATTACATCCCTAGCTAAACTACCACTTCATTTTTATTGTCCATGCAATTCCTTGTTTGTTGCATTTCTCAAAGAGATTGCATCACAATTCCATCCACGGTGGAGTAGAATTTGTAACATCTGCGT
Organism: Larix kaempferi; assembly: GCA_027924585.1. Taxonomy (NCBI): domain Eukaryota; kingdom Viridiplantae; phylum Streptophyta; class Pinopsida; order Pinales; family Pinaceae; genus Larix; species Larix kaempferi. The sequence goes on from BSBM01000504.1 coordinate 9,779,611, forward strand.
TGCAGATTTACTAATCTTCTCATGCATCTATTCGTTGCAACATCGTGGGCTCCCGTATTCTAATAACTACTAGTATTATTTTTGTACACCTTTTTTCGGTTTGGTCATCTATATGGTGTACCTATTATCAGCATTGCATTGTATTCTATTTCATGACTGAGAATATTTTAAAAGGACGAAGATGTTGCACATGAACTCTCTTCTTGAGGAATCCCATATATGACTAGGTTACCAAGAAGAGAAAATAAAATGGGAAGGGTTGATGGGAATTTTAGTAGCCATTACATGTAGTGCGACTTGGGGCATTCCATGGCCAAGAGCGAATGTTGGAATAGTAGCTACGTAGGGCATCACCTGATAGGTCGACTAAAGATAGAAAAAGATTACAATACAGTGTTCGAAGAATACCTTCCTTGTCGACAGGGAGTGTTGGAAATAGTGCAACTTCGGAAGTTATTCTTATTGTATTTAATCCTATTATTGTACCTCCAATCGGACAAGATGTCAATGTATTTGGTCATGTAAAATACTTGAAAGAGTCAATGTAAATCTTGGGGTGGAATCACAAAGAAAAGATTTATTAAATGTATTATTTTGTATTCCCCCAAGACAAGTCGACCGAGTAGGAAACTGCCCCAAAATAGCTGGAAATTTGCACCAAACAGTGAGCAAAAATACCCCAGTCAAGTCGGCCTAGTTAGGGAGAGTTAGGTCGACCCAGTAAGGGAAACAATCACCATTTGACTTGTATAAAAAGAGTCTTCGACCTCTCATTTGGTCATTCACTCAAGCATGTACGCTCTAGCCAAGAGAGGTTCGCTACTACAGTTAAGAGACAGATTTTTGGGGGTTCTCCACTATTTGAGAAGTTACTCTCCTGTTTTCTAGGGTTTGCGCTACTACTGTCTGGATGTACATCGTTCTCTATTGTAAGGTCTGAGCTCGGGGGAGACAAATAGCTTTGTCTATGGTTGGGAGATGATTGTTTTTATCATCATGGTTAAACGAGCTCCACACTCATTTTGTTTATGTGCTTTGCCATTCTTTTAGTGATCCTGGTTATGCTGCTATAAACATTAAAAAGGTCAATGATAGTTAATCAATTGCAAACACTAATTAAAATGGTGTCCTTCCGTATTCATATGTTGCTCTTGTTCTTTCTTCTAGATTTTCTTTATTTTACCCTAAAAAATAGTGGTGAGTACTTTCTATCCTTTCTCCTTATGGTCGAATGATGCACCACACTAATTCTTGTGTGCCATATTGTTAGGACAGTAAGGACGACTTCCCATGAACCCTTCCCATTTGATTTTCTCTTCTTGGTGGCCTCATTTGAAAACCTAGTCAATGACTGAATTCATCAAGCAGCGAGTCAATGTGCAACATCTTCTTACTTCTACTTCTTCCCTTCTTGCATTTGCCTTGCTATGAACTCATATGGCTTCATGAATTTTCTAGACATTCGCTATCATTGCCGCACATCAACTCTCACATCCGTTATTACATCCCTAGCTAAACTACCACTTCATTTTTATTGTCCACGCAATTCCCTGTTTGTTGCATTTCTCAAAGAGATTCATCACAATTCCATCCACGCTGGAGTAGAATTTGTAACATCTGCGTTGCAGATTTACTAATCTTCTCATGCATCTATTCGTTGCAACATCGTGGGCTCCCGTATTCTAATAACTACTAGTATTATTTTTGTACACCTTTTTTCGGTTTGGTCATCTATATGGTGTACCTACTATCAGCATTGCATTGTATTCTATTTAATGACTGAGAACGTTTTAAAAGGACGAAGATGTTGCACATCAACTCTCTTCTTGAGGAATCCCATAATTGACTAGGTTACCAAGAAGAGAAAATAAAATGGGAAGGGTTGATGGGAATTTTAGTTGCCATTACATGTAATGCGACTTGGGGCATTCCATGGCCAAGAGGGAATGTTGGAATAGTAGCTGCGTAGGGCATCACCTCATAGGACGACCAAAGATAGAAAAAGATTACAATACAGTGTTCGAAGAATACCTTCCTTGTTGAGAGGGAGTGTTGGAAATAGTGCAACTTCGGAAGTTATTCTTATTGTATTTCATCTTGTTATTGTACCTCCAATGGGACAAGATGTCAATGTATTTGGTCATGTAAAACACTTGAAAGAGTCAATGTAAATCTTGGGGTGGAATCACAAAGAAAAGATTTATTAAATGTATTTTTTTGTATTCCCCCAAGACAAGTCGGCCGAGTAGGAAACTGCCCCAAAATAGCGGGAAATTTGCACCAGTGAGCAGAAATACCCCAGTCAAGTCGGCCTAGTTAGGGAAAGTTAGGTCGACCCAGTAAGGAAAACAATCACCATTTGACTTGTATAAATAGAGTCTTCGGCCTCTCATTTGGTCATTCACTCAAGCATGTTCGCTCTAGCCAAGAGAGGTTCGCTACTACAGTTAAGAGATATATTTTTGGGGGTTCTCCACTATTTGAGAAGTTACTCTCCTGTTTTCTAGGGTTTGCGCTACTACTATCTGGATGTACATCGTTCTCTATTGGAAGGTCTGAGTTCGGGGGAGACAAATAGCTTTGTCTATGGTTGGGAGATGATTGTTTTTATCATCATTGTTAAACGAGCTCCACACTCATTTTGTTTATGTGCTTTGCCATTCTTTTAGTGATCCTGGTTATGCTGCTATAAACATTAAAAAGGTCAATGATAGTTAATCAATTGTAAACACTATTTATAATGGTGTCCTTCCGTATTCATTTGTTTCTCTTGTTCTTTATTCCAGATTTTCTTTAGTTTACCCTAAAAAATAGTGGTGAGTACTTTCTATCCTTTCTCCTTATGGTCGAATGATGCACCACACTAATTCTTGTCTGCCATATTGTTATGACAGCAAGGACGACTTCCCATCAACCCTTCCACTTTGATTTTCTCTTCTTGGTGGCCTCATTTGAAAACCTAATCAATGACAGGATTCATCAAGCAGCAAGTCAATGTGCAAAATCTTCTTACTTCTACTTCTTCCCTTCTTGCATTTGCCTTGCTATGAACTCATATGGCTTCATGAATTTTCTAGACATTCGTTATCATTGCCGCACATCAACTCTCACATCCGTTATTACATCCCTAGCTAAACTACCACTTCACTTTTACTGTCCATGAAATTCCCTGTTTGTTGCATTTCTCAAAGAGATTGCATCACAATTCTATCCACGGTGGAGTACAATTATAACATCTGCGTTGCAGATTTACTAATCTTCTCATGCATCTATTCGTTGTAACATCGTGGGCTCCCGTATTCTAATAACTACTAGTATTATTTTTGTAAACCTTTTTTCGGTTTGGTCATCTATATGGTGTACCTACTATCAGCATTGCATTGTATTCTATTTCATGACTGAGAATGTTTTAAAAGGACGAAGATGTTGCACATCAACTCTCTTCTTGAGGAATCCCATAATTGACTAGGTTACCAAGAAGAGAAAATAAAATGCGAAGGCTTGATGGGAATTTTAGTTGCCATTACATGTAATGCAACTTGGGGCATTCCATGGCCAAGAGGGAATGTTGGAATAGTAGCTGCGTAGGGCATCACCTCATAGGTCGACCAAAGATAGAAAAAGATTACAATACAGTGTTCGAAGAATACCTTCCTTGTTGAGAGGGAGTGTTGGAAATAGTGCAACTTCGGAAGTTATTCTTATTGTATTTCATCTTGTTATTGTACCTCGAATGGGACAAGATGTCAATGTATTTGGTCATGTAAAACACTTGAAAGAGTCAATGTAAATCTTGGGGTGGAATCACAAAGAAAATGTTTATTAAATGTATTTTTTTGTATTCCCCCAAGACAAGTCGGCCGAGTAGGAAACTGCCCCAAAATAGCGGGAAATTTGCACCAGTGAGCAGAAATACCCCAGTCAAGTCGGCCTAGTTAGGGAAAGCTAGGTCGACCCAGTAATGAAAACAATCACCATTTGACTTGTATAAATAGAGTCTTCGGCCTCTCATTTGGTCATTCACTCAAGCATGTTCGCTCTAGCCAAGAGAGGTTCGCTACTACAGTTAAGAGACAGATTTTGGGGGGTTCTCCACTATTTGAGAAGTTACTCTCCTGTTTTCTAGGGTTTGCGCTGCTACTATCTGGATGTACATCGTTCTCTATTGGAAGGTCTGAGCTCGGGGGAGACAAATAGCTTTGTCTATGGTTGGGAGATGATTGTTTTTATCATCATGGTTAAACGAGCTCCACACTCATTTTGTTTATGTGCTTTGCCATTCTTTTAGTGATCCTGGTTATGCTGCTATAAACATTAAAAAGGTCAATGATAGTTAATCAATTGTAAACACTAATTAAAATGGTGTCCTTCCGTATTCATTTGTTGCTCTTGTTCTTTCTTCTATATTTTCTTTAGTTTACCCTAAAAAATAGTGGTGAGTACTTTCTATACTTTCTCCTTATGGTCTAATGATGCACCACACTAATTCTTGTGTGCCATATTGTTAGGACAGCAAGGACGACTTCCCATCAACCCTTCCACTTTGATTTTCTCTTCTTGGTGACCTCATTTGAAAACCTAATCAATGACTGGATTCATCAAGCAGCGAGTCAATGTGCAAAATCTTCGTACTTCTACTTCTTCCCTTCTTGCATTTGCCTTGCTATGAACTCATATGGCTTCATGAATTTTCTAGACATTCGTTATCATTGCCGCACATCAACTCTCACATCCGTTATTACATCACTAGCTAAACTACCACTTCATTTTTATTGTCCATGCAAATCCCTGTTTGTTGCATTTCTAAAAGAGATTGCATCACAATTCCATCCACGGTGGAGTAGAATTTGTAACATCTGCGTTGCAGATTTACTAATCTTCTCATGCATCTATTCGGTGCAACATCGTGGGCTCCCGTATTCTAATAACTACTAGTATTATTTTTGTACACCTTTTTTCGGTTTGGTCATCTATATGGTGTACCTACTATCAGCATTGCATTGTATTCTATTTCATGACTGAGAATGTTTTAAAAGGACGAAGATGTTGCACATCAACTCTCTTCTTGAGGAATCCCATAATTGACTAGGTTACCAACAAGAGAAAATAAAATGGGGAGGGTCGATGGGACTTTTAGTTGCCATTACATGTAATGCGACTTGGGGCATTCTATGGCCAAGAGGGAATGTTGGAATAGAAGCTGCGTAGGGCATCACCTCATAGGTCGACCAAAGATAGAAAAAGATTACAATACAGTTTTCGAAGAATACCTTCCTTGTTGAGAGGGAGTGTTGGAAATAGTGCAACTTCGGAAGTTATTCTTATTGTATTTCATCTTGTTATTGTACCTCCAATGGGACAAGATGTCAATGTATTTGGTCATGTAAAACACTTGAAAGAGTCAATGTAAATCTAGGGGTGGAATCACAAAGAAAAGATTTATTAAATGTATTTTTTTGTATTCCCCCAAGACAAGTCGGCCGAGTAGGAAACTGCCCAAAAACAGTGGGAAATTTGCACCAAACAGTGAGCAGAAATACCCCAATCAAGTCGGCCTAGTTAAGGAAAGTTAGGTCGACCCAGTAAGGGAAACAATCACCATTTGACTTGTATAAATAGAGTCTTCGGCCTCTTATTTGGTCATTCACTCAAGCATGTTCGCTCTAGCCAAGAGAGGTTCGCTACTACAGTTAAGAGACAGATTTTTGGGGTTTCTCCACTATTTGAGAAGTTACTCTCATGTTTTCTACGGTTTGCGCTACTACGATCTGGATGTACATCGTTCTCTATTGGAAGGTCTGAGCTCGGGGGAGACAAATAGCTTTGTCTATGGTTGGGAGATGATTGTTTTTATCATCATGGTTAAACGAGCTCCACACTCATTTTGTTTATGTGCTTTGCCATTCTTTTAGTGATCCTGGTTATGCTGCTATAAACATTAAAAAGGTCAATGATAGTTAATCAATTGTAAACACTAATTAAAATGGTGTCCTTCCGTATTCATTTGTTGCTCTTGTTCTTTCTTCTAGATTTTCTTTATTTTACCCTAAAAAATAGTGGTGAGTACTTTCTATCCTTTCTCCTTATGGTCGAATGATGCACCACACTAATTCTTGTGTGCCATATTGTTAGGACAGCAAGGACGACTTCCCATCAACCCTTCACATTTGATTTTCTCTTCTTGGTGGCCTCATTTGAAAACCTAGTCAATGATTGGATTCATCAAGCAACGAGTCAATGTGCAACATCTTCTTACTTCTACTTCTTCCCTTCTTGCATTTGCCTTGCTATGAACTCATATGGCTTCATGAATTTTCTAGACATTCGCTATCATTACCGCACATCAAATCTAACATCCGTTATTACATCCCTAGCTAAACTACCACTTCATTTTTATTGTCCATGCAATTCCCTGTTTGTTGCATTTCTCAAAGAGATTACATCACAATTCCATCCACGGTGGAGTAGAATTTGTAACATCTGCGTTGCAGATTTACTAATCTTCTCATACATCTATTCGTTGCAACATCGTGGGCTCCCGTATTCTAATAACTACTAGTATTATTTTTGTACACCTTTTTTCGGTTTGGTCATCTATATGGTGTACCTACTATCAACATTGCATTGTATTCTATTTCATGACTGAGAATTTTTTAAAAGGACGAAGATGTTGCACATCAACTCTCTTCTTGAGGAATACCATAATTGACTAGGTTACCAAGAAGAGAAAATAAAATGGGAAGGGTTGATGGGAATTTTAGTAGCCATTACATGTAGTGCGACTTGGGGCATTCCATGGCCAAGAGGGAATGTTGGAATAGTAGCTGCGTAGGGCATCACCTCATAGGTCGACCAAAGATAGAAAAAGATTACAATACAGTGTTCGAAGAATACCTTCCTTGTTGAGAGGGAGTGCTGGAAATAGTGCAACTTCGGAAGTTATTCTTATTGTATTTCATCTTGTTATTGTACCTCCAATGGGACAAGATGTCAATGTATTTGGTCATGTAAAACACTTGAAAGAGTCAATGTAAATCTTGGGGTGGAATTAAAAAGAAAAGTTTTATTAAAGGTATTTTTTTGTATTCCCCCAAGACAAGTCGGCCGAGTAGGAAACTGCCCCAAAATAGCGGGAAATTTGCACCAAACAGTGAGCAGAAATACCCCAGTCAAGTCGGCCTAGTTAGGAAAAGTTAGGTCGACCCAGTAAGGGAAACAATCACCATTTGACTTGTATAAATAGAGTCTTCGGCCTCTCATTTGGTCATTCGCTCAAGCATGTTCGCTCTAGCCAAGAGAGGTCCGCTACTACAGTTAAGAGACATATTTTTGGGGGTTCTCCACTATTTGAGAAGTTACTCTCCTGTTTTCTAGGGTTTGCGCTACTACTATCTGGATGTACATCGTTCTCTATTGGAAGGTCTGAGCTCGGGGGAGACAAATAGCTTTGTCTATGGTTGGGAGATGATTGTTTTTATCATCATGGTTAAACGAGCTCCACACTCATTTTGTTTATGTGCTTTGCCATTCTTTTAGTGATCCTGGTTATGCTGCTATAAACATTAAAAAGGTCAATGATAGTTAATCAATTGTAAACACTAATTAAAATGGTGTCCTTCCGTATTCATTTGTTGCTCTTGTTCTTTCTTCTAGATTTTCTTTATTTTACCCTAAAAAATAGTGGTGAGTACTTTCTATCCTTTCTCCTTATGGTCGAATGATGCACCACACTAATTCTTGTGTGCCATATTGTTGGGACAGCAAGGACGACTTCCCATCAACCCTTCCCATTTGATTTTCTCTTCTTGGTGGCCTCATTTGAAAACCTAGTCAATGACTGGATTCATCAAGCAGCGAGTCAATGTGCAACATCTTCTTACTTCTACTTCTTCCCTTCTTGCATTTGCCTTGCTATGAACTCATATGGCTTCATGAATTTTCTAGACATTCGCTATCATTGCCGCACATCAAGTCTCACATCCGTTATTACATCCCTAGCTAAACTACCACTTCATTTTTATTGTCCATGCAATTCCCTGTTTGTTGCATTTCTCAAAGAGATTGCATCACAATTCCATCCACGCTGGAGTAGAATTTGTAACATCTGCGTTGCAGATTTACTAATCTTCTCATGCATCTATTCGTTGCAACATCGTGGGCTCCCGTATTCTAATAACTACTAGTATTATTTTTGTACACCTTTTTTCGGTTTGGTCATCTATATGGTGTACCTACTATCAGCATTGCATTGTATTCTATTTCATGACTGAGAATGTTTTAAAAGGACGAAGATGTTGCACATCAACTCTCTTCTTGAGGAATCCCATAATTGACTAGGTTACCAAGAAGAGAAAATAAAATGGGAAGGGTTCATGGGAATTTTAGTTGCCATTACATGTAATGCGACTTGGGGCATTCCATGGCCAAGAGGGAGTGTTAGAATAGTAGCTGCGTAGGGCATCACCTCATAGGTCGACCAAAGATAGAAAAAGATTACAATACAGTGTTCGAAGAATACCTTCCTTGTTGAGAGGGAGTGTTGGAAATAGTGCAACTTCGGAAGTTATTCTTATTGTATTTCATCTTGTTATTGTACCTCCAATGGGACAAGATGTCAATGTATTTGGTCATGTAAAACACTTGAAAGAGTCAATGTAAATCTTGGGGTGGAATCACAAAGAAAATGTTTATTAAATGTATTTTTTTGTATTCCCCCAAGACAAGTCGGCCGAGTAGGAAACTGCCCCAAAATAGCGGGAAATTTGCACCAGTGAGCAGAAATACCCCAGTCAAGTCGGCCTAGTTAGGGAAAGTTAGGTCGACCCAGTAATGAAAACAATCACCATTTGACTTGTATAAATAGAGTCTTCGGCCTCTCATTTGGTCATTCACTCAAGCATGTTCGCTCTAGCCAAGAGAGGTTCGCTACTACAGTTAAGAGACAGATTTTGGGGGGTTCTCCACTATTTGAGAAGTTACTCTCCTGTTTTCTAGGGTTTGCGCTGCTACTATCTGGATGTACATCGTTCTCTATTGGAAGGTCTGAGCTCGGGGGAGACAAATAGCTTTGTCTATGGTTGGGAGATGATTGTTTTTATCATCATGGTTAAACGAGCTCCACACTCATTTTGTTTATGTGCTTTTCCATTCTTTTAGTGATCCTAGTTATGCTGCTATAAACATTAAAAAGGTCAATGATAGTTAATCAATTGTAAACACTAATTAAAATGGTGTCCTTCCGTATTCATTTGTTGTTGTTGTTCTCTCTTCTAGATTTTCTTTATTTTACACTAAAAAATAGTGGTGAGTACTTTCTATCCTTTCTCCTTATGGTCGAATGATGCACCACACTAATTCTTGTGTGCCATATTGTTAGGACAGCAAGGACGACTTCCCATCAACCCTTCCCATTTGATTTTCTCTTCTTGGTGGCCTCATTTGAAAACCTAGTCAATGACTGGATTCATCAAGCAGCGAGTCAATGTGCAACATCTTCTTACTTCTACTTCTTCCCTTCTTGCATTTGCCTTGCTATGAACTCATATGGCTTCATGCATTTCCTAGACATTCGCTATCATTGCCGCACATCAACTCTCACATCCGTTATTACATCCCTAGCTAAACTACCACTTCATTTTTATTGTCCATGCAATTCCTTGTTTGTTGCATTTCTCAAAGAGATTGCATCACAATTCCATCCATGGTGGAGTAGAATTTGTAACATCTGCGTTGCAGATTTACTAATCTTCTCATGCATCTATTCGCTGCAACATCGTGGGCTCCCGTATTCTAATAACTACTAGTATTATTTTTGTACACCTTTTTTCGGTTTGGTCATCTATATGGTGTACCTATTATCAGCATTGCATTGTATTCTATTTCATGACTGAGAATATTTTAAAAGGACGAAGATGTTGCACATCAACTCTCTTCTTGAGGAATCCCATATATGACTAGGTTACCAAGAAGAGAAAATAAAATGGGAAGGGTTGATGGGAATTTTAGTAGCCATTACATGTAGTGCGACTTGGGGCATTCCATGGCCAAGAGCGAATGTTGGAATAGTAGCTCCGTAGGGCATCACCTCATAGGTCGACTAAAGATAGAAAAAGATTACAATACAGTGTTCGAAGAATACCTTCCTTGTCGACAGGGAGTGTTGGAAATAGTGCAACTTCGGAAGTTATTCTTATTGTATTTAATCCTATTATTGTACCTCCAATCGGACAAGATGTCAATGTATTTGGTCATGTAAAATACTTGAAAGAGTCAATGTAAATCTTGGGGTGGAATCACAAAGAAAAGATTTATTAAATGTATTTTTTTGAATTCCCCCAAGACAAGTCGGCCGAGTAGGAAACTGCCCCAAAATAGCTGGAAATTTGCACCAAACAGTGAGCAAAAATACCCCAGTCAAGTCGGCCTAGTTAGGGAGAGTTAGGTCGACCCAGTAAGGGAAACAATCACCATTTGACTTGTATAAAAAGAGTCTTCGGCCTCTCATTTGGTCATTCACTCAAGCATGTACGCTCTAGCCAAGAGAGGTTCGCTACTACAGTTAAGAGACAGATTTTTGGGGGTTCTCCACTATTTGAGAAGTTACTCTCCTGTTTTCTAGGGTTTGCGCTACTACTATCTAGATGTACATCGTTCTCTATTGGAAGGTATGAGCTCGGGGGAGACAAATAGCTTTGTCTATGGTTGGGAGATGATTGTTCTTATCATCATGGTTAAACGAGCTCCACACTCATTTTGTTTACATGCTTTGCCATTCTTTTAGTGATCCTGGTTATGATGCTATAAACATTAAAAAGGTCAATGATAGTTAATCAATTGCAAACACTAATTAAAATGGTGTCCTTCCGTATTCATTTGTTGCTCTTGTTCTTTCTTCTAGATTTTCTTTATTTTACCCTAAAAAATAGTGGTGAGTACTTTCCATCCTTTCTCCTTATGATCGAATGATGCACCACACTAATTCTTGTGTGCCATATTGTTAGGACAGCAAGGACGACTTCCCATCAACCCTTCCCATTTGATTTTCTCTTCTTGGTGGCCTCATTTGAAAACCTAGTCAATGACTGGATTCATCAAGCAGCGAGTCAATGTGCAACATCTTCTTACTTCTACTTCTTCCCTTCTTGCATTTGCCTTGCTATGAACTCATATGGCTTCATGAATTTTCTAGACATTCGCTATCATTGCCGCACATCAAGTCTCACATCCGTTATTACATCCCTAGCTAAACTACCACTTCATTTTTATTGTCCATGCAATTCCCTGTTTGTTGCATTTCTCAAAGAGATTGCATCACAATTCCATCCACGCTGGAGTAGAATTTGTAACATCTGCGTTGCAGATTTACTAATCTTCTCATGCATCTATTCGTTGCAACATCGTGGGCTCCCGTATTCTAATAACTACTAGTATTATTTTTGTACACCTTTTTTCGGTTTGGTCATCTATATGGTGTACCTACTATCAGCATTGCATTGTATTCTATTTCATGGATGAGAATGTTTTAAAAGGACGAAGATGTTGCACATCAACTCTCTTCTTGAGGAATCCCATAATTTACTAGGTTACCAAGAAGAGAAAATAAAATGGGAAGGGTTGATGGGAATTTTAGTTGCCATTACATGTAATGCGACTTGGGGCATTCCATGGCCAAGAGGGAATGTTGGAATAGTAGCTGCGTAGGGCATCACCTCATAGGTCGACCAAAGATAGAAAAAGATTACAATACAGTGTTCGAAGAATACCTTCCTTGTTGAGAGGGAGTGTTGGAAATAGTGCAACTTCGGAAGTTATTCTTATTGTATTTCATCTTGTTATTGTACCTCCAATGGGACAAGATGTCAATGTATTTGGTCATGTCAAACACTTGAAAGGGTCAATGAAAATCTTGGGGTAGAATAACAAAGAAAAGATTTATTAAATGTATTTTTTTGGATTCCCCGAAGACTAGTCGGCCGAGTAGGAAATTGCCCCAAAATAGCAGGAAATTTGCACCAAACAGTGAGCAGAAATACCCCAGTCAAGTCGGCCTAGTTAGGGAAAGTTAGGTCGAGCCAGTAAGGGAAACAATCACCATTTGACATGTATAAATAGAGTCTTCCGCCTCTCATTTGGTCATTCACGCAAGCATGTTCGCTCTAGCAAAGAGAGGTTCGCTACTATAGTTAAGAGACAGATTTTTGGGGGTTCTCCACTATTTGAGAAGTTACTCTCCTGTTTTCTAGGGTTTGTGCTACTACTATCTTTATGTACATCGTTCTCTATTGGAAGGTCTGAGCTCGGGTGAGACAAATAGCTTTGTCTATGGTTGGGAGATGATTGTTTTTATCATCATGGTTAAACGAGCTCCACACTCATTTTGTTTATGTGCTTTGCCATTCTTTTAGTGATCCTGGTTATGCTGCTATAAACATTAAAAAGGTCAATGATAGTTAATCAATTGCAAACACTAATTCAAATGGTGTCCTTCCGTATTCATTTGTTGCTCTTGTTCTTTCTTCTAGATTTTCTTTATTTTACCCTAAAAAATAGTGGTGAGTACTTGCTATCCTTTCTCCTTATGGTCGAATGATGCACCACACTAATTCTTGTGTGCCATATTGTTAGGACAGCAAGGACGACTTCCCATCAACCCTTCCCATTTGATTTTCTCTTCTTGGTGGCCTCATTTGAAAACCTAGTCAATGACCGGATTCATCAAGCAGCGAGTCAATGTGCAACATCTTCTTACTTCTACTTCTTCCCTTCTTGCATTTGCCTTGCTATGAACTCAAATGGCTTCATGAATTTTCTAGACATTCGTTATCATTGCCGCACATCAAATCTCACATCCGTTATTACATCCCTAGCTAAACTACCACTTCATTTTTATTGTCCATGCAATTCCCTATTTGTTGCATTTCTCAAAGAGATTGCATCACAATTCCATCCACGCTGGAGTAGAATTTGTAACATCTGCGTTGCAGATTTACTAATCTTCTCATGCATCTATTCGTTGCAACATCGTGGGCTCCCGTATTCTAATAACTACTAGTATTATTTTTGTACACCTTTTTTCGGTTTGGTCATCTATATGGTGTACCTACTATCAGCATTGCCTTGTATTCTATTTCATGACTGAGAATGTTTTAAAAGAACGAAGATGTTGCACATCCACTCTCTTCTTGAGGAATCCCATAATTGACTAGGTTACCAAGAAGAGAAAATAAAATGGGAAGGGTTGATGGGAATTTTAGTTGCCATTACATGCAATGCGACTTGGGGCATTCCATGGCCAAGAGGGAATGTTGGAATAGTAGCTGCGTAGGGCATCACCTCATAGGTCGACCAAAGATAGAAAAAGATTACAATACAGTGTTCGAAGAATACCTTCCTTGTTGAGAGGGAGTGTTGGAAATAGTGCAACTTCGGAAGTTATTCTTATTGTATTTCATCTTGTTATTGTACCTCCAATGGGACAAGATGTCAATGTATTTGGTCATGTAAAACACTTGAAAGAGTCAAAGTAAATCTTGGGGTGGAATCACAAAGAAAAGATTTATTAAATGTACTTTTTTTTATTCCCCCAAGACAAGTCGGCCGAGTAGGAAACTGCCCAAAAATAGTGGGAAATTTGCACCAAACAGTGAGCAGAAATACCCCAATCAAGTCGGCCTTGATAGGGAAAGTTAGGTCGACCCAGTAAGGGAAACAATCACCATTTGACATGTATAAATAGAGTCTTCGGCCTCTTATTTGGTCATTCACTCAAGCATGTTCGCTCTAGCCAAGAGAGGTTCGCTACTACAGTTAAGAGACAGATTTTTGGGGGTTCTCCACTATTTGAGAAGTTACTCTCATGTTTTCTACGGTTTGCGCTACTACTATCTGGATGTACATCGTTCTCTATTGGATGGTCTGAGCTCGGGGGAGACAAATAGCTTTGTCTATGGTTGGGAGATGATTGTTCTTATCATCGTGGTTAAACGAGCTCCACACTCATTTTGTTTATGTGCTTTGCCATTCTTTTAGTGAGCCTGGTTATGCTGCTATAAACATTAAAAAGGTCAATGATAGTTAAGCAATTGTAAACACTAATTAAAATGGTGTCCTTCCGTATTCATTTGTTGCTCTTGTTCTTTCTTCTAGATTTTCTTTATTTTACCTTAAAAAATAGTGGTGAGTACTTACTATTCTTTCTCCTTATGGTCGAATGATGCACCACACTAATTCTTGTGTGCCATATTGTTAGGACAGCAAGGACGACTTCCCATCAACCCTTCCCATTTGATTTTCTCTTCTTGGTGGCCTCGTTTGAAAACCTAGTTAATGACTGGATTCATCAAGCACCGAGTCAATGTGCAACATCTTCTTACTTCTACTTCTTCCCTTCTTGCATTTGCGATGCTATGAACTCATATGGCTTCATGAATTTTCTAGACATTCGCTATCATTACCGCACATCAACTCTAACATCCGTTATTACATCCCTAGCTAAACTACCACTTCATTTTTATTGTCCATGCAATTCCCTGTTTGTTGCATTTCTCAAAGAGATTGCATCACAATTCCATCCACGGTGGAGTAGAATTTGTAACATCTGCGTTGCAGATTTACTAATCTTCTCATGCATCTATTCGTTGCAACATCGTGGACTCCCGTATTCTAATAACTACTAGTATTATTTTTGTACACCTTTTTTCGGTTTGGTCATCTATATGGTGTACCTACTATCAACATTGCATTGTATTCTATTTCATGACTGAGAATGTTTTAAAAGGACGAAGATGTTGCACATCAACTCTCTTCTTGAGGAATACCATAATTGACTAGGTTACCAAGAAGAGAAAATAAAATGGGAAGGGTTGATGGGAATTTTAGTTGCCATTACATGTAATGCGACTTGGGGCATTCCATGGCCAGGAGGGAATGTTGGAATAGTAGCTGCGTAGGGCATCACCTCATAGGTCGACCAAAGATAGAAAAAGATTACAATACAGTGTTCGAAGAACACCTTCCTTGTTGAGAGGGAGTGTTGGAAATAGTGCAACTTCGGAAGTTATTCTTATTGTATTTCATCTTGTTATTATACCTCCAATGGGACAAGTTGTCAATGTATTTGGTCATGTAAAACACTTGAAAGAGTCAATGTAAATCTTGGGGTGGAATCAAAAAGAAAAGATTTATTAAATGCATTTTTTTGTATTCCCCCAAGACAAGTCGGCCGAGTAGGAAACTGCCCCAAAATAGCGGGAAATTTGCACCAAACAGTGAGCAGAAATACCCCAGTCAAGTCGGCCTAGTTAGGGAAAGTTAGGTCGACCCAGTAAGGGAAACAGTCACCATTTGACTTGTATAAATAGAGTCTTCGGCCTCTCATTTGGTCATTCGCTCAAGCATGTTCGCTCTAGCCAAGAGAGTTTCGCTACTACAGTTAAGAGACATATTTTTGGGGGTTCTCCACTATTTGAGAAGTTACTCTCCTGTTTTCTAGGGTTTGCGCTACTACTATCTGGATGTACATCGTTCTCTATTGGAAGGTCTGAGCTCGGGGGAGACAAATAGCTTTGTCTATGGTTGGGAGATGATTGTTTTTATCATCATGGTTAAACGAGCTCCACACTCATTTTGTTTATGTGCTTTGCCATTCTTTTAGTGATCCTGGTTATGCTGCTATAAACATTAAAAAGGTCAATGATAGTTAATCAATTGTAAACACTAATTAAAATGGTGTCCTTCCGTATTCATTTGTTGCTCTTGTTCTTTCTTCTAGATTTTCTTTATTTTACCCTAAAAAATAATGGTGAGTACTTTCTATCCTTTCTCCTTATGGTCGAATGATGCACCACACTAATTCTTGTGTGCCATATTCTTGGGACAGCAAGGACGACTTCCCATCAACCCTTCCCATTTGATTTTCTCTTCTTGGTGGCCTCATTTGAAAACCTAGTCAATGACTGGATTCATCAAGCAACGAGTCAATGTGCAACATCTTCTTACTTCTACTTCTTCCCTTCTTGCATTTGCCTTGCTATGAACACATATGGCTTCATGAATTTTCTAGACATTCGCTATCATTGCCGCACATCAACTCTCACATCCGTTATTACATCCCTAGCTAAAGTACCACTTCATTTTTATTGTCCATGCAATTCCCTGTTTGTTGCATTTCTCAAAGAGATTGCATCACAATTCCATCCACGGTGGAGTAGAATTTGTAACATCTGCGTTGCAGATTTACTAATCTTCTCATGCATCTATTCGTTGCAACATCGTGGGCTCCCGTATTCTAATAAGTACTAGTATTATTTTTGTACACCTTTTTTCGGTTTGGTCATCTATATGGTGTACCTACTATCAGCATTGCATTGTATTCTATTTCATGACTGAGAATGTTTTAAAAGGACGAAGATGTTGCACATCAACTCTCTTCTTGAGGAATCCCATAATTGACTAGGTTACCAAGAAGAGAAAATAAAATGGGAAGGGTTGATGGGAATTTTAGTTGCCATTACATGTAATGCGACTTGGGGCATTCCATGGCCAAGAGGGAATGTTGGAATAGTAGCTACGTAGGGCATCACCTCATAGGTCGACCAAAGATAGAAAAAGATTACAATACAGTGTTCGAAGAATACCTTCCTTGTTTCGAGGGAGTGTTGGAAATAGTGCAACTTCGGAAGTTATTCTTATTGTATTTCATCTTGTTATTGTACCTACAATGGGACAAGATGTCAATGTATTTGCTCATGTAAAACACTCTAAAGAGTCAATGTAAATCTTGGGGTGGAATCACAAAGAAAAGATTTATTAAATGTATTTTTTTGTATTCCCCCAAGACAAGTCGGCCGAGTAGGAAACTGCCCCAAAATAGCGGGAAATTTGCCCCAAACAGTGAGCAGAAATACCCCAGTCAAGTCGACCTAGTTAGGGAAAGTTAGGTCGACCCAGTAAGGGAAACAATCACCATTTGACTTGTATAAATAGAGTCTTCGGCCTCCCATTAGGTCATTCACTCAAGCATGTTCGCTCTAGCCAAGAGAGGTTCGCTACTACAGTTAAGAGACAGATTTTGGGGGGTTCTCCACTATTTGAGAAGTTACTCTCCTGTTTTCTAGGGTTTGCGCTGCTACTATCTGGATGTACATCGTTCTCTATTGGAAGGTCTGAGCTCGGGGGAGACAAATAGCTTTGTCTATGGTTGGGAGATGATTGTTTTTATCATCATGGTTAAACGAGCTCCACACTCATTTTGTTTATGTGCTTTTCCATTCTTTTAGTGATCCTAGTTATGCTGCTATAAACATTAAAAAGGTCAATGATAGTTAATCAATTGTAAACACTAATTAAAATGGTGTCCTTCCGTATTCATTAGTTGCTCTTGTTCTCTCTTCTAGATTTTCTTTATTTTACCCTAAAAAATAGTGGTGAGTACTTTCTATCCTTTCTCCTTATGGTCGAATGATGCACCACACTAATTCTTGTGCGCCATATTGTTAGGACAGCAAGTACGACTTCCCATCAACCCTTCCCATTTGATTTTCTCTTCTTGGTGGCCTCATTTGAAAACCTAGTCCATCACTGGATTCATCAAGCAGCGAGTCAATGTGCAACATCTTCTTACTTCTACTTCTTCCCTTCTTGCATTTGCCTTGCTATGAACTCATATGGCTTCATGAATTTTCTAGACATTCGCTATCATTGCCGCACATCAACTCTCACATCCGTTATTACATCGCTAGCTAAACTACCATTTCATTTTTATTGTCCATGCAATTCCCTGTTTCTTGCATTTCTCAAAGAGATTGCATCAAAATTCCATCCACGGTGGAGTAGAATTTGTCACATCTGCGTTGGGGATTTACTAATCTTCTCATGCATCTATTCGTTGCAACATCGTGGGCTCCCGTATTCTAATAACTACTAGTATTATTTTTGTACACCTTTTTTCGGTTTGGTCATCTATATGGTGTACCTACTATCAGCATTGCATTGTATTCCATTTCATGACTGAGAATGTTTTAAAAGGACGAAGATGTTGCACATCAACTCTCTTCTTGAGGAATCCCATAATTGACTAGGTTACCAAGAAGAGAAAATAAAATGGGAAGGATTGATGGGAATTTTAGTTGCCATTACATATAATGCGACTTGGGGCATTCCATGGCCAAGAGGGAATGTTGGAATAATAGCTGCGTAGGGCATCACCTCATAGGTCGACCAAAGATAGAAAAAGATTACAATACAGTGTTCGAAGAATACCTTCCTTGTTGAGAACGAGTGTTGGAAATAGTGCAACTTCGGAAGTTATTCTTATTGTATTTCATCTTGTTATTGTACCTCCAATGGGACAAGATGTCAATGTATTTGGTCATGTAAAACACTTGAAAGAGTCAATGTAAATCTTGGGGTGGAATCACAATGAAAAGATTTATTAAATGTATTTTTTTGTATTCCCCCAAGACAAGTCGACCGAGTAGGAAACTGCCCAAAAATAGTGCGAAATTTGCACCAAACAGTGTGCAGAAATACCCCAGTCAAGTCGGCCTAGTTAGGGAAAGTTAGGTCGACCCAGTAAGGGAAACAATCACCATTTGACTTGTATAAAAAGAGTCTTCGGCCTCTCATTTGGTCATTCACTCAAGCATGTTCGCTCTAGCCAAGAGAGGTTCGCTACTACAGTTAAGAGTCAGATTTTTGGGGGTTCTCCACTATTTGAGAAGTTACTCTCCTGTTTTCTAGGGTTTGCGCTACTACTATCTGGATGTACATCGTTCTCTATTGGAAGGTCTGAGCTCGGGGGAGACAAATAGCTTTGTCTATGGTTGGGAGATGATTGTTTTTATCATCATGGTTAAACGAGCTCCACACACATTTTGTTTATGTGCTTTGCCATTCTTCTAGTGATCCTGGTTATGCTGCTATAAACATTAAAAAGGTCAATGATAGTTAATCAATAGTAAACACTAATTAAAATGGTGTCCTTCCGTATTCATTTCTTGCTCTTGTTCTTTCTTCTAGATTTTCTTTATTTTACCCTAAAAAATAGTGGTGAGTACTTTCTATCCTTTCTCCTTATGGTCGAATGATGCACCACACTAATTCTTGTGTGCCATATTGTTAGGACAGCAAGGACGACTTCCCATCAACCCTTCCCATTTGATTTTCTCTTCTTGGTGGCCTCATTTGAAAACATAGTCAATGACTGGATTCATCAAGCACCGAGTCAATGTGCAACATCTTCTTACTTCTACTTCTTCCCTTCTTGCATTTGCCTTGCTATGAACTCATATGGCTTCATGAATTATCTAGACATTCGCTATCATTGCCGCACATCAACTCTCACATCCGTTATTACATCCCTAGCTAAACTACCACTTCATTTTTATTGTCCATGCAATTCCCTGTTTGTTGCATTTCTCAAAGAGATTGCATCACAATTCCATCCACGGTGGAGTAGAATTTGTAACATCTGCGTTGCAGATTTACTAATCTTCTCATGCATCTATTCGTTGCAACATTGTGGGCTCCCGTATTCTAATAACTACTAGTATTATTTTTGTACACCTTTTTTCGGATTGGTCATCTATATGGTGTACCTACTATCAGCATTGCATTGTATTCTATTTCATGACTGAGAATGTTTTAAAAGGACGAAGATGTTGCACATCAACTCTCTTCTTGAGGAATCCCATAATTGACTAGGTTACCAAGAAGAGAAAATAAAATGGGAAGGGTTGATGGGAATTAGTTGCCATTGCATGTAATGCGACTTGGGGCATTCCATGGCCAAGAGGGAATGTTGGAATAGTAGCTACGTAGGGCATCACCTCATAGGTCGACCAAAGATAGAAAAAGATTACAATACAGTGTTCAAAGAATACCTTCCTTGTTGAGAGGGAGTGTTGGAAATAGTGCAACTTCGGATGTTATTCTTATTGTATTTCATCCTGTTATTGTACCTCCAATGGGACAAGATGTCAATGTATTTGGTCATGTAAAACACTTGAAAGAGTCAATGTAAATCTTGGGGTGGAATCACAAAGAAAAGATTTATTAAATGTAATTTTTTGTATTCCCCCAAGACAAGTCGGCCGAGTAGGAAACTGCCCCAAAATAGTGGGAAATTTGCACCAAACAGTGAGCAGAAATACCCCAATCAAGTCGGCCTAGTTAGGGAAAGCTAGGTCGACCCAGTAAGGGAAACAATCACCATTTGACTTGTATAAATAGAGTCTTCGGCCTCTCATTTGGTCATTCACTAAAGCATGTTCGCTCTAGCCAAGAGAAGTTCGCTACTACAGTTAAGAGACATATTTTTGGGGGTTCTCCACTATTGGAGAAGTTACTCTCCTGTTTTCTAGGGTTTGCGCTACTACTATCTGGATGTACATCGTTCTCTATTGGAAGGTCTGAGCTCAGGTGAGACAAATAGCTTTGCCTATGGTTGGGAGATGATTGTTTTTATCATCATGGTTAAACGAGCTCCACACTCATTTTGTTTATGTGCTTTGCCATTCTTTTAGTGATCCTGGTTATGCTCCTATAAACATTAAAAAGGTCAATGATAGTTAATCAATTGTAAACACTAATTAAAATGGTGTCCTTCCGTATTCATTTGTTGCTCTTGTTCTTTCTTCTAGATTTTCTTTATTTTACCCTAAAAAATAGTGGTGAGTACTTTCTATCCTTTCTCCTTATGGTCGAATGACGCACCACACTAATTCTTGTGTGCCATATTGTTAGGATAGCAAGGACGACTTCCCATCAACCCTTCCCATTTGCTTTTCTCTTCTTGGTGGCCTCATTTCAAAACCTAGTCAATGACTGGATTCGTCAAGCAGCGAGTCAATGTGCAACATCTTCTTACTTCTACTTCTTCCCTTCTTGCATTTGCCTTGCCATGAACTCATATGGCTTCATGAATTTTCTAGACATTCGCTATCATTGCCGCACATCAACTCTCACATCCGTTATTACATCCCTAGCTAAACTACCACTTCATTTTTATTGTCCATGCAATTCCCTGTTTGTCGCATTTCTCAAAGAGATTGCATCACAATTCCATCCACGCTGGAGTAGAATTTGTAACATTTGCATTGCAGATTTACTAATCTTCTCATGCATCTATTCGTTGCAACATCGTGGGCTCCCGTATTCTAATAACTACTCGTATTATTTTTGTACGCCTTTTTTCGGTTTGGTCATCTATATGGTGTACCTACTATCAGCATTGCATTGTATTCTATTTCATGACTGAGAATGTTTTAAAAGAACGAAGATGTTGCACATCAACTCTCTTCTTGAGGAATCCCATAATTGACTAGGTTACCAAGAAGAGAAAATAAAATGGGAAGGGTTGATGGGAATTTTAGTTGCTATTACATGTAATGCGACTTGGGGCAGTCCATGGCCAAGAGGGAATGTTGGAATAGTAGCTGCGTAGAGCATCACCTCATAGGTCGACCAAAGATAGAAAAAGATTACAATACAGTGTTCGAAGAATACCTTCCTTGTTGAGAGGGAGTGTTGGAAATAGTGCAACTTCGGAAGTTACTCTTATTGTATTTCATCTTGTTATTGTCCCTCCAATGGGACAAGATGTCAATGTATTTGGTCATGTAAAACACTTGAAAGAGTCAATGTAAATCTTGGGGTGGAATCACAAAGAAAAGATTTATTAAATGTATTTTTTTGTATTCCCCCAAGACAAGTCGGCCGAGTAGGAAACTGCCCCAAAATAGTGGGAAATTTGCACCAAACAGTGAGGAGAAATACCCCAGTCAAGTCGGCCTAGTTAGGGAAAGCTAGGTCGACCCAATGAGGGAAACAATCACCATTTGACTTGTATAAATAGAGTCTTCCGCCTCTCATTTGGTCATTCACTCAAGCATGTTCGCTCTAGCCAAGAGAGGTTCGCTACTACAGTTAAGAGACAGATTTTTGGGGGTTCTCCACTATTTGAGAAGTTACTCTCATGTTTTCTAGGGTTTGCGCTACTACTATCTGGATGTACATCGTTCTCTATTGGAAGGTCTGAGCTCGGGGGAGACAAATAGCTTTGTCTATGGTTGGGACATGATTGTTTTTATCATCATGGTTAAACGAGCTCCACACTCATTTTGTTTATGTGCTTTGCCATTCTTTTAGTGATCCTGGTTATGCTGCTATAAACATTAAAAAGGTCAATGATAGTTAATCAATTGTAAACACTAATTAAAATGGTGTCCTTCCGTATTCATTTCTTGCTCTTGTTCTTTCTTCTAGATTTTCTTTATTTTACCCTAAAAAATAGTGGTGAGTACTTTCTATCCTTTCTCCTTATGGTCGAATGATGCACCACACTAATTCTTGTGTGCCATATTGTTAGGACAGCAAGGACGACTTCCCATCAACCCTTCCCATTTGATTTTCTCTTCTTGGTGGCCTCATTTGAAAACCTAGTCAATGACTGGATTCATCAAGCAACGAGTCAATGTGCAACATCTTCTTACTTCTACTTCTTCCCTTCTTGCATTTGCCTTGCTATGAACTCATATGGATTCATGAATTTTCTAGACATTCGCTATCATTGCCGCACATCAACTCTCACATCCGTTATTACATCCCTAGCTAAACTACCACTTCATTTTTATTGTCCATGCAATTCCCTGTTTGTTGCATTTCTCAAAGAGATTGCATCACAATTCCATCCACGCTGGAGTAGAATTTGTAACATCTGCGTTGCAGATTTACTAATCTTCTCGTGCATCTATTCGTTGCAACATCGTGGGCTCCCGTATTCTAATAACTACTAGTATTATTTTTGTACACCTTTTTTCGGTTTGGTCATCTATATGGTGTACCTACTATCAGCATTGCATTGTATTCTATTTCATGACTGAGAATGTTTTAAAAGGACGAAGATGTTGCACATCAACTCTCTTCTTGAGGAATCCCATAATTGACTAGGTTACCAAGAAGAGAAAATAAAATGGGAAGGCTTGATGGGAATTTTAGTTGCCATTACATGTAATGCGACTTGGGGCATTCCATGGCCAAGAGGGAATGTTGGAATAGTAGCTGCGTAGGGCATCACCTCAAAGGTCGACCAAAGATAGAAAAAGATTACAATACAGTGTTCGAAGAATACCTTCCTTGTTGAGAGGGAGTGTTGGAAATAGTGCAACTTCGGAAGTTATTCTTATTGTATTTCATCTTGTTATTGTACCTCCAATGGGACAAGATGTCAATGTATTTGGTCATGTAAAATACTTGAAAGAGCCAATGTAAATCTTGGGGTGGAATCACAAAGAAAAGATTTATTAAATGTATTTTTTTGTATTCCCCCAAGACAAGTCGGTCGAGTATGAAACTGCCCCAAAATAGAGGCAAATTTGCACCAAACAGTGAGCAGAAATACCCCAGTCAAGTCGGCCTAGTTAGGGAAAGCTAGGTCGACCCAGTAAGGTAAACAATCACCATTTGACTTGTATAAATAGAGTCTTCGGCCTCTCATTTGGTCATTCACTCAAGCATGTTCGCTCTAGCCAAGAGAGGTTCGCTACTACAGTTAAGAGACAGATTTTTGGGGGTTCTCCACTATTTGCGAAGTTACTCTCCTATTTTCTAGGGTTTGCGCTACTACTATCTGTATGTACATCTTTCTCTATTGGAAGGTCTGAGCTCGGGGGAGACAAATAGCTTTGTCTATGGTTGGGAGATGATTGTTTTTATCATCATGGTTAAACGAGCTCCACACTCATTTTGTTTATGTGCTTTGCCATTCTTTTAGTGATCCTGGTTATGCTGCTATAAACATTAAAAAGGTCAATGATAGTTAATCAATTGTAAACACTAATTAAAATGGTGTCCTTCCGTATTCATTTGTTGCTCTTGTTCTTTCTTCTAGATTTTCTTTATTTTACCCTAAAAAATAGTGGTGAGTACTTTCTATCCTTTCTCCTTATGGTCGAATGATGCACCACACTAATTCTTGTGTGCCATATTGTTAGGACAGCAAGGACGACTTCCCATCAACCCTTCCCATTTGATTTTCTCTTCTTGGTGGCCTCATTTGAAAACCTAGTCAATGACTGGATTCATCAAGCAGCGAGTCAATGTGCAACATCTTCTTACTTCTACTTCTTCCCTTCTTGCATTTGCCTTGCTATGAACTCATATGGCTTCATGAATTTTCTAGATATTCGCTATCATTGCCGCACATCAACTCTCACATCCGTTATTACATCCCTAGCTAAACTACCACTTCATTTTTATTGTCCATGCAATTCCCTGTTTGTTGCATTTCTCAAAGAGATTGCATCACAATTCCATCCACGGTGGAGTAGAATTTGTAACCTCTGCGTTGCAGATTTACTAATCTTCTCATGCATCTATTCGTTGCAACATCGTGGGCTCCCGTATTCTAATAACTACTAGTATTATTTTTGTACACCTTTTTTCGGTTTGGTCATCTATATGGTGTACCTACTATCAGCATTGCATTGTATTCTATTTCATGACTGAGAATGTTTTAAAAGGACGAAGATGTTGTACATCAACTCTCTTCTTGATGAATCCCATAATTGACTAGGTTACCAAGAAGAGAAAATAAAATGGGAAGGGTTGATGGGAATTTTAGTTGCTATTACATGTAATGCGACTTGGGGCAATCCATGGCCAAGAGGGAATGTTGGAATAGTAGCTGCGTAGGGCATCACCTCATAGGTCGACCAAAGATAGAAAAAGATTACAATACAGTGTTCGAAGAATACCTTCCTTGTTGAGAGGGAGTGTTGGAAATAGTGCAACTTCGGAAGTTATTCTCATTGTATTTCATCTTGTTATTGTACCTCCAATGGGACAAGATGTCAATGTATTTGGTCATGTAAAACACTTGAAAGAGTCAATGTAAATCTTGGGGTGGAATCACAAAGAAAAGATTTATTAAATGTATTTTTTTTGTATTCCCCCAAGACAAGTTGGCCGAGTAGGAAACTGCCCCAAAATAGTGGGAAATTTGCACCAAACAGTGAGCAGAAACACCCCAGTCAAGTCGGCCTAGTTAGGGAAAGTTAGGTCGACCCAGTAAGGGAAACAATCACCATTTGACTTGTATAAATAGAGTCTTCCGCCTCTCATTTGGTCATTCACTCAAGCATGTTCGCTCTAGCCAAGAGAGGTTCGCTACTACAGTTAAGAGACAGATTTTTGGGGGTTCTCCACTATTTGAGAAGTTACTCTCCTGTTTTCTAGGGTTTGCGCTACTACTATCTGGATGTACATCGTTCTCTATTGGAAGGTCTGAGCTCGGGGGAGACAAATAGCTTTGTCTATGGTTGGGAGATGATTGTTCTTATCATCATGGTTAAACGAGCTCCACACTCATTTTGTTTATGTGCTTTGCCATTCTTTTAGTGATCCTGGTTATGCTGCTATAAACATTAAAAAGGTCAATGATAGTTAATCAATTGTAAACACTAATTAAAATGGTATCCTTCCGTATTCATTTGTTGCTCTTGTTCTTTCTTCTAGATTTTCTTTATTTTACACTAAAAAAGACTGGTGAGTACTTTCTATCATTTCTCCTTATGGTCGAATGATGCACCACACTAATTCTTGTGTGCCATATTGTTAGGACAGCAAGGAGGACTTCCCATCATCTTTTCCCATTTTATTTTCTCTTTTTGGTAGAATCATTTGATAACCTAGTCAATGACTGGAGTCATGAAGAAGAGAATCAATGTGCAACATCTTCTTCCTTCTACTTCTTCCCTTCTTGCATTTGCCATGCTATGACCTCATATGGCTTCATGAATTTTCTAGACTTTCGCTATCAATGCCGCACATCAACTCTCACATTCGTTATTACATCCCTAGTTAATGTACCACTTCATTTTTCTTTCCCATGGAATTCCCTGTTTGTTGCATTTCTCTAGGAGATTGCATCACAATTCCATCCACTTTGGAGTAGAATTTGTAACATCTGCGTTGCAGATTTACTAATCTTCTCGTGCATCTGTTCGTTGCAACATCGTGGGCTCCCGTATTCTAATAACTACTAGTATTATTTTTGTACACCTATTTTCGGTTTGGTCATCTATATCGTAGACCTACTATCAGCATTGCATTGTATTCTATATCATGATTGAGAATGTTTTAAAAGGACGAAGATGTTGCACATCAACTCTCTTCTTGAGGAATCCCATAATTGACTAGGTTACCAAGAAGAGAAGATAAAATGGGAAGGGTTGATGGGAATTTTAGTTGCCATTACATGTAATGCA
This sequence comes from Larix kaempferi, assembly GCA_027924585.1. Lineage (NCBI taxonomy): Eukaryota > Viridiplantae > Streptophyta > Pinopsida > Pinales > Pinaceae > Larix > Larix kaempferi. The sequence goes on from BSBM01000504.1 coordinate 9,805,875, forward strand.
ACTTGGGGCATTCCATGGCCAAGACGGAATGTTGGAATAGTAGCTACTTGGGGCATCACCTGATAGGTCAACCAAAGGTAGAATAAGATTAGGATACAGTGTTCGAAAAATACCTTCCTTGTTGAGAGGGAGTGTTGGAAATAGTGCAACTTCGGAAGTTATTCTTATTGTATTTCGTCTTGTTATTGTACCTCCTATGGGACAAGATGTCAATGTATTTGCTCATGTAAAACACTTGAAAGAGTCAATGTAAATCTTGGGGTGACATCACAAAGAAAAGATATATTAAATGTAATTTTTTGTATTCCGCCAAGACAAGTTGGCCCAGTGGGTAAACTGCCCTAAAATATTGGGCAATTTGACCCAAACGATGGGCAGAAATGCCCCAGTCAGGTCGGCCTAGTTGGGGAAAGTTAGGTCGGCCCAGTCACGGAAACAATAACCATTTGACGTGTATAAATAGAGTGTTCGACCTCTCATTTGGTCTTTGACTCAAGCATGTTCGCTCTAGCCAAGAGAGGTTCATTCCTTCACTCTAGAACGATGTAAGAGAGTAATTTTTTGGGGTTCTCCACTATTGGAGAAGTAACTCTCATGTTTTCTAAGGTTTGCGCTACTACTATCTGGATGTACATCGTTCTCTATTGGAAGGTTTGAGCTCGGGGCAGACAAATAGTTTTGTCTATGGTTGGGAGATGATTGTTCTTATCATCATGGTTAAATGAGCTCCACACTCATTTTGTTTATGTGCTTTGCCATTCTTTTAAGGATCCTGGTTATGTTGCTATAAACATTAGCCAGGTCAATGATAGTTAATCAATTGTGAACACTAATTAAAATGATGTCCTTCCGTATTCTCTTCTTGCTCTTGTTCTTTTTTCTAGATTTTCTTTATTTTACCCTAAAAAAGAGTGGTGAGTACTTTTTATCCTTTCTCCTTATGGTGGAATGATGCACCACACTAATTCTTTTGTGCTTGTTAGGACAGCAAGGGGGACATCCCATCAACCCTTCCCATTTTATTTTCTCTTCTTGGTAGCCTCATTTGATAACCTAGTCAATGACTGGATTCATCAAGAAGAGAGTCAATGTGCAAAATCTTCTTCCTTTTACTTCTTCGCTTCTTGCATTTGCCTTACTATGACCTCATATGGCTTCATGAATTTTCTAGACTTTCGCTATCAGTGCTGCACATCAACTCTCACATTCGTTATTACATACCTAGTTAAACTACCACTTCATTTTTCTTGCCCATGAATTCCCTGTTTGTTGCATTTCTCTAAGAGATTGCATCACAATTCCATCCACGGTGGAGTAGAATTTGTAACATCTGCGTTGCAGATTTACTAATCTTCTCAGGCATTTGTTCGCTTCAACATCGTGGGCTCCCGTATTCTAATAACTACTAGTATTATTTTTGTACACCTTTTTTTCGGTTTGGTCATCTCTATGGTAGACCTACTATCAGCATTGCATTGTATTCTATATCATGATTGAGAATGTTTTAAAAGGACGAAGATGTTGCACATCAACTCTCTTCTTGAGGAATTCCATAATTGACTAGGTTACCAAGAAGAGAAAATAAAATGGGGAGGGTTGATGGGAATTTTAGTTGCCATTACATGTAATCCAAGTTGGGGCATTCCATTGCCAAGGGGGAATGTTGGGGTAGTAACTGCGTGGGGCATCACCTCATAGGTCGACCAAAGATAGAATAAAATTAGAATACAGTGTTCGAAGAATACCTTCCTTGTTGAGAGGGATTGTTGGAAATAGTGCAACTTCAGAAGTTATTCTTATTGTATTTCATCTTGTTATTGTATCTCCTATGGGACAAGATGTCAATGTATTTGGTCATGTAAAACACTTGAAAAAATAAATGTAAACCTTGGGGTGAAATTACATATGGATGTACATCGTTCTATATTGAAGGTCTGAGCTCGGGGGAGACAAATAGTTTTGTCTATGGTTGGGAGATGATTTTTCTTATCATCATGGTTAAACGAGCTCCACACTCATTTTTTTTCTGTGCTTTGCCATTCTTTTAGTGATCCTGGTATTGGTAAATGATTCTGCCAATTTGTGTAAGCTGTGGCACAGAAGACTTGCTCATCTACACTATAGACCTCCTCCATCATTAAGGACAATGATGATAGTACTTCCAGTACTCCATGTAGACTGTGATGGTATTTGTAGAGGATGTGCACTTGGTAAGAATGCCAAGAGCAACAGGGACACTACCTTCTTATAAGGGACTGTTAGCTGGTGTGATATTTTCTATTTGTCCCTACCACAATTTCTTGTAATCTCTGTCCACTTTCGTTGTCATGTCTGTCATTCACTTTCAATATCCACTACATCTGTGATTGCCAATATTTCAAGTAGCTTGTGTTGTCGGCTCCATCATCAGGTCTTCATAGTGTTTCACCCCCACGCAAAGATTACAATTCCATCTTACCAGGGCCTGGGAGAATACCCTGTTCCACCATCAATATCCACGTAGGTGTCTCTTCAATGAATCTTCCATATAGTCCTTTGTTGAAAAATGATAGCGCTTTGGTTAAAGACTGATGACATTCCCCCGTAAATTTTATAGCATAACCTTCTACGACACCATTGAACCAAAAGTCAACCGCTCGAGTCATATCATGATCATACAACTAAATATTTAACAAATTATCCACATTCCACTTGATTCTTGGCTACGAAACCCAATGACAATGACGCTCCACAAGTCTCTCTAGCAATTCACGCTAATTACTGGAAAATTTAACCCATAAAATATCATGTAAACACTCAAACAAAGTGCTTGTGTTTAAATATTGTGACATCTTCACCTAGATATGCTCTTTCTTGTTTAAATATTGTAACTTTGAAGAATATTCTATTGTAATTTATTCGGAGATGTTTTATTCCTCCGTCGGGATGTCATTATTGTACTTGATCATGTAAAGTCAGTGAGGTAAATCCTCCCATGTAAGTCGGAGCAGTAAATCCCCTTGATTCAATTGTAGTGGGGTGTTTAAGTCCCCTAGTAAAGTCGGCCTAGTCAGAATTAGGTTAATTTGTTAGGGGCCAACCTAGTTAGGGTAAATGTCAAATGAAAGTTAACGTGTAAATACAAGTGTCGAGCTCCTCATTTGGACACACACTCACTTGTGGATTGCGCATTAGGGGAGAGAGAGAGAGAGAGATCTGTGAAGGAGAAGGAGCTCTTGTTTGGGGATTTCAACTTTGTACTTTTGGCCATCTATATTGAGAAAGTTTTGTTGGGTTTTCTACCCCATGAGGGTTTCCCAGGATACATTGTGTCTCTTGTGTTTATGTTGTGCTTGTTATTCTTTCAGTGATCCTAACATGGTATACGACACTTGTTTCACTTGCAACAATTTGAAAGCTAGGGCTTTGTATAGCAAAACCTAGTCATCGTGGAACTTTCGCTATAAATCACTTTTGGCGAAGGTTCGAGATTTAAAACTTAGACAAGCCGAATATTACATGTTCTTGTACCTTGTGTCCGAGTTTCAGCCTTAAATTTGTTATACTTTGTGAGATATGATCCATACAAGTTAGGGTTTTTGCCTCTTCCAGAATGCAGCCCTAAACATGTGACCTAGGAAAAACGGTCATATCTCGGGCTGGGAAGCTCCAAATGGAATTCCGTAAAAAGTGATAATTAGGAAACGGACTGCAGTTTCACAGGTCCGATTATCAAAGGCCGAAGCTGAAACAGTGACACGTGGCACTCCGTACAAGTTCGCTATGTTGTTTCATCCCATAAACAGATAATGTTGGGAAACTTAGCATATCTCTCTCATGGAGAATCTAACGAAGCTCAAATATGTGGGGTTGGAAAGATGACATGTCAGGACACCATAGAGCTAAGTTTCAGACCCTGAGGATCTGAAATTTCAGAGATACACCAGAAATAATAAGGCACATCTGAAATAGCTGAACGACGAAAATCTAAGAAGAGGAAGAAGAAGCTCTCACTTAGGGTTTTCAGTTTTTTAGGTATGGCACACCTGATGCAATGTTGGAGACACCTGATGCAACATTGGAAACTTTGAATGTGGATTTGGAATCCATTCATCATAGATATTAATCTTCCATCAAAATGTTGTGGGAGGAAGGAGATTGAAAATTGGGGTTTCCAAATAAGAAGAAACCCTAGGATGATGTTGTCTGATAACATGAAAGGTGTTGATTTTTAGTGCAGCTGCGAGACCCATTCTCAGAGAGAATGGTACCCTAGTCAGTTAACTAGGGTTCCTGGTCAAGTTAACCAGGCAGAGTCCAGGGGTTCTTGGTCGAGGACCAAGCAGGTTGATGCCATGGCAAAGTTCCTAGCATGCAATGTTCCCCCAAGTTTCCGGTACGCGGGGACGCGGGAGCGAGGAAACGCAGAAACATCATATGCAGAAGTACCCCCCAAATTTTAGGAAACGTCGACGGATACGTCAGGGTCTTAAACACAGGGGACCCCACCGAGAATAATGCAAAATTAAAAGTTACTACTTTAAGATTTTAAAGATTAAAATTTAATAGTAATTAGCAACAAAACAATAACACTAACAAAGTAACATCATGTATTCAATATTGTGCTTATCATCATATAAACTACTAAACAGTAAATAGTAAACCACTAACATCATATTCATAAATCACTAAATCAGAAAATCACAATTCATTGAATTCAATGATTCATAATCATTCCAAGATACATGAATGATTCATTCCAAGATACATTAATAAATGAAAATCACATCATAGAGGGACTTAAAGTTAAAAGTTCAAACCCGAAAACTTAAAACTTAAAAGTAAAACTTTGAAACTTTGCTTCACCATTCATATTTTTAATTTTTAAATGTATTGAGAATTAAAAATTTTAAAGTTTAAAGTTTAAAATTCGAGCTCGAGCGTGCTCCGGTTAGCTTGGACGCAGCACCGTTGGCCTCTGCCCAACACTCGGACAACACCCACCGCCTCTGCACAACGCCCACAGCCTTTGCGGCCTCTGCACAACACCCACGTCCTTCGTGGCCTCTGCACAACCTCCGCGGCCTCTGCACAGCACCCGCGGCCTCTACCTCTGCACAACACTCACGGCCTTTGCCTCTGCAAAACACCCGCGACCTCTGCACACCACTCGTGGCCTCTACACAGCACCAATGCCCGGAGCAATGGACGCGGCCTCCCTCAGATTCAAGCTGCTGCACCTCTACCTCGACGCAACGTGAACTAGAAAACCCGCCGAAATGACAAGAGAAATTCCATGAGAGGGTCAACGCTATTGGAGGGAAAGGAGATCCGACAGCTTAGATGCTGCCACACATCAAATTTAGGGCCGTTGGATGCCGGAAACTCGACCCACATTTCCAGATTCAAAGGAAACGACGTCCCCTTGCGTTTCCAGTCGTTTCCAATTTTGGGTACAACAAGGAAACGACCCCAATCTAGTTTCCTCGTTTGGGAAACGCGTGGGGACGAGGAAACTCGTTTCCGAGGTCCAGAAACGCGTTTCCGGGTAACACTGCTAGCATGTGGCTAGGGCCCCTATTTGTCTCTAGGGTATTCTGGTCTAGAACCAGACGGTTTCTTGGTCACGATGACCAAGCAGATCCTGCAGGTTGAGATAGAGACATCCTAGGTCCTGAAGATGGTTGATCAACATTCAGCCTAGGACTCAATGCTCAGCTTGAGGCTGAGGACCATTCTCTGGGAGAATGGAGATCCTGGTCATAGACCAGATGGTTGATCAACATGTCCCAGTCTAGGACTGAGGTTCAGCCTTGAGCTGAAAGCCATTCATTGAGAATGGAAGATATTGTTGTCCCCTCTCCTAATCGGTTATTGCTAGATTGCTTCTCAAGGGACTGGCCACCCCTTGACGATGTCCCTAGTATCTAACTCTTAGGAGCAGTGTTAAGGACAAAAGGATTGCACCATCCGTTTGGATCTTCTCCCTTATACAGTGATGACAAAAATATATAAACTATGTATCTTAAGAGAGAGAAAACTCTTTGGTCTTGTTGGTTCTATTTGATTGCTTGTCCACTTTGATCTTGTGGTTGTTGACCCATGGTCCTATTCTTACTTGATCCTAGCACTCTCACTTGTATGCACCTTTGACTATGATGACTCCTACTTTATGGAGTATTTTTTTACCTAAGGGTTTATTAAAGACCATTGGACCATGTATTATGTTTTGTTATAGGGCCTTGTCCCACTTATGTTTTTGGTCTATTTACTTTATGTTGGACCTTTGATTTTTCACTTTATGATAAATTCATTAATTATTTATTTTAGTCTTATTAATAAAATCTTTATGATTTTATTAATAAAGACTTTGTGATTTTATTAATAAAGTTTTATTATTTTATTATTATTTATTTGTCCATTTAAGTTTTATCCTATTAATACATTGGACCATTGGTACTTTATCCTTTGACCTCTCTTTTCTTATTATTTTATTTATTTTTATTTTATCCCTATTCTAACCTAAGGTTGTTAACTCTCAATCTATATAAACCTTACAAAACTTATGATTCTTATATCTTACGTGAGCTCACACTTCACTTTTCGTTTTTTTGTTTCTCTCGGGTAATATTGTCGGGTCTGCTTGGATTTCACGACTGTCTCTCCTTCACGGTTGTGATCTCCTTCACGGCTTTTCTATTTTTGCCATATCATTTCTATTCCGGTTGTAGCATGTGAGGTCTGCTCCTATTTGGATTTCACTCCACGGCTTTATCCTCACGGTGATCTTCTTCACGGCTGTGATCTCCTTCACGGCTTTTCTATTTTTTCCATATCATTTCTATTCCGGCTGTAGCATGTGAGGTCTGCTCCTATTTGGATTTCACTCCACGGCTTTATCCTCACGGTGATCTTCTTCACAGCTGTGATCTCCTTCACCGCTTTTCTATTTTTGCCATATCATTTCTATTCCGGCTGTAGCATGTGAGGTCTGCTCCTATTTGGATTTCACTCCACGGCTTTATCCTCACGGTGATCTCCTTCACGGCTGTATCCCTTTCACGGGTTTCTCTTCATGGTGATCTCCTTCATGACTGTATCCCTATCACGGGTTTCTCTTCACGCATTCAGCAGTCTCACAGTTTCTCTATCTCACGACCAGCTCCTTCACTGGTTGATTTCTCTTCACTGTAATTGATCTCTGTAAGTGAGGGTTTGCTTACATGCTTGACCTTCGTAGTCTGCAGCACCTGTGTGTCTTTCTTACTACTGTCATTTTAATTGAAGAACTTGAGGTATGTTTTATTCTACCTGAACCTTCTCTCTCTTAAGGTACGTATATGGTTTATCTAGTTTGACTTGTCCTTTCAGTGACAAGATCAAAACTATCTGAGTATAAGTTGAATCCAAATGGTTGTTTTAATTCTTTAATGCAGTACATGTTTATTTTACTACAGTTCATTTATTTTATTTTTCTGAACTTAGCATTTGATGATTCTCAAGGACCAACATTAATGCAGTGACTAAATGGAGCATTAAGTTGAAAGAGATGAAAATTATGTTATTTATGTTTTAAATCAGTTTAAATTTAAATTTTGCAATACAATTGTTTACATGTTCTTGCATCAAGGTTGTTATATGTGATAAAATGTACATAACCTGCAATTTTAACAAAAGGTACACCAAAAAAGACAAATCAAGTTCTAGATCAAGAATACATGACCATGATGACATGAAGACAAAGACTCATCCATAGTCTTTGTTCACATAAAAGCACTACTTACGAGGTATGTATGATTTGGTTCTACTGTGCTTAACTTATGAGATATGCAGGTTACTAGCACAAGGTCTCTAAATCATTGAAGAGAACAAAGAAGATATTGTTTGGGTATGTTAGACATAACTAGCAAGCATTCTAATCCAGGTATGTTTTCCTATATTGAGTTACAATCCTACTTTGTGTCAAGATTTTAGATAAGTATACTTTCATATGGTTGATAATGATTATTCCTGAAAAATTGAGTTTAGCTAATCAAGGCTTTATGCATATTATGTTTCATAGTTTGATTAATGATTATGACCATATTTGTTTAAGATTATTTAGGGTTATAATGTTTTTAATCTTATTGAGAGATTATACTAATGAATGCGTGATTATGTATGAGATCTTGAGGATGACACAATGATGAAACTAGTGCACATTTAAGGGTGCATAGTGCTACAGGATGGATAAAAGCTCAAAGACACAAGTTCATGATACTATCATGACATGGAAAGGAAGTAGATATCAAGAAGGAAGCAAAGATCCAGATGGAGGCAACCCCACAAAACATAAAAAGATAAGTATTTGAATTACTTCTTGAATCTCTGAATAGTATTTGAGGACAATGGTGACAGGACTTCCAATACTCCTTCGTGTAGATTGTGATGGTATTTGTAGAGGATGTGCACTTGGTAAGAATGCCAAGAGCTCTTTCCCGAGCAGTGACAGAAGGTCCAAGGGAATCTTGGATCTACTACATTCAAACTAGTGTGGACCCATGATAGTTGCCTCAGGGGTGGATACTACTGGTTTTTCATGTAACTTGTGTATTGCACTCAGAACCTCCTTTTGGCATACAGCCAGACCATTCAAAACATGTATGAGGCGGTGGAATGCAATCTTATCATCGTACTCAGTTTTCTTACATGTGTCCATCTCGAGGTAACAATCTGATTCGCTCTTGTCAGAATCTTAATCCCCTAGGTCTATATACTCTAGATCTGGGTCCTCTTTCTTTGTCCTACCCTTTCTCCTCTGGTAAGTGACGAATGGAGTGTTGTTCAGATTCATTTAACTGCTCAAAATTGCATGGTTCCCACAGTTGGCGAGGAACATGCTCTGAACGTGCATTTCTACAAGAATGTGCATTTCTAGCACTAGAATTTTCTAAAGAAATGTACATTTCCATCATTTCATATTTCATTGAGAACTCTACACTTCCAACATTACACTTGATGTTATTCTATGATAGTTGTGGGGTGTGACCTTTCATCTTACACCTCCACATGTAGGAAGCGCCCAACATTGTAGGCATGGAGGACCACTCATATTACATCTTGGCAGACCTTGGCTTGGACATACACCCCTCTCATGCTAATGTCGACTTGGAAGCCTCTCTTGAGGAAAATCATTGCATAAAATATATATATATATATAAAGAATACTTTCATTGAAGGTATTGGTAACAATTATTCAATAGATATGTAAAGGATACTTTCAATCAAGGTATCAGTAACAATTATTCAATATATATATAAAGGATGCTTTCATTCAAGGTATCGGAAAAAATTATTCAATATAGGTTGCAAGTCCAAGGATCAAAAGCATAGAAATCAAAGACCACAACTTCAAAAATGACAACTCTGCAAAAGTTTGAAAGGCATAAGCATCTTCATCAAAGATTTTTCTCAAAGTGAAAATCCATCGTATTAGATTCATGGAGCTTCAAAATACACCAAGATTACAACTACAATATTCCTTGAATTTTAATAGTGACATGTACATTAAGTTAAAGTTCTGCCACAACTTTCTAGATAATGAATTCAATTAACAAGTCATAAATATTCTCACAAGGCAAGCAGACTAGTTCACGGTGACACTAAAATCTTAAAATCAAATATGTATTGCATGGTTTACCAAATATACATATGTTTTGAAAGGATGTGAGATTGCATATCATTTTTTCTTGCATAAAAGAGAAGAAAATGCCAACAATTATACAATGCAAGTGAGAAGATTACACGAAAAAAATTTGTCACTTCCAGGAAATGCATTGAGATTTTACAACTGAGAGATTCCAAGTAAACAAGGTCCCATAAAGAGTTGAAAGGTTCACAAGCTTCCACAAATCTCTAATGATCTATCTTGGCATGTTAATTCTATGGTTAAGCCATCCATATGCACTACACATATCAAGCTTGTCAGATGTCCAAGTTCAATACTTAAATGCGGAAGCAAACAACTCATTGTTCAATAGGAAAGATGCAAGTATCAACATAGAAAGTGTGCCAGGGAATATAAGTATAAAAGAAAAATGACTATACTGTGCACAGTTATCTCAAGAATCTTGAAGTATATGTTGTACACTCTTAAAACAATCAACATATCATACTCTATATATGCCATGAATAACCAAGAGCTGAAGTTCAGCAGAAAAAGTATAGATCATGATTCAAAAAACAAATTGTAGATATTCAACACTCTACACACAAGTTTGCACAAGTCAAGAAATGAAGTGAGCATACAGATCTAAAAATTCCAGCGGCATTATTAGAGCAGTTAGTCTTTGCTTTTGTTAAGGTTTCAAATATAAGTGTAAAGTGATCATGAACGGATTGAATTATAGGAGGCACTCTGCATCTTATGCTCGCACCCCACCCTGATTGCCAACAGGAAGCCCTCATCTCATCAGCCAAGCAGTCCAGAGGCTGCGATTGAAACCGGAGGTCTAGGGGAGAGTTCAATAGGCTTTGTGCATTTCAATTGAAGCTCTGACCATACATTGCTCACTTTTGTAATAGAGGCTGGATTGCTTTCATGTATTTAGTGGTTTCGGAAGTGAAACACAATCACTTGCAGGATTATCTTCTAAAATATATGGCTTGGAGTTTAAACATATTCCTAGTCACTTGTACAGTCTATCTAAAGGAATTTAAACTATGGATATCTTAAGGTGGGTTCCATAAAGAGCACAGCACAGGGTGTTGGATGTCAGTTAGTTTCAACAGAACGATCAAGTAAAACCAGTAATAGGCCCACTGAACTTCCTGAGATTAAACATTGTCGGGAGAACTACCTAGCAAATGCTTGTAAATATGTTGTATATTGCAACTACTGTATTCTACTTTTTGCCAGTAGCAATGTCAAAAAGAGTCTGGAATGAATATATTGATGGGATTTATTAGACTAAATAGAGAATGATCAAAACAAAGAAAGGATAACAATTTAAATGGACATTCTGACAGCTACTGTCAACTGCCTGGTTTTACCAGTGAGCACCATATAAAAACCCTTGTGTATTAACAAAAACAATAATAACAACAACAGAAATAGAAAGACTCACCTAAATAATCCTCTATATTAGCCTTCACAATGCGTCCATTGGGGCCAGTACCTTTTATGCTTGAAATTAGAACCTGGAAAATAGTGGGAAACAGTGTGGACCCACGGCCGCGCAAACAAGATAAGTCAGATAGCCATAAAATGATAAAAGTATTATTCAAATATCAAGTACTTATTTCTATGACAGAAGTACAATCACTAGCAGAATGCCTATGACAAGTAAGAAACTGACCTAATGATCTTCTGCCATCTTTCTTGCAATAGGGCTAGCAAAAATGCAATCTTCTGTTTCAGGAGATGTTGCACTGTTCCCTGTTTTAGGAGTTACAACAGGGCTTGGAGTCTCTTCTTTTAGTGGAGGTGGTGGAGGAGAAGCTTCCTTTGAAGGAGCCTTGTCAATGGTGGCTCCCTGCGCCGAGGGTGTGTAGTCCCTCAATTTTGCAATGCCATCCTCATCTTCCACCATAATTGCTATAACCTGATTCAAAACCAGTACAATAAAACCTTCCAGATTTTGAATAAACCCTACCAGTTCACTATACACAAACTGTTAAAATATATAGATGCACCAGCACATTCACACATTGATGTAACAATTAGAACTCCTTTGCCAACAATAAACCCAAGCAAAAAATTCAATATAACAATTGCAACTGTAGACTGAGAAAGAGATTTCTTAATGATTGTGAGTGTACCTCCCCAACTTTAATTTACTTTGATCCGTCACCATGGACATTTTCTGCCAAATAGCCATCCTCCATACTCTCCATATTGACAATTGCTATATCCTAAAACCATTTCTTAACAATCAGCATTCTTCAGCAACATTACCAAATAAGCAAGGAAAGGAAATTAGTTGACCTTTGGAGTTTCTTTGAAAGAAGATAGAACATAAAAAAAGTAGTAAACGAAATTAGTTGACCTTTGGAGTTTCATTAAAAGAAGATAGAACATAAAAGTACATCCCCAGCTGAAACTTTATCTCCCTCTTTCTTTTTCCACTTAGCAACGTTACCCTTCAGAATGCAGATTATCAATAATATCCTAGGTGCCAATGATCAGAAATCTCAAATGCTCACTTCCTAATTGGGTAATGTACAAAGGAAAATGGTACGAATTTGGAAGCTATTGAAAGATGCATGGACCGCATTGTTATCTATAATAACTAGTAAACAACAACAAAGTCTAATGTTGATTAAGGGTAGAAAAGTGCCCAGGATTTAAGAAGAAATGGTTCTTCCTGCTGATCTAGTCCACAAAAGTGCTCAGATTGCCTAAAATTGTCTTTTGACACACAGGTTTGTCCTCAAATTTAGCCCAGAACCAGATCACTGATGACTAGGGGATCAAATAGGGCTGAGAATTAATTTCACCGCCTAGGATGTGCCCATCAACATGGATTTATTTCTCAAATAAAGACTTTTACTGTTGCTACTCATTCTCAGAAGTGCACAGGTCTGAGTTTTAGCCACTTTACCATTGGTATGATGCATAAACTTGTCAAAGATGTACCCAGAACAAACCAAAACTTGGATTTGCTTGATGTATGGTTGTTTGAAGGCTGGGACAGATTTGATCTGTTGCTGTTTGAGGCTAACAAATACCAGAACTGCCCAGAAATATCCCAGATCAACTAATTAGGCTGTTAGGAGGCTCAACATATGCCCAGGTCATCAAGGAATGTGCCCAGGACTCATTTTGATTGTTGTATGAGGATAGGACATGCCAGCATTACCAGGATTGCTTTCAATCATCCATAGAACTGTTGAGGGGTCAGAGTCCATATCAAATGAGATCGGAAATTATCCACGTCACCGTCACATGAAGCAAAGATCTACCAATCTGGACTCCAAGGCATCATACTAAGCCGTCCATGCATGATAAAACAAATGCAATCATCAAAGGAGAGGTGCGAAGTGATATGCTACACATGAGTGTGTGTGATTGTGATGATGGAGATAACTTTCATATGTCTTAGAGTGAGTCCAAGTCAAGTCGCCATGTATTAGAGTAGAACTTGTCGTTGGATCATATGTTGAGTAGCCACATGACTCGTGGGACGCTTGGATATGTTGAGCGGACCCTTGTTGATGGTAGTCACCCCTTGAGGTTGTGTTGGTGGCCTTGTCTGAGGTCCATATGCCATGTGTCATGTTCCTAGAGGAGACGTTGCGATGAGGGAACCCTAGCCTACGTGTGACCCTCCTTTGTTGTGAGTATGCTCTTGAGTTAACATTAGTTAACTCAAGTGCATGTCGGCCTATGTTTAGAATCATGACTTTCTCCTCTTAACGGTCTATATATAAGGAGAGTTATTCTCGTTGCTCAAATGCACTTCTTTGGTATCTTGTATCTTGCTCTAGGGATACGCTATCTTGACTTCTTGTCTACAAGGTTTGCTAAACTTGAGGTCTCTTCCTCTAGAACTCGCTATGCAAGTGGAGTGTCCCTTCTCTATCTTGGAGCGTTTGTGTAAAGATGCTATGACGTAACGATGTAGGAATCTATTACATGATGAAAGGTGCAAGCTCGGGGGAGACAATGGTTCTGCATTATCTATGGTTGGGAGGTGTTACCTGTGCAATGGTTATCTTCATGTGGTCTAGTGGATTTTATGGTTCAATTTTGAAAAGAACTGTAAGTGCCCTAAAAACTCAACAAATTACCACAATCAAATGTAAAAGAATAATTACTATAACTCCCTTTTGTTCTTTCTTCCCTTTCTCTCTTCTAAGGTTTCTTGATTGTATCGTAAAATTCAGTTCCCAACCACCCTTCAGTTCCCATCTTCGTCTTTGGTTTCCTTATAAAAAACTAGTTCCATCTAGGTTGATGTCTAGAGCAAGGCCTGACTCTGGGTGAATTGTTACTAAATTAGACTGCCCATTTCCCCCCTTTTCCACTTCTTTTCTATTGGGAATATTGTTCCTTTTCGCATCGGATAGACTTTGTCTGGGGTGTCGAATACTAAACAACTCCTGCCCCTCACCTCTTTCCTTCACTAGATTTTCCTCAACATCTCCACCTCTTGCCCCTCGCCTTTGCTAGTTCTCCCTTATGGTCTTCGATCTTTCACTCCGCATCCTCACATTTTTTCGTTGGTTATCTTTCTCTAACGATAGATGTCACAATCGAGTAGCTTATAGAGGAAAACATCGAACACTTGTGTTGTGGATACATAACTTTCTTTGGCGAGGACACTACCATCCTTGACGTGCAGCGTGGATCTCCCACGTTATCGTCTTTTGTAGTTGGATAAGTACATGCATTCCTTCCACATCTCATTTATTTCGTTTCTTATTCATTTATATCGTTAGAACTAGGTGTTTTTATTGCATTGTATAGAGATTTGGATCAAGTCTATTTTGTAGCGAGGCGTAGTAGCGTGTACAAATTCGTTTGATCGTAGTAAAATTTTGTAAGAAGCCTATGGCGGCTCTCATATTTTCCAATTGACATCAACACATTTTCTGGTGAGTTCCTTACCTTTCAATTTATTTTCTTATTTAACATTTTGGTTCGTAAGCTCAAGAAAGGTAATGGATAAGTCGAAATGAATTGGTGTCCCTCACTATTGTAAGTTTATTGTGAATTGTGGTTGTTCGTAAGAGCTATGTGGATTTTGCTAATACGCTAGAACCCCATATTAGTTAAACAACTATTTAATCCTAGTTAGGTTGCCCGTCTTTTCTTTATTTGTTGTTAATTATATTTGTGGCTAAGAACTAATTGAATTAGCTTAGTAAATCGAGGGCCCTATGTCACTTAGTCAACTGTAAAACCCAATAAATATGACCTCATTTTGTCCTTTTTTCTTCCAACCCTTTTCTCTCCTATGTTTTCCTTATTCTATCACAAAATTTAGTTCCTAGGCATCCTTTGGTTTTCTTCATTCTTCTCGATGCACTCCATATTTGGTTGCCTCGAAAACGACTAGCTCCCTCTAGGCTTATGTATCGAGTAGAGCCCGACTCGAAAATTCTTACTAGATCAGACTGGTCATTTCCCCTCTCCATCGTTTTCTTTTCTCTACGCAATATTGTTCCTTCTCGAATCCAATAGACGACAACTATGGTGTCTTTCTCTGAACAATCTCCGCCTCTTTCCTTCACTAGATTTTCCCATCATCTCCACATCTTGTCTCTTGCCTTCCCTTGTTCACACTATTTTCTCCAATTTTTCACTATCTACGTCCTCAATATATTGCATTAACTTAGCTTCCCGTTACATTGTAAATTTCTAGTTAATTATAGTCGTTGGTAAGAAATGAGTAAATTTCCCCAATATTCTAGAGCCCTAGTTTAGTTTAAACAACTACTTAACCCTAGTTTGTGGCTAGCTCCCTCTAGGTTGATGTCTCGTGTAGGGCCCGACTCGAGACGTCTTCTTAGTAGATCAAACTGGTCGTTGCCCCGCTTCATCCGCTTCTTTCCTCCAAACAATATTGTTCCTTTGTCGAATCCCATAAACTGCAGCTATGGGGTCATTCACTGAACAACTCCCACCTCTTTCCTTCACTAGATTTTTCCAAACATCACCACGTCTTGCCTTTGTCCTTCTATTGTTCACCATATCTTTTCCATCTTTTCACTCTCGGCGTCCTCGATAGGTTGACTTCACTTAGCTTCCCTCTCTATTGTAAATTTCTTCTTAATTTTAGTCGTTGGTAAGAACTGACTAAATTTCCTTGATATTCTAGGGCCCTAGTTTAGTTTAAACAACTACTTAACCCCAATTGGGTTGCCCTTCTTTTCTCATTCTGGTGTTGGTTCAGCTTTTGGCTGAGAACTAATTGAATTACCATAATAAACTAAAAACCCAGAATTACAATAACTCCCTTCCGTCCTTCCCTCCCATTCTCTCTCCAAAGGTTTCTTGATTTTATCCTAACATTGAGTTCCCAACCACCCTTCGGTTCTCTTCACTCCTCTGGGTGGACTCCATCTTTGCTTTACTCGAAAAGGACTGGCCAGGTTTCCCTCTTTTCTTAACCTATTTTTTTTTTGTAACTAGGGGAATCGGAAACTGGGACCGGGCTGGTACTCGCGTGACACGGGGTCCAGGGATCCAATCCCATCCACTAACACCATACCCCTAGGTGCACCCACAACGCACAAGCATGGGGCACGGGTAAGCCGAGGTGATTTCAACTCGTGACCTCCATTTACAACATTTCCTTCATATCAAACGAATCGTTGGTTGAGCTACACCCCTGCGGGCTTTTCTTAATCTATTGTTAATTCTACTTGCGGCTTAGAATTAATTGAATTACACTAGTAAGTCTACGGCCCTAGGTCACTTAATCGACTGTAAAACCCAATAAATATACCTTATTTCTTTTGGTCCTCTTCTCTTCTAATCGCTTTGTCTCCTAAGGTTTCTTGATGTTTTCCAACAATTTAGTTCCCAGCCACCCATCAGGTCTCTTCTATCTTCTCCGTGGACTCCATCTTTGGCGGCCCCGAAAATGATTGGCTCCCTCTAGGTTGATGTCTCGAGTAGGAACCCAACTCGAGAGGGCTTCTTACTAGATCAGACTGGTCATTTCCCCCCTTCATTCCTTTCTATTCTCTAGACAATTTTGTTCCTTGTCGAATCCCATAGACTGCAGCTATGGGGTCATTCATTGAACAACTCCTGCCTCTTTCCTTCACTAGATTTTCCCAAACATTTCCACATCTCTCCTCTTTCCTTCCCTTGTTCACCATCTTGTCTCCACTCTTTCAGTGTCTGCGTCCTCGCTAGGTTTAGTTAAATTAGCTTCCCTCTCTATTGTAAATTTCTTGTTAATTCTAGTCGTTGGAAAGAACCAACTAAATTTCTGTAATGTCCTAGAGCGCTTGTTTCGACTGAACAGCTTCTTAACCCTAGTTAGGTTACCCTTCTTTTCTCAATTTGGTGTTAATTCAACTTGCGGTTGAGAACTAGGAGAATTATGTTGAAGATTGTGTAGCTTCAGAAGATATTCATATAGTACCAGTTCGGAGCCCCTACTCTCTGTCAATGTGGACATACTAGGGTGACATCGTCAGTTGGATTGGAGAGTCCTCACACAATTAGACACAACCTGAGCATGACTTCGATACCTGGCAAGGGATTAGCTAACCCTTGGTGTGCAGGCAGTACCAAGTATTATAGGGACGCCTATATTGTAGCTCTGGATCAGTAGGAGCAATTAGGTGTGCGGTGATATGCTACACATGGGTGTGTGTGATCGTGATGATGGAGATACCTTTCATAGGTCTTAGAGTGAGTCCAATTCAAGTCGCCATGTATTAAAGTAGAACTTGTCGTTGCATCATATGTCGAGTAGCCACATGAGTCGTGGGACGCTTGGATATGTTGAGTAGCCCCTTGTTGATGGTAGTCACCCCAAGACGTAGAGATGCTTGGGAAAATCTAGTGAAGGAAAGAGGCGGGGATTGTTCAGAGAAAGACACCATAGTTGTCGTCTACAAATTAGACTTGATCCAGATCTCTGATACAATGCAATAAAAACACGAGAACTATGGTGTCTTTCTCTGAACAATCCCCGCCTCTTTCCTTAACTAGATTTTCCCAAGCATCTCCACATCTTGTCTCTTGCCTTCGCTTGTTCACACTATTGTCTCCAATTTTTCACTCTCTACGTCCTCGATATTTTGCGTTAACTTAGCTTCCCGCTCCATTGTAAATTTCTAGTTAATTATAGTCGTTGGTAAGAAATGATTAAATTTCCCCAATATTCTAGAGCCTTAGTTTAGTTTAAACAACTACTTAACCCTAGTTTGTGGCTAGCTCCCTCTAGGTTGATGTTTCGTGTAGGGCCCGAATCGAGACGTCTTCTTAGTAGATCAGAATGGTCGTTCCCCAGCTTCATCCGCTTCTTTCCTCCAAACAATATTGTTCCTTGTTGAATCCCATAGACTGCAGCTATGGGATCGTTCACTAAACAACTTCCACCTCTTTCCTTCACTAGATTTTTCCAAACATCACCACGTCTTGCCTTTTTCCTTCTATTGTTCACCTTATCTTTTCCATTTTTTCAATCTCGGCGTCCTCGATAGGTTGACTTCACTTAGCTTCCCTCTCTATTGTAAATTTCTTCTTAATTGTAGTCGCTGGTAAGAACTGACTAAATTTCCCTGATATTCTAGGGCCCTAGTTTAGTTTAAACAACTACTTAACCCCTATTGGATTGCCCTTCTTTTCTCATTCTGGTGTTGGTTCAGCTTTTGGCTAAGAACTAATTGAATTACCATAATCAACTAAAAACACATAATTACAATAACTCCCTTCCGTCCTTCCCTCCCATTTTCTCTCCCAAGGTTTCTTGATTTTATCCTAAAATTTAGTTCTCAACCACCCTTCGGTTCTCTTCACTCTTCTAGGTGGATTCCATCTTTGCTTTACTGGGGGAATCGGCAACTGGGATCAGACTGGTACTCGCGTGACACGGGGTCCAGGGATCCAATCTCGTCTGCTAACACTATACCCCTAGGTGCACCCACACAGCTTGAAAGCATGGGGCACGGGTAAGCCAGGTTGATTTGAAATTGTGACGTCCATTTACAACATTTTCTTCATATCAAGCAAATCGCTGGTTGAGCTAAACCCCTACTGGATTTTCTTAATCTATTGTTAATTATACTTGTTGCTTAGAATTAATTGAATTACGCTAGTAAGTCTAGGGCCCTAGGTCACTAAATCGACTGTAAAACCCAAAAAACATACCTTCTTTCTTTATGTCCTCGTCTCTTCTAATCGCTTTCTCTCCTAAGGTTTCTTGATGTTTTCCAACAATTTAGTTCCCAGCCACCCATCAGGTCTCTTCTATCTTCTCCGTGGACTCCATCTTTGGCAGCCCCGAAAATGACTAGCTCCCTCTAGGTTTATGTCTTGAGTAGGAACCCAACTCGAGACGACTTCTTACTAGATCAGACTGGTCATTTCCCCCCTTCATCCCTTTCTATTCTCTAGACAATTTTGTTCCTTGTCGAATCCCATAGACTGCCGCTATAGGGTTGTTCATTGAACAACTCCTACCTCTTTCCTTCACTAGATTTTCCCAAACATTTCCACATCTCTCCTCTTTCCTTCCCTTGTTCACCATCTTGTCTGCACTCTTTCAATGTTTGCTTCCTCGATAGGTTTAGTTAGATTAGCTCCCCTCTCTATTGTAAATTTCTTGTTAATTCTAGTCGTTGGCAAGAACCAACTAAATTTCTGTAATGTTCTAGAGCGCTTGTTTCGATTGAACGGCTTCTTAACCCTAGTTAGGTTACCCTTCTTTTCTCAATTTGATGTTAATTCAACTTGCGGTTGAGAACTAGGTGAATTATGTTGACGATGGTGTAGCTTCAGAAGATATTCTTATAGTACCAGCTGGGAGCCCCTACTCTCTGTCAATGTGGACATACTAGGGTGACATCCTCGGTTAGATTGGAGAGTCCTCACACAATTAGTCACAACCTGAGCATGACTTGGATACCTCGCAAGGGATTAGCTAACCCTTGGTGTGCAGGCAGTACCAAGTATTATAGGGGCGCCTATATTGTACCTCTAGGTCAGTAGGACCAATTAGGTGTGAGGTGATATGCTACACAAGTGTGTGTGATTGTGATGATGGAGATACCTTTCATATGCCTTAGAGTGAGTCCAAGCCAAGTCGCCATGTATTAGAGTAGAACTTGTCGTTGGATCATATGTTGAGTAGCCACATGAGTCGTGGGACGCTTGGATATGTTGCGTGGACCTTGTTGATGGTAGTCACCCCTTGAGGTTGCATTGGTGGCCTTGTTGGCGGTCCATATGCCATGTGTCATGTTCCTAGAGGAGACGTTGTGATGAGGGAAACCTAGCCTACGTGTGACCCTCCTTTGTTGTGAGTCGGCCCAGGTTCAGAATCACGACTTGCTCCTCCTCTTAACGGTCTATATATAAGAAGAGTTATTCTCATTGCTCAGATGCACTTCTTTGGTATCTTGTATCTTGCTCTAGGGATACGCTATCTTGATCTTCTTGTCTACAGGTTTTGCTAAACTTGAGGTTTGTTCCTCTAGAGCTCGCTATGTAAGTGGAGTGTCTTGTTAGGGCATATGATCCTTCTCTATCTTGGCGCGTTTGTGTCAAGATGCTATGACGTAATGATGTTGGAATCTATTACATGATGAAAGGTGCTAGCTCGGGGGTGACGATGGTTTTGCATTGTCTATGGTTGGGAGGTGATAGATCATCACTGTGGTTAAACGACCTCCATAATCATTGTCTTACCTATGCAACAGTTATCTTCATGTGGTCTAGTAGCTTTTATGGTTCAGTTTTGAAAAGAACTGTAAGTGCCCTAAATACTCAACAAATTACCATAATCAACTGTAAACGAATAATTTCTATAACTCCCTTTTGTCATTTCTTCCCTTTCTATCTGATAAGGTTTCTTGATTTTATCGTAAAATTCAGTTCCCTTCTCGATCTTTGGTTTCCTTAAAAACAACTAGCTCCCGCTAGGTTGATGTCTAGAGCAGGGCCCGACTTTGGGCAAATTATTAATAAATTAGACTGGCCATTTCTCCCCCTTTTCCACTTTTTTTCTATTTGGAATAGTGTTCCTTTTCGCATCGCATAGACTTTGTCTGGGGTGTCGAATACTAAACAACCTCTTTCCTTCACTAGATTTTCCTCAACATCTCCACCTCTTGCCTCTCGCCTTTGCTAGTTCTCTCGTATGCTCTCGTCTCTTTCACTCCGCGTCGTCACATTTTTTCGTTTGTTATCTTTCTCTGACAACAGATGTCACAATCGCGTAGCTTATAGATGAAAACATCGAACACTTGTGTTGTCGATACATAGCTTTCTTTGGCGAGGACACTACCATCCTTGACGTGCATCGCGGATCTTCTACATTATCGTCTTTTGTAGTTGGATAAGTACATGGATCTCACTTATTTTCTTTCCTATTCATTTATATTGTTAGAACTAGGTGTTTTTATTGCATTTTATCAAAGATCTGGATCAAGTCTATTTTGTAGGGAGGCGTAGTAGCGTGTACAGATTCGTTTGATCGTAGTAAAAGTTTGTAGGAAGCCTATGGCGGCTCTCATATTCTGAAATTGACATCAACACATTTTCTAGTGAGTTCATTTTGGTTAGTAAGCTTAGGAAAGGTAATGGATAGGTTGAAATGAATTAGTGTCCCTCACTATTGTAAGTTTATTGTGAATTGTGGTTGTTGGTAAGAGCTATGTAGATTTTGCTAGTACGCTAGAACCCCATATTAGTTAAACAACTATTTAATTCTAGTTAGCTTGCCCTTCTTTTCGTTATTTGTTGTTAATTATATTTGCGGCTTAGAACTAATTGAATTAGACTAGTAAATCGAGGGCCCTATGTCACTTAGTCAACTGTAAAACCCAATATATATAACCTCATTTTATCCTTTTTTCTTGCAGCCCTTCTCTCTCCTATGTTTTCCTTATTCTATCCCAAAATTTAGTTCCCAAGCACCCTTTGGTTTTCTTAATTCTTCTCGATGGACTGCATATTTGGTTCCTCAAAAACGACTGGCTCCCTCTAGGTTTATGTATCGAGTAGAGCCCGACTCGAAAATTCTTACTGGATCAGACTGGTCATTTCCCCTCTCCATCGTTTTCTTTTCTCTACACAATATTGTTCCTTCTCGAATCCAATAGGCGACAACTATGGTGTATTTCTCTGAACAATCCCCGCCTCTTTCCTTCACTAGATTTTCCCAAGCATCTCCACATCTTGTCTCTTGCCTTCCCTTGTTCACACTATTGTCTCCAATTTTTCACTCTCTACGTCCTCGATATTTTGTGTTAACTTAGCTTCCCTCTCCATTGTAAATTTCTAGTTAATTATAGTCGTTGGTAAGAAATGAGTAAATTTCCCCAATATTCTAGAGCCCTAGTTTAGTTTAAACAACTACTTAACCCTAGTTTGTGGTTAGCTCCCTCTAGGTTGATGTCTCGTGTAGGGCTCGACTCGAGACGACTTCTTAGTAGATTAGACTAGTCGTTCCCCCGCTTCATTCGCTTCTTTCATCCAGACAATATTGTTCCTTGTCGAGTCCCATAAACTGCAGCTATGGGGTCGTTCACTGAACAACTCCCACCTCTTTCCTTCACTAGATTTTTCCAAACATCACCACGTCTTGCCTTTTTCCTGCTATTCTTCACCATATCTTTTCCATTTTTTAACTCTCGACGTCCTCGATAGGTTGACTTCACTTAGCTTGCCTCTCTATTGTAAATTTCTTCTTAATTGTAGTCACTGGTAAGAACTGAGTAAATTTCCCTGATATTCTAGGGCCCTAGTTTAGTTTAAACAACTACATAACCCCAGTTGGATTGCCCTTCTTTTCTCATTCTGGTGTTGGTTCAACTTTTGGCTGAGAAATAATTGAATTACCATAATCAACTAAAAACCCATAATTACAATAACTCCCTTCCGTCCTTCCCTCCCATTATCTCTCACAAGGTTTCTTGATTTTATCCTAAAATTTACTTCCCAACCACCCTTCGGTTCTCTTCACTCTTCTAGGTGAATTCCATCTTTGCTTTACTCGAAAAGGACTGGCCAAGTTTCCCGCTTTTCTTAATCTATTTTTTTTTTGTAACTAGGGGAATTGACCACTGGGATGGGGCTAGTACTCGCGTTACACGAGGTCCAGGGATCCAATCCCGTCTGCTACCACTATACTGCTAGGTGCACCCACACAGCGTGCATGCATGGGGCACGGGAAAGCCGTAGTGATTTGAACTCGTGACCTCCATGTACAACATTTCCTTCATATCAAGCGAATCGTCGGTTGAGCTACACCCCTGTGGGCTTTTCTTGATCTATTGTTAATTCTACTTGGGGCTTAGAATTAATTGAATTACACTAGTAACTCTAGGGCCCTAGGTCACTTAATCGACTGTAAAACCCAATAAATATACCTTCTTTCTTTTTGTCCTCTTCTCTTCTAATCGCTTTGTCTCCTAAGGTTTCTTGATGTTTTCCAACAATTTAGTTCCCAGCCACCGGTTAGGTCTCTTCTATCTTCTCCATGGACTCCATCTTTGGCGGCCCCGAAAATGACTGGCTCCCTCTAGGTTGATGACTCCAGAAGGAACCCAACTCGAGACGACTTCTTACTAGATCACTTCTTACTATCCAGACTGGTTGTTGGAAAGAGTTATGTGGATTTTGCTAATACGCTAGAACCCCAGATTAGTTAAAAAACCATTTAATCCTAGCTAGGTTGCCCTTCTTTTCTTTATTTGTTGTTAATGATATTCGTGTCTTAGAACTAATTGAATTAGCCTAGTAAATCTAGGGCCCTATGTCACTTAGTCAATTGTAAAACCCAATAAATATAACCTCATTTTTCCCTTTTTTCTTCCAACCCTTCTCTCTCCTATGTTTTCCTTATTCTATTCCAAATTTAGTTCCCAAGCACCCTTTGGTTTTCCTCATTCTTCTCGATGGACTCCATCTTTGGTCGCCTCAAAACGACCAGCTCCCTCTAGGTTTATATATCGAGTAGAGCCTGACTCAAAACTTCTTAGTAGATCAGACTTGTGACACACTGCACCAAATTCCAAAGAGAAAAAGATTAACGTTTTGTGTCAAACATTATTGATTTGTCTGTGGAATTCAGTGCAGTATTTGTTAATAGGTACAGAGAATGTGGAGATAATGAGCTCTAGAGTGAATGGTAATACATAATGATCTAATATGTAGATCAGTTGGCGATAGGGTGCACTGTTAAGGCATTCCTTGCAACGGTGTTGGTGCAAACCTCGGCGAGTCTTGTGTTCCAAGCATGGGGCAACATGAGCATGCCTGGAGGTTATAGTGGCAACAGACCGGAATCAACACCATGTCACGCAAATATAAGCACGGCCTAGTTACTGATTCCACCAAATACCAATTAAATAAAATAAAAGAGATATGGCTCAAAACCATTTTAATTCAATTTCATCACATTAATAGCAAAAAGAATGAAGAGATGGATGATCTCTCTAAGGAAAGTCTGCAGCTGGAACCAGGTTCATGCCGTATCCATGAATGCAAGAATGATCAAATTTCTGAATATTTGCATTCATCTTTTTTCTGATCTGGGATCTTTGGGACTTTAAACTTTCTGTCATACTATTTTTATGTTGCTTAAGAGCCCTAGGGGGGCAATCTGTTGAAGGTTTTTCTTCAGCTCTGTGTACGACAACATATAAGCTACTAATAGGTTTAATTCTGGATCTATATGTGAAGAAGTCTGTGGAACTGTTTTGATGCTTTTTGAAAAACCAGAGTTATGAAGTTTTTAGGACTTGTGAGTTCGGTATTTTTCACTGAAGAGTGGTGTATTTGCACCTCATTTGATGTTTTCAGAAATGCTTGACTGCATCTATGGCCTGTAATTTTATCTTTTAATGAATAAAATTACGATATTTTCCCGAGGAGAAAAACAAAAACATCTAGGAAATGTTTCCCAGCTTGTTCCAGTATTGAAATGTTATTCCTGAACTATAACAGATAATTTCATCAATTTATTTCTTCAATTAGGTATGGCCTTGTTCCTTATCTATGAATGCCTAAGGCATTCTGTGACTAAGATAAGGTACACCGCAGATCTATATACAAACTATGCAGAAAGAATTTCCTTCCTACTCGTACATTTATAGCTTAACAATTGAATACCTCTACCAATGTGATAGGAATAAGATAAGAAACAAAGCTTCTTACACATGGACCTTTCCACAACATGTTCATGTTGCTCATGATAGGAGTCTGTTCATTGTACCCATGTGTAAAGATCAGATGCTATTTAAGATGGGGTCCATGTTTGTATCTCTGGAGGCTGTGGAGTCCCACATGGTTTATCAACAAAAGTAAGCAATCAAGACAAACCCTCAAGGAAGCACTCTTTTGAAATAAAGAATCAACTAAGTAAACATAGGATCTATCAATTGAAAGAAAGAAAAAAGTGCATACAAGTGTTATTATCGTAAACTTCAGGGAGTGGTTCGACAACTAGAAGACAACAATCTTCAAATCAATTGACATGCAAATTTGCAATACCTATTTCACTGATCATCACATTAGCTTGGAATTCAATGGGTAGAGATGCACATGTTTTGGTAGAATAACAAGAAAAATAAAACATTCAGTCTAAAATCTTCCAACAGAGATCCAAAGGTACAGAAATGACAAATATGGCCAAACATTAGCATCAGAATACCTGTGCAAAAGCTTGACAATATGCTCCTCAATGAGTCAGAAATAACTGTTCTGTATGAAAATGGAACTTTTGTGGAACTTTGGCTAGAGGAATATTTCTTGAATTGCATACCTGCCAAGCAGATAGATAAGATTAATTAATTAATGTCCAACAAATGACCAAAATTAAGTCAACAGGACTGCTCTAATGTACAACAAATGACCAAAAGTAGGTCAACGGGACTGCTCAATACATAAGAATACATAGTGAAATTGCAAAGGCCACTCCTATAAAAATCTATATCATCTAGGCACGACTCTCACAATCTCAAAAAGAAATACAAGACTTGATATTAACAACCTAGCAGCACAAAAAAATTGCAAACAGTATAAACTATTCTGCATATTTTGCAAACCTTTAAAGAACAAGTCCTACATGATATCATTGAGAGCGAATCCACAATAGTATTATAATAAAGCCACAACTGAGAAAACACTTTCAACAGATAACTCAGATTAATTCTGCATTTGAAGGTCCACGTAATATTCTCAATCAAAATTACTATTAGTATGATGACTGGTAGTTCTCAATATGGTGATAGTTGTATAAAAAAACTGTAGACGAAGAATCCTACCTGTTTGTCCATTTAACAAATTCAATTCCATTTTGTATGTAGCTAAACTGTGTAGATGAGTATACAATTTAGCTTGAGAAACTAGAGATCCTCCGAAAGGAGGAAACATCAAAATCATGTACAAGCTTTCATCGATGGATTTTAATGAAACACCATCTCCCAAACTTACAATAGCAGATTTAATACAAGTTCACAACTTCTATCTTTTATTTGATTAATCTGAGGGAAACGGTTAGCCCGTTTAGATAATGCACTATTCAAAGTGTACTAAATAATTAATATGTCATAAGTGTTGATTTTCATAGATCTAGACCCGGTTATCAGCCCGAATAATTCTTAGTGCTTGCACTTTAATTCAATTATGTTAGACCTTTAATCTGAACAATAGACAAGCACAGCAATACACAAGAACACAAGAAATTTCTTCGGGGAAACCATAACTCGACATCAAATAAATCTGACAGTAGCTTCCAAAGCCACACTGCCTCACAACTAGCCAAACAGGCTGCAATATACTCTGCTTCGGCTGTACTCAGTGCCACACTTAACTGCTTCCTGCTAAACCAAGATATCATACCGGATCCCAAACTGAAGCAGCATCCCGAAGTGCTCTTCCTGTCTGTGGTACTACCTGCCCAATCTGAATCAACATAACCATGCAGGTTAATCTTCTGATTCGTCGCATAATTGAGCCCATACTCAATTGTACCCTTTAGGTACCTCAATATATGCTTTGCAGCAATCAGGTGAACATGTCTCGGATCTGTCAGGAACTGGCTCAGGGTGTTCACAGCAAAGCATATGTCCGGTCTCATGTTCGTCAAGTACATTAACGAACCAATCATCTGCATGTACATCGTGGCATCAACTGTCTTTGAAAAAGCATCACAAAGTAGCTTCAAATTCGATGCCATTGGTGTGGCCATTGCCTTGCAGTCCATCTTTCCGAACCTCTTCAGAATCTCCACTGCATACTTTCCTTAACCAAGGAAAATCGCATCTGAACTCTACCACACCTCCATACCTAAGAAGTAGTGCATCATTCCCAGGTCCTTCATCTCGAATTTTGCGGCAAGCCTTCTCTTTGTTTATGCAATGAGCTTATCCTCTCCTGTTAAGAACAGGTCATCTACATATAGCAGTAATATTACTGGTCTTCCGCTCTCAACCTTGAAGTAGAGGTTGGTATCTGCTTTACTCTTGGTAAATCCTAAGCTCATCAGAAAACTGTCCATCCTGTTGTACCATGTCCTGGGTGCCTGCTTCAAACCATACAAGGCTTTCTTAAGCTTGCACACATGAGTCTGTATGTCATGTCTCTCGAATCCCAGTGGCTCATCCACATACACTTCCTCTTCGACTACACCATTCAAGAATGTTGTCTTGACGTCCATCAGGTGTACCTTCCATTTCATTACTGTGGCTAAAGCAAGTATAGATCTTATGGAAGTGTATCTTGCTACATATGCAAATGCCTCCTCGTAGTCTATGCCTTCTTTCTGGGAGAAGCCACGTGCTACAAATCTTGCCTTGTGTTTTTCGATGCTACCATCTACAGCATGCTTGATCTTGTAGATCCATTTTGAAGTCACAACAGACTTCCCTTCTGGTCTCGGAACTATCTCCCAAACATCATTCTTCATAATCGATTGGTACTCTTCGATCATGGCATCCTTCCATTCTTTCTTTTCTATTGCTTCCTCATAGTTCGAAGGTTCTTTATCAATGATGTCGCATAGTAGGGCCACATAGTTGGAGTATGGTCTGGATCTCGTGCTTTCTCTGAGTGCCCCATCTGGAGCACCATACTTCTCTGCATCTTGTATTGCTTCACGTGCCCATGCTGGTCTTCTCTTGTGGGAGTTCTTCTCACAAGGTGGATCTATAGGTTCTTGTGGTTCTATTATATAGGTTCTTGTGGTTCAATATGAGTTTTGAACAAGGCTTTGAATTCCTTGAATTTGCTAAACTCTTCATCTTTGCCTTTCAAGAAATAAATCCATGTCTTACGAGAAAAATCATCTATGAAGGAAACATAGTATACATACCCACTTAAGGAGCTGGAAGATGGGGCCACACACATCTGAGTGAATTATCTCCAAGATTCCTTTTGCCTTGCTTTCACTGCTAGGAAATAACTTCTTAACATTCTTCCCTTGTGCACATCCCTTGCAAATGCTTTCATACTTTGTTTGAATTTCTGGTAGACCTGATACTGCTTTGCTTGCAATTGGTAGTGCTCTATAATGTACATGTGCAATCCTTCTATGCCATAATTCGCTTGGTTCCATGGAGTCATGAACCAATGCTTGTTCTGGTTGTCCTTTTAACTTGTACAGGCCTCCCTCTTGCTCTCCAATTACTGTTGCATCATGCATTGTCTTTCCTCTTGGCCACATTAGAACTTGGCCATCAACAAATGCAACACGAAGTCCTTTAGCATCTACCCGAAAACTGCCCGGGGCTGCTTGAAGTTTTCATACCTACCCTGAATTTTACTGTCCCCCCTGTCGAAGGCCTTCCCGTAGATTTTCTGGGCACTTTTGCCCAGGCTTGCCCGGTGGCTGTGTTGACTCACTTGATGGCTTGCATAGATCTGCCCTAGTGGCTAGCTAGTATGGTGGTTGAGCAGCTACTAGCGGCTGCTACAGCCATCTTCTTTTTCTCTCTGACGGCCATGTCTTTCTTTCAATGTTAAGCCTGTCTCATCCATCACAACAGAGACTGCACTTCCCACTCAGTTGGCGGCTGCCTGGCAATGCTCACGTCGACAGCTATGCAACAATCCCATTCTACTTAGTTCCCAAAGCCGTCTCTTCTGCAAGCTAAGTCCACAATCTTCCTGCATTCTATCGCACCTTTGCAATTGTTCTCGGCTACTTGGCTGTCGGTCTGTGCTTCTGATTCCTTCACCCGCATGCATCACTCTACTGGTTACCTAGCATCCACATCCATCTCGCGGCTTGTCTGCAACCCGATCTAGCTTTGGCTCCCCTAGCTTCGAGATGTCCCCCGATATATTGGTCGCGTCACTGTCTCAACAGCCTCCCGACATGACTTTCACGCAGCTACTACCCTCCTGACAGCCACTGGTGGTGCCTACGCAGTCTGTTGCTAGTTCGTGTTGCCTCTACCCAACTTACACAACCCAATTTCCTCCTTTCGAGTAGCCAAGACTAAACCTCAGGTCTGGCGCCAACAGCTCCACGATCTCCAGCGATCTCCCTGCGAGCCCGATCCAATGGCCTCTCGACCCCTTCCCCATGGATCTCCAGTCCAATCGAGACCACGGCCACGACTTCCGCTTGCACCCAGATCATGCAACTCTGCCTCAAAAGATACCACGACTTGTCGCCCAGCTAATCCACTCAATCGTACAATGATACGGCGTTCGTACGACCTGTACCGTGTTCGTATAGTACTTCTCTAATTTTTTTCTTCCTCTCGTAAATCTTGCCAACCCATCAAATGTGATTTACTTCAAACCGAAGCTGGCTCTAATACCATGTTGATTTTCTTAGATCTAGACCCAATTTATCAGCTCGAAAAATCTACACAAGTATTACACTAGATCTACAACAAAAATGCAATGGAAAAACTCAAGAAACCAATCACACATTTAACAATGGATTTACCCTGGAAACCCCCAGCTGGGGAAAAACCAACCAACAGAACCCTCGTGCTCTCTCCCTAGGAAAATGGCCCACTGAGGAAAATACAATGACAAAAGCTATCAAACCTCAAGATCAGTCCTTCGATCTTGCTGATTACTAACTCTCACTGCCCCTTGATCCAAGCCTCGAACCTTGCCCAGCACACTTCATTGAATGTCCTCCAACTACTGTGTGACTATTGTCTTTGTTCTCTCTCCTTCCTCTCACTTAGGTTGCCTTTTATACTATTACAATATCCAAATACTTGGGGCCAATACCATGGACCACCAAATACCATGGGCCCTCACTTTACATAAAGTAATTACAAAATAACATTCACTTTAATAATTCACTTAACTAAAGTGAAACTCCTAAGTTTGAGAGGTCTCCTGGATGACACCTGCATGCCAAACACTTAGCCTATGCAGAAGTACCTGTCACCCTTTGTTTTCCATGTTTAAGTATTTCTCACTTATTTAATAATTATAACCATTTTTATTCACTCGGAAGAAAAAGAGATAAATAATATTTTCGTAAATATAAACATGCATATTCACTTATTAGTTATTATTTATTTTATTCATATGATATTTATATTCTCAATATTTATTTTAAGAACAATGCAAGCACCAAATACTTATCTAAGGGTACACTAGCTCACTCGAAATAGAGGAAAATCCCGTGGTTGCTTCGCACGACATGTCAGGTCTTGAGCTCACCCTAACCTCATATACGTGGTAACCCCCACATGTGCCCAACATGGAAAAATACACCTCTCGTACATGGCCTCTCCCATAACCCCACTCTCTTCCTTGTGGAAAACATCCTCCAATGTCCCTCTCCAACCAAATAATTCATTTTAAATAGTATGTAAGGGTCCAATACCAAAAAGTAACAACCCTTTACTTTTACATCATAACTTTTCATTATTACACAATTACTTTTTACCTTTTTAGATGAAGATTCATGTAATGATGAAAACGAGATAATGATGGATAGAAACTTTCAATAGAGATTGGTAACTCCCCATCTACCTATTGGTTGGACAAAAGATCAATCTGTATGTTACAATCGGATCGTGCCATGTATAGTTAGAATTAAAAGTGTGATTTGTTACATTATTAACTCAAATAATTGAAGGATCTTTTACATGGATCTTTGATCCATCTAAAGCTCTATTTCCAAATAGGTTAAAAACCTCCCCTACGAATACCATCCATCCAAGATGGATGAGTTCATGTATGGCAAACTTCATATATTTTATGTTCCCATTTTAGAGTATATTGCTCCACTTCTTTCCATTAAAACAAATGCTCGTTAGAGTATTTTGGATCAAGTAAAGTTGTTGTCTTTCTTTCTCAAGAACCAGGAGAGGAATTTGCAATTCTAAATATTTATGGGCCTTATGCAAACATAGTGGGATATTGGGACAAAATCTTTACAATGGGTTTGTTGAGGCAAGGGAATATTATATTCGGAGGGAATCTAAATTTCACCATGAGTAGAGCTACAATCTAGGGACCTAAAACTCATGACACTTTGTGAAACTATTTCTTTGAAAATTGGAAAAAGTCAATTAGATGTGGAACCTGTCAAACTTTTTCCTATAAAAAATTTGATGTAGGTGTTGATAGAATTGCTAAGAGAACTGATAGCATTTTACTTTCTGAATCTATTATGACCAGTCATATCAAGTTTAAGCACTAGGGGAAGATTCTGATCATTTCTTGGTTTTTCTGGAGTTAGCAAAGAAAGGAAGAAAACACCCTAGGCCTTCCAAATTCAATCTAGCTCGGTTGGAGGAGAATTTATTCCATTAATTAAGAGAAGTGGGTTCCTTTTAATGGCTCACTTAGGGAATCTACCAGTATTCAATTTGAATCAAATTTGTAAAGGATAAAACAAACAATTGCAAAATGGGCCCACCAAAAGAGGGTTAAGGATGATTAGGATCTTATCTCTTTAGAAATCCAACTAGAGGCTCTAAATAACAAGGAGACTGCAAGATATTTTGATGAAGCCTTTAAATTCCAAGTGAGGGTTTCGAACAATAAAAAAGGAAATTCGAGAGGGCTTTAGGGCTCTCAAAAGGTGACGAGAATACCAAATATTTCCATGAATATGCTAATCATCAAAA
Source organism: Larix kaempferi (assembly GCA_027924585.1). Lineage (NCBI taxonomy): Eukaryota > Viridiplantae > Streptophyta > Pinopsida > Pinales > Pinaceae > Larix > Larix kaempferi. The sequence goes on from BSBM01000504.1 coordinate 9,837,582, forward strand.
AAATGTGAATGAATACTAAATGGGAGATCAGAAAGGATGATGGTTCTTCAACTACATGTTTTCAAGATATTACTAAGCACAGGGTGGATTACTTTGAAGGCATTTATAAAAAAGATAGTAGGGCTTCAACAGGTAAGTTGGTAAGAATGACTTCATTTTTCCTAATTTTGGAGAAGAAGAGGGATAATGCGAGACTATTAAAGGAAGTCTCAAAAGATGAGCTCCTACAAGTGAAGCATAGTTTCGAGAAGGACAAATTTTTTGGGTCAAATGGGTGGAGAACTAAATTTTTCTAAGATGTTCTACAATTATCGAGGATGATTTGCTAAGGGTTATTGAAGAGTCTCGATCAACTAGGAAGATGCTAGCTACTTTTAGCTCCACTTCCAATGCTCTCATTCCAAAGATAGATAATCCAAGCTCTTTCGAGAAGTACATAGCCATTTCTTTATGCATTTGTATATATAAGATTATAGCTAAGATAAAAGCATTACAAGTGAAAAGCTATTATCTAAGTCTATATAAAAAGAGTAGTTTGGGTTCCTACTGGGGAGGGAAATTCTTGAGGCAATAGGGGTAGACCAAGAAGTGCTACATTTTATCCACACCAAAAAACTATTAGCTATGGTGGTGAAATTGGGCATGCCCATGGCTTATGACCGAGTAAGTTGGTTGTATTTGAGATTGATGCTTATCCACTTGGGGTTTGTGTTCATTTTGTGAAATGGATGATATGTTGTGTATCCACAGTGTCTTTTATTGTTCTTATCAACGGTTCAAATTTGAGTTTTTAAGACCATGAAGGGATCACGAGTATGCGTGACCTTTATCCCCACTCTTGTTCCTAATTGTAGCATAGAAATTGAGCAGGACACTCCTAGAGGCAAGAAAGATCGAAACCTTTAAAGGTATTAAGTTACGGAAATCTCTATTTTTGTCCCATCTTCTCTTTGTCGATGACATACTTTTATCTTGTGATGGGTAGAGAAGAGATGCTCTTAAGTTAAAGAGCCAAGAAGGCTGAGGGACTTGTGTGTGTTCACTCTAACCTTCACCTTCTATCACACCAAAAGGATGAATACAAATCAAGGCCCACCAAACTATGGGATCTAGAATTAGAGTTGGTTGACTTAGATATGGCATTGAGTGCCATGTCTCATCTTAATTTGTTTGATGAGGAGGCACCAACAATTGCATCTTCTAGTGGACATGACAACAATGTTACTAGTTTTGGAAAGGATGAACATGATGATGAATTATGAATATGATAGTAGGTTGCCCTTTGTAAAAAAATTAGAGTTTGCATAGTATCATGTGACATGTATGATTGATGATATTAGATAGTCGTGTCAAGTGATGATGATGATGTACAATGATCATATTATGATGATTATAATGACAACGATATATATATATATATATATATATATATATATATATATATATATATTATTGAAAAAAACTTTACTCACAGAATAACATAGACGGTCCCATATCATTATAGCTCACTGCCCATTACACAATAGAGTTTTATAACCCAAATCCAAAACTACCCTTATCGAGATTATAATCCTACTTACAGAGAGGTCAAGAAAAGAACTTACTTAAATGACAAACTTGGAGCCAAAGAAATGGAAATATGCTAGAGGAACCACAAAGAAGACTTGTAGATCTGGAAATGGTTTGGCAGCAAGAAGAGTGCTCGCATCTATAAGGCTAGCTTCAACTCTTAGGTCCATACCTACAGCCAAGTTCCGACAGCAATGATCCTCCACGCCCTCAACTTTATGCTTCTCAAAAACTTTGCCAAATTCTTACACCATCCATGGAACTGCTTCTAAACTCTACCCAGCAGTTCAATCTTCAATATTCCCCGAATGCACAAAACCGACGCTGGAAGTTTCAATGTTTGTAATCTATCCTCCTTCTGCGTCATGAACTTAGGTAATATATATGCCCAAACATAATCTTCATATGTAGATCAATCACTTGGCATAAGCCTATTAATCATTTGATAGGTAAGCTCAGTTGATGACCTAGAAGGACCGAACTTGAAACGAACTACCTTTGACAAATTTACAGGAAGGCCCAACTGGAAGTATCGTTGGAATGGACATATCTCGACTTGTAAGATGGTCTGTCATCTTCTATAGGCCTTGGATCCTCAGTATACATATGCTCTCATATGAAAAATTGTCAATTCTGAATGCACCAATAGGTTCTTGTATGGAGCCCTTATCTACTGGAAGAGCCACCCTCAACCCTTACTTGAACTAGCTCTTTCAGGACTGATTGTTTGTCTAACTTCGACAACACAATTAAACCGAGATACTTCTGGAAATAATGTGATGCAAACCTCTTTAGAACATCGACATTCAGCAACTTCAAAAATTTGCATTGCCCCCTTTGCTTCACCTACAAAATAAGCACAATCCTCAGTCCAGAATGATTTACCTGCCATAGCAATGATCCTTCCATACCTTTCTAGTGGGTTGGCAGTCCACAGAATAGAAATCTATTTCAGAATCACTCATTAAACCCATATCCTTCAGCTGATCATTTTCGGAACAACTAGACATCCTCAACCCTGCCGAAAATGTCTGCAGGAGGCATATTCGAAATATGTCGTTTCAAAAACTGAGAATAACTCCTAGAGGGTGTCCTTCATACAACTGGAAATAAATCTCAAAATCAAAGGAATTTTGAGGGGTAACACTCGCAAAACTAGAATTTTCCTTTGGCCTGCCCTGTCAAACATAATTCTAACCTGGGATAATAGGCATAACAGAAATCGGCATGGTCCTGCAACAAGATACATTTTATGCAAAAGCGTATTCTAGGGAGGTTTGGAATATGGATAGCAACACTAAATTTGTCAAATGGAAAGAATGAATGGAAAGGGGCATCTCTATTAACATAGTTTGAAAAATGGTACAAGGATAAGACAGTAGGCAGCTCATAAGGCTTTGCCAAGCTTTGCAACAACTAATATGGGGTTGGGCTCAAAAGAAATAGTACGATATTCCAACTGAGATTTCTCCTGTACACATGTGCCACCAAATAAGAGATGCTTGTGAAGGGTCATGGAAACCTGAAAATCCTAAACCTCCAAGAATCCTGAAGGAACCAGAAAGCAATTAAAACAAATCCTGGCGTTTCTTCGACGGTGCATGTCAAACAACCATAGGTATTTGTGGAGCTCGAGGCATTTTATTTAAATGGTAAAATCATTCATTTCTTTCAAATTTGCAGCAGATTCAGGCACAGATAATAGAGCTGAGTTTTACGCTCTATGGTTGCTTATGAAAATTGCAGTCGAGATAAGAATACAAAGCCTCCAGAAAAGCATTAAATTTGTCAAATAGGAAGAATGATTGGAAAGGTGAATCTCTCTAAGAGTGGTTTGAAAACTAAAACAGACTTGAAAATTCTTACAACGAAATTACAGAAGAATGTTCTTGTTGTAACCAAGTATAGATCCATCATCTCACCTTACCGGGGGGTGAAATTTATGGTTTCCATTGGTGCAAATCCAATCACATTAATGTGGGGTGAAAAGCAATTACTCATTGGTAGCGAATGGTCAATCCATTGAGCGGGGATATCATTCAAATTTAAGAAGCATAAAGTTTATGCTCAAATTGCTACGAGAATGAAACAACAAGGCAAACTACCTGGCCAACCCCAGAATTACATATCGTTACTGTATGAATAGCTCTTGTAATGAGTATTTATTACTTGATGATTCAAGACTAGAGCTGGAGATTGTAAAACGTACAAGTTACCAATGACATACTCATCTCATATTTCGGAAATGAATAAGAGGCTCGGGCATATAGAGAATACCTTACTATTGGAGAAAGAACCATAGAAACGATGAAAACCATGATATTTTCTCATTCTTAGTACAAGGTCTCGGCCCTTGCCTACCTAGAAGATGCCTATCCAAAGGGAATTATGGTTGGGAAGGTTGCAGTAGCAAAAGCCTTTGGAACTTTTCTTTTCTAAATAAGAAGAATCAGTGTTATTCTCAATGTACCAAACAAATGACTAACCGAGAAGAAGTCCCTCCTGAAAGGTCGAAACATTTCAAAAAAAATCAATATTTGAATGGAAATGAACGAAACGAAAATAATTCAATCCAATTCTTTTCCAAGAATGAAATCCTATCGACTTTTTCGACAATCGACTAAAGATTTGTATCTTTATCGAACATATACCCAACTTTGATTTGATTAAGGAGTAGGTTTATTTCCATGGATAAAATTAGTTTTCATTATAAAGAAAAGGTAACAAAGATAGAATACAAGCCCGTCTAATAGTGTTAGTCATTAGGCGTTGTTGTTTTGAGGTTAATCTATTCACTTGACTCGATAATATTTTTCCTTGCTCACTAATAAATCGACTAATTAGGCTCATAATTTTATAATCGATTCATCTTCCAACCCAATTGATGTCAAATGTCTACGAAAAGATCGCTTGGGTTTATCCATAGTTTGCTTCAAGAACCTTTTGAATACTATTTATTGAAAATCTTTCAAAAATATCGTTCCATTAAAGATCTTGTTGAAATACCATTCCATTTTATATATGTGATCTATTCCTATCCTTGGGTAGTAGTACGTTTAATCTCTTTTTTTACCTCTCTATGAATGATATGCTTGTAACAATAGGGGCAAAATTTATTTGATTCCAATCGAATAGGTGTATTGTGTCGATTTTTCCAAGTGGTATATCTAGAAATCCCCAAGAATCTTTTATAAATGTTGAATTAATGTAACTTCGAAGAATATTCTACTTGTACTTAATTATTGTAACTCCGTCGGAGATGTCTTACCTCCGTTCGGGGATGTCATTATTATATTTGGTCATGTAAAAGTCATGAGGTAAAAGTAAAACCTCCATTGTAAGTCGGGTCGTTAGAACCCAAAAGAATGTAATATAAATATTATTTGAGTCTTTCTAGAAAGGTCAGCCCAGCTAAGTTAATGAGGTTGACCTAGTTAGGTTATTTTCCAAGTGAAAAGTAAAGTATAAATAGAAGGAGTCTTTCCTTCATTTGTACCATTCACTCACTCATGCATTGCGCAATAGAGGAGAGAGGAAGTTTGTGAAGGGGGAGGAGGATTGGCTTGGCTCTAGAGTTTGAGTTTTTGTCTCTCTTCTTTATGAGACTTATTTTTGGGCATTGTACTTTGGTAATCTATATTGAGGAAGTTCTTGCTTGGTTTTCTTCCCCTTGAGGGTTTCCCAGGATATATTGTTGTGTACTTTGTGATTGTGCATCTTTCAAAGATCCTTGTTATGCTGCTATTGTGAAAATGTATTAAATGCTCATGAAGTTAGAATTTGTTAAAAAGTTAACCAGGAAAGTCATTCTGAGGAGGGCATGAAAAGTTTTGCATGCACATAAGCATGCAAAAGTGAGTTTTGCATGCACTGACTTTTAGGTTTTTGGTAAACCTAATTTTTCAGTAAGTTGATATAAGGAGACAGAAGGTGTCTGTCATGATTACCGAGCCAACTGATCTGAGATAGATCCAATTGAGAGGTGGGCGACTTTCCTTGGGAAGGAGGGCGCATTCTTTGAGGAGAGAGAAGCTCGTTCAGCATCTAGTCGATCGATTGAGTGTCTGAGACTTTCAGAGTAGCCTTGTTTCAATGAGTGAGAAAGGTCTATGACGATCAGAGCTCACATCTGTTGAGATCTAGTTTCGTACGAGCAGTTATTGACTTGAGGGAGGGCGCACTTATCATGCAAAGGAGGACGCATTCAGTAGTCGGCCTTCTTCTGTTGCAAAGCAGATCAGAGCAGAGAGTTGAGAGAGGCAGTACAGTACAGTCAAAGCTACCTGCATAGTGACTCAGATCCAGATTGACAGTTAGGGCACGCATCCTCAGTGCATGCATCAGCTGATGCATGCAGATCTAGGGTTTGATCCGTTCATGATTCTGAGTTACATCTGAAGTAACTTGTTGTATCTATTCTTTTCACATATTGCTCTGGGATCGAGATAGAAGAAAGCCCAACATAATTGTTGGTTTTCCCCGTTTGGGGTTTCCAGGGTATATGCAGTGTTATATGTGTGATTGCATGTCTTTAATGTTGTAAAGAGATCTACAGTTGTTGAGTTTTATTTCATTACAGTATTATTGATTTACAAGACTCAAACCGCTTGAGATCTCAGGGCTATCCAGAGGGAGTAGCGATCTCTGGATTAAAATTTACATGGTATCAGAGCCCTGGTAAGGGTCGGGGAGAGCAATCACACTTAGATCTGCGAGCTGTATACCAAATCTGTGCAGTGATCTCAGTTGGGCCTCAGATATGCAGTTGCAGGAGTCAAATCTGTGCCATCAGATCACCAAGACTTGTGCATAAGGGATGATCAAGTTGTTTGCACTTCTTGCTCCTCTATGGACATAGATGAGTACGCTACTGATGAGATTGACAGAGAGATGGCTTTCAACACCTGGAAATCGTTGAGTGCTTCCACGATGTAGATCTAATTAAAACCCACCTAAATCTTAATTAACTCATTCCCGATCTAAAGTTTGGTGGGCATCCGACTCCATTTACCCCCTGATCTAAGGCATTGGGCCTCTCCAAGGGAGGTCGCACTCGTTGGTTAGGTGGGATTTTGTTAGATCTACATTGTGGGTATTGCTTGTTCCCTGTCAAATCACTAGATCCATTCAATAGCAAACCCTCTAGTGCCATTTAATCTTGATCTTCACCTTGTGGGCCCTATTTTGGTCATTTTCCTCATTTTAAGGGTGGGCCCTAGTTGGATATCTTTACTTGGCATTAGATCTATCTAGATCTACTAATATAAACCTATAAGTGGCCTTGTCTTTCATTGGTTGAACATTTGTCCATCTCTTAAGCCTCTTCAACCAAGCCCTAATTCCTTAGGTCCACTTATCCATTCTAGATCTAGATCTAATCACTCTTGATCCCTTCATTTTTCACTTTCACATTTCCCTAAGAGGTCTTGAGTGGGTTCCCTAGCCTTCATAGGTTAGCTAGGGTCTCCCCCTTGGTCTTGCTTAGGCTTGATCTAAAGTGAAGAGTGCCTCGGTTAGCGTGACAACCAATCATATTAGGAACCGTGGCATCTCTTGGGTCACCTCTTTAGGTGTCCATTGCTTCTACTGTCCTGGATAGGATAACCTTTAGGGAGAACTACAAGTTGTGTGATAACAAGGGTAAAAGTATCATATTATGGATGAGTTGTATTGATAGTGATTAATACCCTTTGCAAGTGACACTAATCCTCTTTTAAGATTCTACAGCCACCTGTATGTAGAAGTTAATTCCAATAAAAAACTTCCATAGTCTATGCAATTGTTACAACATTGATCAAGAGGGTTCCTTACGTCTGGACCTCGAAATATGCAATATTCTCTTTGCTCAACCCAACACAGTCAACTTTGCTCTTATGGCCAATGTTCAAGAAGTATTTGAGCCACAAGTGTTCGATGAAGCTAAAGGGAGACCTGAATGGGAGAAGGCCATGACTGTTGAACATGAAAGCTTGATGAAAAATCAGACTTGGGATCTCACATGACATCCACCAGGGAAGAATAGCATTGACTGCAAATGTGTGTACAAGGTCAAGTACAAGGACGATGGATCACTTGACAAGTACAAAGCACGGTTGGTAGCTAAAGGGTTCTCTCAACAAGAGGGCATTGATTATGAGGAGACCATTTCCCCTACAACAAAGATGAGCACCATCATTCTTGTTATAGCTTCCTCGTGATGATCATCCCTCGATCATTCCTGCTGCTTGAAGATCTCCAATGGTGTTGAGCCACCACCACTTGGGTGCTTGTTTGCTATCTCCCTGGTTGGGAAAGAGCAAACAGAAAGCCAACGCGATCAACTTTGCTCTTATGGCCAATGATCAAGAAGTATTCGAGCCACAAGCGTTTGATGAAGCTTTGGGGAAACCTGAATGGGAGAAGGCCATGACTGTTGAACATGAAAATTTGATGAAAAATCAAACTTGGGATCTCAAAGCACTTCCACTAGGGAAGAAGCCCATTGGTGCAAATGGGTGTACAACGGCTGCAAATGGGTGTACAAGATCAAGTAAAAGACAGATGGATCACTTGACAAGTACAAAGCACGGTCGGTAGCTAAAGGATTCTCAAAGCAAGAGGGCATTGGTTATGAGGAGACCTTTACCCCTACAGCATATTGAGCACCATCCATCTTGTTCTAGCCATGGAAGCACAATGTGGATGGAAGGTCCATCGGATGGACGTTCCATCCACATTGTGCTTCCATGGCTAGAACAAGATGGATGGTGCTCAATATGCTGTAGGGGTAAAGGTCTCCTCATAACCAATGCCCTCTTGCTTTGAGAGGAGTCTTCCTTAACGAAGATTTGGAGGAAGAAGTCTATATGTATCAACCACAAGGATTTGAGATTTTAGGGAAAGAGCACTTTGCTTGCAGGTTAAAGAAGGTGCTATATGACCTACAGCAGGCACCCAAGGCATGGTACATCAAGATTGGAAGGTACTTAGTTGAGCAGGGGTTCAAACGGAGTCCTTCATAACCCCAACGGAGTCCTTCAGATGCCAACTTATAAGTCAAAAGCAATGGTAATGATATCATCCTACTAGTTATTTATGTAGATGACATCATCATCACAGGTAGCGAGGCAAACATGATTGAACAGATAAAAATAAAACATGAGTAAAGATTTTGATATGACTAATCCAGGCCTCCTACATTATTGTATAGGTGAAGTTAGGCAAATAGGTAGCATCATTTTTTCTCAAAAACAAAATATGCCAAGAGTTTGCTTGATAAATTTAGAATGGCAGATTGCAAAATCTCATCTACACCTATGGAGAAAGAGATAAAACTTTTAGCCAAGACCGACTCTAAGGCAATGAATGAGTCAGTCTAGAGGAAACTAGTGGGTAGCTTGATATACCTTACAACCGCTAGGCCTGATTTGAGTTATGTTGTGAGCTTCATTCCAAACTGATGATAGCACCAAAAGCAAAGCATTGGACTGTAAAAATTTTAGGCAAGACCAACTCTAAGGCAATGAATGAGCCAATATAGAGGAAACTAGTAGGTAGCTTGATATACCTTACAACTGCTAGGCCTTATTTGAGTTATGTTGTGAGCTTCATTCCAAATTGATGACAACACCAAAAGCAAAGCATTGGACTGTAGCAAAGCAAGTTTCGAGATATGTGAAAGGAACACTTGACTTTGGCCTTTCCTACAGCAAAAGCAAAGATCTCAGGTTATGTGGATATAGAGATCTAGATTGAGCAGGTTGCATGTATGACAAAAAATCAACCTATGGATATGTATTCAACCTTTGCAAAGGTGCAATCACGTGGACCAACAAGAAGCAGCAGGCATGGACCAGTAAGAACCAATAGGCAGTAGCCCTTTCATCGACAAAAGCAAAATATCGCGGAACAATGAAAGGAGCATGTGAGGTAATTTGGCCCACGAGGATGCTTCATGATATGAAGATACACCCCTAATCTACGACAATCAAGGGGAGTTAACAGTGTAGATAATGTCGGCATCAATAAAAAATCGACAAGGGTCCAGAAAACATCTTTTCAACAACAATGGCGAAAAAAATCATCAAACCACGGAAAATATTAAAAAATACAAAATATATTTATTTTTTCAAAAGTTTAAACATATAAAGCAACAACAACATCGGAACATAAATATGGAGAAAATACTAATATATATCATGTAGTCATGCCAAATAAAAAATGATACATCAAACTTGATACTGAATCCTAAAACCTAATAGTTGTCCAATCAAGGACTCGAAAGGGATAACAAATACAAAATGACATCACATATATAAATGTATTTGAGGTAGATTAACAATGACAAAAGTCACAAAACTAACAGCCAGCTATCTAATATCAATGCCATCTCCCCCTTTTATAGGAAAACATTTGCCAAGCCTACCCCTAGCACTAGTAGTAGAAGGCCATGGCTCTACATCTAATATTTTGACGGTGACTGATGGGTCGAGGAATAGCTACATCAATCGATGTAAAAGATGATGCCGATGCTAACACATCACCCTCCATGATGTCTCTAACCTACTCCTACCCCTCCTCCTCTTGCCCCTCATGTTGCTCCTCCTATGGATCTAACCATGCAGGTGCCTCCTCCATGATAGGCATCACAGTCTCCATCCTATACTTAGAAAATATATCAGTATATCGAACAAGTATACCGTAGACAATATATCAATAAACTTGGAATCTTTGGTTGCCTCCACAATGGTTGATGGTCTACACAAGCCCTTCTCCCTCCTCCAACCTGCACAAGAAAATGACAAAAGAAAACCTCAAATCACCTTTTCTAAGCCGCAAACAAAATGCTTGGGTGGTTTTTTTCCAAAAAATAACGAGTTTTTGAGCATATTTTTTTGGATCACTTATGATTTTAGTTTATTTCATGTTTTTATGTTTAAGTTGCTTTATTACTTTTATCCATCCATCCCACATGCATAAAGTGGAATAACTCGACCTCATTGTAAACCTTTATAAGAAAGCTTTTTCTTTCTCATCTATATGATATATATTACAATAGCTCTTTCAAGCTATTATTTGGTCTCTTTGTGTGTTTGATTTCCATGATATGGGATAATATGATTATTAAGGCGACAATGCAGGACAAATACAATCGCTGTTTCAAGCAATTACTTGGTCTCTTTGTGTGTTTGATTTCCCTGATATGGGATAATCTGATTCTTAAGACGACAATGCGAGACTTCTATGATTTTGACCTCACTCTTGTGATACTAGAATTTTGGAAAAATATAATTGATAGTTGGTCAAATGATATTTATCCATGGCAAAGATGACTTGTTTTTCACCTAAAGTAGAAACAGTAAACAATATGATATCCAGCAAATCCACATGCTACCTAACAAATTAGCACCCTTTAGGTTATGTCACAAAGGACGGTGCTAAGATTGACAACTTTTCAGAAGATGCACCCACTGTCACCTTAGTGCACTCTCCTCGTTCTTTAGGCCACACGAGGCTTCCCAAATACAAGTAGAAATAGACATGTAAGATATGCAATGAGAACAACTCTATCTCTACAAGATCTTCCCACTAAGTTAGTAGATTAGTGCCTTGGTGGAGTCAACAAGATATTCAATATACTTGATGACTAGGAAGGTTTAGGAGCAATAAAACTAGGTACTGGTTGGACAATAAGATGAATCAATTTTTTGCAGTAAAAACATAAACTTGCAAGAAAACCCAAATTAGACCATGGAAACACCACAAAAGGTACCTCGCGGCGATCACCAACCAAAGGAGACTCAATCACCCTAGGGCACACTTGTTTTGACAGAAGGACGAGGGGATTCGAGACAAAACCCCCCTAGGGCACACTTGTTTTGAAAGATGGATGAGGGGATTCCAAACTAATTTCCCCATCAGATCTATAATAACCTGCAATAATGGATGAAAGACTTGAATTGGCACTTCAAAACCCCCTAGGATCAACAACCAAGACTTGGAGATAAAGTAGTAACTCCTTACAACCGCTAGGGTTTGATCTTCCTATCAAATGGACCTACAAAACAATTATACCAAACCTGCAACAAGGATGTAGAAGCCTTTAGAAGATGACATCACGCTCCCTAGAGCTGACATCACCCCTTTTGAGCTACAAAACAACTTTTTAATGGAATTTTTTCACTTTTTATGGATTTTTCGACAATATAGCAACTTCAAAAATTTACAGCAGCAATATCTATTTCGGAATTGAACAAGTAAAAGTATTGCAATGGCACAAAAATAAATATTTTTTGGATTTCTCAAAACATTTGTTTTTTAGGGTTTTTATATTTTTTATTTTTTGTATTTTTTCTAATAATATAATAAAAGGAATTTTGTAAAAATTTGCAATATTGAAGAGATGGAAAATAGACCTACATATTAATCCACCAAGCAACAACAAATCAAGGTCAATGTTTCTCCAAGAATTGGCAATACAATATTTGAAAAAACTAGTGCAAGGCTAAGAAACCCTAGGTTGTGTCAACCTTTGACCCAATTAGGGGAAACAAGATGCCAAGGCCCAAACAAGAGAGACCCTTCAAGAGGGATGTCTCACTAACAAGACCAAGTTATTATGCATAAAACCTAAATTACCCCTACTTGGATGCCTTCAACAATGCAAGACGAGAGATTTGCGACCTTACCACAATTGAGAGAAAAAGAAAAAGAGAAAAATGCCTCGAGAATTCTTTCACCTTGGAATAGCCTTGGGAGATTGTTAAGAAACCTTAAACATCAAACTTTGCTCCTTAAAATCCCTAGAAATTGCCAAGAAGGAGGTGCACACCACTTGAATAAATCATAAACATATTTATTAAAGTTTTATTATTATTATTATTATTTATTTATGGTCTATGCTTATCATGCTTTGTTTTAGTCATATTGATCCCATGATCTTGCTTACAAATGAGAGGAGGATGTCTTATTTATATGAAAAAAGACATGCCTTCTCAAAAAAGACAACTTTTCCCTCCTCTAAGTTGACCTACCTAATTTGTCTTTAAAATTACTTTTAATATTTTTCTAGGGTTTGTCACCCACAATCCAAGGACTAAACCTAGTAAAAAATAAAATAATGATAAAAAATGATGAAATGCTTCAACTTGAGGATGAGTTGAGCTTGGAAGGAGAACATCATGCCCCATCTAACCCCAACATTTGTTGTTTGCTCTCAACAAATGTGGTTAGAAGCCCAAAACCATGGGATTCATCCCATGGTGCACCAGAACACCCACCTAGGGCATAAATGCCCAACATGATGAGAGACTTCCACCCATCAAGGGGTAGTTAGCAAAGCCACAAGGTCAGCATTCCTTGAAATGAGAACCAAGAGGACCTCCCATGAACAGACCAAGGGTCATGAGCCCCGCTAGACCAACACTTTTACATAAACAAGACCCAATTTGGATTTTTACAATGGCAAAAAAGACCCCCTCGTTGGCACATCTGGTAAGGTGCACTGTAGAGAATCTAGGGCATAATAGACCAAATATGAACTTATGGAAATTTGAGTTGTGGCATTGTCTTTCTAGGTCAGCAATAATCAGCATTTCTAGCACTTTGATGCACAACAGCAGGTTTTAGAGATGCAATAGGCAAAAATCTTTGGACAACTATTACCTCTTCACATCATGCAACAACACTTATGGCAGACTTTTCTGCTATTTCTGGAGGGTTCTTTAAGGTATTAACAAAAGTGAAGACTAGTCTAAGCATGTCCACCAACATTAAGAGGAAAACAACCATATCATCATAGAGGTTATGTCAACTAACATGATTGGGGTAGATTTAGTGACAAAAACTGGCAAGTGAGGAACTTGTGTTCAAATTCTTGAAGCTAAAAATACCCAGAACACGAGTTCATGTGTGAGGAAACTTCTGCAGTTCATCAAACTGATTGCTTAACTGATGCACCCCACCTGGACTATGACCCAGCTTGATAATTGAAGAGATTAGATGCACCCAAAAGAAATAATATTGGAATTTTGATCAACAGCGAATACAATTGTCGAATCTGTGCACCTCTTTCACCGCAACCTTGAGATCAAATCCATCTTTAGATATTCTTCTTGGCAGAATATTGCGGCCCCAAGTCTCAGTACGCAAAGAACAGGATACATGTGCACACAAAGCATGTTTTTGATGCAATCCCACTGTAGTCAAAGCTCAAACTATGATTTAACCTCACATACTTTGAGTGCAATATGTAACCCGCAAAAAAGCAACAGTAGTATGCCCATGTCGTAGAAATATAAGCATCGAGGAATAGGGAAAAAATAATATAGCCACCACAAGATCAAATGATGGTTCATGAGGACGGGAGCCTGAAGCTTTACAAAAAAAAATGCAAGGTGTGATTTAATCAATAAGATGGAGCTGACAATCGTGGAGGATGAACCCTTTTTATTCATATGCTTTCGTAGATGCTTGTGCATTGCTCAAGGGTCCAAATCGATGATGTGTAGGTTTGGACAAAGGCATTTGTTCATGGAACTTTGTTCACGGGCCACTTTGTTATCGTTGTTTCATTGGAATGCTCATTTAAAGGAGCTTTTAAAAGATATTTGGGGGGGCCTTTCATGTGTTTGATGGAGTTTGGGCAAACTCTTTTTGAGAATGGCTACTTTCTAAACTTATCTTTTGAAGTTGTTAGAGGGGCTGTAATATTTTATTGAGGATCTAACCACTTTGTTTGAGTTGGTTAAATGAGGAATATTTGTGCTAAATTGAGCCTTATGTATCTTTGAGCATGTGACATGGCATGTGAACCTCTTTTAATGATTTTCTTTTGATGGAGACATTGTACTTGTTGTTTACCACCATTAATTACTTTAAGCATTTAGTTAGGATTTTGTTGGAGTTGTTAAGGTTTTATTATTTGTTTACTCTACCGTAGGCTACATCTAGGAAAATAATGTTATTTTATTGTAAAATGAGATAAGGCTACAACCCATATCAGGGTTGGCCTTCTCATTCATTTGGCATGGTTGAATTATGAGATATTTCTCTTTGGAGCCTAATAGTTATATATTATGGAGCATTTGAAGTGAAAGGATTTTCTTCTCTTGGGGTTTTTATTTATGGATCCAGTGCCGAGGTAACATTCTATCTTATGCCATTGTCAAACTTATTTTTCTAGATCACTTTGAGAGGTAGTCATGCTCAAGTGGAATTTTATTGTGGTTTAACTTTAGCCTTATAGCTTGTATTGTGGCCTAGCAATCTTAAGAGGCAATCATTGCACCATTGAAGATGAAGCAAGATCATTCTTCTCAAGAGGGCGTTGATGAGGACCATAACTTCTACACTGATCTTCAAGGGAAAGGAGCTCTTTCTCCTCCATCTTCCATCATCATTTGTAAATTTATTGTTCCTTCCTACTTCTTCTTGAACCATTATTGATTTCCCCTAATTACTCTACAACCTTGATAAGATAGTGACACTAAACCCTAATAAATCTAGCAGCTTGGTCTCCTTCCCTTGTCTTCCTCTCTTATCCTCCTAGAGTTTCTTGAGTTTTGTCTAAAAGGAGGGTGGCTCAACTCACTCCTTCCTCATTGTGGCAATGTGGAGTGAACAGACTAATTGTTATATCTTATGGAGCATTTGAAGTGAAAGAACTTTCTTCTCTTGGGTTTTTTACTTGATGGATCCAATGCCGAGGTAACATGCTATATTCTGCCAATGTAAAACTTATATTTCTAGATCACTTTGAGGGGCAGTCTTGCTCAAGTGGAATTTAATATTTTTTGGTTTAGCCTTGTGCCTTGTATTGTGGGCTAGAAATCTTAGGAGGAATCCTGAATCATATGCTTGCATAGGTTAGAGTACAAGCAAGATATAGGTTGGAGGAGTGGGTCTTAAATGTCACCCGTCCTTAGTGGGAATTAGCATGAAGCTTCAATAGCTTTGGGGTAGGGGCTTGTCTTGCTTTGTTGTAGAGGTTCCAGCCAAACACATACACTTCAAGGTCTAAAGGGGAATCATCCCGAGACTCCATATGCCCCAGGGATTGATAGTCTTTCAAAGTCCTCCCATCACCCCCTTAAAGTATACTACAAAAAGACTTCATGTTTTGCTAGGGTTTTCGAGATCACCTTGTCCCTCATTGCCACAACCTAGAAATCCTATTTAGGGAAGCCCCCTCGGGTTGGAGAAGAGCCAACTAAAAGTGCAAAGAGGTGGTTACCGGGGTGACAGTGGGTAACAACTCTAGGCTGCAGTTGGGCTAGTCGTGTTCTTTGGGGTTTTAACTTTACCTGCTACTTCATGCTGTAACAGTGTATGCATGCCTTCTCACGAGATCCATGCTTTACCACCACATTTGAATGGTCTCACTTGCAAAGAGGTTTCCTTGTGTTATTTGCCTATACCTGAGTCCTCTCTGGTTTGATCACGTTTTAGAATGCAAGGAACATCATTTTGCATGGCTTCAGAAGAACTTGCTACAACCAAAAGGAACTTCCATGATCAAATAGCTTTGCAAAGTTCAAAGAGGGAAAAAAGACAAAACCAGAAATATAAATCATTTATCCATGTTAAACTAATAAGATGAATAACAAAGAGTGTATTTCCTCGTTCCTGTCTGTCATTACCCGCTCTTGCTCTTGTTTTCTCTAGCCCATTTATTGTTTATCATTCATGTTTTGTTTCCATTATTTTTCTTTCATCTAGGGAGCAGTCAATATGATGGATATTCACAGGTGATTAACTGTAGTCTCTTGGCCAATATGGTCATCATTGATTCAAGCTTATACCAAACTTCTGGTGACTGAAGAACTGCAAGAAGATCATTTGTTAAAATTCGCCTAGACACAAGACTATCCAAATCAACAACTTTCATTCAGTAAAAACACCCAGCGGAGACTGAGAATCACAAGACTTGACTTTCATTTTCTCTTGTCAAATGTTTCTCATCCAATACCAGACTAGAAGAAGCTAAGAGTGTCCCTCATCATTCAAATTTTAGAAGCTGCCTTTTGTTCTTTTTTGTTGATGCTTCTTAAGAGTCAAACCGGGCATAGATCTCTAATTCCAGACATTCTGTTTTCTTTTCGCTCCTGTCAAAAGTTTCTCAAATTCTCGTCTAAAACCAGACTAGAACAAGCTAAGAGCCTCTCTCGTCATTCAAATTTTACAATGTTTTTCATCATGATAGGATTGCATAAAAACAACTTTTAAACATACTATTCATTACACTCGTTGGTTGTGGGTGCAGCTGAGATAAAGTTAATCAAATCTGCCAGTAGATTTTGTTTCTCATCAGTGTTCAAACACACTAGATGTTTCAAAATATCACCAGCAAATATCAATTCTGATTACAAATAGAACAACGGGGATGTATACATGAAGCACACTGGAATTACTAAAATACAACTGTCAACTTCATAGTTATCAATACAAATTGTACAAGTGGATACAACCAAAAAGATTTAAAGATTAACCAGGAATATCACTAAAATAGATTTCTGATTAGAACCACAGGAGTGTATGCATGAAGTGCACTGCTATTACTAAAAGATAACTGTCAACTCTGTAGTTAAGACATACAAATCGTACAGGTGGAGACAACAAATAAGATTTAAAGACTAACCAGAAAATTCAATGAAATAGATTTATGAATAAATCAATGTGCAAACCTGCTGCTGTGGAAATTTAAACTGACTGGGGTCTATGATCCACGGGTTTTCCAGAACCTAAACTATTAAGGGATGAACAATCAGAGAATATATTGAGGTAAATGATAAAGAAGAACCTGTTTTTGTCCATGACCAATGGATGTGAAAAATCTGCTGAGGCAAGCCAATTATGATGTATACCTGAAATACTGAAGCCATTGACTAAAGAGCATATGAATGTACTTCCAGATGATCTCCTCGACCAAGAATCAAGATAGCCTGTTCATAAGACAACTGATATGTTACCAATGACATAAGCTGGCCCCAACATTAGTACCAAAAACTGGAACAGCATATGAAGGATTCAATATTTCAAGTGGCCTATCACTTCAATTCCCAAAACACAATGCTCATTGCAATAGCATAAAAGTATGTCACAATTATATTTTTTGTTGATGTTTTAAGTTTCAAACAACGCATACTTCTCTAAAGCAACTAGAAAACAGAATAGTGTTACTTCTCGATTCTCGAGGTATTAGGCAAAAATTAAATAGAGCAAAAGACAGCTACAGGGACAGATGGACGGATTCTAGATCTCAAAATAAATTCCACTAAACATTTTGGTTGTAATAAATTCCACATGGCATCATATTGAATATCCTTACCAAGATAGATTGGAACAATTCTGTCTCAAAATAAGATCCATTGAATGTTTTTTCAATTTGTTATTGTAAAACTGGAACCAATAGTAACACCAGGTACTGGACTTCTGCTGCTAAGGCAATCTTTAGAAGAAGAATTATACCTTGTCCTAAGTTTAGAGGTATGATCACACATGCGGTTCCAAAGGATTTGAGAAGAAGGAAAGTGACTTCCATAGAGAAAACTAGCTGCAAACATATTCCAATCCCCAATTGAGTATCTGTGTTCTCATCTCACTGAGTCAACATAACAAAGGACTGAAATACTGGGAAGAGAATATACTTTAATTTACTTGAGTAGAAATGATGGAACAACATGATATAATCCAGAATGTTTTATAAGTTATAACTACTTTGCTTCAGTTGAACTGCTAGAGAACAGAATAATCTCCAAAATGCTTCATAAGAAAGAATATTTTATAATGCAGATAATGTTACATTTAGGATCGATTATCTCATGAGTGGCAATACCCCTGACATGTAAGATTCTGGAAAAAGCGGATGACCCAAAAAGAAGCCTCAAACTCACATTTCAAAACTCTACCTAACCACGGTTTGTGTTTTTAATCATGCAGGTTGGAGGTTCGTTTTGTCTTGGATCCTTATGTTGTCTATTTTTCCTGATGGAAAGACTGAGCGCATGCCAATGTGGAAAAGAAATCAGCAATGTTCAGATTTATGTAAAAGAACAGGAATAATGCAACTTGAACTCACCTCGTAGGAAGTGCTGTTTTGCCTCCTCTTAGCCAAATTATCTACCTCTTGCTCTGCTTGAAATAAAGATGCACTCACTATCTTTCAAGGTGAGGAACATTTGACAAGTGCAGATGATAAAAATCTCTTCTTTCTTTCCAGATGAAAGAAGAGAACTAGCAGTCAAATTTACTATTTTCATTTAAGATGTGACAAAAGGAAGATGGGGATTCGTGACAGTACCTGACAATGTACAACGATGTTGTAGACTATTCGTCTGACCCTCTAGAGGGAATCCAAATCTTCAACAGACTAGTAGACTCAAGGCATTCTACGTGTGGGGGATAGTGTTGTTAGAGGTGCAAAGGCCAGCTTGGCAGGAGGCACAAGGGAAAGGCAATATGACCAGATTGGGAACGTCAACGGATAGAGAGTGGTACAAGTTCATTAGTTCAAAGGGCCAAAGGTAGTAAAAGCACACTAAACACAACTTTTGGGGGTCATGAAGGTCATGTCTCAATCCAAAAGGATCGACAGGCTTTCTCAAATCATTGCCTTCTCCAGTCTATGGGAGATTTCACTGTGTCAGCTACGATTCCACTATGAAGATTTTTATGTAGCATGTTGAATATCCTCTGATTAAGGGTGGCGAATGCTTTCCTCGGGAGTATATAAGTTAGTTGAGTGAGATTGGTAAATTGTGTTAGGATATTCCTATACTCCATCCTAGTCCTACTAGCTTTTCAGTCTTTTAGGGTTTGCATGCACTTTTAGGGTTTGCATGCATTCTAGGGTTTGCATGCATCCCAGTCATCAGTCCCAGCACCTAGCCCTCAGTTAGCTAGCCCCGGGAGCTTCTTCCTGATCAGTTTCAGCCCTCCTAGTACTTAGTGCGCCCTCCTTTCACCTACTGCATGTGAGAGGCGCACTTCTTCACCTACCAGTCCAGTTATCTTCAGTTAACTGAGTTCTCTCCTTGATTTTAGGCTTGACTCACTCTTAACTGACCTTATCACTCCGATGGACCTCCAGTGTGACTAGATAGCCTATTCTGACTCCAGTTAGCTCCATATGCGCCCTCCACTGAGCTTCCTTCACTACATTAGTGCTTCCATGTGCCAGTTACACCTACCACACTCAGTTGGACTCAGTTTGACTCCTAGTTGACTATTACTTGTGCATTGATGACTTCACTGATGATGAGGTGGACTCCTAGTTATGCTTTGATGACACTCCACTGATTATGGATCTATCCATGAAGGCTAATTCGAATCACACCTAGTGTATTCGAATCTTGAGCATTGTATATTTACTATTTCACTGTTCAGATTAATGTAACATGTGTAATTATTCTGCCTCTATCTGAGCTCCTTTGGATCTATGTTCTACTGCTCTATTCTTCTTCCATTATTCCTAAATTCTTTCATTGTGAGGTTTACATCATCTCTTTGGATCTACTGTGAGCATTTTCACAAATTGAAGGAGGAAAAGTGCTAGATTCAAGAGGTGGGTGTTCAATGTAGTGGTGTCCGTGGAGCTTAAAAAAACAAGTCAAACCAATGCTTGGTGATGATGTGAAAATGCACTTTTACTGACTAAAGCTTTGGAAGTGAGGTTTCATGGCAGAGCTATTTGTGAAGAAACCCTGAAAGATTGCTTGCATGTTGAGTAGGAGTCTTTGATTGGATATACTCCTGTCTTCAACATTTTCTCCAAGGGGTGGATGGAATCTATGTATAGGATAGAGATAGACGCAAACAAAGCCTTGAATTTTCAGTGCAAGTGGGGTTCCTCACCCTTATCCATTAAGTGTTGGGGTCCTTTTTTAATTGAGGATGGAAAGGACCAATGTGCATTTGGTGTGGGTAGAACTCCACGATCTTCCCCTTGAATTCTAGACGTTTAAAGTTTTTAAGGAAATTGGTGATTTTGAAGTGGATATGAGTTTTCTAGAATCCAATGCTTTACACATTGCTCAAATTGTGGCGGCCATTATCTTTGATATGATTTAGTTGCAGAGAATTCTAGAAAAGGGCCCTTTTTCTCATTGCTAGATTCCAAATTATGTTGGTGTGCCTTTTCATTGTGCTAGAAGCCTAGATGTCAAGGGTACAGAAACCTAGGAGTGGATTGTATGTAAATTTTTCAGGCCCTAGATGACTGATGTCCTATGTTTCTCTTAATTAAATCAATCAGACCTGAATTTATCTAATCATGTCTAATCACAAAAATGAATATTTCTGAACATGCAGCAATCACAGATTTAGCTGAAAATGAACAGCAGACGCAAAAACACAATACAGACGATTTACACCTTCAAATCAGCATTTCATTAATAGATCTAGGTTTACAAAAAAACCTCCACAACTGCAATAAACAACAAACTTACTGAGGAAAACTGCACTCAATCAACCAAGAAATCCAGCTGAAGCTTGCCAGCTGTGGTACGGACTCTTTGCAGACCTGTACTGACCAGTCCGTATAAATACATATGACTGTATGGACTTGCTATATGGATCCATACAACTGTACAGATCTGTCCATGCTGCTTCCTGCTTGCTGAAATCTGCCTGGTTGTTGACTGGGCTCCCCTTTGGTCCTCTAATTTCACTCTTCGGATGAGTTTCTTCACCTTCCAACCAAAATTGACTTCTTGTGAATAATGAATGTGTCTTTACCCTCTACTTTGACCTGCCTTTATACTTTAATTGTAACCGTAATCTACCAAAACCCTAGTCTCTCGATGAGATCAACGATTGAGATTAGTCTAAATCACTGATGCATTAAAAATGCACTTTATTAGACTCAATAAGCAAAATATAAGACTTTCACTTTAATAACGTGAATTACAAGATAGATTTGACATGGATGACTTCACGCATGTTCGACACAAAAACTATGTGGAAGTTCTTGTTCGAGCTACAAAACATCAACATTGTAAGCCCAAATTTAGCAAGAAAATATGGGCTAGAAATCCAGAGTAGAAAATGTAGGACAAAGGGATTCAAGGTGAAACCCAATAAGGCAAGGGTAAAACTATGTGGAGATGAAAAGAAGGGGGGTTTTGGAAGTGTGGTTTGGGGGGGAGCTTTGTCTAATGTTAGGACTTCTTCTCTATCTCCAAAGGTCAACCATATTGAAAAAGGTGATGGAGGATCCAGGCAAAGCCTGGAATCCAAGGAGGATAAACCTCATCAAATTTAAGTTATGGCAGAAAAGGGAAAGCCTGATGTTGAATCTCATTCTTTGATTCCACATAATGAGGTTTCTCAAGATTTTGAACTAGGGAAATGACTAGATCTAGGTGTATATAAGTTTGGAGAGTCTATGGGGAAAAAGTGAAGGCCAGGGGTTCTTAGGGGGTCTCCAGTAAGCCTTGCATGTGGGAAGGCTTTAGGAGGTGAGTTTTGTTCAAACCTACCCCTAGGCAGTTGTTAAGATTATATGCTACTATAGACTAAATTCTAATTTCATGAGCATTCAATACAATTTCACAATAGCAGCATGATAAGGATCTCTGAAAGATACACAAACACAAAGACACAACAATATATCCTGGGAAACCCTCAAGGGGAAGAAAACCCAACAAGAACTTCCTCAATATAGATGATCAAAGTACAATGCCCAAAAATAGGCCTCACAAATAAGAGAGACAAAAGACTCAAACTCTAGACCCAAGCCAATCCTCCTCCTCCTTCGCATATCTCTCTCTCTCCTCTAATGCACAAGTGAGTGAATGTACAAATGAGGGAAAGACTCCCTCCATTTATACTTTACTTTTCACTGGCCTTTAACCCTAACTGGGCCAACTTCTCTAGGAAGACTCAATATAACATTATATTATATTCTTTTGGGTGCTAACGACCTCACTTACAATGGAGGTTTAACCTTATGACCTTTACATGACCAAATGTAATAATGACATCCCCGAACGGAGGTAAAACATCCCCGAAGGAGTTACAATAATAAAGTACAAGTAGAATATACTTTGAAGTTACATCAATTCAACACTCCCCCTTAACAAGAAGGGTATTCTACTGACAACAGCAAGAACAGATGTGTCTCTACACAACATCATCGGGAGGAGGAAGGCATCATCAACAACATCATCTGGAACATTGGTTGGTACATCTATAAATCATTGGATGTTCTTCAACACCATCATCAGCAACAGCTGGAACAGCTACTGTAACATCATCAACATCTGCAGCACAGAGCTGGAACATCATCATCATCTTCAGTGCAAAACTGAAGTCATCAGCATCATCATCATCTTCAGTACAAAGCTGAAGTATCATCATCATCATCATCATCTTCAGTACAGAGCCGAAGTATCATCATCATCTTCAGTACAGAGCCGAAGTATCATCATCATCTTCAGTACAAAGCTGAAGTATCATCATCATCATCTTCAGTGCAGAGCTGAAGTATCATCATCATCACCTGCAACACACATATGATCCTTCCTTTCGGAACTAGGGACCATGGACAATCCTTCCTTTTGAAACCAGGGATTCAGTCCAACAACACTGGTGATCCTTCCTTTCGGAACTAGGGATCATGGACAATCCTTCCTTTCGGAACCAGGGATTCAGTCCAACAACACTGGTGATCCTTCCTTTTGGAACTAGGGATCATGGACAATCCTTCCTTTCGAAACCAGGGATTCAGTCCAACAACACCGGTGATCCTTCTTTTCGGAACTAGGGATCATGGACAATCCTTCCTTTCGGAACCAGGGATTCAGTCCAACAACATTGGTGATCCATCCATTCGGAACTAGGGATCATGGACAATCCTTCCTTTCGGAACCAGGGATTCAGTCCAACAACACTGGTGATCCTTCCTTTCGAAACTAGGGATCATGGACAATCCTTCCTTTCGGAACTAGGGATTCAGTCCAACAACATTGGTGATTCTTCCTTTCGGAACTCAGGATCATGGACAATCCTTCCTTTCGGAACTCGGGATTAATTCCAAACAACTTTGGTGATCCTTCCTTTCGGAACTCGAGATCATGGACAATCCTTCCTTTCGGAACTCGGGATTAAGTCCAAACAACTCCAGTGATCCTTCCTTTCGGAACTCGAGATCATGGACAATCCTTCCTTTCGGAACCATGGATTCAGTCCAACAACACTGGTGATCCTTCCTTTCGGAACTCGAGATCATGGGCAATCCTTCTTTTCGAAACTCGGGATTAAGTCCAACACTCATATCTTAGACAATCCTTCCTTTCGAAACTAGGGATTCAATCTAAGGATCAACATTTAAGACTATCCTTCCTTTCTGAATTACGGGTTCAATCCCACCTGCATTATCATCATATCATTAGCACTACTCCCCCTTTCGAGGGAAGTTCTTACGGACTACACCAAGCTTGTCGCGGAAGTACTCAAACTTCACACGAGACAGAGACTTAGTCAACACATCTGCAACCTACTCATCCGTGCTCACATATTGGAGCTTTATAGATCCCTTCTGCACCATATCACAGACGTAGAAATATCGTATTTCTATGTGTTTTGACTTATCATGGAACATAGTCATCTTTATACAACTCTGGTTATCACATAGAATCACTGTGGTATCTAACTCCAGATCAAATAGACCTGATAACAACTTCCGAATCCATATAGCTTCACAACTAGCAGAACATGCTGCAATATATTATGCTTCTGCAGTGTTGAGAGCAACACTGGACTGCTTCCTGCTTAGCCACGAGATCATGGTTGACCCCAGACTGTAACATCCACCTGAAGTGCTCTTCCTGTTTGAGACACTTCCTACCCAATCGGAGTCTGTATAACCATACAGTCTGAAATCATGATCTCTAGAATAATTGAGACCATAGTCTATTGTACCTTTTAAGTACATCATCACATGCTTTGCAGCTACAATGTAAACACGTTTGGGCTCAACCAGATGCTAACTCAAGGTGTTCACAGCAAAGCATATATCTGGCCTAGTATTCGTCAGATACATCAACGACCCAATAATTTGCTTGTATAGAGTCACATCCACTAATTCTGACGAAGTATCAGATAATAACTTCAAGTTGGTATCCATGGGTGTGGCCATGGCTTTACACTCCAACATATCAAATCTTTTCAAGATTTCTATTGCATACTTCCCTTGGTTAAGGAAGATTTCCCTCTGGGCTCTACCATACTTCAAGACCTAGAAAATAATGCATTAAGACAAGGTCTTTCATCTCAAATTCTGCAGCGAGCTTCTTCTTGCACTCTGAGATTTGCTTCTCATTACCTGTCAGGAACAAGTCATCCACATATAGCAATTATATGACTGGTTTATCATCCATAACCTTGAAGTAAAGGTTAGGATCAGCTTTACGTTTAGTAAAGCCCAAGCTCGTCAGAAAACTATCAATTCTTCCATACCAAGCTCTTGGAGCTTGCTTCAACCCATACAGAGCCTTCTTCAGTTTGCAGACATGTGTCTCTTTGTTTTCAACCTCAAATCCTTGCGGTTGTTCTATGTACACTTCTTCTTCAATGACACCATTCAGGAAAGTTGTTTTCACATCCATCTTGTGTAACTTCCACTTCATCGTGGCTACAAGTGCCATGATGGTTCTAATGGAAGTGTACCTTCCTTCAGGAGCAATGTTTCCTCATAATCGATTCCTTCCTTTTGAGAGAATCCTCGAGACACAAATCTAGCTTTGTATTTTTCAATACTTCCATCAGCAGCACTTTTTATCTTGTATATCCATTTGGAAGATACCACTCTTTTACCTTCTGGTTTGGGAACTATGTCCCATACATCATTCTTTATTATAGATTGGTATTCTTCTGTCATAGCTTCTACCCATTCTTTCTTTTGAAGGGCCTCTTCAAAGCAAGTAGTTTTTTTGTCTACAAGATCATACATCAAAGCCACATAACTGGAAAATGGCTTTGGCTTCTTGCTTTCTCTCGAGGAGCCTTCTGGAGATCCATACCTCTCTACATCTTGAATAATTTCTCGAGCCCAAGCTGGTTTTCTCTTGTGAGAGATAGTCATGGATGGAGGTTCTTGGGGCTCCAACATATCATGATCTTCTGGAGTCTCATCAACGGGAGAGGGTGCCACTTCTATAACTCTAGGAGCTACATCTTCTTCATATACTTCTTCATGTTGGCACTTTCTGGACTTCTTGAGAGCTGCATCTTCATTAAATGTTACATCCCTACTAATCTCCATGTGATGATAGCCTGGTATATATATTATGAAGGCCGTGGAGACCTCACAGTATCCAACAAAGATTCCTTTCTTTCCGGCAGGATCCAATTTGGTCCTTTTCTCCTTTGGAATATGAACAAACACTGGACAAACAAATATCTTGAGATGACTTACCTCTGGCTTCTTTCCTGTGATCATCTCTTCGAGGGTTTTGAACCCAAGTGCACTATGGGACACTCTGTTTTGGACATATATTGTTGTCCTTGTTGCTTCAGCCCATAGATGCATAGGAAGATCTTGATCATGGATCATGGTCTTCACTGCTTCCATAATACTTCGATTCTTTCTTTCAGCAACACCATTTTGTTGAGGATTATAAGTTCCCTCTTAATCCTAGCATCTTTGCAGAAGGCTTCAAAATCTTTTGAAGTGTATTCTCCTCCATTATCTGACCTGAGTGTCTTTATATTCCTTTCTGAAAGATTCTCTATCAAGGCTTTGAATTCCTTGAACTTTTCGAATACTTCACCTTTTGATTTCAGAAAGTAAATCCAAGTCTTTCGAGAGTAATCATCAATGAATGTAACATAATACTCATATCCACTGAGAGATGTGGAGGGCATTGGACCACATACATCTGAGTGAATAAGTTCCAATATCCATTCTGACTTGGTGTCGCTCTTCGGAAATGGATTCTTTATGTTCTTCCCTTTTGCACATCCTTTACATATTCCTTCATGATCAATCTTTAGATCGAGTAATCATGTTACTACCTTGCTTACATGTGGTAATGCTTTGTAGCTTATGTGAGCAAGCCTTCTATGCCATAGTTCACATGGACTTGTAGTATCATGAATCAAAGTTGATTCTGAATGTCCTTTTAGTTTATATAAGCTTCCTTCTTGTATCCCAATAACAATAGCATCTTTTATAGATTTTCCTTTGGACCACAT
Organism: Larix kaempferi; assembly: GCA_027924585.1. NCBI lineage: Eukaryota > Viridiplantae > Streptophyta > Pinopsida > Pinales > Pinaceae > Larix > Larix kaempferi. The sequence continues at coordinate 9,864,324 of BSBM01000504.1, forward strand.
GAGAACTTCTCCATCTATAAAAGCAACCCTAAATCCTTTCTTATCTAAAGTTGAGATGTGTCTTTATATTCCTTTCTGAAAGATTCTCTATCAAGGCTTTGAATTCCTTGAACTTTTCGAATACTTCACCTTTTGATTTCAGAAAGTAAATCCAAGTCTTTCGAGAGTAATCATCAATGAATGTAACATAATACTCATATCCACTGAGAGATGTGGAGGGCATTGGACCACATACATCTGAGTGAATAAGTTCCAATATCCATTCTGACTTGGTGTCGCTCTTCGGAAATGGATTCTTTATGTTCTTCCCTTTTGCACATCCTTTACATATTCCTTCATGATCAATCTTTAGATCGAGTAATCATGTTACTACCTTGCTTACATGTGGTAATGCTTTGTAGCTTATGTGAGCAAGCCTTCTATGCCATAGTTCACATGGACTTGTAGTATCATGAATCAAAGTTGATTCTGAATGTCCTTTTAGTTTATATAAGCTTCCTTCTTGTATCCCAATAACAATAGCATCTTTTATAGATTTTCCTTTGGACCACATGAGAACTTCTCCATCTATAAAAGCAACCCTAAATCCTTTCTTATCTAAAGTTGAGATAGAAAGTAGGTTCTTCTTTAGGCCTGGTACATATAGTACATCCTTCATCTTCATCGGGGTTCCTTAATCAATCTTGTAGGTGGCTTCTCCTATTCCCTTAAGTGGGTATTGATAATCATCTCCTAGAGATACCTTCTGAGGAGAGTTTTTTTCTTCTAGACTGGAGAGAGTCTTCTTCTGACCTCTCATGTGCTTTGAAGCACCACTATCAATCAGCCATGTGTCATTTCCAGGTGTCACGGACCCAGAGAGAGCGGAGAATAAAACATATTCTTCTGCTTCTTCTTTTGCTAACTTCCTGTGAGGTTCTTCTGCTTCTTCTTCTTCTTCGGCTAAGTGAGCATGATGTCTTTTGTTGCTCTTCTTCTTGCATTCTTCTTTTCACTCTGGACAATATGTCCCATCTTATCACATCGAAAACATTGATAAGAATGGAAGTCTCTTCACTTGTAGTTTCCCTTCTTATACTTTTGAAGCTTCTTAGGAGGATGAGACTCTCTATGATTTTCCTTCTTGAAATGAGGTTTTCCCTTTCCTCTCTTAGTATGGGTAGCTAGAGCTTGATCATCATCTTTGAGTAGAGCTTCTCGATTTGCCACTCTAGCCTCTTCTTGGACACATTCTTTCCATACAACTTCAAATAGTAGACTTTCCTTTCTTGCACACATTGTCTGGATAAAGGAGTCCCAAGGTCTAGTCAGACCATTGAGAGCAGTCATCACCAACTCATCTTCATCAATGTGGTCTCCAATTACTTCTAGTCGTTCTTTGTATTGGGAGACCCTTGTAAAATATTCTTGAATGGATTCTACTTTACTCATCTTTGTACTTTTGAGTTGAGTTCTCAAATTTATCTTCTGATTGATGTTTCTTTCTTCATACATTCTTGTTAGGGCATCAAACATCTCCTTTGGAGTTTTCTTGGAGGACACTTGAGGAATCAAGTGGTTTTTAATGGAGTCTGCTATGATCCTCATAGCTCTAATCATATCCTTCTTATGCTTTTCCTTTGCTTCAGCTTCTTCGGGTTCAGGCACAGCTTCTTTAACAAACTTTGTAATGAGCCCAATCCTGTATTTCCAAGCATGGAAATTTTCTATGCCTTCCAACTTCTCTTCAAGCTTAGTGCTTGGGGCCATCTTGTCTCGAGGAGCAGAGAATAACCACAAATTAAAAAATTTCAAAAGCAAAAACCAAGGTTACACGAACCGTGGGTGTGATCGGAATAGGCTGAAGAATCCAATACGGGTGCGGCACTCATCCCAATATTAGGAATCGGGGATTTGGAATCCTAACCCTAATTAACCCTAATTATCCTACATCTATCCTACGTAAACAACTTTAGATTAAGTCAAAACAAGGTGGAAGAATCTGATTCGGGTGCGGTGAGGCCTAGGACCGAATCCGGTAACTATGGCAAAAACTGAACTCACCAAAAGATGTGCTTGACTGAGGCGAGTATGCTGGTATGCTTTGTTTATGAAAAATCCAAAATTTCACCCTTGAAATTTGACTTGCAAAATTTTGGTCTGCAGTTTCTGGTTCTCTGGTTTTCTGGTTTTTTGGGTCCAAAGTCAAACTAGGGTTCGACTTTCCGGAAGTTTCACCCACTGAAAAACTTCGATCTTTGTGCCAATAGATGCCCCTAAGAGAGGCGCACTTGCATATGCCACTTGCACTCAAAAATTCCACTTCTGTGAGAAACCCTATTTTTTATGCTCGAAGAGAGAGAGAGAGTTTTACCTTGTGAAAGTTGCTCTTTTCAGGCTAGCTCTGATACCATGTTAAGATTATATGCTACTATAGACTAGATTCTAATTTCATGAGCATTCAATACAATTTCACAATAGCAGCATGATAAGGATCTCTGAAAGATGCACAATCACAAAGACACAACAATATATTATGGGAAACCCTCAAGGGGAAGAAAACCCAGCTAGAACGTCCTCAATATAGATGATCAAAGTACAATGCCCAAAAATAGGCCTCACAAATAAGAGAGACAAAAGACTCAAACTCTAGACCCAAGCCAATCCTCCTCCTCCTTCGCAGATCTCTCTCTCTCGTCTAATGCGCAATGCACAAGTGAGTGAATGTACAAATGAGGGAAAGACTCCCTCTATTTATACTTTACTTTTCACTGGCCTTTAACCCTAACTGGGCCGACTTCTCTAGGAAGACTCAATATAATATTATATTATATTCTTTTGGGTGCTAACGACCCCGACTTACAATTGGAAGGATGACATGACTGAATGTTGATATTGACAGAGTGCACAACACAGCAGAATTTGAAGTTATTGAGATAGTGGATGACATTAATCCTTGTTCAGTGTTGCTTGGTGTCGATTGGGAATTTGATAACCAAGCTATTATTGATCTAAAACAGATTCAAATGATCTTTGAAGGAGAAAAATTAACAGTTACTGCACCATTAGATCCAATAGAAGGAAGGTGATATGTAAAACCTGTCGAAAATGGAGAATTAGATAACTTGTACAGGATGACCACGTAGATGGAGGACTATGTCGATTCTACTGTTGACAGTATATTCAATTGGTGAAGTATCGACTCTTGTACATCGATTCATAAGGTGAATATTAGAATGAAGGAGAAGTGTAAGTTCACAAATATTAGAGATTATTGGAATGATGAAACTGTTGAGAAGATTGTTAATTTACTGCATGAGTACAAGGACCCGTTTCCAACAACTTTTTCAGAAATTAAAGGGATTACTACGGAATTAGGGGAGATGAATATCCCATTGAAACCGGATGACAAGCCAGTAAAGCATCGACCGTACTGATTGAATTTGGTATATAAGTAGAAAGTCAAAGCAAAGATAGAAAGAATGCTGGAAAATGGGATAATTGAACCTTTCAAGAAGTCGGAATGGGTCAGTCCAATGGTGGTCCAAGATAAGAAAACATGTGGAATTAGAATTTGTGTAGATCTGCTCAAGTTGAATGATTTTTCTTATATGATCCATTTCCTACCCCTTTCATGGATGAATTTTTAGAACAAGTTGGAGGACAGGAATCCTACTCGTTTACTGATGGATTCTCTAGATATCATCAGATCAAGATTGTGTAGGAAGATAGGCATAAGAAAACCTTTGTGAAAAAATGGGGATGCTACCAGTATACAGTGATGCCTTTTTGGGTTGAAGAATGCACCAAGAAAAAGAAGAGGTTGCACAGAGGAATTTGCAAGACTGTAGTAGGTAGTGGAGGACATCTTCAACTTTATACCAGAAGCACAAGTGGAAGGAGAAATCCTTATCGAATAAAAAGTAATGAAGATAAGCGAATCCATTCAGCACTTTTGTGCAAATATAGTGGAATTGGAAGCACATATAGCTCTAAGCAACCCACTGGAAGAAAGGGAGCAAAGGGAAAGAACAACCACCGCAATAGTAGTAAACATTAAGGCTTTGGAGGAAAAATGCACAAAGATATATAAGGAAAGTACACAGGTTTGGACCTAGTTGATAGAAGATGTTGAGTTGAAGGCCATAGAGTAGAGACTGCAGTATGTGCATAAGAAGGTGTAGAAACTAAAGGAAACAATGCTGATGCTATGGTTGATGATTTGCTGATTTGATCATGATGACAATGTTATAAGCTATAGGTTATAACTTATAACTACTAGATGATTGATGTTATATAGTTTAATCCATGGTTTTATGTTTTTTGTAACTAATTCAACATTCTGCATGGTTTTGTTCACATATATGCATCAAAATATATAAAAAATATATATATATATATTATATAAAAAAGCGCTCCCAACCCGAAAGCTTTTGAAAATTTCGCTTTTCGCTTCGCTCCCGCTTCCCGCTCTCGCTCCCCGCTCCCGACGGCGTAGGTCCGGATCTAGTATGCATGATATAGTTCAAATTAAGATGGCACTATGTGATAAAAGATAGAGATGCTAGCTTCCATAGCTAGTCTAGGGTAACCTAGGGCTTGGTATTAGCCCTTGATGTGATCTAGCATGGCGATGTTAGTAGGACTCACGATGGTGACAGTACTTATGTGCTAGAGTTGATGCTACAGTTTCATGCCCTACAAAAAAAAGATAATTATTTGGTTTCTTTGTTTAATGTATACCCTTATGTGTGAAAGGGCTTATGGTCATTTGATGTATACTTGTTCTTTTATCATGAACCTATCATAAGAAAGGTTTAAGGTTTTTCCGCTCTGAAGAAAAGAGGGTTTTCCCCAAGGTAAAATATGGTGTCTACTGTGCATGATTGATGTGATCTGATCTGCTTACTTTCACGTCTATTATAACATGATGTGTTTACGTTTTGCCATACTTAGTTCGTTGTTTAACTTGTTATACTGCTCATACATATAGTTGATACTTTCATGCTTGATTATGCAAAAGAGAATTATAAAATCGCATTCATAATTACCAGTTTATGAAAGTAGCAAAAATTCAACAACCATTACATGGAAAGATTTGAAATACTCGCCATAGTCTTTCCCCCCTAAAGCCGAAAAGGTGGAAACGTATGTTGATGACATGGATGTACTTTGGCCCCGTGGAGAAAGCAACTTAGCTAGATTCCTTTAGCATCTTAGTAACCGAAATGGTAGTATTAATGTTTACCATCGAGATCGAGAAGAACAATAGCCTTCCTTTCCTTGATGTCTTAGTTTCAAAGAAGGAGGATGGGTCAATAGCGCATCAAGTTTATAGAAAGAAGACACATAATGAAAGGTACCGGTACATGCTAAATCTCACCATTTCCCCCCACAAAAAGCTCGTGTCATTAGTAATTTGGTAACTAGGGCTTTAAGAATCTCATATAGTGAACACATTGATCAAGAAATAGAATACCAAGCCCAAGTCTTTGAAAGACATGGTTATGATAACAGACAATTTAGAAAAGTGGCAGTAACCATCAGTAAAAACAGGAAAATAGATAAAAAGAACAAGAAAGAAAACCCGAAGGGCAATGAAGAAAATAAAAGAGATTTTCTTCCTTACATTAAAGGCACCACTAATAAACTAGCTAAAACCCTTGGAAGAAAATAGTTAGAAGTCTTTTTCACTCCTAATACAATTAGGAAATTAGTGGATTCCCTAAAAGATCCTATTAAACCTAGTGCTTGCGAAGGTGTGTATTCGGTTCCTTGCTCATGTGGGATGGCATACATTGGCGAGATGGGGAGATCCATAGAAACAAGACTGAAAGAACAAAATGCGGACGTTAGACATAATAGGTATAAGAAGTCTGCCTTGGCAAAACATTCACACATAACTCAACACCATATTTGTCTGGAAAACGCCATGGTCATCACAAAAGAAGACAACCTAACCAAACGAAAAGTTAGGGAAAAAATTGAGATTAATATGACCCAAGAATGTCTCAATAGAGACGATGGCACAAGACTTAGCAACACTTAGTTACCACTTTTGCATTCTCTGCACATAAACAATCAGGATTAATATTGTTTTTAGTCATAGTTTGATTAGTTTTCTTTTGTAGCGTTTTTCTTAAGTCTAGGTCTCATTTAGTCTTAGCTTTAAATACCTTTTTTCGGATCTTCTTATTCTTGTAGAATCTTTTTAGAATTAGTTTTCAAGGCCATTTAGTAGTGTTGCTTTGTATTAATAAGCCTAAGTTTTATTTAGGTGAGTTTTTAGGTTCCCCTTAGGCATGTTTTTTAGTTTCTTTTTCAAAACTAATTATTATTTTAAAAACCTAGTTCCATTATAAATTACAATTTTCTCGGATTCTTAAAAGATTAAGGCGTTCCTTCACGTGGCATGGTTATTATTATAGCTGCTGATAGGCAGTGTATCATTGTTTTCGATAATCGTTGACTGGCTATTAGTTAAGATTACCGTGTATTACTTTGCGTTCATTTTTTGCAATTTAACCAAACTTTTCAATTCCATAATTTTAAGCAGCGTTTCTATCCTAACTTTGCAAATACTTCGCTTGCTTGCCATTGGCTGAAATCTTTGAAACCGGATTTGCTCTAAATGGGCTACATGTCCTGTGGGGTCGTGCAGACACGAACACAATGGGAAATCGTGTCTGACACGACTTTTGATCGTGTCCGAAATCGAGACACGATCAAAAGTCGTATCGGACACGATTTCCCATCGTGTCCCCGACTGTGCGACTCGTGTCCAAATTCCGTGGAAAAGGCCGCCTGGGGTGAGTTTAAAAACAAAATTTCATTTTTTTTTGTCATTTGCAAGTGTGGAGAAGCTTGAGAGTGGGTTTTATGTGCAGGTGAAGAAGATTTGAAGGCTTTCCAAGGGAATCCGAGTGCATTGGGGGTGGATTTGTGGAGAGGATTGCAAGCTTTAACCATCAAACAAGAAAGAGAATGTCTCAATCAAATAGGGCAAGAGCTAAGGGGCAAAGGAAAGGGAGAAATGCACCATCTAGTGCCTCCCCTCCTATTCCTCCAAGCACAAGTTGTTCTACTCCTCCTTCAAGTGCTCCATCTGCTGCTAGTGGAGCTCATGATCCATTTAACCTTGTTTTAGCAAGACAACAAGCCCAAGAAAAAAAATACCCTTTGTGGAAGTATGTGACTAGGAAAGATGGTCAAGGGGCAAAGCTTGGTGGCAGAGGCAATCTGTCTTGGAGTTGCAATTTTTGCAAGAATGAATTCAAGAGCACATATTACCAGGTTAAGGGCCATTTGTTGGCCCTTCCTTCTTGTGGGATTTCTTCATGCAAAGCGATGAGTGTTACCCAAAGGAGGGATATGGAAAGAGAGGATCGTGTTGGCTTTAGGGAAGGTGGCAACAGCAAGCAAGAAAATAGATGAGGATCCTCTTCCATTCTTGTGAAAATCCTCTAGCACCAAGCCTCCATTTCCACCTAGCATATATGGGAGTGGGGATACTCATCAAACAAGAAAGAGGCCATCTCCAAATGGGCCAATGGATAGGATTTTCCAACAAGAGGCGCGAGAAGAGGTGGACCTTACCATTGCATTCTATTTCTACCTCAACTTCATCTCATTCAATGTTGCACGGTCACCATTGTTTATTGAGATGTGTCGAAGTTTCATTGAACGAGCTCCAATTGGTTATGTGCCTCCTGGTTCAGAGAAGCTTAGAACCACATTGTTGCTTAAAGCAGAGAAGGAGGTAGATAAAATTCTTGAGCCAATTAGATCAACATGGCCCTCATCCGGTGTGAGTATTGTTTCTGATGGATGGACAGATCCAGCACACCATCCACTCATCAATTTCATGGTATCTTCCCAAAATGGACCGGTGTTCTTGAAAGCGGTGGATGCTCTTGGGAAATACAACGATGCACAGTATATGGGTGAGTTATTCATCAAAACCATTGAAGAAGTAGGTGTTGATTCTTGTGTACAAATCATCACGAACAATGCACCTGTTTGTAAGGCTGCTGGCATGATTATGGAAGCTAAATATCCACAAGTATGTTCATCTTGGACACCTTTCATTTCTAATTTGCTCATTGTTTGAATTTATCACAAGATTCATGATTCATCTAGGTGTCTTTGACTCATTTGAGTTGTTAGTGTTGCAGAGTCATTTATACATGTTTTTATTGCTCTTACAGGTTTTTTGGACACCTTGCATTGTCCATTCCTTGAATTTAGCACTGAAATCCATTGCTTCAGATGTGACATGGATTGGCAACCTTATTGAGGATGCACGCCATATCCATAACTTTGTACAAAACCACACAAATGCCCTCACCATCTACAAAGAGTACACAGCTTTCATTGTTGAAGATTGCAGATACTCGATTTGCTTCCTCATTCATCATGCTCAAGAGGTTGAAGGAGGTCAAAACCGCTCTTGGGTCCATGGTGATATCAAAGTCTTGGTCTTTTTGGAGAAAGATGGATCAGATTGCTTCAAAAAAGGTGAAGGACACGGTGTTAGATGATGGTTGGTGGGAGAGGGTAGATCTTAGCATTAAGATCATGGAGCCAATCATTTCTTTGTTGCGGTTTGCAGACACGAACCAGCCCATCCTAGCAGATGTTTATGACGGGTGGGATTCCATGATTGAGTCCATGAGGTCCATTGTCATGGAGAATGACTGTCCCGAGTATGGGACATCGGCAGAGAACTTATGGTCCATGATTCAGGATATTCTTATCACCAGGTGGGATAAGAATTGCATATCTTTGCATTGCTTGGCCCACTCTTTGAACCCCAAGTTCTACAGTCAGGATTGGCTCACTGGTGGATCGGAGCCCTCACACAGAGTCCCTCCTCACATGGATGGAGAGATTGCACATGGGAGGAAGATAGCACTTAGACAGCTATTTCAGGATAGAGACTTACTTTATGAGGTGGAGGAGGGCTTTGTAGAGTTTTCCACTTCCACTGGAAGATTTGGAGGCTATGATGTGCTTAGAGACAGGGGGGTTAAGAAACCCTATGTTTGGTGGGCAACTCATGGGGCAGCATGCCCTATTCTACAGAAGTTAGCCTTGGGGGTCATCTCTCAAGTTACATCATCCTCTTGTTGTGAGAGGAATTGAAGCACATATGGGAACTTGTACAGTGTGAAGAAGAGCAGGCTTGAGCAATCCAGGGCAGAGGCGATGGTGTATGTGCACTCCAACCTTTGTCTTATTTACAGGAAGAGGGAGGAGTGGGTAAAGGAAAAGACAAAGATGTGGGATGTCTTTCCTGATGATATGGGTTTGGACAGCAGTACTGAGTTGGCATTAGCCAACATGTATCTTAATGATCCAGTGCCAGAGTCGGTCACTTTTGATGATGTGACCATATGGAGGGGTCATCCTCCACACCAGCAAATATAGATCGTCAGATGGGCAGAGAGGAGGAGGAGGAGGAGGAGGAGGATCAGGGCAGTGATGAGTTTGTTGATTCAGGCATGGAGGAGGACTATTGACATATGAGATTCTTCCATCTTGATCCACCCCTTTTTGTATTTACTATTAGTCTATTTGGCATTTGCGAGTGCCCAGTGGCATTCAGACATCTATGTAATACATTTTGATTTTGATGACTTAATGAGAAATATGGTTTCGACATCTTGAGCCATTGCCCATGCCTATCAAATTTCAATGCATCTATGTGTCTCATTGTGATTTGTGAATGACAAATGAGTAATCATTAATGTGCTTTGATTCTATTTTCTATTGAATATTTGTAAATGTTCTAGTTTCTAAAAAAAATTGGATCTATATGTCTATATTTTTAAATTTTAATATATTTTTAAAAATATATATATATATGTATATAAAACATGTCCTTCGTGTCTTGATTCCGGGGGTCACCGTGTCCGTGTCAGACACTCGTATTTTCATGTCCTGTGTCCTCGTGTCAGGTGACTTAGGCTAAAATATTTGGGGTGTTATTGCCAAGCTGACAGCGGATTAATCGGTAAAAAACACCCAACATTTAATGTGCATTTGATGAGAATTGAATTAACTAGAGTGTTCAACTTACTCAAATTGTGTGCTAGACTAGATTCAATCTCTACCCTTTAGTCGAAGAGACTATAATAGTAGAGGCTCAATGCATTACAACTTTTATGTTAGATTATAAGTCTCTACACAATCACAAAGTCGTAAATCACCTCTCATATGACTTGGTCTTAAATCACCTCTCGCATGACTTGATATTGTTATCACTTTATGAGTTGTCATACTTATCCACTAATGAACTGTCAATGAGATCTAAATCTAGAGCTGATTATGATCCAAGTACTATATAATAACATCATTGATATGAAGATCAATACAATAGAATGGCTTAAGCATTTTTCATTAGTTTATATCTCTTAACATAGTATGAGAACCATGGTGAAAAATTTTGATAATATCAATAGCTCCTTTAATCTTAATGGCCCTATAGTTCCTTCAAAGTAATGGTCCATGTCACATGAAAAGTAAGGTGTTGTGAGAAATCCATAATAGTGATTCATGAGAGAGTGACATTGCATCAAACAAAATTGCATATCTACATCCATCCATTCAAGGTTGTCGTCTTCTACAGGACTAGTTTTTCTCTCTTCTGAGGCTGCAGAGGGTTCATGAAGGGCTCCCAGGGGCAGCCAAGGGTTCAGGAAGGGCTTCCAGGGGCAGCCAAGGGTTCAGGATGGGCTGCCAAGGTCAATGCTAAAACCCAATAGGGCTGCCGGTGTCTGTTAAGACCCCATTCAAGGATACCGAGTCATGCTAAGGCCCTATTAACGGCTTCCGTGAACAGTTGTGGCCCTATTAAGGGCAGCAGTGAACTGTTCAGGCACTAAGGAGGGTAATCGTGGACTGTTCAAGCCCTAAGAAGGGCTGTTGTGGACTGTTCAGACCCTAAAGGGCTGTCATCAAACTCCAGATGAAGTGTTGCTATCGGGATCAGGCTGCCATTGTTTACTTAAAGGGCTGGTGTCATCAAGATTGGGGCTTCCATCACCTACAGCAGACATCAGTGATTACAGTGGGTTTATTTTTTTGTATCTCTTGGTATGTAATAAGACCTAGACGCTTCTCTATTAAAGTCTGCTCTCTTAATCTGCTCATGTAAATTTCAGTCCTTTCATATTAAGGAAGATATTCTTTGCTGGGGTTTTATTCCTGAAAAGGTTTCCCAATGGTAAAAATCTTTGTGTTCTTGTGGATGATTATTTTGTCTACTGCTAGTTTACAAACTAAATGCTAGAAGTCTGCTAAAAATTTGAAAAAGACTGTTACTGCTATCAAATCAGATCTATTATAAAAATTTAACAAGATAAACATTGACCCTTAAAATATTTCTTATTGTCCAAATTGGAAAAGCCAATTTGGGTAATATCGCTGCTTTCTCAAAGCATTAGGTTGTGTGTAAGCTTGGAAAGTGAATGTGATAAACTTGCAAAGCATCTTTAATCTATCACTTGCCTCTCTTGTGCCTGAAATTCAGAGCCTAACTTACGAAAGACTATTATTTCACGTAATGGCTTGGGGTAGACACATTCGCATAACCAGAGTCCGTTATCTCTAGAAGTTAATGTGTTGCAATTACCAGCTAGGGGTCACGATATGAAATAATTAGGTTCAACGGGCATGCTTCATAGCACACACCATATGTTTCGTGGGCCCTAACAGCATGAGGTACTCAGGCCTCTATCACGTCGGGTGAAATATTCCAGGGTTTGCCAACCAGTTGTCTCGAGTTCAATCCCGCTCGCATTCTCATAGTACAATAGAGGACCCCTAAACTGATGACAAAATCAGCAATCCTCCAACAGCTGGAACACCACGCTCTACTCACCACTATGCAGTCTCTAATTCGTGGCACACCCGCAGTGAGCCCAAACAAATCCACACAACTGAAACTAAGGAACTCATTACATGAGTCGAGCTACACAAACACTCGGAACGCTACAGGACTCGAACATAAAACCATGACATCCAATAATAATGATCCTTAACAACATTGCACAGCTAAAACGAACGAATGGGATCCATCAGCCACAGTGGCTCGGAAGCTGCCCGTGCCCTAATTTTGAACTAGTGAAAAAAAATAAACAAAACCCCAAAAACATAAAATTTCAAAATATAAAATTTTGGACTTGGAGATCGAACGAGGCAAAAGAGACCAAGTAAGGAGCCGAACGAACAAAGAAAGAATTAGATTGACATACCTAATTGGGAAGGAGCGAATTTGAACCATGGTAGTGCCCGAGCTCGATTGCTCCGCGAATTCCACGGCCAGGAAACAAACAATGAGTCGGATCCGCGCAAAACGGACGGATTCGGTGATAGATCAATGCGCGCCAACACTGAATCGAAGAATACGCCTTCCTTCTCTGTGTCTTCCGGTTTGTCCTCTGCGTGAATGTGCGGAAGTTGGGCTCGAGGGAGCGTGTTGTTGAGATTGTGAAACACATGAAGAGGAAAACTCTGTCCTTTTAACATTCCCCTCAACTGCTGATGTTCGTCTAATAAGCGTCGAAGTTTCGTATTTGAGGTTCTTGGTGAGATTTGCCCAAAAAATTTAACCCATAGCTTGGGTAGAGCGGTAAAGTTGGTGCCCCATATCCAATAACTCTAACACCCAAAGCACTAAGATGCAATAAACTGTTACAAAATTTCAAAATGCTTAAAGATGTGTAAATATAAACCCCGACTTTGGCAACCATCTGAAAAATATTAACCTTATCTTGTGTGTAGAAACTAGGATAAACTAAAATCCCTTGTAGACTAAAAATTATCCCTAAAAAATCCCTTTCAAAGTATGGGACACTATAGATATTCAATTTTAGAACATTTAACGCTGTTGAGAATAAACATGCTCACCATATTTTGAATAGCTATCACCTGCTATGATGAATGCCTCCAAGCTATCATTACTGGAAATCCGAGGTCTGAAACTAGAGAAATAATCCAAGGGGCTTCCTCGAACACAACCAACTCTTATTTAATTTGAGGAAGCCCAATTTCTTTCAATTTTTCTGTAAAATAGTTGGCGTGCACACTGCAAATAAGGGCATTTGACATACAAGCCTCAAAATCTCCAAAACTAAACCCAAAGATTACCCCCAAAGCCTCAAAATATCTCGATTAAGCGCCAAAATTACACTTTCTTCCATGAAATGAGGGTTTGAAGACTTCACGGTTTCATGTTGTAGACTTCATAGTTTCATGTAAGTTCAAATATGTGTTTTTTTATTTTATTTTTTGTTTTTTATTTTTATTATTTATTTTATATATATTAAAATACAATCTATATAAAAATAGTGTATAATATATATAATAACTAAAATATAATGTTCTGTTTTGATCAAATGGAACAAATGACATGCAGAGCATGCGAGCCATAGCTCAAGAGCGTGTAAGCATGCATGCATGCAAAAGTGAGATGCATGCATGCAAATATACATCCATGCAACAAGTGAGATTCATGCAACTCAACTGAAAAATAGAAGAGAAAACTAACTTGGGTATACAAAATTTAGGGCATGCAATGTCACAGTTATAAAAGAAGGATAAAGTGAGTTACTAGGATGGATTGTTATTGTTGATTGAGAATTGGTTTTGAGAGCTCTGAGATCCTTTTAGGGTTGAGGGTGATTGCCTAGCCAACATTGATATCGACGGTGAAATCTATCCATCCTTGTCAATTTCTTGGATAGATAATTCAGATCTATCACTGTGTGCTTCATTGCGAAGGATTTTGTTGAGTTGCTAAACAGGGATTGAATTTTGTTGGAGATTCTAAGGCAGAGATCAAGTTATTTATAGTTGGGCGCATTCTCTTTCTCAAGAATTGATAAGGAAAGAATATTTTATTGTAATCTTGTGCATTTTCAAAGGCTTCAACTCGCACACAAACTACAATAATCTAGCAATTGATCGGATTATCCGTTGGATTCAGAAAATCACAAGCTCATTCAACCAATTCAAAGCATTTCACATCGCAAGAAATCTGAACCATGAGGCAAACATGGAAGCAAAAGTAGGAACCAATTTAGAACCTGGAAAAACTGAGTTTTCAACTTGGGAAACAGATCACCACCACATCCCCCGAGACCAAAAAAGGCAATTCGTAGGCCCAACAAGACAATCGATATTCAAAATGACAGGCACTTAGTGAGAGATCCGACAACCAGTATGAGAAGCAGTAATTAGTAATAATTGTTATCAAATGCAAATCAAGAATCAATCAACCGCAACACATAATGTGGCAGTCACATTGGTGAAGAACGGAATCACCCCTTCGACCTCAACGAATACTGAAATTGATATCCAACACTTTCCTCCATCTGAATCCAATGGATCAAGTTGTGAACTGGACACAAGTCATGGCGGAGCGGAACGAGGTGAACGTTGATACAAAGTATGATATTCAGATTGTTTAAACTCCAAACGATTCTATTGCTCAACATTACAAGGAAAACTATGCATATAGAGAATCGACTACAGAGAACCGGTAACTGAGCAGATAATACCCAAACTTTCATTATTTTTCACTATAATCCTATTCACAATCAGAATACATATCATGTTCACCATTAGTGCCAACATCAATCTGAGAAGATTCTAGAACACTAAGCAAAGTTCATACAGATCTCCCGAGTAATGTACTCAGTCGATTTGGCCTTGGCCATGACTCACTCATTTTTTTTTCTTTTCTCTCAATACATTTTAGCTGTTTCAGTTAAATATATATATATATATATATATATATATATATATATATATATATATATATATATATATATATATATACTTTTAATTCTTTGGAAAATTGTAATTTGGTCGTTTTAGGCTACGGTCGCAGCCTTCTTTTTAATATAATCTTAATCGTTTTAGTGAGAAAAAAAATAAACAAACTTTCACCCAAATATAAATTAGCACAACCACTTAATTCGTGGTCGGTGAACATCGATGGGCCACAAGTTAAGTGTCACAAATAAGTAATATGTTATATGTTGTTTGTTGTCAATAGGCCACAAGTTAACTGTCACAAATAAGTAATGAGTTATATGTTGCTTATTGTCTGCCACAAAGCCCATTATCCATACATTGACTAAGAGTTATCCATGCATTAGTTATCGGTTATCCATGCATCAACTACTAGTTATTTTTTATATTCTTTTTTCTTTTATAATTGTCTGTTTTGAATTTTGAATGACTGTCATAAAATCAATTTGGACAGTACACTTGTCTCATCCTCATGCAATCTAATAAAATAATAGATGTTAGTCCACCCCAGATTCAAAGATATAAACACCTATTGGTGTAAATAGATATTTAATGGTAGAAAGTTTGACGTTAATCATTGGGTTGTAGTCCAACAATAAGTTAGAGTGTTTGTTTCGGTTCTAATATAAGTTTGAATCTTTGATAGACAAGTTGTAGTAAAAGAAGTGCATCGAAGGATAACTAGGAGTCTCTCTAACATTCATACTGTCCTGACTGGACCTAACGATTAAGAACATGCGTTTCCTCCTAGGAGGTCATAGGTTCAAATCTGAAGTGCGCTAGAGTATGTACTCCTCCGTAGGCTTTAGTAGTTAAATCGTTGCATGGAGGGGGGTCCCTTGTCCCACAAACAAAAAGGTCTCATACATCAAATTGGTGTCTATTTTAGTTGTGGCCTTAAAATATTATTATTATTATGGCAAAATCGAAGTAGCGTGGTGATGTACTTGTGAAGTAGGAAAGCCTACAAATTCTTGTAAAAAATAAATTAAATAATCAAAACCCTTCATTACGACTAAGCATGCAAGAATACATTTGAGTAGGCCTAAGGGTTAAGAACATGTGTTTCCTCATGGGACATCACACGTTCAAATCTTTAAGGGGTAGGGTATGTACACATCCGTAAGCTTTAACAATCAAATTGTTGCGCAGAGGGGATCCCTTGTTCCACAAACAAAGGGATCTCATACACCAATTTGGTCTTTGGATTTGTAGTGACCATAAATTAGATTTTTATTGTTATTATTGTTATTATCAAGCGTAAGCCTTAGTTTCAAATCACATTGTAATCATCCTTTGAATGAGAGATCAACTTTAACATGGAAATGTATAATGATAACAAGAAAGTGAGATAAATAGTAGAAATTAATTAAATAGCTACACTGTGAACCAAAATCATGAGGTAATGGATGCGATACTTGCATATACCTGTACACGTCACAAGGAAAAGGGTGTGATGCCTATGTTTGCCATGAACATCTGGAAACCATTGAAGATAATTCTACAAACCTGCTAACCACAAACCTATGACGTAAAAGGGATTGATTTCCTCGAGCTAATCAAGAGGGGCAAGAAAGGGTTACATCCACTCCCTTGGGAGGATAGGAGGCGAAGGAACAAACGAGAAAAGAACAAACCTGGAAAACAAGGAATAATTGGACAAGGAGTCCATACATAAGTTATTTGTAGGAGGTGCCAACGAAGAGAATCAACTTAGGGGACCAACAAAAGGAAAATTATGATCAATCATCATAGGGGACCAAATACCTCAAGTGGGTACCACACCTCCAACTAGAACAACTTAGTGCCAATTAATCATCAAAGATGAGAGGATTGAAAAGAAATACAATAGGCATGTGCCTTGAGTGGGTTGAGGTGGGAGGAATGAGAGAGAAAGAATCGGATCAATAGGGGAGCCCCTAAAATGGCTAGGGAAAGGGTCAAACTTGTCCAGAGAAGGATAATCCATGAGGAATTGTTCTAAAGGAGGGAGAAGCAAAGGGAAGGGCATATACATTAAGTAGAGCACACGAGAGGAAATCCACAAGGAAGGGACTGGGTAGAAAAAAAGGACAAAATGAGGGGTAACAAGCAATATAGGAAGCTACCAAGGCAGTCATAAACAACATGGGATGATTACAAGGAGGAGGTTACACCGCAAGGGCAGGATTGACAAGGGAAGGAGGCCAAATACTAGCTTGGGATAGAAGATTAGCATGGTATAATGACGCAAGAGGTCTGACTGAGTTGGGAAAAATACAATCGAGAATCTAGATAAAGAAAGGAGTAAGGTCACAAAGAAATTTTGCTAAGGGGAAGGCGTTGAGAGGGGAAAGCTCGTGGGAAGTGTGCCAAGGGAGACTAGGTAATAATAGGTGGAAAAATGAGTGGAGGACTCATATTAGGAGGCAATGAAGGAGGGTGTAGGATTGGAGGGAGGATAGACTACTAAGGCCATCTTTTGTTCTAAATGCATGGCATTCTTTCATATTACGGGTCTCGCCCTTATGATACTTACACCACTTATCAAGTTAGGTGGAGAGGTCTGGTCAATGGGATTGCTAGGGATAAGATGGAAAAGAATGTGAGAGGTTTGGGAGGATCCAAAATTGACTCTATATTGGTCAATACCACATGAACAAAGGAAGTGGGGAACTTGCCATCCACAACATAAGAAACATTGAAAGATAGGTTGTATAAGGCAAGAATGACTTCATCGAGGGAAAGGGAGAATGCGGATGAGTCTCACTTGATGAAATAGGTCTCTCCTTCATGATTGAAAAGTAACTCGTACTTAATTATTTATTAGTTTATGACCATAGAAAGAGGGGGCACAATCATGGGTTTAAGAGTAATGTTTAGAGTCAAAGAGTCGATTGAATTTTTACAAATTTATTGAAAACTCGACAAGCAACGTTAGTAAGAGAGAGTGTGGTTATTTACATTTCACGACATACTCAAAGAGAGAATGTTATGTTTGTAATTGTAACTTCGAGAGATATTCAATTGTATATTTTATATTGTATTTGTATTTTATTATTGTACCTCCAACGGAAATGTTTATTCCTCTGGTCGGAGAAGTCATTATTGTATTTGGGTCATGTAAAGTCATTGAAGTTAACCCTCCTTTGTATGTCGGGGCATTAGACCCCAAATTTAAGTTGTCTATGGGTTATTACACTCTCCTAGAGAAGTCGGCCCAGTCAGGTACATCTAGGGGTCGACCTGTTTGGGGTAAAGGTAAAGGAAAAGTAAAAGTATAAATAGAGAGGGTGCCTCTCTCATTTGGATCATTCACTCACTCTCTCAATTCGCATCAGAGAGAGAGAGAGGAGGAGGAGTTCGCACAAGTGGAGAAGAGAGAAGCTCTTGAAGACCATCTTTATATTTGGGGTTTTCTTTTCTACTATTGCATTGTTGCTCATTCTATCTCTGAGGAAGTTGCAGGGTTTTATCCTTCATGGTTTCCCCGAGGAAAATCTTTGTGTCTCTTGTGTTTATGTTGTGATTGTTATTCTCTCAGTAAGATCCTAGATTAATATTGATTAAATTGTGAAAAACTAACATGGTATCAGAGCTAACTTGAGAAGAAGACACTGTGTAGCTACGGAATCTAGGCCTTCTTATTTTTTGGATTTCTCTCCACAGATCATCAACAAAAGGAGGCTAGGCTAACTCGCCTAAGGAAGGTGCATCTTTCTGTCAAAGCAGAAGTTGATTCTGAGTATTTTCACTTTTTGGCCTGTCACTGCTGCGGGAAATTAGGGCTTTTCACATAAGTGGAATTTTGGAGTGATTTCAGCATAGGGAGATGATCCTCATCAAAATCGAAATTTAGAGACCAAGATCGAAGTTTTTGGTTGGGTAAAACTCCCGAAAAGTCAAACCCTAATTTGACTCTCAACCGAAAAAACTAGAAAACCAGAAAGGACTAGAAACTGCAGATCCGAAATTTGCAAGTCAATTTTCAAGGGTAAAGTTTTGGAATCTTTAGAAACTAAGGGTACCAGCTTGCTCGCCTCAATCAAGCGCACATTTCCATCCAGACAGAATTTCAAATTCCAAGTTTGAATTTTTAGGATTTCTCTGTCAAACCCTGGCCAGCTCCATATCCAATTTCAGCAAATCAAGTGGTAAGACCTGAAAGCTTTTCTATTTCCATTTGAGTTTCTCATTAAAGATGTCTCACCACACCAAGCTTGAGGATAAGCTTGAAGGGGCTGATAACTTATGAGCATGGAAGTATAGGATTGGGCTTGTCCTACAAGAGAATGATTTGGACACCTATGTGAGTGAAGAGGTTCCAGTTCCAGAGGGAGATGAGGCCAAAGCCTTACACAAGAAGAACCTGGTTAAGGCTAAGAGAATCATTGCAGATTCTATCAAGGACCATCTCATACCACATGTGTCATTTCTAAAGACAACTAAAGAGATGTTTGATGCCTTGACCACCTTATTTGAAGGGAGGAATATAAATAGGAAGATGACATTGAGGAACCATTTGAAGAATGTCAAAATACATAGTGCAGATACCATGCAGTCCTACTTTACCAGGGTCTCCCAGATAAAAAAACAACTTCAAGCTATGGGAGAAAATACAGAGAATGAAGAAACAGTGATGACCACCTTGAATGGTCTTCCTAGGTCATGGGATTCCTTTATTAAAGGAATCTGTGCAAGAAGAAAGTTGATCACCTTCAGTAAACTATGGGAAGAGTGCTCACAGGAAGAAGTTTGAATTGTAGCTCGAGAAGAAAAGATGGGTAACGAATACCAGGCTCTCGCGGTACACACCAGGAAGAACATCAACAAGAGGGAGCATCCTCATCACAAGAAGGGTAAACACCACCACCAGAACCAGAGGGAGAACCTCAGAAGTTACAAGAAATATCTATCTCGCATTCGATGCTTTACTTGTGATGAGAAGGGACACTACTCCAGAGATTGTCCCAAGAACAAAAGTAGCTCCCGCAAGAAGAAGAACAACAAGAAAAGACATCATGCTCACACTGCAGAAGATGATGAACCTCCAAGGAAGAGAACCAGAGAAGACAGTGAAGATTCTTCAAGTGATGAAGAATATGTTATAATTTCAGCGCTCACAGGCACTGTCACACGCGTAAGCAATGATTGGCTCATAGATAGTGGGGCTTCCAAGCATATGACACGATTCAAAGAATCCTTTGTGAACCTATTTGAACATGAGTCACCCCACAAAGTGAAACTTGGGGATGACTACCAGTATCCCATAAAAGGAAGTGGTGAAGCCTCTTATAAGCTAGACTCTGAAAAGTCTATTAAGATGAAACATGTCTTGTATGTACCAAGACTAAAGAAGAATATTCTCTCCATATCAGCTTTAGATGCTAAAGGTATGAGGGTTGCTTTTGTAGATGGCCAAGTTCTTATGTGCCCAAAGGGAAAGACCATAGATGATGTTGTGGTGATTGGAGAGCAAGAGGGAGGTTTATACAAACTGAAGGGCCAACCTGAACAAGCCCTAGTCCATGACTCAGTAGAGCCAAGTGAACTATGGCATATAAGGCTTGCACATGTGCAATATAGTGCACTATCACTTGCAAGCAAAGCAGTTGAGGGTCTTCAAAAAATCCAGGCAAAGCATGAAGGCATTTGCAAAGGATGTGCGAAAGGAAAGAACATAAAGAAGACATTTCCAAGCAGCAAGAGCAAGGCAAAAGGAATCTTGGAAATCATCAACTTAGATGTATGTGGTCCAATGTCATCCAGTTCATTGAATGGGTATGTATATTATGTTTCTTTCATTAATGGTTTTTCTAGGAAGACATGGATATATTTCTTGAAAACAAGGATGAGGTATTCAACAAGTTCAAGGCCAAATTCAAAGCCTTGATCGAGAACCACACAGAGAAGAAAATCAAGACTGTTCGGTCAGATAATGGCGGAGAGTTCACATCAGAAGAATTCAAGAAATTATGCAGAGATTCGGGGATTAAGAGGGAGTTGACCACTCCATATAATCCGCAACAGAATGGAGTTGCAGAAAGGAAGAATAGAACAATCATGGAAGCAGTAAGAGCGATTCTTCATGACCAGGATATTCCTATGCATATACGAGAAGAAGCTGCGAGGAAAACCATGTATGTACAGAATCGTACTCCACATAGAGTACGTGACAAAAGTCACCAGAAGAAGCTTTCTCCGGCAAGGAACCAGAAGTTAGGCATCTCAGAATATTTGGCTTCCCGGTGTACATACATATTCCGAAAGAGAAGAGGACGAAGCTATATCCTTGAGGAAAGAAGGGCATATTCGTGGGATATAGTGAAAGCTCTAAGGCTTACAAAATATATTTTCCAGGGTTCAAGAAGATCGACATCAGCAGGGACGTGACATTTGATGAAGAATCAACCTACAAAAAATCTAGAAAGCTACCTATTGAAGACATTGAAGAACCATAAGCACCAGGATCCGAGACACAACAATGAATGAAGCAACCCCAGAAGAAGACGAAGACCGCGAGATAGAAGACCCACAGGAACCTGTAGATCCACCCCGTGAGAAGAACTCCCACAAGAGGAAACCAACATGGGTACAAGAGGCAATTTGGGATGCATAGAGATATGGCGCTCCAGAAGGAGTGCACAGAGAAAACAAGAGACCGAGGACATACTCCAGCTATGTAGCCTTGCTGTGTGACGTGATTGACAAAGAACCTTCCAACTATGAGGAAGCAACTGAGAAGAAAGAATGGAAGGATGCCATGATCGAGGAGTACTAGTCGATCATGAAGAATGATGTCTGGGATGTGGTCCTGAGACCAGTAGGGAAGTCTGTTGTGACTTCCAAGTGGATCTACAAGATCAAGCATGCTGCCGATGGTAGCATAGAAAAACAGAAGGCAAGATTTTTGGCACGTGGCTTCTCTCAGAAGGAAGGGATAGTTTACGAAGAGACATTTGCACCTGTATCCAGATACACTTCCATCATATCAGTACTTTCTCTGGCTGCAGTGATGAAGTGGAAGGTACACCAGATGGATGTCAAGACAACTTTCTTGAATGCTGTAGTGGAAGAGGAAGTGTATGTGGAGCATCCACTTGGATTTGAGACACATGACAGGGAGACTCGTGTGTGCAAATTGAAGAAGGCCTTGTATGGATTGAAACAGGAAACCAGGACGTGGTACGGCAGGATAGACAACTTCCTGACTAGTTTGGGATTTACCAAGAGTAAAGCGGATTCCAACCTTTACTACAAGGTTGAGGAAGGGAACCTAGTGATACTTCTACTTTATGTAGATGATCTTTTTGTGACAGGTGAGGATGGGTTGATTGCTGACACGTAGAGGAAGCTTACTATCGAGTTCGAGATGAAGGACTTGGGTATGATGCACAATTTTCTAGGCATGGAGGCGTGGCAGAGTGTGGATGGAATCTTCCTTGGACAAGGGAAGTATGCAGTGGAGATCTTGAAGATATTCATGATGATGGACTTACAAGGCCATGGCTACACCTATGGCATCGAACCTGAAGGTATTGAGTGATGTTCATCAGAGTCAGTTGATGCCACGATGTATCGTCAGATGATTGGATCTTTGATGTACCTGACGAATACGAGACCAGATATTTGCTTTGTTGTGAACACTTTGATCCAGTTCCTGACAGATTCGAGACATGTTCACTTGATTGCTACAAAGCATATTCTGAGGTACCTGAAGGGTACGGTTGATTATGGGCTCAAGTATGATGCGAATCAAAAGATTAACATGGAGGGTTATGTTGATTCGGATTGGGTAGGCAATGCCATTGATAGGATAGCACTTCAAGGTGTTGCTTCAATTTGGGATCATGTGTGATCTCTTGGTTTAGCAGGAAGCAGTCCTACGTGGCATTGAGTACAACCGAAGAAGAGTATGTTGCATCTCTTTCGGCTAGTTGTGAGGCAGTATGGCTGAGGAATCTATTGTCTGATTTATTTGATGTCTAGTTGGATACGACTTGTATATTCTGCGACAACTAGAGTTGTGTGAAGTTGTCTGAGAACCCGGTGTTCAATGACAAGTCGAAGCACATCGAGATCAAGTATCACTATATCAGGGATATGGTGCAGAGAGGAGCAATGAAGCTCTAGTATATTGTGACGGACGAGCAAATAGTCGATGTGTTGACCAAGCCACTGGCCTGAGTGAATTTTGAGTACTTCAAAGAGAAGCTTAGTGTATTCTAGATCGAGGTTCCTTCCAGGGGGAAGTGATGACTTTGGAAGACACAGATGCATATGATCCAGTCTTGCATGGTTGTAGATATGTCTTCCCATGCCGATAGACTTAGGACATGCATCTGGGTTGTTCTCTGTTGACGATGAGATGATCTGGACATGATGAGGTGACAGTAGGGTACACAGGTTTTGCAAGGCAATGTAATCAGTCATGCAATGTACACATATTTTGCAAGGCAATGTAATCAGTCCTACGATGTACACAGGTTTTGCAAGGCAATGTAATGCGATGTACACAGGTTTTGCAAGGCAATGTAATCAGTCCTGCGATGTACACAGGTTTTGCAAGGAAATGTAATCAGTCCTGAGATGTGCACAGGTTTTGCAGAGGCAATGTATTAAGTCCTGAGCTTTGCCTACTTGATGTCTTGCCCGCAGAGATGATGAATACCTACATGGAGGCTAGGCCTACATCCAACATGAAAAAGGGTTGGCTCTGTAGGACTTCCTATCACGAGTAGATTGGAGATTGATGATCGAGATGATGAGGATAGCGGCAGTCGTGACGATGATGATCCAGCTTTGATGATGATCCAACACTGAAGACTTGTGTCTATATGAATTGATGTCTGTGTCTAGAGAATACCTTCCTAGTTAAGAGGCAGTGTTAATGTAATTGTAATTTCGGAAGATATTCACTTGTATATTTTATATTGTATTTGTATTTTATTATTGTACCTCCGATGGAAATGTTTATTCCTTTGGTCGGAGAAGTCATTATTGTATTTGGGTCATGTAAATTCATTGAGGTTAACCCTCCTTTGTATGTCGGGGAATTAGACCCCAGAGTTAAGTTGTTTATGGGTTATTAGACTCTCCTAGAGAAGTCGACCCAGTCAGGTACATCTAGGGGCCGACCTGTTTGGGGTAAAGGTCAAGTGAAAGTAAAAGTATAAATAGCGAGGGTGCCTCTCTCATTTGGATCATTCACTCACTCACTCAATTCGCATTGGTGAGAGAGAGAGAGGACGAGTTCGCACAAGTGGAGAAGAGAGAAGTTGCTGAAGACCATCTTTATATTTGGGGTTTACTTTTATGCTATTGTACTGTTGCTCATTCTATCTCTTAGGAAGTTGTGGGGTTTTATCCTTTATGGTTTCCCTGAGGAAAATCTTTGTGTCTCTTGTGTTTATGTTGTGCTTGTTATTCTCTCAATAAGATCCTAGATTAATATTGATTAAATTGTGAAAAACTAACATGTTAAAGGCAGAGCCAGGATCTATAGCAACAAGTTGAATATTAAAGTTGTTATGTTTTAACTGGATGTAACAAAAGGAGGTGAGATAGGGCTATCAATCGATAGAGATAGGAAGGTAAGAAACATAAAAAGACAAGGTAGGGTAGAGGGGGATGAGTTCAGGGCCATTATAAATCTCCATGATAGGCCAATGGAGGGAAAGGCAAAATTATGGTCACCTTGTCGGAGTTATATTTACTCATTGTGAACTTAGAATTATGACTTCAATAGCTTGTCAGAAAGATTGTGACAAGGACAACAAGATGGATAGATTATGAACTACGTTAGCACAAATTTTGTTGTAAAACTAAAGGAACGAAGAGAAACAGAGTACTCAAGAGGGTGAGGAACGAGGAGCACTCACCTGACATAAGGAGGGCGAGGAACATAGTCGCGAAGCCACTAAGGGCAAGGAATTCAATATGGAATTTTGTATCCCTAAGATAAAAAGGTGTTAGTCTTCACCAAGATAATCTTCAATCTACCCATAGGCACAGTAGCTCCCTCTCTGAATGAAAACATCCTTAATTAACATATTTTAAATGAGAGATGACTGGTAACATATTAATTTTATTATGTCATGTGGGAGGGAGGAATTAGATTTAAGGGGGAACTCTTACTATGGGGGGTTAAAATGGAGTGCTCAAGGCTGTTAATTTTGTGACATTTTCACTTGGTCCTATTTAGGAGAACAGAAAGCTCCAATAAGGATGTTCTCAGTCACACTAGGGGTAATAGAAATGTCCACTTTAATAGTGGGATAGATATTATCCATATCCCTTTCTTCGAAGGCGTCTGGAGCAGGAATAGAATTCTTGAACCAATCAACACGTCCAGGAGGAATAAAGTCTTTGGTTTCAACTGCGTATTAGTCAGAAGGATTCTTCAAGGAAAATGTGTTCTTAGTTAAAAAGTTAAAACAATGATGCATAGCGTCTTATGTGAATTCAAGAATATTAAGGGCTTCTATAATATCTTCATCTGAATGAAAAACTAGGGCACTAGAGCCCAGGGATTCAAGTACTACCCTTTTCTAAATAATGGAGGGTACAAGACCACACTGAGTACCTAAATAAACTCCATAAGTGCGCAAAGATAAGCTAACATAGGAAATACTTTCAAAGGTAGATTGGGCATAGAAGGCATGCTCATATGGACATCAGATGAGAATAAACCACTCTCATAAGACAGTGAACCAACAGAAGTAGAGATGTAATACATCGACATTGAATTCGGATCATCCTGAGTAATAGGGGGCAAGATCTCTTGGATCTCTTACTCCATAGCATTAACACGGTGGACCATGGCTAGGAAGTCTCTCAACTCAAGTAGCTTAAAAAATATGTGAATAATGTCTATACACGTGGCATAAGGCACATGGATGATTGGTCCATAAGGACTCAATGTGTTTGTTGGATTACTCAAGAATAGTGACTTCCACAATAGGAATAAAATCATCAGAGTATAAATAGTCACCAAACATTAGCTCTCACAAATCTGGGAGTGATGAGATTTATTGATAGCATGGCCAGTGAGGTTGCACAAAGCACAAGGAGGGATAACTCTAGGCATGGTGGTCAGTGTGGCCATGGCTTGTCCAAGAGTATTGGTGCTCCCAACTTTATAATTTTTTACCCGGCCCTGGTTGCTTTCCCATGTGTAGTTGAAACAATAGGTGCATGTTGTGCCGTAACATTTGGCGTTTATGGAAAAGTCATAAGTCGTGCCATAGTCAAAACCACTTTAGGTGTTGGCGCGGGGTTGGGGGAATTCAAGTACCAAACGGGGATACAAAACGTAAAATTAGGAAGGTTTAATGTGGCCATCATGGTCATCCCAACCACCCCTAGGGGAGGGAAAACTAGAGGGATTTAAGAAATAGGATAACCAGAGGCAAGATAGCTTCCCCAAGAAGGCATTTAACTAGCAGAAGTATATGGCTCTCCCATGTAGTGAGTAGGTGCTCCACATTGCGGTGGATTTGCAATAGTTTTTTATCCAAGGTAACCGTACACATGCTAGAACTACAGGGAAGTACAAACATAGGGGGGACCATGATATGTTCCGAGCAAGGTATAATCTTTTTAAATTTTGAGACACACATTAGAAAAATAAGTAATGGATTGACTACCCTAAATAGTAGGCAAAGCGTTGTATAGATGCAATTGATACTTAGGACCATATCAGGTTAATTGGTCGATGGTAACAACTTTCCCATCATGAGGCAACATCATGGTACGAAAAATTGAAGAGGCAACCACCTTCATCATGCATATATGACTGTGTCCTAAAAGATTGTTATAATCCAAGTTATCATCTACAACCTCAATATTAAACCTGTCTTACTTTTTGTCTCAGTGGGGGCATTCTGCCGTAATCCTTTATCCTGGAAAGGACGACCGTCATACGCACGAAGGGTGATCATCGATGGCACAAGTTTGGGTGAAGAAAGTTTATTCCACACACTAACTGACATGACACAAATCAAAGCACCTTCGTCTATAATGCAACAATTAATGTCAAAATAAAAAATGCAGAGACCATGCAGTCCTACTTTACAAGGGTCTCTTAGATAAAGGAACAACTTGAAGCTGTGGGAGAAGATATAGAGAATGAAGAAATAGTGATGACCACCTTGAATGGTCTTCCTAGGTCATGGGATTCCTTCATTCAAGGAATCTGTGCAAGAACAAAGTTGATCACCTTCAGTAGGCTGTGGGAGGAGTGCTCACAGGAAGAAGCTAGAATTGTAATTCAAGAAGAAAAGATGGGTAATGAAGACCAGGCTTGCATAGCACACACCAGAAAGAACAACAACAAGAGGGAGCATCCTCATCACAAGAAGAGTAAACACTGTCACCAGAGTTAGAGGGAGAACTTTAGAAGATCCATAAAATATCTATCTAACATTAGATGCTATACATGTGATGAGAAGGGACACTACTCCAGAGTTTGTCCCATAAATAGATGTGGCTCCAATAAGAAGAAGACCAACAAGAAAAGACACCATGCTCACACCGCAGAAAATGATGAACCTGCAAGAAAGAGAACCAGAGAAGAAAGTAAAGAATATTCAAGTGATGAAGAATATGTATTGTAATCAAGGTAACTAGTTACATGGGTTCATTCAGAAGGTTCCACCTCATAAGGTGAAACTAGAGATGAATTTCAGTATTACATGAAAGGAGTAGAAGAAGCTACTACAGAGTTGGACTTCGAAAAAAAAAAAAAATATATCAATAATCTATGGAGAATCTCTCATCCCTTTTCAGCATTGGTTAAGGAGGCAAAATATCAAGAGGGAGAACACTCCAATAGTTCTTGCAAGGAAGCAAAGATTGAGAGGGAGTCCACCCAACAACCAAACAAAGATAAGTATTTGAATTGTCATTTATTGTATATCTAATTAATTAAATGATATTGTTTGGTCGTGTACATACTTATGTTCCTAGAGTTAGGATGTATATCATGCATGTTAGAAAAATTGCATTAATGAACAAGATACTACTAATATGCAAGTAATGGGTAAGTGGCATATGGTACTATACAACATCCCATTGCTACTTATCTAGAATGAAACCTCTTTGCTGACATGTTGGGAGTAGTGCACACTCTTAACAATGTTCTGGTAGAGATGGAAGGCATCTAGGAAGTTACCGTATACGTGATATGGATGAATGTTGTGTTGAATCATTGGCTAAGATAGTTGCATGACTATGTGACTTATGTCTTTATGCATAAGAATGTGTTTTGAAAAATTATGAAATGTTTCTAATCACGCAACTAAATTGACTTGTAGGAAAGATTGTGTACTACAAGAGAATGGCACAGCTAGATGAATCGGCTGTTGAATAAAAAACAAAATATGAATGGCACATTGCCACACAAACAATAGCTTATCCATTCCTTCAAAATAGAGCAAACAATGGAAGCTAAATTCCACTTCAATGGTGTATGCAAAAAGCACTAATATTCATATAATTGAATACGATGTTTTAAAACATGGTTGCTCCAGCAAAAAATTACTTACAAGACATCTAAGCAACATAATTTTGCATAATATATGTAACCGATTCTCAAGCCTCTGATTCCCAAGCCTTCTACTATCGTTGCTAAAATAAAACTTGTCAACATCCCTGCATGCATGGCTATTAGTGTTTCATTCAATGACCGTTCTAGCTTCGTGCCAACGTCTACATTATGTCGAGTGGCGAAAGATGGGAGATTTGATGTTGATGTCATGCCATCAATGTTTTCTACAGTGATTCAAGGCTACATGAGAAGCATTGTGTCTTCCCCTCTTTGTTTTCAATAGAAAACGCCGTAGATTTCCATTCGTAACGGTTTTTTTATTTATCCTTAAATTTATTACTGAATCCTATGTTATTTAAAAAGTAGACCATGAAATGTTTGTGCTCCGCCGACTGTAGGACGGGCATGTCATGATGGATGATACTCATCTCTCAACACACTTTCTCATGTAAAGTTATCCATCCCCTCAGGAAACCAAAAGATTTGTCTAATTCTATTTTTTTAGTATGGTCTACAGGAAACAACGAACTTTTCACCAAGAAAAAAATACCGAGATTAATTGTTTGTGCTAAATATTTTACATTCGGCCGTAGGTTTTTACCATTTTGCATGTTGATCAACTCTATCAAACTTGTCACCAATTATTATATATATATTTTTTTCAATTACTTAAATTCACGTTTTCGCATTTAAACATAAAATTTAAAAATTTAAAATCAGTTTTAAAAAATAATAATAATGTATTTAATCTTATTCCAACTAAAACAAAACAATAAGTCTAAAACAACCACCTTTTCTCTTTCCAACTTTTTCATAATCAAAGTAAAAAAAATGATAAAAAAGCGCATCAAAATTATCATATAAATTTTTTCATGAAATCAAATAACAAGTAAATAACAAACGAACACATTTACAATATGATTGTTTTTTAATTTTAAAGTTGACTATTGTAAAGTTGATTATTAAGAAAATGAATTTATAATGGAAAACTATTCCAAATAAAAAGAACTTGACCATAAAAGCTATTAGAATACCTTTTCCTTAATTCTACACCTACCCATAGTACTTCTCCTAACAATGACGCGTGGGTGGGTGATCTCGATCTGGAGGTAACTAGTAGTGGGCAACACCGCTCAACCAATCATGCGATCCCTGGCCAGCTATGCTAAGTTAATGGGTAGTTGATATACATTATAGCATCGAACAATGGGTAGTTTATTTAGTATTTACACGTAGGTTGACAATATCCTATTTAGTAATATTAATTAGTTGTAAGTTAATGGGTATGGATAGGCCATGGAAATGTTTCTTGGGAGGCTGCTTCTTCTCCGCATTTACTAGATCTATATTCGAGTGATGTTATTTCATACCCTAATTAGTTAATTTGCACTCAAATATAGTGATAGCACTTTGAGCTTATATCACATATTGTAATGCTTCTTTCTTTCAGAGGAATCACATGACTTTTATGGATATAGGATGAAAATCACATTCTTTAATTCCCTTGACAAAGCTACATATACATAACCTCCTGATATGTATGTCTTCAAAAAAATCATATATCATATAACATTCATTTAACAAATGTGTAAAATTCATTTTAGTATTCATTTACTGCGGTGGTAGCTAACATCAGGGGTGATTGGCATTATGATCTTACACTAAATATCTCCATTGTGTTTAAAACTGTTTAAATTTAATGTTAGTAAAGAAATTCTAGACAAGTTTCAGGTGGAATTCCATCAACCTAGTTGCATCTATAATCCTCTCTGCATTCCAAATAGCACATCGCAGAGGAACCAATATTGCTCGACATCTTCGTCTCTTGTATTATCGAATAGATAGAGTTGAAAATATGATTCATTCAAATAAATAGTTTCCATTGTTGCTTGCTAACTTTGCACTAACACAAATCCCAACAACCCTAACTATTGTATTGATGAATTTGCCAACACTGAAAAAAAATAAAAAATGATAACTTTGATAGATTGGCATTAATGAGAATATATAGTCCCACTTAGTCAATTAATGCGATTAATGAAAAGTTTCACAGAAGATGTTTATTACTCCAATTTGTAAAGGCGTCAAGTTGTGGAACATGCATTCCATTGGACAGTAACATTTGTCAAGGCAGTGACAATGCATGTTTCAATTGAGAAATGAGTTCACAACTTGCAAGTTTGTGAACCAAACCCAATTTGGCTATTGTTTTTTAAATTCATTCCTTTATTATTTATCAAGCCAAATAATGCTACCACCACTATTACATTTGTCTACAACAAATTTCTTCATTGGCAGGTAATGCTACCATGTAGCCACTTGTTATATGATAAAGAGTTTTTTATACTCATCTTTAGTCTTTAAGTTCAGGGCTTGGTACCTAGTCTTGGTTTTTCAACAATCTTTTTTATTTTTATTTTCATGTATTTATTTATGAATTTTGAGTCAATAGAAGTCGACAACTCCTAACTCTTCATCAAGATTGAAAACCTATATATTCATGATCTATGGAAACCTTAATCATTTGAGCTTATTTTGATCTACTGATGATGATCTCGGAGTACAGATCGAAACGTCGAATTTTCAAAAAGCAATGCAGTTCTCCTCTTTCTCCAAATCTGCTACTGCGTATGCCTATCCTTAATCATGAATTATATCAATACTTGTCAAGGAAGGGGATTTGGACCAAGAAGGAAGGCATGAAATATGGAGAATTTTATTATTATGGAAGAATGTCAACACCTAATATTTCGAAGAATCAAGGTATGGCTAGAGATGCATTATCTAGTTGAGTAGTCCATACTTAATCCAACAATACATAGTCAAAGTTGGCTCCCAACGAGCAAGTGTCACAAAGTGATATTTGAACCAAGGTGGGGAGGAGAACAAAATTCCTCGCAACCATCCAATACACACTCATTATCTAGCTAAAGATGGAATACTACTATGGAGAAGTTTAACATATATGCTAGAACAGATAGAACTAATATCATGAAGCTCATGATGTTCAATATTTTGGATACTTGGGATACCAAAAGATGTACTACAAGAATGGGTATCATCACTCTCTTAAGAAAAGATCATTAAAATTTCTATATGGATGGAAGTGTAATTCACTAGTTAGTCAATATAGCATGAAGGATGACTAACTCAACAAAGCAGCACCTTGAAGGAATTGGAAAGTATAGTGAAGCATGTGCAACAAAGTATGAACACCACACATGATATGAAAGAGAATTATGCATACAAGAAAAGTTTATAACAAAGCTCCAAGGTTAGAGAGAAAGTGTTCCTTAGTGTTAATCCAAAGAGGAGTTCCTTGTGCTTGGGAAAACAGAGAAAGTTGGCACCTAGATATTGTGGATATTTCAATATTTGTATACAGATTGGTGCAGTCACTTGTAGACTATCCCTACCATCGCTTGTGGCTATTCATAATATTTTGCATATGTCCTAGCTTAATAAATATGTGCATGGTCCCAACCATGTTCTATACTTTGATGTTATACACACGAAGGACACAATATAGTTCATTACTAAACCTCTAATGTTCGTATGCACTAAGAGGTAGCATTTATGGAGTAGATTCATTGAATGGTCAACGTCTATTGGTAGCATTATTTAAAAGAACATGATACATGAGAACAAGAATTAGAAATGAGGAATGATAACTCAACTCTAGCTTCATGGCAATTTTTATCAAGGAAGTGTTGTAACACCCCACTATTGTTTATCTTGTTTGTTTACTCTTTGATGGTTGATCCCATTTCTAGGGATTAATATTCAACTAAAACTAGTTGCCTAGGCCCCCCTACATGAGTTATATTATGAGTAGTGCCACTTCAAATGCAATATTTTCCATGAGTATGGGAATTTTGCTAAAACTTGTTGGAAGACCCAAGAGGATAAGCCTTTGTAGTCCATGAACCCCTCCGGTTAGAAGGAACAAAACCCATTTAGGATAGCAAATGGATTCGAGGCTTTGAGATATCTAGAAGCACTTGAGAAGGAAAAAGGAGGGGGATGAGATACCGATTGTAGAAAAGGATCATCCATACAAAGGAACCAAAACCCTTATAGGAGAGAATGAAGAAGATCAAGAGGACCCTAAAATTGTTACAGAAAAATTAAAGAACCTCCGAGCCCTTGATCCAATTGAAGAACTCAAAACGGCTAAGTAGTCTGCTAAAAAATATCCCTTAATGAAAAAAATAAGGCCTTGTGAGTATTTTCAACTCGTCATATTGGTTGAAATATTGATCATAGTCTTGTTTGAAGCCTATAATCCAATGCCTTCGAAAATTTGTGAAAGAATTTGAAAGGAATGGTTTTTTCTTTTCTTTGCGATGCAAAGGCATGAACAAGTCAAAGTAGAGGATATACCTTCTCACTCTACATATGGTGTTAGACAACACCACTTATTCCAAAGCATAAATATTTAAAATATGAGTCTTATATGGTAAATATTTAAAGGTGTCATAATCTAGGGACTGGTATCAAGGATGAAGACATGATTTGGGGATTAAAATTAGGGTGTTATGCCCCAACTATTTCCGACAAGAAAAAAATATAATTTTAATATTGATATTTACGAGTGACCAAATTCAATCAATAACTCAACCTTGCTTTTCCCCTCTCTTTTTTTAGGAGTTAGAGGGTGCCCGAACAATGAGATCACTGGAGCGGATGCGAGTGCTGATCCAAATGCAACACATGCCTACGGTGATCGAGAATTCCGCTTGAGGGTTCCCACACAACCCGTAAATTGAAAGCAAGAAGCTCTTTTAGTGCGAATTTAGGTAACATTGTAATGGTCATGAGAGTATTACCGGCTAATTATTTTTGGAATGTTGAAAATGATTATTTTCCTCATTGTTACTAAAGACATAAGGATGGATTGGACATATGCCACCATTCTTGCATCAAAGCACACGTTGGTTAAGTTATATAATGAACAAGCTAGGAAGTTTCATGTTGAAAATCCCGAAATTCCTGCAAATGAATTTGTTTACGAGTCAGACAACTTTGGAAACTATACAATTTTATCAAACTTCATAACACCTTTCAAAGAGGCAACATAGATGAAAAAATAAGCTAACTATGAAGGATTAGTTTTGATGGAGCATATTCTAGAGTTTCGAAAGGAGTTGGGAGTTGGGATTGTCATGACTTCACCATCTAATCAAACCTTTAAATTTTCTTTTAGACTTGATTTTGATGCTTCGAATAATATGGTAGAGTATGAGGCACCTTTGCAAGGGTTAGAATTTTCCAAAGACATGGGGATCAAAATCTTATCTATAAAAGGAGATTATGACTTAGTTGTTTCCTAGGTTAAAAACATCTTTGCATGCAAAAGTGAAAGATAAAAAATGTATAGGAATGTTGTATGGGACACCATAAAATAGTTTGACACATTAAATGGTCATCGAATGCAACACTAATAACCAGGCAAGCAAGGATGTTGACAAATTTTATTGTAGCAATGATGGTAGAAGGCTTGAGAATTAGAGGCTCGAGAATCAGTTACAGATATTATGCAAAATTATGTTGCTTGGATGTCTTGTAAGTAATTTTTGGCTGGAGGAGCCATGTTTTTAATATCGTCTTCAATTATACGAATATTAGTGCTTTTTGTATACACCATTGAAGCGAGATTTAGCTTCCTTTGTTTGCTCTAATTTGAAGGAATGGAAAAGCCATTGTTTGTGTGGCAATGTGCCATTCATAATTTTTTTTATGTGACAACCAGTTCATCTAGCTATGGCTATGCAACATATTTGGTGCTACTGTCAGGTTTTCCATAACATGTGTGGCATTCCTTGCCCCAAGTGTTACAGTATTGAATAAGTATTACAGAGGAGGGGGAGCCTTAGCTTCAGCAATGACAATCCCAAAGCTTTGGACAGTATGACAATATTGTAAACCTTCCTTTTACTGATGAAGGTCGAGCAATTCAAAATCTTTGGAGAGTATTGGAAACCTACCTTTTACTGATGAAGGTCAGGTGATTACAAAGCTTTGGACAATATTGGAAACCTACCTTTTTTTGCATTCTACTTCTTACCATCAGGAGGAAGGTTCACCATTGCAAAGCTTGAGGAGTACGAACTCAACATAACGGGAAACCAGAATGTTGTTAACACCAACCTGGATCCCAGTCATCCTCCTAACCAAGGAAAAACTCTAAGTTGAGAACCAATAAATCTTGCACTCTTTGTGGTGTTTACAAACATTACACGCACCATTGCCCACTCATCCTTGAGCTTCCACATTTTAAAAAGTTAGTAGACTAGACCAAAGTAAACGTTTCCAAAGGTCAGCCGAATAATAAACCTAATCCGCCTCCCACTGCTCAACCAACAATATTGCATAACTCTTTTCCTTCACAAGGATTAGTTAATTGAGCCACCACTCCTGTCGTGAATCAAGCTTTAACTTCTACTCCATCTAATTGGATTTATATGATGTAAGCAAATGTGAACCCGCAGACCTATACTCAACAATATGGGATGCCGCCGGAGATCATGCCCCCATAGTTAATGCCTAAATAAACTAGTGACCCCTAGTGAAGAGTAGTGGACCCTTGCAAATTCTATGACTTAGTGTTGATCTGCCTCCTTGGGCACCTGAGATACCTCTATGTGCTACTACTAACCATTCTCATCAAGGGCCGCTCATTAGTATAGGATTGTATATCATTTAGCTCAGTCCCCCTCTGTTATGTTAGGTATAGAAGACCTTAAGGCCTGCCCTACGCAACCGAAGGCTTTTCTATCTGTTTTGGGAGTAATTGGTCCATTTGACACTCGGTTAATGACCTTTGATCTATGTAATGTTGAACCTCACCTTCCCCCCTCTGTGGTGTTCCAAATCCCAGATACAACGAAGAACATTGTGATTAATCATTGCATTATAGATGAAGGTGCTTCGACTCGTGTCATGTCAATTAGTGTGTGGAATAAACTTTGTTCACCCAAACTTGTGCCATCGATGATCACCCTTCGTCCGTATGATGCTCGTCCTTTCCACAAGAAAGGATTTTGGAAGAATGGCCCCATCGAGACAACATGTAAGACAGTTTTAATTGACATTGAGGTTGTAGATGATGCTAACTTGGAATATAACAATCTTTTAGGACGTAGTTATATATGCGTGATGAAGATTTGTGAGAGTTAATGTTTGGTGATTATTTATACTCTGGTGATTTTATTCTTATTGTGGAAGTCACTCTTCTCGAGTAATCCAAAAAAGCGCATTGAGTCCTTATGGACCAATCATCTATGTGCCTTACGTGACATGTACATACATTATTCTCATCATTTTTAAGCTACTTGAGTTGAGAGACTTCCTAGACATGATCCACTGTGTTAATGCTATGGAGGAAGACATCCAAGAGATCCTGCCCCCTGTTACTCAGGATGATCCGAATTTGATGTCGATGTATTACATCTCCACTTCTGTTGGTTCACAATCTTATGAGAGTGGTTTATTCTCATATGATGTCCATATGAGCATGTCTTCTATGCCCAATCTACATTTGTAGGTGTTTCCTATGTTATCTAAACTTTGTGCACATACGAAGTTTATTTATGGTCTTGACGTGGTTCTGTAGCTTGCACCATTTATACAATGGTGGTACTTGAATCCCTAGGCTCTAGTGCCCTATTTTTTCATTCAGACGAAGATATTATAGAATCCCTTAATGTTCCCGAATTCCCATGGTACAATATGCATCATTTTTTTAACTTTTTAGCTTAGAACAAATTTTCGCTGAAGAATCCTTCCTACCAATACACAGTTGAAACCAAAGACTTTATTCCTCCCTGACATGTTGATTGGTTCAAGAATCCCATTCTTGCTCCAGCCGCCTTCGAAGAAGGGAATATGGCTAATATTTATCCCACTATTAAAGTGGACATTTCTGTTACCTCTGGTGTCACTAAGAACATTTGTATGAGAGCTTTTTGTTCTCCTAAATAGGACAAGGTGAATATGTCACAAAATTAATAGCCTTGAGCACTGGATTTTAACGCCCCTTGTAAGTAGTTCCCATTAAATCTAATTCCTTACTCCTACATGCCAGAATAAAATTAATATGTTACCAATCATCTCTCAAATAAAAATTATGTTAATAAGGGATGTCTTCATTTAGTGAGGGATCTATTGTGCTAAATTGAAATTTATCTCATTGAACACTGACACCTTTTTATATCAAGGATAAAAAATTCCAGATTGAATTCCTTTCCCTTAGTGGCTTCACGACTACGTTCCTCGCCCTCCTTGGGTCGGGCGAGTACTCCACATTCCTTTCCCTCCAGATGGTTTTTAGAGTACCCCGTTTCTCTCGGTTCCTTTAAACAACCTATTTTACAACAAAATTTGTTCTAACGTAGTTCCTAACCTCTCCATCTTGTTGTCCTTGTTTCAAGCTTTCTAACAAGTTCTTCAAGTCATAATTATAAGTTCACAATGAGTAGATATAACTCCGACAAGGTGACCATAATTTTTCCTTTCCCTCCATTGGCCTATCATGGAGATTTATGATGGCCCTAAACTCAACCCCTCATTTTTATGTTTCTTACCTTCCTATCCCTATCGATTGATAGGCCTATCTCACCTCCCTGAGTCGAACAAAAAGTTAGCTCACACACAAATTACAAAAATATTTGGAATATCGAATAAGCCATGAGTAAAATATTTGAATAAGAGATAAGATATGATATTGACGATGTTTTACAATTACAATGATAGGGCTTTATATAAGCCTTATCGCGCCTTTTCAATTATAAGGGCATGTCTCTCGACTTTTCTTAATTAATTAATTAATTAATTCTATATTTTTTTTTTAGACAAGAACAATTATAGACTAGATTAAGAAAAAAAACAGTGGACAGACCATTGAAGGGTTACAGAATCTGGTTTTATATATATGCCAGAGATAACTATTCCAACAGTTCCCAAACGACCAGGTCCATACCACTACTGACAGATTACAGAGACATACAATAAGAGAAAAAACAACCAAACTGGAAGGAAGCATTCTTAAGTTCGGATTGTGTTGCTGCAGGCTCATTGATCTTGTTTCCAAAATGTAGTCCAAGGAAGGCTTCTTAGACTAAATGAAGACTTCATCCACTTCTTCGATTCGGCGACCCACTTCCTCAATTTAACCGTGGATTTACTTGAGCTACCTCACCAATTTCCAGTCCCACACCTCCTTCCATTCATCCTTGTTGCTGCAATTATTTCTATTTATTAATTCTTAATTCTTAATATTAATAATTAATATTGATATTTAATGTTTATATATATTCATATATATTATTATGTTATATATATTTTTATATAACATTGCCTTCCTCTTGGAGATGCTTTGTCCTCAAAGCATAATTATAGAAGATTCTTATCATTTGTTCTTATTCATAACTTCTTCTCATGATCTTCTGAATATGTAACTCTAATACTTGACGAAACAAGGTGATATGAGTTACGAATCCCAAAGAAAAAAATGTCGCATCGTTTGTGAAGTGGTCCATCTGAGATTTATCTTCATCGAAGTTGTTTGTTGATTGCTTTGTTGGATGGAAATTCTCGTATTCCGCTTAGTTTGTTGATTTTGAGTTCTTTCTTTTATGAATTCATAATTCTTCTGTTTATGTTCATTTTGACCCTGTTGGGGTCAAAATGATTTTTATAATTTGGGTGTCGATAGGGCCCTCTTGTTGTTTGTTCTTTTACTAAGTTGGCTTCTTTTTCCTCAACTTGAATTTGTTTTTCAGAGAGTTTGGATGCTTCCTTCTGGATTTGTTCTAATTTGTGCTCTAATAGATTGTTATCATGCTGAATCTTCTCGAACTTTTCATCTTGCAACTTTTTGTCCCTTGTTAACTTCTTGATTTGTTCTTCTAGTTCTTGATTAAGATTTCTTAGGCATTAATTTTATTCTTGTTTTTATAGTATTTTTCCTTCGAAGTCTTCATTAGAATGATCTATCTTCCGACTATTTTTCAATTTTTATTTTTATTTTTTATCTTTGTAACTAATGTTTTGTTATGATTCTTTAGTCGAAAAATTTCTTTCGTATTGCTTGATAAGGTGTTATTGAGTTTTGAGATTTCCAACTTGTGTGTCTTCTTAGTGTCATCATATTTCTGCTAGATTTCTTTCTTCTGTTGTTGATGTCGACATGTCACTGATTCTTGACTTTCTAACTTTCTTTGGACTTGCACCAATTTATTATCTTTTTCCATGACGAGCTGGTTTAAATGCTTTATTTCTAATTCGAGATTGTCATCGTTTCTATAAGGTGATTCTTCGTTAGCTTCACACTTTTTGATTTTCTCTTCAAGATCTTGATGGTGATTTTTTAATCGAGATATTTCTTCATTCTTAGCTAATAACATTTTCTTGATACCTTTATTAGCTTTTTCCAGCTTTTGATTTTGATCTTTTAAGTGACGATTCTCTTGTTCTATCAACTGATCAAGAATGCCCCGCTTACTTACATAAAATTGTAGGTTTTATTGCTTTCCTTGTAGTATCCTAATTAGCCTTCCAATTTTTGTATTTGCGATTGCAATTGTGATTGACCTTGATTATCTTTCATAAAAAAATATTTACCACATATTGGACAAGAGCGATTACAATTCTTAAAAACTGTCGCATATTGGAATTCCATTTCGCAATAAGGACACTCAATCCAAAATTTGGACTTATATATAGAATCCATTATTCACCACTCACTTCTTGAATAATCGCTTCAATGAATTCCTTCAATATATATTTTTTAATAATAATTGTAATAGATACAATTATTAAATAATAATAATTGTAATAGATACAATTATTAAATAATAATAATAATTATTATTATTGTTAAAAGTTAATAATAATATTATTATTAATAAATATAATATAATTATAATAATAGATAGCTCTGATGATCGTTTTGACAATATTAAATATCTCCTGATACTTCTTGTAGCTCTGTACTTCCATGAGGAACAGTAAATGATTCATCCTTTTGAATCATGTATTTTCATTGTACTATTTGATTCGTAATGAATATCAATAGTAGCTTTTTTTTTTTTTGCTGGAAAAAAATATAATTATAATAATAATGATAATAATGATAATAATAATTATTAATGATAATAATAATAATAATAATTAATAATTATAATAATTGTTTTTGGAGTAGAAGGATAATAAAAATGGTGTGGATTGGGTGGTTGGGAGGAATGATTGCTACCTTCCCCACCCAAGTTCAATTATTGTTTGCTTCTAGGTAGCATTAAGATTTCTTATGCACTACTAGCTTTTATGTTCTAACTTTATTATTAACTTTCACAAAACCATCCTTAAGACTTCTTATGCACTTCTAGATTTCACAAATGCTTCCAATATTGTTGGAAAATAAACCATCTACTGTTTTTAAGAAACCAGATTACCAACATATTTGGAATATCGAATAAGCCATGAGTAAAATATTTGAATAAGAGATAAGATATGATATTGATGATGTTTTACAATTACAATGATAGGGCTTCAAATAATCCTTATCGTCCCTTTTCAAGTATAAGGGTATGTCTCTTATCGTCCCTTTTCAAGTATAAGGGTATGTCTCTTGACTTTTCTTAATTAATTAATTATTCATTTCTATTTATTAATTATTAATTATTAATATTGATATTGATATATATTAATATTAAGAATATATATATATAATTTTATTATGTTATATAATTTTTTATAACACTCCCTTTGTTACATTGAGGTAAAACATAACAACTTTAATATTCAACATGCTATTGTAGATACTAGCTCTGCTCTTAAGATTCTTTCTCTGAGTATGTTGTGAAAAGTAAATAACCACCCTCTCTCTTACTAACGTTGCGTGTAGAGGTTTTAATAAATCTGTAAAAATTTGATCAACTCTACGACTCTGAACATTACTCTTTAGCCCACAATTCTATCCTCCCTTTCCATTGTTCTCAAGATTATTCTTTAGCCCAAGATTGTGTCCTCTCTTCCTATGATTATAAACTTAGAAATAATTAAGTACGACGTTCTTCGTGAATGACCATGGCTTGATGCCATGATGAAGGTACCTTTCACCTTCAAGTAGGACTTACTTTTCTATCATGAAGGAGAAACCTATTTCATTAAGTGAGACTGATGCTTGTTCTCCCTTGCCCTTAATGGAAGTCATCCTTGCCTTATACAGTCTATCTTTCAATGTTTCTTATGTTGTGCATGACAAGTTCCCCACATCCTTTGTTCTTGTGGTCTTGGCCAATATAAAGTCAATTTTGGATCCTCCCAAACCTCTCGCATTATTTTCCATCTTATCCCTTGCAATCCCATTGACCATACCTCTCCACCCATCCTGATATGTGGTGTAAGTATCATAAGGGCGAGACCTATAATATAAAAGATTGTTGTGCACTTAGAACAAAGGACGGCCTTAGTAGTCTATCCTCCCTCCAATCGTACACACTAGTTTATTACCTCCTAACCCGAGTCCTCCACTAATTTTTCCTCCTATTATTACATAGTTTCCATTGACACAATTCCCACGAGCTCTCCCCTCTAAAAGCCTTCCCTTAGCAATAAGTTATTTGTGACCTTACTCCGTTTTTTTATCCAGAGTCTCGATCCTATTCTTCCCACCTCAGTCATACCTTTTGCATCATTATGCCATGCTAATCTTGTATCCCAAGGTCCTTTTTGGCCTCCTTCTCTTGTCCATCCCACCCTTGCTGTGTATCCTCCTGTTGGTACCAGAATCTGTCCCATCTAAATTTTTAAATTCAGACAGCGCATGTGTAAAGAAGAACCTCGTTCTTTGCTGTCGGAAAGTCCACAAGAACTTTTGTCAAAACTATAAATGTTCCATCCAGCGTGGTCTGTGTTCCTTATACCAAACCTTGTAACTTGACGAAGTCTTACAATCTTCCATTGCTATTTGAATCAAAGTCTCCATGAGTCAAAGTCCAAATAGCTATTCAAAATGATATTGTTTTACTCTTTATTCTAAAAAGTATAAAAGAGTAAAAAAATATATATATATAAAATATTATTATTTTAGAATTATTTTATATAATTTTAAAATAAGGCTTTATATTTATTTTATTATGAAAACTCGTTTTGTTTGAATTTTGCAAAAAACATTGGGTTTTGATCCTCAAGCCCACTACAAACAATGAAACATCATCAAGGTCGAACCCGAGTCCAAGAGTCAGAGCAGACCGAGTCCAAGAGTCAGAGCATAAGGCAACACGCATACGCAAGGCGTTAAGGAGAGACTCCACAGGAGGCACTAGTCTTTGCCCTATGCGTTAGGTGCTTTTGAGAGCAATGGTGTATATAAACACTATAAGAGATTTTCCTACAAAGCATGTGGTATAAAACCACGCAATGTGAAAAATCGCAGCATTGTAAAACCCGACGCCAAATGCAAAGAGATTGATTCATGCCAAGCAAAGAAGCACCATTAAACAGGTCATTCACATGAGAAGCCCAGGGGTTCAAAAGACTGCACAACGTATCAACAAGAGGCATTGACAACTGCAAAGATAATGCATTGACAATCACTCTGATCATTGCATATGGAATAAAGTTTCAGATGCGTCCAGTCCAAAACCAAGTCGAGTATTGAGCATTCACATCTATGCTGAGGTGTCGATGGGATATTCAGATGCCAGACTTTCCAACTGTTGGTAAGTCTCCATAAATCGCCAAATGTTCAAAAACTCTCTCGCGTGGATATGTGAAGTCAAACGTGTTTAGTATGCTCACTTGGTGCAACTTAATTTCTGCCAAGATCAACCTGAAAGTCTTAATGACGGACTTGGGGTCATATTAGTCATCCTTTGGAATAAAAAGTGACATTGAGGAGACTGTTCAAATGCCAAATCATAGCAGGTGATCTACTTTAAGTGCAAAGTGTTAATAGCGACAGATGAATACTATAATTTTGATGGTTTTGCAGTCCTCTCTGCCTGTAACATTCGACTAAAATCCAAAGGGCGTAGAGCTTGGAAAATCATTGGCATCACAAACATGTGGAGAATTGAACTAATTGCAAATGGTAAGATGAAGCCATACACATAGAATAGTCTTCAATGGGATGATGTGCACACTTTTGGTGCACACTTTTGCATGATAAATTTTTTTGACAATGGATGGATTCAGTGATACTCTTCTTCCTCTTGATATTGAAATATATGAATGGTTGTGATGGTTGTCAAACTTCTTCCTCGTGAATACAGTAATCCCAGTTTTCTAGACATGAAATCAGTAATATTGAATCATTTCTAGATCTAGGGGTGAGAGACTGAAGATATGATTTTATCAGTCAAAAGGTCAATTAGATCCCAAATCTCCAAGGATCTGATTAGCATATTCAGGCAACATTTATATATTTTATAAACATATGGAAAAGTATTTGGAAGCAAAGCATCCAACAAATTCAATCAAGTTCTATTTTCAGAAAGAAATTCATCATTTCCAAGCAGGGTACCTATACTTTGGGTCATAGATCGATACCTGGCTAAGCAACTCCAAATTTTGAAGAAATTTAGTATGAGGTGGCAGAGTAGATACAAACAAGAAATCATTAGTAAAGGGAATAACTTCAGATCTCTTATGTGATCTTTTGCAGTTAATTTGAAAGCTTTTTGGTGAGATTTTTGTTCTAGAAGTCTAGTAATAATTTATTGATGTAATCTTCTATAAATTCTGTCATTTGTAATTTGAGAGAAGGTTCCAGCCGGGAGGCTGAGAGTTTGTAAAAGTCGAGAATCTAAATTCCGCAAAGTCTGAGACTTTTGCTCTTGGATATTTTTTAGCTGGTTTTTTAGCTTGGATATTTTTTGGTCTTGTTTAGACTGGCCACAGTTATGAAATGCTTTTTATTTTGATGTTTTCACTATAAATGCTCATACTGGGAACTTATATTCCCATATATGTATTTGGAATGTATTTCTGGATATGGTATATTTAATGTAACCCGTGAATGAACTGTTAGTTCCATGTGTTTTCATTCAACTTCGAACTTGTATCAACATTGATATGATTGTTGTTTTAGTCAAGTCTAGTAGAGCCTGATGTTTTTAGCTGTATTACACTTTCTCTGCCTCCCCCTTTGTTGAAACATCCAATGTATTTCCATCGAACCCCTTCTGACTTGACCCTTCAAGGCTAAGAAGGGATGCTTTGGCATAGGAATCCCCGTGAACCCCTTCACAGGAAGCCTTTTTTTTGGACTCCACTCGTTGCTTAACCATTGTTGTGGAATCGAGAGTGACAAACAAAAACCATAGCAGGAGAACCTTGCAAATTTAGATGGGCAAGATGACAAATGTCTCCATTTAAAGTTAGATGTACCTACGAGCCAAAAGA
Organism: Larix kaempferi; assembly: GCA_027924585.1. Classification (NCBI taxonomy): domain Eukaryota; kingdom Viridiplantae; phylum Streptophyta; class Pinopsida; order Pinales; family Pinaceae; genus Larix; species Larix kaempferi. Next base: position 9,908,059 of record BSBM01000504.1, read on the forward strand.
ATGCAGTAAATGCAGGTTGGTGGTGCCCCATCGATCGTTTAATGATTGCCCCCAACATGACAATAGATAGATGCCTAAGATTGCCAACACCTTATAACAAAAAAAACTCCAAGTGTCTGTCATCCCAACGTTGTTTTGGCTTTCCTTTTCAATTATTTTTGTCAATTCTTCCTTCCACCTTGAAACCTCACTTATTTGCAGAGTCTCTTCAATCATAAGTTCTAACTCCCAATGCTTTAGATTTAGAGCCCGTTTGGCTCACCAATCTGCCATCCGTTAGCCAATTGTCAAACATAAATATTCAATGTCAATTTTCCTTAAGTAACTTCATTTACCCACATGTGTTGGGTTTCTAAATTTCAATCTGAAACTAATATTGAGCTTTGCATCATATTGATATATACCTCATAATTCCCTTCTATATCTATCTCTTTCAGTCCTAGCTTATGCCAAACGTTAATTTTCTTATTTAAGCTTTCATTTATGTTGGATTGTTCATATTGGATCCTATATTCTTCAGATACATGACATTATTACAAGCCCTTACTATCTCTCTGTACTCCCCAAACTTCCTTCCCTTCCTGGGTTCCCTTTTGCAGCTCCATCCAAGTTGAGTTTAAATCTGCCATACCTGAGTGCTTTCCATGATCTTCCTTGATACTTGTTGATTGTCCTTTATCGGTAGATGGATGTTGAGTTCTACCCCATTTTGACATGATTTATTTTTCCTCTTGGATAATAATCTCTTCCTCTTTAGATTGGAACTTGATTCATGCAGATTCTTGGATATAGCTCTGTCTTCTTCAATATCTGAAGAGGATCAACTGTTTTCTTTTGAAATATCCCGTAGTTTCTGGCAAGTCATAAATTCCAAAAATGAATAGACTGATATTGCAGATTAATTTATAAGTATTTTGACGTAAAGGAAGATGAATTCTAATTTTGAAATGGTTTTCGTACCGTAAAACCTTCTGGTCCATAGCAAGGTATTTATTTTTCCCATAACAACCATACCAACTTAGCAACTTCACATTTAAAGAAAAAATGACTACCATTTCTTCATTTTGTTGGAAGACACTATATCTGGAGTGGCCTGCTACTCTCTTCCTCAAAGAGAGTCGTGTAAGGAGTTTATTTTTGACAACTACCCATCCAAATGCTGATATCTTTTCCAAAACTTGTTCCAGAATGAATATTTTTCTACTCCAAAGTTCTTGAATAAAGCAAGATAGTACCCTTCTCTAACCAAATAGGTACCTCTGCCTTTCACATTCTAGCTCAGCTTGTCCAAGAAACAGTCTACATAGGATCTTTCTCTGATCAAGAGATTCATATGGGCCATACAATATCTTTCTTTGATCAAGAGCTTCATATGGGCCACTGATCAAAGCTTTCCATCTTACTTCTGTTATTCTTCTGATCTAATCTTCCAATGGCTTGTGTTCCCAGTAATCATTAAATTTCACCCATGCTCTTTGTAGAAGTAGTTCACAAACTATTTCTAACCCTAGAATATTTTATATGCTTGGAAACTCTACAATTGATTATCCCAGAACTTAACAGTCTCTCCACCTCAGACTATTGAGAATGCATGGTCAACAATTAATTTCCTTTTTTGATTACCAAGTTCCCTATGCTTGAACAAGAGGAAGAGCAGTTTCCAAGAAAAGAGTCGAGTTGGAAGCATTTTCTTTGTGTTTGGCCCTGAGAGGTTTACTCCATAATCTACATTTTTCCTGGATGATCTTTCCTAGATCATCCTCCATAAAATTTTGGCTCCCAACGCCTCACTCACTAACTCAAAGTTCTGAATTCTAACTCCTGTCCATTTGGTATAGAAGTTTTCTCCTAGGCCAAAAGATGCAATTTCCTTGATTCTCTTTGTTGCAGACTAGAAGTAGTTCATCAAGCTCCTAGGCTCACTTGGGAATCCTTTCGAGATCAGGAATTTAGAGCTTTAAAAGATTGGGATGGTTGTAAAAACAGGCTGGATAAGTAGTATTCTCCAGCCAAGCTAAGGTCAAAAACATGTCGTGCCAGGCTGAAATTTTGGCCTTGAATATGATACGGATATTGATAGCTCTAGCTTGCTATAATCTTTGACTGTTTTCTTTCTTGATTTTGGTGCATTACAACTTACTAAGGCCATTGGTGACTTTCTTCCTTTCATAAGACGCAGATACTGCAGTCAGAAAGTTACAGAAAAATACAATTTAGAAATATCCTAGGCCCAGTTCTAACATTTAATATGGGAGAGATGCCGACCTTGAGGAGGGCATATGGCAATGATGGTTGCATTTTTTTAATTGCATATTGAAAAGTTCAAATTTACTTTTAAGTGTAAACCTGTCTATCACAGTTTGTTACTAGTTATTCCGAGTCAACTGTAGTTAGAAGATGTAAAATCAGGTATATCCAATGTTTTCATTTTTCCTGTGAAAAGTCATATATGGTTAGCACAGAGGAGTTCGGCATTTTCTTATTTTCCTTTCATAAAATGCATATGTTGCATACGAAAAGTTGTGGAAAGATACCTTAGATTTTAGAGATATCCTAGGCCCAGTTCCACCATTTAATAAGGGAAAGATACTGACCTTGAGGAGGGTATCTAGTGATGAGGGTATCTGGCAATGATGGTCCAAACGTTGTTTTTTTGTCGATGGAACTATCATACAATGGGATGCATGGGAGAAATGATGAAAGAAGGTTCATCATGATGTCAACGAGGCCTTCGAGACATAGATCAGACATAGAGTGGATACTGCCATCAAAGATGACATTCACACAAAATGGGGAGCTTACTTTCTTTAGTGGCACAGGGGAATCCTAAGCCTTACTGTTTTGTGATGGAACTATCATACAATGGGATGCGTGGGGGATCGAGAAGAAGGTGCATCATGATGTCTATGAGGGTTTTGAACTTTTGAGACATATAGATAAAACATAGAGCGCATACTGCCATCAAAGATGGCATTCACCAATGGATTCAAAAATATCCTATAATGATCCATTGTCATGGAGATCACTTCCGGTTTTCACCAGGGTGTGTTTTCAGATCATGGTCACTACAACACCCCCTATTTACATGAAACAAATTATGTGAAACAAATTGAACTTAGGCACATTGGATCTAGAGTTGTATCCATGCTCCAAACCCTTCCCCCTTTCCTATAAAAGAGAAATATTTGGCGCCAAATATTGATTTCAGGGGTGGCTAATTGGATTGGTTCAGGGTAATGGACTAGTTCAGGCCAATAAGCTCATGAATTGAAACTTCAGTCTGCAGGAAGGAAATAAGTAAGCAATTAGAAAACATAAATGTGAAGGATGTGGCATAAGGAGTAAAGGATAAGAAACCAAGGTTCCATGCCTATAAGAGAGGCTACTTTCAAGCATCCAAAGATATGTATCAAGCCACTATGTATGCTACAGAGGACGAGGAGTGGTACTTACTTAATTATTTCCGGAAAAATAAATGCTCATCGACCTGAAACCTACTGCATCTTCACCTTTGCATAGGGTTGTGTCACTACCATTTAATAAGTCAGTTGTTATGGCCAAGATACTACCTACAAGAATCAACCCATTGCATTTCTTATGAGGGAATGTACCTATACAGATTTAGTTAGACATGGTGGATCCTAGTTTTAGAAGGATTGTGCTTGTGGGAAATATTGTCCCTAAACATGTAGCACCTTCTGGTTTGTCACCTCATAGAGTTCAACAATTGGTCTGCATAAAAATATTGAGACTTGATGGGAAGATCATAGCGCTTGGCTAGAAATATGGGCACCTTAAGACCCCTTCTAAAATTGTAACTAAGTACAGAGTTTCCACAAAAAATTTAACCCATAGCTTGGGTAGAGCGGTAAAGTTGGTGCCCCATATCCAATAACTCTAACACCCAAAGCACTAAGATGCAATAAACTGTTACAAAATTTCAAAATGCTTAAAGATGTGTAAATATAAACCCCGACTTTGGCAACCATCTGAAAAATATTAACCCTAGCTTGTGTGTAGAAACTAGGATAAACTAAAATCCCTTGTAGACTAAAAATTATCCCTAAAAAATCCCTTTCAAAGTATGGGACACTATAGATATTCAATTTTAGAACATTTAACGCTGTTGAGAATAAACATGCTCACCATATTTTGAATAGCTATCACCTGCTATGATGAATGCCTCCAAGCTATCATTACTGGAAATCCGAGGTCTGAAACTAGAGAAATAATCCAAGGGGCTTCCTCGAACACAACCAACTCTTATTTAATTTGAGGAAGCCCAATTTCTTTCAATTTTTCTGTAAAATAGTTGGCGTGCACACTGCAAATAAGGGCATTTGACATACAAGCCTCAAAATCTCCAAAACTAAACCCAAAGATTACCCCCAAAGCCTCAAAATATCTCGATTAAGCGCCAAAATTACACTTTCTTCCATGAAATGAGGGTTTGAAGACTTCACGGTTTCATGTTGTAGACTTCATAGTTTCATGTAAGTTCAAATATGTGTTTTTTTATTTTATTTTTTGTTTTTTATTTTTATTTTTATTATTTATTTTATATATATTAAAATACAATCTATATAAAAATAGTGTATAATATATATAATAACTAAAATATAATGTTCCGTTTTGATCAAATGGAACAAATGACATGCAGAGCATGCGAGCCATAGCTCAAGAGCGTGTAAGCATGCATGCATGCAAAAGTGAGATGCATGCATGCAAATATACATCCATGCAACAAGTGAGATTCATGCAACTCAACTGAAAAATAGAAGAGAAAAGTAACTTGGGTATACAAAATTTAGGGCATGCAATGTCACAGTTATAAAAGAAGGATAAAGTGAGTTACTAGGATGGATTGTTATTGTTGATTGAGAATTGGTTTTGAGAGCTCTGAGATCCTTTTAGGGTTGAGGGTGATTGCCTAGCCAACATTGATATCGACGGTGAAATCTATCCATCCTTGTCAATTTCTTGGATAGATAATTCAGATCTATCACTGTGTGCTTCATTGCGAAGGATTTTGTTGAGTTGCTAAACAGGGATTGAATTTTGTTGGAGATTCTAAGGCAGAGATCAAGTTATTTATAGTTGGGCGCATTCTCTTTCTCAAGAATTGATAAGGAAAGAATATTTTATTGTAATCTTGTGCATTTTCCTTGGTAGTTTGAGCACAAAGGATAATGGGATTGTGAAGAGGGGCGCGTGACCATACAGAGGGCCAAATCCATCATTCCAAACAACAATCAAGTAGTAGGGAGGCCACGATCATTACATCTGAGGGTAACTTCCTGTATGACAGCGTTCAATTGAATTTGGAAGGCGTCTGGCCTCTTAGCATTCTCAAATTGAGAGAAGTTGTGACCCTTTGAGTAGATCGATTCCCTTGTTTAGATCAAAACTTCATTGAAGGCAACAATCTATACTGGTGTCTGATTTCCAATAATTATGGCAGCCTTTGATTGATCTTAGTCAACGTTTAAAGGTAAAGAGGATGTGACCTTATAGGTGGAGATCGTGGTGTTTGATAGTATTGATCTCTTTGGGAGAGACTCTCGATACCAAGGAACACTTCACAGGTTGGGCGTAACTGTGTTTTAAATTCCAACTCAACATCGTGGAGAATGCAACCTTGATGAATTTGTGTGGAGTGAATAGAGGAGTATATCTCTGCTAAACGCCCAATGTTGACAGTCTTATAATAGCATAAATCTGAAGCATACAATTAGCAGGTCGGTGAGATCTGGGCATCGTTAAGACTTGGTGTTCAATGTTCCATTTGCATGTGTTTATAAGACTACTATACAACTCAAGCTTGAACATGGAGGGTTGTCCCCCTTTGTAGTTCGTTGCCGCGACACCAACTATCGGTTGCTACAATCATCTAATGACCATCACCATTTGTTGAGTACAGTGGATCTAGAGCTGTAATATGGAGGATAGGTGTTGGATTCATGTTCAAAGGCCGTGGAAGATTTGCATGCAACCTCACAAGGGCATTTACATATTGCAGATTCTACAACAACAAATTGCAATAGCTAATCATCACCTACAACGTTACTAAATCACTCTCATACCTTGAGGAATCCTCACATAGGATAGTTGCCATTTATATTCCAGGCACGTCTTATGATCTCTTTCTAACTTTTATATCAGTATAATACAATTGTTGGTTATGTAAATCTCAGTTAAATGTAATGACGTTATCTTCATAATGATTATGCAATTATGTCTATCATATGAACATGCATGCAAACATATGGAAAAATCAAGAAACCAATCTTAAATTGAGCAAGTATAACATAAACCAATCTGATCTACTACACAAAAACACATCAGCAATAAGTTGGGATTTTACAGTGGTATCAAAGCATGTTCCTCGCCAGTTGTGGGAAACATGCATCTTTAAGCAGTTAAATAAACCCAACATACACAACTATTACCTCAGTCGTTACATCAATGGCAGGAAGTATAGAGGAAAATGAGCTTAGTTGGGATGAGGTAAAGAAGGGCCTTGCCGAGACACAACGGAGGTTAGAGGGTAGCGTGCAGCAGTTTGAAGACTTTCTATCAAGACGATTTACATCACAAAACAAGAAGGAAAGACTTGGTGTATCCACAAATGAAGTATCCAAAAGTCTCTATTAAGTGTTTGGTTTTGAGAGGGTGAAATCAACAGTCATTGATCAACATACAAGTGATCATGGTGAAAGCAAAAATCTGTCATCATATGGCGGCCCTAAAGATGAATATCTCCATGCATCTACAATTGAGGAACACGTAACACTTCCATATGGCTACAATATTGAAGAGGAAGTGGAGAAAGGTGAGCATGGAGTACAAGTTGATGGTAAGATTGACAGTGAGCTGACAATACACGATGAGGATGTGCATGAAGAGTTAACATTAGAGATATCTTTTGAGTTTAGCGACACCAACACAGTTGATGGATTGATAGAGGATAGGTCGTGTGGTGAGTTGGAGTTGATACGGACTTCATCATCCACATAAGGATTCCCAACATTTATGACATGCAAGATACATGTGGAGAGGCATGACTCGGAGAGGATTGACACTATACATGCTAGGCCGGATGGAGGTTATGATTCACCTCTTGTGGAAGGGCCATTGATGGCTCCACTTGGAGTTGCAGATGTGTTGATTTGAGGCATGCTCCAAGGACCATCCAATAGTGACATAGATACACACCGTGCTTTTCAGGATGAGTATAGTATAGATGTGTGGGATCCTGGTTCAGATGACACCAGTGGAGTGAGCACGCAGGAGGATACGACAACACACACAGGATACAGGACAATTGTGACACATGAGAGAAGGAGTGCCACTCATGGGTTGAGAGAACAACCTCTGGTGATGATTCTGCACGAGGAGCATGTGGAGTTTGGTATTCTCCACGAGGAGCACTCAGAGTTGCCGGTGATCGAGGAGAGATCTAACATAGAGGATTTGGATCTGGACACGTGGGATTGGCTCACTATGATTATCCCTTATTGGAAGTACCACCTTCTTCGCATATGAGTTGATGGATGGGCGCATCCAGGATGACCAGTACAGGGTAGTGGACGACATCATCTATTATAGAGACACCATAGACCTCGCCTCTGAGTCTGCATTTAGGACCGAGATCCCGAGAACTGTACATGAGACACATTTAGAGAGAGATCTCAGGACCTGTCAACATATTAGAGAGAGATTCTCTTGGAAGGATCTCGAGTATGATATGACGAGACACTGGAGGGAGTGTCTGACTTTCCAATCGCATGATTCAGAGCAGGATTATCTAGTCAGACTAGGGCAGACCACCCTCGTCTTAGGACAGAGTAGAGGGGATGTGTCGTCACCTCGTAGCACGGGTTCATCAGATATGTACGGTAGGATCAACGTTGCAAGGATGGTATTAGAGTGGTTCACAGGGAGCACAACCGACAATGTAGGGGGGAGTGTTACGGTGGTACTAGCACCAACGTACTTGCAGAGGTTCCCCAAGGAGAGGGTATCTTTTTTCTTACTAGGAGGGGTGTTTAGCCAGCTCATTCTGAGGTAGGGGCATGGCCAGACCCTCTGGATTCTCTTCTGGAAGTACCATGGCTTAATGGCATCGCTGGATGCCTCATTAAAGGGTTTGAAACCATGAGGTTGGTGTTTGGGGCTTCCAGGGTCACAGGGTCACATGACCTCGACCTTGTTTCAGCACTCCATTGACAATTGTTCTAGAACTGAGACTCACTCTCATATTCCAGAGCACATCCAACACCCTTCTGGCCCTCCAGGTCAGCAACGCCCTCTCTCTGGGGCCTCCTTCATAGGATGACGTCATCCTCCTTGGAAGACTGTTTGTTTGCTAAAAGTGGGGGGTTGAGGGTTTTCATCACTGTTGAGGTTAGTTGGGGCATGACGACCCCCCATGCACAATATGGCCTTCATTTTCGTCAAAATTGGCCTTGTTTAACATATTTTTGCACCTAAGGGAGGAAATACCCCAGGTAGCCTACTATAGGCCATCTTTAGATTATTTTTGTTATTTTTTTAAGTTGAGATTTTTAAATATTAAATTGACCTTATTTTGTGTAAAGTGAGTGTGAGATCATATAAATCCAATCTCCTCACTTCATTTTTAGGCATCAACTCTTGGGATAAATCATTATGTCTACTATTTTCCCTAACTAGGGCTCTTTGAAGGGATGCGCTCTCCTTGACGAAGGTTATTTTGCAAGTTTGAAGCATTTCTTGGAAGTTTTACTTTTGTTCATGCCATTGCTAAGGTGAGGCTAGAGTTGTTTGCTTAACACATGCACATAGAGGTATCCATACTTTTTGTTTGATGTCTCTCCGTCAAATTGTATGAAAGTGATGTTGTTAGGGTTGAATGGAAGCCATTGTTGCTTCATTTTGTCTTGATTAGCATGTCATTTTTGTCTTTGGTCACCTTTGCATTCAAGCTTGAGCTTTAGGTCTTCAAGTCTTGCTAAGACTAGGTTCTCTCAATGAATCCTAGAGATTGTTGAGGTTAGCCCTAGTTACCAAGCTTGCCAAGTACCATCTCAAGGAGGGTAACTCCTCTCATTGATGCCCTAGGGTTGGGTAGATAGTTTTCTCTTGAAACCCTAGGTTGTTCATCTAGTTTTTCAACCTAGAAGTAGGAGTTGTGTATGTTGTACATATTATTGTTAGGTTAAAATTGCATTTCCATGGTAGAATTAGGGTTAGAACCATGTCTCCAATTTTATGACAAAACCCTAAAAATTAAAAAAATATTTTTTTTCATTTTTTGCCTCCCTAAAATTTCGACCCTACTTCCTATAATTTCGTCCTACCCTATTTGTCCCTAAAAACCCTAGGGCGAAATTGTAGGAAGCCCTAAAAATTCAAAAATATCAAAAATCCCTAAAAAAAACCTAATTCCTGAGTTTGTGTTTTTATATATATTAGCCAATGGATGCAACTGTCGGTGGTGATTGAGGACTACCCGTACTACAGGATGGATTACAGAGGGGATCCAGAGCTGTTGCGGCCTCCTAGTCAGGCATAGGGACCAAATGGTACGTTGTTTACTTATGTTTTAGCATCATATTTTATAAATATCATATCATGGATGGTAGCTAGATGATTTGTATGACATTGATCCCGATGAGATCTGTTTCGTGTGCAAATATTGGACAACAACCTTCGAGAGGGTACCGTGTGCAGAGGGGTCGTGCAGAGGGTGTATACTCTCCTGGACATGGGCAGAGTCGACGGTGGAGTTCCTCAACGACATTAGAGATTTTGTGAGTGGGTATTGACCGCCTCCTGGACGGGGTGATAGAGATTGGTTGGTAGCACTTGAGACAGGAGATTATCGACATTTGTTATGATGCTCCCTAGGAGTGGAGGCCTATTATGAGGCACATCGCGATGGCGGCTGAGACAGTGCGGGCCATGGAACGAGGGGATACCCCCTATTATGGTGACTCAGATGCTAAGACAGAGTCTGATGAGCTGTAGGAGGAGGAGGCGGAGGAGGAGGAGGAGGATGCCGATGATGATGGCGATGGAGATGACTTTGATTGATGAGGCAGTTGATGGAACTGCCCCCATGTGATGAGCATGGGAATTTTGTATTCGGATGTATTATATGACGAGGACGCTGTTAGGGATCCTCTACGTATGTATGTGTATGGGGTGCTGTGGGCACGATGACATTTCTATTTATGATGTATATATATATATATATATGCACGTGGATGCAGCTTATGATGATGGCTATGTGTATGTATATGCATGTGGATGCAACTTTTGATTATGGATTCTTTTTGTCTTTTATGATGTTTATGTATGCCTATATGACATGGTTATGATTTGCTTCCTACATGTTGTGATTTATGTGCCAGTCTAGAATATTGTTAGCCATCTGGTTTGCTACACTATTTTTACTTCTTGGGATATGAGTGAATGAAATGGATTCAAACTGTCTGACCATATGTTTAGTGTGCAGGAACTTTCTCAAAAGGCAAGGGTACCATACCTGGTAAAATTTGTTTAGTTGGGAGACAAGTAGCTGGGAGTCAAGGAACACACGGAGGTGGATTATACCTATCTAGAGGGCAGCAGTCAGGAGATCGGTCACATCATTGTACTCAACCTGGTTATTGGTGGCAACACCTATGCACACTCCGTCGAGGTGGATCAACTCATGTGAGGGGGAATATAATACCCAAGCTGCGGAGGCAAGGTTTGGAGACCAACGACTTGCGCCGTCGACGAAACCGACATAGTATGGTGGAAGAAGATACATCTATAATCATGTAGGGAAGCCAAGTGTGAGGTGCTAGATGCAAAAAAGTAAGAAAAAGCAAAAGGAAATGAAACTGTACAACATGGACTAGTGGCTCCAAAAAGTGCTAAGGGTAAAAGCGTTTGAGGTACATCCGATTATGGGGGTTGCGCAAGGGGTTCCCTTCAGAGTCGGTGAGGATATACGCCCCATGTCCTAGGAAGGTGTGGACGATGTATGGGCCTTGCCACATGGACTCAAACCTTCCTTTCCCAGTTTTGTCACGTGCTTGGTCATAAGCGAGGACTAGGTTTCCTTCTCGAAAATTGCGGGGGTGGAAATGCTTATCATAGCCGACTTTGGAGCGGTTATTTGCGGCCTCGATGGTTTGTAGGGTTGTGTGGAAGTATTCATTGGCTTGCTCCAAAAGGATTTAGGCATTTTTTGAGTGGTGAAGTGTCCGGGAGGAGTTCAATGGAAATATGTAAGGCAGGAATCTGGCATTCAATGGGGAGAACTGACTCGACATGATGAACCAAGTGAAAAGGGGTGAAACCCATGGTGGTCTTAATAGACGTGTGGTAAGCCCAAAGTGCAGGAAATAGAATATGGTGCCAGTTGGACTTGTGGTGGTCTACAATGCGTTGAAGGATGGTCTTCAGGATTTTGTTAATCGCCTCTACTTGGCCATTCCCTTGGGGGTAATAGGTGGAGGCATACTAGTGTTTGAATTTGAGGAAGGTCGACAACTCCTTCCAGACGGAGTCTTCAAAATGTTTGTCATGGTCGGAGACGAGTTGCTTTGGGACCCTGGACCGAGTGATGACGTGGTTAAAAAAGAAACGGGCTGCAGTGTCATATTTGCAGTTAAATGTAGGCATGGCCTCGACCCATTTTGTGAAATAGTTGACAGCCACAATGATGTATTTGTGGCCATTCACCGAGGGAGGATTACACTCCATAAAATCAATGGCCTATTTGCAGAAAGGGCCAAGGGTAAGAACTAGATGGAGGGGGGCAGGAGGGGTCCTCGCCTTTAGGGAAAAGAGCTAGCAGTTTTTGCAATGCTTGACTGGTGTGATGCATCAGTAAATAAGGTGGGCCAAAAGTATCCAGCGTGGATAACCTTTTGGGAAGTGGCCATTCTTGAAAAATGGCCCCCGCAGGCTCCGCTGTGACAATTGTTGAAGACTTGTTCTGCCTCGTCTTGAGTGAGGCATCGACGTAAAATGGTGTCAATACCGCACCGGTAAAGGAGATCTCCAAGGAGGAGATACAACGAGGCATGATGGCGTATGCGATGACGATCATTGTGTCCGATGTTGGATCAAAACTTTTGTGTGCGTAGGTACACTAGGATGTCACCGTACCAGGGGTCATCCAACGAAATGATAAACAAGTGATCGCCAAGTAGGTCGGTATTGATTATTGGTGACGTGGATGCAGATGGTAAGTCCGTCATGAGTTGTGCCAATGCGAGGGATTTGGTACTCTTGGGGGTAGTGAACATGAGGTCGTACTCTTGAAGGATGATGACCCATTTAGCTACGTGGCCCTGAAGAAGGCGACAACTCAAGAGATAGACCATGGGGTTGGAATTGAGTGCGTGGAGACTCAAGCGATTGCATCGCTAGTGGTGTGTGTACTGTGGTCACATTTGGCCCATAGGGTCTCTAGGGGGCAGATGGTGCTTGTGGAGTGGGTGTTGATAGGGACCTACTATGGCTGGCGTCAGATGTATCTGATGGTGGTTCAGCGAGAGCTGAACAGGGTGAGTCATTAGGGAGGGGGGTTTTGTTTTCCTTCGTTTCTCTGCTTGTTTTTCTTTGAGCGTGTCCCAACACTACGACCGCACTTGGCAGTGCGTGACAGGGGGCCGATGGAGCCGTGGATGCGGCGGTGGGGTGAGATGATGATTCGCGGGGGTGGCAGGCTGGTGGGGTGGTTCTTCACTGAGGAGTTGTCCACTCAGTGGATGCAACTACCGGTGGTGATTGAGGACTACCCGTACTATAGGATGGATTACAGAGGGGATCCAGAGCTGTTGCGGCCTCCTGGTCAGGCATGGGGACCAGATGGTACGTTGTTTACTTATTTTTTAGCATTATATTTTATAAATATCATAGCATGGATGGTATCTAGATGATTTGTATGACATTGATCCCGATGAGATCTGTTTCGTGTGCAAATATTGGACAACAACCTCTGAGAGGGTACCGTGCGCGGAGGGGTCATGCATAGGGTGTATACTCTCCTGGACATGGGCAGAGTCGACGGGGGAGTTCCTAAATGACATTAGAGAGTTTGCGGTTGAGTATTGATTGCCTCCTGGACAAGGTGATAGAGATTGGCTGGTAGCACTTGAGCCAGGAGATGATCGACATTTGCTATGATGCTCCCAGGAGTGGAGGCCTATTATGAGGCGCATCGCGATGGCGGCTGGAATGAGGGGATACCCCCTATTATGGTGACTCGGACGCTGAGACAGAGTCTGATGAGCTATAGGAGGAGGAGGCGGAGGAGGAGGAGGAGGAGGATGATGACGATGATGGCGATGGAGATGACTTTGATTGACCAGGCAGTCGATGGAACTGCCCCCATGAGATGAGCATGGGAATTTTGTATTCAGATGTATTACATGACGAGGATGCTGTTAGGGATCCTCTATGTATGTATGTGTATGGGGTGTTGTGGGCACGATGACATTTCTATTTATGATGTATATATATATATATATATATGCACGTGGATGTAGCTTATGATGATGGCTATGTGTATGTATATGCACGTGGATGCAACTTATGATTATGGCTTCTTTTTGTTTTTTATGATGTTTATGTATGCCTATATGACATGGTTTTGATTTGCTTCCTACATGTTGTGATTTATGTGCCAGTCTAGAATATTGTTAGCCATCTAGTCTACTACACTGTTTTTACTTCTTGGGACATGAGTGAATGAAATGGATTCAAACTGTCTGACCATATGTTTAGTGCGCAGGAACTTTCTAAAAAGGCAAGGGTCCTGTACCTGGTAAAATTTGTTGAGTTGGGAGACAAGCAGCTGGGAGTCAAGGAACACATGGAGGTGGATTATACCCATCTAGAGGGCAGCAGTCAGGAGACCGGTCACATCATCGTACTCAACCTGGTTATTGGTGGAAACACCTATGCACACTCTGTCGAGGTGGATCAACTCATGTGAGGGGGAATATAATACCCAAGCTGTGGAGGCGAGGTTTGGAGACCAATGACTTGCGCCATTGACAAAACCGACATAGTATTGTGGAACAAGATCCATCTGTAATCATGCAGGGAAGCCAAGTGTGAGGTGCTAGATGCAAAAAAGTAAGAAAAAGCAAAAAGAAATGAAACTGTACAACATGGACTAGTGGCTCCAAAAATTGCTAAGGGTAAAAGCGTTTGAGGTACAGCCCATTATGGGGGTTGCGCAAGGGGTTTCCTTTAGAGTCGATGAGGATATACGCCCCATGTCCTAGGAAGGTGTGGACGATGTATGGGCCTTGCCACATGGACTCAAACTTTCCTTTCCCAGTTTTGTCACGTGCTTGGTCATAAACGAGGACTAGTTCTCCTTTTCGGAAATTGCAGGGGTGGACATGCTTATCATAGCCGGCTTTGGAGCGGTTCTTCGCGACCTCGATGGTTTGTAAGGTTGTGCGGTGGTATTCATTGGCTTGCTCCAAAAGGATGTAGGCATTGCTCGAGCGGTGAAGTGTCCGGGAGGAGGTCAATGAAAATATGTAAGGCGGAAATCTGACATTCAATGGGGAGAACAGACTCGACACGATGAACCAAGTGAAAAGGGGTAAAACCCATGGCGGTCTTAGTAGACGTGTGGTAATCCCAAAGTGCGGGAAATATCATATGGTGCCAATTGGACTTGTGGTGGTCTATAGTGCGTTGAAGGATGGTCTTCAGGATTTTGTTAATAGCCTCTACTTGGCCGTTCCCTTGGGGGTAATAGGTGGAGGCATACTGGTGTTTGAATTTGAGGAAGGTCGACAAATCCTTCCAGACGGAGTCTTCAAAATGTTTGTCATGGTCGAAGACGAGTTGCTTTGGGACCCCGAACCGAGTGATGACGTGGTTAAAAAGAAACTGGCTGCAGTGTCATATTTGCAGTTAAATGTAGGCATGGCCTTGGCCCATTTTGTGAAATAGTCGACAACCAAAATGATGTATTTGTGGCCATTCACCAAGGGAGGATTACACTCCATAAAATCAATGGCCCATTTGCAAAAAGGGCCAACGGTAATAACTAGATGGAGGGGGGCGGGAGGGGTCCTCGCCTTTGGGGAAAAGAGCTAGCAGTTTTTGCAATGCTTGATTGGTGTGATGCATCAGTAAATAAGGTGGGCCAAAAGTATCCAGCGCGGATAACCTTTTGGGAAGTGGCTATTCCCGAAAAATGGCCCCTGCAGGCTCTGCTGTGACAATCATTGAGGACTTGTTCTTCCTTGTCTTGAGTGAGGCATTGGTGTAAAATGGTGTCAATATCGCGCTGGTAAAGGACATCTCCAAGGAGGACATATCGCGAGGCATGATGGCATATGCGACGATGATCATCGCGTCTAATGTTGTATCAAAACTTCTGTGTGTGTAGGTACACCAGGATGTCGCTGAACCAGGGGTCATCCGACGAAATGATAAACAAGTGATCATCAGGTAGGTCGGTATTGATTGTTGGTGACGTGGATGCAGATGGTAAATCCGTCATGAGTTGTGCCAATGCGAGGGATTTGGTACTCTTGGGGGTAGTGAACGTGAGGTCGTACTCTTGAAGGATGATGACCCATTTAGCTGCGCGACCCTGAAGAAGGTGACAACTCAAGAGATAGTCCATGGGGTTGGAATTTGCCATGACTGTCATCCGGCTTAGTAAGAGATAGTGACGAACCTTTTGTACTAAGAAGACGACAGCAAGGGCCAATTTCTCCTCATGGGGTAACGTAGTTGTGGGCCGGATAAGGTCTGGCTCACATCGTAGATGATGTGTTCTTTTTGTGCACTATCTTCTTGAACAAGCACCCCCGAAACGGCATATTCGGCTACCGAAACGTAAAGGATAAAATCCTTTGAGAAATCAGGAGGTAAAATCAGCGGGGCATTGGTCAAGGCTGTTTTGAGGGATTCAAAAGCCGATTCCGCTTGTTCATCCCAAACAAAAGGAATGTGGGTACGGAGTAAGCGAAGAAAACCATGGACGGTCGTAGTGTTATCTGGAACAAAACGACGAAGAAAGTTAGATCTCCCATGAAGGCTCTGTAACTGTTGTAATGTATGGGGAGATGGGATTTCGACCATGGCTTGGACCTTTAGTGGGTCGATGGAAATTCCTTTCTGGGAGACGATAAAAGCAAACAAACGGCCTGTCGGGACGCAGAATACACACTTGAGGGGGTTCAAGCGAATTCGATACTTGCGAAAACGCAGAAAAACTTGCCAGAGGTCATTTAGATGGTCAGACCATTTCTTGGATTGAGCCGTGAGGTCATCAAGGTTGACCAGAATTATATGAACCAAATCATGAAAGCAATATGTCGTGGCCCACTGAAAATTGGTGCCATCATTTTTGAGACCGAATGGCATGACGCGATAGGAAAAGGTGCCCCATGGGGTAGTGAATGCAGTCTTGTACTGGTCTTCCTTGCGAATTTGAATTTGGTTTTACCCAGAGAAACCATCCATGAATGACAGAATCTCATGCCCCACACAAGCAGCAACAAGTTGGTCAATGAAAGGTGTGGGGAATTTTTCTTTGGGACAAGCGTGGTTTAGATCGCGAAAATCGGTACAGACGCAATTGGTGCCCTGTTTTTTGTTAACTAGAATCGGATTGGAAACCCAAGTGGTGTAGGCGATGGGGTAAATGAACCTAGATTTACGGAGTTTCTAAACCTCCATTTTGACAGCGGGGAGCTTGGATGGGTGGATGGGTCATTGTTTGGCGGACGGGTGGGACCTCCGGCCAAGTATCAATATGGTGTTCAACAATGATGGGGTCTAGGCCAGGCATCTCGGTATAGGACCAAGAAAAGACGTCGTGAAACTCTTGGAAGAGCTTCTTGTACTCCTTGATTTCGTGTTCCGTACAGGAAACACCTAATGTGATGAGTTTGGGTGTGGTGGAAATGTCAACCTGTATGGTAGGTGAAATGTTGGCCATGTTACCCTCCTCGAAGGCATCGGGGGATGGAATGGGGTTCTTGAACCAGTCCACCTTCTCTGGGAGGAAGTCCCGTGTCTCGACTGAAATCTGACTGACCGTAGGCAAAATAAGTGGTTGTTTGCAGGGTACAGGAAAAAACGCAGAAAAAATTATGGCAAACAGGGGTTGCCGAGCGCGACTGTGTGACTGATTTCCGCGCTTCGAGCCGTGCTTCTTGGTCGGGAACCTGCACTGCAGGCCGCGCGTCTGGGTGGCCAGCCGGCGCTGCAGGCCGCGGGTTTGGGCGTGAATTTTGCGCTGCAGGCCACAGGTTTGGGAGTGAAACCTGCGCTGCAGGCCGCGGGGAGGGGCGGGGTGCTAAGCACTGCGGGTCGCAGGGGTGGGCGGGAAGCACTATGCTGTGGGGCGTGAGGGCTGGGCAGGGAGCCTGGCATTGCGAGAACAGGGAGGAATCCTGCGCTGCAGGCTACGGTGGGTGGAGAGGGAGCTATGCGCTGCGGGCCGCAGAGGCTGGGCGGGCAGCCGAGCGCTGTAGACCGTGGGGGATGGGTCTGCGATTGCAGCTGGGGCCGCAGGAAGGGTGCCATAGGACGTGTTTGGGGCATCAGAGGTTTGGTAGAAGACTGCGGTCAGGGCCGCGAACCGCGGGCCAAGGGTTGTGGCTGAGGGGTGGTGCTGCGGGGCGCAGTGAGCGGGGCAGGGGAAATGGTGCTGTGGGCTGCGACAAGGGGGATGGGGCTGCTGCGATTTAGGCCGCGACAAGGAGAAGGGGTTGTTGCACTTCGAGCCGTGGCAGGGGGAAGGGGAAATGACGCTGTGGGAAGGGGCTAGGACAGCTACGCTTCGGGATGCGGGTTTGGGTTGGGGACCTGCGCTGTAGGCTGCGGCTGTGGGATGGGAATCCGCACTATAGGCCACGATTGTAGGGCCGAAACCTTGCTTTGCGGTGCGAAAAATGTCCACGAAAAAGTCGGTTGAAAGGAAAACATAGGGCTTCAAGGAGTCACAGAAACAACTAGGGATGAATCTGGAAGTATAGGGGCTGAAGGGAGAAACATACCTGCAAATAACAAAACAAATGGAATATACTAACTGAAAAAACTAAACAACCAAAGATTCGAACAATGGAGTCGCCAAAACTGTAGTTAGGGTTTTCACCGTAGCTTGTGTAAATGAGCCCTGCTAAGGATTATGGAATCCTTAGCAGTAGTTCAGAAAAAATAGTAAAACCTAATGTAAATAACATAATTTCTAATGTAAAACCTAAGCATATGCATAGCAAATAATAAAAACTAAATCTAACATAAAACAGTAAATAGTAAACTTGAGAACACAGTAAAAATGGATTTACGATTATTTTTTCATTAACATTAAACAAAGGAGTTACATGGGTTTTTTACCTCAAGGGTGAGGTTGGTGGAGTATTTGCAGCCATACTAGGGAGGTGCACCAGTACTCCAATGTTCTTCTCTTCTCCAAAATGCTCCAAGGTTTGCCAAAGGGTCCACTAAAATGGTAAACACAAGCACAAATGGTGGACTATGGTTTTGAGTGAAATTCGACAGCATAAGGGTAGAGTGAATAGTGGATGGAAATAGGGGGCCTGCATCACCTTTTTATAGATTTTTTGGGTGGTGGAGTGTTGACCCATGGTTTTAGGCAAATAATGGTTTAGGTAAATGGTTTAGGGTTTTTTCCCTCATTTTTTCTTGATTTTTTTTTAATTTATTCCCTTTCTATTTGATTTTTGGGAATTTTGGACCCCTTTTGAGTGTTTTTGGTATTTTTGAAGGAATTTAATTAATTTGAGGAGGAAACAATTGATTTTTTCCTTTTGTATAACCATTTGAGGTTTTTTTAAGGTTTTGGAGGCCAAAATGGTAGGAAAAGTGGGAAAATAAGTCATGTCACTAGGGAGATGAGCTAGTGAACAATTTTCGGGTGTTAACAATAGGCTTGGCCACATGAGTGATAAGGGGATGCAAATTCTCCACTCAAGGAAGTTGCTTTCGGATCTGAAGCAGGTACGTTTCGAATTCTGTTAGAATTGTGTTTATGGAAAACAAAAGAGACTCAGATTTCTCAGGGTTGGTAAACAGAAGAAGAGTGAAAAGTTAGAGCTCGTGCATACAAATGCATGGGGAACGGCTCAGCTACAATCTCTTGGTAGCTCTCATTATTATGTTAATTTCATTGATGATGCAACCAAAAAAACTTGGGTTTATTGCATTAGATAGAAATATGATGTGTTTTCTACTTTTAAGAAATGGAAAGCTTTGGTTGAGAATGAGATAGGAAAAAGGTTGAAGTGTCTCAGATATGATAATGGAGATGAATACTGCAGCAAGGATTTTGATATTTATTGTTCATGCCATGGGATTCGTTGAGAGAAAACAGTCCCAAGAACACCATAAGAAAATGGTGTGTTAGGAAGGATGAACATAACAATTATGGAGCATGCAAGGTGTATGCGATTGCATGTAGGGTTGCCCTTACAGTTTTGGGAAGATGTTGTAGATTTAGAGGAAGAGATTTATATGCAACAGCCACAGGGGTATGAGGTCAAAGGGAAGGAGAATTCGGTATGTATGTTGAAGAAGAGCTTGTATGGCTTGAAGAAATCTCCAAGGCAGTGGTATTTGAAATTTGACAGGTTTATGACAGAACAGGGTTATAGTATATGTCATTTTGACCACTGTGTTTATTTCAAGAGGCTAGATAATGGAAGATATATTATCTTGTTATTGTATATGGATGGAATTCTTGTTGCAGGGTCTAACATGCAGGATATAAATGTGCTCAAAATAAAGTTATCTAATTCATTTGTGATGAAGGATTTGGGTGTTGCAAAGAAAATCCTTGGTATGAGAATAACAAGACACAGGAAAAATCGCAAATTGACATGGTCTCAGGATTAGTACATACAAAAGGTGTTGGAGAGGTTCGGAATGCAGAATGCAAAACCAGTTAGTACACCGTTGGCCAGCCATTTCAAACTAAGTAAGGATATGTGTCCCAAGACACATGAAGAGATAGATGACATGTCCAAGGTACCCTATTCACCAGAAGTTAGCAGCTTGATGTATGCCATGGTGTGCACAAGACCAGATATTGCACATACAGTGGGAGTTGTGAGCAGGTATATGAACAATCTAGGTAAAGAACATTGGAAGGCAGTACAATGGATTCTGAGGTATTTCATAGGAACTGCCACTCATGCATTATGCTTTAGAGGTTCATACACTATTCTACAGGGATATGTTGATGCAGATATGGCAGGTGATAAAGACAACAGGAGGAACACCACGAGGTATGTTTTTATTGTAGTTGGAACGACAATAAGTTGGATTTCGAAGCTACAAAAGGTCGTTGCACTTTCAACAATGGAAGCAGAGTATGTTGCTGCTACAGAGGCTAGTAAAGAGATGATTTGGTTGCATAGGTTCATGGAGGAATTAGGTAAGAAGGAGGATAGCAGGTTGTATAGTGAAAGCCAAAGTGGCATTCATCTTGCAAAGAACACATCCTTCAATTCTAATACTAAACATTTACAACTCAAGTACCATTTCATATGGTTTGTTCTAGAAGATGAACTGTTGAAGCTGGAAAAGATACACACTAGCCAGAATACGGAAGACATGTTGACAAAAGTAGTAACCAGAGAGAAACTAAGTTCCTGCTCGGCTTCAGTTGGCCTTCAAGCATGAAGGTGAAGATGATAAATTTCCAAGTACAAGGTTCACATCATAGTCCAGCAAGTGTAGCAGCGGTGGAGTTTGATGTGATAAGTCTCCAAGTGGGAGATTGTTGGTTGTGGAGCCTGATCTTCCTGATTCAGAGATGATGTTGTTTCAGCCATGTTTGCACCCCAATTTTATATGATATGTAGGTGGACTGCACACTCACCCCAGCGGGGTGGTGTGGGGGGGCATTTCCAAGAAATGTTTTGGGTTTTTTTGTTGGCCAACGGATTACCGGCCCATGGTTTTGGGTAGCTCGTGGTAATTCCCCTTTAAAAGGAATACATTGTAATACGACTATGTAATGTATTGTAGCATTGTAAAGATATCCGATTGTGTAAGAGAGACTGTGAGAGAGTGAAGAGGAAGTTGCAACAGATGTGTTGCAGGCTGTATCCCTTCATTTGTTGGATGGTATAATAATAAGGACTGGCAATTTCTGTGTGTACATATCCCATATTGGGTGAACCACATTATATTGGTGTCTCTCTTGTGATGTGTTTTATGTGATTTATATTTGCATCTTGTTTATTGTTATTGCTCTGCGATCTTGTTTTTCTAACAAAGATAACTCCTCTTGCACCTGCCACCCCTGTGCAATTTTTGTATTTAAGCAGTGTATAAAATGATTTATCAGATACTGTATATGTAGAGTAATTAATTTTACCCTTTTTATTATTTGATGCAAAAATAAGCTTGGACCATCTGGAGGAGAATCTAAAATATTGGTTAGAAGCAGAAAAGAAATCGAAGGTTTTTACCAAAGGTTATAATTTATGTAGTATTTATATTATGCCTTTATAAATACTCTGTTTTTTGACTCTTGCTTTCCAATTAAGAGATCATGTATAACCTGTGTAGGCCATTTTGACTTCCTGTCGTGATTGCATAATTTTACTTCTTATAAATTTGATCATGTTAAATACATACCCTGATCCATTGCCACATAAAGAATGGAAGTTATTGCCTCCAAAGGTTGTGGAAGAAGTTTTTCGAATACTTGCTGAAGAGGATGTTGAACAAGAAAATATATGAAAAATAAAGCAACAATTGTCTATATAGCAACAAAAGTCATGGAAATTATATAGACTTGCAAAAACTGATTGTTGGAGTGATGATGATGTATCCAACGGTAATGATGTTGAGAACCAACCTAATGATAAGGAAACACCTTATCAACTCTTTATTGTGAGCTCAATTAAAAGGTGGGGCACTAGGAGTCGAAAAAAGAGAATTGGTTTTTTGTCATTTTATTGCTACGAATGATGATGAGCACACCACTTTTCAACTTCTTGCAACAAAAGGTGACAATGAAGTTGTGACTGTTAGATTAGCTGCCTCTATAGAATATGGAACACACAATTCATTGCCATCATATATCAGAGTATTGTAGCCCAATCGAGTACATTGCCACAATATTCATCTTCTTTCCTACAAATTTTTCAATCACATTAGGTCTCGAAACATTATACACAGTGAATCTTATGTGGAAATTCCTTGTTTAGATGAAATTTTCATGGTTAATTTTGAACTAATTGCAATGCTTTCTGTACCTCCTGGGATTGTAAAGAGGAATAATTCACTAGAGTTCAACATAGAAGGCTATGATAATATTAAGGAGGCAATTTTCTATACATGGCCAACCTTTCCTAATAGATATCAACGAACTTCAGGCTCAAGTGATCAGACTCAACCTCTTGGTAAATGGAGAGTGGGACCAAAATTTAGATTTTGCTATTTGTATAATAGCCTACAACCTCATGTAAATATTTCATTTTCATGCAATCTTGTGCATGAGATCATTTTCATTTTTTGATCTCAAGCACTTGAGAATAAGCTGCGAAAACCATTCTATTTCTGGTCTACACCCTTTAGATGCCACCCATATCATCTTACCAGTTTTCAATCATAAGCGGTTTCAGGCTCCAGAAAGAGTGGTTTCCTGAAACTGCTTTTATGAGCCTGAATGCATGATGGAGTAACACGTTGCAAGGTGGTTTCCATCTCAGGCTCATGCAAAATTAGTTATCTTTCGTGCAAGTTCACAGGCCTGAATCAATGCTGGCCATCGAATAAATATGCACAATATTCCATAGATGAGACGATTAACAAGGGTCCCACCTTTCCTGACATTACTGCGCGTCAAATATCCTCACGTCACATCACTTTCTGTCAGACCGAAAGTGGTTTCAGGCTTCGAGGAAAATGGTTTCCCAAACCTGCTTTCACAAGCCTAAGTGCACGAGAGGGCAACACATCATAGGGTGGTTTACCACTTCAGATTTGTGTTGATTAGTTATACTTCATGCACCTTCATGAGCATGAAATGCTGTTAGCCGTCGATCTGGATCTCCACCATCCAATGGTCAGATCTATTCCCCCTTCGCTCTCCGTCACCTGTGCATGTAGATATGATGTGGTTGATTCGCATCAAACATTCCTCCCACATGGCCCCTCCACGTCGAGCCTCTTTCCCATGTGGCTCCTCCACATCACCCATCCACATGGAATGGATGGGGGCTCGACATAATTTTTTCCATTTTTTTAAAAATTTCGTAATTTTACAAAAAATTTAATCGGACAATAAGGGGAAATTTTCGAAATTGATTTTAAATTATTCCTGACCCCTTCTCTGTTATGTAATAGAAATTAATTTCCCCATAACCATTTCTGATTTATGTGTGTGAATTTGGATTTATGACCCATACAACTCTAGTATTGCAACATGCAGCTCTGATACCAATTTGTCATGTACCCAGTGACCTAACGATGACTCTGGGGTCATGGGGTACTAAATCTACTAGCTGAATATATCTGATATGTAATTTTATTCTTCTACTAATTTCAATTATACATTTACAACATAATTATTATGTGCATAGTTATTCATAAAACATATGTGAAAGCTCTACCAACTGTTTCCATACGAATGCATTTACACAGTCATTATTTTGGTTCCATAGTTCATATGATGACATCGAGTAATATAATTAGAATTAAATACCATGCATTTATTCGCATATTGAACTTATTTGAAATATGACCAATTGACTGCAAACCAAAGACGTTCCTCCCTGCCATAGGCTCTGTCAAGCCATATCTTTCTTTGACAGAGCCACCCCCAAGCTGGGGCTATCCGTCCACAAGAAGGTACTGAGATTCTGCTACAACTACCTAATAATCTATTCTTATTCTGACTCCAATTTCCCATTCTGGTGATGATGGTATAGGCTTGATAGTAAAGAAGGTTTAGACACCAAAGAATCATGGAAAAATGATTTACCAACCAAATATGATTGTCTCTAACATGAAGGAAAATGAATGGAATTATGGGATAGCTGTCTCTTTATATATGCATGGTTGAGACTAGCCAAGTGGAACTAGGTTTGATGGAAACTAGCCATTTGGATTCCATGCGGTTGGACACTTTTCCCCTTTTTCTAAGGAAAGTTGGACAAGTGGCATACTTGGGATTTGGACATATTTCCTTTCTCCAATCCTAGACTTAGGATGATCACTCTCCCCCTTGTGGAAGGATAGTCCCTCATCTCTTATTCGTTCTTCTTGGTTTGCAGTAGTGATGTGTTATATTAAATATATAATGTACTTAATTACATTGTTCATGTTTGGATTCTAGCCATATCATGATCCATATTTACATTATTATATTATGGGGTAAAAAATAGGGTGTTACAAAGTCCACCTTCTTGCATGGGGATTTGCAGGAAAAAATTTATATGGAACAACCTCCTGGATATGTTTAGATGGACTCTAGCCTTGTCTGTCGCCTTAAAAATCTCTACATGGCCTTAATGAAGCTCCTCGAGCCTGGTATGCCAAAATGGATAGCTTTCTCCTTGACATGGGATTGATGCCATTTTTATCCCAATATTTATACCAAAAAGGTAGGAAACTACCTCATCATCCTTGTTCTTTATGTTGAAGACCTTATTCTTACTGGTAGTGACCATAAAACTTTAACCCATGTGAAATCAGTCTTAAGCATAAATTTGAAATCATAGATTTAGGACATTACATTATTTTCTTGGCCTATAGTCTTGCAAACCAATGAAGGAATCTTTCTTTCTCAGAATAAGTATGCTTGTGACCTTATTTGTCGCTTTCATATGGAATATTGTAAACCAACCCCATCCCCTTCTAGTCTAGAGTCAAAGGATTTTTCCCACTTGCACTTCACCTAAAGTAGATGCCACCTTGTATTCTCAGATCATTGGTAGTATCCTGCACTTGACTCATAACTATCCTGATATTTCCTTTATTATTGGTTGTGTTGCTAGCTATATGAAACCACCACATGAAATCCATTAGAAAGCAACAAAAATGATACTTCGATATATTAAGAGTACAGTTCTATTTGGGATTCATTACAGTTCAGGGGGACTCCTTTGTTGGTTGGTTTCACTGATTCAGATTGGGTTGACGACCCTGATGATTGGAAGTCTATTGTGGGTTATGTTTTTAGTCTTGGTTTCCGTCTCATCACTTGGGATTGTAAGAAACAATAAGCTCTTGCTCTTCCTTCAGCATAAGCAGAGTATCAAGCCATAGTTAATGCAAGTCAGGAATCCTTGTGGCTTCGGAAGATCATTTTAGAGTTTGGATTGGAGTAGTAACATCTGAATACCCTTTGGTGTGACAATCAAAGTGCCCTCAAGCTCACCAAATATCCAGTTCAACATCAGCGCATCAAACACATAGAGCTACATATGCACTTCATCAGAAAGCTTGTTCATGTTTCTGTTCTCAAAGTGCTCTTTCCGGTATCTTTCTTTGTTTTTCCGGTGTCCTTCTTTGCTTGCGGCTTGGACTGGTTGTCCTGATACTGTCCATCTTTGCTCTATCCTTTATTCTGTGGGTTGGGGCCGCCCTTTCCTGTCTTTGGCTGTGAAGGGTTCCCAGGCCCAAATTGCCGCGTCTTTTGTTTGAGCTTCTGCTCGATTTTGACGGCATATCGGTAGGTTGCGCCCAAGGAAGATACGTCCAGAAATTCCATTTCGGTCTGGATGTATCTATGCAAACCACCGCGATACTTGAGCACCAGATGTCGCTCTGAATCTTTGATACCCAGCTTGGTGTGCAAAGTATGGAAGATATTTGTGAACTCTGGCACTGCTTGGTCTCTTTCTTATCGCAGTGTGGTCCATTTGGTATACAAGTCGTCACAACTTCCAACAGGGTAGTATTGTTCCTTAATAGCATCCCTGAAGGATTCCCAGGTGGCCATGATTGAAAATAATGAGGCTTCTTCTGTGTCCTTTTGCTCGCAGAATGTTTCCCACCAATCTTTGACATGGGGAACGGCTTTGAGAGCGCAAAAGTAATCTTTTCTTTATTCGAAAAGTTATGGACAAAAAAATACCCTTCTAGTAGATTCAACCACTTATCTACAACATCTGCGTCTATCTGTCCTTCAAATATAGGAATATCGAAGTTGATTTGTACCTTGAAGGGGGCGGCGCCTCCGCTCGAGGAAGATGCGTCGCTTGTTGGTAGTCACCGAAGGATTTGTGCGAAATTATCCATCATCTCGTTCCTCTGCTGCGTGAGGGCTTCCTCAAGCAACATTTTGATAGGATCTCCTGTCTCGTCATCTTTCTTTTCTCCTGCCATGAGAGGTCGCTTGGGCGTGCAAGAGCTTTTGTCCTCAAGAGAAACAAGCTCGAGACCCAATTCTTTGTACCCTGACCTCGTTGGGGACATGCATTAAGACGACAAGGAGCATACCGCTCTGATACCACTGATCCGGATTTTATGAGCAGAACGAAATGAATACAGATTATTATCAGATGCTTAACAAAAAATAACAGAGATACAGTAAAACTGGTTTTGTATTCAATAAGGAAATAAGCTAGAACTATAAAATGCAGCGGAAAACAAGCTTGTTGGAATGGTGGCGACTTATCTCTGAGAAGAGATGTGATGGCTGCGCTCATTTCGCAAGAAGATGGTTACAATGAGGCTCTCAAGGCCTTTTACAATAAACAAGAATGTCAAAAAACCTAGACATCCAAAAACCTAACCCTAGGAGATGAAGCGCCAAAAGTCATGTGGGCCCTGTTTGGGTAAGTTAGTACATCAACTTCCCGGGGTCATAACTTTTGCATACGATCTCCGTTTGGGGCGCTCAGTAGCCCGTTGGAAAGGTCTATCCGAGATTTACCACTTTTGATTAGGGCCAAATGCATGCCAAAGGCATCCATTTGGCCCCCCAAATTGCCAAAAAAGGTCATTTAGGGCCTCAAAATGGCCCCGGAAGTTCAAGACCCGAAAAACTGTTAAAAATAGTACAATACCAAAATTGCCATAAAACTGTTTTGAGCCAGTTGGAAAGGTGGGTGGCCACCAATATCCACCTGGATCATTTTCCCTACATATGATTAAGTTGCATACATATTCACAAAGTCTCTTATAGAAGCGAAGTTTTATAAACTTCGACCCTTGTTAGGAGTTCGAGAATTGGTCATTGAGGGGGGATAGGCTCTAATGCCTCCTTCCTTATCCTATAGTCACTTTTGTAAATCCTTCAATCCTATCCCAACTTGTTCTTAAGGGGGGATGTTAGGATATCTAGACACTTAGGAGTTAGTTAATATCAATTTGTTATAATGTATCTTTAGGAAAATTTAATTTCTTTAGTATGCATTTGTACATATGTAATTCAATGATCACGATATGCTTTGGACATAGAGTGATCCAATGATTTCTCTCCTTGATATTAACAACCATTGATTCGTGGCTTAACACATGATTGGTCCATGATCTCTATTTAAAGAGAATGGAGGTTCATTTGGTTAATGATATATTGTGAGAAACTCATTGTAACATTCTTTTTTCTTTTGCATAATAATATTGCCTCAAGTAGCTATTTGGATGGGGCCATGGACGGTTTCCCTCTTCGAGGGTTTTAACCACATAAAAACATTGATGTGCTGATCTTTGATTTGTTTGTGTGAGTGACTGCTCAAGGTGTTCAATATTTTGGAAATATCTTGTGTTAGTTGAAGAATTAAGATGTATTTATGCTCTTTGGAAGAGTTTGGGTTGATATCGCTAATTATATCTAATCCCCATTGCTTGAAAGGCTCTTTAATGTTAACAGGCTGCAAAGTAATATCATGTCTCTTTTCCCTCCCATCACTCTATTTTTTACAAGTTTAACATTGTCTTGCATAACCATGTGCATCTCTGAATAGAGTTAAAAAGCTAAAACTAGGAAAATGACAACTTGCTTTTAGGATCTTATGAGTCGTAGTTTCAATTGCAAAATACCCCCTAATAGGTCCATCATGTAACTATGATAATACTTGATTGATATCAACCTTTTCTAGGTGGCTCAATAATACTCCATCATATTAGTCATAGTTTCTCCTGCAAAATGGCCCCAATAGGTCCAACATGTAAATTTTATAATACTTGATCGACATCAACCTTTTCAAGGCACCTCAACAATACTCCATCATAATTTCTTTTACACAAGTTGATGCCATTCACTAACTAATATTGGGCGGATTGAGTGTTGGGATCTTCTTTTATTGATGTTCATGTATTTAGGGTTAGTGCCATGTTGAAGATATTATTGTAAATCATTATACTAGGAACCAAGGTTGCCTGGAACATAAAGGACTTCTTGGGCATAGAGTACAATCTCATTTTCCCATCCTTCCTCAATTTCCTCTATGGGTTCCAAGGTTTTAGTAACCAATTTTCATAGATCTTTCCCTTTGATGATTGTGGTTGGATTAAATTCAAGGTCATACTCTTGCATTGCAGTAACCCAAATTCCTCCTCCCTCACCCAATTCCTTTTGCATGTAAAGTGACCTTACAACTGGTTGTGGTATGATCACCTTGGTGTGGTTCTTCAAAATGTAGGGTCTGAACTGTTTGACTACTTTGAACATGGGAAATGCTTCTTTGTGTACTACACGATAATCCAACTCAACTCCACGTAATCCAGTGCTCATAAAAGATATAGGAAATTCATCCCTGTGTTCTCCCTTTTGTGTGTGCACATTTGTAAGGGAATAATCATGTGCAAAAGTGTACAATGATAAAACTTTACTGAAATTTAGGGTTGTGAAGTGATGGAGAAACAATTATGGCCATTTTTATTTTTTTAAAGCTTCCTTTTATGTGTCAATCCATTTGAAATTTGCATAATTTATAATCATCTTATGAAGAGGTTTGACGATTTCTGCAAAGTCTGTGACGAACCTTCGACGAAATTGATTTTCCTTAAAAATAATTGCATTGATTTCTTACTAGTAGGTAGAGGGATCTGCATGATTGCTTGAGTTTGTTTAGAATCCACAGATACCTCCTCTTTAGAACTACATGTCCCAGTAATTTCCCTTAGGAAACAATGAAGATGATTTTCTTGGGATTAAGGGCGATGTCATACTTTCTGCATCTTTCCAATATTTGTTCTAGGTGATGGATATGATATGACCTATTCTTGGAGTATATTTGACGTCGTTGATGTACACAATTACACTTAGTCCAATCAGTCCTCTAAATGTTGTGTCCATGGTTCACTAAAATGTATCTCTTGCATTAATCAAAGCAAATGGCATCATTCGGTAGGAAAATGTGCCCCACTTCATTCGAAAAGTGGTCTTTAAGTATCAACTTTTTGCCACGATGACCTAATTATAACCAGAAAACCTGTCTAGTAAGGAAAACATTTATGAA
Organism: Larix kaempferi; assembly: GCA_027924585.1. Lineage (NCBI taxonomy): Eukaryota > Viridiplantae > Streptophyta > Pinopsida > Pinales > Pinaceae > Larix > Larix kaempferi. The sequence continues at coordinate 9,937,482 of BSBM01000504.1, forward strand.
CCGGAGATGAGCTGTAAAACTTGTACCATAGATGGAATTGGGTAAATATCCTTGTCATAGGATTTGTTTAAGTTTTGAAATATACACATAGTCTAATCCCCCTGACTTCTTTCTTATCTAGACTAAATTAGCAACCCAATTGGAATGATGAACTTTGAATATGATATTGACATATAATAATTTCTTCAATTCCTTCTAGACCAAAGGTTCGGAAGTTGGGTGTACATTGTTGAGATTTTGCTGAAAAGGTTTTACATTCACTTTTAATGAAATTACACATTAAATACTATTTGTGTCGTATGTCTTTAGATTGTCACAGGTCCAACAAAAAACATATTTTTTTCATTTGAAAAACCGAATAAATATTTGATTTTCTTCCTATGAACAACATGTTCCCAAATTTATGTTTTTGGGATCCACTTTAGTGCCTAGGTTAAGGAATTCAAATTGCATAGAGGAACTATTTGTCTCTATATTGACTAGTTTTCTAAATATGGTATGGATACCATACAAATTATCTACGATACGAACCCATCCTGGAGTAGGATTACCTTTATGTTTTTGGATGCTTTCCACATATTATTGAGGAACTTTTCATGTTCTTTGTCATCAGTTGCTACATCCTTGAGCATGTATTCATTAGTGAGGAAATTAATGATGCACTCATCATCATTGAATACCCTCCAGTTTGTTATATTTTTTGGGGCATAGGGTTTGAAAAGAAATTCAATAGAAAAAACACCACTTATAGGCATGAAACAAGAAGCAATAGTAGCTAAAGTATCAACTACAACTTTCACAGTGAAAAGGGTAGAGTCAATATTAAAATCATCAAAGTTAGAAATTAGATTCCATACCTCATTTTGGTACCTGTTATCACCAGACTTGTAGTTTCCCCCAGAGATGAATCCAAAATGGATGGCAGAAGAGATGGGCAACCAAAGAGGTGCAACCGCGATAGCCTCGACTCCCAATGGATGGTTGTCATGCCAATCGAGGCAACCTTCACTTTATGTTATCTAGCCCAAGACAACAAAGGGAGAGACCCAGATCTACTCCCAATAGGAGAGATCAAACCAATACACCAGATCAAATCAAGAATAGGTGAAATACGTAAGGTGTATGGTGAATCCTAGATCTATGGATGAAGTCACAACATGAGTAGTAGGTTGGATCAAGGGGTTTAGAGAGTGTAGCTTTGGTCCATTATGAGTGTGAGAGTGACTTATGGTATTTGAAATAAGATCCAGGATTAGGGTACTAGTCAATTATGAGAAAATCCATTGCGTTGGGAACCGTGTCCCATGCAGGTTAGTTAAGGACCAAATTGGGGCTAACTAGTACCAAAGGTGAGCTTGATTGATATGACAATGTCAAGGGGTTCAAGCAACTAAAACAAGGATCAAACCACAAGCAAACTCAACAGTCCAAGAAAGTCGAATTAGCTTGGAGAAAGATTAGTGCCTTGGGAAGTGGGCTAAATGGAGTAGATCAGGAATTGTAGATCAGGAATGTTGAGGTGTTGAGGTAGGTGGATCTTGAAAATTAGGTTCATCCAATGGCTAGATCTAAGTATATTTGAGATTGAAGTGTATCACAAAGTGACCCAAGTGGGGCTCAACCCTCAAAATGAGGAATGGGGCCCACAAGGTCAAAATCACTGAAGTGACACACTAGGGGTAGGTTATCAAATGTGTAGATGAAGGATCAAGTGGGATCTCACCTACCCAGGTTCTAGATCCTAGCAAACTCACCTCTCCCAGGAAGTGCGACTTCCCTTGGAGAAGCCTCTTTGCCTTGGGAAATGGGTGAAATGAGGGCCAATCCACACCAAATTATAGATCCGATTCGCCGTGGATACTATAGAGGTGGGTTTTAAATTTTATACCCAAAAGCCTAGTAGATCTTGCTAGATTTGAGAAAATGTAAAATGAGGGTTTGAAGCATTTAGACAAATGGATAGATCATGGAAAGAGAAATTACATTGAGATCATATCTGAGTGTTGGAATGAGATGCCTTGTTGTTGAGGAAGACTCCCGCGGAGATCAAATGAGAAATTGTTGAAATTGCTTGCTGAAATGATTCCCTAGCCCAAAAGTGCGACCTCCTCTACCTGCCAAACCAAGGAAAATCGATTCAATCATTTAGATCAAGTATGGAGGAAATACAAGCGAAATGCAATGATAACATGAAATAGAAGGTCAAAGACAGTAATACTCCCTATTACCAACGAACAAAACCAAGGAAGAAGTAGGGAGGGTCCTCCCCTACCAATTCGTCCTCCTCAAATGAATTCAGCCTCCACCTATAGATGCAAAAACGTGGTACAAAAATATAGCAAGACAAAATCTCCAAGAACCCAGTGCAAAGGAAGAATCAACGAACGAACTCCAAAAGCATTCACCACAACACAACAGATAGATGCAATAATAATTCCCTATTCCAATAATCCAGAGCCAAAAGTCCCCTTTACAATGAGAAGCTCTCTCCTTTAAATAGAATGGAGAGAGGCCACAATCCTAACCACTTTTTGAATGAGTGGCTAAGATTAAAATATCAAAAGATCTAATCAATGGTTGAGATGAGCTCAACAATACAATACATGGATCAATAATAAAATATAACAATATGTGGACAAACTCACCCTAGGAGAGGGGATCCCACCAAATCATAATGATAAAACATAAGAAATAGCTCATGGTGGGTCCAAGGGGTAATTTCTAACACCCTTGGTCAATCCCCATGGCACAATATCCAAGAATGAAAGACCAAGACACCAAATCGTGCCTCACTGGGAATGTCGTGAGCCTTAGGAGGCTCCAGAAATCATCAAAAAGTGCCATAAGTGATGGATGTGGGTCCCGATGAAGCTGAAACTACTGGAGAAGGTGTGGGAGACATCCCACTCATCATCACTGATCATCCCATTCCATAACCTTGCCTCAGTATCCCAAATCGAATTCTTCTGTAGCCATTTTTACCATTTCTAGACTACCTCAGGAAGTGTGAAACTGCCCAAACTGCCTCCTGGAGTGCCTGCGCTGTCAAGGTGAGCTCTCCAATGAGTCTGGGAGGGGGGTAATATGGTAATAACAAGTGGCTGGACCACCCCCTCCATGCACAATGCCCTAGTTGAACCAAATAAATCCCATCACTGCTCTGACAGGCCAAAACTGCACTAGGATAGCCAACTGAGGCTCAAACATCACTGTAACTGCCCGGAACTGAAAACAGACTATCTCATTGGACTCAGAAGGTCCAAATCCATCTAAAGTGTGTACTCATACACCATATAGACCTCTGCATGATCAAAAGTAAATGCTCATCATATCCGGCAGATCCAATAATAATAATCTGTAAAAGTGTTGAAAAGCACAAATCATCATCATAAGCCTGAAACCACTGCATAAGCCCACCATGGTGACCTGTACCAGACCATATATCATCTATCTGTAACATCTGAGGTCTTCCACCTTATGTCCTGTGGTTGAATTTTGGTCAAATTGGGTTTGACCGAGTCAACATGACCAAAATATAACTCAAACTGTCATCAAGCTTCTGCAAGGTGTCAAAGGTTAAAACATGCTTTACAATCCATTCAAATAGAAATTATAACAAGAAGTAATCATTACTGGCAATCTAAATCCAAATATAATAGGTCGTTAATTATTATTGTTACTCAGACAAGACTTTCAAGGTCATACTCACTTCATAGTTGTGATCAATTTGCTAGTGAAGGGTGAAGGATTTGTACTGCAAAGGCTAGGATAGAGGGAATGAATTACTGAATTAACACTGTGACACTTTGGAAATGGAAAGGGGATACACACCATAGCATATACTGAATGAGTAACAACACAGGGAATGGCAGTGTCTCACAAATGGGTAAGTTGTTCAAAGAGTGTTTATTCACCTTGACTAATGCGCACAATCCATAATACAAATGAGGCCAGCAATATTTTTGATATAGAGTTTAAGTTCCATTGCTTTTTGGGCCTAGAGTTTCCATAGCCTTTGATCTATGTGTGTTTATGAACACATTGCATAGATTTACATTTAATTTAGGCTTCTTGCTGCAGGTGTGTTTTTAAGGCACTTGTTTACCTGAGCACTTCTAGGTGTGTCACAGACAGGTTGTTACTTAGGTATTTACATTTCAAAAAAGATATAACATTTGATATTTCATAGCCATTTTCATTTGGCTTGCCTTTCATTCATGTGTGTTGAGAAACACATTACATGAATGGGCTTTTCATACAAGATACAACATTTCATTTCCATATTTTGTATTCATGGCAGCACTAAAAGTTTAAGGTTTAGCCAACAACATCTTTAGTGACTAGGGGGACTTCACAAGGAAATCCAACTCACCATAGGTAAGTTTTGTCACCAACTCAGAGCCGAGACACAATAAACATGGAAGCTTATCCAATATAGAGGTTACGGTGGGGAAAAGTCCTCCATGCCACTAGTCAAGTAGTAAGTCAAGGTAATGAACAAACTGGGTAAGTCATGGATGGATGAAGATAGTGAATAATGAAACCAACACTAGCAAGCCAAAGTATGGCGGGAATGACCACCTCTATTCTCCCTAGGGAGGGTAAAACCAATGAGTATAGGCCAAGAACTTCTAAGTCTGAGTAGGGACAAATATGATATATATAGTACAACCAGGTCCACATATCTATATGATCGCCAGATCATGATACTAAATGCTAAGACATGCTAAGTGAATGGAAATAAAAGCAACATAACCACAACACCATAATATACCTGCTGAGTCATATACCTGAATGCTCATCATCTGAACCATCATCTGACCTATGAAACTGCTGCTGTAACTCTGGGCAATACTAACTGCTCTGTGTAAATGGCTAAATAGCTACATTGGTCATCTCTCTGAGTGTCTTGAGACTCAACCATGGCATGGGGAATAAAATTGTTGTCCAAAATCTGATAGTGATCCATAGTAGATGCTCATCTCAGCATCTCAATGGAAGGGAACTAGCTGAATAGTGTACTGGAATCAGAAAAATAATGTATGGTAGATCGGCTACTATATATGTGATAACAGTACCCTTTTAAGTGTGGATAGAAACATTGTGTACTATTTATCACCTATCTAATAATAATATCCGAATCACCAAAAAACTTCAAATATTTTACTTTTAAACTAACATCCTTTTATTAGGCCTTAAACCGAGGCCTCATACTCAATTGTTTTGTTCCGTGCATTGAAATTCTAATCTACATGAAAGGAGTCTTGCATTTGTATGGATCTATGAAGATGTAACCTACTACCGCTCCTTGATATGTCTTGGAACCATCAAAATACAAGGCCCATAAGTTAGTGTTTACACTACCGTGTTAGAAGAAAAATAACTATTTACTACTATATAGTGCATTTGTCCTCATCAATCCACATAAAATGAAGGAGTTTAGACTGTATTTTTGTTCCTACAGGCAACTCTTCAGCCTCATAACAACTGAAATTTGTCTCTAAAAAGTAGTTCTTGAGAACTGAATGTGCAAAATTAATAGGTCCATTTTATCCTTCCAGTATTGCCACCGTATGTCTCTTGTGTTTTCTATGTCCACTCAAATTTGATTCTCTACCTTTTGTATGGCACCCACAAGTGTGACCAATCGATGGTGAAATACCCTTGTATTTTTTGTGACCAATCCCTATTCAGAAGTAATCCATATGCTTTTGCAATATCCACAACAATGATATCAATACTTTGGTAAAACCTAGGATTTGAATACAATATGATCATTACGTATTTAAGTTCACATATTACTTCGACACCTGATTGGTTTAATTGGATAATTCAAGAAATACATTTAGTTGGTACATCATTGAGGTTCTAGTAAAATAAATAGGACATTATGTTGGATGAAGCTCCAGAGTCCACTAAACAATTGTGTATGTTGTAATTAAAAATTTCAAATGTCAAGAGGAATAGAGGAGTTTGAGACTTGGATTGAATCTCTATGTTGGTTGCATTCATTGCGACACTCAGTTTTTCTTGGGGAGAATATGATTTTTCCTCATTGGAAGCATTAAGTAACAGATCCCTTTGTTGCAAAATGTTACATAGTTTGAATAGGGAGACATTTTCCTTAGTCCTTTTCATGTCCTCGACCACGTTGTATTCCGTATTGTCTTCTTATTCTTAAAAAATCTCTAATCTTACAATACATCGCATCCTCACATATGCATCACATCACACTTCATCTTCACATCATGTCATAATGATGTTTCATCAACATACCCTCAAAAGGTCTCCTTCACCTCTATTATATAGCTAGAGGTATGGAAGATTTACATCCCATAACACACGTGGGATAAATAGCTTTCCACCTCTCTTATATAAAGAATGGTTATAAGAGAATCTATTACATGATGCATGTGGGGTAACTCTATTTTATGATATTAGAGTTATTTATGCCTTTTATGATATTTCACTAACAATATCACACAAGTCATCATTACATATTCCAACACTCCCCCTTAATGATGATTGGGAGAAAGAATACAAATGGAGGAAGATGGCATTGCATTGGCATCCCCCTTGATGACAACTTCCAAAATTCCACATAAGATGTGAATATGAACACACTTCGGCTCATGGATTTGATGAAGATAACAACCGCTTCTCAATATGTACGATGAACTCTTTCCGAACACCACAATAGTGTACAAAAACCTTATATGGCCAATACAACATAAAATGTGGCTAGAAGATAGTCATCACAATAGTGACCCAATTGATAGTTGAAATAACTTTGCAGTAGACCTCATCACAAATATAAGAACCCCAGATCTATACATCAAAATGTTTCCAGCAGATAGTATTCGTAACCAAATAAATCTACTAGAGATTACATTGCAAATACAAGACCCCAATGGTTCATCCATCGAAAGATGTGCCAAGCAGTCAATATTCAAAACCAATTTGAAAGATGTAAGAATTCGATAGTAGACTCATCACGAATACAAAAACTACAAATCTATACATCGAAATGTTTCTAGCAGACAATATTCAAAGAACTCTACTGAAGATTACATTGCAAATACACCAGCATAGATCCATCTTAAACCCATATCTATCAAGCATCGAGAGGGATCCAATTTCTTGATGTGTATTTTTTTTTATCTTAATTTTTTTACACATTAAGATATTTGATCCCTCATGCTTGATATATCTAGGTTTAAGATGAAATCAATATAATTTTTTTTGTTTGTTTAAGCCGACATTATTTGCATATTTATTTCTTTTTAATAGGAATGGCATGCTACATAACATTACACAACATTATTCTTTACAACATCTCCCTCATACTGGGATGTAGAGCACCTCGCTACTCTCGGTGCAAAGACCCCAACGGCCTATCCATCGAGATGTTTTCCCTACATATAATCATCATGACTTTATAGTAGAAGATGGTTGTTCATTTCATTATCACTAGAATATGGTGATTTTATTTGAATTTCATTACATTACATTACATTCCTTCTTAGTTTACAACTTCAAACATCTATATAACAAAAGGTTTCAACTTTGGTGTCGTCAATGATAAGTTGAAAAGAGGAGAAATGTAGAAGAACTAGAGAGAACCACAATAATATGCTTAAGATAGGAAGTCTTGACACAACCAAGAAGTTCTTCAAGTCTTTGTTGATGCTCAACATCGAAATCATTATGAAGTGTTGAAATATGATCCGAGAGGTGAAACTACTGAACTTTGTTGCAAGATTAGTTTGTATGTACTGTTGTTTATAGGGTGATGTTCTCATCATGTCCATATTTCATTTCCTCATTTTCACGTTCATATGATCCCTATGACAGACTTGCCAAGTTATGTTTTATGCATCGTCGTATCATTGGTCAAGTTGATTTTTGGGAGATTTGTCGTCTTTTCTTCTGGACATCGTCATGTCATGGAGATGGTTCATTACATCCGTCTTGTCACATTGATCGTGCTCATATTTCATTTGGCCAAAACTGTCGTCGTTTGACCCTTTCTATAGTTTGTCAAAATTTCGACAAGTAAAGGCATATTGCATCTTGTCAGTTAAAATTCATGAATTTCACATTCTTTGATTAATTTTTCGGGTATGTCCTTTGTCAGTTTTCTCGCTACACCTATACCCACAAAGTTTTAAATGCCTCCCCTGGGCACCTCTTTTCAAAAAGGCTAGTATCCTTTTTTTTTAAATTGGAAAAGACCCTCCCAAGAGCATCTCTTCTTCTCAATTATCCTAAGCCCTTCCTTTATATTTTCCCTAAGATTTACCTATCGAATTTTTCCCAAATGCCTTATTATTTTCCCCATTATGAAAGCACATCTCCGTTACTTTTTCAATTTTATATCTTATTTTCCCCTTTGTCCTAAAGTCCTATCCCCTTCCATTAATGTTCATCTTATATTTCTTTTCCTTTTTTCTCCCTTAAAGTATTACCCATTTCTTTTTCCTATTTACCCATTGTCCTCCTTATTTAAAAATATCTCTTTTCCCTTTCATTAATCTTTTGACCCTCTCTCCATTTATTCCCATATTCCCCTAATTCCAAACCCTAATTTGCTCGACATATAGAGCATGAGGAGGGAAACAATCTTTTGGTAGGGTTAAGACAAACCAACCAAGCATAATAAATGAAATGTGGGAAAAAGAGAATCCCAAAGCAAAGGTCAGGAAAATATTCACAGACATGCACAATGGCAGAAGGTAAGAGGGTCATTCCTTCACTCCTCAGTGAAAAGAGAAAAAACATTCACTCAGAATGATGTTAGATAGGGAAAAATGACCGCAACCATATCTAACACGAGTGTCATCCAAAGAAAACATAGACATACACATAGTTGAAACGCCACATCACAATGAGAGACAGTGGCAACACAACTCATTGGATGCCTAGTAAGAAATAGGGAGCCATTATCACTCAAACACTAGACTGAATGCCACAGGTGGTAGGCCCATACTCCTTCCTGATGGAAACAAATACACATAAAACATGAGACTTCCACGTAAATTGGACAGAGTTTCAGTGTATATTAGAAGAAGAGAAGGCCAACACACCATGAACCAATGGTTGGCGCGTTTACAACTCGAAAAGACAAGCAACACATTCCCACCAGTATGGAATCTACAAAAAGTTGGTCATTGCAAAATTGGGATAGGAGGAGTGATTGATTGAATGATTAGCACAAATTCCCAAGGAGAAAGAAACACTTGGCAGAAAAAATCCACAGAGGGAACATCGTAGGCACGTCGAGGGTATGTTGGAGGCCAACATAAAGAGAAAACACATGCAGGAGCAAACCATGAAAACACCACTCATGCAAACACTCATTCAAGCATATAAACATTGCACACAAAACAACAACAACAACAAATAGAAGTTCAAATCAAGATAATAACAAATAATTCATCTAGCACATGAAGCATCTATCCTGCCGTGGATTTCTATGCGTGTGTTCACCGCAAACTAATCCCCAACATATGCAATTGTACATTGAAAGGATATTTGCAGCGGGTTTGCACTGAGATTTTGGAAAATTGAAGGTTGTGGATGAAACTTTTATTATCACAAAATACGGGTGAAATATCCCATAGTAGCACACACTATCTCAATGAGGAACTATTTCAAGGTCGAGTTGATAGCTCCAATGAAAATGGAGGAACTGGAACATAATTATTGTTGTAAACAATGATTAGGAACCTTCACCACATTGATACATAGGCTCATTAGTCTAGGATCACAAACATTTAGTAGGAATCCATCTCGTAGCCTTGATTGGAATAGTAACATTCTTTGTCATAGAGACAGATGCAGTTGTAGATGCGGAGTTTCACCATGCCTTCCCCATCAAAGAGATGTGATGATGCCATTCTAGTGAAATATAGTTTTTGGAAATAGAAGAAGATACATGGCACGAGCGAGTGGGAAATACAAAGTGAACCAATGCAGTACGAAACCAAATGAGGTGTGCAAGGATTGCTGGAAGTTGTCAGGGTCCCAAGAAGCACAGGGATGTGCAGGAAAATATCAGGTCTCCATGAGTGGGATCCTTTAGTTATTTTTTTAGTCACCCTTTTCACTTGAAATGTATTTAATGACCAGGGAAATATTTGTTATAATCTGTGTTGCATTCACCACAACTTGTTTTTATTGACAAAGGAACTTTTAACCGTCATTTTTTATAAGCATATAATAGACTTGATACAACAAATAACATATGCGACCTTTGAATTATTTTGAAGAGGTTGAGTATGACTCATAAGAGCCTTGAAATATCCAGGTTATTCCCATGTAAAATGTTTTTAAACCAACATCGTTACAAATGAGTACTTTTTCTTATAAAATAGTTTCGGCCTTCTTTGATATTTTATTTTACATGGATAAATATCATTCATCTCTTAAGAAGAAGGTGGACATTAGTTACTGCGGTCCATCTTCCTCTTCTCAGACACACATGGAAAACTAAATTCCACTATGACCTAATTATAACCAGAAAACCCGTCTAGTAAGGAAAACATTTTGAACTGGAGATGAGCTGTAAAACCTGTACCATAGATGGAAATGGGTAAATGTCCTCATCATAGGATTTGTTTAAGTTTTGAAATATACACACAGTCTAATCCCCCCCAACTTATTTCTTATCGAGACTAAATTAGAAACCCAATTGGAATGATGAACTTTGAATATGATATTGGCATCTAATAAATTCTTCAATTCCTTCTAGACCAAAGGTTCAGAAGTTGGGTGTACATTGTTGAGATTTTGCTGAAAAGGTTTTACATTCACTTTTAATTAAATTACACGTTGAATAATATTTGTGTCGTATGTCTTTAGATCATCATAGGTCCAACAAAAAACATCTTTATTTCATTTGAAAAATCGAATAAATCTTTGATTTTATTCCTATGAACAACATGTTCCCAAATTTATGTTTTTGGGATCCTCTTTAGTGCCTAGGTTAAGCAATTCAAATTGCATAGAGGAACTATTTGTTTCTATATTGAATAGTTTTTTAAATATGGTATGGAGATCAAACAAATTATCTAAGATAAGAACCCCTCTTGGAGTAGGATTATCTTTATGTTTTTGGATGCTTTCCACATATTATCGAGGAACTTTTCATGTTCTTTGTCATTAGTTGCTACATCCTTGAGCACGTATTCATTAGTGAGGAAATTAATGATCCGCTCATCATCATTGAATACCCTCCAGCTCGTTATATTTTTTGGGACATAGGGTTTTAAAATAAATTCAATAGAAAAAACATCACTTAAAGGCATGAAACAAGAAGCACTAGTAGCTACAGTATCAGCTACAACGTTCATAGAGGAAAGGGTAGAGTCAATATTAAAATCATCAAAGTTAGAAATTAGATTCCATGCCTTAGTTTGGTACCCTTTTAAGTGTGGAGATAGACATTGTGTACTATTTTTCACCTATCTAATAATAATATCTGAATCACCAAAAAAACTTCAAATATTTTACTTTTAAACTGATATCCTTTTTAACGCCTTAGACCATGGCCTCATACTCAGTTGTGTTGTTCCATGCATTGACATTCTCATCTACATGAAAGGAGAGTCTTACATTTGTATGGATCTATGAATATGTAACGTCCTACCCCCGCTCCTTGATATGTCTTGGAACCATCAAAATACAAGGCCCAGAAGTTAGTGCTTACACTACTATTAGAAGAGAAAGAACTATTTACTACTATATAGTGCGTTTTTCCTCATCAATCCACATAAAATGAAGGAGTTTAGACTATATTTTTGTTCCTACAAGCGACTCTTTAGCCTCATAACAACTGAAATTTGTCTCTAAAAAGTAGTTCTTGAGAACCGAATGTTCAAAGTTAATCGGTCAATTTTGTCCTTCTAGTATTGTCACCGTATGTCTCATGTGTTTTTCTATGTCCACTCAAATTTGATTCTCTTCCCTTTTTATGGTACCCACAAGTGTGACCAATCAATGTGTAGTGTCCCTTTTTAATATATTTGAGAAAATTGGAAAAATTGCACTTTTGGCCAATTCGACCCTTAGACTAGTAATGACTCAAATGCTTCCAAATGGCTCCAAATGCTTCCAAATTGGGTCTGAATGTGTTTGGAAGGTATTAAGACATAAAAATGAGGCTGATGGATTCTTGGACACTCTCAAAATACTTCTGCAACATTCATTTACAATCAGGGAAAAATAGGGAAATTTGCTAGTCAATTCGAAAAAATTGCACTTTTTGGCCAATTCGACCCTTAGACTAGTAATGACTCAAATGCTTCCAAATGGCTCCAAATGCTTCCAAATTGGGTCTGAATGTGTTTGGAAGGTATTAATACATAAAAATGAGGCTGATGGATTCTTGGACACTCTCAAAAGACTTCTGCAACATTCATTTACAATCAGGGAAAAATAGGGAAATTTGCTAGTCAATTCGAGGTTCAAAACCCCCAAGGGTAGGGGACAAAAATGGATTTCCAAATGCAGTACGAACCTCCAAAATTTCAGAAAAGAGACATGGAATTTTTAAAGGACTTCAATGGGCTCCCAAATGCATCATTAATCAGTTCCTAAAGGCTGGTGCAACACCCATAAATCATAGGTTTGTGGACATGTCTTCACCTTGGGGGAAATGATAGGAAACTTCACCATTTGCTATGAAATTGAGATTTATGTTCCAAAGTCTTATGAAATGTATATGAAACTTCTTTAGGACATTAATGAATCTCCATACATCATAAAAATCACAGAATGAACTGATACAGGTCGAAATAAAGCAACTTCAAGCTTTCATAACAAGATACGAGGAAAATGGCACCATTTATACATTGTTTGGTATTTTAACATAGTCTCACTTGGTATTTCGACCTGAGGACCTTCTGAGCAGAAAATAAAAACTAAATACATCATATTACAAATAAATGGGGCCACAATATCTCCCCCAAAGAGATCAATATCTCACCAAGTGCGCCCTTCCTCCAAGAGCAAAAATATGAAGAGAAAAGTGGGAAAGGTGTGGAAACAAGTTGAAGAAGAGAGTGTCATGAGGATCCCTGTAGCTTCAAACTGCAATAAATGGCTCCATTGTAGCTCCAAATGAAAGGTTTGAATGGCCTCTTCAATTTCCAATTAGGATGGGAATCTTGCACCCTCGAAATTGGTACTAAGGCAAGTAGAGTAAACACTCCACAAGCATGGACAAGCTATGCTCTCCAATATGAAAAATGAGAAATGATCAAAAGCTACTCTCCTCCTTTGTTCTTTACTTTTATAAACTTCCAAATACCTCCTTATCTTGAATTCCATCCATGAGCTTCATGCCAACTTGAATTGGGAAGAGATTCCAATGTGTGCCACTTGTCCCTCCATTCCTAGCCTCCTCCTTCACTCAATTCAAATGGATGACTCTTTGGCTGCCCTAAATCCCTTGTGCGCCCTCTTGGAGGCTATTTTTAGCCCTGACATGTCATATATGTTAGATTTCAGCAATCAGGTCTGGTTTTTCTCATAAGTGTCATAACATCTTCATCATTGTTGTCATAGAAGCTAGGGAATCTAGCCCAAGTGTCCCAATAGCTCCAAAATGCCTCTTCCTCTTCCATGGGAGTTAATATTCCTCTCAATTTCGACCTCATTGAGTCATTCCGAGTATTATTCCCTTCCAACTCCCCCAAGAATATTGGACTCCACCTTGGATTCGAATGGGTGAGAGTGGAATGCCATGTGGCATGGGGAATCTAGCTTGAGTGGGCCCCACACCTCCAATGTGCCCTCATGACCAAGTGCCACCTTATTTTTCTATATTAATATTGATTTATTCCCCATTTAATATAATTGGTCAAGCTAATGTCCATTTGGGGTTTTATAGTCTCCTTATTCCAAATCTAATGTTTCCACCCCAACCTAGGAAACTAGTAGCTTGGTGGAATTTTCTCTTTTGAGATTTATTTGAATGGGGACATTACACGATGGTGAAATACCCTTGTAGTTTTTGTGACCAATCCCTATTCAAAATTAATCCATATGCTTTTTGGAATATACACAACAATGATATCAATAGTTTGGTAAAACCTAGGATTTGAATACAATATGATCATTACATCTTTAAGTTCACATATTACTTTGACACCTTATTGGTTTAATTGGATAATTCAAGAAATAAATTTAGTTGGTACATCATTGAGCTTCTAGTAAACAAAATAGGACATTATGTTGGATGAGGCTCCAGATTCCACTAAACAATTGTGTATGTTGTAATTGAAAATTTCAAATTTCAAGAGGAATAGAGGAGTTTGAGACTTGGATTGAATCTCTATGTTGGTTGCATTCATTGCGACACTCTGTTTTCTTGGTGAGAATTTGATTTTTCCTCATTAGTTGTTATTTTCTGCTGTTGATAATAGAGTTTCTTAGAAGCATTAAGTAACAGATCCCTTTGTTGCAGAATGTTACATAATTTGAATAGGGAGACATTTTCCTTAGTCCTTTTCATGTCCTCAACCACGTTGTATTCCATGTTTTGTGGGATATTTTTTTATTTCTATGGTCTTATGTGGTTGAGAAGAGCTCGAAGAAGCTTTATCATTGTTAGAATATTGATAATATGCATAAACATCCAACAATATGTTTGCTAACATGCAAATCAAGAATCTACAAGTCTATCTTTCTATCTATAAAATCAACAAATAATCATGTAAGAAACAAGAGACAAGAGAATAGAAAGATACACCATATATACGTGGTAAAACCCCAAATGGGGAAACATACACATTACACATGAAGGTATTGTCTTCTTATTCTTAAAAAATCTCTAATCTTACAATACATCGCATCCTCACATATGCATCACATCACACTTCATCTTCACATCATGTCATAATAATGTTTCATCAACATACCCTCAAAGGGTCTCCTTCACCTCTATTATATAGCTAGATGTATGGAATATTTACATCCCATAACACATGTGGGATAAATAACTTTCCACCTCTCTTATATAAAGAATGGTTATAAGAGAATTTATTACATGATGCATGTGGGGTAACTCTATTTTATAATATTAGAATTATTTATGCCTTTTTTAATATTTCACCAACAATATCACACAAGTCATCATTACATATTCCAACACTCCCCCTTAATGATGTCTGGGAGAAATAATACAAATGGAGGAAGATGGCATTGCATTGGAACCCCCCTTGATTTATTTAACCCTAATTGGATGATGGATTGTGCCTTCAATGCTCAATCCATCATGCTCCCCCATCATTGATGAGAAATCATTTCACATTGTGAAATCCCTTTAATGGATGCACAAATCATGATTTTTGAGACATCCATAGACGGTATGCTTATCCAAATCTGGAATTAGCACCGGGATTTGATGGATGGTATGCAATGGAATGTGATGGATCATCATTTAATGCTAAAAAATTAACATAATTGTTGAATCAAGTTGAGTTCAAGTAGAATATCATATTTATTTCCATTCCTTGTTTCAATCTATGCCTTGTGCATTCCCTCGCCTCCTTCATATATTGAGGTTGCTTGTTTTGTGACTTAAGGTTGGTATATATGAGTAAGTTTTGAGCACTTTATGTCATGTTTCGTTATGCATGCATGTGTCTATGAGTCATACATGTGTCATCTAGGTGTTATCTGTAATGGATTTGTGTTATTTGGCATTGAGAGGTGGAGGCATGCCATTGCAAAATGCTCCATCTCCCTCATATCTTTTCATCTTTGCAACTACCTTCTAGTAATTCCTTACCAATGTGTCTATTGTTGCAAGGATATCCCTCTCTCTCTATCCTCTAATAACATTCTCTAATTGAACAATTTGTACCCATGGTGTTATATGGGCCATCCTCTTCAGTTGAGATTTTAATGTTTCACTACCATTTCATCCACACATTTTGATGTAGTGGTTCATAAAGTTCCTTTCCCTTCTTCCATGATCCCTCTAGAAGTCCAAAACAAGAACCCTTTTATGCCATGTGTCATCGACCTGTGATCTACATTATGCCCCTTCTCATCAACTCAATGAAGCCTTTACTTTTATGCCCACCATGCATTATACCTCTATCAGAATCACTTTGGACCATCGATACTTGCTCTCAAGCCCATACTTTGTCTTATATTGTTCCAATGCCTTTGTGCTTATGTGGTGAGATTCAAGGAGATTTTATACTTGATGGATCATCCACTTTAACATCCTATAAATATGTTGAATCCTCCTTGTTTTCTCAGATATTGTTATACTTTAATCCTTCTTGCTTTGAAACTATTCATGTACCCTTTGTGGGTTCACCATTCTTGGAGATATCTCTCGACAGTCCTTTCACACTTATAATTTGTCTTGGAGTCCAAAACATCCTCAATATGTACATTCATGTCATACTTGGTGTTCTCAAACTCAGTATCAAAGTACCTTCATGATCTTGCATTATAGTCCCTAAGTTATTTAAGAAGCATGTCCTCATGCTTAAGTGGCATACCCTCATCTCAATTACCACTATGATTCCTCATATTTAGTGTGCTAATCTCTTCTTGGACCAATGCTCTTCGATGATCATCGCTTCTACCTATCTTTCTATTTTCCAAGGTAGTCTTCACAACATCTTCGTTATACTAAAGTTTCCAATCACTCTTGCAACATCTACCCAAGACACCATTATTGGAGTCGTCTACACTTTTTTTTCTTTATAGAGTCTTCACTCACTCAATGAAATTCACCATTGTTTTCTTGTAGTCTTCACTCTTCTAGAATATTTGTCATCTTGTTCATAATTCTCCCACCTTTCTCATATTTATTCTCTTTGCAACATTCTCCTCTTTCAACATCTTGTTCTACAAGGTCTTATCTTCATTGTGCCATAGTTGTTACCATTTATGATACCACTTATGTGAGAGATCATGGCAAGCCCAAAACTCATATCGACTCAATTGATGGTGAACAAACTCGCATATCAACATTGCCTCCCTGCAACACACCTTCAAAACCTTCAAGGCACCAATATTTCTCTTTGGAGTACTACCCAAAGGTATTTAAAACAAATTTTCAACCATGGGGTTCAATGATTATTACTCTTTAAAAAATATAACTAGCATTCAAAAGTTAATTCAATAGCAAAATTACCCATACACGTAATAAAGCATCTCTTCACTTTCATTTAATGCTCAAGGCATTCATAAGTGGACTTACAAACACACGCAAATTCACAAGAATATGGAGATCATCTTCCCCTGTTTCATTAATACATGGATACAATTACAAATTACATACATTGGGCACCCATTCCTTAAAATCAACCAGTTAAATTTTATTTAGTAGACTATCTTCTAATATTCTAATCTAGTTGTGGGTTCCATCTACCACTACCACAACTCATTGATGCCAGGGAAAATGCCATGGTAGCTTACAAAGGCTCTACGATCATTCTCCGGTTTCGAGCTTGACCTCTATATCTTTGTGCCTTCTATTAACTAACTTTGCTTATATGTAACAATTTCTCATGGCTATTTGCTTCCCTAATTCTTTTCTCTTTTTTTTTGCTACTTAAAACGATCCACCTTCTCCCCATGAATCTTCACATTTTTCACTATCTTGGTGGTCATTCCTATTCCATGTGCCTATTGTTTCAATGCTCGCCCTCTCTTCACCCTTCAATAACATTTTCTAATGAAAATTTCTGCAAACATATGTTTCTAATGAACATATTTTTGCAGAAATTCTACAAGCATATGTTACAGATAAAAAGTCCAATCTTTAGATTCTATCAAACTTTTTGGAGCGTTTGTACCCTCTTGCATTCACGTCATTGTGAAGGACGAATTAGAATCGGAATCCGTGGGAATTCCCTGCGATGATCACTGTTTCAGTTTTATGGATCCCTCCGTTTCAACAAATTCTAATGAATCCACCTCTGATTCGACCTTCGCTAATTCTGTTTCAACGAGCAGATGTTCGTAACTCGAGCTCAGAAATTGATTGACCACAAAACCATAGCTTGCAACAGTTGGTTCTTGCTTATGTTGCCAACCATGGAGACTCACATGGTGTAATGGGAAGACTGATCAGGGATTTTGGAGAAATAGTTTTTGTGCAACGATCAACATAACAGAATGCTAGAATGGAGGCTATAAGACAAAAGTTGTGGTTGTTACATCCATATTGTAGTTCTCAAGCATGATGTTTGGCATGTAAAGGCCATAGTTTAGGTACAAATCTCTATTTCCTTTTGTGAATGTTAGTTTGAGGTCTTAACTGTCACAAGTTCCCCTATTGAGAGTACAAAATGTGTAGATCTGGCACATCTGATTAACAAATTTATGAATTTAAAAAAACACGCGAAGTGTCTTTGTTGTGTTTTGTGGTGGAATAACTCCTTGAAATTTGAAAGTCTATCCATTGATAGGAGATTGCTACTCTTACTACTATAAGAAATCCCTTGTCATGCATAAAGTATTAGTTTCTATTGTAGGTGTTGGTATTGTCAATTTGTACCATTAGATCAAACTCACTATGTTATTTGTCAAATGTATTAAAAGTCACTTTTGTCCAAGTTGAAGTTACCAAATTCTTTCTAAACTCAAATTATCGATGCGTATTTTGACATCATTTTCTTATAGTAGATACAACAGGGCATATGACATTGTGTTGTTATATATAATAGAACTAAAAATGGTCAATCAATGGTTAATTTGAG
This sequence comes from Larix kaempferi, assembly GCA_027924585.1. Taxonomy (NCBI): domain Eukaryota; kingdom Viridiplantae; phylum Streptophyta; class Pinopsida; order Pinales; family Pinaceae; genus Larix; species Larix kaempferi. The sequence continues at coordinate 9,956,216 of BSBM01000504.1, forward strand.
TCCTCTGAATATTTTTAGTTCATTGTCTTGATTGTTTGAGGCTCGCAATAATAATTCTTATCGCCCCATCCTTGCAATGATAATCAATATATGTATGCATCACCCAAAAGCGGAACAAAATGATTTTTGATATCTGTATTGTTATCATCGATGTACCCCCCACTCCAGTCCGAGAGTTTGGGATATCTGGTACGAGATACAATTCTTGATATCTAATACGATTAGAGGTAGTGATATCTGGTCTTATATATGTCATACCATCCTATTTGTATATTTCATACCCATTGTTAGTTGTAGCTCATATGCCATAGGGAGGGAGGGGTCAAGCAGACGGTCAGGATACGTAACCCTTTTGGTGGTGATGCTCATATGCCATTGGGTGGGTTTTTGGGGTTAGACCAATGGGGCATACCTTAGACATTTATGGGTTCTAGTTCAAACTCAGTACCTTTTGGTCTGCTTAGAATGGTGGTGGGAATTCCTCAGACATTTCTGGGTTCAAGTTCAGGCTCATACACCTTTCTGAGCGGTCAGACCGTTGGTGGGCATACCTTAGACATTTCCGGGTTCAAGTTCAGGCTCAATACCTTTGGGTGCGGTTAGAACGTCGGGTAGAAACCCAGAACTATTAGCGAATTCACGCATACCCTCTTTTTGAATATTTACATAGTCTTTCGTGCAACTAGAGCAACCATTGTTCACCCATATACCTTCTTTTCCTTTTTATTTTTTTACATCAGACCTTTTGTAGTTGCAACTACTCATTACATTACTCCATAAGCGACAGACAGGGAAGGGGTTTGGCCGGACCTAGAACCTACATCTCGTTTTAGACATAACCCCATATAATAGATAGAAAGATATTCTTGAGTCCAGGCAGAGCAGCGAAAGTTAGGAATATACTTTACACATTGAATAGAGGACACCCATTCCTGCCTTAGTTGATATCGACCCATCCCTGCAATGATCTTTGAAATATTATGGAGCACCTTATCTCATATTCAATAGCTGTATCCAGGCAGGTATGCAAGAAGGCAGCACCTTCTCTTATCTTGCGAGAGCAGGTATCGATATTACAGCTGATCGAAGAGCGATATGATGAAACTTGTCGAAGGAACAAAGCAGGTTGGAGAGTGATATGGTGTAATAAATATGAGCTATGAGCTATATGGTGTTAAGATATATAAATCATACCATTCGTAGATATCCTATCTCTCAATCATTGGTAGTATATGTCCTTCCCTCGATCCGTTGATAGAAGTCCTACTATCCATTGTTCATTAGTCAGAGTCTATCTATTGCTGACAGTATTTGTCTTTCAATACTCTGTGGCTAGTGCTAATCCCTTGCTAGTGGTAGGAGTATCCGATGTGCGATAGCGTGTGGATAGTAATTTCTGCTCTGTTGTTAGAAGTGAACGCTTGCCCTGCATTAGTGGATTGCCTACCTGCATTGCTTGGGTAGTATCTGGTCTACACCCCTTGGTGCAAGGAATGTAAATCTCTTCAGCATTGCATGTCTCTTTCAAATATGTTTTATATATTTTCCTTTGTCTTCACATACAGCAAAAACATATAGATTTTATTTCTCTTCACATGCAAAAAAAAAAACGAATAGTTAAAAACAACAAAAATGAATATTTAAAAACGTTTATTCATATTACTATAACAAAATAAAAGGGAATAGTTAAAAATGTTTATTCATATTATTATGACTAGTATAAAATAATTAATGCATTTTTTTTATTTTATAAGAAAAGAAATTCACTTAAATTAATTATCAAGAAATTTTACTGTATCCTGATCCAGAATCTATGTTAAGTAATATAGTGACTGGACTGAATATACAATATTATTTAAAATCTCAAACAATTCTGTTATATAAAATCTGTATAATTCTGACAAAATCTCTGACAACATTTCTGTTAAGTTTAATTTGAATTTTTTACAACCCTGTTTTTACATTTCTGTTAAGTTCAATTTGAATTTTTTACGACCCTTTTTTACTGGTTGGATCTTAATTTAAATCCTTATGAATTTACCCTGTTTTTTATTGGTTAGGCTCAATTTGAATTTCCATCAGTTGGATGAATCTTGATGGAACCTTCTAGCATCCTGGATTTAGAAGGGCGAAATGATTGTTTCTATCTTGCCATTTTATCCATCAAAGAAGACTAATCTCTGTGATAAATTCAAAATCGACCTTACCAGAAGAGTGATGAGAAATGATGGAAAGACGCGTTTCTCGGGTACTTCCTCTCGAAGGAGGCATCGAAATTCATGTCGAAGGAGGAAATTATGTCATCAGCTGACCTCAATGTTGGTAATGAAATGGAAGGAAGAGATTCATCGGCGTGGGTATAAGTCTCATGGGAAACGACAACGCAGTAACGAAGTCGTCAACGAATCAAACTACAGCTCGGTGGATTGACCCAGTCGAAGATCATCGGCTGTTATCTGCATTATGAATCTTGATGGAAAAACCCGGAAAAAAGACAGGATGTGCATAAACCCGGAACAGAGTAAGTTGCTGCTATACGAACTGTAAGGGATGCTACAGGGTATGGGTCAAGATCAGCTAGTGGATGGCTAGCTGGCTTTGTATCAGCCAGATTTTTAGTTTCTGAATTCGATTTTTAGTTTATGAATTCGATTTTTAGTTTCTGAATTCGTGGTGTTAATTTTTGTTTGTGATGCATCTGCAAATCTTATTTTAATTCGATTTTTAGTTTCTGAATTGCGATGTTAATTTTTAATCACAGAATGAAGCAATTAAGGAGGAGCCACTGTGTTGGTTATCGGCAGACAGTAAAAATAGCTAAGATATTTGAGCAAGAAAATGAAACAGGTAAATGGACTTACTGTTTTAAACTTTATTTCACAAAAATGTAACGGACGGCTTCATGTTTTGGTGGTTATAATTTACTAGAATAAATCACTAGTGATATCCCTTTATTTCTGAGCTTCTGAATTCCTCAGTAATTGAGCAGGAACTTGATGCCGGCAATTCAGGAGGCACTGTGTAAATTAGATGCTGGAATGTCAACACAGCCAAATGCAAAAGAAAATGAAACAGGTAAATGAATCTACCTTTTGCCTCACATAGCTTCCGAATGAAATAGAAACAAACAACATCTGGAATAAAGATTAGATTGATTTAATGTGGCATAGTTTGCATGGTTTCGGCATATATGATGTGGCATAGTTTGTCAAGTACTTTTAGCTAGTAAAGCCAAATGTGAAATGAACAAAATGCAAAAGAAAAATCTATTCGTAAATAAATGACAATAGCGACCAGCCAGAAAAACTTGCCTTGTTTTCACAAACACTAACAGATCCTGCTTGCTCATATTTTGTAGTAGTCCTAGAAAGACCACTTACCTTGTCCCCGAAAATTATTAGAGAATTTTGTCTGTTCTATTTGACACTGCAGAGATATTTGAAAACAAAATATGTTTTTATCCTATCTATTAGGAGCGAAGAACTTAAAGCCACAATTACGCGTTGAAAATATAGTAATTATACTGACAGAATGATTAAATAATAATTATAAGTTTGATAACAAAATTTCAAGAGGGAGGTCATTCAATGCGTTTACATCCTTGCATCATTTGCAGAAATAAAAATTTGTATACGGTATGGGCAACAGGAGTTATCGTAGATAATTACATCACATATAGAAACTCTTTAATGGTATTCCATGCTGGAGTATTGGTTGGTATATGCTGTACCATTGGGATTATAATATGTATTAACAGTCACTTTGTATAATCTAATCAGATCTTGTGTTTGGTTTTAAATGTTTATAAAAATTTGCAGGTTTTGGTGTAATAACAAACCTTACATTGTATTAGGTCTTAGGTTCAATTCCCTTATAACCACGCACCCAATCTGCTGTATCCGCATTCCCGTTATCTTTTCCTAAACTAATAGAGATACAGTACAGGATCCAATCTGTCTGTATTGTTTAATAATTTTCTACAGGTTCACCTTTGCGCAACCATTCGAAAATCCATGCTAATGATGAAGGAGGAAGAGAAGTCCATAAGGTTGAAGAGGAAAGCAATGCCACCAAATGCCTGAGGTAGGGGGGAGGATAGACCAAAAGATAGCGCGACTTATACCTCTGACTCACTTGCCCCTTGCCAGTTGTCATCCATCATTGACATGCATCCATTTTATACCAATTTGTATTATACCCCTTCTCATCCCATGTTCACTGATACCGATATTGCTATTGCAGAGAAATCTAGTTGATCATTCCCTTTTTCCTCTGTTGTTCATTGTTTCACTGATCAATCATCATCGACAATAATCAGTGATAGAGATCTGTCAAACTGACATCAATGGAAGGGCTCATAACCTGTATTTACAGAGCTGTATTCCGACCCATCTCCACTCATCTAATGGTTTGCTACATGCTCATGTTGTTTTATGGTTACATAGTCTAAAACAATGAGCCTGTACTTTAAAGGCTTTTAATTCATAATTCAATATTAACCTACAATCATTCTCATATACAAAAAATGGATCTGTTGGATTACAAGCAGGTTTGTTCCCTATCATTTATTTGTCATTATATCAGTTTCTTTGGAGTCATGCTAACAAACAAATCAAATGTACTCCAATTTCATATGAGATATACCCCCTTACGCTTTAACTTGGACATGGCCTTGGTTTGGAGTCCGTGACTATTTTATTTGTAATTCAGTTCATTTTGTTTCTATCTCTGGCTTAATAGTTAAGATTGACGGTACGTGGCAATCCCGAATGCAATGGTTGACTGTATGCAATCCCTTTGGGAGTGTGTCTTATGGAGGTTCCCAAATTCCCTTACTTTCTCAGCCTTAACAAGACAAGTATATCTAGCAAGATGGATTAATTAGCATTCAATCACCCCTGGAGATTTAATTATTGAGGTCCCTTATTTTTCTCTTTCTTGGATTACATTAGAGAAAGTATTTAATATCATGCAATCATCACGAACATAGCAGCTCTTGGATTTGCCAGTTATTTAATTGCTAACTGCTTTTTTGTTAGGATCCAAGCTCATACATCTACCATTGCAGTGGATAACTCCTAATGTTGTTGTTATATGCTATTGTCATTGGATGAAAACGTTTGTTAGGAGTTTCTGCTGATTGGAAGTATGAAGTACTGCAATATCTCATGGATAAAAGCCGTTGCAGAATTACCAATTGAGGAGCCACTATGTTTTCACAGACTTTGCATTGGAGCAGTGGGGAATGTCTGCTGAGGTGATATGAAATGCTTATTAACAATTGAAGAGGGATTTTTGTCCCTTGTGAAAAATTCTTAGACCACAAAACCATAGCTTGCAACAGTTGGTTCTTGCAGCTTTTTAATAATTATTGTAACTTTATGAAGTATGTTGATATATTTTTCCTGTTTTAAATTTAGGAAAAAATTGCCTCCACGCAGGATCGAACCGCGGACCTTCAGTTTACAAGACTGATGCTCTACCACTGAGCTATAAAGGCAGTCATTGATTTGTGTACTTATAGTTTTATTATAATTATTATAGTAAGAAAGAATAAGGTGTCCTATTTTATCCTCCAGGTATATTATTCAAATCAAGAAAAACAAAGGCAAAAGTAGTTTGCCAAACATTTAGTTACAACTATCATTGAACAAAATATAAATCTGGAACGAGTAGTGTATCGGCTAACCAAAACTCACTCTAGAGTCGTCGACAGAGGAAAAAATGTTGGAATAGCAATTTTGAGTACTCAAATCGCGATTTCAAAGATTTGGGTGGTTTCTAAGAGGACAGAAAAAAGACTCAAATGGCTTCGCAACCTGATGTTGTCACTATACAAAAAGTCCCAGTAGTTGAGGGAACTAATAAAGATCCAAATTTCATGGCATCGGTTAATGTTGCTGCAACATTGGCTAACAAGCTGATGGAAAACGTAGAAAGCAGTAAGGCCAAAGTGGTCAAACTTTTTGGAGCGTTTGTACCCTCTTGCATTCGTGTCATTGTGAGGGACGAATTAGAATCGGAATCCGTGGGAATTCCCTGCGATGATCACTGTTTCAGTTTTATGGATCCCTCCGTTTCAGCAAATTCTAATGAATCCACCTCTGATTCTACCTTCGCTAATTCTGTTTCAATGAGCAGATGTTCGTAACTCGAGCTCAGAAATTGATAGACCACAAAACCATAGCTTGCAACAGTTGGTTCTTGCTTATGTTGCCAACCATGGAGACTCACGTGGTGTAATGGGAAGACTGGTCAGGGCTATTGGAGAAATAGTTTTTATGCAACGATCAACATAACACAATGCTAGCATGGAGGCTATAAGACAAAAGTTGTGGTCGTTACATCCATATTGTAGTTCTCAAGCATGATGTTTGGCATGTGAAGGCCATAGTTTAGGTACACATCTCTATTTCCTTTTGTGAATGTTAGTTTGAGGTCTTAACTGTCACAAGTTCCACTGTTGAGAGTACAAAATGTGTAGATCTGGCACATCTGATTAACAAATTTATGAATTTAAAAAAACACGAGAAGTGTCTTTGTTGTGTTTTGTGGTGGAATAACTCCTTGAAATTTGAAAGTCTATCCATTGAAAGGAAATTGCTACTCTTACTACTATAAGAAATCCCTTGTCATGCATAAAGTATTAGTTTCTATTAGTTTCCCTTGTCAACGTATTGTCAATTTGTACCATTAGATCAAACTCACTATGTTATTTGTCAAATGTATTAAAAGTCACTTTTGTCCAAGTTGAAGTTACCAAATTCTTTCTAAACTCAAATTATTGGTGTGTATTTTGACATCATTTTCTTATAGTAGATACAACAGGGCATATGACATTGTGTTGTTATATATAATAGAACTAAAAATGGTCAATCAATGGTTAATTTGAGTTCTCTGAATATTTTAAGTTCATTGTCTTGATTGTTTGAGGCTCGCAATAATAATTCTTATCGCCCCATCCCTGCAATGATAATCAATATATGTATGCAACACCCAAGAGCGGAACAAAATTATTTTCGATATCTGTATTGTTATCATCGATGTACCCCCCACTCCAGTCCGAGAGTTTGGGATATCTGGTACGAGATACAATTCTTGATATCTGATATGATTAGAGGTAGTGATATCTGGTCTTATATATGTCATACCATCCTATTTGTATATTTCATACCCATTGTTAGTTGTAGCTCATATGCCATAGGGAGGGAGGGAGGGGTCAGGATACGTAACCCTTTCGGTGGGGATGCTCATATGCCATTGGGTGGGTTTTTGGGGTTAGACCAGTGGGGCATACCTTAGACATTTATGGGTTCGAGTTCAGACTCGATACCTTTTGGTCTGCTTAAAATGGTGGTGGGAATTCCTCAGACATTTATGGGTTCAAGTTCAGGCTCATACGCCTTTCTGAGCGGTCAGACCGTTGGCGGGCATACCTCAGACATTTCTGGGTTCAAGTTCAGGCTCAATACCTTTGGGTGCGGTTAGAACTTCGGGTAGAAACCCGGATCTATTAGCGAATTCACGCATACCCTCTTTTCTAATATTTACATAGTCTTTCGTGCAACTAGAGCAACCATTGGTCAACCATATACCTTCTTTTCCTTTTTATTTTTTTACATCAGACCTTTTGTAGTTGCAACTACTCATTACATTACTCCGTAAGAGACAGACAGGGAAGGGGTTTGGCTGGACCTAGAACCTACATCTCAGTTTAGACATAACCCCATATACTAGATAGAAAGATATTCTTGAGTCCAGGCAGAGCAGGCAGAGTTAGGAATATACTTGACACATCGAATAGAGGACACCCATCCCTGCCTTAGTTGATATCGACCCATCCTTGCAATGATCTTTGAAATCTTATGCAACACCTTATCTCATATTCAATAGCTGTATCCAGGCAGGTATGCAAGAAGGCATCACCTTCTCTTATCTTGCGAGAGTAGGTATTGATATTACAGCTGATCGAAGAGCGATATGATGAAACTTGTCGAAGGAACAAAGCAGGTTGGAGAGTGACATGGTGTAATAACTATGAGCTATGAGCTATGAGCTATGATTTATATGGTGTTAAGATATACAAATCATCCCATTCGTAGATATCCTATCTCTCAATCATTGGTAGTAGATGTCCTTCCCTCCATCTGTTGATAGAATTCCTACCATCCATTGTTCATTAGTCAGAATCTATCTATCGTTGGCAGTATTTGTCTGTCAATAATCTGTGGCTAGTGCTAATCCCTTGCTAGTGGTAGGAGTATCCGATGTGCGATAACGTGTGGATAGTAATTCCTGCTCTGTTGTTAGAAGTGAACGCTTGCCCTGCATTAGTGGATTGCCTACGTGCATTGCCTGGGTAGTATATGGTCTACACCCCTTGGTGTAAGGAATGTAAATCTATGTCCCTCAGCAGTTCATGTCTCTGTCTCTGTGCATTTCTGGGCAATCTCTCAGTGCAGTCGAGGTGTGTCTCTCTGAGCAGTCTCTGCCAAGTGCTAGGTAATATATGTGATAATGCTTATGAAGGTTTATATGCTCAAGGCTATTGGTGGAAGGAACACCATATATAAGAAAAAGGAGGGTAATACCTTAACAACACGTCCCTCCACTTCTTATGGAGGACCACCTCCTCCTAACCGATAATCCCCCTATTCTAAAGGTGCAACACACGAGCTTCTACCTTATCAGGGATCCTTTGTCCCTAATAACCCTACGCCCTCATCTAACATCAATCTTGGTCAACCTTTTGGGTTTATATATTGCTCAAGGCTACCCCAACAAGGCCAAGTTTTTGTACAATAGAACCTCCCCAACCAACCCCCTCAATAACAAAGGAAAAAAGGAAGAAAAAAGTAAAAAATGAGAATAACCCAAATAACTAGAACAAAACACAAGGACAAGGGTACAACTAGCCCAACCAACCTGATAATCCTGGGGGAACAACAATCACTCAAGCAGGGAAAGAACTAAATTTTAGGATAACTCCCTTCCGTCCTTCCCTCCCATTCTCTCTCCCAAGGTTTCTTGATTTTATCCTAAAATTTAGTTCCCAACCACCCTTTGGTTCTCTTCACTCTTCTAGGTGGATTCCATCTTTGCTTTATTTGAAAAGGACTGGCCAGGTTTCCCTCTTTTCTTAACCTATTGTTTTTTTTTGTAACTAGGGGAATCGAAAACTGGGATCGGGCTGGTACTCGCGTGACACGGGGTCCAGGGATCCAATCCCGTCTGCTAACACTATACCCCTAGGTGCACCCACACAACGCGCAAGCATGGGGCACGGGTAAACCGAGGTGATTTGAACTCGTGACCTCCATTTACAACATTTCCTTCATATCAAGCGAATCGCCGTTTGAGCTACACCCCTGCGGGCTTTTCTTAATCTATTGTTAATTCTACTTGCGGCTTATAATTAATTGAATTACGCTAGTAAGTCTAGGGCCCTAGGTCACCTGATCGACTGTAAAACCCAATAAATATACCTTCTTTCTTTTTGCTTTTCTCTTATAATCGCTTTGTCTCCTACGGTTTCTTGATGTTTTCCAACAATTTAGTTACATCCCACCCGTCAGGTCTCTTCTATCTTCTCCCTGGACTCCATCTTTAGCGGCCCCGAAAATGATTGGCTCCCTCTAGGTTGATGTCTCGAGTAGGAACCCAACTCGAGACGAATTCTTACTAGATCAGACTGGTCATTTCCCCCCTTCATCCCTTTCTGTTCTCTAGACAATTTTGTTCCTTGTCGAATCCCATAGACTGCAGCTATGGGGTCGTTCATTGAACAACTCCTGCCTCTTTCCTTCACTAGATTTTCCCAAACATTTCCACATCTCTCCTCCTTCCTTCCCTTGTTCACCATCTTGTCTCCACTCTTTCAGTGTCTGCGTCCTCGATAGGTTTAGTTAAATTAGCTTCCCTCTCTATTGTAAATTTCTTGTTAATTCTAGTCGTTGGCAAGAACCGACTAAATTTCTGTAATGTTCTAGAGTGCTTGTTTCGATTGAACAACTTCTTAACCCTAGTTAGGTTACCATTCTTTTCTCAATTTGGTGTTAATTCAACTTGCGGCTGAGAACTAGGTGAATTATGTTGAAGATTGTGTAGCTTCAGAAGATATTCTTATAGTACCAGCTGGGAGCCCCTACTCTCTGTCAATGTGGACATACTAGGGTGACATCTTTAGTTGGATTGGAGAATCCTCACACAATTAGACACAACCTGAGCATGACTTGGATACCTGGCAAGCTAACCCTTGGTGTGCAAGCAGTGCCAAGTATTATAGGGACACCTATGTTGTAGCTCTGGGTCAGTAGGAGCAATTAGGTGTGAGGTGATATGCTACACATGAGTGTGTGTGATTGTGATGATGGAGATACCTTTCATATGTCTTTGAGTGAGTCCAAGTCAAGTCGCCATGTATTAGAGTGGAACTTGTCGTTGGAACATATGTTGAGTAGCCACATGAGTCGTGGCACACTTGGATATGTTGAGTGGACCCTTGTTGATGGTAGTCACCCCAAGATGTGGAGATGCTTGGGAAAATCTAGTGAAGGAAAGAGGCGGGGATTGTTCAGAGAGACACCATAGTTGTCATCTACAAAATAGACTTGATCCAGATCTCTGATACAATGCAATAAAAACACGACAACTATGGCGACATAAACAAAATGAGTGTGGAGCTCGAAACCAACATCAACACTATTTAAGGTGATTTTCTACATTTTCTCTTGTGTAGGGTGTTGTTCGTTGTCATTGCCTCACATAGGCTGTATGCAATCCCTTTGGGAGTGTGTCTTATGGAGGTTCCCAAATTCCCTTACTTTCTCAGCCTTAACAAGACAAGTATATCTAGCAAGATGGCTTAATTAGCATTCAATCATCCCTGGAGATTTAATTATCAAGGTCCCTTATTTTTCTCTTTCTTGGCTTACTTTAGAGAAAGTATTTAATATCATGCAATCATGACAAACATAGCAGCGCTTGGATTTTCCAGTTATTTAATTGCTAACTGCTTTTTTGTTAGGATCCAAGCTCATACATCTACCATTGCAGTGGGTAACTCCTAATGTTGTTGTTATATGCTATTGTCATTGGATGAAAACGTTTGTTAGGAGTTTCTGCTGATTGGAAGTATGAAGTACTGCAATATCTCATGGATAAAAGCCGTTGCAGAATTACCAACTGAGGAGCCACTATGTTTTCACAGACTTTGCATTGGAGCAGTGGGGAATGTCTGCTGAGGTGATATGAAATGCTTATTAACAATTGAAGAGGGATTTTTGTCCCTTGTGAAAAATTCTTAGACCACAAAACCATAGCTTGAAACAGTTGGTTCTTGCAGCTTTATAATAGTTATTGTAACTTTATGAAGTATGTTGATATATTTTTCCTGTTTTAAATTTAGGAAAAAATTGCCTCCACGCAGGATCGAACTGCGGACCTTCAGTTTACAAGACCGACGTTCTACCACTGAGCTATAAAGGCAGTCATTGATTTGTGTAGTTACAGTTTTATTATAATTATTATAGTAAGAAAGAATAAGGTGTATGTTGATATATTTTTCCTGTTTTAAATTTAGGAAAAAATTGCCTCCACGCAGGATCGAACTGCGGACCTTCAGTTTACAAGACCGACGCTCTACCACTGAGCTATAAAGGCAGTCATTGATTTGTGTAGTTATAGTTTTATTATAATTATTATAGTAAGAAAGAATAAGGTGTCCTATTTTATCCTCCAGGTATATTATTCAAATCAAGAAAAACAAAGGCAAAAGTAGTTTGCCAAACATTTAGTTACAACTATCATTGAACAAAATATAAATCTGGAACGAGTAGTGTATCTGCTAACCAAAACTCACTCTAGAGTCGCCGACAGAGGAAAAAATGTTGGAATAGCAATTTTGAGTACTCAAAATTGCAATTTCAAAGATTTGGGTGGTTTCTAAGAGGACAGAAAAAAGACTCAAATTGCTTCGCAACCTGATGTTGTCACTATACAAGAAGTCCCAGTAGTTGAGGGAACTAATAAAGATCCAAATTTCATGGCATCGGTTAATGTTGCTGCAACATTGGCTAACAAGTTGATGGAAAACGTAGAAAGCAGCAAGGCCAAAGTGGTCAAACTTTTTGGAGCATTTGTACCCTCTTGCATTCGCGTCATTGTGAAGGACGAATTAGAATTGGAATCCGTGGGAATTCCCTGCGATGATCACTGTGGCGATTGTTCAGAGAGACACCATAGTTGTCGTCTACAAAATAGACTTGATCCAGATCTCTGATACAATGCAATAAAAACACGACAACTATGGTGTCTTTCTCTGATCAATCCCCGCCTCTTTCCTTAACTAGATTTTCCCAAGCATCTCCACATCTTGTCTCTTGCCTTCCCTTGTTCACACTATTGTCTCCAATTTTTCACTCTATACGTCCTCGATATTTTGCGCTAACTTAGCTTCCCACTCCATGGTAAATTTCTAGTTAATTATAGTCGTTGGTAGGAAATGATTAAATTTCCCCAATATTCTGGAGCCTTAGTTTAGTTTAAACAACTACTTAACCCTAGTTTGTGGCTAGCTCCCTCTAGGTTGATGTCTCGTGTAGGGTCCGCCTCAAGACGTCTTCTTAGTAGATCAGACTAGCCGTTCCCCCGCTTCATCCGCTTCTTTCCTCCAGACAATATTGTTCATTCACACAGCCTTGGTGGGTTAGAAGAACGAAGTTTGTGAAAGACTCAATACCTTCCAAACAAATTAAAAAGGTCGAATCAGGAAGACCTTGATACCTTTCAAGTGTGCTAAAAATAATGGATTTATTAACTAACATGATTATTTTCAAGCACATCAAAACATTGAGATTTTTTAAAACAATCATGCCTTTTTTTCTTTTTCAAAAGATTTGATTATGTAAACAACATGATGCCTCTCATGAAAGTTCAAAATTTGGTTGCGTTGAATGGAACCCTAGCTTGGGAAATATTCAAGGTTTTGCAGGTAAGTTAAAGAGATCCTATAAAGCACTTCGAAAGACTAAATTCTTCTAACAAGAAGATAAAATTCACGGAAAAAAAACAAAAACACATTGTAGAAAACATCATGCCATTCCGACGTGTCAAACAGATAGAACTTTGCAAAGATCATGATGACATTTTGTACTGTTAAAATGATCAATGTTCTGAAAGTCACAAATCCCTTGGGTGAAGATTTAAAAACTAAAATAATAAGAAGTTAAAATAATACAAAGGCGTTGACGCTTTTTGAGCGTCTTAAAAATATTGAATTTAGTGAAGAACATGACACCTTCCTCTTGCATTAAAGCAACAAAATTTTCTCAGAGGATGATTCCATTTGTGGCGGTTGCACAGATTGAATTTTGTCAGGAACACAATTCCTTTCAAGCAAGTTAAAATGATCAAATTTTGCGAACGCTTCTATGCCTTTCAGGTTAGATGAAAATATTAAGTTTTACGGAGGCCTTGATGGATTTAGGGAGTGTTAAAAAGAAGGAATTTTTATGAAGAACACCATGCCTTCCGAGCATCTAAATTAGAACATGATAACTTCCTGTTACATAAAATCAAAGAATTTTTTTTAGAAGACGATGGAATTTGTGGCAGTTAAATAGATTAGATTTTGTCAAGAACACAATCCATTTCAAGCAAGTTAAAAGGATCAAATTTTGCGAAATCTTCTATGCCTCCAAGGCTAGATAAAAGATTATGCTTTTAGAAGACCTTGATGTATTTAGGGTGTGTTAAAAAGATGGAATTTTTTATGAAGAATGTGATTCCTTCCTACCGTGTATATTAGATTGGAGTGTAAAGATGCTTATCTTGAATTTCATTAACAATTACTGACCCCTGTTACTGAAGATAAAGACCAATCTTTCACTGACCAAAATGCTAATTCAGATTGTTGTGAAAAATTCTTTGTTCAAAGGCTCTTTCAAGAAAGAAAAGTGCATGGCTCTTGCATGTTAAAAAATTGAATTTTTTTAAAATGCCTATTGGGCATGTCAAATAGATTGAATTTTGAAATTTTGGAGAACTGAATTAGCATTCCATTCTGAGCATTTAACAGGGAAGATGATTTTACCTAATGCATACTATTTCTTACTTTAGAAACAAAAGGGTGAAGGAATGGACAGGAAGCAGCAAGATCTTTGACTGGTATTACTGGAAAAGACATTTCACCTGACGAAGTGTTCTAGGTTGGTTAGTGAAGGAGAGATGTATATAAATAATTTTGAATCCAAGCATCTAAATTCAGTTTCAGTCAAAAAAAATATTTTAAGTTTGTACACAAAATTTCCAGGGAATGATAAGCAGGTTTTTCATAATAGAAAAAGATGGTTGCATGGTGTTGGGTTAGGCTTATTCACAGGTTTCCATAGTGTTAGTCTCATTCACATAGTATTGATGTGCAAGAAATATTGAAGTTTGTGAAAGATTTAATACCTTCCAAACAGATTAAAAAGGTCGTATCACTAAGTAGGCTACACCAGGAGACACTTCAATGCACTTGAGATTGGGGGGACTTATATATCCAAAAGTGTTTTCACCTGAGGTGTAGCGAGAATTTAAATAGTAGATTAAATAAATGTAATATGTAATGAGATGATTGATAAAGTATACAGAGAGAAGAATAAGAGTAACCATGTCATGCCAATAAGACTCCATGGAGTATATGAAAGTAACAAAAATATACAGGAGTTTCATAAAAGTATTTGATATAAATCATATAATAGAGTTAATAAAAAGCCTCCTTTCAACTTCAAATTGATGAAAATATATAGCATTTATAGCAAATGTTAGGAGTTATCCGTGTATTCAATTTGTTTAAAGCAGTGTTGCATGTATCAGTGATATATCAGAAATATCGGAGATATCGCCGATATTTTCCACCATCCGATATATTGGATTGAAAATATCGCGATATATCCGATATTTTCAATATATCGCGATACTTTCAAAATATCGCGACATTTTCTCAATATATCGCGAGTCGATGGAATATATCGGCCTGCTGGGTTAAAAAGTGCGGCCGTGGGGGTGTTTTAAGTCCACAACAACTCCAATGACTTTCTCTTACATGCACAGTCTACTAGTTATGACAAGATAACTATTACACAACCAGAAAGATAGGAATGAACTCTTAACACAATATACACAGTTGGCATGAATATTTAGGCATTATATCAAGTCTGAATTCTCATTGAATAAAGAAGTCTGTATGATAATGATATGAACAGCATGAAGCCAATACCAACCAACAACTACCTATCCACTAGCTCTACACCAGCCACCAAACTGATTACAATCAAAGGAAGGTGTATAAATAAATATACAGCCCAAGGGAACATGAACTGTTTCCCATTCTGTCTGTTCTGTTCATATGTCACAATATATTAGTGTGTGTCAAGAAGATGAGACAGAGAGAAGGAAAATGTGATCCATTATGACTGCTGGACTGTCATCATAGATTCATAACAGTTTGCTGAATTATGGGCCCTAATATTCAGTCAATGTGAAATCCAGTTCGTATATGGGACCTGGACATACAGTTAGTTATACTGGAATTCTGGAGGAATCTAAATTGGAAAGTAAGTATTACCACACTTGTATGCAAATGCATTTATACCCTGTTATTCTTAGAGGTTTGAACCTTAAATAAAGGAATAAATAACCACATAGCAAATCTCCTCCTTCTACAATGAGGGAGTTCAAAGACCTGGTGAGTTTTTTATAAAGGGTTTTGAGTCACTCTGTGAGTTGTAGTTGTTAAGGTAATTGGCTCTCATCAATTCAGGATCGAGGAATTCAGGTCCACTTCTCTGACCAAAATTAGTCTCTATGTTTAATGTAAATGTTGTCAGAAGTTAATTAAGAAATCCCAGAATTCTCTGACCACTTGACATCTTATGCATCTTATTTATTACCTGTATCATCATATTTATGTAACAATGTGTCTATTTGATGTTGTTGCTTTATATGTTTTAAAAATTGAAAAAAAAATGAGTATTTTTGTATTTTTTGTTGCCTGCAGACATTTTCCGATATTTTCCGTCGATACCGCCGAGAAGTTATATTCCAGACCCTCGCCGATACTTTCCCCGAGACGATGTATGCAACATTGGTTTAAAGTACTATGTCTCCGATATAAAAGTTGTAAGAGATCACACGCTTCTTGCAAGTCTTATTTTTCTAGTGGATCAATCTGATTGGATCAATCCTAAATTACCTAAAGTTAGAAGGATATTGAAGATATAAGGGTTTTTGTTTATTTTTTAGGACTTAATGCAAAATGCGTTCATGATCCTTTTACGATTTCCTCAGTGATTAAACATTGGATCAGGTCATCCCACAACTGAAAAGTAAAAAAGAGATGGTTAATAACCAATAAGGTAGTTGTCAGCTCATGAGTCTTGCTAATATAAGAGAAAGTAGCACAAAAATTATAGTTAACCACTACACGTTCCTTAGTTTGTATTGCAAATTCTTAATGCAAGTACCATGTGCTAGCGTTCAACCCTAAAGTATGCAAAAACTTATGTACCCAGTATTCCAACGGAAGAACTTTTCTCCACCCACTTCTGTAAAAAATTTCAATATGAATAGAGGGGCTTCTCTTACCTTCACATTGTTTCACAAATGTCATTACCTCCCCATGTGTTTAAGACAGATCCTGACACTCAAACTCGGGAGGGAAAAAAAATGATGTAGCATGGCTAGATGGACTACAGCCCATGTAGTATGGTCCTCCTTATGTGTTTCCCACAGGCGAGCAGGCGTACCTTCTGAACTACATATAAAGCAGGTACATGCTGCTCTTCCACAACTTGGTACTACATTCTATCCAAGTATTCTTCCACATTACCCGTCCCATCATAGATAGGGGGGGTCCCACAAATCCGATACTATCCATCGAAAGTCTTGAATGAGGCACATCTTCTAATAGACAACTCACGGTTGCAATCCTACTAATTATACATTGTTTATTTTAAATTAATATATCAAATAATGGATGCTCCTCCAGCTAACTGAGCCATCTTCTAATCCTCAAACATGCCTGCTGTCAGATTGTAGATCTAATCTAGCATGGTATCCTTCAAAGCATATCTTCAGATGGTTCAGTATACCATGTCCCTTGATAAGAAAATCACTTGGAAGAGCATTTTATCCAACAGTTGTGGACCACATCAAGAACGAAAGAGTTGGTTTGCACCCGCAAGGGAAATACTACAACGTAGTGGAAACAGATCATTTATTTATGATTTTGTTGTTTAGCTTCTACTCGTTAATAATTTCTTATTATCTGGTCAATAGTTGTCTTGCTTAAAGTTTATTAGTCCTTGTTGTTTGCTGCTCACTAAGAGATAATTTATTATGAGTTTGATTGAGTTTTTCTTTAGTGGATACTTTTCGTAACATGCCCACGACAGTGGTCTTGCTAGCCCGGCTATTATACATAGGGCAAGTGTGTTTGTTGTAAGCAATTAGACTCTACATGCAACCATGTTTATGAATATGAATAGCCTAAGTTTTACTGTTGGAGGTGGTCAAATATTATTACCAGGTTATCAAGTAGTGTCATTTTTTTCTATGGGGACATCAAGCCCAGTTGCGCAACCAGGACCTCTAGAATTAACTCTAATCCCTAGTTTACAAGCTTAAATAGCAGGTCAAGGTCAGATCACTGAGTCTACCCAACGGTGGATGCTTCCGCTTAATGGTTGGTGTTAAGATGATTCCTAACGGCACTGGTTCCTTTGCGACACTATCTAGAGCGTGTGGAGGACCAAAAATGTTGTTCGTTTGGTGGAGTTTCTGGAAACTCTACGTGGGAGAGCCTTGTAATGTTCATGAAATGCAAGCAAAGTGCTCATTCCAGTCTAGATATGACTCTAGGTCAAATATGGAAATACTTAATTAAATAATTTTATAATTTGAAGTCCGAAGAACAAAGCATTGTTGAAATGAAAGAGATCAAGGAAAGAGTTGTAGAATCGGTTTGACATTGCAATCAATGGTTTCGAGATTTGATGAGCCAGCTAAGCTATACTATCCAATATATTCATCATGAATAATGGTTTACTTATGTTTTGTTACCACATTTGGGTACTCCTCTACTATAGTAGAGGCTTTAGTAATCATTGAGAGGCATTGTAGTTTTCTATGAGATTGGAGTCTATTGGTGGTTTGGCGGATGCATTGATTACAGGATTAGCACATAGCATCACATAGTTCCAATGCCAACTCACAGCTCTGTCTGAACAAATTCGTGAGTTGGAAAAGTGTAGGTAGATTGGGGGAGAAGCAGTGTGGTGTTAGTTTTTGTACATAGGGAAGTGTTCCCCTAGTGCTAAAGTCACTTAGAAGGGAGAAAAAGGTGACCCTCACATTAAATGACTTGAGAATAGCATTTAATGAGACTTTATAAACTCAAAGTCACTTTTTGATAAATTTCAGTGGGTGAGGGAAATTAATATTTATGAAAAGTAAATGGAGCATTTAATTTCCACCGTTGATCTAACTCAATCTCATCCATTGGATTAAAAGCACCCTAGGGTTTGATCAAAAAGCTTGAGGGAGGCATTCATTCTCACTTTTGCTAAAATAGAGTGAAGAGGTGAAAAGAGATAGCTGGAGGTGGCACGAAATTCGAGGCAACCATTTGAGGAGTTCAGTTGGCACAAAAATCGAGGCACTAGTTTTAGCTTGAAGAGACGACACACATTTCGAGGCAGCTCGAGGAGGAAATTATGAGGCACAGAAATCGAGAAAAGTACAGCATGATTCTGGGCACAAAAATTGAGGTGGTCAGCTGGGCACATATCCCAAGGCAGACACGATTTCCTATGAATTATTGCTGGGCACATTTCCCAAGACAGGGCACGATTTTCTAGAATATTTTTCTGCACATTTTTATAGGTTCGTACAGTCCGTCCGAACAGTACTTGCTGCACGGATTTCAAAACTGTTTTTGCACAGAAACGAAGGCAAGAGTGGAAACAGAAATCGAGAAAGAAGTTGGCACAGAAATCGAGGCAAGTTAGGCAAAGAAATCGAGACAGTGTTTGCAACAAAATTTGAGGCAGCATCCAGGCACAGAAATCGAGGCAGCAGTTTGGCACTGAATTCGAGATAACACTTGAAAGAATCAAGGTATATCTGGGGTGAAATTAGAAAGAAAAGATTTATTAAATGTAATTTTTTGTATTCCCCCAAGACAAGTCAGCCCAGTGGGTAAACTGCCCCAAAACAGTGGGCAATTTGCCCCAAACAATGAGCAGAACTGCCCCAGTCAGGTTGGCGCAGTTAGGGAAAGTTAGGTCAGCTCAGTGAGGAAAAAAGTTACCCTTTGATGTGTATAAATAGAGAGTTCGACCTCTCAATTGGTCAATCACTCAAGCAAGTTCGCTCTAGCCAAGAGAGGTTCGCTACTTCAGTTGAGAGACTGATTTTTTGGGTTTCTCCACTATTGGAGAAGTTTCTCCCTTGTTTTCTTGGGTTTGCACTACTACTATCCGGATGTACATCGTTCTCTATTGGAAGGTCTGAGCTCAGGGGAGATTGTGCTTGAAACCAACATCATTGCCACCTTCCCCATCATCTCCCTTGTTTTATTGTATTTCATCTTCTTATTGTATCTCCTATGGCACAAGATTTCAATGTATTTGATCATGTAAAACACTTGAAAGAATCAATTTAAACCTAGGGGTGAAATCACAAAGAAAATATTTATTAAATGAAATGTTTTGTATTCCCCCAAAACAAGTCGGTCGAGTGGGTAAACTGCCCCGAAACAGTGCCAATTTGCCCCAAAAAATGGGCAGAACTGCCCCAGTTAGGTCGATACAGTTAGGGAAAGTTAGGTCGGCCCAGTCAGCTAAAAAGTCACCCTTTGATGTTTATAAATAGACAATTCGACATCTCATTTGGTCAAACACTCAAGCAAGTTCGCTCTAGCCAAGAGAGGTTCGCTACTTCAGTTAAGAGACTAATTTTTTGGGCTTCTCCACTATTGGAGAAGTTTCTCCCTTGTTTTCTTGGGTTTGCACTACTACTATCCGGATGTACATCGTTCTCTATTGGAAGGTCTGAGCTCGGAGGAGACAAACAACTTTGTCTATGGTTGGGAGATGATTGTTCTTGTCATCACGATTTAAACGAGCTCGACACTCAGTTTGTTTCTGTGCTTTAACACTCTTTTAGTGATCCTCGCATTCGCCTGCTTGTTTATTTTCTGTATGAGGTGGTGTCACAATCAGTTTCGTGTAGAAAAATATTGCTTATTTGTGGATGGTTCATTTGGCAAACGATCTCCTTTCTGCGGTGTACCCATGTGTTGGAATAGACCCTCTTATGATAACAAGATATGTTCCAACGTCATGCTACCTCTCTAGCTAAGAGGGAGCGTTGATAATGTAGGCACCTGATGGACAGGGTTGAGTTGAGCACATTGTATTGATACATGATAGACTCTCCGATGGACTGTGCAGAGTTCTTGAGCTGATGCATGAGTGACTCACCCGTGGATAGGGCAGAGTCGTGGAGCTAGTGCATGTTCTCTGATGGACTGGATGAAGCAGATACACGAAGATTGATTTGTTGACACGTCTCGACTAACTGTGATTGTGTTGGAAGACCTTCCTTATGATATAGAGAGGTTAGAGATAACTGTGATGTACATATGATATCGAGAAGTGTTTCAGTACGATAATACTGATGATACCTCCATGGCCAAGAGAGAGTGTTGGAGTAGTAGCTACATGGGGCATTACCTCATAGGTCAACCAAAGGAAGAATAAGATTAGAATACAGTGTTCGAAGAATACCTTCCTTGTCGAGAGGAAGTGTTGGAAATAGTGCAACTTCAAAAGTTATTCTTATTGTATTTCATCTTGTTATTGTACCTCCTATGGGACAAGATGTCAATGTATTTGATCATGTAAAACATATGAAAGAATCAATATAAACTTAGGGGTGAAATCACAAAGAAAAGATTTATTAAATGTAATTTTTTGTATTCCCCCAAGATAAGTCGGCCCAGTGGGTAAATTGCCCCAAAACAGTGGGAAATATGCCCCAAGAAATGCGCAGAACTGTCCCAGTCAGGTCGGCGCAGTTAGAAAAAACGTTAGGTCGGCCCAGTCAGGTAAAAAGTCACCCTTTGATGTGTATAAATAGAGAGTTCAACCTCTCATTTGGTCAAACACACAAGCAAGTTCGCTCTAGCCAAGAGAGGTTCGCTATGTCAGTTAAGAGATTGATTTTTTGGGGTTCTCCACTATTGGCGAAATTTCTCCCTTGTTTTCTTGGGTTTGCGCTACTACTATCTGGATGTACATCGTTCTCTATTGGAAGGTCTGAGCTCGAGGGAGACAAACAACTTTGTCTATTGTTGGGAGATGATTGTTCCTGTCATCATGGTTTAAACGAGCTCGACACTCAGTTTGCTTATGTGCTTTGCCACTCTTTTAGTGATCTTCGCATTCGTCTGCTTGTTCATTTTCTGTATGAGGTGGTGTCACAATCAGTTTCGTGTAGAGAAATATTTCTAACATCTATGTACCAGAGATACTAACATTCGCAGGCTAGTATATACAAGTGAGATGAAGAGATACTAGAGACAATAGAGGATGGAAAGAGGAAAAATGTAGAAGATGTTGAGTCATCGATCTCACCATTGCAGTCTATGTGATGCAACGAAAACAAACAACACCTTACAGAGGAGAAAATGAAGAAACTCACCTTGAATAGTGTTGACGATGGTTTCGAGACTTCCTTGACCTTGTTAATGTTTATAGCAGCATAACCAGGATCACTGAAAGAACGGAAAAGCACATAAACAAAATGACTGAGGAACTCGAAAGCAACGTCAACACTATTTCAGGTGATTTTCTACATTTTCTCTCGTGTACGGTGTTATTCGTTGTCGTTGCCTCAAATAGACTGCAGCTATGGGATCAATGACTCAACATCTCCAACATTTTTCCTCCTTCCATCCTCTACTTTTCCTCGTATCACCTCATCTCACTTGTCGCCTTCCAAATATTTTCCCCATCATTGCCACCTTCCCCAGATAAAGTGCATGACGAAGTAATCCTCGGCGGTCTAAAATGACCAAGTTGATTAGGTAGATCAGCTATTTTCTTTAAAACGATGATATGGTCCCTTTGTGGAACGTACTCCTTTCTGGGGTGTGTCCGATTGTGGGATGGTTCTTTTGTGGAACGTGCTTATTTGTGAATGGTTCATTTGGGGAACGATCTCCTTTCTGGAGTGTATCCCTGTGTTGGAATGGACCCTCTTATGATAACAAGATGTGTTCCGACTTGATGATACCTCTCTAGCTAAGAGGGAGCGTTGATGATGTAGGCACCTGATGGAATGGGTTGAGCTGAGCACATTGTATTGATGCATGATAGACTCTCCGATGGACTATGCATAGTTCTTGAGCTGATGCACAAGTGATTCACCCATGGATAGGGCATAGTCGTGGAGCTAGTGCATGTTCTCCGATGGACTGGATTGAGCAGGATGCACGAAGATTGATTTGTTGACACTTCTCGACTAACTGTGATTGTGTTGGAAGACCTTCCTTATGATATAGAGAGGTTAGAGATAACTGTGATGTACATATGATATCGAGATGTGTTTCAGTATGATAATCCTGATGATACCTCCATGGCCAAGAGGGAGTCTTGGAGTAGTAGCTACATGGGGCATCACCTCATAGGTCGACCAAACGAAGAATAAGATTAGAATACAGTGTTCGAAGAATACCTTCCTTGTCGAGAGGAAGTGTTGGAAATAGTGCAACTTCAGAATCTTTTCTTATTGTATTTCGTCTTGTTATTGTACCTCCTATGGGACAAGATGTCAATGTATTTCATCATGTAAAACACTGGAAGGAAACAATGTAAACCTAGTGGTGAAATCACAAAGAAAATATTTATTAAATGAAATGTTTTGTATTCCCCCAAGACAAGTCGGTCCAGTGGGCAAACTGCCCCGAAGCAGTGGCAATTTGCCCCAAAAGATGGGCAGAACTGCCCCAGTTAGGTCGATACAGTTAGGGAAAGTTAGGTCGGCCCAGTCAGCTAAAAACTCACCCTTTGATGTGTATAAATAGACAATTCGACATCTCATTTGGTCAAACACTCTAGCAAGTTCACTCTAGCCAAGAGAGGTTCGCTACTTCAGTTATGAGACTAATTCTTTGGGGTTCTCCACTATTGGAGAAGTTTCTCCCTTGTTTTCTTGGGTTTGCACTACTACTATCCGGATGTACATCGTTCTCTATTGGAAAGTCTGAGCTCGGGGGAGACAAACAGCTTTGTCTATGGTTGGGAGATGATTGTTCTTGTCATCACGGTTTAAACGAGCTCAACACTCAGTTTGTTTCTGTGCTTTAACACTCGTTTAGTGATCCTCGCCTTCGCCTGCTTGTTTATTTTCTGTATGAGGTGGTGTCACAATTAGTTTCGTGTAGAGAAATATTGCTTATTTGTGGATGGTTCACTTGGCGAACGATCTCTTTTCTGCAGTGTATCCATGTCTTGGAATAGACCCTCTTATGATAACAAGATGTGTTCCAACGTCATGCTACCTGTCTAGCTAAGAGGAAGCGTTGATAATGTAGGCACCCGATGGACTGGGTTGAGGTGAGCACATTGTATTGATGCATGATAGACTCTCCGATGGACTGTGTAGAGTTCTTGAACTGATGCACGAATGACTCACCCATGGATAGGGAAGAGTCGTGGAGCTAGTGCATGTTCTCTGATGGACTGGATGAAGTAGATGCACGAAGATTGATTTGTTGACACTTCTTGACTAACTCTGATTGTGTTGGAAGACCTTCCTTATGATATAGAGAGGTTAGAGATAACTGTGATGTACATATGATATCGAGAAGTGTTTCAGTACGATAATGCCGATGATACCTCTATGGCCAAAAGGGAGTGTTGGAGTGGTAGCTGCATGGGGCATTACCTCATAGGTCAACCAAAGGAAGAATAAGATTCAAATACAGTGTTCGAAGAATAATTTCCTTGTCGAGAGGAAGTGTTGGAAATAGTGCAACTTCAGAAGTTATTCTTATTGTATTTCATCTTGTTATTGTACCTCCTATGAGACAAGATGTCAATGTATTTGATCATGTAAAACACTTGAAAGAATCAACATAAACCTCGGGGTGAAATCACAAAGAAAAGATTTATTAAATGTAATTTTTGGTATTCCCCCAAGACAAGTTGGCCTAGTGGGTAAATTGCCCCAAAACAATGGGAAATATGCCCCAAGAAATGGGCAGAACTGCCCCAGTTAGGTCGGCGCAGTTAGAAAAAACGTTAGGTTTGCCCAGTCAGGTAAAAAGTCACCCTTTGATGTGTATAAATAGAGAGTTCAACCTCTCATTTGGTGAAACACACAAGCAAGTTCGCTCTAGCCAAGAGAGGTTCGCCACTTTAGTTAAGAGATTGATTTTTTGGGGTTCTCCACTATTTCAGAAATTTCTCCCTTGTTTTCTAGGGTTTGCGCTACTACTATCCGGATGTACATCTTTCTCTATTGGAAGGTCTGAGCTCGGGGGAGACAAACAACTTTGTCTATGGTTGGGAGATGATTGTCCCTGTCATCATGGTTTAAACGAGCTCGACACTCAGTTTGTTTCTGTGCTTTGCCACTCTTTTAGTGATCCTCGCATTCGTCTGCTTGTTTATTTTCTCTATGAGGTGGTGTCACAATCAGTTTCGTGTAGAGAAATATTTATAACATCTATGTACGAGAGATACTAACCTTCGCAGTCTAGTATATACAAGTGAGATGAAGTGATACTAGAGACAATAGGGGATGCAAAGAGGAAAAATGTAGGAGATGTTGAGTCATCGATTTCACCACTGCAGTCTATGTGATGCAACGAAAATGAACAACACCTTACAGAGGAGAAAATGAAGAAACTCACCTTGAATAGTGTTGACGATGGTTTCGAGACTTCCTTGACCTTGTTAATGTTTATAGCAGCATAACCAGGATCACTGAAAGAATGGAAAAGCACATAAACAAAATGTCTGTGGAACTCGAAAGCAACATCAACACTGTTTCAGGTGATTTTCTACATTTTCTCTCGTGTACGGTGTTATTCGTTGTCGTTGCCTCAAACAGACTGCAGCTATGGAATCAATGACTCAACATCTCCGACATTTTTCCTCCTTCCATCCTCTACTTTTACTCGTATCACCTCATCTCACTTGTCGCCTTCCAAATATTTTCCCCATCATTGCCACCTTCCTCAGATAAAGTGCATGCCGAAGTAATCCTTTGCGGTCTAGAATGACCAAGTTGATCAGGTAGATCAGCGATCTTCTTTAAAACGATGATATGGTCCCTTTGTGGAACGTACTCCTTTCTGGAGTGTGTACGATTGTGGGATGGTTCTTTTGTGGAACGTGCTTATTTGTGGATGGTTCATTTGGGGAACGATCTCCTTTCTGGAGTGTATCCATGTGTTGGAATGGACCCTTTTATGATAACAAGATGTGTTCCGAAGTGATGATACATCCCTAGCTAAGAGGGAGCGTTCTTGATGTAGGCACCTGATGGACTGGGTTGAGATGAGCACATTGTATTGATGCATGATAGATTCTCCGAAGGACTATGAAGAGTTCTTGAGCTGATGCACGAGTGATTCACCCATGGATAGGGCATAGTCGTGGAGCTAGTGCATTTTCTCCGATGGACTGGATTGAGTAGGATGCACGAAGATTGATTTGTTGACACTTCTCGACTAACTGTGATTGTGTTGGAAGACCTTTCTTATGATATAGAGAGGTTAGAGATAACTGTGATGTACATATGATATCGAGATGTGTTTCAGTATGATAATCCTGATGATACCACCATGGCCAAGAGATAGTGTTGGACTAGTAGCTGCATGGGGCATCACCTCATAGGTCGACCAAAGGAAGAATAAGATTAGAATACAGTGTTCGAAGAATACCTTCCTTGTCGAGAGGAACTGTTGGAAATAGTGCAACTTCAGAAGCAATTCTTATTGTATTTCATCTTGTTATTGTACCTCCTATGGGACAAGATGTCAATGTATTTCATCATGTAAAACACTTGAAGTAATCAATGTAAACCTAGGGGTGAAATCACAAAGAAAATATTTATTAAATGAAATGTTTTGTATTCCCCCAAGACAAGTCGGTCCAGTGGGTAAACTGCCCCGAAACAGTGGCAATTTGCCCCAAAAAATGGGCAGAACTGCGCCAGTTAGGTCGATACAGATAGGGAAAGTTAGGTCGGCCCAGTCAGGGAAAAACTCACCCTTTGATGTGTATAAATGGACAATTCGACATCTCATTTGGTCCAACACTCAAGCAAGTTCGCTCTAGCCAAGAGAGGTTCGCTACTTCAGTTAAGAGACTAATTCTTTGGGGTTCTCCAATATTGGAGAAGTTTATCCCTTGTTTTCTTGGGTTTGCACTACTACTATCCGGATGTACATCGTTCTCTATTGGAAAGTCTGAGCTCGGGGGAGACAAACAACTTTGTCTATGGTTGGGAGATGATTGTCCCTGTCATCATGGTTTAAACGAGCTCGACACTCAGTTTGTTTCTGTGCTTTGCCACTCTTTTAGTGATTCTCGCATTCGTCTGCTTGTTTATTTTCTCTATGAGGTGGTGTCACAATCAGTTTCGTGTAGAGAAATATTTCTAACATCTATGTACAAGAGATACTAACCTTCGCAAGCTAGTATATACAAGTGAGATGAAGTGATACTGGAGACAATAGCGGATGGAAAAAGGAAAAATGTAGGAGATGTTGATTCATCGATCTCACCACTGCAGTCTATGTGATGCCACGAAAACAAACAACACCTTACAGAGGAGAAAATGAAGAAACTCACCTTGAATAGTGTTGACGATGATTTCGAGACTTCCTTGACCTTGTTAATGTTTATAGCAGCATAACCAGGATCACTGAAAGAATGGAAAAGCACATAAACAAAATGATTGTGGAACACGAAAGCAACATCAACACTATTTCAGGTGATTTTCTACATTTTCTCTCGTGTACGGTGTTATTCGTTGTCGTTGCCTTAAATAGACTGCAGCTATGGGATCAATGACTCAACATCTCCGACATTTTTCCTCCTTCTATCCTCTACCTTTCCTCGTATCACCTCATCTCACTTGTCGCCTTCCAAATATTTTCCCCATCATTGCCACCTTCCCCAGATAAAGTGCATGACGAAATAATCCTCGGCGGTCTAAAATGACCAAGTTGATTAGGTAGATCAGCTATTTTCTTTAAAACGATGATATGGTCCCTTTGTGGAACGTACTCCTTTCTGGGGTGTGTCCGATTGTGGGATGGTTCTTTTGTGGAACGTGCTTATTTGTGAATGGTTCATTTGGGGAACGATCTCCTTTCTGGAGTGTATCCCTGTGTTGGAATGGACCCTCTTATGATAACAAGATATGTTCCAATGTCATGCTACCTCTCTAGCTAAGAGGAAGCGTTGATAATGTAGGCACCCGATGGACAGGGTTGAGCTGAGCACATTGTATTGATGCATGATAGACTCTCCGGTGGACTGTGTAGAGTTCTTGAGTTGATGCACGAGTGATTCACCGATGGATAGGGCAGAGTCGTGGAGGTAGTGCATGTTCTTTGATGGACTGGATGAAGCAGATGCACGAAGATTGATTTATTGACACTTCTCGACTAACTCTGATTGTGTTGGAAGACCTTCCTTTTGATATAGAGAGGTTAGAGATAACTGTGATGTACATATGATATCGAGAAGTAATTCAGTACGATAATGCCGATGATACCTCCATGGCCAAGAGGGAGTGTTGGAGTAGTAGCTGCATCGGGCACTACCTCATAGGTCAACCAAAGGAAGAATAAGATTAGAATACAGTGTTCGAAGAATAACTTCCCTGTCGAGAGGAAGTGTTGGAAATAGTACAACTTCAGAAGTTATTCTTATTGTATTTCATCTTGTTATTGTACCTCCTATGGGACAAGAAGTCAATGTATTTGATCATGTAAAACAGTTGAAAGAATCACTATAAACCTAGGGGTGAAATCACAAAGAAAAGATTTATTAAATGTAATTTTTTGTATTCCGCAAGACAAGTCGGCCCAGTGGGTAAATTGCCCCAAAACAGTGGGAAATATGCCCCAAGAAATGGGCAGAACTGCCCTAGTCAGTTCGGCGCAGTTAGAAAAAACGTTAGGTCGGCCCAGTCAGGTAAAAAGTCAGCCTTTGATGTGTATAAATAGAGAGTTCAACCTCTCATTTGGTCAAGCACACAAGCAAGTTCGCTCTAGCCGAGAGAGGTTCGCTACTTCAGTTAAGAGATTGATTTTTTGGGGTTCTCCACTATTGGAGAAATTTCTCCCTTGTTTTCTTGGGTTTGCGCTTCTACTATCCGAATGTACATCGTTCTCTATTGGAAGGGCTGAGCTCGGGGGAGACAAACAACTTTGTCTATGGTTGGGAGATGATTGTTCCTGTCATCATGGTTTAAACGAGCTCAACACTCAGTTTGTTTCTGTGCTTTGCCACTCTTTTAGTGATCTTCGCATTCGTCTGCTTGTTTATTTTCTCCATGAGGTGGTGTCACAATCAGTTTCATGTAGAGAAATATTTCTAACATCTATGTACCAGAGATACTAATCTTCGCAGGCTAGTATATACACGTGAGATGAAGTGATTCTAGAGACAATGGAGGATGGAAAGAGGAAAAATGTAGGAGATGCTGAGTCATCGATCTCACCACTGCAGTCTATGTGATGCAACGAAAACGAACGACACCTTACAGATGAGAAAATGAAGAAACTCAACTTGAATAGTGTTGACGATGGTTTCGAGACTTCCTTGACCTTGTTAATGTTTACAGCAGCATAACCAGGATCACTGAATGAATGGAAAAGCACATAAACAAAATGACTGTGGAACTCGAAAGCAACATCAACACTATTTCAGGTGATTTTCTACATTTTCTCTTGTGTACGGTGTTATTCGTTGTCGTTGCCTCAAATAGACTGCAGCTACGGGATCAATGACTCAACATCTCCGACGTTTTTCCTCCTTCCATCCTCTACCTTTCCTCGTATCACCTCATCTCACTTCTCGCCTTCCAAATATTTTCCCCATCATTGCCACCTTCCCCAGATAAAGTGCATGACGAAGTAATCCTTTGCGGTCTAGAATGACCAAGTTGATCAGGTAGATCAGCTATCCTCTTTAAAACGATGATATGGTCCCTTTGTGGAACGTACTCCTTTCTGGAGTGTGTCCGATTGTGGGATGGTTCTTTTGTGGAACGTGCTTATTTGTGGATGGTTCATTTGGGGAACGATCTCCTTTCTGGACTGTATCCATGTGTTGGAATGAACCCTCTTATGATAACAAGATGTGTTCCGACGTGATGATACATCCCTAGCTAAGAGGGAGCGTTGATGATGTAGGCACCCGATGGACTGGGTTGAGCTGAGCACATTGAATTGATGCATGATAGATTCTCCGATGGACTTGCAGAGTTCTTGAGCTGATGCACGAGTGATTCACCCATGGATAAGGCATAGTCGTGGAGCTAGTGCATCTTCTATGATGGACTGGATTGAGCAGGATGCATGAAGATTGATTTGTTGACACTTCTCGACTAACTGTGATTGTGTTGGAAGACCTTCATTATGATATAGAGAGGTTAGAGATAACTGTGATGTACATATGATATCGAGATGTGTTTCAGTATGATAATCCTGATGATACCTCCATGGCCAAGAGAGAGTGTTGGAGTAGTAGCTCCATGGGGCATCACCTCATAGGTCGACCAAAGGAAGAATAAGATTAGAATAAAGTGTTCGAAGAATACCTTCCTTGTCGAGAGGAAGTGCTGGAAATAGTGCAACTTCAGAAGCTATTTTTATTGTATTTCATCTTGTTATTATACCTCCTATGGGACAAGATGTCAATGTATTTGATCATGTAAAACACTTGAAAGAATCAATGTAAAGCTAGGGGTGAAATAACAAAAAAAATATTTATTAAATGAAATGTTTTGTATTCCCCCAAGACAAGTCGGTCCAGTGGGTATACTGCCCTGAAACAGTGGCAATTTGCCCCAAAAGATGGGCAAAACTGCCCCAGTTAGGTCGATACAGTTAGGGAAAGTTAGGTCGGCCCAGTCAGGTAAAAAGTCAACCTTTGATGTGTATAAATAGACAATTCGATATCTCATTTGGTCAAACACTCAAGCAAGTTCGCTCTAGCCAAGAGAGGTTCGCTACTTCAGTTAAGAGACTAATTTTTTGGGGTTCTCCACTATTGGAGAAGTTTCTCCCTTGTTTTCTTGGGTTTGCATTTCTACTATGCGGATGTACATCGTTCTCTATTGGAAGGTTTGGGCTCAGGGGAGACAAACAGCTTTGTCTATGGTTGGGAGATGATTGTTCCTGTCATCATGGTTTAAACGAGCTCGACACTCAGTTTGTTTCTGTGCTTTAACACTCTTTTAGTGATCCTCGCATTCACCTGCTTGTTTATTTTCTGTATGAGGTGGTGTCACAATCAGTTTCTTGTAGAGAAATATTGCTTATTTGTGGATGGTTAATTTGGCAAACGATCTCCTTTCTGCAGTGTATCCATGTGTTGGAATAGACCCTCTTATGATAACAAGATGTGTTCCAACGTCATGCTACCTCTCTAGCTAAGAGGGAGCGTTGATAATGTAGGCACACGATGGACTGGGTTGAGCTGAGCACATTGTATTGATGCATGATAGACTCTCCGATGGACTGTGCAAAATTCTTGAGCTGATGCACGAGTGACTCACCCATGGATAGGGCAGAGTCGTGGAGCTAGTGCATGTTCTCTGATGGACTGGATGAAGCAGATGCACGAAGATTGATTTGTTGACACTTCTCGACTAACTGTGATTGTGTTGGAAGACCTTCCTTATGATATAGAGATGTTAGAGATAACTGTGATGTACATATGATATCGAGAAGTGTTTCAGTACGATAATGCCGATGATACCTCCATGGCCAAGAGGGAGTGTTGGAGTAGTACCTGCATGGG
Organism: Larix kaempferi; assembly: GCA_027924585.1. NCBI lineage: Eukaryota > Viridiplantae > Streptophyta > Pinopsida > Pinales > Pinaceae > Larix > Larix kaempferi. The sequence goes on from BSBM01000504.1 coordinate 9,987,319, forward strand.
GCATTACCTCATGGGTCAACAGAAGGAAGAATAAGATTAGAATACAGTGTTTGAAAAATACCTTCCTTGTCGAGAGGAAGTGTTGGAAATAGTGCAACTTCAGAAGTTATTCTTATTGTATTTCATCTTGTTATTGTACCTCCTATGGGACAAGATGTCAATGTATTTGATCATGTAAAACACTTGAAAGAATCAGTATAAACCTAGGGGTGAAATCACAAAGAAAAGATTTATTAAATGTAAATTTTTTTTATTCCCCCAAGACAAGTCGGCCCAGTGGGTAAATTGCTCCAAAACAGTGGGAAATATGCCCCAAGAAATTGGCAGAACTGCCCCAATCAGGTTGGCGCAGTTAGAAAAAACGTTATGTCGGCCCAGTGAGGTAAAAAGTCACCCTTTGATGTGTATAAATAGAGAGTTCAACCTCTCATTTGGTCAAACACACAAGCAAGTTCGCTCTAGCCAAGAGAGGTTCGCTACTTCAGTTAAGAGATTGATTTTTTGGGGTTCTCCACTATTGGAGAAATTTCTCCCTTGTTTTCTTGGGTTTGCGCTACTACTATCCGGATGTACATCGTTCTCTATTGGAAATCCTTCAATCCTATCCCAACTTGTTCTTAAGGGGGGATGTTAGGATATCTAGACACTTAGGAGTTAGTTAATATCAATTTGTTATAATGTATCTTTAGGAAAATTTAATTTCTTTAGTATGCATTTGTACATATGTAATTCAATGATCACGATATGCTTTGGACATAGAGTGATCCAACGATTTCTCTCCTTGATATTAACAACCATTGATTCGTGGCTTAACACATGATTGGTCCATGATCTCTATTTAAAGAGAATGGAGGTTCATTTGGTTAATGATATATTGTGAGAAACTCATTGTAACATTCTTTTTTCTTTTGCATAATAATATTGCCTCAAGTAGCTATTTGGATGGGGCCATGGACGGTTTCCCTCTTCGAGGGTTTTAACCACATAAAAACATTGATGTGCTGATCTTTGATTTGTTTGTGTGAGTGACTGCTCAAGGTGTTCAATATTTTGGAAATATCTTGTGTTAGTTGAAGAATTAAGATGTATTTATGCTCTTTGGAAGAGTTTGGGTTGATATCGCTAATTATATCTAATCCCCATTGCTTGAAAGGCTCTTTAATGTTAACAGGCTGCAAAGTAATATCATGTCTCTTTTCCCTCCCATCACTCTATTTTTTACAAGTTTAACATTGTCTTGCATAACCATGTGCATCTCTGAATAGAGTTAAAAAGCTAAAACTAGGAAAATGACAACTTGCTTTTAGGATCTTATGAGTCGTAGTTTCAATTGCAAAATGCCCCCTAATAGGTCCATCATGTAACTATGATAATACTTGATTGATATCAACCTTTTCTAGGTGGCTCAACAATACTCCATCATATTAGTCATAGTTTCTCCTGCAAAATGGCCCCAATAGGTCCAACATGTAAATTTTATAATACTTGATCGACATCAACCTTTTCAAGGCACCTCAACAATACTCCATCATAATTTCTTTTACACAAGTTGATGCCATTCACTAACTAATATTGGGCGGATTGAGTGTTGGGATCTTCTTTTATTGATGTTCATGTATTTAGGGTTAGTGCCATGTTGAAGATATTATTGTAAATCATTATACTAGGAACCAAGGTTGCCTGGAACATAAAGGACTTCTTGGGCATAGAGTACAATCTCATTTTCCCATCCTTCCTCAATTTCCTCTATGGGTTCCAAGGTTTTAGTAACCAATTTTCATAGATCTTTCCCTTTGATGATTGTGGTTGGATTAAATTCAAGGTCATACTCTTGCATTGCAGTAACCCAAATTCCTCCTCCCTCACCCAATTCCTTTTGCATGTAAAGTGACCTTACAACTGGTTGTGGTATGATCACCTTGGTGTGGTTCTTCAAAATGTAGGGTCTGAACTGTTTGACTACTTTGAACATGGGAAATGATTCTTTGTGTACTACACGATAATCCAACTCAACTCCACGTAATCCAGTGCTCATAAAAGATATAGGAAATTCATCCCTGTGTTCTCCCTTTTGTGTGTGCACATTTGTAAGGGAATAATCATGTGCAAAAGTGTACAATGATAAAACTTTACTGAAATTTAGGGTTGTGAAGTGATGGAGAAACAATTATGGCCATTTTTATTTTTTTAAAGCTTCCTTTTATGTGTCAATCCATTTGAAATTTGCATAATTTATAATCATCTTATGAAGAGGTTTGACGATTTCTGCAAAGTCTGTGACGAACCTTCGACGAAATTGATTTTCCTTAAAAATAATTGCATTGATTTCTTACTAGTAGGTAGAGGGATCTGCATGATTGCTTGAGTTTGTTTAGAATCCACAGATACCTCCTCTTTAGAACTACATGTCCCAGTAATTTCCCTTAGGAAACAATGAAGATGATTTTCTTGGGATTAAGGGCGATGTCATACTTTCTGCATCTTTCCAATATTTGTTCTAGGTGATGGATATGATATGACCTATTCTTGGAGTATATTTGACGTCGTTGATGTACACAATTACACTTAGTCCAATCAGTCCTCTAAATGTTGTGTCCATGGTTCACTAAAATGTATCTCTTGCATTAATCAAAGCAAATGGCATCATTCGGTAGGAAAATGTGCCCCACTTCATTCGAAAAGTGGTCTTTAAGTATCAACTTTTTGCCACGATGACCTAATTATAACCAGAAAACCTGTCTAGTAAGGAAAACATTTATGAACCGGAGATGAGCTGTAAAACTTGTACCATAGATGGAATTGGGTAAATATCCTTGTCATAGGATTTGTTTAAGTTTTGAAATATACACATAGTCTAATCCCCCTGACTTCTTTCTTATCTAGACTAAATTAGCAACCCAATTGGAATGATGAACTTTGAATATGATATTGGCATATAATAATTTCTTCAATTCCTTCTAGACCAAAGGTTCGGAAGTTGGGTGTACATTGTTGAGATTTTGCTGAAAAGGTTTTACATTCACTTTTAATGAAATTACACATTAAATACTATTTGTGTCGTATGTCTTTAGATTGTCACAGGTCCAACAAAAAACATATTTTTTTCATTTGAAAAACCGAATAAATATTTGATTTTCTTCCTATGAACAACATGTTCCCAAATTTATGTTTTTGGGATCCACTTTAGTGCCTAGGTTAAGGAATTCAAATTGCATAGAGGAACTATTTGTCTCTATATTGACTAGTTTTCTAAATATGGTATGGATACCATACAAATTATCTACGATACGAACCCCTCTTGGAGTAGGATTACCTTTATGTTTTTGGATGCTTTCCACATATTATTGAGGAACTTTTCATGTTCTTTGTCATCAGTTGCTACATCCTTGAGCATGTATTCATTAGTGAGGAAATTAATGATGCACTCATCATCATTGAATACCCTCCAGTTTGTTATATTTTTTGGGGCATAGGGTTTGAAAAGAAATTCAATAGAAAAAACACCACTTATAGGCATGAAACAAGAAGCAATAGTAGCTAAAGTATCAACTACAACTTTCACAGTGAAAAGGGTAGAGTCAATATTAAAATCATCAAAGTTAGAAATTAGATTCCATACCTCATTTTGGTACCTGTTATCACCAGACTTGTAGTTTCCCCTAGATATGAATCCAAAATGGATGGCAGAAGAGATGGGCAACCAAAGAGGTGCAACCGCGATAGCCTCGACTCCCAATGGATGGTTGTCACGCCAATCGAGGCAACCTTCACTTTATGTTATCTAGCCCAAGAAAACAAAGGGAGAGACCCAGATCTACTCCCAATAGGAGAGATCAAACCAATACACCAGATCAAATCAAGAATAGGTGAAATACGTAAGGTGTATGGTGAATCCTAGATCTATGGATGAAGTCACAACATGAGTAGTAGGTTGGATCAAGGGGTTTAGAGAGTGTAGCTTTGGTCCATTATGAGTGTGAGAGTGACTTATGGTATTTGAAATAAGATCCAGGATTAGGGTACTAGTCAATTATGAGAAAATCCATTGCGTTGGGAACCGTGTCCCATGCAGGGTAGTTAAGGACCAAATTGGGGCTAACTAGTACCAAAGGTGAGCTTGATTGATATGACAATGTCAAGGGGTTCAAGCAACTAAAACAAGGATCAAACCACAAGCAAACTCAACAGTCCAAGAAAGTCGAATTAGCTTGGAGAAAGATTAGTGCCTTGGGAAGTGGGCTAAATGGAGTAGATCAGGAATTGTAGATCAGGAATGTTGAGGTGTTGAGGTAGGTGGATCTTGAAAATTAGGTTCATCCAATGGCTAGATCTAAGTATATTTGAGATTGAAGTGTATCACAAAGTGACCCAAGTGGGGCTCAACCCTCAAAATGAGGAATGGGGCCCACAAGGTCAAAATCACTGAAGTGACACACTAGGGGTAGGTTATCAAATGTGTAGATGAAGGATCAAGTGGGATCTCACCTACCCAGGTTCTAGATCCTAGCAAACTCACCTCTCCCAGGAAGTGCGACTTCCCTTGGAGAAGCCTCTTTGCCTTGGGAAATGGGTGAAATGAGGGCCAATCCACACCAAATTATAGATCCGATTCGCCGTGGATACTATAGAGGTGGGTTTTAAATTTTATACCCAAAAGCCTAGTAGATCTTGCTAGATTTGAGAAAATGTAAAATGAGGGTTTGAAGCATTTAGACAAATGGATAGATCATGGAAAGAGAAATTACATTGAGATCATATCTGAGTGTTGGAATGAGATGCCTTGTTGTTGAGGAAGACTCCCGCGGAGATCAAATGAGAAATTGTTGAAATTGCTTGCTGAAATGATTCCCTAGCCCAAAAGTGCGACCTCCTCTACCTGCCAAACCAAGGAAAATCGATTCAATCATTTAGATCAAGTATGGAGGAAATACAAGCGAAATGCAATGATAACATGAAATAGAAGGTCAAAGACAGTAATACTCCCTATTACCAACGAACAAACCCAAGGAAGAAGTAGGGAGGGTCCTCCCCTACCAATTCGTCCTCCTCAAATGAATTCAGCCTCCACCTATAGATGCAAAAACGTGGTACAAAAATATAGCAAGACAAAATCTCCAAGAACCCAGTGCAAAGGAAGAATCAACGAACGAACTCCAAAAGCATTCACCACAACACAACAGATAGATGCAATAATAATTCCCTATTCCAATAATCCAGAGCCAAAATTCCCCTTTACAATGAGAAGCTCTCTCCTTTAAATAGAATGGAGAGAGGCCACAATCCTAACCACTTTTTGAATGAGTGGCTAAGATTAAAATATCAAAAGATCTAATCAATGGTTGAGATGAGCTCAACAATACAATACATGGATCAATAATAAAATATAACAATATGTGGACAAACTCACCCTAGGAGAGGGGATCCCACCAAATCATAATGATAAAACATAAGAAATAGCTCATGGTGGGTCCAAGGGGTAATTTCTAACACCCTTGGTCAATCCCCATGGCACAATATCCAAGAATGAAAGACCAAGACACCAAATCGTGCCTCACTGGGAATGTCGTGAGCCTTAGGAGGCTCCAGAAATCATCAAAAAGTGCCATAAGTGATGGATGTGGGTCCCGATGAAGCTGAAACTACTGGAGAAGGTGTGGGAGACATCCCACTCATCATCACTGATCATCCCATTCCATAACCTTGCCTCAGTATCCCAAATCGAATTCTTCTGTAGCCATTTTTACCATTTCTAGACTACCTCAGGAAGTGTGAAACTGCCCAAACTGCCTCCTGGAGTGCCTGCGCTGTCAAGGTGAGCTCTCCAATGAGTCTGGGAGGGGGGTAATATGGTAATAACAAGTGGCTGGACCACCCCCTCCATGCACAATGCCCTAGTTGAACCAAATAAATCCCATCACTGCTCTGACAGGGCCTCTGACAGGCCAAAACTGCACTAGGATAGCCAACTGAGGCTCAAACATCACTGTAACTGCCCGGAACTGAAAACAGACTGTCTCATTGGACTCAGAAGGTCCAAATCCATCTAAAGTGTGTACTCATACACCATATAGACCTCTGCATGATCAAAAGTAAATGCTCATCATATCCGGCAGATCCAATAATAATAATCTGTAAAAGTGTTGAAAAGCACAAATCATCATCATAAGCCTGAAACCACTGCATAAGCCCACCATGGTGACCTGTACCAGACCATATATCATCTATCTGTAACATCTGAGGTCTTCCACCTTATGTCCTGTGGTTGAATTTTGGTCAAATTGGGTTTGACCGAGTCAACATGACCAAAATATAACTCAAACTGTCATCAAGCTTCTGCAAGGTGTCAAAGGTTAAAACATGCTTTACAATCCATTCAAATAGAAATTATAACAAGAAGTAATCATTACTGGCAATCTAAATCCAAATATAATAGGTCGTTAATTATTATTATTACTCAGACAAGACTTTCAAGGTCATACTCACTTCATAGTTGTGATCAATTTGCTAGTGAAGGGTGAAGGATTTGTACTGCAAAGGCTAGGATAGAGGGAATGAATTACTGAATTAACACTGTGACACTTTGGAAATGGAAAGGGGATACACACCATAGCATATACTGAATGAGTAACAACACAGGGAATGGCAGTGTCTCACAAATGGGTAAGTTGTTCAAAGAGTGTTTATTCACCTTGACTAATGCGCACAATCCATAATACAAATGAGGCCAGCAATATTTTTGATATAGAGTTTAAGTTCCATTGCTTTTTGGGCCTAGAGTTTCCATAGCCTTTGATCTATGTGTGTTTATGAACACATTGCATAGATTTACATTTAATTTAGGCTTCTTGCTGCAGGTGTGTTTTTAAGGCACTTGTTTACCTGAGCACTTCTAGGTGTGTCACAGACAGGTTGTTACTTAGGTATTTACATTTCAAAAAAGATATAACATTTGATATTTCATAGCCATTTTCATTTGGCTTGCCTTTCATTCATGTGTGTTGAGAAACACATTACATGAATGGGCTTTTCATACAAGATACAACATTTCATTTCCATATTTTGTATTCATGGCAGCACTAAAAGTTTAAGGTTTAGCCAACAACATCTTTAGTGACTAGGGGGACTTCACAAGGAAATCCAACTCACCATAGGTAAGTTTTGTCACCAACTCAGAGCCGAGACACAATAAACATGGAAGCTTATCCAATATAGAGGTTACGGTGGGGAAAAGTCCTCCATGCCACTAGTCAAGTAGTAAGTCAAGGTAATGAACAAACTGGGTAAGTCATGGATGGATGAAGATAGTGAATAATGAAACCAACACTAGCAAGCCAAAGTATGGCGGGAATGACCACCTCTATTCTCCCTAGGGAGGGTAAAACCAATGAGTATAGGCCAAGAACTTCTAAGTCTGAGTAGGGACAAATATGATATATATAGTACAACCAGGTCCACATATCTATATGATCGCCAGATCATGATACTAAATGCTAAGACATGCTAAGTGAATGGAAATAAAAGCAACATAACCACAACACCATAATATACCTGCTGAGTCATATACCTGAATGCTCATCATCTGAACCATCATCTGACCTATGAAACTGCTGCTGTAACTCTGGGCAATACTAACTGCTCTGTGTAAATGGCTAAATAGCTACATTGGTCATCTCTCTGAGTGTCTTGAGACTCAACCATGGCATGGGGAATAAAATTGTTGTCCAAAATCTGATAGTGATCCATAGTAGATGCTCATCTCAGCATCTCAATGGAAGGGAACTAGCTGAATAGTGTACTAGAATCAGAAAAATAATGTATGGTAGATCGGCTACTATATATGTGATAACAGTACCCTTTTAAGTGTGGATAGAAACATTGTGTACTATTTATCACCTATCTAATAATAATATCCGAATCACCAAAAAACTTCAAATATTTTACTTTTAAACTAACATCCTTTTATTAGGCCTTAAACCAAGGCCTCATACTCAATTGTTTTGTTCCGTGCATTGAAATTCTAATCTACATGAAAGGAGTCTTGCATTTGTATGGATCTATGAAGATGTAACCTACTACCGCTCCTTGATATGTCTTGGAACCATCAAAATACAAGGCCCATAAGTTAGTGTTTACACTACCGTGTTAGAAGAAAAATAACTATTTACTACTATATAGTGCATTTGTCCTCATCAATCCACATAAAATGAAGGAGTTTAGACTGTATTTTTGTTCCTACAGGCAACTCTTCAGCCTCATAACAACTGAAATTTGTCTCTAAAAAGTAGTTCTTGAGAACTGAATGTGCAAAATTAATAGGTCCATTTTATCCTTCCAGTATTGCCACCGTATGTCTCTTGTGTTTTCTATGTCCACTCAAATTTGATTCTCTTCCTTTTGTATGGCACCCACAAGTGTGACCAATCGATGGTGAAATAACCTTGTATTTTTTGTGACCAATCCCTATTCAGAAGTAATCCATATGCTTTTGCAATATCCACAACAATGATATCAATACTTTGGTAAAACCTAGGATTTGAATACAATATGATCATTACGTATTTAAGTTCACATATTACTTCGACACCTGATTGGTTTAATTGGATAATTCAAGAAATACATTTAGTTGGTACATCATTGAGGTTCTAGTAAAATAAATAGGACATTATGTTGGATGAAGCTCCAGAGTCCACTAAACAATTGTGTATGTTGTAATTAAAAATTTCAAATGTCAAGAGGAATAGAGGAGTTTGAGACTTGGATTGAATATCTATGTTGGTTGCATTCATTGCGACACTCAGTTTTTCTTGGGGAGAATATGATTTTTCCTCATTGGAAGCATTAAGTAACAGATCCCTTTGTTGCAAAATGTTACATAGTTTGAATAGGGAGACATTTTCCTTAGTCCTTTTCATGTCCTCGACCACGTTGTATTCCGTATTGTCTTCTTATTCTTAAAAAATCTCTAATCTTACAATACATCGCATCCTCACATATGCATCACATCACACTTCATCTTCACATCATGTCATAATGATGTTTCATCAACATACCCTCAAAAGGTCTCCTTCACCTCTATTATATAGCTAGAGGTATGGAAGATTTACATCCCATAACACACGTGGGATAAATAGCTTTCCACCTCTCTTATATAAAGAATGGTTATAAGAGAATCTATTACATGATGCATGTGGGGTAACTCTATTTTATGATATTAGAGTTATTTATGCCTTTTATGATATTTCACTAACAATATCACACAAGTCATCATTACATATTCCAACACTCCCCCTTAATGATGATTGGGAGAAAGAATACAAATGGAGGAAGATGGCATTGCATTGGCATCCCCCTTGATGACAACTTCCAAAATTCCACATAAGATGTGAATATGAACACACTTCGGCTCATGGATTTGATGAAGATAACAACCGCTTCTCAATATGTACGATGAACTCTTTCCGAACACCACAATAGTGTACAAAAACCTTATATGGCCAATACAACATAAAATGTGGCTAGAAGATAGTCATCACAATAGTGACCCAATTGATAGTTGAAATAACTTTGCAGTAGACCTCATCACAAATATAAGAACCCCAGATCTATACATCAAAATGTTTCCAGCAGATAGTATTCGTAACCAAATAAATCTACTAGAGATTACATTGCAAATAAAAGACCCCAATGGTTCATCCATCGAAAGATGTGCCAAGCAGTCAATATTCAAAACCAATTTGAAAGATGTAAGAATTCGATAGTAGACTCATCACGAATACAAAAACTACAAATCTATACATCGAAATGTTTCTAGCAGACAATATTCAAAGAACTCTACTGAAGATTACATTGCAAATACACCAGCATAGATCCATCTTAAACCCATATCTATCAAGCATCGAGAGGGATCCAATTTCTTGATGTGTATTTTTTTTTTTATCTTAATTTTTTTACACATTAAGATATTTGATCCCTCATGCTTGATATATCTAGGTTTAAGATGAAATCAATATAATTTTTTTTGTTTGTTTAAGCCGACATTATTTGCATATTTATTTCTTTTTAATAGGAATGGCATGCTACATAACATTACACAACATTATTCTTTACAACATCTCCCTCATACTGGGATGTAGAGCACCTCGCTACTCTCGGTGCAAAGACCCCAACGGCCTATCCATCGAGATGTTTTCCCTACATATAATCATCATGAATTTATAGTAGAAGATGGTTGTTCATTTCATTATCACTAGAATATGGTGATTTTATTTGAATTTCATTACATTACATTACATTCCTTCTTAGTTTACAACTTCAAACATCTATATAACAAAAGGTTTCAACTTTGGTGTCGTCAATGATAAGTTGAAAAGAGGAGAAATGTAGAAGAACTAGAGAGAACCACAATAATATGCTTAAGATAGGAAGTCTTGACACAACCAAGAAGTTCTTCAAGTCTTTGTTGATGCTCAACATCGAAATCATTATGAAGTGTTGAAATATGATCCGAGAGGTGAAACTACTGAACTTTGTTGCAAGATTAGTTTGTATGTACTGTTGTTTATAGGGTGATGTTCTCATCATGTCCATATTTCATTTCCTCATTTTCACGTTCATATGATCCCTATGACAGACTTGCCAAGTTATGTTTTATGCATCGTCGTATCATTGGTCAAGTTGATTTTTGGGAGATTTGTCGTCTTTTCTTCTGGACATCGTCATGTCATGGAGATGGTTCATTACATCCGTCTTGTCACATTGATCGTGCTCATATTTCATTTGGCCAAAACTGTCGTCGTTTGACCCTTGTCCTCCTATTTACCCATTGTCCTCCTTATTTAAAAATATCTCTTTTCCCTTTCATTAATCTTTTGACCCTCTCTCCATTTATTCCCATATTCCCCTAATTCCAAACCCTAATTTGCTCGACATATAGAGCATGAGGAGGGAAACAATCTTTTGGTAGGGTTAAGACAAACCAACCAAGCATAATAAATGAAATGTGGGAAAAAGAGAATCCCAAAGCAAAGGTCAGGAAAATATTCACAGACATGCACAATGGCAGAAGGTAAGAGGGTCATTCCTTCACTCCTCAGTGAAAAGAGAAAAAACATTCACTCAGAATGATGTTAGATAGGGAAAAATGACCGCAACCATATCTAACACGAGTGTCATCCAAAGAAAACATAGACATACACATAGTTGAAACGCCACATCACAATGAGAGACAGTGGCAACACAACTCATTGGATGCCTAGTAAGAAATAGGGAGCCATTATCACTCAAACACTAGACTGAATGCCACAGGTGGTAGGCCCATACTCCTTCCTGATGGAAACAAATACACATAAAACATGAGACTTCCACGTAAATTGGACAGAGTTTCAGTGTATATTAGAAGAAGAGAAGGCCAACACACCATGAACCAATGGTTGGCGCGTTTACAACTCGAAAAGACAAGCAACACATTCCCACCAGTATGGAATCTACAAAAAGTTGGTCATTGCAAAATTGGGATAGGAGGAGTGATTGATTGAATGATTAGCACAAATTCCCAAGGAGAAAGAAACACTTGGCGCAAAAAATCCACAGAGGGAACATCATAGGCACGTCGAGGGTATGTTGGAGGCCAACATAAAGAGAAAACACATGCAGGAGCAAACCATGAAAACACCACTCATGCAAACACTCATTCAAGCATATAAACATTGCACACAAAACAACAACAACAACAAATAGAAGTTCAAATCAAGATAATAACAAATAATTCATCTAGCACATGAAGCATCTATCCTGCCGTGGATTTCTATGCGTGTGTTCACCGCAAACTAATCCCCAACATATGCAATTGTACATTGAAAGGATATTTGCAGCGGATTTGCACTGAGATTTTGGAAAATTGAAGGTTGTGGATGAAACTTTTATTATCACAAAATACGGGTGAAATATCCCATAGTAGCACACACTATCTCAATGAGGAACTATTTCAAGGTCGAGTTGATAGCTCCAATGAAAATGGAGGAACTGGAACATAATTATTGTTGTAAACAATGATTAGGAACCTTCACCACATTGATACATAGGCTCATTAGTCTAGGATCACAAACATTAAGTAGGAATCCATCTCGTAGCCTTGATTGGAATAGTAACATTCTTTGTCATAGAGACAGATGCAGTTGTAGATGCGGAGTTTCACCATGCCTTCCCCATCAAAGAGATGTGATGATGCCATTCTAGTGAAATATAGTTTTTGGAAATAGAAGAAGATACATGGCACGAGCGAGTGGGAAATACAAAGTGAACCAATGCAGTACGAAACCAAATGAGGTGTGCAAGGATTGCTGGAAGTTGTCAGGGTCCCAAGAAGCACAGGGATGTGCAGGAAAATATCAGGTCTCCATGAGTGGGATCCTTTAGTTATTTTTTTAGTCACCCTTTTCACTTGAAATGTATTTAATGACCAGGGAAATATTTGTTATAATCTGTGTTGCATTCACCACAACTTGTTTTTATTGACAAAGGAACTTTTAACCGTCATTTTTTATAAGCATATAATAGACTTGATACAACAAATAACATATGCGACCTTTGAATTATTTTGAAGAGGTTGAGTATGACTCATAAGAGCCTTGAAATATCCAGGTTATTCCCATGTAAAATGTTTTTAAACCAACATCGTTACAAATGAGTACTTTTTCTTATAAAATAGTTTCGGCCTTCTTTGATATTTTATTTTACATGGATAAATATCATTCATCTCTTAAGAAGAAGGTGGACATTAGTTACTGCGGTCCATCTTCCTCTTCTCAGACACACATGGAAAACTAAATTCCACTATGACCTAATTATAACCAGAAAACCCGTCTAGTAAGGAAAACATTTTGAACTGGAGATGAGCTGTAAAACCTGTACCATAGATGGAAATGGGTAAATGTCCTCATCATAGGATTTGTTTAAGTTTTGAAATATACACACAGTCTAATCCCCCCCAACTTATTTCTTATCGAGACTAAATTAGAAACCCAATTGGAATGATGAACTTTGAATATGATATTGGCATCTAATAAATTCTTCAATTCCTTCTAGACCAAAGGTTCAGAAGTTGGGTGTACATTGTTGAGATTTTGCTGAAAAGGTTTTACATTCACTTTTAATGAAATTACACGTTGAATAATATTTGTGTCGTATGTCTTTAGATCATCATAGGTCCAACAAAAAACATCTTTATTTCATTTGAAAAATCGAATAAATCTTTGATTTTATTCCTATGAACAACATGTTCCCAAATTTATGTTTTTGGGATCCTCTTTAGTGCCTAGGTTAAGCAATTCAAATTGCATAGAGGAACTATTTGTTTCTATATTGAATAGTTTTTTAAATATGGTATGGAGATCAAACAAATTATCTAAGATAAGAACCCCTCTTGGAGTAGGATTACCTTTATGTTTTTGGATGCTTTCCACATATTATCGAGGAACTTTTCATGTTCTTTGTCATTAGTTGCTACATCCTTGAGCACGTATTCATTAGTGAGGAAATTAATGATCCGCTCATCATCATTGAATACCCTCCAGCTCGTTATATTTTTTGGGACATAGGGTTTTAAAATAAATTCAATAGAAAAAACATCACTTAAAGGCATGAAACAAGAAGCACTAGTAGCTACAGTATCAGCTACAACGTTCATAGAGGAAAGGGTAGAGTCAATATTAAAATCATCAAAGTTAGAAATTAGATTCCATGCCTTAGTTTGGTACCCTTTTAAGTGTGGAGATAGACATTGTGTACTATTTTTCACCTATCTAATAATAATATCTGAATCACCAAAAAAACTTCAAATATTTTACTTTTAAACTGATATCCTTTTTAACGCCTTAGACCATGGCCTCATACTCAGTTGTGTTGTTCCATGCATTGACATTCTCATCTACATGAAAGGAGAGTCTTACATTTGTATGGATCTATGAATATGTAACATCCTACCCCCGCTCCTTGATATGTCTTGGAACCATCAAAATACAAGGCCCAGAAGTTAGTGCTTACACTACTATTAGAAGAGAAAGAACTATTTACTACTATATAGTGCGTTTTTCCTCATCAATCCACATAAAATGAAGGAGTTTAGACTATATTTTTGTTCCTACAAGCGACTCTTTAGCCTCATAACAACTGAAATTTGTCTCTAAAAAGTAGTTCTTGAGAACCGAATGTTCAAAGTTAATCGGTCAATTTTGTCCTTCTAGTATTGTCACCGTATGTCTCATGTGTTTTTCTATGTCCACTCAAATTTGATTCTCTTCCCTTTTTATGGTACCCACAAGTGTGACCAATCAATGTGTAGTGTCCCTTTTTAATATATTTGAGAAAATTGGAAAAATTGCACTTTTGGCCAATTCGACCCTTAGACTAGTAATGACTCAAATGCTTCCAAATGGCTCCAAATGCTTCCAAATTGGGTCTGAATGTGTTTGGAAGGTATTAAGACATAAAAATGAGGCTGATGGATTCTTGGACACTCTCAAAAGACTTCTGCAACATTCATTTACAATCAGGGAAAAATAGGGAAATTTGCTAGTCAATTCGAAAAAATTGCACTTTTTGGCCAATTCGACCCTTAGACTAGTAATGACTCAAATGCTTCCAAATGGCTCCAAATGCTTCCAAATTGGGTCTGAATGTGTTTGGAAGGTATTAAGACATAAAAATGAGGCTGATGGATTCTTGGACACTCTCAAAAGACTTCTGCAACATTCATTTACAATCAGGGAAAAATAGGAAAATTTGCTAGTCAATTCGAGGTTCAAAACCCCCAAGGGTAGGGGACAAAAATGGATTTCCAAATGCAGTACGAACCTCCAAAATTTCAGAAAAGAGACATGGAATTTTTAAAGGACTTCAATGGGTTCCCAAATGCATCATTAATCAGTTCCTAAAGGCTGGTGCAACACCCATAAATCATAGGTTTGTGGACATGTCTTCACCTTGGGGGAAATGATAGGAAACTTCACCATTTGCTATGAAATTGAGATTTATGTTCCAAAGGCTTATGCAATGTATATGAAACTTCTTTAGGACATTAATGAATCTCCATACATCATAAAAATCACAGAATGAACTGATACAGGTCGAAATAAAGCAACTTCAAGCTTTCATAACAAGATACGAGGAAAATGGCACCATTTATACATTGTTTGGTATTTTAACATAGTCTCACTTGGTATTTCGACCTGAGGACCTTCTGAGCAGAAAATAAAAACTAAATACATCATATTACAAATAAATGGGGCCACAATATCTCCCCCAAAGAGATCAATATCTCACCAAGTGCGCCCTTCCTCCAAGAGCCAAAATATGAAGAGAAAAGTGGGAAAGGTGTGGAAACAAGTTGAAGAAGAGAATGTCATGAGGATCCCTGTAGCTTCAAACTGCAATAAATGGCTCCATTGTAGCTCCAAATGAAAGGTTTGAATGGCCTCTTCAATTTCCAATTAGGATGGGAATCTTGCACCCTCGAAATTGGTACTAAGGCAAGTAGAGTAAACACTCCACAAGCATGGACAAGCTATGCTCTCCAATATGAAAAATGAGAAATGATCAAAAGCTACTCTCCTCCTTTGTTCTTTACTTTTATAAACTTCCAAATACCTCCTTATCTTGAATTCCATCCATGAGCTTCATGCCAACTTGAATTGGGAAGAGATTCCAATGTGTGCCACTTGTCCCTCCATTCCTAGCCTCCTCCTTCACTCAATTCAAATGGATGACTCTTTGGCTGCCCTAAATCCCTTGTGCGCCCTCTTGGAGGCTATTTTTAGCCCTGACATGTCATATATGTTAGATTTCAGCAATCAGGTCTGGTTTTTCTCATAAGTGTCATAACATCTTCATCATTGTTGTCATAGAAGCTAGGGAATCTAGCCCAAGTGTCCCAATAGCTCCAAAATGCCTCTTCCTCTTCCATGGGAGTTAATATTCCTCTCAATTTCGACCTCATTGAGTCATTCCGAGTATTATTCCCTTCCAACTCCCCCAAGAATATTGGACTCCACCTTGGATTCGAATGGGTGAGAGTGGAATGCCATGTGGCATGGGGAATCTAGCTTGAGTGGGCCCCACACCTCCAATGTGCCCTCATGACCAAGTGCCACCTTATTTTTCTATATTAATATTGATTTATTCCCCATTTAATATAATTGGTCAAGCTAATGTCCATTTGGGGTTTTATAGTCCTTATTCCAAATCTAATGTTTCCACCCCAACCTAGGAAACTAGTAGCTTGGTGGAATTTTCTCTTTTGAGATTTATTTGAATGGGGACATTACACGATGGTGAAATACCCTTGTAGTTTTTGTGACCAATCCCTATTCAAAATTAATCCATATGCTTTTTGGAATATACACAACAATGATATCAATAGTTTGGTAAAACCTAGGATTTGAATACAATATGATCATTACATCTTTAAGTTCACATATTACTTTGACACCTTATTGGTTTAATTGGATAATTCAAGAAATAAATTTAGTTGGTACATCATTGAGCTTCTAGTAAACAAAATAGGACATTATGTTGGATGAGGCTCCAGATTCCACTAAACAATTGTGTATGTTGTAATTGAAAATTTCAAATTTCAAGAGGAATAGAGGAGTTTGAGACTTGGATTGAATCTCTATGTTGGTTGCATTCATTGCGACACTCTGTTTTCTTGGTGAGAATTTGATTTTTCCTCATTAGTTGTTATTTTCTGCTGTTGATAATAGAGTTTCTTAGAAGCATTAAGTAACAGATCCCTTTGTTGCAGAATGTTACATAATTTGAATAGGGGAGACATTTTCCTTAGTCCTTTTCATGTCCTCAATCACGTTGTATTCCATGTTTTGTGGGATATTTTTTTTATTTCTATGGTCTTATGTGGTTGAGAAGAGCTCGAAGAAGCTTTATCATTGTTAGAATATTGATAATATGCATAAACATCCAACAATATGTTTGCTAACATGCAAATCAAGAATCTACAAGTCTATCTTTCTATCTATAAAATCAACAAATAATCATGTAAGAAACAAGAGACAAGAGAATAGAAAGATACACCATATATACGTGGTAAAACCCCAAATGGGGAAACATACACATTACACATGAAGGTATTGTCTTCTTATTCTTAAAAAATATCTAATCTTACAATACATCGCATCCTCACATATGCATCACATCACACTTCATCTTCACATCATGTCATAATAATGTTTCATCAACATACCCTCAAAGGGTCTCCTTCACCTCTATTATATAGCTAGATGTATGGAATATTTACATCCCATAACACATGTGGGATAAATAACTTTCCACCTCTCTTATATAAAGAATGGTTATAAGAGAATTTATTACATGATGCATGTGGGGGTAACTCTATTTTATAATATTAGAATTATTTATGCCTTTTTTAATATTTCACCAACAATATCACACAAGTCATCATTACATATTCCAACACTCCCCCTTAATGATGTCTGGGAGAAATAATACAAATGGAGGAAGATGGCATTGCATTGGAACCCCCCTTGATTTATTTAACCCTAATTGGATGATGGATTGTGCCTTCAATGCTCAATCCATCATGCTCCCCCATCATTGATGAGAAATCATTTCACATTGTGAAATCCCTTTAATGGATGCACAAATCATGATTTTTGAGACATCCATAGACGGTATGCTTATCCAAATCTGGAATTAGCACCGGGATTTGATGGATGGTATGCAATGGAATGTGATGGATCATCATTTAATGCTAAAAAATTAACATAATTGTTGAATCAAGTTGAGTTCAAGTAGAATATCATATTTATTTCCATTCCTTGTTTCAATCTATGCCTTGTGCATTCCCTCGCCTCCTTCATATATTGAGGTTGCTTGTTTTGTGACTTAAGGTTGGTATATATGAGTAAGTTTTGAGCACTTTATGTCATGTTTCGTTATGCATGCATGTGTCTATGAGTCATACATGTGTCATCTAGGTGTTATCTGTAATGGATTTGTGTTATTTGGCATTGAGAGGTGGAGGCATGCCATTGCAAAATGCTCCATCTCCCTCATATCTTTTCATCTTTGCAACTACCTTCTAGTAATTCCTTACCAATGTGTCTATTGTTGCAAGGATATCCCTCTCTCTCTATCCTCTAATAACATTCTCTAATTGAACAATTTGTACCCATGGTGTTATATGGGCCATCCTCTTCAGTTGAGATTTTAATGTTTCACTACCATTTCATCCACACATTTTGATGTAGTGGTTCATAAAGTTCCTTTCCCTTCTTCCATGATCCCTCTAGAAGTCCAAAACAAGAACCCTTTTATGCCATGTGTCATCGACCTGTGATCTACATTATGCCCCTTCTCATCAACTCAATGAAGCCTTTACTTTTATGCCCACCATGCATTATACCTCTATCAGAATCACTTTGGACCATCGATACTTGCTCTCAAGCCCATACTTTGTCTTATATTGTTCCAATGCCTTTGTGCTTATGTGGTGAGATTCAAGGAGATTTTATACTTGATGGATCATCCACTTTAACATCCTATAAATATGTTGAATCCTCCTTGTTTTCTCAGATATTGTTATACTTTAATCCTTCTTGCTTTGAAACTATTCATGTACCCTTTGTGGGTTCACCATTCTTGGAGATATCTCTCGACAGTCCTTTCACACTTATAATTTGTCTTGGAGTCCAAAACATCCTCAATATGTACATTCATGTCATACTTGGTGTTCTCAAACTCAGTATCAAAGTACCTTCATGATCTTGCATTATAGTCCCTAAGTTATTTAAGAAGCATGTCCTCATGCTTAAGTGGCATACCCTCATCTCAATTACCACTATGATTCCTCATATTTAGTGTGCTAATCTCTTCTTGGACCAATGCTCTTCGATGATCATCGCTTCTACCTATCTTTCTATTTTCCAAGGTAGTCTTCACAACATCTTCGTTATACTAAAGTTTCCAATCACTCTTGCAACATCTACCCAAGACACCATTATTGGAGTCGTCTACACTTTTTTTTCTTTATAGAGTCTTCACTCACTCAATGAAATTCACCATTGTTTTCTTGTAGTCTTCACTCTTCTAGAATATTTGTCATCTTGTTCATAATTCTCCCACCTTTCTCATATTTATTCTCTTTGCAACATTCTCCTCTTTCAACATCTTGTTCTACAAGGTCTTATCTTCATTGTGCCATAGTTGTTACCATTTATGATACCACTTATGTGAGAGATCATGGCAAGCCCAAAACTCATATCGACTCAATTGATGGTGAACAAACTCGCATATCAACATTGCCTCCCTGCAACACACCTTCAAAACCTTCAAGGCACCAATATTTCTCTTTGGAGTACTACCCAAAGGTATTTAAAACAAATTTTCAACCATGGGGTTCAATGATTATTACTCTTTAAAAAATATAACTAGCATTCAAAAGTTAATTCAATAGCAAAATTACCCATACACGTAATAAAGCATCTCTTCACTTTCATTTAATGCTCAAGGCATTCATAAGTGGACTTACAAACACACGCAAATTCACAAGAATATGGAGATCATCTTCCCCTGTTTCATTAATACATGGATACAATTACAAATTACATACATTGGGCACCCATTCCTTAAAATCAACCAGTTAAATTTTATTTAGTAGACTATCTTCTAATATTCTAATCTAGTTGTGGGTTCCATCTACCACTACCACAACTCATTGATGCCAGGGAAAATGCCATGGTAGCTTACAAAGGCTCTACGATCATTCTCCGGTTTCGAGCTTGACCTCTATATCTTTGTGCCTTCTATTAACTAACTTTGCTTATATGTAACAATTTCTCATGGCTATTTGCTTCCCTAATTCTTTTCTCTTTTTTTTTGCTACTTAAAACGATCCACCTTCTCCCCATGAATCTTCACATTTTTCACTATCTTGGTGGTCATTCCTATTCCATGTGCCTATTGTTTCAATGCTCGCCCTCTCTTCACCCTTCAATAACATTTTCTAATGAAAATTTCTGCAAACATATGTTTCTAATGAACATATTTTTGCAGAAATTCTACAAGCATATGTTACAGATAAAAAGTCCAATCTTTAGATTCTATCAAACTTTTTGGAGCGTTTGTACCCTCTTGCATTCACGTCATTGTGAAGGACGAATTAGAATCGGAATCCGTGGGAATTCCCTGCGATGATCACTGTTTCAGTTTTATGGATCCCTCCGTTTCAACAAATTCTAATGAATCCACCTCTGATTCGACCTTCGCTAATTCTGTTTCAACGAGCAGATGTTCGTAACTCGAGCTCAGAAATTGATTGACCACAAAACCATAGCTTGCAACAGTTGGTTCTTGCTTATGTTGCCAACCATGGAGACTCACATGGTGTAATGGGAAGACTGATCAGGGATTTTGGAGAAATAGTTTTTGTGCAACGATCAACATAACAGAATGCTAGCATGGAGGCTATAAGACAAAAGTTGTGGTTGTTACATCCATATTGTAGTTCTCAAGCATGATGTTTGGCATGTAAAGGCCATAGTTTAGGTACACATCTCTATTTCCTTTTGTGAATGTTAGTTTGAGGTCTTAACTGTCACAAGTTCCCCTATTGAGAGTACAAAATGTGTAGATCTGGCACATCTAATTAACAAATTTATGAATTTAAAAAAACACGCGAAGTGTCTTTGTTGTGTTTTGTGGTGGAATAACTCCTTGAAATTTGAAAGTCTATCCATTGATAGGAGATTGCTACTCTTACTACTATAAGAAATCCCTTGTCATGCATAAAGTATTAGTTTCTATTGTAGGTGTTGGTATTGTCAATTTGTACCATTAGATCAAACTCACTATGTTATTTGTCAAATGTATTAAAAGTCACTTTTGTCCAAGTTGAAGCTACCAAATTCTTTCTAAACTCAAATTATCGGTGCGTATTTTGACATCATTTTCTTATAGTAGATACAACAGGGCATATGACATTGTGTTGTTATATATAATAGAACTAAAAATGGTCAATCAATGGTTAATTTGAGTCCTCTGAATATTTTTAGTTCATTGTCTTGATTGTTTGAGGCTCGCAATAATAATTCTTATCGCCCCATCCTTGCAATGATAATCAATATATGTATGCATCACCCAAAAGCGGAACAAAATGATTTTTGATATCTGTATTGTTATCATCGATGTACCCCCCACTCCAGTCCGAGAGTTTGGGATATCTGGTACGAGATACAATTCTTGATATCTAATACGATTAGAGGTAGTGATATCTGGTCTTATATATGTCATACCATCCTATTTGTATATTTCATACCCATTGTTAGTTGTAGCTCATATGCCATAGGGAGGGAGGGGTCAAGCAGACGGTCAGGATACGTAACCCTTTTGGTGGTGATGCTCATATGCCATTGGGTGGGTTTTTGGGGTTAGACCAATGGGGCATACCTTAGACATTTATGGGTTCTAGTTCAAACTCAGTACCTTTTGGTCTGCTTAGAATGGTGGTGGGAATTCCTCAGACATTTCTGGGTTCAAGTTCAGGCTCATACACCTTTCTGAGCGGTCAGACCGTTGGTGGGCATACCTTAGACATTTCCGGGTTCAAGTTCAGGCTCAATACCTTTGGGTGCGGTTAGAACGTCGGGTAGAAACCCAGAACTATTAGCGAATTCACGCATACCCTCTTTTTGAATATTTACATAGTCTTTCGTGCAACTAGAGCAACCATTGTTCACCCATATACCTTCTTTTCCTTTTTATTTTTTTACATCAGACCTTTTGTAGTTGCAACTACTCATTACATTACTCCATAAGCGACAGACAGGGAAGGGGTTTGGCCGGACCTAGAACCTACATCTCGTTTTAGACATAACCCCATATAATAGATAGAAAGATATTCTTGAGTCCAGGCAGAGCAGCGAAAGTTAGGAATATACTTTACACATTGAATAGAGGACACCCATTCCTGCCTTAGTTGATATCGACCCATCCCTGCAATGATCTTTGAAATATTATGCAGCACCTTATCTCATATTCAATAGCTGTATCCAGGCAGGTATGCAAGAAGGCAGCACCTTCTCTTATCTTGCGAGAGCAGGTATCGATATTACAGCTGATCGAAGAGCGATATGATGAAACTTGTCGAAGGAACAAAGCAGGTTGGAGAGTGATATGGTGTAATAACTATGAGCTATGAGCTATATGGTGTTAAGATATATAAATCATACCATTCGTAGATATCCTATCTCTCAATCATTGGTAGTATATGTCCTTCCCTCCATCCGTTGATAGAAGTCCTACTATCCATTGTTCATTAGTCAGAGTCTATCTATTGCTGACAGTATTTGTCTGTCAATACTCTGTGGCTAGTGCTAATCCCTTGCTAGTGGTAGGAGTATCCGATGTGCGATAGCGTGTGGATAGTAATTTCTGCTCTGTTGTTAGAAGTGAACGCTTGCCCTGCATTAGTGGATTGCCTACCTGCATTTCTTGGGTAGTATCTGGTCTACACCCCTTGGTGCAAGGAATGTAAATCTCTTCAGCATTGCATGTCTCTTTCAAATATGTTTTATATATTTTCCTTTGTCTTCACATACAGCAAAAACATATAGATTTTATTTCTCTTCACATGCAAAAAAAAAAACGAATAGTTAAAAACAACAAAAATGAATATTTAAAAACGTTTATTCATATTACTATAACAAAATAAAAGGGAATAGTTAAAAACGTTTATTCATATTATTATGACTAGTATAAAATAATTAATGCATTTTTTTTTATTTTATAAGAAAAGAAATTCACTTAAATTAATTATCAAGAAATTTTACTGTATCCTGATCCAGAATCTATGTTAAGTAATATAGTGACTGGACTGAATATACAATATTATTTAAAATCTCAAACAATTCTGTTATATAAAATCTGTATAATTCTGACAAAATCTCTGACAACATTTCTGTTAAGTTTAATTTGAATTTTTTACAACCCTGTTTTTACATTTCTGTTAAGTTCAATTTGAATTTTTTACGACCCTTTTTTACTGGTTGGATCTTAATTTAAATCCTTATGAATTTACCCTGTTTTTTACTGGTTAGGCTCAATTTGAATTTCCATCGGTTGGATGAAATGATTGTTTCTATCTTGCCATTTTATCCATCAAAGAAGACTAATCTCTGTGATAAATTCAAAATCGACCTTACCAGAACAGTGATGAGAAATGATGGAAAGACGCGTTTCTCGGGTACTTCCTCTCGAAGGAGGCATCGAAATTCATGTCGAAGGAGGAAATTATGTCATCAGCTGACCTCAATGTTGGTAATGAAATGGAAGGAAGAGATTCATCGGCGTGGGTATAAGTCTCATGGGCAACGACAACGCAGAGTAACGAAGTCGTCAACGAATCAAACTACAGCTCGGTGGATTGACCCAGTCGAAGATCATCGGCTGTTATCTGCATTATGAATCTTGATGGAAAAACCCGGAAAAAAGATAGGATGTGCATAAACCCGGAACAGAGTAAGTTGCTGCTATACGAACTGTAAGGGATGCTACAGGGTATGGGTCAAGATCAGCTGGTGGATGGCTAGCTGGCTTTGTATCAGCCAGATTTTTAGTTTCTGAATTCGATTTTTAGTTTCTGAATTCGTGGTGTTAATTTTTGTTTGTGATGCATCTGCAAATCTGATTTTAATTCGATTTTTAGTTTCTGAATTGCGATGTTAATTTTTAATCACAGAATGAAGCAATTAAGGAGGAGCCACTGTGTTGGTTATCGGTAGACAGTAAAAATAGCTAAGATATTTGAGCAAGAAAATGAAACAGGTAAATGGACTTACTGTTTTAAACTTTATTTCACAAAAATGTAACGGACGGCTTCATGTTTTGGTGGTTATAATTTACTAGAATAAATCACTAGTGATATCCCTTTATTTCTGAGCTTCTGAATTCCTCAGTAATTGAGCAGGAACTTGATGCCGGCAATTCAGGAGGCACTGTGTAAATTAGATGCTGGAATGTCAACACAGCCAAATGCAAAAGAAAATGAAACAGGTAAATGAATCTACCTTTTGCCTCACATAGCTTCCGAATGAAATAGAAACAAACAACATCTGGAATAAACGGAAATTATTAGAGAATTTTGTCTGTTCTATTTGACACTGCAGAGATATTTGAAAACAAAATATGTTTTTATCCTATCTATTAGGAGCGAAGAACTTAAAGCCACAATTACGCGTTGAAAATATAGTAATTATACTGACAGAATGATTAAATAATAATTATAAGTTTGATAACAAAATTTCAAGAGGGAGGTCATTCAATGCGTTTACATCCTTGCATCATTTGCAGAAATAAAAATTTGTATACGGTATGGGCAACAGGAGTTATCGTAGATAATTACATCACATATAGAAACTCTTTAATGGTATTCCATGCTGGAGTATTGGTTGGTATATGCTGTACCATTGGGATTATAATATGTATTAACAGTCACTTTGTATAATCTAATCAGATCTTGTGTTTGGTTTTAAATGTTTATAAAAATTTGCAGGTTTTGGTGTAATAACAAACCTTACATTGTATTAGGTCTTAGGTTCAATTCCCTTATAACCACGCACCCAATCTGCTGTATCCGCATTCCCGTTATCTTTTCCTAAACTAATAGAGATACAGTACAGGATCCAATCTGTCTGTATTGTTTAATAATTTTCTACAGGTTCACCTTTGCGCAACCATTCGAAAATCCATGCTAATGATGAAGGAGGAAGAGAAGTCCATAAGGTTGAAGAGGAAAGCAATGCCACCAAATGCCTGAGGTAGGGGGGAGGATAGACCAAAAGATAGCGCGACTTATACCTCTGACTCACTTGCCCCTTGCCAGTTGTCATCCATCATTGACATGCATCCATTTTATACCAATTTGTATTATACCCCTTCTCATCCCATGTTCACTGATACCGATATTGCTATTGCAGAGAAATCTAGTTGATCATTCCCTTTTTCCTCTGTTGTTCATTGTTTCACTGATCAATCATCATCGACAATAATCAGTGATAGAGATCTGTCAAACTGACATCAATGGAAGGGCTCATAACCTGTATTTACAGAGCTGTATTCCGACCCATCTCCACTCATCTAATGGTTTGCTACATGCTCATGTTGTTTTATGGTTACATAGTCTAAAACAATGAGCCTGTACTTTAAAGGCTTTTAATTCATAATTCAATATTAACCTACAATCATTCTCATATACAAAAAATGGATCTGTTGGATTACAAGCAGGTTTGTTCCCTATCATTTATTTGTCATTATATCAGTTTCTTTGGAGTCATGCTAACAAACAAATCAAATGTACTCCAATTTCATATGAGATATACCCCCTTACGCTTTAACTTGGACATGGCCTTGGTTTGGAGTCCGTGACTATTTTATTTGTAATTCAGTTCATTTTGTTTCTATCTCTGGCTTAATAGTTAAGATTGACGGTACGTGGCAATCCCGAATGCAATGGTTGACTGTATGCAATCCCTTTGGGAGTGTGTCTTATGGAGGTTCCCAAATTCCCTTACTTTCTCAGCCTTAACAAGACAAGTATATCTAGCAAGATGGCTTAATTAGCATTCAATCACCCCTGGAGATTTAATTATTGAGGTCCCTTATTTTTCTCTTTCTTGGATTACATTAGAGAAAGTATTTAATATCATGCAATCATCACGAACATAGCAGCTCTTGGATTTGCCAGTTATTTAATTGCTAACTGCTTTTTTGTTAGGATCCAAGCTCATACATCTACCATTGCAGTGGATAACTCCTAATGTTGTTGTTATATGCTATTGTCATTGGATGAAAACGTTTGTTAGGAGTTTCTGCTGATTGGAAGTATGAAGTACTGCAATATCTCATGGATAAAAGCCGTTGCAGAATTACCAATTGAGGAGCCACTATGTTTTCACAGACTTTGCATTGGAGCAGTGGGGAATGTCTGCTGAGGTGATATGAAATGCTTATTAACAATTGAAGAGGGATTTTTGTCCCTTGTGAAAAATTCTTAGACCACAAAACCATAGCTTGCAACAGTTGGTTCTTGCAGCTTTTTAATAATTATTGTAACTTTATGAAGTATGTTGATATATTTTTCCTGTTTTAAATTTAGGAAAAAATTGCCTCCACGCAGGATCGAACTGCGGACCTTCAGTTTACAAGACTGATGCTCTACCACTGAGCTATAAAGGCAGTCATTGATTTGTGTACTTATAGTTTTATTATAATTATTATAGTAAGAAAGAATAAGGTGTCCTATTTTATCCTCCAGGTATATTATTCAAATCAAGAAAAACAAAGGCAAAAGTAGTTTGCCAAACATTTAGTTACAACTATCATTGAACAAAATATAAATCTGGAACGAGTAGTGTATCGGCTAACCAAAACTCACTCTAGAGTCGGCGACAGAGGAAAAAATGTTGGAATAGCAATTTTGAGTACTCAAATCGCGATTTCAAAGATTTGGGTGGTTTCTAAGAGGACAGAAAAAAGACTCAAATGGCTTCGCAACCTGATGTTGTCACTATACAAAAAGTCCCAGTAGTTGAGGGAACTAATAAAGATCCAAATTTCATGGCATCGGTTAATGTTGCTGCAACATTGGCTAACAAGCTGATGGAAAACGTAGAAAGCAGTAAGGCCAAAGTGGTCAAACTTTTTGGAGCGTTTGTACCCTCTTGCATTCGTGTCATTGTGAGGGACGAATTAGAATCGGAATCCGTGGGAATTCCCTGCGATGATCACTGTTTCAGTTTTATGGATCCCTCCGTTTCAGCAAATTCTAATGAATCCACCTCTGATTCTACCTTCGCTAATTCTGTTTCAATGAGCAGATGTTCGTAACTCGAGCTCAGAAATTGATAGACCACAAAACCATAGCTTGCAACAGTTGGTTCTTGCTTATGTTGCCAACCATGGAGACTCACGTGGTGTAATGGGAAGACTGGTCAGGGCTATTGGAGAAATAGTTTTTATGCAACGATCAACATAACACAATGCTAGCATGGAGGCTATAAGACAAAAGTTGTGGTCGTTACATCCATATTGTAGTTCTCAAGCATGATGTTTGGCATGTGAAGGCCATAGTTTAGGTACACATCTCTATTTCCTTTTGTGAATGTTAGTTTGAGGTCTTAACTGTCACAAGTTCCACTGTTGAGAGTACAAAATGTGTAGATCTGGCACATCTGATTAACAAATTTATGAATTTAAAAAAACACGAGAAGTGTCTTTGTTGTGTTTTGTGGTGGAATAACTCCTTGAAATTTGAAAGTCTATCCATTGAAAGGAAATTGCTACTCTTACTACTATAAGAAATCCCTTGTCATGCATAAAGTATTAGTTTCTATTAGTTTCCCTTGTCAACGTATTGTCAATTTGTACCATTAGATCAAACTCACTATGTTATTTGTCAAATGTATTAAAAGTCACTTTTGTCCAAGTTGAAGTTACCAAATTCTTTCTAAACTCAAATTATTGGTGTGTATTTTGACATCATTTTCTTATAGTAGATACAACAGGGCATATGACATTGTGTTGTTATATATAATAGAACTAAAAATGGTCAATCAATGGTTAATTTGAGTTCTCTGAATATTTTAAGTTCATTGTCTTGATTGTTTGAGGCTCGCAATAATAATTCTTATCGCCCCATCCCTGCAATGATAATCAATATATGTATGCAACACCCAAGAGCGGAACAAAATTATTTTCGATATCTGTATTGTTATCATCGATGTACCCCCCACTCCAGTCCGAGAGTTTGGGATATCTGGTACGAGATACAATTCTTGATATCTGATATGATTAGAGGTAGTGATATCTGGTCTTATATATGTCATACCATCCTATTTGTATATTTCATACCCATTGTTAGTTGTAGCTCATATGCCATAGGGAGGGAGGGAGGGGTCAGGATACGTAACCCTTTCGGTGGGGATGCTCATATGCCATTGGGTGGGTTTTTGGGGTTAGACCAGTGGGGCATACCTTAGACATTTATGGGTTCGAGTTCAGACTCGATACCTTTTGGTCTGCTTAAAATGGTGGTGGGAATTCCTCAGACATTTATGGGTTCAAGTTCAGGCTCATACGCCTTTCTGAGCGGTCAGACCGTTGGCGGGCATACCTCAGACATTTCTGGGTTCAAGTTCAGGCTCAATACCTTTGGGTGCGGTTAGAACTTCGGGTAGAAACCCGGAGCTATTAGCGAATTCACGCATACCCTCTTTTCTAATATTTACATAGTCTTTCGTGCAACTAGAGCAACCATTGGTCAACCATATACCTTCTTTTCCTTTTTATTTTTTTACATCAGACCTTTTGTAGTTGCAACTACTCATTACATTACTCTGTAAGAGACAGACAGGGAAGGGGTTTGGCTGGACCTAGAACCTACATCTCAGTTTAGACATAACCCCATATACTAGATAGAAAGATATTCTTGAGTCCAGGCAGAGCAGGCAGAGTTAGGAATATACTTGACACATCGAATAGAGGACACCCATCCCTGCCTTAGTTGATATCGACCCATCCTTGCAATGATCTTTGAAATCTTATGCAACACCTTATCTCATATTCAATAGCTGTATCCAGGCAGGTATGCAAGAAGGCATCACCTTCTCTTATCTTGCGAGAGTAGGTATTGATATTACAGCTGATCGAAGAGCGATATGATGAAACTTGTCGAAGGAACAAAGCAGGTTGGAGAGTGACATGGTGTAATAACTATGAGCTATGAGCTATGAGCTATGATTTATATGGTGTTAAGATATACAAATCATCCCATTCGTAGATATCCTATCTCTCAATCATTGGTAGTAGATGTCCTTCCCTCCATCTGTTGATAGAATTCCTACCATCCATTGTTCATTAGTCAGAATCTATCTATCGTTGGCAGTATTTGTCTGTCAATAATCTGTGGCTAGTGCTAATCCCTTGCTAGTGGTAGGAGTATCCGATGTGCGATAACGTGTGGATAGTAATTCCTGCTCTGTTGTTAGAAGTGAACGCTTGCCCTGCATTAGTGGATTGCCTACGTGCATTGCCTGGGTAGTATATGGTCTACACCCCTTGGTGTAAGGAATGTAAATCTATGTCCCTCAGCAGTTCATGTCTCTGTCTCTGTGCATTTCTGGGCAATCTCTCAGTGCAGTCGAGGTGTGTCTCTCTGAGCAGTCTCTGCCAAGTGCTAGGTAATATATGTGATAATGCTTATGAAGGTTTATATGCTCAAGGCTATTGGTGGAAGGAACACCATATATAAGAAAAAGGAGGGTAATACCTTAACAACACGTCCCTCCACTTCTTATGGAGGACCACCTCCTCCTAACCGATAATCCCCCTATTCTAAAGGTGCAACACACGAGCTTCTACCTTATCAGGGATCCTTTGTCCCTAATAACCCTACGCCCTCATCTAACATCAATCTTGGTCAACCTTTTGGGTTTATATATTGCTCAAGGCTACCCCAACAAGGCCAAGTTTTTGTACAATAGAACCTCCCCAACCAACCCCCTCAATAACAAAGGAAAAAAGGAAGAAAAAAGTAAAAAATGAGAATAACCCAAATAACTAGAACAAAACACAAGGACAAGGGTACAACTAGCCCAACCAACCTGATAATCCTGGGGGAACAACAATCACTCAAGCAGGGAAAGAACTAAATTTTAGGATAACTCCCTTCCGTCCTTCCCTCCCATTCTCTCTCCCAAGGTTTCTTGATTTTATCCTAAAATTTAGTTCCCAACCACCCTTTGGTTCTCTTCACTCTTCTAGGTGGATTCCATCTTTGCTTTATTTGAAAAGGACTGGCCAGGTTTCCCTCTTTTCTTAACCTATTGTTTTTTTTTGTAACTAGGGGAATCGACAACTGGGATCGGGCTGGTACTCGCGTGACACGGGGTCCAGGGATCCAATCCCGTCTGCTAACACTATACCCCTAGGTGCACCCACACAACGCGCAAGCATGGGGCACGGGTAAACCGAGGTGATTTGAACTCGTGACCTCCATTTACAACATTTCCTTCATATCAAGCGAATCGCCGTTTGAGCTACACCCCTGCGGGCTTTTCTTAATCTATTGTTAATTCTACTTGCGGCTTATAATTAATTGAATTACGCTAGTAAGTCTAGGGCCCTAGGTCACCTGATCGACTGTAAAACCCAATAAATATACCTTCTTTCTTTTTGCTTTTCTCTTATAATCGCTTTGTCTCCTAAGGTTTCTTGATGTTTTCCAACAATTTAGTTACATCCCACCCGTCAGGTCTCTTCTATCTTCTCCCTGGACTCCATCTTTAGCGGCCCCGAAAATGATTGGCTCCCTCTAGGTTGATGTCTCGAGTAGGAACCCAACTCGAGACGACTTCTTACTAGATCAGACTGGTCATTTCCCCCCTTCATCCCTTTCTGTTCTCTAGACAATTTTGTTCCTTGTCGAATCCCATAGACTGCAGCTATGGGGTCGTTCATTGAACAACTCCTGCCTCTTTCCTTCACTAGATTTTCCCAAACATTTCCACATCTCTCCTCCTTCCTTCCCTTGTTCACCATCTTGTCTCCACTCTTTCAGTGTCTGCGTCCTCGATAGGTTTAGTTAAATTAGCTTCCCTCTCTATTGTAAATTTCTTGTTAATTCTAGTCGTTGGCAAGAACCGACTAAATTTCTGTAATGTTCTAGAGTGCTTGTTTCGATTGAACAACTTCTTAACCCTAGTTAGGTTACCATTCTTTTCTCAATTTGGTGTTAATTCAACTTGCGGCTGAGAACTAGGTGAATTATGTTGAAGATTGTGTAGCTTCAGAAGATATTCTTATAGTACCAGCTGGGAGCCCCTACTCTCTGTCAATGTGGACATACTAGGGTGACATCTTTAGTTGGATTGGAGAATCCTCACACAATTAGACACAACCTGAGCATGACTTGGATACTTGGCAAGCTAACCCTTGGTGTGCAAGCAGTGCCAAGTATTATAGGGACACCTATGTTGTAGCTCTGGGTCAGTAGGAGCAATTAGGTGTGAGGTGATATGCTACACATGAGTGTGTGTGATTGTGATGATGGAGATACCTTTCATATGTCTTTGAGTGAGTCCAAGTCAAGTCGCCATGTATTAGAGTGGAACTTGTCGTTGGAACATATGTTGAGTAGCCACATGAGTCGTGGCACACTTGGATATGTTGAGTGGACCCTTGTTGATGGTAGTCACCCCAAGATGTGGAGATGCTTGGGAAAATCTAGTGAAGGAAAGAGGCGGGGATTGTTCAGAGAGACACCATAGTTGTCATCTACAAAATAGACTTGATCCAGATCTCTGATACAATGCAATAAAAACACGACAACTATGGCGACATAAACAAAATGAGTGTGGAGCTCGAAACCAACATCAACACTATTTAAGGTGATTTTCTACATTTTCTCTTGTGTAGGGTGTTGTTCGTTGTCATTGCCTCACATAGGCTGTATGCAATCCCTTTGGGAGTGTGTCTTATGGAGGTTCCCAAATTCCCTTACTTTCTCAGCCTTAACAAGACAAGTATATCTAGCAAGATGGCTTAATTAGCATTCAATCATCCCTGGAGATTTAATTATCAAGGTCCCTTATTTTTCTCTTTCTTGGCTTACTTTAGAGAAAGTATTTAATATCATGCAATCATGACAAACATAGCAGCGCTTGGATTTTCCAGTTATTTAATTGCTAACTGCTTTTTTGTTAGGATCCAAGCTCATACATCTACCATTGCAGTGGGTAACTCCTAATGTTGTTGTTATATGCTATTGTCATTGGATGAAAACGTTTGTTAGGAGTTTCTGCTGATTGGAAGTATGAAGTACTGCAATATCTCATGGATAAAAGCCGTTGCAGAATTACCAACTGAGGAGCCACTATGTTTTCACAGACTTTGCATTGGAGCAGTGGGGAATGTCTGCTGAGGTGATATGAAATGCTTATTAACAATTGAAGAGGGATTTTTGTCCCTTGTGAAAAATTCTTAGACCACAAAACCATAGCTTGAAACAGTTGGTTCTTGCAGCTTTATAATAGTTATTGTAACTTTATGAAGTATGTTGATATATTTTTCCTGTTTTAAATTTAGGAAAAAATTGCCTCCACGCAGGATCGAACTGCGGACCTTCAGTTTACAAGACCGACGTTCTACCACTGAGCTATAAAGGCAGTCATTGATTTGTGTAGTTACAGTTTTATTATAATTATTATAGTAAGAAAGAATAAGGTGTATGTTGATATATTTTTCCTGTTTTAAATTTAGGAAAAAATTGCCTCCACGCAGGATCGAACTGCGGACCTTCAGTTTACAAGACCGACGCTCTACCACTGAGCTATAAAGGCAGTCATTGATTTGTGTAGTTATAGTTTTATTATAATTATTATAGTAAGAAAGAATAAGGTGTCCTATTTTATCCTCCAGGTATATTATTCAAATCAAGAAAAACAAAGGCAAAAGTAGTTTGCCAAACATTTAGTTACAACTATCATTGAACAAAATATAAATCTGGAACGAGTAGTGTATCTGCTAACCAAAACTCACTCTAGAGTCGCCGACAGAGGAAAAAATGTTGGAATAGCAATTTTGAGTACTCAAAATTGCAATTTCAAAGATTTGGGTGGTTTCTAAGAGGACAGAAAAAAGACTCAAATTGCTTCGCAACCTGATGTTGTCACTATACAAGAAGTCCC
The DNA here is from genome assembly GCA_027924585.1 of Larix kaempferi. Taxonomy (NCBI): domain Eukaryota; kingdom Viridiplantae; phylum Streptophyta; class Pinopsida; order Pinales; family Pinaceae; genus Larix; species Larix kaempferi. The sequence goes on from BSBM01000504.1 coordinate 10,020,090, forward strand.
AGTAGTTGAGGGAACTAATAAAGATCCAAATTTCATGGCATCGGTTAATGTTGCTGCAACATTGGCTAACAAGTTGATGGAAAACGTAGAAAGCAGCAAGGCCAAAGTGGTCAAACTTTTTGGAGCATTTGTACCCTCTTGCATTCGCGTCATTGTGAAGGACGAATTAGAATTGGAATCCGTGGGAATTCCCTGCGATGATCACTGTGGCGATTGTTCAGAGAGACACCATAGTTGTCGTCTACAAAATAGACTTGATCCAGATCTCTGATACAATGCAATAAAAACACGACAACTATGGTGTCTTTCTCTGATCAATCCCCGCCTCTTTCCTTAACTAGATTTTCCCAAGCATCTCCACATCTTGTCTCTTGCCTTCCCTTGTTCACACTATTGTCTCCAATTTTTCACTCTATACGTCCTCGATATTTTGCGCTAACTTAGCTTCCCACTCCATGGTAAATTTCTAGTTAATTATAGTCGTTGGTAGGAAATGATTAAATTTCCCCAATATTCTGGAGCCTTAGTTTAGTTTAAACAACTACTTAACCCTAGTTTGTGGCTAGCTCCCTCTAGGTTGATGTCTCGTGTAGGGTCCGCCTCAAGACGTCTTCTTAGTAGATCAGACTGGCCGTTCCCCCGCTTCATCCGCTTCTTTCCTCCAGACAATATTGTTCATTCACACAGCCTTGGTGGGTTAGAAGAACGAAGTTTGTGAAAGACTCAATACCTTCCAAACAAATTAAAAAGGTCGAATCAGGAAGACCTTGATACCTTTCAAGTGTGCTAAAAATAATGGATTTATTAACTAACATGATTATTTTCAAGCACATCAAAACATTGAGATTTTTTAAAACAATCATGCCTTTTTTTCTTTTTCAAAAGATTTGATTATGTAAACAACATGATGCCTCTCATGAAAGTTCAAAATTTGGTTGCGTTGAATGGAACCCTAGCTTGGGAAATATTCAAGGTTTTGCAGGTAAGTTAAAGAGATCCTATAAAGCACTTCGAAAGACTAAATTCTTCTAACAAGAAGATAAAATTCACGGAAAAAAAACAAAAACACATTGTAGAAAACATCATGCCATTCCGACGTGTCAAACAGATAGAACTTTGCAAAGATCATGATGACATTTTGTACTGTTAAAATGATCAATGTTCTGAAAGTCACAAATCCCTTGGGTGAAGATTTAAAAACTAAAATAATAAGAAGTTAAAATAATACAAAGGCGTTGACGCTTTTTGAGCGTCTTAAAAATATTGAATTTAGTGAAGAACATGACACCTTCCTCTTGCATTAAAGCAACAAAATTTTCTCAGAGGATGATTCCATTTGTGGCGGTTGCACAGATTGAATTTTGTCAGGAACACAATTCCTTTCAAGCAAGTTAAAATGATCAAATTTTGCGAACGCTTCTATGCCTTTCAGGTTAGATGAAAATATTAAGTTTTACGGAGGCCTTGATGGATTTAGGGAGTGTTAAAAAGAAGGAATTTTTATGAAGAACACCATGCCTTCCGAGCATCTAAATTAGAACATGATAACTTCCTGTTACATAAAATCAAAGAATTTTTTTTAGAAGACGATGGAATTTGTGGCAGTTAAATAGATTAGATTTTGTCAAGAACACAATCCATTTCAAGCAAGTTAAAAGGATCAAATTTTGCGAAATCTTCTATGCCTCCAAGGCTAGATAAAAGATTATGCTTTTAGAAGACCTTGATGTATTTAGGGTGTGTTAAAAAGATGGAATTTTTTATGAAGAATGTGATTCCTTCCTACCGTGTATATTAGATTGGAGTGTAAAGATGCTTATCTTGAATTTCATTAACAATTACTGACCCCTGTTACTGAAGATAAAGACCAATCTTTCACTGACCAAAATGCTAATTCAGATTGTTGTGAAAAATTCTTTGTTCAAAGGCTCTTTCAAGAAAGAAAAGTGCATGGCTCTTGCATGTTAAAAAATTGAATTTTTTTAAAATGCCTATTGGGCATGTCAAATAGATTGAATTTTGAAATTTTGGAGAACTGAATTAGCATTCCATTCTGAGCATTTAACAGGGAAGATGATTTTACCTAATGCATACTATTTCTTACTTTAGAAACAAAAGGGTGAAGGAATGGACAGGAAGCAGCAAGATCTTTGACTGGTATTACTGGAAAAGACATTTCACCTGACGAAGTGTTCTAGGTTGGTTAGTGAAGGAGAGATGTATACAAATAATTTTGAATCCAAGCATCTAAATTCAGTTTCAGTCAAAAAAAATATTTTAAGTTTGTACACAAAATTTCCAGGGAATGATAAGCAGGTTTTTCATAATAGAAAAAGATGGTTGCATGGTGTTGGGTTAGGCTTATTCACAGGTTTCCATAGTGTTAGTCTCATTCACATAGTATTGATGTGCAAGAAATATTGAAGTTTGTGAAAGATTTAATACCTTCCAAACAGATTAAAAAGGTCGTATCACTAAGTAGGCTACACCAGGAGACACTTCAATGCACTTGAGATTGGGGGGACTTATATATCCAAAAGTGTTTTCACCTGAGGTGTAGCGAGAATTTAAATAGTAGATTAAATAAATGTAATATGTAATGAGATGATTGATAAAGTATACAGAGAGAAGAATAAGAGTAACCATGTCATGCCAATAAGACTCCATGGAGTATATGAAAGTAACAAAAATATACAGGAATTTCATAAAAGTATTTGATATAAATCATATAATAGAGTTAATAAAAAGCCTCCTTTCAACTTCAAATTGATGAAAATATATAGCATTTATAGCAAATGTTAGGAGTTATCCGTGTATTCAATTTGTTTAAAGCAGTGTTGCATGTATCGGTGATATATCAGAAATATCGGCGATATCGCCGATATTTTCCACCATCCGATATATTGGATTGAAAATATCGCGATATATCCGATATTTTCAATATATCGCGATACTTTCAAAATATCGCGACATTTTCTCAATATATCGCGAGTCGATGGAATATATCGGCCTGCTGGGTTAAAAAGTGCGGCCGTGGGGGTGTTTTAAGTCCACAACAACTCCAATGACTTTCTCTTACATGCACAGTCTACTAGTTATGACAAGATAACTATTACACAACCAGAAAGATAGGAATGAACTCTTAACACAATATACACAGTTGGCATGAATATTTAGGCATTATATCAAGTCTGAATTCTCATTGAATAAAGAAGTCTGTATGATAATGATATGAACAGCATGAAGCCAATACCAACCAACAACTACCTATCCACTAGCTCTACACCAGCCACCAAACTGATTACAATCAAAGGAAGGTGTATAAATAAATATACAGCCCAAGGGAACATGAACTGTTTCCCATTCTGTCTGTTCTGTTCATATGTCACAATATATTAGTGTGTGTCAAGAAGATGAGACAGAGAGAAGGAAAATGTGATCCATTATGACTGCTGGACTGTCATCATAGATTCATAACAGTTTGCTGAATTATGGGCCCTAATATTCAGTCAATGTGAAATCCAGTTCGTATATGGGACCTGGACATACAGTTAGTTATACTGGAATTCTGGAGGAATCTAAATTGGAAAGTAAGTATTACCACACTTGTATGCAAATGCATTTATACCCTGTTATTCTTAGAGGTTTGAACCTTAAATAAAGGAATAAATAACCACATAGCAAATCTCCTCCTTCTACAATGAGGGAGTTCAAAGACCTGGTGAGTTTTTTATAAAGGGTTTTGAGTCACTCTGTGAGTTGTAGTTGTTAAGGTAATTGGCTCTCATCAATTCAGGATCGAGGAATTCAGGTCCACTTCTCTGACCAAAATTAGTCTCTATGTTTAATGTAAATGTTGTCAGAAGTTAATTAAGAAATCCCAGAATTCTCTGACCACTTGACATCTTATGCATCTTATTTATTACCTGTATCATCATATTTATGTAACAATGTGTCTATTTGATGTTGTTGCTTTATATGTTTTAAAAATTGAAAAAAAATGAGTATTTTTGTATTTTTTGTTGCCTGCAGACATTTTCCGATATTTTCCGTCGATACCGCCGAGAAGTTATATTCCAGACCCTCGCCGATACTTTCACCGAGACGATGTATGCAACATTGGTTTAAAGTACTATGTCTCCGATATAAAAGTTGTAAGAGATCACACGCTTCTTGCAAGTCTTATTTTTCTAGTGGATCAATCTGATTGGATCAATCCTAAATTACCTAAAGTTAGAAGGATATTGAAGATATAAGGGTTTTTGTTTATTTTTTAGGACTTAATGCAAAATGCGTTCATGATCCTTTTACGATTTCCTCAGTGATTAAACATTGGATCAGGTCATCCCACAACTGAAAAGTAAAAAAGAGATGGTTAATAACCAATAAGGTAGTTGTCAGCTCATGAGTCTTGCTAATATAAGAGAAAGTAGCACAAAAATTATAGTTAACCACTACACGTTCCTTAGTTTGTATTGCAAATTCTTAATGCAAGTACCATGTGCTAGCGTTCAACCCTAAAGTATGCAAAAACTTATGTACCCAGTATTCCAACGGAAGAACTTTTCTCCACCCACTTCTGTAAAAAATTTCAATATGAATAGAGGGGCTTCTCTTACCTTCACATTGTTTCACAAATGTCATTACCTCCCCATGTGTTTAAGACAGATCCTGACACTCAAACTCGGGAGGGAAAAAAAATGATGTAGCATGGCTAGATGGACTACAGCCCATGTAGTATGGTCCTCCTTATGTGTTTCCCACAGGCGAGCAGGCGTACCTTCTGAACTACATATAAAGCAGGTACATGCTGCTCTTCCACAACTTGGTACTACATTCTATCCAAGTATTCTTCCACATTACCCGTCCCATCATAGATAGGGGGGTCCCACAAATCCGATACTATCCATCGAAAGTCTTGAATGAGGCACATCTTCTAATAGACAACTCACGGTTGCAATCCTACTAATTATACATTGTTTATTTTAAATTAATATATCAAATAATGGATGCTCCTCCAGCTAACTGAGCCATCTTCTAATCCTCAAACATGCCTGCTGTCAGATTGTAGATCTAATCTAGCATGGTATCCTTCAAAGCATATCTTCAGATGGTTCAGTATACCATGTCCCTTGATAAGAAAATCACTTGGAAGAGCATTTTATCCAACAGTTGTGGACCACATCAAGAACGAAAGAGTTGGTTTGCACCCGCAAGGGAAATACTACAACGTAGTGGAAACAGATCATTTATTTATGATTTTGTTGTTTAGCTTCTACTCGTTAATAATTTCTTATTATCTGGTCAATAGTTGTCTTGCTTAAAGTTTATTAGTCCTTGTTGTTTGCTGCTCACTAAGAGATAATTTATTATGAGTTTGATTGAGTTTTTCTTTAGTGGATACTTTTCGTAACATGCCCACGACAGTGGTCTTGCTAGCCCGGCTATTATACATAGGGCAAGTGTGTTTGTTGTAAGCAATTAGACTCTACATGCAACCATGTTTATGAATATGAATAGCCTAAGTTTTACTGTTGGAGGTGGTCAAATATTATTACCAGGTTATCAAGTAGTGTCATTTTTTTCTATGGGGACATCAAGCCCAGTTGCGCAACCAGGACCTCTAGAATTAACTCTAATCCCTAGTTTACAAGCTTAAATAGCAGGTCAAGGTCAGATCACTGAGTCTACCCAACGGTGGATGCTTCCGCTTAATGGTTGGTGTTAAGATGATTCCTAACGGCACTGGTTCCTTTGCGACACTATCTAGAGCGTGTGGAGGACCAAAAATGTTGTTCGTTTGGTGGAGTTTCTGGAAACTCTACGTGGGAGAGCCTTGTAATGTTCATGAAATGCAAGCAAAGTGCTCATTCCAGTCTAGATATGACTCTAGGTCAAATATGGAAATACTTAATTAAATAATTTTATAATTTGAAGTCCGAAGAACAAAGCATTGTTGAAATGAAAGAGATCAAGGAAAGAGTTGTAGAATCGGTTTGACATTGCAATCAATGGTTTCGAGATTTGATGAGCCAGCTAAGCTATACTATCCAATATATTCATCATGAATAATGGTTTACTTATGTTTTGTTACCACATTTGGGTACTCCTCTACTATAGTAGAGGCTTTAGTAATCATTGAGAGGCATTGTAGTTTTCTATGAGATTGGAGTCTATTGGTGGTTTGGCGGATGCATTGATTACAGGATTAGCACATAGCATCACATAGTTCCAATGCCAACTCACAGCTCTGTCTGAACAAATTCGTGAGTTGGAAAAGTGTAGGTAGATTGGGGGAGAAGCAGTGTGGTGTTAGTTTTTGTACATAGGGAAGTGTTCCCCTAGTGCTAAAGTCACTTAGAAGGGAGAAAAAGGTGACCCTCACATTAAATGACTTGAGAATAGCATTTAATGAGACTTTATAAACTCAAAGTCACTTTTTGATAAATTTCAGTGGGTGAGGGAAATTAATATTTATGAAAAGTAAATGGAGCATTTAATTTCCACCGTTGATCTAACTCAATCTCATCCATTGGATTAAAAGCACCCTAGGGTTTGATCAAAAAGCTTGAGGGAGGCATTCATTCTCACTTTTGCTAAAATAGAGTGAAGAGGTGAAAAGAGATAGCTGGAGGTGGCACGAAATTCGAGGCAACCATTTGAGGAGTTCAGTTGGCACAAAAATCGAGGCACTAGTTTTAGCTTGAAGAGACGACACACATTTCGAGGCAGCTCGAGGAGGAAATTATGAGGCACAGAAATCGAGAAAAGTACAGCATGATTCTGGGCACAAAAATTGAGGTGGTCAGCTGGGCACATATCCCAAGGCAGACACGATTTCCTATGAATTATTGCTGGGCACATTTCCCAAGACAGGGCACGATTTTCTAGAATATTTTTCTGCACATTTTTATAGGTTCGTACAGTCCGTCCGAACAGTACTTGCTGCACGGATTTAAAAACTGTTTTTGCACAGAAACGAAGGCAAGAGTGGAAACAGAAATCGAGAAAGAAGTTGGCACAGAAATCGAGGCAAGTTAGGCAAAGAAATCGAGACAGTGTTTGCAACAAAATTTGAGGCAGCATCCAGGCACAGAAATCGAGGCAGCAGTTTGGCACTGAATTCGAGATAACACTTGAAAGAATCAAGGTATATCTGGGGTGAAATTAGAAAGAAAAGATTTATTAAATGTAATTTTTTGTATTCCCCCAAGACAAGTCAGCCCAGTGGGTAAACTGCCCCAAAACAGTGGGCAATTTGCCCCAAACAATGAGCAGAACTGCCCCAGTCAGGTCGGCGCAGTTAGGGAAAGTTAGGTCAGCTCAGTGAGGAAAAAAGTTACCCTTTGATGTGTATAAATAGAGAGTTCGACCTCTCAATTGGTCAATCACTCAAGCAAGTTCGCTCTAGCCAAGAGAGGTTCGCTACTTAAGTTGAGAGACTGATTTTTTGGGTTTCTCCACTATTGGAGAAGTTTCTCCCTTGTTTTCTTGGGTTTGCACTACTACTATCCGGATGTACATCGTTCTCTATTGGAAGGTCTGAGCTCAGGGGAGATTGTGCTTGAAACCAACATCATTGCCACCTTCCCCATCATCTCCCTTGTTTTATTGTATTTCATCTTCTTATTGTATCTCCTATGGCACAAGATTTCAATGTATTTGATCATGTAAAACACTTGAAAGAATCAATTTAAACCTAGGGGTGAAATCACAAAGAAAATATTTATTAAATGAAATGTTTTGTATTCCCCCAAAACAAGTCGGTCGAGTGGGTAAACTGCCCCGAAACAGTGCCAATTTGCCCCAAAAAATGGGCAGAACTGCCCCAGTTAGGTCGATACAGTTAGGGAAAGTTAGGTCGGCCCAGTCAGCTAAAAAGTCACCCTTTGATGTTTATAAATAGACAATTCGACATCTCATTTGGTCAAACACTCAAGCAAGTTCGCTCTAGCCAAGAGAGGTTCGCTACTTCAGTTAAGAGACTAATTTTTTGGGCTTCTCCACTATTGGAGAAGTTTCTCCCTTGTTTTCTTGGGTTTGCACTACTACTATCCGGATGTACATCGTTCTCTATTGGAAGGTCTGAGCTCGGAGGAGACAAACAACTTTGTCTATGGTTGGGAGATGATTGTTCTTGTCATCACGGTTTAAACGAGCTCGACACTCAGTTTGTTTCTGTGCTTTAACACTCTTTTAGTGATCCTCGCATTCGCCTGCTTGTTTATTTTCTGTATGAGGTGGTGTCACAATCAGTTTCGTGTAGAAAAATATTGCTTATTTGTGGATGGTTCATTTGGCAAACGATCTCCTTTCTGCGGTGTACCCATGTGTTGGAATAGACCCTCTTATGATAACAAGATATGTTCCAACGTCATGCTACCTCTCTAGCTAAGAGGGAGCGTTGATAATGTAGGCACCTGATGGACAGGGTTGAGTTGAGCACATTGTATTGATACATGATAGACTCTCCGATGGACTGTGCAGAGTTCTTGAGCTGATGCACGAGTGACTCACCCGTGGATAGGGCAGAGTCGTGGAGCTAGTGCATGTTCTCTGATGGACTGGATGAAGCAGATACACGAAGATTGATTTGTTGACACGTCTCGACTAACTGTGATTGTGTTGGAAGACCTTCCTTATGATATAGAGAGGTTAGAGATAACTGTGATGTACATATGATATCGAGAAGTGTTTCAGTACGATAATACTGATGATACCTCCATGGCCAAGAGAGAGTGTTGGAGTAGTAGCTACATGGGGCATTACCTCATAGGTCAACCAAAGGAAGAATAAGATTAGAATACAGTGTTCGAAGAATACCTTCCTTGTCGAGAGGAAGTGTTGGAAATAGTGCAACTTCAAAAGTTATTCTTATTGTATTTCATCTTGTTATTGTACCTCCTATGGGACAAGATGTCAATGTATTTGATCATGTAAAACATATGAAAGAATCAATATAAACTTAGGGGTGAAATCACAAAGAAAAGATTTATTAAATGTAATTTTTTGTATTCCCCCAAGATAAGTCGGCCCAGTGGGTAAATTGCCCCAAAACAGTGGGAAATATGCCCCAAGAAATGCGCAGAACTGTCCCAGTCAGGTCGGCGCAGTTAGAAAAAACGTTAGGTCGGCCCAGTCAGGTAAAAAGTCACCCTTTGATGTGTATAAATAGAGAGTTCAACCTCTCATTTGGTCAAACACACAAGCAAGTTCGCTCTAGCCAAGAGAGGTTCGCTATGTCAGTTAAGAGATTGATTTTTTGGGGTTCTCCACTATTGGCGAAATTTCTCCCTTGTTTTCTTGGGTTTGCGCTACTACTATCTGGATGTACATCGTTCTCTATTGGAAGGTCTGAGCTCGAGGGAGACAAACAACTTTGTCTATTGTTGGGAGATGATTGTTCCTGTCATCATGGTTTAAACGAGCTCGACACTCAGTTTGCTTATGTGCTTTGCCACTCTTTTAGTGATCTTCGCATTCGTCTGCTTGTTCATTTTCTGTATGAGGTGGTGTCACAATCAGTTTCGTGTAGAGAAATATTTCTAACATCTATGTACCAGAGATACTAACATTCGCAGGCTAGTATATACAAGTGAGATGAAGAGATACTAGAGACAATAGAGGATGGAAAGAGGAAAAATGTAGAAGATGTTGAGTCATCGATCTCACCATTGCAGTCTATGTGATGCAACGAAAACAAACAACACCTTACAGAGGAGAAAATGAAGAAACTCACCTTGAATAGTGTTGACGATGGTTTCGAGACTTCCTTGACCTTGTTAATGTTTATAGCAGCATAACCAGGATCACTGAAAGAACGGAAAAGCACATAAACAAAATGACTGAGGAACTCGAAAGCAACATCAACACTATTTCAGGTGATTTTCTACATTTTCTCTCGTGTACGGTGTTATTCGTTGTCGTTGCCTCAAATAGACTGCAGCTATGGGATCAATGACTCAACATCTCCAACATTTTTCCTCCTTCCATCCTCTACTTTTCCTCGTATCACCTCATCTCACTTGTCGCCTTCCAAATATTTTCCCCATCATTGCCACCTTCCCCAAATAAAGTGCATGACGAAGTAATCCTCGGCGGTCTAAAATGACCAAGTTGATTAGGTAGATCAGCTATTTTCTTTAAAACGATGATATGGTCCCTTTGTGGAACGTACTCCTTTCTGGGGTGTGTCCGATTGTGGGATGGTTCTTTTGTGGAACGTGCTTATTTGTGAATGGTTCATTTGGGGAACGATCTCCTTTCTGGAGTGTATCCCTGTGTTGGAATGGACCCTCTTATGATAACAAGATATGTTCCAACGTCATGCTACCTCTCTAGCTAAGAGGAAGCGTTGATAATGTAGGCACCCGATGGACAGGGTTGAGCTGAGCACATTGTATTGATGCATGATAGACTCTCCGGTGGACTGTGTAGAGTTCTTGAGTTGATGCACGAGTGATTCACCGATGGATAGGGCAGAGTCGTGGAGCTAGTGCATGTTCTTTGATGGACTGAATGAAGCAGATGCACGAAGATTGATTTATTGACACTTCTCGACTAACTCTGATTGTGTTGGAAGACCTTCCTTTTGATATAGAGAGGTTAGAGATAACTGTGATGTACATATGATATCGAGAAGTAATTCAGTACGATAATGCCGATGATACCTCCATGGCCAAGAGGGAGTGTTGGAGTAGTAGCTGCATCGGGCACTACCTCATAGGTCAACCAAAGGAAGAATAAGATTAGAATACAGTGTTCGAAGAATAACTTCCCTGTCGAGAGGAAGTGTTGGAAATAGTACAACTTCAGAAGTTATTCTTATTGTATTTCATCTTGTTATTGTACCTCCTATGGGACAAGAAGTCAATGTATTTGATCATGTAAAACAGTTGAAAGAATCACTATAAACCTAGGGGTGAAATCACAAAGAAAAGATTTATTAAATGTAATTTTTTGTATTCCGCAAGACAAGTCGGCCCAGTGGGTAAATTGCCCCAAAACAGTGGGAAATATGCCCCAAGAAATGGGCAGAACTGCCCTAGTCAGTTCGGCGCAGTTAGAAAAAACGTTAGGTCGGCCCAGTCAGGTAAAAAGTCAGCCTTTGATGTGTATAAATAGAGAGTTCAACCTCTCATTTGGTCAAGCACACAAGCAAGTTCGCTCTAGCCGAGAGAGGTTCGCTACTTCAGTTAAGAGATTGATTTTTTGGGGTTCTCCACTATTGGAGAAATTTCTCCCTTGTTTTCTTGGGTTTGCGCTTCTACTATCCGAATGTACATCGTTCTCTATTGGAAGGGCTGAGCTCGGGGGAGACAAACAACTTTGTCTATGGTTGGGAGATGATTGTTCCTGTCATCATGGTTTAAACGAGCTCAACACTCAGTTTGTTTCTGTGCTTTGCCACTCTTTTAGTGATCTTTGCATTCGTCTGCTTGTTTATTTTCTCTATGAGGTGGTGTCACAATCAGTTTCATGTAGAGAAATATTTCTAACATCTATGTACCAGAGATACTAATCTTCGCAGGCTAGTATATACACGTGAGATGAAGTGATTCTGGAGACAATGGAGGATGGAAAGAGGAAAAATGTAGGAGATGCTGAGTCATCGATCTCACCACTGCAGTCTATGTGATGCAACGAAAACGAACAACACCTTACAGATGAGAAAATGAAGAAACTCAACTTGAATAGTGTTGACGATGGTTTCGAGACTTCCTTGACCTTGTTAATGTTTACAGCAGCATAACCAGGATCACTGAATGAATGGAAAAGCACATAAACAAAATGACTGTGGAACTCGAAAGCAACATCAACACTATTTCAGGTGATTTTCTACATTTTCTCTTGTGTACGGTGTTATTCGTTGTCGTTGCCTCAAATAGACTGCAGCTACGGGATCAATGACTCAACATCTCCGACGTTTTTCCTCCTTCCATCCTCTACCTTTCCTCGTATCACCTCATCTCACTTCTCGCCTTCCAAATATTTTCCCCATCATTGCCACCTTCCCCAGATAAAGTGCATGACGAAGTAATCCTTTGCGGTCTAGAATGACCAAGTTGATCAGGTAGATCAGCTATCCTCTTTAAAACGATGATATGGTCCCTTTGTGGAACGTACTCCTTTCTGGAGTGTGTCCGATTGTGGGATGGTTCTTTTGTGGAACGTGCTTATTTGTGGATGGTTCATTTGGGGAACGATCTCCTTTCTGGACTGTATCCATGTGTTGGAATGAACCCTCTTATGATAACAAGATGTGTTACGACGTGATGATACATCCCTAGCTAAGAGGGAGCGTTGATGATGTAGGCACCCGATGGACTGGGTTGAGCTGAGCACATTGAATTGATGCATGATAGATTCTCCGATGGACTTGCAGAGTTCTTGAGCTGATGCACGAGTGATTCACCCATGGATAAGGCATAGTCGTAGAGCTAGTGCATCTTCTATGATGGACTGGATTGAGCAGGATGCATGAAGATTGATTTGTTGACACTTCTCGACTAATTGTGATTGTGTTGGAAGACCTTCATTATGATATAGAGAGGTTAGAGATAACTGTGATGTACATATGATATCGAGATGTGTTTCAGTATGATAATCCTGATGATACCTCCATGGCCAAGAGAGAGTGTTGGAGTAGTAGCTCCATGGGGCATCACCTCATAGGTCAACCAAAGGAAGAATAAGATTAGAATAAAGTGTTCGAAGAATACCTTCCTTGTCGAGAGGAAGTGCTGGAAATAGTGCAACTTCAGAAGCTATTTTTATTGTATTTCATCTTGTTATTATACCTCCTATGGGACAAGATGTCAATGTATTTGATCATGTAAAACACTTGAAAGAATCAATGTAAAGCTAGGGGTGAAATAACAAAAAAAATATTTATTAAATGAAATGTTTTGTATTCCCCCAAGACAAGTCGGTCCAGTGGGTATACTGCCCTGAAACAGTGGCAATTTGCCCCAAAAGATGGGCAAAACTGCCCCAGTTAGGTCGATACAGTTAGGGAAAGTTAGGTCGGCCCAGTCAGGTAAAAAGTCAACCTTTGATGTGTATAAATAGACAATTCGATATCTCATTTGGTCAAACACTCAAGCAAGTTCGCTCTAGCCAAGAGAGGTTCGCTACTTCAGTTAAGAGACTAATTTTTTGGGGTTCTCCACTATTGGAGAAGTTTCTCCCTTGTTTTCTTGGGTTTGCATTTCTACTATGCGGATGTACATCGTTCTCTATTGGAAGGTTTGGGCTCGGGGGAGACAAACAGCTTTGTCTATGGTTGGGAGATGATTGTTCCTGTCATCATGGTTTAAACGAGCTCGACACTCAGTTTGTTTCTGTGCTTTAACACTCTTTTAGTGATCCTCGCATTCACCTGCTTGTTTATTTTCTGTATGAGGTGGTGTCACAATCAGTTTCTTGTAGAGAAATATTGCTTATTTGTGGATGGTTAATTTGGCAAACGATCTCCTTTCTGCAGTGTATCCATGTGTTGGAATAGACCCTCTTATGATAACAAGATGTGTTCCAACGTCATGCTACCTCTCTAGCTAAGAGGGAGCGTTGATAATGTAGGCACACGATGGACTGGGTTGAGCTGAGCACATTGTATTGATGCATGATAGACTCTCCGATGGACTGTGCAAAATTCTTGAGCTGATGCACGAGTGACTCACCCATGGATAGGGCAGAGTCGTGGAGCTAATGCATGTTCTAGGATGGACTGGATGAAGCAGATGCACGAAGATTGATTTGTTGACACTTCTCGACTAACTGTGATTGTGTTGGAAGACCTTCCTTATGATATAGAGAGGTTAGAGATAACTGTGATGTACATATGATATCGAGAAGTGTTTCAGTACGATAATGCCGATGATACCTCCATGGCCAAGAGGGAGTGTTGGAGTAGTACCTGCATGGGGCATTACCTCATAGGTCAACAGAAGGAAGAATAAGATTAGAATACAGTGTTTGAAAAATACCTTCCTTGTCGAGAGGAAGTGTTGGAAATAGTGCAACTTCAGAAGTTATTCTTATTGTATTTCATCTTGTTATTGTACCTCCTATGGGACAAGATGTCAATGTATTTGATCATGTAAAACACTTGAAAGAATCAGTATAAACCTAGGGGTGAAATCACAAAGAAAAGATTTATTAAATGTAAATTTTTTTTATTCCCCCAAGACAAGTCGGCCCAGTGGGTAAATTACTCCAAAACAGTGGGAAATATGCCCCAAGAAATTGGCAGAACTGCCCCAATCAGGTTGGCGCAGTTAGAAAAAACGTTATGTCGGCCCAGTGAGGTAAAAAGTCACCCTTTGATGTGTATAAATAGAGAGTTCAACCTCTCATTTGGTCAAACACACAAGCAAGTTCGCTCTAGCCAAGAGAGGTTCGCTACTTCAGTTAAGAGATTGATTTTTTGGGGTTCTCCACTATTGGAGAAATTTCTCCCTTGTTTTCTTGGGTTTGCGCTACTACTATCCGGATGTACATCGTTCTCTATTGGAAGGTCTGAGCTCGAGGGAGACACACAGCTTTGTCTATGGTTGGGAGATGATTGTTCCTGTCATCATGGTTTAAACGAGCTCGACACTCAGTTTGTTTCTGTGCTTTGCCACTCTTTTAGTGATCCTCGCATTCGTCTGTTTGTTTTTTTCTGTATGAGGTGGTGTCACAATCAGTTTCGTGTAGAGAAATATTTCTAACATCTATGTACGAGAGATACTAACCTTCGCGGGCAAGTATATACAAGTGAGATGAAGTGATACTGGAGACAATAGAGGATGCAAAGATGAAAAATGTAGGAGATGTTGAGTCATCGATCTCACCACTGCAGTCTATGTGATGCAACGAAAATGAACAACACCTTACAGAGGAGAAAATGAAGAAACTCATCTTGAATAGTGTTGACGATGGTTTCGAGACTTCCTTGACCTTGTTAATGTTTATAGCAGCATAACCAGGATCACTGAAAGAATGGAAAAGCACAGAAACAAAATGACTGTGGAACTCGAAAGCAACATCAACACTATTTCAGGTGATTTTCTACATTTTCTCTCGTGTACGGTGTTATTTGTTGTCGTTGGCTCAAATAGATTGCAGCTATGGGATCAATGACTCAACATCTCCGACATTTTTCCTCCTTCCATCCTCTACTTTCCCTCGTATCACCTCATCTCACTTCTCGCTTTCCAAATATTTTCTCCATCATTGCCACCTTCCTCAGATAAAGTGCATGATGAAGTAATCCTCTGCCGTCTAGAATGACCAAGTTGATCAGGTAGATCAGATATCTTCTTTAAAACGATGATATGGTCCCTTTGTGGAACGTACTCCTTTCTGGAGTGTGTCCGATTGTAGGATGGTTCTTTTGTGGAACGTGCTTATTTGTGGATGGTTCATTTGGGGAACGATCTCCTTTCTGGACTGTATCCCTGTGTTGGAATGGACCCTCTTATGTTAAAAAGATGTGTTCCGACATGATGATACCTCTTAGCTAAGAGGGAGCGTTGATGATGTAGGCACCCGATGGACTGGGTTGAGCTGAGCACATTGTATTAATGCATGATAGACTCTTCGATGGACTGTGCAGAGTTCTTGACCTGATGCACGAGTGATTCACCCATGGATAGGGCATAGTCGTGGAGCTAGTGCATGTTCTCCGATGGACTGGATTGAGCAAAATGCACGAAGATTGATTTGTTGACACTTCTCGACTAACTGTGATTGTGTTGGAAGACCTTCCTTATGATATAGAGAGGTTAGAGATAACTGTGATGTACATATGATATCGAGATGTGTTTCAGTATGATAATCCTGATGATACCTCCATGGCCAAGAGGGAGTGTTGGAGTAGTAGCTGCATGGGGCATCACTTCATAGGTCGACCAAAGGAAGAATAAGATTAGAATAAAGTGTTCGAAGAATACCGTCCTTGTCGAGAGGAAGTGTTGGAAATAGTGCAACTTCAGAAGCTACTCTTATTGTATTTCATCTTGTTATTGTACCTCCTATGGGAGAAGATGTCAATGTATTTGATCATGTAAAACACTTGAAATAATCAATGTAAACCTAGGCGTGAAATCACAAAGAAAATATTTATTAAATGAAATGTTTTGTATTCCCCCAAGACAAGTCGGTCCAGTGGGTAAACTACCCCGAAACAGTGGCAATTTGCCCTAAAAGATGGGCAGAACTGCCCCAGTTAGGTCGATACAGTTAGGGAAAGTTAGGTCGGCCCAATCAGGTAAAAAGTCACCCTTTGATGTGTATAAATAGACAATTCGACATCTCATTTGGTCAAACACTCAAGCAAGTTCGCTCTAGCCAAGAGAGGTTCGCTACTTCAGTTAAGAGACTAATTTTTGGGGGTTCTCCACTATTGGAGAAGTTTCTCCGTTGTTTTCTTGGGTTTGCACTACTACTATCCGGATGTACGTCGTTCTCTATTGGAAGGTCTGAGCTCGGGGGAGACAAACGGCTTTGTCTATGGTTGGGAGATGATTGTTCTTGTCATCACGGTTTAAACGAGCTCGACACTCAATTTGTTTCTGTGCTTTAATAGTCTTTTAGTGATCCTCGCATTCGCCTGCTTGTTTATTTTCTGTAGGTGGTGTCACAATCAGTTTCGTGTAGAGAAATATTGTTTATTTGTGGATGGTTCATTTGGCGAACGATCTCCTTTCTGCAGTGTATCCATGTGTTGGAATAAACCCTCTTATGATAACAAGATGTGTTCCAACGTCATGCTACCTCTCTAGCTAAGAGGGAGCGTTGATAACGTAGGCACACGATGGACTGGGTTGAGCTGAGCACATTGTGTTGATGCATGATAGACTCTCCGATGGACTGTGCAGAGTTCTTGAGCTGATGCACGAGTGACTCATATTGATGAAATTGTCATTGATGCCAACATGGACTTGATGTTATTGATGCCACCACTCTGCTGAAGACGTTGAAGACTCTGCTTGTGAATGCCCATTGGAGGAGCAATGGTCAGATAGGAAGATGCACGAAAAAGGTTGGCAAGGGGACCATCAATGAAATGGACAAAGCATATATATACACTGACACAACCCTTGATGGGATAAGTTTGGTGTATTGGATGAAATTGAGGAGCAATGGGAACTCGAAATAGTATCAGATCTAGACAGCAACGATTGCCTGAGGAAAATATCTTGGCAATTCTGAATGTTATTGGTGACATCAGAGATGACAGGTTATCTTTTCTTGGTGCAATTCGAGCTGCTTGCATCACACCAGAAACAGCACAGGTTCCTACAAGAAAAATGTACGAGGCAGTATTCCAAATTCTTAAAGACAACAAATCCTTGGAGTTAACAATTATAAGCTATGAATTGTTGCTTGACCTCGAAAAGCGCTTTCCACCAGTTACTGTTGCTAAAATGGCAGGGTCTCCATCAGATGTCACAAAAGTTCAGCTTGTCATTAATATAGTAGGGTCCTGGATACAGAGTAGGTGCTCTTGATATCAGTAGGTGCTGATTTTGACCAACGGTTGTAGCCGGACAAAAATAATACAAAAATATTACAAAATTATATTGTGTTGTGTTCTATTGTGTTATGGTTTCTGATGATCCAAATGCTTATGCTATGTGAATGATGATATGAAAGATGTTTATGAAATGATTATGGTAGAGTAATGGATTGATGAATTGGTTGCTAACAGTGGTAAGCTAAGAAAGCTTTAAAATTTGGCTTCACACTGATTCACCCCCCCCCCTCTCAGTGTCAACAATATTGCTTATTTGTGGATGGTTCATTTGGCGAACGATCTCCTTTCTGCAGTGTATCCATGTGTTGGAATAGACCCTCTTATGATAACAAGATGTGTTCCAACGTCATGCTACCTCTCTAGCTAAGAGGGAGCGTTGATAACGGAGGCACATGATGGACCGGGTTGAGCTGAGCACATTGTGTTGATGCATGATAGACTCTCCGATGGACTGTGCAGAATTCTTGAGCTGATGCACGAGTGAGTCGACACTCAATTTGTTTCTGTGCTTTAACACTCTTTTAGTGATCCTCGCATTCGCCTGCTTGTTTATTTTCTGTATCAGGTGGTGTCACAATCAGTTTCGTGTAGAGAAATATTGCTTATTTGTGGATAGTTCATTTGGCGAACGATCTCCTTTCTGCAGTGTATCCATGTGTTGGAATAGACCCTCTTATAATAACAAGATGTGTTCCAACGTCATGCTACCTCTCTAGCTAAGAGGGAGTGTTGATAACGTAGGCACACGATGGACTGGGTTGAGCTGAGCACATTGTGTTGATGCATGATAGACTCTCCGATGGACTGTGCAGAGTTCTTGAGCTGATGCGAGAGTGACTCACCCATAGATAGGGCAGAGTCGTGGATCTAGTGCATGTTCTCTGATGGACTGGATGAAGCAGATGCACGAAGATTAATTTGTTGACACTTCTCAGCTAACTGTGATTGTGTCGGAAGACCTTCCTTATGATATAGAGAGGTTAGAGATAACTGTGATGTACATATGATATCGAGAAGTGTTTCAGTACGATAATGCCGATGATACATCCATGGCAAAGAGGGAGTGTTGGAGTAGTAGCTGCATGGGGCATTACCTCATAGGTCACCCAAAGGAAGAATAAGATTAGAATACAGTGTTCGAAGAATACCTTCCTTGTCGAGAGGAAGTGTTGGAAATAGTGCAACTTCAGAAGTTATTCTTATTGTATTCCATCTTGTTATTGTACCTCCTATGGGACAAGATGTCAATGTATTTGATCATGTAAAACAATTGAAAGAATCACTATAAACCTAGAGATGAAATCACAAAGAAAATATTTATTAAATGTAATTTTTTGTATTCCCCCAAGACAAGTCGGCCCAGTGGCTAAATTGCCCCAAAACAGTGGGAAATATGCCCAAGAAATGGGCAGAACTGCCCTAGTCAGGTCGACGCAGTTAGAAAAAACGTTAGGTGGGGCCAGTCAGGTAAAAAGCCACCCTTTGATGTGTATAAATAGAGAGTTCAACCTCTCATTTGGTCAAACACACAAGCAAGTTCGCTCTAGCAAAGAGAGGTTCCCTACTTCAGTTAAGAGATTGATTTTTTGGGGTTCTTTACTATTGGAGAAATTTCTCCCTTGTTTTCTTGGGTTTGCGCTACTACTATCCGAATGTACATCGTTCTCTATTGGAAGGTCTGAGCTCGGGGGAGACAAACAGCTTTGTCTATGGTTGGGAGATGATTGTTCCTGTCATCATGGTTTAAACGAGCTCGACACTCAGTTTACTTTTGTGCTTTGCCACTCTTTTAGTGATCTTCGCATTCGTCTACTTGTTTATTTTCTCTATGAGGTGGTGTCACAATCAGTTTCGTGTAGAGAAATATTTCTAACATCTATGTACCAGAGATACTAACATTCGCAGGCTAGTATATACAAGTGAGATGAAGTGATACTAGAGAGAGTAGAGGATGGAAAGAGGAAAATGTAGGAGATGTTGACTCATCGATCTCACCACTGCAGTCTATGTGATGCAACGAAAACGAACAACACCTTAGAGAGGAGAAAATGAAGAAACTCACCTTGAATAGTGTTGACGATGGTTTCGAGACTTCCTCGACCTTGCTAATGTTTATAGCAGCATAACCAGGATCACTGAAAGAATGGAAAAGCACATAAACAAAATGACTGTGGAACTCGAAAGCAACATCAACACTATTTCACGTGATTTTCTACATTTTCTCTCGTGTAAGGTGTTATTCGTTGTCGTTGCCTCAAATAGACTGCAGCTATGGGATCAATGACTCAACATCTCCGACATTTTTCCTCCTTCCATCCTCTACTTTTCCTCGTATCACCTCATCTCACTTCTTGCCTTCCAAATATTTTCCCCATCATTGCCACCTTCCCCAGATAAAGTGCATGATGAAGTAATCCCCTGCGGTCTAGAATGACCAAGTTGATCAGGTAGATCAGGTATCTTGTTTAAAACGATGATATGATCCCTTTGTGGAACGTACTCCTTTCTGGAGTTTGTCCGATTGTGGGATGGTTCTTTTCTGGAACGTGCTTATTTGTGGATGGTTCATTTGGGTAATGATCTGCTTTCTGGAGTGTATCCTTGTGTTGGAATGGACCCTCTTATGATAACAAGATGTGTTCCGACGTGATGATACCTCTCTAGCTAAGAGAGAGCGTTGATGATGTAGGCACCCGATGGACTGGGTTGAGTTGAGCACATTGTATTGATGCATGATAGACTCTCCGATGGACTGTGCAGAGTTCTTGAGCTGATGCACGAGTGATTCACCAAGGGATAGGGCATAGTCGTGGAGCTAGTGCATGTTCTCCGATGGACTGGATTGAGTAGGATGCACGAAGATTGATTTGTTGATACTTCTCGACTGACTGTGATTGTGTTGGAAGACCTTCCTTATGATATAGAGAGGTTAGAGATAACTCCGATGTACATATCATATCGAGATGTGTTTCAGTATGATAGTCCTGATGATACCTCCATGGCCAAGAGGGAGTGTTTGAGTAGTAGCTGCATGGGGCATCACCTGACAGTGGTAAGCTAAGAAAGGTTTAAAATTTGGCTTCACACTGGTTCACCCCCCCCTCTCAGTGTCAACAATATTGCTTATTTGTGGATGGTTCATTTGGCGAACGATCTCCTTTCTGCAGTGTATCCATGTGTTGGAATAGACCCTCTTATGATAACAAGATGTGTTCCAACGTCATGCTACCTCTCTAGCTAAGAGGGAGCGTTGATAACGGAGGCACATGATGGACCGGGTTGAGCTGAGCACATTGTGTTGATGCATGATAGACTCTCCGATGGACTGTGCAGAATTCTTGAGCTGATGCACGAGTGAGTCGACACTCAATTTGTTTCTGTGCTTTAACACTCTTTTAGTGATCCTCGCATTCGCCCGCTTGTTTATTTTCTGTATGAGGTGGTGTCACAATCAGTTTCGTCTAGAAAAATATTGCTTATTTGTGGATGGTTCATTTGGCGAACGATCTCCTTTCTGCAGTGTATCCATGTGTTGGAATAGACCCTCTTATAATAACAAGATGTGTTCCAACGTCATGCTACCTCTCTAGCTAAGAGGGAGTGTTGATAACGTAGGCACACGATGGACTGGGTTGAGCTGAGCACATTGTGTTGATGCATGATAGACTCTCCGATGGACTGTGCAGAGTTCTTGAGCTGATGCGAGAGTGACTCACCCATAGATAGGGCAGAGTCGTGGAGCTAGTGCATGTTCTCTGATGGACTGGATGAAGCAGATGCACGAAGATTGATTTGTTGACACTTCTCAGCTAACTGTGATTGTGTCGGAAGACCTTCCTTATGATATAGAGAGGTTAGAGATAACTGTGATGTACATATGATATCGAGAAGTGTTTCAGTACGATAATGCCGATGATACATCCATGGCAAAGAGGGAGTGTTGGAGTAGTAGCTGCATGGGGCATTACCTCATAGGTCACCCAAAGGAAGAATAAGATTAGAATACAGTGTTCGAAGAATACCTTCCTTGTCGAGAGGAAGTGTTGGAAATAGTGCAACTTCAGAAGTTATTCTTATTGTATTCCATCTTGTTATTGTACCTCCTATGGGACAAGATGTCAATGTATTTGATCATGTAAAACAATTGAAAGAATCACTATAAACCTAGAGGTGAAATCACAAAGAAAATATTTATTAAATGTAATTTTTTGTATTTCCCCAAAACAAGTCGGCCCAGTGGCTAAATTGCCCCAAAACAGTGGGAAATATGCCCAAGAAATGGGCAGAACTGCCCTAGTCAGGTCGACGCAGTTAGAAAAAACGTTAGGTGGGGCCAGTCAGGTAAAAAGCCACCCTTTGATGTGTATAAATAGAGAGTTCAACCTCTCATTTGGTCAAACACACAAGCAAGTTCGCTCTAGCAAAGAGAGGTTCCCTACTTCAGTTAAGAGATTGATTTTTTGGGGTTCTTTACTATTGGAGAAATTTCTCCCTTGTTTTCTTGGGTTTGCGCTACTACTATCCGAATGTACATCGTTCTCTATTGGAAGGTCTGAGCTCGGGGGAGACAAACAGCTTTGTCTATGGTTGGGAGATGATTGTTCCTGTCATCATGGTTTAAACGAGCTCGACACTCAGTTTACTTTTGTGCTTTGCCACTCTTTTAGTGATCTTCGCATTCGTCTACTTGTTTATTTTCTCTATGAGGTGGTGTCACAATCAGTTTCGTGTAGAGAAATATTTCTAACATCTATGTACCAGAGATACTAACATTCGCAGGCTAGTATATACAAGTGAGATGAAGTGATACTAGAGAGAGTAGAGGATGGAAAGAGGAAAATGTAGGAGATGTTGAGTCATCGATCTCACCACTGCAGTCTATGTGATGCAACGAAAACGAACAACACCTTAGAGAGGAGAAAATGAAGAAACTCACCTTGAATAGTGTTGACGATGGTTTCGAGACTTCCTTGACCTTGCTAATGTTTATAGCAGCATAACCAGGATCACTGAAAGAATGGAAAAGCACATAAACAAAATGACTGTGGAACTCGAAAGCAACATCAACACTATTTCACGTGATTTTCTACATTTTCTCTCGTGTACGGTGTTATTCGTTGTCGTTGCCTCAAATAGACTGCAGCTATGGGATCAATGACTCAACATCTCCGACATTTTTCCTCCTTCCATCCTCTACTTTTCCTCGTATCACCTCATCTCACTTCTTGCCTTCCAAATATTTTCCCCATCATTGCCACCTTCCCCAGATAAAGTGCATGATGAAGTAATCCCCTGCGGTCTAGAATGACCAAGTTGATCAGGTAGATCAGGTATCTTGTTTAAAACGATGATATGATCCCTTTGTGGAACGTACTCCTTTCTGGAGTTTGTCCGATTGTGGGATGGTTCTTTTCTGGAACGTGCTTATTTGTGGATGGTTCATTTGGGTAATGATCTGCTTTCTGGAGTGTATCCTTGTGTTGGAATGGACCCTCTTATGATAACAAGATGTGTTCCGACGTGATGATACCTCTCTAGCTAAGAGAGAGCGTTGATGATGTAGGCACCCGATGGACTGGGTTGAGTTGAGCACATTGTATTGATGCATGATAGACTCTCCGATGGACTGTGCAGAGTTCTTGAGCTGATGCACGAGTGATTCACCAAGGGATAGGGCATAGTCGTGGAGCTAGTGCATGTTCTCCGATGGACTGGATTGAGTAGGATGCACGAAGATTGATTTGTTGATACTTCTCGACTAACTGTGATTGTGTTGGAAGACCTTCCTTATGATATAGAGAGGTTAGAGATAACTCCGATGTACATATCATATCGAGATGTGTTTCAGTATGATAGTCCTGATGATACCTCCATGGCCAAGAGGGAGTGTTTGAGTAGTAGCTGCATGGGGCATCACCTGACAGTGGTAAGCTAAGAAAGGTTTAAAATTTGGCTTCACACTGGTTCACCCCCCCCTCTCAGTGTCAACAATATTGCTTATTTGTGGATGGTTCATTTGGCGAACGATCTCCTTTCTGCAGTGTATCCATGTGTTGGAATAGACCCTCTTATGATAACAAGATGTGTTCCAACGTCATGCTACCTCTCTAGCTAAGAGGGAGCGTTGATAACGGAGGCACATGATGGACCGGGTTGAGCTGAGCACATTGTGTTGATGCATGATAGACTCTCCGATGGACTGTGCAGAGTTCTTGAGCTGATGCGAGAGTGACTCACCCATAGATAGGGCAGAGTCGTGGAGCTAGTGCATGTTCTCTGATGGACTGGATGAAGCAGATGCACGAAGATTGATTTGTTGACACTTCTCAGCTAACTGTGATTGTGTCGGAAGACCTTCCTTATGATATAGAGAGGTTAGAGATAACTGTGATGTACATATGATATCGAGAAGTGTTTCAGTACGATAATGCCGATGATACATCCATGGCAAAGAGGGAGTGTTGGAGTAGTAGCTGCATGGGGCATTACCTCATAGGTCACCCAAAGGAAGAATAAGATTAGAATACAGTGTTCGAAGAATACCTTCCTTGTCGAGAGGAAGTGTTGGAAATAGTGCAACTTCAGAAGTTATTCTTATTGTATTCCATCTTGTTATTGTACCTCCTATGGGACAAGATGTCAATGTATTTGATCATGTAAAACAATTGAAAGAATCACTATAAACCTAGAGGTGAAATCACAAAGAAAATATTTATTAAATGTAATTTTTTGTATTCCCCCAAGACAAGTCGGCCCAGTGGCTAAATTGCCCCAAAACAGTGGGAAATATGCCCAAGAAATGGGCAGAACTGCCCTAGTCAGGTCGACGCAGTTAGAAAAAACGTTAGGTGGGGCCAGTCAGGTAAAAAGCCACCCTTTGATGTGTATAAATAGAGAGTTCAACCTCTCATTTGGTCAAACACACAAGCAAGTTCGCTCTAGCAAAGAGAGGTTCCCTACTTCAGTTAAGAGATTGATTTTTGGGGGTTCTTTACTATTGGAGAAATTTCTCCCTTGTTTTCTTGGGTTTGCGCTACTACTATCCGAATGTACATCGTTCTCTATTGGAAGGTCTGAGCTCGGGGGAGACAAACAGCTTTGTCTATGGTTGGGAGATGATTGTTCCTGTCATCATGGTTTAAACGAGCTCGACACTCAGTTTACTTTTGTGCTTTGCCACTCTTTTAGTGATCTTCGCATTCGTCTACTTGTTTATTTTCTCTATGAGGTGGTGTCACAATCAGTTTCGTGTAGAGAAATATTTCTAACATCTATGTACCAGAGATACTAACATTCGCAGGCTAGTATATACAAGTGAGATGAAGTGATACTAGAGAGAGTAGAGGATGGAAAGAGGAAAATGTAGGAGATGTTGACTCATCGATCTCACCACTGCAGTCTATGTGATGCAACGAAAACGAACAACACCTTAGAGAGGAGAAAATGAAGAAACTCACCTTGAATAGTGTTGACGATGGTTTCGAGACTTCCTTGACCTTGCTAATGTTTATAGCAGCATAACCAGGATCACTGAAAGAATGGAAAAGCACATAAACAAAATGACTGTGGAACTCGAAAGCAACATCAACACTATTTCACGTGATTTTCTACATTTTCTCTCGTGTACGGTGTTATTCGTTGTCGTTGCCTCAAATAGACTGCAGCTATGGGATCAATGACTCAACATCTCCGACATTTTTCTTCCTTCCATCCTCTACTTTTCCTCGTATCACCTCATCTCACTTCTTGCCTTCCAAATATTTTCCCCATCATTGCCACCTTCCCCAGATAAAGTGCATGATGAAGTAATCCCCTGCGGTCTAGAATGACCAAGTTGATCAGGTAGATCAGGTATCTTGTTTAAAACGATGATATGATCCCTTTGTGGAACGTACTCCTTTCTGGAGTTTGTCCGATTGTGGGATGGTTCTTTTCTGGAACGTGCTTATTTGTGGATGGTTCATTTGGGTAATGATCTGCTTTCTGGAGTGTATCCTTGTGTTGGAATGGACCCTCTTATGATAACAAGATGTGTTCCGACGTGATGATACCTCTCTAGCTAAGAGAGAGCGTTGATGATGTAGGCACCCGATGGACTGGGTTGAGTTGAGCACATTGTATTGATGCATGATAGACTCTCCGATGGACTGTGCAGAGTTCTTGAGCTGATGCACGAGTGATTCACCAAGGGATAGGGCATAGTCGTGGAGCTAGTGCATGTTCTCCGATGGACTGGATTGAGTAGGATGCACGAAGATTGATTTGTTGATACTTCTCGACTGACTGTGATTGTGTTGGAAGACCTTCCTTATGATATAGAGAGGTTAGAGATAACTCCGATGTACATATCATATCGAGATGTGTTTCAGTATGATAGTCCTGATGATACCTCCATGGCCAAGAGGGAGTGTTTGAGTAGTAGCTGCATGGGGCATCACCTGACAGTGGTAAGCTAAGAAAGGTTTAAAATTTGGCTTCACACTGGTTCACCCCCCCCTCTCAGTGTCAACAATATTGCTTATTTGTGGATGGTTCATTTGGCGAACGATCTCCTTTCTGCAGTGTATCCATGTGTTGGAATAGACCCTCTTATGATAACAAGATGTGTTCCAACGTCATGCTACCTCTCTAGCTAAGAGGGAGCGTTGATAACGGAGGCACATGATGGACCGGGTTGAGCTGAGCACATTGTGTTGATGCATGATAGACTCTCCGATGGACTGTGCAGAATTCTTGAGCTGATGCACGAGTGAGTCGACACTCAATTTGTTTCTGTGCTTTAACACTCTTTTAGTGATCCTCGCATTCGCCCGCTTGTTTATTTTCTGTATGAGGTGGTGTCACAATCAGTTTCGTCTAGAAAAATATTGCTTATTTGTGGATGGTTCATTTGGCGAACGATCTCCTTTCTGCAGTGTATCCATGTGTTGGAATAGACCCTCTTATAATAACAAGATGTGTTCCAACGTCATGCTACCTCTCTAGCTAAGAGGGAGTGTTGATAACGTAGGCACACGATGGACTGGGTTGAGCTGAGCACATTGTGTTGATGCATGATAGACTCTCCGATGGACTGTGCAGAGTTCTTGAGCTGATGCGAGAGTGACTCACCCATAGATAGGGCAGAGTCGTGGATCTAGTGCATGTTCTCTGATGGACTGGATGAAGCAGATGCACGAAGATTAATTTGTTGACATTTCTCAGCTAACTGTGATTGTGTCGGAAGACCTTCCTTATGATATAGAGAGGTTAGAGATAACTGTGATGTACATATGATATCGAGAAGTGTTTCAGTACGATAATGCCGATGATACATCCATGGCAAAGAGGGAGTGTTGGAGTAGTAGCTGCATGGGGCATTACCTCATAGGTCACCCAAAGGAAGAATAAGATTAGAATACAGTGTTCGAAGAATACCTTCATTGTCGAGAGGAAGTGTTGGAAATAGTGCAACTTCAGAAGTTATTCTTATTGTATTCCATCTTGTTATTGTACCTCCTATGGGACAAGATGTCAATGTATTTGATCATGTAAAACAATTGAAAGAATCACTATAAACCTAGAGATGAAATCACAAAGAAAATATTTATTAAATGTAATTTTTTGTATTCCCCCAAGACAAGTCGGCCCAGTGGCTAAATTGCCCCAAAACAGTGGGAAATATGCCCAAGAAATGGGCAGAACTGCCCTAGTCAGGTCGACGCAGTTAGAAAAAACGTTAGGTGGGGCCAGTCAGGTAAAAAGCCACCCTTTGATGTGTATAAATAGAGAGTTCAACCTCTCATTTGGTCAAACACACAAGCAAGTTCGCTCTAGCAAAGAGAGGTTCCCTACTTCAGTTAAGAGATTGATTTTTTGGGGTTCTTTACTATTGGAGAAATTTCTCCCTTGTTTTCTTGGGTTTGCGCTACTACTATCCGAATGTACATCGTTCTCTATTGGAAGGTCTGAGCTCGGGGGAGACAAACAGCTTTGTCTATGGTTGGGAGATGATTGTTCCTGTCATCATGGTTTAAACGAGCTCGACACTCAGTTTACTTTTGTGCTTTGCCACTCTTTTAGTGATCTTCGCATTCGTCTACTTGTTTATTTTCTCTATGAGGTGGTGTCACAATCAGTTTCGTGTAGAGAAATATTTCTAACATCTATGTACCAGAGATACTAACATTCGCAGGCTAGTATATACAAGTGAGATGAAGTGATACTAGAGAGAGTAGAGGATGGAAAGAGGAAAATGTAGGAGATGTTGACTCATCGATCTCACCACTGCAGTCTATGTGATGCAACGAAAACGAACAACACCTTAGAGAGGAGAAAATGAAGAAACTCACCTTGAATAGTGTTGACGATGGTTTCGAGACTTCCTCGACCTTGCTAATGTTTATAGCAGCATAACCAGGATCACTGAAAGAATGGAAAAGCACATAAACAAAATGACTGTGGAACTCGAAAGCAACATCAACACTATTTCACGTGATTTTCTACATTTTCTCTCGTGTAAGGTGTTATTCGTTGTCGTTGCCTCAAATAGACTGCAGCTATGGGATCAATGATTCAACATCTCCGACATTTTTCCTCCTTCCATCCTCTACTTTTCCTCGTATCACCTCATCTCACTTCTTGCCTTCCAAATATTTTCCCCATCATTGCCACCTTCCCCAGATAAAGTGCATGATGAAGTAATCCCCTGCGGTCTAGAATGACCAAGTTGATCAGGTAGATCAGGTATCTTGTTTAAAACGATGATATGATCCCTTTGTGGAACGTACACCTTTCTGGAGTTTGTCCGATTGTGGGATGGTTCTTTTCTGGAACGTGCTTATTTGTGGATGGTTCATTTGGGTAATGATCTGCTTTCTGGAGTGTATCCTTGTGTTGGAATGGACCCTCTTATGATAACAAGATGTGTTCCGACGTGATGATACCTCTCTAGCTAAGAGAGAGCGTTGATGATGTAGGCACCCGATGGACTGGGTTGAGTTGAGCACATTGTATTGATGCATGATAGACTCTCCGATGGACTGTGCAGAGTTCTTGAGCTGATGCACGAGTGATTCACCAAGGGATAGGGCATAGTCGTGGAGCTAGTGCATGTTCTCCGATGGACTGGATTGAGTAGGATGCACGAAGATTGATTTGTTGATACTTCTCGACTAACTGTGATTGTGTTGGAAGACCTTCCTTATGATATAAAGAGGTTAGAGATAACTCCGATGTACATATCATATCGAGATGTGTTTCAGTATGATAGTCCCGATGATACCTCCATGGCCAAGAGGGAGTGTTTGAGTAGTAGCTGCATGGGGCATCACCTAACAGTGGTAAGCTAAGAAAGGTTTAAAATTTGGCTTCACACTGGTTCACCCCCCCCTCTCAGTGTCAACAATATTGCTTATTTGTGGATGGTTCATTTGGCGAACGATCTCCTTTCTGCAGTGTATCCATGTGTTGGAATAGACCCTCTTATAATAACAAGATGTGTTCCAACGTCATGCTACCTCTCTAGCTAAGAGGGAGTGTTGATAACGTAGGCACACGATGGACTGGGTTGAGCTGAGCACATTGTGTTGATGCATGATAGACTCTCCGATGGACTGTGCAGAGTTCTTGAGCTGATGCGAGAGTGACTCACCCATAGATAGGGCAGAGTCGTGGAGCTAGTGCATGTTCTCTGATGGACTGGATGAAGCAGATGCACGAAGATTGATTTGTTGACACTTCTCAGCTAACTGTGATTGTGTCGGAAGACCTTCCTTATGATATAGAGAGGTTAGAGATAACTGTGATGTACATATGATATCGAGAAGTGTTTCAGTACGATAATGCCGATGATACATCCATGGCAAAGAGGGAGTGTTGGAGTAGTAGCTGCATGGGGCATTACCTCATAGGTCACCCAAAGGAAGAATAAGATTAGAATACAGTGTTCGAAGAATACCTTCCTTGTCGAGAGGAAGTGTTGGAAATAGTGCAACTTCAGAAGTTATTCTTATTGTATTCCATCTTGTTATTGTACCTCCTATGGGACAAGATGTCAATGTATTTGATCATGTAAAACAATTGAAAGAATCACTATAAACCTAGAGGTGAAATCACAAAGAAAATATTTATTAAATGTAATTTTTTGTATTCCCCCAAGACAAGTCGGCCCAGTGGCTAAATTGCCCCAAAACAGTGGGAAATATGCCCAAGAAATGGGCAGAACTGCCCTAGTCAGGTCGACGCAGTTAGAAAAAACGTTAGGTGGGGCCAGTCAGGTAAAAAGCCACCCTTTGATGTGTATAAATAGAGAGTTCAACCTCTCATTTGGTCAAACACACAAGCAAGTTCGCTCTAGCAAAGAGAGGTTCCCTACTTCAGTTAAGAGATTGATTTTTTGGGGTTCTTTACTATTGGAGAAATTTCTCCCTTGTTTTCTTGGGTTTGCGCTACTACTATCCGAATGTACATCGTTCTCTATTGGAAGGTCTGAGCTCGGGGGAGACAAACAGCTTTGTCTATGGTTGGGAGATGATTGTTCCTGTCATCATGGTTTAAACGAGCTCGACACTCAGTTTACTTTTGTGCTTTGCCACTCTTTTAGTGATCTTCGCATTCGTCTACTTGTTTATTTTCTCTATGAGGTGGTGTCACAATCAGTTTCGTGTAGAGAAATATTTCTAACATCTATGTACCAGAGATACTAACATTCGCAGGCTAGTATATACAAGTGAGATGAAGTGATACTAGAGAGAGTAGAGGATGGAAAGAGGAAAATGTAGGAGATGTTGAGTCATCGATCTCACCACTGCAGTCTATGTGATGCAACGAAAACGAACAACACCTTAGAGTGGAGAAAATGAAGAAACTCACCTTGAATAGTGTTGACGATGGTTTCGAGACTTCCTTGACCTTGCTAATGTTTATAGCAGCATAACCAGGATCACTGAAAGAATGGAAAAGCACATAAACAAAATGACTGTGGAACTCGAAAGCAACATCAACACTATTTCACGTGATTTTCTACATTTTCTCTCGTGTATGGTGTTATTCGTTGTCGTTGCCTCAAATAGACTGCAGCTATGGGATCAATGACTCAACATCTCCGACATTTTTCCTCCTTCCATCCTCTACTTTTCCTCGTATCACCTCATCTCACTTCTTGCCTTCCAAATATTTTCCCCATCATTGCCACCTTCCCCAGATAAAGTGCATGATGAAGTAATCCCCTGCGGTCTAGAATGACCAAGTTGATCAGGTAGATCAGGTATCTTGTTTAAAACGATGATATGATCCCTTTGTGGAACGTACTCCTTTCTGGAGTTTGTCCGATTGTGGGATGGTTCTTTTCTGGAACGTGCTTATTTGTGGATGGTTCATTTGGGTAATGATCTGCTTTCTGGAGTGTATCCTTGTGTTGGAATGGACCCTCTTATGATAACAAGATGTGTTCCGACGTGATGATACCTCTCTAGCTAAGAGAGAGCGTTGATGATGTAGGCACCCGATGGACTGGGTTGAGTTGAGCACATTGTATTGATGCATGATAGACTCTCCGATGGACTGTGCAGAGTTCTTGAGCTGATGCACGAGTGATTCACCAAGGGATAGGGCATAGTCGTGGAGCTAGTGCATGTTCTCCGATGGACTGGATTGAGTAGGATGCACGAAGATTGATTTGTTGATACTTCTCGACTAACTGTGATTGTGTTGGAAGACCTTCCTTATGATATAGAGAGGTTAGAGATAACTCCGATGTACATATCATATCGAGATGTGTTTCAGTATGATAGTCCTGATGATACCTCCATGGCCAAGAGGGAGTGTTTGAGTAGTAGCTGCATGGGGCATCACCTGACAGTGGTAAGCTAAGAAAGGTTTAAAATTTGGCTTCACACTGGTTCACCCCCCCCTCTCAGTGTCAACAATATTGCTTATTTGTGGATGGTTCATTTGGCGAACGATCTCCTTTCTGCAGTGTATCCATGTGTTGGAATAGACCCTCTTATGATAACAAGATGTGTTCCAACGTCATGCTACCTCTCTAGCTAAGAGGGAGCGTTGATAACGGAGGCACATGATGGACCGGGTTGAGCTGAGCACATTGTGTTGATGCATGATAGACTCTCCGATGGACTGTGCAGAGTTCTTGAGCTGATGCGAGAGTGACTCACCCATAGATAGGGCAGAGTCGTGGAGCTAGTGCATGTTCTCTGATGGACTGGATGAAGCAGATGCACGAAGATTGATTTGTTGACACTTCTCAGCTAACTGTGATTGTGTCGGAAGACCTTCCTTATGATATAGAGAGGTTAGAGATAACTGTGATGTACATATGATATCGAGAAGTGTTTCAGTACGATAATGCCGATGATACATCCATGGCAAAGAGGGAGTGTTGGAGTAGTAGCTGCATGGGGCATTACCTCATAGGTCACCCAAAGGAAGAATAAGATTAGAATACAGTGTTCGAAGAATACCTTCCTTGTCGAGAGGAAGTGTTGGAAATAGTGCAACTTCAGAAGTTATTCTTATTGTATTCCATCTTGTTATTGTACCTCCTATGGGACAAGATGTCAATGTATTTGATCATGTAAAACAATTGAAAGAATCACTATAAACCTAGAGGTGAAATCACAAAGAAAATATTTATTAAATGTAATTTTTTGTATTCCCCCAAGACAAGTCGGCCCAGTGGCTAAATTGCCCCAAAACAGTGGGAAATATGCCCAAGAAATGGGCAGAACTGCCCTAGTCAGGTCGACGCAGTTAGAAAAAACGTTAGGTGGGGCCAGTCAGGTAAAAAGCCACCCTTTGATGTGTATAAATAGAGAGTTCAACCTCTCATTTGGTCAAACACACAAGCAAGTTCGCTCTAGCAAAGAGAGGTTCCCTACTTCAGTTAAGAGATTGATTTTTGGGGGTTCTTTACTATTGGAGAAATTTCTCCCTTGTTTTCTTGGGTTTGCGCTACTACTATCCGAATGTACATCGTTCTCTATTGGAAGGTCTGAGCTCGGGGGAGACAAACAGCTTTGTCTATGGTTGGGAGATGATTGTTCCTGTCATCATGGTTTAAACGAGCTCGACACTCAGTTTACTTTTGTGCTTTGCCACTCTTTTAGTGATCTTCGCATTCGTCTACTTGTTTATTTTCTCTATGAGGTGGTGTCACAATCAGTTTCGTGTAGAGAAATATTTCTAACATCTATGTACCAGAGATACTAACATTCGCAGGCTAGTATATACAAGTGAGATGAAGTGATACTAGAGAGAGTAGAGGATGGAAAGAGGAAAATGTAGGAGATGTTGACTCATCGATCTCACCACTGCAGTCTATGTGATGCAACGAAAACGAACAACACCTTAGAGAGGAGAAAATGAAGAAACTCACCTTGAATAGTGTTGACGATGGTTTCGAGACTTCCTTGACCTTGCTAATGTTTATAGCAGCATAACCAGGATCACTGAAAGAATGGAAAAGCACATAAACAAAATGACTGTGGAACTCGAAAGCAACATCAACACTATTTCACGTGATTTTCTACATTTTCTCTCGTGTACGGTGTTATTCGTTGTCGTTGCCTCAAATAGACTGCAGCTATGGGATCAATGACTCAACATCTCCGACATTTTTCTTCCTTCCATCCTCTACTTTTCCTCGTATCACCTCATCTCACTTCTTGCCTTCCAAATATTTTCCCCATCATTGCCACCTTCCCCAGATAAAGTGCATGATGAAGTAATCCCCTGCGGTCTAGAATGACCAAGTTGATCAGGTAGATCAGGTATCTTGTTTAAAACGATGATATGATCCCTTTGTGGAACGTACTCCTTTCTGGAGTTTGTCCGATTGTGGGATGGTTCTTTTCTGGAACGTGCTTATTTGTGGATGGTTCATTTGGGTAATGATCTGCTTTCTGGAGTGTATCCTTGTGTTGGAATGGACCCTCTTATGATAACAAGATGTGTTCCGACGTGATGATACCTCTCTAGCTAAGAGAGAGCGTTGATGATGTAGGCACCCGATGGACTGGGTTGAGTTGAGCACATTGTATTGATGCATGATAGACTCTCCGATGGACTGTGCAGAGTTCTTGAGCTGATGCACGAGTGATTCACCAAGGGATAGGGCATAGTCGTGGAGCTAGTGCATGTTCTCCGATGGACTGGATTGAGTAGGATGCACGAAGATTGATTTGTTGATACTTCTCGACTGACTGTGATTGTGTTGGAAGACCTTCCTTATGATATAGAGAGGTTAGAGATAACTCCGATGTACATATCATATCGAGATGTGTTTCAGTATGATAGTCCTGATGATACCTCCATGGCCAAGAGGGAGTGTTTGAGTAGTAGCTGCATGGGGCATCACCTGACAGTGGTAAGCTAAGAAAGGTTTAAAATTTGGCTTCACACTGGTTCACCCCCCCCTCTCAGTGTCAACAATATTGCTTATTTGTGGATGGTTCATTTGGCGAACGATCTCCTTTCTGCAGTGTATCCATGTGTTGGAATAGACCCTCTTATGATAACAAGATGTGTTCCAACGTCATGCTACCTCTCTAGCTAAGAGGGAGCGTTGATAACGGAGGCACATGATGGACCGGGTTGAGCTGAGCACATTGTGTTGATGCATGATAGACTCTCCGATGGTCTGTGCAGAATTCTTGAGCTGATGCACGAGTGAGTCGACACTCAATTTGTTTCTGTGCTTTAACACTCTTTTAGTGATCCTCGCATTCGCCTGCTTGTTTATTTTCTGTATGAGGTGGTGTCACAATCAGTTTCGTGTAGAGAAATATTGCTTATTTGTGGATGGTTCATTTGGCGAACGATCTCCTTTCTGCAGTGTATCCATGTGTTGGAATAGACCCTCTTATAATAACAAGATGTGTTCCAACGTCATGCTACCTCTCTAGCTAAGAGGGAGTGTTGATAACGTAGGCACACGATGGACTGGGTTGAGCTGAGCACATTGTGTTGATGCATGATAGACTCTCCGATGGACTGTGCAGAGTTCTTGAGCTGATGCGAGAGTGACTCACCCATAGATAGGGCAGAGTCGTGGAGCTAGTGCATGTTCTCTGATGGACTGGATGAAGCAGATGCACGAAGATTGATTTGTTGACACTTCTCAGCTAACTGTGATTGTGTCGGAAGACCTTCCTTATGATATAGAGAGGTAAGAGATAACTGTGATGTACATATGATATCGAGAAGTGTTTCAGTACGATAATGCCGATGATACATCCATGGCAAAGAGGGAGTGTTGGAGTAGTGGCTGCATGGGGCATTACCTCATAGGTCACCCAAAGGAAGAATAAGATTAGAATACAGTGTTCGAAGAATACCTTCCTTGTCGAGAGGAAGTGTTGGAAATAGTGCAACTTCAGAAGTTATTCTTATTGTATTCCATCTTGTTATTGTACCTCCTATGGGACAAGATGTCAATATATTTGATCATGTAAAACAATTGAAAGAATCACTATAAACCTAGAGGTGAAATCACAAAGAAAATATTTATTAAATGTAATTTTTTGTATTCCCCCAAGACAAGTCGGCCCAGTGGCTAAATTGCCCCAAAACAGTGGGAAATATGCCCAAGAAATGGGCAGAACTGCCCTAGTCAGGTCGACGCAGTTAGAAAAAACGTTAGGTGGGGCCAGTCAGGTAAAAAGCCACCCTTTGATGTGTATAAATAGAGAGTTCAACCTCTCATTTGGTCAAACACACAAGCAAGTTCGCTCTAGCAAAGAGAGGTTCCCTACTTCAGTTAAGAGATTGATTTTTTGGGGTTCTTTACTATCGGAGAAATTTCTCCCTTGTTTTCTTGGGTTTGCGCTACTACTATCCGAATGTACATCGTTCTCTATTGGAAGGTCTGAGCTCGGGGGAGACAAACAGCTTTGTCTATGGTTGGGAGATGATTGTTCCTGTCATCATGGTTTAAACGAGCTCGACACTCAGTTTACTTTTGTGCTTTGCCACTCTTTTAGTGATCTTCGCATTCGTCTACTTGTTTATTTTCTCTATGAGGTGGTGTCACAATCAGTTTTGTGTAGAGAAATATTTCTAACATCTATGTACCAGAGATACTAACATTCGCAGGCTAGTATATACAAGTGAGATGAAGTGATACTAGAGAGAGTAGAGGATGGAAAGAGGAAAATGTAGGAGATGTTGAGTCATCGATCTCACCACTGCAGTCTATGTGATGCAACGAAAACGAACAACACCTTAGAGAGGAGAAAATGAAGAAACTCACCTTGAATAGTGTTGACGATGGTTTCGAGACTTCCTTGACCTTGCTAATGTTTATAGCAGCATAACCAGGATCACTAAAAGAATGGAAAAGCACATAAACAAAATGACTGTGGAACTCGAAAGCAACATCAACACTATTTCACGTGATTTTCTACATTTTCTCTCGTGTACGGTGTTATTCGTTGTCGTTGCCTCAAATAGACTGCAGCTATGGGATCAATGACTCAACATCTTCGACATTTTTCCTCCTTCCATCCTCTACTTTTCCTCGTATCACCTCATCTCACTTCTTGCCTTCCAAATATTTTCCCCATCATTGCCACCTTCCCCAGATAAAGTGCATGATGAAGTAATCCCCTGCGGTCTAAATGACGAAGTTGATCAGGTAGATCAGGTATCTTGTTTAAAACGATGATATGATCCCTTTGTGGAACGTACTCCTTTCTGGAGTTTGTCTGATTGTGGGATGGTTCTTTTCTGGAACGTGCTTATTTGTGGATGGTTCATTTGGGTAATGATCTGCTTTCTGGAGTGTATCCTTGTGTTGGAATGCACCCTCTTATGATAACAAGATGTGTTCCGACGTGATGATACCTCTCTAGCTAAGAGAGAGCGTTGATGATGTAGGCACCCGATGGACTGGGTTGAGTTGAGCACATTGTATTGATGCATGATAGACTCTCCGATGGACTGTGCAGAGTTCTTGAGCTGATGCACGAGTGATTCACCAAGGGATAGGGCATAGTCGTGGAGCTAGTGCATATTCTCCGATGGACTGGATTGAGTAGGATGCACGAACTTTGATTTGTTGATACTTCTCGACTAATTGTGATTGTGTTGGAAGACCTTCCTTATGATATAGAGAGGTTAGACATAACTTCGATGTACATATCATATCGAGATGTGTTTCAGTATGATAGTCCTGATGATACCTCTATGGCCAAGAGGGAGTGTTGGAGTAGTAGCTGCATGGGACATCACCTCATAGGTCGACCAAAGGAAGAATAAGATAGAATAAAGTGTTCGAAGAATACCTTCCTTGTCGAGAGGAAGTGTTGGAAATAGTGCAACTTCAGAAGCTATTCTTATTGTATTTAATCTTGTTATTGTACCTCCTATGGGACAAGAGGTCAATGTATTTCATCATGTAAAACACTTGAAGGAATCAATGTAAACCTAGGGGTGAAATCACAAAGAAAATATTTATTAAATGAAATGTTTTGTATTCCCCCAAGACAAGTCGGTCCAGTGGGTAAACTGCCCCGAAACAGTGGCAATTTGCCCCAAAAGATGGGCAGAACTGCCCCAGTTAGGTCGATACAGATAGGGAAAGTTAGGTCGGCCCAGTCAGGGAAAAACTCACCCTTTGATGTGTATAAATAGACAATTCGACATCTCATTTGGTCCAACACTCAAGCAAGTTCGCTCTAGCCAAGAGAGGTTCGCTACTTCACTTAAGAGACTAATTCTTTGGGGTTCTCCACTATTGGAGAAGTTTATCCCTTGTTTTCTTGGGTTTGCACTACTACTATCCGGATGTACATCGTTCTCTATTGGAAAGTCTGAGCTCGGGGGAGACAAACAGCTTTGTCTATGGTTGGGAGATGATTGTTCTTGTCATCACGGTTTAAACGAGCTCAACACTCAGTTTGTTTCTATGCTTTAACACTTGTTTAGTGATTTTCGCGTTCGCCTGCTTGTTTGTTTTTTGTATGAGGTGGTGTCACAATAAATTTCGCGTACAGAAATATTGCTTATTTGTGGATGGTTCATTTGGCAAACGATCTCCTTTCTGCAGTGTATCCATGTGTTGGAATAGACCCTCTTATGATAACAAGATGTGTTCCAACATCATGCTACCTATCTAGCTAAGAGGGAGTGTTGATAATGTAGGCACCCGATGGACTAAGGAAAATATGCCCCAGACAAGTCGGCCCAGTGGGTAAATTGCCCCAAAACAGTGGAAAATATGCCCCAAGAAATGGGCAGAACTGCGCTAGTCAGTTCGGCGCAGTTAGAAAAAACGTTAGGTCGGCCCAGTCAGGTAAAAAGTCAGCCTTTGATGTGTATAAATAGAGAGTTCAACCTCTCATTTGGTCAAGCACACAAGCAAGTTCGCTCTAGCCAAGAGAGGTTCGCTACTTCAGTTAAGAGATTGATTTTTTGGGGTTCTCCACTATTGGAGAAATTTCTCCCTTGTTTTCTTGGGTTTGCGCTTCTACTATCCGAATATACATCGTTCTCTATTGGAAGGGCTGAGCTCGGGGGAGACAAACAACTTTGTCTATGGTTGGGAGATGATTGTTCCTGTCATCATGGTTTAAACGAGCTCAACACTCAGTTTGTTTCTGTGCTTTTCCACTCTTTTAGTGATCTACGCATTCGTCTGCTTGTTTATTTTCTCCATGAGGTGGTGTCACAATCAGTTTCGTGTAGAGAAATATTTCTAACATCTATGTAACAGAGATACTAATCTTCGCAGGCTAGTATATACACGTGAGATGAAGTGATTCTGGAGACAATGGAGGATGGAAAGAGGAAAAATGTAGGAGATGCTGAGTCATCGATCTCACCACTGCAGTCTATGTGATGCAACGAAAACTAACAACACCTTACAGATGAGAAAATGAAGAAACTCAACTTGAATAGTGTTGACGATGGTTTCGAGACTTCCTTGACCTTGTTAATGTTTACAGCAGCATAACCAGGATCACTGAATGAATGGAAAAACACATAAACAAAATGACTGTGGAACTCGAAAGCAACATCAACATTATTTCAGGTGATTTTCTACATTTTCTCTCTTGTACGGTGTTATTCGTTGTCGTTGCCTCAAATAGACTGCAGCTACGGGATCAATGACTCAACATCTCCGACGTTTTTCCTCCTTCCATCCTCTACCTTTCCTCGTATCACCTCATCTCACTTCTCGCCTTCCAAATATTTTCCCCTTCATTGCCACCTTCCCCAGATAAAGTGCATGACGAAATAATCCTCTGCGGTCTAGAATGACCAAGTTGATCAGGTAGATCAGCTATCCTCTTTAAAACGATGATATGGTCCCTTTGTGGAACGTACTCCTTTCTGGAGTGTGTCCGATTGTGGGATGGTTCTTTTGTTGAACGTGCTTCTTTGTGCATGGTTCATTTGGGGAACGATCTCCTTTCTGGAGTGTATCCATGTGTTGGAATGAACCCTCTTATGATAACAAGATGTGTTCCGACGTGATGATACATCCCTAGCTAAGAGGGAGCGTTGATGATGTAGACACCCGATGGACTGGGTTGAGCTGAGCACATTGTATTGATGCATGATAGATTCTCTGATGGACTTGCAAAGTTCTTGAGCTGATGCACGAGTGATTCACCCATGGATAAGGCATAGTCGTGGAGCTAGTGCATCTTCTATGATGGACTGGATTGAGCAGGATGCATGAAGATTGATTTGTTGACACTTCTCGACTAACTGTGATTGTGTTGGAAGACCTTCATTATGATATAGAGAGGTTATACCTCCTATGGGACAAGATGTCAATGTATTTGATCATGTAAAACACTTGAAAGAATCAATGTAAACCTAGGGGTGAAATCACAAAAAAAATATTTATTAAATGAAATGTTTTGTATTCCCCCAAGACAAGTCGGTCCAGTGGGTATACTGCCCCGAAACAGTGGCAATTTGCCCCAAAAGATGGGCAGAACTGCCCCAGTTAGGTCGATACAGTTAGGGAAAGTTAGGTCGGCCCAGTCAGGTAAAAAGTCAACCTTTGATGTGTATAAATAGACAATTCGATATCTCATTTGGTCAAACACTCAAGCAAGTTTGCTCTAGCCAAGAGAGGTTCGCTACTTCAGTTAAGAGACTAATTTTTTGGGGTTCTCCACTATAGGAGAAGTTTCTCCCTTGTTTTCTTGGGTTTGAATTTCTACTATGCGGATGTATATCGTTCTCTATTGGAAGGTTTGGGCTCGGGGGAGACAAACAGCTTTGTCTATGGTTGGCTAGAGCGAACTTGCTTGCGTGTTTGACCAAATGAGAGGTTGAACTCTCTATTTATACACATCAAAGGGTGACTTTTTACCTGACTGGGCCGACCTAACGTTTTTTCTAACTGCGCCGACCTGACTGGGACAGTTCTGCGCATTTCTTGGGGCATATTTCCCACTGTTTTGGGGCAATTTACCCACTGGGCCGACTTATCTTGGGGGAATACAAAAAATTACATTTAATAAATCTTTTCTTTGTGATTTCACCCCTAAGTTTATATTGATTCTTTCATATGTTTTACATGATCAAATACATTGACATCTTGTCCCATAGGAGGTACAATAACAAGATGAAATACAATAAGAATAACTTCTGAAGTTGCACTATTTCCAACACTTCCTCTCGACAAGGAAGGTATTCTTCGAACACTGTATTCTAATCTTATTCTTCCTTTGGTTGACCTATGAGGTAATGCCCCATGCAACTACTACTCCAACACTCTCTCTTGGCCATGGAGGTATCATCAGCATTATCGTACTGAAACACTTCTCGATATCATATGTACATCACAGTTATCTCTAACCTCTCTATATCATAAGGAAGGTCTTCCAACACAATCACAGTTAGTCGAGACGTGTCAACAAATCAATCTTCATGTATCTGCTTCATCCAGTCCATCAGAGAACATGCACTAGCTCCACGACTCTGCCCTATCCACGGGTGAGTCACTCGTGCATCAGCTCAAGAACTCTGCACAGTCCATCGGAGAGTCTATCATGCATCAATACAATGTGCTCAGCTCAACCCTGTCCATCAGGTGCCTACATTATCAACGCTCCCTCTTAGCTAGAGAGGTAGCATGACGTTGGAACACATCTTGTTATCATAAGAGGGTCTATTCCAACACATGGGTACACCGCAGAAAGGAGATCGTTTGCCAAATGAACCATCCACAAATAAGCAATATTTCTCTACACGAAACTGATTGTGACACCACCTCATACAGAAAATAAACAAGCAGGCGAATGCGAGGATCACTAAAAGAGTGTTAAAGCACAGAAACAAACTGAGTGTCGAGCTCGTTTAAACCGTGATGACAAGAACAATCATCTCCCAACCATAGACAAAGTTGTTTGTCTCCTCCGAGCTCAGACCTTCCAATAGAGAACGATGTACATCCGGATAGTAGTAGTGCAAACCCAAGAAAACAACGGAGAAACTTCTCCAATAGTGGAGAAGCCCAAAAAATTAGTCTCTTAACTAAAGTAGCGAACCTCTCTTGGCTAGAGCGAACTTGCTTGAGTGTTTGACCAAATGAGATGTCGAATTGTCTATTTATAAACATCAAAGGGTGACTTTTTAGCTGACTGGGCCGACCTAACTTTCCCTAACTGTATCGACCTAACTGGGGCAGTTCTGCCCATTTTTTGGGGCAAATTGCCACTGTTTCGGGGCAGTTTACCCACTCGACCGACTTGTTTTGGGGGAATACAAAACATTTCATTTAATAAATATTTTCTTTGTGATTTCACCCCTAGGTTTAAATTGATTCTTTCAAGTGTTTTACATGATCAAATACATTGAAATCTTGTGCCATAGGAGATACAATAAGAAGATGAAATACAATAAAACAAGGGAGATGATGGGGAAGGTGGCAATGATGTTGGTTTCAAGCACAATATCCCCTGAGCTCAGACCTTCCAATAGAGAACGATGTACATCCGGATAGTAGTAGTGCAAACCCAAGAAAACAAGGGAGAAACATCTCCAATAGTGGAGAAACCCAAAAAATCAGTCTCTCAACTGAAGTAGCGA
The DNA here is from genome assembly GCA_027924585.1 of Larix kaempferi. NCBI lineage: Eukaryota > Viridiplantae > Streptophyta > Pinopsida > Pinales > Pinaceae > Larix > Larix kaempferi. Next base: position 10,061,662 of record BSBM01000504.1, read on the forward strand.
ACCTCTCTTGGCTAGAGCGAACTTGCTTGAGTGATTGACCAATTGAGAGGTCGAACTCTCTATTTATACACATCAAAGGGTAACTTTTTTCCTCACTGAGCTGACCTAACTTTCCCTAACTGCGCTGACCTGACTGGGGTAGTTCTGCTCATTGTTTGGGGCAAATTGCCCACTGTTTTGGGGCAGTTTACCCACTGGGCTGACTTGTCTTGGGGGAATACAAAAATTTACATTTAATAAATCTTTTCTTTCTAATTTCACCCCAGATATACCTTGATTCTTTCAAGTGTTATCTCGAATTCAGTGCCAAACTGCTGCCTCGATTTCTGTGCCTGGATGCTGCCTCAAATTTTGTTGCAAACACTGTCTCGATTTCTTTGCCTAACTTGCCTCGATTTCTGTGCCAACTTCTTTCTCGATTTCTGTTTCCACTCTTGCCTCCGTTTCTGTGCAAAAACAGTTTTGAAATCCGTGCAGCAAATACTGTTCGGACGGACTGTACGAACCTATAAAAATGTGCAGAAAAATATTCTAGAAAATCGTGCCCTGTCTTGGGAAATGTGCCCAGCAATAATTCATAGAAAATCGTGTCTGCCTTGGGATATGTGCCCAGCTGACCACCTCAATTTTTGTGCCCAGAATCATGCTGTACTTTTCTCGATTTCTGTGCCTCATAATTTCCTCCTCGAGCTGCCTCGAAATGTGTGTCGTCTCTTCAAGCTAAAACTAGTGCCTCGATTTTTGTGCCAACTGAACTCCTCAAATGGTTGCCTCGAATTTCGTGCCACCTCCAGCTATCTCTTTTCGCCTCTTCACTCTATTTTAGCAAAAGTGAGAATGAATGCCTCCCTCAAGCTTTTTGATCAAACCCTAGGGTGCTTTTAATCCAATGGATGAGATTGAGTTAGATCAACGGTGGAAATTAAATGCTCCATTTACTTTTCATAAATATTAATTTCCCTCACCCACTGAAATTTATCAAAAAGTGACTTTGAGTTTATAAAGTCTCATTAAATGCTATTCTCAAGTCATTTAATGTGAGGGTCACCTTTTTCTCCCTTCTAAGTGACTTTAGCACTAGGGGAACACTTCCCTATGTACAAAAACTAACACCACACTGCTTCTCCCCCAATCTACCTACACTTTTCCAACTCACGAATTTGTTCAGACAGAGCTGTGAGTTGGCATTGGAACTATGTGATGCTATGTGCTAATCCTGTAATCAATGCATTCGCCAAACCACCAATAGACTCCAATCTCATAGAAAACTACAATGCCTCTCAATGATTACTAAAGCCTCTACTATAGTAGAGGAGTACCCAAATGTGGTAACAAAACATAAGTAAACCATTATTCATGATGAATATATTGGATAGTATAGCTTAGCTGGCTCATCAAATCTCGAAACCATTGATTGCAATGTCAAACCGATTCTACAACTCTTTCCTTGATCTCTTTCATTTCAACAATGCTTTGTTCTTCGGACTTCAAATTATAAAATTATTTAATTAAGTATTTCCATATTTGACCTAGAGTCATATCTAGACTGGAATGAGCACTTTGCTTGCATTTCATGAACATTACAAGGCTCTCCCACGTAGAGTTTCCAGAAACTCCACCAAACGAACAACATTTTTGGTCCTCCACACGCTCTAGATAGTGTCGCAAAGGAACCAGTGCCGTTAGGAATCATCTTAACACCAACCATTAAGCGGAAGCATCCACCGTTGGGTAGACTCAGTGATCTGACCTTGACCTGCTATTTAAGCTTGTAAACTAGGGATTAGAGTTAATTCTAGAGGTCCTGGTTGCGCAACTGGGCTTGATGTCCCCATAGAAAAAAATGACACTACTTGATAACCTGGTAATAATATTTGACCACCTCCAACAGTAAAACTTAGGCTATTCATATTCATAAACATGGTTGCATGTAGAGTCTAATTGCTTACAACAAACACACTTGCCCTATGTATAATAGCCGGGCTAGCAAGACCACTGTCGTGGGCATGTTACGAAAAGTATCCACTAAAGAAAAACTCAATCAAACTCATAATAAATTATCTCTTAGTGAGCAGCAAACAACAAGGACTAATAAACTTTAAGCAAGACAACTATTGACCAGATAATAAGAAATTATTAACGAGTAGAAGCTAAACAACAAAATCATAAATAAATGATCTGTTTCCACTACGTTGTAGTATTTCCCTTGCGGGTGCAAACCAACTCTTTCGTTCTTGATGTGGTCCACAACTGTTGGATAAAATGCTCTTCCAAGTGATTTTCTTATCAAGGGACATGGTATACTGAACCATCTGAAGATATGCTTTGAAGGATACCATGCTAGATTAGATCTACAATCTGACAGCAGGCATGTTTGAGAATTAGAAGATGGCTCAGTTAGCTGGAGGAGCATCCATTATTTGATATATTAATTTAAAATAAACAATGTATAATTAGTAGGATTGCAACCGTGAGTTGTCTATTAGAAGATGTGCCTCATTCAAGACTTTCGATGGATAGTATCGGATTTGTGGGACCCCCCTATCTATGATGGGACGGGTAATGTGGAAGAATACTTGGATAGAATGTAGTACCAAGTTGCGGAAGAGCAGCATGTACCTGCTTTATATGTAGTTCAGAAGGTACGCCTGCTCGCCTGTGGGAAACACATAAGGAGGACCATACTACATGGGCTGTAGTCCATCTAGCCATGCTACATCATTTTTTTTCCCTCCCGAGTTTGAGTGTCAGGATCTGTCTTAAACACATGGGGAGGTAATGACATTTGTGAAACAATGTGAAGGTAAGAGAAGCCCCTCTATTCATATTGAAATTTTTTACAGAAGTGGGTGGAGAAAAGTTCTTCCGTTGGAATACTGGGTACATAAGTTTTTGCATACTTTAGGGTTGAACGCTAGCACATGGTACTTGCATTAAGAATTTGCAATACAAACTAAGGAACGTGTAGTGGTTAACTATAATTTTTGTGCTACTTTCTCTTATATTAGCAAGACTCATGAGCTGACAACTACCTTATTGGTTATTAACCATCTCTTTTTTACTTTTCAGTTGTGGGATGACCTGATCCAATGATCAAGCATGTTCGCTCAAGTCGGCCTCTCATTTAACTAGTATGATTGTTTTTATCATCATGGTTAAACGAGCTCCACACTCATTTTGTTTATGTGCTTTGCCATTCTTTTAGTGATCCTGGTTATGCTCCTATAAACATTAAAAAGGTCAATGATAGTTAATCAATTGTAAACACTAATTAAAATGGTGTCCTTCCGTATTCATTTCTTGCTCTTGTTCTTTCTTCTAGATTTTCTTTATTTTACCCTAAAAAATAGTGGTGAGTACTTTCTATCCTTTCTCCTTATGGTCGAATGATGCACCACACTAATTCTTGTGTGTCATATTGTTAGGACAGCAAGGACGACTTCCCATCAACCCTTCCCATTTGATTTTCTCTTCTTGGTGGCCTCATTTGAAAACCTAGTCAATGACTGGATTCATCAAGCAGCGAGTCAATGTGCAACATCTTCTTACTTCTACTTCTTCCCTTCTTGCATTTGCCTTGCTATGAACTCATATGGCTTCATGAATTTTCTAGACATTCGCTATCATTGCCGCACATCAACTCTCACATCCGTTATTACATCCCTAGCTAAACTACCACTTCATTTTTATTGTCCATGCAATTCCCTGCTTGTTGCATTTCTCAAAGAGATTGCATCACAATTCTATCCACGGTGGAGTAGAATTTGTAACATCTGCGTTGCAGATTTACTAATCTTCTCATGCATCTATTCGTTGCAACATCGTGGGCTCCCGTATTCTAATAACTACTAGTATTATTTTTGTACAACTTTTTTCGGTTTGGTCATCTATATGGTGTACCTACTATCAGCATTGCATTGTCTTCTATTTCATGACTGAGAATGTTTTAAAAGGACGAAGATGTTGCACATCAACTCTCTTCTTGAGGAATCCCATAATTGACTAGGTTATCAAGAAGAGAAAATAAAATGGGAAGGATTGATGGGAATTTTAGTTGCCATTACATGTAATGCGACTTGGGGCATTCCATGGCAAAGAGGGAATGTTGGAATAGTAGCTGCGTGGGGCATCACCTCATAGGTCGACCAAAGATAGAACAAGATTACAATACAGTGTTCGAAGAATACCTTCCTTGTTGAGAGGGAGTGTTGGAAATAGTGCAACTTCGGAAGTTATTCTTATTGTATTTCATCTTGTTATTGTACCTCCAATGGGACAAGATGTCAATGTATTTGGTCATGTAAAACACTTGAAAGAGTCAATGTAAATCTTGGGGTGGAATCAAAAAGAAAAGATTTATTAAATGTATTTTTTTGTATTCCACCAAGACAAGCCGGCCGAGTAGGAAACTGCCCCAAAATAGCGGGAAATTTGCACCAAACAGTGAGTAGAAATACCCCAGTCAAGTCGGCCTAGTTAGGGAAAGTTAGGTCGAACCAGTAAGGGAAACAATCACCATTTGACTTGTATAAATAGAGTCTTCGGCCTCTCATTTGGTCATTCGCTCAAGCATGTTCGCTCTAGCCAAGAGAGGTCCGCTACTACAGTTAAGAGACATATTTTTGGGGGTTCTCCACTATTTGAGAAGTTACTCTCCTGTTTTCTAGGGTTTGCGCTACTACTATCTGGATGTACATCATTCTCTATTGGAAGATCTGAGCTCGGGGGAGATAAAGAGCTTTGTCTATGGTTGGGAGATGGTTGTTTTTATCATCATGGTTAAACGAGCTCCACACTCATTTTGTTTATGTGCTTTGCCATTCTTTTAGTGATCCTGGTTATGCTGCTATAAACATTAAAAAGGTCAATGATAGTTAATCAATTGTAAACACTAATTAAAATGGTGTCCTTCCGTATTCATTTGTTGCTCTTGTTCTTTCTTATAGATTTTCTTTATTTTACCCTAAAAAATAGTAGTGAGTACTTTCTATCCTTTCTCCTTATGGTCGAATGATGCACCACACTAATTCTTGTGTGCCATATTGTTAGGACAGCAAGGACGACTTCCAATCAACCCTTCCCATTTGATTTTCTCTTCTTGGTGGCCTCATTTGAAAACCTAGTCAATGACTGGATTCATCAAGCAGCGAGTCAATGTGCAACATATTCTTACTTCTACTTCTTCCCTTCTTGCATTTGCCTTGCTATCAACTCATATGGCTTCATGAATTTTCTAGACATTCCCGATCATTGCCGCACATCAACTCTCACATCCGTTATTACATCCCTAGCTAAACTACCACTTCATTTTAATTGTCCATGCAATTCCCTGTTTGTTGCATTTCTCAAAGAGATTGCATCACAATTCTATCCACGGTGGAGTAGAATTTGTAACATCTGCGTTGCAAATTTACTAATCTTCTCATGCATCTATTCGTTGCAACATCGTGGGCTCCCGTATTCTAATAACTACTAGTATTATTTTTGTACAACTTTTTTCAGTTTGGTCATCTATATGGTGTACCTACTATCAGCATTGCATTGTATTCTATTTCATGACTGAGAATGTTTTAAAAGGACGAAGATGTTGCACATCAACTCTCTTCTTGAGGAATCCCATAATTGACTAGGTTATCAAGAAGAGAAAATAAAATGGGAAGGATTGATGGGAATTTTAGTTGCCATTACATGTAATGCGACTTGGGGCATTCCATGGCAAAGAGGGAATGTTGGAATAGTAGCTGTGTAGGGCATCACCTCATAGGTCGACCAAAGATAGAACAAGATTACAATACAGTGTTCGAAGAATACCTTCCTTGTTGAGAGGGAGTGTTGGAAATAGTCCAACTTCGGAAGTTATTCTTATTGTATTTCATCTTGTTATTGTACCTCCAATGGGACAAGATGTCAATGTATTTGGTCATGTAAAACACTTGAAAGAGTCAAAGTAAATCTTGGCGTGGAATCAAAAAGAAAAGATTTATTAAATGTATTTTTTTGTATTCCGCCAAGACAAGTCGGCCGAGTAGGAAACTGCCCCAAAATAACGGGAAATTTGCACCAAACAGTGAGCAGAAATACCCCAGTCAAGTCGGCCTAGTTAGGGAAAGTTAGGTCAACCCAGTAAGGGAAACAATCACCTTTTGACTTGTTTAAATAGAGTCTTCAGCCTCTCATTTGGTCATTCGCTCAAGCTTGTTCGCTCTAGCCAAGAGAGGTTCGCTACTACAGTTAAGAGACATATTTTTGGGGGTTTTCCACTATTTGAGAAGTTACTCTCCTGTTTTCTAGGGTTTGCGCTACTACTAGCTGGATGTACATCGTTCTCTATTGGAAGGTCTGGGCTCGGGGGAGATAAAGAGCTTTGTCTATGGTTGGGAGATGATTGTTTTTATCATCATGGTTAAACGAGCTCCAGACTCATTTTGTTTATGTGCTTTGCCATTCTTTTAGTGATCTTGGTTATGCTGCTATAAACATCAAAAAGGTCAATGATAGTTAATCAATTGTAAACACTAATTAAAATGGTTTCCTTCCGTATTCATTTGTTGCTCTTGTTCTTTCTTATAGATTTTCTTTATTTTACCCTAAAAAATAGTGGTGAGTACTTTCTATCCTTTCTCCTTATGGTCGAATGATGCACCACACTAATTCTTGTGTGCCATATTGTTAGGACAGCAAGGACGACTTCCCATCAACCCTTCCCATTTGATTTTCTCTTCTTGGTGGCCTCATTTGAAAACCTAGTCAATGACTGGATTCATCAAGCAGCGAGTCAATGTGCAACATCTTCTTACTTCTACTTCTTCCCTTCTTGCATTTGCCTTGCTATCAACTCATATGGCTTCATGAATTTTCTAGACATTCCCGATCATTGCCGCACATCAACTCTCACATCCGTTATTACATCCCTAGCTAAACTACCACTTCATTTTTATTGTCCATGCAATTCCCTGTTTGTTGCATTTCTCAAAGAGATTGCATCACAATTCTATCCACGGTGGAGTAGAATTTGTAACATCTGCGTTGCAGATTTACTAATCTTCTCATGCATCTATTCGTTGCAACATCGTGGGCTCCCGTATTCTAATAACTACTAGTATTATTTTTGTACAACTTTTTTCGGTTTGGTCATCTATATGGTGTACCTACTATCAGCATTGCATTGTATTCTATTTCATGACTGAGATAGTTTTAAAAGGACGAAGATGTTGCACATCAACCCTCTTCTTGAGGAATCCCATAATTGACTAGGTTATCAAGAAGAGAAAATAAAATGGGAAGGATTGATGGGAATTTTAGTTGCCATTACATGTAATGCGACTTGGGGCATTCCATGGCAAAGAGGGAATGTTGGAATAGTAGCTGCGTATGGCATCACCTCATAGGTCGACCAAAGATAGAACAAGATTACAATACAGTGTTCGAAGAATACCTTCCTTGTTGAGAGGGAGTGTTGGAAATAGTGCAACTTCGGAAGTTATTCTTATTGTATTTCATCTTGTTATTGTACCTCCAATGGGACAAGATGTCAATGTATTTGGTCATGTAAAACACTTGAAAGAGTCAATGTAAATCTTGGGGTGGAATCAAAAAGAAAAGATTTATTAAATGTATTTTTTTCTATTCCACCAAGACAAGTCGGCCGAGTAGGAAACTGCCCCAAAATAGCGGGAAATTTGCACCAAACAGTGAGTAGAAATACCCCAGTCAAGTCGGCCTAGTTAGGGAAAGTTAGGTCGAACCAGTAAGGGAAACAATCACCATTTGACTTCTATAAATAGAGTCTTCGGCCTCTCATTTGGTCATTCGCTCAAGCATGTTCGCTCTAGCCAAGAGAGGTTCGCTACTACAGTTAAGAGACATATTTTTGGGGGTTCTCCACTATTTGAGAAGTTACTCTCCTGTTTTCTAGGGTTTGCGCTACTACTATCTGGATGTACATCGTTCTCTATTGGAAGGTCTGAGCTCGGGGGAGATAAAGAGCTTTGTCTATGGTTGGGAGATGATTGTTTTTATCATCATGGTTAAACAAGCTCCACACTCATTTTGTTTATGTGCTTTGCCATTCTTTTAGTGATCCTGGTTATGCTGCTATAAACATTAAAAAGGTCAATGATAGTTAATCAATTGTAAACACTAATTAAAATGGTGTCCTTCCGTATTCATTTGTTGCTCTTGTTCTTTCTTATAGATTTTCTTTATTTTAACCTAAAAAATAGTGGTGAGTACTTTCTATCCTTTCTCCTTATGGTCGAATGATGCACCACACTAATTCTTGTGTGCCATATTGTTAGGACAGCAAGGACGACTTCCAATCAACCCTTCCCATTTGATTTTCTCTTCTTGGTCGCCTCATTTGAAAACCTAATCAATGACTGGATTCATCAAGCAACGAGTCAATGTGCAACATCTTCTTACTTCTACTTCTTCCCTTCTTGCATTTGCCTAGCTATGAACTCATATGGCTTCATGAATTTTCTAGACATTCGCTATCATTGCCGCACATCAACTCTCACATCCGTTATTACATCCCTAGCTAAACTACCACTTCATTTTTATTGTCCATGCAATTTCGTGTTTGTTGCATTTCTCAAAGAGATTGCATCACAATTCCATCCATTGTGGAGTAGAATTTGTAACATCTGCGTTGCAGATTACTAATCTTCTCATGCATCTATTCGTTGCAACATCGTGGGCTCCCGTATTCTAATAACTACTAGTATTATTTCTGTACACCTTTTTTCGGTTTGGTCATCTATATGGTGTACCTACTATCAGCATTGCATTGTATTCTATTTCATGACTGAGAATGTTTTCAAAGGACGAAGGTGTTGCACATCAACTCTCTTCTTGAGGAATCCCATAATTGACTAGGTTACCAAGAAGAGAAAATAAAATGGGAAGGGTTGATGGGAATTTTAGTTGCCATTACATGTAATGCGACTTGGGGCATTCCATGGCCAAGAGGGAATGTTGGAATAGTAGCTGCGTAGGGCATCACCTCATAGGTCGACCAAAGATAGAAAAAGATTACAATACAATGTTCGAAGAATACCTTCCTTGTTGAGAGGGAGTGTTGGAAATAGTGCAACTTCGGAAGTTATTCTTATTGTATTTCATCTTGTTATTGTACCTCCAATGGGACAAGATGTCAATGTATTTGGTCATGTAAAACACTTGAAAGAGTCAATGTAAATCTTGGGGTGGAATCACAAAGAAAAGATTTATTAAATGTATTTTTTTGTATTACCCCAAGACAAGTCGGCCGAGTAGGAAACTGCCCTAAAATAGCGGGAAATTTCCACCAAACTGTGAGCAGAAATATCCCAGTCAATTCGGCCTAGTTAGGGAAAGTTAGGTCGACCCAGTAAGGGAAACAATCACCATTTGACTTTTATAAATAGAGTCTTCCGCCTCTCATTTGGTCATTCACTCAAGCATGTTCGCTCTAGCCAAGAGAGGTTCGCTACTACAGTTAAGAGATAGATTTTTGGGGGTTCTCCACTATTTGAGAAGTTACCCTCCAGTTTTCTAGGGTTTGCGCTACTACTATCTGGATGTACATCGTTCTCTATTGGAAGGTCTGAGCTCGGGGGAGACAAATAGCTTTGTCTATGGTTGGGAGATGATTGTTTTTATCATCATGGTTAAACGAGCTCCACACTCATTTTGTTTATGTGCTTTGCCATTCTTTTAGTGATCCTGGTTATGCTGCTATAAACATTAAAAAGGTCAATGATAGTTAATCAATTGTAAACACTCATTAAAATGGTGTCCTTCCGTATTCATTTCTTGCCCTTGTTCTTTCTTCTAGATTTTCTTTATTTTACCCTAAAAAATAGTGGTGAGTACTTTCTATCCTTTCTCCTTATGGTCGAATAGTGCACCACACTAATTCTTGTATGCCATATTGTTTGGACAGCAAGGACGACTTCCCATCAACCCTTCCCATTTGATTTTCTCTTCTTGGTGGCCTCATTTGAAAACCTAGTCAATGACTGGATTCATCAAGCAGCGAGTCAATGTGCAACATCTTCTTACTTCTACTTCTTCCCTTCTTGCATTTGCCTTGCTATGAACTCATATGGCTTCATGAATTTTCTAGACATTCGCTATCATTGCCGCACATCAACTCTCACATCCGTTATTACATCCCTAGCTAAACTACCACTTCATTTTTATTGTCCATGAAATTCCCTGTTTGTTGCATTTCTCAAAGAGATTGCATCACAATTCCATCCACGGTGGAGTACAATTTGTAACATCTGCGTTGCAGATTTACTAATCTTCTCATGCATCTATTCGTTGCAACATCGTGGGCTCCCGTATTCTAATAACTACTAGTATTATTTTTGTACACCTTTTTTCGGTTTGGTCATCTATATGGTGTACCTACTATCAGCATTGCATTGTATACTATTTCATGACTGAGAATGTTTTAAAAGGACGAAGATGTTGCACATCAACTCTCTTCTTGAGGAATCCCATAATTGACTAGGTTACCAAGAAGAGAAAATAAAATGGGAAGGCTTGATGGGAATTTTAGTTGCCATTACATGTAATGCAACTTGGGGCATTCCATGGCCAAGAGGGAAGGTTGGAATAGTAGCTTCCTAGGGCATCACCTCATAGCTCGACCAAAGATAGAAAAAGATTACAATACAGTGTTCGAAGAATACCTTCGTTGTTGAGAGGGAGTGTTGGAAATAGTGCAACTTCGGAAGTTATTCTTATTGTATTTCATCTTGTTATTGTACCTCCAATGGGACAAGATGTCAATGTATTTGGTCATGTAAAACACTTGAAAGAGTCAATGTAAATCTTGGGGTGGAATCAAAAAGAAAAGTTTTATTAAAGGTATTTTTTTGTATTCCCCCAAGACAAGTCGGCCGAGTAGGAAACTGCCCCAAAATAGTGGGAAATTTGCACCAAACAGTGAGCAGAAATACCCCAGTCAAGTCGGCCTAGTTAGGGAAAGTTAGGTCGACCCAGTAAGGGAAACAATCACCATTTGACTTGTATAAATAGAGTCTTCGGCCTCTCATTTGGTCATTCACTCAAGCATGTTCGCTCTAGCCAAGAGAGGTTCGCTACTACAGTTAAGAGATAGATTTTTGGGGGTTCTCCGCTATTTGAGAAGTTACTCTCCTGTTTTCTAGGGTTTGCGCTACTACTATCTGGTTGTACATCGTTCTCTATTGGAAGGTCTGAGCTCGGGGGAGACAAATAGCTTTGTCTATGGTTGGGAGATGATTGTTTTTATCATAATGGTTAAACGAGCTCCACACTCATTTTGTTTATGTGCTTTGCCATTCTTTTAGTGATCCTGGTTATGCTGCTATAAACATTAAAAAGGTCAATGATAGTTAATCAATTGTAAACACTAATCAAAATGGTGTCCTTCCGTATTCATTTGTTGCTCTTGTTCTTTCTTCTAGATTTTCTTTATTTTACCCTAAAAAATAGTGGTGAGTACTTTCTATCCTTTCTCCTTATGGTCGAATGATGCACCACACTAATTCTTGTGTGCCATATTGTTGGGACAGCAAGGACGACTTCCCATCAACCCTTCCCATTTGATTTTCTCTTCTTGGTGGCCTCATTTGAAAACCTAGTCAATGACTGGATTCATCAAGCAGCGAGTCAATGTGCAACATCTTCTTACTTCTACTTCTTCCCTTCTTGCATTTGCCTTGCTATGAACTCATATGGCTTCATGAATTTTCTAGACATTCGCTATCATTGCCGCACATCAAGTCTCACATCCGTTATTACATCCCTAGCTAAACTACCACTTCATTTTTATTGTCCATGCAATTCCCTGTTTGTTGCATTTCTCAAAGAGATTGCATCACAATTCCATCCACGCTGGAGTAGAATTTGTAACATCTGCGTTGCAGATTTACTAATCTTCTCATGCATCTATTCGTTGCAACATCGTGGGCTCCCGTATTCTAATAACTACTAGTATTATTTTTGTACACCTTTTTTCGGTTTGGTCATCTATATGGTGTACCTACTATCAGCATTGCATTGTATTCTATTTCATGGATGAGAATGTTTTAAAAGGACGAAGATGTTGCACATCAACTCTCTTCTTGAGGAATCCCATAATTTACTAGGTTACCAAGAAGAGAAAATAAAATGGGAAGGGTTGATGGGAATTTTAGTTGCCATTACATGTAATGCGACTTGGGGCATTCCATGGCCAAGAGGGAATGTTGGAATAGTAGCTGCGTAGGGCATCACCTCATAGGTCGACCAAAGATAGAAAAAGATTACAATACAGTGTTCGAAGAATACCTTCCTTGTTGAGAGGGAGTGTTGGAAATAGTGCAACTTCGGAAGTTATTCTTATTGTATTTCATCTTGTTATTGTACCTCCAATGGGACAAGATGTCAATGTATTTGGTCATGTCAAACACTTGAAAGAGTCAATGTAAATCTTGGGGTGGAATCACAAAGAAAAGGTTTATTAAATGTATTTTTTTGTATTCCCCCAAGACAAGTCGGCCGAGTAGGAAACTGCCCCAAAATAGCGGGAAATTTGCACCAGTGAGCAGAAATACCCCAGTCAAGTCGGCCTAGTTAGGGAAAGTTAGGTCGACCCAGTAAGGAAAACAATCACCATTTGACTTGTATAAATAGAGTCTTCGGCCTCTCATTTGGTCATTCACTCAAGCATGTTCGCTCTAGCCAAGAGAGGTTCGCTACTACAGTTAAGAGACAGATTTTGGGGGGTTCTCCACTATTTGAGAAGTTACTCTCTTGTTTTCTAGGGTTTGCGCTGCTACTATCTGGATGTACATCGTTCTCTATTGGAAGGTCTGAGCTCGGGGGAGACAAATAGCTTTGTCTATGGTTGGGAGATGATTGTTTTTATCATCATGGTTAAACGAGCTCCACACTCATTTTGTTTATGTGCTTTTACATTCTTTTAGTGATCCTAGTTATGCTGCTATAAACATTAAAAAGGTCAATGATAGTTAATCAATTGTAAACACTAATTAAAATGGTGTCCTTCCGTATTCATTTGTTGCTCTTGTTCTCTCTTCTAAATTTTCTTTATTTTACCCTAAAAAATAGTGGTGAGTACTTTCTATCCTTTCTCCTTATGGTCGAATGATGCACCACACTAATTCTTGTGTGCCATATTGTTAGGACAGCAAGGACGACTTCCCATCAACCCTTCCCATTTGATTTTCTCTTCTTGGTGGCCTCATTTGAAAACCTAGTCAATGACTGGATTCATCAAGCAGGGAGTCAATGTGCAACACCTTCTTACTTCTACTTCTTCCCTTCTTGCATTTGCCTTGCTATGAACTCATATGGCTTCATGCATTTTCTAGACATTCGCTATCATTGCCGCACATCAACTCTCACATCCGCTATTACATCCCTAGCTAAACTACCACTTCATTTTTATTGTCCATGCAATTCCTTGTTTGTTGCATTTCTCAAAGAGATTGCATCACAATTCCATCCACGGTGGAGTAGAATTTGTAACATCTGCGTTGCAGATTTACTAATCTTCTCATGCATCTATTCGCTGCAACATCGTGGGCTCCCGTATTCTAATAACTACTAGTATTATTTTTGTACACCTTTTTTCGGTTTGGTCATCTATATGGTGTACCTATTATCAGCATTGCATTGTATTCTATTTCATGACTGAGAATATTTTAAAAGGACGAAGATGTTGCACATGAACTCTCTTCTTGAGGAATCCCATATATGACTAGGTTACCAAGAAGAGAAAATAAAATGGGAAGGGTTGATGGGAATTTTAGTAGCCATTACATGTAGTGCGACTTGGGGCATTCCATGGCCAAGAGCGAATGTTGGAATAGTAGCTACGTAGGGCATCACCTCATAGGTCGACTAAAGATAGAAAAAGATTACAATACAGTGTTCGAAGAATACCTTCCTTGTCGACAGGGAGTGTTGGAAATAGTGCAACTTCGGAAGTTATTCTTATTGTATTTAATCCTATTATTGTACCTCCAATCGGACAAGATGTCAATGTATTTGGTCATGTAAAATACTTGAAAGAGTCAATGTAAATCTTGGGGTGGAATCACAAAGAAAAGATTTATTAAATGTATTATTTTGTATTCCCCCAAGACAAGTCGACCAAGTAGGAAACTGCCCCAAAATCGCTGGAAATTTGCACCAAACAGTGAGCAAAAATACCCCAGTCAAGTCGGCCTAGTTAGGGAGAGTTAGGTCGACCCAGTAAGGGAAACAATCACCATTTGACTTGTATAAAAAGAGTCTTCGACCTCTCATTTGGTCATTCACTCAAGCATGTACGCTCTAGCCAAGAGAGGTTCGCTACTACAGTTAAGAGACAGATTTTTGGGGGTTCTCCACTATTTGAGAAGTTACTCTCCTGTTTTCTAGGGTTTGCGCTACTACTGTCTGGATGTACATCGTTCTCTATTGTAAGGTCTGAGCTCGGGGGAGACAAATAGCTTTGTCTATGGTTGAGAGATGATTGTTTTTATCATCATGGTTAAACGAGCTCCACACTCATTTTGTTTATGTGCTTTGCCATTCTTTTAGTGATCCTGGTTATGCTGCTATAAACATTAAAAAGCTCAATGATAGTTAATCAATTGCAAACACTAATTAAAATGGTGTCCTTCCGTATTCATATGTTGCTCTTGTTCTTTCTTCTAGATTTTCTTTATTTTACCCTAAAAAATAGTGGTGAGTACTTTCTATCCTTTCTCCTTATGGTCGAATGATGCACCACACTAATTCTTGTGTGCCATATTGTTAGGACAGTAAGGACGACTTCCCATCAACCCTTCCCATTTGATTTTCTCTTCTTGGTGGCCTCATTTGAAAACCTAGTCAATGAATGAATTCATCAAGCAGCGAGTCAATGTGCAACATCTTCTTACTTCTACTTCTTCCCTTCTTGCATTTGCCTTGCTATGAACTCATATGGCTTCATGAATTTTCTAGACATTCGCTATCATTGCCGCACATCAACTCTCACATCCGTTATTACATCCCTAGCTAAACTACCACTTCATTTTTATTGTCCATGCAATTCCCTGTTTGTTGCATTTCTCAAAGAGATTCATCACAATTCCAGCCACGCTGGAGTAGAATTTGTAACATCTGCGTTGCAGATTTACTAATCTTCTCATGCATCTATTCGTTGCAACATCGTGGGCTCCCGTATTCTAATAACTACTAGTATTATTTTTGTACACCTTTTTTCGGTTTGGTCATCTATATGGTGTACCTACTATCAGCATTGCATTGTATTCTATTTAATGACTGAGAACGTTTTAAAAGGACGAAGATGTTGCACATCAACTCTCTTCTTGAGGAATCCCATAATTGACTAGGTTACCAAGAAGAGAAAATAAAATGGGAAGGGTTGATGGGAATTTTAGTTGCCATTACATGTAATGCGACTTGGGGCATTCCATGGCCAAGAGGGAATGTTGGAATAGTAGCTGCGTAGGGCATCACCTCATAGGACGACCAAAGATAGAAAAAGATTACAATACAGTGTTCGAAGAATACCTTCCTTGTTGAGAGGGAGTGTTGGAAATAGTGCAACTGCGGAAGTTATTCTTATTGTATTTCATCTTGTTATTGTACCTCCAATGGGACAAGATGTCAATGTATTTGGTCATGTAAAACACTTGAAAGAGTCAATGTAAATCTTGGGGTGGAATCACAAAGAAAAGATTTATTAAATGTATTTTTTTGTATTCCCCCAAGACAAGTCGGCCGAGTAGGAAACTGCCCCAAAATAGCGGGAAATTTGCACCAGTGAGCAGAAATACCCCAGTCAAGTCGGCCTAGTTAGGGAAAGTTAGGTCGACCCAGTAAGGAAAACAATCACCATTTGACTTGTATAAATAGAGTCTTCGGCCTCTCATTTGGTCATTCACTCAAGCATGTTCGCTCTAGCCAAGAGAGGTTCGCTACTACAGTTAAGAGATATATTTTTGGGGGTTCTCCACTATTTGAGAAGTTACTCTCCTGTTTTCTAGGGTTTGCGCTACTACTATCTGTATGTACATCGTTCTCTATTGGAAGGTCTGAGTTCGGGGGAGACAAATAGCTTTGTCTATGGTTGGGAGATGATTGTTTTTATCATCATTGTTAAACGAGCTCCACACTCATTTTGTTTATGTGCTTTGCCATTCTTTTAGTGATCCTGGTTATGCTGCTATAAACATTAAAAAGGTCAATGATAGTTAATCAATTGTAAACACTATTTAAAATGGTGTCCTTCCGTATTCATTTGTTTCTCTTGTTCTTTCTTCCAGATTTTCTTTAGTTTACCCTAAAAAATAGTGGTGAGTACTTTCTATCCTTTCTCCTTATGGTCGAATGATGCACCACACTAATTCTTGTCTGCCATATTGTTAGGACAGCAAGGACGACTTCCCATCAACCCTTCCACTTTGATTTTCTCTTCTTGGTGGCCTCATTTGAAAACCTAATCAATGACAGGATTCATCAAGCAGCGAGTCAATGTGCAAAATCTTCTTACTTCTACTTCTTCCCTTCTTGCATTTGCCTTGCTATGAACTCATATGGCTTCATGAATTTTCTAGACATTCGTTATCATTGCCGCACATCAACTCTCACATCCGTTATTACATCCCTAGCTAAACTACCACTTCACTTTTATTGTCCATGAAATTCCCTGTTTGTTGCATTTCTCAAAGAGATTGCATCACAATTCTATCCACGGTGGAGTACAATTATAACATCTGCGTTGCAGATTTACTAATCTTCTCATGCATCTATTCGTTGTAACATCGTGGGCTCCCGTATTCTAATAACTACTAGTATTATTTTTGTAAACCTTTTTTCGGTTTGGTCATCTATATGGTGTACCTACTATCAGCATTGCATTGTATTCTATTTCATGACTGAGAATGTTTTAAAAGGACGAAGATGTTGCACATCAACTCTCTTCTTGAGGAATCCCATAATTGACTAGGTTACCAAGAAGAGAAAATAAAATGCGAAGGCTTGATGGGAATTTTAGTTGCCATTACATGTAATGCAACTTGGGGCATTCCATGGCCAAGAGGGAATGTTGGAATAGTAGCTGCGTAGGGCATCACCTCATAGGTCGACCAAAGATAGAAAAAGATTACAATACAGTGTTCGAAGAATACCTTCCTTGTTGAGAGGGAGTGTTGGAAATAGTGCAACTTCGGAAGTTATTCTTATTGTATTTCATCTTGTTATTGTACCTCGAATGGGACAAGATGTCAATGTATTTGGTCATGTAAAACACTTGAAAGAGTCAATGTAAATCTTGGGGTGGAATCACAAAGAAAATGTTTATTAAATGTATTTTTTTGTATTCCCCCAAGACAAGTCGGCCGAGTAGGAAACTGCCCCAAAATAGCGGGAAATTTGCACCAGTGAGCAAAAATACCCCAGTCAAGTCGGCCTAGTTAGGGAAAGTTAGGTCGACCCAGTAATGAAAACAATCACCATTTGACTTGTATAAATAGAGTCTTCGGCCTCTCATTTGGTCATTCACTCAAGCATGTTCGCTCTAGCCAAGAGAGGTTCGCTACTACAGTTAAGAGACAGATTTTGGGGGGTTCTCCACTATTTGAGAAGTTACTCTCCTGTTTTCTAGGGTTTGCGCTGCTACTATCTGGATGTACATCGTTCTCTATTGGAAGGTCTGAGCTCGGGGGAGACAAATAGCTTTGTCTATGGTTGGGAGATGATTGTTTTTATCATCATGGTTAAACGAGCTCCACACTCATTTTGTTTATGTGCTTTGCCATTCTTTTAGTGATCCTGGTTATGCTGCTATAAACATTAAAAAGGTCAATGATAGTTAATCAATTGTAAACACTAATTAAAATGGTGTCCTTCCGTATTCATTTGTTGCTCTTGTTCTTTCTTCTATATTTTCTTTAGTTTACCCTAAAAAATAGTGGTGAGTACTTTCTATACTTTCTCCTTATGGTCGAATGATGCACCACACTAATTCTTGTGTGCCATATTGTTAGGACAGCAAGGACGACTTCCCATCAACCCTTCCACTTTGATTTTCTCTTCTTGGTGACCTCATTTGAAAACCTAATCAATGACTGGATTCATCAAGCAGCGAGTCAATGTGCAAAATCTTCGTACTTCTACTTCTTCCCTTCTTGCATTTGCCTTGCTATGAACTCATATGGCTTCATGAATTTTCTAGACATTCGTTATCATTGCCGCACATCAACTCTCACATCCGTTATTACATCACTAGCTAAACTACCACTTCATTTTTATTGTCCATGCAAATCCCTGTTTGTTGCATTTCTAAAAGAGATTGCATCACAATTCCATCCACGGTGGAGTAGAATTTGTAACATCTGCGTTGCAGATTTACTAATCTTCTCATGCATTTATTCGGTGCAACATCGTGGGCTCCCGTATTCTAATAACTACTAGTATTATTTTTGTACACCTTTTTTCGGTTTGGTCATCTATATGGTGTACCTACTATCAGCATTGCATTGTATTCTATTTCATGACTGAGAATGTTTTAAAAGGACGAAGATGTTGCACATCAACTCTCTTCTTGAGGAATCCCATAATTGACTAGGTTACCAACAAGAGAAAATAAAATGGGGAGGGTCGATGGGACTTTTAGTTGCCATTACATGTAATGCGACTTGGGGCATTCTATGGCCAAGAGGGAATGTTGGAATAGAAGCTGCGTAGGGCATCACCTCATAGGTCGACCAAAGATAGAAAAAGATTACAATACAGTTTTCGAAGAATACCTTCCTTGTTGAGAGGGAGTGTTGGAAATAGTGCAACTTCGGAAGTTATTCTTATTGTATTTCATCTTGTTATTGTACCTCCAATGGGACAAGATGTCAATGTATTTGGTCATGTAAAACACTTGAAAGAGTCAATGTAAATCTAGGGGTGGAATCACAAAGAAAAGATTTATTAAATGTATTTTTTTGTATTCCCCCAAGACAAGTCGGCCGAGTAGGAAACTGCCCAAAAACAGTGGGAAATTTGCACCAAACAGTGAGCAGAAATACCCCAATCAAGTCGGCCTAGTTAGGGAAAGTTAGGTCGACCCAGTAAGGGAAACAATCACCATTTGACTTGTATAAATAGAGTCTTCGGCCTCTTATTTGGTCATTCACTCAAGCATGTTCGCTCTAGCCAAGAGAGGTTCGCTACTACAGTTAAGAGACAGATTTTTGGGGTTTCTCCACTATTTGAGAAGTTACTCTCATGTTTTCTACGGTTTGCGCTACTACGATCTGGATGTACATCGTTCTCTATTGGAAGGTCTGAGCTCGGGGGAGACAAATAGCTTTGTCTATGGTTGGGAGATGATTGTTCTTATCATCATGGTTAAACGAGCTCCACACTCATTTTGTTTATGTGCTTTGCCATTCTTTTAGTGATCCTGGTTATGCTGCTATAAACATTAAAAAGGTCAATGATAGTTAATCAATTGTAAACACTAATTAAAATGGTGTCCTTCCGTATTCATTTGTTGCTCTTGTTCTTTCTTCTAGATTTTCTTTATTTTACCCTAAAAAATAGTGGTGAGTACTTTCTATCCTTTCTCCTTATGGTCGAATGATGCACCACACTAATTCTTGTGTGCCATATTGTTAGGACAGCAAGGACGACTTCCCATCAACCCTTCACATTTGATTTTCTCTTCTTGGTGGCCTCATTTGAAAACCTAGTCAATGACTGGATTCATCAAGCAACGAGTCAATGTGCAACATCTTCTTACTTCTACTTCTTCCCTTCTTGCATTTGCCTTGCTATGAACTCATATGGCTTCATGAATTTTCTAGACATTCGCTATCATTACCGCACATCAAATCTAACATCCGTTATTACATCCCTAGCTAAACTACCACTTCATTTTTATTGTCCATGCAATTCCCTGTTTGTTGCATTTCTCAAAGAGATTACATCACAATTCCATCCACGGTGGAGTAGAATTTGTAACATCTGCGTTGCAGATTTACTAATCTTCTCATACATCTATTCGTTGCAACATCGTGGGCTCCCGTATTCTAATAACTACTAGTATTATTTTTGTACACCTTTTTTCGGTTTGGTCATCTATATGGTGTACCTACTATCAACATTGCATTGTATTCTATTTCATGACTGAGAATTTTTTAAAAGGACGAAGATGTTGCACATCAACTCTCTTCTTGAGGAATACCATAATTGACTAGGTTACCAAGAAGAGAAAATAAAATGGGAAGGGTTGATGGGAATTTTAGTAGCCATTACATGTAGTGCGACTTGGGGCATTCCATGGCCAAGAGGGAATGTTGGAATAGTAGCTGCGTAGGGCATCACCTCATAGGTCGACCAAAGATAGAAAAAGATTACAATACAGTGTTCGAAGAATACCTTCCTTGTTGAGAGGGAGTGCTGGAAATAGTGCAACTTCGGAAGTTATTCTTATTGTATTTCATCTTGTTATTGTACCTCCAATGGGACAAGATGTCAATGTATTTGGTCATGTAAAACACTTGAAAGAGTCAATGTAAATCTTGGGGTGGAATTAAAAAGAAAAGTTTTATTAAAGGTATTTTTTTGTATTCCCCCAAGACAAGTCGGCCGAGTAGGAAACTGCCCCAAAATAGCGGGAAATTTGCACCAAACAGTGAGCAGAAATACCCCAGTCAAGTCGGCCTAGTTAGGAAAAGTTAGGTCGACCCAGTAAGGGAAACAATCACCATTTGACTTGTATAAATAGAGTCTTCGGCCTCTCATTTGGTCATTCGCTCAAGCATGTTCGCTCTAGCCAAGAGAGGTCCGCTACTACAATTAAGAGACATATTTTTGGGGGTTCTCCACTATTTGAGAAGTTACTCTCCTGTTTTCTAGGGTTTGCGCTACTACTATCTGGATGTACATCGTTCTCTATTGGAAGGTCTGAGCTCGGGGGAGACAAATAGCTTTGTCTATGGTTGGGAGATGATTGTTTTTATCATCATGGTTAAACGAGCTCCACACTCATTTTGTTTATGTGCTTTGCCATTCTTTTAGTGATCCTGGTTATGCTGCTATAAACATTAAAAAGGTCAATGATAGTTAATCAATTGTAAACACTAATTAAAATGGTGTCCTTCCGTATTCATTTGTTGCTCTTGTTCTTTCTTCTAGATTTTCTTTATTTTACCCTAAAAAATAGTGGTGAGTACTTTCTATCCTTTCTCCTTATGGTCGAATGATGCACCACACTAATTCTTGTGTGCCATATTGTTGGGACAGCAAGGACGACTTCCCATCAACCCTTCCCATTTGATTTTCTCTTCTTGGTGGCCTCATTTGAAAACCTAGTCAATGACTGGATTCATCAAGCAGCGAGTCAATGTGCAACATCTTCTTACTTCTACTTCTTCCCTTCTTGCATTTGCCTTGCTATGAACTCATATGGCTTCATGAATTTTCTAGACATTCGCTATCATTGCCGCACATCAAGTCTCACATCCGTTATTACATCCCTAGCTAAACTACCACTTCATTTTTATTGTCCATGCAATTCCCTGTTTGTTGCATTTCTCAAAGAGATTGCATCACAATTCCATCCACGGTGGAGTAGAATTTGTAACATCTGCGTTGCAGATTTACTAATCTTCTCATGCATCTATTCGTTGCAACATCGTGGGCTCCCGTATTCTAATAACTACTAGTATTATTTTTGTACACCTTTTTTCGGTTTGGTCATCTATATGGTGTACCTACTATCAGCATTGCATTGTATTCTATTTCATGACTGAGAATGTTTTAAAAGGACGAAGATGTTGCACATCAACTCTCTTCTTGAGGAATCCCATAATTGACTAGGTTACCAAGAAGAGAAAATAAAATGGGAAGGGTTCATGGGAATTTTAGTTGCCATTACATGTAATGCGACTTGGGGCATTCCATGGCCAAGAGGGAGTGTTAGAATAGTAGCTGCGTAGGGCATCACCTCATAGGTCGACCAAAGATAGAAAAAGATTACAATACAGTGTTCGAAGAATACCTTCCTTGTTGAGAGGGAGTGTTGGAAATAGTGCAACTTCGGAAGTTATTCTTATTGTATTTCATCTTGTTATTGTACCTCCAATGGGACAAGATGTCAATGTATTTGGTCATGTAAAACACTTGAAAGAGTCAATGTAAATCTTGGGGTGGAATCACAAAGAAAATGTTTATTAAATGTATTTTTTTGTATTCCCCCAAGACAAGTCGGCCGAGTAGGAAACTGCCCCAAAATAGCGGGAAATTTGCACCAGTGAGCAGAAATACCCCAGTCAAGTCGGCCTAGTTAGGGAAAGTTAGGTCGACCCAGTAATGAAAACAATCACCATTTGACTTGTATAAATAGAGTCTTCGGCCTCTCATTTGGTCATTCACTCAAGCATGTTCGCTCTAGCCAAGAGAGGTTCGCTACTACAGTTAAGAGACAGATTTTGGGGGGTTCTCCACTATTTGAGAAGTTACTCTCCTGTTTTCTAGGGTTTGCGCTGCTACTATCTGGATGTACATCGTTCTCTATTGGAAGGTCTGAGCTCGGGGGAGACAAATAGCTTTGTCTATGGTTGGGAGATGATTGTTTTTATCATCATGGTTAATCGAGCTCCACACTCATTTTGTTTATGTGCTTTTCCATTCTTTTAGTGATCCTAGTTATGCTGCTATAAACATTAAAAAGGTCAATGATAGTTAATCAATTGTAAACACTAATTAAAATGGTGTCCTTCCGTATTCATTTGTTGCTGTTGTTCTCTCTTCTAGATTTTCTTTATTTTACACTAAAAAATAGTGGTGAGTACTTTCTATCCTTTCTCCTTATGGTCGAATGATGCACCACACTAATTCTTGTGTGCCATATTGTTAGGACAGCAAGGACGACTTCCCATCAACCCTTCCCATTTGATTTTCTCTTCTTGGTGGCCTCATTTGAAAACCTAGTCAATGACTGGATTCATCAAGCAGCGAGTCAATGTGCAACATCTTCTTACTTCTACTTCTTCCCTTCTTGCATTTGCCTTGCTATGAACTCATATGGCTTCATGCATTTCCTAGACATTCGCTATCATTGCCGCACATCAACTCTCACATCCGTTATTACATCCCTAGCTAAACTACCACTTCATTTTTATTGTCCATGCAATTCCTTGTTTGTTGCATTTCTCAAAGAGATTGCATCACAATTCCATCCATGGTGGAGTAGAATTTGTAACATCTGCGTTGCAGATTTACTAATCTTCTCATGCATCTATTCGCTGCAACATCGTGGCCTCCCGTATTCTAATAACTACTAGTATTATTTTTGTACACCTTTTTTCGGTTTGGTCATCTATATGGTGTACCTATTATCAGCATTGCATTGTATTCTATTTCATGACTGAGAATATTTTAAAAGGACGAAGATGTTGCACATCAACTCTCTTCTTGAGGAATCCCATATATGACTAGGTTACCAAGAAGAGAAAATAAAATGGGAAGGGTTGATGGGAATTTTAGTAGCCATTACATGTAGTGCGACTTGGGGCATTCCATGGCCAAGAGCGAATGTTGGAATAGTAGCTCCGTAGGGCATCACCTCATAGGTCGACTAAAGATAGAAAAAGATTACAATACAGTGTTCGAAGAATACCTTCCTTGTCGACAGGGAGTGTTGGAAATAGTGCAACTTCGGAAGTTATTCTTATTGTATTTAATCCTATTATTGTACCTCCAATCGGACAAGATGTCAATGTATTTGGTCATGTAAAATACTTGAAAGAGTCAATGTAAATCTTGGGGTGGAATCACAAAGAAAAGATTTATTAAATGTATTTTTTTGAATTCCCCCAAGACAAGTCGGCCGAGTAGGAAACTGCCCCAAAATAGCTGGAAATTTGCACCAAACAGTGAGCAAAAATACCCCAGTCAAGTCGGCCTAGTTAGGGAGAGTTAGGTCGACCCAGTAAGGGAAACAATCACCATTTGACTTGTATAAAAAGAGTCTTCGGCCTCTCATTTGGTCATTCACTCAAGCATGTACGCTCTAGCCAAGAGAGGTTCGCTACTACAGTTAAGAGACAGATTTTTGGGGGTTCTCCACTATTTGAGAAGTTACTCTCCTGTTTTCTAGGGTTTGCGCTACTACTATCTAGATGTACATCGTTCTCTATTGGAAGGTATGAGCTCGGGGGAGACAAATAGCTTTGTCTATGGTTGGGAGATGATTGTTCTTATCATCATGGTTAAACGAGCTCCACACTCATTTTGTTTACATGCTTTGCCATTCTTTTAGTGATCCTGGTTATGCTGCTATAAACATTAAAAAGGTCAATGATAGTTAATCAATTGCAAACACTAATTAAAATGGTGTCCTTCCGTATTCATTTGTTGCTCTTGTTCTTTCTTCTAGATTTTCTTTATTTTACCCTAAAAAATAGTGGTGAGTACTTTCCATCCTTTCTCCTTATGATCGAATGATGCACCACACTAATTCTTGTGTGCCATATTGTTAGGACAGCAAGGACGACTTCCCATCAACCCTTCCCATTTGATTTTCTCTTCTTGGTGGCCTCATTTGAAAACCTAGTCAATGACTGGATTCATCAAGCAGCGAGTCAATGTGCAACATCTTCTTACTTCTACTTCTTCCCTTCTTGCATTTGCCTTGCTATGAACTCATATGGCTTCATGAATTTTCTAGACATTCGCTATCATTGCCGCACATCAAGTCTCACATCCGTTATTACATCCCTAGCTAAACTACCACTTCATTTTTATTGTCCATGCAATTCCCTGTTTGTTGCATTTCTCAAAGAGATTGCATCACAATTCCATCCACGCTGGAGTAGAATTTGTAACATCTGCGTTGCAGATTTACTAATCTTCTCATGCATCTATTCGTTGCAACATCGTGGGCTCCCGTATTCTAATAACTACTAGTATTATTTTTGTACACCTTTTTTCGGTTTGGTCATCTATATGGTGTACCTACTATCAGCATTGCATTGTATTCTATTTCATGGATGAGAATGTTTTAAAAGGACGAAGATGTTGCACATCAACTCTCTTCTTGAGGAATCCCATAATTTACTAGGTTACCAAGAAGAGAAAATAAAATGGGAAGGGTTGATGGGAATTTTAGTTGCCATTACATGTAATGCGACTTGGGGCATTCCATGGCCAAGAGGGAATGTTGGAATAGTAGCTGCGTAGGGCATCACCTCATAGGTCGACCAAAGATAGAAAAAGATTACAATACAGTGTTCGAAGAATACCTTCCTTGTTGAGAGGGAGTGTTGGAAATAGTGCAACTTCGGAAGTTATTCTTATTGTATTTCATCTTGTTATTGTACCTCCAATGGGACAAGATGTCAATGTATTTGGTCATGTCAAACACTTGAAAGAGTCAATGTAAATCTTGGGGTGGAATCACAAAGAAAAGGTTTATTAAATGTATTTTTTTGTATTCCCCCAAGACAAGTCGGCCGAGTAGGAAACTGCCCCAAAATAGCGGGAAATTTGCACCAGTGAGCAGAAATACCCCAGTCAAGTCGGCCTAGTTAGGGAAAGTTAGGTCGACCCAGTAAGGAAAACAATCACCATTTGACTTGTATAAATAGAGTCTTCGGCCTCTCATTTGGTCATTCACTCAAGCATGTTCGCTCTAGCCAAGAGAGGTTCGCTACTACAGTTAAGAGACAGATTTTGGGGGGTTCTCCACTATTTGAGAAGTTACTCTCTTGTTTTCTAGGGTTTGCGCTGCTACTATCTGGATGTACATCGTTCTCTATTGGAAGGTCTGAGCTCGGGGGAGACAAATAGCTTTGTCTATGGTTGGGAGATGATTGTTTTTATCATCATGGTTAAACGAGCTCCACACTCATTTTGTTTATGTGCTTTTACATTCTTTTAGTGATCCTAGTTATGCTGCTATAAACATTAAAAAGGTCAATGATAGTTAATCAATTGTAAACACTAATTAAAATGGTGTCCTTCCGTATTCATTTGTTGCTCTTGTTCTCTCTTCTAAATTTTCTTTATTTTACCCTAAAAAATAGTGGTGAGTACTTTCTATCCTTTCTCCTTATGGTCGAATGATGCACCACACTAATTCTTGTGTGCCATATTGTTAGGACAGCAAGGACGACTTCCCATCAACCCTTCCCATTTGATTTTCTCTTCTTGGTGGCCTCATTTGAAAACCTAGTCAATGACTGGATTCATCAAGCAGGGAGTCAATGTGCAACACCTTCTTACTTCTACTTCTTCCCTTCTTGCATTTGCCTTGCTATGAACTCATATGGCTTCATGCATTTTCTAGACATTCGCTATCATTGCCGCACATCAACTCTCACATCCGCTATTACATCCCTAGCTAAACTACCACTTCATTTTTATTGTCCATGCAATTCCTTGTTTGTTGCATTTCTCAAAGAGATTGCATCACAATTCCATCCACGGTGGAGTAGAATTTGTAACATCTGCGTTGCAGATTTACTAATCTTCTCATGCATCTATTCGCTGCAACATCGTGGGCTCCCGTATTCTAATAACTACTAGTATTATTTTTGTACACCTTTTTTCGGTTTGGTCATCTATATGGTGTACCTATTATCAGCATTGCATTGTATTCTATTTCATGACTGAGAATATTTTAAAAGGACGAAGATGTTGCACATGAACTCTCTTCTTGAGGAATCCCATATATGACTAGGTTACCAAGAAGAGAAAATAAAATGGGAAGGGTTGATGGGAATTTTAGTAGCCATTACATGTAGTGCGACTTGGGCCATTCCATGGCCAAGAGCGAATGTTGGAATAGTAGCTACGTAGGGCATCACCTCATAGGTCGACTAAAGATAGAAAAAGATTACAATACAGTGTTCGAAGAATACCTTCCTTGTCGACAGGGAGTGTTGGAAATAGTGCAACTTCGGAAGTTATTCTTATTGTATTTAATCCTATTATTGTACCTCCAATCGGACAAGATGTCAATGTATTTGGTCATGTAAAATACTTGAAAGAGTCAATGTAAATCTTGGGGTGGAATCACAAAGAAAAGATTTATTAAATGTATTATTTTGTATTCCCCCAAGACAAGTCGACCGAGTAGGAAACTGCCCCAAAATAGCTGGAAATTTGCACCAAACAGTGAGCAAAAATACCCCAGTCAAGTCGGCCTAGTTAGGGAGAGTTAGGTCGACCCAGTAAGGGAAACAATCACCATTTGACTTGTATAAAAAGAGTCTTCGACCTCTCATTTGGTCATTCACTCAAGCATGTACGCTCTAGCCAAGAGAGGTTCGCTACTACAGTTAAGAGACAGATTTTTGGGGGTTCTCCACTATTTGAGAAGTTACTCTCCTGTTTTCTAGGGTTTGCGCTACTACTGTCTGGATGTACATCGTTCTCTATTGTAAGGTCTGAGCTCGGGGGAGACAAATAGCTTTGTCTATGGTTGGGAGATGATTGTTTTTATCATCATGGTTAAACGAGCTCCACACTCATTTTGTTTATGTGCTTTGCCATTCTTTTAGTGATCCTGGTTATGCTGCTATAAACATTAAAAAGGTCAATGATAGTTAATCAATTGCAAACACTAATTAAAATGGTGTCCTTCCGTATTCATATGTTGCTCTTGTTCTTTCTTCTAGATTTTCTTTATTTTACCCTAAAAAATAGTGGTGAGTACTTTCTATCCTTTCTCCTTATGGTCGAATGATGCACCACACTAATTCTTGTGTGCCATATTGTTAGGACAGTAAGGACGACTTCCCATCAACCCTTCCCATTTGATTTTCTCTTCTTGGTGGCCTCATTTGAAAACCTAGTCAATGACTGAATTCATCAAGCAGCGAGTCAATGTGCAACATCTTCTTACTTCTACTTCTTCCCTTCTTGCATTTGCCTTGCTATGAACTCATATGGCTTCATGAATTTTCTAGACATTCGCTATCATTGCCGCACATCAACTCTCACATCCGTTATTACATCCCTAGCTAAACTACCACTTCATTTTTATTGTCCACGCAATTCCCTGTTTGTTGCATTTCTCAAAGAGATTCATCACAATTCCATCCACGCTGGAGTAGAATTTGTAACATCTGCGTTGCAGATTTACTAATCTTCTCATGCATCTATTCGTTGCAACATCGTGGGCTCCCGTATTCTAATAACTACTAGTATTATTTTTGTACACCTTTTTTCGGTTTGGTCATCTATATGGTGTACCTACTATCAGCATTGCATTGTATTCTATTTAATGACTGAGAACGTTTTAAAAGGACGAAGATGTTGCACATCAACTCTCTTCTTGAGGAATCCCATAATTGACTAGGTTACCAAGAAGAGAAAATAAAATGGGAAGGGTTGATGGGAATTTTAGTTGCCATTACATGTAATGCGACTTGGGGCATTCCATGGCCAAGAGGGAATGTTGGAATAGTAGCTGCGTAGGGCATCACCTCATAGGACGACCAAAGATAGAAAAAGATTACAATACAGTGTTCGAAGAATACCTTCCTTGTTGAGAGGGAGTGTTGGAAATAGTGCAACTTCGGAAGTTATTCTTATTGTATTTCATCTTGTTATTGTACCTCCAATGGGACAAGATGTCAATGTATTTGGTCATGTAAAACACTTGAAAGAGTCAATGTAAATCTTGGGGTGGAATCACAAAGAAAAGATTTATTAAATGTATTTTTTTGTATTCCCCCAAGACAAGTCGGCCGAGTAGGAAACTGCCCCAAAATAGCGGGAAATTTGCACCAGTGAGCAGAAATACCCCAGTCAAGTCGGCCTAGTTAGGGAAAGTTAGGTCGACCCAGTAAGGAAAACAATCACCATTTGACTTGTATAAATAGAGTCTTCGGCCTCTCATTTGGTCATTCACTCAAGCATGTTCGCTCTAGCCAAGAGAGGTTCGCTACTACACTTAAGAGATATATTTTTGGGGGTTCTCCACTATTTGAGAAGTTACTCTCCTGTTTTCTAGGGTTTGCGCTACTACTATCTGGATGTACATCGTTCTCTATTGGAAGGTCTGAGTTCGGGGGAGACAAATAGCTTTGTCTATGGTTGGGAGATGATTGTTTTTATCATCATTGTTAAACGAGCTCCACACTCATTTTGTTTATGTGCTTTGCCATTCTTTTAGTGATCCTGGTTATGCTGCTATAAACATTAAAAAGGTCAATGATAGTTAATCAATTGTAAACACTATTTAAAATGGTGTCCTTCCGTATTCATTTGTTTCTCTTGTTCTTTCTTCCAGATTTTCTTTAGTTTACCCTAAAAAATAGTGGTGAGTACTTTCTATCCTTTCTCCTTATGGTCGAATGATGCACCACACTAATTCTTGTCTGCCATATTGTTAGGACAGCAAGGACGACTTCCCATCAACCCTTCCACTTTGATTTTCTATTCTTGGTGGCCTCATTTGAAAACCTAATCAATGACAGGATTCATCAAGCAGCGAGTCAATGTGAAAAATCTTCTTACTTCTACTTCTTCCCTTCTTGCATTTGCCTTGCTATGAACTCATATGGCTTCATGAATTTTCTAGACATTCGTTATCATTGCCGCACATCAACTCTCACATCCGTTATTACATCCCTAGCTAAACTACCACTTCACTTTTATTGTCCATGAAATTCCCTGTTTGTTGCATTTCTCAAAGAGATTGCATCACAATTCTATCCACGGTGGAGTACAATTATAACATCTGCGTTGCAGATTTACTAATCTTCTCATGCATCTATTCGTTGTAACATCGTGGGCTCCCGTATTCTAATAACTACTAGTATTATTTTTGTAAACCTTTTTTCGGTTTGGTCATCTATATGGTGTACCTACTATCAGCATTGCATTGTATTCTATTTCATGACTGAGAATGTTTTAAAAGGACGAAGATGTTGCACATCAACTCTCTTCTTGAGGAATCCCATAATTGACTAGGTTACCAAGAAGAGAAAATAAAATGCGAAGGCTTGATGGGAATTTTAGTTGCCATTACATGTAATGCAACTTGGGGCATTCCATGGCCAAGAGGGAATGTTGGAATAGTAGCTGCGTAGGGCATCACCTCATAGGTCGACCAAAGATAGAAAAAGATTACAATACAGTGTTCGAAGAATACCTTCCTTGTTGAGAGGGAGTGTTGGAAATAGTGCAACTTCGGAAGTTATTCTTATTGTATTTCATCTTGTTATTGTACCTCGAATGGGACAAGATGTCAATGTATTTGGTCATGTAAAACACTTGAAAGAGTCAATGTAAATCTTGGGGTGGAATCACAAAGAAAATGTTTATTAAATGTATTTTTTTGTATTCCCCCAAGACAAGTCGGCCGAGTAGGAAACTGCCCCAAAATAGCGGGAAATTTGCACCAGTGAGCAGAAATACCCCAGTCAAGTCGGCCTAGTTAGGGAAAGTTAGGTCGACCCAGTAATGAAAACAATCACCATTTGACTTGTATAAATAGAGTCTTCGGCCTCTCATTTGGTCATTCACTCAAGCATGTTCGCTCTAGCCAAGAGAGGTTCGCTACTACAGTTAAGAGACAGATTTTGGGGGGTTCTCCACTATTTGAGAAGTTACTCTCCTGTTTTCTAGGGTTTGCGCTGCTACTATCTGGATGTACATCGTTCTCTATTGGAAGGTCTGAGCTCGGGGGAGACAAATAGCTTTGTCTATGGTTGGGAGATGATTGTTTTTATCATCATGGTTAAACGAGCTCCACACTCATTTTGTTTATGTGCTTTGCCATTCTTTTAGTGATCCTGGTTATGCTGCTATAAACATTAAAAAGGTCAATGATAGTTAATCAATTGTAAACACTAATTAAAATGGTGTCCTTCCGTATTCATTTGTTGCTCTTGTTCTTTCTTCTATATTTTCTTTAGTTTACCCTAAAAAATAGTGGTGAGTACTTTCTATACTTTCTCCTTATGGTCGAATGATGCACCACACTAATTCTTGTGTGCCATATTGTTAGGACAGCAAGGACGACTTCCCATCAACCCTTCCACTTTGATTTTCTCTTCTTGGTGACCTCATTTGAAAACCTAATCAATGACTGGATTCATCAAGCAGCGAGTCAATGTGCAAAATCTTCGTACTTCTACTTCTTCCCTTCTTGCATTTGCCTTGCTATGAACTCATATGGCTTCATGAATTTTCTAGACATTCGTTATCATTGCCGCACATCAACTCTCACATCCGTTATTACATCACTAGCTAAACTACCACTTCATTTTTATTGTCCATGCAAATCCCTGTTTGTTGCATTTCTAAAAGAGATTGCATCACAATTCCATCCACGGTGGAGTAGAATTTGTAACATCTGCGTTGCAGATTTACTAATCTTCTCATGCATCTATTCGGTGCAACATCGTGGGCTCCCGTATTCTAATAACTACTAGTATTATTTTTGTACACCTTTTTTCGGTTTGGTCATCTATATGGTGTACCTACTATCAGCATTGCATTGTATTCTATTTCATGACTGAGAATGTTTTAAAAGGACGAAGATGTTGCACATCAACTCTCTTCTTGAGGAATCCCATAATTGACTAGGTTACCAACAAGAGAAAATAAAATGGGGAGGGTCGATGGGACTTTTAGTTGCCATTACATGTAATGCGACTTGGGGCATTCTATGGCCAAGAGGGAATGTTGGAATAGAAGCTGCGTAGGGCATCACCTCATAGGTCGACCAAAGATAGAAAAAGATTACAATACAGTTTTCGAAGAATACCTTCCTTGTTGAGAGGGAGTGTTGGAAATAGTGCAACTTCGGAAGTTATTCTTATTGTATTTCATCTTGTTATTGTACCTCCAATGGGACAAGATGTCAATGTATTTGGTCATGTAAAACACTTGAAAGAGTCAATGTAAATCTAGGGGTGGAATCACAAAGAAAAGATTTATTAAATGTATTTTTTTGTATTCCCCCAAGACAAGTCGGCCGAGTAGGAAACTGCCCAAAAACAGTGGGAAATTTGCACCAAACAGTGAGCAGAAATACCCCAATCAAGTCGGCCTAGTTAAGGAAAGTTAGGTCGACCCAGTAAGGGAAACAATCACCATTTGACTTGTATAAATAGAGTCTTCGGCCTCTTATTTGGTCATTCACTCAAGCATGTTCGCTCTAGCCAAGAGAGGTTCGCTACTACAGTTAAGAGACAGATTTTTGGGGTTTCTCCACTATTTGAGAAGTTACTCTCATGTTTTCTACGGTTTGCGCTACTACGATCTGGATGTACATCGTTCTCTATTGGAAGGTCTGAGCTCGGGGGAGACAAATAGCTTTGTCTATGGTTGGGAGATGATTGTTCTTATCATCATGGTTAAACGAGCTCCACACTCATTTTGTTTATGTGCTTTGCCATTCTTTAGTGATCCTGGTTATGCTGCTATAAACATTAAAAAGGTCAATGATAGTTAATCAATTGTAAACACTAATTAAAATGGTGTCCTTCCGTATTCATTTGTTGCTCTTGTTCTTTCTTCTAGATTTTCTTTATTTTACCCTAAAAAATAGTGGTGAGTACTTTCTATCCTTTCTCCTTATGGTCGAATGATGCACCACACTAATTCTTGTGTGCCATATTGTTAGGACAGCAAGGACGACTTCCCATCAACCCTTCACATTTGATTTTCTCTTCTTGGTGGCCTCATTTGAAAACCTAGTCAATGATTGGATTCATCAAGCAACGAGTCAATGTGCAACATCTTCTTACTTCTACTTCTTCCCTTCTTGCATTTGCCTTGCTATGAACTCATATGGCTTCATGAATTTTCTAGACATTCGCTATCATTACCGCACATCAAATCTAACATCCGTTATTACATCCCTAGCTAAACTACCACTTCATTTTTATTGTCCATGCAATTCCCTGTTTGTTGCATTTCTCAAAGAGATTACATCACAATTCCATCCACGGTGGAGTAGAATTTGTAACATCTGCGTTGCAGATTTACTAATCTTCTCATACATCTATTCGTTGCAACATCGTGGGCTCCCGTATTCTAATAACTACTAGTATTATTTTTGTACACCTTTTTTCGGTTTGGTCATCTATATGGTGTACCTACTATCAACATTGCATTGTATTCTATTTCATGACTGAGAATTTTTTAAAAGGACGAAGATGTTGCACATCAACTCTCTTCTTGAGGAATACCATAATTGACTAGGTTACCAAGAAGAGAAAATAAAATGGGAAGGGTTGATGGGAATTTTAGTAGCCATTACATGTAGTGCGACTTGGGGCATTCCATGGCCAAGAAGGAATGTTGGAATAGTAGCTGCGTAGGGCATTACCTCATAGGTCGACCAAAGATAGAAAAAGATTACAATACAGTGTTCGAAGAATACCTTCCTTGTTGAGAGGGAGTGCTGGAAATAGTGCAACTTCGGAAGTTATTCTTATTGTATTTCATCTTGTTATTGTACCTCCAATGGGACAAGATGTCAATGTATTTGGTCATGTAAAACACTTGAAAGAGTCAATGTAAATCTTGGGGTGGAATTAAAAAGAAAAGTTTTATTAAAGGTATTTTTTTGTATTCCCCCAAGACAAGTCGGCCGAGTAGGAAACTGCCCCAAAATAGCGGGAAATTTGCACCAAACAGTGAGCAGAAATACCCCAGTCAAGTCGGCCTAGTTAGGAAAAGTTAGGTCGACCCAGTAAGGGAAACAATCACCATTTGACTTGTATAAATAGAGTCTTCGGCCTCTCATTTGGTCATTCGCTCAAGCATGTTCGCTCTAGCCAAGAGAGGTCCGCTACTACAGTTAAGAGACATATTTTTGGGGGTTCTCCACTATTTGAGAAGTTACTCTCCTGTTTTCTAGGGTTTGCGCTACTACTATCTGGATGTACATCGTTCTCTATTGGAAGGTCTGAGCTCGAGGGAGACAAATAGCTTTGTCTATGGTTGGGAGATGATTGTTTTTATCATCATGGTTAAACGAGCTCCACACTCATTTTGTTTATGTGCTTTGCCATTCTTTTAGTGATCCTGGTTATGCTGCTATAAACATTAAAAAGGTCAATGATAGTTAATCAATTGTAAACACTAATTAAAATGGTGTCCTTCCGTATTCATTTGTTGCTCTTGTTCTTTCTTCTAGATTTTCTTTATTTTACCCTAAAAAATAGTGGTGAGTACTTTCTATCCTTTCTCCTTATGGTCGAATGATGCACCACACTAATTCTTGTGTGCCATATTGTTGGGACAGCAAGGACGACTTCCCATCAACCCTTCCCATTTGATTTTCTCTTCTTGGTGGCCTCATTTGAAAACCTAGTCAATGACTGGATTCATCAAGCAGCGAGTCAATGTGCAACATCTTCTTACTTCTACTTCTTCCCTTCTTGCATTTGCCTTGCTATGAACTCATATGGCTTCATGAATTTTCTAGACATTCGCTATCATTGCCGCACATCAAGTCTCACATCCGTTATTACATCCCTAGCTAAACTACCACTTCATTTTTATTGTCCATGCAATTCCCTGTTTGTTGCATTTCTCAAAGAGATTGCATCACAATTCCATCCACGGTGGAGTAGAATTTGTAACATCTGCGTTGCAGATTTACTAATCTTCTCATGCATCTATTCGTTGCAACATCGTGGGCTCCCGTATTCTAATAACTACTAGTATTATTTTTGTACACCTTTTTTCGGTTTGGTCATCTATATGGTGTACCTACTATCAGCATTGCATTGTATTCTATTTCATGACTGAGAATGTTTTAAAAGGACGAAGATGTTGCACATCAACTCTCTTCTTGAGGAATCCCATAATTGACTAGGTTACCAAGAAGAGAAAATAAAATGGGAAGGGTTCATGGGAATTTTAGTTGCCATTACATGTAATGCGACTTGGGGCATTCCATGGCCAAGAGGGAGTGTTAGAATAGTAGCTGCGTAGGGCATCACCTCATAGGTCGACCAAAGATAGAAAAAGATTACAATACAGTGTTCGAAGAATACCTTCCTTGTTGAGAGGGAGTGTTGGAAATAGTGCAACTTCGGAAGTTATTCTTATTGTATTTCATCTTGTTATTGTACCTCCAATGGGACAAGATGTCAATGTATTTGGTCATGTAAAACACTTGAAAGAGTCAATGTAAATCTTGGGGTGGAATCACAAAGAAAATGTTTATTAAATGTATTTTTTTGTATTCCCCCAAGACAAGTCGGCCGAGTAGGAAACTGCCCCAAAATAGCGGGAAATTTGCACCAGTGAGCAGAAATACCCCAGTCAAGTCGGCCTAGTTAGGGAAAGTTAGGTCGACCCAGTAATGAAAACAATCACCATTTGACTTGTATAAATAGAGTCTTCGGCCTCTCATTTGGTCATTCACTCAAGCATGTTCGCTCTAGCCAAGAGAGGTTCGCTACTACAGTTAAGAGACAGATTTTGGGGGGTTCTCCACTATTTGAGAAGTTACTCTCCTGTTTTCTAGGGTTTGCGCTGCTACTATCTGGATGTACATCGTTCTCTATTGGAAGGTCTGAGCTCGGGGGAGACAAATAGCTTTGTCTATGGTTGGGAGATGATTGTTTTTATCATCATGGTTAAACGAGCTCCACACTCATTTTGTTTATGTGCTTTTCCATTCTTTTAGTGATCCTAGTTATGCTGCTATAAACATTAAAAAGGTCAATGATAGTTAATCAATTGTAAACACTAATTAAAATGGTGTCCTTCCGTATTCATTTGTTGCTGTTGTTCTCTCTTCTAGATTTTCTTTATTTTACACTAAAAAATAGTGGTGAGTACTTTCTATCCTTTCTCCTTATGGTCGAATGATGCACCACACTAATTCTTGTGTGCCATATTGTTAGGACAGCAAGGACGACTTCCCATCAACCCTTCCCATTTGATTTTCTCTTCTTGGTGGCCTCATTTGAAAACCTAGTCAATGACTGGATTCATCAAGCAGCGAGTCAATGTCCAACATCTTCTTACTTCTACTTCTTCCCTTCTTGCATTTGCCTTGCTATGAACTCATATGGCTTCATGCATTTCCTAGACATTCGCTATCATTGCCGCACATCAACTCTCACATCCGTTATTACATCCCTAGCTAAACTACCACTTCATTTTTATTGTCCATGCAATTCCTTGTTTGTTGCATTTCTCAAAGAGATTGCATCACAATTCCATCCATGGTGGAGTAGAATTTGTAACATCTGCGTTGCAGATTTACTAATCTTCTCATGCATCTATTCGCTGCAACATCGTGGGCTCCCGTATTCTAATAACTACTAGTATTATTTTTGTACACCTTTTTTCGGTTTGGTCATCTATATGGTGTACCTATTATCAGCATTGCATTGTATTCTATTTCATGACTGAGAATATTTTAAAAGGACAAAGATGTTGCACATCAACTCTCTTCTTGAGGAATCCCATATATGACTAGGTTACCAAGAAGAGAAAATAAAATGGGAAGGGTTGATGGGAATTTTAGTAGCCATTACATGTAGTGCGACTTGGGGCATTCCATGGCCAAGAGCGAATGTTGGAATAGTAGCTCCGTAGGGCATCACCTCATAGGTCGACTAAAGATAGAAAAAGATTACAATACAGTGTTCGAAGAATACGTTCCTTGTCGACAGGGAGTGTTGGAAATAGTGCAACTTCGGAAGTTATTCTTATTGTATTTAATCCTATTATTGTACCTCCAATCGGACAAGATGTCAATGTATTTGGTCATGTAAAATACTTGAAAGAGTCAATGTAAATCTTGGGGTGGAATCACAAAGAAAAGATTTATTAAATGTATTTTTTTGAATTCCCCCAAGACAAGTCGGCCGAGTAGGAAACTGCCCCAAAATAGCTGGAAATTTGCACCAAACAGTGAGCAAAAATACCCCAGTCAAGTCGGCCTAGTTAGGGAGAGTTAGGTCGACCCAGTAAGGGAAACAATCACCATTTGACTTGTATAAAAAGAGTCTTCGGCCTCTCATTTGGTCATTCACTCAAGCATGTACGCTCTAGCCAAGAGAGGTTCGCTACTACAGTTAAGAGACAGATTTTTGGGGGTTCTCCACTATTTGAGAAGTTACTCTCCTGTTTTCTAGGGTTTGCGCTACTACTATCTAGATGTACATCGT
Source organism: Larix kaempferi (assembly GCA_027924585.1). Lineage (NCBI taxonomy): Eukaryota > Viridiplantae > Streptophyta > Pinopsida > Pinales > Pinaceae > Larix > Larix kaempferi. The sequence continues at coordinate 10,098,804 of BSBM01000504.1, forward strand.
TCTCTATTGGAAGGTATGAGCTCGGGGGAGACAAATAGCTTTGTCTATGGTTGGGAGATGATTGTTCTTATCATCATGGTTAAACGAGCTCCACACTCATTTTGTTTACATGCTTTGCCATTCTTTTAGTGATCCTGGTTATGCTGCTATAAACATTAAAAAGGTCAATGATAGTTAATCAATTGCAAACACTAATTAAAATGGTGTCCTTCCGTATTCATTTGTTGCTCTTGTTCTTTCTTCTAGATTTTCTTTATTTTACCCTAAAAAATAGTGGTGAGTACTTTCCATCCTTTCTCCTTATGATCGAATGATGCACCACACTAATTCTTGTGTGCCATATTGTTAGGACAGCAAGGACGACTTCCCATCAACCCTTCCCATTTGATTTTCTCTTCTTGGTGGCCTCATTTGAAAACCTAGTCAATGACTGGATTCATCAAGCAGGGAGTCAATGTGCAACATCTTCTTACTTCTACTTCTTCCCTTCTTGCATTTGCCTTGCTATGAACTCATATGGCTTCATGAATTTTCTAGACATTCGCTATCATTGCCGCACATCAAGTCTCACATCCGTTATTACATCCCTAGCTAAACTACCACTTCATTTTTATTGTCCATGCAATTCCCTGTTTGTTGCATTTCTCAAAGAGATTGCATCACAATTCCATCCACGCTGGAGTAGAATTTGTAACATCTGCGTTGCAGATTTACTAATCTTCTCATGCATCTATTCGTTGCAACATCGTGGGCTCCCGTATTCTAATAACTACTAGTATTATTTTTGTACACCTTTTTTCGGTTTGGTCATCTATATGGTGTACCTACTATCAGCATTGCATTGTATTCTATTTCATGGATGAGAATGTTTTAAAAGGACGAAGATGTTGCACATCAACTCTCTTCTTGAGGAATCCCATAATTTACTAGGTTACCAAGAAGAGAAAATAAAATGGGAAGGGTTGATGGGAATTTTAGTTGCCATTACATGTAATGCGACTTGGGGCATTCCATGGCCAAGAGGGAATGTTGGAATAGTAGCTGCGTAGGGCATCACCTCATAGGTCGACCAAAGATAGAAAAAGATTACAATACAGTGTTCGAAGAATACCTTCCTTGTAGAGAGGGAGTGTTGGAAATAGTGCAACTTCGGAAGTTATTCTTATTGTATTTCATCTTGTTATTGTACCTCCAATGGGACAAGATGTCAATGTATTTGGTCATGTCAAACACTTGAAAGGGTCAATGAAAATCTTGGGGTAGAATAACAAAGAAAAGATTTATTAAATGTATTTTTTTGGATTCCCCGAAGACTAGTCGACCGAGTAGGAAATTGCCCCAAAATAGCAGGAAATTTGCACCAAACAGTGAGCAGAAATACCCCAGTCAAGTCGGCCTAGTTAGGGAAAGTTAGGTCGAGCCAGTAAGGGAAACAATCACCATTTGACATGTATAAATAGAGTCTTCCGCCTCTCATTTGGTCATTCACGCAAGCATGTTCGCTCTAGCCAAGAGAGGTTCGCTACTATAGTTAAGAGACAGATTTTTGGGGGTTCTCCACTATTTGAGAAGTTACTCTCCTGTTTTCTAGGGTTTGTGCTACTACTATCTGTATGTACATCGTTCTCTATTGGAAGGTCTGAGCTCGGGGGAGACAAATAGCTTTGTCTATGGTTGGGAGATGATTGTTTTTATCATCATGGTTAAACGAGCTCCACACTCATTTTGTTTATGTGCTTTGCCATTCTTTTAGTGATCCTGGTTATGCTGCTATAAACATTAAAAAGGTCAATGATAGTTAATCAATTGCAAACACTAATTCAAATGGTGTCCTTCCGTATTCATTTGTTGCTCTTGTTCTTTCTTCTAGATTTTCTTTATTTTACCCTAAAAAATAGTGGTGAGTACTTTCTATCCTTTCTCCTTATGGTCGAATGATGCACCACACTAATTCTTGTGTGCCATATTGTTAGGACAGCAAGGACGACTTCCCATCAACCCTTCCCATTTGATTTTATCTTCTTGGTGGCCTCATTTGAAAACCTAGTCAATGACCGGATTCATCAAGCAGCGAGTCAATGTGCAACATCTTCTTACTTCTACTTCTTCCCTTCTTGCATTTGCCTTGCTATGAACTCAAATGGCTTCATGAATTTTCTAGACATTCGTTATCATTGCCGCACATCAAATCTCACATCCGTTATTACATCCCTAGCTAAACTACCACTTCATTTTTATTGTCCATGCAATTCCCTATTTGTTGCATTTCTCAAAGAGATTGCATCACAATTCCATCCACGCTGGAGTAGAATTTGTAACATCTGCGTTGCAGATTTACTAATCTTCTCATGCATCTATTCGTTGCAACATCGTGGGCTCCCGTATTCTAATAACTACTAGTATTATTTTTGTACACCTTTTTTCGGTTTGGTCATCTATATGGTGTACCTACTATCAGCATTGCCTTGTATTCTATTTCATGACTGAGAATGTTTTAAAAGAACGAAGATGTTGCACATCCACTCTCTTCTTGAGGAATCCCATAATTGACTAGGTTACCAAGAAGAGAAAATAAAATGGGAAGGGTTGATGGGAATTTTAGTTGCCATTACATGCAATGCGACTTGGGGCATTCCATGGCCAAGAGGGAATGTTGGAATAGTAGCTGCGTAGGGCATCACCTCATAGGTCGACCAAAGATAGAAAAAGATTACAATACAGTGTTCGAAGAATACCTTCCTTGTTGAGAGGGAGTGTTGGAAATAGTGCAACTTCGGAAGTTATTCTTATTGTATTTCATCTTGTTATTGTACCTCCAATGGGACAAGATGTCAATGTATTTGGTCATGTAAAACACTTGAAAGAGTCAAAGTAAATCTTGGGGTGGAATCACAAAGAAAAGATTTATTAAATGTACTTTTTTGTATTCCCCCAAGACAAGTCGGCCGAGTAGGAAACTGCCCAAAAATAGTGGGAAATTTGCACCAAACAGTGAGCAGAAATACCCCAATCAAGTCGGCCTTGATAGGGAAAGTTAGGTCGACCCAGTAAGGGAAACAATCACCATTTGACATGTATAAATAGAGTCTTCGGCCTCTTATTTGGTCATTCACTCAAGCATGTTCGCTCTAGCCAAGAGAGGTTCGCTACTACAGTTAAGAGACAGATTTTTGGGGGTTCTCCACTATTTGAGAAGTTACTCTCATGTTTTCTACGGTTTGCGCTACTACTATCTGGATGTACATCGTTCTCTATTGGATGGTCTGAGCTCGGGGGAGACAAATAGCTTTGTCTATGGTTGGGAGATGATTGTTCTTATCATCGTGGTTAAACGAGCTCCACACTCATTTTGTTTATGTGCTTTGCCATTCTTTTAGTGAGCCTGGTTATGCTGCTATAAACATTAAAAAGGTCAATGATAGTTAAGCAATTGTAAACACTAATTAAAATGGTGTCCTTCCGTATTCATTTGTTGCTCTTGTTCTTTCTTCTAGATTTTCTTTATTTTACCTTAAAAAATAGTGGTGAGTACTTACTATTCTTTCTCCTTATGGTCGAATGATGCACCACACTAATTCTTGTGTGCCATATTGTTAGGACAGCAAGGACGACTTCCCATCAACCCTTCCCATTTGATTTTCTCTTCTTGGTGGCCTCGTTTGAAAACCTAGTTAATGACTGGATTCATCAAGCACCGAGTCAATGTGCAACATCTTCTTACTTCTACTTCTTCCCTTCTTGCATTTGCGATGCTATGAACTCATATGGCTTCATGAATTTTCTAGACATTCGCTATCATTACCGCACATCAACTCTAACATCCGTTATTACATCCCTAGCTAAACTACCACTTCATTTTTATTGTCCATGCAATTCCCTGTTTGTTGCATTTCTCAAAGAGATTGCATCACAATTCCATCCACGGTGGAGTAGAATTTGTAACATCTGCGTTGCAGATTTACTAATCTTCTCATGCATCTATTCGTTGCAACATCGTGGACTCCCGTATTCTAATAACTACTAGTATTATTTTTGTACACCTTTTTTCGGTTTGGTCATCTATATGGTGTACCTACTATCAACATTGCATTGTATTCTAGTTCATGACTGAGAATGTTTTAAAAGGACGAAGATGTTGCACATCAACTCTCTTCTTGAGGAATACCATAATTGACTAGGTTACCAAGAAGAGAAAATAAAATGGGAAGGGTTGATGGGAATTTTAGTTGCCATTACATGTAATGCGACTTGGGGCATTCCATGGCCAAGAGGGAATGTTGGAATAGTAGCTGCGTAGGGCATCACCTCATAGGTCGACCAAAGATAGAAAAAGATTACAATACAGTGTTCGAAGAACACCTTCCTTGTTGAGAGGGAGTGTTGGAAATAGTGCAACTTCGGAAGTTATTCTTATTGTATTTCATCTTGTTATTGTACCTCCAATGGGACAAGTTGTCAATGTATTTGGTCATGTAAAACACTTGAAAGAGTCAATGTAAATCTTGGGGTGGAATCAAAAAGAAAAGATTTATTAAATGCATTTTTTTGTATTCCCCCAAGACAAGTCGGCCGAGTAGGAAACTGCCCCAAAATAGCGGGAAATTTGCACCAAACAGTGAGCAGAAATACCCCAGTCAAGTCGGCCTAGTTAGGGAAAGTTAGGTCGACCCAGTAAGGGAAACAGTCACCATTTGACTTGTATAAATAGAGTCTTCGGCCTCTCATTTGGTCATTCGCTCAAGCATGTTCGCTCTAGCCAAGAGAGTTTCGCTACTACAGTTAAGAGACATATTTTTGGGGGTTCTCCACTATTTGAGAAGTTACTCTCCTGTTTTCTAGGGTTTGCGCTACTACTATCTGGATGTACATCGTTCTCTATTGGAAGGTCTGAGCTCGGGGGAGACAAATAGCTTTGTCTATGGTTGGGAGATGATTGTTTTTATCATCATGGTTAAACGAGCTCCACACTCATTTTGTTTATGTGCTTTGCCATTCTTTTAGTGATCCTGGTTATGCTGCTATAAACATTAAAAAGGTCAATGATAGTTAATCAATTGTAAACACTAATTAAAATGGTGTCCTTCCGTATTCATTTGTTGCTCTTGTTCTTTCTTCTAGATTTTCTTTATTTTACCCTAAAAAATAATGGTGAGTACTTTCTATCCTTTCTCCTTATGGTCGAATGATGCACCACACTAATTCTTGTGTGCCATATTCTTGGGACAGCAAGGACGACTTCCCATCAACCCTTCCCATTTGATTTTCTCTTCTTGGTGGCCTCATTTGAAAACCTAGTCAATGACTGGATTCATCAAGCAACGAGTCAATGTGCAACATCTTCTTACTTCTACTTCTTCCCTTCTTGCATTTGCCTTGCTATGAACACATATGGCTTCATGAATTTTCTAGACATTCGCTATCATTGCCGCACATCAAATCTCACATCCGTTATTACATCCCTAGCTAAAGTACCACTTCATTTTTATTGTCCATGCAATTCCCTGTTTGTTGCATTTCTCAAAGAGATTGCATCACAATTCCATCCACGGTGGAGTAGAATTTGTAACATCTGCGTTGCAGATTTACTAATCTTCTCATGCATCTATTCGTTGCAACATCGTGGGCTCCCGTATTCTAATAACTACTAGTATTATTTTTGTACACCTTTTTTCGGTTTGGTCATCTATATGGTGTACCTACTATCAGCATTGCATTGTATTCTATTTCATGACTGAGAATGTTTTAAAAGGACGAAGATGTTGCACATCAACTCTCTTCTTGAGGAATCCCATAATTGACTAGGTTACCAAGAAGAGAAAATAAAATGGGAAGGGTTGATGGGAATTTTAGTTGCCATTACATGTAATGCGACTTGGGGCATTCCATGGCCAAGAGGGAATGTTGGAATAGTAGCTACGTAGGGCATCACCTCATAGGTCGACCAAAGATAGAAAAAGATTACAATACAGTGTTCGAAGAATACCTTCCTTGTTTAGAGGGAGTGTTGGAAATAGTGCAACTTCGGAAGTTATTCTTATTGTATTTCATCTTGTTATTGTACCTACAATGGGACAAGATGTCAATGTATTTGCTCATGTAAAACACTCTAAAGAGTCAATGTAAATCTTGGGGTGGAATCACAAAGAAAAGATTTACTAAATGTATTTTTTTGTATTCCCCCAAGACAAGTCGGCCGAGTAGGAAACTGCCCCAAAATAGCGGGAAATTTGCCCCAAACAGTGAGCAGAAATACCCCAGTCAAGTCGACCTAGTTAGGGAAAGTTAGGTCGACCCAGTAAGGGAAACAATCACCATTTGACTTGTATAAATAGAGTCTTCGGCCTCCCATTAGGTCATTCACTCAAGCATGTTCGCTCTAGCCAAGAGAGGTTCGCTACTACAGTTAAGAGACAGATTTTGGGGGGTTCTCCACTATTTGAGAAGTTACTCTCCTGTTTTCTAGGGTTTGCGCTGCTACTATCTGGATGTACATCGTTCTCTATTGGAAGGTCTGAGCTCGGGGGAGACAAATAGCTTTGTCTATGGTTGGGAGATGATTGTTTTTATCATCATGGTTAAACGAGCTCCACACTCATTTTGTTTATGTGCTTTTCCATTCTTTTAGTGATCCTAGTTATGCTGCTATAAACATTAAAAAGGTCAATGATAGTTAATCAATTGTAAACACTAATTAAAATGGTGTCCTTCCGTATTCATTAGTTGCTCTTGTTCTCTCTTCTAGATTTTCTTTATTTTACCCTAAAAAATAGTGGTGAGTACTTTCTATCCTTTCTCCTTATGGTCGAATGATGCACCACACTAATTCTTGTGCGCCATATTGTCAGGACAGCAAGTACGACTTCCCATCAACCCTTCCCATTTGATTTTCTCTTCTTGGTGGCCTCATTTGAAAACCTAGTCCATCACTGGATTCATCAAGCAGCGAGTCAATGTGCAACATCTTCTTACTTCTACTTCTTCCCTTCTTGCATTTGCCTTGCTATGAACTCATATGGCTTCATGAATTTTCTAGACATTCGCTATCATTGCCGCACATCAACTCTCACATCCGTTATTACATCGCTAGCTAAACTACCATTTCATTTTTATTGTCCATGCAATTCCCTGTTTCTTGCATTTCTCAAAGAGATTGCATCAAAATTCCATCCACGGTGGAGTAGAATTTGTCACATCTGCGTTGGGGATTTACTAATCTTCTCATGCATCTATTCGTTGCAACATCGTGGGCTCCCGTATTCTAATAACTACTAGTATTATTTTTGTACACCTTTTTTCGGTTTGGTCATCTATATGGTGTACCTACTATCAGCATTGCATTGTATTCCATTTCATGACTGAGAATGTTTTAAAAGGACGAAGATGTTGCACATCAACTCTCTTCTTGAGGAATCCCATAATTGACTAGGTTACCAAGAAGAGAAAATAAAATGGGAAGGATTGATGGGAATTTTAGTTGCCATTACATATAATGCGACTTGGGGCATTCCATGGCCAAGAGGGAATGTTGGAATAATAGCTGCGTAGGGCATCACCTCATAGGTCGACCAAAGATAGAAAAAGATTACAATACAGTGTTCGAAGAATACCTTCCTTGTTGAGAACGAGTGTTGGAAATAGTGCAACTTCGGAAGTTATTCTTATTGTATTTCATCTTGTTATTGTACCTCCAATGGGACAAGATGTCAATGTATTTGGTCATGTAAAACACTTGAAAGAGTCAATGTAAATCTTGGGGTGGAATCACAATGAAAAGATTTATTAAATGTATTTTTTTGTATTCCCCCAAGACAAGTCGACCGAGTAGGAAACTGCCCAAAAATAGTGGGAAATTTGCACCAAACAGTGTGCAGAAATACCCCAGTCAAGTCGGCCTAGTTAGGGAAAGTTAGGTCGACCCAGTAAGGGAAACAATCACCATTTGACTTGTATAAAAAGAGTCTTCGGCCTCTCATTTGGTCATTCACTCAAGCATGTTCGCTCTAGCCAAGAGAGGTTCGCTACTACAGTTAAGAGTCAGATTTTTGGGGGTTCTCCACTATTTGAGAAGTTACTCTCCTGTTTTCTAGGGTTTGCGCTACTACTATCTGGATGTACATCGTTCTCTATTGGAAGGTCTGAGCTCGGGGGAGACAAATAGCTTTGTCTATGGTTGGGAGATGATTGTTTTTATCATCATGGTTAAACGAGCTCCACACACATTTTGTTTATGTGCTTTGCCATTCTTCTAGTGATCCTGGTTATGCTGCTATAAACATTAAAAAGGTCAATGATAGTTAATCAATAGTAAACACTAATTAAAATGGTGTCCTTCCGTATTCATTTCTTGCTCTTGTTCTTTCTTCTAGATTTTCTTTATTTTACCCTAAAAAATAGTGGTGAGTACTTTCTATCCTTTCTCCTTATGGTCGAATGATGCACCACACTAATTCTTGTGTGCCATATTGTTAGGACAGCAAGGACGACTTCCCATCAACCCTTCCCATTTGATTTTCTCTTCTTGGTGGCCTCATTTGAAAACATAGTCAATGACTGGATTCATCAAGCACCGAGACAATGTGCAACATCTTCTTACTTCTACTTCTTCCCTTCTTGCATTTGCCTTGCTATGAACTCATATGGCTTCATGAATTATCTAGACATTCGCTATCATTGCCGCACATCAACTCCCACATCCGTTATTACATCCCTAGCTAAACTACCACTTCATTTTTATTGTCCATGCAATTCCCTGTTTGTTGCATTTCTCAAAGAGATTGCATCACAATTCCATCCACGGTGGAGTAGAATTTGTAACATCTGCGTTGCAGATTTACTAATCTTCTCATGCATCTATTCGTTGCAACATTGTGGGCTCCCGTATTCTAATAACTACTAGTATTATTTTTGTACACCTTTTTTCGGATTGGTCATCTATATGGTGTACCTACTATCAGCATTGCATTGTATTCTATTTCATGACTGAGAATGTTTTAAAAGGACGAAGATGTTGCACATCAACTCTCTTCTTGAGGAATCCCATAATTGACTAGGTTACCAAGAAGAGAAAATAAAATGGGAAGGGTTGATGGGAATTAGTTGCCATTGCATGTAATGCGACTTGGGGCATTCCATGGCCAAGAGGGAATGTTGGAATAGTAGCTACGTAGGGCATCACCTCATAGGTCGACCAAAGATAGAAAAAGATTACAATACAGTGTTCAAAGAATACCTTCCTTGTTGAGAGGGAGTGTTGGAAATAGTGCAACTTCGGATGTTATTCTTATTGTATTTCATCCTGTTATTGTACCTCCAATGGGACAAGATGTCAATGTATTTGGTCATGTAAAACACTTGAAAGAGTCAATGTAAATCTTGGGGTGGAATCACAAAGAAAAGATTTATTAAATGTAATTTTTTGTATTCCCCCAAGACAAGTCGGCCGAGTAGGAAACTGCCCCAAAATAGTGGGAAATTTGCACCAAACAGTGAGCAGAAATACCCCAATCAAGTCGGCCTAGTTAGGGAAAGCTAGGTCGACCCAGTAAGGGAAACAATCACCATTTGACTTGTATAAATAGAGTCTTCGGCCTCTCATTTGGTCATTCACTAAAGCATGTTCGCTCTAGCCAAGAGAAGTTCGCTACTACAGTTAAGAGACAGATTTTTGGGGGTTCTCCACTATTGGAGAAGTTACTCTCCTGTTTTCTAGGGTTTGCGCTACTACTATCTGGATGTACATCGTTCTCTATTGGAAGGTCTGAGCTCAGGTGAGACAAATAGCTTTGCCTATGGTTGGGAGATGATTGTTTTTATCATCATGGTTAAACGAGCTCCACACTCATTTTGTTTATGTGCTTTGCCATTCTTTTAGTGATCCTGGTTATGCTCCTATAAACATTAAAAAGGTCAATGATAGTTAATCAATTGTAAACACTAATTAAAATGGTGTCCTTCCGTATTCATTTGTTGCTCTTGTTCTTTCTTCTAGATTTTCTTTATTTTACCCTAAAAAATAGTGGTGAGTACTTTCTATCCTTTCTCCTTATGGTCGAATGACGCACCACACTAATTCTTGTGTGCCATATTGTTAGGATAGCAAGGACGACTTCCCATCAACCCTTCCCATTTGCTTTTCTCTTCTTGCTGGCCTCATTTCAAAACCTAGTCAATGACTGGATTCGTCAAGCAGCGAGTCAATGTGCAACATCTTCTTACTTCTACTTCTTCCCTTCTTGCATTTGCCTTGCCATGAACTCATATGGCTTCATGAATTTTCTAGACATTCGCTATCATTGCCGCACATCAACTCTCACATACGTTATTACATCCCTAGCTAAACTACCACTTCATTTTTATTGTCCATGCAATTCCCTGTTTGTCGCATTTCTCAAAGAGATTGCATCACAATTCCATCCACGCTGGAGTAGAATTTGTAACATTTGCTTTGCAGATTTACTAATCTTCTCATGCATCTATTCGTTGCAACATCGTGGGCTCCCGTATTCTAATAACTACTCGTATTATTTTTGTACGCCTTTTTTCGGTTTGGTCATCTATATGGTGTACCTATTATCAGCATTGCATTGTATTCTATTTCATGACTGAGAATGTTTTAAAAGGACGAAGATGTTGCACATCAACTCTCTTCTTGAGGAATCCCATAATTGACTAGGTTACCAAGAAGAGAAAATAAAATGGGAAGGGTTGATGGGAATTCTAGTTGCCATTACATGTAATGCGACTTGGGGCATTCCACGGCCAAGAGGGAATGTTGGAATAGTAGCTGCGTAGGGCATCACCTCATTGGTCGACCAAAGATAGAAAAAGATTACAATACAGTGTTCGAAGAATACCTTCCTTGTTGAGAGGGAGTGTTGGAAATAGTGCAACTTCGGAAGTTATTCTTATTGTATTTCATCTTGTTATTGTACCTCCGATGGGACAAGATGTCAATGTATTTGGTCATGTAAAATACTTGAAAGAGTCAATGTAAATCTTGGGGTGGAATCACAAAGAAAAGATTTATTAAATGTATTTTTTTGTATTCCCCCAAGGCAACTCGGCCGAGTAGGAAACTGCCCCAAAATAGCGGGAAATTTGCACCAAACAGTGAGCAGAAATACCCCAGTCAAGTCGGCCTAGTTAGGGAAAGCTAGGTCGACCCAGTAAGGGAAACAATCACCATTTGACTTGTATAAATAGAGTCTTCGGCCTCTCATTTGGTCATTCACTCAAGCATGTTCGCTCTAGCCAAGAGAGGTTCGCTACTACAGTTAAGAGACAGATTTTTGGGGGTTCTCCACTATTTGCGAAGTTACTCTCCTGTTTTCTAGGGTTTGCGCTACTACTATCTGGATTTACATCGTTCTCTATTGGAAGGTCTGAGCTCGGGGGAGACAAATAGCTTTTTCTATGGTTGGGAGATGATTGTTTTTATCATCATGGTTAAACGAGCTGCACACTCATTTGGTTTATGTGCTTTGCCATTCTTTTAGTGATCCTCGTTATGCTGCTATAAACATTAAAAAGGTCAATGATAGTTAATCAATTGTAAACACTAATTAAAATGGTGTCCTTCCGTATTCATTTGTTGCTCTTGTTCTTTCTTCTAGATTTTCTTTATTTTACCCTAGAAAATAGTGGTGAGTACTTTCTATCCTTTCTCCTTATGGTCGAATGATGCACCACACTAATTCTTGTGTGCCATATTGTTAGGACAGCAAGGACGACTTCCCATCAACCCTTCCCATTTGATTTTCTCTTCTTGGTGGCCTCATTTGAAAACCTAGTCAATGACTGGATTCACCAAGCAGCGAGTCAATGTGCAACATCTTCTTACTTCTACTTCTTCCCTTCTTGCATTTGCCTTGCTATGAACTCATATGGCTTCATGAATTTTCTAGATATTCGCTATCATTGCCGCACATCAACTCTCACATCCGTTATTACATCCCTAGCTAAAGTACCACTTCATTTTTATTGTCCCTGCAATTCCCTGTTTGTTGCATTTCTCAAAGAGATTGCATCACAATTCCATCCACGGTGGAGTAGAATTTGTAACATCTGCGTTGCAGATTTACTAATCTTCTCATGCATCTATTCCTTGCAACATCGTGGGCTCCCGTATTCTAATAACTACTAGTATTATTTTTGTACACCTTTTTTCGGTTTGGTCATCTATATGTAATGCGACTTGGGGCATTCCATATAGATGACCAAATACATTGACATCTTGTCCCATTGGAGGTACAATAACAAGATGAAATACAATAAGAATAACTTCCGAAGTTGCACTATTTCCAACACTCCCTCTCAACAAGGAAGGTATTCTTCGAACACTGTATTGTAATCTTTTTCTATCTTTGGTCGACCTATGAGGTGATGCCCTACGCAGCTACTATTCTAACATTAGTTGCCATTAATCTTCTCATGCATCTATTCGCTGCAACATCGTGGGCTCCCGTATTCTAATAACTACTAGTATTATTTTTGTACACCTTTTTTCGGTTTGGTCATCTATATGGTGTACCTATTATCAGCATTGCATTGTATTCTATTTCATGACTGAGAATATTTTAAAAGGACGAAGATGTTGCACATCAACTCTTTTCTTGAGGAATCCCATATATGACTAGGTTACCAAGAAGAGAAAATAAAATGGGAAGGGTTGATGGGAATTTTAGTAGCCATTACATGTAGTGCGACTTGGGGCATTCCATGGCCAAGAGCGAATGTTGGAATAGTAGCTCCGTAGGGCATCACCTCATAGGTCGACTAAAGATAGAAAAAGATTACAATACAGTGTTCGAAGAATACCTTCCTTGTCGACAGGGAGTGTTGGAAATAGTGCAACTTCGGAAGTTATTCTTATTGTATTTAATCCTATTATTGTACCTCCAATCGGACAAGATGTCAATGTATTTGGTCATGTAAAATACTTGAAAGAGTCAATGTAAATCTTGGGGTGGAATCACAAAGAAAAGATTTATTAAATGTATTTTTTTGAATTCCCCCAAGACAAGTCGGCCGAGTAGGAAACTGCCCCAAAATAGCTGGAAATTTGCACCAAACAGTGAGCAAAAATACCCCAGTCAAGTCGGCCTAGTTAGGGAGAGTTAGGTCGACCCAGTAAGGGAAACAATCACCATTTGACTTGTATAAAAAGAGTCTTCGGCCTCTCATTTGGTCATTCACTCAAGCATGTACGCTCTAGCCAAGAGAGGTTCGCTACTACAGTTAAGAGACAGATTTTTGGGGATTCTCCACTATTTGAGAAGTTACTCTCCTGTTTTCTAGGGTTTGCGCTACTACTATCTAGATGTACATCGTTCTCTATTGGAAGGTATGAGCTCGGGGGAGACAAATAGCTTTGTCTATGGTTGGGAGATGATTGTTCTTATCATCATGGTTAAACGAGCTCCACACTCATTTTGTTTACATGCTTTGCCATTCTTTTAGTGATCCTGGTTATGCTGCTATAAACATTAAAAAGGTCAATGATAGTTAATCAATTGCAAACACTAATTAAAATGGTGTCCTTCCGTATTCATTTGTTGCTCTTGTTCTTTCTTCTAGATTTTCTTTATTTTACCCTAAAAAATAGTGGTGAGTACTTTCCATCCTTTCTCCTTATGATCGAATGATGCACCACACTAATTCTTGTGTGCCATATTGTTAGGACAGCAAGGACGACTTCCCATCAACCCTTCCCATTTGATTTTCTCTTCTTGGTGGCCTCATTTGAAAACCTAGTCAATGACTGGATTCATCAAGCAGCGAGTCAATGTGCAACATCTTCTTACTTCTACTTCTTCCCTTCTTGCATTTGCCTTGCTATGAACTCATATGGCTTCATGAATTTTCTAGACATTCGCTATCATTGCCGCACATCAAGTCTCACATCCGTTATTACATCCCTAGCTAAACTACCACTTCATTTTTATTGTCCATGCAATTCCCTGTTTGTTGCATTTCTCAAAGAGATTGCATCACAATTCCATCCACGCTGGAGTAGAATTTGTAACATCTGCGTTGCAGATTTACTAATCTTCTCATGCATCTATTCGTTGCAACATCGTGGGCTCCCGTATTCTAATAACTACTAGTATTATTTTTGTACACCTTTTTTCGGTTTGGTCATCTATATGGTGTACCTACTATCAGCATTGCATTGTATTCTATTTCATGGATGAGAATGTTTTAAAAGGACGAAGATGTTGCACATCAACTCTCTTCTTGAGGAATCCCATAATTTACTAGGTTACCAAGAAGAGAAAATAAAATGGGAAGGGTTGATGGGAATTTTAGTTGCCATTACATGTAATGCGACTTGGGGCATTCCATGGCCAAGAGGGAATGTTGGAATAGTAGCTGCGTAGGGCATCACCTCATAGGTCGACCAAAGATAGAAAAAGATTACAATACAGTATTCGAAGAATACCTTCCTTGTTGAGAGGGAGTGTTGGAAATAGTGCAACTTCGGAAGTTATTCTTATTGTATTTCATCTTGTTATTGTACCTCCAATGGGACAAGATGTCAATGTATTTGGTCATGTCAAACACTTGAAAGGGTCAATGAAAATCTTGGGGTAGAATAACAAAGAAAAGATTTATTAAATGTATTTTTTTGGATTCCCCGAAGACTAGTCGGCCGAGTAGGAAATTGCCCCAAAATAGCAGGAAATTTGCACCAAACAGTGAGCAGAAATACCCCAGTCAAGTCGGCCTAGTTAGGGAAAGTTAGGTCGACCCAGTAAGGGAAACAATCACCATTTGACATGTATAAATAGAGTCTTCCGCCTCTCATTTGGTCATTCACGCAAGCATGTTCGCTCTAGCCAAGAGAGGTTCGCTACTATAGTTAAGAGACAGATTTTTGGGGGTTCTCCACTATTTGAGAAGTTACTCTCCTGTTTTCTAGGGTTTGTGCTACTACTATCTGTATGTACATCGTTCTCTATTGGAAGGTCTGAGCTCGGGGGAGACAAATAGCTTTGTCTATGGTTGGGAGATGATTGTTTTTATCATCATGGTTAAACGAGCTCCACACTCATTTTGTTTATGTGCTTTGCCATTCTTTTAGTGATCCTGGTTATGCTGCTATAAACATTAAAAAGGTCAATGATAGTTAATCAATTGCAAACACTAATTCAAATGGTGTCCTTCCGTATTCATTTGTTGCTCTTGTTCTTTCTTCTAGATTTTCTTTATTTTACCCTAAAAAATAGTGGTGAGTACTTTCTATCCTTTCTCCTTATGGTCGAATGATGCACCACACTAATTCTTGTGTGCCATATTGTTAGGACAGCAAGGACGACTTCCCATCAACCCTTCCCATTTGATTTTCTCTTCTTGGTGGCCTCATTTGAAAACCTAGTCAATGACCGGATTCATCAAGCAGCGAGTCAATGTGCAACATCTTCTTACTTCTACTTCTTCCCTTCTTGCATTTGCCTTGCTATGAACTCAAATGGCTTCATGAATTTTCTAGACATTCGTTATCATTGCCGCACATCAAATCTCACATCCGTTATTACATCCCTAGCTAAACTACCACTTCATTTTTATTGTCCATGCAATTCCCTATTTGTTGCATTTCTCAAAGAGATTGCATCACAATTCCATCCACGCTGGAGTAGAATTTGTAACATCTGCGTTGCAGATTTACTAATCTTCTCATGCATCTATTCGTTGCAACATCGTGGGCTCCCGTATTCTAATAACTACTAGTATTATTTTTGTACACCTTTTTTCGGTTTGGTCATCTATATGGTGTACCTACTATCAGCATTGCCTTGTATTCTATTTCATGACTGAGAATGTTTTAAAAGAACGAAGATGTTGCACATCCACTCTCTTCTTGAGGAATCCCATAATTGACTAGGTTACCAAGAAGAGAAAATAAAATGGGAAGGGTTGATGGGAATTTTAGTTGCCATTACATGCAATGCGACTTGGGGCATTCCATGGCCAAGAGGGAATGTTGGAATAGTAGCTGCGTAGGGCATCACCTCATAGGTCGACCAAAGATAGAAAAAGATTACAATACAGTGTTCGAAGAATACCTTCCTTGTTGAGAGGGAGTGTTGGAAATAGTGCAACTTCGGAAGTTATTCTTATTGTATTTCATCTTGTTATTGTACCTCCAATGGGACAAGATGTCAATGTATTTGGTCATGTAAAACACTTGAAAGAGTCAAAGTAAATCTTGGGGTGGAATCACAAAGAAAAGATTTATTAAATGTACTTTTTTGTATTCCCCCAAGACAAGTCGGCCGAGTAGGAAACTGCCCAAAAATAGTGGGAAATTTGCACCAAACAGTGAGCAGAAATACCCCAATCAAGTCGGCCTTGATAGGGAAAGTTAGGTCGACCCAGTAAGGGAAACAATCACCATTTGACATGTATAAATAGAGTCTTCGGCCTCTTATTTGGTCATTCACTCAAGCATGTTCGCTCTAGCCAAGAGAGGTTCGCTACTACAGTTAAGAGACAGATTTTTGGGGGTTCTCCACTATTTGAGAAGTTACTCTCATGTTTTCTACGGTTTGCGCTACTACTATCTGGATGTACATCGTTCTCTATTGGATGGTCTGAGCTCGGGGGAGACAAATAGCTTTGTCTATGGTTGGGAGATGATTGTTCTTATCATCGTGGTTAAACGAGCTCCACACTCATTTTGTTTATGTGCTTTGCCATTCTTTTAGTGAGCCTGGTTATGCTGCTATAAACATTAAAAAGGTCAATGATAGTTAAGCAATTGTAAACACTAATTAAAATGGTGTCCTTCCGTATTCATTTGTTGCTCTTGTTCTTTCTTCTAGATTTTCTTTATTTTACCTTAAAAAATAGTGGTGAGTACTTACTATTCTTTCTCCTTATGGTCGAATGATGCACCACACTAATTCTTGTGTGCCATATTGTTAGGACAGCAAGGACGACTTCCCATCAACCCTTCCCATTTGATTTTCTCTTCTTGGTGGCCTCGTTTGAAAACCTAGTTAATGACTGGATTCATCAAGCACCGAGTCAATGTGCAACATCTTCTTACTTCTACTTCTTCCCTTCTTGCATTTGCGATGCTATGAACTCATATGGCTTCATGAATTTTCTAGACATTCGCTATCATTACCGCACATCAACTCTAACATCCGTTATTACATCCCTAGCTAAACTACCACTTCATTTTTATTGTCCATGCAATTCCCTGTTTGTTGCATTTCTCAAAGAGATTGCATCACAATTCCATCCACGGTGGAGTAGAATTTGTAACATCTGCGTTGCAGATTTACTAATCTTCTCATGCATCTATTCGTTGCAACATCGTGGACTCCCGTATTCTAATAACTACTAGTATTATTTTTGTACACCTTTTTTCGGTTTGGTCATCTATATGGTGTACCTACTATCAACATTGCATTGTATTCTATTTCATGACTGAGAATGTTTTAAAAGGACGAAGATGTTGCACATCAACTCTCTTCTTGAGGAATACCATAATTGACTAGGTTACCAAGAAGAGAAAATAAAATGGGAAGGGTTGATGGGAATTTTAGTTGCCATTACATGTAATGCGACTTGGGGCATTCCATGGCCAAGAGGGAATGTTGGAATAGTAGCTGCGTAGGGCATCACCTCATAGGTCGACCAAAGATAGAAAAAGATTACAATACAGTGTTCGAAGAACACCTTCCTTGTTGAGAGGGAGTGTTGGAAATAGTGCAACTTCGGAAGTTATTCTTATTGTATTTCATCTTGTTATTGTACCTCCAATGGGACAAGTTGTCAATGTATTTGGTCATGTAAAACACTTGAAAGAGTCAATGTAAATCTTGGGGTGGAATCAAAAAGAAAAGATTTATTAAATGCATTTTTTTGTATTCCCCCAAGACAAGTCGGCCGAGTAGGAAACTGCCCCAAAATAGCGGGAAATTTGCACCAAACAGTGAGCAGAAATACCCCAGTCAAGTCGGCCTAGTTAGGGAAAGTTAGGTCGACCCAGTAAGGGAAACAGTCACCATTTGACTTGTATAAATAGAGTCTTCGGCCTCTCATTTGGTCATTCGCTCAAGCATGTTCGCTCTAGCCAAGAGAGTTTCGCTACTACAGTTAAGAGACATATTTTTGGGGGTTCTCCACTATTTGAGAAGTTACTCTCCTGTTTTCTAGGGTTTGCGCTACTACTATCTGGATGTACATCGTTCTCTATTGGAAGGTCTGAGCTCGGGGGAGACAAATAGCTTTGTCTATGGTTGGGAGATGATTGTTTTTATCATCATGGTTAAACGAGCTCCACACTCATTTTGTTTATGTGCTTTGCCATTCTTTTAGTGATCCTGGTTATGCTGCTATAAACATTAAAAAGGTCAATGATAGTTAATCAATTGTAAACACTAATTAAAATGGTGTCCTTCCGTATTCATTTGTTGCTCTTGTTCTTTCTTCTAGATTTTCTTTATTTTACCCTAAAAAATAATGGTGAGTACTTTCTATCCTTTCTCCTTATGGTCGAATGATGCACCACACTAATTCTTGTGTGCCATATTCTTGGGACAGCAAGGTCGACTTCCCATCAACCCTTCCCATTTGATTTTCTCTTCTTGGTGGCCTCATCTGAAAACCTAGTCAATGACTGGATTCATCAAGCAACGAGTCAATGTGCAACATCTTCTTACTTCTACTTCTTCCCTTCTTGCATTTGCCTTGCTATGAACACATATGGCTTCATGAATTTTCTAGACATTCGCTATCATTGCCGCACATCAACTCTCACATCCGTTATTACATCCCTAGCTAAAGTACCACTTCATTTTTATTGTCCATGCAATTCCCTGTTTGTTGCATTTCTCAAAGAGATTGCATCACAATTCCATCCACGGTGGAGTAGAATTTGTAACATCTGCGTTGCAGATTTACTAATCTTCTCATGCATCTATTCGTTGCAACATCGTGGGCTCCCGTATTCTAATAAGTACTAGTATTATTTTTGTACACCTTTTTTCGGTTTGGTCATCTATATGGTGTACCTACTATCAGCATTGCATTGTATTCTATTTCATGACTGAGAATGTTTTAAAAGGACGAAGATGTTGCACATCAACTCTCTTCTTGAGGAATCCCATAATTGACTAGGTTACCAAGAAGAGAAAATAAAATGGGAAGGGTTGATGGGAATTTTAGTTGCCATTACATGTAATGCGACTTGGGGCATTCCATGGCCAAGAGGGAATGTTGGAATAGTAGCTACGTAGGGCATCACCTCATAGGTCGACCAAAGATAGAAAAAGATTACAATACAGTGTTCGAAGAATACCTTCCTTGTTTAGAGGGAGTGTTGGAAATAGTGCAACTTCGGAAGTTATTCTTATTGTATTTCATCTTGTTATTGTACCTACAATGGGACAAGATGTCAATGTATTTGCTCATGTAAAACACTCTAAAGAGTCAATGTAAATCTTGGGGTGGAATCACAAAGAAAAGATTTATTAAATGTATTTTTTTGTATTCCCCCAAGACAAGTCGGCCGAGTAGGAAACTGCCCCAAAATAGCGGGAAATTTGCCCCAAACAGTGAGCAGAAATACCCCAGTCAAGTCGACCTAGTTAGGGAAAGTTAGGTCGACCCAGTAAGGGAAACAATCACCATTTGACTTGTATAAATAGAGTCTTCGGCCTCCCATTAGGTCATTCACTCAAGCATGTTCGCTCTAGCCAAGAGAGGTTCGCTACTACAGTTAAGAGACAGATTTTGGGGGGTTCTCCACTATTTGAGAAGTTACTCTCCTGTTTTCTAGGGTTTGCGCTGCTACTATCTGGATGTACATCGTTCTCTATTGGAAGGTCTGAGCTCGGGGGAGACAAATAGCTTTGTCTATGGTTGGGAGATGATTGTTTTTATCATAGTGGTTAAACGAGCTCCACACTCATTTTGTTTATGTGCTTTTCCATTCTTTTAGTGATCCTAGTTATGCTGCTATAAACATTAAAAAGGTCAATGATAGTTAATCAATTGTAAACACTAATTAAAATGGTGTCCTTCCGTATTCATTAGTTGCTCTTGTTCTCTCTTCTAGATTTTCTTTATTTTACCCTAAAAAATAGTGGTGAGTACTTTCTATCCTTTCTCCTTATGGTCGAATGATGCACCACACTAATTCTTGTGCGCCATATTGTTAGGACAGCAAGTACGACTTCCCATCAACCCTTCCCATTTGATTTTCTCTTCTTGGTGGCCTCATTTGAAAACCTAGTCCATCACTGGATTCATCAAGCAGCGAGTCAATGTGCAACATCTTCTTACTTCTACTTCTTCCCTTCTTGCATTTGCCTTGCTATGAACTCATATGGCTTCATGAATTTTCTAGACATTCGCTATCATTGCCGCACATCAACTCTCACATCCGTTATTACATCGCTAGCTAAACTACCATTTCATTTTTATTGTCCATGCAATTCCCTGTTTCTTGCATTTCTCAAAGAGATTGCATCAAAATTCCATCCACGGTGGAGTAGAATTTGTCACATCTGCGTTGGGGATTTACTAATCTTCTCATGCATCTATTCGTTGCAACATCGTGGGCTCCCGTATTCTAATAACTACTAGTATTATTTTTGTACACCTTTTTTCGGTTTGGTCATCTATATGGTGTACCTACTATCAGCATTGCATTGTATTCCATTTCATGACTGAGAATGTTTTAAAAGGACGAAGATGTTGCACATCAACTCTCTTCTTGAGGAATCCCATAATTGACTAGGTTACCAAGAAGAGAAAATAAAATGGGAAGGATTGATGGGAATTTTAGTTGCCATTACATATAATGCGACTTGGGGCATTCCATGGCCAAGAGGGAATGTTGGAATAATAGCTGCGTAGGGCATCACCTCATAGGTCGACCAAAGATAGAAAAAGATTACAATACAGTGTTCGAAGAATACCTTCCTTGTTGAGAACGAGTGTTGGAAATAGTGCAACTTCGGAAGTTATTCTTATTGTATTTCATCTTGTTATTGTACCTCCAATGGGACAAGATGTCAATGTATTTGGTCATGTAAAACACTTGAAAGAGTCAATGTAAATCTTGGGGTGGAATCACAATGAAAAGATTTATTAAATGTATTTTTTTGTATTCCCCCAAGACAAGTCGACCGAGTAGGAAACTGCCCAAAAATAGTGGGAAATTTGCACCAAACAGTGTGCAGAAATACCCCAGTCAAGTCGGCCTAGTTAGGGAAAGTTAGGTCGACCCAGTAAGGGAAACAATCACCATTTGACTTGTATAAAAAGAGTCTTCGGCCTCTCATTTGGTCATTCACTCAAGCATGTTCGCTCTAGCCAAGAGAGGTTCGCTACTACAGTTAAGAGTCAGATTTTTGGGGGTTCTCCACTATTTGAGAAGTTACTCTCCTGTTTTCTAGGGTTTGCGCTACTACTATCTGGATGTACATCGTTCTCTATTGGAAGGTCTGAGCTCGGGGGAGACAAATAGCTTTGTCTATGGTTGGGAGATGATTGTTTTTATCATCATGGTTAAACGAGCTCCACACACATTTTGTTTATGTGCTTTGCCATTCTTCTAGTGATCCTGGTTATGCTGCTATAAACATTAAAAAGGTCAATGATAGTTAATCAATAGTAAACACTAATTAAAATGGTGTCCTTCCGTATTCATTTCTTGCTCTTGTTCTTTCTTCTAGATTTTCTTTATTTTACCCTAAAAAATAGTGGTGAGTACTTTCTATCCTTTCTCCTTATGGTCGAATGATGCACCACACTAATTCTTGTGTGCCATATTGTTAGGACAGCAAGGACGACTTCCCATCAACCCTTCCCATTTGATTTTCTCTTCTTGGTGGCCTCATTTGAAAACATAGTCAATGACTGGATTCATCAAGCACCGAGTCAATGTGCAACATCTTCTTACTTCTACTTCTTCCCTTCTTGCATTTGCCTTGCTATGAACTCATATGGCTTCATGAATTATCTAGACATTCGCTATCATTGCCGCACATCAACTCTCACATCCGTTATTACATCCCTAGCTAAACTACCACTTCATTTTTATTGTCCATGCAATTCCCTGTTTGTTGCATTTCTCAAAGAGATTGCATCACAATTCCATCCACGGTGGAGTAGAATTTGTAACATCTGCGTTGCAGATTTACTAATCTTCTCATGCATCTATTCGTTGCAACATTGTGGGCTCCCGTATTCTAATAACTACTAGTATTATTTTTGTACACCTTTTTTCGGATTGGTCATCTATATGGTGTACCTACTATCAGCATTGCATTGTATTCTATTTCATGACTGAGAATGTTTTAAAAGGACGAAGATGTTGCACATCAACTCTCTTCTTGAGGAATCCCATAATTGACTAGGTTACCAAGAAGAGAAAATAAAATCGGAAGGGTTGATGGGAATTAGTTGCCATTGCATGTAATGCGACTTGGGGCATTCCATGGCCAAGAGGGAATGTTGGAATAGTAGCTACGTAGGGCATCACCTCATAGGTCGACCAAAGATAGAAAAAGATTACAATACAGTGTTCAAAGAATACCTTCCTTGTTGAGAGGGAGTGTTGGAAATAGTGCAACTTCGGATGTTATTCTTATTGTATTTCATCCTGTTATTGTACCTCCAATGGGACAAGATGTCAATGTATTTGGTCATGTAAAACACTTGAAAGAGTCAATGTAAATCTTGGGGTGGAATCACAAAGAAAAGATTTATTAAATGTAATTTTTTGTATTCCCCCAAGACAAGTCGGCCGAGTAGGAAACTGCCCCAAAATAGTGGGAAATTTGCACCAAACAGTGAGCAGAAATACCCCAATCAAGTCGGCCTAGTTAGGGAAAGCTAGGTCGACCCAGTAAGGGAAACAATCACCATTTGACTTGTATAAATAGAGTCTTCGGCCTCTCATTTGGTCATTCACTAAAGCATGTTCGCTCTAGCCAAGAGAAGTTCGCTACTACAGTTAAGAGACAGATTTTTGGGGGTTCTCCACTATTGGAGAAGTTACTCTCCTGTTTTCTAGGGTTTGCGCTACTACTATCTGGATGTACATCGTTCTCTATTGGAAGGTCTGAGCTCAGGTGAGACAAATAGCTTTGCCTATGGTTGGGAGATGATTGTTTTTATCATCATGGTTAAACGAGCTCCACACTCATTTTGTTTATGTGCTTTGCCATTCTTTTAGTGATCCTGGTTATGCTCCTATAAACATTAAAAAGGTCAATGATAGTTAATCAATTGTAAACACTAATTAAAATGGTGTCCTTCCGTATTCATTTGTTGCTCTTGTTCTTTCTTCTAGATTTTCTTTATTTTACCCTAAAAAATAGTGGTGAGTACTTTCTATCCTTTCTCCTTATGGTCGAATGACGCACCACACTAATTCTTGTGTGCCATATTGTTAGGATAGCAAGGACGACTTCCCATCAACCCTTCCCATTTGCTTTTCTCTTCTTGCTGGCCTCATTTCAAAACCTAGTCAATGACTGGATTCGTCAAGCAGCGAGTCAATGTGCAACATCTTCTTACTTCTACTTCTTCCCTTCTTGCATTTGCCTTGCCATGAACTCATATGGCTTCATGAATTTTCTAGACATTCGCTATCATTGCCGCACATCAACTCTCACATACGTTATTACATCCCTAGCTAAACTACCACTTCATTTTTATTGTCCATGCAATTCCCTGTTTGTCGCATTTCTCAAAGAGATTGCATCACAATTCCATCCACGCTGGAGTAGAATTTGTAACATTTGCATTGCAGATTTACTAATCTTCTCATGCATCTATTCGTTGCAACATCGTGGGCTCCCGTATTCTAATAACTACTCGTATTATTTTTGTACGCCTTTTTTCGGTTTGGTCATCTATATGGTGTACCTACTATCAGCATTGCATTGTATTCTATTTCATGACTGAGAATGTTTTAAAAGGACGAAGATGTTGCACATCAACTCTCTTCTTGAGGAATCCCATAATTGACTAGGTTACCAAGAAGAGAAAATAAAATGGGAAGGGTTGATGGGAATTCTAGTTGCCATTACATGTAATGCGACTTGGGGCATTCCACGGCCAAGAGGGAATGTTGGAATAGTAGCTGCGTAGGGCATCACCTCATTGGTCGACCAAAGATAGAAAAAGATTACAATACAGTGTTCGAAGAATACCTTCCTTGTTGAGAGGGAGTGTTGGAAATAGTGCAACTTCGGAAGTAATTCTTATTGTATTTCATCTTGTTATTGTACCTCCGATGGGACAAGATGTCAATGTATTTGGTCATGTAAAATACTTGAAAGAGTCAATGTAAATCTTGGGGTGGAATCACAAAGAAAAGATTTATTAAATGTATTTTTTTGTATTCCCCGAAGGCAACTCGGCCGAGTAGGAAACTGCCCCAAAATAGCGGGAAATTTGCACCAAACAGTGAGCAGAAATACCCCAGTCAAGTCGGCCTAGTTAGGGAAAGCTAGGTCGACCCAGTAAGGGAAACAATCACCATTTGACTTGTATAAATAGAGTCTTCGGCCTCTCATTTGGTCATTCACTCAAGCATGTTCGCTCTAGCCAAGAGAGGTTCGCTACTACAGTTAAGAGACAGATTTTTGGGGGTTCTCCACTATTTGCGAAGTTACTCTCCTGTTTTCTAGGGTTTGCGCTACTACTATCTGGATTTACATCGTTCTCTATTGGAAGGTCTGAGCTCGGGGGAGACAAATAGCTTTTTCTATGGTTGGGAGATGATTGTTTTTATCATCATGGTTAAACGAGCTGCACACTCATTTGGTTTATGTGCTTTGCCATTCTTTTAGTGATCCTCGTTATGCTGCTATAAACATTAAAAAGGTCAATGATAGTTAATCAATTGTAAACACTAATTAAAATGGTGTCCTTCCGTATTCATTTGTTGCTCTTGTTCTTTCTTCTAGATTTTCTTTATTTTACCCTAGAAAATAGTGGTGAGTACTTTCTATCCTTTCTCCTTATGGTCGAATGATGCACCACACTAATTCTTGTCTGCCATATTGTTAGGACAGCAAGGACGACTTCCCATCAACCCTTCCCATTTGATTTTCTCTTCTTGGTGGCCTCATTTGAAAACCTAGTCAATGACTGGACTCACCAAGCAGCGAGTCAATGTGCAACATCTTCTTACTTCTACTTCTTCCCTTCTTGCATTTGCCTTGCTATGAACTCATATGGCTTCATGAATTTTCTAGATATTCGCTATCATTGCCGCACATCAACTCTCACATCCGTTATTACATCCCTAGCTAAACTACCACTTCATTTTTATTGTCCCTGCAATTCCCTGTTTGTTGCATTTCTCAAAGAGATTGCATCACAATTCCATCCACGGTGGAGTAGAATTTGTAACATCTGCGTTGCAGATTTACTAATCTTCTCATGCATCTATTCCTTGCAACATCGTGGGCTCCCGTATTCTAATAACTACTAGTATTATTTTTGTACACCTTTTTTCGGTTTGGTCATCTATATGTTGTACCTACTATTAACATTGCATTGTATTCTATTTCATGACTGAGAGTGTTTTAAAAGGACGAAGATGTTGCACATCAACTCTTTTCTTGATGAATCCCATAATTGACTAGGTTACCAAGAAGAGAAAATAAAATGGGAAGGGTTGATGGGAATTTTAGTTGCTATTACATGTAATGCGACTTGGGGCAGTCCATGGCCAAGAGGGAATGTTGGAATAGTAGCTGCGTAGAGCATCACCTCATAGGTCGACCAAAGATAGAAAAAGATTACAATACAGTGTTCGAAGAATACCTTCCTTGTTGAGAGGGAGTGTTGGAAATAGTGCAACTTCGGAAGTTACTCTTATTGTATTTCATCTTGTTATTGTCCCTCCAATGGGACAAGATGTCAATGTATTTGGTCATGTAAAACACTTGAAAGAGTCAATGTAAATCTTGGGGTGGAATCACAAAGAAAAGATTTATTAAATGTATTTTTTTGTATTCCCCCAAGACAAGTCGGCCGAGTAGGAAACTGCCCCAAAATAGTGGGAAATTTGCACCAAACAGTGAGGAGAAATACCCCAGTCAAGTCGGCCTAGTTAGGGAAAGCTAGGTCGACCCAATGAGGGAAACAATCACCATTTGACTTGTATAAATAGAGTCTTCCGCCTCTCATTTGGTCATTCACTCAAGCATGTTCGCTCTAGCCAAGAGAGGTTCGCTACTACAGTTAAGAGACAGATTTTTGGGGGTTCTCCACTATTTGAGAAGTTACTCTCCTGTTTTCTAGGGTTTGCGCTACTACTATCTGGATGTACATCGTTCTCTATTGGAAGGTCTGAGCTCGGGGGAGACAAATAGCTTTGTCTATGGTTGGGACATGATTGTTTTTATCATCATGGTTAAACGAGCTCCACACTCATTTTGTTTATGTGCTTTGCCATTCTTTTAGTGATCCTGGTTATGCTGCTATAAACATTAAAAAGGTCAATGATAGTTAATCAATTGTAAACACTAATTAAAATGGTGTCCTTCCGTATTCATTTCTTGCTCTTGTTCTTTCTTCTAGATTTTCTTTATTTTACCCTAAAAAATAGTGGTGAGTACTTTCTATCCTTTCTCCTTATGGTCGAATGATGCACCACACTAATTCTTGTGTGCCATATTGTTAGGACAGCAAGGACGACTTCCCATCAACCCTTCCCATTTGATTTTCTCTTCTTGGTGGCCTCATTTGAAAACCTAGTCAATGACTGGATTCATCAAGCAACGAGTCAATGTGCAACATCTTCTTACTTCTACTTCTTCCCTTCTTGCATTTGCCTTGCTATGAACTCATATGGATTCATGAATTTTCTAGACATTCGCTATCATTGCCGCACATCAACTCTCACATCCGTTATTACATCCCTAGCTAAACTACCACTTCATTTTTATTGTCCATGCAATTCCCTGTTTGTTGCATTTCTCAAAGAGATTGCATCACAATTCCATCCACGCTGGAGTAGAATTTGTAACATCTGCGTTGCAGATTTACTAATCTTCTCGTGCATCTATTCGTTGCAACATCGTGGGCTCCCGTATTTTAATAACTACTAGTATTATTTTTGTACACCTTTTTTCGGTTTGGTCATCTATATGGTGTACCTACTATCAGCATTGCATTGTATTCTATTTCATGACTGAGAATGTTTTAAAAGGACGAAGATGTTGCACATCAACTCTCTTCTTGAGGAATCCCATAATTGACTAGGTTACCAAGAAGAGAAAATAAAATGGGAAGGCTTGATGGGAATTTTAGTTGCCATTACATGTAATGCGACTTGGGGCATTCCATGGCCAAGAGGGAATGTTGGAATAGTAGCTGCGTAGGGCATCACCTCAAAGGTCGACCAAAGATAGAAAAAGATTACAATACAGTGTTCGAAGAATACCTTCCTTGTTGAGAGGGAGTGTTGGAAATAGTGCAACTTCGGAAGTTATTCTTATTGTATTTCATCTTGTTATTGTACCTCCAATGGGACAAGATGTCAATGTATTTGGTCATGTAAAATACTTGAAAGAGCCAATGTAAATCTTGGGGTGGAATCACAAAGAAAAGATTTATTAAATGTATTTTTTTGTATTCCCCCAAGACAAGTCGGTCGAGTATGAAACTGCCCCAAAATAGAGGGAAATTTGCACCAAACAGTGAGCAGAAATACCCCAGTCAAGTCGGCCTAGTTAGGGAAAGCTAGGTCGACCCAGTAAGGTAAACAATCACCATTTGACTTGTATAAATAGAGTCTTCGGCCTCTCATTTGGTCATTCACTCAAGCATGTTCGCTCTAGCCAAGAGAGGTTCGCTACTACAGTTAAGAGACAGATTTTTGGGGGTTCTCCACTATTTGCGAAGTTACTCTCCTATTTTCTAGGGTTTGCGCTACTACTATCTGTATGTACATCTTTCTCTATTGGAAGGTCTGAACTCGGGGGAGACAAATAGCTTTGTCTATGGTTGGGAGATGATTGTTTTTATCATCATGGTTAAACGAGCTCCACACTCATTTTGTTTATGTGCTTTGCCATTCTTTTAGTGATCCTGGTTATGCTGCTATAAACATTAAAAAGGTCAATGATAGTTAATCAATTGTAAACACTAATTAAAATGGTGTCCTTCCGTATTCATTTCTTGCTCTTGTTCTTTCTTCTAGATTTTCTTTATTTTACCCTAAAAAATAGTGGTGAGTACTTTCTATCCTTTCTCCTTATGGTCGAATGATGCACCACACTAATTCTTGTGTGCCATATTGTTAGGACAGCAAGGACGACTTCCCATCAACCCTTCCCATTTGATTTTCTCTTCTTGGTGGCCTCATTTGAAAACCTAGTCAATGACTGGATTCATCAAGCAGCGAGTCAATGTGCAACATCTTCTTACTTCTACTTCTTCCCTTCTTGCATTTGCCTTGCTATGAACTCATATGGCTTCATGAATTTTCTAGATATTCGCTATCATTGCCGCACATCAACTCTCACATCCGTTATTACATCCCTAGCTAAACTACCACTTCATTTTTATTGTCCATGCAATTCCCTGTTTGTTGCATTTCTCAAAGAGATTGCATCACAATTCCATCCACGGTGGAGTAGAATTTGTAACCTCTGCGTTGCAGATTTACTAATCTTCTCATGCATCTATTCGTTGCAACATCGTGGGCTCCCGTATTCTAATAACTACTAGTATTATTTTTGTACACCTTTTTTCGGTTTGGTCATCTATATGGTGTACCTACTATCAGCATTGCATTGTATTCTATTTCATGACTGAGAATGTTTTAAAAGGACGAAGATGTTGTACATCAACTCTCTTCTTGATGAATCCCATAATTGACTAGGTTACCAAGAAGAGAAAATAAAATGGGAAGGGTTGATGGGAATTTTAGTTGCTATTACATGTAATGCGACTTGGGGCAATCCATGGCCAAGAGGGAATGTTGGAATAGTAGCTGCGTAGGGCATCACCTCATAGGTCGACCAAAGATAGAAAAAGATTACAATACAGTGTTCGAAGAATACCTTCCTTGTTGAGAGGGAGTGTTGGAAATAGTGCAACTTCGGAAGTTATTCTCATTGTATTTCATCTTGTTATTGTACCTCCAATGGGACAAGATGTCAATGTATTTGGTCATGTAAAACACTTGAAAGAGTCAATGTAAATCTTGGGGTGGAATCACAAAGAAAAGATTTATTAAATGTATTTTTTTTGTATTCCCCCAAGACAAGTTGGCCGAGTAGGAAACTGCCCCAAAATAGTGGGAAATTTGCACCAAACAGTGAGCAGAAACACCCCAGTCAAGTCGGCCTAGTTAGGGAAAGTTAGGTCGACCCAGTAAGGGAAACAATCACCATTTGACTTGTATAAATAGAGTCTTCCGCCTCTCATTTGGTCATTCACTCAAGCATGTTCGCTCTAGCCAAGAGAGGTTCGCTACTACAGTTAAGAGACAGATTTTTGGGGGTTCTCCACTATTTGAGAAGTTACTCTCCTGTTTTCTAGGGTTTGCGCTACTACTATCTGGATGTACATCGTTCTCTATTGGAAGGTCTGAGCTCGGGGGAGACAAATAGCTTTGTCTATGGTTGGGAGATGATTGTTCTTATCATCATGGTTAAACGAGCTCCACACTCATTTTGTTTATGTGCTTTGCCATTCTTTTAGTGATCCTGGTTATGCTGCTATAAACATTAAAAAGGTCAATGATAGTTAATCAATTGTAAACACTAATTAAAATGGTATCCTTCCGTATTCATTTGTTGCTCTTGTTCTTTCTTCTAGATTTTCTTTATTTTACACTAAAAAAGACTGGTGAGTACTTTCTATCATTTCTCCTTATGGTCGAATGATGCACCACACTAATTCTTGTGTGCCATA
The DNA here is from genome assembly GCA_027924585.1 of Larix kaempferi. Classification (NCBI taxonomy): domain Eukaryota; kingdom Viridiplantae; phylum Streptophyta; class Pinopsida; order Pinales; family Pinaceae; genus Larix; species Larix kaempferi. The sequence continues at coordinate 10,128,714 of BSBM01000504.1, forward strand.
TTGTTAGGACAGCAAGGAGGACTTCCCATCATCTTTTCCCATTTTATTTTCTCTTTTTGGTAGAATCATTTGATAACCTAGTCAATGACTGGAGTCATGAAGAAGAGAATCAATGTGCAACATCTTCTTCCTTCTACTTCTTCCCTTCTTGCATTTGCCATGCTATGACCTCATATGGCTTCATGAATTTTCTAGACTTTCGCTATCAATGCCGCACATCAACTCTCACATTCGTTATTACATCCCTAGTTAATGTACCACTTCATTTTTCTTTCCCATGGAATTCCCTGTTTGTTGCATTTCTCTAGGAGATTGCATCACAATTCCATCCACTTTGGAGTAGAATTTGTAACATCTGCGTTGCAGATTTACTAATCTTCTCGTGCATCTGTTCGTTGCAACATCGTGGGCTCCCGTATTCTAATAACTACTAGTATTATTTTTGTACACCTATTTTCGGTTTGGTCATCTATATCGTAGACCTACTATCAGCATTGCATTGTATTCTATATCATGATTGAGAATGTTTTAAAAGGACGAAGATGTTGCACATCAACTCTCTTCTTGAGGAATCCCATAATTGACTAGGTTACCAAGAAGAGAAGATAAAATGGGAAGGGTTGATGGGAATTTTAGTTGCCATTACATGTAATGCAACTTGGGGCATTCCATGGCCAAGAAGGAATGTTGGAATAGTAGCTACTTGGGGCATCACCTGATAGGTCAACCAAAGGTAGAATAAGATTAGGATACAGTGTTCGAAAAATACCTTCCTTGTTGAGAGGGAGTGTTGGAAATAGTGCAACTTCGGAAGTTATTCTTATTGTATTTCGTCTTGTTATTGTACCTCCTATGGGACAAGATGTCAATGTATTTGCTCATGTAAAACACTTGAAAGAGTCAATGTAAATCTTGGGGTGACATCACAAAGAAAAGATATATTAAATGTAATTTTTTGTATTCCGCCAAGACAAGTTGGCCCAGTGGGTAAACTGCCCTAAAATATTGGGCAATTTGACCCAAACGATGGGCAGAAATGCCCCAGTCAGGTCGGCCTAGTTGGGGAAAGTTAGGTCGGCCCAGTCACGGAAACAATAACCATTTGACGTGTATAAATAGAGTGTTCGACCTCTCATTTGGTCTTTGACTCAAGCATGTTCGCTCTAGCCAAGAGAGGTTCATTCCTTCACTCTAGAACGATGTAAGAGAGTAATTTTTTGGGGTTCTCCACTATTGGAGAAGTAACTCTCATGTTTTCTAAGGTTTGCGCTACTACTATCTGGATGTACATCGTTCTCTATTGGAAGGTTTGAGCTCGGGGCAGACAAATAGTTTTGTCTATGGTTGGGAGATGATTGTTCTTATCATCATGGTTAAATGAGCTCCACACTCATTTTGTTTATGTGCTTTGCCATTCTTTTAAGGATCCTGGTTATGTTGCTATAAACATTAGCCAGGTCAATGATAGTTAATCAATTGTGAACACTAATTAAAATGATGTCCTTCCGTATTCTCTTCTTGCTCTTGTTCTTTTTTCTAGATTTTCTTTATTTTACCCTAAAAAAGAGTGGTGAGTACTTTTTATCCTTTCTCCTTATGGTGGAATGATGCACCACACTAATTCTTTTGTGCTTGTTAGGACAGCAAGGGGGACATCCCATCAACCCTTCCCATTTTATTTTCTCTTCTTGGTAGCCTCATTTGATAACCTAGTCAATGACTGGATTCATCAAGAAGAGAGTCAATGTGCAAAATCTTCTTCCTTTTACTTCTTCGCTTCTTGCATTTGCCTTACTATGACCTCATATGGCTTCATGAATTTTCTAGACTTTCGCTATCAGTGCTGCACATCAACTCTCACATTCGTTATTACATACCTAGTTAAACTACCACTTCATTTTTCTTGCCCATGAATTCCCTGTTTGTTGCATTTCTCTAAGAGATTGCATCACAATTCCATCCACGGTGGAGTAGAATTTGTAACATCTGCGTTGCAGATTTACTAATCTTCTCAGGCATTTGTTCGCTTCAACATCGTGGGCTCCCGTATTCTAATAACTACTAGTATTATTTTTGTACACCTTTTTTTTCGGTTTGGTCATCTCTATGGTAGACCTACTATCAGCATTGCATTGTATTCTATATCATGATTGAGAATGTTTTAAAAGGACGAAGATGTTGCACATCAACTCTCTTCTTGAGGAATTCCATAATTGACTAGGTTACCAAGAAGAGAAAATAAAATGGGGAGGATTGATGGGAATTTTAGTTGCCATTACATGTAATCCAAGTTGGGGCATTCCATTGCCAAGGGGGAATGTTGGGGTAGTAACTGCGTGGGGCATCACCTCATAGGTCGACGAAAGATAGAATAAAATTAGAATACAGTGTTCGAAGAATACCTTCCTTGTTGAGAGGGATTGTTGGAAATAGTGCAACTTCAGAAGTTATTCTTATTGTATTTCATCTTGTTATTGTATCTCCTATGGGACAAGATGTCAATGTATTTGGTCATGTAAAACACTTGAAAAAATAAATGTAAACCTTGGGGTGAAATTACATATGGATGTACATCGTTCTATATTGAAGGTCTGAGCTCGGGGGAGACAAATAGTTTTGTCTATGGTTGGGAGATGATTTTTCTTATCATCATGGTTAAACGAGCTCCACACTCATTTTTTTTCTGTGCTTTGCCATTCTTTTAGTGATCCTGGTATTGGTAAATGATTCTGCCAATTTGTGTAAGCTGTGGCACAGAAGACTTGCTCATCTACACTATAGACCTCCTCCATCATTAAGGACAATGATGACAGTACTTCCAGTACTCCATGTAGACTGTGATGGTATTTGTAGAGGATGTGCACTTGGTAAGAATGCCAAGAGCAACAGGGACACTACCTTCTTATAAGGGACTGTTAGCTGGTGTGATATTTTCTATTTGTCCCTACCACAATTTCTTGTAATCTCTGTCCACTTTCGTTGTCATGTCTGTCATTCACTTTCAATATCCACTACATCTGCGATTGCCAATATTTCAAGTAGCTTGTGTTGTCGGCTCCATCATCAGGTCTTCATAGTGTTTCACCCCCACGCAAAGATTACAATTCCATCTTACCAGGGCCTGGGAGAATACCCTGTTCCACCATCAATATCCACGTAGGTGTCTCTTCAATGAATCTTCCATATAGTCCTTTGTTGAAAAATGATAGCGCTTTGGTTAAAGACTGATGACATTCCCCCGTAAATTTTATAGCATAACCTTCTACGACACCATTGAACCAAAAGTCAACCGCTCGAGTCATATCATGATCATACAACTAAATATTTAACAAATTATCCACATTCCACTTGATTCTTGGCTACGAAACCCAATGACAATGACGCTCCACAAGTCTCTCTAGCAATTCACGCTAATTACTGGAAAATTTAACCCATAAAATATCATGTAAACACTCAAACAAAGTGCTTGTGTTTAAATATTGTGACATCTTCACCTAGATATGCTCTTTCTTGTTTAAATATTGTAACTTTGAAGAATATTCTATTGTAATTTATTCGGAGATGTTTTATTCCTCCGTCGGGATGTCATTATTGTACTTGATCATGTAAAGTCAGTGAGGTAAATCCTCCCATGTAAGTCGGAGCAGTAAATCCCCTTGATTCAATTGTAGTGGGGTGTTTAAGTCCCCTAGTAAAGTCGGCCTAGTCAGAATTAGGTTAATTTGTTAAGGGCCAACCTAGTTAGGGTAAATGTCAAATGAAAGTTAACGTGTAAATACAAGTGTCGAGCTCCTCATTTGGACACACACTCACTTGTGGATTGCGCATTAGGGGAGAGAGAGAGAGAGAGATCTGTGAAGGAGAAGGAGCTCTTGTTTGGGGATTTCATCTTTGTACTTTTGGCCATCTATATTGAGAAAGTTTTGTTGGGTTTTCTACCCCATGAGGGTTTCCCAGGATACATTGTGTCTCTTGTGTTTATGTTGTGCTTGTTATTCTTTCAGTGATCCTAACATGGTATACGACACTTGTTTCACTTGCAACAATTTGAAAGCTAGGGCTTTGTATAGCAAAACCTAGTCATCGTGGAACTTTCGCTATAAATCACTTTTGGCGAAGGTTCGAGATTTAAAACTTAGACAAGCCGAATATTACATGTTCTTGTACCTTGTGTCCGAGTTTCAGCCTTAAATTTGTTATACTTTGTGAGATATGATCCATACAAGTTAGGGTTTTTGCCTCTTCCAGAATGCAGCCCTAAACATGTGACCTAGGAAAAACGGTCATATCTCGGGCTGGGAAGCTCCAAATGGAATTCCGTAAAAAGTGACAATTAGGAAACGGACTGCAGTTTCACAGGTCCGATTATCAAAGGCCGAAGCTGAAACAGTGACACGTGGCACTCCGTACAAGTTCGCTATGTTGTTTCATCCCATAAACAGATAATGTTGGGAAACTTAGCATATCTCTCTCATGGAGAATCTAACGAAGCTCAAATATGTGGGGTTGGAAAGATGACATGTCAGGACACCATAGAGCTAAGTTTCAGACCCTGAGGATCTGAAATTTCAGAGATACACCAGAAATAATAAGGCACATCTGAAATAGCTGAACGGCGAAAATCTAAGAAGAGGAAGAAGAAGCTCTCACTTAGGGTTTTCAGTTTTTTAGGTATGGCACACCTGATGCAATGTTGGAGACACCTGATGCAACATTGGAAACTTTGAATGTGGATTTGGAATCCATTCATCATAGATATTAATCTTCCATCAAAATGTTGTGGGAGGAAGGAGATTGAAAATTGGGGTTTCCAAATAAGAAGAAACCCTAGGATGATGTTGTCTGATAACATGAAAGGTGTTGATTTTTAGTGCAGCTGCGAGACCCATTCTCAGAGAGAATGGTACCCTAGTCAGTTAACTAGGGTTCCTGGTCAAGTTAACCAGGCAGAGTCCAGGGGTTCTTGGTCGAGGACCAAGCAGGTTGATGCCATGGCAAAGTTCCTAGCATGCAATGTTCCCCCAAGTTTCCGGTACGCGGGGACGCGGGAGCGAGGAAACGCAGAAACATCATATGCAGAAGTACCCCCCAAATTTTAGGAAACGTCGACGGATACGTCAGGGTCTTAAACACAGGGGACCCCACCGAGAATAATACAAAATTAAAAGTTACTACTTTAAGATTTTAAAGATTAAAATTTAATAGTAATTAGCAACAAAACAATAACACTAACAAAGTAACATCATGTATTCAATATTGTGCTTATCATCATATAAACTACTAAACAGTAAATAGTAAACCACTAACATCATATTCATAAATCACTAAATCAGAAAATCACAATTCATTGAATTCAATGATTCATAATCATTCCAAGATACATGAATGATTCATTCCAAGATACATTAATAAATGAAAATCACATCATAGAGGGACTTAAAGTTAAAAGTTCAAACCCGAAAACTTAAAACTTAAAAGTAAAACTTTGAAACTTTGCTTCACCATTCATATTTTTAATTTTTAAATGTATTGAGAATTAAAAATTTTAAAGTTTAAAGTTTAAAATTCGAGCTCGAGCGTGCTCCGGTTAGCTTGGACGCAGCACCGTTGGCCTCTGCCCAACACTCGGACAACACCCACCGCCTCTGCACAACGCCCACAGCCTTTGCGGCCTCTGCACAACACCCACGTCCTTCGTGGCCTCTGCACAACCTCCGCGGCCTCTGCACAGCACCCGCGGCCTCTACCTCTGCACAACACTCACGGCCTTTGCCTCTGCAAAACACCCGCGACCTCTGCACACCACTCGTGGCCTCTACACAGCACCAATGCCCGGAGCAATGGACGCGGCCTCCCTCAGATTCAAGCTGCTGCACCTCTACCTCGACGCAACGTGAACTAGAAAACCCGCCGAAATGACAAGAGAAATTCCATGAGAGGGTCAACGCTATTGGAGGGAAAGGAGATCCGACAGCTTAGATGCTGCCACACATCAAATTTAGGGCCGTTGGATGCCGGAAACTCGACCCACATTTCCAGATTCAAAGGAAACGACGTCCCCTTGCGTTTCCAATCGTTTCCAATTTTGGGTACAACAAGGAAACGACCCCAATCTAGTTTCCTTGTTTCGGAAACGCGTGGGGACGAGGAAACTCGTTTCCGAGGTCCAGAAACGTGTTTCCGGGTAACACTGCTAGCATGTGGCTAGGGCCCCTATTTGTCTCTAGGGTATTCTGGTCTAGAACCAGACGGTTTCTTGGTCACGATGACCAAGCAGATCCTGCAGGTTGAGACAGAGACATCCTAGGTCCTGAAGATGGTTGATCAACATTCAGCCTAGGACTCAATGCTCAGCTTGAGGCTGAGGACCATTCTCTGGGAGAATGGAGATCCTGGTCATAGACCAGATGGTTGATCAACATGTCCCAGTCTAGGACTGAGGTTCAGCCTTGAGCTGAAAGCCATTCATTGAGAATGGAAGATATTGTTGTCCCCTCTCCTAATCGGTTATTGCTAGATTGCTTCTCAAGGGACTGGCCACCCCTTGAGGATGTCCCTAGTATCTAACTCTTAGGAGCAGTGTTAAGGACAAAAGGATTGCACCATCCGTTTGGATCTTCTCCCTTATACAGTGATGACAAAAATATATAAACTATGTATCTTAAGAGAGAGAAAAGTCTTTGGTCTTGTTGGTTCTATTTGATTGCTTGTCCACTTTGATCTTGTGGTTGTTGACCCATGGTCCTATTCTTACTTGATCCTAGCACTCTCACTTGTATGCACCTTTGACTATGATGACTCCTACTTTATGGAGTATTTTTTTTACCTAAGGGTTTATTAAAGACCATTGGACCATGTATTATGTTTTGTTATAGGGCCTTGTCCCACTTATGTTTTTGGTCTATTTACTTTATGTTGGACCTTTGATTTTTCACTTTATGATAAATTCATTAATTATTTATTTTAGTCTTATTAATAAAATCTTTATGATTTTATTAATAAAGACTTTGTGATTTTATTAATAAAGTTTTATTATTTTATTATTATTTATTTGTCCATTTAAGTTTTATCCTATTAATACATTGGACCATTGGTACTTTATCCTTTGACCTCTCTTTTCTTATTATTTTATTTATTTTTATTTTATCCCTATTCTAACCTAAGGTTGTTAACTCTCAATCTATATAAACCTTACAAAACTTATGATTCTTATATCTTACGTGAGCTCACACTTCACTTTTCGTTTTTTTGTTTCTCTCGGGTAATATTGTCGGGTCTGCTTGGATTTCACGACTGTCTCTCCTTCACGGTTGTGATCTCCTTCACGGCTTTTCTATTTTTGCCATATCATTTCTATTCCGGTTGTAGCATGTGAGGTCTGCTCCTATTTGGATTTCACTCCACGGCTTTATCCTCACGGTGATCTTCTTCACGGCTGTGATCTCCTTCACGGCTTTTCTATTTTTGCCATATCATTTCTATTCCGGCTGTAGCATGTGAGGTCTGCTCCTATTTGGATTTCACTCCACGGCTTTATCCTCACGGTGATCTTCTTCACAGCTGTGATCTCCTTCACCGCTTTTCTATTTTTGCCATATCATTTCTATTCCGGCTGTAGCATGTGAGGTCTGCTCCTATTTGGATTTCACTCCACGGCTTTATCCTCACGGTGATCTCCTTCACGGCTGTATCCCTTTCACGGGTTTCTCTTCATGGTGATCTCCTTCATGACTGTATCCCTATCACGGGTTTCTCTTCACGCATTCAGCAGTCTCACAGTTTCTCTATCTCACGACCAGCTCCTTCACTGGTTGATTTCTCTTCACTGTAATTGATCTCTGTAAGTGAGGGTTTGCTTACATGCTTGACCTTCGTAGTCTGCAGCACCTGTGTGTCTTTCTTACTACTGTCATTTTAATTGAAGAACTTGAGGTATGTTTTATTCTACCTGAACCTTCTCTCTCTTAAGGTACGTATATGGTTTATCTAGTTTGACTTGTCCTTTCAGTGACAAGATCAAAACTATCTGAGTATAAGTTGAATCCAAATGGTTGTTTTAATTCTTTAATGCAGTACATGTTTATTTTACTACAGTTCATTTATTTTATTTTTCTGAACTTAGCATTTGATGATTCTCAAGGACCAACATTAATGCAGTGACTAAATGGAGCATTAAGTTGAAAGAGATGAAAATTATGTTATTTATGTTTTAAATCAGTTTAAATTTAAATTTTGCAATACAATTGTTTACATGTTCTTGCATCAAGGTTGTTATATGTGATAAAATGTACATAACCTGCAATTTTAACAAAAGGTACACCAAAAAAGACAAATCAAGTTCTAGATCAAGAATACATGACCATGATGACATGAAGACAAAGACTCATCCATAGTCTTTGTTCACATAAAAGCACTACTTACGAGGTATGTATGATTTGGTTCTACTGTGCTTAACTTATGAGATATGCAGGTTACTAGCACAAGGTCTCTAAATCATTGAAGAGAACAAAGAAGATATTGTTTGGGTATGTTAGACATAACTAGCAAGCATTCTAATCCAGGTATGTTTTCCTATATTGAGTTACAATCCTACTTTGTGTCAAGATTTTAGATAAGTATACTTTCATATGGTTGATAATTATTATTCCTGAAAAATTGAGTTTAGCTAATCAAGGCTTTATGCATATTATGTTTCATAGTTTGATTAATGATTATGACCATATTTGTTTAAGATTATTTAGGGTTATAATGTTTTTAATCTTATTGAGAGATTATACTAATGAATGCGTGATTATGTATGAGATCTTGAGGATGACACAATGATGAAACTAGTGCACATTTAAGGGTGCATAGTGCTACAGGATGGATAAAAGCTCAAAGACACAAGTTCATGATACTATCATGACATGGAAAGGAAGTAGATATCAAGAAGGAAGCAAAGATCCAGATGGAGGCAACCCCACAAAACATAAAAAGATAAGTATTTGAATTACTTCTTGAATCTCTGAATAGTATTTGAGGACAATGGTGACAGGACTTCCAATACTCCTTCGTGTAGATTGTGATGGTATTTGTAGAGGATGTGCACTTGGTAAGAATGCCAAGAGCTCTTTCCCGAGCAGTGACAGAAGGTCCAAGGGAATCTTGGATCTACTACATTCAAACTAGTGTGGACCCATGATAGTTGCCTCAGGGGTGGATACTACTGGTTTTTCATGTAACTTGTGTATTGCACTCAGAACCTCCTTTTGGCATACAGCCAGACCATTCAAAACATGTATGAGGCGGTGGAATGCAATCTTATCATCGTACTCAGTTTTCTTACATGTGTCCATCTCGAGGTAACAATCTGATTCGCTCTTGTCAGAATCTTAATCCCCTAGGTCTATATACTCTAGATCTGGGTCCTCTTTCTTTGTCCTACCCTTTCTCCTCTGGTAAGTGACGAATGGAGTGTTGTTCAGATTCATTTAACTGCTCAAAATTGCATGGTTCCCACAGTTGGCGAGGAACATGCTCTGAACGTGCATTTCTACAAGAATGTGCATTTCTAGCACTAGAATTTTCTAAAGAAATGTACATTTCCATCATTTCATATTTCATTGAGAACTCTACACTTCCAACATTACACTTGATGTTATTCTATGATAGTTGTGGGGTGTGACCTTTCATCTTACACCTCCACATGTAGGAAGCGCCCAACATTGTAGGCATGGAGGACCACTCATATTACATCTTGGCAGACCTTGGCTTGGACATACACCCCTCTCATGCTAATGTCGACTTGGAAGCCTCTCTTGAGGAAAATCATTGCATAAAATATATATATATATATAAAGAATACTTTCATTGAAGGTATTGGTAACAATTATTCAATAGATATGTAAAGGATACTTTCAATCAAGGTATCAGTAACAATTATTCAATATATATATAAAGGATGCTTTCATTCAAGGTATCGGAAAAAATTATTCAATATAGGTTGCAAGTCCAAGGATCAAAAGCATAGAAATCAAAGACCACAACTTCAAAAATGACAACTCTGCAAAAGTTTGAAAGGCATAAGCATCTTCATCAAAGATTTTTCTCAAAGTGAAAATCCATCGTATTAGATTCATGGAGCTTCAAAATACACCAAGATTACAACTACAATATTCCTTGAATTTTAATAGTGACATGTACATTAAGTTAAAGTTCTGCCACAACTTTCTAGATAATGAATTCAATTAACAAGTCATAAATATTCTCACAAGGCAAGCAGACTAGTTCACGGTGACACTAAAATCTTAAAATCAAATATGCAAGTATCAATAGGAAAGATGCAAGTATCAACATAGAAAGTGTGCCAGGGAATATAAGTATAAAAGAAAAATGACTATACTGTGCACAGTTATCTCAAGAATCTTGAAGTATATGTTGTACACTCTTAAAACAATCAACATATCATACTCTATATATGCCATGAATAACCAAGAGCTGAAGTTCAGCAGAAAAAGTATAGATCATGATTCAAAAAACAAATTGTAGATATTCAACACTCTACACACAAGTTTGCACAAGTCAAGAAATGAAGTGAGCATACAGATCTAAAAATTCCAGCGGCATTATTAGAGCAGTTAGTCTTTGCTTTTGTTAAGGTTTCAAATATAAGTGTAAAGTGATCATGAACGGATTGAATTATAGGAGGCACTCTGCATCTTATGCTCGCACCCCACCCTGATTGCCAACAGGAAGCCCTCATCTCATCAGCCAAGCAGTCCAGAGGCTGCGATTGAAACCGGAGGTCTAGGGGAGAGTTCAATAGGCTTTGTGCATTTCAATTGAAGCTCTGACCATACATTGCTCACTTTTGTAATAGAGGCTGGATTGCTTTCATGTATTTAGTGGTTTCGGAAGTGAAACACAATCACTTGCAGGATTATCTTCTAAAATATATGGCTTGGAGTTTAAACATATTCCTAGTCACTTGTACAGTCTATCTAAAGGAATTTAAACTATGGATATCTTAAGGTGGGTTCCATAAAGAGCACAGCACAGGGTGTTGGATGTCAGTTAGTTTCAACAGAACGATCAAGTAAAACCAGTAATAGGCCCACTGAACTTCCTGAGATTAAACATTGTCGGGAGAACTACCTAGCAAATGCTTGTAAATATGTTGTATGTTGCAACTACTGTATTCTACTTTTTGCCAGTAGCAATGTCAAAAAGAGTCTGGAATGAATATATTGATGGGATTTATTAGACTAAATAGAGAATGATCAAAACAAAGAAAGGATAACAATTTAAATGGACATTCTGACAGCTACTGTCAACTGCCTGGTTTTACCAGTGAGCACCATATAAAAACCCTTGTGTATTAACAAAAACAATAATAACAACAACAGAAATAGAAAGACTCACCTAAATAATCCTCTATATTAGCCTTCACAATGCGTCCATTGGGGCCAGTACCTTTTATGCTTGAAATTAGAACCTGGAAAATAGTGGGAAACAGTGTGGACCCACGGCCCGCGCAAACAAGATAAGTCAGATAGCCATAAAATGATAAAAGTATTATTCAAATATCAAGTACTTATTTCTATGACAGAAGTACAATCACTAGCAGAATGCCTATGACAAGTAAGAAACTGACCTAATGATCTTCTGCCATCTTTCTTGCAATAGGGCTAGCAAAAATGCAATCTTCTGTTTCAGGAGATGTTGCACTGTTCCCTGTTTTAGGAGTTACAACAGGGCTTGGAGTCTCTTCTTTTAGTGGAGGTGGTGGAGGAGAAGCTTCCTTTGAAGGAGCCTTGTCAATGGTGGCTCCCTGCGCCGAGGGTGTGTAGTCCCTCAATTTTGCAATGCCATCCTCATCTTCCACCATAATTGCTATAACCTGATTCAAAACCAGTACAATAAAACCTTCCAGATTTTGAATAAACCCTACCAGTTCACTATACACAAACTGTTAAAATATATAGATGCACCAGCACATTCACACATTGATGTAACAATTAGAACTCCTTTGCCAACAATAAACCCAAGCAAAAAATTCAATATAACAATTGCAACTGTAGACTGAGAAAGAGATTTCTTAATGATTGTGAGTGTACCTCCCCAACTTTAATTTACTTTGATCCGTCACCATGGACATTTTCTGCCAAATAGCCATCCTCCATACTCTCCATATTGACAATTGCTATATCCTAAAACCATTTCTTAACAATCAGCATTCTTCAGCAACATTACCAAATAAGCAAGGAAAGGAAATTAGTTGACCTTTGGAGTTTCTTTGAAAGAAGATAGAACATAAAAAAAGTAGTAAACGAAATTAGTTGACCTTTGGAGTTTCATTAAAAGAAGATAGAACATAAAAGTACATCCCCAGCTGAAACTTTATCTCCCTCTTTCTTTTTCCACTTAGCAACGTTACCCTTCAGAATGCAGATTATCAATAATATCCTAGGTGCCAATGATCAGAAATCTCAAATGCTCACTTCCTAATTGGGTAATGTACAAAGGAAAATGGTACGAATTTGGAAGCTATTGAAAGATGCATGGACCGCATTGTTATCTATAATAACTAGTAAACAACAACAAAGTCTAATGTTGATTAAGGGTAGAAAAGTGCCCAGGATTTAAGAAGAAATGGTTCTTCCTGCTGATCTAGTCCACAAAAGTGCTCAGATTGCCTAAAATTGTCTTTTGACACACAGGTTTGTCCTCAAATTTAGCCCAGAACCAGATCACTGATGACTAGGGGATCAAATAGGGCTGAGAATTAATTTCACCGCCTAGGATGTGCCCATCAACATGGATTTATTTCTCAAATAAAGACTTTTACTGTTGCTACTCATTCTCAGAAGTGCACAGGTCTGAGTTTTAGCCACTTTACCATTGGTATGATGCATAAACTTGTCAAAGATGTACCCAGAACAAACCAAAACTTGGATTTGCTTGATGTATGGTTGTTTGAAGGCTGGGACAGATTTGATCTGTTGCTGTTTGAGGCTAACAAATACCAGAACTGCCCAGAAATATCCCAGATCAACTAATTAGGCTGTTAGGAGGCTCAACATATGCCCAGGTCATCAAGGAATGTGCCCAGGACTCATTTTGATTGTTGTATGAGGATAGGACATGCCAGCATTACCAGGATTGCTTTCAATCATCCATAGAACTGTTGAGGGGTCAGAGTCCATATCAAATGAGATCGGAAATTATCCATGTCACCGTCACATGAAGCAAAGATCTACCAATCTGGACTCCAAGGCATCATACTAAGCCGTCCATGCATGATAAAACAAATGCAATCATCAAAGGAGAGGTGCGAAGTGATATGCTACACATGAGTGTGTGTGATTGTGATGATGGAGATAACTTTCATATGTCTTAGAGTGAGTCCAAGTCAAGTCGCCATGTATTAGAGTAGAACTTGTCGTTGGATCATATGTTGAGTAGCCACATGACTCGTGGGACGCTTGGATATGTTGAGCGGACCCTTGTTGATGGTAGTCACCCCTTGAGGTTGTGTTGGTGGCCTTGTCTGAGGTCCATATGCCATGTGTCATGTTCCTAGAGGAGACGTTGCGATGAGGGAACCCTAGCCTACGTGTGACCCTCCTTTGTTGTGAGTATGCTCTTGAGTTAACATTAGTTAACTCAAGTGCATGTCGGCCTATGTTTAGAATCATGACTTTCTCCTCTTAACGGTCTATATATAAGGAGAGTTATTCTCGTTGCTCAAATGCACTTCTTTGGTATCTTGTATCTTGCTCTAGGGATACGCTATCTTGACTTCTTGTCTACAGGGTTTGCTAAACTTGAGGTCTCTTCCTCTAGAACTCGCTATGCAAGTGGAGTGTCCCTTCTCTATCTTGGAGCGTTTGTGTAAAGATGCTATGACGTAACGATGTAGGAATCTATTACATGATGAAAGGTGCAAGCTCGGGGGAGACAATGGTTCTGCATTATCTATGGTTGGGAGGTGTTACCTGTGCAATGGTTATCTTCATGTGGTCTAGTGGATTTTATGGTTCAATTTTGAAAAGAACTGTAAGTGCCCTAAAAACTCAACAAATTACCACAATCAAATGTAAAAGAATAATTACTATAACTCCCTTTTGTTCTTTCTTCCCTTTCTCTCTTCTAAGGTTTCTTGATTGTATCGTAAAATTCAGTTCCCAACCACCCTTCAGTTCCCATCTTCGTCTTTGGTTTCCTTATAAAAAACTAGTTCCATCTAGGTTGATGTCTAGAGCAAGGCCTGACTCTGGGTGAATTGTTACTAAATTAGACTGCCCATTTCCCCCCTTTTCCACTTCTTTTCTATTGGGAATATTGTTCCTTTTCGCATCGGATAGACTTTGTCTGGGGTGTCGAATACTAAACAACTCCTGCCCCTCACCTCTTTCCTTCACTAGATTTTCCTCAACATCTCCACCTCTTGCCCCTCGCCTTTGCTAGTTCTCCCTTATGGTCTTCGATCTTTCACTCCGCATCCTCACATTTTTTCGTTGGTTATCTTTCTCTAACGATAGATGTCACAATCGAGTAGCTTATAGAGGAAAACATCGAACACTTGTGTTGTGGATACATAACTTTCTTTGGCGAGGACACTACCATCCTTGACGTGCAGCGTGGATCTCCCACGTTATCGTCTTTTGTAGTTGGATAAGTACATGCATTCCTTCCACATCTCATTTATTTCGTTTCTTATTCATTTATATCGTTAGAACTAGGTGTTTTTATTGCATTGTATAGAGATTTGGATCAAGTCTATTTTGTAGCGAGGCGTAGTAGCGTGTACAAATTCGTTTGATCGTAGTAAAATTTTGTAAGAAGCCTATGGCGGCTCTCATATTTTCCAATTGACATCAACACATTTTCTGGTGAGTTCCTTACCTTTCAATTTATTTTCTTATTTAACATTTTGGTTCGTAAGCTCAAGAAAGGTAATGGATAAGTCGAAATGAATTGGTGTCCCTCACTATTGTAAGTTTATTGTGAATTGTGGTTGTTCGTAAGAGCTATGTGGATTTTGCTAATACGCTAGAACCCCATATTAGTTAAACAACTATTTAATCCTAGTTAGGTTGCCCGTCTTTTCTTTATTTGTTGTTAATTATATTTGTGGCTAAGAACTAATTGAATTAGCTTAGTAAATCGAGGGCCCTATGTCACTTAGTCAACTGTAAAACCCAATAAATATGACCTCATTTTGTCCTTTTTTCTTCCAACCCTTTTCTCTCCTATGTTTTCCTTATTCTATCACAAAATTTAGTTCCTAGGCATCCTTTGGTTTTCTTCATTCTTCTCGATGCACTCCATATTTGGTTGCCTCGAAAACGACTAGCTCCCTCTAGGCTTATGTATCGAGTAGAGCCCGACTCGAAAATTCTTACTAGATCAGACTGGTCATTTCCCCTCTCCATCGTTTTCTTTTCTCTACGCAATATTGTTCCTTCTCGAATCCAATAGACGACAACTATGGTGTCTTTCTCTGAACAATCTCCGCCTCTTTCCTTCACTAGATTTTCCCATCATCTCCACATCTTGTCTCTTGCCTTCCCTTGTTCACACTATTTTCTCCAATTTTTCACTATCTACGTCCTCAATATATTGCATTAACTTAGCTTCCCGTTACATTGTAAATTTCTAGTTAATTATAGTCGTTGGTAAGAAATGAGTAAATTTCCCCAATATTCTAGAGCCCTAGTTTAGTTTAAACAACTACTTAACCCTAGTTTGTGGCTAGCTCCCTCTAGGTTGATGTCTCGTGTAGGGCCCGACTCGAGACGTCTTCTTAGTAGATCAAACTGGTCGTTGCCCCGCTTCATCCGCTTCTTTCCTCCAAACAATATTGTTCCTTTGTCGAATCCCATAAACTGCAGCTATGGGGTCATTCACTGAACAACTCCCACCTCTTTCCTTCACTAGATTTTTCCAAACATCACCACGTCTTGCCTTTGTCCTTCTATTGTTCACCATATCTTTTCCATCTTTTCACTCTCGGCGTCCTCGATAGGTTGACTTCACTTAGCTTCCCTCTCTATTGTAAATTTCTTCTTAATTTTAGTCGTTGGTAAGAACTGACTAAATTTCCTTGATATTCTAGGGCCCTAGTTTAGTTTAAACAACTACTTAACCCCAATTGGGTTGCCCTTCTTTTCTCATTCTGGTGTTGGTTCAGCTTTTGGCTGAGAACTAATTGAATTACCATAATAAACTAAAAACCCAGAATTACAATAACTCCCTTCCGTCCTTCCCTCCCATTCTCTCTCCAAAGGTTTCTTGATTTTATCCTAACATTGAGTTCCCAACCACCCTTCGGTTCTCTTCACTCCTCTGGGTGGACTCCATCTTTGCTTTACTCGAAAAGGACTGGCCAGGTTTCCCTCTTTTCTTAACCTATTTTTTTTTTGTAACTAGGGGAATCGGAAACTGGGACCGGGCTGGTACTCGCGTGACACGGGGTCCAGGGATCCAATCCCATCCACTAACACCATACCCCTAGGTGCACCCACAACGCACAAGCATGGGGCACGGGTAAGCCGAGGTGATTTCAACTCGTGACCTCCATTTACAACATTTCCTTCATATCAAACGAATCGTTGGTTGAGCTACACCCCTGCGGGCTTTTCTTAATCTATTGTTAATTCTACTTGCGGCTTAGAATTAATTGAATTACACTAGTAAGTCTACGGCCCTAGGTCACTTAATCGACTGTAAAACCCAATAAATATACCTTATTTCTTTTGGTCCTCTTCTCTTCTAATCGCTTTGTCTCCTAAGGTTTCTTGATGTTTTCCAACAATTTAGTTCCCAGCCACCCATCAGGTCTCTTCTATCTTCTCCGTGGACTCCATCTTTGGCGGCCCCGAAAATGATTGGCTCCCTCTAGGTTGATGTCTCGAGTAGGAACCCAACTCGAGAGGGCTTCTTACTAGATCAGACTGGTCATTTCCCCCCTTCATTCCTTTCTATTCTCTAGACAATTTTGTTCCTTGTCGAATCCCATAGACTGCAGCTATGGGGTCATTCATTGAACAACTCCTGCCTCTTTCCTTCACTAGATTTTCCCAAACATTTCCACATCTCTCCTCTTTCCTTCCCTTGTTCACCATCTTGTCTCCACTCTTTCAGTGTCTGCGTCCTCGCTAGGTTTAGTTAAATTAGCTTCCCTCTCTATTGTAAATTTCTTGTTAATTCTAGTCGTTGGAAAGAACCAACTAAATTTCTGTAATGTCCTAGAGCGCTTGTTTCGACTGAACAGCTTCTTAACCCTAGTTAGGTTACCCTTCTTTTCTCAATTTGGTGTTAATTCAACTTGCGGTTGAGAACTAGGAGAATTATGTTGAAGATTGTGTAGCTTCAGAAGATATTCATATAGTACCAGTTCGGAGCCCCTACTCTCTGTCAATGTGGACATACTAGGGTGACATCGTCAGTTGGATTGGAGAGTCCTCACACAATTAGACACAACCTGAGCATGACTTCGATACCTGGCAAGGGATTAGCTAACCCTTGGTGTGCAGGCAGTACCAAGTATTATAGGGACGCCTATATTGTAGCTCTGGATCAGTAGGAGCAATTAGGTGTGCGGTGATATGCTACACATGGGTGTGTGTGATCGTGATGATGGAGATACCTTTCATAGGTCTTAGAGTGAGTCCAAGTCAAGTCGCCATGTATTAAAGTAGAACTTGTCGTTGCATCATATGTCGAGTAGCCACATGAGTCGTGGGACGCTTGGATATGTTGAGTAGCCCCTTGTTGATGGTAGTCACCCCAAGACGTAGAGATGCTTGGGAAAATCTAGTGAAGGAAAGAGGCGGGGATTGTTCAGAGAAAGACACCATAGTTGTCGTCTACAAATTAGACTTGATCCAGATCTCTGATACAATGCAATAAAAACACGAGAACTATGGTGTCTTTCTCTGAACAATCCCCGCCTCTTTCCTTAACTAGATTTTCCCAAGAATCTCCACATCTTGTCTCTTGCCTTCGCTTGTTCACACTATTGTCTCCAATTTTTCACTCTCTACGTCCTCGATATTTTGCGTTAACTTAGCTTCCCGCTCCATTGTAAATTTCTAGTTAATTATAGTCGTTGGTAAGAAATGATTAAATTTCCCCAATATTCTAGAGCCTTAGTTTAGTTTAAACAACTACTTAACCCTAGTTTGTGGCTAGCTCCCTCTAGGTTGATGTTTCGTGTAGGGCCCGAATCGAGACGTCTTCTTAGTAGATCAGAATGGTCGTTCCCCAGCTTCATCCGCTTCTTTCCTCCAAACAATATTGTTCCTTGTTGAATCCCATAGACTGCAGCTATGGGGTCGTTCACTAAACAACTTCCACCTCTTTCCTTCACTAGATTTTTCCAAACATCACCACGTCTTGCCTTTTTCCTTCTATTGTTCACCTTATCTTTTCCATTTTTTCAATCTCGGCGTCCTTGATAGGTTGACTTCACTTAGCTTCCCTCTCTATTGTAAATTTCTTCTTAATTGTAGTCGCTGGTAAGAACTGACTAAATTTCCCTGATATTCTAGGGCCCTAGTTTAGTTTAAACAACTACTTAACCCCTATTGGATTGCCCTTCTTTTCTCATTCTGGTGTTGGTTCAGCTTTTGGCTAAGAACTAATTGAATTACCATAATCAACTAAAAACACATAATTACAATAACTCCCTTCCGTCCTTCCCTCCCATTTTCTCTCCCAAGGTTTCTTGATTTTATCCTAAAATTTAGTTCTCAACCACCCTTCGGTTCTCTTCACTCTTCTAGGTGGATTCCATCTTTGCTTTACTGGGGGAATCGGCAACTGGGATCAGACTGGTACTCGCGTGACACGGGGTCCAGGGATCCAATCTCGTCTGCTAACACTATACCCCTAGGTGCACCCACACAGCTTGAAAGCATGGGGCACGGGTAAGCCAGGTTGATTTGAAATTGTGACGTCCATTTACAACATTTTCTTCATATCAAGCAAATCGCTGGTTGAGCTAAACCCCTATTGGATTTTCTTAATCTATTGTTAATTATACTTGTTGCTTAGAATTAATTGAATTACGCTAGTAAGTCTAGGGCCCTAGGTCACTAAATCGACTGTAAAACCCAAAAAACATACCTTCTTTCTTTATGTCCTCGTCTCTTCTAATCGCTTTCTCTCCTAAGGTTTCTTGATGTTTTCCAACAATTTAGTTCCCAGCCACCCATCAGGTCTCTTCTATCTTCTCCGTGGACTCCATCTTTGGCAGCCCCGAAAATGACTAGCTCCCTCTAGGTTTATGTCTTGAGTAGGAACCCAACTCGAGACGACTTCTTACTAGATCAGACTGGTCATTTCCCCCCTTCATCCCTTTCTATTCTCTAGACAATTTTGTTCCTTGTCGAATCCCATAGACTGCCGCTATAGGGTTGTTCATTGAACAACTCCTACCTCTTTCCTTCACTAGATTTTCCCAAACATTTCCACATCTCTCCTCTTTCCTTCCCTTGTTCACCATCTTGTCTGCACTCTTTCAATGTTTGCTTCCTCGATAGGTTTAGTTAGATTAGCTCCCCTCTCTATTGTAAATTTCTTGTTAATTCTAGTCGTTGGCAAGAACCAACTAAATTTCTGTAATGTTCTAGAGCGCTTGTTTCGATTGAACGGCTTCCTAACCCTAGTTAGGTTACCCTTCTTTTCTCAATTTGATGTTAATTCAACTTGCGGTTGAGAACTAGGTGAATTATGTTGACGATGGTGTAGCTTCAGAAGATATTCTTATAGTACCAGCTGGGAGCCCCTACTCTCTGTCAATGTGGACATACTAGGGTGACATCCTCGGTTAGATTGGAGAGTCCTCACACAATTAGTCACAACCTGAGCATGACTTGGATACCTCGCAAGGGATTAGCTAACCCTTGGTGTGCAGGCAGTACCAAGTATTATAGGGGCGCCTATATTGTACCTCTAGGTCAGTAGGACCAATTAGGTGTGAGGTGATATGCTACACAAGTGTGTGTGATTGTGATGATGGAGATACCTTTCATATGCCTTAGAGTGAGTCCAAGCCAAGTCGCCATGTATTAGAGTAGAACTTGTCGTTGGATCATATGTTGAGTAGCCACATGAGTCGTGGGACGCTTGGATATGTTGCGTGGACCTTGTTGATGGTAGTCACCCCTTGAGGTTGCATTGGTGGCCTTGTTGGCGGTCCATATGCCATGTGTCATGTTCCTAGAGGAGACGTTGTGATGAGGGAAACCTAGCCTACGTGTGACCCTCCTTTGTTGTGAGTCGGCCCAGGTTCAGAATCACGACTTGCTCCTCCTCTTAACGGTCTATATATAAGAAGAGTTATTCTCATTGCTCAGATGCACTTCTTTGGTATCTTGTATCTTGCTCTAGGGATACGCTATCTTGATCTTCTTGTCTACAGGTTTTGCTAAACTTGAGGTTTGTTCCTCTAGAGCTCGCTATGTAAGTGGAGTGTCTTGTTAGGGCATATGATCCTTCTCTATCTTGGCGCGTTTGTGTCAAGATGCTATGACGTAATGATGTTGGAATCTATTACATGATGAAAGGTGCTAGCTCGGGGGTGACGATGGTTTTGCATTGTCTATGGTTGGGAGGTGATAGATCATCACTGTGGTTAAACGACCTCCATAATCATTGTCTTACCTATGCAACAGTTATCTTCATGTGGTCTAGTAGCTTTTATGGTTCAGTTTTGAAAAGAACTGTAAGTGCCCTAAATACTCAACAAATTACCATAATCAACTGTAAACGAATAATTTCTATAACTCCCTTTTGTCATTTCTTCCCTTTCTATCTGATAAGGTTTCTTGATTTTATCGTAAAATTCAGTTCCCTTCTCGATCTTTGGTTTCCTTAAAAACAACTAGCTCCCGCTAGGTTGATGTCTAGAGCAGGGCCCGACTTTGGGCAAATTATTAATAAATTAGACTGGCCATTTCTCCCCCTTTTCCACTTTTTTTCTATTTGGAATAGTGTTCCTTTTCGCATCGCATAGACTTTGTCTGGGGTGTCGAATACTAAACAACCTCTTTCCTTCACTAGATTTTCCTCAACATCTCCACCTCTTGCCTCTCGCCTTTGCTAGTTCTCTCGTATGCTCTCGTCTCTTTCACTCCGCGTCGTCACATTTTTTCGTTTGTTATCTTTCTCTGACAACAGATGTCACAATCGCGTAGCTTATAGATGAAAACATCGAACACTTGTGTTGTCGATACATAGCTTTCTTTGGCGAGGACACTACCATCCTTGACGTGCATCGCGGATCTTCTACATTATCGTCTTTTGTAGTTGGATAAGTACATGGATCTCACTTATTTTCTTTCCTATTCATTTATATTGTTAGAACTAGGTGTTTTTATTGCATTTTATCAAAGATCTGGATCAAGTCTATTTTGTAGGGAGGCGTAGTAGCGTGTACAGATTCGTTTGATCGTAGTAAAAGTTTGTAGGAAGCCTATGGCGGCTCTCATATTCTGAAATTGACATCAACACATTTTCTAGTGAGTTCATTTTGGTTAGTAAGCTTAGGAAAGGTAATGGATAGGTTGAAATGAATTAGTGTCCCTCACTATTGTAAGTTTATTGTGAATTGTGGTTGTTGGTAAGAGCTATGTAGATTTTGCTAGTACGCTAGAACCCCATATTAGTTAAACAACTATTTAATTCTAGTTAGCTTGCCCTTCTTTTCGTTATTTGTTGTTAATTATATTTGCGGCTTAGAACTAATTGAATTAGACTAGTAAATCGAGGGCCCTATGTCACTTAGTCAACTGTAAAACCCAATATATATAACCTCATTTTATCCTTTTTTCTTGCAACCCTTCTCTCTCCTATGTTTTCCTTATTCTATCCCAAAATTTAGTTCCCAAGCACCCTTTGGTTTTCTTAATTCTTCTCGATGGACTGCATATTTGGTTCCTCAAAAACGACTGGCTCCCTCTAGGTTTATGTATCGAGTAGAGCCCGACTCGAAAATTCTTACTGGATCAGACTGGTCATTTCCCCTCTCCATCGTTTTCTTTTCTCTACACAATATTGTTCCTTCTCGAATCCAATAGGCGACAACTATGGTGTCTTTCTCTGAACAATCCCCGCCTCTTTCCTTCACTAGATTTTCCCAAGCATCTCCACATCTTGTCTCTTGCCTTCCCTTGTTCACACTATTGTCTCCAATTTTTCACTCTCTACGTCCTCGATATTTTGTGTTAACTTAGCTTCCCTCTCCATTGTAAATTTCTAGTTAATTATAGTCGTTGGTAAGAAATGAGTAAATTTCCCCAATATTCTAGAGCCCTAGTTTAGTTTAAACAACTACTTAACCCTAGTTTGTGGTTAGCTCCCTCTAGGTTGATGTCTCGTGTAGGGCTCGACTCGAGACGACTTCTTAGTAGATTAGACTAGTCGTTCCCCCGCTTCATTCGCTTCTTTCATCCAGACAATATTGTTCCTTGTCGAGTCCCATAAACTGCAGCTATGGGGTCGTTCACTGAACAACTCCCACCTCTTTCCTTCACTAGATTTTTCCAAACATCACCACGTCTTGCCTTTTTCCTGCTATTCTTCACCATATCTTTTCCATTTTTTAACTCTCGACGTCCTCGATAGGTTGACTTCACTTAGCTTGCCTCTCTATTGTAAATTTCTTCTTAATTGTAGTCACTGGTAAGAACTGAGTAAATTTCCCTGATATTCTAGGGCCCTAGTTTAGTTTAAACAACTACATAACCCCAGTTGGATTGCCCTTCTTTTCTCATTCTGGTGTTGGTTCAACTTTTGGCTGAGAAATAATTGAATTACCATAATCAACTAAAAACCCATAATTACAATAACTCCCTTCCGTCCTTCCCTCCCATTATCTCTCACAAGGTTTCTTGATTTTATCCTAAAATTTACTTCCCAACCACCCTTCGGTTCTCTTCACTCTTCTAGGTGAATTCCATCTTTGCTTTACTCGAAAAGGACTGGCCAAGTTTCCCGCTTTTCTTAATCTATTTTTTTTTTGTAACTAGGGGAATTGACCACTGGGATGGGGCTAGTACTCGCGTTACACGAGGTCCAGGGATCCAATCCCGTCTGCTACCACTATACTGCTAGGTGCACCCACACAGCGTGCATGCATGGGGCACGGGAAAGCCGTAGTGATTTGAACTCGTGACCTCCATGTACAACATTTCCTTCATATCAAGCGAATCGTCGGTTGAGCTACACCCCTGTGGGCTTTTCTTGATCTATTGTTAATTCTACTTGGGGCTTAGAATTAATTGAATTACACTAGTAACTCTAGGGCCCTAGGTCACTTAATCGACTGTAAAACCCAATAAATATACCTTCTTTCTTTTTGTCCTCTTCTCTTCTAATCGCTTTGTCTCCTAAGGTTTCTTGATGTTTTCCAACAATTTAGTTCCCAGCCACCGGTTAGGTCTCTTCTATCTTCTCCATGGACTCCATCTTTGGCGGCCCCGAAAATGACTGGCTCCCTCTAGGTTGATGACTCCAGAAGGAACCCAACTCGAGACGACTTCTTACTAGATCACTTCTTACTATCCAGACTGGTTGTTGGAAAGAGTTATGTGGATTTTGCTAATACGCTAGAACCCCAGATTAGTTAAAAAACCATTTAATCCTAGCTAGGTTGCCCTTCTTTTCTTTATTTGTTGTTAATGATATTCGTGTCTTAGAACTAATTGAATTAGCCTAGTAAATCTAGGGCCCTATGTCACTTAGTCAATTGTAAAACCCAATAAATATAACCTCATTTTTCCCTTTTTTCTTCCAACCCTTCTCTCTCCTATGTTTTCCTTATTCTATTCCAAATTTAGTTCCCAAGCACCCTTTGGTTTTCCTCATTCTTCTCGATGGACTCCATCTTTGGTCGCCTCAAAAACGACCAGCTCCCTCTAGGTTTATATATCGAGTAGAGCCTGACTCAAAACTTCTTAGTAGATCAGACTTGTGACACACTGCACCAAATTCCAAAGAGAAAAAGATTAACGTTTTGTGTCAAACATTATTGATTTGTCTGTGGAATTCAGTGCAGTATTTGTTAATAGGTACAGAGAATGTGGAGATAATGAGCTCTAGAGTGAATGGTAATACATAATGATCTAATATGTAGATCAGTTGGCGATAGGGTGCACTGTTAAGGCATTCCTTGCAACGGTGTTGGTGCAAACCTCGGCGAGTCTTGTGTTCCAAGCATGGGGCAACATGAGCATGCCTGGAGGTTATAGTGGCAACAGACCGGAATCAACACCATGTCACGCAAATATAAGCACGGCCTAGTTACTGATTCCACCAAATACCAATTAAATAAAATAAAAGAGATATGGCTCAAAACCATTTTAATTCAATTTCATCACATTAATAGCAAAAAGAATGAAGAGATGGATGATCTCTCTAAGGAAAGTCTGCAGCTGGAACCAGGTTCATGCCGTATCCATGAATGCAAGAATGATCAAATTTCTGAATATTTGCATTCATCTTTTTTCTGATCTGGGATCTTTGGGACTTTAAACTTTCTGTCATACTATTTTTATGTTGCTTAAGAGCCCTAGGGGGGCAATCTGTTGAAGGTTTTTCTTCAGCTCTGTGTACGACAACATATAAGCTACTAATAGGTTTAATTCTGGATCTATATGTGAAGAAGTCTGTGGAACTGTTTTGATGCTTTTTGAAAAACCAGAGTTATGAAGTTTTTAGGACTTGTGAGTTCGGTATTTTTCACTGAAGAGTGGTGTATTTGCACCTCATTTGATGTTTTCAGAAATGCTTGACTGCATCTATGGCCTGTAATTTTATCTTTTAATGAATAAAATTACGATATTTTCCCGAGGAGAAAAACAAAAACATCTAGGAAATGTTTCCCAGCTTGTTCCAGTATTGAAATGTTATTCCTGAACTATAACAGATAATTTCATCAATTTATTTCTTCAATTAGGTATGGCCTTGTTCCTTATCTATGAATGCCTAAGGCATTCTGTGACTAAGATAAGGTACACCGCAGATCTATATACAAACTATGCAGAAAGAATTTCCTTCCTACTCGTACATTTATAGCTTAACAATTGAATACCTCTACCAATGTGATAGGAATAAGATAAGAAACAAAGCTTCTTACACATGGACCTTTCCACAACATGTTCATGTTGCTCATGATAGGAGTCTGTTCATTGTACCCATGTGTAAAGATCAGATGCTATTTAAGATGGGGTCCATGTTTGTATCTCTGGAGGCTGTGGAGTCCCACATGGTTTATCAACAAAAGTAAGCAATCAAGACAAACCCTCAAGGAAGCACTCTTTTGAAATAAAGAATCAACTAAGTAAACATAGGATCTATCAATTGAAAGAAAGAAAAAAGTGCATACAAGTGTTATTATCGTAAACTTCAGGGAGTGGTTCGACAACTAGAAGACAACAATCTTCAAATCAATTGACATGCAAATTTGCAATACCTATTTCACTGATCATCACATTAGCTTGGAATTCAATGGGTAGAGATGCACATGTTTTGGTAGAATAACAAGAAAAATAAAACATTCAGTCTAAAATCTTCCAACAGAGATCCAAAGGTACAGAAATGACAAATATGGCCAAACATTAGCATCAGAATACCTGTGCAAAAGCTTGACAATATGCTCCTCAATGAGTCAGAAATAACTGTTCTGTATGAAAATGGAACTTTTGTGGAACTTTGGCTAGAGGAATATTTCTTGAATTGCATACCTGCCAAGCAGATAGATAAGATTAATTAATTAATGTCCAACAAATGACCAAAATTAAGTCAACAGGACTGCTCTAATGTACAACAAATGACCAAAAGTAGGTCAACGGGACTGCTCAATACATAAGAATACATAGTGAAATTGCAAAGGCCACTCCTATAAAAATCTATATCATCTAGGCACGACTCTCACAATCTCAAAAAGAAATACAAGACTTGATATTAACAACCTAGCAGCACAAAAAAATTGCAAACAGTATAAACTATTCTGCATATTTTGCAAACCTTTAAAGAACAAGTCCTACATGATATCATTGAGAGCGAATCCACAATAGTATTATAATAAAGCCACAACTGAGAAAACACTTTCAACAGATAACTCAGATTAATTCTGCATTTGAAGGTCCACGTAATATTCTCAATCAAAATTACTATTAGTATGATGACTGGTAGTTCTCAATATGGTGATAGTTGTATAAAAAAACTGTAGACGAAGAATCCTACCTGTTTGTCCATTTAACAAATTCAATTCCATTTTGTATGTAGCTAAACTGTGTAGATGAGTATACAATTTAGCTTGAGAAACTAGAGATCCTCCGAAAGGAGGGAACATCAAAATCATGTACAAGCTTTCATCGATGGATTTTAATGAAACACCATCTCCCAAACTTACAATAGCAGATTTAATACAAGTTCACAACTTCTATCTTTTATTTGATTAATCTGAGGGAAACGGTTAGCCCGTTTAGATAATGCACTATTCAAAGTGTACTAAATAATTAATATGTCATAAGTGTTGATTTTCATAGATCTAGACCCGGTTATCAGCCCGAATAATTCTTAGTGCTTGCACTTTAATTCAATTATGTTAGACCTTTAATCTGAACAATAGACAAGCACAGCAATACACAAGAACACAAGAAATTTCTTCGGGGAAACCATAACTCGACATCAAATAAATCTGACAGTAGCTTCCAAAGCCACACTGCCTCACAACTAGCCAAACAGGCTGCAATATACTCTGCTTCGGCTGTACTCAGTGCCACACTTAACTGCTTCCTGCTAAACCAAGATATCATACCGGATCCCAAACTGAAGCAGCATCCCGAAGTCCTCTTCCTGTCTGTGGTACTACCTGCCCAATCTGAATCAACATAACCATGCAGGTTAATCTTCTGATTCGTCGCATAATTGAGCCCATACTCAATTGTACCCTTTAGGTACCTCAATATATGCTTTGCAGCAATCAGGTGAACATGTCTCGGATCTGTCAGGAACTGGCTCAGGGTGTTCACAGCAAAGCATATGTCCGGTCTCATGTTCGTCAAGTACATTAACGAACCAATCATCTGCATGTACATCGTGGCATCAACTGTCTTTGAAACAGCATCACAAAGTAGCTTCAAATTCGATGCCATTGGTGTGGCCATTGCCTTGCAGTCCATCTTTCCGAACCTCTTCAGAATCTCCACTGCATACTTTCCTTAACCAAGGAAAATCGCATCTGAACTCTACCACACCTCCATACCTAAGAAGTAGTGCATCATTCCCAGGTCCTTCATCTCGAATTTTGCGGCAAGCCTTCTCTTTGTTTATGCAATGAGCTTATCCTCTCCTGTTAAGAACAGGTCATCTACATATAGCAGTAATATTACTGGTCTTCCGCTCTCAACCTTGAAGTAGAGGTTGGTATCTGCTTTACTCTTGGTAAATCCTAAGCTCATCAGAAAACTGTCCATCCTGTTGTACCATGTCCTGGGTGCCTGCTTCAAACCATACAAGGCTTTCTTAAGCTTGCACACATGAGTCTGTATGTCATGTCTCTCGAATCCCAGTGGCTCATCCACATACACTTCCTCTTCGACTACACCATTCAAGAATGTTGTCTTGACGTCCATCAGGTGTACCTTCCATTTCATTACTGTGGCTAAAGCAAGTATAGATCTTATGGAAGTGTATCTTGCTACATATGCAAATGCCTCCTCGTAGTCTATGCCTTCTTTCTGGGAGAAGCCACGTGCTACAAATCTTGCCTTGTGTTTTTCGATGCTACCATCTACAGCATGCTTGATCTTGTAGATCCATTTTGAAGTCACAACAGACTTCCCTTCTGGTCTCGGAACTATCTCCCAAACATCATTCTTCATAATCGATTGGTACTCTTCGATCATGGCATCCTTCCATTCTTTCTTTTCTATTGCTTCCTCATAGTTCGAAGGTTCTTTATCAATGATGTCGCATAGTAGGGCCACATAGTTGGAGTATGGTCTGGATCTCGTGCTTTCTCTGAGTGCCCCATCTGGAGCACCATACTTCTCTGCATCTTGTATTGCTTCACGTGCCCATGCTGGTCTTCTCTTGTGGGAGTTCTTCTCACAAGGTGGATCTATAGGTTCTTGTGGTTCTATTATATAGGTTCTTGTGGTTCAATATGAGTTTTGAACAAGGCTTTGAATTCCTTGAATTTGCTAAACTCTTCATCTTTGCCTTTCAAGAAATAAATCCATGTCTTACGAGAAAAATCATCTATGAAGGAAACATAGTAGGGGCCACACACATCTGAGTGAATTATCTCCAAGATTCCTTTTGCCTTGCTTTCACTGCTAGGAAATAACTTCTTAACATTCTTCCCTTGTGCACATCCCTTGCAAATGCTTTCATACTTTGTTTGAATTTCTGGTAGACCTGATACTGCTTTGCTTGCAATTGGTAGTGCTCTATAATGTACATGTGCAATCCTTCTATGCCATAATTCGCTTGGTTCCATGGAGTCATGAACCAATGCTTGTTCTGGTTGTCCTTTTAACTTGTACAGGCCTCCCTCTTGCTCTCCAATTACTGTTGCATCATGCATTATCTTTCCTCTTGGCCACATTAGAACTTGGCCATCAACAAATGCAACACGAAGTCCTTTAGCATCTACCCGAAAACTGCCCGGGGCTGCTTGAAGTTTTCATACCTACCCTGAATTTTACTGTCCCCCCTGTCGAAGGCCTTCCCGTAGCTTTTCTGGGCACTTTTGCCCAGGCTTGCCCGGTGGCTGTGTTGACTCACTTGATGGCTTGCATAGATCTGCCCTAGTGGCTAGCTAGTATGGTGGTTGAGCAGCTACTAGCGGCTGCTACAGCCATCTTCTTTTTCTCTCTGACGGCCATGTCTTTCTTTCAATGTTAAGCCTGACTCATCCATCACAACAGAGACTGCACTTCCCACTCAGTTGGCGGCTGCCTGGCAATGCTCACGTCGACAGCTATGCAACAATCCCATTCTACTTAGTTCCCAAAGCCGTCTCTTCTGCAAGCTAAGTCCACAATCTTCCTGCATTCTATCGCACCTTTGCAATTGTTCTCGGCTACTTGGCTGTCGGTCTGTGCTTCTGATTCCTTCACCCGCATGCATCACTCTACTGGTTACCTAGCATCCACATCCATCTCGCGGCTTGTCTGCAACCCGATCTAGCTTTGGCTCCCCTAGCTCCGAGATGTCCCCCGATATATTGGTCGCGTCACTGTCTCAACAGCCTCCCGACATGACTTTCACGCAGCTACTACCCTCCTGACAGCCACTGGTGGTGCCTACGCAGTCTGTTGCTAGTTCGTGTTGCCTCTACCCAACTTACACAACCCAATTTCCTCCTTTCGAGTAGCCAAGACTAAACCTCAGGTCTGGCGCCAACAGCTCCACGATCTCCAGCGATCTCCCTGCGAGCCCGATCCAATGGCCTCTCGACCCCTTCCCCATGGATCTCCAGTCCAATCGAGACCACGGCCACGACTTCCGCTTGCACCCAGATCATGCAACTCTGCCTCAAAAGATACCACGACTTGTCGCCCAGCTAATCCACTCAATCGTACAATGATACGGCGTTCGTACGACCTGTACCGTGTTCGTATAGTACTTCTCTAATTTTTTTCTTCCTCTCGTAAATCTTGCCAACCCATCAAATGTGATTTACTTCAAACCGAAGCTGGCTCTAATACCATGTTGATTTTCTTAGATCTAGACCCAATTTATCAGCTCGAAAAATCTACACAAGTATTACACTAGATCTACAACAAAAATGCAATGGAAAAACTCAAGAAACCAATCACACATTTAACAATGGATTTACCCTGGAAACCCCCAGCTGGGGAAAAACCAACCAACAGAACCCTCGTGCTCTCTCCCTAGGAAAATGGCCCACTGAGGAAAATACAATGACAAAAGCTATCAAACCTCAAGATCAGTCCTTCGATCTTGCTGATTACTAACTCTCACTGCCCCTTGATCCAAGCCTCGAACCTTGCCCAGCACACTTCATTGAATGTCCTCCAACTACTGTGTGACTATTGTCTTTGTTCTCTCTCCTTCCTCTCACTTAGGTTGCCTTTTATACTATTACAATATCCAAATACTTGGGGCCAATACCATGGACCACCAAATACCATGGGCCCTCACTTTACATAAAGTAATTACAAAATAACATTCACTTTAATAATTCACTTAACTAAAGTGAAACTCCTAAGTTTGAGAGGTCTCCTGGATGACACCTGCATGCCAAACACTTAGCCTATGCAGAAGTACCTGTCACCCTTTGTTTTCCATGTTTAAGTATTTCTCACTTATTTAATAATTATAACCATTTTTATTCACTCGGAAGAAAAAGAGATAAATAATATTTTCGTAAATATAAACATGCATATTCACTTATTAGTTATTATTTATTTTATTCATATGATATTTATATTCTCAATATTTATTTTAAGAACAATGCAAGCACCAAATACTTATCTAAGGGTACACTAGCTCACTCGAAATAGAGGAAAATCCCGTGGTTGCTTCGCACGACATGTCAGGTCTTGAGCTCACCCTAACCTCATATACGTGGTAACCCCCACATGTGCCCAACATGGAAAAATACACCTCTCGTACATGGCCTCTCCCATAACCCCACTCTCTTCCTTGTGGAAAACATCCTCCAATGTCCCTCTCCAACCAAATAATTCATTTTAAATAGTATGTAAGGGTCCAATACCAAAAAGTAACAACCCTTTACTTTTACATCATAACTTTTCATTATTACACAATTACTTTTTACCTTTTTAGATGAAGATTCATGTAATGATGAAAACGAGATAATGATGGATAGAAACTTTCAATAGAGATTGGTAACTCCCCATCTACCTATTGGTTGGACAAAAGATCAATCTGTATGTTACAATCGGATCGTGCCATGTATAGTTAGAATTAAAAGTGTGATTTGTTACATTATTAACTCAAATAATTGAAGGATCTTTTACATGGATCTTTGATCCATCTAAAGCTCTATTTCCAAATAGGTTAAAAACCTCCCCTACGAATACCATCCATCCAAGATGGATGAGTTCATGTATGGCAAACTTCATATATTTTATGTTCCCATTTTAGAGTATATTGCTCCACTTCTTTCCATTAAAACAAATGCTCGTTAGAGTATTTTGGATCAAGTAAAGTTGTTGTCTTTCTTTCTCAAGAACCAGGAGAGGAATTTGCAATTCTAAATATTTATGGGCCTTATGCAAACATAGTGGGATATTGGGACAAAATCTTTACAATGGGTTTGTTGAGGCAAGGGAATATTATATTCGGAGGGAATCTAAATTTCACCATGAGTAGAGCTACAATCTAGGGACCTAAAACTCATGGCACTTTGTGAAACTATTTCTTTGAAAATTGGAAAAAGTCAATTAGATGTGGAACCTGTCAAACTTTTTCCTATAAAAAATTTGATGTAGGTGTTGATAGAATTGCTAAGAGAACTGATAGCATTTTACTTTCTGAATCTATTATGACCAGTCATATCAAGTTTAAGCACTAGGGGAAGATTCTGATCATTTCTTGGTTTTTCTGGAGTTAGCAAAGAAAGGAAGAAAACACCCTAGGCCTTCCAAATTCAATCTAGCTCGGTTGGAGGAGAATTTATTCCATTAATTAAGAGAAGTGGGTTCCTTTTAATGGCTCACTTAGGGAATCTACCAGTATTCAATTTGAATCAAATTTGTAAAGGATAAAACAAACAATTGCAAAATGGGCCCACCAAAAGAGGGTTAAGGATGATTAGGATCTTATCTCTTTAGAAATCCAACTAGAGGCTCTAAATAACAAGGAGACTGCAAGATATTTTGATGAAGCCTTTAAATTCCAAGTGAGGGTTTCGAACAATAAAAAAGGAAATTCGAGA
Source organism: Larix kaempferi (assembly GCA_027924585.1). Taxonomy (NCBI): domain Eukaryota; kingdom Viridiplantae; phylum Streptophyta; class Pinopsida; order Pinales; family Pinaceae; genus Larix; species Larix kaempferi. Next base: position 10,160,644 of record BSBM01000504.1, read on the forward strand.
GGGCTTTAGGGCTCTCAAAAGGTGACGAGAATACCAAATATTTCCATGAATATGCTAATCATCAAAAAAATGTGAATGAATACTAAATGGGAGATCAGAAAGGATGATGGTTCTTCAACTACATGTTTTCAAGATATTACTAAGCACAGGGTGGATTACTTTGAAGGCATTTATAAAAAAGATAGTAGGGCTTCAACAGGTAAGTTGGTAAGAATGACTTCATTTTTCCTAATTTTGGAGAAGAAGAGGGATAATGCGAGACTATTAAAGGAAGTCTCAAAAGATGAGCTCCTACAAGTGAAGCATAGTTTCGAGAAGGACAAATTTTTTGGGTCAAATGGGTGGAGAACTAAATTTTTCTAAGATGTTCTACAATTATCGAGGATGATTTGCTAAGGGTTATTGAAGAGTCTCGATCAACTAGGAAGATGCTAGCTACTTTTAGCTCCACTTCCAATGCTCTCATTCCAAAGATAGATAATCCAAGCTCTTTCGAGAAGTACATAGCCATTTCTTTATGCATTTGTATATATAAGATTATAGCTAAGATAAAAGCATTACAAGTGAAAAGCTACTATCTAAGTCTATATAAAAAGAGTAGTTTGGGTTCCTACTGGGGAGGGAAATTCTTGAGGCAATAGGGGTAGACCAAGAAGTGCTACATTTTATCCACACCAAAAAACTATTAGCTATGGTGGTGAAATTGGGCATGCCCATGGCTTATGACCGAGTAAGTTGGTTGTATTTGAGATTGATGCTTATCCACTTGGGGTTTGTGTTCATTTTGTGAAATGGATGATATGTTGTGTATCCACAGTGTCTTTTATTGTTCTTATCAACGGTTCAAATTTGAGTTTTTAAGACCATGAAGGGATCACGAGTATGCGTGACCTTTATCCCCACTCTTGTTCCTAATTGTAGCATAGAAATTGAGCAGGACACTCCTAGAGGCAAGAAAGATCGAAACCTTTAAAGGTATTAAGTTACGGAAATCTCTATTTTTGTCCCATCTTCTCTTTGTCGATGACATACTTTTATCTTGTGATGGGTAGAGAAGAGATGCTCTTAAGTTAAAGAGCCAAGAAGGCTGAGGGACTTGTGTGTGTTCACTCTAACCTTCACCTTCTATCACACCAAAAGGATGAATACAAATCAAGGCCCACCAAACTATGGGATCTAGAATTAGAGTTGGTTGACTTAGATATGGCATTGAGTGCCATGTCTCATCTTAATTTGTTTGATGAGGAGGCACCAACAATTGCATCTTCTAGTGGACATGACAACAATGTTACTAGTTTTGGAAAGGATGAACATGATGATGAATTATGAATATGATAGTAGGTTGCCCTTTGTAAAAAAATTAGAGTTTGCATAGTATCATGTGACATGTATGATTGATGATATTAGATAGTCGTGTCAAGTGATGATGATGATGTACAATGATCATATTATGATGATTATAATGACAACGATATATATATATATATCTATATATATTATTGAAAAAAACTTTACTCACAGAATAACATAGACGGTCCCATATCATTATAGCTCACTGCCCATTACACAATAGAGTTTTATAACCCAAATCCAAAACTACCCTTATCGAGATTATAATCCTACTTACAGAGAGGTCAAGAAAAGAACTTACTTAAATGACAAACTTGGAGCCAAAGAAATGGAAATATGCTAGAGGAACCACAAAGAAGACTTGTAGATCTGGAAATGGTTTGGCAGCAAGAAGAGTGCTCGCATCTATAAGGCTAGCTTCAACTCTTAGGTCCATACCTACAGCCAAGTTCCGACAGCAATGATCCTCCACGCCCTCAACTTTATGCTTCTCAAAAACTTTGCCAAATTCTTACACCATCCATGGAACTGCTTCTAAACTCTACCCAGCAGTTCAATCTTCAATATTCCCCGAATGCACAAAACCGACGCTGGAAGTTTCAATGTTTGTAATCTATCCTCCTTCTGCGTCATGAACTTAGGTAATATATATGCCCAAACATAATCTTCATATGTAGATCAATCACTTGGCATAAGCCTATTAATCATTTGATAGGTAAGCTCAGTTGATGACCTAGAAGGACCGAACTTGAAACGAACTACCTTTGACAAATTTACAGGAAGGCCCAACTGGAAGTATCGTTGGAATGGACATATCTCGACTTGTAAGATGGTCTGTCATCTTCTATAGGCCTTGGATCCTCAGTATACATATGCTCTCATATGAAAAATTGTCAATTCTGAATGCACCAATAGGTTCTTGTATGGAGCCCTTATCTACTGGAAGAGCCACCCTCAACCCTTACTTGAACTAGCTCTTTCAGGACTGATTGTTTGGCTAACTTCGACAACACAATTAAACCGAGATACTTCTGGAAATAACGTGATGCAAACCTCTTTAGAACATCGACATTCAGCAACTTCAAAAATTTGCATTGCCCCCTTTGCTTCACCTACAAAATAAGCACAATCCTCAGTCCAGAATGATTTACCTGCCATAGCAATGATCCTTCCATACCTTTCTAGTGGGTTGGCAGTCCACAGAATAGAAATCTATTTCAGAATCACTCATTAAACCCATATCCTTCAGCTGATCATTTTCGGAACAACTAGACATCCTCAACCCTGCCGAAAATGTCTGCAGGAGGCATATTCGAAATATGTCGTTTCAAAAACTGAGAATAACTCCTAGAGGGTGTCCTTCATACAACTGGAAATAAATCTCAAAATCAAAGGAATTTTGAGGGGTAACACTCGCAAAACTAGAATTTTCCTTTGGCCTGCCCTGTCAAACATAATTCTAACCTGGGATAATAGGCATAACAGAAATCGGCATGGTCCTGCAACAAGATACATTTTATGCAAAAGCGTATTCTAGGGAGGTTTGGAATATGGATAGCAACACTAAATTTGTCAAATGGAAAGAATGAATGGAAAGGGGCATCTCTATTAACATAGTTTGAAAAATGGTACAAGGATAAGACAGTAGGCAGCTCATAAGGCTTTGCCAAGCTTTGCAACAACTAATATGGGGTTGGGCTCAAAAGAAATAGTACGATATTCCAACTGAGATTTCTCCTGTACACATGTGCCACCAAATAAGAGATGCTTGTGAAGGGTCATGGAAACCTGAAAATCCTAAACCTCCAAGAATCCTGAAGGAACCAGAAAGCAATTAAAACAAATCCTGGCGTTTCTTCGACGGTGCATGTCAAACAACCATAGGTATTTGTGGAGCTCGAGGCATTTTATTTAAATGGTAAAATCATTCATTTCTTTCAAATTTGCAGCAGATTCAGGCACAGATAATAGAGCTGAGTTTTACGCTCTATGGTTGCTTATGAAAATTGCAGTCGAGATAAGAATACAAAGCCTCCAGAAAAGCATTAAATTTGTCAAATAGGAAGAATGATTGGAAAGGTGAATCTCTCTAAGAGTGGTTTGAAAACTAAAACAGACTTGAAAATTCTTACAACGAAATTACAGAAGAATGTTCTTGTTGTAACCAAGTATAGATCCATCATCTCACCTTACCGGGGGGTGAAATTTATGGTTTCCATTGGTGCAAATCCAATCACATTAATGTGGGGTGAAAAGCAATTACTCATTGGTAGCGAATGGTCAATCCATTGAGCGGGGATATCATTCAAATTTAAGAAGCATAAAGTTTATGCTCAAATTGCTGCGAGAATGAAACAACAAGGCAAACTACCTGGCCAACCCCAGAATTACATATCGTTACTGTATGAATAGCTCTTGTAATGAGTATTTATTACTTGATGATTCAAGACTAGAGCTGGAGATTGTAAAACGTACAAGTTACCAATGACATACTCATCTCATATTTCGGAAATGAATAAGAGGCTCGGGCATATAGAGAATACCTTACTATTGGAGAAAGAACCATAGAAACGATGAAAACCATGATATTTTCTCATTCTTAGTACAAGGTCTCGGCCCTTGCCTACCTAGAAGATGCCTATCCAAAGGGAATTATGGTTGGGAAGGTTGCAGTAGCAAAAGCCTTTGGAACTTTTCTTTTCTAAATAAGAAGAATCAGTGTTATTCTCAATGTACCAAACAAATGACTAACCGAGAAGAAGTCCCTCCTGAAAGGTCGAAACATTTCAAAAAAAATCAATATTTGAATGGAAATGAACGAAACGAAAATAATTCAATCCAATTCTTTTCCAAGAATGAAATCCTATCGACTTTTTCGACAATCGACTAAAGATTTGTATCTTTATCGAACATATACCCAACTTTGATTTGATTAAGGAGTAGGTTTATTTCCATGGATAAAATTAGTTTTCATTATAAAGAAAAGGTAACAAAGATAGAATACAAGCCCGTCTAATAGTGTTAGTCATTAGGCGTTGTTGTTTTGAGGTTAATCTATTCACTTGACTCGATAATATTTTTCCTTGCTCACTAATAAATCGACTAATTAGGCTCATAATTTTATAATCGATTCATCTTCCAACCCAATTGATGTCAAATGTCTACGAAAAGATCGCTTGGGTTTATCCATAGTTTGCTTCAAGAACCTTTTGAATACTATTTATTGAAAATCTTTCAAAAATATCGTTCCATTAAAGATCTTGTTGAAATACCATTCCATTTTATATATGTGATCTATTCCTATCCTTGGGTAGTAGTACGTTTAATCTCTTTTTTTACCTCTCTATGAATGATATGCTTGTAACAATAGGGGCAAAATTTATTTGATTCCAATCGAATAGGTGTATTGTGTCGATTTTTCCAAGTGGTATATCTAGAAATCCCCAAGAATCTTTTATAAATGTTGAATTAATGTAACTTCGAAGAATATTCTACTTGTACTTAATTATTGTAACTCCGTCGGAGATGTCTTACCTCCGTTCGGGGATGTCATTATTATATTTGGTCATGTAAAAGTCATGAGGTAAAAGTAAAACCTCCATTGTAAGTCGGGTCGTTAGAACCCAAAAGAATGTAATATAAATATTATTTGAGTCTTTCTAGAAAGGTCAGCCCAGCTAAGTTAATGAGGTTGACCTAGTTAGGTTATTTTCCAAGTGAAAAGTAAAGTATAAATAGAAGGAGTCTTTCCTTCATTTGTACCATTCACTCACTCATGCATTGCGCAATAGAGGAGAGAGGAAGTTTGTGAAGGGGGAGGAGGATTGGCTTGGCTCTAGAGTTTGAGTTTTTGTCTCTCTTCTTTATGAGACTTATTTTTGGGCATTGTACTTTGGTAATCTATATTGAGGAAGTTCTTGCTTGGTTTTCTTCCCCTTGAGGGTTTCCCAGGATATATTGTTGTGTACTTTGTGATTGTGCATCTTTCAAAGATCCTTGTTATGCTGCTATTGTGAAAATGTATTAAATGCTCATGAAGTTAGAATTTGTTAAAAAGTTAACCAGGAAAGTCATTCTGAGGAGGGCATGAAAAGTTTTGCATGCACATAAGCATGCAAAAGTGAGTTTTGCATGCACTGACTTTTAGGTTTTTGGTAAACCTAATTTTTCAGTAAGTTGATATAAGGAGACAGAAGGTGTCTGTCATGATTACCGAGCCAACTGATCTGAGATAGATCCAATTGAGAGGTGGGCGACTTTCCTTGGGAAGGAGGGCGCATTCTTTGAGGAGAGAGAAGCTCGTTCAGCATCTAGTCGATCGATTGAGTGTCTGAGACTTTCAGAGTAGCCTTGTTTCAATGAGTGAGAAAGGTCTATGACGATCAGAGCTCACATCTGTTGAGATCTAGTTTCGTACGAGCAGTTATTGACTTGAGGGAGGGCGCACTTATCATGCAAAGGAGGACGCATTCAGTAGTCGGCCTTCTTCTGTTGCAAAGCAGATCAGAGCAGAGAGTTGAGAGAGGCAGTACATTACAGTCAAAGCTACCTGCATAGTGACTCAGATCCAGATTGACAGTTAGGGCACGCATCCTCAGTGCATGCATCCGCTGATGCATGCAGATCTAGGGTTTGATCCGTTCATGATTCTGAGTTACATCTGAAGTAACTTGTTGTATCTATTCTTTTCACATATTGCTCTGGGATCGAGATAGAAGAAAGCCCAACATAATTGTTGGTTTTCCCCGTTTGGGGTTTCCAGGGTATATGCAGTGTTATATGTGTGATTGCATGTCTTTAATGTTGTAAAGAGATCTACAGTTGTTGAGTTTTATTTCATTACAGTATTATTGATTTACAAGACTCAAACCGCTTGAGATCGCAGGGCTATCCAGAGGGAGTAGCGATCTCTGGATTAAAATTTACATGGTATCAGAGCCCTGGTAAGGGTCGGGGAGAGCAATCACACTTAGATCTGCGAGCTGTATACCAAATCTGTGCAGTGATCTCAGTTGGGCCTCAGATATGCAGTTGCAGGAGTCAAATCTGTGCCATCAGATCACCAAGACTTGTGCATAAGGGATGATCAAGTTGTTTGCACTTCTTGCTCCTCTATGGACATAGATGAGTACGCTACTGATGAGATTGACAGAGAGATGGCTTTCAACACCTGGCAATCGTTGAGTGCTTCCACGATGTAGATCTAATTAAAACCCACCTAAATCTTAATTAACTCATTCCCGATCTAAAGTTTGGTGGGCATCCGACTCCATTTACCCCCTGATCTAAGGCATTGGGCCTCTCCAAGGGAGGTCGCACTCGTTGGTTAGGTGGGATTTTGTTAGATCTACATTGTGGGTATTGCTTGTTCCCTGTCAAATCACTAGATCCATTCAATAGCAAACCCTCTAGTGCCATTTAATCTTGATCTTCACCTTGTGGGCCCTATTTTGGTCATTTTCCTCATTTTAAGGGTGGGCCCTAGTTGGATATCTTTACTTGGCATTAGATCTATCTAGATCTACTAATATAAACCTATAAGTGGCCTTGTCTTTCATTGGTTGAACATTTGTCCATCTCTTAAGCCTCTTCAACCAAGCCCTAATTCCTTAGGTCCACTTATCCATTCTAGATCTAGATCTAATCACTCTTGATCCCTTCATTTTTCACTTTCACATTTCCCTAAGAGGTCTTGAGTGGGTTCCCTAGCCTTCATAGGTTAGCTAGGGTCTCCCCCTTGGTCTTGCTTAGGCTTGATCTAAAGTGAAGAGTGCCTCGGTTAGCGTGACAACCAATCATATTAGGAACCGTGGCATCTCTTGGGTCACCTCTTTAGGTGTCCATTGCTTCTACTGTCCTGGATAGGATAACCTTTAGGGAGAACTACAAGTTGTGTGATAACAAGGGTAAAAGTATCATATTATGGATGAGTTGTATTGATAGTGATTAATACCCTTTGCAAGTGACACTAATCCTCTTTTAAGATTCTACAGCCACCTGTATGTAGAAGTTAATTCCAATAAAAAACTTCCATAGTCTATGCAATTGTTACAACATTGATCAAGAGGGTTCCTTACGTCTGGACCTCGAAATATGCAATATTCTCTTTGCTCAACCCAACACAGTCAACTTTGCTCTTATGGCCAATGTTCAAGAAGTATTTGAGCCACAAGTGTTCGATGAAGCTAAAGGGAGACCTGAATGGGAGAAGGCCATGACTGTTGAACATGAAAGCTTGATGAAAAATCAGACTTGGGATCTCACATGACATCCACCAGGGAAGAATAGCATTGACTGCAAATGTGTGTACAAGGTCAAGTACAAGGACGATGGATCACTTGACAAGTACAAAGCACGGTTGGTAGCTAAAGGGTTCTCTCAACAAGAGGGCATTGATTATGAGGAGACCATTTCCCCTACAACAAAGATGAGCACCATCATTCTTGTTATAGCTTCCTCGTGATGATCATCCCTCGATCATTCCTGCTGCTTGAAGATCTCCAATGGTGTTGAGCCACCACCACTTGGGTGCTTGTTTGCTATCTCCCTGGTTGGGAAAGAGCAAACAGAAAGCCAACGCGATCAACTTTGCTCTTATGGCCAATGATCAAGAAGTATTCGAGCCACAAGCGTTCGATGAAGCTTTGGGGAAACCTGAATGGGAGAAGGCCATGACTGTTGAACATGAAAATTTGATGAAAAATCAAACTTGGGATCTCAAAGCACTTCCACTAGGGAAGAAGCCCATTGGTGCAAATGGGTGTACAACGGCTGCAAATGGGTGTACAAGATCAAGTAAAAGACAGATGGATCACTTGACAAGTACAAAGCACGGTCGGTAGCTAAAGGGTTCTCAAAGCAAGAGGGCATTGGTTATGAGGAGCGGATGGACCTTCCATCCACATTGTGCTTCCATGGCTAGAACAAGATGGATGGTGCTCAATATGCTGTAGGGGTAAAGGTCTCCTCATAACCAATGCCCTCTTGCTTTGAGAGGAGTCTTCCTTAACGAAGATTTGGAGGAAGAAGTCTATATGTATCAACCACAAGGATTTGAGATTTTAGGGAAAGAGCACTTTGCTTGCAGGTTAAAGAAGGTGCTATATGACCTACAGCAGGCACCCAAGGCATGGTACATCAAGATTGGAAGGTACTTAGTTGAGCAGGGGTTCAAACGGAGTCCTTCATAACCCCAACGGAGTCCTTCAGATGCCAACTTATAAGTCAAAAGCAATGGTAATGATATCATCCTACTAGTTATTTATGTATATGACATCATCATCACAGGTAGCGAGGCAAACATGATTGAACAGATAAAAATAAAACATGAGTAAAGATTTTGATATGACTAATCCAGGCCTCCTACATTATTGTATAGGTGAAGTTAGGCAAATAGGTAGCATCATTTTTTCTCAAAAACAAAATATGCCAAGAGTTTGCTTGATAAATTTAGAATGGCAGATTGCAAAATCTCATCTACACCTATGGAGAAAGAGATAAAACTTTTAGCCAAGACCGACTCTAAGGCAATGAATGAGTCAGTCTAGAGGAAACTAGTGGGTAGCTTGATATACCTTACAACCGCTAGGCCTGATTTGAGTTATGTTGTGAGCTTCATTCCAAACTGATGATAGCACCAAAAGCAAAGCATTGGACTGTAAAAATTTTAGGCAAGACCAACTCTAAGGCAATGAATGAGCCAATATAGAGGAAACTAGTAGGTAGCTTGATATACCTTACAACTGCTAGGCCTTATTTGAGTTATGTTGTGAGCTTCATTCCAAATTGATGACAACACCAAAAGCAAAGCATTGGACTGTAGCAAAGCAAGTTTCGAGATATGTGAAAGGAACACTTGACTTTGGCCTTTCCTACAGCAAAAGCAAAGATCTCAGGTTATGTGGATATAGATATCTAGATTGAGCAGGTTGCATGTATGACAAAAAATCAACCTATGGATATGTATTCAACCTTTGCAAAGGTGCAATCACGTGGACCAACAAGAAGCAGCAGGCATGGACCAGTAAGAACCAATAGGCAGTAGCCCTTTCATCGACAAAAGCAAAATATCGCGGAACAATGAAAGGAGCATGTGAGGTAATTTGGCCCACGAGGATGCTTCATGATATGAAGATACACCCCTAATCTACGACAATCAAGGGGAGTTAACAGTGTAGATAATGTCGGCATCAATAAAAAATCGACAAGGGTCCAGAAAACATCTTTTCAACAACAATGGCGAAAAAAATCATCAAACCACGGAAAATATTAAAAAATACAAAATATATTTATTTTTTCAAAAGTTTAAACATATAAAGCAACAACAACATCGGAACATAAATATGGAGAAAATACTAATATATATCATGTAGTCATGCCAAATAAAAAATGATACATCAAACTTGATACTGAATCCTAAAACCTAATAGTTGTCCAATCAAGGACTCGAAAGGGATAACAAATACAAAATGACATCACATATATAAATGTATTTGAGGTAGATTAACAATGACAAAAGTCACAAAACTAACAGCCAGCTATCTAATATCAATGCCATCTCCCCCTTTTATAGGAAAACATTTGCCAAGCCTACCCCTAGCACTAGTAGTAGAAGGCCATGGCTCTACATCTAATATTTTGACGGTGACTGATGGGTCGAGGAATAGCTACATCAATCGATGTAAAAGATGATGCCGATGCTAACACATCACCCTCCATGATGTCTCTAACCTACTCCTACCCCTCCTCCTCTTGCCCCTCATGTTGCTCCTCCTATGGATCTAACCATGCAGGTGCCTCCTCCATGATAGGCATCACAGTCTCCATCCTATACTTAGAAAATATATCAGTATATCGAACAAGTATACCGTAGACAATATATCAATAAACTTGGAATCTTTGGTTGCCTCCACAATGGTTGATGGTCTACACAAGCCCTTCTCCCTCCTCCAACCTGCACAAGAAAATGACAAAAGAAAACCTCAAATCACCTTTTCTAAGCCGCAAACAAAATGCTTGGGTGGTTTTTTTCCAAAAAATAACGATTTTTTGAGCATATTTTTTTGGATCACTTATGATTTTAGTTTATTTCATGTTTTTATGTTTAAGTTGCTTTATTACTTTTATCCATCCATCCCACATGCATAAAGTGGAATAACTCGACCTCATTGTAAACCTTTATAAGAAAGCTTTTTCTTTCTCATCTATATGATATATATTACAATAGCTCTTTCAAGCTATTATTTGGTCTCTTTGTGTGTTTGATTTCCATGATATGGGATAATATGATTATTAAGGCGACAATGCAGGACAAATACAATCGTTGTTTCAAGCAATTACTTGGTCTCTTTGTGTGTTTGATTTCCCTGATATGGGATAATCTGATTCTTAAGACGACAATGCGAGACTTCTATGATTTTGACCTCACTCTTGTGATACTAGAATTTTGGAAAAATATAATTGATAGTTGGTCAAATGATATTTATCCATGGCAAAGATGACTTGTTTTTCACCTAAAGTAGAAACAGTAAACAATATGATATCCAGCAAATCCACATGCTACCTAACAAATTAGCACCCTTTAGGTTATGTCACAAAGGACGGTGCTAAGATTGACAACTTTTCAGAAGATGCACCCACTGTCACCTTAGTGCACTCTCCTCGTTCTTTAGGCCACACGAGGCTTCCCAAATACAAGTAGAAATAGACATGTAAGATATGCAATGAGAACAACTCTATCTCTACAAGATCTTCCCACTAAGTTAGTAGATTAGTGCCTTGGTGGAGTCAACAAGATATTCAATATACTTGATGACTAGGAAGGTTTAGGAGCAATAAAACTAGGTACTGGTTGGACAATAAGATGAATCAATTTTTTGCAGTAAAAACATAAACTTGCAAGAAAACCCAAATTAGACCATGGAAACACCACAAAAGGTACCTCGCGGCGATCACCAACCAAAGGAGACTCAATCACCCTAGGGCACACTTGTTTTGACAGAAGGACGAGGGGATTCGAGACAAAATCCCCCTAGGGCACACTTGTTTTGAAAGATGGATGAGGGGATTCCAAACTAATTTCCCCATCAGATCTATAATAACCTGCAATAATGGATGAAAGACTTGAATTGGCACTTCAAAACCCCCTAGGATCAACAACCAAGACTTGGAGATAAAGTAGTAACTCCTTACAACCGCTAGGGTTTGATCTTCCTATCAAATGGACCTACAAAACAATTATACCAAACCTGCAACAAGGATGTAGAAGCCTTCAGAAGATGACATCACGCTCCCTAGAGCTGACATCACCCCTTTTGAGCTACAAAACAACTTTTTAATGGAATTTTTTCACTTTTTATGGATTTTTCGACAATATAGCAACTTCAAAAATTTACAGCAGCAATATCTATTTCGGAATTGAACAAGTAAAAGTATTGCAATGGCACAAAAATAAATATTTTTTGGATTTCTCAAAACATTTGTTTTTTAGGGTTTTTATATTTTTTATTTTTTGTATTTTTTCCAATAATATAATAAAAGGAATTTTGTAAAAATTTGCAATATTGAAGAGATGGAAAATAGACCTACATATTAATCCACCAAGCAACAACAAATCAAGGTCAATGTTTCTCCAAGAATTGGCAATACAATATTTGAAAAAACTAGTGCAAGGCTAAGAAACCCTAGGTTGTGTCAACCTTTGACCCAATTAGGGGAAACAAGATGCCAAGGCCCAAACAAGAGAGACCCTTCAAGAGGGATGTCTCACTAACAAGACCAAGTTATTATGCATAAAACCTAAATTACCCCTACTTGGATGCCTTCAACAATGCAAGACGAGAGATTTGCGACCTTACCACAATTGAGAGAAAAAGAAAAAGAGAAAAATGCCTCGAGAATTCTTTCACCTTGGAATAGCCTTGGGAGATTGTTAAGAAACCTTAAACATCAAACTTTGCTCCTTAAAATCCCTAGAAATTGCCAAGAAGGAGGTGCACACCACTTGAATAAATCATAAACATATTTATTAAAGTTTTATTATTATTATTATTATTTATTTATGGTCTATGCTTATCATGCTTTGTTTTAGTCATATTGATCCCATGATCTTGCTTACAAATGAGAGGAGGATGTCTTATTTATATGAAAAAAGACATGCCTTCTCAAAAAAGACAACTTTTCCCTCCTCTAAGTTGACCTACCTAATTTGTCTTTAAAATTACTTTTAATATTTTTCTAGGGTTTGTCACCCACAATCCAAGGACTAAACCTAGTAAAAAATAAAATAATGATAAAAAATGATGAAATGCTTCAACTTGAGGATGAGTTGAGCTTGGAAGGAGAACATCATGCCCCATCTAACCCCAACATTTGTTGTTTGCTCTCAACAAATGTGGTTAGAAGCCCAAAACCATGGGATTCATCCCATGGTGCACCAGAACACCCACCTAGGGCATAAATGCCCAACATGATGAGAGACTTCCACCCATCAAGGGGTAGTTAGCAAAGCCACAAGGTCAGCATTCCTTGAAATGAGAACCAAGAGGACCTCCCATGAACAGACCAAGGGTCATGAGCCCCGCTAGACCAACACTTTTACATAAACAAGACCCAATTTGGATTTTTACAATGGCAAAAAAGACCCCCTCGTTGGCACATCTGGTAAGGTGCACTGTAGAGAATCTAGGGCATAATAGACCAAATATGAACTTATGGAAATTTGAGTTGTGGCATTGTCTTTCTAGGTCAGCAATAATCAGCATTTCTAGCACTTTGATGCACAACAGCAGGTTTTAGAGATGCAATAGGCAAAAATCTTTGGACAACTATTACCTCTTCACATCATGCAACAACACTTATGGCAGACTTTTCTGCTATTTCTGGAGGGTTCTTTAAGGTATTAACAAAAGTGAAGACTAGTCTAAGCATGTCCACCAACATTAAGAGGAAAACAACCATATCATCATAGAGGTTATGTCAACTAACATGATTGGGGTAGATTTAGTGACAAAAACTGGCAAGTGAGGAACTTGTGTTCAAATTCTTGAAGCTAAAAATACCCAGAACACGAGTTCATGTGTGAGGAAACTTCTGCAGTTCATCAAACTGATTGCTTAACTGATGCACCCCACCTGGACTATGACCCAGCTTGATAATTGAAGAGATTAGATGCACCCAAAAGAAATAATATTGGAATTTTGATCAACAGCGAATACAATTGTCGAATCTGTGCACCTCTTTCACCGCAACCTTGAGATCAAATCCATCTTTAGATATTCTTCTTGGCAGAATATTGCGGCCCCAAGTCTCAGTACGCAAAGAACAGGATACATGTGCACACAAAGCATGTTTTTGATGCAATCCCACTGTAGTCAAAGCTCAAACTATGATTTAACCTCACATACTTTGAGTGCAATATGTAACCCGCAAAAAAGCAACAGTAGTATGCCCATGTCGTAGAAATATAAGCATCGAGGAATAGGGCAAAAATAATATAGCCACCACAAGATCAAATGATGGTTCATGAGGACGGGAGCCTGAAGCTTTACAAAAAAAAATGCAAGGTGTGATTTAATCAATAAGATGGAGCTGACAATCGTAGAGGATGAACCCTTTTTATTCATATGCTTTCGTAGATGCTTGTGCATTGCTCAAGGGTCCAAATCGATGATGTGTAGGTTTGGACAAAGGCATTTGTTCATGGAACTTTGTTCACGGGCCACTTTGTTATCGTTGTTTCATTGGAATGCTCATTTAAAGGAGCTTTTAAAAGATATTTGGGGGGGCCTTTCATGTGTTTGATGGAGTTTGGGCAAACTCTTTTTGAGAATGGCTACTTTCTAAACTTATCTTTTGAAGTTGTTAGAGGGGCTGTAATATTTTATTGAGGATCTAACCACTTTGTTTGAGTTGGTTAAATGAGGAATATTTGTGCTAAATTGAGCCTTATGTATCTTTGAGCATGTGACATGGCATGTGAACCTCTTTTAATGATTTTCTTTTGATGGAGACATTGTACTTGTTGTTTACCACCATTAATTACTTTAAGCATTTAGTTAGGATTTTGTTGGAGTTGTTAAGGTTTTATTATTTGTTTACTCTACCGTAGGCTACATCTAGGAAAATAATGTTATTTTATTGTAAAATGAGATAAGGCTACAACCCATATCAGGGTTGGCCTTCTCATTCATTTGGCATGGTTGAATTATGAGATATTTCTCTTTGGAGCCTAATAGTTATATATTATGGAGCATTTGAAGTGAAAGGATTTTCTTCTCTTGGGGTTTTTATTTATGGATCCAGTGCCGAGGTAACATTCTATCTTATGCCATTGTCAAACTTATTTTTCTAGATCACTTTGAGAGGTAGTCATGCTCAAGTGGAATTTTATTGTGGTTTAACTTTAGCCTTATAGCTTGTATTGTGGCCTAGCAATCTTAAGAGGCAATCATTGCACCATTGAAGATGAAGCAAGATCATTCTTCTCAAGAGGGCGTTGATGAGGACCATAACTTCTACACTGATCTTCAAGGGAAAGGAGCTCTTTCTCCTCCATCTTCCATCATCATTTGTAAATTTATTGTTCCTTCCTACTTCTTCTTGAACCATTATTGATTTCCCCTAATTACTCTACAACCTTGATAAGATAGTGACACTAAACCCTAATAAATCTAGCAGCTTGGTCTCCTTCCCTTGTCTTCCTCTCTTATCCTCCTAGAGTTTCTTGAGTTTTGTCTAAAAGGAGGGTGGCTCAACTCACTCCTTCCTCATTGTGGCAATGTGGAGTGAACAGACTAATTGTTATATCTTATGGAGCATTTGAAGTGAAAGAACTTTCTTCTCTTGGGTTTTTTACTTGATGGATCCAATGCCGAGGTAACATGCTATATTCTGCCAATGTAAAACTTATATTTCTAGATCACTTTGAGGGGCAGTCTTGCTCAAGTGGAATTTAATATTTTTTGGTTTAGCCTTGTGCCTTGTATTGTGGGCTAGAAATCTTAGGAGGAATCCTGAATCATATGCTTGAATAGGTTAGAGTACAAGCAAGATATAGGTTGGAGGAGTGGGTCTTAAATGTCACCCGTCCTTAGTGGGAATTAGCATGAAGCTTCAATAGCTTTGGGGTAGGGGCTTGTCTTGCTTTGTTGTAGAGGTTCCAGCCAAACACATACACTTCAAGGTCTAAAGGGGAATCATCCCGAGACTCCATATGCCCCAGGGATTGATAGTCTTTCAAAGTCCTCCCATCACCCCCTTAAAGTATACTACAAAAAGACTTCATGTTTTGCTAGGGTTTTCGAGATCACCTTGTCCCTCATTGCCACAACCTAGAAATCCTATTTAGGGAAGCCCCCTCGGGTTGGAGAAGAGCCAACTAAAAGTGCAAAGAGGTGGTTACCGGGGTGACAGTGGGTAACAACTCTAGGCTGCAGTTGGGCTAGTCGTGTTCTTTGGGGTTTTAACTTTACCTGCTACTTCATGCTGTAACAGTGTATGCATGCCTTCTCACGAGATCCATGCTTTACCACCACATTTGAATGGTCTCACTTGCAAAGAGGTTTCCTTGTGTTATTTGCCTATACCTGAGTCCTCTCTGGTTTGATCACGTTTTAGAATGCAAGGAACATCATTTTGCATGGCTTCAGAAGAACTTGCTACAACCAAAAGGAACTTCCATGATCAAATAGCTTTGCAAAGTTCAAAGAGGGAAAAAAGACAAAACCAGAAATATAAATCATTTATCCATGTTAAACTAATAAGATGAATAACAAAGAGTGTATTTCCTCGTTCCTGTCTGTCATTACCCGCTCTTGCTCTTGTTTTCTCTAGCCCATTTATTGTTTATCATTCATGTTTTGTTTCCATTATTTTTCTTTCATCTAGGGAGCAGTCAATATGATGGATATTCACAGGTGATTAACTGTAGTCTCTTGGCCAATATGGTCATCATTGATTCAAGCTTATACCAAACTTCTGGTGACTGAAGAACTGCAAGAAGATCATTTGTTAAAATTCGCCTAGACACAAGACTATCCAAATCAACAACTTTCATTCAGTAAAAACACCCAGCGGAGACTGAGAATCACAAGACTTGACTTTCATTTTCTCTTGTCAAATGTTTCTCATCCAATACCAGACTAGAAGAAGCTAAGAGTGTCCCTCATCATTCAAATTTTAGAAGCTGCCTTTTGTTCTTTTTTGTTGATGCTTCTTAAGAGTCAAACCGGGCATAGATCTCTAATTCCAGACATTCTGTTTTCTTTTCGCTCCTGTCAAAAGTTTCTCAAATTCTCGTCTAAAACCAGACTAGAACAAGCTAAGAGCCTCTCTCGTCATTCAAATTTTACAATGTTTTTCATCATGATAGGATTGCATAAAAACAACTTTTAAACATACTATTCATTACACTCGTTGGTTGTGGGTGCAGCTGAGATAAAGTTAATCAAATCTGCCAGTAGATTTTGTTTCTCATCAGTGTTCAAACACACTAGATGTTTCAAAATATCACCAGCAAATATCAATTCTGATTACAAATAGAACAACGGGGATGTATACATGAAGCACACTGGAATTACTAAAATACAACTGTCAACTTCATAGTTATCAATACAAATTGTACAAGTGGATACAACCAAAAAGATTTAAAGATTAACCAGGAATATCACTAAAATAGATTTCTGATTAGAACCACAGGAGTGTATGCATGAAGTGCACTGCTATTACTAAAAGATAACTGTCAACTCTGTAGTTAAGACATACAAATCGTACAGGTGGAGACAACAAATAAGATTTAAAGACTAACCAGAAAATTCAATGAAATAGATTTATGAATAAATCAATGTGCAAACCTGCTGCTGTGGAAATTTAAACTGACTGGGGTCTATGATCCACGGGTTTTCCAGAACCTAAACTATTAAGGGATGAACAATCAGAGAATATATTGAGGTAAATGATAAAGAAGAACCTGTTTTTGTCCATGACCAATGGATGTGAAAAATCTGCTGAGGCAAGCCAATTATGATGTATACCTGAAATACTGAAGCCATTGACTAAAGAGCATATGAATGTACTTCCAGATGATCTCCTCGACCAAGAATCAAGATAGCCTGTTCATAAGACAACTGATATGTTACCAATGACATAAGCTGGCCCCAACATTAGTACCAAAAACTGGAACAGCATATGAAGGATTCAATATTTCAAGTGGCCTATCACTTCAATTCCCAAAACACAATGCTCATTGCAATAGCATAAAAGTATGTCACAATTATATTTTTTGTTGATGTTTTAAGTTTCAAACAACGCATACTTCTCTAAAGCAACTAGAAAACAGAATAGTGTTACTTCTCGATTCTCGAGGTATTAGGCAAAAATTAAATAGAGCAAAAGACAGCTACAGGGACAGATGGACGGATTCTAGATCTCAAAATAAATTCCACTAAACATTTTGGTTGTAATAAATTCCACATGGCATCATATTGAATATCCTTACCAAGATAGATTGGAACAATTCTGTCTCAAAATAAGATCCATTGAATGTTTTTTCAATTTGTTATTGTAAAACTGGAACCAATAGTAACACCAGGTACTGGACTTCTGCTGCTAAGGCAATCTTTAGAAGAAGAATTATACCTTGTCCTAAGTTTAGAGGTATGATCACACATGCGGTTCCAAAGGATTTGAGAAGAAGGAAAGTGACTTCCATAGAGAAAACTAGCTGCAAACATATTCCAATCCCCAATTGAGTATCTGTGTTCTCATCTCACTGAGTCAACATAACAAAGGACTGAAATACTGGGAAGAGAATATACTTTAATTTACTTGAGTAGAAATGATGGAACAACATGATATAATCCAGAATGTTTTATAAGTTATAACTACTTTGCTTCAGTTGAACTGCTAGAGAACAGAATAATCTCCAAAATGCTTCATAAGAAAGAATATTTTATAATGCAGATAATGTTACATTTAGGATCGATTATCTCATGAGTGGCAATACCCCTGACATGTAAGATTCTGGAAAAAGCGGATGACCCAAAAAGAAGCCTCAAACTCACATTTCAAAACTCTACCTAACCACGGTTTGTGTTTTTAATCATGCAGGTTGGAGGTTCGTTTTGTCTTGGATCCTTATGTTGTCTATTTTTCCTGATGGAAAGACTGAGCGCATGCCAATGTGGAAAAGAAATCAGCAATGTTCAGATTTATGTAAAAGAACAGGAATAATGCAACTTGAACTCACCTCGTAGGAAGTGCTGTTTTGCCTCCTCTTAGCCAAATTATCTACCTCTTGCTCTGCTTGAAATAAAGATGCACTCACTATCTTTCAAGGTGAGGAACATTTGACAAGTGCAGATGATAAAAATCTCTTCTTTCTTTCCAGATGAAAGAAGAGAACTAGCAGTCAAATTTACTATTTTCATTTAAGATGTGACAAAAGGAAGATGGGGATTCGTGACAGTACCTGACAATGTACAACGATGTTGTAGACTATTCGTCTGACCCTCTAGAGGGAATCCAAATCTTCACAGACTAGTAGACTCAAGGCATTCTACGTGTGGGGGATAGTGTTGTTAGAGGTGCAAAGGCCAGCTTGGCAGGAGGCACAAGGGAAAGGCAATATGACCAGATTGGGAACGTCAACGGATAGAGAGTGGTACAAGTTCATTAGTTCAAAGGGCCAAAGGTAGTAAAAGCACACTAAACACAACTTTTGGGGGTCATGAAGGTCATGTCTCAATCCAAAAGGATCGACAGGCTTTCTCAAATCATTGCCTTCTCCAGTCTATGGGAGATTTCACTGTGTCAGCTACGATTCCACTATGAAGATTTTTATGTAGCATGTTGAATATCCTCTGATTAAGGGTGGCGAATGCTTTCCTCGGGAGTATATAAGTTAGTTGAGTGAGATTGGTAAATTGTGTTAGGATATTCCTATACTCCATCCTAGTCCTACTAGCTTTTCAGTCTTTTAGGGTTTGCATGCACTTTTAGGGTTTGCATGCATTCTAGGGTTTGCATGCATCCCAGTCATCAGTCCCAGCACCTAGCCCTCAGTTAGCTAGCCCCGGGAGCTTCTTCCTGATCAGTTTCAGCCCTCCTAGTACTTAGTGCGCCCTCCTTTCACCTACTGCATGTGAGAGGCGCACTTCTTCACCTACCAGTCCAGTTATCTTCAGTTAACTGAGTTCTCTCCTTGATTTTAGGCTTGACTCACTCTTAACTGACCTTATCACTCCGATGGACCTCCAGTGTGACTAGATAGCCTATTCTGACTCCAGTTAGCTCCATATGCGCCCTCCACTGAGCTTCCTTCACTACATTAGTGCTTCCATGTGCCAGTTACACCTACCACACTCAGTTGGACTCAGTTTGACTCCTAGTTGACTATTACTTGTGCATTGATGACTTCACTGATGATGAGGTGGACTCCTAGTTATGCTTTGATGACACTCCACTGATTATGGATCTATCCATGAAGGCTAATTCGAATCACACCTAGTGTATTCGAATCTTGAGCATTGTATATTTACTATTTCACTGTTCAGATTAATGTAACATGTGTAATTATTCTGCCTCTATCTGAGCTCCTTTGGATCTATGTTCTACTGCTCTATTCTTCTTCCATTATTCCTAAATTCTTTCATTGTGAGGTTTACATCATCTCTTTGGATCTACTGTGAGCATTTTCACAAATTGAAGGAGGAAAAGTGCTAGATTCAAGAGGTGGGTGTTCAATGTAGTGGTGTCCGTGGAGCTTAAAAAAACAAGTCAAACCAATGCTTGGTGATGATGTGAAAATGCACTTTTACTGACTCAAGCTTTGGAAGTGAGGTTTCATGGCAGAGCTATTTGTGAAGAAACCCTGAAAGATTGCTTGCATGTTGAGTAGGAGTCTTTGATTGGATATACTCCTGTCTTCAACATTTTCTCCAAGGGGTGGATGGAATCTATGTATAGGATAGAGATAGACGCAAACAAAGCCTTGAATTTTCAGTGCAAGTGGGGTTCCTCACCCTTATCCATTAAGTGTTGGGGTCCTTTTTTAATTGAGGATGGAAAGGACCAATGTGCATTTGGTGTGGGTAGAACTCCACGATCTTCCCCTTGAATTCTAGACGTTTAAAGTTTTTAAGGAAATTGGTGATTTTGAAGTGGATATGAGTTTTCTAGAATCCAATGCTTTACACATTGCTCAAATTGTGGCGGCCATTATCTTTGATATGATTTAGTTGCAGAGAATTCTAGAAAAGGGCCCTTTTTCTCATTGCTAGATTCCAAATTATGTTGGTGTGCCTTTTCATTGTGCTAGAAGCCTAGATGTCAAGGGTACAGAAACCTAGGAGTGGATTGTATGTAAATTTTTCAGGCCCTAGATGACTGATGTCCTATGTTTCTCTTAATTAAATCAATCAGACCTGAATTTATCTAATCATGTCTAATCACAAAAATGAATATTTCTGAACATGCAGCAATCACAGATTTAGCTGAAAATGAACAGCAGACGCAAAAACACAATACAGACGATTTACACCTTCAAATCAGCATTTCATTAATAGATCTAGGTTTACAAAAAAACCTCCACAACTGCAATAAACAACAAACTTACTGAGGAAAACTGCACTCAATCAACCAAGAAATCCAGCTGAAGCTTGCCAGCTGTGGTACGGACTCTTTGCAGACCTGTACTGACCAGTCCGTATAAATACATATGACTGTATGGACTTGCTATATGGATCCATACAACTGTACAGATCTGTCCATGCTGCTTCCTGCTTGCTGAAATCTGCCTGGTTGTTGACTGGGCTCCCCTTTGGTCCTCTAATTTCACTCTTCGGATGAGTTTCTTCACCTTCCAACCAAAATTGACTTCTTGTGAATAATGAATGTGTCTTTACCCTCTACTTTGACCTGCCTTTATACTTTAATTGTAACCGTAATCTACCAAAACCCTAGTCTCTCGATGAGATCAACGATTGAGATTAGTCTAAATCACTGATGCATTAAAAATGCACTTTATTAGACTCAATAAGCAAAATATAAGACTTTCACTTTAATAACGTGAATTACAAGATAGATTTGACATGGATGACTTCACGCATGTTCGACACAAAAACTATGTGGAAGTTCTTGTTCGAGCTACAAAACATCAACATTGTAAGCCCAAATTTAGCAAGAAAATATGGGCTAGAAATCCAGAGTAGAAAATGTAGGACAAAGGGATTCAAGGTGAAACCCAATAAGGCAAGGGTAAAACTATGTGGAGATGAAAAGAAGGGGGGTTTTGGAAGTGTGGTTTGGGGGGGAGCTTTGTCTAATGTTAGGACTTCTTCTCTATCTCCAAAGGTCAACCATATTGAAAAAGGTGATGGAGGATCCAGGCAAAGCCTGGAATCCAAGGAGGATAAACCTCATCAAATTTAAGTTATGGCAGAAAAGGGAAAGCCTGATGTTGAATCTCATTCTTTGATTCCACATAATGAGGTTTCTCAAGATTTTGAACTAGGGAAATGACTAGATCTAGGTGTATATAAGTTTGGAGAGTCTATGGGGAAAAAGTGAAGGCCAGGGGTTCTTAGGGGGTCTCCAGTAAGCCTTGCATGTGGGAAGGCTTTAGGAGGTGAGTTTTGTTCAAACCTACCCCTAGGCAGTTGTTAAGATTATATGCTACTATAGACTAAATTCTAATTTCATGAGCATTCAATACAATTTCACAATAGCAGCATGATAAGGATCTCTGAAAGATACACAAACACAAAGACACAACAATATATCCTGGGAAACCCTCAAGGGGAAGAAAACCCAACAAGAACTTCCTCAATATAGATGATCAAAGTACAATGCCCAAAAATAGGCCTCACAAATAAGAGAGACAAAAGACTCAAACTCTAGACCCAAGCCAATCCTCCTCCTCCTTCGCATATCTCTCTCTCTCCTCTAATGCACAAGTGAGTGAATGTACAAATGAGGGAAAGACTCCCTCCATTTATACTTTACTTTTCACTGGCCTTTAACCCTAACTGGGCCAACTTCTCTAGGAAGACTCAATATAACATTATATTATATTCTTTTGGGTGCTAACGACCTCACTTACAATGGAGGTTTAACCTTATGACCTTTACATGACCAAATGTAATAATGACATCCCCGAACGGAGGTAAAACATCCCCGAAGGAGTTACAATAATAAAGTACAAGTAGAATATACTTTGAAGTTACATCAATTCAACACTCCCCCTTAACAAGAAGGGTATTCTACTGACAACAGCAAGAACAGATGTGTCTCTACACAACATCATCGGGAGGAGGAAGGCATCATCAACAACATCATCTGGAACATTGGTTGGTACATCTATAAATCATTGGATGTTCTTCAACACCATCATCAGCAACAGCTGGAACAGCTACTGTAACATCATCAACATCTGCAGCACAGAGCTGGAACATCATCATCATCTTCAGTGCAAAACTGAAGTCATCAGCATCATCATCATCTTCAGTACAAAGCTGAAGTATCATCATCATCATCATCATCTTCAGTACAGAGCCGAAGTATCATCATCATCTTCAGTACAGAGCCGAAGTATCATCATCATCTTCAGTACAAAGCTGAAGTATCATCATCATCATCTTCAGTGCAGAGCTGAAGTATCATCATCATCACCTGCAACACACATATGATCCTTCCTTTCGGAACTAGGGACCATGGACAATCCTTCCTTTTGAAACCAGGGATTCAGTCCAACAACACTGGTGATCCTTCCTTTCGGAACTAGGGATCATGGACAATCCTTCCTTTCGGAACCAGGGATTCAGTCCAACAACACTGGTGATCCTTCCTTTTGGAACTAGGGATCATGGACAATCCTTCCTTTCGAAACCAGGGATTCAGTCCAACAACACCGGTGATCCTTCTTTTCGGAACTAGGGATCATGGACA
The DNA here is from genome assembly GCA_027924585.1 of Larix kaempferi. Classification (NCBI taxonomy): domain Eukaryota; kingdom Viridiplantae; phylum Streptophyta; class Pinopsida; order Pinales; family Pinaceae; genus Larix; species Larix kaempferi. The sequence goes on from BSBM01000504.1 coordinate 10,183,936, forward strand.
ATCCTTCCTTTCGGAACCAAGGATTCAGTCCAACAACATTGGTGATCCATCCATTCGGAACTAGGGATCATGGACAATCCTTCCTTTCGGAACCAGGGATTCAGTCCAACAACACTGGTGATCCTTCCTTTCGAAACTAGGGATCATGGACAATCCTTCCTTTCGGAACTAGGGATTCAGTCCAACAACATTGGTGATTCTTCCTTTCGGAACTCAGGATCATGGACAATCCTTCCTTTCGGAACTCGGGATTAATTCCAAACAACTTTGGTGATCCTTCCTTTCGGAACTCGAGATCATGGACAATCCTTCCTTTCGGAACTCGGGATTAAGTCCAAACAACTCCAGTGATCCTTCCTTTCGGAACTCGAGATCATGGACAATCCTTCCTTTCGGAACCATGGATTCAGTCCAACAACACTGGTGATCCTTCCTTTCGGAACTCGAGATCATGGGCAATCCTTCTTTTCGGAACTCGGGATTAAGTCCAACACTCATATCTTAGACAATCCTTCCTTTCGAAACTAGGGATTCAATCTAAGGATCAACATTTAAGACTATCCTTCCTTTCTGAATTACGGGTTCAATCCCACCTGCATTATCATCATATCATTAGCACTACTCCCCCTTTCGAGGGAAGTTCTTACGGACTACACCAAGCTTGTCGCGGAAGTACTCAAACTTCACACGAGACAGAGACTTAGTCAACACATCTGCAACCTACTCATCCGTGCTCACATATTGGAGCTTTATAGCTCCCTTCTGCACCATATCACAGACGTAGAAATATCGTATTTCTATGTGTTTTGACTTATCATGGAACATAGTCATCTTTATACAACTCTGGTTATCACATAGAATCACTGTGGTATCTAACTCCAGATCAAATAGACCTGATAACAACTTCCGAATCCATATAGCTTCACAACTAGCAGAACATGCTGCAATATATTATGCTTCTGCAGTGTTGAGAGCAACACTGGACTGCTTCCTGCTTAGCCACGAGATCATGGTTGACCCCAGACTGTAACATCCACCTGAAGTGCTCTTCCTGTTTGAGACACTTCCTACCCAATCGGAGTCTGTATAACCATACAGTCTGAAATCATGATCTCTAGAATAATTGAGACCATAGTCTATTGTACCTTTTAAGTACATCATCACATGCTTTGCAGCTACAATGTAAACACGTTTGGGCTCAACCAGATGCTAACTCAAGGTGTTCACAGCAAAGCATATATCTGGCCTAGTATTCGTCAGATACATCAACGACCCAATAATTTGCTTGTATAGAGTCACATCCACTAATTCTGACGAAGTATCAGATAATAACTTCAAGTTGGTATCCATGGGTGTGGCCATGGCTTTACACTCCAACATATCAAATCTTTTCAAGATTTCTATTGCATACTTCCCTTGGTTAAGGAAGATTTCCCTCTGGGCTCTACCATACTTCAAGACCTAGAAAATAATGCATTAAGACAAGGTCTTTCATCTCAAATTCTGCAGCGAGCTTCTTCTTGCACTCTGAGATTTGCTTCTCATTACCTGTCAGGAACAAGTCATCCACATATAGCAATTATATGACTGGTTTATCATCCATAACCTTGAAGTAAAGGTTAGGATCAGCTTTACGTTTAGTAAAGCCCAAGCTCGTCAGAAAACTATCAATTCTTCCATACCAAGCTCTTGGAGCTTGCTTCAACCCATACAGAGCCTTCTTCAGTTTGCAGACATGTGTCTCTTTGTTTTCAACCTCAAATCCTTGCGGTTGTTCTATGTACACTTCTTCTTCAATGACACCATTCAGGAAAGTTGTTTTCACATCCATCTTGTGTAACTTCCACTTCATCGTGGCTACAAGTGCCATGATGGTTCTAATGGAAGTGTACCTTCCTTCAGGAGCAATGTTTCCTCATAATCGATTCCTTCCTTTTGAGAGAATCCTCGAGACACAAATCTAGCTTTGTATTTTTCAATACTTCCATCAGCAGCACTTTTTATCTTGTATATCCATTTGGAAGATACCACTCTTTTACCTTCTGGTTTGGGAACTATGTCCCATACATCATTCTTTATTATAGATTGGTATTCTTCTGTCATAGCTTCTACCCATTCTTTCTTTTGAAGGGCCTCTTCAAAGCAAGTAGTTTTTTTGTCTACAAGATCATACATCAAAGCCACATAACTGGAAAATGGCTTTGGCTTCTTGCTTTCTCTCGAGGAGCCTTCTGGAGATCCATACCTCTCTACATCTTGAATAATTTCTCGAGCCCAAGCTGGTTTTCTCTTGTGAGAGATAGTCATGGATGGAGGTTCTTGGGGCTCCAACATATCATGATCTTCTGGAGTCTCATCAACGGGAGAGGGTGCCACTTCTATAACTCTAGGAGCTACATCTTCTTCATATACTTCTTCATGTTGGCACTTTCTGGACTTCTTGAGAGCTGCATCTTCATTAAATGTTACATCCCTACTAATCTCCATGTGATGATAGCCTGGTATATATATTATGAAGGCCGTGGAGACCTCACAGTATCCAACAAAGATTCCTTTCTTTCCGGCAGGATCCAATTTGGTCCTTTTCTCCTTTGGAATATGAACAAACACTGGACAAACAAATATCTTGAGATGACTTACCTCTGGCTTCTTTCCTGTGATCATCTCTTCGAGGGTTTTGAACCCAAGTGCACTATGGGACACTCTGTTTTGGACATATATTGTTGTCCTTGTTGCTTCAGCCCATAGATGCATAGGAAGATCTTGATCATGGATCATGGTCTTCACTGCTTCCATAATACTTCGATTCTTTCTTTCAGCAACACCATTTTGTTGAGGATTATAAGTTCCCTCTTAATCCCAGCATCTTTGCAGAAGGCTTCAAAATCTTTTGAAGTGTATTCTCCTCCATTATCTGACCTGAGTGTCTTTATATTCCTTTCTGAAAGATTCTCTATCAAGGCTTTGAATTCCTTGAACTTTTCGAATACTTCACCTTTTGATTTCAGAAAGTAAATCCAAGTCTTTCGAGAGTAATCATCAATGAATGTAACATAATACTCATATCCACTGAGAGATGTGGAGGGCATTGGACCACATACATCTGAGTGAATAAGTTCCAATATCCATTCTGACTTGGTGTCGCTCTTCGGAAATGGATTCTTTATGTTCTTCCCTTTTGCACATCCTTTACATATTCCTTCATGATCAATCTTTAGATCGAGTAATCATGTTACTACCTTGCTTACATGTGGTAATGCTTTGTAGCTTATGTGAGCAAGCCTTCTATGCCATAGTTCACATGGACTTGTAGTATCATGAATCAAAGTTGATTCTGAATGTCCTTTTAGTTTATATAAGCTTCCTTCTTGTATCCCAATAACAATAGCATCTTTTATAGATTTTCCTTTGGACCACATGAGAACTTCTCCATCTATAAAAGCAACCCTAAATCCTTTCTTATCTAAAGTTGAGATAGAAAGTAGGTTCTTCTTTAGGCCTGGTACATATAGTACATCCTTCATCTTCATCGGGGTTCCTTAATCAATCTTGTAGGTGGCTTCTCCTATTCCCTTAAGTGGGTATTGATAATCATCTCCTAGAGATACCTTCTGAGGAGAGTTTTTTTCTTCTAGACTGGAGAGAGTCTTCTTCTGACCTCTCATGTGCTTTGAAGCACCACTATCAATCAGCCATGTGTCATTTCCAGGTGTCACGGACCCAGAGAGAGCGGAGAATAAAACATATTCTTCTGCTTCTTCTTTTGCTAACTTCCTGTGAGGTTCTTCTGCTTCTTCTTCTTCTTCGGCTAAGTGAGCATGATGTCTTTTGTTGCTCTTCTTCTTGCATTCTTCTTTTCACTCTGGACAATATGTCCCATCTTATCACATCGAAAACATTGATAAGAATGGAAGTCTCTTCACTTGTAGTTTCCCTTCTTATACTTTTGAAGCTTCTTAGGAGGATGAGACTCTCTATGATTTTCCTTCTTGAAATGAGGTTTTCCCTTTCCTCTCTTAGTATGGGTAGCTAGAGCTTGATCATCATCTTTGAGTAGAGCTTCTCGATTTGCCACTCTAGCCTCTTCTTGGACACATTCTTTCCATACAACTTCAAATAGTAGACTTTCCTTTCTTGCACACATTGTCTGGATAAAGGAGTCCCAAGGTCTAGTCAGACCATTGAGAGCAGTCATCACCAACTCATCTTCATCAATGTGGTCTCCAATTACTTCTAGTCGTTCTTTGTATTGGGAGACCCTTGTAAAATATTCTTGAATGGATTCTACTTTACTCATCTTTGTACTTTTGAGTTGAGTTCTCAAATTTATCTTCTGATTGATGTTTCTTTCTTCATACATTCTTGTTAGGGCATCAAACATCTCCTTTGGAGTTTTCTTGGAGGACACTTGAGGAATCAAGTGGTCTTTAATGGAGTCTGCTATGATCCTCATAGCTCTAATCATATCCTTCTTATGCTTTTCCTTTGCTTCAGCTTCTTCGGGTTCAGGCACAGCTTCTTTAACAAACTTTGTAATGAGCCCAATCCTGTATTTCCAAGCATGGAAATTTTCTATGCCTTCCAACTTCTCTTCAAGCTTAGTGCTTGGGGCCATCTTGTCTCGAGGAGCAGAGAATAACCACAAATTAAAAAATTTCAAAAGCAAAAACCAAGGTTACACGAACCGTGGGTGTGATCGGAATAGGCTGAAGAATCCAATACGGGTGCGGCACTCATCCCAATATTAGGAATCGGGGATTTGGAATCCTAACCCTAATTAACCCTAATTATCCTACATCTATCCTACGTAAACAACTTTAGATTAAGTCAAAACAAGGTGGAAGAATCTGATTCGGGTGCGGTGAGGCCTAGGACCGAATCCGGTAACTATGGCAAAAACTGAACTCACCAAAAGATGTGCTTGACTGAGGCGAGTATGCTGGTATGCTTTGTTTATGAAAAATCCAAAATTTCACCCTTGAAATTTGACTTGCAAAATTTTGGTCTGCAGTTTCTGGTTCTCTGGTTTTCTGGTTTTTTTGGTCCAAAGTCAAACTAGGGTTCGACTTTCCGGAAGTTTCACCCACTGAAAAACTTCGATCTTTGTGCCAATAGATGCCCCTAAGAGAGGCGCACTTGCATATGCCACTTGCACTCAAAAATTCCACTTCTGTGAGAAACCCTATTTTTTATGCTCGAAGAGAGAGAGAGAGTTTTACCTTGTGAAAGTTGCTCTTTTCAGGCTAGCTCTGATACCATGTTAAGATTATATGCTACTATAGACTAGATTCTAATTTCATGAGCATTCAATACAATTTCACAATAGCAGCATGATAAGGATCTCTGAAAGATGCACAATCACAAAGACACAACAATATATTATGGGAAACCCTCAAGGGGAAGAAAACCCAGCTAGAACGTCCTCAATATAGATGATCAAAGTACAATGCCCAAAAATAGGCCTCACAAATAAGAGAGACAAAAGACTCAAACTCTAGACCCAAGCCAATCCTCCTCCTCCTTCGCAGATCTCTCTCTCTCCTCTAATGCGCAATGCACAAGTGAGTGAATGTACAAATGAGGGAAAGACTCCCTCTATTTATACTTTACTTTTCACTGGCCTTTAACCCTAACTGGGCCGACTTCTCTAGGAAGACTCAATATAATATTATATTATATTCTTTTGGGTGCTAACGACCCCGACTTACAATTGGAAGGATGACATGACTGAATGTTGATATTGACAGAGTGCACAACACAGCAGAATTTGAAGTTATTGAGATAGTGGATGACATTAATCCTTGTTCAGTGTTGCTTGGTGTCGATTGGGAATTTGATAACCAAGCTATTATTGATCTAAAACAGATTCAAATGATCTTTGAAGGAGAAAAATTAACAGTTACTGCACCATTAGATCCAATAGAAGGAAGGTGATATGTAAAACCTGTCGAAAATGGAGAATTAGATAACTTGTACAGGATGACCACGTAGATGGAGGACTATGTGGATTCTACTGTTGACAGTATATTCAATTGGTGAAGTATCGACTCTTGTACATCGATTCATAAGGTGAATATTAGAATGAAGGAGAAGTGTAAGTTCACAAATATTAGAGATTATTGGAATGATGAAACTGTTGAGAAGATTGTTAATTTACTGCATGAGTACAAGGACCCGTTTCCAACAACTTTTTCAGAAATTAAAGGGATTACTACGGAATTAGGGGAGATGAATATCCCATTGAAACCGGATGACAAGCCAGTAAAGCATCGACCGTACTGATTGAATTCGGTATATAAGTAGAAAGTCAAAGCAAAGATAGAAAGAATGCTGGAAAATGGGATAATTGAACCTTTCAAGAAGTCGGAATGGGTCAGTCCAATGGTGGTCCAAGATAAGAAAACATGTGGAATTAGAATTTGTGTAGATCTGCTCAAGTTGAATGATTTTTCTTATATGATCCATTTCCTACCCCTTTCATGGATGAATTTTTAGAACAAGTTGGAGGACAGGAATCCTACTCGTTTACTGATGGATTCTCTAGATATCATCAGATCAAGATTGTGTAGGAAGATAGGCATAAGAAAACCTTTGTGAAAAAATGGGGATGCTACCAGTATACAGTGATGCCTTTTTGGGTTGAAGAATGCACCAAGAAAAAGAAGAGGTTGCACAGAGGAATTTGCAAGACTGTAGTAGGTAGTGGAGGACATCTTCAACTTTATACCAGAAGCACAAGTGGAAGGAGAAATCCTTATCGAATAAAAAGTAATGAAGATAAGCGAATCCATTCAGCACTTTTGTGCAAATATAGTGGAATTGGAAGCACATATAGCTCTAAGCAACCCACTGGAAGAAAGGGAGCAAAGGGAAAGAACAACCACCGCAATAGTAGTAAACATTAAGGCTTTGGAGGAAAAATGCACAAAGATATATAAGGAAAGTACACAGGTTTGGACCTAGTTGATAGAAGATGTTGAGTTGAAGGCCATAGAGTAGAGACTGCAGTATGTGCATAAGAAGGTGTAGAAACTAAAGGAAACAATGCTGATGCTATGGTTGATGATTTGCTGATTTGATCATGATGACAATGTTATAAGCTATAGGTTATAACTTATAACTACTAGATGATTGACGTTATATAGTTTAATCCATGGTTTTATGTTTTTTGTAACTAATTCAACATTCTGCATGGTTTTGTTCACATATATGCATCAAAATATATAAAAAATATATATATATATATTATATAAAAAACGCTCCCAACCCGAAAGCTTTTGAAAATTTCGCTTTTCGCTTCGCTCCCGCTTCCCGCTCTCGCTCCCCGCTCCCGACGGCGTAGGTCCGGATCTAGTATGCATGATATAGTTCAAATTAAGATGGCACTATGTGATAAAAGATAGAGATGCTAGCTTCCATAGCTAGTCTAGGGTAACCTAGGGCTTGGTATTAGCCCTTGATGTGATCTAGCATGGCGATGTTAGTAGGACTCACGATGGTGACAGTACTTATGTGCTAGAGTTGATGCTACAGTTTCATGCCCTACAAAAAAAAGATAATTATTTGGTTTCTTTGTTTAATGTATACCCTTATGTGTGAAAGGGCTTATGGTCATTTGATGTATACTTGTTCTTTTATCATGAACCTATCATAAGAAAGGTTTAAGGTTTTTCCGCTCTGAAGAAAAGAGGGTTTTCCCCAAGGTAAAATATGGTGTCTACTGTGCATGATTGATGTGATCTGATCTGCTTACTTTCACGTCTATTATAACATGATGTGTTTACGTTTTGCCATACTTAGTTCGTTGTTTAACTTGTTATACTGCTCATACATATAGTTGATACTTTCATGCTTGATTATGCAAAAGAGAATTATAAAATCGCATTCATAATTACCAGTTTATGAAAGTAGCAAAAATTCAACAACCATTACATGGAAAGATTTGAAATACTCGCCATAGTCTTTCCCCCCTAAAGCCGAAAAGGTGGAAACGTATGTTGATGACATGGATGTACTTTGGCCCCGTGGAGAAAGCAACTTAGCTAGATTCCTTTAGCATCTTAGTAACCGAAATGGTAGTATTAATGTTTACCATCGAGATCGAGAAGAACAATAGCCTTCCTTTCCTTGATGTCTTAGTTTCAAAGAAGGAGGATGGGTCAATAGCGCATCAAGTTTATAGAAAGAAGACACATAATGAAAGGTACCGGTACATGCTAAATCTCACCATTTCCCCCCACAAAAAGCTCGTGTCATTAGTAATTTGGTAACTAGGGCTTTAAGAATCTCATATAGTGAACACATTGATCAAGAAATAGAATACCAAGCCCAAGTCTTTGAAAGACATGGTTATGATAACAGACAATTTAGAAAAGTGGCAGTAACCATCAGTAAAAACAGGAAAATAGATAAAAAGAACAAGAAAGAAAACCCGAAGGGCAATGAAGAAAATAAAAGAGATTTTCTTCCTTACATTAAAGGCACCACTAATAAACTAGCTAAAACCCTTGGAAGAAAATGGTTAGAAGTCTTTTTCACTCCTAATACAATTAGGAAATTAGTGGATTCCCTAAAAGATCCTATTAAACCTAGTGCTTGCGAAGGTGTGTATTCGGTTCCTTGCTCATGTGGGATGGCATACATTGGCGAGATGGGGAGATCCATAGAAACAAGACTGAAAGAACAAAATGCGGACGTTAGACATAATAGGTATAAGAAGTCTGCCTTGGCAAAACATTCACACATAACTCAACACCATATTTGTCTGGAAAACGCCATGGTCATCACAAAAGAAGACAACCTAACCAAACGAAAAGTTAGGGAAAAAATTGAGATTAATATGACCCAAGAATGTCTCAATAGAGACGATGGCACAAGACTTAGCAACACTTAGTTACCACTTTTGCATTCTCTGCACATAAACAATCAGGATTAATATTGTTTTTAGTCATAGTTTGATTAGTTTTCTTTTGTAGCGTTTTTCTTAAGTCTAGGTCTCATTTAGTCTTAGCTTTAAATACCTTTTTTCGGATCTTCTTATTCTTGTAGAATCTTTTTAGAATTAGTTTTCAAGGCCATTTAGTAGTGTTGCTTTGTATTAATAAGCCTAAGTTTTATTTAGGTGAGTTTTTAGGTTCCCCTTAGGCATGTTTTTTAGTTTCTTTTTCAAAACTAATTATTATTTTAAAAACCTAGTTCCATTATAAATTACAATTTTCTCGGATTCTTAAAAGATTAAGGCGTTCCTTCACGTGGCATGGTTATTATTATAGCTGCTGATAGGCAGTGTATCATTGTTTTCGATAATCGTTGACTGGCTATTAGTTAAGATTACCGTGTATTACTTTGCGTTCATTTTTTGCAATTTAACCAAACTTTTCAATTCCATAATTTTAAGCAGCGTTTCTATCCTAACTTTGCAAATACTTCGCTTGCTTGCCATTGGCTGAAATCTTTGAAACCGGATTTGCTCTAAATGGGCTACATGTCCTGTGGGGTCGTGCAGACACGAACACAATGGGAAATCGTGTCTGACACGACTTTTGATCGTGTCCGAAATCGAGACACGATCAAAAGTCGTATCGGACACGATTTCCCATCGTGTCCCCGACTGTGCGACTCGTGTCCAAATTCCGTGGAAAAGGCCGCCTGGGGTGAGTTTAAAAACAAAATTTCATTTTTTTTTGTCATTTGCAAGTGTGGAGAAGCTTGAGAGTGGGTTTTATGTGCAGGTGAAGAAGATTTGAAGGCTTTCCAAGGGAATCCGAGTGCATTGGGGGTGGATTTGTGGAGAGGATTGCAAGCTTTAACCATCAAACAAGAAAGAGAATGTCTCAATCAAATAGGGCAAGAGCTAAGGGGCAAAGGAAAGGGAGAAATGCACCATCTAGTGCCTCCCCTCCTATTCCTCCAAGCACAAGTTGTTCTACTCCTCCTTCAAGTGCTCCATCTGCTGCTAGTGGAGCTCATGATCCATTTAACCTTGTTTTAGCAAGACAACAAGCCCAAGAAAAAAAATACCCTTTGTGGAAGTATGTGACTAGGAAAGATGGTCAAGGGGCAAAGCTTGGTGGCAGAGGCAATCTGTCTTGGAGTTGCAATTTTTGCAAGAATGAATTCAAGAGCACATATTACCAGGTTAAGGGCCATTTGTTGGCCCTTCCTTCTTGTGGGATTTCTTCATGCAAAGCGATGAGTGTTACCCAAAGGAGGGATATGGAAAGAGAGGATCGTGTTGGCTTTAGGGAAGGTGGCAACAGCAAGCAAGAAAATAGATGAGGATCCTCTTCCATTCTTGTGAAAATCCTCTAGCACCAAGCCTCCATTTCCACCTAGCATATATGGGAGTGGGGATACTCATCAAACAAGAAAGAGGCCATCTCCAAATGGGCCAATGGATAGGATTTTCCAACAAGAGGCGCGAGAAGAGGTGGACCTTACCATTGCATTCTATTTCTACCTCAACTTCATCTCATTCAATGTTGCACGGTCACCATTGTTTATTGAGATGTGTCGAAGTTTCATTGAACGAGCTCCAATTGGTTATGTGCCTCCTGGTTCAGAGAAGCTTAGAACCACATTGTTGCTTAAAGCAGAGAAGGAGGTAGATAAAATTCTTGAGCCAATTAGATCAACATGGCCCTCATCCGGTGTGAGTATTGTTTCTGATGGATGGACAGATCCAGCACACCATCCACTCATCAATTTCATGGTATCTTCCCAAAATGGACCGGTGTTCTTGAAAGCGGTGGATGCTCTTGGGAAATACAACGATGCACAGTATATGGGTGAGTTATTCATCAAAACCATTGAAGAAGTAGGTGTTGATTCTTGTGTACAAATCATCACGAACAATGCACCTGTTTGTAAGGCTGCTGGCATGATTATGGAAGCTAAATATCCACAAGTATGTTCATCTTGGACACCTTTCATTTCTAATTTGCTCATTGTTTGAATTTATCACAAGATTCATGATTCATCTAGGTGTCTTTGACTCATTTGAGTTGTTAGTGTTGCAGAGTCATTTATACATGTTTTTATTGCTCTTACAGGTTTTTTGGACACCTTGCATTGTCCATTCCTTGAATTTAGCACTGAAATCCATTGCTTCAGATGTGACATGGATTGGCAACCTTATTGAGGATGCACGCCATATCCATAACTTTGTACAAAACCACACAAATGCCCTCACCATCTACAAAGAGTACACAGCTTTCATTGTTGAAGATTGCAGATACTCGATTTGCTTCCTCATTCATCATGCTCAAGAGGTTGAAGGAGGTCAAAACCGCTCTTGGGTCCATGGTGATATCAAAGTCTTGGTCTTTTTGGAGAAAGATGGATCAGATTGCTTCAAAAAAGGTGAAGGACACGGTGTTAGATGATGGTTGGTGGGAGAGGGTAGATCTTAGCATTAAGATCATGGAGCCAATCATTTCTTTGTTGCGGTTTGCAGACACGAACCAGCCCATCCTAGCAGATGTTTATGACGGGTGGGATTCCATGATTGAGTCCATGAGGTCCATTGTCATGGAGAATGACTGTCCCGAGTATGGGACATCGGCAGAGAACTTATGGTCCATGATTCAGGATATTCTTATCACCAGGTGGGATAAGAATTGCATATCTTTGCATTGCTTGGCCCACTCTTTGAACCCCAAGTTCTACAGTCAGGATTGGCTCACTGGTGGATCGGAGCCCTCACACAGAGTCCCTCCTCACATGGATGGAGAGATTGCACATGGGAGGAAGATAGCACTTAGACAGCTATTTCAGGATAGAGACTTACTTTATGAGGTGGAGGAGGGCTTTGTAGAGTTTTCCACTTCCACTGGAAGATTTGGAGGCTATGATGTGCTTAGAGACAGGGGGGTTAAGAAACCCTATGTTTGGTGGGCAACTCATGGGGCAGCATGCCCTATTCTACAGAAGTTAGCCTTGGGGGTCATCTCTCAAGTTACATCATCCTCTTGTTGTGAGAGGAATTGAAGCACATATGGGAACTTGTACAGTGTGAAGAAGAGCAGGCTTGAGCAATCCAGGGCAGAGGCGATGGTGTATGTGCACTCCAACCTTTGTCTTATTTACAGGAAGAGGGAGGAGTGGGTAAAGGAAAAGACAAAGATGTGGGATGTCTTTCCTGATGATATGGGTTTGGACAGCAGTACTGAGTTGGCATTAGCCAACATGTATCTTAATGATCCAGTGCCAGAGTCGGTCACTTTTGATGATGTGACCATATGGAGGGGTCATCCTCCACACCAGCAAATATAGATCGTCAGATGGGCAGAGAGGAGGAGGAGGAGGAGGAGGAGGATCAGGGCAGTGATGAGTTTGTTGATTCAGGCATGGAGGAGGACTATTGACATATGAGATTCTTCCATCTTGATCCACCCCTTTTTGTATTTACTATTAGTCTATTTGGCATTTGCGAGTGCCCAGTGGCATTCAGACATCTATGTAATACATTTTGATTTTGATGACTTAATGAGAAATATGGTTTCGACATCTTGAGCCATTGCCCATGCCTATCAAATTTCAATGCATCTATGTGTCTCATTGTGATTTGTGAATGACAAATGAGTAATCATTAATGTGCTTTGATTCTATTTTCTATTGAATATTTGTAAATGTTCTAGTTTCTAAAAAAAATTGGATCTATATGTCTATATTTTTAAATTTTAATATATTTTTAAAAATATATATATATATGTTATAAAAACATGTCCTTCGTGTCTTGATTCCGGGGGTCACCGTGTCCGTGTCAGACACTCGTATTTTCATGTCCTGTGTCCTCGTGTCAGGTGACTTAGGCTAAAATATTTGGGGTGTTATTGCCAAGCTGACAGCGGATTAATCGGTAAAAAACACCCAACATTTAATGTGCATTTGATGAGAATTGAATTAACTAGAGTGTTCAACTTACTCAAATTGTGTGCTAGACTAGATTCAATCTCTACCCTTTAGTCGAAGAGACTATAATAGTAGAGGCTCAATGCATTACAACTTTTATGTTAGATTATAAGTCTCTACACAATCACAAAGTCGTAAATCACCTCTCATATGACTTGGTCTTAAATCACCTCTCGCATGACTTGATATTGTTATCACTTTATGAGTTGTCATACTTATCCACTAATGAACTGTCAATGAGATCTAAATCTAGAGCTGATTATGATCCAAGTACTATATAATAACATCATTGATATGAAGATCAATACAATAGAATGGCTTAAGCATTTTTCATTAGTTTATATCTCTTAACATAGTATGAGAACCATGGTGAAAAATTTTGATAATATCAATAGCTCCTTT